>JAWJWE010000038.1:5000000-10000000 GCA_037055365.1 Polyplax serrata | reverse complement strand
AATTTACCATTTGAACGTCATCTAAAATTCCCTGAGGTTGACTTCCGGCTAATACTTTTGAACATATGAAATCAACTAAAGTTGGTTCCGGTTCTCCTATGTACTCTATTATTTTCTTATTGATCCACGGCCGTATTCGCCTTTCCATTAATTGCTGTAACGACAAACAAAATAGCATTATCCACGGACCAGCAAACTGATATTTCCATTTTACCTATTTATCTAATTTCGACATTTTTGTTTTCTACGTTTCTCTCTCTCTGGATGAATCCTACCCAACGTGATCGTAACAAGCGAACTCACATTATCTACTGCTCCCCAGTCTATGTTAAATGCGAACAAAGCGTTTTTGTCCGTAGGAATTTTGTCGATGAGTGATTTTATGTGTTTCCTCTTCTCCTCCTGCGACTTGGAGACTTCCTCCTTCTTGTCATCCTTCTTGTCTTTCTTCCTGTGCTCCCTGTCTTTTTCCTTTTCTTCGCTGTAATCTGAAAGGATCGAACGCAACGTCAGTCTGCTAATGTTTGAGCCGGTCTCTTGCTGCACGTGCACCACCTCTTCCCCTACCTAATGGTACCAGTTTCCTCTTCTTCCCTGAGCCCAAGTTGGTGTTTTCGTCGTCGTCGTTGTTGAAAACTTCCTTCACGTCCAACTTCTTTCGTTTCCCGGTGACCGCGCCCGGGCTTTTGCTTCTTCGCCTGTCGTCCCTTCCGTCCAAGTCGTTCAGGTGGTCGGAGCCCTCGTCACTCCCTTCTTCCTCGTCCTTTGGCTTTTCCGGCGAATTGACCTCACCTTCTGCCACGCGCCTCTCTTCTTCCAACTGCATCATCTCCTCTCTCTCCCGCTCCTTCTCCAACTCCCTCAACCTGTGCCTCTCGCGTTCTTCTCGTTCTTTCTCTCGTTCCTTTTGTCTAACTATTTGTTCCGCGTTCACATCGATCAGGATTTTTGGCTTGTAGAGTTCTTCCCTCTCTTTGAGCAACTGCAAAAGAAACAAAACAATGCAATTGAAGGTGGTCCTTCTTTGGTCCGGGGTCACCGGACGTCACCTGACATTTAAACGTTCTACTGGGCCGGTACCTTTTCGTAGGCGGCTTTCGGGTCCTCGTGATCTTCCTCCATTATTTTATTTTTAATTTCTTCCATTTCCTCCTTTTCCTTCTGTCTGTCTTTATTATCCGATTCCTTTTCTCTTTCTCTTTCTGCTATCCGTCTTGCCAGTTCTCTACCTTTGTAATATTTAGTATCATCTCTCTCGTCGTCGTAGTCTTCTAAAAATTCCTTTAGTTTCTTTGCCTCCCTCTCCGTCTCTTCCTCTCTGTACCTTTCTCTATCCTTTTCTTTCTCAAACTCTTTGTTTTTCCGCCTTTCTCTCGATTCCCAGGCTCTGAGTCTTTCTTGGTAAGCTGCTTCTTTTTCTTTGGCTTTTTTCTCCTGTTTCTTCCTCTCCTTCAGTTCTTCTTCTTCCTCCCTCTCCCTCGCCGTCGCTCTGTCCAGGTCTCGCTTTGAACTCTTCTCCTTCTCCCGTTCTCTCTCACGTTCTCGCTCCCTCTCTCTTTCTCTTTCACGTTCCCTTTCCCGTTCTCGTTCTCTTTCGTTACGCTCCCTCTCGCGGTCCCTTTCTCTTGACCTAAAAATAAAAGATTTCAGATGCCTCGCGTGAAGAAATTCGTTCGACGTGTACCTCGACACCCAGCCCGGTTCATTGCCTACCTGGTCCGCGACCTTCTCCTCTTTTGATTATTCCTATGCTTCAGACTAGGTGTTGGACTCTTTGTGCGAGACCTCGAATGCGACAGCGATTTGGGCGTCGACCTCGACCTTCCCCGCTCCTGCTTCAGTCTGTCGCGTTCCTTTTCCAGCAATTCTCGCCTTTGTCTTTCCTCCTCTCTCTCTGCCTCTTGTTTCTGTCGACAAGAAACACCCATAGATTTAAATTGTTCCAAAGAAAAGACACATTGAGCGAAATTAGGAAAAAAGACAAGTTTGTGGGGGAAACGCTTCGCGGTGGGGGACCGAGGAAGGGCAAATAAACTCGCAGAAAAAATCCGTCGTGCCTGTGACATTAAGACGACCAACTTCCACACCAGGATGTGTACGAGAGTCTCGTCGGACAGAGCAGCGATTCTCAAACCGATTCCGATAACAGATCACGTTCGATCACAACGTTCCTATCGAAACCGGAGGTTCGAACCCGAAAAATCAGACTGAGAAAAGCTGCATTTGTCGACACAAAATAACACAAGGTTGGAATGATCGATCTGTCAGATCTGTTACAGTGAGCTAAAAAAATATAACAAAAAAAAAGATCACATCTGTAACTTACAATTTCTCTGTCCCCCCACATTCCCTGTTTTAAGAGAGGAAATGTAAAATGTGAGCAAATGAAGAGTACAAAAAAAGATAAATCAAAATGAGAAAAGTGAATGTGTATACTTTGTCTAAGAGTCATGTAAATAGCACGCAGTAACGATTAATGATATTAATGAACAGTAGATTGATCCTCCTTACTCACTGAAAACAACAACACTTTGGTGCGCGTTTAAACATTTTTCTCGTAATCGTAACATTCAACAATATCTACATTTTTGTTACAATTGTTTGTATGTTAACAGTTAAACGAGTCAAATTCAAAACAAAGATAACCTAATATTTAATAGTATTAATAAACTACTAACGTGATTATCTATAACACCATCATTACATAATGTACACATTAATTTCAACTTAACGGCTCGATTTGAAAACCGATACAGTATTACAGTATTCACTCTGAATTCATGCGTTTGAAAATGTTTAAATCAACTAAATAATAATAAATTTGTATTTATTATTTGTTTAGTGTACATCGTATGGCATACACTACAAATCAAGTTGTACTACAAAACGCAGTTAAAAAGCTTAAAGATTTGGATTAAACTGTTCGAACACGGTTGTCCGAGCAAGTTTACTGTTCACGTCACGGGTCAAAACTGGCAAGAAACGCGAAGTAGATAGATGGTCGTAAACGCTACCGTAACAGCAACGATGCCCATTACGTACCCCAAAGGGAAAGAATAACAGAAGAAAACTATTAGATGTGATACAATAAAAACCGACAAATGTAAAGGCAACGGTAACGAAAACCTCACAACGTGGAAGTCACACTTCTCTCTGTTAGAACTAAAAAAAAAGAGTTGCCATCTCGGTTTAACTTAAAAGTACTATTACTATTATAGATAACTCACCTCGCCGCATCCTATTTAGTTTAGAAGATGAAAATATATTTATTTATATTGTCGGTAAATCAATACAAAAACCTGAAAAAATCAGAACTGGGAAAAAAAACAAAAGTATTCAAAGATAACAGTCCATTTCTCTCTGCTTCTCTACAATTTCTCTCTCCAAACACACACTCACGCACGCACGCACGCACACACACACATACACGTCCTCTTTCAGATCTACTTACCACCTGTCCCATCATCAGCATCTCCATCATCATCATTACTATTATTATTATTATAAATTCACATAAATAAATAAAATACCTTTCATACAGAAAAAAAAACATGTCAAACTTATAACATACAGGTACGTGAAGGTTTAGGTAAGCGGAACAAAACCGGAAGTAAGGGGTTCAAGACAGGGGTTGCGAAGGCAGGAGAAAAGGACCCGGATATCTGCCATGGGGGAGAGTATCCCAAAATTTAATGGCTGAGCGGTGGAAGAAGAAGGTTGAGGCTGCAGAAAAAAGAGAAGTCGGACGTAAATTGCGGGGTAAACCCGAGCTGGGCACTCATTGACGGGGTGCAAATGGACTGCTGTTTCGTAGGCCTGCTGTTTAAAAGGATAATTTTCAGATTCGAATGCAGCGCGTGGCAGAGGGGGCTACCAAGCACAGGTACGACATTTGAGGTCTTCCGATACCAGAAAAAGTTTTTTGCTCAAGTTCCCGCCATGGGGAGATTCATTGTCAAATAAAACGAGTAGTGAAAGTTTTGTTGACAGCAGAAGAGCCGGTTTTATTTTTGTGCGAATCAAACAGCTGAGACTTTCCAACTTCGACTTTGGCGAAACGCCATTTTGTGTGTCCTTCATGGAAGCACTCAGGTTATTTTTAGCCACTGGTCGAACACATTCTGGTCGTTTTTCTTTGTCACCAGGTACTCCATGCAGTGCCACCGATTCTCCTTCAACTAACATCTCATTCAACCCAAAGTTCCACGTCTAGTCCTTCTTTCCCGTGGGTTCGTTCGTTTTCAATCGACCGGTTTCCTGTGGCGTGGCGCACCTTCAACTGTTGACATCGAAACGACCGTGCAAATCCCACCAAACCGAAACAGTCGGTTGAGGTGTCGGAGCAACTACCCCGGTGTTTGTGTTGTGTGTCTGTGTGTACGTGTGTCGGGCGTTGGTGCTTGATAGGCAACAGTTCGAGTTGACAGCATTGGAAAGTCTCAGTGGTCGCAGTCAAAGGGCAGAGGGTAAAACTTGGATGACATTTTTTTTACTCACCACCTGAGAGCGAGCGAAACAAAAAACAAGCGTGCCACTGGAATCGGCCGCGAGCGTCAGCTTCTCAGTCCTTCGACATCCTATGTTCAAGTGAGGAATTACACCAGAGTTTACAACAATTTAAGAGAATAATTCGTATTCAACTAGTTTTTTTTTGTTTTGTTTTTGCAATATCAATGGTTTTTGATCTAAACGATCTACGCCAATACAAGGAGAAAATTTCAGTTCCAGTGCTCAAAAGAGAAGACGGGGACAATTAATATTGGGAAAGGAAATCAATTTCGACGCTTTTAAAATATAAGAAATCGGTCTACTCTTCTTGGACTATAAATCTTCTCTTTGTATCGGTCATTAGTAATCAATTTTATCAGTGGTTGACGTTTGGCGAGAAGGAGAAGTTTAAACAAATTGACTTACCTTCATTATTTCCCTGAATTTTCCGATTTCCCGAGTGATTATGTCTCTCTTGCCGTCTTCGATGTCGGCGTCTTTTAGTACCTAGTGGAGAGAAAAATGAATTACAGTTATTCGTAGGCAACTATTCTCTAACGAAAAATAAATAGAATAATGTAAACAAATACATGACAAATAAATAAGAAAAAAACAGTGTGATTTTTAATTTACGACTTACCATACTGTCAACGTGCTCTTGACTCAATTTCTGTAAGATTTCTTGCGTTCTTTGAGCTTTGTTTTTGTCAGGAAGGTTTTGTTGAATTTCTGAAAGAAAGATTTGCAATTTATATTCATGCAATATTGAATTTATCATTTTATTGAACCAACTTTCGTTACGAATTTCTCTGAGTTCAAGCGTTTAATTTACTACCGCCAATAAAACCCTGATTTTAAATTTGAATTCGCATTACAGGAAGCCTGACATTAAATAAACCAAGGCACCCCAAAAATTAATTCATTGTTTTCGTAGATACAATTTAAATAAACTGGAGAATTTTTTGAAAGTGATATGAGTGCTGAATACTTGTACGACACGATAAATACATCTAACACAAGAGGCCCAGGACTAAAAGGGAGTGTAAACAAATATCCACATTTGTATTATTAGGTTACACCCAGGTGCGTGTAATTTTTCGATGGGTTTACTGATTTTTTAAATTATTTAACTTGTTAAAAATTTTAGTGGTGGAATATAAATATAAATTGAAGCCTTGTTCAAGCATAATTAAACTGCACTAAAAGGCACTACCAGGCACTAGCACTAGCAAAGTGCAATAATTTGGAAAATTCATCACACTAATTAACAATTAGTTCATTAGTTGATTGAAGTCCTTCCTTTCTTGCAGGATGAAAACATTCAGTACATTTGTAAATATTGAAGGAAATGCTAATTAGTTTGCTTGCCAGACTGTCTTAATGAGGCCAATGAAAGAGGATCCATTTTTAATTCCTAGAAACAAATGACTAGAGCACAAGTCTACGTAATTAAGCTAGACAAGAAATTGAAAATTTACATTTTACTTTACTGGTTTGGTTGCAATTTCTGTTTGGCTTGAATAGAGAGCCGGAAAATTTAGTTTTTTGTGTAAATTATCTAGTATAGATTTCATTATCTGGTTTGATCAAGAGAAGATCACTGTTGTTTCTCATGGCAAGGTTACCTCTCCCTCCCTCCCCCTATATTATCCTTGTCTGTCCCAATAATCTATGATAATAATTTCCTAGTTTATAAAACATACTCACCTTTCTTTAATTTTGCCTCCTCATTTTTCTCTAGTAAAGCATTACTCATTTCCTCCTTGAAATCATCTATAATTGTAAATATTTTGTCTCTAGCACCCAAATCCATCCTCTTCATGTTGTCATCAAGGTAGTCCTCAATTTCCTCTCCTTCTTTCAATTCAAGCTCTGGCTTCTTTTGTTTCTTTCTCTCTTCCTTTTTGTAATCGTCTAATTGGACCTTTGTTTTTGCATCTACTTTGACTACTAACTTTTTACCACCCACATTCAAGTCATGGAGAAGGCGCACAGCTCTAAGAGCTGATTCAGGGCTGCCAAATTCACAAAATCCAAAACCTGGAAAAGTCAAATATGAAATCAAATATAGAGACTAAAACGATGAAATTTTAAGGTGACAGTTGAATTAATTGTGCAAAAATTCTTACCCTGTATCCTTTTCCATGATATGACATGGCCACATGTACCTAGTATTTGTCTAATCATCATATCAGGTGCATGTTCTACTATGTTACCTACAAAAACTGTTATTGGTGGCCCAGCTTCAGGAACTGATCTCTTTATCTGTTGATAATTGTACCTAGAGGATGAATTTGTTGAACCACTAGATCCTGTTGTTGTGGTTGCTGTTGCACTTCTGTAAGGTCGCATTTGTGGAATTGAAAGTGATCCAGATGAAGGAATAATCTGCAAGAAAGAATGATTTCAGGTGGAAAAGGAATGGGTAACCACTTGACATTTAATGAAAATTCAGTGTGTTGTGTTTGTGTGTCTGTGGGTATTTATCATTAGACTTACAGGCGGCATCGTCATCACAGGCGGCATGATCGGTGGCATATATCTCGGAATACCAATTGCAGGTGGAATGGGAATACCAGGTACTATGGGTGGTCTACCTGGATATGACATTTTACTACCTGTCGAGAGAAAAAACAGTTTTGTGCAGTTTCAGCCAAGACCTGTTTTCACATTTATGGAGGGTTCCGTATATGGAATTCAGAGTAAATGCAGCCACCTAGAAAAAATGTCGAATTGGGTTCGAACAACCGAAACTGAAGTTATTTCGTCGGTTGGCGCTTTTCATAACCTGACTAGTCAGTGACTGGCACCGGACACGAGACTGGGCATGGAACAATTAAAAATCTACCTGATACAGTAACTACTTCCGCGATTCGATGACTCCAGGCCACCCGGCAAAAGCTTTCGAATCAATTCAAGTAATTTGCTCATGTGAGAAGAATTCAAGTAACCCTCCGAAAGGTACCAAAGGTTGGCTTTTGTTTACACGGAAAGTCTCGCATTCGGCAAGGAGGAACCAGGAAGCAGAACTGACCGGAAGACAAGAAACTACTTACGATCAACTCAGGTAGATAGGTTTCAGGCAAAAAAAATTAAACAAACGAATCACTCGGTTTTAGAAAAAGTTATAAAAACTAGAAACGAGAGACGGTCCTCGGTTCAATGGAATTTTTATCCAATATGGCAGCACGCCTCGACACAGGAAAGCAGGGCTGCCATGTGTTTCGTCGCCGCCTGTCTAAATTTCATAAAAACCCCCGAGAAGAGTTATGAAAGGCGAACTCGAAAGGGGACTCAGTCAATGGCAAATTTCCAATCTTTTGTTTAGACGTACGAAAAGGCACTGGTGTCGGGTGTAGCCATGGGCGTTTGAAGATCTCCAGGCCGTCCGTTTTTCCTTAGCACCGAATTAAAAGTAAAATACGCCATTTTGTTCAATTTGGGTCGGGTGAGAAGGCGTCGCCGTGGAATCTTCGCGAGTGATGTGAAGTTTCCGATCGCTCCGTCTCGGACATTTTGAACACAAAAAAACAGTCAGTACACAAATATGAGGTGAGTTTAGATTTTTGTGTTTTTAACACCGAAACGATGGTCGCGCGCGTTTCAGGCATGAGAAAAACAATGCGGAAAACTCACCGAAACTTCTGGACCGGAGGCGATCCCGTATTTAGAGGTTTTCGTTGCGGAATTCGTAAAATCGGCATGCTTTCAGTGCCTTGAATCGATTCCTCATAAAATCCGCCTCTGTAACGTAACATGTTATGTCAGAATGTGATAAGATTCGTTGGGGACCGGGAAACGGTTTATGTTTCTCTGTTATTCATTAATGTGAAGAAAAAACAGGGTAAAGTCTCGTGAATTAGAAAACAGTAGGAAAACGGCAGGGAAAATAAATTTTGAGAATGAACCAATAAGGTTGTTGTCTGATGAATATGGGTTTTATCTGTGACACATGAGTTTACATCTTAATTTTAAGGATTCATAATTTCAGTATCATTTTTAAACTATTCAAAACGAAGAATTGAGGTTCCATAACTGGGTATTTAATGTGTGAATGTAATGTTGACCAAGATGACTTGCTTAGTGCAAACCACAGTATTTTAATTTTTTTCAGCAATTAAATTAATAATAGCTGAAATTATCAGCTGAGTGTGTCAAGTTGTCACAAATTGTGCATTTTGATGTTGCACATGATTTTTGGTGTAAATATTTTGGTTTTTTAGATTCTTTCCTTAGCAGTTGATTAGGTAATTTTATGCTTTTGTTTTGAATACCTGAGCACCTTCTGATTGATAACTACACTGTATTGACTTTCATTTTCACATAGTTGCCCTGCTCTAACAGTAGGCTGGCACAATTAGTTTGCAATACAATTGATTGCCGAAACATTATTAAAATAATGCACTACAACCACTCAAATAAATGTAGCATAACATGGGAAACCAGCAAATGTGTTTTATTGCAGCAATCCAGCAGCTATATAAAACAGTTTGGAAAGTAGTAATGTAGTGGTCCCCTACTAGTCTTCTGAGGTAACTTGAATAGTGTTTGATTGCAGAACACTTTGTAGAATTTGTAAATGTATATATTTATCTAGCATTAGCAGCATTAGATTCTTTCTTCAACAAGGCACAATGAAAGTAGTGGTGTTTTTCTTTGTAAACCATTGTGCCAATGGGTGGAGAATTTTAAGGGAACCAGTTTTGCTTCATACAACTTACAAGAAACCAAAAGAAAATTTTATGGATTATCATGGCTTATCCTTGGAATTAATTGGGTAACTTTCGTCTGATACAAGCCAGAGAGAAGGTAATTTCACAAAAATGCAATTGATTAGTCCCTGAATGTCTGACTTTAAGTGTTTTAAAAAATTTACAGGTTCTCGGACGAAAAACCGTTGTGGCGGTACCGGGTTTAAATTTCACATTAATGTAAAAGTTTTCTAGACAAACAAGTAGGCTGTCTCGGAGTAATTTTGTGTTCGACGGATTATCCTTAAACGATTTATTATTGTGACAAGTAGCACGTCGATATGAGTTAGTGCTACCAAGCAGATAGTTCTACCGAGAGACAATTTGATGATAAATCAGTTGATGTAAGTCGTTGTGATAAAGACAACGCATGTGGAGTGTACCTCTTTAAACGTTATCAGAAGTAACAACAGGCGAGTGATAGGAACCCAAATGAGAACACGTGTAAATACCACCGTCACTAGAGATAAGTTGTGGTCTCGGTACTTTCCATGAGTGATGATTGTCACAGCTCGAACCGACAAGTACTTAGTTGTTTTACTAGGATGATTGGTTCTTCTACGTCTACGAATTTTAATAAATTACAAATTTTGAGTTACACTACAATGTTGAGGTAGAATTTTAGGTAGTGTCATTGTCTCATGAAAACAATCAGGTGGGTTTGAAAATATTTACACTAGCAGATAGTGCGCGGTACTTTCGAACACTAGAAAACGGTAGTGCAATCGGAGGAACCTACTTGACGTTGAAATATGATAACATTATCATAGAAAATATTTATCGTTTCGTAAAAAATAGAAAATCAATTATTATTGTAGACGGCACTTCGTGGGTGTGTCGTAGGTTAATGAGACCAGGTTCATGGGGTTGTGATGCTCAAGTAGAAAAAGTAATCGGTTAGTGTCCCGTTGATTGTCGATGTTCCCTGACCCGTGAAGCGAGTTAACAAAATCAGAGGTTGCGTTTCACCTACGTCAATTAGGAAAAAATCAAAATTGTCTTTTGCTTCTTTTCGTCCAAAAGTGTCACAAGAACGGTTCGACTCATGTGAAAATAATTTAAATTGAGCTATTGTGTTCAATTCATTTCAATTGAACGAGTGGGTCAGTTGGAGTCGTTTGAACCGAGTCCGTTTTGATGAGTTGAGGATGTTGGAAGTGTTCCGTCTCGTGTGATGTCCACTCGGCCCATCCTTTTCGTTCGCACCAGTGAGGTCTGACCCAGTTCGTGTGACGACACAACGTCTGCTCTGTGTGAGAACTCGTCTTATCGATGGGTTTCAACCTTTTTGCCCTTGACTTTGCCCTTTTTAATTTCGATTTTTTACTACTTTCACCACCCCACTGTAATGCATCGGTACAATAAAATGCTACTCACTTGTGCGAGTTACCCAAATGAATTTTTTATTTGGTTCAGGTCACGGCTGTTCTCGTCGTGGGAAGTCATTCTGTGTTTTTGTGATTTTTTTCTTTTACAGCATTAGCAGACGATTTAATTGAATGGAAACATGTGATGCAACATGCCTGCTTTTTGATGGTTTGATTAATGGTACGAGTTCCTGAACCTCCAATTTTCTTTTCAGCCCCTAAATGAAATGAAGGAACCATTAATATTATCGTGTTAACCGTACTTCAAAAGGTGAATTTTAGTAAGATCTCAGTCAGACATTTTCAAATGGCCTAGGGGCTACCAAACCAAAAGGGAAGGTGATAGTTTGAAGGAGACGACCAGGTGTACCAGATTTTACCATTATTTGCCTTATCGAGAAGCCTATGGTCGGGTACCCATCTGTCTCAGTGGGCAAGCACCAAGCGATTTGTCAGACTAGTCGGTGCCGCCACGTAAAAACCATTGTGAAAGTTTTAAGCAAAATTACGGGAACGTGATTAATCGGAGACGGGGACAAACATCATGTTTACTTTGTGCTGCATTTAATCAAAGAAGCGTTGTACAAGTTACGCAAGAGAAGGTAGTGTGTAGTGCAGGAAAAGAATTGATAGGCGAAAGGAAGACGTAGTGAAAGGACACGGTAAATGTGTACTTAAGTGAAGGCATGAAATGTAAAATAGAGAGGTAAGGTAGAAGGAGGCATAACAAGAAGATTTAGGAAAAGTAAGGAAGAAGAAAGGAGTGGCAGCTAATGCTCTGGTAGCTTGGGATAGTGGTGGTGGTCGGAGAGGATTAACAAAAATGTTGTGGAGTTGGAATTCTCAAAAATTTAGACGATGCTGCAGTGTATATATAAAATGTAGATGTAATTTCTGTTACTGTTTCACGGTTTTACTTTTACATAATGCGGTAGGGAATGCGGTTACACAGTTACGATACGATGAATAATATAGGAATTAGCAACACTGTTCCATAGTTCTAAGTCCACGTGCACTTGAAAGGGTTAGATAAAATGGGAGAGACGCTATTTCTCATTATAGATAACCATTATCTATAAATGGCAGGAAATATGTAAGGGCTGCAACAGACAGCATTTGAATTTCAACAACCCCGCTAGCACCAACTTCCTTGTTTGTTAAGAACAAACGGGTTATCACCCCGACAAAAACGCATATGCACACTGCTAACCCGACCCAGTGAATTGCATACTCGACACATACGATGAATGAATGAGTTAGAAATTTTCATAAAATCGTGAGTGATTTAAAATTCAGAAGTTAGTCATTGCCGTTCCCGTCTTTTCCTCTACGGGTACGGGTTTTTCTCTGGTACTCAGCTATCTAATCAGTGTCATGTTGTGTACAATTGAACCGAAAGTTGGCAGACATTGCTGTGGGGTGGGCGCGAGCTGCACAACAAATGACCGGCCATTATTTGTATGAAAGTCGGGATGTTAATAAGAAGCTCGGCGAGACGCGAGCTTAATGCTTAATTAACTAATTAATTGGTTGAGGACTTTTAATGTGAACCGATGATTTTTCATAATTAAAGTTAAGCTACTGACAGCGGTGAGCACTTGAGATTGACAAATTTCCTTCGAAACAGAAAGTCTCTGTGTATGGTGCCACGATATTTCTACATAGCATGTAACATATTTAATTTGATTTTCTTCATTGTGTGTGTTTCCATACGTCGTACCGAATATTAAATGTAAGTGCAGGCTTTTCACGTCTTCGCACACTATCAATAAATTATTAATGCAATTATAATTATTATTATTATACCCATTTGTGGTGGAGTATACTCCCATTCATAATATCAAACCGAGTTGTATTGTTGCGGGAGAGTCCTTCGGATTAAACTGAAATAAGTCGGAAGAGAATAAATGTGAACACTAGTTGATCCTACTTATGTGAGCAGCTATTAATTTAAGTGTTACAATTATTCACACTTATTAAGCATGATATATTGTTTGCTTTTTCTATTCGACAGAGTTAAATTCGTTTTGGTTGTGTTAAATATAACCGAATGGACAAATTAGTGACCCGCGTTGGTTTAGCCTTTGGTTTTTAGAGCTTCAGGAAGAAATTAAATCACAATGCCTTTCAGTGTTCAAAGTGTTACAAAGTGTAATTCTCGTATGTTTAGATTCACTGTGTGTGTCTGTGTTGACGTCTTTTGGCGCACAATGTGCTTGTCAAGAGAAACGCCACGGTAAATTTGTGTACGAAAATAGCAGCGAATCCGATTAGGGTCATGAGGAAGCGAGTTGAATAGAAAAGGTGATTACTCATGTCGGTGGTGTGCACCAAGAGAAGGACACGGTGCACTGAAAGAGGAAGAAATGATGTGTGAAATACAGACAAAATTGTGTTTGGCCGAGTTCAAAGAAGAAACCAAATCAGAATTTGACGGCAAAAATCAACAAAAACAAAAGCACACGAGAAACTTAAATGGGCGAAAATTGACGAATGTTACTTGTGTTATGACCACACGTTAAATTTTTTTAATAACTTTGTCTTTGTCTTTTGGTAGTCTTTTTTGTCACGCAGTTTTTGTATATGCTATGCGTATTTTTTGTTCTTATTTTGTATTCTTTTTGTCTCTAGTAGTAAGGCTGTACAGTACCGTCAAAAGTATCAAGTTGGTTTACTAAATTTATAGTGAGTGACCTAAAGGTGATCCTCAATTTCTCAGAACCCTCAAAAAGGACGAAAAGTCCTAAAGTCTTAGTCGAAAAGCTTTCCTCTTCGTACGACCTTTGGCAAGGCGTCCTTTCTCATTGAATTTTAGGTATCTGACTCGCAAACGATTGAAAACGTTGAAAAAGCATTTGCAAGTCCGACAGTCATCGCGTCCCGGAGGAAGCATGAACGGAATGAAAAAAACTCGTTTCCTCATGTTCACGTTGAACCTCATAAGTTCAAGAAGGGAAAAGTGACCGAGTAAATGATATATTTGACGCAGAATGTTCCAGATGGAATGATTACGGGCTTCCTCATCGGAAGACTCGTCTATGCCTTACGGGGAATGATTGGCGATTCAGAATTTTTTCGCCGGGTACTTGCCATGTATAAAATTTCACTTAATGGAGCCATCATTGGTCGCATTGGAAAAAGAACGGTCGAAAGGACTGTCGAGTCCAGGACTTGTTGAGGCAGACCCTTGAGTCTTACTCTCCCAGATCCCCACTCAAATGTCATCACTTTGTCTTCCACTTCCACCAGAAAGCTTTTAATCGCGAGGTACTAACATGAAGGCATATTCGAAGGAAATTAAAATTTCAGAAGTTGTCAAGGAATGAACTACGACTTCCTAATTGACACGATTGCTTATTTAATTATCTGTGCACAGTAGGGGTGTTTTGTGTGCATCTCAAAAAATGTACCAGCTCACTCGAATTGCCGTCTGGTCTACAAATGGAAGCTGGTGACGGCCGCTCCCATAAATTTATCATTGACGAAACCGAATAATTAATTCAGTGTTATTAGTTTAATTAATAACATAATGTGCATGTGTATATTTATGGATCATTGAAAGTCGGAAATGACTCGCAGGTCCTTACAAGCAATCAATTTTTCACATTGACCGTATCAGTTGTATTATCGTTCTATTAATACGATGAATTGGCTGAGTTTCGCCCAGTTTTTTAAATTAAAATTGTCCGCTCTGATTTGCGTGCAACTTTCTGATTGTCCCTCACATCTCAATTAATCATCTATTTGTCTAACTATTTATCTATTAGTTTTGTGAACTTGAAAGTATTTCGTATCTCCTTTTGTATGTTGACGCACGATACCACCTGTAGGTCTATCTATATACATAATTACATATCGCAGTTTGGGTCCTTTCCTGCTTTCTCTCCTCATGCACTATTTATGTAGGCTAGTGTTAGGCTGCCTCTTTGTCGCTCTACATCGGCTTTGATTTCTTTTTTGTTATCTGCATTACATCCTATTCGTTCCCGCTCGTAAGTAACACGTCAAGGTCAGTGGTCCTATTTCGAATAGAAATTATGTGTCTATTATTTTGTTTTTATATGTGTTACTTGCTACAAATACATTCATTTTCATACATGCGGAGTGATCTATCTTTATACAATTGTTTCTCATTGTCTACTTGTAGTCCACTGTACTTGCTCAGAGTTATACATTCACAGTTCTTAGTATCCTCATTTTCCTATTTTCTTTTCTCTTTTTCAATTGTCCTGCTACCACCTTTCAAAATTTTATTGTTAAATGTTTTATTGAACTTCGCTATTTTTCTCCATTTTTTTTTGACTGCGCACGGATATCTTGCCTCTTTCTCCTTCTGTTTTTGATGTTTTACTGCGACTTATTAAATATTTAGAGATCTACATCAAGGCTGCATTTCCTTTTCCACTACACGTCCCTTCATGTTTTATTCAATTTTTCATATGCCGTGTGAGTGAGTTCACTCCTACGAGCCTACCTACGTTTAAGACTAATTAGATGGATCACATGTAACATTGATGGAAATTCTTTAGGGTGGTCAGGGTTTGTATCATCTGCTAGTATCGATTGGTCACCTATGAATCACACCTCTTCTCCCTTCTGCGTGAACTCATAAACCACGGCCATCTTAATCCTGGCAAACTCTGGGAACTCGCCCACAAATCGTCCAAATCTCTTTAATTTATTTATTGATCGGTTCCCGGAATCGATACACGCGCGTGTCAGAGGCATTTTATGTAGCGGAAGGAACATAAAAACTGAAGACGAGTTAGTCACGTAAAAAACCTTGACACACCTTGGAGAAAGAAATCAGAGTGCGAGATGACAAAAATAATCGAGCTTCGGTGGAACGAAAATTTTTGGACTTTGACTATTTTGTCTTACAATTATTTATCTATCTGTTTTCATCGTGTTTACATCCTGCCGGCTGATTTTGTTTTTCTTGGTTTTGTTTGTCACTCCCAAAAGAATTTCTTTTGGTGGGAATTCCTGTGACGCGTTCGAATCGATTCGCTCCCAGCGGAAATTTGACCGAGTCAGAGAAATTTTGGTGTGGCCCCTTACGGTTGCTCGTGAGATTCGGATGCCGTGAATCGATCAATTAATGGATTTTCATTGGTAAAAGAACGATCAGAGGAGAAGAATTTGCTCGTTCGGATGTTAAATTTCCGTTTCGGCAGAAATTTGTTATTTGCGTGGAATGTCCTCCCAAAATAGAATGGTTCGATTCTTCTTCGTTGGTGGTAAAATAGTAACTTACTAAGAGAAAAAAAAATGAACTGCGCTATTTCTACCGGAAGTAGAAATTATAGTCTTCGGTCTATTTGCTACGGTTTTGGGTTACCCTGACGGTGTTTTTCCTGCTGCCAATTTCCTGGCTGCTGACGGTGACGTGCCCCAAAAGTTTCTTGTCGGTTTAGTCAACCCCGATGTCTAATTTATAGCTGCAGCTTCGCCTAGTTACCCTTCTCCCAGACTAATTTGTGGTTTTGTTTACTTTTGGGTTATTAAATACTGGATGTGTTTCGATGGGTCGTGACCGTGTTGTGGGGTTGCGGCAAGTTGTCCACTCGACCGGTTTCGCCTTGTTCCGCGTTTTATTTTGACGTCCAAGTGAACAGACTCAGACGTTCATGGGTAGGAGCCGAGCAGACGATTGAATAGCACGGTGTGAAATGACGTGAAAATGAACAAAAGTGCAGACAATTTGATGTTGGACTGCAAGACCCAATTCCTCCAGGGTCATTGTTTCAGGCTGCTTGGGTGGAGATTACAGAGGCCTGATCCTTTGTTACGTTTGATTAGGTCGTTAGCCCCTTTTCTTTTTATTTCGTAATGGTTGACATTTCGATTGAGATGAAGACGGAAGGTGTTGGGCCTTAATTGTTCGGTAACGAGGACCATGTAGACGGAAATCCTAACGAGTGGACAAAACAAAACTATGGGAATTTTGTGGACCCCTCGAGGAAACTGTTTCTCGTTATGGAGGTTTGACAATTGAGAACCTACCGAGGAACCGCACTAAAGCTAAGAAATAGTGTTAGTTCAGTGAAATAAAATCGTTTTAGTGGTTTCATATGGGGGACCTAAACCTAAGTAAGCGCACTCAAAGTCGGATAAAAAATCCGAACCTGAAATTGTTTTCTTTGTCTTCCTCGGCCTTCCTGAGTACTTTAATTGCATTGCTTGCTACATTTCTAACCGGATTCGCTTTGTGTCGGTTCAACTTGGTACCCGGTAGCGTTTTTTGTCCGTGCCAGGACCCTTGCGCTTTATGGCGAGATAAAAAGATGAGTAATGGCACTCAACAAAGAAACCCGCCAAATTTTAATCGTCCTGCTCCCAACGGCGGAATCCCTAGCTTTTTAGTTTGTTTTCACTTAAACAGAGGGTGTCAGGGAATCGAAAAAGCGATAAACGCGAGCAATAGTTATGTTTGCGCCCGATAAAATGCCAATGATATCTGGTTTGCGACCTGATCAACAAGTTACTGTCTCCAGGGTTCGACTCGTCGAGTATTGTGGCGGTTCCACGCGACCCCACCGAATGTTTTCAAAGACCATACAATGTTACATGATGAGTAATAAAAAAAAATAGTACACTGGGTGAACCCACCTATCGAACAGATAATGTATATATGGAAATTGTATGTTCAACACCGAGGAAAGCCATCGTAAAGATAATTTTCCTTCTCGGTTTTATCTTTTTTCCCACTTTAAAAGTAATAAAAATGTTACAAAAATTGAATCAAGTTAAATAGAAACTCGTTGGTTAGTTAGTATTAAATTAACGTTACGATGAGTACACGTGAGCCCAAGTGCTCTGAGACACGTGTACATCGAACCATGTTATAATCAAGAAACATGGAGTTTTAATTGGAAAGCAGGAGACTTCTATCCGAGAAAAAGTTCTTTTCTCACTTGACGTGTACTTAATTCGAAATGGCGGGCGATGAAATCCGTCGACTTTGAAGGGGATTGTCTGATTTCCAGTTTGAAAATGGCGACTGCTTGACCGAACCATCATGACTCCGGCGGCGTCGCCGTCGCCTCCGGCTGTCTTGCACCGATGCTGACCGCATCGGTCACACCAACAATCTCTGAAGAATGTGTGGATTGTGGTTTATGAATTTTTTGAGTGAAGATCCCAACCGTCTTTGGTTGGTACACAGGTATTGTATAGTCATCAGGAGTTGCACGTCATTCTATAAAAATACTCGTGCATCTTGAAGCACTCGGACAATAACCAAAGTGAATCCGGAGCCCAGCGGGTCACAATTATTGTTACCCAGCCCAAGAGCAAGAGCCCTAACAATGAGGGCAGTGACGAAAGAGTGGCATTACGTCATGACTTCATGTCCGTTGACAACGTACCGGAGCGAAGGCAATGGGCGCAATAAAAATGACTTTATTCAATAAGGGTAACGAAGCACATGCAGCTGTCGCGGGAATTGGACGAAATGCCCGTAAAAAGCTGGCGAGAGGGAAGTAGGGAGTGGTGTAACAGCCCATCTGGGATTAATACTGCATCTGACATCATTAACGTGGGACCAAATTGGGACGCCATTAGAAAGCATTCGCGACAGATAGAACGTGAAATGATATGTAAAAAGACAACCTGAAAAGTCGGGATCGCGAGAGCGAGAAGAAATTGAGGGGTATCGAAGAAGACTGAGTCATTGACATGACAATGAGATGGTACCCTTCGGGTGGATGCCAAGCGTAGGTCGAAGACATCATCCCATCAAATAACCGGGTGGTTCTTTTGGGCACCAACGGAAAGGAGTCGGACCCAGAAGGAAACGTAAAGTTGTTGACGGAGATGCGTTTCCATCGTGTCTGTGTTGTGGTGGTGGCGCATGTGTAACTCAAGGCTCTATGTTTCCTCGTGGGACTGATCGAGAGATGGTACCCGACCATTTACACGCATTAACGCCCCGAAATGACTTCAAAGGCAATAAATGAGACGGAGGAAATTACCGTGCGTAACATTTGTTCAGTCGGATCCTTTAAAACAACGTCGAATAGGATAAGAGGCCAAGTTAAACGCGGGCCAACTAAAATTGTTTGTGTAACGCACGCGTGAGGAGATTTAATGAACGGACGAATTTACCTTTTTGGCGCGTTTGCCTGGAGCTCACGAGCCTGAAATTTTCAGAAAGAAAAATACGGGAAAGATTCTGAATTCCGGAAATATTTCAAAATTGGGAACTTAACTTAAAAATTTCAGTTTTTCCAACGCAACGCTTCAAGTTATATATTTAGAATTTCACATTTGTGAAAAGATTAAGATGAACTCTCACGAATGCCGCCCTGTTATTTCTTGAAAAGTACTTAATTAAACGCGGAAAGGTTAACGAGAGCGAGAATAAGTTTAATTAATTAGTTCACATGAAAATTCAGGTTGATAACGATCAGGTTTAATTTCTGCAACCGCGGGAAGGTTTGCTTGATCCTGTTGATCTGTGGTCTTAGTTTCACTTAATTGAATACTAACGTTTAGGAGAAAAGGGAGTTACCGACAGAGTTGCACAGAGGGAATGCACACAAAGAGGGTTTCATAAAATTATGAGTGCAGCAGGCAAATCAAAGGGCCTCGATATACGAAATGATTGTAAAACGCGTAGAGTCTATGTCTCATTGGAGTCTTGTATTTTGTGTTGTAAGTCATTTTTGTATGCATTATGTTGTACGTCGGAGACTACGTGTGATATATCTGCGTGCTTAATGGAAAGGATCTACATCCAGGCCAATGGCCTAATGCTGTATTATATTGTGAACACAATGCAAATAGGAACTCTCGGTAGGAATGTAAATGAAATGGTTAAAACTTGTGTTGCAAACACGAGTTTGAATGAATCAGGTACATGTCACCAAAGAAACAGGCGTATTTAGGAACACTGAGGGAGAGTTGAAGGAGACAGTTTTCGTGGCGAATGGAACATATGCAAAACTGTCATTAACCAATTTCGTATTCAGAGTCATGAAAATCAGCGGGACAATGCAAGCAGTCAAAATCCGTCATTGTTACACGCGGATTGTGTTGAAAATTTCTCGCGTTGCAACACGGCAGAGGTTTCTGTTCATCGTTTTAAGCGAAGTCTACAGCAGCATGCTGGGTCAAGTGGCCTCCACTCTCGAGAGCGAAAGATAAACGAATTGCGTTTTATTTTGTCTAATTTCTCGTTGTTCTAACACAATGCCTCGTCCCATGTCTAATTGCAAAACGAGATTAGACTGTTAGCCTAAAGCCACCGAGATTTGTGTCTGACTGAGTTCGTCTAATCTAAAAGAATTTCCTTCGTTTGTGTGCGGCAGTTGTATTTCCTTCTTTGAAAGTGCACATCTAATTGAACTTTCTGGTTTTTCGGTCTCCCAGAGATTCGTCTTAATTTGGGAAAATCATTCTGGGAAGTTTTCCGGTGAGACGAATCTGAAAAAAGGTGTGAGGTACAGGCTGGGTCGGTTGTAATTGAGCTTGGAAACCGAAACAAAACGGTTTTTAAACGCTCGTTAGTCTTTTCTCAGTTTTACCTTCCCTCTTTGTACTTGTATAATTGCCTATCTGCACCTCTATTTTATCTGTTTATCAGTCAGTCTTATACATGTCGCTTGCACGGAAACATTCTTGTACCTTTGCTCTCACCACACAAGCCTTCTGCTTCATTGTACATTTACCTCCATGATTATTTGGATAAATCTGTACCATTCCAGAGCTGTCTAATGTACTACTGTGCGATCTAATCTACACCCTGTCCAGGATGTCTAAGATTCATAGGTTATATCTATTGTTTACGATTCCTTCCGTTCCTTCTGCAACTCTGTCTCCTTTTGTGTCTTCACCGATGTCTGAGTCTTGAGGACACCAAATCTTCGGCTTACGCACATGTCTCAATTACGTTTTAACTCAAGATACATCAATGTTGCAGACGTAGCAGAAGACGAAAGCGAAATTAATTTAACGTCTATAAATATCATTTATAGGCAGAATTCACGGCCTTTATTCTTCTTCTTCTTTTTCTTCAACTTGGCCTTTGTCCTGTCAGGAGGTGCTCATTCAGGATTGCTCTTCATGCTTTGATATAGGGAAACCGCAATGTAATTTTCCGATGTCTTGCTCGAGATCTGACCGTTATCAAACAACTCGGGAAGTCGGTACGCAAACCTTTAATCAAATTGGCCCTTAGCAGTATTAATATATTTAGCCTAGGGATGTGTGTAATAAGACGTTTGAGACGTTGTACAGACCTAAGGAATTCAGATTTCTCGTCATCGAGTTGATTGCCGCAAAGGGAATTTCAAGATGGCGGATAATTTTTGTGTGAGTACCTTGTTAAAAGTACCGGATACCTTAAAATGGATGAAAGTACCATTTGCTTGGTGGAAAATTTTAGTTTCTTTCGCCCGTGGTGGTTGCCGGTTTTCGTTTTCCTTTGTCTCAAGGTTACCTTTGACATATTCGCGCGATACCGGAAAATGAGTGTTGACTTGGATTTAATTGATTTTTAAACTTAGTTAATTGTTAATAGAAGTAACGGTAATCGACTAATGGAGTTGTTATCATTCGTTTGGTTCCGGTTAAAGGGAAGCCTTTGCACCAATAAAATTTTTTATTGATTAAGGTTTGTTGACTTGTAGCAATTGTTGAAATATGCTAAAGTGTTGTCTTCAATTTTTGCGTTTTATTGTAGTCCCTCGACCAACTTTGACACATTTAACAAAATATTAACAAATAATTAAACATTCAAGTGGTACCGGATAAGGCAACCGTATCCTTTTGGAGCATCTTTCTTTCTTTCTTTCTTTCTTTCTTTGTTTTGAATGCCGTCACGAAATTGAACGCAAAAACCGTCAAAGATCAGGTCATCTCGGGCAGGTCGTTCTAAATGTTGGGTTTCCGGCTTAACAAATACTCGACCGCATACAAAAAACCACGAAAAAAGTTGCAAATGCTGGCCTTACTTAGTTGGCAGTAATTTTTCACTGTCGGCTCGTGGCAGGAAAACCACGAATTACGGGAAGAACATGAGTCAAAGTTATGTAAAATCCGGGACGGAAATAGTCGGTCAAGTAATATCATTTTCCTATTTAATAAAATTTGATAGAAATGGTGATTTTTGTTGTCGTATGTTAGGGTTGAATGACCCTGCGTATAAAAAATCATAGAAATTCCATAACAAAAAGTAACTAAAATTGACATCAAGGACATGCAAACCCGGAAACCCTGAAAATGTGGGACACTGCCTGACTTTGTCCTGAACTACAGATCTGTGGTGTAGCGATGTGTCATTAAGACATGATAGGTAAAGAACCTGCAGCCACGCCTGTTGTTTCACGGCATTGATAAGTCGAAAAGAAAATATTAAATAAACATTTGAGGATTTAATTCGGGCGTTGATCTGGTTGATGTTGTAGGGTAACACCACATGTGAGAGTTTAAAATCAAGGTCTTGTGCGTAGACCAGTGGACCGAATCCAATGGCAACAAAATGTCACAAATGACAAATCCTAGATCAGGTTACGACTGCGTCCCGTTGAAGGTTGACCGCGTCTACCGGAACAGTAGAGGTCCTTCCTCGCGTTCGGGAGACCGAGCGGTTTAACCATCGAAGACCAGATTTAAGAAGTCCCGTTTTGGTCGTATAATAACCGAGATTGCGACAATTGCGATCTGATGGCCGTCAAGTAAGTGTTTCCCTACTGTTAATGGGAAGCCATCGCGAGAGACAACGGAGCGGTGAGGCACGAGTACCGTTACAGCAACCGATCGTAAAGTAAGGGCAAGGTAATTCTGAATTTGTACGCCTGCTGAGGGAAAACTAAGTCAAAATGCAGTTTCTGCCAGCACAACTTTCACATTCTTCCAATTCCGTTCTGAAAGGGCCCATGCTTGAAAGCAGAAAACGGGTCAATGTTACGGCCGTACCGGACGAGAAAACATGACATGCCTCAGGTCGGGCCAGCATTAATCCTAGGTACGGTAAGGTAATTTCTCATTTATGCAGTGGCAAACGGAGATGCATTCGTACGGGACGCTGTCATAAATTTGAAGGAAATGTGTGAAACGTTGGTATCAATGGGAGCAATGTCGATGGCGACGAACACTATGAAAACGTGATTTTACGTAACAAACTGGATTCTTCTTTTATCGGCTGGGTTCTGTTCATTGTAATGCGGTTTAGATTGTGCAACCTGGTGGTTGAGGTTTCCTTAGAAACGAATGAGTCGGAGGAGCACGTCAGAGTCTGGCTGTATCTTTCGTCATCTGCCGCAGGAGAGCAAGTACTCTTGTTGGAGGTTCCTTCACATGACGGTTTGGAAGAGACTAAATCTGTGTTTAGCATATTTCAGCAATTTCCTATTTTGCTACCTCCCACCCTGTCTTTTCATCTCCTTTTCTCTTAAGGCATGATCAGTTTGGCAACACCACAACTCATTTATTATAATTATTAAATACGTCTTTTCCGGTTTCATGTACTCAACTATTTTCATGATCTGTGAAAGATTGATCGCATTACAAGTTTACTGTTTTTATGTATTTCCCAACTTTCACGATTGTGTTAATTATCGAAGAAATATATTGCTACTGGAAGAATGACTGTTTTAGTTCTCTTGAAATTGGACCATTTTCGTAAGCCTAATTAACACCTTAGATGGTGTGGCAGTGGTTTGGGGTCGCAAATTGTCCTCCAAGTTTCCCTATATGCACATATTGATCCTACACTCCCCCGACACTCGTTTTGGCCATTTGTAGGTATAATATTACTCAACTTATCAGTTGTGTACTTTCTTTGTTCAGGTACCCATTAACCCGTTACCATGTTGATACCTCTTTAAGGAATATTTGATTCGGTAATTACTCATAAGTAATTTCAGTTTTACTTTCGAAATGATGAAATACTCTTCTACAGAACCAGAGTCGGTAATAGAAACTAAGGGAAAGTGTTTGCAGTTGTATTAAATTTTTTTCCTCGTAATCCTAGCAAAACGCTCAAAATTCTTTGCGAAAACGAATTGCCTCAACAAGGGCGCGGAGAGTTCAGGCACCAGATTAGCCGTATTCCATTAGGCAGAATTAAAAGCATTTTTATTACTCGTAAATTAATATTTTACGTCCGCCTGCGTAAATGCACTCGGCGTGCTATTGCGGAATGCTTTTGCGTTTCCTGCTCTGTTTACTTTCGACTATTCGATATTCTAGAAGGGTTGATCGGTTAATTGGGAAGGTCATGTAAGTAAAATTTGTAATACATAATTTGTGTGGGTATTGCTGAGAGGCTACAGTGAGTGTTGTTTTTCCGAAACAAATTACTTTTTTGTAGTTGGTGTTGTTCAGTGATTTATACTTCCAACCCCCTACCACATGTTGAAATTAATGTCGTAGTTGAGCTAAAATCAAAATGAGGTGAGATAAAGTACGATACCTGATGATAGCTTTTGTCTGGTGGTGCAGAAAAATATGGTTTTGTAGTTTTGTATGATGTAGGCGTTCCAAGGATCCAGCTTTAGTAGAATTATGAACGATGCTGTGAGAAATAACAGTACTCATTGGAAGTCATAGAAAATGACTCTAATACGGCAATCATCTTTGTCATTCGTAATTGGCGAACTACCGGACCCGAGATGAATAGCGAAGCTAATAAACAAGTTGAAGGAGTTGTAATGAAAGAAAGTGTCGAAGACTTGATAGTGGACTAGGATTGTTATCGACGACGAGACAAAAATGACAAAGGCAGAACAAAAGGTTGTAAAGTTGTTTTGAGAGAGAGAGAGAGCGGGTAGTTTTGACGGGTACCAGTTCGAATAGACCAAATTCATTTATTCAAGGCACGAGTATATCCATGTTGCCAACCTTGGGAGAATTTGTCAACTATTTATGATCGAACGAAGTTGCCAATTGATTGCGTACCTTTGGCTGGTCGTATGCCCCGAGGGGTACGTCGACTGGTCAGAATAGAAAGGTCGAGTCTTTGTTTACTAATAGTAAAAGTCTTACTAAGACAGCCCCCCCTCCTTATGAACCACCACATGGCAACTCTTTTTAACATGGAAACGGTTAAGTCATCTGAAGCGGTTGCCAATGCGCGGAGCGCTGGTTACGCGGAACAGTCACCTTGCCTGTCATAGAGCAGTTGGTCCTTGTGAGTCAGAAGGCGCAGTCGAGAGATGGTTGGGCCCGCGTCGGGTTGAACAAGTTGCGAGTTATAAAACGAAACGAAGACGTGTGTAATATAAGTGATGTGCGCAGCTAATTCTTTGGAATAATTGTTAAGAGTGCACCGGCGTTTTCGTGAGAAATTTTGCGCTTTCATAGGTGTCGAAAGGCATCGCCTCTAATGGACTGAGTGCGTTTACGCGAGTGAAGATCAAATCTGTGACTTCCCTCCCTTTGGATTAAATTAAATAAGTTGTTGTTGTAATTAAAATGATGTAAGTAATAAGAGCGTAATGGCTAATGGCACTTCTCGTCGTTTAAATTCGCCTTCAACTGGGCTGCATCAAAGCTCTTGAGAGTTGTAATGCCAACTCTTTTGTTTTGTCTGATATTTTTAGTTAAAGTTTCACATGGTTTCCTCCCATGTCCATGTGACTTCTTATTGATTCCCTTTTTTCTTTGAGTTCCATTCAGTTGGTATTTTTAAAGTAAAACTGATTTTTCTTTCTCACTGAAAGAAATCGTTTGCTGGATTAGATGAGCCGTGTTGTGGCGTCTAATTACGCGGAATGGACTGGTGCCAATAAAAACAAAACCGATTTAATTCATGGT
The DNA here is from genome assembly GCA_037055365.1 of Polyplax serrata. Taxonomy (NCBI): domain Eukaryota; kingdom Metazoa; phylum Arthropoda; class Insecta; order Psocodea; family Polyplacidae; genus Polyplax; species Polyplax serrata. The sequence goes on along the minus strand of JAWJWE010000038.1, from coordinate 9,974,631 downwards.
ATGTTCCAAGCTCATTTGAATAGCTTTTTGGGTGTCGGAAACTCCGGCACCGACCGGAACTCTGCCGTTTTACATTGAAGAAGAAGACAATGGTACCCAGAATGAGTCTTTGAATGGTGCACGGTACCTGGTCCTTTTTTTTGGAATTCTTTCAAGCCCACGTTCACAGATAAAATTTAGTTAAAAACGATCGGTTCGATGTTGGCGGTGCAGGGAATGCAAGTTGCCCTTGTTAGAAACTCAAATGCACTAAATAAAAAAAACTTGTCTTTCGCCCGGGGAAGAGCAAGTGTTCACCAAATTTCCAGGATAATGTGTGCGAGGCCAGTGAAGCTGGTGTATCTCGGTATATGAGCCGGTGCCAAGTTGATTGAGTGAGTAACTATTTCCCGGAAAAGACACAATTCACACTAACTGGATAATGAAAAACGAGTTACGCAAGTGGGAAAAACAACGCTAAACAACCGTAAAAACAAACGCGAGGAACTGAGAATGTCATGGAAAACAGTACGAGCAGATGTGTCATCCGTTCAGGTTATTAACACAACACCCGCTCGGAAAAGTGAAACATGTTATATTTTTTTGGTACTTTAATAATATTGATGTAATACTTTGAAGACTTTCGAGTACAGTTGACGGTGCCCAGTACGTGAAATATTAATGGGCAGTTAGATAAAATTCAATAACTGTGAACCTGGTGTTGGTGCAAGCACTATAATGAGTATTTAGGTACTTACAAGGATAGACGTCTAGAATCGTGGCATTCCATTCTTCTACTTTCTTCTCTTTGACTAGGAGAGATGCCTAGACGAGTATTCGAACCTGCAATAACATTTGAGCTAATCAATCTTCAGTTATTATTAATAGGCTTGCCTAATTAAGCAAAAAAATTCAGAAGGTACTCAGAAACAGTCGCCCGTGCTTGTGACATTCCCTTCATTTGTTTTAATGAGTTTTCTTTAAGGTCGTACTATTGCATGTTGGTTCTCATCGTGAAAACGTGTCAGAAGTACCTGAAACTTTCGTTTCTGGCGGACACATGGCAAAAGTAATTTCGACTATCACAATTAAATTTAAAATCGTCGAAGCGCTTTCTACATCTGGATTCTAGACGGGAGAACTAGTCCGAATCCCCGAAAAACTATTTATTTTTGAGAGAGACCCCCGGGTTCCTATATCGAAGTTGGCTTTGGCAGTTTTGCCTACGATGAAAAGAAAGTTTGAAGAACCCCATGAGGTTGATCTTGTTTATTTATAAAACGACAGCGTTTCTTTTTAATAGGCCGAAATCGATCTGATTGTTTCTCATCTAAGTTTGATTTGTCTGTTTCAGCGAGCAAAGTATAGCGGCGGCGCGAGCGTCCGTCATGATTTACGACGACCTGAACAAGAAGTGGATACATTCGGGAAGCTCTTCGGGTCTATCGAAGGTTCAGATCTACCATCACACCGTAAACAACACTTTTCGAGTTGTCGGACGAAAGCTTCAGGACCATGAGGTCGTCATCAACTGCGCCATATCAAAAGGCCTGAAGTACAATCAGGCAACGGTCACATTTCACCAGTGGAGGGACAGCAAGCAGGTCTACGGTTTGAGTTTCAGCTCGAAGGAAGATGCTGATGCCTTTGCTAGAGCCATGTTTCTATCGCTAGATGTAAGTTTAGAATTATAAATTACGAAAAAAGGTTCTTGAGTGGATGTGACAGGAAACGCGTGCGTGTACCTGAGAATTTGAACATAAAGGCGGTTATGGTAAAAGATGACATGTTTATTGTAGGGGTGAACCTTGTTTTTAGGCGTCTGCTAAGGGTCTCGAATAGAACAAAGAGGTCTCTCACGCTCCGTAAGAAGGAAAACTTAAAAAATCAGGTTTGGTATTCGAGTCGGTCTCTTATACGAGAGACCTGATTTGCCTTTTCTCTTACTATTTTGGCGAACAGGTGGTTGTCGTGGAACATGCCTCACGTTTCCAAAGGAAAAGAGTTTTGAATGTTGTTAATTATTGTCATGTTTCTTAATGCAGGAGACAAACTGGCATTGGCGTGGGCATCCGTGTGAAATTAGTTGCAGGATTCCGGAACTCCCAAAATAATTTCGAGATCAGGAACAAATCCCACCTAACTGCACATTAATGTCAGTTTCATCTTCCCAGAACGCATTTTCGTTCTGTTCTCAAACCGGACTTTTCTGGGTTTGTCGTTTGCATGTCTCACGACAAGCTGTCCTTATGCCAAAAGACATGTGATGAGTTGCAACCGGCACTCAATGCAGTTATTCACCAAACCGGACGAAAATAAAGTGTTCCAAAACGCAAAAATGAAATTTTGAACCATGTTGTTTGGCGTCAATAACTTTCTCTCCCGCTCATTTTCGATCCGATTGAAAGAGGTGGTGCTCTTTGGTAGACCTGCTTAATGCAAATCCAAAAATAGGTGGTTTGCCGTCCAAGAACGGAAACGGTCAAATAAACCTATTAAAAGCAGGATCTTTACCAGCGATCACGTTCGTCGCGAATAACGTAATATCCGGAATTAGTTTTGCAATTTTAATCGTAATCCGAATTTTAATCGATTTATCGATTTCATTGGTTTCGCTAATTACTGAAACGACGTCGAAGGGAGATCACTTTAATAATTTCTAGCACGTTCAAGGTAGTACGGTAATAAAATAAATAAAAATATTAATACTTGTTTAGTACCTATTAGAGTTAACCTATTAACGTAAGATAGAACCATTGCGCTTGTGTCTATATCTTTTTACATAGTTGTGCAAATTCTAATGAACCTTGGATCGGTTGAGTGTAATCCAGCCGTCATGCTCGAAAGATGCATAGATCCGGTTAAATAGATGCATTTTTATAGCATGACCTTCTCCTTCTCATATTGTTTACATCCGAGGAGGCGAAGAACCGCTCAGAAACTTTGCTCCCGACAAATAACCTGTCGGAAACCGTGTTAACAACCATGTTTCCTTCTACCTGCTTCGGTTCATTACACACACGAGATTTATAAACCCCAAAAAAGAAGGGAAGAATTGCGACAATGAAAAACGTGATACTTGCTGTGAATAGCCAGTGAAAGAAAGTTACCTGTCAGGTATCGGGTGTACATCGAGCCAGCGTAAATCACTGGGCGAACAAAATGGGGAAACCGTTATTTCGTGCTTCGGCATCCGATGGGAGAGAACAAATTCGGGGTCAAAGGTTAAATGCAAACGGCGAACGAATTCCGCAAAAATTACCAAAAACACATGAACGTCCGCCCTCACCACAAGAACATTACCAAAGTCAGTCATTAACGTTTGTCTCTTCTCATTTCAGACTCTTAGTAATAATAGTTTGAATCGTATACAAAACGCTCAGGCTCAAGTAATTCCCAACAATCAGCAAATGTACTATCCGAATGCCTACAGCGTCAACGGACAGTCTAACGAAGAGGATGTCGAATACAGGTGAGTGTACATGTCCGAGTACTTGGACCGACCGTCCTGCGGTCATCGGAATTGGTTTACAATTGACGCCATTCGTTTCGGTGGTCTGTTAGCACGTACCGACACCTTTGTTTATTACTTTTAATGACAGTTGTATTTTTTGTTTCGCGTTGAGTAAATGTCACGTATTGACTTTTCGGTCGGATGATTTTTGGCGTAATTGATACGCATTCCCATAGAGATCGGTTTCGGTATCCGGGCGAAGTTATTACTAATCGGAGGGTAACACCGGTAGGCCTCTGTGCCTCCCAAAAATTGGTGTTGATTCGTTGTTGTATTTACTTTCAGCAGAATGAATCAGAGAGACGAGGTACCGAACATGGAACGGCGCGTATCACAAGCTCAATTAAGTAAGTTCTGTCGGTTGTCGACTATTTGATTGCTTCCCTACAGCAATTTCGTGTCTGATTGTTTTTTGCTTCGCAGTTGAAAGTCCAAACGCAGCAGTGCAAAATTCCCAGGGACATCATCGCACATCTTCGGCACCTCCGGCACCGCAACCTCCACAGTTGACGCCACTGTCTTCCCCCTGTCAGACTGGAGGGGCACCTCCAGCACCTCCGGCTCCACCCATGTGGGCCGGAAACGCCAATATTCCTCCGGTACAACCACCTCAGATGCAGGGTGCACCACCACCTCCGCCGCCACCACCCAACATGCCCAGATCAACGTCATCAGATGGTCACGATACTAATTCATTAGCCGCCCAAATACAATCGGCGAGGTTGCGGAGAATCAACAATAATGGGTGCAACACACTTGGAAGCACAAAGGTAAGAAAAAACACATTGGTGATAATCAGCGCATATGACACGGGAGTAATACTGATGGTCAACTTTCAGCAATCCGCCGAAAACAGTGGTTCCAGCACAAGCAGTGGTGGAAGTAACTACGGAACAATTGGTAGAGCTGGAATGGGTTCAATGGCGAGTATGATGGACGAAATGGCGAAAACACTGGCACGAAGAAGAGCCGCCGCAGAAAAGAAGGATCTCAATGACGAGGTGGGTGAAAAGGAGATCTTCCCGATACAACGTTTCACCTGGGAACATCGAATTAACCTTTTCTAAACGCTTCCAGGATACAAATTCCAACCACGACAGGAAATTAATTAGCGACAACAAAATAGAAAATAAAATAATAAATCACGCAGGAGGGCCTGGGGACGAATCACCGAAATCGGTGAAAAAACGTTTCGGGTCGGAAATGGCGGACGACTACCTGAACAAATCAAACATAAACGGGATATGCGAGGAATTGAACAACGGTGGGCTTGCATCCCAGGACCTCGAGTTACTCAAGCAAGAAATATTAAAAGAAATTAGGCGTGAATTCCAAAAAATGAAAATGGAAATAATAGACGGTGAGTAGGGCCTTGCAGTCAATCAGGTGCTGGCTGGGTCCCCGGCGGATCTACGAAACTGAACGTTCGTCCGTGACATGGGCACACGTTCATTTCATTTGCTGGGCCTAATCCAAGGTGCAGGTGGTGTCAACAATGGGGAGGAACCCATACAATAACAAGTGTGCACCGTGCGTGGACAAGCACTCGTTAATGACCGGAAAAAATCACGGTCGTTCTGGCTGAATACGCCAGATAACTTTTTTTGTTGTTATTACCAGGAGTCTACTCTCGAAGGCCAAGACAAGTGGTTAGGTTAAGAGAGCGATGGTTAGTTACGCAGCTTTCCAATGAGTGAACTTAAAAAGCTTAATTTGCTAGCTCTGCAGAAAGCAAAGGTTTAACCTCAAAGCAACTGAGTTTGAGGTTAGCTACAGGTGTAAGAAGCCGGTATTTCGAGTAATCGTGAGGTACGGCAGGAAGTACAACCGCAGGCACCAATTTTTTATTCTTAATTTAACATTTGTACCTCCCAATTGACCTCGACTTGACTCTTGCCGAATATTTCGCTCTTTGTTATTGTGACCACCCACTCAAGAAGTTTCCTTTTATATACCAGGAATACCATAAATTTTCAGGTGGAACTCACTTATTACTGGATTACTGAGTTAACCAAATAACAAGGTTGACTGGTTTGACATTTTAATGAACAAGGAATTACAATTTTATAAATTCGGTAAAAGAGGCACTTATGAGTTACCACCCTAGTGAAGATGATTCATTCAATCTGGTCGTTTTTGACTCAAAACAGAAATGTTGACTTGGTTCAGGAAAATGACATTACCTGACACCTTGGAGATCACTCCCCGGAGCAAGGACACTTTGCACTACCCAATAACCGCTACCTTCTTTCGTATAATTTTCAAATCAAACTCTTCGTTATCATTTCAGCCATAAAATCGGATGGAATTCGTAGATAATGGAAATTATTCTCCAGGCAAATTTTGGCGAAGCCATCGAAAAAAACTTAAAATCGAAGCGCATGAAAGTCCAGGTAGCGTAAATAACCGGAGACGCAGCAGGAGTCATTCAAATCTTTCAGGTCCGAAGCCACCGACCAGTAGAGAAGCTGACATGCATGCTCGCATCTACACATACATATATATAAGTTCATATGTATGCATGTAAACTTTTGTATTTATTACTGTGTAAAGCAAGATATTACGTATGTAAAAAGTACGTAGCTATTGTTAAGTATAGGGACGCGCATCAAACGTCATTTCCAGAATTTTTAAGTCACAAAACGACATTAGACCACCATTTTTCAAAAATAATGGAATACTTGAGAAATTTATGTCTGCGCCAATGGAGGACAGAATTAAATTTGTCTTTGTTCTCACTTACTTCAAAAAATTAATTTAAAGCCTAGTTATTGATTTGATTCTGCGGTAGTTCCAGAAGGATTGACAAAAACTTACCTATTTTATGTATGTAATGAGCTAAAGCAAATGGGAAAATTTTCCCCAAAATGGTGCTCGCCTGTAAAAAGAAGGTTAATAATTTGATTATAGCAGAAGGTTTTTATCAAGCCTCAGTGACAAAACCAACATTTAGTTTTCATATATCATGAATAGAACTTAATAATATTTTAAATAATATTCCAAGAAACTCTCTGTGTCTCACCCAAATGTGTAAATATGTATCAGTGTACATAAACATTTTGAATGATAGATTTCATTTATTTACTTTTTTTTATTTTATAATGGGGCCTTTCTTTCTTGAACAGCAAAAGGTTACACCTGTATTAGTTGAATTTGTGTTTCTGTGATAGATATTTCTTTTAAAGGTCAGAGTGTTCCTTCCCCAAGAGACTCGAGAAAGAGAGGAGTGAGCTAAGCATTTGAATGACATTTCAAATCTCCCCTGAATGAAAAATAGAATTAATATTGTTTTATTTGAGCATTAGGACTTCACATTAACTGTAGATAATTTTGAAGGATGAAGTGTCCTCCTGCCTTCAATACCATTAAAACCCTCTATAGTTTATATATTTTAAGATGGTAGTTTAGTGTCAAATTTTGTTATTTGTTTATTAATTTATGTATATGTTTATTTTATGTATTTGCGATGATTTGCCGGGAAAGATTTTCGGTTTTATCATTTGCAGTTCACTTTTTATTTTCGCAGCATTTCTTCGAGTTCATAATTTCATTCATCACCATGTTACTTGCGGGGTTTTCCTCTTTTTTAACGATCTCAGACAGCAGTAAATCTGGGAGATACGTGTTTTCAACATTTTTCAATTTTATAGTGTTCATTACGTCCGTAAACCTCCGCCGGTGTAATTTATAAATGTAACGTACCTGACAGACACATGTTGGTTTTGAAGCAACTCTTGATCGAGTAAAAATCCCAATTTAAATTCTGGAGAAGACATAAATTTCAACGATTTTGAAAAATGGTGGTCGCTACGATTGTCAAACGGTTTTTTACTCCGCTCACGCGATTGGTCGCTCTCACAAAGGGAAATGACGTCACAAACCGTAACGTACCATTTTTTTTACACTACAGACTTTCTGGAAAATTATCTAAGTAATTTTCAATCCCTTTTTATTTTCCTTGAATAACGAAGAAAAAGGCAAAAATTATATACACACATATATCTATATATTTAAAGACTTATAAATGTTTAGGTAGGATTCACACGATTCATAATTTAATTGTAACATAAGTTTCGTACCGACTCACACTGTCAGAAGAAACGAGAAAAGACGTTGGAAAATGTTTTTAATGGCCGCCCGCAAAATTGACGCGTCAGCATTGACCCGTTCGTGTTTTCGTTTGGCCGTTCTTCGACCGTTGAAATTCGAGTTGTCGCGTCTTGGTGAACGGTAATAAGAGCCGAAGAAAGAATCGTTTGACGGCTGAAGAGGAAGACAAGCAAAACGAACAGGTTGGTGAACCCGATAATTTTTTTTGTTTACGTTTTGTGCATTCGTCTCGCAAAGATAAAACGAAACGCATTCAAAAAAGAGAAAAGCCAATTCAATTTGGGGTTTTTGTCGGAGGCGCTTGCAGCCAGTGGCGGAGCTGTAACCTTGGAGTACTTTAATAAAAAGTAATTAACGTGGAAATTTTATGTGTAACGGTTTCAATAAAATAATAGTAAGCAAAAAAATTTGTTCCGTATATTTAAATATAATACATAATGATAATAATATAAATCGGCTTCGGTGTGTGTTTAAAAAATGGCAAGAATTTGGTTTATTAAATAATGTCGATGTCTTACGAAAGAGAGAGAGAGAGAAAGAGGATTTGATTTTAAGAAGAGAGTTACGAAAAAACCGGAAAGCTCTGCATTTTGAAACGAAACGGTTCGTCTCGCAACTTCTTGCACAGATCCCGGAAAAAAAGAATGAATTTTAGTATTTCGATTTGACTAAAAAACAAATTTATTGAAATTGCCAACTCGTGTCGGACGGGTGGAAAGGCGGGCAAGAGAAACGTCTGGATGTCCTCCCCACGATTCCCGGCGAGTTCTGCTAGAGAAGGCGAACCGAATCCACCCAAAACGCGGTAGTTTCATTTATTTGCTGTACATCGACTGCTTGATGAATTGCAAGTGTGCTTGGATTGGATTTGATACTTTGGAGGGTTGAGTCGTTCGTCTCCGTGGACCCACAGCGTCCGCCGTGGAAGAGGCAAGCTGGTCCCCAGAGAGAAACCCGGCAGGTACGCCGGACGAACGACTCAAAACTTCACGCGTGCGTTTTTGTTCGTTTGTGTTCCGGCAAAAAAGAGAGAGAAGAAAAAAAAAGAGAGTTGAGGGAGTCTCGATGTGTACGAAAACAATTCGATCGATCAAAGCGCCTCACTTGATCAGACAGAGTTGAGTTCTCGTTCCTTCGGGGTGAGGGCGATGGAAACGCCGACCCAACGAGTCACACCTGGTGTTCCATCGATCCTCTCCCCCCCCCCCTTTAATTGCACAGATGTCTCGATGCCAACCGTTTGACCTCATCTCTGGGGGTGGGGGTGGGGGGGTAGCAGAAAAAAATACTTAAATAGACTGATAACGAGAATTAAAGGCGAAACGAAGAAAATCTGTGATCTCAGAATATACTGCGCCTCCCCAATGTGCCCCCTTAAGAAAATATAAGAAATGGTAACATAAAAAGGGATTTACCTTACAATTTATACTTAGTTTATTGTTAATTCGTCTCCAACATTCCGTACGACGATACTGTACGTGTGACACGCACACAACACGTGTATGCACACCTGTGCAAGCGCACACACACATACACACACACAGATAGACGTGTCCTTTGGTGCCATTCCGGCTATTTTTCTGGTTTTATTTTGTCCCACATTCAACTTTTGTCGAAAAAGTCTTGTCTGATCCTGATGTCTCTTTTAATTAAACTCTGAAAACTCTTCAACAATGGGTATTAGTATACAATATAAATTTATACATATTATATATATATGTGTATGAACAAAACAGTTTTCTCCAATTTTTATATATATATATAAATATATAGATGCGTAGTTACTTTATATATATATAATTAATATACATATTATTTAATACTATTCATATCTTGTTTTTTTTAATGTTTTCATCTTGTCTGTTGTTATTTATTGTTGGTTGGTTATTTAATAATTTTTTTGGGGGGTTGAAGGGATGTTTTATTTTTTTTGAAAAGGCGGGAAAATTTTAAAGAAGAAATGATTTTTTTTCGCTTAGAAAGGTTGACGGGTTCTCGTTGAATTATTATTTGATGCTATTAGTTTGTCGGAAAATAGGTGCGCAGACCGACTCGTGGGAAACTGAAAATTTGTTCAGTAGCAAGGGGTAACATCAGAGAAAACTCACTTAGATGGAGTGACGTGGCAGGGAGGAGATCCCAAAGAGAACCTTAAGGTAAGCAGGTACTCGTTGACAGGCCCAGGTACTGTTTTGTTTGTTTTCTCTACCTTTCGTGGGTAACGTTGTGTGTGGAACTACCACCGGAACGAATCGCTTTTAAATTTGGGAAGGACTCGAAGAAAGTAGCGGGCACATTTAAAAAAATGCACTTGTATTATTTATATATATATAAAAATAATAAGAACTTGGAGTCGCATCACCACGTGACACTTGCCAAAACAACCACGGCGGTGAGTTGAACTGCCCAAGGCAGCATCAGGGCCTCAGACGCACCGTTGATTCCTATGAAAGGCTCCAAATTGGTTTTGTTGTAGTTTTCGAAGTACCAGTTGTTCCCTCCCTGGTAGACAATGGGCTTGTTGACAGCCTCCACTTCCAAAACGTCCTCGACCACATGGGTCGTCGAGGGAGGTTTCGTCGAAGCACTCTGCCGGGGGTTCCAAGATGTGTAGTCGTAGTCAGGCACGGTGAATTTTGGCTCTTCGACGGAGAGGATCGACCACGGCGGAAGAGTACCGACCTCAAGGGAGGATGAATTTTCTTCCGATGGGACCATAATGTCAGTGTTCAGGTGCAGGTTCGTGCTGTAGGCCTCGGTGGATAGTTCCGGGACGGTTGGCTTGGGTTGTTCCACGATTTCCTCAGAAATCGAGTTCCTATGTTTCTTCTGCGGTTGAACGGGTGTCACTATCCCCTGATTGGGCTGCGTCGGGTGGTATTTGCCGGTGATGGTTTCTAAGACGTTCCCGTTTATGTCGTCGGATGTGGGTACCATAGGTACAAAGCCTCCCGTCATCTGTGGCTTGACGAAGTTCTGGAAACTCGGATTTTTTCCGTCCAGTTTTTTAGTGACCGGTTGAACTTTTCCAACGGCGAAAGCATTCCGATTTTGGGTTTGGTCGACGCTTCTGCCAGAATTTCCCTTCCACAGGTTGCCAAAGGATAAACTCGGTAGAGGTATGCCGAAGAAAGTGAGTCCGTTGTACGACTGCTGCTGTTGTTGGGCCTTTTTCAAATCATTCAACCCCAAGCCAGGATTTGATATATTGAACGTAGGTGGGCCAGTACTGGCGTAGAGGGTTGGCGTATCTCCCGTGGCAAAGTGGTACGAGTTCTGCGTGACCGGACTGGTACCTTCCGTTGTACTCGGGACCTCCTGCTGAACTACCGTCCCATTGGGTTCCTCGTACTGATACTCGATGTATTCGTCGTAGAAGTACTCCGTTTCATGCGGCAACAGTCCCTGCTGGGTCGAGTTCTTCAGGTTCGATGTCAGTGCCGTCAACTGAGCCGTTTCTATCACCGAACTTTGCACGGTGTCGCCCTCACAACCGGGTATGACCGGCTCTACTATTCTGCTGTTGCTGCACTCCGTTCTGGACAACCTGGCGTCGCGAAACAGCGACCCATCGGCACACCTGGGTCCTTCTGACTGATTGTCCTCAAGCCAGCTAAGCAGCCAGAGCATTTTGCAGGAGCAGGACAAAGGATTTCCGTCCACGTCCAACACGGCGACGTTATTGCGAAGTTTCTGGAAGGCAAATTCGGCCAGGCTGGTCATCCTGTTGCTTCTTAGACTGAGCACTCGAAGTCTTGACAGATGGTTGAAGGGAGCTCCTCGTATGTTGCAAATCAAATTATTATCCATCTGTAACGGATGAGAAACATCAGTTGTACGACTTGACCCATTTCCATAGCAAACAAATTTATCTACGATGGTTAAGCAACGTAATTGCTGATTGGAGTTACGACAAAGACCTAAATCGAATAGAAAGTGGTTTTCTGCCTAGAACCACTGGCAGAAAATAGTCGTCTAGGCAATTGGACTACAATAATGACAAATAATGATTTCAAATGTTTCGAATCAAATCATTTGCTACGGTAAAAATTTTCAGGACAAGAAATGAACTAGAGAAAATGAAGTATTGTTCTTCTACGGAGAACTACAATTTTTAAGCTTTCACCTGGTCGTAGGAAATCGGAAGTCGCGTAAAGGGAACTGGGTACCTAAGTTGTGTACAAACAATATAGGAAATATATAAGGGCGGATAATTATCATAATCGCACTCACCTTCAGTTCTACCAGCCACTCCATGCCGTAGAAACTTCTTCCTTCTATCCAGGAAACCTTGTTATTGCTCAAATCCAGAACTTCCAGGGATTTTAGTTCCCGTATTCCGGATTTGTCGAGTCCGACAATGTCGTTGTTGCTCAAGTTCAGGTAGGTCAGTCGCGGCACATTCACAAACGCGTTCTCAGGCACTTCGAAGATCCGATTGAACTGAAGTTCGGCACTTTGAAGTTCCGGCAGATCGATGAACGCTTCTTCGGGCAATCGAGACAGTTTGTTCTTACTTAGGCGGATCGCAATCAAACTCGGGAGAGAGTGAAACGCTCCGGATGAAACGATCTCGACCATGTTGTCGTTCAGATCGAGAAATTCCAAATTCAGAAGATCTTTGAAAGTGTTTGGAGGTATCTCGTCGAGTCTGTTGTTGCTCATGCGAAGTTCCCTGAGAGAGGGGAGCGATTGCAACGCGAAAGGCTGCATAGACCGTATGTTGTTGAAACTGACGTCGAGGAACTTGAGCTCGTGCAAGTTCTGAAAAGCCTCCGGGAACTGGTTGAGCAGGTTGTTGGCGAGGTTCAGTTCCTGGAGTTGTCTCGCGTTCGAGAAGGTTCGCGGTTTTATGTCGGCTATTTTGTTGTTGGACAGCTGCAGCACTTTCAGGTTGGGACTGTTCTTCAGAAAATCAGTGCTCAGGCCTTCGATCAGGTTCCCGTGGGCATTGATCTCCGTCAATTCCTTCGAGTTCTCCAGCCACCTGTCGTCAAACATCCTCAGGCGATTGTTCCGAATGTTGAGAAGTTCCAACTTGGATAGGCCGCTCATCGCTCCCGCTTCGACGTTGTCGAGAGAATTGTCGTTCAGGTACAACCACTGCAACCTGGTCATGGTTCGAAACGTGTTTTTGTAGACGACGCGTAACAAATTTCCGCTTAGATCCAGCAACCTCAGAGCAGGCAGATCCATCTCGTTCGGCAAGAGGATAATTTGATTTTTGTTTAGCCTGAGATATTCTATATTTTTAGGTAGTCCAGGCACCACTTCCCGAAGACGATTCCAACCCGCATCCAGTTCAAACAGTTTCGGCAGGTAAATGAAAGTCAAAGCGTGAAAGGAAGAAATGAAGTTCTTGGACAGGTTTATGGTCTCGAGTTCGAGGTTACCAATGAAACTGTCCGACATGACCGTTTCAATGAGGTTTTCGCTGAGGTCCAACCTTCTGAGAGAGGGTAAGTAAGTCAGCAGATTGGAATCGAGTCGCCTGATTTGATTCTGTGAGAGATCTAAACCTTTCAGGAACGGAAGATTCCAGTGTGGGCCGTCGGTAAAATCCTGCAGGGAGTTGTTCCTAAGTCGCAACTCTCTCAGAGCCGCCATTCCGGAAAATGCTTTCCTGGGTATTCGGAGTATTTTGTTCTCGTCCAAATGCAGCCTCTCGAGAGTTGGATGTCCTCTGAGAGTGTCGAAGGGTATTTGCTCCAGGAGGTTCCTGCTCAGGTCCAAAAACTTCAGCCGCGGAAGAGAACCAAACAACATTTTCATTTCACTCACCAAATGGAGTTGATTGTCCGTCAGCAGGAGTTCTTCCAACGTGGCACCAGACGGGTAGGAAAAAGCGTTAGGATTAATTCTCTTGAGTGAATTCTTGCTCAGGTCCAGGATTTTTAAGGAAGGTGTGTTTTTAAACACTCCCTTTTGTATTTCGCTGATCATGTTCTGTGACAGGTACACTTCTCGCAGCGAGGGAAGATCTACGAAGGAGTTCTCCGACAGGCGATCTATGAAGTTATTGTGAAGATTAAGAACTTGAAGGTTGACGAGATCTCTGCAAGCTCGTCCGATGATTCCAGCGTCGATCAGTCGATTATTCGACAGATCAATTTCCCTCAGGTTCTGAAGGTTCAGAAAAGCCTTCGGATGAACCCAGGTGAGTCCGCAGTTGGATACGTTGAGGAGACTTAACTTGTTCAGGTTTTTCATGATTTTCGCGTCGAGTTTGTTCAGCAGGGGACTTCCAATGATGTGGAGCTGTTCGAGAGATGGCAAATTTTCAAAATTATCCGGGAAAAGCTCACCGAGAACGGGAGAGTACAACTGAAGGTAACGAAGTTTGTGAAGACTAGAAAATCTGGGAGCTCGCTTTATGAGTCCTCCCTGTAGGGTGATAGCCTCCAGGTTGAGTAAGTGATCGAACGCGTCCTCAGGCAACGTCCTTAACCTGGGCTCGACCACGAAGAGCTCGAGGAGAGAGTTCTCAAGGGTCGCCAGCCAGTTCGAGGTGACACGTTCGAGACCATTGTCCCTCAGCATGAGCCTGCTCACTCGGATACCCTCGAATGTCTTCCCGGGCAGCGAGGGCAGGTTGTTGCTTTCGAGGATCATTTCGCTGATGGTGAAGGGAAGACGGGTCTCGAGAGATCTGAGAGCTTCCATAAAATTCTTAAGACCGCTGAATGTGCACCTGAAACGACAGCAACTCATTCAGTTCCAGCTCCAACTTCCCGTACATCCGAGATTCACATCCGCCACTTACCAAACCTGAATTTCACCGTCCACCGTGTTGCAGGTACAGGGCAAAATGGTCTCCGGTGACGGACAGAACTGACCCTGGGCCAGTGTCATCCTGGTGAATAGAAGCACGGACACCAAGAGGCACCACCCTTCAGCATCCTGCCGTCTCATCTTCATCACTTGATCATTTTGGAGTGAACCTGGAAGGAAAGCGAAAAATTGGTAAACGGGCCAAACAATGGCAAACAATGGCGGGAGACGAAAAGAAATAGACGGAATAACTGGAAATACCCGAAGAGAATGAAACAATGAGTAAACGATTTCAATGAACAATAACGAGTTAAATAGGTCACTCGGTTGTTTGACTTTCCACTAATAAAAAATAAATGTAAATAAAACAGGTTTAAACTGAATTTTAAACAATTTTTTCAGGTACGGAAATTTTATCGGAGAAGATTCGAACCGTGAAGTACCGGAGATGTCTTTTATTGACCAGAAGATTTCTTTTTGTGCCAAAAATTGGTACTCGCTGCGCTTTCATCTCTCAACGGGGTGCCTTTTACCACCCCAACTGTCTACTGTGCGTGCCTGAACAGTAGCTTGCACCCAAATTATTACCTACGGCTTCGTTAGTACTCTGACTAACACTAACTAGCAGCACAAACTGCCTCCGAAGACAGAATAGCTCTAGAATAATTCAGACAGTTATGTCTTTTGCTAAACCAACTTCTTGGAAATCACAGCTCGAGGGTGGTAACACATTTGGTAGCGAATGAAGTACTTGATATGAACACTCTTAACTTAAGTGCTGTCCATGATGTTTTAGTTCCTTTTGGTTAAAATTGTGTACAAAAATGTTATTATCGTGGTGTTTTTTACGTGTTTTTTATGTATCGGGCATGTACTTATTGTGCTGAGCCCTTCTTCTGCTGTCGGGATGTTTGTTTTTGTTCAGCTCAATTTTCAGTAGACAATTTTTTGTGTTGAGTTCGCATGGCTATTTCATATTTTAATTGTAATTACAAGAGGGCTTATGCGGTCTTTCATCAGATCAGTTGCGTCTTGACGACAAAATTCCAAAACGTCGAAAGGATGTGTAGGTACCCGCAGGTACTTTGTGCGTGACAAGAGTCGGTACCGCAGCTGCCTAATGTATAAGAAGCTTTTTATCAGAAAAAGCTCTGCGTAATCTGGGTGTGTTATAGGTGGCGACACCTCCGTTCTCCCTTGCACAACTCTGTTCGTCATCAAGTCGTCAAGCACCTTGCCGAACGTGGCTTCTCTGCTTCGTTTCTCTCCCTCAGCTATCGGTCAGGGTCGTTCTTTTCCTCTTGTCGTCAACGACTTCACGTGCCAAACTCACCCGATCAAAGTCTCTCGTGCCAAACGAAAGCAACGGTTCTTTTCATATTCCTCCACGGTCGGTGATTCGTTTAAAATTTAAAACGTCTTTTCTGCCAGTGCACGGGAACGGCCAAATATTTCTCCTCGCCGTTTCTCGGCCTTACACGACCGGAAATTGCGCCATTTTCTTTTCTCCGTTCTCAACATCTCTGGCCGGTGTGGAAATCGAGCAGTCTCCGGTTTGTTTTTCTTTTACACAATTCGAACGTCGCCCGTCTTCACCCGAAAAGAAAAAAGATTTCAGTCCAATGAATGACTAAGTTCACTTAATTAATAGGTTATTTTCTGGTGGATGGTATCAACAAAGAAAGTTCTCTCTCTTCTTCTTCCATTCAGAATTTAAATGAGTCTCGGTCGTGGAGTCTTCGAAGTTCATGCTCTGATTTAACCGCCTCTGATGGATCTCTAGAAACTATTTCCATTGAGTCTACACAAAACCGAGGGATGTGACCATGCCGACTCTCAAAAATCTACCATTTTAGGGTTGAAGGTGATGTTCCTTGTGCAAACCCTTGCCGTGCAGGGGTGCAGGTAAAGTTTGGTTCGGTTCCACCAACAACCTGCTAAAATCCTTGACCTGTTAGCGCATTCAAACTATCCAAAGATTATTTTAAATATTTCCAGAGAACTTTTAATTAGTCCGAAAACGTTCTAGTCATAAGCGTAATAATAGTTTAATGACTTTGCACTTCTAATTTCCGGAATTGCAGCATTTTAAATGTGTTTGATGAATTATAGTTTGATATACTTCCTTGATTGTAACGTGGTGCTTGCCATACCAGGTGTAACTTCCTAAGCTACCTTCCACGCCGAGGATGAAGTAATGTTAAAAGTAATCATTCCTAAAGTCTCCGACAATTGCAATAAAATCACTTTACGATCGGTGTAATAAAATATAAGGTAGTGGTACATATTTTTTTAAATGCTCTAATATTGTTCACAAACTAATTACAGTATTACCTGTTCACGTGCCCGTTCATCTACTCGCTACAATGTACATATAAATAACAGGAGTAAGACCAACTGTAACTGTTTACTTTGTAACAAACTTAAATGCACCAGAAAAATACGTGGCATTGCTACGTAGCTATACAACCCTACTTCGAGGTGTCCCATTCAAAAATTAGAACACACAAAGCTGACGTTGTTGTGACCCTTTCAGACGGTATTTTTCCATGGTTACAAGACATTTTAAGTTGTCTTACTAAATTTCTATCCACTTTTTTGGGTTGACTTAATATTTTTTCTGTATTAATCATTTTGAATTTTCGTGTCTGTTCACTTCAACATCCTGCAGAGTTCTTTTCCTCCTTTCTACTCATTCGTATTCTTGTGTTCTTGCGTTGAGTACCATCGTAAATTATTTGTATTGTTGTAGATAATAGAATTATTGTTTAGATTTATTATTATTTTTTATTTTTGATTTAAAGCTGTGTATTGAGTTAGTATATTTGTGTGCCACTCTAGTTGTTGGTTTTAGGTGTAGACGACAAACCAGCCGACTCAGGTCGAGATGTAGATCACTTTTTACGTTGTCAAGTGCACAAAGAAAGGCGTCATTCCATGACTCCGCGACAATACTTCTGTCTAAAATCATTAGAAGATGGCGACGCTCACATCTGGAACGCCATTTTTCGTGGCTGAAAGCATTGCACAGTGAAAGTACCGCCATTTTATCCGAAGGAACTCAAAAACCCGTGTGCGCGCGTACTCGCCTCGTGTTCATACAGCATACAACGGATTTTACCAGTCGGTCTGTGATTTTGATCGAGGCCAAGGAAAGCCGCACGAAGTTGAAAGAAAGTGAAACGAGGGAGGCGGTCAGCTGCAGCGAGAGGAACCTAAGGGTACCTGGAAGAACCCGAGTACCTCGGACCTGTTGACGAGTACCCGGTGACACCGCCCAGGAAATCCGTTACTCATCTTCACTCGTTTTGGTTCCAGGCGGATGAAGTTTGTTGCAAGTGGACTCGCTCTTACGCTTCGAAGGTTCCAACTAGTTCAATCGGAGTGACTGACATCCCGGAGAAGATGAGGCAGACCTCACTCCGGCCGAAAACCAGACCATTAAGAGAAAATACAAATACAAGTAAAATACTACACAAATGCATTGCAACCCCCTCGACAAATCCGTCAACTCTTGCCTAATGCCGAGTTTTACCCAAGCGTAGCTCTGTCCTCTCGAGTACGCGAGCGGAGTTTTACACCCCGGTAAGTGAAATTAATTAGCCGGTGAGTCTTCCTAAGGTTCTTCCTTTTTTTTTTGCCCCCGTCACGTAAATAACCGTTACACGGTGTTTAATAAGGTACATCAAATTCACTTAAACTCAAGTTAAAACGACGTCGGTCAATCGGATTGTATCGGCACTCATTAAGTACGCGTTCCATGAAATATTCTTTATCCCAAAATCGGTCTAACAGAGATATCTGTGATAAACACAACAACTACAACCACAACTCCTCACCAATTAACGTTAAATTACCTCATATTCTAATTCTCTACTGATAATCGTTTAAATGTCCGATAACGGCATATTGTTACGTTGATTTGTATCCTGTCTTACTCATTAATTCACGGTTAGCAATTGCGTAATTACAACCAAAATAGTGAAAAATATTATTACAATTACATGGATGGTAATTTCTCTTTAGTATAATTTAACTTCAAAATATTTTGTTGTCCAAAGGCTACGGTATTAATGGGAATCTATGTAATTTTGTTCTCCTATTGTGTGACAAGATTTTTACTAATACATTCACCCATAACTTCTATTGGAAGCGGCTAGTTCAATTAATTATTTTATGTAGAGCTCGACGTGAAGAGAGTTTTACATTTACAATTTACCGTGTTGTAATTATTCATTTGTGTTTTATTAATTAATTATTTATTCCTATTAATTTATTCGCAGCGTGCAACGTATAAAATTCGTTCGAGTGTTAAATTTCAAGAAAAGCAAAATGTTTACGGTTGCGTCAAAAGCTTAACATCAATATATTAATATAAAACATTAAACGCTGCATCCGAACAGTTATGAATAGATTTGTTTCGTCGAAAGAGATTTTTGTTCACTATTATATAAAAGTTTCCTGGAGTTTTTGTATTGAAATCGCTGTCGGAGTAGTTCTCCTCGGACAGATGCTTGTTGTTTAGTTAAATTTAATTGTACTTTCCACGCATCAATATTTACTTTCATTCGTGATTACTAGTCCAAACGATACCTTTTTTTTTAACAATATACTGCACACTGTTCCTAGTCATTTCACTGTAGTCGAACTGGTTAGAAACTAATTCGCAGACTTTTTTTTTCTTTCAGTATAAGCTCAAACCTTCCCCAAGAAAATTAAAAAAAACGTGGATTTTAACTTGTACTGCAAAACCATTGAGCTGAACCAAAGTTGTGATGTTAACAATGGACCATTTTAATGGGTGTACGACGGTACGTGACGACAGTTCTTTTGCTTTTTTAGGTAAGTTTGTAGATACGTAGGGTATATTAATAACTTTTTAATTAAGTGAGGTCTTACATATGTAGCGAATTGTTGAACGGCCCTAACAGGCATGTTTTGGACTTTTAGAAGTTTTATTTAACGTAAATGATGTGGTTAATTTAAAAAAGTAAAATCTGACATTATTTTAGAAAATAATAAGTAAACGTGTGTGTAGTTGGAAGGTTTTTGTGTACTTACTACAGGCAACATGCTTGAATACCACGGGAGTGCGTTTCGAGCTTGTGTTTGAACAAGTTACATAAATTGGTTATGTGGTTATGAAATAACTTAATGAAGATTTTACACGATACGGCAAGCCGTGTCATTAAAGAGATTCATCAAAATAGAACCGTTATAATTAGGTATCCTGTTGTTATGTTGTAGTCGTTTCGGTGGTAATCCCCTAATGTAGTAGAAATGTGCTGGCAAGGTAAACGTTGCGGGGACTTGACGTGAAACGAATGCTTTTGCTTCCTAATTCGGGGAAGTTTGTTACTGCTCTGATGTAGTTGCCGATATTGGACTTATTGTACCAACAGGAGTACCACAGGACATCGTGCAGATAGCTTGGGTGATGGTTTGAAGGCTTGAGAGGGAAAGATCCACAGCGAGCTTTCTACTTACGCGGTACCTCGGGCACTCGACCCGGCCGTCCACACAATCCCTCGGGTAGCTTACCTTTTTCCTACTCAAATTTCGCACTCACACGCGTCTGGGGTTCGCAATAATCACAGGAAACGTAACTGAAGTAACTCTGAAGTTGGTCGCGTTGTCTGTCACTTCCGGTGACGAATAGACGTGTTCATATTAAGACGAACGGTACCCGACTGATACTCGACTTGTACCCGTGCAAGTTTGTATTCATTTTCACGTTGGGTAGTCACGCATTCTTCTCTTAATAGGTGAAACCGCGGCATTGTTGACTGCCGCCTAATTCCGTAAGAAAGAATTGGGACCTGCCAACCAGAAATTTATTGTTCGAAATCTTCGAAATGTAAATTGTTGCAGGTTCCAAGTGGAAACTTTCAAAATATTTTGCCGACGCTACTTAGACCCTGGCAAACGTGTTTATTCATTCGGTGATGCAATTTGAGGTTGGTACTCAAAGTGCAGTTACCTGTGGGTCCTCTGGACGTGCCACCACGCTATCCACAATCCTGTAACTGTCGCCAAAGGTACACCAGTTGTGACATTAAGCACTATTTTATGTACCTTGATGTTTTTCCTGGATTCTGGTAGGTCCATCGCTCCAAACAATTCTTCGGGGATTGTTTCAACCGCTTTACTGCACTTATTATTCTAATTAATAACACGGCTTATGTGGCGTTCAACCATATCCTATGCATGTTTTTATTACTCTGTACGGTTGTTACGCTCAGTACGCTTGTAGCCTTGGAAAACAGGGCGGTGTCTTTGTGTATTTTTCCCCTGTAGATACTAAATCGCAAAGGTGAATGTTATCATACTCATCACAATCGAATGCGGGTTACGGTTTTTTAGAAGACAAGAGCAACAGCATTTATTGATAAAAGTGAATATTTGCCTGTGTTACATTATCATTCAGGTTTAACAGATTCTTTCAAGAGATTGTAATGACGGAGGTCGTGGCCACACCAAAGTCGTGCAGTTCAGCGTTTCACGAGCTGACTTTTCAAAAATTGAATGGTTTTGACTTTACGCCTTTTACGTTGTTCGTGTGTGAACGTTCAACAAACAGACATGAAGGCATCTACTTGTTAGTTTCTAAGTCATTGTAAGGTTGCTAAAGTCTGATCATGCAAGCACTTCGTTAGGTAAAACAAGGATTTTTCTGCAATGGATAATGTTTTACTGTTACCCAGACAACTACACTAACTTTTTCCATTAGTATTTTAGCTGTAGTGTCTCATCATTGTAATAAAAAAAATAGTTTACTTTTTCCTATGGGATACATTCCGTTGTATTGTCGTGAGTCTGGACTAGAGTTCTCTCTTGTAGGTCCCGGCCACACGAAAGTCGTGCCGTCATGTCACATCAGGTCAGAGAGAGCAAGTTCGAAACTGTACAATTCGCGTACAAAAATATCAGGCTCCGTTTGTCTCTTTTTGTAGGTACGAAATTCCATGGGTGTGCGTGCTGTTCAACGAAATAAACAGGTTCGGGGGACCAAAAACCGCCCAAAAAAACGACTGAAACGCATGGTTGGACTACCTGAGTATTCTCAAATTCAGTCTGATTATTTTGATTGTTCGGGAGAAACTTCCATGCGGAAATTCAGGTTTGGACAGGTGTGAAAATAACACTTTCCTTCAAATTAGGGAAAAGGACGTCTCACGATCGAACTTAATTGACACGAAAATTTGTCGCCTGTGACGAGAAAAAGGAACTTCCTACACGGCAGATCCCGACTTTGATTTTCACCATTGTTTTCGACAAACGTTCTGATAAATCGAACTTCGGGTACGACGAACGACTCAGAAACCAATATTTGCATGCTCTGTGAACATTCTTCTGATGTACAGCGAACGCTTTCTCTCTCATTCAACGAGCTCATCCTCTTCACATCTGTCGGCAGTCACTCACCCTGCACTAATAATTGGTCTGTTTCTACTTCTTCATTGCATGTGCGCCTGCAATCAATTTCAATTACACATTTCTATTCGCTCGATTTCTTCTCTATTTCTAGTATCAGGGGACGTGACAAGAAGGAAAGTTCAAAATGAAAACCACATTTTCTAACTGAACTACTTTAAAAGTCGAAGAATGCACACTGACAGATTTTTAGGAGCACCAGAAAGTTTCCTCTCATTGAAACCTGTACCTGATCTGTGGTGACACCAAGAATTAGGTACCTGGGAAAAGCAGATAGGAAAGGTAGGAAACTCGCCCTTGGAAAATTCAAATTCGTTAACGCGAATGATTGATTGTATGAAATTGAATGATCTATTTTCTAATAGAAAAATCACTTCTTCTTCTCTTCCTTCCCCGTCGTGACTTCTTCCTTCGGTTTCTCCTCCTTTTTACTGTCCTTCTCCTTCGGCTGATCTTTACTCGCTTCCTTCTTTTCCGCGTCTCGATTAGTTAATTTGTTATTAATTAAATTGTGCAGGGCGATTATTGATCTACATAAGGCGGCCAAATAAACGACGAGCATTTGATCGTTCGTCTTGACGTATAACGAGTCCGACATGTTTTTCTGGCTCATGTCCGGCAGAAGATTGAACACGTCCTGAAGCTGGTAGACGATTTGGTGATTGATCGGCAACTTGTCCTGCACTATTTGCTCCAAGTAGTTTTTGATTTCCTGCACCTGGCGCTGGAGACCCTTCAGACCGAGCAATTGATTCGTTATCTTCTGGGACAGAGTGCCAACGGATGTGTCCTTGATGTCCCTAAGGAGGTGTTCGACGCCGACTTCTTCTGCTTCCTCCGCACCAATTTCACTCGGGATGTGTTCAAATGTCTTCGACGTGGGAGAACCGTCCTGGAAGAAAGGTAAAATTTTTCAATACAGATCTCTGACTTATTAAAGAACTTCGAGAACTCGGTCAAAACTCACATCGTGAACTTCTTCAACGGCTCTGTAGGCTTCGGTCGGCAGTCCTAGATCTTTAGGTTTGGCGTCGATGATGACGAGCACCGAATTATTGCAGTAGCGACGCACCAACTCGTTGATTGAGACATCGTTTTTGTAAAGCTTTGGTCCTGTGTGATACCAGCCAACTATTTTTTCTCTTGCTGTAATTTTATTAAAAGATTAAAACTTGACTGGGGGAAGTAAGAGAATTCAAATTTAACCAAAAACACAAATGAATACTTACAATTAACTTTCTTAAACATACTATACATATTTTCAAGGTAGTCATGGTCAAGAAACCAAACATCTTTGTCTTTCTCATCTTCATCAAAGGGAACTGAAATGAGAATTCATCTATTTAATCAAGGCAGTGTTTTACTAACTATTTTAATAGTTACGAGTATGATTCAGGGTCAGTTAATCAATGTGGGTTTTTTAATATTCGCAAATTTTGCCCATTTTCAATATAAATTACATTTAAAATATATATATACAGCCGTAGCAAACTGTTGTAAACATGCTGTCTATTCCTGTCAAGGAAAAACTAAAATAACCACAAATAAATTGTAACTCATACTTTGATAATTCAATAACAATTAAATTAATTAATAATTTTTACTTTTACATACAAAAGATCAATACATAAAAACAAGTACAATAATAACAATATTATAACAATAATTGTCGAATCTGATTTAGGCAAGAATAATTTAATCGATCACAATTAAATTTATGAATTTTGTTTAATTGAAAAACTAGAGGTTAAATAACAGAGCAACATGTTTTCATTTGAATCTTGTTTGCCATGCAGATGAAAACAATTAACCATCTGGATTTGATGTTGCTTGAAATGAGAGTAAAAAAACTCACGGAATGATTGACACACTGACACTGGATCAAGTTCTATTTGTGTTTCCAGGGACAGGTTCATCAGGTCAAACATTACACAATACCTGCAAAACTATTGGATACGTCCAGAACGCCCTTTCCTCTCCAGCAACCCAACAACACTCCTACAACCCTTTTCTGATTTCCTATTTTACCCATTCGATTGAAATGATCGACGACACTTAAGAGGACCAATGGATGAACGACAACTTTCGTTGTCACAACCTCCGTGCTCGGCATGATGAAACAATTTATTCTGGAAACAGTAAAAGTGAACAGGTTAGCCGTGTAGAGTGACAGCATTTAAATGGTACGCCGGCGAGAAATCCTATGCGGTAGACGAGGAAATACGCGAAAAGAGCAAGTTCAGTAGAAAATCATAACCAAGACAGGTAAGCCGTTACCTTTTTTTATCTCGCCCTGAATAAGACGTAAAAAACTCACGTTTGCTAAATTCCTGTTCCGACACGTTTCAATTCTCCACGGGTTGTGCAAGTGAAAACCAAAAAACGGTTGTTCTTATTAAAAAAAGAAAACGACAAATCGAGTGAGTGTCAATCAAATCTGCGAAATCATTTCTCGTTTACTTAAAAGACATCAACAAAGGCTTTAAACTCGAGTTATGAAAGGTTAAGAAGGCAGTGATTAAAGATGGCGAAGTTGTAACATCCGGTTCATTGCCTTGGAAACCGGTTTCGAACTCTAAACACAAATGGAGGAGTTTTCTTTTCGAAGCCGACTTTTTAACTAATGTCAACTGTTCTCGCTCAATCCGTCCCAGATTTAATTGTTTCGTATCTTTAACGGTCTCACAGTTTTTTTTTCAAATATTTAGAAATGTTACGTCGGTTGTTTGGGCAATTGAAACTGTTGCAACTTCACAACCGGTCGAAAGTGCAAAAGAAAACCGTTTTTGATGAAATCAAATGAAAACCGGTTGACCTGACGAGAAATTCAGAGAATTTCACTTTGAAATGTAACGGCCTGTTTTAGGGAATCAATTGGTGAGTATTGAGAGCCCTGTTGCTTCGAGTTGTCTAATAGTTAGATGTTTAATTAATGCTAACTTAAAATATTTTTAAAAGTTTGAACAACTGTGCATTCTGTTGAAAGTTAGACTTCACAAACAAATTGTTGTGAATTTTTTTTGTACTGTTAGTTTCGGTAGGTAACATCATGACCTAAATATGAGTGTGAAATTATTATAAATAACATGGAATTAAATTTTGTTTTTCAGTGATTCACTTCAGTTCAAAATGTTCATTTACCTGAGCAAAAAGATTGCAATTCCAAACAACACAAGGCTGAACTGCTTGGCCTGGAATAAGGAACAGGGTTATATAGCAGTTGGAGGGAACGATGGACTTTTGAAAGTTTTAAAGTTGGACTCTGGAAATGACAACAAGTCAAAGGGTTTGGCTGCACCGTCCAATCTCTCGATGAATCAAACCCTTGAGGGCCACAGTGGAGAAGTTCAAGTGATTATTTGGAATGAAATTTACCAGAAGCTGACCACAAGTGATCAATATGGACTCATCATTGTTTGGATGCTCTACAAAGGTTCTTGGTATGAGGAAATGATTAACAACAGAAACAAGTCTGTGGTGAAGGGAATGTCATGGAGCAGTGATGGTCAGAAAATTTGCATTGCCTATGAAGACGGAGCTGTCATTGTTGGAAGCGTAGATGGCAATAGAATTTGGGGAAAGGAAGTCAAAGGTGCCAAATTAAGTGGAGTTCAATGGGCACCACATGGGAAAAGTCTCCTTTTTGGTTTACAAAGCGGAGAAGTTCACATTTATGACAACCAGGGAAATTTCTCAGTGAAATTGAATGTTCAATTCAATCCAGTGGTGGCCACAAAAATGAAAACAATTGTTGGCATGGATTGGTATGACGGAAAGCAGGGATTGATGGATGAGGGTTGCCCTGTTCTGGCTCTCTGCTACCACAGTGGTCACCTCCAATTGATGCGAGACGAATACGACGAAAATGCCATTGTGGTCGACACAAATATGAAGGCAGTTTGTTGTAGATGGAACCACAACGGCAGCGTTTTGGCAGTCGTGGGCAGTAAGGTATTCCCAAACGAAAGCAAAGAAAACAACGTCATTCAGTTTTTCAGTCCGTACGGGGAGCACGTCAGAACTCTGAAGGTTCCAGGAGACACCATAACGAGTTGCGTGTGGGAGGGAAATTCCCTAAGAGTGGCGCTCTCCATCGATTCCCACATCTATTTCGCCAACATTAGACCTGACTACAAATGGACGAGTTTAAACAATGGAAGAATAATCGTGTATGCTTACAACAGTCCAAATCAACAGGGCACCTGCATTTGCTTCTGGGACACGAAAAAGAGCGAAACACACGTGAAACATTTCACCGGATTGTTGGGAATCACCGGGTGGTCGATGTACTGCGTCGCTGCTTTTCGAACGGAAGACCCGAAAATGTTCAAAATAATGCTTTTCAATTCCATCGCGACTTTAATCGACACAAAAGAAATCGAAATCGAACCTCTCTGGCTGGCGATCAACTCAACATCCGTTTTCGTCGCATCGAGGAACAATTTTGCCATTTGGCCATTCAAAAGTCAAAAACTCCACTCGTCCTTTCACACGGTCAAAAGAAAAATGAGGATACACCACGTCGATGACATTCCTTGTGGAGTGGCCGACGTCATTCAGGATTTGGACGTAAACTACGAGCCGGCAAAAGACACGTTTGCCACGACCGATCCAATCTGTTGCATCGCTGCCTCCGACAAAATCCTTTTGGTCGCCAGAGAATCAGGAATGATACAACACTACACACTGCCCCACGTTGCTCTAACGCTCAGGTGCAGTGTTCACTCCAGGCCGTACACGATATCAATCAACTGCGACTCAACCAAATGTGCCGTAATCGACATATCAGGCGGCCTGACGTTTCACCCCATCGAAGAAACGAACGAGTTCACTTTGAAAAGTCATGCGACGAGCAGCCAGAACCCGACGACCGAACGAAAAGACGTCTGGGCCCTGTGCTGGGCAAGTGACAATCCCACTCTTTTGGCGACAATGGAAAAGACTCGAATGTACATACTGAGGAACGAAGAACCGGAGGAACCGATTGTTAGCGCTGGCTACATCTGCTGGTTCAAGGATCTCGAAATCCGAGGTGTTCTCCTAGACGAAATAATGAAAAATCCGGAGAAACCCAGTCAAGAGCATCTGCTGGAGCTCGAAGTGAAGTCCCTGAGAGACACGAGAGAGCTGCTGGAAAAAGTCGGCATACCTGATGCAATCACCTTCATAGAAGACAACCCCCATCCTGTCTTGTGGAAACTGTTGGCGGAATCGGCCCTCCAGAAAATGGATCTCAACACGGCCGAGCTGGCCTATGTCCGCTTTTCAGACATCCAAGGTCTGCAATTCGTGAAGAAACTGCAGAACATTCACAGCGACAACTTAAAAAAGGCGGAAATAGCCGCTTACATGGGCAACTACGACGAGGCTGAAAAAGTCTACCTTGACGCGGACAGGGCCGACCTGGCAATTCAACTTCGCGAACGCCTGGGCGATTGGTTTCGCGTCGCCCAACTCATGAAAACGGGAATTGCAGGGTCGGATATTCAGTACGAGAAAACGTACAACTCAATCGGAGACTGGTTTGTCGATCGGGAGAATTGGAAAAGCGCCCAGGAGTACTACGAGAAGTCGAAGAACGTCGAGAAAGAGCTAATGTGCGCTTACATGCTGGAAGATTGGGACAACCTGAAGATCATCACGAAGAAGCTAAACGAGAAAAACCCTCTGCTGGTGAAGATCGGCACCATGCTGGCGAATGTCGGAATTTGCAAGGAGGCTGTCGAGCTGTTCGTCAAGGCAGGAGACATCAAGAGAGCCATAGACTGCTGCATAACGCTGTCCCAATGGTCGGAAGCCATACGACTGGCCGTCAAACATCAGTACCCGGGAGTTAGCAAGTTGTTGGCTTCGAGTGCCAAGCAACTCATCGAATCCGGGAAGATACTTGAAGCCATAGATTTTCTGTCGAAGGCTCAACAATACGTAGAGGCAGCCAAGTTGATGTACATGGTGGCTGGAGAAGAAGCCAAGAAAACGAAAGATTTGGTGTACATAAAAAAGCTTTACGTTCTGGCTGCTCTCATTCTGGAGGAAAAGCAGAAGACAAAAATAGGAGAAATATCGACTCTTTTGGAGGGTGACCCGTTCACAGACTTTCAAGAACCCTGGAGGAAGGTGGAGGCTTATCATTTTCTGATAGTCGCAGAGAAACAATTGCAGCAGGGCTACGTCGACGCGGCCATGCGAACAGCCCTGGTCCTTCGCCACTACGAGGACATACTCGACCCCGAAGAGATCTACTGCGTTTTGGCACTTTCGTCAGCCGCTAGCCACCATTTTGAAACTTGTTCAAAAGCTCTGTCCAGGCTTCAGGCGCTACCCGACATCTCGGAAGAGAAAAGAGAGGAATACGAAGCGCTTGCTCTTGATCTCTTCTCGAGGAACACACCTAAAGATCCGAAGATCAATCGGATCGAGTGTCCCACATGCCTGACTCTCATCTCAAATCTTTGCGACACCTGCCAAAATTGCAAAACGAAATTTCCGGTTTGCATCATCACGGGAGTTCCTCTCTTTGATGATTCCAACACGTGGACTTGCAGTACGTGCCACCATAAGGCTGTTGCGCATGATGCAGCCATTCGTAGAACGTGTGCATTGTGCCATGCCGCCACGTGAAGTGTTGTCATTTCATCGAAGATCAATCGGATCTTGATCGTGATTCACGTCTAATTTCAAAGCTGAGTTTACGTTACGGCTTTACGCAAACTCATACCCCAATGAGTTCCCATCACAAGTCTGTTGGACAAAACTCTTTCTCAGATTTTGGTAAATTTCCATCAAATTTTTGCGACTTTCCTACATCTTTTTAACGGTCCTTTCCCTCGGCATCCACAAGTCATTCAAGTTCTCGCTTTTCTGCTCTCCTCTTCCGTTTTTCAGCGTTATTCAGAAGATAAAATATTCAGTATATATAAGTATATGTACAATACATAAAAGTTGAATTTTAGCCTGCTGGTTCGAATTTTTATTTAATCGGATCATCAAAGTTATTTAATAAATGTTGGAAATAATAATAGTTTAGTCAAAAATAAATGAAATAGATTATCTATTAATTTAACTTTTTGACAATCGGTTCCCAAAACTTAAATATTTAGTGGTGCTCACATCAGTGCAATGATTGTTTTAATGATTTTCTTTGAAATTTTAACCGTTAAAATTTTGCACCGAGCGCCATGTTAGCCGCCATGATGGTTAATGCCGATTCGTTTTGGATAAACTGATTAAGAAATTGAAGTTTTCCAATTAAAAGAGGTTAAGTATGTGTTTTGAAAAATGACAAAGCACTGACTATCTGTCGAAAGATTATTTTATAATATAGGTAAAAGATTACGACGGGATCTAGTCATGGTTTTAGTGTGAAAATCTCGAGAACGGTCCTAACCTAATTACGTTGACCTACGTTCTGGGATGACGGTCAAATTTATGGTAAAAAGAATTATTAAAACGCTCGTGTTGGCGATTCCCGTTGGCACCACCTTCACGGACAAAGTCGGTTACATAGCCAGAGTCGACGGAACTTCGATGCAGCCCTCGTTAAATCCCCTGCCCGGACAACCCGACTTTGTCGTATTGAACAAATGGGCCGTTAGAAATTACGAGATCGAGAGAGGGGACATAATTTCGTTGATATCCCCTAAAAATCCCGACCAGAGGTTCATCAAACGTGTCGTCGGTTTGGAGGGAGACATCGTCTCCACGAACGGTTACAAAACCAGCGTTGTTACCATACCTCAGGGCCACTGTTGGGTGGAAGGAGACCACATTGGGAGTTCTTTGGATTCCAACACATTTGGACCGGTTGCCCTCGGTTTGGTTACGGCCAAAGCCACATATATAGTCTGGCCGCCTTCAAGATGGAGATCGCTAGAAAAAAATCAAAAAGGGCAGTGGAATTGACAATTTACTTTTACAAGTAAGATAATTGTCCAATCCTTCTCTCTCATCAATTCTGCCAGATAAAGTAGAACTAAAATTTTGTTTTATTCTTTCAGTTTCTATTACATGTGAGAAAGGGCACACAGCTGGTGTACAATTTACCAAAAAAGGAACCTCAACTCTTATTCTTTGATACTTTACATATATCTAAAGTCAGTCTAGTTATTTTAGCAAATTACACTTAGCTGGGTAAGAGTCAACAAATTGTACATTTAAGTGTCAGTGTACTCGTTTGTGACAAAAAGGACTGGCAATTGGTACTGATGAACATTAGCCTTGCCAATTATTTCAAATATCAATCACCAAAGAAAAATATGTGATCTAATGAGCTGCCAGTAGATTATTTTCATCAAAATTTAGTTATATGGATAGGTATATAGAAAATAGAGGTTTTCCCTAAAGAGGAAATATTATTCTCAACTTGTGAGAAATTAAGAACGACAAGAACAGAACTGCTGATTACTACTTGAGTACAAACAGCTTAATCAAACAAAACTCTGTAAAAACTTAAATGCAAAAATGAAAACTGTTAACTGCCAGAAAAACTACTCCAATGTTAATGGAAAATAATTTCTCTTGTCGATCTCAATTTTTAAAACTTTACTAGAACTCGTCTTTGCATTCACACATTTACAGTTTCAATAGTTATGTATCTGTTTACACACATAGTAACAAAGCTGCAATAACTTGTGTGATACATTATTAATTTCCATTTAAATTCATTGTTACAAGCAGACGTTTCATGGAGTGTTTTACATCACTAAAAACAACAGACCATGTCCTGTTAATTGTGTCCATGAAAGTTTGAGAACTCGAAGTAACTCATGATCAATAGTACAGTACAGTTAATTTAGTCTAATTTAAGAAATTTATTTAAGAATTGCCTTTAGTTAGGAAAACTATTGTTT
Organism: Polyplax serrata; assembly: GCA_037055365.1. NCBI lineage: Eukaryota > Metazoa > Arthropoda > Insecta > Psocodea > Polyplacidae > Polyplax > Polyplax serrata. Next base: position 9,943,974 of record JAWJWE010000038.1, on the reverse strand, counting down.
TTTTTTGTTTTTTTGAAGACACAGTTAAAGTTTCAACATGATGTTCGGTAATTGCCAATTACATAACAATGCTTTGCATTCTATTTTATGAAATTTTAGAATTATTTTTATCAATAATATGAACAGCAATATTATCAAGCAATAGTAACTGTTGTTGTAGTTGACTTGCAAGCAAAACGTCATGAAAAGAGATTTAGTTACCAAGAGAACTACAAAGGAAATGAAACATGTCAGCCGAAGTCTGGTTTTACTCCCTGTAGTGTGTGATATATTTTTTTTCATTTCTCCGTGTAATGGCCAAACGTTGTGTCACTCTAAATTAATGAGGCGTGTGATTGAGCAGTTCATTTGCACGGTTTGATTGTTGAAATTTTGAAAAAGATATTTCAGAATAGCACCAAAGATCTAATTGAAATTTTTACTGGAAGCCTGAACTATACCCTAGCATCTATTGACATTTTACCAAGTACCTGACACGCAGGGACAGCCGCAGTATTTTGTTGTCTCTACTCACCTGTTACCGTAGGTGGTAAATGTCCGCCAAGACCTAGGGCGATGTAGTTAATGTCGGGACTAACTAGAATAGAGGAATTAACCAATAAATAAGCCTTTTATATTTTCATAAATTGAAAATATATTTTTTAAAAAAATTTTTGTTTCATTTTTTTTTTCAAATGTTTATGTCTACACACACTACTTTAGTGTTTAACAATGAATAACTTTGTATTCTCTGTAAAAAAAACTCAAGTTTTTGGTTTTTTTTTTTTAATTTCTGTACCCATCTTGTTCTGTTGGCGGGTTAGAAGTGAGGGAAAGCCGCCAGCATTTTAGCGTTATATTTTTCATACAAAATACTCAAGTTCTACTACTTATAGTCGCACATTATCTATACGTTTGTATATATATATATATATGTATGTATATAATTTGTAACGATATAAGTTATACATTGATTTTTGCTTTGTACACGGGTTTATATACAGTTTATCTGTTTTAAAAAAGAACATTCTTCGGCTTCCCTCTCTGTCACTCTCTCTCGCTGTTACAACTACTGTTTTTGTACTTCTAGAGATGTTCAATCTACCAAGTTTAAAAAAAAAGTGTAACGAAAGTAAAAGACTGTTTGTAGTTTTTCCCAAGGAGGGAGGCAAATGTGTTTCCTGACATCCTCCCGGTTTCATTCCTTCCGGGAAGAAATGGGTTTCAGTGATGATTGTCTTTCCTATTGTTTAACGGTTCAAACCTCTGACGGTCGACGGTATTTAATTCCAAGTAATTCGTGAATAATTTGTGTTTTTTCTAAACGAGAACGGGGGTTCATTTGTACTTGTCCGAATCGAGCGCGAAAAATAGTTTGCTACAATAGTGTTTTTTTACCAGTTTTGATTGGCGTGTTCGTCAGTTGATCCGGTGGCTGACACATTGCGGTATTTTTTTTTCTATTTAAGAATGGAGAGCCGCCATATTCTGCTTACACGCCGTGTTTGACGATTTTAGTTTTGACGTAGGAAACAAATTTTAGCTTTCACCGGAGACTTGTATTTAGTATTATTAGTAACGTTATATTGTTTAGTTATATTGTTATAATAATATTTTTGCAAACCGCAAACTAATAATCAAAACGCGTCTTTTTCATCAACAAATTATCATGCACACTTGAGTGCTAAACTCTGTTAAAAATCGAATTACACAAAGATTTAATTTTCTTGTGATTACATCTGGGTTCTCCGGATTGAACGGTAACTCGAGTAACTCAAATCCTTCCAAAATTTAGTTGGAAGTCAAAAGGAAATTTAACCGCAGTTAAACTATATTTAATTAATTTTTGTAGTATTTAAAATTCCTTGTTGTCTGTTCTCTTTCGTAGTCATTTCTCAACAGAAGGCATGAGTTTAAAAAAAAATGTTTAAAAAAAAAGTAAATTAGTCGTCCAACGGTAACCTGTTAGTCGGTTAACACCTTTTCACCGTTTCTGTTGAGAATTCAAAAAAAAAAAAACCGTCATTTTCGGCAGGTCCTGTTCGAGACATTTCAAAGTTTCGAGTCGTCTCCTGCTAAGCGACATGTCGAAAAAGTTAAGAGAATAATGGAAAAAAACGTTTTCATAACTTTGTAAATTACCCATATACACAACGGATACAGAAAAGATGGGAAACGCCTCACTTGCATGTAAATGTACACGTGACGTGTGTTATACATAAATACATAAATAGTAACGTTTATATAAACACGTAGAATTGGAAAAGCTCTTCAGGGTTGGGGGGACCTACCCTCTACCTTCGTGAACTGTACAAAACTATTAAACATTTTCTAAAACTTGTTTTCAGGTGTTTCCAACGGCAGGAAAGGACCGTAGCCAAGGGACCGAACGACCGACCGTCGCCGGCCTCGTCCTGCACAAAACCTGCGTAAGTGAAAGAAACAATTTTACCTGTTGTAACAGTCAACTAGGCCCTGTTAATAATACCGGGAAGTCATAAATTTTATTTGATATGTATGATGAGGTGTGAAAAATGGAGGCCGACACAAGGGTTGCACCCTTAAATCGGTACAACCGCTGTGGGGCCGACAAGACAAGTCGTGTGAATTCAGGCACTTGGACCTGACTTGAAGCTGCAGGTGGTAGTCTTCTCAATTGTCTTGGCAATAGAAAGGATAGAAAACACACGTACAATAGTTTTAAAGCTATTTGATAGTTTTTGTGTCACAGAAGTTGCGTAGACTTCGTGTCTCCCAGTTATTGAAAATAATTTTGTGTTATTATTAGAGCCAGCCGTCTATTTTGTAAACAAAATGTCCGCTAAATGTAAAAAAAAAAATAGTTCCTAGACATTTTTTGTAACGGGTAGCCATGCAGAAAGCTGTCAACCTTCTTCCTGGCAAGAAAACCACTGGGATAGGCACGTAGCGTAAGTTTTGATTTCTCAGTGGGCTCGAAGCGATTGTCATGTGGTCGTTTAAAGCCAAATTCGTCGACCGCGGGATGGGTAGTTTTTCGGAAAACTATCGGTTGTGTGGGCTTATAGACTAGTTAGCATCCATTCTTCGGCACCCTAGGGCGAGTACATTTTCTCCAGAGACAGAAAAAGTTTCTTTCCGCTAGCTTAAACTATGGTTCAGTATAAAAGTCACTCGACATTTGTACAATTAGGTTTTTTATATATTGTCAAATATATGTGAGAAACTAAGGGGAAGAAATCTGGTGAGACGTCCAACCGAAGGAGTCGCTTCAAAGGATTTCTACTGTCCCCGACCGAACTCTGGTCGTCTTCCTAACCTAATTCTTTGGACAGTCTTGGCGTAGAAGTTAGAGCGTGCGTTTGAACATCTCCAAAGTCAAAATGGAGTCCGCGGAAATGAGGAATCAGAAAGCTCGGAGTGTTAAAAACCAAAAACTCAGTTTCAATCAGCACTTGTACATTTATAAACTTATACATTTGAGTTTATTCACTTTGTTTTGTATTTTATACTGTACAAACAAGAGATGAAAACGTAAATAAGATAAAATAAACTTATGTACTATGCACTTATGTATTTATTACTTAGTTGTATAGGTTTTTTTTTGTTTGATTCGTGAAGTTCAACAAAACAAAGTGTCGGGTGTGTTGGGTTGTTTGGGGTGGGGAGGGGAAAACTAATCAAACTAATCACAAATGGGGGTAGGGGACACAGAAAAACGGGAGCGGGAGGGTTCTGGTGCCTTTTGTTTTTTTTGGGGGGGTTGGTGAGACGAGCGAAAAACTAACGGTTAACTAACCCTTTACCATCGATAGTTTTTGAGGTTTCGGCCGACACGTCAGAAGTGACATTTTCGCGGAACGGAAGCATCCAAAGTCGGTTCAGAGAAGGAGTTACTACTCAGTGTTTATCTAGATAGAAGTGAAAATAGTAAAATTTCATAGGCGAATAGAAAAATATATTACACAACGTTCGGCACAAAGGCGGGGGTGTCCGCATTACGTTGGAGCTCCGAATTCGTTCTAAAACAAGTGGATATGGCGTTTTAGTTTTTATTCTCTAACTACCAGTCGAAGGGAAGATTTTGTTTTGGTGGTCGAGGGTGCTACCCTCGTCTCGTTCTGCCCTGACCAACACCAATTTTTATGTAATTTCTAATATTTGTCTATCTAACATCAGCGTCCTCCTGCGCGATACGAAGTTGTGTAAAAATAGTAAATGACATTTCCTGTTTGAAGTGTATGTTTTTCGATCGGTTGGAAAGGCACACGTCTCGCTCACTCTCGTGCTAAACTGCGGAAGCCACGCTATGAAAATGTCAACTTGAGATGATCCCCTGTGTAAAACTGCAATCGTGAAATTAAAACGGAAGTTGAACGGTAACATCGACAGCATCGGGTCGGAAGTAACGAGAAAACAAAAGGAACGGAACTGGAAGTTCCGGTACCTAGGGCGCCATCTTTTGGCGGAACCCCACAGCACACATGTCATTTAAAAACAAAACAAAAATATTACTTACTTTGTGTAAAACCTTACACCGTATTTATTACCCTATGTCTTTTCGTTTCAATTATAACACACACGTAGAAATAATAATAATAATAATGATAATGATAATGATAATAGTAATAGTAATAGTGGTTGTGGGACTGAGTGCAAGAGCAACAGAATTAAAGAAAAACGAGCGCGGATGGTTGGCTGACCGACGAGGAAGGAAGTGCAGGCGTGGTAAGAGAGAAACAAAACGAGAAAATCCGGCTTTCGGTGGCTTTCTCGCCACAATATATGTACCCCGTCATTATATAATGTACACACTTTATGTCCGTTGCCGAGTCCGTTCCGCATGGAACGATTCTACGAACAAATTTTGTCAAGTGTAAATAAGTACATCGAACGGTTTCCGGTCTGCTCTTATTTTCATTCCTCCTTGCTTTGTATATAAGACGATATTAAATAAGTAAAAAAATAAAAATACTATCTAACCGATAACAATCGTCCGTTTCTGTTGTAACAACCATTCTTATCTTAACATAAATACACACTGATTTTTATTTTCAGATAAGGAACTGGGCACTGCATCGGAGAGTGCATCATCCCTTTTAGAGGATTGTAAATCCTTGAAGAATGCCGACATGAATGTAGCAATGTTAGTCAGAAAGGAGAAGGAAAAGAAGAAGCTGGAAGTGAGATATTCATGCTATGTCAACATTGGACTGCTCAACATCGTTTGAAAAATAATATTGGAAATTATCGGTAATCGATTCGGCAGTGTAATATGAAAAATTTGTCCAAATTCAATGATTTCATAACTGCCAATCCATTTCATAAATAAATTCTCAATACCGAATACAATTTACATATCACTCTATGTCTGGTTCTTGCTTTCTGTCGCGGTAGGTTACAAACAAAGCCCGGCAAGAGGCAATTTGTCAATAGTTGTAAATTTGTAAATAATCAATATACTACCTCCCGGTAGGGGTACTGCCGGGAGGAAAATTAAAAAATTAAAGCATCATAAATTATCCCCTTCCAAAAATAAATAATTAAAAAATCAATGGGAAATGATTGGGCCAATATCAATTCACCGTAAACAACATTTGACGGTTGTAACGTAGTTTTAAGATCCATGAAATACACCTGCTGAAGTGTATGGGGAATTTCAAGAGGTTAAAACCTAACGAAATTTTGTTCCTCGAGAACGAACTCAAAAACTCGTTTTCTAAGACCGAAGTATCAGGCAAACATAAAATTGTAGGAGGCTAACGGACGATCACAGCACAATTGGGTGATACGACAAATGTGGGAGGAGCTTCTGAGAAACCAAAAATCGGATTAAATTTTCTAAACTCTGAATATACCGTCGAAAAACTCTATTTTCTCAGCTGAAGTATCAGGCAAATATAAAGCATAAGGAGGTAAGATGAGAATCGTTCTAGAAATGGGCGATACCTTGACGAAGTTGGGAGGAGCTTACCAGGAGTTTAGAACCTTATGAACAATTGTTTACTCAAAAAAATTTTGTGCGTCCAAAAACTCCGTTTTAACGGTCAAAGTATCAGGCAAACATAAAATCATAGGAGGTAAGTTGGTTGTTCGCAACGATTGCAAAAATGGGCGGTGCTAAAGCATAAAGGGGAGGGGTTTACCCGCAACTACCCCATGAAATTATTTACTGGACGCCGTCATATTGTGGGTCAGAAAAATTCAATTCTTTCCCGTAGGGTGGGTGGACTAATGTACAATTATTAGGCGTTGACCGATTCAGGTCGGTAGGTGAAACATACGCAATGGACACAACTATGTTTTACGTTTTCAACTATTGTGGTGAGTAGGCAAGTATTAAGGTTTCAGTGCCCAGTTCATCTGATATGGCCAATTAACACATTAATCTTATTGGTGAAAATAAAAATCAGTGAGTATCTTTCAATTCTCCATGTATTAGACTTCAAATATTTATTCAATAATTGTCTCATAGCAGTTAGACTACACCCGGAAGACGCAAGGCGGAGAGTTACGGGTTCGTAGGAAATTATGTATGGAAAATCAAACCATCGGTAGACGTTGGGAGTATGTTTCTACGGTAGATGGATAGTTGATTTGGAAGGCATACATGGGAAAAAGGCCACCTTAACAGGTACCGGTTGTACTCTTTCATAGGTAGGCCAGGTAAGTGTAATGGAAAAATTTCATCAGTGCCGAAATTTGTTTTCATAAAGTCAAGATACAAATAAATTGGGCTTAAGGGTTTGCCGCATTTCGACTCCTCATCTATTGTTACAGCTAGGATTGATTATCGTTTTCATAACGCTGCTCCACCGTCACTACTCCTCGGGTTCGACCCATTCGATTTTTGCCCAATCTGGTAGTTCCGTTTCATACTCCCAACCTGGACCCTGCAAGAAGAAAACCCACGTTAAGCTGCATCCTAGTGATCGGTCGTACGCCACCAGTCTAGTGACCCTCCACTCACTACTCACCCTATATTTCCAGGCGTGAAGGTACATGACAAGATCTTTAGGTTTCGGGTCCCGGTACCTGACTTTACACTCGTAACAGTGAGGGTCCGTCGTCATTTTCTCGGATTGAAAGGTCAGGTCTGGGGCCTCGTGACCCGTTTGGGTGGCCACCGTCACCTTGCTGGTGCGAACCACAGCCCCACCACTCGGTGTAGAAGGCGATCCCTGGGCTAGGCTAACAGGTGACCCAAGGCTGCATCTCGAGGGTGAGTTTTCACCCCCGCAGGGAGAAGGTTCTCGACTTCCGTCACCTTCGTCGTCAACGGGAGAGGATGAACCTGAAACGAAGAAACTCTTGTAAGTTACATGGCATTCTCGTCGTTTTCTATCGCTGACACCGACGCTCGTCTCACCTTTCCTATTAATTGAATTTAGACCATCGTCGAGGTCAGGTCTCGTCTTGAACATGCTTAGTTCCGAGTCGCCCTCCATTCCTAACCAGTTCTCGGCATTATGGATATTGATCAAATCGTGGATGAGTTCCTCATCGTTTTTGCCAATGTTACCACCCTTGCCCTTTTCAGGACCGAAGACGGTGTGATTATATAGAGGATCATTAACAACAGGATAACCTGAAAATCATAATCGAAGCGATGAGTACACTCGGACACGTCTCGACCATTTCTCTCTCCTTCCTCGACTTCTGCTCACCTAAATATTGTAAGTGGACCCTGATTTGATGCATTCGTCCTGTATGAGGTTTACATAGAACAATACTGGTATTGGTCGCGGAGCTGTAGCCTAGTTTTTCGAACGTCGTGCTGCACGTTTTACCTTTGCTCGACACTTTACACACTCCTATTTTGTAGCTAACTACTTCTATTGGTTCGCTGCATTCGATCTGTCCGCTGAAACGTGAGAAAAACTTGGTGGTGAGCCTACCGCCCTGTCACGCTGCGTACAACTCCCGCCCCTGAATGTTTCTGTTTTTCTTTCTCTCACCTGGGAAACTCTCCCTCTACCCGACAGACGTACTCCTTCTGAACCTGTCGATTCCTAATTTGATGCTCCATTTGCCTAGCTTTCTTGGGACTTCTCCCGAAGAGTAATAGGCCACTCGTGAGTCTGTCCAATCTGTGTATCGTTCGCAGATTCTTCAGATTGTATTCCTTAGCCAGGATGAATACGACGGTGTTGTGTCGGTACCTTCCGCAGGGATGAACCTGTACAGGTCAGACAACACGTGAGAATCAGAGATGAATTTGTCCCCCCACCGGGTAATACGGTTTAATAGTTTAAAACAAAATATCACTCCGGTGCCCGCACTATAACAGCCCTTTCCTTTCCTCTAAAACACTCGGTCCGGCGGTCGATTTTTAACAAATTTTTAGAAAATTCTATCCATCGGTCGGTTGATTGGTCAATTAAGCATATGGCAAATGCCTTGTTAATTCTACTTTGGTTCCGTCCCTAGTGAGGGTCTGTCGCTGACCGATCTGTCGATCGCGATCTCACTCCGATCTCTCTTGGATGTGAGAAGATAAAACTCGGATACCACAGCCGAATCTCTTGACAAAGAGAGTTCAAGATATCAGCCACGAAGCAGTAAGAAGCAGTTTACATGAGTAAATCTACTGTGCATACATCTAAACCACCACAACTTCAATTCTTCTTCTCGGTATGAATTTTTGTATCGCCTCGTACACTAACTTCACTAAGAAAGATTACTCTGCTCACTAATATAGAAAGTCGTGTCTGCAACACTAGCTCGTTCTCGTCCTCTTTGTTGCCTTGGTGACGAACCAAATCGACCGTTCCACACATATTTAAAAAAAAAATTCAAAAAAAAAATACAAAATAAAAGAAATAAAAACTGTCGCATGCTCTTTCCGACAGAAACAAAAATGGCGAAACAATCAAATATTTTTTATAAAAGAAAATAAGGTACGAAGGTGTTCATGGCGAGTCTCAGCGACCATAAAACTCTCAGGTGGGAGCCGAACCACTTCCGGTTCCTCAAGGGTCTCGACCTGTGCGACTACCTGCGTTCGACCGCATCGTTAATCATACTAACAGTAAAACCAGACAAACTGTGTTAGCAAGTCAAAGCGTAAGCATTCGGTCACTTACCGGAAGTGAACCAGGTTTGTCCAGGACAACAATGTCTTTATCGACATGAATTACTCGGATCGGTTTAGCAAGAACCGGAGTCTCATGTCTGCAATGCAACAGCAACCAACCGACCAATGAGTCGAAAAGTACATAAATATGTATATATATACCTATTTATAGTAAGAAACGGGGGGTGGGGGGAGAGAGAGTGACAGACGTTACTCGTTGAGGAGGACCAGCTAGAGAGGAAAGGCCGTATGTAACCATGCAGAGGTACCCAACCGGTGGGAGGTTAGTTCTACTAAACTAATGATTTACAGTTAGTTGTTTGTTAGTTGTAGTTTACGAGAGGGAACCCATGTTGATGTTCCAGGCGAGAGCTTTCTTTTGCTTGGTGGTGACGTGTTCGTATCACTTGCTCTTAACTGAATTGTACGCCACAGGTTCGCTATTATTCAAAGCCTCCCTACCAGGTTTCTGTATATATAATTTCATCTCAAGTCAACGGTTTCATAACATTTTTAAAAAAATTTACCGTTTGCAATGTCGTCTAGAGGTTTTAAGTCAAGTTTTACTAATTCACGTTCCTTTACTTAACAACCAAGCAGTGAAGTTGTTCAGGCTGACTGGTAAGTAGGAATAAAAAAAAATAAGTAAATTATCCAAACGGAATTATGAAACGGTGAGAAATTAGGAGATGACTGCGATGTGGAGTTACAAATTCACTAAAGTTGTTTTCTCCACATAGCTATATTGGGTTTCACGTTGTCACGTGAGCAGACCAAACACCCAAAGTTTGACGAAGCGGGAGAAGAAGGGTGTCGCAAAAGAAGGGCATGAGGGTGGTGAAATGTGGTTGAAAATTACGAGAGGGTTTTCTACAACTCGGAAAGTCTGAAGTCTTCAGGTTCAGAGAGAAAGACGCTACGTGCAGTTTGCGAGGTCGAGGGTTGGGGAGGACGATGTCGCGTCGGTGCTTAAAGCGAAATTTAAACTATCGGAGATCGAGAAGAAGGTTGGAGTATCCGCAAACAAAGGAAAAGAAGAAGCGAAGTCATACAAGAAGAGCGAGGGAAAGAGAGAGAGAGAGAGAGAGAGAGAGAGAGGGAAGTGGAAAGAATTCCTTAAAAGGCTCAGGCATCCAAAATTGTCCATTCCAGGCACGAACCTTTCGAGAAAACGTGCCGATGACTCAATTTTAATGGCAACCACTCGAACGGCTGTCGGAAAAGGGAAGAAAAGCGAAAGAGGAAACGGAAGTGAACAAAAATATTTTCCTTCTTTCCATCAATTCAATTACAGTAACAATCGTTTAACTCTTCAAAAGGGTTCGGTCGAAGTTGTGCCTTTCACGAGCCCGCCGAACTTGACTTCTCACCAGGAAAACCGGTCACCACCACAAAGAAACGAATCGTTGCAGAGTAAACGAAAAATTGCATTCGATCTGACTGGGTGAGGCCTTTTGTGCGACTGCCAAGTAAACGCTAATCAGGAAGAGTCAGTTGAACGATTAACATCAGGAGCGTAATCAAATGGGAAAGGGAACAAAAGAAAGTTAAGTGAGATGGGAAACGCGAGAGAAGGCAGCAGATACGAAAAGACTGGAGGAAAGAAAACGTCGGGAAACCTGCGGCGGAGAACGGGCAAACGCAAAATAAGGGAGAAACGTCTAAAAGGAGACAAGAGAAGAGTAGAAATCAGGTGGAGCAACAGAAAAGCAGATTTAGAAAAGGATTAGCAGGAGCTGGCAGATTAAAAAATCCTCAAAAAGGTTGTAGTCGAGGGCAAAAACAGACGACACCGGGGGAGGAAACATCCGGTGAGAAAGCGACCGGAAGTTGATGTAAGAAACCACACTTGAGATGTAATTCATTAAGAGCAAATAACCTTTTGAGGTTGAACCTTTCTCACCAAACCGGAAGTAAAAGGCACACGGGGCCTTGTCGAAAGCTCCCGCCAGAAACGGCCGACTCCTCCACTCCTCCCCTCGCCCGAAGAAGTAAATAAGAGCGGCCCGGGGGGGCGGGGGCGGAGGAGGAGGAGGAGGAGCAGCAGCAGCAGCAGCAGGGCGGAAGGAAGGAAGACAAATCTGTTAGAAGATTCTTGTAAGTCTGTTACAAGTCTTCCCAATTTGTCTAATTCTCATTTTCTCTTGCTGGTGTTTGCCTAGAACTTCTGTCTAGTTTTTGTCTTCGTCGGCAGTCTCAATGCCACTTACTGGGATCGAGGCAGGTTTGTTCACTACGACCACGTCCTCGTCCACGTGCACAATCGTGATCGGGTCGGAAGTGACCGGGACTTCATGCCTGAAACATTGACACAAACCTTTCATTAGGCGCTGAAACGCGTGCGTTTTTCCTTATTGAAAATCGTCTCGATCGTATCCGACCGAGAGGGAAGAGAGAAGGGTAAATTTATATTTGTCCGAAAGCAAAACGTCTCGATTATTGCCGCGTTCAACTCCACCACTCTGAACAACCTATTAATGTATTAATGTATGCGTAAGCGACACGTGGTCTCGGGTGGCAGTACACTTGTTAAAAATACATATGTGTATTCATTTTGTAATGTAATTTTTGACAAGACCAAACACAAACTAACGCACAATATTGTAAAATGTACAATTATTAGTTCGTACAAAAAAAAAAAAACTACAGATGTTAACTGACCGGGTCACGGTCAGCAGGTAACGGTGAAAAATGAAATTCGTACAGAGAATACGGGAGAGAACTTTACACAAACTACTAACTTATTGAACTATGTATGTATGTATGTATGTATGATGAACTATGTATGTACACATTCCTGACGTGTACCACGCGACAGTGACCGCTGTGAAAAAAATGTATACAGTGAAAAAATAGAGAATGTAACTACCAATACTGTAACGGTATGACTACGACAATGTGCCTGTAGCTTGTTACAGAATATTCCTCGAATGTTTTTAGAATTTTAATTAGACTGGAGTTGAGTGTAAAAATGAACTTCTTTCCGTTGGACGATTCACTCACACTCAACCCGTTCAAATTTTTTATCTGTAACAATTTATACAGTTCTCTAGTCTCACTCCGGTGGTTTTCCTTTGGATTTTCGGCGCTTACATTTCGTTGCGGTTTTTCACTGTCTCTCCTCTCCAGGTTTTACACTCGGAGTATTTCCTTCTGTTTGGTTTTACTTAAAATCGACCCGAGAGGACCGCGTTTGAATTCTTAACACCAAATCCATCAATGTTTTCCCTGTGTTTTCCTCTTCCTACCGGGTTTGTCCAGTCAATAGGCAGTCGTTCCAACCACTCAAGTCAAACCTACCCTTACAAAATACATTATTTATTAATTATTAAGTTTTTTTGTGATCTTTCCATTTCAAACGATAAACTTCTTCAGACTTCTTTCCAAATTTACGACGCGTTGCTCGCACCTCACTATTTACTTTCGATGTCTTCTTCTATTCCTTCACTATTCACTACACTTTTGAATAAAAACACTGTTGCGTTGTAGGCTTTTCGTGTAGTTCACTTCACTTCGAAGGTTCGAAGAAGACTCCTCGGCACTTCCTCTTCCGTTTCCTTCCTACTTCCCCCTACGAAAACAACTCCTCGACGTCTCCTTTGTTTTGCCCGTTGGTTGAATTCATTTTTCCAACGGCAACTTCTTCTGTTTTTCCAGATCCTTGCGAAGCTTCCTTTCTAAGCCTCTTAAACATTCCACATATTTTCAAAGTTTACATCCTCGGCCTCCTCCTCATCCTCTTCCGCATTTTTGTTTCTTTGTTTCCACCGTCTTCTCGGTTCAACATTTTACATCTTCAAGGCCTTTCCCGCACTTGTACGTTTCCCAAGTTTTTTACCATTCTCTCGGTAAAAAGAAAAAAAAAGAAACGCTGGAATTGGGCCAATTAAGTTCTTTATCTGGTTGTAGTCTCTTTCCCTCTTTTTTTGTCCTCACTGGTGTGAAAACAAATTTATTAGAGTTATTATCGCAGGAATTACGTCGTTACCACTTGAAGAATGAGAGAAGTGGGAACGCTGTCGTCCGTGACGAGGTCTCGGAGAAGAATTTTCCTTTGGATTATTCCTTGTGCGGCACAAGGCAACCACCAAAGTTCCAAAGTTCCGTGACGCCTAATGAGCTGTACTCGCACAGGTACGACGGGGCACGACACCTTTCGGCTCCACGGTGGTACTCACCCCAAACTTCATCCCTTCGCTTGACGTATCGTCAGGACTCGGGCTTTCATACCTTTAGTACACGTGCACTCTTCGGCACACATTCTTTTCATTTACACCTGAATAAACACGTGCTAGGCAAGCTCTTCTGTTCAGCATTCCCTTGGTTCAGGATTTTCCACCATTTGATTTAAAAATAAATAAATAAATAAAATCAATCGCGTTTCCTCTGAACCTTTTTTGTCTGATCGCTCCCAGGAAACAAAAAAAAACAAGTTAAAATTGCAACGAATCAACCTTCGAAACGTCGGCAAGGGTTCTCTAATTTAAATTTACCCGTTCTGTTTTAATTTTAACGGTTAAAATCAAATCTTTCTCTCCTGGTAGCAAAAAAAAAAAGGGTTCGTGAAAACTTATTCATACATATATATTTTTCTTTTAGTGTACATGTAGAAAGGGAAAGATGGGGGTGGACGAGTGAACCTGGGCAAAAAGGTCCCGGTTTTTGCTTTCGGACAACGTCAGAACCTTTTCGTTGGTTCCTTTTGAGGTTGACATTGGACACGGTCAATCTGTGACCATTTCGTCGGATTTTCTGTTAATTCGGTGCGAATCGGAATTGTATTAATTGATCTTTGATTGATTGTCTCATCGGGGAAAAGGAGTCGTTCAATTTGTTCAGAGTTCGGTTTCGATCGGCTTCGATTTGAGATTGAAATTAATTTCCGGTTAATTTTTCGTTAGTGCGACAACTATGTTTCTGCGTAGTTGTTTTAAGATATTGCGAACGTAGTTCGCGAGTTAACCTGACTTATTTTGGGGGACGGGGAACCCTGAAAAACTAGGAGTAAGTAAATGGAGTTTTCACCGTCTTCTGCTGGCTTGGTATCGGACGGATTTCACTCCAACTCCACTCTCATCCGAACTGAGTCGTGCAAGGGAAAATAGTTTTTTCATTGTTTTCGATAGATCGTAGAGAGCGGAAACAAGTTCAAATTGAGTTAGTCATCTCACCTGTGAACTATGTTGGCGAGAAGATCATTATGCTTCAACTTGTAGTCGATGTCGACTTTTTCATAATTTACGGTGAGAGTTCCGGCCTTGATGCATCGCTCCTGAAATTTTAAAGTAAATTAACTTGTTTTCTGGAAGTGAGGTTTTAAGTGTTCCCCCGGGACGTTCAACTTATATTCGAAGATCTTAATGTTGATCAGGTGGGGATTCGACCAGTGTAACTTTTAGTAGGGCCAGCTTTTGGGGCTAGCGTGCTGCAGTCGGTTTTGGGGGATGTTTTGGTGACAATTGAGGACTAAGCGTAAGTTTGAGGATTTATTTTGAAAGTTTTGTGGCTTAAACCGTCAGACAAGCGCTTATGTAAGTTCTTCCTATTAAATTGTGTTCGTAGGCCTTTACTCAATCCATTAAACCTTATGGTAGGAGAACAATGTCTGCTGTGACAAGCTGTTGCGCCTGCCGTTTGTATTACTTAATAAACACGAGTTATTATTACTAAAGCTAATTTGCTACATAAGTCAAATATTGTTTCTATTTGTTTGAACTTCTGGAACGCCGGACGCTGACTTGCACTTCTTTGTTTCCATTCTTTCAGCTTCCTTGCGAGAGTGACGGTGACGAGGGTGTGGACATGACAAGCATTTGACATTTCTGATGAACGGAATCTTGACTTATGTACACACATACGAACACTTCCGTTTGCACAAAGACTCGTTGATTACAGGCGGAAATAGAAATGAGTTCCCAGGTAGAGGAAACTGTTCGACAAAGAAAGGGATGAGTCTCAGGTGAGGGTCAAACGACTGAAAGAAATCAAGCACCTGATTTCACCTGCATCACTTGGAGTTTAGCTTGGAATACTCGTCCGATTCCACGACCATTAACGTTATAACAAAGCAATTAAATGTCCTTCCGTTTTCGTGACCCTTTCCGTGGTTTCCTCTAATTTTTAATTTAAATGCTGGTTTCTCTTTCCCAATGCATTTGGAACGTCATAATTTGGGTTAATGTTTCAAGGTTTTTGGGGATTTTCCCACAAACAAGAATCCCTTGCTTGCAACAAAACTATTTCACCTACATCCCTCCACTATTTAGTTGTATTATTCAACGTAATTATTACGCTGAAGTCGTCTTACTCGGGGTGAAAAGGAAATTTGAAACAATATGAAGAAACGGATACACTGCTTGCACCCTCGTCGTGTCAAGACAAGAGCAACTACACCACTTTCCTGGAAAGACCCTATTTTTAGGTATTAAACCTAGAATCCCTCAATCCTTGATTTATCCACTCAGTCGAATAGGTTAGTTAGGTATAAGAAAAGGAGAATGTTAAACACTTAAGGTAATGAAACTATTCCCGTGCCCGTATCAGGTACGAGTCTCACGAACCTGAAAAACAAAACATTCGACAAAAATAAAACTTACATATTCCTCGGCGGGATGAGCTCGAAATTCTCTCGCAAAGACATCGATGATCTTCTCTCCGACCCATCGTCCTTTGGTAAAAGTGGTGAATGTGAAGTAGTACGGGTAAACCTTTCGAAGCCCTGAAACGGAAAATAACAAAAAAAAAAATGAAATCGGACGATTTCAAAAAAAGCGGGAAAATTAAAGGCGAACCTGAATTAAAAAGGGAAAAGGCTGTGAAGTGAAAAGGCTGTGAGGCCGATTAACAAAAATTAAAATTTCGGGCTGAGGTCTTCAACTTCTTCCTCTGTCTTTCATTGCGAGTGCACAAAAAACCCGTTCTGATTAATTAGAACCTTCCTTTAATAACTGCCAAATTACCGTGACGTCACACACATAAATTAATTCCCTTTAAATGAAAGGCCGAAACTGAAAGGAAACCTTCTGAAAGACAGACTACTAAAAATTTAAGGCCTCGAGCAATTAGGGGAGTCGTCAGACAGACGCGGTCCTTTCACGATGCGTCAAAAACTTCAATTTTCAACCACTTCCGGTGAAATTGAGTTGCCGTTTCCGTGTCAGGTTTACCTGGAGGATGGCTTCGAGGAGGACTGCAGTGGATTGTACACGCCTACAGGTACAAACTACCCATTGGTAGGTCCGACCGGCTCGATGCAAAATGTCCGATAAAAAAATGGCTGCCTGAGGGAGAGCTTTTTTATTTACGAATAATTATAGTTTTCTATTATACCATTGATCGGATCTTGTTTCTATGCACACCACGTGTTTCCTTACAACTGAGAATACATTAGGTACGGCTTTTTTTATTTTTTATTACACTGTTTATGGTTCGTTTAAAGAGACCTTCTCCTGGTTTTATGTTCCCTACATATGTATTTACGTCACCCGTTACATACGTAATATGTATATACAGAAATGAATAAAAATAACTAACACTTCTGGTATGAGTCGATCATAACCTTGAATACGTGACTGTTAATTAGTCGTAAACGTTTCGATAAACAATAATACATTTTCGATGTAATCGATTAAAAAGTAGCAAGCATACTCCCTTTCAACTTATTACTCAATAATCCACACAGACAAGAGTTAAGTTTAAGTAGAGTACTGTACGACTGTATTTTTATGGATGGACATATGAATAAATACCAAGCAGTACACTCCCAGGCAGGACACTCGAAATGGCGGTCACAACACATATAAGTCAAAAAGGTCGGAAGGATCTCACAGGTAACCTCCGGCACGTAATCACGTGAAATTACAAAAAAAATCGTCTGAAAAAGTAATTCCCCCAATGAAATCTATTTAAGTCTCTTAATGACTCTATGAAGAAGTAACCAATTTCAGAGTGAGACCTTTAGATGACCCAAGAACCTCATTTTCCTTTATTTTTCTCTGCTCTCACAAAATGAAAATATCACGTTACCGTCGTTTGTATAAGAACTTGCTAACCCCAGCGAGAGAGACGCTCTTCCTCAAAAGAATTTCGAGTGTTGTGTGTGGCGACGAAAAGCTTTTTGTGAATTTCAATTTCTGAATGAGAAGTTCGCACAAGTTCAAAGATTTACCTTGAACGGGTTCGGGGTTCGTGTTGCAACGTCCGCACCGTCGAGTGTCTCACGGTTTTGAAATTTAATGAGAGGATGTGCAAAATATTAAATATTTCCCTACTATAGGGAGAGACTTCTTAACGGAGAGCAGACGAAGACGAATGAAACAATGGCCGAGAGCAACGAGGAATGCACACCTCAAATGTGCGCCGCATATACCGTTAAACAATTTAAGATTCAAAGTGTCCGCTGCCGAAGAATCTAATCCCCGAGAGGTTTCATCCGAAAGGCTTGCCATTGAGAAACTTGAGAAAAACACTACGGGAAACCTTCCCGTTTCCCATACTCAGGATAAAATGCAATCCTATTAGAGGATGCAAAATGAAAATTATAAAATATTAGAAAACATTAATTAAAAATTTATATAAGACAGAGAGGGGAAGAAGAAAGTGGCAGAAAAAGGCGGGCCGGAGTGAAAGTGAGTGAAAGCAGGGAGAAGGTCGAATGAAAGGAAAAGAGTTGAAAGCTCTTTCTGAAAATCCATTCTGACCGAGAAGAGCGAATAAACAGAATGGCAGACGGTAAACAAGAAAATTTCCGAAACTTGCCGTCATCCACCAATCAAACTTTTAATCTTCTCCGCTCTGAATGACAAGCAGAAATTAATTTTGCCGTCCGTGGAGAAACAGTCCGTGGAAAATCACTGAATGACAAACAAAACAGAAAAGCTGAAAAGTCGGTCGAGAGGAGAGGGACCGGAAAAAAAAGAGACAGCAGACAGAAGGGCGAACGATGAAAAAGTCAAAAACCGGGACGAAAGCAGCGGGGCAACTTGGAGCCGGAGAAAACTTCGCATATAACGATGAACTCTCACCTCTCTCCCCAACCCCCCCCATTTTTTGTTTTTCCGGAGAGGAAACTGGAAAGGTTAAGGAAATTTCAAACTAATTTTTTCCTTGGTTGGCAACCCTGCTTTGCATAATTCGACGACAGGGAAAACTTTTCCCTCCTCCTAATGGTTTCCGGATGAAATTTCCAAGTGAGGAAAAACTTGAACCTTTCCTTTTTGCTCTCTCAAAGACTGTCAAACTTAAAATTACACAATTTTGACTTGATAGTCAAGTGAATACTTTCACCTACACTCGGTCACTGCACGGATTTTACGGTGCCCGTAAGAACAGCAGAGTTACACTACAACCGTACCCCCACACCTATAATCTTCTCGTCACTCACTGCTGCCTCCCAAAATTCGGATTTATCATTTTCTTCACATCCAAGTCTAAGTCATAAGGCTCTTGATCGGTTCCAGAGTCTTTCTCTGTCAATCAAACCCAGCCGATCGACTGTAAATTTGAGAGAGGGCCTCTGACGCACTCCTTTCCAGCCATTACAACTTTTCGCTTGGCTCGTCCATTACGAATTTCTCTCGCGTCGTCTGCTACTTATCTCCCTCGGATCGCTCACCTGACTCTCTAATGCCTCTCTCTCTCTCTCTCTAAGGTCCTCCCATTAAAATATCCAAGAAAAGAGTGCCTTTCGGCTGCGAGATCGTAAAATTGAATCTACGAAGATCGTAAAAAATCGCTGTCGGCGATTATTTCTACATTTCTGTTGAGTCTCTAAACCTTCGTAATTAAGTAATGAGACCTAACGACTGTTTGCAGAGGTATTTACATGGACGTGGAGCGAAGCGATAAGAGGTTTTATGGCCCGAGTTGGAAGGACTCCTGGAGAAGGAGCACTGGAGAGCTAACAAGGAAGTAAGAATAAGCGCCTCAACCGTTGATTTGGCTACCGGCAACACTCAGACACTACACAATCAATAAGAAAAGTAACAATACATAAATATTACAAATAACATCATACAAAAGGTTTAGCGGTAAAGAAAACTCTCTTTTTTGCTACAGAACCCTGGCTGCAGTGACTGGCAAGTGGACTGGTACTCGGTACAAGTACCTGAAAGTACTCGTTCGGCTCCCCATCCTCACACGTTGAGTTGTTACCATCAAACGAAAGATTGTCCTTCCCCAAAGAAGACATCGGAACAAACTCAGCAAATGTCGTGTCCATTACAAACTAATTTTGCAAACTTTTAAGTTGGACAACCTTCTGGCACTTCCGCCCGCGTGTTCGATCTGCTTTGCTTCAACGCAGAATTTCTTTTCGACTGTTGCAGCCAGAAAGCAGCCCGAAGTTTCTGCCGCTTGAACGACGTGAGAAAGTCGACTTTTCAAATGACTGGAATCAAAACTCGGACTTGTCCTCCTATCATCCTCTCCTGTTATTATCCCTTCTCATTCTATGTACATTTATTTACTCAAACCGCTCAATAATATTTTGAATTAAAAAAAAAACAGTGAATAATGTAATGTTCTCCGCGAGATGAAATTTATATCTACAATTTTGTTAAGGCCGACCCAAATATTTCGTCCTGTCACTAATTTATTTAGTGATTTTAGTTTTTAGAGTTCTTTGTTGTAATGCTCCACAATTTTGTAGTGCGGAAGAACAATATATTAAAAGTATAAAAGAAATAATTGTAAATCAACACTCACCATTTTCAATGTAGTAGGAAGTCTCGTTGTAGCGGTCATCCGTAAATCCCGGACGTTTCGCTTTCAGAGCTTTCGTCTCTAGTTTGGCCTGAAACATAAAAATAATTCCTTTTAGAGCTCTTCTGGGTAGCAAATCTCCCTGTCGATGGCGGTGACCTTTTTTGCTACCGACGGAAGTGACTAAGCCGAACACCGAAAAAAATCCACCCTGCCTCGTGGATACCTCTTTGGTAAGTTTTGTGATTGTCGGCTTTCGATGGATTTCGTTTTCTTTTCCAACCTTCGGCGAGGTTTTACCTTTTTTGCTTCCCACACCTGAAATATTTTTGTTTTTGATGTCACCGTGACGAGTGTGTCCTTCGTGTTCACAGCCCAAGTGGTCTCTCTTACCCTCTCTTTTCTGTCGGTTTTTTTTCCAGATGATGAACTTGGGAAGAATGGAGCGTTTACGAACGCTTGTGTAGCGATTCATTCATCCATTCATTCATTCACCAATTCCGTATCGATCATCGTGTTAAATGGATATGGTGCCCATTGAGGTAGCCCTAAACCTTTCGCCAAGAAGCTGTCACATTCACATGACTTTCTGGCCAGATTTTCGTTCTCCTTGACTTTAGGTACCTGACTCCCAACAATTGTGTATGCGCCACTGATATGGAAAGTATTCTTCTATTTGCAGTCAGTCATTCAACGAATGACTTAGTAGGTGACGCGCGTACCGTTCACCGTTCGAGTCGATCTAGATACCCCCAATTTTATACTTATAAAATATAATATTTGTCTGGGCGGGAGAAAAGTCTCAAGCCTCCGTTGGGTCTAAACTGGCATTCAGGAACCGACAGTTCCCAAGGAAAGGTGGTAAGATGGTGAAACCCTTCCAGAACACCCAACTCATGAGTAGAAAAGAAAGAAAAAGTACAACAATTCAACCTGAAATCCTTAAAGTTCAGTATTCCTCCGGACGGGTATCACATCACGTACCAACCTTAGACTTCAATTCAGAACGACAGACTTCAATTCAATTCCTTCAGCCTTAGAAACTTAGCTTTCCCCTCAAAGTTCAACCTTACGTTTTTTCTCCGACACCTCACGTTTTTCATCAATCACTTCAATTATGAAAGAAAAACAAAAAAATCCCAAATGCCATTGGAAAATAGAAAGAGTCAAGAGCCGTGTTTGAAAACTATTTTTTTATTGGCTCAGGTGAGAAATGACTCGGTGTTCACTTTGTTTACTTGCTCTTTTCCTATTTCCCTTCCGCCTTCGCTTCCTCTAGTTTTTCTTGTTTTTCATCTTCCCCGTCGCCGCCATTTTGATTTCTATTTCTCTAGAGTACGTAAATTCTAGGAAAATATTTGAACTTTCGGTTGCGAGTTATTGGACTCGTTTCAAAATATTACAACCTTCTTCTATGACAGGACTCTTCTGTGGTTTTACCTTTTCCTCCTAAAGATGTACCTGTCCTACCCTACATACTCAGGTACCCCTACTACTTCCAAATAAGAGGGTTACATCAGTTTTTGTTTGACAGCAGAAGAAACGTGGCCACCGTTAGATAACCCGAAGTAATTCTAACATGATAGCAGTTGGATTGAATTTCTTGCAATTTACGTAACTACCATGTAACTACGTCAATTAATACAGCAGGTATATAATAATTGCATGGACAGCTAGGGGGTTAAATCTTGAGGGGTAGTAAAATGTAAAGGGTAGATGGGAAACCTTACGGCAGGAAAATTTAAATTTTTCTTTGTTCGACCGTCAATTAAAACTCGCCTTTCACATCCGAAAAAAAAGGTTGTTCTCATCTCGGGAAACTCGTCAGGTTTGAAAAGGTTGCCTTACTTTCCCCTCAAGAAACCTACACCGCTGAAACCTAAACGGCACCACACCTGAAAACCCTGAAAGGCGTGGTAGAAAAAACAAGATATTTTCTTCTTTTCCTTCCATTCTTTTCTTCCTTTTCGGACTCTGTCTTTTTCCTTTGACTCGAACCTTTCGCATCGGCTTTCCTTCTGTTTCTTAATCCTTTTAGACTCATCTCCCACTCTCCCGGCCCGTTTGATAGGATTATCTCAGGTATTTAATTCTTACGTAGGAAATCGGAGTTCCGTGCCTGTTAAAAGGATCCGATTAAAAGGAGCAGAAAGGCCCTTCGAGTGGGACAATCATTCTTAATATTTATTAAGACGAAATTGATTTTTTCCTCTTCGTTGCACAGGCTGAATTTTTACGAGTGGAGCCTTTCCGTGCCTTTCCAATTACCTCCTCTTTTACAAAATTCACGTCTCGTGGCTTTAAATAAACTTTATTTTTATATTTTCTATTTCATAAGAGCGCGAATCCGCGTCCGTGTGTTGGCCTCTCTGTCTTTTTCCAGGTACCCTAAATTCCTCCTAAGCGAAGGTTCGTTCCTCTGATTACCACGCGTAACATGAACCTCAAATTACATCGGGGCCTTCTACCGCGAAATTCTAATTTAGAACTCATGGGTTTCGTGTTGCCGGTTCCCCGAAAACTGGAAGTCATTTTTCCTGACTACCTGACTATTTTACCTTTAGCGCTTTAAATAGACTTCCCTTCCGGTACCTGAAAATTCCGAAACTTGATCCAAGCGAACAGGCTAATGCCTGCGGAGAAAGTAGAAAGCAAAACGGGAAATTGTCCAGTTACGACTTGTACTTACTCTATTATGTACATAAAATAGTAAAGACAAGGAAGGTCTTGTCAGTCTAGTAGACAAATTTCCTTTGAAAAGTCGCGTCAATGGAAACTCAGACCCATCACAAAAAAGGAAAAATTTTTGCGCGCCTGCAGCGCAAACTTTCTCTCGGCGACAACTTTCTCTTTTTTCCGACGCCATCAGAATACGCAAACTAATTTGATTGCACTGTGTTTCTATTTTTTTCTCTCCCGGAGCTCCAGACGACAAGAGAAGTTCGTCTTCCTTTTAATTAGAACCTCTGTAGAGTCCTGTCACCGTCCTGTCGCTCTTTGCCTTGTCTTTCTCTCCTTTCAGCGTCCGACGTCTCGTCTTGCCGGCATTTACACGCTCCGCTTCTTCGTTTACCAATGAATTTCAGCTCGAGTGCAAATTGCAATTTCAGGTACGACGTCAAAATGGCGAATTTTCTGCCTCCTGGTAATCCCACGGGATCTCCCCTTTTCTGTCCTCACCCCCTTTCTCTTTGTCTGTCTACTCCCTCCCTTACCCCGTTTTCCGCCACCGAACGGTCGCTGGTGTGGCGGTTTAATCAAGCGATTCCTATCCACCGCCTTGTCAATTTTCTTTCCACTTCAATCTTATTTTACGACCGGAATTTTCCTTTCCCTTTTTTTTATTGTTATGTTTTCGACCAAGACAAGAACGAAATCCGAAATCTCCGGAGCATTCGCTTTCCACCGGATGGAAAATAAGACGGAGAGAAAGTGAAGCGACAGCAACAAGTGTTTGACAGACAGTTCACCAACACTTGTTAGGGCCGCCTTTCCGATTTCCCTCCGGTTTTGAGGTGATTTCTGAGAGACATGGCCTTTTGTTAAAGAAATCAATTTTACCAATTACTCTGAGGCCTGAGCATGACGAGAAAAATGGAGAGCCGACAGACAGGACGTCATCACAAGCGGCGAACTTCCACTTGAACTAAGACAATTCACCGATAGTCAGACTTAGAGGTCAAGGAAAGAGTCCGAGGAAGAAAGCAGGGGTCCGGTTAGTGTCTGTACGATCAGTGTGGGGGTCAACTGTAAACTCAAACACATAACACCGGGCGACTTAGGTGAAACCTATTTTTAAAAAAATAGCTGAGAAAAGCTTGACCCGAGGACTCCTCCGTCAAGTTCATCATGCTGTCCCATCCCCGAAGAAATTCAAGGGGACTCCCCAAAGGGCAGAGGCAATTATCTCATGGCAAATTACAAAGAGTCCCCAAAAATCTAAAACCTGACTAAATCCATTTTCTATTTCAGCACGGACAGACAAAGTTGGGAAAAATTACGATTGGACCGCCATTTTTGTTTTATTAAACACGCTCAAGTTTATGTTTAATGGAATTTGGTTTTTCTGTCGAACGAGAGGATGAGTTACTAACCCTGCCAAACCCTAGGGGATAATCCAATTGTGCGTGTCTGTGTTTTATGTAATCAACTCAAACTTTATGCAATGTCCTCGGATTGTTTGGACATGAGACCTTTCCTTCGTCCTGACTCATATAAAATTAGTACTACTCCTGAAAGCACAGAAATTTGGGTACAATTGTATCTTATGGTATTAAATACTAGAGAAACGCATGTTCTGATCAAAACGACCAAGAGGCTTTGCCAAACAGCCAAACAGAGAAACGTCTAGAAGCTGAATGATTTCTGATGTTAGCCATAAGCGTTAGGTAAGCACCTTACTTTTTTGTACCGTAGGTTTGTCACACAACTCATAAGGAACCTAAAAAGTTGTTCCTACGTCGCAGTTTGACAAGAAATGACAACTGAGCATTCAGAAACTGAAGTGTTGAAGTAGTAATATTAGTAGTAACTCATTGCAGTTCTGTAGTTACTCCACATAAAATGTAGCCAGGCTGCATCTTTAGGGTATCCACAAAATCACAAAATTACTAAAATCTTAACGTAAGAAAGTCTGGTATCACCGTTTAAAAATTATATTTTACTGCGCGACCTTTTTATTAAGGAATACCCAGAGAGATGCGAACCCCCAACCTTTTTTCCTCAACCTTCCTGCGAGTTCTTTTCAACTGAATTGCCTCTGTCTATTTTCATTCTCAAACCCCACACTTTCTCGCCATCGACAATCGAGTGTTCCTTCATTACGTCAACTTCTTATTCACCCCATGTTACAATTTGACTATCACACCTGTCACTTCGCAGCACCTCACCTTCGTTAGTCTCCTGTCCCGTACACAGAAAGGCTCGCACAAAAGAGGTTTTCCCCTATTTATTATTCAAACACTTTACACCAGTTTAATTTACCTGCGAAGTAACTCGCCGAGGCGAACGTTTACTTTTAATCAGACTTATTAATATGTAATTGGAGTTAGACGTTTCGGTTTTTGTAATTTATATAAACGCTATCAATTTTAAAGATAAAAGGTGAAAAGGCTCGAGTCTCACACCCTCATGTGACAGAGGCACGCGTTCTCAACAATTTACGGAGGAGAGAAGTCTCGGGAGCAGTTGACACTTTCCAAATCGGAGGCCACCCTAAAATAACAAGGAGACGCTACTTGATACGGGTACGAGTGAAAGGAACCCATTGATACCCGCGAAAAAACTAACAACCCTAATATCATTAGCGAATTTAAATGAGTTTAATCCCTCCACTCAAGGCAACTTAATCTTTATAAGCTTCCTCTTGTTTTTCGCTATAATAAATAATTCCTTAAGGACCCTCAAGCCGGCTTTATGTATTTATGTATTCATATTAATCTCAATTCCATTTTACGCCTCGCTGAAAACACGCTATTGTTCTAGAATTTTTTTTCGGGCCGAGGGTGGCTAAATGCAACGGAGGAGTGAAACCGCAAGGCAAAGGCCACAGCGCGACTATTCAAGCCTATTAAGTTACGTGTACGTAGCTGAAATAAGATTTATGCAAAATAAACTATTTGGAAAAGTAGTGGAGAAGGCAGTTAATGATTATTCAAAATTAAAATTTCTCCGATTAAGACTATGGAGTACTGCCAGAGACACTCTTTGTAGACAATGTGGCGGCCTTTTATATTATTTAAAAAAAAGAGGTTGGATATAGAAGTGTCGACGACGTAATTCTAAGTACATCGTAGAGTATTAGCCAGTTCTATTTTCCAACCGTCATGGATGGTGTTGACGTACCCCATGAATTCCCTAAATAAATGTAAACAAAACATTACCTCCCTAAGTGTAGTTTTAAAACTTCGAGTTATGCGCTAATGAAAACTACCTAAAATTTGCCTATTAAGGAACATAATAAAGAAATGTCTTTCCCACCTTTTTTCGACCAAAATTCCGTATCACTGTCTTTACCAAATCAAAGCCACTAAATTTACCGGTCCTAACTCCGCCATCGGAAAACCTCATAATTTATTTTTATACCTGAAACAAAGGAGAAAAAAACATGGTTAGTATGCGCAATAAAAGATTTGTGGAAAACCTAAAAGTGTTGATCTACTGCCTTTCTCGTACTCTGACACTGTTAAGCCTCTCCAAGTGTAATTACATTAATGGAATTAATGTAACCCCCAATCTGTACCTGAGTACCTGTCGGTTGTCAAAGGGATTTTGAAGTTCTTCCGGAGAGAGCACCACACGAATTCCGAAAGGCAGGGTGAGGTGGAAAACGATTTGAACATAAAAAGTACAAAAAGTATCATGATTTATTACGGTAATTCTTTAATAATTTTTATTAATACTGACGTTGAAATATTTCCCGAACATTCCGACAGGCTGCAAGTGACCGAATCAGCTCGAAGCCTCAGGTACCATCCACCGGAAAATTAAAAAAACTTGTACCTTGAACCGGATACCGCCCCATTCCCGCGCATTTTTCTTTCCTCCTGTCCAACCCGAAACCGGATATTGATTTACTTCACGCCAACCGTTTCCGGTCGTCCATCATTTTTTCCGCTCTCGTCTGTCGGCGCCAACCGCCAACTTTCTTTTTCAGGTCGACAGGTGTGTTCCGATGGAAATAACTTTGTTTGCTCCTTTCCACAGGTAATTTCCCAATGGCACGGGGAGGATTTTTTGATAAAATTTAATCGCTTCCGACACCGGACGAGTTTCCCACGGAAATTTGCACGCTTTCGGCGGCGTTTCAATTCGGACTTTCCTCACGTTCGAGTTATAATTTAATTCAGGTAGGAAGAGGATGATTGCCGGGTATCACGACACCGTACGAAAAACCGAAGGAGACGTAACAGATTTCCGACATTTCCATGCAACCCCCTACGACCTGACGACGGTGACGTTCTTTTACGCCACCAACAGTAAGAGAGTTGGTGTTGGACAAGTCGAACTTGTCTTATTGAAATCTCAACCCGGACAAACTAAACTCCGTGAACAAAACTGCCCACCAAATAAGAACACTACATCAAATCATCTGCTTCGTTCTCGAGTTCAAAGACATAAGGAAGTAACCTGAGGAAATTCATTAAAAACAAAAAACTTGGCGGCAACAAAATACCGTGGGCTTCTGTACGTAAAAACTCTTGTAAATAAAATAAGCGGGGGTGTACGAGCGAGTCAAGAAGTAAAAAACCGAAGGCGTTCAGCTCTTCAGCAAGAGACAAAGGTGAAGTTCTGAGAAAGTTTCCACCATCGGCTCAACCAGTCCTTCGAGGACACCAAGCAAATCAAACGAACCTGAATGAAAGTCAGAACATCCGGTAACTCAAACCTCGTATCGACATAAAACGACAGGAGAACGCGACAGTCGAGTCCGCAGTAGGTGACACGACAGTATAAATTGTATAAATATACAAGACAGGGCGTTGGGTAGCACACAGCCCCGGGGAAAGTCTGAAAATTCAATTTGGATTTAAGAAAGGAAAGAAGTAGATTGCGTGCTTTGAAATTTAACTTTCAGCCAAATGGATTTCCACCACTTTCAAATCTCTTTTTTGCGTGTAAATCAGTAGGAAAGAGGAGGAAACGGAAGTTGGATGTGCCCAGGAATTCTTTGTGGAGGATTCCAACCCACGGCAAACCTCCCCGACCTGCCCATCTCCTTCCTCTCGTCGAAAGTCCAACACCGGGAGGGGAAAACCCGACGAGCTTTCGTTTGACTAAAATTTAAACTTTGTTTAATGCTGCGTGAAAAGTCCGCGGGCGTTTTCGATTGTCTCCCCCGGGACGAGTTCTGCCGTGGTGGCGTGACAGCGCTCGTGGAAGGACAACATTTCAACCGAAACCATGAAAGAAATTGAAATTTTTCAATTATGAATTTGACTCCGAGGGAATTAGAAAAGAAGTTTGGCTATTTGCTCGAGTGGAAGACGAAATTTCTGGGAATGACAGGCCGAGTCAAAGTCACATAATTTCAGAGTGTCGGGCGGTGAATTCGACTGAGAAGGGTTTCTGCAAATGAAATTGTATTTATTTGAATAAATTCGATCGGCTCTACACTCTACTCATTCTAAAGATGGATTGTCCCTCATGTTGGAACTACCTACTAAGACGTAATATACAAGTTATAAACAACGGGGACTGCTCTGATACTCGAGAACTCCGTATCCGTATTCTCTTGAGTAACATTCATAACGTAACAAAATAAATTAGAACTACACGCAACCCTTAAAACACACCTTCGTTTATAACGAATCAGATTCCATGCATTTCCATTAGAATCTTTTCTTTTACATTATTTATTTTCAGTAGATGTATACTAAATAAAAATTTAAATAAAAAGTAGTGCAGGTGTAGGGTCGCCTCAAGGGTTTCTTAGTCTCAAATTTAAAAAGCACCCTCGCAACCAGTGACATCCCCGTATCCCGGACAGAAATTTCAACACCCAACGTAAGAAACGAAAAATGCAAATGGCGGGAGAGAGAAAAGAAAGTGGTGAAAACGAAAGAGACGGCGAGGGAAAAAACGGATAAAACTTTCCTAAAGTCACAGCAATTACGTCGTCTTGCGTTCAGTACATAAAATACAAATTTCAATATATCGATGTGACAGCTCCGATATTAAATATTATAATAGAGCACAGGGCTGTCTATCTCTCCTCTAGTTGCCCGTTTCGTGTTTTCTACGAGCGCTTTTACGTGGCCCACTCCCCCATTTTCTCCATGTAGGCGCTGACGTGAAATGAAAAAGAACAGAGGTGAAGTTAAGTCATTTTATATTTATATCTTTGTATTAGATTTTAGTTTTCCGATCACTTAAGTTGATAGTCCAGCATTAGTACAACACAACGAGTCCTAGTCCTGCAGGAGCATTTTCCCTCTCAGATAACCCAATCAAAATATTTCATATTTAAATTCTGGTTCTCCGCTGCCTATAATTATATCAAAACCTTATAGATCAATATATATAGATATATATATACAGTCCATTCATTATCTATTCACAAGAAAGTTTTCCAAAGTTGGTGTCGGGTGGAGGCTTTGCTCGGGAACTTGGCACTGATAAAAATACAAGAGAAAATAGGACGACAGCTACGGATAATTTATCAATAAACAAATAATTTCGCAACTCCTAATTAATTAAATAATTCAATTAAAAAATTAATTTGTTAAAGGCCTAAGCCGAAATGAAAAGGAAAAAAAACGATCTTCGACGGATTCCTTCGCTTCTTTGTCTTTTCTCGTCTTGCACCATTTAAAACATCACTTCTCATGCTTCTCTCTCTCTCTCTCATGCTTCTGCTCCTACCGCGGCCCATCCGCCATTTTTCTTTGGCCCTAATAACTCCCATTTACATTATCCATCTTCGTTTTCGTGGAAAAATTAGATTCATGTCGGGTCCGACCCGTTTTTGACATTATTTTCAATTTCCACTTAACCTCAACTTTCAGAATTTATTAAGTCCAGAACATCAGGTCGGGCATGTGTCAGGATGAGTTTTTTCAAGCGTGCACAAGTCGAACGTGACGGAGGTCGGTAGGGAAATGAAGAAGCCAGAGAAAAACTAGTAGAGACGGGATTTGAATGGAAGAAGGTGAAAGGACACAACGGACAAATTGAGTGAAAGTTACGAAAACGAAGAGTGAAAATATGACCATCACAAGAGGAGCAGAGGAGACGTAAACGATAGAGCTAACTCAAAAGGACAGGCAGGCAGTGGAAACCGAGAGAAACTCACCGAAGAAAACTTTTTAAAAAAAATACCGTAGTTTACAAAAATTCAGCAGACGATAATAGATAATAGATTACAATAAAATCTAGATACTCCACCAACTAAATCATAAGTAATAACATCCGGTAAACGAAAGAAATGAGGGGGATGAGAAGACGAAGATGTGGGGAGTAAAAATGAGTAAAGGAAAACAGATGAACTCGTGGAGAAAGAAAATAATAGAGAGGGAAAAGACAGATGAGATAGACAGAAATAATGAAAAAGAAAGATGGAAAAAAAATTGAGGAGCAGGGAGCAATAGATGAAGATAGATAAGAGATAACAGAAAGATGGTCATCTTTTTCTTCGTTCTCTCTCAAGTAGGCCGAGTTTTGAATTTTCTTTTTAGCAGAAGACGAAAAAGTTGGGCGCTTTCCTTTGGAGTCATTAAATTTTCTTTTCATTCCTCCATTTCTTTTTTGTTCCACTTTTTACCCATCAAAGGTTCCTTCCAGTCTTTTTAGTAATTTGATTTATAGAAAGTGTAAATAACCGTGAGTACCCCATGAGTGTCAAGTGATATCTCAAGGTACCGTGAACGTTTCTTTTAGAGGGTTTAGAATAGGTAGGGCTGTCAATTGTCTTCCGGGTTAAGGTTCTAAGGGTAGGTCACCAATATTTCCATACTTCTAGGCCCTGTTTTGCTTAACCTCTGGCGACGTTATGAGGATACATGGCTCTCAGCCTGTAAAGAGGTAATTGTTGTAGTCTAGCGGAGAATTCTATTGACACACCAGTAGCGTACCTAGAAAACAAGCCAGCTACTTCTCTAGCATTTCATCGCTTCACATTTTCGAAATGATTTTTGTCAGAATTGTGTATTGTCAACCCATTCTAGTTGAGGAAAAATGAAAACAAACTGCCTAAATGAGAACATCCACCATATTGAATCTTGAAATTCATTCAAAACTTCTGGAGTGCTGTATTTCAAAAATAAACCCTTGCAGGTTACATAAAAAGAATTTTTTAACCTTCCTTTGATTTTCTGTTGCCAACTAGCCAGTATGAAAGGAGACTCGAGTTCCTACTGATGCAGAAAGAAGAAACAAAGCAAACAAGAGCGCATTTAACAGACATATGAAAAGCCGAGATGAATATAACAAGAACCGAAAAGTGAATTCAATTGAATTTAACAACAACAGCAAAAAAAAAACGTAGGCGTCGAGTGTTGCAGAAAGCACTCAAAGGAAAATTAAAATGGTCAAAAAACAGCAAAGAAAGTACAAGAAGAATATGAATGGCGGTGCAAGAGAAGTGGGAGCTTCAAAGTAGCTTTTGTAGAAGAAAGAAAATGGCAACGAAACACTGCCAAAGCAGATTAAGCAAACAACGATGAAGGAGTTCACAAGAAAAAAGACTAAATTAAGTTAACAGAAGGAGTGAGAAGACAAATGGCGGTGGGAAGGCTAATTTAAGAAAACATCAATGCCACACTCTTCGCTCCTGCCGGCATCCTTCAACCTGAAGAATTCAACAGGAAAGCTAACGACGGACTTGGTGAGAAGAATCCTTTTCTTTTTGCTACATAAAAGAAACTTGAATTTTTCTAGACATTATCTGCTAAACGACCGCATTAATTTAATAATAAGGTTCATTTCATTTCAGTTTGCGACAATTTGACAGAGACGAGAAGAAGATGAAAATGTGCGAGGAGTTCCTGTGAATGAAATCGTAGCCCCAATCTCCCACACCCCCAAATAAAAGGGAAATGAGACGAGAGATGAAAACGGGCTGTTGGAAATTGCGTGCCGGTCAAAACGGAAATGCTCCTTCCAACAGCGAATCTTCCTGTCATTCCTCTTGGATTCCACCAGAAAGGAAGGATAAGACGCGTTGGACAAAGGTGAAAGGTTTCGTGAGAGTCGGAAGTTTAAAGGACGTCAGAGGAAAAGGGCCGAGAAGATCAAATTTGACATGGCCGTGCCAAAAATGTTTGTTTGAATTAAACAGCGCGCCTAGATAAATTAGTCAAAGATAGTGATGGATTTTTCTAATTTAATTTCTATTTTCGTGCGCCAACATTAGTCTGCAGAATGTGTGCTCCACTGTATTCTATCAAATAGTTGGAACACTTGTACAAAATAATTAAGTTGCAAGAGATGAAAATTCAACGTCACCAATACTGTCAGATAATTAATAGAACATCAATAAAAAGATAAAAATACAAATGATGAAATAAATAAAAAAGTAGAATATTCAAGTGTGCTACACAAGTCTGAATCAGCGCACAGGTGCTGTTTCAAATTCCGGTTCTTCAGCAAATCTTCTAGAGGAATAGCAAAATCCAGCCGATGAAACGGTCATTTAAAAATTAAACTAAATAAGTGCGAAATAAAAACTGTCCGACAACATTTTCCTACTTTCCTATTTGAAAAATAAGACAGCTACTCCTTTAAAATCCCAATGTCCTGTGATGAATTTTGGCCGACAAGGCAAAACAAAAAAACAGGAGTTGAAAAAGAAGAAGATTCCATGCCAAAAACCTCTGAGTGGGACACACAACAAAGCTGTTGCATCAGAAAAGAAAAATGTTCTCGTGTCCTTAATAAGTTTTTAATAATTGCTTAATAAGTTAAGTGGGTCATTAAGGGACTGTCTCAAGGACGTCAGTTTGTCTTAATACTGAAATTTTTCTAACTCGTTTTTCTGTCGCCATTCTTGGTGAATTAATTCTTAAGAAAGAAGAGGAGAAACTGGCAGGTAAGCAATCACAGACAGGTGACAACGAGGTGTTACGTTACCAATCACACCACAAAGATGTTGCATGCTCTGGGCGGTAAACTACCCGGCAACTAAATTTTGGTTTTAATTTAGGTTCTCTAAAACTATTGACTTCACTTCTCCTCGTAAAATTTTTAAAGTTCCGAGAAAAAGACGGTACGCTGGAGCTTACAAAGTTGAAGAAGGTGATGATGGCCAGGAGGTACGAGGGAAAAAAATGGGAGAATCTCAGCAATTCGAAAGCGGATTAAGGTACAAAAAAGCCAGTTATGAATAACTGACAAGTACAAATGGGCAACGGGGCACGCTGACATCAGAGCCGGGCATTAAGGAGATGAAAGTTGGCAGATGAAATGATGGAAATAAAGCGGGAACGTAAATGACTGGCGGAAATAGAAGAAAACAAAAGGAGAAATGAAATTGAATAAAAGAGGAAAGAGATTTTCGTCAAAAAAGGGAAAAAATACCCGGAAAAGGGCAATAAGAAGAATTAATCCATGTTAGCACAAAGAAATGAACAACTCAAAGAGACGTGGAAGGAGAAGAAACGGAAGAAAAGTTGGGGCAAAAAAAAGATGGCCCGCGTCGAGTTTGAGGAATGAAATGCAAGACAAAAAGCAACTTTAATTGTTGTTTTAATCATTTCTCCGAGATAACAAAAGAGAAGAAAAATGGCAATAAAAAATTGAAAATTAACAAAACAAAAAAAGACTTCCCTTGAAGAAGGCAGACAGACATCGGAGGGTGGAGAAAGCTGCGACAGCAAACGAAACACGAAAAAAGTGTTGAATAAGGTGAAATAACATACGTAAAAAAAAGACAGAGAAAGCTGCGTGAAATCGAAACGAAAAATCGTACGAGAATTTGTAACATGGAAGAGTGCGACACACTAAAGAATACACCGGACAAGTAAAAAGAGTAAGACGAAGATTATGACGAGAACAAAACTAAAGAAAAAAAATACAAGAAGTAGTTTGTTGTAGAATTACCAAACAATCACAAACACCCAAGAGAAAGAGAAGTGTAAGGACAAGCGTAGGGAGTTAAAAAAACAGTTGTAAGTACCGCCAATGCCCAAAGACAGAGGAAACTGAAAGGCACAAGGCAACGGAAAAAGACCACGGGCTGACAATAGATGAAAGAATACATAGCAATCGTACAAAAAAGAGCGTTCCTCACAATTCATAACATGAAGTCTTTGCCTCTCGTGGTGATGAGCCAAAAACCTCCAAAAATGAAAAGAATGACAGAGAAATGTGCAGAAGCGAACACGGGGAGATGTGAAAACGTAGTGCAAAGACAAAGGCGGATTAAAACGAAAAAGAAACTTCGATGAAAAGTCAGCACCCGGCAGGAGAAAGTAAAAAAGTAAAAGCGGAAGAACCACTGACACTTTCCATTCCGAAAATTTAATTAACTTCCGGTTTAAACCGGAAGTTTATGCGGCAAAATTGTGTAGTTTCAAGCCTGTGGGCCACGGCTTTGGTGTATGTGGACATGCGCGGACGGGGATCGGGGAACAGGTGGGGGGGGAGGACACATGCCCGAAGGTTTTCACAACCAAAGCCTTTTTTTCCGAAGGTACAAAGACTTCCGGAAAGGAAATTCATAAAGACGTTTTTCTAACTTAATTATTTCGGTAATTTTGAATTCTCTTATGAGGGGAAAAGAGATTTTGGAATTTTCCTTCTGGAAGAGCAGCCACCAGAAATTCCAGCACTCTTCTTCTAGTCTTTTATCTATCTGTCCGTCTACATCATCCATCAAGTAGTTTTTCACTGTTTCTTTCTTTACTCCCATTCTTTCCCTCCCTAAATTTCCAACTCGTCGAAGTTGGCTCTCTTTTTTCCTCCTCCTCGACATATCGGACTCTGTTTGTCTCTTGAGAAAAACTAGTTTTCGTCTGCTTCCCCATATTTTCTAGCCACTACACATAAGTTTCACTCAATGTTGTCTTCTGGTAACTCGGATACCACCCTGACTCACAATCTGCTACTCTCCTGCATTCCTTTAACCAAATTTCTGGCAATGCGGTTGCGGACGCCAATCCACCGTCCGCCCGTTTCCTTTCCTTTAGGAGAAAACAGAAAATCGGGAGGGGGGGGGCGAAGGGGAACTGACTCGTCTAGTGAATTAAATAGTAAAATAGACACATAGAAAGATACATATTTTCTGTAGCAACAGAATGAAATATGTTAAATGTGTGGGGCGAACCGATTTCCCATGGAAAACTTCGTTACTTGAGCTCCGATGCCTTCAAATTGGTCCGCGTCGTGCGCAAGAATCAACCTTCTCCTGGATAATATATGTAAGTTCCATGGTTTACGAACCGTGATTTCTCCAATTTGATTTCGTAAGCTTCGTTACGTTCTGTCTTTACAAAATGTTACTTTCCCACACACTGTCTTTTCCAGCGCCATGTAATTTCTACTTCGACAACTCTACATAGAGATATTTCCAAACATTCCCATTTATTGAAAATCCATCAATGGCACCGCATTCACAGTTTTAATTTTTTGAAATTAATCACACCAACAGATAGACATTATTAAAGAAAAGGTGTGTTCATATAGATAGAGGACCATACATGAACCCCCCCCCCAAAAAAAAAAGGTAACAACACCCAATAAACCAGTTCCAGTATCTACTTCCTACATCTCATAGGTAAGAACAAAGCCTGCGTCCAGACAGAAGATCACGTTCTCCAGGTCACGCGTAACTTTCGCAGCCGCACCACAAGAGCAAACAAAAACTCCTGGCAAAACAGGTTGTTGCTTTAGTGATAAGACCGGGCAGTGGTTTGCTAATGCACTGATAAAACAACCCAAAAGGGGAGAGATTCCAAACACTCGAAAATTAATGCGTGAGTTAATGAATTTGAGCGAAGTGAAAACTCGGGCGTATCGGAAAAGCCTGCGAAATAACTTGGAACGCGACAGGATACGGTCGCTTATTAAATAAACGAATGTACAGTAAGGGAGACTACACCGTACCACCAAGTCAGGAGTAAAGCTGGCAGATTTACCAACATCTACGGCACAACTGTCTCCCGTCGTACTTTCCAAAGAGGTTCCTTTTCGTGAAAAATACAGCCGAAAAACTCTCCGACTACTCTCAGACAAACTAACTAAATCAACGTAAGTCGCACTATTTTTTAGTGCCACCGTACCAGTGTTAATTCCCGATGCTTTTGTGTACACGAACGTATATAAATTTGCGTACTGACTGACTGACGCTTTCACGAATCAGAACTTCATCGAATTTAAGAGAAGGACCTTAAAATTGGACCGTTTTAAGCAAATATTTGATTGGGAAACTCACCTTTTTCAAGTCCTTGTTGACGTCGCAATCCTCCGCCTTTCTCTTTTCACCTGTTAGTTTTGCACAGTCAAGTGACAGTTTGCAGTCTTCTACAATCTGGAAATAAAATGAAAGTCTCATTTGTAATGAATTTTCTTCAACTGGTGGTGGTCGGACCGAGTGAAACAAGAGCGACCCCTCCCCTACGCCATCCGGGGCCGCACCGATCACCTGCACAGGTGAAATGAGAAAACCGTGTACTTTCAACTCATCTCCTTTACATCGAACACTCTCAATCCGTCATATTAAAATGACTATCAATCACCATCAGACAGAACACGGCGGTGAATACATTTTTAACCAAAAGTTGAAAATGTCGCTTCCTGTTCGACCGAAATCATTTGAGGTTGCCTCCAAACTTTCGACAAAACCCCAACTGAGCCGGAGGACTCAAGTCCCGTAGCGAGAAGACGAGGAGCAAGCTGTCGATGCGACGTCTTCGAAAACGAATTTATAGACGTAAACTAGTTAAAAACTCTTTCAATTTTCTATTTTTATGACTATCAGACGTCGCTCTCAAACTTTACGGTCGACTTACGCGAGATTCGACCCGTATTGATGACACCCTAAGTATAAATTTCTAGTAATTTCTATGATAATTTCACGTCAGAGATCGAATTAATTAATAGAATTTTACGCAACTGTTGCAAAATGATTTGCTGACATCGTCCACCTCAACACACACATTATTTTACATATTATTACACACACACACACACACACACACACACACACACACACACACACACACACACACACACACACACACACACACACACACGTCAGGCTAACATAAATTGTCGTCAGATAGTGTGAAATGTAGTTATAATTTTCACATACACCTGCACTACCGTCCAGGTTCTTCCAGGTCATTTTCCGAGCTCTACACCTAACATACGTCAACACAGTCGTAGAATAAAAATAATTACTGTTTGTCAGGGGTGTGTAGTTGAAGGTGTTTGGGTAGTGTCACCTAAGTCACGAGAGATTACTTATAAATGGTTAAATATTATAAAAAAAACAAAAAACCATATAATAAAAAGTGGGTGTAACATTTCAATGGAATATGTAAAACAAGAAGAAAAACGGACTCATTGCACATCGTTCGTTTGTATTTCATTTCATCGGGTATTTCATTATACGCTATTATTAAATTTATACATGAGGCTAAAAAAGGAAGTGAGTCAAATCCTCATTTCTGTCTTGATTTAAACCAACCACAGGTGACAGTTGCGAACGTTTCCTACAATTCACCTCGGGACAGTCCAGTCGATACGGAGGTAAAACTTTGCAACCGGAAATCGTATAACAAACATTCCCGTGAACCACCTGGTAAACCGGAAACGGCGTCGTGTTTTACCCGAAACCATCAAGTAAAATACCCCAAAAAAATTCTCTTTTTGGGGTGTAAACCCACTCCTCCAGCCACCAAACCTAGTTGCGGCGGAAATGGGATATTTTTCTCGGGGAGAAAAAAAGGAGAACTCACATCAAGAAGAATAATTACGCATGTTAAAGATTTTTCAGGAGAAAACTTTTCCTCTTCACTTCAGGAAAACGCCGGGTGAAAACTTGTGCAATTTCCTGCCTGTCTCTGGCAACACTTTGAACCTCCCTTCCCCCGATGTCGGCACAGGATACCGACACGTACAAATAAGGGCGGGAGAGGACAGGCATACGCACGGCTATGCGCGTGCGGAGTCTAATTTTTTAAACATCCAGATGTGAGAGACAAAACGAACGCGTTTTCAGGCGAGAAGACACCAAAAATATTTCCACAAATTATTCGCTACGTTTCACTCAAAACGCTCCGGTTTGACTCTTTTTATTTCCCGCCATTTGCCAGAAATCAACCGGAAAAAGGTGAGAGAGAGAGAGAAAGAAAACGCCAACTTCCGGTTCGGAGGTAAATCGCCCGTACGACGGGGGACTTCCGACCAAGTTAGTTTGACGGACGTTTTTACTTCTTCAACTTCGCGTCGGCCACCTCAACTTCTCATTTCCCTTTCGCTCATCCATTCGTCTACTTGAACCTCCACTTCATCACTCTTTCCATTCAAGATGTCTTCCTCCTTTTGTTTACACGGGTTTCCCGAAAGTTTTCCGCGCAAAAGGAGCCGAGGAAAAAGAGTAAAAAGCAATTTCGCGTCACCCAATGCTAATTTGATTGAACAAGTTGGAAGCGTTTGGAGTGGGTCTCTCCTACTTTAAAATTGGCCCTCTTCTTCACTTCAGATTTACATACACTTAGAGTGTAAAGTTCCCTAAATTGTGGAGTAACCGAACTGTACTTCCAGCTAGGAACCGATACAACAACGTTCTCCCCGCCTTTCAACTCGACCGTATCTGAGGATCTGCTTCTTGCTCCTGCCTTTTCTGCTCTACGAAATATCCAACCGCTTTTACATTTTCTAACTCGACATTTTATAACGTACGTTAACTTTATTTTCATTAACTTCCTATCTCATTCTTCATATTTCCAGGTAAGAAATGGCATGAGTGGCCTCCAAGGT
Source organism: Polyplax serrata (assembly GCA_037055365.1). Taxonomy (NCBI): domain Eukaryota; kingdom Metazoa; phylum Arthropoda; class Insecta; order Psocodea; family Polyplacidae; genus Polyplax; species Polyplax serrata. The sequence continues at coordinate 9,905,819 of JAWJWE010000038.1, read as the reverse complement.
ATCTGGGCTGCACTCTGGTGATAACACCCGTGAACGAATTTTCTAATTTATTTGAAAAACTTTGTATTTATATTTCCTAAGGTGAAGGGAGTGACATGTCTAAAACATCTATACCAAAGCCCAGACTGTACTACTGTAGGGTAATGTAAGTTATTGTCACAACAGATAAATTTGGAGAAATAGAAAATCAAAATTATATACAAAATTACCTATAAATAAATTTTCTACACTTGGTTCACGTTACATCACGCACCAATGATACCTCAGTCTATATGTTCAGTCGGTCACTTGCACCACCACTTAAGCCCAAATTTACTCAAATTCTAACTGTAACCTTGTACAAACATTTAAGATATAAGATTCACCATAAGAATGAAAGGTGTTACATTCGAGTAGTGCATCCACCCTAAACACGACCTACTTACTTCCCTCAAACACTTCCTAGACAACCTCATCACTGTTATTCGTGTCGAGGTGGCTAATTTGTTTCGGGAGATTATGTTCCGTGACTAACACAAATTCATCTCGGTCTCTTCCAGTAAATTTCGACATCTTTGAGGTACCCAAACGAGTACTCTTAGTACCTGCCCCGCTCGACTGACACTATTTTAGTGACCTTCATCACAATACAAAATTAATCGGTAGTCACGATAGAAGATGGACTACCAATTAGGTCAACATTAATTGCATAAGAATTTGCTTAATCGGAAAGACAGACGCGCGTATTACACAACTGCACCTTCCGTATTTTCAAACATTTCACTTAATAATTTAGAGAAAATAGAAAACCGAAGTGAACTACGCGGGTCCATTGGAATAAACATCGACACGAAACCTCTTCGGGTCCGTTTGGTGTTTCCCGTGTACAGAAAAAAGCAATAAAACGCCCGATAAAGATAAGCATGTCATTTCACAAGTCCCACGACACATTCAGATGGAACATTTGAAAACGAAACTCTAATTAACAATTCTCATGGCGACAGGAATACTCGACGTGACAAATTGGACAGGCAAGGCAGAAGCCCGCGTACCCACGCGGCAGATCAGAACATAGGAAACCATTTAAAGTCGATTAAGGTACGTTGTAATTGAAATTGTACTGTTTTAGTGTTAATGTAATATAAAGTACCATTGTGTATCAGTTCACTGCTAAATAATAATAATCAGCACCTCAAGTATTCGTTGTATTACGTGGTTCCAATATACAATTATTATTATTAATTGCCTCTTTGTATATTATTTATTTTTATTTAAGCTGCACTGTAAAAATCGTAATTTATCAGTTATCTCAATCCTAAGAGGAATAATACACCCCTGTCACACTTCGAAGAGGCTTAAAATAGTTGAGTAACCATGTATGGTTTTTATAACTTATTTCCCTGCAACTTGCTATGAACGGCCGATCTAAAAATACAAAGAAGAAATCTCTCATTCCTCACCTTTTGACAATTGCGCACAACCGAGTATTACGCACAAAGAAAGTGAAAAAAATAGTCAGTGTTAAAAGGCACAACAAAAGGAAACAAAAGAGGGTAGAAAAAAATTATTACACTACCCACAAAAGGATAATATGTAAAGTGGAAGAGACGATACAACAGACTAAACACAGGGAAAAGTTTCAGAAGGAAAAATTTATGACAAAAACAAAATAGAAAATTTATGAAGTGAAATGAAGCACGTGAAAGTCAAAGACTAAGAAAACTAAAACTAAATAAGGAAAACTAGGAAGACAAAAAACTAGGAACTTGAGAGCTCAGGAAGAAAACCAATGTGAACCATAATTCCGCACAAAGAAAAAAAATCAAACGAGTAGATAACAAACTATCCACATATAAAAACCCAAATATTACAAACAGAACAAGTTGGGCATTAACAGGAAGGAGGAGAAGGAAGACCAGTCTAACATCAATGATAACGAACCCAAGAAAACGAATTAAGAGACAAATCGACAAAAACGTAGAACAGGGTGAAAATGCATAAGCCATGTACCAGAGAAATACATAAATAATGGATAATTACGACAATCCAAAATGGCAGATTCTACCTTTGAGACACCTGTTAAACTAAGATAAGGGCAAGTCGCATGATTGATGTTGAAAGGGTCACTCGCTTAGAAATAGATAAAGAAGCAATTTCTATTTAAATACTTCCACCTCTTCGTAATTAAGCAATTTATTTATTGATGAGAAACAGAGCGGATGTGTTGGATGGTTCGACTCGGCATAGAAACGCAACACCTACAAGAACTGAGTTGGTTTGAGTCTTCGGGGTCAAGAGGATAAATGCGGAAGGACGTACCTTTCAGGTATGCACAAAGACAGACAATAAACCACTCGTAATTGCTTCATTTCGGCATTCGCCTGGGCTACTCTTCTGCTCTCGACCATCTTCAGCACTTCTCTCCTTGTAATCCTCTCTGAAATTTCATGAGTGGCAAGTACCACTGCTGACGGCCGTGCTGACGTTCAACTTGTTACATGCAAAACCTAACCGAACGTAAACATCACTTGTGTGAACAACTCCCGCCCTTCACGACCACTCCACTTAATTGGAGTTTGAATTACATTTTTTCTAGAAAACGGGGTACTTCCATCAGTCAAAAAAATCATTTCCGGGAGAACTGCTCCGAACTTCTTCACTCGGGTTCTGATCCCGGGGAAAAAACCACTCCAATTATTTCCGGACCTTCCACTACAACAACAACAACAAAAACGAACGAGTTTTAATTTTGTTTTTTCAGTTGTGCATTCAAATGGAGTACGAACACACGTGTAATTACCTATAAGTTCAGGTATCCCTGTTATTAGTAAATATCCAAAAACTTCGACGTGGGTTTTCTCCCCGACTTAATGAGCAACCTTTGAGAACTTCTTTTAATTTCCTACCATCGTCTTGTCCTCGCCGCGCTCCCTCACCCGCACCACCGTCTCAGTTCCCACCTGAGCTTGGAAAAATTACAGTACGCACTAACCTTGGTCAATAATAACTGTTACGAGAGACGCATGCCGACAAATCCAGGTAATTATCCATTTACCTATTAGCGATTACGTCACGAAACAATCACTCGCGCTCTAATATCTAGAGCCCGAGAAATAGAGAAAGAGTACCTGACGGTGTTTCGCGGAACTTGTCCTCTGCGTACCTGACTGACAAAAAGCAACCGGCCACGTTGAAATTTTTCAAAATCAATAAATTGTTTTCGTTCTGTGTCGTACATAAGTTGTAGAATGAACTACTGAAGGTATTAATAATTTACCTAGATGAAGACTAGTAAGTGTACACTTAAAAAGACAGAACACACGAGAGACCCGTGTAAAAATACAATATCGTATTGTTTAGCATAAATTACACTCAACCATATATTAAAAAATGATTCTACTCTTTATTTAGTTCTATTAATTTTTAAAGTACAGCTATTTCTCTAACTTTTCTAAGGGAGCGTTCCCTGGTCTGAAATCGATGCTGCGATACACAGAGACGTACAACACTAATGATCGAAAGTTATGAAATTTTAATAAAATTAATTTTCTAAGGATCAATAATAATAAATAAACGAATTTAGTAAAAAGATCTAATCGGATGATTTTCAATATTGGTCAATTCATCAAACGAAAAAACTGTCACGTAGTTACTGTCGTGGTAGTAATTGTAGTAATGGCTACCAGGTGGCATATGATCACTTTGTACAATCTTTGTCAATATCCAATACCATCCACCACAAAGTGTAGAGGTTAAGAGCAAGTATTACATAGATGATTGAATATTATTATACAATCAATAAAGAATGTAGAGTGGGTAACCCTGCTTGTCGTTGTAATATTTACACTACCATCTACACTGTGTAGTTAATGTTGTATAACAACGAACTCAAGACTATCTACCTTTAAGTAAGAACCCTCAATAGCTCTGCCTATGTTTTCACTTGGTTCTTCCTGACTATTTCTGACCAAGTTCACTACTTATGAGTTTCGTGTGTTTATTGATATTTTGTTTATTTTTTATTTTTCTCTAGGATGTCTCGAATGCCTCCCGTACCGACTTTTGGTACTTCCTGTGACGTCATCACACCGTTACATATAAAGTAATTCCTCGTGACTTTGTTGAAACCGCACGACTAGTAGGATCGAGGTCCTCCGGATTCGCTCGTCCCACACCTTCTGTTATTTTTTCAAATCGCACACTCATCTTTTCCCAAGTTGAGATCTACCGCCATTTATCTGCAGCAGCCGTAGCAGTCGTCTGCCCAACTTGCCGTCTTAATCAGATCCCAAACTTTTCACCTGTCACCTTCAACCACCGACGCCGCACTTTCTCTCTTAACCCATGCTTCCTCCATTAGTCCGCCATTTTTCTTTTTTCATTTGTCTACGGTTTAGCGCAGACCGTCGTATCCTTCACTTGTCTCTTTCACCTTTCTTCTTCCCTCTCTAATCATCGTCGTCTTCGTCACTCTGCGTGCCGCGTCATTCCACCCCCCCGATAATTTATTTCTGTTTATTCCTTCCCTTTGTCTGCCTGTCGGCCTTTTTATTTATTCCGATTTATTTTATTTTCCCGCTTTATTTACACGAGCATTCTCATTCCCTGACTTTGCTATTTGCAAATAAGTTTCCATTTCTTCCGACATAACTTTTTCCTCCTATTTCGTGTTTTCTCTCATTTTTCTTCAGCTCCCGTTCCGACATTACCCACCGATTTTATCACTTGTATTGTTTGCACAAGTTACACCTCTCCCGAAAATTCTCATTTAACAGATATTCAAGCGAAGTCATTTCCAATTTCAATATTTTAGAACAACAGCAAAAGTATCCCGTTCGTAATGCTAATAGCATTTTGAAAAGGATGGATATTGTCGACGCAGTACCATCTCATCACCGTCCAAATTCGATGCACGCATTATGTATTAGATGCCGAAACAAACGGCAATATATTTAATTACAAAGTTGTAACGTGAGATTACAAATTCTTCTAAAAAACTAGTAAAAAAACATTATGTGCACATGAAGCGAAAAACTGCAGTAGAGCGGTCTCACCATTACTGTTGGTAATCGAAGAGAATATCATAGACAACCACAGGAACCAAACAAAACAAAAGACGCCATTAAAAATTAAAGTTCGGATGTTACAGTTTCTAAAGGACATAAGCTCAACTGAATTAAGTATTAATGAGTACTCTAAACATAAATTATAAACCAGTATAATAAACTAGTACTCTAGTATATAAAACACGGTATTTTTGTAGTGTATATATATAACGATACTAAAGATATTTGACGTGAACACTTCTACTGTATAATAAATTTTTATTATTATATTTTAAATTTAGATACAATTTTTTATTTGTGTACTACGTCACGCATAATGGTATAAATGAGCCTCCCCCCAAAAAAAAATATACCCACCCAAATGAGTAGAGTAGGAAAAATAAATTTAGCTAATGTTCAAAAGTCAGTATTAGGTTTGCGTTAAAGATACAGATGATGTATCGCACAGGTGTTCCAGTTCGATTTGATTCACGCGATGTGAGCGACAGGTGAAAACACCACTCTCTACCAAAAATCCTAAAATTTTCATTTTCAAATCTTACCTTAGGTGCTTATTAAACTTTTCTCAGCATCCGGCGCACGACTGTTAAACGAGAAAAACAGGAAACCAACGTCGCAAAGCGCGACCAAATTTTTCCCGGCTCATCCATAAAGCCCGACCGATATTTTTAATAATAATTTATGAAAGTTGAGCAGACGACGCAAGATTATGGGCCAAAAGTTCAATATTGTGGGGTACTAAAAGGTAAGAAGATGCCAACCGTTGAAGCAACCCACTAGAAGAAGTCAGGAAAGGGAAGCAATTAATAGAGATTATGTATTTCCCAGGGTCACAAGTTACAATTAGTACGAGAAATCAGTACATCAACTGACAGCCCTATTTAGTATTGTTTGATAAACTACACAAAATACAATCTCAAGCGTTCAATAGAATATTTTTAATACGTCTTGAAGCATTTGAAAACATAACTTATTGCTTTTAAAAAATTACCACCACGGTAATAATTAGTATTTATGTCGGAGTTGCTTACGGCACCTGTGGTTTTTATTAACTTAAATCGTGAAATACAAATACATAAATACAAATATTTCCATGAATTATTACCTTCAAATTACTACTAAAGATTTATGAAAAAAGCAATTTCTAATTTGTTTAAATAGTCTAGTAATCATAGATACATCCTAGTTAACTGCAACCTTTCCTTGTTGTTCTCTTACATCGTCACCCTTCAATTTCTCCGAACTTTCACTCATCCTACGTAAAATATTTCTGTGTTAGCTTCAATCTCGAGTTAAAGTATCATCTAAGGTAACTTAATTAGTAACCCATGCCACTCATAATTTTATTACATTATACATTGTATATGGAAATTGGTTGTTTTTGCTGCTTCTCCTCTTCTCTCAGTGTCTCAGTGTAATTATGTCTCGTGCACACGGTAAACGACACTCAGCTACCTTCGGCTATTTTTCCCCAATCAGAACCGATCATTTTATTTAAAAGTTACAAAAGCTACACATCGGACCTGCGTTACTGCCTGGAAACCACCAAAGTACAGCGAAGGTCGAAACTGTCTAATCCCAACTTCTTATTTCAGGTATGACAAATGCAAAAGGGTTTTTTATTGAGTGACGAAGCCTCGCTGTGAGAAAAAGTCTGAAAGTTCAAAGTTGAAGGCAAGCAACGATGACCAAACAAGCACCCCGTTAATTAACAACAAAACCCAACCTTCTTGTTGCGACCCGTACGCCTGCGTTTCTACTCACGAAACGACCGCGCTTAACCCGAATGATTCTCACCTGGAAAACTATGAAATTATGAACCAAAACCAAACAATGGCGGGTCGGACCTGTGACAAGCAGTCGCAAGTACAACATGACGAGTTGCCATCGATGGTTTTTCTCTTCTGTTGTCTCTCCCTAGAAGAAAACCTCTCTTTAAGGCGATAGCTTCGCCTCGTCTTCTGATTAGACAAACTAAATGTGATTGACTCGTTGTAGTGTTGATTGTAATAGTAAATTAAGTCAGCCTTGATGGGAACGAAGTGATTTTAGTTTTCTCAACTACACACTGCACTACAATTTGTAGAATAGTTTTCGGCACTCTTAATAATCCATTGAATTATTTTTTAGAAATCTTACGTTGAATAATTGCCTTTATTTCACGAGTCATGTAATTTTTATCTATTAAAATTATTATTGATTTGAGGCCCTTCACTGTGAAAAAACAAGTTATCAGTTTTACTTGGAGGTTTTATTGTATTTTTCTACATGCACTTTGCTCGAGACAGGAATTTAATTTTCATTTCTACATTTTGTCAAAACATGTAGTCCGTCGTGAGAGCTTAGATTTTCTGGGACATCCTAAATTTGAGCAGTCCCAAGTGTAAGATTTACTTTTCTAGTGTCTACGATTTCTAAATCTAAATCTAGGATTTACCTTTTACGTATTGTTTTGTTGGCTTCTTTAGTCCTAATCGAGTTTCTCCACTACACGTTTCTTTTCATGTATCAATTTCCCTTATCTGTTTAATTTGTTCAAATACTGTTTTACCAATTCCACGAAAACCTACATTTTTATACTATTATACAGTATTTGTATTTTTAAGTATATTTTTTATATTATACAAGCTCATCTACCTATTTATCTTTGTATTCGCATTCCACTCTCTGTTTAACTCATCGCACATGTAATCATTTTATGTACTAATTATTCATTTATTGATTGATCACTATCGTACCGATAACCATCACTTATTTTATAATAATTTTACAAAACTCTACTACGACTCTCTGTCCCGTAAATAGAAACTAGACCAAGTACCTTCTTCCCCACAAGCTGCCGCGAGTTATGGCGTAGTCTTAAGTAGAAACAAAAAAAGTTATAATAAGATAGCCGCGGATTCAGCCATCTAACTCGATTTCACAATTAACAAAGTTTCTTTTATTCCTCTTTTTTTTTCAATTTTTTTTCGCGAATGAAAAATTCATTTCATCGTCTCCGTATTCATTACAATTCCCATAAATTTTTCTCTAGTTGTATTATCCAGGGGGTTGAAAAATAAATTGAAAAGAAAAAGTTTCGCCCCGGCCGCATTCGTCCAAGCGCAAACTCCGACCAAATCAGCCTCCTCAAAGCGAACGGTCCGGAAGAATCCCGTGCAGTTCGGCGGGGAGCCCGTTGCCCAACCTGGAAATTCTCGAATCATCTGAAAACGACCGAAATCTTTCGGGAGGAAGCTTTCACTCTGATAGAATTTCTGCGAGATTCCTTTCGCGGACGTAAATCCATTTTTTTCTCCTTCCCAATTCTCATTAAGACCGAACCTTTCTCGAACGGTTTCCTCGAGAGAAGAGGAGATTTACCCAAGATTGAAAATATCGCTGGCACACTTGCAGCATGGCGTAGACTAAGCAGAGACCTATCAACCCAGAGCAGAGGCAAACCAAAACTATTTTACTCTCAATGTTTCGTTTGTAAATTGCAATACATCGATTACAATGGCGTACGTTGTAATATTAATGCAGAGAGCAGACCTTGTACGAGTTCCAACTGCACATACGTCGTCCATAATTAACATTTAACTACACTTGTAAAGTAATTAATACTACATGTATTTAATTACAACACTGATAGGTTCGAGACGTTAGTCAACCCCATTAGAATTGATCACCTGTTGGCAGGTCAAAGATTTTACCCTAGGAAGAAAAGTAACGCAAACCATGTAAAGTTGTATTTTTAAAATTCAAATGAAATTTATCTTACCATAGAATTCCAAACAGAAATTTTTAGTACATGGGTGGAGCTTAATAATAATCAAAGTACATTGAATAAATTAATGATTATTAAAAAATGACAGTAAGCAACTCGAGTACCCAGCCTGCTGCACTTTTACTTGGAGAATAACAACCCGGGACAACGCGCAAGAAAACTATTTATAGATAAACCTAGGTAATAAATCCTTAAAAATTAAAATATTCATTACTTGAATTTTATTCAAATGAATTAAAATTTATTACTTGATTTATATTACTACGTTAAAATTAAAATTACCCATTTATAATTCACTCCAAACCAAGACGATTTGAAGAAAATAATTCGACTCGGGCGAAAGAGCAAGTGCCGAGCGGGAGTCAGGAGAGAACCTTAGAGGCTAGTCACCTGCAACCTTTTTCAAATCTAAAGTTAAAAAAGTGCGAAAGACTCAACGAAATGCCAACTTCCAGGTGAATCAATCATTCATTCACTCACTCACTCACCGGTCCCTGAATATAACGGCACAGGAAGAGAGAGAGAGAGAGGGAGAGAGAAGAGACGGTTTCTTCTCTCCCATTACCGACCGTTAAAGCCGAATTATTCGACCCTTGAGGTAATAAATCAACCGGTAAAAAAATGATACCCGTCGACAGTACAGAGGGAGTACCTTTTGGTATCTTTATTGATGACTTAATGTTCCACCGACGGAGAGAATAAAGTGATGTTGCACAACACCCTGCACTCGGGGCTCCTTCAACCCCAATCGCCCAAGTATTAAGAGGCTGCATGTCCTGACTAGGTGTACTACACGAATCAACAGGTACTCAGGTGAAATTAACATATTATACCTCGTACAATGAAATAAATATAAAATTATAAACTTGACGGAACTGTACAAAGTTTAAATTATTTTCAAATTTACAACCTAAAGTCCACTCCTTTCCAACGGTGTCGTTACTTTCGTTTCGTTATTAATAGCGTTAACAACAGGTACATATTTCAAGAACGAACCACAGGTGAAAGACTACCTACGCTAAATACAGAGAATTAATTCCTTCGAGAGACAGATAGCAAAAGGTTCAGAAACATAACTAAAAATAATGGTACATTACATTCCTAACAAGTTCAAAATTTTTCTGTAGTGAAAATATCAAAGCATTCTTGTATTAAGAATTGAGATTGATGGTATTACTACCATTGTAACAACTACAACAATCAATTAAAAGACCCTTAATATCCTCAATAATGAAATTCAAACCACCCTACGTACACATCTCTCACTGCTGTTGTTCGAAAGGTGTAAAAGAAAGTACTCGAACTAGAAACATTTACTCTCGGCAGGAGGATTCTGCTCAACTTCCCGTCCGGAGTTTTCCCTCTTATCACTTTGTCTATTTTTCTAACTTTCTAGAGTCTTCCTGGGACACCGCTTTCCTTTTAATAGTTGGAGCCCTGAACAAACCTTTTCAACGATTTCCTCTGCGGACATTCGCTAACCACTTGGCTTCTGACAATAGCCTACGTAATCTCTCTATCCATCTTTGCGGTCGGTATTAGAAGAAAATACAGTTAAAATGGTCGACGAGTGAAAAGAAATCGAAAATTCCTGGATTTGATAGATAAAACCTAGATAATAGATAACTGTCAGACTGAGTTGTTTGTCTTACTTTCTTAGAGCAAACAACACGTTTAATTCATAGAAAAGCTGCCGGTTCTGTTTTACGCAGCTTTGAGCTTTCGTTTTGATTACAGGTCTACCGTGTAAAGGCCGAGCCTGATGAGATCTCCGTTCAAATCCCGATATTTCGATGTGTTCGATCACAATTTTCAGGGAGTGTTTTGCTCGGGTGCCTCCGGGGGCGGAGAGCTCCTCTACTAAATGGAGAAGAGGGTTCTTGAAATTTAAATTGCGGAGTACGCCACCTCCGCCCGCGTACGTCGTAACGACGGATCTCCTTTCCATTTAGGACGCCTCGTCATTTTATTAAGAAATATAGCATTACCGTAATGCAATACCATCCACGTGTTTCAGAGGAACCGTCAGTGATCTCGACGGGTCACCGGGAAAACGACAATATAAGAAAACAAACAAAGAAGCTCACGGGAGGGAGTCACATCTTGTAAGCGAAACTGAAGGAGAAGGAAAATTTAAAAATAACAGAAAAAAGTAGTGAGAATGACTAGAACGTAATGACGAAATCGAATGAAACTATATAGGGAAAATGTGCACGAGACACCTCTATTGAAACTAATCGAAGTTTTTAAAAATAAAAACGTCAAAACTGGTGAAACGTTTAAAAAAACGCGAAAAATTTATGAAATTTGAAGGGTGACAATAATGTTACGAATTTTCTTAACAAGAAAACACACTGACAGATCACTAAAATAATTTGGACGAAAAACTAGCGAAAATTTGTCGTGAATATTCATTTAGTGAACGAAAATGGACACCTGGACTAATAATAGTTTGCTACAGACACGGAATGACGTGTACGACAGCGTGCAAAGTGTGCGAAAAAACATATAGACAAAAACGACAGCGATCGAACCCGTTACGAAAGCATCTACAGGTGTTGCTCAGCCATTAAAATAGTTTGTGCACATGTTTCCACTAGTTTTCTACACATCACACTACAACAACCTCATTCGTAACAATTCGGTGGAAATGCCACGATGGAATATTCCCTGGCCCGCAATTTCGTCTCCATCTTTTCCCCATTCATTGTCATCCTCTGGGTCTTCTTCTCGGTTCCAGCGAGCAATCAACTCTGAACCATCGAATCCAACCGGAAATAGATGAAATACCGAAATTGTTTACTCGTTCCGTTAACGCCCCGGTTCAAATTGATTGGAATTCAATGTCTCAATTACTGGGAGACAAACGTCTGTCTCTCGCCGTTTCCTTCTAATTTTCTTTCTGTTTCTTCTATTGTTTGTCACTTGTTTTTCTTATTCCCTGGTGTCTTTTCTTCGGTCCTCGACTATTCGTGTCGAACACTCCCTGCCAGTTAACCGCCCGTTTCATCCCTATTCTACAAAAAACCGTTTTAGTTCTGCAGTTTACGACACCTTCGAAGTTTCTCAAGAATAAAATATATTCATCAACTGACTTTAGTTAATTTATAGTAACAAATTTTTAATCCTGACACAAGGTTTATAGCCAGTTGGAACTTGTAAATATTCTATTGTATTAACTAATATATTCCTCAAAAATATTATTGTTTGTAGTTACATTGTACTAAACATTTACCCTCTCATTGTAGTTTGCCTGTTGTAGCGCAAGTGTAACATTATTGGTCCTACATGACGGTACAAATGGTACAGTATGTACATAAATAAATAATTAGTGTAAGACATATACGTGTGAAGGTAAGTAACGTTCCCTACAATAGTATTGCAATAGTAAAGAAGTAGTTATTGTAATAGTAACAGATTCTGTCATTTAAAAGAACCCAAACTCCCCTAGCGCTCTGTTTCCTAGCCTCAACCGTATTCTTTGTGTTGTGCACTCTTCTTTCCTTTCACCTTCTTCACTAATCCCTCCACGGTTTCACCTGCATTCTTCATCATTCTTCTTCTGCCTGAATCCTGCCAGGTTTACCTCGAAAAGTTTTTTTTTTTTTCTCCACTTGGTTCGATTCCAGCAACGCAACTACCGCCGAACGTTCTCTAAATCATAACTATTCAAACTGGAAGAATTTTGTTTTCTCCACTTCTTTCATATTTCAGTTCTTCTCTCCCGATAAATTCTTACGCCTCCCGCTTTAACAATAACATTTCTCTTATTCTTCTGTCATTCACCACCACAGTCATTCAATCATCTCGTTCATAACCTCATTCTAATCCGCTTATCTTTACCAACATTCCGTCTCGACCTTTTTCCTCAAACCACACCGCTCCCGGGGGACTTTTCCCTGAGCCTCACTGGAATTTTTCATCCATCAATTACACACTGAATTTCACCGTTTTGCGCACTACTCAATTCTTCCAAGTCAACTCCTCCTTTCTCACCAAATTAAATACTAAAGAATTTATTAAGACAAATGACGCTATAAAAACAATTATACGACAAACTCTTCTTCCTCCACGTTTGGCCGGGGTGTACCATTGCGAGCTATTTTTTTATGCGACGTATATTTTTATTACTCCATAAGTCACGATTAAACATGTTCTAAACATGCTTCGATATTCAAGAAAAATTTCATTAAACAGTAATAAAATACCCTTAAGTATATTAACGCGCAATATATAGAATTAAAAAAAAGGTATACTCTAAGAATGTGTAATTGGCTGTGGAAAGTATTTATATTCTCTGAGTGTGTAGTTTCTTTGTGAGTAGAACATATTACAATATGTAACATCAAAACTACTTCATAAATTATTATAATGAACGACTCTTGCCACGCAACTTACGAGCTTCCCCACAGACCACACGATTTTGGAGTGTTAATGAATAATCTGTTAGTGACCCGTACGGTGTACCACATCTAAGTTGACATACACCGATCGAAGATCCGATCGGTACAACGAAAAAATCTCACCTCCTCTAACGACACCATTAATTCTGCTCAAAAAAACAAAGTATCAAAGCGTTTCAAGCGTTTGTTGTTGTTTACGTTCCGGCCATTTCTATTGCTCATCGAAACGAGTAATCAATTACGGGTAATTAATAATTCAAGTTGAGGAAAAAGCTCCGAAGCTTTGACAAGCTCAACTTAAATTCATTCCGGGAACTGGGAATGAGAATCAGTCGAGAGATCGAAACGGAGACCGAGATTATTAAAATTTTGATAACAGAAATGAATTAATCAGTTCGATGAACCAGAAGAAATCACTTGAAACGAACTGCGAGTGCACAGATGATAATAAATTAATGCAACACATCAAAGAGATCATCATGTTGAGTCACCTGCGTGAAACTATAAAAAAAGCAATTCATCCAAATAAAATTTGCAAGTGTATTTTGGCGAACTAAATTTATTTCGGAAATTAGTTATTAATACGTGACTCTAGCAGTGCACCAGCAGGAAATATTAATAGCTTTACTCTAACTCCGGGTTCCCAGCAGATAAATAAATTAAAAGAATAACTTTGACAATTTCAATGAATCTGAGTTTCTAATAAACCGAAACGAAAGACCGAGAATATTAATTAATTACTTATTTATTATTTTAAGGTTAATAACGCTCCGTTGAACACCAATCAGATTTCACGAATACGAACATTTCACGATATCTATTCATACTAAAAAAAATATATAATAAAAATAAACTCTCACAACGTGTACATAAAAACAATTAAATAAATAAAAAAATACATGAACATGGGCAAATCACAAACCGGACAGTATACTGCAAAAATGGTTAATGTACATAACTTGTGCTGTGTGCAGACACTCGAAAAATCGCAGGTGTACATACAATCAATTAATATAAATTTTAATAATCTTTCAGTCACACATTTCTATATAGAGCAGGGCTCTGCACCACAACAAATTTACTGCTACGGACATTTTCTTCTAAGAGAAAACCCCAGTAAAATTCAGTCAGGCGAAAAGCAGAAAGAAACCCAAACTCAATCAATCATTGATTGACAATCTGACAAATCAATAAAGAAAACAAGAGAAATCCTCCCTTTATCTGAATCGATGAAGCCAACCTTGCGATTGAACCCGTCCGAGGATTTTTAGTTAGCAAGACGGTGACATCAATTTCCGGTCGTGCCGTTTCCGGTCTAAAAGGTTTACAACCCCCAGAGAAACTCCTGTCGTACCACCCTTTCCTAAATCACCGAAAATATATTAGGATCTGCGGTCAGGGTCGGTCACCCTGTATATTCCTCGTCCCCCCCAAAAGGTAAACAGAGTCACCCTCGTGCACGCCCAGCGACGACCAACTAGTCCAACTATTTTCTTCTGCCACTGTCGAGTGAGAAGGTGAAGTCTGACACGCACCCACTCCCTGCGGTCTTATCCCACGGGCAAACTCCCGCAGCTCATTAGCACGTTTCAAGAGACCGGAAAGGAAGTAGACGAAGAAAAGCGGAAGTAGTTAAGAGAGAGTGAAAAGTTCGATGGGAAGCCGCAATTCTTTGTCAACCAACTCCTTACAAAGCTCGTTCATCTTCTTTGCCCGTTTTAGACTCATCTACGGGGAGATCTCAAGTCATTCTCACCTTATCCTTTGACCTCTGCCGTTACTCTAACGATCTGTCCACATACCTGACACTTTGCTGCGCGTAGGTCGAATCTCGTCTAAGTGGAAATACTTCAAGGGCAACACGGAAGCACTGTCGTAAACGATACAAATAATCTATTCCAAATGATAAAAAAATAAAACTGATTAACCTACAACACACAATCATATTAAATTCGTATATTATTCTGCAGGACTCAGCCGCTCTGTACTATTTTGTAGGAATTAATATAAATACATAAACATTAAAAGTACAGTCATCACACTAATCGTTTGATGTTTACTACAATTCATGCCCGTGTTCTATTTATTATCTGCGATCTATATTTATGGTCCCATTAAATTCCAACATGTCAAGTAAGACATACTTACACACCAACGTGAAAGTTGGCAGCGTTATATATGTATTAGTGTCACAAAACGTATACCATTAACAATATTGTCTAATTAATTAATACTACCTTTGTAACACTACTTCTTAACTCACAGCAACCATATGCAACCATCCCGGACGCATTCTATTCAACCGTTCAACAGATCTCGATCTTCAGTCCGACCTCCGCCATCTTTACTCATCTCTTGTATTCTCCCGCTCCTTTGTTAAGTAAACAACCAAGTCCATAAATTGTTATGGAACTAACAGTTCATCCTCGGATTCCCACATCTGCCAGTGTTTTTCTTCTACGATGCTAATAGCGGCTATTAACGCCCCTGATTTATTCATCAGACTTGTGCTGAACCGTTTCTCCCTCGAAAGGTACCCAAGCCTCCCTGTTTTCATCCAGACTTATGGATTTTCCAAAGACCTTCGCTTCCCTTAAAATCTTTTTTCCTTTAATTTGCTCTTTGGTCAGACATTTTTGTACTTAACCCTCGGTCCTCACCATGGCGGAGGCTAATGGATTGCTCAAGTGCTTCGTCTCCTTTGTTCAAGCTCTTGCTTCTGAATTTAAATTTTTACAAAGAAGACGAAGAGGAAGAATCAGATGAAACCTTTTCTTAACTCTTTCCGACGTTTATTCCCCAACTGACTACTTTCGACTGACTCCAATTCACCAATTGGAAACCAAATTGTTTGTTTGTTTTTATGCAACTTGGAAAGACTTCCGAATTTTGAATTTGAACCTTACGAAACCTTTCACAACTTCGATTGCATTGCGGTAATTTCCGTGATAATAACCTCGCCGGCGAATTAATTAAATTAAATTGGCGGATAATATTTACATAGAATAAGTGAAAATATTCGAGGCAACATTACCTTACATACACTTAAATTAAACTTTCTGGGATTACGCGCTTTTCCGGTCGTCTGCTCAAAATCTGATTTTGCCTTCAGAAGTCTAATTCCT
The DNA here is from genome assembly GCA_037055365.1 of Polyplax serrata. Lineage (NCBI taxonomy): Eukaryota > Metazoa > Arthropoda > Insecta > Psocodea > Polyplacidae > Polyplax > Polyplax serrata. The sequence continues at coordinate 9,889,477 of JAWJWE010000038.1, read as the reverse complement.
GAGGGATTTTCATTTAAATCCAGCGAAAACCATTCGGTTCAAAGAGAGGACACCTACAAGACGAATTTCCCGGAATTTCAACTGGAGAAATTGAGAACGAGAGAAGAGACGTTAGAAGGGAAAGTCAAATTCAGGCAGACTTATCGATGAGATCTTTTGATCCCCCTCGTCTTCCGAGCACGTTCTATGTAAAAGAATGGTGGCGGGAGAGGGGGGGGAAAAAGAAAATTCCCCGGCGAATTTAATATAGTTTTCAAGGCGTTTTACCTATCGGAAAACTATTCACGTAAAAGACTGCAACTGCTTTTTTGGGCAGCAGAAACGCTACACAGATCGACGGACACATGAAAATAGAAAAATCTTACAAATAGTTTCGTCTACGCGACAAAAACGGCGGAGTCTGGGTTTCTTATAATCATCACCCTCAGCAAAATAATCCTTGCACCTACATGATCATAACTCGAATGTTTTGCTATTCATTAATAAAAAAATATGACAAACTTATTCGCATATTCAAAGAAGATGTCAAGGTTTCTCAATGTCTAGTGAAAAGACGGAAAAACCTGACTCGAAAAAGTAAAGCAAAAGACGACTATAACTCGGCCACAAGACTTACTCAGATAACTAACATGTTACATCAAAGAATGTCAAAATGATTGGGTCTTAGAGTCTGGAAGTGTCCAAAACGTTATTACAACGCAGTTTTGGACTCTGCACAAAAAGTAGTCCGCTACTTCTGCAGGGCACCACATCAAACCCAGTCAATCTCCATCGTGAAATTAAGCATAATTTCTTAGAGATCTACCTAACATCATTTCTACGTAATTACCTGATTTACATCGGGGTGCTCCTGATCAATTCACCGAGTACCTATTAATGAGATTGCTTTTTTCCCCAAAAGCGATTTCTCAACCCCCGGACCCGTCGTTTCGCATAAAATTACCCCGCTCTTAGGCTCGGGTTCTCACTGCCCTCCACCGACCGGTTACCAGGTACCCAGTCACCGGGGGTAAGAAATTTCCTGCATGAATAATCAATTTCCCACGCCAGAAGCAGTCAACCCTTTGAAAGTGGTGGAAAACACCCAACATTTTAAGACCCGAAACTCACTTCATTGGGCGTCTTTTACTCCGGTTAAACAAAACCCCCGGGACGTAAATCATTGAATTTTAAGCTCCCACACATCTACTGCGCAGGGGGTGAAATGTCAGCCACCCCCGCCAGTGACCCACAAAACAACCCCAGAACAACCCCTAAAAATTTTATTGCACAAAACCGTAAATATTTAACATAACCTACTTTCTCTTTCTACCACCGGGCGACGTTTGCTATTTTTCATTCACCCCCGAAGAAACCCCCACTTTTTTTCTTTCACGTTTAAGCAGAAAATCTCTCTCGTGACCTCTTTCGACGTCTGACTTGCACGTAAACGGCACGTGTGAAAATATCAGACTTTAAAATTCCGCGTGCAGTTCTCGGGAGGAGATGCAGAGCGACTTTAACAGAGAGAGCATTTCGATGGGTAGGAAGGCCCTGAGGAAAAGGACAATGAGAAAGACAAATGCAGTGACTGAAGGTTGCGTCAACTAACACGTGGCAATAGAAAAAAGTTGAAAAAAATGAGGAACAGATGAAAAAAAGAATTTCAGAATATGATGATGATAATGGGAACTAGAGAAGTACCGTCACTACAAGCGTCACTACAAACAAGGAGCCACGTAAAAAAGATGAAGTGCAAATCGTAAACAAAATTGGGGTGGGGGCGTAAACTAAACATCAAGTAACTTAGGTGTACGCGGGTATCCATCAGCTACTCAAGGTGGTAACCTAAAACTCGGGGTAAGAATTTCTCATTTTCTCCCTGCAATTTATTCATTGCAACATTCTCCTCCGATATTTTTTCCTATCAAAAATCCATTCCTCGTCTGAGAATATTTGTCACACCTTCCAGTGGGAAAATCCCGTGGTTCTTCCTCTCCTCCGGGACTTCTGATGGATCGAAGTGAAAATTTGCTCTGGCGTGATTTTTCCGGTTGGAATATTCCTGACTCCCCGGTAAAATTTTCCACACGATGGAATTATCTGAGGTCAAACAATTCAGGCACAGAATATCAAAAGCAACGGACGTGTCACTAGATTATTGTCACTAATCTTTTTGGACCTGCTAGGTACATTACGGAGGCGGGCGAAACGGTTCAGGTGTGAGAGGTCGAATGAGCAAGTCACCCGATGGTGTACTTTTCCTTCCTGACTACAATTTATGAATAGAACAATGTCAAGAAAAATCACACAGAAATTATACGAAATAAGTAAAATGGTACAAAATCGAAATATAACGTTTCTTCTTAGGTGGTAAGAGTAATAGTGAGTGATAGCCGTTGCTATTACTGATGTACACCCTACCTTACCTAGACTGGGGTACCTTCGAAAATTATGTCTCACAGATACGTACACCACTACTGTTATGTATTACCAATATTTCTAACCAACACAGAGCCAATAAAAATAAAGTATGATTAAAATGGTGGCAAACACCTTTCAGTGTCCATTCTAAAGTACATATTGTTTGGTTCTGGGTGCTTGATATCCTAAGTGAGTTCAGGTACATCAGTTTAAAAGGTCTGACAAACCCGGTTCGCACGCTTGCACGCGAGCACGCTTTTCACGTCATGGACCTCATGTCGCATATTTCCAGGCTCTACCTGTTTAATTCACAGAGTCCGAATTAATCGAAATCGATTCATCGTTCGATCCTCCATCTCATCCTTGCCGGCACCCTAGGCGTAGATTATATCATGGTACATACCTGAAACAAAAATTAAAACGTCAATTCAACCGCAAAACGAATCGGCAAATGAATCTGACACCTAGACCGCGAGTTCTTGGTCAGGGTGTTTCCTACAGGTGCCTGCCAACGAAGAACAATTCGCACGTCGAACCTGAAAACCTTGACTAGTCAAATCGTTTCGTACCTCATTCATCCGCCCTAAAATGATTACATCGGTCTCTTAGCAGGAGAAGACGATGACTGATTTTAAGGTATTGTTCAATCAGGCCCGGGTGTGCGGCGACAATGAAGGTTCACAAGCCATAAATTACTTTTTATTACCTTTGAATGTTAATTTTTGGCAATGTGCTTTATGCCTGAAGCAAAGTACCTGTACCTAAACTATTCGTCTAAAGCTTAATTACTAAAACTTCGGGACTCTACAAATGGTTTTTATGATTCTCTCGAAATGTTTTTTCTGCAACGTGTTCTTTCTAGCCCTCTTCCTCCAACTTCTATCAAACAAGAGAAATTGTATTACTTTACGTGCCTGACTTTGTCGGCCATCCTATCAACAGCACAGGTACTTTAAAAAGAAACGCTAAACTTCCTGCGGACATGGGATCCTCAACACGACTTCTGTTACTCGCCGAATCTTCAAAATTTGACCACCTCTAGTTGTGTAAGATAAAAACTCTACGTGCTAAATAAACCGTATACAAACGCTCTCAGGTGTCTGGCAAATGGAATTTAGAACGTAAGTGACTATAAATAACTTCGGAAAGTCACAATCCTTTATTAAATTCTGCAACTATGTAAATTTCACTACCAATTTTCTAATGAATACATTTACATTAATTTACGTAATGTAGTGTATACAAATCGTTACTCGGAATAAATCTTCTTTCAATCTTGCACTACTTTCCAATTCCTCAATGACATCTTCTGGTAGTCGACACGATTCGGACACCAGAGTAAAATTCTATCAAAAACTCATCCAATATACGAAAATCAATTGTTGAAGAGGTAAATAAACGTTAATTGCCAACACAAACAGTTTTTAATACCTAATTATTAATACCAAAAAATGTTACGGAATTTGTGTTGCTAAACCTGAAGTACTATAATTCCACATATCTATAATTTATTAAAGAGTCCTAATAAAAATACAATACTAATCTCTAAATGTAATCCAAGGCAACCAGAAACAAGTAACAACTGTGCCATTATGATGAAAACAAACATTAATGCTACAAGTAAAGAGAACTGAAGCAAAAAACAACTGAATTGTAAAAAAGATAGACACGAAGAAGCCAACGTGAACAAAACTCAGAAGAGTATTTTTGAGGAAAAAGACACCAACCAACTACCAATTGCACAATGTCAGGTGCAAAATATAACTAAACCTTGTCCGATTAAACAACATTAAAACGCAAAGCCTACCCTGAAGACAGGGCAATTAGTTAGCAAGGTAGCCGAGTGCAAGCCTTCCAGCCACAAAGACTAAACACATCACTCCTTTGTCCGACTGCAGAGTAGCTCGTCAAAGAGACCACCAAACCCCGGCGAAAAGCACACACATGCACACCAGAGATGATGCGAGTACTTGCGTGACCGAATGCAAATAACTTGGCCAAGTTCAAACACGGGAGGTAAACATTTGCCAATTGAACATCTCCCCGAGAAAAAAAAGAATTCTAAAAGAACAAACGCATCACCCGAGCAGAAAAACAACACCATCACAACGTGTAATCACCTAACAACGTTCAATTAACACAGTCGAGCAAGTTTTTATGTGAACAAAAATTGTTGCAAGTGAAACACTCCATTGATTAAGACGTCTAAAATCTGACAGGACAGGAAGAATCGCTCAGGGAGGTTCGTCACACCTCTTTATGGATCGTCTGGTGGAAAATTCATGTTACAAAAATTCATACAATGAACCTGATCCTAATCATCATTAAAAAGAGATTGGAATTTAATGGAGAAATTTGGAAGTACAACTAGAAAGAAAGAAGACAAAAATGAACCAATCAGTGAGGAAACCTCGAAGTTGTAGAAGAAAATTATAGAACCAAAGTGACAGAGAGGGAGAACTCGCTGTCAGGACTCCATTGGAAAACCGGAAATAGACGAACATCTAAACATTTTCACTTCCGCTCCTGAAGGCTGTGAAAGAAGTCGAAGGAACTGATAAAATCCGACCCCAAGTAAACCAATAACAGTAAAGTTAATAATTCAATTATTAAGAAATAATTAAGCCCACACTGACAGGAAGGTCGGACATTTTCCGATTGCTCATCAATTACCGATAATTATTGATTGATTCTCTCCGAATTCCGACAGAAAACGCGAAGAAAACGAATTTAATTATGACGAGCCCACTCGAGGAAAAGAGTGGTGTACCCTGCTGGTGAACAACTCACTCTTCAAGACAAGACTCGATGCCGAGGATGAGTTTGGTGGGTGGCTACGGTTCCTTGCAGAGTAAATACTTGAATGTAGCGTTTGAGTTTTAGCTGTGAATAAAATGAAGAATAACTTTAAAAGTCACACAGCTACCTGTGAGAAACACTGTCGCACCTGACACGTCAATGTCTGCATTATAAAATGAAATAATGCACGCGACTTAATTCACTTGTAGCGGTTGTAATTATTGTGGTAGTTGAAGCACTATCGGTAGTATTTCTGGTTACTGTAGCTGTAATAGTTGTGGTAGTAGTCGTGACATTTGTTTTTGCTAATGCTGTTTTTGTTGCTTTACTCAAAATTTTAGTAGTAGTACTACAGTACTAGTAGTGGTATTTGTGTCACGTGAACGTATCAGCAAACCACCGTGATTGGTCCAACCTTGAAACGTTGAAAGTACTCAGTGTTAGCGCGGTTTTGTGTAGTCGCAAGCACCACAAAACGATTGTCGTTATTCGACGAATGCAATCAAATTCTTCTGGGGTGACACACCGCGACTTGAGCAAAAACTTTAGGGGAAAAAAAAGACTGCGGCAGGTTCGCTTTAAGTTTCAAGGCCAGGAATTCGCATAATTTGAAAATAAAGAAGAAAAACAAAAATGCCCTTGCCAGGGCTGGGCAATAAAATGCAAAGGAGACGGAGAACCGGTACCTGATCACGGTTACTCAGACTTACTTAATGGAAGTAATAAAATTAGCCAATGACGAAGGAAGAGGTGAATTGTTGAAAAGAGGAAGGTACCAAATCTTACCCGTGGTCAGTTCAGGTTCCATTTTTATTACAGGGTACGACCTCATGCACGAGACAAAGACACCACAATCCACCAAATACCAAATATTCTACTAAGGAGCAATAACATACCGAAGACAACACGAAAATAGTAATGTGTTTGGTAGTAAATATGTCGCTTTATTTAAACTCTACAATGTGAAAAATCTTGTACAACTTTTGCGGTACTGTTGTATGGTATAATATTGAGGCTTCACTTACATACGAAAAGCCTAGTTATAAGTTATATAGCGACTTACACACTACCCCCCCCCCCGACAACTACAACTAACGACAACAACGCTGGTTACAAGCCCCCGAGTAGAAGGGAACAGGAAGTTTAAATTCACAAAGTGCGGACATGACTTTTTCATTACTAATCAACATAATCACGACAATAATTCACAGTGTGAAATTTGTCAAGTTAGTAACAAGACCTCCTCTGGGTAGTCGTGTAGTGACACTACACAAAAGCAATCTCACCAAACAGCACACGAAAAGCAACATTCTGACGGATGGTTTTAATTGCATAATGACAGGTTAGCCAACTCATGTGATTTCTTATGACGGCTTTCGTGAAATCGTTTTAATCTCAAGAGATTCATCACGACCGAATAACTCACTTTAAACAATTTGTTTACATAGGAACGCTCACGTTTACCTCCCGGCACCCACACTCTGTCCATCTCAACTACTTTCCGTCAGTTGTAGGTAATGAGCGTACCGATACCGACAAATCTGCGGTCTTTCGTTACAACACAACTCAATTAACCCAAAGAACAGCAGCACGTACAGTCGGTGTGCCCTTCGGTTAAAAATGGCGGACTCTAAACAGGTATGTAACAACCCTAGCTTCCGCTGGCACTCCGGTTCCACAGCAGTTAGAGCTCAATATACTTCTTATATAAATATAATATAAATGGTATTACATTTCCGACATAATTTTCCATTTTCTCGTCTTCTGCTTTCCATTTTCACCAGGTTCTATCCACTTCATCATTTATTCATCTCTTTTCCTTGCGTGAAATTTTCCTTCAGCTGTCAATTAAGAGCACGCAACAACTGCACAACGACTTAATATTTCCAGCTTCTTCCTCTTTATTCTCTTCGTCCCCGACTTTTCCCAAGTTCCTCATAGACCGAAAATTGCTCTATTCCTTCTACCTAATAGTTCTTCCAAACCGTTTCACAACTCCTTCGCTCACCTTTCCTTCCCAACTCTTCTCCCATTCTGTTTTCGCCTCGTCATCTTCTTTAAAAACTTCGTCGAATAGACGTGTACTCTGCACCTTTTTCAGACGAATAAAATTAATAATAATATTTCTCTTTCCCCTTCCCGAGAGTGTCATGTTTGGAAACAATCACTCATAGGTCAAAGGTCATTTTAATTCTACGACGCCAGCAAAGAGCACGCTTTTCACAGTTTTGCCTTGAGTCAAGTCGCAAATTTTCACTGCCGGCACCTGACACCTGTCCGATGATTCTATTATTTTACAATCTTTAATAAGAACGTTATTATTAATAGCAACTGACGTATGTAATTCCCATTTTGAACTCTGACAGCAGTGAGGCAATCGATGATCACATGCTAGAGCGATTACGTGAATAGAATCTATTTAAGTGTGGTAGGTAAGTGACGTGATCGTTCTAAAAACTACTACCACAAAAAGGTTTTCTAGTTTATCTATATTTTATATACACATATGTCTAATATTTAGTTCAAAGGGATATGTTAAGTCCTACTCGAGAACTTCCTACAACCGTGGATACCCATTCTCCCAACCAAATTGATTCTCCGTTCAATTAATTTTGGTTTTTGGCCTATGGGTCATTTAGGCCTTTCTGTCCCACACAATAAGCCAATATCTCCGGTGTCTTATATTCTAACCCTTCATCTTCGTAATCACATTTCGCTGAGCTGTTTTCAACTCGGCCTCGGGCCTTTGCCACCATCACTCTCCCAAAAACGTAAATTACACGTACAAATTTAAATTTACATCAACGTTTAGCGAGCCTCGAACAGGTACCATGATTTTAATTTAAGGCGGAATCACCCCCAGTACACCTCTAATCAAACACCAAAGGAACAGTCAAGTGCTTGCCATAACATTCTGTTAAATTTATTTGTCGATCACAGACGTTTCAAGCGACCATTTTTTATTTCTCTGAAATGAAATTTCCAAGAAAACCCAACCTGACCCAGGTTGAATCGTGCCACCGCAAGAAATCACATCTTTACCTGTTAAATTTCTCTCTCTCTCTCTCTCTCTCTCTCTCTCTCGTCAACCAAACCCTTGCTCCTTCACGGATTAATCGAAACCGAAGGTACACCCACCTAAAGCTATAAAGTCCTCTGCTATTCCTTGTCTTTAATTCTTTCGCTCAAAAATTGCACTACATAAATGTTTCTATGTAATTAATTCCTACAAAGAAGTCGTCTCTCAACAACGTCTTTGACCTCCCGTCTTGGCTACTGCCCTTTTCTCGGCTTTCGTACACAAATCCTAACAATCTATTCGGAAAATCGAGTCGGGGGAGGTCTCGAAATTCTTTCACATCGTAAAACACCTACGGGGATTCAATGAATTAAAAAAAAATCAAGCGAGTGTTAAATCCACTTGACCGCAAAGTCACCACAGGCCACAGGTTGGATATTCACCGTCTGGCCAATCTCCCAGATGATGGTGGACCTTGAGCAACAGGTGTTTGACTTTGAAATTTCCTTTCGGACCAGTAACACTCGTTTTCAGTATTTTCACAAATAACATTGATTATAAATATATAAAAAATACGAGAAGATGGGTCTGACGGGGAGGTGACATTTGTTAATGCCAAGGAAATAAAGAGTCGAATGTAACCGTAGCACGAAGCTGAGATTCAAGGTCTACCAGAATCGAGTTTAAAAGAGACCGGACAAAGAAGTTCTCACATGACAGTAATCGATTTATGTAATTAACAAAAAATTTAAAAACCAGAGGGCCCTTCTTCCTACCGTGATGGTCTAGCATTACTTGGCTCTGCTACACTCCATCTGGAACTTCATTTAAAAGAAAGACACAAACAAAGTCTGCCAAAATATGGCAAAAAGGCGACCGTGTACTCATCTTAAAGACAACCTGCATTCGCATTACACAACCACATCGCACTAACCTACAAACCGTCATCCCCTAACCCGTAATAAGCGAATCAGAAACGAACGTCCCTGACTCCCAAGAAGCTAACATTGACAAACAGACCAACAACCAACAGTTGATCACAAAAGAAATCAATTCAACTTCTGACACTTTCCTGACAGTGACGTATATTGTAAAATACAAACAACATCACTCCACATGAATTAATTAAATTAATTTTTGTAAAGTTGCCAAAATACGAATTTCACAACATACAAGGAGCACATTCAAGCAGCGTGGGGCAAATAGAAAACTGAAGACCTATGACCGAACTCGATAATATTAATCATTAGAAAGTAAATCAACGAGTACCTCAAGAAACAGATCTAAAGCATTTCTCAGGTACCTGTGGGTACCTCACGCAAAGTACTCTCATTGCTATTTCCGCTAACTCACTACTAACACAAATAATACTCCTATCGATCGATGCAAAATATTGCTAAAACAGAACTGAGTTCAATAATGGGCAGGAACAAAACAATCGCAGGCATCTTACAGAGAGCACGTTCTATAGGAGAAAAATTTAACGCACGAATTAGGAAATCAAAAAAACCCAATAAAAGGAAAAAGGCCAGAAATGTCTTTCCGTGGAAACCTTTCGCTCCTTAAAATCAATCCTCTTCGGTGTGCAGGCAGGGGAACCTTCTCCGAAAGCTCGAGAGAAGGAAAAACAATTTTCGAGCTTCCCAAAAAATTTTTTTTTGTGTCAACGGAGCGAAAGAGTCAAAATGGAAGTACCAAAGAGGAATGAGAAGGTGTTGAAGCGACTTTTTTCATTTCCGATTGACAATATTCCGTCACAATTAAATGTCCGACGGACGCTCAATGGGCGAACCAGAAAATTAAATGTCTTTCTTTCAACTTATTTTCCGCCATTTCTTTTATTAAATTCCTTTTGCGTGCTACGGAAGATGCGAAAGGTTAGACAGTCCAAACCCTAGGTGATTACCCGAAACAAAAAAAACAACAAGAGCTTTTCGAACCCGGTCCCGGAGAAGTTTGTGCAACACACCGTGTACCTGCCAATTGTTCTACTCTCTCGACTTATCTATTTCGCCTGCAATAAATCTTGGTCGGTTACCTCGGGAACTCATGTCCACCTGAGTAATCCTCTCTTTGACTACTCGTCCGAAATTATTTCGTACGTTCCTCCCATTACTTTTTTTGTGTTCTCCATCCTCCTTCGGTACTTTTGAAGTACCTTTCGGTAATTGTAACGTAACAAAGCTCCGGTATTAAATGCTTAAAGATTTTTATCGAAAATGATTTACACGGCGGATGTCCGTCCAAAAGTAATGAGATAAGCGAGTAAAGAGTAATCAGACAGGATGAAAGGGATCTCGTGGGGGATCTGCTCTAATCTTCTGCCCCAGTTCTGGACCCTGTGATCCGGCTTTGGTGTTTCGTAGGAAACCTTTTATTAATGATATTACATGTTTAGAACTATGTGTTATAACGTCTTTCAACCGAACGTCGTGTCATTAACAAGCACAAACAAGTCCTGCGTAAAAATGAAAACACTCGTGAGCCTCCTTACTACTTAGTAAATCATTACTGTCGTTTCGTTTACTGGTGTCGACTGCGTTAATATAATTATTATGTAATAAATAAATACAGCTTAACTCCGGATCGGTTACCAACTACATAAAATGTCACTTTCGAACGTCACGTAAATTTCATAAGCATCCGATGACATCAATCATGCCTTCCACCCTCGATCTCGATTGTGCAATTATATCGTTACACCGACCTTCCTGATACTCTTATAAATTTACAACGCGCTTATGTATACACATTATTGCGAATATTTCGGTGTAAATCACCTCGTTTCGATTGCGAGTCTCACGTAAAATTATTTATTGCTCTCCCCCGGCAGGAACCATTAATAATTTATTTCCCCGTCAACGTCTATTGCCTACTAATTAATCTAGTCGGATTTGTTACTGGGTTCAATTGCAAAAATTTTAAATTAGGCCGGATTCGACCTATTCATGTTGTAATTGGCACCCCATGCCGTTATGCCTGAATCCGCCCCGCTCCCGCCCCCGCCCCCCCCCCCTGTCCCGTTCGTCAATATGGCTGGACACTTCCTTTACAGTTTCTCTGTAGAGTTTCTTGAAACTCTGAAATGTATCCTTCAAATGCTATCTAAATTTTTATCGCACCTTTCCTTCGCATCTTCGGCATAAAGTTTATTATGTTATTAAGTGTTTTTATTCATGGATTTCCTTTTTACATGTTCAGATAATGTATGATTTGATTTACCGACATATTTTTTCGGTACAGTTCAAGTTTTTGGTCATTTTACACAATTCCGCATACATATGTGTGAAACTATTTTAGGTTCATCAAACTTACACAATCGCTAACTTGTGTACACATTTAGAGTGGTGAGTTTGTCTATAAAATAACAATAAAAGTGGTCGAGATGGTGGAAAACCAGGTTCTCGGCAACCCAACACTTCAGGTACAGAAAAAGATGACCTTCGACCGTATAAAAATAGAACAGAACGAGTTCCAACACCGAAGAGCACGGCTAAAGAATCAGAAACCCAGATCAAATAAATAAAAACTATCATTGTAAGGGCAGATCAGTGAAGATCGGGGCTGATCAGAGCACAGATCTTCGCCAAACGAGTAACCGAAGCCTCGGGCAAAAATTTCCTTCTTGTTAATCTGAAAACTCTTTTCCGTCTTCTCAACCTGACACTAAGAAAAAAAGCTTCATTGGAGGGGATCGAGATAATATGTAGTTATTATTCATTAGTTTTATAAAAGAACTACCGAGAAATGATAGTAAAACCGAAACCACAAGATGGCAGAAAGGAAAAGCCGAAAGAAAGGGAGCAGCTTTTGTATCTTCACCTGTGTAAAACTATCATGTTGAAGTAAACAAAGAATAAGAAAAGATGCTCGAAAACGGCCCATTCGAGACCGGATGTTTTCCACAGGGAATGTCGTGACAATATGGCGAATAGGTCGATATTATCAATAACGCTTTAAACTCGAGGGATTTTCCACATCAACCATTCAATTATACGGCACCCACACGAATGAATTGAAGGAAATCACGCAAACGAAATGCTTTCCACCGCTTCAATTCCAACTGTCCAATCGGGCAGTGATATTTCCCGGAACGAAGCGTAATGTAGCAGAAGAAAACGGGACGGGTACTTGCTATCCGACGAGGGCATGCCGTCAAAAACGGGCAGGTGTTGACAGAAGATCACAGCCGGAAAGTACTGTTACCATCGGCCTTTGTACTACACCCAATGTTGTGTAGCCTACACTTCTAGGCAGTTAAACGAAACTACAACATAACACTTGATTGTCCACCACAACTGAGTTCTAGCTGTCGAAGGAAGTCGATTTCAATCACAAGCAATACGTTCCATACGACAACTCACACACAATCAGACATAAATAATCTTAATGTTCTCACCTTTCGTGAGACGGGCACAAAACATTAAAAGCCGGTCAACAAACCGGACGCTACAACACTAACAGTGCTGACGTAACAACCGATAGTTGTCGGATGCTCTCACACAACTTGTTTGACATTGAAATAATCATTTTACGTGAGAATTTAATTAAGCGCAAAAACTACAAAATGGACACGATTGTTGTCATGTTCGAGCCACAAAGTGAGTTGTCACGCTCAACTCCTATGGACGTAGCACTGTGCATTAAATATGACTTAATCGTTTCTTCTAACTTCTGCGTGTTGCCTTTCAATTATTACACCCTTAAGTTTGAAGAACACAAAAAGGAATCGTCTTCCCTCAACTTCTTCGGATCTTTGTCATTAACCCTTCTGAAAAACAGCAACCATCAATTAAAAGTACTTCAAAACGACAACAAAAATACGTGGAAGCAGAACAAAGTCATAAAACCAACTATTCGCCACTACTATTTGAGCGTAATGTAATATTAAGTAACTAGTACGCATTCTGTCAAAAAAAATTAGTATAAACCAAAATTTAAAAATTACAGTACAAGCTTTAATACGAAACAAGTTGACTTGTTAAAGATATTCCCTTAAAGCGTAATAATACAAACTATCTCATTAGAGTATTCCTTTTCGAAAACTTTCAAGTTTAACCTACTAAACTTTTTCCCACTCTAGAGAGATGGAAAGATAGAGAAAGAGGAGAAACCGTTCACTGAAAAGCTTCTTCCTTTCCATACCTTTACAAAATACATTAAACGCACCTCAATACAAAACTTTCAGACTCACTCTTACTACGAATTCGGTTCCAGTGTAAGCCTACAGTTGTAACTGCAACTGCCGCAATTGTTTTATCTGTCTAGCAGGGAACAGAACTTCCCACGGGGTTTTCAGTCACATTCAGTCGGATGGGTGGACATATCCAAGAAAAAGTCCCAACGTCTGAGTGATTGTTTTTCAGTCAGGTAGGTTCAATTTAAATCTTTGAAAAAATTAAGTTTAAATACAAAACAACCTTACAACCTTACAACCAAGACTTGTCAATGCAATTGAACTTTTCGTGACTCGGTGTTCTCATTGAACACTCTTACGTGTTTTCCAAAATATTAGGCCCTTAATAATGTCATCAATTGAATATTTAATAAGTACACTGAAACACCAACTCAAAAATTATATAAAAGTGAATTTTTAGTGTAGCTCGTTTACCTTCGATTTACCGTACATTATTACATATTGTTATGTATAACATGGTATTAGTGAACTAGGGAGCTTATAAAGGGCAACCGTTTGATAGAAAAGTGAAAAGCAAATGCCTTAACTAAATTCGGTTCACTCTGAGGCAATCAACTGTAATAAATTAAAATTTGTCGGAGAAATAATAGAAAACCACCACCATTGGTGTGGATTCTTGAATTCGTAGACGTGGCGTGTACGAGTTCATCCCCACGACATGCCCAATACCCCCACGATCAAGGGTGTTACCTAAGATACCAGTCTAAATAAGTTCACCCAACCCACCCCGTTGATTCCCAGCAAAACAACGTAAATGTGAGCGTAACTTCATTCCATGAGAACTTCTAAAACGTCGATTTAAACAACTCGTTATTCAATACCGTCTTAGGTTTTTCCAATGGCGTTCACATGGTTAAGAGAACGGCCGTAAATCACCGTCTCCGCTTATACAAATCCAATTACAAAGTAGAGAAACTTGTTGAATCTTGTCTACGGGTTGACAATCTTAAAAACCTAGACGAATCAATTATTCAAAATCAGACGTTTCCCATCGGGGTATTTATTTTTCACTTCTTCCTTTCTCTCTCTCTCTCTCTCTCTCTCGTACGATTCGCATGGAGGCCCGCGTTCGACGGTCCCTTCGAACAATAGAAATTTCAAAACGAGGCCAGCTAACCGTCTCGCAGTCATCCGTTCGATTATCGAATCGAATCGAAGATCAAGATCCGATTGTCACGGCAATGTCAATACGGTTTTCGTACAATCCGATTTCCGGCTGGCGTGTCTCTCCGGCATCCATTCAGACTATTACATATACTTTTTTTCTTCACGAAACGGCCCATAAAACTTTCAATCGAAATTATCCCGCCGCAACCATCGCTGCGGCAAATTGAATTTCTGCGAATCCGATTTTTTCTTGCGCCGTGCGACCAGGAGGAAACGCGGTGAAAAACTCAAGTCGAAAAACTAAATGACATTCCTAGAAGGATTTCTTACATTGATGTAAACCATTGTAGTTCTTCAACCTCATGTGAATTTAAATCATAAGCAAATAATTCGTACCTGTTGGACTTATCAAATGTACGCCATCCTTAACGACCCAAATAAATACTTCCAAACCGATAAGTTCAATTACTCAATCTACGGAGACCACGTCCCGCCCAAAACTATTTACAACTAACAGAACCATTACAGATAATATGCTATCTACGTAGACAAAAACACACTAATACACCGGGTTCACCACTTCCGTTCAACTATTACGTGACTCATTAAAACGACTACTTAAAACCACTCTGTTGATCAGGTAAAAGCACTCACAATTTGACTATCAGAAATAAAAATTCTACCTCGAGGCGCGTCATATCGTAAAAACCAGTTGACAAAATCACCGACCGACAATCCGACTAATCGAATTGTATCGATTTATAGAACCTGCACAAAATTCTTCCATAACCGCAGAAGAAATATAAAAGGGAAATTCCTCGACTATTTTCGTACGGTCAGACACGTGTCTACGATACGGGTGTTGGAGATTGCTAGAAAAGGAACTGACTTGCTGGAAGTCCGAGGATTACGGCGCATTCAGAAAAGATTAAAAAGGTCCAATAAGTCGACAGCCAGAAGAAAATTGTTCTGTTAATTTCTAAAAGGGAGGTGCTGAAGAACTGAATGGTCGACCCAAGACCGAATTTATGAAATCCTCATAAAATCCCGGTGGAAGTACCTGCTTACACAAACGTCAAACAAGAATCTGTCAACCCAATTTCTCTTTTAAGGGAGCAACAGGAAAATAGAACGCAGTTTAGTCATGCGTGTTGCTGTATACTCTATAAAATCAACAATTTACTGTGGATGACAGACTCCTACGACAAAAAATCGCAGTTACAGATTTTCTGTAGAATCAGAGAAGATAATAAAATTGACGTGATACAGAACAGTAAGCATACTGACATAGGCCGAAGTACTGCCATCACTTGAGAAAACCAACACGCTGAATCGGCAAGTTCTACAAGTCCCGCGACGGTCCGGGGTATGTTTACCTGCACGAGCACCGGACGCCGGTAATTACCTTGAAAGGTAGTTACCGAAATTCAGAACACTACAACGGGTACCTGAATTTGAAGTCCAGGTAACGAGGGCATTCAAAAGTTTTTTTCACTGTCAAAGTTCACGGTTGGACGGCTGGATTTCCCACCGTTTTCGTACTCACCTTGAAGTTACCTCCCTGCACAAACATGAGCCCTCATAGTTGACAACTCATCACGAAACCGTGTTCAAATCAATTTGTCTTTGTGTATGCCCGTGTCAATTTGTCCCCATACAAGTCCAGGTAAGTCACGGAAATAGTGAAAACTTCTAGTGATAGTTTAAACCCAACAGAAGACCCACGAAAAATAGGAATAGTTTCGGATCCCCCTTCTTTTCCTTAAAACTCGACTTTTTTCTTCAACCCAAGATCGATTTTTCACGAGAACTTGGGATGACCAATTGTTCTTTTTTCGATGGAAAAATGACAACGATTTGATTAAAGAAATTCAATCGGTGATTGATTCTTCAGCTGCAACTATTCTTCAACTTTTCACAGGAAGAAACGGATGATACGAAATGAGGAAACCATTTTCCCAATCTTCGACTTTCCCTCCCCTGCGTCCTTTCAGCCCATCTAAAATCCATCCCCTTTAGTCCTCCCTTAAAAGTTACAAGTTTAAAACCCCGAAGACATTTTATTGGTCTACGTGAGACAAATGCCAAATTCTGTAGGTTTTTTGTCTTTCTTTCGTCATGAAAAAGTAATTACTTTTTAGTGTGGCAGGAGTTTGTCAGCCGTTCCACGGACAAAAGGTGTCGTACCTGAACGAGTCGAAGAGGAAACCCACCGCTAACTGCTACCGATGGACGTTTACCACCACGAGTACTCACCGATTTCCACTTTGACCGGAAAGTACAGTCAGAAATGAACGTCTCCAGTGGCATTTAAACCGGTTTTTTTTCCTTTTGCTCGGACCTAATAATTGTAGGCCTCGACTCTTTTCCTAGTTCCAGCCGAATTTATCACTCGTATTGAATTACCATTCGAATTCGAAACGGTCTATTGCGTAATAAGAATATTTATACCGAGTACCGATTTCTTCCGGACAAACCCGGTTCGGACAAAGCAAATTCTTTTATGACACCTGAGTATTATAGAAATGTCCTAGAGACATAAACATTTAAAAGTATCAGCACGAGCAGCCATCTTTGAATATACGGTAGGATGAGTGAAGAACTCTTAAATGATAAAAACATCAACCTAACATTAATTAAATTTAAGAAAATGTAAAAATAAAATAAAGAGATTAAACTGCGCCAACTCAGGGCAGCAGAAAACGCATCTCTGGTTCTCCTTGGTACTGTGAAAGTACCCTCCACAAGTACCAATTACTGTCTGAAAAGGAAGTTCACGATGTTCACTCCATATAATCTACTAATTAAGAGGAGGAGACTCAAGTTTAAATTTACGTTATGTAACTTGCCTAGGATATTAACCGATAATGTGATTATGATTTCCACGTGCAGCATATAATTATATTAAATAAAAAAAAATACGTATATATAATACGTTACGTCACAGACTCTAAAATTTCAACTACTTATTGCATAAACTAAATCTATGCGATTACTCAAATTGCTACTAGATGTTGAACAACTCGAGACTTGGAAGGTCCGAGAGAAATTTAGGAACTTATGTACATACACCGTAACCCTAAAAAAAAACGACCCATGACCTCACAGTAGAACTATCAAAGTGAAGTGAATTTAGAATGCACCTTAATATATAAGTAATAAAACCAAACCTCACGAAATACCGACTTATGTACATAATAACTGGCGAAATAACTTAATAGTAACTAAACAGTTCTATGAGAAGTATCAGACGGCTACTGGCGTTGTTTGGGTTTGTTCGGCATATTACGAAGATAGAAATATCTACCTCCGTATCACGAGCAAAAGCACAAACAAGAACAACAATTTATGTAAGACAAAAACTATTTGGTACATGTATGTATAAAACAAAATTTCCATAAATTATCTCCATCGTGTGAGACGAACGAGCACAATGGAATGAGAAGGTAAACGCCGAGAGGGAAATAATAATTCAGAACAGAAGCAAAAAATTAAACTATTACAAGTTCGTAACCAAGCATTAGCACATACATACGTATAATAATACAACGTAACAAAATAAAAATACTGCGCCATGTTCGACCCAAACGAGGGAACTTATAATCAACACAATAAAAATAAACTAAGAAACACTAAAATTTCGTGGAATTTTCCTATATACAAACTTCTACACTGAGAAGAAACATCACCAACTTCCCAGACCTGCCAAAAACCAAATCGAATATACTTCTCCTTGGGGGCAAACTTTTTTTGGAAGATATTGCCGGGTGTGTATCTCAGGTTGATCCCACTGGCTAAGTCAGGTACACAGATCATGTTGAGCGGCAGAGTCCAGAGCCTAGGTGGGTATCCTGAGTGAAAAATAGCAAGAAAAATGCTTAACTACCCGGCGAGTTAATTAAATTTTCAGGTACACCGGCGGCACGCAGATACACAACGGGGAGGCGGTGCGGACGATAATGCCGTTTATGGTACCCGAAGAAGCCAATACGAACGCATGTCGTATTTCAGTGGGGACCTTGAGGTTTCATAACAAGCGGGCAGGTACCCGATACCTGGTTTTTCTCGCGCGTGATTACTCACTTGGTACCTAACGACAGCGACACTCGCTACAAGCCGCCATTGTTTCACCCGTGGGCTTCTGATGTTGGTTGATCAACCGTTTGATTGTTTGCTTATTAGCACTCGGTTATTCCAAGAAAGGAGACAGCCGCAGACAGTACACCCATGCCCAAGTCGCCAACAAAGAATTACAGTTGATTCTTTCTATTCGACCGAAACGATCTATTTCATTTGCACCTGGTTTTAGCTAGTTTGGTAGTTTTGTACTAAACAAGTACTCAGGAGTACCAATCGCAAGTTTCTTCTAAATGTATTTTACAAACATTAATCATCTAAACCAACGTTAAGCTGGTTTCTTGCAGTACCAGAAACCCTTTTTCGTCAAAGTACGCAATGGTATATAGTTCCTAGTAATAGTACTCGTTTCAACTAGTGAAATAAAAACACCTATAACACCTTTCTGTTACTTCCTTACATTAAATTTCAGTTCATGCTCAGTTGTTTCGTTGCCACATGTTGGAAAGGAATGAGTTACAGTAATACATCCATCTCTACGCAACATCCCCAAACCATCACAACGACCCCCTCAAAAAGCAGTAACATCACTCAGTACCAAGACATACCCGGAGTAAAGCAAATTGCTTCTTCTTCGAAACCACCTCTCCGATGATTAAAAAGATCAATCGGCTGACTTTTTATTATGTAATAAATTTTTCACAGCCTTCGGGGGATGTTTTATGCGACTTTCATCCCTCACACCCCCGTCCTCACGTCTTTTTCCTCGCCCGGACCATTAAAAATATATCGCGTAATGGGTGTTCCCAAGTTTACTTTCTTCATGCCTGCAAGATTTCTCTCCCAAACCGACGCCAATCCAGCTACCCTTAAAGGACCGGACCCATCATCCCCTAGGCCTGCGACGCTCTTCTTATTTACTGTCTAAGGTATCAATCCCTTCGTTTACCTTTGTTAATGAGCACATGGATGAACAGGTGAATGTTAAGTAAATCAATCTGACCAGATAGTTACTGGGGAGGGAGTAGTGTTTACTCAGGGGCTGACGTTTTATTTATTCAAACTGGTCAGGCAGTGTTTCCTTCTGTTTACTCAGGAGAACGCCACTTTTTCTGCTAGGAGGCACTGGCTGCCATCTCAACCTTCACTAAATCCTTTTTTTGTCTGTTCCTTTTTACAGTGCCGTTCCTCTTAGTTCATTTTGACTTATTCGTCCCAGCACACCCTGTGGTATTGCACTCCTCTTTTTTCAACTACCATTTTTTTCCAATCCATCACCTCTCTCTCTCTCTCTCGACCTCCCTGAAAACACCCCGTGGCTCTTTCATTATAATATCATATTATTCTGACATTTATCTTAACTGCCCCCCCTTAACATCCCCTTTCCCTTCACCATCAATCTCTCTCATTCTTTCTTTCTATGTCTCCCACCCCGTGAATGTCTGCCTCTTTAGTACACATGTTTTCACGCTCGATTTATCCTTAATAAACTTATGAATCGTGCATTTCACATAAAAAATTATTTTCGATAAATCTTTACAACTCATTACATTATTGTGGCGGTTTAATACACGAGACGCTTGACGAATATTATTTTTTTTGTTTCCGGTTGAATGTTCCGCAGAAAAATTTTCCCTTTGAGCGTTTCCTTCAGACTAGCACTAATCTTAAACATGAAACTTTAAGATCACTCCCTCAGGCTGTTGTGAGTGAGCTTAATGAAATATTAAGATCGTCTTCAGTTTGAGGAATTTTGAGCGATCCCTCAATTAGAATGGAACTTCGGGAGAAGAAATTGGCAAGTTCAAATTTCCGGAAACTTTATAAGAAGTTGGGAGAAGGGGATGTAAGAGAGAGACATACAAAAAAAATATAAACACACAAGGTTTATACAAAGTGCACAACCCCAAAAAACAACCGCAAAACTGAAAGACAGAAATTCATTCTCATCTGGGAGTACTTTTTAAGGGTCTTTAACAATGCATTCAAATTAATTTAGTTGACGTCGTAGGTACGCTAACATTTTCAGGTACTTTAATAGATACCTCTCAGATAAAAGCAAAATGCCTGTAAAAGACAGAAAATTAGCGAAATCAAAGATGTTTAGTAAATGTAACAATTTAAAGAGATTCATTCCACAGTATCAGGTAGCGGTGTGCCGAGGAGTGATACTCGGGGATCCATCGCGAGGGCCCCCCAAGGTCTCCCACCAAGAGGCTGGCCAGATCGATCGACAGGGACCCATTAAAAACTCATCGTAATTTTTAAAAAATTAATTTTTTGCATCGTTTACGTAATTTCCTATTCACGTCTGTTGTGTCCTTTGTTTTACCAATGGATAATTGGAATCCATTAAAGTTTTCATAGCCGTGAAGGGAACCGGGTGCCTCGTTCCACTCGTCCAATTCTCCATCCCCGTCGAATTTTTTTCTCCACTTTCAATTGGGAGATAATTGAACAGATTTCAAAAAGGTTTTCACCACGTGAGGAAAAATTCAATTTGAATTTTACGCGGAAATCGTTCGCAATTCTATTTCACGTGGCAAAACCTACACGGGGATACCTGCGAAACATTTGATAATTTTCTTATCACTTAATAACATTTTAATTAAATTCGATTCGTATTATTGTTCACGGACTAACGAAAATACCACCCCATTCATAAAAACTGTGGATTGTAAGAATAGTTTTTTGCTTAAAATAAATCCCCAATTAATGCGACAGCACGAAACAAAATATTTGGTACGACCAACATTTCCTAAAAACAATCAATTCCACCGGTCATTAACGTGTATAGAAATTTTTACTCCTTTCTTACGGAAGCAGGACAGGAAAGGACAGAACAGGACAGCGGGATGTCGAATCCAATAAGTTCCACGAGTGAGCTACGGATGTCGTCGTAAGAAAAATAAATTTTGTTGGGTACGTAGTTGGAACAGAACACATCAAACTTACTGTCGACTATGCCGTAAATCCGGCATTTACAAGTACAAGCAGAGTTTTAACTGTGGGTGTAATGCGGGTATCGAGGGTATCGCGGGTACTTACAATCTCATAGGAAGTTACCTTTCGGCCATTACCAGTAAAGATGATTGACGAGATTTAAAAGGGAAAACACTGGCAATAAGAGTTTTTATATTCGAGAAAACAACTTGAAGTTAAAAGCTCTGGGATGAATGACGGTGAAGTCTCCTCGCCTCTGAACTACCCGTCGTAACATTAAAAACCAAGTTGCTGACTTTAGGGAGGATATGCGGATAATGCCAGAAGCGACAACGGTGCAACTACATATAGATTTATGTATAATAAATGTGTACATAAGAAAAGGCAGCAAATAAAACCTTTTCCTACGACTCATCCGTCGTTGAATAGCATTTCGTTTTATTTTTCAACCCTCGACTCTCACTTTTTCACCGGGGATTTACCTAACGGAATCCGAATCCCACAATATACTGTTATAGGTTCGTCTAGGTGACGGTGCATACATCGCAAACATCCAAACAAATCTTCCTATTTTCGTGGCAAAACAATGTAAATAGGAACAGAGAGACCGGTACAAAGAGATTCCGACCTTCACGAAACTGCATGAAATTGATTTCACATCTTTTCAATTTCGCAATATCACATATGTACACAGATTCATACACACTGACACACGCACAGAGACAAACTCTACATCTGTAAAAAAAATAGGCGAATAATAGAACGCGAATCGAGAAAAAAATAGTTCTTGTGCTCGTAGCATCTGACGAAGTGAACAAAACCTGATTTATTTTACGAGTTGTAATTTGTTCGGGACGTTTTACGACACGAAAAGGACAGAATTGCCCTTACAAACCCAGGCACATATTTTCTCTAATTCAAACGAAGACATCCAGGAACGGAAATTTGCATTTTTCCGATACATCGGCGATGGTCTCCAGCAAAGAAAGTAAATACAATTTGCTATGAAAAAGCCCCAAAATGCCTCTACACTGCTTACTTCTACTAATTATAAAAAATAAAAAGTTCCACTTGAACAAGTAACGACAAAAGACCTGTATACTGTTAGAACAACTATACTGATATCATGATACTCATTGCTCTGTAAGGTAAACACAATTCTACATACATTACATTACACAAAAACAGGATCTTAATAGCTTAATATTCAATAATTTACATACTTTCTTCTCAATACACTCGTTGTATATCGTTATCCTCAATTATTGGAAATATATTTTGATTAGATCCCAAATAGAGTCAAGTTCTTTGATGTCCAATACGAACGCGACGAATAGAGCATTACCTCAGATTCAATCGTCCGTGAAGAGATTAAACCGAAAAACCATCAACGATGTAACCGAAGTAATTAATTCGAGGAGAGTTTTCAGCCTCAATGTGTCCGACTCGAAATACAACTACAAACCAAAAAAAAAAACATATACATAAAACAAGACGTCTGGCATCCTGACCCAATTCTCCCGTCTAGTCGAAATTCTCATCGGTTACAAATTTCTACGATAATAATAAGCACACACTTGAACTATGAATTATTTTATTCTGTTCCGGGTACCTAGTTAAGGCTGCCCGGATTGCTATCTCACGACATACCTCAGCTCTAAGGTCGACGTTGCAGTTTCGGGGTTACTCCCGTGTTCACCAGGCACGACCCTCGTCCGGGCAGTTGACACGTGGGTAAGTATGAGGCAACGCCTAGACGAACTACCCACCCAATAATCGACGTATTTGTGTCAGTAAATTAATTAATTATTCATTTGCTTGCAAGTTGCATGTCTGTCAATTTATATTTAAGTAAAATTTCTGTATCGCGGAGCTCAATGTCACACCGACACCTCCGTACGGTCTCCTAGACGTTCAATTTAAACATGGCAAGACGTCTTCCGTGTTACTTGATGAAATCATCGATTCTACAGTATGAGTCCCGTAATTTAAAAAAAAATCTCCGACATAATAAAACAAAATTGACGGGATTACTACTCGTTTAAATAAAAATATTTGCATGTTCCTCTTACGTAGTTTCCTTTGTGGACTCGAATGAAAATCTTGTTTCTTTAAAAATTGACAATGAAAGTTCACATCTTTCTGCAAATCTTCTTCCAAAAACAAATAAGAAAAACCCGATAGAAAGTTACAGTGATGTTACGTTTACTGACTAAAGACCTTGGATTTGGACTCCGTAAAATGACCTGTTTCTTTGATTTGAAATAACAGAAATACACCAAAACTTCAAACAATTGATCAATTTATGTTAATTACCTGATTTTTTACCTATTTACCTATTTAATGTATTCTAAAATATACATAAAAGACAAATAACAACATATAACAATTAATAGTCACTCAGTTGAAACTTAAGTGCCTGGATGTAGTCGTACCATTTAGTCACATCTTGCGTGGGTACAACCAAACAGCTTACGACTCGTCGAAGGACTTAAAAGCCGTAAAAAAACGAACAATAAAGACGTGTGCATTGACCCAAACCTGTACTACCTAACACGAGACCAATTTAAAACCTGAACGTCCTGTAGGGTACAAAATAAAGCAATCACTTGGGGAGCACAAGCCGAACAAAAAAACCGGCAAAATTTGAACCTTACAAAGGTAACAATCGGCCCAGACGCATAAAATCTCCAAAAAACCGATACCAAGTGGGAAAAGACAAATCAGGTAGGTCCACCAGACAAAGGCACAGGACCTGTAAGTTGCTGTCAGACACAAATAAATCACTTTGCTCCGAAAAAAAGGACATTAAAAACTTCGTGGTGGGACAAAGCGAACCGGCCAAAGAGTTCCAAGGAGACGCCATAGAAAACTTACATAGGCGTAAGTGAGCTGCTTCTTCGGTCGATTTCCCTTAGGAAAACCATCTGAAGGGTCAGTCAAATTCGAGCGGTAGCAATTGAGGCAAGGAGGGTAAGCAGGCACCAAAAAAACAGGGTCAGCCTCAAATAAAATAAATCATAAAACTAAAAATTATACTCCGAGGCTGTTATCTAGGAAAGTAAACGACCGCAAAACCAATAAACTAGATAATTGGACTGAGACGCTTTGCCTTCCCATTTTAGCATTCGTGAATGATGGCATTTGCTTTTCAGACCAAACCTTTCCAGTTCTCTTTCAAGTACATCACTACAACAAGCATCACTCAATTTGCCTGCCTAACAATTACGTTAGACATCCTTTGTGTAAGGAAAATATAATTCTTTGATAAACTCGAGATTAACGACAAATTCCCTGAGGTATCCTTCAAGACT
This sequence comes from Polyplax serrata, assembly GCA_037055365.1. Lineage (NCBI taxonomy): Eukaryota > Metazoa > Arthropoda > Insecta > Psocodea > Polyplacidae > Polyplax > Polyplax serrata. The sequence goes on along the minus strand of JAWJWE010000038.1, from coordinate 9,864,618 downwards.
CTTCCAAAATTAGGGACGAGCTGATGAAAAGTTAACACACAAGTGGCCGTTTGAACGAAGATGAGAGAATCACTACAAACTGCAACAGAGTTTGTGTGGTTAATTGCACCCGAAACGTACAATCCGACCATAATTACGCAGCATAAACTTTTACGACCCGGTGAACTTTAAAAAGGCAGCATGCAAAATTGGCAGTAAAGAGAAGTGTTACAGTTCGGAGAATAACTGAAAAACCACCCTGTCTGGCGGTAATCGAAACGACCCGAGTAGTTATGAGAGGAAAAGGTGAATAAATTAAAAACTACACAACATCCATAAAGGCGAAGGAACCACTCAGATCATCAACCGCTGCAATAACCGTAATGAGATAGAAGGAAACTCGTTCTGCTGTTAAGGCCATCAAAATATCTGATTCTCAATTAAACTATGGTTTCAACGCTGAAACTATAAAAGTAAGTAGTGCGGTGTTTTTGCTGTCAATCAAAAGAGTTAAAGTATTATAGCAAACAGAAGATTCTTGTAGGAAAGAATGAGACAAAAACACCAAAATACCATCCATAAAATAATATTTTACGTTTAGAAACCTGGGTTACATAAATTTCACCATCGAATAATAAATTTTAAGCAAGTCTTTTATACGTAAGAACGTAAGAACCAAGAATACCAACAAGAAAACACCAATTCACTGGGTGTGGTCCCCACCAGGAACCCCAGTAACCACACAACACTTCTTGGTACCACCACTTATTAGATACAAAATAAAACTAGAGAAAGACCCATAAGTCTTTTTCATTTCAACTGCACCCTGAAATTCACAGATAGCCTCTCAGGAATGTGACAAAAACTTTCAAGTTCTCCAAATTCCCGTTCCCTCAGAAGTGATCTAAATTGACCGCGCAGTCATCTCGTACGAAAGCTCTGGAGAAATCCTGCACGTTAAAGCAGGGCATTCTAAACTATCTCACATAAACAGTTATGAAAAATTCAGGGACAGCAAATTAACAAGTAGGAAAATAGTAAAGGTGTAAATTGTATGCAACAAGAACTACTTTGGTGAACTACAATTAGTTGTCACTTAAGTGTAGCAAATTAAAAAACCTATTTAATAAAGGAAACTACTAAAATATTAATGATAATAAAATACAAAAGGAAAGTTACTGTGGAATGAATGGAAGAGTTAAGAAAAACACACACAAGAAAAGATAAATAACATCAATAGCAAGAAAAATAAACTAAGAAGTGGACAAGGCATTACGTCAAAACTCATCTGCAAAAAATAAATCAACATTCATTCACTGACTGTATTAATTCGCTGGTTGAATACAAAATTTAACACAAAAGCAAAAAAACTCGATTAATTCCTTGTGGAAAACATGTGTGCTGTCACGTACGAAAGGAAAATGAGTTAAGAATCAAATCATAACTTAGAAAACAAGTTAACTAATTATCGATTAATGAATGACTAACCGAGACGTAAACTGTGCAGCAGAAATAAACTCCGTAGGAATTAAAATTATGGACAAAGGAAAACAAAAGGAAACGAGAGAATCACGCCAGCTGTTTTCCATTCCTTCGAAATTCCACGTCCTAGCCAAGGCTCACGTCAAAGGGAAAAGGTTCCGGGGCTCATTCCAGGTACCGAAACATGTCCAAATGCAACGGGAATAAAACCGTATTCCTAATAATTTCTCAATCCTCTCATCTTCCTTTCGTCATAAAAAACCTCTCCACAACTGTACCTAAACCCTTTTCCTTCCTTCACACTTTGCCCTATCAAACTCGGATGGGTACCACCTAAGGACCTTCACAACTAACTTAACTTCTTCTCTTTTCCTTCTGCTTCCGCTCTCACCTTCTTTCCTCTTCCACTTTGTGAATCTCTTCTGCTTTGAATTTCCCACATTTCTTCAGCGTTTCCTCTAGCTCTTAATTTAATTTTACTTAACTGCTTTCACATCGAAACCCTATTATTATTTACAGTTGTCATCGTCGAATTTTATAACTTCTCCGATTCACCGTTGTTCATCTTTCGTCGATGTTCTCAAATTCGGTTTCGATTGGGCTCGTCCTTTCTTTGGAAAACAACGAGTCTCTGCGTCCCCATTATTAATTCAGGGAATGAGTAAGAAATGGGCAACACGTTGTGCATGACGAGACTGTTAAGATTATACGGGCAAAAACCGTCCGATGCGGAAATTTAAATTTACAACATTTAAAATTTAGTTTTGAAACATCAATGATACTTAAAATGGGGAAATTTTGCAAGAAAAAGCCAATTCAAAAAACAGACACACAACTAAAATATATATGAAACTTATAAACTCCCATCAACGGTGCAAATGTACAACTTTTGGATAGGTCGGAGGTATAAAAAAGTTCACAAGGCCCAAAAGAACTGCTGACGGATGTTACACAGAACCATCCTTCAGGTACATGAAATCCGCCGTGGTTGAGTGGCACGCCATCTAAAACAATTTCATTGCGGAAAATCTACTTTAACATATTTTGTGCTAAAACTGTGTATTCCCAGCTGGGCAACTACCTGAGGATGTGCACGACAAATGTTCTTCCATCACCCAGGTAATAAAAAAATTAAATCCCACAGCTGATTAAATGATAACACAAGAGTAATCGTTACGACCACCGCCTCCTTTATAAATGGCGTTCTCTCGTAATGTTTATGTATTCCCGCAGAGTTTGCTACCTAGTGCGGAATATACCTCTGAATGATATAAATTCGCCTTCCCTTCCCACACAATCAGAAAATTGCGGTAATAAGTTTGAGGAAAGCCCGTTGAGGTTCGGGTAGACAAGAGAGCTACAGCGCCACTGAGAGACGACTTCTCCGGCAGATCCTGCCCCGAAAACCAATTAAAACTAATTACTCTCGAGTTTTTAATGATTACGATCTGTTTTCCGGTTTCAGAAAGAAACAGCACAATAAAGGAAGGAGTCGTAAGGAGCCAAAACTGCCCGGCCGTGAGAGCGAGAGAGAGCTAAAGGGAGTGAAACAGTTGGGAACCACTAAGAATCAACAAAATGGCTCGCAAAATAAAAATAGGTTTTGGAAAAGACGGTCTTCGCATGCAGAAAATTCTGCCGAACACAACTGAATACACAACGGACAAAAATCGATCACTGATAATTAATATTCTGGTGTGTCATCAATAACCAGTTCATACGGCCCGTTTTTTAAGTACCGTTGTTGCACTACCTGAAAGCTACGATCCCGATAATGTTAACATATATTAAATTCATAAATCCTTAAATCGTATTTAATGACTACGAAATAATAGTTTTTTATACCGCCTACAAATTGTACAAATCGAACAAGACAACTATTCTTTGTCAGTAGAGAATTGCCTGCAATACTAAAGAAGGACACAGTAAGCCATAAAACAAACGTTGAGTCTATCAATTCGTAACAAAAGAATCTGCGGCAAACCAAAATTTAACGGTACACCAAGAGAAACATGAGCGAATGCGAGACAGCGGGTAGAATACTAAAATGCAAACGAGGGAAAATGTCAAATGTTGTGGACAAAAGAAATAAATCAGGGAAACAATCCAAGAGGAATGAGAGCAGACAAAGCGAGATCTGCCCAAAACTTGAATCCAGCGTTCCCAGAAATCCGGACAGATGATCGTAGCATGAAACAAACAATTCCAACAGTTAGATGAACTTTAAAATCTGACTTTAGCAAAAATTAATATAAAACTGGAGTAGGTAGAATATGGAACAAGTCGAACAACAGCCGCACTAATGACCTGAAACAATTAAAATTTTCCAGCTGTGTAACTTCTGAACGCAACCCGCAGACGTCAAATTTACATATTTTTTTTCGCATTGTCCTCTTCATATTCCCAAGTCAAAGGCCTGTCTTGTTTCGATAAACAAAAGCATTAATTGAACTTAACCGACAGTTTTGGGAAGCAATGCCCTCATCGACAAATTAAAATAGTCTGACAAAAACTAGTGCGGGTGCACGAGGTATGTCAGAAACGGTGACGTATTGAGAGCATCAGATCACAGACTGTGATACTTGCCGTGACCTGTACTGAGAATAAACACTGTTGTAGTATCTCCGAACATCCATTCACCTTTTCAATTCTGTGTAACTGACATTAGAAAACACACAAAAAGCTTGATTTTGACGACCTCTGTAAATAAATTTCGGTTGATACTGCCACTAAACCGAGCACCATGAATTCACATACCTGGAGCCTGCAGTGATGCACTATCATATAAGTTGATATCCTTAAAATAGGTTGAAAAATTCCTGTGGAATTCTCAAGTATGTTACTGAATTATTCTTACCTGAAACAAAAATAAAACATTTTGAAAGAGGCTTACACAGAAATATATAGGCAAATAAAACGGTTCAATATCTGACGACGATGTGATAGGTGACCCACAAACGAGAACAGTGCCTAGACAATTGAACTGTCTCCAACTAACTGCAACAAAGAAATGAAGTAAAAGAAATAAGTAAGGCTCAGAAAATCGAAAACGACGGTAGAACAACGTAAAACCAAGGCATATTCCGTAACCTAATTCGAAAACATAACATACATAAAACGCAAATAATCAATGAGATCGCAGGTATCCTGGATCCGGGCCTACGCAAAATGCATTTGTTATGCCGTCTTGGCAACAGGTGCGACACTGCAACCTGGTATTGGTCGCTCCCACACTCGACCTCTCCTCACGGAATTGCATTCATTCAATCTTGGATTAAGTAATGCACTGCCCACAGAAAACGAAAGCATTTGACACATCTGAGCTCGTCAATTAAGTAAACATGTTGAGGTACAGCCACGTCGGAACGAAAAAATTTCGAGCAGTGAAAGGAAACGTGCAAATTGAAAAAAATTGTTATGAAATTGAAGTCAAAAGGAACGCCACAGGGCGAACATACCTACGAAGTTACCCACACAGAAAACGACTGCGATGTCTACGACCTACGCATGAACATCATTAAAATAATGAAGTAATAAATTACGCAAGTGAGCGGTACAAAAACAAAACAAGAATTGAATACGTCCAAATGAAAACAAAACTAAAGCGGATGTAAAAATAGAAAAGCAAGTGAGGGACAAACACAAGGCTTCAATGTAGGAGGAACTGGTGCAACGTAATTGTAAACTAACCGTAAGAAGAATGTAAATGAGAGTTCACTTAGTAATACGAGAATTCAGCAACAAAATAATATACGACAAATAATAATAATACCTATGGAAGTATGACCTACATCAAAGAAAGGAGAACCAAAAGCAGAAAGGAGAATCAAACAATACAAAAAACAAAAACCTTAAGATGTGTTGTGGTAAACAGTCCGAAGCAAACATTGCAAATCCAAAAAGGATAAGTCAGGAAGAAGACGAAAATCAAAATCCGTCAAACAGCGTGGGAGCAAAAGAAAAAGGCGTCCGCCAGAAGAGGCGTAACCAACCGCTGAGAAAACGGCGGAATAAATGGAAAAATGTGAGGGAGCAGACGACAGGTATGATGGATGATACAGAAAAAGTGAGGAATGAAATAAAAAGATAAGAAAACAGCCGGGAAGAAAACCTTTGATTGAATGGCAAAGGAAAGCCTTAGACGCAATCAACGTCATCGGCTGGCCACCATGACCCACGTGTCTTCTGCTGCTTTTGCTGTCGTCTACTGGACAGTAGCTCCTTCCTGCCGAAAAGACAAAACCCCTGCCGATGATTTCTCGGTTATTCGCCACCCTATAAAATCACATCCTAGATACATCCTCATGCAAACCCTTTTCAGCTGTCAGACTTTGGGCAACCGACTCAACCGTTTTCTTTAAGCAAGTAGATTTCTTCTTTAACAAGCTGTCTCACCGGGAAGATAAACGACTGAAACTTCTTACTCGTATTTGTTCTCCTTGATGACCGTTCCAGTGCTGGTGAATCAACAGACCGCTTCCACATTTTACAAATGGATACCGTTGTACATCCAGACGTAAACAAAGGTCTGGGGTCACCACACCAGCAAAATTCACTTGTACAACGTCTCTACTATATCAAACACTGTAACAGTGTTTGGAAACCACGGAAACGAAAATTCAATAGCGGCAAATAAGAGCAGACGTTCACCAAGAGAAAGCGAACAAACACGCAAAAAACAAAACTTAAAAAGTAAAAAAGCATTGTACCACAGAAATATAACACGGACTTATTGTGCAACCTTTACAAAGTGTTACAAACAAACAGAGCCGAAGAATTATTACATTTTATTATTAATTCTTTCACTTTGTGGATTATTTTCCTTCGGAAAAAAACACCGAAACATGTAGTATAAGTAGCAGTACCCTTCAGACTGAGTAGAGCTCATGATACGCAACATATTCGTCAATCAATTTAATGATCATCTTCTTGCACGGGCATATCCAAACGACATCAAACCCGAGTAGACCGCAAAAACCAACAGCGGCGTACCATACTCTCGCAGTAACGAAAACAAAGCAAACAATCGCCTGCGTGAGAGTAATTAATGAGAACCGCAATAATTTTATTTGCAGTTTTTTAACGGTTGAATCACGGCATGCGAGGCTAATCTCAGCCTGGGTAAGAAAAATAAAAGCCCACCACATTGAAATTGAATTGATCTGCAAACAAGGAGCGCATACGAGTACGTGATTAGAAGTACCTCCACAAAGATCGATCGATCGCATCGATCAAGTCGATTGGTGGGGGCCCAGAGGATATGAAATTGAAAGGTGCGGTTGTGAGCATATGTAAATTAAAAGCAAATCGAATAAAAGCTGTTAATAGTGGCACCTCGGGACAGGTACAGGGGCAGATATAGACGTCGCGAGGTCATTCCATGAAGACAAAGATGACGAGGCACAGCTACTATTTGCTTACGTCGTACACCTTTGCCCGAGTATACAGGAAGAAAGCCGTGTAACTTGAGCAAACAACATATCACATGGATTTCTATATATAGTGTTCAAAAATTGACAAAAAAAAATAGGTACTACTGTCACTGCAGAACTTCCATGTTCCCATTTCCGACACAAATTATACAGTTACTTCCCAGGTAAGCCAGCTAATTGGCCTGCCTCAATTCGAAAGTCTTCACTTAATTAAAACACATGTGGATGTCCCACGGTGAATACTAGTCTTGGGTACTCAAATACCACAAATGCCCCCACAGGTGACCATCATTTCCGAGTATTCCTGTCATCGAACGACCGTAAAGACGTCATAAATCAAAGTTCCATCAAAGTCTGAGCATTTTTACGAAATCATTGGAGACGAACACCACTTGAAATGATTTCGGCACAAGACGACGTGGCAGCAGAGCAGATGTCCCGCCATTAACCTACTAAAACAAAACACTCGAAATTTACAACCCGGCTAATGTAATTTCATAATCCGATAGCTTCACTCCCGACCCGTGGGGTGGTGGCGATAACAACTTCTTATCCTCCCTAACAGTTAATAGAAAGTGAAAAACAAGCTTGTACGCGGCTTGGATCGAGAAAGCACGTAAATTCGAAAATGGAGAAGAAAACAAACACTAATTAATAGCTTTTTGTTTAACCGCTAGGTAACCGAGCTGTGGCAGCAGCCACTTAAGCTCAAGGGCAGATAACTTCATTTTTAGTTGAAAGCCGCTATTTTCAGCTGATAGTAGACCATCTGGTTCCAGTAACAAGTACCAAACAGTTCAATACCTAAACATGGCATATGTAACATATATGTACTAAACGGTAGGAGATATTTCACGTCACAAAACTGCAAAATAACTTACAATACATTATTACTCCTATTGAATTTTGTCGTGGCATTAGTAACTGTTACGAGAGGGAGTAAATCCCGATAAACTTCATCTTTTAGAACCCGTGACTTGACTGGGGGCGAAATGGGTCCTTTCCCGGCACACCCCGGTTTAACGCTTTCATCGGTGACATTTTGAAATTTTCTCGGTCGAAATTTCGAGAAATTCTAGTTGGGTAGACGTTATTTTTACCGTTTCCGCCCGGTGGCTGTGTTTCCGGTTCCCAAGACGAGAAAATAAATTAATCAGATAAGCAACCGTTTCCGTTTTCGCGATTTGCAACTCTCCCGGCATTGTCGCACCCGTTAAACTCAATTGAAAGAGTGTGACTTCTGCTAGGTACGAGAAACCCTGCAACGGTGCTAGCTACTGTTACTGCGGTGTGTATACAATCCTTGGTTTGTCCTGCTTAAAAGGTTGGCTAATTTTCAGTGCTTTGTGAAAGAGCACGCTCCAAACTCGGAAACAGTGAAAGAATGGAAACTCATGTGTAAATGCTACACCACAATTGTTCCACTACTTCAAACTATTTTTCCGTGCAGCAATAGAAGGGACCAATCGCCGCCCCCCATTCTACTGTTCCTGTTCTTTTTTCATCTTTCTTATGACCTCCTTCCAAATTTATACCTCTTTTCTTCTCAAATATCAGAATTTCCGCATCAAGGCCGCGGCCTTCCTATTTACTCCGAAAAAAATTTAATTTCAATTTAATTTTAATTATAAATTATTAATTTCAGTTACCAAATGCTCACCTACGACGTTAGTATTACATTCCTTTGACAAACTCAACTCACAAATAAGAATTTCTAGAACCCAAATTTGAGATATTAGCAGAAATGAGTCAAAAAAGAAGACTCTCTCTCTCTCTCTCTATGAAGCACAGCTACCCAAATTAGACTCCGATCCCAAATGTGAAGAAGAAACACGATGAGGAAGTTCTTCCGGTAGACAGGCATCCTTTTCTTGTCATATCTCGATCGATTTTCACAACCAACTTCCTTTTCCGCCTGTGACAACCGTCTACTTTTTACTCTTCCTCTTGAATTATTAATACATCTCCTACTTCTCTCGATTTCTCCTATCAATCACCACTTCTCTCCGACTTTGTGTTATCCCGAATTTGCGGAGTAAAACGCCAGAAAATAACAAGCAAATTTATTTTTTTTGCTTCTGCGGTTTTACACAGTCAGACACGCACACACGCACACGTAATTTCACGAATAATCGACGAATACGAATACGTAATGTGAGATGTGAATCGGAAGTTATTTCCTTCCGTCGAGAGAGGAACACAAAGGAATCTCGACACAACCGGAAATTACTTTTATAAACGGAAAAACATTTGGTAGGAAAACCGAGAAGACGAAGGAGCAGGAGGAGGAGAAGGTGGTGGTGTTTGAGTGCGAAACGAAACGAGTACGCTTGCGTGGATGGTTGTCAGTATTATAATATATTCTAATATTAATAGTACCAATCGCACTGCCGTTTCTCAAATGAGTCAAGCAAAAGAACAATCACCGAGTTGGTAGTTCTCCAATGAGCAAAACTGTATACATAAATTTAAATAAATCAGAAGCTCGGTCCTCCACGTACTACCCTGAAAATCAAAATATTCGCTTCACCCTGTTCGGATGAAATGTAAACCTTCTACCCGTCTAAGGAGGTCAGACCTTTCCGAACTAATAAAACCACCACGTAACGTGTACTACAATAACTTATGATTATCTCGCAATTTATGAATGATGTAAAACACAAAGTTAAGTAATTCCCAAAATTTCTACGTCTAAATCATTTCGCGTTGACTGCCCCGCTCTCTTTTTACCGAGCAAATTCCATGCTGTCAACCGGTACTTTCGACTTCGTACTTTCGTGTTCGCGAGTCAAATACCCGCCATCAAATTTTAATTAAATATAATGATGATAATAATATAGTTAAGATGAGGCACGTGGAAGTACCTCGTACGAGTGACCAATTTAAACATTTCAAATCCCCTCCTCCAACGTAACGCAGGGGCTGTATGCTTTCGAACACTGGACAACCCCTCGACCCATTTACATAACCCGGCTAACTAACTCCGCAACCACGTAATTAAAAATAAAATAACTCACAAAAGGGCCAGGTAGGAAAGGACCCAATATCGAAAGTAAACATAAAAAGGCTGGAACGATTGTTTGTTTACCTGTAGGAAAATAGTCAAAGGACAATACGGTCAGTTCAAAACGACTAAAAACCGCAGTGTGAAATTTTATTGAAAAATAGAAAATCCAAATTTGGGAAAGGAACTCTTGATTTCAGTTCCCACGCCTGCACTCTAACAAAGAGAAAACCGTCCAATATTATGACAATTAGTACAATTTGATTTGCAAGAACTACCAATTGTGTGGAAGCGGCCGAAATCGAACGACTCGACTGAAAGCTTTCAAAAGAAACTTAAAAAAAATTAGGAAACGCAAAACGATGAAACAGTAATACATCATACTGGTACCTAGTATTTTCTATTGGAGGACCTTCTCAAGTCCACATTGGGTTTCTCTGATTCCATCGACGAAGTTTACTAATAAAAAATACTAGTAAAACTGCAAAAACTGCGACCTTCCCGTTGATGGAAAATTGAAAATTCGCACGGATGTAATTACACCTAGATAAAAACTAGTTTCGACAACTTTAAAGTAAAAACGCGAGCGTACTTGAAGGGAAGGGAACAGGACAGCTCTAAACCTCGAAATGAGCTGATCGGCGGATTGTTTTTGTTCTTTTTTGGGATGCAACCGCGTGTTGCAAAATGGCCGAATTCCACCCCTCGCCACCTGGCGACAACTAAGAAAAAAAATGGTCATTTATCACGGGAAAATCTAATTTTGCACTAGAACAAATAGAACTAGAAAGAAAAATTACATCTTCACTCATAGAGACGTTATTTTTATTAGAACGATAGAAGAACGATTTGCGAAGGACCCAAAGACAAAAAGCATGAACCAGACGGCAGTCGCAAAAATTCAATTTGTGCACCGAAGGAAATTTCCAATTTTTCAAAATACTAGTTTTTCACTATCTGTCGAAACATACAGGTACCGAACGGCATTCGCAACCAAGACAAAGAACGAAGACGTCAAGACATTTGACGTCATGAGCTGTCAACCAAACATCCCAGTCCAAAGAAGGAACCAAATGAAATCCAAAATAGTCAATAGTAATTACTAGTCCTAGACAATTGATGTGTAATCCCATACCTACACTAATAATCAATAAAGCAAAAATAGTTCATACGAATCGGAGATTATTAAAAGAAAAACTACAGATCAAAACCCATCAAAATAGGAAATAAATACCAGCATCTTACTTTGTTTATAGTTTAGTAATACAAGAAAGACAAGCAGATAAAAAAGAACTTCAAAAGAGGACAACAACAGCATGACGAGAGAAGACCAACGAAGGTTTTTCGGCCGTAGGTGGGCCCTTTAGACAAAGCAGAAAAACCCCAAAAATCTCTTCTGGGACCCTGGCCAATAGATCCATCACCTCCTTCTTTTGACGGATTACTCAATAACAAAAAGTGAAAAATGTGTTTTTCGACGAGTTTCAATTGAAACCTGTCGTAAACTTCGTCTCATCTCCTGCTGCCGCTGCCGCCGCTATATCGCGTCACTTTCATAATTGACATGTAACACCTGCACATCATCCTCCTTTCATATCCCGCATTTCCGTGCTCTGCCAAACTCTTTCTCAGCATGTGTTCTCGTATGTTCTGTCCGTGTGGGAGACCATGTCTTGTGTCCAACTGATTCACAACCAGGCACTGCAACCAGGCTCAAATTCTCAAATTTCCACAACTTTAAATTTTCTAATTCGAACGTTTTCCAATTTCCAAGCAAACAACTTTCCTCCACACTTAAGAGGCTTTTCCCATCAGATGAAACGTCACCTTCCGAATTAAATCGCTGAAGGCGGACCAGGTGGCGATTTCCTGTTGTTTTTACCTCATGCGAAGAACCGCATTTACTTCAAATGGAAAAGTTTTTTTTTTCATTATTTTCAGTCGTTCCGCTCTTCCCCCCGGGGGATTCTAACAAAAACAAGAAAATCAAAACTGGAAATCTCAAACATAAGGCCAGACTTTCGAGAGGTTTGGGAGGAGGGAAAAAACTTTGGAAAAAAATCGAAAGGAAAAGTCCTAACTCCTCCGAGTCACAAAGGCTTAATCTTGCCGTGAAAAGTTTCCAGGGGAGAAAGCTCCTCCGGAAAAGTGAGACTTTCCAACTGATTTAAAAAATTGAATAAGATTAACCGAAGACTCAACGGGCAATAATTCAAATATCCGATCAAATCGATTCGGCAGGACTTTCTAAACGAAAGAAAGGTACGCTCACTCGTCAAACGAACACGAAAATAATTTTTGGGAAAACGAGAAACCTTTAAAGGAAACCTAAAAAAGTTTTTCTTAATTTTCATATCTAATCAATGTCAGGTTTTATGAACACGGCGACTTGGAAACGATCTGTGGAAGGAAAGAACAAAAAAAAAGATGTTTTTACCTGAGTATCACACCGTTACTTCAAAAGTCTATTTCTCACTTGCGTAATACTCAGACGGTTCGAACAAAATTATTTCAATCATAGCTTATCCATAGAACCAGTGAAGATTTTCTAGGAAACCATCATACAGCCAGACAACAACCAAATCCAATTTGCGATACCCACGGGGAGATGAGAGCGCAATGAACAACGTCTATTGAATCACACTTTGCATTACCAAAAGCAGACATTGTTTAAGAGTAAACAAAATAAAACAGTTGCAAGATCAACAGCAGAATCTCTCATTTCCTCAACAACAACAACAACAATAATAAGAAGCAGAACGAGGAAAACGATATTAAAAAATTCTTTTCAAACAAATATAAATTCGGAAAATCGAAACAAACAAAGGAAACTGGGGAACCGACCGTTAAAAAGGTACTTGAAGAACCGGACAACAAAGGAGATTATTTTACACTTGCGGAGAAGAATAAGATGAAAATGTGACGAAGGAATGAGAGATGAGAATGAAACAAAAGAATCGGAAATGAAAAGAGGGAAAATCTTTCAACTCTCCTTGAAATACCTTTAAAAATGAAAACCCAAAATTTAAGGTCTTTCAGTGTACAAACAGTAGTCGACGAGTAGACCAAGAGTGGCAACCTTGAGAAGGCAAGTGAAAAGTACAAGGTACGAAAAATAGAGGGGAGTCTCTCGTACCCACGTGAAGGATAGCAAAAAGGCATCTTCCCCGAGCGCTCATCAAAGCTGGCAAGAAATCCAAATTTGACGTTAGCGAATCAAAAAAGGCAGGTCTCCCTTTTGGAAAATTTGAAAACGAAAGGGAAGAATCCCGCCCCTCCCTCCCACCCCCGCCCCGCCCCGCCCTCCTCGCCCCCACGAAACTCGGGGTTAAATTTGGACACTAAAAACAATTTTAGAATTGTAAGGCAGCTGAAGGAGATTATCATAAAAAGAAGACTTAACTACTCGTACGTACCTAAGAGTAATAAGAACTGAAAAAAGCAGAACCCAATGGACAGATGGAGGAATGAGAGGTTAGAGGTATGCTCAGAGATGCCCCAAAACCCAGAGAATTAGTATTCAGTCCAGTCCTTAGGAGGAGAAAATTCAGACCGAGAATAAAGCAAATTACCATTTCTTGAAGGAAAACCAAAATTTTAAGATTAGGTGACAGAAACAGATAATGAAGTTAACTCGTCGAAGGTTTCAAATGGCTTCAGGGAGTAACTTAAACTGAAGTCAATTCCAATCACAGCGGACTGGACAGAGAAGTAAATGAATTAGTCAACCCGAAGCGAAAAGGTTTGTGGTTAATCCATCCTGACGTGAAGATGAGGTAGTACCCAATGTATTCGTCATCCACAAGTTAAGAACCCCAAAAAGCACACGTAAAAATAAATAATATACATAAGGTATTTATGTTTTAAACAATATTGCTTTACCTGATTTAATTTATTTCAATGGGTTTTTCATTTTTTTGTAGTGCTGTTTTCACCCTCGTTATTTTGGCAAACCCTCAGGCACATCGCCAAAGACTAATGAAGACAATTAAACTTACTACCCTCAGAGTACATCCCTCACCAAATTTCCTTCATCTTCCATTCGTTCCAGCACAGAATCTGCCTAGGACTGTCACGCCGGATGTCCTTTTCATTCAAACTCAGGATATTAAAATTCATAAAGTTCAAACTCGTAGCTCTCCTACCTTTCGTCCTCTTCAAAACCTTTCCGGCAAATCCCGTCGAGTCAGAGGTTTCAATTTAATGGGAAACTCGTGATACAGTGGCTAAATTTTAATTTTTCTTAACTCGACGGAAGGAGCAAAACCCAAGGAAAACTTTCATAACAAAGTAGAAGAAGAACAAGAACAAGTAACTTTGCCACGGATGAATTTTCACGTAAAACGTTTTCTTCGTGACAGGAAGAGTGATAGAAAAGTAAAAATGTAAAGAAGAACAAGAATAGTAAGAATTTAATTCGATTCTTCGACTCCGGACCTGAAATTTACTTCAACAAGCGGAATGATTTGTACAGAATGCTCAATTCTGGTTCAGAAGGGCAAATCGCAGGAAGCCCGTTCTAAAACCTTAAACCTTCCGGCACCCTTCCATTCATCTACACAGCAAAAACAAATAAAACATCAATAATTTGTTAATTAAAGATAGTCTTAGTAATTCCTACAGATGTAATGCACAACTGAAATATATTACACAACCTAAACAGGATAAAATGTACAAAACGCCCTGCTAAGTATCAACATCAATGTCATTCAATGCTTGATTAAAATTAGATACCACGAATATTTGAGTACTTCTTGGGGATACCCAGCGTGACAGATCATATATCTTGCAGTGATGGTTACTTGAAAATTTTGGGTTCCAAAGTTAGTTGTACCGTGATAGGTAAGGTAGGATATGTTACGACCCCTTCCATGAAACCTGTTCGAAATTCTGAATTTTCAGACCCAACAACACTCAATAACTTAATAATTAAAAAAGAGACAGAACACATTATCGGAACTCAACCTAGAAAAACAGACAAAGTAAACAACCTTAAGAAATAGACCGAAAATACCACAATGGATTTTAATAAATGAAGGTATCCAAACGCAGAGATTGCCAACCAAATTCAAATCCCATTGACTGACTGATTGACTGACTGACTAACTTCATTTTTAATTCACCTACCCGAGGTGCTTTAGGCGGATGCCACCAACTGACAAGGTCAAGTTCCGGCCTCGCTTTTCGCAATGTTCAACCTTGAACATGACTGATGGAGAATTGGTCAATTGAGAAACAGCCCGAGGGCTACGGAGGAGGGAGTTCACTTCCCCCGCCGGGTACCTGCCCAACGACCCAAGAACCATGAAAGGAAAGACAATTTCCTGACAGTGGACTACTTGTCGGAAAAGAAACAAAGCCAGCTCCCACCGTGGTGCCTGGATACCTGCGACTGTCTCTCCAAATACCCACTGGGCAACTACCGGAGGGACCAGGTAGCACCAATCACCCAGTGACGTATATTTGACGCATTTAAACAATCGAATCTCACATTACAATCAGAAATAAGAACTTTTTGTTTTCCGTTTATAATACGTGAGGGCATAAACGCGAAACAAGGCCAGACACGTTCGACTGGACAAAGTTACGTACATACATTTCATGTAAATAAGAAATCATTGAAACGTTAAAAACGAAACAGAAACGGAAGGACAAAAATAAAAGCGAGTCGACCACGAAACCGACTACCAACAGCACAATTCTCCCACCGCACATTCAATCTGACTCGAATCATAAACACCAGATTTGAATTTATGATTCGCGAAAAATTTAAAAAAGGAAAAGGCCATAACGTCGCGAACACAACAAATAGCGTGAAATAAAAACCGTAGAACGTGCAACGCAATAAAAAAATGAAAGAAAAAAAAATACATATATACATGTAGAGAAATGGAAACCACGAAGTGTTATACTTGAGAAACTAGGCAGGGAGGAACCAGGAGGGTTTGGGGTTTCCGGTTAACGAGTAGAAATAAAACAAAACCTTAAAAGGTTTAAGGGAAGAATCGAATAAAACAATGTTATACGGTGGAACGGTTTTATCCAACGTTCAATTAAATGAAATTCGAAGCAATCGCCATACAATACACACTCGCTATAAAAAGTATCTACTCGAGTCAAAAATAGTCCAAAGCGGACAACCACAAAGTACTAATCTTCCTGGACTTTCTGAAACACACTAAAACCTTGTTTCCCAACAATCCTTTCACAACTCCATTACCGAGAACAAGGGCACTTGAAACCACCTTGCAAAATTCTCAAGACACAAGTTATATAGAATCAGTAAAAACAAAAAATAGTGAGTGGACTAAATGCACTAAAATAGTGCTAGAGAAACATTACTGTGCTATGAGTTGCGAAAAGTCTAAAAATACCTAAAAAGAGCGAACAAGATAACCCTTATAGAGAAGGAAATTTTTAAACAAAACGAGATATAAATAGTAAAACCAATCACTACACCGACTAGAACAGTTTATGTAAAGAATGAATAATAAATGATCCCTCCTGATGCTCACCAATTCTATCATAATAAAGTAAAAAGTAATGTGAAGTAACGAAAAATAATAGTTGGAAGCGGCGGAACAATTGCAATTACGTCACTTCATAAATTATATATAATATTACCAAGACTTATTAGGAAACGCTATAAAGTAACATTCTGTAACAGTCCAAGACAAATAAGGTAAACACACAAAAAATTAATTTCCTACCGTAATTTTAGTACCTTCCGAAAGCACCTGTCTTGACCAAGAAGTGAATAAACAAAACTCAGGTACGTACCTGAAACAAAAATAAAAATAAATTAGTTTTATTAGCGTGACTTACTGCAAATTAAAACTCCGAGTGAGAGTTCGTGACGTTCAACAAAGACGCCAAACTCCCGCAAAAGCCCAAGTTCATTCGAATGAGATTGGAAGTCTCGCAACAAGAAAACAGTTCTGCGACAAAAAAACAGTAATTCCAATAAATTACACATGGCAGTGCGTGACAGGTACGTGAAAAACGATCCAGGGTTCACTCTCAGGCACAGTTTACAAACACACACTCATTCGAACGGAAAATAGGTTATTATGTGATGTCACTGAGGATAAGCGAACGTTTTTCGCCCGTTTCGAGGACCCCTTTCGATACGAAGATTGTGACAATCAAGCGTACAGAATGCAGCAAGAACCGTTCTACAAGGTTCCAAAGTGAAACAGAGTACTTCATGTCCAAATTTAGTAATCGACAGTCACGAACGATTGCCTTTTGACTTTTGGCGGTGCCGTTCACGACCATCTTTCTTTCGCAAGGTAAGTTGCGCAAAACAGATGGTAACAACCGCCCATGACACCTGCTAAAGAATGCTGGCAAAGAACAATACATGAACGAGAGCAAAGGTCTCGGTCTCGTACGAGAGAGAGAGAGAACCGCTTATGGGAGATGAAAGCGACATATAAAACAACAAAAGCAGCAGGAAGACGAAGTGTAACGAACTGATGCAAATTTCCAGACACAAAGGCCCTCCGGGCGAAGAAAATGACGGGAAAGAAAGACAGAGAGTGAGGGAGGAGATGTTGAGCAGGAGAGATCATATGGAAACCAAAAATTTTATCCAGATTAACACGGTGTTGAAAGATAAACATCAAACTCTAAATATATGTACACAAGTTTTTCGGTTCAGGTTGTAGAGCGCGGTCAGGGGTGGAGAGAAAGTGGTAGAAGAAGGAAGAGAAAAACTCGGCCTGTGACCTTGTGGCCTTCAACAGAAGTAAACGGAGACAAATGACCAAAATTACAAACTTCACTTCAGGTACGTCTAACATGTCCCGGACGATACTAAAAAGAAAAGGAAAGTTGTGGAACTCCTCGCGTTCTACAACTAGACCCAGTCTCCAGATTTACTGGCACTAGTTAAATAGTTTCTTTAACTAGTTCGTATTAATCTCTGTCAGGTAACTTTCTGCCTCCTCTGGGACACTTCTATTCTGTTGGTACTCCTCATCCAAACTCCTTTGAAATTCCATTCCCAACTGAAAATCAATTTTTTAGACCAAAAACCATTTCATCCAGTGGAAGATTTCATTACTCGGTACCTAAATACACAAGTTCCAAGGTTCTCAGTTCCCAAAGAGGATTTATACCTGAAGCGCCCGTTTTCAATGAGACAAAATGAACAGGAGTTTTTTTACTACAGGCAACCTATCAGGTAAGAATCCCACAGTCGAACCTGAACCTCTGTGAAATCAAATGGCAAAGAACCTGACTGAACCTGAGGTTCCCAAATAGAAAATCCGTCGGGTGAAATTTTTACAAGGATTACCCATTAAGCACCCGGTCCTCGTTCTCCTTGTCCTCAGGTACGAAACGCAGAGATTTAAGGTTTGGGGGAACCTGAATTTTTACAAGGCCGATCGGTCACGGTAGCTGACGTCGGAACCTGTAGTTTTCATTTCTTCTTGTTCTGTTCCATCCACTCATGACCGTCTACCGTTCGTACTATCTGTTCATTAGCATACTTGTTATCTTTTCCCTGGCCTATCACTCATATCGGTGGATTCCCCACACCGATTTTCTGTCATTGTTTTCTCTTTAATTGGCCGCCGTATTTTCTACCGGCTCTTAAAATTCAGGTAAAACTCATTTGTTTACCTTCTTCAAAAGTTCTGGTGACCTTTCGTTTGCTACTCCCTCACCATTGTCTCCGTTTTTAAATGATTCATTTTCTTCTTTACAGACTCTTGTTTTCAATTCTTACTATCACTCTCCTACATCTAAAAAGTTATCTGTGTCCTCTTTACATTCTCTGCTGTCCTTTCGACTGTTTACCTATTCTGCAGCGTTTTCCTCGCTCTCCTTTTTCACTCATCATTTATCTTCCTGCCGTTTTAATTACTTGCACTTAACGTTCCATCGTAATCTTTCTGTCGCACCTCCCTCCCCACTCTTTTTTTCTTGTTTTGTTGACTAGCGCAATAATAATTTTTGACTTTATAATGTTCCACATTAATCAACTTACTCTACATTAACCGGTTAATAGTAAGGTTTATTTCCTCTAATAACCGCTTTGCCAGCACTCATATAAAGCACAAAAAGATAAAAGAATTTATTTTCAAGAGATAAAATAAAGCAAAGGACTTTCCTACACTTGAGAGTAATCTACTAAAGAAATCTCAAAGTACCGACCGAGTACCCTAATAATAAGCGATAGTGACGGAAGTATCATAGAAAATCAAAACAAGACACCGTGACTGTTGTTACCTTCTAGGAATTCTCCGGAAACCTGAAATTAAAATTCGGTTCAATTTGAGGGAAAGAATTCAGGTGTTAATGCAAGCGGAAAACAAAAAAGGTCAAATGAAAAGAAACGGACGTTCACTAGGCGGGGATGCTACCGAGACGTAGCGTACCTGAGTCGAATTCTTCACCAACCTGAACGACCCACGTGAGTTCTCCGTTTCGCGCCAAACTTTCGCTTTCGCAGTTCGAAGGATTCGACCGAGACCCGGCTCCAACTTTATGTTTTGTGAAAATTGGGTCTACTCAAGCAACCGTTTCGTGTCCTTAGAGAATTATCCATCACCAATGCGATTCACTAACACGTACTTTAGTTTAATTAATGCAGTTAATATTCATTAGTCACGGTACATGACTACATTAAAACGCGACGTTCCTTTCCATGACAGCAAGATTTGTACCTGTCGCATCATAAAGAGATCCCCGCTCCCCGATCCACCCGTTAAATTCGTTTAAATCTATGAAAATAATTAAATAACATAGGAAACTGTCGATACCTTTGTGTGCTTCGTAGATCCCGTGGGAAGTACATTTTTTATGTGCAAACAGAAATCATTTCGAGTTCGACTATTAGTACTCGAGTAGAAATTTTAGATTTTCAAAGGGGAGTGTATATTTACATAAAATTTAGAGAACGAAGAACGAAGAAGTGATAGAGAACTTCCTAATGGCCCAAATGAATTTTAATAATTACAAAAGAAATTCAGTTATAATTAATTATAATTATGAATATTAGTAAAATTAATTAGTATTCAAATTATGAAAGCAATTAGCTAGAAGAAAATTGGGTACTTTTAGTGCAATTTGAAGGGCCGACACTCACACCGGAAAAATTGAACTCTCCAACAGAGGCCCATTCAATTGGATAGGAAAATGCTGCTAATTTCTCTACGTGTACAGGGACACTGCTGACGATCGTCATGGCAACATTCTCATTTCCGGAAAGACGTACCAAACACAAAAACTTATTTACTACTCTTGACCACCTTATGGCTACTTTCACCTTGTTTAAAGCTGTAGTTTTCGTGTAGTCGTATTGGCAAACCCACGCACGTTACCATTTCGGTTGAATAGTTCGTAAACACTTAAAAGCTTACAAACAGTCACTTTCCCAATAATGAACAAACTACTGAAGCAACAGAGGGCATTGTGTCCATCGTATAAAACCCGAAAATCCAGGTGGTACTTGTGAGATCCCTACGGAATAGAATGGTTGCATTCTCCCAAAAAACGAAAACACTCTACTCGATACGAAGTAAAATTCGTAGAAACTACTTGTCCTACCTCTAGTAGTAATTTCCTTCTTGGGAGACAGAAAACGTGGGATGTAATTTCAAAACATCAAAACAAGAGTCGTGACGACTCCAACACAACTCACACTGTTTACAGTTGCATGACAATTACATGTCACACAAAGTGTGGTAGGATTTTTCAGAGGAGCCTTAGTAACAACAATTGAAACTAAAATTCGAGTACAGTTTGCTGCGTATATAATGCGTTCACGATTCAAGGAATAAAAACTTTCACGTTTCAGTCACACACGAGAACTACTAACGCTAAAAAAACACAACAAAGATTTGTTCAGTCAACTCCGTGCAGTTAGAAATAGAAATAGTTCGAGCTTCGCTAACAATGGTGTGCTAAATGCCCAATAAAATTTTCAGATCAACCATTTCTCTTTCATGTTCGTCAGAAAATAAATAATAATTTTACTACACAAGAACTCTATATTTTTACAATTGTAACGTTCGAAATATATTATTTTCACTACCACGACCAAAACTATTAAGTAAATCTTGATGGGAGAACTTCTGCGCTTCACTACTCTGTCACCAAACTACAACAGTACTCTTGTGCGGTTGAGAATTTCATTGTGAGGGGTTATTTCTAGCAAAGATTCTATCTCTTCTCGAATCGATGAATTCATAATGAATAAGCGACTAATTGATGAGTTAGAGAAATTAAATACATGAAAAATGTCTATTTCTAGTCCCACCGAATCCCAGGAATTGTGTAGTGTTAAGGGAAATTGAGACGAAACGGAGTAACCCACAGGAGAGAGAGACAGAGAGAGAGAGAGAAAAAGATGGATGGCAGGGAAGAGATCTGACTTTGCTACCTTTACATCCAGCATCCCTTTAGTCTTTTCACAGTTTAAGAGCATCCTCCCTTAAATTATCTCTCATTTTTCCTCTCCGGAGGAAGGAAGAAGAGATCGCCCACCGGAGGCGGAAGAATAATGTTTAACATTTGTTTTCTTTCTCGCTGATCGCTTCAACCACCTTCGGTCTCTGCAGAATTCCAGTGACAATTTCTTTTTTCCCAGAAAAAGTTCTTTGATATACAAATTTGTACTCTGTAGTAGTTCCACGCTTCCGCCTTTATGTTTTCATCTCTACTCACTAACAGAGTTCTGGAGTTCTGGCAGTTCTTAAAATAGTTGCAATTCGTCTAAGTTTAATACATGACTGTTTGATCTATAAAATATAACTAAAACTAGTTTACTATTTTACATTACTGAAATTTGTATCGAATTAAACTACAAGTTCAGGTTATTAGTCTCAACTCTGTACACCGTGCATAAGTCAACATCAACTCGCAACGAAAGGAAACAAACAGCCGCACCCAGTACATCACTTACGTAAACTATAGAAACTTTAACGTTACAGGTAACAATGCAGGTTGCCTAAGGTAGGAGAAGCGATGTTCCGACAGACAAATCAAGTTGCAAATCTTCTTTGGAAACAATTGCGATGGTCAAATTGTTTTGGGAGAGTCCTTGAAATGCCCAGACTATGAAATTTGAGAAATTAAATTATAAACGGGTTAATTATAAAACGATTGTACCGTAGACGTGGAAGACTAAACCCCGGCCATTGAGGTCAGTCAAGGACTCTTCTAAGAATTCACAATTGACGAGCACTTGGGTACATCGAATAATACGCCGTGGAGTACACAATGAAATTTTCCCAATTGCAAAATTTTCTAAAATAAAACTCTCGCTTTGTTTACATTATTAACTTCACTTCGTTTTGTTTTCGCAATTAAACACGAAGTTATTGATTGTGTTGTGAAATTTAATTTTGCACCCTACTTCAATCATCCGTCAAATTTGTCCTTTCGTCCCGTTCACATTCTGTGATAATACTATACATTTACCTTCCATTTATACGTAAAAAGAGAACAGAAATGAACAACTACATAGCAAACCAACCAACACTAAAAAAATACATTCATTCTGTTGTTTCTGGTATGTTCCTTTCCCCACTAGTTGTAAGTACACATTCCTATTCGCACATAATAGTTTTGCAAGACACTGCGTACCTAGTTAGTCGGATACTCATGGTGACCTACTCATGGGCCCCGTTCCCAATTATATTTGTTAATTAATCAATAAATGGACAGATCAGTGGGGACCGAGAGAGAGAGAGAGAGAGAGGAAGAAATAGGTTTTTGGTCGACGTTGCAAACACCCAAAATAGTTTAATAATTAATCGGGGTTTCGCCGCTTGGAACGAACTCTAATCCTTTGATAACTTCATTTTCCAACTCGGAAAGTTCAAAAATGGATTATCTAACGCGATGAAACGGCCCATTTTTAACGAACTGTAAAAAATAATGAAAAAAAAGTTGATTTCGAATCGAATTATAATCAAAGTTATTTAATAACTCGCCAGAAATTAAATTATCGGGAATGAGCAATCCGGAGCCCATCGCATAAAACTAATTTAATAGATCAATCGCATGCCACCCCTTCCCTCGCCGTCCCCAAAGGGGCACAAAGGGAACCACGGGGGGTCCAAAAATTTGTACCTGTTCCATTACGGCTCCGATCAAATAGTTTAATTACTCATTCATCCATTCATTCGCTGACTACCTCAGTCGTTCGGCTCGCCTTACTTATTTTCAAAAATCAATCAATCAACGTATAACGAATCTCACGTCAATTTTCACTTTCCTCCAAAAATTTTCGCCCTCTCCGAACCAGAGATTTGTCCACTCCCCTTTAGGTAGAGGTACTTCCTGTTTAGGTTCTCGTCACCAGGTACCAAAGCAGGTTCACCTAACCGGAATCGCAAAACACGTGGGCGGGTTTTTTAGTACGACTAATAAAAAAAAATTTCCGCTTGCCTACGAAGTTCCAAGTGCCTTTTTAGGGTTTTCCTCATTACATCGAAAAAAAATATATTAAACGCTCGACTTTCTAAATTCTATGCGTGCTTTACTGGTCCTCAAGTTTTACACTGTCGCACGGTTACCGAACTTGAGCGTAAAATAAAATCCACCTCATCAGAAACAGTCCGCTTACGAGGTTAATAACAAATTCAGCAGTGTCCTAATCTTGTTGGATATATATTAATAATTAGCTCGGGGTCAACACACGACAATTACAATTTATGTATTGAACGCAACCCCTTCAGTAATAAATGTCCGATGACTGTGGACACACGAAAAATAGTTAATAAGTTGCCCTAAATGAAGCAACAATCACCCTTACATTTTTTATACTGCAAGCGCTATTTAATATACTACAATTAGCTTTCTATTGTATAAATAGAGAATAAAATACAAGGAAAAATAAATTTGCTTGCTACTTTACGGTGTCTGGAATCTCCACGATTTTCCCGGTTTATATCATTCATTCAGGGCTACCAAAATTAGAATTTTCCAACTTCAGCAAAAACTAACTATATCATTTCATCATCTCCAATTATTCAGTCATTCAAAATATTATGAAGTAATAAACCAATCGATTTATGTAATGAAATTGCAGCTCGCCGTCTACTGTTACTCTCTCTCTCTCTCTCGGAGATGAGTTGAGTAACCAATTTTCGATCCATCGAATTTATCGGATCGTTAAGATGAGCGAATCATAACCAAACTGTGGTGGACTCTTGAACCGTGAATTACTTAATAAGTCCCGGCATGATGGAAAACCCGAGAACGGGTGGTTTACTATCATTTTTGAAAAATTCGGTTAATAACTTAGCTCGATTCGGATATTATTAATATTATCGAACCACGACTTATCAATTGAATCTCTGTCGGATCTTTATCAATAGTGGGAACGTATTATTCACATAGTTTTTTTTTTGCCACTGATAAATTGTTTACGTACAATTACAATTTGATAATAAAACCATAAGAGTTCGAGGAACGACTCCTTGATTCGCCGAGAAACACTAATTAGTTTTGATATAACTGTCACATTCCTGTGGTCGCCGTCGTGGAGAATTTCTAAACTGTTAAACTAAAATAGTGTTTTAAATTTAGTATAACGTTTATTATGCTATTTGTGTGAATATAACGTGCTTCTTTCTCCGTTATTAGACTAGCTTTCTTATTAGACTAATAGCAACGTTTAATAAAATAGGATTTGAGAAAATAGTTATTGCCTACTTTATAATTTTCCAGTGAAAAGCGTTTCACTGAATATACGTATTCTCGTAGGACATAATTTAATGTGAATCACCGAGTTAAAAACCAAAGTGAGAAGAAATAAGATGACAGTCGGATAACCAGAAGAATGCTTTAATTAAAACTTACACGTAAAATAAACTGATGACACTGAACCCTTCCCTAGTGTACCACTACCAACATCACGGTGTGAACTTGTTTGTATATATGTTTTACAACTTGCAGTTGGCTTCTGCCACTCCATCTCACCACTACTTTCCATAACTCGGCATCGTTCAAGGTTTTCTCGGCTGGTATCTGCTCAACCTACCCCATGGGTCGTCAGGTCAAGTCAAACGCTACAAATTCAGACTTTTTCTTTTTGTCCTTGACTTACCTTTCTGGTCCGTTGTGGCGATTGCTGAGCAGCAACGTAGGACCGTATGGCTCCCAGGTGTGGCGGTGGAAGGCCAATGATCGGTCCCGTCACGTGGACGGCCGGTGCAGCCGGATGGTGCTGCAGTTGAAGCCCCGGATGGTGTGCACTCACAGCCGGGTGCATGGGAACCGCCACCATCTTCTGCAATGGGACGCCCCAGGGAAGTATCCACGAGGGGTGATGCATACTTTTACATTCGTTGCCATCAACAACCCAAAACACGCGAAAAGTGAATCCCGTATCCACCTAAGATTGAGTTATATTCCACTGTTGGAAACCCTGAGACCACTTTTGATACTTTCTCAACTGGCGAGTTACCGATTGAACCGATTTAACAAACAATACTCTCAAATCAAACACCAATAAAACAAAAAACCAATGCTTGTATCACTGATAACCGATAAAATATATAAAACCGATCATCGTCACTTGAACTTGATTTCTTTCGAAAGTGTTTATAGTATATCTGTAAGGCAAACAATATAATTAGTATAACGAATTATAAATTTAAATACAGGGAATTGAGACGTACTGGGTGGGAGAGCTTCTGATCGATTCCTACCGGAAATTTCTAGTACAACAACATTTATTATTTTTACGTAAAATACACTTAGTTATTGTGTAAATTATAAATATATACATAGGTGGTTGCCTAAGTAAAACATAATTTCATCCAATGAAGAAGATACGAAATTACGTTTACTGTTAAGTTTTTCACTCTACAAATACGTCCGACTCACTAGAGAAATTACATTAAATTAGTAACCATCAACAAGTTTGGTTGGAGATGAAACGACTACTCACAGAGTGGTCTGAATAAAAATGAATAACAATAAATGGCGACAATACGAGGACATAAGAAAGAGGAGAATATGACAGACTTGGTTAAGCGGATTAATCAAACACAAGAGCCATGGACGTATGCTCGAGGGCATCAAAATTCTACCTGGTACCAGAGGTACCAAAGGAGAGTACCTGTACCTGAGTACAGAAGTAATTTTTCACTTTTAATTTTTCAAACACACGTGCTCACTCTCCTCCATTACAAAGAGTAAAAAGATTTAACAACAATTTATATGGCAACAATTAACGCGAGTCATCCCCATTAATAATCTGATCAGAGCCGTAATAAGAATTCCTTTACATTCGCTCATTTTCCTTGTGACTCCCCTCCTATTCCTCCTTCACTCATGTAAGTAATAATTCGAATTAAATTTAAAATTACGTAATACCACCGCGAACTCGGCACCGATACAATACGACCTTGTGATTTATAAAATTTCTCTCGCGTGCAGGGTGTCCAAAATTTTGTTGAGGCACACGCAAGAAACGGACTTGAAGTACCTGTGGATCACCTGGCAGAATGTCAGATGGTAGTGGCAGGGCAGAGTCTCCCCGGGGCGAGTCGGACACACTAAATCCACGTCTTGAGTCGCCTGAGTTCTTTCGCCTGGTAGACAGTTCTAAAACCACCTGTCTTTTCTGGCGTTGCTACCAAGGCCAAAGTCTCAAAGAGCACCTTATAAGGCACAAAAACAAGTGAACTTCTAACTCGAAAGGATGAACGCGAGAGTGCACCGTGGAGGAGTGAAATTTCGGTCGAAAGTTCATCGGCTTCAGGCACGAAGGTTATCCACGTTATAACTAATATTGATACGCAGGTACGCAGCCACACATAACACACGCACACACCTGACAACTAACATTGAAATCCACGAGCCTGCTCATCAGACGTGTCTCCTTAGAAGAATGGCTCGATTTCAAATGTAACAAATAAAAATACAATCAAATCAAACAGGTTTCCTCCTAAAGTGCCGTGTGGAGTTCTCAGACTCTCAAACTTAAGCGCGGTTAGAATCCAAAGAATACATAATAATTAATCATATTAAAAATGAATATTTCATAGATTCCTGTAATTTTTTAGGAAGCCACACAACGTCCATTAATCTTAATATATTGATAGAATTATAAGTATGCCTCTTGTAATACTTGAATTGTATATAATCCTTATATTCTGTATGATGTGAAATTAATTCCTAATTAATGCCCCTGGTGTACTAAGCATGTTATGTAGCGTTTTTGTGTTCTCCTCCCTCACATGAGTTTCAAACTGTGAAATTTCAAGTACTTCACATCATTTGAATACGTTGAAAGCAAGTTTCAACCCTTTAGCAAAGACTACATTTTCATACATTTATATACTGAGTAATAGATACTTGAAAATTTATTTCACTTCCAATTGACAAAATCCCAATCGAAATTTCATAAAAGTCCACATCTTCACGTGTAACATAATAAAAGTTTCGATGGGCCACTCGACCGGTCTTCTTCTTTTACACAAGATGAAGCAAAATATATGTATTTTTATACTATTCATACCGGAAACCGAATCTGCAAAACCTTCCTGTCGGAAAAGGAAAACCTAACGAGGCGTGACGCTTCAACCGGGTTATTCTCATTTGTCTTTTCTTCGTGTTTACTCAGGTGCTCGATTGCTGCCGAATGGGTTTTTCAACGCTTTAAATTCATCAGTTTTGCTTGTCCTTGTCTAAACAGAACTGCGCCTGGTATCCTCTATTTATTTCTGCTTTACAACAAATCCTTTCCGGAGACCATAGTTGGTTCTGTTGAGTACCGATTAAGCGACAGAGAAAATAAAAGAATGTTCACCCAATCTTATCCATAAAAATATTTTTATGGTTTTATATGAAACCGAGGTGATTCTTCATTACAAACTCAGTTCAGTAGAACATCCTTAGAACATCCAAGGCGTTTGGGTAGCAACAGTTGCCTTCCACTCAGAATCGAACCCATTGACATCCCATTCTATTTTTTGAGCTTCCCTATGCGATTTCGCGCCAAAGAGCCATTCGCAATGAATAGTATCCAATTTAATTATTAAATCCACGATTCACGACCAAGCGGAACATAAAACAGCGAAGCAGACAATTAAACTTACGAAAAAAAATTAATTGCATATGGCGATGATTCAACCAGAAATCGCAATGATATTTTTAATTATTCTCAATTTATATTCAGAATTTACGTTTATGTGTGTGTTAAACATAACATCTCATGTTCGAATGTTTTTTAAATTGGCATTCGCTTGACATTGAATTCAAAGGGGACGACCGGTTTGGAATGCAATGTTTTTTAACCTCATCACCTAAAGAAGACATCCTATGGAATAATCCAGGTTTGTTTCTTATACTGATTTTCATCAAATGTTCCTCGAGTTCAGTAGTCACTTCATTAATTAATAAGAGTTAATAAGTAAAGAAAATATCAAAGCAGTAAGCCTTAATCAGGACGGCAACTACTAAGACTTAATAAAACTGCGGCGAGTAATAAAAAGTTAATAAAAATTTTTTATTTTCTTTAGTATTTTCTTGGTAAGACAAAAAAGTTCTGCATTTCAAATGGTCATCAGCAAGCGGTGTCGTGGATTGCAATGAATGCATGGCAATCCTGAACAACATCGAGGATTCGAAGTAACATAAAGCTGACCAAATTACTGTTCGATTACATTTCAATACCTCTTGTTTCTACTTACTTTTGCATGTGGCTCAAGCTAAGCTTCAAGTACTCCTAAATTGATCAAAAACTAGGTTTATAAGTCAAAAGAATGAAAAATGTTTTGCTCAAGTCAAACGACAGCAAAGCTACCATCACAAACAGACAATCTTCTCTTTCCCGTTATTAATGACATTGGATTAAACACGAACTAAAAGAGACCGTGTTTGTACACGGGTGAAGACGTGCAAGCGGACAGATATACACTCCCATTCTGTAGCAAAACTGAATAGGAAAATGCTAGCATTTTCATTTCCCGATAAAATCCCGTTGCCTTTTATTTTCTCCATCGGACAGTTAAAACGATTTAAAACGTATTAACCGAACTTCGGGACGAAACCCGCAGAAAACCACGAAAAACGCTTGCATAATCCGCCGTGACGTGACCAGAGAAAGTACGCTCGCGTGGCCTATTGCGGTTTCGAGGGCTTTTTAACATTTGCACTCGGAAAGAGAAGATGTCACAGAAATAGACGGGGTGAAATTAAACTGCCAGGGCGATGGTCAAAGAATTAATTAAAATTAATTGCCGCGGATATAAAAACTACCGACCCGGTATCTTCACTCACATAATACGAGATGGATAATACTCGTAAAATAAAACTTATCACGGGGATAACATTTAAATTAATCTAAGTCATCCTTTACGTAATACCGTGCAACCGGCACATGTTGCAAACATACCTTGTAAATTATCAGCAATACTTCATTTCAAATACGTGGAAGAATTTGAAGTGCAAGTTATTTAAGCATAATTTATCCTTATTTGTAGTTTATTAAGTTATTCTACGGTTCACGTATATCAATAAGCAATAAAATAAAAAAAGCAAGAAAAAATGTAACAGAAATGAAATTTCCTCAACCAACTAACACGTCCCACATTAGTTTACCTAAAGCAATACCACAGCAAATTGGGATAAAGATGACGCAACTAGCATTCGAAAAAAGACACAAATAAGAGAAAACTTTCGGGATCGTTGAGCACGAAGTCAATACCATTAAAGCTAAAAGTGAACTTAACACAACGTCGATTCAGTCTGATTATTGAAAAAACACACGGACGTTTACCTGAGAGATAAATCACCCGTTCGTGTAAGTGATGGAAAGGGTAGCATAATTTCGAGGGCTGGACACGTGTTGCAGGTACCACCACCGGGAAGTGTAAAATCGGAAAATGGAAACCAGAAGCAGAAAAACGTGTGAAATAACTTAGAAAGTGAATAGGAAAAATGATGGAAAGTGAGTGAAAATGTGAAAATTCAAAAAGCTGTTATGGCAATTTTCAAAGTATGAAAGTAGAGGGAAGTGCCGTGAGATAAAAGTAGATGGATGGATGGATGAAGAGATGATGGCAGGCATGTCAGAAAAGGCGGCGTCATAATGAAAAAAAAACGCACAAAAAGTTCTGGAACAAGCTGCTTCGCTTTTGAGCTTTTCGACGCATTCAAAATGTCAGAGCGAGCTTTTTCCTCCCGCTGAAATCCGCACCGTTATTTTCAAAATTACTTCAATAAACTTGTCGAGGTGAAAAACTTTTTCCTCTCCCTCGTATTCCTCCACAGTCACCCTTCCGGAGAATCAATGAAAATCGGTTTTCATCGAAATACACATACACCCTGGCAGAGAGACAAAACTAAAGAGAAAGAGAAAGAAAGGGCAGAACAGCACGTGTTGCCAATTCAAAAATGAAAAATGTTACCCGGATAAGGCAAGCTAGAAAACATTTTTTTTTGAAATGAAAAAAAAGGTTCAGGGCTTGGGCAAATCACAATGGAAGGAAACATCTTTAACAAAGAAGTACAGGAGCAACAACAACGAAAAATAAACCAGCCCGAGTGAAATCGGCAGTCTGCCCTGATGGAGTCGATCGAAAACAGACCCCCTGCTCAACACCTGTCAAGGATACTCGGGGACACAGACAAAAAGATTGATTCAGTTGAATCCGCAATGTTAGAAAGTGAGAGGAAAATGGAGAGTTCGCGTAGAACAGTACAACTAGGAAGAAAATGGAAACCCAAGCAGATACGGTGAATGTTGAACTGTAATGTACAGTTTCCCTACGGAGCATAGTACAAAGTTGTAAATATATATGAATTTCAACACTCAGTAGCAATAACACCGTACGACAGATCGGGTGGGAAGTTCACCAGATCTTGCACCAATCCACACCAATGTTAGTACGCATCTATGCAAAAAACATACTAATTCGGTCGAAGGACAACTTGGTCAAACATTCTTTGAGACGACGGATAAATTTAAGTGTCAAGTTCCTTAACGAGAATCACGAGCAGCGCATCAATTTTCGCAATAAACTATGTCTAAATTGCAATTAAGAGAGGTCAAGGCATCAAATACGAAATTGAGCCAAGAAAAAGAAACTAGGAGAAATAGAGAGGGAGACGACAATTCCAGACCGTCAAATTTAGGCCAAATTTATTATGAAATATCGGGTATGAGAAAAACCGCAAATTCCTTTCAATTAGAAAAAGACACCAGTTCAAACGACTCTTATTTTACTGCATTAATAGAAAGACACGCTCTACGAGAAACGAAATCACCGTGGATGACATTGACACGCAGCAAATCCATTAAGAAGCGACGTATGTGTGATGGCACCGATGAACAACAGCAAACATTCGATTGATGACTCCGATAAGCACCAGTGGCTGCGAGAAACGACATGTGAAATTGTGCAATTTGGTCTCGGGTACCTGGGTCCTTGGGCCCATCGGGTCACAGAGTTCACGGCCCGACACGGTAATGGTTAGGAACTCCCGTGATGTCCAATTTGACAAAACTATCCGACTATTGCCGTCATGTTTCTCTGAGTTTTCCACTTATCAAAAGCCTGGCAATGTAAGTGATGTGGTCACGTGGCTGTGACAGTGAGACCGACCGAATTCGACAAAACTAAACAATTATTTTTCATTTTAGCAAATCAATCGAATCATGCAATTGATTAAACGTCACTGTGAAATTTTTCATTAAAACTGTTGCTAAACTGACGCATTATTTACAATAAAATATGAAAGGAAAAAGATTTACGACAAACAAAAATAACAGTAACAAATAGGTTTACACAACGCAGAAAGTAATTCTGTACACTTTGAGCAAGAAATGAGTACTTTTTAAAGTGGAGCACTTGCAGCCTGGTCACACAATAATGAATTTTTTTTCTTCGCACAGTAGGTTTTTACTGTTGTCTGATAGGTTACACTTTTCGATTTTGTTATTTTGACTAATTAGCTCTTTATCCAACAACTTTAGTTGTTGTTCAATTTACGAAACTGACAGTATTTATATGTTCCGCTATCAACCTTCTTTCAGCTAACGCTCAATTATTTCCGATCGCTGCTATCAACCAAAGATCTCACCCTCCTGCCTCGACGACTCGATCTCCGAAATAAATAAGTGAAACAAGTCAAAAACCCGAAGCACCTCTCTCCAAAATTCATTCGCATCCGGTACATAAATTAGGATGGCGGTTCCTCGGGAAAGATTAAAGTCAGGAAAGTTTTAATTACCTCCAAACCTCGAAGAAAATCGAAAAGAAGCAGGCAGAGCTGATGCTCAGGCTCCTGCTCAGGCTGCGACTGATACCGGGAAGGAGTGGGAACGTCGACAAAGTTTTAAGTGAGTAAAAATATTTATTAGAAAACGTAATGCTCGAGATGGAATAGATTCGTGTAGTTGCCCTGGTTAATTTGTAGAATAATAGATCAATTTCGACGAGCTTCGCGGTCAGAAATCTAAAACATTCGCTTTAAAACGGTTCGGTCAAGTTAAAACGCGCAGAATTCACAGGAGAAAATTGATTTTGTTCGACTAACTAAAACTATTTTTGGAAACTGTTAACAATGAAGAATACAGAGATATAATCGAATCTTTCAAATGTGGAGAAACTTTGGTAGATAAAATATGATTAAAATATGGGAAACTTCTAATTAAGAGAGTGTATAATTATTCGACTAGTAAATTCTAAATAATTATTTAACAACTAATAGTTACAAGACATGTATTAGTTAAAAACAAAAATAATATTACACTCCTTGTAGGTGTACAAAGTTCATTCATAACATTCAGGACATTCAAAAATTTCGACGAATATTGCCAAACTATTAAATGCGTTCTAGAGTACTATGAATTAATGGTTCAACATGAACTAGTTTGCACTATTCGAAAAGCGTTTGTCAATGCCTGGTATTGTCTTTGCCACACTGTTTTCGTGCTTATAGAAACTCCAAACTATTATAAAAGTTTCAATTGATTATTACGTTATTAAACAACAATTTTTTCACATATGTTGAACAAAATTGTTCTGAATATATAAGTTCACATTGATGATAACGTTACTGATATTACTTGATATTAATATCAACTGGATAATGCTCCTTAAAATACAACTGTACATTGTTTTTCTTCCTTAGTCATGTTTAAAAGCAACAAAGGCCCTTCCGTGGCACTTGAAAAGAAAGCAAAGCAAGTTGTTTGAAAACAACAATGGCGAGAGGAACCGTAAATCGGTGGTTTACTGTCCTCTCTCGTCTAAACGGAATTCCTTCCTTCTTCTTCTCCGTCGACATTGTAAAGCCCTAGATGAGAGACCTGAGTTACATAATCGGTACCCGAGTCGTGTGTGTCTGTGTATTCCTTTCAATTAACCAAGAATTTTATCATCCTCGTTCATCATCATCCGACCGCATTTACCAATTATCCTCCTTCAGTGTCGGACCAGTCAAACTGTGACCGCAACCGTGTTTTATGTCACCGCAAAAGCGCTCACTAAATTATAAATTCACTACAACTATCAACCGTATGAAATGCATCAACACGAGGAGAGCTAAATGACCAGTTAATTCGGTCATTGCGACCCAAATTACTGAACTTGGGTGTGCGTTGCAGTTATCATAATAGAGATATAATTACAAAGTTAGGCAAACTAGTTCCGAGACGTATGTAAACCGTGATAGTTGAGAGAGAAAGGAATATCAATTTATGTAACTCGTTGACGGCATGAATCCCTCAAAATTCGTCTAATAGACCACTCAAACGTCAGACGAATACTAGTTGAATAACTCAAAATATTTTTAGCATTGTTCTACTTTCACCTATTATTCATAGTGCCGATACACCAACTATTATTCCTCATGGCAATGATTAATGCTGTTAGACGCAAAGTCGCCTTTTGGTGTTTGTAAACAACGCTTGGAAGACCGATCTTAGATAAAATAGACACTTGTGTGTCTTCGACCTATCGCGTGCATTCAGTTTCCATTCTACTTAGCATCATTCGAATATTTATGAGTGTGAGACCCGTTGTGTATTTTACAACCTTTTTATAGCCTTGCTTTTAATATCTGATGTACGTATCATTCGAATATTTAGGTTTAGTGTCTGATGCTGGAGAAGTTGACGTAACACCTGGGCAACACGTTAACAAGTTCTAAAGTGAATTTTCTCTTATTTTATTTCTGAAACAACCGCCTCCGAA
The DNA here is from genome assembly GCA_037055365.1 of Polyplax serrata. Lineage (NCBI taxonomy): Eukaryota > Metazoa > Arthropoda > Insecta > Psocodea > Polyplacidae > Polyplax > Polyplax serrata. Next base: position 9,830,545 of record JAWJWE010000038.1, on the reverse strand, counting down.
AATATAAGAGTAATAAACAATCCAGAGAGCACATGTACTGGCCCAGGTCCGAGTAAAATTGTCAAGGAGTACAACTCGTAAAAATAGTACAAAGTAAACGTGTTAAAATTCATGTCTAAAATAACAGAGCCAGTGGTCCAACGACGTAGTCAAAACATGAAACATGTACCTCAATCACCAATTATCAGATCAATAATTATTCACATCTTCTCTAAATAACAGGCAAACGACTAAGATTATCTCAGTTACGACGACTTGGACTCCCAAATTCCAAATTAGGTCAACAACTAGACGTCTCGTAAAATTTGACACCACAATGGCGAACAAACCCCTCGCAATAAAATAGTAACACTTAATCAATTAAACGGGAGTGTCGATTTGCACATATTCACCAAGTAATCGCCTGTGTCTTACCATTAGTAAAATTATGTAAGATGTTCCGCGGAGTATTCCCCGATACACCACAAACCATTTCGTAACGTTTTACTCGCGCGCGTACGCAGCTTTCCTAGTAGCAAAACTAGTGAGAGGAGTCGAAATAAAACAATGAAAAATAAAGAAAGAAAGCAAGTGAATCGATGCGTTTACGTAACCCATTCCGATTAATAAATAATACCTGTGTAAAATGCGTGGATTTCGGACGGGTACCTCCGCCATTCCCACAGGGCCCTGATTAAATGATGAACAAGTTTCGGCTACGGACAGCCAGAGAGACCCGGTGAAGACCGACAACTTTTTCTACGAGCGTTACCTGTCCTTCACGTTACCCTCAGCTATAAAATTACTCCTTTATTAATAAATCAAGAGGATGGAAACGGTAAGGATGGAGAAAAAATTGGTCCATAACCGACCGCACGTCATGATGGACGGCAAAGAGGCTGTAAGAAATTTATTTTTCTACGACTCCAATGCTATTTGTACACGTAATGCCCTACCGCCCGGGTACCTTTAATAAATAATCAACTATTTCTCTGCAACAACCAGGCGTATCCGGCACTTCTTTACCTCTACCTCTACACAATACAAATACTAACTATATAATCACGAAACCACATTTTCTGTGATTCGTTTAGGAAGATTCGTTATCCTTGCCTGCGTTAATAATCTACATTATTAACCTCTACCTGAGCAGACGAGTGTACCGTGGCGAGGAGTACCTTACTGTGATCATACGATTAACAAATTCTAACAAAAGAGTTCCTTCACCGAGTTCCCACTGGTTTTCTATTATTTGTTTTTATAATTTCGTCTATTTGCTTTTCATCATGGAAACCACCGCGTGTACTTCGGTCGGTTGGTCATCTTCTTAAAAGCCCTGGCAAACTAACCACTTCACTTTCTGGCTCATTAGCAGCTAACAAAAAGTTAAAATTCGGTGCCAAATAAGGACAAACCATTTTTGAACGAAAAATTTCCGATAATCGATCTATCAAATGCTCGAGTAAACATCGGCGAAGAAGTTAAATCTAACAGGGCTGCGGAGGGTGAAGTAGGTGTATCAGTCACGTGATGTAATAGCAAAAATTTACCAAAGTCTCCATTTTTTTTGGCTTTGAGCAACAGCAAAACCCGATTTGACTGATTTACGGCGACGTTCTTATTTTTTATATCACGCGGGCAGACCTTTCAAATTACTCTAATCCGATAATTTTGGCCGTTCGGGGCGAAACTGCCCAAATATGGGTCGACTGCAAGAGACAGCCGCTTAATTTATGCCAAGGCTGAGAGAACTTCTCGGTAGGACGGCTGTGGTTGTGACTCGAAAATGGCGACTTCTATTTTAAAAATAATTTGAATTTTAGAAAACTTTCAATTCATATTTGGAATAGTATCATAATGGCGAAGCCTCAGCTGCCTTCTGGCAGAAAATATCTGTACAAAATAAATTACATTCTAAAATACATAATATGAGAACTAATTAATGTTTCCTTACGTACCACATCACCAAGTCAAATGTACTCTACTATTACTCCACCATTAAAGTTAAATACTATTACGACTCATAAACTATTTTAATAGAAGAATCCAATTTAACACAGAGTTTGAACACTTCATGTTTTTACTATTATTTTTAGTTCGTGTAAACATACTATATAAGTAGGTATACCTAGATATATAAAAATGCATTAATATTCGCAACTAAGAAGTCAAAATTGTAGGAAGCCTAATTTTCACTTTCATTTTTTGTCAGTACAATCTTACAAACATTTTCTAACTAATTAATTTATTCCAACTTCCAACGCAACCTTTGACTAATTAACTACATTCGGATTATTATTATTATACAACACAGGCTTCAGTTGTAGTAACAAGTTATTCAGGACTTCCAGAATTCGGTCTGTGTACTCGTAACTTTCATTTTTCTATTATCTCCACTTTTACCCACTTTGTTTAACGTATTACTCTATCTGTTCTCACTTCATCATAATTTGTATTTACATTTATTTTTGCACTTTCGAAAGTTGAAATCATTCGTTTGTCGGGTACGGATTCCACCCTCAAATGGTTTTCCCCCAAACTATTTAAATTAATTTCTAACGATTGATCGATTATCACGGTTGAGTGAATAATAGAATTTAATAAAAGAAGTGAAAATGAGTAAAACATTATCACAGGAAATTACGTGACAGCCTTTCCGGAGTGATACTTCGTCAGTCGGATGACCGCGATGACTACTGCCAACTATCTACTTAATCACAGTCTTGTAACTATAAAACATCAACGGATTCAAAATGCGAATTTTATGTCCGTTACAAATGCTGAGATACTCCCATTACACTCGTGTTAATTAATTTTTTAACACTTAGATCTGTTTTGTGTCTCTCCTTTCCCCGTTGTCACGCTTTCAGTCCCACGCTTTATTGTTTAAAAACATAACACACTACTCTTCATTACACCACAACTTGTATTTAAATACTCTGATTTTATTATATTCCACATTGAATAATCTCACAAGAGACGAACAATCAACCTCCTACCCGCCCAATTTGGCAAGTCAATTACGAATGGTTCAACAACAGCTACTGAGTAGTAGTAAACTACAATACGAAAGTCTATAAAAAAAACAAAATAAACTTTTCAGTAGACTGTAGGAGGCCCAAATAATTTTCCAATGATGAGATAAAACAATTTACGGTGAATTATAGTTTCGAATCCGAACGACAAGCTGCGTATAAATCGTTGTTTTTTGCTCCACAAATCCCACCTAAACGCTATTATTATTTCCGCATGGATACGCAACCATATAAATAAATAAGTTAATAAGTCAATGATTACGGCCGTGCGAACTTAATAAAATCAATGATTTATGAAAACCGTTTCTTCTTTTCTTTCGTTGGTGAACGCCAACATCAAAAAAGATAAAAAAAAACACGGGAACGGTAACTTTCAAATTGTTTGAGAAGGGAAACAATTTTAAAATCTCCATTATCAGTAAATAATTAATGCAAACTACTACACTTCCACTCAACGAAATTCTCATAAGATTCCAAATTCCGGTTTCCGCGGAAATAAAACAATTTAGTATAATGAAAGTCTTCAGGACGGTCCAAGGTTGCTTAATTGGGTGGAACAAATAACTCGCAGATTAAGTTTCGACTCAAACTACAAACAATGTCATGAATTTTCCATATATAATTTTTCATTTTGAAAATAGAAGTTGCTACCTCCTCCAGGGAACAACAGGTACACCACGACGAAAATGTACCTGAATGCAACTCAATGAAACTAATTCTACAACGCTATACATAGCCCGGTTTGTAGACCATTTCTAATTTAAACTGATAGTGAGGGAAATCCATTATTTCATAAAATTAGCGTAGTTGCTGTTACACAAACAATTGAACATTACCTCTCGGGATCCCTTCTAAAACGATTAGATTTCAATAAAATAAGTCAGTGAATATAAACTGCATTAGAAAACGAATTCAATGGAGTTACAGTGTGAATACCTTGATCGAAAACTGCTTCACTGGTTTAGCAAACGACAACGTACAAGACTTTGAAGGGACAAGTTCTCGTGGTCACCGGTAGAAAGTGGAAGTAAGTAGCAAGCGTAGGAAAATTCGCCTTTGAAGAATAGACTTGTAGGCATGTCTATCCAATTCCTAAAATTTCAGAAGTACACATTTGGTCACAAGAACGACTTCAATGCCAACGCAAGACCATAAACAAAATTAAGGTCAAATAATTTTATTTAAAGGCGTTTTTACTTAGAATACACTACAATTTTCGGTAGTGTAGAAAGTCATACAGCAAATTCAATACGTGCGAACGTCACTAGAAATACCGACACTACAACCCAGTGTTCGTGAACCTTTCCTAACAGTATTACTCTCTTCTACTCATAGGTTTCCTATACCGCACTTTATAAATTTAAGTTGTTTAAGAGTAACAGTAACTACAACATTTTTCCCTTTCTCGCCTTTTCATTTTCCATGACGTTTTTCCAATTTCCTTTTTCACCATATTCAACTACTTCCGGTTCAAAATAATCCAATTGCATTTCCTTCCGATTAATTGCCACTTGAAAAGTTGTGAATCCATTAAACTTGCATTTCACCTTTTCTTGTTATGAAATCGTGTTTTCCCTTTCGGTTTCTTCGAACCTTTCCATAGGAACGAGCAGTTACGAGCTCTGTAAGGTCGAACCCAACCGAATTCGAGAGAACCGATTAAACGGAAATTACCTTATCCTTTATTTTTTCCACTTTACGGGGACACACTTTGTTATCCTTTCAAATTTTCACTGGATTTCACATAACCAACCTGAGCCCGAACCGAACTCCGCGAAGACACAACTGAACCGAGACGAAACCAACGAAACCGGTACGACTCGCTCACTATGATAACGTCGACTGAAGTATCAGGTTAGGAGTCAGGTGCTCGAGAGTCATTCGAGATATCGAAAAACAAGAAGTGGGGAGACCGCGTCTCAGAGACCTGTCGAGAGCACATTTCTCACGTTTAAAACGTTGTACATTGTTCTACACCATATCTCCATCACGGCCTCACATAGAGGTACTCATTCTCTTTTCGTGTAATTGCTTGGTGTGACTGTACAAAATTTCCGTTTCGTTGACAAAGGGACTAAGAAGGTGTCACATCTCGAACACCGGACTACAAACACTACGAAATATCTAAATTGCGATTAATAAAATTGCATTCAGACTATATATAAAATTTAGGAATAATAAAGTACATGCTAAACAGGCCCGAGAGGGTGTAAGAATTAGAAAATAGTTGCTCCTGCTACTCGAGGAGACCTAAAGAGAATGAAAAGTACCGAGAGGAAAAAATCAGTTGCAGTAGCTGAAAATATACCAGTCATACACAAATACAATCGAAATCAATAAAAATGCAAATATCGGAAAGATGTGAATACAAATGGAGCTTTTTCTCTCTAAATTATAACCGTTGAATGTAAATTTTTTAACGAAAATACAAAAGGGAAAATGTCGAACGAGGGTCACCGTACAAACGGAAATTCCATCGTAATGGGGTTAGAAAGGACTCAGAGAGAGGGAGATAGAATGAAGTACCTGGTAACAAGCGGATGAATATGCCAATTGCGAAATTAAACTCGGGGTTCAGGGGGTACTCCCTCTCAAACTGCTCCGCATCCCACAAAATATGCAAAAACAAACTCTCCCATCCGGAAGGAAGTAAAATCTAAGTAACAAACTGAAACTCCAATTTAATAAAAAATGATGGTACCAACAAAATACAAACAAAAATTACAATTTCGTTACGACAGAGAAAAACTTTTAGTGAAGTAAGAAAGAGAATTAGAGGTTTTCGTAGAACCCTAAGAACTCGTCTACAATTACCCGAAAAGAGAAGCCGAGCTGAGACAAATTGAAGTGCAGAGTACGTTGTAGGACAGCCTACAACAAGAATTAGAGATACATCACAGCGAACAAGAAAAAGAAGTTTAGAAACTTCAAATCAAGCAAGAAATATATATAAAAGATAAAAATAAGTCCCAAAAAAGTTCTCAATAAATAACATATTTTGACTAATAACATATACAATCCCGAGCAGAACGTCACTACCAGAAAAGAATAACTAAATTGACAAGGAACGTAATACACGAAAAAAACAATATGTTGTAGAAGAACTACTACAAAAACTACAATACTGCAAGAACAACTTCAAATAAAAATGTGTAAAAATAAAACATGGAGGAAGGAGGAGCCAAAGAGAAAAATTTCGAATTCCTCCAGCACGACGACTAGGAAACAAGCGGATCAAGTAATGTCAGTCCTAAAAATCGCGAGAGCAGTTGGAAATAGACATCCATAAGAAAATTATTAACAAGAAGAGGGTGGGAAAAAGCGAGTTATGAAAGGGAAAGAGAGCTAAGTAAGAAATAAAAAGAAAGAGTAAATAGAATCAATTGAACAGAGGAGAAAATATTAAATTTAAAAACTCACGGGGTAAGCGGCAAAGGAGAAATTCATGGAAATAGAAAAGACCGAGGCAGAATTCCAAGTAAGTCAATTGAGCACAATACATTAGAAGCAACAAACACAAGCACGGAAAGGTTCATTTGCATAATATATATATTTATTGTAGACTGGTAACTGGGCAGATAGGTAAATGTTCCTATTTACCTATTCCGCGTGGTACTTAGCGATTCAAGAGCGCATGAAAACAGGTCTATTTGACAACCCTCAATGGAGTGCAGTACTATAAAATATAATAGGGGTACCTGTCAGTCCGCTATCAAACTATGTTGAGGTGCAGACTAAAATTTGAACCCTCTACTTGAGAGAGAGTGAGTAGAAAAATAAAAGTTTTTAGAAGCCGAATGATGGAAGATCAATCATACGGTAACTAAAGAAAACCTCGAGAAAACAGAGAGAAAGCTCCAATGCCACATATAAAATTCTTCTGAATAGGTGGGAGTACCTGCAGTGGAATAAATCGGAAAAGGATTACATAACAGAAGACCACAAAACATAAAGAACAAGGAAAAACTAAATATATAACTCGAAAGCCACGGAACACAATGCAGAGAAAAGGAGATGTGCATTTAAGCTATCTGCTGAGATTTGAACGTTTCTCGAATTCTAAAAGAGCAATTTCTGCAGCACACAACAATAACAATGGAAAATGGCTTTCTGGAACGCATTTGGACGGAAGAGGAGGAAAAAACTTCCATCGATTCCTTTTCGTTTTTCAAAATTTATGAAAAATTTGTCGTTTCAACGAGCCCTCGAGTCTTTTCTAGCGTGAGACCCGTGACAGCATGCAAGCCGCAGTATCACAATACCAACTTGAGAGTATCTTAATAAGTTCGTAAGTCTAAGACCAGGCATTTGAGTTCAATCTTTCCCTTAAAACTTAACTGAAACTCTCGTAATACGGAGAATTGGTTTAAAAAATGAAGTGAAAAGAAATATGAAAATAGAAAGTGCTGTGAACTACCACAATGTAAAAAAGTAAACACCCTCGAAGCAACGATATAATTAATTCACAATAAACTACATTTAATTCAATTAAAATTAATTTAAAGATGATACTTGTGAAGGTCTCCTCTGGGAAAATTCCTGAATGAAAAGGAGCATACTGCCATTGAATGAATCGTGAGAAAATAAATAAAAATGTATCAAAACTAGGCACACAAAAACTACCACTCGAAAACGCGAGAACCTAAAGTAGGAGGGAATTAAAGCAACACCAACATAAAAAAGTTCTACAAAACCACTAAAAAGTGTCTGGGTAATCAAACACTGAGTAGATTGAATTCAAAATATAACGAAGAAAACCAGAACTACTACAAACTAAAACATCAAATAAAAAAGCACACTAGGAAAGAAACTAAGCAAGTGGCAGAAGAAAAGATGAAAACATTACGAAACGTAAAGAAGTTCAGTCAAGTGTAATATCGGCAGAGAGCTAACTGATGTATGTGGAGTGGAATGAAAATAGAAAGTAGTGAACAATCGTTTTAGTCGTATTCCACAACCCAAAAGTTCACATAAATGTACGGTTACATAATACCAACAGCTAGCAAAACCTTAAATAGATAAATCACATCAATATATCAATAGATAATACCATTAATTATTATATATAAGTTATTAACGTATTCTAATATAAGTGTTAAGTATAAAATGCACTTATGTAATAAGTCTGACTACTCATAATTACTAGTAGACCTTTCTTGGGGATCTATTTAAACAGGAGTCGAGAAGATCTGTACGAATCATCTAATTTATGATTAATGAGTGTGTAGTGGTGATGTTACGTGATTATTGAAAGTTATGATAAACTCCAAAAACAACTTCTCTTATCTTAACACTTCATCATATCAAATCTGTCTGTGTGATTTCCATCAAATTCAAACAGGCTCGGGAGCTACTCTGAACGAAAGCATAGCAACGTGTAAACAATGAATTAAAATACGAGTACCGGGCTGGTACCGGGTACCTCTCGGACACAACTTGGCGACAAATACAAATTCTCCGAGTTAAATAAAAAAAACACTTTCTGAAAACAAAACCTGTTCTTCCCTTCAGGTTTGAACTACGCCAACGGTCTACCTGTTGACGGTTCAAGGTTTATTTTTTCTCATTTTATATTTTCATTTAACAGCTTGAGAGATATTTTTATTGCATCTCAAGTATCTGTCCGGTACCTACTCGCCTTTAATTCCTTCTATCATTTTTCATTTGTGTACTCATCCGACGAACCTAAATTTTATTGGCCTAGTAAATCGGTGTCGGTACCTATGTACCTCTCGTAGTTTGTTTCGTTAACTTTCATTAGTTGCACTCGAACTCGAATTAATTATATTCGCTTGACTGAAACCTATTACCCTGTACCTACATTAGATATCCGTGCAGATGGAATTCGTTTCCAGGTACCCGAACCTTGTAATGTATTTATCACGCATGCATCCATTTGAATTTGTGTCTGTGTTTGTTGTCAAATCTAATTATAATTTAAACTTTAATATAATTAAATATCAAGTACCACTTGATACCGGTTCTGGAACTGAGTACTCGGTGACGACTTTCTTTATTCCTCCTACTCGTTACTATCCAACTGACTTTGACTTTCTCCTTGTCATATAACTAATCTGTTCACCACTAGCTTCTTTACGAGTTCCTTTCAACGTGTCACTTCTCTCTAGTGGTAATTTAGATAAATTATATCTAGATTGTGTAACAAGTTATACATTTCAAAATTAGGGAAGACTTCGTCTGCCAGAATTAGAACATCTAAAGATAGCACAATTCCTTAGTTTTAAGGGCCATTTTTGTTAACAATTCAATTACAATCTTAGTTACTCGTTACAATACAATGATATCAGTACATTAATTTACCTTCAAGGTTTAAACTCTTCAGCTGTAAAACGACTGCTCTATCCCAGACAGATCTAGACACACGGCAGTCCTAGAGCAACACCCCCTCCCCAAATCTGAAAGACAACCACAGGCATTTGGCGCCCTAACGGCAAACCACCACTGAAAAGTCTCATAGAAGGCATTAGGCGAAAGTGCAAGGCAGAAGCCAAACTAGTTTTATTTCCTCTGGGTCGATGAGTTAAGTAGTGGAACGGCGGATGCTCAACAAAAGGGAAAGTGAACTTGGGACGGGTAATTTAAATGAAAAATCATCTGTAAAGCAATATATAAAATTGTACAGGGGCCAACCAAAATATTCCCTGTGCCTTCCCATCAACTTGTAAGTCAGTCCTGAACCACACTGGCATATTTCTACCTGTCGTACTAACCCCACTTCCATTTTTGCCTGGCAGAGTTCTTCATCGAAGACGGGAGATCATCACTAACCCGGTCAAACTCACACATGTCACATCGCTTAAGTGAGACAAGAGTAAGAGAACACGATGTACAGAAAACCTGTGGAAGTTCAAAAAATTATCTGATATATTTTAATAGTAACATATTAATATATATCATTGGCATATTTTATTGTTTTAGTATTTTTCCTCATGTTGCCTTTCTTGTTGTATAAAAGAATTTCTTGATGTTTAGAAAACTTCCATTCTAATTATATAACTGCTGAACAATAATAGAAGTACTGCCGACCATCCTTAATCACCCATCAAACTAGTTCCAACTGATAGTTACCACAGAAAGTAACATTTCCAGTTTACGTGACAGATGGCTACAATTTTCTTATGGATACCTTCCTAATATATTTACTTATTGAGATATTATATATAAAAGAGGTATCAACGAAACCTGGCTTAAGTACTTTCTCAGCAGTAAATTTTCCACTCTATTCTACTCCACGGTGAATATTTCAGAGTTCTATACGAATTAATTCTGCAAAACGGATTTTCAACAGCGTTCGCACGCGGGCGTTACTGTATTATTATGCGAGTTTCTTCCGAGCCTGGGAATTTCGTCCATCTCCTCGTGAACATCTTATGGTGCTTCAATATTAATACTAAAGTGAGTCGTTTTCAGAAACACTTAAAAACATCTCTGGAGACTCCCGGGGGTGAGTCTCGCCTGTTCAGGCCAGTAAGGGAGGTTTTCACCGGTCAAAACAACGAAGGAAAAGCTCGGCATGGACATTGCCAAATCCGAGGGAATGATTCCTTGAGACAGAAGGCCAAACCCTGCAGGTTCGCATCATCCCTTAAATCCCAAATTGATCTCTCATTCAATTTCGGGCTTGGCAAGGGTAGCTCCTTCGTCATCTCATGTAAAATGAATTTGCCATTGAAAGCGAGCAAATTTTTTTCAGCCTCATCGTATTCTGCCACGGCTTTTCCTTATGGTTTTTCATGAATTTCAAATACTTGGAATGCTTGAACCTTTCCGGTCTAGGACCCACTCCATCTAGCCACTTGTTCTCCCGGCCTTTTTCGGAAAAAACCGAGAGGCAGACGAAAAAAATTCACGTTCCCATGAATGCGGATCAAAGGAAATGGAATCTCTTACGGATTGTGTGTGTGTGTGTCTGTCATGTAACAATCTCGCCGAGCGTTTGCACATAGCAAAAACTTTTACGGCAGCAATAAAACAAAATATTCAGATTTCCACTGGAGATGTGAAAAACAGGAGTTTATTATACAAATAATTAAGCAAACAGAAGTTTAAATATGTTGTGCTTATTAATTATTCAACCGTACAAAACGAAGTGCAATGAATTCACAAAAGGGCCAAACATTTCAGAAACGTAGCAATTGCGCCGAGAAAAACTCCGTTGAATGTCTAATTGACAATTCTACCAGGAAAACGACCCTCGCTTCGCCATGTCCGATATTCACACCTGCAAATTCTTAGTTTGAAATTTACCAGTTAGCAGTCTTTCCTGCACTTCAAAGAATTTCGTTGAAAATGTTTCATTTTTATTCAAAGTGGTAGCACGTTTTCAGTACTCCTCAAGGTAAATGCTTAAATATCATCAAGTCCACAGGAGACTCGCATTAGAGGCACATCTCGGGGAACGTCAACAGACCGAACCTTCTCGGAAAGGCTCGTCCCGTCCCGATCTCACATTCGTCCGCGTATTACACAAAATTTATGTAAATAAAATCATTCTCGGCGGCATACATAAAACTATTTAGTTTAACTTTGAGACATTTTATATTCCTACGGAATGTTTTCCACGAATAATATCCCGTCTGAAATCCTTTTTCTCCGCGGGGGTAGCCCTTTGGCAAAACGGCCTTCCGAACCTTCAACCGAAGAAGATTTCCACAAGAAAAGATAATTCACTTTCCTTCTAACTCCAACTTTGTCGTACTGTTCCCCTCGAATTTCCATAGTTTTCGTAAAACAAATTTGTACGTTTGTACTTCTCAACACATTCCCGGTGTGTTAAGAGTTATAATTTTTACAGTTCCAAGGGTCAGAGACAATATAGTTCAATGTCGTGGTTCCCTGATGTTTTTCTCGTTTCCGCCTCTATCGTTTTCCTGCTGACACCGTCCGTAACACATCACGATTAGTTCAACAAGAGAAATTTAACGTTTTAGAAACAAACTTTGCTGCGTCCTTTACTTCTTTGCCGCATTGGCTTACTTAAAAGCCTCCTTTCTTATTTCACTTTCTCTTTTTCTAATTCTACGTCTGCCGGCAAGGTTCCTCTCTGGTGTTTTTCATTAAGAGAAACGAACGCTAAAGGTTTTCTCTCATGTCCCGTGTCTTTCTCTTAATTAAATTGCCTTTAATTCAGTTCATCCCGAAATTAAGAGTATGGAAGTTTGAAGTTGGGAACTAGAAAGTATCAGTACCGAGTTAGACTAGTTCCCTGATAGGGTTCAACTCCGAGTGTTATTAGAATACCCTTAATGTATGGGGAATAGTCATCCTTTAATTTAACAAATGTGTACTTTTAAACTTATTAATTGCAAACTTACATATTTTATAGATTTTATTAATAACTGCAGGAGTGTTAGAGTGTTCGTTTAAAACGGAAAACCCAAATTAGCAATGGAAAGGTGAAAGGTAAAGCGTTATTTCGAGGTAGACATGTTCCACTCATCCTTTCCCTCATCCGATGCATTTCATCCTGGCACCTGACCTTTAGGGAAATGTACGGGAAAACTCTCCCCAGCCTAACCTGTGAACTTTTGCAAAATTTTCCCGGCCAGTTTCAACGCCTACAATTAGATGTTAATTAAAGTCTTGAATACTCGTACAATATTTTAAGTAGTTCAGGACGGAGAAGGAGAGAGAGAAAAAAACTCAGAGAGCTTAGAGGTAGGCACAACTCTGCGCAGCAATAAAAGCACTATGAAACAATGAAATTAATTTATAAAAAAAGGAGCAAAGCCATAAATCAAAATGAATGATGTTCACAGGGTGCGGGTGGGATTTCCATTATGTTCTCACTCTTTCCCGTCGTTTCCCATCTGCTCGTCTTCTTCTTTTCTTATTCCTATCAGCTAACACTGTAAATCTACCCTTACCAGCAGCGGAGACTATGTGTGAACCATGTGAAACATGCTAATAGTCTTCGACCAATCCTCTCTACAATACAAATTCGAATTGTTTGATCAATTACTGACTCATGAAATGCATGTACCAAAATTCAAGGACTCTACTTCACCTTGCCTACCTAAGGGTTTGTAACTTTTACTTTTGACTATTATAAAGTATTAAAGCAGAGTGGACCAACCACATTCCGCAATGAAACAGACGCCACAACCCCAAAACTCAATTCAAATCGAACTCTACGGATCTGCAGTCATTCAAGAAAACCGCCATATTATGTTAATCATGATTTGCTGCAGCGCAACCAATTTTTAATTTACTTCTTTCGCTTTGACGTCTGTGAGGTTTGTTTGACCATAATCATCTGCTGGCTGCCCAACGACTGCCCCGACCAGTGTGCCCAACTTCGTTTTTGTGCTTTCTAATTACCTAAGTTTTCGTCGTCAGCATAAGTTGAAAACAAGTTTCACGTTGGTACCCATCAAGTGGAATAAATTTTAAGACAATTTCACTACTTTGCAAAACTACAAGTCTCATTTCCGAGATCTGCACAATTTTTGCGGGTATGCAGAAGGTTGCAGAGCAGTCTAGCCGTCTCAACATTTCGGCAAAATCCGTTTAGAATTTCTCCGCACACGCCTCTCTTTTCCGCACTCGTTTTCTAATTAAGAAAAGTCTGAGTCGAGGGAAAAAAATTAAAAAGATTGCAGATTAATTCTGGAACTTTCACGACAATCTGTTGCTGAAGCGCGACAGGAGTGTCAACGGGAACGGCGACGAAGGCAACAGCGACAGAGGCAGTAGTAGAAGCAGTAGTGCACAACTTCCGACGGGACAAAAAGACGTAATTTCTTAAGACGACTGCAAAGACGCTCTAACGACCAAACATTTCCTTCGTAGAAATACAAAGTGCTATTCTTCCTAGACAACCTAGAAACGTATACGTTAAATAGAATTAACAGCAGAGAAACATGACGTTGGATAATCGTACAAAACGGAAATAAACTAGAAAGACAAAACACTTCTGAACACCTCAAGATGGCGTCACCAAGTAAACAAACCGTTCATCTTCCCTGTTTTTTTTTCTATTTATATTTCTCATCTAGTAATTTTTAGCCATTTGAGTAACCGGAACGCGTTTTCTAATTCCACGTTAATTTTACGATTTCCATTGGATTTTATTGAACCGGATTTTAGTTGATCGACCGCTAATTAATCGCTACCGATAAATAATTCGCTTATAAACGTCACGCATTTAATTTTCCACGGTCGCTTCCAACCCCCAACGACCCCTGCCACCCTTAATTAATTTTCAATGCGAATAAAAATCGCCATTTATTGCTTTTGGACTGACGTTTAATATTTTTCTATATTTGTTCGGCGGCAGTTCACTTTCCCTTTTGACCTTTCAGTCATCAGATTCAATCCTTTTGCTACCCGAATTGTTAGCCCAGGCACGTGCCTAGCATTCGACGTGTCAGACAAATACAACGACACGAACAAAACCAAACACCTCGCACAAACTTGAACCAATTACCAGAATCGCCACCATGTGCCTGACCTTGAAATCAGGTTTTGAGTAGAGCCCACCCAAGTTTTATAATCTTTTTCATCTACTTCTGCAAGTCCTCCAATCTCGTCTTCTCTTTCCAAAGATAGCTACCATGTTCCAACAGCGTTCTTTTTCTCTGGTATCACAAGCGTACCCTTTACTACTTCATCGTTTCCTTCAAATTGATCGCCCCCACGTAAATCCCTCACTAATGACGGAGATTAATTTCGGCCAAAAAGACATTAACGCGGAAAGGACCGGAAACGTCAACTTAGTGAAAATGTTGTTGATATGTTCTTCTTCAGGTATAACGCTAGCAGATGGTGAAATAAGTTCGAGGACACTACAAATTAACTACATTGTCACGACACAACAAGTCGACCATGTAACTATGTAGAACCTTCTGAACAATGCAAACCATACCAGAAACCGACTCCCGAAATTAATTATCTGGAAGAACAAATTGGTTCCATTTTGAGGGTTTTTCAAACAATGATGAGAACTGTTACTCATTCATATGTAAAAGACGAAGTAACCCAAACGTAACACACACACAGAGAACAGAACAATCCATGTCACTAATAAAGAATTGTAAACTCTGACGTGGCAAACACCAAGGATCTTCAAACAAGAAGAACGTCTTTCGACAGAAATACAAAATCTTCTACACCGAGTGGTCGATCACCATGATTTGGCACAACAATAAACAAATTGGCCAACACAAATTGACCTTATTCGATCGAAGAATTAACTCGTTTCTTATCAAGCGAAGGTCGATTTGTAGCAGTTACGTCAGTGCAATTTACATTAAACGAAAGCCCTGATGAGCATAAAACGAATACCTCGATGGAACTTTCTGCTTTGGTACGATCAGGTATAGATCACATCTGATTTAAGTTGAATGATTTCCAAACATTACATCAGTACAATACCGTACACGTCCTAGGACGTGCACAAATCACCCCAACGTGTAGAATATAAAAGTCTAAAAGTGCTTTGGCATTCAAATTCAGGAATCGAGTAATTCACTACTAAGGATAAAAACAACCAAAACAACTAGTACTATTAGATTTAATTTGAAGCTAGTTTAATTATTTTTCATGGATTCACTCGTAGGGCGAGTAATTACCATTAATGCGAAAGGACCCAATGACGGACATAAACAAAACTCGTTAAGAGGAAATGATGACGTTAACCAGGAGGCAATCAAACCGTGTAATTGATTACAACCAACTGTTAATTATTGAAGCTATTAGTCAAGACGACAGGGTATGTAATGGTACCGATAATGGAAAATAACACGAGTCAAAAAAAAACTTCAAAACCCATTTTCACTCGGTAGTAGACACCCGACCGCGAAAAATACTTTTTTAACGTTAAAAATAGAAATGAAGCAACGTGACTTAGAATCCGAAGGTTTCCAACTAGCTTCAGAACCAATTTTATGTATTCCCACAGAGAGTGCTTCATGGGTGACCCAAAGCCGTAACACCGACAAATAAAAACAAGAGTTAATGAAATTCCAATTCCCCAACTTATGCAGACAAACTTATTTTCTGATTGGTCTTAGTATCTGCACTCAGGCCTAAACCATAGAACTAGTTCGAGGAAACTAAGCCTCAGAGGAAGTTGTTATATTAAAACTATAAAATTCATGTTCAAATGTGTAAGATGCAGATACTGAGAGCCATAGGACACATCAAATGCAAAAATATTAAGAATTCGTATGCGAAAATTCTAATCAAATCGTCAAATTACTTACAACCTGGAAAGTCCAGTTTAACAGGTCGGTTAAAGGTTCATTCAGGTAAAGATGCGAATATCAGACAAACTCGCGCGTGCACACACGCATATACACACACAAACCAAAATACTATTACGAGGATACAATATGAGTTTCTTTCAGAACCAGAATTCTACAATATGCAATAGTCACGAACAAAGCCATCTACCGTTGAGGAGAACCAAGAATACCCTGACAGTAATAGTACCGCGACGCAAAAGTTTCTTCCCAGGTAGAAGAAATGGTTAACGGCTAAATTAATGACCAAATCACCTGAGACGCAAACTGCTAAGTTCGCTCGAAGAAAAATTTGTCGTGAATTACTTTGAAATGACATTGCACCCAGCCTGTTAAATTACTCCACTGGGCTTAAATGCATTTCTTTAAATCCCAAAAGGTGTGAGACCTGTCAAGAGCGGATAATGGACAGCCTTAGACAAAGTGCAAAGGTTTAAACCCCTTTTTAAACAATGTAAAATAAAATTTTTTAGCCCGTACACGTCCGATCCCGTCCATTGCACAAAAAACAGTAAATCACCGCCGCATAATATTAATAATTCGTTTTTAGTACACAACTATGGTTTCTCTCGCTTTCTATGTATATGAGATGACTACATACAGTGAGAGAGGATATTTGGGCATGGCCGGATTCTGCACCACGACAATAAAATGCAGTACGAGGAACTTACTTAAAATCAAATGAGAAAAATAAATATATACAAAATACAAGCAAAACCGCCTCTGTGAGGCAAAACTCAATTCCTGAAACAATTGAAAAGAATGAGGGGAAGTTTGCGCAGAAAAGAATTACATATACATAGTTCCAAAAAACCTGTCAAAGTTGCAATATCAAATTAAACTGATGCGAACTGCAATTCAGGGAATGTTTCAATAGACCATGTCAGTAGAAATACATTTTTAATTTTTCCGTTTCTAAGAATTGCCTATGAAGAGCTACTCTTACAGGTCAGCGATGACATTCTGTACTTGTCAATAAATCACAAAATTTGTAATTTACCAAAAAATTTGACAGTAGTAAAACAGTTTGGAATATGGATTATATTTTTTGTCATGTGTCATATAAGGTGCAGTAAACAATTTCTTCTTTCGGTTGCATGTCGAGCATTTTATTGGTAATAGTTGAACTGGATTTCCCACACTAATCAAGAACATAATAGCTCACGAAATAACAATACAATACACCAAATAATGATATATAATTTCTTATTCCCAGAAAAAATGCTTAAATCTCGGAACGTTTCTACAGCTAAAATTATAATTACACGTGTTACTAATTTTTTAGTTAAATTATAAATATTACAAATATAATATGATGACAGAAGGTAAGCGTTTGTAATGCAGGTTGTCATCAGATATGAACCTTCGCATTGCGAAAATCCTTTCTGCGACCTCTCTGTTATTATGCCTAATAGTAATAACATTGCAGTGACAAAATAGTAATCTAGAATATTTTCCATTGTTACAAACATAAACATTAAGCCTGCATCCCTTACATTCTGCATCGAAATAGAAAAAGGTCAATTTTTTATCAGGTACCTTCAAGCTATAGTGTCGTTCCACCATGAATTACACTTTTTTAAGGAAAGGGAAAATTACCAGACACGGAAGAATAATTAAAACATATAGGTCCCCTCCAAAAAAAAACAGAATTTGAGTGTAAGTCTGCTGAAAATAAACTTTCAATTAATTACAAGGGAGTACTCTTGCGACATTCCTCTGAGAAAGACAAAGAAGAAGCAATAGTAGCGCGAGGACGAAAATTTCCTGTCGCCCTCAGCAGAACAATGGCAGCTTCATCAGTCGTAGATAAGAAACTTGGAAAGATTGTCTGAAACCGATCCAAATTTATTTAAAGTAAACAGTCGTCGTCGGGACACAGTCTTAACTCTGGTTGATCGCAATTTCTCTTCAAATACAGAACTAAAACAAGTCGAAGACTGTGAAGGATGACAGAAATTCGCAACGTGCCAAACTCTGCCGGGACCTCCCAATTCTGGGACGAAAACGTCCGTTCGCCAATGTCCTTAGACATTCTAAACGGTGGCCTCCGCGACACGACCATGGAGAGATCGTTACCTTCCACCTGAATCAGCCCACACAATTCGGTAACAAAAGAATTCCAATTATTTCACATCGCAATGACAACCGGGTCGTACTTGCCCGAAAAGTGCAGCCAATCAAAAAGAACATGCATTCAAGTTAAGAAACTCTCTGACAACACCATACATTAAATTTTTTTTGCATATTTCACAAGACTCCTAACGAAGTAAAAAAAACTATTAAAATAAATTACAACAAGAGGTATCATTGATTGACAACAACTTGAAATTTTAAGTTCATTTTAGTATTTTATATGTGACGTTACAACCATTCACGGTACTTCACACAGAACTTGTTTACTAAGTTCTACATCAAAGAACAGAGCTCTAAAAAACAATTAAGACAACACCAGTTTTTCGTTGACACCATCCGTACAATGCAATTCTTGCAAATGAAACGTACGAACAAACCAAGCGAAATTAAAACGACGGCAAATATCAAGTCAAACAATGGTAAAATAAAAACACAGTAAATAAGACTGAGAAGTGACTTGTACAATAGCAGCCATCACAAGAAATTAGAAATGACGAGCGGAGAAATCAGAAGGAAACAGACAAAGTTTCAAATCGAGTTTGCTCAAACTTACGTAAGACAGACAAACAATTCCATTAATTACGCTACCCTGAGGGGGTACGACATTATTTATAATAGAAATATACAGTCATACTACTATTTATGTGCGAAAGAGTCATTCATCCGTCACGGGCTGTAGCTCGCCTCTCATCGATGATTACAAGTTGACCTCAGGTCCAAAACAAATATTTAAGCATACATCATTGTGAGTGACTAGCTTTCTGTTAAACGTATTCTGACATCCATAACTGATTGTAGAAAAAGAAACAATGTGAGCTATGTACTTTGAATATACTATTTCTTACGAGTTTCAGAGAAACAACGCATCTTAAACTCGATATTCACTTTAAATGTCCTGGACATTCAAACTAACCAATCGATCATGAGCTATCCATTTATAATACATTTCTCTCCGTGTCTAACCATTTAACCCTACCGCTTTTTTCTTTTGAAAGCTGCAGGAAAGAAGTTGAAAGAAAGAGAACCGCATATGTAAACCTGTCAGAACGTCACAGAATATCAGAACAAATCCAGCGTACGCATAGCAAATACCTACAGGTTCCGGCTGTAACTAACCGGGAAAATAAAAACAGCCAAAAGTTACGCAAACAGAATAAACTTCAAAATTTAAATCGAAAACAGTTAGCCGACTTGTAGATTTAATTAACCATACTACTCCTTTTAAGAAACGACACCCTGCGTAAACAATACAAACAAGTTTTAAATAAATTTAAGCTACACGAGTATGTACTTCCGGGATGGTAATGAGTCCACCCTTGAGGAGATAACACCCAACCAGCAGAATACGAATATAACGTCTGCTTCGTTCTCTCCTCCCCAGAACTATATACATTTTATTATACACGGAGCGTGGTACAAAGAGGAACTTTCTGCTTTCATCTCAAACTTCTCTGGGAAAAGAAGCCCCGACGTTCCATCATATTCCCCAATGCCTTTAATGGAATCCAGAACCGGATAAAGCTTAAAAGTTATACAATCTAATATCCAAACTTGGGAGCTTTTCGACCATGAGGATGGCAGACACGCCACGGCCCACCTCTCGTCGCAACTTTTCACTTATGATTCCCTTTATTAGAAAATGTATTCAATTATCCGGAAGATAAGAGCCAGCGGGATGAAGACGCGGCGACAGCAGAAGGAAAAAAAATGAAGTTTTCCCGTCGTTTCTAATCCGACAGGAACCGATATCGTCGCCAAATCGTCTATAATAACTTTCATTGCCTAATAACCGTTCAATTTTATCTCGTTCCCGCCATTTTAATATTTCCCGGATTAAATACTTGGAGGCAACTGTTTAACTCCAATACCATTCAGGCAAACTACTTTTTGACTGGAAATACATAAAAACCAGATGTTCGCAAGATTCCAAAAGCAATTGTCAAGCAAACGAACTAAATGAAGATGGGAATCGCTGGAAAATACGCGTCGACCCTTCAGCGTTCAGCGAAATACGTGAAATTTCTGCCGCCGAGCAATTTGGGATTCCCAACATTGATTTTCATACAATTACAAAAAAAGAACTGCATTCTGAAGAAAAGAACTTCGACGAAATGCTAAAACAAGAACATTAAATCAGGTAGTACACCACTTTCTACGTAATAATTAATACCGGCGCAATAATGAGTAAACGTTTGTTTACATTAGGAAAAGCTCTCTTTGCTTAGTAATCGTTTTAGAGCAATGCGAAGAAGTAAGATTTATACTATCATTCTACAAAATGGTAAGACCATTGTCAGAGGTACTCAAAAGGAAGAAGGCACATCGGCGCCAGACAAACAATGATCTTCGGAACCGAAGAGTAAAAAAATTCATTTGCACAAGATTACGCTACATAATTTTTTAGGGTTATCGTTTCCGGTCATTAGCCAGTAAATATTTGTAAGTGTAATTCTATTTGTTCCGCTTGAAAAACTACGTTGAAAGTGACGGTGCATGAACTGCCCAAATAACTCGAGATATCTGGCAGTCTTCTCCCCAAACAGACATCTGACCTGATGCAAAGGTACTCAGAACTACGGTTTGGTGTCTCAGTTCGAACTCGAACAAGGAAAAACATATTTTTCCGCAAAAAAACAAAACTCCTTTTAGTAATTTTTAGATGGTCTGAAGGAACGCAGGCTTTGCCACGTCCCGAAACAACATCCAGACAGACAAGCCCGACACACACTGATGGAATCCATGTTTTTCTAAAACTCGTCAAAATCATCCCTTCGTCGTAGACTTTTCCTTTATTTAAAATAGGCAAATTCGTAGAAAATAACCAGTCGCGAGTAAACAGAAACTTTTTACGCGTTTCGAGTGCGAAGCAGCCAAAGCCAAAAACAACAATATTGAAACGTTCAAATTTCCGAGAAATTTTAATCAAATTTAAAGAAAAATAAATAATGAAAACCAAAGAGGATGAGAAGACAGCAAGGAAGAAAGCAATCAGACAAGCAACTCATTCAAACGTATCAGACAAAAAAAAAGAAACCAACTTTCGGTGAGAACTTGCGGATGTTGTCTGACAAAACGACAAGAAGTTTCCAAAATGAATAAAGTCAAATTTTAAATAACCGCGGGGTGCAGAATTGTGTACTTATGACTCTGTTAACTACAATATGTAAATTTCTGTTACAGAATATCCATCGCACAGAACCATTGTACACTTGAAATCGCTCCTAAGAACTACAGTTAACATATTGTTTCCACTACATTGTAGAGTACCAAGTAGTTTCGATTTGTGACTCCCCGTCATGGCTGCTGTGTACCGTTAGTAGGGTCTACTTAAATTACCTCAATATCCAATCAAATTTCTTTGAAGTTCTTTGTCGATGGTTGAAAATTTCATTTTTGTCTTTCCACAATAAGCATCGAAGGGGCAAAGCATTCGTTTCGCCTTTCCCTCTCCGTTCTTATTATATCTTTCGCTTTCCTTTTTTTTCTTAATGCTCTTTCTATTTTTCTTTGAACGGCTTAAAAAGAAGAAGGATTACCACCCATTTAATGTACCACATTTCTCTTCCTCTCTCTGTCGCTGTTCACTTCTCGTGTCCTTCATTTATTAAATAAAAGAAGTAGGACTTGAGTACTTTTATTTACATCTTCCGTATTCTTCCCGGTGAATTGTACGCCCTTTTAGGTTTACTATACATCCCCTAAGGTATTCTTCTTGATACGACAACGTAAGAGGGCATGGGGAAACAGAAAAGGCGGTAATTCTGTTGCACCTGTGCTTTTCATCATGAACTCAATCGCATACATTGGTCTACAAAACACCTCCTTTATAAACAAAATATTTCCTCCACCGTCAAATCTAACTTATTTTCTATATAAGAATACAGTAAGTCGCAGAAAAACAACGAGAACCATCGATAAATTAAATAGTACACAGATATTTCAATACTGACGAATCAATCTCTCACCCTACAAATAACTACGACAAAG
This sequence comes from Polyplax serrata, assembly GCA_037055365.1. Taxonomy (NCBI): domain Eukaryota; kingdom Metazoa; phylum Arthropoda; class Insecta; order Psocodea; family Polyplacidae; genus Polyplax; species Polyplax serrata. The sequence goes on along the minus strand of JAWJWE010000038.1, from coordinate 9,808,143 downwards.
TGGATAACCACAAACGTAGTGATTTATCCTTTTAAGTTTTAATCCTTTTACGTTCTGGAACCTGAAAACATTCCTCCCGGCGATGAGACAAAACTCGACACAATATGTGTGGTGGTAGGTATACCCATCATTAATAAAATTCACAACTAAATTCAGAAGTTGCTCTAAAGCCTAGAAATTATTTCAGTCAACAAAGAACTCTATAAAAAGTCTAAACTCCAAGAAAAAAATTCTATTATCTCAATAGACTCGTCTAATCCTAAGTTCTTTTTGTATGAATAGAAGTATCGAAATCTTGTCGTGGCATTAGCAGAATCCAATCTCTGTCCCTCTCTCTCTCTCTTTTACCTCCTTCCACGCTCATCAATTTTATTCAATTCCTCTTGAATGCACTTAATAATTTATGCAGTAGGATATTTACTCTTCTCCATTTCTTTTTCTTACGGTTTGATTTCTCCAATAAATCCGGATTATCTAACTACACGTCCATTCTTTTTCCAACATCTTCATCTCGTACACACTTCGCTCCGTCCGACCACTCCATTGTCCGGCAGATCCTCAAGCCAGGGTCGTTTAACAGTGGAAACCATTATCGCAAAAACCTCACTCTTTGCATTATTCAATAGTTTGTGTTTCGTGCTTTTCATTAATGAACTTCACTTTTCTTTAACATTTTGTTTGTTTGTTTGTTCAAAAAACATCCGGCAGAAATCCGTGATATGAGGAAGAATTCCTGACGGGGGAAAGAGCGGAGGGAAATAAAGAAAAGTGAAACTCTTAACTTTCAGTCACGACAACGGTCCCGAGTGGAAGACTAGGCGAGTCTAACGGCTCCCTACCTGGAAATTATCGAAAACAACTTAATACATATTAATGTACTTAAACCCTGCGCTTCTGACAACTGTAACCTATGTGTTCTCCGTCACATCAATTTATACGACTACACATACACAACTTACACACATCTCCGCACTCCTACATATAAATTCAACATCATTCGTCTCCGTCAGATCAATACACATTTCTATTTCTTCCTAGAACAGCTGAACTACTACGAGAAACCACATTGCCATCGTTAAGACGACTGAACACAAAATATATTGCTAATTTAATTTGCTTTTAGTCCGGTTCGTGGCTTTCAACTGGAAAGAAATAAAGCTATTGCAGTGCAATTAAAATGATTTTTATTTGATGGATACACAGGAATCTGGCGAAAGTTTTGCACAACTCGGCCCGAATTTAAATAGCGCAAAGTTCAAATTAATTTACAAAAGATCTCTGCTCAAAACCAGAAACATTCTCAAGAAGATCTCGAGACCTCATGCCGGTTCAATTCGAGAGAAAAACTTTTTAAACCTCCGTGGCTCTTCGGAAAAGAAAAAGAATCGAACTTTTCAACTTCTTGGCGTTGCCAGAGAGGTTTCACCCGTGCAATTCTATTTTTCCTACATCTAAACTCTATTTCCGGAAATCAAGTGGGCCTGACCTTTTTACCATTGAATGAGGAATTTCTTTTGAGGTAAGTTTTCCTTTTACCCCGATCGGAAACCCTTTAAATAGACAAACAGTCACGAATTAATTCCTTAAATGTGAGAATACGTGTAACACAATACTCATTTTTCCCAGTTGAATGTCACCATTGCAAAAATATTCCATTTTCTATTTCCAACTCTGAATTACCTGTAGCGGATTATTTCTAGTAGACTTCCTTTGCGAAGCCATCAAACATACTCAATTCAACGGCAACGCTTCAAACGACACTTTTTATTTCTTTCTAAAGAAATGTGACGTGCCGGCTGAAGTCTAAAACCTTCATTTCGTCAACTCCAACTATAAAGACTGAGAAAGTTTCTACTTCTTTTTATCCGTCCGTACTGTCCATAGGGGCAAATGGACACGATTAGTTTTGGTAGCCGGCGCCGCACAAGATCCCAGTTTAAATACCGCGCACTGTAAATTTTACAGCAGTTTATGTATTTGTACGCTCGTGTTGCGGTTTATCCGTTTATAACTCACGAATATTGTCGTTATACGCGAGCAATTAAATAGTATTATGGATACCTATTTGTTTTATATTGCGCCGTTATTAAAAGTGGAGTAAAACAGGAGGCAGTTGTCAGAAACGACCTTCCACTCGAGACTAATAAATCATTCATTCTTGTTATTTCTGTTCCATTATTTACGTGTACAGTGCAAGAATAACCGGTTTAAATGACTCCAATTGTAAAAGTAAATTTAAAAGCCTAATAAAAACCTTATTTATTCGTTCTATTATTATGTCAGTAGGAAAACATAGATGTAAATAAACGGATTTGGCATGCATCTATTAATGATGTGCACCGTCACTTCTTGCTAATATTTTATCTTCTTCTTTTAAAAGGAAACGATAATGTTCTGTGAGGCAACCCATCAAAACATGCACAGATATTAAAAACTTATTAAACATCGAATAAAACTACCAACTAAGGAAAAACTTTGAAAGCGCCGAGCTATTCCTGTAGCTCAAAGTAGTTCTTTCTAGCGTTTACGCATGAATTATTAAAGAGACATTATGTACACATGGAGTACTGGAGCGCTCCGCTATTTCTGGCTGGATCCACCACAGATTTGGGCGGGGGATTTCTCTTCGTTTCACACACAATTTGTTGAGGTACGACCGATGAGATTATTCTGTTAAGAAAATTTAAATCACACCAAGTGCCTAACTTCTCATCCCTTCGGGCGTCACCCTTATTGAAATTCATGTATTCGGGCTTTGAACCAGGAGAAGAGCAAATAGAGAGGAAATACCGGGGACAAAAAAAAGAGAGCGAGCCTTTGTGAAACTCTTTCTTTCCCGGGCATACTTCTTTCTTAGTCCTAGACGATATTAAATCGATTTCACCGGTTTTTTTTCTTTTCTGCAGGTCTCCCATTGCGATTTCGTTCTAGTCAGTGGTCAAGTTCTAAAGAAAGACATTGAAACGTTACAAAGGAAAGAAAACGCATAAAGCAGAACGCGGAGGTCACAAAATGGGACTTTGAATTCGACTTTTAATCCCCGCAACAGGTTCGTCGCATTATCGGCCATAGAAATGCATTCCGATCGTCTTGGTTTATGTTGCTTGCCATTACCAGCACTTGGACAGCTATGAAACGAGTGGTGATCGCTCGGCGTAGGAGTAAGCTGGTAAGCAGTCAACTAGACAGTTCAATGGTCTTATTAAATGAAATGTGAAACGATCGACGAGCCAACGAGCGTATGACATGAAATTCCAAATGAAAATTGAAACCCGAAGGAAAGAGGCACAAATGAAAGTGACGGAACTCCCTGCATCGAAGTGATAGAGACAGCTCATTTCAACCCTTTTTCATGGGAGACGTAACCTGTGAACGGTGACGAGAGAATGCATTCGGCAGTTGTTCTAACCACTTGAAGAAATTTAAAACGTACTCAATGAACAGACAATTGTCAAACTTCAAAACCTTGAACCGAAGAGAGAAATATCCAACCCTTGGGATGAGATCACAGCACGCAGAAATCACACGAAATGGTACTTTAATTTCAATAATCGAATTGCATTAATTTGTATTTCCTATATTACGAAAGGGTGAAAAATTAAAAAACAACATCAACACCAATATAAGTAACATTAAGAACAACATCGAGACCAAAGGCGTCATTTTTTAGAATTACATACATTTGTATGAATTCCGATATTCCGTTTTCCAACTGGCCGTAAGTTGTGTTCCTAGTATACGTACACAAAAACTATTTCAATCTCAAATATAAGACTCGTGTGATTTTAGGTAGAAGAACACATTTCTCAACCTGTTCGAGGAAAACAATACGAACGAGAGAGACGGTAAGATTCGCATGGGGGAAGTCAACAGAAAAAGGCTCTTGAGTGATATTTTGAAAACCCTGATGTTAAATGAAAGGGAAAAACTGAATGGATCGTAAAATTGAGCCGAGTAGGACAATAAAGTCAGTTCGGGGTCACTGAAAACGCAGGAAAACAACAAGGTTCCAAATTTTAACGGAGAACCGACAAGAAACAGAAGCAAAACAAATAAAATGTACAAAAAGACAGAAACACAATGTTAAACAAAAGAAAAAAATGTTAAACTGAACGATTTACAGATGCGGCCGTATCCGTCGCTTAGAGTTACGTACATAGTGTAAAATATATATATATACATCTAGGTAATAAATTATTTTATAATTTTGTAAAAGTAATACCTTTACTATTTCGTACATCACACTTGTGTTGTACAATTTATATTATTCACCTATTTTGATAGTGTTTCTCTGCATAATTCGAGAGTTTAATACTTATGGATCAATAATTTTAATGAGCTAGTCAACGAGTAGTAACAGTAATATTCTCGTTTGCTGTTTTTCTATAAACTTTTCCATTTATTTATTTCCTATTTAATTTGTAAGACGTTACAGGTACTCATGTAATCCATTTACAAAAATTCCAATGTAAATACATTATAGCTTTATATTATAAATATATTGTAAAATTTATTTTTACACAACACTTACATATATTTTTTACATTACACTTTAAGATCTGTAGTGTTGGTTTTAAATTTGCTATGGTATTTTAGATTGTTATACTTTCTTAATGTTATTCTTTTTTTCCTTTTTTTATTTCTTCTGACACATCCTAAACCAGTAATAAGTCGCACTTCAACAGTTGTCTTCCTATAAAACTGAACTGGTTCCCGTGCACAATGATAAATAATTCAATTATTAACATATGTATACTGTAAACCAACATCGATTGTATCCTAGTAACAATAAATAATAGCACTGTACTATGTCTTTTCCGTTTCTTGGTACATCCGTTAAGACTTTTCTATCTGCTTTGTTTAAATCTACCGCAGCAGCAGATATATTTAACTTGTTTTACTTTTGCGTCACGCTTTATTTTATTATTTCCTTTGATTTTTCTTTTTCGATCAAGTTAATCAGTTAACCCGTTAATCATTCTCTATTTAACAGCATCAAGTTTTACTATTTACACTTCACATAACTCTCTTTCCATCTTGTAAAGCGAGTACCTCTCTCGTGAATTAAATGCAATTTCTGACTTTCTACTTGGAGTTTACCATATTTATTTTATTCAGTGTTATTCTGCTTCCACGTTGATTATGGCTTTCTCTTTGTGTATTAGTTCACTTATTGAACCTGTAAACAATTACTTTAGTTGCTATTCGATATTTCGTTTTTATGTTACATAACACGCTTTCCCATTTTTTTTTCATCTTATCCTATTCAGTCGTGTTAAAGCGCATCGGGAAACTGCCAGAAGCATTCCTTTTAGATATACTTGAGTCTTTTTTATACATTTTATATTATTATTATTGTACATATCCATCTTTATTACCAGGACCTTTTGTCCGTCTTTTTTTTATTAACACTATTCTGCGGTGATTGTAAAAGGGCTTCCGTCATATCTTTTCCATTATTATAGTATCTATTATGTGGCGTGCGTCCAGTGTCCTGAAATCGTGCTAAAGTTCTCCCCGGCTGTAAAATCCGTCAACGTATGTGTCGTGTCAATTCGGTTGGCAGGGAACCGGTCTCATTTACCCCCACAGGGACCGCTGGTCATGTTACCATCGTTTTAGTTTGTTACAAGTAGTGGTTAAAAGTAGTTTACAAGTCTCCATCTTCTGCTGGCACGACGAACCTCAACGCATTCAAACAAAGTAATAGTTCCGTCTTCTTAAAACTTCCTTTATCACCTAACTGTGACTAAATACTAAAGCATTCAAAGCTTTTCATAAGGTTTTCACCTTATTTATCGAAAACGTTTTTTTGTAACACTCAATATGCCGAGGATAAACAATGAGAATGTGGGAGTAATAATATTTTATTGATATTTCAATGATAATACAGTTAAGGTTAAATACAATTACAGCATACATACATTACAATTTTCGTTAAATTACTAATTATATTAATAATTATTTGTGTCTGTGTTTCGTCAACAGGCCCACCATCAAATGCCATCGATAATCGCCCATAAGTCAATCAATCAAACAGTTGCCAGGCTGAAATGTCTGACTTCGCTTTGTCGATTGTCCCCTGTGTGTTTTGCATTGACTCTTTCAACCAACTGTCATTGTCTCACTCCGCCATTTTCCTTTTGTAGTTTACTGACGAAACATATTGCCTGTTCGTAGTGCGTTTCATCAACTTTTAAGCTTTTTAATTTTCACCGAGTGTCGGTGTCGACGCTTTCGTAATTGTTCTCTTCTCTTCTATTCCACGTTTTCTATGTGCAATACTTTTCCACCGGGATCACCCCGCTTTATGTCATTTTGCTTTCTATCTCCCACAGAATCTGTCACTCCTATTTCCCCGTATCCCCGTATCACAGTCAAAATTTCACAGATTCAGGTCTGAATTTCGGAAAAAGTCAGGTTCGGATTTTTCGATAAGATCGATTTGGTCCAAATCAATACCCGAAACTTTCTCATTTCGTTTGCGAAAAGTTAAAATAGAATTTAGTTCAAGCGTAGAGAAGTAAGAAAGGTTGCTGTCATTTAACATCAAACACCGGAGACACGTAATTCTTTTCACTTCTGGGATTGTGCGAGTTTTTTCTGTCCTCCAGAGTACGAGATGTGGGAGTACCATTGATGAAGTTCAAAGGTTAAAACGGGGTCTGAGTTTTGGCTAAAGAAAAAAAATCAGGGAGAATGGAAAAGTACGAAACATCAGAAATCATTTCTTTTTATTATTTCGACTACAGTTATTTCAGGTAATTTAAAATGACGTTTTCCATACATCCAAAGAAGCAAAAGAACTTAAAGAAACACATTCTGTGAGATTTTGTTTCCTTATTTAATTTTCGAAAGCACACGTCAGCCAGGATAATGGGGAGTTAACAGTACGAGTTCACAACAAAATCAATAAGTTTACAATCAGCGCATTTCTCTGAATTTCTCCTCCTATAAATCTGTTGCACTATTTTTTTTCTTAGTAATAAGCCAGATGATGCGAACCACGACTTTGTCCGAACTTAGCAAAGTAAATTACGTTTTAGTGACATTTTTTCTTTAATTCTGTATGAACTTAGCACGTCCTAAGGATTATAAGAAAAAGATATTTGCTTTATACCAACGATCGTACAACAGGTGTACACAAAAAATAATGTAATTCCTACATGGCGAACCAACAATTTGGCATGCAAGATTGTTGAAAAATATAAGAGGAACACCCCCTCCTCCGAAATATGAAAGGAGGAACGTCACCTCTTTCTAACACATAATTTATAGTATCTGGTTATAAACAATAACATCAATTACCAGGAACGGACAATAAACACGTATTCGTGCAATATGTACTTGCTCAGTAAATACAAGATAGATCTGACCTGATTCCACATGTAAAATCACAGAGTGATTTACTGCTCTTTGCAGTTATGTCAACCATCACTACAACGCGTTCAACTAACTCCCTTCGACAACTTATGTCGAATTTACGTTTTCCGGCACAGACAATTTACATAAAGCAACAATTTGCAAGGATGGCCATTATGCCACCTCATAAAAAAGGGGCATTACACATAATTACAAAGAAAAGAAATGGCACGTCCTTGTTGGACAACACAAATTCTCAGAACGAGAACAACAAAGATAATTTAAGGGCTTGCATACACTAGACAAATTACTATAATAGGAACGAACGGTTCAACGCACATGCGACGCCTTGTCGGACTTGTGCAAAACTTGACGTCGTCCACCTGAGCGAAAAAATTCCCTTTCCGTTTCCCCGGTTGAAATGTCAAAAGTCAGAACGAAAATAGAACGTTCTCTTGCAGTATTTGTCACTCTTTAATCACCTTAATTTAATGCTGGAAAAAAACTTTTCAGAAAAAGAACTTCTTCACAACTTCTATATTTTTCTGGAGGGAAAAAAGCTAGCTGTGTATTCCACCTATTAGTAAGTTTCAATCTCCAAAGTAGTGACTTTCCGTTTCCCGTGTAAAAACACTACAGGTATTTTATATTCTGAATTTTATGGGTATTCGTTTGCATGCCACCATTTTACAGAGTTTTTCCGTTTCTTACACTGGTTTGATTCAAAATTTTCGCACCAAAAGTTTCTAAAGTAGATTTTTTGAACAACCCTTAGCAAAAACCTGCGAGAACTATTTCCAAATGAAAAGCGGTGTAAAAGTCAAAGGGTAAAAACTTTTTGTCCCGTGTCAAATCTATCACGCGAATGCCGGTCAAAAAACGCCTTTATAACTGATCCTGCATAACTTATACGTACAATTTTTTTCAACAGTGTACGTAAGATACTTACTCTTTAGTTTCTATTTTAAGCATTAACGTGCTTAAGTTCATAAACTTTAATAATCGTGACAATTATTCATATCAATAACTTGTCGTTGGAATATTTTTTCGCGTTGTCATTTCTTTCGTAATAAAATCAATAATATTTTTTTAATAAAGCTGTGAAGGATACAAAAACTTATAGAGTTCATGAAGGGCGATAACAACATTTTATTAATGGTGTGGCAAGGAATGAGAATGTTCTCTTCTCAACGAGTGAGCTCCATCCATGCGGTGCCTAATGAAGGAAGGTGTACGCAGACTTAGGTCTGCCAAATGCCAAAGGAGTGAAGGGAAATGCCAGCCGAATAAAAATTACGTACAGTATACTGTACGATCCACAAGTAGTCGTCCCATACCACTACGGAGGAATTATGTGAAAGAACCATTTATCATTTTAATTTAACATCAATCAACTTAAAGTAACATGCCATTTCAAGTTTGGCTGGTCGGCTACACGAAGTTTACGGTCACTCGACGTTACATGTCTTTATCTTGACTTTTTCGCAAGTCTCATTCTATCCGAATCGCGTGCGAGTAAATCCAAAAAGGATAGACGACTCGAACTACGTAAAATGAATTCATGTTTTGGCATAATCCACATTGATTGTGACTCAATTACGAGGAGTTAAAGAATTCTCTTCGAGACTGTCGCAGTCTTCAACTTGTGCAAATGGGCCCCATGGGACGCATACCAAAGACTAGAGAAGGAACGAGGACTCCGTTAACTTTTACTTTTAGAAAATTGTGAACTTCATCATGCGACTCGGTGGAAAACATACGGAGCTGGGAGACTTATAACAAGAAATTAGTCGAAACTTTTGCTTCGGGTGTCGAAAACATTTAGGAAAATTTATACTTTTCCACTTGAGAATGTCCTTAGTCTTCCGGTTGTAAATTTTGTTCACGTTCTTCTTTTAATTTCATAGACAGGAAAAGACAGAAACTGGGAGGTAGACGCGCAGAACGAGTTTCCATAGCGTTAATATTCATTGTTTGCGTGTTGATATCGCGTCGGTAATGGATAATAGACAAAGAGAGGCGGTCTATTAGATCAATTGTAATTTTATTTGAAAATCACAGTATAAGATCGTGTCGTAACGTTCAATTACGAAGCGAGAAATGTAACAGTTTCCGGGAAATACAAACGGGAATATAAGTGGGTAAATTAAGAGGTAGACAGTTCAAACGAAACTAAACTTATTGGAAACTCCAATGCAGTATAAGAACGAACAACTCCAATCACAAAGCGCGAATATGATTTTATATATATAAATCATACTTCAACCTAGCTTTAACATTTTAAAATAGAAGTAAGGAACTCTGAAATGGTGTTCAATAGTCAACCTGCGAGTATTCTGTGCCTCTCTAAACTCAAAACGAACAAACTTGGTATACACTCTTAAAAATAAAATATATTCTGACGTAGCTCAGAATTTCTCTCTTAGCGTTTCCCCAAAAAGGCCTCATTTGTATGCAGAACTATCACCACACACGTTGCATGAAAATGCTTAATATTGACGGAACACCTTAAATCTTCTGATTACGGCATAAAAGGTTCAAGTGACTAACACGTCAAGAGTCAAGCAGTTAGGAAGAGAGAAAACATTCACACCGCCCATTACCATACACGTCGAACAGAAGAAAAATTACAAACATCATAAGTCTCAAGATGGTGAACACCAACTCCTCATTCAAAAATACCTAAAAGCATCAGTAAAACTGGTAGAGGTGCAACCGAAGAAGACAAACTCATACAACATCAATTCCTCACAAAAATAAAACCCGAAACCATGCCAAATTTTACTAGAATTTTGCACAATTGTACGCGTAACAATTATGCAGAGAATATAATTGTAAGTCCACGAAACAGAATTTAATGGCTTCAATTTAAACGATCCAAATCGATTGCATAAATTAAATTTAGGAAGCATATGTCCGTTCACCAGTTGTTTTATAAATTTATACAGAACAGAGCAACACTTTCACCGCCGCATTTAACAAAATAACTTAAATACATATAAAAAAATAAATAAAACAATTTTTTCAATGGCGTAACATCAAAGGAAAGTTACTGTTTGCCAAGGTCTCCATGTTTGAATTAGTCCTTGTTGTAATTCGTACGAAAAACAAAACTTACATTCAAAACGATACCGCAACAATCGTACTTATATTCCTTTTCAATATATATTTTACATCTGACGATTGTTTTTAACAATAACAGTACAACAACTATAACTCGACTCTTTGGGCTTCCTGTTTTCTTAACAACGTTAAATAAACGTCAGAATTCACCCAACTACTTCATCAACTAATGCTCCAAGGGGTGTAAGTAAATATTGATGTATTTGGTAACACTTGTATAACATAGCAGAGCAATTAAGTTGTGTACATAGAGCAAAGGATGATTTATATTACGAGGAGCATAAAGAACTTATTAGTTCTATTGATGTAGCTTGATACTCTTACTAAATCTATTAATTTGAGTGCACTTCCCAAAAAAAATTCGTCCCTTAACAATACTGATACAATACTGATTTTTTAAGAATAGTGCCAGACGGAAGTGACGTCACTATAGAAGGTACGACATGAACCTTTACGAGGAAGAAGGATGAGGAAAATTATTAAAACTTGTAACAAACGTTCCGGTGAGAGAATAGAAAATTCGGCGGCAAAGTTTCTACCCGTACCCTTGCAGTACCTCATTTTTTCTGTTGGTAAAACCTCCGGTTGTGTTTTCAAGGTTAAATGATGAACCTTAAGTTGGCAGGGTGTGACACCACACTGCAACCCTAATGATCCAAATTAAAACAATTACAATTAACTGTGTAACGGGAGAGATTGTTTAACGGGAAGTCACCAATCAAACGGTAAATTACAATACTATCGAAATGTTAATTTATAGCTCGAAATGTTAATTAAGCTTCGCGCCATTTTGTACGTGAAAATTCAGACCGAATGATAAATTCGGCGGAAATTTCACTTTTATTGTTGTAGGCATGATTTTGTTACTACCACGACCATGCGTCTTCAACGGAAATACAATTACAATTAAATTCATCTGCTATGTCCGATTGTAAATAGCAATGACATTGCAAAAATTAGACCCAAACAAAAGCGGATGCCGATGTAAGTGATCTATCATTTAGTGAAAACAAATCACTAAGAAGGGAACAGTTAAAATGAAACAGAGGCTTCATTGAACAATGCGAAACGTCTGAGTAACAAAGAGAAGTAAAAACTAGAGTCGTAGAATTTATTCTACGAACACGTACATCGCGTACGAATAATATAGTTATAGTATACGTCAGTGACAATAATCTTGAATTGACACAAAAGGCACTGATGATGAGGGAATTGACTCAATGGTTGTAATGGTTGTATAAATACATATTCCAATACAAAATGCTATTAATTAGTCAATTAGCATGAACATACTGTATAATATACTAAACCTTCATAGGCAATTGAACATGCACAAGCAACATCTCCATCACGGCAGAACACGAGATAGGGTTAATTTTCCTTAAGAACCCTCTACTCCACACCGAAAATTATGCCTTCAGAAAACCTGTCTAACACACGGCGTATGAAAACCAACTCTGCCTCAATTACATGTGAAATCATAGGTCTCCCATTACTCTTCATCCGCTGATGAAATCGGATGCTGCAACTCTTCTACAAGAGAAAAGACAGACTTGTATTTGTCGAACAGGACGAAAATCACGGAGAGTAGAATTCCTCGTTTCCCCCCCAAAAAAAGTAGAAAAATTTCTAAATGTAAAGTAGTTTTCCTCTACATTAACCAGAATAATGAAACTTTCTCAACTGTGAGTACCAAAACGGAATACTAATTGAACAGCCAGATGAATCGGAATATAACAAAGTTGATTTGGATACCAATTCTTTAATCTCGTTTGGTAACAATGAAAAACCGTAGTACGAGACGAAAGTTAATTTCGAAATTGATGTTCTCTCCCGCTTGAAGTTTTTTTAATTGCCACTACAACCATCTCAATAATCCCTTACGTTCAAACCAAGGGGGGAAACAATAACAGCATAAACTGTTACACGACAACCTCACCAACTAAAAAACCTTAATCTCTATTGTGATGATGCAGTAAATATACAGTAAATATTCGACATACCAAGACAAACACTCCAAGAACAATATTGCACAGTAACCTCGCTACCAAAGCGTGTAATATCGTATTCCCGATATTCCCAGACTTGAATCCGATTTCGTTTCATGTCCCGGTTAATTCCATATATTCAATAATTTATAATCGCATTACCGGAATCCAAGACCGAAAAGTCGTTTCATCGTTTCCGGGAAATGTGGCAGGCTCAAAACTTACAACTTAATAGGATTGCTGAAAAGTAATGATTCGTGGGAAGAAACGTTCAAGGTAAGCAAACACAAACCCGGAGAGACCGCATTGGCATTGTTCGCGTGCGAACCTGAATCAACTACAATTTCACACCGATACATCCGAAGCACATTGTCTCTCAACCTCCAACTGTCAATTTAAATTATCGTGACGTAGAGATCGTCTGATGAATTGCTCACAAGAATTGACGAACGATCGGGTTCGGGGTTAACAGTTTTTAATTGAGCTATGATCTGTTCCCCGGCGTTATCACACGAGTCATCGGCTCTTTGCGACATGAATCCGTCCAATCTCTATAATTTCACTTAAGAAATAACTCATTACTTAATGGTCTACAACTCTGCAACTTGCCTTTCCCTACATAAAATTATTTCCTCATTACTTTTTAAAGCACATCATCACGTTTTTTCCATAATAAGCCTTTTAATTTTTTTCTTTGTCGCGCTGAAAATTTAAATTTCCCGATATTAAATTCAATTTTGCTAAATTTTTATGAACTTTCGGAAAATTAATTTTACGAATTAATTTAAAATATATGTATTCAAAACATAATTAAAAATTCTCAGTCCTTTCCGCCGACTATTTTTCCTTCAAAGGGATGAAGTTCATAATCCAATGAGATGGAACTCGTGAATTTTGATCGAACTCAAACTGAAGTAAATATAAGTAAAATAAGTTTGTTTACTACTAGATCAATGACATCAGTTAAGGGTAAATTTCAAACACCTGGCAATTGTCCTTGACCTAATGCCTTAATGGGTATCAAATTGAAAAAAGATTACAGCACACATACAAGTGTACACAAGTTGTACATTAACACCAAAAAAGTTGGTTCACTCGAGAGCTTCATAGGAGTCAACACAAAAAAAAACTGAAACGATTCCAAACTACGTGTTGAATAAAATACAATTCATAATCAAGGAAGGATTGAAGTAAAGAGGTCTAAGTGGAAAGTTGGAAGGCGAACAGAGACCGGACGTTAATGAACTGGTGTGTAAATTTGAAATTAATACGCGAGTTCAAATAAACCGTGAACACAGCAGTCGTGAAGGCGACCTGAATTCAATAAAAAGTAACAATATAAAGGAAAATAAGAAATTTACAGCAACAATGGCTTCCATTAGACTTGAGTTTAAGCCAATAAACGACATGTCTAAATTTTTTCAATTTTCCGGAGTAATATCGGACGAGGACTCTGTAGAAACGATTTTTCATATATATAAAATCTTATAACGGGCGCAAATGAGGCGGCAGAAAACATATTGCTCTGCAGGAATTCTATTATCCACGTCCATGTCCAATTGACCCGTGAAATGGGTCCAGCCGAAAGTGGCGTGCGATCGCTTAGGACAGCAACATAGAAAAATTCATAGCACACGCAATGTAATTTCTATTTGAAATCCGAACTAATTCAACAAAAAAATGAATCTGCACTTCTCTCGGTGAAAGAAGACGGTAGTGTCGTAGTACAAGAAGACTTGGAGGAAATGTAATTATATAGGAAAGCTAACGACTGACGAAAAAAGGCAACCATTGAAAGAGAAAAGGTCCGCAGGCAATATCTAATCCGAGGATAACTTGGTTTCAAATGGAAAGAAAATTGAAAGATTCACAGAAAAAAGGAAAAGCAGACGGCCGGAGAAAATGGAAAAAATGGAAAAAAACAAAGGACGACAAATTATGTTTCTTTTGAGTGGTCCACGTTCAGCCGGAGGTTGACTTCAGTTTGTTTCAGTGCGAAAGACCAATTTCTTTGATTTGAACTTACAAGAACTTGAAATCTTAATTCCTAATTGACCGCCACGGGCAAACGTAAAGATTAAATCTTACCAGATTTTTCCCATCTTCCTACACCGACGGATCTGTCTAAGATAGGTATAACCCTCATGGGAAGCATCGAACGTGTAATACGGCTGTTAGAACAATCAGAAAAGTCAAGTACATTTCCCGAGTTCTAACTTCTGAAGGTTACTTTAGTTCCAGGCGGATGAGTACTTTATTAGTTCTGCGTAGAAGGCTAGCATTGACGAAATTATTGAACTTAGACTTTTTCAAATTAACATTAGGTAATTATCGATTTGCAGTAACCAAATGTAAGGGATGGTGGTATAAATGAAAATAGTTCTACACCGAAACATTAACCAGTACAACTAAACACATTTTATTTACACGGCAGCAATAATGGTAGCAGAAAGCTGGGCTTACGGTACGGTACCGGTAGACCGTCAAACATGTAAATCTGTGGTAATGAGAAATTAGAACTGTATTAATAGTCATTTTCCAGGATCTCACAAATAGTCACGAACGTTATTAACAGCCCTTGGAATAAGGAGAGGTGAGGTGGTCAAAGCGAGTCAGACGCCCACCTTGAAAGGTAATAAACTTTCAGCACGGAAGAAGGAATATAAAAAAAAATGGAAAGCGTGACGCTGTGAAACAGACTGCAGGAGAGAAATGACAAATCGACGATACGAAGCCGGGTAGTGGTGAGGGTGAAAACGTGGCAGCACAAGGATCAGACCAGATCAGACGAAGGCTTACGACTGCTGTTAAAAAAAGAGGTGGAGATAAGTCAACCCAACTCGTCCCGGGGTCCAAAGGGAATGTTAAAACTACCGGAAACGACCAGAATGAGGTGAATTTATGCCACGGCAGGAAGCTCACGACGGCGTGAAATCCACGATAAATGCTCTTCGCCTAGATCCGATTTGCCGGACTGGAATTTCAATGCCAAAGATTAACCACGGTGGAATTCGGCGAAATGAAAAATAGCGGACTACCCGGGAGACGCTGTGCAAGTGATCAGTCGTGATCGTTTGAAATCGAGGTTATTGAATCTCTTCGTGAGACAAAACTATGACAAAACTAACCGCTACCAACGCAAAACTATCGAGACGTCAGATGAGTCAACAACACCAGCGACTACGAGAGACCCGTGGGATTAGAAAGAATAACAATATAAGAAGAGAAGCAGCACTACCGACAACAACACAGTTCTCTTCAACACGTACACGAAAATTAAATTTAGCCTTGGTTTAGTTCGGTTGAGAAAAAACTTTCTTCCCGGCTTGGATGCCGTCCAAGAGACGCAACTGCGACGGGCACAAGAAATTCACAAGTTAAGACAAGCATAAACGAATAAATTTTGAACCTCGCTAGGCAGAAATGCGAACTAGTTGAAGACGAAAAAAAATTGATGAAAACTGCACTGCACACCTGTCTGGCCATATATCACTCCCGTGATGTGGCCATTTCGAGCATGTGTTCAATCAAAGTGTACGTCAAACAGCGGGGCATTGTCAAGCAGATATATATAAATGCTCATCTGACTAATCAACTAGTCTAAACTTATGTTACAATACTCCTTAAGTATGCCCATAAAAAGGCACGAAAGCATTAAAATCGGTGTAAAAATAATGGAGGAGTTCCAAAGGGCAAAATTCGTAAAACTTGTTACCTTTGTGCCGTGCATGTCACACCTTCACGACAGAACAGATCTAATACTACAACAGAATACCAAATATATTACAATCCATAATTAGTAACTAAAATTCAAACAATTCCAAGTAAAATCAATAATTTTTAATTAATTTTTAAATTATTCCGGATCGATTTAAGAGATATAAAAATATATTATATACGATTAGTATGTAAAAATATGCAGCCAGCAGCTCTGTTGTGAACTAGGGCATTGCAGAATCAACTATTCAAACTCAAAATTTAAACCCGGGGTAGTAAGGCGGCGGCACTTCAAGTCGTACGACACATTGCCGTGAGATTAATGCACAACAGCAGTGTGTGTTACAGAGGAGGCAGCAACGCGAACTCCACGTGTCCATACACAACGCTGGTCTTTAATAAACATCAACTATCATGCCGCCAGTCTAGACGAAAGACAATTATCACCAACATTAATAGCGAAAATGATTACCATCTTATTACTCCCAAGTCATTCTCCATTAAGGAGTTGTCCGATTTAGGTTGTAGGGGACGAACAGAGAGAATGGCACAGGGGTAATGGCATTTGTGTGGAAAGCAAAGAACTGCGAGGAGGGAATGTAAAATTTATTACAACATTTATTGCCCTCCTTAATAAATTAAAAAACAAATTCAAAAATCCAGTTGAAATCCAAGTTTTTATTTCGATACCTAACCGATAGACAACCTTGGTCAAAATAGTTTTATTACCCGACACTCGGACTCTCGAGTACCTCCTTGACGGATAAGACACAGCATGTGTCTTTACTGTCAGCAACTCTAAATCCAGACACCCGGTAGCCATCTAAGTAATTTTCCAATTTACTTACTCCACTGAAACTCTATTATGGTTATTTTTCTGTGCGGAACTCAATTAGCAAAAAAACTATTTCTTTCTTTCCTGAAACCACCCGTGATGGCTTCACTTAGGCCAAGTTTCTAATTGCGTCCTAATAGCGTTTCCGGCCATTACAAAAAATATACCAGGTTTTACTTAGTCGATCACCTTGACGAAAAGGGAGACGTCCGCGTCGCTAAAGTCATTAACATTTGTCACTGGTAACCATCACTATTATAACACAACTGTACGGGAAACGTGAAAATCATCTTGAAGGCCGGACCATACGGTTTTTGGCAACGTTCGACAACGAATTAGGTAACACCACCGCTTACTAGGGTCTCATTACAATCATTATTAACTTGACTATTAAATATTACAAAATAAAATGCAAAACAGCGAATAGTACCTATCCGTGACTAACACCTGAATATTCAATATTCATTTCAAAATTTGGGTATTCATACTTTCGCTATCGGTCTTTTGTTGATGTGTTAAATAGACGTACGATTTTGTCCGATTGGTTACTTATTTAACTTCTTTGCAGTCATACATAATTCTACATAAATGAAAAGTACAGTTATGAATTTCTGACTCTAGGGCGCCTCTATTTGTTATTATAACCTGTGATATAACTATTAAGTATTACTATTACTGTAAAAAAGATGATATCTTTAAATTATTCAGTTTACAATTAAAAATATTCCGCAATATTAAAATAAGATATTTTACAGCCAATAACTATTGTTGTACATTACAGTGTTTCCTTTAGATAGGATGTAATGAGGAGTACATCAAGTTATGTAAATATCGTTTGTATGCTCTGCAACTTCAGTCAATTTACTTCAATCTATTACAATGCAAAGAATCTCACACATAGACTCCGTAATACATTTCTTAAAACTAACAAACCCACAGGCGCAAACACACGAAGACGAAACTTCGAGCAAACAATCAATTCCAAGTAATCCCCCATGCTGAACAGGTAACCGAAATCACTTCTAAGGTCATTTCTCTTCTCCACAGACAGACAGGAACCCATTTCGCTACAACACTATAGGCCAATTCAAGGTGATCGGTACGCGATTCTCAGGTAGTAAAGACGAGTAGTGAATTGACGTGTCTAAGGTCACCGATTAAAAAAATAGTTAGGGAAATAAAGATGGGTCGAAGAAACTCGCTGACTACACACACGCGTCGTGAATACCGATAACAAGCAAACTCCTTCGTTTATGGATTTATGTATATCTACGTACGCATATATACAATGTACCACACTTGCGTAGCAAAAACGATATCGTTGTACACGATTAGCTTTAACGTTGATTACAGCAATGCCCGTAGGACGATTTTCCGCATCGAGTACATTCGTACACTGAATGGTTCCCACATGCGAAGGCAACTACGATTATTCATTTACGTATTCAAGTACGTCTGAAACGGTTATTGCGCGCACATTTTACATAAATTACGATCAATTTAAAATGATGAACACTTGAATGCAACCGACAAGGTCGAAAAGGACAGGCCTATTAACAAAGCTGCGACAGACTCTATCCATTAATCTTATTTATTTGTGGCCCACTCGCCCTCTATGTTAGCATAAAATATATATAACTAGAGAGTAAATTAAATCCGCTCTCTCCCTGAAGGGTTCAACGGATAACAATGAAGAGACGGATAAAACACAAGTTTTACTTATAGTAATATTTTACAAATGGTCGCGGAATGACTCGTTTCGAAAGCAACAAAAAGTATGACACGTTTTTAAGCCATTTCTATAAATAAGTTTTATAACTAGTAGTTTTACTAGTTAATATACAATTATACTGAATAATATATTAGTGTATATATTTACCGAAACGCAGCCAACAGTCCTATTCTCATTGTTGTCAATGTTAACAATAAAATAGTGAAGCGTTCATTCGTTATGGATACTACTCAATATTATTACTCAAATACTCAAATAATATTACTCAAAATAATATTGCTATATTATTCCAACGTAACATTATATTATACGACTGAAAAATGGGTCTACTAGTACTCAATTAAATGTAGTTCCGTAAATATTTAACGAATCTCAAAACATTAAACTCCTACTCAAACTACTCTCAGTACAACAAGCAACAAATAGTCTTACAATTAATGAGAAAACTGAAATCAACGTAATGTTAAGAAGTTGGCGAAAGCAAACATTTTTAGGGTGGTAAACATTAACTCCAGTACCCGATAATAATCTCAGGACTATTAGTGGCTTAAATGGGGGTATACAATAATTCAGGGAAAATCCCTTGAATGGATTGTCTTAAACAGAAACTACTTGGCACTTGTTTCTACTAGACACCAACAAATTAATAATTTCTTCGTGAAGTCAGAGCACTCGAAACCACCTTTCCCGAAAACAAGTTAGGCAAATAGTTTCGGCGACAGTGAATCGATAAGCTCAATCAAAATCGCCGTAGATTTTTCTCGCTCGCGGATACAAAACCTGCACGGGCGATTTCTCCTGATTTTTCGAATTTACGGCGTTGTACATTAAACCGATATTCAATCCGTTTCCTAGCCTTGCCCTCAGATAAGCGCGTAGAAGACACGCATAAGCACACGAACCCTTCACTTTTAAGCGGCACTATCTGTATCAAATTCATTCGAGTGATCGAAATTCCGGGATTTCCAGAAAAATGGCTATTAAACGGGCGGGATAAGCTCGTGAGCTAAGCACCATCTTTAACGCGACAAACGTGCACGAAATCAATTAAGTTTCACGCACTTAATAGCATTACCACGTTTACCCTTACGCAATAAAAAAGCAATGTGTTTTTACACATTCTAAATTAATTCCAGATAAACCGATTAGCTGCATCATGGGGTAAAGCTTTAAGTAAGCAATAGTCCTGGTGTATTGTCCTTGTTAACATAATAATAATAATAATAATATTTAATAGTTATCTATGAGCTCTTATCAATTCCAGAACTGCTCCAGCTGTGGGGTACTTTGCAATACCATTCCGAAAGGGATGTGAACTACACAATGTTTATATCCATTCACATCTAGGTACTACGAGTAAAACACGTGTCACAATACGACACCACTTGTAAAAACAACTACAGCAGGTCAAGTTCTGTAGCGCAAACGACAGTTCCCAGCAATAGCCCAAATTTATTAGTAAATTCGAATCAAGTGTTTCAAAATAAACTTGAGTAGAATAAAAAAACAAGACCAAACAATAAGTCAAAACCGAAGTGTTTGCATTTGCCTGACTGTCTGTCCCACCGACTGCTTCCTCGTAAACAAACACGGGCAAACTCCAAGAAAAACAAAGTTAAGTCCAATAACCGGAGAGCTCAGATAGGAAAAAGGGGGAGGCTAATTTAAAGAGACATTCACAAAGAACTTAACGTGGAATTTTCGCGGGCATAGAAACTCAATTTCTCAGCAGTTTTAGTTCCCTTTCTGACACACTCACTAAACAATTAATATAGACGTTAATACACGAGTACAAATGATGAGATGAAATGGTAATACCACGAGCTAAATAATTAAATGAATAATATATATTTAATTGTTGACTTTAGGGAGGCGTAAGGCTGTCGTCTTCGCCGGAGGCTTTCGCCTGCCTAGATAAAAGATACTAACTATTTTATATGTTGTACGTCTACTTCAATCTTGAATATCAAATCTCAATGCAGAACATTTTTGATATATAGATCGACCCTAACACTGAACATTACACATTTCACCTAAACTACTAACCACTGACAAACTCATTAACTGTATAACTGTCACAGAATACTTGCCACACGTTACAGAAAGGTGATCGCACTAGTCGTCATTGGCTTGGTGGGCATGCACCTTAAAATCAATGAGAACAGACCCCTCGCGAAAAGGTCGCGTGGAGGTGAACCTTTTTTGGCGATGGATTTAGGACTACCTCGCTGGGCGCCATGCATAATACCCATTTTCTTTGTTCCCACAAGAAAAGGCAAATGATTATCGAGTCTGGAAAGATATTACCGCTTGTGTGAAGGGTATTTTCTTTAGGCCGCTTATTACCTATTGTTAGATGTCTTTCCTTTCGGCTGGGTATTGAATGTATGACAGTTTATGACCGGATGCGACGATCGATAAAATGAAACGAATGACAGAATAGCTACATATATTTAAAGTTTATTTTAAATTCAAGAAGAAGATAAGTTTGCCCAGGAAAGACGGTAGAAAAAGTGACTGGACTATTGATCACTGATCCTGGGTTAATGGTGTTACAAGAAGAGAAGGTAGTTTACTGAAAAAAGCTGTACGCTTGCTCCCCGACCATTAGCTAACCGATTCACCCAGAAAATTCCCGACGGAGCTTCGAGAAAGAGAACTACTTTTTTAACGTCAATTTAACGCGGAGGACGAATATTACTCGAATATATCATTTTTAATATAAGACAATATAGCGCATTAAGATTTTTAATAAAGGGAAAGGTAGACTAATTGAGAATAATTCGATGAAAAAAGGTTTTAGAACCGCGATGACAGGAGCGTACGAGCCCTCCTAGCTAGGATTTAATTTTCTTTCTCAATTCAGTCGTTCCTTTCTGCTCTCATACCACGACGTTGAGCTTTCACTTCATTCCAAACCGTTTTAATAAATTGATAAGAAGACTTAAATGATAAAGAGGTAACTCCGATGGAGGTAAAAAGGTCGCGAGACTGCTTTTGCTATTTCTTTCCCTGCGGCGAAAGTTGAGGACCTCTTTGGACTGTCTGCAAGCCGTTTGAGACAAAAACCAAGCTGTAGACTTGAGGCGCAAGAAAGAATAAACATAACTAAGAGTTATTTGTTTTCGAGAAGGCAATTTCTCCGTTTCCGTTTTAATTTTTGTTGTTTCATTCTGTTTGCTCCGATGCCTTTTCCAATTTCTAGTTTTCCTCTCTAACCTTTTCATCTTGTTCTTCCCATCTCGCGTCCGCCATCGATTCTCCTTCTTTTCCCGTTCCATTAAATAGCCTTTTAACTTTTAATTTTCGTCACCGACCTTTGCCGTCTTCAACCGATTTCTCCTTTTGTTCCGATTACCTTTCTGGAGCAAACTAGAAAACCTGTTCCTTGTTTCTCTCCTGTTGCAATGCGAAACATTACGTCGCAGAAAAAAGACAGCACAAGACGCCAAGTGATACGCAATCCGACAGATAACAAGGGACCATTCTGTGACTTGTTTCACAAATCCTCCTGTCGAACTGCTTTCCCTTCTGATTGGAAACTAATAAATAAAACCGGATATCGAACGAGTTTCCAGTAAGTCCAATTTCCATATATCTATATATAAATGCATAGGTAGCTTCTCACTGGAAACAAGAGTCGATTCGTCAAGTGAAAATTAAATACGATCGGATAAAACTTCTCATATTGAATTAAACCTTTTAAACGAGAACAACCTTCCCAAAGGTCGACATCGCAGGAGAACAAAAGAAACCGAAATGCAAGTGGAATTATCGAGAAAGACTTCTCATTAGCCCGGGTGAATTATTTAGGGAATTAATTTGCAGTTAATGCTCTTACATGCAAAAGTGCTTACATCTCTTGCAACTTACTTCATTCTCACTACTTATTAAAAAGGTAGCACAAATTCAGTACGTCCAGATTGAATGTAACTTATCCTGACCTATAAATTTTAAAAGTTTATTTCCAGGTAATTAAGTTGTAGTATCTAAAATCCAACTGCTTTAATTTAGAAGAAAAGATTAAAAACAACCTATCAGTTCTTCTGTGATAAACCTAACATGTACATTTTCTTAGGTACTGACCATTGTGTGCAGCCCCGGAACGCCATGGGTGGCCCTAAGAATTCATGTCGAGACTCGCCTTCGCCGATGTAAATCATCACATACTTAATGTATTTTACGCAGCTTAAGTCCCTAACAGGCGCTCTATCTTCTAATTTCCTCTATCACCTACAAGTTAGACCTTGAGAGATCCTCATTTTCCATAAATCATTTTCTGTAATCATGCACATCCCGACCCAGGCTCGAATGACCCTCCTGAATTTCTCTGAGACACTGATCCTTGATCTATAACTCTCAGTTGTGAAATTATAATTTGTGATAATCGTACAAGACGTATTTAAAGTTGAAGTAGCCAAAGGATTCAACTATTTTCTAATAGTAAAAGTACAAAAATTGTAGAAGAATACTATTTCTTAGGTTGAAAAAATAGTCATCATGTACTCAACTAGGAAAAGTCATTACAATGACTGTTAAAGAACACATAATTTCTACGAATTTTTTTGCGTAATCCAAATTCCAGCAAAACCATAGTTCTAAATGGTTATTTATTAAATAACAGTAGCAAGTGCAAAAACCTAAGGAACACAAATGAACGTCAAGTAACTACAAGTACGTTCTCAGTAATACTTGAAGCAATGAGAAGAATACTCTACTAATATACAAAAATCTTGATGGAAAGAACAACTTCCACATGGGAGCGACTCTTTAAAACAATGAACAGGAATCAAATACAAAAACTGACATTAGTGACAGTGTACCATTACATTTTAAAATAAAATGAAATAGCGTAAAACAGATAGAATAATCCAAGAAACTAAAAGAACCATTAAAACTTGGAAACTAAAACGATTATTATTAAATTTTTTATAGTCATTACAAAATTGCTGCTCGCCGGTATGCTTAGACACTTGAGGAAGACGTTAAGTTATTTAAGTCTCCTTAACCTTTCATATCACCAATACAAATGAATGCAGCAAATAATAACATAATTATTAAATACAACACTGAAAGATTTTAAATAAAAATTTAATTTTGATTTTTTTCACTTAGTAATAATTGCCTTACAAAAAAACTAATTTTCGATTAATTTCAGAGATAACATTAGAACCACAGACATTATAGGCGTGATTAACAGCTGCACAACGAGCACAAATGTAACGGTTGAGTTTTCATGTGAATGCTATGTAGATATCAAAGATATCACTTCTTTTTTCTGGTTAATTCTCTTCTCAATGACAAGCAATTGCTGGGTGACGAACTGGAAGAAAAAACGAAACGAAGGGAAACAAGTTGTTTGAGCTTTTCCACTAAATGAAAAAGGATTGCGTAGCTCTCCACGGTCCCACCGTAACACTCCCCCCCCCCCCCAAAGGTAAACCTGAACACGATAGGCGTGGATCGTTGAGCCTTTTTCGTTTAGAAAATAAAATTTCGCAAACGCGTTAAAGAAGAAAAAGAGGACTGACGAAGCCTTACATTGTGAAGATTAAACGAAGACTCCATCCCATTGTTAAATTTCCGCAACAGTTGACAGGAAAACGGAGGACAAGACGAGCTGCGAAGTAAATCCGAATGGAAGCTGAAAAGTCTTCAAAAATTTGGAAACAAAAAAAGGAGTTAAGAATATTATGAAAAAATGTTTTATGGAATCAACGAATACCGTACTGAGTCAGAAAAACTTAAACCTAACAAGAAAATCTAAACCAAGTAGGAAAATCTTGTTACCTTTGGCCGCTGCCACGAAAGATAGGAAATTCCACTTCGAGAGGATTTTGTAAAACATGGGTCACGTCTGGGTAGCAGCTTTGCCATTTTTCCTAAACTTCTTCAGGGCATGGTCAAACAAGAAACTATCTCGACTCCAAGTTAAACACACGTACCAAAATCTTGCAATAACTCAAACCTGCCAAAAGTGGGAGACGCTCTGGGAGACGACCCAAGTAGTACGGAACCAAACCGATGATCCGAAAAGTACAACCCATCGTTTTCTAAATCTTACTTTTGTCGAAAGAACACAAAGCAGTCATTAGTAATTTATCCTCGACTCAAATTCCAAGTAATCAATTTGCCAGTTCCTACCGAAGGAAAAAACTACAGAAAAACACTTCGTTTTATACGTTGTACTTGCCGATGATCCTAAACCAGGGTCGAGTCAACTCCGCCAAAACGATGTCAAATTAATTTTTATGTGACTCCCTGGTAAACTTCACTCTCTTTTTTTCGTCTCTATCTCTCTCCTGCAGCGTTCAATTGATTTAAATTAACGCGCATCGACGATCAATTAATTTGGAACAATCCAAGGCGACTGGTGTTCGATTGCGACCCGCCACGACCCGACCTGAATTCCTTACCTCCAAAAATAGAAGAAACTGTTACTTGCGTTACATCCTACATAAAATCAATCATCACGGAAACGAGTGATAGTAAACAAACGATGAGTACGTGAAATCGTGACAGAAGTTTGGTACCTGTATTAGATTTCATTATTTCGTGGCCTACCTAACCGAATAAATTTAAATTGCGCATGCAAATAGACGAAAGGTGTCAAGGTTGATTTTGACTTGGTGAAAAAAATGTACAAGGAAAGACTCATAGAGAATTAAAAACGAATGTTACGTAAGACAATGAAATCGTATAAAGAATCTAGTAGCCCCCGTGATGTATCACTCTTCCAATAAACAAAACGGGTATTGTATTTGCTCAATAAATAAAAAAATAATGTTGCTGAATCAAAAAAAACACATAGTAAAAGGAGAGGAGAGTTTAATCTTCATTACTTAAGCATTAGGACAGCGTTACATCACGATGCCGTACATTTACACAAAAATTTGATGTTTAATAATTCTACAAGTTAAAAAATTACATACATTAATAAACGCTAACAATACCACATGTTGAAGAGAAATATAAGGAGCACTATTAGAATAATTTAACTACTTTCATCTGCTAGCGACGGTACATCAAATCAATGTAAAAACATACCATAAATCATTTGTTTCAGTGGTGAAATGAATAATTCACTTCCAAATAATTGCCAACTAATTGATAACTTCTAAATCAATCACTTGTATGCGGGGGGGCTACAAGCTACAGGTAACAAAGTACATAAAGTTCGCAAAAAATAATATCGCGGGGGATACCACTGACAAATTACATACCATAACACAGCGTATGTCATCAAACAACGCAACTTAATTAATATAACGTACATTAAATTAACATTCAAACTGTCAATAGCCAAGTCATACTGGATAACGTAACTGTGGAAGGCTTCACAGTAAATATATAAATAATGAGAACTTTTAGAAACCTCTTCAGAAGTATGGGCTTGATTTGAGCTGTAATTTCAGGTACACCAGAAGACGCAGCAAAACTTGGTAGTGCAAGGTAACGAAAAACCAAATTTAAAATAAATAACAGCAGTACTGAAAATAACAATGGATTCGTAGATCTAGTAGTGGGTGTAGACCAAAAGAAAAGTAGCAAATACTTAAATACTTATTTTATTCATTACAGTCTACTGTGGTACACACTCCCTACAATAAATAAATGCTCCGCCCGAGGGCTACGACTCTTCCTTGAGGGTCGTAGCGACCTTTACCTTCTCCTATTTCAAACTCTAGCCGAAGGATTAAAATTTCTCTTCGCAGAGTTAATATTTGAAATATTAACGTGAATTAACGTGAGGACGATTTCCTTTTGTGAAATACGCGAAAGAGAAAGAAATTCCATTCTGTCGTGGCGGTCCACCAAAACCGGAAAGGTTCTGGTACTGCTTAACAAAACCAAAAAAGTTCTTGTGAGAACCTTTTAATTGGATCAAACGTCGTACCCGAAGCACAAATCACTTCGAAAACGTTCTGAGAAACTTAGGCGTCGTTAGTTACAGTTTAGTAAGAGTTTTTTCCGAGATTGAGGTACCTTTTTGTGCAGCCTGAGCCCACAAATCGGATTATAAAACGCAACGATGGCAAACCAAGGTTTATGAAAACTCGTAAACCCCCATACATCCCTTATCTAGCTTAAATGGTAATCGCGGTTAATGAGGCATAAATCTATTTCTAAATTCTGTTTCCTACCTTCCGGTAAAATTCTAAAAGTTCAAATAAAGGAAGTCTACCTATAAAAACTTCACTGTTATGATACAATATAACGTTCACACCCCTAAAGAATTATGATGTTATATTTATAGACATTTCAATGTGAGTATGGATTTCACTTTCCCAAATAGGTGATTCTCAACGAATTCGAATTTCTTCCAGTATCAATTTCAAATGTGAAAAAACCTTCAACGCAATGAAATATCTTCAGTAAATAAATTTCAATAGCAATAAAAGCAAACGTCAAATATAAATCAAATTGAAGTGATTTCTTTGTTCGAACACAGAATGCGTCAACGGGTCGGGCATTTAAATTTCCGGACGACCCGCAGATGAAGTTGACACCTACCCACCTCAACAGGTAAATCTCTCTTAAGTGATCAACGGCCTGCCGAGAAAAGTCCCCTGGAGAAGACATAAGAACTTGAAAGGAAACATGTCTTGATAGAGGCAAAGCAAACAAAAACAAATAGCCCCTCTACGGACGAGACGTAGAAAGCAACAAAGTGTAAAATGAGATCTCTTCAGGGTAAGGTGGACTACCGAGAAGGCTACAACAAGTAAAGAAAGTGAAAAAGCGACACTTATCCGATGTTTCCATTGTCGAGACACCCACTCTAAACAATAATATACATTGTTTTCCCTTTGTCTGCCCGGGAGCTATCCTGCTGAAAAGTAAATGCTTCACCCCCCAAAAGCCTATTATTATGCTTTCCACGGTTGAAACTTTGCGGTTTTCATTTTCAGAGGCACATGCAGCACGGGATTCGTCGACACTAGCAAATCAATAGCAAACGATTTATGCTTTCGTTCGGAAATAACGATGTCTTCGTCTTCCATTCGACGAAAAGGAAGGAATGGGAAGCAAGTAAAGAAGAAAAAGCGCAAAAGTAGAAAAAAGAGACATGTCCTCAGATAAAGTCTCACCGTCATCTAAAGCGTCTTCAAAGTGTCATTATCCACGTAGAGAAAAGATCGCTCTCGGGAATTCCTGCAGGTTGTACGCGTGCGTTTGTTTGCCTCTATCTGTCTGCCCGTCTACCTCAATATATTCATCTTTTCGCCGATATTTATTACTCATCCGAATTCTTTACAGCCTCGCTTGTAATCAATTTCCTTCCGCGAGTTTTCCCGCTTGTAGCTCCGCACCACAGTAATAGTAAAAAAAAGTAATGGGTAATGGCAGTCCATTCGTTTTTCACGAGACATTAAATATGTCTAATTAGGTTGCTGATACAATTGGTGCGTAAAAATATGAGGCCTTAAAACTTGTTTTCGAAGGTACAAAGAGGTACCCTTTTCACAGTTAGTGAGCGTCAGACTGTGACAGTAAATAACAATAAAACTGAGCAAAGACAACCGATACTGTAGCACCACAGTTCTGTACGAACCGAACAGTACACAATTCAAAAGCATTGAAGATAATTTATAAAAAATTTCATGTTTGTTCTCCGATACCAAAATAACATGTGTGAGCGTACGAAATATTGTGACCCTATGTTTCAATAAATTTTGCAAACCCATAAATGGTACAAATCTATCAACTGTAATAATCATTATTGAAAGTTATTTTCAGGATGGCGGTGTACACATATACTGATTGTGTACTTCATTAACTGTATAACAAGAGCAACACCAGGATGTTTCGTGTATCTATGTATTTCAAGTATTACACGTACACGTAAGTTTTGCATTTTAGGAGTCTTATTTGTCGCTTTTTTGCATACTAGCTGGGAACCTATTTCCAACTATTCGTCACTGCTTCCCGCTGATTTTTCATAGTGTAAAAATATATGGTCGTTGAAGATCGTTTTCACGCGGTTTTCACCGGTCACCGATTCTTTTAACGACGAAACAATATTCGTAAATAAATAAATAATGAAATATCGTTGACGACAACGGGGAACACAATCCGAACAAAGCGTTAATAAAAATTTGATTAATGCCCTTCATTTCCGGAATCGAATCCTTTTACCCACACAATCAGCGTCATCTGAAAAATCCTGGTGTTCATGTTGACAATCATCTACTACCTATTGATGTTTGATGAGACAAAAAAAGGCACCGAAATTCAAACGCAATTGATGACATCCCAAAAAAAAAAAACCGATCCGATATCTTATTGAAGCGGACGAACGTTAACGCCCTTTTCATTAAAACGTCGACTACCGAAAAGGATTTTTACAAAAAAGAATGAGTTACAAGTACCGCACACGAGTGATGAATGAGCAACATCAAAGTACGAATTTTCAGTAAATTTAGTGCCATCGAAACAGTTTCACTAATCTTCTGTACTCCGCTGTCTCCCTTTTATCATGGGAAGGAGGTTCCGAAATCTATTTCCCCACCATCAGAAATAAAAAAAAGTTGGTACATAATCACTTTTCCCAAACTACCTGTAGTGAAGTTGTCATTCCAGACATTTTACGATGTACCATAATTCCCTAATAATTCTCTGAACTTCGCCAGTCCATTCGCCCTTCGCCGTTCCATTGGAGTTTTCCATTATTTTGCGTACACTAGGGAAAATTGAAAAGCCTACGTCACACAAAATATCACTACAATATTGCAATAGCCATAATCAACGCTACAAATTACACAGTTGTATTAACGAAGCGTATAAAATCCATTAGTCTGCCAGTTTCAGATTTCATCTGTTTATGCTTCGTCTCATGCACCGCCAAACGAGTAATATCACAATAAAAATAAAAAATTGAAATTAACCGTAAATAAAAATTATTTACGAAGTAATTATTTATTTACCTAATAAAATTCACCGTGTTTTATGTATTTAAAAAAGAAATAAGTCATTTAATTTCACAATAATTAGAAACCACTTTGTTTTCATAATTAGCTTTTAGTTGTCGGGTGTTGTAGATGTCTCTAACTTGTAAATGTTAATAAATAGTAAAACGTATACGAATGTACAAAATTCATGCATATATGTAAAAATTATTACTTAAAAATACTTAAAATTAAATTACTTTTAAATTAATATTAAAAATTATTAATAATGAACTAGTTATTATTCTCTTAATAGATACTTATTTACAAATACGGTTAATAGATACATAATATTTTGCAACAATCAACAGACACAGGAAGAGCCCTGATTCCGTGATTCATCACAACTTTTTCTTAAAAATATTCGGTTTAAAAACTGTTTCCTTAGAAAGGGCAGAGTTTAATTTGTCAACTTCAACAAACAATGTTGTTCGACAACATTAATAATGTTAACATTGTTAACGTTTATCCAAAACTATTTTGCCGAGAGAAGAAGAACAAACTATAAAACTAGCGGGAGGACGTCAAGCAAACTCAAAAAGGTAAAACGAAACCGAATGAATAACTCTACGCGCGCGTAAGGGAAAGCAGCGGGAAAGCCTCGTAAAACTTTTCAAAAGTAAATAAATAAAAACAAAAAAACAAACTTTTTAAAACTTTTGAACAAACTTCGGAGGAGAAACAGTATATACGAAAATAAATGGAGTAACGGGAGCCGATGCCACCACGGAAAGGATAAAGATTTCACTTGAATTAATTAAATAAAGGAATAGAAGTAAATAAATAAATAAAAGGAAAATCGTAAGGTGGCGACGAGTGACTTGAAAATCTCGTTACGAGAACGAGGAGACGAATGAACGGACGATCGGGCAGATCCGTGCCAAGACACATAAATACAGTCCCGTTAATAAACTTTGAGATTTTTGGCCCAAAAATTGCGTAAAATAATAGTTACAAGAGT
Source organism: Polyplax serrata (assembly GCA_037055365.1). NCBI lineage: Eukaryota > Metazoa > Arthropoda > Insecta > Psocodea > Polyplacidae > Polyplax > Polyplax serrata. The sequence continues at coordinate 9,777,476 of JAWJWE010000038.1, read as the reverse complement.
TGACCCGATAGTTTACCAACTTAATGAATCATTAAAGCAGTAACGTTAATATATAATGCCTTACGAATGCCATTTAAACTGTTACGGTGTTTTCTGAAATGGTTTTCTAGTCCTGTCGTGCTTTTTACACTCCACTACTATAATTATTTATTATTAATTGTTACTTGCACTGTTAACGACGTTTTTTCATATTTTTTCTTGTACTCTTTGTGAGCCACGCATTTCTTGCCTTACCGCGTTTACTAGCTACCATTTTCATTTGTTACCCGCAAGAACAAAACCCTCCACCCCCAGCATTCCGAGAAATCGGAGGTAAAACAATAATCTATGGAATTCAGTTTACAAAAAGTCATACACATTGAGTCACGCATCAGACGTCGACCGCAATAAATGCCTATTGTAATTTTGCCTTTCCTGCCAATACCTCAATAAGGTTTATAGCGACCGTAGCTACTCGTCAAAAGATCTAATCCAAGGGTTTATTGCCGGGTAGCCGGTCCTATTCTGCCTGTATCCTTCGACTCAAGTCCGACGCCTTCCTAGACAATAGGCTAGACCCAACCTTTCCTTGTCCTTGACAACCCTATTCATACCATAACCTCCGCGTCTTCCATTCCCGAATGAATGAAGCGCGGATGGCTATAAATACCAAACCTCAACCTCTTCACGCGACTAGTCATTTCTTAAACGAGTAGTCATTCTTAACCGTGCAGTCAGTTTCAACCATGTAGTCTTCATCATCAGCAGTGATAGTGTCAGTGAGTGTCAGTGTAATATGTAAGTGTACAATAATATATTTAATATAATATATTTCCAACATGCATAAGTGCAACGCAGTTATTTCACGCATTCGTACGCATCGTGAGGTTCCCGCTAACCTCCGCATTTAGGTTCCTTCGAACCTACGCACGCATTTATACGCAATTTCTTGAGGTTCCTCCGAACCTCCGCATTTAGGTTCCTTCGAACCTACGCACGCATTCATACGCAAGTTCTTGAGGTTCCTCCGAACCTCCGCATTTATACGCATTCTTGAGATTCCCGCGAATCTCCGCACTTTACGCAATTTAAGGTTTACTACCTTATACGCATCATCATTACGGTCCTTCGAGTCATTTCACGCAACATGCACTATTAACTTTTTTTAAATTCATTTCAATAATTTTACACGACTACCTTTCCGAACCAACTACGGATTAATTTACGTTGTTTTCCACAAAAAAAAGTACGAAAGTCATTACATTAATACCAAAACCAAACAAAAATAGTTTACCTGTAACAAGTATATGAAACTTGTGTGTGTGTTTAGTTCTATTTAAACCCGTGCTCAGCGGGAAGGCCCATCTAACCTAAATACTAGGTAAAATATTTTTGTCAGTCAAAATAATGGGTAGGAAAGCATCACACAAAGGAACGAGGTCATAGAAAGGGTCAAACCAAAAACCATTTGGCACTCTGTTGAATAGACAATTTGCAAATTTTGACGCCTATTCGTCTAGTTCTCCAATGAAATGACGAGGTCGGTGTGAGCTAACTAAAAAAAGAGAATTAAATCCTGACAGGAGTTAGAACATAGAAAAGGCAAGAGTCTCAGTCTTACAGTAAAATTTTAACGAAATATTTTGTTCCCACGTCATTGTCTAGGTAAGAATCTGCAGTTACATAAAATTTTCACTACGAAAATAGAATAAAACGTTTCTGTTAGTACATTAGTCAAGTGATGGATAGTAACAGAACCATCGCATTCTACGGCTTCCGACAAAGAACTGAATTTACGCAAAATTAAATGCTTTGAAAGGACGTTTGATCAATGAACTGTAATCCGTTTAATCGTCCTCAGTTGTTCCCTTCCACTTCTATTGAATTCGACTATTTTTTTCTACGATATTACACGTTAAATTCGATCATGCGATGATCATAAAAATTTTTATTCCGGTTATTGAAGTCAAGACGGATTAGCGAAAATTCCAATGTGCGAATACATTGAATTGAATGGAAATAGCTGCTGGTAGACGTTAAATTTCTGGAGAAAAACCTACACAAGGACAGAATGAGAATAGAAATTCTAATGGAAAATTCTATTAGACAATAATTTTGAAAACAACAAAGGAAACGTGAAACACAGAGACCATCATTAGGTGCCAATATGAAAGCTGCTTGATTCCGCCAAAAATGTCGTAGTGATTGTTCACTTGTCATAAAACAGAAAAATAATCATCCAAAAAAACTTAATTACAAGATGGTACACATAATTTTTTATCCTAAAATAGTACTTTTCTTTTCTCTAATACTTATATATTACAGTATGTATGTATTAGCGTCAATAGTATCCTGCAACAATAAACACAGAAGTCAGCATAGATTTTATTGCCTCATATATAGCGGTGAACGGATAATTAGCTTTTTGAAAATTTTTTTAATACCCCAAATATTCAACCCAAAACTATATATTTTAGGGCTGCTGCTGCTGTTGCTGCTGTCTTCTAGAAATATTCTATCGACATTATGAAGTGTCGAGATATTCAAACATTTTCTAACTTTTCTGTCTGCCTTTTCTTCTTCTCCATCCTCTCCATTCCTTCTAGCTAACGATTTAAGATATTCGGTTTTGGAGGTTAAAGACTTTCCCGGCCAAACGTATTGGAGGGATAACGATAAGAAGAAATCAATATAATCGAACAGTGATTCGTAGAAGAGCCGTGAAAAATAATAAAGCCAATATACCGTGATAGATATCGCACTTAATGCATTTTTTATATATAACACATTTTATTTATAACTCGATTGACGTTTCAACAGAAATAAATCTCTCAATATTTTTATGTCGCTCTCTTATTTTACATTTGTCCGCAATTACAGTTTTACCAGTTTGCTTTCTGGGGGCAACTTTGGTCACTTTTCCACCTTTCACTTCTGTTTCCTTTCTCCGTATTACCCAACTTTAGTAGAAAACAATATTGCCATTAAGATTAGCAAATTAGAAGACTTCTACTTCTTCTTCTTCTTACGTACATCTTTGCCTCAAGTTCTTCATTTTTCTCAGGGTACCTCTTTCCCCGCTAACAACAGAAATTCCCCTTTCCTCTCCTCCGGCATTTTTCTCATCGTTTTCTTTTTCCATGACAAACTGCCTTTCAAAACAAATTTTTCAACTGGGTTTGAGAATTTTCTCCTATTGTTTTGTGAGTATTTGTTTACTGCTTGTTGCCATGCACAATTGACGGGAGGCCGCATATTTTTTCCATAACTTCGGGTTTGTCAGAAGGCTCTGTACAATGGGTTATCTTTCTTTAAGCAATCTAACCCCAGGGAACACACGTGATCATCCACTTTTAAATCTTTACATGAAAAAACTTATGATGACATATATAAAGACAAGTGGCGTTTTGTATTACTGACGTTGATTCGACTAAGTAGCAACACAAGCCGTCCAAAGTCACAAACAATTCCATGCATCAACAATCGTATACATCCAACTAATGATTTATTTCAAATGCAAACCGTGTCAAGTCAAACTGAAAACCGCTGTTTTAGAATTGTTTCAAACTTCCAAACCTAACATTTCACAATTAAAAAACTTGACATCGTCATACGGCGCACTTTCTCCAGATTGCACAAAAGTCTCCACGAAGAGTGACACACGTTTGTTTGCAGTATTTCAAATCCCCCGGGTGAAAGAAGTCAACTTTTAACTCCAAATTAAAAAATAATAAAAGTTTCTATCTGGTCGAAGTTACGTTTCACAACCGATGGAAGAAAACTTCTTTCCCTGACAGCGTCAAAAAGAAATGAAAATGAGTTGAGAAAAAGGGACACGTCCTGAAAATAAGTCCAGGATTAGAGACCAAAGAATCCGCGACAAACGTGGAAAATGAGAAATAAAACTTTCCTTCGCAGACAAAGAGCACGGTGAAAATATAAAACAGAGGCGAACAGACAGGGCTAAGAAGTGAAATAAAGGGCGTCGCCTCAGAAAACTTTCTGCCAAAAAATTACTATATAGGAAGTCAACAATTGATCAGGGAAATTGTGGAAAAACGCGAGCGATATTTTCCACGTGGAATCTCATGAACACGCAAAACGCCGAATTCATTCCCGTGTAAAATGAGAAATCTCATTCTGATTTAGGTTTTTAATGGGTTCCTTTTTTTCTATAAAAAGTCAAGTAATTACTACTTTTTTACTTTAATGAAATTTTCATTTCGTTAGTGAATTAATTATGAACGTTTACCTTGATCCTCTGTCCGGTTACCTTTAATCCGCCGTTGAAAAATGAAACGTTATGGGATGCTTAGCAGTTTGCGGAATATGTGTAACCGCTCACCGGTAGAGAACACTACTTTTATGTTTCGAAAAGGAGCGAATCTGGATAGGCTAATCTGTGATAGACATTTCGTTGAATATTCAAATGTATAGCAAGCAAACAAAGTAAAGTTAAACGAATGCAGTAAACCTGAATTCTTGCAAAAAAAGTATTGAAAATTTAAAAACTACCCCAATGCGTATCTGTTGGAGATAACTTGGTTCTCAAATACCAGAGTAACAAACACTATTAAGAGGAAATGAAAATGCACTGGGTTGTGTCAACCAAAGAACTTACAAAAGTAAAATTGAAATTTTAGTTTTAAATTTACTTCAAAAGAACACCAGGAAGGCAGCGAGAAGAGAACGAATTCAAAAGGAACGATCCAGCGCCTAGGTATGGGGTCACGTGTGCTCTGAGTAATTTTGTAGAAACTATAAAATACACATAAAGTAATTAGTTGCTTAATTGCATACGAATGATATAATATGTGTTTTCGTGGTTACAGTGCGTACAATGATTTATGCCATATTGCGACTCCACCGGTGAGCGGTTTATTTCTCTCCTACATCTGTTTGTATATGTAAATATACACCCAAGTTACACGTTTCTTACTCGATTTATTATTCCTTCCAGGGGAGTGAAAATTCTTCTTCTACGGCGACAAATAGAGTTTTAAACGTTGTACAAACGCAGTTACAAAAGTGAAGTCCCGTACTTATAATAAATAAACACCGGGTTTCTGCCTTTGCCATGTCACCCCATGACACTCTAATAAATCAAACTTCGCCACAAAAGTTTGCCTACCCGAAGCGCGTCAAGAAAAAAAAACTAGAGCCAACGGAACGGCAATTTAATACGGTTTTTCTACGTCCCATTCAATCTTCTCAGGCATTCGTCATTCCATTTTCTCTATGAAAAATACGGCCAACATGACGGGGGAAGCATGTGTGCGTGAGTTTCCCCACGTATGCGTGCGTGTGGGTGCGTGTGTATCCCTGCTCCCTCAAAATACCCCCAACGAGCTCTAAGCTTCCCTCTTTCCAAGTTAAAAAAATTTTTCCAGTTACTCCCCAGCCGTTCGAGCAAAATAAATCCAATATATTGGAGGCTATGCCGGGACTAAGCCTGTCGGGACCCAACATGTTTATTCGATCCGAGTGGTCAGAGCTTTCTTTTCCATTTTCGTTTCCTCCAATTTCCCACCTTTCTTTTCACGTGAACAATCTTTCTATTTTTTGCAACAAAATTAGAATTTAATTGATCCCCACGGAATTCACAGAATGCACCTGATCGAACTTCCCTATTTTCTCTTGACTGTAGCACTAGTAGAAAATATCCATCACCTACTGACACAAGGCTTGCACGTATTCTCATTCAGGTACTAATTCTCAATGTTGGTTACAAATTCCAGGTTTTCGTGTCACTCGATGAGTTTATAAGCAGTTTCTAAGAGCACCGGGGTTGGACTATTTCCAACTCTCATTGACTTTCAGTTTCACATATTTACGTCAAATGTTTTTCTTTTTTAATGCCCTGGGCCTCAAATTCTTAACATTTTTATTATCATAAATCCTTATTTCGGAATATTTCTATTGTATTCCTTCTTATTAAGTACCTCTACACTCCCGGTTGCCAAGTTGGCTTCTTCCTTAATGCATTCAAGTTCAAATGGCCCGGTGGCACATCAGTATAATCCCAAAATAAAGAAAATTTCCGAGTATCATGCGCATCACTCCACCAATGGGTTCCCTGCCATACGTTTTCATTACCTTAATTGTGTTATTTTCCGTCTTACACGTGAAGTAATAAAAATATCCCTTTGCTTTCCTACCATTGCAGCCAACACGAATTCGTTACTCTGCACTAAGTATTTGCTATCTGGATTTCTCTCTTTTCTGCGGATTTAACTTCAACTTTTGCTCAAACTTGATACTACAATTTTTCCACTTAGTCCCGAACATATTCCTTGCATTTTCAGATTTGTAATTTCCATTTCTTTCTCCCGGGTTTCTCTCTGTTTTTTTCGGCAGTTTTATTTCTCTTTTTGTTTCTGCTTACCTGGCGACTTCACGCATTTCCTCTTAATTTCCTTTCTTTTCATTACTAACATCAGCATTTGTTTGAGCCGTATTTCTTTCAGTCATAGGCTCTCAAGCGAACAGAAAACATTATTCACCGGGTCTACTCTGTCCTTTTTCCTTGCCTCAAAAGTCCTAAAATAAAAAACCTTGGTGCGTGACGCTTGTAAGTGTCCCCCGTCAGAAATTAAATTACAAATTTTTGCACGTGCACGACAGTTTTTTAGATTAGAAAATCTTCTCGCTCTTGAAAACATTTGAACTTATACAAATCTCCTTAACTTCACGTTACAAAATACGAGTACTACGATTACATCTCTGTGACAGAATGCATTTAGTGAGTAAAAAACAACAGACTACAACACGGACTGCCTGAAGTATTCTCAAAGAGTCTGTACGTCTCATTTCCTCCATTCTTAACTACCGTCCTATTATTTTTATTAATTTTGCGCATTAACTTTGAATTCTTATTTAGATACAGAGAAGATTTTCTCAAAATACCTTTTACTCAATCGTCGCAAAATTCGAGAAGAAAATCGATATTTTCAATGACAAAATTTAATGAATTGGGTCGGTTTGTTTTTTTCCAATTTGTTCCTTCGGCTTGGCATACAGCAGTTCGGCGTCGTCAGGAAAATAAACCTGCCGGAGGCTGGGAGCAAAAATTACATTTTTCCCCATCTCATCCCATCGGTTAATGGAGAAAGACGATGGGAAAAAAACAATTCCGACAGCGAAGGAAGAAGGCCAACAGATATTGGAGATACACAAAAGAAAAGAGAAAATGAAACACTGATTAAGGTGCACCTTACACGGACATGATGTACCATTTCAGATAGGTCTTTAACGTTCCCGTCGCCTGGGCAACAATATTCAAATGATTTAGCAAGATTTCCACTTTGCCACGATTCTGCAGCATTAAACGTCTTCCCTAATCAGAGACGGGGAAAGGGAAATCGCGATGGGGAAAAAAATCGACGGAAATTAAAAGCTGCCTCGTGCAAAATGAGGAAAATGAAGCAAATCAATTCGTCAATGCTTACTGAAATTATTGGATTGTTCAACCAACCAAAATTTGAATTTAATCAGCTTTTTTTAAATGAATGTCGAAGAAACGAATAACCAATTTCCGCCCAAAAAAATAATCAATAATCAACTCAAGTAATAATGTACCTTATTTATCAAACAATTAATTAGAAATAAAATCATACATATTACTATAATTACCAGAGATTTTAATTAAAGATTCTGCTACTTTAGAATTGAATAGAGTACTAGAATGAGTAGGTTGGTATTAACGTGCCCGAATCAAATTCACATACAACGGTTTGAGGAGGATCTCGTACCACCGAACCGCTGCCATCATTAATTGTAGACATGGTTCTCTCGAAAATGATCGTCTAATGAATTGTATTCAAATCTACATATGCATAAAAAGTTAAGCTACATAAATATTAGTCATAACTTTCAACTTCTTCAAAAGGCTACCAAAATGAAGCTACTCCTAGGGAAAAACGAGGTATTCTGTACAATTTCAATACGAATTCCATTTTTTTTCGTTTACCCCTATACAACCAATCAGCAATAAATCACATTAAATTTCCGGATAGAATTCAAAAGAGATACTCTTTGTCACTGATATATATTTGGACTCCGACTGCCAGATTTAGACAGCCAGAAAATGATATTTAATAGAAGCGCACACAAAATTTTTTCGGTTGGGTGTTTTGGTAGCATATAATCGGGCGAGAAAAAAATACCGAATATTACCAATCTATTTGAGAACTTCGCGGTAGAAATCGATTCTGATTTTAGAGTGAGAATAGGTTGGGAGGTCACACCACTTGGAGACCAAGCCAGAAAAGCAATTTCTGAATTTTTTTCCCCATCGAATAGCTGAAAATTCCAAAACATTACTTGACACCTGATCGCCTTACAAATGTAATGTTACTGCCAGTATTATTCCTTCCGGAACGTTATATATGATTCTACACTACCAACTTATTGATTGATAACAAGTAGATAAAGATGGATAACACTCACAAACTGCGAAACAGCACAATACTTTTTTTAGAATCTTTGATATTTCGTCCTGTTTCCTTGCGTTCTATTGTACGACATCAAATGACACAAACTGAAAACAGAAATGGATCAATCTTTAACTTTCTTCTCGTGAGTTCTTCCCTTCAGGCAAGAAATATTGTTGCTCAACGATGTCCTTTGAATTTTCAGACCTCTGCAGCCGTGTAATGAAATTTCTCCTCCCTCCCAAATTACACTTTTAGAATTTTAAAATCCTTTTTCAACTGCTTATAGGTTGACCCGTAAAATTGTATGTGTACATACGTACATAGAGGAAGTCGTGAGCATTAATAGAACCGAAACAATTTCCGTCCGCCACATTGAGAATTCCACACGTTGCCGATAAGCCACAGCATTATTTTCTAAAGTAAATTACTTTATAAAATATAAACGGCCTCCGCTACACATTATGCGTACCCACATGCCCACAAACACGTCTGCTTTCGCATCGGTCAAGATTTGCTCACCCCGGGGTGGTTACCTCCCGTCGGGAAGTTAAGACCCATTCTGTGGCAAAACACTACTGCGGTCGAAGTATCGCGTGTGTCCCACTAAAACAGTACACGGCCCCTTGTCGAAACTTGGAATAATAATACAAATTTCTGTAAATTTAAAAAATTCTTTATCGTATTTTACGGTATTATACCCCGAAGACGCCTACAATACGCTTACTCGTATAATTTGTATATGAGCTCGTATGTATGCGTATTTTGTGTGTGAGTGTGCGTGCGCCTTTCCACCACATATGGAACCCGAGTGAAATGAGTAATTTCACAACTGGAAACCAAAATTGACCTAATTTTCAGCAAAACGACACCCGCAAAACGTCGTTAAAAACTTCACTTCGCATCTCAAAACGGGCACTAATAACACACAAACACACACAAGTACGTTCAAACAATACAAAACGGGTTCCGTTTAAACATTCTCCAACAGGTTGAATTTGATGAAGAGACCACACAATATGCTCGAACAAACCGCAGCGTCGGAAATACGAGGTGAAGTAAAGTCTGTTTCCTGACGAACGCCATAAAACCCAAATACGAACGTTCACATACAAACACACGCGCACACAATACTTCTGGACAATTTAAATCACAACAACTATCTCTCCTCAGATAATAAACAACATACAGAAAACAAATATAAGCAAAACCTCATATTCGCGTATCTCCATGACTCATACACAACACACATAAAAGCTATATTTATAGATTTAGGGCGAGAAAAAAATATACAGCTCATCGAACAATAAATACCCACAAAGTTCGAGATTATATTTAAATACGGTTCCTCGCAAAACCTGAATTATGGATTTACGATTCGCACACCTGCGACGGTATTTAATTTGTTAAAATTAATTAAATCTAGTAATTATTAAGATAAGAACGATTACGGGTTTTAAGTACGTTTGATAGTAATTAAAAATATAATTACAACTACTGGAATATTAAAAAGATACTTAAGACATCCCTTTCAGTGAGCCCGGTGCAATTACTGTTATTAAATTTTTGGATAGGATTAAATGCCCAACGTTTTCGGCTGCACTGCCTCTGAATGGATGCCATTACCCTATTAACGAAGCTCGGATGTTCCTACATCGTACCAGTGACATTTAATCCAAAAAAGGAAAGAAGTGAAACCTTTTGGGAGCATGTCAACAAACCGATCATTTCCTCATAGACTTCTTAAGTTTTTCCTGGTTTTCCACGAATACGCATTCACTTACAAAATCAGGGTTTTCCACCATGTGCTACCGATTAGACTTTCTTCCATGTCTCTGACTTAATTAAAAACGGTCGGCCGCGATGCCGCGATCTCTAGCAGTAGACTTCACGGGGAACCTTGAGGCAGATGTATTTATAGAAAATTGTCGAGTTCGTGTTGCGAGATCGTCCCATTCAAAACGAATTAAAAAAAGTCATCAGAGTTAAGAAGGCGAAGAAAGTAGAGTCTTAGAAACGCAAACTAGCCGGCAGGAGAAAATTAAAACTAGAATAATGTAATAAACCGTGATATATCGCTCTACTTTTTTACACTCAAAGACGCAGCACGCACAAATCTTATTTATCTTATGAGTTCGTTTTACAGCCTTTTAATTGACAGACCTCGGATCGAATCGCAGTTTAATTTGCAATGGACCCAATAGATTTAAATGGTACTACTGCAAACGTGGAATTTTAATATAAAACAAAACAGGACAAGCTATCATTGAGGTATGATATGTAGGAAGTGATGATTCAGTACTATCATATGTAACTGCCGGTTGCTCTGTTTGAAAGGTAGAGAAACTACGGAAATTAACATTGAACCTTTGAATTTTGTTAATCAAAAGTTTTAATGCTTCTTTCTTCCACATCTTGTTCATCTTCTTTCCTTCTTCTCGGTGAATGACTTTAAATGGCTTCATCTTTGAGCTTTTATGTAAGTTCATGTCCCTTCAGGAATCACCCGTTCCTTTGGGAATAGATCTGTTGCTGCTGAAGGCGATCAATTTTATTGTAACGGTAACGTCGTGTCTGGTCTCAATGTTACATTTTGTTGAGATAAATTGCACCAAATTTTCATCTATTAGAAGATCGAGTTTTAATAATAGAAATTACATTTTCTGGTGTGCAATTGTTTGGAGAGCGCACAAACTCTGAATATGATTCCCAGTGGTATAGCCGTTCCCCTGCTTAACAAACAATACTGCCAACAGACATCAACAACTGGATCAGTTATCACCCAAAAGATCTTGTCTACGAACATAATAGATAAATGTCCTAGGTGAAATCAAGTCAATTCAAAATATTTGAAACCCAAACCAATCAGATACATCGGCAGGCACCGTATTGGGATGCCTTCTGCAAACAATCTGAGAAATAGAAGACACTTCCTAAATTCAACGTTTCTCACAGAACTGTATCAAGTATAAAATCAAAGTATATCCAGCTGCTTGAGGCTTCCTTCTATTTTCATATAATACATGAAAGTACCTTGTTTATAATAACCCACTCCGCATTTAAGGAAACAAACAAATAGAAACATGAGCCGAGAAATGAGCTCGTCTCTTTTCGATCGAAGTCAATCATTCAATTACTCCTGCAGTCACGACTGATTTGAATTTCGGTCTGTAAACGTCGGATACTAATATTTTATCGTAATATTTTAGTTTTGTAAAATAAATTTTATGATGACCATCAAATGTGATCCACGTCTTGTTGTAGACGTTCATCTCCCAGTTCCAGTGTTGTTGCAGTATTCACCCAGTATTAACTAATAATTCTTTTTTTCCTTTTTTTCAAATATTTATGTAACATAACTTCCATGTACTTGTTCACCCAAGCCTTGTCGTCACCCCAAAAAAGTCGCAGCCTCTCGTGTCAAATTAAGTTACTCAGATGACGTAGGAGACTTAAGAGTTGAGACGATACTTCTCCAAAGTTTTGGTGCAAGCAGTCATCTACCACTTTTTTGCATTTCCCCAACAGACCCTGTTTCTCCCGTCTCCAAAAATAATTTAATCGTCTCGAAGTGCCTTTTGTCTTTCCCAGTCGAGCACTCTGTATAAATTATGGGTTATATGTCGTTTTATTCCCTGCAGTTCAAAGCGAAACATTGAGTCCACGGACTCAAACTCAAATGCATCACTCTGAAAAACTTCACAATTATGGCTGACTACATTACCACTCCAATAATGTGTATACGAAGTCAACACAAAAGAAACCTAAATGGTCTAAAATTAAGACCAACTTTCACACCCACCCCTTACCTACTAGGTTAGTAACACGACATTAAAACCTACATTACATTATACTATAAAAATAATTTGGGCAATTTCCCAATTGTCCAATAAAGCTGACAAACAATTCTAATAATTAAAAAAACTTCAGTTTGACATTCAAAAAACAATTACAGTTTATGACAACAGAACAAAACCATAGCAGGCATGTAGTAAAATAATCAAGCAACACAATCTTTGACTCCATATAAAATTGAAGTAAACCGTTACATGGAATGAAATAACCAAGATGGAACGTGTTCAATTAATAGCCAATGCGAGATTCATGAAATAAATATTGAGAAATAATAATTACCACAGTAATCAAACTCTCACATTTTAATTAGAATTTTTTTATATATTTTTACTATTGAGAGACGCCAACTTTTTCACAAAATATTACGATCTTAATAAACACTGTTTCTTAATTATCATTTGATTAAAGTTGATGTCGAATTTCCTCAAACTTCTTCGATGCGAATTTATTTCTCACTTCAAATTCATAATGATGGAAAAGATTTTGCTTGTACACGTAAACCTGCTTGTAAAACTGTAGCAACGTTTACATTAGCCAATAAAATATATGTGACAGCTGTGCACCGTTTCATAAGAAAAGAGGCTGTGGGTTAACAAGGCACAAGATAGGTACATATTTTCGCAACTGTGCAATTAAAAATGTTCGAAATGAAATGTTCAAAGCGTTTCAGCCTCACTTAGGGATGTTCAGTCGTTTTTCGCAACTCCTTGTGATGAAATGGAATTCTTGGAAAACACATCTCCTATGTTTGAAACATACAACTAAATATAATACTTCAATTCTTTCGTTTTCATTTTAGGTTGAGGCTCGTGAATGGTAAAGAACCATACCTTTTTGTGTATACCTTGTTAAATACAGCCAGCAAACGTTTAATGACGAGGAGGACACATTCCTACAATGAAACTGGAAAATATGAAAAAGCTTCTGAAAGCTCAGATTTTGATTGGAGCGGTTTTAAGAGAACTTTTTGAAAAAAGAACCTGAAAGAGATGTTATAATTACAATACACCTTGCAACTTAAAATTGACTTTCGGAATTTCAGTGAAAAGAAATATTATTTCAAAAAAGATATTTACATTTATTCTCCTATACATTGTAGTCAAGTAAATGTACAGGGTAACAGAAAAAATTCTTGTGAAAACCTAGAGAAAATCATTCATTAAAGACAGTGGCTGTTCGCGTCAGACACGAATTTTTTATAACACTAAAAGAAGAAAGGTTCTGTCTGTCCTGTTGGTATGGATTTTATTGTACTTCGTTCATTCGTAACCACACACACAAACACAGAAAGGATGCAACCCTCTAGCCGTAATAAAGTTTTTGGCTATTCAATCATTACAGTAACTCAAAATTCGTCGGTTGATTCATTCTAAGGTATGTATTTCCACACTTTAGCTTTAAGGTGGTTGTATTGCAATAACATATAGGTGCAGGGTTAGGTGTCACATGCATTCAATAAACTTATTAATCGTAAATTGAGACACTAATAAATTGTCAGTAAAAATAAGTTACGTTTGCATGTTTCGAGACAAAATCGACACAATTTCGTTTTGCGTCCCGAGAGTTACGTAGAGTAGCCATTCAACTAAGAACAAATCTATTTAAACATATAAACCGGTAGAACATAATTTACCAAGTTAAACCAAAACCTTAAGGTCACGAAGGAGAAGAATAAAGAAAATAGAGAAGCGCCGAACGATTTATTTCCCTCAGAGGTGAACATTAAGGTTTGCCGGTACAAAAAAGTTAGGGGTGAAAAATATTTCACAGCCTTCTCAATTTCACCGCAAGAGGAAAAAAACCCTTTTTCCCAATAGAAAAGGGAGAAAAAATTAACCCGGGAAAACGTTGAATTCGAGAGTTAATTAATTAACGTTGCTGTATCTTTTTAAAAGGGCAAAATATTTTTACTTTAGCAACCCTTGACAAACAAAATATTTTTATACCGCGTGCTTTTTTCCCGGCTACCGGAGAAATGTTTTTTGGCATGCGGATCGGTCCCCGATGACGTTCCCTGAAACGAAGTCTGATGATTTATTTAAACGCGATAAAACGCGATCACCAGCAGCTTTATTTATAAGAAAAACGTATGTAGAAGCTCGTGACGTGAAGAAAAGATGCCGCCCGACAAAGGCAGACAAAGGAACAATAGGAAAAACGAGTCATTTCGTACTGAATACGTTTATTAAACCCCGGAACGTCTTCATAAATGCCAAAAAATGATCCTACCACACTTCCTCAGAGTTATAACACAATAACTCTTTTAATAATGTAATATTCATAATGGACCGGTTATAAAAAATATCACTCTTGGCAGCGGAACCGTTTGACTGACAACTTGTCTGATTAATAAAACTTTCATTCATATTCATGTATATTTATTTACCTGCTATGCCGCCGAAATATATGCGCACTCAAACTCGATCAAATTGCTTTAATTGGACGATTATGTTATTCTGTCTCATATGTATCAGCCCTGACCCTAACTTAACCGTCCGTTACAGACCCATGTGGGCCCTGAAAGAGAGACATAAGTTATCTGTCACCTAACCGTAATGAAACCATTCTATAGCCCTCTAAGCAACAGCTAGTTTAACATCGCAATAAAGCCTTATTAATTCCCTCTGACTCGTTTTCGTCGTAATTGAAGGTCTCGAACCGTCGCTTCCACGGGGTTGTCCTCAAATATGCAATGTCTTTCACAACAGCCTGCAGCGATCGTTTCTCACCAGACATTACTCTCGTGTGTCGTAATCAAAGCACACAAAACACCGTGTATTACGTACCAAATTAGTTTCCTCGAGAACAAATGTAAAGAACTTCTATACAAAACAACTCTTCTAATTATTTAAGGAAACAAAATAATAACCTATTTGTGAGTTAGTCAACGAATAATTAATTTTGTTCTCAGTCGAAATGCTTGTACGAGTTATCTGAATATCAAATAAAGTATCGGTTCCGACAATAGCGTCTGTTAAATTTCTACTTAACCAGCAAGAAAGATAACTACTCTTTTCAAGCTTCGAAAAGTTGTAATTAACTAAAGTGACGAAAGAGACCGAAAAGATTGAGTCTATTACATGCCTTTCACATCTTCATTGTCGCTCCACTATAAACAAACTCAAACAGTCTTAATCATTCACAACAGAATATTTCCTTCGAGTGCCATAAAAACTAATTAATTAAATCAATAACTTCATTGTTGTATTCACAACTTTCAAAGTTTAAAAATATGTATATGTACAACGACGCATACAATTTTTTTATTGTTCATTTCACGATCAAACACGTGTTACAATAATAATTTCTGGCTTGAAACAAACCTAAAATCGTGATGAGTTTCAAAATCTCAAACAAAATAAAGTATTGCCTTTACGGACTCTCTACAGTGATAAATACTACAAGTTTTGTCCCTGAAAATTAATGTATCACTTTACGGCATGTAATTACAAAGGCAAATCGATTGAATCACAAAAATCAAATATCTTTGTTGTATTTTACGTGAATGCATGACAGCAATTCCTACTCCTCAACTTCTAAATTTTATTACGCTAAATTAATTTCCATGGCGCCTGCTCGGGTCCAATTACTTGTATAATGCATTATATTGTTAATAAAAAGCGGTTCCGCAGATACGTCATTTCCGATTTATTACACATAAATAATGTTAATGTAATTTTGTGAGTAATGATTAGGTAATTAATTGCCTTTGTGCAACATTTTCCCGAGTAATAAAAGGAAACCCATACAAAATCCGATTGTCAACAGTTTTGGTTTTTCGAAGTCAAGTTCGAGTGTGACGACCATTAAAACAAGAAAACTACTTTGTGGAAACGCACAAAATACAAAAATAAAAATATATTAAGCTATTGAGATCTAACGCGACACAATCCGTGTATTTCTAGTTTATTACTGATGCTTAAACAATTGTACAACATTTTAGTAAGTAATGATTGGTTTATTACTTTCTGTGAAACAATGCTGGTTAAAGCACCTTATATAAGCCCATTGTTAAGAATTTCCCTCATTACGTCGGGTTGAAGGATTAACAGAGTTTATCGAGGAAAAGTCATTTTGAATGTACAAAAATATGTAATATAACGATCAACAATTACTGAAAAATAACAACTACATTTCTATAAAATATTACACATATTTGTGTAATATCTGTTAATGAAAACGTTCGCTCTTCTTCCGAATACTTCATTTTTATTGTATACATGACCGTGATGAATAATGCAAATGATGCGGATTATTACAAAATCCAATGACAAAAGTATTTCTCCGATGCTGGCCGTCGGAGGAAAAAAAACAATAACCCAGGTGAACGGGTGACACGGTTTTGCGTCTGGCAAAGAGCACGAAAGATGAGAGTGGTAATAAAAGAAGAGAAAGGTTCAACAAAAAAATCCAGAAAATTTCTACAGGAGCAGAAGCAGCCGGGGCGCAGTAAGGTAACCTCAGGAAACTGGAATTTATTCATCGTCAACAGCATGAAGAGGAGTGGGAAAAAAACAGAAACTCAGAGAAGTTAGCACTTAACGTTAAAGTTAGCACTTCCAAAGTCAAAATAATTTACATAAAGCCGAATTTCCAGTGCATTACTCAACCGCCAACCTCATCCCTTGTTGTATTCGACATCAATTAAACTCATCCTCAAATACATGACTCTTCTTACATTACATGTAATAAAGGAACAAATACGAACTTTACATATTCATCACTATTTAAAGGACACCAGAAAGCTGCGCGACCTATCATTACTTACATTACTCAAACTAAACGTTACATAAATAAAATAAGAGTATAAGAAAAGTCACTCCTCAAATCTCAGAACGGTAAAAATAAAATCAGGACGTCCTTTCTAGGCAGTAATTGAAATCTCGAGTTTTAGGGACAATAAGAACCACAACAATCGTGATACTGAGGGTAGGGATAAGCGCTAAAATAGTGTGAGGAAACCCAAAAGGATAAAAAAAATGTCAAACAATAGTTAATAGTTAATAGAAAATTTAACTGTAGGAATACCGCACACTACAATAACCTACTGAAGCATGACAGTTATAAAATTAGAAGTAGTAGCTATTATGTGCGAATTCCAAGTGGAGTGAATCATTTAATACGCCATAAATATTTACTAATTACATTAAGTACAACAAATTAATATTACTAAGTACATAAACTCTTGTTTAATATCAATCTAGATCAATCGTTCCCTACAGTTGTACATGTTTTAATAATAAACATTTGTAATTGTATATACTGCTCAAATTTTCACTGATCCATTAGGATTTGAACCGAGAAATATCTAACTTTTTATGTCTAGGTCTGGTCTGCGACGAACTGGTAATTCGCCATCTTCCAGATTCATACCATCTTTCTTCCATGACCAAACTTTCATAAATTGTATTAACTATTTATTTCAAAAACATGTTAGTTATGGATGTCTCAGTCATATATTTTTTCAAATATATAAATTTTGTGAAGATTGTTTTTCATTTGGCATTCCTCGAGCAATGAATAGCGTTTTTAATAAAACTAAATCAATGTGCAAAACTCCTGGCAATAGCAGCGTATAATTGTAAGGGATTGATAGAATATTATTTTTACAAATTTAGGTAAATAACCTCCTAGGAATGGAGCTTAATTCTCTCTACCGCAACAGTAAAAGTAAAAAGCCCAACCGATCGTCAAGTGACAGAGCATTACTTTTTGTAATGTGTCTCAAAGGGTTGTAAATAAAAAAAACAATGCTAAAATAATGGGAATAAACGAAGGGAACAGAGTTCATTCTCAAAACTGGCGTGGAGTTTTTTTTTAAAGTTGTGTTAATTAACACAAATCGCGCGCGTTAATTAGCACACAGGAAATTCCAGAAATCTGGCCCGAAATTTTTCGGATTTCTCTCTACATACGACAGATAATGGCGAATTTTAAGCTTTTCCACCTCAAAAAAATTAAACTTCGTTGAATGTATAAAAATACGCGAGCGTTCTAACACAAATCTCGCGTGGCACACAAAACCAACTCGGACATTTGTGGGTTGGAAGTCTAGCAAATCATTTATCAAAATATGTAACCAAGGCCCAAAATATAAATGTGCTAATACCTCGACGAGAGCAACATCACTCGCTTTTCCACGGGTTTCCGGACAACCAATCACACAGACACACATACAACACGGGCACACCGACAGTCGACACATGTCCATTCTCACAATCGTGGACTCTTGCTAACACCAGAAAAAAAACCGAACAATTTCCCAGGGCACACAAGTGCACACATGTCTGGATTAGCGACGGGTTTTCAATTAATGACGACAAAGCTCGCGCGAATTTGCGCTCCTTCAAAGCGGCAACGATTTGCTGCAGTAATCCTCTTCGAGCTTATTGAAAACAAAACGCGTTTTCTCAGGTTTTTCTTCGCCAGCTATGAGAAAATCCCTTCGAACGACTGTCACAAATTTTTTTTGAATCCATTCAATTGAATTTGTTATTTTTTTAATGTGCCGCTAAAACTGCAGCCGAATCAGTGTGTTAAATATAAGTTTAATAATAAATATAAGTAAAAAATCGACTACTTGACCCTACTCTTTTTTAAAACCACTCAGGACAAATGAAGCTTATGAGTGTTTTCCAACTAATGCGTTTCATGTACTTTTGTACTACGTAGACTTCGTTAAACTTTCGTTACGATTTAATTCACCAACTTTTTATATGGTTATTTGATGTCTTAATGAAAACAAATTAATTTTCAGAAATTGCTTTCCTATATCTTTTCTCTCCTACCCATAATTTATATGTCGTTAAAAAACAGTTGTATTTGGGGGAGTTGGGGAACTGATAATAAAGTGAAAAATTCGATGTTCACCAATAATCGATGATGAGAAATCCGTTTTTTTCCATCCGGTGACAATTTTATAATCCGTGGTCGAATCCTTCAGTGTAAACCTTAACTTTTCACTGCTTTCGCATTCACACTAACCACTAACGTGAATTCTTTGAGATTTTGCGCTAAACCCGGCTCGACTATATTTTATACAATCATATCAATTTTTACACTTATGATCATTCACTTATTATAAAAACCAGGCAAAAATCAAATCCACTTCGAGAAAACTTCGCTCCGTTAAAGTTTCCGCGGCCGAATCGGTCCGATAACTGAGAGGAGAAAGTTTTGTGAAAACCCGAGTGAGTTAGAAAGAGACGGGAGAAAAGGAGAAAAAGAGAGAAAGGGAGAAAGAAGGTCAGAAGGAGTAGATAGGAAAACGCATGCGTCGAAAACGCAAGCATTTCTTACGCGATCTGCAGCAGCAGCAGGTTATCAATCCCATCGTGCACGACTCAAAACACAGAGACGGAGGAATACGCACGCGTACGGACGCAGACAAACTTTTTCTGTTGCCGTTGTTTTAAATATTTTTTTGCTGTTGCCTCCCGTTCTGTCTGTCTCGTACGGCAGAAATTGCACCGAGGCGGAAAATTTGCCACAAGCGACGCTTCTGGCGGAAAACAACAGTGCAAAAGTGGAAAAACTCTGCAGCAAGTTAGTTTGTGTGCAACTTTTCAAACAGTATTACGTGCACAATGTACTGAGATACTGCCATTTATTGTGATTATACGACATTTTCCCACGAGTTGACACCGATTTCTACAACTTTTTTTTCAATCAATTCTTTCTCAATTCCTAAAGCCGAGTGACGAGTCATGTGCATCACCACCGACTGTTAACTTTTCACTCTTAACCCAATTGACATGGCTTTGACATGGACATTGACATGGACCCAACAACAATGGTAAAGGTGAACATACACACACAAATGCATACAGAAGAACCATTCTGTAATAGTAAATGAAAATAATACAAAGTCATGCAAACTTGAAAGAATTAAATACCGAGTAGCTAACTTAAGACAACTTTACTGAATCAGAAATTTATGTTTTCTAGCTTTCGTGACGCGAATATAAATCTTGAACTTCGCTTCACTACCAGGTGTTAACATTTATCAATAAAAAACTAACAATACTTTCAGTAAAACTGGCGATTCCACTATTCAAAAATTCCATTTTGCTTTTACAATTGTTAAAATCGTAATAAAAGCCCATTCCAAATTCGGCAAATACATTCTTCCAAATATATATCAAAGAAAAAAGAAATTGAAGTAAACACAATTAGTTACGAAATAGTGCTAACCAACTAAATGATGTAGATGTAGTTGTGTGTCATTGTAATACCTTGCTTTTTCAGATACAGCCACTTCCTCTAACGGTAGCAACTTACCAATCACCGCCTCAGAACACCGACCGGAAACTTAATAAAATGATTTCCACTTACCTGAAAAATAAACAATAAAACATTATGAATGGTCATGTAAGAAAACTTAAATGCAGAACGAACTATGTATTTTTAATTCTTGAAGTACTGAGCAAGGGGTACCAATGAGTACCTATACCGAGTTCCACTGTTTCTCTAAAATATCTGCATATTAATAATAGATAATTTATTGCAGAATGAAAAAACCATAGGTAATTATTTCTCAATCAATCGCACAATTCTACAACAAGCATGCGAGTGTAGAAATTTAATGCGTGCTCCGAAATCGATTTTGAAAAAATCGTAAAATACAAATAAAAAACACCTAAAACTTAACAACAGGAAACAAGTTACGTCGACGGAATACTTACACTAAGAATAAAAATATTTTTTACAAAATATTTTACTCGAAATCAAATAACCCTTAATAAAAAGTTTGCACTTTTTTCGCACCACCAACATTCTGCTAAATTAATAAATCACACATAGGTTTGCTGTACCATAAATTAATAAGAAAGAAAATATTTTTCAATATGATCGAATCAAAAAAGTACCAAGACCGTAACAACTTTCCTCATCAATTGTATTTAAATTAACATCGTAACGGTGACTTTACTCCAGGGTGACCAATGTCAAATATTTTTATTAATAAGTTAATCCATTATTTTTTGCGTCCATAAATATTTAAGTCTTTGAAAAAAGAGAAGCATTAATTGGTAACAAATGAAGAACCGCAGTGATCAGATTGTTATTGGGTGCCTTTTCAAATCTAAATCTCACAGTTTCTTCACGTTTCTTATGCCTTACTCCCACCTTAAATCCGGAAACGCGTCCTTCGAGATCAACTCCAAAGGAAAATGCAATTAAACAATTAGAGCATCCGATTGAATTTACAGAGAAACATTAATGAAGGCCAACCGTGAAAGGTGGAGGCTGCCTTTGAAAACCTTTCTTCCGAAGCAAACCGACTTCCCGGGTGTAGTAAATTAGGAAGTTTCCTTCGATTCATTGAAATTCGTTTCTTTACCAATAACAAAAAATGCTTCCAATTCCGGAACAACAAATTTAACCTGAGAAGCAAGTGAATAAGGTACCCCGCAGCTTCCCATAAATGGTCCACAGCAGAACTAACGTGTGTTACCCAGTAATTACCCGGTTTCGTTCCCGTCAAGTCGTGTGTTTTCAACCGGGAGATTTATTCATCACAGATTGATAGTTTCAAAGGATTCTTACTCGCCACATAATTCCTACGGAAGAGTTTAATAAAACTTTTCCCCGAGTTAACTTAGAAACTAATTTTAATCAATTCCACTGAATCTTAAATACCAATTGCCTGATTTAAATCCGACCGAACTTATTTATTGATCTATTATCCAATAATTCAACAGCGTTTATACAAATCCTAACCCTGTTAAGTTAATTAAAAATCGAGAACGCTTAATAAAACACTCTCTAAATGGATTCCCGTCTCCTGTGCACCGAAACGCAAACTCCGTTGGGGAAAATACGAAATTTTTACATGTTTACCTGAACTCCCCCCCCCCGTAAAATTCAATAATAATAGTATCATTTATCATAATTATATTAATATTACGTGTAATGATCTTCCCAGTCCTCAAAGCTGACCTGAATACTAATACTTTGAAAATAAATGCATTGGGTGAATTCAATGACGAAGTATTGAAAAAGCATTAACCTCTTCTATTCTTTACGTTTTCCTTATATAGAAAGATCGCGAGTATCTGTTAGGGAGTCACTTTTAAGAAAATGTCGCTTCTGAAAATAAATCAAACTTTACCAACAACTTGACTTCGGTTTTTGTGGTGAAGAATTAATTACTTAAGTGGAAGGGGGAACATTAACTCTTCCCTAGTTGTAAATAATAAGAAGATAAGGTGTATGAAACCCACGTTAATCAGGAAATGCGTACCTACTTGGTGATCTCTTCTCAAAATTTCCTCTATATTTATAGTTTCCGTCGAAATTATACTTAGTCTTATCTCAATTTTGTACACTTTTTCTTATTTTTGGTCTTGAAAGACAAGCAGAACCTTTTTATTCTGTTAAAGAGTACTCCACAAAATTAGTCAATACAAACGTAGTCACACAATCAGCTTTCTAGGAGCTCATTTCAACCGGCTTACGACTGCACCTCATGCAGCTGTATTCTACTTCACGAAGGAGTAGTAAAATCATCACTATTATACTCCATCTAACAATTTAATTTGACTCTGAAGAATTGATTTCATTGTAGAAACGAGCTTTTATTACTTAGACTCTTTC
Organism: Polyplax serrata; assembly: GCA_037055365.1. Taxonomy (NCBI): domain Eukaryota; kingdom Metazoa; phylum Arthropoda; class Insecta; order Psocodea; family Polyplacidae; genus Polyplax; species Polyplax serrata. Next base: position 9,754,614 of record JAWJWE010000038.1, on the reverse strand, counting down.
ACAATGGCGTTAAACATCCTGCTGCTGTGCATTCATTGAATGTTTTTGACATTTCTTTTCTTTTCTTTTAACCATCAAATATAACAAACATCCGCATAGGCGTAAGTCCAACTCCGCGGTAAGCCTCTATGTTTACCACCACAGTTAGTCTAATAACAGGATATAAAATGTCAGATAAACTGTATTATATAAGGAACCGCTCCGATGCAACCAGGCCATTTCAGTTTGACAAAATAATCTTTCATGAAACCACAGACGCACGAAAACGACGGACGGCTTTCTTCTAAGTAACGGGTCATAAAACAAATTAATTCTAATTCGAGTGATTAATTATAACTGATTGACATGGGTCTCATGCTACGAGCTATAAAAAATTTTACGTTTCTTTCACCAGGGGCAGTTCCCGACAGAAAACTTTAATGCTGGTAGTGTCATGTTGAACTACAGCTGGAATGACGAGACAAAACCAGAATGACCGCTCACTAAACACTACTTAATTACAAAAATTAATGCACAAAAATTATAAATTTTCTAATGTTATGACTGGTAGAATTATTCAGTTTTCTCAGTATTAAGAAATATCTGTATTGTAATATGACCGTTACTAGTCGTGCCCAACGCGGTATCCTTGAGGGCAAACATTCAAATATTGATTTATTCGTACAAAGCAATAATTGAATTCATCCAATACTCAACAAGTTACGTTTTTCATTGTGAAAGGCCAACCACAACTCGTGTAATAATGAGCAACCAACGCAAGTCTTCTTTGTAAGAATTTTTGTAAACATTCCATGCACAAGGCATGTATCAAACTAAATAAACATTTAAAAACCACACTATACTCTTTAGTCGGTAAAAGTCAACATTTCTTTCAAAGTTCTTTCAACTATACTTTCAAGTTATATTGAATATTATGTACTACCATAAATAAATTATATTAAGTTCACGGTACAATTGGAAACCAAATAGCGAGTAGCGAGTAAATAAAATATTAGAGCAAGCAGAAACGTAAAGGAAACAGTAAAAGTAATAAATGGGGATAAAGGACTGAAACTGTCAGTTAGTAGTGCACTCCCTCATATGCATAATCCTTTTTGAATTTGCTTACTCAATGTAAACTAATAATAATTTAAATACATAAATATATATATATATATGTGTGTGTGTGTGTATTGTGTATTGTAAACAATTTAAAGTTTATGTTCCGAATTTATCATGCATTGAAACCCGGGCCAGAAAACTACTAGTAGTAGTTTAGTTTTAAGGTTCTACGTAGAATTTGAGGCAGTCGACAGAAGTACGGATATCCGTTTCAACACAAAATTTCTACACGGCAAAGAAGCAAGGGGCAAAAGAGAAACTTAACCCGAAATTAAAAGCCCGCTGTCCAAAACGTAAATTGCCTGATAATGAGAAATCCATCAGCCCATTTGTACTCTAGTGCTCCAATGAATAATTGACTAATTGATAGTCACGTGTATTCTGACAAGACCATACTCGTTCCATAACTTTTTATTGTTACCGTTTGACATTCCGAGCATTAGTAAAACATCTGGAAATGTAATTTGTTAAATTGTCAAAAACATTAGTGTTGACCTGTCAATCTCCATGTATATTTATACACGGTCTGAGTGGAGCAGCTCGTCAATGTCACCCCTCATATCTTTTTGCTGTACGACAGATTTTCTAAATTATAAAAATTAAATATTTCTTAATAAGTTTGGTATTTAGTTTTAGTCTGTTTTCACTCACAAATGCCTCTGCACTGTACATAAACCTCAACGCCACAAGCAAGTTTCAATGAAGTTAAATCACGAGTCTGAGATGCGCTTCATAATTTGAAAAATCCACCCTGAATTCTCATTCACGAAGAGTTTCGACTACCTTCAATGGTTCCAAATTTAAAACGAAGAAGCTAAAAGGTCATCCACAAATCACTGTACTATCACTGTACTTAAACACAGAATTTTGTATAACTTAGATAGTATAAATATATCCAAGACCATTCCAGATCACCAGATAAAAATTTCACTGTATATATTCTTCCTTTCCACACACTTCTAATGAGTATGAAATGGTGTAGTGGAAATAAGATGGAGCACAATTTTTTGAACTAATAATTCTTGTGGTGAGTCGAAGTTTGTGACGTTAAGGTCAGTTGCAGTTTAGCCGAGAGGCATTGACGAAGTAAAAGCAAACAAAACTTATACACCAAGAGCCACAATTAGAAATTTTCCATTTCTTAACCTGAAGAGAAGACATGTAAAAGTTTTATATTCATTTAAAGAAGTTTGGGTTTTCATCTTTATAAGATCAACTTTAAATTGAGCAACCCTGAAAACTAGTTAGTGGAGTAAAAGAAGTTACGCTCTGAGTAAATAAAATTATTCCCCAGCAATAAAATATTTACATGACTTTCTATCAATAAATTAGGGTAGGTCTGGAAACTCGTAGGCTAGGATGGACCACAGTCAGGTTTCAGTGCAAAATAAAAAATGAAATCAGGTGAACAATCAGGTGATCAGAAAGAAAAAAATAAAACAAAGGAAAAACAGTGAAGAAAGAACGAGCAGCGTGAATTAAGGAAAGTAAAAATGATCATTTGAACAGACTGTGATAGATGAAGAGCACATACGGTAGTTCATGATCTCTTGAATGAACAAAAGTTCCGATATCCGTTGTATCTATTTTATCATTTGCTTCATTTCCCATTTTCTATTAGTTTAGCCAGTTAGTTTGACCACCGATACTTCACGAGTGTGAATTTAATAGGAACAAAAACTATTTTTTCATTTGATTTTTTCTTTCGCTTTCTCTCTTCTTCTCTCACTTCATATTAATTAATTTCCTCCACTTATTTTCTGCCAAAGTCACAGATTATTCCCATTCTTTTTCATACGTTCATCATTCTTCATCCACCTCGGTCTCCTATTCCTTTGTACATCACCGTCTTTTAATTTTTCACCCTGTTCGTCGTCATGCCTTTCTTCCCTCCCAGTACTGTCCTCAGTCAGCTTCTCATTCCTTTCTGTTTTTCTTATTTCGCCCAATGCATTTTTAGTGCTTTTCGCCCATTCCTCAGATAAGTTACGTCGTCTCATTACCACCCATATTTCTCCGGTTGAATCGGCGCAGTCTCTAAGCCTATTAGATATAATTAAAGGAAGCAAAACAAAACGAAAGGTTGTGTGTACAACGTACGTTTCGAGTTTTTGAATCTCTCGTCTCTCCCGCAAATCAGATTAGTTTTTGTGCTCACTCTCTGATTTAAACGCAATTTTGTCTCCTTTGACAACTCTAATTCGATTCCATTTTTTTTTTTTTTTTGTTTTCAACGGCCCCGTTCTACCTGTGCGGATTTATGGAAGCATGCCACACAGAAATAAATTGACTTCGATGTTTGTGCTTTCGACGACTTCGATTTTTTAATAAATTTCTCAGGTGACAAGGAATCATTTGAAATATTAACGCTCCTTGACTCTTTCTCTTTCCTCTCAAATAATAAATCCGTCTGATTGGTGCTGCTGTCCCCGTATCCGCCAGTACGAATTAATCATTTCTCATTAGGTGCAATTAAAACAAGTTGAAGTGTTAAGAACTTTTTGAATTCATCACATCTTAATTAGTTTCGAGAATAAGTGTTCAAATGAGACAGATTTATCCTATTTCTCTATCTCCTTCAATCCCTTCCTTCCTTCCCTGAATCCGTTTCCCACACCTGAGCCTTCTCCAACTGTCTACCGGTGCCCTTCGAAAGTAAAACACTATTTGTCTCTAAACGAATTCTCAGGAACTTGTCGCGGTTTTCTTAGAACGACAGTACACAAGTAAACAACTATGATGTAATAAATTATAAGTTCGATGCTCTGCTTTCCCGTTCCCAGTCAGCAATAAATATTCCAAGGCATAAGGAAAACTGAGAATGGCATCTGTGAGCTCACGAGAAGATATCTGTACAATTACGTTATTGTTAAAATCCAAAAAGCAATTTACACGTAACTTCTGTTGCGGCACACCGTTAAGAGCACTGTTAAGAGTACAGACATCACATTCACACCTTAGAAACTAGTGTCCAGAGCACTAACTCCAATAATGCGACCTCAAGTAAAACAACTAAAATGGTTGCGAAACGATGATCCATCAAAATCACTGTCGACACATTTTTTGAAACAGTAAAAGCAGTCGTAAAAGTAGAAATGAATTTTTAACAATGTGAAGGGAGTGAACATGGAATAAATGCAAATAGATGGGATTACGCAGAAGAGTCAGGGCTAGAGTCAGGTCTAACGCATGGATTCTTTAAATTTCCATTACTTGAACATACGAACGGGCCAGCCAGTCATAATTTACAGCATTAGCGTAACGAATGACAGATGCAGTAATAAATCACTGCGATATATCATTAACCGTACCGAACGAATCATCTTTGTACAATTCTTTGCGGATCAGTGGTTAAGTTGCATCCACATCATTCTTCTGTTTTTCTAAGACTTCTTAGACTCATCCATCATCACGGGGGTTCCACATACATAACAAGCATGTAATGCACCTTGTTCCGGAAACATAACAGTGTATTACGTTAAAAAATAGAACACCAGTGCTGTTAAAGAATAAAAACTATGGTGTTTAACTACCACAATGAAACATCATGAACCGAACATGAGGACACTCGTTTCAATTATTTTAACTTATATTTTGACTTGTTCCATCTTTACTGTACAAAACGATCAATAAACATCTAAGAGATCGATGATAGATATTTGCACAATTTTTCCTAGGCACATTTGTGCTCTATTTCCATGCAAGATCCATAATCTAAGTTCGAAAAAAAAATTATTTCAAAAGAATTTTCAGTCATGAGCTTAAAAGATTGCGATGGGGAACTAACAGTTCTAACACTAGGCTTTCTGTTTCCAATCTCATTACTTTACCAGTTCTCTCGTCCCATTCAAAAAGGGTTTTTACCTCAATTTATTGCATAAATGCTTTTTTATTCGATACAGCCGGTTATGTTACAAATTCAATTCCATTGTCAGATTTAATGCCTTGCTAAGGTTTCCGTCTATTTTGCCAGGTTTAATGCGACTTACGTGTGCACCTTCCTGCAACCTTGAGTAGCTCTCGACCCCAACCAAACCTTTTCCGAACGCACTATTAGCCTTACAAAAATGCTGTTATCTCGTTTCAAGAACGGCTAAACCAATATAAGAAAAGACTTGAAATACTTAGGGCACGTCGTTACCCGCAAAAGCTAGCTGACATATTCTGAAAGAGTACAAAAGCGGAGACGAAAAAATTCATTCCCAAGTTGTGAAAAGTTTTCTTCTGTCGAATGGAGCTTCGCCAATTACATGGTTTATTGTCGGAAATTAGATCAACTTTTTGCACTTTTTAAATTTATAATTAATCGCTTTGTGTATAAAATTTATTCTACTGGCAGTACATAAATTACGTGTGAATAATTGCTTCGAAACATCCGCGTGTTTGCCTCTGTCATTTTGCATGTTGTAAAAATAAATGCACAGACAAGCGCGACAAGCCGGGAGAAATCAAAAAGAATACTAGATGAAGCTATGGATGATTATAACCCTGTCTCGACTTGCCTGTTCTAATTTACCGTGGTGCCGCTGCTGGGAAAACTCAATTTGTTGATGTGTTAATTGCGTGCTCAAACTCCTTTAATACGTCAAAAGAAAAGTTTACAAAAACGCAATTGCAGCAGTTGCAATTAGCTGTTCCCGCCAGTTCAACCGTGAGGATTCTTGATGGTTTCCATTTCACCTCCACCGAATTTCTTCTGGTGCTCTTATACCTCCACTAACCTCACTGTGCACCCGGACCTGACTGCACCACTCTTGACCGGTGCAATCGCTTCCCGTGGCCAATAGCGCCGAAACAAAGGACCATTTTCTCAAATAGAGATTTCATCAGAACGTGACCAACGAAACAAAAGCAATCATTTGGCAAGGGCGAAAGAGTCCGGCGGTTGTTTCAACTTCACCCGACACAGCCACCACCTAGATCTTTCTAGCTCAAAAATAAAGCGTTTTGGCTGGTCGCCTAGCAAATGTCACTTAGAAATCCGCCGCGAAAAATATTCTGTAGGAAGTGAACTGTTCAACTGTTCCACCTCTGCTATTTTCGGCCTAAATTTCTTGGCGGGCCTTCCAACGGAATCTTTCTTACCCTTCCGTTCATCGTAACGATATGCTGGTCCGCTTGCGCCGTTGCAAAATAATACAAACAATAATATATTGTGATCACTCAGACAGATACCCGAACCACGTCTCATCTCATCTGTAACTGTACCGAACGACAAAGCTCGTCAAATACGCTTAAACAATCCCATTCAACTTATGTGATATGGATAGCCACATTCGTCTGACAATCGCAAGTAAGCAACAGGTAATCAAGAAAGGTAAACGCTTATCAAGACAAGAAACTGAATTAAAAGTTAAGCTCCATTACCATAATTGTTGTTAATTTTATTTAACACAAGACTTATAGCCAGTGGGACTTTGCAAATATAACAATACAACATTATTATTTCGTTTAGATTATTATTGTAAAACACCCGCAGCGCCAGCATTATCCCTACGTTACCTTACCCTAGTCAAAGAGCGTCAATGGTCCTCAGGGGCTTGTTTTAAAATAATTTAATATTTGTTTACATACTTTAAGCAATACTTAAGATAAGGAAGCGTCGATAATCAAACTAGGAGGAATGACAGAGACAACCCCAAAACACCGTCATACCTAATTAATTACACGAAATGACTAGGTATCTTAAATAAGAACTCTAACTCAAAAGACAAGTAACAAGCCTTCAGCAAGAATCAATAGATTAAATCGCACTGATTTCCTCATAAGACGCCATTCAGTTGTAAATACATTCATTAATGGCGCGAAATAAAGCGAAACGGTTTACGTGAAAATGAGTCTGAACTGCAATAAATGTCATTTACGACATGTGTTTGCCTATAATTGCGGAAATCACCGTATCCTCTCAAACGTTTTCTCCTTGTCCACATAATTTTCCGCATAATAGTTGAAAAATGCCGTTTGCAAAATCGAACATGTCAAGATCCCAAAAGGAAACCGATATATGACGGAAGCACCTCAATGACGTGTCTTCTGAGTACCTGAAATCCCGACCGAATAGTTTCTTTTTCTAGTAGAATGAGTCCAAGATCAAATAGTCAAATTAATTAATAACTAATAGTGATTCCTAAAATAACTTCAATTAACCGCTCCCCATGTTCTTGTCCTCGTTCCAAATGCATTCTCGTCTCGAACTTGATGTCTGAATCTCTCTCTTTTAAAAATGAAACCATCGTTTAACCCTTGTTTTCTAAATCCTCTCCACTATTGTGCAAATCAAGTAGTTTTCTGCTTCTTTGTATTCTCCACGCCAAGGCACAACACTACCACACTCTAATATTTCACGGTTTAACTCTTTAGTGCGAATTTCTTTCATCCTCGCCTCCTGTCATTTCACTCAAGAACTCATTTTCATTCCACGGTCTGTGTAATTCTGTTTTAAATTCTGCATAAGTTCTGGTTTTTAATGATTTTTTAGACATCACTGAATACGTCAATGTCAATCTGACAATGAGCAATTGCTTAAATTTTAAGAAAAATTATTTACCTGTTTGATAAAACACCATTTTGTTATCATGGGCAATAACATCATTCAACATTTATCAAAATCTTAGGAAAATATACAGAGTGAACGCGTTAGCGAGTTTAAATGTTGCACCTTTACGTTTCGATGTTTACATTTAATTACGTACGAATAGATTTGTTCACATATTTTTAAGTTGTTTTATCACATTGAAACTTCGGAATTACTAATAATAAGTACACATATATGCACTTTTATTATACACTTAAATATAATTCATTTATACATTAGGTTTACACTCCAACCGGCTACATCGAAAGTGTTCGGTACAACGATACCGAAAAGTACCTTACAAAGTAAACTCATTTTTTTTTATATTTTATTTCAAAATATTTAATAATTTACACAATGTAAATGAACTTCTAGTAATGGACCAATTTGATTAGTGTCATTGATCCATTAGAGTAAATTCACTTAGATTCATCCGACTTTTTACTAATGAAAAAATACAAAATTATGTATATATTTTGTATTATTTATGTAAACTGTATAAATTTAATAATATTATTACAAAATATCTAGCAGTATTTTTTCTGAGTTTTTAAAAATAGAAAGATTGATAGACATCTTGGCATTCTGACGCTAAAGTTATCTTTTTGTTTCATGTATATAACATTGCAATAAATTACCCATTGTACGCAACCGAAATACATAATTCCAAGTAACCTTTGCCGTTTACTGGAGAAAGATATAAATCATGGTAGGTTCGAAAATAATTATTTTATATAGGTCAATTAAGAACTAACTCAAATTACAGCTATGAACTATTTTATTGTTCGAACCTTAATTTAATTGAAATAGTTTTCTCTTAAGTTCTGTCCTGAGCACATCGACCGAATACTTTTGCCCAAGTCTACTTCTCATTGCCTCGAAACTGTCCTTCCTTCGTCTCGTGCACCCGTGAGGCCTTTCACAACTCTTCCGACCAATTAACCAACAGATAAAAAAGTTCTTAACTTCAAAGAAGACAAAAGAATGGCCGGAAGAGTTTGATGAAGACGAGAAGAGAAAGTCCCTTGGAGTTTTTTATTTGTTGAACCGCAAAGGGAGAGCGACCTTTTTTTGGCCTTTTCCTGTCGTTTTCCACACTCCTGGGTATGTCCGCACCCCCTCCACCCCAACATCACATCGAATGGGAATCAATTGTTAAAACTTCCCTACGATGCTACGATAAATTCTTCCGAAGGACCTTTTAAAAAGATATAGATGAGACGACCTATTTAGGGTTTCCTGCGGTTCGCTTTTTCCAATCCGTCACAAAGGGAACGTTCAATCGAACCAAGAACTTGGACAAATTACAATCACAAAGGAAAACGATGAGGAAAAAATCCCCTGTCAAAGGACCCAAGGAAACTGGAATAATTGTGTCTCGCACCGAGAAAGATTAAATGATGGCCCCGAACGACTAGTTCCCATATCGATCTAGCGTGAAGCATTTCGCATTCCTGAATTCGAGTTTTCTCTCACTTTTTCACACCCCGAAATCTCTATAAACTATCGAAACTTTTTGAAAGGTTCCGGGAGAGAAAAAACAGAAATGGTTTTATTCTTCGTCACAACCGGACTCTTGAAATACCAGTCTGTAGCAGATTTCTTCAGAAACCTATTATGATTCTACCAAAACTGTTAAATATGGATTCTTTAAGATTTTGTACTTCAAGTCACCAGCTCACACTTAGCTACACACAAGATAAACTCGTACGTAGCTCTCCTGGAAACGGTCAAATTGACTTCCATATTTCCCTTCAACTTCTCGCAAAGTTTCCTCATACTCCCACAGGGTTTCCTCTTGTGAAATTTCTGTCCTTTTAAGAGAAAAAAAATGAAAACGGTGTACGGCAGACAAATTTTCTACAAAACTAGAGCCCCTATTGTTGAAACATTTCTCCTTTTATGTAATACAAAAAGTGAAACTCTCTTCCCTTGTTAACTTTTCAGTCTTTTTAATATTGGACTGACCATAAAATGGCGAGTGCATTTTTTGTTTAATTTTCTTCTGACCAATAGCAGGTAATTCCTACACAATAGCATTATGCGACATTGATTTTTCATGAAAATCTCGCCCACAATAAGCGAGCCTGCCAACTTGAACGTAAACAATTAACTTTTACTTCCAACTCAAGTAACCATGATTTTCAGTTGCCATTTATTCTTTATAACAATGTATTTATAATTTCCTTATTAATATATTTAATAAACGTGCTATTCTTGCCTATTACTTTAACCTTATTTATTGTACGTATAATTGTATAAAATAATAAAATCCACTACACAAGAGCAAGAGTGCACGACCTAATAGCCATATATATGAACCACATTCCAATAATTTCCCAAGTAAATTGTACCTGATTCCACACCCAGTGTTGAGTTCAAGTATTATTGGGAGACCGAACAAGAAAACTTGACACTCTACTTCTGTTTATTAAAATTATTATTGATTGTTGCTAAGGAAACCAACCACATCGTGTATGTTTGAAAAAAATAAACAAATAGTTAGGGAAAACTCAGATAACCACTTACTCTGGTGGCAATAAATCTTAAAGGGTCAGTTGTTACTCGCAAAAATGACAAATGAGCCACACAAAACTCCAATTCCACTTTACTATATAAGATTATTTGTATTCTCAATTAAACACCATGAATAATTAACTCATCAGAAGGAACGTAATGCAATGCATTTAAAACTGCATTAAACAGGACATTTAAATAAATGCAACCCCTTCATTTCGAATTTTGTCGTATACGACGAAACGGCGTTACCAGCATACTAAAAAGCCACATAAAATGGTTGGTCAAAAATTGTAAGTTTTTTACAAGCAAACACGTCCGAGTACACGAAGTAAAATGAAAAACTAATAAAGTATGGAAAAATATCGTAAAATGACAATAAAAGCTACATAATTCTAGCTGTCTCCGTAGTAGTTAATTGTGTACAAAAAATATTGCTCATTTAAATACTAATAAAATAAATCATTACACATTATAAATGCATATTTATTATTTGTCATTGTGATATTTTCTTGTGCACGTATTTTTCTTAGGTAGGCCATAGAACCGTATCAACCGTCTCAACGCAGTACAAAATACATTCATTTCCTGATGAATTTTCTTATTGTATGTTTCTTTGTGTGTCCAACATTCAAACTGATTTTTTTATTTTCTTTTAGGGTGCTAATTATTGCTCTGGAATGTCTTGTTTTTCAACTACTTTATTACAGCCCTGTTTAGACTTACAAGGTTATTATGCGTTGCACATTTACAATCTGAAACAGGTGAAGCTGATACAAGCGAATATAAAAAAGTTAAAATTGTGTCGTGAACATTCAAATTTATGTTGTTACTGAAATGTTTGTCAGCTGCGGGTCATACTGTCAGTATTAACCTTTAACTTCCGCCTTACCTTGCCGTTTCCTCAGGTTCAAAAACAAAATTACATTTACGTTGTCAATTATGTAATTGTCTTGATTTATTATGTGTGGTTGAAGTAATTATAATAAAGCCTACATCATTACTAAATGGCTTTCAAATAAGTTACAGAATAAAAACTAATACAAACTAATACGGTAAGGGAGTCCAGTGAAGAGAAAGAAAGGAAAAGATCAGTCTGCGACTGTCAAAATAATCCACAGAAATACAAAAAGTCATTCGTTTCGAGAAAATAAGTTTTCAACAGTTCGAAATATGTTAAAGTCAATTTTATTTCTTTTTTGAACGCTCTTCGTTTTGACAGCCCAAGTGAACTATATATGCCAAAGCAAGTAAAACGCTAAGAAAAAATGTACAAACAAATATTAAATTAGGCAAGCGACTGTACGTTTATATATTCAGATATTACAATATATTTATATATATTCGTCATAAATTTATATATATATACATATACATATATATATATGTGTGTGTGTGTCAGAAAATGACTCCGACGAAGCGAGACGAATAAAATACCATCAATCTTTTGAAATATAAGATAAGATGAAAGGATTCGCTAATAAAAACCATTCCATTCCTTCCCATTTCGGATTCCCGCCAATTCGCCATGTGTTTCATTTCAATTTTACAAATCACTTACATACACAAATTACATACATAGTCTTTCTCCCTTCGTCACGTGCTTTGTTCTTTGTGTGATTTTTACTACAAATGGTTAAGGATCCACTACTAGTGGTTTTGACCACTTCGGTTTAACGATTAAAAACATTTAAAAACATCCGAGGGAACATCTGTATTGTGGAATTTCAACTTCCAATATCAAATTTTACCGCCCAAGTTCTAAGAAGTGCCTTCACCAGTTTAATTAGTAGTATCTGTTGGTTATTTAAAGACCAAAAAGTCGTCGATATTTTGACTTATTCCTGCTTGATAAATCACGTGACATTCTAGTTGTTTGAGGGTACTGCAGTTATAAGGCTCAAGGTATAAATTTTTTTAGAATTTGAAATTTGAAACATGTCTAATACAATGTTATACACACAGCTAAAGGCCAAACTTAATTTCATCACATAAAAAAAATTGACGCCTCAAAATGAATTGACACCGGGTCAAGAAAAACGAAAAATAAAAATTAGCTCAAGTTATTGACCGAGCCAGCGAGAGTTCAACCTTTACGACCCTCAAACTCGTAAATCAAAAATTTAATGTAAAAGCTCGCCGTGCCTAAGATTCTTTAGACTCCGTAATAAAGCAAAAACTGAAGGTGCAATGGGACAAAAATAAATTGCAAGAACCATAAAAGTGAATTTTGTCACTTGCTCTGCGACAGTCTACGTTCACAAAACCGTTGAGTTTCCTTGGCTGAAATGACCCAAAGAGCTGCCTTGACTAGCTGAAGGAAAGGAGACGATATTTCTTAGCGGTTGAGTTACGTGAAAGGTCATCTTAATCATTAAAGTTCAAAAGGTCAAAAGCACATATTAGAAAACGAGGTTTCCTGGAGTAAAATCCTACAGCAAAATGATACCCGAAAGAGAGAGAGAGAGAGACATGATGAAGATAGGACGAAAGAAAAATGAAATGACGATCAAAGCCAGGTATAAACAATGGTAACTCAAGTGAAACGCAGTTGCAGCTTAGTTGTAACCTACAAACAATATTTATTGAATGTAATTTTTTGTTTATAAACGGTTACAAAAGTGTTATATATGAAGCTATAAATAACTTCATTCATCGCCGAGGATGTATTAACTAAAAGAGTCTGTCTTAACAATAATGTTAATTCAAAGCACCCCGAGTCGAATGAATTACGAACGTATAAACGTGCGTAATGCAAAACGTAACGTTAATGCCACCTCAAATTGCATTCAAACCACAGAAACAGGAAAATAAGATGAGAATGAACCAAAATTCAAATTTAAATGAATTTTTTTTCTGAAAACGGAAGATAAGGAACTTATGTAGGCGAAACAATAATGAGTAATGAACCTCTGGAATTGTATATAGAAATCGAAAATGGAGAAAAACTAATTCAATCAGCTAAGGTACAGGGAAAATGCATACAGTTCTCCCAGAAGAGTTCAAAGTTGTCTATATATATATATATATATATATCCTTACAAAAGGGTATTGCTTCGTTCTAGTAATCTCCGCCTCCGATTACAGTAGATGTTGACATTTTGTTCCTTTTTTTTCCAAGTTCTCCGAACCTACAAAAACAACGTCTTTTGTCCGGGTGACATGAAGCGATTCTTTATAAAATCACTTAGGATGACAAAGAATCGTAATTTAATAATATACGTGCCGATGATATTCTCTCGGAAAGCACAGCTTCTCGATGATTCCATTTAGAGGAACAAAAAAGTCAAAATGACAGCTGCTGCCTGTAACCAATCTATGGTTTCAGTTCCATTTAACACAATTTCCAAACATAACATAAAGTAACCGGGAGATCTCAAAACGAAGAAGCAAAGAATAAAAAAGAACAATTCAACTCCATTCAAACGGTAATCCATCACTGGAAAACAAAAAGTTAGAAACTTGTCGCAGAGGAAAGGGAGAATTTTCGGTAATTCTACTCCACGGGCTTCCTATTTCCATGGTCGAAAGGTTGACCCAAATATGTTCTGCAAAATTTCATAGTATCAGTCGTATCAATAATTACCAACCAGTAGCTCATCTACACTCCGTTCTACTGGTACCAAGCTCAGATAAGCATGGAAAAACTCGTGTAGGAAGTCGAAATTCAAAGTTAACGAATGGGAGACCAGGAAGACGGGAGGATTTAGGAAAACGACTTGTTGACGGTTTGTGACATTTATGAAAGTTTTATGGCAGAAGAAAACCATAAAAACAAATTTTATAACTTTAGCAGGTAAATTTGTAAGATAGGAGAAGGGAGGAACAACAGGTAAGGAAAAGCTCATTTCCCCATGCCTGTAACAATTCCTTCAATTGCACTTATAGCTCATTTACGAATTACTACATACACAGAACATGGTAAAACACATTGCAAGGCATCTGGTCACAAAAATGTCATAAAAATAATTTTACGACATTTAAAGAAAAATCAATTGTTCAACCACCATACGAATGCTTGATACGACTTGGTACTTAAGTGTGGTAAACTAATCAAACAGACTACACTTCTAATGAAACATTGGCGATTAACCAGGTGTGGGAAATTTTACACTGCATTCAGCACGTAGATTATTTACATATAGTCCACGTATTACAACACGCCACCGATTATTGTGAATCGATCAATTCGTAGAACAAAAAAACATTTGTTTACAAAACAGTATCATGACAAGTAACACTAACCGTTAGCTTATTTCAATGTTTTATCAATAATATGAGAAATAAATTACAAATCGATTTTTGCCGGCAGTTTCACCAGTCCAATGACTACATTTTTTTATTATTTTTAGCAAGATCAAGTCTTTTATAAAACCATTTGAAAACTACGATCAAAGCACTGCGCTATAATTTGTAGTTTTCTGTAGTACTCCTTAATTACACACGCTATGGCACCATTACAAAAGAAAAATCTCATGTCTTTTAAACTGCACTCAGTGACATTGTTACACTTTAATTAAGATTCACATTCAACTTTAAGTACTGTAATTTTTCACAATTTCGCCTACCTTCCGTTTGATGCAAGAAATACACCGTTAATAAACAACAACACCATTCACGTTCACTTGCTCTCTCTCTCCGCTCATCCTTACTAACGTAGTCTTAAATGTTACTATCTCTTTTTCCCTCATCCACTTAAATTAGACTAGTTAGAATATCCCAGGTGCCCTTCGACATAGTTTTCGCGTGAATTCACTTACCCTCGACGTTCATTCTTTTCACTTTCTGTAATATATTCCACAGTAAAATGTACGCTTATTACGGTGATAACATCCTTAATGTATCCCCCATCAATTTAACACAGTCTGAATTTCCACTTTGTTATTTATACTTTTCGTTCGTTGGCTCTCCGTTAGAAAGCAAAAGCGCAACAAAAGAATTTAAAATAAAATTAAGACAGACAATATAAAACTATAACTGCCAAGCCAGAATTTTATATTCTTCAATGAGATTTTAAAAAATCACTATACTACAATATTTCTCCATGTTAAATCAATACTCAAAAATATTTAATTTTTGAGTAGCTCACATAAAGTAAAAGCTGAAACTGCTAAAACTACAATAACCATCACCCTTCATTCCCAATTATAGCTCCTATGACACGTCACAATTTCTTACTTATCAAATAGAACTATAAGACTATTTCCCTTTTACTACCCTATTAAGACTACAATGACAGCTCCTTTTCCTCATCTACTATTACAACTATTTTTCTTTCCGCCCGACATTTTCACTTTTGCAAACGAGGACCGACAAATGGTTGACCATTTTTAAACTTTTGTCAAAATCTCAGCAAATTCACAGCCGGCAGCAATGAAAAGGTGTAAATTCGGTTAATAACAGCAATCATTCGAGCGCTCTAATCGCCCCGAAGCAAATTCATAAAATCCCTTTTCAACTTTTAATCGATAACCAATGCTTTTGAACAAATTCAAGAGGCCCTTCACACCGGTCACGTACAGTCTGATTCACATCCTCACTTAATTTTTAGCATTGAAATTGAACACAACTTTCCTTTCCCCATGGTCACAAAGTACTTCGTATATAGTGCATTACTCAAACGTGTTTTACACGTAACAGGTGTACGAAATGTTCAGTGTGTAGCCCCGAAAGCGTCTCTCTTTCTCGGCTACTTTTAACTGGTTAATGGAGATAATTAACCTCTGAAATTACAAGTGGACTCAGCTGCGAAACAAAACAGATAATTTAATGGGCAAAAAATATCACTGAGCAAATTGAGAAAACCGAGGATTAAAAACCAGACATTTTGAGGTGGAATAATAAACAGCACCCTTTAAGGTATCCTAACCGTCTTGGTAATAGAACAAAGCCTGCACGTTGAGTTTAATAAATAAAACAAATATTCCACACATTACAATTACGACTTAGTACACTTGAAAAATATTTCTAACAATACTTAAATGATGGGTTGGATTATTCAATTTACTTTCTGGTGCTTTGCTAATTTTCCTATTACTCTATTTGAGTGTCGCATCCCTTCTCCTAGACCATCCGCACGATTGAAAATCCATCAATCGTACTGTTTCAAAATGCCAATAAGAAACAGAAATCCTTCTGAGTGACACCACCCATGGAAAACGAATTTTAAAACTTCTTGTTTAAGCTAAGTTGAACTGACAAGGCCACCGAATATTTGGTTTTGAGCAGACGGATTCCGACAGTTTTGTCGAACTTCTGTCTTTTCTTTACTCGTCAAAAATACAACTCATGAACTTCAAACTCTTGCCTTTGATTTTCCACAGCAAACTAATTCGAAATTGCAATCGAGCGATAATTTTGAAAAGTACCCCTTGATCCGACTATTCAAATATTCAACGCTCACCGGAAACGGTTAATTCGCCAGAGTTTTCCATTTCCTAAACTAAAACCAGGAAAAAGCAAACCAGAAATTATTGATTCTTTCTATTTATTTCATTGATAACCATCAAGAATTTAACAGACAAAAGTACTGAAATTTTAAGAATGCTTTGTAGTAACAAAATATCGTACGACGTAAAGTAACTCAAAGATCAAAACGATGCCTAACATAATTCAACCGCCAATGTATGAAGCTGGACAAATATATCTATTCTCAAGCAATATAAAATAAATAAATAACTTAAAAAGAGTAGAAAGAAACGATTTGACAACATAAGGAAGCACAGAAAAGATTTCATCAATTTTTCACCTCTATTTCAAAAATCAATACTTCTCGCAGGAAATATAATTTATTTCTACCAATTTAATTAATTTTATTAGGTTCTATCTTTTAATGACACTAATCATATTATATTAACTCCATACAGTTTTGATTTTTTGCACAATATTTCGCTATCAAAAAACTACTACAAACAAATAAATAAATACTACGTATAATATAATAATATAACTAATAACATACTGTACCTAATAATAACCACATGCACCAAAAACACCCTCACATGTACTCTAATTCTGTTATATTTTATTCATATTTAATTTAAGCGGCTTAAGTACTTAAGAAAATCAAGTACGAAATGATTGAGGTTTTACAAACGGACTTTCCTTTTTCCGTTACTCCGTGGTCGGGTGACTTAGTCGGAAGATTGAGGAAGACACGTCTAAAAGCCTTTTTAAATCAAATTTCCTTGAAACAGCTTTTGCAGTCCGACGAAAGAGGAAATGATCTTTAGGAGATTTTTTCGGAGAGCCGTCAGCACGAAAGAAAAAATTAAGTAAAGAAAACTAAAGACGGGATTATATAGGGAAATTCTTTTCTCATCTATCGGTAATTAAAAACTCGAAACATAGGCTTTTTTCCCCATAAGGCTATTAGCCCTAAGCCAGAGGTTTTATTTCTTCCTTTCAATTCACTTAAAACGATGACTCGACCAAATTGGATTTTCCTTTGTGCCCCATTTGAATGAAGACACCGATCTGAAACTTCGGATCGGTTACTCTTACTCACATCGAACCATTACTCAAACCCAAAGGACTAAGTCTAAAATCATCTCTGTCACTGCATCGCCGATTTCAATCACTCATAGTTTCAATGGTGACATTAGGATGTAAGGATTATCACACGAGCAGAGTAATAAATTGCAAGACCGCGATTTTCCTTTATTTTCAACTCAAACTGATTTTATCGCAAGTGGAACATTAAGTCTTTACAAAAATATAACTGTTCTTCGTGTACTTCCTTTTTCATCTTCTGTTAATATATTATCATGACACTTTCAAGTCAGTTATGAAACCATTATTTATATTACAAATAAAACGCACCCCCTCTCGTTTATTTAGCCAACATGTAGCCCATCTTGTGGAAAAATGTTTTCCTCGACGTAAAACTCCCCTTAAAGGATTTCAAGTTTTATTATAAGCCCCAACATCAATCACAATTCATTAAGTAATAATGTTATTAACGCGGATTTAGTGAAGGTTCCAGATGTTTTCAAACTGGTGTGGCTGGTAGATGATTTTTAAAAATGGACCGGTCGGCTTCACATATGTGCAATTTGACACATTCACCTGGGCTGGCGTGAACATAAAGTCCGGAAAGACATGTTGTATTTGCACACAAAACCGGTTAGGTAAAAATGGCGAATTTATAAATATTTCTGTACCATTTTGACCATAGAAGGGAAAATAACTGATATTGAAGTCATGGATAAACCACGGAACCATCAATTGGAGACTAAAATAGAAAGGGGTCGTGGTGAAAGGTCGGAGCAAACTTTTTAGAGGTTCATGATAAGGAGTTTTCTACTATCAACTGGTATTGGTAATTTTGCACAGCGAGGCAACCCAACCTTTGAAGATTTAATTGCTGATATTATAGAATGAAATCGAATTACCTAGCAGGTACAGTGTACCAGGAATAAGTGAGGTTTTGAAGGATATAAACATTCGGGGTGAGACATTAGGAACGGGAGGAAGAGCCGTTTTTGATTGGGACCAGGTAAACAGTTCATTCATTTTTACACTACTACTCATAAATTTTTATGGTCACAGATGAGAGGTGAAGGGTCAACAGAAGTCTTAGATATGTGCTAAAGAGATGCTTTTTAAGTAAGAATTTGTATATTATTGGTTCTGTAGCAAAATATTGGACTGCCTAGTCTGCAGCAGAAATTTATACGTGAAACCTTTAGAATCCTTTCAAACGATAATTTCTCCTAGCAATTTTCACGTTACCCTTGCTTTTTCCTGAAAAGGCTTTCTTATTGTTTCAAAAATTTTTAAACGAGGCAGAGCTGTGGGGGACCACAACAACAATGTTCCGAAGTTATAAGCCCGAGGTATTACACATAAAGGTCCACATGAAGTTTTGGGGTATTGCCACACATTTCCGCTCCCTCCAGAGTTAGATTCCCTCGAAACAAAAAAATTTGTCTTAGAAAATTCTGGTATGGTCGGTAATGACGTTCTAGGGCCTGTCATAAGGTTTCCATTTTCCTAATTCAAAGGTTTCACAAATACAGCAACAGGTATTGTATACTCCTTCCCATAAACTTATACGCAAAAAGAGATCAAAACGCATACATTCAGTCTTGGTATTGCATCTATCCATTCAAATACATTGATCTCTTGTGCCAATGGAGAGGATGCCAAAAAATCAATCAACCAAAAAAACTTCTGAAAGAGGACTTACGGCAGCAAAGGCCGACAGAAGCCCACACACTTCAAACCAAGGGCATCCAATAAGGACGTTAGCCCATAATTTTGTTAAGAACTCAAATTTTATGTTTTTATCGACAGTGTTCAAAAAGTAGTTCTTCACATTTTAATGTTTTCAAAATGTAGAAGACCCATTAAATGTTCCACCATTACGTTCATACATTGAGTCAAACTGTTGTTTTATTTCTCACCTATGTGCACATCAATTTTAGTACACCTAAAATACATTTCCCCTATTTGGAGATGACACTTGCCTCAGTCCTTATGAACACATATACTACGTTCATTCCAATAGCCCAAAACATCGGCACGTGTAACCACACTGACACAGAACGTACGTACATGCAAGAAATGTAAACCATTCGAAGGTTTAAAAATAATTCACAGGAAGGAAAGACAAAATTATCAGTCTTAGAGATGGGTTTGCATTCGTTTAATCTCTCTCCATTTTACTTTGGTCAATTTAACAGGTTGGGCATCAAGCCAAACCATAAGAAAAGACTGAGTAGGTCGACAAAATGGAGAAAAATATATAAGATGTTTCGAAACTGGTAGCCTGTTGGACACCAAAAATACCTAAAATAGTTTGGTACTTCGGATTAGACACGAAGTAGGCGGGATTTCAGTCGTTGCCTACAAGGGTTTAGTATTTTATTGTTTAATGAAGTGCACAGCGATTGCGGTGCCAATATTTCCTTAATAGGAAATACCTTCTTCAATAAATTTTATACATTTAGATGTCGCATAACTTAAAGGTTCAAGTGGTACTCTTAATTGCAGAGATGGTCTTAAAAATACGTCCCTGTGAAAGTATCAGCTTTTCCATTAGACTTTTACAATAGAACATTCTGTCATATGATGTCTAATAAAGTTCAAAATAGGACATGGGATTCAAGAAATTATTTCATCCGTCAAACTTTGAAATATTCTTCAAACTGTCGTAACCTAAAAGCAGTAGCAGTACCTTATGGGAGTAATACTGGAATATTCTAGTACTAATGAAAAATAAATATGCAAAAATGTAAGTAACCTCCTGGAATAATACGTCATCAAGTAAAATTCAGTCTGAATGTTAACACATTTCAAATCTAAGTTTTTACCGTACCATCCTTTTGTGAACTCTCACTTCAAAAAATTATTAATCAAAATAAATAAGATTAAGATTAATAATAAATGTATAACGCAATGTATATTATAATGGTCTGTGTTCACCTACAGATATTGTGATACCTTCACATCGACTGATTTATTGGGTGAAAATTATCTGCACAAAGAACAGAGGGTGTTGCCTCAAAAACATAACTGAAAATGCTCATGTTCTGCTTTCCTTCATTCTTTCAAACTCTACGATGCGACACAACGATAGCAAGGACAGCAAAACGCTGTTGTATTGCATATAGAGCACATTTAAATCGAATCTTTCTCAATTCAAGCCTACATCCTGCAGTAATATTTAAGTATTGCGTCTGACTCCATGCACGTAAATTGCCATGTGTTAGATATTGGTTTTTTTTCGTATTTGTCCGAACTAAGCTGATTTTTCAAGGATACAGAGCAGAATTTATCTACTCTTCTGTGCTTATTTTTGTTTAGTTATTGACGTGAGGTAAGGGTCCGTATTGCGGACTACCCTACAATGTTCAAAGTTTAGCGAACGTTCCTTGAGCGAGCGCTGATGTCGATTCTGTTCTTATTAAAAATTTCCTAAAATTTGGTAATATTCGCAATTGACTGGTACATTGAAGCATATAAGTAGCAAGGTTTGACGTGCAAAATACTTGTAACGGTTTAGTTCAGAATAGTTTCACAATACTTATTATACATTACAACTATTTAACAAAAAGACTGCGATACTTGATTTCCAATAGCACTTTGCATTTTCCTATAGGCTACACAATCGGTTTTCCTAGTAAAAAATGGCGGACAAAAGAGCATAACTCAAAACTTTGCGTTTAATTGTGCATTTTCGGATTTTATCGTCTCCTGGTTGGGCAGTTAGAGTTATTAAGTCATAAATCAGTCCCGCTGCACTCAATTACCACGATCTATTTGAATATAATTTTACGAGTTTCCTTATTCCTCACTTTTTCTGCTTCTAACTGAAACCTTTGCCGCTTAGGTTTTAATTAGAAATGAAATTTTCTACAACTTCTTTCCCGTTTTGATCATAAATCAAGGTTGGAATAAAAATGAAATTGGAAAAGGGTAGAGAGAGCCGCAAAGAAAATTTTCTGTCAACGTGTCTCATTTTCTTTTTTAAATCGTGCCCAAAGAGAAACGTCTGACCAGATTGCACAGTGATTCATGGAACTCTTTTATCCCGAGACTGATAAAATACGAAACCATTATACAAGCAATAAACAATTCAATTCACATCTTATACGAATTCATTAGATCGGATTTAAGATCGGAATAATCCAAGGATTAAAAATTAAACCATTTGAATACCACATGAGTGACAAACCAAAGTCGTTTTTCCTTCAAATTAGTATAAAGAGCAAGCCATCTATTTTTATACAGCGACGATGCTTAACATCACAATTAAAGCAACTTACCCCTCAAACAGTGAGTCGACGTCGTATACACTCAATTACAAAAAGATATGTATTTACACTGTGAAGAATACGGTCAATAAGTCAAATTTTCTTAGGAAACGACACATGTCTTTCGCACTAGACGAAACGCGTTGACATCCTCTTGAGACTCAAGAACCTAATGACATTTGTCCTATTATCACTAGATACCAAAAATTAATGATTCCGACAGACAGAAACATATCATTAATTAATAAAACAAATTGTAACCAAAATGCATCCATTACGTCATATGGAAACCATATACCCCAATTTAAAAGATTATGTATAATATCACCCAGAAAAACACTAAAATATGTTTGCCTTAATGTTACATTGGACTTCATTTTCACCAACATTCTGATTTAACTTAAATGTTTCTGAACTGGTGCTTACCATGTCCTTTATCCATACATACACCCAAGACGATTAGCAACCGTAACAACATTTTGGTTTTGTCACCAGCAACAAATACGAAAGATGGAACCTATGAAATTAGAAAGCATTGAATCTCTGTTCTTCGATAGTTTGAAAACACAAGTGTGCAACGTTTCAAAAACCAATTTAAAAAATTATAATCAAACTTATATGAAACATTCGTTTTCAATGACAAAACTTGTCGAGTTTGGAGCTGGCACCAGGAATAACCAAAAACTTTCAAAATCCAATTTAAAATCAATTAGTGCAATTTAAAATTTGAGCTCCGATCATAAACATATTCATAACTTCGCATTTTGGGAACCGTGTTCGTTTTACTTTACTGTGAAAACCACAGGTGCATTATAAACGGAGGCCGGGAGATTGACAGAAGGGTAACGGTGATTTAATTGTCGGCGTTTCATATAAGATGAACGAAGAACATGTGAAAAATCAATTGTTTTCATGGACCCCAGCCAGAAAATGAAATTCTGAGCCAAAAGGAGAGGAGAAATTCGCCAATGCTACGTATCACAAACTTTGAAATCTTATTTTTATTTCTTGCACTCTCTCAAATTTGGACCCGGATGGGATAGATGGACGACGCCAGCATAGCCGTGGCAGAAACCAAATACCATTGTTCAAATCTGGGTGTAAGCCACACGAATACCTTTGAGATGCAACACAGAAACGAGAAAAAAGAAACAAATGCGTGGTAGAACTGATTTTCCTACATCAAATGGTAAATTGAAATGTCGAGTCAGATGATGGAGGAAATCTCAAAAGGACAACTGTAGTGTACAGTTCTTTGTTTCTTGTGAAGTCCCGGGTCTATTGGACAGAGGCCATTGAGAAACTGTCAAGTGTCAAATGTCAACTTTGATTTTTTGTTAAAAAAGTTGTGTAAAATTAATTTACAAAACGACAAACCGATAGTTCAGAACTTAGAGTAATGTAATTAGGATGGATCATTTCACGCTCAAATGGCAATGGCTCCATACCGATGAATTACGTCACTTCCGTCAATTACGTTTCTAGTTCTTCGTTGATTGTTCAACCTGCTCGTGTTTACCAATCGAAAATAACATTTTCAATCTACGTTTAAGTTATTTACTCGGAGGTGGCTTCTTTCCAATTTATTTACATAAACAGAACGAAGCTTCTCATTTTTTCTTAGTTTCTCGCTGCAACACTCATCAAATACATAAATGGAACTTACGTACCTAAGAACAGGTAGAGCAAACAAAAGAATCAGTTACGGTAAACCCTTTGGATATCAAAAGTGAATAACAAGCATATTCTTCGAGCATGCGTCTTAGTCAGTTGGAACTCGTGCATTCTCAAAAGAAGCGAAATAATGTAAAAATACGTAAAGTAGATGTTTTATATCTACACAAATAAAAAATAGATGTCAGAAAGTGTAAAAAGAAGTAACAAAGAAAATTTTTTAATTTATTCATTCAAATTGCTTGGTGTTTACGCCAATTTATTAAGCATGTATACTCCTAACAAAATGCATTATTGGTGTTATTCAGTTACCAATTTTTAGAACATTTCAATTTCAATTTTTGAGCGGTGACGATAGACATTTGATGAAGCCGTTAACAACTCAATATTTTTCTTTCAGTAACTATTTTTCACATAAGTAATATTTATTCGCTAAAGATCGAAACCACTGTATAACAACACAATGGCGCTTGGTCTTTGTATAAGATGCCAAAAACAAATTAATTTGTTTCTCTCTTAATAGCCGAATACTATAACTGGTCTCGACATGAGTATAAATTTTTTACATACAATTACAACCGGGCAAGAGGCCAAGAAGGATGATTAGCATCTCGTTTAGATTGACCGTACTTTTCAATGTAGCTGTTTACCGCATTTAATTAGTGTAGTTCAAATATGAAAATTTTTCATTTGCATTAGGTCCAAACGATTAAAACAAGTACGAAAATATTTGGTATAAGATATGAGAATATTTAGGTCAAACTGTACATCTCGTACAATAAATACATGTTTCATTTTCCCCTTGTATTCCCTTCATAAATAAAAATTTAATTTGTCCCATTAACCTGTTTGGAACTGTTTGAAATGTTGGTTTAATATGCAGTAAGAAAAGTGAAAATAATAATAACAAAATTACTGATTGAACCCGAGAATAAGCAGCATTTGACAAGTGATACCATCGCATTGTAAGAAAATCAAAAACGTACGACCGACCTTCATTAGACAAAATATTGAATTTTGTAATGGTTTAATCAGTTTTAATCCACAGTATTCAGAAAATTATATTCAAAAAGTAGAATTGTGCCACGAATAGAAATTTTTGATTTGAAGAACTCAAAAGAAACAAATAATTATAGTTTAATAACACTGCAAAGGTATTGTATATATGAACTGGGTAGCCTCATAAAAAGCAAATTCGTATTTTGTATACAAGTATTATTTCATTAGGAATAATCGAACTTAAAATATGGAACAAATCTTGGCTTGGGACACAAAAAATTGAAGTGAATGATTTAAAAGCTCGTCTCAAAGAAGAATGCCCTTAATTACGGTGTACAAAACAGATGCCCCACATCTCCGATTTAACTGATGAAAACGGAATAAACTGATTTAAGCAAATATTGCATATGGCTCTCTACGAAATGAGTCAACAGCAACTGAAATTTTCTACCTATCATGTTCATTTAAAAAATATCCTACATTATATAAATAAACAATAATGTCATCCTGCGACGGTCACTTTACCATGTCTACATATTCTTGATAACGACAATCAAATTAAATTATTCGACCATTTTAAAGCCCATTTTAAAAATAACTTCAAACAGAGTAAACATTTATTTAAACAGCGCTCAGTAAACAGCAACAGTTATTCATTTGGTGCTACCTCCTGGACCGTTCAACACCGAGAACTTTTAGTTACAAAATTAGATTTTCCACGTCGTGTAAGGAGTTATTCTTGTAAGGAGTTGAAATGTCCTTGAATTTTATTATAAACTATTTTTATACAACATATGGTCATCAGCCTACTCTGATTTTCGAGATAGTAAAGAATAATAAAGATCGGTTTAGTTAAATGGTAGTTAAATTACGCCCGTATGAATCAGACGCCAAAACTAGAACTTAATAAGTGCTGTCAATTGACTTAATCTCCAAAACATTCATTCCGTTCCTTAATGGCATATTATAATGTAAAGCTGAATGCTGCAACAACCAGCTTGTCACTACAATAATTCTACATTTCAAATTATGTTAATATCCAAACCAAATACGACGTTAAATTGAATTTTTTAAATCGTACATGAGACTAATGTACTGTAAAGCTGTTAAAATATACTGATTAATTAAACAAAATCTAGAAACAGCTTTACAAATAGAAACAAATGGTCAATCAAGTGGTGTTCAAAAACGTGAACGTGAAGGCATGAACGAATAGAATCAAACTTCAATGACAAGGGGAATAAAATTGATGAGGAAATGAATATAATGGAATAGCTGATGAAGTAATGAAAGCGAATAAAAACGACAACAAGAAGGCAAACAGTGGGAGGGAGAGAATAGAAAAGTAATAAGCAGATAAAACGAAAAAAATGCCATTACTCTAGCAGTCCTTGTTTAGTGCCATACATTATATACATTTATAATGCGAAAGGAGTACATTATAATTTTAAAGCAGCGAATATAAGTGAAGCAGATGCTGTAGAAGCTCGCTCCTGCCCCGTGCTTTTAATCATTTTGTCTCTCCTTGGCTCTCCATTTCTCTCCTTCTGTCTCACGACCAACTGAACTTCAACATTTATTTTCCCTTTGTCTGACGCAACCATGAACGACTAAGAAACTCTTCAGGCAGAGCCTTTGTCTGATTTATACAAACACATATTACATCCGCGTGATTTATGATGTTCATGGCAACAGCAAATTTTTTCACTGCACACAGGACCTTAGTCTTTTGCTCGCTTCATTTTGCATTCAACAGCAACCATCGAAAGGTGTCGTGGCTTTTATAAAACAAGCGAACGCGAGCGCCGAGAGAGAGCACCAGGACATATTTCACGTTTATGCGTTTCCATTGTATGCTCCCGTAATAACCTGTATATATAACATTAAAAAATGTATCTACGCATGTACGACGCTACTGAATATCCAAGAGTATATGTTCACAATATAAATGTCCCTGTGGACTGCTGACTAGTGCCAGAAATCTTCTTTTCAGACTCTTCCTCCGTCTCTCATTCCACATCCCTGCACTTCATTATTCCGTCTTCCTTGCTTTTAATTTAGAGAACAAACGGATGTGTCAAACAATTTCTATTTATAATTCATCACATTTTTATTACACGTCATTAATTATCAACCAAAAAGAGCGATTCCCAGCGCTTTGCTTTTATTCCCTACTCTAGAACCAGAAAGTCATGTCGGCAAACAGACACTAACAGACACATTTCTACATGACGCAACATAACAGGTTAGCAACATTACAAGACTGTTAAATTACGTTTTAATAATAACCCAACAGTATGACATTAGATTTTGCAATCACGTTTCTATTATAAAATTATTTTGTGTTACGTTTGGTAGTCTCATTACCGGTTTTTAAATTACTAAAGTTTCCATTCCATTCTATCAAAACTATCTATTCCAGACATCCTATCAACCAAAACCAAACCTGAATAAGAACAATATACGATGTCGGTAACTCTTACAAGGGCAATGGTAGTGACAAATTAATCAATGGAAAATAAGCATAAGAAAAATACCTTCCCGTAACTAGAAGACTTCGGTCCAGAAATATCTCGAGGCAGGTGATTCATAACGTATGGTGTAATGGTATAGTAAATAATAATGATAAGCTACAAATATAAAAATAAATAATAATAAACTGTGATAAAGAAAATAGGCTTCAAGTAATACATAAACAATAATAATAATAATAATAATAATAATAATGAAATAAATACCCATTGCAAAAGTATCCATTCCTGAAGGGTAAGACAGAGTCCTGGATTGGATGCCAGAAAACAGCAATATTATGAATTGCAAAAATTGGCCAACAAAATAAATGGAATAAAAATAGATACCAATAACGATTTTTTAATGCATTTATAACATTTAACATGTTTTTGAATTGAGTTCCGAGTGGAAACACAGAGTGAATGAATGCTATTGACGTTGGAATTCGAAATTTTATGTTGTTTTTCCTATTCAAAATATTCGAATGTAGATCACAAGCTAGATTTGTAGATCAAACACTTTTATATAAAAAAATTAAATATTAAATAATATTACATATACATTTCACGTATTACATTTGACTTATTAGATTAGATACATATTAGATTGGTAGATATTATATTTTTCCATTATATGCCTACTCTACATTTAAGAACAAAGGATTTCATGGTTGTTATTACAAATCGTGCACCGATCCTTACACCACCATAGCATTTTACATTTTCATCTACAGATACATTTTTTTATTTATATGTATGTGTATTACATTTGTTTGTGAAGAGAGACGTCACATCGCGAGTCGGTCTAGCAAAATTTATTAATTCCCCATTTTCAAAAGGTTTTTTGCTTCCACAATCTAAGGCTTCGGGGTATTGTGGTCATCATAAAGAACGCTTTCATAAAAAATATGAAATTAATTTTTTTCATCAAAACTGTCAGCATTTTTTTCAGATATTCCTTCTCGTTTGAAAGTAAATCGAATTTAGCAAATGCGTACAGTTATTTGTCATGCTGCTACAGTAAGCAACGCTGTGTCTGCGCATTCGGTTAACTCCTAGGTTATCATGTGCCTGAGGGGTACATTCTGTCTGAAACACTCCTTTTTGCTTCCTCGGATTACTAAACATTGATGATATACTCAATAGCTCGATCCCAACTCGATCTCTACTTCTTCAAATTCGACAATCCAATTGTATTTCATGAATTACCGTTTCGTATAACAAACCAACAAGAACCTCAAGAAATTTAGATGATTGAGAGTACCCAATCTTGTTCATAGGAATTTTTGTACGGAAAGAGACAGTTGCCATACTCATTTACCTGTATTTTCGTTTTAGGAGATGGTGTGCGCAATATCTGGCATAAGGACGCAACAGCAGCAGAGAAAAGTGAAGGTAGCTACAATGGCTTACAAAACAAAGTTTTTTGACGTTTTCGAAGGGGTTTCTTAAAATTAGAAAGTCCAGTTATTTGTCTAAGGTTTTGGACAGATGGGCACGGTAGTGAAAGGTCGAAAGTGTTGGACCTTAGGGGGTGACCTTTCTGAAATACATGATTAATAGGTGAATGTTCCCGTGAGAACATCGAAAAAGTAGTTCTGTTCGAGGGCTTGAGGTCGGCATCTCGGTTGCTTAGGAAAGGCTCATCACTAGTGAGGAAAAGAACAACCGTCATAAATCTAACTCAATGAAAGGCCTACGACTGAGATGTTTTAATGATTAAAATTTAGTGAGAATAGAACATAGAATAAATGTGCTTTTGGTCAGAGTATAAAACTCTTAAGTTTAGATGCACGTGCTGCAGAAGTAAAAGACGACTTCCACGTAAAAAACCAAATATAAGAAATAGTTCGCCGACTTGGCTTCTTTTTCAATTATACTTAGCACGGGGTAGTTCTGAACGCAATAGACGGTTTTTATGAAACCATTTTCTCTTCTAAATCGGCAGTTAAAGCACTTAAAAATTCTCCGATTTAATATCACTTCGATAATGCCACACTGGAAAATCTCTAAATTTATTTTTTCTGTTTCGCTTCCGCATCAGAAATTTTCCTATTGATTTCCGGTTGGGCAGGTTGGACTCTCTTTAAAACGAATTTAACTTTTTCACTTTCCCAGTTTTCCTCAATGGCGTTTTCTTTGTATACATGTTTTATGCACGTTCAATTTGTTTCTCTCTGTTCTCCCGAATACAATCCGTATTTCTAACTTCAAAGTATTTCTGAGGGTCCGTCAAGTTCGTTTCATAAATATAGCTAAATATAAAGACCGAGAGTCTAGCTTTAGAAATAGAAAAGGAAGTGTTGCCACAGTCTCTTTCTGCGATCATCCCCGTAAATTAAAGTCAAATGGGGTGGGACGTCTATGAAAGGAAACTCACTTCTTGCGTGGCACATACATCTTTTCCACCGACTTCAAAAATAAGATGTGTTCCGGTTAGGTGTTAAATTTTCCAAGAAACACTTTTTTCATTCAAAATTGAACTCATTCAATTTTTAAATTTAATATTAATATATGTGAAAAAATTCCATATTCATCAAAAGACTTTGCACAATTGAGTTACTGATTTGTGCCCGATTTGTTTGTGTCATTCCTGAAATTGAATTTCTTCACTGTTCTACTACGATTTCCCTCATGACACCTAGGCATAGTTCAAGTTCCGACTCCTTTTTAAAACTAATTTAAACGTCTCTGCATTACGCCTCTCTTTCCACCTTATTCGTGACCCTTTTCATAATTCCAGATGCCCCCTCCCATGCCTGATGTAATGACGAATAGACTTTATATTACGGCTGGAAAAAAATTTAATTTGTGTAAAAGCTCAGCGGACCTGCTGCGACGTGATTAGTTAATGGCCAGCCAAAGGGAGAGTGAGAAAGAGAAATGCCTCTCTCAGTCTTCGGTCCCTCTCTTTCTGTATCTTTCCACTTCTGCTCCTATTGTCTAAAATCTAACTTCTGACTTCCCAATCAAGAAGTCGTCCTTTCCCATTTTGCCATCTTTCCTTCTTTCCTATCTTCCAGCAATAATTCAAGCGAAGAATTCGACAAAGATCTTTCGCAGACTGTTTAATTTTCATTAAATCGCCGACATCTTATTTACTTTAAAAATGAGAGTCGCAAAATTCGCTCTCTTCCCGTCTTCCAAGTAAATAGTTGGACCTCTTTTCGGAGCAGAACGAAGAAGGAAAAGTCAAATCCGAAAAGGCTCTCGTGACATCACATCCAGTGTGAGGTTCCCCAACAGAATAAAAAGATTCAATCGGATATTATTCACAACGTAGTCCGCAGTAAATAATGACTATCGAATCATTTATCTCATACGTAAGAACCCAATCCGAGAAGCTAATCTCTGAAAGTTGGGTTCATTGCGAATGATATCAACTTAATCAACGTGGAATGACATGTTCAACGGTCTTATTTAAACGTAAATTACGCGGTGGCACCCCCTAAATTTATGAAAGAGGTTATGAAGTTTACGAAAAATCAGGCCCAAGTGTCCGCGAGGTTATTTTCCACGTCAACCGACTCACTTTCTCGTGCTTCGCAATCATTTTCCTACCCGTTTTCCATTCGCACACGCAAAACCGCACATAAATCCAATTTTCTTTACAGCTGACATATTTCATATTCAACTCGCAAAATGGCACTTTAACTCGACCATCGTGGGTTCCTTATTGAATCAATGCAAAAGTCAACTCCAAAAAGTACTTTCTCGGTCGATTCAATCCGACCCGGTGACTGCCTAATGATTGAATGTACTATGACTGATAAAACGGATGAGCGCTTAATTTCCGGTTTGCCCAAACGTATATCAAATGTATGTCACCATTTAAGCAATTCTGATCAGGGTGTGAAATGCTGCTTGGTGTGCGAACTCTTGAAAATCCAAGTTCCATTAAATTAAAAGTGTTACACTTTTTCACCTTCCCTTTGCTTCAATCCTTTGACTAGGGAAATGAAAGCACAATAATTGTAATAACCAACATTTTCCAAAAATAATTAAATCGCCTTTGTTATTCTATATAACGAAACATACAACGTAAAAAAGAAATTACATTCAAATTTCACGTTGCGAACCTTTTTATTCTTCGAATATATATTTTGAGTACAATTTCACACACGATTATGTATATTCCGTGCAAAACGTTCGCAATACACATTTCTGTAAAATTGTAATGTCAAAATTAAGCGATGGAATAAAAAACCTTAAGCTCTCCATTCTTGGGGGCAACATACACGGCTTACAGCACTTAATGAAACGTAAATGACGTGAAAGCATTACAGAAAACCCCACGACCAGAAATTTTTACATCATTGAACTTCAGTATGGTCATTTAAATAAATTATTGTAAAGTGTTTACGACTGCGAGTCGTTATAAACTACAGTCAGAGCCTCTCGTTCTTTTTCCCACATAGATTTATTCACTCAAGTGAATATGAATTAGAATTGGAACTCTAAAATTGGAAAAATTACGTAAAAATAACACTTCTTTGTCAAGACCGACGCGTCGTACACACCTTTTCCTACACACGGCCCCGGGCTGCTATTTTTGGTATTGTGCACTACAGCACACATCTATAAATCATTGTGACGTAAATAATGGTGATATCGTATTACAATGAATTTTATTAATTACAAACAGATTGTGTCTCTTTACATTGAAACGTTAAACACCCAAAAACAAAAAATACCAGATAACTTAAGAGATATTAAGTAATTAAGTGAATTTTTAGTATACATCGAAATAATAGGAAATACTAAATATTTCAATAAGCAGTTTATTACACCTATAAACTCGTCAAACTCATAACTTCTGGAAGTTTACTTGGAAATAAATTTCGAAATGTCTAATAGGTTAGATAATTTTTCCATATATGAGGAACCTTGAGAAAAGCATGACACATATCCTTGTATTTGTATTTTCTCCAAATTTAAATTGTGCAGGAGTATATCGAGTGAAAACAATGTGTATGAGTACTAACCAAACCAAAGTGAAAATCAAGCGAAACGTGAACTGGAAATTACAAAGTATATGAAGAAATTTAACGGCACACTTCACATTATTTGAATTGTAATTCATAGGTACAAAAAAGAATTTCAAAAGTCGAAAAACACATACAAGAATAGTAAAACCGCATGGAAATTAGAAATGTATTCGAAAAATAGCGTATTAATGATGGGTTTCAGAAAAAAAGTTGGTTTATTCATAAAAACCAAAATGCACTGGCTGGCAGAATTGTAAAACAATTACAAAAGTCAAGAAAAATGAATTTTTCGAATTAATAAGGCGCAGGTGAAACTATCGGTCCTATCTTTAATATAAAACAAACTAATACGAACAATTCATTTATAAAGAGCACAAATAGACTTCATTCGTTTATGGATTTTTTTATTATTTGAGTATATGTATACGTGAATATAACTGCGTTTGTGTGTATTACTATGTGGAGAAAAAGAAATTACAAGAGTATTGGTTACTTTATTTTAATGCGTCGTGTGGCTTTTAAGTGCAAAGCACATTTACTGTTTTTGTCCCCTGTACTTCCAGACTCCTGAATATGACGATCGTCGGTTCAAAATGGTCAAAATATAACATTTCACATTGGAAAAACATTTTTGCTCGTAATTCCTTCCTAACAAGTTGTATACGCAAATAAAAAAGCGTTGCACTGCTTAATATTATTCTCGGAGAAATGTACTCTTATACAGACGGAGCCCTTCTAAATTTTTATCTGCAAAATGGACGATAAACGAGGGAGACATGAAATTAAATTTTTGAGGGACAATACGCTAAGAACCATCAGTAGTGGATCTTAGTGGAACTTAATAGGGCGCCACCTGTGATTCAGCCATAAAGTATGACACGTAAAATTAAATTTTGAGCACCCATAATTGAATAAGACAATGAAAAACTTCTTCGCACATCAATTTAGACTCGAACCTTCAAACAGGCTAATCCCAATCATGTCTGCACACAAAAGCCACTTAAACTCTAAATTTCTGCATTAGGAGAACGTGACTGACCACATGAAATTCTGTGCAGGCATAAAGTAAAAGCTCAGACCAAAGGTAAGAAACGAAGTTATTAATAATTAATTAATAATATTGGAATAGCTCGGACTCCATTCAAATAATCATAAAATATCCAGTTATACAAATACATATTAATATAAAGATAAATTTCCAGTAATAGGCACACCTTAATACGACCTCTTAGTAGGCACGCTTTACTTAATTGTTCGTCATGCTGTGTAACAGTTATATTACGCGGTTTTATAATTGGAGCGAATAATATTATGCAAGGTTTTACGTAGGGGAATCATTAATCAAGTTCAGAAGGTTGAAAACCAATTTTTTGATAAGTCAAACAAATTCGTGACGTATTCCAAAGCATTAGTAATACCACATTAGTAATACCTCTAATTGATAAAACTTACAATTTGATGTAGCTGCATTAGTGGACATTTATTCTAAAAGTAACAAAGAAAATTTTGCCTACATCAACCAGACCTAACGTAGAATAATTAACTAACCAAATATGTAGTACTAATTACTTATTACTAATAATCGCATACTAATTTTCAATTTTTTAAACTGTGTCAATAAAGTAGTCGTGATTGTTTCGTGAATTTTGTTAAGAAAATTTAATATCTCCTCTGGAATACAATATATCAATCTAAACCACCCAGCAGACAGTATTTTCCACAATTAAAATAAACCCTAAAAACGGTATCCAAAAGTGTACGGTAAAGTTTGAAAAAATCCTAATCAAATCACACATACCAACATATAATGCGGATGGAAAGCTGCTAAACCTGCAAGATTTGTGTCCAAATTGATAACTAACCACTTCCAATGAACAGCATACGGCTTGTCGGATCAAATCTCGAACTACCTCAACATTATCAGCAAAGAACCATAATATCCACTAAATTCTTATTGTGCATAATAAACGGGATTATATTCTAATAACAAACACTGTGTTTGGTAACCGAATTAAATTTGGTCCTAGCACAAATAAAATGCAGTTTTATACATATTTACATGCCTTATGTCATTAATTACATTCCGATGTAATTAATGTGATCAACTTCTAAAACTCCAGCTGAAAGGTTCTGGTGCCCTACGGAATTGACCTCTCCTCTGTCTGACATCTCTATTTTAAATCGCACTTGAATTTCCATCTCAAATGGAAAATCACTTCACAGAAAAGACAGAAAGTAGTAAAACGTTTAATTTGAAAATTTACTTAAGGACCTTAATTGAAAATGAGGATTAACTTCCACAAAGAACCGAAAAGGTTAAAGAAAAAATTTGAAGAAGTGAAATTTTCAATTCGAGTTAACCTTTCAGGCTTCCCATAACTTTGCCAACGCTTTTTTGTAATATTTACATATAGAAATATACTGGAGCGTACAAGAGAAAAGAAGAATACGAGACCTTCCACGTTTTTTTTGAAGAGCAGAAGCACAACGAAATTGAGGATGTTATAAAGGGGTTAAACGAAAGTCGCTTAGTTTTGAACTTCAAAGCAAATTTAAAATGTTGTGTTTTAATCTAGTACACCTGAACTAATTAGTAACATCCGAAACCCTTTGTAAACAATTACTAAAATTTTAAACTAATTGCTGTGGACTGCGGCCAATTGGCCAATGCGGCCGTAATGCAGAGGTAATTGAAGAAAGTAAAAAAACTAGAATCAAATCGAAAATAAATGGTGGATGTTTAAATGTTACAACATGATCATAAAATCATTCGTTTTTTCGATTTTCATTTAAAATCATTCAAAAAAAATGATCATCATTTACGAAGATTATTAAATGCACACACATTTAATATCTATAAAGAATTTTTAAAACTTACAAATTTTTATATGAAAAAATTAATATAAAATTAATACAAAAAATTATGGTTATGAATAAGTTAACAAACCAAACATGAATAGCAAAGACCTTCTATTTTAGGTCTAAAGTGTTGAGCACCGAGTTCCAAATGATGGGAGCATGCTAAGAGTAACCATAGGGTAAGAGTACAATAATATTAGGCGGTGACCAGAACAAAGTCAAACTATATAGGTTACTACGTATTGTTCAATTAAAAACTTCAAAAAAACTAGAATTCATAAGGCACATCATTTCCTTCCCGTACAAAAAAAAATGAAAATGGAGCTGCATGACATCAAAGCCGAGTTAAACTGTCCATCATCGTTAAGCCAAAACCCTCGCACCGGTCAAAGAGAAAAGGAAGCGTTCGGTTAATTATAACATAATTAAGATGCAATCATCTCAAAAAATAACCCCCATTCAAACAATATTGAAATGTTATTGTACTCAATGCCTCCGTATTTAAAGGTGCAAACAGCGAATTTTAATTAGAAGCATAACCATAAAAGTTCCTACATGTTTTCAAGGTTGCCACGGCTAACTTGATATGATGAACTCCTTTCAAGTTTAAATACGGACAAAGCTTAGGTAGATAGTACAAAAAATGTTCACTAAATATCACTCACTCTTATTTTCTTAAAGCTCCTTTCATATTTCTTTTGCCTGGAGGTTGTAGTTTTGTTCACACATTTTTATTATATTCCGATCAGTGTTGTTTACCACCGTAACATTGCTTTTTCAACGCATATTGATGATATCGACATTTTCTACTTTATTTTTCCTTCCCCGAGGCGAATTCTCCAAATACAGTTCATCCTCTTTTTCCTTTCCTTCCTATTTTTTATCACCTGCCTTATCCTAAAACCG
The DNA here is from genome assembly GCA_037055365.1 of Polyplax serrata. NCBI lineage: Eukaryota > Metazoa > Arthropoda > Insecta > Psocodea > Polyplacidae > Polyplax > Polyplax serrata. Next base: position 9,718,727 of record JAWJWE010000038.1, on the reverse strand, counting down.
ACACTGAAATTTTCATAAATTTCATCCGGCAAACTGCATTTTTTGTTTCTTATCCTTTTTGATGTTTTACAATCTGGTGTAACACAATGTTTTCTGAAAACTATCTTTCAAATACCTTTGTTGCTTTTCACATTCATAAAAACGGTAAGAATCGGGTTCATGAACTTTTTCAGGGACCTAGCAGCAAATAGCCGAACACCTAATTAAATAAAAAATAACAGTTAACAAATTTTACATCTGACTTTCAATATTAATTTATGGCGAGAAAGAAGTAGAGAAGAATATAAAAGTTAACCTCGTGGCCCATTTTCTCGGCAAATGACGTCACATTTAAATCTCACGGTCTCTATCTCTATCGGTCTACGTTGCTTGATTTCTTTTTATTTATTTTAAGCCCTTGCACATTATTTTAAATATACCCGTCCCAAATTCTAACTTCAAAGCTAATACATTCCCCTGAATAGCCTTACCCATCACTCAAAGCAATCATTTTGCGAATCCTAGATCGCTGTATGCATCCCTGGGCTCTGAACTTAAATGATTTTAAATAAAACACACCCATCAAGTTCAATGTATTTTTCAGAACATAAGTCTAAAACTCAATGCAGGCTTTGGCCACGTGGTGTAAAGCGTATGGTCCTTTTTGAAAAAACCCCTTTCGGGACAGTGATTGGAATAAAGTCAAAACACTGACACGAAAAAGCCCACTGACCTAATATTAAGGTCTGAAATAAGGACCGACTTCACTGATAATAAATTCATTTGTGCAATTGTACTAAACCACTTTTTTAATTTGTAGTTGCTCCGATAAATACAAGACTCCCTTCAGTGTGACCTATAATACTAGACACATTTGACGAATAAATTGTTGGAGCTCCTTAATTTAATTAACGTTGCTGCAAGAGATGCTGCTTAAAAATCATCGTAGCAGTGAGTGAGGCAATGCCTAAGGACAAACTGCAGCAAATATTCTCCCCTTTCTACACACATTAAACATTCACACCAATTTTATGATCGTTTTAATAATACTTTTATTATTTTTAAGAAATTTACCTGCTTCATTGAACTTCCTGTAAAACAAGGAATAACAGATCAAATAATGTCAGAGCCTCACTGAGCAGAATCTTCAGATATTCATCACAAAACGAAATTATGAACTTCCGTTCAAAAATGACGGCAAAGTATTGGGTATTTCAAAAGTAAAAAATTTAGTATTTTCGATTGAAATTACAAAAAACCAATCAGCACCATTATTGCAAAACAGGAAAAGGGAGCGACTTCGGTTTTAAGGGCCACTTTCGAAATAAAATTTTACATTTGCCAAAATCAAACCTTCTAATCACAATCCTTCTAATCAATCCATCACAGGTTAATTGCTATGGGTGGTGTCCACAATTATAGGAATACACCTGAATAAAATGCCATAGTAACGAAAAAATACAAAATAACGTGGAAGTCTGAGCTGGAACTGATAAGACCGAGCACCAGAACATAAAGAAGAAAATCGTTAAAAGTAAATATCTGCATGACTCTTTGTAGGGTTACCTGTATTAGAATTTCTAATGTACAACTTATGTATTTGCAAAGGGGGTCGATCCAAATAGAACGGTTTAACGTTCGCGACTGTAAATATCGTGCACCTTTTCGAGCACATGCAGGCGCCATTACGTATTTTCATGAGTTTGAAGTACAAAGAATCGGACATGCACGTGAACATGTAAACAGTGATTCTACGGATTCATTTCGAATAATTGAATTTCATGAAACTGAACAACTCAGCATACTGGTTCAATGACAGCGAGTCCAGGGTGTGCAGAACACTTAAAATTTGGATTATCTACGTATTGCATATTTAAACTAGACGGAAGCAGAAAAAAAGACACCACAGCAAAAACAAAAATATATAGCGCTCTGCTACTTCTACGATACTGCGAAAGACATTTCTAAAAACTACAACCAAACTTTTTTACCCATCTGATCCCTTCAAACTGTGATTGAATTTTTCAAAAAAGCCGACAGAGTCAGATTCGATCTCTTTAAACTAGCTTAACCCTGTGGTAAAAATTTAATCTTCTGCTCTAGTCGGTTGCCACCTTTTCTCCTGGCAATAAATTCCCAGTCTGACGGCATCATTCAAGAGTTTCCCATTTTTTTCTCGTTCCTCCTGGTCAGTGCGATTTAGTTTAAGCATTGCTTTCTGCCAGACCGGGAGATGAAAGTAGTTTCTGTCCGAAAAGTTTCTTCTATTTGGAAACTTCATGTTTTCTTCCCTTACAATTTATGCATTTTTTTGCTCGAGTTGGTGAATAAAAAAAACTTTTTTGGAGGGATAAAAGAGAAAAATCTTTAACGTGAGAGCAACGCTGAATTGGAAATGGCACCGTTTACTTTAGACAAGTTGCAAACACAAACTCTGAATTTCAAATACTCTAAACTGTACCCGAATTTCTTCATATCTATTTCGATGATGCAACTCCATCACTTAGGGGTCGCATATTAAAAAACGTTTCGTAAATTAAAACGAAACCTACTAATAAATGGAAAGAAAACAGTAATTTAATCAATTTAACTATGAGCAGCAGCTTAAGAGGAAATTCTCTTGAAATTTAAATCTGTATTCAACACAAGTGTAATATTTAATAAGCTTAAAATTTGAACAACAAAAACTTTTTAGTAAATATTCAATTCCCAAAGTTGACATTTCAGAAAAATTATAAAAGTTATAAAGTGAATTTAGAAAACAACACCCAAAACCGACAAAAACTGGGCTAACCACCTATGGTTCTTGCCAAGATTCTACGTCAATGTTACGAACGAACTTTACACGGCCAGTTCATCCTTTCTATTTAACCACAAGTGGCAGTTCAGAACTTAATAAGTGCTGCTTAACAAACTTGAAAGTGAACAATTACCTCTGATCTTGAAGTGAAGAAGACTTATTCAATAATTCGAAGTATAGAAATACGACGCAGCTGTATCAAAACCTGCGACCTATCGGGGACTCAAAATACAAAAGGTATGTCATTAAGACTCAGAACAAATCAAAATAGATCAAATATTAATTTTATCTTACCGAACCTAACCTTCACAGATAGTAACTCAAAACAGAAATTACGCTATATGACGTTTCGAATCTATGAAACTTAATTTGTACTGGAAGTAAAGCCACTAATCCCTCAATTTAACAATTATCACAAAAAACTGGAATACCAGAGCGGTGTCACGCGAACATTAACTGGAAAAGTTGAAGGATAATAAAAGCTGAAATAATGGTTTGAAACATTTGTGGATTGCAATAAAACAAGCATCGACATCGTCTCAGCTCGATCATTAGTAGTACACGAAAACAATAAATAAGAAAGCTTTCTACCTAAGGAATCTTCTTTCGCTACGTTTGACTTAAATTACATCATCGAATTTATCTCAAATATTTCAAACAATAACTGTGAATGATGGCATAACAGCCTCACATCCTTGTTTTTATATTTTTATATTGCTTATTAAATGCAGAAAAGAAAAATAATCACGGAAATACCAAATTGAATAAAGTTAAAACCCAAACAATTGCTCTCAAAGAATTTATGATAGATTGTAGAACATTGCGAGAGGCATAATCCAAATTTGCTCACCCACCAAACACAACCGACGGTTCACCCTCAACTTTTGCACATAATAGAGGTGAAAACAAGAATCAGAGACAAAAACAAAGTGCCCTGGTGGTGACCGCGGTGTATAAAATAATTTGTTTAGATTAAGTGGAAGTCAGACCACTGCGGGAAACAATTTCACGGTCAATTGTGAATGCGTGAAACGAGTGGCAAGCGAAAAAAAATGAAATTCTCGTAGGTATGAAAATGAAAACAAGTAAATTAATGTTTAAAAGCTGCATCAGGTGACTACGAAATTCACGAATGTTGGCAGAGTGACTTAGGAACAATAAATAGACTGGGTGCAAATTAATACGGTAAGAAGTACACTAGCAAAGTCTTTTTGCATGCTGTTTAAATTTAACCGCCTTTAAAACTAGTCAACGACCTCCATATTTATTAACTATGTGACATAATAACTTCTCATGACGTAAATAAGCATCGTTGCACGCTAGAAAGAAATTGACAAGCCAATTGAGTCAATTTCATTTTCCTTCAAGCCCGGGACTCTTACTTATTGATTATAATTACCCCGTGGCGGACCTGCATAGAAATGAAACAGTGCACTAGTTTTAAACGAAGAAAAACAGACCACCTAGTTCGCAACTGGAAATTGAAATTCGGAAACGAGGAAAATAAACAACGCCATGGTATTAATTTGACAATTTCAATTCTCCCTGACCGTGCATCAATGTAAATTTTACGGCCCTCGTGTGCTTTCAAAAGTTTCCATTAAATAATTTAGAATGCATAAATATAAAATCGAACCAAACCAAAATTCTCTGGCATCAGGGCCAAAATGAATTCTTAAAACCAATCATTTTGCAATATTTTTTCCTCAAATGCTCAGTGCGATCTCAGACTGCGATCAGTCCATTGTTAAACGAGAAATTTCTAATATAAAAATTCGTTAAGTTTACGATAAGGAAGATTTAATAAAAAAGATATTTAAGAGCAAATAAGAGTAATCTCCTACAGCTCCACGAAAGAAAAACACCCGATGATAATTAAATACGGTACCAATGAATACCCTAAAATTACCTGGTAAGACAAAATTCAAAGTACATACTCATATGCATCAATATACTTCAACGTGATATAAATTACCTAATACGTGGCCCACTTCAGAAGGAACTGTAAATGCAAACGAAACTTTATGAATACTATAACTTTGAAAATAAATAGTGTAACATGTTCTTTATGTCTACCCAAATTATCTTAGAATGTTTGACTAAGAACACATTTTGTTTCGTAAAACTTTTGTGAACATTTTACGACCATCTCCCAATGTAAACATTAATTATGACTTCAAAAATAATCAACGGTTGAATTGCCGTATTATTTAATTAGTTGTACTTCCCAAAAAGTAACTTACTGAATAAATTCATTACAGCAATTGTTACTCTTCGTAGTATAGACATTCGGTCATATATTTCGTTCATAATTATGTGTCGCTCATCGCTACCAATTCAATGTACAGCCGAAACTGAAAAACGTGTAACAATAGGTAAGTACCACCAAAGAAAATACCCATCACAAAAGCGGGAATGTCTTTCCAGACTTAATAATCTTTTGTTTTTTCGTATGAGAACAAAGAAAATGATTATTGTGCCTGGCGTCCAACGAGGTAGTCCTAAACCCTTCCCCAAAAAGGGTTCTCCTCCATTCGACCTTTCTGAGGCGTCTGTTCACATTGATTTTTAGGTACCTAACTCCCAAGCTAGTGACGACTATTGCGATCGCACTTCTGATATATATATATGTATACAAGGCTACACGAAAAGTTCTGAATAAGCATTCGGTGAAGCCACATATGCCATTCTATCTACACTTTATTTAAGTAGACCACTTCTAACAATTTTTATATGTGGTATTTTGTCATAGTTTTGCGAGTTTAGTTCCCGATGGATAGTTTAGCATACAAAACCACAGTACAACGGTTGGTACCAACTTTGTTAACGTTGGTTGGTTAACAGCTAAGAACTGAGAATAAAAACGGTCTTGCACATTTTTATGAGATTGCTTATCCAGAGCCCCATGTAAGCAACTAATTTAATATCTCAAAAAGCCGTCTGTTGTTTGCCTAAATAAACATTTGAAACAGATTTGGGTACGCGACGTGGTCGCCTTTTCCACAAAATTTAAAAGCATGTATTCTAAAATTTTAATTAATTTCTTGGCGGGGCAAACGACGTCCGCCTAAACTGTCACTAATTTAAATTTGCCGTTCTCAACCCGATTTCCTCGACGTAGCAAACATCACCGGTCGCTTCCACACCAAGTACTAAAACATTTTCCACTATCGTTTTCCAATAATTGGATATCTGCCCTCTGATAGTCCGTCTAAGGTGCAATAACTTACTCCTTCACATTATTTTTTGTAATAATTTTACGCTTGAATTAAAGCCTCCCTAACTGGCTACGTCAGTTTTTCTTGACGCAGGATAACTTGTGGAACTGTTAAGAACTTTGTTCATAAAATATACATTTAGGTTATTTAGTATCTCACTCTACTGAATTACGTGCACTACAAAATAGTAAATCCTTAATTTCAACAACTCAACAATAGATAAAATATTAACAATTTTCTTCCTTCACAAAGATGTTAGCAAGATTTGAAGTTAGAACAAATGGTTATAGAACAAATTGGTAAAATCAGCCTTACAATTTTCACTCCTGTGATTTACAGTTACATTAATAGATGATTTTATAAGAATACAAATCCTTACAATCTATGTCACTTTACTTGTTTATAAGTACTTTATGTTGAAAAAATTTGTTACTAATGAATTGTTATTAATGTAGACTTTACTACAACTACAGGGACCAAAATTTAGATTTTTTTCAATAGTTTACAAAAATTATTTTCTAACCATTAAAAAAATTATTTAGGTGCAACACGAGACAGTTTTATTTATTCCTTTTGTAGAGGTTCATATAGGCAAAAACAGTTCTACAATTAAAAAAGAGATTGGTACCAGAACTCACTTACAGAACTTACATAATTCATCTCAATAATATTGGACCACAGCACTTTTCAATAAAATTCAGACAACTTAAATAATATGTAAGCCGAAACGCTTCTCAAGAGTCACCAACATTTCTACATTTCACTTATCTTAAACTTCTCCAGTGGTAATAATATGCAATCAAATGCTAAAAGCATCTGTCTTCACAATTTCAATTCAACTTCTGTCAAACAGATTCAAACTATTATTCTCTAATATTCAAATGATTGTGCCTACCTTTTCAGAAGAAGATTTCCTTTCCAATCCACAGCGTTTCTCACACTCCCAAAATGTAATAACAAATGGGGATTCATCAAACAAGAATTCTTCAAAAGAACACTGAGTTTCAATGTTAGTCATTACTGCTTTACACTTCACTGCTCCAATGGAGCTTTGCTGTACAACACTAATGACACTTAACAATTTTTAATTAAACGGTGAAACACTATGCACCTGAAATTGAAAAATCAAACTCCTATTAGTAATTATATTCTAACATTGGTGTTTTCATGTGTTATGTTTTCATGAAACCTTTGCATATAATTGTGCTAGTTTTCAACTCTTTTTATATTTTCATGAATAAATCAACTCCAAAACTGAAATGTGTTCCTCAAATTATGTACCAGTGTTTTACTATTTAACAGCTGACATCCACATTTAGGACCATGCTGCTTTTAAATTAACCTAAAATTGTCAACCAACATCTGGTCAAGATATTTTGTATATTTTCAAAATGGACATAAACAGATGACCTAAATTTAATGATTGAAATCAATTCTGGTATATTTCCTCTTCTAACTGAGGAGTGTCAGATCACCTTTATTACCTAAGAGCAAAAAATTGTAAGTATTAATGGGCAGATTGAAACGGAGTTAGCCGGTAAAGAAGGGACGGTGCCAACATTGAAATTCAAACTTGCTAATAGGCGTCAAGTTCCCGCCCTTTCGTTGAACGTTTCTAGTTTTCGTACATAGTTTTATATACTTATTTTGACGGTTAAATTACCGATATAAATTGCATCCTGTATCCTATTTATTATATTTCCTCTCTAGAACAGAAAGCCTTAGTGGTCTAGTATTGTCAATGTTCTTTGACTTTGAAATACTAATGTTCCAGTGTTTCAAATAGAAAGAAAACAATATAGATATAAACAACATAAATATGAAAAAATTTTTATGTTTTATAAAAACTCATTTTAACTAAGATGACTGAGTGTATATAATCACTCATCATCAGTAGTGAGACAAAGGAAAACTGATTCTGATTGAAATCTAACTTAAAAAAATATTGGCAGAATGAGTGTGCAAGTGAATACAAAAACCAGAAATATAAAAACCAGTATTATTAAACTGTAACAATAGTTAGCTGAACAGTCACCAAAAATGCCAATGAACAATTATGACATTACAGCCGCCATTTTCTACCCACACAGAATTAACCAATTAATGCTGTCAAAAAATAAAATACTTGAGACTTACAATGTCAATAAATTTTTGGCATTATTATGATACTACTTTATACTGAAATAAGTATTTAGTAATTTATAATAAATTTATGCATTTAAACGCTACAAGAAGAGCAATTTTCTTAAATGAGTCCTAAGTTATGGCTTCTATTTCTATGTCAATTTAGAATCTCATCAGCTGTTTCAATCAGCTAAAATAGTTTTCAGATGTTGAACAATATAAAAAGTTTCTTTGCAGATGTAATCATACTAATTTGGCCAACAGAAAAATCTATAAATTGTGAAAAAAACCTTTACCTTCAACTTCAAGGAATAGGAAAAGCGGAACTACGTCATCATACTTTAAACATACACCAAAATGCATAAGAACAAAACTGGGGGTGACGGTGCGCTTTTGGTTTTTCGCGGGGCCATTTTCACTGCTGACGACAACTCAACTTCTAACGCAAAGTTGCTTTTGAAGCAAGTCGAACATCCTAGCAGTAGAACATCCTTTCAAAATATCTTAAAAGCAGTTATTAACAAACTAAAATAAAACGACCAGTTTTATAAACCACATTAAACCATTATAACCACTTTTCCGGATTTTCCTGGAAACTGAACGGATTGGACGCCGCCTACTTTCCCGCCAAAGCGGTCATTTTGCCTAATATGTAAGCAATGCTGCTATTCTATAAAACAGTACAATTTATTAATTTTTGTTAATTGTGGCACTCACAAATGTATAAATTTTACTACTTACTTATGTAGTACTAGTGGAAATTTTTATTATCCTAAAATTTGTAGTGTCGCCGTATATTTTGGCAGTTATGTTAAGCGTCTCATCAAAGCTTAGAACAAGGTAAGTGAAGCACCAAAAAGCTTTTATTGTATTTGGGTTTCCGCAGGTATTATTATTCATTCTAACAAAACTGTAGCAGGGCTATAGTTGCCATAGGACTATTCAGTTGACAAGAAATTCTCAATCTCAGGTTAAGGTACATGTAACATTAGTGCCTGATTGAAGTTATGGTATTATTTCCTAGAACCAACTATTATGAACTATTTTGAATATAAGTATCAAAGTACATGTTTTATGTTTAACAAAGAAAATGTATTGTGATTTAATATTAAAACTGTAGTAGTGATTTAAAAGAGAATTTTACTCCCACTGCAACTGGGTAAATACACACATAAAATTGTTTTATAAGCACTAGCAGAACAGCATGTTTTCAATGTTTCAAATTTTGTAACTCTATAGTAAGGGTTATCAAGGTTCATTGCAATTTGATATTAATTTTGGTACAAATTTAAAATGTATACATAAAAAAGAACTCAGAAATTATTTGAAAAGCAATATAATCAATTATCTGTTGTTATTTAAGACAACCACTCACATTATAAAATGCATCCAGACTTTTTCAACTTATCCTCATCCAGAAGTCCCAAATTAATCAATCCAACAATGGCAGCACTCTGTTCTGCCCACCTTTTATTCTTCTCCCAATAACTAGATCCATATTTCTTTCCATTGACTGTGACAACTGACTGAAAGAGTTTGTCTTCTTGAATGGTGTTATACTTGGGCTGCTCAATGTGTTGTTTCCTGGTCCACATAAGTAATTTTGTTTTTGGAAGATCAATGTCAGTTGGAAAAATGCTTCTAAGGAAGGCACATGAAATTCGAACCACATCCTTCTCCATTTCTAATTTTGGTTTCTTCAGTCTGGGTTCTACATTAAACAACAATGGCTCCACTTCCCTTCTACCCTTAAATCCCATTTCTCTTAACAGTTGTTGTTTTTCCCTGCAGTAATTGTCCATACCCCACACTAAACTGAAAAAATTATGTGCACCTTGTTGTTAACAAAATTTTCATTAACCAAACATTGTTATTGATAACTTATTAACTGTTACACTTTTCTGTAAAATTAAATGTCCAAAATTCCATCTAACATACCTAATTTGTTCCATAGTTTGAGCTTCTAAAAATTTCTTCCCCATTGGAGTCTCCTGTAACTCTTTTAATATATTTTGTATGCAATATTTAGTATTAGCAGGTGCATTATCATAATCAATTGCATATTTAAGATATTCTTTGATGATAGTCTCAATTCCCACTTTTCCATTCTTAGAAAATATAGAACAGTTCCATTCTGCTGCTCTTGCTAACATGACACTTGAACATCCAGTTTCTTCCCTGAACTTGACAATGTCATTGTAACTTTCTATCTCTTTGGATCCACCACTTAAAGAAACCACACAGTGACAGATTAATTAGTACATAATCAATCAGCATAAGTAAATCAAGACTATAGCTAAATAGTCCTTTTACTTACTTAGCAATGACTGGAATTTGTAAAACTTTTGCTACTTCCTTTAGCACTGAATTACGATTTGCATGCTGGGGTCTTTCATCTTTTGTTCTCCCATGAATGGCAATAGCTGCAATTCCTGTTTTTTCAAACCTATGACATAATTCTATTGTTTGATTTGTATCATTCAACACTCTAACTTTACATGTAACAGGAATGTTTAAATTGTTTACTAGTTTCCTAAGAATGGCTTCTGCCTTTTCTGGTTCACCTAACAATGCTGCACCCATTCCACCTTTTATTGAGAATTCTTTTGGGCAGCCCATGTTAATATCTATACCTGCTACATCATTTTCCCTAAAAGAAAGAAAATAATTCTTGTTAATTAGTATATTACTATGAAAATTCAGTTCTTCACAAGGCAGCTGTTATATTAAATTCCACCATTTGCATTAAAAATAAATGGCATTTTGTAGTCTCGCTTACACAAGTTTTCCAACTTTTACTGCTCTCTCAGGGTCACTAGTTCCTAATTGCAGTATAACTTTATCTTTCTCCCTTTGACATGTCCTAAAAATAATGGTTCCATCTGTCTGATCAATATAGTCCACTGTTCCTAGAACATCTGAAAGAGAAACTCTGAGTTGTGTAATGTGAATTTAAAAATTAGTATTCAACCATAAGTAACAATAGAAATGTCATTCTGACCATTTACTTTTCTTATTGATCTTAAAAGTTTGAAATCAATTAATTCTTCACAATAAACCAGATCAGCTCCGTAATCCAGAGCCAACAGTCTCATAGGCAGAGTCCCAACTCTAACCATTGGAGCTAATATTATTTTATTAGCATACATGTGGCTGTTTTTCAGGTTCCTAGAAAGAAAAGAATTCATTGTAAATGGAAAACAATTGACAGTGTGACATAGCCTGCCGTGACTCTAAAGTGTGTATTAACATTAACAGTTGTTTACTCACCCACTGTTCGTCATGGTCCTTTATTTAAATTATTGCAATATTGCAGTTCAATAATAAAAACAGGTTAAATCATACGTTGAAAATTTTACTGGTAACTCATAAGTTAACAAGTCAAGGATTGTCAATCTTTGTTTTTTTCGCTATAAGAATTAACACAGAATAAAATTCTGATGATGTCAATCTGATGTTACGACGCTAAGGATTACACAAAATGTTTCCACATTTCAAATTCATTTCGATTTCACGTCTGATGAGTCGGTTCCTGTGGATTTAATAACTTTTGATGTTGGTAATAGTTTTCAAAATAACGTTAATTAAGAAACTGTTCCGTGCAATGATATTGTTTGCATGATTTTGACATTTCGAATTTGTTAATCTTTTTTTTATCTTTCATTCAGTCTTATTGAAAAATATTCACAACTTTAATAGTATCAATATTATTGATATCGTGTGTTTGCAAAGTTGGCTACATTTCCGTCACAAATGTTTACGAATTTAAAATAATCAGTTAGTACGTCCAGTTGGGGAAAAAATGTATTCAGGTTTTGTGGGTACGGTGTTATCACATTTTTTATCACTCATCTCAACCCTCTGGACAATTATCACTGTATCCAGGTGTAGTCTCCAGTCCCGAGAACTTAATTACATTCTTTTGGGACTACTTTTGGTCGCTGCAAATTCAAGTCTAGCTCTAGTGAGATACGGTACGTTATGAACAATAACTTTTTAAGTGATTTGACACCTAAAGGGTATGTCATTGCCTATCCTGCCAGCAAAATTCACTTGGTTTCCCGAATAGTTTTTGTCATTACAAGTGACACTCTTGGAAATGTGGATTTTCTAGCAACCGTGAAACAGTGATTCCAAGTTCAACTCAAAGAAACATAGAATTAATAATGAGAGAAGAATATTATCAATTTGTAAATGTGCCCTTAGCACAGTGTCTGTGTAGTTAAATTCAGCAATCAGCGATTATACAACCCTCTATTCATGTCATACGTGTAACCAAAATGTAATAATACCCGCATATCCTCATCTTTCTCATCTCACATATATTAAAATTAAAAAAAGAATTGCTTACAAAAACATGAAATTATTATAATTAAAATTAAATATTATACAATACCCTATTGTTTATATACCAAACTACTGATACAATGAACTTTTCTGTAATAATATGTGTAAATGTTTCAGGTAATTCAGATGGGTACAAACTCAGGCGGCTTCATATATTCATGTTAAATCTTAGTGCCATTTTATATTTCACAATAATTGAAGGTGTGTTCTTCATGATAGGCAGATCATCATCATCATCATCATTATCATCATTGGTGCTATATTTGCCATTTCTAAATGTGTTTCCTCTTCTGTCAAATGCATTAGCAAAGGATTACAGGACTAAACAAAAGAAAACTGATGTATTTATTGCAATTAATTCATTATTACTAGTTTTGATGGCATTTTTAGATGAAAACTATTACGGAGTGGCTTTTGGAATGAGTTACTTTTTTGGATATTTTTTCATTGGTGAAAGTGGATACTTTCTAGACACTGAAGTGCCATCAGTGGATGCCTTCCAGTACCTGACATGTTTTCTTCATTACTTTGCTGGAAAAACGCTTTGTTACTAATCTGTGCATATTTCTGTTTATTACAACACTAAAGTTGTAATTATTCTCATGACTGTAGCTCAATAGTTCCAATTAAGCTAAATTAGAGATCAGCAATCAATCACTTGCTTGTGATTCTGGGTTCTAACATTCTTTTCAGAATTGTACTTGTAATTGTAAAACCTGTGTCAAAACACAGGGATAATTATAAACATAGTTATTTATAAATTACAAGGGAACAAATTAAAAAGTATTTTTATAAAACAGGGTACAATGAAATAATAATATAAGTTTGATATTATACATTATTTCTTAGATTGTACAATGCAATTACTTTATTTACAAAAAAATTATAATGTACACATTTAGTCTTACACACATAATTGAAACAAGTAATAAAAAATGAACAAAATGGTTAACATTAAGTGTTAAATTTAAAGTTTAAAACAGAATTGATTAAAACCTAGATGCTAATAGAATTAACCTTGGTAATTTGGTTTCTTCTAAGTGAATGACTTTTTGTAAAGAAAATATTATCTTTGGTGGTAAACATTAAAAACTTGTGTTTATCACAATTATGTGTACTAATTGTTCAATTACTCTTGTATTGTCAAATGCGTCAAGTATGATTTTTTATACTTTAGCAAACAAGAGAATTTTGTATATAATCAATGGTTGTTACACTGTAATGTTTTATCAATGAAATGTATATTATATTAATGAACGAAAGTACATACAATGATTAATTGATTGACCAAAGTTAAGCAACAGCATTTTGTTATGTCATATGTAATACTTACATAATTTGAGTCATAATTTATTCATTGAAACATGAACCTTTTTATATTGAAATTTAGTAATATAACTCCATAACTATCAATTGAATTGTCTTGGTCTTTAGTTCAATGTGTCTATGACAATTCAATGCTGTCCTGATTTCATTCCAGTTATACAAATTGACATAACAATTTAATTTGACTTGTTACTGAATTACTGCAATTGATATTATCCTTATTTCATACTCTTGTGGTATTCCTTTAAGGTGCATTATTTTTATATAATTTATTATGTAATTTTTGGAAATTGTACTGAACAAATGTGAACTTTAATGTGTAAAAGTGCAGGAATATACAATCAATTGTTAGGGGGTTTCAAAGTTGTACATACAATTAATTCCTGTAATACACTTTAACAAGCAATTATGATATACATAACATAAAGGAGCACTCTATTTCTTAGAATAATTTCCTATATTCGAGTCATGTGAAAGTGTGAACGACTTATTCCAAATAATGAAATACGTAAAACAATTACTGTTCAAAAAATTTTATTAAAATTATCTTAGGTAATTCAGTAGTGTCGATGCCATTAATTTAAATAAGTACAAATTACAAGTTTTCCTAAAAATATAAATATCTTGCCGAGAAGACTTTCACGACTTTCATTTATAGGACTCTTAGTATTTGTGTTTGTAGTTGTGTAATTATATTGTAATTTTAATTGTATGTGAAAGACACAAAGTGAGAAATTGATTTTGCATAAATGGATATTACACTCAAAGGTGGTTATGAAAAATATTAAGTTAGCCTTAAGTACAACTTACTTTGAATGTAAAATTATGTATTACTTTGAATTATGAGTTGTTACGACGTCATTTGCTCCACTACTTATACTCCTATTTATTTTTAAGAAATTGAACGATAAATAAATTATCTTATAAAATCAGTATAATATAAAAATTTTATTAGAAAATAAGTGCACCAACCTTACATCTTAATACTTTTAAGTACTTCTCGTATGTAATTCAATGCAAATGTATTGTGTTGTATGTAATACGACATTGTAATACATTTGTAAATCATGTAATTCTCTCGCGTTTCAATTATTGAACGGGTTACTAAAAAAGTTTCAAAAACAGCGGCTGTAATTATTTATACAGGATTTAACATTTTAATAGGGCTGTGATTACCTACGAACATATCTGTCAATTTTACTTTCCATATTTTATGGGCCTTATTTATAATTTTTATTGTTTCCTAATGTCAAAATGCGTTTTTACGACGGAAACCTCAAAAATGTAGCCGGCTTTGTTCGTTAAACGAACCTCCTCAGGTCCACCCTCGAGAGGAAGAGAAAATGAAGAAATTAACAGGTACTCATAGATTGATCACCGTGGCCTACTTGATTTCCATCATTCAGACGAATCATCACCTGCCGTACAAGCGTTTTGCGGTTAGAAATTCAACGGATGAATTAATTCGTCGGTCTCGACCCGGATAATTTCTTATACTATCACTTGATATTAAGCCATTGTATAGTCATAATTACCAATTAATTTTTAAGGAAAGGGCTCTTTCATCACGATCAAATTTGTAACCGAGGTTTCTCATTCTACGTTCAAGTGTGAGTGATGCTTCGTTCAATTTTTCATATAATATACTGAGGTCAGATCGAAACTATTTTACTATTTTAACATTCGTGACATTCTCCATTTAATACAAGAAGTTACCATAAATACCATGTGTAATACATATTTTATTAACTGCAATATTGAATGTAATACCCTTCATAAGCGCATTAAAGCTCACAAAATTTAAGTTTAAGTTTTGTTTAGTCGTCCTTTTTTGGTCATCATAATTGTAAAACCATGCTAAATATTATATTACGTAGAATATATTAACCCATGGTTGATTTTGCATATTGACAGTATTGGAAATCCCGAAGTTTCGCTTGCACGTTGACTTTAATTAACCGCAGCTAAGTGAGGGTACTTTCAGGTATATTGTGGTAGTATTCCACTACCGTTGCGGAAGATGACAGGAGACTGTAGTAGAGGCTTTTATAAAATTATTATCATGTTTCTGTTTTGTTAGTGACATTAACGGTTGTTTAATTTGGTTTCTTGCGTCTTCCTCAGCTGTACTGTACGTTACTAGACTAGTATTAAGACATCTCTTGCGATATTAGACGACCAATACCACTCACCGACTTTCCACCACGTGTGCTTCACATCGAGCTATAAACTAAACGGTTTAATCTAATCTGCGTGTCTTTATGAAAAGATCGAACCATTTGTCTTCACCCTGGGTCGCACACGGGGCCAAATAGGTTCCAATATCGGCCTTTTCTGTCTGATTAATCATATCTTGCCTGTGTGACCGGCGTTTGGGTCATCGCATGGGTCTCTTTTGTTTGACAGATTAATCATTTTCCCCCATAGATGAACCATCCGGGTCGATTGAACCACCATTGGTCGGAAACAGTGTTAGAGGCGGAGTTCTTATGGCACACCTCGCGTAATGTTGAAAACAGAGAGAGGAACGGGTTAGTTGAATTCGCACGGGAAAAGGGGGCCCAGTGTCGTATCCAGGAGAGTGAGTGTCAGTCGTAACCCACTGAGAACTGATATCCATTGTCTACATTCATCTGGTGACACCTGTCATCGCATTGTTCGCCTCGGATTTTTTCATTTTTAGTTTTCAGTTCCCCTTGAGCCGGGTTCTCCGTGTTCCAGCGAATCCAGAAGTTATCCTGGATTTACCTTCTGTGAAACCCGAACTACCATTTCGTGTAGCCTTTTATTACAATCGTTTATCCCATTGTAGTGACACGGAAAGTATCATTTTCTCAGACTCGCACACTTTTTCCCATTTCTCCGTAGACCTTTGCTATCTTCCCTCGTTTTATTTTCCCCATGGACCTTACTTAATCAATAATGGATCGGATTAAATGGATGAAATTCGTTTCTACTCCACCCTGTTTGTGCTACACGTCTCTCTCTCTCTCTCTCTCTCTTTCTCTCGCTTTGTCTCACCTCGTTTTTGAATTAGTCTATTTGCATTTTCTCTGCTGCCTCCTTGTTTCCAACAATTTGAATTTGGCACCCACATTTTATCTCCCGCATTTTTGGAAATGATTTTCTGCCGTGTGATGGAATGGGTGTAGTGATGGGCGCTTCGGTCACACGATGCAGGAGATGTACTTTTGATGCACGAGAGATGACGAACCAAAATGCACTAGTATGTAGTTGTAATGAAATCCGCCAGCATATTTCATTGTTTGCTATATTCCGCAACTGTGCTTAAATACAAAAGTTATACACATTTATTTGACTTGGATGAATATCTATAGGGTGTGTTCTCCAGTACGACATTCTGTTTACTTTTACTTGTTAATTTCTACAAGTTACACTCCCACCTCTGTGTAAAACACGAAGAAATTCTCCCTGGAAGGGCGATTTCTTGGTACTTTGTTTCACAAAATGCACGGTTTGATGCTTTCCAGGTTAGTTAGAATCGTAAAAATAATTTTTTTTTCCCGTGTTTCACCAATCTCATTTGTTCATGTGATTGTTGCGGGGACTATCGATCTGGAAAAACTTATGACCCGTTAAGTGTTACTCACCGATGAGTACCCGAATGAGTGAACGAGCATTGGCAAACTCGTGATTTGGAAAGGATTTAACGCGTGGAAACGTGGAAGAGGGCACAGAGCGAGACACACTGGAAGTAGAATAATTGAAAATGGTTCCTTTGGGAGTCGCTCAGGAGAAATAATGAAAGCAGATGATAAAGCCGGGGTGTGCGAACTAATATAAACTTTACAAAATTTACATAAAAAATTTATAACGAAACGGTAGCATAAAGTAATTAAAATTTTGAAGGTGGAAGGGAAGTTGACCGGAGTTTTAGGTCGACCGGTGAGAATCCAAAGCAATACATGAAAACCTCATGCGGGAAAAGTATAATGAGAGTATTTCGTTTTCACGACCAAAATTAACGTTGAGATTTTATTTCTGTCCATCACTACATATTTTGTTCAGTATCAAAGCATCTGAATATTGAAATGCATATGTACGTGTACAATGTTCAATGCGCAGCATATCGGTGCATACAATTAACTAAAACTACAAATAATGCTTTTACGAGAAAATTTCAACATTTTGTTGGTCCCTTGTAAATAGAATAGTTACTATTGATTTTGTACTTTAGTAATGCTTAAAAAACATTATCAATTTGATATAAGTTTGTTACTGTAAGTTGTACCGTAAGTTGAAGAAACTCAAGAGCTTACATTATTAACCAAGTTGATAATATGTAGAGTGAAAATAGCACATACTTTGACATCATTCACTTATTATATTATCTACCTAAACAGATATTTTTATGTGACGCAAAAAAGTTTGATTAAAAATGGCTTTTAAATTATTAATTTTCATTTGGATTGTGATTTTATTTTACGGTATCTATTAAGTGTAACTAATTATGTTAAGGAGATTTATGCGATTTATTCATTTACACACATTTATTTAAATGTGTATAATATTTTTTTGAATATGTCCGAATAAGATACAAGATATTACTTGTTTATTTTAATCAAAAGCCTATGATTAGATGATAATGCCGTGATTTATACTTTTTATTTTGACATTGACTGAATAAGTCATATTTAATAAGGTTGAATCTCAGATTTATTCTATTTTATTTTCTTTTGTAAGTCACTCTGCTGCGAAATATTTCGCAGAAACAGAGGAGGAAAACTGGACGTGACAATTATAGTTTGACGTCCAGCCGTGAGCATTGGCTCTATGCCTGCTTGAGCGGTTTTTTGGTCTCTCGCAAGAGGAAGAATCTCTTAAAGAGGGTAGCACACATCCTCGTACACACGGGGGTGCATTTTCAACCCCTGAGGCCTGACTTTCTCGGCAGGGCAAGCATGGGCGCTAGTCAACCAGGACCTTGTGGTGGGGATGAAGGCGGAGACTGCAACCACCGCGGTGCCGGCTCACCTCCAGTATAACCGCGACCACGTCCGAATGCATACGATGAATGATCCGAGCGCCCTGGCGGGCATGCTACCTTTCGATACCATCGGGCTATACGAACAGCCCAAGCCGAGGTTTATATTTAAAATGCCGCGAGTAGTACCCGATCAAAAATCTAAGTTCGAATCGGATGAATTATTTAGGAGATTAAGTCGCGAAAGCGAGGTAAGTGCTGAGAGAGTGCACGTGTTTGGTGTCTATGGAGAAATCACCTGTCGACTCACCCAGTGCTGAACCAACACTCCCCGAGACAAGGTGAAAGAGAAAACCGACCATGCAAACCAAAATATGATAAAATGTGTTAGTGTGCGGTGGTGAAAGCTCGAAGCATTTAAAAAAAGTATTAGTCAGATTTACAATAAACGAAACTTCTGATTTATATATCACAGTTCCGAACTGAACTTCCGAAACTATTTTTTCACAAATGTGTGACTTGATTGAAATGCAAATCCTGACCACCATCCCACTGAAGTCCTTACAAATTGTAACGTTTTTATAAATAATTAATAATGTTACACTAATATCAGCGTAGGGCAGCAAGCAGTGTATTATTTTCTGATAAGACCTTCGATTCATAACCAGATACTTTTCACAAAGACCCTGATAACGGGCTATAGAAATAAAATGATAATCAATATGTCCATACATAATTCTACGTCCCTTACGTGTTACAAGTTGTTTATTTTTCGTAAGCATGGTTCTACAGCTATATTCAACAGTGGTGTACTTTCGTGTGCGGTATAAGTTAAAAATTGAGATAACAGAAACTCGTAGTTGCACAATATAAGATAAAACTTAACATTTCGGAGGACTTAGCATGAAAGTTTTCAAAACCTGTTGTAATTTTTTTAAAACCCTCGAGAAAGTCAAGGAATTGTTTTCAAACTTAAATACTCATATAGAATTTCAAATACATTTACAGAGTCATAAAAAGTAAACATGATAATAATTACCTTAATTTTGAACTCTAACTACTAAAGTCTCCTCCACATCCTTGTTTTATATGCGAGGTTTTTTAAGTCATGTTCCTGGTAGTGGTTGTACGAATTTCTATTTAAACTTTCTACGAAGTCAAAAAAACAAAAATAAGTTATTATTTTCTTATGAATAAGAACCGTAATACCTAATTATTATACCTAATTACCTTAATATCTTGTTTACCTCTTTTCTTCCCAAAAAATATTACAATATAAAATATGCAATATTTGTAACTTAAATACTAAGTATTGTATGGACGAAAAATGTATACGTAAAATAGTAAGATTTAAGATTACTTGTCAAATTTGACGTCCGCAGCTTACATGAATTTAAGTACACTTAAAACACAATCTTAAGTTAAAATGTACAAAAAGTACTAAAATAATAATAATAGTTTGAATATTGAAATTATTGAATATATTGAAAATAGCCACCTAATTTTCGTAAAATCGAAAAAGAAGTAATTTTTGTGTACAACTCATTTAAATGCAAATCTGAAGTTTTCCGTCGGTGCTGACGGAAAAGCATTGAGTACGGTCACGGTCTGTAATATAAAAAAAAATAATTTAAAATTGAACATATTCGTACAAAATTATATGTGTAAGGTTAGGATTCAAAATTAACGTATTTTGGACATTAATAGCTACTATTTAAAACTAATATTTTTGATGATCGATAAACCGGTTATAAACGTCTCATTTCCGAATTTTATGTTTCCGAAGGAGGCAGTTTCTTGTTGCCGGACAACTTTGTGATTTTACTATGTAGTTTTCATTTCTTCTATCGTGAAACATAAAGCTTTGTTGAAAAACGAGTCACCCGGAAGAGTGACCGTGGTTATTGTAATAAAGCAGAAGAAACCTAATTTCGTCCGTGTCATTTATAGTATTACTCGTAAAAATATTAGTAAATCGATAGAAAGAGAAAAAGGATGTAAATTATTGTTCCGGGAATCATCAAGTAAAAATTTTTTTTTATGTAAAAACACACGTGTAGTGAACTTTGAAGTTTTTTAGCAGTTGTCGCGTAATCAACAAATGTGTCGCATTTGGGTGCGCACTGTGAATCACTCTTCTAGGTATTGCGACATCATCGGCTGGCATAACTGAAAACAAAACTAAATAAGTCACCAATTCAATTAATTGAAAGAGAACTACGAACTGTTGTAGTTATGTAAATACATAGAATTTTAACCGGACAGCTGAATATGAAAATATTTTGTTCAGATGTCATACTGCGACGGTGCGAACGGTGCGTTTTTGAACATTACAGTAACACCAGATATAATTCATGTATCTTAATACGAAAGCAATACTGTGCATTGTTCTGTGTGTGGAATAACAATATCAACACATTTGAAGTATTAACCACCTAATTTATTAATGTTAATTTGCATAAGTCATAGTTTGTCCTTAAGTCGTACTTCGAACCAAGTGAAAATTGCCACATTTCGAAAACTTTTATTTTACAATATTCCGACTTGATTTAAGTTAAATAAAAAAAGCAACGGAGTGTGCGAAATCGAAACAGTAACGCAGGTAAATATAATGTGCTAAACGTGAAAGAAAAAAGGAAATATCGGAACAGTTAAATTTATTATTAGATGACTCTGATTTTCGGAAACTGAGTTCTTCCGAAAAGCTTATTGAACTTAAATCAAAGTAATAAATAGTAGACGTAGAGTAGTTTAGAAAGCATCAGAAACAAATTAAGAAAATTTTCTTTTTGAATATTTGTGTTTGCCAATTTCTGGGTGTTCCTCAGAATGAGCGATGATGTGATCTGATCGACCGTACAAGATGATACGACCCCGTAATTGGGTTCCCTTCGTCTGCGACTAATAAAAATCGAACCTACGGAGTCATTAGGAAATTGTTTATTCTATTACCTAATAATAGTATTCGACAATAGGCAAGGGTTGTTAATAACAAGTTGCCGGCGGTAATTTTGAGGCTCGCAAGCGACTTCCTCGTAGTATCAGCACGCGATACTCACTCGTCTATACCTGTCCAGTACCTCCGGGGGGGAAACCCGGAGTAAAACCGGAAACAGCACGATCAATTGAATTTTCGTCAGTTTTCAATACAGATGGATAGTTTGGCCCCCGGAAATAGTTTTGAGCGAGCAGATGACGGAGGCACGGTGGGAGACACTTCGTGACTTTATCGCGAGTTATGTGACCTTATTCTGAATCATCTACATCATTTCCTGGAAGCCCATTATCGAAGGTCATACACTCATAGAAACCACTTCCTCTAGCTTAATCTGGACCGCTAGAAGGGAAAAAAATGAAACATGTGTGTTGCGCTTGTCAGCTTTTGAACCGACAATTATTACTTATGAAATCTAGTTTCCAAAATGCATAATTTTTTAAATTTCACGGCTTAACTTTCTAATATATGTGACATTAATGATTTAAAATAAGTAGCTTCCACAGTAGACAAACACATACTTAAAAGGTTACCACTACGGTTAGATGTACAAATTTAGTAATAAACAAGCTATGTAAGAATTACTTAAATTTATATTAAATAAGAAAGGAAACGTCACTGTCTGTGTATTTTTTTTTGTCTCACATGGTTTTCTATTTTCCTCAGGTCAGATATACAGGCTACAGAGACAGACCACAGGAAGAACGACAGGTTCGATTTCAAAACGGATGTCGCGAAGGACACACAGAAATCGCGTTCGTCGCAACTGGAACGAATATACAACTGGTGTTCAATCCGGCCTCGAATGGCTACAGTACCGTGGACCTGGGTAGAGAATGCGATTTCGATAAAGAACACGGAAAGGTGAGTCTGAGAATACCCGTCTCTGGCGAAAGCACCATGTGAAAAATCACGAACGGAAAAAAGATAGCAAGAATGAGGGAACCTGAGCTGGGTGGTCCGGAAGGTTAATTTCACAGGTATCTGCCTGCTCGATGACTGAAGGCTTAGGAATAAAGGTTCCGACATGGATACTTTTTCGGGTGAACTCCTTCGTGAAATCGATGAAAGCTTATTATTATGTATTTTCATGATCGTTACATGCGGAGTCAATTGATGATTTTCTCTCTTTTTCTGGGTTTCTTCCCCTGTGAGAGATTGTTGGTGGACCGAAGCAGAAGCGAACTGAATGTAATGGGGTTGTAGAAATTTAGTAGATGTGCATCGGTACTAATACGTTACCATACAATTCCAACCAATAGTGCAAAGTACGGCACACTTGCGTCGTGACACTTGTGCTCATCATCGTCACGTAACATCACCAACAAAGGGGTTTCGGTTCCTTACAAGAATGACACCACCTTCCAAATGTACAACCCGATTCCAATTATGCAGACAACACCCGGACCTCGGGCAATTTGTCAGCAGTCTCTATTCATTTTTAATTCCTCGGCCCGTCCTAAACAATGTCGAACACGGAGAATCTCAATGATAATCAGAGTCCGATCGTAATTGCTTCGATATGGACCATAAAAGGGTTATTTTTGCTCATCCATCACTGACAGTCGGTGGGCTCTAGTCGAACCCTTCGTTGCTCTACTTAGCTTTCCATCAAATTGATTTTCCAATGTTTTTAATTTACTCCTAAATCATTTGTTAGACTCTTATTCAGATCTTTATTAACTCTTCGTTATCTGTTTTCTCCTTCTTTATTCCTATATGGCGTACATGCACACACACACACTTTCAGACACACGTATGCAACCTTCTGCTTTGCAGTTCCCCATTTCACTCGGTTTTTGTTCTTTTCCCCATGTGTTCCTTTTATTATAAATTTAATAAGAGATGATAATAAATCAAGAAAGCGGATGGAACAAAAGGAGTTTTCCACGCGAAGACATCTTCTCCAAGTTCTATATTTTTGCGGTAATTAAACCTTGACAAGTGGAATATCTATCCTGCTATCTTCGGTACAATAACCCGTCATGATTAAAAGGCTTAAACACTAGGTCGATTAGTACATCCATAGGCGGTCGGGTTTGTATAGTGTGAACTCTGATCCCAGCCGACGGTCATCTGATCTCGTACACTTTGTCTATAAATAATTGTGTTCTTTTAAAATTTAACTAGAACCGTGATTAATAAAGTTGAAATTTGTTAGGATGTTTTTATGGTGAGGTGTGAATGCGTGGTGTAGGTATACTTTGTACATTAGAACAGTATCTCAATTTGTGTGGAATTGGTAAACCATCTCTTTATACATCTCCGACTTAGGTTGCTATGTAGTGAACGCAACTGAAACCAACGTACTTTTAGTTAACTTTCCTCAATTCTATATTTCTGCTCTGCCACTGCACCAGATGCTTCTGTTGGATAGTTCCTACATTATGTAATGCTTATGTGGTACCAGTTGGAATTTTCCCGGTGCCGGAACCCGATTACACACAAAATTAAAAATCAATGCCCTATCATGTCTGAACACCCAAATCATTCGCATAATTCGAGGGCTCCACTTTGAAAAGGAACTCCACCTTAATATATTCTTTACAAAGTTTTTTTATTTGTCTTTGTTGTCGAATTGTTCTTCCGATTTCTTCTCTTTTGCTATGTGCATCTGGCATTCGGGTCCCTTTATATCAAAATTTATTTTCGAACATGAACATATTCTGTTTCTTTCCTTATTGTTTATTAAGTCAAGTGTGGAGTGGTAAACAAAAGTTGGACGTTGTTTTTGCGCGTTCAAAATGGCTAAAGTACTGTACGCGGAGTAGTGTCTAAAATCTTGGTATTTATTTACTTATTACTGTAATTGAACTTTTGTAAGTTCCAATTGGCTAACATCACAAGGAATTTCCGAGATTTGTATACTTTAGCTGCCATTATTAAAAATACGTGTCAGTACATACAGAATTAACAAAGTAATAAAGTTGATTGAAATATTGAATAAGTAAAACAAAATACTTTTCTGAAGTACATTTTTGGTGGTCAAAAACCTATTAACTCTGATTTCGATAGAACAAGGGTGAAATAATAAGAAAATAAAGTAGGAAAAATACAGATTTTTCCTCCTGTATATAATATATACCTGTATTCTTAACCGAATAAATTCGACCTAAGTCAAGTGAACATATAGTGAAGGTTTCAGGTATGAATTCTGTTTTATAACACTTTTCTAAGCAGACATGTGCGAATACCATTTAAAGGGGTAATAAATCGGTTTTACAACTCAAACATTTCATAAAGCGTTCTAAAAGACGTGAATTTTGTAATTCGTTGTAAAAGACTGGAACCTGAACATTTTGTGCAGGGAACCTTTCGTAAAGAGTTAACCTTTTTACGGGACAAGTTAATAATAATTTCATTCTCTATCAACATTATTTTCCATTTCAAAGCACAAATGGGTCCTTTGGTGATGTTTGTATTGTCTGGCTGTAGCAGAAGTGCCCCTTGGGCATATGTCCAGTACATACAAAGGATTGAGCACAGCAACGCCCCCTGAAGAATGAAATTAGAGGGTTCAAAAGGCTTTTACTGAAACCCTTTTTGGGTACACACGCCTTCTGTAATTTCTCCTGGCGAATCAAGCAGCACTGAGTGCCGTGCCTTCCCGAAGCCCTGCCGGTAGCCCAACAAAACAAGAGGGCTAGCGGGTACGTGATCTTTGGTGGTCTTCAAGAGAGACCCTGGTTAGATGTCGGTTTGAATTACTTCCGGCCGGACGGCAAATTGACCTGATCCTAGCAATAACCTTTGCCACCAGGATGATGACCCAATCGATCACTGGATTCTAACCGACGGAGCATCTGCTCCAGGACGATTTCTGTCATCTCCTGTCTAAATGTGCTCGTGTATGTTTATGTGATCAGTCATCCGTATACGTCACTCTTAATTACCAAATTTTTTCTTAAGGGTCGAAGAGAGGGCAAACGTCTTTGCGTGTGTCCGAAACGGCAGAACCATGAAGTCTTTTCATTGCTTGCGTGGTAGGCGGACAGAAAACGTTACTATATTACGAAAAAGCCTGTATTTTTTGTCCATTGCTCCCGTTTTGTTCCGTTTCGTGAGAGGGTGGAGGTGTCAAACTATCGTTCCCGTTCTCAATTTCACAGACAGTTAATCAAATGGTTCACTTAATTACGACAAACGGAAACGATATGTAGCACCGAACGGAAGTAATCGATTACCCTGAACCATTGTTTTACTCTATCTGTTTTTTTTATTTTATTTTATAGAACGGATGGGGATATTAATTTATTACCTGACACCACGAAGCTTGAAATTTGTACTTATTGGCTCTAATAGTTGTGCCGTAGTTGTAGTTCGTCACGGTTAATTGGTAACTTTGGAAACGCTTGACCATCTAAGCTACCAGGTAGTTTCTTTGAATAGGTACTCCAATAGAATAATAGAAAAAATATTAGGGAGGTAATTGTAGGAAAGGTTTCTCCTCACCACGAATATTTTAAGCAACTAACACTTTCGAATTTTAGCTACCTTCGGCCGGTTTTATGTATGTAATCTTAATAAAACTAGTTGCTCGGATAGTTTTCGTGGAAAGGGGGAGTGAGAGAAAACAATCTGCTCAACCAATTTTCGTCTGGCTGGTAACTTCTAATTCGGATTCGTCAATTACACAGTACGCAATTATTATCTCTTATTGCCATCCCAAATTACTTGCTTCCAGTCGTTTACAGTTTACAGTTGCGGTTGTTGTTGTTGTTGTTGTTTGTTGCTTTTTACTCGTCTTGTTCTTCTATCCGATCAAAGTACACCTGTGCTGGAATCGATTATGGAGAGTAAGCGGTGGAACTCCTGATTAATGGATCATGATTGCAGTCTTTGCTCATCTCCCATTGTTGTAGAGTGTCTCTCGCGTCTATATCTTTACGATTGTTTTCATAATTTATTTATTTACACAATGTGAGTTTTAATGAAAACTTTTTTATAGAGCTTTGAAATGTTTTTATTACACATAATTTTTTTTCATTTCTCTTCCACCTCCATTCCCTCACGTATTTATTTACATTTTTCTAGTTCTGTTGTTGTTTGTTAACTTAGAAGTTGTAAAACAAAACTACCAGCCCTTTTATTTCTTCACCGATGTGTTTGTGTGTGTGTTGTTTTCCGACAGTTTGAAAGTTTGGATGTCTAAATGGTGAATTTTGACGGAAGAAATAAGTTTTTACATGTAGGATATGTTTTTGATGAGAAATCAGTGATTTCATTGATGGTGGTAACTTATTTGGACAATAAAAGATGAAAGCATGTGTACCGGCTTCCAATAAATTTTTCTCACTTATAAAAAATGAGTTTTAATTATTACTGGCTTAAATTAGATGGTGATAGATTGGTGTCAGTGATAGTTTTGTCGCCCAACGACAACTACAAATGCTCAACTGTGTTGCCAAATATCAATTTTCGAGTATCATGGCGGACACATCACGGCTAGTAAATCCTCTTCACATCGGGGCTGGAGCACTTCCATACATCAGACGGGCCTGCCGTACAGTAGGAAAAAAAACACAAAGAGCCCATTTTACTGAATAATGAAAATTTAAAAGGGAGGATGGAAAAGTTGCCGGTAATGGGGTTTCTACACATAAGGAACGAAACCCGAAAGGAAACTGTCACACAGTCTCTTTCTCTACAGCCCTCCTGATGCAATAATGATACTTTTGAATGTATTAATCTCCATTGTGATTGGATGAGAGAGGCACATCCCTAATTCAAAATGCACAACCGAACATTGTTTCATATCTTAGTATGAAATCAATATGTGTTTATA
Organism: Polyplax serrata; assembly: GCA_037055365.1. NCBI lineage: Eukaryota > Metazoa > Arthropoda > Insecta > Psocodea > Polyplacidae > Polyplax > Polyplax serrata. The sequence continues at coordinate 9,691,208 of JAWJWE010000038.1, read as the reverse complement.
TACATCCTCCCTTTTATTTAGAACGTCGGCGGCCATTTTGAATGAGTGCCGCATGACAGAACGAAAGTAAGAGATTTGATATTTATTTATATTATTATGTCAACTGGATATAATGTATGATGCTTTTAATCCCATTTATTGAATCGCACATGAAGAGGGATTTGAGAGCCTTTTTCCGTCTCGCTTTTGTGTACATATATATATATATACTTGCTTATTTACTATTTGTAACTGACTCCAATGTATCGAAAGGTTTAAAAGATTCTTTTCTAATTATTTTTTTTGGGGGAACGGGTATCACTCCGCTACCATTTTTTCCATTAATGTTAATTTCCTCTCGGAATTCGACAGTTTTTGGAGAAGTTTCGAAAAGGTTGTGATTCTCACTTCTGACACAATCACCACCCATGTGAAATCAAATTAACTCTGATAAATAATGATAACGGGTGGTTGGTTGGCCCGAAACCCAGGCAACCTGGGGTGTCAGATTCTATAATGAGACCATCACAAGGCACGTAACCTTTCTTTCAACCCAGGATCAGCAGGACATTTGTCAACGCTTTGGAACCGGCAACCATTAATTAGCTCAACTACCCATGAAGATACATAATCTACCTAAAAAGGCCCTGCACGTTACCTACCTGGGTAAAAATTATTGTTTCTTTGATACATAGTGTCAGATTCGCACAAGGTAAATGCCGTTCTTTAAATAATCTTTAATACTACTGCTCGAAGTATTGAACTTCTGCAAAAGAACATTAATAGTTCACAGAGTATGGGTAACCAGTGTCGGTCAGCGGGCAACAATCCGAAAAAGCTTCAATTTAAATACGGGTTTGGTAGACGTCCAAGAGAAACGGGTCGTTAATGAAAGTTTTAGGTATTATTCGCAACACACACATATGGTTTCCCATTTTCACCATAATCGCCATTTCTATTTTTATTGTTCAACCATCGCCAACCCAATAAAACTGTCTGAATTATTTAATGGACAAGGGGGGTAAACGTATGCATGGCAATGATCCGACAGACGAAGAAAACCATTTTAAATTTTCAAAAAACCCCCAAAAACCACGATGGTTGTACCATAGGCTAAACCAAGCCATCGCACTTCGGACGGACGGACACTTTCTCTTTATTCTTCATATTGCGGTGTCCCACTCGGAGACGATGGCTGTAAATCTTTTCCACGCGGTTGTAAATCAACGTGGAGAAATTTGAAAGTTATAAAAAGGCAGAACGTAAACGAAAAGGAAACCGAATTATTTGCCGAACGACCCAAATACCAAAATTTTTTTTGGGGGTTGTGTTCAGGATAGACGAACAACTAACTACCAAACCGAAAGTGTACCCGAGGGCGATTATCAGCCTGAGTTCGTCAGACTATAAATTAACAACACGGACTTGTGGTACTCACTGAGAGTTCCCATAGGGTTGGCACAAAATAAACGGCAAGCCCCGGATAAGGGATGTAATGGCGAAAAGCCGACGGACGTTCAAGTATCTCAAAAAAGACCGCCTTGTAAAACCCTCTGAAACGGGAAACACACTTTTAGTACTCTGAATCGTTGTTTACGTGTTTTATGTATTTCCCGAGTCCCTTCCGAAGTTCCCGACAATAAATGTTTATGTATGAAGCAGTCGAAAATAAACGGTGATGCGCTTTTGATTATTTGAAACATATGCCGGCAACTGGAGTGTACATTTCGTACACGTGTATATCACTACCTGTTGTGACTTTCATGTGGTGTAGTGTTTTACGTGCAACAGCACTTACCGGTTAACGCCGTCATCGTTCCGAAAATAAATGAGAACCTCTAATATCTGAGAACCAAACTGTATCCCTCGAAGACATCTAATGACACGACGAACCGTGTCTCTGTTCCGCACGTAACGCTGTTAATATTTACTCACTTGAAACCCCTACAAGTCAGTCAGTTTATGGTAACAATCACCAGTTGGTCGGTAAAGCCCGGGGGTGATAACAGATTACGAAGTATGCCTCGAAATTATTAGATACTCAAGTACTTGGGCATAGTTTACGTATATGAAAAATGTTTATTATAAGACAATTTGTTTTCACCGTTTACGCTGAATAAACCATCGGGAAGCCTAATTGCCCATTTGAAGGAATCAGGTTTTCGTGCGGTTAAAACGACTACCATATTTCTCATTTCTGTCTTTCTCTCTCTCTCTCTCTCTCTCTCTCTCTCTCTCACTCTCTCTCGACCGTGTCTCTCGAATGAAAGGAAGAGAGACGGCGAAGTAACGAAAACCACGGGTAGTCAATCGGAATTGATAATGATGATAATGTTGGTTATTACATGTGAGGAGAGACTCATTTGGAAGTAAGGGAATTACCTTTTCAAATTGCTATTGAGACGTATTAAAGAGACGGTGAAATCCGGTGTGGAAATCTATGTGAGAATTGAAACCGCAACACTCCGATTGGAAGTGCCATTGATTGAAAAGGCAACCGGACTTTCGGGACCCAATAATGGAAATTAAGAAAATTGATCAGGGACGGAGAAAGAATGAGCTGAGGAGTGGCCAGCGACTGGTCTGAATTGAAAGCAAAGGAGGATAGTGCTCCGCTCGAACAATTTTAGGGGACGATGATGCCGTGATTCCTCTGAGGAATAAGGGACGGTACACACTGGCAAGGGCGAAAACTAGAGTTGGAAGACGAGGAAAAACGAACCGAAAGGAGAGGAACACATCGACTATTAAGAGGAAATTCAGTTTGTGAGGAAATGCCATCGAAACTAATTGAAAATTTGGCGAATGAATGGAAATTCGACGGGTGAATATTTAAATGTGAATCAAAACTATTTCAGGTTTCATACCTGTTTGTAAATGATAGTGTTTTTAGTACCAATCAACACATGATCAAGTTACACACACAAACACACTCGTGCAACTATCGTGCACACGGTGATTATTATAATGGTAATGTCCCCCGTGTACCCTTTCTTCCTACGTGATACTCTCGAACCTCAATTTTTCATCGGGTCTTCGCAGGTTTCCATCAGTTTTTATGACACCACTCCTTCCTACCTGAGTTCAATTAGTCGTCTTCTATTTTTTTTCTTGCCGGTTGAGCCCGTGTTCGTTTTTGGTGGTGGTGGTGGTGGTGTCGTGTCCTGCGTTTTTTTCAATCATTTGAACGATTTCTAAAACCGAAAATTACCTTCCGAATAAAGGAAAATGGTAATCAGGATGGGTTCCGCTTGTTGTAAGGCAGGACGATTGTCCGGCTGAGTGAAAGGAAGAGAAAAGAAAATTTACAATTGTAGTGGACAATAGAAACTGACATTGGTAATGTACAAATAGTGAACGTCCGCGAATGCCTTTTGACCGGTTTCAGGCATAATATTTTGACGTGCGAGTGACAGCGGCGAAGTGAACTGTAAATCATCCTTTTTCGTTGTTTAGGATTTTGTTATTCCAAGGTCTTGTTCGGATCATGTTTTGTCCTTTGCTGAAAGATACAAGTACTGTAAATCACTAGAGTGTTATGAAGTACTCGCAGTCTGTTTCAATTTGAAACGATTGAGTACTTGGTACAAGCGGTGATAAATATTATGTGTTTATGTATATAATAAGGATTATGTGTTTGCTTGGTCTACTACTATATGTATGTAGTTACACGTGATACGGAGTTTTTGAATAATTTTCTTTTCCGAAGGGTAAGAGACAGGCAGTTACTTAAGAAGGGACACATAGAATAAGAAAGGGTTTTATGTAACATGTTGAGAATTCTGAATCGTGCAGAAAAAAATTTTTAAATTCACGCCTTATTTTCGTTTTGATTTATAGTTTCAAATTATTTTTTCCCGTCGTGGCACATATCCCTTATATTGTAAACATAGTTATAGTTACATGCACAATTTCTTTATCTTCTTTGTGTTGTCGTCACCTCCGTTATTAACACACATTAGTCTTTGTTTCGCAGGACATGGGTTTATTTTTTTGGATTAATTAGGTCTTGGGAAAGGTCGCATGTTAGAATTCAAATAGTTTTTTTTTTAAATAGTTTATGCAGAGCAATGGCTTCCGGTTTTTGATCAGACTCAGTTGCGTGGCAAGGCTGTGGTCCAGGTATTTTGAACCGTTCGACTTTTTTAATTTTTCTGCAGACGTCACTCACCTGCAATTTGTCTTGTTTTGACTTTTGGCGAGTTTTGAGTGTATTGTTGCTTCTTCACGACTGACAGGAAGCTTTGTGATGCGTCCATGACGGACCGTTTGTCACGCCGACCTGGGCGTTGTTCTGTCGGCGTTTAGTCAGAGTAGATGGTGTCCTACTTAGTGATGTAATTTATATTCCCGCGGGTGAATCAGCAATCCTTTCTGCATTCTGCTGTATAGTTTAACAAGCAGGTCGACACGCCCAGTTCCAATCTGTCAGACTGGCTGTGCACTTATTGTTTCCAGTTTTCACCCTTTTTTTTTGTAATGCCTTGGCGATATCTTCATTTTCTGCTACCACCGCTGTTCAATTTCTCTTCCTTTTTTTGTACCGACCGGCAAATTCTTCACAGTTTCCGATAATTCGATTCACCCTTTTTATTACATGAAAATTTGGCGCGACAAAAAGTGATTCAACAACTGTTACATTGTTCTTGAGCAGAGAACGGGTGTGAGAAAAAGGGCAGAAAAAGGTTCTTTTGTTAGCTGTAATGGCCCCCCGTCAGGTGGGCGCGCACAATTACTTTTCTTATGTTTTCTATTTACACTATTTCAAATCGAATTACCGAAATCATTTCCGAGTCAACGGGTTTGAGGATTGAAGAGGGTACGTGTAGCTGTTGGTGGCTTGTACCATCAACTTCTGCTTGGATGACCCTCGTTGCAGAAGTACTTGGCCAAGGCCGATGCCAAAACGACCAGCCACCGGGTCGTATGACACATTTGTTATTGTTACCTGATTCTCGTACTTGCTTCTTCGGCCATAGGGTACTTACTTGGAAATGTGAAGTGCCATTGATGAAGAAGTGTGTGCACGTTTGGTCTGAAGTGTTCGCCTGGTGCCCAATGTCTCTCTTCTGCTCGGTACACTTTAAATTATACTTCCAAGGGCGTCTGTAGTGTGCTGTCATAAGTATCATCAAAATTCAAATCAAAATAATTAATAAAGTGTTCAGTGGGACAACATACATGTATGTAAAGTTAACTGTAGTAATGGAGTGAAACCGTTACTTGGTTGATAACATAACCTTGTAGTATTGTAAAATAATAACTGATAACTTGCACTGTGGCATGAAATTCTTCTAAACGTACCATTACTGCTTCTTAATACTGGTTACCATTTCCGACTTATTCTGACATTAATAACTGTAACTTCGTGTCGCTAGGAAAATTCTCACAACTAATCCCCGTGTCGGAACACCTGTAAAAGCTGATTCCATTAATTACGAAAAAGTCATTCACGCCCCGATTTTTATTCATCCCTTAAGTAAACGAAGACGGGCAGCAAAAAAAGGACGCGACGAGCAGGGTATTTGTTCTACTTCCAGGGGATTGTTAATAGTCGGTAAAAGGTAACAAAACAAATTTAAGAAAACAATAAGAGTAGCTATAATGGTTATTTGGAATGTGAGAAACGATTCTACCCGGCACTCGGCATAAAAATAATGCCGTATGGCAGGAAAACAAAAAAAGAAAGGCTTTTTTTATTTGGCCGTTGTTCCTCGTTTAATGAAGGCCGTAAAAATTAACATGAATAAACAGGGAAGAAGCGGAATCGTCGCTGAGGGAAAAGAAGGCGGAGAAATGAGAAGAGGAGTAAAAAAAGAGCAGTAAGAAGTAGTACAAGTTGAAGATGGTCGACACAAAAAAGACAGGAAGGCATGAAAGTTTGTGTGGATTCCAAGTCTGAGTTTACTAAATAAACAAACAACTGAAATGGCTGTCGTAAAATCGCGTCGTACCGTACAAAAGGAAAACCTTTGTGGAAGAAGACTTTTTTTTACTGTCTTGTGCAATTGATGAGAGTCCACCTGCAGTCGTACAACGTGGCAGCAGAAACGGCTTCCGACCATTCGTCGCCTCGTGTTTACACCCTCTCCTACGATTTTCGTGTTGTGTTGTTTCTTTCCTTTCACTGGAGCCACTTAACTCAAGAGTCGTGGTTCGTCATCTCATCCCCCATTGTCATGAATTACTGCCAAAGTTTTGGATTGCTCTAGAAAACTACATTAACCTTTAGTTATCGATCTGCTATCCATAGAACGCGAAGTGAAATGAAGTTCTGAAACAGGTCGTTTCCTTCGTTTTCAAGCGAATCCCGATTTTGTCTTCTTAACATCTGGTGGAATCTATTTTTATACCGAATTTACATCAAATTAATAATTGTGTAACAGTCGTTTTTAGTTGATTTCTGTTGTACATTTTTACAACAGTAAAATCGTCGTGTTACCTTGTTCGCTCCCAAGAACTCCTGCCTTTAAAAAAATTTCGTCCGTCTGTCAATCACGCCAGCTAGGAACACACGGACACACAAAATTAATTTATTTTTTTATACTCCAACTGAGATTTTAGCGACAGGAAAACATCTGGAATGGGAACAATAGGGCAAAAGGGGTTCCTTGGGGCACAATGACGCCCCAGAGAGCAGTACCACCTATGGCAGAACGGCCCCCGAGTCGCGCCTGGGCACCACCCCACGGTTACCATTAATGACTAACATTTCCTTTTCTTCTTTCACCGAGGAAATGTTTTGTCGCAACTTTTGACGGGTACCAGACCCGACCAGAAGTTACCATCACTTGGTTCAACTCTACGGTAAAGCAAACCAGTGAATATATATCGACACCAGCAACCTTACTCTGACTTGTTGCTGACTTCTAATACTTGGGGTAGTCGCTACCCAAGAGCTGTCGACACATACCGACTCTAAATCTCATGGGTAGAATTACAGGCACAAACCTTCACAAAAGAGAAAAGGTTCCTTGACGGGGTGTTTAGATGGTTGTGACCTGTCGCTTCAGGGCAACCGTTCAAATTGTTTATGAATTCATCGTGACTGGGCACCCCCGTCGCGACTCTACTGGGACAATGTTCTTGTTCAAATAAGGGTGTCAAACTGAAAATTGCTTTATATTGTCGGGTCCGTGGTCATTATGATAATGGTTTCAAAATAAACAGCTTTCGAGGAGGACTAAAGAGAGAAGTAAAAAATTATTTAACATTGGTAATTGGACATCAGGGCCACAGGTACGGGTAACCTTCAACGGCTCGTACCCAAAGGAACCGAAAATCCTTTTCTTTTTTTTTGAAACAATAAAAATCCTATTAATGCCGGAGTAGTCGTTTCTTTCATACATGTGTCGACACTTTTAATATCTTGTCGCATAATGACCGAGTCATTAACAATGATAATCATTTGTCATTTTCATCCCCTTGTACAAGCCCGCGGACGGATGATGGTAGCATGTCTAAAGAAGAGGGCATCCAATTCTGACTGTGAATTGTAAAGTCAATTTTTTTTCTAGGGTCGAATCCCTCATTTTTCAATACCCTAAAAGGTTCGTTACTTGGCTCCGGAGGACATTTCGTTAAGGCTTAAATATCCGGCACAGACGTGGATTGTTTTATATTACTTAATTTTGCATAATGTTGCTTCGCATGAAGTTAAATTGTCGCGACAGTAAAATGAGTCAGAGGCTTACTGACTTGGAGAGTCAGTGACCAACTCAGTTACCAAAATTGTTCTGTAGGTTTTTTGATTAGATGAACCGTTAAGCTGGACATTCTTATTTATTTTTCAATTGATAATAGGTAATTTTAATGACATGGAATGAGTTCTCGGGTTGTCAAAATAATAGTAAACATACAGTTTGTATATATTGAATAACAAAAACTTGATTTGACAAATATAATCAAATTGTTACTAAAGAGAACTTTCTAGAGTTTACTTTAGAGTGATTGTAACTGTTGACTCTTTAACTGAAAACTAAATCTTTGTATAACATATTAATAGTTACTGAAATTACAAAAATTTTGGGTAAAATTTTGTAGTATTCTTTGGATCCTGTATAAGGGATACTATTATAGTGCAAATTATCTACAAAAGATATATACTTTAAATCCCCTTGTTATACTGAAAACATTAGTAAGTTACATGAGTTAGTTTGTATCTTTGTGTGGCACACTACGTTACAATTGTCATTTATTTACATAAGAAGGTGTTATGTTTATGAATTCACACACGCTTATACAGTCCGACACGAGCTAACAAAGTTCGGCGTGTCTTCTACCACTTTGGATTTTCCATTTCATGCGTGTCGGCTTCGTGTTTATTCTCAGGTACGTAATACCATCGGTTGCGGTTGATCGGTTCAATATCGACAAGAAGAAATTTGTTTTATACCTTTTTATCCGCCGAGAAAAAGAAGGTTCCAGTGGAATGCGTTCGATGATGACTTGCCACATGTGGGAGATCATTTAAATATTGGTACATCCATCGATTGTTTTCGTACCTCGTAGATCCGTCCAGCCAGCCATCCATTCATTCATTCATTCGGTGTGATTTGTTCGATGCGTACGGATCCGGAGGGACGTGGGTCCGACACCAAGCTGACCTGACCTGGGTTTTCCAACTTGTAATTTTTTGACGTGTACCGTTCGCACACTTGGGAAGTCGAAATAATATCGGTAAATTATAGATATTTTGAAATTGTGTTAAAAATAGTCTCAGTTGTCGTCCATTAGTCACGGATATTACATCATAGTTACTGAACTGTGGTAAACAATAAACTAGGCTACTCAACTTTTTGTCAGGACTTCAAAATTTTTTTAAAATGTCACTTACTTCATTAGAAGTGCAAATACCTCACACAAAGTTGTACGTTTAACCGTACGACACAATACCACTACACTCATTTATAGTTGTAGTAAGTATTTTGTATCAAATATGACTCGCATAAGACCACAATTATCTGAATCATTATTTTCCAGCCGTAGCAAACACAATATATAATGTAATATTAATTTTAAGGTGTTTACGATTGTTTTTGAAAATATAATATAAACTACAACATATAAAGGTAACAATGTATGTTGTGTATTTATAATAATAATGTATATTTATACAAATTTGTGTACAAATATGTATCATGCACAATGTACGTATACACAATAATGTAGATACATTATCAAATGTAATAGTTGTGCGAGTTAATTATAATAACTCACTGTGTTTTTTTTAATCTAAGAACAATTAATTTTACTATAAATGTATATAAAGTGTGTACATTACTAGGAGTAATCCGAAAAATATCAGACTGTGCACTTAAGTATTTTGACTATGTTGAGAGTGGGCTGTCGTCGTTTCTCTTTTCTCTTTTCAGAAATATTAACATGACAATAAAAGAAACAGTTTTTTACCCTCTGGTTACACAACACGAGATGTGACAAGGTGTTTAAAGTATTTCTCTCTGTCTCTCTGCCCCTGTCAAAAGTTAGGATTTTTAGGGTGGCCAATGGGCTAATAAAAGGCGGTCCACAGATTTTCGACTGCCCCGTCCAACTGTGAACTCGACGAAATTCAACTAATTTCCGTTTATAACGATCGATTTGTTGCCGGGAAACGTTTAACCAAAGCTCGTTAATGGGTTTAATGGCCGTCCTTTGTCCTCCTACCTATTGCCCTTGTCATTTGCTCCAATTTGAGGTAATTAATTTTTATGTTACCTTCGTTTCTCATTCTTTCGAAATCTGTTTGCTACGGTCGTTTGATTGTTTGTACAGCGTTTCGAAACGGTATAGCGTTAAACGGTTTACCGTTGTTGCTTCTTGCGGCCTTGCTAGGGCGAAGTGAAATCGCCGGGAAAGTTCGAGCCTTTTTGTCTGCCTACCTTTCCCTAATTATTGTACGACATTATAATCTAGTGTAATCGTTTCTGTTTTCACTACGTGACTTTGTATTTTTATGAAACATCAATGACTGTTTTAATGAGTTTGTTTTTTTTTTAACTGGTTAACTAGCCATTTATTGAGTCTCTGTAGTCGTTATTTTCCTTAGCGGCTTCCGTAAAGGTTTTCTCACCTGAGAACTCATTAAAGGTGACTTCCCCTGCGCAGGACATGGCTTCTTGCGTTTTTCTCTGATGGTTCGAAAGAGGTAGACGCCTGGGTTGCGCCTCTTTTGTCATTGTGTTTCCATTCGTATTTGAAAGGACCCAGAGCCCCTCGTCTAGTTCGGAGTCGACGACTTGGAAAAATTCATGTTTGGAGTGCGCGTGTATGCATCCGACCTGGCGTAATGATTTACGGCCCCGTAATAATAATCATCATCATTGTGCACACGAGAAGGGCCTTGCTAAGGGTACCTTGACTGAGGACCCAAACAAAGGATTTGATTAAGTCATTGCTAAAAATGACATAAAACAGAATGTAAGGGAGTCTGTGTCGTCTCTCTTCCATTCTTATGAAATCTCAGGCATTCAGGTGCACGAATTAAGGATCCGTGGCGAATTTTAGTTTTCACACGGTAATAAATAACGAACGGAATCTGTCGAGCCTTCTGTGTGTTGACGTAACAATTTAGTGAACAAAAACTCAGCGGATAAAAGAGGCAAGAGCAAAAGGGAAATGTAAGTGCGAAGGTTCCAACGTAGTGGGTGACGCAGAGAGAAAGAGAACCTTTTTCGCTCTAAATAAACTTGTTCTATCCTTTTAACAGTTGCTCTTCTCAAGGTTTATCATTAATTTTGTCCTCACCTGAGATTCCGTTGAGGAAACTCAAAACCCGATAATGCGACTTTCAATGGAGGAAGGCAGGAGAGAAGAAGAAGAAACTCCGGGAGATTTATTGTGTTGTCGAGCCGTGACGCACACTCAGGTTTGGCATTAAGGTGCCTCCTTTGTACAACCTCTCTTTCTCTCTCTCTTTATTTGTGATTTAATTCCTTGTGTACCTGATTGAATTTAGTCCCGGGGGAGGTTTCTGCCGCTGAAGAAGTCATTTCGAAAAAGACCCCTGACCGTGTCCGTCCTACAACTCGTATCCGACCAAATTAATTAAATTACGTTTGCCGAGTGTGTATTGTTATAAGTTGAACTACAAGCGGAGCTACTTAGTCTATTGAATTTTCAACTATGATCGCTAGTACAATTCCATTTCAAAACTGGTGTACTACAAAACGAAAATTGAACGTTATATTTCTTACTAAGAAATGACATGTTCGTGATGTTCGGCGACCAATATTACGTTTAAATTATTCAGCCAACAATAAATTACTGTAATGTAAAGTAATATAAATAGTTTTACACTTGTGGCGGATGAGATTTTAATAAAATGATTGATTTAAGTAGCTCAAATATCACATATTCTCATCTAACTTACTATTGCGAAGGGTTTGGTGTTAGCAGTAACATGGTGCAAGTTAAACATCCTAATATTCTGACATGATGACACCATAGTAAAACCAATGTCATAAAATGTCATTGGTTTTACTAAATGTTTTTGTCACTGAATGTAGTGTACTCAAAATAGTATTATTTTACGGTTGAACTGCTTGTTCTGATGAATAACAAAACGAATCTACATGCTAACATATACGTATTTGCTATATTGTGCCTTGTAGAGTCTTATCGAATGAATTAGTTTTACAGTTCTGACTTTGTTTCTTTTCTCTTCCAGGTTCACCTGAGATCGCATTTTATCATGAACGGAGTTTGCGTTCGGTGGAGGGGATGGATCGATTTAGATCGGTTAGACGGAGTTGGGTGTTTGGAATATGACGAGGACAAAGCGCAGGTTCGTCTTTCATCTCTTTATTTTCCCTTAACCTCCTAGCCAGATTTTCCATTTTGGTTGGCGGAAACTTTCCATCGCTGAGGTGTACACATCAAAGTAGTTCTGGAGAGCGAGAGAAAGAGAGAGAGAGAGAGAGAAAGGAAGAAAGAAAAAAATGAAGGCAAAGAAACAAAAAGTCTTGGAAAGTTTGAAAACTTGAGCGGTTTTGATCTCCTGGCGGGAATTAATGTTACCCAGATGGTCTTATTTTCATCTCCACGATTTCACTGCACCGTATTTGATCTGTTAGGTTTATATTTATTATTATGTATACCCAGAGATCACCAAATATTCATTTTAATATGAATTAGTTATAATTCTAGAGCTTCGATAGGTTGTGCATAAGATCACTATTTTCTGCAATATTTCTTCATATTTTGAAATCTTTTTCAAGTTCAGTTTCTGATCTAGTTTCGTTACTATAACACCTATTATATACTAATATTATTGAAAACTTATTCTAAGTCTGAAATTTTCTATTTTTATTCATTTCACTTTTTTCATTAACTTCATTTTCATTCCAATAATTTTTTTTCAAAAATCCGTCTTTTTTTGAAAAGGATTAAGTATTTAATATTAATTTTGGCAGTCCTACAATACTACTTTTTATAATTTTTTGCAATTTGTTACTTATTTATCATTTTAAGCTTTTTCTCAACTGAGTAAATATAAATGTAGAGTTATTAACTAAAAATTTTTATGAATATTTGTGCAGCATTCATGAAACGGTTCTTTTTAGTTTTGTGAAAAAAGTAACGGTTCATTCATTTAGATATTGTGAAGTTCCGTTATCGTTGGCTTCCTGTTCTAATTGTAGAAAATTTTCTTACTTCTTCTAGAGACTTTTTTCTTGTGGTATTTAGTACCCATGTATTTATCACTGAATGTACGATTTCGTTATGAACGTTGCCGCGATATTTTTAACTTGAAACCAACATTTCCAGCGAAAAATGCAACGTCCATCTTATATAATCTCGTGTTAGAATGTCCAATGCATTTCATGAATGGGTCGACACCGTGTTAAACCTGTACCCGTGAGGAAGCGATGAGCCTAGCAGATAACCCGCTAGAACTCAATTATTTGAAAAGGTCAATCTCGTTAGTCGTAGGTACCACAAAAAGAGAGCGGTATCTTGTAGCGAGAGGACCTACAGGAAGGCGAAAATACCGCAAGAGAACCCATTGAAGTTAGTTTTGAGCCGTCACCGTGGCACCTCCCTCGGTCTGCACATTTGTCGGGCCTTTTTACTGCCACGAAATTCATCATTTTGTTTTCCAAAGTCAAAGTTATCAAAAAATATGTGTTTGTTACCTCTCCGATTCCAGTTACACTTGGCCACCACGGCGGCTCCGGAAACTGAGAGAAAAACTCTGTGACTGCACATAAAAACGACAAAGAATAGCAATAAACAGGATTTATACCTTCCCGATACCTGGAAAAGGTATTCTTCCTATTATTTTTAGGGAAAAAAACTGAAATTATGTATACGTCTCGTTTTCCTCACGAAATTAAACTGTCCTTTGTTTAGATTAATTGCCACGATTCAGAACCATTCAGAAGTGAACGAAGGAGTCGTGGATGACCTCCGGTAAATTTACTACTTTTCTGGTGTGCGACAAAGAAGTTGTGGAAAACACCCGTAAATCAAGGACCCGTAAAACAAAAAAAAACAGATTTTAAAATTTAAAGTATTTTATTTACTATTTATTACTATTTCGTTTACAGATGGAGGATTCGATGCTGCGAGACCAAATAGAGAGATACAACCAAAGATTGAGGGATTTCGAGGAAAAGCAACGCGCTTATAGAGGCCAACAGGAAAGGTCAGCAGAACAAGAACTCGAGGTAGGAAATGATAACCGAGAGAGAAAGAGCAAGGGACAGAAAAAGAAGACTTTGGGGGAGGCCTTTTTTTGCAACCCTTGGAAGGTAGCAGAAAAGTAAAAGGGTCGACAGATCGGAAAAAGACTTTTTCAGAACTTGAAAATAAAAAGGAGCCATACGTACAAAGACAAAGGAGAAGAGACAAAGGACAGCCGAGTGTTCATTAGGCGCTGAAGAGAGATAGTCTGTCTTTCTCTCTATCTTTCTATTTCTCTCTTTCTCTCTCTCTCCGTCTCTCTCTTGCTTTTCGATATATTTTCGATTAATCGAATAACGACCCATCCAACTTCCGCTCGCCGGAAACGCTTTCCCGCCGGAAGAGCAGCCATTTTGATGAAAAGGGATCATCCATTTTAGGTCTTGGCGCGCTTTACTTGAGAGAATTATTTTCAGGACCGAGTGTATAAAACTTCTATATATATATATATCTAAAAAAGCAAGGGTTTAATTTGACTTCGTATAACTTTTTACTTCGTACAACTTTCTATTATCAACAAATAGGGACGTGGACCTTTGAAACAAAAGGTCGTGTTCTTTCCTACAAAGATTTTCTTTTATGGTGAATTTGGGTTGCAATTAACATAAAAAAATTACTTGCAACTTTAGGCAAGTTAAAATGTTGGACCAAGCTTATAGCTGTGCTTACAGCAGAGCTGTCGTACTACTGTATTTTAAATAAGGAATCAACTTAAGTGATAACTTAATTAATACTAAAACACATTGGAGAAGATAGTATTGAAAGGAGGATAGAGTGTGTACTACCAAATTATAATGAACAGACAACAAGAAAACTTTGAAGGAAGTACAACAAACAAGGAAAGTGTTTTAATTAATATATCTACATCACACAAGTTTTAAAACACTTAAATCAACAATAATTTCTTGTGTACTTATAGTACTTACAAAGTAAGAAGCAACTTAACTTTTTGTTAACTTTCATTCCAAGATTATTCCAAAGGAAAGACCAAGTTCAGGAAAGACCAGCTTCGGGGGCCCATTGACTAAACAAAGAATTACTTAAACATTCTGTATTTCACAATGGGATTTTACAGTACGGTCAAGCAATCAATCGATGACGATTGAAAATATCTAATAACAGGAAACGATATTTTTTCCCAATTCATAGGCCGCTCGGGTGAAAATAGGGATATTATAATAGAAATAACTTTATTGGCGCATTACGCTGACAGGCCCTTTTGTTCGGCGTCTCATACATTTCTGGTATATACACCTATGTGCTCGTGTGTGAGTGTGTGTTTATGTATAAGAATATAAGTATCGTCATCAACATGTCGGATTATACAGAGGGCAGACACATTTTTGGGAGAAAAATGTCGAACGAGCGAGAATAAAAGATCCGATTCTCTTTTTATATATCAATTTTTGTTTGCTTACAAACAAGTTCCTCTTAACTTTTCAAGACACCCCAATTTCGGTCCTTTGTCTCCGGAACAATGGAAATTTGGATTGGACTCCGTCAGGGGTCCATGTGTGTCTGCCTGTCAAGAAGATTCCAGCTAAGCACTGTCCGTTGGATTCTCGGACTTGCTCCATTTCCGACTTTAACCGTTAAAATCCGTACAGAGCCTTTTTCATTCGGAACTTGATTGACACACATCGGGTGAAAATGTACCCAGGAAAGGATCAACTCCGTCATCCTGGTATTTGTTTATTTATTTTGTTGTTTCCCCGGATTTCGGGGATGAGTGACAGGTACGTTAACGGATCGTTGACACTGTCATTGTGCCTGGGCCAAAGGGGTGAAAAATTTTAGCAAATTAACTCCGTAATAAGGTTATTTGGAATACAATCGGTGCAGTGACGTTTGGATTTTTCTCAATGCGTTGGTAATCCGCAGGTATTTGAGTATTCATCCGGTTTTAGTCAACGCCTGAACACAACTAATGTCACCTGTAGGGTCGCGATTCAATGAGGAATCAGGCTGTCAATCGTTTACTTTCATGATATGTTTCTGTGGTGATATTAGGTTAATTGAAATCTATTGTCAGCGTTAGGGTTCGTGAAATCGATAACAATTATAAGTTTTAAGGGTTGCTGTCTACGATTGATATGTAATAGAATAATACACATTCTTGATGGTATGTGATACAAGCCAAGCTTGGCCTATTCATATCATTATAAATTTTTATGTAGGATTTCAGCTATCAGGAATGAATGGTAGTCGAATTCATGGTATAGAAATCTGGTGGCAAACGTAAATAGTTTTATACTATCTAAAGTTATTATTCAATTATTATAATAATATTTCTTAAAATATGGGAGCTTAATAAATGCTATTGATAAAAACAAATTTTAAGTACATCGTAATGAAAAAAATATTAAAAGAAAATAAATAAACGCAAGAAAGGTAATGTAATAAAAGAATAATAAGAGTAGATTAATTCAATAAAAATAATATAAAGTAAAATTAGTTAGCGTTAAGTAAGACATACATCGGTAAGGGTTTACGTAGAGATATTCTGAGTTGTAAGTGAACCCCCAATTTTATGTTGACTCTGGGAATAGTAGATCGATCCACTCGAACTTTTATTTTAGAGTATTATGTACACGTACCTAAGTGAGATCTCCGCATTATAAACCAACATCCTCGAGTTCGGAGCTTGTAAACAAGAAAAGAAAAGGCTAAAAATGAACTTCGGCCGGTTCGTCCCTAGTTCAACCCTTAAATCATAAATTCCATTCACGGGGAAACCTCCCCGACCGAGAAAATCTCATAAGCAAACCAACCCTCACGACGACCTCCCTTGTAAAGCATATTTAACGAAACATCACGTCTAGCTCCCGAACAATGGTGGAATAGGAGACGTCAGCGGAAGAAGGTGTCACAGACACATACACAAACAAACAGGAGAAATAGAAAAAAGAAAATCATAGGAGTGGAGAATGGTTGGCAACAAGAATTTTGTTTACGTATAAATATGGTTCCCTCGCATCCGCATTTATATTGTAAATATATAATTAGCTCGCAGGAGAGAACCCGGCTAATTCCTAATCCGATGATAATACAGGTTTTCATTGTGCCTGGTTTACTTCATTGTCATCATCTCCTCAGGTTGCGCAATTGTTAAGCTCTCCCATTTTAATGTGTACACAAAAATAGATAAAATTTTTTTATTATGTTATTATCCGTCTATTAGCAGTGGCTGTAGTTGACGAGCTGAATATTCAATGGGCTCACGGGAGGGAGATGTATGATAGTCCGATTAAACCTCGGATTGTTAGTTTTCAACGGGGATTATTGAGCCCGGAGAGATGTAGATTTTGTACTCCTCTTTTTTTTTTCATCGGTCGAACTGAATAAGAGCCGGTAGAAACAACTCGAATTTCTAAGAGGTAATCGTAGGACCGCTGCAGAATGCCGAACGACCGGGAAATCGAATCTTTTTATTAATTCAAATGGAGGATTTGTGAATCGCATTATGTCATTATTTGCTAGGTGACTGGAGTTGAAAGTTAAACGGGGAGTTCATGGTGTAAATATTCACAAGTTATGCGGAAGAAAAAGACGAAAGCTATCGATGCTCGGTGCACGGGGGTGCTTCTTGCGTCTTTACGTCCCCGTGTTGTAGTGGCTCGTTTGAAAATCGAACGGGGAATCGATCACCGGTCTGGACACAAGATGGATGGGTGTTTAAAACATAATCGTTGCGCAAGACGGCATGAGTCGAAGTTAAATAACAAAAAAAAAGGTAGAAGGGCCCATGACAGGACTTACTTCCTAGCTACCCCCGTAGCGCAGCTGGCAGCCAGGGGGTTGGTGCAAAACGATACGTCGTATCCGTAGAAACTGCGAATTTGACACATCAATAACACTTCTGTCGAGGACCTTTTCGGCTCGAGCAACGATATCAAAATACCTTTTGTTGAATGATCAATGAAGTGTGTATTTGTTCCCGTATGGAAAAATGCAAGAGTCCGTCGAGGAAGAAAAGAAAGGAAAAAGGAAAAAAAAATTATCAATAGTATCAATAAATAGTTCAATCATCGGAAAAAAGGACGTCAAAGAAAGGGGCATCTCGACGTCATGGAATCGTACCTGACGTAATTTGATATCCTAATTTGCCTCTCAGGGCACCCGCTCGTCGTTTTCTCAAGACCTAATTACTTCAGACGGGGACAACGTGGTCAGAAAAAAGAGAAGAGGAAACGATCATCATTGTAAGTGATCATCATCCACTTTGGAGAACAATCAGAGTAAGGTGGATGACACTAAAGGAGACAAAGTGGGATCGATGTGATTGGTAAAAGGACATGGAGAGTGATAAGTGGAAGCAGATTGATCATCTAGCGAAAAAGTTTCCGTTGAATGAGATGAGGTGCTTCGATACCTTTGTTCTGATACCTTTCCCGAATAATTGCACGACAATTTGAATTGTTGTCGGAGGACTTGATGGTGAACATTTCCATCAATAGCGATGAGCGATGGAGAAGGTAAAGAACTTAAAGAAACAAAGAAAAGTAGACACAAGAAAAGCGAACGTCAAGTCAAGCTTAAAAAAAGTTAAAAGGACTAGTGCGGAACCCGGTGGTAGGACAAAAAGATGGAAAGCAAGAAACACAAAAGCGGAGAAAATGTTGAATGTGCGGAATGTCCACCGCGAAACTGCGAATGTACGACAGAAAAAGCAAAGCAATATGACTTACACTGATTGTACAAAAACGAAAAACTTGTATTACCACTACAACAGTCAAAAAGGGGTACACGAAGGTAGTGCAGCGACTGAAAAAAGCAGACAAGATTGTAGAGCGACTAGAAAGTGGCACGGAGGAAGAGTGCAGGAATACGTCAAACCCAATCACCACCATTGGACACAAACTATCTACACTACAAGGGACCGGCACCCACTGCTTATTACAATTCACGCTACCTCCTGCGAGTAATATTGTTGTTTAATGAGTCGTCCGCGCAGCAGCAGACCTCTTCCAGACTTTGACGGCGTACAATTGCGAAAAAAAAAAAAACGGAAAGAAAAACAAGAAGAAGTCGAAGGTTTCCGCTGTCATTCGAACATAAAAGGTGATTGTTCATTTCGCGCTTTTTGGTGTCCCTCGGAGCGGGCCTGGAGTCCCCGGAGTGATTGTGACAAAAGCATTTGCGACGGATGTCACACCGGATGAAGTGTCACCCTGTGTCTGGAGGCGTTCGCCGTTACGGGAGACCCGTTCACAAATTTAATTTCTTCATCTATTTGTTTTATGTATTTGTCCGATTTAATGGTTGTTTAATGCTTTATATTTTGAACGTCCCTTTTTCGATGAGCTGACGATGTGTCTTTTTCCTTCTGGCTTTGACTATGAAAACGCATCAACATCCGATTGTACTTATTGATACATAAGTATGTATCTACATACTACATAGCTACATATTTATATATACATGTACATGTATATATATGTATGTAATGTGGTCACAATACTGGATATATTATTTTATATTGAATTATTCAACAACGCCTGGTCTTACCAGTTTCTGTTCTGCGCAACATAATCTATTAATTAAAATTTTACTTGATTATTGATTTAATTAATTAAAAATTATTTAGCAGTGCGTTGCAAGATAGAAAAGCATTAGAGGTTACTCTTTATTATTAGTTGGCAAAATTCGTACAGTTAATGTTACGTTCGCAATAATTTGAAGTCATTTATTAGCGGTTACATATAGTACAACACCTTTCCTATAAGTAACGTTTCAACTAAATCAATTCCCAGGTTCGCAACGTAGTTTCCATCAATTGTTACACGAATAAAATGTATTTATTTTTATTTACTGATGTGTACCTTGACCGTAGTGTTTGGAACGGTTTGTGGGCGTGCTGCTTCCTATCTCACGGGTACTTAACATGAGAATAGCAACTAATGGCCAGGTTCTTACCAATGGATTTACCGATGAGTAAAATGGATCATTTTCATTTCTCCGGGATCGCATTAAGTAAAAATCCATTCGGGAGAAACGGAGAGGGAGGAGTCGCGGAACAACACCGGAAAATTTCCCATAGGGCTATTAGGCAAATGACGTGAGAGGTAGCACAGGTGAAGAAGTAAAAACAGGTAGTAGCAGGTAGCCACCGTTCAGTGTGGGAGAGGCAGAGGAGAGAGAGAGAGAGAGAGAGAGACATGCCCGCCTCTGAACCATGTAACTCGATAATAGCAGGATCGTTTTCTATTACCTAAAAACGTATTTCCCATTATGCGTCGGACGGTGCAGTATCGGATTAAGGATTCGCTCTGATTTCTTGATAAGATAGAAAATTCCTTTCGGTGGTGTCTATACCTGGAGTGCGTTCACTCGGAATAAGAGGTTAATCAACCGGAAATGAGTAGTAGCCGTGAGAAGGTAGCTCCATACAACAAGAAGTACCAAGTTACTGCAACAATAACGGGTAGGATCAAGGGGTGGCAGAAATTAATTCAGTGACGTCAGACAAAAGACACGAAGAGGTTTTAGTTTGTTTTCGCCGTTGTTTTTGTTTTTGCTACGATTCGTTAAAGTTAAACTTTTGCTGGGGTTAATGGGACTGACTCTGTACCTAGTAATTATGTTTACATATTTCTGCTGCTGCTGCTCTCTCTCTCTCTCTCTCTCTCTCTCTCTCTCTCTCTCTCTCTCTCTCTCTCCAGTAGTTCCTCGTTCGTTTTCGCCACCCCTACGACCAAGAACTTAATGAAATATGCAGTGTTCTGGATATCCGAGAGGCCCTTTCATGGCAGACCCTTCGTATCAAATTAAGACGTTTGCCCTTTTTGCCTTTCATGAGCCTTCCCTTGTTCTCAATTATTAATTTCACTATTAAAAAAAAATAGAGGGCTCTCCGGGGTGAATCGACGGAGGAATAGAAGAAGGAATTTTTCAATAAAAAGATCAATGGAAGATCAATGGGAAAAGCCGGTTGAAATGCGACTTCCCCCTTTTCTTTTGGCATTAATTTGAACTTTCAACTTTGACCTTACCACCCCCCCCCCAAGCGCCTTTCTCCCTTTCACCCTACTCATCTTCTGCTTTTTCGTCTTCTGCTTTTTCTACGACCAAAACTTTTTTCATTATTGAGATTTGGAAACTGAATCCTTTTTCCACGGGTCAGTCAATGGTGCTCCCGTGACGAAAATACTCTGGAGGTTACGGGAATAGTTCCAAGCATCATGTTCCAGAAATTTAAACGTCCCTTATTTCAGGGGTTGAGAATCGCTTTGCCTTTTCATTTATGAGTTCGTCTTGTGTTCTACGACTACTACTCTAAAATATTTGTTTAGTTCTTCTGCTTTGTCTAGACTTCTACGTAACTCTATTGCTTTCACCCGTTCTCTGCTTCTTCTCCTTCGTCATTTTTAGTTTTTGTTGGTCGGGTGCTCTTGCCACGGTGTTTTTTTAAATCCTCCCTTAGGTTTGGATTGAATGTATACGTTTCTTGCACTTGTTTTACTCTCCTGTAGTGGAAATTTCGCACCTCGGTTTTTACACATAATAGGATACCCCCTTTGGTATTTGCTTTGTGTCTGTTTAACTGAATGTTTGTATAAGCCGATTGAGAATTTGCGACGGCTTCTCATTTTTCACCGAGTCCTTCTCTTTTGTGACCGTACCTTAATACCTATTGTCACATGGGCATAAATCAATTTTTTAAATCGATCGGTCCTCCTCTTGGCTGTACCTTCCTCTAATTCTGTCTCTCTTTCGCTCCCAGCACTTGTGTATTTATAATGCACTTATCCGTTCGAATCTCATCGGTGTAGAAAATAATAAAAAGAAATGATACAGGTGGTGGGAGCGTACCTTAAATGCGAGACAACGTGATCGATTTTACGTAATTTTCTTTGATGAAAAGGTCACTTTATAAGAATTGTCCTCGGGTGGACGGTAGGACAAAGGTTTGGGAAAGAACAAAGGTTCGTGGGAAAGGGAATTTCAGGTTGGAACCTTCGGACTGGGTTCCATCCCGAATATGGGTCCCATTGATTTGCTACTGTGTTTGTCTACATCAGTCGTATTCAATTTTTGTCTTTTTTTGTCGTTTCAGTTACGGATGGGGTCAGGTCTGCACCAGCACCATGGAGTCTCCCAGGTCGGGGGCCGCTGTCACGGAGCCCCAAGAGTCGGTCTTTCTCTGCAAGTAGGATTTCCCGTAACTCCCCCGTAAACGTAGAACTCCTTGTCTTCGTTCTTGTGTCGAGTTAGTTTTATTTTATTTTCATTATTTAGTTTTAGTTAAAATTTAGTTTTAGGTTTATTTATCGATTGATTGGCAGAGAGCCAGACTTGGTGTTGTATTGCATTGTTTTGTCGTTTGTGTCACTCGTATGTTTGTTTTGATGTGATTTTGTGTTTGCTTGGTTCCTCTTGATTGTTTGCGTTGCCTTTTTCATTGCCGGTGAGGGTGGATGCTTTGTACATTGGCCCACTGTTCAGTTCAAAAATCTGTTTTATTTTCCTTCGACATGATGTCTGCGTTACCCGTTCACACCGGTCATTAGCCTACTGAAAAATTAGAATTTGAGAAATGAAGTGACGTATTTTGTTATTTTGTTTCAAATTATGTTACTCTCATGAGACTTATCCTTCGTATTATTTTTTTTTACAATATATGTCAGGAGAAGTAAAACTAGAAGTAGAAAGAGGTGGTATATTTAGCGTTAAATTATTGGTTGTGATATAGAGACTGTGAGAACAACGGTTGATAATTTCTTAGATTGTCCTCTTGTTTACAACTGTGTGTCTTACAATTGTAAAAACATTCATTTCGAAGTACTACAATGTACTACCTCCGTGTTAGTGCACTACTTTATCACTCTTAGTGCTAAAGACTAAACAACGGCACTTCCATAGAGAACATCAGTATCAGAAATTTGTATTGAGGGGAGGATATATATTTCGGAGTTCTTCGACAGCTGAGCATCTGATTTGAACTCTCGCACTATCTTTACGTAACAGCTCAATTTTCAATTAAAAACAAGAAGTTGTGACTCGGCCAGGAACAAAAGAAAACGGTCAGATACGGGGATTTTTCAACCCTTATTATTTGCAGAAAACAATTCGAACGTGATTTCGACCCCTTTCTTTGTTTGCATCCGATTGTAATAGAGCTTGCATAACTCTGTCAATCGTCTATTTTTAATTTTCTTTCAATCCGTTTTAAATATTTGAACTAGGAATTTGTATAATTATTATTTTCACACTTCAATCCGGTTTTGATTTAACATCCTGATGATTGATTGATTGAGTGACTGACTGACGGACTTGCCGCTGGAGTGGGCGTGAGAATCCACCTGGTGACGCTGGACGAATTTCGCTCTGTGGATGTCGCAAGTTGGCAACACTGACATGGGCGTAGGGTTGAATTTAATTGGTAGTTTTAATTACCACTTTTGTAGTTTCTTTTAAGCAGCGACTGGATGCTCTTGCTTCCCATTAGATTACAAATTTACTGTTGGCAATGTGTGAGTTCTTTAAATTTTTTTATCGTTGGGAGTAACATAACCGTATGAAAACTATTAATACTAGTTTTTTTTGTCTATTCAACCCAAGCCGTAACATTTTCTACCGCTAAGCCTTTTCTTGGAGGATTGGGATCGTAGTAGTAGACACAGGGTTTGACTTATTTAGTTCTGGTACATTTCTTATTGGCTTGACATGTAAGGCCTAAGACTTGTCAGACTGAGCTAGACTGACATTCTAGCCGTTCGTATCAGTGTTATTTTTTAAATAATGAGTCAATCACAATTCAAAAAACATATATAATTAATATGAATTTTGGGAAAGTATCTCTGTGGTCGTCCAATTTCTTTAAAGTCAGCCATGTTTTTCCCTTGTGTTAGTTTTCGAATTTAGGTCTGATTAATATTTGAAATAATTAACAAGACCGAACTGAGGATTCATCAGAAATGGTGAAGAAATAAAATAAATTTAAAAGATTGCCAGTTATTTAGTCGGAATAAGTTATTTTAAAGGTTATGGTTCCTTCATCGGACGTCTCCCAAAATGGTCGTCGCCATAAAAAAAAAGAATCTTTTTCATTCTCCCTTTCAAGAGTTATGAACTCCTTTTGTTTGACTCGGAAGGGATCCAATCTTGGGAACAAATGACCCAAAACTCATTTCTACCGGGCTTCTTAATAAATCTCCCCGAATGACTTCTTCATCTCGAGAGTCTGTGTCAGAGGATCCGTCCTCCGGCACCCTTCTGGATAAACCTTTCTGATTTGGAACCTTCACTGACGTATCACTCGAGTTCTGTTCTGTCTAAATTACCTTTCAACACTTTGTAGAGGACCCCCATGCGTTGTTTTTTTTTTTTTTAATTGACTCTCGGATAGTAGAGAAGACCTTTTTTGTGGTACTTCTTGTACTCCCTCTTGTTCTGATTGTTCTTTCTGCTTAAGCCGACACCACGGACATTTAATAATATCTCAAACAACTTTTTCTAAGGGATCTGGTAAAAACCTGAAAAGAGAAACTACAATAATGATAGTGTGCTACTGTTAAATTATAATATGTGTAATACATACGGAATACGCGTCCTGTATTTTAACGGATCTTAATAGTAGGGAATTTAAATCACTACATTATATTTACTGTACCATTTAACCACTACATTATATACTGTGGAAGTTACAAAACCGTAATACTTAAACGTAATAAATATAAATGTGTTTTATGTAATCCTGCGAGTTCCTAAGTTAGAGGGACATCACATACAGCGTCATATTAATTAGTATCCCGTGTAATAAATAATTGATTAAATTAATATAAACCTATATAAATATTATATATTTTAAAATTTATGTTAGTATAATAATTCGTACGTGCAATTCGCAGTAATAGTATTTTTCAGTATAATATTATCAATTTCGTCTGGTTTTCTGTTTCTAAGAGTCTTCTTATTGATTTTATGTATCAGGATACTTCTCCGTGACGCGTAAGGTTAATAGTTTCTATTCGGTCGCATTCGGCCGGTTATTAGTTGGATTTGTTCCAGTCGTTGCGTCGACTGTTGTCTCTTCTTCCGTCACGTTCGTCCTTCCACCGCTGCACCATTTCTAGCCGTCCGGTAAGAAACAAAAGGAACGTGCGAAAGTGGAGGAAATCCAAGTCGAAAATATTTGTGTTTGGTTTTTGCGAACCGGATTTGTTAATCCATGGGAAATTCGTCATTTGTCAGTGATATAATTCAAAATCGGTGAGCAAATAGTTGGCTACGTGTCCGGAGTGACGATTTAGGGGATGAAAAACTAAAGGGATGAAGAGAAAGCCCGGAGAGACAGGGCCGAAAGGCTCCGACGATTGTTTGTTTCCATTTTAATTTATGTAGGAAAAAGACCAGAATCAAATCACAATAGGAATTTTTTTTGTTGTCGGGGATCGTTTTATTTTCCTGCAACTGCTAGACGAAACCACCACAGGTCCTAGGCGTTTTTGGCCAGTCGTCCGTTTTTTTTGTTTTTTCTCATTCGCGGGACAAACGGGGTCATTTTTAACTCTGCCCGTTTCTAGTTTTGTCTCATTGCTAGGCGTGTCGGCTACAAATCAAATTTCGTCTATTGTCTTTGACTATTTTTTGACGAACCTTTGTCTCTCTTACCGTGGAAATTGTTTTTCGTTTATGGGCGTGATTAAGATGTGTCGCACCCCCGGGGGCGAGTTTTGGACGGAGACGGTCACCCCCGAGGACCTTTGACTGAATCAATTTTGAATGACAAAGGATGTAAGACATAACGTTCTGATTGTATTTGAGCATAACCAATCCTGAAACTGGTAATAGCGTAATGTTACGACAGTTTAACTCAGTACTATTATATCGTTAGGGTTGGTAGGGTAGGAATTCATCGTTCACGGATGTGTAGGCACCACAGCAAACATAAAACGTCAATAATTTTATTATGTGTAATGTGGTCTTCCGATTACTGATTGAAGACTAATTATGTACATACAATTGGTCGTGTTACTGTGAAGGTTGGTGGTATTAGAACACTCATGGAATTTCCCAGACTTAATTGTCTTTCGCTCTCTCTTGATTGATTAGATATATTATAAGGTGCATCTAGGTATGTGAACTAGTTTACATATTTGTATTACTTTACATAGAGTGTGTGTAGGTTCTTTATACTTTAGTTCTGTGTATTGAGTGGTTACGTTAAGAACTGTTCTCAGGTATGAAGTGGATGTGTGGCTACCCCTGCCTTTGGGGATGATCAGGAAGACATGCGTTTTTGGTAAAGCTTCCCTGTTTTTTCGTTGACACATTTAAGGAGTAAAAAAAAGAAAGGCTGGCTCGATTGAGATTCGAAGTTGGGCGAACCTTTCGTGCGCTTCCCAACTTGGTTTCCCCTTAGGTCGGTTTCGTCACCTTTGCGTCGTTGAGTTTGAAATTTTTGGTCTGCACATTTGCTGCAGTCAACCATCGTTCCGACCGCAAATCTTCCGAGAGGCGCTCTTTTGCTGTCGTCGCACGACGAACGCATGTCACAACCTGGTCGTATCGAAAATGTTTTTTGCGATGTTCAATCAATAAAATGGCGATGTCGGGGTCCGACGATTTCTCTCCTCCACTTCGTCTCCGTTCGGTCCTTAAGGCTCCTCGGGGTGGGTTTTTGCCCTCGGACACCGCAGGGCAATCTGCTTCGGCAGCGATCGAACCCTCGATCGCACGGATCGAAGGTTATCCGGTTAAACGGATTCTAATTATTCTTTTATTAATAGAAGTACACTTGGAACGTGTCAAAGCCGAAGCGGTTTCCACCAAGCGGTTCGACCGCAGAAAAGTTTCAAAAATTAATTTTACTCATAACCTGATTTTTCCACCAACCGACACCCGATTCATCCCCCTAAACAAATTTTTACTCATTTAATAAACCGATTTAACGGTCGATTATAACGATGATTGGATTTTTGATGGGCTACCAAGAAAACCGAACGAATAAAAGTGTATTTTGCGGGTTGGGAATCGCGTCGCCCGTGATACATGACGGGTAATCCCATGGAGAAGCGCGTAAAACCGATCATACAGTCTCGGGGGGTGGGGGTGTGTGTGATAGAACGGATTGGAAAGTACCGCAGAGTGTACTAAAGAAGAAGGAACAACCCTGGGTTTTAAAAAGTGGTGGAATTCAATAGAAGATCAATTGGAAAGATCCGAGGGGAGAAATTGGAACGTCTTGAACGATCAGTCGTGTCAGAGGGGATGCAGGAGTTTTAGGGCTGCGGGGGTTGAAAACAATGGACCTTTACGTGCTCCTATAAAAACAGAAGAAAAATGCCACAGGGCTAGGGGCAACGTCAATACTTTGAAGAAAGTTTGAGTGCCGTGGAGAGCTCGAGAAGGGAAAGAGCAGGAAAAAGAGGCAAATGGAAAGAAAATGTAATATTTTTAATTATTGATAATTATGTATAATGTATACAATAACTAATTCTATTAAAAAAATTGGTTCCACCACGTAACGTTTAATCCTATCAAAGTAACCGACGAATAAACAATCACATAAGTGTAATTGTGTCGTTATCATACTTAATAACACTACAAAAACATAACTTAATAATATAAAACCTTACAGGTAGATATTAAATAAGTTAATAGTATGTTTTGATAGCGCCAAATTCTAACTCTAATATCTCACTTTATATTGACGTAGCAACAGTTCGATTTTATTATAATAATCACACCACAGCCGGTGTGTATGTCAAGGTATAATACATATGTGTATACTAACAATATATACTAAGTAAAAATGACGTAGTAGAAATTAGGAATTAAAGTTGTTTCGCGTCGCGGCAGTCTTTTCTGTGTCGAGTCGACACGGGTCCCGACTTTTTGTGTCGCTCACGTACGCTTCATTGTCTTCTCCTTCGTCTCCTTCTTCAGCTCTACATCTTCGAGAAAACACTCAGAAACCTTTGAAGAAACTAATAGCGTCTTCTTTACTTTCGTTGCAGGGGAGAAAGAAGAATGATCTGAACCACGGACCGCACAACCATTAAGTCGACGAGGAAACTCTCGGGAACTACTTTTCCTACGCGTCACGTTCGTCCGCCCTTTCTTGTCGTCCGTTCCGTGCGAAATTTTTTGCGAGTCTCCGAGAAGAGAAAGCAAACCGTGCCAATAAGGCGAATAAGGCAGAAATGAACTGAGAAACAACTTCCGACGGAGGAAAAGCAAACAGGAATCACTTCCGGTCGAGGCTCCGTTTCCGCCCGTTACAGACCGGAAGTACTCGCGTTCTTGTTCTCACATGTACTCAATACTACGTATACATGATTTTCGTTCGCTTTTCTCATCAAGGAATTTAGTTCGCCTGTGGTGAACAAGAAGGAAAACTAGTTGAACGGCAACTACCGTTACTATTTAGTGGAAAAATCGGACGCGAACGGAGTCACCGATTCGATGAGGATTGATTTATTGATTGATCGAGTGATCGGTTCACGACCGAAATGATTACTTGACGATTGAAGGAGATTTGAAGAAGGGAGATTAAAAAAAAACACTTGAGAGACATTTGTTTCACGTCGAGTGAAGTGTGTCGAGTCCTTTGGTTTCGATAGATTGTAATTATGTATACTTTATATTATATTGTAGTTTAATATAACGAAAATTTTAGAAATTATACTTTGGAATTGTGGTGGTTTTTTTTTGTTCTCGGACGCCATCTCGTCGAATTTTCTCCTCTTAAAAATCCTGCTTACTGTCTTTGGTTATTCCTCCTGAATCTCCACCATTTTAAACCGTTGTCCACCATGTAAACTCTCTCGGTATTATATATAAGTATACTCTGTGTTTATGCTGTTTATATTATTACAATATTTTAATTTTTTTAATTTTGTTGAAATTTAACGCGTATTTGCGTTGAGACTTTCAAAGTAGAAGGTTTCGGCACAATTCTTTTCCTAAGAGAGTAATGAATTGTAAATAAGAAGTGGAATAGTCGTGGAGAATTTATTTCTTCGGTCCTTGAGAGAAATACTCAAAGATGGCGACTCCACACCGAGCCACAACAACACCGGAATTCATCTGGTAAATTATATATTGGACCGTTACACGTTGAAACGTCGAGTCGGACACACCGCGACACTTGGAAGAAGTCTGGAAGGTAAAAATGATTGGTTTCCGAGTAGTGGCAGTGGTGGTGACAACCAAATTTCAATAAATTTAGAATTCACGGTTAATTCCTATTGGTTTTGGGGGTGCGTTTTTGGCCATGTCGAAGCCACCCCCAAACTTTGGTTTTCCTTCTTGCGGGACCTTCAGTGAAACCAAAGTCTAAAAGCGTCGTCAGCTTCACCAAAACTTGGTTCTCATTAATCTCTCTCCATGACAGGAAGAGACACAGAGAGAGAGAGAGAGAGAGAGAGAGAGAGAGTGGGGTAAGTTGAACATCAACACTCCGAAGAGGGTGAGTGTGGCGGACGGGAGGAGGAGGGGAATGAAAAATTAAATTAAATTACAATTGTGTCAGGCAGAACCGGACGAGTCTCAAAAACACTCGGCGGATTTCAAGGAAAAGAAAACAGAGTTTCTTTTTTTTCGCTCTCCGCGTGCGTGCGTGCGTAAGCTCATTTGAAAAGCTCACCCTCGCAGACGCTTTCCTAAGGGAGGATCGGACGCCATTTTGGGATGCGGTCAATTGCCATGGCAACGAGAGGAAATCGGGGCCCCGAAGACTTGCGCTTTCGAGGCTTCCCGAGCTTTCCCATTCGGTCTTTGGGATGTTTCCGCGAAATTTTCGCTTTTTAACCAGCTCGGAGACCGATTCTGAGAAAGCTTTAACCAGGGGTGTGCAAAATGGCTTGCAGGGTGTTCTGCATCTGCCTTTTACCCCCGGACGTAACAGGTACCTGACGATGTGAACTGTGCCGAGCGACACGTGAGAGGTTCAGTCCGGCGTGAAAGCCTGGCGAAACCTTTTTACTGGAACGGCAAAAGCGTTAATAAAAACTTTAATAAAATACCAATCCATTAAAATTTAAATTTCTGCATTAATTAAATTTCGACATTAATGTTTAACTCCTTATTTATTTATTCTAAAATAAGGACACATTTCGAAGTTCTTCCAGTGTAATCCTTGACCTTTTTCGTGGGCGCGTTTACTCCAAGTGAATCCTCCAAAAACAACCCTTTTTCTTGCAACTTTCAGTTATTATTTGTAACTTAATAACCGCAGTAACTGACGAAATTTATAGTACACCCCCATGCATTAATAAACATAAATATATTAATATCAAACGCTCAATAGACTGTTTGGACGCGCAGTCATGCCAATGCAACATCACTTCATTACTATATTACTTCATTATACAATGCAATTTGCTTTATGTACATATTATTGGTATTACAAATCCTCAATAATGTCGAAGATAAATAACTTACGGAGTCGGTAATTAATGCTTCTTCGTTTTACTATTTTCATGCCCGAAGATAACCTTCCGTAAGTGAAGAATTTAACGTTGGGTAGCACTCCGAAGAAACTTCTCGAATATAAGATTTGATGTTCTCCGAACTGTTTGAAAAATTAACCACTACTATAAGTTTCTTCAACAATTCTATTATTATAAAAAATAGGTTTACATTAAATATAAGACGGATTAATGATTTATTATGTATCTTGTAAGAGTATACAAAGTGATTATTTCATAACCCGGAGGCGAGTGAGTTTGAATGTAAATAGAAGGAGGTGACTGTATTTATTAAAACAATACGGAAATACATAAACGTATGTTCTTCAGTATTAGTTAAGTAAATAAATATTATGTACGTTGTTTATATGTTGTTTTGCGAGCAATTGTTCCTTCAGAAGTATGAAGATGAGGAAGATAATTTTCGTTTTACTTAAATCAACCGAGGATTTCTTCTGCGATGGCGGCAGCATTTACCCTCCAGACTTGCGGTTTTACGTTTTGCTCTCCTCAAGTTGAACCATCGATGACCGGTACAAACGAAGAAAAGTGGAGGACCCGATTGAGATGGTGGGGTGCGAGTTAAGTTCACACGCGAAATTAATCATTAGTACTCATCGAGTGCTGGTGACTTGTCTGTCACGCACACCCCCACCCGATGTTTTGCTGTTTGAGTTAATAACTTACGTACTGAAACATTTGAAAAATCAATTTAAGGGCTCCTGTCGGAGGTTCGAGGTGCCTCACACAGCTGCCTTGGCCCTGGGGTTTCCACACTCGACGAAATTGAATTTCCCCGAGGTGACGGCCAACTCCTGGTGAATTTTCGAAATTTTTCAAGGCGGCGGTTCTCCTTCTAGTTTTTACCTTTGTCCCAGCACAGGTGTACTTCCCTCCAAGTTATTTGTACCATTTTGTACACTAACAGTACTCCTCTGTCTTCACGTGAAGTTCGGTGACACACTGTCGTAGAGTATAATGGCGAAAGAGTATGTACCAACCAGTAGTTGTTGCCGTTTGTCAACTTCTTTCAGGACATGGTAAAATTTTAACGACCATTTTTTCATAAAAGGAAAATAAAAAGTTACAGGCATGGTACTGAATGTGATTTAGGCCAAAAATATACTGTACGTCGTGTTGTATTCGAATGTAATCGATGAAATTAGAAACAACTACAAAGTAAACAAATCATTTAAAAATTTAAAAAAAAAACTAAAAATTAAACAAATAACTTCTTTGAAAACGTAAGTAACACTTAAAAGTAAAAATCGAAATAAATAAATTTCCATTTCAAGAATCAACGTCTCCAAAATATAAATACAATTATGTGCGTCACAAAATTATAAATTTTATCTTTGTAACTTAACGAATAGTAACAATAACTAAATTGACTCATTCCTGTATAGAGGTGTATATTTACTGTACATTTTACTTTAATTTTTTTAAAATAAAAAACAGTATTTGTTGGCATTCAAACTTCTATTAAAGAGGTATCAGGTTGCAGTATAAATAATTATACTCGTGCGTACCCAAATGCATTTTTATATATCGCTTGCACTTCAAAGTAAATTAAAATTAGCTGTTTTCATACCTCTCTACAAAAAAATTCCCTCCTTATTGGGATAATTGTAATTCAGTATTAAAATATTTAAAATATTTATAATAATATTATTTTAAAATATTTATTTATGCAGTCTTTTTTTTAATTGTATACCAATTGCAACGTATTATTTATGTGTAATGAAAATATTACATTATTTATTTAAAAATTTATTTTTGTATATTCATACAAGTATACAGTTACAACGTTAAGTTTAACCAAAATATAACTATGATACTACTAACAAAAACTATCCATAACTCACTCTTCTGATACTTAAAATACCGGAGAAGTATAGGTAACAGTAAGAATAGGTGTGTAATTTGTCAGACCAACCGCTCTAAATTTATTGTATTGTATATAATGTCGTAACTAAAATTTCAAAATTACCGGGAAGTACTCGTAGAAATCTCGCAGACACACCACACAAAAGAAGAAAGTCAGTCACACCCCAAAATATCACAAGGATCCTAAGAAGAGAGCAAATTTCTCGTAAGTAACGCGCGCGTTTCCATACTGCAATATAAAATTATAAACTTTAAGTGTTGAATTAGGAGATATTGTGAGTCTTTTACGAAACAAAGTCCCGTGGACAACAAAACAGACAAACAATTGTTACAAAAAGTACGAGGCACGCACGTGTTAGACTTGTCAGGATGTCGGGCCAATATAAATTCTGAGTTATTTGGAAGAAGGAAGAAGACTGCCAGAGAGAGAGAGAGAGAGACACACACACCCACAGGTGGACACAAGTCACAGACACAAGTAAAACCCAGTTGAGTTGTGGGCACAGGTAACGCAAGCGTTTCACGTGACAATTACTAATAAGCAATGGAACAACCATCGGTCTCTTTCCCCCGTTATAATTTCCTATATAGCGAGAAAACTTTACCAACCCCTGGTCGTATGCACGTACACCGCGGCTCTCGATATTCTGTAACATTTTATCGGGCACACGCATTCCTCTGCAGGGAACATCGATCGGAGGGATGTTACATGGTGCATAGTAGAGAAGGCAAAAACAAAAGGACCGGACAGAGCGTTCGAGAATGACTGACTGACTTCGGGTGGTTCGTTACAAAATAAAAATTCCATTTCGACCCCTAAGGAACGAAAATTTGACACACCGAGAGGTTCGTTCTCCAAGCGAGTTCGTTCGACTCGAAACAAATCTTTTTCTGTTTTTTTTTTGTTTTGTTTTGTCTATTCCTCTCCCTGTTCATCTGTTTACCTGACTACCTACTCATCTAGTCGCCTTCTGTTTTAATACTCGAATAGTTTTTACACCGTGTCTTATTTCGATTAATAGAGAAATCGTTCAGGTGTGAAAGGGTTGATTAGGGTTGGGGTAGAAGTTTTGATCTCACACGGGAGTAGACGCAAACACACGTATCCATTTC
Organism: Polyplax serrata; assembly: GCA_037055365.1. NCBI lineage: Eukaryota > Metazoa > Arthropoda > Insecta > Psocodea > Polyplacidae > Polyplax > Polyplax serrata. The sequence goes on along the minus strand of JAWJWE010000038.1, from coordinate 9,658,128 downwards.
TATTTGTCTAGTTTTCAAATTGTAAAAATGTCAAGTTGTTAATAAACCGAATTTCAACCCTCTCGGCTCTCCCGTTTCTTTCGGGGTTAATTTTTCGCACTTTTCTACGCGCTCTAAACTTGCGACGACATCATTAAGTAGTCCGAGTGGTGGTGTGTCGTCAAGTAAGCGAAAAGCGATTGTAAGAGTTCGCCACCCTGTCACGGCAGGGTGGTGTCACACTGCCGCCTACCCCTTCTGCCTTTTTTTTCTATTAAACGTATTCCCCCGTTGCGAGTGACTGAAACTAAACTAGGAAAAATTAGAAATAGTACGCACGACACAATGCGTTCATTTAACTCCTCGCTCAAGAACACAATGCCGTGTGTAATTGTAGTGTGTGGAAATTAGTAACACTCACTCGGCTAAGTTTTCATTTAACTAATGTCATGCTTCCGGTTATTTTCTTCTGTTGGTGGAACGGGCAGGTACTCGTGTACTACGAAGGTAACTCCTTTCGAAACTAAAACTTTGACTTTCGGATCAACACGCGGTGTAGTCGGTGGTGTACCACGCGTATGTCCAAAGGTAACGCGTCTGCGGGGTTCTTGAGTGTCTGTAGTCAGGGAAAACAGAAGGAAAACGTTAGAAGTATTGTCGTTGTGGTTGTTGCATGACTTTTCCGATCGATGAAGCTCACAATTACCACTCGTTGAACTACACGCACCTTCCCAGTGGTACCCGAAGTCCCGTCAAGTTCCAGAAACCTTCGGTTCAAAGTTTTGCCTGTTTACCTTCACCCCCGTGTAGTTGTAACTAAGTGTTATTTTCCTAGTTTTAGGTGATTACTGAGCATCAGTCACTTTGTAGTGATGTAGTAGTGCCTCGCGTACTACATAAACCGTTTTCATTGTTCCGTGCTGAACGTTTGAACTTTTCCATCAGAAGCCTTTTTGGTTGAATTTTCTTATTTCAGACGTTCACCTTTTCATTATTTTTTATATTTTTGTTGTTGAGGTTAATGAGGAAACCTTTCGGAAACCTTTCTCACATCTTCCCTCCCCGTCTTCCATTTCTTTGTTCACAACATCGCGAGGAACGCAGCTGGCCATCTTTTAAGTTGTAGACCGTTTTATTGACTTTAATACAGGGATAATATTTATGTATCACTGGTTTGCAGTCATTCTATTAATAATTATTTATTTTATTGATTTAATTGAAAATCAAAAGATCGGAAATATTCTGCACAGTTTCCATTTTTATCGTGCTTTTCTACATTTTCAATTTGTTATATATTTATTTATAACAATATTCTTTTTTATATTGTATATTTATAATAATAGTACTCTTTATAATTTTATATATTTAAGATTCGAACTGTATTTTGTATATGTAATCTTTGGTTATTTAGGTTCACTTTTCTTAATTTTATGTATATTTTGTCGTCGTGCAGAGGGAAGTAAACGCTGAGGTTGGTTTGCAGCCTTCTTAAGATCAGAATAACGCTGTTACTACTGACCTACAGCAACAGCTACAATTGTACCCATCAACTTTACCCACACACTGCTCGACACGCGTTCGTTAAGTTCGACCCGTGTCATTCTGCTTGAATTGAGTCCTCAGGGTGTCCCCTACTGGAAAACTAACACTCTCAGTGAGCTTCGGTGCTCATCCCTGGGGTGTCGGAGACCACCCTGGTAGCTGAGGGATGCGGGCGTTGGTGTTCTGGTGACTTGAAGAAACGGGTACCGATCCGTACTCTGTTTCAGGTACCGATAGACAAGTGTTATTGCCCCCTATGGCAATAACACAATTATCGGTCTTGCGGCCGGCCACGGTCGAACTCGTTCGAGTTCAATCAACTGTGAATGTCTGACAGAAGCCCAGAAGACTGCTGCGGAAGAACGAGAGGAAGTTCTTGCAGGGTGTGCCACGAGGCCACCGACGGTAACGGACGATTATCCGGAGGAAAGGTTGACAAGTTTAATAAAACAGGAGCAGTTCTTTCGGTTCACCTGACTTGTCAATTCTAGCCTTTTCACCCTCGCAGCAACCTTTTCTTTCTAATGAACCTCCTGCCTTTTGTCACGTTTAATCAATGCAACCTTTTCTCCGGGCCTTTCGGTTTTCTCTCCGTCCCTCCCGATCGTCCAGTTTTGCTGGGCTTTAAGCCGTCGCTTTGTTCTCTTTCGTTCCGTGCTTTTCCACTTGTATTTCTATTTTCTTTTTTTTTTGCTTCCACGTTTATCCTCCTCTCCTAACTTTCTTCCTGGGTGGGTTTTCCGTTAATTTACTCAATTCCCGAGGCTCTGAAGTGTTCCTTTGCCAACTCGCGAAACCCTTGTCTCACTCCCGAGTTGTTTTTTAGGGTTTTTACCTGCAACCCAAGTTGGTCACTTCTTCTTTTACATTTTTTATTTATTTGAAATTCATAATTTTTCATTTACATAAAAGTGCCCATTTTACAGAAATCTAAAGCACCACGTTTTGCAAGTTTTGCAAAACATAAGCGCTCTATTTTTCAGGTTACCGTTATTGGATTTTGTGAGCGACTTTCTTCCACGTTCACCGATTTTCTCCACGCATAATAGTTGTCGTTCGCAAAGCCTCGGCACATACCAGAAGCCACTTCTCTTTCTCACTGCTTAACAGTCAACTATTTTGTTTTTTAACTTCCAGGCAGTGATTCTTGAGTTAACTCAGTTTGTCGCAACATCCAGATGTCATATCTCTATAAATAAAAAAAATAGATTTCTACAAATCACTTTCAAAAGAAATACTGTTACTGTACGACCTACCAGCATCAGTAATTCCATTTAAATATGTTTAACTTAACATAAATAATACATTAATATATACATATATTTAGACTACATAAAGACTACTTAAACGGTCACTTAAGCAAGTAAAATTTAAGGTACTCAAAGCATTGCCGTTTACAGTAGCAGTCGCGGACAATTTACACTCCCAAGCTTCCATTCGACCTGTCCTGCACAACAGACAATACGTCTCACAGTCAAGTCGAAAATGTACGGATAAGTAGAGAGAAAAGAAGAAAAGACAAGAGAAAATCTGTGGCGTGTGGGACGAAGGTTTGTTTTGATGAGAAGAGCTTAATTGTTACGTCAGAGCAAACTCGTGCAGGCCACCCACCCCGTCGCATGCTGCTAATCCTTTGTTAATTGATCTTTATCTGGGGGATGAAGGAAACAGGGTGCAAGGGATGCAGTTATGAAAAAAAAAGGAGGAGGAAGTCGATGCCAGAAAGCGTTCCGAGTCGAATGAACGAACGAACGAACGCGGACGGAGAAAGAGAGAGACAAGTAGAGAAAAGTTGCCTAAGGGAAAATACAAAAGCCATAAGAAATCCTTGATGCGGAGTTATTTTATGCATTCATAACTGAGGAATATTATACGATTTCATAACCGCAGGAATCGTAATCAGTTTTTGTGGTTTTCACGAAACATATTTCACGTCCAACCGATTTTGCGGCGACTGAATTTCTTAACGATTTCTTTTCTTTCATTGTCTTCCTGCGTAATCGGAGACGATGAAAGTACTTTTAATGGGTAGTGTCGGTGCGTTTCGGGGTACCCGTCCTGCGGGCAGACTCCAGAGAGAACGTCGCAACACCGTGCGACACCAACGGGTACCTGTCCATCCGACCGACACACCTGTCCCCCAGGACTCGTAAAAAAAACTTCTTCACGTCTCGAATCTGTCTTCTCGAAAAATAAAACCACCACTCTGATTTATTTTTATTTTTTTGTGGGTTGGTGAGGGGAAGCAGCGGGGGAGGAGCAAGGGGGGGAAGAGGTAGCAACGGAACAGTTTGCACCAACGTCACAGAACGGAAAGAATGGGATTTACGAAAACAGCAAAACGAAGTTGTGAAAAGACACACAACCGAAATGGAGAAATAAAAGTTCGTCAGTTCATTCGACTAAAACAATTTTATGTAAGATGAACTACAATATATACATATAATATTGAATACTATTTTCATAATATAATCGTAATAATTTTAATAATTTAATAACTACAATACAATTTTAATAATTGAACTTTTTATAAAAGTTTTAGATTCATTGATCGATGAGTATCAACTTTATTGTATATTTTACTTTAGACAACTAATCTTTTTGTACGAGCACAAACAAAGTATATGAGTACAAGTGTATGGTTTTTAATACAGTTACCTGGAGAGCAATTTAACTTTAAATAAAAGTAACCGTTGTACGATAATAATCGATGTTGTGCAGGTTTCGGGGTGTCGGATTTTATTCCACCTACTTCTAGAAACCACACAACTGTACTGCACGGTGCGGACTGATTCTCCTATTTCACCTGTTAATTATTTTTCTCTGGAACAAGTTCGGAAATTTTTATGACCTCTTACGTTGAGATACTTATACGTCGAGAGACGTAATTTGTATAGTAATAATAGAGAATTGAAGTAAAAGAAGTGTCATGCACACTAAAGTAGGATATTAAGTTCTTTCTTCAATATACAACGTAAAGTATGGTTGGTCTAGGCACGTCTACTACGATGACGGGGCTAAGGGTAGAGTAGCAATAGGCGAGAAGAAGAACTGATGCCGGAAGAAGCGGGAAAGAACTGCAGCAGGTGTGTAGCAACGACCAGAGGGTAGTATTTGACAGGATTCGTATTCGCAGGAACAGAAGCAGTGGAAACAGGAGCAGCAGTAGCAGAAGCTGTTGAAGGTTCGTCATCACCACGGCAGCGACCGTGTGCAGTTGGATGCATGCAAGTTCCGTTTCCGGTCGAAGCGAAGTGGAAAGTCATGATTGACAGAATTAATTAATTGGCTCTGAGGGTAGGCCATGAGAAGGGTAGTAAAATTAAGGGTAGGCAATAAAGGTGGAATTCGCTCGACCGGCAAATGTCGTTAATTGCGCTTTTTTCAGATACGAGCACCGACTCACCTGTCCGCGTGCGAACGAACCTGAAAACCTGCGACTTGACCTGCGTGCGTCTTGACTTTGTATTTTTCCGTCTGTCCCGGTTTTAAGGTGCCGTCACGCCATTTTCCTGCGGTTTGGCGTTTGACAAACGCACGCGTTTCTCCTGTCTTTCACTTCGCGTCACCTGGGATGCGTTGCAGGCAGACGTTTCTTACCGGTACCCGTGGCAAACTTTTCACATTTCTACTCCTCCTAGCCTTCGGTTCTGTTTCTTACACCTTCAAGAATGACAACCAATGACAAGAAACTTCTGATAACTGAAATACCAGAGGCTCATCTAACGGTTTATTCGTGCTACTCTCCAACTACTTCAAAGAGATGCTACAACGCTTTTTGCAATCATTTTTGTCCTACATAAATTGTCAACCTTCCCTTTCATAAATATCCGTTCCTCCTCACCCGTTGTGTTCATTTTCTTAGGTATACCACCCCATTACTGGTCCAGAGCAGCACTCGTGACACAGATGCAGGTTTATCCGTTCTTTTCGCTTTTGTGACCCCGGCAAACATTCCCATTTCCCCAATCCTGACGTGTTCAACCCTCAAGAAAATTCTGCTCCTTGCCGTCTTCCTTCTCCTGTCTGTACCGCCATTGTTCTCCCTATCATCCAGTATCTAGACGTTCGACCGGTATTAACACGGGGATAATCGTCGTATTTGACACTTCCCAGAGGATTTGCCCAAGAACACCAGTTCATTCGATTAAAAAAAAATTTAATTTAAAGTCTGGTGGAAAGGATCCCTGCGTGATGAAAACGCGCTGAGGATTATCCCTACGGGTTTTTGATCCTTCCAGGTGGTTGCCAGCTACCTCCTCGGCCGGAGTACCCGTCTGTAAAAATCAAAATAAGACGAGAACGGGTCTGTATTAGTAAAAAAAAAGGGTTTTGTGTTTGTCGTTTGCCTTTTAATTTATTTATTACTCGGATATCATCTTGTAAGAGCAGGGCGAAGGGGGAGGGGAAGAGAGAGAGAGAGCGACAGAGAGGAGGTAGACACGGGGCTAATCCTACGGTGAAAACTTACCCTTGTTTAACAAGGCTAACCCGTGTTTTATGGGAATGGCAAAAAGAACTCTCTTTGACGGATTAAATTACCCGTTGAAAAAGTTGCTACCCAGTTACTGCTTTTGACCGTCAGACAACCTTTTTTGTCGACTCTTCAGGGCTACGACTTTCGCAATGGTACACGACATCCGCCAATGTCACACCGTCAATTACTGCTTTAATGATGGCACACAAAAAAAAAATTCGCATTGCTTTTTTTGAGGTTTTTAACTTATTGTTGTTGATGGTACCGGGTCCTCCTCGCGACTGCCGTGGGTGCAAGACGAGGCATCGCTCAGAGTTGGGAAGGACCGGCAGACACCTGAGCAGAGAACCTTCTTGTAGTGTCACTGTCTCTGTGTCCAGGAAATTTCATAGTAACAAAGTACAGTAAACAGATTTATTTGTCGCAATTTTTAGTACATCAACGTGGTTACACTGGAACTGGCGTAACTGTAAATTATTGCTACATTTGTTATTTTTTTTTATTGAACTTTTAATAAATACTTCCTTGCGTGTCAGTGTCGGCCATATCTATCATCTGCCAGTAGAAGTCATCAGTATTCTCCCATCAGTATTCTTTATTGTTACATATATACTTTTCTGGACTTCATTACTGTTGTTTTTTGTACTTCAAAGGTATCAGAGAGAGTTTTCCCGGCTCTATTTTTGAATGGGAAAGCTGACTACAAGACGGTAAGCGCATAACAACCAATAACAAGTAATATGAAGTACTAAAAAATATATAACGAAAAGTAGTTTTATTTACTATATTTATTGTGATTTATGCACAACCTACCGTGTTTCAACTACATTCATTAAAATTATTAAAAATATCAATTATCAATTTTAGAATAAATTTCAATTTGGGTGGAAAGGTAGCTGCACCACAAAAAGTAGGTTTGACTTTTGTCATGTGTCCCACCAACACCTAGGCTAGACTTCATGACCCCGTCGTAAAACTTTAATGTAGTTAATATTAGTTAATATATTTAAGCTATTGTTTAGTGTTCGTGAGCATTATTATTCCTACCACGAAGCACGTAATTCGTCAGAAATACATAATGTCAAAATTATGCATCGTAATGAGATGTGATAAATAGATGAATCACTGTTGCAATCCATTTAAAAATGTTAAAAACGCAATGGTTTCCAATTTGAAAGTTTTGGCTACCAGAATGACATGTCCGCTGTTGGAAACTGTGGTTGTTCAGTCAGGTTCAGGCATCAACTTAGCTTCTTACCTGACACGTATTATTAATAAGTATTAATATCAAAGCGTAACATCATAAGCCCTATGTCAGAAGTGTAAAATTTATTTATTTAAAATTTATTTATTTAATTTAATTTATTTATTTCTTACCTCATACTTAACTTAAGAACTTATATTAGGACCCGTATCGCACATGCGCCACTTCATTATTACTCCTTCCAAATAAGTAAATAAAATTTAATAATGTGGATATACAACGGATATGCATTTTAAATAAATAACCAAGAGTTAGTTAACCGACCTGGGAAAATCAATTCCAATCAATCAAAGTTCAAAATCAATCAAGCGCATCACTAGGTCACTTCACTTACCTTTTCCCACCTTTCGGAATTTCATTTGGTGGAGTGAAGTTATTTCTTCATCGAACTACTCAATAATTGAAATGTAATTTCACAGAACGTTCAAAGAACTCCGATAACGGGTAATATTGATCGATCGGGTTCGATCAATTTAAACAAGTTCAAGGCACCCGAAACTGCGGTCGGATCTCTCTCTCTCTCTCTGTGTTCTATTTAAGAAACCTAGTGAGTACCACCTGCTAGAGAAGTAGCCGTAACAACAGTCCGGTACAAACGCATTGTCCCAAATCAACCCCGACGTTTACTTCCCTAAACGCTTTCACCAGTTCAAAAAAAAAACTATAAAAGGTAAATGAATGCCATGATCGGCCCTGAAAAACTATAATTTCACCCCTGCGGAAACCCATCATTAAGAACTTCAACTAGTACTAGTTCTAGGAGCCCCTAGACTTCTATCATAGGTTTCCTTCACCGGGGCGGGAGCTCTCGGACAGAGGCATTTTTTCATCAATTGAATGACAAGCATCATTACTATATAAGTAATGACCGTGTAAGTCCGCGTATGTGCTGTAGTACGCGAGCGTGTGTGTGTGTGTGTCTGTGTGTCCGTGCTACTAATAACAACCTAAAAAATGCGTTGTTGAATCTATTAGAACTCGGCGGGGTTTCTAATTCACCCTTCTCTCCATTGTGTTTTCCATTTGACGCGAGAGGGATGTTTTCACCCCTTAGGTCCCGCGTTCATGCCTTTTTCATCCTCTCTACTCTCCGCTCTCCTTTTAAATACGTTTCATTGTTTTCCAATTTTAAAACTCTGTAACAGAGAGACAGATGTTTAATATAATATTCATCGTTAATTGTCTCGATGCGACAAGTGTGAACTATTTCAACTTCGGGGGTGTGATGTCGAAACGAAAACGGCCATGATTTTATTAATCAATTAAATATGAAAAATGAATATGGTTTAATCTGAAAAGGGGTAGGGACACTAAACGTTTTTGTTTTTTTTTTATTTCTATTTTATATTTTTAATAAAAGTATTTAGGAAGTCGGATCGGTCAACGGGGGTGGCCGTCGATGGGTGAAACGGATCGAATCGCAGGCAGAAAATCGAAATGTCGCGAAGGAATCCCAAGACAGATTGAGTATCCATCTTTATTTTTTATTTTCCGAGTAGTGAGAAACAAGTGTTGTCATCGAAACTTCCTAACACATAACAATGGTCCATGAGTTGGTTGAGCAGTTCAATATCTACTAAACTGACAAATTTTTATTACAATAATTTTTACATTAATTTTATTACATTATTTTACAATAAATTTTCATTACACACGTCACATCAATATTAGGGATTTATTATTTAAATAAAAAAAATAACTTAATCGAAACAAAATTTTAGTAACAGCATTGGGGTATAGATTCACAAAATTTTGATACATTGAACTCGGGTGAAACATATGAGATTATCCTGAGAGTGGGGCACTTTCCCTAGGCAGCACAGCGTAATTTCCTGTTGGAGAGTGTTCATTCAGTTCATTCTCCGTAGAAGAAATATAACTGTTTCTAGAACGCTTTAAATTTTGTATAAATTTATTCAAACTGTTTTCACAAACATTTTTTATGTACTAAATCTTTTTGTTGTAGTTGATCAAGCTCCAAACCATTTGTATATTGTTTTTCTTTAATTGTTTTCTTTCGATGATCCACAACTTATACTTGAATGAATCACCTGGTGTTACTTTTACTCACTACTGCCTTGAACACTTTCTATTTTACTGCTAGACCCAAGAGGTCCCAACATGTACTTATAATTGTGTTCATTTATTGTTCTCAAACTCCCTGAGTCGAATTTAGATTTGCAATTAATCAAATAGGCAGTACTTTGCAGATTACCTTATGGTACTCTTGATGCTTTTAGTCGGGAATACACGAGAAGGTATTTGTGGAAATGAAATGTCAAGGAGTACAATTTGAAATCCGATAGGTGGCGAAAACTAAGTCATTTTGGTTTCCACAATTTTAAAATTCCTGATGTTTCCTGCAGAGGGCATTGAATGTTTCAGCAGGAGATACGAAATTTAGGAGGTATAAGAGAGGGATTATTTTTCGTCGCTCCTGATACTTTAGGGGCGGAGCTTCCTGAAATATGATTCATTTAAAAACCACTAGATGGCAAAATTTAAAAAATTATTCTGATTTACAATCTCTTGAAGTTTTTGGTGTCCTCTAGGTGGCAAAACAATCCCCGTAGTGTCCACTCTTCAAAAATTCTTAATATTTCTTGAAGAGGGCGTTGCCTGTTTCGTATCAGGCAATGATAAAATTTAAGAGTTATCAGGCAAGCATTACTTGATGTGGCTCCTGATACTTCGGGAAGGTGCTTGCTACTGATTTGTTTTACATCCACCAGACGTCGTTAGGAACGAAACTGTTTTCCTCTTCCCTTTTCTCAAATTATGAGTGCACCCAACAGAGTGCATTATATGTTTGAGAGGTAAAGCATAGGAGGTATTAAACGAACATTATTTTATATTGCTCCTGATACTGTTGATGTGTGTGACTAATGATTAATTTAAAATCCACTAGATGGCAAAACGATTTTAGTGGCATTTTTGTGTTCATTCTTCTAAAACTTTTCATGTATCTTATATAGAGAATTGGCTGTTTTGTATCAGGCTATGATAAAACCTAGGAGGTATCAAGCGAGCGTAGTTTGATTTTGCTCCTGATACTTTCGGGGCGGAGCTTACATCTTCGAGGTCCCGTCTGATTCGTGGGTTTTGAATTGTACCCTGAAAAAATTATTACACAACCAATAAAAATAATAATGTTAGAAAATGTTAGAAACTGTACATTTTAGTTATGCGCATTACTCCCTTGAAGTCAGAGTCGAAACACAATCGTTAAAAATATGTTAAGTTAATTTCAATAAGTTGCATTGAACAGATTATGACTTAAATGAGAACTGGAATAGGTTGACGGAAAAATAGGCCTTTAACCGTTTAACAGCACCTATAAAAAAATCTGTTTGAATTTTGAATAGCTGATGAAATTAGAATATTTACCAAATTATTAATTTTTGCTGAGAAAATTTATGTACGCGTATCAAAATTTTATTATTTTAGCCGAATTGGAAAAAGGAAAGCAACAAGACGAAAAGTCGCTCTAATAGTTTACATTTTCTTATTATTTAATATATTATGAAATTATTACTAGGAAGAAAGGAAAGCTTCCAGTCAAAAATTATACAACCATGTCATTGTGTAGTTTAGAATGATTTGAAGACGGGAAATTTCCAATGGGGAGTCAAACAAAGGACAAACAAAAACATGGAAAATTTCTCGAAGGAATCAAATAGCTGAAATTCCTGCAGGATTGAGAGTCCGATTCATCAAGCTGCGTCCTGCCCGATCCACACCCCTAGTGTTCGTGTGTATGCTTGGGGTCTTGGGGGAGTCTCAAAGAGTCCGGGAGGTTAAAACAATTTCCTCAATAAGGAGTGGCCAAAGAAAGAAAAAAGGTTGAATCCACTTGCTCATCATTATTCAAACACATGCTTCGTCTGTTGTGATACAAGTGAGAGTAAGAGAAAGAGGTTGCTCATGGAAAGGATGAATGGGATGAAAAGGGTTGAAGGCGAAGGGTAGAAAAGCGCCATTAATTAACTTTAAATCCCGGAGATGTGATTCGGATAAAACGATATCAGCTTAACCTCCGACGCAAGTTCAGACTACATTATTTTTCATCCCTTTGGAGAGGTACGGTCGCGACCCTAAGGCCAACAGAAAAGTAGTGGTGGTGAAAGGAAGAAGCTGGAGGACAAAACACGGCCACAGAAACTCAAGACAATCTTTGTACCGTACGCAACAGCAGACTAAAGCTCGCTGTTGATGTTTGAGTACTACAGAAAGTACTTGATGGTAGATGTACCATCACAGTAATTTTATGATCACATGTACAGTTTCTACCTGTCAAGTGGTACTACCAATCTGTAGTAGAGGTCCAACCATCTACTCTGTCACTCTACTACATCTACTTTCCAGTGCCTGCATATTTCGCCAATCATATCAATACTACCAGTACTTCTTTTGCACTTGTTTTATCACAACAACCGCACCAAATCAGACCTTTCATTCATGTCGGACGGATCTCTGTCAGAGCCTTGTCAATCTATTTTGACGTCTCCATTTCGGCTCAGTGTCATCTCAGTGATCAGTTCTATCCCATAAATGCATAATGCAGAGATTACGTACACTTTATATTCATCGTTTCCCTCCATTTTTTTTTTAATTTTAATTCCTACAGCTGCTCGGATCCGACTAGGTACGTCTCTAGCCGGGCACCCATCCCCGTCCTATTTCTATTAACAATTTGCATAATCGGTTTCACTTGCATTGAACCCCGGCGTTGTCCATCACCTGTTTCTCATTCAAATTGACTTCTATTTGTTTTAGATGATGGCTAACGTGGGGTGGATGGGGGGGGGTTTCGCACAAGCCTAAATCTGCCGTGACCGGGGCCCCAATTTCACGGGACACCGCCCCACGACTTGTACAGACCCCGCGTTCGAACCCTTTACATTTACATAATCGGTCCAAAGCGTTCGGGACTAAATAAACATTTCCTCGTGGCCTCATGAAAAAAAGGTCTTTGGTTTGTTTTATTTTACTATTATTTTCTTCTATTAATCTTGTTTGATTTGATAGATTCGAACGTCTTCTTCCCGTTCCCGTGTTAACCCCCTCGCGCCCCGATACTTTTTATTGGTTCTCTCTTTGTGTGTTTGTATATATGCAAATGCACATTATTCATTTTACCTGGATAATTGCCATAAATCTTTCGACCCTTTCTTCACCTCTCTCTCTCTCTCTGTTAGTCCTTTAGCACACACACACACGCACACATGGTTTACCTCTCAATGAAGTTACAGTTTTGTATCGCATTTTTCTAAATCTTCTAATTAATTCTCGATGTGTTCTGTTGTTTGAGGCACGCTCGATTCGTGACGGGATACAATTGAGATGCGAAAAATCTCCAACCGTGCGGTGATCTAACCCGAAGTAAAACTATTCCATCTGCTGAACCGATCTCGGATGATCTGTTACAGTTACAGAAAGTTTTTGCGGTGAGTAATAGCAGAAAATTATAGAATTTTACGATCTATTTAGTCTGAAACGAACCAGAATAGAAAGGTAGATTTTCAGTGAGATCACTTGAGATCGCAGGGGTTGTTTTTGTGACACCCCATTTTTCATCATCCCTTATTAAACACATAGTTAACGATCGTTAAGGATATTTTTGTTTTTACACACTTGGAAGTTTGGTTGATGAGGACTTGACGAACGTGACTTGAGGCGACACGAAGGAGTCAAGGTTCATCCCAATATTTTCATTTTTGAAATGTGGCCACCCGCAAGTCGGCCCCGACCGTCTCCTGACGACACGTCTCAAGACTTTTATTTGTCTCTCTGGTGAGGCACCAGAAAGGCCAAAGTCTCTTGCGGCATCCGAGCGAGGTCGTCAGGTGCCCGACGGGAAGTGCTTCTGTTGATTCAGCGGTGGTGACGGACCCTTCTCCCAGGATTTGCACCGGTCCCATGGACGCGAGGCACCCAAAATCCCCGTGAAATTTGAGGTCGGAACCTTCCGAGGACATGATTTACGAGGACGGTTGCGGGCGGACAGACGGCGACCAGTCCGAAAATCAATGGACTCGACACCAGATGTCGGTGGACCAGAATCGTCCAAAAAAAGAAAGAAAGAAAATGCCAAAATATGGTGAACTTAATGAGTTGGTGGGTGCCATCGATGGATGAGTGATTAATGGCGTCGTCTCTTGCGCACGTGTCCGAGATCAACGTCACCTCTTCAGTCGTCTCCAGTCAACGGTCCCTGCTACGGTCCTGTCGGAAAAGCAACATTTCCACGTACTCTTTTCTTCTTTTGATTGATTGCTCTTGTCCAGTGTGCGCCACGTACGTCAGAGATATTTCCTCCTCCTGCTGCTGGTGATAAAAACGAAATCTTGACGAATTAGAACTTTTATTTTCCGTAAAAAATGAAAAAAAAACTGAAAAGGAGTCTTTTACTTTGACAGAGTGTGAGAACCACCACGAGATTACTGGAAGAAATGATGGATGGATTGGAAAGGGTTTGAAAACGACAGAAAGGTTAGGTACGAAGTTCAATTGCGAAAGGGAAAATTCACCCGTACCAAATGCTTGTAAGGTTCCCGTTGGTACCTACCCTTAGAAAGAAGTAGAGGAATCGGTAACAAGAAACAACAACAGAATCAAAGTTATTAATTAATTAATTTATTTATTTACTAGTAGAAGTTTCACCGTGGTGTCAGCGTGCACTTTTTCATAACTTTTCATGGCCGTTTCATACACAGAAAAAAATTCCTCCAAAAAAGTACTAAGACGAGTGATTACGTGGTAAGAAAAGAGCCCCCGTGGATTTCGATTATTCGCCTGGACCGGACGAGGCAGGTCCATCAGAGCAGATCCGCAAAATTTCACAATTTCAAGGCACAGTTCGATTCCAAAATGGCGGACGGACACAACCGATATGAGACAGTAGGTAATAAGGCAGGTTCTGCTCTGATCGAAACCGTTGTCGAACGGCCTCACCGACATGCTTGATTGAGTACTACTCGCTAGCAGACGCTGTCATCCGTCTGCGAGGGCTGGAGTCAGTGCTAAAACAATTCGAACAAACCACCATGCTGTATGTGCTGACAGTACACAGCGAAAGAAGGACAACCCATCTTTTTCATCGATTTAACCGGATTCAATAATCGATCAATCGAATCAAACATTTCAATATAAAAATCTCATTCACTTAACGCGGAACAAATGTAACAGGACGTTCGATCGATCGATCTATGCGTTCCAGAAAGTACCCGAAACGTATCGGAAGGTGACAGAAAACTATCAGCCTGAATTTTAACAAAAAAAATACATAAAGTACATTGTGAAATATCTCAAGGCACACAAATTGTAAGCATTCTGTATTCTGTAAAAAGATAGACTGTAAAAAAAGAAACGCTCTAAAGGAAAATGACGCGAGTACAAAGATCAGTACCCAACAGCACCAACTAACAATCATTGCTTCTACGTGTCGCTTGTTTTAAAAAAAAATTACATATTGTCAGAAAGTAAACAGACAGGAGTACAAAAATAACTGTATAAAGTCACGCAACGCGATATAACAAGAAAAATTAAAGTTGTAGTACTGACAGTCACTCAAATTATTTGAAATACTCAACTCCTACTAACAAGTCTTTCAACGTGTGAACATCAGATTAATATACAATTATATAAGCACCGATTCCTTTGAGTGGTCAGATCACTACAGTTACGTAGCACCGCCAGGAGAGATACAGGCAGGGGGCAGCAGATCTGAACCTTGACGACGAGTAATCAAGTCACACAGAACAATGTGAATGTGATCGCGAGATCGCACACTTCGTGCAGATCACTTGAACCCGATGATTTCGGTCCAAATCGGACAATTCCACCCCAACCCTTAAGTCGAGCGGTAGTTGAGAGCACCGAGTAAACGTCCAACTCCTTCAATTTCAAGGTCAAATTTTATGGCACTCCAAAAACACAAAACAACATTCGGTCGTGAGTTGTCATTCTGTTAAAAGCAAGCCGACGAGCTGATCTTCGATCTTTCGATCTGTCGGTAAAAGTCGACCGGGTCAAAAAGTAACCGAAAAATACTAAATTGTATGAAAACAAGACGCAATTTTGATGTTTACACATCACACATTTGATGACCGGGCTGTCATTGTCCGAGTGATGGTTCCCTCTCGACTCATCAGGTTCGGGGCAGTACGTGCGTTGCTTCGCCAACATTAAAATGTGACCAGTGCCATCAGAAAAATCCGTTCCTGTGCGTGTGGTGTCAACGGTGAGGAGATTTTCTCTTTTTACAGTCAACTTCGCTTACGTCTACTCTCAGGTACCTGTGGGAGTTTGAGTCGGTACCTCGAGAGTTACGAACCAGTGATTTGAAATGGAATTATACTGAAATGGGGGAATGTTTAAGTATCGTATCCTACAACAGTCTGATGCGTCTAACACGTAGAAAAAAAACGTCCCTGACAGAGAAACACTTTCAGTTCCTTAATTACCTACAGTGAAACAGTCAAAAAATCCTTTTCTGAGCAGTTCACTCTAAGCAAATCAACTAAATGAGCAATTGTCTTTTTCAACTTCTGCATGATTCTCTCTGATACCTGTGTATTTCATCGGTTTAAACTTAACTTTAAATTTAAACGGTACCGGGAACTGCATAAACCTCAGAATAAATCTTATACCGTACCGCCACCTTCTCAACGTCACACCACCGCACATGAGCATACAATACATTCGAAAATACAAAACCGTACGGTAAAAAGTAAACTTTACAGCAGAGTTTAAAAAAAAAGAAACAAAAAAATAGTACAAAAACGATCTGTGGGCCTAGCGATAGTTCGCGAGCAACACGAGCATTTTCTCACCACCACTTTTCACTTCGTCTAAAAACAAAACTTTTTTGCACTTGTTATTAAATTACATTTATCACTCTTCTGATAGTTTATGTATTTTAATTTCTTTCTTTTTAAAAAAAATTACTTGTAAACTACTTAAAATATTAGTTAACAATTAAATTATTTACATATATATATAAATTAATGGAGGAATATAGAGAAGAAAAGACAGATAGATATATAGATATATAGACAGACAGACAAAAGAGAGAAAAAAAAGAGAGAGAGAGAGAGAGACAGAGAAGGGAATTCGGCTAGACTACAAAGTGAGAGTATCCGGGGGTTCGGTGAGAAGTCAAAGCCGCCAAGTTTTCAGGTTTTCAGGTGTCACAACGCGACCGCAACCTGAAACTTTTCATTTCGGCTCCGGCGAACCCACAAAGATTAGACTGAATTGTAAAAAAAAAAAGTTAAATAATTTAAGACTAGTCTAGTTAAATCCCGAAAGCATTTGCATGTCAGCCGCCATTTTGGGTAGTTTGGGTCCAGGTAATTTTCCCGTAGGCTCCCCCTTGAGCTCGTCCCGTTGACTTCAAGTGGGCTTCTGCTCCCGTCCGGTTACAACGATGGGTCCACAGAGTACCCGAGGGCTCGAGAGGTATCGTTTCAGTCTGCTTCACCGTAAGGCCTACCTCGTGCCCCTATTTTCAGTTGATTTAACGTAAGTAACAGTTAGGATGTGCCGGTCAAAAGCAAGTCTTCCCCGGCAGATGTTAAGTACCAATTCATCAGTCTCTTGATTGTAACCGAATTCCTCAGGAGTCGAGAGACGGGCCTTGGACGTATCTTGAAGTTGGTTCCAGGAGCAACAAACTCTTGGAACTTCTCGTTGTCATCGATGGATACATGGGAACGATCACTTAAACATCCCGTCTTCAGGGATCATTAGAAGGTTTAACTCGGTTACGTATTTATAAAATCATTTCTGGTTTCTGAAGTTCACAGAATCGAACTCAGCGTACCCGGATCACCAGGACAGTGCTGGCAGGCCAGTTACGTCTTCATCCCCTGACAAAAATGACTCTTTTTACCCAAAACTACAAAATGGCGGCTGAGGGAGATGCACTAATAATAGTAATAATAATATAATCGCAATAATAATAACTCTCTCATTAAATGACTGCAATTATCACAGGCTATCGATTATTCCAAATTATCGATTACTTCGGTTGTGGTTGTCCGTTCAGTTTTCCAGGCCTTCCATGAGGAGAAGAAGTTCCCTGAAGGATTGTCCGAGCTTCCCTTGCATGGTCTGCCTCTTGAGAAGGAACGTCCGAATGGACTGGAGGCTTTTGTAACACTTAAGGCATTTATTGTAGCGTTCTTCCCGTGAGATGTCCACGCCGACCGTCTGAATGGGAGCCTTCACGTTCGTTTTGATTATGTGCGCGAAGTTCCGAAGGATGAGAGACAAAGCCGTGCAACCCGTCGTCATGTGCCTGAAAAAAAAGAACCAGAGTGAGCAATCGGGTGAGGCAAAACGTTTCCACAGGTTCCTAAGAAACAAACGGAATGAAAAACCACCGCGTCCGACAAGCATCCTGTTGGACTGACGCTCACGGGCTACCCAAAAATCGCCGTCATTACCTTATAACCTGCTACCTTCTCTACTTCCAGTTCTTAAACTGTACCACACCGTACAACCAAAGACCCAATACCAACTTCCTCATCACCAAAATTAAGTCGTACATCCTCTTTATAATCCCCACCGCGATGGGTATTACAATGATCGCCAATTTGAAACATCACATTGCAATAAATTCAACCCTGACTGCGTCTTCATTCTTGGACAATGCAACGCGGAACGGTTTTACAACGGTTTTGGGTTGCGAATTCGATTCGGCCCGGCTGACAAATTCATTCGGACAATAAATAATATAAAAAACAATTTCACGGGAATGAATAAATAAAGCCGAATGTACGCGTGAGTGTATTTATACATGCCGAAAGGGTTCCGAACACAAAAAAGGTTGATTGGGGCTGGTACGAGACCATCTTCAACAGCCCTTTCGGCCGCCCTAGGACCTTGTGGCACACCTAGAGACTCACTACCCTCCTGACAGATGGAACGCAACGACGACGATGGCAAGATGTTGCCAAGCGCTAAACTGACAGGCCTGCTAATTACTTCGTCAGATTTCCAACATGCAAATGAGGGTTGAGCGCGAGAGAGAAAAGAAAAACCACTCTCGAAACCTCTCAATGCGGAAAGGTGCCCGGTCTTCTTTTTCAACAGGCACGGTCTGTTTGAATCCGACCAGGATACTCCTGAACTGAAGTGGTTGGGGGAAATCGGAGACGTGTTTCCATTTGCGCGTGTGTGTATGTGTGTGTTTGCACCAGCCAAGTGTAAACAAACAAACAGACAAACAAAAGACCAAATAATAAAATGAGTAAGAGTCTGAGTTAACCATTTTGCATAAGTGGTACATTAAATTGTCGTAACAATTCAATCGGTAACCCCTTGCTGTCAGTTAAACGTATACAGAAAATGATTCTGTTAAAAAACATTAGATCGTACAAGACTCGACAAGAGAGAAATTCGAGATGGATGTACAGTAGAGAAGCAGGATGATCTGGAAATTAGTAGTAGAACGTAAATCTCAGTCAACACTTTGTCGAATACGAGAAAAGAACAAACAGACAGACGTATCTAAACTACTCAAAGTACAGAAATGTATATAAATCGCTAAGTACCAGAAAGCAATTAAGGATATTTTGACACGTACAGGAACACGACGAACATTTAAGATCAAGAAGTCCTCAAGTACTTGAAACGAGTCTTCTACTGGTGGGCAAGATGGACCAAACATCACTATTCATCACGAGAGAGAAGAAATTGTTTGATCGATTACAGAACGGTCCTTTCATCAAAGAATCACTACAGTTGTAAATCTTATGCAATTTTCTAAAAAGCACGTATGAATTTCCGGATACCTGCGAACGTGTCTTACCGATCGCCCAGATAATTTTACTTAAATTTGTTGATAGAATCGATAGGCGAACTGGAGAACATTAATCGGGCCATACTGTGAAAGAAATTTAAATTTTGACGAAAGGAAAGCAAATTCCTAAAACTTCTTTCTTTGAGAAGGAAAATGACAAAAATAACAAGAACCAGTGAGCAGGTAACTCAGGGGTAAGACTAAAGTTAATAATCCATAACTGTAAGATACCAGCGGTTCTCATTAGAAGAATTATTACTAGGGTAAACTACTACATGAACATGAACAGAAAGTGCAGAAGAGCAAGAACTTTGGCGAGATGATGGAAAAACCGCGAAGTGTACCGAAAATAAAGATATTGACATGTATCAAAGCACTTCCTGCTACTTATCAACTTATCTATCTTTACACATAAGTTTCTGCCAAAATAGTTCACATACGAGTCAGTGACCTCAAATCAGACGTCACTGATTGAGCCTTCACTTGTGGCACCGGCACCGAGTTCAAATTGGAAGGCCTTTGGTCACACTCCTGCCAATCTCCCATTAGCATGGGTCCTGCCCTCGGTCGATAGCCCGTTGGGAACCATCCCACACCGGTCCATCCTCTGACAAAGCCTCCTTACTCGCGGCGACCGTTTCCGCACTCCTTCGATTTCACGTCTTTTGTTGAATTTTCCCGCCTGGCCAATTTCACACCCCAGTTACGGCATCAACCCTTTTGCCGGAGCATTGACATCACCTCCGTGGTATAAATCATTTTAACAAGATATTGTTATCGGTCGCACGTTTCCAGCCGATCGCCGGCAATCGTCGTTAACTTCCAAATCGCTTTCCGTGAAATGTGTCCAACGGCAATAAAATATGATAATTAACGCGTCTGATCTGACGGTCGTGTCCTTGTATTGACATAATTCCTCCTTCAGAGAAATAGAGATGTAGATACAAATCCCCGATAGAAAAAAAATGAAACACAACTTCGGATTATGTTTTTATTACTCTCTTTAATAATTCACCTAAGCTGAGAACGTAGAAAGGGGTCACCGACTCGCCTACATACATCCCATCACGTTCCCTAACCCATTCACAAGAAGACACTCAGTTTTGGACATGTGAACCACTACACCGTGTCAGAAAAATGGAAGACCCGAGTGAGTCAAGGGAATGATTCACGTCACTGAGAAGTAGAAAAGCAACGATTTCGTTCAACCGAAACAAGAGTAACGTGAGACGATGCTGAAGACAGGCTAACCCGTCACAGTCGGCGGATTCCTTGGACAAAATAGGTAATCGAAGGAAAAATGGCGTACTCCAAGTCGTTGGGAACCATTGTCAAGCTGAATGGAGCCGCGCAATTATTATGCATTGATTAATGGGCATGTTGCCGGAGAGAACGGACCTCGATCATTCACCAATAGGTAAAGTTTTCTAGAACAATCACCAGTTTCTTCCACGCCTAGCAAAAAACCGGTTACAACCACGTAGAGTCGGACGGCAAAACGTTAACAAGACAAAAGGAAACATTTTTTAATTAGTTCAAAACCGATAAATCACCTCTAGGACTCAGGGTGAGCCAATAGAATAAAGTCTGGCGTATATAAATAGCTAACTCCTCACATTACAAGCCCCAAAAAAACTTGGGCAAACGATGGGCGTCAGGTTGTGTCCGAATGGAGGAATTGGGCCCATTCCGGCCATTCAGGTACCACCTGGTACCAATTTGGGTCAGACTAATTAGAGGAGAGATTTAACTGGAACCGCCTTTGAGAACTTCCCAAAGAAAATGACCCTTCACTGACTTCAATCTCAAAATGCCAAGGCATATTCTTCTGAGGAAGACTCTTGTGTGCATTTACAGTTCATAAGAAATAGATGCCAACGGCCGAAAGGTCTCCAGGCACATATGATCAGCATTGCATAACAATTACTTCATTTCACACGCAGAAAAGCATAAACCGGAAGTAATCGTGAATACCTGCATGGGTTCGACCAGGTGAAGTCAAATTCGGAAAGAGAAATAAATTAAAACAGGCTACCACGGGCGTAACGTACGTAGTAACACCGAGGATTTCCTCAGAGGTTAAACATTTCTAGGAGTCGGTTCAACTCAAACAAAAGTAACGCCGAGATAGAAAGGTTGACACAAATGTCAGGTCAAAAACCTGTAATTATATCGCGAGACTTCTATCCCGAAGTAAATTACCTGAAGAAGAATGTGCACACGGAAACAATGAAGCCAGAGTTAAAAACAGGAAATGCGAAGTAAAGTTGTGTGAAAAGAAGACGTCGGAAAGAATGTTCAGTCTTTTGACAGCAGTGTCAATGAACAATCCAGAAAAACTAGGTCAACTTCTTAGAAAAAAAAAACATGGCGTAGGTTATTACTACTTGTGAGTCTAACGCCAAATATTGATGTAGACCATGCGTAAACAATTTCGCAAATGTAAGAAAAATATACAACATTCACGAATAAAAAAGGATAGAATAGAAAAGAAATAGTACACAATAAACTATAAATAAGAATTGAATAAGGAGTAGAAATATAGTAGAGGCACGCCAAAGTTTCATATGAAAAAAGCAGCAGAAGTAACAGTAGAGGAGACGTAAACATGAACATGAACAGCAAGCAAAAGTCAAAATAATAAAAAAAAACTTACAGCTCATATTTGCTTTGTAGTAACTCGGAAATGGGAGGCAAAACGCTGCCGCATATATCCAGAGTCCAGATCGGCGGCCTCAGCACTAGTACACCTAATAGATCAACTAAAACGGACGGGTTAGCCATAGCAACGGCCGAATCGATGGCAGCCTTTGCATCCTTGTTATGCCAGAGTGAATAGACTATCCTGAGACTTTTCTGGCGACTACACAACACCGCCATCATTGAATTATGATCTCGCACTAAGGAAGACAAACCCTCCGCTTCGGATATGTTAGGACCCGTCTCCAGAAGTTGAAATCCTGTGCTATTTTTCTGAAAGACAACAGACACCACATTAACCTCTGTCAGGGTGGACATTAATCGCGTCAGCTTTTGGAGCGTCGTACTAACAGGTAGGAAATCATCCATGCTAATCCCACATGGCTTGTCCCCTGAGAGGGGTACGAAGTCGTCTACTAGGCTAGTGTCGACCGGTTGCGGTGTAGATGTGATATACGTAGGAGGTAGAGGACTCTGTCGGACTGGGATGTTCCTCGGCGTTTTCTCCCGGTTTACCCTGGGAAGGTGTTCCTCCGATCGTACGGTCTCCGCAGGACCATTGGAATGTAAACTCAGAGAATTCTTCCTTACCCTTGATGCTACCGGTGGTTTATGTATCGTCGAGTCAGATGGACTGTGTCGAATATTATTAGCTCTAGAACCATAAGTACGACCATGTTAGGCCTTTTACTTTAGATGGGTATACCTCACACCCTCGTGCAGATCCTTACTTAATCGAACACTCGGTCCTACTTTCAGACACATATTTCATCACACTATTAACTTTGGTAGTGCTGTGCCTTCTGGGCGAACTCCTTGGATCGTCATGGTTCTCGGAAGGTGCCGGAGGAGGTCGAGTTCTCGTTGCTGTTCCTCTCCGGTGTTCCCTTTTCGTATCCGATTGAGGAGGCGATTCTTTTTGTATCAGTCTTGGAGATGGCGAACGCATGGTTCCTTGCACTCGAGAATTGCTATCCAAACTACTTAGACTTAGGGGTTCAGAATCTGAAGTCGGTGAGCTAATGCGTAGTAATGAAGAATCTGTCGCGAAACAAATGAACAATATTAAAATGAGATCAGAGTCCAGTTGATTATTTCAAACAGGTGTAACGGTGCAGTAAACGAACCTGTTTCGAAAGACGGTTCTGGAACTGGAGGAGGTGTTCGCGTTACTGGAAAAAGGTAGTAAAAGCATTAAAAATACAATATCATACAAGCTTAGCATAATGTGACACACGTCTACAAGACATTGGTCAGCTGTCCAGAATTCAAAGAGTGAAGCAGAGTCAGCGCCATAATTCAAGTCAACCATTTAATTACAGCTTATAGAATAAACCTATTCGACAATGTGTAATTTCCACCTACTTTAGGAACCGCCTTCGTTTCGCTTCAAAACAAAAAACCACCATTACGCCCATTATCGACTCCTTTACCCACTCATCTAATTACAATTTTTTATTAATGACTAGTAAAGAATCCAAGAGACACCTCCTACAACTAGTGTCGACTAAACAAACCAAAAAAAAAGAAACTCTAGAATAAACAGGTGTGGCTACGCCATGTGCAACTACATCAGCCTCGTAACAAACTACGTTTACAGCAACTGTGCTGAAGAGTGCTGTATCAAATGGAGTGAAAGCATACTTAGTTCTATTCAACTAAGACCGTGCTGCACAAAGTGTAATCAATCAACAACCGGGAAGTAACAGTTGCTTTATCACGGTACTTGACTCGATACGGACAAATTTTGATCCGGCGTTCACTCAGGCCATTGTGATAGAGCCAACGTACCAATCCTAGATAGTGAACTATAAATGCAAACAAACTCTGCTAGACTCGGTTGCTGCTGTTTGAAACGAGTGAACTCAAGTTGGCGACGCCAAATCTTTCTTCTTCAGAACCTTGACACTGACCTCTGGGTTTCTTAACCTCGAAAATTAAAGGGCTGACAAAAACACGCCTCAACGCCTCTTGACTGAGTAAGAACAATAAAAGCAGAGGATTCCTAATGACTCAAGCTCTTTGCATTGACCTCAAGGTTTATTGAAACCTGTCTCTCATCAAGGTGGTCTGTAGGCCGTTTTCGTATCACAACCGAATTACATTTGTCCAAATACTGGGAAACCGTGGGTGGGGAAGTGACACGTTCGAGGATCATTTTGAACTGACAAAAATATGTGTCCTTCATCTTTAACCCAGTTCAGGTTGGACTTTGCCTTCCTCAAACATTAGCAACCGAGTCACTTGAGCTTTCAACGATCGTATTCTTACAGGTTCGTTGGGGTTGAAAAATGGCAGTCGGTTCCACGGGCTCTTCTTCGCCTCCGGACTCTTCCATCATTTTCAGCGACAACTTCGGGGGCGACAATTTCTCCTTTGTAAAACTCTTCCTAGTCGAACAGTGAACGAAATTTGAATTGATTTTGTTTACTTCTTGTTTCGTCTTTAGTAACTTGGTGTCAACCGCCTGCAACATCACTTTCGTCTTGTGAAACGATGCACCGATCTGTAAAGAAAGCACTTCGGTGAGAGATCCATCCAAGAAAAGTGAAAATCTTACAAAAGTTAGATAAACCGTGAAAAAGAAAACGAATGCAAATCGTGTTTATCCCATTAGACAAAATAATAATATTCCATCGACTATTAGAAAGTGATCGGGGTATACTATTCATAACTGTTTCCTTTGGTACTCGCTCGGATCGGTAGGAAATAAAAACCGAGCATTATTAACCGAGTACCAACGACCTTCGGCCCCGTTTGCTTAACAAAACAAAAAAAGCCCTCATGTTTTCTCTGTCCACGGTTACCTCCAAAATTGATTCCATTCAAGGCTACAAAATTCTACGGAATCGATTCCGATCGTACTATTACCACTATCTGCTATCAAAGAACATTATCATTTTGGTAATGCCATCAAATTAAATGAGAGAGAGAGAGAGAGAGGGAGAGAAAGAGAGAGAGAGATGGTTACCTGGTTGATCATTAAACCCATGAATAATCAGTTACTCAGGCAACAACTTGTTTGCAAGAAAACACCACGATGTGTGACCGTTTAACTCTTGAAATTAATATTCGTCAGACGTGAGAAAATTTGACTTTCATTTGTACCAAAAAAGGGAAAAAAATATGGAAAAGTGAAAAGTATGAGATGTGCTAAAACAGAGAATAAAATCAAAGAAATTTTGACTGAAGCGAAACACTCCATTACACCTACTCGATATGTAAGATAATTACAGTACGGTAAAAAAATCAGTCAAGTTCAAGTAACACCGGAACTTAGAAAACGGTCTCCTATTCGCGAGGCTTATGTTTAGAGAGAAACGTATCCAGTACTTCAGAATTCAGAAATCGCAGCGAAAAAGATCGTAAAATTTTCTTTCCATTATTTTCTATTCCCGCTTGCATTCCGTCGAAATTACAGACATAATCACACGGGGCGAAGATGCGGGGCGGAGCAGGAGCGGGGAAGGGATTATTATTACCTACCGTCTCCCACTATAAGATTTACACGGGACTATAAAACCGATAAAAACTAGATCAAACAAATCGAAATTATGAAAATAACAGCCTTTAATGTATTGGTAACGAAGTTTCGGGCTTATCATTCACACGAAAAACAAATCAAATAGAAATCCACGTGTAATTGCGTAACTCGTCGAAATCGAGTCATGCGGTCTTCCACCTGCCTACCCCCTTTAATAGTTCCACTATTTATCTAGTTGAATTCATCTTTTACTCGGACCCTACCTAAGAAGGTAGCAGATTCAGGTGTGGAGCTGTTTTTTTTTTTTACCGATGAATCGTAGGTATAGAAGGTATTCGAGGATTCTCCGAACGTCCCACGCAAACATTGCCGTCCTACGACAATTCATTTGAGTCCGACTAGTAAGCAGGTCATTTCGTTATAACTGGTTGCAACACCTTCAGTATTCCACTTTCGTTCGATAATAGATTCATGAGAACTTAAAGACATTCTCTCTCTCTCTCTCTCTCTCTGTTGTTGCTAGATAAACATACTAAGAAAGCGTGATAAGAAAAGAAAGACCGTTTTATCGGGATTGCATGGCAAGCCTTACGTAACACTTACTCCACGAATTTGCCATTTTGTTTTTAAATGTGAGAACAACAACGATACCCGAATTTAGTTGTGGGAAACTAATAAAACATATTAAATATTTCTACATCATGGCTTTTCTTTAAAAAAAATTAAAACTATACTAATTAATTATGCAATTTGATGGACTTGTTCGGCACGTTCGAAGCCTATGATTCACGAACCGTGTTTTGGCTATTTCCTAAACTGTTTAGAATTTAAATACAAAAACTAATTACCAACTGATTGGGTGTTTTCACCATATCTTGTACGACTCCCCAGCTGGTGAGGACAGAGTCGAACATTCTCCCTGGTTCCCAACCGAACACCTTCAGGTAATCCTCAACGCCTGCGTAGAGGCATTCTCCCTCGGGACTAAAATGCAGGCAGCTGAAAGAAACGCAATCCAATGAGAGCACTCGATCATAAACCTGGAATTGATTTGATTAAGGGAAACGGGGCGGATATGTGGCCTGTCTCATCTTCGCAGACAACTGCGCCTTAAACCTGACAGATGGTGGGTTTGGCGCGAACAAAAAAGTCAAAGTCCACGGTGTTAAGTTAACTCGACGTTAGAACACACTGAGTGACATTAAATTTGCGTAAAAATCACCAAGAACAGGCAATCGCGGTTGAAGGTCGAAAACGTTTTCACCTACGGCGTAGCTACTCAGTTAAGACTCTATAGACCGTACCTGATAGAACCCTGTTCTTTCTCGACCTTCGATACCAGTTGAAATTTCTCCAAGTCCCAAAAGTTGACGGTTCCATCCGAGCTACCGGATGCCAGCAAGAATTCATGCGGGTGAAATTCGACAGTGAGAACCGAGCCAAAATGGTCGGGAAACTCCTGCAGGAGACGCCCTATCCTGACATCCCATATTTTGACGACTCCATCGTCCCCGCCAGACGCCAGCCACAGGCCATCTGGGCTGAATCGGACGCTATTGACCGTCAGGATGTGTCCCCTGTAGTTTGATATGCATCCTTTTCGTCGTAGGTCCCAAAGCTGTGAAGCAACAATTTTTACAATTTTGGAAACTTTCTACAAAAATAATTTCAGGAAAATCGACATTAAATACAAACACACATACGGCCGGGTAAGCGTGCGCTTTACAGTTGTGGTAATGCAGTTATGGGAGTAACGAGTAAAAACCCCGTAGGCCGGAATGTAAAGATTAAAATAAATAAGAAAGAAAGCAGATGTAACGCAGAAGCCCAGGTAATAACCTGGTGATTAAGAACAATTTACAACAAGAATGACAAGTACAAGAACAAGTTTTTAAAATTAACGTATGAAACTAAACGCTGGTCTGTTTCAAATGGATTCTTGGGTGAACGTCGCCTACTTGGCATGGATTGGCCGTACAAACATAGCCCTCGGTATACAACAGAATTACGCAATACCTACGAATCAAGTTCCTCGTATTACTTTGGAAAAGGTCCTTAAAAGAATAATTAGCCGACTATAACTATTTTGCAAACTATAAGCCAACACCTTGATCCATGCCTGGAGGGACCCTTTAATAACTCCTTTAGCTGTTACGACAAGGGCAACAAAAGAGCTGAAAAGTGACCGATTATTCTACCGATTCGAAGGGGGCGAATCATACAAAGACATCACGTCGCTTGTGTTTTTGGTAACCGAAACCGGCTCCTGTCGATGGCAACACACCAAAGCTCCACCTCTTGAGTCGCGTGTGACGGAGACCGTTGGCCTGGGAAAGTCTCGTGTTGACTAATTGAAAGAAACTAATCACCGTTTTATATCATCTAAGTTCATCGAGAGGTCATTCTTGGACATTCGAGTCGAGCCAGTTTCAATCACTCAGGCAGGAAGTCAAAAAACTACAACTCAAGGTCACGGACAAGGGAACACTCAACTATTAATGACGCTCGGGGTAGTCCATTATATATGCGACACGCAAGTTGGGTACCACACTGGGGAGAGCCTTCGGTAGCGCCTTTTTACCTTGGTAATCAATGTACCATAACGGTACCAATTTATATGTGATGCGGTAACGACAATAATGTAACGGTATAATGTGAAGTAATTATCATGTTTAATGTTTAATCCTTATATAATTACATTAAAGCAGACATTTGCCCTGTGAAAATTAGAGTTGAGGCCGTTAAACTGTAGCCTGGAAAGTGAAGGGAAATTGTTAATTGCATCAAAAGGTGTCTGAACTTGATTAAATTAAATGAAGAAGAACAAGGGAACGATTGAATGAAAAACACAACTTCTTTGTGTACTCCCTCTGCAGAAGACCTCAACAATCTTTTTACACGTTCGACATTTTAACGTCCGGGTAAATGGATCATAAATGGCTGTGTGAGAAGTCAAATTAATTTTTATAGACAAGTTTATGTGTAAAAAGAGAAATTAATTAAAGAGCTCTTAGTTGCACAAATGGTTACAATGATACAAAAAAACTTGAGGTGGCAGTGCCAGACAACATAAAGCGTGTTTCACACTGAGAAATAATATCCAAGTTGGAGGCTAATAAGGTTGGAAGCAAGTTAAGGGTCACTTGTTCACTTTAATAAAAATAATAATGTTGGAGGTGCAATTATAGTAAAATTGAATTTTATTGATGGCAAGAACTACAATTTTGGTGTAATTGGCCTGAAATTGAACACAGTGGTAACATGTGCATTTCAAACACACAGATTTTTAATAAAAAGGGAAAGTTCAGTGCAAATGCTCCAACCAAAGCAAAACACCTCACACAGAATGACTTTAAATTTTGTTCATTTGTAATGGCAAAGAATGTAAAACCTCAATCAAAGTGCTTTTTTTCATAAGTGAGGAAATGTGATACTTGATGTGCCCTAGAGAAATATAACCTAATATTTTTTTTTAAAAAAAAAGCGACAGTGTGGTTTCCTGAGGTTTATCATATTTCAGTCATAAGCAAAAATTTCTATGTTTACAAACAATTACTTACCTTTATGGAGGTGTCTAATGACCCGGATGCCAAAAAATCACCATAAGGGTGAAAGTCCATACACCTAATCCCATCTTTGTGTCCTATGAATGTTCGAGTTTTCTTGTTGGCTTCCAAGTCCCAAATATATAATTCTCCTGCTTCTGAGCCAGAACAGACAAATTCTTCTGTGTGGCCAAATTTAACACACTCAACAGGACTGGTGTGAGCATTTAAACTCTGAGAGAGAATAAATAAAAACACGGAATCAGTTATGGACAACTCAGTTTTTTACAAAACTGGTTTTTCACAATTAGAGAGTGACACCTAATGCCTTGTAGCACAGAATCAATTAATTTTTATTTAATGATAAAAAAAAATTGCAGGGTGTAAAATTTTACTATGAAATTAGCTCAAAATAATTTTATAATTGCAGGTGAAGGCTTTTTAGAACAATTAAAAGTTAATTTTTGAATCATAAAGAAAAATCAGAGCAAATTGGAAGTTACAAAAACACCAAAAATAAGATGTCAACTCACTAAAACATAATTTGTGGTTCCAATGGCCCATAGATTGACTTTTTTGTCATTTCCACCTGTCACCAGGACTCTGCCAGATATCTGTCCGAGTGCCAGGCAATTGACTTTTGCTTCATGTGCAACAAATTCCTCTGTAAAATAAAACACCATGAAAACACAAGGTAGTAAACAATATTTCATTTAATTGTATTTGAGAATGGGAATAATTGAGCGCAAATCTGATTAGTTTTAAAGTATGTAGAATAATTAAATGAAAAATTCCAAAATTCATTCTGAAAAACAAGCTATGACTAATAAACACCTTGATATTTCCTAATGGTTGTCATAAAGATAAGCAATTAAAAGTCACTGTTACTATTATTAGCAGCTGGACATGTCAAAAAGAAAAATATTGTTTAACTTGATGTAAAATCGAAGTAATAAATAAAATAAATTTGGAAAATTTATTGAGTTTGCCAACAGCACGAGGTTCCGTGCTCTTAAAACAGCAAGTGTGCACCAAACAGTTACTATTTACATGTTTCACAAGAAAAGGCAAGGTTAGAATAGCATGAAATATAAACGGCAAGCATACGCTCACTGGGTGATATTCGTGTGGGGACTATTCGAGTTTGTAGTTTTTTTTTTTTATTTCTCCACTTCATTTGAGCCCAATTTTGACAAAAAATACTCATTCACCTCGTCGGGAATGCAACGATAAAGAAAAACTTACGTAATTTTATAGATCTCATGCTAGATGTGGCCATTTCTGTAGCATCTGTGCCTGGTTCGCGGTTTTCCGAGTTGCGATTTTTCACATCGTTTTCCTAACCAAAAATGGTACTCTACCCATCGTCGTATTCTTTCTTTCCTTGCGTTGGAACAGAAACTCAACGGAATCACGGGCGACTTCCCTTTCACACGTTCGAATTCGACCGATTAAACTCGCGACAAACTCCTTGAAAATAACATCAAAACGATCGCATTTGGTAAATAAATAAATTAACGAATCTGTGAGAGTATTTCGAAAAGCCTTATATCATCCTTGACACACAACACCATTTTTGGGGTTTTCAACTCGCAAGGCCTTCGAGATTAAACGATATTGCGAACAAATCAAAACGCGTCATTTCCGCTCGTTCGACTTTTAACGGTGGCGCCCGATTGAGTTCTCATTTTATTCTTTGTCCGATTTATTTTATTTCGATGAGAAGTTCAAGTCAACGGCCAAAACATTGTTTCCAGGCAGTGGTACCTAGCTACATGTCACAATTCATTAAGTGATAATTTGACGTCGAGTTGAGTAACGGCAGCGTACAACTGAGACTTTTTCAACGGATTTTCAAATTAATCAAAATGGCGGAGCAAGTCGAGTGACTCACTCTTATTCACTTTTGTTTCGGTTTATCGGATAGGTACGAAATGCAACATTGAAATCATTCATTCAGATTTAAATTGACTGCATATTTTATTGAAAAATTAATTTGCCATACATGAACAACACAGTAAAGAATTTAATTTCATGTTTGGCCGAATTACACGTGCGTTAACCAAACTTAAAATTCTCACTTAACGGATCGGCTGTTGTCAATACTAAAATTGATGGGATAAGGACGGGGAGAAGTGAAGTATTCAACGGCGTAATCAGAGTTTCCCGTGTCGATGTTCTTATTGAAATCTATTATAAACGTTGGTTCAGGCTCCAAATTTTCGTTCAATGGAACAATGAAAGTCGGATCGAGTTCCGAATTGTCGCCGATGATTCCACCAGATGCTGCCACATCACGTTCGGGATTGTCAATATTATTTAAAACCGACGTCGAGTCAGCATCGGATTCCTCATTGTTTTCGCTTAAAACGTGACCAACGGGTTCGGGTACCAGAAAAGTTGGAAGCGCAGGGTCACTGCCTAAGTCGGATTCCGAGACAGGTTCAGGTTTATCACTCGCATCCGTTTGGTTCGGGAATGTTTTCTCATGTTCGACATCGATGTCATGAATATTCTCGTTCGGCGTTAAAATGTCAGGAGAGTCGTTCGTCTGCGTTTCGGTGAGGAGTTCAACCTGCCCAGGATTTGAGCCTGGGTCGGTCTCGGGAGGTGTTTCAGGACCCTTGTCAACATCACCCAACAGCGAAGGTTTGTGAGGACTCTCGACTGTTGTGTTGGTAAGTGTGTTTACTGTCGAGTTAACACTAGCGTTCACGACGGTTTGTTCTTCTGTAGAAGTGAAAGTATTCAACTGACCAGGTGCAACTTCGACGGTTGAGTTACTGTCATCAGTCGGGTACGCCGCATCGTCTTCGGTTTGAGTCTCGTTTTCTTCTGTGGTTTGCGTTGCAGCATCTGCCGAGGAAGGTCTTTGTTCGTCGATGTTACCCTGCGAACTTAAATTTGTTTCTGTGTCCTCAGGAATTATGTCCGAGTCAGTCACGGAGGTACCGTCATTACTGCTTGTTTCAGTCAGTGGTGGGACGTTTACTTGTGATGGCTCTGAAAGATTACCGGTTGAAGAAACAAGTTCGTCGCTTCCTGTGTTAGTTTCTCCTGTGGCTACCGGTTCACTTTCTTCGCTCAGGCTACCTGAAGCGGTCGAATTTGCGGTGCAGTTGGATGTGTTTCCCCCTGCTGAATCCACCACATTACCGCATATATTGTTATCGTGCGTTAATTGCGATTCATTGGTTAAGGTACTCAATTCATTGTCGGTATTACTTAACTCCGGGTCTGCCACATCACTACCACTGTCACCTGAGGTACCTGAGTCAGTTGAAGACGCTTCGGTATCACTTGTTGGGTACGATGAACTTGAGTCATTATCGTCAACGACTTGGTGGTGTTCTGCTGGCGGAACGAACGTAACATTTGGTTCCTCATTCTCGCTAACCGGATTGGAGTTCGTTGTGTCTTGTCCAGTGGAGTTGATGTTTTCATCAAGCCCCACTGCTTCCGGATTTTCATTGTCGGCACTTGATTCCGTCTGTGATTCTGTCGGAGTCAAATAATCTCCGGTTTGCGAATCAACAAAGTTCTGACCAGTACCCGCTTCGTTGGACAAATCAGGATTTTCTGTAGCGGCAATGCCCAAGTCAGGTACTGCTCCATCAGAGTCAGTAGAATCTGCTGTATGTGTCGGTGTTTGTACAGGTTCCTTATCAACGGTAAATTCAACAATTTCAGGTTCGTTAGCAGAATTATCGGAGTTTGTTTGAAGAGATGAATCCTCATGAGATTCACTTGGTGGGGAGTGAACCTCGTGTTGCAGGTCATCTGATGCCACTTGAGGTTTCAGGTCTGGAACTGTACTGTCAGACGTTGGGTTGACAGGAATTGTTTCAAGGTTGCTTTGGACGTCGAGAGGTATCGAAGGTGCCAAAGACTGACTATTACCAAAAGTACTGTCTATATCCGTTTGCTCAGGTTGTGCAGAATTACTCGGATTGGGCTCCTGAATGACACTAATATTTTCCTCACTGCCGGATTCAGATAGAGGTGATGTTGCAGAATCGTTAGTATTTTCATGAGAACTAACCACATCAGAGCTTGTGTCAGGGAATGTCAAACTTGTCTGTAAAAGTTCGTCGAGTTCACTGTTACTATTTTCGTTCAGGTTATGTGAAGCAGGGGTTACGGTCACTTCCACTTCTGCCGAATTGGATTCAGGTAGTTGAATATTATTATCAGGTGACACAGGTTCAAGGTTATTGTTGGAGTTGGTAATCTCAGGTTGATTTTCCATCGAAAACTGAGGAATGGGCTCCTTATTGTCCGACTCGTCCGGAAAAACTTGACCTGAAGCATCGCTTGTGGGACCTGAATCAAAGGTATTTTCGTCGGGGTAAGATGAGTCAGGTTTTTCATTTTCGGTAGGAAGCTGAGGTAAATGTTGGACGTCGTGATCCGTTGGATTTTGTGCTTCGAGCTCAGAATATTCGGACGCGGGAACTGCTACCACAACAGCGTCTGGCACACTATTTTCTGTAGGGTTTTGGGGTTCCATTAAATTATCAGGTTCTGGTTTATTATACGTATTACCTGCCCATGGAGACTGGTACTCTGCATTGTCAAAAGTGACTGGATCTGCGCTAGAATTGTCAACTTCATCCTGAGCTTGAGGGACACTGGAAACGACCTGATTGGGTTCTATGGGCCTATTGCTGTCTTCCGCATTTCCTAGAGGTGTAGGATCGGAGTCCACAGACTCCGGAGAATAAGGATTGGGAGGTGCTGGGGCATTGTTCCCAACAATATCATCTACATGGTTTTCAGATTCTAGTTCCGTGTAGGAAACCTCAGAGTTCACAGGTTGTACAGAAGGTTCCTCGTATTCATTTCCTGCGTTTGGTTCTGACGGGTACAAATCACCGGGTACAACAGGGGAAATAGGTTCCCTATTACCAATTTCATCAATAAAATCATTGGTGTTTTGAACTGAGGGATCAAAGTTTGACCCGCTCAAATCAGACGTCCCATGTTCTAAACTGTTAATCGAACTACTCACGTCAGGCTGTTGTTCTTCAGGTGCAACATCGTCGTGATTCATTCCCAGATCACCAGGTTTACCTCCAGAAAGTTCATCATTGTAGTTGGACGATCCTGAACCTATCGGCACTGCGGCACCCTCGAATTGATATTCTTCTACAGGTGTATTAAAGTTGTTGTTAACATTTTGCTGAGCATTAAAGTATTGATTAGTCGTGTCGGCATCACTTAAACTCGAGGGATGTTGTCCCGGAAATTGTACGTAATTGTTGTCGTACGGGTACGGTGGAGGTTGAATGTTTTCACTTGAACTACCCGTTTCCGTGGGAAACTCCAAGGGTGACTGCGGTTCAACATTGGTGGTTATGGTGTCTATCGGATACGGCACATACGGATTTGGGTAACCCCATGGAGGGTATTGTACAGCCGGTGGATACGGTGGATACGAGCCTGCCGCTGGTGGGTTACCGTAAAATCCATTTTCGTCCGTTGCTTGCGCTTCGGGAGATCCTGCTGAGGGCACGTCAGGACCTGTTGCAAAAAAGCTTTTGTTTTTTTTTTGTACTTTCTTCATTGTCTGTATGTTTAATCAATTTATTCAGTTATTACCGCCAGTAATGTCCTGCTGTGTCGGAGTTACGGACTCTACTTGTGGAACTTCAGCTGTTGATGGGTTATTGGAGGTTAAATTGTAATTAATCCAATAATATTGTGGAGATTCTTGACAGTCAAATGAAGCACTCGGGGGAGTGCATGACAAGAGTTGCTGGGGAGTAAGGTAATACCAAAAAATATATAAAATTCATTGTTGACCTTAATCAAAGAACTTCTTTTGGTACACCATATTGCTTTCCATATATTTATTATTATATCTATTAGTCGTAGTTCAGAGAAACGATAACACCAATGTGTTTGCCTAAAAGCCGTCTTTACATTTTCAGACGAACTTACCTGGTTGAATATTGTTGTCTGGGGGCATACGAAGTCCCATTTTACGGTTTCGTTATGTCCTGTCGGAAAGTACCAAGTTTGACAATAGTGAAATATGGTACAATCGACTTCGGTGTCTGCGTAGTACCCATCGTACCTGCCCCAACAGTTGAAGGACGTCGTCGGAAAAGTGACCGGCGTTTCATCCACAGCTAACCCCTGGTAATTGCAACCCGGTGACGCGACTTGGTGGTCAGCCTCCAGAGTAATGACCAAAGTTAACAATCGAAAAGAGGCGATACTCAAATTTTACTTTCGTCTACTTACCGGTAGTTCCTCCGACGCCAAGACCACCTTGCCAAAAACACAAAAGAATAAAATAAAGTTCAGGTACATGGATGACATGTTCCTGGACCAAGTGTTCTCTCTTGACTGATACTACTCTTGACACCTGAGACATTTCATTTTCGTTTGAAAGAGCAATCAACCCTCCCCGAAGGTACGACAATCTAATCACCTCCTGCGCCTTTAAATTAATTTGATTTTAATTGTGTCCCACCTGATGCAGGATCCTGATATAGGAAGCGGTCAATGAAATCATTAAAATGATAAGCGATTAAGCAAATTCAGCGGACTTTTGCCTTAGAAAAAAAGAAAAAACTTTGAAGTTCATCACAGTCGTTTCAACGTCCAACACTGATGGTTTTTAAGGCCACAGATAATACAAATAAAAGATGGCTGTCACATCAAACTGATTGCAATATAATTTGGTATGACGGCCATTACAGTACAGTTTAGTTTTACAAATGCAGTTCTAGCAGTCTGTCAGCAATTAAGCAGTCAAGCTAGGTGTGATGAGAGCATGCTAACTTAAAATATAAGTATATGTACGCTTAGTCACACCAGCATACCTTCATATAAAAAATATCCATGTACTTTTTCGTTACTTTTACATACATTGCATACTGATTTTCTGTCTGGCTACAAACCTTCTCAATCATTTTTTAACTCAAATTATTTCCAATCACGGTCCATTGTGCGGTATGGACACGTTGTTTCCTGGCAAATCACCGTAGTTTAGTACGAAATAATAACAGTGAAAACAAACATTTTTGTATCTCATCGATGGTAATTCCTCCGGTACGTGAATTTGCCTGCCGCGCACGTGGTAATTGCAAAGACGAGTGTAAATTAAGAAACTTAAAGAAGTGAACCTTCTGACTACTTTCCAAAATGACTCGTTTCCTTCGAATCGATTGTCTAATGGAAACCAACTCTTCTCGGGAAAGGTAACACGTACGCGAAAGTACGTTTACGCGCATAAAAAAAAACCACAAAATAAGATTTGGGTAAAGTTTTATTTAGAAACTGAAACAATCATTACAGCGGCAATCATTACGATTATTGCTCATTAAATATTTATAGATAAATATTACTAATATGTTCATCAAATATCGAATTGAAAGTAGATCGAATCCGATCGATCAATTGGAAACATAGTTAAGCCGATTTTATTTTGCGGAGGGTAGCAGTTTCACAATTTTCTAAATTTCAATTTGAAAGCCGGCGAGGCTCCCGACCGGGAGATCGACCGTTTCAGCTAAGACGAGTAGCGCTAGAGATTGATGACCCCGGCCTATGGGTACCCGAGTACCCGCTCAACTACCTATGTCGCCCGTAACCCCCAAGCCCTACCGTTCTGCGACTGATTGATTGATTGATTTAATTTAATTTCATGTGAAACCACTAGGTGGTTGGTGAGTATCGAAAGAGTGGAAATGTGTCTGGCTTTGCCATAGATTTTTCATCTATTTTTCTTCCTGTTAACCCCCCGCGACTCGTTTTTCATTACCATTTCCTCGTTTCCTCTACTACTACGACGGCTTCAGAGAGAACGATAGCTTCGGTCTCGAATTGTTTTTCCCCAATATTTTCTTTTGCTCGTCCTTTATCCGCCTCTCTTGCTCCTTCATCAGCTTCTGCCTTTCCTCGTCGATTTTCCTCTGTTCCTCGACCATAGCGAGCCTTTCTTCAGCCTGTAAAATAGAAAACAGCGCCGACTGTTAGTTCACCGATGACCATCGATACCAAGTCTCGAGAGTTTGTTTTAAAACATTCAATTCCAGATTCTATAAATAAATATTTTTATTTGTGTAAAACGACGAACTCACCAATTTTCTTTGGGCTTCCTCAATTTTTCTGTTATTTTCTGCCATGATGGCCTCGAGTGCTTGCCTCTTAGCTACTTCTTCTTCCTAAAAATATAAGAAACTATGTTGGTACTAGGAATATTGGGGCAACCCATATTGCGTGTAAAAAAAACGTATTCTCTTTAATACAGTAAGAAAAATCTTTTTCGCTCTCTTTCACACACACTCTTGCTCTCTTTCTGGTTCTCTCTTTCTCTCGCTCTATTGCCGTCACCTACGGACAACATCAAAAACAAACAGACGAGAAAAGAAAACAAAAAAATGAAACGGTCACAAGAGACATTGCAAAGTGAAATTATCGAGACACTATTGAAATGTTTCTTTTTCGCTTTCTCAAACACATACTAAATCGCGGATCTGCAAAAGAAAAAGAAAACAAAAAATAAAGTAAATTGCTTTGGAATGTGGAAAACACAACGTCTCCAGGTTCAAGTCCCAGGTTATTCCGGCTGACACAGTTGGAACATTTGATGAAAGCGTCTATTTACCCAGGGCTATTCGTCTGGCGACAGATTTAAGACAGTGCACAGGTGACTTTCGGGAGAAACACCGCAACTCAGTATTCTATATATATATATAGTACCGTATTTTTAATCTCTGTAGTACCTTGATATTTTGTTAAGTAAGAGCAGACGATTCGATTCCGATTTTCAAACAAGTGGTGCACGACATGAGTGTGTTTTTTTTCACACTTCGGAACGAAAGAATCAAAAAGGTTCAACACGACCCGGGGGATCTCCTTGAAAAATGCTCTGCTGACGCGAATACTTTTCTAGTTAGTTCCAATCCCGAAATACAATTGTGAAAATTGAAAACATTCAACTCTCACAAGTGCGTGTCATAATTATTTAAATATATATATTCAAAAAGTACCATAAATTATGGGCCGCTATTTATATTGCATTACATTATTAATACATAAAAATCCCTTCGGTTTTGATTAATTAAATTATCTATTGAACCAAGTCAACCACATTTTTATTTTTCGAACTTCCCTTCCCGAACGCTGATTACGATTACTTCAAACAAGATCACGACATATACATAAAATAAACGTAATCGATAGGTAAAAATCAAGTCAGTTACTTTAATTTCGAGAAGAGTAGAAAGTCGATATCGTACGTTATAAGTACGACCTAAACAATATAAGTCCAGGACAAGTGGGGTACATAATATCCTATCCTGACTATATTTGTCTGCTCCACTAAAGATGGTTAGAACTACTCACCGTTGGACAGAAATATTCTAGGATAGATAATAGGAAAAAGAAACGACGCCTTGCAGAGTCAGAGTTGCTATGGAAAAACCAGAAATTACAGGTCGGGAACGAGGCCGACTTCGACACCTAAGTAATTCCAAAGCAAAAGCCTGTGAGTGCAGGTTCACTCCAGGAAAGGATAATGAAAAATGCGCGCGTAGTACGCCATTTTCAAAGCCAAATTTGGATATTAACACGTAGGATACCAGAAAAATCTATTTCTGTCGAGAGGAGAATGTCAATTTGACACCTGAAAATAGTAAAACAAGTCGGGGGGAAAAAAATCTTCAGGAGCAGACCTAGGAACCTGCGAACGAATATAAATCAATACACGTTTCAATCTCAAACGGACTTTCGGAGATCGGTCAGAGAAATGATTCAGATCAGATCGAAGATTTTCCAGGAAAAAAAAAAAAACAGAAGTAACGCATGTTGACCGGGACAGGTCACAGATCCGTTCGACTTTCTATTTTTTCCCTACGACTTTTATCGGCCGTTTTTCTATTTTGAATTCTTTTATTATATAACGATAATTGTTTTATCTCACCTACGTTTAATTACTAAGGTGAAAGACACAATTAATGAGGATGGTCAGACTTTGCCTTGATGGCAGCCTCTGATACCGAAGAGAATAACTGTTAACGTTTACCCAAACTCGTCAACAATGATTCTCTTCTCTTCTCTCCCTGTCGTACCGTACCATGGTAATATCAATCACT
The DNA here is from genome assembly GCA_037055365.1 of Polyplax serrata. Classification (NCBI taxonomy): domain Eukaryota; kingdom Metazoa; phylum Arthropoda; class Insecta; order Psocodea; family Polyplacidae; genus Polyplax; species Polyplax serrata. Next base: position 9,619,219 of record JAWJWE010000038.1, on the reverse strand, counting down.
ATTATGTAGGCATATGAAAATTAATAGGTTTAAAGAAAATTATAGAGATATATGATTGCAAATACCTGTTCTCCGTTGATGACATAGGTCAGGTGGGCTCACCTCGGTCAGCTCGCTGTAATTTCATCTTCAAACGGATTAACTACTGCCTCAGTTCTTCATTTGCTAAAGAATTGTTGAACTCGAGACTGCTTATTTGTTAAATCATTCAATATTCACAGTTTCAACTCTAAACCCACTTGGTAAAGAACCGCAAAAACAATACAGCTGGGGGGGGGGGTTTGAGGAGAAAAATGAACAACTACACCCGAGTAGTCTCGTCTACAAGAGTTACGGGAAGTAACTTAAAAGCCAACTGTCCGATATTACCCCAGGTGAGATACGAACTTGGTAAAAAAATCAAAAGATCCCCCTTTTCAGATCAATTCAGTTTTATACGATTTCAATTTATTGAGAAATGATGGAAGTTAGCAAATGCTTCAATGTAACGTAAAATAAATTTTACAAATTATTTTTTATAAAAAGTAAACTTTCAATATTAGTTTTATGATTTTAGTAGAGTTAATTAAATTCCAAAATGGGATGGATAGTTTTCAATAATTTCATTTCGACAACTCAAACTATTTCAATAATAAAATAACAAGTCATCGCTTAAATTATCTTTAAAAATAACAAATGGGTGAGATCAGCATTAAAGAATTTAGAATTGTACTAGAAAACAATGGACCTAACTCTTAGACCTAAAATGTTTTATTTTAAATTAATAGTGGCACAACACTGTTTACACGTTATCAGACAGTTAGCTCGGGACCGCGTTGTGGGTTTAGTGTTAAATACAAAGGCGCAGGAACAGTCTCTTTTTTTCATACGCTCAAATATACTTCATTGTGAAAAAACAAAAAAAAAAAAATATGCTATGCTAGAAAACTATTAACACAACCTTTCATGGAAAACAGCTGAATGATTAAAACAATGTAAAAGAGCAGATTTGACAAACAAAAAGAAAATTAAATTTAAACAAAAAGTCTGTTTTTCTTTTCAGAAAATAAAGTTTAACTTTATATTGCACAAGAATTAACTGGTACAGTTTTATGTGGCATTTCATTAAGAACCTCATCAGACAGCACGAAAACAAAATAGTTAAATGATATAAATTAAATTCAAATTAAATTATAATTGGAATTGATATTTGTGAAATTTATGAATGTAAATTGCTAATGGTAACCTCTGAACTGGCAAAGAGTATTCGGGCAATTAATAAATAAATAAATAAATAAATGAATAGATAATAGTAAAAAAAAAACTATCTTCATATTAAATGTCCAGACCAATAGAGATACTGGCTGAGAGATTAAAGTGTGAAGCATGAGTACTACAGACAAGGGGATTAATTCATTTCTCTACTGTCCAGGTAGATTTGTCATCCCTTGGGGAGTATCCATCCTGTACTCGACCACACTTCAGTGGGTAGGACTAGAATAACATCACTAGACTTCTAGAGCAGTTGTCTCGTCTGTCTCAGCCAAAATCCCATACTGCATCACGACAAAAACATAAGTTTCCATTGAATACTTTGTTTACCTCTCTCTTTTTTTCCAATTCCAGTTGAATTTGTCTTCTTTTCTCCATTTCCTCCATCATTTGTGCCTCCATTTGCCTTTTAGCTTCCTCCACCCTTTTCTCAACTTCTGCATCAATTTCATCTTTTCTCTTTTCTAATTCTTCCTCAACTCGCTTCTTCACCATTTCTTCTATTCTCTTTGCAGTTTCTTCCTCCACTACTCGTTGTTCCAATTCTCTAGTTCTCCTGTAACATAATGGAAAACAACTTTCATTAGTATGCATCAGTGTGTGGTAAGCTTATTAATGATTTTGAAATTCAAATTCATTTAAAGGCACAACATCTCTGTCAAGTTCAACTGTGTTGTGCTTCCCTGGTAATAAGACCGATTGTCATGTCATTTAATAAATGTTGATTGCCTGGTTTAAAAAGAAAACACAATAAAACAAATTTGCCACATGAGTGAATAGAGCAAAATTTTAAATTAAAACCCAGCCATTACATTAAAAGCTCAAAATAATATGTAGAAAAATAATTAATTACAAAATCATAATAACAGTCACATGTATCTGCTGCCATAGGTTGTCAAACTCAAACTGAGGGGAGAATATATTTTTAGTATGTGATTAAGACAGAAACAAACCTTTGTCTTTCCATTCCTGCCAGTCTCTCTACTTCGTTCATTTTTTTCTTTCTGCAGTGCAGCACTTTTAGAACAACTTCAGAATCCGTGCTCGTTGTGCTGGATTCAGAATGAGAGCGTTTCCTAAAAAGAGAAATAATACAAAATAACACCCTGAAGGTGGTTAATCATTTTAGATTGAAGAGAACTTTGACTAAATTGAACGCTGGCATGCTGTCCCAAGTACAACACACCGAAATGCGTTCACTCTCTCCTCCCTCTCCCGTGCTCAGGAATCAGGTTTCTCTTTCGGGTATCGTTTATCGTTGAGGATCACAACCAAAACCCTGTGTAGCGTATTATTTAATAGTGTTTGAGGCGGCAGCAGAGACAAGGACTTGGATTCGTAACAATAACTCACCTTGATTTCGAAGACCTTTCCTTGGACCTGTCTCGTTTGTGGTCTCCATGTTTACTGTGACTTCTGGAGCTCCTTTCCCGAGACCTGGAACGTTTTCGGGAGCTCTTGCTTTTACTGTGTCGCCTTGGAGACTTACTGTGAGACCTAGATCGACCCATTTCAGAAACGTGAACCGTTAACTCGACTTAATCAACTGTTTCGTGGGCCCTAAGCATCAACTGAAATCCACCATATTTGCTTGCGGATGAATACATGGATTTCTCGGGGTTTCAACGTTCCGACGTGCAAAGCGGTGGATTCGACCCTGCGAAGCCTCGGCGATTTGCCTCCTTTTTAACGTTTTTGCGACGCACGCTCTATGAAAAAACCGCCAACGAGAGAAAACTTTCAAGGATGGACGAAAGTTTGTGAAAAAATCATCTCTTAGCTCCTTATATTTGTAAGTATATTAACTATTTTTCAAGTAATTGATAAATTCAAGCGCTGTCCACACCCATCGACTCATAAATGCTCGAACATTTCGAATAAATAAACCTAGAAAACTTATTTCGTCCATCTTACTCAAAGGACCTATTGAAGAGACTTAGTGAAAATGAAATTAGTATTAATTATTTCACTATTTCTTGATGTAAATTATATTCATTTCAATGTATAGCAATTTCGGTGTCCATTTGAACAATTGAGAATCCTTAATTCGTACACAGAAGGTAATTATTTCGCGGTTGGATTACTCGATTACTCCAATATGTTTGGAAAGAATGAATGGTTTTTTTACTTCCAAATTTAAGAAAATTACTTCCTTTTTTTGTTACAAAACCTGGTTTAGTAATAAAATCAAGTTGTAGAATTATGCCACATTCTTATGAATGTAAAAAAAGAATAATACATGACTTTGATGTTGATGAGATTTATACATCAAATGTTCCTTGTAGTTTTGTGCTACAAGTTTTATGCCAATATTAAGGTCAATGTATGTGCCACAAAGAAGCAACACATGGAATCCAGTTAAACATGTTATGTAAAGAATGACAAATTGATTATTGTATAGTCTCTTTCAATTTGTCATCAAAAAGGTACAATTTCACATGCAGCATTTAAGAGAGAAATATACATGTTTATTTTTTAGTAGCTTTGGAAAACAAATTGCTATATTAGGATGGTGAAGTCCTTAAAACCAACAAAAAAACTTGGGTCTTTAAGAATAATGAACTTAAATCAAATCTGAACAATTAAATAATTTTACAACTTGGAAAAGTTAAGAGTTTTTTCCTGATCAATGCACTTACCTGCAGAAATTACCTTTATTAAGTGATGATGATCATTAATTCCCTATTGATCCCAATTATTTATTCGTGAACAAGGCTTCAAGTCTCTGAGATGCCTGAAAATCATGACATAATCACTTGGGTGAATGTCATAATATCTCATAATTGAGAGGAAATAAAAAGTTTACCAAACACTTGGGAGAAATAAATATGTCCTAAAACTCTTCTCAGCAGGTCCCAAATTTGTGATTGGTTTGATTCCTATAAATGTATGTGTAATGCTATTAAATATACATAAGTTTACATGGAGCTGCAGAGTCTTACTTTCCATTTGTTTTAATATCAGATGAGCAGATTAAGTGAATGCTTTGGTGACTGATAATATGATAAAATAATGGAAAAAAATCAAAATTAGTGAAACTGATTCTATTCTGACTTACCTGTGTGCCCGTTACTAGAAACTGTAAGGTAAGAAAATGTATTCTGTAAGGTCATTTTCAAAACACAGTACTGTATATCTCCACAAAAATAAGGATAACGGTATGGAAAATTGTAAATACTTCACCAAGAATTAAAGTAATTAACATTTTTGTTATATTATTAAGACATAACATAATTTAGATAATTTTACAAAATAGTATTACACATTTGGAAACTTATAATTATTTCACAAGTCCTTTTCTTTTCAATTACCCTTTCTCGTTCGCTTATTTAACGATGCACTCGCAGTCAGTCAGTGAGTCAGTAAATAATAGTTTATTATTCAAAACAACAAATAGAATGAGTCAGTGAAAATGAATGAAAGCCGACATTTGACGAAAAATAATTCTATGGCGAAACAAACGACACTGACTGATAGAATCGACCTCCTGTGCTGTGGCTAAACCGCAAGAAAAAAAAACTAAAGACAATAGTGATAGTTGTAGCGAATGCATCTCAATGGTCCAGTACAAAAACTATTAGCCAAACCTGAAACCTGTTTTCTCACTCCGAACATCAAACCTGTGGTATGAAGTTAATCTGTATTTTTTTACTCAACACAAGTCTCCTGTTTTCCCTATATATAAAAATACATTTTCAAAATATTCAGGCAACAATGTTTCACTATTTTCGTCTAAATAGTTTCTTTTTACTTTTTATTAATGCAACATTTAGGCCTAGTAAACTTTGTTTCTTTTTGTAACTGTTTAATATTTAAACATGTGACTATATACACGGGTCTTCTCGTGGCTTTGTAATCTCTTCGAAGAAGAGTTAGAATGAAAAAAAAAACAACAACAATAGTTTCTTAGGGTTTCGTGTAATGTTAAATGTTAGAATATCGCCACCGATATGGCGGTCGTGGTGCCCGAAAAAATCGTATATTGTTTACTAGTTATGGAAACGACTTAACCTTTTACTGTGAATAAATGTTTATTAATCCGATGAGTTATCTACCCACAGTCTAGGTGAGAAGAAATAGACAGATGAGTAGCACTCACGTCTCATCTATCCTAATCTCCGTGTGAGTACCCGGTCATCTCGGACAAATATTTGTCTGTATTTGGCCGCTACATTCACTCACCCTCAACCCGGCCATCAGTTAATAGAACCGCTATCCGATCAGCCAGATGTACATAATTTTATTTAAGTTTGTTTGGTTATCCACTCTAAAGCACATTCAGCGGTACATTAAAAAAATAATTTCTTAAAAAAATAATTAACAAATTATCCAATAACAATCCTAGTCCAAAATCATCATCATCATCATCATCATCATTTTCATCAACTTCTTCTTCATCATTCTAATAATATTAATATTTTTTAATTTTCAATTAGATTTTGTTTGGCTTTGTACAGAAAATTTATTAAGATAGTGTTAGGCTTTCGTTATAATGTACAAATCAGTACAGTTCAGATCAGGCCGTGTTGGCTGTCGTTACCTTGGCTCCCGTTCCACTCCCTCACGAGAGCAAATTGAACAGGTTTCGTTTTTCTAGCGAAACCCCGACCGAATTCAGTTAAAAGACCTGACCGACAGTAAATTGATTTTTTTTTTATATTTAAGGTACGACATTGGAAAGAATGAAAATGGAAAATTACACCACACTTCAAGTCCGGCGCGTTCAATTGGAATTTAACTTATTGAATAAATAATTATGCCTTTATTCCTTCGGTGAGAGTGAGTAATATTTTTTTTAAATAATTAATTACTGTAATTATAAGTTGCTGTAAAAACTTGCCTCGAGCAAACGGTTTTCGTAGCGGGTTCGGGTACCGTCGAACCTTAACAACTTCACCGATAGGCGAATTAGTCAATTAAAACTCAATCACAATGACTGCCGCATTGGGCATCGTTGCCACCATATTTGGCACTGTGATCTAGTCTGTCTGAGTACACAAGAAACGCATACAACGAAACTGCTTCCTAATTTAAATGTGCCTAAACAGCAAATTTAAATGTTCTTAAGAAGTCTAGGTTCTCAAGCAGGTGTATGCCTTTAGTCATGCATTGGTGGCCTGAGCGTCGACTCGATTACTCGACCGATTTCCCAATCAATTGACTGAGCTTCGATCGAGGCAAGTTTCTATTACATATAACGTAATTGGGTAAGGCATCCTCGCAGGTATTTCTTGACGAGTACGCACTCTATGCTTTGGCACGATATTAGCAATTTAAAAAGGAAATCGTCACTAAACCGTTCACAAAGAGACAGGTACGGGTTATTAAAAAAAAGAAGATATAAAAAAGTATTAAACAATCCATGTACGAGATGTCAAGAGCGAAATATTTGAAATGAAACAAACAATTATCTGATCCGTAAACGTTCACACAAAAAAAAATCCTACAAACCCAGGTAGAACTTAGACTTTTTCTAGTATTTCTTCAGTTACCTTTACGCGGGAGGAAGACATACGTTGAGTTCCTATCGAAATTGACGTTCCACTAGAAATATGGCAGACGGGGGAGGGAGCAATTTGTTTAAAGCAAGGCATAAAAAAATATAGTGTTTTTCCTATATACAAATAGACGTACATACTGAGACATTAGATAGGAAGTGGTGGCTAGAATGATGGATCACGCATTCTTCCTCCCTCTGCCTAGGAAAACAGTAAACTGTTCCGAGCAGTCAATAAATGAATGAGTAAGTAACAAGTAAGCGTTTCAGTCTACCGAAAGTGAACTTGTAAAATATACACAAAAAAGAACGAAATAACATTATACGCAAAAAAAAGAATAAAAATGAAACCGTAACCTGCTCGTGGGATGGCCACATGTATTAACCGTCTGATCATTCAACTGAACTATAATTTTCAGTATCATATAATTTTCAGTATCATATTCAATAGTAAAAACTTAATAAAAATGAAAACTGTAGGTTTCCAATTTCATTTACATAGAGTTACTAGTATGGACAAGGTACTGTCCCTCTTTTTTTTCTCTCTCTCTATGGCAATTCCGGACTTGTTAAAAGAAGACAGCAAAAATTGACTAATAATCTTACATCTTTCCCGCTTAATATGAATATCTATATATATACATACATACTTATATATATGTATATGTATGTCTTACAATAATAGTCAATGTTTTCATATAACAATTTTTTCTTCGCGGGTACCACAAAAATAAATAAAAAATTCCCTCTCCCTGGCGACTTGAAGTCATGTCGAACTTTCGAACGCTTTAGAAAGGGGACTTATCATATTAACATCATTAAACGCGGATTTCCCTACGTCGTTTCCCTGAAATCAGAAAAGGAGGGCTGAGAAATGTGCTAAAAGTATGGGAAAAATATCCGGAAGCGAACACTGCAGCTCACATATTCGCAAACTTAAAAAAGCGGAAAAAACTGAGCATTTTAGGGGTTGAGGAATGCAAGGGAGTGTTACCACTATGAGGCAGTCCATGCAAATCACATATACGAACATGCATCAGCCTAAACTCGGAACAAGTTCCCTAGTGATATTGGTGAGACACAAATAAGGATAAAGCCCAGAATAAATCTATTGTTGGGAAATGTAAGAAACATCTAGGAAACTCAACACCTAGGGAAATTCACACGTGACGTTCGCAACGACTAACATTGACTAGTGCTACGAAAAGAAAAACAGTCCCGCAACGGCGTGATTTTTACAAAACGAACATTTTAATGCATATCTCTTCACTTCATTTCCTTATACAGCAAAAAAAATTGTTATTTTACGGTGACTTGCCGTCGTCGTACGCCGGCGTAGTTTTTTTTCTAGCACAAGCAAGTTAATTAACAAAACGTGGTCTGACAAGCAGACGTTTCACACATCCACAGATGGCAGGCATACGTCACATTGTAGGGCTCTTGTAGTCAGCATCCCTCTGGATTCGCCATCATGCTTACACATATGCAGAAAACGCTCGCCTACGGGCACATTAAGCCCGAATCCGAGCTGCAGGAATTCATTCGGGATGGTTCTCGTTGGGTTACTTCGGATGACATACATACTGCTTCCTCCTCCTCGAGGGTCGGGGTGCCTTACCTTGTTAGCTTGTCCATGAATGATTTCATTCTAGTGTCCGAAATTGAAGGAACCAACTTTTGAACGAGTTCCTTCACGAACAAGTCGGTGAATCCAGGGCTGGACCGTTCCGCTAAGTCGAAAGCCGTCTTTAATTCTTCTATCACATCTGGTTTTTGACAAGAATCGTGCGGGTGAAGGTTGTACAGATGTCGTCTTTCGAGCTAAAATGTAAAATATAATATTATATATCCAGCACTACCAGACTGGTTGTGCCAGTGACGAATGATACCCACCTCGGAGATGAGGGGAGACACGACACCCGTAAAACAAGATGGTCGAATACTGCTAGGTACTAATTTACTATTACTACTTGAACTGATACTATTTGCATTGTTAAGGTCCGTTTTCCAGCCGGATTTCTCTTGGTGGTCACTCCTATGGTCTATGAAATTACTGCTGTCTTTTGAATTTCGTTTTTCTTTAGCTTCCTTTCGATTGTCGGTTGATGATGGAGTTGTTACAGGGCCGTGCGACCGAGATGACTGTAAAAATAACAAAAACGGAAACAAATAAATAAACTGTTAATGAGACGAAAACAAGTTTACTGTAAAAATATATATACTCGAACTCTGATAAAGTGGTAAACCTATAAAATATTGTTGGAGCTGTTCGCATTATCAGTTTATATGTAACTGGTTCTGTAAATTAGAAAGTGAGCGTTTGCATGTTTTTAAAGGATTTTATCGTCTCCAACGTTCCCTTAATTGATTTTATAAGTAAAAATAGAAATAAAATTTAATATTTTCGTGTATTAATATTAATGTGCATAAAGAGATGTGTAATATTTCCGAGTAATTGCTTCGAACCTAATTTACAGAAACTCAATTTTGCAACTTCTGACTGCTGCTTTTTCGGTCTTAATTACATTAAATGTTTTAAAAATACCTTCGCATCACTTATTACCTGTGTTCTTAGTACAGATTCAGGTATACTTGCAATGAAATAGCCGTGATGTAAAATCATAGAAAAATTTCACTAAATTAACATTGGTGTTCGGTATGATTTAATTGGAGTGAGCGCGAAGAGTTTTAAAAAGGTAATTTAGAGAATGTGGGGTAGTTAAAATGTGTAAGGAAAAAGCCTTTCATTTTGACAATATCACTGTGGTGTGTACAGATTGTTTTCATCTAACTACAAAATACGCAATGTCAATTACGAATCATACGCATCATTAAAAAAATGTCAGTATTAACATTCTAGTTATTTATTTTGTCGTGTTTCTCCACGGATACTTACTGGCACAACCTTTTCATTTCTGTAGTGATTCAAATTCGAGTCTTTCGGTGGCGATTCACTTTTGACGGGAGTCAACCCATTTTGAACTTTTGGAGTTACTTTATGGTTGGGCGACTCGTCGCTTGGGTGGGACCCCGTTTGAATTTGCAATGAATGAATCCCCTTCACGGTCATTATCCAGGGCTCGTCCATATCACTATCATGTTTGGATTCCTCTCTGTAATAAACAGTTTACAAATATTAGTTCCACGTTGGTTTCGGTCTATTTTTATTGGGCTCGAACTATGGATAAGTCCACATTGCCTTCTTCCGTTCCCCCCGTGTTTTCCGCTCTACGTTATTATATAGGTTGTTGATAAAGAAACACAATCAACGACAGGAGGTGACAGTAGCCTGTGTAATGATAAGACGTTATATACTTCCGTGTAACGAACTCGATTTCTAAAAACTGACACTAATAATTTAAATTTGACTCTAACAAAAATCAGGAGACTACTTTAATTCACAGCGATTAGCTCCAGTGTAAGACCGATGATCACTCTTTCACCAACTCCTGTACTTATGCAAAGAGAAACGTATATACTTACGAATCAGAATTTTCGGACTCAGTTTCGCTTTCTTCGTTCCTTTGAGCCCGCCATTTTATATACCTATCGATTAAATCAACGAGGTACGAATTCTTCTTGGCTTTTCTTATGAAGGAAAATTTGAGCAGTTCCTTAGCCGTGGGCCTCTGTAAAAGAAAAAAACATATTACAGTAACATAATACACACAGAAAAATATTCAAAGTAAAATCTTTAATATTTTCTGTTGAAGGCTTCAAACTTTTGGCACAGTGGTACAGTCTCAAAGTATAAAGAAGCCTTCCAATGACAATAACAAGTTTCCCAGTTTCCTTTTTCCAAGTTGTTAACGCCGTTGCCAGCCATTGTGCACACAGCAAGTCAATCTGGTTCTCTCTAACTATTCTTAACCTAATTAAATTTCACGGGTTAACTTTGGATCAGATGAAAATTCAGCGAGTCCACAAAAGGAAAGGACTCCCGACGTGTCTACCCCTGAGTGCGTCAACCTTATTAATTGCGGTCATACATTGCGGTGACGACCGCGCATTTGTTTTCCCGTAGAGTCGTTGGCAAAAGGGATGGTACCAAATTAAAAACTTAGGACACCCACCCGCGACTAAAATTTGTCTTTGCTCTTTTGCAGATGCTTCTGCGGGAGTTCGACCCGTCTGATGAATCATCAAGCGGGAGGATGGCAAATTAAAGACTTTTTCAAAGTGCACAAGTTTAAGGGTAAGTTAGCCATTTATTATTTTAACTTGGTGTGAAAGTACGGTTTTCACTGACTGTCGCTAGGAGAGTGTCTATCACATAGAACAGAATAGTATTGTATAAAAGAAAGGAAACTGTTATCATAGCTGTTTACAACGGATCACAAGGTAGGAAAATCAGTTGAATAATATAAATGAAAGGAATATTTAGGTCGAGGAAGCGTGGTACTTAGTGACCTGGCCATGCACACATGTAATGTAAAAATAACACAAAAAGTTAACGTGTCAAAGTAACAGCGAGGTGTTAACATAAACTAAACTAGAATATGTAGGAAGTAAATCTTGAAGTGACAGTAAACATTCAATTGTAGAGAAAAATTACACAACGTGACAAAACACAAAAAAACCTTTGAACCCGGCAGTGTTATTTTTGAGGCTCCTCAACAAAGATTTTCAAAATCCACTTACGTTCTCTGGGTCCTTGTTCAGGCAGGCCTCGACAAACTCTTTAAACTGTTTAGTGTAATTCCCCGTCAACTGTGGCGGATTGTTTTTTGGTATAAGAAACAGGACCCGCATGGGATGAAGTTCTGAGTTGGGAGGTTCTCCCTTGGCTAGTTCTATTGCTGTGATGCCCAGAGACCAAATGTCGGCCTGAAAACAACATAAATAAATCATATAAAATTGGTTTTAAACAGTCTAAAGGATAAAGTGATAAAAGAGAAGACTGAAAGCGTATGAATCATACGGGTAGGCATATCCAAACTTAAACGTTAAGACACAAATAATGTAATGTCGTCACGAAAAGTTTTGGGTTGTCAAAAAACGAGAACAAACTCTGAAGTACCGGTTAAGAAAAACAGAGTTGTTTCTCAAAAGTTTTTAACTTGGAATTTGAAATGTTTACCGTGGACGGTACATTGTCTTAACCACGACAATGTACCGTCTTTCCCTTTCTCATTCAATTATTACTCTCGTGAGCCTGAGTAACAAAAAATTAATGGTTTTGCCGAAACAGAAAAAAAAGAGAAACATGGTCACGATTTACTTCATTGGCCGCTTTCTGTTAATCAAAACGCAAAAACGATATTTAGGTTTCCTTCATTCTGATGAATTATTAACAAAATTTCTCTTCTCCGTGCATTAGCATCAATCGTGGGACAGAAAACGCATGCATAGATATCAGCGTAGGGGTAAAACAAACGTCAAAGACCAATTATCAATGGCGTTTAATTACTCAATCACCTTAAAGTCATCAGTCAAAAACAATAGCAAGGGACTCGGTACTGAGTACTCGGGTACCCAAGGTACCTGCTGTCGGACATTTTTAACACTCACCTTGGAATCATAAGCCGATTGTTTTATCACCTCCGGAGCCATCCAAAATGGAGTACCGACGAACGTGTTTCTCTTGCTTGTCGTGTTCGTCAGTTGACCGGCTACTCCGAAGTCGGCCAATTTGACGTCGCCCATTTCGCTGAGAAGTACGTTGGCCGCTGGAAAAAAAAGAAAGTCGTCAGTCGACCGGGTCTGTAGGGTCCGTTGAACGTTCGGTTACAACGAACAATTCCAAACCCATCAATTAAGGATTGCATAACGCATTATTTGCCTGTAAATTGACCCAAAAACAAGATGGCGAACCTGTCTGAAATTGCATCATCCCTCACCTTTTATATCCCTGTGTAGTTTTCTTTCGCTGTGCAAATAATCTAAACCTTTTAAGACTTCTCGAAGAATTATTGCTATGTGCATTTCTTCGAAGTTTGTCGCCTTCATCAGATCCAGAGCTGAACCGGCTCCCAAATATTCCATTATAATCCATAATTTGGTGCCCTACAAGAACAAACAAGAAAAAAACGTGAAACAATGTCCTACCTTCAAAAGAAAGTTGTATCACAGGTAATTAAATTAACTCTTTTTAACAATAATCCCAAGTGTTTGTTAATGTACCATTAGTCCTGTTGTTGTTTAACGACTGAAAGGGTTGGGTAAATTTGTGGTTTTGGTGTACAGGAAGTATTATTACGCACTAAGTTAAGAATGCAATTTCCGTAGCCCATGTAAATAGATTATTTCTACTAAACGTGTACATTTGTTGTACGCTAGGCCTCTTATCTTCGGTATAAATAACTACCAAAGGCAAAACGTAAAAACGCCTCTACTAAATGCTTAGGAAGGAAACAATGAAATTTGTCATGCGGAATAAATCTCTGACTTTTTCTAGTAGTAGATAAGAAAATTGTAATCCTTGGACGAACTCCATTAACCGAAATAATATTTAAATACTTCCTGAAAAGTGGGCTGTCATTTGAACGAACTTATAAACATATAGCACTTAAATAACTGGTTGAATTAATAGTGCAATTTCTTCATTGCCGTTGATAGTGACGGAAGATATGAAAAATAAATTAAGGTAATGAAGGTTCTCAAGGCATGAAACGGTAAATCGGCGATGATCTAAGCGACGACCCTCATGTCAAATGCACAAAGCCGTTCACAATTACGATGGACCCTTAATAAAGGTCACGGTAAAAAAAAACCTAAGCACGTGTCCTGTTTGGCACAAATTGTTTGATCCAGTAATTATTGTTATGAAAAAAAAAATTGCAAGAATCCCACACGCAAGTAGGAAATCACGAGAAGAAGTAATGTTTTAAGAAAAGTTGAGGGCAAGCAACTAGCAGCACGGGCAAAAGGTTTGCACGACAGGAGATTGTTGCGTTGCCTGAGACAAAGAAGCAGACAAGAAGTAAGAAACGTGGAATAATTTAAGTCAAACCCGCACGACACGAGGTCCTCGGGTACCACACAACATTACAAATAAAATTCCATTTGAGAAGAAGGTAGTATCCGGTACCCGTTGCGAATGACTCGCCCGCAGGTACCAACATGTTGTTTTTTGTGAAACGCGAGAGGAAGTTCAGGTTCAACTGTTTATCATTTTCCGTTTATTGCCCCCGCAGAACAGGAAAAAAAGGTACGCAGCATTTGTCGCACGCGGTAGATAATGGGCTATTTAAATGATTAATTATGCGAGGGTATAATGGACGAAGCCAAGGCAAAATATACTGCCAGCAATTCACATGAAAATTGCAAAAAATAAGTTTTACTTAATTACAGTGTAATGGGTAATAATAACTCTTCTTGCTCCACAAAAAGAAGGCCAAAGAGAAAATAATAAGTTATAAGTTATTAATAATATATTTGAACACTTCTCGAAGAAATTTATGCATTCACTCTACTTTTTGTCAAGTTTTACAAAAGCTTGTAGGTGCCACGTTGATGACAATGAGGCACCCGTGACGTTGAGTGAGCACTTAAAAAGCAACACCAGTCTACTTGTAGGATAATGTGCATGCGGTGCAACATCAAATCATGTGCCATAAGCCTCCTCCACGATCTATTTCTCTTACTGTCATCTTCTCTCTCGTTAATCACCGGTTTCGTGTCTCGAGAGGGACATTAGAAGAAGAAGAACACGAACTAATATTAAGACTCTCTAAGACCTGCTAAAAGTTTCTTTTCCAAACTTTTTTAATTTAATATTTACGTGAGGGGGGGGGGGACACCGTTCGAGAACATCAACATAATTGATACCAACATCAACGGGGAGCATCAAATAAAATAAAAGTGAACCGCAGTTTCCACAAGAGCACAAAATTTATGCCCACAACACCTTTGTATAAAGTAAATTAAGTGGTGTTTGGTACCTAGAGGTGTCAGATGTGATCCAGCGACTCCGACTCATCAGTCGGATACTTAGTCTTAATAAGGACAAGTCGTGGCGGAATAATAAAATTAATAACCCCGTGCAAGGTGAAATTACAATGCCGTAAAACCTTAAAGGAAAATAAACACATACACGCGCGGCTGTGGGCCGGGAAAGTTGAACGAGCGTGCGAAGAAAGTAATAAAATCACAGGAAGTGAAGATAAGGAGATAACGTGGACGACGAGTAAACAATTACGGAAGGCACAATGAAGAATATTCTCACTAAACTACCTATTAATCTGTGACTTCGTTATCAAACCAGAAAAATCATTAGAATGAGCACTGAGACTGCCTATAAAAAAAGTAAATGTGGTACAGCTTTGATCAGGTGGATAGATCGATCTTAATAATAATAATACCGTAGTCAAGGAGATCAAATGAGATGAATGTTTGCGAATGACACGACTCTCATTGAACATCGGGAAACAAATTCACCTGGACGGTTTACCGGAGCAGTTCAGCAGGTACTACCCTGCACCTTGTCTCCAATAGATAGGGCAATGCCAGGTACCGTTTACCGTCTGCTTCAACTAATCTTTCAGAGGTCCATTCACATTTTACAACCTCTTGTTTTCACTCTACTGCCACGTTACATTCGACTTGACCCGACCCCTCTAGAATATTCCCTTTCTCACGTTCTACTGATTTCAAAATACGATATTTTCATTAATACAAAAGAGGGAAATAAAAGGCGGTGGGAACGTCAAGATGGTTTCGACCAGCTCCTCCACCGGTCTTTAGAAATACTATTTTTTCTAAGATTCTGAAGAGAAGTAGAAAATTAGAGCGCCGACGAAATTGGGCCCATCCTATTGAAATGTGGACCTTCAGGCGCCACAGAGATTTTACGAAAAACTTCACCGGACATTCGCAAATAGAATCACTTAAGCTGATGAAATCTTTTCTTCTGCCATTCACAATTTCTTTCGCTTTTCTCTACTTCAAACCTTCGTACCACAATTATCTCTGACTACCTCTATTCATCTATTTTCTAATCCGGTTAAGTTTGTTTCATTCATTGCCACTCCCGGTCAATTTTCGGCATCATTCATTTCTATTCTGCTGCGTATTGCCCGTCTGCACACCTGGCGAAACTTGTGACACGTCCGAATTTCAAGGTTTTGCTGCCTACTAATGATGGTAGCAGATTCCCAAACGGACGTGACTCACGTCGCTACGGAAACTAAAGTTTCGAAATTTTCCTAGGCAGACCTTTTACGCACTTTTCGGTACACGGTGGACTGAAAAAGTCTGGAATTAATGTTTGACTTTCACGATCGTTCAAATGCCAGACGAAACGATTAGCAATAGATGGACGAAGATTAATCTTAGAGTTGTGCTTCTCCGTTCCTACTCACTTGCAAGCCGAAGGTATTCCATGTTCTTAGGCAGGCGTAAAAAAGCCATTAAATTGAAGTCGTCGCTCACCCATGCAACTTTAATCAAGTCACACAAGAACTGACCGTCGTGACGAATCATATTTTGTGGACACGATGACAAGTGGGCACAGAAGACGGTGACAGCGTGCAATTAATACTCAGTGGGAAAACGGAATTAGCGACAAGTAACAAGAGGAAAAATGTCAATCTGTAAGTCGCAGAAAGAAATTACAACTTCCGTCCCGGTGACAGGAAATGCGAAAAATGAGACATCAGATCTTGTCGATTGTCGAATTAGCAAGTGCAAGTCGCACTGCCGTACGACAAAATGAATGTAAGAACTTGGTAACTCGAAAACTGATAAGTGAAATAAAATTACATACTTTCTTTCTAAAATTATTACGAGTATTTGACTACATTATGTTCCAAACGCATTTACAATGACCTTAAACAGTTAGATGTTTGGCTAATTGTAGGAAATGACTTCAGCCGGACACGGAGGATATTTATGGGTTTCGTGCCTTACGGGAAGACCAAAATTATTTGAGATGTAACTACGTTCAAAGTGAGGCTGCAAGTTTTTGAAATAGTTTTCATGCAGCAATTGCCAAATTCGACTGATGTTAGAGGAAAATTTATCAGTTCAATTGGCTTCGGAAAAAAAGGACGCGATCCTTCAAATTCGGAGGAAATTTTTGTGATGCATGGAAATCCAATCCGTACCACGTTCGGTGACCGGGAAACCTTTTGATGGTTCTCCAGGAGGAAAACTTTTCGATTAGATATTTCCATTTCTTATTTTCCTGGCTTCCGACTATCTAACTTTCCCTTCGATCGGGTCACCCGGCAGAAAATCCCACAGGAAATGGGAATGTCATTTTGTCGAAATTTCCTGATAGAAAACAGGTCACTCGAACAAATTAAATTCCTACGTGGAAATTGAGTGCTCGTGGTCCTTCGTACGGTAAAAAACACTCATCAAACGAGGCCCAAAATAAATGACGTCGCAGTTTTAGTAGTCAATCTGACGACGTCCTGACTGCAATTCTGAGGGAAACCGGAAACGTGCAAGAAGCCCAAATTAACCGCCCTAGGCACGACGAATAAAAAATTATTCGATTTAATCAAGTTTTATTCATTACGGCACTGCACGAAACCGAGTGGACGTCGGCCCTGAGGAGCGGCCAGGTATCGTCTAGATGTGACCTTCATTTTACTGTACCTGGCAGATTTCTGAACGGGAGGATGCAAAAATTAGCCGAGAGCTAATTGTCCGGTATTCGAGCCGAACGTTCTAAGACGAAACAACCCGTCATTTGTGTTACACCAAATTCCGAGATAATAATTTCACATTTGCAACTCTGGAAGGCAATGGTAAGGGAATCTCAAATCCCCCAAAGGAACCTTTGGAGGGGCTGCTGCAGGAAGGTGGTGAATTTTGGCTTTTGTCCAGGCGCCTGGAATCTCTACAAAAACTCTTTATGGTTCCTCCCAAAATTCAATTCGACCGGAAACACATAAAAAGATTTCCATGTTTGAAAACTGAAAGAACATTTCAGTGTCTTTGGCGTGTATGGAATCAACCCTGCATGCGTCAGTGAAAGTCAAGGGTTTATTTATCTCTTTCGTATCGACTTGTCGTGCTTGCTTTCTCACTTGACGAATTATTGCCATCACGAGGCGAACATCTTGCGATTTGACAAGACGTCGTTCCCCGCGTACGGCATTGTGACATTATTATCACCATAAAAGAATCGTTTAAATTACAGGATTACGAAAGACTGATTTCTTATGGTACGAAAAATTTTACAAGCTGATAATGACAAAGTTTAGATTAACACTCCACTATTAAGGCTTTATTGATTAGTAGTTTTTAGTTTTAGGAATCGAGCTTGCTACTATGTAGTACCATAAGGTACCAAATATCACAACGGATGTACCAAAATGATATGAGCTTCTGCCACTGAATTTTGTCTAGGCGATGCCAACGGTACGGTACCAATACTTAAAAAAAACGTTCCCAACATTATTTTTTTGCCTCTGTTGATTTCAATATCCGGTGAACCATTAAATATTGCAATCATCCTGCTAATCATACTGCTTACTGTAATGGCGAACGCAAGAGAAATCTTGGGACGTCCCAGTAATTTGCAAGAATCAATTACTCGTTCCGAAACGTAACACGTTTGCAGTACTCACCTTCAGGTAGGATCCGTAGTACTTTGTGACAAATGGACTGTCGCACTGTGACAGCACCATGATCTCCTGTTGTATGTCCTCGATCTCATCCTCGGCTTCTTCCAAGTCTATTATTTTGATGGCCACAACCTGCTGGGTTCTATTGTCGATCCCCTTGAACACTTCGCCAAACGATCCTTTCCCAATTTTCTCTTGCTTCGTGAAGATCAACTCGGGGTCCACCTGCTGTAAATAGACGAGAGACAAAGGAAAATATTAAATGTGTAATTTTAAAATTGCGATGGCGCATTTGTAGCTCGCAGGGCAGGTCGACATTTCGCCTCATGATGGGGGATAATGGTACAGCTCCGTGTAAAAAACAAAATTTCTGTATACGCATTAAGATAAAAGCCCGCTTTCTAGCAAACTAATTATATGTCAATATGAATGAACGGAAACGCCATTATAGTAAAACGCATGAAATTAATCATTATGAATTTATATCGGTGTTGGATGAAAGACAATACCATTCTTTTCCCGTATAATTTACCATAAAATTGTATTGATTAATATTAGCTTGTACTGTAATGTACAGTCGTTAACCCGTTTTGCTATAATGATATAATTCGATCATCTATTGCAGGGCTTTTATAAATAGCTATTTCATATATACTTTATTCACAACATTGGTGATACATAAGTATAACAGTAAATCGCTAAGCAAAACGCATTATTCAAACCAATCTCTCATTGAATCACAACTTCCAATTCAATTCATACATTTTATGAGAGAACTCGTAACAATACTTATAATTAATTAATTACTGATTAACCACTACTTATTATTTCATACGAATCAAGCAAAAGCATTCGTAATAAATTTGTTTTAAATTCCGTGAGAATTTATAGAAATTGTCTGGAGTTCGGACCTGTTCTAGGAATAGTTACGGTATTATTGGTTGATTTTCTTGATCCGCGAAACTCTTTTCTCATCGACTCATTACCTGATTCCCCAAAATTTTAATTTGGTTTGAAACGACAAGCACGAAGAGTATGCATAACCGAATTACGTGGTACCAGGTGAAATGACCCGGCAATTAATTCAATCATTCCAATTTAATTGAATTATGCTTCTCGCAAGAGATTCAAATCGTTTCAATTTACTCTCGAACCATAATTCCACGGTTTCCTTTACCGGTGAATAGTTTTCCACTTTTCCAATTCTCTCAACTATTTTTCACTAATCTCGTCGGTCATTTCATAGGGATTAAGAGAAACTAGATTTTTTTTTCTACTACTGGAACAATTTTCCCAGCGTTCGCTATCGGATTAATTACTTCCACGTCCATGAAATTTTCTGAACCGCTTTATTTCCCGGGTAATTGTTGCCGTTTCATTGCTCTTTCCCTATCGACTGATACCCGTGTAGACAAAAATCAAAGGTACCTGGGCTGTGGCTTACAAACACGTAGAAGCTGAACATCACCGGAAGCAATGCGTATAGTAAAAATTATTTATTAAAGTATAAAATATTGAAACATCACATCAAACAATCACAATTGCATCAAGTACTTACGGCAAAGAAAAAGAAATACTTCAATATTTCAATACTTAAATAAAATGAATGTACATAAATCACACGTTTTGTCGCTAATTTGATCAAGAATGGTCGGAGAATTGGATTATTAATCTTCGCGCAGTACGTTAATATTTTTAATTAATTATTATTTATTATTATAAACATTGTCACAACTTACTGAATCTGTGAGATAGAAGTAGGCTAAATTGTTTAGGGAATGTCTTCCATTAAATACCGTTTTTTTCTTAGCCTCTCGGAAAGAACTAGAACCACTTGCTTTTCTGTAACGTACAAGTACTCCATCAACCCTGACATTATTTATATGTATACTTTGTATACAACCTAGACAATTGGATTCTTAACGACTGTACTTTCTCTCCAACCCCACGTGAAACCCTTTTCTTTTTCACCGCGTAATTAGTCAGTTAATGCCCAAAATACTTTCCAATTCTTTTTAATAGACACATTATCGACAAGTTTCGAGTTTATTAACTTATCTTCGTTGGGCATGGGATTAAAACAAGTGTTCCAGTATTGTGTGTGCTGGTAACTATTTCACAGGTGGGGGTTGACACAGACCATGTGAAATGGGTGTGATGCGGACAATTTCAGGTACTGCACGGTTGAGAAAGTACTTTCAGAGACGGAGATACACAATGGAGAAAGACCGGAGTATGGGTATTCAATAAACAATTACCATTTCTGGGTATTCGAGCTGACACTAAATATGAGCGCGAGAACCGTGTAATTACGTACGGAAACAGACGCTCATTGACATGCGAAAAATCGGGTCAGTGAAATGATTCTGCTCTATGAGTACGAGGTACTTGCATGTGATGGAAGACAGAAAGTCGATTCTTCGAAAGAAATTACCCGAAACCCACCGTCTTTTCGGATGCGTTTCTTCATGTCCTCACCGAATACGCTCTGCGTGTATTCATACAAGTCATGCATAAAGTTGGCAGTTGATTTAAGCGACCTGACATCGTAACTGGGAGCATTGTACTTGTCTCCAAAACAAATTCAATACTGTGGTTATTTATTAAAGCACATCAAACTTTCGCCGGATACTCACTACCTTATTTGCCTAAAAAGCTGCATAAAAAAGCGATGCACTAAAAACATGTAGTTGAATTCAAGAATTTCGAATTCTTTACTCATGCAAATTTCACATTGTTGCCTGAATGCAACCATAACCGCTGCAAAATAGTAAAACTACCAAATCGGCTTTACCTTAAAAACGTCCTCTGTGGTTATATCCATGCTTTAAATGCCAGAGAAAACCCTTAGGTACCAACTAATTTAGCTGGAGATGATGTCTGAGATAAAAAATATAATGAACCTAGCAGTACAATTAAACCACAACTGCAGTCACAGAGCAGTTAACATTTTGCGTACAGCCACATAACAATTGCATCGCCTATTCAGGTGTTATTCACGGACACAGTTACAACTTATCAACTAATAAAGTACAAACTATCCTCCCGATGGATTTCTTATACTAACGCTCTTGTAAATTGCAAATAGTTTCCGTTGAAGCAATCTATTTTCGAAGTGATGATGTTTTTTCGTTTTAGAGATCTGTACTTCGTTATATATAAACTCTTGTGTTTTATTTATGTAAAATCCATTTCGTAAAAAACGGACCCTAACAAAATAACTTTCTGAAACGAAATCTCCCACTCCTGATCATCAGATCACAAGATCGGTGTAGCGGAATTCCGTTAGGTTTTCCAGCGTTTAGTTATCACAAGTCAATCAACTTTCTTTTGGCACGATTGACCACGATGAGAGAGAGAGAGAGACTAACGGATGATCTGGATGTCCTGTGTTTTGTGTTTGTTGTACGGTTACGTTAGTTCTATCCCCGTAGTTGTATGTAACCCAATTCTAAACGGGCAATTGTAATTACTCTCTCAATTAACGTATTTTACGTAAGGACGTTTCAAATATAACTTTAGGCCGAAGAATTGCATACAACGATTCACTTTCACTAGTTTAATTTTTGGCTACTTCAAAGAATCCCATTTTAGCAAACTCCCATCGTTAAGTTCGAACAAGCACTCTAATTTTGGTATTCTATACCATTTCGTTACATTTCGAGTAATTTGTTTTTTTTAATGTTGGTTGCTTCTAAAGTAGTTACTGTCAATTATCGGTAACTGCTACATCAGGTTTCACGTTTGAAGTTTTGCTCAGTCACTCCTGTGCTACCCGGTAACATGGTTTTTGACAAACCCTGGAGTTTATTATCCATGTCTTATAAGTCCACACTGACAATTGTGTCCTTATTTGGTGAACATTTTTGAGGAATTTTATTTATTGTCCGTTATGTGCTAATTATTGCGATGGTGTGTTGCTTATCGTATTCATAAATACCCTCCTATTTCAGTTTTATGTTTGAATATTTAATGACAGATATCCGAACTTTACCTTTGCAACTACCAGTATAGTTTAAGTCAAACATACAGGTCCTCGGGCCGGTAGGTGCAAACGCTCAAGTTGTACTTCCGGATAGTGGTGAGGACCCTAGTTCTACTGGTTCTGAGGCTGTTGCCTACGGATACGAATTAGTTAGAACCCGTGCAAGGTCATATGTTTCAAGACCTTCCCCCCGTACAACCAGATAGGGTAATGGCCGGAGACAGGAACGTTGTACTTGAAAATAGCAAACTAATGCCTCAAGTTTCTACACAGTCGAGCCTAAGCAGAAACCAACACAGAAATCCTATAAATACGGTAAAAATGCACCTACACGTTGAATCCACGCCCTTTTTTCCATCTGATCTTGATCTGATTTTTTTCCGGTTTTTTCGATCTAAGATACATCGTGATTTGTGGAATCTCTGATCACTTGTAAAAATCTTAATAATAAATAATGATCACGCGTTTGGGTAAGATGTCTAATTTTGTTATTTATTTGCAGGTTAAACCAAACCAACTTTGAGGAAATTTATACCACTGGTTGGCGAGGTGTGACACTCAGAAAACTCGACGAAGTGGGTGAGTTTGCACATGGTTACTTAAAAGGTGTTGGAATTCTTCTAGAACTCTCTTATGTACTGTAACAAGGTGTCATTAACGGGTTAATGCTGGTTTTAGTGTCTTTAAGTTTTAACAAGACATAAAATACAATACGACACTACAAGAGCTTAGTTAGGAAAGTCAAGTACATTATACGCAAACTATCTATGTTACATAACATCTCTGTACAACAATTACATTATTACAACATATGTTAAAACTTATGTACATGATTTAACAAGGCAACACTGTCGCATTAATCCGTATGTTTCCCTTTTACAGTACAAGCCAAGTAGTCTGATTTCTTTTATTCTCCATTTTTACCGGAAATCCGAATGCATTTATGTGTATCATCGTCGTTGTCATGTACACTTTTTCGTTTGTCTACTTTTGTTTGGTCAAACTGCCACGCACACTCGCTTGAGTGCAAGCCTCCCTCGGTAAACAATTCTCTCGTAAAACTTTAGGCAGAAAGACAGAAATAGAAACACACACGTGGAATTTTTCTTTTCGGTCAAACCGATCGTTTCATTTTTGGGTTGAAACACTAGAAGTATTTCCCCTTTTTTCATGGATTAATATTGCTGGTTGAATCGACACACCACTTTTCCATTTATGTATCCTCCATAAAACGCATGTATATTCTTATCAGCAGATCATAAGGTTCTGATACTAATACGGAGTCTGAAGGACTAAAGCTTGGGCGTTTATGTACTTTTTATACTGGGTATGAAATGTCCCGTCGACCATATTAGTCTACCGGCGGAAATGTTCTATTATTTATAATATAGCACATGAACACGAGGCTTGCGGTCATTTGAATCAATGATGATATAATGAAAATATAAATTAAATTATAAATTAACACTTCTGTAAATTTTGTAATTATAAACTATAAATTAAAAAAAAACCTTATAAAATGAAGCAATAAAAATCGGTCAGTCCTGACGGTATGAGTCACAAATTGGCGGCAAATGACGTTGTGGCATTAAAAAATCCAGTTATTGTTGTAATAATAGTAAAAACAACACTAGTTACTGAATTTTTGTGGTCAAAGTTTAAATTGCTCTATTTAAAGCGATAGGCGTAATCATTTCACTGCATTTTAAATATTTATAAAATGGCTTGAATTCCCTAAACGTTTGTAAATACAGTCGGTACAGTGTGCTTCATTGAAACTATGCAATGACCAACAGATCAAACCTGTCGAAAGGAAGCGGAAAGTCTTTATGTTAGTTTTAAGCAGCGAAGCAAAAATGTTACGGCTACTGTAGTTTCTCCGCGTTTTTCGTACTCTTTCTACGCTCCAATTGTGGGAGGACGGACCACCAAATGATTAAGTATTTATTTGAAATAATTTATGAATGAAATATGATTTCATTTCGGTTTTGGCTCAATTATAAAGACAGAATAAAATAATAATAAGTAGAGCTTATTAACGACACAAGACCGTACACCCAACTACGGCGTACCTTCAACTACATACAAACCTCATCAAGTTGTATTCCTATGGATAGTGGAGGGTGACTTTTTTGTAAATATACAAAATTTTTGGACTTCCATTCACTTTAATAGCACCAATAATAGCAAATTCGACAACCAGTAATCTATTACTGCTGCAAAAATGTAACCACTACTTCGGTTGTGCAATACTGTGGTACTACAACATTCCACTTCCCATTCTAGCACGATAAAGAAGCTACGCGACCCTTATCATTAGATAAGATTAATGCAAT
The DNA here is from genome assembly GCA_037055365.1 of Polyplax serrata. Lineage (NCBI taxonomy): Eukaryota > Metazoa > Arthropoda > Insecta > Psocodea > Polyplacidae > Polyplax > Polyplax serrata. The sequence goes on along the minus strand of JAWJWE010000038.1, from coordinate 9,594,631 downwards.
AGAATTATCCAAAAGGAAATATATTGAGAAGGACGTTTTCATAATTACAACAAAAAAAATATAGTCCTTTAGTACTACAGGGTTAACCTGCATACTATCTCTTAATAGAATAATACTTGCGCAGTTTAAAAACCGTGGGAAGCATTACAATAAAATTACTACCTCGACTACTACTATTTTACCCCTTTGATGCAAATATTAACAGAGTTAAAAGACGGGAAAATGGAAACAGTGATAGAATTTAAAACCAATAAATATATATTTCTCCACAAAAATATTAGGGACAGAGGTAATTAATCCCTCAGAAAACCATTCTTACTTACTAGTTTTTCTTCCTGGACGACTAACTTCCAATAAACACAACAGGTAAAACAATTATATTTAGCTTGACTTTTTCTGAACTTTAATTACTACGTATTTGATTCACTGTAATTTATAATAAAAACCTTGACTCAAATACCAATGATTACGAAGAGAGAATGCGTTACAGGTGTGTTTAACGGCAATTACAGGTGTATAAAAATTAATGACGTTTAATTATACGAACATAACTTTTCTTAAAGTTTGACTTAACATTAAGGACTGAAAAAGGTACTGTACGCAAGGGGGTTAAATCGGACTATATATAATGAATACTCATCTAAGAGGTTTAAAACTAGGTGGCTGGTTTAGCTGATCCAAACGGTGGGGTTTGTGTATCGATAAAAATCATTTGTTCCGCCATGTAACATGGAAACTGCATCGGAAACCGATACCAAAATTTATTTCCTGCAGTTTCTCCTTCCTCTTGGAAAGTTTTGTCACTTACCGTTTCCGCATGGTGGTTCCCAGGTCCGACGGGCTTCCACGTCGGTCCCTGCCATGTTTTAGTGTGCGGATTTCCATATGGGCTCATCCACTGCTGTTGACGACCGTAAAAGTTTCCGTTTTTGGTTGGGTCGTTGTAAGCGGGAGACTCCGTTACGATGGGACTTCCGTTTCCTCTCATTTGAAGTAATTGACTTTAACACTTATTCTTTCAACAGTTCAAACGATTCCACATTGGATTTGTCTTTTACCCACCGAAATGTTAATTTCTGTTCAGTAATTTCACTATCGAAGGAAAATAAAATACCTGATGTTATTACTTGCTTTGGCCACCTACCCGAACAGTGTGTTCGTTACACATATAATTACCAATACAACATGTGGAGTACTGTAACATTCGCCATACTCGTAATATCCCTAAAACCTAAACTGCAACCTAATGAAGGGTAAGGGTAACCTTATAGGTATTTTACCACATTACATTGGATATCCACATTGGTCGATCAGACAAAATTTCCAAGTTCAAGTTATGTAGTGTTTGTCTCGTTTATCGTCTGAGTTACAAAAATCGGACCGCAAAAATCAAAGATTAAAGACCTGTTTTACATAGAGAACACTAATGATGTTGCAGGTTGCAAAACCTGTGTACAAAGTTGTAACCATAAAACCGAAGAAGTCATTTACAGAATAGGCCTAAGGACGAACTTGAAAGTCAATATTATTATACGTCAAATATTTGTACACCACAGGTTCCACTGAAGGTACTAGGATCAGGTTGAAAGAAAAACACTTATCACTACACTAGTGCACTGTACAAGTCTACAAGCGAGCCTGAACGTAATGGGAAGTGACGAGAAGAAAAAAACACAACACGTCACAGATCTATTATTACTATGTTGTTCGTTACCTTAATCGTTTTCCTATCAGTATATTAATAGAATTTCCACTTCGAATGGAAAAGAAAACGAACGCATACCCACTGCCTGCAGTCACACTTGCGGGGGCGAAATTTTCTATTGTCGACGGGTAGTTTTTCACGTAGGAATGCGTACTCCCAGGGGGTTCCAACGATTGGATGGCATTGAATTCAACAACTTGAAGTCTCTCGAAAGCATACCTGTCTCCGTCATTGCTTCACTTACTACCTACATAAATAAAAATCCTGTGCGGAGAACAAGTTTTTAATATCCGCGTGCCGATGCTCATAAAAGTGGAAGACTGTAACGGAATTCATAAAAAGTTGTTTTTCCCTTCATATAAGGAACGTGTCTTCAAACGACGCTTACTTTTTCTTACCAATAATAAATCCAAAATTTTTGTGTTTGACAGCCCAAGAGAACGCCATTTGTTGAGTAAACAAACAAAACAAACAGGTAAACAAACAGAGCCACGGGATAGAAAATGTGAAACGGTCACCTGTGTGCAAAAATCAAACAAAAGAAATGTATATAAAACTCTTCCGAACCCCTAAAACTACCATTGTGTTTTTTGGTTCGTCAGTTTTTCTATTTAGTTTGTGATAACCAATAGAAAAACTATGCGGGAAAAGCGTAAATAAACATTATAAGCCGGCAGTTAGCAAAATTAAATTTACAAACATCAACAATTACAATACATAATTATAATATAAAGAAATTCAACATTTCACATTTAGAACTAGTTGCGCTGTCGTTTTTTAAAGCCAGTCCCAAATCTTAAAATTTCAGTCAATTTATTTATTTGTTAGAGGCCATCACGCGTGAAAATATGCAAATCACAAATCCACGGTGAACATAGGTAGATACAAATCTTCGTAGATATTAATTAGAAATCAAACCAAGAGGTAGTTTTAATCTTACGAGCAACGTACGGTATTTCCAAGTTAGCCTGCCATACTAGACGTAACCATCGTAGCAAAAACCTGATAAATATTAGGTATTTCAAAATAATCAATTCAATCCTGATAAATAGGACTCCTATCGACGTGGTACCTTAGTTCTACCGGTCCTTCTGAATATTATTTCTCCTTCTAGTATTTCAACATAACCTGACGTGAAATCTCTAAAACTCCATTTTTCGACTGCTACTCGTTTTCGAATCGGACAAATGCCTTGTGATTTCGTCTTGATTGCGGAGAAGCTGTCTGCCGAACATTAGTGCCCCCCAAACAACAAAAATGCGTTACACATAACATTCGGTCAACGCACGCGTCGTACCTAAAATTACACAAAACGTCTATTTATAATTTATACGTCACCGGAAACAAGGAGCACGACACTGCGTTTACCGGCGAACTCGAAAACATTTGAGAGAAAAAACTCTTGTCTTACTTTTCCTATTCATATTATTCAATGTTGTCCAGCGCGAACCAATGAACACACGAACAAGTAAACGGTAATTAACGACTGTTAATCACAGAATCAGAAGTAGATTAATAGGAGACACCGAATATCTGCATAAATAAACAAAGTCGTGGCGAGTAAGGCGCGATGAATTGTAATTAATGCGCGGGATCAATAATCCGATTATAGCGGACCTGTAAAACTATTACAGACCTATAAGGGGGCTGGGGCAGGGAATGAGAAAATATGTGAGAATCCCGTGGACCGATTAATCGAAACTAATTGAATCGGTATAACACCGATTTGGAGCGTTTGACAGGACCTGAGAACGACGGAATTTACATATTTTTTCCATTTCAAATTAGCCCGGCCGAGAATCCTTCTGTTTTCTCCCGAGCAAACTCCCGAATGTGCAAAATTTAAATTTTAAATTGCTCCGTTCCAAAGCGGGAGAAATTAAATAAATTACGCGACGAATAAATTAAATTGAATTGTCAATTTGCTGGTAACGAACGCCATTTCCCTCGGTCACGTTGAACATTCCCAATGAATATAATTTTTATTACCGCACTGAGTTTAAATAGTATAATTTTATATTTTGCGACGCCATATTTAATTTTATAAATCTATATAAATTTTTGCCACTTTAGTATTAGTTCAGTTACGAGCTGCGAACTAAGAAACTGCTGCAGAGGACGAGAAATTTTGGGACCAAATAATTCAAGGCCTGTGAATGGTTTTGACTAAATTTTTAAGTTGGTCTTTTAAGCTTTCGGCAATTTGATAAAACATCAATCTAAAATCTTCTATTGTAATTGGAAAAAAGCATTCGGTTCGGCCCGGAATGGCCCGAATCAATCAATCAATCAGTTAGTCAAGCGAAACGGTTCTCGATCGGAGAACTGATTTCTCCGTTCGTTCCAATCAACCACGACTGGCATTGTGTAATCAGGTACGAGACGGTCAGGTTTCGAACCGCAAAATTTTCCGATTCTTTCTAAATCATTGAGGTTTGTCCATTCGGAACTTATCTCCGCTCGCTTTCTTCGGGTCGCCACACTACCGAAAACGAGTGAAAACAAGAGCACGCCTGGGTTTCTGGACATTTGCTGCCCGGTTACAGTACCGGATCCGTGCAATCGTCGCATTCTTTTACTCACTTGCATGGTCCCAGTGGATCTGAAACGTCAAACTTACTTCTGAGTGTTTTGCACTATCAAAATTTACGACGTTGAGTTTCCTTAATAGTTTTCACCCGACGAGGATGTTCCGTTCTCATAAGACACGTGCAATTTGCAATGTGCTATTTGCATCTAATCAGAAAGTGAAGTGGAGCCTCCGATGCAAACGAAACAAAGCAAAATTTATTTTCACGGTCCACTGAAACTAGATTTCATAAAATTAGTCTCAAAGATAAATGAATTCGAGATTGTGTTTTTATACGCCGATTCACATTCTGAATGCACCTGAAAAGTGCACCCCACTACCTGATGACAATAAGTAATTAAGCCAAGTGTACTTCTCTCACTGACAAGGCCGTCCTTTTTAAACTTTTCAAAACGTTTTAACCTGGTTGAAATACTAAAAATTAGAAACTAGTTTAACTTTACAAACAGATTAAAGTTTCTCTAAGTGGGTTGAAGGTCTGCTACAGCCTCAGCCGGAAAACAGTAATACAGGAAAGATAATTGTAAACGTCTGGAATATTTTGTATTTAAATTACCTTTCCCCAACACTCGAATGGCCACCATTTTTAAATGACTACCGTTGAATTTAATTCGTATTCAACAACAAAATGTATTGAATCACAGTAAATATTCAGTTATACAGAAACAAAATACTGTCATTACTCGAATCATAGTTGAAATATATATATATATAACAGATTGTGTAATACCGAAGCAACATTTCTAGAAAGAAAGCTAAAGAAAGGCACCTTATATACAATTGGTAAGGAAAGCAATCTATTTTCGGACATAACTAGCTAGTGTGGATCGCAGTGCAGAAAAAAAACTTTATTTTCCATCCATTCAAATTATACACTTATTAAAACAAGTCCAAAGACACTATAAAATTCTATTCATTACCGTAATCCAGACACAAACTCATGACCCTTCAACGGTATTTCAGTTGATGTCTTCCGCGATATCCAGTCGAAATTTCAGAGATCTAACTTTAATTACCAACTGACACGAATATGTAAGTTCCACACCCACCAGGGAGCAAACGACAATAATAAAACACAATATAAAAAACTCTTGGACATTTTTTTCGCTGTCATTCGAGTGTCGACATGAATGAACGCTTGAAAATAATGAACCTACAAAACCTGTACTGCGACGCCATCAAAAAACATCATCATTAAAATCGGTTGCCAAATGAAAGAAAGTGGAAGATTTGGACAAAGTGACAAGAAAAACCGGATCCGATGTTCCATCGTTAGCTTTATTAAAACATTAGCAACGAAACGTTAAAATTCGCAGTGTCCAAGTACTTTCCCGACAAAACCAAACCATAAGTATATATCTTTAATAATTAATAACTAATTGACAGATTCGCCATTAACTGTTGCGTCCCTTTTTACCGCCATCCATAACAATCGAGCAAAAGTTCACTGGCTTTCCTGGCGACAACTCAAAAAGGTTCCGTAATGGATAATCTAAAAAATTCATCCGTCCACTCTCGGAAGATTGATGTCGATTCCGTTGGGAAATTACTGTATGAAAACCGTATATGTTTATATGTATGTATACAGGGAAGGAAGGAAGGAAGCGAACGGAGAGTAACGGGGCTTAAGACGACATGGACAATTCCGTTATATATTCATAAAGGCGCGCGGGCTTTTCCGACACTTCTGGGGACGACAAAACGAACATGCGACAAAACGCCACATCCCAAGGGCACGTCGCTGCGACGACTTAAATTGAAATTTCCTTCTCTCAACTTTTCGCCTTTTTCTGGTGTCCTCCAAGTGTTCGTTTCATTCGGTTCGAATGTCACTTGGATTGATAAATGAAAATGTAATCATAAAATATAATCTCCAACTCTTAGACTTAAGCAAATAGTCACAGAGCATTATAAAACGTACTAAAAATTGTTCAAAACAGTGCCAAATGAAATAGCATCAACCAATGGCGACCACTTCGTTCCATATTGTTTTGCTGAGCGTGTACCCGATCCGGTCGCTAGCCAAGAATGTTTCCGTGTACCAAAGTGACCCGGTGGAACAGTACGTACTTGGCGTCAGGTGAGAGGTTAAGACTATACCGCCTGGGTCAAGTAAATTCGTGTCAGATATTATGCGTGGGAAAGACTAAGTTTACAAAAATAAAACTCGACGCCCGAAAAATTTTCTAATTAAGTTTCCGTAAACTCGTCTGACCCAGTAGAATCACCTGTTTACTACGAACAAGTAGACATATGAGTGCATACGGAGCTTTATTTGGCGATGGGTCAATAAACGGTCGAATCTTGATGAGTTAACCACTGAATTTATTAAATACTGGTTGCGTATTTGCAATGAGTGCATCAAATTGAAGGCCTACAGACAACTGCAGCAGCAATTCTTTAAGTATCGCAAGACGAAATCAATGACCCCCGGTCAACCTCGGACCTCGATCAGAGTACAAAGTAACAGTTCTCGATTCGGTATTCCGCGAAATGCCCAAGACTAAACGCGACCGTAACGGCCTAATTACGACATGGAAAGGTGCGTTTGCCTAGAAGAAAAGAGAAAGACAATGGCGACCTTCGCGGGCTCGACTCACCTTGACCGAGGACGGTGGAACGACAACAACAAAAATGACAAAGAAAACGTCACTGGATTTCGACTGGCTCAATCGGTACCACAAATACCCGCAGCGAACGACTGAATAGACAATAATATATACTAGTAGGCCGCGTGTTTTCAAGAAATATACGCGTCATATACAATATACTGTATAAAGTATATGCAACGCATGATACTTAACGTCTCTGCTGGCAACTAATAAAAATTTATGTAACCACTGCGTCGAACGCCGGCGTGGAATCCACCTTGCGATTCACCGTACTGTCATTTAAATTCTGTGTGACACTATACTTATCACATGGACTAACCTTATCGGTTCAGATTTGCAGCCTTGAGATTTAAGTACCATTAGTGTGGCAGTGGTGCCTTACTTTTTGCCCAGTTACTGCGACAAACAACTCTTCGGTACGTTCACCGCATAAACCCGCGAAATTTTTCGACCCATCCTTAAAGAATATATAATTTCATACGATAAAAAGTAACTGGGCCTCTCGGTTTCGGTGAAACTTAATGATATATAAAACGAGGAACTAGTTTAGGGAAAATATTTATTTTGGTCAAACGCAAAATTTAAATTTCTTTCTCTTTTCTCTACGCCCTCTAAATGTTTCAAAAACTTTAAAAATATTTCTGCATGAAACGACTTGACCGTGGAGGAAGTCAATCCGACCAAAATTACAATAAAACAACAATCAGTCAGTCCCAAATGAAACTAGTTTCAATTTTAATTATTTATCCTCGGATTATAATTAAAAAACACATTTATGCTTGAATTATTTTAAACTTTAAAGTATCGAGAACGGTGGTAATGGTATTAGTAGTGATTCGAATAGGAAATCGATCGCATCTAAAGTTGAATGTAAAATTCTATAACCGACTGGTAAAAGTAAAGCCGGTGAAATCTTATTAATGGAACTGATACATCTGCTAGTAACTACAATTGTAATTTTGCACATTTCAACTGTATATATTGGAGCTGTTATTTCACCAATTTAACTATACGAGTTATTCCAAAGTCGATTTTTATCGATTGCTAGACTGATCTTCCGATGCAGGTTCAATTTTTTACTAATAAATTTACCTTTACAGTAAAAACGAACATAAGTACTAAATTTTCAGGCGAAAAAACTTCACAAAAGTTGCTAAATACAAATACTAACTTTCAAACCGTTAATAACATATTAAAATGAAGCAGATTCAATGCCCACATTTTTGCCCCACTTGCACTTAGGGAATTTCTACCATCATATGCAAGTGCGTTACGTAATAATAAAATTTAGTCAGCAATGAGATATTGCAGCTACCAGTGTTTGTGGTGTGAGCAGGTGAATGGGAATTTTGTGCAAATTCACCTCACCGTAACAAGTTTCCATGAAAAAACACCAGATCGATACCTGTCCAACCTACCCTAATCCAGAAGCGTAGGATAAATAAAGTAATACGGCTGGTAATCAACAGTTATCTATTCCAAAATAGTATAAAAACTCCTATAAAGTGGATGTTTCTACTTATTTTTTTGTACGTCAATAAAAACACACCCAGAATTGAGTTGCGAAGCACATCGAATCGGTACATCTTATTCAGTGAAGGTAAACGGGACGAATAAATGTATTCATAGTCAAAGTAATAAATTACCGAGTAATCTCATTGTCTGATCTGCTTAATAAAATTTACTTTCTATACTTTCTAAATTACTGAAATGATTTTTTTACAGTTCAAAATTCAAATGCTAAACGGAGATTAGAGTTTCTACCTTTTCGGTCCCCGTAATAATCGGAAATGTTGCCACACGCGTAGGCAATTGTAGAATTCTAATAAACACAGAAACACCACTGTCAATACTCCAAGAATATGCCTAACGGAAACCGTATTTCTAACTATATCTTAAAAGCAATCTACGTGTAAAATATCCTACAATGCTAGAACACAGTCCAACGATTAATTCCTAATTAATCAGTTATGGTCGGATCGATTCAATACATAAAATTAAAAAAAAAAAATGCGGCGCTAAATCCTTCAGTTAAACGCGGCTTGAGGCCATAGCAGCGGAGTGTGCAGCCTATGAAACTTTATAGCTTTTTAAGCATTTGACGCCAGAACATCGGTGCCCCCTGGATTGACTTTCCGCTGCCTCCCTGCCCGATAAACTTAACCCAGTTTCCCAAACTCGACCCAATTTCCTATGCCTTCCTGCGTCATCGATTTTCTCCGGCACGCGTTCTTTCCACGACACAAGGCCCGTTCTGCGTCTCCGTCGACTCTTTCTGCAGCACAATTTCTTTCTCTCACCTCTGTCGAACTGGCCTTGCCATGTGCTCGTCCGAGTACAACGTGACCTCACCACGTTCACCACAATTCTCAGTGACTGTTTTCGGAAGGAACTACACGAAGACACAAATGATGGCCGTCCTATCAAGGTTTCCCGATCGTGTAAACTCTTAGTTAAACGCTATTAAATAAAAACACATCTGGTGCTGGTGTTTAACGAATCCGATGGCAATGGCGAATGACCATTGTTATTATTTTTCCCAGAATAAATTTCTAATGAGCGGCCACCGACAGGCAAAGTCCATTTGCCTGTAAACAATGGTGAGCATATGTGTGCGGGGTCGATAATCTGTGCCAAGGAAGGTAGCGTAAGGTACGAGAGATGCATATGCAGATACCAAGTTATGGCACATAGACAAAGACAAAGCCCGAATTAACTACCCAGCTATCCGATTAAGAATTCAGAACGCTCCAATTCCAGAAGGGAACTGCTCGAACCGATTTGGCAAAGTTCATCCTTTGCTGTTCACGGTCTCTGCTCATGTAAATAATGCCTGGTTTACAATCCGTGATTAAAATAATACTCACTTCTACTGATACAATGTAGAGTATTTGTATAAATAGGTTCTGCTTGTTTTTTAAAGTGCTATAAAAGCCACACTTTGACTGGAAAGAAATGGAAATTCCTCCAATATCTATGAAAACCGTCACGTGTTGTACAGTGCTTTTCTATTGTGCAATTCTATACACAACGTACAAGTAATATTGACTTTCGTTTCTAATTCCTATCGTAATATCGTGTTCACATTTCAATATTTCCTTGCAATACGAACCAAATTTTGTCTTGAACATAATGTACAGTGTACTAGTTTTTATATCCGTAATTCAGTAGTGGTAATTAACAATTAATAATTTACAATCGTTCGTAGTACACTGAAGACCGTGTTCAGCCGGTTCCTGCCAACCAAAAGGTGGTCCTATTTGAACGGGGGGTAACGCACTAACGAGGTTTTACAGTGGGCCAATAAAATCTCACACTAATTTACGAAATCTCAATGTTTTAACTAGGAACCATAAGTAGTGAAGGTCGTACGAGTTTAGTGTGTAATTTATAATAAAACATTAAAACTTGTAATAAATCATGGACGGAACGACCGGATTTAAAGTAAAAACCGTTCACCAAATAGTTGAGATTTCCTTCGGTGGATTAAGGTCGTACTATTCCATCTCTGCCCATCTTCTGTGCCACATTTACTTAAGTCTCTTTCTACTTTTCAATAGACCTTTGTTTGTACTCCTTTTCCACCTTTCATAAGCTTCATCACTTTCTTCTCCTTTTATTTCCACACGATCGGTTTGTCCTGCACTTTTGTTTACTCTGTGTTTAACCTTGAAGCATCGGCCAACCACTCCCTTTCTGTCACCATTCTTGTCTCTTCATATTCTTCGGTTTGTTTTCATTTCACTCGATCATTTTCTGATGAATCAAACTGACTATTGACGACTACATTTATTATTGAGATTTAATAAACTTAAATAACGGCCCGTTCCAGAATCACTGCTTAAAATTCACCAGTTACATCTACCACATTACTTAAGGACACGCCAGGCTTATTACAAGTGACAGTAACACACTTTGAGTACCTAATGTTTGCTATAAATATACTTAAAATATGCATATAAGTCATAAAAACTATCGAATGCTCAACTATTATATTACCAACATTAAAATGGGTTTTTTTATATTCGTTTTCCCATTCTCATGATTTAAGCGTCTAAATAAAAATGAATTTATTATGTATTGGCGCTTTCGAGGCACGACATGTCCGACAATCAAAACTAAGTGTAATGCTGATTGTGCATTCCGGATTCAGTTAGATACATAAATTTGTAATGGAAATTCGCAGATTAACTAATCAGTGAAAACCTTAAAAACATAAACCATATATTGTCCTTTCAAAGGTAATTCTACCACTAACTTAGTAATTTTGAGGTATCGCTGGTAAATTAACATAAAATACGCACCGCGTACGGTCTTGAGATTATTCCCAACCACATAAAGAAGCTTCGATACATTACACCAATAGATTTTAACGTAATCCGAAATCCAATTTGTAAAGGTGGTACCGGGACAAGGTAGGAATTTCAACGGGAGGTCAATGGATGAAGAAACAATGCCTATGAAATTTATAAAACGTAGCGGTTGTTGTGCAAGAAAAAAAAATGCCAAAACCAAGCGTAGCCTTGATCTCTTCCGATCCCTTGAAAATGCCAACCTGGAGGCTGATCGAAAACAACAAACGGAAATGAAGACATGAATTAACCTCGACTTTGGTTAACTGCTTCTATTTCTGCGACTTCTCCTACTGCCTGACTATCCTGACAAAGGGTTGACCCACGTTGGTGAAAGGAAAACATCAAACTAACACCCAAAGTCAGTGACACATCGAAAGTTCGTACTTCATTAAGTATTCAAATGGTACGATCTGTGGAATGCGCCATGGCGAATGACTTACATAGGTGGAGTAGATTTTTTTCAAGCGGGATTATGTTGGAATCCCGTAGTCCTCAGAAACTTAAATTTTGATAAAACCCCTAACCATAGTGGAGCAATAGAAAAACACAAAAATGACAATTTCGAATCGAGAAATTCTAGAACACAGCTCAGGGGTATACAGGCGGGTCAGTCACGCGGCCGCTCGAACGTATTGCGGCAATCACAACCACATCAGTGTTGGGACGTAAGGTACGCTCTCTGAAACCTGGCACGACTACATTCCACACATGGGGGGCCCAACAGCAGTCATTCAAAAATTTTAGGTAGCACTTTTCTAACAGACACGTCACTTTCTTCCACATATCCGTCACGGTATACCCTGGTTAACTACCTTCTTGGTTCTTGCACACCCGACAGACTCGCTGTCGCACCCTTCCACACTTTCCACGGGTATCCAACAGTCACACGTACACACACCGCAGGATTTAACTTTTGGCCTGCTTTTAACGAAACCACCGCGTCGGACACATGTTACCTGGTCCGTAGCCGCACTCGTACTAGGCAAAACGAGTTCGTCGGGCGAAGTCATGTAACGACCGACCGCGATTCCGTTAACCTGAACCGGAGTCCGATGGCAAACCCAATGCGAAATGCCATCAACTTACCGTGGTAATCACCAGACTCTGACTGGGTCAACTCTATGGTTAACGAGTTGCCATCGAGTGTACGAGTGGTATGTGTACGCAAAGTTTGTTGCGAGTGCGAAGTTTAAGAAGATGAGGCCACTCGCCTGGGTTCCATGCCGTAGATTCTTGTTTTTTCGACAACAACATATTCCAACAACCGGATTGATCAGCCAAGCTTGACAAAACTGACATGGTGCACATCAGCCAGGGAATTCGTTTGGAATGCGGGGAATTGTTTTGTGTTTTTTAAAACCCAAATCCTCTTTTCCCCCGTTAAATACAGATATTGTATACGAAAGGGCCGTTACACCAAGGTCAATATCTTGAAACTAATAACAGGCAGCAGCAACTGGAAATGTTTCATGACTTGTGTAAAATAACTCTTACACCTTACAGTTTACTGACTTTGACTTACTGACGCTGACAGTCATTATTTACATAAGAGAAAATCAAGACAATTTTACTGAATCCATGCTTAAAAAAATTCTGGGATTATTGCTTTAAATGTGTTGGACAATTTGTAAAAAGTTGCTTTGCCACAGTTTATAAAAACAGAACTTTTCAAGATAGTTTTGTGATCGCCCTACAAATAATAGAATACAATTGAATCTTCTTTGCGTTGAATGCAATGTAAATTTTAACTCGCCAGATTGTTAATAAAACAATCATTTCAACAAACAATTACTTTCAAAAACGCTTCAACACATTCAGGAAATTTTCATTATTGGTAGTCAGCAAGTACTCGTTGGATACTTCAAAACTATCAGATTAGGGCGATTCTTTCACATTTTACATTGAATACCCAGAGGCAGTAACAGTACATTACCAAATTTTATTAAAAAATTCATAAATAACCTGTTACGTGTACAAATATCTCAAGTGAATCTGAGACCTGACTTGACTTCGATCAAGAGTTCCCAAACCTGAAATCAAAAAACCCGTACGGACCAAAATGGTGACATCACGGTGTCTATCATTTATGTAAACGCATCGATGCAGAGCTGCGGGGGTCTGCCACAAGTTTATTTGAAATTTCACCCGTTTACGAATGAAACAAAGTTCGAGAAAAATAGTCTTGGACGGTCATTCGTAGGGTTTATGTGTAATACGTTAACCTCCGAACCTAAGGCAATCAATTTATTTCATCTACCTTCATGTACCTATTCGTGTGCTACCCAAAATCGCTGTAAATCACGTGAAATCAACTGGGGTTGCGTACAGTACCTGATAATTGTGATAAACATGGAGGCACACATTCACTATGAATCCGGCCACATTACTCAGATACTATGAAAACTCTATCCTCTAACTGCCCATTAATGTACTTTTTGGTTAGAATGTAGCTCTAGCCGATAACGAGCGACATCGACTCACCTGCAATAAAAACACAGAAAATATTAACTACAGTAAGCATTAACGACGACTTAGATTAAGAGGCGGGTTATAATTTAACAGTTACTGTTTATACAATATACACAAGATAAAGTACTTCTAAAATTTCGAAGCTCAACCAAACCTTAGTTAACAAAATTTCAAAAAACTGATTTAAGTTATGCGATTTTAGAAAACCACGAGCCCACCAAATGTAATAAAATATAACGCCAATTATTATGGTTGTTTACAAGAAGATAAAGTGGAACACTCTAAACCAATATAAATATTTGTTTAAACTTAAAATCCGTACAGAGAATTTTTTGTAACGTAAGAATTGGGAACCATTAGCATTTTTTTCACATGCGAAAGTCTCGACATGTAATGTTGTCTTGTATATCTAGTTTAGCAACTCAATAACGGTTGTAGGCTCTACAATGTAGTACAATGTATACCACCCGAATAATACGGTTGCAATACGAGAGAGACAAGTAACTGATTGTTTTCTTCATTCATTAAGCACTTTATTGCCAAAACTGTAGAGATAGTATTTTACCTTTTAGTCATTAGTAAAACTATTTTCGGCGTACAACAATTGAGACATAAATTTAACCTTCAGGTTTCGTCTTTTAAGTGAGTTTACAGTGTTAGGCCTTAGTTTATGAATCGTCGGATTCACTTGGGCTTAACTCCTCTAGGCTGCAGCACCAAAACAACTCTTCCATCCGTTACCTTGACGAATAGACAGGAAACGAATTGTATAAATCGTAAGAAAGTAAGCGAGTATAGAAAGCACATCGCAAACAAAGTTACAAAATGAATATTAACAACCGGTGATAATGGTAGGAAAACTTGAACAACCGTTGTTATTAAATAATCCGCTGAATATTAATAAATATTAATACAGTTCCACTGCAGGAAAAGAAACGAAGAACAATCCCAGTATGACGTAACTCGCAGCAAGTTTTTGCTATTGTTAACGGAAATTAATAAAACAATGCCTCCGTTTTTGCTTTCCCCTATTCCGAGTGAAAGATTCAAGTTTGGTGGAGTAGAAACAATGGACGAGGAAGAACCGATTAATGACGGATTAAAAACCCAGCTCGTAATATTACAATAATATAACAATATAACAGACAGATATTGTTACGTTACGCTGAGTTGAATTTATGAATAATAGAATTGTTCGTAGGAACAAAAAAAAAATCGGCCCGATTTCGTCCGGTCACCTTTCAATGAAAATTTCTCCTACTCAAAAGCAAAACTTTCCGGAATGATTGACTTTCCTTGCCAAAATTTCGGTGAACTTCTCCATGAAATTAAGAAAACAAAATTTCAAAGCCGTACTAAAATAAATTTCATCTAATTACTACTTCTGGCTCGAGTAGTTGATTACAGATTGAGTTTCGCTCAAATTTTGGCAAGCGGCGCTGGGTCGTTCGATCGACGCATCTCTCAGTAACTCAGTACTCGTTTGCGTAATCTTCCTGGCAGCCTTAAAATTCCAAGTGATCTTCAAGTGAGAATAGAATATTCGGGATGAGATAATGATCGGGCTTCCGATCATCGCAATCTCGCTATATCTGCGTAATATCTCTTGTCCAAATGTGAAACTGCGACTTGTCGAACACTTGAATTGTTTTAGTTTCACGTAACTCTAGCGATAGTTTCTAGTTGTGCAAAATTTTTGGCGACATGACACTACGGACATGATACCCAAGTGATTGTGTCACAAAGGTGAAGACCGGTGGTTGCCACCGACTCAATCGTCAAGGTCTCGGACTGTTCCCGTAAAATTCACCGATTGACTGGTACCTGAGTTGTAGCACGTTTTCCTATAGTGCAACATTCTGAAACGAGCCTATTCTGGTTATCAAATGTTTATTGAACTATCATATCGTTCACCTTATGAGTTCTTTATTATCCTGCCTAGGAACGGATTTCACAAGATAGTTTTATCAGGCCCAATCTGTACTAAATACCTTTGATAGGGGTATTCGATTTTTTTTCAGACTGCAGACACTAGTAAATAGTGTGATACGAGTGATTACAACGCATGAATAAATTATTAACGAAGACATGTAAATACTCTCCGGCGATTCGTAATGTCCTATAACTAAAACACTTTAGACTGCTTCAAAATGAATTTTGTGATTGCGCACTATCTGCAATAAAACAATCGAAGCAATCCGTCGAAAAAGTTGAACAATAGTTTAGTATGCGGTAGATACCGAAATGGGTGCATTCAACTGCCAAATAGGAAACCATTTGAAAAAGAAATATTGCATATAAAATACAAAATGAAATGAAACCTCTCTCCCATACTCTCCCATATCAAGACGCCGATTTAATATAAAGATAAAATAATTTAAGCATAAAGGAAAGTGGAAGAGAACCACACGTTGCGATTAAATTATATAACGTATTGCAGCTGTACGTATGATGGATGATATAACATTATTTTATATAAACAACATAAAATAGGCCATGAATACTAAATACGGTAACGCGACTGCGTAGCGATCAATCAAATTTCCAGAACGATATTTCACTACGAAAAGAAAGTTAGTAGCTAATATGCATGATCGACATAAACTGCGATTAACCCAAAAAATCTTTGACCTGTGAGGGCTTAAGTCAGAGGACTTCTTATTCAAACACCTGCATACATTTCAAACTTTAAAAAAAAAAAAAACTTATACAATTGTCCACTTTCTGGCTTGCAAGTTGGTCACGTCAACTTTTTCGTTTGACACGGTTCCCTCAGGCTGTTTGGCTTCGGGTCAGATGGGTCGTACGACCCCCGTGAAATTCTTCACCATCTTCGCATAATCGGTAATATCTCCATTTGTCTAATTGGTCACGCTGCCTAAAGGTACACTTCCGACTAACCCCTCGTACGAGAGGAAAAAAGGAACATTTCTGTCTATTATTAAGTAGGTAGCGGCGAGTGAACTGTTAGGTTCATTTCCCAGCACTCACGTACTCGCATTGTTTCAAGTACCGCGGCGAATTTTCCAATATGACCGACGAACTCCGTGAAAATGGCGGACGTTCTCAGGTATCCGGTCAAACTCAAATTTGCCGGGTACTTGAAATATTTTAAGAAGAACCGCCTGGGAGTAGTTGGCTGTATCCGACCAAATTCAGGAAATTTGATTTTCAAGAGAAACAAACGTCACCAGCAGAAATATAGAAAATCGGTTTAGCGAAGCCCCGGAGGGCGGGCTGTTGCCTGCGTGTGCCTGCCTTGAAACATTAGAAATTGTTTCCACCGTCATATTTGCATAATCTAATTTTTCTTTAATTTTACCTCCATTATTTGCCCGCAAAGGAAAATATCTCGTTCGTTTTTCCTCTCTTGTGGAAAGCGAAATTTTTCCTTCGTTCAAAACCTTTGTGTAACAAGCGACGACTTCAAAGAACACTATGACATTTTCACTAACTCAAAAATTTACCCAAAAATAAGAATCCGTTCTTGGGGCTTCCGTTTCCGTTGTTAACTATAGATTTTAACTGAAAACGTTTCACCGGTCAAATACGTACGATTCTCGTGCTTCACATGCGTTCATAAAATAAACGTTTTATGTTGACAATTCTATCTAGGAAGTTTTTACAAATTTATTTTAGGAATCTAACCGAATGACAAATAGCACGTGCGTTGGCCTTACTAGTTAAAGTTGGGGAGCCTACAAGTTCAAGTCCTAATAAAATTTGGCAAAGTTTGTAGTTTAAAATACATTAACATAAATGATATTAACATTTTTATTCGTGTCGTTGTATTCTCCATTTACTAAACATTACATCGGGCATACCAACTACAGAGTACAATGTACAGAACACAATAAAAAGAATAGAAAAAGATGTAGAAATTCATTTGCAGCAATGTACCACCTAACTAAAGAGAGCATTTAGAAAGGAGGCTGACAGGAGATGAGAGAAAGGAGAATGATAGGTGTGGTAAAATAAGACAAAACAATTTTCGCCTTAGAAGGTAGAGATGAACGTTTCGAGTTCTTGACGGGTGCCTTTAGGAAGCTCGCCTTAAAACGTATTTCATGATATATAACCACTGTATTTTCCATTGAATATCACTCGGAACTAAACGAAAGGAGAATAAGCAATTAGTGACATCACGTTGGTTTTTACGAACTCACATCTTTCCCTTCTATAGTTTTTCCTGTTCCAAAAAACATGGCTTAGGTCAAAGAGCATTTCACTCAACTGCATTTTAACTATCGTTTCCGACTGGGAAGGGCATTACCTCTCATTGAGGTTGACAGCCAATGCAGCAATATATTTACAAAAAGAAATCAAGGAAAATCGATGCATCATCGAATGACATAACATCCACCTAGAGATTTTGTTTTTTTTCCGGTACGTTTTGGATTTCTAATTAGCGTCATGTCGTGAATTGCAGGCGCTTGCTTTGGCGTGAATGAGCCAACAAACAACAAGTACAATCGAAGTGTCTGTGGGACACGTTCTGTTGTAGTTGAAGTGAATGTTTATTCGCGTCAAAATAATCAACAATGACAGTCACAAGTTTGGCACCAGGTGACGAAATTGGCTCCTTTTTTCATCGCCAAATGCACTCGTTGTAAATTTGTCAAAAAATAAAAGAAATAAATTTAAAATACATGACAAATAAAATTGTATTTTAAACGCATGCCACGTAAACTACTCTAAAAACTAGAAGATAATCTTTTCGATACCAAATTAATCAAATACCTCTTTACCTCCAAACTTATTTTAAGTTTAAGTGAGCAGTTTTAGTTTTGGGTAATTGCCTATCTTTCATTTCTGTTCTCGTTTTCATCTTTTCCATGGCGGTTTTAATTGACTGTTACGAAAACGACATTGAAGTTCGACCTGCAATTGTAATGGTGCACTTTTCTCGCTTACAATTAAAAACTAATGGAAATTTGACTTGTGAAGGTTCCAGTATTAAGGTTCCTAGGCTTTCGTAACCAATCTGATTACTCTTTTTTAGTTGCACGAATTACGAGAACGGCCACGAGTATCCCTCAAAGTCAAATGTTGGGTGCCTTTCGCAATCGTTGATTTTAGTCTTCAACAATCGTTAGTATTTTGACAAATCAATAGAGTACTTAAATCTCAAAAATGCAGTATTAATTAGTATAAGTGCCAATCCAAACCAATATTTTCTGTACAAAATTATTTAATTACAGTACCAAGCATGCGTTTTTAATTAACTAGCAACCAAACTATTTTAATTAATGAAATAATTTTTGGCGATTACGTAACAACTTATAACGAAACGTTAATTGTAAATTTGACAACTGAAACGATCGAAATGATGTAAAATTTTCCCATAGCCCGATTTTTTTTCAAAAAACACGTGAGAATCCTATCGACTGAATTCTCACGTGTTACCACCAAGCATAACTGCAGTGAGAAAAAGAGTATTGTCGGTGGAGAAACTCAACAGGTACGAGGTATTCAGTATTTCTTTAGACTGGAACACAGTCCTCCTTCAATTTTAGCACGAATGCTGATACATTAGCCACGGGTGATCTGCAAATCTCCATGTTTCTTCTCCATCGGAGATCTGTAACCTCATTCTGGCAGGCATCACATTTTCTTCTGTCGATATAAATCAAATTTTTCATTCAATGTGAGTCATTCAATCTTAACAATGGGTTACTAAAAAGCGACTCTAACAACCGGAAAAGTTTCAAATTCCGTTAGTAGTGAGGTGTTTATTCATGGGTCCCGGGAAAACATCAACTCGCGGAACAAACGTTAGTCATATGTATAATGAAATTATGAGATTTTACAAACAACCGTTACAAATACTCATATTCTTTTGATTAAATTCGCGTGTCGGCCTCAAAATATTCAAACCCAAGATACTCTATAGAGAAAATAAGTACGAACGATACATACATTCACAAAAATTTGAAATGGCGCAATTGTACTCAATAAGGCATGTGTGAAAATCACATTGAACGAATGATAAAAATAACAATTCAAATATAAGGTAATCAATTAAATTATGTTAATACGTAATTAATACATGATATCATAAAACAATTTCGCAGTACTTCATATATAATAATATCGCGTTCACTGAAACCGAGTATTTGTAAACTTTGTAAACACGTGAAATAAAACTACGACGTGTAGTAATTCCACATTACACAATATTGGCCGTCAGTTGTTTAATTATTTGAAGCAATCGTACAATAAAATCGTAGTAATAAATAGAATTCCAATTCAAAATTGGTAGGTCTCATTCGCAAATTCTGTACAGTTGTCTTTTAAAATAACAGATACACCAGATCAAAATCATTTAATTCTAAATTTTCATTAATCTTATTGCAGCTAAATCCCTAGATAAAAGCTGATAGTTAAAGGCCTACGTTTGTAGTTCGATTTCTTATGCTTTGTTATTTCGTAAGTCCAACACTGCAGAAAGCCCTCGGTACACATACACCATTATTAGCTGTTTAGCAATGATTGCCCGGCAGTCTGAATCAGCGCTGTTTGATAAACAAATATGGCTTAAAACTAGATATGAATAACTCCACCGTTAAAAGATTAAACCACTTCCTCATTTGCGCCTAAAAAACTCCATAATTTTCAACTAACTTAACTAAATTACTTTCTTGTAGTTCCTCTCATACATTTGAGACGTTCTGCCTGCCAAAACAAGTAGGGCTCCCTCGTTTGGGTAAAAGAACCACGAGAAATTTACACGCAACATTTTACAGAAATAATAGTACTTACTTGCTGTCAATTAAATATATATAAAATATAGCTCTTCTGAAGAATATGTTTTGTGCGTAGGGATCTGCGGTAGATCACGTTTTAGAGTCTATGAAAGTCTTCCTAATGGGGGTTGTTGCTCGCGTTAAACAATTGAAGGTTCAGAGACATAAACAAAACGTCTTCGTGTGACCGTAATAATCGAACGAGTAAATTTTGTGCAATTTTGTTTGTTTTACTAAAACCCTTGAAAGTAATATTAGCATTCCGTATCATCAGAAGTTATAAAATCGTGTGTTACACTTGGGGATCTCTTAGAGGTGTACTCACGCGATCTTAAACTGAAAGAACAGCTCTGGGGAGCAAAATTGTCACGCTAAAGTGAGAGATCAATCTTAGATTTCAACCTTCTAATGACTCCCGCAGTAGGTACCGATTTGTCAGGACCGAAAGTTCACGACTATTAAGAAGGTTCCGTGACAGACAAAGTGATAGGTCACCGTCCTGCTCAGACTCCGTAATGATGCCTTTGTTCTCACAAAGTGCGATGGGGTTTTAAAATTCAAAGCCCAGTAATAGTTAATAGTGTCATGTGACCCGAATTTGGAAGCGTTCGGTATTAATAGGAAACGTCCCGCTTCCCAGCTAAGGTACCTGGTACCGGGTACCACCGGCAAATTCGCGGGGGCCGTATGAAATACCAGGGTCATAAATTCAGTGCCAATTTCAAGAAGGATATAACCACAACGGTTATCTCGCTTCAAGTTTTCCATTGAAAAAGAATTGGAGCACAATTAGGTTGAGCTTGTTCTGACCAATGCACTATCGGTGCAATATCCATAATCATTAAGATTATTAAATACATCCACGACATTTAGTTTGAGTATTTCAAACTGCATAAGCAGTCACGATACATTATAAGTTGAATTCTTACACTGAACTATCTTCCAAGTGATATCCTTGCAAAAGCCTAAGATTCAATACACTGGATGAATATTAAGGAGACACACTGACGGAACACGTCAAAAGTAGTTCAATGGTGAAGTGTATATAGCAATTACACACAAAGAAATAACTCTATTTCGGGTACTGAGTGCAGCCAAACCCATAGGAGAAAAAAAGGGAACATTTCTACGATTTTTTAAAATTGACCAAAACTAATTTGACACTTGTGACAATCGTTCCTTACAAGCAATTTAGGCTCTTGACTGGCGAAAAAATACCCGGAATCTTTGCTTGTTTGCGTCTCACAATGTAATTCCCGGGGAAACACAGACAATCGAAATTAATGAGACGGACAGCAAAATCGGTTTGTTCCACTTTGTCAGTTACCAAAAAACAATCCTAACAATTACTTCCGGTCGGTTGTTCCTTTCACCATGCCAAATCAGGATACTTCAACTTCAATCTGACACACACTACCCTCTGATGTGGAAACGACGTAACAATTTGCTACGGACCAAAGTGCTTGCACTTTTGTGCTTGACAGGTTGCTCCAGAAATACTTGGAGGAAACGGATTTGCCACCCGGCAGCCGTTTAATGGGGTAGACTGACGCATTTCCGCTATTTTTTGTCATTCACTGAAAACAGTCTCACATTTCTTCGACTTTTTCACGCCCGCAAAAAAAATTTCTCGTTCTTTGAAGCATGAATCGGTGCCAAAGCGTGAAGATGCAACAAGATGCAAACGCAGGGCGTGACTTCAAGAAAGGTACCTGCCCGGACAAAATTTACGGTGTCCCCGTACTGGTTTTGCTGTCATGAAAAAAACCTGAACCAAACCGGATGTTATCATGGTGAATCGAGTACATGAAGAATTTTCGCAAAGGCGAAGTTTCCAACAGCCGCTAAGCGAACGGCAACGACTACGAATCAATAAATCATGTGATAAGAACACACAAGAGGCTAAGGTTGCACAAAGCCCTACAACTAACTAAATAAAGTTGCCGATTTCACTTATATTAGACCTAAAACCTTACGGTACCTGCATACATGTTGACCTCGAGTCATGCAATCCCATACTTCAGCAAATCTTAAAAGTGGACAATGGTCATTGTGGTTTTTTCAACATTTGAAACTGCAACCGAAACCGGCATATTGTACGGGTACCTACAAATTTGTCCATCAAGCATAAGTCATCTGCACGTGCTGTCAACATAGCAACACTCGTTTTTATGTAAACGAAAGGACCTGTACGAAGGGGAGGCGACCATAAAGTGCCACCCACGATACCTAAGAGAGAGAGAGCTGTTTCGTTGCCCACGCTTTCTGGAGCCTGGCAAACGTGACGACTTTTCTAAAGCATAGGGTCTAACCTGTAGCGCGCAGTTGTGTTGAACACTCATGAGACCGCGCTGGGCACCATCATTATTATGACCACATGTACTCAACTTGAGGTCTAATGTTAAGTTTCCGGACTTCTTTTATGGGCATAGTATTTTTCATCTTTCTTGCCATCTTATTTCCGTCATATATTTCCGCATTTTAGTTCCCACTACCAAAATTGTAAATACAAATGGGCAAGTCTTGTGCTACCCAATCGTTTATTCGGGGAGTCGGAATCAAGGAAACGGCAAGCGATGAAACTCATAATTTTGATATGACCACGAAAATTAATAAGATTTTTTATATTATAAAATAATATCATGTTTAATATGGTTTGACTAAGATTTTATAAGTAGTCTGCTCCATTTTATTATACTAGAATGAGGTAAGCAATAACAAAAACTGATTTGGCGTCAGTCCGATCAAATCAAACTAGAGAAGGTCACTCTACAAAAGTCAATAATATAACACCAATTAATTAAATAGGGACTTGCTGCATTCCAAAAAAGTGAATATCTGCAATAGTTTGATGTGACTCATTAATATACGGCAGGACTTTTAAAGATCACACTCATAAACCTGACAACTACTGAGGGCCGATAATGTTGATGTCACGTAGCTAAATGCCAATTTATGAAATACGACAATATTCGACTCGAAAATCGAATAATCGAATGAAGAATCTTAACACATTACAAATATTTTTGGTACCGCTTTTTCACCAACGACCTCACAGTCACCTCACAACCCAACCATCGAACCTTCTTTGTGATTTTTTTTCAGGCCCACGCCGATTTCGTTTGACTCGACCCTAACAACTTCAACAGGCGAAAAAAACAAACAGTGAAAAACTTTCTTCTTAACGGGTCACATCAATTTGACCTGATGTCTCATTTTTAGTTTAATGACAATGAGCCAACGCGGCCCTGTCACAAACGTCTCGAATCAATCAATCTGACCACACCTGTGTTTGCCTGTGCGTCTTAATGCCCACACTTTATTCCGACATAAAATCCGAGAGCCGAAAATCCCACGTACCTTCACCAATTAATAATGAATTAATCAATGGACAATAGAGACCGATATGAGATGAAAGAAGAAGGCGAGCTCACCTTTGAATTTTGGCCAAACGTGTTCTCTCGAAATGCATAAAACAGCTTTTGCCGTAACAGGTCATATAGACACGACATGTCTTATTGTTCTCGTGCATGGAGAAAAGATATTAATTCATTTTTAAGTTGCGTCTAGTTTTGTCTGCCATTGCGATCAAGTCACGCTTTCGAACAGGTACATGTAGCCTTTCTCGAGGGTTTTTACCTAGGTTTTCGGGAAGATCCAGTTAGGAGGATTGGGTGATTAGATAATTACCATTGCTTCGTCAAACTAGTTTATGTAGTTAGTAACAGTAGTATTTTGTTGTACAATCTTGTACCCGCGCTATGACAACTACACACCACAATTAAGATTTTTTTCTATTATTATGCTAGTGTATTTGTTAAGCTACACAACTTTTACAGTATATTTCTACAGTAGTCAGATGCATACATAAAATTATAAACCTTTATTAATAGTGTGTAGTAGTACAAGGGTTAGGCAAGTTCTTTTTGTCTTAAATTTAGATAAATTTAGGCGGCACACAGGCCCAATTTAAGAGTACGAGTATAAATTTATTATACTGTTGAAAACAAAAGAGAAATAAAGCTTAAGGAAATGCACAACCAAGCACATTATAATTTAAGACATTACAAAGGTTTGATGATCTATGTAACCCGTAGATAGAAACATACATCAACGTAAAGTCCTTCTTACACACTCGGACAGGTTCACGATCTTCTCAAAAAAAAGAACCACCTGCACGCATATTAATATTTAACAGAAACTTTTTGATTTACATAAATAGCCGACCGCCTTCCTTGTACATGAGTAAGTTTGCCCGTGAATTCCATAAATTTTAGGTCCAACATCTCAGTCGAAAAAGTATGAAGTTTATTTAAAGCACATGTGAGGTTCGACGGAGTCCTTCTATTACATATCATGTATATCATGAGTATGTTTAAGCTCATTTTACTAATGCAAAACAAAAGCAAAAAAGAAAATGAAATTTTTACTCTTACCAGAGTCCCTGTATAGACGGCAGTATATTACAATTATAAAAAAAATGGGACATAAATATCGAAAAATGTAATGGCACAGCATGGTGGCAGCCCACGATAGATTATCAGCATCGATACGTAACAGGTACACCTCACCTGATGTAACTTGACATGTAGGTACTCTTCTCGTAAGAGACCAATATTTCAGTACTGGGAATTACTGGTTTGTCAGTAAGCACCTGGCGCAGGGTGCCAACACACACTAGAAAATAATAAGTGAAAGAGAAACTAATGGCGATAAGAAAACTGTTCCGACACCTTGGGGCCGTTACGAACGAGCGAATTGTTTGAAAAATTGTAGGAAAATATTAAATTCTCGCATGCATAATGCCGGAGTAATTAATTAACTTTAACTTTCCATTCTTTTTAACTAAAAGAAAATACGAAGATGACGACGGCGATGGTGGTGGTGGTGGTGGTTGCGATGGCGCTGACGAGAAGAAAAAGAACAGAGTGAGAAAAATTCAAATTTAAAATCATTAATATTAATGCGGCAAACACATTTTTGATTATCAAACTCATTTAAATTTATAATAATCTTTGTATTGAATTGTTGATTTAAGAACATCGGTGGTCAAATCTCTTCGGCATTCCCTTTGTGACACCCAACATGCCTTACAAGAGAATTAAACATACGCGAGACAAGACAGACGAGACAGTCACATTGGCAAAGTTTTAGTTTACTTTAACTGACTGACCCGACAACAACAACAACAATTTTGAATGGAATAAAACGCATAGGACATTTCAGAAAACTATAATCCATAAATTGTTAGTCAGGCAATGAGCATCTGATAGTTTCAGTACATGGAAACTGATCTTTTCGGCAGATAGCCTAAATTTAAAATTCCGCTTCGAAAAGGTTCGCCCTTTTTATTGGAAAAACACTTTCATCAATTGGGTGTAAAGTGAGGCTGCACATTAGACCGACCTACGTAGTTTCTACAGACCGTGGCCTTGCCCAATTAAAATCCAAAAACCAATTTCATTCCCAAAACCTTGAGCTAACCAGTTTCTCTAATTTATCTCTACAACTAGTTTGCTTTATTTACCAAAAATCAATCCCATTATGTAATAAACTATTCTAAATAAGCGATTTACCTGTATACGATTCCTTTTTCCGTAACACCTAATGAGGCGTGTCGATTCATTCAGTAGCGAACTGCAACATATGTCATTCAAGTACTTTCTTGTACAGTTACTTCCCGATCCATAAAGGCATGCACAAACAGGGTGCTTTGCCGCCACACATCAATACTTTATCTTAGTGTTACTCTTAATTTTCTCAAGATGTTACTCGTTTGACTTGAACCGACCCTTTGTTAGGTTCTTTCTGAATGTCCTACAATTTTTGTAGTACCCAACGTTTGTTACTGGCTAATGCTACAACAGTAATCTCTCCCTGAATGTTTGTCCACCAGCAAAACAGTAGACCTGTGTCTAAAAAACGAAGGCCCGCCTAATTAAATATTCAGTTATGTACTCTCCTTACTTGGGCTTCACCTTTGAACAAAAAATGCTTTATCTGTAGCAATTACCCGTGGATTAGTCGCCCGTACCAAGGCAAACTCTCGCCAAAAAATTATTCATCGAATGCATTTTTAATTCCGTAAACAAATTATTTTTACTGTCATTTGAATATCTCCCATAACACGCCTCAACGATTTCTATTTATTTTCTGTTTTTAATTTTTGCTCCATCTGTCTTCTCTGTTCTCTCACGTACTCTCCCTTCAATTTTCCAAGTTATCTCAAAAGTTTCGCTTGAGCCCGGCCCTTGGCACCTATGACAGTGTGGAGGATGCAAAACCGGTTTACACTAAAAGAACTCTAAGATAAAATAAATAATAATAAAGTGTACACGGGAAGAAAATTCGATCGACATTGTAATTTCCGTTTTTTTGTCTTTTGAGTGATGCAATCACTTTGTTACAACTTTGTTCGCTTTCCGAAGTCTTTCCAATATCACTTCTCTGGACACAAGCTGATTGTTTGCATGCAGCATCAGGTACTGGGTCCCTTGATTGGTATCGCGTGAACCGTTTGACGTCTATTGTGTCTTCTGTGTAATAATAATCGGCGTACTGGTGTCGTTCAAGACAGTCTGTAACTCAACATTCTATTTAAAACACTGATGGTCTTAGATTGAGCCTACGAAAGCGTACTTTCCGCTGTTCTGTATGAAAACATAACCGACTAATGCAAGATTGTGGGAGCCATCTCCAGCAATTGGAGGAAGCAGTAAATAAAATGTCAACAAATTAAATTTTATACCCAGCGTTGAAAGAAGAAGGCAAGGTACTCGGTGACGCAACACGATAAAGTTTCCATAAAGCGAGACACCCAAGAAAATCTTAGGTCAAGTTGAGACAAGCTTTTTGCTTTCACACGATCAGAATTCATAAGGTACCATGAGTCACAATACTGAGTTGGTTTCTGGAATGTGAAAATCTTAGGCACCGAACCTAGAAGAGATTCGGATTTTGTTCTGCGCACAATTGCTGGTCAAAACTTTGAAGAATGCAATTTTAACCATGAGAGACTCCACGTGATCAAAACAGCACATGGGTGTACTGTTACAGTATGAGAACCTACACTGACGGAAGTACATTAAAGCAGAGAGTTAATGGAATTGAATGAAGCATACAACAGCAAAAGGTTAACACGACTTTGACTGTCGACTCTCACGGACGAACCAATGCAATTACCATCAAATTACTGGAAAGATATTCGATTAACCACTCACATTCGGTTTTGTTTGGTATGCAACTTGCAGAGTAATTAACCGCATCAACGCCACAAATCAACAAGAGAGTGAGTGAGAAGAGAACCCGTTTAATATTTTAAGAGAACTGCATTTACATTTGATGCACTCGTGAACATCACTGATGACAAAAAAAATAGAAAAATATGAAGAATCGGCAGAGAAAGTGATGGGGTACAATACAATTCTCGCAACATCAAATTTTAAATTCCTCAAGAGGGTAAATGAACGTTAACCAGTACCAATTACTCATGTTACTAGTCATTAAAAAACTGTACCTAGGGAACAGGTATCTTTCGGTGTAGTTTCATTAAAGTAACTCTAATATTGTAAGTCTACCACCGATTTACAGGTGCCTCTTACACGTTAAGTACTCACATGCCTGAAAACCACTCAATAACACATTAGTGTTCAACATGAAGAATTCTAGGCATAAAAATCCCAATCAAAAGAACTGCATTCCAGGTGTCTACAAGTAGAAAACCTCAATGCACTGTCAATAAGTTATTTAAGTGAAAAAGTCACTAACCATCATCAGTTACCAAATTCGGAGACAAGTACAAAACTCACATTAACAGTTAATGTATTTTGCTGGTCTTTAGTGTTTCCATTAAAATTTTCTAAAATAGTACAGTGCGGTCTAGGCCTGGCAAGGCCGCCAATATTTTATGGCATCTTGTATGGTTACATACAGCACATCAAATTAATCTAAATGGAACAGTACATTTGCTGAAAACAGGCATTAACATTTTGTAGTGAAGCATTCAGAGGATCAGAAATGATGAGACAATATGCTTGGTGACAGCAAAGTTCAGATCACTCATATAGCAGCCTGTTACAATTTAGTTACAACTGAGCTGAATAATTTTGCATAAATTTGAGAGGAGTAACAAAGCAAAACTCAGGAAGGTTACAAAGTATGTGTTTTGAACGAGAGTAAACAGTTGAAGTGCTCAATAGTTGGAAGTGGCAAACAACAGGAAAAACTACGCTGATGAAGCAGAACTAGAAAGAGAACTGCTCAAGTTTTCAGATAAGAATATATGACCTTGTCTGATGAATAAGGCAAATTTGGTACAACATACCATGCCTCAATTGAATCAAAATTACAGGAAATATGTTTTTAGCTCTGACTCTAGCGTTTTGTCGATGAATTTCATTACAGCTTGCCAAATGAATCAGGAATTCAATCACTAGAATATAATATTGGAAAGAATATCAGGAAAGAGTAAAAATTCCTCTCATTCTATCATTGGTAGAGGTGTTTTTTCAAATGATGTACTGTTTCTTATGATAAATCTCTGCAGTGAAGTCAATTTGTGTTTACACTGTCCAGCTAACAGTGCTATTTATTGAATCTGTGGAATTCTGTTTGGTGATGTCCATTTCATTAATAATTTGATTTCAACTAGATCAAAATTGTTGTGAGAATTATTTAATTATGTGGTCAACTTTTTGTGATGTCTCATTATACAGATTTCTTTGGAGGTCTGAATGATCCCTAAAATTATTCTTAAATGCTTGGTAGCCAAAATTTCAATCAGAGAGTTAACAAATTCCCACAGTAAATTCACTATAATCACATTTATTAACAACCATGTGAAAATGTTTTCCTTCTGTCTCACAGTAATTAAATAATCTGGCAAAAGACAGTTGAATGGTACAATACACAATAGAAAATGCAATGGAATAAAGTTGTAAATTGGAAAAATTTAAAAGAAGTTTTGCGTGTGGCAAGAGACCACACACCCATAAATATTTTGTCAATGTTCACAATTGAAAATCTAATCAAATCTTGATTTGAAGCACCAGATGTGGGCATCAGTTAGATTTAGACAAATTGTTACCATCAAGATAAGTTAATTGTCTAGGTGAAAATATTCCATCAATTTCGTGAACATGAAGAACCGTGACAATCAGAATTCAGTTTGATTTCACACTGTGAGAAACTAAAAATAAAACAAAAAGTTTGTCAATTGTTTGCTCACCTCATTGAAGGCCATTCTTCTTCACTCAGACTGAAGTATCCACCTTGAACTTATGGCAGATGGGTTACACCCGGTTCCACTATGATCTTCACCTTTCCACAACACAAACAACACACTCCGGGTTGGAGGTCGTGCCTCCTCGCCCGTTTTTTCTACCTTTGGACAAGCAAATAACCTGGAACTGATAACTCGGTGCACTAGCTTGGGATGCGCATTTTTCACGTGTCTTTTCTTGTGGGCACGCAGGAACGCTCTCGAATCTCAAGTCTCGCTACCCTACGCTGAAGCGGGAATGCAGCGCGAAAACGAAGCAGAAACTGTGTTCTAGCACCTACATTAACACCTCAAAAACAGCATTCCTCAGGTGGAAAATTTTTGACTGTTTTGCGCGTACGTTTTCCAACAGTTTAGAATGGGTGAAACGCGTTCTCAAACGCTTTGAACATGCCTCCGGCGAGTCAACTCGGTTTATTTGCGGTAGAAATACTGCGTACACATGCGAACCTTACATTTTTCTCCGTTTTTATCGGTCATCAATACAGAATAATTATACCGTCATGCCGCCATTTTGAAGTTGGCTCTCCGCAGAGCCTCATAACAACAAGAACGGAATAACCGCTCTACGCGCTCTGTCTCAAACTCGAACGTATCAAAATGGTCTCCTCTGGTTTCTAATTTTTCTCCAGTGCCGATCACAAACGTTTTCGGTGTCTTTCTAAAAAAAGGTTCGCCTGAAACGAACGAAACGACAAAACCTAACCAATGTCAATTTTTAAACTTCTTTTGAGGTTGTAAACGTACGAGCGAGCGCTGCCTCCGTGATTTGATGTTTTCCATTTCTCTTTCATCGGCTCGTTGAATATGACGCCAATAGTTTCATTATTCGAACCTTAAAATCATCGCACATGGGTTCCCTGTTGTTTCCTTTTACAAATTAATGACCGTGTCTATCCTTTTAGGAACGTCAGGCTGTTTCTTACGGTTTGCCTCGTCGGCCAAGTCGTAGGTGTCTTAGACGTAGTTCCGTAAAAATCTGCAATATGGCGTTAGCGGCAGCACGGTACAATCTGTCAAAAGTTTCAACGGAAACTTGAAACATTTTCTTGCGTTTCAGCTTTCAGCCCTTGGTACATTCACAATCGATGAATTATACGTTATTATAATTATATCACATACTTCGACGCATGTATAACTCTACGTCGCTTCAAGAATTGTAGCTTTGCAAAAAAGTCCCCCAAAAGAAAGTTGTTTGAATCTCGGAGGTTTTAGCGAATGCACAAAACACAGGAGTCCCCGTTTAAATGCGACCGGTCCGACCAAGAGGAGAACGTTCATTTTTTCATCGGTTCAAAATTGTAAACACAGTGTCTTCTAACCTAACGGTGCTATTAGCCGTGATTCTTTTTGTTTGAATTGAAAAAAAGTGCTAAAATGACTTCCTCAGGAGTCGTAAAATAACGTCAAAAAAGGGGAACAACAAAAGTAACCTGCACACGAAGATATTATTATGAAAAATTTCGAAATTGTCAGAGTGAAGTCGTTATGACCTATATTTCCCGTGGGACAAGAATAATCGTTCCCCGTTGGTTGGATGAATGTGATGCCGAATACGAATTGCGAGCCTATCGAACAAGAAGCGATGGACGGCTTAAAAGGCACGCGTCCTGTGACGACCTCAGGGCTTGGGTCAACAACAACTGCATCAACCACGAGTACCTGGTGGACCTCATGTCAAATGGAGAGGTAAGCAACTGTAGACATACTCGTCCGAGAGGGAGCCAATGTGTTCTTTGTTTTTCTTTCGTTAAAAGGGGGTCGGAAATTCGCATGTTCGCCTCTACGGGAGGTACATTCCCGTGCCAGCTCTCTTAAAATTCTATCAAGGCCTGAACCACGAACAATTTGAAAATGATGCGAACAAAGGAAATTCGAGTATCGCAAGTGGAAGAACTTGGGTTAAGGGTAAGGAGGACGGTGGTACGAACTCCGGAACAACCGCCTTAGGCTCGACCGTGCATTCTGTCAGAAGCTACAGTGATGCATTCAGCTCTTGTACGAAAGACAACGACGTGGAAGATGCCTGTCCTGGGAGGGATGAAGTGGACCAAACGAGCTGCAACAGAAGTGATGAAGATCAAACACCGTGTTCTGCCAGGGACGGTGACGACGATTTGTTCGATGAAGGTGATGAGAACCTGTTGAAGGCACAATGTGAAAAATTTTTGCTGGAGGTGAGAGCGCAAGCCGTCGGATTTATACCTGCTGTTGAACAGGCGTGTCACCTTTAATTTGCTTTATTTCAGAAAAAATTTTTCCAGTGTCGGTCTCTACTCTGCAAAGCGGTTGGAAAGCTCGAGAAAATCGACAGAATTATATGCAAGGAAGAGGAGACATCAGAAAATGCCAGAAACGAACAAATAGAGTTGGCTTTTCAAACAGCAAAATCCGCTTGCAATTGTCCGACAATGAATTCAATATCCAGACCGAGTGTCAAGAAGGTTCGCGACCCGAGCAAATGCTCAGAAGTACTGCGGAGGATCGCAGACCTGAAGCAGAGGCTTAAAGTGATAACAGACAAGCGGGAGGAAGTTGATATGCAACTGAAGAAGAAGATGTCCGGTAACCACCAAGTGACCGAATTGTACAACAGGAACGATGACCTCAAGTCGAAGTCATTGCAGCAAAAATTGGAATGTCTCGTTGCTAAAAAAGGAGAACTCCTGATGGAATTCAGTGAAGCCTTAAATTCTCTCAAGAGACTTAAAAAATCGACTTCTGGATCGAGAATGTCGTTTAAATCGAGGGGCAGCTGCCCGAATGGAGAGGAGTACTCGTGCGAAAGTCGTGTCCCTTGTGTTTGTGGCTGTCAAAATTTCGATTCGTACAATTCTCTCCTGTCGGACACGTCGCAAGATGACTATTCTGTCGGTAACAAACAAGCAGAGAATGATTATTTGGATTCTTCAGATGTGGTTCGCGACAAATTTTCAAACGGCAGAAGAGCGAGTACCACGGGTGAGTGGAATAAGGAGGGGTGCCAAACGGCACAACTACTACATATCATAATACTCAAAATGTATTTTCAGATGATGCTTACAACGATGAATCTTTGAAGTATCGCGAGGATACGACAAAGAACAGTGGAAGACAAAATCGGTCAAACGTTTCGACACCAAATCCATTAAGTGCGAAAATGCCGACGGAACCTTCATCCGAGGTGGACGGCGGAAGAAAGGAAGAAAGTTTAAAAGTTAAGAAAAAGTCTAAATTAAAATTTGTGTGTCCTAAAAAATCCGTTAAAAGTAAATGGCCGAATGGTTTTGAGTTTTACGATGGCAGTGACAATCCGTTTACAACTGAACAAAAGCAAGAAGTACAACAACCAAATAAACAGCAACCGGAGGCATTGACTCCGGACAAAACATCTCGACACCAATGGCATTCGACACCGATTCGTGAAAACACGTGGAGGCAGCAAGGGCAGCAATATACCGAAAGATCGTTGCAACAGCAAAGGCAGTACAACGAATTATCAGAGCAGCGGGAGAGAAGAAATGGCAACGTGGCCTACCAACAAAATCCTAGACCTTACACGTCACCTACGGCCAAGGGAAGAAGTTCGAGCGGTAAAATTCCTCAACGGAAGATAAAATCGGAGACAACGATGGAAGAAATCGAGAAAGCTCTGAGGAATTACGAGCAGCGATTGAAATGTCTTGACTATCTAGAGGATAAGATTGTGAAAATGCAGCAGAGGATATTGGAGGACAGTCGTCAGAAGCAGGAGTGGCTGAAGCAAAGGGTTCAGCGGGAGAAATCGAGCAAGGAAATAACAAATCTGTGCTCCGAAAATTCGGCTCTGCGGAAAACGATTCGTCAGCTCATAGTCATTTCGGACAATCAAATGAAGAAGATAGAATGCCTGAAGACGAGCAAGAGAAAGCTCAAGGAATCTGCGTGCGAGGCGCAGGAACTCAAGAAAGAGTTGTGCGAGTACCAAGACGGCTTTGAAGAACAGAAGAAGCAGATCAACATGCTACAAAACTGTCTAGCACAACAGAGAACGGAAATAGAAAAACTGACGCACCTAATCAACAACAAAATGGTGAGTTTTCAAGAAATTCATAACAAAAAAAAAGTAGTCAACAGCAAAATATTGAATTCATCTAAGCAAACTTGTCATGTTTAAGCAATTGTCTGAAAAACTGTGAGAACCACTACGATGGCTGCGAACAGTTTGTAGTGTACATTCTGTAGTAATAGCCCTTGTACTTTTGAAATCAAACTTGCTGTGTTTGTGTGTGATACTTTTGGAGATTGTCAGTACGCCCAGTTCATCTAGTTTCGTTCATATTTTCTTAACTCTGTAGTGTTTGTAGTATTGATTTTACGAGTAATGGTGATGGTAGTGATAGAGGTGGTCCTCCGAAAGACTACTGGTGCTCTTTGGTTAGTGTTTTTAACTTATTAATAACTAATTGTGGTTTGTTGTATTCATATTGTAGCAGTAGTAGCCGAAGTGGTAATAGTTGTAGTTGTAGAAGTAGTGGCAGTACCAATAGCTTATGTAGAATTTATCAAGCGTGTCTCGGTTCCCCAATATTTCATTTTTCTCAGTTTTCGCACAACACCTAGTCTTGAGGTTGAGTCTGTCTTTTTTATTCTCTGCCCCGTTGGTTTTACTGTGAAAAAGTAAAGAGTAGTGTTTTATTTAATACCAAGAATACAAAGTATCTGATTAATGTAAACACCATCGAGGGGAAATACTAGTTGTGAGGTAGGCATTGTCGCACCTGATTTTTTAGGTGCAGCATGTGCTGCTAAAGATTTTTCTTCGCTTTCCCTCTCACCCCATTCGTCTCCAATTTTACGGCATCTAATTGTTAGTCGGAAACGAATTTCCAGACAAATATTGCTTTAATTCGTAAAACATCTGTTACACTACTTTGTTTATTTACCTATTTCGGAATTTGCATTTGCTTCCAACTTCGAATGCTTGACATTCCCACTTGTTTCTGTTTCTTTTCCAGCCTTTCTCATCCTTTTCTCCCTTTTCTTCTGCCACTACCTTATTTTCGCTTCGCCAATAACAATTAACCCTTTTATCGGCTATTTACGCTTTCATTGCTGTTTTACATAACTGACAGTTTATCTGTTTTTTATTAATGTCGTCTTTGTTGCATTCTCACTGTTGTTATTCTGAATGATGTCGTGAGTTATTGTTCTCATTGATCAATGCAATCTTTTACTTTGTGGAATTCCGGTTTTCCGGTGGTGTCCTTCTCGCGCTGCTGCTTACTTTATTTATGGCAGCCCTAACATTTTTCGTCAAAGCTGCACTCCAGTTTATTGTGCAGGGGTTATGTACTTGACAAGCATCTCCCGGGTAAAAGACTTACGTTGTACGAAATCTGGATGTTTTGTTGAACCTAGACCAATTGAAAAGAAAATTCACCGAAGACGATTTTTAGAACTTCTAAACATAAACAATATTTTGAAGTAGCAGAAAAACGTATAGTTTTTTTGTGCTACCAGGCTGTTCTGAAAAGAGTCAAAAGCCAACTGGCTTCGACAGGGGGGTGTAGGGTGAAAAAATACTAAAGAAAAAACTTATCAAGGGCCCTTGAAATGAAAATAAGCAGCTATAAATGCCAACAGCGGGACGTTTTACAACTTCACTTAACACGGACCCTTTCGCCGTCCGGTAAACAATAGTAGCTGCAAAACAACTTCAGCGGCCCTATATTTTTCTGTCTTTGAATCTGTTGGACAAGAGTAAAGCACAGTTGCCTTCTTTCTAGGACAATAATTCGCTGAAAAACAAGGCCTACAGTCTGGAGTCGGTGGCGATGAGCCCTCCTCGTGTCACACGGCCCTGTGTACAGGATGGTAGGAAGTTCGTCCAGTCGTCTGAGGAGGAAAGCTGTGGATGTGATGACTGGCACCAACAAGAAGTGGTGAATCGGCAGAGGAAATCAGGAAATGCATGCTGCCCACCTCAGACCATCAAACGAAGAGGACGTGGTGTCAATTACGATTATCTTGTCTGTAAATATAACTTCTAATCTTCTTATTTACTATCTTCTTCTTCGGGTTTCTATTAGATACTGTAGACGGGTTGCTACTGGTGCTGGGTCACACTTTTACACTTCCGGGAAATGATTTCTACTTATGGTGCATGCAAGGGTCACACAATCCGATTACAGTGGTATAAAATCATTGCACAATGTAACAAAGTAGCCATGACACTTTACACTAACAATTTATTGATTTGCGGTACGGTAGTAGTAACATAACGGCCAAAAATAATCGTTACAATTTCGCTACAAGAGCAGCACGACATAAGTCGACACATCTAATTTCTATTAGACAAATATTTCACGAAAAAAGTTACAGTGCAATTCTTTATTTGCAAATTACCTCGGGCTCTCTATGGTAAAGGTAAATATTTCTTAGCAGGTTCACGACATGCTTAATGTAACAAGCTTAACGTCTACCCAACAACCCACACGTCAATGAATTGACTAACTTGATAAAAGTAAGGCGAACTCTACGCGGACTTGCTTCTCCTTTGGAGACACCATGCAGGAGCACGTGGCCACTTTGACATGGAGTCGTGGTAATTCCCAGGGAAGCAGACCACCAGCAAAGATAAATACATTTTAAAATGGTTGCTTGTAAGTGGAAAGAGATGAAGAAATAAGATGAAAAAAAAAGAACCGCCCCAAACTTTAAAACTACTTCTTCATGCATCATCTCACACCTGGGCTTTGTCAAAGCCAGCTTAACTTAAATTGAGTTTCCGGTTTTAACTGAAAGTTTAATAACCGCCTCCCGAAAAAGGACGTTTGGAAAAGGAAACCGAAAAGAGTTTTGCCTCCCCGACCGGGTGAGGGACACGAGCCCTGCGGAAACGAATTGAATAGCTGAGGCAGCGTAAGAAAAGGATTCTTTTCCACTTCCAATTAGGAACAAATCTTTGGATGAAATTTTTTCTTCTTTTTTGTCCCGGGGAGGGGGTTATGAAAGGAATCGTATTTTTCTTTTTTGTGAGAAAGGAAGAAAAATAAAAGGATTCGAAAGGAATGAGATGCAAACGGAACGGAAGGGAATCAAGACGAGTAAGTAGGAAAAAAAAACTTGAGAAGAACCTTTTAACTAAGTTAAAATTAACAAACTTAATTCTTTAACTTAGGACGTAATAAGAAAACAAAAAAAAAACCGGGAGGGGACTGGCAGGAAAGGCAAAGAAAAGGAAAGAAGGTGGCTAACTGACAATGACAAACGGAACGGAAATAATTTGAATCGACATTAAGAATATAAAAACGACCACGTGGAAAGAAGCCCGAATACCTGTCCGTAGACAAGTTAACACGATTGGGAGGAAAGAAATGTAAAAAAGACACTTCAAATTAGAAGAACTGTACCGAAGTGAACTAAGGAACTTTAGGGAAAAAGGGAAGCAAAATATAAAAAGAAAACCCAAGAATCTACGAAAGGAAACCGAGACAACAAAAAGAATTGTTTGCTAATTGCTCAATCGAGAGAGAATGAAAACGATGAAAATAAACGAACACGAAATTGATAGAAATTATAAGAAAAAGAAGAGGACAAAGCAAAGGATTGAAGGGACGAATAGAACGGAAAAAAACAACATTGCCAGGGAATGTAAAAAGTAATGTAGAGAATGAACAATAAACCATAGGTACAAAAACAATAAAATATAGAATGAATGAAAATAAAACAGGAAGGAAACGATATAGCATAAATAGAAATAAGTAGGAGACAAAAGACCAACATAGGAATTTCAAAAAAACGAATGAGTACGGAGGAACGTAA
The DNA here is from genome assembly GCA_037055365.1 of Polyplax serrata. NCBI lineage: Eukaryota > Metazoa > Arthropoda > Insecta > Psocodea > Polyplacidae > Polyplax > Polyplax serrata. The sequence continues at coordinate 9,557,089 of JAWJWE010000038.1, read as the reverse complement.
GAGTACGAAATTCGGTCGAAAGAGTAGAGAAAGGTTAGACTAACAAAGTGCAAAAAGAGTAAGGAAGTGGAAATGGTGGGAAACGGAAGTGACGACATCACTGTATTCATCAAGGGAAACCCTCTTTGTCTTGTAATATTTTTTTAATCCTCTTAAGGTCGGATCTGTGTCAGTTATTTATATTAGGACACCGAGGTGTAACAATTAGGGTGGAAAACGTGAAATCATTTTTCACGACTCGCCACAACACCTGTCACAGAGAGGATGAAACGTGAATAATTCAGGTCCACCTATGAAGAAGAACCGGCTAGGGTAACGTAACGGGGAACGGGCACGCTACAAAAACCCAACAGGAGAATAATGGCGGAGATGAAAAAAAAAGTCAGATAAATGTTACAAAACAAGGGGAGCCCGAACAAAAACAAGATTTTATGATCTTGCTTGTTCTTGATGTGTTCTTGTAAGAGAACAACACTACAAGGAAAACACGTGGGCGGTCACGTTGAGAAAAATACAAAAGCAAATAAAGAGAGTTAGTTAGATAGATAGATAGCCTGCTGAATTGAAAATTTATGTATAAATCGCCGAAACGGGGCAAAAACCGGAAAAGTGTAGGAACAGAGACAGGGAATGATAGTTAGGTGAAACTTAATAGTAAAACTATGCGGAGTAGTGTTATTGAGTGCGGTAACGGAATATTAACTTGTTGTCCAGATTATTTAATAGTTTATTAAATTTTATCAGATACGAAATTTGAGGGAGAATGCACTACCGTTAGCAGTTCTCTGTTAGCGTAACTCTTCTGCCATATCTCACAGTATAACTCACTTGTATTGTCAACTTTCACTGGTCGAATTATACGCAAGCGTAAACGGAAACCACTGACTACACTAGACTAGTTAAGTGACGTCTGAAACAACAGGAAGAAAGAACTATGTGCGTCGAAGAAAACGAATAAAATAATTATTGCAGCAGATGATTAATAATCAATTAATAATAGTAGTCACTGTTAGTTAACAGGGCGGCTCTCTTGCACGACGGGCTTCTACCCAACTTCACTATTCACGTTTCCCATCTTTGGTCAGATAGTTTTGGATTTTCTCCTTTGGCAGCGTCTGCCCATCGCAGATGGCCGTCAGCATGCCTTTAAGCTCCTCTTTGACCGAGAGAAGCTCGTCCACTTTGGACTTGAGTGCTTCCACTTCTTTGCTGTGGAGGGCAGACAGAAAACTGATTTTCTCTTCGTGTTTCGCCTGTATCGCGTCCAAGTCGGAACTGCTTTTGTGCACGAGTTCCTGTAGCATTTTCTTGTGGTAGTCTTCTACCTCTTTTAACTTGTCTATGAACATCGTCGTAAGCTCCTCTTTCTCGGCGACGAAGCGAGCCTTCAGCTCCGATATCTGGGCCTTGTACTTCTCTTCCAACTGATTTATCTCGTCCTGCGGTTCCATCTTTTATCTCACATCATTTCCCCGTAATTTCACTATTTCTTTGACGTGTTTTTTTGTTTACTGTTGGCTTTTTTTGTTTTTGTGTCGGGGTCGGTGGTTGTGAATTGGGGAACGATGCCTCGCGGATACCAGGTGCATGTTACGGCCGAGACGATTTCAGTCATGAAGTCGTGGAGGTACGGCAAACTTTTGAAAGTACCTGCCAATTTGAAAAGGTTTTTTTTTACCGTTCATCAAGAGGCACCTATGGAAAGGAGGTACAAGTACGAAATATACCCGTTATACAATTCCATATAAATGTATGAAAACTCTGCTTATGACTTAGTAATAAAATAAATGTTACTGAGAGTAGATGTGACAACATAAACTTAAAATTCTCGTAAAGGTCACAATGTTAATTTGATCATTCGTATCTTCGATGGCCACCTGGTTGAAACGTATGTACATTAAACAATTATGAATAGTAAAATAAATTCCACTGTAGTCCAGCCTACGTGAAACACAAAAAACGGCACAGCATCTGGTTCGATGTGTAAATTATCCTCAGCCCTCGAAAAAAGTTTCCCAATACCGAAACGACCCCCGTGACCGAAGGCATGGGAAACCAAATTAGGTGAACGGTAAAAAGGACCTTTCCGACGGAGCGAAATTACAAAACCTCAAAAACCTCAATTTTTAAGTTAAGCCCGGTTTCCCAGGTGGAAATTCGGAAACGCGAGAACTCTGTTTCCGTCGGACGAGGAACAAGTGTTGTGTCAAACTTCGGTTCAGGTGCCGAGGGGTGGTTTTTGTTTGTGCAAGAGTTGCACACTTCATCCCTTCCTTTCTGTAAGTGCGACCGTACCGTTACGGTCTTCTGCTGCCGTTGTCTGCCGCTGCAGAACTCATAACTTCCGTTCAAAACGATACATTCTGACTCGTTCGTCCGCGTATGCCTCCAATTCAAAATAGTTGGAAAATTACCAAATCCTTCATACATTTTAAACACCCCGGGGAGAAAAGTGTTCGGACGGAGCTAAACCGTTTGGTTTGGCATTGAAACTTTGGCATGGAACGGAGTGAGACCTTTTATTTGAAAATATGGAGGTTGGAAGCATTGCAGGAGGCATTAAAGCGTTTCGGCAGTTATTAATAAAACCAAACGCGCGTATTCGTGACCGCAGTGGCATTAGATTAATTTAATATCGAATGTAATACCTAAATGGCGTTAGACTTTAGTTTTAAATAGTTGGGAATCGTTTGGGCGGCAGACCGGGCTTATTTTACAATTAAACTGAGGAACTTAACCGCAGGTGCTATAAAAATGACAAAAAATTTATTTCAAAGCTGTGACGACTGAAGCGTTGCTGTGATGAGTGTTGTAGGCATTGATTAAAAATAAAATCTTGAACACGTGAGGTAATAAAAATAAGTAAAATAATTATAGGCCAATAAAAATAAAATAATAAAATAAGCAACGTGTGTAAATCACCGTTAAAAATAAGCGAGAATGATGCAATGATGAAAGACACGTACGCAAGTCGAACTAAGTACATAAGTAGTACTTTATTTAATAAGTAAATGAGTACGTCAAGCCTCAAAAACGTAAACACTATTGATTATCATAGAAATTATGTAGCACACCACAGGTGCTTTAATCAGAGCTGGAAGACTTAAAACGAATGATAAATCAGAATGAGGTGCTACTCCAGTGGGATAGCCTGGGATGTGTTTCTACGTAATGATTTCTTCTCTATAAGCGTTCCAATTTGTACTTTTTATAATTGAAACCATAAATAGTTAACTTTGGAACTGGAAGCAGAAAAATTAAAAATACACCTACGCGGAATTATTTAATGACACAGTGTACAAAAAAAAGGATGTAGATTAAATGCAAGACACGCCATTAAGGATCTTCAAGAAATAGGATAATAAACGAACAAGCAAGGAAAATATTAATTTGAGTAAAAATACAGATTCGCAGGACTGACCACCTGTAATTGCCAACTGACCGTCTCAATACATAAAACAACAGACGGTAACGGTTTGCTAAACAACAATACTATGTGTCCATCCTGTGGTACACCTTTGGGTGGTCCATTAATCAGCCTTCACGTATATAATTTCCATTAAAATGACGGTGTCGGTGGCAACTCATTAACCATTGCGAGTCGGGCAATAAACAAACAACCTAAGTATATGTAACAAATAGTAGCAGAGTGGGAAAAGCCACCGGCCGTAAATGTGACAGTTTCGTCGTTGGATTCGTTCATAAACATTAGCTGTCGAATAAACTAATTACCACCGTAGCAAATAAATTAAGCGACTAATAAATAGATTGTAAATGTTATTAATGGACAATTTGGTTCGTCGTTTTTCCAACGGCAATAAAAATGTCGGGTCAATGACTCGTTGAAAATTCTATTCCGGGAGGTTTCGGTCAAGCTGGTTTTTTTTTTTTTGGTTTGACCCCCACTCGGATGGAAGGTGTGAAAAAGACAAGAAAAACACGGAATAGCAATAGCTATTAGGACCGATAAGAGAAGGATAAGGAACGATGAATGTTTGGGTTAGCACAGGTACGTACCTGGTGCTATAGGAAAATGTTGCTTAATACGACTTCGGGCGAAGGACACACTTCCCGCTAATGTTTGATCCATTAATGTTGCAATGGGTCTATTTCACGTCGTAGTAACTCTACATCGACGTCACTTTCCTTCGAATTAAACTTCTGAAATCCTTACATTAACAGCTCGACATTGTGTTGGTTCCTAAAAAAAATTATTTATAATGAGAATTTAATGGAGACTTGATAGTGGGTACCGTAACTTTGTTACGAAAACTGACCCCGTATTGAGCAATCCAAGTTCTATTTTCCGACGTTCGTAACGTGGAAGTGTGGTGATTTAGTGGATCGGGAAATTAGTAAAGGTGTTGGAAACTGTTGCCACATAGTGATTCGAGGGCAACGGCACTGGAAGAAACTAGCTGTGAACAACGTGTTGATATGCGCTTAAAACTATCAATTGCTTTTCTTCAGAGCAGTGTAAAATTTAAATTTTCACTGAAAAAAGAGAGTTTTTCACGGGGCTCTTGGGCGAGAAGCAGGAAATTACTTCGCTTGAAAAAAGTTTGAAATCAAAAAATCCACTTCGTCTAAAAGCTCATTATGCACCGGGAAAGCTTTCAGAAAACTTAATCAATATTTGTCGAAACTCTTCATCCCCGTCGAGTCGGTGGTGCACTCCTGATGATGACACCGCTGTGAGGAAAACGTACTTTGGTACGTATGTTGGCTGGTGTCACAGGTACTCGGTTCTCCCTCCCATCGCATGACGAGTGTGCGAGTGAGCCAGGGTGACGTGAGACGGGCGGGAGAACCCGTAAAACGACAGACCCTGGGGAGTAAACGGTGGAAAATTTCCAAAGTGACTCAAGTCGTAAAAATGAACCGTAAAGACCGTTTTCGTAGTTGAAGTATTTTGGGACAGGTCTACCCCGGGAGGCTGTTGATACACGGGAGCCCAAAGAAAACGCAACACAATTTTTCGTAGGCATCAACTTGGTTGGTGGGTTCAGGGAGGTCCCCCGAGACGAGAAACAACCCGGGGAAGTAAAAAATTTTTTGACGAACCTGAAAAACGGGAAATTGACGTTTTGCGGAGTTATTAAAAGGGAATGTTAAAATTTTTTTTTATGGATATTTTACGACCGGAGCTATGAATAAGAAAAGGCCCAGGAAAGCGCGGAGGAAAATACGGGAAAACTTTCGAGCGGGCCGATTAAAAGTTAAGCGAGAAAAAAAAGAAAAAGGGCCCAGGAAAAAAAGCTTCCACCGAGGTAAAAGTGATCCGATAAATTGATTAATTAACCGAGAAAAACGAAGCGTGGAAACACACAGAACCGAAATCTTTTCTCGGAACTTTGACTTTGTCAGAAAATGAGAAAGAAGTACGAAGTCAATAATTAAATAAGAGAAATAGATTGTGAATAATGTAAGGGATGAGGAGACGTTGATAAACCGGAAATGAAAGAAAAAAAATCTCGTCAGAAGAAGCAGAAGCCACACGCGTAACCGGCCAGGTAGCCAAGAGAAAAAGTTAATTTCGATTCAATGGAATGGAGTGATTAACAACGACACGAAGGTTAATAAATCGAATGATGAGATTTCAATTAAGATGTCGGGGAAAAGAGAGAAAGTTGAGGGAAGGAAAAAGGTCGTGAGAATTGATACGACTTTATAAAAATTGGAACAGAAGTCGAAGTGCGAGGCGAGTGCGAAAATGCAAGAGAAAAAGGCCAGACAATAAAAAAAAGAAAATCCCAGGAAGAACTGCAAAGTACCCGACAACAGGTACCAAAAATGTACCTGCAAGGTACCATTAACCAAAGCAGGAACGCATAATGTACGTCGTGGAGGAGGAAAAATAAAAATTAGAGGGTAGAGAAAGAACATGGCGAATCAACTAATAATACAACATGACAATTGTAAACAAAAATTATAATTTAAGGTACATGTACATAAGTTATGTAACAGAGAAAATGAAATTGAAAATTCTAAATGAAGCAAGAAGAATGTAGAACTCTTCATTACAAGGTAGCCAACTCGATCGGAATGAAAGAATGAGGAAGAAAACAAGAGAACATCGAGTCAAAAAGTCAGTCGGTAATACGCCCGAAAGGTACGAAAATGAATAGAAAGAGGACAAACTCGGAAAAAGTAGGTACAGGTTCAAGAGAATGGGAGCAAGGCGTACCTGATAGGAAAACAACTCCATTAGAAGAAGCAAACACAAGACGGGAGGGAAAAGCGGAATTTAAATTTCCGTCACAGGTACGGAGAATTGCGTGCCTGAAAATACCCGCGGCAGTGTCGCCAGGTAGACGACTTTCATCGAACGTCGTTTGATCTCTAGGTCGGCCAGCTGGCCCTCAAGGTTGGCGAGGTACCGAATGGCAAGCATTTGGACGAGTACCAGGCAGTTTAGTTTTCAGGTTTAGGTCAAGCTCGAAACTGAAAAAAAGAAAGACGCTACCGAAATTCACTCGTACTTTTTGAGATTTTCTGTTGCTTCGTCTAGGAGAACAATAGATTTTATTCGGATGTCCTTCACGACGTGCCAAATTTGATCTCTGGCGGGTACCTCACGGGTACGTTAGTCATCTCACCTGAACACCTTCGTTTTCCCGCCATCTCTGACCTTCGCTTAGTTCCAGTTTCCAGATGTACGTCATTCACAGCCAGCTACCTCTCTTCATCATCGGATGCTCTAATGTCTTCCTCGTCAATTCGTTCCAGGATGGTGGCGACCGGTTCATCCGACCTGATCCATTGGAAATGTTGTAATTCGTTTTTATTTCATACCACCCGACACTCGATGTCTTGTCTTGTCGTGGCATTTTGCTTTCCTTCCGCCATCTTTTCGTTTTAAATGTTCTTAAACGTGTCTTTCTCTCTGCTGTCACGTCTCTTCGCACTCGCATTGTTTTTTTTTCTCTTTTGTTTTCGTCCATTTTTCCGGAGTTGAGTCGATCGAAAGTCGTTTGTTTTTTGAACGATCACAATTTTCGGTAAGCCGGAAGCAGTCTTACCTCCCTGTCTCTTGTTATTCTATCGAACATCCCTTTGACGGGAAAACCAACCCTCCGAGCTCGTCTTTCTTTGTTGTAGACGTACATTTGCATCATTACGCGCCTCGGCACCGCCACCGTCACCACCGCCGCTGCTTCCCGTACAAAACTATTAGAAAGCTTTCAAAGTTGTTTGGTGATGGGCAAGAACGATAGGCGGACGGAGACGGAAGACTCTTAAAATCGGCTTTCGTTTCCGGCAGTATTTTTCTGTCTTTTGTCTTTTGAAATCCTCTCAACTCAAATTGCGTTTTCTTTGGGATGCATCCTTTTGTCTAAATTGGCCTCCAGGCGATTTATCCAAAATTTAGGCGAATCGATTTGCTAGAAAAAAACCCTCCCGAGTAATGAAAGCCCGCAAAACAAAATAAATTTGGAATGTGCTGTTGCTGTTGCCGTTCGGGAAGGTCTCCGCTAGGAAAACATCCTCGACTATTTGCTACCGCCCGATCATCTCTTTGCGTACCTGACGTGATGTGGCATGCGTAAGGTACGAACGTTTCGTGTTATAAATAGAAAACCTCCGGTCGGGTCGGTATTAACCAATTAATTCGTATCCTTTCTTGCGGTAACGTGCCGTACCTAAGGTCTTCGCCTGACCCTGACATACATAAGTTTCTATTAAGCTCCAACTAATTTATTTCGCCTTTTAATTGGATCATTCGTGGGAGTAGGACCGGGGTGGCATTGTTTGGTAATTTAAACAAAAAAAGAGTCATCTCCTTTCCGGCGATAGCCTTGGATGAGTAAAATGGTACTCCGGTACCCGCGGGCTCAAAGTATAATGTCCCAGGTCCAACACATAAAGAGATCACATCTCCTGACAGGTGTCGTCTTGCTGAAGTAAGTTGACTCAGAATGAGATACGGTGATGGAATCAATGAGCGTCACCTTGAAAAACTAGCTCGTTTCCATCGAGGCATGTAATGAGGGCAGAAAGGCCGCCTACCTGGAGTAAGAAGGTCGTACCTGTTCGCAAATCGTCGAAACGTGAAACACACAAGATCTGACTCGGATAAAACCGGGATGGGTTGAAGGACGGGTTGCCCTTTATGACGGGATCATTGCAGGGAGCAACAAGGGGAGTGGTGCCCGTATCAATATGAACGCAAGATCTGTAAAGGATAGCAAAAAGCTTTTTGATGGATGATAAATTATTTACTATCTTGTTTTTACGGGCAATCTTTTAGGGCCGTTGTTGCGAAACGCTCTTGTTTCACTACTAACGATTACATTGTACTACACATATATGTGTATTATTTTATATATAATTTTTCCATTGCATCGCGTAACTGCCCCCACATTCATCCCTTCTTGTATATAAGTGTTCAAAACATGTACAAAAACTCCCTAGAAAGTAAATATGATCTCCGTTCATAGTTGCCTACGGAGCCCGAGCCTAAAACGGTTATTAAGTTTTACCTTTTAATTCACAAATTAATTTAATTTATTAACATTTAATTAAGTACTCTTAAATTATTGATCCGAAGAGCTGTGCTTGGTATTAATTGAGCGGCAGGGAAGCAGGTACGCTTGAGAAAGTTCATTTTATACGATTTTTACTTACTAATAAGACACGAGTAATGTAATAATAAGGTAAGGATAAATTCAAGGTTATTTGTAGAATGGAAGTTGATTAATTTACTGAGTACTGTCTCCGAAAAAATACTTAATGTACGGCTAAACTGTTTAAAGTTTTAGTTAAACGGTCTGTTGTAGTAATTAAGTACTCACTTAGATAATGCTTAACGCCTTTATTACGATTGAATTATGGAGTGTCATATGTTTCGTAATTTACTGCAGTGTTATAAATTTACGTTGAGAAAAGTTTAGCGGCCAGCAGGGAACTCTGAAAGACGTGGAAGGACACCTCTGTTGATTTATTAAAGTAATTTAAATATCGAATATGCATAATAATTATAATGTGGTAGAATAAACGACTGGATAATGCTGTCATATCAGTATGTTCATTTTCTACATACATCAACGTGCGTTAACGTGTTTTGAAGGACGAATTAACATATTAATTAGGTAACCAAATACCCTTATTTTACATAAAAAGGATATTGTTTAACAACCAAAATCATTATCTGTGCGTTGTGTACGTTCAACTGTGAAGATTAACCGTAAAGTGACTATGGGAACTTATTATGCAACTCGCGTGCTGTCACAATGCGTCGTAATCATTGTAATCTTATGTTTCTGCTACAATTCCGCTGTAATGCAAACAAAAAATGACAAAGACTTTACTTTATTTGGTTCGAATAAACTCAATACAAGCCACAAGAATGTTACTACACGTGGAACTGCATCGGTCTAAGAAAAGATGGTTTCACTCTCAGGTACCGACAAAAGTGCACAACATGTGCTTGACGCGATTTTACGCGGGTGGTTCCTACAGCAGAAGACTTGACTTTACGGGTAATGAACCTGGCACTGGGAGAATACCTAAGGGTTCTCTCCACTTTGGTTTTCTCACCGTTAACGGTTGACTGGTCATTCAATGGAGTTCTCACCGACCAAAAATTGGGGCATTTGATTGTTCCAACTGTTACACTCGTGCGTTTTATTGAAGGTACTTAAATATTTTTTTTTTACAGGTTTTGTTGAGTAAAACGCGGGCGTGAACGTGAGAAATTACTCACGGGACTCGAGCAATGAACAATGTAATACACTCTTCTATTCCTTGGTGCCTGTGAAAAAGAAGAAAGGGCAGAGTTTAATGAGAGAAGCAATGAAATACCGATAATTACGCCTCCGGAGGAGCTTTCGTTGCAATTAAAAGAAATCGGACACCAATATTTGGGAGCTTTCAGCCGACAGTAAAAGTTTTAATTTTTTTTAGCCGAAAAATTACTACCTTTTCTGATGGTAAAGTTTTTTGGAAATTACATAGAAGCGTTGCCTTCTACGAGAAAGCCATAATCACTCGTTTGCTACTTCTTTTACTTGATATATATGAAATTGTGTACTTGTAAAGTTAAAGATTTAGGATCTTGCAACTTCGTGCCCGCCACATGAGGCCTGTTAATGAAGAAATTCACCTGGGCATCTTGTACACCTAATTTTTAAAATAGGTGAGTGAACTTCTCTCATTGTCACAGTTTCTCTAAATTTTTTCGTTAACAGGAGATAACAGACTTAAATATTGTGTCGCATAATTAGAGGTACTTTATAAAAAGTCCACGTAGGTAGCTCCGATCGTAATCTGTGCTGTGGCACCGGTCACCTTTTGCAAAACTACACGCTTCACGTTTTTATAAATGGTAAGTATCACATAAACAACGGGTATTTTCCTTCAAATGAGAGACTGAACTTCAGTCAACTAATTAAGCTTAGACAAATGATACGAGGCGTTGGTAAGCAGATGAGAGTAATAATAATGAAGTGCAACCACAAGGTGGATCAGTAAATTAAACAAAAAAATAATAAAAAGTTTTGCGGGTATGGCCGAGCTACGTCAATAAGACAAAGACTCCCGGGCAGAGTAGGCAGCTGGATAAAAGCCATCAGTGGCAATCATCGTAAAAATAAATTGCGGACATAGTAAAAGACGAATAAATCAAGTTGGGAAAGACAGGGAGGCTGACGTTTGAAAGTCCGACAGACGGCCAAGGGAACGTCCGACGATCGAGCCGGACAGACATCATCAGTCTTATCAAACCGAATCCATTAATTCAAGAGTGGAAGTGATAAAAAACTTCATAAAATTTTTATATCGTCCTAAAATAAAAACCGAATTCGATTTGAGGGTTACGTCGCCACGACTGTCCAAGGTGTTTGATTTCGACCGGACTTTTATTGAGGCGAACGATACCCGGAAGACCCCGACGAGATGTCTTAGTGTTACTCGAAGACAGGCACGAGAAACAATGAAAGACACGCTACGAATAAACGCAAAAGAAGAAAACCACCAAGAGTGTAAGTTACTGGGCGTAACCAAGCTATTGCCACAGAGATGTCCTTTACGGACTAACAAACTAATAAAATATTACAATAATGACAGTGTTGCGACTGTGTCAGGTGGAACAACGGATGAAGAAAAATAATAGAGAAAATACAGTACGCACTACTTACGTTGTAAAAAGGTTAACAGACAGAGAAAATGAAGACATCAATTTGCAAGAGACAATAAGAACGAGATAAAATTTTAACGTATATAGACGCTTGGATAATAAAGAGAGAACTTATCCTTGACACAAATAATTCGGTAAAGGAAGTTGAATTAACCCGTGAACAGATTACGAACATCTTAACTTCGGCCATTGCACTCGTTCAAAATCTCTCACATGTACTTACACTTTGGTAGAAAAATAGTAACTGAAGAAAGTTGGACAAAAGAAAAGACAAATTTAAAAATCAAGAGAGCACATGACAGAATACACTCTCACAAGTACACACAAAGATAGTAAAACAAATGCATACATAAATAAGAAAAGACACCTGGAAAAAATAATCAGACCAGAATAACAACGAGGTCTTTAGTGTACGACAACATAAGAGAAAAGAAACCAGTTTAGGAGAAGAATACAAAGTACCACCCTGCAATGCCTAAAAATAAAAATAAAAAATCGAAAGAACAAACAGAAAACAAAAATAAAATAAAATTGCAAACTACCACGTTCACATCCCAGTATTAGATGCGACAAGCAGAAGAAAACAGGGGAACATAAAACAGAAAGTCTCACGGTAACCGGGAACAAGGGAAAACAAACAAGAAACAGAAGGTGAAAGGACAAAACGAGATTCTTTCTGGCAAACTTGGGAAGCCCAAAAAAGGGAAAGGCAGACTCACTAGAGTCGAGAAGGATAAAAAGGAAATCAGAAATGGAAAAAATAAGCCGGCGTGGTGGAGGTGAGGGAGAAAAAGGCAAAGCCCGGACAGAAAGAGTCACACCGAAGCAACAGAATAAAACAACAAAGGTAAAGGAAAATGAGCTAGAAATAAGCAAGCACAACAAGTTTTCTATTCGAAAAGTTTTCGAAAAACACTTTGCTAAATAAATTTCTCTATAGAAAGGAAATGTTTAGTCAATACGACGAGAGTGCACATGAGGCGAACTTACACCCGTTGAAAAAAGGCAAAAGGAGAGAAGGAAGGTAGGCAGGCAGGCAGGCAAGCAGGAAGGAAGGAAGAAAGACAGACGACGATGTAAAAAATATATACACAGGAAAAAGTTTGTAGAAAGTTTTCGAATGGAATCATATTCTTCCCCATACTCGGAGAGTGCACAAGTCCCTTCCGAGTTTTCACATATAAATCCAAGAGTTTACTGCTCTCGAGGAGGGAGTCAAATCGTAAACATTTTTTTTTCTTTTTCCTTTTAGAAGATTTAGAAGAAATCTACAACATGTTCTCTGTCCTTAGAAAATGTGCATCTTTTGCAGCGGAACCGTCCGGGAAAGATACTTATCGTCGGAGTTGTATACACAACTTGTACTCGTGGATCTCGGGATCTCGACCCTCGTAAGCTCATGTAAAGGAAGTAATTCACCGGAAATGCATTTTCTTGCACGCATACACGTGCTAAAGGCTTTGGTTTTGTTAGAGACCCGTAAACCTGGTGTCATTTGCATTTTCTATTTACCGGTTGAGGTAACAGCTAGCTGGGTCAGCTGTTATGCAGAAACGGATAAATAATTTCACCTTGTCACGAGTCGTCGTTTTGCGGATGTAGTGGGAGAAGAAGAAAAAGAGTCGAATCCTCAAAGGATGCAACGAAAGGAACGCTTGGCGGTTTGTGGAACGACACCAACGAAAGCGGAGTCACGTTCCTGGATGTTACGGGTGTTGAACAATAACCGAATTTATGGCGCAAAACGCCAAATAACTCGAATGACACTGAGAAGTTAACACCAAGGTCGTGGAAGCAGAAAACGAGAGAGGGAAGGTGAGGAAGTGAATGCAAGTCAAATTCAGGCACGGACCAACTGGCCAGCTTTCAGACCCAGTCGCGAGACGATTGTGAGGTGAACATGTGATACCTGAACGAACCGTGAGGATATTCACAGCATTTCAAGGTACGTTCAAGAGACTCGCGCGGGTAGTTCGAGTTGAGACTTGAGAGTGTCGACTTTCGGGTGTCTCGAGACGAGGGCGACAAGAAAATGGAACGGGAAGAAAACGTGTGGGTTTTGCGTTGTCTGAGAAAATAATAGGATGTGATCGGAAGCTGGAGAAGAAGAAAAAGAAAAAGTTTCGGGGAGTAGATTTTCGAAAGTCGAGAGTAACAAACGAGAAGAATTACCTGGTCAAACTGATCAAACAGGAGTAATCAAACAGTGGAGTGATCAAGGAGTAATCAAAGTTGAACTAATCTGATGATTGAAAATGCTGAATGTAAGTGAAAGTTAGAATGATACCGCGGGTGAAACCGAAGGGAAGAAGAACTTGGTACCAAACGAACAAAGAAAACGGTGTGGACTCGCAGACGAAACAATAAATCTAACTAAATAAGCGTAACTAAAACGGAAAAAAATTAACTAACGTTCGAAAGCACGAGACAGAGAGAGCAATAAGGAAAGTGTCATTTTATTCCACACGGGTACCGGTAAGTGAAGGTACCCACGCACCGAGAAACAAAACACCTGAAAAAAATAACCAAACATGCCTAAAAATTAACAAGAAAATATTGAAAGTTCGTTCACGCGGGTAAATAAAAATCGGGTGTTAAAGGTACCCGGTACACGAAAATACCTGACGGGTTCCAGAGAACCGCGTTCATTCCCGTCAGTAGACAAAACAAAAATCCAAGAAATAGTCAGCGAGGTGTGGCAGTTAAAATTAGGTTCGTTCGGAGAAGCGGTTTGACGCCGGTGCCGAGCCGAGTACCCGGCAGGCACCTATTCGTGGGTATTTGCGATTTAAACGGCCCTGAACTCAGGTACCAGTTTCTGTTGGGAGGAATCGACGGTCCCGGGGGTATTTGAGCCTTCTAATCTCGGTCTGATCCTTTCAGGATTTCCGGCTCGGATTAATCCGGATTAATTTGGGGGTTAATAAGTCTTTAAATTTAAATCTGACGGAGCCGCATCAGAAAGTTAGTCTAAGATTAGAAAATTTCGTTTACGCTAAATTTATTCTATCTCATTCTCTCTCCTCGGTCTTGCAACGGTTAAGCCCGGTGTTTGTCTAATTTAACGTTTCCCTTTGTTTTTTTCTTTCTACGCCCGGTTGTTTTGACAATTTTTAACTACTCGTTTTGTTTTCGCTCTCGGTCAGGGTTACCTGGCTCGGACAGGACACTTTTACTATTTTCTAGTTTCTCATTTTGTGTATTTCACTCGGCGGTAACCGGCTGTGGTTTCCGTCCTTAATATTGTTTACGTTTTTGGTCAGGGTTATCCGGCCCCGGGCTGCTTCGGTGTTCTCGCCTTTTTTCAGTTTCTGATTTTTTTCCCTGTGAGACTGCGGTTCGAGTGGTGACTAATCTACCAGATGTGAACATCATCAATGACACTTTTAACTGGAAGTGGAGTGGTACTTTGACTCACACACATGTATTACCTTTAGTTTTTTTTCTCTTTGATTAGTTTTGCTCATTTCAAGTACTGTTGGCAAACTGACATCTTATTTTCTGCTATTTATTGCAATACTGGCTTTTGTTACGTTATCCTAGCGGCAGCATGCACCGCGTTGCATGTTGCTTTTGCAAGGTGTCGGTTACCACCGCTGACCTTCTGGTTAGTTGCATTATTTTTTGCAAGAATTATCTCGCGAGAGATAGTTTCAGAACGTTGGTGTGAAACTTTTTGAGCTTGGTCTCTCGTCAAATTAAAGTTTATCCGAAGTAGGTACTAGTTCGCTTACCGTTGCACAACATGAGTGTTCTGTTTGAGTTGTCCTTGAAAACTGTTGAGTTACAACTGTTTTTTCCTTTCGTATGCCGACTGACGTCAGTACCTGGGTACCTGCCTGTGCCGGTCTTCAACTCTCGTTTCGTATCATTTGCTTTCCCGTCTCTGACTCCGTCTCGAACTTTTTTTTAAGAATTAATTTGCTTTCAGATGACGGTAGACCAACAGGAAACGGTTGCCCATCAATCCAGCTTATTCACCGTGCTCCTGAATTGGATCTTTCCGCTCGAGCCTTGCCAGATCTCAACACCGGAAGAAGTCGGCGACGACTGGTCGACCATCTTGTCATTTATACTTCTCATCAAATGTCGAGATGCCATCGGTGAAATGCTCACTGGAGACGGAGGTGCTTGACCGAAAAACTCACAGAGGACCAGAAACGTCAACTGCACGACTCCTCTTAGATATTTATGTGTAAATAGTCAAATTATAGTTTTAGGTACATGTAAGTGACAAATTTTTATATTTGGGCCTCATATCATGGTCTTTTTCCTACCTTTCGTTCTCTTCTGCACCTTTCCTTTTGGGGTTTTTGCTTGATTTGTTGTGGTCTTTCAGAACCGTTTGTATTGGAGGTCATCTGTGCTTCCGTAAGTTTCACAAGCAAGATAATTACTTGTGGACGTTTTCTAGTTTGATGGGTGTAGTTTACTGATGGGTTTTCGTACCTAGCCAAGGAGTAGAGCCTTCAAGTCAAATATATCACCTGCGATGAACGTGGTCTGATACCTGGAGAGTTTCCATAGGAGGGAGTTTAAGGTTTCTTAGAACGATTGGTTAGTCACTAAGTTTCTGTGTTGCTCTCCTCTTAAGGATTTTAATCTTCAGGAGTCGGTCTAATTGCGGAAGAATAATATTGAAAAGCGGCGGGTAACGGGATGGAAAAATAAAAAATTAAATCTCTTTTACGTCACGTTTTAAATTTGCATATTTTACACTCATTTTCCACCCCGAAGTTTTGGGCCCGAACTTTTTGTCGGGGCGGCCATAAGAGTGAGACAGTCAAATGGCAAAATCTCAATTTTGTACGAAGGTTCGACTCCTCAGGCATAGAGAACTTTTTCTTTCGTAGGTGAAAAAAATAATTGTCGAATTCCTGGCAAACAATCAGTTCCGGTAATGGCGGCGTTTCCGTTCACTCTCTTTTCGTAAATTTGACCTTTTTATGTGTTTGTACGCTTGCGTTTTCCTTTTTAACGTGCTTTGTTTTAAGAAGAAATTGGCTATTATGTCAACAACTACTTCCGGTCCGTGACCCGTTAAACGCGGACTGTAAATTTTATTGTACTTTTCTGTTTGCCTTTTTTTTTAATTTCTTCCGTTTTATTTTAAAGAAGTTCGTCGTCGATTTGCTTTGCATGCTGTCGCAAGAGCGAGTTTACTGGCAAGTACCCTCTAGAATTTTAATTTGCAACACTTGCGCTGGGTCTGTCGTTAAAGGGTGGGTCTTTTTCTCGGGGAGAGGTGAAATAAGGTACCCAAATGATTTTTTTTTAAATTTTAACTTGTCGACTAATGTCTAGTCGTGCTGCAGTGTCAGGAGCATACGGGAATCTTGCCTGTTATGTGCTGCCCAAGCCTTGATTTTTAATTTTTCGTGTCATTAGTTTCGTTGGTCATGAGTTCATTTACAACGTAGAGTGGTGTTACTCTGCGTTTTTTTGAACTTTGGACTTGTAACATAACTATTATTCGTAACATCTATTAACTGCTTTTAATGGAAATCTTTTTTCTTTTTAATATGTTTATAATTGATGTTCAGCTTGGTCATCAGATTTACACGTCAACATTCTTATTTTAATTAGTTTTATTATTGAATATCTCCTGCAGTTGGTCGAATATGTTAAGAAGAGAATTTTGACGCAATACGTACAATTTACAGCTTGTGGATGTAAAACTCTGACCGGGAGAAGTTATGTGTACAATATTTATTCTACGTGCACAATATAAAGTGATAAGTGACGCGACATAAAAGAGGAAATTATGTAAACTTTTATGGTGCGATACATTTACATGTTTACGAGATGAGGTGTAAAATTAGGCGGAACGAGGTAAAAAAGCAAACGTTAAAGCAAAGGAAAAATGGAAATTGTAATCACAACTATCACAACCGCAAGTCGACTATTGGGTACCTGGCATTTTTAGATTCTTTTACTGTAGGAGGCTTACGCACGAAAAAAGTTCTAGGCACAACCCGTCAAACAGGTGCGTTCTACGTGTAGAAATAGTTGAGTGGTGGCAAGTACCCCTCACCACTTAAAATTCTTCTTCTCTGTCACTTCATACTCCACTTCTTCAGGTTAATTAAATTCAATAACAAGCTCGTAAATAAATATCGAGAATTATTACGTCGATACGGCATCGTAATTGAATTGTAAAAAGCCGTAATTGGTTATTGATTTTTATTATTCGATAATGCAATATTCGACATTGTTTCAACTGCGGATTTTTCACCCTCTGTGTTATCGTTGTTTTTCCCTTTACAGGAATTTGACTTTCTGAATTTTATCAACTTCCTATTATTCAGGTTTTATCGGGTGCCTCCTGGTGGTGCACCCGTTTTAGGTCGCACGGGTAGTAGGAATTAAATTTCGCGGTGTTTCTTCAACCTCCTGTGCTCCTTCGACGTGTCTTCTCTTCCTCCTTTGGAAATTATTAATAATATTTGTTCGTGTGACGTGGTTTTGTGTGTGTAAATTTTAACTTGTCGCATAATCGCATTAGAACATAACGCAGAAGTTGCCTTTTCTACTCTTTCGCCCCGTGGTTTTCATACTTCCACCCCTTTCGCATCCCCTTCGAGTTGCGATTTACATTTCTCTCGCACTCGCACTCTCTCTTTCTCTTTGTCCTTTCTATTTGCCTTTTGCCGTTCCTGTGGGAACAATTGTTAGGGGAAAACAAACGTGTTCGATTTTTTAAAGTTTAAACTTTCTGTTGTTGTTCTCCGTTTGTAATTTTGCTGCAGTTGAACTGGAGGAGGAAAAAAACTTTGTTTTTTGTAAATTTGTATTTTATTTTTGTGCGGTGTTTCGTATGCACCGCTCTCTGTCTCTCATCTTATCGTCTTGTCTGCTTCTGTGAATCTTTTATCAGCTCGCTTACTTAATCTATTAACATTTCTTTTTTATCAGACTTCTGTTGTTTTGTTGTTGCTTGGTTTTTCGCTTGCACTTTTCTATTTTTTTTTTTGCGTCTCTGCTCGCCACTGATTTCTGCAACTTTTTAAACTTTTCCTACACTTGAGGGCAACAGCTCAAAGGTCGATTTTTCTAGAACAACTTCCTGAAGCGGTTACTTCACAACTTTGGTATTTTATCTTATTCTCTGTCATGAATATTTAAGTTATTTCAAGTATACTTTAGTGCTTTAATGTTTTACATTACTTGCGATATGTTCGATTTGCCGGTACCAATTTGCAAAGACAAAAGTGTGCTTCTCTTCTGTTAGTACATGACGTGTAGGTCACATGTCTAGAAAGTTTTAATACCGTTGATGTTTTTTCAAGTGTTAAAAAAGGCTTGGGAGGGTTCAAGGAGTTTCTCTGGTTGTTGTTGCGTTCGAAATAAATACTTCATTGCCAGAAGGCATTATGTTCAACGCGAAGAAACAGCCGTGTTTCTTAGCAGGTAAAAGTGAGTAATAAAATGACACGTAACGGTGATTTCAATTGAGCTTCTATTATTAGAAAAATTCTTAATGGGTAATTAAATAAAGGAGTATCAATAAAATAGAAGAATTTATCGAGTATTGTCACACGCACAAGGACAACGAGTTTACCGTCAACCACACGGAGTAAGCAATTCACGGTGAGTATCCTTCTTGTATTATGTTTATCCTGTTCATGTTACATAATGTTGAATATTATGTATATATAATATTGAACATTTTAATGAAATTTTCAACTGTGGAAAAAATGTAGATGGTTAATGTAAAAAGACTACGACTAACATTTTGCGTCAGGTGGTTGATTCCAACTATCACGGGGAGTGTCGCCCTTCTATCGGAAACCATTTACCCCTTAAATTAGTAACAATTAGTTGTCCTTCGTGGTCGTGCGGTTGCCCGGAAAGAAGGGATAATAGCAGAAAGAAAACAGGAAGGGCGGTTTTCTACGCATTAGCAGCCTTAATGAGTGTCAAAATGATCCGAATAATTAGATTATTTAATGTATCAATTAACCCCGGCGGACGATGGCTTTTAAAATAATGGCGCCATTGAGACCTTGTTGTAATACCGGACTGCGCTGTTAATATTACTCATGGAACGTTTATTCCGTGTGATTGTATGTGTATTGGTCAGCCAGTAAAGTAAATAATATTAATAAATTCAAATCTCATAGGTTACAATAATTGTGACGGAAAAACCGACCCCCAGTTTTTAATGTAATTGGTGTGGTAATGTTCACGTCAAAATTATTGTTTTTTTTAAAATTTACTGTAATTTAATATATTAAGGTAACATTAATAATGAATAATCATGTTTATTAACATAAATACTAATAGTGATATAATCAAATGTGTGATTTATTTTATTTGTGTAGAACATGAATTTATTTATGTATTTATAGAACGTCTTTGAAAGTTTAAAATTCTTACTAAAATTATACTTTTAGTGTACAACATATATATAGGGAAGTGTGCATTTTTACGTAATAATTACTATTAATTTAAGTAACACATAATAGCGTGGAAGGATGAGAAAAAGTGTTGTTCTATTAGTATAAAAATTGGGGAGCCTGGCAGAAAGTTTCTATTGTTTTATTAGAAATTATTAGAAAACGTGATATCACAGATTCAACTTCTAATTCACGTAACATTTTACCAAATAACTATATATAAATTGAAAACAAATCCATTCCAAAGTCGCTTAAAGGAGTACATGTTACACCTGGTTGTATAATTGAAATTCTTAAGGCGTATCCCGTGACACGTTCGCCGCGAAGAAGTTGAAAAAGTAAGAAACAGTCTCCGACAGTACGGATAAAAGTATTACATTGTCTAGACTAATGTACGGCGGAAGTTTTTGTCCGACTACGTTCGTTAATTGCGCCCGAAGAGAGAACTCATGCTGAATAGAAGATGTGGAAAACGAATGAATTAACTTTATTAATACGAAGTGTCTGTTGCAGTAATAATAATATAGAGAATAATGCCCAGTGGTAATCGTGGAGTAGTAATGTAATTCAACGAAGAGATAAACTAAAATTCAGAGTGGGTGGATAGACAAAAATAGTTTCGCCTAAACTACAGATTAGGCTGATATATAATTTTTCGCCTAGACGAGACTACCAAAGGAACAATACGATATGAGCCTATTAACAAACACAAAATCCAGGCTGCCGTAAAAAATGGCAACTTGGGTGAGCACAACTAGAATTTACCACGGGGATTTTATCAGTAGATGAGGAAACTTTTCCTTCTTTTGTTAAATACAAAATGAAGGAATTCCATGAAGCTGAACGTTAGCAGTTTAACTTTTTTATTTTACTGAAGTTACCACCAAAACTTATGGAGCAAAATTAACCATAAAAGTACTTATTGAAAAATGCTTATTTATGTGCTTGTGATGTGATGATTCATAAGGAAAATATTTGACATAAAATACTCTTTTTTTTGTATTTATGTACTCGGGCTATATGTAAAAATGTATTCAAATAATCTGATAGTCTTTCTGCTTTTGGTTAACTTCTTAAATGATGTATACACATTTGATATTCTCTTCTTCTTTCATTCCACATTCGATTCCATTACGACAAATTGGTTGTACACAATATTTAGTTGTAGTGAAATGAACGCCCCTTTCCCAAAACTAGTACCATCAAAACTCACATAAATTTGAATTTTCAATTTTCAAAAGGTGATCTTTTTAAGTTTGTGCTAATTAAATTTAGACTAATATAAATTCTACAAGAAGATATTTTGGAAGAATTAGAAGAAGAACAGGATGTAGTGAGGAGGTTGGCGCTGTTGAAGATGACGACGTGGTTAGCAGTAAAAAAGAAGTCACCGGATGACTGTGCGTGAGGGAAAACGGGAGATCACCCCAACCGAGTGAAGGAGTCCCGTGTTACACGTGGCAGCAGTCAAAATGGCGGAGTCTGACTCTGGTAAATTCTTATAATTTTATAGGTTCCCGATAGTTTTAGAGATTGAAAGTCCCCGAAAATGTTTTTTCATTCTTCAACCTCTAAAATTCCATCCCTTACGTGAGAGATTTACCGTGTCTCTCCATCTCCGCTCTATTTCTTTTCCGTCTTCTTCTTCCACTTTTAAAGTCCCATTTTAATGTTATTTTAGAAGTCAATTGAAATTTACAATTCGTTCAATTTTCTTTTACGCTTCTTTTTCACGTTGTTCATATGCGGGCGGTAGGGCGCGTTCACGCGGGTGAAACGGGCGGTTTTGCGGTTTTCAATGGAAAAAAAATAGTCCTTCTCTCTCTCTCTCTCTCTCTCAAAACTACCCTCTGGACCATTTTAGGTGATATTTTTTATTAGGTAGAGCTAAAAGCCTTTCGTCACTCCCTTCTATCCCGGAATTTCATTCGCCATGTTTCTTTCTAGAATGTGCCACCCGGAATTGCCCTGTATTTTGTGATTCAACACTTCTCAGTACACATTACTTTTGTAGTTTACTGTTTAGTAAAAAAAAATGAGTGAATACAAGCTTTTAGGTTTCAGTCGTCGTCTTCTTTTGTAACACGTTTATTTTGGTTTTTGTCACGAGTCGCCTTTTCGTAGGAGAAACTGAATGTTACGAGGAAGACATTATTTCTACCTCGAGGCAAATTATTATTATTATTATAGAGCAATAACACATGTAATAATATATCACAGGAGGTGTACTGCTACAAAGCATTAAAAAAAATAGACAAGAAGAGGATTACTTGATGTAACGTGAAGCCCAGTACACCTATGGAAAATAATATAAAACGCACGTGCAAAAGTATGGGCTGCACGGAGAAGAACAGTCTTACTTATCCGACGTGAAAACATCACTCCAACTGCGATCACAAGAAAACCGCAGAAAAACAGACGCCAACAAAATGTACAAAACAAGAACCAGAAAAAAAGAGTATTACTTAGTAAGATATATAATAAATGGACCAAGAGTTCATCGTAGCGACTTCCTGCGGCGGTACTCGAATGTCTTACTTAACCAACAGAAGAGTAAAAGTAATCGAAAACATACTACGGCGTCATGCGTAACATACGTGCACACTGAACAAGAATTTAGCACAAACCAAAAAAAAAACAACCAGAGTCGTACATTGTTGCAAAACACGACTTTTCTTCACTACAGAAAGGAGAACACCTGTTGCATGAAATTTTTTTACCTTCGGACGAGAAATTTAGTCGTCAGAGACGGAACAAACTTAAAATTTGAGGAGTCCATTCGTAATTTAAAAAGCAAATCAAATTTCCTCGGAAGAATAGAACCGGTGCGTCTAAGAGTAAATAAACAACAGAACCGGAAATAGATGAGAAGTCTCCGATAGATTTAAATGGAGGAAGTGTCTGTTTTGTCCAAGGGCTCTTGGTGTTTGTACCGGGATTAATGGCGTTTTACCTTTGAAAAATAACCTTTTTCTGCCTTGAATCGTTTCATTCCCATCCCTCCACATTGGGTGGTGGTGGGGGGACATTAAGTGCCGTTGCATAATTTTCCCAAAGGAAAAGTCGAAAGGTTGTCCCGTGCAGCGCGAAAAAAATATTATATTTTCACTTTCCCGTGAAAAAGGAGAGCGTGAAAAATAATTAGCCGAGTTAGAAGAATTTTTTTCTTTTACTTCTCTACGGGGTACGAGTGAAAATGCAAAACAGAATGTTAGTCTCCCTCTTTTTTTTCGAAAGGACTTATTTAAATTTTGTAAATTTCATTCAAAATAAAAAAAAAAATTCCAATTCGGAAGTGGAAACTTCTGTTTGCTCGTCTGCGGAGAGGCCACTTCCCGTTTTTCCCGTACGAACCGGACAGGACGTCCGTTTTCCCGTAACTCTCCGGGTTTTTCTGTCTATTTTCCTGTCGAATTCACGCACTCTCGATTTTATGCGGGACACCAGACGAGTGGAATATTCTAAGTTTGGAATTAATTAAACGATAATAATTGAACTTTGTCTCTCTCTCTCTCTCGCTCTCACTCATACGACTGGAGTGAGTTGTCTTTCAGAAAGGCAATCTATTTTTTTTTTAATTCGAAAAGCAATGTTTATGAAAATATTTTTTTTTTCGTAACAGGAGAGGGAAAATCCTCATGTACACCCGAATAATTGTGTTCATGCTCATGGTGCACGTGTAAACTGGAAAGGGAGTGAAGAAGTTAAAACAGGGGAGTACAGAATAAACCGATAACTTGGAATAAGTATACAGAGAAGAAAACATGGAAGAATCAAGAAAGCAAACATAAAATGGAAAGGAACAGTAGGGCTGATTGGAGGTACTGGAATTTCTACTTAAGTAGAACAAACGACAATTCTTGTTTCGAATTTCCCGCCAATTTCAACCTCCTGTTATTTTTTTTTTGGTAACCCCTGAGGTGGGCCAAAGTAAAATTTGATTAATGCGCGAACGGCACGAACCATAATAAAAAATTTACTGTACTTCGAACGTATGCGATTATCATTTTCAATTTTATTGTTTTTTTTATTGCCGCTTATTTATCAGTTAATTGATACTTATTCCGAAATTACAATTAATGTAATCGTAGACAATATCTAATTGGTGGGAAAATCTACGATATTAAGAAAGGTTGGAGTGTTCTAAGTGGTTCATTTACTGGGTATTAATGAAATTACAAGGGGTGATCGGGTGGTTGGGCGGTGAGTTTCCAACACTCCGGGTGATTTTTTTTTTCTCTGGAAAGGTGGAAGAGTGGAACACGGAACCTGGCGTCAGCGGCAATTGTATTACAATATATAGTATAACATTAATTTTTATGATAATTACGCACGAATTTAACACTTTAATGCACGGAACCGAAGGAACGTGTAATCAATTCCTTCGGCAGTTAAGTGGAATGATAACAAAATTGGCATCGCGTTACGTTCTTCAGTGCTTCTGTGAAATAATTTAAATGTCATTGCGTTTTAGGAATGCGAACAAATGTGCAACTTACATTAAATAGAGGTGGGAATAACTACGAAAAAGTAGGTGACAGTGGCAGTGCGTTATAATTGTGGCAAATGAAAAGAAATTTCTATATAAAAAAACTCACAGATTCAAAGTAATTGTGGAACTTATTACGGCTTAAACAAGATAAATAGGAAATTGTGAACCTGAAGGAGACTGAAGAAGGAACTTAGTACGAGGAGAAGAAACCAGAAGAAGAAACAGCCAGTAGCGTGACGAAGGTACTCCCGAGAGTACTGAGTTACATCAAAACCTTACAGTTGCACTAAAAAAAATAGGAACGCGTCAGGGTGAGAAGAAAACAAACAAAAATAAACACCCTCAAAGAGAAAGACAATAGAAGGAGAATGAATGTCAGAAACATGGAGGACCAGGAAGTTATCAATGAAAATTATAAAAAATACAACCTACTGCACGAAATTACTTAACTAATATTCAAACTAAAGAAAGAAGCACCGTTGACGGATGATAAGATGAATCATACACAATCGTACAGACAACGCGAACACGACGAAACCAACAAGAAACAAAGAAACCTGAAAAAGAATGAAGAACGATACGAGGAGAATGACACTGACCGACATGTATAAGCCGACGAATAATAAAGGAATAAGAGACGCTCAGAGGGATACACGGAAGACGGGAATGAAAGGGTCCACCCGAAACTACAACAATAGATAAATGAGGAAAACAACGAATGGAAACAAACAAAGGGATGAATAGAACAATCAGAAGGAAAGTCGTAATTAAACGTTGGAGTAAATTCGATAGTTAAAAGCAACAAAATGTCAATTAGAAAGGCTCAAAGGACTCTGGGGAAAAGTCCGTTCAACGCCACATTTGTCCTTTCCTATCGAAACTGACCGAAAACATGCAAACTATTAATCTGAGCCCGCAAATTGTAGTTTGCCGAATATTTCGATAGAACTGATACATACGATTAATATTTTCATAAAAGAAAACTGTTTTTTAGTGTGAGAGAACATGCCGAAAATTATTTCGGTTAAGGGGAGATTTGATTTGAAAAATTAGTACAAACTGTTGCACAGTACGATGAATATTAAACTAAGTTTGGTTTTGTACTAAAAAACTATTAATAAGGAATTTTACTAAGACGTAATAGCAGCTCGAAGAAGTGTATAATCCTTGGTGGTGAACAATTTGGTGGAGAAAATTGTATAAAAAAATACAAAGTGCACGTAAAAAAAGGCCGGGGGACCGTTACAGACACCCGGTAAGAAACCACTAACTAAATTCCATACAGTAATTGGATAGTAACAGCTTGAACGTGAACGACAGTTGGCGACGTAGAATAAGACAGTGGAAATGTACAGAAGCATACTGTAGAATGTCCGACATGATTACCAGAACTTTTGACTTCGATGTTTTACTGTTAAAATTCGTCAAGACCACCACAATCAAAAGGGATGTATACAGTTGAGTGATTACTTCCAACAGAAGTACGTCGATGAAGATGATGATGATGATGATGGCGCAGTTGAAAATTTAAAAAGGACAGGTAATTGTTGCGTGTGACATCACAAACGCTTAGTAAAATTTAAACACCACTCAGCTTGTTACTAACTTTTCCTCTTCAGGTCTGACATCTACCGGTCGATAATAATCCACGCAATTGAGACGAAGAACATACAGTTGTCGTACAGGTACTGAAAGTTAAAAAATTATACTTTGATATTTTTTCAAGTGGAACTTTAAAATTTAAAACCGCAATTTTGCAGGAATCAAAACGTCAGTAAAAACCTGAAAACGGTAACATCAAAGGAAAAGGATGTACAGGTACGTCTATTTACATTACTGACCCTTTCAACTCTTGCTTGTCTACGTCCCACACGTAGGAAGAACCGTGAAAGGTTAGCCCTGACCAAACCTTTGAAGGTTTCTTAATGAGAAATAGGCCGATTGTATCGTTCGAATGATTCGCCCTGACCTTTGGGTCAGGAGCAAGGAGAAAATTGTAAGTTTGATTTTCAAATTTCTTCCACCACCACAACCCCCCCTCCAGCCTTCTCCCGAAAGGCTCCAAATCATCCGTTTTTGGGTTTTTGAAATTTAGACTTAAAGCTCATTTATCCGTCATTTGGGTATTTCTACCCTCGTTCTCTCTCACTCAAACGAGGGACTGGCGGCGAACGTGGGGGGCGCACCATTCTGACTTTTGCCTATTTCTACTTCTGCTTTGCGCCGACCCCTCCGAGGGACCATCATCTCGCCCGAAAAACGACAAATGCATACAAATCACTCCATTTCAAAAATTTAATATTGAATTTTACGCAATTCGACCTCAAACGTTTCTTCCGATGAAGCCACAAACCGGAAAAAGGAAAACATTTCGACTGAAATGAAACGACCAAACGAATTTCACCCGAAAGCGAAAGGTTCCCTCCGAGGGTTGCCGGAAATCAACATGGTCAATTTCGCTCCTCGTCGGTCACAACTCGTTCAAGAGAAATTTCTTCGCTCAAGCAATTGCAAACTACCCAAGGGAGAATTGTAGTGTCCGGCAAAGC
Source organism: Polyplax serrata (assembly GCA_037055365.1). NCBI lineage: Eukaryota > Metazoa > Arthropoda > Insecta > Psocodea > Polyplacidae > Polyplax > Polyplax serrata. Next base: position 9,530,512 of record JAWJWE010000038.1, on the reverse strand, counting down.
GTTGCACGAGCGCAACATTGAAATTCGTGTGAGGTTGGGAAGGAATGAAGAAGGTGAAAAGGTTTCGTGGGAGTGTTGCTGATGTAAAAATTGTCACCAAATAGCGCCGATGGTCACAAGTGTCGCAGTTACTCCGCGATTAAGTGACAAAACTCCACAAGAAGTAATTTTAGCGAAATTTATTTGTTCAATGGGGGTAGTACACATTGGACTTGTGGTGTGGTACCTTGCTCTAGTCACATGTGTTCACATTGTAGTCACAGTTGGTCTACCAGATGTAGTTGTGCTTTGTGAAGTTGTGGTTTAGTTGTTAGTAAGCGAAAACCTTGTTTTTATGAGGTGTCGGGTTATCATCTCACGACTGTTTTTCCTTTGCGGAATTTTACTGAAAGTTGTGGTCTGAGAGGTTTGACTTGAAAGAAATGGTTACCTCGCCGAAGAACGCATGACGTTTCATAAATCGGGAATCATAAGAAGGTGTAATATAGCTGAAAGGTGTGAAAAGGCAGTGAAGAAAAGTTGTGGGAGGAAAGCCCTTGTAAAGAAAAAGGTTTTTTACTACCGGGGTGAACACTGCCGTGAGAAAAAGAAAGGTGCTGGTGCAGTTACGAGGAGAGAACGGCAGACAAAATAGCCGAGCGAAGGTAGATGATGAATAGACGAAAGTAACACAAGAAAAGAAATATGGCGGTGAAAAATGGCGGACGAGTAGAAAAACGCCGTTTCAATTTGTACTGTTTTCGTTTTACGGTTCCTTTCGCAACCTTTTCGCGCGTTCGCTTTGTGTCCTCGCCTTTCACCTGTCACCGAAATTTCCTTTGCGTGTCTTCAGGCTCGTCGTGTGTGCCTTTGAGGTTCTCATCCTTTCTTTGTATGATCCTTTGAAACCCTTCAACTCATTTCACTTCTCATATCTCTCGGTTCAAACTTTTCACCGTCGAAGATATTCGTCATTTGTCTTCCTTTATTTACATGTCTTCGGCCTGGTCTCGGTCTCCGAAGGTTTTGCTTCTCTCAACCTTTCCTTACGCTTTCCTCAAAGTCCTCTCTTATTTCCAAGAGTGGAAAAAGAAACTTTTCCGGTTTATTTTAACGAATCATCAACTTTCTCTTACCCCACAGAGAAACTTGCCTCGGGGCTTTTGTGCAGTCTGCAGACATTTTTCCCTTTTTTCGGCGGTGGGGAGCGGGCGGGGGGAGGGAGAGAGGTGGTGGAGAAAGCGTCTGGTAGCCTTTTGTGTGCCTTTTTTCTTTTCCGTCATCTTTTCTTAACCTTTCTATAATCTTTTTCTTTCGTATGCAAACCGTCTCGCAAAGCTATTTCAGGTGTCTCTCAAGTCTGTTTACTCAAAGATTACTCTCGTCACGGGGTGTTGCCTTTCGGGGATGAAAATTCACGTCGAACTGGGCGTCGATGTTTTCAACGAAATCCCTTAATTAAGACAGTCGTATTCAATTAGCGGCTTGTAGACGTTGTGTTTTTTTAACTATTATTCGCCGGACGCCATTTTGAATTCTGATGCGGATTACCGTTGTTCCCTTGCCTTTGATTTGTGTCCTTTTAACTACCCTCTCCCACGTCTGCTCCTGTTTCACGCACATTTTTCATGACTCACCTTGTTTTCTGCTTCTTATTTTTCCCTTCAAATAATATGAACCGTGCCTTTTCCACTCTCCTTCAATAACTTAAAGGCTTTAGGTTATTTTTAGGGTTAGAAATTTAATTTTGAAAATTTAAAAAGGGATGTTTTCAATATGTATTGGGAGTTCTAACCCTTTAAATTTGTTTGCTCTAACATTCTCAATGTGGTCCTTTGTTTTATTTTACTTATTTTTTCATTCCTTCCCATAAAGCTCGCCGGTTTTGTTGGACACGTTACCATCTTTTGCATTTCGTGCTTGCGGTACAAGAAATCCGAATTTGAAAGGGTTTAGGTTCGAATGGTTCAAATACCCGCGATTGAAGATTTTTCTTTGTAGTCTTCCCCAGACCTACCGTGTCATTTGTTAGTTACCACTTTAATGTTAACAACCTGGTGTTATGCTACCACTCTACCGCCACTCAACCTCTCTTCTGGAACTACAATTAAGCAAGCAATGTAATTATTCATGGTCATTTTACCGCCATTCTACTGACACTTTGCTGCATGCAAATCCTTACTGTGCCTTACATGGCTCTTCTACCCTGCGGCTACTTCTGCTTAAGTTCCTCCAAAAGTTTTGTTTATGACTTGTGTAAATGATTATTAAGCATTAGTTGCTTGTTGATTCTAGGAAGGGTAAATTAAATTATCTTTTAAAACATTAATTCCCTCAGTTAGGAGTTTTTGCATGTTACACGAACATAAAGTATTTTATTCTATTTCTACAATAGTATTATTAATGCGTAGTCATTTACCTCTGTAGTAGGTGTAGTAGGTACGGTGCTGCAACTTCCATTCTTGCTACTCGTTCATACAAAAGGACGAATTTCGTCTTTCCAACTGACAAAGGTGTTTCTTATCTATCGTCTCCTAGTGCCTTATCTACGTCTTTCCGAATCTCGAGTGGAAGAGTAATCATTCCTCGGTAGGTTTTGACGACGCAACTCATCAGAAAAACTTCGTCGTGCACAGACCTGAAGAGCGAAAGACGACCCGAAGGCTCCGGCTAATTAATCCAGAGATTTGTCGTCTGAGCGAGTTCCTTTCCAGTCAGCTTGTCCTATTTTTCTTTCCCGTCAGATTCATCTATCTCACTTCCGTCACTTGCTATTTCTCTTTCGATTTGTCTAACTTTGGTAATAAATCGCCCGGCCAAAAAGTAACAAATTCCCGGGATTTCGGGACGGGACGGAGTGGGCGCGAGGTCGCTCAGGAAAGGCAAGCGGTGACCTCCGAAGAAGTACGAATTAAAAAACGGAACTTCATCCGAATGGAGATAAGTACGTTTCGCGGTAAACTGGGAGTTAATGTACCGGAAGTGATGAAAGAAAAACGGAAGTTGAAAATCCAAAGGAGTCGGTAACACGGGTTATGTACGATTATGTCGAGAAGTAATTTGGAGATTGATCATTACTTTAAACTTTTTGACTGAAACTCGTTTCCCAGCGCTGCTGTTCATTTATAGTGCTTAGTTTGTAGACTGTTAAAACCACCACAAACTAACTAAGACCACCAAAACTTTCATCTGTTTCACTTAATTTTGATGAGACAGGAGTGAACGAACGTAACAATCTGTTACACCTACTTACTTCGTACAACTACTTGATTGTTATTTAGTTTAGGTTAATAGCTGCAAAACCATATATACAGTTTTGAATGTTTTGAATGTGGCGAATGTAAGCGTGATGAATGAGCGAAGGAGTACACCTCAGGTATGGTGGAGTGTGCTCTGGTACGACAAACCAAACGGTAAAGCCATCGTGTGTTCTTTAGTTGATTGTGTATAGAATGAGTAGAAAGTAATGGGAGTACTACAGTATTAGCACTTGCGGTTAGGACTAGAAAATGGAGTGCTAGTAATGCATGTACAAATGCGAGGGCAAGAGAACATCACGAGCTGTTAGTTCTGAGATTCACAACTGTAAGCGTCGCCATCTTGGTGACGTAGGTGAATCCAAAGCAAATGCCTTCCTGCTGGCAGGTAGCCTGTGGTGAAGTAATAAAAACACCTGAAGACGTTAACATGAAAAGGTCGTCTTAGCTTGTACATTTTTTTGTTTTTATATATTTGCTGTTATCGGACAAATCACGTTAGTCTGGTTAACGTATTGGAATTGGAGCGGCCGAACAGTCTGGTTCTGACTGAAAAGTTCCGTGAAGTTGCTTAACTATTCTATACATTATAAAATATTTATAGTTTGAATGAATCTACAAAAAAACTTTTGACCGCCCTTTAAAAGTTTTGTATCCGCGCTTTTTTTTCAAACTTTTTCTTTCTTTCATTCTTGTATACTCCTCCCTTTCTCTCTCTATCTCTCTCGTGGTGCTTGTCTATCTGTCTGACACATACCCATTTTCCATTCTCCCCGTTATGCCCCGTCTTGGAGCCTTTCTTTTGTCGTTGTCGTCTTAGGAAAAACTTTTAAAATAAATAATCATTAATAAGCCGTGCTCACCCCCGTTTTTCCAGGACCATCCAGGAAGGAGCCGGGGGGTAAAATCGTAACGTGAAAAGAAACGCAGGGCAAACGCGAGCGTTTAACTCTCCTCGGGGCGTACATGTCCGAAGGAAATTTTTGCGTGGCCAAAATTTTTTTGTGCCGTGTTCCATTTCCCCGTCATTTCTTCTGATGTTCCTGTCGTCGTCTGCTTAAATATTTGATACGGAAGTTGAGCGGCCATTTTGAATTTCCATCGGTTAATGGCGAATTTCCGACTCTTTTGGCCGCCCGGGTTGTTTTTATTTGTCTCTTCCTTCCCCAAGGCCAAAATGTTACACTTTTGTTTCTTTCCAGAGGGTTGATATTTTGAGATGAATATACGCCGTGCTTTTTGTTTTTCGTTTCGCTCTATTCGCTGTAGCACCGACTTCCGGTCTTAGTGTCGTTATATACAGTTATTAATTATTTTTTTGTAATGATGCACGGCCTGAATCTGTGTTTTTTTAGGTCTAGGTTTTTAGAGAAAAGTTTCAGTTTCGAATCTTTCATTCTGATGACGTCATAAGAAGCAAGGAGAGACGAAAGTGACGCGGAAAGACACAAGGACAAAGAAGGGTTGGTAGACAGAGATGAAGAACTGGTAAGGGAAAGACTCGGTCGGTCAGCTTTCGTACCAAAACAGAAGGACGCTGGCTAACCACACAAAATGGCGACACTCAGTCACAGCAGTTAACTCTAAGAGATAGCGTGAATTACTACAAGTGAACTATATCTTCCGATAGTTTAAATTTATAATGGAAAAGTCCGAGAACGCGAGGAGGTCAATCTCACTATTTACGTGGCACCCTCAAACGTCCGGGGTGTCTTGTCCGCAACTCGCTCGCTGTATTTCTGTCTGCAGCACGGGCCCTACGGTTTCTCCGGTTGAATTTCGTCTCCTTCCACGACAAATAAATTTGACTCGGTTGAGAAACGAGGTCGCACGCGTTTTTCTCCTCCTTCAAATCGGCAAAAAGAAGTTCTGTTTATTGCTCGGAGTAACGCAAATTCATAGTTTCACCCTTTGATAATGCTAGTTTTTAGTTTCTCTTTGTTAGTTTCCAACTTTAACTAACTCGACCGACTGGCCGAAAACACTCGTTTCGGTCGCGTTGTTTCTATGCAAATTTGAGCGAAAGGAGGATTGGAAGCTTTTTATTTTTTTGTATTTTTCATTTCCGTTTCCGGTTTTTGCCTTTAAATTGACTTGCCAACACCCCGACACCCATCGAACCCACCACTCAATTGAGCTTCTCTACGTGTTCTGCCCATTTTTCTGCACCCCTTTTCCTTTCTCACCTTACGAGAGTTGAAGTTTATATTTATTGTTTTGTTTTATGTAAGGACGTTTTGCTTTTATTTGTGGCGATTTTTCCCCACTTTAGTCTTTTGCATTTTTGAATTGCTTTCATCTATTTGACTATAAATCTGCCACCCTTGGTTTGTGCTTCCATCTCCACTTTCTTTTTTTTTCGCTATTTGCTGCTACGTTTCGTTTCGTTTCGTTTGTCTTTTGCTTCTCTTCCTTTTATTACCGTTTCCCCATTGCTGCCCCCTGTTTTACTATCCGTTCTTCTTTGTCGTCTAGTTTTGATTAAATCTTTACCTTCGACCGAGCTCTAGATTTCTATCCGGCACCCGGATTCTGTAGTGCAGTCTCACTCATCACGTGTTTTTTGTTTCCATTTGTACTCTCTACTACAACCATTACGATTTTGTTACTGTTTCATATTTTTTTACTTCTAATGTATAAGTTTTTATGATTGCTCACGTCGCGTGGTTTACTAGGAATTTAGTTCTTACACCGAAATTCTTTTGTCATGTTTACTTTCCCCTTTGTTCACTTTCAAACTCGTAGGGAATTTTTTTTAAGAATTTTAGTTTGCTGTTTACGGTCTTGTGCATTCAATGATTTGTGTTTCGTGCTAACTGTTTGTGGGTGAAGGTGTTGTCTTTGCAAAGTTGGTTATCAATCATCAAGCTCTTAGTGAATACATTTTTGTATGGTACTTTTCCGTCGATGAATCGTGAAAATTAGAAAAACCTTGGGGTATAGAAAAATATTTAATATACAACATAGAGTTTTTTCGCACCCAGAAAAATATTATTCAGATTATTTGTTATGGGGAAGGCATTAGACCCTGCCATGTGATTACAACCAGATATTGAATTGTAGTGTTCCGTAGAGCGGCTCTGAGAATTTATTGGGTTTCATAAGCGAATGTGTCGTCGTCGAGGATGGAAAAGGGGAATAACCAATTCCATTCAGAAGATGAACTTCTCACCTTTTCCATCTTGCCCTGTCTACCTGACTTGTGGTAGGGGGTGGGAAAAAAAACGTGGCCGTCGAAATGGCATTTTCCAGCAGATTACGAGGCAAAGGAGAAGAAGATTGTAATAAATTTCAACTTCCGGTCAAACAGTTTTTTCCATCCGTTCGAAATCCAATATTCCACGGCCTTTGAACGCGAGGATTTTCTTCTTGCCTTTTGCTTGTCGCCCCTTCTTTGCCGGGCGGCAGGAGAAACACGGACGTGGCAGAAGAAACCCGCTCGAGTATAATAAATCACGGGTGGTGACTTTTACCTGATAGAAATTGAAAAATTTTGATAGGAAAAATAAAGGACGGAGAGAAAAGGATCAAAAAATTTCCGTCCATAAACGGTAGAGAAAAGGATTTCCCGAGATTCGAGAGCCTTCGGACACGAGGCGTGGGTGAAGGCGGGGGAGTGAGCCTCGAAAAGGACGCTAAAAGGCCTGAAAAAAAGGTGAAAAGAAGATTTCTCGTGCGCTGAGGATTTTCCAAATGATTCCTTTCCGAACGAGAAGACTGTGTATTTAAGCAGCGAGTCAGTCCTGCTTATGTCGCATTTAACGTCCGGTCGTGTTCTACAGGAACTTCACGGAACTTCTACGACCTAATTGACATTTCGTCCATTTGATTCTTTTCCACTTGGAACTTTTCTACTTTCGTCGCACAGTTTCGGGTACTTATAAAGTTGCCTCTCCTGCACTTTAGAACTTCCTTAATGAGTCTAACCTTTCTCCTGTTGAGGACGGCATTTATTTTTTTTTTTTTTAACTATCAATACGCAGTTCTGAAGTTCGTGACATCGGAAGTGTAAAAGTGAAACTTACTTAACTTCCTCATTACACATAAAATTAGTGAAACCCTTCTTAGAGGCGGGTATTAATTACTACGTATTAATTAATTTAGGTATTTATTTATTCATTGGAACTTCTTTTGGCAACTACCTGTTGTTTTCTGCCTTTTGATTAAAACCGAACATGTGTAAAAATTAGAGTAGATCCTAGCCTAGAGTAGGTGTTTTATTTATTCTGTTTGGTGTCAGGCATGAGACGGGTCATATCCTTTCGTCCGGTTTTCAAGATAGTTCCGAACTTTTCTAGTAAGAGCTTTAGAGAAATCCTTGTGTCTTTTCGATTCTCAAAAAGTTGTTGGAAAGGTTTTAATGGAATTTCATACTTATTTTATTGTTCTTACTAGTCTGCGCAAATTGTAGTTCACTACACTGTGTTCTATCCTGAGTGCTGTCTTCTGACGACTCAAAAATACAACCATCTTGATTGAGAAATATAAGGAACTTATTACGTTACCAAATATTAGTTAATAATTCACAGGGAATTGCCGAACACCAAGAAACTAGTTTAGCTTTGAGCCTTAAATGTTATTAAGGTTGAGTGAAGCAACAGGTGTAGGAAAAATGTCACAACCTTCTCGGAAGGTCTGAAGCAAATCAGGTACCGAGAAGAACAGGATAATTTTCACTTTTAATAGAAACGTGGGCAATCCTAAAAGCACCAAAATTGTTTCTCTCAAGCGCCCAGGTACTTATTACACGTGGTAGAATTTCATAGAAAAATAATATTTCTAGGGAAGCCTTTTCCTAAGGGCAGTTGAAATTGTTTCAAACTTACCCGAAGGAACTTCACTGCATTTGCTTTCCTTTCCTTTGATATTTTTATCGTATTGAATGCTTTAGAGTGTTCATCACTTGTTTCGTAACTTAACCATTTCGGCTTTACTTTGTACTGGTGTTTTATTATGTTCCTTGTCCGGTTTCTATTTATTCTGTAGATAATAACACTCCACAGGGAGTCGTGTTCTCTTATGTTTCGTAGGAATCTTTTGTTTTCTTTTTCTAAATCGTAGGCAAGGATGAGTTTACAAGTTTAGAAACTAACGCACACACACACGAACAGTGGAATACTTCTACTCCGAGATAACATCGTGTACTTTATAGTTTAATCCATTTAGAATTGGTTCTCACGCGAAGCGACTATTAATTAGAGCCCCTTTCCGGCCATGTAGTGCTCATCAATTCGATTTTGGTTGAAGGATTTCAAAAACTAAGTCCGACTTTTCCCTTTCCCACAGCCTGGAAAAACACAGTTCTGCTCTAAAGCAAAATAGAACATCCGTGTTATTCTGTAATCTTCCCCGGATTTTAGACTTTTCTCCTGCCACTGCTGCCCTCGTTGCCCGAATCCCATTCTTCTTCTTCTTCCGGTTCTTCAGTCCTCTCCCGTTCATTTTAGCAACAAACCTGAACGATTTTGACCATTTTGATGATATTTGCAGTCCCACAATGACTTGCCGAGTCATCGCGTCGTCATCCCGAATAGTAGTAGAGTCTATTAAAAACAAGCTTTTAGACGTAACAAAAATTCTCTTGTAATCTACGGGGCAATAGAACGGAGTGGAATGATTTCCGGGAAGTGCAGTTAAAAGGGTGTTGAATGCACATGTTGCCTCTAAGAGAAGTGAACTATTTTAAATTGGCTGCTCCGGGTGAAATGCTGCGGGACTTTTTCTTTGAGCCTAGCTAACAACCGAGCGGAAGACAGAGAGAAGAAATGGGAGACGGGAAGAAGGAAGAAGGAGAGTTAAGAAACAGAAAGAGCCTTGAAGGTTCAACCAACCCTCCCGTTTCACTTCTCCCATTGAATCTAAAGCCAAACAGGCGGACTCATAAAAATCATAACCAATTCATAAAAAATCTAAATCCGTTATAATCCGATTTATCAGTAGAAAGCAAAGACTCCGAAAATCATCTTCTTACCCCTCCGGCAATGCCTGGGCCCGTGTAAGCAGGGGCATTGTCATCCCTTAAGCCAGATTGATTTTGTAAGGGTGAGTTCAATCCTTCGAGTTGCAGGCACGCTTCCAAGACGAGGAGAACACAAGAGAAATGTAAAGGAAAAAAATTAATTCACAAAAAGGTTCTGGTTTGGTTTAGGGGGTGCGATCTGATCATAAAGTCATCTGCTTGGAAGGGTTGAAAATTTAAGGTTACAAAATTAAGGTTCGGTGAAACGTAAAAGATAGAATCCTAGCCCCTGTGGGCAAATCGGCCAAGCGAAGTAGTTGACGTGTAGGTTTTCGGGGGTTTGGGGCATGGTGGAAACTGAAGGACGTCAGCCTCGGGGAGTATGCACATGCTGATTCAACGAGGAAATCATTCGGAAACCAAATGTCGGAGATGGTGCTGGGTCGTCGACGGGGAAGATGACTTACCCCGAAGCTTCGCGGAATGGAAATTCAACCCGAAATGATCACAAAATGCACGATCGAAATAGATTTCTGGGGTGGCAAATGTCGCGAAAGAAAAAAACATCCGGGGAGCCACGACAAAAATTAACAGAGGTTTTGGTTCGAAGAAGATAGGGGAGGTTCAGGTATGAATGAAAATTTTCAGAACGTAACTTAGTTGACTTACGGGGGTGAGTTTTCCCTACTTCGGCCGATCGCCTGCTATGGAAACAAAGGAAAAGTTTCCTCTAAACTTTTCAACCCCGAATCGCAATTAAAAAGCACGTATTTGCTTTTCATCCCTTATTTTTTTTCCAACGAATAATCATTAAAAATTTTTTCCAACAAGCGGAAAAGTGGAGAAGGAAAAGGTTTCCTCGGCTATGGAGGACCAGGTTGGCCTTCGCCGCCGTCCGCACCCTTCGTCCTGTTGTCGTTAATTCGAAAAAATCTGCTACCTACAAGATCATTAGAAGTTTCACAGAAGAGAAAGACCCTCTCTCCTCTCCGAACAGGTCGGGAAAAGAAAGCGATGGCTTGGAGAAACGTTTACGTTCGACTGTTCGTTTTCATCCCTTATTTCTTTTCTTCCACCCTTGCGAGAAGCCTTCCATCAAACCACTTGAAATTACGCCACAGGGCCACTATTGCTGCGTTTACGACTTCTCTGTAATGACTTTTTGTATTTCTCCAACTACTCTCCTTTGCTCTTTTTCATTTTTGGGGAGGGAAAATACTTTTATCAAAAAACCAAGAGAATATAACGGCAATACTCTCAGAATATTAACATAACCTACGAAACGCTCTTAATCGACATACCACCCGAATACAAATGGTGTACTACCGAAACACAATTGAAAGGAAAGTTGTACGAATGCACCAGAAGAGACCAGCGGAATCTACTCGAAAAAAATACCAGGGCAACCGAGAAGAATAAAAAATAAGCAGACTCGCATAAGAACACTACAAGCAGCTGCAAAACTACAAAGGTGCCAGTGAAAAAGACAAAAACAATTCCATAAGAAGACTACGGGAAAACAAGAGTTTTAGAATCACGTGCAGTAGAATTGCAGGGAGGCTTAAGAAGAAAACACAAATAACAACTAACTAACTAACTAACTAACTAACTAAAAATAACTACTAAAGAACTACAACGGCAACTAAGATAAGAAATTCTACAAGAAAACTGGAGGAAGAGAATAGTATTAGGACCCATCTGACTAACATAAATAGAACATAAAATAAGAGAGCGACAGCACGGTACTACCCGAAATCAACTACAACGTAACCAACGAGAAATAATTCCGTGAGACACTACAAATTCATTGGGCATTCTGGTGTAGATTCTATCTTTTTCTATTTTGAAAACGGCGGAAAATCCCCAGCTAGAGAAAAAAATAGAGAAGGAAACGAGTGCTCCTTGAGGAGAAAACCGTTTTTCCATGGCAGTGACTTTGTTATTTGGGACCCATCTTGTTGGTCATTTTCGTTTTCGGTTGATTCTTTTTTTTAACCCTCGGTGGGTGGCGAGAGGGAGACCAAGGAGAGCATGCCTGTTGAACCTTCGAGGGTGGAGGGTTTTGCATTTCTGATTGGCTCCTTTTTTTTTCTCCCCCGAACTTCTCTCATTTAATCTAACAACCCGAAATTTCGACCTTTTCGAGTTGCTCCTCTCACATGCAAAATCTGCACAAATTGAATCACACGAACCGTCCAATGTAATTTTGAAGAAGAAGATTTTCTTCCGGTCGAGAGTGTTTTCCTCGGCGTTTTTCTATTTTTTTTTCGTCGGTTTTCGTCTAATAGACATCTACTAGATCAGACCGATAACAGGATCGTTCTCGACGTGATGAAATTTCCTCTTGCTGCCCGGACCTTATTTGTTCATAATTTTCCTCTCGACGTTTCCTCATTTTCCCGTTTTACTTTCAGGGTGCTGCTCCTATTCTTTTCCTCTGTCCCGTTTGTCTAGGGTGACCACCTCTTTTGTCTATTTTTGTACGTTCTAGGTAATGAGAGAGGCTCCCGGTTGCGAGAGTTCACTCGTGCGTCGTTCGATTGACTTCTCCATCGCTTTTTGTGAAGAGTCGCCACCCGTTGGAAATGCGAAATAAACGATTTTTGCTTGTGTTTTATTGAAGCGGAACCGGAAATGAGATTTTAATTTTTCCCGGACTCTGTGCATTATTTATGGCTTTGGGTATTTTTTTCTTGAAATACTGTTGTTCTCCTGTCGAGGAAAATTTGCGTCAAACGAGCAACTTTGATACTTTGTTCGTTTTTACTATTTGATTTTTGCCGAGGGTGTTTTGTCGTAAACCAACACTGGATGTAACCATCGCAGCTCAAAGAGCCACGAAAAAGGGCAATGATTTTCTACTTTGGTGGGTTTCAGTCGAAAGTTAAAATTCCACCCAACCCCGAAAACAACGTGAACAATATATAAAATTATGCGGAGGATTAATTAAATTCTAATCACGTTCGTAACACCCTCTCCCAGACGAACTTCCAGTTCTGTTCCACTGGCGTTAGGTGCCTGGGTAGTTCAATCTGTGAAAATGAAAATGAAAATGATATAAGCTGTTAGAACAGGAAGAGAAAGAGTAGGAAGACCAAACTGGCAGATGAGATTTTCTAATTCGGATAAAAAGGTCGAGGTGGCAAAGGTAAGGCTCGACCTTTGGGGTGCCACGTGCCCTGGTGAAGACACCGGTAGAAGCTCCTGATGGAATTTCCATACAATCGATAGGGTTTTGGTGACACAAACACACACCCCCGTCATCCTTGCTTTACCTAACGTTGCCTAATCCTGATTCCAATCATTCTCTTCTCTCCTGGAGAGTAAAGAGAAAGAGAGAGAGAGAGAGAGGATTAAGTTAATCGTCGAATTTGAATTCAGTCAGTGAATTAATTTCCAGGGGAAAAATTGTGGAAAAGTAAAACTTTCCACCGCCATTGAATTTTGCTGATTCCTACAGATGCCTTACGAGATTTTGAGTTTATCGTCTGCTTTCTAACTGCATCTGAAAGTGAAAAGGTTTGGATCACTTAATCGTAGTATTGATTTGGTTTGTCTGCTTTTACCCTCTCTCGTTCGTTTTCTCTGCTTTCCTCATTTCTCTCTCTCTCTCTCAATCTCTCTTTTTATAGATTTCGGTATTGAGCCATCGGTTTGATAAACCTTCTTTCTCTCTGCCGGAGGGATTACGATTTGTCTGGTAATTACATGCCGAGCGCTTCCTATTGTTGAATACATAGCGCGTGGATCTCTCTCTCTGCTACCGTCAGAACTTGCCTCGATGGTATGTGGGCTGTGGGTCGAAGAAGAGTTGAGAGAGCAAATTTTTATAAAGGAGACTTTTTTCTAAGCACTCCGATTTAATATATAAATATCGTAATTTATAATATGTAAATATGAAGCGCGAACTCTTTCTGTTGTAGTCTTCTCTTGATTGGATTAGTTGAAGCTTCCTACCCTTGAGAGTGATTTTTATACCTCTTAAATTGCACAACTTGTACAACAATGTCATTTAATAAGCAATTCAAATTTCAAAATACTTTGACGTATTTTTAATAGATTTATTTGGGTGATTAGAGAATTTGTACAGGGCATCGTCATTGAATGCATTAATTGGAAGTGAATAATCACCGTAGGGTCTGAATAATTAGAAATTATTATTATAAAATAATAAAAATTAATCGACCAACAATAACTTTAAAAGGAATAATAATTTAATAATTTTGTAATAATAATAATAATTATTATATAATAATTTCGAATTCTTATAGAGAAATAGTTTAAATTCAAATAGTTTCATACAATAATTTTAAGTGTTGTACAATGAAACACGTTCTGTGTTTTATTTAAGCCCATTATTCCACTTTTGAATTTTTCAGAAATTAAAAATTAGTTTACAAAGCTAGAGTTACGTAAACCCTACATGTAAACAAAAAATACATAACAATTCAGTAAAAAAAATGTAGAGCAAGTGAAAGAAAAACAAACAGGATATAATTAGTAATTTAATATTAAATTACATGTAAGGGAAAGAATGCGACAGGTAAAAACTACAAAAACGAGCCGGACCAAAGAAATTCTAAACAGTTTCAATCAAAATGAATAACAGAAAGGCAGCCATAAATAAAACGGAGAGAAATCTAAGTGAAATTAAGAAAGTAAGAGTCCGAAAATAATAATATATTATCGAATAATAATAAGTCATCGTCTAAGATATATCATTACATATATTACTTTTTATTTGTAAGCAATTATTGTTGGTCACAAAAGGACATGTGTGGCAGTAGTTTAACTATTTCGTACTGAAAATGTGAGATATTTCCAATTTGTAAATCAAACATTTCTTACTCGCAGCTCTAGCTCTGATCATCCGTTCGGGGTTTTCGCAACTTTTCTTTCGCTCGACCGAACCCAAACGTGCGACAGATAACGTGGAAACGAACGTTCAAAATAGACAAATATAAATAGATTAGAGGAGAAACGACGTTCGAAAGTTTAAATTATTGGTTTCTGCCCGGCGAAATGATGGATAACCTGAAATTTGTCACTTTATCGCGGAGGCCGCGTCGCTCCCGTCCGAAAATGGTTTCGAATTTGAATTTCAGAAGTGGCCTGCCCCTCACTAACAAGGTCCCGAATCGGAATCCAGATGGTTCGGTACGGAGTACTGGATGGTAATGATATTCAGATGAGCGATTTCCGGTTTTGCGAGTTTTTGGCGGGAAACTAAGAGAACGATCCCTTGCACTCAAGTTCGGCTGGTTTTCCTTTCCGGTTGATCGAAGTTTCTCCCAATAAGTTTTTTCACTGACGTTCTTTTTTTTCCATAATTTTTTATTGCGATCACAAAGAGTCGGGGAGAAAGATGGGAAAACGCCATGTTGAGAATTAGCAGAGCTTTCTCCGGAAGAAAGTTTTACAAAAGTTGCTACCTTGTCTCCCTAATGACGTTATCCAATTTGTTCTTCAAGAAAAGAAACTTTCTGTTTTTTAGTTAATTGAAAAAAATAAATTGTTCTGCCTCCGGTTTCCTGGTACCTGAGTAATCGCTCGGGTATAAGTTACTCGGTTGTGTGCTTATTTTGTTTAAATAAGATTACATATGTATATATTATTGATCACGTGAAGCTCTGAGCTGCTGTATTTGAGTCTTGGTTCTTGGAAGTCTCGTTTCATGATCGTGCAACTTTCACATATAATATTGTGAACCGATTAAGTAGCTATTCTGTAATTATACTGTATTTATTGACAATAAGATACTTTAAAAAGTGTACAACCAATTTGCTGTCCGATAGAGAGAGATGAAAACATCAAAAATTTACTAAACATCCAGGCTATGGCGGTTGACCAAACACCTGCCACTTGTTCATTGAAAACCAATTTGTGCCAACGTGGTCATCTATAGTTTCTGTCGAACTTGTACTAGTTCTATAACCTGTACTGAATTCAATATCTACATATACAATTATTATATACTAGGCCGGTTACTCTCTGCCACTTCTTTGCATTTTTCTCTGAGGGTTCTGAACCAGGATTAAAAAGGTATGCAGTTAAAAGCACTTACCTCTTGACACGGTTTTAAAATATACTTGAGCTTAGGTATCGTGTAATACTTTGAGGAATAATTTTAACGTAAAAACATTTGAGAACTAATTAAAAAGTGTTGAGTAAGGTAAAAGTCAAGAAAGAAAGTAGACAAATCCAGAAAAACGGGAAAGTTACATAACAAGTACATAACATCGTAGTAAACGAAGTTAATTTTAGGTGGTCACGGTTATTAACATTTTTGTATTATTTATGTTGCATTGACAGGTGCTAATAATACGAAATTGTACAGCAATACGGTAATAAAATAATTAAAATAACTTATAACCCACCATCGTATAATAAATAGATTATTAAAACGTTAAATACGTTCAATGTACAAAACGAGTACAGATATTTTGGTGGAATCATTCATTTTCTGTCATTCTCAGTTCTTTAATGTAATGTTTCCATATTTTTGTAAGTCAACGACCGCATTGTTCATTTGCAATGTTTTTTGCACGGCTTTTGTGTCTTCCCCATGGTAACTTTCAGTCAACTTGCTTGTCTTCTTAGGACTTTACATAATTTCCTTAAGTAAACGCACGAGCTTTTAATTTTTAATCTTCTCTCTGCTTTCGCTCCCGTCCTCTGTCCCTGTGAATATTTTCAGTTCTTTCCTTTTTACGTGTTTGGCGAAACGAATATTTTTGCGAAAATTTTAATAGAAAAATCCTCGGCAAGGAGAGGATTTCACTTCGATTTCCGCTCTTTCGCAGTCCGGTTCCTGCGTTTGTTTTCCAAGGAAAATTCACTCTTTGGTGACATAAGTCGCTTCTCGTTTTTAAGCTCTCAGGCTCCCTGCACTGTACAACGAAACCCTTTCTTTTCCAAGTGTCCAATTGGGGTCGAGTGGATTGTCAACATCAGTTTTAAATCTTGGGGGATACCGGAAGGATTCTTGGGTTGCGAGTGGATAATTGAAATTAAAATAAAAAACGATTCGATGGCGAAAAACGTTTGGTAGAAGTAGGTTCCGTTTGACTGATGTAATAGGAGAAGTTAAAAATATAGTTTTGCAAAAAAATAGTTGAAATAGTAGTGAAAAAATAGTATCAGAACAGACTACACAGAAGCAACCTTAAATTAAATATTAGAATATTCGGTCAACCCAAGTTATAATAGTTTCACTAGTTTTTGTCTTCTACAGGATTATCTATATAGTTACACGTGTAAGGGGTATTTCAATACTACCCCTTTGTATCGAGATTGTCTGCTTTCTCGCCTGCAGCAGCTACTCTTGTTGTGACCGCTCAGAACCTTACTATTTTGACCTAAGTGTAAATTTAGTTTCTCAAACTTCCTCCACAATATTAAGGACCAGGAACAATGCAAACCTTCTGTCAAGAGTTTCTTTTGTTCCTAAGAATTATCCTTTTGTGACTACAACATTGATCCTGCAAAATAATGTAAGAGAAATACTAGTCATTCAGTTAGATATTAGTTGTGGAACTATATGTAATTTAGTAAAACGACCAACATAATTTGTTAAGAACTCCGTGAACCAATGATGTAGGTCCACAGAAAAAATTTTTAAACTTTTATAAATTGACACCCGTGTGCGCTGTACGGTAGGAATTTCTAAGTGCAGGATGATTGATACTTTATAATGCTGTACATTGAAGAACTGACTAACTGACACTAGATTATTAAATGTGTGACTGGTGCGTGACTGACCGACTTGAACGTTGATGTACTGAGTAACTGACTGACTTTTATTTTACAAAGGTTTTTATAGCCGTGTCATTTCAACGGTTGAGGTCCGGCATGGGAAAAAAGATGAGCCGACCCGTGGTCTCCGACAAGAGGGCTTCTTGGTAACAAAATAGCCTCACTGGTTACAGCCTGATTATGCCCAGGAACGCTCCGCCAAAAAGTTCGGACTATCTGGCGACGGCCTAGGTACAATAAAGTTGTTAGTTTTGGCGCGATGGTTTCTTGTCGCAACGAAGCTACAGCACAACTGCTTTTAACCAAATTAATATAAGTAATAAGGCCAACAGGGGTGCTGCAATGTAAGTTAAGCAATGGAAGAATCAGAAGTTGAAAAGTAGAAGATTGAATACAAATCAATAGTTCGGAGTTGAAATGCAAATTGGCGTGAAGTCAAGCTCAACAAGTTAATTGATAAGCAATAGTTTCCTTATCAATTAATCCACGTCTCCCATTTCCCTTTCATTCGCCGTTATTGTTAGCTTCCAGAGTTTCCCTGACTTTCCGTTCGGTCAATCTGCTCCCGAGTCAACCCATCCGGTTTCCCAAAAGGGAACCTTTTTCTACTCGGCCCGATCTCAAAATACTTTCACCTCAAAGAATTTGCAATATTGAAATATCTCAGTGGTGGAGAAAACAAAAGGACCTGAAGGTCGGGGTAAGAAAACACAAGAGACCGGAATGATGTAATGCCGGGAAAAGTTTGTCCGGTTGGCGAAGTCCTGACCGGGGGAAGAAAGAGGGGCGGGTGCAGGCTGCCGGTTGTGAATTTGAAGAATTCTTCTAATTAAACCGAGGGCGGAAATGCTAAGGAGAGAGAAATAAATTCAGAAAAAAACTGGAAAACCGGTTGAAGACACAAGCAAGACAGAAGGAAGTTGGCGGAAAGGATGAACCGGAACAAAAGACAACAAAAAAAACGAATTAAGTGCGTGGAAGAAGAAGAGAAGAAACCGTACCGAAAAGAAAAAAGTGAAAATCATAGATACAAGGATAACGCCAACAAAAAAAAGACAGAAGCAATGGGGGAAGAACGTAGAAGAGGAAAAGAAATGTGGAAAAACGAAGGCAGTAGACGAAGAAAGAGAAGGAGAACGCGAAAAAACAGCAGCAAAAGACGAAAATAGAGAAATGAAGACAATGTTGAAGAAGTGGAAAAATGAACGGCAAAATAAGAATGATGAAAACAGGTGGAGTAAAAAGCAAGACAATAGGAAATTAAAAATAGTAAAAGGAGAGTAGTTACGCTATTAGTCGAACCCCAATCGAAAGGTTTACCTGCGTTTCAGGTAACTTCCACCCTCCCAACTAAAAGCGCGGGCGGAAACATCTCCATTTTCTCCTGTTGCGTCATCCCCCCACTAAAGACAAACTATAAAAATTTTTCGAGAATAAAAATGCTTAAACTTTTAAAAGGCAGCAACAGTCAGGAATTGATGAGGGTTGTTTCAAGGGTCGAAACGTCCAAAAGCAACCCTTTCGCTCAACCTTTTCCCTTTCATTATTTTTTTTATTGCCGGAAGTAAAGAGGGGAGGGGGAGTGAAAATGGCACTTCGTGCCCCCGGGTCGAGTGCGTTCATCTCAAGGTTGAGTACCTGCGTACCTTCGATGCGGTTCTGGTGCCACGTCAAAAGGAAATTCCACTTCCCTCGCCCGCTTTCTTTTTTCGTTTGCAGGACGAAAGTGTCCTGGCGAAGTTTTCATTTCTTTTTGAAACCCTCGCTTTCTCCACTTTCACTCGCTGTTGTTTTTGTAGTTTTCGCCACCCCACCCCCCACCCCCACCCTGCAACCTCCCCCTCCAGTTTCCCATTGTCATCTTCAACTTTTACTTGCACATCTTCAGCTTTTTACCGTTCTGTCTGTCCACTCGTTTCATCCAACAGGAATTTCTGTTCAAATGTCAGGTGACATTTCCTATTTTAACATTTACGTACCGTGTCAGACTTATTTTTCTTCGGCCACGTTCACGATGGAGATGCTAACTACCGAAATTACACCGAGTATGCTTTTCTACACAGCATTTACAAATGAAATTCAAGATGGTGGGAAGCTTTATGTTTTCATAAAATCCCTTTTGCGGTTGGGAACTTTCTTGGCTGGGTCGTTCATCTTCTGACCTTTAAGCCTCTGACTTTTTTCTAGAAATGCTTTCTCTCTCTCTCTCTCGCTCTTTTGCCTTCGAGGAACGATTTTCCATACCTTTGACAAAGACGACAAGTGATTAATGAAAGTTACCTGGTTGATTAACAGCCTCATCCGCATTCATACCCCGGAGCTTTCGTTTTAAATATCAGTTATTGGATTTAGAGGTTTTGCCCTGACCGACTGCTGCCGTTTCATCCTCCATCCCCCAAAAACCAAGCAACCCTTAAACCTCCTGAACTGTCTCACTTCATTTCCAATTACTCCGTTCCGTGGCCTTGCCATTATTTTCGGTCGAATGTTCCAATTTGTCTTTTTACAATTTTAATTTGACTTTTTTTCCCGGCATGTTCCCTCCCGCTTTTTAAAAAAACTGAGCTTTTAGTCTTCTCTACTCCTTCCCCTGTAGTTTAACAATTTCTTCTCCTCCTCTCCCCCCGTTAGGTTTCTAATTAAATTTGAATTAATCGATTCTTCTTGCCTTTGATTAAATTTTGTCAATATGTCTGGCGTGAAGGCTCCACAATAAGAAGGTTCTCGTCAGGTTTGATCTGTTAAGTTGTGTTCATTGAGATAAGGGTGGTGTTGTGCCGCTGGGGGTTCAGTAGCATGCAACCTAAGTTTGTACGCATTTGGGTAAAAGAACTTCTAGGGTTGTCTTACGTTTCAGGGTACGAATGCACCAAAATAACAGGGCAGTGGTGATAATTTTGGTGCGTAGAACAAAAAAACTTAAAAAAAACTTAACACAAAATATTTATACTAAAACACGAAGTAAGATGTATCTGTATAGAAGCATTTAAACCATATTATTGTGCGCGAACATGATATATAATGTAGTGAAGAGCTGCAGCAAACTTTTTCCTTCTCTCTGCTGATATACGTGAGCTTTGTAAGGTACTCGACAGAGTTTGTATTATGTAGATAATTCATACGTACACAATGCTGTCACATGGTACCTCTTTACAATTTCTATTCTAAAAAAAAGTTATTAAAAATTCGTAACGGTTGAGGTTTACCGTAGTGATATTAGTCACGCTAATACATAATAATACGTTAGTAGGAAAATGATTAATATGAAAAGAATTAAATGGTTGTAAGAGGAATGAAGCAAAATTTAAATAAAACGCCAGTACAACTTTACTAATAGTAGTCAAGTATTAAAAAATAAAGTTGCTACAAGGAATTTTGTTTTTAGGAATAGTTACTACTTATTAGTTACTCACTTCAGTATTACGGCAGCCATTTATGTGAAAAGCACCCAAAACCTCAACCAAAGAAGCTCAACACGACTAGTCCTGGGCGGTACATACCTTTTGTTAGAAACCGTAGAGAACTCACGAACGTCGTGTACTTGTCGTATGGGGTGCACAATATTAAATTTTAGAAAAGTTGTCTTCTTCTTTCAGGGGTTGCGTTCAGGTCCGGTGAATTGGAAGGGGATGTGCGTAGCAATGGGGTACAACGAAAAGAAAGCATTTTCAAAAATCGCATAAAAAATCGAAAGCACAAAAGTTGGCATTTCATCTCGATTCCCGATGTGGAAACACGCGGGATTTTCGATTTTAACTGTCATTTCTTATCTTGATGGATGGTGGTCAGATTTCGGTTATGAAAACGGCTTCCAAAAAATTCCCCAATTGGGCTGCGAGAAAAGGTTCTGGGACGCCCGCCAGTCCCCGAGAGGATCGTCTTACCCCGGAAAAATACACGAAATATTTGCAACCGACCGAAAATCTGATGGAAAGGACTCGACCAATCGGTGAGTCGGCGTGAGCCTTTTTTTTTCGTGGAAACAGACAAAAATGTATTCGGTGAGAGGTGAACCTTTCGACTTTTCTGCCACTGCAAAAATACAATGACAAATTTGTGTTTTTGCTTTTGACAATGTCGAACTTTAAATTTGACCGGTCGGGGCTTATCCAGGTTCTTGATGGTTAATTGTTGTCTCCAGCGTCATTCTACACCATCTCTCTCTCTCTCTCTCTCTCTCTCTCTCTCTCTCTCTCTCTCTCTCTCTCTCTCTTACTGCAATTACAATTTTCCATGTCGTTTACCTTTTTACGGCCAAAATGATTTTTCAATCGGAACACAATCCCTCAACTTCACTTTATAATTTCTCTTGACTTCCATGCAGGCTTGCACGTTTCCTTCAGGTCTAATTTCCGGTTCCCACTGTTTATTCACTGCACGGAGAGAGTGAAAATGACACGAAAACAGAGCAGACGGATGCTCGGCGTTTAACCCCCCCCAAATTCCTCCAAGATGTTGCACAGGTTTGATGTATTTTTTTTTGTAGCAAAGAAACCGAAAATTGATGTCTTGTGTAGGAAATTTTTTTAAGGTTTTCATTAGGCTCGCTACTGCATCTGACTCCTAATAGAAAGGTAATGATACTTTTAAGTGAAGACATTGTGTACACCGGAGGAAGTGAAGATTTTATTTAGTACAATCAAGCAAACCTTATGCAGCTGTACGAGTATGTAATTCTCTATTTCGTCACTTCAACTTAAGGTCATGTAGGTAACAATAATACCTAGAGTAATTACGCTGCAACAATAACGTAGCATCGTAACATTATGCCTTCTACATTTTAAATTTACACGTAGCACATGTTCAGTTATTTATCTTTCCACTTGTTTTCGGCTGCTCCTTGTTCCCATGAGGTGAATGTGCGGCGTTGCCCCGTATTTCCCTTTTACGAATAATACTATCCACTAACATCACGAACATAATTGTACGAAACATCAACTCTTTTATTGTTCACTTGGTGTAAGTTCCCAACGTACCGAGGGAGAAACTCAGAGTTAATTGTAATTTTTACAAACAATAAAAAAATACAAATTGAAATATTTAATAAACCAATAGGGCAACTTCTACCCATGGTCGTTGCGGTAGGACATGGTCAGAAACGGGTGATGAACGGGCCCCGAGAGAGAGAGAGAGAAAGAGTAGGATGGTGAACGGGAGGGACCCCTGCGATGTTCGTATGCATGCGTGCGTGCGTAAGACCCGGCCAGGAAGAGAAAACAAGAAAGAAAATGAGAAAAACGATAAATCATTAAAAAATTTTCCTTTAGAAAAAGAGTTTTCCATTGAAATCTCGTTATTGGAGCTCATAATTTTAAAACATTTTGAGGGAAATTTTATCCCCCAAAAATGAAAAAGGAATTAAAAATAGGAAAATCAAAGGAAAAAGAAAGAAAGAAAAAATTTCCCTTCCAAAGGAAACGGCCAACTCTCTTCGGCGGTCGGTGAGGGGATGGGAGCGGGAGTAGCAGGAGGAGAGGAGGGGATAAGGAAAATCTATCGGAAAATTTAAATTTATGTTTAATTTACCTTTCGAGAATGTCTCTTTCATAACGATTTTAATAACGAGTTGCCGTAATTTATGATGTTTTATGATAAATATTTCTTCTTATACGTTTCTGTCTCTGTCTACCTCTCTATTTTTCTCTCTCTCTTTCTACCTGTCTTATTCTTTATTCCTTTTTTTTCGGCATGATTGGTGTCCAATTCGAAGTACAAAAAAAGTTACGAAAATGTGAGCGCTTACACGAGTTATGAATTGGTTGCGTCAGGTACAGGGACCGTGCGTGCCCACCTTGATGGGATCCTCTTGTTTGTCCTTCTCGGTTAGTCCTATCATCCCCTTGCCTAACCCACTCTTTCCCTCCCCCGTTGACTTTGTCTAGAGTTGACTTTGATGTCTGTTTGACTGTTTCAAATAATTCACATCACCGTTGTTTACTCTCTGATTATTAACTAAATTTGTCTCGCGTGTTCTTTTACTTGTGCCATGTAAATTTTCAATTGTCGTCTTTTGACTACTCCCATATTCATTATTTATTTTCAAATTATGTTCAAATGTTACGCATCAATACGGAACAGGCTCTTGAGTCAATAGAGCGTTCGCTTCACGGGCCAACTTTTGCCAATCTGAAAATATGAGCTGGTAGAAACCCCAGTGGTACGTGGTACTTATGTAAGTGTTTAGGTACTCATGTATATTCCTAGGTTCTTGGGTAGGTTCCTAGTCGATTATGTAATTGTTCGGCCACTTATACAGGTGTTCAGGTTCTTATGTTGGTTGAAATTACACTCTGGCACGGGGATTTTATTTGAATGTACTTTGAACTTTTAACGTATTACTTGAAATTTAAATAGAAAAACGGTGCGATATATTTATTTTTTATGTACAATTTTTTCTTCGTAACTATTTATTTTTATATTCGAAGTTCTTGTCACCTGTTCTGGTTGGTATCTCTCACATTCTTCTGCTTTTGCGTGATTTTTTTTTATTCCTTGTGGGTTTCATATTTCCCTTTCTTGTGCTTCTCCTTTCCCGGACAGACACACTTGCATCTTTCAGACGAAGTCTCATTCTGGAAAATTCACGTCACTGTTGCCTTCGACTGTTTGTGTAAATATTTTCCTTTTCTCTCCGCGCTTCGGATTTTCACCCCTCGGTGTTTACGTAACTGACAAGTGTAACTGATTTCTCCGTAGGTTTTTTTGACTCGTGCAGAGAGTTGACTTTGCCTTCGGGGTGAAAGAATTTCCCTTGCTGACTTTGTTTATTCGCTTATTACATTACACAGGGGGCGCTTTTCCCGTGTTTTCACTTCGGAAGTAGGCCCGAAAGCTTTCAGACTTTCAGACTGAGGGACACGTCAGAAAGACGAATGTGTCCATCAGGTGTGGTGATGATGATACCTCAATGTGGTAATTGATTGGAGCAAGACGGGGACGTAAACAAGACCGCTGGCGCCCCGGTTAGGCCGAGTTTTTCCTGTGCAAAGTTCGGCAACTACCCTACAAATGTAGTGATGTAAGCTGTAGTTTGAGTAGTCAGAAAACACAACAGAGGTGTTTGAAATTGAAATTTGCTTTAGGAAAACAAACATCTGACGAAACTTTAAATATATTTATTTAAGTATGACGCTACAAATTTGTTTATACATAAATTATACATCGAGTTCGAAGCTGCATTTATGGAGTTTGAGAAACGGATTTTTTAAAAACTAAACTAAATTTCTCAGAATAAACAAAACTATGTTGATTCAACTTAATTAAGGGTTCTCGTGATTTTTGACTAATTTTTAAGGAATTCTGAACGGTTATTACCAAAGATACTACAGATCCTCGAATATTTTATGTATTCAGAGCAACCGATACTGTCATAATTGATATGAAAACAAAGCAGAACTTTACATCGACTTATTAAACACGGACTCGTCCTTCACCTTAAGTATATTTATTGTCTTTTATTAATTCAATAAAAGAAAGGCAAATGAAACATTTGCCATAATAAAACGACTTGGTAATTGTGACATTATACAGTCACTTGAAACGACCGCAGTAGTCCTCCTCCTCCTCCGTAAATGTCACGGTTACTGACCTTTTGCAATAGTTTTATTTGTCTATTGTTTTTGCTCGGAGCCCTGAGGAAAATGGTTTCTACCGTTTTAGAAAAAGTCAAAATAACAATCGAGTATTATTGACAGTTAACTTTTAATGTATTCAAAGCGTAATCGGAGCCATGTGCCGTGCCTGTGGATGATACGCCGTACATATTAAAATAAATAATACATAAATATGCGGTACGGATTCTCTAGGTGTAACATCTTTGTTACATTGATTGACAGTTAACACGAGTTAGCAAGAATAGCGTTGCATGATGGTAAACCTAATTAAGGGCACGCAACTCAAAATATTAAACAGGAGTTCTGTGACAACCTGGTTTTTATATTATTATATTTATTTATATTATTTTTTATTATTATAGTTATTATATTTCGTTATATTATTTTTAAATTATAATGACAATTACTTTGATGCAGCGAATTTTTGGTTCGTTTTAGTTCACTCATTTTACTTATTAAGTACATTTCTATTATACTTCAATTTTTTGTATTAATTTTTCTTAAATTTCCCAGTTTTTCTTATCTATTTTCTAGTGAAATTAGCCACTTATATCTGTTTGTGTTATTTATATATATTTTTTAATTTCATTATTATATTGTTCGTGCGTTAGCGGTTTACTGTGTGAATGATGGCTAGCCCGTTGGTTCTATTAGGTAGACTTTTTGGTAAATAAATAAAACGGTTCTTTAAACTTAGCGAGAAGTTGCTGGCGGTATAAATCAACTTTTATTGCTTCAAAAATAGTTCCTCCTGAGTATAAAAATGGAACATAGGTTATGATTATTGCAGTATAAAATGGTTAACAGTGAAACGTTATGATGAAAGAGACAAGAATACGAATACAAGTCAGACCTAACGTTGGCAGGCAATTTTCCAATTGTTCAACGAGTTGAAGTTTTTTTGAAGTTCAGTAGGGCTACATTGAATTGTTGTTAAAGAAACGATTGTAGGCTTATATTTTGATATGAAAAATCTTGTGGGTTGGACCGACTCAGCATCACCATGTATACGATAATACAGAATGTCTGATTACCACACTACTAACTACAAAAAGAGTTTTCAGGTTGTTGTGATTCAGGTGTTGCGTTTCAGTTACTCGTTGAAATATTAATTTCCACTCCACCGCTGTTGTTTGCTCAACAATATTTGTCACATGTCGTCTTCATCGATTTCGCTTTAATTAGTTCCCTTGAATGTTTTCCACGTCGCCATCTTCACCTGTAATTGCATGTTACCTGGCAAGTGTGGTTTCGCTCGACCGAATTCGCCCACACCCAGTTTCAGCAAACCAAATGAAGTTGAAGTTGAATTTAAAGAGAGAAAAGGTCTAGGCTAGTTTCCCTATCACGGTTTCCTATTTATAAACATATCGATTATAGATTGATAATTTTATTTTTTTTTTGCCCGTGGGTTAAACACTTTTTTTCAAAGACCTAACTTGTACGTTTTCTACCCCCTGACTTGTCTGTTTGTTTTGTTTCCAAGTCGCATTCGCTTGCGTTTACATTTCCGTTGTTTTTTTTATTTCGAGGTCACACGCGATTTCCCACAACGTCTCCTTCAATTTTTTCCCTGATTTTATAATGACCTGAGACAACAAGGTGGTAAAGGGAAGTGAAGAGAAAGGGAAAAGATGGATGAGAGATAAGAGCAAAGGTTAAAAGGCCAGAAACAGAGACGTGGAAAGAAAAAAAGGTTAAAGGGTGACAGACAAACAGAAGACACAGACGTACAAAAAGAGACAAACACACGAAAAGAGAAAATAAAAGACCGAAAGGAAGTGAATGCAAAAGAGGGACCCAGAGAACGACATGGAGAGAGAAAAACAGGCAGTGCTAGTGTCACAAGAATTTGTAGCGAGGGAGAGAGACAGAGAGACAGAGACAGGCAGACAGACCGGTAAAAAGAGAGAGGGAGAGAAAACAGAAACGACAGCAAACGAGACGACAGAAAAAACTCACTGAAAGGCAAGAGGTGCGTGTTGAAAAATTCAATTCCTCCTTGTGTTTTTCACACCCAATGCAGCAGAGCCGTCCTCAAAGGAAAGTGTAAAACGAGAGAAGAATGTCACAGGGCCGGGGACTTCGGGGGGGGGGGGCAACGACGGAGGAGGAGAGCTGCACCGATGTGAAAAAGTGTAGGAATGGAAACGCGGTCAAGGGTAAATCACAAAGGAAACCTTAAATGAAAATTCTCAAAGGAATAAAGGATTCTTCCCTCTTTCCGATAGAATGAAATCTTATTAGTCTGTGCGACAGTGCGAAAGAACAAAAAGCAACTTCGACTCTCATTCCACCCTGGGCTAGTAAAAACATTTATGTAACTATCTTATGTATTCCGTACGCCTTTTAATAACGTACTTGTTGAATCTAGAGGGGGACGAGAGGCCGGGGAGGGGGCCGAAAGAAAGGAAAATGAAAGTCGAAGGTACCTGCGAGGGGACCGTAGAAAGTTTCACAACTCCATTATGTATTTAATTTATTTATTCAGTCGCGGTCGATTGTTCCATCGTTGCGTTTAACGCGAAAAGCACTCGATTCCATACGTACGTCTTAATGTGAAATTATGAATTTTTTTCCTATGAATAATGTACGAGTCGGTGATGAAAAGCGACAGACAAAAGGCACCTCTCCAAAAGGCAAAAACTCACGGATTACAACCTGTAAGAGACGTGGTGTTAAGAAGTTAAAAATACCACACAGATTTAATGTATTTTATTATGTATTGTATTATTGTTATTTACATTTTTTTTAGGAAAGAAACGTACAAGGCAATGCAAACGACCAGTGTTGTGCTTTTTTTTTTTACAAAATTTTCATTCTTTTATGTATCGAATTATACGTACGGAACATATAAAGACATAAAATCAAGTAGTGCAAATAAATAAAAATATGAGGCCCTACGATAAAATATTACACTACTTAGTGGTTGGGATGTTATGTGCTCGAGGCGTGTCCACCACTTCTCATTGATACATCAATTGACCTTTGGCCAAATTTAAAAAAAAATTAAAATTTGAACAAAAATATTACAGAAGAGAGAGACCTACGATAGTTTTTATTATAAAAAATTGTTGCTTAAGTATTTGTTTCGTTATAAGTTGTCGTACAGAAATCAGTTATAGTAAATGATTCTGTATAAAATCGAATAGTAAGGAACTGAGCAGTACAGAAGTCTTCATAAAAGGAAGGTATTAAATCAATAATTAAATTAAATCACACCGTTGATTAGATTCTTGCAGCACGCGCCAGAGAAAATGAAAAAGGGCACTTGTTTACTTTACTATTCTCTATTTTCCTAGCCCTTGTCCTTCTGACATGCTGCACGACAAAAAACAATAAATTACACACTCACCGGTTCCCAATTGAGAGAACTCGTTGTTCCAGACATGGCATGGTGTGACTCTCGCACAACCTCGGCAAATAACAGCCCAACGGGGAAAGGTTGCCACGAGTCGTTCGGATGAACGCGAGTCTGACAGATTCTAAATGGAAATGGAAAACGAGTTGTCAGGATCGGAGGTTACTCGGCGTAAGGCGGTGAAAACAAGGAGGAAGGATTGTTAATTTGAAACGTCCCGCTCGAGTGCAGTGTTTAATCACGCGTAACTCGTGCCAAAGGACCGGTAAAAAAGGAACGAAAAAGGAAGGAGTTTTCGAATTTGCGGTAGGGGGAAAAACGCAGGGCCACTGCCTACCTCGTTCGGAAGACATCGAGTAATTTTTTTTTTTTTTGATCATCCACACGAGCACTGAAAACAAAAGGTATTTGACGAATTCGAAAACTCCCTCAAAGGAATTCGTTCAAAGGAAAAGAAATCGTCATGGCCACGAGAAAGATGAAAGAATGGAAATGCTCGGAGGAACATTTTTTCTTTTTTGAAACGTTTTAATTCATTCCTGAAACGCTGTCGTATGTGTTGTTGATGAAAATATAGTTATGAAAAAAAGCAGTGGAGAAAGGAAAATGTATGAAAGGGAAGCAGACAGAATTTGGTGGAATTTATTTTACGATTTTACGTGTTTCTATCGTTTTCAGGGGCGTATCTCACATTTTGAGTGAAATTTCCGTTTCCATCTCTCTCTCTCTCTCTTTCTCTGTCGTAAATTACCTGTGGCAGTTTACGCTCTCTCTCTCTCTTCCCCGAACATCTTAAGAAAAAGAATAAGCAGTTGGGTTCTTTAGAGGGTACACGATGAGAAAAATAGCTGGTCTGCGTAATTTTCTCAACTTTTAATTGCTTTTCTCGGTTCCATTGTTTGACATTTAATCTGCCGACAATCAAAAAATTTTCAAAAACTTTTTTCTGCAACTCGGTCTGAACTCCTTCGGTGGAGTCGGCCGGGTGGAAAGAATGGGAGAGAAGAAGTGCAGAACAAAACCTGAGTCTGAGGAGGAGATAGCGCAGAAAAACCCGAAAGGGTTCCCCACACACAAAAAAAAGCCTTCCTCCGTTGTGAATAGATTCGAACAATGGTGACTGGTAAGGTAAGTCATGGGAGAAAGGTAAGAGAAAGGAGAAAGTGGCGTCGGATTCATCCCTTCTGAACGAGACGGGGTTTTCGGATGAGTCAACCTGAACCATTACATTGTCGTGTCCGTGTATAATTTTCAATAGTTTTCTACATTGTATGTGTATGCCTTAATTAATGTAGGTGAGAATGTATCGATGTCAGGTGAGGTTGTGAGATTTTACTTTATTAATATTGAAAAACAATCAAGAAGCAGACGAAACAAATGTATTGCTAGTTGAAAAACATAACCGTGCAAATATTAAGGATTCGATGTGGCTTACAATTGCTACGGTCACGTACAGATTTTTTCCGTTTCTTTCCGCAATTCTCCAAGGAATTGCCACACGCAGACAGAAACACACATCACACAAAACATAAACTCACGTTCCTCTCTCAAAAGGTTCCTTGTAAGTGAAAGGCGAGGCTGTCAGGAAAGGAAAAAGGAAAAATCCCTTCCGGCGTTCCGGGCGATTCCCATCAGGTACCGGATGAGTTTGACCGAAAACCTGAACCTGACAAATTTTGACGAGTTTCCATTGATCGAGTCAACAAGTCGAGGAAAGAGTCGAAACGGAAGCGGAAACGGATAACCAGATTGATGTGGGGGTGGGGGCAGCAGTGTGAGGTACGCTGAAAAGGTGAAGACGCTGAGGGAAATCCTCAAGGAAAAGCTGTAATTGATGTTTATTTTGTCGGATCCTCCGCGGTCTGAAGGATGAGAAGACGAAGAAACCTGACAGAAAGGCAACCGAAGTGACTCCGGTGGACTGGAGCTCGGGGAGGTGGTGGTGGTGGTGGCTGTCTTGGCGGCGGCGGGGGGGGCGAAAGGAGACCGAACCTGCTGGAGTCTTTGGAAAATTATTCAAGCGGAATTTTTGTTTATGTCTTTAAATATTGAATCCAGATCTGAGACATATTTCTTCTCTTGATGTTGACAATAAATTTGAGTTAAAGACCGATCTCCCATCTTCGTCTTTCATCTCCTCATTTGCTTGTTGCCCCTACCCTCGGTGTCTCTCTCTCTCTCTCTCTCTCTCTCTCTCTCTCTCTCTCCAGTTTCGCCGACAGGAAATTGAATTTATGTTGATTAATTATTTTTGCTTGTACGGGAAGTTCGGATTGGGAAGATGCCGGTGGGCGTAGTGTGAGAAATAAATTAAGAGCTGGCAGGTAGAATGGAAACGGTTAAGGTGAAGAGTGTAAACCATTAAGACAATTGTTTTGAGAGAGCTGAGGTTTGAGGGTAAGGAAAAGAAGCGAGGTGTGTGTGTGTGTGTGTGTGTGTGTGTGTGGAACGTGTAAGGAAAGAAGAAGTAGAGTTGGTGGAAAAAGACCGGAGTGGTGTCAACAGGTAAGATGGCACCAACACATGACATACACGTTTCTCTGGCTGCTTTATCATGTAAATTCGTATATAGTTTTTTCTTGTAGTGCGCAACACGTGTTGTGGTAGTAAGTAACCTCTGTTTTAAAATTCGGTTAATCATAACTGGAAATTAACTACTTGTTGGGTGTTTTGTTAATTAAACATTGCCTTGATGGAAACAACAATGTCAAATATGTCAAATAATTCCAAAATAAAAGTAGAAGTATAAATAACAAACTTTATTGGACTCTACTGCTCTGTACTACTAAGTAACATGCAATAATTACCATTAGCAGCCATTACAAGGATAGCTTGATTTTATTCATTCATATTTAAACTACAATTGACAAAGAAAAGCTGTAGTTGTTGAAATGTTTGCTTTTTACTGTTTTATTTTAATTAATTGAATTGTTTGATTAATTGTTGAGTTAATTAATTGAAATATTTCTTTTTAATTTTAACAGTTAAGAGAAGTTTGTAATTTGATTGAAATCACTTCTTTGGCACATACCCCTAAATTTCATTCGGTACTTTCCAATACAGAACTTCCAATTAAATTCCTTATTAATGAAGTACAAGAAAGGACGTTTAAGATTATCGATAGGTGGGGTACAATAAGTATGTGTTGTGCTATTAATTAAATTCAAATTCGGCTGCACCTACTTATTATTAATAAATTATCCTCGAGTATAGGTGGGTAAGTTGTTTAATTAGGGGGAAGTTCACTTACTGTCTACGCGCCGGGAACAATGTTCCTTGTGTAACGTTTTATAAAGTTAAGTTTTATTGTCGACCAGTTGTAGTAGCTATTTTTTTTTATTTTCCTTCGTTCTGCCCAGGGAAGACCATCGACGTTTCATTGTAAGTGGGAAGATATGGTGACGTTCGCACAGGACCCTAACACTGCCAGGACGGTACTCTTGTTCTAGGAGAAATATACGGAGAAGTACGAGTTGTAAGTAAAAATAACGTACTAATACTACAACTTTTTATGTCACGCTTATTTATTGGGTCACAACACTGTCACAGAGACATGCGATGTGAACATTTCGTTTAATAATTTTAAAAAAAAAAACCAACTAACAGGATTAAATAATAAGTTCTGGAGGATTAAACAAATGCCGAGTAAATACAGGAAACGACGGTGAAACATGAAAATCCGAACGGGGAAATAAAAAAAAAAGGAAAAACAGGTAAACAAGTAATAAAGATTTTACACGGAGGGGGGGGTGGATCGGTGGGAGAGGAGGGTAAGTAAGCAGTAGAAAACAACTTACGGAAACGCAACGAAGTCTGTCGAAGGCAACAGAAGACGAATTCGCGGGAGGGGGGAACGGCAGGCAGGCGGAAGTGCAAAAAGTAAATGAAAGTAGCAAAATAGACAAAGGAGAAAAATAGAAAAGACTAGACAAAGGCCAGGTGAGGGCGAACCGACGTGCGCGACTTGAAAAGGGCAGGGAGCGAAGGGGTCAAAGGTCAGCAGTACCAAACGGTGCAGAGGCCCGGAGGGTGAAGTTTTTCTCGAGCGTTTTCATTACAAATAAATTACCTAATTGGAGTTAGTTTACGGGGGTTGGATTAAGTTAGCAGAAACTTTAAGATCCTCAGGGGGTTGAAAACAGTGGCCGTCCAACTTCATCCTCCTCGCCGAGGCTTCTTCCCCTGTTAACCTTCGACCTGGTTTTTCAACCTGCGATTCCACCTGTTTATTTTGGAGGATGAGTTGTCGACGAGTAGTTGGGAAATAAAAACTATTCGCAAACTAGTTTTCTATTGGACAGGTCGGAAAGTGTGAAACAGAGAAAAACGATTCGAGTCGAATTACCCGGTTTCTAGGGGTCGAAGGGTTGAGTTAGTTTTAATGGCGGAATGTTACATTTCTAAGTTGAGTTTGGTGTTGTTCAACGTTCCAAATGTCCAACCGGAGTTGGTTTTAGTGTTCTTGTCGTGGTCTCGAGGAGGTACTTTAGATTTTAATAAAGGAACTGAACATGTTACTTTGTTAGTAGACAACTACAAGCAGTTAACTTAGTCAACATTCAAGTTTTATACAGAAGAAGTTCTGCTAAGGACTTGCACCGGGGTTTGAAAACTATCGTGAGGGTTTTAGTGACGAATCATTAACTCGCTTGTTAAGTACAAATTAAGAAAAACAACTAAGAACAACACAAGAACGTAAAGAATGAAAGTAAAACATGTTAGTCAGTACTTGTAAATCCCAAAATGTGTTCTCCAGTTCTTCTTGGTTTGTCTTTAATTTTGGAAAGTTCTTTAACTCCGTCGTATCTATTTATCTAGCCGGAAACTATTTTCATACGTATCACGATCATTGCATCATGGTAGTCTTGCATGCAGCGTAGCATAGTGTGTGGTGTCATGCATTGTACAGTGTAGTTACGGTGGATGTAGTTACGGTGGAGTAGTAGCCTTACTATACTTGTATATATAAGTACCTATGTATTTATGTATATAAGTAGTTTCACTCTCTTAACTTACGATTGGTTTGTCGGTACCAGTGAGTATCCAACTAGTACCTGATCGTTTCTTATATAATTATTTTCTTAGCACTCTTGTACGTTCTTCCTGTTCATCCGAAACGTCTCCAACGTAAGGGGATGTGAGTGTTCAGCACCACACAAGTAGAACATGAAAATTTCACTTGCGTTTCACCCCTTTTGTCATCCCCCAATTCATTAACACCACTTCAATCATCTTTTAGTATTGTTTTAACACTCCGTCCTCTCTCTCTCTCTCTCTCTCTCTCTCTCTTTATTCCTGCATTCCAGATTCTTATCCTCAGCCTCCTTCTCCTCATCCGGGTAATTAATTAAGCGCAAGTTTGGATTGTTGACATCTTTTCCAAAATGTTTGATGGGCTTGTCCGGTTTTGTCTAATTAATTTTCACGAGTTGTGAAACTCTGAAGGGAAGGGATGGCTGATGAGCGAGCGGCTCGGGTGGAAATTCCTGGTGGGACGTCGTCGTACGAACAACTGGCACCTACTCGGTAAGAAAACGATTTAAGGAGATATTTCCGGTTCCGGCTATTGCACTGTGTCACCTAAGCTACCACGTAAGCCTAGAGCTTACCTAAAGCGTGTTTTGATATTTATTTATTTGCTTTTATTAATATTGTTGAACTGATTTGCATTTAAAATGCCGACAAAACCCGTGTCATATGAAAAAATTGTTTGGGTGTCACGTCAGATGTCATACACCTGAAGTAACTTCAACTGTACAATGTGCATACCTCGTGTACAGGTACAAGTAAATTACTGTTTATAAGCAAAGAGGTTCTGTCACGGTTTTACGGGAAGTGGTACCTGGTCAGTACTGTCGGTCAGTAAATCAGTCAGATTTTTCATGTCTTCTGCTCACTCCCTTAAGTGATGTGAGGCGATGATGTAAATTCATTACATCCTACTGATATTATTATTATTTATTTACTTTTGCTAAAGGTGTTACGGATATTAGTATCGCAGTATTTTATCTAATGTACTCACAGAACAGTTATATAAGTAAAACATTATTAATGGTAGTTGTACCAGTAAAAATGAAGTAGTGTAGTAGACCTACACATATTTTACATGTCTATGTACTGTTTATTGTGTTACAAAACGTAGTGTGGTGTGTGTAGGGTAAAATTGGTTTTAATGTCGGCGCACATGTTTTCTGGACGTGTGTGTGTCCGTGTGGGCGACCTTTCCACTTGCAGCATGGAGAAGGATGAGAGTGAAAGTTTTGAAAACCTGAAAACGCATGCTGTAAAATGGAAGTGCACAAGCACACACAAGCAGAATGGGGAAAATCTGAGGGATTTCCAATAGCAAATATAAATAAAATTCCGAGATTGGACTTTGAATAACTTTCAAGATGGATCAGCAATAAGAAACTCAATCGGTGGAAAGATTTTCCAGACATTTTCACTGGATGCCTCGTTTCCCGACCCGAGCCCATTTGCTCTTCACCTTACCACTTGTATTTCTCCTTCTCCTTCTTCTACTTCTTCTTCATCTTCTGCTTCTTCCTCGTTTTCTGCTTCTATTTCTTACCTCTTGAACCGTCGAATCATGTCGAAGATTCCGCCGTTTCGCCGGAAACTTTTCTCCCTGACTGGATCGCAATACTGCCATTTCCTCGGGTTTCTGGACTATCGATTCCTCCTCCTCCTCCTCCTCTTCCTCCTGTTTCCCCATTCTCTCTCCTGGTGCTCTTTCACTCTCGAGAAACTTTTTATTTATTTGGTCAAATTTGACAAGGTGGAATAATTCGAAAAAAGACGTTACTCGAGTACTCGAACGGTCCGACGACCCAGAATCTCCCTCATCGGACAACTCATTTTAAAGTTCATTTCGGACTTCTCGTTCGGCTGGATGTTTCGTGGAAATACAATTTAAAAACATGGCGTCGTATAATTTCAGTTTGTACTGACGATTTTTGTATTTTTGATTTGAGCAAAAACCCCAAATTTTTGTCGTGAAGTATGAGCTCGAGGAGATGATGTTTTATGAATGCGTGTAAGTTACTTTTTTATTAGCTCTTTCACTAAAACTTACAGTTCCTGGTTTTATATTTCATATCAAACCACGTATGTTCATGCTTTATGTGAATTTTTATACGTTACATTTTGCTATGTAATTGTACATTTACTTATTTTTTTGAGGATTTGTTTAATTCGGGCATAATTTGTCTAATATTTGGTTCTTTGGGGATAAATATAGGTTTTGAGCTACTGAAACCATAAAAATAATAAACACAAAACATAAAAATGAAAGATTATAATGCTTTGTGTTAGTAATTATTGTGGTAAGTAACGATGCACTATTATACACAATTACAAATGTATAAACTGGATTAAATAATCAATAAACACGACACAAAATATCTTACACGTAAAACGTAGTATTGTCAATAGATATGATAACAAAAAGTAGGAGCAGTCTAACAGTGACTACTGGTCCTCAGACAAAGGTAACACGACTCACACCCCCACGGAGTGCCCCACATGGCAACAAGAAAGAAAGGACTTGTAGGCGGCTGTAGCCCCACTCAACAGCAAAAATGTAGTAGATGGTATTGCCAATAAACACAACAGAATGAGAATGAGAATCTCAAGCAAATTCATAAGTGACGCCTCCGGCCTTAACTACAGAAGAAGCACAAAACGATTGTAACATACCAGTTGTATTAATAAGAAGTTAAACCACAAATATTAAAAAGAATATTCTTGAATGGAGGAAACTCTTTGACGACAAACATAACACTCAAATGTTTGTTCCTCCTCGTAAGTGTTCCACAGTGGTTAAAACTCCCAAAACTAGTCCTGATCGTCAATAACGCGGAACGATTAATAAAGTTGGTATCGCTGTTTTGAGAGAACTACATTTTGATGACAATCTACAATCATAATTACAAATTTTCTTCTGCCACCCAGAAGAGTTGTAAAATTAATTTCGAAACTTTCAACCCCTTTCGCGGGCGAGACTGAGGATGAAAAGGAGGGGGTGTGTGTGCGCTGACGAGTTTCACCCCCGTCGTACAATCGATGAGAAACAAATTGATGGCTCTTCGAACAACCACAAACGGAGGAGTTTCCACTCCGACATGGAGCAATAACATCATCCGGCTTCTTCCTGTTCTTCTTCTTCTTCTTCTCCGATCTTCCGACGCTTTCGTCCAGAAGTTGTCCTCAGACAACTGCCGCAATAGTTTCCAAACTTTCCCCCCGTGGGCGCAGAAATATTTTTCAACTTAAACAAGCGAATGAAATCGGCTCCAGCTGGTTCGATTAAGTTTCTACATGTTCTTTCGTAATTAATGGAAATTTTTGATGAATTTGTGATGAGTTCACGTCACACCCTGACCACCACGGGAAACTTTCCCTTTTTTTATTTTTCTATATATATATTTTTTACGCCTCCTATTTTTACACCTGGTCCTCCTGAACTACTTTTAAATGAAAATAACGTTCACGGTGCACGATGTGCTTAAATTATTAAAATGCATAACATTTAATTTAATAATTGTATATTTAAAAGCTTTTCTGCTCACCCAATCGAAAATATTACAGGTGCACATTAGTAGTGCTCAACTGCAGTTAAAAACTACTTTGTAATCGAATGCAGTTATTTACATAGTAACAAAAGCGTTCGCGGCCATGATTTTATTTTAATAATGCACTCAACACTCTCCTGACAACAAGAATAATATATTATTTACTAAATAACATGATTAATAGGGTGTCTCAGTCTTTTATCGAAAATAGTTATTAACTTTTCTTTTATTAAATGCTTTTTAAGTTGGTCATTTGTTATTAATTCCTTGATTGATCAATACATTCCCCATAATTTTTAGTAATTTATAACTTGTAAAACAAATAAATATTTACAATAATTTAAACGTTCCGCAAGATTTCGACAAATAAAACACAAAACATTTAATACAGAAAAAAATTAATTAATAAAATTAGTTATTTTGGGACGAATAGAACAAGATCTATTAATAATTTTAAATGATGTAGAAAGGTTTAATTTAATTTTTTATTTATTTTTAGGTACATCCGCACCCGGTCGAGAGAAAAGGTTTTTGTTTATTGGGACGGAGAGAGAACCTGAGAGGGCACAGGTGGACCGGGCCAAGACGGAGGAAAATTCCCGCAAAAGGCTGTTTTCCAGCCGCAATCCCGAAAAAGGAAGGAGAAGTTCCTGTCTGAAGAAAAGCCTTAAAATTTATGGTAAAAAGCCTTTCTTCCCACATATTGTAATTTAAAATGTGTCAGTCGGGCCTTGAGGAACGATCCATCCTAAGACGTAAAGAACCCAGGTTTGTTGATTTATGTTTCTCATCCCGTCGGTCATACTAATCGCAAGGGATGATCCACCCCCAGAGGGTAAGGCAGAGGGTAAGGCGGTCAACCTGACCCGTGACAATTTCAATTGCTAATTTGCCAGACAAACTTGGCGGACTTATTAACCGACTGAAGTTTTCATAACTTTTAATCTATTACTTTTTTTGCTACGTCTCAATCGTAATTATGCTTTTTTTGCAACTTCGTGGAAATTACTTAACGTTTCCGACATTCTTTTTTTCTTAATTTCTTACTAAAGTTCGATGAATGCCAAGCCGAAGAAAGGAAACCCGAAAAGGTTCCTGACAAGTGCAGAACATTTACTTTGACACGAGAAAATTTCGGTTGCGGATTCAAAGGAAATTGTCCTGGGAGTGGTGAAATTTTTGTCAAAATTGGGTTTTTCATAACTTTTATTTTATTTGTGGCGTACCTCAACCATCAAGTAGTTAAATAGTTTTCAAAACTTTTTCCTTTGGTTTTGTACCTTTTAAATTAGTAGTCGTAGTAGTACGTGTCACTATTACATAAAATATTGTCGTGCATTTGTTTTCATAACTTTTTTCGCCACTCTATTGTGTATTTTGTTACGGACGTCGAAGTGTTAAGTACTTAAAACGTCCTCTTGTGTTGTACACAATTTTGTGTGTGTACACAACAATTATTTTTGTAGAATAATTTCCGTACGAAAGGCAGCGGTGACTGCGTCATTCTTTGACAGTACAACTCGTTTGAAAAATGTTACCTCCCTAGAAATGACGTTGTCTCTTTCACAACTATTTTACTATTTACTTTCTCTTTTTTAGACGCTCCCTGCGTCCTTTTCCAGAACATCGTTCGCGTCGTTCGTTTTATGGCTGCCTTCAGTTTGACTGTAACCTCACACTTTGTCTCGTCTCGCGTCGAGTTCTACTCAAAACGTAGTGCACGTGTTACGCTGCATTGTTTCCGAGAACTAATAATTTCAATTAATAAGTTAATAACGGTTTCGCTTACTTGACAGACTCGTTCCGTCACAGACGAAATCACCGAAACGTCGAATAGAAATAGATTAAACCAACGAATCGTGACTATTTTCCAGAACAAAGGAATGATAATGATGTTTCCATTCCGCTTTTCTTCTAATTATCAATTTTTGCAGTTGTTCTTTTTAGTTCCAAGATGGCGGAGTTTTCGGGGTACGTCACATAACACGGGAAGGATTGGCAGGATGAGATAGGAGAGAGTTCGCAATTATTGATGACTGATTGATTGATTCATTGATAGAATGATTTGTCAGGTGTTTTATGTTATCTTCCCCTCTCTCCCTCCCTTCGGGGGAACGAGGCCGGAGCCGTGGGGTTCGAAAGGGCGCCTTTTTTGGCATCGGAGAGGGAGTGCGACTGTTCAGAACTTCTTCTACTTCTTTTTCCTTTCTTCTTTTTATTTTTCACGGGAATAAACTCGACCGAATTGCTTTTTTATTCAAATTTCTGATGCAAAATAAACTCTCATATTTTATTAATATTATCATATCTTAAAAGAACTTTCTTATTGTAATGGAAATAATATTTCTTGAGTTCTTTTAATTTGAGGTGACGGCCCGCGGAAACGCCGCTCTCGTCGAACTGTTTCTGTTTTCCTTTTAGGTTAATTTCGTAATTTCCTTTTATTCAATTCTGTTTTCGTCAGTTCCAACGCGTAGACGAGAACATCGTGTTACTTATTTTCTAACACTAAAGTTTGTTCTGTGCTTATCGTGCTTAGAAATCGAAGGAGTGTTGGGAAATCACTTGTGTTGCTAAAAAATACCAAAAAAGATAGTTTTTGACCGCTTGAACTACTTATGTATTCGTACATAAGTTTTATGTAACCATGTTATGAACTTACTGCATTGTTATAGCCAATATTAATTTGATTCTTTGAAGTTGTGTCATTTCAATGCAGGGTACTTGTTTAAGGTATTCGATGAGTGGAGACGTTGTGTGTGCTCGTACTTTATTCTAATATTATATACGGAGATTATAATATTGGTTAGATATAGTGGATAATTTTCTTTTGCCCATACATTCTTCCGTACGTCTCTATATTTAAATTTTAGTCACGGTTGGTAGTTAACCTACTTAAATTTACTTGAAATTGATTTACCGAGTACCTCAAATGCAGAGTATAGATAACCGTGTAATAGAGTAGGCAATATCTTACCGATAGGTGTGTTTGAGCACGGTTTTAATATTATTTTCTCAAAAATGTTTGCACAAATTTAGTATCGATAACTAGAAAATACAAATGGCAGACTTAACTTTCGTGTACAACAGCGAAAATTTTGGTACTACTATATTTTAGGAATAATAGCGAAAGGGTGAAAAGACAACGTACACAAGAGACCTTTTACAGCTTTTGGCTTTTCCTCCTGCAGCAGAGGCTGTGTTTTAGGCTGGAAAATCCCTCAGAAAAGGATGTGTGTCTACGAACTTCCTCCAGAACACTTAAATCGCTGTAAAAATCAATTTCCTCTTCTTCCTCTGCGCGACGTTACATGGAAAAATGAACGAGTCTCAGAGGGAACGCCTCAACTTGTAAATTCGAGCACGAAAATTCGAGAAGAAAGTTGTCGCTTGACAAAACGTTCCTCCACGCTAATAACACCACAGACGAATCTATTTATGGACAATAACTAGACTTCCTCAGGTTTGTGGTCAGGAGAACTAGTCTGCTACTCATCCTACCTGCGACACCTGTGTTGGATACACACGGACCTACCTGAAAGGTTCGGAAGGTTCCTCTGCTCGGAAGGACCCGTCGAGTGTTTCGGACGACTGCAGAGCAACGAGATTTATGCCGGGGAAACCGCACTCCCATTTTAGAATTTCA
Source organism: Polyplax serrata (assembly GCA_037055365.1). Taxonomy (NCBI): domain Eukaryota; kingdom Metazoa; phylum Arthropoda; class Insecta; order Psocodea; family Polyplacidae; genus Polyplax; species Polyplax serrata. The sequence continues at coordinate 9,490,369 of JAWJWE010000038.1, read as the reverse complement.
TTTCCTTCCAGGCGCGTAACTTAAATTAATGTGATAAAATCTGTTTCCGGTGGAGTGCAAAATACGTTTCCGGATCAAAAATTTTGCTTTCGGAAAGAGAGAAGTGTGGGAAAGGAGAGCAAAACGAGAGAGAGAGAGAGGATTTGGGAAAGTCAAAATTTTAACTCGATTCAATTCCGATGAGCCTTTGATGGAGTTTGTTTACTTTAATTTTGTTCCCAAAAAATTTGGGGATATTGTCTGTATCTTTTCGCAAAACCTGTCGGTTCACTGCAATCCTGCATACGGCACTTGAACTTCAGTGGAATCATATTCGTCAATACCCTCGGTTCTACTACCCATACTTCTTGACCGTACTTCGTTATATTTATACCTAAAATTCTAACTATCATTCGGTATATATGGCAAATACAATAAGGTTTGTACAGTGTAATTATAAACCAGGTTGTTGTTACTCAAAAGTATTCTTTTGATTTACGACAAATAATAATTCAGGACGTTGTGCAATATTTTGTTTTCGTATCATTACTTATACTCTGTCTTCGATACTGCAAAACGAAATGTATAATTATTTATTTAGGTATAATATATTTAAAAAACAGGTACTCTGTTACTTAGAGATTTGTATTTTGCAGGAAACTTATTATTTATTTTTTTGAAAAAAAGGGAACTACGGTATTGAAGAGAGGAACAGCGATCGAAGAGAGTTGTCTGTGCAGGGAATGGAAGTAAAATAAGGTTTAAGTTGAAATAAAGTATATATTAATTTAGGAAATAGTTAAAAACTAACCATTATTGGTTTTCCAAGATTATAAAATGTCCGCCGTGGCAGATATTTATAAAATTTATTTGTTTTTTTATGTTTGGGACATTTGTAAAAGAGCGTTGAGTCCGACGTGGAGTTGAAGTGTAAGTTTCACTTCGTTTTTCTCCTGCCACTTTGATTTCGGTACCTCAACGGACGAAAATTGAAGATCGCAAGATCTCTCTGAAGATCGGCTGATAGTTTGACTGTATTGAACGAGCGCCGTTCCCTGGGACTTGACTTGCCAGGACGCGTTCAAAAGCTCCAGCCGCGGTCATCCGCTTAAAAGCTCGACTAATCATCTGACCCTCAATCAATCATTCCGGCAATCAGTCATTCACTTCTGATGGAATTGCTTCTTCTGATAATTCAACACCGAGAGTAAGAAAATACTCAGGTTCACAAAGGGCTCCATTAGAGTTATTTATTTTTCCCTTTCGTATATTTCCACTTCATCTCCTGCAGCATTTCCTCTTTCACTTCTGTTATCGTGCTATTTAATATCGACTTAATATAATTTAATAATAAATATAGTAAATTTAATAAATAAAAATAATACAGCATAACAACAATAATATTAACCTTATCGTACTCACCACCGATTCACTCGTATACAATAATATTACACATATAATATATATAGTTTAATTTCTTATATATATTATTTAATATAATAAATTACATGTCTTCGCAGTCGTTTTCGTAGTTTCGCAGTAGACCTGTTAGACAGAGGAAGATTATTAATTAACTTGTAACAACAACATTAATAAAAATAAAAGTATCATCTTGTGTAAATCCGTACCTCTTTATATAATAAGAAAAAGCGCCGTACGAGTTGGTATTATTTATTTATTGAAGTGGTAAAACGGTGGTACGTTTCAATCGCCTAGTAAAAGAACTTCACATCGTTGTAACTTGTACTTAATATGAATTTGAATGTCATTAAAAAGAGTTCAGTAATTGTTAATTATGTAAATATTAAAAGTATTGTAATTTGTATAAAAGTGTAGCGAACGTCGCAAAAGTATTTTTCGTAAGTCCTGTGCAAAGAGAGCAGTATTTGAACCTGTGATAAGGTGATAATGACGAGATGTAAAACGTAGTTACGGCACTGAAGGAAGGCGAGTGCTGCGCCCCGTGTGGTCGTCTACATTTAGAATTTAGCAGAGTTTGAGGATTTGAGAAACCCGACGAGTTGTAGTTTACAAGAAGAAACTCGAGCAATGTGCTAAGCCGGTGATTGATTGACAGGGAAATTCAGCCGCGACTTCGGTTTTAATTCGGGAGTGCTTCGCTCTGGTTCAACCGGCAGAATTCAGCGGAGACGCCACTGCTGGTTTCCTGCAGGAGCCAAGACGGGCTGACGGCAGCAACGAGTCTGGTGCTCTGGGATGGGTGTCGAGTCAGGTACGTGCCTGAACTCTTTCGGAAGGCTCTGCATCCAACTCGAATCGGGAAAGATTTAAGTTTTCAGATGAGAAAACAAGTTTTGTTCGTCTAGTTCGGAAGAGATTTATGCCGGGATTAGAGTTTCTGTAGATTTTGAGCTTAGGTGCTAGACAAATAGTTCACCTGGTCGTGTGTCTCCTAGTAATCATTTGTAGTGACGTCATTGTAATATATAAATCTAATATGACACTCCATTTTTATGATTTATTTTTTCTTACTCTTGCTTACCAAGTTTTCGACTCTTTGCATGCCACAAATAATATTATTTTTACTACAAACAACAGATATTTTGTGTTCAACTATTAACTTAACTTTTTTAAAAATAGTTTAACTTGGTTATCGTTTAATTTTTCTTTCATGAACCAGTTCAGTTCTTATCCAATTTTGTATATACAAAATTTCTGCGTGGGTAGGAGTTTGCACACTGCAGCACAGATCCTCGTACATAATAAATATTTAAGTAGTCGGAATGACTATGTTCTCGTAGAACAATATATACATTTTTATTTTCTTAGGGATTCTCATATTTCTTTCCTCGTAGAGAAAATAAAAAGAGTTGAACGACACGGGCGGCTTTTGCGTATTTCTCTTCTTCGTTTTCCATCTCACCACTGAGATTATCTCCCCGTTCTCTCGACTTCTCCTTGTGAAATCAACTGAAACCAACAGTTGAGCTTTCCATCCGACGTACGTTCGCATCTTTTCCACCCCTTTTTCATCCGTATTTTGACTCCAAATCCGTGTTAATCATTGTTCCCAATGTGGAAAAGTCGAGACGACTCAGCTGAGAGCTTGATTGAAACCCGAAGTTGTTGATTTTCCATGAAATCCTATCCGACTTTAATCCGAAATTAAAAAAAACCACGCGTTATCGTTTTAATATTTTCTACCGCTGCACTACACTTCAAACTATTGTAGTGTGGTGCAGGCCCCCGTGAGAGACTGGCTGGGTAAGTGAGAATCAAAACGCGGGCGTTGGACGCGAAATGTTATACTCAGAAGTTGACATTGTAGAATCATATAAAACGTCAGGTGTTCGACTCCTACATGTGTCGGCCCTATTAACAACGCATTGTTAATAATAATTTAAGTAGGTTGTAATAAGCTTATATAATTGTATTAATTCTTCTTATAAACTAAGTACAAATCTCAACTGCCGTTAGCGTTGTGTCAGAATAATTTAATTAAGTAATTAATTTACTGTATTTTTATATTTTGATTATATTCAGTTTCAAATTTAAATTTTAAAAATTTAAAAAAAGCAAGAATCAGAAAAAGAAGAAAAAAGAATCGAATTTAAAAGAAAAAAAATATTTTTTATTATTTTTTCATGAGGGTAGAAACAGGTCATTTAATTTAAAGACACAATAAGAACGAGTTTTTAACATAAAATTAACACAAGGAAACAAACAATCAAACAAAACTGTATTTACTGAAAAATAAAAGAGTAAGATACACCGGCAGACCTTAGTCGTTGACACTAAAACAGTGGCCCAAAACTACTAAAAGAATCACACAGCAAGTCAAATGCACAATATTGCATAATATATTGTATCATGTGACAATAAAAGTTAAACACCTGAAAATATGTCACAATAAATAAATCTCAGTTTTTAAATCTTCAATCAACGCCATGTTTAGCGTTTATTTCTTTGAGCGAAAGTAAAGAAACTGACACAAAATATACAAGTGTCTATTTCTGAAGACTTTTACATACATAAGTTTATGTGTCTGCACTAAATAGAATATACTGGTGAGGGTTTCTTTCTAAAAACCATTTCTTCCTCGAATGTCAATTTCAATTGGCAACATTTTCTATTTTCCCATGGGGTTTACATTAACTTAAGTAATGGCCGAGTACGTTTTCTTATTTTTTAAGTTCTTGTTTGGTTTTCAATCAAGTTTCAGGGGTAGGGTACGTCGACAGAGTACACACGTTCGATTGCTAACACGAAAGGTCAGCAAAACTTACTTAACGTCGGGTACACGGACGAAAGACGAAAGTAAAACAGACCTCGCCGAAGTTCCTGGTAATTAAATCAATGTCGTTTCACGATACAATTACGCCAAGGGTAGGCCAAGACGTCTTGTTTGTTTTGTTAGGACGGCCCCCCCCCAACCGGGGTGGGGGGGGTTAATTAATGGCGTTCCTCGGTGTTTCTTCTGCCCTGGAGAACGTAAAAATGCGTATCATTAGATATCGTTAGTAACGAACATGCCGTTAACAATCCTCCGACTTCCGTTTCGCCGGGAAATTTAAATTTACAAAAGCGGAAACTGCCACCGGAAACGTGGCAGAAGAAAAAGCCAGCAAGGAAGAACAATCGGAATGCGAGATTTGGGTGTGTCGGGTGTGGTTCTCCTAATGGAGACGTTGCACGGGAGCGAAAGGCAAGAAAGGAACGGAAGGTTTTCCCATTCGGCCCACTTCCGGCCGTGTTGAAGAAGAAGAAGAAGAAGAAGTGCGCATCCATGCAAATACTCGACGGCAGACGAAATAATTTGTAAGAAGAGGAAATGAAACGAGAGGAACAAGACAGGAAAGGAAAGGCGTAAAGGGGAAAGGGTAGAGGTTCCGAGAAGGAATGAATGGTGAAAGAAGTTCGAAGTGAGGCCTTTCGTGCTGTTGGAACAAAAAGAAAGTCTTCCGCAACAGATTTTTTTTTCTGTCGGGGGTACCGTCGTATAATTACCAAATTAAAAGTTGTAATCTTTTGTTTGAGACATTGATTTAATTCATGTGAAAATAGCGTGTAACTCATACTATTTACAATATTTAATATAAATGTGGGATTTATTATAATTTATTTATAATTATTGCTAAATAAATAAATAAATAATTGGGATACTTGTCGTCGATATACGCTAGCCAATTAATATTTATTTTATAGATTTTGGTAAACAGGTGTAAAGTTCGCAGTTGGGCCCTTCCCGACAGGCAACTTCATACCGCCCAGTTTGTTCTTTCACCTAATGACCTCCCTGTCTTTTTGGGCCCTTTCACCGAAGGGGCTCTTTATTTTGGCAACTCGCCGCATCAACCATCCAAATATTCCATTATCTCGTCTGAAACAGCAAACCAGTCCTATCAATTACATCCGCAGCGTTCTGTCATGGATTTTTTTGTCATATCAGTCGAAAGGAGAAGAAGCAGAAGAAGAAGAATCGAACTCTAGGAAAATTTATTTGTTTTCTGACGGGGCCCAACAGTTCGGTGGAAAAGAAAAAAGAATTTGTAAGTACGCCCGGGAGGGGGGGGAAGTAAAACTATAAAGCCTTTTAGGGTGAGAGAAAGCAAAGTCATAATTTCCCAATTGACGTGTGCATCCGGCGACGGAATCAGGTGGAAATACCGGAAATTGCATTTTACATACACGTCAGATTCGTTAAAACCGGAAGACCGGAATATTTTCACGTGAATTGGAAATTCAAGTTCTGGGCGAAGTTGGCGAAGTCAAAAAGAAGGAAGAAGCTGAAGTAGTAATAAAGTTACGCAGCTATTATAAGGGAAAAACCGTCCGCCATCTTGTACGTTTCGATCAGGATGTCGGGATCAGTACGGGAAACGTTCGATCAGGATCAACCGGCTCACGATTTCATCCCCCGTAGGGGTGAAAGTCTGCCCTTTACGAAAAAGTAACGTCCACATTCTTTGGGTCTTGACTGACACCTTTTTACTTAACGTGTAATGGCAGTTTCCGGTTTTGAAGTTAAATTACTTCCGGTTGTCTTCTGCGTTTACATTTCTTGTCGGCTTTTTGGGTATTCCAGTCCTGGGGGAAGGAAACCTGTCTGAATTTTACACGCTGCAGTGCTTTACCGGTACTTGACGAGACGGGTACTCGTTCCCGACTGCAACTCTTTCCGGGTGAATTTTTTATTAATTTATTTTATTCAGGTTAATTGTAGTGATGTTACTTGTGTATTTTGTCGTCTCTAGTTTCCGGTCGACGAATGTCAACGGTGGAGAGGAAATTTGGTCGCAACCAGTACCTCAGACGAGTACCGAGTGAATATCCGTTTTTTTTTTTTTTTTAAATCGTTTCCGGTTCCTCGCATTTTCCTTCCGTTGTTTTTGCTTGACCTTTTGGAAAGTTCGAGTGGCTTTCCTTTTTCCGTTTCCGTTCAGCTCGTGTCGCACGTTTTAAATTCCACTCTGTCGCGGTCAATTTGACCTTAATCGTCCCTCACCTTTTACACTAATTGGAGTTTAATCAGGAGCGGAAGGTCCGGGCAGAGTCCCTCCTTCTCGTGCCACGTACTCCATTATAAAATCATCAACGTTTAAACTGACTCCGGGAACTTGTGTAAGCTTTCCCTGCTTTTTTTCTATTTTCGGTCAAACTTCACTTCTTCTGCCCCCCGCCCACCTCTCCCCCCGCGCCCGGCGTAATTACCTTTTTTGCCTTTCGATTTTTCAATTTCGGCCATCTGACTCCGGACGGAACGGAAAGGGAAGGTACTCGTCCCGTAGGACTCTGCATTGTCCTTTTCCGCGTAATCAAACTCGGCTTGTTGTTGTTGTTGTTCTTTTTTTCTACCGGAACAAATCGAATTGGTTTAACCGAACTTATTGTTCTGTCGCACGGAGTAAAACAATTTTGTATTGACAGATTTTACATCTTTCCAATGTGTTTTATCTGTTGAGGATTATTTTATATTTTAACATGGAGTATGCATTTTCTATATATGAAACCTATTAGTTTATCCCAAAACTATTTACATAATATCATGTAACTTAATTTCAAACATTACATAACACACAATAACACACCGTAAAGATTAAGTCTAATTTGTAGCCTTATGTTGGATTTACAAACAAACAAGCTTCAGGTGCAGGAGTAGAGAACTTGGCATGGTGAGAAGCAAGTATGAGTGGTGGCATACTAAAAGCAGTAACACGACAGAGAGCAGTACAATATTATTCAAGTAAACAGCACCTTTAAAAGTGAATTACAAAACTATTGAATTAATTATTTTCATAAAACGTGTACCTTCTACATTTCCATAAATGAAAAGGTGTTTGGAATATATTAATGAATTGTACGTATACTATGTAAAGTACCTTGTAACGGGAACTTGTGGTAGACGTGCACACTTATTCAACGTTGTGATAAAAAAAGTAAATACAACTTTAGTTTACACGTGAGTATCCACGACGAAATACAGCCAGTGAAGTAACGATACGCTCACGCTTAAATGCTTTGTACAAGAGACAGCAAGAATAAATTGGGCACCAAGGGACTGGGTGATGAAAAGAAAAATTCACGTACCGCCGTTAAACTAACAAGAACTAACTCTTCCGCTTACCATAAGTACTGCCTTTCTGATGGTACACAAACCACTTGCTCACTTTTTTACTGTTATTGAAGAATTCTAGACCACGAAACTTTTCGTACTGCCACTCATTCGACCACAAATAGAAATAGATGAGAATTACACGAGAAACTCTTATAATAGAACTTTAGGAAGCCATTTTAGTTCTTCTTCAGGTGTTTGTCTGCGTGTGTGTCACCATCGAGTCCTCAAGTTAAACGTTGCCTCTCACTCTTCTTCAGCAGGACGCAGCTGGTTGTGTTTAATTAACATTTACAAGACAAATTCGTTCTCAGAACTTTTACATGGCAAATTTAAAGTCGAAAACAACTCTACTCCTCAACGCACAGACACACATACACGCCCAATAATTAACAAAACAATAAATAGTTTAACAAAATTTAAGTTCCAACTCGTCATAAACGTTACGGTGTTGCGTATGACGGTCCAAGCGAATTCCTCGCCCAAACACACGCACTAATTAATTAATTAATTAATTAATAAACACGGCGACGTACGGTAATGAGATTTAAAACTTGACATTTAAATAACCAAAACAATCAATAAGGGAGCGAGCGAAGAAACGTTAACTCGTGAGTAATTTTTGTTTATTAAGACACGCCTGGAAAAGTTTTCAAAGAAGTTCACCGAGTTTTCTATGGAATTGTCATGCAAATAGGATGCGAAACACAAAATGTCAAAAAATTTAATGGGAAAAGCGAGAACTTTCAAGGTAAATAATAGTTTAACGTGAGTAACACATAACAGGAAATATATTGTTCGATGGATGGCTTAGTAATGCCGTCACGACTAAAACAAAACGTCTGAATGTGTTAGAAATTAAAAATTTTTTTAGCAAAAATTCATTAATAAAATAACAGTGAGCACGGTGTTTTTGGTTTACAACAATACACAAAAAAAAATATAAATAAAAAAATAAGAAAGAAAACATAAAAAGTTTGAACAGGCCGGGAAATAAATAAAGACAAATGTTGAGGATGAGGAAACCAAAATTAGGTTCTTTCGCTAAATGGAAAATATGGCGGATGGTCCTCCTAAGGGAAGGGAAACTCACCCCCTGTCATATCCTTCAACCTTTTTTTCCCTGACCGAAAGGAAATTGTCGCCATCAAAAGGAATTCGGGTCAAATATTTCAGGGTTTCCATTGCTTTTCGACTTTTGAGGAATTCTTGACTTTGTCAGGTAACAAAAAAATTCCCCTCCCTCACTCTCACGTACACCACCACTAGCACCCCCTTACCGTGAGGATTTTTCTGTCTGGAGAAAGTAGACGACAGTGACAAACCGAAGGAGTTGGAAAAAAAGGAATGGGTAAAGAAATGAGACAATTGGAAATTCCGCGCCTTCGAGCGATCGAAAGGACTGCAATTTCCGGCGAATCGATTTATCGAAGTTTCTGGTTTGAGAGAGAAGGAAACGCGATGGAGTTGGTTTCATTGATTGGCCTGTTCCAACTTGTTTCTACCTGTCACTTTCATTCGGAGATTGCAGTTAAGAATGATGGAGTTATGAAACGGTTACGAAACACAAAACTATACCCCTCAAGTGGTTTTATGGACGGTGACTTCGTGCTCTTATTTTCTGTAATTGAAAAATGTGTCTTATGCGGGTTACTCATCCTTAGAAGATTATTTGAGTTATGTAAATATTTTATGGATAAGCCGGTCTAATGTCACAGTAGAGAAAAATTTAATATTTGACTCAGTTTCCGTTGAGCACTAGGCAACTTAATTTGAGTGAGCCAGTTAAGAGAAATAAATGTATTCTCGCGAAACAACAGGAATTACTACAATATCAGTTTTTTGTACGCGACCGTAGCAACGTCAGTGTAACACACCAAACGAGTGGTGGTTTAGTTTTTGTTTTTGTTATTATTGGTGAGTATAATTTGTAGAGTGTAAAATATATTATATATAAAGATGTAAATTACACCCTGTCTCAGTTGTTCCGACCCTTATTCACCCAAACAGGATGTTTCGGAATAAGTAACTCCCTGCCTCCATACCCGAAGACCATGCTTTGAACATTAAAATAGTAATAGACGATATTATGGTTGTGTTGTAGTTACAATTGTTTGTAATTGACAAGCAAAATTTTTAGTTGAAAAAATAAGAATTCAACCCTTGTCTTCTGTCTCCCGTTCTCTTACCGCTTTCCTTACCCATTCCTATACTGTTCTTGTATTCTTTTGACTGATATAACTGTTGGTGGTGTACTCCAGATGCCCTCCGAGTTAAATTTGAAAAATTCGACAGAACATAGGAACACGGTTTCGCATGACAACAGGAAAACGGACAGAGCAGGAAAAGTGTCAAGTGGTTCGACTGCAGCTGCAGCGGTGACGACCGAGACGACACGTACGCGGTGTTTTTTTTTTCTTTTCGGTTCTTTTTTTCCTAAGAAGAATTTACGACTCCATTATTGTAAAATAAAGCGTATATAAATGATATATATTGAAAAGTTTTGATGTTCTGATAAATGGCAACGGTTATTAACATTCATTTTCACATGTAGAACACGACGGGGTCGCAGCAAATCCGTAACACTTAATGTAACTAAATATATTTTAAAGTCGTCGGTGTTCTTGACGTCTCGCCCAGAAGTTTTCGCATTTTTCATTGCACTTAACCAGTAGAAAAAAAGAAGAGAGAGAGAGAGAGAGAAAGGGGACAGAACAAGTACAAGAGAAGTGTAAAAGAAATAAAAAGAAAGAAAAAAACTTTTTCCACCGCCACCGAATGCAAAATTTAAACGTTCAGAGTCTCTCCTTAAGACCTCCGCTGAACTTGAAATGTCGCCGACTAAGCCCGTAGGGTGGAACCGGAAAAGCACGGAACCGGAAGTGGTGAGACCGGAAGAAGTGAAAGTTAACCGGCGGTGAGAAGAACAAAGCCTGATTTATCTTGAGTTATTTTCACAAAAGGCTAATTCTTAGAGAGAAAAACGGATTAAGATTTAAATTCTTCTCCTGAGACGGATAAAAAGTCGCATATACAACGAGGAAGTGAACCGGAAACGGCGGCCTATTCCCCATCACTTCCGCTTTTCTCCATTGTTTCCCATTTCGACTCCCCGAAATTAGTCTGTCCGGCTTGAAGAGTCGAATTCTCCCGTCTCGTCTGCACTTTGTTCTGCCAGGGACTTTCTGTTCTGTTCCTAGACGACGAGAGGACGGTTTTTCGTTTGTTTCGGTCGCCTTTACTATTTTTCTATTTTCTATTTGTACTTTTTTTTGTAACGTAAAAATTAAAATTATTACACTTATAATTTTTTTTCTTAAAATATAGTTAATAAGTAGCATGTATAATGAAATCGGTTCAAGTACCAGAGGACATGTTTTAACTGACACTCCGACTCGCTTGAGAATAGTAAAATATTTAGTAAATCATAGATTTTGTCTAGGCAATCGAAATAGTTTAACGAAATCGTCTCACGTCCACAAAAACATGCAGGTTTTCCTTTGCCAGAAAATGAACACGTCCTCTTGGTACTTTTTGTAATTCAATAAATTCAAATAAGTTGAAATTGTGGTGAACCATAGGCCGGTGGAACCTTGGACATCTTGGAACTAGTTCTCCTCCTGCGTTGTCTATTTACTATTTTCGGTTAACTTGGTCAGTAGTTGTTGTGCCGTTTACAATTTTGTTGTATTACATAGGAATTATTTATTTTTTGCAGCAAATACCGGTCTTGTTGTTCGCTCCACGAGCACAGAGTTCCGTGCAGAGAGAAGTGCATTCTTCATTTTCATTTGTGTCCTTTTCTTCTCGAATGTGTCTCCTCAGGGGAGGCAATGCAGCAACAACCCCGTTTTAAATTCCTAATAAACCGCAGTTTCTCTCTCTCTCTCTCTCTCTCCCTGTAGGACAATCGCTCTACTCGACGTGGATAAATTATTTATTTTACCGTTTTCCTTTTCCTATGGGAAATTCCACTTCGAATGTGTTTCCGCTACCGATATGTATTAATGATTTTTATCTAACTGCTCCTGCGTTTCCGAACGATGAACTGCCTGAGTGAGCGAATGAATATTCTAGTATCGTAAAATAGCAGAGGAAAATAGCAAAGCGTAAAACACAGGGTTGAGAGATTTACCAAGAAAGAAGTAGACGACAATTGTAGTGTAATACATTGTGTATATATTCTTTGCAAAATAATCCATCAAGAGATTTTTATAGGAAAACAAGAAATTAAGGAATTAATAGAAAAATATTTGATTGAAAATGATTTAATAATTAATAATGAAAATAATTAATAAGACTCAATCTTTTTGCTGTTGTTCATCAAACCATTTGTATATATTGTTTTTTTATTAATTGATTTGTTGTAAATATTTTCCATGTTCTACAACTTTTATTCATTAGTGCTTTGATCGGCACCTTTCCTGGTTTTACTTGTAGACCCAAGAAGTCTCAACAGGTACATTGCTGGGAACGTTAGTTTTGCCATGAAATTGGACCCCACTTGTAGTGGAACATGACAATTTCGTATATTACGCTCTAAATGAAGTGGAACTTTTCAATGGTGTAGTATGTCAGTGCAGAATGTAATATATTGAAGAATTTATTAGTAAAATAGAAGACTCAATAACCGAAATTCTCCGGTCCGGTTAACCGCAGGGAACGAGCTGCTGTAGAAATTCTTCAGGGGAACCCCCCGTTATGAGAAAAAAAAACAAAGGCCGGAAAATTCTGGTTACACGTCCCAGCTACTGGCGGAATCATTTTTTTCTTCTTCTTCCTCTGGCAGTTGGCGGCCCTGGAGGAAAATCTGAAAATCTGAGGAGAATTTCCGTTATGTAAAGAAAAAGGGAAATGCTTCATTTTCTTGTTAGTCTGCCGTTGCCGTTGCTGCGGCTCCTGTGGCTCCTTCAGGATCTTCTTCCTTCTTTTCTTTGGAAGCGTTTCGTGTGTAGAAAAGCGTAAAAAATTCGCCGGAAAAGCGTTTCGTTAAGTTAGGTCTGCGGGAAATGTGGAAATAAAAATTCGTTAAACCCGCTTTTTGTCATGGAAAGTTTTTCCTCGTGCGAAAACCTCTGGAAATTTCTGTTTCTTCTCCTTCTTTTTCTTTGCTGCTGCTGTTGTCGGTGCTGTTGCTGCCGCGGCCATTTTATGCGTCTCTCGCTAGTGTTTATTCAGTCTCTTTTTTTCACCTTTTTTTTCTCCCCTTTTATGTTTACAGTCGTGTGGGCACTTTTTGTTTCTTCTTTACCCTTAATTGGGGGGGCTCTTGTACCGTTTTTTTCTTTTACTTCACTCCGGTGAGTCTTCCACTTTTTCTTTTCAATTTCCCTGCAGTTGAAGCAACAGATTCTGCATTTATTCAACTCTTTGCTCGAGTTCACCTGTCGGTGTTTTTTTTTCGACCACCTTTCGTAATCACCGGACATCGTTTGATGTGACCGAGCTCTGTTGTGGTGTGTTCTTTTACTTCTGCACTGAGTGCTGAGTGTGGGTGTGTATACGTTTTGCTCTGCTACTTGCTTCTCACTAGTTTTTTTGTCTCTTTTAACACGTTGTTTGTGCTGGGTAGGTTTCTTTGTCGTTATTTCTAACGCATTAACAAATAATATTTTCAATGCCTGCTCAAAAGTCATTGTTTCAATTTATGGAATATTTTCTAGTACTATGTACTAGTTTTTACTATTATAACCGTTAGTCAGCAACTATTGTTGTTTTTTCCTTTGTTTTTTGAAGACTTTGTTGTCAATTGGAGAGATATTGAATACCTGAATGTGTTTGGATGTTTTGAACCGAATCAATAATATAAAATAATAATATAAAATCTTTAATAAACATAATCTAAAAATTATATAAAACAGTTAAAATCTCTTTAACTGCCGTATTTAATAACATTTATATGTAAAGCTCACTGAAGCTTGTTCGTTCTCGTTAGACGAAACAAAAGTTATGTATATATATGTAGAGAAACGCGTTTTCCTCATGGGGAACCCAGTCACAATCAAAAGTTCGCAACGAATTTTATGGACTTTTAACGGTAATAAATTCGAAAGAGATCACCCATCGCTGGAGATCGTCGAACATTTTCATCATCTGTTGTTTTTGAAACGAGGTTTATTCGTCCCAGACGTTCTGTTCGACAAGATCGTAAATTCTTCGGGGGATCCGGATGTAAATCCCGGTGTTGTTGTCATCCGCGCGTTGTCTTTCTTCCAGAGACAGACAAACCTTTGGTGGTAGGAGAGTCTCCGGTCTCCGGGCGAACCACGTCACGAAACATATTTTCCATACAATCGATCGGATGCTCTCGAAAAGGAGAAGAGATGTAGAGAAACACACTCGTAGATCACCAGATCAGTAGGAGAGAGTGAGGAGACCGGGTCTCTTGACCCATTTCCCTTCAAAACTAATGCTATTTGTCTATCGTTGTGTGTTTTTCTCTAGTTGTTTATTTATACCGTTCTAACTAAGCTCTCACGAGGTTTCCTGCCGTGTACACACGAATACATTTCCTATTATTTACTTACAATATTGAGTATCGATTATAAAGAAGGTTTACGTCGAGACCGGGGAAAATTTTATTATATATATATATATTTTTTTTTACGAGAAAATGAATGAAGTATTAAATTTACGACCGAGAGAATGAAAAATAGTTGGGAGTCAGTGCTGCTCCTGCTCCCGGTCGATGTAACAAAGGAAAATTGCTAAGCAAAGCTCCCCTGAAGGACTCTCAGGGATAAGTCAAAGGAAACAATAGACTTCGGTCTGAAAGGTAACGGCTAAATTTATTCCAAAGAGTTTTTCTGCAAAAGAGAAAGTCAAATGGGAAAATGCGGAAGACATTTTGTCTACGGCATTAACCTCATGAATTTCTATTTGGATTTTCTATATTTTTTTTTGTGTCTTCTTTCCTTTTTTGGTCTGATCGTTTCCTTTTGTTCCAGTCCTTTGTCTAACCGTCTTGGGATTTTCTTATTCTTTTGACTTTCGCGCCGGTACTCGACTACTCGTTCTACTCTTACTTTATCGTCGTACAACCGTAAGTTCTATGCTTTGTAATGATGCGAAAGGAAAGGGATGAAGCTTGACTATATTTCAGCTGCGTTTCTTTTGTATTTTGTAATTATGTTTTTTGTGTAGCGCTCTCTCGTTACTTTTTACTACGTTCCTGGATTTTGTAGAAGACTTCTGTTGCTGCTGTTGTTAACTGGTACCGTACCTTTTCGAAAATAAAGAATTTTTATTAATGGAAATTACTCTCGAATAGAATCTCGAAAAGTATTTTTATGTTAAATAAATAATTTTTTTCGTTACGGGCAGAAGGATTGCGCCCAGTCGGAATCTGTAATTAATTCATAATGAGAGTTATTTAAAATTAAAAATAAAAAAAAACACCCGTGGATACTCTCTTAGATGTACACCAAACTTCACCTTAGTTTTAGAGTTATTTTGATTGAAAGGTAATATTATAATATTATTTTTGTTATAAAAAAAAATCGTGAGAAATTGTGAAAGCTACACATTTTGCTCGTGACATTTTTCTTAATATATTTAATTTACAAGATACTGAAATGTAGTAGTAGTTGAGAGTGGTAGTAGAACGTAATAATAATTTCCTATTCATCTGGGCGCCTGAATTATCAGGAGTTGACCGGTAGGTATTGGAATTCAGCATTGCGGGAAGTATTTTTGTTGTTCTCTATTTGTTTTTATATTGTATTTTTACTAAAAATTCAATAAATGTTTCCGACTTCTCTGTTTAAATTTAGAAAACGTCACAACAACAGTTACGAAGGAGAACAATCGATTGGTTTTTGATAAAAAAAAAGTAAATAGTCAAATGATTAATATAACATGTTATGGGAATGTGACGTCACTGTATACAATTTCTTGTGTTTGATCACATAGAGAGGGCGAAATGGAAAAACGTGGAGAAGAAATGTTACGTGACTTAATTACACGACAGTCGGGATATAATATAGTTATTAATCGAAGCACAGGTGGTAGAATGCGTAGACGTGTGAAGGCAATACATCAAGCTGTTTTATTGTGTAAGGTTAACCTTTTCAACAGGGAAAGGCACACCGAGTCACGAAGATGTCGGTTATGGAAAAATCAAAAGGTTTAGTGTGGGGCGAAAATAAGTTAAAACTTAAAAACCTTAAACTTGGGCCAAATAGAAAGAAAGAAAGAGAGAGAGAGAGAGAGAGTGTGTCTACCTGGAGGGTGTAGAAACATTTCACTGCTGCTGTTGCCGCTGCTGTCACCACCTGTACGTCTCCTATTGACAATTCCACATTGTTTGTCTTTTCCTTCCTTCCTGACTCTGACTCATTGCCTTCCAGTCTTTCATTCTTCTCTTGCATTATCCTAATTGAATTTTTTATTTTTCAATCGACGGCGCAGGTCTTTCGGTCCCCAAAAGTTCCACCGCTTTCTCCGCTTTCATTTCGCTGTCGTGAGGTTGACTTCGCCTCCGAGTCGGTTTAAAGCAGGGGAACTCAGTTACCTCTCAACGATAATTACGTAATGATAATGACAGTGTAATCCATGCGGCTTTGTTAGCTAGCAACCGAGCTATCTACTACACGGGAGGTTAGTTTTGTCTCCCTACACCCCTTCAATTGCAAACATTTTAGCAGAAACAGTTTCCAGGTACGCCGGCTTGTCGTAGGAGTGGGAAAATATCTGAGTTGGTATAAAGTGCTGCATAAGTTTTAGTAAGTGGTCAGTTCGAATAGTTCGAACACATCTGAGACGTTTCTTCTAGTTCGTGTGATCAGATCATAAGGCCACTTGATGAGATGCAAAGCCGACAGAAGAACCGACAGAAGAAAAGAATAAAGGTGGATGAAGCGAAAGCCGAGACTGTGATTTATACGGGTGTTAAGCTCCGAGCCCTAAGGCCTTCTCATTACCCGTGAAAATTAACCCTTAACTGCGGCCCTGGAGTTAAGGGCGGTGTGAGAGCCTGGAAGGTCGACGTGAGAGAGAGGAATTCGGCACATGTTGGCTGGTGAGCGGAAGCCCGTGACGCAGACTACATAGAAATACATAAACGGATTTTCCATTTTGAAATTAAATTATTTTTGTAAAACGTCGTCGTCGTCGTCGGATTTCCATTTTTATGAAAATGAAAACTCAAGTGGTAACCTTCGTCATCTGTGAGAGGAGATGAACCTTCATTTCTTTCTCGGGATTTTGCTTTAGTACCTTTTTTGCTGCGAAAGGTTTTCTCCTCGACTGCCTTCTTCGGTCCTTATTTTTACCTTGTAAAAGTTAATACATATTTTATAATATATTGTGGAGGTGAAATAAATGAACGATGAACGAGTAGACTTACCGATGTACGTAGAATTATATTGTACACTATATTAACACTGGTATCACAATCACTGTTGAACACTTTGATTACACTAGTACTGATTCAGACTAACACTCTGACTGACTCTGATTAACTAACTGCTTAACTTTAACTAACCAACTGCCTCTTACTAACCAACTGCCTTTAACTAACCAACTGCCTCTTACCAACCAACTGCCTTTAACTAACTAACCAACTGCCCTGGTGAGAGGTTGAGGTTCGGTATATATAGCCATCCGCGCTTCATTCATTCGGGAATGGAAGACGCGGAGGTTATGGTATGAGTCGGGTTGTCAAGGACAAGGAAAGGTTGGGTCTAGCCTATTGTCTGGAAAGGTGTCGGACTCAGGTCGAAGGATACAGGCACAATAGGACCGGCTACCCGGCAATAAACCTTCGGATTAAGTCTTTTGAAGAGTAGCCGTGGTCGCTATAAACCTGATTGGGGTATTGGCGATATAATGGTCAGGGACAGACAGAAAAGGCGAAATGACAATAGGCAGTTATTGAGGTCGACCTATTTTTAGGCGAAGAAAGAAAGTTCGGATAAAGGGTAGCGATGGTCGCTACAATATAAAAGTATCCTTTATATTCATGTACGACGTGTCGCAGTACATGTACATATATATTACATAACCACCTTTTAAACTTTCCCTTACAACTAATTTTTTTTATTTTTATTGTTGGAGTTTATAATTTGGCTGTAATACTACGAGTAGAGAGTAATTGTAATTTAATAAAATTGTAAATAATTAATTAAATAACTGCAATAATAACAGCAACAGTGAGCTACGTAACTTTCAATATTGCATTAGTTTTCCCACTTTCGCACCGGTGTGTTGTTCTAAATAATAGTAAACATAGTAAATAGTCGGTAAACTACTGCAGTAATAATAGTAAACTACTGGAGCCTTCTTATTATTTCCCTTTTATTACTTGTCACGATTACTAAATTACTTAACTTAATAGCTGCGAATAGCTCCGCTTCCATTGTAATTACCGGTACAATTCTTTCAATGAAACATCGTTATTGTCTGCTTACAGGACCAGTTTACTCTGGTATTGATTACCCAGAAGTCTGTAGAAAAAAAAAACAAAGAAAACATCAAGGTTTCGCGGGCTTTCTACAACGTTCTCAAGCGTTTTAAATAACAAAAACAAATAGAGAAGAAACGAGTTGAACGCTCTCGAAAGCGAAGAGCAAAAAAAAAAAAGAAGTCGGACAATCCCCGAAGAAAATACCTGAATTTATGGCACGCAGTAAAGTTCGGTTAAAATGAGCCGAAAAGACCTAAAAAGTGGAAGGAGAAGCGCTAAAAATACAAAAAAAAGTCTAACCTAAAAGGCTGCAGACAAAAGGAAGTCCAGAAGAAGAAATATGAGAGAGAACCCGAAGAAGAAAAGTTTTGAAGGATAGCAAAAGGAGGGCCGGGGGGGGGAAGAGAGGGTGAAAAAGAGAGCAAAGGTTTGCCAGAAACCTGGGAAAACCTTTTTGAGCGAGCCTGAACTATTTGACTCATAGAAACGTGTTAGAAAAAACCAGAAAGTAGAAAAAAGTGCACAACATGGCGCCGTTGCCGAATTTCTCACCTGACGTTAATCATTCAAAAAGCTTTCCTCCGCGTTCGATCGAACCTTTTTGACAAAGTTGCAAAAGCTTTGATGAAATTTAACACAAACCGTGGCAGATTAGATAATCATCCGGGAAGCGGAGGCGAGGAGGGTCACCTGCTCTCACCTGTGTGTGAGAAACGACAAAATAAAACTACCACTCCGGAAGTAAAAATTCTTTGAACAAACCTTTTGAGCATTTTTTCTAAATGGATACCTTCCAATGTCAAAAAAAAAAATAACAGGCGAGAGGTTGGACCGGAAGGAATGACTGAAATGATTGGACCGGTAAATAAAAGTCTCCTCAGGTACTGAACTTAAAGTTCGCATTTTCTCCCGATGGGATGGGATGAGCAAGCCTGTCGTCAAACAAGATGCTTTTAGTTCAGTCGAAATTCTTTCGACAGGAAAGTATCGTTCAACAGTTTTAGCCCGTTTCTAACCCGATATTTTTGTCCTTTTGACCAAGATTTATGACAACTTTATCCGATGTAAGTCCTTGAGATTTGTGGTGTCGTCACTGCACATCCAGTTTGATGAAGAAATTGGGTTCTTCGCATGGCGGCTCACTTAAAGGTTCGGTTAGTCGTCAAATTCTGCGACGATTAACTTGGGAGTATGAAATGGTGGTTTTTGTTCAGGCGTTAATGATGTCTCTTATGTAGTCCAGTACTTGAATTTCTATACCTGGATTAGGTCCCGGGAACTCATTCATTTTCTTACTGGCCGTGAACCGAAAAGGATTAAAGTCGCAGTGGTCGAGTTGTGTCCCTGTGACAAAACCTCTCCTCAAGCGCCTTTCTTTTGAACAAAATGAAAGGGAAAGAGTTTCCTCAGCACCATTACTCCCATGTGAAAATTCACGAATGGTCATTTTAAGTACAAAAAAGCAACAAAATAAAATAAAATGTAAAGCTCACCGGTTCTAGAACTCACCCCGAAGGAAAGGAAAAAAACCTTTTTCTGTCGAAAGATTTTGCTTAAGCAGCCAACAGTCAACCTGAATTCAAGGTACAGTCAGCCATTTACACGTTGTGCATCTGCGACTTTTACTTTGCCACAGTTGCGCAGCGCCCTGAAACAAACAGCAAGCAACAAAGGGGATGAAAAAATTTAAGAAAAATCAAAAGAAAGTTGGCAGAAGTGGCAGGAGACGGTGAGAGAGGGAGAAAGGGGAGGGGGAAAATGAAAATAATCAGAAAGAAAGGGGTAGAATCAGCCGCCGGAGTTTGTCTTTCTTCGGGATCAGAGAGGTGCCCCATCCTGACGGTCCGTCAAGGCTCCGTTTGACCTTCACTGCCTTTCTCAGGTGACTCACAAAGGATTTTTCAACCCCTTACCTTCCCACAGGGAGAAAAGGGGGATGACGCAACACCCGGACAAACAGATGGGCAGAACAACAGAAATCGTTTTTTTGTCAACTCAACCGGAAGGAAGCGAAAGCAAATGAAAATCAATTTCAATTTGAAAACTTAACCTTCGGCTGAGATTAGCCAACCCCCGGACGGAGAGTCCCGGTAGCCAGCCATGTTGGAATCAACCCCCAGGCCCCGGGGCCCGGCGCTCCGGACGGGGGCCCTCGTCTTCCACGGCAAATATTGACGAACATGTGCGCTCTTTCAGGGCCTCTCGAATCAATTCATTTCCGATCGCAGTCAAAACGTGATTAGGGCTGTCATTCTCAACCTCCCTTCCACCCCCACCCTCACCCCCACCCCCACCACCACACCAAACCACCGCCATCACCAACCCTTATTTTCTCCGTGGGGTCGGTTTTCCTAAATCAGGAACCTTCACCTTCTCACCTGAAGGGGTTGATGAGAACGGCAGACATCACTTTGGGGTTGGTTTTTTTCTCCGTGCAAAGCCTCTTTTCTTCTCTCCATTGTTTTCTTCCCTTTCCGTTTTTCGTTCATCCCTTATTTCTTCTTTCGTCTTAATCTCTCTTTCCCTCTTTGTTTCTCTCCTTTTGTCTGGTAACTCATCGGTTTTTGATCACTTTCGCCCGGCTTAATTTCAATTTCATCATTTTACCCAGTTTTTCGGAACTTAACGGAGAGGTGGAAAGACACCGATTCGCCCGCCATTCCTCGGGCGTTCTCTCCTCTTTTTTTCTTCGCGCTGGTGAGACGGCCGTTTTTCGTCTGACGTCAACTACATAAATCACAGGTTAATTGGTGTCTCCGTAATACTTATTTATACATACCCCTTCGTACTTTAACTTACTCATTTGTCATTAGTAGATGCAGTGGTTTTTTTCCTTATATTATTTCCTGTGCCGGTGCTCTGAGCACATTCAATTCACGACCCTACGAGACTGTGGTTTTTATTGTAACTTATTTATTTAAATTTTCTATTAATGTATTTTATCATATGAACAAAATAACTTTTTGCTTTTCGTTAATTTAATTTCACTATTACAACAATTAAACATATGTTTTGTTCATGTACATTTGGTATTGTACATCTCCGTATCTGTTTCTTAATTTTCGTTATTAATAGTTTATTAATATTTATTATTGACGTAATTCATAATTTATGTAACACAAGTTAGTGTTTCCATTTTTGATTAATGTATATCATTGTAGTACCGGTTTTTTTGTATATTTTATATTATTCCATTAGTAAAGAACGATGTAGTGCAGTAGCTGTGCAGTCTACTAAATTGTAGTTACTCTTTGCCTGGTTATTAATAAATAAAATAATTTAATAGATTTTTATTCTTTTCTAAGTGTAACAAATGGTACACAAAGTGTCTCACACTTTTGTACTTTTTATTTAATCATACAATTACACATTTAATAATTTTTAAAACGACTGCAGAAAAGTATTTGAGTGTTCTGAACTACTTTTGTATTTGTGTAATTTTCTGGGGGTTTTTACTAATTTCCTCCCTTTTCCTTTTTATCGTACAATCTATGTATGTACAGCTGTCTATGTATGAGTGTTCTCACTTGTTCTTTATGTAAGCTTATGCTGGCACTGCATTCTGTGTCTTTAAATTCGGCTTTAGGTCGACTTGAATTGGAAATTCAAAATGCGGTTTACCAACGGGGCAGTCACACTTCATCCCCTTCGTGCTGAGACCACGTGTCTTCCATTCAAATGACCAAAGTCACCTGATCTCCAAAGCGATCTCTGGAAATGATCGGTGTCATCAGTGATGGCCTGGCAATCAACAACGCATTTAAGTGTGTTGCCAGGGGGTTGGTTGGCCCTCGGGGCAATTTCCCTCGCCTCTGAAGCGGAATTTCGTTGCACTCCATGAATACAAATCGAACCTTTTCTCATCTGTCTCGTTTCCCTTTCTGCCTCTTCATCTTACGCGACTTATTTCTCCTTCACCTGCCACCTTCTTTCTTCCATTCTTCTTCGGTAAATCTGCATTTTTTTTCTCCTTTTTAAGCTAAATTTCACAGGAAAGTTTGGGATTATTAGTTTTCTTTTTTTTTCTTTCAAGCCTTCAAGTTTTTCATTCTCATCCTCGTGTAACTCCCTCGTAATCTGTCAGAAGAGTAGGGGGTAGCACGGGTCTCTTTGTACTTGTGACCCTCAACTCGAGTTATCTATTATGTGGAATGTGTCACGGTGTGATTTATCGTTGTTACATTGCCTCGCATAAATCAGCCTCCTCTTTTTTCTTATAATGAAGCTGTATAAATTTGAAGTTAATCGCTTTGAGAAGAGTTAAATTTAATATTTTAATTTAAGGACTCGTCACGACAAGTTGACCTTTTTTTACTGCTTCTTCTTATTTTTACTGAAGTTCTAATTCCACGGGTAACGTAAAATTTCGAAGAGTGTGTGTCGGGTCACACTCGAACGAGCAGAAAATTTTAATTTCAGAACGGAAACAATTACATAGGGGAGTAACGTAATGATCCGTTACTAAATGTTTTAGTAAGTTTTCCTGTTTTCATTTATTACGTCTGGTAATATTGATAAATACATAATAATATTAATAAACGTGTACAAGTAATATATATGTCGGAACCGGGAGATCACAGAGTGTAGAAAAGGTGGTCTTGGAGAAGACAGTTCTCTGACATGCTCTGTGGCGAAAGAGCAGAGCGCGGAAAAACAGCGGGGGCATTGTTGGGAGAGCAGAATAAAATAGGAAATGAAACAGAAAGGACGGATGGTCGAAAGATATCATCTGTACAAACCTGTGTATCCAGTGATGCAATATAATCGTTGTAAACTGAATCTGTCGTTACGATCTTACTTCTCTTTCTGTACGATTTATACTATCTTAACTCAACCATGGAACTCCCGGCGAAACCTATTGGAGAACTTCCTTCATATATAAGTGTGTGTGTAATATTGACACGGCATTTTGTTGTACAATTATAACGTTTTACTATATTATACACTATATTGTATAAAAATCGTTCAATATAATTTTAATTATAATAGCACAACAAAATAGTTCTGCGCTGTAGTGGGTTATGGTGAGCAACAGCAACCATGAGAAAGTAATATTGTCAGGAAGAATTATGATTACGTATATTTTAGTGTATATGTGACAGTTGTGTGTACGGTATGAAATAGATATGAGGTTAAATGTTAACAAAATTTATAAATTAATGTGAATTAACTGTATAAGTTAATGATATTTTTGTAATAACTTTTCGTTCCAATCTTAAACCATTTTCCCGTAAGAAGACAAAAGTAGGTATGTAATAGTAAATGTGGGACTTGACGAGGGATGCTTTGGACTAATCAGACGTAAAAAAAAACTTCGGAACATCGCCCCGGGGGATTCGAAAGTGTCGAAAAATCTAACTAAATCCGCATCTGAGCAAAAACAACAGCAAAACGGTAAAATCCGTGGGAAAAATCAAAGGAATTGTAGACGGTCGAGTAGCGCGCCAAACACCTGACATACCTGGAAGGTTCCCGGAGAAGGAGAGCCGTGAAAAATGGCCGTGAGGGAAAAAGGTGAAGGACGATGAAGAACTACCTTTTATTTTTTTCCTTTCATTCCCTTCTTCTCCCAGTTCGAAAGGGGGGGGGAAATGAAAAAGGAAGAAGAAGCCTGGTATGTATGTGTGTGTGTGAAAAAGGAAAATCTTGTCAAAGGAAAAGCTTTAACGTTGCGTCAATCGCTGGAATTCTTCTAAGTCTCATCCATTCACAAATCCCGGAAATCATTTCGTGAAGTTCGTTTCCTTTGTAGCCCGAATAGAAAAAAGATTTTCTTTTCATGGAATTCCGGAAAGATTCACCCTCATTGTCTGCTGCCTTCTTTTCTTTACTCTTTCGAAAGACACCCAAATTGGTTGAGCGAAAGAAGACGGGAGGAACCCCCCCAAAAAAAAAGTGGAAGCAAATTCGTCAGAAATTTCGTTCGAACTCTGAAAGCATCAGAACGGAGAGATGAGCACTACAACGCTACTTAAATATACTGCACCTCCCAGCATAGAAAATAAGGGAAAGTCTTAACGTTCTCGAAGGTACGGGTGACCCTTGCGCCGGAGACCACATTATTAACATACAATAAATATTATACCATCACAATTGTGAACCATCAAAGTCCAACTTGAAAGTCGTGGAACCGTTGTTGAGGAGTACTGAAAACTGTGATGAAAAAGAAAGTAGTGAGGTCTATACGAAACCAATAAACCTTATTTTGTAAACTCTACCAGCCAAATACTGGTACCATTTATTAAACACCACATTTTCTTTTTACAAGTGGTACTGAAATGACCCGGTACTATTACAGATATCCCTGGTAACAATACAACTAATATAACGCACTGTTACAATACTATTCTTGTATTTATATTACCACCCCTCATGACTAATACCGACACTACTACTTATTCTAAATCTACTTTAATTATGGTGTCACATTAAACAATTGACATGAAGTAGTGATGTTTTAAGAAACTGTTTTGTCACCTTGTTATGTATTGTCACCTTCTTATGTTGTATGTTAATAATGTTATATATATATAATACGTTATTTGTGTGTGTTGTGTGCTCCTGTCGTGTGAAATCCCTCTTTGTAAGTCAGGATTTGCATTTCTGGTGCCGCTATTATCCACATTAGTAACATTTTATTTATAGTAATGAGTATTGAAGTTAAAAATCTTAAAAAAAATACCATCTTATACCTTTTTACCATTTTACCATCACACCTTTTTATCAGATAAGATCTGGAGCTTGGTAAAAGCTGAAAACACCAAAAAGTTCACTGAAGCACAACAACAACGTCAAACTCCGGTTAAGGACAATACACGCCTCTATTGCTAACTATTTTCCGTTGTCTGGTACAACACCACCATCCACGGCTATCTAATCTACTTAAATAAGTACTACCAACTGAGGTGCCTCAATTGGAAATATTCCCAAAATATTGTAATGTCATTCAAGATGATTTATCGTTAATCCTAAAAGTCCTTAAAAGGTTCCACGGACACGGTCCTCCGGGTGATTAAGGGCTTTTCTTGCAGGTAAGGAGAGCAGTCCTGCGAGGGTGGCTAAGGACGCGGGTAGCTGAGATTTTTCTTGTGAGTAGCACCGCTTCGTAACAAAATTCAAATTTGTTTTCTCTTTCGTCCATCGATTGGAAGAGCCGTGCAGAACAGGCGAAAAAGGTTTATTCGTTTAATTATTATTTTTTTTTTCCGCCGAAGAGTCTGGCTGGGGACGTAGGAAGCGTATCATTTACTTCTAATTAGGCAGAAAGCAGAGAAAAAAAAGAGTTGGAAAAGTGGAAAAAAGAGACTCGCTACGAGAAAGACACATTTTCCAGGGGCGGAAAGAAAGTAAAAACACAAAACGTTTCGAGGGTGAAGAGAGAAGTGGGAGCGGGGAGATTCTCCCCAGGGGAGGGGCGAAAAAAATAAAGGAGCAGAGAAGACGACAGGAGGACACCAGGGAAAAAACCAACAAATACATTATTTTTATTTATTCCCGGAAACATTCGACGCGGTGGTCATCGTTATAACCGGAATGTTTTGTTTCTCGGGCGAAGCACGGCGTTTTCCATTGACAATTTTCCATTTTCCTTTGACTTTCTCTCTCTCTCACTTCTATGGTTGTCCTTTGCTTTTCTTTGAGCGAGTTTTTGTTGTACTTTTTGGCGCTTTGAAAACAACTCCCTGCAGCCGTCCACGGGAGAGTAAGAAGACAACAACAGTGAAATTGTCTAGTGCACAAAACTTGTTGAACTTAACGGAAAAAAAAGGTAGCAAAAGGTCGATGGTCAAAGATGGCTGAGTGACGTGTCTAACCTTGTGCACCTACCTGTAATGTGATTTGTACTGTAGCGGATGTAACACCAAAACATTTATAAAACACACGCAATCGAGAACTTTTGTCGGTGATATTGAAAAGTACACAGGTAACTATCGTCATGGGAGACAGTCCTGCTAATTGGCACTGATGAATAACCCCAAAATTGACAAGAAACATCAAGTGTAACACTTTCAGACGGAAGTAACAGACGAGAGGGTAAGTCGTAAACAAAAAGGGCAGAGGTGAAGCGAAAGCAGACTGTAAATGAAGAATCAGCCTAGTGTTACTGTCAGTAACATCTCAGCTGTAAGTACCCACAGTATTTATTGTTGATTGACAAGTACTTTCTGATTGTTTAAAAGGTATAATAACTCTATGTGAGTTTCGCTGTATACAAGAACATAATATTAAAAAAAATGTACCAAAATTAGGAGTCGGTTGTCTGCCGGGTGGGTACGTCCACTCTCCAGTACCAGTCCCGTACAAACTTACAGGTGCTGTCTGTCACAGAGTGTACTCGTCAAAACTAACAATAATATGCTGCGGTGTTACACAAATATCCGTGTCAAATTTGACAAACTACTGGTAATAAAACAATTACTATTACTATTACTATTGCTATTACTATTACTATTGCTATTATTATTATTATTATTATTATTATTATTAATTTTTAGAAATCTTTCAGATGTCTGATTTATCGCTGACCTTCCTAAGTAGAACGGCTACATCGTCCCTTTGGATGCTTCACTTCCCTGTCTGTCTCGTTCCCACACTCCGGCCGAATACCTCGAGAGAAACTTGACAACAAAGTCTTTGGGAAAATCCACTCTGAAAAACAAGTTTTCAACATTTCGGGAGTGTTTTGTCGCTTGAGAATTGTGAAATTATTTTTTTTTCATTCTCAACCTTAAAATTCAACACGAGAAAAGATATTTTCTAATTTTTCCGGTAGAAGCACGGGAACGGAAGAACCAATTAGTGTTATTTCCTTCGTGGGAATTGAGGTGTTTCACTTGGAACTTGAGTTGTATCCGAGAAAAAAAAATAAACTAAAACAAATGGGTTGTAATAATATTATGCAGGTGTATGCTTAAGATAGAATTCTGTTCCAACAGCACTTAAATATAATTTTATTAAATGGTAGCAAGCGATAGAGTTACTTTTCACGTAATCGTTTATTTCTATAAATATACTGACAGCATGTTATACTGAAGTAACTGAAGTGTACTGAAGTTTGTTATACTTGAAGTGTACAGGAGGCATCCCGTCGGTTACTGAAGTTGTAGTCACTCAATCACGCGACTGTATTACATATGTTTATTTATTTGTTTTATTTAAAGACCAAAGAGCTACAATTCGGTATATAGAATCATATATACAATAATACATTAATATATACACATAAGATATATATATATACATATATATACACATAATACAAAAATATAAGCTCAAGTAATAATTATAAACTTTGTGATACAACTCTGTTTTCTCTACCATAATTTATGCCTCGTTGTAATGCATAATAATAATAATAATAATAATAATTAATTCCTCACTATAAATATATAATATGGGTCTGTGTACAGTTTTATCAACAATATTAATTCGTACAAGAGTATCATTGATTATACACTTCAATACATTCAAATGCTTGTAGTCGGATCGTGCGTCACACTTGTCATATAGTAAACCCTAATAATAGTACAAAAATGATAGCACAATGTAGTTTTGTACACTGTAGGTGTGTTAGAAAGTGACGTCGTAACTCACGGGTACGTGAGTGAGAAGTAAGCAAGTACCTGTGTGACGTGACTGAGTATCAGATGAGCGCAGTGTCTAACCCAACCAGGTGACACTCACCTGTGACGAGTTAAAAAACCGGAGAAATGAAAATTTCACACCTGCCAGGTGGAGGTTTGACGTGGGTCTCGAAGTCCAAACAGTGACTTTCGGAGTACGCGAAATGTTTTCGTGGAACCAGAAACAAAGTTGGATCATCTAAATTTGTAATGTCGCACAGCTCAGTCCGAGTACTCAGTCAGAACTTTTTTAAAATGTGACAAAAGTCTGCGACGTCGAAAAAAGAGAGTTAATATTTTAGAGAATTTCCCGTACTGTAAGTTTTTTCCAGTTTCCAGGTTGAACAGACTAATTCGGTCGTCTGCCGATCAGATGGTCGTAGTAATTAACATTTGCAAAATTAAGGAGCGATTATATTTCTCAGTCTCAGTCAGGCACCTACTTCTTCTACTTTTATTGTAGTATTCTTTACACTACACTACAACCGTCTTGAATAAGCCCCTTGATGTATGAGTTACTGAATAACATCTGTTGGTTTTGGGTATACTTTTTATGAAGTTGTATATAATATTTAGGATCATCACGAGTTCACTTTTAAAGTCCATGTTGTATGCATAGCATTGTAATATATGTTAATATATAGTATGATTTATTTTAATATGCAGGGTAATACATAGCTACAATAATACATAGCAACTTAGACAAAGTTTAATTATATAATTTTACAATAGGAATAATTTTTGCGTGTCACTCTGTTCAGTTACACTGTGTGGTGTCATATCCAATTGTATAATTATTAGTTAATAGCTAATAGAAATAAATTTATACATAGTTTTCGAACGAGCCTATGATTAGAGTCAATACAATTAATTAATTACGTTTAGTTTGTATGTAAATAATTAATATCTGGCAGAGTGACGGTTAACTCTGGGGGTAAAATTTGGGTTTTGGTGTATTGCTTTCCTGCAAAATATTGTTTTTCTATCTACTTCTGTACTTGTCCATGGACTTTTGCTTTTATTTGCTTTACAATGTATCACTTTAATGCTTTTTATTTTATATATTATTCGGTAAGTACCTAAAACAACCGATTCCTACTTTTCATACTCTTTCCTACTTCTTACTCCTTCTTCCCTTGTTTCTACTTCACATTTCCTACTCACCCTACTTAAGCGTATACTTTCACAGTGCTATCTCGTAAAATTCCACCCCTTCTTTCCATCCCCTGGTATTCCGTACCCCAATGTTAAAACCATCATCAGGCTCCTCGAGAGGCGTCAGGACGAGATTCAATCCCAAATTTCAGACACACCAAACACTTCAACCTTCTTTCCGCCGTCACCACACTCGAGACGGATGGATGAGCCTTATCAGCTAAGACCTGCTAACCGTCGTCTGCTGGAGTACTGGAGTACGACATCCTGCCTTTCGCCCGACGAAAGACGACTCACACGAGTCCTTTCATTTAGGCAAATCCATCAACAAAGGTTGTGTACCCACGGCGGGAGAAGCGGTCGTAGCCGTGGGAGAAACACGAGATGAGAGAAATCGACGGGACGGGAAAGCTGAACAAACAACTGTTGAAGGAAGATTAAAAAGAAGGAGAGAACAAGAGAAGGAAGTAGGCAAGAAAAAAAATAATAAGAAAAAGGGAATTCCTAAAATGCAATAGGAAGATTCCAAAACGCCAATATAAATCAATGGAAAACCGCACGATTTATGGCGGGAATCAACTTGACGGGACCGTCATATTACGGCGGTAAATCAAGTTGAGGGAAAAAAAAACAAAAAAACATTGTAGTTTTTGAAAATTAAGAGTAAGCAAGTGACTCGTTCCACGGATTGTCGACATTCTCCACGTAGGTATGAAGTGCACCCGACAAGAACAAGTTCCCGAGTACTTGTCCATCGCACTTCCCTACACCACGCTAAAATTATATATAGTTTCATTCCACCGCCGTTCACTTACATAAATTACACATATACAACTTAATTATGAAAGCACTTAGTCTATCTTTCTTTCTGTTTAATAAATTCTATGTAATTTCCCGTTCTCCGTTCCTCTCGATTAACGTCACCCGTCGCAAATCTCGAATTTGTCTAAGTTTTCATAACTTGTACTTGAAAAGTGGAAGTTTTTCCACTGTATCTATTTCTAAGTTTCTCAGGTGGTGATTCAACGAGACGAATGACCACCGTCGAGGGTTGACTGGTTAATAACATTAGAATTATTTTTAATCGTCGGTGAAGGGGCAGGTGATTGATTGACGTGTTTTTCTTAACAAGAGGGAAAGAAGACAAAGCGAAGGATTAAACCTTGAATGAAAACAAATAAGTTGTGTAACCGGAAGAAGAGCCTGAAGTAAATTGCATGAGTGTTATTAATGTAAATAAATGTAATTAGTGTAATTAATGTAAGAGCAACGGGGGTGTAGAAAGTGGAAAAATTAGTTATGAAACTATCACATCAGGCGGTGTGGGCCCTCAAGAAAATAATAATGATATTACTGTGTTTTTCACATTCCTACACCCTACAGCTTTCTTAATTGGTGTATGCATACTTAAATTAAGTCATGTAGGGGAGTATGTAAGTACCTGCAGGTAACTGTACATAACTTAAGTTATTTCCTGCATGGAGTCACTTTCCTCAGATTGAGACAACCCGACGTATAGGAGTAAGTAAGTACTGGTTCTAGTAGAGGTGGAGGAAAGTACGTTCTTCCCTTGCGCTGTGGTGTCTTGAACTGCAGAAAAAGGAAAGCACGCTGGTCTGGTGGTGAGTTTTTAAGTTTCGTAAAAGAAGGTCATCGTGAGAGTAAGCAAAAAGGAGCCCCGAGGGGGTGTAAGAAAAACAAGTTTATAAGACGGTATTAAGGGTTTTTGGGGGAGGTAAAACCGGTCTGAATAAAAAACTACCCGCGGTGAGATCGGGCCACGATCCCGGGGGTTGAAATTTATATAAAAACTAGTAAAAGCTCCCTCCGACACACAGAAGTTATGTGACTTTATTGAAAAGTGTGGCGGAAGAGAAAAGCGAAGGAGCTGGAAGGCGAACGGTCGAGCATATGCTCCCGCGTGTGTCCGAGGAATGATGAAAGGAAGAAGGAGAAGGGAGAATGAATGACGGAGTCCGAAACAAGGGATGAATCCGCCCTTTAAAAAATCACCCCCGAGCGTTCGATTCATCCCTTGTACTATCGGCTATTTTCAATCGATATTCATAAATCTTATTTTCTACATTATTATTATTTTTTTTCTGTCTGGAGGATTTCGCCTTTGGATTTCACGGTGTTGCGAGCCGGCGACACTGTCGCAATCCAAACCTGTCTCCTGTCGTGCCTCTCACCTACCCTGTCTCCCCTGCCTCACCACGCCTCACCTTTTACCATTATTCGAGCCTCATCTTTTCATAATTTTCAAAAAGTTTTAAACCTCCATTAAAATTTAAACCTCTTCGTGTTATTAATGTTACCTAAAGCCGACTGGAGTTGCTTCTCTTCTCTGACATCAGACTCTCTCTCTCTCTCACACACACCGTGCGTCGTGTACGCAGAACTTGGGAGTCATTAAATTTTCGTTGATTTTCCACGTGTCTTTTCTCTTGTGCCGCCCCCAACCTCGTCTCACTTTTCCCTTTATCGCCCCTCTCGTTCTCATTAACTTTCCCGACACTTAGTTTCATATTAATTGTGTTATTCTTCCGGCTGCGATCGTTTCGCATTCAATGGAATTGCAACTCGTCTCTTCCCCATTTTCTCTCCTGGTACCGCTCGTTCTTCGTCAACCGCGAAACTACACTCATCAATCACCAACACGTGAGAGAAATTGTGTCAAATATATTGGGGTGGTGTGAATGAGCAATCGTCCTCGAGGTCGCGGAACACTAACTTGTTGACGGTGTGACTTAAACGGGGTGATGTGGGGCATGGTCGTTGACAACCTAGAAGTTATGTAGCTCGGGTAAATTCGGCGTTCGACCACCTGCCTCTGCCAACAGAGGAACAACATGTACCAAACTTCTGTAGCGTGAACTTTCCAACTAAACGCAAGGGGCGTCCTAACGTCCTGAGGGTGAACTCACGAGCACCCAAAAAAGACTCCATTCAGCACGTGAAAATTTCAATGGGTATTTAAAAGGACGCCGATAACTTATTAAAAAGTTATTTAATGTTATCGAATGATCATTCACACCGTACATTATTCCACCACCGAGCAACTTCGAAGTAACCCAAGACCAGGAGCAAAGACATTCTCACATTAAAACAAGATTAGAAAGCTCTGAAAGGAAACGGATGGAGTGTGAGGGAGTGAAAGCCGGTAAAAGGCGTTAAACCACGCCAAAGGAAATTTTTCCCTCCCAAAAAGAAAAAAAAAATGTCTTACAAGGGGGAAATAATGGAACGTCGTGCCAATGGTCGATCGGACACATTTCCAAATGGCAAAAAAAAAGAACGAGAAACGGACAAGTGCGGACCAAAGCCGACGAGAGAACTGCCGAATGTTTCCTTTGAGAGTTTGACGACGTCGGACGTTCGAGGGAAAATGGAGGGAATTGAGCTATAAAAATAGGTAAAAGTCACCCGAGGTACCGGTTAACTTAAACCGGCTTAAACTCAAATAGATGCGACGGGAATAGAGTAATAGGCGAGAGGAATAGACGAAAAAAAAGGAAACCGGATATTTCTAATGAATTTTTAGCTTCGATTTAGAAGCCTTTCCATTGAGCCCTTTTTTTTTATCCTACGTCTTCTACCTCATCAACTCTATCTCCTTTCCATCTATATTCTTTTCTAACAACGTCGTCGTCATCATCATTATCATCATTACCATTATCATTATCATCATCTCTTTACAAAGGAAAAATATTAAGAAAAGGAGTTCCTTCCTTCCTCTCTGTCGCTCTCGCCTCTCTTCCTCCACGTCGAATAAAAGAAGTTCATCAGGCTCTGTCAACTTTTAACATTTTAATTTCAGGTAAAAACTTTAAAATTTATCGATTTGATCCGGCCGGAAGGAGGCTCCGAGGAGATAACGTCAAAGGAAAGGAAAAGAAAGGGAGAGAAAAATGTCAAAGGAAAGTTTCTCTCTCATAATCTTCTTCCCATCCGACTGTGCCATTATTGAGATTGACCGTAAAACCGAGTCTCTTAATTTCATTTCCGAAAAAATTTCCACCGAACTTTTAGTCTGGTGCCACGTAAAGTGACGCGTTTCCATTAAAACCTTTGTGATTTTCCTTTGAGAGGAAACCGCCGTTCGCAACGTGAAATCGCCCCGTTGAGCCCGTTGTGTTGAGGTTGTTTTCGGGAGGTTCAAGGTCTTACTTAAGTCTAGTGGTAGACACCTTTGTTTTGAATTTTTTTTTTTCAGAATTGGTGGGTGTCATTTTTAAGTTTTCTTTAGTGAGGTACTCACAGGTACCTTTGTTCTACCACCTGAAGTTTCTTGGCATTTTTCTGGTTTCTTGGGTGCTGTAATTTCATTAAATTTTTTTTATGATAGTTCCTTTGTGATTTTCTTTTTATACTTGGAATTTTAAGTTTTCCATGTCTGGTTCATCTGGTTTATGTACAAGTTACGTTAAGTTTTCAGTTCTTAAGTTTTTGTAGTTTGTAGTTCGCAGTAGTTGTACTTCCTGAAGCTGTCTGTAGTGCAATAAACCTCTGTGCCGCACCAGTAGGAAGTCGTACTTCGTGAGTTTTTGTTTGCGTTAAGTTAATTTCAGAACTTAGCTTTTAAACTAAAGCATTTAGGTACTTAATTTAGTGATTGATTCATAGTTTTTTTTATTAACCTGAAACTTCGCCCTTTACGTTGTAATTAGTCAGTAGAACTAAGGCTGTAAATATGTAAATAAGTAAGTAAATACTACGGCTGTGTTACTACGACAAAGACAAGTTTGAACTTAATTTAAGTTCGCTTCGAGGACTTTGGGGTCGGAGGAACTTCTTTTGAACTTATTTTTATGAGTTTCTCTGTAAGTTATGGCTCGGAACACGGTCAAGAGCGAGCAGTTTTTTCAAGAGCAGGAGTTTCATTCCTGAAATTAAAAGTCTGTGTTTAAGTTTTAAGTTAACGTTCCTCTCGTTTCTTTTCCCATACTTAATTTTATTAACTTTGCATACTCTTTGGAGTATTAGTTTTTGAGAACTTAAGTTGTTAAATCTCCCAGTTTGAGCTTTCCCTTTTGTTTGGAGTCAAAACGTCCGTACTTCGCTCGCGTCCCCAAAACTCATTTTGCGCCTTACCTCCGACATCCTTTTTTTCGCTATTTTCCGCTCGGCTTCCCTTCCAAACTATTTCTATTTCGCCTAGAGCAAACGCAATTATCCCTTTCTAATCTTGTGCTTTTTAAATACCGTCGATTGTTTCTCCCTTGTCCTTGCCTTTCCTTTGAGCCCTTGAAATTCGGCCTTTCATCTCCCGTCTATTTATGCTTGTATACATACATATACATACACATGCACATTAAACACACACACACACACGTACTTTGCGAACAGTTTCCTGGCGGCGTTTGCATTTCCGGTTTTGCTTTGCTTCCGCTACCTCTTTGTGCAGTTCTTTTTCCTTCGAGAGTTTCACGTGCTCGCCAGCTCCGGGCCACTTTCTCCTCTTTTCATTTTTAATCTAATTACTCGCTGTTTCCCGGTTGTCTGTCGTTCGTATTGTTCTCCTCCTTTTTTCTCCTTTCTTCGAATTCTTCATCTTTTTCTCCTTAATCTTCCATTACGGCGTAACATCAGTTCTCCTTATTCAGATATCCTTTTTCATTTAAAGTATTAGAGCCGCATTTATTATTCATTGTTTCGTCATTTATTAATGGTTTCCCTGTTGTTCGACTCTTTTCAGTTTGTTTTGCATTCTTTGTTCTTCGTCTCCTCAATTTCGCGATCGATCGGGAGAGCTCTTCTCCTCCCTCCCCCTCCTCCCTCCCGCTTTTTTTTCCTTCTTCTCATCGTTTTCACGTGGAAAATCTCACCTCACGTTACCTGGAGAGAAAGTGCAGAGACCGGCTCGGAAGCAATTTTTTTTTGTTTATCTTCTTCCTATATTAATTACAGGTAGTGTAGCTACTTAATCGCAATGTCTTCAACCATAATTTCTTACGGTAAGTGTAATTTCTTACACACATGATACTTACTTACGCTCTGTTCTTTTGTAGAATCATTGTATTTTTGTGATTCCTGTGAATACGGGTCTTATATGACTAGAACCAAATTGCTAATGGTAGTGGACAAGTAGATCATTTTGTATTAAATTTTGTATTCAACGAATTCATATTAAAGAGTGATACTAAAACTATATTTAATATTAATAAGAAAGAAGGTGTTCCGCTATTTTCAGATTTATTCGATTTATTTTATTTGTTATTATTTATATAAAGGCGCATTGTATTTTATGTAAACGTTTATGTAACCGTTTTGCTTACCTTGTATTGTATTATTAATTTTTATAAATACTGTCTAAAATTATTCAAGAACTATGGTGTTTATTTTACATTATTTTAGTGCATTGGTATTCCTTTAACAACCGCATTTTGTCCGACGAACAACTCACAGCCCGCAGAGGTGATTTTCTATTTTCCATCCAGGAAAACTGTTCTCTCTCAGCGTGTTTATGAATTAATTATAACTAATTTATTAATATTATTATAAATAATGAACTGTATGAATCTACGACAAAGTGACCGTCTTACACATGGCGGCTGTCAATTTTTCTACGGTTTAATTGCTCTAATAAAACCTTGAACTTGTTTGTTCACTTGCTGAAGTCATTTTTGGACAGTATTCTACTCAAGGCAGAACTTTCTAACCTGCTTCCGTACCACTTCAATTTCACTACTACAGACGGACAAGAAACTATTCTTTCAATTGAACGAACCGATGGGTAAAATGACATTCGTAACGACGGTGATTGCACAGGGAGATTGTCGTTGTTTTTTGCCTCCGGTAAAAAAGGCTTTTCCGACTTTGGCAATCTCTCCATTCGTGTTTTTATTTATTTATTCTCGTGTCCAACTCTCTTCTTTTTTAATTTTTACACTGGGTGTATTCATCCATTCAAACTCGGGCACCTCCAATTATGTAAAAGTCATTTGTCATTATCAAAACACGGTTTTCAAACATGTCCTACCGGACACGGGAAAGGATGGGAACAAAGGAGAGAGAGAGAGAGAGAGAGAAAGAGAGAGAGAGATGATGATGATGATGAAAAAATATGCACAAAAGCTTTTCACCGTCGAAATTTCTATTTGACAATATTGAAAAAAAAAACACCTAAAAAGTGAGAGGGGTAAAGCAGTTTGATTTCCGGCACGGAGTCGTGTGGAAAAAATAACGTGGCACCAGTGAAATTTGACTGTTGTCATGTCCACTTGTTTTACGCTCCTCTCAGCTTAATTCTCGGATTTGTTTACGTTTTTTTCTCTGTCCCGTTTCAGTCGAACTTGTGCACGAGTGCGTCACCCGAGCCAAATTAGAAATCAGTGTAACCAGAAAATTAATAAAAATAATATTATAATATTACATGGGTACCAATCAAGTACGAAGGTGTCAACAGTATTTATTATTACCAGTATTTTTTTATTAGAATACATTCTTTAATTGTTAAGCAGGTGTATTCGTATTGTAATTCTTATTGTGGGTTGGATCGAGATTCCAACCGACATTTGTGTCCGAATTTTATTTTATTTAATAATTAAATTTATTAAAATTTTAAATTTGACCAGTGAAATTAAACATAAAACAATAGGTTCTTTTTGTATTTGTTCGTTTTTTCGTATTCTTTGTTTATTATGTATTTTTTTGTGTTTTGGGAAAGTGAGTGGTGTACTATCATCTATCACATTTTAATGTACAATGTAGGAAGAAGTTGTTTGCAAACAATTATTAATTTTATTGTTTTATTTTTAATTGATTAAACTATTGAAGTTAGAGAACGAAACGATTGTGCTACATAAATTGTTTTAAAATTTTATATTATTAGTCAGATTGAATTGATCAATACGAAACCCCAGAAGGCTTTCGGGTACTAAAATTCTCGTCGATATTTACATAACATTCGTATCATCCATCCATTTCAAATGATTGCATTTTATTAAAGTGGTGGTTCGGTTTTGCTGTTGAAATTCATACATTCAGACATTCAGACAACTTGTTTCAAAGTATAGAGAGATTTGAAGGAGTTACAATTTTTTAATTGTATCTTGAGAAATGAACTTAGTGACCCCAAAAAACTTGCGAAGTGACTTGATAAATAGAAATATGCACTTCCGCACTGCACACTACGCAGTCACGCCTGGGTTTAATATACAGTTTCACATCAAACCGATGTCTTCCTGCAGACGCCACGTTCGTCTTCTGCTACCCCCGAGACGGTCCTACAAATCGTTTGTCAAACGCGTAATTCGCTTTCTTTTCTACTTTTCTCACTACTTTCTCTCTTTTTTTTTACTTTCCTTCACGTCCTGTCATTCCGGGAATTTCAATGGAAACGTTTTGAAGGAAAATCATCGTCACGTCCGAACGATTTATTCTATTAATATAGTCACGCCTCACTGTCATTTGTCCCACATTTTTACTATTTGGTTCGCCGCCTCGGGTAGTTCACCCCGAAGTAGTTACTTTCAATCCAAACTACTCTCACTACAGCCAGACGCTTCTGCAGTGCTGTCGTTTGTGTGAGTGACATCGAAGAAACATCACTTAATCAAACATTCAGTGGACGTATAAAAAAAAGTTGCTTTGTTTCCTGTATTTTTTACATATACTATAATTTTTAAGTTATGATAAAGTTAGGAAACTACTCAGACAAGAATAACAAAGGACCGAATAGGTCTGACCCAACTGTACTAATAACTATTGAACTTCATAGTATACATACAATCCTCTGGTTTATAGCTTAACTGTCTATTATCAATTATTTATTTTATTAAATATCTAAATAATCGATAAGTTGACACCGCAGAGGAAAAACTATTACTTCTCACTTCGTTGGGGACCACACTAACTTAAATTAATTGTGCGAGTAAGCCCAATGTTAACTAATCGTCATGGTAGTCTCTTCTCTTCATACAGTTGCAGTGTGCAAACTAATACAGTTACTAGTACGTACTAGTTGGGAAGTAGAGATTGACAACTACAGAAAATGGAGGGTCGAGCAGGGAAGAGGTTTCCTTGGAAGTTCCCTTCATTTGTTGACATTCCCAGTCAAAGTTCCAACTATTAGTTTTTCACTTTTCGTTGAGAAGAAGAGGTTAATATACATTTTAATAAATGGTTGTAGAATCGAAAACTAGTTTCGGACTTGAGATCTGATAGTTTTACGCTTTCTTCTGAGTTTCGAAAGACGTCGGAAGCTTTCCTTTTCTTGGCTTTCTCTCGCCGGGGGCCATCAATCTTTGGACTTTTTGCATTTCCCGAACGACGAAAGCTCTTTGACCGAATGCAGTCGGCTCTTCTGGTCGTCCCTTTTTTGTTTACTCCCTTCCTCTCTAATGATTTATTGTTTCTTTTCCGTTCCGGGTTTCTCCTCTCAGGCATCCCGAAAACCAGGCCTCCTCATATTGTTCCAGTCGAAACCCATTCCTTCGGGACTTTTGACGAACACTTGCCGTTTGCCAGTTTCCATTTTGAACTTTCTCACGGGGAATTCCTTCCCGTAACACGTCGAAAAGGCGTCTTATTCCACTCAGAGTTAGAAATTATCATGAAGTTTAGTGAACACCGTCTGTGTCGTGAAGTGAACTGTCGAATTCGAACGGGTGTCGGTGGAGGTGCTACCGAAATGAAATAAACCGGGAACGGTTGAGTTTCTGGGAAACTTCTTTCTTGTGGTGGTGCTCACAAACCTAAATAACCTAAGGATCACTGGATTAGAGTGTTTCACTTCAATCACACTAAACTGAAGCAAACATAATTGAAAAATGTTATTAATTAGGTTGTTCTTAATATTTCACATAAAGCAGAAAAGATATTTACAAATGTACAATACAAATTAAACCTTCAGCTGTAGTAAGCTGTACATAAATTAAATCATTGCACATCTTTTGTGTATAGTTCTGTCTACATCCTTCTTTCACACTATGTCTACCACAGCCCCCAGAACCTGCAGAACCGTTACTTCGGCATGTTGAATCGCTTCGAAATAAAGAAATTCCAAGAAGCGCAAGAAGCGCTACTACTCCCCGAGATGAATCAGTCAGAGATGAACCGAAGATGAACCGTCTACGGTGTGTACAAATTGTGCAGAGGCAAGAGCCAACTATCATGGATAATTAATAAGGGGAAAAAAATTAAAGGAACGGACGGAGGAAAGGTTGAAAGCGTTGAAAGTGAAAAAGGAAGTATAATAATTAAGGTGGCTAATAAGGGATTGTTACGAGCTAACAAGGGGCTAATAAGAAGAGCTTACAAATGGGAGAACAAAGCGAAACAGATTAGGCGGTCCACGGGGGAAGAAAGCGAACACAAAAATAAGGTTTAATTTAAATATGTGAATAAGTACAACATGAAATTATTTTGTAGTATGCGGGGAAATTGGATTATACGGAATTACCGTCTTTAGCCGCGTGTGTGATCGTGACGTGAAGAAATGAACAATGTAGAAATAATAATAATAATAAGAAGAACAACGATACCTAAGTTATGCATCAGTGATTTACAATAAAAACATTGGAACGAGCACGTTCGTGAAATTATGTAGATGCAGTAAAACAATGTCTTTTCATTAAATAAATTTTTTATGATAAAAATCCTATACAGCACACTTATGTATGTATAGTATTAAACTTTTTCTCACGGCTCTTTCATAGTTTCGTGGAAAAATAAATGCTGCAGCTGACATGCCGTGGAAAATTTAATGTTTGATTTTGTATACTGCTGCAATATTTTTGATTTTATAATTTAATATGACCGTACCGCACGGTACTTTTTTACACTTTAAAACCGTTTTGAACTTCTTGAAATTATTGTGATGACTGAATAACAAGACATAAAGTGCCTTAGATGAAGGTAAAACAACGTACAAGTAAGTTAGTTGTCACTGTCAATGTGTAATTTAACAACCGTAAGACAAATTAGAAGAATTTTTAAAGTGAAAAGTATTGTATTTTAGTTTTTAGTACTCGGAAATATTTATTTGTATATATTTGTACGGAAATATGTATTTATCCGTAGCTACATATTTATTTAAATAAGAAGAAGAAAATATTATACAAATTGCTACTTGTGTGTATGAAAACACTCGTCTCAATACTGAAATTTATTAAAACATTAATAGACCAAGTTTGTATTCACGTGTCAGTATATGTATTTGCGAAATATACTGGTCTGCAAACAGATTGCTTTTACTAGTTAAGTATTAGTATGTTCAATATATATAGTTTCTTATGTTTTCGTAACCAATAATTATATATTATATATGATAATCCATAATGTAGTAGGGAGTACAACTTGTTCGGTCGTGAATTTTTGAGAATTTCCAAGTAACGAATAAGTTAAAAACGATGTTGTCTAATTAAGTAACATATCGAACGAGTAAAACTAATAATAAATACATAAGCGAAAAAAACGGGATATGATATAAACAGGATAGGCCAAAAGGGTGGAAGATGAACTGGCCACTGACACTTACGACATTGTACCTACTCTGCTCTCCCACTTCTTTCTGAAACGAAGAACTCGAACGGAAACATTTACGTCCGCTAAATGTTCCTTAAATTTTTTTTGTTCTGCTTTCAGTCCTCCGGTTAGCGGCATATTTTTCAAGAGGAAAATCTGTTTCTAGTCGGAGGAGTTTAAAAAAAAAATGCTTTTTTTAGCCGTGCGAAGGCAAGTGAATAGGAGAGAAAGAGGTAACGACTCAGGCTGAAAATAATGAGGTACAAAAAAGTGGGACGAGATGGGGGGAAGATACGGGAGAATAATGGAAATATAAAAAAAGGGAAGAGAGAATTAGAATGGATTTTACAGAAATGGAAAAAATTCAATCCGCCATTTTTGAGTTTTCCAATGCCCCGCGATTTTTTTAAGAACGACAAAATGCATAATCAATTTTTTGCAGGATAAAATACATAGATTAATTAGTTTAAGAATTATTTTTTTTGTATTTATTGCTCGAAAATGACGTTACGTGACCGACTAATCCTTTATACTGAGTAATGTCATCATTTTAAAACCTCAGGTGTTAAAAATCGATTGCAAATAAATAAATGATTGATTGATTTTGCAACCATAGTCGGCAGCATATAATGATATTCATATATTATTAAAATAAGGTTTTGAGCTTTTTAATAAGTATTTTAATAAGAAACAGGCTAATGAAACGTACACTAATGACCGGTACCGTATTTATAGGAACGTAAGTCGTTTGAGTGGTACCCAGTTTGACTTGTAGTGTAGTAAACAAGTGAGGGAATACTTTCATTATTACTTGTAGTTTTAAACCGAACTACCTCAAAATATGACAGTTATTTTAGCTGTACATAAACCTCTTTGTAAACCAATGATCAATTATATTGTGTTTTGAGCAGAACATCAATTTGTTCCCAAACCTTCGTTCCAAATCACTACTCTGTTAATATAATATTAATGTGGAAAATATTGAGAAATTTACAATGAAAAAACATGAAATATTCGAATGTTTTGGAGTGACAAATTTTATGATTCTTTCTAGGAGGTACACACCGGTGGTTTCCCAACCGACAGACGTCCGATGTCAATGAAACCCGGCACCGGTTACAAAGCGTAAAATAATTGGCCTCAAGTTGGAAAGTTCGAAGGGAAAGTGTCCGAGAAGCTGGAAGCTCATTAATAAAACGTTGATCCCTGCCGATCAAAACGGAAATTTTCAAGTGGACTCGAGAGGACAATCGGAGTAATTCAAAGGACAAGGCTCACGATGGGTCGGGGAAGAAGACACCCCGACGAGTCGTCATCACACGGAGCCCATCATCACACCGCTTAAGACGATTAATCGGTTCATAATTTGACCCTGGCACATGAAAAGAGTCGGAAGAATCGAAATTGAAGATTCTGGAAGGGATGCTGAAAGACTCGCCCCTGCCCAGACTGAGAGTTTTCCGATTTTCCCGTATTAAACCACTTCGGTGTCCGGATAATGAGGAACTCAAATGAAGTGAAACTAACGAAATTGGAGGCTCAGGAGCCACGAAAGGGAGGTGAGTCACCCTGTCTTCTGCCACGTCACTCTACTTCCCCATAATATATCAATTTGTAGGGTAATTGTTTCCACAAAGCTAACCCCCTTGTCATCCCTTGAAAAAAATTAGGATAGACAAGAGAAATAGAAAATAGAACAATTTGACCGATTGTTGAGGGTGAGGGAACGATTACCTGAGAGGGTAGTTGACAATTAATGGTTACCACCACGAATCCATTTCCTGGATTTTTAATAAATACGACAATATCGTTTAGTTTTTGTTTAGTCGATTCCAATTTACCGGAAAATTAAGGGATGAGACGGGAGAAGGGGATAATGCCGTTTGAAAACAACTGTTATCAAGCGAGAAGAAGCGTGGAAATTTGGAATAATCCGAGCAGGTGAAACCGGAAAAAATCTCTCATGGTGCATGATGATGGTGTCACCGCCGAAGGAGCCGCCATGAAAGTTAAGTTGAGAAAAGAAAGTTGAAGGG
Source organism: Polyplax serrata (assembly GCA_037055365.1). Classification (NCBI taxonomy): domain Eukaryota; kingdom Metazoa; phylum Arthropoda; class Insecta; order Psocodea; family Polyplacidae; genus Polyplax; species Polyplax serrata. The sequence continues at coordinate 9,448,129 of JAWJWE010000038.1, read as the reverse complement.
AGTGTTACGGCACTAACAAGTACAATGATGGCCTTCCCCACCCTGTCAAGGGGAGAACAGTAAAGGCAATTTGAGTAGAATAAATACCGGTAAAGAAATTTCTTGGTAATTTGTGGCTGCAGCCGGAGAAAGTTGAAGGGCTAAAATCATGAAACAGGGGTTGAAGAACAATTCACTGGACTGGAGCTTACGAAGTGGAATGTTCGAAGTAGCAAAACAACTTTGTCACACAGAGGAAATTACGTTGCGTGCAGAAAATACCATTGTGTTCGATAACTCTACTGTCCATGTGTAAGTAGTGTACTAAACAATATTGTAGTAGTAATGTATTCTGCATAAAAACTATTTAAGACATGCATACATACACGCAGAGCCTAACTTATGCATATCAGAATTTATATATTAAGTAAGAATTACATTTCATGTTATGCAAAAATCTATTGAAATTTCTTAAATGATATTTTATGTATAAAATAAAATACGTCTAGTTAATTTTACATATAGTTCAAAGTTAAAATACAAAATGTCCATATAACATAATGTAATACATGTATATATATAAGAATATAAGAGCACCGAGCTGTTTAGTGAATGTAAGCTATTAAACCAATTTGGTCGCCAGCTCATATAAATCACATATGGGGCGTCTGCCGTATATATTTTAAAATTAAAGAGGTATCAAGTTAGCATTCCTTTACTTTTCGCCTGATACTTTGGGGGAGGAGCTAGGCGAATACTTCTTCTTAAATATTAAATTGTCCACTAGGTGTCACAAATGATTATAAATTTTGATGTCCAAACTTTTCTTGTTTCCCTTAGAGGGCACAAGTTGTAACCAGAAGGAGGCGTCAAGCAACCAGAATTTTATAATGCTCCTAATACTTTGAGGGAGGAGTCTGGTAACACATGATTTGTTTTATATCCACCAAATTGCAAAAATGCTAAGCGATTAGGTGTTTGCTTCCGTGAGTATGCGCTAGATGGCAAAAATCACGAATTTCAGTGTTCGTTTTTTGAGACTTTTAGATATTTCATATAGAGGGCACAGGCTGATTTGTATCAGGCAATGATAAAACTTAGGAGGTATCAGGCAACCGATGTTTGATTTTGCATCCTGATACTTTGGAGGTGGAGCTTCTTGTTTCATTTAAAATCTACTAGATGGCAAAAAGATTAAATGGTTTGGTCTTCACGGCTCTAAACTTTTTCAAATCCGCTAGATGGCAAAATCATGGATTTCAGTATTCGTTTTTAGAGACTTTTAGATATTTCATATAGAGGGCACAGGCTGATTTGTATCAGGCAATGATAAAACTTAGGAGGTATCAGGCAACCGTTCTTTGATTTTGAATCCTGATACTTTGGGGGTGGAGCTTCTTGATTCATTTAAAATCTACTAGATGGCAGAAGACTAAGTGATTTATTGTTCACTGTTCCAACCTTTTTGATGTCCGCTAGATGGCAAAATCATGAATGTCAGTGTCAATTTTAAGAGTTTTGGATATCTCTTATAGAGGGCGCAGGCTGATTTGTATCAGGCGATGATAAAACTTAGGAGGTATCAGGCAACTGTTGTTTGATTTTCCATCCTGATACTTTGGGGGTGGAGCTTCGTGATTCATTTAAAATCTACTAGATGGCAAAAAGACAAAATGATTTAGCCTTCACGGCTCTCAACTTTTTGATGTCCGCTAGATGGCAAAAAGATTAAATGGTTTGGTCTTCACTGCTCTAAACTTTTTGGTGTCCGCTAGATGGCAAAAATCACAAATTTCAGTGTTCGTTTTTTGAGACTTTTAGATATTTCATATAGAGGGCACAGGTTGATTTCTATCAGGCAATGATAAAATTTAGGAGGTATCAGGCAACCGTTGTTTGATTTTGCATCCTGATACTTTGGGGGTGGAGCTTCATGATTCATTTAAAATCTACTAGATGGCAAAAATACTACATGATTTAGTTTTCATATCCGCTAGATGGCAAAATCACGAATTTCAGTGTTCGTTTTTTGAGACTTTTAGATATTTCATATAGAGGGCACAGGTTGATTTCTATCAGGCAATGATAAAATTTAGGAGGTATCAGGCAACCGTTGTTTGGTTTTGCATCCTGATACTTTGGGGGTGGAGCTTCTTGATTCGTTTTAAATTCAGGAGATGGCGAAATAAGTAAATGTCGTGAAACTGCGAAATGAAAAAATCGTTCACTAGATGTCACACACGATTTAAAAATTTCTTTAAACTTCTGCCATATGTTATAGAGGGCGCAGTTTATATACATACAATGTTTAATGTGGATAGGAATAGGGATCATTTAACAAAGACATGGAGTCCAATATGATCCTGTTGATGGCTAAAATTTAAAACCTTTAACGCGACGGAACATCACAAAATGGGTAAAAAATTAAATCAGCGTAAATTATTCTTTCGTACGAAAAAGAGACGTATTAAATCTCGTATAGAGAAAAAAAGGAAGATACCGACACTACGCAGGGAACACTTCAACACCGGAAACTCACAGTGAACTTCACTGGGGAAAAAAAATGAACGGCACTTCACTGCTTGGAGGCGAAAGCGTTTCATCCAGCAGAAAATCTCTCTTGTAGAGCATATTAAGGCCCTGATGAATGGTTTAAGGTCGGTCTGAAAGGGCGGTTGGGAGCACTCTGGTGATGCCGAGGACCATGGTGAGAGGGCCCAGGATTTCATCTCCCATATATTTTCGTGCTTGTCACAAGATTTTTTTTTTCTCTTTTCCCGCCGCCGTCTCCGCCGCAGCCACGAGACACGAGAATGGAATATGTAAGTTGTTTTGTGCTCGCGGAATAGCTTTTACAAGGACAAATCCCCATCTCTTGAAGAATGGCCCTTATATGTAGATTGCTTCCGCAGTGTATGGTCTTTATGACTCTGTACTTCCGTCAGCGAAGGCGGTACAAACACGCATAAAAACCCTCTAAACATCCTCTCGACGAAAATTATTAGTTTCTCTCCGTCTCTCTCTCTCTCTTTTTCTACGCCGGCAACCTACTTTCCTTTCCTTCACTCTTATTCTTTCTGCTCTCCTTTTGTTTCGTCAAGGGATAAATAAGATGTTGGGGAACACAACCGGAGAAGACGGAAGTACGAGTTCGAGGAGGAACTTCCGACAGGAGAACTACTTTATGGGAACGGGTAAAAATCAAAGGGAGGACGGTGGGTAGCGTGTGACTGTGGGGGTTGTAACCGTCAGGTTTTCAGGTTTCGTGGAGAAGTTTCTATGCCACGCGTGGAGAATCGGAGCGAATCGATCGTTCGGAGGCAATTTTTATTTATTCAAATTTTCCAATTCTCTGATTGTTATTACTTTCCCCTCTAACGTTCTCCCCCACCCGTTCCCATCTGGAACGATGCTCGTGTTCCTTCTTAACTAGGAAGTTGTATATTTCAGAATTTAAACAATTGACAGGACTCCTGGTGGTTGCATGTCTCGAACGAGAAGACGAAAGAAGGAAAAAAAAAGAAAGAGAAAGTCACGAATGTACTATTAATCACGGGTCTTGTTAAGGACGGAATGAAAAGGTAAAATAACGGACGAGTAAAAAGGACAGAAATAAACAAACGTGTCTTTCTCGTGACTGAGTCCCTGCCATGCCGACGAATGGTAAACTTAAATGAATAGCTACAGTTCACAGATGTGAACAAACGTGTACACATAATTCGGTTGGTGTAGTCCAATCCTGTGGAGGACATCTTCTATTTATGAAAACTTCTGGTGGTACATAAGTTCCAACACCTCTACGAAACGCACTATTACAGTAACACAAATTATATATAGATATTTACATGATGTATCCGACAAAAGGAACACAGTTTTTACATGGTTAATGAGTAGTTAGAGCGTAAAAAGGGAATGAAGAATTAAAAAGGCCACTTCGTAAAAACAAGCACCTTTACTTTAAATAATAAACATACACAATACAAATCACTGAACGTTTAAAAAGATTTGAACAAAAAACAATGCGGCAATCTTATAATAAGAGAAACTACACAGACTGAGTTTAAAACAGAAGAAAATAGAAGTACGAAAGCGTACAAGTATATTACACACAGAGCTACTACAAAAGAACGGAAAGGACAGAATAGCCTCTATATAAGTGTAGTAAAATGTAGTAGGTTAAGAAAACCAAGTATCGCAATTTAAGTGTATAATCACTTTTATATACTACACTACATATCAGACTAATATATTCCTTATTAAGTGTATAATTTTCAAAAATGATTTTGGGTTGTTTGTAAACATGTAAATTTTTTTTAAATATTCTCTTTTTTGGAATTTACATTATACAAAATCAATAACATTTATTGATGTAACGGTACTAATATTTTATAAGTCATACTTTGCCTTAAATATATTATTATACAGAGCTAAATAATTGTTACAATGTGTGCTACAACTCCATTTACTTTCTCCTTTCTTCCTCCCGAGACAAAATTAATCTCATGAAAAAGTAATTAACTATGTTTTATGTTTTAACTTACGATAACATGCTTACGCATAATTACTCGGTTTATAAGGATTAAAGGATTACACGGGTGTTTCCGGAGGAAGTTCGGGAAACCCGTGAAGAAACCAAAAAAGGAAAAAGCAAAGGAGAAACCAATGCGGAACGAGTGAGAAGTTGGCAAATGAGGCGTGCGTTATCAACCGGTGTGAAGTTGATGTTGATGTTCTTGCACTTCTCGCTGACAAAATATTTGCTTCGTCCCAAGTGGCTGTTGTCTCGTTCCTTTCAGGTGGACCACTCGAGGGCTGCATGGCTGCTGTTGGGAGGGATTTAGGGGTTATTGAGAGAATTATTTTTTATTGGAGGGTGTAGAAATAATTAAGGGATGTTTTGATATTCTTATTATTGTTTTTTTGTTTTATTTTTTATACTTTCCATGTCCTTACATTTAGTTATTGTATATTTTGTTCTTTAGTCGTTGCTCATCAGTACGATTGCTTCCTTGTTCATTAGTATGACTCGTGTCAAACACCTCCCAAACCACCCTTACTGCGAGCACCCCTGCTTCTGTGATTGTGTTGTATAATTTTGCGAGTTCTAGTTTCGTAGCATCTAGTGTCTCGAATGTTATACATCACAATATAATTTCGCCAAAACGACAAATCTGGCACTTCTTGGAACAAAAAGGAAAATGCGTGGTGGCAAGGCAACGTGCGGAACGAGGAAATCCGTCAGTTTCCTTTGACAAAGGAAACAAAGGCCTTTTTTCGAAATTATCGAAAACCGATACGAGTCCCGGTGTGTAGTCGGAGGTAACATCACAATCAACGCGATTCCTGCATTTGATGTATCGAAACCTGCACTCTGGAAGGATTCCTTTCCTTCAGAAGTCGACATCTGGGGTTTGGGGGTGGTTAAGTCCGGGTTTGGGGCGGCGGCGGCTGGGGGGGGGGTAGCAGTTAACATCGAGCAGGAGTATGAGATCGCATGCTGCTTATCAAATTGGTTTTTGATTAGTATCAGAAACAGGTGAAACCAAAACCAAATAAAATTCCGGAAAAGTAGAAAAAAAGGAACCATAAAATATGGCGGAGGGTTTTTACGCCCCTCTCTGGGGAGACTACCTTAATATCATCCCTTGACAGGTACAGGCTGAGGTTTCGTCGTTACCAATACACGGCAGATATAATTTTTATATATAATAAAAATATTTCACTTCCTCCAGTGCGTTGCTTTGCTGCTGCTGCTGCTGCTGCTGCCTCCACCAAAAGCCACCCCACACGTTCAACCCCTCGGTGTCACACACCTATTATCTATTCTGCTTTTCTATTATCATTCCCCTTTTTTGTTTTATATTTTTCTCTGCACTTGACTTGTTCTTTTCTTCTCTTTCCTTGTCTTCGCCGCTTCTCCAGAATTGTGAATTTCTCCTTTTCGGCCCTGACTCCGGCTCCGATTATTCTTTCGCTTTCACATTAATTTCAGGGGGTTAATAGGATGTTCGCGTATCTGGTTTTTATTACTTTTATTTAATGGATGTTTGAATTTTTGAAGAAAATGGCAAAATCGTTAATGTGGGTAGTAAAAGTACCGCTCGAAAAACCATTCGCCGCTCTTTAAGCTATATTTTACACTTTAGGATTTTTATTCTATCGCGGCCTATTTGTTATTATTTTTATCTATTACTAATGCATTATTTATAATATTTAACTTCATATTTGGATTATATACGTATTAACGCAAAATATTGATGGAACTCTTGTTGATGTCACTGAAACTATAAATGTAACATAATATTACAGTAAACATACCGGAATCGTTTTATCATTTGAAGTTACGGTTAATAATATTATTTTATAATTATTTATTTATAACTTAATAATGCAATTTTATAATATTATAATAATATTATTTTAATGTAAATATGTTTTTGCGGTGGCAATTTATTTAAGATTCACGTGGATGATAGGACGACATATTTGCGATGTGTTTTACCAAAGGTTTTCATTTATTCCTATTATTATAATAATATTATTTTAATATCTGTTATAAAAATCCTATAATTTCACTGCTATCACTACTCAAATTATTGTATCTAAATCTGTTGAATTATATGTCTACGATGGTCTTACGCTAATCAGAACTCTACGTTACACATAGTCCGCATTGAGCCCTCGAAATATGACTAAAATACTGCAAAATAATAGTTGCACATTAATATTAATAACAAATATGTATTAGCATCTATCAATTGGTTATACAAAGAATAGTAGTTTTAAAATTATTAACAATTCACTAAGTGCATAACGGCAGCAATTAATTTTTAATAATTAAAAAGTAAACGTTTGAAAATTAAATTCTACTATTAATAACTAATATTAACTATCAATAACTTAATAAAATTATTAAATAATATATTTTAAATAAAAAATTTAGGAGGTTAAATTTATTTGTCAAAATATAAATGTCTAAATACAACATTTAAATAAATATAAATAAATAAAAACAAGAGAAGAGGCACGTTACTATTCACTATTTCTACGTATGTTGTTATTAATAATTTCTTAATCGTCAATAATATAAATACTATATTTTATACATAATATATATTTTGCGTATTGTAGTAGCAGAAAAGTTCTTTGTGTTCAAACTTTGTGCACAAGCACTCGACGGGTGACGGAAAATCGGAAAATCTCTGTTCCAACCGAGAGAGAGAGAGAGAGAAACCATCTCTCTAGACACTCATCGTTTATATTCTCATTTATCATACTTAAAATGGTTTGAAAGTTCGCCAACAATACACATACATACATAATATACATATATTGTGTGGGAAATTCACGGAACGCACGGAGTTCCGCGCGGTTTCCACGCACTTTTTGAGGTTTCGCTCCCGAGGAGACGGGCGTAAATTCTGGTTTGTCCAAATCACACAAAATCCTTGGGACGCCACCGTTTGAGATTTTATTTAAAATTTATTTAATCTTTTTGTTGTTTTCTCAAATTGAAATAACAGGAGCTCCGAGCCGCAGATAAAACAAAAACCCGATTAATCCCAGTCGAGGAGACTGGAGTCGGCGGTCAGTCCAGCATTAGCCGGTTCCTCCTTCGGCGATTTGAATGTTTTTTTGGAACCGAAAAAGGAGAGCTGTCCTTCGCCGCCATGTTTGATGTCGTCGGTCGCCGTTGAATTCGTTCGGGATAATCCGATTAAAGGCCGAAGGATAGCTGAATAATTGAACTAGTCGAGTACTCGGGGAACCAGAGAGAAAAAAACCCTAGTCTGCGTACACGTCAAATTCTTCCCAATTGTTCTGCTTCGAAAGGAACTTCTTGCACATGCATTATGTATGCCCGCGGGGGGTTGGAGGTGGTTGTGCTCTGTTCGGGGGTTGCCAGTCATTATTTCACCTGTATCGACGCTACTCACGCACAATATTTTCGATATTATTCCTTCCGGGAAGAAGGGAGAAAAAGCTTTGATTGGTTGTTTTGATGGTATCGGCATAAGTGCACAAACATTTCACTTGTTCCACCCCTTTGTCATTCTCTCCCCGACGAGGGACGACCCTTCCTCTCTCTCTCGTGTGTGTGTGTCGGAGTACTTGCGTACCTGCCAGACGTACCAACCGATCATTAGTCGAGATCGCGTGTGATTTTGTTGATTAAACCGAATGATACAGAGGGTGAAAGTCTCTCGGGGGTAAAAACACTCGAGGGTGGGGGGTTGAAAAACCGGCAGAGAACTTCGGTAATGCCCGTCTCGTATTGAAGAAATTGAAATGGTGCGTGTCGGCCATATTTATATAATTTTCTTCTATTTCTAATGATTGGTCGCAGGGGTTCGTTTCTTTCTCACCGACTGAAAATTGGTTTTTGACCGCGACTCGGAGAGAATGAAATTTCTACGCTAAGGGATGAAACGATGGAAGTCGATACCTCAAACACGTAGCGTAGGCCGGTAGACCGCTTAACGATCATAATTAACAAGGGGGTGAGCGTTTAGGGGGTGTACTTTTCATGCGACCGAGTTTTGAAAAATCAGATTCGCAAGGGAGTGCCCCGCAGTCGAGACTGTCGGAGAAACGAGACTGTTGAAAAATTGAATGAAAAAGGCAAACGGGGGAGCACTTTGAGAGAACGAAGAGAAGAAAAACGTCAAAGGAAATATGGCGGATGACAAAAAAATGGAGGCTACCAAAAACCTCTTGCACTCGAGGTGGATGGAACAAAATGGGGTCCGCGAAGCAGGTCCGCACCCCAGAAGTGGTCCCAGAGGTGCCTCAGGTGTTCGCAGGTGTCCCCGTGTGACACGCAGCGAAGTTGGCAGCACTGAAATTGCTTTCCTCCCCCTTACTTTCCTCTCTCCTTCAATTTCCGTCCATTTTTGTCTATTCGTAACTTCTTTTGCACTTTTTCGCTCACGCTTTTTGAATATTTTAGGTCGCTGTTGGGGTTTTTTTTTTCGGGTGCGACTCTCGGTCCCTCCCTGCCGACAACTTTCTCTGCCAGCCTTTCCGCGAAAGCTGGTTCCCCCCGAAGAAGTAACACGATATTTATAGATGATACGGGTAGGGAACTTCATATCGAACATAAATTCCCTTGTTTTCTCAGGAAACTCTTTAAAGGCATCGGAGCATCCATTTTAGACGGATTTCCTGCCGTCATCGGCGATTGATTTCCTCAGCTTTCGGTCTCCGTTTCTGCTGCTCCTTCTGTCGAACCGGCAAATGGGTCGGTCCGCGACCGGTTAAGTTCCCGTCGTGTCAACGCTTTACATCACTTTTATTGCTCCGACTCCTTTTCTGTTACTTAAAAGAGAGTTAATGCACGTTTTGACACAAACCAAGCGCTTTCCCCCACCGGTTCCGTTTTTAACGATGTAAAATTTCTGTTGTCTGCGGCTTGCGGTTACTTCCCTTTTTCTACTTTCCACCAAAGACATTTCTTGTTCCTTTCGCTAAGATGTTTAGGCAAGTTTAAGAAGAGTTAATCTCGTCCTCTACATAGTTCTGTATATACAGCATGTAATAATCCTTCCCTCAAGGGGTCTGGAACGCGGAGGATGACCCTGACGACTCGAAGTCTGTTAAATTGTATATTTTTTTTTTATTCTTTAATTTTCCCGTTTGTTCTTTCTTCAAGTCCATTGTTCGTCTTCTGCCACGTTCTTCCTTCCTTTATTTACACCGTAACAAGCTCGCCTTTGTTATTTCCTGATTGATTATTGATTATTTTGTAATTGTTTTGTTTGTGTCTCTGCGTATTTTTAACTTTCCTCCTTCTTTTTTTTCTTCCACGTGGTTTGGTTGTTGGTGTTTTTTGTTTGCTTCTATTTTTGGTTTTGTGCTTCCGAAAAGATCCGACGAGAGAGACTGCCCCAGTCTCGTAACTTAACTTCTCTTCAGAATTTCGGCCTTTGTTGATCGGTCAGTTTTCTGTCTTCTCCCACAAAAAAAACAAAAACACCTCACTTTATGGTGTGCAGGGTACACAATGGATGGATGACATAAGGAGATGGGATACATAAGTACACGGTCGACTTTTCATTGCTCTCTACGGGAAGTTTGTAACGATTTGTAAAGTTCTGATAATATTATTTAAAATATGTATAAGAGCGAATAAAGTATTTCAGAGAACTGTGTCGGACCACTACAAGTTGATGGTGATACGTTCGTCCTAATTTCTAAAATACTAATACGACTTACTACCCTTCAGAATTACGGTTTTAACGCGTTATTTATTTACATAAACTAATGTTCAAACTTTTAGCTATCAAATTATAAGAAATAATATATTTACCAACGAACTGTCTCCTACAAATTGTTTTGACTGGTCTGCAGAGGGCGAGAATATCACACACATTACAAAAGTGTTCTACCACCAACAAGTCGAGTGCATAAAAACTTATAATAAAATACCTGGAAATTTATGTACAACACCTCTTAATTTATAACTAACGGAAAAAGATTAAATCAAAAAATTAAATAGAATTCAATTAATATTTTAATGGTTTATTTTACAGCATGGAATATTTATTTATTTATGCAATTAACAAGTTTTATTATGCACACTTTTATGGGAAGTAACTCACAAAAACTATATATCACAGCCGTTTATAAGTGTCGAATCGATTTCTAAATATATTCTTCTTATTGATATACGGTATATGTATACTATGATGGACAAACATATACATTTACCCTCATCACACCCGAGATTTGGTCAAATTTGAGAAATCCAACGTCGAGAAAACCCGCTTGGATTTAACGAACATGTGGATTTAAATAACAAGAAATTAATAATTAAAATTTCGAACGAAAGACTGCAACGTACACGAAATTATTTAAAAATAATTATTAAAAAAAAATTGGTACTGCAAAACCTGACTGAATGTGTTGGGGTAGGAGTTGTAATGTCGGGGGTGCAACTACAATCTCACCATCTATTGGAGAACACAAACACACACACACACACACGAAGAACATTACCAAACGGGTCACAATCTACTTAATAAATCTCGGTAAATTGATTTTTATTAAAATCATCTGAAACTACCGGAAGTGACTTTTGGGGCCCCGAAAAAAAAGGGAAATGAAAAAAAAAATAACTCGCGTCGTTCGGAAAATTAATAATGAAAGAAGAAAAGACTTTAATCGTTTCTTCATTAACAAGGTGGAAGTTCTAATAACAGGGCCAGTTCTCGTAAGGGTTGTGCTCGTGTGCGTAAATGTTGAAGTCACCCCCCGTGGAAACACCTGGGTCACTGCAATCTGCCACGTCAATCAACCCCCACGAACTCTAAATTACCAATTGCGTGCAAAAAATCAATTCCTACGGCTGTCGACTATCGCTCAAGTTCATCTTGGACTTCGGATGGAGTGCCCTCGACGCCAGAAACAAAAAAAAAAAAAAAATAAATAAATTGGTGTTTTGTCCCGCGTCCGCAGTTTGCTTTCTAACAACTCGCTGACCATCGGAAACTATTGATAGTTTCGTTTTGGTCACGTGCCGTGTTTTTTCCTCTCTGAATATCTCCTTGTTGTGTACCTGTACTTGTACTGTACCCGTACTGCGTTGCAAAATGGAACTTATTTCATGGGGAGATCAAAGTAGTAGCGGGTAACTGCGTATGGTCGCGTGAAACAACTGCGCACTACACTATTTTGTAAGGAAGTCTGTATAGAAAAAAACTCAATAGAATTTACTTGAATTCCGCAAAGAATACAACACTAAAACTGGGACTTGGAAACATTAAAAAAACATGTAAGAAAGGCTACAATTATCTTATACTGAAAATTATGAAATTATTTAATTTTACATAATTTAAAAAAAAATACTTAAAATTACACACGTGCACAAATAATTACACCAACTGCCGAAGCGGATGACTACACTACTACATAAGTTACCTACCCTAGTTGAAGTAACACTTCTCAAAAATATAATTGTATGTTTAATTTTATTATGTAAATAAATAATTATATACATTGTACATAATGTAAATAAATTTAAATGAATAAATAATTATTTTAAAATTTGGGCTAACAAAAATGTAACTGACTACAATTGATACTTTTCATTTGGTTCTAAATCCTCAACTACTAAACTACAACTATCATATCCCACTAATAAATCTCTCTAATACTAATCTCTACTACTAAACCACTACTAAACCACTACTAAACCTCTCTACTACTAATCTCTACTACTAAACCACTACTAAACCTCTGCACTACTAAACTACTACTAAACCTCTCTACTACTAATCTCTACTACTACTAAACTACTACTAAACCTCTGCACTACTAAACCACTACTACACCCTCTTTTAGGCATTACCGTAACAACTGCATTATCTTGCTCGAGAAATTTTTTAAATAGAAGAAAACCTCTTTAAGTGCTGGTTTGTACCAACTAGGGTGTAGTGAGTTGATTTATTGAATGATTACGAATCGATTGTAATGGAGTTATCGATTCTGGTAGTCGTTGATCGATCGTCTCATCTATTGGCTTTAGGATTCTCCGAGACGTGTAAAAGACTTTGGGGGTTAAACGTTGGGGTTGTAGAAAAAGGCGGTCATGAATAATGTTTCTTTTGCCTTTCGGATGAGAGTGGCCCCGTGTGAGTTCTCACCAAACAGAATTGAGCCCTCGAGGGGCATAACTGGAGGATCAAACATTTCAACTTTTTTCCAACAGAGAGAGGAATTCTACCTGAACTTTTTCAACCCCGCCAACCCGGCTCCGGGTTTCACCCCCCGGGGTTTGTCGTGTCCGTCCGTCTGCGTGTTCTCCTCCGACTTCTTCCCAGATAATTTTCTTTTATCGACGGATGCATCCGTAGTTTTTCTCCTGTCTTCTTACTACTTCCATCAGTTTCTTGCTAATCCCAGCAATTCTCTTCTCATCGAGTGTGTCCGACCCCTCCGTCCTATTTTCTCATCCAACTTGGACTTGTTATCTTTTCCCGTGCGATTTCCCACTATTTTTCACTTCAACTTTCTACTTTCTTTTCCTTCTCGGTCTGCCACTTGGAGCTCGGGCAATTTCTCGCTTGCGACGTGCCTCAGGATTAATTGAAATGTTTTTCCTCGGGAGAGATGATGTTCTTTTTGTTCCTTTCGCGATGTTCCAGTTTGAGCTGTTGGAACATACCTGATGGAAAAAGCAAAACCGGTTGGAACCGTGACACTACACCATTCAAGTGATTGAGTGCACGAATGATAAGAGTAGTACACCTACGCTTCGTACTCAAATCATGCGACAGCAGAATAAGAACCGGTGGTAGATTCTCCCACGTATAATTTTCCTATACAACAGGATGTATCTTACACTTCACCAGTTCTGCAAATTATATACATATTTATTTTTTATATAAAAGTTCTGCATTCTTCTACAACAGAACGTTCCACTGAATCATCATCCGCGAGGTGAGCAAGAAAACTTTTTTATTTCTTAAATCTTTCAAACATCTTTCATCTCGCACGAGAGTATCAGAGGTAACAAACGTGTACGCGACTAATGGAACTGTTTCGTTTTCGCTTTCCCTGCGAACTCAAGGAGAGTGGGATTTTAAGCAAAGAAAAAAAACCTAAATACCGATTTGTATAAGTTTTTACTCACCGCCGACGTCGGTTACGAGTGTAAATAACAATTCAGAGCAGATGTAAAAGGGAAACAGTGTAAATTGGGACGTAAATCGAGTCGGCAAATAGACCTGAGACGCACGTAAGAAAGTCTAGGAATTCCTGGTTTATAAGAATCATCCCTCGTGGGAAAAATAATTTGGGAAAGTCTTCTTCCACGTTGAATATTCCCAGGGCGGTGGGTGGCGTGCGGGTTTTCCCCGGTACAAAATGGATATCTCACATGTCAACATTCTTTTCGGCGGTTGTCAGTGTCATCAATATTTCATAGAGCCGAATAGATTCGATGGTTGCGTTTCCACGTGTCCGTTAGTTTTCCACCCCCAACGTTCACGTGTTTCACAACCTCTCTCTCTCACCCCCGTGCTTAATTTTTACGATGAGAAAGAAGAAGAAGAAGAAGAAAAATCCACTCGGTTTTGACGGGACTTCTTCTTCTTAACGTCAAGTCTCCTGTAACTACTATATACGCCTTTTACGTTGTGGATTTTTGAATTTTTCTTCTTCCTCCATCTTTCTATCTGCACTACTTTCATTTTTTTCTCCTGCGTCTTGCACACTTGTCTTACTAACCCTCGGACAACCTCGTTGAAGTTTTCCTTCTGGAGACACGTATCCAAAACGGTGTGTTTTTTTTATTACTACCACCACACGTATTGGTAGCCTCTACCCTAATTTCCAATCAATATCGATTTATTGATTGATTACGACACGAATTATTATTTCTATTATTGCAATATTTTGAATTGTAAATAGTAATTTTCATTTTAAGTAGACTTTTCAGAATTTTCATTCTCGTATTTCAACGAGTCTTTAACCTGGTTTTGTTTACTGCCAGACGTACACTACAAGCACTACAATAAAGTCGTCGTGCGGAACGTGTGAGGGAGTACCCTTGGAAGTTACGACTAAAGACTTGTTTTTATGCGTGCTGTGAATTTGTATATACAAAATAGAATGTGATAATATAAATAATATGTATTAATATAATAATAATACAAAAATTTATGTGTTAGTGTAGTGTCTGGCGATCTGTCCCACTTTCCACTTTCGTACTTTCTGTTTCTTTGTACCGCTGGTGGACTTCTTGTTCTGATGACCTTACGATACGACAACAAATAAAGTAGTCTGTCCTTTGTATTGTTTACAATTATTTTAATGTATTGTTTGTTAGGGACCCCTAGTTTTGAGTGGTTTGGTAACCTCTCCGAGCAACCCTTCATCTCTTTAAGGGTTGCAAAGTACTCGAGTCCATTCAAAAAAATATTAAAACTTGGTTGAATTCAATTTATTAACTTCCTCAAATTGTAATTAGGGTCGGTTGGAGGAGAAAGAAGCGGGTCGGTGTCGCTCTCCTATAGAATTTAACCTTTGACTTGCGGGGGTGCCACGTGCGTTGGGACTCCCCCACGGGACAAGTCGTCGTGGAACGTAAAAGGAGGTCTGTGGCAATGCAGTGGACTCCTTTCGAAGTGCACCCCCGCCCTCGCTCGAATCGGAAGAAAAGATTTCCAAGCACATGTATAAATCGTATATAATAAAATGTAAGCGTTCAATCGGGCGAAACATTCCATTTTTCCGATGGAGCTTGACTTGTTCGTCCACCCCTATCCTCTGGGTGTAATGTTTTTCAATTTTTACACTGCGACGCCTGTCTTTTCTTCTGCTCCTCAATTCTTTGAGTTCTTTCTCGTGTCTGTTCTCCTTTAGAACTACCCTCGCACACACCGGCGAGTCCCGTCAGCCGCAGTCGAACGGCATCCTTCATTACCTTTCTGTTAACCCTCGCGCCAACCTTTCGCTCATCCAACCTTTCCGCCGGTTTCGCCTGTTTACTTTATGTAATAAAACAACTCCCTCGGGGGTGGCTGGCTGTTGCGTCTGCTGCCGCCCACCGCTCCGGGGATGATTTCTTTAATGTCTTCACTTTCCTTTTTGAGAAATTAGCTTTCGATGAATTGTTTTGAGCTCGAGCTCGAGGGAGTGGAAACGATGTTAATTTGCGACCGGAGTAGATCGTTTTGTAAAAAGTTCTCAGTGAAGTTCTTCTTAGGTTCTCAACCCTACGGGGCAGGGGGCATTGAGTGAGTCTGAAAGAGAGTGGTTGGTGTTTCAGTCATCCGAGGACATTTGAGTGAGGACTTCTGGCGAGTTACCACCGAGTAATTGAAATTGCCGCAATGGAGACGTGGGACCGAGACGTGTACTACCCTCGGCGAGAAGGGTAGCTGAACTTAAGTCTTTGCAAATTAAGTCGATTCCTCCATCAAGCTTTCACAATATTATACATGCAAACTACAAGTGTAGCACGTCAAGGTCGGAGTACTTAGTAGGTTTTATTATTGTTTTCTTGTGCCTTCCATTTTTCTTTTCATCTTCCAACCCTCGCTGTTTTTGTCCAAAGGCCGGTATTTGTTTTTGTTTCTTTCAATATTAAATTTAATTCCTGCCGTACTTCTACTTTCGACATCACCGACTTCTATGTGTTTACGTTGGGTTATTTATAGAAAGGATTAAAAACTTGCGAATTCGTCGGTTAAACAGCGAGAAAACAACAATTGATCAAACAGAAAAGGCATGGGAAAGGTCACCCTGGAACGACAGCGGTCCGCCAGGTGAAACGGTTGCATTCGAGCAAACATCCCGTCGGTTCGCCTCTGCTCAAACACTTTCATCAACCTACTTATTTATTTATTTATTTATTTACCGTTGTTTGCTGTTGCAACGGTAGACAAAAGCGAGAAGAAACCTTTTCTTCGGGAGTGAACCTTTCGCCGAAGGCCATCGACGGCTAATGAAGTTCTTATTGTTCGACTCGACTTTATTTATTTTGTATTCTTTTGGATGGGGTTGACTTTCGCCAAGAGAATACAATGTATTCATGCAGCACTTAAGTGTGATGTACTCGGCTCCGACAGTGTGGAAGTCTAGGGAACACATGGGACACGCGTTTTGTGGTTTTGCCTAACACCACGAGCGCTACTTGTTCTCTGTGCTTTCCCTGACGTTTCTCCTGTCTTCTTAACTCTCTGACCGGGTCGTAAACATCACTCTCATGCTGTTGTTTCATCTTATTTAAGCCACGGAGTTAACCTTCCTTTCTTCCCTTAATCTTCTCTCATCAATGTCAACCCCGTGCACTGGTAATGTAGCGTGCTGTCGGTTGTCGGTTGGCAGCGAAGTGTTTATTTGTTAAGTATGGCGACGTGCCGCAGAACACCGTTGTTGTGATTCGTTGCTGTCGTCAAGTTGATTACAATTTGTTACGTTAACTCTGGTACACGTAATGGTAGTCTCCTATTCGTTTGTAGCACACTACAATCTGTAGAGCGTACTAAAACATAAACAACACAAAATTACAATATAAAAATTATAATATTTACTAACTTTCTCTAAATTTTCTGTATTGTAAGAATTCATAACAGTTCTAAGTGGTCTCTATGTATATACATTGGTTCCTAGGAAGTTTACGGTTTGTTCTCTGCTGTGAAGTAATAAATATGTTTACTGTTAACGTATTATAACATAAAAAATGTTAACATATGATTAAGTTCACTCTCGTAGTTTTTGTATATAATCTTTTAATGGGGGGGAGGTTGTAGTATGTGACTTACACTCACGCAGAGGGCACACTCAAAATGATCAAGTTCTACTACATATAAATTCTACTATATAGGAGAATGCCGTTCTGACGTGCGGTCCCATGCGAGTTGGTTGTTCCATTTTATATTGTCTACAAGCACTCGTCAGTTCTTGTTTGCTGAGCAAGGGAAAACCTCAGAATCAGGCCGTTGCCTCCGAGAACTCCGTGTAGTCTTTTAGCACTCGATTTTACCGTAACTGTCCTTTCCCAAATATCCTAAAACAATTTGTGCGGAGAGGAAAGATTGGATGGACTTCACGTTGTCCTTCTTAACGGCCTGTGTGGATTTCGCTGACTCGAACCTTTCTCCCGCTTTTTTTCTTCTTATATTTTCCACTTAACAATCGTCTCGAATCGTTTGCTTAACGTTTATTTCCGAACTTAAAGGAAAGTGAAATGAAGTTCTGGTTGTAGGTGAGAGACTGACGCGTCGTCCGGCTGGTTTGTTTGGTAAGTTTTGGTTCAAACCTTGTGTTTTTTTTTCAGTTAACTGCAAGCCTGTACTTCTCCCCGTAAATATTATTACAAATATTATATATTATATTCGTGAAGCGTTGCCAGGTTAAGCAAAGTGGTTAGTTTTCATTATTTATTTTTATATTTTAGTGTATACAATATCTAATACGTGCCCTAATATGTTATACAATATATTATAAATAAAATATTAATAAATTATGGATGATATATATACATATAAACATTCTACGTTATATATACATAATATATAACGTTTTATATACATTTCTTATACCTATTTATGCTTAGATAATCCAACGAATCAGCTTTCTTCTACCTTCTGTGGTAGTTACCAGAATGTGATGTTAATATAGATAATGTAACATAATTTTATTTCACTGAATTAAACTTATATTATCACACATGAAACATAATTTTATGCTGCCCCTAATTAATTTATTAATCGAATTGTATATGTTGTAAATATCCAACCCCATACTGTGTGGTGGTTGATATTTAATAAGATCTGGCTAATTTAAGTAGCGTTTTCTTAACCTTATAATATTTTTATTGTATATGTTATTTATAGTGTGGTACAGTTGAGGGTGCCAGAATTTAAGCATCCATCAACGTGGAAGTTAGTTTTTGAGTTTGTCTGACTTAAAACAACCACCAACCGTCTGCCCATTCCCATTCTTTTATTTACGTCTGCAGTTGGATTTATTAAATACTTGCTGTCTTATTGCTCCTCACTCAGTCTGAATTATGGATTATTGAACTTCAATAATTTGATATTTTTTTTTCAATTATTTAAATGCCTTTCCTATAAAACTGCAGTATTTCCTCGCCGTCCACTTTCCTCTAAGATCAGCGAGTAGTAAGTTAGTGTGACGGGACCCTCAAGATGTGCAACCTCGTCGCGTAGTATAAAATCCCCTTTTTTATGGTGGCAGCGTGCTCGGAAACATTTAAGACAATTTAATTAAGAAGATAGAGAAAGTGAACTTGGCCGAAGGACTGTCACTCTCCACGGGATATAAAACGGAAACCGATAAGACCCGCTGCCCGTAAATGTTGACTCTAATGAATTGAGCCTTTGAAAGGAAACGCCCCGGAAACAAAAATTATAAATTTCGTTTAACGCGCACGTTGCCGAAAACGTTATTTATTAATTCATAAAAACCAATTTCTATAATATACGAAAATAGTACTGTCCTTTTACTTACCGCAAATAACTTCAGTCCAGTCTGACACGTGGCTTGTAGAAAGTTCGAACTTGCACACACTTCATCACACAAATCAATGCAATACTTAAAAACAGTGTAGTTTGTTTAACAATATATAATATTATTACATTATATTATTATCTATACTACACATTATTAATACACATTATTACTTTAGTCTGCACGGGACCCCATTACCAATGTTTACGCTCACTCTTAAGAGGCTACTGATGCTGCCAATGCTGAAGGTTTTCCCACTTTATATTTAACTATATTTTACAGTATACAAAATTTTATTGAGTACATGTATAGTTACTGTTATAAATATTGCCATATAAAAAGGGCTTGCTTGGAACCACTTGGACTGCAAGTAAGAGAACACAACAGTTCTCTACTTTTTCTTTGTTTTCTGTTTGTTTAATTTATAAACAAAATATAGTCTAGTTTTTAATTGCTCAACAGTTACAGAACATAGAACTGGAGAATCCTAGTGACGGAAAGAAGTAACTTAACAAAAGACGACATGTTACAACATTAAAGTCATTAATGAAAGTTTTTAGTACCCGAGTCTATACCCTACAAGTAGTTTCTTCCGTAATAACCGGGTACTCGTATGGTGTTTACATATATTTATATATACAACAGTATAGGATGCAGCAGTAGAGCAGTAAATTATACTATATTTTGTTGACTTTATATTGTTACGCAAATTCTTGTCGATATGGTTAAAATATACAACCGCTGACTCCACTTTAATATAAAGCTGTGGTGTAAGGTCTACATATGTATTTTTATATAAAAATAATACTATTATACATTTAATACATATTATTAATTTCTAAAAATTAATTAATGAGCTGTGTAAGTAAAGAGCGTTTCGTGAGGTACTTGTGTCAGTACCCACCGATTCAAACTATTGACAACTCCCCAGGTATTTTCCTCGAATCCCTCCTTTTTCCGGTTAATTAATGTAGTGAACTCGTTACATAGAAATTCATTCACGTGAACATTTTTTTTTTCATTCCCCGACAAACTCAAAAATTGAAATTTCTCTCTCTCTCGTCTAGCCTAAAACCTAGACCCATTATTATTTTCTATTATAGTTAAATTCCAGAAGGAAAGAAAATTTCGGGGCGATAACGTTCACGGAACCAAAGATCAAAGTTCGTAATCTCCAGGACCGGTAAATGTATTATTAATTAAGCGAGATAATCTATGATTTTGGGGGGGAGGTTCACGGACGCCATTTTTTTTTTTGGGGAGAAAAATTAGAAATGGCGTCGGCCGTCGCGTTACATTTAATTGCACGCGTCTAATGTGACTATGAGGGAGAAAATAATATGTGTATTTAACACGATATATATAAATTTAATTTTGGATTGTTCGACCTCAAGCAGGGGCGGAATCGGAGCCAAAGGGGTGGATTTCGACTTATTAAAAATTTACAGGGTGAAAATGGGAGACGCGGAGCTGGGTGTTCTGGGAAACACGAAAATATACCGAACAGTGCGGAGCAGTGTAGTTTAGTGTAGTGCACGAGATGTTCACTTTGTACTTTTGTTTCCAGTTTATAGTTTTTTAGTTTCGGTTCTACTTTCCTTAGACGTTCGCCATGTTTAGGACAGAAAAGTTTCATCTTGGCGTATCTTATTGATCGTGGATTTATTTATTTATTGATTCTATGTTTTTAATAATGTACCGAGACAAGTTTTGTGGAACTTGTAGCCCCTTAGACTTACTAATGTTCCATATATTCTAAGGCAGAATAATTAATGTAATAAATAAGTCTTACTTTATCTTAATAATTTTTTCTTATTAATTAATTAACATTTTTAATAATTATTGATTTTCTCATATCTTATGTGTTCGACGAACCAAATTTGATTATTTGTTTTCTGGGGGAAATTATTTTCATGGTTCTGGTGGTACCGATACTTTGAACCGTTTCATTTTTTCCCATAGTAATTTCCTATATAATAAAATATATTCTGGTAGTATAATAAAATTTTGCTTGTTTTTATTCTGTGGTTTTATATATTGTATAATTTCTTGTCGTTTTACTGTTTTACTTTTCTTAAGATTAGGTCCAGTGTATATGATTATACAACGGTTTTTGATACAAAGAATTTAGAGTAGTTTTTTTTTACTGCCCGCGTCTACTCCCGGGACAAAGTGTCTGTCATAACGAGAACTAGTCAGCTTTCACCTTTTGACAGAAAAAGTTTCTTGGAATTTCTTTCTGTTTCTCATCATGAAACTTCCCGCTTTGTCTTTTCTCTCTCTCATCCCTCTGCTCTTGTCCTAAGGGACGTGGATAAATTAGATGATACTTATATTTGGAAATGATCTACTTACCATGCGTATTCTTGACCGTTTTATTCTCCGACGAGATTTATCGTGTACCTCCCACATCGACGGTCCTTTGGTTGTCATCTCGTATTGTAAATTTTGTAAATTTATACAGTTTCTACTTCTAACTCAAAGTATTCACCCTCTCCATACCTGCACCTCTTTTAGGTACTTACCAGTAACAATTTGTACGTACACAATTTTTACGTGTGCGTCAAAACGTGGCAGCAGAACCACACCGTTCCTGTTTCACTTCATCCTCCCTACCTGAGCTCTCGTCATTCGTTCGAATACGCCAAATTGCCGTGTCAGTAGAGAAATGCCAACGCTCCGACGGGGGTAATTTGGCCTATGCCAACTTTGTTACTTTTTCCCTGCCAATTTTAAATATGGCCGATTAATAATCGGAGAGATTTATAATGGTAATTTCAACCGGGAGTTCGGCATAAATTATTGGGTCCGATGTATGCATTATTAATTGGACATGTTGATGTTTTGATTGCGACGATTACACCCCCACGTTTGGAAGTGTTTAAGGGGTGTTATTAAGGTCATGTTCGTATCAATTTTACTTTCGCCAGCACATGTACTTCCCCACGGTATTTTCTTTAAATAATTTTAATAGACCTCCTGTTGTAGTTGTAGTGGCACTGTACTCAAGTATATTTTTCAGTATACAGAAGGGAGGGTTACACTTGAGTCTGCTTTACTCAACTGTGTCTGGCTTACTCATTTCTTATATTTTTTTTTCAACTCCTCTGATGTCTGAGTTTATATGTAGTTAATGTAAGGACTTGTTTTGTTCATACGATTCCTCTAACCTAAAGCATGCACAATTTATTTTACCCTAAATAAATAAAATTAAAATGTTGAAGTTCCTTTAGGTTTATTACCTACGCATTATATAGGGTTTTTTATCCTCTAAATTGTTGTTCTATTCAAGCAAAAGAGTAATGGCGTGCACGTTCTCTTTACTTACTTTATTTTAATTTATTTTTGCTTTTAGAGACCTCCAAAGACAATAGCAACCATTTAGAGTGGTGAAGGAAGTTACTTTCCTCTCAGAATTTTCGTCCCTGTGCCATTTCCGTGTTCAGTTTTTCTCTGTAGCGCACAAAGTGTTAAATATTTACTTGTGTGAGGGTGATTTTAGGGGTAAGACAAGGAACCAACCATGTTCCACTGTTAAAATCGTAAACGAGTGCTTCACGTATTTAATAAATTGTACCTGGCGGCCGGCAAGGAACGAAGGGAACCGTGAAAAGCGTCCGTTACTAACTCATTGTTCGTATCGGTCTCCGGGGATGTTCCACCCCTTTGTTTGCCCTAGACAACAACCGGAACGTACGGAACGGTTCCAATAAAATAATACGTGGAGTAGCATAGCAACGATCTAGTTGTTGAAACGGACCCTATAAAACCCAAATTGAAACTTGTAGTCTTACCTGCCGACAATTTGGGTAGTTTTCCATCCTGATGTCTGGGGTGTTCGTCCACAAATCATCCCTCAAAATGTCTGAAATTTAATTTTTCTCTTGATAATAGACAACGCAAGGAGGAAAAAGTAATTGAAATGGACACGAGCTGACCACCTACTTTCCCTCCGGCGTTTCCACAAACTCTCCACATGTCTCTCATGGACTTGATGTATACAGTTCTCACCACCACACTCCATCACAACACTAGTCCCTTCATCACTATTCTGTCGTCTCTTCTTCGTAGTGCTATTTTGCTCTACATCATGTCCTCCTCTATTGTCTTCTGCGGACTTTTCTTTGATATATACTCCAATAAAGTTCTTTCGACTTCCCTCTCTTTCTGTCTCGCCCTTCACTACTCTCACCATCACTATATCTGGTCTTCCTGCTCGTAGTACTTCATTACTTACTACCTCATTGCGAAGTCTCATGCACGAACTTCTTACCTGTTTGTTGTCTCTTTGTATGTCTGTTCCTCTCTCTCTCTCTCTGGCCCACCACTAGTTGGTCCAGCTTTTATACTACCTGTGCTGTTCGGTTGTACCACTCCACTGCCTGCTGCTTCCTTCTGCACGCCTTCCACGTGACGTCCACGAGCCTTTCTTTCATTAGTGTGATCCTTTCCATCTTTCCTCCCACGTCTGAACGGATCCATCTTTTCATCATTTCATATTCCACTTTCTCCATCCTTTCTTCTCTCCTTGCCCCTTTTTTTGCCGTTAGCAATATTAAAATTTAAAAAGAGAAACAATCCGGCATCAACCCGAAGTTCGTTAGCTCGCTTCTTCCGTCATGTCATCCCCAGAGATATTTGGTGGGCCTTTGAAAAAAATTCTGCGTGGAGAAATGCAAAACAATTCGATCCCTCAGGTCATGTGAAACCTTTTCTCCGTGAAACTTGATGAATTCAGTGTTATTACTACGGGAGTCCGCCCGTACGCACGCACGCACGCACGACCCATCCCGTCCCGAAAGGAGAGGAGCACGACAGAACAATTTTCGACTGGGTACTCGAACTCGTCTCCAGTCTTAACCGGAACTCGTTCGACACTAGAGGACCATAAAACGTTGGAAATGACGAAGATGAACCGCGGAGGAAGACAAAATCGCTCGGGTTTGTTAAAAACAAAAAAAAACAAAAAGCCTTACGGTACGGATGATCCCGATGGATCAGAAAGATCAAACGAAATTGGATTTTTCAGTTTTAATTTATTTAACTGAACAAGGAGAAGAGTCCTCACGGCGAGTTCTTTCAGTTCTTGTGTCTTCCCTGAGTGGAACAGAAGCAAATTTTACTTTAAACAGTACTCCTCCGGTGGTTGGGGAGAGGAAGGAAAGGAGCACTTGGATGTTTCCGACAAGCAGACACATCAAATGAAGAAATGTTTCCCAGCAGTTAGTCGCCACGTTTACCTCTATGTATTTATGTATACGGTCCCGAGAATGCTGTCGTTAAAATAGGGACATATTAAGGTCATTGAACTTCCGTTTTATATCAAAGAAATAGGAAGAAGTGTGTTTGGTGTACACAGGATTAGTCCTAGACACTTTCCAAAAACCAATTCTGTTGATTTCCCAAGTACTGAGATGTAAAACCGCATGCAGTTACCTATGGTGTTTTATTTATAATATTTATTTGTATACAACAATCCGATTCATATGTCGTTTATATATATTATTCCTCTTATTATGTTTGGGGAGGACTTGTTTTTACATTTTCTGTAGCCGCACTCCTAAAAATTACTACTTTTGCGGTCTTTAAAGTAACTGTATCGGCACTCAGTTTACGGTATCTGTTAGAGCTTCTATTAGTTTGTTGGACAAGTATATATACACGATTGAATCATATATTAACTTAGAAAAGAAAATAATTGTAGTTAAATATAAAGTTTTAGTATACGTTTCACATTACCCAACCACGACCAATGACACAACATGCAGAAGGTAGTTTTTACGATGAGCGTGACGAGTACCACCCCTTGAGAGTAGAATAGAATAAGTATGATGTATGAGTGTGTTCTAAGGAACCAAATATGTATACTATAAGTATAGTATATATAGTACTTCGGTATATATACACTGGGTTTTGTTATCCCTCGACACTTGCACGTGTGAGTTTGGAACTCCGAACCAAAATTACTCCCGTCGTCTGCTACTAAACTACATCATTCAATCACTGAAAAATAAGTACCAACGGGGGTGTAGGATAGCGATGGTGCTGGTGCTGGTGTTGCTGGTAAATATCCCAATGCCCGACATAAATTCCCGTATTGTGAGTCGAAAAAGAAACGGCGATGCCTTCTTTCTGGAGGTTTCGACTGACTGCTTTTCCAATTTTTGCCCCTTTCGAGATTTATAGCTTATTTATACAGGAAAGGAAGAAAGAAACAGAACGGCAAGCGGAAAGGGTGTGTTTTAATGGTAGAAAAATAGCACAAGTTGAAGAAGAAGAAGAAGAAGAAGGAATAGTCGTAGAGAAAAAAAAATATATATTTTTTTTTGAAGTTTCTCCAGAGTTAACATGAAAGTCCGGTGTTTACTTCTTAATTCCTTGGCATGACGCAGGGAAAGGCGTTTTATGTTTCCTCCCGTGTAACGAGGAGAAACTACTGATATGACCCGAAATAAAATTTAAGGGTGAAACCGGGTGGTGTTATTGCTTCGCCAGAAGACAGGGGAACAAGGTAAGAAGGAACTAGGCTTTTTTTTTTATTCGGTCGAAAGGACCGAGCAAATGCTCCGCATCAACTAGGGTTGATGTTTCTATATACATATATATGTATATACGTATATACTTATGTGCGTGTGCATCGCAACAGCTGCGGGCGAAAGATTACCGTAACAAATTACTTATATTGCCCTTTTTATTGCCACCGTACACTTATACAGATGCATCCCTGCAATTGTACGTACTGATTTAAACTTGGTTCTGTATGTTGCGTCCTCTTCCAGATCTCGCTCTTCCCCCCGGGCGTGTTGTCATTCAAGACCGTCTAATCCCGTGGCAGGACATATGCAGACAACAACGGATTTCTAACTGTTGCCACACTCCGCCATTTTTTTTTATGGGTCATTAGGTGGCGGTTTTTATTTTTCTACAGATATTTTTTCTTTGTAGGCTTTGGTTTTATTAAGTTAACTGTTTTTAATGGTGTGGTGTTGAGTTCATCGGCTGGTGATGTTTACTGTCTGCAGATTTCATTCCATGTCTCTTGGAGAATGGAGTGCGTTGGGATACTTGTGGATTTTATGTCAAGGTGACATGGAGAACAAAGTAACTTATTTCAAAAATGGAGTCATAGTGCTGCTGTATAGAAATATGCACACGCAAAATGTTTGTCGTACGACTCAATGCATTGTTAAGTGCGGTCAGCTGTGGGTTAGGGTAGCTGGTGTTCAGGTACAAGACACCTGAATGAAAAATTGGCGGGAATGAGCAACACGAACAGCAGAAAAGATGTTCTCGTACTGTAGGAGCCTGTACTGCAGCGGCATTTCTCCGGAGTTAATATTCCTCAGATGCAACTACCTCCGAATCAATCGCTTCTTTTGCCCCTGCTTATACATCCCGTCATATATCAAACCTCCTTCCAGAAGTTCCTCAATATATGAAAAAGTGTCACTTGTCTCCCGATCTGTGTACTCTTGTTTTATTTTGCGCGCGTGATTTAATTAAGTCAGACTTAACTTTTCGGTACTTCCCCGAAAAAAAAACAAAAACTTAAAAGCCCGTGACTGAATTTTCACGAAGGAGTGTCGCCTTCTTCCGACCATCATTTTTCAACTTCCGTTTCGATTTTTATTACGCGAGATTTATGGCGGAGCCGTTCCTTCTTCCACGTCAAATTTAAATGCGCGACAGTTCATTACTTTAAGCGCGAGACTGTTAATGTAAAGTTCCAATCGGGTCATGGGTGATTTTTTTTCCGAATCGTGCCGAATGCGTCTGCGTTCAAGGAGGCGTTTTGCGACACGCGGTCAAGAATATCTAGGACCAAACATTAGAGGTGCAGAACAGTTCGGGGAAAAAGAGCACAGAACCAAAGAACTTGACAAACGGATAAAGAAAAATAGTCAGGGCCACAGACTCAGCCGGACGGTAAGAACAGAAAAGGTGCGGCTATTCAAGAAAAAGACCCCAGGGAACCAAATTAGTCACAGCAGACAATACACAACTACAAGTATTACATAGTTTTTAACAAATTCTCCAGAACAATAATAAAAAAATCAACAAGTGCATACAACATATAAAAACAAAACAATAATAAATAATTATTGTTTTGTACAATAAACAATAACAAAAATAAATATTATTATAAATATAAATAAAATATAAATAAAATATAATTTAATTGTATAAAATAAAGAAAAATAAAAGTTGTGTAACAGTCTCCGTCGAAACAAAAAAGGGCGGAAGATGACTCCTTGTATCTGTATATATTCAAATAGTAAACAAGAAATAGTTAATAAACAAATAATAAAAATAAACATAAACATAAAAATTTAAATACATACTTATTATGTAGTACCTAGTACTAAAGTAAAAATACTTCTATAAAGGTATGCACAAGAGGAGAGTGCAAGTACATATGTTCCGAAGAACTCACACTACACACCAATATTTGTCGTCAGACGGAACTGGCCGAAGTCATGTCCCAGACAAAAATGCGACAAACTCGGAGCGAGCGACAGCACCGACCGGGTGCAAAGGGTGCAACTACAAAACCAACTCGTACCCCGGCAAATTTTACTCTTACCAGTCGGGCCAGCGTTCACCGGGGGTCGTAGTCAACTCCTAGGAAAGGATAGACAAAAAAGGGAGTTCCTTGACGGGCAGGAGACCCCGTCGATTCTCGACAGGTGGCGACGTTTCGACTTGATGTCTTCTTGGAGATGTCTTTCTGGGGGGTTTCCGAAAATTCTAATCAGATTTGACACGTCGGAAATTTTTGTTAATCAGAATTCCTAGGGTCTGTTCACTTCCGAGTCAAACTTGCGATTTGTCTTTCTCTCGTTCTCGCCTCAAACGGTTAATTTAACCGTTGTAATAATTTAAATCGGGGACTTCCAGGTGAGCGGAGTGAGAGAGATGTTTTGTTTACTTGTTAAAAAGTTACGAAAGCAACTTAACTCTCTTTAAGAATTGGTACCGAAATTTAGACAGTGAGTCTCGTGTTCTTTCTTGCCGTCCAGTCAGTTCCTCTTCAAGTATGTTATTAAACAAGACGCATATACACACAGGGAGATAACAGGGTTGCACTCCTCTTGGTTCAAATACGAACTTCAGTAAATAATTTAAAAAGGGAATGTTAAGTTTACGACAAACCGGATTACGAACACATATAGTTAGGGTACGTAAGTTACAAGTCGGGATGGGTTCAACCGTTTAACATAAGTAAACCACAGGTGGGAGTATAAAGTCCGAGCGAGGAGATGGAGGTAGAAGATAGGCGGCGGCAGGTGAGGAAAAAGTCATGGAATAGAAGAAATTAGGATTTTGACCTGGAGTAGAACAATAGACACCTAAATAAAGAAGTAAAATGTATAAATCAAGCTTAAGGAGACCGAAAATGCCAAACGCAAACATCCGCCGAAATTAATCGCGAGTCTTAAAGAGATTTAAGAAGTTTGACGTGGCACCAGACGAGCCGCAGCCGACGTCAATTTCTGCAGGAACCCGTGAAAATTTGAGGGATGTGCTTTCGTAGGAAAACTACTGCGGGGAGTCCATGAAGAGAAAAGAAAACTCTCAAGTCGATAATAAATAAACGAAAATAAAACTGAGTGCGTAATAAAAAAGTTATACAATTTTTATAAAAATATACGTCACAATTAGTTAAAAAAAACTACAAGCATGTAGAATTTGTAGATGGTGGTAAGGAGCACGTACAGTTTGTATCCAGGAAGTTGTACCTGAATTGAATACCTGTCGGAGGACCTTTTACGGGTGATTTCCCTGAGTGTAAACTCAGTTTGTAGTGTCCCGCACAGGAGTTGTGTTCCAGCCGTGTCTCAGAACTTATTTATTTATTTAATATAAAAAAATATATACATATTTTCAGAGAGCAATTTTTTAATTATTTTTTATTCTGTACCACTTCATTCCCGCAGTAAAATATATACAGTATTATGTTGTATGTTACATTTTGTGATGAATTAAACGACGATAGCATAAAAGTTACTGAAAAAATACATACTCGACCTATTACCCGCATGCGCATGTGATTTAAAAAGCAAGGTGAGTAGAAACCAAATTCTCAAAGAACCCAAAAAAAGTAAATATTCCTTGTAGAGAAGTGGTAAGATGAAAAACATGGAAAGAAAGATATGTAGTGAAGGTGAAGGAGTGAGTGGAATTGGAAAAAACACGAGACGAAGTAAACCGTTGACAAACTCAGGGTAAAAATCTGCAGTCAAAAAGCCGAGCTCATTTGTATTCGGCTCGTTAGGGAGAGAATCAATCGTTTTCTGTTTATACAGGGTGATTAATGGAAAAGAATAAGAAAAAAAGGTAAAAATGGCGAACTCGAAACGGAGAGAAATTAAAAGAAGTTTATTCAATTGTTATTGCGCCAATAACATTCGAACGTGGTGGATTTGGAGAAAGACTATATATATATATATATAATATATATAAATATACTTTCTCGGAGGAACGGCTAAAGAATTTGGCAAGCAGAAAGAGGAGAGTAGGTGAAAGGTGAAAGTGGAACAGGGCAGTGGCAGCAGAAGAGGTAGAAGATCCATAAAAACTTTTCTCCACACATCAGAAATTAGTCGTGGAGTCAGAAGTTAAGAAATAAAATTAAATAAACGGCTCTTATTCATTCCAAAACTTTTTCTCCTTCCACTTCTTTTTTCCACGTCGTTTTTCTTCTTTTTTTTTCCTTTGCTCCCCGGTAAAAATTTTATATATAGGAAATTGCGTGAGAGCCTCTTCTCTCGGCTACTCATAAAAATCGGGTCGAGTTGGCTCGGCTAAAAATTTTACAGGTTTCGCTTCGCTTTCTTCTTCTTCTTCTTCTTCGAATGAAAAGTCGAGTTAATAAAAGTTCACGTCTTCTGCTAAATCTGGCAGTCGATTCCGCGTGCATGTGGCAACCCTTTGAGTTGTGCTACCCCCGGGGAGTCTCCCTCGTGTCAAGCGTGGAGGGAAAGGTGAGAGGGAATAAGTGCTGGGAAGACAAACCCGATGTGTCCGCTACACCAAGCCTGAATTAATCAGGTCGGGTAGTTTCATAGTTATGATCACAGTTTTTCTATAGTTATGAAAAGGTTTTAAAAGAGAAATATATAAAATGGGAATACGCTACCATTTCTATGGAACGGTGCAAGTGACGTATCGTTGATCAGTCTCTTAGTAGTTTACACCAAGGCATGACATGTATAATAATATAACTTTAACTATATTAACTATGTTAACTAAATAATAATATAATTTGACGTAAGACGAACATATACTCACATAAGTTAGCAAACCATTCTTAAGTACACAATCATACATAGCCCAATAGAAAATTATTTCACTAATATTTCAACTACACAGCTCAATCGTTTCACTTCTTCATTTCTGGTGTCCTACAACTTTAACTAACCATTTTAACCAGCATCTAACTAGTTTTTGTTATTTTACACCTGTATAATCTACCTGCTCTATCCGTTCAACTACTTATGTATGTAACGACCTATTTTGCTTCTATCATGCCCTAAGAAATAAATTTTTTCATCTGTAGCCTTCTCTTCCTTACAGTAACTCAATTTTTGTAAGGGTACATCTTTTTTTTACCTATTCCCCGAATTAAGTAGCGGTAAAACATTGTTATGTGCGCTTCTCTATTCATAACTTTGAGTATCGGGTTGGGCGCTAGGCAAAAGTAAATTGAAAATTTTTAAGATTAATAATGTGAATCAAATGTGGCTTGCATTCGTGTGCGTGGAAACAGGTAGAAGCGTTTAACAACTACTTTAAACCCTCGTACAACGTGTCGAACACTTAAACATAACATAAAACCACCCCTGGGGATTTTGATGGTGTCGCAACACCCCCACTTGAAAACTGTTGAAACCGTCGAAAAATCTCCTTTCATCAAAAAACCATCAGAATGAATGAGAAAAAGACTTTTTCAGTTTTGTTTATAAAATTGTTTACATTTGTTGTTTTCGTAGTTTCAGGCTAAACTTTGGTTCTCAACTAGTTTAAAGCGTTCCCATCCCGAGGAGTTAAACTCCGAGAGGACCGAGGGGTACTAGAAACAATCGTAACCCACCCAAAGTGCTCCTGTCGCTTTTTTAAACGCTTTCATAACCCCAAAAAGTACTAGTTCGGTCGTCAAAGGAACGACTTCCTTTGAAAGCGTAACGGGAAGGTTAAAACCTTTTCAGTTTTCCGTAGACTGACTTACCTGGTAGACGACCTAGTAACTCACCCCTAAAGGTGATCGGTGTCCTCTCCAAAGGTACCCACAACGGGGAAGAGGTCCTTTCATAACTTCTCCCGAGGTAGACGGCAGGAGACAGTCGAAGAGACGAGTCGACTCGGTCGTAAATGGATGAGGCATCTGTCTGAGAAGGAAAAGCTAATAAATGACCGAGAATAGATAAAGGAAACGGGCAAATCCTCATCTAATCACCTATTTCTCAATGGTTTCAATGGAAGAGATTTTTAACGTCACGTGACTCAAAGGAAAAGAAGTAAATGATTTTCACCGGGTGAGCCGGTGGCCCCGGCCCGCGTGTTTGTCTCTGGGTTTTGCGCCACGGGAATCCGCGTCATTCGTAACAAGCTTAAGAAATTCAAAAGGAATGAAAAAAGGGGAAAAAAGGCTCTCGCAGATAAAGGCTTTTTACGTCTGAGGAAAGCAAAAGGATAGAGCAGAAGACGAGCGCGTGAGCGAAGATAACATTTGATAAATTCAACTCTTTCCCTCAGAAGAATAAATGACGTTTCTCATTATTTCGAATCGTTTGTAATTTTCCCTAAATCACCTTTTCCGCCGAATTTTTCTTCTCAGACTCGACTTTATCCGACTTGGTTGGCTTGTGTGTCCCCTCCACCCCGTGGAAACCGTAAACAGACAGAGAGAGAGAGAGAGAGAATGTGCTAAATTGAAGAGCCAAAGAAGTTTGGCCGCGTCGAACGAACCAGAATGAATAAAAAGTAGCGTGAATTGTACACTTACCGAGATACAACTAGTTCTCAACTAGTTCTCTAGTTCGTCAACTTGTATAAAGACGGACTAGAAGGTAAAAAAGTTGTCGACAACTGCTTAGCACGGCTACTGAAGCTCTACAGCAAGTTTTCACAACAGAAAATCACTTAATACCTGTGTGGTAACTTAATACAGAGCTACTCAACAGTTGTATTGTATCCATCACTGACAGGTGAGAAAGTACAGAAAGTAGAAGGATAGTACAGAACAGAGAAGCATAAAGCTTCTGTCCGAAATTTATGACCAATAAAACAAATTATTTTCCATTGGCTGATGACTACAAATATAAACTACAATAAATTTTTTGAAGGTTCCACTTTTTCTATTAACCGATTCTAATGTCGTTTTAATAAGTTAATACCACAGCAACTGAAAGTAGTTTTATGTTTGTAGAACCAGGGCGTCCTACATTACATTTTTAGGTGTGTGCATCAGGATTTCAAATAACTACCATTTGTAGGGGTAGATAGAATTAAACATCATCACGTGCGAACTGAGGTGAGGATACATCTGCAAATGGAACGTAAAATTAGGTACATTTTGAGGTCAATCATTCACCGTTTGTGTGGAAAACAGACCAGGTCTCGTACAAACGGAAAAAAGAATTACGATATTTGTCCAAAGTCGAGGGGGTACCTTAGGGTGAGGTAAACGGGCACTGGTCAGCAGGAATGAAACAGTCGACGACGAAAAGGCGGGAAGTAAAAAGAAAAAAAAAATAGACGAAATTCACCACGATGCAAAACTCAGGTGATAAATCCTCCACCGTCAATTATTTTGTTTGCTCACCAGAGGGAGACACGTCCTCTCCCGTGACAACAGCATCTCCTCCGTCCGCCTGCAGATGAATCATTCTCAATACTCGCGAAATCGAATTAAATTGCTCTTATCGTTACATTGGGGAAACAGGAAACGGAAAAACATGTGCTTGCCTGTCCTCTGGCAGGGGTGCAAGAGAAGGTCCTTCTGGATGTGTCCCTATCATGTTTCATCCCCGTCTCTCTCTGTGTATACACAATCGAGGCGTGACAATGATGCTTCGGACACCATTTCCGGTCCTCGGAACAAACCCTAAAACGACTCATCCAGACGCAGTTGTTTGAGATTAAATCGTCCTCGACGGAAGAAGTTGCATTTTAGGTAATCAGACTAACAAACAGGAAGTTGTGAACTTCGGGAGAGGGTCCCTGCG
Source organism: Polyplax serrata (assembly GCA_037055365.1). Taxonomy (NCBI): domain Eukaryota; kingdom Metazoa; phylum Arthropoda; class Insecta; order Psocodea; family Polyplacidae; genus Polyplax; species Polyplax serrata. The sequence continues at coordinate 9,414,941 of JAWJWE010000038.1, read as the reverse complement.
ATTCCCTCAGGACCAGACGAGACTCATCCTAGGCCTGGTTTTGGTCTGGTGTGTCACGACGCAGTCGTTTTATTTCTTCTAATTTTCTTTCCTGTTGCCTCTCGTCCAGTTGGGAGTAGTTCAGTTCAGGGTCAAACACCTGGGGTCACCGGTTGCGCTACTAACCCCTGTTTCTACACATCACCAAATATTTTTTGTCCGTCCGCCATTTTCTTCAGGTGAACGAACAACATTTTTTTTTCTGTTTTAGTAATTAACACCATTGTGGTGGGTCTATTCGTTCAACAAGTCCTGTCGCTTATGTTTCGCTCGTGACGTCAGTCATTCCACTTAAGTTGCTGCTAACATTGAGGTAAACAAAGTGAACCTGCAGCGGAACAGGTTGAAACTTGTCGAGCGGCACCTCGGACTCCGAACCTTCCCGACACGTTGAACGTCTCAGTGTGTGCGCGTCCTTCGAGTTACATTCCTCGTGCTCGGCAGTTACGCTACTGAGTCGTAGACACGTGTTTTTGTTACTTGGCCGGTAAAATTTTTTATTAACTTAAATTTTTATTGTTAAGTGCCATTTCGTGGACGTCACATGGATATTTTGAATCGTTTTAAGGAAATTTGTTTATTTTTACCGAGTGATATAAGTTTTATTCTTCAGGTTTGTTGTTAATAAGTTTTGTCAGTTAATTTTTCGCGTGTGGTTCTGCCGTGTTGAGTTTCTTTTACTTCTTGCTTACACTGTAGAATATGTGCAGTTTGATTTAGACTTCAACAGACACAGCCCACAGCAAAAACAAATTTTGTTTCTTTCGTGAGCCGTCGTGTACAATTAGTTTTAGGTACTTGTGTCCCGAGATACTTAAACACTCGACTTCTGTTTCTGTTAACTACCACTTCTTACTCTGTATCCTTGACTTTTTTAGTAGTTAGGTTTAAGCTGGTGATGTGGTTGTATGTTTTAGGACTCTCATCGCTCTACTGGTATCTCTCGAGGTTCGTAATTTCTTTTCTTTCGTATTACTACAATGGCCGTCTTTCTCTTTTTCATTCTAACCTCTTCGACAGATGTTCTCCTCACTCATTTCACGCTCAGGCTCCTTCTTTTTTTCTTCTCCTTCGATCCTTTCGGTCCAACACTCGTGGAATTTAAAGGTTTCCCCACTCCCCGTCCGGTTCACTGTGAAAAGGAGAAAAGAAATATATAATTCTTACTTTTTGTGTATATGTCGATGTCACGCCCATTGTCCTGTCCGTTTGTCAGGTCGTCTGTGTCTGGGGGCTTCGGTCACGGCGCCAGATGAGATCTCCCGGAATGGAAAGATGTTGACGTTTCCCCATTATCTCATCCCATGGGATCCCTTTAAATCTAGTTTATGGAGGTGTGTGTGGACACATTGGGAAGACATGAGGAGATAGTTATTGGACACTTCTTTTGTGTTCTGTTTGAGACTTGGGTTCGACCCTAAAAATAATGAAGTTTGCTAATATTTTTTGGACAGAAGTTTCTTCTCGAACGCGTCACCCGTGTCATTCGGAGTTTTACATAATAAAAAGGAAAACTTAAAATGTTTGAAAGGAGTCAATGTGGGGAGCGCAAGTTGAAGGTAGGGGAACACTACAAAAAAAACTGCGGACTCGTAACAGAACAACTACAGAAGCACTACGACACATAAACACTGAAGGTGAGAGAGACAGCGTCTGACTGTTGGGAAAATCAAAAGCTAAACAGACGAGTTGCTTCTGTCTAAAAGTTTCGCCTAGAAACTTGTCGAGTCAATAGTTTGAGAGAAAACTAAAAAATTTGTGTGTTTACGAACGACAAAATGTACACTCTCCTACGTCAAGTTCTCTCTCTCTCTGTCTTTCCTCTCCGTTAAATTTTCTCCACGTGCAAAATTTTAGGGTACACTTTAAGATGGCGAAGTGAACGTCGTACAAACGGAATAGAAAACTTTTACTTCTCCCCCAGCACAGAGCTAATATACATATTTAGAGGTTTTAACGTGCTGGTCCTGAGAAAGAGAATTTGGAAAGTTTAATTTACTTCTTGTATATTTTAAACCGTGTCCCCGGATATGGCAGGTAGGTCGAAGTGACGGTGGTGGTTGTGTGGTGGTGTTCTTAGCCCTTTTATAACCGAGTGGCTCTGACTGAGTCTTCTGTGACAGTTCGGTGTCATTTAATATTCAGGGGTCTAGGCTGTGACTGTCGACTATCGTAAACTACAATACACCTACGAAATGTGTTAATAAAGCAACATGGGAATCATAATAATGATAAAACATAACAACAATCCAAAGGTACAATGTCTGAGTGTGCGTGGCCTACGTAGCCTCAATTATCTGTACATAACTCGTAATAATATGCGTGCATTGTGTTGTTTTTGAGTATGTAGCTCGTGATGCTTGTAAAATGTTTTTTAAAGTGATTACTATGTTATCGTTACATAAATTACTTAAGTTCCGCGGAAAAAATAAACAAAGAGACGAGATATTAGAGGTGTGGAAAAATACGACAATAAAAGCAGTGTAAATCACATCAGAAATGGAGCGACAGAAGTACACCACAGGACGGTCGGAAAGTAGAGAGAAGGTGGAAGCCAAGTGAAGCGGAGGCAGCAACAACACCGAGGGTAAGTATTTAAATAAAATATTAATTTGTTTAATGCGTTTGTTAATAGTTGGATTAGAAGAAAGTCGGCCTAGAAAATAGAGAAAATGGTTCCGCCATTAATACTCAGCAGTGGAATATTAAGAAAAGCTCCCGGCCGCTGCTTCCCTCAGCATCGCTGTTTCTTAACAAAATGGCAACCGTGTGAGACCGTGTGGGGGTACCCGGGTTGGAGGTTCGGGGGTATTTTTTTTCGCAGCCTCCGAGATTTCTCAGATCCTCATCTGCCGGTGACCATAAATCTGATTTTTCCCGGGGTAACTCGGCTCATCCTTTTTCCTTTTCCAAACCTTTAATAAATTCCGGGAAAAGTGGAATATTTCGATCAGTCGAATATTCCGGAAATAATTGAGAGAAAAGCGGAAGTGAAGGAAAGTAAGTTTGACCGCAGGCTCCCAAGTCGATTCTTGAAATGAGCCTTTTATTTAATAAGTCTGTTCGTTTTTATTACATTTTTTTATTGTTTTGAGAATCCGAAGGAACCGAGTAGTGCAGGTATGCAGAGTCACCACCCTGTGTTTAAATTTTATTTTAATAAGTTAATAGACGACACTACTAAGTAACACGAGTATTTTGAGATTAAACCAACTAGGAGGTTTTTATTGTTTGCTCAAGTTTTTTGTTGTCTTTGTAGAGTTCTCGGGAATGTGAAGTGTTGGGCTTTGACTTTTGTAGGTCTCGAGAGGGAGAACATTGCCAGTACTTATTAACTGACTTCCCGGGTTCTTTGAGCTAAGCGTAGTATTTAATGTTTATTAATATATCTGCGGCTTGTGTTGTATTGAACTTGTTGTTACGTGCCGTTAGGAATTTAAAGGTTAGGTCACCGATTATGTATGTGTTTGTTGTGAGTTTTAACGCTGCAAATCATCAATATAATTAATGGAATTCGTATTAATTTTATGTATTTGTCAATGTGTTGTTTATGTGTTTGTGTGAAAATTAAAGTAGAAGTCTCGCACCGGTCGATTTCTTGTTACGCTCGCTTCAATAAATATTATTTTACAATTTTAATTAATTTACATAATTGTGACGTTTAAAATGTAGAATTATTAGGTGGGTTGATAACTTATTTATTGTCGTGTTACTACGACTAAATGTTAATAAATGCCAATACGCGGCTTTTTTTTTAATGAATTATTGATGTTTATTTTTTATGTTTGGTTAAGTTGGAGTAAAACAGAATGGTTAGTTACGAGTTAATAACTGATTCGGTGGTTAATAAACACAAATGGTTAAGTAAAGTTATGTATTGAAAAATAATTCCATTTGATTACTGGAAAAAAGGTATTAAATTATAATTTAGCTTATTATTAATAAAAGCATTTCACTATTTTATATGGTTGTAAAAGTAAAGTTTTGTTAATAAAATAAGTTAATAAGTAACATGTGGTAAAATCACTACTAAAAAATAAGTAAGCAATGGGAGGTGTCCGTGGTGTGGCACGGCAGGGTTGATACTTTCACGTACCCTGTTAATTTGATAAAAATTATTATTTTAATGGTTGACGTATAAAACATAACAAAAAAATAAGCAATAATTTAATATGAATAATAATAATAAGTATCCTGTGCTACGATCGATCCGCGCCAGGTCGATCTCGATCAGAGAAAACTATCGCACCTTCACAAAACTAACTTTGAGAAATCCGCTTTGCCCTGTAATAATCTGAAAGAGTTTAATCTCGACGAGACTATACCAACTGATTGTTGTAAAGTTTGGTTAAGTTAACTGTTGTTCTGCGGGGAAAATGATAATTAATGGAGAGATTGCCGTAAACTAGTTTTAAAGAGAAATCCAGTCTATCTAATGGTGTAAAAGGAAAATGACCGGTCATTACTCAGTTCAAGTAAATGATTTATGTAGGAATTGAACGGTCGTGTCTGTTTCTCTTACGAACGAACCCAAACGGTACGGTTGTTATTTATTACACGTATAAATTATTTATTAAATATTAGAATCATTAACATTGTTTGATCCGCCACGGTAATTAGACGGAATCAGGCCGCGTTGGATTGGGTGATTGATCGAACTCGAAATGATGCCACTGGGTTAACAAAGAAGGCAGAGCAGTGGATGGTAAGACTTGGGAAGTTCTACTGGAAGGACGCGGACCACTACAACCGGCACTTCACGTCGTACAAAAGATATGTACTTATTTATGTATGTAAATGCAAACAAATTGTAATATGTAATAACTATGTAATAATTGTTGAAGTTGTGAATGATTGAAATGGATGAATTGTTGTATTAAATTAATGTCGCAAGGTGTGTTTTGCTGACATAATGCGTTCACTTGTCGTCTTACCTGTAATAGAGCAGGCTTTGCTGCCAGGTAACTTTGTCGGGCGAACCTACACTCTGTGGGATTTTACCTTCTGTTACTTCATTATTATTGAGTGCTCAATCTCGTTTTCTGTTGACTGTCGATCCGGAACTTATTGGAAAATACCTACGATCGGTTTGATGTTTGTCAGTTTCATTGTATTCCTTCTTTTTCTGTGTGGGAAAATTCACGGGCGCAATTGCAGGTACACGGGCAGGCGTTGGAGCTTTTACGAGGTTTTACTTTGACCGCCGTGACAAAAACGGAATTACGAGTCCATGCGCTCGAGTAAGTGGAAAGTTAACACAAAGAGCAGAAGAAGTTTTCAATAATTTTAAGTGCAACCTCCGCACGACAAATAAAGAGAATTAGGAAGGACAACCTGAACCGTTTCTGGTTTTGGTAAGAATGCAAATGTGGCCGACAGCTCGCCCGACAGCAATTTGGAATTAGAGTAGAGCACTTAACTTCTGTTTTCGAGGATAGAATTTACGGGAAGCAGAACCTACAGAGGGGAGGGAAACTTTGGGTCAGGAGGCGCCGGGAGGTACACGAAGAAACCAGAAGTTTACCACGAGGTTCGTCCAAATACAACGGAAGACTATTTTTTGTGTTTTAAATTACACTACTCGTTTTATACTAAAATTAGAACAATTATAGAAGCTGTGAACATGTCACGGGGAATAATCACCTGGGAAATTAAATTATTAAATCTCTTACTTTTTAATTTGACAAAAATTAGCATTTTTTTCGCGTTGCCAGCAATACCTACGACATACCTGAATTTCAATTTTATTTGCTTTAGACGAGACGAAGGGAGTCCTACGGGTATTCATTCGTAAAAGTCGCTAAAAAATTTTTTACGTGTTAAAAATTCTCCTCACTCTGAACATGTTACTCAAATTAATTTTTCTTGTATCATTGATCAATATACAGGTAATACATATATACTAATAAAACACAAATTTATGTTTTGTTCTACTTTTTTTTTAGTAAACGTTCTATGTAAAGTTAAAGTATGAATTGTTTCTTTAGGTTTCAGGGAAAACTCATGGCACAAAATCCCTTAAGGAAGGTAAGAAGTTATCCACAAGTCATGTAAAAATCTAAAATACATTTATTTAGTTTATTGTTTAATAATATTGTTTTTCATCAGGCGACGAAACAGAAGACACAGAAACAAATGTATCACCATATGTAAGTACAGCTATTGCACACAAAACTTCTACAAAATAATAATAATAATAATAATAGTAGTAGTAGTAGTAGTATGAGCTGTAGCTGTCCTATTGACTATAATTTGAACTGAGGAAATTTAATTTATAGATTATTGTAAGAGAATTGCTAATTTTAGGATGAGAACGCCAAGAAGACAACTTTGACGTCACGTTTTAAAACCTTCTTGACTAAAATAAAAAAAAGCATGGTATGTTAATAAAATTACTCTTCTACGTGTTGCGTACATGTTATGTGCATACAAAGAATTGGTTTCTCTACAGTAATGCAAATTGTTTACTAAATTGTATGTCATTTTTTTCTATTGTGTAGGCGAGAAGACCAAATATGCGAATTATTATCATAGTACTTATTGGTAATTATTTATTCACCTTCCATTATAATTGTATAATTACTTATAAATGATCGCTTTATTTGTAACGAATTCAAATTTTTTCTTTCAGTGCTTGCTGTGCTACTTCCGTATATTGCGTTTTTTACATTACTTCACAACTTGTAGCTGCATTTAAAGGAATTCAAAGGATCATTCGTGCTCCTCTAAAAAGAAAACTAAAATTCGTAAATTTTTTCCTTTGCTTAGTTTATTCGTAGATAAAATAATTCATAAACAAATAAGTTGTAAATGTAATAAATTAACGTAGATATGTTACAAGTAACGTAGGAATTATAATTTATTAATTTTTTTAATTATTTCAATAATAACGGCTCAATTGGATGAGACAAAATGACCTCTCGAAGACTATTTTTTGTGTTTTAAATTACAATACTCGTTTTGTACTAAAATTAGAAAAATTATAGAAGCCCAAGTAGACTTATTAATCATCGACGTACCTCCGTATTTCTTTCTAGAAGTTTCCACATTCTCCGAGTTATTTCTAAAACTTTTCGAGGCTTTCGAACGAACCTACAAGGACGTTTCTACTACTAGACCACATCTCTCTATGACAAGGTCATTCGTCGTGTTTAATAATTATATTTTTTCATCGAACATAATGCAAATAAAATTGTTACCTCCGAAACGAGAACCATCGACAGTAACAGGAGTTTGGCAAACATTTTCGAGCCCAAATGTCCGACTTATACTAAACCGAGAAAAAAGTTATGTATTTTCACAACTTATTCAACTAGGTAGTTGGAATTTTAGGTTTTTCCCAATTAAATATTGGCGGAAAAATTCGTAGTAATCAAAAGTGTGAATCTCACACCTTGAGAAAATGGTGTGTGATGTGTAGTTGGTAGTGATGTTGTGAGTGTTAGTCGTCACTAACCGAACTATTCGACGAGTTCCTTAGGCCTCGAGGGTTATTAAACACCTGGTGCAGATTTACTCTTACAACATTAATAGCAATATCATTCAGAAAATGTGTAATTAGCAGGTGCAAAAGCACCGATCCAATAATATAATTTATTGGTTTATAGAATTCTCATTAATAAACGACACAATAGGAATAAAATCGTGTGTAAAGTACATATTAATTTTGAAAAATACTGTTAACACATCAAATAATACAATCTTATGAACATTGTTATATAGACTGCTTTTGCTGTGAACATGTCACGGGGAATAATCACCTGGGAAATTACATTCTTAAATCTCTTACTTTTTAATTTGACAAAAATTAGCATTTTTTTCGGGTTGCCAACAATGCCTACGACATACCTGAATTTCAATTCGAACGGAGTCCTACGGGTATTCAATCGTAAAAGGCGCTAAAAAATTTTTTACGTGTAAAAAATTCTCCTCACTCTGAACATGTTACTCAAATTAATTTTTCTTGTATCATTGATCAATATACAGGTAATACATATATACTAATAAAACACAAATTTATGTTTTGTTCTACTTTTTTTAGTAAACGTTCTATGTAAAGTTAAAGTATGAATTGTTTCTTTAGGTTTCAGGGAAAACTCATGGCACAAAATCCCACAACGAAGGTAAGAAGTTGTTGAAGACGTTTTTCATATTTTTTCTTGTGCTCTTTGTTAGCTGCGCATTTCTTGCCTTACCGCGCTTACTAGCTACCATTTTCAATTGTTACCCGCAAGAACAAAACCCTCCACCCCCAGCATTCCGAGAAATCGGAGGTAAAACAATAATCTATGGAATTCAGTTTACAAAAAGTCATACACATTGAGTCACGCATCAGACGTCGACCGCAATAAATGCCTATTGTAATTTTGCCTTTCCTGCCAATACCTCAATAAGGTTTATAGCGACCGTAGCTACTCGTCAAAAGATCTAATCCAAGGGTTTACTGCCGGGTAGCCGGTCCTATTCTGCCTGTATCCTTCAACTTAAGTCCGACGCCTTCCCAGACAATTGGCTAGACCCAACCTTTCCTTGTCCTTGACAACCCTATTCATACCATAACCTCCGCGTCTTCCATTCCCGAATGAATGAAGCGCGGATGGCTATATATACCAAACCTCAACCTCTTCTCGCAGGCAGTCAGTCTTCATCATCAACAGTGACAGTGCCAGTGAGTGTCAGTATGTAAGTGTACAGTATATTTCCAACATGCATCAGTGCAACGCAGTTAGTTCACGCATTCGTACACATCTTGAGGCTCCTTCGAACCTCCGCATTTATACGCATTCTTGAGATTCCCGCGAATCTCGGCAGTTTTACGCAATTTGAGGTTTACTACCTTTCGCATCGATATGCATCATCATTACGGTCCTTCGAGTCATTTCACGCAACAGAAGTTATCTACAAGTCATGTAAAAATCTAAAATACATTATTTAGTTTATTGTTTAATAATATTGTTTTTCATCAGGCGGCAAAACAGAAGACACACGAAACAATACATCACCATATGTAAGTACAGCTATTACACACAAAACTTCTACAAAATAATAATAATAATAATAATAGTAGTAGTAGTAGTAGTATGAGCTGTAGCTGTCCTATTGACTATAATTTGAACTGAGGAAATTTAATTTATAGATTATTGTAAGAGAATTGCTAATTTTAGGATGAGAACGCCAAGAAGACAACTTTGACGTCACGTTTTAAAACCTTCTTGACTAAAATAAAAAAAAGCATGGTATGTTAATAAAATTACTCTTCTACGTGTTGCGTACATGTTATGTACATACAAAGAAGTGGTTTCTCTACAGTAATGCAAATTGATTACTAAATTGTATGTCGTTTTTTTCTTTTGTGTAGTTAAAAAGCACAAATATGCGAATTATTATCATAGTACTTGCTGGTAATTATTTATTCACCTTTTATTAAAACTATTTAATTGCTTACAAATGATTGCTTTATTTGTAAAGAATTCAAATTTTTTGTTTCAGGGTGTGCTGTGGTAATTCCGTTTATTGTGCTTATGGTATTAGCTGCAAATTCGTAGCTGCATTTTAAGGAATTCAAGGAATTCATTCGTGTTCCTCTAAAAAGAATACTAAAATTCGCAAATTTTTTCCTTTGCTTAGTTTATTCGTAGATAAAATAATTCATAAACAAATAAGTTGTAAATATAATAAATTAACGTAGATATGTTACAAGTAACGTAAGAATTTTAATATATTAATTTTTTAATTATTTCACTAATTACGGCTCAATTGGATGAGACAAAATGTTCTCTCGTATCGTTTTTTTTATTTTTTCTGTAATTGTAGACTCACAGGTGCAGGTGACGGATGTTACGATCCTTACATCCCCTCAATGGCTAACTATACATATAAATCTTAATTAAATTTTATAAATCTATACATGTGGTAGTTCGATATAGATAAATACTAAAGTAGGTGAGGTACCCCAACAAAAAGGTAAATATTTCACGCGGTCATTCAGGTAAATCCCGGATAAATTGATTCGTACGCCGTCGGATTATTAATTAAGTTTTAAATCCGACCTCCCACAACCCAAAATTTTTATTTATTTAATTAGGAAAATTTGAAATTAGTGTAAAAAAAAGATGTTGGGCTCCGCGATGGTTGAGGTTGTCAATTTATGGGAAGAACAGAATTAATTTCATGAAAAACGGTCGCGTGAAAAATACATAAAATAACTGCGTAACTCATAAACAAATTTGACGACCGCATTGTACATAAAATAAAATTTCAACAGGAGACCTGAATCCTGCCGTAGTGGAGCTTTTCACTTCTCTAAATTTGTACACAGCGAAACCTCGAAATTTTGTTTGTGAATAAATTTTTCTCTCGTTCAAAATATTTTTGCTCCCTTCGTTAACTGTCGTCTCCGCGTACCCGCCATTGTCTGCCCGAAGTTGAATTTTCTCCGAAGCGAACACGTCCCCATCGACGTATTACCAGAGTAATTACCCCGGAAGACTAGGAAGTAAGTTTGAAAATTGAAAAAGCTTTTCCGATTGTATTTGTTGAAATTGTGAATGATTGAAATGGATGAATTATTGTATTAAATTAATGTCGCAAGGTGTGTTTTGCTGACATCATGCGTTGACTTGTCGTCTGTACCTGTAATAGAGCAGGCTTTGCTGCCAGGTAACTTTGTCGGGCGAACCTACACACTCCATGGAATTTCAACTTCTATTACTTCAACAACAACAACAATAATAATAATATAATAAAAATATGTAATAAATAAAATTTGCTTTAAATAATTATATAAGAATAAATCCTAATTAACAACGAACTTAATAAAAATTATTATTATTAGTATACTCTTATTAAAAGTTGTTAAAAATATCTAAGCAATAACAACTGTTCATTATTAATTATTTATGAAATTAATAATGTTTATTTTGTAATTACTTAATCATTTATGTTTATTATCAATTGAATTATTACTTAAATTATGTGGTTGATGTTCGCAGTAATGCGTCTGTACATATTTATATATATTGTTTAACAGATATTATAAGTAGAACCTTTACTTATGTTATTTTATGTTGACGCATACGTACAGTAACCCACAAAATGCGTGTTAATTTATTTGTAGTTTGATTACGAAGTTAATTAACTAAGAAATAAATAACTTGGGTAGAAATTTATTAGTGGTAGTTGAGTGACGTAAGCGAGATCAGGGAACGATCATCGGAAGATCGAAAGCCGAACTAACGAAACACCTGTCCCCCGGACCCGGTTCGACGTTCTGGAAGAAGACAAAAAAAAGAGTTGACAAACAGCGGGAGTAGGGAAAGAGCAGGGAAATTAGCAGATGAAAGGCTCACCCTTGCATGGAAGATGTGAGCAAACAGAGCCCATCCTCCGTGGACTCCTCTGCAAAAAGGGACACTAATTTGTACAGAAATCCTTTTGGGCGAATTAATACAAACAAATAAATCCGGAGGAAGGCATAAAAAAGATAAAATTTCAAATAGACGACTGGGGAAGGGGGTAAGAATTAGGGGATGTTTGTGCCTTGTACATTCGGAGAGCATTAGAGAGACGGAATAGATAAATCCGAAATAGATATTTATCTAAGCACTTAAAATATTAATTAAATAGAAAACATTATTCAACAGTCTTCCGTTTATCACTCGGCTAAGCCCGAAGAAGATGGTTGCAACCCTTTTTGCTAGGGGGTGGTCGTTTTGTAGCGACCACAGCACCGTCCTGTCATCCCGTTATTTTTCTTCGTTTGCTCTCCCTCAATGGGAAGTTGGGCAGTAAGGCCACCAAGAGAAGTGCTCAAATCAATCGCTGCAGGGTGTTGCGTCGGTTCTCTGACAACCCCAACAGCATCGGACTAATATTTATTAAAATATTGAATAGTAATCATCGAGGTTGAATTGTAGTTTTTGAATAGTTTTCTTTTGTAGGTAGTGGTGTTGTCGTGATGCAGGCAGGTCCGGAGATGTAACAAGCCGAAATACATTAATTACATTATTTTTTATTTGTTAAATAATTTAAATGATAGTTAAATAATAGTTTAATATTCAATAATAAATTGTTAAATAATAGTTTTTATTTGTTACATTTGTTACATTAATTTATTTTTTAAAAGTTAAAATTTTTCCGCGGAGACCTATTTATTTTGAAGTATTTTTTATAGATAGGTTTCTCAGTTCACGAGGAACTGTATGTTAGAATAATAACTGTATGTGAATGTATGTAATACAATACCTAACGACAGCCTTGCTACAGCAATGGTTTTCTGCTGAGTCGTGTTTTATGTTACTACCGTTTACCCGTACCCTGAGCTGTTGGTCTCCTGCTTAACTGTTGTCTGACACTGCGTTACTGCCCCACCTGTACGACTGTATATCTTCTGAACTGATTTCTGGAATTATTCTTTTATTTTTCTGTAACTCATACGAGACATATTCATAGAGGTGTTACCTGCGTTTAATGGATACTGCGTTCTATTTATTTGTATATTGTAAATTCTTTCTGTATTTGGTTCTATACGAGTACTACTGTTGAATATTATTAGTTTATTATTTTTTTACTTCTAGAAAGTATCATAAACACGAATGGTAAAAGTTGAGAGGCTCGACAAAGACAAAACAACCCAGCGGAACTTTCTTGTCGTAAGTCCAATTTTTCGAATGAGACTGGTACTGAGGTAGGAAATGACTTTAATTTTGTATTCAGTCGGACCCCGTAATTAATTGTACATTAATGAACGAAATAAATAATATCACGAGTTTAACGTACATAAATAACGGGTGCACCATTAAGGAGCAAGTATAATTCGTTTTTACACTAGGAGCGAGTGAAGTTTAAGTTGTGGACGTGTTTCGGGGGTGGCTGAGGTTTTAGAAAAAGAATTTAGATGTGATGTAGGGAGGCCTTTAAAACGGTTGGAATGTTTATGTATCCGGTTACATAACTATGCATAGAATTAATAAGATTAGGGTTTAGAAAATATTTTGAATGTTGTCGATATTTTTAAATTCCCACATTACGTCGTAAAATTTGTTTAGTAAGTTAGTTGACTTTTATTGTGTTATTAATCGTTCTTATTAATTTCGTGAAGTTCGTGTAGTACGTGGAATTGTATATACATAAATCAGCAGGAAATAGGACGCGTACTAAACCAATTTAGGAATCGTGTGTTGTATGTAACTATGTTTGTTTGTGTTGTAATAGAAAACTATCCGGGGGTTGATGTTAGACAATGAGTTCCTCTCCCGGGCACTCCCATCTGACCGACACCACACGCTACTCAGACAATCAAACAACCTCTGTCAAGTCTCCCGGTAGGACGGTAATCGGAGACGGGACAAAAAAAAACCTTTTGATGTGAAGTCACCAGCAGGACTCGAACCCCCGCCGTCCCGAGGGACAAACTCCCCATTTTTTAATATTCGAACCTTTTTTTTTCACTTTGGAAACCACTCGACGTTAATCACGTTTTCGTGTAAATAATTTTGACAGCCATATTAACTTTTATTAAATGTTTTATTACGGATTAAAAATAGATTTACCCGTGGACTTATTAATGGTTCTCCGGACGGGGTTACCTGGCAGGATTTGGATTTTTTTTTTTTTGGCGGGGAGAAGGTTGATTCTCCAGACGAAGAAGTGTGTTTTATTCAGAATTAATGTCGCCGGGTTTCTTCGGCTCCCTCGAAAGGGTTAAGCACCTGAATAAATTGCCCACCTTACAGGTATAAATGAAGGTCGAGAGGACGAAGACTTTCTTCTGGTTTGATCCTCATCTTCGTTAACATCTCTTGGAAGAGGAATGGTGGCTGACTGACCCAGGTTTTTTGTGGATTTTATCAGGTTTTGTCATTTTAGCAAGGACTTCCCTTATGGGTTGCGTAAAAAACGTGAACTAAAGTGGTTTAAAGGCTAAAATGATCGTTTGATATATGTTATTTTTATGTTTTGTGAATTTTATACATCTCAGGGATCGATGAGGAATCGAATTTGTACGTAATAAAATATTGTAATAGAAGTACAATGTAATATAAATATGTGTGGCACTTAGGACAAATGAAAGTACCGTAAAGCTACGTGGCTTGTAGTAGTTTGATTCTTTCAGGTGATAAAATTTAACTAGTGGCAGTAAAATGGAGTGTCAAGTGAGCATCAATATTTAAGAAAATTTATTTCAATCGTGAATTTTTTGTAATATTTTTAGAATTTGATTATTCAAAAATTTTAATTTACCTCACCTGGTGTGGTCTAGATCTTTTACGGTGGTTGTAACTCGCGACATTCGGTTGACGTCTTCTCATGTTGCCTTGCTCACGCCACACGGAAAACTCTGCAGGATTTTAGAATAATAAGAAGGAAGATACTAAGAGATAAAAAAATACTTTGTAGTTAGTAAAATGCCGAGGGTAAAGTAGGATAGAAAACATCAGGGGCGAAGTGGTTTAAACGCGGTCCGCAAAAGGCTTAAAAGGCTCATCGACATCGAGGGACAAGTCGAAGCTCTCACGGGAAGAAAGCGAAAGGTTTTCCCTTACATTTTTACTTCCATCCCTTTTGCCCAAGCCCTTTCTTTTGCTCGGTACCCCCGAAAAAAAAAGTCGACAACTCAAAAGACTACCCACCGGGGAGTTGAACCACCGGGCCCTACACTCTAGAAAACTTAATTATTTTAATGACAGAGACAGGCAGGAGTATGTCGTGACCTTTCTTGTTGCTGCAACCTTTCCGTCGCACATTTAGAGGCTCTCAGGACTGAGGCGAAAAGAATGGAAAAAATTAATGAAAGTCGTCGGCAGAGTTTGGGAGACGAACGGAGGAGTCTAGTATCGAACGGAGGAGAAGATGTTTAGTCGTTTTTGTTAAACAGGGCCAAAGTAGAGCAAAGAAGTATCAGGCACGAAGTTCTTAGAGAAAGCTCGACGAAGTACAAGATGATTAGAAGAGACGACCGGTGAAAGCGGAACAAGCTAATTAATTTCGTTATTATTTATTCAATTACAAGTTTCAACTTGAGGAGGACAATCGAAAAGCTTTGTAAGGCACTGACTAAGTTACCGCCGAATAACAACGACAAACGTATTTTGCCCTCAGTACCTGACGGTTAAGGAGTCACTCATTCCTGTGACGTCATCTGTCGACAACTACAACGCTCGCACAGAAACACTAGAAAAGGCAGGACGTTAAGGACTCGTGTATAGAAAACAGTATATAGAAAACCAATAGAAACGTCAGGGAAAAGATGAGAGAGACTACATGTTGAAGAAACAAAAAAAATAACGTGGCAGCAGATATTGCAGGGGAAAGGAGGAATCAATCGATTCCGACAAAAGCCAATGATTCAGAATTGGACATTATCAGGGGGCGGTCGAGGGTTGAAAACCGAGGTCAAAAACACGAGAATAAGATTGGGTTGGGGAGCGAGAGAGAACGGAAAGGTCGAAAAGGAGGAAGAACGTGGACGCAGACGAAGAGGAAAGCCGTGCCAAAAAGGTTGTACATAAGTGCCCGTGATTTACAAGAATAATGTAATTTATGTGAAATGTGAAGATGAAACAGACGGGGAAAATATGAACGGGGAAGAAGAGCTTTTGAATGGGATCAAAGGGAAGAAAGGAAGAGACTTTCGCCCCTCTCCTATTTTTCCTATTTTCTTCTTCTTCTTCTATTTCTATTTGACTAACCTCCGACGCAGGAACTTTTTTCTTTCCCTGGCGCCCTGCCTTTGCTAATATTTTATCAGGATCAGAAGCGAAGTCGGGGTGGAGAAGCGTGGCCCGGTCGACGAGTGTAAATAAAGTAAATAATGTGCGATGCATACGGTTTCGCAGACATTTCTCACTGATGGCAGCTCTAAATCTGAGAAGGCTGGTGATAGTTGTAAATTATCCGCGAACATTAGTGAGATAATGAAACGCGACCGTGTTAGCCCCATCCCCCTGCAGCAGATGCATACTGTAAAAAGGGTAGTTGTAGTGAAAGTAATTTCAATGGTAAGAAACGCCGAGGGTAACGCAACCGATTGTTTGTAGTTTTTTTATGTTACGGTCGGATTATTTTTGCTTTGGAAAATCTATTTATTTTTTAATCTTGTTTGTGTACTTGAGGAGCATCGGAGAACCCGTGGCTGTGCAGCTGAAATAATGGTTGCATTAATAGGAGGATTTATAACAATTTTTAATAAATAGCTGGAGATGTAGGCACGTGGTAATGGTAAAAAACATATAATTCAGGATACGGTCCGGGAAAATCAATGAAAATCAAAGTAAATAAATAATTTCAAGAAATAAAAACAAAACAAGGGAACCATCACAATCACGGTTAGCAAGTAATAGTGCAGTAGAAGAACTGGTATGTGTTATTAAAAAATAGATTTGTACTCTTTTGTGTTCTTATGAAAAAATAATGCAACCAGTAGGAAATTAATAAAGTGAAATAAACGCAAAAAACCAACGTAATACTTGGGCAGTTACTAACTTCAGTGGCAGTAGAATTAGTGTAGGTAATTATAAGATGCTAGGAGTAATACATGCAAGCAGTACCGATCAGATTCACTCTAATCTTATGTATGTTTTTATTATATAATAATATATTGTGGTATTAAAAAGTTCCGACCGGCAGGTGACAGTAAACACACCCAGAAATCGCAGGTCCCATAGCAAGACCAGAAGAATGTGCACAAGGCTCCGCGCGTTCGTAGTGTACCGGTCACAGAAGCAACGAAAGAAGGTCAGTGGTGCTCAGAGGTACTCGGTGGGGGCAGACACCTGTCAGATAAAGACCTGAGAAAGGTTGACGGAAAGGCAGTCGCAGTTGTCGTCACAGGTTACGCGAACGGGAGAGGCGGAACGGGCGAGCAACAGGAAAAGCTGCCATTAAAAGAAGGAAATTGCGGCACCGAAATGGAGGTAAATTTTCTCGAAGCGAAGAAGGAACCGGAAGTCGCGATGAATAAAATATAATGTTGAACGGTAAATGGGAAAATTAATGGTGAAAAACCGCGCGGAAAATATAAACCGGAAGTAGTTTCGGATAAAATCAGTTGATGGCTAATGGCCGTGAAAGAAACCGAACGAAAGGAGACAGGAGCCCGGTCGGGAGGATGCGTTGTAGTGAGGAGTGCACATCCTCTCCGGTAAATAAATTTAAATTGCAGGTGTTCACTTAATTTATGTACGCTCAACCTGTCTTATGTGCCACGGATACATAAAATGGCACGCTTTAAAAGTTCGATTTGCATTTTTACTCTTGCCGGGTTGCGTTTCAATGGCCGATCGTTACATTTTTACCATTGCCACGGCGCAAAATGCAATAATTCTTTATTACTACAATTGGAAATAATTAATAGGAACATTAATAGTTTCACCCGTGTACCTGTGTGGCGTTTATTAATTATGAAAACAAAATGGAGAAGGTGGCGTGGGTATTGTGCCGAGCGATGAGAAATTAAAATGAGTTTTGTCAACAACTACGAGGAAAATACATAAATTTATTTAATGATTTTTTAAATATTTTATTAATTAAAAAATTGTACACTAAAGACCTGTAAAAATTTTGTTATTTGCATTGATGGTTTTGTTTTTCTAGGCGTTGCCTATTTCTAGGATCGTGTCTATTTCTGTAAATTGAAATTTGAGGTTCGTGGACTTGTTCTAACCGGTAGGGAGGCCAGTAAACAATGAGCAGAACGTCACTGCTGCTGTGATGAAGATTTTGGATTTGGAAGGACCCCGCGATCGGCCCCCACAGATCAATCTCCCCGTGCTCAAGATCAGATCTCCGTCCTTTAAGTTTCGTCACATAATTCTCACATTTATCTTTCACACTTCTCTTTCTCTCTGACCTTTCTGTCGCGGATGATACGTCCTGTTTGTTTTCTTCTGTGGATTTTTTTTTTTTTTGGTTGTTGTGCTTTTGTTGTTCTTCATTTTTGTTTTTGATTTGTTTCATTTCTTTTTTGGTTTGGAATTTTTTTGTATCCGCTCTTGTGTATTTTATTCAGGAAAATTATACTTTTGTTCTTTTGTCAATGAGATTTCTTGGTTTCGACGCTATTATTTTGTCAGGCAGTGTGTCTTAGTAGAAAAATCATGTCAGTAATCAGTTTGTAGTGTTGGTGATGGTGGTGTTAGGAACGCTAGGGGTGACAGGGTTCATAGAGGAGGTAAGATGGCTCTGGTGGTAGGAGTAGTGGTTGTAGGATCAGTTGTAGTGGTAAGGATTGCAGTACTACAGTAAGGAGCAGTACTAAGTAGTTATCTGGTTCATTTCGGTTATCCTTGTCATCCGTTTGCATCGCTGTCATTTATTCTCTTCTCTCCTCCTTTCGTTTAGAACGGTGATCTCACTTTTATATTTCCCTTTTCTTTTTAAGTCATTTGTCATTTTTCTTCTCCTGTTTGAACTTTTTTTTCCGTTTTATCTTCGCTTTCCACCGTTTTATCACACCAGCTGTTTGTTCAAACTTTCACTCCCGCTAAGTGGCGTCATTCCTTTTATTCTGCTCTGGTTTTCTCAGTCGTCAGAAACGGGGTTTCCAAAGAAAAGGATTTGTTTTCTCTCTCCTGTCTCTGTCTCTCTCTCTCTCTCTTTATCACTTGTTTTCTTATCACTTCCGAGTCGTGAAATTTTGTTCTGGTCTCTGTGGTTAAGGCTCCGCCATTGTCGCCCTCCAGGACGATGTCGCGTTCTACCAGCCAGTAGAAGAATGTTTTTACCACATACAAAAAATAAATTTCTATTAATTGGCTTACATAATATAGGTTTAGTTTTGTGTTTTGCTATTATTAATTATTATTACTATTATTATTTGTGAGCTTTTGTTCGTCTGGCTGTTTCAATAATATCCACTGCTGTGACTCGGGTTTTTTTTTATTACAATATGAGACCGAAATTATTGTTGTTTTCATCCTCTTCTTCTCTGAATATGGTAAAAACAACTTATTAACCGATTGGAATCTTTTATTAAGGATTTATTTCAGGTGAAGATGTCATCAGGGGAGTCGTCGTGAGTTCCACTTTGATTGTGACACAAATCAAGTCCTGATTATTCCCTTCTTTCCATCCCTTCTTTATGGTTACTTGTCAGAATCTCGTTTCTTTCCGTCATTTATCACGTTGTTGCCCCGGTGGTGTAACTAAATTTTTTTCCTCCTTCTCTCTTAATCCAGTTGAAAAACTTAATTGGATAAGAAAGGAAGCAGGTCGTGAACGAAGAGGTGAGAGTGGAAGGACTCGCGGACTCCGGAGGAGTTTGGCCTCGTTCAAGCACCCCTGCAGCACACCGCTCAGTCATTCATTCATTCTATCATTCCATCTCGTGCTCACCCCAAGGCAATGATTCTCGAATTAGGGGTGGTTTTGTTAACAAGAGAATTAAATGGCAAAAAATCGTTTGCTCGTGTCATTTGGCCACGACAAAGAAGAAGATTCTATTCCGAATGTTGAGCTGTCTCGTGTCCTCGTGTTTCGTTCAAGCAGGTGATCGGAGATGTTCGCGGAGTTCTATACGGTGGAGAAGGTTCCATCATTCGGGGTGTCCTTCAAGTCGGGATGTTCGATTGGTTCGTGTCGTGTTGTGTATAAGACGAAGGTTGGCGTGGCCTCAAGAAAGACAATAAAAGAAAAAAGGAACGGAAAATGGCGGTGAAGGTTGCCTGCAGGGGTTGCATTGACTTGTCGGAAGACGAGTTTGGTCTGACTGGTAGTACCTGCCTTTTCTTTTTAAATTCATTGACTTCTTTCAGGGCTTGTACTTCTTCTCTCAGTCTCCATTTTCACCTTGGTTTGCTACGAATTGACTTTTTCGGTCCCGTGACATTAATTTTGCACGGACGATTTTCCATTCTTTTTTGCAATTTCCATAAGGACTTTTATTGAAGTTTACAAATCATCTGCAAGAAGATTAATGAGAATTTGAACGTTTTACCGTACATTTTGTAGAGTTGTACTGTAAATTGTGTTGTAGGTCGCTGAGGCAATACGTCACAGGACGATTAAGTGCTCAATTACGTAATAATTGTAACCGAAATCACTACAAATTATCTTTGTTAGCAAGTGAAAATTTTCAGTTAGTCAAAAAATTACCCGCAATGACCGCAAGCCTCAATATGTATAATAAATTATAATTTATTTAAACTTAATACTTAGGTAAATATTCTTGTGTAATAACATTATTAAAATTATTAGTGTATTAATATAAAATATTGACATTAAAAATATTTCACAGTTGTATAAATATGAGAAAGTTTGCTGAAGAAATGTGCCTTATTAAAAACCCGAAAATTTAATTGTCTCGAATTGAACCAAAAAATACTGTTTTGGTAAAAAATTGTTATTGTAATTTTATTACAAGGTCCAAGGTTTATGGCCGGGTGGTACTCAGTTTATACTATCATTATTATCAGTATAAAGCTTTTAAAAAATACGTTCAGCGAACTTTGGAACAATTCGTTTTCGGGGGAGCACTGAAGAGTAGTTTCTGTATATAAAAATTTCATTGGTCTGTTAGGAACGTAGCGCAAGTCTAGGAGAGGACGGCTTTCAGTTTGTACGCGTACAACAAAAAAAATATTATTTATGATAGGAAAAAATAAATAAAGAAATATTAATGGAAAATGTAAGGATGAGACCCGTGTACGCGTCACAAGTGGAAGAGTTTCCATTAAGCGATCCGGCGAGGTAAACAGAGAAAGGAACCACGGCGAAATAAAATGGTAAAAGGCCAATTAGAGACGAAATGCAATAAAACGTGGCAGAAGAAAGAGATAAGGGTTAAGTGTAAACGCTGAAAAGAAATAGTAAAAGTAGTCGGGAGGATCACCCGATGGGACAGTTTGCTGTTGGTTTTTCCTTCCGGCAACCTGAAATGATTTGTTTAAAAGAATTTCGCACTGCCGCCATGCAGAAGTGTAGTACTTTGTAGTCTTATCTTAATATTTGAGATTTCGGGCCCGGAGGAATTTGCATCCTTCCGTTCGGTCCTTTCGTTCCTTATCACGTCGTATCTTTCTTCGTTTAAAACTTTTGTAACTCTCAGTTGAGTTTACTTAAATCACGGGGCCCTTATCTGGTGTATTTTTTTTTATTTCACTCGAGGTGAATTCGCGAATTGTTGCGGGTACCTGGGCGAAAGACCACGGGACCGGAAACAGGTGATTTACCATAGTGTGTGTGTGTGTTTATTTTCATTGGTTTTTAACTGTTTCCGGTTTTACTCATTTTATTTAGACATGATGATTGTCAATGGAAGTCTTCTCCCTTTCTCTGAGGGGTTGAACTCGCTTCGGGGATGTGAAATTTGGGATTTTCATACGGTTGCCGTTATAAAAGTCTGAAAAAGACGAGAGATTTACGGTCGATATCTTTAGGTGAGTTATCAAACAACGGCCCCGTACTAAAACAACACCCTCGTCGCCCATCATCCGTAATTTAGTTTCTTTTTTTGTATTTTCCCTTAGAGCATCTATCTTTAACAAGTTTCCCCTTCTCCCGGTGTCGAGAGAACGACTTGAATTGTCAGAGGTTAAACAAAAAGCTCAATGGAAACCTGGTCACCTGGTTGTTGTTGTAATAATTGAGTTAGCCAACTTTATGTTCCAACTGAGTATTTGTACCGTTGGGAAGTTGTATTACTACAACTACTTATTCATGTGTAGCTTTCGTTATTTTAAGCGGTTTATCGTGTGCTTTATTTAGTATTTATTGTGTTGCTTCTTTTTCTGAACAGTCGCAAAGTGGATATCGTTGGGAGACAAGTTTTAATAGCAGAATGTTCAGGGGTTCTCACCCAAAATATTGTCGCGTAGTACAATCGCAGTACAAGTAATTTCGTGTCATCAATATTTTATGAAAGCTACTTCTGATATGTAAGTGTGGTTGTAGGAATTGAATATTTATCTGCGTGCAACTATACTACGTACAAATGAACTTCTTTTTCAAGTAAGAGTGGTTTGCACTCAATGTACTCAAAATTAATTAAACGGGTTTATTATATGTATGAAAGTACGGTAGAGTTCAACACAAGTGTAAATACACAGTATAAATAAGTGAAGTGTTTAATTATAATGAACTAAATTCAAAAATTATATACAATTCTTACGTGTAATGTCGTTCCTTCAAGGCAAGCCGTTCTTGTGTACGAAAAATAGTAAATACGTCGGACTTTGTACTGATTTTCTAAAACCACCTCCCTTGTCTAGATCTATGAAATAGAAGTATTTGTAAATATTGTAATATATTTGTAAAATATTCTCTTGGAACCGTACGAACATTATTATTATTATTATTATTAAGAACGATGAGTTTGTTATATTTCTGGGGTTTTGGAGTTGAAGGGAAATCAAACTCTCCTGCTCTAGTTCGACTGCAACCGAAGAGCAGCTGGCAAGAGAAAAACAAAGGAGTAGTCTATGAATGAAAGATGGTTTGCAGGACGTTACAATAGTAACTGTAGTGAAATTATTGCAAATTTACTCGAACTTGTTTCTGAGGACTCTCATTCGGGGGTGTTTCGTCTTTTTAATTTTGAAGCATGACACCGACAATTAGGAAACAAATTCGGTAAACAAAAAATTATGAAAAAGCATCGCTCTGAGCGAAGGAATCGTTTGAAATAATAGTTGGGAAAAGAGAGAGAGAGAAGTAGTGTAAACAACACGAGGAAGACTAAACATTTGAATCGGCCGTAAGGGCGCGCCCGCGCACTACAAACCATCCCCGGCCTCATCCTAACAAGAAAGCTTCACCCTGGGGGATTCCCCTCTGAGACGATTCAACTTTCATTTCCCGGTGATTTCAGTCTAAGATGACAGTCCAACACGCACGGAGTGAACCGGTCGGACCGGGTTTCTTAAAGTTCGACGAAGGTTCGGCCGTGGAAAAAGCGCGCGGAGAAGTTCGCCAGGCGAGCAGTCGCTTCGTGGTTTCACTGGATAACGCAGAGGAGGATATTATTTTATTTTTTGTTTTTTAGTGTTTTTTAGTTTTCGATTTTTTAGTTGGAAGTGATGGCACACTAAAACGCGTACACACTACGACTACAACCACGACTAGTGCTGTCGTCTCTGTCGAAAAGTCCTTTTTCTGCCGACTTTTTGTTTGCAAATTACACGGCGAATTTCGTGCGTAACGGAAATTTCCGAGTTCTACCGCGAGTTGTGTGCGTTTTCTTATTGAATTCGGTGAAGTGAGTTTTTTTTTGCTTGGGGTGTTATCTATGTACATAAGTACAAAATTCCTCGCTTAATGTGAAATTGGTTATGTGCGCGGTGTGCTGTCTTTGAGTTTGGATAACTTGCACACGGAGCTGTGGAGGATTTTTCAAAGAGTTGGATTTTGTGTCAGGTGAACATCAATTTTGTTTAGTTTGAGTACCGAGTAGAACAAAATATTGCAGTAAATAACTAATTAATTAATTAATAACTAGTTTACCCGCTATGTACATGTAAATGTACATGTAAATATTTTCACCCCCGTCAGCTCCCTGTGAGTTTGCTTTTGAATTTTTTTGTTTTCCCCTTGGTCCTGATTGATTCCGTGCTCACCTCTGAGAAATTAATAATCTTAATAGATTTTAATAATTTATTTTATTATTTGGGATTTTATTTAAACTAAATGGGTTTATTATTAATTAACGATTTCTTTAATGAATAAAATAAACCTACGACTATCAACCAGTAATAAGTTACTAACCGACTAATTATTGAAATTGTACAATTGTTTAATGTACGGCATTATTAATTAATAATAGATGACTGCTGTAATATGTACATAATACGGGATTTTTTCATAAACAAGTGTTAATAAATAACTATTTTTCAAATACTTAAACATAAACCTTAATATACGATTAGCTATTGCTTACATCTTATTCTCAACCAAGAAATTGATTATGACTGATTAACCTTATTAACAATAATTCGAGTAATTGTTATGTAAATAATTTTAACTGGTTTTGGAATATTGAAATATTTAACGTTTTAACTATATTTACGTGCTTATCGAAAAAAACATATTACTTACAAATAAGAGTTAATAAATAATAAAAAATAAATTTTTGAATTGTAAATACTCATTTTTATTTACAATTGCTACTACTATTAATAATTACAATTATTACTGTAGTAGTGTATTATTATTGAGGTATTAACTAAATTATCGAGTGTTAATGTTATTCACAAACTGACTAACTAAAACCAATAATTATATTCTTATTAATAAGAGTAAATCTTTCCAAATTCCCCAGTTGCTCGAGTGTCCCCATGTATTTTACAATTTTACATAAGTTTTGTGGTTATTTTGTGGTTATTTACATCCCTACAACCCTTCCATCCCATACCATCCCTTTCCATTCCTCCTACCCTTATTTCTCCTTATTTAATTTTTATGTATTTCTTCTTTCTCAATTATTAATTATCTGGTTCTTTCAGCTTTGAGTTATTCTATCAATCCTTCCGTCCATTTGTAACTGCGTTGTTCTTATCAGGGCGTATTATTTACTGTTATCGCTGCTTTTTCTGCTCTCTCTCTCTCTTTCTCTCTCTCTCTCTCTCCTCTCTTTTCCCTTGTGTTCGTGCGGAATCAACGTACGTTTCACGACCCCCTGCTTACCTCTCCCCTGGATAAATAATCGCTGCTAATTTTGTTCAAATGTCGGCTTTCTAATTCGAGCAATCAGGTTGACGTTAAAATATTGGATTCCCTTGGAATTTTAGTTGGTCGAATTAATCGTCAGACATCTCTTTCACCTGTGGTGGTCACCCTAAAAGAGTACCTGTCATCGTCCGGAACGAGAATATCAGTCAGATATTACTTATTTATTTATTTATTTTTGCGTATAGGTTCCTGTTGTCTATCAAGGTGAATTGATTAATGGCGAAGTGATAAATTGTGTTTTTCTATTCTTTCTGAGAGTAATAAATGAGCCATTTGCGGGGGGTTGAGGTTGTCTGAGTGTGTGTGTGTGTGTGTGGTGTCGTGTGGGGAGGGGTTGGAGGAGAGGGGGATTTTGACGCAGGGATGTTTCCAGAAACCTGGGAAACCGCCCCCTGATACAGGGAATTATTGCCAGCTTCTGGTGTTGAAATTTTATAAAAAAACAATTTTAGTTAAAATAAACATATGTGTTACTTCCTGCAGCATTCCACTACATTCTAATATTTCGTATATTATATTATAAATATAAATAATATTAAAATATTGTAAATATAAAAGTGCTAATCAATGAATACAAGATCATTTCATTATTTCTGTTAGACACTAAATAAATATCTATTAATATTTTAAACTGGGATTAGTGGATTGATATTTGAATTAAATTTAATGTATTAAATTTAATTCTAATGTATGATTTATTACATTGTATTTAATATAATTATAATATAAGATATAATTCATACAGTGTAGAATACGAAGTGTATACGACGCAAATAAGTTTACCTATTCATTTTAATTATGTTTAAATACGTCCTGCACTTTTACGTGGTCTTGTAAGTTCAAATAAAACAACATTATTATTAATTTGTATAAAATAATAGAGCAATTGGATTTATAGAAACTATCTTAAAATGTTAACTTAATTTTGAAAAATAAAACCATCAGTACTTACTGTCAAGTTGTGTATAATAAATAGTAAGGGATTGCATTATATAATCTCGCTCATAAGGTTCGTTAAGTCACAGTACTTATACGAGTACAGTATCTTATACTAAACTATATGTAACTGCATAACTCTTCTATTGGTATTATTTCCTATAATAATACAATGTGGAGAGGTAGGTAGACGGTGGGGACTTGTCAGGAGGATTTGAGAGTTCGTCAACTGCTAGGCAAATAGAAGGTAATCACGTGTCGGTAAGAGGACGAGAGTGAAGGTTTTCCACAACAGAAAAATACATATTTAAATTACATTATAAATATTAATATTATTCGCAGGAGTAGAAGTTGGTTAACTCAATTAAACTTAGACAAACGCAATAGGCCGTACGGTTTTGTGGATATTTTCGACGTGGCCGTGACAAGGAAAAATAAATGAAACTCGTTTATTTATTTACGGATGTTAATAATAAGTAGAATGCATAGGTCTAAGGAACACGTGGATTGAATTTAAATTTAATAAATGAAACGGAAGTTTTGAACATAAATATTTTCAGTGTTTATTTACTTAACACTGGAGGAGAAGTAATTTTATGTATCGTTTGAGTACCCGAGTTTTTCCACCTGTCTGCAAACAGTAAAAACTCGTTCATTAACTAAAACACGAGCGGTTCTTTTCTTAAATCGAAGTTAATTACCGCGACGTTTGTAGTTTCAATTACAATTAGGTTCTTCGATCTTGATGGAGATTTTATTTGAGGCTAATTACTACTGGTGTACTTAATAAGCGTTTTACATAGGCACTAACTCGTCTGCTCTGCCTATGTACTGTTCATACCTGGTCTCTTATTGCTTCATTCATTCCTACAAACTGTACTACTTTCATATTATTCTTTTGCTTTTGTCTTATTCGATTGTACCTGTTTACTGTTTGAGTGACTAAGGGTGGTTTAATGTTTAGCTTAGACCTGTGTTATGGTACTTCCACAAACTTATTGTTCTTCGTATCATCTGTGTAGTAATTTCTAAATATTACTTGATATAAGCGTTTACATATATACTGGGAATATGTTTTTATATTACTTATTTTTTTTCGATCTCTTTCGTTTATGTATATTCGAGAATCGCCAGAAGCATTTTTTTTTCAAGAGTTTATGTTGTGTAGGTTATAAACATTTGAACATTAATAAATAAAAGCTAAAAATTGCAAACGCTTCGGTGTAGTTTATAAAATTTTAACAAGGGAATGTAAATATTAACTTAGAAACTACATTTATATTTATATAAAACATAAACACTGGGGAATAAAAATATATAAAATCCATACATAAAATATATAAAATTATAATAGATAAAATTATAAATAAAAATATATAATGTGTATAAAATATGTACTACATAAAAATATGAAAATAAACATTTGGAGGAATTATATTTATTTTTGCTAGACATGTTTGATATGAAGTATAACAAAAATTACAAGTATCTGAATTTTCATACAAATATTAATTGATGATTTATTAATTTGTAACTAAAGTCAAACGTCGTCAATCGCCCTGCTCTTTACCTATTTTTCTACATTTTTGTAATTTCCTAGAACCACGATTTTTTCTCTAAAATGTAGGCTCCCGTCTATCAGATGACCATTGGGGAAAAGTGCGAAGTTGAATAATGAAAATAATATAAGTAGACGCGTGTGGGTTCCTACTCGTAACTCCTTCTCGATGGGACATTCCAAAAATAAGGAATCATTAAAAAGTGGCAGCGCATAATTTGCGTACCGTGTTGAATATTTAATAAGTGGTCAATCAATAGATTAGAATCGAATAATAGAAAAAAAAATAAAATTTCGTACCGGCGTTTCCACCCGCCGTCGGCCTCGTTTCCAGGGCCCCCCCCCCCAAAATTTTATTAATCACCCGGTAATTATTTATTAATTATGACCGGCGTTAACTTTTAACCTTAATTCATTCCGTGAAACATTATCGCGGTCATTCATAATTTAAATAATTTCACTTCCCTTTTTGTTTTTGTATTAATTTTGTACTTCACCGGGAGTAAGCCCGAGGCCTCGAACATCAAACAACCGTGCGTTTAATGATTAAACCGCGCGTCAGGATGATACCTTTTAATTAGGGAACGGGGAGGGGAGTGGGAGAGGGAAACATTAAGACCATCCAAGGCCGTTCAATGAATGGGGAACAACCCCCCCCCCCATTCCATGTGCCGCCGAGGAGAATTACCATTAATAGGGAAACAGGTACTTAAGTACCCGGTAGTTGGATGAATGTTAGGGAGTTTCCACGTACGGTAGTTAGGTATGTTCGTTCACGAGGGTACATATGTATGTTATGTATATATTATGTACCGTTGTTTACGTCGGTGTACATAAAATCCGGGTTTACGGTTTTTATGTACGTCGAAGACAATGAAATACACCTTAAGCTGCATAAGACGGTTCTGGTGTTGCAGTTCCCATGGCCGTAATTAAGCAATGCCATTTAAGACTCATTAAAAAATTTATAGTATAACGTATAATTTAATTTATTCTTATATTATGACGTATATTGTTTATAAAATTATGATCTCGTAGCGGGAATCAGACGATCTCACGCTCCTCACCGTTGAAATTTAACGGACGAAAGCTCGCGCCGAAGCAAATTATGTTGTTTAATCGAGCATGGAAAGTTGCCGTATGCGTCGAGGGAGAGTTTCCGCTTCCGACAAATGTGAAATGAAATTTTTAGAAAGTGGTTGAGGTGACTTAGGGGAGAAACTACTCGAAAGTAGTGCTTACGGCAGGTCTAGGAATGTTAAACTGGAAAAATTGATCGGAAAAGCAATTTTTTTGGGGGAAATATTCGTTGGGAATGTGACGGGTGACGGGATGGCTTGAGCTCTGATTTTATTATATTTATATTATATACGGAACTGCATACCTACCGAATATAATTCGCAATAATTTGTACATATATATACAAACCGTATGTAATACCGTATATAATATATGATTCGCATTGTTCTACAACCGGTATTATTTTAGTATAAATCTAGAAATATGAATTTTTAGTGAAGAATCGAATGCAAACATACTGAACGAGGGAAAACCTAGTTCACGTGCTACTACCCCTCTCTCATATTATGTATTAATACAGAGACACTTAAAAATTATTCCTGATATTTTATTGTTATTATTATTAATTTGTATAAGCCGCCAATTAAGTGCAATTTACTATCAGACGTGACGTTGTCAATTGTTTTATTATTTATTTATTAGACTGCAGGAACAGGCATCCGATTTCTATCTCTTCGTCTAATGTACGTCTTATATATTTTTTCACTCAGAAGTTTTGTATAAAAAGTAATTATTATTAATTACGAATTAATTACATTTTAATAATTACAAGTATTGTATTGTTTTAAATTATTTTTTTTGGAAATTGTTGTTTTGTAATATAAAAATTCTAAATGGTCGTAAGCCTCTTACCCGGCGGATTTACGTTTTCTCTCTACCTGATAGATTTTTTGTTCTCTTTTGTATGAAGAACTGTACGAAAAGTAGTTTATGTAGTTCGTATTTTCTTGTAAAATAAGTTGAAAGCCTTGTACACTTACAGGTTGCTTACCTAGCTAAAGTGGGTCCATTTTTTGGTGGTATGGTACTTGTTTCTGTACTTTTTTTCTGTGTAATTACCAAGCTTTTGCTTATGTGTTTATGTTCTTCAGATGTCTCCTAAATATACGCCATATGGTAATTGAATTTGCTGCTGTACTTGTGTTGTAGTGCAGAAATGTTTCCTGTAATAGGTGTTACGCATAACTGTTGTAGTACCCTGAGTTTGGTTGGTCAGTATAAGTAGTTATAAGCCCTGAAAATTAGAAATTACTCCTTTATTATTAACTGGAAGTGTACCTTATTTATCTGATATGAATCTGTGACCTAGTGGACTAAACCTTATATTATTATTTGTATTATATTTTATTATTATTATTATTATTATTATTATTTTTGGGGTTGCAACCATCTGTAGGGTTTTGACGTGACGTAACTTTCTGTACATGTTGCCTAGGAGAGAATCATTCATCAATTTAATGAGTTGACTTCACGTCCAGTTCTCTCTTCTACTGGAGACCACATCAATTGGTGTATTCTACATAATTTACATTCATGAATCTTTTAACTTATAAATACATAAACTCATACTTAGCTTTTATTACTTTTCAAACTTTTCAAGTACTTATATTGACAATTATACCTATTATACTATTTATGCCCAGCATCTCCTACATTCTCTCACTACCTGACGTACTCCAGTAGGATTATTGTAAATTATTACCACTTATTGTGTGGTAAGACAGCTGAAAAAAACGGCGAATACAATAAAAAGTAATACAACAAATACTATCAAGTACTCCGAGTCAGACACTCGTCCCTAACAACCCTAAATCGATGAGACCGAACAGAGTCGCTTTCTGGTTGTTCCCTCACAGTGTGAGACCGAGTTATGAACTCTTATTTAACAATAAATAACACTCGTTTAATTGTCAGGGCAACACCCAAGGGTGACGTACATAACAAAACGAACTTAATCACATATTAATGTAACAGTGAAAATAGTTGGGGAGGAGGAGGAGGGGGTAATTAATAGAACAGACGTGAAAGAATCGGTGAAATTATTACCGCGATTTACCTGGTGGTAATCACCTGGTGATTTATAGCGTTTATCATTATCCTTTAGTTTTATTATTGTTATTGTTTCGGTAATTTTGTGGTTATTAATGTTAAATAATTACGAGGTGGAAATGAATTTGGTGGTTTCAAAAATAAAAAGGAGGTTTAAGGGTAGTTGTGGTTGTCGTTGCTACCGGAGAGGAAAGTTGTTAAGTCGAACAGCGTGAATTATACTACATAATGAATATTTGGTTCTTGACCTTTGCTCCGACTTCCTTTTGCTGCTGGTTTTTGCTGCTGTCGCTTAAATGCTCATTTGCTAGGCTTAATAACAAATATGTACAAGCTCTAAAAAAGTATATATGGTTTTTCCCGTGCTTTGTTCTAGGTGAGCTAAGTTCCCTTTTTTCCTCTGCTGAACTATATACAACAGTTTTACTGCTTGTTACTTCACCTGTGTGTCGAGAGGTTGCACTTCACCACTTTATTTCTTGTCAATTTATGTTAATTAAAGGTCAAGTAGTCAATAATATAATTAAGTGAATGAAGTAATGGAGTTCACTCTGATTGTTGTGGGTAATAATGTATGTGTAGTTAATAATAAAATAAAAAAATAATAGTATCATAATTGTTAGTTAATAATAATGTAGTTAATAGTTAATAATCGTGTTTGTACACTATATATGTAACTTGTCGTATATTGTATTTGTCTGTTTGTACCGTTTTACATTATGTTTTTCGTCTGTCTATTCTTCTTACTGTACAAAATGCCTAGGATTATTTGTGGTACTCGCCACTCTAGCCGATGTTACTCGTTCAAATCAGTTCAAATCAACTCGTGTTACTTTACTTCAAATCAGTACGTGTTGTATTTTAGTTTCCTTTGACTCGGAACCTTTGTTTTCCAAATTTCTTTTAAGTTATTTATTGAAACATTTAAGTACTTCTCTTTTTTTTCAATCCACTTAGTCGTTTCGTTTTCCATTAATACTTGCCAACTTCATTTCACTTCTTTTTAACCTTTCATAACTTGAATTTTTAACGAACTTATTTGGGTTCCCGTCAGAAAAGTCGACTTTTCTCCATTTTTCATTTAATTTGATTATTGTAATTTTATGTTATTTTGCGGTTGATCAAACGGTTTCATTGATTTCCGGTACGAAATTATTAATTGAGTATCGATCCTTAGGTCTAGAGCTTCTTTTTATTAATTTATTTGAATTTTAAGCGTGTCGACTTGCCCGGGAGGAAGTCAGGCATCGGTCCCAAGCGTACCTTTTTACTGAACTTCACCAATTGTGCCGGTGTCCTCAAAGCCACCCGGGCTACTGCCGGACACGTGTCTTCCCTCCGGGTGTCTTCTTCCACGGAGGAAGCAGAACCGGTAACCGAACACATCGGGTTCAATAAAGTTTCCAATAATAAAGTCATACCCGAGGTAATGGGGGTAATAAATTCTACCGCACCGTTTCATTCTACTCCACGCAGTCTTCTTCTTCTTCTTCGTCTGCTGCCACTTTTACCGCTTTCCATCGTCTCATCTCTGCTTCCTGTCCAACTGCATTTTCCTCATGTTCAATTAAGGCGAAATACTCGGGCTCCGGTGTAATTGGCTCGTGGCTTTAACTTCCTCTGCGATGATGTGATTTGTGTCCGTCATGTTCGTCTTCGTTATATTTTTCCGATTCGTTTTCTTCCTTCCTTCCCTCACTGTCTATTATTTTATTCTGCTTTTTATTTTTTTTTACGAGAGCGAGAGAGAGAGAGAGAGAGAGCCGTGTTCTATATATCATTTTAAGTGGCTTATATCAAATTGTGGTAATGGGAAAAGACGTGTTCGCGTTCGAAGGGAGCAGTAAATATTACAATCAATAACTCCACTAGGGAAGTTATGAGAGAGAGTTATAAAACCGTTAATAATAATATAAGTTATGGGGTGTTTATCTTTTATTTAAAAATGTAAAATTGCGACTGGGTTTGTCGTCGCTTCGTATTTTTTTTTGTTCGAAAATTTGTTGGCTCCTATGTAAACGAGGAAGAAATGAAGAATGAAGTTTGTATGAGGAAAACAAATGACATGTTGTTTGTACTGGTAAATAAGTTGCTGGCAGTTTGTATGCAGAGACTTGTGTGGGATATTTCGTCTTCTTCTAAATATGGCAACTTAAAAAGGATGTCTTATATGTTCGCACCCTTAAAATTAGGGGTGTAAATTTACCAGGTACCTCTCCAACTGTTTATAACGTTGCGCAGAAGGGTAGTGAACTAAAAGAAATAACTAACTCACTCCATGTAGTTTTACAGCATATTGTACGCAAAAAAATGGACAAAATATTAGAAATGTTGAATAATGTAGTAGTTTAATAAACTTATGGTATAATAAAAGAATGAGAAATATACAAAATACTCTTTTACTACACGTAGTATAAAAGTAAAATTTGTTTAGGTTAAATACACTGTACTGTAGAATATCTCCCGTGTAATATAGTACAGTAAAGTTTCTTTAGTAGAGAACACTACAGCACGGAATATGAGGATAGTACGATGCAGTATCTAAAATTATAATATACACTAATATATAATATATTTCTGTATAATATAGACGTCATGAAATATAAAATTTTCCGAGTATTTTCTAACTTACTGCGCGATTGCATTTATTAGACAAAGTAAATTTTTAGTACAACACCTCGACTGGTACAAAGTTACTAAAATAAAAAAACAACAGCCAAATGTCAGCAATGGTTTAAAGGACCGACAAAAAAATACCACACCACGCCCGTCTGTTAGTATCAATCAATTTAATAATTATAACCGGAGCTTATGTATTAAACAGTTGATGGCTGATAATGACATTGCGTGAAGGAAGTAAAAGAGAAGACACAAGTTACTAGCGAACAAACTCAATAATTCAAGGGGCGAAGACGTGTCGCCGTTAAATAAAATACATTCCAATAATTAATAATTATTAGGAATGGGCAGGAGAGTGCAAGGTAATTAATAACTATCGATTGGCGGAAATTAATAGGGCCGTTTCCGGTTTCTTTTCGACCCGCGTTTTTCAAACACTTCCGTTTCGGGCGTAAAAATTGGCGCCGTCGAAATCGGCGAGTTCTCACACCCGCAAGAGAATCTATTAAATCTCACCGGGTGACTATTAATTATAGTCAAAATATAGTCTATAAATATTAGAATTATTAATTTTAGGCAGCCGGCTGGAAAATTGTTTAACGCAAATCGATTCGGACGTCGGAGCAAGGAGTGGAAAGTGAAATTTCCTCGGCGTTCCGTCACAGTTTCCTGCCGGAGGTCGAGGCGACCTGCGAAATACATAAATCAATAGATGACGAAAAGTCGTTAATAATACACCAATTAATAAAGAGTCCTGGAAATAATTGCTCGATTTTGCTTCCGAGTAATTTTAGACTTTTTTTTCACGTTCGGTTCTTTTTTGTCCGTCATGCGACGGAACAACTCAATTTAAATAAGGCTACATAACTTGCTGCCACGTCCCACGCTCATTCCAGCTATGTACCGCAGCAGCTGTGTATTCCATTACTTCACTTATTAAGGTCTTAATAATGTTGATAATCATCGAGCTCTGTGGTGTTTTTTTTTTTTTTTTATTTCTGCTGCGGTTAAGTTCTACGGAGAGAGGTTGCAGTAGAGGGAACGCCTCCTTCCTTATGTATACAGTTCGGTTTGTTTTGGTTGATTGGTGAATAACTAAATTATTACGTATGTTTTTAATAGTTAAACTTAAGTTCGTTATTTAATGCTTTATGGATCGCAAACGGGTACTTCATAATCACGTAAACAATCTTCACACAGGCGTTTAGGCGTGCAAAAAATTACTTTTTGTTTAACTATAATATTTGACGGTTTGATCAATAATGTAAGATTATGTATACATGTTTTTGTTCGCTTAATTCAAGGTGGTGATGTTTATTTTTGTCAGTTAATTAGTAATTTATAGATATATGATGATATATGATATATGATACATGAAAGATATAATTTATGTGTAAGTCAGTCGATTGGTTTACAGTGTAATGGAACTCCACAGACGGACAACGATTTTAAGTGTATACTATAATTTTTATTATAAATTTGTTTCATGACTTATTTTTAATTAATTATTATTAATTTATTTATTATTTTTTATTATTATTATAATTTTTATTTTTAATATTTATTTTTTTAGTTTTAATAGAACGTTAACAAGTACACGTATACATACGTAGTAATCCCGTATATACCACATACTAATCCACATGTAAAATCAATGGATGTGAATAGTAATAACAATAAGAACAATTTGCTGCACCGTCTTTGTACTAAACTTATTACATTTATTTTATTTTTTTCTTATACTTTAATTTATTAATAAAATCATAAAATTGATTCGGTTGGTAACTAATAGTAATAGAAAGGAGTAACGGTACTTGTCCGTCGAGGTGTCTGCTTTTTCAGCGGTCAAATTATTCAACGCTGAACGGATTGTTTTCTTCAGTTCTGCCATATTGCTAGTTAGCTACAGTTGTATCATTTATTGTATTCTGTATTTCGTTATTTTCAAACGTACCATACATAACAATACTAATAGGTCGAGGTCAGAATGGAAAAGAGTGGAAAAAAACACGAGGGATGGGGCAGAATTTCCGTGAAATAAATCCCTCGTGTGTGCTACGTGTATTATTGCACGACATAAACAAGTTTTTTCGAGTGTCGTTACCGGTACTTTTTTATTACGTCTCCCTACTTGTTTCTCACCAAGTTTTTATATTATTAATTTTATATTTGCACACTGGTTTTATTTTTGAAGTGGGAAACCTATTAAGTGGAAACTATCGTTCCGTTAAATCGTGTCGGACGTTTGAACGAGACATTTCGAGTCGTCGGTAGTTGACAAAAGTGGCAGCAGACAAAGGTCAAGTTGGGTGAGGAAATTTTCTTGGCGTTTTTTCTGCCATTTTCACTACGGCCGGAGGAGCACTCGCACCCACGTGAGCTACCCGTACTGTTGTCTAGTGCCACGATCGCGAAAATCAACTCCCGAATGATTGGGAGGAGATTTTTCAGTTTTTTTTGCTTTTTTCCTTTGGCAAAATTCCACCGTGTAAGTTGGACTTTTTTCCTTTGTTTCACAACTTCTTTGCTGTTTTTGAAAAGGCGGAGTCGTCATGAGGTTTTCAAAATTGTTGCTAATTTCTGTGCAGTTTCTCTAGCTGTTGTTCTTCACTCCGGTTTTCTCCCAGGGAAACCATTTAAAAAGTTTCCCGCGTGCACAAAGCTTAAATTTGCGTGTGTGTGTTGAGCCTCCCGAAACTGTTTCCTTTGAGGAATTTTTTTTATTGTTTGTTTTGTGGAAAACCGCACACAAAGGTTTTCCTGGAATATCCTTAATTAATGAGGGGTTTTCTTTACCGACACTCGGGTGGTACCTGCATAGTTTCAAATGTTTTACCGTGAGATGTTTTGTACTGATTGGTTCTTGGTCTCCTGTACTTTTTCCTCGTTCTTTTCATCATCACACAACTAAAGGTCTCTACAGTTTTGTAACCATCAATTTTCTGTGAATTTTATCAAATCATGTGTCAAAGTTTCGAATTATTCAAGTCGTAACTGCAGTTGTGTTCGGGTTCTCTCGGAGTACCCAACTTTCCAAAGTCAATTTGAAAAAATTTCTCCGCCGTAACTTTCCGTGCGGATTACGCGAGCTGCCATTTTTCCGAAGGCGACTGTTTTGAAGGAAAAAAGTACTTATCCAGTTTATCTATTTAGAAAGGATTCGCATCTAGAGAAAAGTCTTTTATTTATGGGTGGAGAGCCGGGAGGAAAGGAGGAAAGCAAAAATCCAACTCGAGACGTGGAGAACAATAAAGTTGGGTTAAAAGAGTGAAACAAATCTTGGGAGATAAAAAAAGAGATGGTCTAATCTTTGACAGATTCCGCAAGACGGTAATGAACGCTCGAAGGAAAGCGAATAAATACATAACGTGGCAAAAAAACAAGGGATGAAATACATAAAGGATCCACAAATAAGTTACGTAAATAAAAATCAGAGAACGAAGAAGAGTGGACTGGATGAAAGCATAAAAGTTCCACTGGAATAGTCCCGCCGAACAAAAAAAACATATCACGTTTTATATATATATTATTATATGGTATTATTTAAGTATACATCCTTCGGTATCATACATAATTAAAGTCTTCAAGAGTAAGTTGCAGTGAGTTAATATATATTATTAGTAATGCAATGATTGTTGTCGTATGTTTTTATAAAAGTGTGGGAATTATTCACGAGAATTATTAATTTGAGAATTATCAATATATAAAGTGTGCGTAAATATAATAAGAGTGTGTATAATAAAGTGAGTAATAAATATCAGATAATATAAAGATAAATATCAAGTGGGAAAGTACGTACGTATGTACAAAAGTGTTGTCAAATTTCGAAATTCTAAAATTATGTTTAATCAATTTCTTTTGTCACTCAGAATTTTGACGAACTTCTGTACACTAAAAAATATCTCGTACCGACAAATTATAATAAATATATATATTATACTGGATGATGGATAGATACTTAACATAATAAAAATTTACTTGGTTTTAACTTATTGCAGTAGTCGGGGAGCTAGCGATTTCGTATAAAAATTGTAGAAATTTAAAACTACAGAAAGATTCGTCGGGACCCCAAAAATGAGTGGTTGAATAGTTTTCAGTATAAATTCACGCAAGTGTTCATTTTCTATATAATAAAAATTGTGACGCATGGAAAGGAGTTTCCGGGAGTTGGAGGTAGAGAGAATGAGGGAGTCGGTGAAAGAACCGAAGGAAAGTACAAAATTTTACGATCTCAAATATTCAACGTGGCGATAAAAGAAAAGTATTCGGTATAATAATTACGATGTAGTAAAGTAACATTGTGTGTAATTATTTTTCAAACAGGTTTTATTTTTCCTGCAAGAGAAATATTTTATATGTATATATGTGATGTGCATGCATGCATAAATACGGTTGTGAAAATGCATGAAGTCACGGGGGCAACTTACCATTAGTCAGGGGTGCCGCCGTGGGTGGAGGGAAATTCAAGTTTCCGTAAAACAAAATATCTATATAC
The DNA here is from genome assembly GCA_037055365.1 of Polyplax serrata. Lineage (NCBI taxonomy): Eukaryota > Metazoa > Arthropoda > Insecta > Psocodea > Polyplacidae > Polyplax > Polyplax serrata. The sequence goes on along the minus strand of JAWJWE010000038.1, from coordinate 9,377,505 downwards.
GAAATTTCTATGTAAAAACTTTGTGTGTGGGACAACGGGTTCGTCGGGGACTGTACAATGGAAACAACGACGCGATTTATTGAAGTGTTCCAATGTTATGTATTGGACTTATGATCAATTTACGACTATTGAGACTTATGTATCAAACTTAATAATTGCATAGCCAGGTGCGCGGAGATCGGGTGTCGGTAGAAAACACTCCCCTGGTGTTCGAGTTGGAGTTCACTTCAACGTTCGTTATAAATTCAATATTTTCCGCGTCAATGAGAAGATTAAGCACCGGAATTAGTTATTAAATTTATTAAACACGCCTCCACTTTATGGTATTTAATACATTAAAATATAAAAAGCACCTTCAGGGATTTCTTCAGGGTAATGGAACTTTTTTTTTCTCACTTAAATTCGCCGCTCTCAACCTAATGGGGATTTGCATAATAAATTACGACTCGGATTACGAGTATTAATATAATATTATATTACGCATTATCGTAATAATATAATCTATAATTTATAGGTTCTGCACTCGTTTAAATGAAACTACTCGATACTGACTTGTTTTATAATAAATGAGTTTAGGGTGGTCAAAGAGAGACACTCGAAATTATTATTCTCGACATTTGTACTGACAAAAATATATTAAATAATATACAACGAACCGAAATATGTAGTAAGTGATTGTTGTTTATTTATCGTAATTATATTGTAAGTAGGAATTTCCAAGTAAGTGTAAACATCATTTTAGAGGTGTTGATGTTTTAATGAAACCATTCATGGCGGTATAGTTTATTTAAATTCATTTTTATATATATACAATACTTTATAAAAACTGTTATGCCTTTGTGCAAATGGGTAATGAACATACCTAGGCCCCTCGAGTTGAGGCCGTGACGGGAACTCAATTTCTAATAAGAGCTAATAATATATAAAATATATGAACTTTATACAGAATGATGAACTGATGTACACATGAATAGTTCATAGTTATTGAGGTACTCAAAAATAAAATAGTAAACAAAATTACTTAATAATAGTCTTAGATCTAACAATATTAAGCTTTATAAAAATACAACTAAGAGATAAAGGTAGGTTTTGTGTATACAATTTTTGTGATAATTTGATTCATTTTTTTAAGTATATTAAAAAAAACATGAACAATATAAGATACTATTTAGGAGTAAATTAACTACGTTTCCGAGGCAGTGATTCCTCAATATGTATGATTATTCATTTATTAATATATATTTTTTAAAAATTGGGGGTTGGACCATTGTCGTGTAACAATTATGTATTAATATAGTAAAAGTACATGTAAAGATGGTGTACTCTGCGTATAGTTTTACGTTAAACTGGCGTGTAGTGTGAATATAACTTAGCAAAACACTTTACAATAATAATTAATTTAGGTTGACCTGAAGTTCCGTTCCTTCAACTGCGTTTCCTGACCTTTTCACTCTCTCTCTCTCTCTCTCTCTCTTTGGTTTATGGTTTATGATGCTACCCCCATAGCCATCTGCATCCCTCTCTGGACCCCTTCACGCCATCTCCACGCCACTCTGATTTCGTCTGACGGTTTGTCCGCATCTGCCGTTTTACTGCATCCCGACATGATTTTTAAAGTACACAAAAATTTATTGCTTCGAGTGTAATCTCCGGTTTTTCGAAATGAATCGGAGAGAGAGAGAGAGAGAGAGAGAGTACTCCGCGGAGGAGGAAACGCTCGCGTGTGTTTTTTAAAAAGTTTATTTTATTGTTTTTCGACCATGTTGAATAAGGAGGAGGAACCGATTTAAAAACATGTTTAAATACTTTCGACGGAATTCCACAGTTTTGCTTTGGATTATTCTGCCACCCCGTATTTATACGGTCATCCCCTTAAATTCGAACCCAAAAGGATTAAGAAATCGGGGTTTTGACCGAAAATTTGGTGGTGAACGCTTTAAGCGCGATTATAAACGTTTTGTACAGAGTTATGTGAAACACGCAGTCGAACGAACTCGTATGTAAATAAATCTGTTGAACAATAAGACGTGTTATAATATAAATCCGATAAAAAACGTAAGCATCATACTAATCTCACAATACTCTTATTAATTTATATAATATTCCATAAGTCGCAGTATATATATAATAATCCATTACAATATATATAATAATCTATATATAATAATATATAATATAATAATCTATAAGTAGACGTAAGTTGTATGTAAAGTGTGTACTTAAATTCTACATACAAAACTTATGTATTAATTACATGTATGACGCATTTATTATATTAATCTATTATCAGTATTATTTTTATTATTAATCTATTATTGATATTTTTATGACTAATGACGTTATTATATTCATTAAAAACGTCATTTGTGTCGTATTTTGACAACTTTATTGGTAGACATAAAATTTTTATGATAGATTTTCGAAAAATCTGGTTGCCATGCAAAGCTATTAAATTTTAATGATTTAATGGTAGTATTAATTACATATACATAGAAAGGAGAGCCTGTTAATCTCGTACTGGTTCGAGGAATCTTACAAGTGTGCTTTGTACTGTATGATTCGCGTATACGTTAAAAAGTATCGGAGTGTTGAACTTTATGTAGGTGCGACGACCTGAGTAACATGTTTTTATGTTTCGTTTTTAACATTGACCAGAGGAGACTGCTTTGTAAAATGGAAACTTTGTATTTACCGTGTCTTCACGTCTGTACAAGAAAATTTGTATATCGTTTGGTTTTATTCGTCGGTTGGTCGTGCAACGATGACAACACGACCATACACTTCTTGACGCAACATGTTTATTTCATTTATTGTACGTACGATATTAAAAAACAAACGTAGTGAATTTTTGATACAAACAAAGTTTATGAGAAGTTCACCAAACATTTTTTCTTATAAAAAGTAATAGTTCCGATTAAAGTCAAAGTCAAAGGAGTCTACCGTCGGCTTGGACCATTCCATGGGAGTAGATGTAACAAAGTCGAATAATATTTGAATGTAGGAAGTGTAAACAGGAGGCTGGCGTGTGGAGTCACGCGTTAAATTTCATTTATATTTGAATAGGAAGTTTGAAATGTCTGATTCGAAACACAAGTTATTATTAAAAGCTGAGTTAGTTAGTTAGCTAACATCGGGGCGAAGTTCGGGAGTTAACTATAATTTAGTAGATAAACGCCGGGTGAGTCAGTCCGAGAAGGGAAAATTCTCTCATTGGAAGAAAAGAGACTCGGTCGGACGGCTGACAGCTGATCACGTCCTAATATTATGATATATATTTATACGTAAGGCGAGGGTCAGGGGCCCCGGCGTAAGGCCCCGGCACAAGGCCCCGACGAGGATGTGAAAGCGAGGGATCGTAGGGTCTTAAGAAACGGAAACGTAATAAAATCATATTATCCCCGGATTCACGGATGGCTACCTTGCAACAGGATTATATACAATTTGGAATTAAGGAGAGTTGTTGAAATTCGGGAGTGAGCGTCGCGGGACATTCATTCATTCGGTGATTGACTACTGAGGTGTTTCGAACTGATATCAGTCATGTTTGAGCTGATAAGACCGCTTCCACGGTGTGGTGAACTTCTCAAGCGACGGTTTGCCCCTCTCGGCATAACTGAACTGCCTTTTCGTCAGTGTTTACCCTTAAAAAGAGTTGGTTGGCGATTAAGTTAATAAAGTGACTGATTAATCTTTTATATATATTATTTACATACATACATACATATATACATATTTTAATATATATATATATATATATGTAGCGTTAATTTTGTTCAGTTGTCGGGTTATTATTGTATTTAATATTTCAGTTGGTTCCTGTGGTACTGGTACGTGTCTGAAGTTGGGAAATGTCTGAGTATGACACCCGGGAGTAACTGACATAAACTACATAGACTAACATTAATTATGTACGTTTTCAGACTACAGGTATTTTAACTGATGCGAATTATATATGACATACATAGATACATAAATGTGACGTATAATTTTGTGGTATTGAACTTATATACAATTAAAAAATCTTTATTACGACGCTTTATGTTATCTTATCTTATATTATAATTTAATTAGTTAATTAATATAAGTGAAAATAAAATAAATAAACACTAAGGTAAATAGTTCAATAAGGGAAGTAATGATAATGTCAAAAGAAAAAAATAATGTCGGAAAATGATTCGTACGATAGTCCCATTTTAGTATGTTTAAATGTTGAGCGATATTATTGTTGCTGACAGCTCATATTATGTATATAATATTTCTCACAAAAAGTATTACAATGCAATTTCTGTATGAATGTTATTGGTTGTTTTTGTATCGAATTCTGAATTCTGTAATGTAAAAAGTCGTATATAGTGGTGACGTCACAGCGAGCGTCCCTAGAAGTCGCTGAAACTTGGCTTTCTTTTATAGTTCGTTTTTAGTTCGCACTATTTTGTAGTTGAGGTTTTGGTCGATGACTAGCCGGCTGGTTACCGGGTGGAAAGCAGACGAACCGACCGTTCGAGATGAGAGAAAACATTTTCACCGTTTTACGATCGTTTTTGTTCGTGCGGTTTTCATATTTGAAACGTCGAGGGAAAGCCCGGAGTATTAAAAATTCAATTTGACCGCGTTGAATTTATTTAATTAGTTTTCACCGGTGCGAGGCAGGAAGAATTCGGTCGGTTTTGTATCAAAATTCAAAAATTTTTTGAATTATTTAGGCGGGAAAATATTTTGGGGAGTTTCTTTTCCCCACGGGGGATGAGCTCGACTTCTCTCCTCGCGTCACGTCTTCTGACGGATTTCCTTCTGGGGGTGGCGTACCTGGTTTAATGTTACTGTATATTACTGTATACTGTAAATCCGGGTACCAACTCACCGGATCACTGCTGTGGTACCAACTTTCAGTTTCAGTGTTGCTTATGATACTATTTTTTATTAAAATAGTGCTGTTGCTGTTTTCTGCCCTCGTCTTGTCCTCATTCCGCCATTTTGAACTGTCAAATTTTCATTTCGGTCTTGGGACGTGTCATAATTTTTCTTTTTCAATTTTTACTTCACCGTCCTCTACAAATCAAACTGATTTATTTTTATTTGTTTTTATTCGATTCGGAGCGATTGATTTATTGGCCGTCTACACTTCATTTATGATTTTTAATTTTGATTTATTATTTTTTTTTTTGTTTTGTTTTGTTTGACGTTTCCACGGCTTCCTTCATCCACCGATTTGTTTCTACTGTCCTTTCCACCGAGGTTACTTCTTCTCCGGATGGCTTGCCTTTGGAAATTTCCAGTTTCTCGTCCGAGTGTGTGTGTGTGTGTGACAAGTATGGTGAACTCTATTGGATGCATAATTATGGGTTTTGGGTCTTCGTGAGTTTTCTAGAGTTTCCCACGGAAGTTTGACTGCAATTGTTCTCTCTGTTGTTTTCAACTTTGCGACGGAATTTGACTTTTGCTACCGTTCCTTTTGCATGGCCGGATTTCTATTTTTACCTGTGATTTTGTTCCCTGTCATTAAGTCAACGTTTGCAGTTGTGTTTGAATTTCCTTTTGTTTTTCTTCATAGCCCGGCCATCCCTGGTAATGTTCTGTGTTTTGTTTTTTATGTCTACGGTTAAAATCTTTTCGTGCTGTCGCTGGCTTACCACCCCGACGGTCGTGGTAGGACGTTGCCGGGGATGTATTGGACCTGTAGAAACTGAGGTGACTATGTTTTATTGTGTAATTAAGTCATGTTGACTTTTGGTTTTCTTCTCGCGGTGTCTAGGGCCTCTGAGGATTGAGTTACCGTTGTATGATGTCACAGGAGTCCGCCGTGTGCTTTCTAGTAAGGATCTGTAGCTGGCGACAGCTTTGTCATCATCCGATAGTTGGGCTAATGCTCGGTTATTTACTTTCACTCTACATTCCTAATCAATTTGCGTTGAGCGGTTCATTCCCTTCAACGGTGGTGGCATCATCGGTGAAACTTTAGACGCTTTATTTGAGAAAATCACGTTTCATTCTCCATTGTTTTCACCCTCCGTTCGGGCTTTTCAGCGTCTGTGTTCTTCGAACCCCGTCAAAGTCACAAGTCAGTTTAACTTGAAATTTCCATTTGTATAAAGTTTTTATGGTGTACACTCGAGTCGGAGAAAATACTTTTTTGTCGAATCACGGCGGACACACACCCCCCGAGAGATATCGAACGGTCATCGACGTTGAAGTGACAGTTTTTAAACGTTTCGGCCGCCATTGTTTTATTCAAATGCATGTAACTTCTTCGAAACCGATCAATAATTTCTATGTAAATCAGAAATCGCTAACGTGACACTTGATAAAGACAGAGAAAAATATTTATGTGTTTGTGTGACCGTGGAAATATTTCTTTGCGAAGAGGGATTTTAGTTATTACTCTCGTTTTAATAAATTATTATTCACAATTTTTACTTTAAGTTGTTATTTTTAGTCATAGAAGGTTTATCTTATTTTATTTATTTATTTATTTATTTTGATTCTCCGTTGAAATAGTCTTTGCTTTTCTACTTTAGTTTAATATGCTTGGGAGTAGTAGGAATTAGAGTTAAAAAGGAATACAATGAAAGAGTACTTCTTTCTGAGATAGTATAGTATCTCGTATTTGTATATATATTCTTGTCTAATACTGGTATGACAGGTAGTTATATTTTTTTAATGATGTGACAGGTGTGAAGTATGCCTGCTATTCCCAGAGTCCTCTATATTTTGTCTCCTGACGTCGAATTGAAGCAATGTTGTAGTGAATGGTCGCGTGGTACACTTAAGTATATGCTGACACCCTCATTGCATTGAAACCTTCTATTGTAACGTCAGATTAGGCGATTAGGAGGTGTGTGGCGTCGCGTGAGTATGTGACGACCTTGTAGAAAATATGATCACCTGGTAGACTCGACTCAGACCACCTCTGTCAGCTACCTACCTTGTTCTTGTAATTCGTTACTTAGTTCCCCGTTCAGTTCTTCTTTTGCAATTTCGTCCCGCGTCCTTTTCGTCATTTTTTTCTCGCCACCAACACTAAAGTGATCGCTCCTCATTTCCGCCATTTTGATTCCGTCCTAAAAGACAGCCTTGTCCAGATTTATTCCGAGTTCATTCCTTTCTAAATTCTTCTGCTTTCTTCTCGGGACCCTCAAATATTTTGACAATCGATTTATTCCAGTCTTCACGTTTCCGTTTTTGTGTTTGCCATCCAATTACTCCGACTAATTAGAGAAACAGAGTGAGGGCACGAAACTCAAGTTATTTTAGCGCCACGTCTGTTTACAGTATCGTTTTGCAAATTTCATTACCGTTAATTAGCCATCTTGGCTTTTTGTCGTTCCTAATGATAATAATAAACAGGAAAGTTAATAATTTAAAATGTCAGTTTTATGTACATAATTGTTTGTGCTCTATTTCGTGTGTTGTTTTTTGTTTTTAATTTGAACTTTGGAGCATCGGAAAACCGGGAAGAGGACGAACAATGCTATTTTAGTAAAGAGCTGTAGAAAAACATAAGAGCTCATAAGAACGAGAAACTATATATTTATTTATTTATTTATGTGTAAGAAAAATAAGAGGAAATGGAAATTTTTCTTTGTTTTTTGGTTACTCATATATTTTCGTGCACTCCACAGTTGTTTTCTCCCGGAGACTGCGTTTTATATCTCTTCCTTCTCTTTCATTCTTTCATGTTTTCAGACGAGTTTGTTTGTTGGTTCAATTTATTGGTACTCATTCGGTGGTTTTTCCTATTCGAACAGGTAGGCGAAGAAAAACATTGTTTCTGTCATTCACATTCGCGACTCGATTTACCGCACCGAAGTCTATATAAATCACAGAGCTCGTTTTATTGCTTGACTTATTTTTCTCGGTTTCTTTGTGTGTGTGTGTGTGTCTGTGTGTCTGGTTTTATATTAAATTTGTCGTGATTTTTCATACGGAGTATTCCCTGTCATCGGGACTGTATTGAACTCGGGATTTTTTATTTATTGGGAACGATTTGGTGGAGTTCCTTTTGCACAGTCGAGAGGAAGTTTGCTTGAAGGAGAAGAATTGAAATAAATAGATAAATAAAAATTTTAAGAATAATATTTATTCGTTTATTAAAAATATAGATACGAAATTATAATATATGGTAATAATTAATTAATAACTTTATAATAATCGGAGCGAAGCAACCGTCTTCCTGTTTGAAAGCTGACTGTCATTTTCCTGATTGTGCTGTTTTCTTGTGCAGACTCATAGGAAAGGAGAGCTGTTTCAAATAGAAGATACGCATAAGTACTAGTAAGGTTTATTTTTGTTCATGATTTGTAACTTCGAATGTTAGAAGCACATAGACAGAACCGTGGAACTAAATAAATAAATAGATAAGGTGAAAATAGATAGGGAAACCTTCAAAGCAAAACGCGTCACTAGAAGGCGACATGCTGACGTTTACATGGTGGTGTATATAATATACTTAACTAATAAAACACGGATATAAATAAAATCATAACGAAGCTTAAGTACAAAAATTATACATTACGTTATGTATTAATTATAAATTTTGGTTAAGGCCTCATGACTAACAAGTTTTACTTTCACATCGTTTCAATATTTGAATTGTCTGTTTATTTGCATTGTTACACATAATAAGACACTTGCGTTTTATTTCGACAGTAGTTTGTCTCTCGATTGTCGCACTTTTGCCTTTTCGTGAACGCAGCTTGTCGGAAGTTAGTCGTACCGAGTACTTGGAAACTGCCGTTGCAACATCAAAGCTGGGGCCAACAATCAACACTTAGTTTGTATTTTACTTTTAATTCATATATTTTACTTGCGTTCCATTACATACAACATATTTCTAGTGTAGTATTTCGTGTAATTAGAACACACTTTATTCAACACATTTGGGTGTGACTCATTTAAAAGTGAAAATCCAGCGAACGGTATCGAGCAGTATCTTGTCACACGAGTTTCTATTCCATTCGTTCTGTTCGATACTAAGTAACACGTAATTTTAATTCTACACGAAGGATTTAATAGCGTTAAATAATCAACCAAAGGAAAAGTGGACAAATTTTCATTTTATCAAACTCTATTTGTTGATGAAAGTGATGTGTGTTACGTTCGAGTAGAGTTTACAGTCGTCTAATGACACGGACGCACACAATGACACTCACACGCACGATTATTATTTCTGCCTCATCGAAGTTGGGTGCTTTCAAAACTGTTTTATTGCACATCAAGAGTTATATAGCTTATTAAGAAGTTTCCCTTTTATATTTTTATGACATATTGTGTGCGTATTATGTGTATTTTTCACAACAAAATTACCAATTCCATCCGATTTTGAGTCTTTCTCCGACCCGATCGTTTTCGGTTCGTTTCAACATGAGAAGTTTTCATTCGTTTTCGGGTAGTACGGTTGTACTAAATTGTCTCATTATAATTATATTGAAATTATATAGTATTGATTATAAAGTACAATAAATAAATAAATTGTTGAATTTATTTTAATTATTTAATTTAATATTTGGAATGCCACTTTAAATGAACCGAAAGGCACTTTTAATTATTTTTTTACGTGTTAAGGGTTGTACTTTACTTTGGTTTTTTTTTATCACGTAACTACAATAAATAAATAAATTATGTAGTGTAAGGCTCCTGGAAATATATAATAATTAGTTTTATTCCGTGTGCTAGATTGTGTTAGCTGCGTGTTGTTTTATCACAACTATTGAGTTTGAAAATATTTTAGTGGTCATTGGAAGTGTAGTGGAAATTCGATTGAATGTTTGCTTCCTTAAAACAAAATTGAGCTTTTTGAGAGACTACGCCTGCGTAGGTACGCTTCTGAACTGCGTTTTTCCGTTTAACTTTGTCGGGAGTTGGTGGAAAAGAATTCGGTTCGAATGTCTCGGGTAAAATGCACTTCCGTCGAAGTCGACCGGAATGAAACCGAATATTTTGCTTTCCCCCAACCGACGTGCTTCATTTCGTTTTGAATTAAAACCAGACGTGGTGATTTTGATGTTGATGTTGTTATTGATGACGACCTTAGACGGTCCATTCAACTTTCCGATCCGCTTTTGAGGGTTGTGGCGGTAGTTTCAGCTTTCACTGACAAACGATACCCTTGCCAGGAGTTCTTCTTCAAAGTCCTTCACCGGGGTGGCCGTCAGTCATCAGACGCGACCGATTTCATTCACCTCTCTCTCTCTCTCTCTCGTTTCTCTAGCACATGCCTGATTTCCACGGGGGTTGTATGACTACCCTCCAGTGACTCGTCCACCGACTAACCGGAAACCCCCAAAAAAACACCCGACCGCTCAAAGTGTTCAATTTCCCTGTTAATGCCCCTTTTACCTGGCGACGGGTGAAGTTCCCAGTCGGTGAGGTTTCCAACTTGACATTTCTCCGTCGTGTCAGCAGCGGTGACGGGTGCCGTTTTGTCCTCGTCGGTCACCATTCTCTCTGCCGATTACACCAGGTCGAAAGTAAACAAAAAGAGTTAAACGACTCGCGTGTATCACGCCCAAGTCAACTCCCGCCGGTTTTCCCCAGGTGTGCAAACTACGGCAAATAAATATTTTGCGTTGTGAATAAGTTGACGGGCGGGAGGGTGACGGAGACGAGAACGGACGGAAGATGTGGGGGGGGGAAAGGTGTGACAGGTGAAAGGTAAGGGAAAGGTGAGAGAGTGATAAAAATAATAAGCGAGTTTAGTGCTGAAATGGCAGGAAAAAAGTCATACACACGATGAATTAAAAATAAAGCTTTGTACGGGAAAAGTGTTATGCTGTAATTAGCATATTTATGCGAGGAAGAGTGAGCTTTGAGATGGAAGTTTGATGATGAAGGGGAACGTCGACTCGATCACACATAAATTTATGTAGTGATGATATATTTTCGCACTACACCAATACAGGAATGCCTGTGTTATACTCAATTCCCACAAAAGCATACGTAGGATAGTTATTCTCACAAGAACGAAAACTCCTTGCTGGAGTGGCGATGTGTGGAATGTGACTTCGTACATAACACTAATATATAATAAAATTTATGGAAAAACTATTAATATTAAAATAAATATGGAGATATTAAAATAATGTAACTTGGTACTTTTTGTACTTTGTTCTTCACTTCTCCTCGTTCGTCTCGTCTGGGTATTTAATATTACTGCTAATGCTACGGTTTTTTATTTTATAATAATCATATATTATGTGTTGTTTGTTTTATATTAAGTGTATTCAAACTGGTCATAAGCCTTATTTGAGAATTACAATATATAATATGTATATATGTATTTTGCGTTCAATTCTTTTCAATATTCTAATTCAATATTCTTTTTAAGATGTATACTTCCTCAGCGAAGTTTCTAGAATTTTTGAAATTTATATATATATATTATTATAAGTGTCTTTGTTTGACTTGTACCAAGCGCTGGTACTCCGGTTAGGTGAAGAACTTGGTGGCGTAGCCCGTGTCCGTTGCTGTATGTTTTGGATGCGTCACATAAAATATGTAGTCTTCTGATCGAGCGAACGTCACAGTCCCGTTCGATAAAACAATAAAATTGTAGAATTGTTAGAAGACGGCACCGGTCCACTGTATTTTCATTCGTTCCTTTGAGTTGTGCACCGCCAATTAGAAAGGGTATATATTGTTTTAACGTAAACGATAAAACACAGGGAACGCAGGCCAGGCCGGGGGATCGAAGTGAAGTTGCAAGTGGCGTAAGAACCACAAAGCAGAAAGGAACTTTTTGAAAGGTTGAGGAAAGGTTCAGAGCCGGATATTGAATTGTTGAAGAGAAGGTTTTCAGTTCGGTTTGCTGTATCGGTTAACCTTCAGTATAATTTTCGTTTTGACTTTCGTCCCTTGGAACAAATAGAAACGGAAGCGGAGAAAACAACGGGAGTTTTGACGTGCACAAAGTTCAATTTTTAACCGTAGCACGATTCATATTATATTAATATAATATATAACAATTGGAGATGTACAAGAGCAACGGGAAATGAGAATTTATCACTTAAGTGTGGTGCATCTGTCTGGTGTTTTTTTTACTACCTCCTCGCTTGTTCCCTTTCACCACATATATTTTTACTATTTATATTATATATTATAAAATTTATAAAACATATATAATGTTCACTGAACTGAACAAAATTAACTGTACACATGATGTTTTTTTATATTTTTTTATTAATAAATTTAACATACAGTTTTAGAATAAACAACAGACATTATTTGCCTACAGCCCTGCGTTCGTTATATATGTTGCATTAAAAATTTTCTTTACCAACAATAGTATTATATTTTATATTATTGTAGTATTAATGATATTTTTCGTAGTTTACAAACGTTCTTACTACGTAATAAGTAACTTGTATTCGCAGTACGTGTAGTTATCAGTTTTATATTTGATTGAACTCTCAACTGGCGTATATTGTCGATATCTTTCATTGTGGATTATATATTATACTCTATATTATGGCAAGTAACTTACTGGGAAAAATGGGTTTTACACTTCTACGTTTACCTGCCTTTGATACTCTCGTTTCTGAGACTGAGAAAAAAAACTTGTTCTGTGAAGTATTTGTTCCCTGAGATGGGTTCTTTCTGTATTCCTAATTTTGTCAGAAATCTTCCCTATTCCTATAATGAGACAAAATCTCCTCTCTCTCTCTTTCTCTCTCTCTCTCTCTCATTTTCTGTCGTCACTCTACTTTATATTATTGATGCAAATATTTTTATGAAAAACCTGTACACCAGATTTTCATAATTTTCCAGAAAAAGTTTTCCCTGTTTTTTTTTCTATTATTCTCGGGACGAGTAGAGAGAGATTTCAAGGAGAGCAGAACTGACGGGAGGAAAAGAGAGAGAGAGAGAGAGAGAGAGAGATGCTAAGCAGAGCAAAAGTTTACATTCATTCGTATAGAAAATCACGGAAGCGTAGTTTAAATTGAATTTATTCGGTTCTATTTTTTATTGTTTGTGCATTTCTCCTGGATGAAGGGAACGGCAATGAATGGGAGGGGCAACGTCAACGGGAGAAAGAAATGAAACTTGTTAAACATCACGGACTGTTACACTTTCAGTACCAAGTTACTCACTACTCACTTCAGATGGAACACTCAGATGGATAGGCAGTTGTAAACAGTCAAATAAATTTAGGGTTCTCTACAGGTCTACAATATGAGATTTTCACAGGTACCTACACCTGGGACCTGTTTTATTATCATATAATCATTATTATATACTTAGATTATACAATGTAATGAATCTAGCTAACCGACTAATTGAGTTAAAAGTCACAAGTCTAACGTAAAAATAAATATATAGTTAAATATATAGATAATATATAAACTGTTATTTCAAATATTTTAATATTAAACAACTTTAGTCGCCATATTTCTTCAGTATAATTATTGTATGATTATTATTTAATGATTTATGGTGATTTAATCGTCAGGGGATAATAGGTAGAGTGTTGAGGAGTGCACGAAGAGGTTTCGGATACGGAAAATAGGTTTTTGCTGTGGTGCATGGACCAACTGTAACGACACAGTTGCAGAACATAAAAGTTGTATTCTCACACAAAATGTGCGTAGTAAAATTCAATGAATTTGTTGTAGGTAAATAGATTAATACCCTAGGATGGTAGTGTAGTGAGAAATGGAGAAATGTTAAATTCCTTTAACGAGGGTGGTAAGAGACGAAGTACCGGACGAATAAGTAGATGGAGAAGTAGACGAAGCAGAGAGAGAGTGAGAGAGAGAGAGAGAGAGAGAGACAGAGAGAGAAAGTGAGAGAGAGAGAGAGAGAGAGAGAGAGAGAGAGTGAGAGAGAGAGAGTGAGAGAGAGAGAGAGAGAGAGAGAGAGAGACAGAGAGAGAGTGAGAGAGAGAGAGAGAGAGTAAGAGAGAAAGTGAGAGAGAGAAAGAGAGAGAGAGAGAGATAGCTAATGTTATTGTTTTTCTACTTTGCTCAAATTCACTTCCAACGGGGAGCTTTTAACTGATTTCTGTGAAAAGGCAATCGAACGAGCATTTTCGGGGAGACGAAGATTTGGCGAAATGTCCCGGGGGAACCGGAAATCCATTCCTTCAGGAAACGTTCGCCAGTGTCCCGTTCCTTCGGTTAATTCCACGTCAATTTCCAATGAAACGAGGGAATGGACGTTGAGTTCGGTAAATAAAATACTGTACGCTACTGTATAGGGCGTCAAGCATACTTTCTGACGGGTACGACGGGTGTCCCGGGTTTTCACTTCCTGTGTCCTGCTTTTGCTCACTTCCGGTCTCCAAACCTTTTCATTTTTATTGCCTCACGGCCTTTTCAAGTGTTCGTTTCCGTTTTTTTTTATTATTTTGTTATTCCATCTTTTAATTTTGAGCTTTCACGTCCGACTGCCTTCCTGGTACTGCCAATTTTATTCTTTTGATGTAAACGTATTTTTTCTTTTTTTCAGAAGAGGGGCTGCTTTATCTTTCCGCTTGTTCTCTTCTTCTGTTTCATTTACTTCCTTGTTTATACTCAATTATTCTCCGCTGTATTTGTGTCTTTGTCTTCGCCGTTTGCCTTTGTCGACTTCTTCATGTAATCGCTTCTTTCTCTCTCTCGTATTTTCGTTTGCATTAGAAGTACGCGTATACAGTATTTAGTAATTATTGTATTACAGCATGTTACTGCAGACCTCAAAATTATTTAAATGTTCACCCGGCCCTCTCTTGAACATGTCCAAACCCGCCTCGTCTTGTTAACGTTTTTCTATTTCTGTCCTCGCCGTTGCAGACCACTCGCAGACATTTTGTCTGAGTCCTCGAGTTTCTGTCCCTCTCGAACGTTTAACTCAATCTCGTTCATTCGAGGTTCTCACTAGTTCTTGTGCGACTCACACGACCTTTCCGCAGCCTTTTCTCGCTTCTGATGCATTTAAAATCCGCTAACCGTCGTCCTTTTACTTACCCGTCCCCCACGGTTTTTTGCCTTTTAATGAAACCTTTTTTTTTACTTTTGCTTTTTTACCGTTGCGAGTCCTCGGAGTCAGAGTTTACCACATCTATTCGTGAGTTTTGTTTTTCGTTTCGCACATAAGTTTCATAAGTAGAAGGAGTCAATAATTAGAGACACGTGACGACTCTGGTGAACACAAACAAGTGCGACGTGAAAGGATGGAAGAAAAGGTTGAGGGAAAAATCAATCGTCGGAAAAATTTTCTTCTTCATCTTTTCTTCTTTTTTTTTTTTTAAATTTGCCACGGTTCATTGATATTTTTCATCTTTTTCATCCTTCGGCCATTCGATTCCGGTTTTCTTCGAGGTTTTCCCAATTGTGGGAATTCACTTACAAAATAACAATTCATTGACCGTTGCCGTCGGAGATGATTTTCCCTGGGAAAATCGTTCACGGCATAAAATCGATTAGGGTAAGCAATCCGGAAATAAAAATAATAGAGAAAATCATAGACGAAGTGGACGACTAGGAAATTGAGCCAGGCGGGTTGGGTGGTCGTCGGGTGAAAGTCTGCAGCGGAGAGGATGAAATAAGATACGGTGTTAAGGGATAAAGACACCCAAAGGAAAATTGAGGAGAGTTCAATTTATATTCCGAATAAATCGACCAGAAAAATTCAAAGTGATTACACACACGTATACTTTATACAGTATAAGAAGCAAAGATGGCGGGGTAGAAAAAATTCTACATGGTGGTGGATGCTGAGATCGAACATCTTCTGCGGGGATGAAATTTCTGATTGAACTATCATTGCTTTTTCGATTTTCAATTCGGATTTTCATTTTTTTTTTGGGGGGGAACCAAAGTGAGGGTGGCTGCTTTGGGGGTGCTTCTTTCTTCACTGCAAATCGCCATCTTTATTTCTTTCGATTTCCTGTTTTGTTCTTGTGACTCGGTTAAAGTACTGTCACAGTCCGTTTTTCCTTTACTTCGCATTCAATTCGTGTCCCACGGTTGAGCTGTCTCGTGATTTTTCATCTCTCTTTCGAAACTTTCGATCGGGGTAGTTCGCCGAAAATTTTTTAATAAATTGTTACGTGACACGGCGCTAAAAATGCTACATGAATACTAAGAGGAATATAAATGTGTAGCATGCACTTGGGGACGGTGCAATGGGACTTGATCTCTTACTGGTCTTTCTTGTTTTTGATGCAAATATTTTACTGTTAATCTACTGTGTACATTTATGTATATGTAAAAGATTTACGAACATTCTAATTGATGTCCTCCGATTTAGTAGAATTCCTGTATTGTTTAGTGAGAGTTGTGTCAAGGTATTCTTTCTTGTTGTTGCTACAAGGTTTATAACTATTGCGGGTATGCACCAACATGAATGAACCGTTATTGTTTTCCACAAAAAGTAATCAAAAAGTAAAAATTGTATACAATAAATGTGTGTGCTCAAATTAAAATGGAACATCAACAAAGGTATCGGACACTGATTGCAAGCAAAGACCTGAACATTTCTCGTTGACTTCAGAACGTACCGAAGTATTGCTGTTGTTGTTTTTCATATTGTGAAATTCTAAACAAATGTATACAAAGAGTACAGCACGTGCACCTCTTTGGTTGGTCTCATTTTTCTGTAAATTTTTTTCTGTCACATACCTATGAGTCGTGGCTAGTAGTGGCTTCGGAAAGCTTTTAAGCTTATTCAGGAACTTCACTTAGAGACCATTCATTTTGAGTTCCTCTAAGTCTTGGTTAGAACGTATGCAGTCTTGCCCATTGTGTCTAGAATCGCTAAGAAGAAAGTTATGTATAGGTTGAACTCCCTAGATAGGAATTTTTAAATGTGTAGCTTTTATTTTGTATGTATTTACTTAGTGGTATTGTGAATGAAGTCACTGCTGTTTAGAATTTTTCTTCCGCTTTACTTCAACATTATGCTCGTGTAATGCTTGTTTGTCACAGTTTTTCTCGCGGGTCTTTCCAAATTTTTGTGATTGTTCCTTCGAGGGAAATGAATTATTGTTTGTTTTCCTTCAAGAGCTTTTCTTTTAATCTTCATTTATCTTCCCTGGCGTTTCTTCGACTACCCGATTGGTTAGTTTAATGGTGAAAAGGTGAGGAGATGATTGATTTTCTTCGGCTACTCCTACCTCCGACTCATTCTTGTTACTTTTTTTATATCTTCCTGTGCGCTTTCCCCTTGAATCCTTTTTTTTGTTATTATTATATTCTCTCGCGTCTGACAGTGTAATTTGTATCGTTTCGAAGACCTTTTTTGCCTGATTTTTTTTCTGCTTTGCTCTCGACGAAACCTTTACGGGATTCTGCGGGAGTTGAATCTCTTTCGTAACACTTAACACTTTGAACCGGAGCAGTTCTTCTTAAGTCGTGTAAAGTCCACTCGTTTTATTCTTGTAAAGTTACCACCTTCACATAAATATTATCATTTCCTGCTATTTGAGTGAGTGTAAGGAGTTCTTTCTGGCAAATAATTATGTTCTTGACGCTCCATTTAGAACATAAAAATATTTCAACACTATTTGTTAATGCGTATCTACTTGTTCTTTAACCTATTTATAATAATTACTATATTAATTATTAGATTTCTCATTAGATTTTTTCTTCTTGCTTGTGTGAGTCAAAAAATATATTCACGGCTTTTAATACGTACAATCGGTCACTCTTGCAGTTTTATATTTCTGTATATATCTGCTTTCTTCAGTGTTATTATT
Source organism: Polyplax serrata (assembly GCA_037055365.1). Lineage (NCBI taxonomy): Eukaryota > Metazoa > Arthropoda > Insecta > Psocodea > Polyplacidae > Polyplax > Polyplax serrata. Next base: position 9,359,834 of record JAWJWE010000038.1, on the reverse strand, counting down.
TCAAATAATAATTATATTTTGAAGAAGAGTTTTTGTCTACGACATCTCATGAATTTTAATGAAATCTATGATTTTGGGGGGAATCTGACCAGGTGAAGTAAAAACAATTTTAAACGACAGCGGCATCTCGTGGATTTTAAAAAAATCTCAGAACCCAACTCCTACGAAATATCAGAAGTAACAGTCGTTTGAGACCTCTTACAGTTTCGTCGTCTCCTGATCCACGTGGTAGTCTCTCTTACGTTTAGATTATGTCAGGGAACAAAGCATGTAGCAGTAGTTTTTGTTGACAATGACATCTCATGAATTTTAATGAAATCTATGATTTTGGAGGGAATCTCACCAGGTGAAGTAAAAGCAATTTTAAACGACAGCGGCATCTCGTGGATTTTAAAAGAATCTCCTGTAAAAGAACTCCCACAAAAGTATCAGGAGCAACACTCACTTGAGACCTCTTACGGTTTCGTCGTCTCACTCGTTTGAGACCTCTTTTTATTAACGCTGTATATATGTTTTCTGCAAATTCGCGTTCTGTTCTTTATTAATGATCACTGCTACATAAATATTATTGTCTTTTTCCTCCGTTCTGAGACCTCATAAGTTTCGTAAAACATGAGTGACGAGGTATTGTTTTTTCTCGTACTCCTGACACTTTGTGCCTTTTCAAGCGTCGACCGAATCTCAGGGGACAATTTGCTGTTGGCTGGGCTTCCGCGGAAGATTAAAATATGAAAAACTTTTCATCTTGGAGAGAGGAGAAGCCATTCCCCAGCGAAAAGGACCCCTGAAAGGAACGGGAACGAATTTGAATATCCCTCGACGTCGGAGCAGGGCACATGTTGAATTTTAATTTCTCACATGCGAATTCCAGGGAAGTTGGAAAAATTTCCAGCGGAACTTAAACTCCTTCGGGTGATTAACCCACCGGTCCTGTTGGAAATCCAACCGTAATAAAAGCGGATAATGCAGTTAGGTAACGACTCAAGAGAAGCGGAAGGTAAAAACCTCAAAAACGAAAACAATTACATGGTGTACGGGCGATGGTCTTCCTAATCCCAGGTTGTTGCCTAAATTTCTGACCGAAAGTTCGGAAAGCAAAACCTGGGAGTTTTGGACTCTTCGCCAAGGACTCGATATTTGTGTGTGTCTGTGCGTCTGTGTGTGCACTCAGAGAGGTCAAATGCGTGCTAGAAATTACAGTGAAATAAAAAACTTTTCATTTTTGTTTTACACGTGATTTCTCATCGTCTCCTACTCTTAGGTCCTCGTCTAGTTACGACCTAATTAACACCTGAAATATTCCGTGCTGTTGCTTTGCTGCTGATAGCGACACACTACATTTTAGAATTACTAAAATAAATAATCCGACCGTGTATCCGGAGTTATGAAAAGTAATAATTACCCTGTTACTCAATCTGAAGGTATTTTCTATGTAAACAAATCTTTAAAGGTCTTCTAAGAGAATACGCATTGAGTGTTATTGGTGGGTCTCGGTCAGCGAAAAGTTGTATATAAAGTTTCGTAATTATTTACAAATAATTGTTGCGTGTACACGTCTTTGTAACAGAACAAAATCTACGTTTTATTCAATTCTTAAAAATTTATTCTAGCACGTCACAAAACTCGATCTTCTGTCCTATTTTCTTAAACTTGTTGGTAGACAGGTTCTCACAACTCTTTTTGTCGGACACAAATACGTAAATTTTTATTAGGATAGGTGCAAAATTAAGTTTCAAACAGAGCTTAGAGAACGTTTAAACCAGTTAAATAAATTAACTTGCGTTGTTATTAAAAACACCTCCTGCAGGAACATAGAAATTACATAGAGATGTACACAATAAAATATAAAAAATGTAAAAAAGAAAAATGCAGAACTTTTTCAGTGTGTTATGTAAGCCTAAGAATTATTATGTACGAAATACGCCATTTTAGGTTCTCTATTAATAAAATCAGGACTCTTAGATTGGTAGAAATTCTCAGGACCACTTGTATAAAATCTGTGGTCGTGTTTTTGTAGTGTTAAAAGAAACTTTACGTTCCTCCCAACTCAAAGTCTTATTTTGATTGAAAAAAAATTGTAAGTAGTCCCCTCCTGACTACACTAACTTGAACTATTACCATCAGTAATTGACTACGAAAGAATAGTATAAAATAGTGTTGAAATCCCTGTAACAATTTCTAGGGGAGTCATGGACGTGTGCTTTGAGAGACCACGAGGAAAATCTGCTGTCTACTCAATACATAAACGCTATTTTGTTGGAATGTTCTAGAAATTGGGTCGCTGGCATCGATTGGCGAAACATGAAAGAATGTCAGTAGTTTTTTTGTTAGTTTTTTTTCCGCCCTGTTCTTCATTTTAGTTCTCCTGTAAATATGCCTGGCAACTTGTGGCTGTGACAAGTATAATTTATTACTCTTGGATTTAACCTAAAAACTTGAGCATCTTAGCTCGAGCTCTGTTTTTGTTTATTCATCTTGGCTCCCGTCGTTTTCCACCATTTCTGGTGGCTGCCTGGTACGGTTTCGGTCGGTCAAGTAGTTTCGGTTGTTGTTGCCTTCGACTGCTTCGTCGTCCGTTGCTTCTTTTTTTTTTCTTTAAATGTTACCGACTACACTCGAGGTCTTTTACAGGCCCTCTAAAAGAAACTGTCTGCTGTATAAACACTCTAGTTTGGAGTTTACCTGAGCTTTTACCTTGAGCCTCCGCAAGTTTTCCTACCGTACCACTTGTGTCCGCCGCTAACTCTTCTTCAATTTTTCGGTATAATTCAATATATTTTATTTGCTTTAGTCTTCCATTATTTTTTCAGGGAAGAACATTTGGAAGGAGGTTTTTTTGGAGCTTTTACTATTTCCTGCTTTCTTCCGGACGGTTCTGGGAAATCGTTTTTCGTACTTGTTACTTCGTTCTTCCTTCCATTGATGTTTCGTTTTCAGCAATTCCTGGTCTCGGTCCTGTTCTCTGACCGCAAAACCGTGGCATAGTTTTTAACTGACCGTTATTTATGTTCGTGGTAATCAATTGCTCGGTTTCCTTTTTCCGTTTTTGACTGCTTTCCCCTCTGCTTTTGCGCCCCCCCCCACCTACGGGCGTGAGGGAAGAGAAAGAAAAAAATACAAATTATGTAAGATTTATGGGAGCGATCCCAATTATAAATTTATACGGATTTGGAGCGATGGCGAATAATCGTGAAACATTTAATTTATGCAAAGGCATTTTATTATTCGGAGTTATTAAGTAAGCCAGCCACGTCTCGTTTGTGCCCGGGGATTCCCCTCGTCCTCCACCCTTAACATTTTGCCCCCTGGGCAGAAAGAAACTACCCCGTGCACCCCGAGAGAAACTCATTTGTCAGCCGTGTGTGTGTGTGTGTGTGTGCACGTCGAGCACCACAAACATCTCGTCTGTCCGAAGTTGTTGAGCCGAACTAAAAGAAAGTAAACAGGAGAAAGTGGAAAGAGCCGGAATTCTTTCTCTTTCCGCTTGTCTCCTTTGCCGAGATAGGAATTTAATTTATTTGTTAAAAAAGTTGAAAATTTTCCTGTTGGAAAGTTTGGGTGGTACCTGCGGGAGTACCCAAGCGTAACATACGGGGTGGGAAATTTTTTATTTATGTATTTTTTGTTTCTTTTTAACTTCGGTGGGGAATTCTTGAAGTTTCGCCTTTGTTTTAGTTCACGGCGAAAACCCTGCCCAAACATTGTAGTTCTGTCTAGTTTTTGTGTTGGACAGTCCAGGTACTCGTGAACGAGTTGCTCTATACTTCGTTTTGCTTTAAATAGTACTTAATAGGAGTAAGTTGGGAGGACGAGTATGAAATTTTAGGAGATGAACATCGATACTCTCCTTACTTGCATTGCATTTTTGTTGAATATATTAGTTATATTAAAACGGTGTATTTTGGTATATATTATGACGCCGTACATTGTATTAATTATAGTTTTTCTCCGATGTGCTTAACTATTACCATTCGTAACCGTTGAAGTGACTTCTCAGTCAGGGTGTTAGTGTTAGAGACATAAATCGTTTACCGACTGGAATCTTTTATACAACGCTATATTTCATGGTAGCTGTTTTTTTTATGTAACATGCACAATGTGTCGCACAACAATAGGTGGCAATGATGAAAAATTCTTACGTAAAACAATAACGTACAAGATATTAAGCAAAAGGTGCAAAATACAAAGAGTAAGAAAACGAAAAATAATAAAAAATAAATGATTAATAAAATTATTAAAAAATTATTAAAATTTTCTCTACTTAGTGTATAAATTTAACTTGAGTTGGCTGTAGTGAACCATTAAAAATATGATTAGCTACAATTCGACTCGGCTTGAGTTGTAAAATCTAAAAACTTATTAACAAAAACTTAAAGATTCAGAGATGTTTTGCTTATATTATTTCTACAATTCTGACACAAGGCTTTTGACCAGCTCAAATCTGTAATAGATATATTGTAATTTTTATGATAAATAAATAAATTAAAAAAATATTACCTCCATTAATTTATGACTCGTACATGATTATTAACTTGACTTACTTGATGGTTTGTCATATAACAACTCGTGCATAAAATTGGAAATTTCATAATTATAATAATATTAAAAATTATATTAAAAAAGTATATACTTGTCATATTATTGTTTTTCTCGTGTCAGCTGATGATTAAGACCAGAGTCTTTTCCTATATTTTGTTTTTTGTTACTTTAAATCTCCTATTCTTTTTCGTGTAGTTAATGCTATAGTTATAGTTACAATTTTATGGTTAATTCTTGGATTATTGACTTACCTCCAACTTCAACATGACAGCTACCTATGGTTCATATATTACATAATGTATGTAATATATTATATATGGAAAAATTATTTTCGATACCACCCGGTAGAAAATTTCAACTTTGTGCAGACGCGTCTCCTTCATCCCGTCACATTTTTGCTCTCGTTCGCTGCTATTTTTGACCGATCGGTTTTGTTACGAGCTTTCTACTTTCTTTTTCTTTTTTTTTTGTTCACGTTCAACAGGTTGTGTCTCTTCAATAGTGAAATATTTCTTGCTCATTTTAACTTATTTCCCTTGCTGCTCTCTTCCTTCCTCTTTATCGGCGACTTTTTTTTCCTCATTTAATTCACGTCGCCACGTAATTTAAGACGTGGAACGCTGATTTTCTCTTTGGTTTTCTCCCGGTTTACCTATTTTTTTTTTCCTTCTAATTTTCCAGCGTCTTTTTAGGAATTTGAAATTTTGATTTTTGAGCCGGTGAATGGTTTCTTACGTCTTTATTTTGTCTCATATTCAATTTTGTTTTTTAGTTTTTCCACCGAAATGAAATCCTCTGAAATTTTGAATTCTGCTGTACGGCACGTGCTTTCCCGTGGTGTTGGGTGTTGGGACGACCGATTTCTAATTGAAAATTCTTATTTGCAAGAGTGTTACTTTTCGTTATTTTGCTTGAGTGCTGTAGACAAAATGTAGTGTAACTCAGGTGTTAGCTTCAGTAAAACAAAGAGAAGTGAAAGTAATAAAACATAAATGCCAAGACGTTGACAGACTTATTTTAATTAATTTAATATAAAAAACGAACAGTAATACACAAGTAAGATGTAATTAAATTATGGAATACAACTAATTGTCTGACAAATAAAAGTGGCTAGACTGAGAGGCTCGATAATCGGGATATTAGCACAGCAGTAACGGCCCATTGTTTAAGAAGGAGTTGTAGTTAGGAATACAATTAAAGAAAAATAGAAGGACAGAATGAAAGAAAGGGTGAAATGAAGTATGAGAGAGTATAAATGGGAAAGTATTTACAAGATTAAGGAGTAATTACGGGAAGTTATTACGATGCTCAACGGTAGAAGGAACCGAGAATATAAATGTGTAGTGCAAGTGTAATGTTAAGAACGGACGGGCGAAGAGTTCGAAAGTATTGACCGAACGAAACCAGGCAACTACAGGAAGGAATTCATAAAAATTCAGCGACAAATTCCATTTGAATTTAGCCGGGAAAATTTAAGAGTGTCGTCCGAGCTCAACGAGGTTCGAATTTAAAGAGAAAATCTGACGATGGAAATTCCCATCGTCGTCCGTCCGTTCATTTCGCGGACGAAATTTGTATTCTCGAGCCATACAGAAGTTTCCTTTACGGTACAGACAGAAACGTATCAGAAATGTAAAAGCCGGGAGCGTGGAAAAAGTGAAGGAGTTTCACGGTCGTTTCCGGTGATAAACCGGAAATACGTGCGGCAAACCCCGTTCTTTTCGCCACGTTGCGAACGAAGCAGGTGAGACGGCCAGGTAAACGACGTCTTCCTATCCGATTACCCGGCGATGAGTTTCCGGTTTTCTTTCTATCCCTCTCTCTCTCTCCCTCTCTCTCTCTCTCTCTCCTTTTTTCTTCGCCGACACTTAGGAAACGGAAGTTGAGGTTTCCGCTCGGCGGACTCTCTACGAAAGTTTTCTAAGGAGAGATGAAATTTTGTAAATCGTATCTGTTTTCCAGTGCACGTGACTCTTTTACCCTACGTTTTACTCCTAGGTGAATTACAGGTGGAATATTGGGTGGCTACCTGAGAAAAAATTAGGCTCGTTTACATCCCACCTATTCGCTGGTTGACTACTTAATAATTTATGCTTTGTAGTTTGACTCTAAAAACTTACGACTTTGCCTTTAAAGTAGTTTTCGTAACTTTGAATTGAAAAATTGTATATAATCGTTATTATATTATGACACATTGTGCGATTAATTTACAGTTACCGTTAGACCCGGCTATAAGCACTTCTAGTGATAATAAATACCTGTACGATTGGTATACGACACACTACAATATAATATTCTTTGATTTTGAGGCAACGGTTTATTATTTTTTGGCTATGTTACGTTCACGAATAATACTTTTTTTTAAAGTTTTCAAAAAATTTTTTCTTTTGTACTGTAGACCTGTGCCTTCTGAATAGTTAAGAATTTTAACGGAATTGTAGTCGAAATTATTTTACGATATTATTTAATATACTACTGCAGTTCAGAAATTACTGTACTAATATCCTCCACTAATGTATTCTTACTGTAGTATCTTTGTTTATTGTAACTGACACCCTGTGTGGCAGCTTGTAAAAACTTCTAACAGTTAACATAAATAACGTATTTACATAAGCATGTACAAAGCATGTCTATGAAATTATAAAACGATTATACTGAAGCAGCCTATTACAAACTTGTAATAAATAGTAGTAAGTTTTTCCTATTTATTATTTAAAATAAATGTCGTCCAAGCATATGTTAGAATGTTCGGTACACATAGTTTGAACATAATTCAACTCTCCAGCTGGAATTAAGTTCAAAAATTAATTGATACGTAACCATTTCTGTCACAGGTGTTTGATTTCCACTTAATATTGATTAATTTCGAAAAGCGAATAATTACGTCATTATGAATCTTCTTAATTATTAAAGAATGATCTCCATTTTTCTGTTAGGTGACCGCCTTGGCGGAAGTAATTACACGAACTTACACCTTCAAATTGAGAAGTATCTCTATGAAAAATGTCCGACAGGGGGAAAAGGGAGATCAAATTAAAACGTCCCTTTTTTTATACGGAAAAAAAATCTGGTATGTGAGAAAGTTAGTGAGTGAGTGAGTAAGTAAGTAACGGGAGAAAATATGCGAAGTTAAGTTAAATCTCCCCGAACAAAAAAATCGTTCCTCAGGGTGTCATCGATAATAACGGGGAGGAATGCGATAAAAAGAAGAAGAACTGAAAAAGTAAGAAAAAGCAGACAGGTGCGGGAGTGAGAGATCTCGACAGGGAAAAAGTGGTGTCTGAAGTGGAGAGGGTTCTTGGGCAGGTAGGGATGGTTTCCCGTCCCCCAATTTACCGTCATCAAGGCGTGAGTTGACGGGTCCAGTGTTCTCCAGCATCCGAATGTGTCCCATTCACGTCATCCATAAGTTCTTTATTTATTAATTAATTAATTTTATTTCTCTTTCCAGGAAAAGACTAGAGGATTTAGACGGTCTGACTGAAAACCTTTGAGAACCTTTGTGAATGAGGTGGAAACACCCGGGGACGGAGAAAGTGAGGAAAGAAAGTAGAAAGATGATCTGGAAAGTGAGAAACAAAACATTTCCGAATCACAAGATCTGAATTATATTTATTTATTTATTTACCTATCTATCGGAGAGTTGTAGAGAGTGAACGGGAACACACGGGGATGGAGCAGTAGTTGAGAGAACGTGGTTACCATTTGACAAATGATGCGTCTCCATCGTAGTCAGCAGTGATTTTTTCGTAGGATTGTGACAAGTGAGGGAAGTGACAGACACGAGAGAACAAAAATGGAACTCGTAAAGAACTTGGCGGTTTGCCTCATTGCGCTCGGAGTCGTCAGCCAGTGCAGAAGTGAGCCGATTGGGAGGGGAAGAGACAAAATGAAAGGTAAGTTACTATACTTACAATATTAATGTATGGATACAAAGCATAATAGCTTAATGAGGACCCAAGGTTTACCCTCTTGACCGAAATCGAGAAAATATTGCGTGTCCTTTTTATATACAGTTGTATATAGAGTTATAGAAATAGTTGTACGTCTTTTATATATAATTTTATATAAAACGCTAATATTATAATGCAATAACAACACAATACTAATCTAAATACGAAATCCAAAGCTAAGTACAATGCCAAGCGTTAATCGATTGGTAAGATGCTGTGTGCAGAACACAATATTAATTAATTAGATTACCATTTATAACTTTGCAAACTCTTAAAATAATTTCTGCTCAAGTTTACAACTTAGATACTACTCCTAATAATAATAATAATAATTTGAAATGTCAATAAAACAAAAAAGTTGAAACGCACAATAACAATAAAATATTAAATCTTTTAAAATTTTGATGATGGCAAATATTCAATATTACACAATATGTAATACGTATATTATTATTTATACAAGGATCAGACAATAATATTGTGACAGAAAGCTTGTGTTCCGACGGAATCTACTCTTTTGAGTGAGTTATACAAACATTTATTATATAAATAAATAAGTGTACGTAAATATTTGGTACGTCACCGCGGCAGTACCCTCGTGTTTCAATCAGTACCCTCGTGCTCGTACTATGATATGTACAATAAATATAGTAATATAAAAGGTTTATAATAATATTTAGTTTGTTATGTAAAAATATATAATGAAATGTTTATTAGTAACAAATTATTAATACGCGAACACAACTTTGACCTCGTAAAATTCAAGAATTAAATTAAAATAATTAAAATAAAGAAAATACCGCAAAGTAACTAAAAGAATAAAAAAGTATTTATTTTTATTTATAAAAATATATATACAAAGTATGCAATATCTGAAGTTAAGAATTGAAATTGTAGAAATAGATCGGTCTATAAACTAGCATTTTCTGTAGGAATACTGGAGAAAGGGAGATGAAAACTAACTTCTGGACATTCGTTCAAATTCCCATTTATGTTTTTAATAAATCCGTACGAATAGTTCAGGGATAGAAAAGGTCAAGGAGTAGAAAAGTCTAGGATGTTGACTCCTCTTGTAAATCTCCTTCAGACGGAACCATCATGAATTTTAAAAAGATTCAAGCGTTTCCCATTCCATCCAGGGGTTTTATTCTCCTTCTGGAAAGGGAGAATTCGTCTGGAAGTTTTCCCTGTGTTTGGACAGTCAAAAAAAAAGATTTCCCAACCTTTTTCTTAACTTTCTTTCATCACAACCTCCCGGCCAAGTTGCGCACCTGGTGCCTTTCCTAACACCGAAAACTATTTATTTATTTTTTTTTTAATGTTTGCGTCTCGGTACCTGACACCTGAACTCGTCTCTTGCTCGCCTCTCAACTTCCCTGGATGATTTCGATCGCTTAGATCGATACGACACGTCAGATCTTTAAAGAGAAATGATCTGTAAGGTGCGAGTCGGGAGTAGGAGCAACACCGGCTCGGGCTCTCCCTCATTAATTAATTAGATTTCCGTATGGGAATTCCTGTTACCTGTGAAAATCCCGTGTTCCCGTCTTCTTTGTCTACGCCTAGACTCTTTCCTTTCCTTTTTGTTGTGTCGCCCTGTGCAAATTTCTTCTTGTTCAAATACCTGGGAGAAGATGAAATGCGGGCAGAGCTCGCGACGACGGAGAATTTAATTTCCCAGTCGCGATAGGATTTCAGTTACTCTTAGGAATCTCTTGCGGTTTAATTATAACTTGTTTGCATGATCGGCTTTATGTGTTATGCGAAGAAATTCTTCATCAATACACTCGTTTTCGGAAACTGCTTCTCTCGGTATTTATAAAAGGAAAAGTAAGGAGCAGATACATAAGACGTTTCTAAACGGAACAATGGGGGTTGTTGATGTTCAGCCTTGAGTTACCGTTTAGGGACGTGTACTCGCGTCGAACGTTCGCGAATCAAATTATATTAATTAATAAATAGGTGAGAAAGTCACGTATGAGAGTAACTTCCTTCGGGTGAGGGTGTAGATGCTAGATTTGTGGCCGCTAAAAGAGAATCATTAAGTAGAGTGGGGAATTTTATTATTTTTACTTGATTATTTTTTTTTGTGTACCTGTGTACCTCAGCCGAATGAGAAAAATTAAGTAGAAATGATTTACATAACTACAGTTGTTTAGGAGTTTCTGATGATTATTTTTAAGTGAACACCTTTCTGTCCGGGAAGATATAATAAGTTGTAATCTAGATGAGAACATTGAGGGGTAAATAAAGTGTTGTGTGGGTAATTTTATGTATAATTTATTTATTGAATTAATTGGAAGTAGAGGAAATAGGTGAACGTGACACCTTCGCTCCCCACAGACAGAATAGAGTCTTTTATAAGATCTAAAATCGATCAAAAGGGAGGAATCAGTGGTGAAGTGACCAGTTGGTTTAATTACAAACTGTAGTGAGGATCGTGGAAATACAAAATACGATCGACATGAAGGAAAGGACATGAGAGAGAGAGAGAGAGAGAGAGAGAGAGAGAGAGGGGGGGGGGGGGGGAGAGAGAGAGAGAGAGAGAGAGAGAGAGAGAGAGAGAGAGAGAGAGAGAGAGAGAGAGAGAGAGAGAGAGAGAGAGAGAGAGAGAGACATTTTGAGGAATGTCAAAGGGAAATTGTGTAAAACTGAAAAAGGAAGGGGAAACGGTAAGAAAAGACAATGAGAGAAAAAGAATAAAAAAACGATGAGAAAACAAAACAAAAGGAAAATTAAAAATTTAAGTAAAAGTAATAATTGAAATGGGAAGAAGAAGAGAAAGAGGAAGACGAAGAAGAATGGTAAAAGCCTTCTTAAAGAGTCTCATTTGACTCGTTTTCTCTCGGCCGGGATTTATTTACTCTCTCTCCGTTCCCGGGGGAACTTCCGTTTCCGTTTTCAGGTGTTTCTCATCGATTTAAGTTAAATTTTTATTTCGGGAACGTGCTTTCTCCGCGGCAAAACAAACTTTCGCCTTGCTCAAGCGTCCCCTGACTCGTCTCCTTTTATTAATTTTCGATTTTGTTCTCTCGCTGACGAAGAAAATTGAGACTCGGCAAAAACCGGAAACGATTTCTAATTGATTTCCGTTAATCAATCGATTGGGAATTGAATTCTTTTCGACCGAAATTTTTAAATCCTTGTATTGGCGGTTTTTTTCCTCCCTTTTCCTTTCCTTTCCTTTCTGTTGATTCTTCTTCTTTTGACGTCTTTGTAATTGGACTTGTCCGTGTGGTTTTGAATGACGCGGTCTTCTCTTCTGCTCCTCCTGTTCTCAAACTTATTGATTATTAATTGACTCTGTTTTACTTTGTTTGTGTTGCTTTTACGTTCTTTCTCTTCGGGTTCCTTTTTCGGGGAGCGTGCCTTCTGTACACTGCACCGTTTGCGTTTTTATTTTGTAATGGTTTGACCGTGTTGTGTTACATAGGTATTTAAAGGTTACATAGGTGCGACCTGTGGGTTATTACACCGGAATTATGGAGGTTGTCTCGTGTGACTTCACTTGGTTTTGCTGTTCGATTGTTCACCTATGCGCTACTCAAGTACACCTTCGTAATCCTCACCTTTAATGTGCTCATCGCTTTTTTATCATGTTGTACGACTTGCGTAAATTTTAAATAAATGTCATTTAGAAATTTAATTGTTAATAAATAATAAATAGGGTTTTGTCCAGTTAGACGTAAAATGCCGATTTATTTGTAGGTCAAATTGTTGATTGTTTAGTTTTGTAGTGTAGTGTACAATGTGTGGATGTAACGGAATTTTGACAGTGTCTGTTGTTGTATTTAAAAAATTTGTAGTTTGTAAGTTGAAAAGAATAATGTCGGAGTAAAATAGACTAATAAGAATTTCTATGTCTGTAGGGGTAGGTTGGGGGAAATACACTAAAAAACAGTAGCTACATAAGGAGGCATGTACTGCAGCCTTACAAATCCATTCTGTTGGCAATTGTGGACTTTTGTAGTTACTCTATATAGAAGTTATCTTGCCAACCGTCACTACCTTTATTACTCTTTAGTTTTCAACTTTTTTTTGTAGTTTTAACTTATTCTTATGCTTGGGAACTTGAGTACATGTCTTACTTCTCCTGCTGTGACTACTTCTACTGAACTACTACAGAACTCGCCACGTGACCTAATTTTTGCGCTCGTTTCTCTCCGTTTTGAGACGCATTAAATCAGCAAACCAATCTGACAATTTTTTTCTTCTCTCTCTCTCTCTCTCTCTCTCTCTCTCCCTGTGCTTTCTCCTTTCACCCGTAGAATTTTTGAATTTCATCTCTTTCCTTCATCAACTTTATTCATTTACTTTCATCTCGAAACGCTCCCTGAATTTTTCATCTAATCTTCTTCCCGTTATTCTTTAATGCTCGGTGATTTCTCTTGCTTCCTCTCTTTCTTTTTTCCTTTCATTCTATTATATTATTTTAATTTTTCATTACCCGGTTGTTCCGGCCTCGGTGTCCTTCCTCCATTTCGTTTCTCCTTTCCTGACTTTTACTCCTCGTCTGGGAGCTGTTCAATTTCCTACCCGTCATCTGCTGTCTTTCTTCTCCTTCTCGGTCTTCTTCCACCGTTTTCCCATCAAACGTTCTCATGTGATTAAATGTTACTCGAGTTATGACATGGAGAGATGGGTTAATTGCTTCGTTCCCGTTTCCGTCATCCGATCAACTGTCTCTGGCAGTAGGCTAACTTCTGACATTCCACGCGTAATGGAGTTAGTTTGCGTGTCGTCGACCGGTTCCGTTTGAGGGATAATAAACCGACAGGAATAAATGTCACCGGCATCAGGGCCCACGTTGTAGTGTGTAGGTGGATGTTCCCTGGGACGTGGTAATCTCCGAGTGATTTTCAGTCGAAATTCTATTTGAGCTCGTCGCCTCGAAGAAAAATATTATATAGATGTGGAGGAAAGGTTATCTCGTTGTCGCGATTTGATTTTCTCTTTATTTGATTGACATTTATCCCTTTACGACGGTCGTAGACAATTCCACGTGCGTGAAAAAGAGTGCCTGCGTACTTGTCTTGGACTCTTTCCCCGATTATCCCGGATTATTGCCCCCTGTTAAACACTTCACTTCACCACGTTTTACTAACGTTTTGTCGTTTCGCGTCTCTGCGGTGAAATTCCTCACTTGTGGATTTTGTCTGGTTGTCACGTGAACTGTCTTTTACTTGTGTCTGACGTTTGGATGTGTTGCCCACAGTTTCATTTTGTAATTTAGTAATATTATTATTTATTGTAGTTCTTACGAAATTCACATGGCATACTGCAATAACACATGTCAAGAATACTAGTGAGTGACATAAAACAACAGACTCCGTGCGTAATAGTTAATTATTTATTGATGTTAAATTATTGACCGCACCAATTATAGAGTGATAATAATAACTCTCGTGCTTATTAATATAAGATGAATTTTAAGTTCTTTACCATAATAAAAAATAATTAAATAAATTAAATACCAATGTAGAGTTGTATTCCTTTATTATCAATTTATGTATTCTTCGTATATACTCAAGTGCTTGATTATAATATATTTAATTTTAAATTTAAAAGGCTGAAAAAGATAAAACAATCTGTTCAACAATATTTATTAGAAATGAAATGAATTTATGTAAACTACGGATTGCGAAGCCATTACTATTAATAGTTTATTAATTGATATCAATAAGTAGCGTACAAGTCTGCGAGTAACTGAGTAAGATAACCCTTGGTGTAAGTACTTTAAAGTCGGTGTAATGATCGCCAACAAATGAGCCGAGAACTTATTCTTGTAGAATATAATTAACTAATTTTAATTTACTGAATTAATGTATTATTAAATTAAAACAAAAGATAATAATTAAAAGTCAGGCTGACACCCCATCCCGACTTGTTCAATCAGGAAATTGTTCCTTCGCATGGACTTAACCTCATCCCTAAAATGGCTAAATATTTTCTTTCCAGTAGTCAAGTGAAAAAGTAGAAAACTTGGAAGAAATAATTTTACGTATGTACATAAATGTACATAAAACGTACGTTATGTAGTAGCTACACGTAGTTATTAGTTAAATTTTATGGTTTTCGTGTGCTCCTGCGGCAATTAGTTTGAGTACGTTGGGTTGCCGGTCAGGTTTCACTTACCGAACGGTAATAACGTAATAAAAATTATGTACAACAGCCCATGCGTTCTTTTTATTGAATAAAACAAAATCTATACAATAAAACGGAACAGAAAGGTTTATAATATATGTAACAGGTGTGTGCCGGTGTCAGTCGTTTGAAACGTTTGATTTGTTTTACGTATCCGCGGGTTCAGCTCAAATACCATAAAAATAAAATGCCAGAGATAAATACCGGCTCTGTTGCGTTGCCAACATTAATTTTTATGTACCATTATGTACTCGACTGCTGTTGAGTGCATTATTTATTTAACAAAATTAAATTAGTGAAATGCGTGGAACATAACGAATTCACCGACTGCGAACGTGGCACGCCAGCACTATTAATAATAGAAAAACAACCCCCGAAATGCAAAGGGGTAGAACCGAATGTAAATAACGAATGCTCCGAAACGGGGAAAAGTATTCTCCAAGTTAATTATTTTTTACCCCAAAAATACACTTATTTCAATGCGAACGTATTCAATGTCACGTGGGCCGATTAAGGGAAGTTGTTACTAGTCGAAAACAACTGCTATGTGATGTTAGCTCTTATCAGTGTTAGCCGAGTATTGCACCCCCGCAGCAGAGAAACCCTTCGGAATATAACAGGAATACAATCGGGAGGGAGAATAGTCGAAAGTTTGAATGAAACCCAGAGGGTGTGTAGGGGAGGGAGAGAGAGAGAGACGACAGAAAGGAAGTGTGAGGGGGTAACAAAAGAAATAGCACTGGAAGTCTGATGGAAAAAATGTTTTTTTGGGCACGGGAAACCTGACGGGAATTGAAAAGAAAGGCAGAATCCGAAGGTAGGCGGGTGTAGTTGAAAATGCAAAAAGCACAGCAGGAAAATTATTTATTGAAAGTACCCCCGCGAGGAGCGGGAGAAAAACCGGGGGTGAACCACCCCTACAATAAAGCGACAAATTACATTAATATTAAAAAGGAAAAAAAAGGTATCTAATGTAATTTGTGGAAGGTTGGAAGACGCAAAATCCACGAGCAAACAGAAAAACATTCGGGAAAAGGCCGAGATTTTCCGTTGTAGTGAGGACCCCCTGGCACAGACATCAAATTTCACTACCACCGTCACCTGACCCGACCTGACAGAAGTTGGATTTTAGTTGCCGGTGGCACGCTCTCACCACGGGGGAAATTCGTGCCGCCTCCTGCTGCCACGTCGACTTCATCACTCACCTGCCATCCTACGGGGTCTTCGTACGTCTTCCATTGATTTCCTTTGTTTTCGCTTCACCTTTATTACTTTTATCCTAATTGTCTTCTTCTGACGTTCTTCCTCATGTTTATGAAGTCTTGTTGTTTATTGTAGTTCGTGGTAGTGTGTCACCAGCTTTTGCATCCCTCTTTTAAGTCGTGCTGGGTCGTGAGTGAGTGTTGTTTTGCAGTGAAGTTTTAGTAAGCCACTCGTTTTATGCTCTGCTTTTTGTACAATTTACAACCCTTTGTCATACAAAAGTAATTTAAGTTTAAGTTAAGAATGTATAATTTTAATGTAAATTTATCACTTTTCATCACTTTTGTTTTTATTGTCTTGTCGTCATCATTCAAGAGTGGTTAAATGTTGTTTTTCTTTATCGAATTAATAACTTACACTTATGCATTGAAACTTATATGTATGTACTTACATATACATACGTTTCAGTGTTTCATAACTTCTTGTTTCATAACTTCTTATTTCATCGACCTTTCGTAATTCTTCACGGTATTCGATGTCGTGCGACTGCACTTTGTTTCAACTCACGTTATGCACTGGGGGCTGTTCATTAATATCGAGTCTTTGGTGTCTCGTCGGTTCGAACTGGAGGTTGCAGTAACATCAGGTGACAGCTGGGTTTCCTCTAACCTTTCACAACCGGTTTTGACTCCACCTGTGTGACATCACCTCCCAAGAGAGGGAATTCTACTTACTCTCCGACCGCCTTTTTTCCCCAAATTACATTTTTTCTATAATTTTCACTCCCTCTTTTCCTTCAGCATTGGTCTTCTCCAAAAATTAATTCGAAAGTTTCAATAATTAACGGTAATTAATAAGGGCGGTTTTTTAACGTTCGTCTGCTGGAGTTTCGACCTACCTGTCCCACTCGCTTTGTTTACACTCGATCCTTCCTTCCCCCGGGAGGAAAGAATCGGGAGTTGTCATCACGCGGATCACACGCGCGCGTTTCTTATCACTCACCGCGAGAACAGTCGATGAAGGCACTCCCGTACCGCGTCACGAGTTCCGTGGACATTAAAAAATTAAAAGAGTACCCGTTCCCCGGGAGACATAAAAACGGAAACAGAAACCCCGATGGTTGAGAGATATAACACGGATAATTACATAAACTTCGGCTGTTCGTGGTGTCACGCAATTAGACGGTAATTTAAGTGAAAAAGTCTAGGATGGGAAAGTCCGGAGAGGAAGTCACCTGTGAAAGTTGGTCTATGAGAACCACTCGAAAGGTTACCCCTCCCCGAACCTGATTTCCTAGATAAAATTGAATTATTACGGGGAACACTGGGGCAACCAGGGAAAGAAGAAGTACGAAGTCTCAGATAATGACGAGGGCGGTGGTGGACGTGCTGCAGGGTACAGAGAAATAGTCTAGGAATAGTCGTAGGCGAGAGTGATAGATTTATTGCCGAGGTGTTGGAAAGCGTGTTGGAAACAATTCCTCACCTGTCAAACAGGTGTGAAAGGCGGGGTGGAAACGAATGAAAACGATTGTGCATTCAATTAATTCAAATTTATCTATTCAATTAAAAGTTTTCTGCGTCGTTTGTGGAAAAGACAACGATGGACTCGTGGAAAATGGCGTCCGCGGAACGTGGCGAGTCACGTTGAGAGACTTGACGGAAAACCGCAACAGGTTCACTTTAATTTAACGCTTTCGTCTCTTGTGCAGTGCGTTTTATGTCTACACAACTACATAAACAAGGTACCACGTCGATAAGCTTGAGTAATGGCAAAACTGCATTGTCTGACGCAACCGAACTGTCGCACAGGTGTCCATAAAAGGCGCGAAACGCTTCACTCGCGGACAGCGCTGTATTTGTATATATGACAAATTCAATGGGGTGAGGGTTGATTTAATATTTTGTCATGTCAGAGAGTACAATTTCAATAGATGTACTGATGTAATAATTTTTATATAATAGAACTATATATATATTAATCGAATAAAAAACATAAAATATTTTGTACTTATGTATTGTTGCGAACTTAGGTAGGGAGCTGGAGTTGCGATTTAACTCGGTGTACAGGCGAATGCCGTGAACCGAACGCTTCGATATTAATACCATATATAATATAATCGTATCTACCCTCTTTTGTTGCACTGCAGTACCTGGCAAGCGTTTCTTGTTTCTTACTTTTTTCCGCATTTGTTCTCCCCATTGCTTTTTTATCGTTGCGATGGTTCGAACATTCATGATCTTATTTATGGCACAGAATAATTTTCGAAGGTTCCCCAGCTTTTGTTGCATCCCATTTTTTGTTGATGTTTTTTTTTTTTTTGCCTTCTCCCGTTTGGCAGTTTGCCGTTCCGGATGGACGGATATAATGAAATTATTTTAATGTGGACATGTCCTTTATTCGTACGGTGTCAAAGGGAATGTGCAATTGGGCACCCGTCCATGGAAAATTCAATGGAGGACGCTCCAGTTTTTTTTTTTATTATTATTTTTTACAGAAATATATTTTGCAAATATTTTAACAATTGATTTATATACAGGACAAGGCTTTGAGTGTTATCCCGTCTCCATTGTGAGTGGAAAACGTATTGATTCACATGGATATACGTTTTTAAAAATAATTTTTGGGCGGCGTGAGAACGACCCCCGTGTTATTTATCATTTTACTGTGACTTCATTTCTATTGCAAGTGGAGTTATTTATTTGGTTTTTTTTATTTTTGAGTATTGTTATTTTCAAGTTAAGGTTTCGTGTCTTTTACGTCGGTCTCGAGATGTGCGTTTTGTGTACTTGTGTGCCCTCGTTGGTTCCGCGTCACTCCCGTGCGCTCCTGTATGTAACTGCATTTTCAGTAAAAGAGTACGACACTTCACAATCACTAGGCAGAGTATCTCTTTACTAGTGTGTACCTGTTTCTTACTTTACTTGAAAATTCAGCGAGTAAAAGTTAAATGAATAAACCGCAAAACAGGAAAATGAAGTGTATGTACAGTTGCACAAATTAGGAGTTACTAATAAGTCAAAGACGAGTTAAAACATTTTAATACAAGACAAATACTTACAATTGCAACTGTACTAATGTTAATTGATGATTTTAAACTCTGCGTAATGTACCGGTTGATTAAATTTTGGGAAGCGCGATTGTGGAGGTAAAATAGATGAAACGATAAAGAGTAGACTTTACATGAAGTAGAATTATATTGTACACTATATTAACACTGGTATCACAATCACTGTTGAACACTTTGATTACACTAGTACTGATTCAGACTAACACTCTACACTCTATTAACTAACTGCTTAACTTTAACTAACCAACTGCCCCTGGTGAGAGGTTGAGGTTCGGTATATATACCACCCCTATTATCGGAATGGAAGACGCGGAGGTTATGGTATACGGGTTGTCAAGGACGAGGAAAGGTGGGTCTACCTATTGTCTGGAAAGGTGTCGGACTCAGTCGAAGGATACAGGCACAATAACCGGCTACCCGCAAAACTTCGGATTAAGTCTTTTAAAGAGCCGTGGTCGCTATAAACCTATTGGGTATTGGCGACAGAAAAGGCGAAATGACAATAGGCAGTTATTAGGCCACCTATTTTTAGCGAAGAAAGGAAATTCGGAAAAGGGTAGCGATGGTCGCTACAAAATAAATAAAAAACTCTGCGGAATGCAATTACTTACATAATACAAATGATTAATAACACAACTACTACAGAATACTGGCTATTTTTATTAAATGACCACCATTCTACAGTTCGAAGATTAATAATAGTAAGCAATTTCCATTCTTCAAACGATTTTTTCAGTTAATTGTTGTTGTTATTATTAATAATTGTTTTACGTCAGACACACTTACCTAATGGTGTTATTAGTTATGGAATGAACTTTTGTGGCGTAGAGTAGAAAATTACGAGTGTGTCCGGTGTCTGGTGCCTAGAATGAGGCGTCGTAGAATTAGTGTAGCGTGTGAGTACTTGTAATTTTTAATGTTCTTCCGTTAATAATGTTATGTATATGTCAATAGGTTGAGCGTGCTTTAATAACACCCAACCAGAACTTTTCTAAAGGGGTAAAAGAAGGCGAATTGGACTCCTGGGGCGGGTGTAAGGCCTCTGCTTCGGTTACCTTCTTCTTTGTACCTGTCATTTATGTGAAAAATGTTGTCCTCGGTTAGTTTGACCGGATAAAGCAAGGGAGAGGAAAGGAGAGAGAGAGAGAGAGAGAGGGGGGGGGGGAAGGGTTTGAACGTCGCCCTTAAAGAGGAAGAAGAATCATTAATCATTTACTAGATTAACCCTCTTGAGTAGAACCGAACGTTCTAGTGACACGGTTACCTTCAGAGGAAAAACCCGGGAAATTAAAAATCGGAGACTGACGTTGAGCGTGTGGCTCTCACCACACGAATTAATAAATTCCATCCCGTTTCTGGGTACTCGGAACAAAACTTATTTTTAATAAATTTATTGAATAATTAAAAACGGGGTTTTGTTATTTTACTATTTCCAACTACTTTACGTTTCCGTTTTTAATAAAATTGTTCGGTTCTTGGGTTTCTTCTATGTGTTTCGTGTTATTTAATTATTTTGAGTTTTTCTAGCCTCTTGTCTTCTCCCACGACAAACTCGTAGCATTTTTTTATTGTTATTTTTCAATAACACGTACCAAAATAAATTTTCTTAAACTTTTTAGGGGTAAAGAGGTGAACATCAGCAAATTTTCACTAAAATTTATTTATACAACGGCCAGAAAAATAACTTGTAAATACAGTTGGTTATTTATTTAAATTGTTTGTTTAATTAAAAGCATCGTGTGCGTATCTTTACGCGTGAAACGTACTGTATTAGAATTTTTATGTATTTTCAACGTGAACTAGTTTTCATACATTTTCTGCAAAGTGTGCGTGATATGTCTCTCACCTACAACTTTTGTATTGTACATAATATACCAATAAGAAGAACGTAAGAACAGGTTGTGCACTCCTTGAGCTGCAGAGTATTGTCACTTGCGGCAGTAAATTTCAGTTGTAGTAACTTGGAGTATTTGGTGACTTTGAGCGTTTTTCAAATGAAATCGTCACAATTGTTATTTATGTACATTAAACAACGTAGTTTGGTGGAGGAAAATGAGGTTTTTTTTCTCAATTGAAAGTTTCAGAGTTTCGGCGGAAGACGTAAGTGACAGTCGAGACCGAAGCACGTTAATTAAATAAAATATCATTCGACTGCATTTACTTGTTTACCGGATTATTCCAATTAAAATACTCGTCCGTACTTGTCGACTTGTCCTTTCTCATCGGACTTCTCCGAGTGAGAATTCCCGGGAACGCAGAACTCGTCTCCGAAGACGTCTAACTAGACGAACCGTAGGAACGTTTCCCTCGTTAATTAAATTTAAATTTTCGTTCGGGAGAGAAGAAGAGAAAGACGGAAAATTCGCAGAGAAGAAAACAGAAAACAATGGTGGCCACGGTTTGACTGAAGAGAAAACCAAAATTATAACTCATTCGCGGTGAAATAACCTGGCGGGGGTGTAAAATTACCGAAATTCGGTGGACGGTGCCCCGGATAGTCGAAGACAATAGACACGACAGACGTCCGGAGTGAGGTTGTCTTCTGCTTTCTCTGGGAGAAGATTTCGGGAGTTACGTCACCGCCGAAGAACCCGACAGAGAGCCCCGGCCATAGAAAACAACTGTGCGTTGCCGACGCGTTTTAAAATTGAACTTTGAAAGTTTTTAACGGTGCTGTGTATATAATTGAGCCGTACATAATACAAGTCTACTCTATGTATAAATTTTTTACTATGCACGAATGCGTTTTAATATGCACTTATTGCAAAACGTTTTTCCCCACGGGTTGTGTGTCGAGGTTTATTATTTTTTAGGCAGAAAGCGTTTAATAAAAGCTCGTGTCCGAGAAGAAGGAACGAAATCATCTGTTTAAATTTAATAGAAAAGAATAAAATTAATGAACAGCAGAATATCACGCCTATTAAAAAGAGTTCAACGCTCCGGGAACGATGATATAACGTATATAGTCGAATTCAAAAGAAATTATAAATAAAATTCACGCGATACAACGTTTGTATTTGCTTCGAACGACTCTTTTTATTTATGTAATTTATTAAAGTGACTTCTTGTAAATATAAAATACACAATAACACTAAGAATTGGTATTTATTATGTGTGCGTGCGTCTGCGTGTGCGTGTGCGTGTGCGTGTGTGTGTGTGTGTGTGTGTGTTTGCATGATTGAACTTCTCTCACAACTTGAAAACAAACTCTTCGTTTTATGTGTCGTAAAGGGACTTGGTCGGGTGCGGTTGTTGATGAGCAAATAATAATGCAAATATATAAATTTATGTATGTATACAAGCGGATACGGGCTCCCGTGCGACGTTCCATAAAAGACTGTATTTTCTCTTCGGCAGACGAAATTCATTTGGGTTTGTTTGAAACTTGAAAGGTGATAAATTCCCGAGGTTTTCCCATTTCCTCCCTTCGATCCTTTTCTATTTTACTTTCAGGCACGACGAGGGAAGCTTTAAAAAGTTGATTTTGAATATTTTACGGAATGGAGAGAAAGGTATTTGGGATAATTTGTCTCTCTTTCTCGGTGTCTATGTATGTATACATGTATATATATATTTATAAATAGAGTCTCTTAAGCCGATTTTGAAACATCCGAGTCGAATGAATCAGAGTTTCTGGGCTTACGTGGAGAGAAAATTAAGCTATCGAGATGTGACGGAGGGAGTGCAGGAACGCACACGCACACGAAAGACCCGTACGCAAGAGGTGTCATAAATTGCGAGCTTCGTTGTTGTGTTTGTAGTGGAAGCAGCAGGAAACAGCAGGAGCAGGAGCAGCACAAAGGACGTTCAATTCTGAAAAGTCACGCACTTCTCCACGACAGCAGAAACCGTTTTGCTCCTTCCCACCGGGCACCCGGCTAAGACGTACATCCACCCTATCTCCCGGTGAAGCAAAAATGGTGAAATGCACGGACCTCGAAATGCTCAGACACAAAAAAAGACATTCATCACGTGGAATTATTCCTTTCAATGAGTTTTACTCCTTTTGCACGGGGATTTATGGAGATTATTTGGAAGGAAGTCTTCCCTCCCCCGAACGGTTTTGTAAAATATGAAAGAAGTGATGTTTTCTCTCCGCGTCCGTGTGTTTGCGTAGAATTGAACAGTGTAATTTAGGAGGGGACGTACATGAAATGAAAATGACCAAAAAATCGGTCAAGTACTCGCGGGTGACAAGGCAAAGGAACATCTCCCTGAGAGTGGAGGTGGAGAAGAAAGTCGCGGAAATGGCACTTGAACCGCCCGAAGTTAACTTTACATGTATGAAAACTCGTAAGGGCAATGAAAGAACTAGAAAACACATGGTGATACATAAAACATAACAATAAATAAAGCGAACAGCTACACGCAGACATGAAATAAAACTTTGTTTCCATTAAATATTTCTTCTCGCGATCTCTGCAGTTATGTCTCGACTATTTCTCAAACTTATTTCTTCGCGGGAAAAAGAATGAGAGTTAAGAATTGGTGAAATTTAACAGGAACTATCCAAGGGCAATTACCCGAGATGTCGGAACAAAAAAAAGGAAGAAAATTCTTCAGGCACTCTCACCTGAGACAGTTAGAAGCTCGTGCGGAAAGGTAAAGGTTGCGTCAACTATTTCTGGTCGCGTAACAAAATGAATTTTTTTGAAAACCCGCGAAATTTTAAATACGAATGCTTCCGGTGAAGTTAACCCCCAGTTTCCGGTTCGTGAAAATCTTACTTTTTCCCGTTTTCCATGAAAGAGTACAGTAGAGCAGTAGCGTAACACCAAACAATATACCTTTTTTTACATTGGACCCGTGCACTCTGCAGAAATTAGCTTTTTCTCGTTGTTGAACTTAAGTTGAACTTGGCCGGTTGTTGTCAGCTCGCGTGTCGAAAAACAAACAAAACTTCTTTCCCTTAAACATACCTATTAGAACACAATATGTGTTTTTATACTTTTGTACTTGAGATTGTTTTTGACCACCTTGGAGCGCCTCCCTTAGCTCGGGACTTTTTTTACCATTTACGGTCGGTTTACCTGTTAACTACACGTTACTTGTTTTGAAAAGAAGTAGGTACGCCACGAAAGAAACTTTCCTCGCTTCCTTGCCATTCTTCTACTCCTTCCGCGGTACAAGTAACTTGTACACATAAATATTGTAGAGGTTATTAATATGATTAAATTGAATTATTGATTCGTGTAAGGGAAGTGACTTTATTCATGACGGTTTTTAATGAAACGTAGGGGTGGATAACCTGCCCTTCGCGCGCACTGACAAATGTTCACAACCTTGGCAGAATTTTGAATCTAAATGTAACCGACATAAAAGGAGACGAAAAGGTTCCTCATTTTGTGTGCGAGAGAGAGAGGGAGAGAGAGAGAGAGAAGTGCATAATGAAGGGAAAGTCACGACAAAAGAAAGGTGTCGAAGGTGAAAGCCGAAAAAGTTAATAATTCCGTCAGGGAGGACGCAGTAAAAACTAAACGTAAAACTGTCGGTTTCCAGTAATTGGATGAGAAGAAAAGGGAAACGGAAAGAGGGAAAAGAAGGCGTGAAACCTTTCGGCGAAAGGTTCGCGTCGCGGCCGAGGAATAGCCCGGTCAAAAATTTAACGAAAATTAAATGGGGAAAGTTTTAAAGGGCGTCGAGAGGAGTCGCCGGTGGGCAATGAGACCCGAGATGAATTATTTGCGGGTCCGAAAAGACGTAGAAAATAGAAAACAGTGGCGAAATTGAGGGAAACCCGAACGGTCGTGTCAGCAGACTCGTCTATCAGTGACGAGCCGGCATTTTGTCTTCGCCGTGTTGTCGCTCCCGTGTAGTGTCGTTTTGGGGGACGGGACCCCCACACTAAGGGAAGTATTAATCATTATTAAACAATACAATATGGTTTTCTAAAACCACTAACTTTCTAAGATAGTTTCCGGAAACGCGCACCCCTGAGAGGTACGAAACACGTGTCTCTAAGGATAAACCCGAAACTGAAGGAGTTGCCAAGTGGTTTTCTTAGCTTTTTCAGTTTTCTGTATATCTCAAGTACGCAAATATCTTTATGTACAAACATGTCCCGAAAACTGATAGTTTACTACGATTAATTAAACTATAATTAAATTAATAGTTTCTTCAATTTGTTATCTACGGTTTCTTAGGTTCCACACGACCAAGAGTTCAGCCACTTATTTTGGAGTCTTGAGTCGCATTCTTATTTAAATAACAAATTGTTTTTATTATTATTTAATTTACTTATGTAACTAAAGTAGAGTAAAAAGTATACAATTACAAATAAAGGATATGTAAAAATTAAATACTCTTACTTTTTACTAATTTGCCGTCGTAGTTGTGTTGTCATTTTAATGTTTATTTATTATCGTGGAACTTAATGTATATTAACATATTAAACATTTTTTTAATATATTAATGCATTTTTTTCTATTTATTACGTGTGTGCAAGCGTGAGATTTAATCGATTGATTTTAATTGGTGGTAGTTCGACATTTCCATGGGATATCGCTTCGCTATATTTGCTTTTATGTTTTATATATTGTATATTTGAGTAAAATATAATTCGCAACGTACAACATGAACCCCTCCGTAGTGGTCAGCTGACTTGATTATTTAGTTTAGTTAGAACACTAACTGACGTTAACGTACAACTACTATATCAAAATGGTTGGATTTGTGGTACATTCTAAGATACAGTGTAGGAAAAGCACATTTTACTTCACGACACATTGTAAAAAATTTCGCAGTTATATGTAATCGCTTCTTAGTTATATACAATCCCGAGAGTCTGTATAAAAGAGTTATATGGAGGTAGTGCAGTATATTTCTATGTGTATAACATAAAATAAGCATGATTTTTGAAAATTTTTGTAGAGAAAAGTGGCAAAAAATATAAATAATACGTGTAATATACATATATATACGTATATATAAACAAAGTTGTGACTTTGAACGTCTGAATTTTCTCTACAAGCCCGTCCTTGTACTTTTTCTCCACGTTCGATCACTCGGTAGAAGAAAAACAAATTGAAAAATTGATGGAAAACAAACGGAAGGTGTTGAATTTGATTTTGACAAAACACTCCATTGAGACTGTCATTTCTCTTCTATCTGTCTGTCTGTCTGTCTGTTTCTTTTGGTGTGTTCATTCCTTACGTGTATTCTATTTTTTTTGTTTTATGCATTCATAAATCACAGCCGAATCTATTTGAACTCTGCTAATATAGAATTTATCGGCGATCTGATCTGTCTGAACGGATTTTCATCTTTGTCTAGTTACAAACTGATCTTCGGATAGATCACCAACCACTTATTTCTCCTGCGATTTGAAAAAATCATGGGAACGATACTATACCTTGTCTGGTTCCACGTTAAACGTTTATTAAACCGTAACGATTCATAAGTGAAACAATTAACTGTAACGTAAGTGGAATATTAGTTGAATTCTTCAGATACATAAGGTTAGGATCAAATCATTAATACATTCTCATTACCGACAAATAATTGAACCAATAAATAAAATAGCTTTTAATAAATAGTGCCAAATTATTAATAATAAATTAAATGAAAATTGTTTATGAGAAGACATCAAACACGAAATGTATTATTTATGTATTAACATTTATTTGTATTTGTGAACGGGTACCTAAATGATTATTTCTTAATGATGTTTTCAATGAATTATTAAAGGGAAAATTTGTTAATGAAAAACGCCAATAAATCATTATTTAAATGCATAAATAAATAAATAATAAAAATTACACAACACTAAGATTTTTAAAGAAATTGAGTTATGTATGTTTTTGATGTACTATTAATTTTGTGGTAGGTACCCGAGATCGCTTGACAGAAATCAATAAAGTAGTGATAATATAAAAAATAAATAATTGAACGCAAACATTTTTATGCATTAATAAACAGGTCAAAACAATGATGCCATACAATAAGTTTAATAAGTCGTAATGTAATAATTAATCATTTAATAATCAGACAAAAAGTTTACAATAAGTCGTACGAGCTTACAATAAGTTAAATTCAGCTCTTTTAGTAAGTTTCTATTAGAAGTTACCTCCCCGTGACAGTACATAGGAACAAATGAATAAATAAATAAATGAGCGAGTCACGTGTTTTTTTTTTACATTAATAACTTCATAAAAGAAAGGAAAAGTTCCAGACATTTCCGGTTGCCAATTTTTACTTAAAGTTTTGTCTTCGGTTTCGTACGGTGCCTCAACACCTTTCTAATTTTTAAGTATAAGTTTAAGTTACAGACGCATTTCCAATTAGAATGAAAAGAAATTTTCAAAGTCATTCGATACTTTCCTGTTGGGGGTGAGGGAGTGCGTTGCCGCTGGGACCAAAAACTTTCCGGTTTGTTTTTTCATTTCTTTAGGTTTTCAACGCTCTTCTTCGCTCACATCTGCGAGTATTTACTTTCCATTAGACGAGATTTTGGAAGTTTTCATTCGCTTGTCAAATTATTAACGAATTTTGCCGAACCACCTGAGCCGGTTTTTCCTCTTTCAAATTCAGATGTCGGCGCTGTCTGGGGACAAAAAAGCGACGCACCCCCAAACGAACACCCACCAAAAAAAATGCGTGTGTGTCCTAATTAGAGTTTCACGACGTCCGGAAAAAGTAAAGTCCAGCGAAAGTCAAGAAGAATCGAAATTGAAAACAAAGGAGAGGGGTAGTGTTACCGGTCGTGGAACTCGATGCCGGGGGTGAGAATCAATGCGAAAAAAAGAGTAAAATTATTTCCTTTCCGGGGGTGAGAGTGGAAGTGAAAGTGTTTTCGCTGCGGAGAAAGTCAAATGAAAAGATGGGTATTCCTCTGAAGGAAAAAAACCGAAATGGAATTTTAAGGTTGGAAAAGGAAGTCAGGGTGAAATGCAAGAAAAAACAACCCTCGGAGAGTCCTGAGAACTTCTAGAAACAAATTTGATGATAAAGTGGGACGGTTTTGCAGAAAAAGTCTGATTTTGGATGAGTGGTAGACTGAGGGAAAAGTAAGAGAAAAATCTAGTTAAGAAAGTAACAGGGGAGGGAAACTTTGTTTCTTAACAAACCGAACCCTCAGAGAAGGAGAAGTTTAAAGGACTGGGGAGGTGGCTGTTGCACAACAACCCCGGAATGTATAAAATGTGTGTTTTGCTACAGCACCGGGAAGTTTAAGTGGATAGTGCAAGGACGAGTACTTCACTGTAACTCAGGCTACGGATCCTTAGGGTGGTTCCGGTTATTCATCTACCTCAGCAAAAACCAACCCCTAAAGGAAATCATTCGGTCAAACACAAAGTTACATGGGAAAACCGCGAGACAGCCTAGAGAGAACTAACTGTTACACGAAGACAACACAACCCCACACGCAAATTTATTACGCGCAGCGAAACCACCCTAAACTTGAGGTGGACGATGGGGTGGGGGATGAATAACAAATATTTCTCTGATCGATGACTTCTTACCTTGGGTCGTCAAACTCGGTCAAAACTTGTAAAACCATCTTTCCCAGCCAGGTTCACCACGTACTTGAGTGTTTGTCCGCATCAACATCAAACATCACCCCATCCATCACAGATCACTTGGGGAAATGAAATTTCGGAGACATCACGTTGAATTTGAACTTTCGACTCGGGTGTACAGAGGAAAAAAAATATTTTCGGTGTGCAAATGCGAAATTGAAGGGTTGGAAAGGGACAGACAGAGCCTGAGACGTTTTTAATATTTACTTTCTATTCTGTAAACATATTCGATATACGAAACTTATGTTACAGATATGTTGTTATGGAAGTAACATCTTTTGCCGACAACTTTCCAAAGGTTTAATATATAACTTTGTGAATATGCTCTCTCTCTCTCTCTCTCTCTCTCTCTCTCTCTCTCTCTCTCTCTCTTGTCCCACCCTCCAATCACTTCACTACCCTTCTCTCTCTCTCTCTCTCTCTCTCTCTTTGTCTCTCTCTCTCTCTCTCTCTCTTTGTCTCTCTCTGTCTTTCTCTCTCTTTGTCTCTCTCTGTCTTTCTCTCTCTCTCTCTCTCTCTGTCTCTCACTTTTTTGGTTTCCTTTGACCGTCGTTAGCGTGATCGATACAATTTGATCAACCTTTTCCACCCGCATGGAGTTCCCCGGGTTAAAAATAATTATTAAAAATGCATTTTGGTACGCCCAATTGACTGACATCCGGTCATTTGTTACGGTTCTTTAAAAATTCAACTCCGTTTGGACCTTTAAACTTTTTTTTCTATCCTAGTTAGGGTCTCTCTCTCTCTCTCTGTATGTCTACTCCTGTATTTCCTTTCTCTTGTAATGACAGCCAACATGAGTTACTGCTCTCGAACACGGTAGCCGATGGTTTCCCCACTCCAAATTAATTTTCAATTATTAAGGTCGTAATATTCGACGGTCCCGGAGTTTCTCTCTAGCATACGAAATCATTTTTATGTATATATGAATATTATATATTGATATGCAAGTTTGATATTGAGTATATTGATTTTTACATTGTTGGCGAGCTTGGGTTTTTTTTCTCTTCCTATTATATTTGGTAATTGGCTTTGAGCAAGACGCAAGAAAAAACGGGCGCAAGTAGAGGAATAATTAATAATATTGAAGTTATAATTTATAAATGTGATATATTAATATAAACGGAATTATTAAACGTAAGCACACGCAATCAGATATTTTATGTGTTTCGTTACATTAACACGTGTGTGACTACTAAATTGACAAGGAGTAACAGTTTTGTTCTGGTAAAAGTTATTTGAAGAAATGCGACCCCTAACTTATAATTTGTTAATACTCTACTGATAATATATCAATATAATATGAAAAATATACAGATGTATGTTTACATAAATGTGCCGTGAAGCACAAGTGCAAACAGTGTACAATATATTACATTCGTGTTGTACTTGTGATGCTCACTACATCAACTACGCTGTAATATAATATAATATAGTACAATAATATACTTTCGATGAAGACTCAACCTCAAAAATATACTCTTTCTGCGATATGCATGTGTAGTGTTATCTTTTTCCCTGACGTGTTACAAAGAATGATAGCCAAATGGTTTGGGGCTTGGAGAAAGCCGACGGTGAACGGCGTATACTAACAATATACTGTAAATATACTAATGCGTTACGCACCGTAAACTCACCTGTCTCATCAATCAATGAAATTCACCCCTGAGTAGTTTCGCCGGTCGAATTTTTTGGACTGAACAACGGAGGATGATGGAACACGACAACTCATCAACACACTCACACACGCTCAGAAACTAGAAGAGATAATTGATTTATAAGAACAAGTTGGAGAGTCTCATTTCCAACTCAGTTTTTAACTCTTTACTATTATCTATTATCTCTCTAGGATTTTCCATCCTTCTCTTCAGTCGACGCGAGCTAATTTTATTTGTCTCTTATGTGGGTTAGTTAGAACTTAATGACTGCACCTCAATTATTCAATTAGGAGAGAAGTACCGTGGGGAGGCTCAAGTACCAGCACCCTTCAACAAGTTTTCTCCTGTTGTGTGGTGTTTTATTGTAATTTTGAGTGACACATGTCGTTGCGCAGACGTTTGTGACCGGATTTCTTACAAATTATAGTTATTAAGTTATCACAGGTTGTTTTTTTTTCTTGTGATCACTTGTTTTCACGGCTGTTTGCCCAACTCTTTTCGTTGTGTGGTGCCGTTTTAGGCTTGAACTTTTCGCTCCGGAGAGTCAGACTATGCGTTGTAGTGTGCTAGTTGTTGCATGTGTTCTACAGACGCGGAATTTACAATACAGGTCGAAGAGTTGTAATGATCATTTTGTTGTTACTTGTATTGTTTTCTTACTATTTTCCTTACCCATAATTTGTTACTTTATTTCTTTACTTCTTACTTACTACTTCTTACTTTACTAATTACTTATTGTTTTTTTTACATAGTCGTAGTCATACTTGTCGAATATTATTACATACTGTCTGATCTCTGTTAATACTTTTGTTCTTACTTACCTGATTATTTTCCTTCTTACTTTTCATGACGTTTACTTTCCTGCCGCCTTTTTACTTTTGTTTATAAAACTCATTTTACCTTTTTTTTAAAGTTTTTATACCCCTTTGTTACTCTTCTTCTCACCTGCCTTATTAGTTGACTTACTACTCCTATTCTTCTTAGTGTTCTCTTCTTTCTGTTACTTTTTTCGTATTTTTTTAAGTTTCTTCTTGTTTTTTTTAATACCTTACAACCTTTATTACTTTTCTATTATTCTACTGGTTTGTCGTATTATCAGTCTAACCGGCTCTCATTGCTTCAACTTCCCAGGCAGTCTGGTGTTCCGTACAGTTCGAGGAGAAACTCATGTTTTGAATGCGAAAACCCATCTTGTCCATATTCGATGTAAAACTCACCGACAAATATGAAAGGCAAAAAAGGTTGAAAATATACGGGGTGGCATCTTCCTTTCCATCCGACGGAGGGAGGAGATGAAGAATGAACCGTTTTTTTTAGATTGCAGACTGAAGGAGAATACTGTTGCCGGCTGAGATTGACAATGCAGATGTGTAGAAAAGGTTGAAAGGCTCCGTAGAAAGAGTTTCATCATCCGAAATTCCATTTCCAGCATTGGCACTATTCATTTCTTGCATCTGTTATTCCGTGATAGTTGAAAAAAGGAGGAGGTGACACGTAACAGACATGTCTGACTTATCGCAGGTGTTCTCTTACACATAACACATAATATTGTTAACGTTTTGAAGGAACGCAGAAGACGGGTCCGATGCTCTCTAACTCGGTTACCAGCGACTGTTACTTGGTGTTTGGAACGAGTCACCGGACCAGTGGCACTTCAGACAACCATAGGAAACCTGTAGCCGAAGAGAAACGAATAAATCTCAATTTATTAATAAAATAACTCCTTTGTTATTTGTGTACTATTTTACGGGTGTCGTCACAGTACCAAAAGCAAAATTATAATTGCTTATTAATAATTAGTTGTAGTGTGATAAACCAAAATAATGATAAAAGACGGAAAAATAAAGAAGTGAGCAGTTGGTTAATTTTACAGTATTAATAATGCTTTGCACAAATAACTGTTTTAAATTGTCACCTGTTTTATAATTACTGTAAAATAAGTACATAAAACTACAAATGAAATATTCGTTATATGATAAGTGTAAAATATAATAAGGGAAATGTAACACCGTAGTAAAAGTTCTAGAAAATTTCAGTTTAGTGTGTTGAGCTCTGCTTCTCAGGTTTGTAATGGTGTTTGAGTTGCGACAAACTATTATTGTATATAATATAATATTATATAATAGATGATATTATATTTTATGTAGATAATATATATTTATTGCAAAATTAAGAGTTGACAAATATATGATTATAGGTTTGGTTACTGTCATTGACACAATTATATAAAATGTAGACATGTGTTACTGGAATTGTAGTGTGTATTTTTGTTTTATTTGGCAGCATATAATTCTGCAAATTTATTTTATTAATATTTTGTATATTTATGATTTGTTGTGCTTTTTGACGTTATTGGAAATTACTTGGACTTTCTTTGGTAGACGTTTTCTTCTTACCACTCTCAAGTGTTCGTGTTAACTATAGATAATAGTAGTATTGGTGATAGGTTAGCTTAGTGTTTTATATTTTTTGAACGTTGTCTACTTCTTCCTACTAATTGACTACTTCACTATCCGCCATGTCTTTTCCACCCACCCATTGAATAGGTTTCCGCCTTTTCTTGTCGCTTCTGTTGCTCAGCTTCCAAAGTCAACAGTGCAATTTGCGTCGAGCGTTCCTCAGAGTTGACACTTCGGACGTACCGTAAAGTCCCAAAAAACAAAAATTAATCTTTATAAAGAAGACATTCTGACGAAGTTGGATTGGTCCTTTCTGACCGGAAGGAAGGAAAGAAGGCAATTCAATCTTCGTTCTAAATCGATTCACCCGACTTGTGTTCCGCCATAAATTCTCTCTCTCTCTCTCTCTCTCTCTCTCTCTCTCTCTCGGAGTTAATTTAAGCCGTCGCTTCGGTTACAGTGTACGAACGCGTTTCCTTAAGCGAAAACATCACTCGTATAACTGGAAACTTAATACATCACTGGGTAATCCCAATCGGAGACAGTAAACGGAGAAACAGCTCCGAGGAACTCTACATGAGAATCCACGTGGTAATCGGCGAGATGCGAACTTTTCCGTTAAAATCGGCTCGGAGTACCAGGGAGACGCGTGAAAGGTTTCGATTTTGAGGAGGTAATTGGTATTTGTTACCCTCACCGGAGGGTGGTAACAGCACGATGGAAACGGTTCCTCCTTACGGAAAAAAATGAGTCGTGCGGTGTTCATCTGGTGTTTTCCCGAGTACGGAAACGATACGACGTGCAGGACGGCTGGTTTTGGGGGTCGGTTGCAGCCTTCTTGAGAAAAATCTGGAAGGGTAGAAGAAGACAGAAAAAAGTTGCAAAATTTGGAAGGAAATATGACCGTGGAAAGGAAGCGACGTAGAAATATGAGACCGAGTCGAGCACTTTGGGTAGGGTAAAAAAAAAAGAAGAATTTTCTTCTGCCACGACAGCAGAAGACGCACCACATTTGGAAATAAATGTCCTGCACGGTGTCTTCTCCTAAGAAACTTTCTCCACTTGCCTTTTTTTTCATCTCCTTCTCCTCCGCCTCCTCGTCTGCCGCAGACCCCTTCGCCCAGAAATTAATTTTCGGGTATTCTGAAAACCTTAAATCCTTCCGTAATACCTCGAGCGCCAGGAACGTCAACCTTTCTGCCCGTTCCTTTTTGCCTTCGTCTCAACCTAATTCGCCCTCATGTGACGCTCTCCATATTTTCCGTCGAAATTTTAATAAAAACCGGATAAAGTTTGCTTATTTCCCATAAATTCCCAATTTTCAGAGGTTGAGGGAGAGAGAGAGAGAGAGTTGTTTTACTCAACCCTGCAACCTTTCGCTTCTCCTTTTCTCGTTTCCTACCCGTCATTCCCGTTAAACCTTACCGCATTCAACCTCGACATTTCCCTCCGCCTTATACCCTGTTTTATATTACATAAATATATATATATTATAATTTTTTTTTTCTCCTCGAAGATGAAGCAACGCCACCTGAGTTCATCCCATCAGGATTTGATTGAGCAATTGAAATGAGTTTGCATTCTAATTTCAATTTTTTCGGCTTGTTTTCTCTCACCTGAACTCGTTTCGAGTTGTCAAATTATTTTTCTTATGCCGCGCCATCTTGATCTTCTCCACGTTATGGTTGTGTGTGGGTTTAGGGTGTGTATTACGTTGTGAAGACTACGGTGCGCCACATGTTTTTACTATATATGTTTTAGACATGACACGCGATATTACTCTGAGACTTTACTACCTTCGGTGGTACAGAGAAGATCCAACAAAGAAATTCTTAATGGTTGACATTGAACATAATTTGACACCGGTAACCGGTGTCTTTGTTCTTCCTCTTGAGGTCGGGACAAGAAGACGAATATTTATGAATGGTTAACCGGTACAATTTCTCACCGCAAACATTTTATTTATTACCCGTTTTCGTGGCACGTCATACTCAAAGGACAATCCGTCGACGAATTCTGTTATTTTTTTTTCATACAATTTAAACAACATTTCCTTTTTATAAATGATACCATAGAACGCACAAATGGATACGTATGAATGCGTCTGCAACATTTTTGTAAAAGGAAAGAAGCAATTCGCATCGGGGCATAATAAAATTTATTTTCAAAGGAAACCGACGGGGCTCCGCCCGTTTTCCTCCGATTTGCATTTGCCCCGACAGCTTTTTTTCCATTCTGCTGGATTTTTATTTCCATTGAGCTCCTTTGAATGGGATTCGCGTCCTTTTCCACCCGACGATTTCTTTCCTTTGGTTTTCTCTCTCCCAGAGGAAAACGGTAGCTCGAGCAATGCCTGGCTCCGACAACGCGGAACAAGCCGGAGTTTAAACCGGCAGGAAGGAAAACTTCATTCGAAAATATTCCATTAATTAGGATATTAATTTCCGATTAGGGCGAAGACGATTGTGACAGGTGAAGGTAAAAAAAGGAAGGACCCTCAAAACAAACCAAATGTCAGTTTTGCACAAGAGGCCTAGGCAAGAATATTAGAAAAACACGCACGTAAATTTATGTATATTTTATTTGGCACTTTATGTATACATTTATTTATATATTATTCGAGTGTAGGATTCAGTAAATATTAAACATGGTTGTTCTGTTTATTTACTTCACTCTGGTGTGATTTGTATTGAAATTTATTTACGCTTCCATTTTTAAGAACTGAAAGAACTTAACGATAAATAACTTAGCTAATAGAAAATAACTGCTGGATAAGTAATGGTAAGAAACTTGACTGGTTTTGACCACTAAAGTAGTTTTTATAACTCTTGAAATTATGCCATTGAATACTTAACTTATTACGGAAGCTGTTGAGCATTGTAATGGTTTTACACTTCGATTAAATCACAAAAAAAATAAGAATGGAAAATTAGGACAGTTGTGTGGAGAGTCTCACTTGAGTAGGCAACATTGTGAAAGTAAACTGATGACAAATCCGTAACCTAAATAAATAATCTGAACATCTCACTGTAAACCTGTGCAAATCCGAAAACAAAACTCTGCGCGAGTCCTCGTTCAAAAAAAAAAATTTAGTGTCTACGGTGAACGAAACAAATATGAAGCCTCTAACGTACAGATGTAACAGAATTTTTCACTTGAACTGGCAACGCATGCAGAGAGAGAAAAATATTTAACATTCCCGTTAGCTGGTGACACGAAACAATTCAAAGGACATGTGTGAAATCAACGAATTTGAAAATTACAAATTTTTGACTGAAAATCAAATAAAATTAAGCAATGGAAGAGGAATGCGGAGGATCATCGAACGTATTGGTTGTCAAAGGACACACACACACACACGCACGCACGCACGCACGCATGCTGCGTCCGTTACATTAAATAAAAAGCTCAATAACAATCGAAGAAAATTAAAAAAAACATTTCTCCATTTAAATGTAAAAGGAAATTAATCAATGGAACGAAAGATGAAAGTTAAACCTCGTCGGGAGTCTCGCTCCAAAGGAAAACGGAAGGAACAAAGGAAAGACCCTACGCAGAGACAACTGAAATTAGATTTATTGAAACCGAGTTAATTAAAATTAAATAAATAAAAAAAAGCACGGAGCATCTCGTGCTTGTGTGTGTGTGCACTTGTGTGTACGGATACACGTACCATCACCTGCGGGGGTGAGAGTTAATTAAAACTAGACAGGCAAGGCTTGAGGGGGTGAAATTTTAGCTGTCTGACGCCGGGAGGGCGACAGGTCAGGGCGGAAGGATAAAGAAGGCCTCACGACTTGAGAAAATCGAACAGGCCGAATTTCTAATTAGGCAAGAAACTTGCTAAAACAAAAGAGAGAGAGAGAGATAAGGGGGGGGGGATCAATAGGGTTTTTGGGCAATTTATCATTCCATGGCAATAAGGTAAGTGAAGGAAGACAAAAGGTCGGGATGGGGTCGGGATGGGGTGTAAAAAAGAGTATATTGCGTCCTTCGACACACCATGCTCTCGTAAATTTGAGAGAAAGGGGGAAAGACACCTCAAGGAGACCGCAGAGTGCCTTCCTAACACCAAGAAGAACTTGAGGTTGAACACAAAAAAAATAAAAAACTGTAAGTTGCAAACGAAACTACAATTCATAAATTACAACTACAACAACCGTTCACAAGTATGGTTCGCATTACACCACATTCACAGGTGCACCAACTACCTGTGTACTCCACGTCTTTACGATTTGTTACTTTTATTATTTTTTTAAATTTATTTTATTTTATATTTTTTACGCG
Organism: Polyplax serrata; assembly: GCA_037055365.1. Taxonomy (NCBI): domain Eukaryota; kingdom Metazoa; phylum Arthropoda; class Insecta; order Psocodea; family Polyplacidae; genus Polyplax; species Polyplax serrata. The sequence goes on along the minus strand of JAWJWE010000038.1, from coordinate 9,323,063 downwards.
ACGTAAACTGGTCGAGAATAATTCGATACTGAATACAAAAAATTACCGTGGTAGTGCCAATGATACAAGGCTTGAGGCCAGTTGAAATTAGTAAATAATTTGTGGTAAGATTTATTGAAAATATTTACGTTGTTTAAATAGTGGTAATTACTAGTAAGGAAAATAAGAATGGATAAGTGAAAGTTGCGGCGACTTATATTATCACTTTTACTGATAATGTACTGTATGAATGGTACACTGTGCCAATGGAATAAAGCGGTTAAACATAAACACGAAACTACTTGAGTTAGGATAACCAGGAGCAACAGAGGAAACCCAATAACCTAAAATGAGTAAAGAGGAGATCGATTTTCCCGAGTCAATAAACAGGAGAAAATGTCCCGTTGAAGTTGAACGGCGAATTTAACAGAAAAGTATTAGAGTTTGAAAATGGAGTAGTCGTCCGGAAGAGTCGTAACAGTTTAGGGGCAGTAAAAGAAAAGTAAAGAAGAGGTTGAACGAGGGAGAAGAAAGACGTGGAAGCAGAAACCCGAATCGGAAAACAAAGACGATGGGAAGAAAACGAGACGAGAAACGGTCGAAAGAAGGCCATTAGGAGGTTGATCGAACGGGTCGCTAAAAATAAACCTGGAATTCCTTCGGGAACATCCAAACCGAAGCGCAAAAATGTACGTTTTCCGTTCTCGTTCTGCCCTGGGACTGCCATTCATCCCTCAGGCTTCTTATTTTGGGAGAGTAAATTTTTACTTCTGGTGCAAAGTACCCGCGGTCGTCACGGGGCTCCCGGAGGTGTTTGCCGGGCCAACAGGAAGGAATCCTGAAGGAACTCTCATCCGAGGGCCTCCCCAGAGCTTTCTATGTATCGTACCTGACGGGGGTTCTCCATCCCCTAAGTTTTACTGTCTTTTCAAGTTTTCCAAAACACCCCTACGCGTTTTAATAATAATTAATTAATTAACCATTATAACTTTTCAAAAAATAAATAAAAATAAATGAACACCGCAGACCTATTTAATTCCTTCAATAATAGCGTTTTATGCTTATTAATTTTTTTTAGAGCGCATATTAAGTGAAAACATTATGTTGAATTGCTTAGGTAACACTTAATTAATCGATTATTATTTTTCTTTTTGATCTTATTAATGCCTACATACATTATAAATAAATTAATATAGTTATAGTGCGGTAGTACATAACCTTTTTAAACCTTAATAATATATTCTGTAATTTTTTTTATCTTACTAAAGAGAAAATTTATGCAACAATAAGGTTTGTTTTTATGCATAGTTCTGTATATTTCAATTTATTGCTATTTTTATGTATATTTTTAATTTTAATAATTTTAATTTTTGAGGAGGATCTTTATTTTTCCATTCGTAGACTGTTAAATAATGGTGTTATGTATTATTATTAATCAACTTATTACATTTTTCTATCAAATGGAAATGGACACAAAATGATACATAATTTATCGCTTTTTCTCTCCCCTATTAACCATAGTTTTATAAAATTAATTTATCATTAATTAATTAATCATTAATTAATCTAATTAATGATTCTCTTAGGGTAGTTAGTTACTGCTCGAACTTATGCGTGAGAGATTTATTTATATTTATTTTTTAGTTTCTGCTAAATTTATCTGCATCGTTCGCACATGCATCTTGACTGGAAGTCTAATGACACGCACCCTGTTGTGAAAAATATTACGTTTATTTATTTAAAAACATAAATAACGGTTGTTGTACATCGCTTGTACCGAAGCATGTTGGTATTGAATTGATTGCCCCTTTACGGTGCCAAAAAATATTGGAAAGTGTTTCACAGCTGATCGAAGGAGAGGCATCTACTCTATGTATAAATATAGAGCATAAAGCTATATATAGAAATAGCATTGAGTGTGTGTTGTGTCTCGACTCACCACTGCGGGAATGATTTTTTTTTGGTAATTAAAACTTTAAGTTTTCTGTTTGGTCATCTCCCAAATGTTGTCAAGGAGGCAGACAAACTGTCAGATTTGTCGATCATCTGGATGGTCTAATCCCACGAAGTTGACTCTTTTTCCTCTGACATTGAATTCGAATGGAGCAAGTCAATTTTAAGAGAAGAAATTTCAATGACAATTGCTCTGTATCGGGGGGGATGAAATCCTAAAAGAAGGCCTTCATCCCTCGCTCAACTTGTTGTTTTCCCTCCTCGGCTTAAATCTGAATTGTGGATCCCATCTTGTTTCTCCTTTACTTAATTTTATATTGCGACTTGATCCTCATTCTCAGTATTTTATATGCGTAATTGGTGCAACGTGAATGGAATCACATCGACAGTGGTTTCTACCGGGGATCGAACTTTACTTTTTCTGTCGGTGTGCTGCAGTGCAGGGTGAAATTCCCGGTACTGTAGACTTTAATCGGTGGAAGGCCGCGGTTGGAAATTGGTTGAGTGCTCCCTGAACATTTCTGCAGAGTAGTAAAGGCAATAGAAAAAATGTGGCACACAGGCGATTCTTGATCTCATTAAATGTTTCTTTCTGCTGCCAACAGGAGTAGTAGTCTATTATATATAAAAAGCAGCACATTATTGTAAGGATAGTAAGAGGTACAATGTGTGAGGATTTTATAATATTATGAAGTTACAAACGTAATAAAAATTTTTTTGTACGTAGAGGATATCTAAAACATTTATATTAACAACGACTTACTCTTGCTTATTAACAATAACTTCTAATTATTAAACAATATTATTATGTATATTAACAATGTATATTAACAATTATATTATGTATATGTTATGAAACGAATAATACAAAATCAAATGATAAAAAGGGTTGGAAACGTTTTATAATTGCACAACAGACCTACTATATAAAATATAGTAGGTAATATATAATATATATAATATATAAAATATATAAAAATATATTACAGAAGAAAGGAAATTGTTAAATTCCTAGAAGTTGAAATCCCGTAGGGTGTGTAGGTTCATCCGGCAAAGTTACCTGGCAGCAAAGCCTCCTGTATTACAGGGACAGACGACAACTGAACGAGTCTAAATAAATAGACGGTGTCGGATAAGCAAACCTTGCAACATTAATTTAATATAATAATTTATCCACTTCAATCCTTCACGATTTCAACAGAAACAAAAATTCGTCTACAAATATAGATGTAGACAAATAACATACATAATGGGTCAGAGCCCAATGCGGTTGACTGTGTCAAACCAAACGAAAGGAAATGTAAAAAAAATGAAATCATAAAAACAAGTTTCGTATGAAGCAAATATTGTTTCGAATAACAAAAAGTGTGAATAATCGTATGCTACTGTGTAGAAATTAATTATTCGAAAACATGTTTATGTATAACGACGACGCGGTTATTAATAAGTAATTCTCAAAATCAAATTCATCCGCACGGTTCTCAACGACAGATGTCCGACCGCAAAAAGTTGATTTCGCACCAGCGCACCATGTTGACACGGTGACTGCCTCCAGTGAAAAAAAATGGGTTGTTCCGAAGTCTGTGCTAATGAGAAAACCTTATTAAGAAAAATTGAACAATTAATTTAACATTTCGTGCCAAAAGCGATCGTTCGGAAATCGACTGGACGCGAGCCAGACTTTTTTTCACTTCGGACGAATTTAAAATCTCAAACTTTCGCCCTGTTTCTGATGGGGCGTGACGGTGGCTGCCGTTGAATTTCCCACCGGCGAACTTAAGTGTGAGGGTCAAAGTTCACGTAAGAAAATTACAACAATCGGGAAAGGTAAGAGTCAAGTTAAGAAACTAATGAATGGCAGTCGTTAAACCGGAAATTGATTTAGTTACGCCGGTCGAGCGAGTGGAGTTTTCCTTTGACCGTCTGTGGCTTTCCTCTTCTTCCGGTTACGGCTAAAAAGGTTCCTGATGTGAGAAACCGAAATTTGACCGGGTCCTAGTCGAGTTCTTCGACGGGCAGAAAAGACGAAATTGGCTACGCGTGTGTTAAAATTCCGTTGCTTCGTTTCCGCTCGTTTCTCTATTTGTTTTCAATTTGTCATTAATAGACGCGCGACTTTTGTCTAGTCTATAAAATGTACGGCTTGAATTGGACGCTTTGGATACATCCGAATTCGGTCGGTTCCTTAAAATTGAACCAATCCGAACATCCCCTGCGTAATGGGTTTCGCATTCTTATTGAATACACCTTTAAACTGTTTCCGGTTATGCGAGACGTAAGATTCAGCGTCCTTAACATAAAGCTGACGTGCCGAATTTGATGCAGACGATTTCGAGTTCGATTTCCCCGTACTCCCGAAATGATACGTAACTAGCCATGGAGGAAAACCTAACGGTCGGAGGCAGGAACCAACCGCAATTCTGCAGTCGATTAAACCAACAGCAAAAAAAAGAAGTTATGAAAAGTAGTTGAGATTGAGAGGGAACAAACGCGCTTCCAGTCCGTTTATAGCGACTGCTAGGAAAAGAGAGCGAAGGTAAACTCCTCTCCTATTTTTTTTTGCTGCGTTTTAAAAAGCCAGAAGCCGTTCCGAACGGAGGGAAACCGAGTGAGAGAAGCAATGCAAAGAATGACGGAGTAAATGGGAGAAAAATTGATTTATAAAACGCAAGCAAGGCAACAAAATAAGCGGAAAATGGCGAAATGTAATAAAGCAAACCGAATTAAGGGGACAAGTGGAAAGGCAGGACAGAAAAAGTAGATGAAAAATTTGCTGGGCGGAAATGCGGAGGAAAGACAGGAAGGTTTCCCTTGGAAAGGAGGAGTTCCAGGAACGAGTACCTTTCGACGAGTGAAACGACTCCGGAGCCTGCAGCCGGCCTAATTAAAAAATAAATAATTTAAAAAATAAATCAATTAATAGATAAACACCCAAAAAAATTAAAAAATTGCTTAAAAAGTAAATAATAAGTGCCAGGTACCAAGTACCAGGAGACACAAGTACCAAATACATAAAAAAGACCTTGAACATACATAACCACAAGGCAACACACTTAACACTATTTCATTAGATACAACTCTCCCCACTTGTAGATTAATAACTGAAAAAAACTGAGGGCCAGATAAAAAGTCAATAATTTAAAAAAACTAATAATCCTATTATCTTATTTATATTAAAATAATTAATTTATTTCTCTAGAATAATGAACAAAAAACCATTAATTCAATTATTTTACATCTAACTTTTTGATTTTTCAAATGATTCCCTGTTTTCTATTTATTGATTCATATATTATCTTTAGTGAATGAATGCGTAGTGGTACGAATGATGGACAATGAGATTCTTTGACGAGTAGTATTGACCAGTGCGAACATAGAAAGAGAAAAGGTGGAAGATAAAGTAAAAAAATTAAAATAACAAGTAATTGCAAAAAATATGTAAGACAGTGCACGATACGGAAATAGCACTACACCGAGTCCCGCGTAAATTCAAAAGAAATGCAAAAAAAGCACAAAAGTAGCGTTTTTACGCGTGCGAGAGGAAAAAGACAGGAAGACAAGTCCTAAGTTGTAAATTGAAGGGAAAAACGAGGTCGGGGAAGTGAGCCATTCCTGTCGGGGCTGCCAGGAATGTCAGCAGTGACCGACGCAGAACGAGTTGTGACATTTGACAAAAACAGAAACAGAGACTGGGGTGACGGGGATGGGTGGCGGTGGATTTCTGTGGACCCCAAAAGTGACCTCCTCACCCAGTTGCAGCTGATTCCACGGGTGAAAAGCTGACGGATATGACGGATGACACGACTCCACGGCTCTTGTTTATTCGACCCGAAGAATTTTATGGTTTGAACGCATGCAAGACTGAACACGAACGCGAGCCCATGTGAACGTCTACGTAACAAGTCAAAAATAAGGAGATTTAAGCCGAGATGCAATTGGAACGGCCAGAACTTCTTGGTTCACGTCTTCCAACACACGAAAATTACACAAAGAACTTGGAATTTCTAATCACGAAAAACCCTCGGGACTTGCACCCAATCACCGACCATTCAAAATTTCAATATACTTAATATCAAATACCTTTAAACATCACTCTAAAACCTATATTGACCAGTGAAGTGTCTTTTCATTGGGTGTCAGAGCGGTCGTACCCTGGGGAAAGGTTAAACTATGTGACTCGGTTGGATAATTTAGAGGATTCAGAAAAGGAGAGTGTAGAAAGAAAAAACCTTAGGGTATAGAAAAGGAGAAATTTAACGACACAGAATAATGAAACCACTTGAGGAGAACCGTAGAACATCACCAACAAAGAAACAAATAAGAAATTGAAAAAAAGAAAAAATAAATAAATTATTAATAAAAATAGTGCGAGCAAAACCGTGACGTAGGCCAACATAAAGTGTTACGTATGACACTAAGCAGGGCAAGGGAAGCAAATAATATATAAAATAATATATAAAATAAAACCATTACGCTATGAAATTTATATGTACTGTATACTATAAGAAACCTATTAATACAGAAACTGCTACATAAATCCTGACGATACGGCAAAAGATGTAGACGCAGAAACCCTGTCAGTCTGGCTAAGTTAAACTGCACGGAGAATTCGTTGAAACGTCAGGAAGACAAAGGGAACAACAGTCTGACAGTGAAAATAGGAATGGATTGAATCCTAGAAAACAATCGAACATGCAAATCAAATTTCAGTTGTTTCCATCCTAGCGAACGCGGCCGATGACGTGGAGCCCACAGCAAGTTCGCACCGCACGGGGAGATAGGAAACCCGACGGACAAACCTAATCGTCCGACTTATTCTATTTACACGTTCGAGTGCCGGGGCACATGGCGTGTAAACAACAATCAAACAATTAAAATCTCGGTGTGATTTCCATCCGTCTGTCCGCGGGCGGTCACCTCGAGCTGTACGAGTCCGATAAACAGGAAACCGGAAAACGGAGGATGAGAACGGCGACAGGTGACTCGACGGAGACGGGTGGTTCGTGAGCGAGAGTTGACGTGGAATTAGTCTAAATCGTGCAGTCGAAGAAATCGCATTCGGTTAAAACGATAACATCGGAACGAGGTGCCAAACGGAATTCGAAACCGGATGTCACCGTGGGGATACGTGGCGGACGCGTGCCGACCGCGTGCGTGTGGTCTCCGACGATGCTCGATCAATGACACCCGTCAAAATTAAATTTAGTAGTCCAGCGAGGAAGTCAACAAGTAGAAGACGTAGTCGAGTAGAACACAAGACAGTACAATAATATACAGTAAAATAATTAATGGTAAATTAATGTTGCAAACAGTTCTCAAAACTAACGTAAATTTTCTTGTCCGCCATATTGCAAAAAAGCACAACGTGGGAGGAGACGAGAGCAGTCGAGTTAATAGAGGAAGTGCACAAGTGTCATGGATGCCACATGATCTTCTCATAACTTAAAGTTTCTTCTCATAAGAAAGTAAAGTCTGTCGCGTGTTCGACGAAACTATTATGGTGGTGGACTTGTAAAACACACCGAAGTGTAGTTTGACTATTACTTCAGTAGTTCCGGACAAAATGTCGGATAAAGAAACATTGAAGGTCGTCGAGTAGTTTCGACGAGGAGCACGCAATCCTTTTGATTTAGTTTTAGTCGGACGGGGCAGTTGGTGGCGGTAACTTCGACCCGGTTCGGAGACGTGTCACCGTCTCTGTTGTTGTTGACTCCTGCCACGGCCTCGTCGGTCGCACTGTCGAGCGCGTCAAAAGCTCGTCGATTTCTCTTTCATTTCCTCCAGAACTAGTTTAACAATGGGAAAAGTTTAATTTAGAGCTTCAGCTGGTGCGATACCCGGGGCGGGTTCAACGTGTGGGAAAAAATAAAAAGCGCCGGAGGCCATTGGCGAGAGACGCAAACTGGAGAAGAAAAATCGCGGGCGTCGTTAATGTCGGCCGACCAATTTCCGATTTTCTCCAGATTTCTAACCGACTTTTTCCCATAAAATGGAGGGTTGATTGCTCCTGTCGCTATATTTTTCAAAATGGCCGCGATATGAAATTCCTTCGACGGTCAATTTTTTTTTTCTTTTGCGTCAAGGTGAGCGTCAGGTTTCTTTCGAACTTCTCCTTCCCCAATGTCTGTGTTAAAACTTTTAGACTTCTTTCCCTTGAAGAAAAACTATAATAAATAGTTTTTAGATAGGCTACATTGAGCTACTCTCCTTATGTAACTGACATTCACTTCAGGTTATTTCAGCTTACGTTTCCTCTACCTTCTTTAGTTTGGTGTGGTTTATATCCACTCTTGTGTACAGGTCACAGCGTAGCCTTGCATTGTTTATAACTTTTATATATAATGTTTACAACTGGTGAAGTTTATTTTTTATAAGTTTCACCTTATTTTAGAGTAAGTGGTCTCACAAATTATGAATTAACATTATGGAAAACTTTTGTGTAGTGTAACGCTATGCAGTAATTTAGTATATATATATATTGTAGTGTAATAATAGGTTTGAGGAACGGTTTCGAATAGTTTGCTAGAGTTTGTAGCAGTTTTCGTTAGTTAAAAGTCGTCTATGACAAGTGTCTCGAAGAGTTTAGTATGTTTTGTATTACATATATTATTTATTTATACTAAACAGATTAAGTGATCTTTTATAGTTTGTAAATGTTCACAGTCTTAAAGAGATAACAGGCGATACGATTGTGTGTACTGCGTAGGAATGCGGATGTACACCATGGGATTCTTAGAGCATTTGTAGTAATATGTAGTAACCAGTACTCGTTAGTTAATTATGGTTTACTAATGTTTACGGTACCAATCAAATAAAATTTATAATTTATTATCGGACAGTTTAATGCTTTTCTGTAGCATAATACAGTATTATGGCGCAGCAAGTTGTATTAACTGTACGTTAACGGTAGACATTTCCAGGTGTAAACCGAGAGTGAACATCACTACCCCTGCTGTGTGCTGAGTACTTATTGTTTTCATGTGCATTCGATGGTCTCGCCGTTGGCAGAAGCAGAAGAAAAACATTCGGTAAACTTTGAAAGGCGTTCTGTAAACAGTAAATGACATCCGGAAGTGGTGAAAGGCTGGGAAGCGGATGCGAAAGAAAAATTACGGTGAAAATGGTTGTTCCTGTCTGTGTTGCCCCCACGGGGAGCAGAAACTTTGTTTCAACTTGATGACACACATTTTTCTTTTCGCCCCTCGCATGGAAACCCACGGAATGTTCCCCTTTCGCATCGGTTTGGGTACTTTGAGAGTAGAAAACTAACTTTGAGAGCTTCCGACCGATGACCGCAAAACGTCATTTTTGGTTCGACGGCTTGTTGGGAAGTGCAAAGTCTGAAAGAGTTTTGCTTCGGGAGCGATGGTTCTAAGTAAGTAGGTGGTAGACACTGCAGGGAAGTTTAATGTACGGTCTGTGCGTCGCATTACTTTCCAATCCTGCATTGTACACTTCCGCAATTCGGTCGCAAACAATATTAATAAAATTTATTGAGAGTTTTGCCACGGAAAGGCAGAGTAAACATTTTCACTTGCAAATGCACAATATTTGAAGTTTTCATTAAAAAATAAATTGTAGTATAAAATAAAAATAAAGAATTTTAAACTTCGCACAGTGCGTCTGTAAGTAGTACTTCAGAGTTAATAAAAAACATATACAGTCAGTGGGTTAAATCTAGGCTGTAATTAAGCACAATGAATCGTTTTATTCTTTCAAAATAGTTCTAATTATGTTGTAAAATACAATACATAAGAACATAATAACCAACGTAACATTCTGTGCGGAACAGAAAGCATAAATTTTGTACTGAATTCAGTAATAGTCGTAGTGGAAGTGTAGAATCGTTCGCTAGCTGGACAATTCCTCTTTAAAACTATAAAGAATCATGCAAACTGAGTAATGAGATGTCAAAAAAATATGTAAGAACACTTTCCAATATAAATATATATCTTCTTCACAATTTTATATGAATTAAAATATATATTTACGTGTTGCACCCAAGTACCACTTGAATATCCGGACAATCATCATACTTCTGAAGTTGAGAGGTTAGATGTAACGTCACAATGATTTAAAAAGAGTGAGGTGAGAAGTGATGTTAGAGAAGGAAAGTACACAGAAGAGAAAACTTAATTTGATACTAAAAAATCTAGAAGCTTGGTAAAAACTATTTCACTTGAATGGAGACTTAATGCCGGCGACCGTCGGTGCGACCGAGGAGGACGCGCTCTCCTCCAACTTCACACTTTCTGCCCGAGCGCCGCATACATCAATTAAAAATAAATTCTTAATTGACGTTCAATTTAAAAAGGGATTACTGATGGTGGTTTCGACCGTCAGAAAAGTGATATCCGAGCGAAGGCGGACGTCTGCGACCCTGCAGAACACAGCCAGAGGACAGGCCAGTGCTCGCCAACTCCCAGATGAACGGGTAAGAAGTCCTGGCGGTCGGCTTATTATTTTATAATTTGTTTGCAACATGCTTGTACAAGAGTCGCGTGTTGGGTTAATCAACGGGGAAAGGGGTTGCATAAAGAACAACATGAGGGTATATCAATGACCGGAGGGTAGAAAGCGGCAGCAGCAGCAGCAGCAGCAACAACAACAACAACAGGAGCAATCGTTTGGGAATGAAAACCCTTTGTTAGAGCAATTAGTTTAATAAAATCCAACCGATTATTATTTTTTAACTCTCTCTCTCTTCTCTCTCACTCTCTCTCTCTCAGAAAGGCTCACTTCTGTCCCACTCGAGACCCTCCTGGGGCTGATATCAAATCAATCGATCGAACCGGCAACTAATCCGACGCTTACGCCCTGATTTTAAAGTGAAATCTCCCGGATTGCAACAAACGGATTATTGGGACGTATGCCGACCCGTTCGTTTCGGCGGGGGAAGTCCCCGAGCGGAAACGACAATGAATTTTTTTCTTGGTCGACCGGAAACGCGTCGTTAACTAATCGGACGACTTCCGCTCGGAAATTTTTAATGGTTTCCCGCGTGGTAAAACAAAAGAGTCGGAAAGAAAAAGAAACTCGAGAACCAAACAGAATCCAACGGAAGATGAAGTTTTTTTTTGCCGTGCTGTCGGAGTCCTCCGCAGAGAATTCTGCCGTTGTAAGACGCCGCCGTTGTAGTGTCATCGGCGTGTGGTGTTTACTGCCAGTAAATTAGTTCAAGTCTACGTCAGCTGGGCTAGGTTGTTTGTTTAAAAAACCTCCTGGTGTTTTTTCCAAATGTCAGGAAAGTGTATTTTATTTAAATGGCACAATATATTTGTTGCTTAAATTATGGGTACAGTCGAGCAGACGATGAATTCCACGAGTTGGTGACTCAAATACGTCACCATTTTGCTTGATAGTGTAAGTGGTAGTGAAAGTATTTATGAGGGTCATTAAACGTTCAATAAGATAAAACAAATGGCGTTCCAATACTTAACAGTAAAATTGTAAATCGCATGTTCCTGCTGTGCATGAGAAATACCACTACAACCTACTACAAGTTCTGGAAAACAATCTCCTCAATGTCTCATTTCGTCACACAAAATCTAAGCTCCACATCCAAATCGCATACATGAGGATAAGAAGAAGCAACCGGAGGACACCAAGGAACGACTTGTACGCGACCGCTCGCAACGGAAGATGAAAATGGCGGCTGCGAGGGAAGATGACTTGAAATGATTAACAACTCGAATGACTCGAGTTTCAAATCAATTAATCGGGGAGGGTTGGTGCCGTAAAAAAAAAAAAAGAAAAACCAAAAATTGGAGAGCACGGAGAGGGTCTCAGCAACATCACCAAATCCACCCGACGCCCCACTTCCGACGAAGACGAGGCCCTAGGAGGAAGACAAAGAAATTCTCTGGTGACCGTGAAAGAGGGATTATACGACACACCCATTTACGGTAACATGAATAGACGCCATTAGATAAATTCGAAAGAAAAGGAGCGCAGATAGACGGATGAGTAGATAAACGGGGATGGGCAACAAGTGGGGAAAATAGAAATAGAGAGAGAGAGAGAGCTTTTACATACATTCACATACATAAAATCTTTAATTTGAGAGCTTTTCCATAATTCCTCGAGAGAGTTGCAGAGTCCCAAGTTCGCGGCATCAAATTTCGGTGTTCATAAGTTTTTTATTAGAAATTTAAATTCGAGATTAGGGAAAGCTCGTGCAGAGAGTTCTGCGGGGATTCAAAAAGCTTTTAGGCTTGTTAACAATCGATCGAATAATAATAATAATAATAATAACAAGTAAAAGAAGAAGAAGAAGGAGGAGGAGGAACAAGTGGAGAGAGAACGAGGAATTAAATTACTGGTTAAGACTGATCGGGAACTGGCAAGCTTTTTTCTAATATTGCTCATGAACATATTGCTCAATATTTATTAACATTATTTTTTCATGTTTCTCCCCTCGTACACTCAATATATCTACTTGCACTCACACGACCAGGTCCTTCCTTTCGTTTCCGGCTCGGTAGTCAAAAGAAGGTGAGGAAGATTGTCGCTGGTGGTCATCAAACGTGTGGATCTGTCAAGAAATCACAACTTGAAACGAAGTCACGTCAATTTAAATAAATAAGCGGAGATCAAACGTTTAGCTCCCGACGTGTAATGTAGTGCCGTGTACAGGATTTATACTGTATTTTGATTGAAGTTCACACACAGACACGAAATTTGTTGGGGTAAATTAGAAATTCTGATTGAAATTAAATAACCGAATAGTTCTTTCTGCACTTCGCAAGAAGTTTTAAGTATTAATAATTAATAGAAACTGCTTCCACTAGAGGAACGATTTATGTATCCATTTCTACGTCTTCCGAACTCGCGTATTCCGTCGTGTTGTGATTGTAGTGTGACAACAAACTTAAAATTTTGTTGTCCGGTTCTCATTGCAAGCTACTTACTAACGGTTGTAGTTTTTATTCAAATTTATCACACGACAAAAAGTGTTCTGTGGAAGTGGTACGGCTAAACAGTAAGAATTTTTCACTATACTACGGTACCCTATCTACTACTACTACTACTAGTACTACTACTAATCATTCGCTTTCGATTTTGAACAGTACGAAGTTCCACACCACTGAAGGAGAAGTTCCAACAGCAGAGTAAGCAATTTGTTTTACTGATTGGCTTCTTCTTCTTCTTCATAAACGTGGTGGCCAGTTGTAACCGCGTACTCAATTAATACTCAGTTAATAATAAGGATTAATAGCTGGATAACAATTATTACAAATATTTAATAAAAGGTGAAACAGAGAGCGAGAGTCCGCACGGTCCTTGTGACGGTAATTCGAGGCTGACCGAATTTCGGTGAATTCTTCAATAACTTCACATAATAAATTTCGATTCGATCGTTTCGCGTTGGAAACAACGGCGGGCCCACACGAGATGGCTGACTGATAAGAAACATAAATCTAAAATTGATTCATTATCAGACAATCACATAATGCGTTACGCGTAGCGATTCACGAAAAACCAGAAATCCCAGATTAAATGTCAACGTTCCCGCTCGCCCGTTTCGAACGCAAATTTTCAGAATTAAATCGCGCTAATTCAGCCCACCCGAGAGCTTTTAAGGCGGGGAGCTTTGCAGGTGGGGGGGAATAGGCATGGAAACGAGTGGTGGCGAACAGGAAGAAGAAAGCACGGGATGCGTTCGGAAGAGAAAGAGTGAAAGGAAGTGAAAGCCACTCAAGTCAAAACGAAAAATTTCAACGTGGCCGAAGAGAAAAAATGACAATGAAGTACCGTGAACAAGTATAATATACAATAGTATAATAATATAAATGAAATACAATGTATAAAAAGTATGACATAGAAGAAAATATAATACAGTATAAGACAGCAGTCGTACAGTGTAGCTGAGGGTAAAAAACAGTATTCCTAGCAGCAAGTGCTGTAAGAATAAGGCGGTGCTAAATATAAACAATATATATTATAAATATATATAAATAATAAAAAATACAATATATATAAATAAGAGATAGCTACAGATAGGTAGAGTGAAAACAAGATTAAGGAAATCATAGGAAAATAGGACGTGGTTGGTGTATATAACGTTTCTAGTAAAACTATCCTACAACAGCAAGTTATAAAATATACATACGAAACGTTACATAAATATATATAATATATAATAATAAAGTTAAATAATATTAATTTCATTTATATGAATAACACAAAACGAGTGAAAAGCTTGAACTGACGTCAAACGTGACTCTCAACTTAAAAAATAATAAAAAAAAAATGTTGAAAAGTGGTCGGGAGAGAACATGAATAGGACAAATTGTGACGAATAGTAATAGTCGCGACGAATAGTAATCGTAAAAAATAGTGATGTAAACCATAAGTAATAAATAGAAAACCAATAGTAACAAAGAAAGGTCCGTTTAATAATGTAAAAATAAAATAAATAAAAATAAATTCCGCAAAGATTTGTGTGAAACCGGAAACGGAAATTGGTCTACGAAACTCTAGGAAAGGAAAATAGTCAAAAAGGGGGGTGTGTGTGGGGGGGGGAAATAGTAAGGACGCATAACAAATTTGATTCTTTTATCTAGTTCATCCACCGCCACCACCACCACCCGCGACCCCTCTCCCCCCGTCTGCAGACAAAATGGAGTTTCGCGATAGGAATTTTTAATTTTCCAAAGAAAAATATTTCCAAGGACCGGGGAGAAAAACTTTTCTTTCTTTCGTAGCATCTTCTACTTTTTTTTTCCTATCCGGAGCAGCATTATCTAACTAATTACCTTCTGTTAATTACGTTCCATTTTATTTTAAATAATTGGAGAAATGCAGAAATTAATTTCAGACTTTTCGCGTTTCCTGCAGCTATGCCACCCCAGCCCCAAACCGGTCGAACCGTGGGAAGGCGGGCTAGGAAACGCGGGCGTACAAGTGGTGAAAGTGTCGTGAAAGTAAAATGTCGCGACAGGAGTCGATAGTTACTTTGTGTGTTATGTACATATACTGTATTATGTACATATAAACGACGCTATTGTGTCTGGTTGTGTTTGTAGGCCTGGTGTGTGGGAGAGCGCTCGGACCTCTCACAGTATGTCTGCTTGGGTCGATTTGACTTTTTATTTTTCTATACAAT
Organism: Polyplax serrata; assembly: GCA_037055365.1. Taxonomy (NCBI): domain Eukaryota; kingdom Metazoa; phylum Arthropoda; class Insecta; order Psocodea; family Polyplacidae; genus Polyplax; species Polyplax serrata. Next base: position 9,308,023 of record JAWJWE010000038.1, on the reverse strand, counting down.
CTGTGTATAATTTTTTTTGACATACAGACATACATATTTTTCTGTATATAGTTATAATTTTTATGCTTCTCTTCTGTATTTGTTTCACTTTGTCAAACACTTCCAATCTATTTGTGCCTCTTATGTATACTTATGTATTATTTGTTTGCCTTCTTTTGAATGTTAATTTAACACTACCTGTCTGTGTATTTTATCCACGCTACTTCAAAACTTTCGTTGCTCTATTTTATGTATATTTGTCTATTATTTTCCTTTTGCAGTTCCAACGTCTATTTTATACGTTTTTACGTCTCTGTCTATTTATATTTTATTGCAATTTTTCATTCGTGTGTTTACAGTTTGTTTTTTTTCGTTTATTTTATTTTTACGCGTACTCGTGTGCTTACCATCTGTAGAATTTTTACTTTTTTTATTTTCTACGTACTGTAATTTTGTATATTTTCTACGTAATTCTTTGCCTCTCATTCCTTTTTATTTAAATCTCATGCTTATTCTTGTAATCTGTACACCACTGTGTACCTTCTGGGAATATTTTCAGTTGCGTATAGTTTTTCTCACGTTCTTTCTTCGACGATTGTCATCCAACGAAAGGCGTTGACCTTACCGTCCTCGCCTGTTTTTCTTTCAAGAACCCTACCTTTTGATGTTTCCCTCTCGTTCTCCATCGAGTTGTAATTTCCTCTCGAGAAAACCCCCTCCACCTTTTGTACACTACTTTAACATTGAGAGCCTTATTTTTTCGTACAAGTTTCGCGTACCGGGTAAAAAGAGTATTAAATGAATATTATATTAAACTCTTGTCGTATCAGTGTTGCAGAAAATTTCTTATTAATTATATTGTGCCGTCTTTTTAAACAAAATAAATAACGATTAAGGCAAATTAAATAAATAGGTAAATAAAGTTCAACTGACCGTTTTCCGGTCATTTGTTCACATTCGCAAGGTTCAAATAATTACTATGGATTAACAGAAATGTAATCCAACAGGAGAGAAACTCTATTGTCTAGTTTTTCTTATTCAGTGTGTAATATTTCCGGGAAACAATGGGATGTTGGAAAAATCATCCTTTCTTATTTCAAACAGAATTTCTGATGAACAACTTTGATACTTTGTTGATACTTTATACTGTAAGTTCAACCGACTAGCACAAGCTGAGAATTGAAGGGAGTAGTTCGTACCGACTTAAAATATTGAGAAGAAAATTGAAATTTTTTAACGAAAAGGGTTGGTTTATTAAAATTTGGGTCAAAATGGTTACTTAAGCTTATTGAATTTTGGTGTGTTTTTAATAGTACATTTTTCATTAGTTTTTATTCGCTTTGGTTATGTACGCTCAACGAAATCAGAAGCCGCGAATCTTAACGTTTCTTGTGTACTCGACCACTGAGCACATTGTATTTAGACTTACTTTATATTATTATTTGAACGTTTTTTTAATAATTTATGTATATTATTTAGTCGTCTTTTATATGTCTCTTAAATATTGTTTTCATTTGTGTATCTTATATCGAATTTACTTAGCTGTTATGTTTCTTTCTTGTTCCTTTCCATATTTTAATTCTGAGTATTCCTAAAGAGGTGTAACCCTCTTTTTCTTCCGTTTTTCCAGGTTACGTTTAATATGTATTTATATATTTAGAAAATAATACAGGTAATGGAAGTAATAGAAGGAATATACGTTTAGAAACATCACGAATGAATGTGACGGCAACCTTTCGAACTCTGTCTTATTGTATTTATGTATGCATTACATACGTTTTTATTTAGCCTTATTTTTATGATTGTTTGGGTTAACAAGTTTTTCTTTAACTTGTTAAAGAAGTCGTCCATGTGTCGTTGTGATTTTTTTGCTACTCGAGCACCCGAATGGGAGCTTGGCACTCGCACAAGTGAGTGTGTCTCTGAGAAAGGGTAAAAAAACCTTCTGCAACGCTTTTTTTGTCTGGTCTGGAGAGGTTAAGATTTAGAAAGACTCGGAGAGGAAGATCGACAATTTTCGGGGCAGTTACTCTTCACAATTAAATTTGCGTAAAATTGGGAGGTGAGACATGAAAGAGATGAAAAAAAAACAAAAATGCGACGGAAAAAGCTGGACACTACCGGATGAAAGGTCACGCGTGCGTAAGGCGTGCGCGCGTACGTGCAAGCCGTCCGTTTCCGGTCCGGCGTTCACCACCGGACTTATTAAACTCTTTTAACCGACTTATTCTCTTATTTTTCAGGTAAGACAACTTCCTGTGTGGTTCCGACAACTCACACGGTCAACTACACGGCCCGGCACATCTGAAGTACCAAACTACAACTTCCGGTCGGTGGTTTTCACTCTTTTGTATTGAACTATATATGTTTTTTCCCATGTTACTTTAATAATACGTTTAAAGATCGAATTTTTTCATTTCCGGTATATTTCGCCACTCGCATCGACTCGTTTTCAATTTAGACGAAAGCTTTCACCTTTCCGCGTAACGATTTCCCCTTATTTATTTATTTATTTATTTTTTTTTACCGGCGAAAACTCCTTTCTTCTAATTTCCTCCCTGAGAAGGCTTAACCATCTGGAATGTATTCACTCGGTTTTCACTTCACTAAAAATCTCTCGTTTATTTTCATGAGAAATTTCAGCTCTGATCCCTTTACGTTCCACCCGAACTCTCAGACTACATTTTCTTAACTTTCATCTAACTTACCACCCTTATCGGAGGGTTTTGATCTTTCTGAAGGGAATTTTGCATCGGGGAGAAAGAGAGAGAGAGAGAGCAAAAACCAAGAATATTACGACCACCGCGTTTTATCGGATCGAGTACCCGGAGTGAATACTTACCTTTCCCTTACCTCGGATCTTTCTTCTCTCTGCAAAGTACAAAATGGGGAATGAATCTTTGTTTTTGGCAGTTGGTCCTCACAGGGAGACGTACGTCTCGGAGATGTTTTATTAATTTCGAAAAATAAATAACTCATACCATTTAGTACTTTTTATTGTCACTCAAATTAAGTAAAGTTGACCACGTGTTCCGAGTTGCTTTCCTTATAATAATTTTCATATTTTTATCCCTTGAACAGACGTAGCCCAGGGTCTTTCATCCGTTGTACGCATAAATACATAAATTAATAAACATATAGCGACCACTAATCTTCGGTACTGCTTCGTAATTGGTAGATAAAAATAAACAAATAACAGGGTACTCTCAAAATTTTATACAGTACTTCATTATTTATGGATTTCAATATTTATTAGAAGTACATGCTGTTTTAAATGATCCATATTTATTTTTAACTATATATAATAAACCATACGAATAAATACAATTTTAATTATGCAATTACAATATTAATAATTACAGTAAATAAAATATCTATGTATGTGGTTGAATTGGGCGGTTTATTTTCTCACACATTTGCGGCCCTAATTTTACCACGTGACTTATTAATTCTTATACATAATGTTATGTTCGGGATAAACCCAATAGTGTATTACTGCCGAGTATATTTTTATTAATATATGTCTATCTCTTTTTTCAATTATTTTTCAAATAATTTCACTAGTATTTTTCAAAATAACTGAATGCCGACGTTATTTGGAGAATTTAATTGAATGGTTCGTACTTGGAATTTCTTACCTTCAAAAAATAACATTTCAAATTTTAGGGTTTTAAAAATTTTCCAAGTAAAAAAAAAATAAAAAATAAGGGTAAAATATCTAATTCCACGGAAAAAGGATTAATTAATTAATTGCGATTAATTTCCACACTTCAAATTAATTTGTCCGGTTAAATTAAATTGATGGCTTCCTTTGTTTTCGCGTCGGAATTCTTCGGTAAAACTTGAGAAAACAAATTGAGAAGGGAGGGAACCCGCGGACAAGTCTCTTAACATCAGAATGACCCTTCACACGGGTCAATTGGGTTAGCCCAGGGTTCCGTTGGGTCTCATCGGTTTCGTCGTCTTCCTTTTCGCTCGGAAACCAGACGGTTTCGGGGATGGAAATTTTTCGCAGGGGAAAAAAATAATGGAGGATTTTGATTAATTCGGTTTCGTTCCTCGTCTCTATCGTTTTGCAAAAAAACCACCCCAGTCCAACGTGGGGGTTGAAGAAAAAAAAATAGCCTCGAGACGGCGAATTCATCATCGTCGTTCCTCGTTTCTTTTTCCTCTCTGCCCAGAGGCTTCGGTAAAGATAATTACCATTCTGCATTATGCTGGAGCTGTAAGAGTCTGACGATGGTTGTGATGTCGATGGCTGTTGTAGTGGTGGCGGCGGCGATGGTGGCGATTCGAGCCAGTCGAAAATAAGTCGGAAAAGGGACGATGTCGGTCGTGTACACTCCTTTGTCTCACTTTTGTTCGCTTTCAATTACAAAACATTGACGTTTTGTACATTTTGTGTACACAGCCGAACAATAAACGACACTCATCGACTGTCGTTAATTTGTAATTGATGGGTGGTAGTTAACGGGAGGAACAGGAATAACTACGTTTTCTATTTTAACGTGAGTTTAAATTCGAGGTTCTGTACACCGGAAAAGACCAACCGCCAACTAGGAGTTACTGGTCGAAAGCTGCCAAAACAAATCGACACTGTGTGGACGTAGGGCAGCACTCCGAACTTCTGACTAATGACAGCCTCCCCAGCAGAACACCACTCGACAGTTCTCTTTACCTGTGCTACCCTTCTCTGTTCTCCTGTTGGTGACTTCATCGCAACGGGAACGTCTCACCGTTTGCGATTACATTCACGGAAACGTCGTAAAACAAAATAAAAAAATTTCACGTGGAACCCTCTCGAAGGGATGACGTTTTATAGTTGAGACGTTTTCTCATTGGTTTTATTTGAAAGGAACGGTCGCGTCGACAGAATGCCAGAGGAATTTACAATACACGACGGTGGAACGGTTGTCAAATGCAAAACGAAACGAAACCGTAGTAGTAAGTTGTGCACCACCACCCACACCCATCCGTGGATGGGAGAGAGTGGACAACACAACGGAACAACAAAGATGGAAGGGAACGAGTTGGTCCTTTGGGAACCTGAGGTTAACAAAACGAGGCTTTGATTTAGCCACAGACCGAAGGGTTCAAAGTCGTAAACAACAGCCGACAGGATGAGACTGACTAAAACTACAATTCAACGCTTAAATTGCTTCTCACGCAGTACAGGTACCGGGTACCCGACATAAAATGCAGTAGGTACAACACCGCTGTCCTGGTCTAATAAAATTTATTTTTTATTTCGTGTTCAATGGGCCACTCACACACGATGGGAAACGGACAATTTGTTTTTTTTTGTCCTCGTCCACAGTCGAGGGTTCTTCTGAGTGTTCGTGTCGATGTGTTCTTTAAGCAGAAAAACTACACAAACATTTGCTTATTAATTTAGTCTTCTCCTTTTTTATCTTGTAATTTAGTTTGTTTAATCAATCGCTTAACTTCCCCATCTGTTCGTTAAACTTAACCGCGTTTCCATTACTTTTCTTTCCATTTACCCTCACCGCCTGGTTTCCATTGTTTATTTATCGTATTTCTTCCCTTTACTCTCTCTCTCTCTCTCTCTCTTTTTGCCATTCTTTCCGCCGTCACATTGTCCCATTTTATTCTTTGACAAAAACTTTTAATCGCCCAAGAATCAAAACTTAATCCAAATTCACAATGTAACCGAATCGGATACAACACGTTCCGCTCTTTATTATTAATATAATTTAGGAAAAAAAAGGACGGGAGAAGCCGGGGGAATTGTCGAACGAAGGGAAAAACAGACAGGAATGTTCGCGTAGATAAAGAAGATGACACCACGAGAGGGTTGCAGAAGAGAAGACAACCTAAGGGGTGGTTTTTAAGACGCGGCTGTGAAATTTGATAACGCGACTATTGAATGTAGTTAAGAACGTTGAGGAGATGCACCGGTGACACTACATAAATAGTGCACTTTATCGTAGTGAGAAAGTTGATTGGAATGCTGTTACGGAATGGTTCATGTACGGGTAGGTAGTAAGTTCACGATACATAAATCGTTATGTACATAAGTACAACGCGAAGTTCCGTACTGACAAGCAAAGGAACGACGGGGGAAGTATCTGACACGTGCGACAGGATGGAATAGAAATATGAATAGAAGTAAAAGAAAAAAGGGTACATAGGGTACATACAAGGGTACATAGTACAAATAATAATAATAGCAAATAAATAAAATAATAGATTTATAAAAAAAATATATATTTTATTACACAAATATTACACAGAGAAGGAGAATAAAAAAAAGTACTAACAAGGAAAGTAATAGCAATATGATACTTAAGAGTGCAATACATAATAATACATAGTGGTGCGGCCATATAAAATTTATACAAGTAGAATTAATATAATTTTTTTTTAAATTCTTCTAGAGACACATACAATTGAACGACTCAATCTTTAAGTTACAAGATGATGAATCAATCAGTAATTTTCAATTACTAGTTGTCCTAAATCTATGTATCGATAGAGAGCCATCCCTTAATTTAAATGTTCTCAAGGTGTTACATAAATTTACATAAACGCGTACACTCCATTTAAAATACAATATACCTGGTGTATACTCGTGGGAATAGTTTTCACCGTTGAGCGACTCAACCAAACAAAAGTTAAAGTTGTTAATCAGCAAGTTATCCACTCAAATAGGTGAGAATAGTTCAACGGCCGCCTCATTCGAGTTCCTAATGAAATGGTAATGTTATCAAGAGTGATAAGGTTCGGTAGGAGTAGACGCAGTTGCGATGAGGAAAGCGTAAAAATAGTCGGAATGAACCTCGGAGGAATTGTTTGGGGTATGTAGATGACCTGTTCAACGTAGTTCACTCCTATTTTCTAGTAAATGAAGGGGAACAACTCGCTGGGGAGTAGTAAAGTGATGTCGCAAGAGACGTAATTGCTTTTTACGTGGTGCTTAGGGTGGTTCGTCGTCGCAGTTCGTCGGGGGTTGAGGGTAGTTGTGTGTGTGTTTGTGCGTGTGAAGACACTGCCAAATTGATCAAAGTGTAGTGTACCTTTTGCAGGAACGCCAGGGAACAAAAACCAGATGTTAAAAAAAGGTTTCTAGGATCCGGGATTTTAACTAATGATTAGTACGAATTTAGGGTGTCGGGAGTGCACACGGTAGGGTGAGATGCAATGGCTTCGCTTCAACTAATTTCTGCAAAACAATTAAGCCCATTAAAATTTATTGACTCTCCGTTTTGACACCCTCGTCTTCATCCGCCACCAATTGCCATCAACCCTTATTTTCTATTTTAAACGTACTTCTCACTTACGCTCAGCCATTTTGATAGTTTCTCTTGCCGTTTTCTAAGTTTCGAACTTCAGTTCAATCGTCGATTTTTTTTCTCCAGTTGACTGACACTCATTTTGATTATTCTATTTTTGGGGTTTCGTGGTTTAATATTCGATCAGTTCGCTTCCTAGAAATAGTCAAGACGTTTTCCTATGTCAAAACCTTCTGCATGATCTTCTACTGGTGGGGTTTTTCTTAAAGGAAATGAGGGTGTTCCGCTTTTCGTGTACTTGTTCTTATGTAGTAAAACTTTCAACCTTTAGCATTTCTTCCCGTTACTGTACCTGCAGGAACGTGTACTGTGCTCTATACTCGTACTATATATAATTTCTCAATGCAAATTTGGCAATACATTGTCGTCTCTGCTTGTTCTGCAGTCCAAAATTGCAAGTTAACTTTTGATTCTCTTACGGCAAGCCCACAAACACGAAAGCCTATTTTTCTTTTCACCCCTACGCGACGAACAGATTGAAAAAATTTTATTGAAATATTTCTAGCCTTAAATATTAGGGTCAAAAATATTTTTATTAGCTGAGAGCATTGCGATCGAAGAATTAGTACTGGATCCGGGGTCGCCGAAAAGAATAAGAGGAATGAAAATTAGGGTTGAAACAATAATAGGAGAGTATCAGCAAGGAACGTACAAAGTGATTTATCGCGCATCCAAGGGGATGGCAATTGAAGCGAAAAAAACTCAATCAGAGGGTAGTAAAGAAACAATTCATCGTGCCTACGACGATTTAAAAAAATAATAAAAGTAGTTTTCTCCCGGATGGTGTAGGAAGTGACTTCATTTTAACGTTGTCACACGTAAAACTACCGACGTCGGAGTACAAAATTAAGTTCACACTAAATTCTATTACGAATCAATAAATAAGTACATAAATATTCATTCAAAAAGTTAAACTCGATGATGTAGCCCTAAGACACTCAATAACCGCACTTACACGTGGTCATTGCACGTGTGCGCGGTCGACTCTCCTTCACCGCCGAGTACCCGGGCATTGAGTAGTTTACGCAAACCGCTGCCCAACTAACCATAAAACTAAATTACAGAAATATGACGGGAGGGTGTGGAGTAGTAAGGGGAAAAATAATGGTCGGGAAAAAAGTGGAATGCGCGGGAATAAAAGAAACTCGTTCCTCCCGTTCCAGGAGTAAGAGAAAGCGAAAGTAATGAAAATTACTCTGGAATTCTTAATTAAGAAAGAGAAAAGATAAATTCAAAAGAAATTAAAGTCAAATTTAAACTTCTAAATTAAAAAAAGGTGACCTCTGAAATATGGCCGAAGACTCACCCGAAAAAAAAAAATGAAAAGAAATCGCCCGGAGAAAGAAGGAAGAAGTCGGGTGTCGGACACAGGTGGAAGAAGAAAAGCAAAACCAGAAATGAGAAAGGTGCCGGTCGTAACTGGAGACATCAACGGATTGCTCTAACTTTGACTGGGTTGCGTACAAAAAAAGCAAACGGTCGCCACATTGTGGAAAATGCATGAGAAGCCATAAAATGAAGGAAACCTACTTAAAAATACATTTCTTCAAGTCGAAACGGTTCGGTTGAATCCGACGAGGAAGAGAAAACGTGTACGGTAAAAAGGAAAAGGTAAGCAGAAGAACATACTGGCAAAACAGAATGATGCCATCGTCAAAGGGGTTGATGCTGATAAGGGAAAACTGATAGGAAACGACGAGTGCGATCAACGGATGGCGGATTAAAAGAGAGAGAAAAGAAAAACAACAACTGTAGTTGGAAGACGTGCAAAGACAAAGCTGACTAGAAATGGCAAGGGAGCAGACAACAATAAAAGAAATATTTAAAATAAAAAATTCAGATGAAAACACTGTACCACTGTATAAATACATTTTTATATTATATATATACGGAGCATAAAAAATATAAAGTATAATATTTATATAACAAAACTGATAAAAACGGATAAAAAAGTGCAATAATTTTACTAATACACAATTAGTAATTTATTAACATTAAAAAAATATGTTACTATTGAATACTAAAATACTGTACAGTTTTAAACGCCAATACTAAAATTATACTGTACACCATACAAGAGGGAAACTATCGCTTTTACAGTTCAAACATCCCTAAAAGAAATTAAGAGAGAATTGACGAAAGTGATAAATGGTCAAAAGATTTAAATTTTGAAAGACATATCTTAATAATATTCGTTTTAATAAAATAAAAAACATAAAATTAATAGCACAGTTTAAGTAGAAACATTAGCAATGAGAGATATAATAGGGAAAGGTTTTATAAGGTACTCATCACCTCTGGTCAGTTCATTCGGTGATTGTGTGTAATAAAAATCTCTACAAATATGTAAATGACGAAAAAGTACTGTATAGTAAATATACATTGAATATACACATGCATTAGGTGAACATTATGTTTGTATGTTTTAGTATAGAATATACATAATAATTAATGAGTAGAGGCGTCGATGTGCTTGCGTATAATAAACTTAAAAAACGTACAAAATCCATTATGAATGAGTAACGTATACATAGGGTGAATAATTGTAGTTAAGAAAACACAGTTTCAGTACAAAAGTAATTTTTAAAGGAAGAAGAAGGAAGAACGTGGAAAAGTAAATAAAGAGAAAGACGTGGACGAAACAATGAAACACAACAACCGACAGTTTGCCGGTGATGGAGGTGATGAAAGTTACGATAGTTAAGATACAGGAGAAAAGCAAACAGTTCTGACGGAATCGCGTGGAAGAAGAAATCCTTCGGGCATCTTCTGCCACGTTGGTTCGCGTGTTTTCACACCTACGGGAAGTAATTTTCTCACACGTGATCATTGTCTAATTTTCACCTGACAAATTTTTCTCAATCTTCTTCTCGTGACGACGTCTTCATTCTCACACACACACACGCGCGCGGGTGTACGCACACGCAGAAACGCTCAGTTTTCTCGCCCCACGTCACGCAATTACCGCCAAAATAACCCTGAAAAAAAAACCCCCAAGATTTTCCTCGTTCGCTCGTATTTTCATAACTTTCATAACTTTCTAATCCGGCGATCTTCTTCCTTATGTATTCAACGTAATGGAAACCTTTCATGTTGTTTTCCTTTCCGGTGAAAAAACGACGGTGGGAAAACGGTTTTTCCTACTTGAAATTTCATTCTTTTAATTAAGTAATCCTTGACTTTGAGATGTTCCTAACCCCCTGCCCCGACGTGAAAAATTAAAACTTGAAGCTGAAGAATGCGAAAAGACGGCGAAAGTGAATTAAAATCCGATTAATTCTGAACAAGATGAAGAGAAGGAGTGGGCCCGGTGCTTCCATCGCTCAATTCGCAATTGCATCCTTTTTTTTTAAGAAAATTATGGTTTTTGAGCAAGGTATTCATAACACGTATCGCAATAATTGTGTACACCCACTAAAAGCTTCTTTCTACCTGCTCCTTCCACAACAGCTTCTTTTTTTCCTAACCTCTACATTCTCACCTCAAGCATCAAGTTCTTCCTCTGGGTAGATGTGCTGTGACGTCACAGAAGGTTGAAGGTCATAAAAATTCTTCTTTCGTAAGCCGACCTGAGCATCGTACAGCCCACAACCCTTAAAGTAAGGTACTGTCCACATTTCTGGAGATATGTGATCGTACACTGATACGAGATACTGATCTCTTGATCTTTGAATGTTAAACGTTGCTCCTGGAGATCGGCACGCGCTCGGAATCGAGTGTGTGCCTTTGTGCGCAGTATAATTTCCCTATATAGTTGTTTAAATTGAAATTTAATTTCTACTCGTTTGAGTTTTTTCGTTTACGTCCTCCTACGTATTTTCTTCTGCCACTTTATCGCTTTTTTATTTGCTTTTACCACTGTCACTGCTACATTCATTTCTTTTCCGTCGTTCGTCGGGCTTGAGATGTTTCCTTTTACCGGCTGGAATTTTTGTTCCCGCGCACGCTGCCTTGAGGACACGTGTGCTAAACGAGAAGTAATTTTATGTACTCTCTGAATGTTTTATTGTCTCCAACACGCTTCGGCGATTAGTTTTACTGTTAGTTACAATGTCCAGAAACCGAACATACCAATGCTCGACTTTTACTTACGTAGAAGTCCGTGTCCCTTCGTATTTGATTCGTTCAATGTTTTCTTTTCTTAATTACAAGAGTCGTTTTCGTAACTCGGTCGGAGAGGTACTTTGCATGATGTTTCATAAAAAAATTTACGAGCTATGCACTCCGGTCTTTGTCATGCAATTAAGGCATTACTCCCTTCGCCGGTGACGTCACTTGCGTTTTATTGCATCGAAACTTTAAATTTCGGTTGGAAAGGGTCAATTTTTTCTGCTGACACGACAACTCCTGCCCTTAAAATGACCTTTCTCTCCCGAGGAAAGGACTCGCTTCCTTCCTTTTGTGTTGTGTCACCGTCGCTCACCTCGAAATAAAGTCGAACGCCAGGGGAAACATCCGAGAGACAGTGAAAATCACCTGGCCATGAGAGCGACACGGTAAGACGTTGATTCCGTGTAAATTTTGTATATAGTAAAAACAACCCGATTTGCTTCTCTCATTTTCTCATCCGCGAGATGATTCCTCCGTTCAATTTTGTTGCCTTTTTTACTACTTTCGCGATATTATAATTTACTACTTTTTCGCTCTGCTCGAGGCAGAAACAATTTACCGCCATTAATTTTATTTCTGTTCTCTTCTGTTTTCTGTTTTTTTTTTTATGCGAGGACGTAACTGTTACTCCTCCGTCTCGGTTCTTACACTTTCAATTTCCACGTGAAAATATATTAATTTCTTTCATCTCGTTTTGTGTTCCACTTTGTCGGCGGTAGTCATCAGCGCCGGACTAATTTATAGAAGCAATCAATTTTCTACTTTCTTAATTTAATGCTTTTCGCATCTCCTCCGAAATTAGTCTTGTTGACTCAATAATAATTCATTTGGGGAAAGGTGTGCCTGTTGTTGCCGTTGCCGTCTCCGTCGCCGTCGTTCCTGTTGCTGCCGTTACCGCTCTTATTATCCCGTGAAAGGGTAATGGATGACTCCGAAGTGAACATTATAAACCGGTCCCGGGTCCCCGAATATAAACACGAACATTATGTTACATTTTTATCTACGTCATCGTTACAAACGACTTCCACCGAGTGTGCATTAACGTCCCGGTGAAATACAGCATTTCACAAATCTTTATTATTGCCTTTTTCCAAGCTCCCGTTCTCGCCGTCATCCAAAGAAAGAGACGGAAACCACGGGGAAACGGCGAAATGAAAGGGAAACCACGGCGCGGTGAGACTGTCTGTCTCTGACTAGGACAGAACACCTGAACCTGAACCTCGTGCGGAAGTGTCGGCGCACCGAATCGATTTCTTTGAAATCGTTCAGGGCGGATACGGTGATCCTGACGGCTGCTGTCTTTGTCAAAAAGGAGGAAAGGAGGAAAAAAAGAAGAAAATAAAAGCAATAAAAAGACAACAATAACAATTACATTAAATCTAAACGAGACGAGAAGAAATCCGAGGATGAAAACTTTACAGTGACAGCGTTTAACCGTTAAATTAAAGATGGCGAGGTTGTGCTGGAATTTGTAGGAGCCTCGGACCAAAAACTGTATTAAAATGGAAGCAAACTTTATAAAGAGGACAAGAGGACAAGGTCATAGAAATGGTCCTAAAAAAGGGTAACAGCAAGCTAGGGGTTGTTAACAGACAAGAAAGAAGCAGACGTGGTCAGAAGGAACTTAAGTTAGTTCCATAGAGAAAACTATATCATGTATATCTAAGTGAAGTAGGTACTTGGTACTTCTGTTAAACAAAATGAATAAGTAGGAAGTGCAATTAGAAGTTGGAGTCATGCTGAAGAAGTAAAATTGAAGAAAGTCGATTCCTGCAGACGATGAAAACCGCACACCGAAGAGACCAACACCAAATTCATTCTTCTCCCCTTCTATCTCCTTTTCCTCTTATTCCGGACTGCATCGCTCAGAAAAGAAGACAAAAATTAAGAAAGCGACATGACGAAAACCAAGATTTGACAGAAACGAACAGTGAGAACAAGTCAGACGAAATGGCGGCGGAAGGACGAGTCTCACGTTCTTTAAGAACACAGGACGGGACGGTGTAATGCAAAACGTGTCAGCAGAAAGCGTTAAACATTTGCTTACGTGACTTTCCGCAATGTTTACCTCTGTCTCTCCTCTTTCCAGGTCGGACCGTGTGCACCTGAACAGGTGAAACACGTCGAAAAGTTTCTGTGTCAGTTGAAATTTTCGACTGACGTTCCTTCTGCAGATACGCCAACTGTCACTTTTCTTCTGACACTTCTCTTCCCAGCCTGTGCTTTTGCTTCTTTTCGTTGCTTCTTTTCTTTGAGGTTCTCGTGCGCGTTTTATGCGTCACGAAAAATTAGTTTTTGGTTTTTAATCTGTTAATTCTTCTTCCTATTTCTCGATAACTCCAGTTCATCCCCGTTTATGTCTGGTTGGTTCTTTTCTTGACAGCTTCCTTCTCTTTCCTATGGTATTTTTTCCTACGCGGTCTTTTATGCGAAGTCAATTTTCATGAAACTTGGATTAATTAAGTCAAATATTCGTTGTAAGAATTCATACTAATTCTATCGAAAGTTTTTGAATGAACCATTTTTGTGTAAGTTTTTAATGAACTTGCTGTCGCTTTTACCATGTCACGACAACGTGTCGGTCATCGGAATCTATGAATGTCACACTGTTTAGGACGTGCCATAAATACTGGCACACAAAACAAAACCCTTCAGAGAGCAAAAAGAACATTTCATTACTGTTAATGTTTTCACGTTTTTAGTACACTTAGTGTAGTAAATATTGAATAATATTAACATGTCACTTCACAAGTGTCCCATAATTTTAGTTATGTATATAATAACGTGAGTTTATATAGTGTTTATAGTACGCTATAGTTTGTATAGTACGAGTATCAGGGTGACGGCGACTCGAGCGAATCGGTTCCTAAGGACTAACTACTTTTGGAAATAGTTTTCCTTTTTTTTTTCCTAGACTCTCTCAATTCGACGACTTCATTCTTGTCTAATTTGAAAGGTGGGAAGAAGTTTTTTTTTTTTCTCTTCGTGAAGAAAAGTCGACGACGATGGGAAATGGAACCGGAACCGGAAACGAGTGAGCGCGAGACGACAAGAATTTCAGAAAGGAAATTTGGAAACGATAAATAGAAATGATGGAGATGATGAAGAAGTAGAAGAAAAAGAAGGTGAAAAAGGAGACGAAGAGAAGATGAGGAGACAGAAGTAAAAGAAAGGAAAAGACGTGGAAAAAGCGAAAAGTTCTTTTCAAGGGAAAAAAAGGGAGACTTTCAAAGCTCTGACAAATCTTTTTATATATATATATAAGAGTTTTTCAGCCATTATTCCTGCTCTCCCGTCATTTAACCCCGGGACGACGAGGGAACCGCCGCCATTTCGTCAATTCGACGACTCCGATTGGTCGATTCGATCCAATTTTCTACGTTTAAATTCTATTTTTATAGTCTATGAAAATTCATTTCATGTGCAAACATTCGAACCGCAAAATATTTCGGGTGGCAAACTTAATTTTTGTCCTCCGCGATGCCACACAATCAGATAAAAGATTTCGTTTACGTTTCGTTAAATTGCTAGAAAATAAAACAAACGGGGGCAAGCAGGGAGGCAGCGAAAAATAGTTGCAGTGCACGGTTTTTTTCCCATGGAAAAACAGCGTTGTTCCATCGTGAGAACAACAGAAGGGAATAACACAAGTTATCCTGTTAAAATTTATTTTAAATATTTAGTTTTCAACGAGTCTATTGGAACTTGTAGAGTTAACAATCGCAAAAACGTATATACAGACTGCAGCACTACAGCGGTTATGAAATATTTAATATAATACTTAAGCAACCTACATATAATCAGCGAACAATTTTTAATTAACTTATAAAACTTCTTTCAGATGTTCCGTGATCATTCTTCGAGTTTTATAATCTATTATAGCCTTTTATATTTTCAAATATCAATTAATTCTTCAATAATTTACTCAGTTAAAATCTTCACGAATTTAAATGTTATTTTTATATATTGCTGCTTATTAGCTGTAGACACAGTTGATGGTTCACCACATTCATCAGGTTCGCAAGAGCACAAGAAGAGGTACAAGATGTGATTCACGTCATCAAAGTTGTAAAACAATAAAATGTAGTATTTGTATATAGTACTTATATGTAATATAGTGGACAGGATTGTTAGAATATAGAGTTGTTTTAGAGGTTTATATATATATCAAATGTTAACTCGTTAAATTCATTTAAAGAGAGAAGAAATACATCAGGGAGTTGGGCTCTTCTACGCGTTTTCCACTACAACTCCCCTAAGAATTTTACAGGTACTTGTCTCTTAGACCATTTTCTATGGTACCGATGTTAAGTACCCACCTGATCAAGACAGGACCGCACGGAGGTCCGGTAATTCGTCGTATGTCTGAAGGTACCCGGCCCTCGGTTTCTTCTCAGGTGTGGACACTTGGCGAGTAACAAGAAAAACGGGAACAAGACCTGAACATTTCCCCCGTGGACGCATTTACATTTTTACGACTCGACGCGAGTATTTTCGTTAAAATAATAACGTCACAGCGGAAATGGCAGCAAAGAAAAAAAGAAGACGAAGAAAAAAAAAACAGAAAGTTAAGAATAAAACAGGCCATTAGAGTAACTAGCGTTTATTCAACAGCGGAATACTCTTAGGCAAATATTTCTACAAAAGTTTTTTAGGTAGATTAAGAATCCTCTTTGCAGTCATCCTCTGGGACCTTTTTCCTTTTCTTCTATTTTTATTTCTCCTTCCTATTTCTTCTTTCCCTTTCTCTCGGGGGAGAAGAGAGTACCAAAAAAAAGAAGAAAAAGAAAACAACAACACTAAATAAAAGAGAATAAAATCAAATGGAGGAAAGTGAGAGAAAGAAGGAGAGAGAGAGAACAGTTACGACTTTCGGCCCCGGCATTATGATTATTTCAAAATTGGTTCAGTTCGTTCGAACAATAAAAACCGGAAGTTTATAACGGAAATGGGAAGCGCAAGTGTTGCCAAATTTCGGATTCAAGGTTTCGCCATCCACCCGCGGGAAGGATTGACGGGAATGAAAAGAAGTAAATTTGGGAAAAATTGTTAGCCCGGACCGAAGGAGAAGGCTGCGTGGTGTGGGTGATTTGGGGCCCTGCCAGTCGATTAGGGCCCTGCTACTTCCGGTCTCACATCAGGGCCCGTTGCGTTAAAATTTTCATCATCGGCGACACGAAATTCTGGGCCAAGTCCGCGTCAGAACTTACCAGGGAAGAGTTTGAGTATTTTGAGTACCTCGAGTAGCTTCTGCTGTTTCTGAAAGAACCCGAAGAACTCCCGGGAACGTGTCAAGTACTTTTTGTTGTTCTTTTGTACTTTCGGAAAAAGTTAACAACATAACAATAACACACAACGTAAGAAATATGATCAACAATGTAACAGAACACCAAAAACGATATGTTCGTAAAATTTGTATACAAAATCTGTGGAACCTCACGCTCAGGCCACTGTAACCGTAGTACTGTTTCCCTCTCCATCTAGTACAACCACTTCTGGTCCCAGTACCAGTCACTTATTTAACCACTTGAGTTATTTTAGTAATTCTTCTCATCGAATCTAATTTCTCGCTTTCGATGTGAAAGAATTCAAACATTCCAAACGTAAAAGGACACTCTCGATCGTCGAGCCGTGGCAATTGAAAAATCGGAAGCGCGAAATTTTCGCCGGTTTTCGCACATGACTGGACGGGTGACCGGAAGGAGGAGAGCCCTGGAAAATGGAGGGAACTGATCATTTCCTGACTGCTGGATTTTAATGTTTCGGAAAATTAATATTGAAGGACAATTTATGATGTTTCCTGTTGATAACGCCCAAGAGAAACGAACGGGACCGAGAGGAAACATTCTAGATTGTGTTGTGTGCCGAATTTGAATCGCCGGAAATTCGAACAATTGAACCACGTTACATACATGAAAACTCTGTATATTTATATACACAAAGAAAGCAGAGAGAGAGAGAGAGAGAGAGAGAGAATAAAAAGCTCACGGCGTATTAATCCGCCTTTATTCGAATGTTTACAATAGCGCCGGGGTGTTACGGTCGATGGCATACTTCGACCGAAATGGTTTGGCAGTGAAGAAAGTGGAAAACACGACGCTTGTGTCATTGTCCGGGTGAGGTAGCTGAATGAGCACTCTAAGTGTTACCCCCGATGAAACGCGTAAAATTTAAAATTATATAATATAATATATAATGAATATACAAGGTGTATCTTAAAGAAATACGATTGAATAAGTCAATGGAAAGAAAATAAAAATTCGAAAGAAACGAGCGGTTTTACCTAAAAGTGCGTATGCTACATATATAGTACGTTGTATGTAGTATTATAAATAATTATAGTATAATATAATAATGCTAGACGAAGCAATATAATATACGGTAACATTAAATAATTCTAAGGTTAAGTGCAACTGATATACAGAATGATAAGTAGGGTCAGCTCTGACACTTGAGAAGAGTAAAAAAATTAAAGTAAGATTTAATTGTTTATATAATTAAATAAATACAAAATAATAAAAACTAACAGATTTTGTCTAGGATTAGATGAAGAATGAACAAAAATAGTAACAGTAATAGTAACACTACGTACTTATACTATAAAGTCAAGAGAACATTCATGTCACTGTCCAAAATACATTACGTCCGTGACGAAGCACCGTTGTAACCCCTGCATCTCAGTGTACATTAATAGGTTAATAATATATATTATTAATCATAATCATAGACAAAATACATTAATAATAAATACAGTAAATAAAATTAATAAACAAACCATTTGAATAAGAACAGAAACATAAACAGACAACCTACAGTTATGCATAATAAATACCGTGTATTTATTCACTTATTTATTTATTTATTTGTATATGTATACATGTTATCAGTAACAAATACTGATACAAACAGTGTGTCAGTGGGACAGTGCCTAACGTTTCAGTAACATTAACGTAGGGTAAGTTCAGCACTTATTAACTTCGTGACATAAGTTTACCAATAAATAATAATTGGATACATATATTTGACAGGGGTAAAAATAGAGGGAAAAATAGTCGAAAAATAGAATTAAATAAATAATAGGAGTGTAGTGCAATAATAGGAGTGTAGTGCAACTCTATGATTGCAGAATAGACATTCAACATATTGCTCCTTCCTTAAGGGTGGATCCGGTGGTGGTCGTCCGCACAGGGTGGATCCTAGTCACTTCCCAATCTTATTCTCTCTCTCTCAAGTAACCAAAACTTATATTCTTCTGCTTCCTCTTCCTTCCTTCTTTCCTTCCTCTTGGGTAATGAGGCTCTCCATCCCCGGCTGTGCGTTCACCAGTCTTCCTCTTGGCTCTCGTCCTGTACCGAAACTGTCCGCGTTTCTCTTATCACACTTCCCTTATCACATCGGCTTTTCAATAATAATTTTATTGCGGTCTCATTTATTTACTTAATTCCCTTCATTTTTATCTCTTGATTTCTCTCAGTCCTCTCGTACGTTCCTTTTTATCTCCTTCGTCGACGTGTCGTCGTGGCTGGTTACGGACGCGGTTTCGTACGAAGAACTCATTTCCACTCCTGCCACGGCTAAATCCTCCGTTTTGGGTCACCACGTCATTCTTAAATCCCTTATGACACTACATTTCTGTCCTGCAAATCCATTTTATTTCCTTTAATGTTTCTTTTATGATAATGTAACGACTTATCTTGCTTCTCCCCGCGTTTCTATAAGTTTCCAAGAGACTCCTCGTCTTTTTTTTCTTTTTCTCTGCCCCCAGCTCAGCTACCCCACCCAGCTCTCGTACTCCCTCGCCCGCGAGTCTCCCTAGCTGTGGGCGTTCCAAGAAAACAACTAAATCAATTGTTACACCTCTGTAACCCTGAATTGTTTCCTCGACATAACAACTAACAAGTGGACCGCGATAATAAGTTGAGAACATGAGGAACATGAATAATACGAACAATGAACTTATTAAAAATAAAATAATGTAGAATGAGCTGCATTCCATTGTCGTACACTGGAGTTTAGTATAAAAATGGCACGTTATTTTTTCATCGGGTATCTATATGAAGGTTAAAAACGAGACATTTAGTTGTTTATTGATAAATTTAATAGCAGATTAATAAATCAATAAAAGTATAAGCGATCGTTGCATTGAATTATATATCTTTTATATATAATTACGCAATAAACCTAAATTTATGAGACAGAATACGTTCAAGTGTCAACTATCTAGAAGCGTCATATTAGTACTGTTATTTAATGCATTTCCTTTATTATATTTATTTTATTATTTGTATTAATTATTTGTGTTATTATATTTATTTATACATAACAAACCGTTATGGTTTACCCAATTGGTAATTCACCAGTGAATTAATAATTTATAAGGTGTTTTGTACAACACTACACGATATATAAACGTTTTTTGCACCGACTCTTGCTGTGCTTCGTTATTGTTTTGCATTTTTTACACAAACCGAACGTTTTTGCAGAATATTTTTCCGTATTTTTTTTCCTGTTGCACGTTTATTACATTACACCTGTCTAGGAGTTCGGTATTTCGCGAGTTATCTAAAAATTCTTGCACTTGCGTTTCCCTACGTGAAGTACCTTGCTTCGTTACCGCTCTTTGAACTCCCGTCTCCTCATTACATTTCGTTCATTCCATCTCCCCGGGTTTCTACGGCAACTCAAATTTCATTTACCTCTTTTGTCATCGTCGAATTGTTTAAAAAAAAAAATACCAGGGGTTCGGGGGTGGTTTGCGCGCCGGTAGCAATTAGCTCCCCGAAACATCCTGAAACGCCGAAGCCGAAATTCAATCGGGAAAAGGTTGCGACGGGAATGAAAACTCGTCTTCGGCGGATGGTTCAGAGATGAGAGAAGGTAAATGAGGAAAGATAGAGGAAAAAAGCAGAATGAAAAAGAGCGGGAAAGAGACGGAAAGAGACAGATAGACGGACAGACAGAGGAGAAAGGGAATGGACGGGAGTAAAGCAAATTCGATTTGAATCCGACCGGGTTGAGTTTATTACTTCGATTTAGTCTGAAGGGGCGTTAAATACCGGGGAGAAAGAAAAAAAGTGAAATTCTCATTCCTTTTGGCAATTTAAAAAACCGGAAACGGAAATAGAAAAGGAAAGATGGAAAAATGAAAGTGGAAAAGGCAGAGAGTGAAAGGCGAAAATCTCGCGAGACCGTTTCATCCATTCATTTATTTATTTTATTTTATTTTATTTATTTTTTTTAATTATTCCGTGCGGATTGGATTTGTCGAGAAGACGAGAGAAAGATAGTGTGTGTTTTTTTTTCTCGGTTTTGCGGCTTCGACAAAATCTGTCGCCAGATGTTAAAGTCGGATATAAAAATGGTGCCGGTGGGTACGACCTGATAAGTTGAGACGACGGAACCCTTGTTGATCCATTGATATATTTATTAACTATCTGCAAACTAAATTACTTAACTTTTAACATTTTCCATTTTTATTTTTTATTACTCTTATTCTTACTCGTATCGTCCGGTTGTAGTGTATTTCTACTTCCGCTG
Source organism: Polyplax serrata (assembly GCA_037055365.1). Lineage (NCBI taxonomy): Eukaryota > Metazoa > Arthropoda > Insecta > Psocodea > Polyplacidae > Polyplax > Polyplax serrata. Next base: position 9,287,084 of record JAWJWE010000038.1, on the reverse strand, counting down.
AGGTTTTGTCACGTCTTTGATCTGGTTCGTTTCTTCTTCTAAATCCTTCTTATTCACTTTATAAATTCAATTTATGTACTTGTGTTTTGATTTATTGTCATGTTATATTGTTGGATTATCCTTTAGATCTAATGAGTGCCTTACTTATTGTATTTTCTTGTCTATGTACTTCTGTATTTCTTTCTTTCTCTTCTTCTTCTTCTTCTTCTTCTATATTGTCGACTCTTTTCAGTTCGGCACAATACGCAAAAGACCAGTCATTTATTAAAGTGCGACCCGACAGCAGAAATAGTAATATAGTTTCTAGTCTTGAACTTTGGAACAAAAAATTATAGTTTGTCTGCCGATTGGATCTTCGTTTAATACTTCGGGGTATCCTCAACGGGACAATAAAAAGTACCCGTTGATATTTTTGTTCGATTTTAGTTTGTCTGACATTCGAGGAAAGTATTCTGCAGGGCGGTCTCGTCTCTACTTGGGTATTCCGACCGAGTTGCCACTTCATTTCTTCTTCTTTCGTTTTGGGAGGAACCAAATGGTATTTTCCGTCGCTGGCGTCGAATGCAAAGCACCTGAGCCTTTGATTTATACAAATTTATTATCATTTGAATATTCTAATTCACTTCATTCTGAGGGAGACTAGTCGAACTTAAAGTTTTCATTATGTACTTTTTTTCTCGAAATTTTCCAATGCTCAACTTTTCCATGGACTGAGATTATCTTTACTAATTTAATATTAATCACTTCAACTGCTCTCTCTCTCTCTCTCTCTCGCTTTTAGATGTCTTCCTCATTATCTATCTATCTATCTATCTATCTATCTCGTTCTCTGTCTCCTTAGTCTTCCTTTTCAAGTGGTAATAGATTACATTATTAAATTTTTTTTGCTTCTTTCAAGTACGGAAATTTTTTTTTCAATTATCTCGAAATATCTAAATGATTTGAAAATGCTTTTAACCCCCTCATCTCTTGCATCTCCCACTTCGGACGAAAACTATATTTTAATGTTGGGCGGTTGACTCAGGGGAAGCTCAGAGGGTGTGAGGAGAAAGCTAAAAAAGAGCTTTTTACGCATTTAAAAATAAAACAAAACGAAGGAGGAATGCAGTTAGCATTTTGTGTTAAAGAACAATAAAAAATTTCTTCTAATCCTTTTCAGATGTTCACGTTTCAGGTATGTACGGAAGACAATTGCAATTGAAGAAGGAATACCTGAGGGTTGGTTTAAGTAAGTCCTCGGGGTTCCTGAACGTTTTTTTTGCATCGCACAAGTGTTAACTTGGTTACCGATGTCCCCCTTCTGCAGTTGTTGATTTGGACTTCACTTTTATCATTTCCTCTTCTGATTTAGGAGCGTCTGGAGACGATGTTCCACCCTGCCATAAAGCACCGTAATGAAGCGGTGAAAATCTCTCAGGGGATGAATCTTGTTATGAAGTATAACTACCTTTTTTGAAGTTTCTTCTTAATGTTACCAAAGTAAAAGTAACAAAATCCACTAGTTAGCAGTTATTCCAGTCTAGCGATTGTATATTACAACATCCAAAACATATCGGTCTGGGCTATTTAGATTATTATTAATATTACAATATACTGAATTTATATAATGGAATATGTTCAAACTTTTCAAAACTTATCATTTACACTATGTAAATATACACAATATAAATGAAGTACTTACTTAATTATTAACAATTAACAGGAATTAACAGGATTAAAATAAAAAATAATCAATTCGATTAAGAAAAATAAAATTAAAAACCTTTTAAAAGGATTAATTACTTCATATAATTTTATTATTTATTTGTAAAATTTATTATTCAGATGATGTACAGTGATACGTAAAATTTAAATATTAAAAATTTGACCTGTTTCATTCGGTGCGCAGTACACTTTTCAGTAAATATAGTATTATTTATTACCAGAATAATATCACGTGTGTACTGCTCGTACCTAACAGACAACAACGTAAGGCGACTTTGGTACGACTACCGAAGATTGACAGGTAAAACCACACTGAACTATCGACGTATAACATCACAAGACAACTACATCGACCCCTGATAAAAACCTGGGAGTGTGAGACTGCCAGGAAGAATCAGGACCTGCCCCCTTCCATGTATTTCACCGCGTCACACAAGTTACGGTTCTTGCATTTTATTATAAAAGAGAATTAAGAATTTTATCTGATATAATAAATTTCAGTAGGAAATTCTCCCGTTTACTTACCGGAGGAGGAAACTTTAATTTTTGGAGAAACAAATTTAAATCCAAGTTTGACGTGGAGCACGCCAAGTTTGAAGCAGAAATTAAAAGATAAGTAAGTAACTAAAGTGAAGAATGCAAAAATGCGAAGTTAGGTGAAAAGTATAAACAATGAGAAACGGGAAAGTAGAAGTTCCAAGATCGAAGAGCGTGATGGAGTCAATACCGAGACCAAGACTTTTACTGTAAAATAATGACAAATATATATTTCTATTTTATTTATTTAATTATATTTTATTTTATTTTTGCCTTACTAAAAACAATACCGGTTTATTTTCTTCCCAGTGGTTGCATACGATGCGACGTCATTCTTCTCAGTATATACTAATATAGAGTTAAAGTATTATTAAGTGCCCGGGTTCGAGAACGAAATAAACTCGCGTTAAAGCTCATTGTTTTCTTTTTCGTCTTCTAATAAAGCTAACTAGGGAGCATCCGCCCCGTTCCCGAATACTATTAAAAAAGCATTTTCTTGTTAGTAAAAATTATAAAAGTATTATAATGGATACAGAAAAGAACTCCAAAGGGGTGGAAAAGGTCAAGATAGATGAGAAAAAGAGAAAGAAACGAAAGGAAGAGATGGAATGGGTGAAATTCTCTTGTTTTCCTTTGTGAGATGCCCGAACTAATAAGATTTCTTTTGAATTAAAAGGAACATTATGGGTCGCATTCCTTCTCACTGCATTAATTATATAAAAAGCTGCGTATATATTTACATATGTTGTGATATTGCAATATTTTGAAAATTTTTTTCAAAACTGCTTGCCACCTATTTTTCCTGAGTTTCTGACCGCATTCTGTTAAAGTTTTCTGACTTTATTCTTCTCTTGCCTATTTATACTATACAACTTTTCATGCAAATATCAAAAAATACTCACGTTTAGTTTATAAATTTTTTTATTTTCTCGTACATATAGACTTTGCCACTTATAACCACAATTAATTTTTAAGAACGCCACTCAGATGTACGATTTGTTGACACAATTTATAAAATACAAAACGGGAAAGATTTTGCCTTTTTTGCCATCTAGTAGATTTTAAATGTATCAAGAAGCTCCACCTCCAAAGTATCAGGATGCAAAATCAAACAACAGTTGCCTGATACCTCCTAAGTTTTATCATTGCCTGATACAAATCAACCTGTGCCCTCTATATGAAATATCTAAAAGGTCTCGAAAAACGAACACTGAAATTCGTGATTTTGCCATCTAGCGGATTTGAAAAAGTTTAGAGCCGTGAAGACTAATCATTTAGTCTTTTTGCCATCTAGTAGATTTTATATGTAAACAAGAAGCTCCACCTCCAAAGTATCAGGATGCAAAATCAAACATCGGTTGCCTGATACCTCCTAAGTTTTATCATTGCCTGACACAAATCAGCCTGTGCCCTCTATGTGAGATATTCGAAACTCTTTTAAAATTGACATTGAAATGCTTCCTTTTTTGCTATCTGGCGAACACTTACAGAAGTAAAGACCTAATCGCTCCGTCTCTTTGCCATCTAGTGGATTTAAAATGAATTAGTATCAGTGATATATCTTACAATGTATCATATCCTGATTTAAATGATTTAGAGATAATGACATAAAGATTTATGCCCTCTATGGAAAAAATAAGAAGTTATAGAGGAGTATAAAACAATATTTAGACAACATACGACATCTGGTGAACAAGTTTTAAGTAAGCACCATCATGCACACTTGCTCCATCTACTGGATTCATAACAAATCCTAGTAAGAAGCTCCTCCCTCAATGTATCAGGTGCCAAAGAAAATAAACCTTTTTTAAAAACCTCTTCACATCTAAAAGAATTAAAACTAAAAAGATCTGAGATGAATTTTTTGGATGAAATCTTCTTCTGAAGGCGAATCAAGACAATGTAGAACAACAAAAAATGGATTAATATCATTCTGTACATTCCAAAGCAGCAACAATTTAGTACCTTTCTGGCAGAAGTTGGGTACCTGTATTAGTATTATTATTTTTCCGTACCAAACCTCTGTTGACCCTATTTTTGTACAGATATTTAATAAAGTTTTCGACAGTTAAGAAAATGTTTATGATCAACATAATTAACCTTCTAACAGGTACCTGATACCACTAATGCTGCACTTGTTATCCTTGTTTTTAATTTATCTCAGTCTTGATTCGTATGCCTTACTCTGTCTTTCGTGCTTTCGCACGGATAATTTATCGTTCCTTGCAATTTCCTTTTTGAGAAAGCTTCCCCGATATTTTCAGAATGATTTCCCTTTCTCTTCGGCAACGAAGGATCTGAACGTGCAAGAATTAATTGATTCGTCAAACGTGCTTACCCGTCGTTTCGTCGAATTATCCGACCGAATTGAAACGACCCAATGAATTTTCGTTAAACTCGGATAAACATTTTTTGAAATGAAAGGTGGATTAACATCCGAAGAAAGAAAATAATTGGTTTAACCGAAGATGGCCTCTCCTTCATCGGTTCTTTTTTTTTCCTCGGCTACATCTATTTTCTTACTCATCTGCTTCTTCACCAGTTTCATCCACTCTTCTTATCTGTTCCCTGGCACTTTTCAAGAGCTTTTCCCAAGTAACCTCTACTTTTCTTCGTCGGATTTGTTTTCTTTGTTCATCTGGTTTGCTGAAGGTTTGCCTTTTTTTTGTTTAATTTGTTTTTTTTTATCTTTCTTATTCTGTTTAATTTGGTTGACCGATAACATTTTTCGTATTCCTTCTTTCAGTGCTTTCACTTCGGGGATTAGAATTGGATGCCTGAGCTTTATGGCGTATCTCTTTCTCTCACTCTCAACCTGTTTTGTTTTCAGTGATTTGATTAACTAAATGTCTGCAAATCTTAGGTTCTAGCTTTCGTGAGCACATTTTACTGTTATAGATTTTTGTGCTGTTCCCTAAATTGCCAAACGAAATTTTTCTTTCTTCTGAAACAGAATTTTCAGTAAAAAAAAATACTATATCTTCTATACAGTACCACTCAATAAGTCACTACTCTGAATGGATTTACACGCAAATGTAAATATTTCATTAAAATTATGCCATAGATTATAACATTTTAACCAAAAATATCCACGAACCTTTGTTTTACATCATTAACATCATATATTTGAGAAAATTTAATGATAACTACGTACAGAGTGCTAAACTCCGCCATTTTGTTTTATTAAAGCAACGGTGCCCCCGTGATATTCCCCTTCATCCGAAAGAGGCCATTTTTACTTTCTAAATATTAAAAATTCTCCTCTCCGCCATCGCTAATATCACCGTATTTGCTAATTCCCAGAATTTTCTCCTCCGCCGTAAGGTGCCATTTTTATTTTCCGAATTTAATAATGTCTTCCAGGTCGGACGGAGTCGTCTGATTTGCCAGTTTGCAAATATGGCCTCCTTGATTTGTTCATTTCGCCATATTTTTTAATAAAAATTTTGCCACCTTTAATTATGGTGGACGTGGCCACTCCCCTTCGCCATTTATGGAGTAGCAAATAATTATAATTATTTTTATTTATTGATTGTTTTTAATAGTTTCTTTCTAAATTTTGGAGTAAATTCAAAAATATACGAGTTAAAAAATATATGTACTCTGTGTGATAAATGTGTAGTGTATAGATTCCAATGTTGAACACCGTTGCTTAATTTTTACCTAGCAACTTCATAACAACACTACATGACAAAAAAGCAGTACTCTGTTATGTATTATGTCATTGTATTATATACGGTTTCTAAGTGTGTCTTGTACTTGTCATTGTAAATTTATTCAGCGCGATAACTTTCACGTAGTGTTTTGTTGTCCGGTTCGGCCTTTTCCTCTAATCTAACATCAGTTGGATAGATGAAATCATGGAGGCATGCTGAAAATGCTCCAAATTTCTTCCAGGTAATTAGACTAATTAGCTCACCCACTCACTCACTCGTTTTGCGTCGCTCTTCTTGTGCCAGTCTGACCAGTGTGCTTATCAGTGCCCGAACACTAATTACAAATGTCTCTTGTGCTTTGTACCAGCCGGATTAGAATCAGAAATGACACCGAGCGGTTGTGACCAAGACACGTACACCGAAAGCCGCTGACGTTCACGTTCCCCAGGGTGACTTCACTTAATATGTTTCATAAAATTTGTGACCGATAAAGTCTTTATTGCTCACTAAACCTTTCCCTCCACTATTTTATCACCCTTGTTGCGAGATCAATGAATGTTATTGAAATTTTTGATCATCCCATTTCGGTAATCAGAGAGAGAGAGAGAGACTTTCAGAAGCGCACCTATTTTCCTCCACTTTGCACGTACGGTACTTTTTTACTTAATTTCCTGCTGCCATCTTATTTTATCTTGCATGGATATCGTCTCGGAAAATATGGCTGAGACCTAACCATCGCGGAGGAATTGCTTTCGATTGAAAATTCCCCCTGAAATCCCAACAGGTAACTTCGCGGAAACCTCTGACGAGACGTTACAACCAGGTGTAAGCAAAAAATTCAAAAATATTATTTACTGAGCACCCTGGGTGACTTCTACTTGCGGTGATATGTAATTAGTGGTTTTCATAACCCGCTGGAAATATAAAAAAAGAGTAGAGAAAATTGTTTTAATGATGCGGTGGAGACAAAAACAAGTCGCACGGTCTAACAACCCCCGGTGTTAATGCAGGAGCTGTTTTATCGTAACTCCTTGGACGGTCTCCGCAGTTGCCCCAGTTCCAGGTATTTTCAGGCACACACACCTGCAGCTTTCTTCTTCCTTCTCTCTCGTCTGGTGTCATTCCAAGTTTTCGACTGTTGCGCCTTTCAACCCGACTCCTTACCACCTCACTACCAATTTGGTTCAAACATGTTCTTTTCACTCGGCTGGATCGTAATTTATTTCCCTGGGGCGACTAATTGCCAATTTTGTACGTCGTAAATAATTTCGACTTTTTTCCCGTTCGGCACGAGGACAAAATTTTGCTTTTTCTTCTCGTTTTCGTCGCCGCCTGAATTTCGGTTTCTTTTCTTCTGACACGTCGAAAGGGTTGTTCCTTTGTCAAAAGTATCTCGGGTACACAGCCGGGTTTCGATAACTCCCATCATTGTTTCTTTTGTATTTTTATATTAATATATTTATTAGCGCATAAATAAATAAATATATATTAGTAAACAGTTTCTCTCTTTTAATTTAAAAGCAACTAAAAGGTGTCTTATTCGCTTATTGAGCGATCTGGAAATGTTATCCATAAGTATATTTTTCTGTTATTATTTATTGATTTCCACAGTTTCACTGTATTCGTAAGTTCTGTCTGACGGCAGTTGGAGACCATTAGGTCAAACAACTCTTGTGTACGTATACTTACCGTTATTTTTTTGTCGATATAACACCGTGTCCTGTTTTGGTGACGGGGGTTATCCCCGCTTCCCAAACGTTTCGCCAGCTTTCTCAGCTCCTGGCATCATCTGTGGTAAGAGTTCTTAAGCTACAAATAACAACTGATGTTGTTATTTGTTCGAGGTTCGAGTGTATAGCAATCATCGCTTAAGTACTCTTGTGTAGTTTGTTTTTGCAGTTCCTTGCGACTCACTCCTGCCACAGAAATTTTACAAAACATCACTAGTTCTCTTTGAAATTCTCACTATTTGCTGTTGTTGTTGTGGTTGGTTTCTAAGTTTCTGTTCCGTCTGACTTTATTGGTGGTGCGTTACCTTGCCGTTACCTTTCGAATTGAGAGTATGCAACTTGTGAGACTCACCTGTTCATCTGAACACCATTTCAATTGTACTTTTAATTATGTACTGTATTGCACGTATTTTACATTTTATCTATATTAAATTACGACATTATATATTACATATTATATGGGTTGTTATTATTGTACATTAACGGTAGCTTTTAGTCGTCTAACATTAGTCGGTTCCTTTCATTTGTTTCGATGCTCTCTCGTCCCTGATTCTTTTCTGTCTTACTAAGCCTCAAGATATTTTTCATATATTATGAATAACAATTATGTCTTTTGCTGTGACACTGCCGCATTGTGCGGATGTGACATGTGGGATAATTTGAAACGCGTCTCCGAAAAGTCAAATTTTCCTCGTGCCAGTCGGCGACAAGTCAAATTAGTATTTAAAATATAAATCCTTTGAAAATTCGTTGCGTGTTTCAGTATAAAACCTAATAGTAAAATATTATTGCGAAAGCGACATTCGAATAATTTTTTATTTATTTCTGCCCGGTCGAAATACGTGAAAACGTTTTTATTACACTCGTGACCGTTGAAACGGAGGAAAAACACACGGTTACGGTTGTTGTCTTGCTGTACTTGCACCCGCTTAGACTTAGTCCCGGCGATATTTATGTACACAATAAACGTACAGTACGAAAAATTAATAATACATAAACTCACAAAAGAGCAGTAAAACAAGTAAAAAAAAAAAAAACAGTAGTTGACAGATTGTATTCGCATTCTGTGGGTTTTAAGTCGCTCAACTCTGAATTCCCCAAATACGTTTTTATCATTTTTGTTTTCGTTCCGACATTTTGAAATCTCCGAAGACTTATTCGGCCGGTAAGCCTCCACCAACCCCAAGCCGACGCCACGAAAGGGTAGTTAGAGGGAAAAAAAAGTTTTCTTTTATTTATTAGGAACCTCAAATCATTCCAGGTCTGAGCTCTGATCGAGAGAGACAAGTTACGTTCGACCGTGGAAATGCTCTCCTCATCGTTTTGAGAACCCAGAAATTTCACTTCTGCTCCCCGCCATGTCTGTTTTTGCCCTTCGTCCGCCGGTTTTCAAATTCGACACCCAACCTCCCCGAGCACTGGTTTTCAAGATTTCTGTGTGAATAATCCTTTCGGAAAGTTTCGAAACAATTTGCCGAACGTTTTGAATTCGAATTTCTGTACGCGACAATGGACTTTTTATTTTCGGCTGTCTTTTCAGAATTTCCACAGAGAAAGTGTGCGTTTCGCGGCGGTAATTTAAATTAATTTTGAAAATTCAGTTGAGGCGTAGGGTCGGGCTGTTTCTCAGCGACGCACATCCACCGGGACCTCTCGCATTGTGTGCGAAACCTCGTGAAAATGATTGTGTTACTTCTGGTACGAGGCCTCCGGTGTGTTTGTGTGCATGTTTCAAGGTAAAACTCTGAGAAAATAAGAGTGTGCAGTTCATCCTTCAGGTTTTCGCCGTGACAACATGCCACGTCAGAGGGAAACTGAACGGGAATTGGCGGTACATGCAACCGAATTTAATTTGAAAATACGACGAGAGAAAATTGCAGTTGGAGCACGTCCCCTTTCTTGAACAACAAAAAACCCGTGTAGTCATTCCTAACGAGACGAACTGTGAGCAATTTCAATAAAAATTTTAAATATTTGCGAAGAATTAAAACGATGCAACCCTCATCCCCCTTTCGAAAGGCAAAAATCAATTGAATGCTTTACCGGACTGAAGAGATTTACCTCACGTAAAAACAAAAAGAACGAACGGTCCGGATCGAAAGTAATGGGGTTCCATCTCTTTGCCTGCGTTAAATACGATAATAAGAAAGATTAAAAAGGCCAGGTGAAGTGGAAAAGACAAAGAAAATCAAACAAGAGAGAGAGAGAGAGAGTGAGAAAGAGGAAAAGGGACGAGGTGGTTGGGCTCGAAAGAGAAAGAAAAATTGCCCGAGAAGTAATGAAAAGAATATCTTATGATATTGAAAAACGGGGGTGGTGGGAGATGAAAAAATAGAAAGTAATAAAAGGAGAAAGTGAAGGCGGGCAAAAATTTATGAGGAAGACCGAAAAGAGGAGAAGAAGAAGAAGAAGAAGAAGACGAAGAAGAGAGAAAAGGAAAAAGTGAGGAATCCGGCAGCAATTTATTGCTTTTTCTACGTAATAAAACAAAAAGAAAGAGAGAGGAAAAGTCAGGGGAAATAATTAGCCCGGGGAAAAGCGCCGGAAAGGCAAGTCAGACACCGGAAGAAGAAGGAGAAAGAACCGGAAGTATCACCAACCGGAAGTACCCATAACGAAATCAAAATGGGAGGTACCTTTCTCCTTTTGCACCGTTGCATTTTCCAAAAAATCCAAGATGTCCGCTTCCGTACAGAAAAAAATATGTTTGAGTACAGAATTTCGAGTTTTCCGGTACTGCGAAAATCAAGTTAGAGACTTTTTACGCGGGGTTCCGGCGCGTCTGGATTTCCGGTGCCTCCGATTTCCGCCATTTTCGTCATTACCGCCGCGTTTATTGTTTCTCATTTTTTTTCTTTGATCCTTTCTTTTATTTCTCTTTCATTTCCTTCGACTGTTTACGATATCATTTATTGCCTTTTCGCGAACGCAGTTCCGGATTTTTCTCTCGTATCCCTTCCGACATCCGGCATTCATATTTATAGTTTCTGCAATCCTGCTCCTTGTCGACGTGAACACATCCCGAGCCGTAAATGTAATTCAATAAGTCACCCCTCCCGCGTCTTTTTTTTTATTTCGGCCAAGAAAATCCTCCGTTCGAGCCTTTCCGAAGACCGAGCCTTTGACGCAGGCAAAACTTTCCTCTCGAGACCGTGATTAATGCAAAGTAGGAGAAACGCTGGGAGACAGGACCCGGAGAACAATGGGGGAACTCGTTTCCTTCGACTGGTCCCCGTATTACTCCGAGATTAAGATTGATTGATTGAATGTCAACGGGTGAATTTATTTAGGCCGGTCACGTCGTCGAGCCCACTGGAAGTTTGAATTATACATGTATTATACACAACCACAGTTAGTTTGTTTCCTAAAAAATGGTCGGATAAATCAGAAGTCACACGGTGAGCTAATTAAACTTTAGTTGTAGTGCGCCTGTTGTAGTAACACAGAAGAGTTACGTCCGTGTGATCTACTCTTTGTTTTACCTGTACGAGTCTTTGTTTGTGTTTCCCAGTAATGTACACATTAATATACAATACAAATAATTATTGTTTTACATAAAACATAATTTTCCACGCTACGTGTATTTTTGGGGTTTAGTAGTAAAATCCTGATGAATTTTGTCTTTTATTACTACGTTAATGTTGTTGAGTTCTTTCTACTCAGTCATTGTCTCTACTGCGGAGGCGTTCACATGTTATTGTTTTACTCTTGACTATTTTTACCCACCGTAATTGTTTATAACACCTGACGTCACATTTCTTCACATTGCCGAGTAGTCACAATTAAAATGAAAAACCTTATGTGTTGAGTAGTGTAAAATTTATTCACAACTCTGCTGTGTTTGGTTTGTTTTATGCTCGAATTTTACACCGTACCCAAAGTTATTAAAATTAGTTTTAGTATCGTTTTACTGATCAGTGTTAATATTAAATTATTAGACGAGTATCTGTCAAAATTTCACGTGCTCCACACCTTTGACTTATGTTAATTTACTGAATGTAATTTTTAGACCGTTTTGATTGCCCAGGATAATTCACTGCAACCCGGGGTTTATTACCGTAATAAATTATTTATGTTGAGTTATTGTCGTGTTTTAAATTCGCAGCATAAAAATATGTTTTATTTGGTAACGTTTGAATGTGCACTTTTGAGTCGTCGTTTTTTACCACTCGCATTTCGGTTAATAGGATTTATTAATATTTTCTGTCTCTCCTGATCGTCCGCGTCGCACTTGCCGACTCGGACAAGTCTCTCGCGTTCGTTTCGAGAAATTACGGCAAAGTTTTCTTAGCTCGGAGGCCTGTGGGAATTTAAAACTCGCCATTGTTATTTTTCACGGATGGACTCGAACAATTTAAATTAATTCATGTTTGGTCTTATCAAATGCGGCCAAGAACCGCTGGCGGGTTTAAATTTTAGCTTCTGCCCGCATCACCCGTTTCCTTTACCTTCTGAATCCTCCTGCCTGTTCATTTTCCACTTTTTGTTCAAATCCAACACGGCAACAGACCGGTTTACCTTTTTCTTTGTCCTTTTGCGCTCCTTCCGCAGACACCGCCACCTCCGCCGCCGCCGCCGCCATTGTTTTCATTTTAATAATTTTTGTTTTTTTCACGGCGAGTTACCTTCGAAACTGGGCCACCTCCAGGAGTCCGTTCTACACGTACACATTCGGTTTCCAGGGCGAATGATATTTTACCCCGTTACCCAACTATTCATAGTTGGAATTTTAGAGATGGTAGGGGGATGGGGAATTGGTGGTGGTGGGGGGGGTGGCAGGCGGCAAATGTCACGGCAGGAAAAACCCAAAATTTAAATTTTGGACGGGAGACTCGGGCCGAGGGATGAAAACGTCAAAATTTCAGACAAAAGTTTTTCCAAGAAAACAGAAGAGAGGAGTCCTTTTGTTTCAGAGATCTGGAAGATGTCTGATTTTGGAAGCTGAGGAAGTTCCTGTGTCGCGACTCCCCGTCCAACTCCTACCACCACCCTCATCTGCACCCCCGCCGTCGAATTCAGAAGTTTCGTCTTTTGCCTCTGCGAAGTGCTCGCTCGACTCGTCCTTTTTTCCATCTTTTTTTGGGTGTCGCACAGACACGGTCTTGCAAAACAAAAGAATTTTCCGAGTGTTTCCGGAAAAACGACCGAAACTCGTTTCCTGTTTCTCTTCATTTCCGGTGATTCTACGTGTTCCCTACGTGCTATTTTAACTCCTTCCTACGTCTCAAATGTGTCTTTTCAATAAGAGCTGTCGCCGTGGTGCCACTTGCTACTTCCTCACCGTTACGTTCACTCAACCAAGTTATTAATAATCGGCAGACGACATAAGAGCACAAGTCCATTTATTGATTAACTAACCAAACAGTTCAATAGGTTTCAATAAATGAATTCTCTTCGTTGCTCTAAATTGTCTATTAATTCTATTTTTTACCATTGTGTGTGTTCAATTAAACGACGAGTTTTCGACGTGGTTTCGGGCACGGGTAGACAACGATTGATTTTTGGATGGTATAATTCTATTAATAATAATATAAATATAATAATATGTTGAATTTTCCACTACTCACTTAATCATTCCTTCCACGTTTCATAGTCTATTAGCTCTGCTTTACTATTTTGATTGGCAATTGATTTAAAATTTACAGTACTCAATAGAAGTATCGACAACTGTTAGATTACTAGTATTTATGGTTGAAACGATACTAATTTTCAGTATTGTTTCGTAACTCGATTTTATTATTGTTAATATTAAGTTATACGTGAAGCTTCTATTTTCAAACTTTACTTCACTCCGATATTCTATCTGCCAACTCGATTTTAGGATGGGAACTGCCCGCTGGTGATCCTTTCCTTTGCAAGAGGCTCGGTCTTTTTCAATCGAACAGATTCCTATTTTCCTCCTAGGAAATATTTCAGCGACCGAAGAAGATTCAATGAGAAAACAACAAGAAAAGTTGGAGCCGAGAACAAATTATCTTGGCTTGCAGGCCGGCCGAGAGAAACCTGGTCGAAAAAAAAAGGTTTGCCCAACCCCGGAGAAGAGGGCAGAATCACGGGAGTTCGGGAAAGTGGAAAAGAAAGGAAAAGATTAGGAGGAGTAGGAGAGAAAAGACAGAGCTTTCGAAATAAAAATCTTCTGAAGCGAATCCAATTGAAACGACAGCAATTAACGGGATAGAAAATGTCTTCGTTAACGCCACCTTCTTCTTCTTCGCCTTCCAGTTTTCTGGTGACACGTCGAGCCTCCTCTGGAAAACCCTTATTTCCCAGCACTCCCGTATTCTTAATATTACGCTATCAAATTGTTTCTTTCGTAGATCGAACCTGTCACTCTCTCTCTAGTTCCCTGGCTTCTTGTGGTGACTTTTATTCATTCACTTTCATTCCCTAATTCGCGGAGTTCGACGGTCTTACTTATCCTTCTAACTATATATTAAAAACCATTAAGGCGAACAAGTTCAACGCGGTGTATTTTTCAGCACCCGTCTGACTTGTTAACTTCGTACGATTCCTCGTAAACTGTCTGCCGAGAATACAGAAACGACACAAAAACGAGTTCACGGGACAAATCTGTTGGTGTAATAACAGTTGGGTAGACAACCCGACATTACGGGAATGAAAAACGGATGTAGTCGTCGTGGGTGAGGACTTCTGCAGACCCAAAAGTGTAGCTTCAACCGTTGCACAATTCACCAGCTTTGGAACTTTTGCGAGTTGACAGGGAAAGAATCGCCACCGCTCCAGCAGGTTTGTTTACGTCGCAAAAAACGGAATTTAAATTTTCAAAATGGTCGCCGTCAAAAGTAAAAGAAAGGAAAATAAAAATAAAAAAAGGTTGGAAGGATACCGATAATTAAGCCAATGAACCTTCGTCGTGAATTGCGAGAAAGGAAGCAGAAGAGGAAAATGGGGAAATTCGATGCTTCGCCGTGGAACTTTGCGAGCGGTCGTGGTACCAGATAGGTAGTTATAACTACAAAAATTGCTTCTCCAGTGTCATTTTCTTGTGTGTACGCGTATTTCTAATAACCGGAAACTTTGTAAATTTCCCACACAAATACACACACACACACAGAGGCAGTTTTCCTTTCCTACCGATCTTCCCGTAACCTTGCGGTGGAAGTGGAAGGTTTCTCTTCTTTGTACCGTCCTTTGGTCTTGTGTTTCCACCGGTAGAAGTTTCCGGGGTTATTAGAAAAGACGAGAGGAGAGTAAAACCGTGGAAGATGAAATTTCACTTCCTTCTGAACGAATCCTTGTTTTTTTTTCTGCCGTCATCATCATCACCATCGTCATTATTATTATCATTTCTTCCTTTCTTAGTCTGGTAAAAGGCAAAAACCTTTTCAGCGGCACTAATTACAAGTAAAAATGGCTTGTATTTAAAAATTCCCTTTTTTTTGTTGCCTTTTCTCCTGTTTCTTGTTTCAGCCTTTTTTGCCTGCCTGCCTGCCTGCCTTCCTCATCTATCAACACCCGCAGTTTCCTCAACCTTCGCGAGGCTTTTCCGTTTTTCGCTTCTACCACTTATGATTTTTATTATTCCTTTCGCTTCTTCTTATCTAAGGTTTTTAATTTACCTTTTCCTGTATTTATTACCTCTTGTCGTACTCGTTCTGCCTGCCTTTCCAATGGAGCGTAATCACGTTTTTTTTTGCCGCCGCGTTTTACTCTTTTGTTTAACGTTGTCTGCTGCCACGGTCGTTGCCCAACCTCGTCCGGTACAGCCTCGTTCGTAACTCCCTTAGACTACTTATTTCCTAAATGTTCTTGAACGTTTTCATGGTTATTTGAAAATAATAATTTATTATAATTGTACCGAATGTAATTTGAGACAAAAAATGTTCCGCAGAACATATTTTTAGAGCCACGGGATGTCGTGTATTGTACACTTACTCTGAAGCAGCTACTATTATTAAAAAAAAATAGTGAACCTTATGAAAAAATTTAAAATTAATATAAAAAACTGTACACGATTATACTGTAATAATACTGCGACACTACTATTATTTTAAAAAAATATAAATAAATAACATAGTTGTAGTCGCCTGAACAACAATAAAAATGATGCTCCACGCAGAATAAATAAACCCCCCGTTTTAATTTATTTTTAATATTTTTAATAATATTAATTGATTATTATTAACAAAATAACATTATAATTAAGGTTCATTATTATTTGTATAAATAAATTCTGGTTTCGGCAAGAGAATGGAAAGCTTCCAGCGCCGTCTCATGTTTTCCTACATTTCTACACATAAATATTATTTAAATATTCAAGTGGACTTAAAGTGGAACTAAGTGGTGGACAAGCAATGGGTCGT
Source organism: Polyplax serrata (assembly GCA_037055365.1). Taxonomy (NCBI): domain Eukaryota; kingdom Metazoa; phylum Arthropoda; class Insecta; order Psocodea; family Polyplacidae; genus Polyplax; species Polyplax serrata. Next base: position 9,271,133 of record JAWJWE010000038.1, on the reverse strand, counting down.
AATATATACCAATAATTTTTTTTCTTATTACAGGAAAACTACACATCGATCAACACTTAGACGCCACACAGGCACCCAGATTCGTCTCGAGGGGTCAAACATTCAGAGTAGTTATAGGGGACACATTAGTTTTACCGTGCGAGGTAGATAATCTAGGTGAGTTGTTTTCCCTCCTGTTTTTCTTTCACGACCTGAAATGAAACACCAAAAACGACAATAAGTTTTACGGGTGCCGAGTGGTTGAAGAATTCGAGATGCGAACTATCAATCACTGCAAAAGGAAAGGTAAGGGTAAGCAACTCGTAACCAATTCCGTTCGCCAAGAGGATCGGGCGGAATAAAAAAAGGAACGGAAACGAGGACGAGAGGTGATTGATTGACGAATTTTCTGTCCGGGTGGAAGTGTCGTACCTTGAGCCGCAGAAGACATAAAAGTTCCAGGAAAATAGTGGAGGTGTAGAAAATAGTGAGAAACATGCACACTCAACCGGTGCGAGAGACTGAATTATTCACAAGGAAAATTACACGTCCTCTTGATGGAGATTTACTTTATCTCCTGCCACGATTTTCGCAGCTCTCAGTTCCTTGTTGAATACGTGGGTTATGAAAAGGTAGTAAATCGCGAAATCGTACTTAAACAACAAACAGGAATAAAACCACTTTTTATGAACTCGAGATTGTAAAAAAAATGTAACGCCGACAACGTAAAGTAGCCTTAATAGTTTTGTAATGGCAGTGACCATTTCATAGTTTAGATACTAAAACTAAATTTCTTTCTCGTTCTTACTTACAATCGTCTCTATCCTTCTGTAGGTTGGAAATGTTAATTTCAGAATTGTAATTTAATTCAATTCAGTTTTCATTTGTACAGTTAATTTGTATTTAACTACTTGGACTTTTTGTAATATATATTTGCATTCTTAGGAAGTTCGTTAAATTATTAGGAGAAAGAGCTACTATTATATATATAATTGCTACACGTGGACCTACTATATAGCTACGTGAGATATTATGTACACGGCTTAATACGGGTGTACATGACGAGAGATTTCCACTTTAGAAATACAACAATTTATTTTATTAAAAATTAATTATTTCATAGTGGAGTTTTGATAAAAAATGAAGATATTGAACGGAATTTGTAGTAAGTTAGTATAAAAAAATTTACAGTGATTACTCGTAGACATAATTCTATTGAAAATTACAAATAGAATACGTTTTTATTGTACAGTAACAGTGCAATAATGTTGATTCTTGAACAGCATAAATCGATGATTGAGTGAGTTAGTTTGTAAGTCAAATTTCCTATTTACAGTTGACTGTATCGTTGGCCGTTACAATGACACCTACTAATAAGCACGTGGAGATCCTATTAATAGAACGATCTGGAAAGTTCTAGGTCTAAGTTTGTGCGTTTATCTGGCCGAAACAATGGTTGAGGAATAGTTTATGGGCTCCCTGAACTATGCGACCACAAAAATGACTGGAGAGAAGATCTACTCTCTCTATTTTTTTGTCACCCCAGCCGGTGCCTATCTAACGTCATAAATCGAACCATAAAAATTTGGACAGTTGACAGTTGGGAATCGAAGGCAGTTAACCCGCGATCGACGGCTTTTTTGGAGAAAAGGATTCTGGCAAAGGAAAAAAAAGGCGGGTGGGAGAGGACAAAAAAAAAGTGGCAAAGTCAGAATGTCAAAGGAACAAAAGGTCAGAGTTTCGGTCGCTGATTTAAAAGTTCCATTGAACTTTTTCTTCACTGCTGATATTTACGATTTTCAAATGACCGTTGGAATCGTCTTTTTATCTCCGCGTCTTCTGCTTTTTTTTCCTTTGAGTTTTCTGTTTCCATTGCCCCGTTTCTTCATGACTAATTCTCCACATTCTTCCACTCGTTTCCCACTTTCCGCTCTTAAATTTTTAGAATTCTTTACCTGGCGATTCGTTCTTGGATTTATTTCTTTTTTTTTGCTGTTGCGTTCCTTCGTCATGTCTGTAGCCACGTCAATTTTCTAAAATTCCCTCGAAATCTTACTTTCATCCCATCTTTTTCATGTTTATTTTTTGCTACTCCCCTACATAGGTTTTCACTCATTGTCCGACACTCAGATCCTTTTCGTGTGTTCAAGATTTCATTTCATAACCCGTCAGCATTCCCTTCATTCTCGGTAGTTTTCTCGACGTAGGTTGACATTGGTGGTGACTCGTGTCCTCTTACAATTCAGTAGAATACATTTAAATCAAAGCGTGTAATACAAAAGTTACGAACCTTCCTAAGATTCGAAAAAAAAATAAAAACATCAGACAGGATAAAGAGGTTCGCTGCGTTCTCTCTAATTTCTCTATTTTTGTCTAGACGTTTCTATTTACCGTTATTTTCTTAAACTTAAATACTTCGTAAGTGAAGAGTTCCACAGAAATTTGTAAATGTGAAATTTAATTTTCAAGAATTTCAAAATAGTCGCAACGAAGAAATTGATCATCTCCAAATTGTCTCCAAACAGAAAACTACAACTGAATTACAATTTTACAACAAATTTATTAACTTGTTTCGGATTATTGGTAAAATGTAAACGTAATAAAATCCCCCACGGATCTGTCAGTTGTTCGCGTATGTTCGCCGGTCATCCTATTAATTTTATAAGTAAATACATAAAACCTTTTTCATCGCATACATAAAATGATAGTTTGCAATACCCCGTGACGTCGTGTCTCTCTTCCTCTTGCATGTGTCGACCGATTGGTAAATGGAGTCGTCAAATTTTCGAAAAAAGGAGGTCGACCGTTTCAACCTCCGCCGCGGTGACTTGAGATTTATATTGCATCAATAAATCCGAAGTTAATAAAAGTAAATGGATAATAAAATCGAAGCCGAAATCAAGTTCCGATAAAAGTAGTCCTTACAATATTGCCAACATTAAAAGTTTACACAAAATATCGTGGAACTCACGGCCCGACCCGTGGCCGCGGCGGAGGGTTGCCTCTGCCTCCCCGGCGAACACAAAAAGAAAAATTCAAGCTCAACGTGGATTAATAATGGTCGTAAGACTAGCGCGTGTACGAAAGACGAGACGAGGGGATTCGTGGAAGCACTACAAAAAAGCCCACAATCGAATTTTAACTGAGACGAGAGAAAAAGGAGCGAAAAAGAGAAGGAAAAGCGAAACTCTTCCAGTGCACCGGAAAAACGAGACGGAGAAAGAAAAAAAAAGTTTTTCGAATTCCAATAAACGTTAAACGGTAAAAGATGCGAAACGGATAATACCGAAATTAGACTGAAGGATCCCCACACCGTAAGAGAAAATACTTTGTCGAAAAACAAAAAAGGATAGGAGACGAAATGGTGTGAGGGCAGGGAAAGTTTTTCGGGAAAGGTGAAAGGTGGGTAGTGGAAATTCGGAAAGGTAAAAAGAGAAAACAATAAAACGGGCGGATACTCGACGAAAACTTAATAAAGAAACGAAAAGAACTGCTGTACACATAAAAAAAGAGAATATGAAAGAATGTAATAAGTGTAAGTAACCTTTGAGTGAGATGTGTGTGTGTGTGTGTTTCTAGAACAAAGGAAGAAACTTCGACTTGTTGAAAAAGACGAGACATTTCATTCATACATTTTATACTGAGACGTTCTAGAGTGGTAACACATATTGTTAAGTCGCATAAAATGTCGTGTCAATAGAAAAAATGAAATAAATAATGAAATGAAATAATAAAAACAACATTGGTAGGAATCTGAAAGAAAACTACTATATATATATATATATTATATACAAACTATTAAACTATTATAAAACATGAATTATTACAGTAACCATACATAGAAACAACCAATCTTTTTCCTGTGAACTTACTCTTACAAATACGTACAGAAACTCCGACAGATGTATGTATTCATCACGTTATTTATGTACGTTACACCCGACGAGTTAAGCTTTCTTTGTCTACAGTGTAAAGCACAAATGTACGTTCGACACTTTTCACACTCGGGCGACTTTCCTTGAGTGCCTGGCCTTTTTTCCTCATGCAGAGACGCCGTGAGGTTTCTTCAGACTGAACGAAAGCATTTGACTAGAATTTATATCACAACTGAATAAAAAATTCGACTCCAGGCTGACTGTACAGTCGAAAAGTACAGTCGAGCTCGAGGAAGAGAAGGATTCGTGTTTTGTCAAGTGTTAAACTTCCAAACTTGCCCGATTTTAATAACTTTCTTTAACTAAAACTTACAACGTTAACTGAACGTAGTGTTAAGTACATAATATCAGACTAGCGAGCCGTGTTTTAGAAGATGGTATATATTGTTATTTAGTATATATATATTTTTGCTTTGGAGTAAATTTTCTACGGAAATTACTTATAGTTCACATGTACATAGATTACTACTCACAGTACTTAATTTGTTTTTAATACGATATTATAATTATTGTATATAGAAGCTTGCGTTTCACGTCTTGCAAACACATATTATGGACATAATTTTATAGAAATTGTAGTGCGAGCAGTCAGTAGTATTTTGAGTTAGAGAAAAAAACCTCCAAGTGTCCATCAGACGTTTCTACATCGTTCCAGCCTATTGATTTCCTTCGATTCGAGATATTTTATTGATACATCAAAGGTTAAAAAGTATGAATGACGCCATTACGAAAATTAAATTTTCTCTTAATGAACTTGCTATTCGTTCGCAACACGTTTCGTTCGTTCTTTCGGTCAATCAATCAATCATTCAATTCCCTCGAAGCGTATGTTTCTCCTCGTATATATATATTTATTGTTATTAACATTAAAGAAAAATATATTATATTATATAGAGGTCCTTACTATTTTGATTACTTCGACCGGATTCATCCGAGCGAAAGGAATCGAATTATATTAAATTACGCCGTATATACTATTATATTATATTTTGGGATTTCGTCAGGTATGAGAATTCTTCTCGGTGTCGCACAACTTCCCTTGACTTGGGCTGACGGTACGTTTGATGCGAGGGAATTACTCGGAAAGTACAACGTCTGACAAGTCTCAAACCGGATTTGTCAGGATTTTTAATATTAAATTACTTCCTTGCAACAGTATAAAATCCCAAATATTATTAGACGCGTTACTTATATTCATACGGAAATAATAGGAAGAAGAAGGCGAAGGCCGGTGTGTTGTGTGTGTGTGTGTGTACTTTACGTTTATATTAAAAAAAAAAATTTTGATTTCTTTCTTTCTGAACGGTAAGAGAGCCAGGAGATAATGCGGCGTTATATTTTATACTACATTATATTACATATAAGATAGTAGATAACGCCATTGAAAGAGACTTATCTTTTCTCGTATATCACACAATTTACTTACGGTGTTTTTTTTATTTATTTTTTATCTTGTTTCAAAATACATCCGCGTTCTCCGCGATACGAATTAATGTGTGTTGGAGTGTTTATTTTTTGTGGAGTTGTTGTAGTACTCACGGTTTTACCCGAGTTTTGGAGAGATCGCACGTGGAGTTGTTGAAATTCTCAAATCGACGGTGGTACACCTTGGCAGGTGCCTGACGGGACGGTGAAGTGGTTGAATACAAAAATAGTTAGGCATGCATAGGTAAAATAACATCCGTCAAATGCTACAAGAAATAAACATCAATAGTACAATAAACAGTACATAATTAGTATACAGCAATAACAGTATTAGTACATAATTAGTACATAACAATAATTAATTAAGCACTGACTTCCATCACTTCGGTTCTAACTGTATACTTCATACCACAGTGTACTCTCATACATCAAATTATTCTCAGAAACCTAGTGGCTTTGGGCAATGGGGTTGGTCTAGGAAAGTTTTATTACTATATTATTAGTAATTATTTATTATTATAACTTATTATTAGTAATAATGGTTGATCACTACATTCCCCAACACTTCATCTTTAGTTCTTTATTCCCTAGTCATACGTTTATATGTAGTCATATTAGTATTTATTCATAGTTTATACATAGAGGTTTACGTATATACAAACATAAAGTTATTTTTCACGTTATAATTTATATTTAAAGAAATTACTTGTACTTATTTATTTTACCTGGGTGCATAAATACATACCATTCTTTTCTGTTAATAAGTTTGTTTTTATGGTCAAGTGTCAGTGCCAGGTGTGTTGTGTCTTGCGCCAATATGTTTGGTTGTGAACTCTCCCTGTTTTCCTTCTCATTCTGGTACTCTTTTTTCCCTGTCTTTGTCTCGTCTGGGTCCTCGGTGTGCATGTGTAAGCACAGGTTGATTTATCGCATCGCCTTATCTAACTTCTTAGTTTCGGTTCCACGAGGACGTTTTTCCCTTGTTCCTTTCACTTGACTCTCGCTCCTCTTTTCTCATTATCATTATCGGTTGAAACCGAATTAAATTTTCGTTGACTTTACGCTCACATCAGAACCCTTAATATTTATATTTGCCATTAAATAGAACGATAACTTGTGAACTTTTTCAACTTCCGGCCAATTAATTTCCTGTCACCCATTGGCGAATAAAATAATCCGGCAGAATTAGAAGATGAAAAGATGAGATAGAAGAGACGATGTATACTCGTAAAAACGAGAAAAATTCCATTTTGCTTTCTCTCTCTCTCTCTCTCTCTGTGTGTGTGTGTGTGTGTGTGTGTGTGTGTGTGTGTGTGTATGTGTGTGTGTGTGTGTATGTTTGGTTCCTTCCCACATTTTCATCGTTTCTGAAATTTATTTTTTTAATTAAGGGAAATAGACAGGACGGGTAGTCGTCGAGAGAAAAATGACGACTCCATGTGAGAGACGGTCAGAAGTCTCAGTTGGTAAATGAACAGGTCGGAGTTATCAGTCGGGAGTTACTATATAGGGAAATGCCAGGCATAAATCAGATTAATTTTTATCGATCGAATGACCGCTTCGAAGGAAAACGAAACCGATTAATTGCTGTCAATAAAATTCAATTTTTCACATTTGAATGAGTTTTCCCTTTTGCGTAGGGGTTGATGACTGAAACGGCGTCGGTTTTTTTTTTTTTGTGTGCGGTTTCCCGAAACATGAACGGCTTCAGACGGAATTTCATTACAAATGAACTTATTTGCATGAAATTAACGCCGGGAAAATTTACAATTGTAAGTAGCGCGCGGTCGGACATGTTGCCGAGTTTCGGCTAACTACCCTCCGACCAACTAGAGGTAACCTGAAATTTTCCGGCTCCTACCCTCTCTCGCACAAAGCCAAACATCCACCCACCCACCCACACACACAAACACGCGCGTGCACCCTTCTCTCAGGGTAAGTTAGGTTTTTCTGGTGGTGTTGAGTTCGTCGAACTATCAGTCACTATCAGTGACCGTTTTGATGACGTCTTTGTAGTCATTCTTTCCAAGTTTCCGGTTGTTTAACTTGAACTTTGAGAATTTCTCCCTCCGTTACATGTTTTACTGGTTTCTCGTCTTCATTGTCTGTGTTTCTTGCTAGAACATGAAATGCAATCAGTCTGTCTAGTTGTCTGTTCATTACTGTTTTCTTCGAGTGAGTGTTTTATGTCGACGTTTCTTTCGCGGCATTGTGTCTCCTTAGTTTTTATTACGCTTTCCCGTAGTAGTGAGTATTTACCACCTACACCTTACCACTTGTAACTTGTAACTGACTTCTTTATACTTTTAAATGTTGCAACTTACTTTCTATTACTTTATGTAAACGAGTTCAAATCGTTTGCTGCTACTTACAGCTCGGTTTTGAGTAGGGGTGTTGGTACCCGTGCGGTACTACTGGCTACCTGTGACTACTTCTAACTTTCTGATACCCTCGTAAACTTTCTAACTCTTTTACAAGTAGTGGTACTTCAATGCTGTCGGAATTTCTTTAGGTGGCGTATTAAAGAGCAATGTAAAATTTTCTGTTGCGTGAGAGTCCACTTGATCCACCGGCGAGTGTAGTTGGCAAGGGTGAGTGTATGTGCGTGTGTGTGTGTATAGAAAGAAACCGATGAGCCTTCGCAGTTAAAAAGTTTGACCGGGTGAGGAGGAAAACGCAGGGAAAAAGTTCACAGTTTTCAAGTGTGAGGGAATGCGATATAGGATTTTGTGTGTCATTTTTTTGCTGTTGTCCGTTTCGTTTTTATCGTCCTTCCATTGATTTCGTTCCATTCACTCGGAATCGATGGCACTTGTGTCGATTGTTTTGTAAAAGATCCAAGTTAATTTGACATTATATTGGAAATACGATGCTTGCAAAAAAGAGAAAATGGAGGTGGATTTTTTTTTAGTGTGCGAACGACACCAGAGGATTTCTGAAAAATTCAATTTTCCTTTGGCAGTAAAGTTGTACGCCCTCCGCCCGTGTTCTACCTTAGCCGTGCTACCTGAAGGAAGTACCTTTCCAGGTGTAGGAAACGGAAATAGGAGCAAGAAGAGAGAGAGAGAGAAGGGGGGGGTGAATGACACATGTCATTTTTTTCTGCGTTGTACACAGTTTTAGGGAGGAAATGAAACAATCCGTGATAATTCCAGGGGAGACAATGTGAAAATCAGGGTGGAAAATATGAAAATTGCTCTCGTTTTTATTGGGACAAACTGGAAGGTCCCATGTGTGTCCCCACGGTCGTACTCGTCGTCTTCGTCTATTCAACCGACCTAAAACCGCGTTCTACAAATGAGTTGGAAAAGACTCGTCGTTTCCCCCGGGGGATGACACCCGGACGGAAATGAATTCGACAATAATGACGAAGCAATCGCGGATGATTTCCACCGTCGCTGGATGTCACAAATTGCGAAGTCCTCGCGTTGTTGTTCCCTCAAAACGATTCTAAATTAATTAAGAATTGACTTCGTTACATAGTCGAAGTTATAATGGAAGCGATAGAACACCACCACCGACACCGCCATCGTCCCCGAAGTGTTGCGAACAATTTAATACTTTCTCATGTCATCTCGTGTATTTCACCTCACCCATAATCAAATTTCTGGTTCTTCTGTTTTTGGCACGGAATGCGTGACAAAAGAACTCATTTGAACTTTTTATACATTTGTATAATCTCCCTTTTTTCGCGTTTTTGAATACTCTACTGTAGTTCAATCCGTTTTCGCAATAACATCAATTCTAGCCGATTTTTTTTTAAGTAAACCAATGCACTTCTGTTGCGATCGTTTGTAACACCAATACTGCAGGGGTTAACATTACGACAGCAAAAATATAATGAAACTACTTTAGTTAGTAGTTGGTATAAAACTATCTATTGAATTTTTTTATTATTCTCTGCTTTTCCTAGTTGAAAACCCAAAACATTTACTTTTGGGTGTGCCCCAAATTATTTGGTCATTTTCTTATTTTTTTTTTCTCAATTTATTTATTTTCTCTGTACACATGGTTCAAATTTTTTTTAAATTTAATTATTATTTTTTAAAATTATTATTCTATCTTTTTTATTGATTATTATTTTATTACAATTGTACTTATTTAATTCTTTGCTTGTGAGAACTGCTCTTTCTTGAACTTGACATGAACTTGCCACGATATTCGAGGTACGTTGCATGCAACAGGCTATGATTTTTTTTATTTTTCAACGTTATTTATTTAAATTTTTAACGTATTTAAATTTCATATATATTTACTTCAAATTAAAATATTAATAAGATTGTGGTATGTTTGTGGCACTGCAGTCCTGTTCTGTTTTTGTACGGTGAAACATAGACTGTGTACGTAGAAAAGTTTACTAATTTATACAAAATATACTTGTTAATGACATGAATTACAAAATATTAATTGATATAAATTATTGTACTGTTAATAAGTACTCGGACTCCGTCCAAACACATTACAACTCCTATCTTTTTGGACTTAATAAAAAGAAAATTTTTATGTATTTTGAAACCTTCCAAGTGTAGCAACCCGGGGTTCTTTGGCCGGTTTTTGAACTTTTTTCTCGGAATTTCCCTCGGGCTGTTTACCATAGAAGTCATATAATTAAAGGGGGTTTTTCATGTGTGTGTGTGTGTACACAAATACACATCAGAATGCTCCAGAGGGAAACTATTTCACATATCGACATTTTGTAACGGACTAATTCACTTAATTTTGAAAACGCGACCGCGTTTCGAATGAATCGGAGTCTGAATCTGAGGAAAGTTAAAAATTATTTCAGAAGTATGTACGTCTGATTTAATAATAAGTTAAATGCTTTCACGGCATCAGTCATTAAAAAACAAATTAACGGTCCGACTAAATTGATATTTACGTTTGTTTTATTTATCACTACGTTTTCTGCTGTGAAACTAGTGAAAGTGAAGTCACTGCACACCAAAATGGTACCGTACACCAATAGAAGACATTATTGGATTTTACATTATTGTTATTACAATACATTAATGGATTTTATTTAACTATTACGTAAATAAAAGTTCTTCAGTTGTTTTTGTCGAAGCCCTAGAGATTATTTCTAGAACATACCATTTTAATTAACGAAGGGAGCAAATAATTTATTTAAAAGAAAGAAAAAAGAATAAATAATAAATAATCTAATTTTGTGTAGAAGAAAATATATAGAAAATAGACCTAGACTTATCGGACTTATAGGAAACCATGCATGGTTATTCAAGTTCGTCCAGTCCATTTATAATGGAAAATAAATAAATAAATAAAAAATTAACAAAGCAGACTACCAGTAGATAAAGTTAAAATTATATTGAATTCGTAGTTGTATTAATTTAAGAAGTAACAGTTGTTTTACTATTTTCGGTCCAAAAATCAATATTATTCATAGTATAAGACTTAGTATAGGAGTTCACGGGTCGCCTAGAATTACAGGAATTTAAATGCTTGCTTAAGTAATTTAAGTAATAAATGTTTAAGAGAGAGAGAGAGAGAGAGAGAGAGAGAGAAGAGAGAGAGAGAGAATAGTGTAACAAGACGTTTGATTAACCGTAGAATATTGAGAAAAACCAATGTAGAAGAGGTGAAACAATTTGGTGAGAAAGTAAAAGGATGGCGAGAAAGAATATAAAATTAAAGTGTACGGGGGAGAAAGAAGGAGAAAACTAATTTGGCGGTGAGTTCCGAGAAGAGATATTAAATGATTTGCATAATAAAAATGGAAGAATAAAAGAAAGAAAGTGACTACACAAAGAGAGGAGTAATCAAAGAGAAATGGAGAAAGAGCCTTAAGGTTCAGGGAAATGTTTAACGGCGAGAACTTTAAACTTTCTTTTAGTTATTAAATAGTTAATGTATGGAAAATTTACAGTCGTCCATTTTGTTGTTCGGCAACGGTCTCTTATGTCTCTAAGGGCAGTGACTTGTTCTGTACAGGACGATTGGCGGGCAAAAAACGAGCAATTTGTCTGAATTTCTGTCTTTCTCTTACCATTCGATTCGAGTTATCGAACTCGTTTTCCGCCAACTTTTTCAATTTTCCTTTTGCCAGATTTTGCGAAATTCCCTTTCTTCCCCGGCATTCGTCTCTGTTTTTTTCCCTGGCTCTCTGATTTAAGTTTCTTCACTTTTATTGCCTACCTTTCTTTTTGTCTTGTTCTCCCACCTTTATCTCGACCGTACAAATGTCTCCCGACAAAGTGCAATTCACGTCTCACCTTCTGCTTTCTTCGTGTACCTTCCGTCGCCTCCTGACCCAAAGTTTTCCCGCCCCTGTAGGTTCTGCTTCCCGTGAATTCCATCCTCGAAAACAGAAGTTAAGGGCTCTACTCTAATTGCAAATTTCTGTCGGCCAAATTGATGCACAGATTTGTAAAATTTAATTATGATTTACATATATAATTAGCCATTGAGCGAATGTACGGATCGCACCGTCACCTGCACCTGTGAGTCTACAATTACAGAAAAAATAAAAAAAACGATACGAGAGGACATTTTGTCTCATCCAACTGAGCCGTTATTGGTGAAATAATTAAAAAATTAATAAATTAAAATTCTTACGTTACTTGTAACATATCTACGTTAGTTTATTACATTTACAACTTATTTGTTTATGAATTATTTTATCTACACATAAACTAAGCAAAGGAAAAAATTTGCGAATTTTAGTTTTCTTTTTAGAGGAGCACGAATGATCCTTTGAATTCCTTTGAATGCAGCTACGAATTTGCAGCTACTATCATGAGCACAATAAACGGAAGTACCGAAAGAAGCGCTGAAAGAAAAAATTTGAATTCGTTACAAATAAAGCGATCATTTGTAAGCAATTAAATAGTTTTAATAAAAGGTGAATAAATAATTACCAGCAAATATTGCGAGGCTAATAAGGTAGCACTTTGGGCTTCTCGCCTACACAAAAGAAAAAGATGACATACAATTTAGTAAACAATTTGCATTACTGTAGAGAAACCAATTCTTTGTATGTACATAACATGTATGCAACACGTAGATAAGTAATTTTATTAACATACCACGCTTTTAGCACTTTTTTTTATTTTACTCAAGAAGGTTTTAAAACGTGACGTCAAAGTTGTTTTCTCGGCGGTCTCATCCTAAAATTAGCAATTCTCTTACAATAATCTACAAATTAAATTTCCTCAGTTCAAATTATGGTTACAGCTCATACTACTACTACTACTGCTACTACTACTACTACTATTACTATTATTATTATTATTTTGTTAGAAGTTTGGTGTGTAATAGCTTTACTTACATTTGGTGATATATTTGTTTCTGTGTCTTCTGTTTCATCGCCTGATGAAAAAACAATATTATTAAATAATAAACTAAATAAATGTATTTTAGATTTTTACATGACTTGTGGATAACTTCTTACCTTCCTTAAGGGATTTTGTTCCATGAATTTTCCCTGAAACCTAACGAAACAATTCATACTTTAACTTTACATAGAACGTTTACTAAAAAAAGTAGAACAAAACATAAATTTGTGTTTTATTAGTATATATGTATTACCTGTATATTGATCAATGATACAAGAAAAATTAATTTGAGTAACATGTTCAGAGTGAGGAGAATTTTTTACAAGTAAAAAATTTTTTAGCGCCTTTTACGAATGAATACCCGTAGGACTCCCTTCGTCTCGTCTAAAGCAAATAAAATTGAAATTCAGGTATGTCGTAGGTATTGCTGGCAACGCGAAAAAAATGCTAATTTTTGTCAACTTAAAAAGTAAGAGATTTAAGAATGTAATTTCCCAGGTGATTACTCCCCGTGACATGTTCTCAGCAAAAGCAGTACATATAACAATGTTCATAAGATTATATTATGTATTAACAGTATTTTATTCCTATTCTGAATAGGTTTTAGATGTAATGTGGTTTAGTTATAGTGAAAGATTTTTGTTTAGCGCCACTATTTAGTATAATGAACTACCGTCAGATTTGCGAAAACCAAAAAGGAAGTAATGTGTTTGTCGGGAGTGACACGAGGCTTATGGCCAGTTAGAATTTGCAATAACTATATTATAATAATTATTATAAATGAATAAATTATATTTAAAAAAATTCGTTTGTCATGGTATTTAGGTATGTACCTGCCTTTAATGTTTTTTAATAAAAGATATAAAACAACACATTAAAAACATATTTTCCCGTGAAATGATATTAAAGAATCCGACATTTGGACGAGATGGAGACCCAAGTGAGGCCTCGGAGGAGTCCCAAGACGCAAGGGTGGAACCAGACAATGAGGAGTAGACAAACAGTTGGCAACTCAAGTCTCACGTCAAGTACTTTGATCTTAGTCAATAAAAAATGTATCTCAACTTTCAACTCAGGAAAGTTTCTTCTTCTCCGCCACCGTTTCGTTTTCCTTGTGCTTCGATGTCTGAAAAAAATTTGGTCACGGGCCTGGGAGTTCAGTCCGACCAGCGTGGTTTGTGCGGTCAGAGTGAACGCGGCCACAGTCACAGGAGAAGTGGGAAATGGAAAACGAAGAATCTGAAAATACGAAAACAATACAAAGGATGTGAGAGGGAACGTTTGCCGAGCTCAAAAAAATGGTTTTTAACTAAACGCTCAGCCCTTAGCTCTGGACGGAAAAGCTTTCAGGGCGAAAAGAAAAGCTTCTTCATTTCCTGCTGGATTTCAGCAATCTGCGAAAATTTACAATGACACGGACAATTTCTGTTTAATCCCGGGGCCGGTGGATTACTTTTTGCCTCTTGGGATTCTTCTCCTTCTCGAGTACTCCGGGGAAGGATGGTAGGTCGTGGCAGAAGAAAAATAAGAAGAAACCGGGTCGGGTCGGGTCGGGTCGGTAACAACAAGATGGAGGGCGACACGACAGTGGGGAAATATTTAAAAAAAAAGGGGGGCTATGAAAGTGGAAAGAATTTATTTTCATAAGAGGCAAAGCCGGAGCCGTAAAGAAGTTTCAAGATGATAAAATTCCTTTTATTTTTCATTTTCCCACTCCCAGGTAGCGTGCCTTCCGCCGTTTTCCCCGTTTCCGCAGACTCCGTCAAAAAACCATAGAGAATAAAACCCTCCTTGGCACACCTGTTTACTTACATCCGGCTCGGTTTCGTGTTATTTATTTAAATAATTAAATAAAAAACAGATAAGGCCGCGAGGTTACGGAGTCAAACACCACGAAAGGGAGCCTTATCAGCGCGGTGCGAAGGTTTTAAGGTTGTCCTCTCCCCGTGTTATTGTCTCACCCCGGACAACATCTCCGTAACAAAGGATAAATTAAACTCCTAACTTACACATCGAGGAGAAGATTGTATCTTAAGATGCGAAACAAAATGAAGTAGAGCGATAGAAATCTGCTCCAGGTGTTTAATAACCCTCGAGGCCTAAGGAAGTCGTCGAGTAGTTCGGTTAGTGACGACTAACACTCACAACATCACTACCAACTACACATCACACACCATTTTCTCAAGGTGTGAGATTCACACTTTTGATTACTACGAATTTTTCCGCCAATATTTAATTGGGAAAAACCTAAAATTCCATCTACCTAATTGAATTAAGTTGTGAAAATATATAACTTTTTTCTCGGTTTAGTATAAGTCGACATTTGGGCTCGAAAATGTTTGTCAAACTCCTGTTACTGTCGATGGTTCTCGTTTCGGAGGTAACAATTTTATTTACATTATGTTCGAGGAAAAAATATAATTATTAAACATGACGAATGACCTTTTAGTAGAGAGATGTAGTCTAGTAGTAGAAACGTATTTGTAGGTTCGTTCGAAAGCCTCGAAAAGTTTTAGAAATAGCTCGGAGAATGTGGAAACTGCTAGAAAGAAATCCGGAGGTACGTCGATGATTAATAAGTCTACCTGGGCTTCTATAATTTTTCTAATTTTAGTATAAAACGAGTAGTGTGATTTAAAACACAAAAAATAGTCTTCCGTTGTATTTGGACGAACCTCGTGGTAACCTTCTGGTTTCTTCGTGTACCTCCCGGCGCCTCCTGACCCAAAGTTTCCCTCCCGTCTGTAGGTTCTGCTTCCCGTAAATTCTATCCTCGAAAACAGAAGTTAAGTGCTCTACTCTAATTCCAAATTGCTGTCGGGCGAGGTGTCGGCCACATTTGCATTCTTACCAAAACCAGAAACGGTTCAGGTTGTCCTTCCTAATTCTCTTTATTTGTCGTGCGGAGGTTGCACTTAAAATTATTGAAAACTTCTTCTGCTCTTTGTGTTAACTTTCCACTTACTCGAGCGCATGGACTCGTAATTCCGTTTTTGTCACGGCGGTCAAAGTAAAACCTCGTAAAAGCTCCAACGCCTGCCCGTGTACCTGCAATTGCGCCCGTGAATTTTCCCACACAGAAAAAGAAGGAATACAATGAAACTGACAAACATCAAACCGATCGTAGGTATTTTCCAATAAGTTCCGGATTGACAGTCAACAGAAAACGCTGAGCGCTCAATAGAACCGGAAAAGCTTTTTCAATTTTCAAATTTACTTCCTAGTCTTCCGGGGTAATTACTCTGGTAATACGTCGATGGGGACGTGTTCGCTTCGGAGAAAATTCAACTTCGGGCAGACAATGGCGGGTACGCGGAGACGACAGTTAACGAAGGGAGCAAAAATATTTTGAACGAGAGAAAAATTTATTCACAAACAAAATTTCGAGGTTTCGCTGTGTACAAATTTAGAGAAGTGAAAAGCTCCACTACGGCAGGATTCAGGTCTCCTGTTGGAATTTTATTTTATGTACAATGCGGTCGTCAAATTTGTTTATGAGTTACGCAGTTATTTTATGTATTTTTCACGCGACCGTTTTTCATGAAATTAATTCTGTTCTTCCCATAAATTGACAACCTCAACCATCGCGGAGCCCAACATCTTTTTTTTACACTAATTTCAAATTTTCCTAATTAAATAAATAAAAATTTTGGGTTGTGGGAGGTCGGATTTAAAACTTAATTAATAATCCGACTGCGTACGAATCAATTTATCCGGGATTTACCTGAATGACCGCGTGAAATATTTGGGGTACCTCACCTACTTTAGTATTTATCTACACCGAACTACCACATGTACAGATTTATAAAATTTAATTATGATTTACACATATATATGTCATTACATTTGTCTGCAATTTACGGATTTTCACTGAAATTTGAAAAAGTTGAGGTGAACTCAAGAAACAAAATGTCTGCCAATCGTTCGGCATTCCTAAACGATTGAATGACAAGAATAAACGAAAGATTTCAAACGTAATAAAAGAATAAAACAACTTTTGGGTTAAGTATGAAAAACTTACATCTCCTCCACTAAGAAAAAAAGGTGTGTATTTACATGGAGACAGTTTACTTACATGAAAATTTATCGGTTTACCAATGTCCACCTCGTAAATTGAATTTTGAGTTAAAATTCGCCGGATCTGATTCTACGTAGTTTGCGTCTGTTCTGTTCAATTTGTGTGGAGATCAGTTCAATGTTTGCGGGAGCGCGTAATTCGTTCTGTAAAATGGTGTCTGGTATTCCAAACATTAAATGATGAGGCATAAATTTAGTTGAACTATGTTGAGTATGGTTACATTGATCTGCACATTCTCGAGTTACCACTGACCAAGCCCTCCGAGGGTTTTCATAAAGACGACGTCGAATGCGGTTTACCTGAGTTTGATTTAATCGTCCGTTAAGACAATTTGAATGTGACACAGTCCGTAGAAGTGAAAACTAAATTTATGTTTTGTTTCGTCAAGAATGTGTGAAAATCTTTCGAGTGTACACCGGGGTATTGGTCCGTCACCAAAATTTTTAAGTTTTTATTTTTAACAACAGGTGCAGTAAATTTTATATCTGCCCCAGAGGTTTGTGTGATCGGGTCTTGTTTTGCCGGCAGGTACTGCAATTCCAGCGATATTCTCTGGGCGTGCTGCTCCGTTCGCGGAAAATAAAAATCATTTCTTAACTTTCTGAGAATGTGAGGAGAGACCGTGTGGCCGTCTCTTTCATGAATTTGTTTTATTATTAAGTCGATTCCCTTATTTTCTGACAATAGAATTTTGTAAAGCACCGGTCCTTCCTTGCAGACGTGGTTTCCGTTCTTAATGTCTTCGGTTGGTTTGTCCTGGTCCGCACAAATGTCACTCGTTGATACAAGGTTAACAATTTTTAGCGTACGTTACATATCTTCGGAAATTGGTAAAACTGGATTTCTAGACAGAGCATCTGCTTGTTCGTTTTTCACTCCAAGTGCGTATTTGACACATGAAATGAAACTGACACAGAAAATAGACAATGTCGCCTAACCCCTCGCCGCTTTGATTAATGCCTTGATCATAAGATACAAAAGTACAATGGCAATCCCTGAAACAAAAAGTTTGAAGTCGTTACAAATCAGGTAAGCAATTAAATAATAATATTAATAAAAGGTGAATAAATAATTACCAACAACTGCTATGAGTATACATTGCGTAAGTGGGTTTTTAAACTACACAATAGAAAAAAATGACATACAATTTAGTAAACAATTTGCATTACTGTAGAGAAACCAATTCTTTGTATGTACATAACATGTATGCAACACGTAGAAGAGTAATTTTATTAACATACCACGCTTTTAGCAGTTTTTTTTATTTTAGTCATGAAGGTGTTAAAACGTGACGTCAAAGTTGTTTTCTCGTCGTCCTCATCCTACAATAAGAAATTCTCTTACAATAATCTATAAATTAAATTTCCTCAGTTCAAATTGTAGTCAATAGGACAGCTACAGCTCATACTACTACTACTACTACTATTATTATTATTATTATTATTTTGTAGAAGTTTTGTGTGTAATAGCTGTACTTACATGTGGTGATGTATTGTTTCGTGTGTCTTCTGTTTTGTCGCCTGATGAAAAACAATATTATTAAACAATAAACTAAATAAATGTATTTTAGATTTTTACATGACTTGTGGATAACTTCTTACCTTCCTTAAGGGATTTTGTGCCATGAGTTTTCCCTGAAACCTAAAGAAACAATTCATACTTTAACTTTACATAGAACGTTTACTAAAAAAAAAGTAGAACAAAACATAAATTTGTGTTTTATTAGTATATATGTATTACCTGTATATTGATCAATGATACAAGAAAAATTAATTTGAGTAACATGTTCAGAGTGAGGAGAATTTTTTACAAGTAAAAAATTTTTTAGCGCCTTTTACGAATGAATACCCGTAGGACTCCCTTCGTCTCGTCTAAAGCAAATAAAATTGAAATTCAGGTATGTCGTAGGCATTGCTGGCAACGCGAAAAAAATGCTAATTTTTATCAAATTAAAAAGTAAGAGATTTAAGAATGTAATTTCCCAGGTGATTATTCCCCGTGACATGTTCACAGCAAAAACAGTCTATATAACAATGTTCATAAGATTGTATTATTTGATGTGTTAACAGTATTTTATTCCTACTGTACCGTTTATTAATGAGAATTCTATAAACCAATAAATTATATTATTGGATCTGTGGTTTTGCACCCGATAATTACATATTTTCTCAATATTATTGCTATTAATGTTGTAAGCGTAATATGTATCATTTATTAATATGTATAATTGTAAATGTTTTACTTCTTTTTAAATCTGTAGCGGCATACTTAGCATTAAGTGAACTTTATCAACTAAATGAAGTTCACATTTATATTTTGAGACAGACTGAACGCTTCGTTCGACTTAGAGCTTCAATTGCTCTGAACAGGAGTGACTACTAACATTTCAGATTCCTATGCGACAAGAAAGCGTTCTTAGATGTAATGTGGTTTAGTTATGGTGACAGATTTTTGTTTAACGCCACATAATTGTTTGTATTTAGTACAATTACCTTTATTAAATTACAATTACAATTATCATAAGAGGCAAAGCCCGAGCCGTAAAGAATTTTCAACGTAAAAAACAGATAAGACCGCGGAGTTACCGGGCAATACACCGCGAAAGGGAGCCTAATCAGCGCGATGGACACCGAGGAGAAGATGCGAACCAAAGTGAAGTAGATAGAAATCTGCTCCAGGTGTTTAATAACCCTCGAGGTCTAAGTAAGTCGTCGAATAGTTCGGTTAGTGTCGACTAACACTCACTACATCACTACCAACTAGACATCGTACACCATTTTCTCAAGGTGTGAGATTCACACTTTTGATTACTACAAATTTTTCCGCCAATATTTAATTGGGAAAAACCTAAAATTCCATCTACCTAATTGAATTAAGTTGTGAAAATATATAACTTTTTTTCTCAGTTTAGTATAAGTCGACATTTGGGCTCGAAAATGTTTGTCAAACTCCTGTTACTGTCGATGGTTCTCGTTTCAGAGGTAACAATTTTATTTACATTATGTTCGAGGAAAAAATGTAATTATTAAACATGACGAATGACCTTGTCGTAGAGAGATGTAGTCTAGTAGTAGAAACGTATTTGTAGGTTCGTTCGAAAGCCTCGAAAAGTTTTAGAAATAGCTCGGAGAATGTGGAAACTGCTGAAAAGAAATCCGGAGGTACGTGGATGATTAATAAGTCTACTTGGACTTCTATAATTTTTCTAATTTTAGTGTAACACGATGGTTTATTTAAAACACAAAAAATAGTCTTCCGTTGTATTTGGTCGAACCTCGTGGTAAGTTCAAATAGTCAAATTTAATAACTTGTGTCCACGGACCTATTTGACTAGTGGCAGTTATCTCTGTAGAGTCTCGTGCAAAAAAACTGGGGGAAAATTGTCGGTGGAGGACTCGCACACGGGGCTGGTAAATTCATTTTTATTACTAATCTATGTACATAAGGTGCAGTGTCACCAAATGAGTCGAACCTCTTTTAGGTGTCGTCTGGGTTATTTTGGTAAAGTCAGTGTCGAGGTGTTTGAAGACGGACCATATTGAGGGACTGTAGCTTACGGGCGACGGCCGTCCATTTTCTGAAGACAACCCAAGGTACCCCGGTGTTTTAGGTAGTTTTGTCATTTAGCGACAGAACTGTCAACGGTAGATTAATTTAATTTTTGCATTAATATTTATTACTAATTAAAATGTTTAGTTGTTATTTGTGTTCATTCTGTATACATCCTACTTTTGCGTGTGGTAACTTGAAATCACTTTGAAAAAATTCACCTTGAAACGGTAAAACTGTTGTGGTAATTTAACTGAGACATCCGTTTGTTTAAATGAGTTTTGTTTGAATGTGGAAACCGACCGCGACCAAAATGATGACTTTCTTTATAATTTACATGAAACTGAGATGTTTCCTAATAATATTTATCTTCCCGTGGACACGTTACCTGATGATTCGAACTCTGTCGCATTTCTTTCTTATTTTTTTCTGTATAAAATAATTACGGTAACTCGGTATCTGCCCCCTGGCGACTTCTTATTTCCCTGCCTCAAACGACTCCCACTCCAATCGGCATTCATCAACCTCGACTCCTCGAGCGTTTCTGCATTATCAATATTTTAAAAAAATTACGTATATTTAATTTCATACTTCGAATGTCTACCCTCGAGGTAACCAAGGGATGGAACACGAAGTCAGATGTTGGTGAAAACCCCTCGGAGGAAGGGTAAAATCAAGTAGGGTACACTGCGTAAGGGAAAAATTTTGCGGAGCAAGTTAATAATACACGGGCTCGGAGTGGAGTTTTATTTTTCAGGATGACGCGCTGTCGCGGGGTTGATTTGTAAATTAAGACGGACGGACGGACGAACTGACGGCGCGACAAACCGACAGACAAACGTCAGAGAGGAATTCAAAAGGAAATTGGAAGAAGACGCGAGTTAACGTTCGGAGTCGCAGGTGCCCTCTAATAAAATCCATCGTGGCAGAAGAAAAATGAACGATAACTCGGTATTTATGCCGAGTGTTAATGGCTCACGATCAATCACCTAATGAAAAATTTATGCGGGCAATCTGTGATCTACAGATCGCCACCTGAATTTCCACCCTCGCCCTTCGTTTGAGAAAAATTGCACGAGACAATGATTTATGTTCGCTGTCTCTTTCTCTCTCTCTCTCTCTCTCTCTCTCTCTCTCTCTCTCTCTCTCTCTCTCTCCCGATATTTGAAATATTATATTTATTTTTCTGATGATAACACCGTCAAGTTGCTTACTACAGACACAATCGGAAAGTTTTTCTTTCACTTCTAGTCAACATATACAAGTTCATAAAATTTATATTCAAACTAATATCCGCTTCCGAAAACTTAAATTCGCCTGCAAAATTACGTATAGGCTAAATTACATACCCAAAATATGAAAGGTTAGGTAAAATATATAAAAATATAAAAGTCTGTAGACGTCTGTAGACCAATAAATTATTTCAAAATTATGTACATGGTAATGGTAAAACAATATGCGGCTTTAAAAAACATGACAATTCCCTTAGGCAACCTTGTAGAGGACTGCATCACAGAGGACCCTGTCACTGTCTAACTTGCTGTATTACTCTAAGATCGTAAAAAAGGAATAGCAGACTGATTTGAGTATATAGCACACAAGAATGCGTACACCTGTATGCGAGCACTCAGCAAAAATATAACTAAGTAACTAATAAATATAATAGATGTACAAATATTATTCAGAATCAGAATTGTCCCGGTGTTCTTTTACATCTACACAACATTTTAAATGATTTTTACACGAAGGTATCAAGGAAGTTGAAGGTATCAAATAGCAGATGTTCTCTCAAATAAAATAAATAAAAGATATGTCTATTCTTCTCCATCCTTCAACATTTACAATTCAATTCTAAAATAATTAATAACTTACTTAAAAATCGGTTGATTAAATTTTCACCCTGCAGAAATTCGACTTATTAACTTCTGAAGTAAAACGAGTACTTCGTGTGAACGATCAAACCGGATTTTCTTACTTGCCGCGAAAGACATTTAAGAGAAGAGGTGACGGAGAAAAGACTTTGGGAAAAAATGGATAATGAGACGAGAAAACGTGGAGATTAGACGGGGAATGCCAACGTGGCAGAGGACGGTTCGGATGGAGAAAAAAAAATGGATGAAGTTAAAGGAACCGAGAAAATAATTAAGAGATAAGACAATCGAGGAAATTATTAGGTGGAACTGCGAAGGTGATAGAAAATGGTAGAGCGCAAAATACTCCATTTAAAAATTTATGTAAAGGACTAATGAGTTAATAATGGGTGACGATGTTTAAGAAGGCGGAACAGACGAAGACGACGGATGGTGAAAAAGGAAAAGGTTAAATTTTAAAGAACTGGTTATGACCAGTCGGTAGGGAATGGTAAATAGTTTGAAAATGCTTGACAAAACAAAAGGCTGGATGATAACGAGAGATAATATACGAAAGAAGACGTAAGAAAAGATTCGTTTGGTAAGAAGAGTGTAACTTCTGATGGTGGGTACTCGGTAGGAACAACAGAAGCACTCACCATCAACCGTAATAGGGCGGTGGTTTTTAATAGACGTTTAAAGAACTGTGAAAGAAGTTGTAAAAGAGTTGTAATAACAATGTTCGCAATATTAGATTATGTATTAACAGTATTAACAGTATGGAGTATTGCAAAACTCATATGGACTTTACACAGTATTGTAACTATTTTACAACTACATTAATATATACAAAGACTCAGAAAACAAGGATTTGAAAAACAGATACCTAGTCAACGGTAGTAGTATACCTGTAGTGTACCTCTCCAACTCCAAAAGTATAAATGTTGGTATTATAATTTATTTATATTTAAATATTTAATGAATATTTTAAAGTGTGGTGTATTGTAATAAATAATTTACAGTGTTAGTTCAAAGTCTAACGTCTAATTTTGTTATATTACAATAAATTATATTATATTATAAATACGAGAATTGCATTCAAAAGAAAAGCTTCTGGCGATCATTGAATGCACTCAAATTAATAAAAAAATATATAACAAATTAAAAAACTATATTATTGTACAGTACTACGCCTTGCTTACTACTATTATAAAGCTTATGTATTATTAAGACTGTTGAGAAATTAAACAAGACTACATTGAGTTGAGAACTTTTGTGTTACACGCGACAAGTCCACGCAAGCAAGTCACAAGTTGTTCGCGACACAGACGTACAGTGCACCTTGCACCTGACCAACGAACATCCAAACAGTTCGAAGCCAGTCCTTTTTTTGGCACAATTTCTAATAAAGACATGTATACGACTAAAAATAAAAAATAACCTTAAAAAAAATGTTCAAACTACCCTATATCTGAATTATGTATTTACAACAACAATAATTAATAATAAATACTATATAATGATAGTATAATAACTAATGAACGACTTATTAATATGTAAGTAAATCATAAATATATTAACTCGCACAGAAAGATTAAAATTACAATAGAGAATTGACAAAAGGCGCATGGAGTAATGAAAGAACCGTAGCGTTAAATGTAAAAGCTGGCGCAACAGGAAACGGAAAGCTTTTCTCCTTGTCAAACCGGAAACAGTTTCAACAAAAACTTGTTTCTTCATCCCCTGGACGTTCATTTGGGCGACGAGCAAAAAAAAAATTATTTTCTTCCTTCAAACCAGCGGCTGACCGATGATTTACGCTCACGAGGAGGACCGTTTTACCTTTCCCTGTAGGACACCGGCAGACTTCATCCCTTCTCTTCGGGGTGGTTTACGAAATTTCGCAACCCTTTCCGACCAACAGAAAACGGCACGAAAAAAAAATGCCTTTTTAATGTGATTTTCGCTCGGAGATTGTAAACGGAAATAGAGAGATTTTTACTGTTTGCCTTTTTTCGGGCGAACCTTCGAAAGGTTCTGACAGGTTTTACGGGGAAAGACAGGTACGAGAGTTGAAATTCACCCCGGGTATTTTAATTAATGATTCGTTCGGCCGAGTGTAAAATCATTCACGTTTGCTTTCGAACACAAATAAAAATTTTTTGATAGGTCGATTCGAAATGGTCCGTCCCTGAAAAAATGATCCTCTGCCACGTGCTCCCAAAGGGAAAAGTGAATCGCGGGGGCCGCGTTTAATCGCAACGCCTGTGAAAATGTAGAAATTTGAAGAAAGAATTCAGTCACACATTTCGAAGTTTTACACATAACTTTATTGTACTGGTTGTCGGCATGTATGTTAATAACATCTCTATCACTTTACTCACCTACTCGTACGCGGAATTTTAGTATAAAACTATATAGGATGACACAAAACAAAAAGTATCCTCCGAGAATATTTTATTTATGTTGCTTAAAAGGTACATTTTTCTCATAATTTTATCTATATAAATTCACATAATGAGTTTTGTTTAATGAACGTTAACAGATAAAGTTTAAATACAATAATATAATATATTAAAATATGCCCGCAGTTTTGACCTGACGGTTTCTTTTTGTCAAGTTCTTTAAATAGTGAATGATAAGTATATATTTTTAAATTTAATGTTACATATCATGTATGTTATGAATGTCATTGTTAAAGTGCACTTGCACGTGAGTCAAATATTAGCAGTACGAAAAGGCGTCATCCTTATTATTATTTTAATAACATTGATTTTTTGTACTATCTACTGTGATTGTTAATGATATTTTACTTACATTTTTATAAGTATTTTCCTCAAAACAGAACGTTCATTATTGGTAATCTGAGTAGTATAATAATCGTTACAGTGGAGAAATATAAAATCTTTATTGTATTTAAATATTGTTTTTATATTTTACGTAATTATCGGAATGTAGTTCAATATTGTTATAATTCAATAGCATATATACCATATATATTTATATATATGTTACAGAAGGATTGACCCTTTCGGGTAATGATTGCCCTAAATCCATTACTCTTCACAAATGTATTATAATATTCCACGTATTCACAAGTTCATCGAGGAGTTACAACTTAACGCTACAAACATCACTTTCCGAATGATCCTAAAAACCTTTCTTCATCTGTTTTACTATGTTTGTTCCTTCGCCCAAAACCGGGTTCCTCTCCACCAATGGCACTCCTCTAATTGCACCCATACGTCGCTTTCTTCACCCTGTCCTTTGTTTATTGATTTGACCCTGATTTATGACAAGGGTCTTTCCCGATACCAACTTGTTGTTTTCTTCACAAATACTTTTGTTTATTTATTTGAACCGGATTTGTGTTGGGAACGTTCTTCAGAACCTCTGCCATCCCTTCTTTCAATTAAGACATTTTATTTATATTTCCGCCGACATGTATGTATGTAACAAACACATAATGTAAATTTGATTTTCCTATATTCCTTTCGCCCACAACATTGCGAAGTAGCCTTACGTTATCCTCTCACCCTCGACTTCGTAGTTTATTTTAGTAGTTTCTTTTGTAGTGGAATTATGTTTGATTATTCCTTAAATAGTAAAAACGACACGACTTTCACTAAAAAATTTTTAGTAATTAAAGTAAACATATTTTCTTTTATTTTTTAATAAATTAATTCTCTTCTTCGTTTCGTTTAAACTTTTCCTCTGTCCTTCCACCCAGGTTTACCGTCATCATCCATTTTTGTCTTTTCGTAAGGTCGATCAATGTTTTCTGGACGAACCTGGCGCTCTGCTTGAGATTTTACTACTTTCCTTTGTCGCATTAAACCCCATTCAGGGCACGTAATTTTCTGCCGAATCCTTATTATTACGTGGAATAATCTCTGATGTAACATTAACACTGATGCCTTTGCATTTTCTCTCATTGTATTTGTCTGGTCTTTGCCTCTGCCAGCGTTTAATATCGAGACTTTCATTTACTTTACAAACTTTTTTAATGGTCTTTTAAACCTTCTTTGAAACACATTTCTCATTTCTTTTTCTTTTCTTTTTTATACAAGAGCTACACCTTTTAGTACAGGCTCTGTATTTCTTTCTTTCATTCTCCCCTTTCGTGTTCTTTTCTTTATTGTTTGTCTTATATTTTAATTTCGTGTGCTTTGGAGCCGGCAAAGCCCCTTCCTGACCTCGCGGTCGTGGAAAGATAACTCTCTGTAGGAGTTTTTCAAGCAGAGAGTAGTTTGGTCAGTGAACTTCATATAGTGAACATAAATATGCTACTACTCTCTTAAATAAATATAAACAATGTACTCACTGAGTTATTTTTATTTTAAAATTGTATGTTTTAAATTTAACTTCTAACACCGGAAGGAGTAGCCGGGGAAACGTTTAGTGAGAGCCGTAACCAAAAATCTCGTACAAAAGTCTGTAGAAGTCAGAACTCATAATTATTTCACACATACATAAGTCTCCATGCTGTAAGTTACATATTACTTAACTAAGGCCGTTGCCCATCGCGAGCACCCTAAGTACCGAGTAGTACAAGAAATTCATTTTTCACTTTTTCGTGTCCCGGACAAATGAAACACGACAACGCTATTGTAAGGTATAGATGCTTCTGGACACACCTTTTGACTCGAATACCTAATGGATCGCATTTCCTAAAATGACCACGAGGGACACCGAGAACACGAGAATCATTACCAAAATCAATTTATCGAAGAGCATAAACATGTAACGCATCCCAAGCACGTGTCACTAGAAGTTCAATTTCCACAGCTTTTGCGCTCCTCTCCGCGGAACTTCGCTTTACATTTATTAACATTGAAAATTATTTATTGAAGGTGTGAGGTACACCGAAAACGGGGAAAATGCAACTTCTCTTTGGAGCCTTTCCAAATGAGAATAATTACCGCATCAGGCTAATGAACAACAACAATTATGAATTATTTTCATGCAAAAATTTTGTACATTAGAAATGGCGTTGCAGTAAAACGATAGATTTTGACACTAACTACCGTGCCTGATAATTACACTGCACTACAAGAGATCTCGTTAGATTCTAAATTCTCGTGTAGTCTGCCTTTGTTACACATCATCCTCTCATTTATTTTTTATTTCTACCGTCCATGCAAATGTTGCCGTGAATTACGTGCACTTCTTTCGTCTGTTATTACCCCCACCAAATACTAGAAATCTGGTGAAGTTTTCGAGTACAGGTCCTCGGTTGCCTCTTACTTACTCTCTGAAACAATTTCTCGGGTGATGTTGTAAAGTTTTACACTGGAAAGCACTAGTGTTTTTGCTTCTGAGCCATCGTAAAAATTTAACACCGTAACTACTCTTGCAGTTAAACTAAAGTGTAAATGGTCAATAAACTATACACAGTAAATAATTTTTTTTCACAACACATACATTATCACATTATGTACATTTCGTGTGGATATATCGTGTCTTTTGCCTGTACAGAACTCGTTTTCATCTTACTTTGTTCTGAAGAACCATACATTTCAATTCTAATTCGCCTCGTTCCCCTGACAAATCTCGTAAAATGAAGATATCGAGAGCTCGAAATGAATGAATCGTTAGACGGGATTGTCTCGGAGAGGGAAATGAAAAAGAGCGAGATTAACAAATTTTAAGGAGGAAAACAATAAACCCGAGTACAATAAACAAAAGGAAGAATAAATAAGAAAGGAGAAAAATCTCTGAACGGCAGCAAAACGCAGGGCTCCCCGAATGTTTTTAAGGGAGGAGAGAGAGAGAGAGAGAGAGATCCTGGAGAGGAATCCTCCAGAATTACATTTCAATTGGGAAGTTTCTCTAAAAAGGCAGGATCCGGGAAGAGAAGCAGGGGAAGAGGTGGGACGCCCGCAATCAAAATGCATAAAAAAAAAAATAGGAATTTTAAATTGCCTGCACACCCTGTGAAAGATGTAAATCAAGTTTTCACCCTTGGTGATTTCGCTTTTCCTTTTTTTTTTCTACGGCGAAGAAAGTGAAAATTTCCATAGCCAGGAGAATAAAGTTCGCCAACCTTTAATTATCCTCCTGTCAGGTTCTTGGCGTTTCCCATTTCCGGTTTTGCTACCGGACGCTGCAACGTCAAGTCCTACGCGTGCACCGCAAGAAGTCTCAGACCCGTTGTGGATATGTGAAAACCTCCTCTGTGGTGATTCGGTTTGGGATGCTTGTTCCACTCTCTCTCTCTCTCTTTCTCTCTCTCTCTCTCTTTACTCTCCCTCTTTCTCTCTCTCTCTCTCTCTCTCTCTTTCTCTCTCTCTCTCTCTCTCTTTCTCTCTCTTTCTCTCTCTCTCTCTCTCTCTCTCTCTCTCTCTCTCTCTCTCTCTCTCTCTCTCTCTCTCTCTCTCTCTCTCTCTCTCTCTCTCTCTCTCTCTCTCTCTCTCTCTCTCTCTCTCTCTCTCTCTCTCTCTCTCTCTCTCTCTCTCTCTCTCTCTCTCTCTCTCTCTCTCTCTCTCTCTCTCTCTCTCTCTCTCTCTCTCTCTCTCTCTCTCTCTCTTTCTCTCTCATGTGCACCTTTCGGATCCTGGAGTTCTCTAGAATCTGCTCCTCAATTTCAATTCTTGTTCTACTTCCTCCTATCTCCTTGTGTTCCGTTCTTTATTGTTTCCCGGTTCTGTTGAATTTTTTTTTTTATTTCGCCCTTCTCCTTTCTCTCTCTCTCTCTCTCTCTTTTTCTCTGTCTCTCTACAATAGGATAAACCCAGCAGTAACGATCAACTGTTACAGCGAGGTGGCAATAACTCATCACTGGACTTTTGTATTGTTCCACCCAGTAAATTTAGAAAAAATGACCGTTCCGTTTGAGTCTTCCACTCCTGCGTTTTACTCGCTGCGAACTCAAAATACTTTTTTTTTCTCATTTAATGAATTGTTACACTGTCTTAGGGCTATTAATTTTCAATTCAACGTAGGAAAGAGACCAATTTATTGAAACTTTTCGAATTTATTTACCTGCACGGCCTCAACGGAGCTCTCCGATTTTTTAGTACTAATTATTATGTAAGAATCATATAAATATATCATATATGTAATATGATAATATATCATATTATGTAAGAATAAAATTTATACAATAGTATATAGTTATCGCTTTCGGTGAGCAGTACAGGTGATTCTGTGTCATACCCAATGTAGTTTACGCTGTATTTTTTAGGAATTACCTTATATAAGTAATTTAATATAAAAATAGTATAATGTGATATAATAGCACCGGTGTAACGTGATAGGTATAATACAATAGGGAATGTAATATAAATAAACATTTCAGCCAATTCTTTTTATTATTTTTGTTATTGTGAACTTAAGTATATTTATATTTCATATATATTATATATATTCATATATATTCGTTTTTATTACGACAAAACGATGGTTGCTATTGTATATAATTTTATTACATAAAACGCAAGTTCGTTTCTTTCGCGACTCGAACCCTGATGTCTATCGACATGCGTTGCCTCTGTTGTTCCCGTACAGTTTTTTTAATATATTTTATTAAGTAATAATTACATAAACAATAACATTGCTGCTAAGCATCAGAGTAACTGCGGCAACCTTTTTGTGGTTGATGAAAACAATGCAGTATTGGTTGGTTTCACTTCACGCAAGAATTAGTTAAGGACTTGTTACGAACTAAACGTGTTGACACGTATGTTCATTGTTTTCACTCGGCGAGATCTACCTGACTGCGTGGCTGTCGATGAGCTATTGGCTTTTTCCATTTAGTCTCAATCCCGCGGAGTTATTATTTTCCATTTTCGAAATTTTCTCCAGGTGCTTGAAAGATTTTCAAATATTAACTCGCCATTAGAGTCATTAAACATTCGATTTTTACGACCTCCCCAACGCGCTCGTTTCTCCGGGTTACTGACGTTCGTCCAATTCTTTTAACTCTCACTTCCTGCACGGGCGAGAGCACGCTACAGCAGGACCGACATCTGCATCCTGACGACCACAAGCACACGCCGCCGTCTGTACATTCACGTACATAAATCAAAAGCTGGGTAGAAGGTAAAAATATACATTGGCAGATCCGAAAAATTTTAAACAATTATATATATACCGAAAACACCTGGACACCGAGCACAAATCAAAACATCCCCCGGGGATTGCGGCGGCCGGGGAGGATTGAAATTTGGGAAGTGTAAAAGGGATGAAAGAGTCGCCGGAAACCACTCCTATAGAAAATGACTAATCAATTGCACGTTTCGCTTGAATTTTATTACTCCGAAATTGACTTTTATTACCTTTTCGATACCGTAAAAAATGGCACAAAACAGTCGGTGCAATTGGGCACGGAGGGAGTTGGCGTACGAGAAAGGGATGATGGCAGAACTTGTTATTTGTCGTCTTGAACGGGTACGAGTTTGAACTTGCCTGAACTGACAAGTAGACGACCCCCGTCGTCCTTTCCAAATTTTACGGTAATTGGGCAGAGAAAAAAGACACGACATGTGGAAGTGTCGCGGTGTAAAGACCGGAACTTGGCATTATGTGATAGACTACAATTTACTGGTCTGCTCTGCTATAAAATTCGGGCAGTGACGTTTCTTCAATAACGTTATTAAATGGAAAATAAAAATTCGGGAGCAAAACTACCCCCGTGGAGAAGGAGTGGATTTGGCCGAGGGCTTCCCTTTCCGCCAGGTCGAAACTTGTTTCGATTTTCTCTAATGTCGGAGTCATTTTTTTTTCCTTTCCCGTGTGACACAGAAACCCGTACAGAAACGCAGACAGAAATTCCCCATATATCATCGACGTTTTCGACTTTGCAGATCCGCATAATTTATAGACCGGATACGGATACTTTTTACTACAGCGAAATTCTAGGAATTCTTTGACGGGCCCGGGTGACTCTCCCATCTCACCGCATTGAAGGGACGTCACCGGGACCAGGTGAAAACGACAAAATCGAACTTTCCGAGAACAGTTCAATTGCCCGAAACAAATATTGATTTTGTTTTGATTTGTTTACATAGTTGGTGAGACGCAGATTTTGCAATACGCCGAAGTAAAAACAAAGAAAAGAGTAAAAAAACACTACAAATCACTATATAAGTTATATACAATAAGTCGTATATGGAAACTTACAAACAAGTACAACAATGTTCCGTAGCAAAGTTTAAGATTTACTTTTTTGTGACTTAACATGAAAACCTGTACCGCTGACATGCAACACATAAGATGCTAATGGACTACTGATGTAATGAATTTAATCTGTCAGTACCATATACCTTGAATAAAACGAATTGTGTTACTTCTACATAACATCAAACACACCGTAAAAATAAATAAAAATTAATAAATTTCCCTATGGAGTAACCTTTCTGCTACAATACTTAGCATTCTTCGGGTAATATTATTAGTAATTACACTATAATTATATTTTTATACTGTACTGGTCTTGGGTAAGCAATACAATTAAAACTAAACTGGTTCTCGTGCTGCTCACGGAACAATTCCTAGTTTGACAGGCAGGAGTCTCCACCCTGACTTCGTCCCTGATAGAAGCTCCACCCGGACCGACAAAATAAAACAGCTTTTCTTTGAAAATAAAATGGAAATACCGAAAAAAAAGAGAAGGGAAGACGAAATGAAAGTAAAGAAAAGATTGGGCGGGTTTTTTGGGGAAAGCTTCGCCTAGGAGAAAGTTCCACGGAGGAAAAAAGCAGCAGAAAAATAATTTTACTTTTTAATAGCGTAAAATATTTACCACGGTGGATTATTCTCATTTCTCCGATTTCTTTGTTTGACTCGGAAGAAGATGGGAGACGTGGAATCAGAAAGAGAAAAGGGCAGGCACAAGGGCTAGGAACAAATTGGAGGGAAACGGGAGAAAGAAGGAAAATGAAAATGTGAAAGATTGGAAAGGAAGGCCTAACAATCTGTAAATTATTACCCGGAGTAATAGCAGGAGTTAACAAAAAACATGGCGGAACGTTGCAGTGTATTTAAGTACCTTTCCTTCGGCGAGTACTTGAAAACGGTTACAAAGCTGTCCATTCCCCGAACACTCCCATCATTCTTCCTCCGTGTGTTTGCCGACGTCTACAAGGCTCCGGGGCAATGTTCAGTAAATAATTATAACTTCACACTCAAGTGGATCTTCTGTACTTCAGAAGGAAACTGTCGCAAAGAACAAATATTAATGTCATGCAAATTTAAATATTTGTATTCAATTATACTAAGCATGTACTTCCCTCGGTGAAGTTGCTCTTGGAGTATACACTGAACAACTCCGAACGATCGTGTAGGAAGCAGTTGAAACTCATCACACCATATTACTATACACACAAACAGTACCCTCATGTGACTTGTACATATTTTTACCTAATTTTATATCACCTATTAGCTTAGAATATTCAGTATTACTTTTATATATTCTTAATCAAATTAACTCATTATATATAAAAATTCTCCTAAAGTAAAAAAAAATAAAAAATACTCCTCCAGTTCAGGTATTAATATACAAACAGCTTGAAAAAGTATGGTGCAATAAAAATATAAAAATAAATTATTAATTAAAATAACAAATACATTTAAAGTGATTTATGTAAAAAATAAAAATAAAATGTAAATAAAAAATGGTTGTTGCGGTACAGTTTAGTCTAGTCTAGTCTTTCTCCCACAAATATTAAAAGTTTCATTGTTAATTTCAAAACCGGTTATGCTGCAGCTTATGTATACTCAATTGCTTTTGCAACAGATAAGCAACCAACAGACGTACCAGGCAGTATGTCTAGTATTTCTGGTACTTAACATGGTGTACAGAACCGCTGGCAGATGTTTAAGTACCCACGTTTTATATTTATTATATTATTACGGTCGTAATGTGAGAGTTGTTTTAATACAAAACAAATACCGACATCGGATGTAAGCGTGTGTTACCGTTTGTACCTTTCCGCTGTAGTTCTGTCCGTAATGTAATCGCAAAACAAATACAAAATACTTTCTACGGTAAGTAAACATTTTCATTTTTAATTAAGAAGTTTCGTCAAATAAAGTACGCGAGACTAACCGAGGCATCACCGTGTGCGAACCGTTGAAAACACTAATGATCATATTGTATTTTGTTATTATATATATTTTTCACTCTCCGTGACTCTCATCAGGGAAACATAAAACCC
Organism: Polyplax serrata; assembly: GCA_037055365.1. Taxonomy (NCBI): domain Eukaryota; kingdom Metazoa; phylum Arthropoda; class Insecta; order Psocodea; family Polyplacidae; genus Polyplax; species Polyplax serrata. The sequence goes on along the minus strand of JAWJWE010000038.1, from coordinate 9,237,866 downwards.
AAATTACAGGTAGGAAGTTAAAGAGCGCTTAAAACACTGAACAGAAATTCATAAATGAAATGATTATACATTACAAGACGTTCCTGTAAACAACAGACTTACAAAGGTGTTATATCACCTTTAATTATTATTAACAATTAATTAACTATTAATAACACCGCTGAAGTAATTATTAATACATATCAAAACCGCTTTTGAATTGTACAAAGTGTTACATTTAACCGTATATTATTATATATAATTAACACGACGCCTAGGAGTCAGCTTGTGTTGGCACACATCCCATTTATAATATACGTTTTATTATTTAAATATCAAACTTGTATGTAACGTTTTGGTTAGCGTACTCGTTGAACAATATACAAAAGAGACGTGTTAACTTAGGGTTCAAGTTATAATATCACAGATTTTTCCTCGTGGAAAACATCTGGGAAACCCCAGACCGTTTCCACCTGTAAGACTCACGTGTGGGAACAAGACAGAAATTGAAATAAAATGTCGGATCGTGAGACGGTTCAGTGTGCAGGAATCCGGTTTTAACGATGCACACGGGACCGGGCAGGTTATTTTGTATGCAACGAGAAAAAAAAAATTAAATACAAATACGGATGGGGTTTGGTCTGCGTTTCTTTTCTCTCGGCAGCGGGCACCATAACTCTGGAGCAGGTAATTTTATTCATAGGACAGGTAGGAGGTAGACGCCGGTACGAAAATGTAAGCGACTGGCCTGCTGCTGTTGGACCGAGCTTTTTCCTCTGAGCTTTCGGTCAGAAATCGCTCGAACCAATCGCATTTTTCGTCCGTTCAAATCCGGACGTCCATTTTTTTTAATATCCGGTTTTTTCGGGGGTTCGTGCTCCTGCTCCTCCTGCTGATGTCTTTTTTTTCGGTTTAACGTTCCCGTACGTCAACAGGACTATCATCACCGTCACTCCTGTCATCCAGTTCCCGTTTACTACCCGCTCTCTCGTTTTCGGTCATTTTTTTTTCTGTTTCTCTTCGACTTCGTCGCCACCACCGCCGCTCCCGCCGGCCCGACCGGTTTCCGGACGTACTCAAGCCATCCTGCAGATTTCCACAGCAGCCAACAGTTAACCTCCCTCCTTCTGGGAGCTTGCTGTTGACTTTGCTTTCTCTTCCTCATTTTCTATAATTTAAAATTCATCTTTTCATCACGCTTCCCTGAATTTTTATCTGTCTCTGTCGTTCTTGACTTTTGTTTTTGACTATTATAATTATTTTTTTCTGCCGTTTTTGAGTCTCTCTCTCTCTTTCTCTCTCTTAATTCTTCGCTTTTTAACCTCGGTCGCCTCCGACTGGTTCATTATGGTGCTTTTTTCATTCTTTTTTATAATTTGCATTGATTTGCCGTCGTAGATTTACTCCCAGAAAGTATAAGCTCGTTTCCGACATCTGCGTTTCGTCGAATGAAATACCTGGATGTAATCCTAAACCCTGGAACGAAGTGAATCAACGTTTTCTTAACTTATGTAAAATAACCCAAAATTGGTTGGCGAAAAGTAAATTTTAAAACAGTAAGTGAGAAGAGTAAAACCTTTTATCTTATTAATCTTAACTTTTCTTTTTAAGCCATTATCTTAATCACGTTCTAACTGGATGCAATTTATGTACTGCTTAAAAATTGAAATGTCTAGCTTGTTCACGGGCTACCCAACTTTATGTACGACTTTCATACATATAGATAGGGTGGTTCTTTTGTAAATGTCGGGTTTCGAACTATTAAAAAGTATAATTAATTGATTCTTGTAAGCGCCGGGTCAAAAAATTACACTTAATTGTATTTAAAATGAGAAAACCCGCTTGCACGTATTATATTCAGTATCTACTAATACATATTAAATTAAAATAACAGAAGTAAGTTTAATATTTAATTTGTATATTTTTTACTAGCAGTTGGAGTAAGTACATTAATGGTGTATACGTAATAATATTACTACAAACCTGATACTTGATCTAAAGAGACGTAATATTTTACATCAGACAGTGACAGACCACTGTCACATCTGAACTTAAGACTTGCGTATTTGTTTATAATATATATCTTATAGTGTTATCGAAGTTCCAGTTTGAGTGTGCTGAACCAAAATCCTAACGTAACGAGAAGTTACGTTGCATCAAAGTCCGTGACCTTTGTCCTTTGGGGTCACCACGATTTGCACATGGCGTAACTGGCCAATGATTAAGTCGCAAAAGACTAACCATTCCATTTATTATTTATTTCCAGGTCCATATGTCTTATTATGGAGGAGGGGTAGCACTGTCATCTCCGCGGGAACTCTCATGGTCACCCGGAACACGAGACTGAGACTTCTAGAAGGTTACAATTTAGAAATCAATAACGTCATGCCCCAGGATGCCGGGGACTACGTCTGTCAGATCAGTGATCTGGAGAACCGCGATCAGATTCACACCGTGGAAATTCTAGGTGAGCGAATTTACACTTCATTTCCGGCAATCGCTCCATCGAAACGGTCTGCAATCAATTTCTCATCCGAAAGCAATTTACTTCCGGTTAAGAAAAAGTCAAGGGATGAAAAGGGCGAAGGAAAAACGAAGGAAATTTCTACTTTCTACTTTTTTTTTTACTTCGGCAGAGGGAAGGGTTGCACGATCAGGTGGAGGAAAACCGTTCCCCGTCGATTAATTACAGGTTTTATTACCGTAATAATTTTAACGATGGATGAGATTACATCCGCCCCAAACGGCTGGATTAATTATTTGTTTGAGAAAAAGTTCATTGGACGGTGTGACGATCTGCAAAATTAGAGAACCGTATCGGTTGTCTAATACCACTACACTTACAACACTAAATAGAGACGTATTAACCGTTTTATGTTTCTGTTATGTTTTACGTAAAGCTTAATAAATGTTAAAATTCTTCCGCGGGGTTCACTTTAAAACTTCTACCAAGTGCTATTTCTAATTTACTCCATTTTAAATATTCTGTCTTATTTTATTTATTAAAAGCATTTATCAGATATTGAGACGACTTCATTATTAGAAAGTATACAGATAGAAAGTCGACTGAAGATTTTACCTTATGTTTACTTTAAGTAGAGAAATTTTTATGTATTTTAATTTTTATATCCGATTTTTAACATTTTTTGAACTTCGTACATTGATCTGAAAGACTGGTTCTTACTTCAAATAACAAGATGCCTGGTCATTTTTGTAGTCGCAAAATAGAATGAAGTGATGCTCCGTATTGTATCACATGATTTTCAATCTTCAACTTACTCTTCAGATAATGGACACGGCTATTTATTAAACTCTTAACATTAACCATCATTTCAAGGGCACATAACGTGTCTTCCATTGAATTGTCTGGTCCAAGTGTAAATGTAAAATTAATCATATCGATAGAATAACGTGATAACGTGATGTCCGGTTTAATAAGGTTGTAACAGCCGCAACAGTCTACTTTCTTGTATTCAATGCATATTTAATAATTAAGCTGTTGTATTCAATTTAGTGTGTACTACAACTTGAGTTTCGCGAGTTCTGTTTTATTAGAAAAGCACTCAAAACAGTGTTATTTACAAACAAGTTGTGTGTTATTTAATTAACTTTCAAATTGGACCAGAATCATTAATTCGTAAGAGAGAGACACACTTTCCGGAAAATTTATTTCGTTCACTTTTCCATTTTCCGGTGAAAATGTTGAGGAAACTCCGGTGTAGAAACCGTCGAGAAGTGTACTTTTTTTTCTAGGAGTATTTTTTAAGCAGGAAAAAAACCGTGTCGGATGATTGTAAATCATTTTCGAAAACACGTTGGTGTGTCGTTTGCTTCTTCCAGTTTTCCGTTCCTCTTGCAAGGGAAAGAAAAAAGAAGAGAACTCCTCAAGAACGAAAATGAATTATTGCAGGGATTCAGGCGGGGCCGGCAAAGTTTTTTTTTCCTTTTTCGTAAGAAAAAATGAGGTAGGAAAGTATCAGAAAGAGCAAGTAGCGAAAGCTCTCGCTAAAAAAATTTTTGCGAATAAAAACTTAGTGGAAGCTTTGAGAGTTTCCCCTTAAAGTTTAATGAATTGCAATTTTGCCAAAGTTGACTCTTTTCCAAATAGTTTTCTTGGTTTTTCTATGTCGACCTCGTCTGATATATAAACATGGGTACCAACTCCTCCTCTTCCGTCTCTAGGAGACTCTCCGGAGACTTTTGCTTCTCCTGTTTCCTAGCCGTGAGCCAACTTTCCTTCTGGTGTCCCTTCCTTGTAGACTTACCTGCGAGCCGACGGTTGTGGTGCAGTTCTTCTTATTCGGCCACACTTGCCCTGTGTTCTAACTTCCGCTGATTAGCACTTTCTATCTGCTTCTATATTTTTTTCAAACAGCTTCATTTTCACGGTCACCTCCCTTTAGAGTCCCCCATTTCGTTTGTCAGATTTCCCAACCGTCTGATTTATACAGCAATTAATAATGATGCATGTCGTAATTACGAGTCTTCTGACTGTTTCACAGAACGTACCGTTCGTCGTTACCGTCGTTAGTCTTCCTCCGAATCTGTCTCAGTCTCGTAATCCACGTGTCTACTTAATTTTATGCCGGATCTTCTCGTACGATTTCGCCCCGGAAAAGAAATAAGCAAAACCCATGAGAAAGTTTTATTGCCACCGCGTTCGGACATCCCTCACAAGAGTTCCCTGTTAAAATCGCGTTGTGGTGGTCGTTTTTCAGACTTGAGAGTTGTTTCCGTCACACTTAAACGTCTATACGTTTTCTAAATTGGCTCTAATAGATTGTATCATTACTCTACTAAATACCGACGGTAATTGGTTCTCCAGAACGATTCTTTGACATTCTTAACACGTTTAAATGGAAGTATACTCACCCTGCTTTTGAATGAACTAAAAATACATCCTTAGAGTATCCGGGCCATGTTTCGTTTCCTTCTTATTTTTTGTGTATATAAAATAATGCAGAACCACATTCGAAACAACCAATAACGTGTATGTATTGCCCTTGCAAGTTCCTTCCTTACGTTCTGCGCCCCTAGTTTCTTTGCCATACTAAATCTGTTCTCTGAGGTTGTGTACTTATCATTTCAAAATATCATAATTAACCTAAAAGATTCGATGAACTCAACCCTCAACTGACTTGAGATCAGTTTATGTTTCTTTCGCGTCAAGTCCTGGACTCATCAACGATGATGAGGGGCTTGTAAGAATTGAGCTTATAAGAAGACCACGGGACACATGTTCCAAAATGTTTTGGGTAATTGGTAAGATGCAATGAAAATTCAAAGCCTTTTTTCATAAAAATTCTAAAATCCTAAAGACTAAATATTAGGGTTCTCGAGGTATTTTCTATTACTTTAAAAAATCTCAATGCTGACTAGAATCGACAAAATGTAAAAGGTCAACAGCGCCGGAAATGTCTCCAGAAGCCACGTGAAATGTACGTGTGATTGACTAATTCTGTAGAGGCCACCGATGACTATCGGCTATACTTCCCCCCCGTCAATCCCCCCCCCCAAAAAAAAGTAAATTAAAACGCGTTAATCTCAATAAATGTCTTCTCGTTTCAGTTCCGCCAAGCATTAAAACACAGCCGGCCAGCGGTCAACTGACCGCCAGAAAAGGTGGAACCATCACAATGGAATGTAAAGCATCAGGAAACCCTGTGCCAAGCATTCAGTGGACAAGGAAGGTGAGTTGATTACATAAATCTATGGCCTGGTTAACATCCTGACTGAGCGTTTTGGGTATTACACAACAGAAGCCTTTGAACCGCTGGAATTTTTCATTTAAATCACCACGTTTTGTGAATATTTTAATTACCAGACAGAATAGACGAGATGCTAGTTGGCGACAATATAAACTGACTTTGACTATTCTGTTCTTACAAAATTTGGGTGTAGAATTTTGTTTAATTCAGTACAACCTCGTTACGTTTTGTAAACACAATACGGAGAACTTATCTATCCACTTGCCGCAAAACCTGAAACAGTTCCTTAAATTGCGGCTAATTTGTTTCTATATAAAACTATATATATATAGGTAGGCAAAAACTTTAGACAACTTTCATGAGGCACAGAAATTATTTAAAGAGGTAGCACAAGAAATTAAAAGAGGTGGTGGAGGATGGTTGTCGTAAGGAAATAGCGGACAAGAGGTCAACAAATAATAAACGTATAATGTTCTGTAAGAATAATGTATTTCTCACATATTAGAATTAATACGATAAAAAATTAATATAAAAATATTATAACAAATTTATATAAATAGAAATTAATAAAATAAAAGTTTCGTAAACCTTCAAATCACGAAAATAAGAGAATGTCTACCAAACGTACAGTACCAGCTTGTACACCGTACACAAAATATAGCTGAGAAAAAACTTGTAGTTCCGGACTCTAAGAAATTTCTGTGTAATACCGAATTCAGTTAACAGTTTTTTGTGAATAAAACAATACGAATACATCGACTAAACGGTCTGATAAACTCTATATATTCTCTTATACAGAACAATGTTCTACCTACTGGAGAAAAAATGGTCGAAGGATTCTCAATAACACTGGAGATGATAGACAGACATCAATCAGGCGTGTACCAGTGCACGGCATCCAACGGCGTCGGTGATCCTGTCACTGTAGACATGCAGTTGGACGTACTTTGTACGTATAAAACCGTGTCTTCCATCCCGGTCGAATTTTTGGCTTATTTTCAAAAACCACTAAGCAGTTTAATTTGACTTACAGATCCTCCAGAGATTGAGGTGGAGAGGAGTTGGGTGCACTCCAGCGAAGGTTACGAGGCTCAGTTAGTCTGCATAGTTCACGGAGAACCACCGCCGGAGGTTTGTTCATGATACACATTCAGAGGAACAATGCTCAGCGCGGAAACTAATCGTAAAACTTACCGTTGTAGATACTGTGGTACCAGGATAGCTTCCAGTTGGACCGAACAGAGAGACGAAGCATGGAGTCCAGGGGGAACAAGCACACTCTGACGATACGAAACGTCCAAGGGTCTGACTTCGGTAACTACAGCTGCGTCGCGGATAATTCCCTGGGTAGAGCCAAAAAATACATGGAACTATCCGGCAGGCCCAGTCCTGCCGAATTCAAATCGACACCCTACAGTAGAGCCAAGGACAGTTACAACCTCACGTGGGTCGTTGAGAGCTACCCGCCGTTGGAGGAAGTTCGACTTCTCTACCGGAAATTGATGGTGAATTCCCTGAGTATTTCTTCCCGGCTTCGTCGCGTTGTTGTGTCCCTTCGACCAGTCTTGACACATCTGTTCGCCTGTTTCAGATGAACGAGACATATCAACATCCGGGCAAGTGGCACGACGTTATACTAACACCGGACAAAGAGGAAACCTTTTCCCACGTGATGTCGCACAATATACGTGGCTTGGATTCCGGCTCTGTCTTCGAGGCCATAGTCCAGGCCAAGAATCGCTACGGATGGAACGAAGTGTCTGACTTGTACCAATTTTACACGCGAGGACAAGGTAGACTGCCTCTCGGAACCCACAAATCAACCCAACCTAATAATTGATCACTTCAATAAAGTGACTTGAATGACTCAAAATGGCTACCTTATTTTCCAGATTTGGAGGAAACGGAAATTCTCGCAAGTTCAACCAAATCCGCAGCCTCGAGTTCACGGAGCGTTAGTTCTTTCCAACTAGAATTCTGCTTGATCGCTTTCCTCTTCGTACTATAAAATATGAAGCTTACAAAATGGTGCAAGTGCGCAAAACAAGAACGACAGACGTGAAAATGAAATCGTCAGAGTATGGGAGTAGGTTCGGATGAGTGAGCGACGACTGCACGTTTTGACGGGTGCCAGATCTACGGTTAAACAAAACGTTTGAAACTATTCGTGTGAGTGAATAATAATAGTAATGATAATAATAAAAATAAAACTAGGTAATATTAATAACAGTAATAATAATAACTACTATTTTCTTCTACGGAGGAGTGCAATCATTTTTGTTTCATTTTTCTAAGTTTAGAAAAGAAAATTTAAGGTAATCAGTAACTAAACAGCAGAATATTATTAATTTTCTTACTCCCACGTTCTTGCTATCTCTTCTACTGGGTTCAGTTCTTTGTTAGTGTATACTAATTTTATATTAAAGTAATAAACGTATTATTATAATACAAAGGAAACTTTTTCATTATGATTTTCCCATGCCTGAAAACGTTCCTCTCTGTTCACCACCCACTCCCCACACCGACACTTTTCCCGCGAACACCCAGAAAGGAAACTGTCACTTTTTTCTGAAACGTTTCTGCTAAAATTTCTTCTATTAATTATGTATTTATAAAGTATATATATGTACATTATTTTACATACACTATTAAAAAAAATAATTTCAATTGTTATATAGAATATTTTTAGTTATTTTTCTTCATATTTGCAAATACTTTAATATCTCCACTGGTCTTCTCGTGTCTTTGACTGGCTTTGATAAAAACTGTTTCGGGAACTATTTTTATTCTCGGTAAAATTACCTTCGTGTTTAATGAGTTGATTTTTCGTGTACCCACGACACGGTAGTACATTTATTATCACTGCAGCGGTAGAAATTGCCTGAGTTTCAATGAGAAGAGCAAGAGCAACGCAGTACCTTTTCCCGCATATTTTTACAATATGTGTTACTTCCATATTATTTTTTCCGAAGACAAAAACAAATAGTTTAAACTTCTTAAGTTTTCCACCAGTTACAATACACGTGCAATAATTTATACAAAAAACCTTCACAATTTTTCAAATTTTCCAATAAACGAATCAAAGTCATCTGAGTGAACTCAGAGTGGGAGTTTAGACACCAGACAGTCAATGAACGACAAAATTTAACTTAAAGTGAAAGGAAGAAAAATAGACAATAAGAGGTAAGTGATATTACACATTGGCTAGATTGAAATTGAAGGAATTACACTGTTAATCGTAAGGGGCCAAAAATTACCAAAGATGCTGAGTGATTTAAATAATAATTAAATAAATAATAAATTGTTATTCAAATAATAAGATGCCTTTCCGTTATCCCACAATCGGAGTGTTCGGCAGATCACTTCGGTTCGTTTTCTATATAAACGACCATGCCAACTCTACCCGGGTTCTGCCTCTCGCCTTCTAATTCTAACACACAACTCCAGACTCTTTTTATACGTAACAACGACACAATATGAGAATACCATGACTTAAGTATGCGATTGAAACTGGTGGAAAACTTAGTGGAAGGAAAAAAATTAGTTCCCAAGACTTTTGCAAAATACTCCGGCCTCCTCCACACGCTCCCTCGAACCTGTAGGAAAAAATCTACTGCGCACAGTTAAAAACCAACGCGTCCAACGAATACAAAAATTTCATTTCACTAACTTAAACTAAAATAGAACTTCATTAAATGAAGAAAAAAATAGCTACGTAAATATTGTGAGCGATTGATTTGAACTATTTCGTATAGAAGAATCGTTCCCGACGGTGTGTTTACAACTGTAAAACTTAAATTAAGTTATACATTTAAAGAAAAAATAATAATAATAACCGAAAATATCAATACTCTATAAGTTAATAATAAAATATAAAATTCCGATGATACGCGATGATAAATACTACTCACCGATCAAAATGCTCTTCGATAAAACCGACTAACACATTCTAACACGTCATGGTTGAAACCGTCGAGGCGTATACCTTCATTATAATAAAAAAGACCCGGAAACACATGTCATAGATCCATGACAGTGAATGCTTCTATCACATAACGATTCGACCTAACTACACGAACTGATCCTCGGATGGGGATGGTACAAGTACACTAAATGTCCGGATTACGATAAGTTGAAGAAAACAACAAACATCAAGAGAATCTACTCTCTTATCCCACACTTAAATAATTTCCTTAAAATCTAAGATTCCTCAACATAAAATAAATATAGAGTAAGTCAATGTTGTCTCATCTTATACGATAAGACCGTGACAACATACATTTTGACATTTCTGTAACTGAAACGTCTTTCGGAGAGTGGGACTGAGTTGTAAAACCAACCGTATGACAGCAAGAAACGTATCAAACTAATTTCAGACCTGCCCTGTAAACAGCCTACTGTTGTAAATCCACCCCCATCCTTTGATAGTTTTCACTGGCAAGAAGAATATTACTGGTTGTCTTGTATAAAAGGTAAGAGAAAGCGCGTACATACCACATGCGTCATTAAAAAAAATTACACATGTACGTAAACAAAATGAAAAGCGTAAGCATTCCAGATATCTATCACGAACGTAGGAATTAAAATAAGAACGTCGTTTTATGTACAAAAAGAGGCACGTCTCTTACTAAAACTAGTTAACTAAGAACGTAGCATTCCTCCCCGGGGAAACGATTCTTCTCTATGTTGATTTACAAAAAAAATAAGAAAAACAGAAATCGAAGTCACTGGAAATATGCATATGCGTTACTCGATTTCGATTTCATTAAACCTTCATTCAATACAGTGAGAAAATAGTGTGAGTGTAGAAAAACTAAATACTTGTTAAAAACATATATACAAAAGCGGGTGTTGTCACGTTCAAAATAAATAAATCTTACAAATAATAATCTTAAAAAAAATGATGGCCGTCGAAGAGGACTTCGTGTGCGTCTTAATTGACAAAAAAAAACGTACAAAAATGGCGGATCGACGAACCTCCGACGAAAAGGAACTAAAAATCCCCTCGCAAATAAATTACGCGTAGCCTTGCAGAAACCGGAAATAATCGCGCGGGCCTTACATTTCTATCAAAACAAACCAAAATTCATTCTGACTTAACGTATGAGACATGTAACACACAATTTGGAGGGTCCTATGCAATCGTCGTGACAGAAGGCGCCACACTTCTTGCACACGATCATGGCTTTCAGGTTGCACGCGCAAGAATCCGCCACGAGAAGGTTCGGTTCCTTGGTGTGCGCCGGATAAGACCCGGACGTTGGTGGCTGATCCAACTCTGAGGACAACTCGTTGCAGACGAGGCCCCCGGCGAGACGGGGCGGACGACGAGTGACTGCTTGAACTCCCGGGTTGGGGCACTGCACGAGAAAGGACCCAGATCGTTGTCCGTCGACGCTGGCTGGCCGGTCCCGAACTCCCACCAGATGCCCGTGCACCTGGTTTATGTTTGACGGTGGAGCACTAGAAGCCCGAGGTGGAGTTCCTTTCAGACCGCTAAAAACCTGTTGAGCGTCTCCAACACCGGTTCTTTGAACCAAAATGTACTGTCCTACATGAGATGATTGCTGATCGACACCCTGAAACAATTCTTGGATTATGAACAAGTGGTGGTTATAAAACGCCACCTGTTTTGTAAGTGACTTACCTCAGAGAAAATGGCGTTTTGAGAGTGCGGTAGAACTGCCATAGTGACAGGAATACCTTGAGAAGAGGTGAACACGTGACGAACCATAACAGAAGATGAAGGCTGTCTGATGACAGGTCTCAAAGCATTAACTTTACCAGGTATCGCAGTCTTCGGCATGGACCCACTTTGCGCTGGCAACGGAGGGGTGAATGTCTTAGGAACTCCTGCAGAGATGAAACATTAAGTGAGTAACATCATTCTTCGTTTAAGAAGAAGAATGAGAAGCCAATCTTACCGTTTCTAGATGAGGTCACTACGCTGAATTGAGTTGGTGCCCCCCTAGAGTCCAGCTTCTTGCTACCGTCTGCTCTCTTAACGGTTCCTGAAGTTACGGACGATGCTAACATTGACGGAGGCGGTTTCAGCTGAGCCTTTAACTGATCGCGGTTCGGACTGTTCTGTATGACGGCCTGACATATCTGGTAGCTTCTCTCCAGGTTGACGGCACCAGGCGGAGGTTTATTAGACGCCGCACGGGAATTCCGATTTCCCTTTTCCTTTCCCCCCGATTTCGTTGGACGAACCGGAGGCGTTGAATTCACCGGAACGTACGGCACCGTGTTCGTCACAAATTTTGTTGTACTCGTACCCGCACTAGTACTCGTGTTCGCGACCGTCGAAAACGGTGAGATCGAGGCAACTAAAGCGGAGGGTGACACCATGGAAGGCAAGCAAACAATGGAAGCAGGAGGCGCGGCAGCGGGAGCTATAACAGCCGAGGCAGGCGGTTCCCCGAAACCTGCGGCTTGGGTCACACCCACAGTGCTGGTGATCAAACTGTCCGCACCGGTCACTACTTCCGGCGGCAGGGTTACTTCTAAATCTAATTTGTTGGTATAGTCTTGAAACTGAGGAACCGAACTAATTTCCCCGGATGTGGAACTGGACATGACACCGGGTGAGTCCATTTTCGAATCGTAGTTCCATTCCAACCGCAAAGTATCATCCGGAAACGACGTTCCCTCCAGTCGCTCAGGCACCGGTTCTGTTTCTGACAAAAGTTTCTCCGTCGAATCGACATCCCAACAGTTTGAGGCTTCCGACACAGCCACGGCAAACAGGGCGGCCTGGACTTCGTTATCGGTGTCCTTCGCCTCATCGCACAGCGTTTCCATCACCTGAAGGACTTCTGCTCGTGAGTTCTCCTCCATGATGTAGTTCTCCGCATCAATTATGGCATTCTCTCTCTCTTTTAATATATTAAAATCCTCAATTTCTTCTTTCATTTCTTCTTCCCGTACTACCTCGTCGGTCATCTCGTAGTCGGTCGGTTTAACTACTTCATCTGGCTCATCGGCAAGAGACTCGCCCAAGTCAGTGCAATCTTCAGTCTTTATAAAATCCGTCTCTTCGATTTTTATGTCCTCCTCAACGAAATCGTTCCTTTCGTTAGTGCTACCTTGTTCCGACTTGGAGTCCTCCATGTCGCATGAAAGCTCCAATTTAATATCTTCGGGAGAGGCCACGGATGAGTCCTCCTGGGGTGATGGTATCAGATCAACCTCCGGCGTTAAGGACGAATAGGGTTTGTCGGTCGATTGGTCGCTTATTATGCTTTGGTAATTAACATCAGTACAGTCTTCGTCACATGTTGTGTCCAACGGATCCCTCTCGTTGCCATCGTTTTCGCAAGGAGCATCACTCTGTTCGATACCGCATTCGACACTTAACAATTCAGCGTTCTCCTCCAGCTTTTCAGAGTCGCAAATATCTGAGAAATTCTCTATCTGCTTGTCAGAATCTTCAATGGACGTCGCACACTCCACGTCCACTACTTTTTCAGTCTCATCTTCAACAGGGACTTCAACCCCTGACGTAACCTCATCCGGTTCACAGCCTGAAGAACTCATTTCGGTTGAAACTTCTTCTTCCCCCGACGGTTTATGCTTCTTATTCGACAGAGGAATGTCTGCGGAATTGTTGGGTCTCTTGGCGCTGTCTGCGTTCTCTCTCGTTATGGCCCTGGTAACTGCTCCGACGGTTCGAAGCGGCTGTGACGACCTCCTCGAATTGGTCGCTTTTAATTTGATTGTTGTTTTTATCGGGGTTCTGTCTGGACTCGCGATATTGGGCACATTGGGCAGAGAAATGTCTTTGTACTCTTTGAAACCCCATATAGGTTCGAAATGTTTCAGTTTCCACGGATCTATTTTACTCTTCTCTTTTTCCGTTTCCGTTTTGAGTTTCTGCTGGTTCTCGGGAGTGAACTCTCCCTCGGAGAGGCGTTCCCGCCATTTCTGGCAAGCTCGAGCGAAAAACTCATTGTTCAACGCAGAATTGTTCAGTCTCAAAGATGAATCCGACTGAGTGACTATGCTGGCTCGGTCCACTTCCGGCAATAACTGGACCAATTTGTACTGGTACAACGGGGGAAGTATTGAAAAGGTGTGCTTGTTCAGCAAAGCCCGAAGATCGGTGTTTGACAGGATCGAGTCGGGTGTTTCCAAATCTATGCATCCTTCTTTGGTTTGCTCGAGCTGGGCGGCCGTGGACATTTTCTTACAAGTCCGTTTCCTCTGCTTGATGCTGAATCCTGGAATTGATGCCAGAACTTCCCGCATGGTGAGAGGTCTCTTGCATAGGGACGTATCAATCGGCTGCGAACTTTCCGATTCATTCTCTGCAATTTAATGAATTAAAAAATATTAATGTACAGGATTGACTATTCTAAAGTATTCCTAGATTTTATACAAATTGTAGAGAATAACCTGATTAGACACAAATAGAAGACAAATAACTGACAAATGTCTTTCTTGTGTGTTTTTAGTAAAATAAAAGGTCTGGCAGGGAGAGTGATTATGTAAAAATCTGTCTTACACATATATACATACATAAATTTGTAAATAAATTTGCAAATTTACCCTGAACCATCATAGACAAAATTTTTCATATAGTTTCTGACAGGGCAATGAAACAGTCCAGGTGGTGTACTATAATCTTCACCTCAAAAATTTTTTAAATATCTTGTGCTTAATGACTGCATCTTTATGTTAGATTTCTATAGAAATACAAACAATATAATTAATTATGCATACAATCATCCTTGGAAAATAATGCAGTGAAGCATTAATATTAAATTTTTGCAGTTAAAGAAATTAAATCAATGATAACACTTATTATATAAAAAATTTAATTTCTCTAATATCAAGACTGGGGAACTAAAATTAGTGTAATTTATATTTTCCAATTCTTATATATTCTATATTCTATCAGTCTAAATATGTTATTTTCCAATATTTTTTAAACTTAAAAAATTTTGAAATGAATAAAATTGAGCCAACTGGGAAATCATTCATTCATAAAAATTACGAAAATTCCCGTATCAATGCGGTTGCAAATGACATCAAAGAACAACCGCACTAACAAAGACTATTACATAACAAAGTAATGTTTGCAAAACAGTGGGTTAGGCCCAATGTTTTGATTATCGGAGACCCTCATTTATTTATTTACGTGTATGAAACTCTTTACACTTTCGTTGACCCTAGACGCACTTACGTTTATTAGCAGAGAGAACGGGAACTGTTTTGACGATGACCATAGGGAAACTGGGCAAAGGAGCCGATGTGCCAGCTGCAATCGTCGTGTTTTTCCTTCTCCGCTTTGCCTGTTGACGCAGAGCATGTTTGATAACTTTCTTGCTGTGGGAATGCGAGATCCTCAGGTTGATATCTTTCAGTGAGTCGTTGAAACAGCACGGCGACTGTGAATCTTCCATTTTAACAATCCGTAACCAACCATTTCTTTTCTAGTTTTGTTCCCCTACAAAAGCTTACGCCAGCCTTTCGACTTATTTTTTTATAAATGGCGACAATTCAAGTCTTCCGTTTCAGTTTTTCTAATCGAATTTATTTCCATCTCCCGTCTTTCATGTCTTTGAGGCATGCGACGAACTCCAAATCCGGTGAAAATAACGCGACAACAACATTTCACAACAACTCCCTAAATAACACTGTATGTGTCGTCCATTTTGAAAACTTGCATACGCCAGATTTGAGTTTTCTGAACGTGCATTTGTTAATCCATAGAGATAAATTCGTTTAAAAAATCAATCTCTGAGCAGTGGTATGATTTCACATAACGGAACTTGGAAACTTCAAATGTTTCATTTGATTCACAGAATGAAAAACACATTGAGGAAGTATTAGGCATATAAACATTCTATTTTCCAATAACTACGAAAACGCCTTTTCAGAACGCTCTCGTGGTCACCATCCTCTAACTGTACTGTGTTGTTTTAAACAGTGAAAGTAAAACTACTGTACCCCTTTGGAAGAGTCATCAACATTCATTAAACCTAAATGAACATACCAAGTCAAGAATCAAAATATGAGCAATTCAATAAATTTGGTAAAATTTATACTTAACCCTGCATATTTATTCTCGAGTTCCACCATTAACCACCTGAACCAAATTTTTATTAGTTATATTGGTGTGCAGCATGTTCTGCCATCATGTACCGGACATTAAATATAACTTCAAACACAAGAATTTAAAGCAAAACATTGCAACTTTGCATTACGCAAGACAAATGGAAATCAAAAATTGATTTGTACAGTTATTGTTTATTAAACAAATAAGTGACACAGAAAAAATCTATTGTTGTGTTTTGATCAAAACTCCAAAATGTATTCAGTTTGGGAAAAAATATAACTTTAAAATCATGTTTTGCATACATAATGTATAGTTGTTAAAGAAAAACAAAGAAATTATAACATAAAAATAAGTAGAATTACTGGTCAAGAGTAGGTTTAAAGCAGTCAAACCCTTTTATAATTGCATTTATGATAACTGCATTGGAGAAACTCTTTTCTCACTTAGAAAATTTAAGGTATACATCTTTGAAAGTCCCAAGTTAATTATTACACATGATAAGAGGTAAGTACAGAAGTACTTACAGAAATTTTTTAAAACCTTTTAAGCCTCATAAAATTGAATCACAGCATAATCCCCTGTTCTCATCCACATTTTATCCTTCTCAGACAACTGATCACTTTTTCCTGGAGGCAAACCACAAACCACATCTGATTTTATTGTTCTCAAGGTTAAAATACTACTTGGCTTGAAATCTCTCAGAACAATCCCAAAATTTTCAGTTGTGCTCCAATTAATATCATCGAGCAGTTTTCTGTAATTCAAATCACCCTTGAAAATGACTAGACATGACTGAGACAAGTAATTGTATAGTTCTAAGTCTTTTGTTTTCATATCCTTATAACCAAATGGCATTGTCCAATAGTTTTCTTCATAAATGGACCACACTCCATCATCAAAGTATTTCTTCCATCTTGCTGATAATTCACTAATTCCTTCTTTATCTAATCTGTCTAACATCCATTTAATGTCATTTCTTGTAAGGTCTGAAACATACCATGGCAGTTTTTTCACATGGAACCTTATTTTTGAAACCAGAGATGAGGTACACAGGAAGTCGCAAAAGCAAAAGTCACAATAGGCTTCATAACCTGCATTGTCAGTTACAAAATCTGAAATTCAAATGTCAGATGTATTACTCTCATAAAATAGTTTACTTAAGCTATGTGGGGATTTTTTCACAACCACACATACCGATAACTCCACCAGGGTTCTTTTCTAAGTATTTGAACACTTTTAATGAGTCTTCACACAATAAAAAAGAATCCAATGAATTAAGCTGAGTGAGAGTGCTGCACTCATCACCTGATATTTGGTTTCCATTTGATTGTGAAAGATCACAATGATTGCTCCAAAGGGACAGCTTCAAATACTTTATAAATGTGTCTTTAATTTCAGTCATTCCTCCTTTTAATGTGGTTAAACAACTCTTTGCCACTGTCTTTATTTCATTCAGTGCCACATAAAAAGCTTCCTCTTTTTTGCATGCAAATGGATCTAAGTCCTGTAGAAACTCACTAAAAATTTTATATATTGTTTCATAATTTTTTTTATTAAAATGGTAGTTAAAAACAAATATTTTAAACAGTAAGTTGAAACGCACCTGTTTTCCATTACTTCCCACAATCTTCGGTACATATAACATTCAACTAATAGCCAAGGTGAATAATACCAACAGTGTTGTTCTGTTTCAGAATTTAAATTGAGATCTAGATAATCATTCCAAGAAGTAATGTCATCACCCTTGGAATTCAGCTTTACTAATATTTTATTTGTCACTAATTCGTTTTTTAATTTTGATATTTTCCCTATAATTGATTTTAAATCTTCTTCCACTTCATCCTGTAAAAAATAACACAACTGAAATTACTTGCTTCTGATACACTGACTTTTTTTATATCTCATATTTGTAGAGTGGTTTACAACTCTAAAAAAAATGAAAATTTTATAATACCAATATTACCTTATTGTGCTCTTGAAGTATTCTAGACTTATTGGTAACTAAATCATTGATAACTTTAGTTAATATCACTGGCAATCTGTCTTTAACAGTATAATAAGCAAATGATCTGTAACAAAAAAAGTGAATTTTGCAATTGAAGGATTTATATATTCTCTAAAAGAATACACTCAAAACAAAAACCCACAGCAGAGCTTTACTGAACTCCACAATTTTAATATAAATGTGATGTCTTATATTCATAACAAGTGATTTGGTTCTTTCATTTTAGTGAGGTAAACATTTTCTCACCTGATGTATTTGGCACTCAATTTTTCATTGAGTGGTGTTTCAGAATCTCTGCCTTCAAAAGCTATTGACTGCTGCCTTTGCATTTTTTGTTAGAAATTAATGAAGACCTAAAAATAACAGACTACAAAAATGATAATGAGGAAAAATCATAAATATTTTTTAACATCATCAAACTTCTGCCCTTCCAGTGGCACAAATGCAGACAACTTGAGTTCGACAACATTCCACTTTACCTGATGTATTTTCCAATATCGGACTAGAAATTCACTAGGTTGACTAGAAAAAGTCAAAATTAATAGTACTTATAACTCGTCCAAAGGGAGAAAACAAAGATAACGGTTTGGGGCAACCGTACGAGAATGAATTGAGTACTTTAATGGGTTGAAAACCAACAATCGAATAAGTTAACACATTTTTACTACAATAATAGTATTCCGGTCATAAAACGAAAAATTTTAGTTTCCAGATCAAGCACAATTAAACAAAAACAAAACAGTTTTCGCGACTTAAATGCAGGGAACGATCAGAAAAAAACTAGAGTAGTCCCTGTCGAAAGTGTCGTGATGTAAAATCATAATAAAAGCAGAAGAAATTTTTCTTTTTAAACTGATTGCCTCTCAAAATGTCCCTGATTTCTTATCGTCTTCGGGAGCCTTTCCACGTTTTTATAATTTGTACATTGTAGGATACGGATCAACGTCGCCCCGGAGAGGGACGACGAGGCATATTCGTCACCACAGGTACGATTTAAAAATAACTGAAAGTCTCCTTGTGTTTCCCAATTATTCACAGCTGAATCGTTAAACTGACAATTTGTTTTAAAATGTCAATAGACGACTTCTCTTGACTGAGTCGACAGACAGGAGACGTTTCAATCGTGGAACATAATTTTATAGATCGTTTTTGTTCTGTAACCCGCTACAATATTACATTTAACAGACCATAGTGTTTATTTACGTGAGCGAAAGCAATAAACGACGTAAAAATTCAAGGTTTCTAGTTAGTAGGCCAACTCGATTAATCCTAATTCGTGACTTTACATCGGATCCGTCAGGATGCCAGTCGAAGCAGAACGCCGTCGGGCTTTTGTTGCGGATGAATGTTCCTTAAGATAGCATTCTTTTTGTGTTTGTTCAGGTGATACCAAGAATGGCACAGGGAGTTAAATGCAAGGAGTGCGGGTGCTCGTGCAAGGGAAAAACCGACCAAGGGTCACTTCATCTGCATGTGGAAATAGAAAATCTCAAGCAGAAGCTAGTGGAGAGAGAAAATCACATAATGCGAATGGAAACAAATTTTCTGACTGAAGTGGACAAGTACCCAAATGGTGAATACGCAGCTCTTGCTGAGGAACTGCTAACCTGGCAGGACAAGTATTCAAGATTGTATGAGGCCCACAAAAGAGTTCAGAAGGTCAATCAGAATTTAGAGGACAAATTACTTAAAATTGTGGACAAATGTGAAACAGAGAAAAGTGTTCTCACAAAAGATATTGCTCAACTTGAACAGAAACTATCAGAAGCCAATTCCAATATGATTTGGCTGAAGGAGGAAAATGTAAGTTTATTTGTGTACTTTGCCCAACAGCCAAATTGATCCAATTGAATTTGAACAAAGGCAAAAATGGCCTGTATCATTTAAGTCAAATTTTATTGTAGGCAGAAAAGGCTCATATCAGCTTTTAAATCGGAGGGGAAAAATTTGTATTCCTATTTCTAAGTGTCACTATATGATGTTTATACCTAAATTAGTAGGGTAACACTTCTGTTGCAGGAGAGAAACAGAAATGATGTCAACCTAGCAATTCAACTGCTCCAGTGCAAGCCTTCTAACTTTGTGCCTCAGAAATTTGAATCACTTCCAGTAGACCTTCAGCAAAAAGTCAAATTGTACATGTCAAATAAGAAGAAATGTGGTGAGGGTAACAACCAGCCAAAACATGAGGTGAAAACCATCAAAGTTCCAATACCAACTTTTCCTCCAACTGCAATGTTTTATTCAGTGAATAAATCCATAGGTAAGTCCTATGACCACTATAGAACTCTGAATCATCTCCATTGTGGACATCTCCATTGACATTGCCAGTTGTTTTGGTGTAGGACACCTACTATGTGAGTTGTCAATAATATAAAAAACAAAATGAGCTTGGTGACCTTCAAAAAAATCTTTGGCTTCAAATTAATCCCACAAGTTTATATATTTACTTGAATTGTTTATGGTTATATAAAAATTATTTGTAAATTTCACGGACCTGGGTTAAGGTTAATGACAGACTTATTTATTCGTAAGCTTTTAAATACGAATTTAACTTTGATTCGGCTTTGACAAAAATTCAAAAAATTTTATTCTTGTATACCGATAACCGCCGCTTTAAATTGTCGACCATGTTCAGAGATGTACAAATGGAAACCTATGAAGAATGTTTCCGGACCTTGAAGAGTAGTCCAAAAGCGGCAAGTCACATTTTGTTCATAACTTTTGTTGCACAATTCGTGGGGGTGAATGTTGCTCAACTTTGGAGTTACAAAACTCGCATTTACAAGAATTTTGACCGAGTTTTAAAATAATTCATGACTTTCTCCCATCAATATATTAGTTTTTCAAATATATTTTAAGAACTCAGGTTAACACCAGGGAAGCAATAACCCTGGTACTTTTATTCAACTATCACTTCCGACGAAAAACCTGTAATCACACGTCATCTAATGTCATATAATTTCATTACTTGTTTAAAACATAAATTTGATTCAATATTTAACAAGGATGTTATCAGATCAGCTTAAACCAGCATGGTACGTTGATAAAGGGCCTAGACCTGTGAATTCAATACGCTGTTTATCACGTACCTTGTACATAACAGTTTTAAAATACTCAACGGGGTTGTTGTCATTGTCTCACTTCTGCCTTGGTTACAGAGAAAGAGAGCGAAGACCAAAAATCAGGGAAACCCGTGGACATAGTCTCAGCAGCAATCATGGCGAAAATCCTAGAGGAAAGGGAGAAGGAAAGACAAAACAAGAAGCACTGCGGCACGTGCGTTTGCCCACTGCAAAGGGTGTTCGCCGATCAGTCGTGTCAAACGGAGGATTCCTTTGATTTTGAGACGAGTCACATGCTCATAGACAACCACGGTTTGTTCGGTGCCGGTAAAAATCACCTTGTGAAAGTGGAAACATACCAGAGTCAGTCACCCTCGGTCAGTAGTGCTATACTTATCGAAAGAACTTGCATCCCGATCGAGAATAATAACCTTGTCGCGGCCAATAACAATAACAATAGTCTAAACAACGCGGACGGGGTCGGAGTCTCTCGGACACCCAAACGAAACGATCTACTTAAACTAAACGTCGGCAGAAACAGGTATCACTCCAGTAAGTTGAGTCGTGGAGTTAATCGCGGGCTGTGTGAGAACGGAAGTTCCAAAAAAGAGAAACCGGAGGAAGTAGGAGCGAGAAACAGCGAGGTGCATATAGACGGAAGTGTTCGGTTCAGCGACAAGTGCCGGGACGTGGCTGTTGAAGTTGAGCCAGACAGTGGAAAGCCGTTAGGTTTAAGACGTTGCTCCGTGAGTGTTCAGATGGGCACGAGCAACATCCTGCTGGACAATGTAACCTGCTTCAGTCCCGTGGGTACCCAGCAACCAGCCCATCCATACGCTCTGGTTCACAGGTCGAGGTCGACATCGGACTCGGGATCGAGCAACGAGGAGATATCAGACCGGAGACCAACAGAGACTAGGATATAAAGGCCGGAGAGACAATAAGGAATCATTCGATTTATAAGTGACGAGGGTCGACAGGAAAGGGCACACGGGTACCAATTACTACCCGCGGGATACTTGATGGGAAATCCAATCACTTTCCCATATCCATCCCTTGGCATATCGCAGTATAATATATATATCATGGTTAGCCCATTAAGTTCCAATAACATGTCTTCAGGCATACCAAATTCAATGCTTACTTGTCGAGTAGTGTACAAGTCCTGCTACTAAATTGCAATCAAAACGAACGTTAAATTACTGAGTACAAGATTTTTAATGAAACAACTTTTTGTATTATAGTTTATTGATCGTTTAATAAACCGCACGTGTGAACTAGAGAACTTGATTCAAGAACTAGAGTAAATTTCTTCTTTAATTTATACAACTATATATTCGTATCAAATTATACATTTACATTTTCTTATATAAAAGAGTAAAAGTATAAAACTGGTTCTGCCATTGGACCATATATTTTGCAGTACTGTACATAACTTTGCAATAGACTCTCCTAGGTTTAATGTTGGGAAAGTAGTACCAAGAAGACGTCGTTTTTTCAAGAAATGGAACTTAATGGGTTAAAGACCAAATATCAGATCGTCCGGTACCGGCCCTGTAATGATTTGTTGTCAGTAAAACTTTGTTTCGAAATAGTTTTTCAGTAGAATGCCACAAGACTTTACTTCCGAGTACTCCACGAACCTGTTTGTTTTTTCTTTCAAAGACATAAGTTCATTTAAGTCGTGTGGTAGTCAGCACGGGAATGAATTTGGCCTTAATTCCTGTCGTTTTTAATACCCTCTTCTTCCACTAATTCTCATTGAGACTTTCTTTGTTATTTAGTAGGATTTCCATCTGTGATAAAACTACTTCCTTTCGGTACGAAAACTGTGTGGCTACCCGTGGGGAAATGAAGAAACCCTAACAGCTAGTTGTGTTATTCAAGCAATACAGTTATTAATTCGAGGCGTTTTTCGTCTTCCACCTTTCGTTTCGGCACAAATATTTAAATTCTTTAGAAATATGTGGAAGTACATAACTAGTCTCAGGCTAAAGGGTAACTCCATATCACATAATGTGTAAGAAGAAGGCTACTTGTCAGACTTTCTCTGGGATTCGCACTTCCAGACGATTCTTTCAAGTAGTCGGACAAACGGGAAACAATATAAAATTTCGAAGTAATAAAACACTAAAATAGGTGTGACATACTTTGTACTAGTATGTACTTACAGGCGGATTTTGCAAACTTCGTATTAATTTGTGAAAAGTGCTACGGCTGTGGTATATGTTCGCGGTCGTCACTATACTGGTTCGAACTTATACAGCTTCCTCCAGGACGTAACTGATAGAGTCTGACATTTTTAGGAATGTTTATTTATATATATATATATATATATATATATAAACTATATATATAGTTATAATTTTGTGTCACATGGCCGCTGGCTTTAAATACCGACCAACGCACTACTTAAACACTGTCTGTTACGTGCAGTCATTCAACCATATCAAATACCTAAAACAGGAGTGCATGGTTTGCTTCGGTGTAAGCAGACAGATTTGATTCCGTTTTACAGTATAAATCCGTTCTCGATTGCTTTTTAATCACCTACAGTTGAGCAATTGCCTGATAACAGATGGGTTAACACTCTGGTTTTGACTGTGTTAATTAATTTACGCGAAATTATGTTCATACAGAAAAGCGTTGTTTTGTGCATTTAAATCGGCTCTGTACATACATATAACTCGCTACTGTCGAATGTCGGCAGGGGTTTTGCCTTAAGAAACCAGTTTTGATTGACAGACACAGGTCCCGCGAAGTTATTAGTATAGGTAAATTGTCTTACTGTTATTTTATATTATTATTATTACTACAAAGCAAGTAGACTTAGGACTCTGTCATCGGTCTCTTGTACCGTTTGCGTCTCGAACTGTGACTATTTCGGGTGATAAGCTGCTAAACCGTGACACAGCCGCATCCATCGGACACGCTACGGTACAGGTAGGAAACTTTAATCTTTACACGAGACCAAACTGGTGAGAGACTGTGCACGTGAGACCTAACTTTAGGAGCAATGAATGACGAGTGGACATCAATCGATCGAGGGTAATTGAATGATTGATTGATTGATCGATCGTAAGAATTAAACAGTACGATTTGATATTTTTTTGTCCATCACTTTAGTATTATCAGTAATCGATTGATTCAATTCGATTTGATTGAAAGCAAGTTAGCCAAAGTTACCCAATCTGTTTTTAGTTTTTAATAATTCTTTTTTCACAATTATGGTGCATTAGGAGACGTCCGACATGGTTTAGTTTTGTTATTTCTTTTCTGTGGAATTTAATTGAAATTAAATTGAACACAACGCTGACGTGAAGCTGTTTAAGAATATAATGGAAATAAACATATTCAAGAATTAAATAAATCACGTTTTTAAATATTTATTAACCACTTTTATTGTTTTCAATAATTCGTTTTTCTACTTAGTCGGCCAAAACATAAAGACATTTTTTAAAAAATTTTTTTAAAAATTATACTACTACAAACGACGGAACAATCTTCGCATTACATCAAGTCTCTTAGAAGTTACACAGAACAATCTAATTGGTTTTCGGATTCGCGACCTTTTCACCTCCGACCCGATACCTCTTGATCAATTTGACGAGAACAGCCAAGTTCGCACAAAAAAAACCGACACCCTGAAACCAGATGAAGAGAAAAGTGTTCCGACCCCGGAATTCCAACAGGTAGGCCGGCACAAGCCAGGCCAACTGAGAGAAAAGCCAGATGGCGACCAGTTTGACCGCTTCGAGTACGCCTACGTTGAACAGTGGAAGGTTAGGCACGAGGAGAGACAAGTACCAGATGAAGTACTGAGAAGTTATAACAGGATTATAAGTGACGGCTATGAAAGCTTGTGCAAACATGCAGAAGAGCAAGTTTGATCTTCGGCCGTGAACGAATGAGAGGGAAAGAAGAAGAACAAACTGCGGGAGAAACAAGAGGAGAGAAGGTTGATCGGGTTGCAAGTACAGGAGGTAGAAATACACAGAGAAATTGTGTCTCGTGTCTTTCCTCCGGAGATGGTAGAGTATGCTCTCGTCAAGAAACTCCCAGCCGTAGAGGTAATAACAAAGAGAAGTTAAGAATAGGAGGGTGAAGAGGCAAGACAACACAAACAGAATTTGTTTTCGGTCGGGGTAAATTTTGTTCAAAATCCCTCGAACCGAGTCAGGCTTAAGTGCAAGATACATGGGAAGTGAGAACATAATCGGATAGAGTCGAATATGCACTGACAAAGCTAGAAAAAATCCTGCCACGACTGGTTTGGATTTCAACAGAAAATAGGCACTCAAAAGAACAGTCAAACTAATCAGAGAGTCGGAGTTACCCCGGGTCGATATGATAATAGCCAAGGGGTTGAACATCCATGCTTGGACGCACCTCAGCTTCGTCAACTCGGTAAAACTCTGGGTCTCGCCCAGTTTGAAGTAGACGACGCTGATGAGAACGTCCAACAACGAAAAAAGAGCTTTTCCCCAGTACGGAAAGTAAATGTTTGGAACCAACAGCCAAGCCAGTACGGGCGGATACCTGTAGGTATGCCTCTTGTAGGGTGATGACCCTTCAGATACGTGTCGAGCCGCATCGGAGAACACTTTGTAGTCGACATCCGTGAATGGCACGGCCATGTGTCGATCGTGCCATTCTCCATAGGCAATTATCACTAATCTAACTATAAGTCCTAGTAGCAAGGATTTTGCAAAGGCTTCCATCGTCGTCTAGAGTCGTGTACGTAGTTTGGCAGCCGCTTTCGCCAGGCAAGCTTTAAATACTTCGAATTCCTTTCCGCATGAGTTCTGTGTGATATTTTCCTGTTGTACGACGCAGGCAGCGTACGCAGAGCCCTCAGATTTACACTGACCCAACAATTCGGGATAAAAAGCCAGCCTACTACGTCCTCGTCTAACCGCTTCCATGTTCCTGGTCATTGACGGTCTTCAAATCTGGTATGTATTCGTGCTTTCTTTTCCGTTTCGATTGAGCCAAATAGGACTGCCAGATGGGACCTGAAAAGACCGATGTAAGGCCGAGAACGGATAAAATCACAGTGAAAAGTCTTGGAAATTTATTATAAAAGGTGTCGTGTTTGCGGATAGGTCTGAAAGTTTTAGGCTCGTTCCATTGTTTCATCTCGTGTTTTTCTGTTTATATCTATTCCTGAGCAAACAACTGACGAATCCTTCCACGACCTACAACACTTTACTATCGCGTCGATTGCACTTTCGCAAGCGGATTCCTGATAGTTATTGCCTGAAATAAAATGTAACCAATACAATTAAAATCATATTTTTAATTGAATGAAAATAATCCATGGAAAGGTATATTGCTGCAAATATTTTAATTATTGAATTTTTTCCATAACAACTATTTTATAAAATGTGGCAAAAGTTAAGAGTCTACTATTTTAAAATTCCATAAAGAACCAATCAATTGTGTAATCAACACTTCATCAAATTTGCTGCATTCAAGATTTTCATCACATAACCAGTTTGTATGTTCATGCCATGACTTGCCCTACTTAATTCAATAACTAAAACTTCTTGTATTCTTGCTTGCACACTTCTATATTCAAAGGAAAAAAACACCCAAAATAATATAACACACAAAAGAATTACAAGAGCATATCCAGGATACTGTAGTGACAGACTGCAACTGGTCCCAAGGCATGAAAACAAGAGACAAAAGATATTACAGATTTAACACTTGTCAAGGAAGAATATTGTAGAAAATATACAATTTTTTAGCAAAGTATAAGTACAATTAAATCAGAGGGAAAGAAAATGTTTGCAACATTTGCTATTGAATGGTCAATAGAACTTGTGCTGTAGGATGGTATATTAAGACCAACATGATGCAAGGGGATATCATAAAACCTAAAATTCTCATTTTAAAGCTGTAAACTATTGCCAAAAAAGTTACATGAGAAATAATGTGGTAAGTATAATATTTCAACAAAAAAAAGAATAGGAGAACATATGCATACTGACAAGAGGTGATGCATTAAGGAATTGTTCTTTCACTTTCAAATAGTGCAAGGCTTTAAAAAAGATTAAATATATGTGGGCTACCAAAAATTACAGTAAAAGTGGTTGATGAAAAGTACACTGAAAATATAAAAAGTACTAAAGCTTTCAGTCACCCCTCACAGTCATGCCACTATAAAAATATTACTTCTGTCTGACTTACTAATTCGTATTCTTGACTGAATTATTTCTTCTCCAAATGTTTTGCAAGAGTTTAATTGCATGGGGCAACCAAGTTAGGTGTGTAATTATTCAAAGCCAAGTTAATGGGTATGTGACTATCATTAAGTGTTTGATCTAACCTGCCAGGCATTTTTGAAGGTCACAGGCGAATTTTTTGCAAGGATCTTTCGACATTCAACAGGAAAAGACACAAAACAAACAAATCTACGAATGACCGGCGAAGAAATTTATTTTTCACGATCCAAAGGACAGCAATGGCGACATTCACCTTCTCAACGTCGTCTGCTTTTTGCCCGCCTTTCATAACTTTTTGAATACACTATTTTTCTATTATTCAGCAAAGACGTTAAAAACCGATTTCGATTATCCGAGTGTTATGTAATGCATTATGAAGATTTTCGCTCCGATTCGATTCGGTTCTAGATTAATTGAATCGTGCAGAAATGTAAACTGTAAATCATTTGTGAGACAACTCTACGTTCAGGGACAATCACCTAAACCTAACGTTAGGGAATATTTTTATTATATCGACCATCAAGGTATGGTAGGTATTGCTCAAATATATTTTGCTTTAAGAACCATTGAACCATTAATAATTTTCAAACAATCAATTGTAGATTAAATTTTGCAAATGGAAAAATGTCATTTCATAATTTTTAAAATTACCTTTATGCTTATCAAATGATTTGCTAATTATACATTCCATTGATTAAACCATTACAATGAATACAACAAAGGTGAAATATCAATTAGCAATATTCACATCTGATAGATGTCAGAACCCCTAGGACCTTAAATGCATGAATCAACAAGTTGTAGCATGTATTTATTAGCACAAAAATTGGCAAAAGCCAACCTAAATGACTGACATCTGAAGATTGTCAAAAAAACATGAACCACACATAACCACAACAAAAGAAACCATAAAATTTTACGATATTAATTCTAATGAATCATACTTCAATATTAAGTGTATAATTAGTTAAAAACTAGTAATTGTCATAACTACCACTCTTACCTGAACAGGTTTGGGTATTTTGTTGCTAAATATTACAAAAAATATTTTAAAAATTATAGAAGTAATAATTTGAAAGAAAATTTTATTTCTTTAACATGTATGAGTTGTTAAATTTTTGATACATTTGAAACTTTCAAATCCATAGCTTATTATTAATAATAACATACCATTTAATCAAGATAGATGTAACACATCAAGTGTTGTATATAATATAATTTTTAAAGGTGAAATAAAAATAATAAAAATTATACATTAATAATAGGGCATCAGACATATGTTATAATGAGACTCATATCTAGTAGAAATGTGTTTTTATTCTATTACAAGAATTGATATACATAATGTCAACATATTTAAAAAGATGCTTTTGGTGAGCATTTTCAACATCTGAATAAACTGTTCAGAATATTCTCAGAGTTTAATAACTTCAATTCACTACAATTTACAAGGCCAGATATTACAAGAGGTGGTACATAATTTCTAGAGTATATAAAAAACATACTAAAATGGAGAGTAAATTTTTGTAACCAAATGTAATAAATAAATTTTAATGTAAAATATTTAGTAATTAATAATTTTTGTGCACCATTTTCAGCTCTTTATGGACGATGCCAAAATCAAAAATTTCACGTCCTGCTTTAAGGAAAAGAAATTCCTCGTTTTCTTCTTCAACAGGCTTCGGGTGAACAACACGGGCAGGTACGAGAAAGAATTCCCGTACTTTTCGCCGTGTGGGAGAGAGAGTAACTACGTCAGGTGCGACGACGTACCTTACGTCTTCACTCACGTCGTGCCTGATCCAAAAGATGAAAACCTTTTTCGGTTTTGCTATGCCCATGCCGGAGACGAGCTTTCCGTTCCATTTGAACCTGAAAAAATGATTATGTTGCCTCGAACGGGTCGTGTGTATCACCCAGCTCCGAAGAAGGTAGGAGGCATAGGTCTCGTAAAATCTTCTCTGGCCATCGAATTTAGTAAATTTTTCACCTTTGGCCAATCAGAGGAAAATCCTCCGACTCACTTCACGTGGAACGAAAAAACTTATGAACTAGTCAAGTGGTACGACACGTTGCCCGATGATACCGACGATACCTCAGGTCATGAAAAAGTGAAGGAAAGTTGAAATACTTTCTCAATTAGTTTTTAATAATATATTTAAACATCTTTAATAATATACATTTATATTAATTTTATAATATCGACACTAAGTAAAACCTACCTGAACCGCATTCCTTCGTGAAGCTTAGGTACCAGTGGTACCTTTTGCATGTTCGTTCTCACATACATTCTTTTCATCTAATGACAAGAATTAAAATTTTCCTGACACCACGATGGTATTGAACCATTTTGCTTGTGGCACTCTACAGATGCCGTGTCTAGTCTTAGTCGTTGGGTGCGTCAGTCTCCACTACTAACTTCTGGTTACCTGTCCTTCACATCTATCACGTCTCTCCCCAGTATGACAAACATCTGTATGTAACGAATATGTGCAAAAATCTCCGTCTTTTCGTTAGATTGAGCCCATCGGTAGGGTCCGTACATGTCGGGTCACAAAGAAGGTACGAATACAAACACGGTACAAAAGCAAATACAATTATTTTATGAACAATAATTTATTATTTATTAAAACAGCCTTTGTCATTCTCGTAAGGAGTAAAATTGTGATGATATACAGGTACGGTTGGACCTGGAATCACTTTACAACGTATTTCCCACCGCAAAATGTTGATTGTCTCAGATTGAAACATTCGTCCAACTTAAGAAACCGGAAATTGATTGCAAACGGGTTTGATACACCGGCTACCCGAGGTTTCCACTACTTTTAACGGAACCGATGGGAGATGAGTATTTAGTTAAGGGAAGGACCGGTACAATCATCGTTATCGGCGGTTTCGTGATGCCGGCACCTCATTCTGCCATGTCACGGCGCTCCTTCCTACGTTTCTCAGTCTCATGTCGTTTGGACTTTCGATTTCGTCTTCCGAAATTATGTCATGGGATGAGTCGAAGGCCCGGTTAATTTGACCGCCCTGAAAAATATATAACATTATAGAGCGTCGGAAACGGACAGTGGGTTTCGTGTCAAGTTTTGTGGTAATACAATATTATTGCTTGTGTAGATTAAGAAATGTGGTGATGCCGTAGCTACATGGTGACGGGATTTCTACTACTTTATGAAGTCATATTGCAACTTGCTCTTTTTTCAACTTCTCTGTATGAGAACATATCTGTTACTGTTTTTTGTAGAGGTAGAGGTAGGTAATTGAGTCTGTACTCACGGGAACATCCGAGAAAACATCACGAACGTTCATTCCAGCGTTTGAGCTTCTGTGACTTCTTCCATTGACAGATGGAGTCACTCCATAGATGCTACCTCCTCCGTATATATCGCCATTCGCTCCTAGTGTCTGCATTTTAGATTTCCTTCTTTCCGCCATCACAGTGTTTCTTCTTACCTCTAAAGCTTTTATTGTTTCCTTTCTCAAGTAATTCATGCTCCTGCCAAGGATTGGGGTACCTGAAAAAGAAACAGATTTTTTTATATGCAGTGATCTGCACCGGTGGTAAAATCGATCACGGCACTCGTGTACTTACCGTTGAACAGCTTCCCGTTTTCTTCTTTCATCTTGAAGAAACGCTCCTTGAAGGCGACGTCAAGAGTTCCGATTGTTCTCTTCCTCTTCATGTTGTTCTCCAGGTTGTGAATTGTTTTTCTGCGACCAACGTTACCTGAGCTCGAACCCGAATCGTTGTCGTACTCCCCATCAAGGCCCCGTATCCTTTGGAGATTCTTTACGATATCCACCCCGTGCTTGCTCAGAAGAGTTTCAGATGAATCTTCGATCTAAGGAAAGAATAAAACCGTAGTGTAACCGTAACAGGTGAAGGGCTGTCAATATGGACACGGGTAATTACCTTCTTGTTACAGCAGTTGAGTGAGGTCGAAGCCAAGATGTGTGAAAGAGTTCCAAATCGATGGAACAACATGGCAGTGAACTGAATGACCAGAATTAGAGCAAAGAAGAATACGAAGACCAAACCAATGGGTTCCAGTTGAAGATACTCCTTCGAGATGAGGATCTATGGAATCATAATAGATACGTTAGATCAAGTTAAGGACATCTAATGCGTGTGTCAGTTTTTGTTAAATTGTTTAATAAGGTTAGCATAGGTTTGTACAAAGTACATAAGTTGTAATGTGCATTACACTTTGCACTAAGGGCAGCGACATCACCAGAATCTGATTAAACTGTTTCATAAACTACCACTTTGTACATGTACTTTGTAATTTAAACACCTAATTGTCTGTTAAATATTTCAGATTATTAAGAGGGTTCTGTCTGTTTAGACCATTCGTTTTATAAATTTATGAAAGCCACTGAAGAAAGTTAGTGTAATGTTTCAGCTATTGAAGTCTGATATTGTAGCTGACATTATGGACGCTTTTATATTAACAGTAAACAACAAAAAGCAATTCAACTATAACCTACTGCTAATTTTACAGAAAGTGAGAAATATCAAATGAAAGCCACTGCAGACAGAATGGTTTTATCATGACAAAAAGAAACCGTTACGTTTAAGTAAATTAAATAGTTTATCAATTCTAAAATGCATTCTACTGCTTAAATTCCTACTTTCTATTCAATTGTACACAATATAATGGTCTGTCAGACTGTACAAGACGGAGAAAAAGTCGGGTTGGAATTGTTTGTGTGAGTGTATATCTTGTAAAAAGGCATGCAATACTTCTGTTCCAATGATTAAGTTGTTGTGTAAGTATTCATTTATGTTTGAGTGTTTAAAACTAAAAGTGTAAAAACACGGTTCATCCTTTTAAAGTCAACATTTGTATATCTTTTGTGTGTTCCACGTGCATACGAATCAATTTTCAAAAATTGCACAATTTATAGATTAATTACAAAATAATTGATGTGTAATGACTTGTAGAAATACAAACAACGACATTCGTCATTCTGTAGGAAAATATTTGTTTTTTTCTGTTTATACAGTACTCATATAGTAAGTGCATTATTTTATAATTTAATGAACCGTATTATTCACACTAGAATAATCAAAAGTGATGTTCAATGTGAATTAACCTTCAAAATGACGGATCCGAACTACCACCATTTTCACGGACCACAAATCACCACTTCTATCCGATCCATCCGCCATTTTTCAGGTTTTTGTGTATTCTTTTTTATTTGAGAAGTATATAACGGAGGAAGACAGTGACATAATATTAACAATGTGAGACGTTGCAGCCATCTGACTGATCACTTTTGACTGACATGTTATCCGGTGTGGATGTGAACCTTCACCGGAAGTTAACACAATTGCAAAAACCGTTTAGGTTAGGGAAGTGGCGAGAACTGTGGATAACCCCGAGTAAAACAACAAGTAGTTTTGTCAGTAGCTTGTTTTCACTGTGAGCTTTGTGCCCAGAACAGAATAAGAAGTGGAAGAAGAAATGACACAAAAAAATCCCCAAAACCAGTTTTTTGTTTTTAGTGGACACCTGTAAACTGTTTTATTTAGTTCAATTATTCCTTTTGCAGGTACTTTACTTAGTGCGCCCGTGTACAGAAAGACAGAGAAGGAAACGCCACCAAGAAACAGAAGAAACGAAAACAAATTTTTTATTTCCCTCCCTTATGCCTCCACTTAATTTGTTAAGAGACCCACTGACACCCTTGTGTGATAACATAGACCAGAAGAAAATAAAGCATTTTGTTTGTTTATTTTTTTAGTTTTGCTTATTTTGCTTTGTTTTCTTTCTACCTCTCCGCTCTCTTCGACTTGAGTGATGTTCGTCTTGACACCAAGTGGCCAGTCAATGTGTAAATTGTCTTTATTGAGTTGTAACAAGAAGACGATCAGTATGAACAACGCGTTGAACATGAAGAACGCAAATACCGATTTATTTCTCAGTTCGATTAGATCTTTCGCAATTCTTGCCTGTAACGATGTCATGAAAAAAAAAAACAAAAAAGCATGAGAATCAGCGGACTCCTTGTGTATTACCTCTTGACTCGAGCTATCGTATGTGATGTTCGTCTTGACTCCTAGCGGCCAGTTCACGTGGAGATTGTCTTTGTTGAGCTGGAGCAAGAAAACGATCAACACGAACAGAGCATTGATCATAAAGAATCCCATAACGGATCTGTCCCTGAGATCTTTTAAATCGCGCGAGATCTTTGCCTGGTTTATCCCGAGAGAACGGGAAGCGAATGAAAGAAAATTTCAATTAAAAAAATAAGTAAGACAAAACATGGAGAATGCACGTGACTGGACCTGAAATGCAAACCGGGTACCAGAAAACTTGGTACTCCTCAGCCTTTTGTTTTTATTGCTGCTGAAAGAAATAAAAATTATTTACATGTCTGAATTAAAGGTATCAAAAGGATGCGTCTACTGGCATTAAAAGACGTGTTTGAAGATTAACCGGACAACAACATAAAAAAGTATTTGAAATAACAGACTAGCAGGCAGACGTGCTAAACTAGAAAAAGTTAAAAAGCCTAACTTACACCTAACATAGACGAAAGGGAATGGTGAGGTTAAACATTTGATGATTTCAAATGAAAAGATAACAAAAACATGGATAATAAAAGTTAAAATACTTCGTAGGAACATAATAGCAATTAAAAAAAGAATAAATCAAATAATGTTCGACGAAGCACAAAAACGAAAGAAGAAACTTTAGGTGAAACTTTGCGGAAATTAGAGGAGGATCAGTGATTCGTTAACTTCTATTAATAGAAAACAAAATTCAGAATTTCACCTTTTCGTCCTTATCTTCATCGATTGGGTATAGATACTTCTCTAGCAGTTCCTGCCAAAATTTAATTTCGGCTTGTGGTAAGAAGTCAACCTCTCCTTTCTTGAGAGCTTTGTCTTCTATCCAATACGGATTCATCAGATCGTCACGGTCGTGTTTTGGCTCTGTAATGACAACAGAGTCGTAACTAGACACAGTTATGGATCCACTCTTTTTATCCACACGATTCTAATTAATATACCTGTCGAAATAGTTTCTGTATCTTCATCTCCTTCTTGATCTTCCTCTGGTGCTTCATGGTGAGAGTGCAAGTGGTGGTCTCGACTGCTGGTTGATGTTGTTCTTCTTCTGCTAAGTGCAGCTGCATGTGGATCCACTTGTCTATGGGACAGTAAGAATTTTTCAATATTTTTTATTGTACCTGAGTCGGCTTAAAGAAAATTTAAGGGTGCCTACCTCTCGATATTTTCTATTTTCTTCTGAACTCCTTCGAGTGACTCGGCAATCCTTAGAAGTTGTTCCTTCTCATCAATGGTTTTAGGATGCGTGCAGAACATGCACCTGAACAGACCGGCAAAAGAGATGTCCAGTGATCCCTCCTCGTTGTTGTCATTCGTGCCGATGCCCTGAAGAAAACCCAACAGCGATTTCTGCCTTGCATTTCGCTTAGCCTCCTCAGCAGCTTTCCGTTCTTCTTCCAATTCCTGAGCACAATTTAAAAATTTTAGACAACCGTAAAAATTTTTCCTTCTAGCAGAAGAAGCATTCGAAAACAAACCTTTTTGGTTTTCTTTGTTTGAACCTCACGTGTTCCCCATGTGACAACGTTTAGATTAACAATTGAATACAAGATAAGTAAGAGGTACATGGAGGGTATAGCCAGTAGATACAGTAAACCGGGAACAATACACCAGAATTCTTGAGGATGTAAGCAGGCCGCTATAAAGAATGACCCTGACAGCGCAATAAGGAAAATAGCGGACGGAGACCCGATACCGTCCTCGCCTAACTGGAGTGCTGTACCGACTATAACGGCCATCATGACTAGTGCATAGCCTGTTGAAAGTATTTGAGCGACGATCAGTTGAATGGGTCCTTTACACAAGAAGCAGACCACCATAAAGAGTAAAATGGGAATGATGTTATAATAGAATGAAGTCCAATTGTCAATCTTGAAAGCAGCAACGAAAGCTCCAACCAACATAAGAAATATGGTGCCAGGACCCAGGATAGTACCACCCATCAACATCATTTGGTAGGATATATAAGGAAGAGAGATATTGTCATTGATTTTGATTGTTCTTTTGTAGTCCATAAGAAGATCCATAATATTGGCCATGGTAGAGGGTACCCATCTACGACGTTGGGTGTAGAACTCATTGAAAGACTCAGGACAGTGAGTGTAAGCATCACTGGCGGCTGAGTACTCGACACGATAGCCTCTCTGAAGAAGTAATGTACAGAGCCAACGATCTTCTCCTAAGAATAAAAACATTAATACAATATTACATAATTGCGCATCTTTCTCGATTAATTTTCGCTAGGTTTGATGTGCCCACCTTGATCGTACTGAACGTAATGCCTAGCTTCTTCTGACTTGGTTGTATATTTCCTCATTACATTGTCATCCATCAGAGCTTTACCACGGAACAGAGAGAAACAACCGGGACTACAAAGTACACATCCTATCATATGCTCAGTTGCCTTTTGAAGCCAATGCCCAATAGCGTACTCGAACATTTGGTACCACACCATAGGACCTGAAACGGATATTAAGCCTTAATAATCTGTCTTAATATGTCTAATATGTCCTAACATGCTTTGTGCATGAAAATTACGTAACATACCCGATCCAACTGGATGAATACGACCACACGCGGCTCCCAAATTCCTGTTCTTCTTCATTAAGTCCACCAACAGCTGAACAGCTTGTGGTTGAAAGTCGATGTCGCCGTCAAGGGTTAACAAATACGTGTTGTCAGCCATGACTTCCTTTCGGTCAACCGATATGGGCAATTCCATGAGTCTGTGTCCGAGTAAATAGTACATGTACATGACTTGACTCCAACGCTTCCTGTGTCTTATCTTAGACTTGTCCTTCAGATGGGCATACATCTTCGTCTTTCCCGGTAGGGTCCATACCAAACGTCCACCGTAGGGCGTCGGGTACTTCTTTGGTGGTTTGATTCTAATGTTGTTTGTTTGATGGACGGCTTGAGCAGCTTCATCTATTGTAGAAACCAGAAGTTTGACAAATCTATTGACTATGACATTTTCTGTCTGTTCGTCCTCGATCTCGAACGCGTCATCAAAGAATATATGAGCTAAAAGAGAAAAAAAAATCGATTTTAGATAGGCGTCCTCTTC
Source organism: Polyplax serrata (assembly GCA_037055365.1). Lineage (NCBI taxonomy): Eukaryota > Metazoa > Arthropoda > Insecta > Psocodea > Polyplacidae > Polyplax > Polyplax serrata. Next base: position 9,201,664 of record JAWJWE010000038.1, on the reverse strand, counting down.
GGTTGTGGTTACCTGTCCGAATTTATGCATCTTACTTTCAAACTCATAGTAATTCTGATCGACGACTCGCAGGTATTTCTGTGCCACTCGTCTCGCACACTGATCTTCGTCGAGCCGGAGTATGGATTTCAACATTTCCATCATTTCTTCCTTCGTCTCATGCCACATGGTAGCGCATGCGAAGATTCTGGTGATGTGGTCGGATGATTTCACGTTGGATTTGGGTGCCGATGAACTTCCATCTGTTTGTACGGAGATGGTTTCGTAATGTTCGTCACCCTTCTCCAGTTCCGCCAGTTCCTGCAATTAACGTGTAATTACATCACTGATGGTATCTTTTCAACCAATTTTTTAAAGGATTTCTTTTAAACACTAGCAAACGAAACATAAAAGGTACTATTAGTTAAAGATGGTGATCTTTAAGAACAGGAAAAAGGTCGCTATAAACAGGTACAATCTAATTACCATAAAAGGAAACGTGAAGATTACTGATTGTCAAAGTCAAGCGCAAAATAGTTGGGCACAAATTCGAGCTATTGTGCCTTATATTGTAGTTACTTCTTTTCCAGTTCAACTAACTATGATTTTGAATATATAATTATGACTTTATATTACTTAATTCTCACCTCAGTTTTAACATCCGCCTCATCATCTCTGCGTCTATTCAATCCTAGAGACTGATCGATAAGGAAGGATGAATACATAGGAGTGACAAAGAGCTTTTCAGTAGTAGCCAATCTCTCACATTTTGGTGTCCAAATGTGAAGGGTGATCCACGTCTGTGATAGAAGCCAAAGAATCCATACCCAGCCATGCTGAAATTTAAAAGGTGTTAAACCAAAAGTTCATCGAAATGAAAGTTTAAAAATCTCGGATTGGCCCAACTCACTTGTTTGAATATGAATTCATCCAAATAATACACCGGAGGTGATTCAAAGAACAAATAGTCAGGCAGGAAACCCTGGTAGAAGCAGGGATCTTCGTTTCGTAAACCACAAGCTGCTATGAGCAGTGAGATAGAAATTGGAATGGTTAAATTGACTGGGAAAGCGTAACTGAAACCTTGGATGAGAATCTTACAGGCGAATTTACCTTTTGAAAGAAAAATTAATAATAAGACATATGTTCAACTACACCCAAATGTTGCGAACAGTTTGACAAAACAGTTACCGAAAACATAGCATAAATATGCAGCATGAATGTGTATGAGGAGAATATAAATGGCTGCATGATAAGACGCGTCAACTTCCCTAGTGTCACCCGTAAGCGTCAGATCTTGAAGATCGGGCAGAGTACCTGATTGAACTTTTACCTGTCAAAAAAAGGTAGTAAAATTACTTAGTTTACAAACTGCAAAATTATGTAACTCAAAAGTAATATTACCACTCTTTTACACACTTTACTAATTGTGTATTTAATTATGTGTGGAAAATCTCAGCTTTTCATTAGGCGACCTACCTCAGAAACCGTTATCTGATGGGGTTGCAGGGACGGTCGCAGAAGTTTGAAAAAGTTACTGACATTGTCACCCCTCATGAACATCAGCAGAACCGTTGAACCCAAGAAGAAGAGGATTTTCCATATGGAGACCACGGCATAGGTGGAGTAACGCGTTTTCTTCACCAATTCCTCCTTCACAGAGCCCAGGTATTTCATAAAACCTGAAAGGTGTGCACGTGTTATGTTCGGGAAGCCAGTTTAAGTGGAAATTATTTTTCCTCGTTACGCACGAGGTCGCAACCCCGCTAGCAATGTAACGCCCGCGACCTTTCGGTCAAACTCAACTGGCAAAGACATCGTTATATGTGCAAAAGGAGTTGTATAAGTCGCTCTCAACAACCGGTTTTTGACAATTTCACATCAAGAGATTTTGAGACAATTTCATCTGACTTTCCAACGTTAATGAAAACTCCTTAAAACTAGAAACCTACTCCAGATTAATCAAATTTAAAATTTAGTGTTAACTGTGAAGTTACCAAAAAACAATTTATTTTAGACAGGTCTGTCTAGTAAGAACCAGACCGTCAAGTTGACGAAGCGTCCCTTGACCTTACATAATTTGCAGATTTCTCAAGTTACCCTTGTAGAATTTTGTTGCCCAATCCAAACAATTATTTCTAAATTTATAATTTAAATTATGAATGATTATAATTTGTTGATGAGATGATAACATTGCAGGATAACAAGCCCGTGACGAACCAAATGAATCAGTTAAATCAAAACTTTGGCTGCATTTTTAAAAGATGTATTAAATAATTTTCCTTCCCGACGACGAGCTTCTGTAAACTATTAAGTATTAACAGCTCTCCGACAACGATATACAGGAGAAACAGTTCGTTTCCTAGGGAGCAATATCGCCAACGCCTATTCAATGTCCGCCTTAATGTTCAAAATGTCCTTCCTTCCATAATCGACCTACACCTTCTATGGAGATACATGTTCGCTCAAATTACAGGGGTATTGGAGACCTGAGGAATTTGACAGAAATAAACCATGTAAATTTTTTTGAATGAAGTTGACTTTTAGAGAAGTTATTAACTTAATTGGAAATTAATTGGTAGCAGAGATAGAAAAAATTCCTCCTTAACAGATCCTAAGTTGTAAGAGCAATGGTAGACAAGTAAAAAAGTTTTTAATGATCTTTAAGTTTACTTAACTGGCTTAACAGGTATAAGAAGCAGATATTATTGTTAATATTGTCGTGTTGACTCGATACTTCAGTTGTTTGAGTATTAAAGAACAATTTTGAAAGTAATTGCATTCTTTCTCCTGCACATTTGCATTACACTTTCTCTTCTTTTTGGCTGCTGTATATCACGGCTGCTGTATGTCACGGCTGCTTTACTTCAAGTACCTCCCAATGTGCTTCTTCTTAGAAGGTACACCAGTGACCCAGAATTGTCATAATATAAAAGAACCCCAGGTGTTTTTCTTCCGCAATGACTCGGAGCCGAGCCGACGAAAGTGAGTTCGTCACGTAAATTATTACTAGCTTACGTCAGTTCGTAGCTTACCTATTCTAGATTGTTTGGTGGTGTAGTTTTCCCACCATCCGCATGAGACTAGTGTCACAGCGATGGGAATCACCCAAATTTTCGGCCTTGTACCTCCATCTAAAATCGGCCAGACTATAAGACCTGTAGCTTGTGCAATAATCGCCAAGAAGTCTACGATGGTTTTAACGAATCTTTTGGGTTCTTTGCTGTTGCGCGATAGCATACCTTGAAGTACAATTAGTAGAAATACCTTTCAAATTTTGATTCAAACATCACAAATCACGGTTACTGTTCCTCTTAGATAAACAATAACAATATAGGCAAGTACAAGTCTGCTGGAATACAGGGAAAAAGTCGCCTTACCTAAAACACCGGGAACCAAACACACGCAGTTGGTCAACATGGCACCTCGCACTACGTCCATCTCAGGAAGGACAATAAAGACTAGAAGTGCCATCCCGAACGTGTGCAGAGACTCCATGAGAGCTACAAAGAGCAGCGTGGAGAACCGGGGTTTGGCTGCTGACTTGAAAAAGCAAATCCTAAGAGACCGAATGAAGGTACCCAGTTCGGGTATCGTGAAAGCCACGATCAAAGCCCACATCCAAGCGGTTCGCTCTATCTCTGGAAGGCTGACTACAAATTGCATGTCTCGACCTGCAGAACAATAAGTTAAAAATACAGAATGAATTATTTATAATTAATTAATTTAGCACGTTTAAGCGAAATATTGAGCACTATTTATTTAGTAAGGCTTAACACAATAGAGTAAGTTTATAGTTTATTTACAACTGCTCTTACATAAAATAAAGAGAGAATATTAAGTAATATTTTGCGCAGCAGCTCACCTAATTTCTTATTGCAGTAGGGTATGACCCTATCTTCTCTCAACTGAGATGTCATGAGGAGGAAGGTTCCTTTTGCCACGACTCCAGACAACAGAACAATAATGAATGTTAGCAGATAGGCGAATACCTTCAGGACTTGCATTGTCATTTCCAGGCATCTCTGATTGGCCATTGACCCGCTGTCGATTTTCGGCGGGGGGTTCCTGAAGACGTCCCATCCTCGTGTACTTTCTGTTGACACCTTTTGACTTAAATATAAAAAAAAATGTCTTACGCATTGAACCTATAATTAGTATCGTTCTAGGTACCAAATATAACTTTGTTACCGAATCAAACAGACAAATACATAACTTTGTTTCGTACATTCACTTCCCACTAGCAACGTTTCAATTTCGCCAAAATAAAGTCGACTCACAAATTAATAATTGGAACCCGAGAAACTGCAACGGCGAACTTACACAATGACATTTATTAATGACTAGAAACAATTTAGATATAAAAACTAGGTGTACCTCTAGTAGGTCACGAATCAGTTGATTGCGCAGTCTGATATACAATACTTCGAACCGAAAGGACTACCAGGGAAAGAAAAGTAATCGTAAGACTGGAGGTGAAGGACACCCTACGCCTTTCATAAAGTAGGAAACGCTTTATTTTCCACTGGATAAAATTTTGAAAATGGTTCCACATACACCAACTAAAGTGATGGGAAACGTAAGATTATAAGTAAGATAGTTAAGTTGTAATTTTTTGAAATTTAATATTGGGCTTATTTAAATCATTACTTTTAATAATTAGTTAAATTATTTCTGGGTGGTAGACAAATCATTTGTCCTCCAGCTTTTCTATTACTCCTTTGCATGCTAAATAATGGAACCATAACCGTTTTAATTATAAACTTCCAAAGGGACCGTGGCACTAGTAGTACAGTCCGGCCAGTAGAACTACGAGGATCATACTAAAGACAAACAAAGGGATGCGTCGCAAAGGAGCAGACAAACAAACGTGATCACATTTCGTGCAAACAATTGAATTTTCGTTCGAAAACAAAACGAATTCTCACCAACCACCGTGGCAACAGAGCAAGTGAAAGTCAAAAGAATTCGGGGGAGCAGAAAGACAATGGGCTTACTCCTCACCGGTTGTGGGAGCCCAAGCAAGGTCGAGCCTATTGATTTCCACCATATCACAATCTACCTAATTTCGCCCCAATGTCGCAAAAACGTTGCGGTTTGTAAGTATGTTCTCTTAGGAAAAAAAAAGACTCCACAAGAAACGTAACAACAACCGTGGTAAACAACTAACACCTTTTGTTTCTGTCTTCACGGGGGTCAGAATGAAGAAGAATTGTGAAGTGTCTCTTCAGTGGAACAAAACAACTTAAAATTAAAATTTCGTATCTTCACAGAACTTCCCGAATAAATTAAGTCACAGGTATCCCGGCAGCATAAGTACCCGACCGAAACTTTATTCAACATTAGTTTGCTTACAACTTACTTAAACGTGTGGGTTTTAATGAAAGTACTATTTATTTACTACTTTCCAATCACTATTGCTACAGTAATAAAATTAAAACTACTACTTTCTTTGTGTTCATTTTCACATTTTTCACATCGTTTTCTTCCCCTTTGTTTCGCCTTAAATCTTTCAACTTTACACTGTTGTTTCTTTCTGCATTTATACTCCTTTATTTAATTCTACATTTCCTCATTCCTACTGGTTACGGCTTGACTACGAACTGTGCATGTGATCAATGATACCCTTGTACTTTTTTCTCCCTTCACTGGAATTCTTTGATATTTTTTACGTTTATTTATCTTAGGTTTCCATTCTCAATTGCTGTTGTCAGAAACACAACCATTAATGAATTAATTGTGACCTGCAAAGCTTAAAAGTCCCGGCCAGTTGTTGTGAAATAGTATCGAACTTGGAAGTACTTTATTAATAAAATATACAAGGTGGGTGTTCTAAAAAATAAATGCTGTATTAAGTATTTTATCAAATAGAAACAACCGGTCAATTAACATGATTCAGATGCAAAATGTTCTTGAATGGCACGAGCAAAATATGAATATTTGCATCTTATGTGATTGTATAAATTATCAATAAATAATTATTAATCCCCGACATGTTAATAGTTATTTTTCCTGTTCAGTAGTATTAACTCCACAAGTCGCATTAGGAGTTAATTTTTAATGCATTTTTTTGTACATTTCTTAAGAAACTTGTAATGTTTTACAATTCGAACTCCCTTTCGGAGAGTGTGCTTCAATGGTGTAGGCTTCAAATCTTTACAAATTTCACTTTATCATTTCTAGCTAATTAAAACTTCTGTGTCGGGTTCAAACAGTTAATTGACTTGACTGTTTGAAAAAATATATTTCACGCATAATGAGGAGAATGAGGATGTAGAACGTGACAAAACGGTTTTTCTTTTTCTTTTTTTAATAATATCTTTCAGCCGTGAAAAATACCCAACAACCCAATGACGAGGACCGAAAAAACCGGGTACCGTCCACCTCTGACACGTCATATCCAATACTCTGACTAGTATTCGCCATTTTAAAGTTACCGATCATTATTTTTTTCTGGACCTTTGTTAAAAGATGTGATCGCGGAATACCATCGGAGATATCCAGAGATTTTTTTCTACTTTGACGAGGTCAAAATGCAAATGTCACAACCCGCGTATCTGAAATGCGTCATCAGGTTATTATATAACGCACATATAGCGGCAGTTCGTTTAAGCTATCCTTGTGTTGGTGCTCCCGCATTAACCCTGCTAACACACAATTTCTCCTACGGCTAGCATTAATGGATTCTTCTTCTGCCTGGCACAGGGTCGATTCGGCCTTGAAATAGCAATCAAGGTACCAAGTAGGTAGTATTCCGTTATTTAAGAGTATAGTCTGATCAATTTGCTTTATTCTATTATTATCATAAGCTCTTGTTATTTTTTGTTTTCCATTCGACATGATTTCCGTGCAACCTTTACAAACGGTCCCGTCCGAGTTCCAATTTATTCCACAATGCCTTATGTTTGTGGATGATGGTTGAGAGCAAATGCCACATAAGTAAAAGTCAAGGTGCCTCACAAATTTTTAAAGGAACATCAAACGGATACCACGGACGGTAATTCAAAGTGAAATTTTTGCCTGATTTACTTGCCAGAAACCAAATTTCTAATGTACAGTAGCGATAATTAACGTACAACTTGGACCGAATGAAATATTACTAATTTTAGGTTTTTACTTACCTTCCTCCGTAGAGGTCTTGAGTTAAAGGTGTTGCTTCATCGTCATCCGTGAAGCCATCTTCAGACGGATCACGATGCTCCTGATTCTGGGGCGGTGGCATTCTGTAAAGATAGATGTGCAACAATGAGAACTTATTTGTCTTACATTGGGTTACACCGATTTGGTTTTCATGTTTAACGTGTACCGGTAGGGCGGGGTTCCTTCCGTGATACCCAAGGTTTCGAAAATGCTCTGCCTTCCCGGAATGGTTGCACCACTAAGACAAGGCTTACGAATCGGCTTTACGCCTCGAAAACCATTTTGTTCGCAAGTCTTGTAGCAATTAGGGATCGATTAATGTTTCAAGAGGTACTCCGAAAGTAGAGAGGGCTACGAATACTTATTTATATTAAAATATGCGTATTTATTCGGTGAAGTGTAAAAACCATCTCTCATATTGCAGAATTTCTCCACTAAATTAAACTAATATATGTAACTCATTGTATTTATGTGAAATGGCTTCCGCCGAAACAATTGCAACACTTGCAACTATACGGTGAAACCGAGTTGACTAACATATTAATAACTTTTGTATTTAACACATAGGCCATGTATCGCCAAACCGATTTCAACAGACGGCCCTGATATTTCCACCTCTTCATTCGCACGCGTTTTGATAAATCGTATTGTAGTTTTAAAAGAAGATTTGAGAGAATAGAGTTATAAAAACTTGTGAAAACTTCATTAATTTAAAAATTCTTCAAAGTATAACATATAATTCTAGAGCTCGTTAACACGTAATATTTGAGCTCGAGTAGAATTTTTAACGTTGAAAGGTGGATCTTTTCTAGATCTTTTTCTGTGATAGTGATTTAAAATTAGAAACTCTAAGTTGAGCACATATATGTGTTCTTTACTGAGATTACATCTAAATATTGTAATACTTAGCTTGAAGTATCTAACCCATAACTGCATACAATTGCATTACCGATACATTCAATGAACGCATAACAATTGTGTGTACTTTTGAAAAAATTACTAATGTTCTGCATTCGATTTAATGTATATTAAAAATGATATTCTCGGTGAAATTATTTGTAACTAATGTCTGCCTCGGCTTAAATGACGTACGATTAGAAATTCAAACGTTTTTTACGTCAAGTTACCTATATGGGTAATGCTGGAGGGAAATCATAAATAAAGCAATTCGGTGGGTAATACACAAATACTACATTGCAGTTTGGCAGTAACCGAGAAAAACAATATTTGAACCCTATTTAGTGTTTTTAAAGACATGTAATTAATTACGTGAACTATTAAACAATCATTCTAATAGAAGAAAATAACCTGCATTGTTTTTTTGGAGAGTACTAAAGTAGAACAAGAAAGTTTTATCCTGGAGGCGACGTGAACTTGGATCACCACAATCGACACCACAGTTATTCATCAAACACCCTTAAGTATATATTACTTAAGTATTTATTTTTTATTAAACATTTTGTACAATTTATATTGCGGTTTGCAACAACAGCAAGTAGGACAGTATTTTTTTGCTTATTTCTTCCTCACTGTTCCGTTTCGATGCCACAATGCGTACGCACTCAAGAAACATGAAATCGAAACTGCTTGTCACCACCTATTTATCAAAACAAGTAATTAATTTATTAACAGTTGCCATCTATCACTTGCTAACGTGAGGCAATACATGTGTCAATAACTGTAACAAAGTGCTTGAACCGAACTGCGACCTTACTACCCATACAACTTATATTTCTGTCGGGCCGTTTTAATTATGATACCTGGCGGGTACGGCGAAAGGAAGGGGCCACGCCCTGCAAAAAATTTTCACCGTCATTAGTATCATTACACCGTGCACCGAAGGTCGTTCTGAATGTCTTTTGAGTGCACATTCATACTTAGATACCTCTGGTACCTTAAAGGTGCCCTTGTATATCCTGCCTTTCACAACTGTAAACCGTTTTGCTCTGGTTTGTGTAACGCCCGAGAAGAAAAAGAAACGGTGACCGAATCCGTGTGACGCAACCCAGGTTCACTACTCAGGTATACTCATGGTAGTCCTTTTGATACCCGTCGTTAGTCGTTTTTTACAATCTGATTATATAAGTAGTCCCCCGGGAATGTCACGGTGTCCGAATATAATAGAAAATTTCTCCTACATATATTAATCATGAATTGAGGTATTTATCTGTGCATTACGAATACTTCCGTTTCTTCAGGTACCACACAAAGAAATGTCTTTAAATCGTTTCAACGCGGTCACGAAGTACCGAAAGGTGCACGAGCCAGGTCGTGATTGTCAACATTTTCAGATTCCTTTCGAGCATGACTTCTCCCCTAGCAACTTAGTACGTGATTAATCGCACATGCAGAATACATGCGATGTGTGTAAGAATAGTAATATGCTAAACTCAGTGCAGAGTCGTTTTTTGAAAGCGTACAAAAATTGGGTTGCATGCGGCGATATGCGACCAATCACCATTTAATGAAAATGTAATATCACATCAAGAGAATAATGGTTTTTAGGAACGAAAGATGAAGACCACAAAATTTCTCAATCTTGCACAAGTAACAGTGCATTTAGGCACAGCTCTTGACCAAGTATGTCACATTTTTCGGATGCTGAGTCACAGGACAACAACTGCACACGAAACAATTACTCAAGTTGTGCTTTAGAAAACAACAAGAACATAAAAAGGCTTCATTCATTTAAATCCTGGTATTTCCCGTTCCATCATCTGAAATGGAAAACGCTCGTGTTACAGAGAAAAGCAAAATATTATGGCTGACAACGATGAACAAGAAAAAGTCGTCATGACGAACTTCTTCAGAGACTCGTTCACCTTCTTTCCCAACTGGTCGCCAATAGTGGGGAGTACCCATTGACGGCAAAGTCACTAAACTGGACGTCTGACAGATTTAATCTGTTCAGTTGTCTTCCTTTGATCGATTTTTAAATTTGTCCATTGTAAAAACAGCAAGGTCGTTGAGAAGTACAAAGAAAAACGCCTGAATCCGGATGCCCTTATCTCTCTTCTCTTGCAGACCCTTAATTTCGTACATGATTATTATTAATAGGAGTCTTGTCTTCGTTACACATAAAAAATCTTACTTAATTGAATGTGCAGTTTTAAATTCATATTGGATGTAAATTTGGTAGATCCTATTAAAATCGAGGTTACACTGACGCGGTTATTAACCGCATTTTATAAATTTATTCTGCTGTTAACAATGTCAGACACTAAATGATTGGTATTTATTACTATTGATTATACCAAAATCCAAATCCTGTTCTATAAAATGAGTCACTTGAAATTGTAAAACTTGTACCTTGTAAACTTGTGATTATGGAATATGAAATGTACTAGTGAGGCTGATGACCACTTCTTCTAGCTATGATAATAGAATGATTCTTCTGTGTTTAATGATGTTATCAGTGTAAACGGCTGTAACTGGTTGTATTAACAAAAGTTTTAGAGAATGCATTCGTAAAACAACCTCAGTGTTGTAGAATTTTTAATCGACGGTATTATTAAGTATGCCGTACAGAAAATTACGTACGTATTTTACATTCCTTACTTAAAATATTGCAACACGATGTAATAAGTGGCCTCGCGTGTATTTGAAAAATTATGTATCAATTTGAATATTTTCTATCAATAGAAAATCGATGTCTAACAGGTGCCTACCAGGCTTGATTTTAGGTGTAAAACGTAAGGATTATTATTACACTATTAATGATACCGGACTATTCTTAATTATAATAAAAACGAGTCGTATTTAATTTAAAAATTTATTGTACGAAACTTTAGAAGTAGCTCTGACTCTAATTCTTATAATTAATTTTAAGTGCAGCCTTGCAAGGTCTATACAGATTTCAGCAAGGACGTTTCTATTAAAAACCTGATTTGGGTTTTTGATTACTTTGAAATCTAGCACCTTAGAAACTCATCTTTTCTTCTATTAAACTGATTCAACATAATGGAAGGGCAAAATGTACTTCTTTTTGATTATTGAAATGTATGAAGAGTTTATCAAAAAGTATAGCAGAAGTTCATTCAAACAAAAAATAATATACTTTGACTTGAACCACTCGTAATACAAAAATATTGTTTTATAATAAAAGTTACTACTTAAATTCCTGTTGTAATCCTTCTTGTTCGGCATTCTTTTGGGTTAATATTTTATGTATGTTTCAATAAGTTAACGTTTAAAATTTAGAATGTAACCGCATTCCACGGTGAAGATTTGAAAGTTTCTGCATTGCATTATGTTTTTGTATTCGATGTGGAGTTTTAACGTTTCACTATAACGATGAAACCAGTTCGACCTGATAGACCATTAATTAAATGATCCGAACAGTTTAAAAACGGAACTGCAGATGCGAAAATGATATTACAAAGTTTAGTAAATACTAAAGCAACAACTCGTCTTCATTTTGAGGTTACTCAGATTTATATACTTTATGTTTACATAAAGTTTTTGTGAGTATTTGGAGAATGTTAGAACATACATATTGCGACAATACATTAAAATTTTTATTCTGAATACTGTAATAATACATTTAAATGTATGATTATATTTGTCTACAATTCACGGATTTTAACTACAATTTGAAAAAGTTTTAAAAATTAATGTTGAAACATGTTAAAATTGTTAGAAATACCGAGACATACGCTTTCGGTAATCTCAAGAAACAAAATGTCTACCAATCGTCCAGTATTCCTAAACAACTGAATAACAAGAATAAACGAAAGATTTCAAACAGAATAAAATAATGAAACCAAGTTTTTGTTAAGTATCAAAAACTTACATACAGAATCTTAATTATTCCGTTACATGATACAGTGATAATGATTTTCCTTTCTCAATTTTGGACCTTGGGTCATTTTCTCCCCTTTGGATTGGGTCATTACAATCAAATAACAAAATCTTTTCTTATCATGTTCACTTTAATGAAAGTTTCAAAAGAAGAAAAATTCCCCAATGTGGTTTTAATGAGAACGCGTTGTGGAGTGAATTATATGAATCAATGATTTCTGATCACTTTCTGATTCATCATCATCAAGCAAGTAACCTTTGTGAAGGTTACGTTTGGTAAAATGCAGAATTAAGAAATTATTTTATTACCTTATTTCAGAGATATTTGGAATAAATGGGACTAAATCAACACATTCATAAAAACGTGTACTCGGACACCAGCAGAATCATCCTGTTTGAAAACGGCAGGTGAAGATAAAAATTGCGAAAAGTGTGGCAATAAATTGCGGACTTCTAACAAAAGGAGATGTAGAAGATGGAAAAGAAATCTCGTTCTAAATGCCAAGGTCTAATTAAACCAGGGTGCCTTCCTTATCTTTTTCAAATCGAAATATCCTGCATTCCTTGAATTCCTACTATTAAGATTTTCAGTTTTCAAGGAATAAGGATTGGACTACAATAGGAGAAAATTAAAATAGGAGAGAGGGTCATTAGACGCAAGGCATGAGAAACAAACAAACAAACTATATAATCTGCAGTGATAAATCAAAACACCCAATTAGGCTTGGGAATTTATACAACTTACTTTACAATTTTTAACAAGTATAAAGGATGCTTAAATTACAAAAATTACAATTGTAATTTAGGTATATCTAAACTCCAATTGCCTTCGAAGAGTCAGAAATTATTAAAAGTAAAAGTCGAATTGAATATTTAAATGCTAATAAATAAAATTAACAACATTACAATTCATGAAAACAGTGCGAAACTTTAAAGACTAGTGTAAGTAGTTTTCAGCACCTACAATTGTTAATTAAAGGAAGATGATTAGTAAAAGCCTTCTTGTAGAGTGACCCACATGTAAATAAGTAACGTATTGTCAGATGAACGGAGAATGTGTTAACGATTACGTGTAAAATCATTAGACATCACCTAAGCTGTGGTAAATTGAACATAAATTTTAATTGGTCCCAATAAGTAATTGAGAAGCAATTGCAAGTAAAAGCAGGTAATATACATAAACTCGTTTTCATGTTTACATCGACCTGCTTACTCACTACCTGTTAAAAAATGGTATGTCAAACGGTATCCTCTTTAAGCACGTGAAGTATGTCTTTGCGGTTGGCAGGTAACGAACACTTACGAACTGATCACTGCAACGATACGTTGCAGTTGGTGTAATACATGCATAGGAAAGCGAATCGATGAGTTGACGTGGAACAATTAAGTTGTTCTATAGAGGGAAAAACTAATCTCACTCCTGAACGCCGCATTATTTATTTCAATTAATTGTGAAGAACCAGAAGAGAAAACCACTCAAAAGACTATTATATTATTGTTAATGGTGGTCCAACATACATAAGCTAAAGTGAAAATTTTGTGAACGCCTCTGCAAACTGAAACTGGACAACTTCAAGTTAATTCCGAATCTCATGCTTAAATTCGATCGGCACGATTTTTAAAAGTTTTGGCAGAAGTGAAATTAGTAATCTAGAAACGAAAGACATTGATGTTCAGGAGGAGGATTACCGATGCCGGTAAGAAAACCGTATGGATTGGCAAGTAGGTGTTGAGTACACCTATTTGGTTAATGGTTTTTTGTTGCACTACTAAATTTGAGAATGGCTACTTATTACACTGGTTTAGTGACATTGTTCTATTGCAAAGTTTCATCTACGCAATTTCCTTCTTCAGTTTTACAACCACCTTCTACACATCAAATTGTGATTTTCCTCTCCGAGTCAACTTCTCTTTTTGCATAATAGTTTCTATTTGGTTATGTGTTACCTTCAACATCCGAGAGCAAGAAAAAAAACTGAGGGAAAATCATTACTAAATAGCCGTTGGGTTTTGGGTCGTGCCTGATCAAGGCTCAAGAGTCATGGAAAAGAGAAAAAAGTTGTTTTCAGGATTAAAATACTACTCTCCGTTTCGTTGGTACCTTTTATTACATCCGAGTGTAAAATTGTTTTATAAAAAATTAGCCGAATATTTAGGATGCGGTGGGTGGTCAAACAAATTATGCCCACAAGAAGTCAAACTTGGACATGTCAACCCTCTAAACCTAGGAATCCTAAAATTTTGAAGGAAGGAAATCCGAAGAAAAGAAGGCGGATTTCATATTACATTGACCAAAAACTGACTGAAACGGGTCTGCAGTGAGAAATTTTTTTGGCGTTTTTGGTCAAACCTAATGTCCGAATTTTTATGTATTTTAATTTAACCTTGTTAGACAGTAACAGTGAACCACGTAAAACGCTTCATACGTGACGGAACGAACAATGCCATGGAAATCATATATTGTGGCACAGTGTGAAAAGGCACACGAAAACAATTAAACTAAAAAAAGGCTAACACGAGGTAAACATACAATTAGGACATAGGTTAGACTGACCTTCGGGAGATGTATTTATTTTGGAGGGCATATAAAATATGTGATTGATAAAGGCGACGCCAGAAACAAATTGAAATGGTCAGACAAAGAAAAAGAATGTGAGAGGTGGGAAAAGTGAAAGGTATGTACTCAAGCAACCGAAAAACGACTTAACGGGAGCTTCTTAATCAAACAACCAAACCTAAAGAGTAAATCAAACACATGTATAAGCAATATACCTGTGAATGTGCCGCTCAACATGTGCCGGGTTCCATACCGTGTGAATAAACAGGACCATTAAGAAAAGACAAGCTCCAAATGATACGCCGAGGCAAAAGGAGGGCAAAGCAAAAATGAAATGAAGCAATAAAACATTTCTTGCGTCTAATTGTAAATGTTAGACCGGTGGCAGTTGAAAAGGTGACCGGTTCAACTCGAACGAAATGGTAGAAGTCGATAGAACAATAAGACCATTTGAACGTTTAAATGAAAGTTTTTTTTATCGTACCTGAGCTCCTGGGGATCTTCGCTGTGACTCAACCATTTTTAAATAGGTCGGAGATGCTATTCGTCCACGGTTATTAGCATAACCGTAACAAAAATTAAAGGAAGAAACACTTTCACTACAAGAGGTTGTCGGAAAAAAAGCGCGGTAACTCTGATTGCCTAATGAATATTTATCTCGAGCAATTGTCAGGCGGATAATAATGGAAGGCGAAATTACACACGAGCCAACGCTCCTTTGATAACTTCCTACTACTATTTAAGCAGTGACGAAGTGTTTTTCGGGCACGAGGAGGCTGAGACTTGATGAATTTAGTAAACCATTCAGGCACACGTAACAAAATGGTGGAATTGAACGGGAATCGTGAAGTGATTCCTTTCCTGAAATAAGATCGAATGTGCATTCTAATTTCGTGTATTTGACGCTGGCTATGAATAAATGGGTGAAGAGAATTTCGAATGTTTTATAAATGGAAAGCAAATAAAAAGTACACTCGCAGCGCGCACTGAGGGTAATAAAGTAACAAAAAACCGAATCACAACAAAAATTGAAAAAAAAACATATTACTAGCAAAAATTTAAGCTGAAACTAAAACTGAAAAAAGTTGGCAATCCTGATTTGACCGTTAAAAAAGAAACCTTTCTAATTTCCTACAGCAGCGCCCCAAAAATATTTGGTGCTTGGAACGCGCAGTTCTTTCAGGTCCTAACGGTTTTTTCAATTTTTAACGGCTTTAAGTGCTGTAAAATGTGAGTGCCATTAAAAATTCTATTGTACGAATATATTGTTGTGTTTAATAAGATCAACGAGTGCTATTTATCAATTCTCCGAAATACAGAATTCATCGGAATTACAGGGTGAGTTAATCAATTCCTTTTGTTTTGCTTCGGCTTCAAAAAATGCTGATTCAGCCTACAGATAAATTTGACATTTTTAGCGTTGGCTTCTTGAGATTTATAACGCGCTTTTTTCTTCTTTAATACCAACATCACCAATGTTTTTATAGAAGAAAAACAAACGTTCTTACAAAATGTGATTTTGTACCAATACAGTATTTTAACCTTCAGAGTGTAAATCATGTAAAGATGAGTATGAATAATTATTGGCGATTAACTTGCATTAAATTTTACATTTAAATTGATCTGTAGTAACAAAAAGAAAGCTTCACGCATTATTAACTCAGTCCACTTTATTTTGCTACAAAAAGTTGTGCATTGATATCCCGTAAAATTTATTACACATAAAAACAATATTGCAGCTAATGGAATATACAGGTTTGCAAAAACCAATAAGGTACAGCATTGTAAAAATCAATAACTTAAGGATGACGCGAAAACGACAACAAATGTTTCAGAAAATTAATTAGAAAGTATCGAAGCGGATGTAGTTAATCCCAACACAAAAGGTACGGGGTTAACGAACAAAAAATGCGTGATGAACAAATTGTAACATATTATTTACAAAAATACGATGATGTAAGAAGTCAAATTAGTTAGAGACAATCTGTGAACTATCATTTCAAAATCAAAATATTGAAAAGAATTTCATTGAACTCTATAAAGTCAAAGCAAGGCGAAGGAGCAATGTAAAAGGAAAACATAACAAAGTCAAATTCCAATTTGTCATACTTAAAGTCGTAGGTTACGTTTCATGCATAACAAATGGAATGTGTTTGTATTCGAGTTTGAACGTGCTCAGAGTAATGCGTTTAAAAAGATAGAAGTAGAAAGGGAAAATGAAATAGATTTGTGGTTGAGCTTAAGTAAATCTACTTACACGACCATACAAGTATAGTGTAATGTAATTTTTCAATGACTCAAAAAATGAAGTTATTGATGTAAGAAAGAAATACACAATTTTTGAGAGTTCATGATCCTACCCGGTCAAATACGTTTCTCAAACCATCATCTATAATTACAGATGATACTTTACTATTAAAGTAAAAAATATCGTAAAAGTATAATATGAATATACAAATTATATTGGACAAATAGTGTTTAGTACACAAATTAAACTTATAGCTACAATTAGGTAATACTTTTCAACACTTCAACCTGGCGAACGTTGTATTGCATTTTTACGTTTTGTACCAAAACTAATAATTATCACTTTCTAAAATTTTATAACGTAGAAAAAACCAATAGTCATGAACTCGTAATATTACTTATGTTACACGTGTAGGCACAACATTTTTTGCACATTCTTATTCGTCACTCTACTGAAAGATCCAGTTTTCGCGAATAAGGGGCGAGCCTTGTCAACCTCAGTCCGTGCATTAGCATCATTTCGAATTAATTATACAATGAGAAGATCGAGACCTTGGGGATGCTGTAATCAGGTTTCTCTATCGGATTCCAACATGAATGGTAACAAAAAATAATTTATATCGAAGCACTTCCCGTTGATGTTGCCTGCCAAAAGACTGATTCCATATATCTTTTAAGCTTTAATTTTTTTTCTTGTCCCTCGTAAAGTATCGTCGTTGATTTTGACATTGAAGCTGAGTAAAATACCAAAACTCCGATGGTCACAAAAGCGATTGGAAAGACGATACCCACAGTTGTTTTTCACGACTTAATTCCCACGATTGATTATGCAAAGAAATTCTTCAGAACATACTCTTATACATACGACACATTCTCTCGAATATCAAAGGTGCGTTTGTCACTTGGCAGTCAACACCCAAATATCTATGATATCAATCATGAAGTTATGAATAAAACACCGTAACATTCGATAGTGCTTGGGAATTAAAACTTTTTTGAATACATTGGTGGCATTATTACCTCAATGCTTGCTTAAACAAGTGTTATTGAGTTGTTCTTATGAAGTTATTGAATTAGCCTTTTCAACGAACTTACTAATATTAAACAAGTAGAGAATCATAGGTAATAGGTGTTTTACATAAATTTCTGATGCTCTTTTATAAATCTACTTTAATATTATATATTACCACCTTTGGTGTTCAATTCATTTAAGGTGTAGAAGCACCTGTAAAACAAGAACCTTATGCAAGTTAAGTAAACAGAAATCCTTGTATTGAAAAGATAGCCAAATAATCTGTTACACTTTATACATATTGGTTTTTTAAAAACATATTTATTATCAAAATTTTGTGTTTCTTGTTACAGTTTGGTCAACAGTTTAATGCCACAATATTTCATTTAGTGTGAAATTTTTTTAATCCAAAAATATATTAGTGAGATTTATAGAGGTAATGAAAGTGAAAAAAATTTGGCTCAGAATGATTTGCCAAATATGAATGATGTTGACTCTCTCTCCAATAAACATGAAGTCGAAACCAGGCCACTTTTGGCAACTTCCGGTAAACTGCTCTTGAAGAATATATACCAAATGAGCGGTCCTTGAAATTTACATAGTTACCCAACATCCCAAGACTTATTCGGTTATCCAATTATTTATGATTCTCTATTAAAAGAAAAACTTAGGCTTTGACCAGATTTGCCATCTTGTAATTCTATACTCTAGTGTAGGAGTCTGTTTTCGTTTTTCAAACTAGCCAACGCGACAAGCAGATGACACAACTCATCAGATAGATTTGTGTGAAAAGTTGTTGAGCTAAAATAACCCAGGCAATAGCTTCATATGTAGTGTTGCATTCAATTTTTAATGGTATGTAGTTCAGTGGTATGTATTCCTGAAATGCTTTAACTGTTCAGCATTCTTTTGTACTTTCGCAAACAACTTCATTAACTTTTGTCATTCAAAATTTGAGTGTCCTGAAACTATTAAATGATAAGACTTTTAGTTTTAAATACAGAAATAATTTTTGGGAAAATATAATGATGCAGTTTTATTGTACGCTTCAACGTATATTGAAATTTTTTGTAAAATATATTGCAACTTTAACCGCTTGAACATAGTGGCAAGATCTACAAATTAACATTTTAATTCTTCATGCTGCATAGTAATTTCATTCAAGTAATATAAAGAAAACTGCAAACAAAATATCAAACACAACAAGGAACGGTAATATTTGCCACAGTGCATTCAACCGTCTCATTCTGGCATTTTTCCAATGATGGTTCAAATTTTTAAATGAGTAGGTTCTAGGTAGGAGAACCTATGAACTTGAGCTAAAATACCTTAAGTTGTGTATGTATAAAATTGATGAAAAGACAATTTTTGTTGGTAATTTTTGTATTGGTTCATAAATTCTGTTGAGAAAACAGAAAACTTTGGGATACTTAACTACTTGAACTTGTGCTTAATTTAAAACCGAAATATTCCTTTGAAGTCATTAAATAGTTTCCTTGTTATACTAAAATAACTCATTAGTTAAATGTTCAATGTTACAAGCGGAAAAGGCTCTTCCGCGTTTCTAATAACACCATTATAAAAACACTTTCGTAACTTTAATCCAAATAATAATGCGTGTAATCAGACCATTTGTACTGGATCTAATTAATGAAACAACAATACGCAGCCATACATAATTATATTGCATTAGCATCCCATAAAGGTTATTAAATGCTATTTATTTTCCTTATGATTATCACGAACTTGTTTGCGACCAAAAAGAAATTTAATTAGATTACTTGGGGAGGAAATAAAATTGGATAACGGTTCAAGTCCGGTGACGATGCCGGACGTGCACTTGAAGAGTAAATAATGTTGAACTCATATCCGTAGTTGATCAAATAAGAAATAATGTAGGCGCTTGAGTGTTCAATTGCACAACAACAAATAAGATGAGTAACGGAATTTAATAATGAATGAAATAAAATAAAAACTTTTATAATAAAATATGTATCAATAGGCCTATCAATAGGTTGCACTTTCAAAGAAATGTAACACATAAAGTAATATACAGAAAATAAGAACTTATTGTAATTGAGCTACTAAAATGAATTACATAAAGACTAGTACAGATTTCATTGGAATGTTTTAATGCATATTGGGTTGATTAACGTCGGGAAACTGTGGAACAAGATGCTCCTAAATGAAGTGAAAAGATTGTGTGGGAGAAGAGAAAATTTTGCGTGAGATAATTACATTATTCAACAAACAAAAACTGCTCCACTTAGAATCCTTCAACCGGCAGGTGTAATAAATAACATGTAAAACAAAAGGAAAACTAAATGTTAGGGAGGAGTCGACACGAAAAGCAAACTTAACTGAATCGCAATCGATTACCAAAATTTATTAACTTCCTTATTTTTCATTTTACATTATTTTTGTAATTTAACTTTAAATATGTAACTGTACGTCGACAAGGGTCCCTGATTTCACAAAACACTAAATATAAGAAAAAGAAACGAGAAAGGAAAAAACTACTTTTTCTTACCTACGGAGTTTGGGTTTGGCTTTTTCCTGCAAGGGATAACGTAAAATTATTTGGAAAGCAAAATTAATAGATCGTTCAATTGATTAATAAGAAGAAATTGACTCAACGTTTTATCTATGTATAGGTGTAATTGTTGCATGAAATTCATGTGAGTTTAATACATATATCTCCGGACGGCATCTCCCACAAGAAACGAGTGTATCTAGCGGCCTTCCCAAATTAGTTTCACAATTTTGTAAAATATCATTTGCGAAATAAGTAGGAAAATAAATAATAATAAAATAGTCTTATAAAAAATAGAAAACCGAGATAGTGTCTGTTGCAATGATTTTCTTTTTTCCCATAAACTGAACAAACGTTCAAGCTGGAATTGCCGTTTTACGGAGATATGCTTATGGTGTAACATCGTCCGGAGTATGGGATTCTTCCAAATATTTGCAACAGTTATTCAAGAGTCACAGGAACTATTTGCGATTTAAAAAATTAAACTACAAAATTCAGGAATACAAAAAAATAACACATGTTATAGTATTTTTATTGGGATATAAACATTCCTAAAGTATTTGAACAAGAACGCGAGTGTGAAATAAGAGTAAAAGTATTTAAATAATTGTCCCACACCGAAGACTTATACGTTGACTTGAATTTATTATTGGATATTGCTTCCTCTGGATATAATATTCTTATCTCATCTGATTTATAAAGTTGGTTTTTTCCTCATTGGTTATAAAATTACGGCCTTAATTTTTTTGCAAATTTTCGCTTGTAGTTACATAATTTACTTTTAATGTCAGATATCATTAAAAGTGAAATTTACATCCGATTCGGACTTAAACACCTGAACATAATATTTTTTATTTAAGTACGAAGAGTTTTAAATATTATTTTATTGTTAATAAAGACAATTGTAGATGATAATTGATGCAGACAGTGGCTTCCTTCTAGAAGAAATAAAATTTGAAGGAACCGGGACTTTAAATTTCCGAACGCGGAATAGCAAAAGACTACAGGAATCGTTATACACAACTAAGTATTATTTGTATTTGGTCATGTAGTGGTACTATAAGACTACACATATATAAGAATTTGAGTTTCGGATAAATAAGTCATTAAAATTTAGTTGCAAACTGCAATTTTTTCCTGCCAAATAACTATCCAAGTTTTCTTAGTGCAACTGTACAATATAGTCATTTATAGGTATAAAATTACATAAGAAAAAAACAATAAGACCAATTCTTTGAAGAATGCACCCACCCAAAATTGGGTACGATCTCTTTTTCAGGTCCTGACTTTTAGGTGTGCCAAATTTGTTAAAATCTTTCTCTCCTCCACTTGATTTCATTTTTCCACCTACTGTTACACACAATCATGCGAAAGGTAAAAATTTTCCCAATGAAAGATTTCGTTCTGTTTGGTATTTAAGTGTTGTGTGAAATTTGAATTGAAACTCTTAAATAAAAATGGCCACATTTGAAGGAGAGATTTGAATGCCGAAATTAAAGTTACGTAAAATGAAATCAGATGCTTATATTCGCGTCGATATTCGAATTAAGAAATGAATTATTTTTGTTTTGAAACCGTAACGCCTTAATATTTTGTATATTTTGTATATATGTATAACTCATTGACTGTACTAAAGATATGTAATACAATTTGAATGATTTGTATTTGTAATTTGATTTGAATGGTTAGTAAACTTTGTCAGTATATTATGTTACATGTCGGGTAGAATGAATGAATTAGAACATGTGTCAACCACAGAATGGATTAGTACAT
This sequence comes from Polyplax serrata, assembly GCA_037055365.1. Taxonomy (NCBI): domain Eukaryota; kingdom Metazoa; phylum Arthropoda; class Insecta; order Psocodea; family Polyplacidae; genus Polyplax; species Polyplax serrata. The sequence continues at coordinate 9,179,623 of JAWJWE010000038.1, read as the reverse complement.
TCTTTATTTACTTGTCTATTTCCTTCTTTTATGGGTAACAATAAGAACAGGTGTAGTATAAAAGAAAGGTTTAGAAATATATATATTGGTCATTCATATTTCTAAGTCTATAATTTATAATTTATAATTTATTTTGTATAATTTGTATCAAGGGTCAAGCTCTTGTCACACTAACCAAGATAGAATACCTCGGAATTTTCTTCTGTACGAATGATAAATTGTTTTAGTTTTTGAAGAAACAAGTGAATGTTTGAAGTTGGGCGAGATGAGAAGGGCAAATTAGTGGTGACAGTTTATAGCGGTTTCCAAGTGAATGAGTACAATTTCAGCTTTCATTGAACACCAAACCGTTAGAAAAGCAGAAGCGTGATGGTAAAATGGTGGTTAAAAAATCAGTATGGGAACCGAGCGATCTCAGTTAAGTTACATTAAAGTTACGTTGATGTAAAGTGTGCTGTTTCTTGTCCGTTTTCTGTTAATTTGAGCTTTAGATCCTAATGCTGCATTTCTGCCATCATGACGAAAGACCAGGAAAATGGCGTGCCCACCATTGATTTTTTTAAAAGACGTTTGTCGAATTTAGATTTTGATTGTTGCGGAACGTAACAAACGAACGGATCGGAATTGTCAGTACCAACAACCAATGACCCACTTTCACTTGTGCTCCGTATTGATCATTTTCTTCTTTTGTCTTTTCTTTTCGTATACTTCATCAGGACCATTGTATTTCTCCCGTTATCTGCTAAAACTTATATGCTTCGTTGACTATTGAAACTCTGATTCGATCATTAATAGAACCCCCGTCATTGTTTGGACCGGCAAAACGAATCGACCGTTGTTTTTTTGTATGCCTTTGAAGTCCGGTTATAAATCCTCTATATTTTTTTCTCTGAAACCTCTGCTACTAATTCACCAATTTTTACAGTATCTACATTTCTCCATTTTTGGTATAGTTTACAATTTCTTTTGTAACAGAATGTTTCCGTTCATATCACCTGTGCCATCGGCACAAAAATTTTCTTTTCATTTAATACTGGCATATTTTTTCCGTCCTTTGTCATTGACATGCAGTGACATAAAACAATATTTAGATTGCCTTACTATGTGAATAAACGTGTTACGATCATCCTTTTGATATCACGTCTATTCAGAATGCTTAAATTCAAATTTAAAAATAACTCTCAATATGATCTTATGATTTTGCACGAATAATTTTAACAAATAATTACTGTAGTAAGGTTTATATATAGTTTCCATTTTCAGCTATTCAATAGATTACATAAACGTAATTGTTCTTATCTCTCAGAGACTCCATTTAAACACATTAACAAGCGTAGGCATAAACACAGCAACATACGTAAAATCGTTCTCAACCTTATTACTGGCTGTGGTATAAGTACTTAAAAAACTTTTATTTCTAGTTTAATCATGTATGTGTTTTCATTCATGTGCAAAGGTTAACAAACGAAGTTTGCGAGAATCAGTATACCGTGTGATATAATCTACAGGAACCGAGTGAGGGTTTGGGTGTAAAACAGGATTCACATTGCTTTTCAAGAGAGTCGTATTGACCTCTTGGTGACATTACGGCATCTAACAAAACGCTCTTACATGTTCCACACCTATGATTATGTCAAAAATGCAAAGGTGAACTTTAAGGAAACTAAACAAATAGTAATAACAAATCGGCAACTCAGTGCAGTAGTGAAGAACAAATGTAAGGCATATTTGATTAATACTATAATAATAAAACTATTGTGACACTATAGTATAAATGTTTAATACTGATTGTTAGTTAGTAAGTTAAAAAGAATATTAAAAGTTATTGTTCTTTGAACGGCTGGCGTGATAACATTTAAATACTTAAAAAAGTCGAACAAAAATGAAATTGATTTTAGGCATTTATTGCCACTCGAGTTATTCATCCGGTTTCGTGTCCTTCACTCTATCTAAATATTATCCGTTTCTCAGACGTACATGCCTGATGAAATGAAATCGTAAATGCAACGGTTCAATGGTTCAAGCATTGAACACAACGTCTGGAAATATCAATGCCATTGATAGTACATAACATAACTGCAAATGCTCATCCAAGGCAAACAACTCGGGGGAGCGGCGGATTTTACACGAATACTAAACACGTTATAAACTGTAATAATTAAGCATGTTACCCGTTCATCTCTGGAGTATTCTCCCACACTCAGGTATGCTGCTGCTATTCTGGTGACTAATCTGGCTGCTACGTAACACTCCTATAAAGTGTATTTACAGGCTGTTTGGTCTTGGTCATCACCTGCCAAAACTTAAGTCGTTGCCATATTTTAATGTTGATATCCCGGATGATTTGTTTTGATCTTCCTACCCTGTTTCCCACCTTCTTTTTTGATTATTTATGATCCACTTTGCCTTGTGGTTAAGGGGGCTTGGGTAGTGCCCTAAGATGTTTCTAGCTGTGGCAGATAAATCTTTACACAGTAAAAAGTCTCTTTCCTTGTTGGAATTTATTAGCCACTGAATTTTTCGCTGCTACTTTAGATCACATTAGATTGCGTAATGTGTATATGTTTTTGTAGTTGAAAATACAAGACTGATAATTCTGGAAGATAGCACTATAAGTATCGGCCTGCCTTTTGTTTACCTTGTGTCACATTCAATGCAACATTGACCTTCATTTCGTTAGTGTTTATTTTTCAGACGATTTAGATACCTCTTTCACCTTTCCCAGTGTGATTACTGACGTGTTACATCAAAGTTAGAAAGAAACAAGAACAACTTCAAAATACTCCTAAAAAACTGAACTTTTCATTAATATAACACTGCAACTGTCAAGTCATATTTCATACAACTACATAAATATTATTAATCCATAAATTGTACTTGCAAGTTTCTGTCTACCTTAAAATTTTAATGAATGCTCTTCAAGTGAAATTATATTGAAATTGACCTAAACGAACATTTGCTAGTTTTAAGGTCAGAAGGGAAGTCTCAATTGGTTCTGTCTGTCTAAAAAGTCTAAAAAAGTGTAAATGACGGTGTATTTATATAATACAATCAAACAAAATTTACTTGACTAAACCACTGGTTGAAAGACAATAGTAACCAGATGACGCTACCTGGAAATCATTACGTTTACAAACTAAAAACATTTTTAAAATGCCGAACATATTCAGGAGAAGTTTCGTAAAGTTCAAAGTTCGTTTATAAAAAATATCTATTAATTTTTATTACCAAATAAAATGATGGCATAATACCTTTTATACGTACCAAGTAGCTAAACCTCAAAATGTATTAAGTTTATAACCCTTTATATACATGACATATTTACATTATATCAAAACAGGACAATAATAATTTCATAATTTTTGTTGTTTCTACTATTTTACAAACATTATATTTTATTCCTACTTCTTTAATGTAGAATTATAATTTGCTTTTGCTAAAAATTTAAATAGTTACCGTTAAAATTCATTTTTACGCAAAAAGTATCTTTACAATAGTTCCAAATATTGAGTTCATTACTTTGCTACAAAACAAAAATTTATATTGCATTACTTATTTATATGTATTTATATTTTGGTCAACATATTCTGAATTATTCATATTAAAGACATTGAATATCATCTATATAAAAAAGGAAAATCTAAATATGGTAATGTGGAAATTTTAGTACCGAAATTCATTTACGAGTGCTAGTTTTCAAGAATAGGAGCACGAGTACTTGAGAATGTCATACAGCCAATACAGCCTTATGGGTTCGCTAATACGTTAATGTAAAATGCAAAAATGTCCTATTTATTTAGATTCACCACCTGCACGCGTTTTTGGTCAATGTTCAGTTTCGCCGTGTCCCGCCTAAATATCTCGACCTCACTCACCTTCAAATGGACGTTTGGAAATTTTCTCTAAATACAAATTTCGTATTATTCAAATCTGAAGACGTGTTGTCTGGTTTGTTCGCCTTTTGTTTGAGTTAAGCACCTCCGGCAGAAGCACACACACTTTCAGACTCAGGTGATGGGTACATCACGACAAAAGGTGATGAAGGTTATTTTGTAAAATGTCCGCCACATGAAATCATTCTAAATAGGAATTGCCATTTGTCTGTGTAAATTTCACTAATGAAAACATTTTCATCCTTTAATAACGGTATTAAAATTTAAAACTGTACCAACCTGGTGTTTTTAGTACAAAACTCTTGTTACTTTTATCACTTCAGGGATTCGCCTTCCATTTCTAATCGAAGGCATCGAATTTAGCAATATTTCAAGCCGATTCAATCAAGTCAACCTTGAATTGAATTTTCTATCTGGAATGTTGTAGAAATACTTTTCCAGGCAGATGAATAAATTTTCTGTTTTACTGCCAACGCAAAAACTGATTTGGTAATTGCAAACCGATGATTGACAATTTGACCCACATGATACAGAAAAAATACAAATTATCAGTGTACGGTGTATGGTCTTTTGTACAAGTACATGGTAGGATAAAGCATTAATATTCATGTATGAATATTCACAAGAAAAAAATTGCGTTAGTAGCTACATGTGTTTGTGAAACAAATTGTTAAAGTTAGAATAATATTACAGAAAGGTATGCCCATGTACCATATGCCTGGGTTTAAAATGGAGTGTTCTACCGCAAAGAGATCATTAAAATTAAAAATATACGCGACCGTAAAATTTGCAATGAACAGGTACAAATGTATCAGTGCGAAACGAGTACGGGACAGATCACTACGTAAATACGTCCATTCTCATGGACTATTAATAAGTTACTTATTTAATGCGTGCGGATTTAAATTCAATTGTTTTCAATAATTTAATGGATTGATTTCAACTTGGGTTCTGCCCTCGATTCCCAAGAACGTTCATATGTGAAAGAGACCTAATAGATTCAAAAGAATGGGAGTCAAGTCAAGGACAGGTAATTCTCTCGGGTCTTTCAAGTACGGGCACCTGGGAAAGTGTCGACGGCGACAGTTCGAAGAGAGAGATAGAGAAAGAAAGAAAATCAATCTTGTAAGAGACAGAAACTATTTTATTATAATTGCCGTAAGGCTAATTGAGAACGAATTTAAATCTGAGTACTCGGGAACGTTACACAACGACCTTAAATGAGTTTCAGGTTCGGAAAAGGGGATTTCATCAGGTTGATTGAAACAAATTTCAACATAGGCGTTGTCCCGCGAGTAAAACCACAATAATACTTTCAGGTACATAAACTGTTATTTTGTATAGAAGTTTTTTTGCTATTGATTTTATTAATCATCGAGAACATCGACCGTGATTTTAATGGAATTGGTTTGTCGGGTGGTTAGAAACTCAAACTCAGGTTTTGCTAATATGTACAGAAAATTTTGAGAAATTAATTTGTAATATATTTGTAGTTGTGAGTTGTAAATTGTACGCCACAATGAGTAATACTAAATTTTTCAATTCTTCTTTGTTTATATTAAACTCCTTAATTTCTTTATGTATTGTTACATGCACGTCTCCGTTTGTCTCTTTCTCTTTCTCTGTCTCTGTCTCGGTATGTGTGTGGTTGTATATTTCTCAAGTAATTCAATTTTTTTTATCCCGTACGGTCCTCTCAAATTCGCAATTCTTGCCTTTAATTAAATATAATTTAGTTTCCCATAACATAGTATGGAACAAATTGACTAGTATTGGTTATTTTGTGAATTGTTTTCCTGTTTGCAAGGATTGAACCGACAGGCATGTCAGGCAGTCGAATTACAGCTGAAAGTTCAAACCGCAAATCGAATGAATGCAACATCGAGTTGGTAATTTATGATTTTTTTATTGATCATCATTAACTTTTACGAATCTATTATCCGTTCATGTTTTCTGCATTAACTTCGGCTTGGCTTTCACATTAGGTACACGACTGTAAAACATAATCCAACATACATTATCTAGAAAGTTTTTCGCTGTAACATGAAGCGGCGGAAAATTATTTTTGCTTTTACTGTAATTCATGAAACGTATGTTACAAACGTGTTATACTAAATCGCATCGATTATTGTGTTTAAATTATACGTTTCGTTGACAAAATTTGTTGCAAACTATAACGTGTTATCTGCTATTGTGCATGCGACTGTGCGTGGTTAAATGACTACTCATTTTTTAAAAACGTTAAATCGTACCTATCAGAACATTTCTGTTGTATAATTACACAGTGTGTTTCCAGGATTTCGCTTGCAAATGTTTATTGTTACATCAATTGTCCTTATTGGATTTTATCCTTAGAAACCAACTGATTTTTACAAGAAAAACTTAATGGGTGTGTAGGTTTTACTTTACTTTTTTTGGCAGTCTCAGAATTATGGCATAAGTTTGTTTAATTATAGGGGCATCGGATGTTTTCTATGAAAGTATGCAAACATATTTAAGCTACACAATAATTGTAATATAAAATGTAATATAAAATGTAATTGTAATTGTAATATAAAACGTTACAGTAATTTAGGTCAAATGTATTTATTTTATTGTATTCATAGTTTATCAAAATTACCATTGCGAATTTTTGACTGTATAGCCAAATTAAGAAATCTTATAGGAGCTCAAATAATTTAAAAGGAACCAGAGTAACAGTTTTCCTCAATGAAATAATGTTTTTCTTGTGTTACACTATTGTTTAAATTTTTATTAATGCCAATTAATGTTTCAATTCAACGAATGAATCATTGATTTCCAACCCAACAAGTCGAGCATATTTAAAAACCACAAAATTAGTGGGCCTAATATCATTTGTTGTATTCTTACAATTCTTATCTGAGATATAAATGAATGCAATAAAGCAATAATATTTCTAAACTGACAAATTTATAAGCTTATTAATCACACGCCAACGCTACAACTGTTATTGAGTTATATAAATTATGAAAGGAATTCAGTTCGGTGAGAATAGTCGTAAAACTTTCGAATGATAAATTGGTTCAATTCGTATTCAATTCCGCAATACAACTCCGTTAGTTAACGATCACTCATTTACAGCGTTTTAACGTCAAGACTTAAGAATACTTCAAATGAGTATGTCGACTATTTAATCCGACCAAAATCTGAAAAATTTGATCGAAAGACTTGAACCCTACCTTTCTAAATCCGGGGACGAAGACCTTTCGATTTCCAATTATCCAAAAAAGTCTAATACTCTCCCCGAGTATCGCTTTCCCCGCGTTATTTGTCACCACTTCACCATATTTCTTAATATTTGTTTCGTAAATTCGTAAAGTTAACAAACATAGGAAATATCAGTAAACTATCGGTCGCGTCGACTATCAGAAAAGAGAAGAAGAAAGCCAAATCCGACTGGAGAAAGTGAGAAATCCCGCTAAATGAAGTTGAGAACCGTTTTTAACGAACTCAACGGAGGCAAGGCTTCTGGCCGACTGACCAACTTTGACTCCATTCTCAGGTACGGGCCTTGTGTGTGTACCTAAATGAGTAGCGGGGGTCTTTCACCACGCTCCGAGTACCATAAAAAGTGGAAGCAGACGAAGGAGTACAAGAAAGACAAACCAATTTCACTTTCGGTCGGATGTACACTCTTGCTCTCTTTGCCTCTCCTTCACTTCAGACTATTTTCTCCCGTGGGGAGACCATATTTGTCGCATTAGGTTCAGGTTATCACACTTTCCGTGATAACTCATGTGGTTTGCGTTAACGACAACGAATCATTTTCGTCGTGTTCATTAATAAGTCATTTTTGGACCTTACTTAAGTCTTCTCCCAAATAGTTACAATTTTTTTTGTAAAATCATAAATCAAAATATTCAAAACAAAAAGTTATTTGTATTAGTTCAATTATTTTAGATCGACTGTTGGTAGAACTTTCTGAGCTAATTATCCAAATTAGGCGGCCTGTGTGGAGGGCCTCCGTTAGAATCATTTGACTACTTTGACTTGGTGGTAGTATTTTTTTTCTATTTTTCTAATTGCTAATTAGCTCTCCCGTATTCAGGCTCATTCAGACAAGTGTGAAAGCGTACTTCATTATTTAACTACCACTATATTTGCATCTAAAAGACTGACTTAAATAATTTAAAAACTTTGTAATTTTTGAATGCTAAAAATGACAGAAATCGAACAACAAAATTTGAACGTCGTTTTCCAACGGCTGTAATACAAATCCTGCAGTGGTGAGAATGACTCCCATGTTATAAGGTTTTCACTCTAATGAGTATTTCATAGATCACCGATGTACTTAAATATTTGTTTGGAACTGTAAATTAGTAATGTTGACTAAACAAAACTAGACTGCATGGATATATGGTTCCTTTTCTGTGTGTAAATGAACCATTGCTTTTTCCTATATTCTGCACACTACATTTTTCTTGTGTCAACGTACTTTTATTTTCATCCAACTTTCATAATAAAGCTCATGAAGCATCTGCCTAATTTTGCCAATGGGTTTTCATCAAATATATATTATAAAACACACGCCTGCAAATTGAAAGAATAATTGTCATCATTAAGAGTGATGGTGCTAAATGCAAAACCTTTTATCAGAAAACCTATGTTATTATGATATGATTGTAAGTGAACACAATCATAGAAAAACTTATTTTTTAATGTGGTGATGACTGTTATTGTTATTTCCTTGCATAGATTACCCCATTCTTGGTGAGTACCTTTTACGGTATATCACAAATAGACAGTAACATTTTAAAATAATACCGTTTCCAATATTTTGATAATCCAAATTTTTTGGAAAGGTGTAATTGAGAAATGCATAATTATTTAAAATTATGAGTATTCAATTATCATTTATTTAGCGATAAAAAACCGTGTAAGAAAATTATGGAAAATAAAAGTTCAGGAGTCATTACGACATTCCTGTGAGCAAAATCCTTAAAATATCACTAATAGCCTGACTGGGTCGATGGTCTGTAGCCAGAGGCGTTTTGGGTCTGCTTGGAGTACGGGTTCCCATCTACGGCACCCCTATACCCAGGAGATCCTGGTCCTTTGGGTGGACCACTGAAACAAAAAATATATATTAATTAATGATAAGCGATGATGGAGAGAAATCTCAGAGACGTAGGGTTGACCATACCTTATTGCTGTCCAGCCCTGCCCAGGCACTGCAGTGAACCGGGAACCGAAATGCGAACCATATATCGGTGTGTAATTTGACGAGTACTGAAACTGCGTTGGCATGGGTTGACCAGGTTGCATAGACTGAGGAGGACCCTGACTGACTAGACTCGCTGGATAAACTGACTGCATCGGATTAGCAGACTGGAAATGTTGGGGTGAAGGACCCATTTGTTGCGGTTGCTGTGGTTGTGGCTGCTGAGGTTGCTGCGGTTGCGGCTGTTGTTGTTGTTGTGGTGGTGGTGGTGGTTGTTGAGCCTGCTGCTGAGACACAGTCACACCTTGATATTGTTGAGCCTGAGGAGGTGGGAACTGACTGGACAAGGTTGTTGTTGGAGGATGATCAAATCCACTTGGTTGCCTCATCTGTGGTGTCGATCTCTCCTTTGCAGATTCGCCTGTAAAATACACAATAAACGTTACTTCCTAGCGATGGAGGTCTAACAATATATGAAACAAAACTAACCAGTTTCTTGAGGTGTGGCAGTCTTTCTGTCCTCCTTTGATTCCTTTTCCCCTCCCTCTTTGTCCTGCAATGGATCAAATTCCATTGCTTCTTGCTTGTTTCCTGCTGAAAAAAAGGAAATATTTAATACGAAAAGAAAATAACCGAGAACTTAATTTATTTGATGAAGATTTATTTAATTGGGTAAAAATTACTGCCTCTATTTTTCTGTAAAATTTTTCAATTAATAAATGTAATACAATGTTGTAGTAGTTCGGAGAAAAAACAAATATTGTGCCTACAGAAATTGTCCTGCCTTGAAAAATTAAACCTGAAGTATTTGCATATAAATATTTTCTGCTATAATGGAAATTAAATACTCACTTGTTTCTGTAGATCCTTGTGCTTCATCCTGAGTTGCAACTTCTATATTGTCTAAAATATGATTAACCTTATCCCTGATCTCTTGTAATGATCTTCTGATTCTGTGAAGGAAAACAATGTCATTCAGTTGCTGCTTTTATTTTATTTCATGTTATATTAAAAAACAAGCTAATAGTAATTAAGTGTCAAGGTGTCCGATGAAAGAATAAAATAAGTAAAAATGTTTGTTATAACTACTTATAACATTTGTTATAATTACTTTTAAGACTCTACGTAGTAATGTAAAACTTTTACTAATGATTTTGAATAATAAAAGCATAAACACCAATAACTTTTTATCCACTACTTCAACTTATAAAGAGCACGAATTTTCAAAAATCACAGCTAAAAAAATTATGTTGAAATGGTTAAACTACATTGGAATTATTGAATGCAACACTAATTAATTTGTGATGTTTTTTTATTGAGATTAGAATTTAAAACTGTTCAGCAGTCCCCAATCTCTGTAAGACCAATTAACTGTGATGAAACAAAAAAGGATGTTCTTGTAGAAATTGTAAAGTAATAAATGAAAGAACTAATTAACAAGTAAATGTTATGTTGGTTGTAATTGTGAGATTATTTTAATTACTTAATTCATTAATGAAAACATCAAACAGGCTCTATATCAATTAGAGTGCAATGAACTTTATGGGCCCTTAGGCCACAACACCATTTGTAAAATCAAGTTTTTGCATCCTTTAAAAACAATTCCTACATGGAAAGTGATAAGCTCTACAGGACGATAGAAAACAACACTTTTGTGGATTTTTTGAAATTAAATGATTTGTAAAAGCATTTTGACAAAAATACTCTTTAAGTGGGTCAGTTGGGTAAAATATCAAGCCAAAGATGAAATAAGGAATTTGAAATGAACTTTAGTTTTGACTAAACATTCACTAAGACAAAGAAAACTTTTCACTTACTATTAAAATGCTAAAATATTAATTACAAAAAAAGGAGTCAATTATTACTACATACCTTTTAATCTCAGGTGGGTCTGCATTTTCTCTGGTCTTGCCATTTAATATTATTTGCAGTTTCAATACCCTACTGTATTGTATGGCAAATGACAGGTCCGAACTGTCGAAAATGGTGATCAAGTCACCGTCTGCAAGAAATTTGTTAGCGATTGTTGAATTTCCATGAATTCCCCAAATACAGTTCTTGATTTATATTTTAATCATTTTAGTATAGCTTTACAAACTGAATTAATAAATATTCTTACCTTCGTCTTTATATTTGATCGTGATGTCGTCATTGTTTGTGAGTTTCCCTCGGAAAACTCTTTGCATCATAAGCACGAGTTCGTCATAGGTGAGAGCCTCATTGTGTATTGGAATACGTCGGATGTCGTCTCCCAGCTGAACCTTTATCATAAGCTTTCCGCTGAGATCGATCTGTTGGAAAGGCTTAGCATCGTCCGTTGACACGTTCATCACTTAATCCTACTGCGAAAACTGAAATCAAAACATGAACTTAACACTTGACCTCGGTTGTTGCTTGTTGTATTCTCGCTTAAAGTCCTATTTTACATGAGTTCTTAAGCGTTTCCGCTTATACGAGCCTTCGTCCGGCTTCTTCTCCCTCGGTTTTTCCTACTCTTATCGGCGTAATTCCAGCGGTGTTGGCGGATCAACGCTCCCCAGTGGAAAAGTAATTCCTTGATTATTGAAATTAACTATTAACTCACTCACCTGTTATAAATAAGTCATTGATTGGACACCGGCGCCGGTGCTGTTTTTTATAAAATGCAAAGACTGGTTGTGCAATATCACATCACAATAAGAAATAATAATTTATAAAAAAAACTCATCTGACCTTCCAATTGAATTTAACATTCTTTCATGGCGAATGACCAAACGTCGACGACATGGCTGCCAACTTAAACGCTCCAGTCTTCTGTCAAAGACAATGGAATTGATCCATCCTTCCACATGGTAACGGAGTATTTTCTGTGGAAGTTTTCTAAGACAAAATAGCTTTCCTCTATTTTTTTTGCATTTATGTAAATTACGGAAATGCATTTTCCTTGGTCTAAGTTATACACCTTAGGTAGAACGGGTAACATTTGCCATCATAAATTGTTACAATGAAGAAAGGAAACCTTTCAGAATGGCGTTTTACGAAACAGTGAAACCAACCAATCATAACTATCATTGGCGGCATGTAATTCCATTCGTTCTGATTTGCTAATTACATTAATTAATCAGATTTACAGGTTAAATAAATGAATTTACCAGGTATCAGGTAATTGCAATTATTGAAGTACATTTTCTATATCTAATTTTAACGAACTTATTTATTATTGGTTATTTATTATCGCTTGTGGACAGAGCATTAGCAAGTCAAGGACCGTCGTTTAAAATTGAAGTCCATTCTCAGCAGAGTTGGAAGCGAACCTGCTACCTTTGCAATTGAGATTTGTCTTGGACTGGTGCTCAGTCGGTCGGTCGTGAGCGAAAAACCGCTTTTTTTGTTCAACTCGAATGATATTTCAGAGAAAGTAGCCGCCCGCCAAATCTCTTTCACTCTTTTCGAGATTAAAACGAGAATTCGTCAGAATCTAACGTATGCTTGGCGGCGGCGATTAACGGAAATTTACGTTTTTGTGCTTTTTCTCTCAGCCGAAAGTTTTCAGCGAAAACGAATTTATCCGAGGCCTGTTTTCCCGTGCGGTAATAAAAGGTTTTCACGAGGAATTAATAACGGAGAAGAACCATGAGTGAAGGCTGAAAATGTGTCCGGGTAATGTTATTTCCACTTGGATTGTATATATTTGTTGTCCGTGTTAAGTTGTGTTTTGTCCTATGCTTAGACGGGGGTTGGTCTGTATGTAACCTTTCAATTATTAAGAAAAAGGAAGGATTTGATGAACTACTTCTTTTGTTAGTGTTGTATATGTTTGAAGGAAAATAATGTGGACTGTCTTTTTTTCTGTTTCTACTGATTCCGGTACATTTCATAATTAATCCGTTACGTAAGTGTAAATTACTATTTTAACATTGCCGGAAAACCTCCGTGAAAATCTTGGCAATTAATTAAATTGTTTGAATTTGCACACGTGTTTTACGTGAATATTATCTTAGCTAAGTCGTTATCTAAGTTTTCCGTTGCCTTACGATGCCCTTGTACTATCAAATGACGGTCTTGAAGATGTTCTATTGTTGCGTCTGGCATAATTACAATTTGTTTAATCTGACAACCCTGTAGTGAAAATTTTACGTAGAATCTCTCTGTAATACAAATTAATATGGGTGATATAAAAATATGTGATATGAAAATAATAGATTTCTTTTTGAAGTTATGTTGCGCAGACGGAAAATGAATTTATTCTGAACGCTGTATTTAAATTTTTTGACATTTGTACCATAAAAATTGAGCGAAAAAATGAATGTTAAATAAGTGTCGATTTCATTTCCTTCTGTGTAGTGCGCCTAACTTAATAGAAACTTTTTACATGATTTTAATCGGTTCAGTATCAGTGATAAAGTTTGACTTGTAATTAATTTGCTTATCTTCGTTTACCTGCACATTCAGTTGAATTTACTGCTAAAATTTGCTCTTGTTGTTATCGACCTTAAGAGTAATGGGTCCTACAACGAAACACTATTGGAAGGCTTTCAGAGTCATGAGGTCCGTAGAATAGCCTTCCAGTATATTTTGCCCCTTGTTTTGTGACTATTTGTTGACGAGTATTCAGTGAACAAAGAATCAATTTCGCTTTGAGCTTAATTATTTGCGAAAATCAAAGTTTTCACTCAGGCACGCAGCCACGTGTATGTGGCTGCAGTTGAACAGTTAATAATGAAATTGCAGAAAACTTAGAATATCAAATGTCTTATACATTTAGTTAAGTTTCGTACATTTTGGCACTGCTTTAAAACTCTTTAAAGCCAGTTTAAGACTCAAATTTCCGACCAGAAGAGTAGATGGGATCACTACCGAATCCAATTATAAGAAAGAGTGTCACACTCCCACCAGTTTTGTATGCGGTATTTTACAATTTGTTACCGAATACCTATAGCCGACTTTCCCTTACAACACGTTTATGGTCCAACGAAAGGTGAGATTCTGGCATTTAGGGGCCTTCGCCAGCCAGGAACCTGACACAATCATACAAAAAATCAATTTTAATTGAAACAAAATTTATCTTATTCTGTTTAGATGAAAGCTCTTCGTTTACTTGTTCCCTTTTGTTGAAGTTTGTAATGACCTTCTCAAACAAATAACAATTGTTTCGAAGTGAATTTGTGCTATAAACTTTTTAATACCATATGCAACAAATTAATTTCTTTAGTTAACGTAATGGCATAAACATGAGGTTAAAGAAAGTACAACTTATTGATGCTTTGTGTAATAATAAATAAATAATTTTAAAATAAAAGAAAGAGAAACCAAAAGAAATAAAGAAAATTTATTTAGCTATTAGAACATAATTTTATGCAAATAATAATTTATTACTGCTCATAAATAATAATATTTGTAGCTAAAATAAGTTAAGCTTAATAACGTTAAGAAATGTGTAATCAATACGTAGAATATCTCTTATTTTGTATTGATTTACACGATTTATGATGTTTTTGTTGTTCAAAGTCCTACATAATAAAAGTTCTTCTTTGCCGTGAGAGACTAGAAAAAGATCCTCCCCGTCTGTTCATCTTGATGTCACTTGGAAATTCATCCCTATCTCCAAATGTGTAAAACAAAGAATGCCGTTCAGTTTGAGTGAGTTTGAGGCCTAATAATGAGTGAAAGAGTGGAAGAGGAAGGCTCGGAACGTATATTGGCATGACAACCTGTTTGACCGGATAATGGAATTAAACTACGGTAGAAACAACAAGATGGAATGACTTCAAGGACACTTAAACAAAGCGTCCTGTCTAGTACCTACCCTTAAAAGAGTACATCTCAGTCCCTTCGATGAGGTCATCCAGTCCAGGAATTTAAACAAAAAAATGTTGGACTTCTGCTTCCTCTCGTTCCTTCAGGGAGCTTTGGATTAAATCAATATCTTTAAAAAATAATTGTACGTTTACGCATATCCTTTCCAATAGGCAGGGGCGACGTCACTACAAAGCAACGCTGTTTTAAACTTGCCACTGATTACACTGATTTATTTACCAATGTAAGAAGAAACATATATCAATAAAAAATGCATAAAAAACATAATTCTCTGGTCAAGTAAAAAATATTTTCGGGGTACGCTTTTAAGAGAAAATAAATAAAAACAATCTACTCTACCGGTTGAAACGATGCCATCTGTGTTGTCTTTTTATGTTTTTATTAACTTCCCAAAATAGACACTAGAATGATAAACGCAAAGCGCTAGTTATTGTTTCAGTCACAAAAACAACTTAATTATATATTATGCAATATTCGGAGCTTTGTCTCAAAGCTTTTGTTCTCTTTTCAGAATATCAAGATGTTGCAGATGCGTTTTTCCTGTCGTTGTTATCTTAGCTGCGTCTACGATGTCGGGAAAAGAGATTCTCAGAAGAAATGAAAAAACATAACGACAAGTTGCACTACGAATACGAATACAGCAGGATTAGTAATATGGAAGATCCGTGGGCGAATGAAAATATCCGACTACAGGTACTGATTCCAATTTTTTATTGTAATTAAAGTTTTCTCAGACGCAGTATTGCTGCTTTCGGTTGCAACAACAAAAAATACGTCGAAATACTCGAGTCTCCCATGGCATGATTTCCGTTTGGTTTCACTTTCTCTCAAGAGAATTTCATCCTAATTCAACCCGTTCCACGTACGGGGTACGAGTTTTTGTTACTGTACTAGACATAAACCAGTCAATTAAGTTTCAAAAAATATTTTGGTTGACTATTGAGGCTTCAATTCACCCTATTAAGTGGCGTATTTGGCCTAATCTTGGTAATGAACATTATCTGTGGCCCTGCAGGTATTCAAATGGTTGGATCATCTTTTAAAAAACAATTCAATTTTCGTCAAACAACGATTACCAGTTTAGTAGCCTAATAAACATGGTTACTTAAGTATGCCTTACCATTTTATTCGGTATAGACTTACTATGTGAGAACGATATTAATAATAGTATAATGTACCACTATTAATATTAATGAAATACTGTTGAACTGTATTTTTGCTTAGCGTGGATTTTTCGTTAAAGTCAACTTCTGCACGTTTTTCTAATATTATTTTCAATTTCTTTGCGATGTTAACTTTATAATGGAAGAACGAATTCTCAGGCTCTTGGGAAATTGAAATTAACAGAAGTGAACGGTTTAGGCCCAATTCAACGTTAAACAAAATTACAAACGATTTATACCACTCATGCCATCTAACGTTTTTATTTTCAAACGTTTTCAGGTTCAACCTGAATTAGTTTTTCAAACTTACGATGTCTAACGCGGTCATTTCCTCTCCAAGTTACTTATTGAACCTTTAAACTTTGTGTGCGTATATTTGATTTAAGCAATGACCGAAATGGTTCACATGAAATGTATGGAATAAATTGAGATACCTGTAAATGCAAGAGAAGGCTTGCATTTGCAGGCATGCATTTGTGTGGCGCAAACCACTGGTCTGTGATTCCGAATGCTAGTTGAGTGCTTGAATATGACCTTTCGTGTCGATAATGTATGGGTAATGTTCGTCCCACGAGTAATGAGTACTTAAACACAATCAACAAGAGAACCAAACGAAAACTAAAGAACAACTTCAATGTAGCAATCTATATTTTTTACAAATAATTTGACGGGAAACGGGAAAATAAAAATACACTTTAAAATTGTTGGTGGTGCGTTTCTAGATTTTCATCAGATTATAAACGACGTTGCTGGTACTGAAAATGATTTACAAGAAAAGCATTTAAAAACGAGACCAAAGTTACGAGTAAATGTAACCCATATTGTTAACCAGAAATTGAAAAATCGATTCTAAAAGACAACACTCCTGTCAAAAATGTGCCTATATTTAGATAACGTAGCAGAAAAATTGTCGAAGAAGGGTTGGACTATTTTTGAATGTTATGGGCATTCCAGAAGTCTCGTCTAAAACAAGTAGCCGTGCCTTGAACTTATTTGTGCCCACGCGGTGCCTTTGATACCCGGAGCAGGTATTACTTATATAGTATCTGATCTCAGAGATTGTAGAATTAGCATTCATTTTTCTTAAATTCCGACCACAAAAATGCATCATCCAAGATTGTAATCGTATCTCTCGCTGTTTAATAAAAAAGCCTCAGGTACTGTTGTACGAAGAGGTACAGAAGGCTGACAGAAGTCTGACCCTGTGTAGCAGACGTTAACGCAAAAAACAATTTAAATTGAAACGTGGGGTCCCGACCTAAATGTTCGAGTCACCTTTGGCAACCATTACGTTGATTTATTAAATTCAATATAATCAGTGACTCGGAGAAGAATGTAAATTTTGAATTGGAACATTCCTCTTTTACACAAGGTCTAGGATACCAACTCTATCCCATAATTAAGTCATTCACACAAACAGTAAAATATAACTTTGAAATACGCTGTTATGAATTAATATTCACCTGACATTGGTTCATCAAAATGATGCTTTATTTACATAACTATCAAATCGTTCCATTTATTATTTTATTTAGTAGAAGTATCCATACAGAATCAAGTACATTCAGTAAAGTCATTGTAGGACTGAAAACAAGAGAATATGAAACAAGCGCTGAAAAGTGAGAGATTTCCCTTGGTTTGACCTTCCTAGAACTGATTTTGACATGGTTCTGTTGCCTTTATTACGTACAAAAATAAGAATGGCGTTGATCAGATATTGAATTTTCAAATTACGAGACTTCTTTTCACCCTTCAAAATAAATTTACAAATGAGATACAATTCAAAAAAGTTCCGAAGCAATATAAAACGGATTTAAGGGATGAAATAAAACTGTTTGCGTCTTGCTCGCCTACAATATTTTGTTGTTAAGTTATAAATTGAACAAAAAACAAATTCAATATGGTGTCCCTTACCAAAAAAGTACGTCTAAGTTTGAATTTATTTCAAGGATAAGATTTTTTTGTATCCAAGTAAAATAAAAGTAAATCATAATTACTTGAAAATTTCCAACGCTGATAGAAAAGAAGTAAAAATATGTACATATAATTAAATGCTTAAACAATTTTTTTACATAGAATATTTGAGTTAAAAAATTTATTTAAATGTTTAGTGGAATATTTATTTAAATAATTGCTCACTTAAATTAATAGGGAATAAGTGATACCACTAAAACTTTTCCATTTCTCTGGAAATATGCCCTTTGTTGTTATACCAAATAAAAAGTACTCCTTCCATTCAAAGTAAATTCTATGATGTAACGTGTAATTTAAAGTGTTAAAGAGCCCCTAATTAAAGACAAAGGAACAGAGATAAAATAGAGTTAACCTGATTAATTTTTCACGGGTATTTAAATGTAGAATACAACCTTTCAAAATCGGCTTTGACTTCAATTACGATCATTTCTGCTCCAATCCGTCGAAACAAACAGACTTTGTTAAATAATAATAATGCATACACCCAGTGTTGCAAAAAGTGTAAATTCGAAAGGTGCAAATCGTAAACAACAAATAAAATTGACGGCAACCACCGGCAGCTACTTTTGGCCTTGTACTTTGTCAACAGACGGGCGCGAGACCTTACACCCAATTACGTTGTTAAAAAAAGAAAAAAAGAGTACCTGTACCGCATTGTGTGATTACGAACATTGCTCTGTTCGGTATATTTCGATATAAGTGAAAAATAAGATGACTAATTTTGGTATTTTGCAATCGGAGCTCATAAATCCCATTAAACGAATTGAAATCGACTAACTGGCTGTGAAAAGTATGGTCGTGACGTGAAATTTAAGGTTAACGTCAGTGTGGCACGATTAACTCTAAAACGTATATTATATTTCATTAATTACATGAATCACGAGATGTGGACAAAATTAAGAAGTTGATATTTTATATTAAATATCAACAAATTAGAAGGTTGTTTCTAATTATTGAAAAATTTGTTTCATTCTCCAACTTATTAGACCTGATTTATGGCGCCATTTCCCTCACGTGGTCTATTATTGTTGGGGATATTAATGTCATTAGTCATGCGCGTCAATTGTTTCTCTAACCTTGTTTTTCTGTACTGTCATGTATGACGTTTTGTCAGAGGAATATCTGTACCATGCAAAATAAATTAGTTTACTGGTACCGTTTACATTATTCAATAATTTCAATTCTTCATGCTTATTATGCATTATATTTATGAGTATTTTTAGGTGAGATTAATGAAGCAATTAATTTGAATGAATAATTTTAATGGTGGAAGATAAGACATAAAGATACACCAGTAACACTAATTAGATGAGAAACGAAATTAAATTACTATAAGTCACATGGTAAAAGAAATAGTTTAGTGTCAAAACTTACATAACAATAATACAGGTTCTAAGTAATAAAAGGTTAGCGACTGGGTAAGATTTATTCTCTGGAGGACAAAGTCTACTCGTTAATTATCTATTAACGAGTGTTAAGGTGGTGAATTTCACAGTGTATTAAAAAGGTAGCATCTAATAGCTAGGGGACGCTTACTTTTATTTATTTTAAAAAATTACACTTACCAAATATTCTCAGTCATAATAACAGCACGTTATATTTAATAATTTTACAATTCAAATTGTTACTGTGAAAAATAACGCAACAATAGAATTTCACTTTTACCAACCGAGAATAATAATAACCACGCTTTTAATTTAAAAATCAACTAATGGCAGCGTGAGGATGAGAATAACAATAGAGACGAGTAGCCCAGAGCGCGGGATATGATGGATTATTCTCACTTAACTTTGTGATTTGGTAACAGTCACATAATCAGACAGTACAAGAGAATGAGATCTAGAACAATTAAAATTAAAGGTAAATTAAATTAATATCTCTTATTTGAACAGCTTAGAAACGCTCTTTCACGAAATTTTACTTGAATTATTATTCTGTAGAGCAGGTTCAGATCTGAACTAGATCTGTATTAACACCTCGGTGCGTGTAACTTGTTCTACACAAGTTCACTAATTAAGAAGGGTGTAAATTCTTAAATATTTTTGTGCTTTTGGCCTTCATTGCCGTAGTTTAACCCTGGTTGATTGTACCAATTAATCATGATAAATCCCTTTATATGTACATGTATATTAGTACTATTCTGAAGTATTTATTATGATATCTTTCAAAATATGGTGGTATTAAGATACTGTTTGGCCGATGCTGATGATCATGTAAACCTAGGATACGTTGAGCAGTAACTTTACAAAGTTACCAAATGATTAATGTCATTTAACCTGATTTGCAACACTTTATTATTGTCTAGTAAAATAAGTTAGTTACTCATCGCATTGTCAGTCGTGCGAAGGCTAATTTCAAAATCTCAGTCTCCGATTGAAATCTCATATCGTATTCTTTTGTGAATTATTACCTCGTGTCATCGTGAAATTCCTAGAAGAGGATGAAAAGCTTTCAGCGTTTGAACACGATTTTTTCAGTTTCGGGAGGGACCCGTCAAGATCAGTAAACGTGTTTATCGCAAGTATTGACAACCAAGAAGTATGACGGTAGAGAAACAAATTGAAAAACGTGATCGGTGAGGTGGAGCAAAATTGTTATCATGAAAAAACTCCGTACATCGTGTTAAAAATAATAAGCAAAAACCAACTTTTTCACCTGATTAATAGGAATTTGTGCTCTTTGGCTAAATAAGTTTTAACTTAATATTCGTAGAAGTTTTAAATTTATGTACACAGGTTTAGTCGTTAAGCAACCAGGAAAACTAAGGAAAACTAAAAGGAAACATTATAAATAATAGTGGAATATTTTAGTAATGAAACACACATTGCCAATAGGTTGCAAACTACAAATGCAAAATCAGTAATTCGAAAGGCAGATGCACCTAGTTAGACATTAGGCATCTAAAAATATTAAAAGATGTGCAACTCAATTAACGGTTGCCTTGAATTATTCTTTCATTGCAAAACGTTCATTTTTAATTAGCATATTAATAGGTTATTTTTAAGAGTTGATTTCGAAGACGAATTCCATTGCTGTACCAGGTTACGAAAAAATGCGTAACCTCTTTTAATAAATACGGAGGTAGGAGGAGTCGATTGATGTACGAAAAAGGATAAAAAGAAATTATATGAAAAAATCAAAAATTACACACAAATAATCGCAAAAGAAAAGAAAACGTTTACCCGGGAGAAAGATGAAAAGATATACCAAATAATGGACAGATTTTGTTCCTTAAGTATCATGCCGAGAATATTAAAAATACCGGAGTGCAACAGTATGAGAGTCTTAGGTCAAGCAAAGTGGTACGAAAAAAATCTTCTGAGGTAAGAACGTAAATAATGCGGAATATGTATTTATAATTGTGATAAGATTAATTTTCTGGGGTATATATCATCGGCTGTACTTACATTTCTTCGCTGTGTACTCTATAAATCTAGGCAAACTATTACAGACATGCAGTGAAACGGATTGGTATAAATCACGGTGAAATTGTAAAAATTCGAATCTATAGATTCATTGCTGGATTAGGAACAGGTTCATTCGAACAGGTTGGTCTTTCTGGCACTCTTAACAGTTCTACAAGTTCATTAACCCCCAGGGTTAAACGAGTGAAAAAAAGGATGTGACGTGATCATTTCAATGTTTAGGATTATTTCGAAGGAGTGACTGACCTTGGTGTATGTGAAAACCATAAAGCTTAAAGCTAAAACGTGTTTTAGCTTAAATCAAAGGGATGATTGAGGATGGCAACAGCGAATTCTTAAGCAAACTCAATTTCACATTGAAATCCGTTGCGAAGATGTTTTCAGCTAGCACAAAGTTGATTTTATTACTGGAATGGGACTTATGCATGCAGTGCAAATACATTATGTAACATAATGCGTTCTCTTCCTTTTACGACAAACGCCATCCTTGAATTTCTTCTAAAGTATTTCGGTTGTATTCATTTTTAACGTTTGATCGTTTCGGTTGAACCCTTTCATGGCCTGTTCATCGAAACAGAAACTATGTAGAGTTGATAGGTTGAAATTTTTATCCGCTTTAGTGTGAACAACATTGCTTTATAAATAAGTTACTCACAGTCAGATTTGTTGGTTGTTTACTTTGGATGTTACCGCAGTTCGAGGCTTAACATTTCCTACGCCTTATTTCTTTACGTTGTTACAATCGACCGAAAAACATTGGTCTGTTTGAAATAAAGAATTTACCATGCAATAAAATCCTGTCGCAATATTTTGTCGTTAATTTAGTGGTAAGAATCCTGATCATCAGAGACCGTTTTTATGATTTCGGTAGGTATCCGTTGCACTGGTGTCGCAGAGCTTTGCGTCTTAAACAACGCATTTTTATTGCGGATACTTAACTTTTCGGCTCCGTACGTAATTTAATTTATAAAGTATAATTCACATTTATATAAGAGATATGCATAGAGGTATGACCGTACATTTATATGCTCACACACAAATCTGCGATATAATGGGACTTAAGAGGGTAGTTGGTAGAAGGAGTAAAGGAGAGAATTTGCAGTAATAACAATAATTAATAATAGAACGACGCGCACGTGAAAGGGGTCACCGTATTAGAGCCCCGACCGACACGCGATTAGAATAATAAAAACGGCCCTCTACGAGTTCATGGGTTACATAGGGGTGAGGTAGAGCCGCTACGGCCCCCACTGGACACTGCCAAAAAGTACCTACGATACATGACAGGTGCCACCTAAAAATCACTAAGGTCGCTGCATGTTGACTGCTTGAGCCACAGACACAGCCGTGCTCGTCACAGCCATCATCATTGCCCATGTGCCCCCAAGCATAATCAATAGTCCGTTGGTTGACTGGTTGGTCCAACCGAGGTGAACTGCTCGGAGTCTCTCAGTTGGTGTTCAGTTCAGAAGGGAACAAGTCGGATTTTCGAGTCGGTCTCGCGAGACATCGGAGTTACGAACGTTTACATGTGTGAGTGTATGTGTGTGTCTGTGTGTTCTGTGTTTGTGCGTGTGATTATGAGAGTTCATTCTAAGTGTTTGCGGTAGTAAATCACACGCTGATATTCAGGGGTAGGGAAAAAATTGAGGAAAAACATCTGGTAGGTGATTATGAGAAAAATCAAATTGGAACGTTTGTTTCCGTTTCCCGCCAAATCAGAAAATATCGATACAGCGATGACATTGAACTAAATTTATAATGTTTAGTTCACTGTGTACAAATACTTAATTAAAATCCCTGCCGGTATATTTCTGCCTTTCATTTACCGGTTCATTAAAGAATTTTAAAGATAGTGTACAGCTTTATCGGTAGTACATTTTAGACCTAATTTTTGTAGTGAACTTTACATTACTTAAAACCGCAGTACTAAATTTAAAACGAAATTTTAAGGTATACATTAATAAATATTAACGATATGCCCAACTTAACACTCCAATTATTACCCCTCTTGATTATGATTTGATGGTGATTATGATTAATAATATAAAGTGGCCTCTACAGATTGAAGAAACAATATAATGCAAATTTTAAATCTATGAATTAGTTGTTTAGATATACTGTTTTGACTGCGCTTCACCTCAACAAAATGTTGAACTATTCAATTTATACCTAATAACTCAATCGGAAATTTATAGTTTTGAATAACCGAGTTTGACAGAGTTGAAAATAGATTGCATTAATATTAAACAAAAAAATGTAATTTTAAAAGCGGACTTACATAATCATGGCCAAAGGGAATTACTAAGTGCTAAACACTTAAGAGGATAAACGGGTACATAGGTCATAAAGGAGACTGATGAATGAACAGACAGATTCGCAGACAATTAAAAGAGTGATCGAAGTACACAAGTCGACATATTTTTGGAGGAAGTGATTTTTAACTTTGTGATCCACCATAAATAAATTCAATTACCACCGGTGTTTCTCCGGCGTCGAATTAATTGCGAGCGAGAAATTCAGTTTGAAAGTGAAAACAAAAAGTTGAAAGAACTTTTCACATGCCCTACGTCATTTCACACATTTCAAAACTTTCCAAAACACAATTAACCGCCCCACCGGTGCTTTTTTGCCTGGCGAGTTGTTACGTCTAAAAACTATTAATTCAAATTAATAATAATCAATTAGTAATAGAATGGGCAATTATTAAACACTTTGATTGCCCTTTGAACCTAGAAAACATTGTCTAACTCGAAGGTTCGAATCTGTTGGAAGAGAAAGATTTTTTCTAACTTAGACCTCCCACTGGAGTGATTCACCCCTTCGGGGCGTAGATTATCGCTTCCATCTACTTTGGGAATGACTACATAATTGCTCGTTGTGTACACCTCTAAAATCTATATAGACACTCAAAACTATCATTCTATTTCATGCTTTAGCGAAATAAATATTTCAAATAATGAATCCTTTCTTGGAGGTTTCCTCCAAAAAAAACTGCAAAATAACAGGGTAAAAAGGAAAAGTGAAAAGTAGGAATGCATTTTAATGTTGAGGTTCAGTGAGGAAGACAATTAAAAATAGTAATAAATACATAAATTTTTACCCTGCGCATTTGCGTACCCTAATTTTAAGTTAACCAATAAATCATAAATTATATGTGACACCAGAGAACGGTATCTGTACAGTCATAGTACATACATATTAAGTTATTGTATACTGTATTTGAGTAACCAAAATTGAAGATTTATGTATTTTAATAATTACTAATAACGCCATAAAAGTTGTGAATAGTTTTTCTCTCACGAACCAATAAACCGCTGGGGAATATCTACAATGTACAAAAAATTCTGGATTTTAATTCCGTCTTATATGTACCTAATAACTCGGCTATCTTCCAAACTGTACAACTAACTGACCGATAGTGGACTTTAATATATGACCGTATTGTGCATGCCCTAAGACGCAAACTGCTTCGGTGAGCACAAGTTTCTCGCTCCTGCGAGACCGCACTGTTATAAATTGTACCTTACGAAGTTTTTTTTTATTCCACGTTATGGTTTAACTCTCAGTAGGTATTAAAATAATTTCCCTGCTTTCTTTATACAAATGAAACGTTTAAAACATTAAACGGTATATAAAAAATCTTCAGAACCTTGATAAGGACAAGAAACAATATATTCTTTTACAAACAA
The DNA here is from genome assembly GCA_037055365.1 of Polyplax serrata. Taxonomy (NCBI): domain Eukaryota; kingdom Metazoa; phylum Arthropoda; class Insecta; order Psocodea; family Polyplacidae; genus Polyplax; species Polyplax serrata. The sequence goes on along the minus strand of JAWJWE010000038.1, from coordinate 9,154,498 downwards.
CTTACAACTACACAACTTTTACTACTACATTTGTGACACAATATTTATTCATCTGAAATATAACATTCACAGTAATCCATTAGTGGTAGCATAGCTAAGGCTGCATTAGTGCCATTTGAAGTCAGAAAATCCGTAGGAAAGAAGCATTACGAGAGACAATTACGAATTAGAAAGTTCCTTCACTTAATAATTTAATTCTAAATTAATAATAAATCCAACTAAGGCGGATATTTTATGTTTAAAACTATAATAGGCAGTGAGAACGGAATTCATTAAAAAATAGTAATTAATAGTAGAGTAAGAAAACGATAGAAACGAGAGAGTCAGAAAACTATTAATAATAGAGTAAGAGACCTGTAAACCACTGTAAAACAAAGGGCAAAACTATTAATGGCATTAAACAGTATATGGAGGCGTCACATCCTTCTCATCGTAACTTTCCTAATTTTATTATTAATTTTAGTTTGTTAATACAGAGAAGGATTTAAAGCTTTAAACTCCTCTGTCCAGCCTCTTTTTGAGGTTACCTTCACGTCAATTAATTATGTTTGGCGTTTTTGGTCGTAGGTGTCGGTACCTACTTCTTCATCGGATGTTTTACAAACCGTTTCTGTTTCTAATTCGCCTTTGATTTATTTTGCCTTTCTACTAATAGTAAATTCCTCCAAGTTGAGGTTGTGGAATACAGGTATAATATACAGTTCAAAAACAAGAATTCTAAAGAAAGAGAGAAAAGGATGATGAGTTAGTTGTGTTGCTCGGCGGTTCCTTGTGCTTGACCCTTATGACCAACAAACTATTTCTCACCAGTACCGTTGGACAGCTTTTGCGTTATAATAATAGTAAAGTATAAAAATTAATTCTAGCCATATTTACCTCACAGTGCAGTTCGGTTAGGATTGTATACAATACGTATAAGAACGTAAAACAATATACTTTAGCCTTATTTTATATTATTACAGTACTGCAAAACCCTTATTGCAACAATTGTAACAAATTAAGAATATGAAAGCACTAGACCACCTTAACCACAGGTAAGAAGCACACTGGAACTGCTAATTAACACGCGACTCTATCAAAATTATTTTATTTTAAGAAATTTGATCTGTTTATATCAGAACACACGAAAGGTGTTGTACGCTCCGAGATCATGAGATCAAGGAAGCAAATCTCGGCAAAACCTTAATGAACTTTCCACAGTGCTGGCTTGTCACATTCATCCCGGTTAAATTACATTAACTCAATTTGTTTCCTGCCACTCTTATTAAAATCATGTTGCTCGTTTGAAGCATTCCCAAACCCCATCGTGTTAATTTTATCGTTTAATCGTTTCATGTTGAATTATTTATATTATTAGTCCAGACCGTTTTTTTGGCCGAGTCTGTGATAACATCTGACGGCTTAGTTAACACGATAAGAATTTTTGCTTGTGGCCTAATTGAAATCGGTAATAAATCAATGGGAGTTTCGCATTACCACTTTTCATACTTTATTGTTGGATTCTATTAATTCATAAAATCATATTGTTTTTATTTGCTGCCTGAAATGTATTTTTAGTTAGTGATCTTTGGTGGAAAAGGAAATTACTTTGAAATATGGAACCGTGGGCCAAGAAATAAAGAAAATAAACTTAAATGCAATACCAATGAATGCCCGGTAAATATTGACTTCCCTCAATAAATTACCACGAAGATAAATTATCACGAGATAAAAAACAATGTAATAAAGTATTACATTATTAATCTCTTGAACAGAGTATATCAACTTATTGTTAATTAAATTAAAATTTAGAACAATTAATTGACGTATGTTTAGTAAATACTGAATACATAAAAAGCGGATATATGATAAGTTGGTAAATTTTAATAAATTTTAATGTGCACACGATTAAGCAGGAACTCTTTATGAAAATATCTAATAATTTACGATTTTATTGTTAGAATCTTACAACTTTTAATATAGTATAATTTCTGATAATTATATAAATAATGATGTTATAAACTGGGTGGCATAATAAATGCTAATTTATACAATAATTCTACATGTCAACATTAGATATCGTATCATATTGTGTTTATTACATGATGGATATTACAATCTTATTTATGCGTTGCCTTTACATAATTGTACTGTGATGGGCTTTGGAGAAGGCTTTTAGCCTTCACTTAAAAAGGACAGGCGTACAGGTGTGTTAGAAATGTATCCGCATTCTAGAAAAAGCATCTATCCCTTCAAGGACACGTACATGCCTGGGTTGTGCCTGTTTAATACTAAACAATGGTTGTACCACTTTGTAATCGTCCTTGCTACGGATATCTGAAAAAAATGCATATTTTACCGTTGTGAATGCCAATGAATCTCTCCAATGGTAGAACGTTTGACAAAGAAAACATAATTAGATTTCTAAATTCGTAAACTGTGACTTGTTTTTTTTAAGGAACTTTTAGTCATTTTTGTGTACCTTTTTTATGTTTTATTACACCTTAAGTTGTCACAGTCTTTTTTATGTTTTAATTTTCTAGGCGATTCGAAAACTGTCTAATGGGAACGCTAATTTGTCATTTTCATATTTTCATATTCCACCCACGACTCTTATCCAGTGTGTATCATTTAGTTATTGATTTAAAAAGCAAATTGAATTCGTCGAATCAAATAGTCTTACTTACATTAAAACGCCTTATGTCTTTTAGCCGCTTATGTATATTTTCTGGTACACTCTAATAAGATAGGTTGCATTTCCCGACTACGCTACGAATCATACACACAACATGATACAGATTCCTTAATACAGATTTCCGTTTTATGGTATAATATAATTTAAGAAGGCATTAGTAACTTAAAAGGGGTCGTAATTTAATTAAGAGACGGTCGAGATATTGAATAGGAGATAATTACAATATATATGATGTCAAAGACGTAACGTTGTTGTTACCTAAAGGAAGTTGCAATGTACAAAGTTTTACGCTGAATATGTGGAAGTTGTAATATATTTTTCCTCTTTAGGTAGAATCAATTTATGTATACTGACATCGTGGTGCTCCATTACAAGCGGCACTGCATTTGCATGTTTTTCTTCCCACTTGTTGTTACAAGTTTATTTTCTGTCAGCATATGTTCGCAAGGTTAATTTCTTCATTTCTAAATCAAATTTATCTGGAGCGATCAAGACTGGAGATAAGTGATCACTTTCCGAAGCCTTGACTGCCTGACCATTTACCAAAATCGTTGGCCCGTGAATTTTCATTTCTCCGGCCAAAACATTTGAAACTTGAATGGATTTCATCAGGTGACACGGTCAACTTGAAAACTTTCGTTGGATTTGGATGTGGCCGAATGGGCCATTGATTTGTGAGCCTGTAATTAAAAACCATTGATTCTTCTGGTAGTAGTAGTTCTTGTTTTTGTTGTTGTCGTTATTGTCATTGTCTCTTTGAAAATTTGGTTTCTTATGTTGTTCCGGCCGGTTTCGCATTTTCATGCAGACTTAAGCCTGCCCTCGTTTTTTACCTTTGTCTTCGATTAATTTGCTGAATTCAAATTTCAAAATTTTAGCCTTAATTTACTTATTAAATCGACCTCATCAACCTTCTTAACTATTTTTGGCTGTATATTTTGATGTTTTGGTGGTCATTGACTGTTTTTCCTTTTGTTTTTAATCTGCAGGCATTTGGTTTTTTTTTGCTTTTGTCAAAGACGACCTCAAAAGTACACCTGGAAACGAAATCACACAAGATGTGATACTTTGCAGGTTTTCAAGGAATTTCCTTTAAACCTATTGTTTTTACATATACATAAATATATATACATACAGTATTTATCTTGTGACGAAAATATTTCTTGGGTTGGTAATAGTAAACTGAACGATACTGTCTTAAAGTCTGTTTAAATATTATACCTATATAATAATGTATGATCAGCTTCTGATTTCATATCTCTCATTAATCAATCAAAAAACACCATGCAATGCACTTTTCAACTCTGTAATAATGATTTACACGGTATTTCGTACGATGGCAAGCAGGGTTGTCAATTATTCAGCCTGAGGTTTATCCGTCAATCATGCAAGACTTCTGTTTTTTCTCTTACTTCATGTTTTCATGTATTTGACGACATTTAAGTCATATCTCTCCGCGCAAAATAAATACCATGAAACGTGGAATTTCTCGACAGTCGTTGTCATAAGTACCTTCGTGCGAATGTCATTTATAGACTTGCGGATTAAGGCCTTAAGGAAACCTTCGTGTATTCACAATGTCCTTTATACACGCAGTTCTTTATGACCAGTTCCAATACAGCAGCTTGATGTTTTCTTCATTGACAGCGGAAAGGTTAAAGATAATTTGTAAGACCTTTTATTGCTGCAGTGGATTGTAGGTGGGAGCCCTTTATTGCCATCTGCCAGTCAATGGTCAATGGTGCAATATAGCAATAATAAAGTTCAATATAGAAGAGAGTTGTAGTATCAACTTCTGGAGTACACCCAGTTTTTGAACTCGAAGACCACCGGGGTCAACTTTTATGACTTAGTGGTGACGATCACCAGAAACTGGTGAGATGATGGGTCAAAAACCTTGCAGTGTACAACAGACCACTAATAATTTCGTGGTCAACCGCCTCACATAATATATATCAGGTCTGAAGTAGGTGTTGCAACCCGTTCTACCTTTTGACGCCCGTCGTCTGTTCACGTCTTGTTATTGTGTACTGATAAACGACCTAGGATACGTATGGAATAGGCAACCTATTCCCACTAATTATTAATCAATATATTACTTAAAAGTAAAACTAATATATATATCTGCAAACTTCACTGCAAATTTTTACAAATTGCAGTAACATTTTGTTATTATTCTGTTGTGGTGCACAAGTATTACATAAAATATACGTATTCCTCGTGTTATTGAACCTCAAATACAAAGGTTGGAAAACTCAGATTCGTATTCCGTGAGAGCGTCGTAAACGTCAAAAAAAAGAAAAAATTTACTCTTCAAATGTAATAATTATATACTTAAGTTTGTTGTTGTTCTGGTGTACCCACGTGATATCCACATTAGGAAGGAACCTGTTTCCTCTTATTGAATCTACCCGTCTATAGTAATAGTGATAACAAAATTACGTTTTATATACTGGTATTGAGTGATACTTTTCTAAATGTATTTCCCCGTAATTTTTACAAGCGGTGCACCACTTAAGCCGTATTTGTAAACAATTTCTTTTAAGGATATGTTTATTCTATAAAACGAAAAAAGATCCAAGTGTTCTACCTATATCGCTTTTTTAACGAAAAGCTCACGTTTTCTTAAGGGTACCACACATATGGTCAGGGTGACACGATTTTAAATTTGTAATATAATTACTTTGAAAAATTGAACACCAATATACAATTTCAAATTCCTGTAATTCACTTTATACCGTTTGGGATGCAAACAATTATAGATTTAAATATTGAGCAGAAGTATGTCTTGAACTATTATTTTGCTAAAGTGTTAACCGGTATAAGTTGCTTGGATTCTCGAGTGAAAATATGGCATGCCGTACCAAGCTACTTCTGAAAAATTAGAATCCGCTGGCAACATGGCGGAAATACATAAGCTTTACGTGTTTCGGGTGTAATTCATGAATTTGTCATGCATAAAGCTATTACACCATGGGAGGGTGTGAGAGCTTCAAAGTCATTTCAATCCAACATGTGGCATAATTTCGAGCATAATTTTCACCTCTTCTTTATGCTTTGACCTTCTTCACATGCAGAAGAAAAGTTGGGCAAAAAAATTCCTGTACGTTTCTGTTACTCATACACAAATTGGCGATATTAATATTTAAATTTACTTGAACGTGCCAAGTAATTTGGCACAATTCACTCGTGGGCAATCTGGAATGTGATCGACCGATAAATTTCGCAGAGTAGGAAAAACCGTTTTCCCTGGAAAGTTTTTCAAAATAAAAGTTAGGCTAAAACAAACATGGAGTGCCGTTTCATAACTGGGTTTTGGTTTCATTGCCGTCATATAAATTCTGGTCGTGGGATCGGATGAAAGTAATGTCGTGATGAAGGAATGTAAAGAAGAATATGTATGGAATACAAAGTTTCGTGCCTTTAGAGGTTTTAGCAATTCATAAACATAAAACTGCTCGAATTTGTTGTCTCAGAAATTACATAATTCCACAATTTGCACAATTCAGTGTTTCCAACATCGGTTACTACTCAAAGCATTCATATTAATATCAAATTAATGGAATACATGTCAAAATAAATCAAATGGATTGATGAATTCTACTAATAAAATGTATTAACTTAAATCAAATCGGTAGCCAAATGCGTCACTCTTCCTATATTAATAATATCGCTTCCGGTTAATAATATTTCAATTCGGAAAAACACGGAAAGGAGTTGCAGCCTGTATTAAGAGAATTAGAAGAAATCCTCGGGCGTTGCACCTCAAATATTTATCTATTTATTTCAAATAGTACAAAAAATAACGTTAAATAGTTCTCCTCTCACGGAGTCATAAAAAGCCGATAACAAACGGTTCATTAGAAAATTGAGAAGTTGACCGGTAACGGCATTCGGGGGTCATGAGAATTTCATAAATTTAACTTCAAAATTCAAGTCACGGCTAGTGATTTATTTATTTATTTACTCAGCCTAGCTGAGAGTGTGCGGAGGTCTCAATGTAAATCCGTTGGAATTCAGGCTCGCTATCGGTCCCGCCATGCGTTAATAATGTTCCATTCGAAATGTATGTAATCAACCGCACGCAGGTCTAATACTTATTTATAAGTATTATAAATATACACTAGAACAAAATTCGGGGCTGAGTTAAATGGAATTTCCACAAAAGAGGAATTAATGCAAATGACCGGTCTAAAGTTAAAAAACGTCAGTGTCATTTATAACCCTTTAAGTTCCAATTAACTGTAGGTCTATAAAAACGAAAAAATATTGCAATACAGCTATTAATATTTAATGTGAACATTTGCATCGTTTGAGTGTTTGGTTTATAAAATTATAAAAGAGAATGGGATCGGTACAGGTAATTAGTTAATACTGCCAATCACTTTATTGCAAGTAAAATAAACCTACAAATAGTTTCTGTGAAATTTTAAAAAAATTACTATTTTATTGTGGTAATATACTATTTTACATATCAAGTTTCATAAAACTTAAATGCAATCGGTCACAACTTTAGTAAGCAATAAACGATAAAGCGAAAAGTATATTTTCGGTCTATAACATTTATTATGCATACGTCACGTATATATGTACAGTGTAAACAACTCATTTTTAACAACACACAAACAAATTGAACATTAAGCAAAGGTTAAAATATTGTGCTTTCATACGTACCTATTTATGTATGTTTATGTATGGGTAAACACATTCGTAACAGTGTTGTCTATATTTCACATTATGTAATAATTATGATGCTGAAATTTTAATTAGGAAAGTTTCTCTGTACCGCTACGGTTGTAATGCAGCACTATAGCCTGTTACAAAAATTCGCCTAACGCATTAATTTTCTGAGTTCTTCTATATTATTTATACTCATGGTATTATTTATTAAAGGTGCGGTTTCTTGAGAAAATTATTTTTAAAAACGATTTAAAAAATTGTGTAGAAAATTTATGTACCTTTTTAATGTAAAAAATGTATCGAACAAAAGCTACAACCATTAAACGAGTCGTGTAGCAATTTCAATCGACACGGATGCTTTAAATAAGTGTAGTAGCATTTTGTTACATATGTATATTTTGTGTGCTTGTGCTATTGTGTGTTTTTAGATAAGTAATTAGTGTAGGAGTCGTACCGGAAATTCCTTGAAGAACCGCCACTTTCTTTTAGTTATGCATATATAATACTTGTTGGTAAATTCGTAGAAATTCGAACCCCATTAATTCCATAACTTTGATGTTGCGTTTGAAGGGTCTCTCTCACCATTTCCCATTTGAACAATTCTACTTCAACGTAATTGCGCGGACCGTACATAGTGAAGCAATTAAGTTCCACCTGTCTCATGGCTGACAGGTAATTAAGTATTTTGCATCAGGGGCCGACTGATGGATGGTCGAGTCCGCTTCATGTCCTTTCGTTTTGTCTTTGGAACGAAACTTTGGAATTTTTTTTAGTTTGATGTCAATAAAATTTAGGCGTTTTCTATTCGAAAGGATGGGCACCCATCAGATTTCATTTTTTAATTTATTCCTCCGATTGGTCAAAATAATTAATTTCGTTAGCCCGAAAGGAAAGTCAAGTGCACTTGTAGTTTAATGCTCATCTCTGTCGTTCTCGTCACCAACTGTCATCTACGATTTGCCTTTTCCGTCTTCTTGTATGTAAACCTTTTGTTGTAATGAAGAAACTAAATTAATTGACTACACAGCTCTTCACTCCTTTTATCTGTACGCAAAAGGTTACCCTTCCCCTGTTACTTTGACTCCCTTTCCTTTTATTTCTTCTTCCTTAATAACTCATCTTGTTCAATAAAAGATGCCTTTGTCAAGTCCTCACTGTTGACTCACTTTAATTTAACTTCACCCGTCCAACTTCCATGTCACCGTTTGATGTTACCCTTTGATTTTATTATTTTCCAACTGTACATTTCTTAAGCGTGGGGCTTTCAGTTCATCAAATAGTAACGAAGCATGTTTTCAAGATATATATATATGTACATTATACATGTATATACATATATATATATATATATACATTATGAAAAGGTATATGTATATATTTATATATATATTCATAATGCATACTCTTCAAGCTTATGCAAGGGTAATATTTGTTCTGTAGTTTACGAAACCTGCTGGAAGGACCTTCGAACCGGCCATTAATAATTGATTCATTAACCGATATATTCTTTCACCTTGCCATTTTTGTCTCTGACGAGTTTACCACTCCTACTTCATTTCGATCGCCTCTCGTAATTAAATTTTTCAAGGTGGCGCCCACGACAAGATGGCTGATGATGACCATCAACATGGTTTTGGCTTGGTTATTGCTCCCATATTTTTATTTTACAATTAACTGTAGTACACGTCTCATGAGCCAGGATTTCTATGGTCTACCCAATCGATTCGTCATCGTCATCATCATTCTCTCATACCTGTCGTTGTTGACGGTAAGGTTCTATCTGACCATGTTTGACACTACCACTCTTTGTCGTCGCACGAACGTTATTTCTTTCATTTGAAAAGAAGGCGACCTTGGTGTCTCTAATAATTCTTTTTTTGACTCTGTGCCTCCTAAGCCCACTGTATGGTCCATCTATTTAGTTTATGTGTGGCAACATTATTTTTGAACTGTGATAGCGAGCTTCGAAATCAATTGAAGAGTTGACGTTCAATTACGTTCTATGAGCGTTAAATTAGCGAACGCTTCGGTGGGTATTAAATTGACCGTTTAATTGTAATTAAATGTAGCAATTATATTTAACATCAAAGTCTGTCGAACTTGGGTGAGTGGGAAATATTCGGTTTTCAGAAGTTTGGAATGCAACGAAGAGCGTCTGTTTAGTAAACATTACCGTATATTACTTTCAGTTTCAAGAATAGTTTTTAAGGAAACAACAACAAAAGTGAAAGATCACTTCAGATTCATGATTTTTTGAGTATGTTACTCAATGGCCTTCGCATAATATTTAGATGTTCAGAGTTTTGGCCGGTCGAACGAGGTGAAAAGAAATTTCAAGTACTTGTTCTTTTATGAAAGTTCTCGGTATCAGATGCTCGCGTGGGAATTTCTGGAGGATGTGTACGATTCCTCAATGGCGATTGATTCTTATTGGCTTTAGATTTAGTTACCTCACGAGTATCAAATGTACCTCTCCGTTTTTAGTTGCACTCTTTGCATTCCGTTGGATTATCTGCGCTTGATTTAGCCTTTCTCATTTTCACCTGTTCTTGATTTTGGCCTTCGGCTCTCCACTTGTCATTAGAGTTGTTGCTTTTTCCATTTTTATTATTTTCTCTTTCTCCCGAGACAATCTGAGCATTCGTTTCAACCTTTCTTTCAAACCAACTTGGTCTCAGTATTCGTAGACAAAAAACTGATGGCTGACTTTAATATTGCCGGCGTGTATTCTTTTTTGTCTGCTTTGTCTCTCCAATTCTCTTCCTGGATGTTTTTTTAACAAAAACGTGACTCCTGCTACTCGTCAAAGATAACATATATTTATTCAGTTTTATGTAGTTCATTTAGTTGAGATATCGAATTCTTCTTGAGGCAACAGCATTGTCTTGTAAATCCTTGTTTTATTGTTTGACGCATTGTTATGCGCACAGACATTTCCGGTTCTCAATCCAGTGTGAATTCACGGTGTACTCTTGTTCACGAAACACCCGACTTAACCTTCGATTTTATCCTGGTTCATTTTATCACCATTCCTCTTACGAGTCAAAGCATATTTACTTTGTAGAGATTGGCAAAGTATTTATACACATTACAAAATACACAAGTGTATCACCTCATGTTTTCTATCGTCAGCCACATGAAAGTCAAGGATTTACACTTCCCATCGATAAACTTTATATGTAAAGTGGAGACTCGTGTTAAGCTCCCAGGGTCTCCCATTCTTTTCTGATTGTGAATTTTTAATTACGTGGAGTGCTGGTAAACTCACTGTCTTTAAACGTCAATTGGACGTGCAATATTTAAGCAATTCGAAAAAGTAACAATCCTCCCATGCGTTTTATTTCCGTTTATCACGGATCAATGTCGATTTTCAGAGAAATAAAAAAATATTCCAGAAATGTACGTTGCATGACAGATATTGGTAAGAAGAATAAAAGTGAGGCGAGGAAAAAAGTCCCAAGGAGTAGTGCAGGAGCAGTGAAAGTATTAAAAAGGGTCCCGAAGGAAGAGAAAGTACCGGGAAAAGGCCCAAGCGTGCACCTCTCCTGACGGGACTGTAAAAAGAAAGCTTGAATTTTTATTTATCCTTTCGCTGGCAAAGAAATTTTCCCCGTGATTTGTCAGTTTCAGGGAAACTTCGCCTTTTATTGGGGTGCACTTGGAAGGGGGTACACTGGGGGGTTCGCAACCATAAAAAGAACGGCCCTCATGGATACTTTCGAACGGTGGGACACGCGAAGGATCGAATTTAGTTTACCTTCGACCGGGCCGTCATCTTTTACGGAATGACCCACTTAAAAATGATTCGTTTGATCACATGAATAAATAGTCAGGTATCGGCTTCTGATCTACCCTGCGATCGTATCTTATGTAAAAAAAATATTATAACTACTTAAACTCTTTTAAACATGTAATTATATTAAGAGGACTGTAATCAAAAAGAAAGAATTCCGAAGTAAACTTTGCGTATTTTCGGTGAACTGAACTTAGCCGTAATTTAATTTCTTGACTTTAAAAACTAAAACGGGCCACAATTTAGTCAGTTTTTCTTTATTAAAAACTGAATTTAAATTTAACTTTTAAATACAACCACAAGACCGTGTTTTCATTTCTGGTTACTTAATTTATTTTTTAAATTTAAAAAAAAAACTTAGCCAAACTCAATCAATTTATTTAAAAAGCTAACTAATTAGCATAATTAACAATTAAAAAACTTTAGTGGTTCTAGATAATCTCAGACATAACTGTCAACCATTATTAATTTATATTTTTCTACCCTAGTCAGAAAGTAAATGATTATTTCTTCGTTTGGGTTAGGCAGTGTGAGAAATGTTACGCAATAACTTAAGGAGGTATTAATTTTTCCGGTGCGTGAATTGTACGTGGCTATGTGTAGCTATTCACCGAACAAACTAAAAACCGGTAAATGAAACGATTAAGACGCCATCCTCTTTGTTACTTTAAGTTCTGCTTCTTTGGTGTCTCTCTTCCATTCCCCGCCTTTTGCACGACACTTTTGGGCTTAACGTATTTCTAGTAAACAATGAGAAGGAAAGAAAGAAGAAAAAATGCTCCAGAATTGCAAATCGTTGTTTTCGGTCTGACCTTGCAATCTCCTCCCAGACTTGTTAAAGACTTGTGTTTTCTGCCAATTCGTACGATTTCTGGCAGTTACAAGCGGAATCGCGGTCGTTACGCTCCGATTTTGTTCCGACGTGCTGAGAGTGTTGTGTACGGAGACAGAGAGTGTTCTAATGTAACACGGTGAAATGAAAAGTATTCTAAGGTACAGGAATAGTTGTAGCTCTAATTGATTGAAAACTTTCGTACGTCTTTTACGACTAGACGCTACAATAATTTAAATTTTACTAATTGTAGTGTAGTTGAAAATGTCGTTAATTTTTTACGGCACTTAATTCATTCGTCAACTTTGATTGAGTGGATTGCGTTAAGTAGTTGCCATGGTGACAATGAATACATGACCGATCGTGTCTACTTGTGATGCTCCTACCTATATTATCAAATAGTATATGTGACTATTGAAATAGTTTCCAAACAAGAACTGAGTTTTCTATCTTAGGTATTTTTGACATATCCATCTTATAATGGATGGCACCTCTCAAAAGTTGTTTGTATTTTATATCATATTTATGGATTTCAATGATTTTCAAAGCAAACGTCTAAATTTCAAATACAGTGTCAATGAACCTAATCCTGAATTGCAGTTTTTGCGTGATGTTTCTCTGTAATTGTAGTAATGTCACCAAACGGTCGCCACCGTTTATTGTTATGCGCGACTGATATTTTTGATGATGGAGTAATTTTCTCTGGTGGGATATCGAAATGATCGGCAGAAAAGTCGAATTATTGAACACCAAGTTGCCTTCCTCTTGATGACCATTTCTTATTAATACTGAAATTATTACCTCTTTCACCAGAACTACTTATAATTAAGAGGTGCTTAACTACTTTAGTCGAGAGTCTTTTACGACCAAATACGGGCGGAAAATGTCATGGTGGCATTCACCAGCCACAAATTGCGGTGGCTCGAGAAAAGTGTGGAATTCATTGAAGAATAAATCTGGCTAGAAAACACGTAGACGCCTCGCATATACCTGCAAGCCATTATTCTGCATGGTTCGAATTAGTATTGATTGATTTGACTAACTTTCCATCAATTGAAATCTGCATAATTTGGCTTGACTTGTCGGGTACCCACAATTTGGGTGATTAATTATAGAATAAACAGTTGAAGCTCAGTACGAGTGTTGTTACAAGCAATTTCTTTGGCATTACCTGAAGAGTTGTGTTGAATGATTCCCAGAGGAATGCAGGCTTAGCTTCGCAAACACGTACATAAGCGAGGAGACACAAATAGTGGGTGTTTGTGACCTCTGAGTGACACACACACGGCACTCTACCATAGGGTTCCTTATTGTATAATATTACAACGTCTTTCTTTACAAATTGTAGAAGTATCACCCGGAGAATATGAAGAGTCACGCCATGATTACCTGTTCCAGAAGCAAATTCACTTTGAGATATTTAGTTTGTTTCCTAGTGAAAACCTGAATGAACTCCTCGAATGGATCTCAGGTTTCCTTAAAAAAATCATTTATTACTCGCGTCGGTCGTAAACGACTCTTCTGCGACGATAATAAACCGGTTGAAAAGAATTAGTCATTGCTTTAAGAGCCTGGGGCAAGCGGATTATGCTGGGACACACGGTTATTTGATTGTTCCGTTGTGGGCAGACAGCAAGGCCCATATGTCGTAAATGGCATTTTACTTTGAATACCAAACCTTGCGACCACCTGTCATTGCTACAACAGAGAATTTTAAGAGGTACCTAAGTTGAGGAAACACTGGTAGAACTTTCTATAGGCCCCAAGGTTTACGTTAGACGGGTTTCATTGGCATTTTTGGAATATCACCAAATGTTGGGTGTAATTTCCGCATAAAAATCGTAGGATGTAAAATTTCAGAAGTTTTAAAATTGTTGGTATTAATTAGGTTGGAACACTATTAAAAAAGTGTCAAAACAAGTATGCCGGATTGAATGATAGAAGTGTGAGTTTCAGAGTAGTTTTGCGTTCTGTAGACAATTCAAGAAACTTCCACGTTCATGTCGTAACATTTTATTTGTTCCTCATATTATTTTCCTTTGTGTTAAATTACGTAGTCATTCTCCTAGCACACTGATATTTGCTCCTGTTATTCATTTCATTCATCGACAACGTGATTGGATAGTTCTATTCCAATCCAGTTCTGGTAACCTCATTTCGATGGGTTTAACGACTGTTTAAAACCACCCTGATATTTTCAGAAAAATAAATATGCCGCAATTGTTAAAACTATTTAATTAAAAACATTACGACTTCGAAGCCGAGAGCCATACTAAATCATTCGGAATCGAAACGCAAAAAGCGCACACGAATAGGAGAAGAAATTGATTTTTCTGAACGATCAAAACAATTAAATCAGGTTCTGCCCCAACCTTGGCTTCTTGCTCTTCTTCGCGTAATTATTATTTACCGTCCAAGAAGTTAGCTACGAATGATGACTACTACTTCAAGTTAATCGAAAATAGAAGGAGAATGATGCATACATGTGGTTATACCGTGAGTTTTCGGATTGCCCAAGTACCCGTTTATTTTACTCCTAGTCCCGCTCTCTAGTTTTATCGTTTTTTGTAGACTCCCATACCGAGACGAACTTACATCCATCGATGTCACTTTCTGTGACTCGAGATCGGAATACCTGTACACGTCATCCATGAGAAGAGGTGACTTAATTTGTTCCAAGACAAATTGAAGGGCTAATTGAACGAAACAGTTAAGTCAGAGGCACCGGCATCTCGAATCAGTGAATTACCCATTATAATGATCCGGTAGCACGGACTGGTCCACCGGTAATTGTCGGTACCTGATCCGGTAGGCAGCTCCATGGCAATCTGGCACACTTTTTGATGGCATATGATAAATCTCTGAATGACACGATAGTTTTTCCTCTTTTGGCATAAAACGTTACTTTAAAATATTTAATAAATTATTAGATATTACAAATCGGACACAATAAAGTGTAGTACAAATGTATTTTATACTATTTAAGGTTCTAAAAACACACAGGGATAAGAGGCCGTGCGAGCCACTGTAGCAAGGTGGAACTTGTGAACGTGTGAATTTTCCACTAGAAATTCTCTCTTTAAGTTGTACTTCTGTGGGTTGTCTTCAACTATTAACCAATTATCTTTTTTCCTATTTTCTATTCTTTTTAGTACTCACAAATCTGTCCTGTATTATTACACTCATGTGCTCTATCTTCGGTTCAACTCACATATCAGTGGTTTTATTGCTTTGGCAGCACTACCAACTTCACCCAGTAACATCGACACGTCACTAACAACCTTATTTTCCTTATTTTTATTTGTATTCCTCCTAAAAAATTAAATGCCAGTTCTTAAAGTTTCTAGCAAAGTTCTAAGACAGGCGATAGTAAGATTTTAAATAAAGTTGCAAAATTATTATAAGTATAATAATTTCTGTGAGAAGTGACAACGTCGGAGTCATAAAAATCCAGTGATTATTAAAAAAATAAAATTAAAAATATTGTGTAGGAAAACAATGAACCATTCTATCAATAAATCATTTGGGTGGAACAATTTATTTTGAATTTAAATTAGTTAAAAATTGATTTTCTCAAAGAATTAAGTTTGTTCGACACCCGCATGAATTTTAGCATCCAAAGCGTAAAAATTGGTTTGCTTTTTTACACATTGGGTCACTATAATGTATGTAGCTTTAATATTATTGTCGGTCTTCACGTTACTTGTAACTTAGTGTAAGTTCTGTAGACCGATCTTCCATATATTCTGCATCAGTGGGAGTCTTACAATCCGAAGTTAAAAGATTTATATTAGTTAATAAGCAACTATATGCCAAAGATGTATTATCTGAAAAACTATCATTGTGAGGTGGACATAACTGGTTAAAATGAAAGCAAACATTTCCAAGAAACTATTCAGGGAAACGCTGTCCTGTGCAGCACAAGAGATATGAGATTTGCCCAAAGTGGGAAAGTATTTTATTTTCATAATGCGCGTGGAAAGAGACTTTTATTGAACTCCTTTAATAGTTGTGCGTAACACTACTTAGTTACGGAACGGAGTTCGTATGTTATTTTCCATGAAATTTGCAAACCGGTCTCGGAAACCCCGTTAAAAGTTAAACAAAATTAAATAATGAGAAATGCACTTTTACTTAATTTGGCAAGTAAGTAATTGTTAATTGGAATACTCACGAGCAACACTTTTCACATTCACGGCCAACTATTACTGTTCAACCGCTAACAACCGAGAAGGTTGAGTGAGTTTGAAAATAAAAACTAATAACGTGAGAAATTCGGACTCTCTGATACGGAAATAAAAGTGTGAGAGGCATTACTATATAGGAAAACAGTAGTTTTCTTTGCTTTTAGTTAAGTAGCTTGAATCAACTATGTCTAACCGATGGGAAAATTAAGCTCCCCTACGCGGTCGAAGTTATGATACATTCGCTAATATTTGGTATTTTCTGGAGTTCTTTTTTGGCACTTCACAACCTCATGGATAACAATTCGTGAGGGCACCGACACATGGACAAACCTGCCCGGTGTGTCCGAAAGAGGCCCAAATTAATTGCCCCGTACCTGCCTGCCTTTTTTTTCACGTGGGCCCAAGAAAACGGCCAGCCGATCGAGGACGAAAAAAGAGTATAATTTACCCGTAAAACGTATTAATAATATGTATTAAAGTGGCAGACGTTAACCGAGAGAATCTGCAGAGAAACGGCCGATTTTCTTGCGCACGCTTTCGTACCATTTTCGGGATGTTGCGATGTGAAACGTTTGGTCATCTTCCACGGTACAAATCTGTTAATCACGTTTATTTTACGTGTGTTTTACACAATGGTGCGGTTTCCATAATTTCTGTGTTTGCATTACATTTTTACGAACGTTAGCAAAACGTATTATTTGCCGCAATTAGAATTTAATCTGTGAGAATTTTATATTTTCTTTCCATCCCCGTTACTTTCCTATTGGCTCGCATCAAATACCAACGACCCGTTCCGTATAATCGTACACATTCTCTACTGCTAATTATTATTATTATTTGTATTTAGTGTATTGGGTAAGAGTTGTTTTTTTTTAAATGTAAATTACCGGCATCGTGTAAAACTCTTGACCGGTGAGGAGGCGTCGATAACCAAGAAATATATTCGCGTTTGTTTAGACTTTGTGTAGACTCTGTAATACAGAAGATTTTTAGTACTAAAGTGACCTATATACACAGAATTTTAGTTCTTGACTTGAAAATTGATGTTCCTAAGATGGTTAACCAAGTTTATGCATTTGTAGGTTGTGAAATGAATTTTGTCTTAATACTATTTAGTAATTAATAGATAATCAATGAGAAATAAATTTTAGGGTTTCGAGTCCTCACAAAAGCAGGGTAGCCGCAGCATCAGCTGGTTCTGATTTCCATTGTACAACTAAGTAGCCCACTGATGTACATAAATTTTGTACATTACAAAGGCATAATTACAGGAGCTTCAAGCCCGAAGGTACAGTGGATGATGTATAAAAATTGAACACTATTATTTGAGAATTTTTTGCGCTCGGGGGCCGCTATGTATCTACTTGCCCAATATTCTTATTTTAGTGTTTTAAAGCAGGAAATTGCTTCTTACACCTGCCGATTAATGGTAGTGCTGTTATTTTTTCTGAAAACAACTGTTTTTTTTTCAAGTTTTACAAACTAGAAGCACTATCCAATATAGGACTTAAAACCGTGTCTACTATCGTGGTACGGAACATTCATAGTACGGAATGGTTTCACAATGAACGGGGTAGCTAGAACACCCTTTGGGTAACGTGGAAAAACAAATTGCACTCTCCAGGTATCCGCCCACTTTTTTCCTTTCCACATAATGACAGGTAGTGTGAAAGAAAGGCAAAAAACGTTTTATCGCGTGCCATAAGCGCCACCCCTCACTCTGCATTAATGAATACACGTTAATGAAATTCTGTTAATTGACACAGTTCACCGTGAAGAAGGTGGAAGGTCAGAGGTCAACTTCTAAGGGTGCAAGGTTCGCCGTACTACAAATTGATTTGGATTTATGGTCTAATTAAGTCAAAGAGTGTCGTGCCGGTTCGCTTAATTCCACCACCATTTTCACTATTATCATAACATTGCCGAGTTATAGTTTTCGTCGAGGGTTGCATTGTTCTAAAAAGGCCGAGGTCTTTCCCACGAACGTTCGACGGGTCATCCAGGGGTTAGCTGAGACTCGAGACTCGTGAAGATTCTGTCTATTTCGACTAATTTCGACTCGTACCTGACGAGAGGGCCGCTTTCGCGTTCACCTTGACGAAGCTCTAAATTTCGGTGAAAATGTGTGAGACAAAATAGAAAGGTCGAAGAAGGATTGCGTTTCTACGAGAGGACGAGAAACTGAAGAAGATGAAATTGCACAACTGCGTCGATTCAGTCCCGATGTTCACGGTACAGGTACGAACCTGGCAAAAGTAAATCCCCATGCGAGACGCCAATTTAAAATTTTCATGCGTTACTTATCTTTGAAAAACTTTTTTTTTTAATTCGTTTCATTACTCATTCTTATCATGTGTACGATACGGTTAAGCGTAAATGCACCATTTCTGTCTGTTGATGAAACAAAATGCTCGCCAAAAGATGAATATCGTCTCTAAGAAAGAGGAACACGGCAAAAGTCTATTTATTAATAATGTGAAATGTAGAACGATCTACAGATATTCCTCTCCTACAAATGGTTCACTCTAAGTTTATCATAAATATTACATACAATTTATAAGTACGCAGATGTTTATTGATATTGGACAACAACTTGTAAATAAATGGTCATGGAATGGAGAATGAAGTTAGATTTATAATACGTAGGTTTGATATTCATCTTTCACGTACATCCTTAAGGTACATTCCAAAAAATTACTAAGAAAAGAAAAGTTTGAAAAATATAATACAAACCGTATAGATAATTTTAGTAGAATTTATTCATACGAAAAACAAAATATTAGAGTAGCATTGTAGTAATTGATGGAGTAGATCAATTCTCTTTTAGAAAAATTCAGTTGTGATATAGTTTATTTCTGAATTTAATATTCGTTAAAACATAAGTGTTCCTGCTCAAGTTCAACTGGGTTGTTTGGCCAATAACTTTGGCCACGGCTCAATTACCTAATTTTAGATCCTAACTATTAACAATTATTATTAAAATTTTGCACGTGTGATTTAGGTTTTAGCATATGGATGGTACACCCAATTAATCTATTAGATTTATTATTCCACTCAATTTTTGTTAGTTGTTCGAAGTTGTTGGTAATTACCAAAAGTAATAGTCTTATTTTTCTGGTTTATCCGTTTCACTATGAAATAGTTAGACCGTGAGATAGACAAATTTATTGTTGAACTTTAAACACCCAAACTTTTTAGTCATCATCTGAGATTTCTTGTTGTTCTTGTTCATGAAGGACGAACTCCACAGAAGCATGTCTTCGCGCGTATGTCAGTTACTCCGCGGGCGGAGTGCAGCTCTTTGAGTTTTTCACTTCCTACGAAATTTTTGTCGATTGATTGTCTAGTCGTTCTGCTTCCTAAAGAATAGAAAAAAAGTGAAATTTGTAACGGCCGTTAAGAATTCTTAATATCGTGAGACGTACACCTGAAATTTCAATGAGACCGACTGAATTTTCTCACGTTTTGTTACATAATAACTCTAAGGCGAACGTGAAACAAAAATTATTAGAAGTAACCGGAAACTCTTTCAAATCCGATGAAATTCTAGTCCGTAAATGAAACGTATTGTGCTGCCAATTTTAGTAAATATTGTAGTTAATAGGTAATGAGTGTTACACTTTAAGCAAATGTCATTTATTCATGTGCAAGGCAACACCTTGCATTTACATTGTAGTGAATGATATATTCAGTATACATGTATATATAACATACATATATGTAGTAATGTATAATTTCAAGTTAATTTTAAATTTATTGTTCACTCTGCATTGAAGAATGAGGCAAGTTTCATACTACACTAAAATGTACAATAATTGCCCTGTAGAAATGAATTTAATACAGTACATAATGAAAAGGTAACTGTTTATCAAACGATGACGTTTCTGTATGACGGCCGAACCGGAAACGAACCCGAATTCCAATAATACAAATAGCATTAGTAGTTGACACCTCAAATGTCAAAATGCAATCATTATTCTGTTAAATATATAGATAATTTCCCGAGTTGAGAAACGAAATGAAAACGTTTCGAATCTCTTGATCGGCCATTTTGCTGGGTCATCAACAAGAGAAAGGAGTTTTTCGTCCACTTGGCAGATGACCATGTGCAACAAACGATCCGGTTCTTAAACTGAATCTTAAACGGGGACTTAAAATTTCACACGGGACAATACAAACTGTACTCCGGTCACCTAAGCAGTTAATTTGTTAAAAACCAATAAAGACGTTAAGTGATCGATAGTCGATAGAGCGAGT
The DNA here is from genome assembly GCA_037055365.1 of Polyplax serrata. NCBI lineage: Eukaryota > Metazoa > Arthropoda > Insecta > Psocodea > Polyplacidae > Polyplax > Polyplax serrata. The sequence continues at coordinate 9,134,075 of JAWJWE010000038.1, read as the reverse complement.
GAAACCTAGGAAATCATAGAAAAATGGTGTCGAATTCGGAAAGAACGAACGGAAGCGCCATGGAAATGGGACACTCGAGCCAGGTGAGTTGTCAATTAGAATTTAAATGTTGCTTCGGGTGCATGCCGGGTTGGCTAAATGTCACATTTTGATGACTTTCTGCGGCTTTTGACGAAATGCAAATTATCTTCTTGGCGTAATTTGGCAACACAACTTTCATATTGCATAAATGTCACCTGTCAGAGAAAAGTTAGAAAAATAGACTAATTTCAAAACCGCAACCCTAACAGTTACTTGAGAGGTAGTGAAAATTTTAGCTCATTTAAAAAATCTATTTTGAACTGAATCTGTGGAACAGAAGGAAAAGTGAAATGTCAGCCATAAAGTTGTTCCTCTCCGGTTTTGAATGAATTTTACCAGAACCTCACAAAAAAACTTCAAGTTGCTTTATGAAAGTGCAATCTTAACGAAAACCTCACAAATGGTATTGTTTCTCACTCACAGTCTTACTCCTCCAGTCATTTATTAACAAATTATGCAATCCTGAAGTAGCAGATTTCAAATAATAATGTTCGTAAACGTGACAGAGGAAAATAGATCATTAACATTGATAGAAAGAACATATGAAGAGTAATATAAGATAATATAAATTATAAAATTGTTCAATCAAGAAACATGACTGAGGTGTAAGAAGGCCACCAATAATGAAGTTGTGAGAAATATTAATTTCCGATAAATGCACTGATAATTAAACAACTAATTTTAATTCCCGCGTTGAGAAGTTGACCCTTTTAAGATTTATAGATAAAAATGATTGGAACAAATTGAGTAGAACCAAAGGAGAAGGTTCAACGTCTCTTAAATTACATTTTGACACCTTCACAACAATAAATGATTTCCTCTAAATAAATAAAACAAGTGAACGACACACTTGAGCGGATACAAAGTTAAAACTATAAATTTCAAATTGTAAATGAAATGGATGCTCAGTGCAGTGCAACAAGGCAAAACATAAAGTATGAATGATTGAAAGTGAGTTGCTGGAGAGGCTTACAAACACAGATACGAAAAAAGATGTAAGGAAGAGACAGGTTGCAATCATCTACAAACGCCATTACCTGCAATTTACCACTTTTTTAACGTGATTTTATCCGACCTCTGAGAATGTCTTCCTCTATCTGCTAAACTAGGTTTAACCTAGATAAAGACTATAATAATTAGATGAGGTGTGGTGAATCCAATAGCACCATCTAAAACTCACGCTACGTCTATTAAGCAATTCTTGCATGGGCGGTCTTCTTTTTTTCTTGACTTGTCTCACGATGGACTCTTCAACCTATAACTCCCGGCATCTTCAGAGGAAATACCTGTAACTCGGTACTGGTACTTCTCCTGAGTGAAATATCTATCCTTGCACCAAATTCGAACTCCTGTCCTCGCATTAATGACATGTCTACCACAATTACAGTTGGAAGTTGTCTGTTAACACATACCTGAAAACCTTCATCTTTTCCGTTCGAACCAGTGCCACTAGTTTTCCTATTCAAACGTGGTACACACCTGAGGTTGTAGGCGAGTAGCTATTAATTTCTTCAACTGACCTCATCCTGGGTTAACCGGGTCTGATCCAAACATATATCACAGACCATTCTTTTAGTGTTCACCGACTTGCTGGTATGTTTATGCAGGGACCCAATAACTCCCTTCATGTACTTCATGGTACTTTTATACTTGGTATATTAAAAACGTTTCTTCATTTCTCGTACGCTAACTACTAATTAGGCTGAATGCCAGCGTGTAACTGTTACCCCCTACCTGGATGCCTGAGCAGTATTTCTAAAATAAAAAACCGATGAGCAACAAATTTAAATTTTGTTTGGAATTTTAAGTGCTAAGAGTATTTCCAAACGGTTAAACATATATTCTTCTATCTTGGCGTGCGTCAATTCATTGTATGTCAATTCATTACACGAAGCAGAAGGTGCGTGTTATGAGAGGCACACAATGGGATTTGAAAGAGCTAAACCAAAGTGTTCCAAGAACGCAAATAAAATCTGTTAACTTGAAGGCGAAAAAGAAAATACACAACGCAAAAGGAAAGATATATTACACACGGCAGGAAACGAGGGAATTAATAAACGGGGGAAAAGGCGAGCGTCAAAATTCACAATAAAACTTATAATGGCGAATGTGCAAAATAAAAGCAATAAAACATTTATAATTGTAAAAGTTTCAACAAAAAATTAATGTAACATTGTTTTTATTGAGACGCAGGATAATCAGGCGAGATTAAATATGAAAACTTTTATGTAAATAAATCGATACAGTAAAGAAGTGTTGTCAGATTCGTGTCAATGATACGGAGCATATTTTAAAATATGTTTAAACCGAGCTTAAGTACAAGAAAAAGAGTGCATTCAAGGACGACAAACACAATGTTGTAAACACCTCGGTTTCTGGTTGAATAAGACAAATACAATTCAGAGACACAAAATTGATTTTAACTTGTACTTCGGGAATTAAAAACTTGAGTTGTTAAGGTGGGACAGCCAAATTTAGACGAACTGATGGACATTCATCTCCAATTACCCGGTGCGGGTGCATTCTTCTCTGGTTTTTCTCTAGTGTGTGCCTAGCTTGTCCCCTCCAGAGAATGTCTTTTTGCTTTATCATTCGTTTTAATTTTCTCAAGAACCGTCTGAGTGTTTTTGTGAACGCATGTGACTACCTTTGATTTCATTCATTTCGAAATGTCCTCTTGGGTGCAGGCTGAATCCGCTGGACTGAACAATGGTGACAAAGATATGTAACTTCCTTGACCGCGTCTGACAGAACATTAAGAAGGAATGTTTGAATTGTCCGGCAACGAGTCGGGTCAAAATTTCATGTTCCTTAGTTAGCCTTTGGCTTCGCCATGTTTCTCTTCACTTACAAACTAACCCATCCTGTGATGTATGCTTTTTCTGCAGTGAAGAACACCGATTCGACCACTTGATACGACCACAACAAATCCAAGAATGGGAACCCATGTAGAATCGTCGGCTATTGCTTTTCTTCCTTGGATTCCCTGAATCTCTTTTAATGTTGTATAGTGAAGTCACCAACAATCCGGTTGCTATAACTTTTTTTTACCTTTGAGGATTGAACTCATTTTTTATTACCCTGTTAAAAAGCATGAAGTTCTTTGCGTTGGTAAACGTTATTGCGTGCGAATTATGGTGAGTAAATTGAAATGAATGATTGAATGGGTTGTATTGAATGTTTCCTATTATTATTTATCGATCAACGGGAATAAATTGATTGGAGTAAATATTTTCGCATTGGTGGGAACTTTCTTTTTTTTTGCTTTGCCTCCCTTTGATTAAATAAAAGTTGGTCATATTAAAGAGGCTTTCCCCGAATGCCTTCATAAATATTTCCGATTTTTACTTAATGGTAAACCTCCGTAAACGTAGATTTTGGCATTTCATAATCTTCTTCATACCTTTTCACTTTTCCTTGTAAACTTGTTCCGTCATTGCTCTTACTTTTCCTTAAACTTAAACACCATCATTAAAAACATACAACCGGCATACAAGAAGCAATAATTACTCTCACATGTATGGATTCATTTCTTACGGTTTTGTTCTTATCGTCCTTCTAGGATAGAGATGGTGGCAAAGGACGTCGGGTGAATAGAAGGAGAATTCTAATCACTGGTGCAACAGGATGCATCATACTCGCCCTCATTATCCTCGGTATAGTTCTTCTTAGCAAAAACAACGCAGAGAACGAAGCTCACGCTCACGCCCATCATAAGCGCTTGGCAACTGTTGAACTGGAAGAAATCCTGGAAGGCAGCTTGGTACCGGCAAGGTTCAATGGTACCTACATATCAGGTACATAGAGTGCTAGGCTTATTGTTCACATTTTAGCGGTTCAATTCTCTGTAACTTGTTTTTGTTTAATTCAGATACCGAAATAATGTACAAGACAAGAGCAAACAATGTCGTTCTCTACAACGTTGTGACGAAGAAGACGGAAGTTCTCCTGTCAGGTGAACCGGTGAGTATGTGAAAGGCACACGCTAGTGGCGGTACACTGCTACCAAATTATAGGTGCCAGCGACATTCAAATTGCATCAATCTGAACTAAAATGTTGATTACTATTATTTGGGTATCGTCTCCTTTTGACGATACTTCTCCTCTTATTTGGAATTTCGTTCGGTAGCTTTGCTTATGTGCAGAGTTCCGGAAATACTTAACAAACTGTCTTTCTTTGGACGGATTAATTTCTGTTACCTAGATGATAGCAGTCACTTGACAGCCAAATAACATCATTCTGAATTCAGTAAAACCTGCATAATTCGGGTACTTATATTTCAGGTACTTGAATCGGCGCTTTCTTTCCAATTATCAGCCGACCGGAATTACTTACTCGTTGCTCACACGTTCCAAAACCTCTACAGGTACTCCTTCATCGCTCACTACGAAATCTACAATCTGAAAACAAAGTAAGTGTGTCATCGTGAAATAATTTCCTTATGATCCAATCGATTGAATAACACTCCTGTTCGATTTCAGACAGAGTTTTCCATTGTCTCTGAAAGAAGATCTCAGACTGATATTGCTGGCTCAATGGGCGCCCACCGGAAACGGAATCGCTTTTGTTTTGCACGACAACCTCGATATATACTATAAGTCAAGTCCCGAGAGCACCGCCTACCGGATCACAAACACTGGGGTGCCCACGGTCATATACAACGGGGTGCCAGACTGGGTCAATGAGGGTGTGTGTCAATCATTCGGGGGCGACCTTGAATGTGGGTCTCTGACTCTGACCCCTGCGATCTATGCATATTTATAATTTCTCTTCTCTTACTTTGCTTACTAATTTTTAACATTGTTCCTATTTCAGAGGAAGTCTTCAACTCAAACGTCGCTATGTGGTTCTCCAAGGACGGTAAAAAGCTTGCCTATGCCAGTTTCAACGATTCAATGACCAGAGTCATGTCAATTCCATTCTACGGTCTTCCCGGAAACCTGGATTTTCAATATTCCAGAGCCGTTAACATTCGATACCCTAAGGTTGTACGACCTTTTAAATGTCATCTATTGCATATGGCATGCTTGAAGTATAATTAATGAATTGAAGTATAAGATAATTTGATGTTTTTTACAGCCTGGATCGCCCAATCCGGTTGTCAGCCTCCATGTTGCTCACTTAGAGAACATCGGCAAGGGACCCATCAACGTCTTTGAAGTTCCACCGCCAAACGAGTTAAAAATGGCCGAACCGATTCTAACGGCGGTCACTTGGCCTGACGAGAACCACCTGTCTGCAGTCTGGGCAAACAGAGTACAAAATATGAGTTATGTGACTATGTGCGACTCAAGGGAGACCGGTTGCAGGAATGTGAGTATGAGGCCTCTTGTGCCGTTTCATCCAAATTTAACCAATTATGTGTGTTAAAATTCTGACAACACACCCAACTTTTGAGTACACAAAGAAGTTCTTGTATGTGCGCATACCTGACTTTGCTTTCGTGCAGTTTTCTTACTGCGATCAAACAACATTGTCTCCAGACTAACTCCAACTAGTCAACTTAAATGTCAAAGTAATCCTTTTTTTTCTAGATTTTAACTGTGATGGAGGACAAAGGTTGGGTCGACTTTTTCGTACCGCCAATGTTCTCTTCAGACGGCTCTAAAATGGCACTCATCCTGCCGCAAAATCAGGGTGCAGAGGGTGACTTTAGGCATGCTGTTCTCGCCGAAAAGAGAGGCACTGCATCAGAATACATTGTCAGGCCTCTCACCAAGGGCAAATATACAGTCACGGACATCTTGTTCTACGACGACGTCAAAAATTTAGTGTGAGTGTTAATTTCGTACGCCCAAAAGTTGAGGCCTAGGATTTTTGGCAAGCGCCCACAACCGATTGATTCGCTTTCCTACCGTACGCAGGTATTATTTGGCAACGATGGAAGGTCACCCAGAACAACTTCACCTATTTGTTGTACCCACCGAAGGAAACAACCGAGATCCAGAGTGTTTGTCGTGCAAGGTAAAAACCGAACTCCAGAGCAAGCCTTGCCTCTACAACAGGGCGGTGTTCGGCAAGGGAAGCAATCCGACGTATGCCTTATCCTGCCTCGGACCTGGAATCCCCGAGACTTCTATTTACGATACAAACAACAATAAGCTCCTCACATGGGAGGATAATAGTTTTATACTTAACAAATTGGGTGACAGAGCACTGCCAATTGTTGAAAGGCTTACGGTTCCCATTTCTGGTGGGTTCAAAGCCGTTGTTACCCTCTTCCTGCCGCCCGATATAGATCGTTCTGGAAAGACCAAGTACCCTCTTTTGGTGAATGTGTAAGTGTCTGCTGCTACAAGAAGTGCAAAGTTAAGAAACAGTACCCGTCAAAATATCTTTTCCTTTTTGTAGGTACGCAGGACCAGACTCGTATCAGGCCACCGAGAAATTTAGTGTTGACTGGAACACTTACTTAACTGGCAATAAAAGTATAATTTGCGCGACAATAGACGGAAGAGGTTCCGGTCTCAAAGGGAACAAAATGGTTTTTTCAATTTACCGAAGATTGGGAACATACGAAATCGAAGATCAAATCGAAGTCACAAGGTGACTGCAGACACTCGAAATGAAAAGAGGGTCCCGCTGGTTAGGGTTAACTTACAATACGTACCTTAATGTTGCAGTTACCTACAACAGACTTATCCTTACATAGACGGAGAGAGAAGCGCCATTTGGGGCTGGAGCTATGGAGGCTACGCCACCGCCATGGCTCTCGCTCAGGACCGGTCCAAAGTGTTCAAATGCGGCATTTCAGTTGCGCCAGTTACGGATTGGGCCTACTACGGTGGGTGGGACACAAGTCACTCAAATATTCCTCTGAATGCCCAAGAATAACTTTTGACTAACACTTCCAGATACAATCTACACGGAGAGGTACATGGGTCTTCCGCGACACGATGACAATCTCTTAGGATATGCCGAAGCCCAACTTAACGACAAGGTAGAAAACATCAGAACGAAGCAGTTTTTCCTCGTCCACGGAACCCTAGACGACAACGTTCACTACCAGCAGAGTATGATGTTGTCAAAAGCACTCGCTCAAAGTGACATTCTTTTCGGGCAGCAGGTACCTGTTTATTTGATTGTCATCTTATTAATAATTTGAAGAACCGATACTCTTATGCCTTATTTTACAGACGTATCCTGATGAGGAGCACGGCTTGGCCGGAGTTCGTCCTCACCTCTACCACACTTTGGAAAAGTTCCTGAACCAATGCTTCGACCTGCAATAAACCAAATGATATCGCACGGACCACCTAAAGGTACTTTGTATTCCTCTTCAAGACTTCTTTCGGGTTGTCTTCAAATTTAAGGCGCGCTACCGCAGCCAGCAGGTTTTGTGAGTAAAAATGGTAACAAAGATGGAACAAAAATAGTTTTGTAAGCCAAAACGGTGCGCGTGTGTATATGTGTGTATGTGTAAGTGTGTCACTTAAACTCTCGGGAGGCAGAAAGTGCGAAAGTTGCGGTCGTTGTTAGGGAAAACGCTAAATAACAGAAAATTTGCTTTAGCCAATCAACAAATAAATAAACCGAAAGAGGCGCTAACATAATAACCAGGGTCATTAGACAACTGGCAACTCGGCTGAGAAAGAATTAAGAAGGAACTACCCAAGCGTTGGGCGACGGTTCCTTTCATCTCCGGAGGAAACGACTCTCCCAGTAAGGGACCACTCAGCCGTTTGTCTTTTACAATAAAATAATTTAAAGTAAATAATAAAATAAAAAAATGTTTTTCTTAATAAATTTTATACTTTAACTTCACAATAAAATTTTGAGGCAATGTCACCATGGTGAGCGACAGGTGCCAACTCGGTTTCTTGGTAACGCCGGCGCACATGACCGTCTCCCACACGATGTACTCTGGACGGAGAGGTCGCATCAAAGGCCAAAAAAAACAATTTATGAAGAACAGAGGAAAACAACAGGTGTTTCGTGGGTACTATGAATTTTCTGTTTCCTTGTACCTGAAACAAAAAGTCAGTTCGTACGATGAAGGCCCTGAACTGAGAGTTGTTTGCACGTGAACCAGTCCTAACTCACCCGCATTTTGTACACGTGTAAAAGACCGTTTGCCCTTCGTCGGCAGATCTCAGTTGGAGGGTGGCGTACGACATGATGTCGTTTCCGCATTTGGCACACCTTCGTTCGACCACAGGGCCGGTACTCTTTTGGGATGATGCTGAACCCACTCTGCTTCCAAGGTTGTGGTCAAAGTGCGACCTGAATTTGATCTCGTAGTGGTTTTCCATTGCTCCGAAGGCTGTGAATTATTTTTGATAATTGTTATTTAAATTGTTACCTGACAAATCTCCATTCAACTCATTCCTACAACAGTAATCATATTTCTGTGCAGGTTATATGAAATATGGAATATGAAAATGAAAATCACAAAGTCTTGACGAGCATCCTGACAAGAATCCCTTCAGTTTATAAGGACTGTATAGTTTTTAAAACCAAATCAAGAAATTTTTATCCTATAAAAAAAACCTCACACATTTGGAAAATGAAATTTATACATCTTTGAAATATCATCTCTGACACAGGTAAGTTAAAATTAATTTTCGAAAATGTACAACCTTGTAGTAATCTTGACTGCAGGTTTTTAATGAATTTATAGTTAAAAGCAAACTATAAGGTGAAGGACAGAAGTCTGCAGCGATAGTAACTGAAAAAATTTGGTAGGAAGTTTTCATTTTCAACTAATTGTCTGTAGAGTAGTCTTCTGTGTACACCTTCACTTAGTTTTGCACTACAAAAATACATGGTGTTTGATGCAATTGATTATACAACTTGAAAATATAAAATATTTCACAAAAGGACCAGATATAAATTACATTTCTTATTGAACACAGTACAGAAGTAAATTATTATCAACATGTACAATTCTTCTTAGGTCATGTGGCATTTCAATTTCTTACTTTTAATATTGAAAATTAACTTCGAAATTGAATGTTTCCAAGAATGGAAACAACGAATTGAATGTTAAGTCCGGAAATGTTAACGAACATGTTAATGGTAGTTTATAAAAACAATCACTTATTGTTGCGACTGCATACACTTTTTGTTAGAATTACGACAAATTGCATTCTATATTGTACAGAATAAACATATTTTCTTCTATAAAAAAGTTACACATGTCCGTTAAACTACCGGCTCTTAACCAAACCCGGTCTCTCACCTTCTGGTCCGTACTCGAAATTACACATGAAACATTTGATAACTGCAGAATCCGCGAGTAAGGGCAGGATACTTCCACAGTTCCAGCAGAATCCCTTCTCACCACCGAACGATCTATTCAATGCAGCCATTTATGTCAACGACGAGAAAGAAAACCTACTTCCAACAATTAATTTTTGTCAAAGCCGTTAATTTCTGTTTTAGATCGACTCCGAGCAGGAGGAAGAATCGGTAAACAGAGTGATGGCAACGTAAAGCACCATAAACGTGATGAGTGCGCAAAGTATTTCCTCAGTTATCGGCATGTCATTTTTTTAAACTTTTTAACAACGAAAATAAGTTGGCCGAACGGAGTTCACCCGCGAAATTCTCCAAAATGCATGCTCTGTTATCAACACCAGCCAGACGTCCCGTCCAAAACGAACAAACAACGTGTTTATAAACGGTTGTGTTTCAAATTTTGGCAGAACCGACATATAGAAAACGGTTTCCCTTTTGTTTTTTTTACCCGAGAAAAAGCGCGCTCCCTGGTGAAATATTCGTCCGTGAAGTTGGCGCTCCGGACGTCGTTCTTCTTGCATTTAATCAACTTGGGCTAACCGGATTGTAACATTGTATTATTAAAAACAATACGAAAAAAACAGTTTGGAAACATTCGGTAAAGGGAGACAAAATTAAGATGCCGGACGGAGGTAATATCAAAAGCTATGGTAACTACAAGTTGATCGCCCACGAGAAAGCCAATGGACTCATCGACGTCTGCAAATACAAATCGACGAAAACCGGGGTGACGGTTGTTATCGCTCAGGTGGAAGGACCTGTTGTGAACGGATATTTCGTACTAGGTCAGTCTCGTTCGATTTATTGAACTGTTTCACATGTAAACCAAAAAGGTGTTGCGCTGACAGTCCGAACTATCACGTAGAATTTAATTAAACGTAGTCAGTAATTCGGAAGACAGAGGGAATGACCGTATTTACAACACGACACAACCGGTTTAGCATAATTAATATTTCTTATTTTACAATGTTCTGTTGACAAAAAATAGTGTTGCCAGGAAAATTCTTTGATAGTGCAAAATTTCAATGGCATTTGCCTGGGTCATTCGTACTGAGGCACTGAACAAGAATTAACAATGGAGAGATAAAATCAATAGCCAAAAATTTCAACTCTGGTTTTAAGAATACAATTCCAGAACCTTTCAATCTAAAAAGTGTTTCCTGATAAATTTTTAAATTAAGTATAGTCCAAAATTGTCCATCAAATGTAATTCTTACTTGTAAACATGTGGTATTTAATGTATGAGCCTAGTTTAGTTCTAAGGATTTTTGTAGTGATATTTTCTCAACTTCTAACTTCTTAGTAACATTCTGATGTAGCACATAACAATTGAACATTTGTAGTAAATGCATTTATAGTAGCACATTTTGGACAATACATCGCTTCCTTAGAGCTAAAATATAAACTAAATTGTGTAAAAAAATATTACCACTACAAAAAATTTCATCATTAACTAATGTGAGTGTAAAAAATTACTAATTTGCAAATTGTGATGCAATCACACCCACAAGCACTTAGGAATTGACATTTCGTATGGGTAATTTTTTTATTTCAGCCACCGAAGCATTTGATGATGATGGCCTGCCACATACCTTGGAACACCTTATCTTCCTGGGCAGTGAAGACTACCCCTACAAGGGAGTACTGGATTTACTGGCCAACAGAATGCTTGCACCTGGGTCAAATGCCTGGACTGACACAGACCACACCTGCTACACAGTTACAACCGCTGGAAGTGAAGGGTTTCTGTCTCTCATGCCTATTTATATAGATCATATATTGTATCCCACTCTTAATGTTAGTTCAGTACCTTAATGCTCCATTTTAATATTTATTTTTAATATTCCCATTATTAATAAAATATGTATTTATTCTCAGGATTCAGCCTTCATCACAGAGGTTCACCATATCAATGGTGAAGGAAGAGATGCAGGAGTTGTCTACTGTGAAGAAGAAGGTACAGAAAATACAGGGGAGAATAGAGTTCTGACAGAATTACTAAATCAAATCTATCCTGGGAAATGTGGTTACAAGTCACAAATTGGTGGAAAACTTAAGAATCTTAGAGAAAGCACAGATAACAATAAAGTAAGCACTTTGGAATTTATTTGTTTAGTATTTAGTGCTGTTTTTAGATTATTAAAACCATCCTTTTTCTTTGCAGATTAAAAATTACCACAAACAGTTTTACACACCTGAAAACCTGACCCTGATAATAACAGGAACAGTCGATGAGGGTGAATTCTTCAGGGCACTTACTCCTGTTGAAGAAAAAATTCTCTCTAAGGGACCTTTGGAACCCTTCAAGAGACCATGGCAAACTCCGGTTCCTCCTTTCACGACATCTGTGGATACTATGGTGCTTTATCCTGCAGACTGTGAAGATAATGGTATGGTGTACATTGGTTGGAGAGGGCCATCTGCAGTAAACCAGTTTTATGAGTAAGTTAAACTTCCATTCAGTTTCTTGTCTATGTATTTTAATTCTTATAACTAAATTTTTGTGTCAGAGTTATTTCCCTGTCAGTCTTATGTTTTCACATATTCATTGTCCCTTTTCATTTACTCTCATTTTTTCCTTACACTCCAATGACTAACAATATGATTCTATTTCCAAATTCTATATTATCTCTTCCGCAATGTTAACGACTTATATGTGGTAAACGCTGCTGTAAATGTTATCCATCAATATGTGTGCAGCTCTACTTATTCTTCTAAGATTTGTTGTTTTAATTATGTTGCCTGCTAATAATGTTCCTTACACCTACCTTGTGTGTCTGATGTTTGTCACAAAATATTGTTTTCCGATTCAATTTTTAATAAACTCTTATCTTTGCAGAATGTCCGCTTGTTCAACCCTTCTTCGGTATCTAACTGACACCTCAATCAGTTGGCTTCAAAAGGACTTTGTCGAAATTGACGATCCCTACGCCAGTTCCGTGAGTTACCTTAAAGTAATCAATTATTGGTTTTATAATTTGGGGTTAATTAATTGTATTTGCTTGCAGGTATCTTTCTCCCTTCAAGAAAATTCAGTATCCCTATTCTACCTTATATTCGAGAACGTTCCAAATGAAAAATTGGATCAGGTGAAAGATCAACTTTTCCTAAGTCTGAGGCGCTTCTACGAAGAACCCAATTCGTTTAATCTAGCCAGAATGAGATCCGTTATACAAAAGCAGAAAGCAGAAACTCTCACGAGTCTGGAAAATCAACCTCACGATTCGATAGCATTCATGGTCATTGGAGACATGCTGTACGGGAACACACCCGACGATGTTAGTTTTCGCAACACTTTAACCGGTAGTTGACTCTTCGCCGTGCCTCAGTCTAATAAACTAATCCAAAATTTCAGCTGAGAGAAAGACTGAACGCCAAAGACATGCTGGACAGGATGGTTGTAGAACAGGAGGGCTACTGGAAAGGTCTAGTCAAAAAATATTTCTTGGAAGCACCCAGTGTGACGGTCAGAGGTAAACCCAGTCGAAGTGAACAAGAAAAACTGACAGAAATTGAGGAACAAAGAGTAGTCAAACAAATCGAACTGCTCGGACCTGAAGGACTCAGACTTAAAGAGAAGACATTGGCTGAGGCTATCAAGATGAACGAGATTCAACCGCCTGAAGAACTGCTTACGAAATTGCCAATCCCCGACACAAATAAAATCACTTTCCACTCCATACATAGTTACACCCCCGATGATCCCCAAAAAAACAGAATCAACTTCTCTAAGGCTCCCGTGTATATGCACGTTGATGACTTGAAGACCAATTTCGTTTATGTAAGTGAAAATATTTAGGTAATCTATCCCTGTGCGATTAGAGTAGTTAAAAACATACTTTTTCAGATGTTGCTCATCATGAACACAGAATCTCTGTCTAAAGAGTTGCGTCCTTATCTTCTACTCTACCTGGAATCTATATTGGAGTCACCTATTCAACGCGGTGATAAATTGATAGATCACGAAGAAATCGTAGCACAATTGGAGGCAGACACAATATCTGTCTCAACAAAAATAGGAATGGAGTCTATTTGTAAGAGATTCTCCTGTGGATCGTACTGTCACTCTGCTAGTTTAGCCTTACAGGTAAATCTGCAGCTCATACTCAATTATTACCTTCTCGAACAACAATAAGCAACAATAAGCAGAACATTGATAGAAATCCCTCCAAAACATATTTTAAATGTAGCGTTTCGTTTTTCTTTGACCAACGACTATAATTCCTCGATTTAGCATAATTACTATTCTCAGGATCTCCTTGTAGTTTGATGTACTGTTACGAACCCACTTCCTCTGTTTTACATATGTATAATGCAGAATTGGCTTTTAGGTAGAGCCTAGAAAATATGAAGACGGAATCAAGTGGATCAGAGAGTTGTTGTTCAATACCGTTTTCACAAAGGAACGATTGAAAATAATTGCCACCAAAATAATCAATGACGTACCTCAATTTAAGCGAAAGGGTAGCAAAATCGTGTACGATCTTATGAAGGGAATGCGATTCGGCGAAGGTATCATCTCGACGAGTAGCTTTTTATTAGCGTTGCAATTTCAAAATAAACACGAGGTGCTATTTCACAGGTAGCAACCACTACTGGAATAGTTTGCTTCGACAGCAAAAGTTTCTGACGGAACTGGTAGAGAAATTAGACAATCCGGCCACGGCCGAGGTTGTTCTGCGAGAACTGGACACTGTTCGCGTACTTCTCACGGCTCCTGGGAACATAGCCGTTTATGTCGCAGCCAATTTGGATACTCTTTCATTGACTCACCCCGACATAATTGAGCCTTGGACCGAAGTTTTGCCAAAGCATGTCAACCCCGTGAAAATGAAGTACGTGTTGGATTATTCCACACAAACTGTTCAACATTTTCATTTTCTTCATCAATAAGTGCTTGATATTTTCACTTAATAATTTTCAGGTATTCTGTTGTTAATGATTACGTGCACATGAACAATAATGAATCTGAAGGTAATGGATGCCTGGTTGGTCTCGGCTGCGTAGATTCTGCTTTTCTTTGTCAGACGGTGTCAACAATACGGGATTTTAACGATCCGGATTTGCCAGCTCTGTTGGTGTTCATACAGTACGTGACACAGGTTGAGGTACGTATTTTGAATTTTGGCAATTTTCATTATCTGTGACCGTGGCGGAGATCGGGAGGAAAGATCACCCAACGCACTAGGTGGTATTTCGCTCAGCAGCTTGGTTGTAATTACTGGCGCACATTGCTTAGTCATTGTAATTTGAATCCTAAGAGTGATCCAAAATTCCTTCTTACCAATAATCGACTTATGGTTACGCACAACAAAAATAGTAGCCAAACTTGTATATGTCTTTAATATAAATATATTTGTACCGTATTTGTAAAATACATAAATAATGTACTGCATTGAGCATAAAATAGGAAAATATAAAAAAATTATTGAAATTTCAGGGTCCCTTGTGGAGACAAATTCGAGGGCAAGGCTTGTCCTACAGTTACAATATCACCTTCAAGCCGAACGAAGGTCTCCTCTACCTAACCTTTTACCGGTCGACCAATGTTTTTGCCTCTTACAAGGAGACGAAGCGCATACTTCAGGGCTACCTGGAAGAAGGAACCAAGTTCGAGGAGACTCTTCTCGATTCCGCAAAGAGTTCTTTAATATTCGAGATAATCGATGCCGAGAAGTGCATCAGTGACGTCGTTCTCGAATCGATTTTGTCCTATTTCAAGAAAGTCGATCACAACTACAATAAGTGAGTTGTCGGAAATTACACCTTTCATCCAGAATTCATTAAACTGAGCTTGCATTAGATCACCAACAAGCCCTAGAACAAAATGAGAATAAATGACGTATAAAGCAACATAAATTAGCTAGAGTGATGTTCTTGTCATGTTGCAACGGATGGCACTACCATTACTTGATAATAAACGCAGCAAAATAATGTTTGCAAAATATTACTCAGAGTAATAATATTCGAAGCGTATTTTATAATTTACTGTCAGTTTGTATCATTTCTACCTAACTCTTGAATGCTTAATAGCTTGTGTTTGGCAACTTAATGTAAATAGTTTAATTTATCGTGATTTAAGTTTTCAATTGATTTCTACGTTCATTTTACTGTTCCAAGATAAGAATCGGGATGCTCGTCTGATTTTATTAAACGGTCAGGTAGCTTTTCGTTATATGGTAGTATGCGTCAACTATACTATTTCTTTTTTTTTCAGAAACCTCGTGTCGAAGGTATCACAGGTGACTGCGGATCAACTGCTAGAAGTGGGAAGGAAATATATTTCACCCTTGTTCAGTTCCGACAGCAAAGTCAGCATCGTTTGTCATCCGTCGAAGGCGGCCGAAATCGCCGAAAACTTCCGACAGTGAGTAAAAAATATTCATTTTGGGTTCGGGGGTTTGACGTGGAAACATTTTCATTTTTCGGAAGTTTTCCCGTTTTTTTGCTTAAATTTGGCACGGAAGTCACGTTGTTCGCCTTCAGGTTAGCCCGAATTCGTTGCTGCGTTACAATCTTGATGTCGAACCTTGTCCATTTCCGGTTTTGAGTGCGTCTTCCGCCGTGATAGCCGCCAACGTAGCTAACGCCGTTTTCTTTCTTATTTTGCAGGATGGACGTTGAGGTGAACATTCATAAGTCTTTAGAGGAAACGTTCCTCAACGCCTGATAAGCCGTTCTCTATCTTGTCCATCTTGCCGATTATTTGCGTCAGTCCACCGTACCTGTTCCTCCTCTGTTTCCCGTCCCAAGGTTCAAGAAATACAATTTTTAAAAGTATTTTACAATATCGGAATTGTTTTCTTTTTTGTCTAACCGACGCATGAACCTGACTTCCGCGTTTTGAGCAAACCATCGGCTAATATCTGTCTGATTTATTATTTTATTAATGCGCACCTGAGCCTGTAATTCAAGGAAACCTGTTCAAGTTCCACGTAAAGCAGGTTTCAGGCGTGCTTTGTACCTTTCTTCATTTGTTGGAAATTGAAAGTGTATTGGTTTCCTGCTTATCCCTTCATTTCAGCTTTTTGCCAGCCTGCAATTTCAGGTATAAATTCGATGCCTGTGCCGGCTACGTCGAAAACGTGACGTCAATGACCATAGTTTGAAACCTTTACCAGGTGTTCGTCACTCCTTCCTCCAAATGCCTTTTGTATTGTTTCTGTTTGTGGGCGGCGATTTTCATTCTTTGTCATTTGGCTTGTTTCTATTTCTTTTGTCCGTTGCTTGGGTACCTGCACTTTGTTTCTGCTAACTATGTGCTATGTACTATGTGCTTTTTGATTCTGCACGCATTTCTGTGTCGACTAATACCACCTGTAGTCCTGCTTTTGTACTTTTTCTTTCTTTTTAAACCGTTGGTTGGTTTTTTATTTTAAACAATTTTTGTTTTCCACATTTTCTACCTGCTGCCGAGTTCACAGCTTCATTTTTCAAGTGACAAACTTTTGTGAATGTAGTCGCACACCATTTATCTTGTGGTTTTGTTCTGTTGCACTGGTTAAGGAATCAGACAACTACGATGAATTTGTACCGAACTTCATTACCACTTTTATCGACGATCTATTATTTTCCGAACTACTTTGGCATTGAGCAATTAACTTACTTTAATTAGAATTCGACCGTGACACGTGAGTGTCCGTCAGCTTCACCAAGACGTTTACTGGGGCCCAGAACCTGCGTCATATGGGAAATAGCAACAAATTTTGGGTTTTCTCGAGTGGAAAATCACAACGACTTAAGTGTAGTGTTGTCGAGTAAATCGCTTGCTTGGGTACCTGCCAAGTTGAGTATGCGTAGACATGTAAATAAGGTTCGACTTGAAGGGAAGGGTCAAAGGCCAGTCTCGGCATCGAGTGTTTGGAACTTTTGTCGATATCGTAAATGTGTAACACGAAACCACAAAACTACATAAATGTAACAAGAAAACATTTGGGTTTGGGTTTCTTTATGGTTTTAAAAGATTTTCACTTAGTTGTTACATTTTCTTATATCTTGGAATACCCTCGTAGATTTCTGCACTTAACTTACTACGATTGATGCTCAGATTGTTTTGTATAAATTTTATTACATCGTTTCCGCGTAACCCATTTTACTTACAAAATGAATACTGATTTCATAGATTTCATAGAAGTACACTTTCTCACAATAATTTATAAAATATGAACAAGTTCCAATTGACTATTAGCCTCGTGTTTGAAATATGGGTCACTCTCTATCGGCATGTGTGTTTACTTCTTTCGTATTTACCTCTCCTATATTTGCACCCAGATAAAGTTTTTATCACATGTTTCTGGATGCGTTTTCTGGATTGCCGCACCTTCGGGAATGTTGTTGAACTCGTTTGGAGTAAGCCCTCCATTGGGATTGTAAAAGCTGGTGTGGATTTGCTGGGATTATGTGCGCAGCAAAACACATTGTCAGTAATATGTCCTAGGAGAGCAGGTCATTGAAATTCCGAGATATGATCGGGGTGAAAAAATCTAAAACAAACAAATGGCGATTTGCCCGGCTTAGTTCACGGAGGCACGCCAAAAAATTGGTACGCGTAGCGTGAACTTAATTGTAGATTTCGCATAACTATTATCAAAGCCGTATGAATAATCAATTAGACCTCCATCGGTGGGAAAGGTCGTCTCAAACTATGATTATCGAGCCTCCATTTTGAAAAATTTTTCGCACCATCGAACGCGGGGATATGTCCGGATGGTGGTGTTAATTTCAGGTAAATTTAAATCGTTTCATCGTTCTAACGATGAGAATCAAACCTGTAAAGATTGACTTTGATGTCTTGTCCGATCGAACCCGTCGAAGCATATGACTGGTCCTTGAGTTATGACTTCCATGATGTGAAAGATCAATGTCAAACCTGAAGCCTAGAAAATAAGCCATTTGTGCTCATCCCGAGTAATTGTTGTGCGGATCGTAACAGATCACTGACAGTTGAATGTGCAGTCTTTCCTCAGAAGAATATCAAAGGTGGCGATTTTAACTGATTATTGACAAATATCATTTCCCAAGCTTTGAGGTAACTCGGGTGAGAAGATATTATCTTCTTGTATCTCAGAATCCAATTGACGAATAATTTGATCTTCGGGTGGTACTACCCGTAAAAATAAATTTCTGATGCGATACGCTGATATTCAACATTTAAATTGACGCAGACGAATGTATTAGGGTTGTGACTTGTGAGAGGCGATGAAAGATCAATAAAGAAATCAAGTATTGGTTGTGCACCTGAATGGCGAAGGAGTCCAAACAGGTAGAGGTAGAAATTTCAGGCATGGGAGTTTCAAAAAGCCACACCAAAGGTACGGTGTTGGCCGTGGAAGACTGCCTCTCTCGAGTGGCACAAGGAATTAAATTATTCTAACCCAAACGGTCAAGTTTTAGATACGGGGGTCAGGTATATCCAAGATCAAGTTTTACGGATACAAAAAACACAAGACTACTTGTATGTAATGTTAAATTATATTTAAATAGCTATCACAATTCGGCCCCATCTGTTTAGTTTTCTTTTAAATTTCTTTTAAGTTTTCCAGATTTTCGTTCGGGTGCTTAAAATACTCTTTAAAGCACTCCGTAACGCATGTCTCAGCTAAAAGATCAATTTCACCAAATGGTTGCTTTTTACTGAAAAGAACCAGGTTTTGAGTTTTGAGCAAATCACAAAGAGGAAATTCACGTTGCTATTAGTGTCTAGTTGGATACCTGAACCTCAATCTTACAGGTTCCTCGTTCTTAACCGGAGCAGACTTGAAAGGTTCCTTGCTACCTTAGCGTCGTTCTTGTCGACTTGGTATGGAGACAGTTGTGGTGTCTACGAAACTATCTTAGCGGGTACCTCGAAGCAGAGGACGTCGTTGTTGTTCTCGTTTCTCAGAGCCCAGTGGACGAGTACCTTGATCTTCGGGTAGACTTCGAGGATCTTGAACTGGTCCTTGTAGATGTAGTCCTTGCCGGCTTGCAGAGGGCAAGAAGCTTTGGCACCGGTACTTGCATCGAATATCTTCTCGCAGACGTTGGCACCATCGACTCCTATGAATGGAAAAGGCACTCCGAGGATCTCGGCGTAGACGGCGTTCGTCAGCTTGTGGACATCTTGCTTTGGTGTGAATTTCAATTCCACGGTTGTCGTCGTCTTCTTCTTGAGCAGGCAAGGTGGTTTGTCGCAGTTCGACAGAGACACCCGGTTGTTTTCCTTGAGTCCTGCGCCGCGGAAGCATTCGTCTGCACCCGCGAAAACGGCCAAAGAAAGCAAAGAAAAAACGACAAACTGTGTGAGGTCCATGTCGGCTGAAGTGAACAGATCGACTGATAGAAATCGGACTTGTTTTAACTGTAGTAGTAGGAGGAGGTTTCCTCCGTCGGCCTTGGTGGTATTCGTTTGCCCCCACTACAAGAACGACCCTGACGTACCTGAAACCAGACATGTTTAGCTTGCGAATCGGAAGGTTTGTTGTCGTCTTGTTTATTTTCTTCTCGTTGGTCAGGTATCCTCAGAGTGACACGGACGAGTAGGGGAAAGTGAAATCAACTTCTTAGAAATTATCTTAGGAGCTACCGGTTTGAATTAGGCAAAACTATGGGAAAATTATTGGAATTGCCTGCACCGGGCCAGGCTTGTGGAAGAGAACCTGACTTCTCGTTAAGGTTCCTCGTCAATGCCGTAACAAAACGCCTGACGTAAAGACCCATCAACATTTCAAGTAACACCGGAGCGCGTTCGAAGAAATCGACTCGAATGGGCGGTCGGAAGAATCGTTTGTAAATAGAAGAAAACACGAAGGCTAAGTAGTTTTTAAGTACTTTGTCGACATGTTTTCTCTATTTTAAATGAAGTTGCGTACTTTCGCAACGAGGAAACATTCCAAATGTACGACAACAACAACCCAGGTTTTATATTCAACAACGACTGGAAGCACTTCTTCCGACAAAATCTTCATTTTGCGTAATTCTCTTCCACATTCTTGAATAGCACAACTCGATTCTTATTCGAGTTGGTCGTGTACTGTTTTGTAGAAAATATTCAATTTCGTATCGTTCGTGTTAGACGCCTTTGTTTTTACATAAAGTTATGTCGGCCACATAACAAACGCAAGGTACAACTTGTCTTGAGAACAATCCGTCCTCCTCAGCAATAAATTTAGGCAAGTTGGTGCCCCGAACGCCGACAAGGTTTTTTTAGGTTGTTACAATTATTTAAATAAAAGTTTTGAGCGGAAGGAAATACACGGGGAAATGTGTCGAACATCAGGTGCGATAGGGTCGTTCTTGTAGTGGGGGCATACGAGGCATACGACCAGGGCCGACGGAAGAAACCTCATCCTACTGCTACAGTTAAAACGAGTCCGATTTCTATCAGTCGATCTGTTCACTTCAGCCGACATGGACCTCACACAGTTTGCCGTTTTTTCTTTGCTTTCTTTGGCCGTTTTCGCGGGTGCAGACGAATGCTTCCGCGGCGCAGGACTCAAGGAAAACAACCGGGTGTCTCTGTCGAACTGCGACAAACCACCTTGCCTGCTGAAGAAGAAGACGACGACAACCGTGGAATTGAAATTCACGCCGAAGCAAAATATCCACAGGCTGACGAACGCCGTCTACGCCGAGATCCTCGGAGTGCCTTTTCCATTCATAGGAGTCGATGGTGCCAACGTCTGCGAGAAGATATTCGATGCAAGTACCGGTGCCAAAGCTTCTTGCCCTCTGCAAGCCGGCAAGGACTACATCTACAAGGACCAGTTCAAGATCCTGGATGTCTACCCGAAGATCAAGGTACTCGTCCATTGGGCTCTGAGAAATGAGTACAACAACGACGTCCTCTGCTTCGAGGTACCCGCTAAGATAATTTCATAGACACCACAACTGCCTCCGTACCAACTCGACCTGAATGGAGCAAGCAACCAAACAGGAATATCTTATGGAAAAGATTGTCATGTGGAGGTACTACATTGGTACCATTTAACTAAACTGACACGTTGTACTCGTGGTCTGCTTGCTGTAGGTGTGGCTGTTGTTTGTCGACCGGGTGAATAACGGACGTGAATAACAAAATACCACGTGGTGTTATTGTTTGATAAACTTATTAATTTATATTGATCATAAATTGATCATTGGGCCGTGACGATTTTCCGATTGTATGTTTCTGTGCGGGTACTGCGACACATTTTAGTAGGTAGTTCACTCTCTAATGTGTGCTTTTATTTTTCGTAGACGCGAGTCATGTCCGAATTCTTTCACCAGCTTTATGTATTACTTAACCGTCACGAGTACCTGTAGAGGTAGTGGTCTGTAGTGACACGTTTCGCATTCAATAAGTTTAGTTTAAATTCGCTGCGTCATATTTATGTAGATATTTGTATTTTACTAATAGATTCATTCTATTTAGGTATTAAAATTATTTAATATAAGAATTATCATAAAACATTGGCTTGTGTATTGGAGGTAATAAGTAAAATATTCGACTGCTTTTAGCCTGTCACACTTCCACTCTTATTAATTTGATTTCCTTCTTGTGGGTTCGATAGTTCGCACAGTTTGGTATTTTGCCTGTCAGCTATGAATCCTGCTTAGGGCTTAGGTTGGGCTTTCGCTTTTTCGAATTTAGTGCCTAGGGAAAGTACCTGGAACCCGAACACGGTCACGAAACAATAACGTTCGTAGAAATCGAATGAATTAATGATTTAGAAAACTTCACGGTTTAACAAAAAATATTCTCGAATGGAAGGTTGAAATACAAAACATGAGAAAAAATATTGAAGGTATGCCCGATGGATTGTTTGTGGTAACGAAGTAAGGATTTGAGGACGTTCGCAGGCGGCAGGAAATAAACCGGTCTGTTTTGGACATTGAGAAGTCAACGACCGTCGAGTGCATCCGACGGGATGTTCAGAGCACTTCCGTAAACCCTTGGAGAAGGTCGCGAATTGTATTTGGGTTGACGTACAGGCATCCCGGGTGTACCTGACCATTGTGACTGTCGAGAGGATTGAAGGTCTGAGCAGAATATGTAAATTGTTATTGAGAAGAACGACGAGCGGTCGTATTTCGTACGAAATTAAAAACAAGAAACGGTTCATGGCGTAACGGACGCCTGCTATTTAAATCGAGTTGAAAGAAGTTCTTTTACGTGACATTACTGCTTTATCGGTTCTCTGAAAAACACACACCCTCGTGACAAACCGTACGACCGAGAACCGTCATGTGACTTTGCAGAGGCACAATAAAAACAGACGATAGAAATTTTCTAGAAAGAACGAACACGTAGAACTACGAGTACAAACCGAGAATGTACAATAAAAAATATGTAACAGCAAGGAGCGGTACAACTAAACTTAAAGGTTGTAACTAAATGTAACTAGGGAAAATGACGTCACACTACAAACAAACAATAAATAAGACATCCCGAAAGACATTAACCAGAAGTAGTGTACTATTAATAATTACAAACCAAAAACTATCATGTAGGATAAATGTAAAAACTAAATAACTATATTGCTAATAGTATATGTAAAAAACCAATTATTTATTTAATTAGCCGTAATACGTAAATAATTGTAAAATTACCTGTAATAATAAAATACAAATGGCACCCATACTTAA
Source organism: Polyplax serrata (assembly GCA_037055365.1). Taxonomy (NCBI): domain Eukaryota; kingdom Metazoa; phylum Arthropoda; class Insecta; order Psocodea; family Polyplacidae; genus Polyplax; species Polyplax serrata. The sequence continues at coordinate 9,111,148 of JAWJWE010000038.1, read as the reverse complement.
TATGTAAGAATAGTTATATTGAGAATAATAGCAAAAAGTTGATAAATAAGTTTTATCATAAAGACCTTAAGTAATGATATTAATACATAAGTCAGGTTGTTTTTTAAGTTCATGAATTCGGGCAGAAGATTTACTATATTTCCATCCCATGTCTATGATTCTCTGTGTGTCTTTCTAAAGGGTCTCTGTCTCGGTGTACGTCACAGAAGGAGTGATATTCTTCTACCGCCACTCTCTTCCATTTACAAATGTCTCATTTGTATTGAACAAAGCAGGAGGAAGAGGTAGAATGACAGCGGACCACCCAGGTGTTTGATTCTTCAGTTTTTACCTGTCTGCTTCGGGTCATTAGGTGACTTCCAAAAAAATTGGGTTCTGAGTATTTTTTTTTTTTGCAACAAGTCTGTTAGTAAGGACAGTGCCTAGGACTACAGCAACTTGGGAATGGTGTCTGGATAGCCGTGTGACACCATTTCCTAGTTTCTGTTTAACCTCAGGGATTTAATCTCAGTCAGGCACGTTCGCGTCACCAAGGGAACGTCTCGAATGCGTTCTACTATTCCGTCAATTACGCAAGTACCACGAGTCAATCCTTTGTAAGGCTCAGCCGTACCTGAAAAGTAATTGTGTTGATAAATTGAGTAAACGTCTCGTCACAAATATTGCAAAATCGTGAGCTTGCAAAACGAAGAAGCAAGCGACGGTTTATGCCTAGCCTCGTTAGACCGCCTCGCATCGAGTCCCAGACTTCACGAGGGTACGAAGTCTCAACCTTGTCGAAGTATAAAAAATAATGAAAATCGTCATTAAAACAAATTTTGAAACTAAAAGCTGCAGAGTGTGTTCAAAAGCAGTTTTACTATTCAATGCTTCAGCGGTATTAAAAAGTAACCGAAATATACAGAATTTTATAGATCGGTAAGTATATTTTATAAACAAAAAAAATGGCTACAATAGACGCGACGTTTTAATGAAACAATGGCTAGGACCTGAAAGAGACTGACTGACCGACATATAAAAAGAATTTTCCGGACTGAAATAGAAAAAAACTAGAGATAGATCACTATATTGCCCAACGGGGTAAATTCATACAACGCCTGACTCATTTTCAAATTTCGTGTAATAATCTCTGTTGTTGTGTGATGTGAGTAAAAAGTTGATGATGGTGACCAACCAACACATTTCTCCTTCTTGTTTGTCGCAAATCAGACAAAAATACAATTGAAATGAAGTCATAAACAAAAATATAAATTTTTGAAATGCCTTCTGAATTGCAAAAAAAATTAAAAATCAAATGTCCAATTGTTCTAATAAGGCTGGACTGACGCCACAATTTGGTCCTAAAATTTTAATAATTAGGACATGGGGTTTATCACCAGTTGGTGCTTGTATTTATCATTTTACATTAAGTATTGTATGTACATAAATTATGTATTTGATGGAGACACCATCGTAAGAGTAGTTTTTGGGTCGGTCGCAAATATCGCAAAAGGACACTGCATGACGACGGACGTTTCGTTTAACCTCAGGTACTGACATTTTCTTCCCTCGAGGACGGAGTCCAAAAGTTTTGACGAATATTAATAATTGTTGACCCAATTGAAATTCAGCTGGTATTCTTCGGGTCAATAAATGCGATTTATTTAGTGGAATCGGAGAGGGTCATGGACGGGACCGAAAAGAGGGAATTTCTTCAGTGATTCTCACGAATGCATCCATTACTTTTTGGGCATGATATATTTGGTGTTGTGGAAATGGTTTTGTTCGAATGGACTCGCGTTCCTGCCCGGGAGGAGTAACTAAAATAGTTTTGTTTCCAACGGGCATTACCCAGTTTGGCTATGGCTTTTTTGTTCGCTGTCGGGTGGCCGTTTCATTTTTTTACGTCCAGGGCTAGCGTCGAGTGCAGACGCATGTCACGCTGACTTGCAGGCGGAAATTACAAGAATAACGCGCAATATTCTCCCCGTTTCGGACTTTTTGTTTCGGTCGGATGAAGACGAACAAATTTAAATGACAAATTAAATGTGTTGCCAACTGTTGAAAAATAAAAACTTGATCTCATTATTGGTTGTAAAATTAAATTAAAATTGAAATAATTCATATTTTTTTTAAAATCGTATTAGTTCGATTGAATCAAGATCTCGGAATTAACACGAATTTAACGGGAAATTAATTTTAAGTGTAGAAAATTACAATGCGAAATATGAAAAAAATTTCACGTTTCGCAACGGAAATGGGAGCCCGTTCAGAAACCACTGCTCATCTCGTCGACTGAACGCGTTTCATTTTCGTACTGTTTGACCTGGTGAAAATGTAACTTATTGGTGCAATAAAACTCTTTGTGTTCGACTTTGTAGAACAGAAAGGGAAAAGTTGTAAATGACTCAGTGTTAGGATTCTGTAGATTACTTTTAGTTAAAAGGAGGTACTTTTGACTATGGAATGGATACTGGCAAAGCAAGACAGGTAAATTAGAGGACTCACCTGATTTTCATTGTTCGTTAATTTCAGATGGAATCAAAGTCTTATATTTTGTATATTTTAACAGAATGTCGGCCCATCTGGTGGCCTTCACCGCACGGACTCCTTTCGAAAAGTCTTACCCTCAAAACCGAGTGCCACGGTAGATTCTCGCCTGTCAATGTCAATGAAAATGATCGAGAGGCCTGTTGGGAATGAGGGAACCAACAGGGGAAACAAAATGTTTCTTCCTTACTTCCTTGAATATGCTATCATGGCAGAGTAGTAAGTTAAAGCAGTTCATTTTGAATAAATGATGGGTGACTGACTTGATGTCAAATTTTTAGTAGGAAATTTGCTCTTGTTTTCAGTTTAATGCTTCAAAAACAAGAATTAACTGGAATCTATGTGATACCTTCAGATGTGGATCCCTTAGGTAAGTACATAAATTAAGAACTGCATATAACCTGCACATAAATTAAAACCACACATTTGTTGCGAATTAACAAAATAAATTTTTTCAGTATGGTTCGGTGTCATATTTGTCAGACAAGGATTGTATGAAGGTGGAATATTTAGATTTCAACTTCTCTTTCATGAGGACTTTCCGGATGGACCCTGTCCAGTAAGTTTGACTGGTTTTTGACCTGTTTTTTTTTACCTACAAGTCTTTAAACAAAAATTTTATTTTAGAAAGTTATATTTGAAAGTGATGTCTTTCACCCTGCTGTAAATATTGAAACTGGGGAACTCAATGTCTCTGATGAATTCAAAGAATGGAAGAGGAATGTCAATCATGTTTGGCAGGTTTTACAGTACGCTGGAAGAATATTTTACAGGATTGACCTGAAGTCACCTGCCAATAATGTGGCCTCTGAGTTGTAAGTAACACTTTATATAGGTAGTACTTTGCTAAGGATGTGTATGTGATGCTGCAACAAAAATCCTTGACTTATTTTGTGCCTTGAACTCTTTTCAACTGTAATTTACAAAATTGTAGGCAAAAACAAAAAACTGAAATTACTTGCACCTGGTGATTCAATTGGGTAGCAGTCAATAAAATTCGAAAGAAATATTAATTTTTGCCATTTGAATTTGTTATAATGTAATTATGAATTTCACTGCTGCATTGCCCATTTTTTGTGTTGAATTTTTTTTAACTTAATTAACATGAGTTGTCTTTGTCTGGTTTTGGTCAACAAATAAATTACACCTTGGTTACTGTTCTCTATTAAAAATAATATTATTTGTAATGAATTTAAAGTTCTAAAAATTGCAACACAATAATGGAGGAATACATTTATATGAAACAGTCTGCTAGAATTGAAGGGCTTGGTTCTGTTAACAATGGTTGATGGCTGAATGTTCGTGTTTTGTTCAACAGGTTCACAAAAGACAATGAAAAATTCAAGAAATTAGTAAAGCTCTGCGTCGAAGAAAGTCAAGCAAAGATAAACCAGAAACCGACCAATGAGGATCCAAATTACCTCCATTTCGAACCATACAGCGAGAGCATGCATGAGTCAGTCAGACAGCAAATGCAAAAGATGCAAGAAGAATGAAACACGGAAGCTGTAAACGTGGGTCAATGGATAGGACAATGTAAATGTGGCAAGATCACATTATTATTTATTAAAATTTGACAATTTGCAATAATGTTAATACCTGATGTATTTTTCTATTTAAATAAATAATTGTTATTTATTTTTAATGATTAATTTGTATCATTCTTTTCTTTAAGCATATTCCCGAGGGATTCAATGAAATCAAGTTTCAAAATTCTTCACCAAACTGAAAGTTTTCATTGAGTAAGTTCTCAGGTTTAATATATTTGTCGAGCATTAATTGTTTTATTTAATAAATAACGATTTGGGGTATATTTTAAGATATACAGCAATCACACACTTCATTGTCTTTATTAGGTTCTCGAAGAATAAAATGAAACCTGCAAAAAATTATGGTTACAGGCACTAAATGGAGAAGACTTCTACAGGTAGGAGGCAGGCAATAATTTAATAATTTTTCAAAACTCTTTTATCGAATAACATTATTTAATAATCAGGCAAGTCTGAACGGACTTCTCTAACGGACTTGAGATTTTATTCTCAGTAACAGACATGAACAGTACATTAAACTATCCAAGAAGTTTATAGGTGAGACAAATTACTGACTGGTTAAAAGTTTTCCTTTATTTTTCTCTGTTCCCACAAGAAAACACAAAAGATTATTGGTCGCGGAAAGACATCCCTTCTTTCGCGAGTTGTATCTTCTTTAGACTGCTCGACACCAATTCTAATTATTCCAAATTCATTCCAGAAATGTCATCAGTTAACGGGAATCCTAAACAATGAAATTTTATAATAGTTTACCATTACATTCGGTGCTTTTTTTTATTTTTAATCTTCTTTTGTGTGTGGGCAAGTCGAACTTGGATTACCAAGAATGATTTTCCCACAGGTTAAATTCCATCGTTGGAGTACATAAACGCAGAGTGTTACTTTTTTGGAGACACTCCTTGACACTATTTCATCATTCATGAGCAGAATATTTATCTTAGTGGTGTTTACCTATAAGACAAAAATTCGTATAGTTACGTTACATAATTCAAGGCAAATTTATTTACAGATACATTAATTGATAATTTATTGATAAACAAGAAACCAGCGGTCAATACCCTTTAAAAAGTTGTTGAAACTCATTACTGAGTGTTAAATGGGAGAAAGAAAATTATGCCTGCAATTGTTTCTGTTTATTTAGAAAAGAAAAACGTCCCAAATTTAAAATTGACTTTACAAATGGTGTCCCATTAAAATGTTTCAAACCCTTTGGTTTTATCTATTTAATCTTCATCGTTTGTAAATCTCCGGATTACAGTTCGTAGATTAAATTTCTTTTGACCTGACCTCCCCTGTTGGCAACGAATTTCCACGGAATTTCCACTCTCTTGGAAGTGACCGTGAAGGGTGGAAGGTACCGTTCTGCGCCAACAGCAGTGGTGAAGTTCCTTCCATCAGGGAATTGGGTTGGAGGCTTCTTGCCAACATTTAGTAATTCAGAGTTTATGGTTTAAAGTTTTATCTGTTGAATTATCGGCTAATAACAGGATTTTCTTGTCGTTCTGGATTACGTCGTTAGAAAATTCTTAAGGATTTTGACGACCCATACGAGTGACACTTCACGTAGCAGGTTTTCAGGAGACAGTAAGTCCTAGAGAATTTTTTTTAGAACCGTTTTCCAGTCAGTGCACTGCCACTTGAAAGAGTCCCTGTTCTGTTTTAATTTCAAACTAACTTCATATCAGTTGGTGACCAAAAATTAAGTAAAAGTAGATTTGTCTGGTGTTCATGTAATTCGTAAATATTATGAGTCAGTACTACTAAGCTACTACATAAAAGAAATACAGATGTATGTTAAATGTAGCTAATGTGCTACCACCCACTAATTTAAATTAAACTAGCAGTACTTTTTCTAATTAGTTCTACAACGGGAGACAAATAAACAGACAATACTTAGACACTGGGGACACAGACAATATTTTTCACTATGTGATTTTATAATACAATGTTGTCACGTGGTTTATCTCTTAATAAATGATGGTTCAGTGGTCTGGGGACTATTGAAAGGATTGTGGTGTCCCCAACTGTTCTGCTACCCAAGTACGAAATCTCAGGTCCTACAAAAGAGTTCTTAGGGTAAAAGAATTGCAGTTAGGAGTGTCAATTTCGGGTAAATATAAAATGAATTGCGCTGATGTGTGTGACGTTTCGAACAAGACTTGAAGCGAACCGTCCCCCAAAGGAAGTTCTGAACTTTGAGAATTTTGTGAGAATGATGGTGGTAATTAGTCTCTAGGTTCGACTGATACAACTAGAGAAAGTATCTGTTTTGCACACTTACGATTGCTGTACTAATGTAAAGTACATTTAAATGTTTTTATGTACATAATCGGAGTTATATTGCAAGTCTACAAAATGACAACGAAAAGAAATCGATTTCCTCAATTTCAGGTAATTTATGAAAAAATTGGAGCCGTTTTCTTACCCAAATTTGTGTGCTTGTATTTTAAGGGAAATAATTTTTCTGGAGAGCCGCTAGTATTCGTGCACTGTAATTGTATTCTGTACGTATTGAAATCCAAAACAATTACACTTCGTTTTGTGCATTCAAGCAAGACTCTATCAGGGTGATCTATTAACATTGAAAAGATCTTTATCATCTCCACCGGTGTTTTATTATCTTTATCTTAACCATAAATGCTCATTCCTTTAGGTCCTTCTATCAAAACATCAACCGAGTTTCAATCGTACGAATGTGGTCGTACCCCGGGAAGTTTTGAAGTGAACTACCCTTTTTGAAAGTTTATATTTTATTATGTTTTATTGCTGTGTCAATAAGTTCGATCTCACGTGTAGATTTTTTTCTGTGCCGTCAAATTATGTAAGTGAAGTTTTCATTCGCCTTGTGTGGTGGTGTTCAAGTGTCCCGTACAAATATCTATACATAATTTGTCTTTGTTTGTTTCACCATGGACTGTTGATTAATCTGTGGGCAACAAAAACGTTATTTAAATAATATGATCATATATAATAAAGTTATATTAATTAAATGATTATACGATTATTGTTATAATTAAATAATTGTATTATATTAAATAAGATACGCATACGTAATAAATCGTATGTGAGTTGTTAGACGTGTAGTACAGACCTATGAAATTAATAAATTCCCTTACAGAAGGTTAAATAGTCGCTTTAAACAATTTGTGTAGATAAATAGGAAGTCATTTTTTAGAACTGTGGTGTAATTAGTGGGTGTGATTTAAGATTTTTCAGACAATGGGACACGAAGTAATCGAACGGATGAGAAAGTTGTTTCCTTTCCATAAAATCTTATTAATTAGACATTTTAATTTTACAACAAATGTACAACATAATAATAATAATAATAATTAATAATAATGTACAAATTATCAGAAATTTCTTGGACGTAATTAGAATTTTATTATTCATTTTTTATGTATGACCGTGTGCTGTTTTATATTTGTTTAGGTTTAATCCGGATTCAAACGTAGCAGAAACGAAATTTATTGAAGATGATTCAGGGGACGAAGAATCGATATATGAGGATGATGCGTCACTGTCGACCGATGAAGAGTATGTTTTCCTTCTCATTTCACTTTTTTTTGTGTCTTACTATGTATGACTTTTTTGTTTTTGCTTTCTTTCATGAATAAGAATTACAAAACAAATTTTTAAACGTGCGGTAACTATGTTACCAACTGATAGTAGTGCTTGTAGGTATTTATCCCTTGCTTCTCGTATGTGCGGTCACTTCGTTATCCTTTAGTTGCCATTCATCTCTCCCTACGTCCTCGCCGTTACCTGCCATGGTGACAAGCCTAACAACAACAGCCTGTATCTACTGTATATTTTTATCTTTTAAGGTAAAGTAAAGAGACAAAGTAAAGATTTGTTCCAAATTAAAAGAAATGTAAACTTGACAGTTTAAATCAATCAATGAATCAGTTAAAATTAGGACAACAATACGACCAACAAAATAACCCTCAAAACAAAAAACTTACTTTTTATCCAGTGGGTTAACAACGAATCTGCTGTCACTAGGCCCCATCTCCGAGGGTATCAGAAGGAACACAAAATAAAATTCCTGTTCTATTTCATCACTTTCTGAAACGCACATCCCGTGCCCTCTCTGAGAGATCACAAAGGTTTCAAAAGTGTGGACAGCAACATTTTTACTTGTATATGACATCTAGTGGATAGTTTTGTCACTGGGGTCCTTCCTCACGGTATCAGGAGCAAAATCAAATAATGCTTCTCTGATACTTCTTCAATCTTTTAATCTACGATACGTACAGCCCATGCCCTCTGTATGAATTATCGACAGTTAAAAAAATGGAACGTCTCAATCAATTTGCCATCTGGTGATTTTAAAAGGAATCTGGAAGCTCCACCCCCAAAGTATCAGGATGGAAAATCAAAAAAAGCTTGCTTGATACCTCCTAAGTTTTATCATCGCCTGATACAACACACGCAAAATCCTGTATAAGAAATCGTAGAATCGTGGTCACGCGCTAAAATTTTTAAACCGTTTATGACATCTAGTGGACGAATTTTTCGTTTCCCAGTTACAGGATTTATTCATTTTGCCATCTGACGAATTTAACAAGAAACAGGACGCTCCACCCCTAAAGTATCAGGATGCAAAATCAAACAACGCTTGCTTGATACCTCCTAAGTTTTATCATCGCCTGATACAAATCAGCCTGTGCCCTCTATAAGAGGTATCTAAAAGTTTCCAAAAACGAACACTGAAATTCATGATTTTGCCATCTAGCGGATATGAAAAAGTTTAGAGCAGTGAAGACTAAATCATTTAGTCTTTTTGCCATCTAGTAGATTTTAAATGAATCAAGAAGCTCCACCTCCAAAGTATCAGGATTCAAAATCAAACAACGGTTGCCTGATACCTCCTAAGTTTTATCATCGCCTGATACAAATCAGCCTGTGCCCTCTATAAGAGATATCTAAAAGTTTCCAAAAACGAACCCTGAAATCCGTGATTTTGCCATCTAGCGGACATCAAAAAGGTTGGAACAGTGAACAATAAATCACTTAGTCTTCTGCCATCTAGTAGATTTTAAATGAATCAAGAAGCTCCACCTCCAAAGTATCAGGATGGAAAATCAAACAACGCTTGCTTGATACCTCCTAGGTTTTATCGCCGCCTGATAGAAATCAGCCTGTGGCCTCTAAAGAAATCTTTAAAATTTTTGAAGAACGACCATCGAATCGTATGATTTTTCGCCATCTGGTGGACATAAAACGTTTTATAAGGATTAAGAAAAAACAGTTTTCTCATTTTGCCATCTAGTATATTTATAAATAGTCATTTTCAACTCTAGAAGCTCCACCCCTAAAAAATCAGGAACAAAATCCAAAACCTTGTAAGATTTTTGATCTGTCGATACAAATATCGAATGCCCTTTCTTCAAATTTATTCAAATTTTTGGCGGAGTATAACTTTAGAATATTTGAGTTCATCATCTACCGGAGTAAATATTATTATTAGTTCCTCAACAAAACAATCAGGAGTAACAACAAAATAACCGTCGTATAAGACCTCCTAAGATTATTTAAGTCCTAAGTTTAATTGCAAGATAGCAAGAAGTAACCAACCAAGCACAATAATAGAAGATCGGAGACCAACATCTTCCAGTAATTTGCTCTGTGTTGACTAGTCCCACTTTTTTGTGTACTCTCTAGAGTAATTGTCTACTGTCGTGTAATTCTGTCATTTTTTTAACAGAGAGAAGGTCTTGCCTAACTGGGACAAATTCAAAGATATTCATGACAAGGGGGATAGCATATCAATGGCGGACACCTCCTTCGTTGATGCCTCCTTTCAAATAATAAAGCTCCTTGCCTACGCCATCACGTTCACTCTCGTTCTGGGTGGTGCTGTGTTTGCCAAATCCACTCTACTTCTGATGACGTCACAGCTCTCTCCCAACCGAATAATCTCCGTTAAAATGGGAAACCTGAACTTGAGCCTTCAATTGCCCCCGGTTGAGAAGTACCTCTGGATTTGGTCACTTATTTTCTGCTTCTCCGTACCTGAATTCGGAGCTTTCATACGGTCTGTAAGGATAGCAATCTTCAAGGGCTACAGCGGAGAGGAAGACCCTCAGGAGGAAATTACCAAGAAAAATTCTGTAGCCTACAAGTACGTCATTCTTGTGACGATCCTGATGGAAACCCTTCATGTTATTGGCTTGTCCATTTTTGTCTTTGGAATTCTTCCCTACATGGACGTAGTCAAGGGAGCCATGTTGACTAATTGCGTTTGCGTCATTCCCGGTTTTCTGAGTGAGTGCTTTAATCTACCCCTGCAGTGTTTCATTTGGGAACACAACCACAAACGAAATTCATTCACATGTACACATTTGTGCCTGCTCCAGGTGTTTTATCTCACAATTGCAAAGACGTACACAACAAATTTCTCCTTGCTGGAAACATTCTCGCACTTTTCTTTCAAATCACCGGTTTGCTCACGTGGCCCATTCTCTTCAGGACGTACAGCCCACATCTCTGGCTTACCCCGATCTCTCTCATTTTGATGTCGTGTAAATGGTGGAAGAACTACGTGTCGGAAGAGTCGCCCATCGGTATGCATTTCTTACATTTCTAATCGTTTCATTCTCTTACTTTGCTTACAATCTGCCTACTCATCGACGTTTTTAGGATTGATAAAGTTTCTCGCGAGGATTAAAGGAATTTTAAAGGAGAAAACAGTACTCCTCTACAAAATATACATCGGAATATCCTTGTGGAAGATAGTTTTGTTCCTCTGCATCAGTATTTCGATTCTTCAAGTCCAGGGCATGGACGCCGTTGATTTTTTTCAAAGGACCATTGAAGCTTTCGGGGACCGTACTATGGTGGCCAATGAGGTATCAATGAAAATGTTTACGTACTAAATAAAAATTCTCGATTGAACCCGCGGTTATGTGTTTAAGGTAGACATCGTGGAACAATCCAGAGTGAATAATACGTTTCCTGTTCCTTCAATCGGCCCGAAAATTCGATGGATAGTCGGTGCACAGATACTGTCGGCTTACATTTGCTACGTATTTGGTAAATTTTAGTTTTTTGTCTTAGCGACAGCCATTTTGCTAACCTCTAGAGCGTGTTTTTTGCTTATAGGTAAATTCGCCTGCAGGGTTATGATTCAACCTTTCAGTTTTGCTCTTCCCTCTGCTCTTGTCGTGCCTGCCACTATTATTTTCGTGATCGTCACAACCAGCTACCGGAACGAGAACCCATTTATATTCTGCGCCATACTTCCCAATTATGTTTTCTTCAACGCTCCTCAAATATACGACGTTCAGAAATTTTTCATCGGCGAGGTAAAAAAAGTGTTAGGAGGGTTATGATGTTTTTTTTTAAATTAACGAATGCGGCTGTGATTTGGTGCATTTGTAGTTAGGACTCGTGTGGATTCTCTGGGTGGTTTCCCAGGTGTGGATTACGTTCCATATTTGGCTGCCTCGCTGCGAGAGACTGTCAAAGACGGAGAAATTATTCGCCACTCCGATGTACTCGGCTTTCCTTGTCGATCAATCGATCGCTCTCAACCGGAGGAGGGACGAGGTAAATGCGGTAAATACGACCAAAGAGGTGAGACGGTCATTTTTGAGCTGAAAGCACCGAGTTTTTGCTTCCAGTTCGAAACGGTCGGAAAGAAGAGTGGAGTGCCCCCACACATCATCGCGTGTGCCACAATGTGGCATGAAACGAGACCTGAAATGTTGGAAATGCTCAAATCGCTTCTCAGGTTGGACAACGATCAGTGCCTGAAATTGAGTGCGAAAAAGTGCGTCAACGATCCTGAAGCGGAAGCAAATTTCTACACTTACGAAGGTGAGTCAAAACTCTGGTACGGGTTGTACAAGAAGACAAAAAGGAGCTTAGTAACAGATATCTATTTTTGTCTTACGTCTTGCAGCCCATATCTTCTTCGATGATGCTTTCGAAATAGAGAGCGAGGAGAGCACTAGAACAGTCATAAACGGATTCGTACGGGATTTCCTTAAAATAGTCAAGAAGGCTACGAAAAATGTGTACAGGACCGAAGATATTTGGATAAAACCACCCCTAAAGTATTCCACCCCATACGGTGGTAGACTGGAGTACACAATGCCTGGTGAAAACAAATTGTACGTTCACTTGAAGGACAAAGACAAGATCAGGCACAAGAAGCGATGGAGTCAGGTCGGTACAGAAATGGGTAGGTGCAAAGCTACCCGCAGGTTCGGCTACTCGAAATTGACCGTTTCCACTCTTAGGTCATGTACATGTACTATCTCCTCGGGTACAAACTCATGGAACTGCCCATCTCCTACGAGCAAAAAATGGAGAAAGCCGAAAACACATTTTTGTTGGCGTTGGATGGTGACATTGACTTCAAACCGGACGCTGTACTTTTGTTGGTCGATCTCATGAAGAAGAACAAGAGCCTGGGTGCTGCATGCGGAAGAATTCATCCTGTGGGGTCAGGTGGGTATTTCTCGCTGCTTTTGTGGTGGATGGTATCGCGTTGCATGTGCTTAAAACAGGTAGGTATCAATTATGTACACAAGTCAAATGTGATGTCTTATGTCTTCACAGCCTCGCTCATCCACCTCAAACTTTGTCAGCTTTCAAATGATGACGAACCATTTCAGGTTTTATGGTGTGGTACCAGCTTTTCGAGTATGCCATCGGCCATTGGCTTCAAAAAGCGACCGAACATATGATAGGCTGCGTTTTATGCAGTCCTGGTTGTTTTTCTCTATTTCGTGGAAAGGCTCTAATGAGTTCAAACGTGATTAAAAGGTACACGACCAAAGCTGAGGAAGCAAGGCACTACGTTCAGTACGACCAAGGTACAGTACGGTACGGTACAATAAACCTTGACTTTTTGTACGGTTTGAAATATCTTCCGAAACGTTTCTGACTAGGTGAGGACCGATGGCTTTGCACGCTTCTCCTCCAGAGAGGATATCGCGTGGAATATTCGGCTGCAAGTGACGCGTACACCCATTGCCCGGAGACTTTCAGCGAATTCTACACGCAACGCAGGCGTTGGATACCCTCAACGCTGGCCAACATTGTTGACCTGCTCAACAACTACAAGCACACGGTGCGGATCAACAACGACATTTCTCTTCTCTACATCGGCTATCAGGTTTGTCCGCGTTTTTACTCGCCTCCCTCTGTCATCGAGCAATTTTCCTAACTCTGTTTCCCGGTAGATGTTACTTCTGGTTGGAACCATTCTCGGGCCAGGCACCATTTTACTTATGCTTGTGGGCGCCTTTAACGCAGCCTTTCACATGGACAACTGGACAGCTCTCTACGTCAACCTGATTCCCATTTGCGGTTTTATTCTCTGCTGTCTATTCACCAAGTCACAGTTTCAAATATCAGTCGCCCTTGTGATCAGTTTGGTTTACGGACTGATAATGATGGCCGTTCTGGTAGGAGTCGTGATGGAAATCAAAGACGACGGATTTCTTTCCCCCTCTTCGCTGTTTCTCTTCACAACGGTCGCGGAGATCGTTATAGCCGGAATTATTCATCCGCAAGAGATCTTGTGCCTAATGAGCGGAGTCATCTACTACGTCACCATACCTAGCATGTATCTACTTCTCATCATATACTCGGTGTGTAATTTGAACGTGGTTTCATGGGGCACGAGGGAAGTGGCCAGGAAGAAAACCAAAGCGGTAGGCAAATTACTTAATGTCTGAAATAAAAAAAAAAAATAAATAAACAAAACGAAAATCGTTACGAAACGATCATGTCAGGACCTGGAGAACGAGAAGAAAGCGGAAAAAGTCAAACTCTTCGGCCTGCTCGATAACTTCTACGGCAAGCAAGAGAAGGAAGTGTCGGGAGCCGTCGAATTTTCACTTTCAAACATTTTCAAGTGCATGTGTTGCACAAACGACAAGACAAACACGACGACGGAGCAGTACATAAAAATAGCAGATACTTTGAACGGACTCAAGAAGAAAGTGGATGATCTCGACAGGTGAGGGTAACACCTACGACCCAATCAAAAGTAAGTAAAGGATAACTGATTCGGTGGACTTGTACGCAGGAACATTTACGTGCAACACAACGCCGAGGTGATGCAGATGAGAAAATCGCTCAGTCTCAAGTCTTTGGGCAAAGAAAAAGGACAACAAAACGTGGATTCCCTCAGCGAAGATTTTTCCGACAAGATTGCCAGAGGTGAGGGAATCCTACGCTTGTTGGAAATTCAAATGAAAAGGGAAGGCGGTAAATAAAGTACCCGTTGCAGGTTCGGACAGTTACGGTGACGACGAATCCCGAGACGAACTCTTCAACCCGTACTGGATAGAGGACAAAGATCTTCGGAAATCCAAATTCGAAGTTTTGAGTTCTCAAGAGATCACGTTTTGGTGTCAGCTGATAAAAAACTATTTGAGTCCACTGGTAGAAGACAAGGAGAAGCAGGTACGCCTTTCAATTTTTACTACAAATAATAGATAAAACTAAATATTAATAATTTATTAAAAATAAATAACTTTTAAAATGGACGGTAACGGAAGACTATTTTTTTTGCTTTTGCCACCTCTGCCACTTACGAATGCTGGATCCTTCAAATTCTTAGTGTACTTTTGAACTCTCTGTGATGTCAGCGACTTCTTTTCACCTAAAGAACACAACAAACTCGTTGTACAACCGGACGTTGTCTCGTTACAGGCGGAAATGACGAAGAATCTCCGCGATCTGCGGGACAAAATGGTCGTTACCTTTTTCATGTTGAACGCTCTCTTCGTTGTCGTGGTCTTTCTTCTCCAGGTCAACAAGGGTGAGATACACATAAAGTGGCCGCTGGAAGCGAGGGCGAACATCACGTTTGATCCGGTCACCTACGAGGTGAGTCCGACGAATGGAAACGACAGGTTGAGTAGATGAAAATCGGAGCAACTGAGAATCGCTGCCGTGTTGGTGATCCGTTCCAGATAAACATTCAAAAGACGTACCTCGAACTCGAGCCGGTGGGACTCATCTTCATCTCGTTTTTCGCTTCGGTTTTGGTCATACAATTCCTGGCGATGCTCCTGCACAGGTTCGAAACTCTCTGCCACCTCCTGTCGAACACGCCGCTGACCATACTGAAGAAGAAAAAGGTAATTGGTAATCAATTTACGGTAAGGAGTTACCAGCCTTTACTACGCAAAGTGAAATTTCAGACCATGACCTTCCGGGAGAAGCTGGAAAACGCGAGAAAGCAGTTCAACATACAAAACGCCAGGATGAGTGGAAACCTGAGAGACGACATGGAAGAACAGATCTTGGTGGACGAAGAGAAAGGAGTGGACAAAAGAAAGTCCCGAGCGATTCATCCAGACGAGTTGTTCAACAGTATATTTCAACAGATGAAAGAAGAAGAAGGTAGGTGTTAAGTACTCTCACACCAGGTACACCTGGTACCATTCTGTATGCCTGATATTTATCATCTTATACCTTTCAGAGAGGGAAACGGCCGAAAGAGAAGAAAAAAGAAAATCGAGCGTTTTCCCCTGGAGGCGAAGCAGCATACAGAAAGAGAACGCGACCCGACGCGTCACATCTGTACGTAAAATTCTGTCTCACCTGTAGAATAATAATCCGTCACTTCTCATCTTCAATCTGAAAAAAAATAAACGTTACTTTTAGGTTAACACCTTCAATTTGGATAAAATAGATGAGGAACTCTAATAGACAGGTGGATGGGAGCGACGTCTCATCTATGATCTGTACAAATACGTCACTTTATTTGCAAAAAAAGATAACAAAGAATCCAATGAACTAAGTGCTGTGTTTAGCAGACAGTCTCTTTTGTAAGAAAATATATCGAAAATGGAAGTAGACACAACAGCAGGCAAATTACAGGCACAACTAACGTCCCTGGTTACTCTACTCTTTGTAGGGTGAACAAAAATGTTTGCAATTGAATTCGGCAATAAATTCAAATTAATTTCAGTCTGTCTGATACTCACCAGTCTTATCAATCACCAGAGTACAGTTGGAGGTACGGCTGCGGATCCGAAATTTTAATAAGGTTCTCTGGTGACACTTGTTCTGAACACATCGGACAGGTTGCTTCTGATTTTAACAGACTGAACAATTCCGACATAATCGCGGGAAAATCGCAATTGGGGCAAACGGTTAAGTCATCCTTGACTATGTGTCGTCCGGTGGCTATACAGAAAGGCAGACAGCTCTTACACTGCTCGCAATTCAGGTCGTACTCAGGTACGGGAAGTTCACATACGGGACAAGGAGACTGTGACTCTTTCTCCTCTCCCATGCCCAAGCGATGCTCCTTCCCCGGTTTTCTGACGATCGCCTCGATTTTCTTACTGTACTTGGAATCGATCTGTGATCTGTACTCGGATCGCATAAGAACGGCCGCAAAATTGAATGCAGATGTTTTCAGTCCTGCTCTGCTGCACTCGATTACGGTCGACGTCAAGATTGGTACTATGTGAGAGGGGAACTTGGAAATGCTGTTGGCGACTCTGATCAGCAACCGAGCTCCATTTGTGTGGTTGCTTCGTTTGACGTGCAACCGAACGAGAATGTACGAGTGAAGAAGCATGAGATTCGAGTACATTTCCTGCGGTATCTTAATGCCGTTCCGACTAAGTTCCAGGTACATGGTGAATAAGAGATCATGAGCCACACGGTAACTTCCATTGATCTGCTCTTCGTTCGCTATGACTATGGCAGTTTTCGCCGCTTCCCTGTACTGCTTACGAGCCATGTATAGCTTGAACAGGTATTTGGCTTCCTTTGGCATGCCGTCAGTCTCTCCCAACAGGTAGCTAAGTAGCTGCTTCGTCAATGAGTCATCGTTGGCAACTCCTACCACCTCTATGGCCAGGTTGATGGCTTCGCTTTCCTCCGCGTTATTTTTTACGACTCGCATCAGATGCCTCAAAGCTTTACCATACTCCTTTGCATAGAAGTAATACTTCCCCGCCAACAGAGAATTTTTCTCACTCTCGAAATGGACAGCGAGGCTGCGAAAATCCGAGGGCCTGTCGTGTCCCTTGAGAATTTCACCGTACAGTTCCATCTGACTTCTGTTTCGTGCCAATTGGAAAGCTTCGTCGAAGCACTCGCTTTTTACTAGGAACTTTATAGCCGAGGCGAAGTCGTTGACTCGTTCGAAGAAGGCAGCCACCAGTTTTGCACCTTCGATGGAGTTCGTCTCTTGAACTATTGCCACTGCCTCTTGTGGATTGTTTAAGTGGTTTATGTAGATTCTGATGAGGTTGTCGTAATCCTTTGCAAGGCGGTACGCCTTGGCTGCCTCAACGTAGTTTTCGTCGCTCTCCTTCGCTTTTCCGTACTGTAGATGTATCCTGTGAGACGTTACATTTGGAAACAGCTCACCGACCTTAACCCAGTTCTTCAGTTTTATGTACATGGCTGCCGCTTTATCCCAATTTTCAGCTTTTTCGTAGAGCACAGCGGCCTCGCTATACGACTTTTTGCTCTCCAATATTTCCGCACATTCGGCTTTAAGCTGTGCGTTCTTGTCCTGCATGGCAATCTGAAGACCTCGATGTACATCTCCCACTCTGATACTGTTCCTTGCAATTCCAGCGTTGCAAAGTTCCCTGTGACGCTTCCTCTCCGACTCCGTTGGAATGACACCTCCCTTCTCCGTCAAGTTCGACGGTTCGACAAGACCTTTTTCAAAGTGACTTAGTGCTTCGCTGTAGTTGCCCATGAACTCCAATTGTGCTGCATACTCCCGGGAAATAAACGGTATTTGGAACGGTGAGAGCTTCTTTGCCAGGTGTAAGGCTCGATCCCACTGCAGCAAATCTCTTCGCATGTTGAGGGCCGAGTCAGGTTCCGACGATTTCAGGTACCATTCCTCAGCCTTGTCAAATTGACCAAGGAACATGGATACATGACCACAGAGAGCATTTTTGTCCTCACATTCGGCAATTCCCTCCAGAGACCAAACCATTCCGGCGTCTTTTAGTTTCTTGTACCCCCGAATGGCCCACTCCAGTTCCAGGTTGACCAGAGCAGACTCTCCAAACTGCTTCCAGCACTCATCATCGTCGAGCAATTCACAAATTCTCCAGGCGTCTTCGTAACGTAGCAGCGCCAGCTGCCTTTCCAGACTTTTTATCAAGTCTTTGTTGTTGGTACCGTTCACGTTGGAAAACGTCACCTGCCTTGTACTCAGCATGAGCTGAACAATTTTTCCACTGGGTGTTTCCAGATGCAATTCGCCATTGTTCAGCATAAGAGGCACCTGTTTGAAGGGAAGCTTTGTCGTTGCTACCTTTGTGATGCTCGTACCGTATATTGAGTCCTTGTTGTAATAGTAAATACACACCGTGCTTGCATCGAACATAATGAAACTATTTCTGTCAGTCACATCCCAAATGATTCTCGACGAGGGACTAGGATAGTCGCTTATCAGCAGGCACTCGTCAATTATCGGATTGTACAGGTATGAATTTGTCTTGTCATCCAAGAACGCTAACCTGGTACCCGACGAATCACTGTATAATTCTTTAACTCCGGTTTCGTGCCTGAATTCTGTTGCAAATTTCCAGTCGTCAATTGAGAAGTACCTGATGTGCCCTTGATTCGTGGCGAATATTAAAAAATTCGACGTCAACTGATGTGATGTAATCTTCATGTGATCTCTCGCATCGTTGTCCGGGAACACTCTGTTCTCCTTCTCGTCGTTGTCCTCGACGGGTGACTCGATCAGGTGCAATTGCAGACCACCACTGGTGTACAGTACACTTGCATAGTCGGTATTCAATTTCATACTCAGAACGTTACTGAGGTACTCCCTGTCCCGTATAAGAAGTGGACCGGTGTTCTCTGAATTGAACTGAGTCATGTCATAGAACCAAGCTCGATTGTTCAGGCCGGTGGCAAGGTGGTACTGCCCGAGGGCGATGAATTCAGGTTCAACGGGGGACTCCACCGTGTTCAATACTGGTTTGCTGTCATCTTCACTGAACTCATACACTGCTATCTGATTAATACTGGATAAAATGGCTATTTTAAAATTGCACACATCATGGACCATGGGTAGAGTGGACAGGTGAACATGAATTGAGCCTTCACTTGTTCCAATTGCTAACAGCTGCCCATCATCAGACCATGAGATTTTTTCTACCTCACTCACCTCATCGAGGGTCAGCACACTAGCAGTGTCCTGGAGGTTGTTCATGTTGTGTATTTTGACTGTGTTATCACCACAAGAAGCAACCAATTCAAGTTGCTGACAGATTGCAATATCCCTCAGAGTGCCCCTATGATTTACGACCTGAAACAATTCTTGTCCAACTTCCTTGATGTGGGTCGATATGGCTACAAAGTAGCCTGCTGTGAAACCCAGAAGAATGTAGCCATCACCAAACCATTTATAAGTAACAACTGACCCATATCTCTGTTGAAAAGCTAATTCAATTGGATTGTCTGGATCATCTAGGTTTTGCAGGTACAATGTTTTTTTTCCTACTAGAATGCTCACTGTGTTGTCTCTTCCAATTTTGTCATCCAGTTTCATGTCTGAAAATGTAATTTGGTATGGCTCAAACCTCAGTGTGATTATTCTAAATGTATCACCTTCGTTATTGTTAAGTGAAACAGTTTTATCCTCCGATCCAAGAGCAAGAATATTGTCTCTGCTCCAGGCTCCACACAATATTTTCTTTGAATGCTTTCCAAGGATTGGAATCTTTTTGCAAGTCACATGATTGTAAATAGCAACATTTCCTCTATTTGTTCCTATTGCTAGGACCGTTGACGTTTTGGCCCACATCAAACAGGTGAGTGAATCCCTGAGACCCAGGTCAACTGTTGTTTTCTTCTGAGTATTTGCATCCCACAAAATGAGACTAGAAGAGGCAGCATTTATAATTCCTAAGAGATCACCGTCAGCATCCCACGAAAAAGCAACGCAGTTACCCGGCAGCCTAATCCTTTCCACTGGCAGACCTCTCCTGTTGAATATTCCCACGGTGTTGTCCGACCCTGTGGTTGCTAACAAACTTCCGCTGGTATTCTGCCAGGAGAATTGTACTTCACCATCACCGTGTGGGCGCGTCAAAACAAATACGTTTTTCTCGTTCGCCATTCTGGAAAATTCAAATTGAACTATTACGTGAGTTCTCGTGAGTGACCGTTGCTACGTTTGTTGTCATAGCAAACTGCAACGTCAAATTTCTTGGAAAGGAAATACATAGAGGGCAGAGGAGAAGTAAACGCGACATCTCTACCCATCAAGTCAAGTCATTTTGACCGTTATTTTTTCATCGGGAGATTTTAGACATGCGTACTTTCGGTTTCATGTAACCGACACTGCTCTTTCACTGAAAAATGTTCGTGTGGTTTTACTTGTGTGTTTAAGAAACATGACGTTATTTACCTTTCGGATCATCGAAGAGGCTCGGAATTATGCGCGAGTTCTCCAGGAGACGTCATTTAAATAAGTAAAAATGCGAATTCATCACCGTTTGATGGGAAAACAATGAACACAAACGATTGTACTCAAACATGGGAGAATCGGTACAAACGAACTCTTTGAGTCTGCTGCCACGACTTTTTTTTGATGTTGATGTTCAAATAAGTCAAAGAAAATATGATATCGTCGATCAGGAACTTCATGACTGGATTCTTTGGGCAACGGGAATATTTTCGCGATGCACCAGACAACATTCAAGACATTTTAAGGGAATTAGAACAAACCGAGGAATGTAGTAATGATGATGATGACCGTGACAGCCACGAGAATTCCGTTGGGGATGACTTTTGCACGGAGAAGAAACTTGGAGAGGTCGAGCCCGACGATTATAACGTTCAATATTGTAATTGCGTTCACAAAACGGGGACGGTAACGTACGTGGGTGACGAGTACGGATTTATAGATAATGTCATTTACTTCGATTTGAGCAAAGTTGTCACCACTTTAACGCTCAGAGAGGGTGATGAGGTTGCCTATATGTCCTACCAAAAGGAGAGAAGTGGCGAAGAGGCCGTCTTTAGAATATATGCTTTGAAATGTGACTCGTGGGAGATAGGCGACAAGGTAGTAAAAGAAGAAGATTCACAAAATGAGGCAGAAGAGGAGATTGCAGTCATGCCTATGGTAATGACTGGAAGGGTTACCCAAAGAAGAGGTAGAAAACTCTTCATTGAGCCATCAAATGTTTGGTGCAATTTGGAAGAAATTGATTCAACTTATGTGCCCATTGAAGGTGAGGAAATTTAGCTTTTGAATGCTGATTTGTTGATTGTCAATGTTGTTTTATCATCATTCATGTTTAGGGGATTGGGTATCCCTTGAAGCATCTGTTGCTGTCAACAAAGAAAAAGTTAACATGGCAGGTGATGTAATCGAAATCAAATCTCTTCAACCTGTCCTGCAGAAAAGCAATTGTGGAAGAA
The DNA here is from genome assembly GCA_037055365.1 of Polyplax serrata. Lineage (NCBI taxonomy): Eukaryota > Metazoa > Arthropoda > Insecta > Psocodea > Polyplacidae > Polyplax > Polyplax serrata. Next base: position 9,089,669 of record JAWJWE010000038.1, on the reverse strand, counting down.
TCACATTGTGGTCTGAGTCAAAGCAAGAGGGAGCTATTGAGAATCAAATTTATTTCCACAAAATATTTTGTTCTTCTGGCTATGTTCCTGCCCTAGGAGATGATGTTTTTTATGAAGCAATTGAAAGTGATCAGGGTAAGTTAACTTAATTTTTATATATTTGGTGCATCAACTTAACTTTATTATTTGACAACAATAATTTATTCATGAAAATGTACACGAAAATAGTGATGTTAAATAATATAAATTTTATTGAGGACTATGGGATTAAAAATCAGTGTATGATCTGCAGAAACCATCAGACTTTCTTTCTCAAGTAATCACAAAACAAGGTTGATCCTTTGCATTATTCTTCTCTGCCTGAACAAATTGTTTTGCCCATTTTGAATTTCACTCTGTCCTGTGTCATTCGTTCCATCGACATCCAAGTACGCCTAAAAGGCAAGGCTTTACTTCCGGGTATCCAGGCCAACTCATTCCGAACCGAAAGACGGCTTTCCTGTAGAATGGTTAATAACCCCCGGTACAAAAGCTTTCCGTCATCCATCTTTTTTCATTCAAGCAGACGACAAAAAAAATAGGTAAACAAATTCTGTATCTAACATAACGTTGCAGGTGTGTACAGGTGGAGAGCATTGTCAATTTCACCCAAAAGTGTTTCGGCGAAACTTGAGAAATCGAAAATTGCAGAGCTGAAAGGACTCATGGAGGACAAAAACGGTATATCGATATCTCCGGAGATTTGCAGCGTCAAATTGCAGTACAGCGAAGTGTCTGAAGTGGCGGTTGTCATTAGGAACACCGGCACCGAAAGTCGGCGTCTGCTTAAAGTCAGGTTTCCGTCTTCTCCCAAGAGTTCGCAACTGAGTATCGCGGAACCTTTAGTCAACAAACAAGGAATCCAAATAAATCCAAACGAAACTCTCCATGTCAAATTCAGGTGCAGGGGTATGATCTTGGGCACCAGTGAAGAGATGTGCCTGTTTTACTTTGACGGTTTCAGAATGGTGAGACCATTTTCTATTGTTGTTGGAAGCGACGCTAAAATGAAAGACATACTTCCATGTGAAACGGGTACGACATACTATTCGAGAGGTAAAAAAAAGTTCATCAGGAGCAAACTGGACGTGGGAAATGTCATATTTGGCCCGAAGCCGTGGCAGCCACCTAAATTCATAGGTGGAGAGAGAAGAGGATATTACAGAGTTCCCGAGAAACTTTGGGACGTCGTTTCGACTGATTCAGGGCACGAGAAAATACACGACGAAGCTGTCAAAAGCCTGATAAAATACGCTCCGTACATGAAGGAAGATTTGAATTGGGCCAACTACGGCGACAGGTAGGCCATCGACACCTTTTTTCTTCTCCAAGCCCGTTCTCCAAGTTCTTCATGAATTTTCAGGTTTCACCTCCTCTTGTTTTTGGAGGAAATTCAACAAGATATAAATCACTCCGTTTACAATCGGACCGGGGTTTTTCTTTACCGCAAAGGCGAGTACTTTACGCTGGAAGTACCCCAACTGTGTGAGCAGAAACCCACACTTATAATGGGAGACAAAGTCGTGGTCACACAGCCGTGGTCGATGGTGGACAAGGACGTCCGCTACGTCGGTTACATTTACGATGTGCGGGAGAAGGAAATTTACCTTAAATTTCACGAAGTTTTTCACCAGAACTACGACGAGAGCGAGTGCGACATTTCTTTCGAGCCCAACAAAGGACAGCTGATGTTGGCTCACGATGCAATCAACCGGGCGAAGAAGAATCTCGGACAGAAATTACTTTTTCCGAAGGCGGTGGATGAGAAATCGAGTCAACTGGAATTCACAGTGGACGATGAGAGTTTTAATATGAAGATAGGAAAATTAAACATCAACGACACGGAAATGAAAAAAGTGGAGTGTGAAATCGATCCTAAAGGCTACGTGACCCAAAACTGTAACGCAAAGAAACTCGTTTGGTTTAATAAAAACCTGAACGAGCGACAGAAGATGGCTGTCGTCAACGTGTTGAAGGGCCACGGAAGACCACTGCCCTACGTCATTTTCGGACCGCCGGGAACCGGAAAGACCATCACCCTTGTCGAAGTCATCATGCAGATCTACCGTTTGATTCCGGAGAGTCGGATGTTGGTGACGACGCCGTCGAATAGTTCGGCCGATCTCATTTGCGAACGTCTGATAGAAGCAGGGAAGTTTAAGCCTGGGCAACTGGTCAGGCTCGTGGCAATGCACAAAGTCTGCAACAACAGCATTCCACCCAAATTGGTGCCTTACAGTACATTGAGTGGGTTACATTACTCGTGTCAGCCTTTCTTTCTGTCCTCTTTCGTTACGTGTAGTTTAAAGTTTTCTTTAATTTACAGTTGACATTGCCGACGATTGTAACAAGGGTAGAAAACGCAACGTCAATAATATATCACTTTCGACTTATGATCAGTTGGTAGGAAGGCACAGGATCACGGTGGGAACGTGTGCCTGCGTAGGAAATCTTCACCAGCTCCCGTTTCCTCCCGGTCATTTTACTCACATTCTTGTCGATGAAGCTGGACAGGCGACGGAACCAGACGTTCTAATTCCACTCAGTGAGTAATTTGTAGTGGGCATTGTAGTTGCACGTTGGAATAATTCATGACCGGAACGCCTTCTCGCATCACTTCAGGTTTCCATAAGATTACAAATGGCCAGTCTGTTTTGGTCGGCGATCCCAAGCAGCTTGGTCCCGTGTCTATGAGTAAATTGGCCAAACAATATGGCTTGGGAGCCAGTCTCATGGAACGTCTTCTGAAATGTTTTCCATATCAAAAAGATGTTCAGAGCTTCGGAAATACCTCCGGCTATGACCCGAGATTTATAACGAAACTCACCGTCAACTACAGGTAGGTTACGTTCGAATTATTCACCCCGTTGAATTGCGACGAACTTGACGGGAACCGACTCCGTTGCTTTCAGAGCTGTACCTGAAATTTTATCACTTCCAAATAAGATGTTTTACGAATCAGAATTGGTTGCCACGGTTTCTCAAAAAGACAGCAAGGAAGGGATGATTATTGAAAACTTCAATTTCAAGAAAGAGGGATCGGACACACCGGCGGCCATTATATTTCACGCCATCGTAGGTGAAAATCAACGGGAACCGGCCACACCGTCTTTCTTTAATCCTCACGAGGTTTGGGAGACTGTGACGTATACAAAGAAACTCTACGAGGCGGGCTTAAAATGCAGCGATATAGGAATAATCACGCCCTATGTACAACAGGTATTTAAATAACCGAGTAGAAGGATTTGTAAATTGAGTGGTATATTTTTTGGAACTTGTAGAAGATGCCGCCATGTCAACATTGCTGTGTCTCTACGATACCTTGGCGGACCAGGTTAATCCAGAGAGTTAAACCTTCGTTTCAGGTACGAAAGTTACGGCACGTATTGGATGCTTTGAAAATAGCCCAGCCTAAAATCGGAACCGTCGAAGAGTTCCAGGGACAGGAACGAAACGTCATCATAATATCGGCCGTGAGAAGTTCGACGAAACGAATCAGCTCCAACATTCGAGAAATGCTCGGGTTCCTGGCCTGTCCCCAAAGACTGAACGTCGCTCTCACTAGAGCTCGAGCTTTGCTTATTATTCTGGGAAATCCTTTGTTTCTTGCCAAAGATCCACACTGGAAAACGGTCATCGAGTACTGTCAGTCAAACAAAAGTTTCACGGGTTGCAATTTCTTCAAATTTGACGACATCACGAACCTGGAAGACGGGGAGGAGGAAAATGACGAAGTAGAGACGTGACGAACTTTTCGGTGATTTTTGTATATCCCACATGTCAATGGTTACCACTTGCTTCAGGGTAGTGTCAAAAGGACGGCAGCATTTTGTATAAAAGTTACTTTTTTTTAGTGAAGAAGCGACAAAGGTAAAGACATATAACAATTTGCCTTATTGATCTCTGTAAAGAAGTATTTAGTATTAAGTGTACTGTTTCTGCAGCACTAATTTTACAGTTGTATTCTCCAAACTTTTTATAAGTAAATACATGACGATTTGAAACATATGAAAGTGTGCTATGAGGATTGTTTTGTATTCTTCAATTTGTACAAATGGCTTTTGGTAGCTTGTCTTATTTTAAAACTAGCAAGTCTGAAGTGTTCAAACCAGTCACGTTGTAACCCCTTTCAGAGGCGTTGCATGTTTTTCGGTTTATTCAACAACAAAAAAAATGACAGAAATACCGGCCTACTCCGACATTAAAGTTCAAATTCTGTAGATGGAAGTCTAAAATCCGTCAAACAATTGAAATTTCATATCGGTCATGCAACACGAAAGCCATTTCCGGTGCTCATTGTATATCGAAGGAAACGCACAAAATTTATACTTCATAGCAAACGTATTTATTCAGAAGTTCGGCTCGGAACAAAAACAAGAAAATAATCACCTGTCGCCAAAAAGGTTCGCCAGCCATTGGCTCTCACGTACCTGACACTGAGAAACCACAGGTTCACTCCGAATCACCCAGGCCTCCCTACGAGGAGAATATCCCTACGTCTGCCTACACTAATTTCCCTCATTTCTTATCAGAATCTTGTCTGTTGAAAGCCTCGTCTGCGTCTTGCCAGGGAAGTCGACCGGGCCACGACGTGAAAATAAAAACTTTTATTGCTCGAAGTTTCCTTTTGGGTTTCTTTTTTATTTCGTCCGCGAGAAAAACCCTGCGCACAACAGCCTGCTGTCGGGTCTGCGACCATGCCGAGTTTATTGCTTTCCGTCTCGATTTTATGTCGTTTTTATCTGATTACGAATGTGGTAGATAATTTAATTGTTTCGAACAAGTTGTCACTCGTGCGGGGTCAAAAATGAATCTCGGGAAGATGAAACATGTTCGACAGTGACATGTCCGTTACCTTCGACTTACCTGGTATTTGTTCACACATAAACTTTCATACGTATGGGACTGTCAACCGATTTCCCACCTGCAAATCATTGTCTATTATTGTCTATTATAAAAAACAAACTACATAAGTTCTAACTTGGGATGGCTTATTTATGTTAGAAACAGTGTAGTTTACTACGGTGGAAAAGTGAAGTTTGAAATTTTCTTAAATTGTTGTTAGTTTCCCGACTTGTTCCGGCTAGGGTTTGATCGAATCGGTTTTCTTGTGTACCCCATTTTCATTTCAATCGTGCCCTTCCAATCTCTTTCCCTAAGTTAAATTTCTATTGTAGAAAGATGTAGGGGATGCATTACATCCCTACACTACAAAGTACTCAGCCCTCGTGAGGAATGGTCTAAAATCATCGGATTTTGGACTTTTAACGGAGACTTCTGACGTTCGTCATTGAAATTATCTGACATTGAAAAAATATTCATTTTGTCGTACGGTGAACCGTACCATTGCTGCAGTTAGGCTCGTAAAGTTTATAATTTTTCAAAAAAACCGGAAAAATTTTGAAATTCCAGCGGTATAAGAAAGGTCTCTCGATCAGAATACTCCAACCCGGTGAATTTTCGCTTCAAGCACGGCTGAACACTTTATGAGTGAAACGGTATAACACTCCCGCGAATAATTAACGAATAAATAGGAAGCTAATAGATTTTTAACAAAGCGGTAAAATCACCAGAAAGGAAAAGTCTCCGTCCAGCAACGTTCATCGCGAGACCCAGGGGAGGGTTGGAAAGTTCCAAAAAGCTGCCGACCGACTTCACAACCGGAAAAAGACGAAGGTAGGGATTTGGTACCTGAGAAGCAAAGCCGACAGCGAAAGGAAATCACCTTACCGATTTGTCTCATAATTAAGAATGAACAACGGAGCAAATTTAATTAATCTGGTAAAAATGGCGGACAGTAGTGAAAACGTGCAAAGGTGACCAATAAATCGTACACTTACATTTTAATAAATTTCCCATGGGGGGTACCCGTCTTAGTTGAAATTCAAATTTGACTACGACCATGACCACTTCCATTACGGTTTAATCGTTCCATCGAGTTTACCTTTAAAAAAAATAAATAAATACAAAAATGGCGTCAGATGCCTTTGATGTTGGTTTTACCTTTGTTCAGTTTACTTTTCATCGGTAGCACTAATTGTTAATCCAACTAGAACTTATTCCGATGGTTCTGGTTGTTTGGCTCTATGTGGGTTTCTGTGTTTCTCCCACGTCTCTCGTATTCATGTCAAATTCATTAAATTTCCAGCGTTGCGTTCCCGTCTCGGGGTGAGTGCTTTTACCCGCCAAATCGTGAACTATTAATTTTTATTACTACTCGGTCTCGGGGAGGCCCATTCCGAAATTAACAACTTTTCATCTCGTCCGTGAGACGACGACCAGAGCCGTGTAATTTCACTGCAGTTTTTTCTTTCTTTCTAAAACCATCGGGTCTCGTTGATTTGGTCCGAAAAATGGACGATCTGTTATTATACCTCTGTTCTCTCACTCAGTCTCACGTGTGTGTGTGTGTGACCATTACCTGGTACCTGCTAAGTACCCGAGTAGAAAGTCGGTTACTTCCAAGTAGAAATTTATATACTATTCGATTTTAAATAAATTGTAATGAGACTTGAAGTGGTTACGTGTGACTGTTGCGCGGAGGAACAAGTTCGAGAGTTGAAGTTCCCAAGAAAATCAAGCGCTTTGGCAGTTCGATCAATCAATCAATCGGTTTGTCAATCAATCACTCAATTCGGAGGCTCTCTATTTGAATTTTTAAGAGACTAAATCGAATATTAATTAGATCGATTTTAAGGTACTCATCCTAGGAAAATTTCATTTTCGTATGGAGTGCTTGTCTGACGGTTGAATTATTTTACTCGGAACTTGCAGATCACTGCAGATACCTGTACGTCCGGTTGTCTCGTTACGTCGGCGTGAAAAACACTGGTAACCGTCAAGAGCAGTCGTGTCATGTCGTCTGGACGTGGTGCAACGGCTGTAGTTGGATTTTTACAATTTACACTGCACTCATGCGTTGGCTTGAGGGAAGGGAAGCAGTAGTCTTCGACAGAAGGAAAGAAAAACTGTTAGCTACAAAGGAAATAGTGGCAAATGTTAAAAACTATCGTAGAAATGAAGTTCCCGTCGTACAGTAAAAGTTCCGAAGTCTGATGTTTTACCTTCGGTTTTCCTTTCTTCTCTTCTTTCTCTTTGTTGCGACCTGTTCGGGCAAACAACTAGTGTCTACTAGTCGGAAATAAAACGATTTAATTGGTAGCTGGGTCCGTCACCTATCCGGAAAATTTTGTATAAATACCTGAATATTCGCAAATACAAATCAGATTATTTTTGGACATCAAACCAAGATTTTCAAGACTCGTACACGTTTTACTTGTGAAGAAATCTCTTCTTGTCTCTTCCTCCAAAGTCGTCTAATCCGCCGTGTGACAGAGCCAAGCAGAAACTCGGCAACGACGCAGTCGTATTTTTAGGCATCCACCAAGCAGCGTTTTGCTTTCTTCGTCTTCCTCTGCTCCCGACGGCCATAAAAATTCGTTTTCCTCTCTAAAAAAAAATAACTTCAAACGAGGAGCAATAGAAACCGTCGAACACAAAAGTTGGAGGCAAACTTAGGCCAGAACCTTCTTTTCTTCTCTTCCCGGGCTTGTCATGTAATGTCTGACACGCTGTCAAGTGTAAGCTGTAACAAGAATCGATCGGTCTGAGTAGGGCACGAGGAACCATCGGGTCGTGCCAGGAGAGCGCCAACACAAGGGAAGTTATGAAAGAGATGTTTCAAGTACATTAAAAAAATTTAATTACATATAGAAAAAAGAATTATACAAATACGGACGGGCGCCGTTTATGTGCGGGATACAAACAAATATATACTGTATAAATCGGGATTTACACTTAAAATACACACATAGTCAGAGTACAAGGAACGTGAGCCCGCTACGCGAAAAAACCGCACAATCACTCAATCAATCATACAATCACTCCTTCTTTTATATTTATATATATATACACGATATTACAATTATAAATTTCTAACACTCCACTTACTCGTATTCTTATATATAAAATATACAAAATTATGAGAGGCGGACTGAATCCCCGTCAAAGCCAAATGGACTAACAACATTACAAACACCCAAATTCCTTCCCAGAACTAAAAACATTTTAGTTAAAACTTACAGTAAACGTTGATGTCGCGAGTTTACGTACTTCTGCCAAGTCGGGTAAAAATACAAGAAGCTACGCGAAGAAAACAAGTAAAAAAAAATAAAATAAATACAACTCAAAATAAAAATGGACCCTCTACGAAAAATAAAATGGAAAAACAGGTGGAAGACAATGTTTCACAGACAATAGTTCGCACTGTCCAGCGACTGAGCTACCTCGCATGAGAAAATATAACGTACGTAAAACCTCAAAACGAGAAAATCACAAAAAGTAATTAAAAAAAGTCCTAACAAAACACAAACAATAAAAATCATACCTGAGGAAAGTGTCAAAGAACAAAGCGTACAGTCCGCCACAAACAAGAGCGTAGAACGACACTTCTTCTGCGGGGTTAATTCATCTTGAAACTTGAAAGTAGAAGTTCTTTAAAGATAGACGAAGCTATTTGTTTAGGAAGAGCATTACCTTCTTATGGTCTGAAAACAAGAAAAGACAGGGGTGAGAAGACTGGGAGTCAAACCCCTAGAGAGACGGGTAGTACCCGGACGGGTAGTTTCCATTTTGGCGTCAGCAGACCGCATGTGCTACCGTTTCCGTGTAAGAACGGCGGTCAACCGGAAATAACTCGGCGTGTAATTCAAACGGAAAACTCCATTGAGAACACAATTGAGTTTGGCGTTGCGGCGGAAATAAGACCGAGAGAATCTCCCATCAAATCTTATTGCACTGTTCTCATGTTCTCAGTGACCCGGGGTTCGGAATGTAATTTTTTTTGTCTGCTGATACTATCGGACATCACCCACAACTGAAAAGTAGAGTTCTCTGGTAGAGGAAATGAGAAGTGAGACGTAAAACCTCAGGTAGTCTTCCTTTTGTCCAAGCGACTTCGGGTAGTACCACAAACAGAATATTCCTGGCAGATACTTCTCTCCATAATAAAGAAGTGTAATCAGATGGTAACCTAACACCAGCCTGAGCAGTATCTACTCTTGAAAACAGAGCTTAAAGCTCTACAATACAAATTGTACATTACAATTGCAGTGAAATTTCATTAGCCAGATAAAAAATAATACGAATGAAACAATAGTAATGATTGAACGACTACAATCAACACAGTGGGTAAAGAATCAACCGGCAAGGTCGATCGACGAAGGTTACCCACTACAATGAATTACAAAGGAAAAAAAGCAGGTCTCAACGATCCGGTTCCACCGTTTTATAATTGAATTATAAGGCCTTCCGGTTCTGTTTTACATGGAGCCACGGTAGCCACCCAAAGGGGACCTCCATAAATGTATCTTCCACCACAAAAATGTATTTTATTGTTAATTAATTTACATCTTAATCATTTTAATGGAACCTTTCACTTTCTGTGTATCGCCGACCCACCGGTTGATTCGGTCCATACGATCCCTACAAATATCCGCCAGTTTCTTACAGTCGACAAGTTGAGCATTTCGAAGACCGTCTGAACCTGAGGAAGGTCCTTCACACCTCACTAAAAATGTGTCGGGAAATTTATGTCTAATAAACGAGAACTTTATGACGTACCAATCAGAACTGATATATCGTACCTGATTGTATGCCTACCCAAGTCCATCAACAATACTTCTGTTCGGTCTTTGTATCTTCTCTACCGGTCAACCTACCCTACCTCCAATTTCGCTGTGAGTACCTGAGGTGATCCTTAGTTTGACCCTGACTTCGACCTGAAAGCCCATTACGACTCACTGACAGGGTTCTCTACACTGAGTCTGAAGGAATTTGGGTGTACCTCATGTAAAGATTTACACCTGACCGTTTACACATAATCCTCCCCGCGTTTCCCGCGAATCCTGTTGAGAAATTTGATCCAACTCAGCAGTGTCTTGCCGCTCCACACCCAGAAACTGGACGTGATGCCCACGATCAACGCCATCAGGTACTTTATCATGAATATGACGAAGTTGGGCTTCGAGCCGACATCCCGAACTCGCTCTCCGATGGGACATGGGATCGTGTACTGTCCCAGTTTCGTGCACATCTCTACGTTCCACGTAAGCATCCACTGGTCGAAGTAGATTTCCTCGTAGAAGAGACAAGCGATGACTATGAGGGCAGGAGCCACGTAGAGCACGCTGAAGACTCCAATTCGCATCATTAGCTTTTCGAGTTTGTCAGTCTTTGTCCCGTCGTGTTTCATCACCGTACGGATTCGGAAGAGAGAAACGAACCCGGCAAGAAGGAAAATTATGCCGAGCACGAGGTACACGACTAACGGGGCGAGAACAAAACCCCGGAGAGCTTCGACGTTCCATAAACCAACGTAACATACGCCGCTGAGAATGTCACCTGAAACAAAAATGAATAACCATGTTAAGACTGTTACGCCTTTTCCTATGTAATAAAAGCAGTGAACTTTATTAAATAGAATGATTAACTAGAAGCCCGCAGGCTCGTATGCATGACACCACAGTAACTTCTTATATCACAAAATTAGTGCAATAAAAAACAACTACTAGTTATGGACTGAGATGAAAACTTACTACCTGAAGCTCAGCAAGTCATGAACGATCACAAAACAATGGCTCAATGTTTGGTACAACACTACCGGTACAATCTCACAGGTAGACAGTCACTCAAGTCCCACAATAAGCATACAAAACAGGGCAACACATAACTCATACTTATTTGACGCCCACCCCCTACAATTGTAATTCACCACTTCCTTGGCACTGTCAACGTGTGCACAGGGACAAGTGGTCACTCCGCTAGTGAGCCGAGAGGTTGACGACTAAAAAACCTCTGATGCTTCATTAGCGGTACTAACAGAAAGAAAACGGGTGAAACGGTAATTATTACTAATAAGCAAACAACAATAGTAGTAAATAACCATAAGCAAACGGGTTTATACGAGGCGAAATTAACGACCGGTAATAAAAATTATTAACTCCGCGTTTAATACTAGGAAAAAAAGACTTTGAACGATACCGGCAACTTATTACCTCCCAAAAAGAATGGTAATTCATTATCGGATCTCCCAGGTGAGTAATAAATATTTCAAATTTGTGCAATCGCCCTGCTCTCGATACCCAGGCGAGTTTCTATTCACCAAACTCTTTAACACGCGAAGAAATTCGCGGAACGCCATCATAACGGAAAACTCAGCTCGACTCCTCGGATTGGACCATAAAACTATTATTAAACAGCAAGTCTAATGTATGCAAAAGACTTCGACCTGGAGAGACGGCATGAAATCGTAAAGAAAGAAGCAGAAAAAAAACATAAAACAGTAACTAACATAGTAAGACACCATAAGTAACCAATCGGTAAGGGTAACAGTTAGGGTGTTGACGTAAAAGTAATACAGATTTTCCTATGTAACGGAACCAGTTAAGTCCACAACGAAGGTAACTCCTCAACAAGTTGAGAAAAGATGAAATGAGTGCCGGGGAAACGTATTAGGGGCAGAGGGAGCGTTGAACGAATGAAAACAAGAATAGACAAACTTGTATGAAAAAAAAAATAAATGAGACGAATAAAAAAAATCACGCACGACGACTTATAGACAACTGACAACTATCAGAAAGACTGAAAGAAAGTGGGAAAGAAAGCAAAACAAGTTGTAACACGGAATTAGCATATTCAGTGAGTGAACTGACGGGTCGAGTACCCGAAATGATTGACAGGAGACAGGAAAAACTACGGGACGCGTACCAGAAGATGCCGAGGACGCCATTAAATTTGGACAGGACCCCTACCTGAAAAAGAAAACGAATTCTCTTACTGTGCCAAATTTAATTCGAGATTTTAATTAAACTTGTAACGCTTTCGAATTGGATAAACTGAGAAACTGTTAATTGCATCGGTGTAGATTTGCCCGGAAGGCACCACTTCGCAACTATTCCAACTATCAAACTATCTACGTGAACTTTCGGGTCGCAAGGTTGCCGTCAGGTACCTTAGACCGACCGACACATTACAAAGCGTCTTCCACACATCGGACAACAAATAACGTGTCCGTTATTAAGTCAACACTCTCACATAATAACTCGTTAACATTAGAGAAGGTACTAGTGTTGTTCACTGTAATCTACGAGAAGTAATAAGGTAAAGACCGAGCGTTGGATTTTACGACCGGGAGAACGAAAAACGGTTAACTTCATATTTATTTTGACACGGCAAAAGTAAAGTAAAATATTTTACGTTTCTACAAATGGCGAACATGCGGCGAGGATAGTTAATGAACCGTGGCGTACTGTCGAGTAGTTGCACCGAAAGCACTTAAATTACGAAAACCGAAGTTTGTACAAAGATTATAAAACAATAATTTAATTTTGAGGACAAAAACAACAGTAGGGAAAAGGTTGCAGTTACCCAATACAGAAGTTTGCTCACACAGTCCCAACATCTAGGCTGAGTACTCGGGCTCTACAACTATGAACTTTATCTCTTTAGACTCAACACTGGGTTGGGTGTCCTCTATTAGAGCCAGCCATTGACAACAACTATATAACCCTTTTTGAAACCTCTCATCAAATTTAACAGAATATGCGAAGCAGACCAGAAGCGACAATTACATCGGTACACTACTATACTACTATAAAAAAAAGAAAACTATCAAAAACAAAAAGGTACGGATGCAGAGTCAGAGATGGCGAGTGCACATCAAACTTTAGAAGTAAAGATAGTTAAATAGTTGTAAAAACCATACTTAACCAGAGAAAGGATACAAACGTTGAAAAAATCAGTGGAAACTCAGGTGTTACGACATTAACTACAAGAGACCAGCAGAACTAATAACTAGAAACGCGAGAAGGAACCATGCCCCTTTATCTACAAATTCTATTCGGTCTGCCACGTGTGAGTACCCATAGAGGACCAGTACTCATACCTGAGGTATCTGGTGATTCTGTTAACTTGTTCAACCGTTTCCCTGCACAAACACGCAAACACACAAATTCCCTCATCTGTCATTCCACGAGTTGTAATTAATAGTTCCATCAAGAAATTCCCGGAGTGGGCCAAGTTCTGGATGTGGCAGCAGAGTCCAAAGGTCACGGGGGTCGCGTGTCATTCATCCGTGACCAGGTCATACCGATCATTAATCAACAACCAAATGAAAAATATCCGTTTTTTTTGCATTGATCGCGGCATTGCCGGAAAAAGTCACTTTGAGTATTTTTTGACGTCGGACACTAAACAAATTACTAACCACATACATACAAATTATGTATTTTCTGTACCTGTGAGTTTACCCGGATATTTCACTCCGCTCACTGCTTCTGAAATATTTTATACAGGATGTAAGAAATAAGTTCCCAACATAGTCTAAAAATAACAGTGCACAGTTTGAAACCCGTGTAAGTACTTAAGTACCCGGTTATACGGTTTCCCTGCGTGCACAGGTGTAGTGTTAACTATACACTCAAACTTATTTCAACGCAACTTTCGTCATATCGAAGTACACTCCGCTAAAAATATAGATGCAACTATTTCCAAAGTACACATCTTATTGGTGTTAGGGTAGCTGCGCTGCAGTAGAAGCCGCAACACGTGAAATTGACGACATTCATTAAAATAACGGAAATTGTATCAGTCTAATAAATAAACTGAAACCAACACTCTGGAGATGAAGACAACAGCAGTGTTGTTATCTTGTGATCTAATACTCCTAGTACATTCTCTACTCCTCTTTATATTTTTAACAATGTGGGTGAAATCGCCGTGGTAGTCGTTATCACACAAAAGGAGTTAATAGTATCGCTTTCGTTGGATCATTGAATTACTTAAACTACAAACAACTTACTACAACCTATTACAGTTTACCTATTAGTTCTATAAACCAGAGTAATTATGGGAGTTAGTTCGAAGCATCACCAATGTTTCACCACCACAGGAAACGGATACCATTGGTAGATAGAACAGTAATGCTGCCTGGAAAATTCAAAATTTTTTAATCCTGGATATTTACCAAATATACTAAAAAATCCAAAAATTTACATCCCGACTTATTTAATTTATGTAAAAAATCAAATTGTTCCCCGAACGTTTTGCATCATTCCAGATCACTTTAAATTTAGTACGAGTTTCTTTAGGAAAACCTGACAGGTAAACGGTACTGGAGTCAGTACCAAATACTCGACTTCGGACAACACCAAAAATGGTATTTTAATTGAAGAAATAACGTAGAGAGAGAGAGAGAGGAGAGCTACAACCACGTAGCGGTTTAGCACTCGAGTGCTGCGAAATTTCCTTCACCTACCTCCTTCTCATTAAAATTAATTTGATTGAAATGGACACGAAATTTGACCCCACTTCAATTACGACGTGGCTCTAGAAAGTAATGAAACGGATGAAATCCATAAATTTCTGTGTAAATTCTGCGCTTGAGAATTTCCTACTTTGTCGAATGGTTCAGAGAACCTCCAGCTCCAATCTCAGCATCTAAACGTCTGTGAATTTCTCTGCTCTCTTCGGTTATTTTCACTACAACAAGTCATGTAGTTATATCCAATAATATGGGGCGCAATATGGTCAGCTACGTTGCGATACCTTCGGTACTTCTTAACGTCCTGTAAGAGCAACTGTTCCTGTCAGGTACAGGCGCTACCTGAAGACCTGCGTTCCACTTCCTTCTTTCCAAAACCAAACCGTAAGGCGTTTTCCTAAAACACGAAGAGTCGTTTTTTTCCTCTGGTCAAATTAAATTGATTTTGACGGGCTCCTTCCTAATGATTGACTCGAGGGCCACGCAACGTGAGTCCTCAGGGGCCCACGGTACTTCACAGGAGACCCCCCAGCGATGTCACCGTGCGAAAAAGCTCCGACCTATCAAGAACGGTTTGAACGGAAAAATATTTCGATTAATTGTGAACCGGTGCCCTTCTACCTATGCTTGTGAGTAACCGTTACCCCATCATCTTCGGACGAACTCCAAGGATTCGTAATAGAGCGTGATCAACTGTCAGACGACCCGGAGGAAACATATATCCTGACGGCACACCGCGGGATTTCAAGTTCCTCAAGACCATGGGAGTCATGCGGAATTCGGCGAAGGAATCTCAAATTGTTTGGTATCCGGTACTGATTGACCCGGTAACGTGTTTTTTGTTGTCTTGGGCATACCGGGTCATTCGGATTGACGAGTTTGTCAAAATAAGGACGGAAACGACGAGACGGGAGAACAAGTCTTACACGTTATAAATTGTTTTGGAAAGCCAAAGTTCGCAGGGTTATAAAAGTGGTAAGTTCGCCGTGGTACCTCGTCACCCACATCGCAATTACAAGAGAATAAACACGACAAATTACGCTGCCATAAACACAACGAGAAACAACAATACCGTTATCGTTATCACCGCAGCCTGTGCGCCGTCATATCTATCTCCCGATAATCCCCCATTGTAAACGTTGTCCCCATTACCTGAGGAAGATTACAAGACAACATTGTCAGCGATTACCACACTCTTTTGGGCACTAACAGCCTGGCAGAACAGTTTAATTCGAATCCAATCTACTACTAAGTGACAGTTACTGAAAATTAATGATTGGTAAAGCCTGAGAAAACAGATGTGAATAAGATTGAAACCGTGACACGTGGATGAAGGAAGACGTAATAAGGTAAAGCAGAAAGAAAATGAGAAATACATGATGTATCAATGAATTTCATGTAATAGTTGTAGTACTACAACTACCAGAATCAAACTCCCGCCAATGAGAAACTGGTGATCTACGACTTCAATCCTTCTTTCCCTGACATCTTATTCTATCACTCCTGATCTCAATCATTCCTTCTGCCTTTGCCACACCAAGTAGCGTATGAGAGGTTCCTACTATGGAGAGCAGTATTTGCCAGTGTTAATGTAGCTCTTTGGTTTCTTATATTATTTCAGTCGTGTTCAAAAGACCTTTCTTAAGAGCAATCTTTTGCAACGTGGGGAACCTATGATACCTTTACACCAGTAGGCAATAATCAGGCCGACACTTTCGTTTTACATTGTTGTAAGCCATTTACCCAACTATATTCATTATCTGACTAATAACTTGATAATTGAATTTGACCGAGTGGTAAGTGTCGTACGGTCTCTGCACACGTAACTTCCAGGATATTAATATGGTATTAATCACAAGGGACGCACACGTTTTAATTCCTCCCCTAGACCATAAAACGAATGAATCATTTACAAGTCGACAATTGTTACCAAGGTATCTCGAATTCGAAAACAATATCTCTTCTCTTTTTAATTATTACACGGCGACAATTACACGTGATTGAAAATACCAAACCAAACCTTCGCCACTAATAGACTCGTCTGACACATTTCAAATAAATACTTTGATATTATTTATTACTTATTATTTAAATATAAAAATCTACCACCTTCTAACGATAGCCGTAACCCAACCAATTAATATCTACAATCCGTCAGGAGAATTAATTTATGTTCACAATTTTAAATTTATGTACATTATTTTTAGTACTGGAGTAATAATGACCCGAGATTTGTTCTCAATTCGTCCTCCAAAGAAATTTTTCTTTTAAACAACAACCACTTTGGACATTACATTTTATTAAAGGAGTCGTTTGACACTTTGGGTATGCTTGAGTACGTATCGAGTAAGCAACACTAACCGAATTAAATTACGCTTAAAAATCTGCCATCCTTTCTAATGTTTCCTGCCCTCCGCCATTAACTTCAAATTGAGTTTTTGCTAACTTCATGTACTTTGCCTGGCGACCCGGTCTCAAGCCTTTTCAGAAGCGAACCTTTCACTCTGGTACCCTAAATGTGACTCCTTTCAATTACTTATTCTTCTGCTTTCCGCCAAACATTCCACGCCCATCGCCCAAGGCCGAAGTCCCGCAATGAACTCCAACCGTTTCGAACACAGCTCGGTTATTATTTAATACAGAAATTAATTAACGTTCATTCGACAATTCGGTCATAACTGTAAAGCGTCAGGTACCAATTCCTTCGTCCGAGACGTCCGACGAAGAACTTCAACCCCGCAGTTGCATCCCAGAGAAAGACAAACGTTTCTAGAGTACGCCCAAATGTTCGAGAATCGCGGTCAATTTTTGCCTCTGATCCATCCCCACCAGGCACGAGATAGTTATCTCTTTCCCAGGCACATAGCCAAACACCTGAACCTGAGTCTCCTCTCCTTCCTCCGCCACCATTGTACCTCCTTTTCTGGGCCTACTTCATGATTATTGCCTGGGAACGCTAATTTGTTTTTTATAAACACGGAGTCTGATCTGTTAAATCGATTTTAATGATGTCTTGGACCTCGACATCTTGTTTCCTGGCTCTCTCTCTCTCTCGTTGTCTGCCTCACCGTCCTCTGCCAACTCTCCCAATGCTAGGTACGACTGCCCGAAAGGCATGCTAAACGATGAACCTTACATATAAAAAAACCTTATTTTTCTTGTTGTTACCTAAAGGTCAGTTAATGGCAGACAGAATAAAGTCGTGGTTTCCTCTCGGGCGATACATTTAATGTCTTCATCTCGCGCCTTGCACTCTTCACCACTTCGCAGGTACGATGTAAGAGTTTCGCAACAATTTCGATTAGGCCCGAGAGATAAATCAGATCAAGTTCAATCATCCTCGACAACAAAATTTGCCCTACAAAAACAGACTTATAAACTCAATTTAGGATGGCAAAAAATTGTGCCTGCCACAACACAGGTACAGGGAGCAGGTCTGCAATACATGGGAACATAAGCCGAATCAAAGGCTCCTACTTTAAATTTAGAACTATCAAATACCATACAAAAGTGGATAAAAGTTTCACGTTTCCCAGAAATAGCCATTCAGTCATTCATGCTATTCTCATTCGACATGTGAAACCCTACGGCGATTGAAAAGGCTCCGATGGAAGGCTCAAATTATTCTTAAATTTATCACGTATACACAACCTTCATACAAACACAATTCATTCAATGCATTTTAAAAATATACCTCATACCTAAACAAAAAACTCCATGACCCATGAAAAAAAAATAATTTGAATGGGAGTATGAATGAAATAATGTATTGGGTACGAACACTCCAAAGCGTTAGCCTTTAGAGGGACACAGGTCTGTCCAGAACCTCCTCAATTATTCAAAGAGGCACAGACGAGATTAAAGGAGTAATAAAGTGACCTCACAAGAGTCAGTATCCAGCACAATCTCAATGATAAAAAGAAAGCAGAAACGATCTTCACATGAACCCGTGAGGTCATTAGTCATTCAAAGTGACATTTTAAAAAAATCGGTTGTTCCGCCATGTGTCTGGCGAAACAGACATTAACAAGGTTCTGTATGGGAAACGCCTACAAAATTAATTAAAAACATATTCAATGTCCAAGCATATAGCACCAACGTGTCACTGTAGAATCTAGCTCCAGGTGGTCGGTTAAAAAAGAAGAATTTTTCTTCCCTGACAAGTCCAATGTAACGGGAAACACAGCCAGGTATGACGAGTACGATCCATAATAATAACATTTCGGTGGGAAAATGTAGACACAATGAGACAGGAGCTGGCTGCAAAGATGAAGCCCAAGATTTGGCGAGCCGAAAAGAGAAATGTTCAAGATAAACCGCGTCTTAATTAGCATCACATATATCTTGCTTGAATTAGCTGGATAACAGTACACTAAAAGGTAACATAGAATAGGTAACAGTAAGAGACAGATGTATCGGCAAGACTGCTGCCTTGCAGAGGTGTGTCCATCTCATAGTTGAAGCGCAAAGGTACCCTCGAGCTAGATGACGATAACGCGTTATCGGTAGCAAAACCTAACGTCATGCTTCCACATAACAGACTCTGCGATACTGTTGCATCCCTACCCTAACACGCGACCTAAAAAGTCTGACAGTTTGTGACAGTGTGTCTCTTTCCACTTCCTCCAAGAAGATGTCAACAACTCTCCAGGACAATTCGGCAACGAATTAATCACGTCAACATAAACTTCTAGTGTCAGTCAACCGCCCATTGAACCGTTCCAAACCCGTCAGGGTAAACAAATTTCCATTCGAAGTCAGAGAGAGAGAGAGAGAGAGAGAGAGAGAGAGAGAGAGAGAGAGAGAGAGAGAGAGAGAGAGAGAGAGAGAGAGAGAGAGAGAGAGAGAGAGAGAGAGAGAGAACTAAACGAAATGTAAATGGTTCAAAGACAGGACTTCGAATTTAAACGCAATTTCCTACGCAAAGTCGCGCACACAGGAGAGAACAAAAATAGAATCGCAACAGAAATAGGAGAAACGAATAAATTGCTCAAAATCACGAGAGTCAAAAAGCAGAAAATTTGACGACCTTGGGAGTCGTTGTCGTGTGTAAATCATAATCCATACATAGGGTCCGATACAGTAAATAAGACTAATGAAGTTTCAGAAAAACACTACGAAGTGAACTGCGAGCAGTCAGTTTATTCTGTAGCTCACTTTTACTACAGCTGGTCCTATCGGTCAGCAACAACCTACATGGTGTCCAGCACTTTTGGAAACTGAAAACGACCCGATCAACATCGCGTGCAACCACATGTGTGTTCCAAACGCAACTTCAACCCAAGGCGAAGTCACAAAACTGACCCTGGCCCGTTCACCAGGGTCCGATGGGGTGGCGATCGTACTCGTAAACGCAGTCGTTTTATTATCGGTCATCATGCTTATATTACGTATGATGTAACCATTATAAGACATCCGTCGTTATTTCCAATAAAAGCAGTCACGTGAGACCTGACGCCTCATTAAATCAGGTTGATGTGAACGCCGAAGCAATTCCATATAAGCGCACAATAAACCGATAAAAATGTCTTCTAATTATCCATCAGAGAAAAGCGCTCTAAATGCTCTAAAAAGTCATCCTATTTCTGATGTCCTTCTATTCATTCCTGGACGACTAAGAATGCTTTCCAACGGGGTTGACGAGACACCAACGTACGCTGGATCGATTGTCGCTCAATGTTTTCGGGCGTTAGAGGAACCCATTAAATATGCAACAGGATGTGGATAAACGTGAGAAATAATCAGAGGCTTATGCATCGTCACCGATAGAAACGAATAGTACAACTGCTAATACAAACAAATACCAAAACTGAAGAAGCATGCCGAAGTAGAACAAGCAGTGTGAGAACAGCTGAACGTAACGAAGACACTGAAAGGAGACTCACACCCAACCAAACAATTAGATACAGAAATACAACAAATAGAAACACGTACGACTATACCTCGCTAGGGCACATGCAACACTCAGACAAGTACAAGAAAAGAAGGTCTGAAGTAAACTAAAACGCACAACTATGTAGGACAGTGACAATTTCCATACAATTTACAACCATCCAGTCAAAAAAAAAAAAAAAGAAAGAAACTAACGGCCGTCCTATTCACCGCACCAATTCAATTTCACGTCTAAATCTCGACACTAGACACGGCATTCACCTAGAGTTAGACCAATTGAAATTTACGGTCGTTCTAAAAGCTGTTTAAAATTGCGGTTTGTCCGTTTGCACTATTACACTCATCTCGATTCGGGTTTTTTTTTGTGCAGACCTTCCATAGTGTACGCTGGTCATTTACAGTTAATTGTAATTCCACTCGAAAAAAAACGTTTTCCACTGAAGTGACCACGTGGTACAAATAACGGCCTTTTCAACCGAATACTATAAAATATGGTAATAGTTGCCGAAAACTAGAGTAAGTCAGAAAGAACTTTTTTCTGAAATCTAGGCTATTTTTTTACCGTGTAAGGTGTAAGTCAGAACGTACAGGATACACTGTGACACGTACTTATCGATTACAAAATTTTTAGTGTGTACATGGAGGTTAGCAGGCCTAAAGAGGGTTTACGTTCACTTGTTTTCCGTAACTTTAACTAGCCCAAACCTTCGACGAATACCTTAGTAGACAATGGGGAGATCATTTAACTATACATACACGAGACTGTGTTTTAATTTTTCTGTACTACGAGCGAAGTGAAAAAGTAGTAAAGTCAAATAGAAATCCAATGCATTTTCATTCGTGTCAATCATTCGCTTCCCATTCAAAAAACACATGTTTACATTTCCTTGTTTGTTTATTTGATTTGCACTTGCAAACAGACATGTTTGTTTGTAAATTAACACGACCGGTGTTGAATTTGCGAGTATAAAGACGAGCCGAGTGTCAATAATACTATGCTCGTCGAGGAGTACGTCGCGGAGGTACACTAGTCGAGTACTTGGTTATTGGTGCAGCACAAGGGCTGTAACTTTTACACCTGCCGGCATTTAACCTCACACGTAATTGTCGGACTAAGGAAACACTTCCTCTTGTT
Source organism: Polyplax serrata (assembly GCA_037055365.1). Classification (NCBI taxonomy): domain Eukaryota; kingdom Metazoa; phylum Arthropoda; class Insecta; order Psocodea; family Polyplacidae; genus Polyplax; species Polyplax serrata. Next base: position 9,068,283 of record JAWJWE010000038.1, on the reverse strand, counting down.
CGAGGTTATCTTGATAACTATACGTGTGGCCCGTGTTACCAGCCCACGGATGTATCGATTACGCGTCAATCACTTTCAATTGACGGTGGTTGTAGTTGTATGGTGCTTGACTAAATCGGACTAAACTTCCAATCCGGTGGCTTTAGGTGTTTCCTATTAGTCAGCTATTGATTTTCTAACGAATGATTCTGCAAATTGACATCGCCTGTGTCTATTCCCCCAGAAGTATCTCCATCCAAATGTTGAAATGTTCCTAGCGCATGACCAAACCTACCCTTCATACTACTATGAATATTTCCTGATTACATTTTATATGCAATCTAATTACTTGGTAACTTTCACCAAATTCTTCGTCACCATCTATTTGATAAGTTTTACCGGGTTTCACTTATCTTCACGAGTATCTCCTTCTTAACTACCATCTGTATGTTCACGGTGTATATACGAAACTCTGACTTATATTCAGTCCCGCTTTTCCACAATAGAAGTATCAATAATTTACAATTAATAAAAAAAAAATCCAATTTACATCAACTACATAGAAGAAAGTACTCAAGTAAGATTTACCGGTACCTTTACTCCAACGGTTGCAGTCTCCATTATGGGGACAAAATGCGACAAAATCTCACATCCAACCATAACAACTGAAACGATTTTTGTGAACTTAATAGTTCACTTTCAATAGATATAAAATTTGGTTGAATTATGCGGTAGCCATGAACTTGGTCAAGCCGGCAGACCACCTTCATGTCCTCGATGTCACATCGACCGGAAACAAATTCATCTTGTTCCGGTAGATCACAATTGATCCGTCTTGTCAACTCAACGGTATCTTAAGTCCCTTTCGGACACCCATGTTCGGTGTGCCATCAATAGTATCGTAGAACAGGACTGAATCTTTGGTCATCCTTCACTGTGTCTTCCCTTTCTACTTTCTTTAGTAAGATCCACGGCGATGCCTTTATTATTTCAAACTGACGTTTCGGAATGTCTGACCTTTTAAACAGCACTGCACTGAAGCAGACGTGTGCACAATGGAATTATGCGATTTGCTCCGCGCCTTTGGCTGTAACTAAGTACTACACGTTTTGGTTAATTTAGTAAAAACAAGCACAAGGTACTACAAGGTACTCTTACTTGGCAGCATCCATCCATCTTTCAATCACCTTAATCTGCCCACGTGAGCCCTGACCTTTGCGCCCGTGAACCGATGCTCAGACACTGCACTTACATAACATCTCACATACCACCGTGCACGTACCTATCTAAGTCCCATTGTTTCTCTCGCCGGAAATTAACGGGATACCTTCTTCTCACCGATTGATTTTCGAAACTCTTAATTTTACACTGCTTCGATTTTCCTTATACTTCGCAATTTGGATGTAATCCGCATGGCTGTCTCTTTTCCTGAGTTCAGTCATTCGCTCAAGCACGGAGTGATTCAATTAGAATCAGGTCGACAACTCCTGTTTCCCAGGGATCGACAACAATCGAAATGAACTCCTTCGACGGGAACAGACGCTAATGCAGACATTTTTCTGGTTAATCAAAGGAGCACAACCGACACGAGACATGAATTTTCCATTAGATATGCCGACAGGTCCTCGTGGACAAAACGTTTAAATAGGGAAAAAATTATTTCGAAAAGACAATAGAACCTGAAATTTTATACCTGTACCTTTTCGAACGCCGGCAAATATTTCTTGTGGAAAATTAAAAAACTTTGATTTTTGCAATTCGGAGCCGCATAAAAAAGACATCCTCCATTTCTCCACTGAAATTTATTAAATTTACTTGGGTACTGGTTTTTAAGGTACTGGCCGAAGGGGGAACACCTGGGATTTTCATATTCAGGTTTCATATTGTTGTGTGCTTTCAAGTACCGGTAAAAGAATAATAACACCTGAATATGTTACATTGTGACCAAAGTTTACAGCCGACGCTTCATCCATTTTTTGTCCACCACCACTGGTTTAAACCAGAACCACCACAGATTTCCTATTTTTCCTTCACACCTTTGACTCTTAAGTTAATTTATTACTTTCTTAGTATTAATCTCGTACTAAATTCCATTCTTATTACTTGTACTGTCATCTTATACATTCCTTCTTACCAAAACTATCATTTTAGCAACAGGATGTCAAATAGATTTATCCGACGGATAACTGTACACAAGAACACAGATAAACCCAACTCTACCCAACTAGAGGAGACCAAGGCGAAGTCAATACTTGGAGGTAGTGGAACATACCAGACAGACAACTTCCCTGTCAATTAAAGTAAAAGGGCGATTCACCGATGGGTACAAACGGGTGGCACCAACTGCCACCGTTCAAATCCTCAAACTCGTTAGTGAAGGATTGAACGGAACCCTTGTGACCGTTCAACGGACCACAAATCGAAAAGCTCTCATTTAATCCTGTGTGGACGAAACTTAATTAACCGGATGCCATTAGTCAAGTCTGATGCCAGTACAACGTACCCGACGTGCCTCCGACACCTGTCATTTACCTGTGTCTCTTCGGGCGCAGGATAAAAGTATAAGAAACTCACCTGAAACAGAAAGAGAGAAAACAAACGTTAGATGGGCATAACTAAACGATAACTAGATCTATGGGTCGTCTATCAAATTGAAATAACCACGAGGAGGTCATGTGGGTCCCTGGTCTTAGAGGACAGCTTTTGCTGGCTCTGGCTAAAGGTCAAAACTCCGCCACAACATGGAGCCGCATCCCAATTTCCAGCCGTTAGTAAAATCTCGTTCTTAAAAAATTTACGACTACCGAAAACCTCATCGTGAGCCTCGAAAAACTTGAAACCTGAAAGGGAAAATGGCGAGGCAATCCCAGCACCACATTTCATTGAATTCTAAAGTGAAATCCTCATAGAGTTGGTTCCCAGTCTTCTTAGACGTCTTCTTTCCCCTCTGTACCTGAACCTCGGCAGAAAAATTAAACGCCTTCCTTCATGTAATTTGTGAAATTACGGGTAATGGAATACTTATAATTTGAGACTTGAGGTGTTCATCGCGGATTCTGCGGTGATTCACTTTGTACGGGAAAACATCGTCAGTCAGCCCCCCACGGCTGGGTACTAATTCATATAGCGAATATTTTAATTGGAAAAACGTGAAATATATTTTATTTCAGAATGTAAATTTCACTGTAACAGTAAAAGTTTTGGGTAAAAGCCACAAAAACCAAGACCGGACCTATGATGATTTGAGCGTTATATATAATGCAACAATATACGATTAAAAATAAGCAGGTACCCAAGCCTGAGTGAGTCATACTTTGTCGTGTAGTCGTAAACACTTCAAATACAGGGACAACTCACAACACAATGTATTTCCTTACTTTTCATTTTGAGGGATCTTCACAGTGCCTTTGCTTTGTTCATACCGTTCTAATACGTTCAATAAGCAGGAAATAGCAACAAATAACAGCCAAATTTATATATACCGATATTTGATTTCACCACCTTGACGTTATTGTCCTCGCTTCTCAACCTCTCCGTTGCCCCGTCAAAATCAAGTTGTTCGCTATATTTCATCCACGTTTTCGAGGGTCTTCGCACTGCTTCTATTGAATACCCCTCAACCGCCAGTCTATATCATATGTTTAAATACGAATAAAAACATTGCATGCACTGCTCCCTAGCTGCAGTGGAAGTTAAAAATCATTTTTCTGCTTCAGTCAGACAAGAGACCACGCATTAAAGAACAAAGTCAGAAACATCAATGAACGAAGCCCTTCACAACTGCATCGCGTTTCTCATCTCCTCCCTGTCTGGCCTGTGTATACAAATACACATCTTCCGCTGTTGATCGAAGGGTAAACTTCAATGTAAGATATATTAACATGTATCCCCTAGGGGATCAAGTTGTATTTAAATGAAAATTTTCTGCGGCAAGCACTTAGGGGATCCGAAATCTATTTGAATCCCTTTTTTTGTCGAACGATGCGGGCCTGTCCTTTACCACCCTGTTGAACGAAACCCACACATTGAGAGACCATTTGAAGGAATTTTGCGTATTTCACTACAATAAGAATTGATCTAAAAGATTTAATACCGTATGAAAATGAGCAATTACTATTATTATAAAAATGGTTACCAAAAAACAAAATAGATGTAAACTAAGCAATGGTGGCCGAGAGGATGCAGGAAATTAGAAAATAGTTATTTGTAAAATAAATTAAACAATGTTATCTCATTAAACATTTTTATCAGAAACCGGGTCAGACTACAATTAATGCTAAAGTTAAAGCACATGAGAATTAGTTCAAGATGTGGCTGTTCTCAAAGGTTACTACACGTAACGCCCAACAACCATTTTACAGCAAGACGATCACAGATAAATGCAGACAGGACTATCCGTGGATAATAACCGGAAATAAAACTATTTTCAAGTAGAGTGGAACACATCGAACACTACAAACGATAAGTACAGCTGAGATTTGGAATAAGTAAATGTAAAAGTGGAAAACGACGGTCCAGATGGATGGGTGAGTTCTACAGTAGCATTTGCAGTATCAGCACAAACACGTCAATGACCCGATACTTTAGGAACAAATTAGAACGCAGCCACCGTTACTAATAAATAGAAGTAGAAAACTCTAAAAGGGGCAAATTTTATCAAATCCTCCAAGGTATTTGCCTCCGACTAAGCGACTAAGCGAATAGGAAAATTAGCATGATCTACAATATAAGTCTTAGTTACAGCCGGAATGCCTCCATAAAAGATTTATGCGTTCAAATCCGGCATTTCAGAAGGTTCCCTGGGTCTTTCGACAGGCAACATGAGGGCGTGGAAAGCTAAGGGTCACGCAACACGGCCGAAGTTCGACAAATAAGAAAGAAAACTGTACATAACAGAGAGCCCACTGTAAAACGTAAACAATACAGGGGTTTGTGTGCACTCACTTACTGCAAATGAGCCGTGAATAAACGTCCCCATTGTTCATTCCCTACTGTTTAAGACCTCGTTTGCTCTTTCAGATTTCCACTCTGGAACTTGTCTAAGCGAGCAGTTGGAATGATTTCGTGTTGCGTCGCTTCTGATATTACTTTTACGTAGAGCCAAGGCTCACATTAGAATTTATTATCGACAAATTTTTCCCTCGTATTCCATCTCACTGTATACGATTTACCACACTATTCGTCATGTAAGGGAATGTGCCCCCATTCTGTGTAATCTTAATTCATTCACTTGTCCCTCTATTTGTCATCGCTTATTACTGCAACTATAAATCTACTTTCAATCATTTCCATTCGATCATTTATCTTCTCTTCTCCGGGTTTATCCATTGTAACTCAATTCTTCAACGTCTGATTTTTCCCAATAAATTTTTTCATCGCAGCCCTACACTCGTCGTTTATTGACCTCGCCGTCACCGTATCGGCACTGTTTCCTGCTCTCGATCAGCTACCTCAGAAACGCCCAACTTTCTCATGTATCAGTTCAAACAAAATAAAACTAGAAAATAAATTGAATAACGTTCCGCCACATATATAAGCTGACTGCAAAAAATTATACTTTCAGTGAGTTGCTTGGCCATATATGCCCACCCCGACATTTTATTACTATATTCCAAACTATAGTTTTCTTTCTTGTTTATAACTTAACAAGTTAATATTTTTGATAGTTGCTCGAATCGTTACTTTGGCCGACCTTTGAGATCACCACCTTGTGAACCAGCGAAAGTTAAATTCAGTTTATTTATTTTCAGTTTTAAATTATAGTATTCGGCTCGCTTATGGCTACTTTCCAATATTAATATCAATACCATTATTAAAGGTAAACAAATCAAAAGTCGGAGCTGGAGTTTCCTCAAGTAGAGAGCAAGTGCACTTCAGAAGGGGAAACAATTAGACCTGGTATTTGACAGACCACTGCACGAATGACCATCGGCTACATTGAAATTAACAGACTCGGACTGATTGACTGAATGAATGAAAGTTCTACTATCATCTACTTAATGTTTCCCTCTTATTTTTGTTTTGGCCGTTCTCGACAGTAGTCGAGCAACTCCTCCTTCCTCCAACTCCTTCGGGCTTTGGGTAATATTAACGTCCAGACTCACGTTCCCTTCGAGAATGCCGAAAAGCTGGCAGAAGAATGACTCGAGGCTATGTTTTGGGTGGTACCTAGCCATCCTTTTCATCAAATTTCAACCATCAAATTGTTGCTCGAGTATCTCTGAGCCCCCGCATCTGGATGAATTTAATTGAATCCAATCAGAAAAGACCAGTTCTCCTTTTTTTATATTTTTCTTTCGGCCTTAATTTAATTAATCTTTATTATTTGACGATTTTCTATTTCATACCTACTACACTTATTGCTCGTCGTTATGTTTTACGACCATTCAAATGTTTTAATACATACGGAGAGCGAGCGAAAGGACGCGAGTGTAAAACTATGAATGTTTTATACAAACGAGGGCTGAAATAATTTAGAGGCAACACACAGCAGCAAGAGGAGACTCGATAAAAACGAACGAAAGGTTTGTCATTTGATATTTTGATGATTTAATTACTTCACAACAAATCAACAAAAACCAAACCGTCAAAACAAGATGGCGTGGTAAATTTCTGTGTACAGGAAGATTCTATTAGCCAACGAAATTTCCTGCCGTGTCTGGCCTTATCAAAACTACAAGGCTCGTTGATAGCCCTTATCGAAGCATTTAGCAGGTGCTCAACCACAATCACAATTAAACGACTTTCACCTGTGAAAATCCAAATTTGTTCGACTGCCCACCTACTTATTATTGGACCACTCTCTACAATTACAGTACAAAATATTTCCCATGTAATTTCAAACTTCGTACCAAACATTCCTAGCACGAAACTCCCACAAGCTTCCACCTAAGTAATTTTCGCCTTTTATCTTCTTCCTGACACCAATACGCAGCAACACATACACACGAAAAACAACCAGACAATTGCGTTGACCTATGACCACAAAGTATGTTGAGAACAAAATAATTTCACAGGCACCATAACAGGCCCACGTTTGCTTGTTTTTTTTTGTATCGAACTCATTGACACTCCGAATTCTTTCGAGCTCTACTTACCGCTGCAGCTTCATTATTTCTCTCTACATCTCAAACTTGGTAACAGTGCAGGCCGTTGCGCAACGGCAGTCATTAACGTCACCACATGAATATGTGCAGTATTATTATCGCCATTAGAAACATCATTATTAGAATCAATGATCCCTGAACCTGAATCAAATCATTGCAGACAAAATAGGTTAGGTAAGAAGGTGCACATGTGTGCATCAAGCCAGAGTAACCCGAATAAAAATAACGAAATCACAGAGAAAATTAACAAAAGGAAAACGAAGTTAATGATGAAGAACCTACGATGCAACACACCTCTAGTATACTTCAGTAAATGTAAGAAAGTGTATGAGCCTTGGTCTTTTCTATTAATTCCACAAGTTCGCTCTTATTTAATAAATTCCTATATTAAAAACTTAATTCGTCGATTCCTCTGGGTACAGGTTGATATTGTTTAATTTTGATTACATGACAATACAAAATTGCTGTTCAAGGGGAAACGCTGAACTCACTTGTGTGCGAACACGCCGTGTCAGTCAAATTATTGGTAAAAACAGAAAACACGGTACTTCTCGTTTTGTTAACCAGAAACTTGAAGATGTCTTGATTTGAATTACATCTTTCCATTCCTCTGGATTCAAACGGTTTAGGTTTTTTTAATTGACTCAATCAATGTTTCACCCTCTGAACATGAACATAACATTAATGTTGAGCACATACTTCTTTTATTGAGACCCTTCTTAGCTTTCTGACAGCATTGATCAATTTTATGTACAATGAATTTCCATAAGGCCACACAATCCAGCGCAAATGTCAAACAACCAATTGTTGAATGCTCCTTGTATTATAATTTAAGTACGACCTTTCAATCAAGCCCTGAAAGATGAGATGACAGACTGTCCCGCCCTGTCATGTAACAATGAAACCTTTAAATAATCTAATAATAATTAGCAATGTTATTTAATTCATTGCTCTTGCCCAGTAAAAAACGTCACTGTTAACTTGAACTTTTGCATCTACAAAGCTTACAATACGTGTGCCATTGGAGAGGGTAATACTTATTTTTTACACTACATAATAATAGTCAGTTCCCATCCCACAGCTCCATTTTGATGTGGTTCTTATCCGTGTCTTTTCTCATGCCCATAGATAAAATACAAAACGATACGATAAAATTCAAAACTACTTCACATTATTTTAGAGAAATAAAAAAAAATATTTATCTAGTCAAAGACTCCATTCCCTTTTTCAGCGTAACGTCCATCGGTTGCTATTTCATGGTGTTAACCCAGGGTCGTGGACCACAGAATGACCCGAAATATTAACGGAATCCTGGGATGTATTATTCCGACCAAAAAAGCATCGACCGCGGAATTATGTTCGTCACGTTTGTCCATTAAACGGTCAAAACCGGAATTCGCCGTTCTCGATACGTAAACGGAGCAAACGGCAAATTCAATTACCACTTCTAAGGTTTTCCCTGCGAACCCGGCTGGGCAAACAAGGTTATCTGCTCTCTCCTCAGCTTCGTTCAGTTTCACCACTACAACCGTAATCCTAAATGGTTTAACATGGAGCCGGATGTGTGCATGTCACCTTTCCTTAAGTCGCTCAAGCGAAATATGTAATCCTTTAAATCCGAAATCGTATCTTTTTTGCGTGGATCGCTTTCTATAATTGCTCCAAGTGTTTCTCGAAATGTTTGTAAAATGTCCCTCACCTTGTGTCGTTGTTCGACAAAGTGCAGAAAAGAAACGAAGAAAATTCATGCAAACAGGTAATTCACCTCTGATTTCCCTCACCCCATCTTCGTACATGTGCAGAACATTGGTAGCACAACACAATAAATAAATTAGAACCAACAATAGGTTACATAAGAAAGAAAGACGGTGGTTCGAAATAGGACCAAATGTACACAAATAAAATGTAAGAATGCCAACGGCACAAAAGTTAAATAACACAAATAAATACAATAACAGACGCTGTTTTATATATATATAACCATCCCGTTCTGGAAGAAACAATAGAAGAATAAATTTGTAAGCTCAAATGCGTTTTTGATCCTGCCACACGTTAATATATTTCGTCTCCCATTTAACCCCACAAGACTCTATAAATAAAAATAATAACAGATAGTTTAACCGTACACAAGTTTTTAGTCGATCTATGAATTTCTTACTTCCTAACCACTTTCCAATCGCACTTCTACCAACCGGAAGAAACGCAGGCAAAGGTTCTGTAAAAAAAAATTACACCGGTAATAAAAATGTCCGTCTGCCACAGCAAACAATAAAATCCCACCAACAGCCAAACATATAAAATGCAAATAAAACTTCTGCTTCGTTTCCCTTAAAACCCCACAATTACCTTTCGACTCAACGGGTTAAAAAGTCAAGTTCGTACAGTTACCCAAAGGTTAACAGTCCCCGACCGAAGACTGCCTGAAATGTTTCGCATTGTTTGGGCAGGACAAACCAGGTTCCCCATGTAACATGTAACATACCCACGGAAAGCGTGAAAAAAAACAACGCTCTACCATTTAATAAGTGAATTAAATCCGAGCACGCAACACATTGCCAGGGATTAGCGGACATGGGTAAAGGGTTTCGGTAGAATGAGGCGGAAGAGGTTCTCACCTTAAAACGTATAATCCACACTTATTGGCAGATAAACGTGGATGTCTCAATACATTCGGCACTGGTAAGCGAGGTCACGAAAAATTCTGGTGCCAAGGTAACGCGAGTAAATTTTTAATGAGTTTAAAATTACAGTACACCATTCGAAACCGCGTGCACCTTTATGTATACATAAAACACATGTACAAGCTGTTTTCCGTTGAACTAGACTGATGCACTCATAAACCCTCAAATTAGTATAAACCGTTCATTAATGTCGGAATTACAGCTACAGGTAATTAATAGACAGCTGGTAATTGTTCTACGACCGCACGGATTACTACGATGTGTTCACTATGTGTCAATTGTCAGCCAAGTGTTTCATTTACGGCCCTTAGACACACGTTAATGAATTATCAATCCGTTCCGCTTAATAAGTCTCATGTTTGTTTGTCTATATTTATGAATTATTATCCGAGGCTACGAGTATAATTTCCAGTTCGTACATTATCTACTGTCTTTAACTCGGTCACTAGCCTCCATTCATTAGGACCCGTACAAATTCATTTTACACACTTTTTGATTTTCCTGTACGTCATATTTGTCAAGTATACAAGTCAACTTTAAGTAAAATAATAAATTGCACCGTTAGATATCACATATAATTGTTTCAGTGCATACAGTTCGTTGTAACATTAGCCCAGGAGGCCAGTTTCATTCATTCCAATTCGAATGTACAAAGCGATTTAGTTCTGTCATTCTAAAAAATAACCAATAATTCCTTTGGTGACGGAGAAGAACTGTAAATGTTGTAGCCACGTACGCCATTACCTAAAGGACGTAAAGCCACAAATTTATGTGACTTCTTAGTTCATTGGGTTAAAACATTTACCATATCATAAGCAGTGGCCCCTACGCTTCCTTGCCACTGAACAAACAGAAAGGAATACAAATCGATCGTCGGGGGTACCCGGTACCCGTGAGTCGTGTCCAAATCGATTATTTACTCTTTTAAATTGAATCCAAGTGAAAAATTTTCAATTCGACCGAATAACGCAGCGTGGAACGGCTAATTATATGGCTCACATGCCACGCATGACCAAACGTAAAAGAAATGTCGGTCGTCTACGGTTATTTTTAAGTTAAAACTTGTTCCTGTTGCTTGGTATCTATCGAGAGTTGAATTGTGGACAATCAGACAACTTTAACATAATAAATCAATTACCACTTGAGTAATGCTCGACTGATCAGATCGTCATCTGACGGTTCTTTCAGATGTGAAAAAACACAAAAAAGGATCAACACTGAGCTTGGTTCACGCGTAGCCAGTCAATCGGGATGTGTATTTACGGCTGTTTCAAATTTCAAGAGCGTATCGAAAATATATTCTCAAAGCTTCCGACCTCGAACATAAGAAAACCTTCATTGGATGGGGGAAAACAACCTGGCAGATGAAAAGTAACCGGTTAATGTTGATGATTCCTTCTACCCGAGTACACTTCACATTCCTTCAAAATACAAACTCATCACTTCTCGCACGAAACGCCAAAGAGTCAGACGCACACGGAGAGAAAGAGAAAATTATGTGACTGTTCTATTAGCGTCTGCACTTAGCAATACCTACAGGTGGTCAAAACAACTACCACGGAAACGTGACTCGTAATTAAATTCCAGTTAAAACGATTTCTATTTCTCAATCTAGTACTTAGTATTGCAACAAACGCACAGTTTATTAATTAAATGTAAAATTAACAAGCTTTAATTAGGGTTTGGTACCCAACATTTGAAGACGCAGAACTCTCTTGGTGGATAGCAAACAGTGGACCAGTGGAAATTCTATAATTCATCCAAAAATGTGATTCTTTCTGAGAAGTGCTGTAAAGGAACTACGCTCCCCTCAATATACTCAATTCGAACCTCAACTCCACCGCCCTCGTAGCTGAAGGCTACTTTATATACTTCAGGAACCTGGAAATTACTCCTAAACAAGTTAAAAACTTCCTTTAGAGCAGACACTTGCAGCTACCTGTGTAATTATTCTATAAACTGTAAATACATACGACGGAAATGTGAAACTATGGAAAAAGTAAATAAATTACCACCAATGTAAAATAAATTACGAGTTTCCATTAATAAAACTTTTATACAGTTGTTTCGCTAGTCCTGCTTTCTACCTATGCTCGCGCAATCAATAGGTAATTTAAGCAATAATTTATTTGAAGAGATCAGATCACCGTTTGATTCCTCACCGTAGGACTCATTAACCCAGGCTCGATATAATGATACTTTCTGTATGAATATTAAGTGATAATTTCCAAAGAGTAAGGATGACTGTACCAACATTTTAATAGCATAGGTAAGTAGCGTCTTCGAAAAAAAAAATTCGGGCACTGGCGTTTGACTCCAGAGATTACACAAGCATTTTAAAACACCAAAAATCTGCATTTGTGTTTCACACTGTGGGTGCGCTTTAAGGTCCTCCTTGAAATCTGAGACAGACAAATTATTCATGGACAAGGTAGCTTGTCAAATCTCCCAAAACATTCTCGCACAAGCCAGAGAAGCTCTTCTCGATCGGGGGAGAGCAAATCCCTGTGCCGGCAGACAAATTTAACTCTTGTCTGTAACTTCTTTCATCCTTTCCAAATGAATTTGATGATCCCGTTTGATGATTCTGAAATATTTCCATTTCGTTTAATGCCGTTCGTCTGCTTTCAATCAAACGTATTCTCCCTCGTCGACATTCCTGCGCTCACAGCCGAAATTTCGTGGCTGTTATACGTCGGTCACATATGTAATTTAATTATGCCGACCCTAAGGATGCATTTTGTGATGGATGAAGACAGACCGACGTTTTCAAATCCTAAATACCTTCTGACTCAGAGAAAATGCGTAACGCATTACCATAGGTTGCCTTAAAGTGTTAAACATATACATTAGCAACTCAAGTACTAAAATTAAGATTGTGTTGCATGGTTGCCGGTAGCGGTACTTTCAGGTTAAAGACAATCAACAGAAAGTGAAGTGAAGTAACGAATGAGAAAATAATAAAAACTAGAAGCAAAAGGTCCTCACTAACAGCACAAGAAACAAGACAGCGAACAAGATACGAAGAAGAGAAATTTCGGTAGAGAGAAATGTGAGTGCTAAAGCAATACACAGACAAGACAATTGGTACAACGTGTCGAAAGAAAACAATATATAATAATAATAAATATAGTAATAAATAGTAATAAAAGAAGAAGCGCGAATATCTTGAACAAATGGGAAATCAATACCGCCTACGGATAGAAAGGTTGAAACCATAAAAGAAAATAAGAGGGAACAAAAAAGCAAAAATGAAGTTCCTTACATGACGTAAGCTGACGTGAAAATAAATACAAAGGATGTAATGCAGACGAGAAAACTTTGTAAATGATCAACTAAGAAAACATTTGGGGAGATGACAATGAATGCAGAAAAACAAGATTCGTAAAATCCCTCTGAAATATAAAGAAAATAAAATATGAGGAATAAAATATCACGTAGAAACTAGAAGTAGTACAGTACAGAAAGACAAATGACAAAACATAAATGTAATAGATTAACACAGGATCCGATGAAAATAGTACACAAAAAGAAGATACGATTTTAGTTAAAGTGAATAATTGCAGGGAAAGATATTACCAACCAAGTTCACGTTTCTTTTATATTTAAAACCACCGCCCTCTATGATTGTTGCAACACACGCAGCGAAAGGTTACCGATATTGTAAATTAGGTTTACCGTATTATACCGTGACTATTATGACCAGAACATAAATCTTGAACGCGAGATCGAGGTAACCCGCTTAATTTGCAAACTCTATTGATGGAAGACATCAAGGTATTAAGGTTACAAACTACAACAAATGCATCAACATTCATTAAGGAAAACTGCATTGTGCTCTCTGACACGATTCACTTGGTAATTTCCTAATCCCTGAATACCAAACAACTAAAACACACGAGTCTTTCACCTGATTTGATTTCAACTTTTCACTTCCCTGACATGCTTACACGTGTAGTTAGGTTTCGATGACAACGTCCTTATGTAACATCATTCGTATCATCTTCATCAGCAATCGTACGACGTGGGGCTTTGTAATTGTTACATGTGACAAGACAAGTGACAGATTAGAGTACTTCATTTCTCATCATTGTGGTTAGTCCGCAATAATTAAATCTACCCATTCGATCCTTCCTTCAAGGAACTGACTGACAAACTATCTTACCTATAGACTGAGCAGACAAGCCGTCTTATGGGCTTAATATTTCTCGGGTCTTTATGAATGATACATTAAGTTAAACCGAATTTAACATTTCCTAATATGTCGAATTCGATTTGTCTCTGTATATTTCACATACGTGACTTGTATATTTGATGTCTCCATTATTTATGTCAAAGGTTTCATTCTAACGTTATTCTATTGAAACTACATGACACAGGCGACCATTTGAAACAAATTGTAGTACTACCTTATGACGAAACGTGACTCAAATGTGCAGGATTTCTCATTCAGACGTTTTAACTAAGCTCTAAGCGGTACATACAAAATTTAACTTAAAATTTCAAAGTGAACAACAAAGTGAACACAAAAAGTCAGACAAAGAAGAAATATACTTTGCGAAGGACTTCGCTTCGGGATAAAAGACGGCATACACATGCCTTTAATGTAGCACCCAGATAAGAAGACGCAGACCACGTTTGCATTACTGAAAGGGAAGTAGCCCAACAGGACACGAATGCAACTAAATAATCGGACTTTCTTGACCCCTTATTAATGCAAAGGTAACAAGAAAACGCAAATATCTTTATGAGAACAATACGAATCCAAAATTTACAAGGCACCATTGTAGCCCAACAAAATAAATGCATTCCCATGAAGTAATCAATTATTTTAAGGGTTCTACATTCGCGTGATCAGTTCTATCAAGGGAGTGGCTCAACATAAAGGAGAATGAAAAATTAAGGCTTGCGAAGAAAGAAGTATGAAAAAAATGTAAAAATAAAAAGCAAACATCGTCCACACACACGTGAATATTTAAACGCGTTTCAACACGAATCTAATGCCACGACAAAAGAAGAGAAGCCAGCAAACGCAAAGCATTCGATGCCTTTGCGATTCTCGCGTGCGCTGCCCCCATGTTAAATGTCTTCAACAAAAAAAAACCGCTTTTCGAACCTGTTAGTACCACCGAATGTTGCAAAGCAACCCACAGCTGTCAAAAGAATTACAAGAAAAACTGAGAAAGAAAAATGAGCAGCTCCAGTGTAGTGTTTTATCTTTCGAGTAAAAGTCACGAGGATGGTGGTAAGTCACGTCGTGGTAAAGAAAAGAAAGAACCCGGTCTTACGCCATGTGGAAACACCTAAGGGAATAATCAGTACCACTTATGGAAAGGGAGGCTGACGATAAAGTACATGGTCAAACAGTAGTGAAATGCTAAGCTTGCTTAAGGAAAAAAAGCAAGCATACTTCATCCAATCCGTTAACATTCACCAGCATTCATCATCTTCCTATATAGAGGAACGATGTATTTTTACTGATTGAAGAAAAATGAAACCATGGTAAGTACCCGGACGGAAATAAATAATCCATTTGGCAGCAATTAAAAAGGCGAATTACATCTGGTCAATGGTCACTAAATGGTCAAGAACAAACCGACAAAATTATTTCCCAATACATTCATTTTCATCAGAAATAATTAGATGAGAGAAGAGAAAAATAGTTATAGTCTTTGAGACGACTACGTAAAGGTTAAGAGACAATAGTCACGATATTTTCCACACAAGTTTTCTGCCAACATAACCAATTATGATATACCTAAATCTTTTACTTACTTCCCTGAGCCTGTATTTTATTGCAATTTATTATCCCGAAATACTATAATCTTCCACATCTTCCGTACTTTTTATAATTACATACATCAATAACGAATACGAATAAATAGTGACACGGGGTGCAAACACGTTTCTCCTTCAAACTAAGCCCTTGGGTGACCTTTCAACTTGTTACATGGGTCCTCTCACGTGTGAACGACTTCCGTTTCCTTCCTACAAATGAAAGACAATCCGAAGGGACTTGCCTCATCTTTCGACTCCTTTAAGAAATGTCATCCGGAGGGACCGCGAATGTTAGGGTAGAGACTCTTGTGCAACCTTGTCGGGCTAAAGAACTTCCAACTTCGTAAATCGTTCGTCGTTTTATACATCCATTATCTTCCTACACAGAGATGTTTTTCCAAATACAAACACTCGGTATTATTCCCTCGAATCATTTCACTTTCTCTACGTTTGTTTCCTCTTGAATGACACTGAAAAATCGGTTAAAACTAGAGCGGAAAACTCCGTTCAACTAATGACATAGGACGCTTTTAAGCAACAATACCGGATACATGAACATGAATTGCGAAATGTTCTCCTCTTACTTCCATTAGTCGCAAGTGGTTACCTCGACTACCAAAACCAAGGCAAGACGAAAAATTCGGAAAAAATGAAACACGATAATTGCACCGACGGTACAATTACACAGACGGCGAACAAAATATAAAATACTAAGATTCTGAATAAAAGTAAATTTTCTCAGCGAAATAACTCCGCGATTAATAAAGACGTTTTCTTGCGCGTATTATGACAAGTAGAAATTCCAGTACCTAAGCCAAGTACACAGCAAAACACGTTGACGGGAACACCATGTAATAAAATACAAGTTATAAAAGAAAGGAAAACGTAATATAGAAGGTCATCAGAGAGATATTTTAGTGCATGCGATTATAGGGTGTCAAATGAGGCATGAACATCTAGACTTCGACCACCGAAAGGTCTTAAGCATATAACCCTTCAGTCAATTAATAAACCGGGCTACATCACACACAATAACGTAGAAGTATAATTCCTCGAAGGCGGGTACAAACGTAGCAAAACAGACAAGTCAGGATATTAAACGAGAAGGAAGATTGAATTTAAGTTCAATCAGAAATTAAAAAGCGCCACAAGTCAAACTGGAATAAAATAGAAGAGGAGGCAAAACTCTCAGATTAAGACGTAACAATATTAATTTTGTCTGTTTCCAGTTAATTTCCTTTGCTAATTTTTTAATTGAGTCGATTAACACCGCGAGCTAATATTTTCTCTTGACAGCGAGAAAATTAGTGGCACAAAGATACCTGAGTACTCATCCGGCGCAACAAAAAAATTTGATGACCTGACATAAACGGCAACAGCACTGCCTACCACTGCAAAACTTAATCTTGGCATTTGGTTTACTGTTTGGGAAGTTAATAATTTAGTCGACAACACAGAGGTGTCGCTAAATAAATAATAGAACATTTCGACGTTTATGGCTGGCCCATTGTCTTCCCCCACAGGTTCGATTACGTTGTCCGACAAACCCACATAGTTTGGTTTGTAATTTAGCGAATTAAAGTTCAGTAACAAAAGAGACAAAGATATATATGGCAGTGCAAAGGTAGGTGATGTATTCGACAAAAGGCGAGGACTTATAACCTTCGAGATAACGACAAGAGGCCAACATCACCTGGACCCAATATCCGGTTCTTCTTGGGGTTGTTTTTAACTGATAAATCATTTTAAACGCTGAGTCGTTACTTCTTATCACTGACCATCAGACACCCGGGCAACACCACCTTTGTTCGGAGTACTACTAATAAATTTAAACGGGGCGAATCTTTCGCACTAAAGTCTAGATGAAGATAAAACATGGCTGGGAGTGAAAATAACAATCGACGGACGAAAAAAACCACAGAAATAATTCAATACGGTGTTAACGAAACCTACCCACGTAGGACTAAGAAAAGCACCACCCGAAGGTGTGTCCGGGCCTCGTTTACATACCCGAGGCCGAACTTGATAAATTTTGCCTATCAACCTGGCAATTAAAGCGTCATCGACGGACTCTTCTCTGGACCGGTGATCCAATTGAAACTGATAGATCGATTTAATAGAACTAATCGAACTCCGATAAACGGCAGGTGATGTGCCCCGAAGAAAATCCTACGGCTGTGATTTAAATGTGATTTAAATATTGCGTAAGCGTAATCTGCAGCTATTTCATTAAATCAATGGCGGTTGACGCTTGTAAACCTGAATATTGTCTGCTACGTAAAACTTGGGTGCGTATATTGGGAACCTTCAGAATACTATGCAAACCATTGTAAAAAAATCAAAGGTTTACCTATTCAAACTGGGTAACTTGTTTGTTTAGGGTTAGAGTTTCACCTAACACCAGTACGGGTCATCAGTACAAACCGAGACGTTACTGAACATACCTGAATTTAGTAGTCAGATTTCCGCCAGCTCTGTATTGAAAATTTCTAAAAAAATTTCTGAATTCTTACCTGAAAGTAAAAATAACAATAATTAGTCTTGCAACATAAAAAAAAATCACTGGAGTACTGCACACGTGTGGTGCAGCCCGGTGCCCGAAAACGACATCAACTCTAAAACCACGTGTAAATATCCATAATGACAATGAAAGGAAATATCTAAAGACCACGTCACCACGCGGTGGACGACTAAAATCTAGTTTTTAGGAATGCAGCAGTGTCACCTCTTCATATGCCATTATACAAATGTTTCGAATGAATATAACAACTGATAACGGGACAGGTACAGGATTTGAGGTTCACTACCGTCAACTTCAGCCGGTCTCCGAGAATACATCGATTTCCGTTCGGGCCAGTACTGTGACGACAACCACGGAAAAAGCAGAATTCCACGATTAAAACAGTGTTTTCCATGCAACATAAATTCAACAGTAGGAAAACCTGATTTTGCCTGCGAGGCGAGGTTGAATACAAAAAAAGACCACCGTGAATCGACAAAAAAAACAAAGCAAAGACCCAAGAAAATACACCTTTACTATTTAAGGCAATGTCGTATTATACCAGTAACGACCAGATGCACAGGCACAACTACCGAAAGAAACATAAAAAGGAAAGATAAAAAAAAGCGGGAAAAAGCATCTAACGGTGAAGAAATTCTCAGTTGGAAGGAAGATATAAGATATAAACATAAAAAGATATTTGGTACAGAATGGTAAGAAAATTACTACCAAAAAATTTATATATATATAACGAAAAGTTAAATGGTCAGAGGGTCGATATTGAGCCTTCCGACCCTTTGGCCAATTCTCACATTTTACTGTATAGATTTTCTAGCATAAATGACCTTTGCGCTCACTGTAGGTGTGTAAACGACCTGTTGTATCAAAATTATAGTAAATGACTTGACAAACTCAGTGGATGGGTATTTTCCATGTTGACTGAGTGTAATAAAATGGAATAAGGCAACTCATAGAGTAGCAGGTAATAAAGTCTCAGTAATAAAATTATTAGCAGTCGCAACCGTTTATAAGTCCTCGGAAAGCCTGTAATAAATTATCAGATTCGAATATTGACTGAATCACTCTTCTTCCTTGACATCTGTTTTGGAAAAAGAGTCTCAGGTTTTCCATGGACTACACAGACAATACGATGTCGTACCAGCCCGTGTCATTTTTCTAAGCGAAAAGATTTTACACCAAAAAACTTTATTCTCGACTAATTTATTACCCCGCAATAAATGAAACAAATTACCGTAATGTGCAACAATGTGCTAACAAATACAGTGTTCCAGTGAAAAAAACACAAACACAAAAAATTGGCTGTCTCAAAGTGATTAAGGGCTTGCATTTACACTTCGAACCCAAACTGAGCCGTACAGTTCTTCCTTATCTGGTAAGCACGAGTAACATAATGCATAACATAACCAAACACGTAATGGTACCCGTGCTACTCATCACAACTTGTCGGAAAAGACCCGTAGTGACCGGCAGACCGACTTAATAGGGGCAAAATCGGACCAAACTCAACTCCCTGAAGTTGTTGCCAAACAAAACCACTACTCGAACTGTCATGTACAAATTTACAGTCAGAACTTTTCAGAAAGCTTACAGGGTGGCTCCTAACGTTACGCAACCATGGTCAACAGTCAGGAGTCTGGCACCTTTTCAACTACAAAACTACTTAACCGGTCTCCTTTACGTAACAGCTACCATACAAAAACTATGCCTCCTTTCGCGAACACAACTAACGCATATAATAGTTTTTGAAAGTGGTCACGGAGTTCAAAAGGTTGAACGTTCCCGGCGGGACATAATTCTTATTTAATTAAATTTTATAAAAATTTAAGACCGGATTTGAGTTAATCTGATAGATTGTACATTTTATATTATAAATTACACTATTAAATTGTAGTCTCTGCGTACTTACATAATCGATATTCTTTCGTAAAATATTGAAAACATTATATATAGAACAAACTTATAGGAAGGATTTGGACATTCAACCCTGACAAAAATGATCTAAATTTTGTCATTAGCCAGCAAGCATTTAAAATGATGTTAACACAATTCTTCAAATAAATCAAAATTTTAACATTACATTACTAAGATAGAACGACAAAACTTAATAGAAATATATAGACTTAAATAAAAATCACTCAAATACTAAAAGCAATAATTTTAGAGCAATAATTCAATAAATCTAAACAAATGGTATACTGCACTGAAGGAGAGAAGGCATCACAGCAAATATACATTTATAATCAATTTAATCACCGTCTTTCTAATATTAAAAATAAAATAAAAATGAAAGCATTTCGATCCCAAGGTTGCGACATAGAAAGAGCATATTTACTCTTACATTAATATGCTTCACATTTTTTTTCCACACAGGGGTACTACTTCGAGTAAGAAATTCTTGCTAATAAGAGAAACATGTACGCTAGCAAAGAACTTTATTATTGTAGTCCCAAATGTCTACCAGCTGTAAGCGAAAGTAAACTAATACATATTGGAATACACGCTGAAGTATCCTCACACATTGTCACATTTTAATATTTTTGTCACTTTTTAATATTCTGAAATATGTGTACAACCATTGTATAACCATACTACGAGAGTTCGTGGTATTTTAGTTCTGTAACATTTACTAAACAGAAATACCTTTATTTACCAGAAATTTTGGATATGAAAATGTACAAGACTTTGCTAGTGAGCCCGTTTGGCCTGTACAAAGCGCTCCCTGCCCGCTTTCCTAGACATTTTAAATTAATTAAAACTCATATTGTCCTAGACAATTTATCTGTCGGCTTCCAAAACTGTGACTTGTTTCATACACCGCAAAACTTCCGTAGAGTGCTTTGCCCTTGGACGACTACGGGTATTCTTGTTACAAACCATAGTACTACATTTTTTTACAGTATAAAGCAAAATAACGGGGTGACGGAGTAAGATTAATAGATGGAGGAGCCTAAAAATTGGATGTTGGGCGGTGACAGCTTAACGATTCCCAATCAAACCGAGAGATATCTTTAAAGGCGTCGCGGGGTACATGTCTGAACAAAGAAGTATGCGCAACTATTTATAAATTCTATTCCCTTCGTCTTGATTAATCACAGTGGGTGTCTCCTAGGTGATATATTGTGTGGGTAAAATCATTAAATGATCATTCTCTGCATATTTGTTGCTTTTATTACGTCTTAATAAAGCTCCAAAACTTCGTTACGTGCACTACTTTCGGGGTCGAGGAAACATCTGGGAGGTCAACTCATGCACTAACAGTGCAAACAAGTTGTCCTTTTTACGTGTAACACATGCAGTACATAACATCGACTAACCTATAATTATAAACTTGCAATTAATGCCACCGATTCAGTTGTAATACAAATTCAATTACTGGGACGGTACACAGAATTTAATGAGCCCACCAAACAACAGGAAATTATTTTTAATATACAAAAAATTCTTTCAGCAGTTTAATAATTAAAAATTAATGGTAGTAATTTTGATGTATTAAGAGTCGCAATATTATAATACGTATTATTTATTATGAATGAGTTGTTTAATGGGTACCGCAAAATCATTCAGTCACGCCGTAATGTTGCCCTGATTCTTTCGAAATTAATAAGTTTACATTCCAATAAATAAATGCCTACATTTATGCATTTCACTGATTTTCTGACGATTACATAGGGCCACTGATTTATTTTTAAATTCATTTAGCAATCGTCTATCTTATTTAATGATACCTCTTTTTATTAAATTAATACTGTTTGGTGTTAAAATCAATCATTATTTACAAAAACGGTCATTAAAACGAATATTATTCTCTCACTTTATATAAATTCAAATACACATAACTTATTCGCGTCATGATTCATGTTAAACATTAATAAGTAATTTAAAGCTCTTATTTTGTCTAGAATTCGACAGCTCTGCGGCATTTGGTAATCCCCATCGCATTCTTCCTCACAAAGGCAGAAAGTACCACAAACCACGACCGTCCTCACCAGAAGTTTATTGAACTCAAACTTTGTCTCGTGACAGGATGAATAACACGATCGAGGAATACAACAACGAACTGCGAGGTTCCACCTAGAGGATATTTGAAGTATTTAAGACTGAGAATAATCTATTAAGAAACAAACAATCATCATTACAACAACATCCATCACAAGAGACGTATTTGATGACCAAGAAACAAATAACCTTGCTGACAAATGTTAATAAATCGACTCTCTCCGAAACCTTTATTTATGTACCAAGAGAACCGATGTCACAGTTCTAACCAAAGAAAAAAATATCGGTACCGGTATGGATAGATGGTTCTGACACAGCGGGATAAATGCCATTAATAATTTTCGTTCTTGATTTAATTATAAGAAAATAAATCAAAAAAACATTCTATTCAACATCAGATATCATCGATCTGATAGACACGGCTCCAAGACTCGACCAATCAATCACCCGATACCTCTAAAATCAATATCGGACAAGTGACTGCATGTCGAGTGACATTTAATACAGATTTATCAATGCACTCTTTCGACTTCTCGATCGATCAATCGACAGATCACAGTATCCAAGTTCACGGGATATTTCACATTCTGCAACGAATTAATCGATCTGACCGAACCTATTTATTATTTGGAGATATCGAATGCCGGAAATTAGCATTCGATTGCGTTGGAGAAAGTGGATGTGTTTTTTCAGGTTTTCAATGCCCGTACCCAGGTACGAGCCTGTGCCTTTGATTCTTATTCGTAATTATGCAAACAAAGAATAATTATATACGTTATTATGTCTAACGTAACAGTTTTTTTACAAGTTTTATTTGTTCGCGAATGGTGGTCGCCCTAAATGGAAAAGCCCCAGGCTCAATGAGAAATAATGGTAACCGCTACCGGATGATTTCGTTTGCGATGATAACCACCAGAATGAACAATAACTATCGATTCCTATATGTATAACTACAGAAGGACTGAAATGGACTAAGAAGAAAGTGTCGAATGTGATTTTAGTAGGCTTCAACGGTAACAAAATCGTTAAGTATAATCAAACAATTAGCACTTGCTTAACTATAAATTATGGCCAGGCTAACTTTTACTTATCAATTTAGATTTTTGATTGGGTGTACAGTACGATTACGACGATTCTATCATTTCACCTTAGGGCACACTTTTTCTTAACTAATCCACTGCTCTTCTTTACGCTTAAATTTTCTATTTCATTAATTTAACACGGCTAAATGTTTAATTTACAAATTTATAAGTATTCTCTCCTTTCTATTGTACCTCATCTCAACTTTTTCGTCAAACAAGTTTTTCCCAAAGGCGAGTTCAACTATTGTAACGCAATAATTCATTATCTGCAAATTATTTGGAAATTCTTTTTGGCAACACCAAGATATAAAATTAGAAGACTCAACCCTCAGCAGCCAATATAGACTCAATAAACAATCAAAGAACCATTAATTTGATGTTCACTTCCTGGCCTAAATGCCAGTATTAATTTTTATTAACGATAGTGTTCGTAAATTGATTTAATGTTTGAACATTTTTAGAAAGTTTCAATTAAAAATTAATAAGGTATGAATATTTATCAAACCCCTACATGGTCGTAGTAGTAAGTTATAGGTCAACTTTTTAGGCAGTTTCGAAATTCGTTTAGTAAATATCGCTCAAAAACTACTTGTTTCCAAGATATAGCTAAATTGCTCACTTCTCTTCTTCAGTCGAAACCCCGAAAATACTACACGCAGTTAAGTGAACAATTCCAGAATTTACAAAGTTCCCATTTTAATATCAATTGAAAGAGAAATTTGGAACATTTTTAAACCCAAAAGTCAAAATTCACCAAAATGACTAATGCATATTATTATTCAAAACCCTACACTATTTAAAGGTAGCTTATTTGACTTTAAAATCGTACACTGTAAAGTAACCGCGCTTGAGCAACAAAACCGAATAAACAAAACTAAAAATTACTACAAATTAATACTTTTATCTATTCATAAAACACGATAATAAAATGGTAAACGGCTAAAGATTTAGTAGCCTTTACCATTTTGAAAGTCAATAGAAACACATGCATTAAGATCACCGAATGTTATTTCGCGAGATCATGAATATGTAAATTCCATAACTAATGATAACGAACTCTAAAAATACATAAATAAGCGAATAACACGAATATATTAAGGTCCAAAAGTGACGTCACATAGGGTCATTCGCTCTTTTTTCAGAGGTCATAGGTAACAAATCTCGAGGAATGGAACCGTGTTTGTTTACACAGGCGAATAACAAAAAAAAACGGGAACTGCACCGTCGATGCATGCTCATTTTCCGCGTGTTGACAACTGGTATTTGGGAACGGCACATGAATATAATGATAAACAAAAACCCCCAAGAAACATTTTACAACTAAACAAATTCTCTAGTTTGAGTGAAAAACGAAGAAAATATTGGAAATTAAAAGAGAATCTATAAAAATGTAACGAAAAGTTATTGCACCCCAGGGTGTCGAATGTGACTCTAGAAATGCGCAATATGCATATTAAACGCACTAATCTACAACTATGATTGATAATGTGTTTACACAATTTAAATGCTAATAGTGGTTGCTCAAGACCAGACTTCAAAATGTGAGCAGAATACCCGAAACGTTTAGAATTAGAAAACGTATCACAACTACGTGGCAGCAGAAAAAATTAACAGAAATAAACTGTGAGATACGGAACAATTGTTTGGCCCTAGGTGGTTGTTCACAACCTCTCGGCCGGGTACAAATTGAACGTCCCCACGAAAACTAAGTTACTTAAATCCATTTTCCTAGAGGTCTCCACGTAACTAGTCGTGTCAAGTACCAGCCCAAACTTTCCACTTTTATATTTTATTACAACTCATTACCTCACATTACCGTGACATCTCACCGTCTTCCCTTCAATCCCGCATTATTTATTTCCCCTTATTCAATTTAACAAACATTACCGAGTGTAGGTAAAAAGCGGCTCTTCTTTTTGCCCTGTTAACCTACAGCAAGTTGTCACTAATTAGACAACTGCTCGTTCGGTGCAACATTTTAAGACAACCAGAGAGAACACACTCTCAATTACGCAACAAAAATAAACACACTGCTTATTATAAGCAATAAACAAAAAATTTAATTTTATTGCATAAAAGTGGTATATTACTTTATAATAATCCACTGTGTTGCGTTTTGAACCCATTAAAAACAGGTTCGGGTATATACGCTTTGTCTATTCCAATTCTAAAAAATTTAGACGAAGCATAGCAACAAGCAGCAAGAACCGAAAGTTGAAATTTCCTTATTGACTTTTTCGCGTTCACTAATAGTTACTTCTTAATTTAACGAACTATATTTTTCCAAGCATGAATTTATTTCTTAATAAATTCGAGTACCTGAAGGGCCGTACCTGCCGTACCTACGTGTACAAGTTGTTTACTTAATAATTGCATCGAAATAATTTTAAAAACGTCAATCAATATTCAGGCTCGTTTCCCTTCCGTATTGTGCACTCATCAAAACAATTTCAGGGGTCCTATATTTTCGGGCATCGACTTCCAGGATCAACTTAACAAATGGTCTTCAAAAAGCATACAACAAAATGATTCGCAATTTCACGGGCGAGAAGATAGCCAACCATGCCTTATTACAGGTTGAGGGAATTAATAAGCCTCCGTCAAATCACTTTAATTCACTTATTACTCCAACTTGCTCTTCGGTCTAATTGGAGTCTGGCTCATCATAATCATTATAAACCGTTAGTATCCACCCTCATGGATCGCTTTCCCAGGTTTTCATGAATTGTTTTCATATCTCTCTCTCTTCTTACGAAAAGTTGTTCCGCACATCATACACACCTCCCTTATCTTCACTACATTCTTTCCGATGCAAAAAAACATTGCAATAATTGTAAATAATAATGGTAGCAGAAGGCATTCTACCTAAGGCACGCAATTGAGTGTATATCCCTAGGTACCTGTCAGACAGAATGAAGATATCCGTTTTTTGCCATTTTAACTGCGTCCCTGTTTAATTTCCTACGCTTCCTCTCCAGGAGTATCCAAACTCTCATTGTTTCGCAGAGCCGCCTTCCAAATTATGCTATTATCGCCTTTCGGACGTGTTGGATAAAATTTCTACACAGAAAATGAGAACCGAGCTCAGTTGTACTGTACCGCGAAACAGGAACCCGGTTCCACAACATGTGTACCCATGTGTTACAACAATTTCCCAGCAAAACAAAGACAAACGGCGGCATCGCAGAAGCTATTCGGCCACAAAAAAAAACACAAATCTCTTTCCTCCCGGCTGTTATTAACAATTTCTGAAGGAAATGACTAAGAAATTATCCACCGAAGGAGTTTATGCGTGCGGAGACGTAATAAACAAGAACGTGTCCAACATCTGGCACCCGAATTATTAGTCCTGCCGTGGTGCTTCTTTTCACTGTTCAAAACACACCTACCTTGTGACCCGAGCTTGACCAAGTCTTTTACGTAAAAACTAATAAATAATACCAAAAGTGTTCGATAAATTACGGGAAGATTAGGGAAAAAACCCAGATGGAACATCGCCACAGTCGCACCCACAGTCCACTTACATCCACATCTCTCTAACTCCTACCAAATGTACTCTACAATTTATAGTAAGCTAATGAAGGACCACGTTTCCTCTTCCATTTGTTTCTATTTTTCTCTTTGGCTTAAACTGATTCACGAACCCATCCAAAATTTACAAAAAAATCTAATTTATCACGACATACAAAAATCCAAAATTTAAAAAATCATTTTTAAAAAAACCTAAAATTTGAGTCGTAAAGCTCTGCTGAAATTAACGGTGGCTTATTGTCTGCTGTTCGCAACAGCTCTCCTTTTGCTATAATTTCCTATTTCCTATAATTTTTTACGATGACCTCCTCCGCTTATGGATACCTCGCAATCATCCTCATAACTCTAGACAATATCGTCGGTTTCGGTCTTTCTCCAATAAAAATACATTACAGTGAACCCCGGGCAGAATTAGACGCTTTACTTCATGCAGACGGTCGTTTTACACTAATTTATTCACAATTGTGATGGTGTGCCTTTCATAATCAATTATAAATGCAACTCTCATTAGCATTTAACACCCTTTAACAAGTAAAATAATTTTCACCTAAATTGGAGCGACTGGTTGCATCCGATTCTCAGTAAAAACGAGTCTAATCAAAATGGTGTCCCAATAGCTGAGAAGGTTACTTCGTTTCAAAGTTCTCCACGAACTGCAACAGCGTTCTTGCAGAAGTTTCTACAGATTCTCCTTTGACTGATGAATATTTCGTAAGACTCAGCTTTTACCGTCAACTTTATTTTTATTGCATTTCTACTACGCCCAATTTTCTCCTGCCATGACCAGCTCAACTTCGGTCAAGGTTTTACGGCCAACTACCGGGATTCGTCTCGCTGAATAATTTAAGCAGGCAGTAAAAGATGGCGAGCAACAACTTGAGCTAAGGAATCGTCAACGAGAAAAATTGCTTCACCGAAACCTGGAAGCGACAACTCGACTCGACATCAATGCCACTCAACCCGTAAAATGCAAGATTGCAATTAACTACAAATGCAACTTCGATTCGTAGCGATTAAATAAACACATCCGAACCGTTTCGTCATTCTTACCGTTCAAACCTTGAGAACCTCATTTCATACCTATTTCACAATATTTAAATCATCCTTTGCGAATCTGTTTGTTTTACTACTTCATTTGTAGGACCCCGTAAAAAAATAAGGACCGTGAAAGTTTAAATCAAAGTAAAGACTCCTACAGACACCAAACAAAACCCAACCCTGAAAGTCCAAATAAAGACGTCCAAGATTTCAACGGTTTCGAACACCAAAAAAAAACTAACAAAAGTAGTGTTCGGGTGTGGGACCCACCCCATTTCGGAGAATAGTTGTTTCACTTTACGACCAGGTACAAGTCATCTATAACGCGACAGCTTAACTATGAAATTCTATACAAAAGCGAGGAACGAAGAACGGGGATAAAATTTGTATTCAACCAAGGGAGAAGAAAAATAAAAGTGGAAGTAATAGAGACATGTAGATCCTATCTTTAGGGGACGGTGCATTTCACAACGAGAAGATTAAGGGTTAAATAAAACTACACAAAAGGTATAGGTAGGAAGTCGAGCGACATTCTTGGTGTCTAACAAACCTGTTCATGACTTAATAAATTGTCTTATAACGATAGTAGTGCCATTAATTTACATGTTTTCTAGTCTAAAATGGATAGTTCCAATCAACTCTATTTATTCCACTTATGGTGTGCACGGGGCTGTTCGTCAAGCCAAAAAGACTAAAAGGCAATCAAAGTATAAGTATCTAGAGGTCTCAGAACAGTAACGGCAGTTAAGTAGGAGCAAACAATAATACAAGAAGTAGAATCGCGGTATCACAGAAACTACCATTGTCTTGCACAAAGCAAACACAACCTTTATTTTTGCAGATTCATAGACAATAATAAAATGAAGACGGTCATTGTGTGCGTGTAGGTGCAGAGCATTCGTGTCATCATAAATGCCAAGTAAAGAAAGAAAACACATTCAGGCGCATTTACTTAAAATTACCGAAGAATTACTCCAGTTAATCTCACATCCCGAAACAATTGTTACATCTTGCTACAAGTTTCCATTCCTTTTTTCTTTGACTCATTACCATGAGTTGGTGGTCGCTTGGTAATCTCATTACGAGACGACCAGCCGAGTTTTGTCACATCCATCCAACAATTTCCCTCCCAGCCAAAGGCCAAACGAACAAATTCGTTGCCCAGCGTCCGAGACCTGGGCATAATCAGACACGAATACCCATTACACCACTGAATCCCAGTGAATAATTTTAATTTTTTTGACCGAGTCTCAAGAGTGGAAAAAGTCAGGACACAAACGTTTCAACCCAGCCTCGTACCTGGTCTTCTTAACCGTCTCTAAATGGCTCCCATGGGGCCTCGGAGTACCCACCCAACCTCGTACCTAAGAAGAATTCAATCGCCGTCTCGTTATTGTTCGTGCCGGTTCTTATTCTTCTCTCCCGTTGAGTTACCCGGCATCGTTGTCCACTTATTCTAATACCTGGTTAGCTGCGGAACAACCTTGAAACCAGGCGTCGACCTAACCCATACATGCCGATACCCGTACTCTTACGCATATCTACCTCTATGTGTTCAACGTGAGCCTTAGACGGAGTGCCCCGACCATCCTCCGACGTGCTCCTTACCTGTCGTCTACTCCTGACCTTATTTAAATTTCTATTTATCACACGGTCGAAACCAAAATAAATTTCTTCCAACTCGGTTGAAGGCGTGCGAATTACCGAAGGAGTTGAAAATAAATTGAGTTCAGTCATTCGTGGCGGTTTTCCGACGACTTAACAAACCCAGCTAACGAGTTAATTCTCATAAAACAATTTTTTACGAAGGAAAAACTATTTCGAGCCGTACTTAATGTGCATAAAACAAACGTTACGAAGAACGAGAGAGAGAGAAAATACAAACATAAGCAAGGACGAAAACAAACCTAACTGATTTCGCTCTCACTCTAAGTCAATGTGAATAATGTCTTGTAAAGCATACACGAAAACAAGTTCACGGATTGCATAGGGATACACTGTTACTCGAAAGCTTTCATATCGTTCATCTCTGAGCCTCCAAAAAAATAGGCACTGTGTCCGGTAATTATGGAAAACACTCCGGAGACCGCTAATTTATGACTAAAACTAATTAACAACATACATTTACATTTGATATTTCTCAAAGGAAGGATACAAAATAAATTTATTTAAATTATCCAAATACTTTTCCACCGAAATCTGTTGCAACTTTCTCACGGATTGTGTTTTGGTGTAACCTTCAGGGCTCCGCGAGCTGTTGAATTCAATAAATGCCGTGGTCCTCTTTTCCCCTTACACTAAATACACATTGTATTCATTTCTATTAATTATATGTTCACGCAATGTCCTTCCCGATTTCTTTCTACTGAAATAAAAATTAAATCTCACGCTAAAATTAATACCTAATTTCCCTTATGGATTATGCATTTTACACTACAAATTCCACTTATTCCAAACTTTATTCATACTGTAACTGTAATAAGTCCACGATCACGATGTACAACTTGTCAAGAGCTTCCTAGTCAAATCTTCATATTACGTACGTTCAACGTACAATCACGTTTGTTCTTTTCTATATATCACTGACACATAAAAGATTGGCTTGAATATGTAATAAGTTAACATTACGAACGACGACTTTCATATATTAAATTACTATTTCTCGTGTATTTATTATGTTACTGCGGGATTGCCAAGTATCATACCTGTTGTTTGCAGGTTTCCTGTCACCCGTCGTCATAAACCTTTGGGCTACGCCTTTTTTTAAAGGTACAATAAATTGCAGGGCAATTGCCACCTGAAAGTTGCTAAATACCAAAGACATGAGTTGAAAGGAGTTGGTTGACGATTGCCACAAAGTTGACTCAGGTTTATGTGCGACTTGAGTCAACCAGACCACACAGGTACTCTTCAGGGGTTGAACATGCTGGAGTGAATACTCCCGTGCAGGAAGTACCTGATTATGAATTCAATTCGACACTCACAGAGTTCAGAATTTGTGTCTCACAATCTTAAACGATTCGCAACGAGAAATCATTTAGGAAAAAAAACACAAACACAGCACGAACCCCTCCAGACTTTTACTACGTAGAAAATATATTTTACTGGTGGAAGATCTAGTCCTCTAACAGATGAAATCTGCTCTAAGCCTTCCACTCGTGCAGGTAGTTCGTGACGGCAATAAAATTTTCAATTATTGCTTTCTACATAAGCAAACATTAATCCGTAAAATGTAATAGAATATAAAT
The DNA here is from genome assembly GCA_037055365.1 of Polyplax serrata. Taxonomy (NCBI): domain Eukaryota; kingdom Metazoa; phylum Arthropoda; class Insecta; order Psocodea; family Polyplacidae; genus Polyplax; species Polyplax serrata. The sequence goes on along the minus strand of JAWJWE010000038.1, from coordinate 9,037,323 downwards.
CGCACACAAAGGAGCCGAATGGTTCTTTTATTTTTAATTCTTTTTAAACATCTCCCACGGCTCCAATATGCATATGAAAACATGCCCATTACACATTTTGAATTCGTATTTGAAGTGAAATTAACGGCTGATCGGACAAATTTTATTTCCAATTTGACTCGCTAATTACTTAAAACATTCAGATGGTCATATGTTACAAAATTTTGGAGCCCATTACCCGGATTATTTATACTCGTTTTTTTGTTACCTGACACAGTGGTACCCTTAGTTGGAAACAGTACACGGACATTAACTCTTAGCATTAACCCGTGACTTATTTCCAGGAACGGATTTTCTTCTCAACAAAAGGAAGCCTCTAAGTAAACATAAAGACCAAAGGTACTCATCAACTTATACAACATAAAATTGCTAATAAAAACCCTACATAAGTGTCTAATACACCAAATTATATCCGGAGGGTAAAACGTATTGGCTTATTGTGAGATAGGTCCAGGTTGCCACACTGCAGAATTCAATTAAGTTCCAATTCAATTTCATCATCCGTTAAATGGGTTTATTTGTGTATTTAAAAAACATGATAAATTTGAGCAATGATGTGGGTAATTTAAGGTGAGTCAGTCGTTAGAGCACCCTTCAACATGACAAGGCATATTGGTACCTGCTGCAAACGGTAACCAACCAACTTAGTCATGAACCTATTTCATTATTCCTTGAGTTTATTTTAAAAAATTTGTATTCATTTTTCTAACCCTCCATTTGTGTACCGAATATAATAAAAAGTCTATTGTTAACCACAAAGACTTCGTCCTTGCTTCTTAGTCTACTGCTCTCTCTCTCTCAACGTTCGCCTCCTATTTATATTCTTTCTTCAGCATAAAAACCAGAGAACATGTGATGTTCTTTATCTAACAGGTAAAAAGGAATTTTTTTTCGAAAGTGAAAACCACCTCACGTTGCTTCTTAATATAGCCAATTGGGATATTTCGACTAAGTTCTCATTTAGGTGAAGTACGCTTTCCCTTCACTCCAAACTAATTCAACGATTTTGTAAACTATAGAAGACACAAATACAGAAAACAACAAAGCTATGTGCACCAAGTCTACGATTGTTCACATCTGGCGTTGAATTCCGACTTTGAGCCAACTAACACTGATTCAATCATATTCCTTAATTTCCTGCATGATATTAATAGAATTGTGTGAAACTTGTGTAGAAGTTCTCTGACTTGTAGACAAAGGCATTAACTCATAACTGGATGACGGGAACAAGTTACTAGTAAGAGTGTTTAACTAGTCTGTATGAATCGAAATTAATAAACTTTTTAACACGACACAGAAAAGACCAATTACACAACACCAGAGTATAATGTTTAAGGTTTCGTTACACCCAACGTGACTTCTATTTAAGTATACCATTCTATAACTCGATTATTCTAATGTGTACCGGATTAATTGCTAATTATGACATTCTAGTGGAAATTATCATTTCAAATTTCATCAACAGTCATCAGCTTCTCACATGGAAGACCGTGCTAATTGAATCCCTACATCTGGTACAAATTCTCGAACTTGTACCCAGAGCATGTTCATTTCAACAGTAACCTCGGGTTCAGGCACGACGTCCTCCAATGACCGAAAAGATCGAATAACCCGTGAAAGTTATAATTTTCAATGTAACACTTTGCAGCATTATAAAAAAAAACAGGCAATACGAGATGAAAACGATAACACTTTCTACCTGAGACATAACATTAATTATAGCACACGGAACTTACAATTACATAAAATCCGGTTGCAAAAAATTATTAATTTTACAGGTGCCGTTGGCCAAAGAAACCACTCATATAGAGCAGTACGGCGGACGTCGCCAAACCTTTCCACGCCAAACAACAACACCACCAACAACAATATCCCATGCAAAATAATGCATTCAACTCCTCTCTGAGTGCACACATAAAATCGGCGACATAAAGTAACCGTTATAAGCTTGATCATCTTAAAAATTTTATGTATCCGCTTTGAAATTTACGAGGCAAAAACTGTGTGTCAATTGAGTCGTTTCTCTTATTAAACTGGTCGATTTATTTATGTATGTATGCACGCGGGCACACACATACGTACAACAAAAACAAGTTTGCATGGTCCTAGCATGTTTCCCTGACTGTGTTTTAATTACGTTTTTATAAAAAGATTGTGTGAAATTGCTATTTGATAATAATAGATAAGGACCCTACGACAATGGGAAAATCTACTAATGCTTTACCAGACAAAGAAAACTTATTATCCTACCTAAAATCAAATCCATTCATTTGGCTATTCGGTTCGCATGATTTCCACATACAACAACCCCCACAGGGGTAATTAAATTATTCGGAATTTTTTGTCATAACCAACCTACAAAGTAACATAACCGAAAACCTTTAATAATCACAACTGAACTACTACTGTACTTTCTTATGTATATTACAAACTCTGTTTAAGGAGTACAGTTTTCACACTCTTGCCTATTTCAGCCGGACAGTATGCAGATAATCATCCGAACAATTTTTCAATCTTCTCTACAAAACTAATAAATTCGGTTATGTTACCAATACGCACTAAAACTGACTTTCAATATTCTTTACAGGCAAGTTCTACGATCAAAAAAATTATTTACGTCGCAGTTCCACTCATTTATGGCAATTTATTTCTGCTATCAACTGCAAGTAAAAAGCAGTAATCATTTTATGTCAATGCCAAAAGATAAATAAGAATAACTGCGTCCACCTCCCGGGGCCTGGTACCTTGATTTGTGTTTCTACTGTGCACACAATGCACAATGGTAGGTAACTGTGAAATTTATTTGTCGTGCTTCGCCATTCTAAGCCAACCTTTAAGTAAAGTATAAAATATAAATAAAGTAAAACGGGAGGTACTGGTCTAGTAATATAAATTTCAACTCAATGCTTTTGCCTCGGCCTCATCATTAATCAACGTTTCTCAGGGTATTTCACTTAAGAACAATCACTACAGGTGCATGCAAGATCCTCAACAACACACCTGTCCCTACGACAACATAAAGTGAATAAAATCCCATACATTGTAGTAAAAAATGAGGAACAATAGGTACTGCATAATAAGTGATCAAAAACGAGGCCACAGCCATGGGCATTTTCTCCATGAAAACCTCTTTCCTTCTGCTCGTTGGGTAACATCACTTTCTAAGATACCTGTATGCCAACCATCATACCCTCGTCACCACCAGAAAACCCCATTTGGGTGAACCGTTCCACCCATGGCAGACCAACCAGAGCCCCCAGAGTCCAGGCAACTCGTATGAAGGATACTCGATGCATGTGCACAAGCTGAAGAAGTGTTGTGGGAGGGACTTGGGGGTCCTTCACTCATTCCCATCGTACCTGTTTTGGAGAACCTGAACGTGACTTCCACAGTCTGACCGGCCATCTCATCTCCTCTCCGGCCAATTGTTCCACCGTCATCTCATGGAATTCGCACTCACTTAGAGAGGCCCAACCCGAATTATTTTTAAATATTCTAATGATCACTCTCGCCCGCCTGTTAAATTACCCATTTACAATGATACCGATCTCGTTTTTTGTAATTAAGTTTTTATAACTTTAATAACTTAGTTATCGGCTGGGGAAATAGGTTTCCATTCGCTTTTTGCTGGATGATGGCTTCGCCATCGACTTAAGTGATTGGCATTCGTTTCGACATTCCCGCTTTCACAGCATCCTTCCCTATCGTCTAATAAGCTAATTAAACAAATCATTTAATGACACCACTAAATCTGACGGCTCCCATCTATCCGGAGAATTTTTAATAATGTACTTGTTGGACTTTTTTAAAGGAGAATTATAAATGAATTGTCGCGACTGACTGACTGACTGAGTCCTTTAGATCGCTCTAATCGACCAGACCACCCATATTATTCTCGTTTTTCCCCTGTGCCGGATATCTTATAATCCAAACCACGACGAACCCTTCCGTCCAAATGGTTGGGAGTGTCAAAAGCGTTCCTGAACTGGTTCCATCCACAAGACAGTCGCTAATGTGAGTTTCAACTCTCCTAGGTAGATGCCTGTGACAAGTTCTAACCACTTCTAATAACCGAATGACCGGTTATCTTGATGGGAAGGTGAGAAACTCGACAGGTACTATATGTTAACAGGGTAAGAGGTCGCGACCCATCGGAATCTGATAATTTCGCGACCTTATCTTCTCACTTTCCACGCGAGTTGACGTGATTAAATACGTAAACTAAAGATTGATAAGGTAGAAGTAAATGATGAAAACCGTCAGTAACAATAACAATAAAAAGTTGTTGAGTTTGAAACACGGGAGCTATCACTTTACTAAATCTCCTACTCACGTGTAATAGTAAAAGCAAGGTAACTTTTAACTTGAGGGTAACTTTTTACTACAGACCATAGACTACGACAGTTCTTTTCTCGCAGCATCGAGGTCAAGCTCCTTATATGCAAAAGAACCCCTAAGAGTATCAAGACATCTGAAAACTGTAGTGAGTCTACCTCACTTAGTATAATTGAAATAATTCAACGATACATCTGAAACATTTGCAACATGGTGTCCTTCCATTCCACTCCAACTTCCATTAGTATATAAAAATGAAAGTCGTACTTACATAAAGAAAACAGTAAATAAATAAATCGACGTATCTACGTAGAAGCCACCATTGTTGGCAATAGCAGCATTCTAGTACAGACAATAGTCCATACCACTGCCTCTTACTCATCACTGTTCTTCAAATTTTGTCTGCTCAACTTTTTAATCTCACATTACGATTAAAGTACTACAAAAGATACACTGCATGACTTTTAATTCTGATAGTTGAAACCTTCTTAAAATTAATCACCGACAAGCATATTTAATGTGGAGTACGTGACGGCGCAGCTGTGCTTTCCCCCGGGGCCAAGGTGAGAAATTCGAATTGACCAAAATAGTTCTTTCACTCATCAGACCCATTACACGATGGGAGAAAAATTACTCTACAATTTTTTTTAGCTCATTACAATCGGTTTGGCACACTTAGTCGACTACCGAAGGCACACGAAAGTGCCGCACACACGTGTGCACCTGAAATGAGTTGAGAATCACGGGGTTGGGGCAGTAATTTTAGTTGGTTCGTGCAATGACCCATGCACGAAACTATAATTTCCTATTAGCGAAGGTCTACCTGATGTTCGTATGGCACCGTTGAGCAGGGACGAATACGCTGTCTGCAAGTGTGGGGAAACCTGTATGTAACGCCACTGTAGTTGTATCAATAATTTAGGGGTGTCGCCCGGAACTGTCGAAACATGGTTTTATTTCCATGGCGGAGGACAACCCGCCAGGAACGTGTTTGTAGATAAATGAATATCTCGGAGGATTTGTTTTGTCATGTGTAGGCGTGTTTCAAACTTACAGTCTCAAGCTAATGTGTATGCCATGTGCAACACGATCCAACGACATGCCATCTGTGTCCTTAAAAACATTTTTAAGAGAGTCGACACACAAACTAACTTCACTCTACCCCATTTACTGACTGCCAGCCATTTAGCCCAGCCAGAGATGACTGTTTTCACTTTATCACTCCTACAGCATATTCTCTTCCCTAATTACATACTACAGTATTTACCTATCACTTTCAGTATCACTTAAGTCATGACTTACAAAATACGATCATTAAAACCCCAAGATTTTTATTTCTGTGTAATCATCATGACAGAATTCAAGGCTCAGTGTTGTAAGCATGCAAAACCAAAGCAACACCATCTTTCTCCTTCAAAATCCAGTACCAACTGCCATTTTTTTTCCACCTTGATCAACTCAGAAAATAATACTTTGCTAAAACAGTGAAATACCTGACATTAATAAAATTTAAGGATTTATTACCATTTACCAAACACCTGACATTTGAGCTAAAATGCAAATTAATCAATGATCAGTGTGAATAAATTCTAAATCCCTCGCAATGCTCCCACAACATTATAAATAATTCTGATTAAAATGACAATATCAGTGGAAAGCATCAGCAGCCCTTCTCATGTACACCCTAAACTTTGTAGCAATTTGGACACAGTAAAACATATTAAAATTCAAATTCTCAAGTGTGGGCATTAATAATTCATTGTAAAAAAAATTTCTTCCACACAGACAAATGAAGTTCAACTTTCTCCATGTTCCAATGCTCAAAACAGGATGGTGGCAATTAGACTCACTTAGAACTAACAACCCGAGACAATGCTAAGAGCATGTCTTGGGTGTAAATGCTGTCATTTAACAGAAGAATAAATTAACAAAAAAAAAGAAGAAAAAGAGTGACATCTGACAGAGAATAACAATAAAACTGACTGCTTTTTTCCCAAACCCTGAATTTCTATCTCAAGTTAGAAAAACAAAACAAATGTTCTACTCACCTTCAACATTTCCCATGGCTAAAATGGTAATTGTTTTGATAGCAGGAACAGCCCAGGCAGCCAGATGAAAATAATGGGAATTGGCTTCAATCGCCTCATGGCCCCATTTTAGTCCAGCAGCGAGGAACCATGTGAGAGTGAGCACCACCCACCAAATTGATGATGCCATGCTGAAGAAGTAGAGCACCATGAAGAGTATGGTACAGAATTCATGCTTAGTTCCCTGAGTAATTGTAGACACCATTTTCAACATGGGGAAGTCTATTGGTGGTGGAAATGGTTCCCTGCATGCAATTGTGTCCCCAGAAAAGAAACCAATCACATAAACTATGGACACCATTAAGTAGCACACTGAGAGGAAGATAATGGGTCTTTCTGGATACTTGAATCTCTTTGTGTCAATCATAAATGTCAAAACTGTGAAGAGACAGCTGAAGAGGCAGAGGAACGACCAGGATCCTATCCACAGTCTCGAGAATTTGCGATTTGCTTCTGAGAAGAACATTCCATCGCATGGAGCACCGCAATCCTTTTCCACTTTGTCACCTACGCGAAAGGAGTATTCCTGACCTTTAGGCACTTTAAATTGGGTAGGACAAACAAAACCGAAGTCACGGGCACCGTCCGGTAAGGCCGGGTATATCCGCGAGAGGTGAGTATCACCAGGGCGTCGTCCGCTTCCACCATATTCGCTTCTGGGAAATCCCACAGGAAACTGAGTCGGACTTGGGGACGGAGTCGACGAACTCGTTCGATTTTCACCAAAACAAAGCACCGGATTTTTCGACTGACTTTGACTTACGTCCGGAAACTTGTCGCATTCGAATTTATCCGGCCAGTGAAATCCGAATTGGTTCATGAGATCTTCGCAACCATTCCTGGCCGATATGCAAAGCGACCTGCACGGCGGAAGCGGATTTGGTAAAATGGTACACACGGGAAAGTACATAGAACAGAGAAATAGTTGAACGGTAGGACTGCATTTCACTTTAAGCAACGGAAAATACTGGTGGACATCCAGTCCGGCGTCTTCTTGTTTGGTGTGGCCGAGCAAGTTCGGCATGATAGTCTCATTGTATTGTAGTCCCATGCAGAATGGGATTTTGATTTGTTCGCACTTCCCATGTTGAGGAGATGTGTCGAAGTCTTCGTGTGAAGCAGCCGCTATACTGGTGCCCAACACCGCACAGAGTACCAGAGGTACCCAAGCGATTCCTTTGGCTTTCATCACTATTCGAATCTCATCGAAAAGTCATAAATCACAATTTTAACTTTGTCATCGAATCCGTAGTTGTGCTAATTCTCCTGTGCATTTTAACAGGAACGCGTCAAACTTTTAAGAGAAACAAACACTCCCGAAATCCGGCTACATTTTTCAAACTACTGCCTACTTGTCTACATTGTAGCGCTCACTTCTCCAACTAGAATTCAACCGCAAACAAACAAGTGTTTGTGGTCGCCTCTCCACAGCCATGAATGAAAGCGTTAGCAGCGCTCTCGCGTTTAATGCCTCCTTGATTTACAATTAGTTACGAAAGGTTAAAAATATGAAACCAGGAAATGTTACATTTATCAGAATTTTAAATGCAAAAGTTTTATGCCGCTGAAGATAAATTTAGCCAAAAATTATAACATGTTATGTCGTATGAATATGATGCAGTATACTTTTTTTTAAAACATAATTCTTCAAACCAAATTATATAGTTATGATTTTCTTAAAATCTTAAAAAGGGGATATTTTATGTTTTCATGATATAGAAAAAAAAGTGGCGGCAAATAATCTGGAAACCTCTTGTTCCCTAGTTGTTAAAATAATTTATCGGTGTTACTAATTACAAACACCAATCAAAAAAAAATTATCGAAAACCAACTTTACCTAATAAATTATAAGTCAAACGCCTAATATAAACATTGATTGAGCTCTTTTGAATATTTAGGTTAGTTAATTAGTTTAACAATTAAATTAGACTTTAGTCATCTTCCCCAATTAGTTTGCAGTCTGCTTCAAAAGTAGGCACACAGTCTGATATTTCCTGAAGCTTTGAATTTTTAAAGTGCAGAATAATTTTTGAAAGAACCAAAGAAATTTTTTACAGTAACACTATATATTCTAATTTAAACTAAACAAAATATTTTATGACTTTAATTTCAAATCAGCTATAAGGGGTATATGATCAGATGGAAAAGATGAGCTGGGAATTGCAACTTCTTTTTGTAAAACCTCTTCTTTTGGAAGTGGAACAAAAGACTTGAGACTAAGTCTGTTGGCCTCAAAATATATGTAGTCTAGGCAAGCCTTAAAGCCCTCTGTGTAGTTTGTGAACTCTGGAGTACCACAGGCACTTTCCATGGCCAAGCTGTGACTGAATGAGACATTTTCAATTTTTTCCTCTAAATCTGGAAGTGAAAACACTATTATTATATTTGTTTACCCTACTTATTTATGAAGTAGTAATTGGTTGCTTTAGTTTAAGATTTTGTAAGCCACAACTGTTTTAGGAGAATAAGGTAGTACTGCTTTTATTATTACCAGAAAGAAAACATCTAGAAAAACATCTGAAAGAAAACAATGATAAACATCTAGGAGAAAACAGGTGGCAATAAGTCATTAAAAAAAACTCACTACTTTTCCAATCAGGCACATCTTGACTGACTGAACCTTGGGTCATAAATTTGAAAATTCCACAGTCAGGTGTGCTGTTGAAATCACCACAGAATATGATGGAGACATTTTTATTAGGATACTGAAACATAGCAAACATTTAAATTAAAAATGTTTGTACATGGTACAAAAGACAACATAAACATCTGTGATTTAAAACAGAATGGGCTTCAATGAAAAAAACTTTTCTGCTATTATAGGAAAGAACAAAAATACAATATCTGTTATATAAGAATAAATACACATGTTTATTACCATTTGTTTTTGTTCCTTTGCTGTTTGCAGCAGTAATTGAAATCCTATAATTCCTTGTAATAGTCTTATGTGATCTGCATCTGGATGGAAATACAAATGAGTATTTCCTACAATGATCAGCTCATCACACACTGTGAACCATTCTAGAACTGTTGTTTGAAGTTGTGTTGGCAATGATGTAACCCTTTCCATCAATTTAACATTGCTACTAATCTTTTCTTTTAAATCTTTGAATATGGAATTTGATGTAAGTTCCTCACAATAAATGTGTTGTGCACTGTGAATAATCTGAAATTTATTTGTGTTGTAAAAGGTTGCACATCCTTCCTTGGATCCTTCTTTTTCATTGAATACACCATTGAATCCAAGGTTCCCCAAAAAAGGTCTCAGATGAGTTGTATAAAACTTTTTCTCAACTTCCTGGAGGCAAATAACATCACCATTATACCCTGATAGTTCCTTGAATATCAAGCCTGTTCTGTAACAGATGTCCAAATAATTTGGATCACAGTAACTAAATAGGGAAGATTTTGCCTCCTTTGTCTTAGTATAAAAATCAGCTAGTATGTTGTAGGAAATAAATCTAATTTCATCTTTCTGGGTGCCAATTTTTGTATGTTCCTGCCGTATATTAATTTCACTTCCAAATTGAAAACTGTTCACTACACTTTTACTGACAACTTCAGACTTTGGACCTCTTCTTGTGTCACTTTTTGGGATGCACTCTAATTTCAGAAAACAGTTTACATCACATTCTTGGGGCATGTATGCATAACCCCTGCCACATTCAATCCAGTTATTATTTTGGGTCTTGAACCATTTGAATTCACTCTCTTCTATATTAATACAATGACCTGTAAGCTTTGATGGTGACACAGGACAACCAACACGAAGTTGTTCTGGTAATGCCATATTTGATACAAGAGGATAATTAAACAGAATAGTATAATCAATGTCTTCTATTCTTAATTTTAGATCAGTGGTGTCTCCTTCACATAACAATTCTCTGAAAACGGTATCCTTAGGTACTAGTCTTCCATTAAGTATTAATTGTGTGCGTTTTACAGTTTCCGATGGCTGTGAAACATCATCCTGCTGCCGTACTTTCTTCTTCAACTTCTTCTTAAAAAGGTTTTCCACTTTATTATTCAATCTCTCTAAAAACATATCTATGCTTTCGGACATTCGCCTCTCGAAAAACAATTCTTTATTAATATTCATAGCGTCATTTGTGTACATGAAGTGAATGTGCAAAGCATCTTCTCCGACGTTGTTTTGGAAGTATATAGTGTTCATTTTCCAAGTCGTTTTAATACCCTTCGAAAATAAGTATCTGCTTGGAGAAAATAAAAAACTTGGTTGCAGTGAAGCAGGAATAAGTCGTAGGCTAAAAACTTTTAAAAAATTTCCCAAAGCCATTTAGTACATGTAAATAAGCAAGTTATTTTTCTTATGTGATTGAGAAGAAAGAACACAATAAAGTTTAGAAAAATAAATTTATAAAAACCCATTTACTTTGAATGTAAGTGAGGAGGTTAAACAAGGAAACGAACCCTTTCTTAACGTGTACCGAAGATCAAGAAGGCAGCGCTTGAATTTTACCGAGATTCATAGAACGTGAACAGACACGGACACAAGTGGAAGGTTTCGTAAATGTTAAACGTGTGTGAACGTTATCACGTGTAATTAAGGACAGTTCATTTTTCTTGCTTATATTTAAAGGTTGGACATTAGTTTTCCTTACGTTAACCCCTACTAAATTTATCTTATGACTCTTTTGAACTTTTTTTAAAAACAGAACTGTTCTTTGTCGTTTTTTGTATTTTTCAAAAACCCGCCTAAAAATAATGAGTGTTAATTATTACTTATGGACCGCTTCATAATCGTTTGTGAACTTCTATTTACAGATTATGGCAGACGTGACTGCAAATGGTGAAGCCAAACCACAGAATGGTGAAGCCGAAAAAAACGAGTCTGACAGTGCGAAGTTACATGAACAGATCTTGAAGCAAGTGGAAGTGAGTCAGTTATTGCCCAACAAGTTGTAAATCATTGCAAGAATTCTGGTCACAATTTTTTTATTTTTATTATTTTTCAGTACTATTTTGGTGATATTAATCTTCCAAAAGACAAGTTCATGCTTGAACAAATCAAACAGAATGACGGTTGGATTCCTATGTCTGTTATGATGAAATTTCAGAGGTTAGCCAAATTGTCAACAGATCCTAAGGTTATTGCCAGTGCCTTGGAGCCATCAGAACTCATGGAGGTTCGTATTATTGCTTTTTTAAAGAATCAATGTGTTACATGATGTTTACTTTATATTTGTATTCATAAAAATTTAATTATGTAATTAAAACAGGTTGATGATACTGGAGAAGAACTGAAAATACGAAGATCTCCTGGACATCCATTAACTGAAATAACTGATGAGAAATTCAAAGAGCTTCAAATGAGGAGCATTTACTGTAAAGGATTTCCCCTAGACTACACAATGAATGATTTAATTGAATTTTTCAATGCATTTGGAGCATTTGAAAATATTATTATGCGAAAGTACAAGGACAAACTGACTAAAAGCTTTAAATTCAAGGGATCTGTATTTGTTACTTATGCAACTAAAGAAAAAGCAAAAGAGTTTTTAGATCTCCCTGATGTAAAGTGCAAGGACAAGGAACTCATAAGAATGTGGCAGTATGTACAATTCTTAATTCTGTTCAATTAATTGATTCACTTAGAAAGTGTAGGGTTCTGGTGGAGTGCTTTTAATGTGTATCCCTGATTTTCTGTATGGTTATTTTCATTCATAGGTTGGAACAAATTGAACAAAAAAAACAGGAGATACTTACTAATAAATTAAAAAGAAGTAAGAAAGCTGGTGATGCTGCTGGTGATGAAAAAGAAGTAAGTCAAGTCTCTGCTTCAAAATATATTTCTGATAATTTTTCAATTATCATTAAATGGGTATTTTTAGGACACCAAAATAAAATTTCATTTTCACTTGCAAGACAAATTATTGTAGGTTCTCTTTGAAGACTGTCATTTTAATGATTTTGAATAAAACCCAAAATTTCCACTCTCTTTTAGTTGAAAGAAAGTTTTCCAAAAGGAGCCACACTGCATCTTCAAGGAGATTACACCAATCTTACCAGGGAAGACATCAAGGAAGCCTTTAATAAACTAGGCTATGAGACGGCGTTTGTTGCATTTAATAAAGGAGAAAAAGAGGCACACATACGATTAAATCGAGAAGATGCTGGAAAAGATGTAAGTTGAGAAGCACTCAACAAGGGTGACCTCGGTGAAAGAATTCTGGTGGGAGGATTACAAGAGTATTATTTTTGTTTTGCAGTTTGTGGAGAAAGAAGGAAAAGAAATCGACGTGGCCGGATCGAAATTGGAGGCAAGATTACTCGAAGGTGAAGAAGAAGAACAGTTCCTGAGGAAAGCCATGGAAGACCGGAATGCTTACTTGAAAAAGTGCCAGCAGGCGAGGCAAGGTGGTCGAAGAGGAGGAAAAGGAGGCAAAGGAAGAGGTAAAAATATGAGGAAGAGGAAAGGTAGCATCGAAACGTCCGACGCACCTTCGGCCAAAAAAACTGTGGTAGCAGAATAGAAGTTCTGCTCTTACGAGGACCTTACCTGTCAGAAACTTATTTTAAACAAATTAAGTTATCTCAAAGAACTTAGGTTAAGTCATAAGTTTTTTGGAGGCGTTTGTAACGTGTCTGTATTTTACTTTTTTTAAAACACATTGCCAAGTGCCAGAAGTTGTGCTAAATTTTGGCGAAATTACGGAATTGTTTTAATTGAAACCAAGGCATCGAATATTGTATCAAGAACAATATATGTGTATAGGTTTTCACAAATTTTTCTTATTTTACCTGTCACATTCCTTTAAGCAATGTGCAGATTTTGCTAACAGCAAGAATACTCCCGAGAGTTTCGCGCATGATGGAAAACTCTGAGTGAATAAAACTGAATTATGTCATAAATAAAATTATTATTATCATAATTTAAAATAAAAAGCCCAAATCGTATATAAAAAATTGTACAAATAAACAGAGATCAGGAGAACAAATTAAATTTCATATTCAAACTGATGTCAATGTTCCGCGTATCTCCGCATTGACGTCGTCACTTCCCGTTGGACTCATCAGCGTGGTTGTCACCGGCTCATTTATTGGTAGACGAAGAACTCGATGGCCGTGTCGTAATGGTGCAATTCTTACCTAAATTCGTTGGAATGAAGAAATTCGCCATCTGGTGAACGTCTAGTTTTGGCACTTTGTTCGGAGGGGGCATGTCGCGGCTGGTGGATGGAATGCTTCTGCTGTGACTTCTGGATGAGGGTGAGGACGAAGACGAAGACGAGGAGGACCCTGAACTGTTTCGAGACCCAGAGCTACTTCTCACGTTTGTATTGTACGGAAAGTACGAACTAGGAGGCGGCGGAGGTTTCATCAAGCCCACGCTCGGGTCCGGCTTGTAGGAAGCAGCTGCAGCAGCCGCAGCCGCCATTGGTGGCAGAAACATCCCTCCGAGCGACAAACTGTTGAGATTCAAGAGTGATTTGGTTGCCGGATCGAGTCCCATGCCGGAAAACTTGTTCGATCCGAACAGAGCCGCCAAATCGGATCCGACGAAGTAATTACTAAGACTAGCTAAATGTTTATTCTCCCTTGAGTTGGGTCTCTTCCCGGAGGACTTAGACCTCGAGTGTGATTTGTGGTAGGGCATTGAATTGGGACTTGGATTCGATTGAGTTGATTTGAATCCCAATGGCGACAGAGAAGCAGGTATGTTCGGAAGGTTAAATTTGGGTTTCTCAGGAACCGGTTGCTGCTGAGGAGGTGGAGTCACGCAAGGTGTGCTCGATATTTCATCGATTTGCTGTAGGATGTCAGTCTCTGGTTTCGGAGATATTTCCGTGAGGTTCTTGAAGTACAACCAAAGTGAGTCGCTCTTCTGATGATTAAGAGGGAATTTGGGGGTCAGGGAAACTCTCAGTTTCTCTAAGAAAGTGACTGATCCCTTGAGTGGTTCTGTAAACTTAAGAAAATCCTTTTCGGGACGATAGAAATCGGCACAACTTTTCTGGAATTAAATGAAAATACTTGAGTAAAACTATCCCACAGGTGTCTTGGTTCTGATCACTGACTTAACAACTCACCAATTCCATTAAAACTTCACGGGAAATTGACTGATCTTGTACGAAAGTATATGTCATCATCATGGGCTTGCCGTACTCGTGGATTTTGTTCTCGGGAGGGGGTACCACCCAATAGCTGACGATATTTGATTCAAGAGTCGGATTGTCCAAATTGTAAGGAGCTACAAATAATGATTGATCATGTCAGTAAAAGAGATCCAGACAGGGCGTATGAAGAGAAATGAATGTCAGACGTACAGCAGATGAACCCAATGCAGGGCATGTAGGTGGAGTCATTGCATCCTTTCATTTTCAGCTCATAATCCAACTGCATTTCTACATCTCTTATGCTGGGCGTTGGGGGTGCAGTTGGATGAGAATGGTACCAACCAACCAGTGTCACACCATTTGCTTTCATTGTTTTACGTATTTCAGATTCAACGTTGGGAGACGACTCATAGTCACCCAGCCTGCACTTACATGGGAAAGCTTGCGTTACGCTAAGAGCTGAAAAATTATAAACACCATTAGATCCTAATATGTACTACGAAAGTCTGTTGTAATAAGGAATTGTACGACAGAAAGGCTTACTGTGTGAGTTCACGTCCCAAACGCCGCCAAGGTATCCAACGACCTCTGAAGAAGTCAAATGACTGTGGAAATCCATAACCAGGGCCGCATTCGTTGATACAGTAATTAAAAAAGGTTGAATTTTTCCTATTGAACTAAATGAGCAGCTTTCAACAAGTACATTTGGGTCACTGAAAGAGACAAGCAGCTTAAATTATCTGCTAAATTCTGTAAAAATACCAATTTCATGAGCAGTCAATTGTTTTGAGTACTCACTGACTAGGTATTTTATTGCCTAATATACTGTGTTTCACAACAATTCTACGCTTGTGTTCTAACTGCGGCACTGGGTAATTTGCAATTGTCTGAGTCTGCAGCTGCTGTAAAGGTGTTTGTGGTAGCTGCTCCTTTTGAGCAGTTACTTGTTCATCATATTGAGGTTCAACCTCTTGAGATTCTGGTTCTGTTTGTGATGTCACAGACACAGTTAAGATTTCAGATTCAGTTTTTTTTTCTTCACAGCTGACCTCAGTCTCTGTGGATTGATCATCCTGAGATTCTGATGGTTTCTCTTGTGATTCTGAGTTTTCTTCACTGGGTTTTCCTTCCATTTGATTACCTGTTTCAATTAATTTATTGATAACGATATTCTTATATTTAAGATACCAATATGCCTGTATACAAATCATACCATTTATATTATTGTCTTTCCATACTGGAGAGTTTGAAGTTACTTCTGATTCATTTGAGGGAGTAGAAATTTCTGGTTCTGCTTCCTTATGAAGGGGTTTGCTCTGTAACAAAAAACATTTTTATGTACACTGATTAAAAACTATAACACAACAGCAACAAATCAATAACTTGTGTAAATGATGAATACTTACTGAGTAATCAATTTTCATATCCACTTAAGCGGTAATTAAAATGATAACTTCACTGAAGCACTAGATCCAATCTTCAAGAATCCATTTTTTTTATATACCAAATATTTTCTTTTGCTTTATAATTCTGGAACATAAGAATAATACAACCCCATTAAATTATTTTAAAATTCAGTTTCAAATATCCAGTGGTGGGTATTTCAACACTAAATATTGTTAATGACAAAATCTCGCAATGTAAATGACTCAAGTACAAATGTAACATTTTTTATTATTTCAGGGTTAAGTGTTTTAATAAAATTAAATGTAACAACAACAATTGGAAAACAAAGCAAAAATTATCCACATCTGGCTAGTATCACAATTTATATTATAGTTAATATCAAAATTGATGGAGCTGTCACATGCTCAGTTCCCCAATAATAATTCAAGATTACAAAATAATAAATTCCAACAATAGTAAAATGAAAGAGCTCAAACAATAATGAAAACAATAAGGCAGAAATTGATGTACAATAATAATGTCAAACAGTCAAAAAGCAAACTTCAAAACCTGTCCACATTGAAATGAAATCAATTATTCCATGAAAACAATCGTTTGCGATGTAAAACACAAAGAAAACGAGTAATAAATTAATTCTCCTTATAAGGAAGTTGATATAAACAACTGGTTAAATCAAATCTGATGCAGTTTCACTCATAAATTTACATTTCTCCTAACACAGCCGGATATTTGTGGTTAAAAAAAAAATTAATGAGGCTATTAAAAACGTCGCATTTCTATCATTTGGAGTGGTCACAATCGTAATAATTTGACCAGTGTAAAATTCCATCTCCTCTCCTTACATCTCTTTGTTTTCCGCGAACCGGTTACGTTTCTCCAGGTACGAAATTTTGACAAGTGGAACATACGATATATTTTTTACCTGTAAACATTTCAAAGACAAAAAATCGTGAGAAATTTAACCGGGAAACGGACGGAGCGACGGTAAAACTATCTCGAAACGAACGAACAAATATCAGAAGACCGTCTCCATTTGCCTTCGTGATTGCCTTCGCGGAACGAAAACCGTACTGAACGAGTATTTTTATTTATTTTACAAACAAGTCAGCGGGAATGTTTCAAAGACGCCTCAAGTGGTAATTACAGAGTCGGACCGAGTGAATGGAAATCAAACCGTTAAGAATGGAAACCGGAAGAACGAAGCAGAAGGCAACGAGTCATTTGAATGCTTTTGACGGCATCCATTTTATTGTCCGGTTGGGGTTAATGCGGGTGAGGTAGCGTAAAAGACTGAGATTGAAAATGCTCCTCTCCAATATCGACACTCTCGCGGAAAACCTAGAAAAACAAGAATTAGAAGTAATTAATTTATTATTTTTTCTAATTAAATTAGGTCTTTGTCGTTGGTATCGACTGTGTGTTGAATTGCCGGTTGTCTATACACGTTTCTTTGTTGTTGTTGTTGTTACTCACTAACAGAGCCGTTCCTTTCAGAGCGCTGCAACGGGTGCAACAGTTTCGCCACAGTTATACACTCAATTGCTAGCCATATACCTGTTGCAGAATGATTTGTGCAATGCGAAATACCTCTGGAAACGAATTCCGCATTCGATCAAAACATCTAACGCAGAAATACAAAACGTTTGGAAGGTGGGCCAGAAAATGTGGCAGAGAGACTTCCCTGGGATTTATGAGGCTTTAAATAAACAGTGGTCCAATGATATAGCTGAAATAATGCAAAAACTATTAGGTGTGTATGTGTTAATTTCAGACTAAATATACTGAGTGTGATTGTTTACATTTTTAAGAAACTGACAGTTGTCAGTTGTTAAAAATTATGAAAATTTCATGTAATTTTCACTATCATCAATTTCATTATAATTTCAACAATAGGAATTGTGTTTCCTCTGTGGCAGTGAATGTCTGATTACTAACAAACTTTGGCATTGTCCAATTTAGCATTATCTGTATCTTGTGTCTCATTTCGAATTGTAGTGACATTAAATAATCAAAAGGTCTGCTTTCATGCTCTTTCCATTTTACCATATTTAAGAGAAAATTATTCCTCAGAAGTACAACAAATTTTGCATTCAAGTGACAGGCATGATTTTTACATTTACAGAAAAAACACATCAAAGAGCTGCTCACTTGGTTGCTACAGCTTATTCATCTCTTAGTGTAGATGCTCTGGCAGCATTTACAGGACTATCTGTAGAGCAAGCTATTCAACAAGGAATTGATGCTGGCTGGCAGGTGGACAGAGAAACAAATATTATTAAACCATGCAGACCTGTCAATAATACTGTTCAGGTTGTAAGCTGTGAAGATCAAATTAGCAAATTAACAGATTTTGTATCATTTTTGGAGAATTGAAAAGAAAACCAATAGGTAAGTCTTTTAGAAAAATTTTTTTGTAAACTACGGCATTTAATAATATGTGAAAAAAAATAAATAAATGATTATTACAATATTGCAGAATTTTTTAATTGAGAAGGAATTCACCTGGATCATCTATAATCTCCAACTTGTGATACATATACTTGTCAACTTTAGATCTTAGAAATGGCCAAGAGTAAATAATATATGTTATTACATGTAATGTGTGATACATATAAGACTGTACGGAGTGTGATGGATTAAGGAACAATAAGATTGTTTTTGTGAAAGAAAACAAAGTCTGATGATTCCCGAAATGATTCAGTTTCTTGAATTTATGTAACATTTGGAAAGAAGACCAAAACATCAGGGCTGTGGAAAAATGACACATGTGAAGATATCATGAAAAAGTGATTAATTTCTACAGTGCTTTGTGTTACAATCAAGATAAATTTAAAACTACTAATTTCCCTGGTAATGTATATTTAATATAAAGTAAAAATTTTTAATGCAGAATTTTTTTTCTAGTGGGAAAGCTCTCTGAATTTTTACTAAAGATTGTAATGATTTCTCAGTAAGCAAAATTGGGAGGGTTTTTTTCTATTGCAACTGTTTAACAGTTTAAAGGGATTTGTCTGTAGTCGAGTGTTCATTTGGAAGGTCAGAAGTAACTGTAGAACTTTGGTGAAATTGATTGTCCATTACTGAAGCCTCTGTCCACTACTTTAGGAGAATATTGAGAATTATTTTATCCTGTAATAAATTAACATGTCCGCCTAGGTAACAACTTTTTAGTTGAAAGCATAGTTTATTGGTTGAAATATTTTATAACAATTTTTAATTTCTTTATATAATTATTAAAAATTTTGGACATGTCCTTATTAATTCAGGAATGAGGAACCTGGGTTACTCTAGTTTTTGGTGTTGTTAGTTATTTTTCCTCACTTAGTCTTCATGTTAAATTTGTAGTCTACCAAGTTTTCTTTATACCTTAAAATGTTTTAGTTTTTTTAAATTGACAATGAGTCTGCTTTTCTCGGAATTTTTGACAATGTCCGATATTCATGGGAGTCTCCCAAAATATACTTCAGCATGGGGAGCGCATACGAGTACGTGGGGTTTGGCATATTTAAATGATACTCGTGTCATTTAAGGTCATAAGACCCACTTAAAATTTTCCCATGTGAGATGGTACTTTTATTTGACATTGTCTGACTCAATTGGTTTTCCCGGCAGTGTTTAAATTTTGGCCTCTGCCACCTCGTTCATTAATCCTCTGGTTGTTAATTAATTTCTACTTCATTTCATAAAAAATGCATTTGAATTTCCTTAATCTTTCTTTCTGACTCGGGTCAGAGTTCGATTGACAAGTACGATTCCGTGTCCGTGACGCGTAGGGATGTAAGCAAACGTGTGTTTGTGCAATTCATTGCGACATTTGGTAAAAATTTCTAAAGTTCAATTGTATATTTTTACAAAATGATTTTATAAAAAAACGCTCATTCAAAACTATTTTATATTCTAGTTAAGGTAATTAGTACAAAACTATTCGGTTACTGTTGAATTCACTTTTAATTTTTTATAAAATCTTATATTTTCTTTCTTCATTTGGCAAATGCGAAGTAAAGCGATGGTTTGAAATGTGCAGTTGGACTTTTAAGTGAGGAGTGAGGAAGACACGTTGTGTCATCGTAATAGGGACATCACTTAAGTTAATTTTTTTTTGAATTTATTGCCGCACAAAGAGCTGCCACTTAGAGATGGCATCCCTAGGTAATTCATCATCTTCGATTGGATCCCATGATCCAGTGACCCATACCAGTGGTGGTACTGCTTTGTCATCTCATGTAAATGCTCCAGGAGTATCGTTGCCTCCGTGAATTTCTCTCGACTCGGTCAATTACCCCCCTTGTAGGGAAACTTCATCTCAGGTTAATTCAGTCTCCTCATCAATGGCAGTGCGTTTACAATCCCGGAATTGGTTAATGGCTCTTACGCAGACGAAGCAGTAGATGAGTGTTGATTTGTGGTGACGCAGGTAACGGTACTCGCCCGCAGTGTCGCGTCCTACCCGAAAACCACCACGAAGCACCACACTTTGGAAGTCGCTTTGACGGACGAATCGTTGTGTGGTGCCCTTTTTAGGGAGTCCGCTTGTTCTGAGATCATTTCAAGGGTGGTGCTTTATTACCAATTAGGCGAACCCTAATTATCCGTCTCTTGTGCAAGCTCCTGTCTCTTGCGGTTGTAAAAGGATTTTTGCCAGTTTTTGCTCTTTCCCCGAGGCGAATTCAACCAGACAAAAAGAAATGTTCAGGAAGGACGAGGGTGGGCGGCTTCTATTCCTTTCATTAATCAATCGATGTGCCGTGTATTTTCAGTTCCACTCCCTCCAACGTTTATTTGGTACAGTTTCTCTGGTACACGATCTCACCTGATATCCTTCAATGAGGAGAGATAAAAAAAGAATCGCACACACTTTTCCTTTATCTTTTTTTTTTGGCAAGACGAGTTTCTCACACGCTAAGAAGGACACACATAACCTTCCCACCACCAGTTAAAAGACCTCTTTCGCCACAGGTAACAATTAGAGGCTATAAAAAAATCGGTTACGGCATCTCCGAAGACAATTTTTGCGGTCGAGTCAGACAAGCTGGGTCAGAAGAGAAGCGGGGGCCCTGGCCTCATGGGTCCCAATGGCTGTTAGTACGGGGTCGATTTCTGGTCGGTGCATTGCTCAAAACAAAACCCAACCCGAAAGTGATGCTTTCTTTTTGGGGATCGACGAGAATAAAATCAAAGGTACTGATCAAACCGAGGGAAAGCTACGAATTACAAAAACGCATAGGTAAAAGTAAGAGCCAAACGAACCTTTGAAGAAAGATTTACCATTAAGAATTTTTTAATTATTAAACATGAGAGCAATACATAAATATAAAACATAAACACAATTTATGTATAATACCAAGTTAAATTACTGTAGGCTACCTACTGTAACATATAATTCATGTTGGTTCTTTTGAAGTTTTTAATTTTTGAAATTTTTCTTGCTATTCTCAAGGTATCTTCCTAGTTCCTTCTCCTTCTTGTATACCAAAATTAGGGATCTCCTAAATCAGTACATAACTAGCTTTGGTTGTTACACGGCAGTATGCTAAGGTACATGTTGCCACAACAGTTATTAAAGGTTATATTATTGCGTTCTCTATAACTCAGGTACGTAACACAGAAGGAGCCAATTACCCAAATATCTTAATTGATGTTTTCGATTTGTTATTGAAAACAATATATCGTTAACAACTGGAACAACAATTACCCGTCTGTTTCCGGGGATCACAGCCACACTCATGCCGACACCCATCGCTTAATAACAGATTAGAAGCTTATAAGATCCCTGTTCGAAGGTCAACTGACCTGTTTTAACAACTTCCCGAAGGAGTGTAAATTAAAAGGGTTGATCTTGTGTACTGGTCGCAACCCGAAGGAGAACCTTCCATAGAAAAAACGGGATACAAACATGTAATATAAAGCGAACATTAGCTCGAGTGGTTTTGATCTTCTGACCGAGATCTCTTCCGATTGCTCCAGTTAATTTTGAGTGTCCCGTGTGAATCTTCTGATTTATTCCGACTTTAACTCGGTTAGTTCTGCGGCTTTGAAAATTCTACGTCGAGACCACGTAATATGAAGATTTTAATTGGCCTTTTCAAGTGTGCCAACCAGGTTGGGTGATGGGTCATGCGGAGGTGTAAAATTCTGGGGGCCCTAACTATGTATAACTCTCCTCCTAACCCCGCAATTAAATTACCCATGAAACACTATTAATAAAATTATTGCTTTATTTCTTCTTCTTTTTCTTCTTAATTTAATTATTTATTATACCCTGACTCGACTTATTTCTTAATTATTCCAATAGCGAAATGATCAGATCGCATGGATAATCTTGTTCGTGGATCTGAGTCGTTTGTATGGAATTGCTACGTCGGACAAGATGATGAGTAATAATTTCTGGGGCGGTTGCTTGTGTGCCAGCCGACCACAGAAGAGAGAACTTCGGGTCATCGTCTAACCTCGAGAGTTGCTATCATTTCTAGGAGACTGGCAGGGAAATTGTTGGGAGATGGTACGTGCTGGAGATATGTCGAAATAGAAGTAGATCCTCTAAGGTGTTTCAGATATATCTTGAAAGGTTGAAATGGAAATTGTCGAAATCACCAGGTGGTTATGTAGACGTATAGTGCAGTATAAATGGTTACACAGGTAAAACACGTGGGGTCCTCTGCTCTCAAGTACCGTAAGAAGAATGGAAAAAAATATATTTTACATATACTTATGTTTTAATTATTGACAAAGGAACCGTTTAATCATAAAAGGGTTTATTTGTTTTTTAACTAAATTTATTTCTAAATTTAATTGAATTGCAGTAGTCAATAGGTGTGTCAGAACCGTAAAATGAATAAGAACTAGGAAATGGTTATATAATTCTACGGCGGGTACCTAGTACTTTTTTGAAAGTTTGTTCCCTTTAAAAATTTGTTAAAATGTAACCTACAATCTTCAAATTATTTAAAGGAGCAGAACGCTGCTATAGTTACTAATCTTTAGTTTGGGCGACAAATTACCCTCTGTAAGTCGTTCTTATAAGTTCACGCTATGGGTTCTAACTAACAAGGCAACTTAACCTTCAAGATCTTGTGCCACCAATTGCAACGTTATAATATGATTTATTAAATAATAAAATTAACAGATGCGCAACAAATCAACGTATCAACAGGTGACGTTCAACAGAGAGAACTTTATGTGAACTTTGTTAATAATAACTGAAAGAAAGTTGTGATTATGGAAGAAACTAAAGGAAACCAAGAAAGTTAATAGTCAATAAAAGAATAATAATCGAGAATATCAATATTAAGCTCTGATTTTTATAACTTTGGTTCAACATGCAGAAATTTGTGACCCTGCGCGAATAACAAACCCGTACATTTGAAAACAGCGTTAATAAATAGAATTAGGACTAGGCAAAAAAAAAAAAAGAAAACAGATTTATGGATCTGGAAATGTTGCAAGAGTAAAGAACTAGTAGATAAATTCGACTTGAGAACGGAGGTGACACCAACGAACGGTCGTCTATTTTTATTGTTATTATCCATTTATTTATTAACCACAACAGTTTTGACCCGCTTCCTTTGTCAGGACATCCTCTCGAACTGCGTTCTTCCAGTTACAAATTACACTTGGCACAACCCGATGTATCGCTGGGTGTCCTCGGCGTGTGTCTGTGCAACTATCCAAACAAAACTCACTGCTGGGCAGTCGAAATAACACACACACAAAATATTCACTTCTCCTACTGTTATTTTTGTTATAATTGGATGTGACTGCCCTCCAGCCACGTTTTAATAATCGGAATTTCACATGGCCGGAAGGCAGGATAGTTAGGTGGTCGGTTAGTTTGTGGGACTTGGAAGGGGTTTACCTGGAATCTTAGGTTCAAAAGTGACTATTAAAAATGTTACAATTTACATAAGTCATGTTAAATCGAATATAGTGCATTGAGTATGCATTTACATAGCCGTGGGATGTTTCACTAAAAAAATTAAGGTTACGTAAATACGTTAATTGATACAACAAACCATCGCATTGATAATTTTTCGTTGTTTTTATTAATGATGCTATTTTATCAAAGTCACTTCAAGCTAATTAAGTAAATAAAATATGTAATTAAAAAATAAAAGATGTAATTCAGGGCAATAGTCTAAAACTTAACATATATATTTATCAGAACACTTAGAACATGAATTACATACTGAAGTTGATGTTACATTAACTACAACTTACATATTTTTGGTATTGTTAGGATGGATTAGTGCAATTACTTATTCTGTTGACCACAGTAATAGTTTCTTTTTCGAGTACACTACTTTCCAAATACTCTATTGATTTATTATTATATACAATGTATCGTACATAAAAAGTTTTATTTATACCAGAAGGTCTGGACGTGACGAATGAATGAGCAGCCCACCAAAAGGTACAGATTCTGGTACAGTTATTAACCCTATTAACTACATTTATTCGTCTTCACCCATTAATTACTTAATTAACCATGGTTCTAATAGTTTCCCAGTGTTTTATTTACAATTCGTTTGTGTTCCATTTAAAAGAATATTTACTTAGTGTTTTCATCTGTCTGTTACATTATTTCCACGTGTATCTTTCATGTTGTTGAACTCTACCTGTCTTCAGCATCGTGTTTTAATGTCTCAAAAGACTTTAAAACTAATCGGTTTATGACTAATTATAACTTCAACTTCCGTTAATAATTGTAGAAACTGTGAAAAAGATTCTATATTTTATGGTATTTCCATTTCCTTACTTGCGTTGCGGTACACAAGAACCAATTCGCATTGAAGGAGAGCGTTTGCTTTGCCATATTTCATACGTAACTAAGTTATAAAGTATCGCGTTACACACTTTTATTCTTGAATATCCTATTAAGTGTTTCGAGTTATTAATAATTATTAGTGTTCAAATTACAAAATGTTCTCTTATCCAAATGCCTCTTCAAAAATGTATATTGTCTCTTCTGTTCGGAAAACACGTTTGGCTGAACTGGCGAAAGCTCGAAAGCACTTCCTCTAAGTTATTTGAGTAAATCTTGGGTATTATGTTAATAAAAACAACGCTAATTTTACTTTATTAAATTATTGCACTCGCCATATCTGAGAAGTCCGGTGTGGTCTCTTTGAATAAATTACCTAGCATATTATCGATGAATAAATTACACGATATTGATATTGAGTCCCTCGATATGTAATGCACTCCAACTTGTTATTATTGCTGGTTATTACGCATGCGTGCGTTTATTTTGCATAAGTTAGGTTTATTTTTGCCATTTTTGTTGAAAGTCATTTCTGTGGGTTATTTAAATATTTTTTACCACGCAAATAAGAAAAAGAGGAGATGTGTTAATAAAACGACGATGACTGAAGGGGTGCGACAAGGAATTGAGGATCTGAGGACAGCCAGATCATTATGATCTGAATCTAGTCGGAGTTCTCCGTCGTCTGACGGTTAAAGACTAACACTACTCGTGTCATCGTTGCACAAATTATGATATTAAAATGACAGGGTGTAGTAGCACATGCGACTAAAATATACCAATATAGTGTTTACATACAAGAATATATACACAAGCGGTAACAAGTGAATTTTGTTCGACAGTTACTGTTGAGTGGAATTTGTTATACACAGTAATATCCTGTGGAACATTTACAATTAGTAAATATTAGGTGTACACATACCAGGTGTGCAATACCTGATATTATAATATAAATATAATATAATATAAAACAATATAAAACAGCCTAAACTAACGTGGCCTACCTCAAACATTCGCTTTTTCTAATTTTTCGATTCGACTCATTCTTGAATCATTGTTATAATTTTTTTGTAATTGTCATTGGTATAATTTTTGTATTGTAATTGTATTATACATTTAAATAAAAGTATCTTGTATCGAATAGTGTCGAATAGCAAAATATGTAAATATATTCTCTCCTGGAAGGACTCTCCACCCGATGACACTTCGATATATGTGGTCTGTATACTGTTGTATAAGCTATTATACATATTATATTATATAGATATTATATATATTGTCGGGTAGATGAATTTCAATGTAAAGATGAGACACGAGGAGCAAATTAAGGTATGTAACGATCCACAGGCTCTGAGAGGGGGGGCGAATAATAATTTTTATTAACTCCTGAGGTCATTTTCGCTACTATTTCGCAATAGAGAAGAAGATAGAGACATTGGAGTTAATGGATCGAAAATTGATTTTATAAGCAGTACTATTACTAGAACTCACATACGAGTTCAGATAGAAAAAAAGAAGATTATCTAATAGGTGATGTGGTAGATTCTTACACTGGGGTCAGTGTAAACGGTGCGATAAAATGCCACTCGGACTGGGGTGGACGTGCAAGAAACCGTTTAGTTCTGGTTTGGATCTTCGCAGTTACACTTTCTAAAATCGGGTCATAAATCAATCAATGAATATCGATGACCGGAGAATTAAAGAGAGAAACAAAGACGTAATTGCGTGTGATGCAACTGAGTATTTCGTTAAAATGCCGTAGCTCCATAACTGAGGAGGCAGGCCTGGTGGTGCCACGTCTGAGAACGAGAGAACCGGAGATGGGTTTCCAACAGTTTCTTTCACCCCAATCACAATGTCACTCGCACAACTGCATAATAAATAGATTTAAGTAAGTCTGAAGGAAAGTAATAATCTAAATCTGCACCTCTAAGATCTCACATAAAACCGGATGGACCGAGTGAAGAAGCAATTTTGTTTGGGAGCCAAACTCTCCCGTTTAATTGCGAGCGTACATAAAATATAATCTTATTAACTGGAAATCGGACATGTGTTTTAAAATAAATAACTGCTAGCTAGTGGTACGCCGAGTATATAATTTTCCTTAATCGGACCTAGAAATTTTCTGAATATCTCCGCGATCTAAAATTTATTTAAGAGACCTTTCTCTTTCTCGCGACTTCATTCTCATGTCATCTATTTACATTCTACACACTTAAAAATAAATTGCAAAAGATAGATCAGAGATTACTGACAATTATTAACTTCTCGGCAACTTACTTCAAAAGTCTTCACCTAGATCACACGAAACCTAATCCTCTTAATAAGTGATTTCCAATTACGAAAACCAATATTACTTACATTGATGTGACGTTCGATAAATTTGGGAGAAGAGCTTTGATTTTGTCACAGTCATGGGAGTAGAATGTTGAGTTAATAAAATAATTAATCAATCTAAGTGAACGTTTAAAATTATCATTCTTCTTTTATGTCACCTATAAATTGATTTCGCCAGTAAATACATAATTAATTACATAATAAATCGGGTCGAGCTTCAAACGTAATGGATGAATCGGCCGAAAGGTGGAGGAATAATTCTTTTTATTGATCTCTCTCTCTCTCTCTCTCTCTCTCTCTTTCTATTATTATTTTCTTAGAAACTCATTAATAAATAATGAGTTTCGAAGTGCGTTCCATTAAGGCACTGATCGGAAGAAATATAGATGACGGACGGATAAAAAAGCTATTATAATAAGAATAATAGTACGAAACAATGGCGCGTTGCGTCGGAATTCCAGCCTTAAATTTCTACTGCCTCAAATAATTTTCTGAGGTACCAGAAAAAATGTGGTTGTGGTGGTGATTGCGGTGCTGCCACCAAAAAGTTTACACTTGTCAATCCGCCATATTGAAATTAAATTTACTGTCAGCTCGTTAAAAAAGAATCCTGTGTTCTTACACGCGACCCCTTCGCGCAAAAGGTACCCGGGTACTCGGGTACCTGGTTGACCCGAAAAGGTTCAAGGTGTCCAATGCCCCTCTTAGACCGCATGTGACGTACATTCAGCTAGTGTTTGTTTTCTTAAAATTCGCCACGCACTTGAAAAGTTGTTTTATTCTCGCCAAAGAACGAGTCTGCACCTTCAAAATTTGAATTATTTATTGATTTGTTTGTTTATTTGTCTGTTGGCCCGGGTATTTATATCCGTGTGTGTGTGTGTCTGTCTTATTCTCAAATTTTACGATGGCGCCTTATTAGGTTAGACAGGGGGCAAAAGCCGAAGTTCGTAGAAATAAAGTGTACCCATCGGCCCGAATAAATTACTCAAATGTACGGGCCTCGGGTTACTTAACTGGTGCCTGTGTTTATGTGTCCGTGTAATTTACATAGAATTATTAAAAAATTTGGTGAAAAGTAGGAATTAAATAGAATTTTTTTTTTCTGGAAGAGGGGGCAGTATTTATGACCCAACCAACATACTTACAGATGCGTATACAGATTAAGATTTATGTCTTAGGAATTTGATTTTCGTTTTTTTCCGCCTCGTACAGGTACCATTTAACCGTACAGTAAAAATGATTATGTATTTTTTAAATGGAGATACATTTTTTCTTTCAATTAGAAAAAATTATTTACAGGGTTTTTGATGTATACTTTATGTGTACGTGTACAATACATCCCTATGTACAACATAAGACCACTCCACTTTGGGCAGACAGTTTAGACTTGTCCCAAAAACCAAAATTTGAAAGTGGTATTTAATTAATTAACAATTGAAATTGACAATTGAATTCAATAAAAAATTTAAAACACTGAGCTCTGTCCCCGAACAATGTTGAACACAACCCAAAAATTTTTACCTTATAAATAGAATTTAACAGTATAATACATTGAGTTACTTTAATTAAATAAAATAATCCTGTGTTCAATTATTATTTAACTAATTATTATTAGCAACATCCGCTGTCCTAATTACCAATGAATTAGTGAAACGTTTATGGTGAAGAAGTAACTTTATATTACGAATAGTTTCGACAAATCTCCTGCAACTACGGATCATTCTATGTACAATAAAAAACTGGGTTTATGTAACGAATGAGTAACTTATTGCTGTGAAATAAAAAGATAATTGATTAATAATTGACATTCTGGAATGCTCATTCCAAGTGTCGTTGTACACCTCATTTCTACATTATACACATATATATCTTTATTTCTGTATTTGTATGTCTTTATTCTAGTGAAACGCTAGTTTGCTCATCATACATCTGACAAAGTCATAATTTTGTCGGTTTTTTCCTCCACAGTCCGGTGGTTTTCCTCGTAGCCTCGTTTACTTCCTCATACATAAATACATAATAGTCGAGTGATCCTTCTGACCAAGTGCGAGCGGCTCATATTTTATGGTAACAAATTATTTATTTGAGTTTACGATGCTATTCGTCGAATGCAAGTCGATGTAAATCGTGCGTAAGTAGTCTAACCGCGAGAATCAGAATATTTGCATAAGATGTCTTCGCCAGGATTAGGGAAGACACGGTGGCCAGCCTCGACAAGGCGGTAGATGGACTTGGAAAAGGCCGCGGCGGAATTCTTTTGCGGACAACACCTTGCGCCGGAGTACAACGAGGAAAAACGCCTAGTATTTTGTAATATTAAATGGTGCGGATAAAAAAAAAATATGTTTCTCGGACGTTATGTAAAAGATAATACGAACGGGTAAACCTGTATTTTCACCGTTAATTTAATTCATTCTTATTTGATGTTCCTCTTCTCGAGGAATATGCATCGGAGTTCCAGAGGAAACTGCTTGCATTGCAGTGGAAATTGCAGTAGGGTGTTCAATAGATAAAATTAATTAATATTTGGAAACTGAGTCTAGTAGAACACTACAACAACTAATAATTACCAGGTGATGTCCTGCGTAAGACCTTCTGTAAACATAATTTACCCCTACCGATAGATCTACGGTCGACATCCTCTGTTGATTTTTTTTTCTGATCACTGACTTATTACCACTTTTACTTATTTACAGCATACATAACTTTGTTTCATTCGCAGACGGTTCAAGCTCGCCCACACGAAAATAAAATAAAGTTCATGCATATACATACGCGCACCATCGTACTCTTAAGTAGATTCTATGGGAAAGAAAGTTGGCCAATCGGTGGCCCTTCGTTTCTTCATCCGTGTGGGAAAATTTACCTATATTTAACGTCTAAAAAATTTAAATTAATATATTAAATAATGATTTTTATTATTTCTCATGGCTTTCCAGTCGTCGCAATAAATTTCTAGACTCTGGATGATTTAATATAAATTTAATTGAACGCCTAGAGTGAATGATACGCGTTCAAATGATGGGAGAACGAGATGGAGTGACCTGAGAGTTTATTTGTGTGTTACAACATTACAGCCCCACGTTTATTTACTTTATTATTATGTACAGGTAGGTTGTAAGATGAAGTATACAAAATACTTCCACTTTTGTGTGTTACAAGTTATTATACATAATTTATGTATGTAATGCATAATAAAAAGTTGTGAAAATTCGTTGTATAAATTGAAAATATTTTCTGCAACTTTTACTCAGGTAATCAGTTACTAAATGTATATATATATATATATATATTGTACATAATGTATGCTTTGCAGTGATTTATAAATCTATTACTCACAATAATATACTTAAGGATATATTATAATGTTATTTTACATTTTATTATACATATTTTATAATGTTATATTTGGTATTATTTATTTCGGGTATTTTAATTATATTTGGTTGAATTTAATAATGTAGTGGTGTTGATATTTTTTATACGGCTCACACAGCCTCCTCCGTCGCCTCCTCGTCTCCCCGTTTGTTCTAGAACAAATCGAACTATTCGAAGTAAGAATTTAATAGTTTATTAATGTTCGCTCCTCAATGTTTATAATTAGTTTTCCGAGTTCTTACCAAGAATGTCAAAGTTGAGTGTTCTACATCTAGTGTTTTCCTACATAGTCATCGTCTCCCACACATTATTCATCACCCTAAAAGGAATTGTGTCTTTTAAGATAAGCGAGAAATGATGAACCGTCAATCAAGTTCGACTATCGCAAAATAAAAACGAAGATGCATGAGCAGTGCCCAAGATGATTGAAATGAGGAAATATGCGAACTCGTTGAGGTTGTAAGATACCATCATTACGGTTGAACACGGTTCAGAAGTTCAAATAAGTTATGTACATAGGTGCGGGTACTCGTATGGGTGCTTGTGGTATGGGCGAGAGTTCCGAAAATGTCCGGAACCTGACTCCCGGCTACCGTGCCGCGGTATCATCTTCCACCATTTTCGAGTCCGGTCATTAATTACAGGTGGGGTACTACCTGATCTTCCATAATTTGTCTGTTGCCATCACAGGTTCGCACACGCACACGCACACACACACACACATACACAGAGACCCTCAAAAGTGTCTGTCATCCCCTCAACATGTCGTAACTCGCTCTTTTTTATTGACAACTGAATCTGACTAATTCGTGCTCCCGCCCGGTGATAACATCATTTAATAATCGTAATCGGATTTCCATTACCTTTCAGGTACCCGTTTGAATACCTGACTTGTCTTTTGGGTTCCGTTCTCGACCGGTTTCCGCCTGTATTAATATCTTTTTTTTATTTTTACTGTTTTAACGCACAAACAAGAAATAATTCTTTTATTTTCTCAATTTCTCTCTCTCTCTCTCTCTCTCTCTCTCTCTCTCTCTCTCTCTCTCCGTGTTGTTCTCTTTCTTCTTCCACGGGTAACAACTTTTGGTTTTTATGCTCGGGGTCGTGTTTTCGGTTTTGCGATGACCAACTCTGCCATTAAAGTACGGAATGGCAAAACGGGTTGCAACCTACCGTGTAATTCGTCCGAGCCTAATGTGTTTAATAAAAAACCGTAATTATCTTCGGACCGAGGAATTTCATTGTAATGAATTCAATTTTCCAATAATTAGCGACGTTAAAAAAAAAATAATAAAAAATAAAAACCACCAGTCGTCCAGAGCATGCTGCATACTCATTAATAATAACATAATATAATGTAATTTATAATTGAATTGGTGAGGAATTTATTAAAATATACTCGATAAGCGTTCAAGATCTCTGGACACGTACCAAGAGGGATGATGACGCAATGTACCTATGTACCCTACCTGTACGTACATTTTAATGGAGGTTGGACACTTTTTTGTGCTTTGCCTTCGACTAATTAATGTCTGAACGCCGAAGACTAAAAAAGCATTAACGGATTCTTAATAATTGTCCTTGTACCGATTAAAAGTATTTAATGATGGTCGGGTGCTGATCACCCTGACGACTGATCTGGCCGATCGGAGACTTCCCGGGGAGGACAGGCCTGGCGCCGGTTTTCGCCAGAAATCGAACGTGCATAAACCGCGGATGGTATTACCGTTAGATATCATATTAAGATAAAGTTAAGAAAAAGTCTGTGCATAAATGCGAAAACTTAAAGAGATTAAAGACGCATTGAATGCGAGATTTTTACATTTCTTTTGCAAGAAATGCATTCGTCAATGAGTCATTTTTTAAAGTTCTGCTTCATCCTACCTATGATTTTTTATTTGCTGATAGGGTGGGACCGGACAATATTAAAACATTATTTTCATAACTTGCTGACATGTTTTTATGGACTGCTTTGAATACGTTTCTGACTGTGTAATTGCCTGTACGACTTCAACTTCGTGTATGTTACGTGTAGTGTCAAAGATTTGGGTGAGGTTCCCTGATGTAGTCACTTTAGTTACAAAACAAATAAATAAATACAATGTTTTCTGACTTAAATAAATCTATAAGTATCATAAATGTTCAAAACTTGTACACGATTGAGCTACAGATCTTTAGGGCAGCAGTAGAAGCGCTTTCCACTCAATGACCGTTTATTATTAATATTTGTTGTCGTATTATCAGAAATTATTTGCAAAACTATAACCTTACTTAACATTCCGTGGAAATTTAATTTCGGTACTGTTTGCCGATTATGTGGCATGCACACTCCTTCCATTCAAACGTGTTTTTATATTTATAGTTTGTGTTTGTAGTAGTGAAAAGCAAAACCATGCGCATGGTCGCTCCAAGCCGGTTTCCCCCGATGTGACAGGCCAACAAATCAACTTGACTCTTGGAAAATTTGGCACAAACGGCCCTGGTGATGTTTATGCACCGGCCTGAGACCAACTTTCAGGTACCGCCGAGGTATCTGCGTCTTACCTGTACGCTAGCGCCGTCGTCCTTCCAAACGCTTGAAATTCTACCGCGGTTTAATGGTTTCCTGCTGTGAGATTTTGTTTCATTCAAAAAAAAAAAAAAACAACGAAATTTCTGCGACATGTTTATGAATTGTTTGACTTGGAAATAACAATTATTATATATAACTTGAAGGTTTTGTTTGAATGATTACGGTCCCCCGTTTAGCTTTTACGATTCGACGTGTCACGAGTCGGAGAATTTGTCTTCCGATTAATAGTTTGTTATTGAAAATATTATAAATGTTTATAAATTATTGCACATATATTTTTGCTTTTAATGTTCGACTCGTATACTTGGACAAAGTTTTTATTAACTTTACTCAAGCCGCCCTTTTTTCATGGGAAAGAACACCACGTTTCTTTCTTACCAAACATGTTTTCTATTTACTAGCTCTGTAATGTGTCCGACTACTTTTCATTTCACTAAATTTCACTACATAAATTGAAAAAGAACCGATCAATGGTACGTAAAATTTCAATCGTTCTGTGTAATAAGAAACTTAATTCCCGGTCACTTGTACGTTCTCCATTTACTAAATATATTATTTCCTTTAGTAGTTTATAAACACCTGCCCTAAGGCATTAATGACAGAGAACGTCGTGTAATTGTACAAAAACAAAATACCATGAAAACACAAAACTAACATATAATTAAATTTGAATTTTAAATGAAAATAACCCAAAATCTGAGTCAATGACACACTTCGTTGACAAAGGAGATGGTTGGAGGTCTTCGTACACGTCAAATTACCTTATACGTGTATTTAATTATATTATCACATGATTATATTATCTCCTGTTATTATACGTATGCAAACATGATTGTTATCATGGCACTAAAAAATAAGTAAAATACGTGTTGAAAACTTGCAATTTTTGGCAATGAACCGTATGTTGTACTTTATATTATAACGCCGGACCTATTTTTGTTTTCCTGTCAGATTTTGCACACAACAAATTTTTACCAAATATACTATACATGAGTAATAATTTTGTTTTGAATTTTCTCATGAATCTAACCCCATCCTCTTGAAGTTCACTCTATCATCTATTCGTAATTTTAATTTTTGTTATATGATCAATGTAAATAATATGTATGATTACATACATTTTTTAGCACTCTATTTTGTTTATTTATATTATGTGTAGGTTTTTAATACGACGATTCTGGTAACTTTCCATCTACGACAAAGAGTTGTGTTATTCTGCAGTTTTGTCATGCACAGACGTACCAGGGTCATGTACGAACAAATTTATGGGGTTCTGTTAGGCAGGGTATCGGTCAGCGTCAAGCTTTAAGATATCAAATATTCCGGTCAAGAAAATTCCCATGCATCAGGCGTATTAATCCGATATAATTAACGAAATGGAACGTCTTGATTTATTACAACCTGCCAGACCTGGTTATTCACATTGCAAAATGAAGGAATTAACAGGCGGAGAGTTTTCGGTGTCCTTTGCGACCACGTCCGAATATGATAAATGTGAGAGGATTCCTAGGGGAACTTTCGAAAAAGTGGCAGGTCTTTGGGTGTGACCGCGAGCTTGTGACGGAAGCGGAACAGAAAAGTCACCACAGCACGAAGAGAGTACTAAAAAGAAAAAATATAGAAAAACAGCAATTGCGCCAGGCAATGGCTACCATTCCTCATGCCACACACTGTTTTATTACAACTAATTAACCGTAACGCACAACAAAAGAAAATAAAATGCGATAACAATGTCGTCGGTTACGACTAATTTATGATTATAAGGTCAACGGAGTCAAAGGGAAAATAGAAAGCGGAACCGAATAAGGTGAAACGAGGTAGAGAAATGCAGACGTGCAAGCAGAGAAGGGGAACACATGTAGAAGAAGTGCGGATGAGTAATGACTGACGATATTTCAAAAGGCCTAATAATTCAATTATGTTCCGAGAGTGTTCTGGTCACTTAAACACATCAAAAATTATGCTCTCCGATCACTCTAAATAACGGATTTGAATAATACACCCCCGTAACTTATACAGAATCATCGGATAAGTGCTCCTACAGATTCATTTCGTTGCATCTGTAACAATAATTGCACAATAAATAAAAATTAATGTTCTATTTCTCCGTCTTCATACCTGTGAGTGTTACGCGACAAGTACAGGAAAAGCTGTAAAGTGCAATAAGGAAAAAATTGTTGGTCGTTACAGTTCACGTCTACGGTGGCCTTATTAGTACGCATTCATATTTTTATTAATTATATTAATACGGTTGGATACATAAGAGTAGCCAACTGGCCGTAACTAACTAAATTTAAGTACAGGTAATAAATTCATAACAAGAAACTAGTTAATTGTAACAATACAATATTAAATAGTTGGTAAGTTAACAGCTTTATGTATCGTTGACGGGTAGTTTTATAATAAAATTTCTTCCGGTTTTAAAATTTTTTGCATATATTATTGTATACATTCTTGCTCACGGGGGGTTTGGCCTGATTTGTGGAAAGCCTGAAAAAGAAGTGGCAATATGATGGACAACGTCAACTTCTTTGCCTTGCCTTGTCACACGACAGTACTTATGGTGTGCGATGTACACAATACGTTAAAAAAAGTATGTGTAGGACAAGAATAAAATTGTAAGGGAATAGCGAGGACACTAAAAATGAAAGTAGGAAGTTTTCTCAAAGATGTTAATAAATAAATAATAATATTATTAATAAAGTGATGAGTTTTGATGATCAGCAAAAGCTACAAGACAATATAGATTATAATATCTGTTATATTATTAGTTTTAGATTATTATTTTTACGGTTTGTCAGAACGACAGGCAACTCTTCTGCTGTTCACCTCGACCACACGAGAACCCAGGGAACCCGGCAGGTGAACCGCTGAAACGTGTAAATATATATGTAATAGTCAGGCACGCAGGTACGACAGGTGAACACGTGCTCACCTTTAATTGCACCACTTGAAAGATCAAAAGGGAAAACCACACACGTTCCAAAGCTGGCGCAAGGGAGTCAAACATTTGGATTCTCATAGAGAACGAGAGAAAAAGTCAGACACAATCAATCGGACAGGAAAGTCATAATCGATTATGAAAAAATATGGTGGCATTAATTGGATCACGTTCGACGCCGTAGCCATTCACCACCGCGAAACCATAGATGGTCGGCCGGACGAAGAAAAAGAAGAAGAAGAATTTTGGTCAAAATAATCCCCCCCGTGTGTAACGTGAGTGTTGACCAATGCAGGAGGTAAGGTCATCACTGAAGGTGTTGCACTGTCAAGAGGGAAACTGGATTTCGTTTCAGAGAGTGATGCAATGGGAAAATGAAGAAAAAAGCCCAAGGATTTAAATTTCGTAAGGGAAACGACTACTCGGACTGAGACTGGCATGTCGACGTTTAGCAAAGAATTGCTTACGCCGACCAGAAATTTCAACTAAAGTAGTAAAAGTAAAATAGTTACGTGTAGTGTTAATATATGACTACAATCGTTCGGTATAAATTACCATGGGATTTCTGTATATATTCTTTAATCCGCGTAATAGAACATATGTTGTCAGAAGAAGGGAAACTGAAGATCGGTGACAAAACTAGGGTACGAAAATAGGAAAAGACAACCCGAGAACAAATTCAGAGAGAAGTTCCGGGTTTGTGGCGACAACTAATACGGAACTCTCTGCTTGATCACAAATTCAGTTCTTGTTCAGTCGACTTGGCAGAAATAAAAATGGACGAACGTAAAACTCTGATAAATGCGTCTTCTGCGTTGCACCATACCTGTAACAAATGATCATCGAGCATATTCTTTGTGTACCTGACGGTGATGCATTCGCCTGGGCGGTGGCTTCCGTTTCAGGAAGTTGGACCTTTTTCAGGCAGCGTTTGCTTTTTCGACAACAAAGCATTTTCGGCACTGCCACCGTGATTTGTTACTCTCTTTCCTGGTTGTTCGCTGTCCCGTCTACCTGTGGGGTCATACCCAGGTTTGATGGATGAACCAACGGAACAACCTCGTGGGTTCGGTGGTTTTTCTGATTCCACAATCAATTTTGTTTACGTTCCCAATTTCGTTGTGCATCTGTTGCAGTGAAATCCATTGTGTTGGCCGCTCCGCCGTATTTGTCCTGCCTGCGTGTCGGGGGTCAAAGAGCAAAAACGCAATTTCGCATCAAAGGCGGAATCCTCGTCAAACCAGATCATCAACGAGTCAGGTACACCACTGAATTTAAAGTATGTACTTAACAATTAAAATTGAATTTTTAACTGAGACAAACGGGAAGTTGGACATGACGCATCTGAGAAAGTAACACCTGAATGTTTCAGAGGGTAAGGAGTGACCCTGAGGCAAGTACCGCTGACACATCCGTCCAGGTATGCAGACCCCACACAGACCCACACACGAGCAGCACCTGTGTCTAAGGTGACTTCCACAGTGAGCGGCACCCGTGATAACTGCTCTCGAAGTTTCAGGGCATCTCCGGATGACAAGTGCCGCGGTTAGACACCCAACCGGCACCTACTCAATGAAAGTCGGTCCGAAAAACAATGAAAAATTGGGTTAATCGATACGATATCAATACCGTGTCCGATTCGGTTCTTTTCCAACTACCAATTTCGACTTTTTACTCACGACTTACACTTAATCTGTTTTTGATTTATTAGTTAATTAATTACCGGGTCGGGTCAGGAGCTGAAAGCAATCGCCCTGCTGGTGACCGCGTCGACGTCGTACTAGCCAACGACACGACGCCACACCACTCAGAAAAACCATAATTCCGTTCTGTAACAACAAAAAAAAGAGATGAAACCATCGAGGCGAGACGGATCAGAGGACTTCCGTCAAACGACAAAAACCAGTTGACTGCTTGTTGAGGTCTGTTCCTACCTTTCTGCACTTCTGAGGCCGAGAGAGAGAGAGAGAGAGACCATTCATAGAATTTTCGTTCTTCAGATGTTTTCTGGGTTCGTGAAAGCACCCCGTGGGCTCGTACCTGAAAACAATAATTAACGTCCATAAAAATCCGGTTAAAGTGCAATTAGAGAATCGGACGTCTTTTTGCAGCGTTTAGAATTGAAAACAGTTAGGTTGATCCCGAAGGAGCCAGTCTTGAGCACGTGGGACGTTTCGGTCGCCATTTTTCTTTCGGAGTCAAAACGAAGAATTGGTGATAAAGTGAACGGTCGCCTGAGAGATTCCCATTTTTGGGGCGAATGTAATTACTCAGGCATCGGGTCTAATGTACCTTTTGTGCCTGTTCCTCAGGTTAGGGTACGAACTCCGAAGGAAGAGGCGGTGGGGGAGGAGAGGGAGAAAAAAGAAGAAGAGAATGGCTACTGAAGATTAATGGACAACTCTGGGTGTGTGTGTGTTGGACACTATAATTTTTTATTTTATTTTGTACGCGAACCGCACGCGTGTTTCTGCGTACGCAAAATGTGTGGCTGCGTAGGGGTTCGTACCTGGTTGACAATAATAGTGGCACAGCGATCGTGTAAATGAAACTCCCCCTCAATATTTCACAAAGTTCTTGTACTGCAGCGAACCAGACATTCTGCCCTGGTCGGGTAGCGTCTTCGACGGTCAGCACAACACCTCAAAGGCATCAAGGTGGCTGTTCTGCCTACAATCGGGAGGTGCCTTAATGAATCGGCGTACCTTGGTCGGTGTGACCATCGACCGGGTGATGTACTGCGACATCGATGACACCGCTTCAGGTGTTTCCTTTAGCTGCCTACTCGTCAACCTTGCCCGTGTCAAGGTCGTCCTCTCGTACCTGAACTCTTCCGTCGCTTATTTTTATGTCTCCGGTGCAATTGAGACCTGTGGGAAAGTTTCTCGCTGTCCGTCTGTCTCAGGAACTGGGTCAGTTTCGGCCCTTCCGAGTTGCTCAATCTCGTGATTGGCTCGGCCGGCTCTCTCCACCGTAAATTTCCGAATCATCCGAGACCATTAAAAAATAGAAAATGCATAATTTTATTACTCACGACCAGGGGTGAAGTATAAAATCGATGAGAGATTTCAACCTCGATTAGTTGCATAAGGACTAATAATAATAAAAGTACTCACTAATGGGACTGATACTTTCGTATCGTTTGCCGGGCACGAAAGAGGAATCGGCTCACCCTGAAGGAGTCCCAGTCAGAGAACCTATGAACCCATCTGAGGCGCACACCCCTGGAAACAAAACCCTGGCCGGGTACCATGGTACCATCAGTTTTCTGCGATTAGATCAAGTAGCTGCGGAAAGGTCTGGGAAAAAGGATTATCTGACCTGTACTTGATCCGTTCATGTTACTTCAAGGCGGTTGATTAAGTTGACCTATGGAGAAGCGAAATGTTTCGTTACAGACGGTTGCTATTGAGTTATTTGTATATTGTTTATTGATCGTGGCAGATTTGAAGGTGAAAAGAATGAGGTAAATGACAGGTTTTTTTTCGGCTGGCCTTCCACACCGATTCTAATTATTTTATTTTGTACGCGAACCGCACGCGTGTTTCTGCGTACGCAAAATGTGTGGCTGCGTAGGGGTTCGTACCTGGTTGACAATAATAGTGGCAGAGCGATCGTGTAAATGAAACTCCCCCTCAATATTTCACAAAGTTCTTGTACTGCAGCGTACCAGACATTCTGCCCTGGTCGGGTATTTTTGAGTTGTCGTGTAACTTAACTACCACCTTGGAGTTCTTAGGGGAAAGAATTTGAGAGAAATTGTTAGCAAGAATTAGTATTGTAGGAGATATGTATACATGCGTTATGCACAACTTTATTTCTTCAATCGTATTTTGCTTTGTATTATATACAAAAATCTTTAAGGATGCTGCAGCTTCTTAGGTTTGGGGGTGGAATATTTTGAAGTTACACAGAATTTGGGTTGTCATGTTGGTTGTTAGTGGTCATGTTTGGTATTCGATGGAACAACTCGGTAGAGAAAGGACTACAACAACGATATTTAAGAACTCATAAATTATGGTTTTGATGGTCTTGAAGTCAGACTTTTCAACCACGTGGTGGCTTATTATGGTGTAGAATGAAAGGTCTGGTGAGGTGAGGAAAAGGTTAAGTGATGGAACTTCACATTTGTTTGAAAATAGTGCAGAAGGGGTAGATGGGTTGACCATGAGGTAGGCCCTAGGGATTAGCTGCAAGGGATTAGGATTAGGGTGTTACTTATGTATGTGTGTATGTGGGTGCAGCGGCTATTAGTGCCGTGAAAGTGCACCCGGTGTGTTCCAGGTCGGCGTTTTTACGAATTTCCAGAATTTCGCAACGCGTTGTCCTTGTTCTTATGTAATTTAAGGGTTCTTCGACTACCCCACTCTGCCTTTTCCCATGGAAAATCATTGAAAAATCTGGTAGCAATTGCGCAAACTCGGAGATGTGTCACGTCTGCCGTGGGGAACACCGACTGGTGTTTTATTAGGATCAGTGAATACTGACGAACTCAAGTTGAGATCCTTGAAATCCTTGGCTTCATCCTCAGGTATTTTATGTTTTTAATTTTAACACAATCGCTTTGTCCTTTTTCAGTTCCATCTCGAGCGTCACGCCTATGACAAACATCATCGGCAAAATGGCGTCTCTCCGACTTCGTATCCTTTATCCTTTAGTCTTCTCTACTCCATTTCGTTTTATCATTGTCTACTCTCCAGTTGGTACCTTCAACGCATTTCCCCGTGACGGGTCATTTGTCTGCCACGTTTCCGTTCCTTTCCTGTTTCCTCAGGTACGGCGCGTAACTCCGTGACAGTGGTAAGTGGTAATCCGAATACTTCCCTGATGATTCTCTGACAGGTATCAATTTGAAGGAGTGTGCCGAGACTCGTTATCACAGTCCCTGACCGTTCTCATCATATGAGAACCTG
The DNA here is from genome assembly GCA_037055365.1 of Polyplax serrata. Lineage (NCBI taxonomy): Eukaryota > Metazoa > Arthropoda > Insecta > Psocodea > Polyplacidae > Polyplax > Polyplax serrata. Next base: position 8,996,475 of record JAWJWE010000038.1, on the reverse strand, counting down.
TTTTATGTAATCTGTTGAATTTTGTCGGAAACGATTGAATCATTCGATTTCTTTATTCGGACGTTTTTTAATTTTTTAAACATTTTTAATAACGCAGTTTTTATGGACTTGAATATATTTAAATGGAGAGGTGATACAATCGATTTCTTCTTCTTCTTTTTCCTTCAGTGTATGACTCGCCTTAGATTGTCATAATAATAAGAATAACTAAAATTTTCCTTTTAAATCTTTTCTCACATCAACGTGACAAAGGGTAATTGTTGAAGTTCTATTAAGATGGCTATCGAGCGTGCGTAATGGCAGTGTCACCTTAGTAGACGTGTTACGAACCAAGTTCACGACACTTGGAAAAAAACCGACGCGTGAAAAATATCCGGGGAAACCGGTTAGTAAATTTGAAAAGGAGATTGTTGTCCCGCTATCACTCGACTGGCTAGATAACAGTAGCAAGAATTTTCTAGAAATTACTCAAGAAAAGACAAGTTGCTTCGATAGGAAAGTATCGTTACAACCGTACAAACGAGAGGTGATATTAATAATGACTTGTGTTCGCGTTCCCCAGAAGTGTTCTGCTGGATATCTCTTTTGTCAGGAGGACCATTAGTGATGTCATTTGACTTCTGGATATTCCGTTTGAGAAGTTAAGTTCAAGTTAAAGTCTCGGGGTTTTGCCACGCGGGACTAGGGGGCACACAACCACGGGGTTGAAGTCATCAATTTTTGTAGAGTCCTAAGCACCGGTTAATTTTCATTCAGTTTCATTAATGTCTTCTCTTCTATCGCAAATAATAAAGAAAAAGTATATTCGAAAACCTGGTATCTGAGTCGTATGTAGGAAAGCCACCGGTGCGGAAGGGAAGATACTTGAGACCTGGCACCCGCAAGACGAACCATTAAGTGGCCGGGCCAAGTCAATTACAAGATGGATGGTGCGAGGCATGTAATAATCTTCCGGCGATACCATCAGGTACCACTTCTCCGTCCGTCCATTAATGTTGAAAGAATTCAACCGTCCGATCGTACTCCCCTTGCCTTTTTCATATCATTTATAACTGGTTATTGGATGTATGTTCTGCGCTACCCACTGACCCAAATTTATTGCTGAACGTGTTTTGCCAAGGAAAATCAGGTAGAACAACCTGGATGAAGAACCTGAAAGGTTTAATGTTACTCCAAGCCTTCGTACACTCAGACTCAGGTTTACAGATATCCCTGGCGACTCAGAGCTGTCAGGACATCGAGGTAATCATACCTATTTTTGTGTTCAGGTTCCGTCTCGGAGCGAAAGCACAGGTGATTTACACCCGTTGGAGGACAAAAAACAGGAAGTGAAAAATCATTTATGATGATGAGAACAGATAAAAAAAATTGAAAGCGAATCTAAGTTTAATTGAGGCTTACGAAATCCCACGCGAACCTGGAAACCTCCAGGCACGAGTAAGAGTTGCATCGGTTGTAGTCCTTGTGGTCGAAGCTGCAACCTACGGACGCCCCGAAAAAAAAAAGACGGAAACGTTTTTCTCTCCCTTAGAACCGGTTTTGATGAACCTGACAGTGCCGTCCGGGTTGGTCAAGTTGTCCGGGCTGTTCAGGTCTACCCCACGAATGAATCTCTTCGGATAGGTCAAGGGAAAAGGATAAATCGAAACGGTTTTAGAAGCACATGAAAGGTGCTACATCGAGGGATCAGGTACTTCAGGCACGTCATCGTTACACCGTCTATGTAAACAATGTGTCTATTTTTAACCGTCCGCACGTCTTCAAACCTGTACCTAACTTATTTTTCATCTTGTAGTTTTCCTACATCATTTAGACCTGTTTTACAGTTTCGTTTAGAAACAAAGTACCCTGGTGAAAGTCAAATACTTCAGCAAGGCAGACCTCCTGTCGCACCGGTTGTTTCGAAAGTGCTAGAACACTTCCATACTGTCTGCCCGCCATATTTGTTACCATACCTTGATCGTAAAGAACAATGATTTATTTACTTTCGCTTTATTGTTTTTCAACAGTTATCGTATATTTCGTTAAAAAACCTTCTTTGTACACATTGTACACACCGTGAACAATTTCCTTGAGCCTGAACTTTCAACTTCCAGATTTTCTGAGTTGTAGTGTTGTGACGTCACACGTCGTAAGACCCCAGGAGGAGGATCCGTTCGACTTTTTCCTTCAGGCTAATTTTAGTGCAGCTTTTCAGGCACGAAAGAAGCTGTTTTTCCGGGTCGTGAGGACTCTCGGGGGTACTCGTAAATCATTTTCGCGTTCTTTTCAGGTTCCCGATTAGTCAGCGGAATTTTCAACGAGCGAATCTCCCGAAACCTGACTTATGCCTGGGAAAATCAGGGACTGCCCGCGTCAGGATGAGGACGAGGATGAGGAATAGCGAGGAGGAAATCCTGTTCAAACAGGTTCTCGCCGGCAAATCCTCTTCTCGGAATCAAAGGATAACATTCTTTTTTTTTCAATTACCTTACATAAATTCGATTAAACATTTTTATTATAATTTAATAGGGTTTTCGGGTTACGTGGCAATTGGGGACCGGTTGTCATTGCTGGCGAGTGAACAAGTCGGTGACTTTCCGCACAGGGTGGTAACGCGTTTTTTATTGTGGGAATCCGACCGAGAAGAAAGTGAAAAAAAAAAATTGAGGAAAATTACCATTATTTTGCCGTGCGCCGGTTTTCGCCCGGATCGCCTTGGTTCTGAGTAGTTTAAGTACCCGACATCAAGACTATTAAACGGTAATCCGACATTATTGGAACGGAAAACGGTGGTGGTTGTCGAGGTGACAACCGCGATGATTCACATTGAGTTGCGACAAGTCAGACAAGGGTGTTACTTTGTGTATGGGATTTTTAACGTTGCGAACAAACCATGAGAACCGTGTAAGAGAAAATCTCTTTTAAGAATATATTAATATTAAATATTCTGTACTTAATTACTTGTCATGTACCGGAACAATTTCATGGGACAAGAATAAAACTCTTCTGCAGTAAGTAGACCAGAGTTGGAATGACATTTTGTAGTGAAATGTGTTTTGATAAGGACTTATTGGTTGAAAACGATTACGCATTACAAATTTTAAATCAATTTGTATTTTAAATTGATATTTATAATATACAATATCCATGTGTTGAGTCTTTGTGATGTTTTGGTATGTTTAAGGAAAACCGCAAAACGATAATCGATATTATTAGACTTCACTCTGACTGAAGTCTGTTGAACACTTGGAATTTGTGCACGTCGTGTATTAAAATGTTATATTGTAATATTTATAAAAGAATTATTAATATATATTAATTGTAACTACACAAAAAATATATTTACTTAACAAATTATTGTACTTCAGAACAATGGTCCGAAGAGCCAATGAAGAATTGAAATTCTTGTTCCGTATATTATATACTTTTATACTATTATACTTAATGCGCTTAATCAAGTACACTCCAATGAATTGCATTACACTGTATAATTTATAGGAATTTTAAGGCATTGCTACAACAATAAGAAGAAACCTGTTACGACTCGTAAAACACTGGCTGAAGTAGTCAGGTTCCAATGTAGAGACGTCGGGTCGTCTGGTACATCTTCGGGATGGCGCAACAGACTCAAACTTGGTTAGGAGGTTATTTGTATCAGGTGATGATAAACCATAGGAGGTTTATAGTGAGGTTTGCTTACCTGTTATTACGTCCTGAGATTATTACGAAGATTATTATTACATTGTTGAATGTTTTCAGTTTTTAAATATTTTAAGAACACCTTAATAAACTATGTTCCTCGGTAATGATTTTTGAAGAGTCCCTACGGCGGATGGAATGATGGAACAACATCTTATTTATTTGGTTTTCTTTGCCTTGCTGTAAACTTTAACTCAAAAATTAGTTAGTTTAAGTGCATAATTCGGTTGTGTCTTCGATTTTTCCATTTGATAAAAATAAATAATAAAACGCATAATGAAATAATAACAAAAATTAAACATTATCACCAACATTAAATTTAAAAAAATTAAAGGTATAGAAAATTTTGCTGATTCGACTTGCTTTTAGAACAACTTCATGGAGCAAGTATACATAACAGTATCATGAAAAAATGTAGTGTGAAAAAGTAAGATCGACCTAATAACGTCAATATTATTGATGTTTAGTATATTTGTGACATAAATAAACATCATCACTATTAAGTAAACGAAACTCTCGTCATTTAAATTTTAAATAATAAGTTATACATATATCCTACATACTAAAAATAATATCGACGAATCGATGTCACATAAAAAGCTTAAGACCGAGTGGTACAGACTCGAGTATATAGCTGGTAGTGTGATGATTCCACGGACACCTGACCGGTGTAGTGAACCATTTTCAATAATCGTATTTTCCACGAGTATTTTTAGCCTCCCGGAAAACCTGTTTTTCCATCGACGTCCGGGCGGTTTTCCCCGGGCTTTTCTTCTTCTGCCACGTCTACAACGGACACATTCAATGCCATCTCAGCCGACAGGTCAGCTTCACAGAGTAGTCGGATGCCGTCACCGGTTATCCCGCATGCCTCAGACCCTGAAATTAATAAAAACATGACTTTCATCAAGAAGATGTGGAGGAAACTGAAAGGAAGCAACCTCGTTCGGATATTATACGTCATGTGTACAGTAAAACATCTGACTAAGTGTGGATTTCATCGATTGACTGCATCGCGAGACATGTCGGCTTTCGTTACTGACTCGTAGTGACACTAATACATAATATACACGAGTTTTATTATAACCATTAAGAATAAATTAGTAATTGCAGCACATACGTTACATAACTTATGGTTGTCCAAATCGTGACCTCGGCTAAAGTTTGCCCAAAATGGGTACGAATGAATAAGTCACATTTTAATTATGTAATAACATGAAAGAACAATAAGTCTCTCGAAGTATTCACTTCCTTGACGGAAATATCTTTGTGTTTACAAAAATTACACCTCCTACTCAATTTTACTTGCCGTCAATAAATAAACCCAAGTAATAAGTGGAATATAGAGTAGAGAAAACAACATCCTTTTGACAAAAATAATGTACATAACAATCCTTTCCTCCATATTTACACAAGGAGGACCATTAAATGGGCAACTGTGACGTCAAACCATATATTACGAACATGTATACAATGAATACATAAAACTTAGATATGCACGTAATAATATATAAATGTACATTGCAACATGATATTTCTAGTATGTATGCTTAACAATATAATTGCAGTGAGCCTAAATATTTCTACACACTAAGTTATTAAAATATAAAAAAATAGATAATATTAATATGAGATAAACGAGATGTGAAGATATTTACTCATTTAGGTGAAGCGTAACCCTGACCTGTTGTTTATACCAGATATTTTAAGTTACAGGCGCAACTTCCTTACCAGAAACCACCCCCCAATGACACCTGGATATCTGAGCGTCATGCTTCGGTGTGTAGCTATAAAATAATTAAACATAAGCAATAAAACTAAATAAAATGACGGCTTGTAGATACCCCACTGTAATAGCACAATGAAGAACATTTAAATACATTAATAAATAAGTAAATGTATCGTTTGCTCACGAACATCAGAGATTTCCAAATTCTCGAGTCCTCGGTTTGATATTATTTATGGCAAGTCAGTATATAATAAGTTACCTTTTCAAGTCGTTATGAAAATTACAGCAGGCGGAATGACCTCTATACTTCATTATACAGTTTTCTAACACATTCCCTTTTCTTATATTTGAGCCAAATATAAAACCCCTGATTTGTTTTACATGTTACGACCTCGATGCGAATGATATAATTTAATATTTTTATAGTATATTTCCTGTAAAATGAAACCCTCAAACCGAGAGTGAGTATACACTCTTGTGTATAGAAAAAAGAAACAGAAGAAAGAAGGATGTGAAAGTAACTACTGCGGCGTATTATTGATTATTATTGGAAAGCTCACGATTTATTAATTAATCCTAAAATTTCAAATAAAGTTTAAAAGCCTTCCCAATTTGGTCTAGTCTAACTTCTTAGATTTTATTTGGCTTGTTATATATTTTTAGGCAACACAATGTCACAGCCATGTTTTTCACACGTCTTGGACATTTTTTGCTTCGAACGTGCCCTACGGAATCGTAGGAAAACTAGACAAATTGGTGTACTGCAAACTTCTTGTACATTATTCTTATATATAATTATATATAATCAGTGATATATAATTTTTTATTAAAACTCAGTTGTATTTTTTAATTAGCTAGTGACTCGAACTTTTGGTAATGTTTACGTAAACTCAATATACATTAAAAAAGTCTACTTGGCAGTTGTTTTATTTCTGTACGTCTTCTATGTACATATAATTTTTCGTAATTCACAATTTATTTTAATAAGTTCACCAGCGTTGCAAGTTTCTTTGTTTTTTTCTCGTTTATTGCGACATTACTCATTTTGTGTATATTATATAGGAACAAATATATCATACAGGATTATTACATTTCTCAATTATTAATTTAAATTTTTAAATTAAATTTATACTGCGCCAAACAGTGTTCCTACCTACTCAGAGTTAGTGCTACATTTATGTACTAAAATCTACTAAGTCTGCTTATCCGACAATATACAAGCTTCATATATATTATATATATTATTTCACAATATATTTTTGTCGCTTGAGTACGTCAAAACACAATTATTTCAAAATTTGACTATTTGAACACCACCATCCTTTACTTAACTCCCATATTAATATTCAAATCTCCGCTTACCGGCGCTAGTGATTTATTTCATCACCACTATTATTAAACATTAATTAAAGTTTGTACATAAGACCCGGGCTCCCAAGTCGTCGCAACTCTGAATACAAATAAGTTGCAGCGAATAATTTTTCTTGTGTACACGCGCCCCATCCTCGTGTTCACCTAGGAAGTAGACGAGTGTGTCTAGGATTGCAATTTCTAAATATTAGGTATGTAAATCGCAGTTAAACGCGCCAATTTATCTCACAGACTATTCAGTAAATAAGTTGAAAGTGGTGTAGTCGATCTTGTAGGAAAGCGCCATAAATTTTTATTACTCGGTAAGGAAAATCATAGCTACAGCTCGGGACTGGGATATTTATTAGCGAGTCCGTTGGTGAGAGAGAGAGAGAGGAAGAAATTGCCAGCTGTTTATTTTACATTATTATCACTATTAGGAATTTTATCGCACATTAATAATAGTTTTAAGTATGGCGGGTAATATTATTAGGAACGTAGAAGGGAAGTCCCGTGAAAGCTCCCTTCGTTAATTATTACCCGTTTCAGGGTCGACCTTTTCCGTTAAATAAGTCATTATTACCGTTCAAGGATGTGCAATGTTTGAATTCATTTTACGCCTAATAATGGTTATTAGTATTATTTTCAATGTATATTTAAGTTCAGATGCATCTTCTCTGCCCTTCTCTGTTCTACGGTTAAACTGTGGTGAAAGCCTGGATTGCTGGGCACCGGGTCCTGCCATTTCCCTCCCAACGGCTTACCTTGGGCTCCTTGATCGAAATCTTCACGCTTCTTCGGAAAATTGAACCAACGATTCACTTATTTCGACACGGCTTGTTATTAATACATAATAAATAAACCCAGAGTTGTGAAAGAAAAAAGAAGCGTCGGAGAAAATGTGTGTGTGTGTGTGTGGCGGTAGAAAAAAGGGCGAAGATTTAGACAAGAAGACTACAACATTCGTGGTATCACGATTAATAGGTAGTTAATAATAATTAATAATAGTTAATAATAGATAAATTGTTATATTGAAATTACAATTTCTCGTTAAATGTGTCGATGCCACGTTACACCAGAATTATCTTGTTACTTATGTACGTTATTAACCGGGACATTTGTAATCATTACACGTCAAATTTCGTGCCGTGGAAAAAAAGTAATTCTTTAAAACCAAATAAATTTATTTGAATAAATAAAATATAATTTTGTAAAATAATAAAAACGTAATTATTACATAAAAACATCCTTTTTATTATTACATTTTACTTATTTATTATTTGTTTACTTATTTACTTACATTTAACTTTTTAGTGAACTTATTAATAAACTTTATTAAGTATGACATTATTGTGGTATCTCGTCGTTCAAATTGCAAAGTATGTTTGATGTACATATGCACCACAATTTAGAAAACAATAAATGGAAATTTATTATTAACTATTACCACCTATTAATTGGACATATTAATACTTATTTGTTAACCGCGGGTTAATAATCCCAGATATTTTTAGCATAAAAAGCATTATTAAAAAATAACTTTTTTGCTTTCCATTATTTTATATCTTAACGGGAACTAATAATGTTTCATAATGTTTTATTAAATAATGGATAAAAACGTTTCAAAATACATTATAAATTATAACGTACAATAAAATACATAGTAACATTTTAATAAAATTCTTTTTTTATAATTATTTAACAAACTGTTTAGCCAATTCTTGTGTATTACTTATTTAATAAAGTCGTGAGCAGCAAATTTCTTCAATAATAAATAAATAACATGGCAAACATTTTGACCAACCTGGCTGTTGGTGGTTGTTGAGGGTGTTGAAGGAACGTCGAGGACATCAGGAGTTGTGGCGGCGCTGACGTGGCACAGACTGCTCCTGATGTCCATTCCTTCGTTCCTTTTGTCGTGACACGTGTCAGTTTTTGTGCGACCGTCTTCTCGTTGACTAACACGGCAATTAACCGGATTTGCATGACTTGGGTGTAAGTCTTGAACGGGTAAAACACAATTTTGTTTGATTAACGTGAGTTAATTGAAAGCTATTATTAAGTTTCACGAATCGTTTTCCAAGTTCTTTCGAGTTCTATGGATTTAGTGCCCGAGTAATTTTCCGGAGAGAAGCAAGTAAAAAGTCAACAATTGAACATAATAAGGAGATAATTGGCGAAAAATTCTCCTAGTTTAATGGGCTACCGGACTCACCGAGTAAGTGTTAATAGTTATTAGAGTCACTTAAATGCTACTGACCTTGGGTAGACGGGCAATAACTCATGTAACATTTAGGTACCCGAGTGTAGGTACCTCCTGCACCATCTTCCTCTGCTCTTCCGTGTTCGCCTTTTCTCTGGCTCTTTTCATTTCCAGGGGGAACTTCCCCGGTGTCAGACTCGGTCTCTCATTTATTCTGAGGGCGGTACAAGTTCGAGTAATTAATTTCTACCCATCTGCACCATATTTTATTGGGCATTGTTTGTTTTTATTACCCGTTAATATCGATAAGTACCGTTAGCTACCGGGTTTTTAATGGCGACCGATTACACGTTTTGATTTAGAACTTAATTATTATTATTCATTTTTATTATTATTAATTTCCAAGGAGGTGTTCTGCTCCTTTCCTCCGTCTCCGTCATCTTCCTCGGCCCGAGTCATGTGGTGAGAAAATGGCGAGAGAAGGCACCCCGGGGCCTTTCTATTATGTAGAATAAAATAACCGTGACTGCGAGACGCCCGTTGTCGAATGTGAGAGAAGGAGAGAACTACATAAAAACTTTTGTTTATCACCAAACTACCGATTCCCTACAACTAAATACAAAATAATAGTTTTTGTGCTCTTTTTGAATTTTTAACGGTTTTATAGCACATCTGTAATAAATTATTACAATAACGCATTTTAGGGTTTCTTCTGTACTGTACTGAAACGGTCAGAGTGATTCCTTATGGAGACCCGATTAGATGTCGATTATGTATGTTAGTTACTACAACTACATATGTTTATTTATTTGTTGTGGGTGTATTCAGTTCAATTTACATTTCAACACACATAGTGAAGAGACTGTTGCAGTGCAGTAGTAGGTGATGGTGGTGGTACTAGTTTGATACTTGTCATTAACTAGTCATTACTAATAATAAAGTAATCCATAAACCATAAGTACTTAAATTCTTAAAAAAGAATAACCGCAACAAATATGGCACTTATTAAAATTACACATTATTGGAAAGAAGCTGTAGAAGAAGCTGAAGCTGAAGAAACCGTGCCTGTAGAAGATGAAAGTTATGAAATAGTAGCGCCGTGCTTATGGAACTTACTCTGTTATCGGTGATAACAAAACTAACTCAGAAATTGTCCAATTGTTATTGATTATTAAGTATTATTTATTAATTTTTATGATTCTCCAATTTCAAGAATCAACGCGAAAATACACAACCCCTTAGGGAAAACCGCGTTATTTAAATATATTTAATTTTCAGTGTTCTACGTTTGCCTGGTTTAAATTTTATTATATCTTTGCACGGTGACCTGTTGAATAAGTTTACCTGTCGTGAAATTTAATTTTTACTTTAATTAATAAGATTCAACTTAAAAAATGAATTCGTGCAAAACGTTGACATCTTGTCACATTGAAATTAAATGAATATAAGCTCTGGTTTTATAGAGGGAGATCGATTTTAATTGACACCAGCAACTGTGTACACATGGAACTGAAAAAATATCTCAATTTCGTTGTCGTGTGTAATTAAGTTCTGTCAGGAGAGCCACAGGTGCGACGAGAACCATGGTAGGACGTGTGATAGGCCCAGTGAAGCATGTCACGAAAGATCCAGGGAAATTAAACGTTGAAACGTTTTCATAACTTATGTTTCAAATATCGAGTATAAAAAGACTTAAGTTTTAATTTAAATTGCACGGGCTGTGCTTAAGTAAGTTCACAGTCGAAATTATTTGTAGAAATTCATTGATTTTGAAACTTGTCCTTCTTATTGTACTCGTTCCGAAGATCTCCCACGAATTATTAACATATTCTACGTAAGACTATCAAAAAATTAATTGTAAAACTATAAAATTAATTACAAGGGGTGGCAAACTTCATGTAACAATAATTTAATTTAAGTGAAAACAGTGCTAGTATTAATTATTTTGTAAGAATGTAACACTTTCAGTAGGATGTTCGGCCACCAACCAACTATCAGTTGTATAGTTTATACATATATATTAATTCGTATATTGTAATTAAATGGGTGTGTCACATGTCAGTTATGTATAAGAGGATTTAAATGAAAATTTGTATTTTGGTGAAGAGTGATAAATATTAGGGGAATGCTGGTGTAGTTGTATAAAGTATAACTAGAAAACATTTATAGAAATGGTTGCCATTTCTTTTTGAGTCATACTTTGTGAATTTCAGTGTTTTGGATTTTTTTACTGTTTTATACAGTTATACCACCTTGCTCAGGAGTTGTTGGTTTATGTATAGTTTAGTTTATATATATATTTTTGTAAAAGAGATGACGCTTTCTTAGGTGCTGCTTGGTTTCCTTAAGTTACCTGGAGCAGTTGGGATGCCTCAGGTCGTTGCAGTTCGTCCTAGGCTTTTTAAGCAAAAATACGAGGCTTCATGGAGTGTAGTGCGAGTGGGTGGTGCCAACTCCAAACTCGTTTTTCTAAATATTTACATGTTTTTTTTTATTTTATTCATGTCTCCTTTCCGTTCTCTGAATTCCTGTCTGTGTACATTACTGTTTTTGGTTTGTATTTTGGTTTTGGATAACTTCCACTACATCGATAGGTACGGTGTTTTTTTTCAGTTGTGTTCTGACAAGATGGGTGTCCTCTCGTCGTTCGACCTGAATCTTATTTATTCTCTAATGTTTTATGGTATTAGTTTTTTTTTTATTTTTGGGTACCTGGTTCTCGTACCTGTTCACTTGGAGGTATGTAGTTGCCGTATGATTTCCCACGGTTTTAAGTTCCTCCTTTTGGTCTTAAGTACTGACGATTTTCACTAAGCAGAGTTCCAAATTGTTGACGCCTCTTATTCCTCTTTGAATTTCTGTTTCAGAAGGGTAGAAATACCGACCCCAGGTACTGTATCACTCCCTCAGGAGCTTCTTTTTTGGCACTGACCATTATCTTTTTCCTAGGTAGATAACTGCCATGAAACCACCTGAAATAAAAGTCTTGGAACGAACACCGGCTGTATCCCTCCTGGAATGTTGCGCCGGCTCCTTACGAATACATAAAATAATAAAAATAAACAATTTATTGCGGATTTATGAAAACCGTGTAATTAATATTAATGCCTGAAATTTATTTTGGAATAAAAAATAAATTAAATTCAATGCTCGTAAATGCATATACATAATTCGTTTTAAATTACTAAATAATTTCGTTTGAGGGAGACGAAATATGGGGTCATCTTTGCGGGAGACAACTCGCAGACTGCCGAGTCGACTCGGACAAAATTACAATTTAATTACAATTCAAAATTAACGTGGAAACCAATAAATCAATAATACATAAGTAAAGAGTATCGCGTTGCCGTGTTAACTCGTTGGACTTTTTGCTTACTTCCCGCTGGGTTAGTAGGACCCGCGAAATGTTCAATAAAATTTCCCCCGGCCGCTGCGTCCATTTAAAAAACGCACGCTTACATAAAAGAGTGAATGAATAAATAAATAAGTGAGTAAATAAACGAATAAGAATAAAGAATGAGAAAAAACACACACACACACGAAAATAAACTCGAAAAACCGGAAAGCGGTCGATCGGTCGCCCTGTTGCTGGCTCCTCGTCCCGTCGACCATAACTTTTCCCATTAAAAGAGGGAATTTTTTTGTTTTTCCACTTATTCAGAGCATGAATAAAATCTTATGTTTTACGATTATTGTCATTTGTGGATGTTTACGCGCGCGTACTTGATAAATCACGCGCGTGATAAGCGTGGAATTCGGAATGAGAATTTCGAGTGACTCGCATCGGGCCAATTTCCACTCGCTCCCGGGGGTGTCCTTTCCTCGCCCGAGTAAACCCCCCAATTGAGTACCCCCCGATTATGTGCGCAGGCAACGAAAGATTTGCAGGTACCCGCCGGGTACTGGTACTTTTTCGAAAAGCCGAGGAACCTCGCTCTTTCTCTCTTGCTCGCACTTATGGGTTTTTCTTGTATTTGTCACTTTTATTGTTGTGTATGGTCTGGTGTATCCGATTACAGTAATTGACGCTCGCACCGTCACATTTGCCAACTTGCATGACGACGTACGTAACACGGAAAGGTTTGCGGATAACTTTTATTATACTTATTTGTTTTTTTTACAATGTGACACTTACAGATGTTGCGTACAAGCGTGTCACTGGTTTTTTTACACGTCATAAATACGGCAATCGCCATCCGGTCGGACACTCGAGTGTCATCGAATTGGAGTTCTTTTTTTTTTTTGGTGCCATACGAATACTCTCCGTTTTTTCTGGTACTCTTTCGAGCAGCGTCCGTGGATTCGTCATGAGTCACTTACTTATTAAGGATTAATAAATAAACCGCACGACTATTAACGATGACGAGATGCTTGATTCTGAGTTAACATTAGATATTAAGAGAACCACCCTTGAGGATTAGGTATAGAGGGGTCGTAGGTGGTGAGAATAGACAGAAAACCTGTAGAGCGAAAGTATTAAACATGAGTAAATAGAGAAGTTGGTGAACTGATGTGTAGGAATAGGATAGTGTAGGTGTAGCGTATTACATCCAATGCTTCGGGTAGTGTAATACGTTGACATAGTTTCTAGGATCTCATAAAAATATTAAGTGTTCTAGCATACGGTCGAAAACACAGTACGACAGGAATTTGCTATTTTGTTACCTACAAACACGGTAAAGGTACGTATCTGTGTGGTTAAGAGTTTCGGTTCGGATTGTGCAAGAGAGTCGATTTGGTTTTCTTCGTAGGACGCTTCCACATGGTTTGTTCGCTCGCCTACAAGCGCACATCCCTCCGCCTTCTCCGAAAATGAATTTTTACGATCTCTAATTGGTCCGAAAGGAACCCGTGCCGATTTGAATGAATCGATGGACCGACAAATTTGGAACCGAATTCCAATTTCGAATCAGGTTTGTCTTTCGTCGGTTCCGGAGGAGGAAAATGAGAGATGTCGGGTGGCAGCGGTGTTCAATCGACGGAGCCCACTTGATATTCCGCTCTTTCTTCCCTGTCATTAGAGACGGTTTTGTCAGGTGAAAATTTCGGCAGGACCTTCGTAATTTTGCGCAACGCCAACACCGGAGAACGAATTTAGCGGTCGCAGACGGAGCTCGCTGGTTTCATAACTTCAGAAAATTTTCGGTTGAGCTGCGAGCACTACAAATCCGTGCATTTATCTCTCTCTACAATGACCCAACATCTGTAATAGTTCAACTATGTTATTACAATTCAATACAACAACCATTGGTGTTGTATTTAGGTGTACCATATGTGAGCAGGGTACTGCCCGGCTACTTACCAAAAGTATTACCTGTCCTCATCGTATATACAAACTGTAGTGACATTTTATTGTACCAATAGCTAAATAACTACCACAGAAAGCCACATGCACTATCATCGTACCGAATGGACTTCTCTCAGCTTAACTATTGTTATTTTGAAATTATTTTAGGTTTGTGATAAATGGATAAGTACCGCACTCGGGGTTGTAGTATACGTCTTGATTACTATAAATTACAATTTATGTATTAAGCTTATGAGTTGTAAAAATTGACCCGCTGGTGGTGTAAATCACTCTCGACGTACAGCACATGTTCTACAACATTCGACGACACCTTCTTCCGGCTTATTTCCGACGAGTGCAACTCTCACGACATCCATTGTAATTTCCCTATACTGTTTCGGTGTCGTTCTCGCAGCATGCGTGTCGACCTGCCTTGCGTCACATCCAAGCATTCGCATGCATACGAAGGCCAGAACAATGACAGGGTGGCAGCCGGCACGGCTGATTGGATCTGCACAGAAGAATGAAAATGTCTTTGGGTCACGTCCCATCGTCTCCTCCACGAGATTGAAAGTGAATTTCGCCAATTGAAAATGACTCACTGGCAATAAAAAAAATGTATGTCTGGAGAGAAACAGTAATTGAAAAATTAATTTAACGGCCCACCTCGTTGCCACCACCGATATGCCGTTCGTAAAAGTGTTTTCCCGTTTTCGCAACCGGTTTTCGTTACTTTCGATAAAAACCGTTAATAAAATAATCCATTTTAATGTTCGATTGGAATACGAAAGAAAAAAAAAGATGTTCTCGGTGAGACACGCACGCTCTGTTCCTTTATCACGAAACCTATAGACCAGACAAACAATTAAGTTATGAAAGAGAAGTGATATTTGTGGAGAAATGGCGGTAGGTAGAAGGCTAACCGTTCGTGCTAATTCATCGACGCAAACAAAAGCATAAGAACGGATACATTACATTTTACTTAAACATCCAATATAACTCAAAATGTTTAGACTACAAGACTACAAATATGTAACAGTACGAACTCCTGTCACTTCCTCCCCACCATATACAAACGACAATACTTGTAAGAGTAGTTGCATGCAGAACAGTTCCCACGAAGAACAGAAAAGATCATTAAACTTCATAAAATAGTAAATCGCTTGTAAGTCTGAATTACAACCAACACAGAGCGAGGACAATAGAAAAAAAAACTAGAACCGAGTTCTTGTAATTAAATTAATTCGTACGAGTAGGAAAATAGATAAAATAGAAAACCCGTGGCGACAACCTTCGGGTTAGCAAAGGGGTGTGGCAGTTGAGTGCATACGCGAACTTAGACGGGTGTTTTAGGTATTCGGTTCTTAACATCATCCCAAGCTGTATACATACGAAATGCCGTGCGCTGTATCTGTAGACGAACAATAGAAATCGTAAAATAATCTTATTAATAGACAATAGTTCGACAGTAGCAATTTACTAATTATTCATGGGCGTGTTATTTACAACCGGTTAGGTCAATGATATTATTTTTAGTTGAGAATTACGAGAGAAAGCTAATACAATTTCAAATCCTATTAATCACCACACTACAACTGAAACCCTAAAATAACATAACGCAGCAAAGAAATATTGATGTATGTATTAATATTCACATATGTATACATAAACTTGTGTCCGTCCTCGTTTGAGGTTTGCGGTCACCTGCTTGCACATCTCTCGTCAGCTCTTTAAAACCTCACGGGTACTACAACCACATTCATTGAAAGTTGTAATGTTCAGGCGTAAACGGAACAGATTGAGCAATTACGAAATCAATCTGGTTGAAATGGACGGTGAACGGAGGTAGAGCACAAACGGTAGCTTGAATATTAATGATCGTAGCAACGTAGGATAGAAGAAATAAGAACGTAATTTGAGTCGTTGAGTACCGGCGGAGAAGAGAAAACAATCCGAAACGGGGCCCAGGTACCCGTAAGAAAATCAAGTCGGGTCGTGTGCAAATGGCCACACCGAACATTCCTCGAACGAGCAGTAAATTCAACTCGGGAGAATTCCGCAGACGGAGGCGGCTGCGGCCCGTGACTGGTACCTGGTACCCGGGCGCACACCTCGATGGAACCTAATCCTAATCGATACCGTCTCGGTGTGGAAAGTGACCGCCACGTCCTTGACCGAACCGTCTAATTTACCTTCTGGTACCCCGTCAAAAAAAAAAAATGGCCGAGTGCCATTTGGGAAAAGGAAAGACGTGAGGGTCGATGTTCCTCCTCCGTCGTGACTCGGGAACTTCATGGGAAGAACAAGAACACAAAAACAAGAATGAAGACACCCCAGAACGGCAACCCTCTAGCAGGTCCCACTCCTCACAAAATTAAATAAAGTCGGAGGTTTCAACTAGGAGAAAAATAACGTGTTGTTCAACATAAATCGTGGGTGATAATTTGCATTTATGATGACGACCACTCAGTAGGAAGTAAACGGAAGAAAACCAAAGAATGAATTAGTAACCTGAAACCTGCGGTTACAAAACGCGGTACACTCCGAACCGATCTTGAATTATTAAAATAACCGCAAGTTAAACTTCCTTCGAGACGTCACGCCTCCCGTGCACACCACAAACGGTGACAATTGTGAGAACGGAAAAGGGAAGTCTTCCGGGTGTGATGAGTAGTTCGACAGAAGAACGAGAACAAGCAAAGAAAATAATCGCTGAAACCGAATGGTATGGCAAACAAAAATACATGCATTAAACCAAGTTGTTACCTGTGGCACGGTTTGTACGGTAAAGTTACTAATGAGTACGCGGAATAACTTTCAATAAATTAATAACTAACCTATGTAGTAAAATGAGTAAAGCTAAGTAATTTCAGTCAAAAAGTATAATAAAATATTCATTACAACTAAATATCTAATACTAATAGTAATACTAAATACTAATAGTAATATCAAAATAATTAAAGATAATAAATAATATAGAATAATATAGAAATATTAATATTAAATAACTTTTTAAAATTTATTTATTTATAATAATTATTACATACAGATTATGTATGTACATAATATTATAGTAATTATTACATACATGTAATATATCTATTACAGATTCTAATTGTCCATAAGCCTTGTATCAGAATTAATATTAATTAAATAATTCTAAAGCAATATTTTAGAATAATAAAATAATAATAGAAATATAAATTAGTAATAACATATATATATATTACATAGAAGTAATAATAGTAATAGAGTAAGTACGACAATGCACAGTGAGTAAAAAAGACATACACTACAGGTATTAATTTCATAGTATACATTTTATATTATTTTTAAATATATATTTTGTGGTATATAAGGAAACGTAGCTTAAAAAACCGACCGACAGCAACAATCCAGAGTGAAACAGCGTGCCGGGTGCCTAACTCAGAAGATGAGTGAACTACCTGAGTGTGCAGGAGTCACCCGTACAGTAACTCACACCGAAGACGAGTCGTAAGAAGGAAGAAGAAAACAACCGGTGCCCGGTACTCGTTCTCACGGGTTGCGGAAATCCGCCCATTTTAAAAATAGAAATAGACAAAGGCCCAATGTGAAAAAATGGCAGGGAGGAAAGTACCACGGGAGAGACCGTAAAAAATGTAAAGAATAAAGGAAGACGTAAGGAACGAGACGAGGACTAATGCGGAATGATAAATCACGCGAACAGGAGCAAACGAATAAATCGCATTTCATTGATGGCGCGGTGCAATAAATCAGAATTACCTGGGACCGGCCGTCGATGGAAAGTACCCGGTGAATCGGTCGAGTTGTCACCCGCCAATAAATAAATCCGAGGCTTCTGGAGCCTCCAGCGAGACTTCTTCGGACGTCTTATTCCCGGTCAACATTCGCGCTTCGTCCACCCGGTGAATCTCCCATTTAATTTTATTAAACCGCAGTAAACCTTATTCGAATCAATAAATGCGACACGTAATGTTTATATTATTGTCACTTCGACGGGGTAATTTATTAAAGTACCGAAAGTGGATTATTGTAGATGCACGAACGGTTGTACTCATGCGGAAACTACATTTATTCCCCTTGAAATTCGTTTGAGCTCACTTCTTCAATGAGGATTTCTGGAGAGAATTCAATGGTCACTTCCACCGAGACCGGCTTGTGGTGCTGAAAAAGACGGTTACTGGTAAAGAATTACCACTCATCAACAAAGTAATAAAGTGTACGAACAGCAAGTGAACTATTGGGTAACTTGAAAATAAGCAGAAGAAACAGTTATATACAAAATATGCTTCGATTTTATTTATAAAATAAAATTTCAACAAAAAGCAAGCTTAAGTACCAAATTTTTACCACGATTACTTTACTAATTATTGTTATATATTATATTATATCATTTTATTATTATTATTATTTATTATTATAGTCACTGTTAAGTTACAAGAAATACTTCGTACTGGTGGAAGTTACTAATCATCTACTACTACCACTGAGGAATAAACGTGGGATTACACTTGAATTAATAATATAAATAAAGTAGAGTAAAGTTGTCCACTACATTGTCTGCATGAGTTGTAGAAACAAAGGTGCACACAATATTTATATGTATAATTCTATACAAACGCTTGTCGGTGTATGTACAAGTTTAGGAATGCACTACTGACAAGCAACTGTACGAGTGGAGTGTGTGAGTTACCTGTGGAGTTACTTAAAAATATAAACATTCAGTACGTGCGACTTGTATGGAAATTCTTGTACACCTGGGCACCGGGCTGCACTACCTGGAACAGCAGGTTTCGGTATACGTTCCGAGGTAGAGTTTCTTCTATCGCGGGAGAGGTGATGTTGATTTAATTAATGAAAAGGAGAGTGAGTAAAAGTTAAATATAAAAAGTAAGTTCCCTACAATTGTGGAGGGAAGTAATTGATGAGAGAATGAATCGAAAATTACAAAATTATCCCGAGCGAAGAAAACGAAATAATTAATCAATTATATTAATTACAACTTAATATTATACAATTACTTTATTACTTTTCATTTCCTCGACCATTCTTCATACTTCCTCGTCCTCTACTTCTTTTTCTTCTTCTGCTTTTGGTCACCGCCTTCACCCGAGACGGTTTCTTTCGATGGTTTAACCTTCCCTCTGGAAAACTATTTTGGAAACCATCGTCCCTGGTCTATCGTCCTCACACCTTTCACCACAGTCTTTAACCTTTCGCTTCTTGAACTTGTCAGACGGTTTCGGATGATGGAAAATGCCACTCGGACCAGTTTCGCCATCTTCTTCTTTTTCTTCCTCTCCTTTCATCCAAAAATTGATCTTCAAGATCGTATTTTAATTATTTCACTTCCACGTCATCCGTGACGTCTGTGCGCCATGTATTTTATTGCCGCCTCGAGAGATTTATTTATTTTTATTTTTATTTTTTTTTGTTACCATAAATCATGCGTGTCCGAAAAGTCGTGGCTCGGGGGTCACACGTGGCTCACGACGGACAGGTGGCCTCGCATCAGTCCGGGATAGGTGCCCAGGTGAAAATTTGACGGTGTGAATTTGCTCTTGACTTTGGACGGACCGGTAATTTATCTATTCGTCTATCTATCACATGTGTCTGGAACAATGGATGACCGTTACCTTGTCGACATGCCTTCGCGAAATTGGATTGTCCGAGGTGAGGACTGACAGACGGACCCAACTATCTTGAGGTATCTACGGAGTTGGTGGACTTTTGGCTGAGGACTCTTGTTGAATCTTCTTTAGTTGGACAGGGATTGTAGTTTTGTCAGCTGGACTTTCCAGCAGGACTAATTCCAGTGGTTGTTCTTCTCGTAGTGATGGGGCACTACCACGGTTGAACTTCAGTAGAGATCCTTCTGCTGGATGATTTCCAATATTTGCACTCTGACTAGTTGAAATTTCAATAATTAATTGATCTAATGTATTAATAATTTATTACATTAAATTCTTTCAGTAGTTTTATTCCTAGTTTTGGTGACCCTTGAGGTGATTTTTTTCTAGTTAAATTTTTAATAGTTTCAGTTTTATCAGTTGTCGCTGGGTGGTTCTACATGAAGCGTTTGAATTTTTGTAGTTATGATTGTAGTACTTGTGCACTCAGTAGTTGTTTTTATATTAATAGGGTTTGTAGGCGGTAAATGCGTGCTGAGGTACTTCTGATGGTTGATTTCTTACAGTCGTACTTCTATTTGAATTTTCGGTAGTTGTTTTTTAGTAGTTGTATTTTCACAGTTTGGGTTGTAGTAGAAACATTACAAAATCCCACAATCATTTCCTCCTCCTCATTTTTCTTACCACTTAAACAACTTAACAACTAACTCAATGCACCCTACTTATTGCGTACAATATATTTTGTAGTGGCTTGCCAATCAATTGCGCTTCTTCCACTTAGTTTTGTTCAACTTCAACCCTTCCCGTACACTTTTAGGGCCGATTAAGTTTCTCTCACCGTCCTTTACCTTTCAACATAAAGAGTACGCATCTCATGTCCTCATGTTAAACACTCAGCTTCTTCGTCTCTGCACCTCTCTCGGTTTTCATCTCGGCTCGTTTCATCCTTGAGTACTTGGATTTATCGTAATGCCGCATTAATCGCTTCCCAGGCCTGTAATTCCTGCAGATAAATCACCCGCGCGTACCCTTTCGACGCTCAAATGCCTTCCTTTAGTATTTTACGATGGGCACTCGGAGTCGTGATGAAGTAGAAGGTCCGAGAAATGAGAGAGGAATTTAAGAGGAGTAAGCAGTAAAGTTCCATCGATACGAAAGATGATTCACGGGTACGGGAAACTCACTCTATTTCAGGTAGCTTTCAACAGGTACGAGTGGAGAACAAGGTTTCCCTTTCCCCCTCCCCCTCCCTCACACCCGCTCGCCACCTCCCGTACGGGAAGGAGGAGTTGAAGAAGACCCCGAATAAAGGATTTACATTCTTTCGCACAACCTTTAATTACAGTGTAATTTTATCTGTTAACATTCAATAAGCCATATATAATCCGACTGAGTAAACAAAGAATTGCACAACGTGCTAACACACACACGCACAGACAGACACGCGGGCGGCAATCATAAAAAAAGAATCGAATAATGATGATTGATGGGTAAAAGAAGATTGCAAATAAAACATCAATAAAAACTAACCGTAAAAATAGAGGCAGGGTAGGAGTTGGGTGCGAAGTCGGGCAGAAACGCATTGTCACCCGAAAGTACCCTCCTTCCCGTGGTAGAGGCAAAAGAATGGACCAAACCACCGGAAAAACTGTGTGCTCACCAAAGTGCGGTGATACCCAGACGGGTGACCGGTACCATGACCGTCCCTGACATCCCTGGCATTACTCGTTGCCGGTAGCTTATTTTTACTTGACCGAAGTTGTGCACTTCGAGGAATGAAGCAGTGAAGTTGTCGGACAATGTTCTTACTCGGCGGTCTTCCCGGAAAGGAAAAGGTTTTGTAAGGTATGTACGAGTGCTGTGTCAAGGTTGCACCGACCAGGAAGAAGACATTTCGACTTTTATTCACGATGCACAACTCGTGGTGCCATCAAATAGCTCGTAAAATACTGTTTAAACAGTAAACGGAAAGGTGAGCAATTACTCAAGGCGGACCACACCCTAAGGAGAGAAAATTTATGAAAAAAAGTGGTATGAAAGTTAAAGAGCCCCTGCGCCGGGGAGCGAACCTTCAGAACCCGTCAGAGATTTTTAATTACAGAGACAAACACCTATTAAAGTTAATAATATAATAAATAACCGGGAGGCAACTTCAGGTAAACGACGATCCATAGATCAATAGAGAATTTCTTAGGAAGTGAAGCCAATACTGTGGAATTTTAAACAGAGAAAATAAAGTAGGATGATGGAAATTTAGACGTACGAAGATAATACTCATTCAACTGTATAATTACATAATAATGGATATTAAATTGCGTATAATATATATTTAATACCACTAATATATAATTACTATTTACTACTACTATTTCATATGCTTAATCCAATAGTACTGGGTTTTATTCTTGATCCTGCTCTCTATTTCTTAAATGAATACTATATATCTATTTAAGTATATATTGTAAGTCTTTATTATATTTTTAAGTGTGTATAAGTACATTTAAATATGTTATGTATCTATTTAAGTAATAGAGAGAACCATCAAGAATAAAGCTCAGTATTATTGAAAATAATTCTAGTAGTAGAATTAGTCAGGCATTCTAGTAACATGTTAATAATGTAACATAAAAAATTAATTATTAATATTAATTATGCTATTTAATACTGAAATTATATATTGTTATTTTTGACCTGATGTCGGTTCAAAAGCGTCATACTTATTTAATTATATCTTTATTATTATTGTTGTTCTTATTATTATTTATTAATCTATTAGTAGTAACGAGCAATAATGATAGTAGTAATAATGATAATTATTAATAAGTCCTTAAGGTTTTTAGTCATCTTCGAGGTACTCCAATATAGTACAACTTCCACTGTATATAAGTTTAACTTATTAGTTAAATACAAATAAAAATTTTGCGACGAATTATATTAATAAGCTTACAAAGAAGAAATTGAATTTTATTAATTCAAATGTACACTACACTTTACAAATAGAGCGATACTTAACAAGTTATCCATAATCCTTCCTCAAAAAAAATAGGGTGAGACAAACTACTACTATAACTAAAACTTCTGTGTATGTAAAATAGGAGGCGAGGACTACGATTTATGAAAAAGGTAGGTAAAAAGGTGGAAAATTTTATGCTTCGTAAGAAAACAACCACTGCCGGTACTCAACCATAAATCAGTACAATCAAGTACCTATCTGCGTTCTGTTATTTATATTTCGACATTGTGTAACGTTATACTCAAAGGTCGTTGTAGTTCTTGAATATATTTTTGTATAAAAATGACGCACCCAGTTACGGCCAGCGCATTCACGAGTTATAAACTCCTACATAAATCCCTATACAGTTCTACATCTGAGAAAAAACTTTCCTAAAAGTGCTCTAGTAGAAGGCAGGTGAGGTACTCGTAAAACCAGGTACTCTTAGTGTTTGTATAGGAAAGTACTCGTACCCCTTGGGCAAGTCTCCATGTAATTATATACGTTTTAGTAGAAGTTCTTGTGGTCTAGTTTATGACTCGTCTGTTTTCTTCTGTCCCCGAAATCACCACGGTTTTGGGTCTTGATCGTCACCTTCGTCGTCGTCTTCATCGTAGTCCTCGTCGTGAGTATTTCTAAATCCAAGATGGACATAAATAACAGATGAAGCAACTCTCCTCCGTCTCTGTGTGCAATAAATATCCACCCCGGCGGTCAGCCTCGTTCCCGGTCAGAGGGTCAAAAGGTCGAGTTGTAAAGCCGGTCGCATCGGGCAGGCCTCCGAAATGGATTAATCCAAGTACTCGTACCCGGTACCGGTACCCGTTCTCTTCCCGTCCGATTCTAAAGAAGATTCTATAGAATAACGGGACGGACGCCAAACCAAATTCCGTTTGATTCACGAGACTTCATTTTTATTAGTCTTTCCTTGTTTTGTGTCCGCTGATTTCCACGAGGTCCTCCAGTTCGCCTTCTTCTGCCACGACACTTTTCCAATTCTTCTCCTAAGCCCTGATTTACGGGCGAGAGAACCGGTTGACCGATGCTCCGGACACTCGGTCTATTACCAAATTTTCTATATTCGGTGCCCCGTTACGGATTTTACGAAATGCCGGATTTGTAAACGGAAAATTTATTTCAATGCCGTTTTCCTATATAGGAAGTTTTTAATTGTCGGTGGCATCTCTGCCTGCGACACGGGCACCGTTCCCGTTGTTCGAATTCTTTTCTCCTCGCGTGTCTTCCACGTCGGAGATGTGTTGATCTTCACTTTATTTATTTTTTGGCCAGGGTACAGTCAACCGTTTACGCTGACGCATGAGGTGGTGCCCTGAACGAGAGACCCACGCCGTGCTCTTTTCTCCCATCATTTCGAACGTAAAACATTACTTAACTGTTCGAGTACCTGAAATGAACTTGTGTCGCTCTCTTGTCTACTCAGTCTGGTTTCCTACATTGGAACATTACCAGTTGAAAATCAAATACTAAAACCAAATTATTCACTTAATAATCAAATCATGTTGTAGGTAGACTAAATCCAAGTGTGTCGTACTTATGTACCTATGTAAACTGAACAACAACAACAACAACTTATCCATCCCTCCTCTCTCAAGGGTTCTTTTCAATCATTTGAAACATTTTCACTCTCACTCGGGGCAATGCAAATCCGCTGTAGTACTTCGTGTTGTAGTAAATAATAAAAAAGAATAGATGTAGAAAAATAAAAATAAAAACTTGAGAACGAAATGAATACGGGTAATTGACGAGACCATTTGAAACATGGAAAATGCATTATCCCTCCACTTTCTTCATTTTGCTCTTCTTCTTATTATTATCCATTATTTACATAACAATCTCCGAAAAAAAAATTGAGGGTAATAACTCATATAACGATGGTCTTTCGCCCAAAATGTTTATCACGTTTATTGCCCGGTACCGGTACCTACGAAAATGGTTTTCATAGTTCGAACATGAATGGAATTTCCTTATTACTTAGAAAGGGTATCAATTTTTCGCTTCTCTCTCTCTCTCTCTTTTTCTCTTTTTCTCTCTCCCAAGAATCTTCCCACAACCTTACATCGACACCACAGCCTCGAGTACTCGGAAAAAGAGAAAGGTACCCGGGCACCAGGTGTACCCGTGGTGGAATTCTACCCGGGAATTATTTTCTGCGTTCGTTTATTACTAGCCCATAAATTTATTTATTTGTTTATTTTTTGCCGGGAGTTTCGCGGGCCGAGGGCATCACCTTGAAATCTGCAGAGTTCCTCTTTATTAATAATGTACATAGCACTTTGGTCGCATTTGGTCTCACCCGGAGGATTTGTGTCTTAATTCCTCCTCTCTGTGTCGATTATTTAACGGTCTCGTTTCGGTCGAGTGAGCTCAACCTTGCAACTAACAACACTACTCCCAACTATCACTGATATAGTTGTCAATAATATGTCAATAGTTCGCATGGGAACGTACTCTCTTTCACATTCTTTCCTTTTTTTATGTTTTAATAAATAATATTGCACCAGTAATTTTCA
This sequence comes from Polyplax serrata, assembly GCA_037055365.1. Lineage (NCBI taxonomy): Eukaryota > Metazoa > Arthropoda > Insecta > Psocodea > Polyplacidae > Polyplax > Polyplax serrata. The sequence continues at coordinate 8,971,069 of JAWJWE010000038.1, read as the reverse complement.
GTCCTTGAAATCCGTAATGGTCTTAACGTTTAATAACATCCAAGTGTTGATTTATGTACTTCATTATCTATTTTTCCGTGCACGTACCTCTCTATGTACCGACAGGTACGAGAACGTGCATCTCGTGGCACTGGTACCGTTTTTAGGTTCAGGTTACTTTGGTACTAAGTTAATCATCGACTACGGGCGGTGTACCTGGAAAAAGTCTGGAAAACACCTGGGAATTAGTTCAGGTAGGGAGATGTTTTAGTATTTGAGGTTCAATATATGTTACCTCCTTAGAGAAGTACTCTCTCACTCGGTCATAATGTGCCAATTATTAAATAGATCAGCTCGGGAGTAATATCAGCATGACGGTGTACTTGCACAAAATCTATGTACTTTTTCATTAATTGAGACCGTCAGCCCTAAGTAACCCTTCCATGAGGAGTTTTGTAATTACCCTAAACTTCAATAAACGTTCACGAGTAATCACAGGCTCTCTTGCCATTAATTTTTGTAGTAAAAACAAATTCCGGAAGAAATTTCAAATAAATAAAAAATAAAATATTCAATAAACAATAAATAAAAACAAGGACATAAACCGATTGATACGTTAGGGTAATAATACGGTGAAATACGAGCGACATCCTCTCAAAACTCACACAGGAGTATCCTTACAAGAGAAATTCCATTAACGGTGAAGTATTGAAAAATAATAATAAATACGTACATAATAAAAAAAAAATAAGCGGCGTTTAGTGCGAAACTATTTAATAGACGCGAACACAGCAGAACCTTTATTAACCAAACGAAAAAATAAAAATAAATAAAGAAACGGAAGGGAAAAGAAGTGAAAACAAACATTATTGACAATATTAAAATGCGTATTTTACAACATTCGCTCCGCCTTAATAACTGCCCGTTAATAAATAAATAATATTTTATTTTTGCGTAATCGTTCTACGCATCGACGTAGCAGCAACAACAACAATAATTCTGACAATAATTAATTTCCCAACGAATCAAAAATAAATTTCGCATATTCTCCGTCACAATGTGAATAAAATTATTATTTATTGGCCGAAATGTTGCGGTGAAGTAGCAATAAATAAATAAAATAACCCGGCACTTAATTGAACGTAAGAGACTTCTTCCTATGACGCAACGTTTGGCCTCTTCAATTTCAATTACCATAAATTAATTGTCGGTTGGAAGCGAGTATTAATTACTTAATTAATTGATCGTTTTAATTGTTAATAAATGTGAGCGCTCGTTGAAAGGTTTCACCTTCCGTTTCACCGCTTCGTACCTTATTGCGTTTTTTTTTTTGGGGAAGGTACCGGGTGCGTGTGGCAGGAACCTTGAACGTGACGGTACAACCAGCGTGGCAGGAGAGATGCTGGAAAGATTAGAGAAACGCGGATCGGACAAGGCCGATTGGACACATTCGAAGGAGTCAGAAACAAACACGGTAAGTCTTAATTAAGAAAATAAAGGTAGAGGTGAGGATGCCTCGATTCGGAAAATGACTGCGATTAAACAATGGCAAAGAAGAGGAATGCACGGTGGTGTGGTGTACGTGATGTATGAAGAAGGTGCAGAGGTGCACCAGAGAGATGGTATAGCACCAGAGTGGTATCTCAATCTTAAATTTTCGACATATTCGAAAAGAGAGAGTAAAATGATGTATGATGAGAGCAGTAGTGCGAGAAAAGAAAAAAAAACGGCCAGAAGAAGGGTACACCTGATAGTCCCAATGATATTCACCCTTCGTACAAGGGGCAAACACCAGATAATAGAAGGAATTTATGTCCATTTATAAACATTACATAAAGTTAATATTATTAATTAATAGTCTACTATTATTGTATCAATAAGAAAAGTGAAAAATTCTGACTGTTACGCCTGCAAACCAAAGAGATGTATTGTTGAAGTGTCAAACACCCCTTCTTTTAATGGTAGACACCACCGGAAAGACACCATAACATTCTTCAGCAACGGCAACTATGAGACAAAGAAGAAAAGGGCAGGATTGTAAAAGTAGTAGTGCAGAAAATATTACAAAGTGAAGTACCTAATCGACCAGGACAAACAATGCACCATAAATAAAACCACAGAGTCGTCGTCAACGAGAATCAAACAACAGTACCACCACCAACAAAATACTATAACAAATGAAGCTACAAAAATAACTACCAAAAAGACTACAACAAGGTGCAAAAATTACTATGAAAAAGCCTACAACATCCGTGAGCAAAAAGACCACAACAAGCATCTCCAGCACGCGTCAGCAAACAACAACCGTCACCAATAACCACGACAAACTTCACCAACTAAGTCACTACCATAAGGACTACAACACAATGAGTACAATAAGAATAAAAAATCTACAACAGGCATCACCATTGAAAACTTACAACACCAACACAACAACACCCTCTTTCGACCGCACTACAATCCAAATTCGTAGTCCAAGTCAATCACCTGACCACCTCAGGTAGCAGGGAACCGTTGAGGAGGACAAGGAGAATTTCGATTGGGGGTCAACCACCCTCAAGAAAGTCCCCCGGTAAAATCGAAAACTTAACGAGCTGTCAGATTTTTAATGGAGAAAATTGAACCCAAAACACTTCGTCCATTTTCTCAATCGAACCGGTTTTCAGGTGGTTCCTCGGTACCTGAGGTTCGTACCTCACAGGTTTTCAGGTTTGTCCCATCGCAAAATGCAAGTCGAATGCATTTCACATCGAATTTATTTACAGACTCATTTTTCATTTTTAACTCATTACAGATAGTATTTGAATATACAGAACTATATACGATTTCACACGTTGTAGTTATGAAGTTCGGTTCCTGCTTCCGTCGCCCCCTACTACCTACCACCGTTTTCGTCTCGTCCTCCCTACTTTCACGCTCCACAAATTTTCTAAATTGATTTCTCCACATACTGTACATGTGAAGTTATCATTCTCTTCTTCTGTCTGCTTATTAATTGACATCATCGTAAGATTTAAAGTGTAATAAATATTTCACTCGCGTGCTTGTTTGTTTTAATAATATATATTATAACGTCTTTCTTTTAATTAAACTTCTAAATACCCTCGAGAAACCTGACAGTTATAAACATGTATGATATAACTTCTGTACAGCTGCATTTATTTGGGCTTGGTTCAACCCTTACAGATGACTTCTATAAATAATTTTTAATAAAATAAATAAATAAATAAATACTTGAGAGAATTTAGAACATCGTGTACGTTTAATGTTCATGCTGTTGTGGTGCTGTTGCCAGTTGGACTTGTACGAACTTGAATTCCACTGTTAACTAGAATAATGTAAATTTATATTATTTCGACTTTTACGAAAATGTAGTAAACCCCACACTCTGAGTGAACCACAAGAGCCGTTCAATTACAGCGGCACTACACAGTCCATTACAAAACAAGGAACCGACACCGTCATTATCTCTTTACAAACCCCATGGACAAGCTGTCGTCGCGTGGGTGTCTCCACCGCAATCGAATTACAGTCGGAGTGTATTAAACGCACTGAATGTCTGTGTGTGTGCACCATACAAGGCCGTGGGAACAGGCCATCCAGGTAGATGTAGTGCACAGTTAGAGAGAGAGAGAGAGAGAGATCCAAGTGAAACTCTGCACCGTTTTGCAACACACAAAGAGAAAGGAGCGGGTCGTAAGTGTTCAGCATAAAAAATTGCCAATTAAGAATTTATTGATACTAATATACGAATCACTTGTATATTATTAGGCGAAAAAATAAAAAGATCCTTGTTTTCGCTTGTGTTCTGCTTGACGTGTTTCGGGTTTTGTCATCCTTCAGGGCAGTTGACCCTTGAGGCTGACAGGACCCCGTTAAATGATATTTTGCTTGAGCTTGGCCCGTACAACATTGGAACCTGTTTCTTTTACTTTTCAACTCAACGGCTAATGGTCGTGCCATTGTTGAAGCTGCGTTGATTCGTCTGCACGCCGAATTGAACGAACACATATTATATATATATGATATACAATATCGCGAAAGGACTCATTTTTTAATATAGAAATAGTATTGTCGCATATTTATGTAAAATATACATTTTATTCAGTACACAACCAACATCCGCAGACTAAAAAATTTTACGGAACCAAGTGGATTTTATTTGCTGCAGAAGAAATCACACGGCCCGGGACCAAGTGTAAAAAAAATAATATTCTGTCATTGACCTTTGACATCGTTAAGATTTGCTTTCATTAAGAAATTTCTGAGTGCGAGAATAACAAAAAATATTGTACAAAATACTACAACAAGTCGCTTGTAATACCGGGTTATGTACGTATTACGTATTATATGTATTATTTACTCTTCTTAGATATATTACCACAACTACTAGTATTGTTTATGTCATACATAAGACTCGTGACCAGTTGGAATTTGTACATAATTTGTAATAAGAGTCATTATAAGTGTGCAGGGCTCCAAAAAAAAATAATTACTATTGGTAGTCGTAGTAGAAATGGTGTAAGTAGTGTTAGATATGTATTATTAGTTGTAGTAGGAGTAGTTGTCGTTGTTGTAGCAGAAGCAGTAGTAACAGTAGACAAAATTTGTTTATATTAGTACAAAATGTAATACATAAAATACAAAAAACAAAACGGGCGTAAATTAATTTGACGGTTGCCATTAAACAACTGCCACAAACTACTTAATAAAATTAATAAAATTGATTTATTACAATCTTGTATATCATATTAAATAAAAATAAAATTTTATTCGAGGGAGGTTGATTGTTTTGTTAGAAGGGTACGTTTTATGAGTTGGTTAAGTGCTCGATCTATTCACTACGTTCTATTTACTTCTATTTATATACGCTAAATCTATTTATTTATTTGCTTCGTATTTTTTTTCTGGTATAAATTCGTAGTAATACATGTGTGTAGTACTTTAACGCAGCCGTTGTAGTTTTTAAGGGGAAGTCTACCCCCTGGCCTTGAAGAACCACATCGAACTTTTTATGGATGTAAAGTTTGTTATCGTATATAGTACCATTTTTATTATTATTAATTTATTTATTTTTATCTTATTAACTTTTTATTTTATATTAGTTTTATCTCAAGACACGTATTAAATCCGTCGCTCCATATCCAGTTAAATCTTGCACTTGTGATTAGCACACAGATCGTTTGTCAGAAGTTCTCCAACCTCCACCACGCGAATAACAGCAGGTGTAGTGGTTGTAGTTCTGTGTAGATTACATAGAAACTATTTTCGGTAGCCGAAACGAATCAGTTTTTGGTATTTGTGGGTGCCCCGTGGGAAAACCGGTAGAGTTGAACTATTAATCAGGAATTTGTTGGTGTCGTAACCGAAATTCATCATTCTCTTTACAATTCCCATCCGTGTACTAAACACCCGTTATACAATCATCTAGTTTCGAAGCCTTCAGTATTAGTATTTAGTATTCACACATTGTCTGTAACAAGAAGCTCAGTGATGAATTGTACAACTTATTATGTCACCTGCACAGAAGGAGAGGGTAAAACGGTGGGTGTGATGATTTGTATATTACAGTGTGAGAGTACATAAACAGGTTGTAGTGTACACAAGTTATTGCGTTGTAAGCCGAGTTCCAGTTAATTGTAACGACCGTGGTTTAACATTATTTTTCCTGTATAATAAAAATAAAACATGGAAGTTTGGCATTTCTGTAGTGTGGCCAACAGTTCTCCCCTTACGTTTATTTATTTATCATTTACATAGGTTAATAACGTCTAACCGTTTTGTTTTTCCTTTCGCTCGTAGGCCGCGTGAGTGATGATCCAGTTACCATGTCTTCTCGTGCCCATTTTTTTTCTGCCTCTTCTCGTTGGATAGTTTTCAACTAGTCGGAGAATGCGGCGTCTGCTGCGAACATCTCCAATCAAAGGTAACATTTCCTTCGGCCATGTTTACTCGTCCGTCTGTCAGTTTTGTCTTCGCTTTCCCATTTTTATTCACGTCAACTCCTCTCGGAGATTTTTGACGCTTGCTCGACGTTGAATTTCAAAAGTAGTTCTCGACGTTCCTAGCACATTTCAGGGGGATTGCTCCGGTTTTCCGTGGCAGCGGAGACACCGCAGAGTTGCGGTGTCTGTCGCCGGGTACTCCAACCCACGGTAGTACCCACCGGAATGTGCGAATGAATGGAACGGGTACCTGTAATGACGGGTAACACCGGTGGAACTCGACTGACCCAATTCCTACCTGACTGATTGATTTTCCGGACAAATTATAATCGAAATGGACTCGGCAGCCGGAGCATTTCAAATTGACTTTCCGGATAAATTGGATTTATTACCGGTAATAAAATTGAATTGTTCAATTTTTGCACCGCGTTGCGTAATTTTTTTCATTATTCTCTTCACTTCCCATCTTGCGGCGAGTCTCGGACGAATCTTCCCCCCTTTTATTATGTAGTTTCCATTCTTTCGTCGTAGTTTTCACTATCGTTCGATGTCTTCTGCTTTGTTCTGACTTCTTCGTCGTATTATTTTCGTCTTCCGGAGTCGTCTTATTATGGCCTAGTAAGTTTAGCACACACCCCTGCACTTGCTACGTTACTCTGCCTACTGGCATAGTAGTGGTGGTTTAATAAACGTTTGTGGTTAATAAAACATGTCCGAGAAGACGTTCATACAGTGGTAACCGACACCATACCCCGTGTAGTAAATACCCAAATTATTTTAAAAAAAAAGAAGAGAAATAAAACAGATGGTAGAACAAAGTATGACTCCTCACCAACTTCTGGCAGAAATCATAAAGTTAGATGTCACAACATCAGTAATCTTATGTAAGACAATAAGACAGAAATGTTTCCCAATACTTTTAATAAAATTAAGTTTGTAGTGAGCCATTGCGTCGTTTCTAACTTTACATTGAAAAATCATTTGTAATATTTTATTTTATATAGTTTATTTATATTTTATATAGTTATTTATATAGTTTTTATATAGTTTATTATTATTATTTTTAGTTTTTATTTAGTTTATATATTTTATATAGTTTATTTATATAGTTTATATAGTTTATTTGTAATAGTTTAACAACGTCGCAAAACTGAAGAGAATGACTTAATAATTATAAATATAATTATTATACAATAAACTTAGTAATTGTAATAAAAATAAAAGAGAAGTTACTTAATTGAATATGGGAATATTATTTAGTTATGTAAGTTTACTTTTATATATAGCAATTATTTAAATTAAGTAAATACATAAGTTCTGTTTATTTACATATTTAGAATGGTTTAGAGGGTCACTTTTTCAGTTCTCTTTCGTTTTGCTGTCGTTCAGTTTCGTCACATCAGGTCTCATAGTTTCTCATTAGTTTACTATTACAATAGCCTGAACCTATTTTCTAGTTTAACTAAACACGTGACCAATTTTCACGTGTACCCATCGGACAGTAATCAAGACGTTCGTTTCGTTCACTCCCGACCGCATCACGGGAGGGAGATTATTGTACCACGTTCCGAGTACGAGTACTACCCACGTACTTGAATCAGGTGGAAACGATTGAAATTTGAGCGAAATCACGGCCTGCCATCCACGTACTCGTACGTGAGAAATGATCAGATTAAACCTCAACCTGAGATCTTCATTATGCGGAGACCCCGAAGGTGGGCACTCCTCCTTTCGCCGGTCTTAATGAGTGACACGGCGTCTCAACAGGAACCACCGGGCTACTCCAGGGAACTACAGGACTGTTCCCTCTTCTGTCGATCAGTCCCTGGTCATCTGAGCTCCCCGGTCAACCGGGTCTGACTTGGTACATCCCGGGATTCATTTTTTTTCTTGTGTGTGTAATCTCAAAATGGCGGAATTAATGGCCTTTCCCTTAGCATTTGGTTCACGGTGTATTGGCCCATTCTTATTTCATCTCTTTTATATATTAATGTTGTGTGTGTGTATGTGTTTCTTTGCTTGTGCAACGGTACAAGTTTTAAATTCCATGAGTGAGTTCCCTCACCCGAGAACAAGTCTGCTATTTTTGCAGTTCTCGACCGGATAATTGACCTATGGAAAGGAGAATAATTACCAAAAATATGGAAGACAATGATATTATTCTTAAAATGGGCTGAATGAGGTAGATAGAGAGAGAGAGAGAGAGAGAGAGCGTAAATAACTTGAAAAAACGAAAATAATAGATTGTAGAATGATGCGATTCGAGTGAGAGGGTGATGAAGAAATAGATAAAAATAACGAAGGAGGTGAATTGGGAAGAAGATTTGAGACCGAAGGAGAACCCAGACAGATGTAGACGATTGAAGAAAATAAGTGCAGAAGAAAGGATTCGTGTTAAATTAAATAAGTGAAGGAAGATGTACCGAAGAAGATACAACTTAACAGAAATAACTCATGGTTGTAACTGCGCACGAAAAACAGATTTACTAATTAGAGAAAATATAAAATATATTCCACAGTGTGAATAGATAAAATAAACTGTAAAATATAAATCTCCGTCCACTGCCGAGATTCAAGACGATAACCTAAAGCAATTACATATATACAAAGTTATTGAATTGTATATTAAAAGCATATACCAAAAATTAATAAGGTAAATTATTAAATAAGTAATTACAACTGTACTAATGGCATATTTGCCAGTGTTCGTTAAATAGGGAAGAAAAATTATAAGAAATAAGGATCTAGTTTCAAACCGTAATAAAGCATAACAAATAAAACAATACGTACATAAATAATAAATACATAAGACGTGTACATAAACATGTACCGAAAGGTAAAAATGGAAAATGGCAACTAAGACCCGGATGAAAAGAACTTTCAAGGGCCTGGGAAGTAAGCGAGGTGTAAAACGAGTGGCAGTGGTCTTATACATATACTTGTACGCTCAATGTAGAATATTAATAATGTATAAAAAATAATGTACAAAAATAGAGAATGCATAAATTAGAGCCGTTAAAAAAATTTATTAAATGAAACTTGAAAGACTAAATTTCAAACTTATGAATTCTACCAGATTTTACTGATGGACTTGGAAAAGAAAGCATGTGCGATCACATCAATTAATACATAACCCTAATAAAATACATAATAAGTATAATAATATAAAACTTTCAATCCCCAACAACGACTACAGGTGTCCGACTTGACTACCACTCTTGGATATTACAAAAGAACAACCAGTGCCAGAACTCACTTTGGTTGCCCAAACTCACTTGTCTACTTTTTTCTTTGAGTGTCTCCGAAAACGACAAATCTATTACTGTGGGTCCTACTACTACTGGTACTACTACGACTACTAGTTCACTTCTGTCACGGTCTGAATTAATATTAGACCAGTTCGAGAAGATTTTGTAATCAAAGGGTGTTGCCTTTGCGAATGGCTAATGACGGGTTTGCTTCGGGGCACGAGGCACGAGCTCCCGGTTTTTCAATATTTCATGGGAACCTTATGCAACTAGAAAAATAGTTACCTGATCTATCGGGAGCCTAGGAAGAGGTTCGACTCATGATAGTAAAATATGTAAAAGTAAATACAGTAAATACATGGGAGCGGAACGATGAAAACCGAAGCGGGAAATCGGAGCTTAATTGTCCTACACAGGAAAATGAATAAATAAATATATAACAGGTGCACCCATGTACGAGGTAATCGATTAATAAACAAATTTCACGACGGTTTATTAGTTAATAATTATTTTCATTAATAAAATATGTATTCCGGTAACGGTGGTAAATTAAACGGTCAGGTAACGACACTCCAGAAGTGTTGTTTAACTCTCTTCAATGTTAATGGTAATACACGTGTTGCGTGGACACATTAGTTTTATTTATTTATCGGGTAAGATATTTACATAAATTCTGAGCGGCTTCTCTAAGTTAATAGGTAAAAATAAATAGGGATGGCACCGAGGCAATTCTATTTTTTTTTACTTAGCATTTCCTGAAAATACATTTTGGAGCACCTGGCTGCTCAGCTGCTGTGTGGCAAGCCAAGCAAAAAACAAAAGAACTTTATGTACTTCAATTTTCGTAGGTGTCATTATTGATTTCAATCAATAGCTGCTAATCTAATCATGTTACACATAGACAGTTTATGTAGTGTAAGTTCAAGACATCCTACCGTAGAATAACTTTTTTACAATATTTGAAGTGAATACATTATTCTTACCGCTTCTTTATTATTATTTCTGTTAATATTATTTTATTAATGACTGATACTATTTGTGTTTAGTAACTCTAATATTTATTATATTTATTTTTCACGATTTTTTTTATTAAAATATTTTTTTTGCAAAATATCTGTACTTAATAATTCAGAGGAAAGTTTACGTTAATTTTGTACGAATACAAATTTGGAAACCCCTGTTTATTGGAGGGATCTATTTATTATAAATTAAGTTATTGAGATTTGAAATAGTCATTCTCCTTACATAGTTTTTTATTTGTTCCATCGAATTGTGTTATTTACGAGAGAATTAAAAAATGAAAAAAGGGAAGTTATCAAATTAAGGCTAAACAAAATGAACATTCTCTTCTCCTCGGACGGCACAATAAAATTCTATTTAATGTATGTTCTGCAATACATATGTATGTAAGTGTAGAATGGCAGGAAGATTGCAGTCCGTACTCAATTTATAATAACAATTATTACAAGTGAATATGATTAATAAAAATATAATAACGGGTATTTGAGCGACACTTCTCTATCACTGGACGTTAATAAAATTCCATGGGCTAGAAGAAAACAATAATATTTAAGAAGACAAGAATTTAAACGAAACATTCCGTAATGGCGACGAAAATTTAACTTGACCAGAGCGAGTTCGATGGCCCAGGAGACACAGACCCGGTGGCGACAAAATTCAGGTTCGCTCTAAACCTGGCGACTCATCGCACCGGCAGACACCACCGACGTCCATTTTCTGTATATTTTTTTGTTCTGTCGTCGTGCAATCTGGTTGGTCAGGGTGAGAATGTGGACATTTCGAGTTCGTTCAACAAAAACAACGAACCTTCCGTTTTGTTCTTCATTTTAGTTCATCGAGCGACGCGGTTCGATAGCTCGTCCTACCCTAATTCGTTTCTTCCTGCCTGAAACCTGAAGTTTAGATGAAAATATTAATAAAAAAAAGAAATCAGAACGAAATTTAAAAATTCTGCAGGACGTTCAAGGTAGCGTACAGGTGTGAGCTAATTAATTGTTGAAAAATTCACATTTATTAATGTTCTATACATAACGCTAAAACTGACGGAAATGTTTGTAGGTAGAGTTGCAGCGTTGCAGCATCCCACGCCGTTGCCGGTATGTATACTTTATTTAATAATTTATTAACATGTCGCGGAACACGTTTAGACTTTCTAAATGTCTGCTTTCAACTGCTTAATACCGATCTTAGTATAAAGGAATATATCGCATGAAAAATGGGAATGCGACCGACTCAATGAATAGTTTGACCGACGGTTTGAGTTAATTTAATAATACAATATACATTAATAAATGATAATAACAATTACTGCTAGCATGCAGACGCGGAAGATATGTCGCAGTGAAACTTTTAGAAAAAATAAATATGTTATATTTGTTTATATGAAAGTGTACGAAAGAAAATAAAACGTAATCTTATATTATATATTAGATTTATAAATAAATGTTTATGTACAATTAACATTTATTAATGCTTTTTGTATTATAAAATATATGATTAATATGTTATATATTTATATGTAATAATAATACTAATAAAGTATACAAATAAGTAATTATTAATAAAGTATGGCAGGTAAATAAATAAAAATAGACTACTCAAGTGATAAATAGAAAAATAATAAATTATATAAACCGTCTGTAATAAATAAAATACCCGTGCAGGGCCCATCATTTAATTAACAAATAAAACATTAATAGACCGAATGTGAAAATTATTTATTGGTATAATAAAAATAAAATTTATACATGCGTAAAATTTATAATTTATTTCGTTTGGAGTCATTAATAAGAGATGAAGTAAGTGTAGGGAAAGTAAATAAATAAATATAAAAAATTAATACACTAGTTATAAAAATTACGGATTGTATTAAATTGAAAGTTATCGTGATATAAAAAGTATAGAACGTTGGAGTGCTTCGGAGGTAAAAATTTCGGTATTGTAGAGGAAAATGAATGGAGAGGTTCAGTAGTGGTCGGGTACCGCAATCACGGGAACGGTACACAACGGGTAGCATTACAACAACACTACAACACGATTTGAACTTTTAGGTACAAGACAAGGAGAAAAGTGTGTCCGTCTGATTCGTTTCGATTTTAGTAAATGACATTTAAAAGAAAGTCAATTTCCGCTTGTCTTGTTCAAGTGGAACAACAGAAGACGTACCGGTTCCGGCGAGGTATGTCAGAAAAAGCTATTCGCCAGGCACGTTCGCCTGCTTCCATTAAGTCATTAAATAATTTATTTGTAAATTAAAAATGAATCAATTACAATTGAATAAGCCACGGCATTTGAAAAAAAAAAGAGAAATGTTGATTACATTAAGGCGAGGGATTAGTTTCGGTGGCGTCGCGGCCATCTCCATCGCCGTCATTACAGTCGGCACCATCGTCAACATCAATTGAAAATTAGTGAATTGTCCAGACGGACAACATCTTAAAGGTCGTGAAAGTTGTCAGACGATCAGACAACTCGATCGAAAGGATCGCAAATGTTAGGAGAGGGCCCGGGTACTCGAACGGGTACAAAACCGCAAGAGACGTGACGTCACAAACTAACGAAGTAGTTTTCCCTCTTACTGAACTGGCACGGTGCTCTATGGAATGGATATTTTTATGTTAACATCCTACAGGTACCCCGACAGAGGAAGTAATTAACTAAAGGAAATAGACATGAGGTTGGTAACCAGTTCGAACTTGACAATATTCTGTAACCATACACTGTAACTGTATAAATTAATACTAATAACTCTTGTTCTCATCGCGCATGAAGGGCAAAATATGAAACTACACTGGTAAAAAGAGCAATATATTATATGTACAAGCTCAGTACATGTATATTATCATCAGGTAGTTAGCTATTATAAATAATTGTAATATTATATTACTCAGGCTTACTTCCTGTTTTATTAGTAATGTTTCAAATACACATAACGATAAGGTTATTCATTTTTTATTGAAGTTAAAATATACGATTAGCAGTGTATAGCTCTGATTACCCTTATTATGATTATTTACATAGACTATATATACATAAATCTGGTGATTTATTGGTTAATTTGTAAGACAGACTACATACGAGTTGCCACAATACTTTTATTTTTATTGTAAAAATTTTAATGTACATATTCTGGGTTTTGAATAAACGGTCTAGGTACTTGTCTAGGTGGTGACTCTCTCTGTCTTATTTTTATTCATCTCTCTCTCTCTCTCATTTTTATGCGTCTCTCTCTCTCTCTCTCTCATTTTTATGCGTCTCTCTCTCTCTCTCTCTCTCTCATTTTTATGCGTCTCTCTCTCTCTCTCTCTCTCTCTCTCTCATTTTTATGCGTCTCTCTCTCTCTCTCTCTCTCTCTCTCTCTCTCTCCATTTTTATGCGCTCTCTCTCTCTCTCTCTCTCTCTCTCTCATTTTTATGCGTCTCTCTCTCTCTCTCTCTCTCTCATTTTTATGCGTCTCTCTCTCTCTCTCTCTCATTTTTTATTTATTTGTCTACCTCTCTTATTCTTTATTTATTTTTTATCTCTCTCTCCTCCCTTACCTTAATTTCTCTCTTTCTCTTTATTTTTTTTTCTCTCTCTCTCGTACTGATTGCACCAAAAGTTAATACCTAGTACTTAAATGCCATCAGATGTTTTCACCAATCGATGAAATCCAATTTGTGCTCTTCTAAATAGTAATTCTAGTTTTACTTTTCCCATAGTTAAGCCCACGCGAAAAATACTTAACTGACTAGGAAGTTACGCAACGGACCGCGGGTCGTAATCCACACAAATTCAATACTTTTCCTATTTTTACTATCGTAGTTTTGAGTCGATGTTGTAATTTTATAGTTTTAATCCATCCGAATTGTGAATTTCAGTTAAATGGCGACACCCGGTGAACTCCTCGTCCGAGTACCTGCCCCATCCTAACGAGGTCCGATGGCATTTCGACCGAAAAATTAATCATGTCGTTGTGTACGAAGAGTTTTTTTTTTTTTCATAAAATTTAACGGATCGGAGGTTTCGACCATTAAAGTTCACGAGAGCACATTCACGAACTTAGAAATTGGCGATTCATTCACCTGGAGAAACGACGAGTCGACACAACAGGTGAAATGTCAAGCTTAACATTGAGGAAATTGTAAATGAGAACAAAATGTGAGGATTAGACACTTAATAACTCAGACAAAATGCACGTAAAAGTTATGAAAAAATTTTGTATGAAGTTATGAATTTGACGCAGTCGGACCTCACGCTAGTGACCGCAAGAAGAAGTTTCTAAGCACAGAAGTTCCAAAAAGATTCTTAGCAGTCAATACATAACGGACATCTTGACATATGTACATAAGGTCTGAAAATTCTCATAAAAGTTAATAAAATTGATTCAACTTATTAAAAAACAGAATAAGTGAAGAAAAAAAACATTTCTAAAAGTATAAATAAGTGAATTAATATAACCAATTAAAATGATAAGCAAAATAAGCAAATTAATAATTAATAATCGCGAAATTAATAAAAATTTCAAAGTTCTACCACAATAGAAAACTATTTAAGGAATTATTACATATGTCCTATGACTATGTGATACCTACCTAAAATATCAAAGATACTTCTAAGGTTTTATTTATTATTATTTATTATTATTTTGTAGTAGTTATTAGCGTTATTTTTAGCCCATGGCCCTGCACCTGTTGTAAACAAAAAATATAAGTTAATAATTTCGTAATTAATCTGTTATTTGTAACAAAAAAACTACAAGTTATAATGAAAAAAAGACAATTGCATTGTGCTCTATTAAAAAAATTGATAAAAATTTATTTAATATTATGTAACGACAGGCGCACGAGTTTATTAATTATGTTTATAGGATTTAGCCCATTTGTGTGGAAAACTTACGAACTTATGAACAGAAGATGGTGTTAAAAGCAGAACAACATTTATTCATCTTTATCCGGTGTGTACATAAGTGAAGAAACCTCACACGTGGGGTTAATAACTTTTGAGTTAATGCTATTAAGTAATAAGTATAACAGAAGGCAACACAAGATGATTGAGCAGAAGACGTTCCTGTAGGAAACACAGGACGCATAGAAATACTATCAGTCTCGAGAACATTGGGAAATACACGAAAGGACTTTTCAAATAAAATGAAAATAAGAATGACAACTTATGTATCAAATTTAATAAAATGAGAATGAGAGAGTGTAAGTAATAAAATGAAAAAAAGCAGAATAGAAAATCCCGATGTTAAAAAGAACGGTTATTAAACTTTATTGAAAACCCGATTAGAGGTCATTCGGGCTTCGGGATGGCACGGCAAGTGACATAAATTTTTATTTATGTATACATAACCGCGCGTTCTTGTGTTCCTCCACGCTGTCCGGCATTTTCGGGTTTTCCTACAACCTTGAGAGAAACACGGATCGTCAGCAGGACCGAGTCGCGTTGCTTCACCGCGACGAAGCAAAACAGATAAATAAACGAGTGGAAGATAAATAAATACATAAATAAATAATCGAGCGAACGCCCATTTAATCAACGTTCATAAATTAAACGGCGTAATCTGAACGGGTAATTAACGGCCGCGTGATTGACAAACGGACATCTGATTTGAATGCCTTCGAACTCGCGAATAAGAAGAAACTAATAAATACATAAATACATAAGAGGAAGGATAACTAGGCGTCCGCCCTTTTTGGAGAGTCGGAGGAGATTTCATTGGGAAAATATTAAATATGTACATAATGACCGACATATTTTATTACCATCGTAAAGGAATTTTATTGACGAGTGCCCTTCTTTTCTTGTCCATTTTTATTATTATTATTTTTTTCTTTTAATAATACAACATACATATATACAACAATAAATAATTTTGTGTCGCGGATTCCATTATTTTCTTCCGAAGAGTTGAACATCCAACGGGATTTTTCCCGCACGCAAAACAAAAAAAAAAGAAGTGAAAACTCTCGAAGGTCGTCCGGTTCGAGGGTTGGGCTGGACGTGAGCCATCGAAGATGCTACTCGTTGACGAGTACCACTCGGTGACAGTACAAGGCAACGACTACTTATGTAACTACTCACACTCTGGGCACTCTAATTAATTTGGGACAATGCGAATGCCAAACTCACCGTAACTCGGCCAAGGCTGCGATGAAACCATTCGGTGGAGTCGAACAGTGAGCCGTACATTATGTATTTATGTATTACGTACATGTACTTTGGTTACTGTCTTTATACAATGCAACAGACAAGTACTCGGATGGTAGTGTTACTGGCAGTACCGTTCAGTGAAGACCTACATAAAAATATTACTGTTTATTTTAAAAGTTTAAATAATTTTTTTATGTTTTATTTAACTTAAATATTATGTTTATGTTTATGTCACTTTTCGATACTGATTATACTTAACTTGTGCAGTAGTTTTTAACATCCCATCTAGCAATGTATGTGTAACACATAGTTTTTATCACAACAAAAAACTACATCTGTAGTAAAAGTAAATATTAAGGAATAATTAAAGTGAAATTATTATTGTTACATAAAATACACTATTAAAACTGTTCAAGGGTACACAAGTGGGAAACTTTCTGGAGAAAATTCTTAGTACAACAAATCTGAACAGTAGGCAGTAAACTACTGGGTACCTACAGGTACTGTTTCCCGTTATAACCAGAAATTTCTAAGGGAAAATGAGTAAAAATGTGGAACAGTCGTTAACCATAAATAATAACATACATAAAAGTAATTATTAACCCCGGTCGTTAAGCAGTTGCCGTGCTGAACTTCGCCACATTAAAGTGGTGTTCGTACTATTAATGGCGTTCAGCACAAGATCAATAATATATGTTAATAATCATTAAGATCTAATTTAAATAAAATTAAAGTTCTGCTTGAGAGCAATCGTTATGTATTATTAAGTGACTTCCAAAGAAAATATAATTCGGTGTCTATTTCGCTTTATTCTATTCCACTATGTTCTATATATACAGTGAAAAACACTTTGTAATATTATAATATCTATAATATCATAATAGTATAAATAAATGTTCAACTATGTGAGACATTCTCAATTGTGACTCTTCATACATAACTTTTTAACACTAAAACGAAGCTGTCTTGCTATAACAAAACTAGCTCTTTCTTCTAGTATATACATAAATGTACAAGTGTTTTTATTTATGCACATATGTATGTCCTATACATAAGTGGATAAAAAGGTACTCAACAGGTACTTGTTTAAAAGAGACTTCTTTGGTGCGATTCACGGGTATGTTTGGGGTACTCGTACAGTTCGAGTATGTACAGAAGTTTTCAACCTTCCTGTTTGTGCTTATTGTCCTTCCGACACCGCACTATAACCACTTATACTTTTATATTATACAGTATACTATAATTGCTGGAGTTGACGATGTAAATGAAAAGATACCGGACGGGTACTTTGTTAGATTTAGTATATTGCTACTTTTCTTTCAGTTTTCTTAGTCTTTTCCTGTTTCTCGCCAGTCTTTCTGGTATTTCCTGCTTCTGTGTGTACGAATGGAAGATCTATACTTCTGTCTGTGCTATAAGGAACTGTTCTACTTTGTAGGGATACGTAAAACGGTACTTGACAAGTACTCGACTTGAGTTTTTTCTAGTACTCGTCCATTATGTTTATTCATTTTTTACTTTCTCCCATGCACAGAGCCCTCTTATTGCGGTTATTTATTAATCATTTTATTATTCTATTTTTAATGTTCGATTTAAATTGCAAAACCATCTGTCTGTCTGGTCCGAAGCGCCAAAATGTGCATGTGTGTGCCGACATTTACCGATGGAATTAATTGATCGGTTATCGGGAATTATCCATCGATCCCTCAGACGGCTTTGTCAGGCTTTTGATCGGCTGGTCTCCTTTCAGGCACGTCTGGCGGGCTTTAATTTTTTTTTCTTTCTTTCTCTTTCGAGTCTTGTGAAATTACGATACCATCTGCTGCCACTTTTTCTCAGGTTTCCCTAGTTGCATTTTCGACCGGTTGAAAACTACGAAATTAACCGACCTCGTGGTAATAAACCCGGTTCTGTGCCAGGGGACGGACGTTTCAAAACAGTCGAAATTGACTCGGACGAACTTGGCGGGGGGACTGTATAGGGAAATTACACGTATGGGCTAACGTGGCGTTTTGTACACTCCGAGACCACCACCACGGGTCGCGTGTACCTTGCGACCATAACCTGTCCCAATATGAGACTCTTTGAAACCTACAACTCCTATCCGGGGACTTATATCAACTACAATTCCTCCCATCAACTTACACACTACGACCCACTCGTGTTGTATTTCTTTGTATACTTATTGTGAACTTTATCTTGCAGATAGGAACATAAACAATAACCTCCGTAAATTATAAATTTATTAAATTAATTCTGAACGTACCATTCCTTTATTAATCGTTAAATCCGGCCCGTACTGTTTTAACCTACTTCTGTTGGCATAGTGACTACATTAAAGCAATATACAAACGCGACTGTATGTAAGAGATACCCATCTGGTGGGTTGATGTTCTAACAAGACGCTTACAATCATTTGGAACTTGCACGCGGTGAGGTATTTCACCTATTACCAATACAAATAAAATTAAATAAAGAATTAGTATCCAATTAGAAACGTTAAATCAGTTCAATATGAGATGATATATTAACTTTTAATTATATACAGTTGATAGTACATTACAGTATTTATATTGTTTAGCGCCAAACTCACGACACCAACTACTGACCAGTATATATTCATTCGCTCTAGTTTTTATACTACACATCTTACACACTGATTTTAGTTGTTTGCCAATAACTCACATTTATATTTATACTTGGTCATATTGTACACGCCTGATTATATTATTATAAGCTAATACTTTTTTACAGTTTACAGTTACATTACATACGCCAATGGTAGTTGTGACACGAGCCATGCAGCCAGTTAGAATTTGTATTCAATATTTTACAACGATTATTAGACTTTAAAATAATTGAATGAAAAATAAATAATAGTGGTAGTTATGTATTTCTTTTAGTTGATTGCACGTGAGTAATAGTTGTATATATAAGTATACAGTCGTACAATTCATTATATTAACTCAATTTAATTCAGGTAATTTCGTTAGAACACAATTAATGGGTAACTTAATCAATTAACCGTAGCATTCGTTCCTGTGGCGATGGAATGTGTGCGCGAGGACGTTTACATGTGTCTTCTGCGTGAGTACCCGTAACCAGGGGAGTTCGGTTGAGGAAAACAATCAAAGGAACATGTACGGAGTCGTCTAATCAACATATTAATATCCTTTAATTCGTATTCAAGACTCCGGTGAATTAATCGATGTAACAGTAGGTCATGAATTTTGCTCAACTTTCATAGCCGCGACCCGAGCTTAATGATGGGTTTCTCATTGTCTCTGAGTGTGTGCACCACCACCGCCGCCGCAGCCGCCGCCAACCGGATTCTCCACTTTAATCTGTACTGTTCGGTATGTACAAGTTTAGCATAAACCGGCAATTAACCGCTTTAATAACAGGGATACAGACCGGGGAAGATAATGTAAGAAACATACACACACACACACACAAACACACGTAGCCATGTTAATTTTGAGACGGAGTTCACATGGAAAGTACAGTTACGGTGCAGACGAGGTGTCTTCTCCTCGGAGTGAATTCCTGGCAGGCGGTGAACTTTCGTGGACCCCTCAAATCTTTCCTGGGCTCAGTCCGAACCGGTGGAAAGCGAAACTGTCATTAGCCTAATCGTTTCGGGCGGAGAAGTCAAACGAAAGGAGGATTCGACCAGACAGGATCACGTTTTAGGTTTTCCTAATGTTCCTCCCGCATTTACACTGGACTCTCCGTACCTGTCTGTGCCTGTCCGCCTGTCTTTGGACTGCTTTTCGGTCGTTTCGTAAATGGACACCACCCGATCGGAATTGATCTTTGGTACCTGGTTATTATGTTATCTCTTTAGGACTCGTGTTATCTTCTCGGACGACACTGACGTAATTAATTATAGAATATTGTAAAATAATTGTATCGGTACGTCACTGGAAGGCGTCGGTGTGTGCACATGTTCTTCGGAGACTGAACGAAAGGACTGGATACGATTTCAGTACCGGCACGGGGCGATTTGATACATCGCTTTTATTCAAACCCATTTATGTAAACCAAGTTCTCCGTTCTTTGATGATGTTACAACGCTTAAAATAATAAGTATCAAGCTGACAGCAAAGTGTGGCAGGCGGCAAGTAACCACTAAGCAAATATTGTACATAAAAATAAATTCTCTTGTGGCAATAACAACCTAGGCAATAACACTTATTTCCACCTCAGAGGGTGACGTTAACAAAGTCTGGAAGAAATAAAGTAAACAACTTAAGTACGAAGTATAAACCAAGTGCTACTTCAATGTCTATGTACAAATAAGTCTCTCCAGACAAGAAAAGAAAAAATACGTGTATTAGTTTATCTTACTTGCGGATTGGATTTAGAACATATTCAATTATTTAATAATTTGATAAACCATAGTATAAAACCGTAGTTGTCAATAGATCATATTATCGGCAGTAGAGAGTTGTTTAAGAGTTTTAGTATATTTAATTTAAATGTTAATTAATCGTAAATTATAATAAAAAATATTCTTACAGGCTTTATGTATCGGAAGTTGCTTTGGTGAATTAGCTAAAAAACAATTCAATAATAAAAATCGTAATATATATATATATATATATTTATATATAAAAAGACCTCCTGTCAACTTTTCGACTTACTTTCCACCATTCTAGGGCGAAGAGACAAATGGTGTAGGATTTTTGTGTATAAGAGTAACATCAAAGCTTAAAAATGCAAACTTATATTATTATACATAAATATCTACATTAATGTATTAATGTAATATGTATTGTACAGGGAGTACTCTAAGAGATTAATATGCGACACCCTTAATAGAGTCCTCAATAATATAAAATAATTTATTCCGTTGTTACAATAAATTACCACTCAGCTTTTTATTTAATTAAATATACATAATTTATAAACATTGCTGTGTTATGTATGTTTCAAGAAAACGTTGTGGTTATTCATTAAAGCTATTTTTTTATGAATAGGTTATTATAAATAATTAATAAAGAAGAGTACCGGTTGGGGAGAATAAACAAAATGTCTAACATACGTTGCAGGACGCAAAGGAAACCGACTACAATTGTTGAAACTACAATTTGACCACGTCTTATTGTTTGTATTATTTTGTAGCAGTACCAGGTACCAAGTACCTTATAAATTTTAAATATTTCTTTTATTAATCGTCGCGTCTTCCGGTTTTTCGTGACACCTCGAGTTTCCGCGACGTCACCCGCGAGACCGTAAGTACACCTTTCACCCGTAATGGAGTTTTCACAACTTATTCCTCCTGATTGTTGCGCAAGAAATTTCGTCAAGACAAGCACTTTGCATGTCAGAAAGGTTGGCGACCCGAGTCTCAGGTGGGAACTCATCGTGACCCAAAAGTACTCGGGTACCTGCCGGGTTCCGCTTGCACGTCTGCGCTGCGCCGCGTCGCACTTTTCTCAAATCCTTTCGGCTGGAATGAGTTGAAAATGTCGGCTTGGCGCTGGAGCGGTTGGACGGTACCGGTCGACAACCGGAAAGAGATTAAATAAAACATCAATAACCAATTAATAAGACCAACAAAAAAAAAACAATTTTATTAAAAGGGTAAATCAAACAACTTTCTAAAATAACTGAAAATAGAACCAAACTACTAACCGTATTGCTTTACTATAAATAATTATTAATATTCGTTTGGTGAAAATAATAAGCATAACACATAATACACACTTCATGTAAAATGTACTACCTTGCACAAATTATGTGATATTATTAATAAATAAACCAGAAGGGTGTGAGACTATCCGTAGTAATAAACAAAAAATAAGAAGTAACGTTGTGGCGTTTGAGTGAGTTTCTACTAACAGAAATCTTATGTATTGGACCTGATCTATGGGGAAATAAATAATGTATTACGTGTCCATAATTTAATTTTAAGTATGTTTTAAAAAAACTACACTTCATTATATCGTAACTTTAAAATTTGTCATCCCTTAAAGTTAACTGATAGTAAATAGTTTAAAAAAAAATAATATTCGCAGCAGTTATATATAATTAATAGAAGGGTTTCAACGAGTTTTCAGTATGGTATTAATACGACTGCGTTTACAGTAACAATTAGTGATTAATTAGGATTAGTTAATAATTAGTAGTGTTAGTAGTAATATTAAAATAAAATGATAGTTTTTAATACGTCAGAAACTGTGCAGTCGGAGATGGTTGGTAGAGTTGAGTGCTTCCAACCCTTCCTGTATGTATTTCTACGACACGTGACAGAATTACTATGCATCCTATGTATTATTTATGAAACATAAAGGGCCGTATGGGAGTTTTTCTTCTTTTCTCTCTCAGAATAGTTCTCTCAGATGTCAACGCGCCATTTTACTTGTCTGAATTGACAATTTACGACCAGGTTTGCGCATTGTATTTGCACAAAGTGGGTCAAACAGAGAGAGAGACAGACAGACAAACAGGTAGACAGGTAGACAGACGCTGCGTTTACGTAACGAGTGCATCTCACCCGGAGCGGAAAACTCCGTGAGGATGTTGACGGAGAAATTCGGACGTTAATAAAAAGAAACCTTATGTTAATAACACCGGGGAGGTCTTCAACTGTAAATCATATTCCATCGTTATGGCGGTGCGATGACATTCGATTCGATCGCTTCGGCTATCGCTATAAAAACTCAATCGTAAAAAAAGTTACGTAAAACCATTTTGGGAGATTGAAAGTTTGCTTCTTAGTCAGCAGTGACAACTATAAAAACGGTAGTTTCCAAGAATACCGATAAAACACTGAATCACATGTTACTAATTATTACTACGGTACCATACGAATTAAGTACATAATAATAATAATAATAATAATACCTGCGATATCATAGCAATAAAGCTATTAGATGTTCTATAACTGTATTGCATGTTGTAGTTCCTTCTATATTTTATTGTACACATCCAACTTTCTCGTAAAAGCACTTACGCTTTATAACTCATTATAAAAATTTACTATTATAATTTACTATACTTGTTTGTCGAACCCGTTTTTAAATATATTGCACTTATTAATTGTACGTTTAATAATTTTCGTAATGTTGCTACTTCGCTTGAGAACGCTGTGTTCTCCCCGTGGTGACTGCGTATCTTAATGCTTGTTACGTTTTTAACTGTATAACCTGTACAGTTATTGTTTATTAACTTATAGATACTTGTCTCTGTGCACTGCTGTTGTTTAGAGAAATTGTAAAGAGCAGTTTAGTATCAAACAGTCATACAAAAGTTAAGTTCAACGGTAGAATTGTAGACTTTGGTTTTTCGCAATGGTTTTTTTTTTTTGTATCCGGGCACGGAAGCACTCGACAGATATGGTTTCATCTTACTCGTGCTTCCTCCGGGGTTTTAATGAGATCAGATAATAGCAAATATTAGGTACTACATCGGATACGGTCCTCCGATGTACTGTGAAGAGAGAGGTCAGACTTAAGAGATTATGAACAGAGTTAGACGGAAGAAAGTAGGAAGCCCAGCCTTATAACTAGGCATTAGAACTTAATCGAGAGAAATCGATACAAAAGTAAAACTGCATGCTGAAGACGAGATGGATTTTTTTTATTTTTTTTTTATTATTTATTTATTTTTTTTTATTATTTTTTTTGTTTGTTTAAAATGGGCGTTCATCTTTTCTAATTTTGGAATAATGTTACTGCTGGTGGATGACAGAATTTGTTGAAAGTTTGGGTCATTCATTGGAAAATCCTTCCCTTTCATTCTACCTGAAAGAAAGGGTTGGAGTAGGAGTCGGTCCTGTTTGAATAAAAGGCAGGTTGTTATAACATGAATCGCTGTTTGAGGGGAGACATTGTCACAGGGACAAAAATCGTCCCCAGCTATCTTAAACCTTTTCAGGTAGCTACGGAAGGGGCCGTGGCCAGTTAGGAAAATAATTATTGCACGGGATTTGACCCAGGTATATAGTTTAAGGGACGCAGGATTATGATTACCTAAAAAAAGAGAAATTGAATTAAATTTTGGGAAAGAATTGTCTGTTGGGTCTATAGAAAGTAGGGTTCGGACTATTTTTAGTGGTAGAGGCGCGCAGGTAAAGGGCATGTTATTTCCAATGGTCTGTTTTGCTATTTTTTGGGCTCGTTTGAATAGGGGACATTTCTTTGTGTGGCGTTTTGAAAGGTGAACAGTATGGTGTGAAGAGAGAAGCCTTCGAGCCTTTGTTAGGATGGCACAAACAATATCGGACTTTGAATGAGGATCAGATAGGCTTGCAAAAACGGTGTTTGTGGCTTTCAGGATTATGAGGGCCGGTTGAAGCAGGTTTTCTTCCAGGTACTGAAGTCCCTTCAGAATGCAGAATAGGGTGGTGACATGTGTACTGTGATGGGCTGAAATGAATTCGATGACTTTTTCCTTTGTGGATGTCGTTAGGAGGGCGCAGGAACCTATAGAGGTTGGGGTTTTACTAACAGCAACATGTATAATCCATGTGTGGGCAAACGCATGGGACGGGGGTGCTCTATGCCAAGGAAGGCATTTTTGAGGGGTGGGCGCTGAGAACAGAGGTTCGGGGGAAGCTAGGGCTGTGCGGGAGCTAAGGATGCGGGGAGGAGACCTAACGTCTTTGCTTTATGAAGTCAAATTACTATTTCAGAGAGACGGGGGGAACTACTATTTTGTATTAAGGGGGCGGTGCGAGGCACTGTAATGGTCTGGAGTATAAGTCTTTGACTGGATTTAATCTGCGAGAATGGCGTTTTGTTGCGGCGGCATGACCCCAGATTTCAGCTCCGTACGTCAAGGTTGGTATATAGATGCTTTGTAGATTATTCTCCAGGTTTCCAGATTAGGCATTTGAAGCTGGCGGCACTAAGCATTCTGCGTGCAGTCTGCAGTGCCCGGCTGAAGTGTACTCTATATGCCTACCCCAGTGGAGGGTATCGGTGACGTAGATCCCTAGAATTTTAATCTCCTTGGCTGTTTAATAGGAGAGCCGGATAACTGGAGATGAAGGCAGTGTAGGGGGAAGAAGAATTTTAGAAGGCATTTCTCAGGAGAGAAAGTAAGCTTATGTCTTTCGCTCCATCGAGTTACCTCGTAAAGAACCTGACGGGAGACGAGCCGAGGCAGTCCGGAGACTCAGCGCCCACAACCAAGGTAACATCGTCAGCGTAAGCCTGGATGTAGGCCCCGTCGTCCAGGGGAGTGCGGAGCAGATCGTCCACGATCAGGTTCCAAAGGAACGGACCCAAAATAGCCCTAATACACCCTTTTGACTGTGGCTTAACTGTTAGGCTGTGACAGTAATGCAGTTGGACTGTTCTGTGGGAGAAATAACTGTTTAGCAGGTGGTACAGGTTGTCAGGAATTTTTGACTCTCGGAGTCTAAGAAGAATTGAAGGCCACCAAGCGTTGTCGAAGGCGCCTGTGATATCCAGTGAGATGAGAAGCGTGAACTTTCCCTTCTTTCTGGTGGACTGCAAATGGCTAGAAGACACTACCCATATAGTGATTTTTGAGGAGTGAACCATACTGCTTGGATAACATGTTTCTGGAGTGAAAGAAAACTCAGACGGTCTTAATCATTTTTTCTAGGATTTTTCCGAAAACCCAACAAACCAATGGGGCGAGACTTTTGGGAATTGGGCTTTGGTATAGAATACTTCTGCCACTTTCCATTTTGTGGAGTAGTGGAGCAAGACAAGCATTGAAAACATTGAGAAGAAAGTGGGTGGGCTTAGAATGCAGAGGAAGACAGCGGAGTTCAGGTGATCAGAACCCGGGGCTTCTTTGGGTTAATGGAGGAAATTGCTTTCACTAATTCCGAACTCGTGAATGGAGGATCAGAGGTGCCAGTGTTGTATTCTTCTTGGATAAGTTGCCAATGAAGAGTGTAGGGGCAGATCCTCAGAGGGGTCGTCGTCCGGGGAGCTGGAATTCAGCAATTCCTGGGCGGTGACTGTTATGGGTTTAGTTCCTCCACCACTTTGTGGGTGAGACATATGAGTTCCTATAGATTTTGTTTTTAGAATTCTATTGACTTTGGACCTAGTATCTTCCTTACCTAACGTGGTACAGAAGGTGGCCCAGCTTTGAGTCTTGTAGTGAGCTAACAGAGATTTAAAAATTTGTTTGGCGGATTGCAGGTTTTGTATTATTTGAGGGAGACTTGCCCTGCAGGCGTTCCGAGCCTTGTTTTGGAGACGCTTAATATTGCGCGAAAGGGACGTCAGTTCGTTATTCCAGAATTTAAATTTTGGTTTTGCGGGCTGTACTAATCCTAATGATTCGAGGCACTGCGTTTGAATGAAACTTGTAAATTTGAGAACTGCCGAGTCCAGCTCGCTCGGACTTCCAACACCCTCGAAGGTCTTGTTGAACTCAGTGATGAGGGGCAGAGACTGGCTGAGGCGGACGGCGAGCCTGTCCAGACCTCGCCGAGAGAACTGTATTGTCGTGTAGAGAAACGGACTCGTGGGGAACTTTACCCAGAGTTAGCGAGAAAGTGATGGGTACGTGGTCAGAGGTTGCTGATAGACTGAGTCTGTTTCCAGGAATGATATAGCCTAAGAGGTCTGTAGTTACGAGAGTGAGGTCTGTAATTGTAGATAGGAGCCTGTCCTGCCTGTAGGTGAGGAGAGTGGGAGTTCTGAGTTGAGGATGTTCAGACATTTGTCTCCGATAAACTTCTCTAAGAGCCTACCTCGGGTGGAGTATTTTTGACTGAACCAGACGGGACTGTGACCATTAAAGTCACCGCAGATTATGAGGCGGTTGTCGAAGGGGAGTAGAAGATTACGCATGCTATTAACATTATTAGGAATTCGGCATCGGGGGGCAAGTACACTGATGACATATGTACTCCTTGTTGTCAAACAAGAGGTGAATGGTGACTACTAAATCGGATGAGTGATACAAGTCAAATTCGCGTCAATAAACCGATTTAAGATGACAATTGCGGACTTTGGGGGTTTTGCTTTGGGGTTAAAAAATATAGGTAAAAATGAAGGGATGCAGTGTATTTTGTTATGGCGAAAAGGGGGTTACTGAAACAGAAGGATGTCTATATCATGAGAAAGGGCGGATTTCAGTATTTCGGTAAGTGGTGTTGAGCTCCTATGAAGGTTATATTGGCATATTTTTAATGAGAAAGCATTAGAATTGGCCATAGTTAGTATTATTAATAACATGGGACTTGGCTTGGACGAGGGCTGGGCACGAGGAGGACATGGCATCGTGGTCTGTGGGGTGTTTGGTACCGGAGACTAAGTTCCGGCGGTGGCAATTTACACATTTTGGGGTTGTCTTGCTGGCCTTTGTGGGGCATTCCGTCGTTTTATGCTCCTCCGCACAATGGGAACAGATGTCCTTGGGATATGAGCACTTGGCAGAAATATGACCGAACCCCTTGCATTTGTAACAACGAGTTACATGGGCATATTCTGAGACCCGTACGCGTTGGTACCCGAAAAAGAGACGTTCCTGCTTCAGAATGGGGGTATAAAGTTTAGGGCAGCACCTAAGAACTACGTTCCTGAGAGCGGGATTTTTGTTGGGGAATGAAAACAGAACTTGGACATTTTCCTTAAGGGAGTCAAAAGTTGGACAGAAGGGTGTCAAGAGATCGGAATTTTGTTTGTACAAGTCTTGGAGCATGTTGGAAGGTTGAACGTCTTTTTCGATTCCTTTTATAATGAAAGTGGGGTTTTTGGGCTTCAATTCTTCAGCCTTAAAACTGGCTTCAGCGTTGATGGCCTCCTGAGTTTGTGTGCTTGCCCCGACGTAGGGCAAATATGATAATTTTGTTGGAGCTGGTGTGCCGCATTGATGTGACACCAACTCCAATCTTGGACAGATTGACTTTTTCTACAAATGAAGCTTTTGCATTGGGGCATAAAGCTGCAGGGGTTACAATGATCTTGTGGGTGGCAGGTGGAATAGGAGAGGGATTCTGACTTGGGCCTGACATGCGGGTGATGGACGAGTACTTTCGCAATGGTTTTCTCCTTGTTCGTTGATCTTTGACGTGTATTTTTGTACACGACTATTTTTTTTGGTAATTCGCGTGACCGATAAGAGACAGTAAACAACATCCCGTTTTTGTTATAAGTCACCCCAGGAATTATACTTACCCTGCGTATATTCCGTACAGGTAGGGTGAGCGAGCATCGACAGGCGAACCATAAAAAGTGTCGGGTACGCAGGGAAGTACTCAGGTACGCGAAGAACCGTAATTAAAAACGCGAGACGATGAATGGTAAACGTTAAGTACTAATAAAACGGAATTGGAAACCCGTTTGCCCGGGAATCAATAAGTGATAACTGACGGATGCCTTAAAGGTAGAGATGGAGATAAAAGCTCCGTGAGGTGACTAAATAAAAGAGAAAATCAATAAAGTTGTGATGAATAATAAAATGAAACGTACGAACGTAAACAAACGGCGAGAAGGGAAGTTGACTGACCGAAACTATTAAAGGTATTAATAAATAAATAAAAGGTGTAAGGGAAAACTCTCCGAGCCCAAGTCACAGACCTCTTAATAGATAAATTAATAAAAATAAGCGTTCCTACTAATAGAATGTGGTTTTTCACAACTGTACATAAAATTATGTACACGGGTTTACGAGCAATAAGTAGAATACATAAGTGAGCCTTCAGTACATTCAAACTAATGACTTCTTATGCTGAACGAGGACTTCATTAAATATTTGAAATTTTAAATATAATAATGTAATTAAATTGCCAGGTGAAAGCTACATAGGATTTGTTATTGGAAGAAAATTTATGTACATAAGTCGCGGTGAGGATAGTGGCCGAGCTTCAATCTAAGACTTTTAAGTTAACTTACAGACATCTTAGGTATTAATAGAATTAATAGCAATAATTAGGAGAAATTTATTATTTTGTTATTATATAAGTACACGTTACAGTTAGAATTAATAGTAGGTTCCCTACAATTGTATTGGTATATATTCATTAAAAAATATATCGGTAATAACCTACTACTAAATGCTATTAATTAAATTTTTTTTATTTATTTTTTCCTTTACTTAAGAACAGTTTGTAGGTACAGCAGACAAACCTTACGGCCCTTCACCTGTTGTATGTAGATTATATATAGTTGTATATAAATTATTTATAGTTGTACAAAAATTAATAACCCAAGTAAAAAAATGTAATACAGTACATAAATTTTTATTAATACTTTAAGAAATGAAAAACAGTATAGGAAGAAGGGTATTCCGCGTTGGAAACTTCATCTCTGCGTAGAATATAGTGTTTATGTACATCGTCCATACTCTCAAGAGGTTTAAGGAAGGAGAGAAACTCTTAAAACATAATTATTGATTATAAGATTTAAAGAAAAACAATAAACAATAAAAAAAAATAAACAAGGCTACGAAATATACACTCTGGCTGAGCCGTTATGTACATAACCGTGGAAAAAGAGAGGGAAAAAATAGATGGTTCCTACTTCAGGCTTGTTCACTACGACGAAGCACGTGATGACGGACTTATTAATTTTACATTTATGTACATATGTATGTTAGGATTGCGGTTTTTGTTCGGACACACCTGGCCGGACCACGACAATCAGTCCCAAACACAAACACCACACTGCATCCTCCTTCAAGGGGCCCACTCCCAGGAACATCAAACCGCACACGTCACATCACTCGTGTGACTTGAAATTGACGGATGGTCAACCGCAACACCCGGGCCACTTCCGGGGTCCTTTGCCGAAATTGCGGTCGTCGAGGCCGACGAAGGTCGCGCGCGTGAACATCAAGACTCGACGTTGACGTTCCCCTGTGATGTTTCGGTCTTCGTGTTGGGCTTCATGAGGCCGGCCCGAAGTTGTCAAAGTGATTTTCGTTCGCTCGGACGGAGTCCGCATAAAACGTCGTCGATTTCCGTTGATTTATTTAATAGTATAATTGGACGTCGGGAGAGAAAACGAGTCGAGAATTCCGGTCGAAGAAAATAATGGCCCCGAGACGGGCAAGTCCATTTTTCTGCCCACAGTTTTTTAATATTTTATCTCCTTGCCGTGGTCGTGAGCGTGAGAGAAAGAGAAAAAAAGTTGAGCCAAACTATTGGACACTCGGTGAGAATCGGACGAAAAAAAATGAAGAAACAAACTCCGGACGGACGGACGGCCATGTTTACATAGAGCAAGGCCAACGAATGTGAACGGTCCAGCACGGTAATTTTTACCGGGGACCTGGGTCTGACCGAGAAGGCACAACACACGACACCCTGTGCCGAAAAGTACTCAACGGGTACTGAAACATTAAACAATTCACCTAGTACCGTGTACTGTATATAAATAATACATGGTTGGGCTCTGTCCTTTTGTTCTACGGACTCTTGTCCAGTACTTTCTCCAATTTTCTTCACTTCTTATGTATTACTTTCTAAGCTTGGTCTATTGCAGTACTTCAGTGTCATCTACTCAGAATCATTATACTATAGCAAAAAATCTTGTTTTTGCATTTCGAACTTAATTTCTAGTCTCTCGCACTCTTGTGCAGGACTTTTATCACCACTTTTCCAACCTATATAGTTCTTCACTAGTCTACACTACTATTCTTCGGTTGTTTCATCATATATAGTTTTGCAGAGGCTAGTTCAACTCTTTTACACATGTTGTCTACTACTCCGCTGACCGACTACCTGGTCTGTCAGACCACATCCCTGATTCCAACCTTCTGATTTATAACGGAACTATAACTTACACCCGAATTTGGGTCATACAAATATAGTATAGGTTCACGCGCACGATTAGCACATATAATTATATACAATAAAGAAATTTCTATTTCAAAAGAGGAATGCGTTTTTTTTTTTGGGGGGGAGCAGTAATGATTTATGTCGTCGAGACGGGCGTTTATTTATTTTTTTTAATAAAAACGAATTTATTTATTTACGGTTACGTCTAATTTATAAGATCTTTACATTGTAGGAGGAACTTTATGATTGATCGGTGTGCATTCGATTTTTCGGGGAGCAATCCCCGTCGGCTAAAGATGAAGTTGTCTGGTAATATGGTAGTAGCGAAATTGGTGGTGGTAATAATTTATTTATATTATAAAAATATAAGTTGTCAGTTACAGGAGCTTGGTGTGTCACACGGCGAAGATTTAATTAAATAATTTTTTTGTTGCACAAGTTGCTGCAAGGAACTTCACTCTTAAAGTCATTACTGCGTCATTATTAATATTACACTTTAATAAGGTGACTACTATTAATTTAAGTAAATGAGTATTAACTAATATTATTGTAGATAATATTCATGTACACGTGGCCGTGGAAGGTATCATGTCCTAGCTAAAATAAATAACATTTCTGTTTTGGTGAATTAACGAAGGAATTACAATTAATTATTTTATTATATTCAAATAAATTTTATAAATTATATTATTTAATTAATTCTATGAAAAACGATGCATTACATGGGTCATCAGTTATCACGATTTGTACCGTTGAAGCACACCGTAATAATGTATAAGTTAATATGATTAAAATTTAAAGAAAAAGAAAAGAGAACGCTAATCCTAGTAATCGTGTAAAATAAAAAACATAAATATAAATAAGTTTAAATGTATATACACAAAGAATAAAAATATAAATACAATATTATGAACTTAATTTAAAATTGTTTGAAATGATGCAACTGAAGTAGTATTAGTTTATAGGCCTCTGTCTACAACATCTACCTGCATGGCTTATTAATAACATCCGTTACATAGGTGTTGTTCTGGAACGTAAAAAACTTTTATTCCCCATGTTCAACGACCGATTAAAACATCAGATCGGAAAAGTTCAATTATATTATGTAAAATAAGGGATTTACGAGAAAAGAACACGACGTGAAATTAAGTTAGTCGGCACACACCGAGGAAAAGTAAATTATTATTTTTTTTTTGAGAGAGAAAGGGACAATATACGTTTTAAAACTTATTTTCTTCGATATATTCAATTAACACTTTGGCCCCCGGTCTAAGGTCCGACGGGTGAGAAGTTGTTTTGTCATTTCAACCGTCCGTTTGGCAGAGAAGGAAAGAGAAAAGAAACCGTAGAACAAGTACGTAACTCCCATACATAAATACATAAAAGTCATCGTGTTAATAGACACGAGTGCCCGTCACCGGGTGCACGGATAATCTACTAAAAATTGAACAATACCGCGGACGAACAGTGCGAAAATCCCATAAAATACGTTGCGAGGGAATGGGAGACGTGGCACCAGAAAAACACCACTCGTTCGTCTACCCAAGAAGGAATTTCCATTTCTTTTTGCGGGCTGTTAAATTGAGCAATTATCGCGTTGGCGGCATCTACCTTCTCGCCGTCCGGGTATACCACCTAGGACCGGCTTCGTGACGAGTTAAAAAAGAAAAAGAGCATTATTTTTAGATTCTCACCTCGAAATAACTAAATTAAAGCGATCCAAAAGAGGATTAATAAATTTTCGGCGTCCCGGCGCGAAGGTGAATCACTCTCGATCCGACACATAACCCCGAAGAATCAGAATGAAGTGCACACAGAGAGCAAACGCTCGGCCTGAGGCGACTTCGAACTGTACAATTTGCCAGGTGAAATTTCAGAAGTTGATCGTTGATCAATCGATGGAAGAAATTTAGATCGATTTCTAAAGACCAAAAGGGATCATCGGCAAGTGACTCGAACGAGTTGTGTAAGGAGAAAGACGAGGGCCTTGGTAAATATTCGGACCTGTACGAGATGATGTATGTGATGGAACACAATTAGAATGGATGAGTGGAAGGCCTTCGATGACTTACAGTACAGTTGCAGTTGATGTGTACAGGAAAATTTAGTGAGTTGAGTACCCGTTAATTAACAGCAGAGAAGCAGGAACAACTGAAAACCAACCTAAAACTACAAGTTGCACAACAATAATCGTGTAATACTTTGAATATAATTTTACAACAAGAAATATTTAAAATCTTATAAATTTTAGATATAAATAATATAATACTAAAATATTAGAAACCGTAATTAAACTAAATTATTATGAAGTTACTACCAAACTATAATTGTTATTTCAGGAAAGGAAATGACTGTTCTACAATGCATAAATTATATAAAGCCAGTGATGTGGTAATCGAGTACACAAATACAAAAAAATTAATAACTTACTAATGAAAAAGAATATATAATTCTATATATTGTTTAATTTTAGTATTATATTAATAGTGTTACATTACTTATTACACTCATATTACAAATATTTAATAATAATCTGATAAAATTTTGTGCAATGTAAACGACCACAAAGCAGTTCAGATAACATTAACTTTACGTTCTGTAATATGTAAAAGCGAGTAGAGTAAAACAATTTTAGAAAATTGTACGCACTGGGGCAAATAGTAATTTTTAAAGGAATTTGAAATGCAAAACAATATGTTTACAATACTACATATCACGGAAAACACAAAGGAAAGAAACGAAAGGAAAAATATTCTGTAAACGGAACAACGCGGCAGTTACCCTGCAATACTAGAAAAAAGATCTTACTATAACATCTGCAGTCTATCTTCTACAAACTAACCTATACACTTCAAATTATCGCTGACTATTAGTAAGTACCCAGAAGTTTCAATTCCCCGAGTAACACGACAAAAGAAGTTAACTTCTGGAATCTGGAAAGTACACGGACGATTGGAAAACTTTCACATTACAAAGGCTACCAGTTCAACAATTAAATGCAAAAATAAACGGGAAAAAAAAATCAATAAAGTTCGACGAGGAAGGAATGCAACGAAATCACGCGGTGTACACAGAGGCGCTCTGCTATAATTAGAAACCATAAAATGTATTCTTTCCTCTGGACATAGGACGAGTGAACGTCTCAAGTAAATACAATAATAAACAGGTCGGGCGCGATAACGCGTCAAGGAAGTCCAGTCAGAAGTTGAAGAAAGACAACGTAAAACACACACACACACACACAAATAGACAGGGAGGGAAATAAGGTGAAGGTTTCGTTACAGAATTAAGTACAGAGAGCAAAACGTACGGTCAAAGAGGCCCTGAAACACTCGTTAAAGTGCCCATCGCGAAAGAATGTGTGTCGTGGGAGGAGTTGAACGGTCTCAGAGACAGCAGAAATGATAGATGAAGTGCACACTTTCTATAAACACCAGGAATCCTGGATTTTTTATTATATAGGGCAAAACAATGAGAGAGAGAGAGAGAGGGAGATAGACGGAGAGGCGGTGCAACTGCCCTAATGGAAACGCACAAAGGCCAATAAATCTATCATCGGATCTGTAATAACTGTATAGGAGAATACAACGTGAGGTATTAGATCGGAATGTCCAGATCGGATCATAATATATTTGAGAAGACAAACCCTTCTGTTGTTTATGTTCGGTCCTTCTCTCTCTCTCTCTCTCTCTCCCTCACTTTCAGCACTAAGCAATAATTACACGACCGGACACAGCTAACCCTGACTTTTCTGACACGATCCCGTCTCGGACCTTCAGCATTGATATAATAATATTTTCGCCGTGGTGTATAAAAATGCGTTCGACGAGTTCCTTTTTCCTTCGATTCACCTCGGTGATGGCCGGTGATCCGTGAAAGAGAAGATGAGCACGACCGACCCACGGGGGGGGACCTTGCTCCCAGTTCCGATGCCATTGGAACGTCGTGCACTCCCCGACAACTCCAATAAATCCGTATTAATTTGAACATGATACGTTTCGAGGGTTGTGTCAAGGCGAAACCTCTCGGTTTTGACAATAATTTAACTCAGATTATATATATATACACACACACACACACACACACACACACACATGTATTTAACCCGTGCGGGTCGAAACTATTCCGATAGTTCTGCGATTAATAAATAATATTCTTACGGAGGCGAATAATCGACGTGACGAATCGACTATACTACGACGAAAGGCAATATAATAACTTGATGAGAGAGAGAGAGAGAGAGAGAGAAAGAAGTAAACTTGCACTCACGACCGGAATTGATATTTAAATTTAAATCCAATAATTAAATTGTGAACCAAATAAAACGTGTAATAAAATACAGGCAAAGGTTAGATTAGGAGAAATGGTGAAATAAGTAACGTACAAGTAGGTGGCGAAGGTTTAGGGAAGTCTGAACCCTGGAAATAAGAAAAAAATCTTGGATGAAAAATATATATAATAAATATAAATGTGCAGAATATAACATAAATTTTGCATAAAATGTAATATTATACATAATAATATATCTATATGATAATTTTGTATATAATAAATAAAAATTGTAATATAAATTTACAATAACAACAGAAACGGTCTTTAGCAGCAACTAGTAGATAATAGA
Source organism: Polyplax serrata (assembly GCA_037055365.1). Taxonomy (NCBI): domain Eukaryota; kingdom Metazoa; phylum Arthropoda; class Insecta; order Psocodea; family Polyplacidae; genus Polyplax; species Polyplax serrata. Next base: position 8,935,399 of record JAWJWE010000038.1, on the reverse strand, counting down.
GTAAGTTGCCCAGGTTCTTACTATTTATATTTTCTGTATTTACTTTTATTATATACGGTGGAAAAGAAGAGCAGTGGATGAGTGAGTACTTTAGTTAGGAGCACACCGTACAGGAGGAAACCGTTCGTCAGGGTGCGGTTGGCACAAATGGTTGGGGAGAAGTTCACTAAAAAATCAATAAAAAATAAGAAGGAAGTCGTTTGATCGGTCAGTGACCAAAGACTCAGTTCCAGTACCACCGGGTGAAATTTCACGGGCTGCTTTCTTCTGAGGACCGAACACCAAACTGTGACGTCACATAAAGGTGGAGAAGAAGTGTGAAGAATCAGGAAAATGATGAGAGTTACGTAAGGCAAAACGGCAATGGCACTGCTCGGGAGAGTTGCTTCAAAAATTAACAAGTCGGTCAAATAAAATTCGTCCAAAATTTCTTTTTATTACGTTTAATTATTAACGACGGAGCCGGGTTTTGCACGAAGCCGACAACTAGTTTCACACTATCGAAACTAATGTGAAATGTTCGTCACTTACGTCAGAAGTCCATTTTTATTGACTTCCTCCTTGTCTAGTGCCACGTCTGCGGCTCCGTTCAATTCACGAAATTTGTCACGCACCTCGTTCTGTCCCCGTAACGACACGGTAGAGTCAGTAACCTGACAGTACTGTACTGCGTTGGCAATGCACCGAAGTAAACGACATTTGTCGGAGAGCTGAGGCCGACTTACCGACCGGGCACCGACGTTTCAGGGTACCACGAATAAATAACGGTAGGTGCGATAATAGAAGAAACAAGAAGAAAACGGGAAACTACAAAAGGGACGAGAAGATGTGCAGACGCGATAATGATATAATTAGAAGGAAAAAAGAAAAGGAGGTTTAAACTGTGGAAAACGTGACGGAGGAGGCCATGAATGGGGAAAAATCATGACGAAGGAAAAACCTGAATTCAATAACAATCTAATAAGTGATGATGGTATCCGAGAAGTCCAGGGAAGAAACAAAACGTAACGACAATGTTGAAAATACGACCGGAGGAGAGTCAGATGAAGGACATGTGATAAACTCGGATGGCGAAAGAAAATTTTTGAAGAAGAAAGATGGCCGAAAGGTGGTTCAGGCGATAAAAGAACACATGAGAAGTAATATGTACATAAGTTTATTTAAATTTAAATACATAAGGAAATAGGAAAGACTGAACTTCCGTCTAAAAAAAGTTAAAATTACAACCAAAGTATTTATACTAAACCACGTAGAAAATATGTAACATATTATCAATAAATTTAAGTGTATTATTTACATATATTATAAATAATTAATTATTATCATAGCCGTAGTTATAATGAACAATAATATATAATATATAACACAAATCTAAGCATTTTATTTAAACTGTTATTAAGTATATTATAATTACAATATAACTCAGTATAACGTTTTGTGTTGAAACTTTCATTAGTTATGGCTTGACAGGAACTCGTACGAATAAGGTAAATAAGAACTTGATTGTGGAACTCGGAACAAGAACACAAGGAAAAACATCGAGAGAAAGAAGTTGTTCCCCGGCAGTTCAAAACAAAACTTTCGAAAAATTACAGACAGAAGGAGAACAAAGTGAGTGAGTTGTTCCAACAAAGTTCCTGAGAACTTAGAAAAACGTAGTAATGCCAAATTAATCACAAGAAGAGTTCCATTCTTACGCGTACTACTTTTTTAGTTTGAGTCTCTCTGTAAGGCTGTCTACCTTTCTACTGCCTAACCATTCTGTAAGTTCCCAAAAACTCCGGACGCAGCAAAAGCAGGGTGACAGTCGCAGGTTAAGAACAAAAAATGAAAGTTCCTGACAAGTTGAGAAAATACGAGAAAGGAAAAGTTCCATCTGTTACTGTCCTTCTTCCGGCAACTTCGTACTTAGTTGCTTATTTCTCAGACTCAATGAGTTTCTTCTCAAATGAGAACTTTTTCTTTGTTCTTCTTCGTACACATCGTCGTCGTGGAGTTTTAGATGTCACCCTGCTAGGACTTAGCGTCCAGGATGTTCTAGACCTCCACCCAACCTCTCTTCTACATCAGATCCTCATTCGCATCTTCCTGGTATTGCTTTTATGTTTTATGGTTTCACATATTTTTATGATTCTTAATTTCGTTGCACTTCGCACCTGGTTCCACGAATTTATATATATAAATCAACACATAAATCTCAACGTCATCTTCGTCCGTTAATTAGAATAATATTACGAGCGCGTATAATGAGACCGACGCCGTTTCCATTCAACCTCCCGGCTCTGTCTGGGTGTTCCTACCTACTTTTCGGTCGAACATAATGAAACCTCCTGGTTAGGTGTGACACTCACCGGTTGCGTACCTGAAACGAACATCAGACTTACAATAACCTGGTACTCGCAACTTCCTCCACCCGACCTTACCTAAATCATTGACGACTGATGAGCGGTTGATAGCATCGGTACCAATCGATTACCGATCGATCGGGACCGATCAATCAATCACTGACTCCCAGTTGACCCGTGTTCAATGCCAACTCGTTGAAGGGGAACATCGTGGGATGAAAACGCGGGAACTTTACATCCCGCGACACAAGTCTCTGATCGAACAAAAATGTCTGACAAGGGCCGATCACCGATCGATCGGTTCGATCAGACCCGTTCCTTATTTAAATAGAATTAAAAAACATAACATACATAAGCCTCAGCGCTACATAAGACCCTGAACACGTGTATAATATGTAATATTGTAGTTGTAGTATAACACTTTCGTTCAATAGTCCGCGTCGGGTTAGTCTGCTCCGGCATCCATAAATATTATTTTATTAGTTAATCGCAACGATTCCAAAGCGAATAAATAAACTATTAAATAAATAATCATGAAAGCGTCTCCGTAAATAAAGTTATGACGGTTTATTAACCGTACAAAATTTATTATTTATAATCCGTTTAATCCGTTTCTTGTAATTATCGCCACGAATACGTTTCCCGTCTTCGTAAATTTCTTAATATCTCGCGGTCATATGTGTTCGTATTATACTGAAAATAACTATGATATTAGTCGAACTAGGAAAAACTTCAAACTAACAGTAAAGAAACAAGTACGCACCAACACAGGATACGTACGGAAGAATCGAAAGTCACCTTGAAAGTAACACAACGTTTTTCATTGTGGCTTGTGTATTGTGTAAGTACACAACGGATAATATTTATGCACACAAAGTCAATAATTTTGAAACAGAGTGCCCGGTTAGTGATTTGCATTCAGTATCGGTATATAGTATTTCATATTATTTTTGTAATTGTATGTATAATAATATATGAGGGTTGGGTGTGAAGCAAGCCAGGAAGGAAGTACTGAAAATTATAAGAAACATGTTTTTTCACGTAACGCAGTAAACTACAAAATGAAAGAAAGTAAATATAATGTATTTATAAAATAATAGAAAACTTGCTAGAGACCAATATACCAAAAGATATATATATAAAATTTACTTTAGTAGAAGCATACATGAATGAGTTTGTATGAGTAAGAATGTACAAGACAAGCTATTGAAACATTTGTATACAACAAAACAAAAACAACTCATACGTACATAATTTCTTTTGGATGGAATGAATCTAAAAACAATTACAAAATAGACACATCTTTTAAAAATTTATTAAACAAATCTAAAAAATGAAAGAAGCATCTTCTTTGAGTATATAACCAAAATAATGTCATTCAAAAGTAAGAATAAATTTCAATTCCAAGAATCAACATATAAAACCTGTATGTCTAATTATATATGCCACAAAGTTATTTCTATTTTAGTTTTAATATTAATATATACAGTTTATATAATTAATATTATAATCATATAATATAGTCAGATGTAATATCGACCCATTACCAGAGGTTCATATATATTGTATACTTAACTTAAATAAACAATAAATCTTAAAAAATATATATATAATTCGTTGGAAGTAAGTGATATAGGACAGCAAAACAGTAACACTAAAAAGCACCAGAGTAACAATAATTGTTAAATTATTAAACAGGAACTTGTGAAAAGAAGGAAAGACAAGAGATAAAGGAAGCATTGAAACAGTACGCGTAATCAGCGGTCGGAAACCAACCCATAAACAGAACACCAGGTAAATACGAAGACCAGGAACTCCAAGTGAAACAGATCCGAACGAATGAACCGAAAGGTGAGAAGGAAAAATACCAAAAAAAAAGAACAAGTAGAACAGAAAGATGGACGTCAGTTCTGGCGGTCAACCTTCGGGCGTTTAATTGCGACCTACAAGGTATTCAGGTTCGCATTATTATACTATATATGATTTTTATTGTACGCGCGTGAGTATAATTGACGCGGCTAACGGAGGGTTGAGGCAACAATCGAATACCTCGTTAAACCGGATGGCTTTTGGTAGTGGTGAAATGGTCACACACACACACACACACACGCGCGCGCTCGAGTACCTGACGAGGTACCTGACTTTCCCACCGAAAACTACCGCAGTTCCTGGACACGACCTAATGTACCTGCACACATAGTTCCTCTATCTCTAGGCCGTGTTTCCTAGGTACCAAACGTAAAACCAGATGACCCAGACATTTTAATAAAGTACCATAACAGTATATTCAAGCTACCAAAACTATTTAACCTATACGTTATGTATCTCTTTATTTTTTTTATTTTTTTTCAATTTATTTATTTATAACAATTTATTTGTTAGATATTCTAGCTGGCCATTGTGTCAGAATGTGACCTTTCATTCAGGTTCCACAGGGTCAGGCGTAAATATATTTACTACGAAAGTATAAGTGTTACCAAATATAATAAATAAAAATAAATATACTAAAAAATAAATAATATAACCACACTTAAAATATATATTAATAAGTTTGTATAAAATGTTATTTGTGCTATTATTATTCAGTTGAATATTATTGTGTTTTATAAATTAAATTATTATTATATTAAATATTAAAAAATAATATTAATAAATAATATTAATAAATTACTTTTCTGTCCACCGGGATGAACACCCTAAGGCACATTCTTTACCTAAGCAATAACAAGGTTAATTAGTAAAATGAGGTAGAATCTCCAGGGCGGCCAGGTTACGTTACATGTTCATCATTAATAAGTCAATAATTAATAACCGTACGTCTGACCGACCGTCACCGAGAAGGAAGAGAACCAAGACGTTAAAATCAAGGTTATCGTTTGGGTACTCGGGTACTTGAAGGAAAGTACCGACAGTGGGGTAACCATTTCCCCGGACACCTTGACTACAAAGTAAACAAAAGTAGTAAGTACAGGGAAAACTGATAAGTGAAGCGAGACGACAATGCAAAAGTAGTCACACAGTGTGATTAAAATAAGTACAGAGCCCGGTGAAAATGTCCATACATATATACATATAGCATATTATTAGTATAAGTCGTTGTATAGGGAAGAGAGCGTCAAACGAGACGACTTTTATTTTCACGAAAATAAAAATTTCTATGTTCTATGTTTACCCCGTCGTAGCGTCCTTCCTCTCACTCTGAGGCCACCCCTCACCTATGTATCTATTTGTCTATCCGTCTGAAATCTTGTCCCGTCATTATGTTTCTTTATTTTGTTTTCTAATTATGGGTTTCGGATTGCTTGGCAACATTTCATCGAACCCGTCAACCCGTCCAAACCGACGAGTACTCGTTGAATTTAAGGAAAATAACATTTATTATAAGACAATTTCACTCTTTTGTTCCGAGTACCTGGTAGCGGAGGTACTTTTTCAGATTTGGTGTCTACCTCCGGTTTAAATTGATTTACTCTCTCTCTCTCTCGCTAACTTTTGTCCCCGAATACCCGTACGGGTATCTTTAAATTCGGTAGCTTGGGAACAAGTACTCGGGTACTCGGAACACACAACCAATCTATTGTGTGTAATAAATAACGATTGATTTTATTTTATAACGGTAGATGAGTTAATGCAATGCAAATCTTCGGTGTCCCGGTACCCGAGTACTAATTGCTTTGAACTTCCAAAGGTGGGGGCGTTTCTTTTCTTTTCTTCTCCTATTTAACACCCTGAATTTTTTCACGGGTCGCACTCGAACTGATTTCTACTTATTTAAGTGCGTCGTGAGTTGATGTTTTTAAATATTCGGACATAAAGAGAGTGACGTACCCGCTTGAACGCAAAACATATATTGTAATAATCAAGTTTGACACGACTCACAAGCAGAGAGAGGGAGAGAGTGAGAGCAGAAGCAACCTCCCTCAGTTAGGTACTCCCCGTAGGGGTACGCTCAATGAATACCACTGCTCATACAAGCAACTAACTACAACAGAATGGAAGGTGAGAAAATCCCAGACAGCACACCTGAAAAGAAGCACCACACCGTGCAGTCGAACCGAGTGCACAGAGACAGTGAGGGATGAAAGGAAACTCAAATAGAAGCAAAGGACTCACATAGACTCACGTCAGGTCTCGGTGAACAGACAGAGTATCAACAAGGTACGAGAACCTTAAATTAAGTCAAAGGTTCAAAGGTCAAATCCTCAGGTCCCCCGAAATCGTTTTCCGCAACGACCCGAGTTCAAGAAACCTGTTACGATTGATTAGCGTTACGTATATTATAGAATCGATGACCGGCGATTAGGATTAATCGAGGATAGATAATGTGGAAAACATGATAGATAACAATAACTATTATAGTGAAATAGGTGGAGAAAACTATGATAGAAGAGATAAATAAGAAGAAGAAGGCACGGATCGACTTTTGATGTGTCGTAACGGCCCGACATACCCCGTCGAACATATTAAAGTTAATTTTCATTTTTTTTTCTATTCAATTTCTCTCTCTCTCTCTCTCTCTCTCTCTCTCTCTCTCTCTCTCTCTCTCTCTCTCTCTCTCTCTCTATGACTAGACCATTACAATTTTGAATTGGACAGTGTTCTATTACGCAACGCGATGTAGAAACCGTTTTCTAGCCACTCTCGGTCTCATGTTGCACCAATTCCCCGTCACCCCGAAGAAGTTCACCGTTGCGAAAAATGAAATACCAGGCGAATTATCGATGACGTGGGAATGATATTTTAGACAAAAATAGACGAGAACAGTCAGGAAGATGCCGTGGAAATTTAATATGGGTGCCCGACACTACAAACGAAGTTAGAACTGTGACTATGTGTAGGTCGGAACGGAGAAGGAAAGAAGGAGAGCGAAAAAGCAACAGTAAACAATATTTTATACTATATATTATAATTATATTAAAGAGAAGTATCAACAGAATGTAGAATACCTGGAAAATGTATATACATCTCTCATTAAGGGAGATAGATTTTCAGTATCGTAAATTTTAATAATATTAGATTTTGTGTGCAGAGCACATTAATAGAAATATGTATAGTTTATATTATAACTACAAATGAGAAGAAATGCCAAAAATGAGGAGCCGAAAATGTGGAGGATAATTCAAGCACACATGTATTTATTCGAAATAAATACCCGTAAACAGTAGTAAACCGTTTAATAGAAATTACCGTTCATGCAAACACTATATATATCTTTTTTTTATAAACGCATTATATTTAGAAACAAATGTAGAACATAGAAACAAAATTGAAACAAAAAGAAATGGTGTAAAAGTGTACAGCACTCTGTCTGATCTTGTCACACGTCGATCAGGACAGAGTGGAGGACTGTTGATGAATATTTATAAATTTACGAACTAATTATTAAATGATGCGGTACACGTACATAAATCGATGTTGGTTGTAACACGTAGATGGAGGACAAATTAAACACACTCGGAATACTCGGGATGCGGTACAAGTCCTACACTACAACGGCACACTACTGTTCACATATTGATGTTAATACGTAAAAAGGGAGGTTCAGTTTAAAAGGAAAAACTTAGAATTCACGGGATATAATAAATAATGTACATATTATAAGAAGGAATAGCACGATTAGATGTTAAATAAGTTTAACATTAAGTACATAAACAGTGCCGGTTTAATGTGAGATGCGAAGGAAGTTGTTTTGAAACTCTTCCAGAGCCCCTGTATGTTTCTACAGTGTACGTATAATGTGTACACTACAGTGCTTAAGCGAAATAATACGAATACAACAAATGGAGTCATGGCAAAAAAAAAAATATAAAACAAAACTAGAAGAGATGGAACTTAACAGATGGAGTCATTTTTGGTTATCTAAACGACGAAACGGTATTTGTCCGACAGTAAAATAAGGACAGTCCGCTTTCCGCCATCTTAATTCTAATCCATCTTGAATTCTTCTAGTTTTATTCGTCCGATTCATCACCGGTTGTTAGTTGACCAACTACCAATTACGGTTCCTGTAATCAAGTACTACCTGGCGGACACAATGACGGAAATAAAAAAGTCGGGTCTTGGATGTGACAAATAGAAGTAGCACTCGACCTGTACCAGACTGTACCACACATCAAAAACTTCAACTATTTGTTGAATGTCCGGGACGTGGTACAGGAAAATAAAAAGTACCCTCGCTGCACGGGTATCTAAATAGACAACGAGTACAGGAGCAACAGAATATAATTCTAAGGATAGTTCACATAAATAAAAATACCATACGTTAATAAATATGTAATATGTAAGAGTACCCTCGTGGCACTCCATAATAAAGTAATATATAGTTTTTACAGTATACGAAATTGTACATCTTAGATAAGGCAGTACCTGTTAGCTCAACTGAAAAGATTCAGATATTTAGGATACGTTGAAGTACTTAGGTACCTTTGAACTTATTACATTAAATTCCTAACTTGCTGTGAAGGACAATAATAGAGTACATAAAATATAAAATTGTGAAAAATAAATAAAAATATATAATTATACCGTTAATGGATAACATACGTCTGTTTCATTGCTGGCAACATATTACTGTGTTTATAAACATAAAATTTATGTTTTTATTGTCATTTCCGATCAGTTTAATTAACAAAATTGTATCATATATAACTTTCAGAGTTGCAGAGAAGTGTTATACATTAATATGGGTCAGTAGTACAGTTAAAACTATATATAGAAACAAATTGGAACTAAATCTGAAGTAATCAGTACACATTGAAAACATTTGGGAAATTGATTTAATATAAAATTTACATATATATTGATTATATATAAATTCTAATATAATCACTACGAGTGCTATACTACCAAGACATTGATACTTAGGTTACTGATACGTAACTGTACTATACGAGTGAAGTTACTGTCTATTTCTTTGTTTATTTGTTGAATCTCGTCTTCTCGAGTTCAGGCTCATGTTTGACTAAGGTTTGACTAATCACGTCCATCTCTCGCGGTCGGTCTTCCATTAGTTGTCTAAAGTGAGACACCACAGATAGAAGAACTCGGGCGTGATATCACTTACGGTCAGATAACAAGTACAAGGCAGTATAATTAGCAGATTTACTATCTCGCGTCCGTCTTCAAGGGTAAAAAATCTCCAGCCGCGGTCTCTATTATAGTTTGAATAGTCGGCAAACGGTTATCTTTTAAGATTATCGACGAGTCCACGAAAAGAAATAATATCGTGTCGTGTACCTTGTACCTGGACCAGTCCGACAACAGATACCTATTTCACCTTCGTCAAGGTGTCCCTAGGAGGTGCAAACAAGGAGCACGTGACGGAGCTCTCGTGTTCCCCTTTTGTGTCTTGCCTTAAAATCCGTTAGACGAGTGTGTGTGTTAACTTCACAGGTTCGTGTACCTGTCATTTTGTGCACTTGTACCTGCGCAATTCACCCACGCGAACGCACCATAATCAAGTTGTTGTACGCGGGGAATGAGTCGTGGTTTTAGGGAGCCTCCTGGAGAACAGTTCGATGAGTGACTGCTACGTTTCTATTCTTGTCTATGACTGCGATTGTTTGACTTGGTTGTTTAACAGACCAGTTACACGACTTTTTTATTAAAACGTCTTAATGTGCGGTGTCAATTCTAACTCGTCGTCGTCGTCACTCCCATTTACCTTTACTGGATAATATTTATTACATTAATATTTTACCGAACCTTTGTGTACGTAATATTTTTACAAAGACACAATGCGAATAAAATTATAGATAAACACTAAAAAGCTACTTACATAAGCTGCTTAACTACATAGATTTACATTAATTTCTGACGCTGAGGCAGTGACACTAATTTTTTTTTGGAAAATTGTTAAACGCATAATTATTTATTTGAATATTGCTTATTAAAAAAATAATAATATTGAAAAGCAATCGTATTATACAAACAGCGTTTCAGTCTTCTGCTGAAGGTAACTTGAAACTTAGTAAACTTAGTAAAACCGTTTCTGTACTTAATTTAGTAAAAAGAAAATTTTATAATAATCCCTACATTTTATTATTTATCTATTATTATTATTATATACTTATTTATTACATTGTATGTATACTGCACAAGCTGCCTACCATAATAAGTTAGCAAGTTTTTGACCACAGAAAAAAGTAAATATGACAACAATAATATGAATAAATAATAATTATATATTACCAGAAAAATTTTAAAAAGGCAACAACAATTAGTGAGTATGTTGTAATATTAAAAAAAAACAAATAATAAAAGGACAAAGGACGAAAAATAAAAATTTATTGAAAAAACATGAACGACAGCAGAAGGTAGTCAAATTGTTTTACACTTTACAACATCCATTGATATGCGTCGTTGACGTGTCGGTAACAACTTATTAATAATATGTAACGAACAATAGATAATACAATAACTAAGATAACTTAATAGAAAGTGCAACGCTTAGCTAGGTACCTGTTAATCCAACTCTGTTAATACATATGTACAAAATACTATAAATGTATAGTATAATACTGTTATAATACTCTACATCTATTCTAAACTCAACTAATTTTTGTATAATCGCCCGTTTGATTTGATTTGACTACAAGTAGGCAGATCTTTTCCTATTTGATCGCCTTGATCACATAGGCTGTTATTTATCGATTCGTGTTAGCGTAAAATAAAAGTCAACAGAAAAGTCTTCTCATCACACTCCGTTTCGATAAACTCTCGAATTTGACAGTACGTGATCGAACTGCCTGTCCCATCTTTTATTATCAACTTACATAAATTACAAAAACAAAATACGTTTTTACGAGCGTCGTATACGCCACGCCGACATAAATAACATAAAATTATTAAGGAAAGTCCGAGAAATGGAATATTAAAAAAAAAGAGCAAGAGAAAGAGGGAAATGAGCACGGCTGAAAGGAACGTGCAATCCTGTGGCGGATCCCGGCGGATCTTGATGCGATCCGATCCGATCCGATAATTAAACGGAGTGAAAAAAAATCTCAGCGATCTGATTAAGAGATCTGAAATTGTGTAATCAGTGTCGTCGGTTTAATTCCAATTTACAGGTTAAATCCGCTCTCGATTTCTATCGTAACCCGATCCGGCCGTTTTATTACGGGGGCTGATGGCTTTGAATCTGCTGCCACGACAAACACAAATCGAGGAAACTAATTACCACAGTTTGATAGCCATTTTTATGTGTGACATTAAATTCAATAATTGTCGGTCGGTGGTGATTTGACGAGGGGAAAACGCGGTCGTACCTCGGATGAAGAAATCAGCAGTAGAAAGTCAGCTACGCACGCGATTTCGTCCATAAAAAATATACACGCGAGAGACGAGGACGGCGTTAATTGGGCACTGCGTGGACTACCGAGGGGTACCTAAACACCCCGTGCCAACATCGGACGACGTCATCGGGTCCTTTACCTCTGACGCCACGAAATGATGGATAGTTCCACCGATGGTTTTACAACTACAACGTCAGGTAACAGGATGTCCTCTAAACGGACGATAATCGGTAGGCTAACCACGACCGGTCAATAAGCCCCGAGCCATCGGTCCGAGTGCGTATCAATCATTTCCAACTTCATTGATTGATTGATTGCACTCAACCCGTGAAAAATTACAATAAAATTAAGTCCTTCCGCGAGGAGCAAGGCGTACGAAAGGGAAACGACTTCGATTCCCTCGCAAACGGGTCTTTATCATTCAATCACCTGGTTATTGAGCTATAATTCTGACTCTCTCGGAGGTGGAAAATGAGAGTGTGAGAAAGGTAGTAACGGTGCCGGTTAAATTACAGTATTTTCGGATTTGTGCTTTTTTTCCAGGAGAAAAGGACGGTGGAAAACACGAAAAACAGAGTACTGATACATTATAAGTACAACACATAAGTAGAGGAGCCGTAGTACCCGTCGGTAGCATGATCGGTCACTTAATACAGAAAGAAACGAGGGAGTACTAAGCGGACATATACAACAAAATTATATTCAAAACTAATATCAGAAAATATTTGAGAGTGTTTTAAGTGAATAAGTGTTCAATTGAGCTCGAATAGAAGTTATACGAGTAGTACCCCATCACGTGAGAGGGAAGGAAAATTACGAAGGGAGGGAAAAGATTTGGTGGTACGAGTCGAGCACCAAGAGTAGAAAGACGGAGAGAGAGGAAAGAATCGTCAAAAGTAATAGAAAGCAACACGCGTAGACCAGAAGAAAGCAAATAATTGTATAAAGTAATGAAAATATTAAAAATAGTAATCACAGACAAGTAGAAGACGCAACAAGCTCATGAAATTTCTCCCGCTTTCTCATTTCACAATTAACAAAATGTCGACGAGGAAAATAATGGACGGTCCGATTACAAAACCACAACTACGTCCACCAAATCAATGTTATTTAATTGAGTACAAGCAATTTAATATCGGTCCCTATTACAGCGAAATCACTCCTGGCAAATGTAGTCTGTTCAGCAGCCAACTAACAGAACTAGCAAAAGCGAAACGGAGAAATACTCAAAATGTAGTGCCGACGACAGCAGCTACCTTCCACATTCGTGTTCGAGGGTAAACGTCGACTTTCCATAATTCCACCCACACCGAAAGAGAAGAAAAAAGAGTAAAAAACCAAACAAACGGGGGAGAGACAGAATGAGATGTTGAACTAAATCCATACATAAAATAAAAACAAGTACTAAGTGCAACGGCAACAAAAGGAAAAACATACATTAAATGTAATTCAGTATTATACAGACAACGAAGAGCACAGCAGACCAAAATGGCGAGGATAGAAATGAAAGTATGCCGAAGAATAAATACCGATAGTCTAACTACAAATTTATAGTAAAAAACAAGAGAGTTGAAACGACAAGACGGTTCTGACAGAACATAAATAAAATTTAAGAAACATAAAAAAATACCACTGTATTATTTATATTATGTATATATAATAATATGGTACTATTATGGTACACTATTACTGCAAAATAGTTTCCGATGTTCGTGTATTTCTGTGTAAGAGTGAAGAATACAGTTGTTACAGTCTGCAGCATTTAGAAGCGTGTTATACAGCTAATGAAGAAAAAGAGAAAAATATACAATACGAAGTGTAAAACACACTCTTGGAGCCTGCGTAGAATCAATTCAACAACGGTAAACCAAAGTAATAATTATACTTTTATTTATTATTGATATATTTATTTACCCCATCAATTTATATAATTGAGCACACAGTGATCCAAAACTCTGACTACGAGATTCTTGACAAGTATTGCATTGAATGAGATGGAAGGAGGTTAAGGTACAGACGAACGTGTCACCAGACAAAGCGAACACCCAGCCCGGGCAACTGCAGTTCGCCTCGTGTCCCTCCAATTTTACCTTTTCCTCCGCGGTGCAGCCGACTTGCGGTGGTCTCTTCCTGGCGGGCAGTCTGTCGCAATTCTGTCACTCGTAACGAGAGACCGTGCGGGGTTCTCACATTTACGTTTTCTATTTTTCCCGGGTTGATTATCTAAAAAAGGTAGTCTAAAACTGGATGATTCGAGGCCGGGTAATTAGAGGTGACCGGTAATCAGTGGGTTGTCTAAAGCCGTTTTTCTAATTACCGAGGCGGCCGCGGTGGAAGCTTAATAATTAGACCTGAGCGGTGGGCGTCTTTCCCCCCGACCAACCCTCTCCCCACATCCCTCTCTCTTCTTATATTATAATCTCCCATTAATTCTTTATATAATAATAATAATAATATGGCGTTGTCGCGGCGTACCCCTTGAAGCAAGTCATCCGCGGATTTTCAACACGGACCATTAACATCTCGATCTGATTAAGTTGACTAACAAGGTCTTACATTGTCGTGTTTGTCTTACTCTAGTTGCAAGCCCCCTCCCTCCCTCTTGTCCGTCTCTTCTAACACTAGTTACTTCTATTAACTAATAGAAGCAATGCAAATGTAAGTACAACACAGGTTTTCCTTATGCGTTGAGTACTCGTATTTACCCCTGTACTGGTACCCACGGGGTTGTATTCCGCCCATGTAAAATCTTGTATATAATAGATGTACTCCCGGTGCTACAGTCCAAAACTAGACAAGTGAGTACTTCGATCATTGTACCACCATAGTTGTACCGTGTTTATTCCGCGCTCTTCTCGGCGAGAAGGACACGCGGTCCGGCAGTACCCTCGGCTCGTCTCTGGATCACTCGATTTCCGTCGCGGTGCAGAAGACACACTCCCATCAAAACCACAAAAGTCCAGGTCTCTCACAGAGTGACACGTCCCTTCCTGACGGGGGTCTATTGAGAAATCGCTAAAAAGTGAAAGTTCCTCACCCGGATTGTCTATTATTGGCGAGAAGGTTAAGTGAAACCAAAGAGCGATTTTTAATATCGGATAATTAAACGATATTAGACGATAGGATCGAAGAATGTCTTGGAAGAAGCAGACGAAGAAGAAGAAGAAGACGGAAAGGTGGACCGAGGAGAAGACGAGACGAGAAATTATATGGTCGATGCCTGCTATTACACGGATTTAAATCGCTTCATTACCACGTGACCCAGATAGTATATTTATCATATTTATTTTTGCACTTAATTGTATAAAGTTGTATAGGGAAAATGATTCTCATCGCATGGACCCAATTCCATTTCTACGATGATGACCTCTCTCTCTCTCTCTCTCTCTCTCTCCCATTTTATTTATTGAAGGTAATTTATTTTTATAGCGGAGGAGAATAAAAAATTGTAATTTACCATCCATTGCTTCACATTTTTACGATGTTTATATAATATATATTATTCACCGTCGAGTCCCGCTTCGGATTTGACTCCCTTTTAAATGCCGTACGGTTTCGTGCGAGAAAAATCGTTCCAGGTGTGTCAGAGGCACGTCAAAGACAGGAGAAGTAAACAGAGGTGTCGTGCCTGCGCCCGACGAGAACTTATGTAGTTCCCACACAGAGTGGAGTTTTGTAGAAGCGCAGAGACAGCGTGGGGTGGCCGTTATGAAACGGGTGCGCTGCGGAAGGCGGTGAAGTTATGAAAAGTGCTGCGTTTTCATTCACGTGATTCATAATTTCAAGTAATGGACACGTACGCGACAGAGTAGTTGTTTGGTTTCTTCTCCTGCTGTATATATACGGTTAGTGTGTTTAGTACGTTGTAGTACGTCTAATGACACGTTTTATTTAGTGTATGTTAAATAATACCTTTAAAATACCAGAAACAAAATATTCAATTACATATATTAAACATTATGTTGTACGTGAACTTTTATGAATAATAATAGTAATATAAAATTCCGAAATTCATATCCTCAAGTATGTTAATACTAGTATTATTCGTCCATGTATTTGTAGTACTCAAACTTAATTTCTTCAACCACTAATTTTTTATTTTAGTTATGTATTTTGTTTTACTAATTGGGCTGTTATGAAAGAAGCCGTATTCAGTTGTATTACGCAAAGGGCAGTAGCTGTGGATGCGAAGTATTGGATATGACTGTTGTTCTTATCAATTCAAATACTGAATTCAGTATTTGAGCGGAAGGTTATTTAACTAGAAATACAATTTTTATCGTACATAACTGTTTGAGCTGTATGTCTCAGTCGAAGTTATGTAAGTATTTGTACAAACGTCCGATGTACACCGAGCTCAGTGCCCTTGAGCTCTACCTGTGTTGTACATCTGTATCGAAACACATAAACCTACATAAATAGCACTAAGTAAAAAACGATGATTTATTTATTAATTTATGATAAAATGTCTCGTCTAAGGAGAATTATAAAAAAAATAATAATTATATAAACATGGCAATTATGCACGGGTTTAATAAATTTTTATTTTTAGGTGTTGTAATCTTAGTAGTACTCCCTTTGTGATTGGGCGTTTTTACAAACGTCGTGAAATGTCTTAGAGTTATTTATTTATTACTTATTTCTTCAAAAGTTTACGTTTTCGGGTCTCTCCACAGTCGAGTACTTCGATTCGTCCTCCTCACGTCTAATGATTTGGCGTGTCGCTCACTCTGTCACCATTCCAAGTACCAAAAACATAACTTTTGCTCTTTTTCGTTTGTTCGGAGTGTTTTTCCAAATTAAATAAACCCTCCAGCATCTCATGTACGTTTCTATAGTCAATTTATTTTGTTTAAGGTTGTGAAGTACCTGGGATGTATAGGACGCCACATACGTTGTGTACTTAGGTCTGTGTTATTACTGGGACACAGTACATGTGTGTGGTAGACTCCGATACGCACAGATGAATCGTAGTATAAAACAATATAAAGTGAGTACTAAGTTTTACGGTTTTTCTTCATAATATAATTATATATTCTACCGACCATTGCTGATCAACATAAAATACATAGATATTTGAAATAATTTTTATTATAGTTTGTGTTTTTTTTATAATTTATTTATATATATCAATTATTACAACACATTTGTTACAGATTCTAACTGACCTTGTGTTGCTAAAAGCCTTGTGTAACATATATTTATTAACTATGTAAAAGACAGTTTATGTATAGAAGTAACTTTGTTGGAGCAGACAAAGTGCCTCGTCGCTGTTCGTGATTTTTCTTCTAACGGAAACACGGTCTGGCGTAGACAAACTCACTTCCTGGTGTTGTTATTTTCCCCATTGTATAAAACCTATATTATTGTAGTTTTGTCTACCTATTTCACGGATGTTTAGTTGATGCATACAGTACACCACCTTTGATTTTTTTTTTTTAATTACATGTATTACACGTTTTCAATAACGTTCAGTTAAGTTCTTCCAGATTCTTCTAGGCGGCTGCCTGCTCCTCGGTGTCACCTCCTGGCAAGTTGTCCTCTTCCAGTCTTTCAGTACGACTGTTTTACATGGAACTGTGGCCGTCTTTTACGGCTCCATGCTAATTTCTCAAGGAGAGAGAGAAATAAACGGTAATTTCACCATAGTTACGAAGAGTTTTACTGTGGTGGTCCTCACTGCCACGACCACCACCAACCCCCCCGGGCCATGAAACTGGCATCCATTTGCAAATTGTAAATTGCCAATAATAAACGAAAGAAACATCAACTGAATTTCCTGTTCGTCCATTAGGAGAGACCCGAGAGTCTACCTGAGTCTACCTGTCGAATTACTCAAAACATTTTAATAAAATGCGGTCTTAATTGATTTGTTAATAAATCCGATTGTTGAGTCCCCCCCCAAAATTAAAGCTCCCGTTTTTCGGACAAAAATTCAGTTGACTTTCTAATTAAATCAGACGTGTGGGTCCGGGAGGAGTTGGAGGACTCTGATGAGACGCAGAAGGAAAGTGTCACACGGGGACACCTGGACAAGAGTGAGGAATGAGGAGAAGGATGACTACTGTGTCAGGTAATGTGACATTTCGCTTGAAATTTTGACAGGACCACGGGAAACCAGTTGGGAGATATCCGTCTTATTTTAATAAATCAGTCTTATGTACGCGTGAGAAGAATAATAAAATGTTTAAAACGCGTCTTGAACGCTATTTGGCAACCTCTAGGGGTACCAACTCGAACTTCAGCTGGCTGGCCGACAAGAAGTTCTTCTACCCGCCTTTTATTTATTTATTTTTAATCATTTAATTAATAATAATACTCAAAGCGATTCGTGCATAGTAAAATGTCCCCTCACAACCTATTGACTGTTCTGTAATAAATAAAGTTCAAAGTCAACCAACTACCCAAATTTAGCTGTTAAAACGAACACAGTTTGTTATATACGCATGTTATATATTAATTTAGTATGTATAAAACGTTAATTTGAGTTTTTCAACAACTACTTCCCTATTTTTCTACTAGACCTACTGCATACTACTCCACCAGGCAGCCGATCCTACACTTCAACAACTTCAACTTTTGTCTATTCCTCCATCGCTTGTAATATCTTTGTTGTTATCCTCTTTCCGCACATCACAACTTGTTAATGTTATTATATATATTTATATAAATAATTTGTATATAGTTAGTTACGTAGGCATTTATTTACTTACTACTAACTTATTAACTTACTTCATCAAACTTTTTCTACTTGCTTGCTACGTAACTGCAGCGACTACACTAAGTTCCTTTATTTAAATTTTGATCACCGATGTAATTACTTTAGATAGAATAATTATTTAAATGGTATGTATTTATGTATCTTTACATTTTAAACTTTTGCTAGTATAATTTCTTATCAAAATAACTAAGTGATACGAACCAAGAGAAATTTCTATTAAACTGTCAATCTTATTTTTTATGTTTATTACCTCCTGAATTGTCAATTTTCTTTCTGTTGTCTAGGAATAGAGAAATTCTCTGTCCTGGTCTGTTGACGAGTAGGGTTGCATAGGAGGGTGGAATCGTTCCAGAAACGCTCGCTTCCATCGTATTGTTTCGGGCTCTTTTCTCGTCTCATCAGGTACGCGCTCAGGTATCGTAAAATGTGAGAAGACGAACGAAACTCATTTTCTTTCTTCCTTACCTCTCTCTCTCTCTCTCTCTCTCTCTCTGTGTGTGTTTCGACGCTATGCCTTTCATCCTCGTCTCATTTCGCGGGAGTTTCTCGTTTAATAGTTTTATTGTGCAAATTGAAAATTGATGCTGAGTCGTAAAAGATTTTACAAGTTGTTGAACAATAAACAATAAAACATGGACAGACAATCAAACGGATAGACAGGTATCAACCGGATTCCAGCCGAGCCTGAGAAGCATCGCTCGCACCCTCCCTCGGGCCCCGTCGTGACGTCACAGGTACGTGTCGCTCCCATAAGACTTTTTCAATTTCCATTGAACTTCTTCCATCTTGCACGCATCTTACTTTAATAGTTTAATTGTTTTCTATCGGATTTCCTTTTCTATCGAAGACGAAGAAGCCTCCTCTCGTTCCTATTGTTCCTCCGTTCCTATCTGTCTGCCCTCTCGTCTCATCCATCTGTGCAATCCAACACGGTTGTTTCCCTCATTCTCATTATTCTTGTTAATAATTAATTATTCCATTCAGGAGTTTCGTTTCCGTGTAATTTATACTTCATTCTTAACTTCTCGGAGTCGTTTCTTTACACAAATTTAAGTCTGATTTATACTTCGTTCGGGTTTATTGTTCCCGTGACTTATATCTCCTTATGCTCTCTCTCTCTCTTCTTTCTCTTTCACAACACTCCCCGTTTTTGTGACTTTTTTATTTTGCATGCCCGCGTGCACGCTTTCCCCACTGTGTCTCATCAGACTGCCCTGGTTCCTGTTTTGTCAATAAATCTTTTTCCTATGTGACATTTTGACTCAGATATGCGTTCTGCTTCATCTTAGAGACTCTGGCTCGCACACGACTCACAACGTACTCAGGGAATGTCCCGGTGTAGTATTTTGCTACCTCAATTTGTATTTATTTGACGGTTTCGCTTGTGCACAGATAACTAGCGCACCATAGCCAGCTGTAGCGTACCCACTGATTACGTCAGGCTTATGTATCGTACGTGGTAGTACCTCAGCATCCCAGAACAAATAAGTAATGACTTGGGTCAGGAGTTTACGAGTATTTATAATAAATAAAACACAGTCAAGGTATTCAGGGAAACGTTATCTGGGTTAGCATAAATAAAAACTTAAAAAAATAATAATAATCACATTTCAAGTACATAGAGTCGAGTAAAAAACTTCTGATGGTTCGTACTTTTTCTATGTAATGACTCACAACCAGTGTGACTCGTTTGGGTGACGTGTGATGTGTCCATCGGCCAAGTACCACCGGTGTGATGTAAGAGAAGTGAACAGAGAGCGTACACGTGCACACAAACACACACAAACACACACACACACATGCACACGCACACGCAGACAACTGCTGCGATCCGGCGCACATAAATCGGGAGAAAGAAATCATTCGGAATAAGGCGGGAAAAATACATAAATAAAAATCGGATTAAACGCTAAATAAATCGCGAAGAATTAATAACAACGACGTACGAGAAGGTCGTGGGAGTCGTTACTAAATTAAGAAAGAAGATGCTGGAGAAAAAAGACAAAAATTTTTTTTCGTGGTTGCGACAGATCACTTTTAATTACACAAACAATCGTAGGTGTGATCTTTTCGGGGAAATGAGTACCTGAAACGTCGGATCACGGGGTGGGAAGCGGGGTGTGTGTGTGAGAGACGTATCGCGGCAGGTACTCGGTTGCCAAAGTTGCCAACTACCTAAATAATATCGCATTGTTTCGACAGGTACCCAGGCACCCAATTAAAACCGACTCCGTGGACGCCCATCATTTGAAATCATCAATTTAATTGCGACATTCTGACAAGGTCGACACACGAGAAACGGTACCTGACTGGGTACTCCGACTCCCACTTTGCACGGCGATACCCGGGGCCCATCCTTTATTTATTAATAATCCCTTGGATTTTTTATTTTTCTTATTCATTTCTCCTCGTATCAATAACAATAAATCCTAATTTCACGTTAGATTTATCGCCGGAGACCTGTCACTTTCGCAACTACCCCCGTGCCGCTATTGACCGATTGCGCAGCGGGGTAACCACAAAATCACATTCGAGCGACAAGAAGAAGAAGAAGGACAGGAGGAAAGATGTATCGTTTATTAATAACAAGACGCAATTATGTCCACAATGGAAGTAGAGTGGTGGTAGCCGTCGCAGAAATGACTAAATTACCAGGTATCCGACCAGGTTTATTTGCCTAATGAGAAAATTGGACGAGGTCTCCATGGGCTCCCGCTCCTCGGTTCTCCCTCCTCATCACTGACAAATTTACTGTATACGTTTTTTGTTGTTTGTCAGCGAAATCCGGTCGCTTTAAATAATTTCATTGATATTATTAATAATTAAGCCAAAGACGTTTGAGCTCTGGCCTGTGGTCATTAGTCTCGGGCACGTAATGTCGGACCACCCGAGCATGTGGAGAACCGGGCAGGGATTTTGGTTAATTTGGTACGCGTGCCTGAACCTATTTAAGTATCCCCGGTAATTTGCTCTCGGAAAAGTCGGACGAGTGCGACCGTTTCGCATTTACCATTTGTACATCTCGTTCACTGACTGCTCTTTCTGGTATGTCTACTTTCGTTGTTAATTTCCCGTGGGGGTGCGTCAGGTTCGCGTACCTGCTTTCCACCCTTCATTCATCCTCTTAGGTGTAGTGTTGAATAGATCAAATGGTTGTACTCGAGTTTGTGAACTAAACAACAAGTGCTCTGCACTACATTACGCTACCTGCATATGTCGCTGGCAAAAAAAAAAGAAATATAACTAACACTAAGAATAGTAGGTGGCTAGACTTCTATTTTTTTGAGGGACTCAACAGAGTAGTTAAGGTAATTTAACCAAAACACGTAATAATGTAAATACAACTGTAACATCTCAACAATAACAAGTACAAAACGTTAGGTTAAGTAAAAAGATGCCACTAGGATACCAATGAAGTACACATGTAGATATTCGACTATAAAGTTCTTGTGCAGAGAAGAAAGGATAATAAATGTCAGCCACAATGCTCTGTCCTTAATAATATATAATAGACATATGTACGCGAATAATTTAATACCATCGTCCCTTCTGCTTGTAATATACTAAGCAGACCTCGTTCTGTACGAAGTATAATAACGAAAGGTACGGCATAAACATAGGTAGGGCACAATAGTATATTGTTACAGTATAAACATAAGCTTGAGCTACGTTAGGCGAAAGGTAAACCTACAGAATTATACGCCACACCATCGAAAAGATAGGGAATTAATAATAAAAGACAGAACACGAATAAAAAATTCAAGTGTAGAACACAACAAAAATGGTACTACGAACTAATTGAGAATAAATGTTTAAATAAATAAACGTCACGTTACTCGGTGTACAAAAATTATGGAGGCCACCCTAAGAGAACGAAGCTCGATGACATATATTGATGATAGACAAAGGCATAGGAGTTGGCTCGCCGTGTAGCGGACGCCACGATAAGAAAAAGCAAAAATCTCGTGAATTAATGCAGAATAATCGGGTTTTATCTGCCTGGAGAGACAGGTACCACACTCCTCCTCGATCGTCGGGCTGGGTTTAGGCCGGAAAGCTTTGAAGGCAAACGAGAGACTGCCTCGGAGGGCCGCGGTGACAACACGTACCTTAGACCACGTCTCCTGCTGTTATATTTGCTGTCAGGTAGATGTTATCGCGCTTTTTACCGAATATATTTATATTATCACCTCGATTTAAACTCATACTCATGAACATCACTCCCTGTGTAAGTCACGGAGGTGTTCTTCTTTAAATTTGTTTATCCATAAGGAAAGTATCAATTTATATTGTTAACATCTCCTACTACAATCAATGTGACGTGTTATTTTTATCATATTTATATTGTCACATCGTATTGATATACTGTTCGATATCTTCGATTTATCAAGGTCTTCTTAAGTGATTATGTACATTTCAAGAACTGAGTTTAAACACGTGCCATTAAATAGTTCTGTTATTATTAATGTTGTAAATACATTAATAATAACATACATTTGAAAATAAATATATAGACAAATAGAAATTAAAAATTAAACTGTATTTTTTTATTTTATGGTTAATTTTATGTATTATATTTATTTATGTATTGTATTATATTTAATATCGGTTTAATTTTTATCCATTATTTGATATCCAGTAAATTGTTACTTACAGTATTATACAAATTACTGTGAAGTTGACTTCAATTACTGTGAAGTTACAATTGCATTTTTATGTACTGACACCGTTTTATTGTATTGTTATGTTGTAATGTTGAAATCTATGGATCCAGGATAATACTGTGTTGCTGTACTATTCTAATTAGCTCCTGTTATTTTAAATATACGACTACCATCGTTTTAAAATATTTTGTAAATTTTATAATATATAATTCTGAAAATAATTAATTATTTTTTAATAAATTTTATTTAACCTTCCAACAAATCATTTGTATTATTTCCAGACAGTTACTCATAGAAAAAATATACAATACTATTGAGTTTTTAATTTCCAACTCCTGACAAAACAGTCCTACCAGTGTCCACATTAATAAAACTTTCTTGTATGTTTTCATTTGTACAAGTTAAGGAAAAGTTTTATATATATATGTGTAATATAAATATTAATTCTCAGGAAGTAGTCTAATTTACCATGACGAACACAATAGCTACCTGGAGTCTCTGCCAAAAAGTGAAGTACGAGAGAAGTGATTTACCAGTTACCATTACCGATCTTTACAATTTTACTAATGAACCTGTAACGTCTGTTACATTGTTGAAATTTAATATTTTTATCTTATTTTTATTACGTCTGGGTAAACTGATACATTTCCTCTCCATGTTGAATAATCAGGTGATCAAATTGTTCTTAGCATCTAAGCAGAAGTATTTAGCGTAAGGTCGTTTACAGGTGATTTGGTAACGTTCCAGGTAGGTACACGTGTCGAGCTTGGTAGAACCCGATTTGTTTGACTTCAAATGATTACAATTACAAAAATTTGATTGATTATTAATATCAATATTCAGTTTGTCCACGTCTTGTGAAGTCCACGTGGGTGAAGTATGGTGGAAGGTAAGAAAGGTACTGTGAATTATGATTCGTTCTTTCTTTCTGTTTATTTATCCTAAAAAACGTCAGGGGCAGACAAATTGAATAGTTTCATAAAAGGGAAGTGATTTATTTATTAGGTGATGATAAAATTTAAGAGGTATCAAGCGAGCATTATTTCAAGAAGCTCCTGATACTTTGAAAGGAATTTTCAGGAACTAGAGATTTGCTTTTGAATTCAACAGATGGCGAAAACCAAACCGTTTTCGTTTTAACTCTGTTAGAGTTTCAAATATTTGTAATAGAGGGCACTGTCTCATTTAAATTATAAAATGATAGAACTTAAGAGGTATCAGGCGAGTCTTATTTCATTTTGCCCTGATACATTGGGGGAGGAGCTTCAGGTGATTCACTTTAAAACCACTAGATGGCAAAAAATTTCAGGCTGATAAACGTTTTCCAT
The DNA here is from genome assembly GCA_037055365.1 of Polyplax serrata. Lineage (NCBI taxonomy): Eukaryota > Metazoa > Arthropoda > Insecta > Psocodea > Polyplacidae > Polyplax > Polyplax serrata. The sequence goes on along the minus strand of JAWJWE010000038.1, from coordinate 8,911,048 downwards.
AATTTTATTTGTACTACTCAAAGAGGGCATTCTACGAGGTTTTGTATCAGGCGATGATAAAGTTTAGGAGGTATCGAGCATCGATTCTAAAATTTTGCTCCTGATATTTTGGAGGCGGAGTCTCTAGAATTCAGAATAAATCCAATAGATGGCTAAATGAGAAATCTTTTTGTTATTCATTTTGTGAAACATTTTATGTCCACCAGATGGCAAAAATTTCATACCGATGCTCGTTTTTCAAAATTTGTCATGGTTCTCAAAGAGGGCATTCTACCAGGTTTTGTATCAGGCGATGATAAAGTTTAGGAGGTATCGAGCATCGTTTCAACGATTTTGCCCCTGATACTTCGGAGGCGGAGTCTCTATAATGGAGAAGAAATCCACTAGATGGCTAAATGGGAAATCTTTTTGTTATTCATTTTGTGAAACGATTTGTGTCCACCAGATGGCAAAAATTTTAAACTCAGGCTCGTTTTTCAAAATTTGTCATGTTTCTCAAAGAGGGCATTTTACCAGGTTTTGTATCAGGCGATGATAAAGTTTAGGAGGTATCGAGCATCGTTTCAACGATTTTGCTCCTGATACTTTGGAGGCGGAGCTACCAGTGTAGAGAATGTTTCCTCATAAATATACTAGATGGCTAAATGATACAATTACAGTTGTCATAACATTTAAAAAACGCTTCATGTCCACCAGATGGCAAAAGTTTCAACACTATGAAGTTCGTTTTTCAAAAATTTGTCATGTTTCTCAAAGAGGGCATTCTACCAGGTTTTGTATCAGGCGATGATAAAGTTTAGGAGGTATCAGGCGAGCAAAATTTGATTTTGCTCCTGATAATTTAAAGGCGGAGCTTACTGAGATTTCATTTTACATCCACTAGATGGCAAAAAAATTTCTCTGTGTTTTTCAGAAGTTATTAATGTTTCTTGTAGAGGGAATTGGGTGCCTTAGGATGATAAAATTTAAGAGGTATCAGGCGAACGTAATTTAATTTTGCTTCTGATACTTTGGAGGAGGAGTCTAATGGCGAGATTCCTTTTAAATCCACTAGATGTCAGATGACATTAAAAATTTTAATGTCCGATCTTCTAAAAATTTTGATATTTCTATCAAAGGCAAATGATGTTACGTATAAGGCTGTAACGCGATGAAAAAATGAATATTTTTTAATTTTGACATTTCCTCCGGCAGTATCCCTACCGGAGATATTATATTGATGAATAAATTTTTTTACAATATGTTTGTCTATATATTGTGTTCCACTAATAGAGGTTAGTTTAAATAAATACATATATGCATAAAGACTGTAGGAGCGCATGTTAGCTCACTGACTAGGATAAATATATAGAATAGGCTAGAAGGATAAAATTTTAAGGTAAAAAACAACAATTTTGGAATATTTGCTAAAAAATTACTTTATGAAAAATAAAACAACTATAAGATATAATATTTATTAGAAGATATGATTAAAAGAGGTCCACTAGTTTTTGGTTTATTAATAAAAGAAACAAACACGAGCTACGCTAGCCAATTTAACTTTAAGTATAAGATTTAACATGGTAACACAAACCCAACTCAGGCCATTGTTGACACAAATGACCTATTGTCAAAATACAGTAATTTTATTTTTAGATAAAATGGAGAGACCATGTCACAAATAGAAAACACAAATGGAGTCATTAATAATAATTAGTAAGAAGAAAAGAAAAAGGTATTCCAAAAACTCATGTACCTGTTATTTTACAATATTAATAAGTTTACTTCACATTTTACGCATATGAAAGTTCTAAGGGAATTACTGCTAATTAAATCCGTAGAAATTTGTTTTTCAGTATGTTGAGGTTTAGTTGAAGAATTCCGACAATGAACTGCCGCCATACTCAAAAAGAAATTGTCAACGGAAGGTCTAATTACACGTCTAAAAGTTCCAAGAGGTAGTAAATTGTGTAGCTCGTGAAACTTATGTATTGAAAGGGTCCAACATTTGTTTTTCGGTCCAAACTTGGCTTTAACATATCCAGACCCTTGCCGTGATTAGAAGTATTAAATTTAAACGCCGAAATAAAGCAAAACACAGCCGGTCCATCCTTTTTTCCTCTAGAAGGTAGGCAACATTCAAGCGGAGATTTCCTCCAAGAACCAGTCTTTTTTTGGAAATGGTTTAGTTCACGGTTCATTAGTATGCTAATGAGGCGTTTGGCACCGAAGAAGGACCCATAGACCTCTGACATAGGCCCGTGACTTCCATAGTTCCCGACGAACGTGAAACGCTCGACGGATTGATCGACTCAGGTTCATTCGTACCTGATTTCTCCCACACAAGGCTCGTCTCCACCCAGACCCATCATCACTCACCTGGATTTTCAGGGTGAAATCTCCTGGGTTCGGTGCGTCCTTGAACGACTTTCACGGTTCCTAGAATTTTGCCTACCTGAGCCATCCAGCCAGGTGTCAGACCATTGGAATTTCCGGCGGATTTTGTAATTTTTGCCGATTTATCTCACCGTTCCCACTTACCTTGTACCGCGTCTGCAAAACGGAACGAATTATTTTCGTAACACTTCTGCCACGATGCGTTGTCGACATGTTACTTTTTAAATCTGACCCGAGGAAACAATAAGTAATTCTTGTAAAACGAGTAATTCATTACAACACTCCCCCCAAGAAGTCAGGTATTGTATTTAGACCATTTCAAACAATATAAAAACCTGACTCTCAACGAGTCAATATCAGCGTCACCACTTTTTGTGTCGCAAAACTTATGTGCTTTCACACATGAGCATTAATATGAGTCATATAGATGTTTACAATTATTTTAATAATATAAAAAAATAAGTAACGTAACAGGAAACGAAACGAGTGACAGAAATTATTCGTCATCGGGGGAGCAACTTGTACAAAAATACATATAAAATGACTACTACTTTTTATGTCACAAAGATCCATTGCTAAACTTAATAAGTTAATAAGTGAATAACACGGGAGGTAAGTTATTACATAGACAACGAATGACTCAAGTTATTCGAAACTTATTTTTGATAGAGCAAATGGGAGAGATGTAAATTCCAAGTAGGTAAATGTAGTTTACCAAGGCCGCGTAGCAGCGGTGCCTGAATGACGAGCACAAAACTTAAAAATCAGCCAGGGGTAGTCACGAAACCATTTCTGAATATCAAATGACGGAATGAAAAAAATTATAAAAAAAACCACCAAGAACGGAGGAAGGAAATAAAAGAAAGAAACGGACGAGAAGAGTCCGAGTATGACCGGTCAAATTACAAAAGGGCAGGGGATACCTGGAGAGAGCGAAACCAGGTGAGAACGTAAAAATAACCAGGTATTTAATTCGCTGGAGGAGGTTAATTCCGGAAGGCGGATTCAACATTGGACTGAAATACGAACCTTGCTGAATTTTTTTCTTCACTTCCGTGGAACCTCAAGCGGTGCAATTAAACATACCTGAAAGAAGAAAGAGGACAACACCCAATGGAATGCGCACACTTACACGGGACCACTCAAGGATTTTTTCTGCGACTACCTGCGACTACCGGTGAGCTTAACATTCCAACGTACTGCCGAGTTATCATCGACGCATATTAACGCTGGAAAAGACAATGAGTAGAATTTATAACATGGAAACTAATAAACGCAAATAAAGATGGCTGTTAATGTAACTCGAAAGAGAAAAACGGTGTTTAATAACAAACAAAAGAACAGTAAAATGAAAACTAAATGTCAAATTAGAAATACAATAAACATATAAAATGAATACACAAACTGCTAATCGGTGGCAAAGCAAGAACATAAAATCTAGAAATAAAACTTACGTAAAGTGAAACGAAAACTCTACGACTCGAAGAAGAACTGAAAATGGATGATGAGAGGACAGGCATCAGGTACGGTGAAAACCTGTAAAAAAAAAACAAGGTATAGAGACTTGCAACGCGTACATAATAAGGCCACATTCGGAGTGTGCATATTTAGGGTAACTGTGAGAACTCGGACAATAAGGCAGAAGAACAGGAGAGCGAGCCCATTAAAGTTAATTCAGTAAGGAATAAGTTGAATACAAAAAATACAAATGTGCGTGTCATGCAAGAGCTGACCGTCAGGTAAGCCCGGAAAAAAATGAAGAACCAGAACCTGTGTGGTACATAAAAAACTATTTATTAAAGTTTCGCTTACTTAAACTTTCTCATTTACTACATTTAGTTTTTAAACCCTTCCATTTATTAAGGTTGTATTTATTAAAATCCTGCTATCCGTTAAGGGCGTATTTATTTAAAAACTTCAACTTATTAAAATTGAAAAACTTCTATTCGTTAATATACAATTTATTTAAAAATTTTATATTTATTAATTTTCCAAAACCTTTATATTATTTATATTAAAATTATATTTATAATAACTTTTAGTATTCATAATTTTATTTTAAATTACCTTTAGTATTAGTAGTTGTATGTATTTAAACTCTTATATTTATTAAAATTCTATTAACTTAAATTCTCCTAATCATTAAGAGAGTGCTTATTAAAAGCTTTCTATTTATTTTCGGTACCACTTATTTAAACGTTAAGCCATTTAAGGTTTTATTTAAGTTGTATTTTTCTGAATCATTCGGAACCTGAAACAATCTTTTTAAAATCAGGTACGGAACTCAACGACCTCTTTCTGTCAGAAAGAAACGAATCTGATTTTCTCTCAGGTACTCTAAATACCTATATTTAACGTACAAAACGATTCGCAAGAGGTTCACTGCTGTTTGCACTTCTATTTTATCTAATTTTGCTAGCTTTTCTATTTTTAGTGTTCTGGTCGTCAGTTTTCGTCGAACCTGACTTTTTCGCTTTCCGTTCAACTGAATTTTTACTGCACTCTACTTCTAGTTCTGTCTATTTCTTCTTCTGGTGGTTCGCCTCCATTCCGTTCCGTCCGTTTGTTTTCTGCCCTCCTTTTCGTTTGCGTCCTACTCAAACTTTTTATGTTCGGTTCCGACATTCTTTCGACCAATAATACTTTCTCCCCAACATAATTAGTACTATATGGTTCCGTTTGTGGTGGAACTTTGGGAAACAAAGTCACTGAAACTTGTCAGCCGGGTCAAGGGTCACGCGCCGGAGATTATTATTTCGCAAAGAGAAAATACGTAAAATAAAAGGCCACACCTGGTAGGTACTACTTGACTCGTCTTTCGATACTCTCTCCCTCTCTCTCTCTCCTTTTGTTGCCTGTGTTTTTTCCAGCTATTTCTTGGAACAGCAAGAATCATCTGAAAGATGAAAAAAATTGTCATTTAACTGAAGAGTATTTAACAAAATAGTTGTAGGAGCGAGTTACCCGGGTACCTGCGTCAGTCACTAAGGCCGGTTTTAAATGAGAAAAAGGCAAAATTTTAGTTTCAGGATTGTGCACAGTTCCATAGTACCTTGCTTCTTTTCATCCCAGTTCTTCTCCGCCTCCGGGTTGAAAGGTCACGTCACTTGTGGATCATTGTGAACCTCTTCTGGCATGAATAACAATTCCGGCGGAGGTGGAAAGAGGGAACTTGTCGTGTTACCCAATGCACGTACTACAAAAATAGAAAGCCGAGTGCAGTGCCAGCCAGCGGATCAAGCAGGTTTTGGCACCGATGACCGACACATAGACGACTAGATAAGATGTGCTGCAACTAGAAAAATTGGTAAAGACATTAGAAGGAAATCAAAGGTATTCAAGTGAGTAAGAGACAGTGAGCGGGTTAGTCGTGATTGGGCAGTGCCAATGAATTCGTTCTGCCTGATATACACTGCCTGGTAAATGGGTTTTTCTCTCTCTCTCTCTCTCTCTTTGTATGTGCATGTGTGTCTCTCTCACAAGAATTTTGTACAATCTTGTTAACCTCGACATTTCTGCCCCTTAACTAATTTCACGTGAAAAGGTAAAAAAGGAGAATTTTTAATGGATCCTGAGGGCTTAAGTGTAATCTCCTTCGACCCTCTCATGCTTCAAATATTCTTCATGCTAAATTCCTTCAATATTTTATTTAGACTTGTTGGAAACGCTTAAAGTATACTGAGTATATTATACATGGGGATGTAATCCTATACACAAATATTATAGGAAGTGGTAGTGACAATCCATCACTTTAATGCGTAATTAACTCCCAGAGACATTGTTTTATCGATATAATTTCTATAAATTTGTATTTTGCTGTAAACAGAAAGCACTAAAACTATGTAAAAAATACTACAAATTTTGAGTAGTGTGGAATACAACATATGAACCGATGAACATTTTTTGTGTAGTCAAGGAGGACAAACATTGAGAAATGCTATAAAAAACTATTCAAAAGATATACATAAAGATAGATGTTCCTAACCTCACAGTGACTCAAGAGTTCAAAAGAGTACAAGTTGTAGTTGTAGTTGAACCTCAATGAGCATAGGCTTTTATACAAAGAATAAAATCCCATCAAAGGAACCTTTGGTTATATTACCTGTGCGCTACATAACCAGTTAACCATACATAATTTGATGAATTGGGTGACACGAAGTCCTCCATTCGTTGGATTAAATAAGTTAACCACAAGCAGGTTCGAGAGATAAACCTAACTTTTAATAGAAATATCAAAGAGTAGAACAAACAGCATCACAGTCCATGGGAACAATGCACATGCATAGCAAGCAGTTCGGAAAACATAAGAATCAAGCAAGAACTGAATTGTCAATAAACCGGCTGCCTACACATACATAAATACATAACATGTGAATAGGACAGAAGGCACATACGGTACATATAAAGCTATAAATTTTCTTATTTATTTAATAGACAAATTTATTTACCCGCCTGGTCCACCAGGTCCATGCAACACACCGAAACAACACAACCACCAGAAAATGCGATTTAACAATATTATTATTATTATTATTAATATTATTATTATCGATATACAAGTTGATAATTTTTGGAAAAGTGGCCAAATGCATGCAATTAATTTCGACGTTCGCGAACATAAATAAGTAAATTAATTAACTAACTCGACGTCGAACACAAGTTAAATAAATAAAATACATTACGAGTGAAATTCCAACGTGCTTTTGCCCACATAGAATTTTCTAGTATTGTGAAACGGCCAAAGGTCAGGTGGTATATTAATAATTAATAAAATTCGACGCCGACGAGAGCTTTTCAAAAACAATCACTATCATTATTAATAAAAAATTAATAATCTCATTACGTCGGTTACAAACAAGTTTGAAGTCACATTAAACAGAAAAAGAACCATGAGTACATTCATACATAAGTTATAATGGAAATTATATATATAGAATACCATCACTTATTTATTTACCAGCTCAATTTTAATAATTTTGCGTCCGATTCGAACACTTTTACTTTTTCACACAAATCGCGGCAACAAAATGTCATCCGAAGACTTTCACGTACTCCTAGATAATTTTCCGTTTTAATTTATTTATTTATTTATTTATTTATTTACTCCCATGGCTGGAAGCGAGGGAGATTTACCGAGGTCAAAACCGTCATGACCAGAAAAGCTGGTAGCCAATTTCTAAGCCTTTCGTCGTGATGAAGGTTTTGAAATTGAGTGCTAACGGGGGTATCAAGCGATGATCTTTCACGTGAGTATGTGTGAATGTTCGGGCTTCATAATACATTGGATATTATATAATAACATAATACCTGACTCACATGTCTTGTGCGGCCGGAGAGGCTTCCACCAGAGGCAATGCATAATATCGGGAGAGAAGGTTCTCCAATGCCATTACGTTTTTATATATTACAAGGACGTGGTGACAGACAAAATAAATAATTCATCAATATAAACGTTTGTAATTTAATTATGGATTCCGGTAATCCTTTCAGTCGAAGTGTTAATAAATAATGGCACATAATTATGACAAATAGTGCGACTAAAGGTTTCGTATTTCACAGAACTCAACGAAAAAGAAGTCAAAATATAAAAAAAGTAGTAGTAGTGTAGTACTAGTAGTGGTGGTAGTAAAGAAGTAGTCAAAAAGCAGTAGTAAAATACAAAAGTCCGTGGAAGCAACTACCAATACTACAAAAGTATAGGCACCTGTACTACATGTCGCTACAACTTAGTTTCTTATTTTAAAAAATAAGAATTGTAAATAATTGATTTCGTGCTACAGTGAAAGAATTAAAAAAATTTACAACTACATAAAATTAAAATAATGGTGATAATAACAATAATATTTCAATAATAAAACATGCGTACAGTAACTTAAAAATATTGCAGCGTAGTACAAAGATTTTTGATTATTACATGAATATTATTATATAGTTGTAGTATAATGTTATTAAACCTTTATTATTGTATCATAAACTACGCATTGGGCTGCGATAGAGGTTACATTATTATTACACTTCCATTATTATGATATTTCTATGTAACACTTCTTAAAAATGATTTTACTTATAACTCTAAATTGGGGCTTTACTTAGTACAATAAAACTGTAATAAAATAATAAAATTCATTTGGAGAATAGAAGTTATAATTATATCTCACATTACAATATCATACAATTATTATTTTTATATTATATTAGCAGTTCTTTTAATAAACGAAAGTAAATGTGGCTTTTTAGTGGGTTAGTGCTTGCGTTCGCGTGTCAAGTGGTCGTGTGCACTCGAAAATGTTATTGATAAGCCAGACGTGTGTCTATTACATAAATACATAACTCTGTCTAAGAAACTAATTATAAAAACAAAAATTTCGACTTCCTGGCAAATATTTTACATTCAAGAGTTTTGCTCGGGCGTTGTGTTGAATTACGCAACGTTCACTTCAAGTGCAACTTAATAATAATATAAATAAGAAAGTGCTGAATTGGAAGGGAACACACGTGTGCGAACGCAAAACCAATTTAACGTAACACTACAACTTAGTATCATTACTATCATTACCGCAGAGTGTAAAATATCCAGCGCGACTGCTTACATTAAATTACATAATTTGTATGTACATGACTAAAGTGCTTATCATTCCGTTGCGTACGCGATAATAACAGCGTTAGCAATCGTAATTAAGTTATTAGAATTTAAAATTAACCAATAATTCAATATAAGCTATTAATATTTTAGAGGCGATGTCGGCCATCCCGTGTGCGCGGAGCACACATTCCGCAAAAAAAAAAAATAAATAAATTTATTACTGCTGCTAATAAATAACGCGCGGGTATTCGTTCCCATTGACTGATTACAGGTTTTTGCATAGAAAAAAAAAAATAACCCGCGTGTAACCCTGAAACTCCAAAAAATACCGAGGTACCCGGTGCTAACCGACCGGTACCTTTTGAATCAGCTCACATTTACTCTCCCTGTCAAGGTGGCTCTCCTTGTCTGGTCCTCACCAGAGCCCACTCCGACTCTTCGGACCAAATAAAACGGTCCGAAGGTGACCAACCTTTTAAAAGGATCTCGGAGACCGTGTAATTACATGCTGGCCCGTTACTCGACTGCCTATTCCTGGTGTTAATAATATAAATTACGATGTGTTCTCACAATTATACTCCGGGCGTTATGCACATGTGCATGTACACTACATGTTAACGATGTGCTAAGAATATTGTATTTCCGCCTGTGAGGGAACCTTGAGATGAGTTGTATTGTGTAATAATATACATAGACGTATCGACGGGAGTAGTTGGAGACACGCGAAAAGGAAATTTTGGTTTCTCTGCCTCTCAGACAATAATCCCTGGGTGGAACGTTCGTATAATTTAGTTATATTTTATATTATTTTTATATTGTATTATATTATTTAGTTATATTATTTATGAGTTATATTGATGAAACCATTCAATATCAGAGTGTTTATCGCATTATAAAGAACTAGAAATATATTAAGAGTGGAATTATCATTGTGTGTACATTTTTTTTGGTATTAATAGGGTTTGTTGTAGATTTAATATACATTTACATTACCCGTCGTGGGTTCAGAAAGAAAACTTGAGAAGAGTGCGAACATACTTACCAAGAAATGTTTGAAGTATTACAAAAATGACGGATATTTTCTGAGTACTACACAAGGGTTAAACGTCGCCTACAATCACGTCATAGTCACTTAAGATACCAATTCTATAAAATTACAATGTCGTTATTTTGGGCAGTAGAACGTAATTACATTTTAAAAATTAAGAACTGCGCAGAGACAGTGAGGTTTCCACTACTAGAAATCCTTCTGTTCTATAATACTTAGTTTGTATTATCGAGTCTAAATATGGGGTCTTAAAATATAAGTGTGCCTCTTACTACTATTTCTATTACGATACCGCAACTAAGAGAACTCTCTAGTAATACCGCTGCTACTGCAACAACCACTATTTCAACTACAATTATCATCACCCCCACTGCTATTTAGGTACAAAAACAACAACAACTAACAACTTCAGAACAGAAAGTACTATTTACACTTAAGAAGAACATTACACTTAAGAAGAACATTACACTCAAAAATAAATCTCTTCAAACAGATACATTATCCCTACTAACAAAGTCTTTTACTACTATTACTATAGAGTTGGGTCTATTACATAGAAGAATATACCATTACTACAAGTCCAAAAGGTACACCCTTTATATCAAGGAACAGTTCTGTCAGACTAGATTTCGTAAAGAGCATATACTAAAAATGAGGTATATTACAGTGTTCTACTACGAACGTAATCTAGTAGAAAGACTAGAATAGAACAGAAACCACTGATTGTGGGAGACAGAAAAGGACCCGCACACACACACACACAACATAAGAACGGTAGAGCTGTGCTACACACGTAGGTGAGTCTTTCAAATAGTTCCACGGTAGTTACACAAACTATTAAAAAAAAAGTAAAAAAAACTACCACCATTTTTGGTACTAGATCGTCTATTAGATTCTTCCCGGCGTGCTCACCATTTTTCTTCAGAGATCTGACGAGTACCTTCCGGCTACGACCGGATGCTGAGTGTAAAAAAATGGATTAATTCATAACAAGTTGAGCGCGCGTGCTCTCACCCATTTAAAAAGTAGAAATCCTAATAGTATCACTTTTTTATTTCACCCGGTAGCTATTTATCACCATTATTACTACCGGTGTAGCATTAAGTTAACACTCCCGGGTTTTCGACTGGCCGTGTGACAAAAAAATTACAGGCACAAAGAGTAATTTTTTTCGGTATTAATTGCCCCGCCGTCCATCTCGCTCTCCTTATTTATGGTAATTCCCTTCTCTCTCCCTTTCAATTTAATACGTTTATGTAAATTTATACATACATAAAAGTATATTTAACGGGTGTTTAATTAACATCCAAATATATTACCGTTGAAATGTATTAACACGGGTTATTTGTCTTCGTGTCGGAGCGACCCGACCGTCAAGACATGTTAATTTCAGACCGAAAGACTTCGCCATCAAATTTTATTGTGTAGTTATTTATATAATAAATAAAGCAGAGGAGAAAGAAGACAAAACAAGAAAACACGTTGACATAAAAAGAGAGAAATCTACTTATTCGGACAAGTTTGAAATTGACAAGATACTATTATTAAATAATAATAAAATGACCGGGTACCTGTACTTCAAGCTCAAAAAGTGAGATTAACAATATAGAACACTACCACTACTACAATATTACACCGTTGTACCCTACTACAGTTGTATATTCCGAATCTACATATATATAAATATTTTCACCGTATTATATTCTTTACTACAACACCGGGATATTGTGGTGGTTTTACGTTAGTTTAGCTTTACTTGTTACAAAAAAAGACACAAGTACTCTGCTTTTAAGAATTTTAGCAACTCACAACTCACAAACTTTATATGGAAAATACAAAACTTAAATAAAACAAATAAAAAAAACAACATGATGAAAATCAATAGTAATTAGTCTCGAATTGTATAATGTTTTTGTCTGTTAACACGACTACCTGGTTTCCTATCGATATCCTAACATGTTCAATTGTTCATGAATATTATAAGAATAATAGATAGTTGGAAGTTTTACGTCTCCTATAATATACATTATTACATACATTTAATAAATGTGCATATTAAGTTATTGAAAATAATACTACAAGCATGATATCTTGGTTACATCTAATTAAATAATTCTGCGTTTTGTCGGACGAAAGTTTTAATTATACGAGCCAGAGATTATGTTTACGTTATTGAAGTATTAACTAACAAACTAACTAACTAACCATTAACTTAGTTCAAGCACTTCTTATTATTTTAGTATTTAAATATTGTATTTTGTTTAGGCACACGTACATGAAATGTAAAACGGCCTACGTATACTGTTACAGAATTTCTATGAACCCTTATTTTGCGTATGTTTGAAATTAAAAAAAAATATTGATTACACTATTATTTATTGTATTATATTATTAATATTATTACTATATTGAATCCCAAAAACGAATAGCTCGAACCTAATATTAAAGTCAACTGTAGCGTGTAATGAAGACGTGAGTCAGGCACGAGGCGTACGGCCAGTTGCAACGTGTTGCACACGATATTATATGTGTCAATATAAATATATATAGACATTAAAAAAATATAAACGACGTGTGAGACGTAAACGTCTGACAATTGACACGACGCGATTGCTATAAAATAAGTATGTATATTTATATTGTTCCTACGGGGAGAGGCTGATATTCTCTCTGATTAATAATATTAATACTAAAATATGCCACGTCAAAACTGTTACCCGGGAAACGTATAAAAAGATTATCGTTTTATGTCGGTCATAAACACACTACTTTATTTATTCTCGGTTTAGTATATTTCAATTTATACGTTTATTAAGCATAAATGTCTACTCTTAATGTCAGCGTATCGCTTTGTAAACAATATACCGAAATATCGTTTGTTATACAATCGTTGTAACGCGACTGATTAAGTTATAAAACATAGCGTTTATTAACTATTTAGTTGTAGGTAATTACACCCGGTGGTGAAAACTTTATGTTCGATGCATGATAACTGCGTTATGATTATCATTTTTATAGTTCCGAGGCATTTTTTTTTAGTTTTTCCTTGCTGAAGTTGAGAAATAAGCCGAGGGAAACCTAAACTTTGTAGTCGCCCCCGATTGACGTGGAAATTTACAAGTTTATTGAATGTATCGATCGGTTTGTGCCCTTGCACTTCCGGTTCTGTCGATAATTCAATCAGATCGTGGCGTTAGAATAGATTGAGGTTTTCCGTTTCCGCGAGTGTCGTCTGCGTGAAGCAACTTCCGTTTTCTGTCGCCTGATATTTCAACAACTCAGTTCTATTTTCTAGCGGTCAGTAGGCTAAATCCATCTTCATGTCATCGTCGATGCACGAGAAAACATGCAATTTGCAGTACGAGTTGACGTGACCAAGGTGAACTGGAGAGAGAGAGAGAGAGAGAGAGAGAGAGAGAGAGAGAGTCGACGTTTGACCGAAGCTTTTAATTCGTATTAATTTACGTTTGTGCTTGTTCTTCTGCCACGACCGAATTGGAAAATTCCAAATTAAATCGGTTTCCCGATGGAAATGAGTTTTCGCACGACAGCAGTGAACTGTTCAATTTGTCTACCGCCACGACGAGCGATTTAAAACGATTTCCGTCAATTACTGCCGGGCGTTTTCGTCGTGGCCGTTCACTGCAAGGATGGGTGCCAGGTTGCAAGCCTTGGAATGTCGTGAACTCGAAGTGAATGTACCTGTCGTACCTGATGCCCCCTAACTGTTACCAAATCGTTAGTTTAATTTCCGAGTTTGAAAAGTTGTACACAAATAGAAGACTAATTAGCGTAAGTTGTTTAATTTTTTATACAACTTTGACGTGAGAACCTGATCCTGTGGGTGCGATTCCAACTCTGCTGCCCCGGCGTGGTCTTCTGTCGCACCAGACGAACGAAGCCTGAAAACTGGAAATTTCTGTTGCGGGTAACTTCCATCAGGTACAACCTTACGCACGCTCACAACTACACCGACTCTCTACGACCTGGCAAAATCGTTTATCCGCGTACCTGAAGTCGCCACAGGTTTTCGGCTTTTGATCTTTTGAAAAAAAAACTTATGCTTATTTATGAGTACCTTCTCCTTCGTTTTCTTAAATTCTGTTTAAATCTCCCGAGCGCCCGTGCCCTCTTCTTTCAGGTTAATTTTACAGTGTTGTACCTTCCTCTTTCTCACACTTGTCTTCATCTTTTCCTCACTTTGGTTTGCCGATGTGACCGCCTCTCATTCACCCGCCATTAATTTCATTTTTTTTTTAATTTTCCAATGTTCAGCTCGAGTTTGACAAATTTCTTTAGCGTGTGCCGCGCTACACACCCAGAATTCTTTCCCTATGTACATTCGGTTAGACGAGTTGACTCGAGCTTGCTATTCTTTTCTAGTTTTAGGAGCAGCGTTAAATAACTTAATTATTTGTCGTAATTGTGCACTTCGGTTAAGAGTTCCATATTGTTCAGGAATTCGTATTGCAGGTTAGCTTCGACCAAAACTGTATATCATCTTTTAGACTTAATATAAGTTTCCCCTCGTGACAATTTATGCAAATTAATTATCCACCGACCGTATACCTGGACAAAACAGTTTTTCATTTCTTAGATTACCTAACTCCATTAATTAAACTTTAACAAACCCATAGATATCTTCTGATCCTTCGATTTTTCTTTTACTACGTAATTCTGTGTATTATTTCTTTTAGGTTCTTCTTCTGTGTCTTTGACTTCAAAGAATCTTATTTATTGTGTATATGTTTATTAGGAATTTATATACAAGTGTATTTTACATACATGTATAGGTAGTACACCTTTTATGATTGTACAAACGTTTTAAAATTGTATGTAGCCTATTAATGTAGTTGTGTAACGCTAGTACTTAATGCACAATTGTACGTGCTATATGCTCTTTCACTTGTTTATATTTGTAAATATTTTTCTGGACTTACACTCTTCTGCATACTTTTTTCTAAGAACTGTTTAGGGCGTTCACACCTTCTCAAACGAACATTTCTTTACGCATAATTTAGTGCTTTGTAATGTTAATATTATAGCACGTTATGGGTAGTTCATTTTCGGGCAGAGGGCAACGATGCATACCAAAAATCCTCTAGGGTAATGTTTACGAGGTCTTACAAGAAGGTGGCAAGCACCCCACTGACCCGTTCACCGTATCAAATTCCCTATCACGAAGTTAACTCAGGTACTTGAGGAACACCCGAAGTACATGATTCGACACAGATTCATCTTAAGTTATAGTTTGATGTCTCAATAAGCCGGAGTCGACGAGGGGTCGTAAATCAGGCTAAGCAATCCGTAGAAGGGTGCACTAAAGAGGAGGAGATGACATGTTCGCTCTCGGGCACACAAGCACAGGTTTCACAATAAATCCACGGACTTGATGTGTTGTTTTTCACAAAGGTTCGGGTACTCTCCTCGGGTTCCCCAGCCTAACAGCTGACTACTCAATTCATCAATCACTCGACCTCACCTGGCATTTCTACTTATCATCTTTCAACCGTCACTCTTACTATAAATAGACTTGTTCGTGTAAATAGTCGTTTGAGATGTGTTCACCAGGTAAGGCATGTTAATTACAAACTAGAAATTACGAAAAAGAAATACAGATAGAAAAAGTAGTGTATAGCTTTTACAGTGCAAGACAAGGCAAAGGGAAATATTACGTTTTTTAAAAAGTTGAAACAATTCAGAACCACGTTGGCAAAGTAAAATAATATCTTGTGCTATTAACTTCTACTGGCCCGCTGTACAGTAATCTAACCACAAAAAAATGTTGGTTGAAACGTAATTGACCTTATAAGCTGAGGATGACGACGGTACTTGACAGTACACCAAGATTCACGGGGTACTAGGGTTTGATTCAAAAAATTTTTCAAGGAAACGGGGGACAAGAAACAACAAGTAACAGTATAAGTTGTATAGAGCTAAGTAATATTACAAGCAGTAAGAAGTGTAAGTACAAGAAACAAGAATAGTGGTAAAATAAAACATGGTAGAACACTACTTCCCCCACATAGCAAACATTCAAATATAGCAAAACTACTGTATTAGACAAGGAAGAAAATCTTTCAGTACACCGCCCCTGAAACTTCAATTAACGCAGAAATGGACAGAATCCTCTTGCCGTCCTTGCACTTGTTTTACTACAATTCTCGAATAGGAGATTTTTAATTATAGCATTGCAATTAATAGTCCAACATTTCTCATCCATTATGCATCAGAAGGAAAATTAGAGCTTGTGTATGTATGAGAGAGAGAGAGAGAGAGAGAGAGAGAGCGAGGAGACGATGTTTGGTAGTTGCCAAAAGCCAAAAACGAAATTCTTCTGCTTTCACCTTTCCAGTTTTCCATTTACCCTCTCATCCAAGCACATTATATCCTCATGCTGTAATCTTTTTTTGGCAGCGATTAGCCACGGTTCAGAAAGAATAATCTATATACAAAGAGAGAGAGAGACAGACAGAGAGAGAGAGAGAGAGTAGATTACCTTTGAATGTGCTCATCTAAGTTATGGCTTGTAAACATGTTGCGAATTTTTAATTTTCTTCTTTGTATGATATTTTAGAGGTTGTATCGTTTTTATAGTTGTACCTTCTCAATTATCATTCAACCTCTATTTATGTATTCCGCAGTCCTTTCTTTAATTTTCCTTTCCTTGAAGTTTTACTTCTATTTCAGTGAAGACCCCTCGGGTGTTGATGCATGACTTGAGAGTTCGCATGCAACTCGTAAACTACTGCAAGCATGTTTTTTAATTTTTGTAATTCTCCTTGTTCTTTCAATATTTTGTTTTATATACCGTAGAGTTCAATAAGTGTACTATATTAGGTATTACAAGTGGTTTGCTTGAAGTTTATTAATTAGTTACAAGTAATTCGTAATGAAAAATAATGATTTACAGTTTTTTTGTCGTGGTGGTCGACCAGAAAAACATGGCCATGTGTATAATTCTATTTAATGCAAAAATAATCTAGTGTTAGAAGACGAGAGAGCACAACTATTTACGACTACGCTCATTCAGTATTAGGTTACGCTAGAAAATTGTAGACAAACACGCAGTCGTTTTGCTCTAATTCCTCCAACAGTCCACTTAACTCTGCCTTTTGTGTTCATCTAGCGAATAGCGGAGGCAGCGTTAAAGAAGGTACTACAGGGAGCATTAATCACTCCATCACGAATGTCCGCGGGGGTTCCGTTTTTCCACGTTAAAAATTCGTCAAAAAAATTTGACTTCGATACCATCGCCAAGGAAGTCAAAATTAACTTTTGACTTCTTAACTTGGTTATGAAAACTGTATTTTTTTTCAGCTGCTCACCCTCGAACACCACGCACTTTACTTCTTGCTGGTACCACGGATGTCTGCTGCAGCCGTAAAGTCCTCCTCCGTTGAGTACTCGCTCCCGCCTATCAGCGGCACTATGTACATACATATAAAAAAAAGTTAATAAAATTCAAAGGAAACGCATGCAACCGATAATTTCACGTCTTTGCTATGCTACTCAGCTATTATTGCTGTTATTTATTGCGGGCGTTTGGAAATTTGACAATCCGTGGTCAATTCGCTTACGTTTAGCGGTGATTATAATAATCAATACGTGGGATTTAATTTCATTTAGTGTTCTCTCTCTCTCTCTCTCTCTCTCTCTCTTTGCACAATTTCCGTAAGTCTCAGGCTCGGTTGATCGGCCGTTTCGTTTGACTTTCCTTTGGCCCAAAGGCCTGCGTGCTTAGCCATGCCAACCAGAAACCCGTGAGAGACCGTGAGAATTAACTTTGGATTATTTTTCTCCTTTTGAACTGCAAAACTGGAAATGTGTAATTAACCGCGTGGAATTGTACGAAACGGTAACAAAATGGCTGATGAACCTGGGGAAGTGAACCAGTACATTGTTCGTAAGGAACAATGTGCCACCACCACCGACACCGTCGAACACCGTACGGATGAAAGTATTTTCTTTTAAAACTTCAAAATTAATTAAAAAATAAGAAACTTATCGAATGGAACAATCTGAAGAAGAAAGGAGCGTAACTTCTTTCACGGGAGCAACTTGCAGAGTCAGAGATTAATAGATGAAGGCGGCGTCGCCACAATTCAAATCTTTCTAAGGTCCGTGCAGAGTTATTTTTCATGTATTAAAAATGATTTTTTCAGGCAGCTTTATTAATTCTACACGGGATGCTTCCGTTTTTTAAGGAGAACGCGTCGGAGCGGTGGAGTTGCCGTAAGGAACCGGTGGGTATTCCTCGGGTTTTGGGAGTCACTGCGACTACACCCGACGAGAGTTCATTTCTTTTCTTTTTTACTTTTCAGAAAAAGTATTACCCCGATGTGACCGATTAAGAAATAGAAAGGCCAGATCGAGAACCTCGATTGTCTTCTTTCCTTAAAGCGTTAAAACGGCGATGAAAGGACTCGAAAACACACTGGTCCGCTAAAAAGTTAATTATAGTTTTCTACGTGTTACGATTTTATCTGCACCGAATGCGAGATGCACATGGCTTGTTAATTACACCGTCCGAGTGTCATTTATAATGCGTATAAAATAATTTCTTTCAGGCATGGGTCAGTTTTTTTTAACGTAAAAGTTGTGTTATTTGCTATCAATAGTGGTTGATAAGGCCATGTCGCCGGTTGTTTAACTCTCTTCTTCTTCTTCTCCTCCTCCTGCTCGGTCTTCGGTCGAGGTCTGTAGATTTTGAAAAACACATTTTCAAGTGTATGTTACATTTTCGTTCGTGCGGTCAATTGGATTTCCAAATAAAGGACCTTCACATCTCTCTGACCCGGAACCTCTTCCAAAAAATACAACTCTACCCTCGTTTTTGTATTTTTCGGGTTGTGTTCACCAGTTCGAACATTTCGGCACATGTTAGAAACCACTTGACAACCCTAAACCTAGTGAAATGGAAATTTAAGCGTTCAATCCACAAGTGCTCAAATGTGTCCAATTCTATTTATTTATGGATGTTATTAAAAAGGGAAGGATGGGGGGGTTAAAACACTTCGCTCGGAAAAATTAAAGACAATAAATAACGAATGGTTCAGAGCCCGGCGAGAAATAATCCAGATAAGCATCAGACGTTTGCAAATAAAGACATTTGCAGTGATGTAGGAGGTAGAACAAGAAAGCGTCTCTGAAGTAAACAAATCCATGAGACTTAAACGAGGAAAAAGACTTACCGCAGGTGAGATACCGAAGTAGAAAAAGTAAAAGCGGATTGGTTGGTACGCGGTGGTGGAATAATAGGCAATAGAGAAGGCAGGCCAATGAGAGAGCAGTAAGTACCTGGAAAGACGTGAAACACTTTCGTGGAAAAAGAAAAAGTAGAAAACCTTCAACTACATAAAGTGGGTGTAAGTTTTGTTGGTGGGTGTTGAAATTTGCAAAGCGGGGCCGAAAATGAAAGGCTCAACGAGAAGGACTACGAAAATAAAAATAATCTGCGGAATAAGTGAAGAATCGGGGTAAAATGGCAAGTAGAAAATGATTGGAAATTTTAAAACAAGTATGACAGGACAGAGTAATAATAATGAGTATGTATCATCAGAACCCCTTCAAAGCCCCAAGAGTTTTTGGAAAGGCTGTCACCAGTCGCTTAGATAAGCTCCCTAAAATCGTTCACGTAGTTCCTTCCGAGAAGTTAAAAATTGTTAAAAAGCAAATTATGTTAAAATGCTGATGCTCCTGCTAATGACAAGTTGAACGTCAACCTTTTACATAACTGCGCCCAGAAGGGTTATGAATGAAGCAAAGAATATGTGGGTAGTTGAATTTTACGAAGGAGACGAAAGGTCCAAATCTGACACATCTGTGACGTACCAAACATCAAAGGACCTATGGAGCCTAAGTAGAAATATAATACAGTTACACGTAATGGAAGTAGTACTGGTACCAGTTGCTAACCAACCCATGTAGTTCTTCTGAAAATCAAATCTCTCCAGTTTGTGCCTTGTAACATTTCAATTCTTCTTTCTGTCGACTCAGAAAGGTAAAGAAATATGTACAAAACAACTGGTGGTATTGTTGACGAGGATGATACAATCGTTAATATTGTTGCACGTAGTAGCACTGCTACCTCAGACTAAAAAAAAAAAAAAAACAAAAAAGCATAGCCCTGACCTTAAACGGGTCAACCTAAAAGTCAAGATAAAAAGGTCAGGAGGAGATAAATAACTGAAATAGGAAACGGTTTTTGTGCAGTTTACCACCTTATCCTATTATGATTAATCATGGCAGGTATTAATATTCAACGGAATCCCTCTAGAAATTCGCGAGTTCCTGCCTGAAATCGGGATGAAATTCTCAAGGACTTTAACTCCGACATTTTATTAAGTGTCATGTTTGCTTTTGATCGGACTTATTGTTCCTCCTGGCAAACTCTCTTGAGTTCCCTCTACCCCTCCCACGGAATTCGTAATTTGTCTTTCACTTTTACATATTATACATAAATTTGATGTCCTTACGCAAACACGAGTTACATAAATTAATGCGCATGCAGCTGAGCGTGTCCAAAGCGTGTGATATTGAATATTTTATTTTATTTACATTACATCATTTCTGTAAATTTGAATTTCTGACTTGCGTTTTATTGAATAAACGATAATTAAATAGTTTTTCGGGTGATTTTTAAATTAATAAAAGCTTATTAGCAGTCCGAATGTGTTATGTAGACTTCACATCACTACAGGAACCACCGGATGATTTTGAAACGGGACACAAAACGCGCCTTTTTCCCCGATGACGTTATTGTCAGGATAGATGACGTCACGACACTAACGACAACGCCATCGGGCGGAAAAAAGGGGAAATTATATGGGCTGGGGGGCTCAGTGCCCCATCGGCTTCCCGGAAAAAAACCCACTGACGACGTCACGAGCTTCCATTCTGCGGGGAAAAGGAGATGTCGCTGCGGACGTTGCCAGGAGCCGACTGCGTCACCGCTGTGACGTCACCGTATTTCAACCCCCAGCTCGCCCTCGGGCATGCGGTGGGTTTCGCGGTAGTGGGAGGGGAGAATCGGTGACGTCCTTGAAACTCGACTGCGTTCCTAACCACCCGTAATGAAATTGATTTTCCAAAGAAAAATGGTATTCGTTTTCAATTTGGTTGGCTCTTTTTTTTTAATTTTCTTTACGTTTTTGTATTCTTTTTTTTCGGCTGCGGCTCCTCATTTTTTTGTCTGCGGAAAAGGTTAATTTAATGTGCCGAAAGGAAGGAAGAAGTCAGGTCGGGGTCGCCTTTAAAAATTCAAAACGCATTCGGTGAAATTGAACGGGACAAAATCAGGCGCTGGTTGAACGTCAGGGACCGGACGCCCACCGGTCGACCGACACGAAAATTGCACCCGTCGAAGTAAAAGGATTGTGTGAATGTTCGACAAACAGCAACATGTGCTGGTCTGCGAGAGGCGAGTGACAACAAAAAAACCTTTTTTGTTCAACTACAGCTGTAATGAAAGGGGTGGTAACCGACTGTGAAGCGATGACACGCCGAAAGAATACATGCCGTGCACACTGTATTAACCTTAAGCTCGTGAAGGGATGTGGTACCTGCTTTGGTTTCCATTACCCGAGGCGACCGAAACCGTCCTTTCCACGCTACTATTACTACTACCCGTACTCTGAGGGCTACCACTCCTCCTTCCTGACATCTTCACCATTAGCATATTCCGACATCTCGTACCACTCAACCGGATTCCCCGTACCTGACGTAACCGCAAAACAGTATATTTATATGCTTGTTTGTTGGTTTTTTCAATTACTCCCCGTGCTTGTGCCCAGGCCCAAAGGTTCGGATCTCCCGGGTGCCCCCTGAGTGCACTCCTCCGGCTTATTCATTCCGTCTGTCAAAACTCTGATACGTCCATCCTACAAGGGAACAGTACTTAATTCGATCTCTCAGGCAGTAATTCGTTTCCTACGATGGACAGGTTTCCTTGGAGATGTGCCGCCTCTGGCCTGCAGAACGTCAGTCAGCCAGGGGGAGACAGGTCAGTTAACAGTATGTAGGTGCCGTGTGGGAACGCATGTAGGCGTCCGACTACCATCTTACACCGCAAGACACTTAACTTGTCTTGTACATCTTGTATAAACGTATATTAAATTAAAGTTAATTAAAATATACAACTCATATTACTTTCTGTATATATGAATCTTTCACTTCGGTTGCCTTCGGCGAACTCTAACTTCGAGGGCGTAATTCTTTCATCTTCTTGAGCACGATGGTCTTAAGTTCGGTAATATTCTCACACTCGAAGATGAGAAAAAATTATGTTTATTTATTAGAACTTATGTACGTATGTGAACTTGTAGAGAACTCCGCTTTCTCGTTAAAATCCCGACAACGGCCCTGAAATGGGCGTACTACGCTCCACTGTAAAATACAGTACACAATATTACAAATTTATGGTACATTATGAAATCTCTAGAGTTTTCACTTTTACTTTATTTCCACAGCAGCAAGCAAACGATTTACCAACATTCTTCTCGTAATTACATAACATTTTATTTGCGTCTCTTTAATGCTTCGCACATCTTCTATTTAGTAGCACAGACAGCGACCTGGAGCTTAACTAAAATGTTTGTCTACCATAAAATGGTTGAAGTCGCTTTTGTGTACGTAATTTTTCTTCGGTAAGGGACACCCAGTTTACATTTCGCTTGACGTTTTTAATTCCTCCACTGACCTAGTTCAATCACTTCCTCTGTGTAAGGGCCCCGACAGGCTGAGTAGTGGCACCATAAGCGGGAGTGAGTGTGTTACGTATGCAGTGACTACGTTGACGACTTTCGTTCGGCTGCATGCGTTGATTACGTGTAAACAATCCCAAGGCTGTCGGTAAAACTCCGCATTTTTCGGTTGTTGTTCCTGTGCGAGAAGATTCCTAAGGACGGATTTGTACAGAAACAACCGTGGGTTGGGTCCCGGTGCCGAAGAACTCGGCTCTCGGAGGTGCGGTGTTGTCGACTTCTTTTGTTCTTCTGGTAACCGCCTTCTTACAGACTGTAATTACAACGTAAACTCGTTAGCAGGTCGATGGTCGATCTAATCGATCTTTGTTTTCCTTTCACACCTTCCATTTTAAAGAGGTTGCCGATGTGATGCAACCCCTGACGTGGCAGCAGTGCAACCCGTGGAAGGTTGGAAAATTTAGGTTTTCAGGAAATTCGTCAACGGAAGTTGTTTTCTGCACGTTTTTTTTTGTCTGAACCATTTGTAATTCTCCTGTTCTATTTCTAGTATTTTGTTCTTTCATTCTGCCTATTTCCTACTTTCTTTTTACTTATTTCTTTCCTGTTTTCTGGGTTTTCCGCAATTTACAAGCCTTTTAAATTATTTTTTATTTGCCTTGGCAGGACCCGAGGGGTTCGTACAGTTCCTTCTATGCGTTGAATAATCATTTAGTTCTTCTTTTCTCTGACATTGCGTCAATTCCATACCCAGCACAGTGCCCCTCCTTTGCCACAAGCAACGGTTTAACCCATTCATCCAATCAATGTCAAGTTTGTATTTTTTCCCTACTTCCCTCGCAGTGGCTTACTTTTTACTTTTAGTTGTTTTTTCATATAACATTAGAACACCGCGTTGCTTCTTGTGAGTTCTGAGTTATTCATTATTAAACGCCGGTCATAAAACCGTTGAACATCCCACCTCTTTCTCTGTATCAATTTTTTTTTCTTTTGATTTAAAATCAATAGAAATAAACTAGAAATGGAAAGCGTGACAGGTCTCTGTATCGTCTCACTGAAGTTGACCTGTGTTTAATGACATTTTGATTGAGATTTCCTTTCCGTAGGACAATCTGAATCGTAAGGTTCAGTCACGAATTCATCTGTTCGCTGTTGACATGAGTTGAACACGCTGACGGAAAAATAAGTGCACCCTTGTCGAGCAGGTCCGACGGTGAAATTTCACGTCCACGTGTACCACAAACCTGCGTAAAAAAATGTCAAGCCGAGATTTAAAGCTTTGACCTCGACTGATAAAGCTTACAATCGGCTTTAATCGTTTCCCTGATAACGTACTCGACGACTTTTGAAACGTCACAATACAACTCAAACACTCAGGTATTGTGGGACGGGAGCCGGCCCTGACGTGGACAACAAACGTCACATTGTGCAGGGAAACCGTGACACCTGGCTTCCTGTCACCGGGAAATGCTAAAAAACATAAACAGTTAATAGTTGGACATCGAAACGTTTTCAAATACGAAAAAAAAGTATGTGGAAGACGGTAGACCAACACCAAAAAGTAAGTTTGTTTCATCATACATAAATTACGTAAATTACTAAAACTACAGGATACATAGCTTGACCCATGGAACTGCTTTGTAGTTGTATGAACGACCCCACTGAGGACCGTTACTTTGAAAGAGAATACCCAAGATTAATAAGACACGACAAAAATTCAAGATCACTTACAAGCAAATGGCAAGAGATCACAACAGATCAGGCAGATCTGCAGTCTGAATGCTCGAGGAACGCACAAAAGTTGTTTGACCTTAAAAGCAAAATGCAATTGTCGAATCTATCGATATTTATCGATTGGCATCTACATGTGGGCAACATGTCGATTGAATGGAGCTCGAATTGACACGGTCCATGCCACGGTCTTTGAATGCCACCAGCAACGGACAACATCACGATGTTCAGCGTTACTCTTTTAATTGCCGGTCTCATGTTCTACCCGAGACTTTTAAAACGTATTATCAACAGTTGTTCATGCGGGAAGGTGGGAAGCGACATGTTGATTTACCTTGCTCCTAAATAATCTGAAACGATTGATTAATTAACCACGGAAGAAATAAAACGAGGAAATAGATAAATAATCGATGATAGATGCAAATTACGGATCTGGTCGTTCCATTTGTCTCAAACTCCTCCACTTACATCTTGCCCAGTGGTGGTTTTCAACATTCACTTCTAGTATTTCTGCCTTTCCTTCTCTGCCTCCAACCATTTCATTTTGTTCCTCCTCTCCTTTTATGTATATTTATACACCTTCCGTACTTTAGAAAAGCAGATGTACACGGTTGTTTAAAAATCAAGTGTCACATCGTGAAGATAGTGTTAAAGGCAGAGAAGATTAATGAGTTAGTTTAAACACCATAAATTAAATATGTTGTAGAACAGCTAATCGTGTTTTATATACACACATTTCAATTGATGCAAAGGACTAGATAATACGTTGTAAGACAACTAAAAATTCTGTTGTTGAATAAATACAAGAACAAATTCAGCGGAGAAAATTATACGAAGTGAATAAATTTTAAGGAAATAAAAATGAGTGATACCCGTCCGATCACGTCTAGTCCACGACCATTGATAGAATGAAATGAAGAGTAGATCACACGGAAAAATAAAAATGTAAAGAATATAGGTAAAGAAACATATTAGAAGAAATGTAGAAGTTCGAACAGAGCGTTAAGAACACGGCAAACAAATCGAATCGAACTCGCCCGCGCGCCAATAGAAAAAAAAACTAGACAAAAAGAAAAATAGACAATAATAGACACGAGGAAATGCAATGATCTGATTAGAATCGTTTAAACCAACGAAAACAACAACAACAACGGCAAACAATGGCGAAGCAAAGAAAGTGTTGTCGAATTTTATTGAGCCTCGAAGGTTAGGTGGGCCCCAGAAATTCGTTCTCGTTCATCTGCAAAAAGGGGCCCTTTCGGATGCTCCAGATACCCAGGGCAAACTCCAAAGGACAATTAGGACTTTTTAGGACGGAACGCCTGTCTCACGTGCACCATTTGGGAGGTTCGAACAATCGAACGAATTCGACCGCCACCCGATGACACCGTTGCACCGCAATTAAAACCTTTCGAAACGAGACCGACCTCTCTTTTTACTATTACTATTACTATTTTCTGACAGTTCTGTCTATCGCTTTTCGCACGGGTATTCGCCCCGGAGTTGAATTTTGAAACGGACCGAAGCCGACTGATTCAGAGAAATAATATAATTTAAATGACGGCGACGGCGCTTTCGGGGCCCCGTTTGTCGTCGGGCCCCCACGCCGGCTTTCCAACCTTAAGGAACTCTGACTGTTGAAAAACGCATTTTTAAATATATTATTAACTCCGTTCATGTTATTTATTATGCGCCATTGTTATCATTAATTATTCAGAGACATATTACTCCTCACATGCACACAGGCACACCGCACTAATGTATTGCCTATATTTCTTCTATATATGCCTCTACCTTTTACTTTTACTTATTTCTGACACCTACGTGTACTGTTAAGTTCTTTTACACGACATATCAATTCTTTACTTTGACTCTACAATTTTCCCTTTGTTCTAGTTCATTTTTTAAACTTTGATACTTTCTAGAGAAGATAAGTAAATTGCCCAACTGTGATTCCTCTTAGGGTTTTCGTGTTTCAATATTAAATTACTTATTTATCCGATTTTGTTAGTGTTTGTACTCGGCAGTTACCTTTCACATATTTAATCTTTTGCTTCTGCGAAGACGATGTGTGTTCGATTTTATCATTCCTGTCAGTTTGCTACTTTCACCACTTTGCTTGCGGAGATACGAAAGAATTATTCTAGGTGATAAGACATAAGACAGAAGTATTCAAGCAGAAATATAGGACTGGGGTTTTCGTTTTCTTAGGGTCACAATTTGAAATTTTCCTAGGCAGGATCCTGTGTACAAATACTTCACGTGTGACTGCTCGTTACGACGAAAATATTCCTATTGCATACAAAACACTAAAAGAGGAAATGAGTTTTTCTTTGCTTTCATACACCTTTTTCTTTGGCGGATTAATCCGTGTGTATACCAATTTCATGCTTTTATTTTTCCCACACGTTTCCAATTTCCTCGTTTCTTCTACCTGAGTCGTATTTGCTTATGTGAAAAATCTTGTCTCTAACCCTGATTCGGGCACAAGAGTTCAGGCTCAAAGAGATAAACAGCATTGCCGGCGGGCGGATTGTCAATTGCATACAAGATTAATGATTTGGGATTGTCTAACTGCCCGTTTGCAGATACGTTACACCGCTTTGATTTATTTGTAGCGTTTTGTTATTTATTTCAGACTGCCTAGACTCAATCAATCAATCAATCAGTCAGTCAGTCGATGCTGTTTTATTTTGATTTGGGCACTTGTTTCGAGTTTGTTTTTTTGTTGTTTTTGTCCAAACTTACTCTGGTCGTTCATAAAAACCTACCCAACTGTTTTGCAGCATCCCACATCGTCTAGAACTTGAACACCGTAACTCCATTGTACATCGAAAGACGACATATACGCTTGATGAATGTTTATCGATACAAGAGCAAGTTGCGTAACTTAAATCATGTTCATTCATCTACGAAAACTACGGGGTGACACGGACTAATTTCGTAAGACCGCGACGAATCTACTCGAGTACAGAACAAACTCTACATTCCGGGCGTGCAAATAAAAGAAAGCAGCACTCAGAAATGAGAAGTTTAAAAAGTCGAGAAATGTCAAGCGGGAAAACGGAAGCAAATGTGAACACCCACGGAATCCCGTGAACGTTTAAACTCGCGATGCGAACTCAGGGAAGACCGACAATAATTCCGAAAAGATCAGTTACGTGGTCCTTCCAAGAAAGTACCTGAATTGAATTGTAGGTGTAAGAACCGCAGGGAAAGTATATTAAAAATTAAAAGGGTGTTGATGAGAAAGGCTAATGATGAGTTTTGAGTTTCACTCAGCCGAAAGTACTACTCGTGAAATACCAAACAGAAACTGTAGTTAACGAATAGAAGGAATGCGCAGACGCACAATATTGTGTGAGCTACATAGGGAAAGTCCAGTAAATATAATAATTCCCTACGACTTAGTAACTACTCTTATTTATTCTGGGGCTTTAGTAAGAAGCTGCGAATTCAGATATTTGCGTCGATTGCCTTCCACGTTGTACATGACTGCTACATTATTAAGAAGATCTTAAAAACGAAATGTAACTAAAGAGAACAGAAACGGAGAATAAAGTAAGAGAAGTAAATAGTAAAATAAGCAGTAGCAAGAAAACAGTATCAATGTACTGATAAAAAACAAAATATTAAGAAGTAAAGTGTTAAGATCATAAACAGCAGTGTCGATGACAGTACAAATAAAAAATAATGCTCTTACGCCAAACTCAATACGAATTTTCTATATTTCTTGTACACACATAACCGAAACAAACATCTGAGCTAAGAACACCGTTTCCGGTCATTGACCATATACCCTGGCACCTACTAGCCTACAGGAAGTACTACAACTACCGAATGAGTTCTCACAGATAGAGAATGGGCAGGCGTTCGGTAAAAAAGCTCCAACACCAAAAAGAACAAAATTAACATAATGGAAAAGAATACCGACTTTCACTTTCTTTGTGAAGAAGTTAGTTTCAGGTACACAGAAGGAGGAGAAGAAGTTATTAGGATTAATGTGGCACAAATGGCGAACCTTGGACCTCGGTGGAAAGACTCCGCCCTGCCGCATTGTTTCACAAACGAGACTCTATTTCTGCTGCATCTTTCTCAACATTCCTTCCGTGGTGAAGCAGATGGTCCAGCGGCTTTGTGAACCATCCCAGACCTTCCACCCAAGCGCACCGGGCACCACCCAAATTTGCCCTCTCCCTCTCCGCCCCGTAATAATTTATTTACATAATAAACTTCTTAACGATTGCATTTCAGCGCTTGCGTTTGAGCACCTCCCTTACCTTCTTATTTTATTACCATCCTTTACGATGTCTCTACTTTTTTCCACAGAGCTTTAAGCGACTATGGAATCGGTAGTTGCAACTCTGCGGTTGGGAGAGACGACCTCATACCGCACTGCGAAAGCGGAGACTTTTCCTTTGAAAAATAAACATACCAAACCACATTAATTACTTTGTAACGACAATAAATAATTACTTGATTATTACACGTAAGAAATCATTATAATAATAACTCGTCGTCACGGTCAATTGATTTTTAATTCAAACTATTACTTTTCCCCGTTTTCAAATTAATTTTCCTCATCACCTCCCACACTAAACAATGTTTTATGAAAATATAATTTTTCCCATAAAAGGTTCCTTGGAAAAAGGTTTCCCAGAAAAGGCTTCCCAACTTGTTCGAGGCCCACGTACGCATTTCTCCACATTACCTTTTCCGTTTCCTTTTTCACTTTTCCCATTTTTTTTTCCTCTCTAGAAAACTCCCGGTGTCTTTGCTCTTCCACCACGTGCCTCATACACACAGCAAGGAGAGAGAGAGAGAGAGAGAGAGAGAGAGAGAGAGAGAGAGAGAGACCCCTCCTTTCCTTTCCTTCCCTAAACCATACTTTTTCATCTTTAAAATAGAAATTATTTGTCCGAAATAGAAACATTGCCCGCGAACACGACATGTTCCTTTCTATTGATTTGACTTCGTTAGTAGAACTGCTCAAGGGACGAGAATCTAAAATTGAATTCTCCCTTTCGACAATTATCTGCACGCGAAATTAACTGATTGAGAGTTTGAGGGTACAGATGTGGCAAGATGGTAAATTTCACTCTTTAGGGATGATGGTGAAACCGAAGACGAGTCTTCGACAAGCACATTAGACGATTATTCGAGAAGGTGCACTCCAAGTTGTCCCCGTCGAGAGGTTTAAACCTTTGAAATTCGACTCTCAATAAGGAGTCATGCACTACACGAGACCCGAACTACTACAATTAATGCTTCTTCAGAATTATCCAATGAAAAATTTCCGTTACGAAATCGGCTTTGGTTCAAAACGAAAATTGCACAAGTGTTTCACACAATCCTAATTTATTAATACGTTAATTTATTTTTTTGTTCAAAAAGAATAATCCACCGTTTTATACGTGTGGACGTTGAATCATTTCAAACTGAGAAAAAAATTATCAGATAATTTAAAATAATAATTTTAAAAATTAAAAAAAAAATAAAAATAATTTCGGAATTACAAGCCTTTAAACCGACGAAAGATTTTACCAATGAATTTACTTAAAACTTAAATTTCAATTTAAATGAATTGAATTGGGCGATGAAATTGTCAATTTGAAATCAACCAATTCATAAAAAAACGTTAAATTAAAAGCAAATTTTACTTAGGAAAAGAGCCTACAACTAAAATAAATTAATATTATTAGAATTTAAATTAATAAAAAAAAAATCCCACACTTAAACCAATAAACTTGAAACATAAGTTGTAGGTTTACACTTTTTTAATTAAACAAAATTTACTTTGTGCTGTTGGTAAGCCACGTACTATTTTGCCATTCAGAAACTTTCTCTTTTCGGGTTCCTTATCAATGCCGATGGCACATCATGTGAATAATACAGGACACTAATTTGTGTGATGGATTCGAACGACTTGATACGACTAGTGGAGAACTATTAGAGATGGGAGTAACAGGAGGAGAATATTAGACTAGAGGAACTTCAAAAATAATTGCAAAAAAAATGAACTGCCCACGTAACGGTGACGTTTCAATGTCTCTGCCGTTGCTCTTCGCACTTCCGCCACTTCCTGTCTGCCCGTGTCTCTGACGTCATAACCGGGACGTGGCATTCCCGTTGCGCCTTTTTTTTTTATTTTCCCTCAGGCTCGCCTCTTCCTCAGCCTTTCCCTACGCCAACTGAGCAGGTCACGGTCTAATCGATCTTAGAAAGTTTCGCGAAAAGAATCCACACTGCAGAGCATCGGAATGCAGAAGTCGGCCCGTGAAACCGAAGTTAACGGTACACCGTAATGTTGTCGTATTCAATAACAAATAAATAAATAAATAAACGTAATAACGCTGTTATTACGCGGCCTTTTAAAAATTTGACCCTGAAGAAAGAAAAGGTGCAACTTGCATTGACGAAAATGCGAAATGCTCACCAGGTAAACTACATAATATAGTAATGCGCCCTAAGTAGAAACTACGTATGCACAAATTATATTACAATATGTGTATTTTGCTCTAATATTTGCGACGGAACTAAAAATATTGCTATTCAATAAATAATAATTCCTGTCGACACCGAAAAAATGTTTCTTAAACCAAGACAGAAAAACAGTTACCAATAATAAAACGTTTTAATAATACCTTATTAATTTTAATAGTGACATATTAAAAAAGTATATTCCTGTAAAAGGAGTAATAAACTACCTTAATAAGAAGTAAGAGAACGGTTGGAATGCTTGAGGAGAATTGCGGCCTACAACTAAATAACCAGGGGACGGTAAGAGTTAGAAAAGAGGAAAAACAGAAACATTTTCTCGTTTTACGAGTCCCCCGAAAAGGACCAGAAAAGCCTGCTGGGGAGCACTTCTTCAGCACACGTCCTGCAGTGAAACGGCACAGGATCAACAGTCGACGACGAAACCGACGATGACGTCACGGACTGCTGGGCTGCGGCTGACGTCACGGAGGAGAGCAAACGAGTCAGCCGCGCGGGAGAGTTTTATAATGCCGTGGCAGAAGGGGCGGCATCGCCAGTCTTGTGTACTCTACGCGGCCGTCAAGTAGTGGAGCAACTGTCCAACTCTGCGCGCAAAAAGAGGGAAAAAAGAAAAGAGAACTTGAAAACCTGAACCTGCATTTCGCCTCAGTCTCTGGCCGGAGCCGGATCAGTGTTCGGTTAAGTGCGATCTTCACGAGATCACAATATTAAGTTCACCGTACCTGATTGCACCTTGGCGCGCTCTCTCTCTCTCTCTCTCTCTCTGTTTCGCGTGCTCGCGCTCACATGAACCATTTGGCGGAGCGAGAAGAAAAACGCGCGCGGAAAACGAATATTCTTTGAAAGTTTTGTATTTTCGGACTGTTTTTTGTTGTTTCCGAATTAAATTTAATACGTAAATTGTATATATAATATTTTTCTACACGGATTTTTAAGTATCGGTACACTGAATTTTTTTATTATTATTTAAAAATATGTTTGTGCGGGTTTTTCTTTTCGCTGTCTTCTGACGGACCGGAAGCTCACGTAGGAAAATTCAGTTTTCGTAACGGTTTTCCTTCCTTAAAAATTTTTTGGATGCAGTGCGGTGGAAAAGTGTCATTCCTGGTGGTGTTCGATCATGGCACCGCCGTTGTTGGATTAAAAACGGATTCTCTCTGTCTGGAATCTTATCTCGTGGTTCCCGGTTTTCGTTTTTAAATTTCCCGCCCTTTGTTGAGCAACCGTTGACCGTTTCCGGTACCTGCAGACGGCGGACGTCCATGCAGATCTCCCTGCAGAGTGCCATTATCGTTGTGGATCGTCGGGTCTCCCTGCGAAGGAATCGGGCTTTTTCCGGAGACAGAAAGGACGGCGAAGACGAGGACGTGCACGACAGGGACGGGTTAAGCTGTCTCATAGGAGAGGTTAGTCCTGACCAAAGGACAGTATCGCCGGATTCCGGACTTCAGCTTTCCTCAGGTGGGTTGTGTTGTCTGTGTTGTCCCCAGTGATTATCCTCACCCCTGGCACCAGGACGGCTCCATCCTCTCCGGTGACGTTATTTTTTGTGCTTTTCCCCTGAACGTCGTCCGAAGACGAACATCTGTGATGGTTAAATGGAATAAGTCATGCGGACAAAGACTTCTCGAAGGAGGTCTACCGGACTCTTCGTGAACCTGCCAAACTCCGGATCGGACACCAACAATAACAGCATTTACGGCGGCCCGTATCAGGACAGTAACAATAACACTAGCGACAGTAATCCTACCGGACTCTTCAGTAAGTCACAACAGACCAGTATTTTTGGTGATAATATCACTACTAACAACTGTACAGAATACCCAGCCATGAAACTAACTTGACTAATATCTGACCGGACGAGGGTTTTTTTTTGCAGCACTGCCTTCCCATTACCTCTTAATGAATGCCTTAACCTATTAATTAAAAATTACTAATAAAACCTATTAAAAAATAATCATAAAAGTACCGATCAATAACCGATCACATAATATTTTATGTTACAAAAAAATGTTAATAAATCACAAATTAGTTAAATGGAAAATGTTTCCGTGCACAAGCACTGTTTATTGTGCTTCAATTTATTATTTAATTTTGAGAGTAATAAATTTAAAATTTTACGTATTACGCGAATTTATCTAGTAGAAAATGTGAACGACAAATGGCAACATCTTGAGGTTTTTCGCATGAAACCTCGCACCGAATTTTTCGAAGACGGATAAGTATGCGAATTTCCTAAATTACTCGCTGTCAAATATAGGAAGTGGCTTTTAAAGTGAAATTCCCAACTGTAAATTACGCGGCAGTACTCCTCGGTACTCGGCAATTAAAGTCGCGTAGGAGTAATCTACAGATCGGCATGCTGGCGCATCAATTCAGACGTGTGCAAATTACAGTAGACAGAATAACGCAATCACGTGTTTTAAAATTGATTCTTGCTAAATTTCCACGGGTTATATGTAATTAGACTGAGTTGTTGCGTTTAATTGAGACTTCTGTATGACTGTATGAGGTAACTACAAGTTTGACGAATTTGAATGTTAATTTTCAAGACGTCTCTGCTTTGGGACAAGTTTCTGTAACTCACACATAAATATCCATCGAGTACATTTCCTGCAGTAGTGTAAGGTAATATTTTAGCATTTAATTACTTAATGAACTAAGTGCATTTTACATCTAAGAGACATACTGTACGCTGCTAAATCCTTGTGGGCTATACATTATATTCAAAATAATACTTCTGAAGTGTCTTCTTCGAGGCTTTGTAGCCACCCAAAATATTATTTTTTCCACACAGTTGAGCATTACATAAATAATTTATAAAAATACATGTTCGTTTACGCAGTAGATTTCTCAGTATATATCACGGTGCCTCAGAACACACGAAAGCATTTAGAATTGGATGAAAAACACTGACTTCTTTTTATGTATGAGCAGTTGTAACTATTACAGTAGCATGTTAGAAACAATACATTGTATAATTTGAAACATCTGTTACAGTTTGGCAAAAATAAAATAATTCGTTCTGTGATGTAGAAAACGCTTTCCTGAATTATTAAGTTCCGTAACATGTGGTTTCTGTATGAGTTTGAGTCAAGAAGGTAACAGACAGTTGAAAAATCTTCATTAGAAATTGCCTTTGGTTTTCTGCCAAATTAATTTTAATATTCTGAATCTGAGTTTCCTCAGTTATCCCGATTTCCCTCTTATGTATATTTACAACGAAATAATGGGAAATTTTCCCAGGATTAATGAAAACCTTCAAACATCTTCAACGTAAGATTAAGATAACCACAATTAAACAGTTGAAATTAGTAAATAGTTTTCTCTCTCTCCTATGATAAACTATCACGACTCTTCTGACACATTAAATTTAGTCTGCATTTGTTACGTGTTTGTGGCATGACGCTAAGCGTGATATTTTTAAAACAAAGAAAAAACATAGGAGATGATATCTATAAATCTGTCAACGCAAATAAGACAAAAGAATAGTAACGACGAATCAAACTGTACCGATTCAAACGGTCAACAGAATCTTAAATTTTTATGTTAAAATGTATAATTCCAGCACAACAATACTTATTATCATACGACTACCATACAAAAAATGAGTTATTATAGAAAAATAAAAGAAGTTAAGCTCTAGAAAATATTGCTCGCACGTATACTGCTCTCTAGAACAACCTACTAAACCGAATTGTAAGTACTACTTCTAGTTATCATAGAAAAATTGAGACTGCTGGAAAGTTTTTCCACAACAGCAAAATTTCGTACGGTACTTCGATTAATTCAACTACCTGGCAAAAGTATCATAAAAAATAACACGCTAATCCTCAATATTATTAGAAAAAATTATTTTGATAATATGAACTGCGTATCATCTTAAAATTATGTTAATTTTAAGTCACAAATGTCACTCCGATCCCGCTGTGTCTTTTATTTTCTACGAAAACTACTTTTCTCTAATTGCAAACATAAAATAGACGAAGACATTTATTACGAGTTCTAAACTTTAATTTTTGTAGAGCTGTTAAATTTAAATACTCGACAAAAAAAATTATTGTAATTAGTACCACTCTACTCATTACAATTTCGGCTGTCGCTCTAATCACTTGGACAATTACCTAAGACATGATCGTTAGCACTCATTTCAATCTCTGCCCGGAGTACCTGTCACACTACCGCACAAATTAACGGAATAATTTATTAACCGTTAGTACGTTGTTCTGCAAATAAATTAATAAAGTGGTATTATTAAAAGAATTCTTACTAAAACGGAGAGAGAGAGAGAGAGAGAGACGATGGAAAACAGGATGGCTGGACCCTAATTGCATGTAGACATTTTTGCAAAGCGCAGTGGTCAGGTTCTTAGGATGAAAACCCGAACTTAAGTTCGCCAAATTGTACTTGAGGTACGGAAAAGAAGTTATGAAAATCCCGTTACGGGACTAATGAGCCCCGGGGATATAGAAAACGCCTCTAATTTAATTAATTATTAGTCCAAGTTATTATTTGTTGCTGGCACCTGCCAAAAGTAGCAAAACAAACAGGGCCAAAAGAGCTACGACCGTAGAAAGGCTGCGTTATGTACATACGAGAGATCTGATCTCTTTCGATTCTCTCTCTGTTTATTTATTTTTTTCCTGGTTAATAACAGGCCCAATTTTTATTATTTCATCACACAAAAACTAGTTCGTCAAATTTATTACCAAACCCCGACAACCAACAATAAAAACTCACTATCCAGTTATTGATACAAGAAGGAGCGAGCTCCGAAGCGCGTAAAATCGTGCTCCTCATTACAAATCAATTTTGTAACATTATGTAATATGATAATGATAAATTAATTAAATTTTTTTAATAAGTTAGTAAATAATAATTATCCCCGAGCCCGGAGTATTGTTAAAACCACATCCTCCTCCCGGTGGACGTCCACATGTGGCACTTTGCGCGGAACAAATTGCGATTATGTAAATAAAGTTGATGACTAAAAAAAAAATTAATAATATTGAATAAAATTACTGCGGAGAAAATATTCAGTCGGTGACTAATTTCTAATTTATTACGTATTAATTATGTATTAAACTTCCTATTAAAAAATAATACGTTCTATTATCCCCGGCGTATGCATTGCGACTGGTTTGAGCTTCGTCCCTGGCCTGAAACTTATTTTATTGCATCGTATAACGCAGCGTTCGTAATATTGTAATTTATATAGAAATGATAAAGTTTCGTAAAAAAAGTAAAATAAATAAAAGTTTTCCGGTGTAATATATAACGGCACCATGCGAGACGCAGCAGTGAAATTTGAACGCCTTATTTACAATAATTTTTCTACTATGTTTCTTATTTTTAAATTATTGACGCGGATTTAATAGTCCTGGAGTCATAAAAATCAACC
Organism: Polyplax serrata; assembly: GCA_037055365.1. Classification (NCBI taxonomy): domain Eukaryota; kingdom Metazoa; phylum Arthropoda; class Insecta; order Psocodea; family Polyplacidae; genus Polyplax; species Polyplax serrata. The sequence continues at coordinate 8,874,704 of JAWJWE010000038.1, read as the reverse complement.
ATTAAATATGGATTAAAAATCGTACTAACAGTTAGTATGCAAATAGTTGTTTTAATATGATAAAACAAATTATTAGTAAAGTAAGCAAAAACCAGTTTTCTAATATACAAATAATATCTCATTATTATAATGTCGTTGGAGTAGAACAACGCTATAAATAAGCAACCGTATATTTTACATAATGTTTTACAGGCAAAGCAAATGTTCTAAAAATTGAATCGCAAACCATAAATTATGTTTAATAAGCTCTACATAATTTTCCACGACTACTGCATTCGTACACCTGTGACGCGTGCACTACAAAGAAACAATTTATAAATTACTTCTCGTATGTAAATATGTTTAATTTCAATGAGAAGAAATTTCATAAGCGTATTTCTATAAATACATTCATACTATTCCGTCGTATAATATTTAGTAAATTATTTGACATATCTGAATAGAAAATAACTCCGCTATAAATTTGCGAAAATTTATCTGTAAGCAAGCGATACTAATAACTGTAATAATAACGAGCTATTAATAATATTAATTGGTTATATTAATATCAATTTATACAGTTATTAATAACTGTAATAGTAATGATCTATTAATAATAAAAATTCGTATTGTAGGATTCTCGTTTTCAATTTCGATTTGTATTATATTCATAACGGTATAATATACTATTACTATACTATTATACATATACTTACATAATATACTACAACTGAAGTATACATAAGCATCATTATTATTATGTGACACATATCCTGATTTTAAGAAAGTTTTAGGAATATTTGTAATTTGAGGGAAATCTACCATAACTTATTGAAACTACACTAATCACTAATGATTAATATCAAACGATTATATTAAGCACAACTCATGGAATTTTGCTGAGCTATTCTTTAAAAAACCCACAATGATTTACAACACTATTAACGCATACTGTGCAGTACAAATTAATTACGGCCACATTAACTAAAATAAGTCAACTTTAAAGTGCAAGACAATAAAGTGTGAGCACCTTGAGGAGAGAGAGACAGAATAAAAAATTACAATCGTAAAATGCATTCGTACATAATAAGCGGTACGAATGATGTCGTTGAAAGCTAATAAAAGTAAAGAATAATTTATTAATGGCGTAAAGCGGTAATTAAATATGCGTATTAAGATATGTACCATTCAGCCTATTAACAATTAGTCAACCGGAAACGGTGAACGGGTAGTATGGCAAAAGCCAACGATAGTTCCCGAATTTTCAGGAGGATATCTCATACTTCCTACCCTTATTTTCTTCCTCTAGGTTCACCACTACGAATACTACGATAGTAGTCAATTCATACATTTTGCACATCTCCTAAGCAATTGAATTAAGTAACTATTAACTATATAGTATTTTTCATATAGAATAGGATTCAATTCTACTAGATTGGACTTTGTCGAGTACTTCGTACAACATTGCTTTGTTCACTCATCGAATATTAATAAATCCGAATACCTTAAAATAAAAAAAAATTATTTGTGTTTCATCTGAATTCCGATTTTAATAATTTATTAATTTGAAATTTTTGTCGTTTTACGTAAAGTAAACTATTCATTAATTTAATAAGTTGCAATATTATTATTGGCATCTTGGTTGTTAGCCTTTGTACCCATGAACCCCTTATGTACGCAATTATTATTATTTTTGTTATTGATTTGCTCTTGTTTTAGTTACATTACACTCAAATAAGATTCCACGCGAACGTAAATTAATATTTGCTTGGTATTATTGGAGATCTACGTATGCAACGTTTGTTTTGTGTATCTACCCCAAATTTCGGTCTGAAACCAATTCCGCGGCAGGACGCCCTATCCCAGTGATGTCTAAATTTGCTGTGCGACAACCTTTATACTGATGTTAATAATTGGATATGTCGTATGGAATGTGCTTATTGTTGTCATTGGTGTTAACTTTCGAACCGACTGCATATTCTTCACCAAAAAATTGCTTTTCTAGTTGACCGGACTATTTTTTTTAAAATGCAACCCGGAAACCTCTCCTGCTACCATTTAATCTCCATTCTCGAGGGTGTTACTTAACCCTATTTTATTTTCTGGTATCCAATATTTGAAAAGCTCGAAATGTTGACTCGTACATATCTTACATTTTTATGTAATTAACGCACATAGATATCTCATTACACATAGTAGTAACTTCAATAAGTTCCGGTCCTCTCTAGGTACAATTTCGTGTATTCTACGTTGCACAACATTTTTGGACGAACTGTTCGTAACAATATATGTAAATAATATATTATTGGCGAATTTCCCAGTAGAGTATATATTCATTCATTCATTCATATCTAAGCGGAATGTTCCGCTATAAATTTATGAAACGTACTCTGCAATCTATGTAATCAAGTCTGATTTTATTAATCGCACCGTAATATGTATTTACCTGCAGTAAGACATCCTCAGCTACCCGGCAATATAATTGAAAATGATGATTCAAACTCTGAGTGGTAATTACCGTCTTAATATATTAATTAGTTCATTAATTTCGTGTCAGTATTATTATTAATTATTCACGTTATGAAATTTCGTTTTTTTTTCTTTTTCCGTCAAAAGTATGGTGTAGAGCACTGGGTCGTCCAGTACACCGTCCACCTGAACTTTGTAAAAGAAAATAATATGTCACTACGGATCAAAGAAAGAGGATTGATGAGCACCCACCTACATAACGTACATAACTCAGTGTATAACAACATAAGTTTTCTGTCATTACATCCTTGTGATGAATGTAAATTTTAGGTATTTCACTTTCCTCTTGGGTTTTCGTTCATTCAACGAATATATTCTATTTTTCCGGAGGTAACTTCCTTTTGTAAGAGCAACTCCTTGACTTTACAGAACATCCAATGGGATTTGTGCCTTTTTTCTCGATTAATTATGTCTATCTGCTGATTCTTATTTATATTACCCCAATTGTCATACTATACACTGAACTTCTGTAAACAACCTTAACAATTCACTGCCCGTCTGGACTACTACATGCGTGCTATACTGCAGAACAACAACATATGCATCTGCTACATGATACACTTCATGGAAGTAGTACGCGCAAACTCAAATTTGCGACTCATCAGTGATCTCATCTGTGAAACGATCTTACATATTAAATCATATCTCAGGAGGACCATGTGGAAGAATAAAATAAATTTTTGGCAAAGGACGAAACGCGTGACTTAACGTCGAGCATGTGACAAATTTTGGCCCATCATCAAATCTATCATCTATGATTTCGTCTGTGTGTAAGTTAAAGCTGCGGAGAAGGAAAAGAAGTCTCCTACACCAACGTCCGCTAATTTAAGATTTGTTATGTAAATGTTCTAACACGTTGGATGACATTCCAAATAGTTTGGAAGGTGTTTACGTCGGAGTACTTGCTGAATGAAAAAAATTCTCCTACATAATGTTTCTAAAAGATCTACATTTACTCATCGCGAACATAATGTTGTGCCTCTGTGCCTCTGTGTATGACTGCTTTCATCCCTTAAAGAGTCTCTCTCTTACGGATTAGATTTGTTTTGCGCTTCCTCCTACAGCTAAAAGCCCCAGACCGCAACGAGTACCTCTTAAGCAGACACACGTAACTTAATGTTTACACGTGATCCGAGTATGTTGCAAATACTTCTACTCTTTATGGATTTCAAGTGAAACAACACACACACCTTCCCGTTTTAATCAAGTTGTTGTTTCCATTCCGTCTTCTTCACATTGAATACGTCATTAAGGCCCACGACACAACGTGTCGTTTATGTTTCAACCGTTATGCGTTTTCTGTACATGGATACCTACGGGATGGGTAATTCGACCCGACCAAAGACGCCTTCTGCTGTGCCACGTTCAATTTATTGCTGTATCACCTATGTATGTGCACGCACATGTTGTACGATAATTTACCGATTGTAAATAATGTACCTGTGGCCCTACCACGCGTCGAAAACTCATCAATGATGGAGTGAGTATTGAAGGTACCTCACAAATATGGCATTCAAACGAGTTTTTTCTCTCTTTAAATTTACATCAACACCGTTCGCGTTAAACCTGACACCAAACACCGGATATTCGCGTCTCCTTTGGACACGGCTGGCTTCCTCATTCTGAAAATTTCTTCGGGTCGACATGGCGTTCACGTTGGCGATGATTTCCAGCGTGGTACTCGCAGTGGACTCGGCGTTACTTAATACTCCTCTCTTGGACGGGGGTCCCAATCAAAAAGAAATCTTATTCGGTTTCGTATATTCCGTCCTCTGCTTTCCTCACGATTACTTTCTCACGCAAAGGAAAGTCAGACACACGAAGACAAGTTGGGCAAAACATAAAACGGGTACCACCGAGTCATTAGACGTTCGTGAATGAAACCGTCTCTCCTTCGTCATTTTATACATCGTTCTAGTCGTCAAAGTCGCAGCCTTCTTCTATTTTATTTTTCCAATCCCTTTCCACATAACCGCTTCCTTGTTTAGTTTTATTGCCGCAATATACTTCACCGTTCTCATCAAATGTTGTCCCTCGGATTCTTCGCCATTGATTGTGTTCCTCAACTCTATATTATTCCACGGTACACGCCCCGTATGTTGTAACTTTCGATACTCTCTCTCTCTACGCCGTCGGATTTATGAAAAAATACTGATACCTTCATGTATTTCTGGCGTACTATTTTGGTCGTGTCATTGAACAAAACACCTTGTTAGTCGCTTTTTACTAACTTAAAATGACTTTCGGAAACCGTTTGGAATACGTCAAACGCATAAATACAATATTTGTTGTTTTCATTCGGCATGGTTCCAACTTGAGCAGTGATTTTTTTCTTTCCCATCATGTAAAGAAAACTGTAGGTTTTAAAATGCCTTCTGCAAGGGAAAACGTATGCAACGTTTCCTTCCTTGGAATGGCAAAAGGAAAAACCAATCTTCTTAAACATGGAAAAAAAAATCATTAAGAAGAATTGGTATCCAAACAATATTTAAATTAAAAACTACACAATTGAAGCGCTTCATTGAAGAAAAAAAGATTACGTTTAACAGGAGACCAACAACAACAGCGATGAGGTAGGACGGGAAAAAAAGTCGAATGTCAATGAAAAATCCGTTAGCCTCGGTCGCTAACGGAATTTCTCTCGGCTATAAATTCTGCTGGCTCACGTGGTTGCGGCAGTTTGACGTCACGCCCGTGACGTCACGAGCCCAGGCCGGGAATGACGTCAATGAGGCTATAGGTGGGATATATGGGTGATGTAATGATCGATCGCGGCAGAATGACGTCACTACCGCTCGAATGCTGTCAGGGGGATGACTGGGGGTGAGTTTCATCCCCGCGAAAGTCGTTTCGACTGACCTTGATGGAATTTTGTGCTGCCCTTGCAGTCCGATAGGAATTTGTTTCGCATTTGCAAAATTTCGAATGTTTATTTTTTTCGTGTCACGAGATATCTTTCTGGAAAATTTTTGGACGTGGTTTCATTAGCACGGTTTTCACCCCTTTGAATTGTGTTGTCATTTTCACCACGTTCTTTTGCTGGTTTCCACATGTTTGCATTTGTGTAATTAATCCCGCCGTTTGTTTTTCGGTTTCCAAATATGTTCGATCGCTAGTTCCTTCACTAATACTCTGTCGTGTCTCAATTGCTGTCAGAAAAAAAATTCCGATCAGTATCACATCATCGTGAGTGTTTGCTTCCCCCCCCTTCGACACGAGAATAGTTGTTACTTATTACGCGTTAAGTAAGGTTTTACAAAAATTCAAAAGTTCTCGGCCACAGTCTCCTCCCAACTCTTATTGACATGAGAATCGTGACTACTATTTTTTTTTATTTACCTTATCCTGAATCTTCTCGCAGGTTCATAGTTCTCGTAGTTCTCGTTTGGTTTTACCCCAAGGAACCGACGTGAAAACCAACACCAATAAATAAATAATAAATGACGGATAGCATTTTTCCAAGTTATACACATGAGAATTAATTGCTCGCGAATAAAATAACCTACATGAATAAAAATGGTAATTCTTAGACCTAGATAATTTTTTAAAACCGCATTGCGTTGAAGTATTCTGCTTCTGAGGTTGAAACCTCGCTTACTTGTTGAGAGTAATATAATTAGGTGCTGCAGTGTCAAGGAAATGTGTAAAGACTTTCTCTGCCCATAAATAATTCGCGTTTGTTTACATAACAAATGACAACTCGTAAAATTAAATTTAATTGAAATAACAATAAAAGAATATGAAGTAAAAAAAAAATAAGTAAATAAATAAATGAGTGAGGCTGGCAGGAAAACGATTGGCGTGAACGGGTGACGTTAACAACAAAAGAAAAATGTTAAACTGAGCGAGACGGAAGAAAAAAGTTATTTTTATACCTGTAATAAATACCGGCCTTAAATAATGGTTCGAGTTTTTACGATGGTACCTGAATGACGGAACCCGAAGAGACCAAAAGGAGAGGAAGACCCGTCATGACAGACTGATGCAAATCGAATAAGAGGACACATCGGACACTAACGGAAAATTGAAACGTGACAGGAATCGACAGAGAAAGTTAGGAATGCTCAGCAGGTGTGCGAACAAAATTTGAATTTGGCGGGAATTTGAAAGAGCAAAAACCGTTGCCTTCTGAGTTGCCAAGGGCTCCTAGATTTAATTTTCCGCCGTGACGGTTTCATTAATCACTTTCCGTTGTATTTTAAACCCGCCGTAACCTTTCAAACCGATTGGAAACCTCATATTTTCTCTTATCACCGCTTTTATGGCTGATAAACAGTAAAACGGGCAACGGCTTGCCGCCGTGATGTCATCAAACGACGACGTCAGCGACGCACAACACAACCGACCGCCCGCAACCCGACAGCTTCGTGTCTCAAATGTTGACGTCACAACGGTGACGACACCAGTGGTTGCGGCAACCGACGACAGAAGACACTGGCGTGCGTGAATTTTCAGATGGATTTCCACGCTGTTTTGCCTGTTGTGATGGCGCCTTCGTGCCGCATAACTGTTTATTCATAGTTTACTATATCTACATGTTTCTAATGAAATATTAGAAAATTTTTTGAAAATAAATCATGCAGTACCCGCGTATAAATCAGATAAAATTGCACTCGCTAATTCCATCACGCATGCAGGCCGGTTTATGTGCGGATTATAAATAATTACGGGTATTGACGTTGCTTTGGTTGGGTGCGAGCCGTGAAAAAATAGAAATAATAAAAAACACTCTTCTGTAACAATTGATTGAAGTAACCAGATAAACATTCGTATCAAAAGTAGTGTGAAATGAGCGTATGTAGGCGACGAAACGTGAGAAGAAGCAGTTTTCGTTTCGAGAGCAGGCAAGGAAGGAAAATAAAAACCTAAAAAGGAGTCGTGACGTACAGCACAATATAGCAACACTGATAATAAATTAGAATGTGTTGAATACATTGCAATGCGTGTTACGCATAATGTCTTAAAGCTCAAAACATAATCATTCCTGTTGTAGTTAACACGTGTTTAAAGCTTTCTAAGCTTTCTCAAGTATGGTACGTTTCTTGTACGCAGTTCCAAAGTATGCTTTTTCGTAACCTAATAGACTGTTAAATAATGTTGTAGTGGTCGTGCGAAAGTTGGAGAAACCAATTGCCTTCAAGGCCGTGACAAGTGATTATTATTATTATTATTATTATTATTATTATTATTATTATTATTATTATTATTATTATTCAACGAAAAAGTGGTGTGTGGAAAATAAGTGGGAAAAGCGCAAAAAGGTACGACTGAGTACAACGCAATAAAAGCCATGTTTAATATGCCGGGTCAGTCGGGGTCAGGTGGGGCCACGCCGAGAGGTCAACAATGGATCAGAAGGAGTCAAAATATCTGACAGAAGTTAATTATATTTTGGAATTTCAAACAAAAAACGAAGAATACATAAACGGAGGCATCACTTGTGTAATCCCACGCCGAAAATCAAAACTGTAGCAGGATTGCACAAGACAAGGGTACACTGTCGTATTACCTTTCATCTGGCATACTTCGCTGGACTTCTGCTGTTGATTCACTGCAGCTTTCAAGTACCCCTAAGCGAATTCCCAATCAGGTCCTAAGGAAGGGCGGTAGTGTGAGAGACGTGGAAAGACAGAAAGTCCCCAGAGGGAATAACAAAATTTGCATTTTAGCGGAGTTGGTTATACCGGAGGCGAAGGTGGAGCCACGACAAAATAAGAACCAAACTACCCGGCGATGATTGTAAACCAGATCAAACCTGGTTTTTTGGGAGGAAAGAAGGAGGAGATAACGGAAGTAGTTGACACTTGTCATAATGACGACTGCACTAACCCGCCAAAGCGATGGGCGTGAACAAACGGTCAACTGTTTTTGGGGCAAACGACAGATAATTGTTACAAGACACGTGCAGGAAATCCAATTTATGATACATAAAAAAGTGAAAGCCGGTTGGCGAAATGAAACAAAGTATTAGTAAACAATAGGGAAAAAACCAATCATCCTATCAGTGCACTTCCACACGTACGCCTCTCTTAAGAACTTGAAATCCAAGATCATTAAATTCGAGTGAAGGTTTTGAAAATTACACAAAGTAGAAAAGTTTCCGTACATACTTCGAGAACTAAACACAATCCTTACGAAAAAAACACATATACAAAACAGTCACTAAAGTGCATAAAATGTATGAAATATATTGTAAATAAAATAGTAAGCCAAGCCCACAATACAACACGAGAAGCTACCAGCTAGTTAGAACTTGCCCACATTCTACCGTACGAATCAATATGTACTTAAAAAAACTAAAAGACATTTCTTAAACCTCAACCGTACTATCAACAAAATTTTATAACTTATATTCCAAAAATTATGTTACATTCTACCACACATATTGAAAAAAGGCAGATGTTTATCTGAAGGACAGAAGAGCGTATTAACAAGGCCCGATAACCGACGAAATATCACGAAAGTAACATAAAACACGACGAGAAACCACACAACGCATAATGGCCACTTATGTTGTGCGACGTCGAACAAAAGTAACGCACTATATGAATAAACACATAATAAACACAGATGCTCAACGACGTAAAATCGAGTGTGAAACCATCCACGAGGTCGTAAAGTCAGGGGAAACGGAGACACCAAATAAGTGGCACCGGGGAAAACAAATTTTGAAAATATGTCTAGGAATCTATGAAATCGATAGGAAAATCGTGTATCAATCAGTCAATTATCCGAGTTCGCTGATCAACTCGAATGCGCTGAAATTTAAAGAAAAAATCAAATAGGCTCATAATATGTAATTTCAAGTTTACAAAAGCAGGTAATAATATATGCAAGTGTATGCAGTTATTGCTTTTACATTGGGGCTATCATCATGGAAGCGGGAGGGGTAAGCGCGAGCGCGTGTGGGGGGGTGTAATGGCAAAGTGTTGACGTTATGCAATTTTACAATTTATATAATATTCCCCGTACGAAACACTTGTGAATTTGTATTTGTACCACTGATAATATTCATTTATGTAATTTGCTTGTGTTTATTTCGCTTTATTATTTGTATCATTCTTATGTTACCTCTGTTTTCTTATGTAACTTCCACATGACTGGACTGGACGACATTGGGAGTTTTTTTTTTTAACTCACAACGGCTGAAATATTGCACATTATCACTCGTGGGTGATAATTTAGTTTTTGATGGTCGCGATCAAACTAAATAAAATAAATTCGAATTGGACTTGTCTAAACGTAAAAACAAACATCAATAATAAACAGTTTCCCTCGCTTTTCTATTAGTAATGTTATGCGAAGGCCTGACCGTTGGTTTTAAATTCCTCTATTTGCCGTATTGATGTATGTTGGTTGTTGGAGATGTGGAATCAAGCTCTAATGTTTGTATTTATCCAACTGATTAATAATCAACTAATGTTAAGTGATGCATAGTTGACTGTATTTCGATGTAAAAGATTATGTTCCAATTATTAATTTTTCACTCCTTAAAGCGGTGGTGGGTAGCGAATAACACGGGTAGCAGGGGACAGGTAGATGGATTGACGGGTTCTCAATGAAGCAGATATATGTCTACTTCCAATTAGTCAATTTATAAAACTGAATGAATTCACGTAGAACACGAGAGCTTTACTTGCTTTCCTGCGATAAGTCGTGACAACGTTGAGGAAGATTGATTTGAAGTGCAGTAGTTTGTACTCAACTATTTCTATTTGATTTATCTAGATATTTTCACATATTTTACCCAACACGGTCAACCCTCTTCTTACTCTACTCGTCTGCAAACGCTCCTTAATTTATTTTATTTATTTAACATGTTTGTTTGGGCAAGTGTCCACCCACAATATATAATTTACTCGTCTTTTACTTTTATATTAATTTTTATAAAAGGATTTACCTTCCTTTACTCTTTTATCTAACGAGCTCACAAGGAAACACTAAGATTTCGCCTTCTGGAAATTTCTTACACGACGAACACGTCATTCAAACTTTTTAAAAACAAGTGGAACTATTTAAAAGTTATTAAAATGTCCGGTCGAAGGTTACGCAACCCAGCAAGCAGAAATCAACGGCGCACTGGACAATGTGACAGGTTCATTCAGGTATTCGCTCAAGTGTGTTTTAGGTATCACATTCGGGGTACCCGTACGGGTTTTATGAGTACCTCGCAACCCCGTCGTCATATACGTGAAATTTTGTATTTTTATGAGTTTCCGCATGCTTACGCCTCCACCGATTTCACATAATTTTAATAATAATAACTCCGGTCTTGTACCGTCAGGTAAAGGTTGTCGGGCAGTTATTTTATCTAGCGTTACGACCGATTAAAAATTTCCAAACATAACGCCGAAAAATAACTTGTGAATAAAAAAAAATAACTCATCGAATTACGCAATGAACAATGAAATAACTTCCTAAGGCGACCACTCTTGCCCGAGCCTGAATTTATGTATTTTTTCGCCGATTTGAATGTGCACACGAGTTCAGGTTCGCACACCTTAACAGAGAATTACTCACACGACCTCAACCTGCCCCTTGTTGTTCGTTTATTGGATGTGGCCCATCTTAGTACTACGGGATTAATAAACAAATGAGAATACAACGTTACCCAACTTTTTAATTTCTTTAAAAAGAAAACGCGCGAAGATGCGGCCACGGTGTGAATGGGTGTCACACATAATAAATTAAACGAAATCTGTTTATGTTAAACCAGAATGCTTTAGAATTACGATACTTAAGAGGGCTAACTCTCCACAGAATAAAACTCCGGATGTGAAAAGTTTCAGACTGAGTTATGAAAAAGCAGGTACTGCAGGAAGCATCTCGAACGAACGAAATGAACTTGTAGATGAATATTATAAAACCACGTGAAGAATACAACACGGAGAAATACAAGTACGCACCAGGAAGTTCAATTTTATCGAAAAACAAGGTCTTAATGACAGTGAAAATAGAAAGCTCTCTAAATAGACGACTACACAATAAAAGAGACTTCTCGGGTACCTAGTTACCTGATACGACAAGGACTGACAGTGAGGTACCGAGAGAGTGAGATGGATAAAAAGAGAGGTACCGATACCTGTGAAGCCTAAAGTTAGCATAATTAAATACCTAAGGGACCACTTTTTGCAGGCGTCAGGAAACGTTTGTTGCAAGTGGTCGTCCTCAAAGTCACGGCAAAAATATTCAAGCTTAAAAAAAAACAAAATGGATGGCCATCAGGGCCGTGTTCAGGTTCGCCGGCTCTCCTCAGGTTGTCGATTCGATTCTGCCGGCTTGTCAAATTTTTACCTTACGTCAAACTTTCTCCGAAGCAAAAGAGAAAAGAAGTATTGTATTCTGGTTTCGGATAGTGGCCACACAAAGTTTTCAAGGTAATTATTTATCCACACAAAAACTATATACCACCTATTACCAAATATTATTTCTTTGTCATCGACCACTTCCGTTCAATTCTATTTTTATTTTCAAGCATTGTCACCGGCAGATTTTTTTATTTAATTTATTGCAGGAGTTAGGTACTCCACTATTAGGTACACCTTTTTTTGTGTCACAAATAATTTTCCGTCCCTCAAGTACGTCGTATTCAAGCCCTGTTTACACGTACGTGACAAATTCTACATTTTCAATCTGTATACCAATACATAAACTGTAACTGTTTACTTCTAGCAATTCCACTTTCCATCCGTACAAACTTCACCAATGCTATACACTTATGTACATACGCGAAATAATTTTTTATTTATTCCATGAATTTACCATTACAAAATAATAATGTCACGTAAAGGATTATTAAACCACATTAGTACTACAATCCATTTTTGTTAAACCGATTTAGAAATGTTACTAAATTCTTTTCATGGTTCTACCGCGAACTACTGACGTTTCCCATCGTGTCAACTTCTTATTCCTGCCCGTCTTCGTTTCCGCCTTAATGAATTCCCAACTTCCCTACCTAATTAGCATTTTATTTATTTATTTATTGAAATAACTTATGGCTAATTTCATTCATTATTTTGCATTTGTGTTTGTTGCGCAGCAGAAAAATAGTTTACCTTAAAAATGTCATTTCCTGACTGCGCATACCCGATGTCCTTCTCTTCAATACAGAATTGACAATTCTGTCATATTATTATATTATCCATTTGCGAGTTCTGCTATCGTTTAATCTAATCGGCTCCATTAATTTACAGCGATTTGATAAGTTGCGATTCATCATTCGCGAGGGTCGTCCACATTTTCACGTGGCCTAAAAATGTTTACCATCACTCCGCGACTTCTGACAAGACCCTGGCAGCACGCATAACGTCCGATTATATAAGTTTTATATTCATTTTATTATTGTTCGCAATCCATATATGGACCACGCATAATCCAACTGTTTTACTTTTTTCCCGTGTGATTCGATGGGAAACGACATTGATCTTGTTCAACACGCCGGAGTATCACGTTTTTCTATTAAGACTTTGTTAGTCTTGAACGCATTAAAAATGCATAAACCGTTTATGTAAACACCTTATTAATGTAATGGACTGGAAACGATTAACAAATTTGGTGTTTTAATTGCAATTGAAGAAATATTATAATTGAAACGCGTGCGGTCACCAGAAATTATTACTCGCGGTATGTTATTGTAAATAATTAATAACTTAAAATAATTAATTAAATTATTATTTAATTATTAAAGTAATTTAAATTAACTTTATGGTAGTTTAATATGTCTATTTTTATCTGTAATTATGCGAAGAGTATATGTTCTGCTTATGTAACCATGTTTGCATCCAATTAATAAATAGTTTTAAAATTATGCATTCACAAACACCAAACGCTATTTCTCTTTATTTATATAACAAATAAATAATTATGTGTAGTACTCTACAATTCTTTCGTAATTTTATATAAATATTTAATTACCCGACACACATTTGACTGCATTTAGCGTGAGTTCTTTTCCAAAGATCGAAACATTTCAACTTAATTGTGGAACTTCATTCGGTTCGACTTCTTGTGTATTATTTTCCATCTTATTAATTTTCGTCAGGTTTTCCATGCCCTCCGATTCGAGATTCACTTTACGTGTTCTCTGAATCATGCGACTCTAAATGGAATTTATAGTTTCCCCGTTGATTACCACTTGTTTTTGTGTAAAATTTCGCTCATTAATTTGACGTCCACGAGAGCTGTGGTAAAGTGCCAAAGGCAGAGGAAGCGAAAAAACAAAAACGAAGTTGACAACCAAATATATCACGGCATAAATCCGATGGAAAAAACCTTGCGCATCTTCCAAATTTCTATGAAAATCGATTTCCGGTTTCCGCCCGTTCACAACGAGATTCCATAGAAAGAAATAACAATAAATAAGTAAAGTAAATAAATAAAAGAAAACCCCAAGTAAGGCAGGCCCGAGTTTGGATGGGCACACCAGGCCGCCATTTCATTTCCGGGAAGGGGGGGGGGTACTCCACGTGTCAGGAGAAACCTCCGATTTTTCTTTTGGCACGACCGACAACAGGGTGGCTAAAGAAGGCAATTCTCGGTGTGATTTTTACGCGACCTCACATAATCGATTACTTAACTCCATTCTTTCTTCTACCACTTCCGGGGCTGGTCAACTTCGCCGCACAACCTGTCTTAATTATTACTTTTTTATTACCCGTGCAATACCTGCCTCGTACCTGTCTGCGTTAAATTGTTTTTTTTTTCTTGCGTCGATGATTTAAATTGTTTGGGATTGTCTTTCTTTCGAATAGAAGTAATTTCCGGTACGGGACCTGAAACCCAGACGCGAAAGCAAATACATGACCGCAGCGTAACACTGGAAGTTTTCCTACTCTTAATCCGAAATGTTGTGGAAAGAATATTTTAACTCGGACAAACGGTAAAGAACTTAAGTTTAAGTTTTCTTTCTGCCTTTGCTTTATTATTCCAGTTTATTTATCGAAAGTACTACATCCTGTAACTTTTAATTATGTTAATTGCTTCTTACACTCCTGCAAAATTCTACCCAAACTATTTCAGTCTGAACCACCAGGAAGCTGGTGAGCCTTCAAATTCTAAGCCGTCAATATTTCTAATTCAATTTGTTTTCATTTGTTTATTTTTTTGGGGGGCTCGTACCACCCCGAATTTGGCTACGGATCATTTCCGGTCAATCTTTTGCCTTTGTAATCACGACACCTGAATGCAGCTGTCGCACGACCACGTCCCACCTACTCAACCACCAGCAGTGATACCTAATTGGGGCATGGGTGCAAAAAACAAGGACGCACTTTTTTAAGGTACCACCGTCCGGGGGATGTTTTATGGTCATTCGTGACGGAGGTACCGCCGGTTCGTTTCCGCTCACGCCGTACACAAAATTGGTCGTAAATCACAAAAGAAAAATTATTATGTTAATAACTTCATTTCACTTTCGATACGGCGGGCTCCGTCACCGACCGTTAGAAACTAAAAATAAACTGTCTAACTCCAAGTCTGGACCAGACTTTTGCCTGAGAGACCAATTTCGACCCGCCCAGGTTGGGACCCACGAATCTCACGTAGCTCATCCATTAAATTGCGGGAGAAACACAGTCATGGAGAAACCAAATAGATAAAACGCAGATACTGAGGTTGTTGATGATGAGGATTACTATGGAGGCCGCGATTCCGATGATGAAATTATTTTGGGACCGTCTCTCCCATTCTTCTATATATGTTTCCTCCTTGGCCAGAGAGATTTTTGGTCACTTAAAATTGGTGACTTTCTTAAAAAAACGGGTTTCGTCTCTTTTGTTCGTCCATCCTTTTTCTGTTTGACTCACCAACCTGTTTCTCGGGCCTCTCCTTTATCCGAATCTCGCAGGCTTCGCGTGGACTTCCTTCCTCGTATTTTTGAGGTCTCTTCGGCTTGACAAACGCTTCGTTCCTCGATTGTATTTTCTCTGAAGTTACTTCTGAACCTTCCGGCTCTCTTTCGAATAGTTCTTCGGTACCTTTTTCACTTTCACCCGTCCATTTTCAGTTGTGTCGTGTCCACAGAACTTTGCTCTAACCCTACCACCTCGTTTCTTGAAGGAATTAAGTTGTCGTTTAATATTACGTTATAGAATTACGGGAACATGTCATTTACATTTTAGTACGCCCTTTTACAACTACTGTATAGCTCTTACAGGTGATGTTCTACTCTTCAACATTACTGCACTCTTTCAACATTTGCCAACCAATTTTCCTTTCCTCCTAAATTTGTCAACAACACTTCTCTTTTCCATTGACTTACACACTTTATTGAATTAAGTTGTTCAATTTATGTTGACCTTAAACCTACAAAATTATTGTGACATTATGTCCGGAGTCTTGTTTACATTTTATTACACCTGTTTACAACTTCTAGTTCTACTTTTATATACACTGCAACAATATCCTCTCCAGTATCTTATTCTTTAACAATTTTCTGTCATTTTTCGTACACTGTGGACTCCTTTCCGTAAACATTCTTCCTACAATTCCACTAATTTCTTCGCAGGCTCCCACAAAACAAATAAATAAATAAAACCTGAAACTTCACTTCCGCAACTGGATGCCTCGAATGCAGACGCCTTTTTCCATTTTACTTCCACGTTTTTTTTTTGTCCAGACCAAAATGGCAGACGCTGTGTGACGCTGTGACATCACCGCTGATTTAGCACTCTTTCATGGGCAATGGAAGTCAGTCAGTCAACCTCCAAACGAAAACGCATTATTCTTTCTTCCTATTTTATTTATATTCGCATCAATATAATTTTAGTATAACGCGGTTTTAAAATCGTGGAACCGGTTCTTTTTAATGGCTCCCCACGCCTTCGTTCAATCGATCCTCGCTTGTCGATTTTCATTTCTGGCTAATCTTCTTCTCAAAGGAGTCGACAAATTTTTTTAACGGTTTTTTCTCCGCCTTATTATTATTATTATTATTATTAATATTATTATTATTATTATTACTACTACTATACTACTTTTTTTCATATTTTGTCGCGGTTACGTCGATTGTGTCTGGTTTTTGTGTCGCGCTCGCGTATTTCCTGCTTCGTTTTGCGGTTCGGATTCCTCCTTTCCTTCATTGTCTCTCATCTAGTTTTGTGGTATCTTAGTCTTGATGGATACTTCGTCCATTAGCCCAATTGACCCTCTCGCTTTTTTGTACACCAAGCCGAAACATCGAGAACTGCCCTTCTAATTATTTCCCTTCGTAATTTATTGGTTCTCGTTTTACTTACAAATTAATAGCTGACATGCTTAAAAGCTATATATAATGTTTGAAGGGCAAGTTGTACCCACTTCTACGTTACGCTGGTGGATGTTCCAAATCTTTTTTTTCCTTTCTTCCTCATATTTCGAAATCGACGATGCTATGCTCGATGATAAGGTAAGCGGGTAACACCCACGGACAAGAATTGGAGGATGGTAAAACCGGTAAATCGGAGGTCGCGAGGTTAAAGAAGGTGGCAAAAGGCCTGAGATAAGGTGATGATAAATGTATGCAAAAATAGAAAGGAATCCTAAATTGGAACACCTGAGAAAGACACCAGGAAAAAGAAAGAGTCCTAAGGATGGCGTCGCGTCCAATTAGGTTACATGATTAGTTTACTTTCGACTCGTTCTAATTGAACTACTCCAATAGTTGAAATTTTAGACATGAGGCCTGCAAAAAGAGACAATTCAATTCCCTTTCTAATCTGCTGCCACGCATTGCCCCTACCACGACATTTAAATAGGTATCTGCCGGTTTTCTCGAGTCAAGATCTGGACATCGATGATGATGCCTAGTTTTCCTTTCTGTCCTGTCGCCTATTTTCCGTCTACGAAAATTTTCCTACATGTTCTTCAATATAAAAGTTTCGCAAAATTCTCCATATTATTCTAAATACAGAAAATCGCTCCGAAGGACGACGACAATCCACTTCTTTTCCCACTTCTTTTTTTTCCCAAGAATTCGATTCGCACCTGAAGATTTCAAAACCAAATCTGGCAATCGATTGCGAAACACGACCCAGACAAACTGCGAGGTCACCACCGTTTAGCCGTACAGGTACGGTCTCTCTCTCTCTCTCTCTCTTTTTCATCAACCTATTAAATTGTATAAGGACGTCCATCGTTTCATGTCCGATTTTCGTGACTCCATCAGAATAATCGCTCCTGCCTTTCCTATTCTGTCCGAAATTCTATTAGATAATTCTTGATTGTTTTGAAACGGCTATCATATACTAATTATAAGAACCGGGATTCTCCCGCATTATTAATCACCCGGAGCGCATATTTTATTTTTCTTCTTCTTCTTTTTCCGCATAATCGACTGGTAATTATTATAAATCAACTAGTAACGAATTCTCCATGTTCCATAAGAGACCGCTTTATCAAACGTTTAACGTATTTGAAGTTATTTTTCTACATCTCTCCCTCTCTATAGATCAAAACCGGTCTGATTTAAATGTAAATTTTACATTTGGAGAAAAAAACTGAGAACTCATCGTTGAAACTTTCAAAGCTTTGTCTCGTCCATTTGTTTTCGTCATTCGTCGGGAATAAAACGCAAATAATTCATAATAAACACGCAATTAAGGGTAATCGAATTGCGAAAATATTGAGTTGTATATAAATTTCGATGACAGCTATGGACCACTCCGATTGCAAATAAACGTAATGCAGCACGGATGCATTTATCGATTTTTCATTTCTGAAACCTGTTTCACACTAATTGCAAGTGTAAATTAATAAAATTATGGATAATGAAATGAATACTTTGTGTTGTGTCTGTTTTACCTTCAGTAATACACGAGGCAAAACAGCATCTACAATAATGTAGAAATGATTATACGTTTTTTGAGGAATTAACAATCCAATCGATACAACGTAAATATTAATGCTTGTTGAGTAAAATTGCGTTTATCACTTATCAGTATAAATATTATCAATAAATACTGAGTGCGTTGACCACTCATTATACCAAAATATATATAATATGTAATAATAAGTGTAATGTAAATCATAAGTAATAAGACCACGACACGACATTCTTGATTAAGAACATACACCGAGAATGCAACTATAATACAATTGCTACATATTTATCAACAGTTCGTAAACAGTTTCTTTTTCTATACATTTTCTACATATAGGTATAATAATTTACCAAAATTATTTTAAACAAGTAAATGTAATATTAAAGCGGAAATGACCTCCTGACCTCCAACAAAATCTTATTGCATTGCACTGAATCCACGTGGTCAAACACCACCACCAGGAACTTATGTACATCGTCAAATATCAACTACTCAACTTCAGAACGAAAAACACGTGGAAGAAGAATTCAGAAGCAAGTTGTTAATATGTTAAGTGTGAATATATTAAATTGAATTTTTATTCAAGTTCCCCTGTAAATCCACCACACGCTCGCATCGCCGTTAATGGGCCGAACGAGACAGGTATTGAAAAATAAATTGAACTCGTACATCGAAAATTATTGAAATCATCAATAAAATAAATCATACGAAATTAATCAGACGGTTTAGGTCCGGTCCGTCTAGACTACGACCTCGTAGGCTGAAACCCGAATTTTAATTATTAAAAATTCGCCACGGTCAATTTAATTCAAATTTAATAGATCCAACAAATAAACATTACTTTAGTATTCCAACTCCTGCTTTTTCCAGACTAAGACTTAGTTCTATGATAGCTCCACTCGTAGATTTTACGTGTCATCATACCTATTTTATTACGTTTCCAAATCCATTCACGCAAGTCTTAGCCTAAGTATTTTCTTACAATCCACAATATTTTTTCTATTAACTCCAATAACATCAAAATTTAAAACAAATACTGTAACTCACTGATAATTTATTTACATATATACTCTTTTTCAAGCTACTTGAGTTCTTGTACCGAGCTCACAACAGTTTAAAAAACAATAATTTAAAGTAACTTCTGTCGCGGTTTTCTAGTGAGGGCGTGTTTTGGTTTCCACTTATTAAAAAAAAAAGAAACTAAATAAATTATGGTGAACTTAATTTTTACTTAAGGTGACACCCTTGTTTATTGAGCATTGTTATTCTCGTTAATTTCAAATGACACGTTTTGTTTATAAGTATACATCCAAATTCGGAGCGGTCCTTTGTTGCTAGGGTATCAAGGTAATTTTCCCCGCGACACATTAATAATAAATAAAGCTTAATAGAATATTCTGACAGCCGTTTTATATGCTAAACAATTGGTTCTCGACCGTTCAATAAATAAGACTAATTAATTGGGGGCGGAGTTGTTGGTACTGTACGAATTTCAAATTAATTAGTGGCGGTTAGCTCGGAATTACCGATCTGTATTTATTGTTATTATTCTTTAATAATACCTTTTTGATGGAAACCGACCAGGTGAACGGTACAGGTAGACGCAAATCGTGTGGCATCGTGTTTTACTTCGGACCGATCAGACAGTTGATCAGATCAACTTTAGTTTCTTCTCTGATTATTTCCCGATTTGCTTCGGAACAAGATCAATGTGCGATCTGTGGTTAAAACTTTACGCCTCTTTTTTTGTGTTTCTTCTTTTCCCCTTGTAAATTAGCCTATTTATATTGTAGTAATATGTTATGTTAGTACTAATATCTAAATCATATACTAAATCAATTTTTCATGCAGTACAGATATTTGTTTTAATTAATATTACGGAATGCGGACAAGTGCCAACAGCTCCGTTTTATAATTACCATATTTAAGTAAAATGAATTATGTTATTATATTAATAGTACCGCAAATGCTTTAGACTTAAAGTGTAATAATACTCTATTATAATAACGTGAATTAATGTCAAGTAGTGCCGCCCAATAACTGTCAAAAGTATTAATTTTTGACAGACTTGAACTAGTTTTACAAAAACTACTTGTTATTAATCGTGTACCTCCATCTTTCCTTATAAGTCTTGATGTAGCCTCTTTGTTAATATTAAATTTAAAAAACTTGTTCGTATTATTCTATTTTTCTGTCATCTAAAGAGAAGTGCTGCTACTTGCTATTTCAATAATTCAGGGTTCTGTTAACGTTACTGCTTCAACCTCTCTACACTCTAATTTAATTTCGGTTGAGGGAAGAACGGGTATTCTAAATTTCAGAAACAAAAATCTATTTTTGGGTTGCCAATAAATAGGTACCGTGTCACGGGCCGTAGGGCAGCAAGCGCTCAACCAGGGACTAGGTAAAATACAAAATTGATATGGAGGGAAATCATTAAGTTAAAAATTACGGAATTTTCAACTCTGTACCTGAAACCTGAGTCTGATTTATGACTGAAGTAAATTCATTTATAATTGAACGAGTGATGCAATGGCTTCCAGGGTTGATGAGTCTCAATTTGACTCTTTCTTTTGCCCTCCTTGTTATTTATTTCTTATTTGGTCGGAGGTGAAAGGCCTCAGAACCATCTCTTATCTCTGATCTTCCGTACCCGCGTTACGTTTTACTCTCCAGGCAGTTGCTTAATTTCACCGATCAGATCGATCGGTTTTTTTTCCAAAAATGAAAAAGCACAAAATGAATCGATGGCAATTAATGGCCGCTAAACCCTTGTTTACTAATTTCGCTAACCTTTCTCACACTTTATCATTCATTTATTTGCTCGTTTAATAAATCGACCTGTTTTATTAACCAATCTGCACATTTACCTTCGTTTTCGGTACGAAACTGTCCACATTTTCGTCCTTAATCTCCTGAAAATTTGTTTTTCTGACATAAACCCCGGTTAGTGCAATTAAGTCCGCTCTTGTTGGCACACATCCCGAATTATAGAACTGAACCTGTGCTACTTCTCCTATTCTATCTCACACCGGTCGTCGTATCTCTTTGACATGTGGCGTTCATTCTGAGTGTCATCACCTCCGTTAGGACACCTGAACATGACATCTTCTTTTCCTTGCAGTATCTTTTTCGTTGAATTGATAAAAGAACACAATAAGTGTTCCGTCTCTTAAAGATTTCCGGTTTTTGAATTGCAGTCTTGCTTTGACCAATGATGTCTAGGACTTACTACACTAGGTCCCAAACGAAGATTATTTTGTGGACCCACCACGTAGCAAATATGTGTGGTGAAACCCCCAGGGCATTTAATTTTCCATTTTCTTCCTTCATTTTTCATTCTTTCGAAGTTAATTTATTTATTTATTCTTGCGTACTATCCTGGGCTTACCTAGTTGGCTCGATCTACTGCCACACGCTTGTTTACACTACGATATCGTGCAGATTTGATTCCAACTGCCGTTTGCGGACACTTGTACTCATCCATCATCTCAACAGGGACAATCTTTTGAACACAATCGCTCGATTTCCTACCCGACAACCCGTTGCTTAGTATTCAAGAGACGTTCTCACGAGAGGTGATTCCAAACGATTTCACCTGAAAATTATGCCTCTCGTCTCGGCCATTAATTTGTTTTTTCTTTCGTTTGCCTACTCCTCTTCCGATTACGGACATCTCAACCACTCCTAAACCGTAACTTTGGTCCTCTTCTCTGCACATTTTATTATCTCGTGCATTTCTTCTCGGTAACCCGTTTTGATTTCGAGTTTTTCCAATTCTCTTTGTTACTCCTATAACTTTAAGAGATTTGTTTTTTTATTTCCTACGGTAAATATTAAAGAGTACCATGTCAAAATCATTTTTAATGGTCGAATTCACCTACCGTTTTGATCGGGAACATGTGTAATTAAATTACAGCTAACAGAACTCACCGCGGAGGATTAGAGCGTAACATTAAGGGACGCGGTCCGGATTACAAAAACTTAAAAGTGTTACAAAAATCAACTGCTTGGAGTAGTGCACTAAATAAAGTGTAAAATTATCCTCAAATTCATTCCATGCTATTAATACGAGAATTATAATAATAAATTTTTAATACTGTGATACATTATTGCCGCGTTCATTAGTCGGGGTCATGAAGATGTAAAATGAGGGACACCATAAAAATTGTGACCCTGGCACATTGAAACCTACTTGGTTTCGACTTATGGATGTTACCTGACCAAAACGAATCAACAGTAATTAGAACGAAACTATTGCAGTCGTAAGTTTAAAGTGCATTTAACCCTCGACTGAAAGTATAACTCCCAATGGCAAAAACCGCCCCGAACATTGTGGTGCACCTTAAGAATAATTTAGTTATTATTGCGAGATTCTAATCAAGTTTTATGGGGTAAGACTTGATAAAAATTAAAATTGTTATTGCATCAAGTGCAAATTTAGAGACATCGTTTTCTAACGTTGTTCCCCGAAGGTCTACCAGGTCGGTATTGCTACAGACAAACTTCACAAAGACTCGACTTAAAAATAAGAACTAGTCATATTGTTGAATCTTATGAAATTAACACGTATTTGAAGTTCGAAATTAATTTGAGCTTGCCTTACTGAAATTTCAGTTTCCAGCCAACCACTCCTTAATTAGTTAATAAATAGACAATATGCGCGTGCATGCTTTCTTTCACGTAAATACTCGCGTAAAAGCCTTACGTTTGGCGCTTAATTTGCAATTCAAGCGTTTTGCGATATCTAATTTATTAGTTAATAATTTAAATAGGAAAAAATCCCGTGCAAATATTATTATAAATTATTAAATATAGTTATTAGTAGAACCCAAATTGATAAAAACATCAACTTATTTCTAGCAGTTTGATTTGCAGATGTAACATAAAACGTAAGGCGTATTAATTCAATGGTTTTTTTATAATAGAAATGAACGTTTGTATTAATATTGCGAGTAGAAAATATTACTAATACTAATAATGAAGTCAAATATAATAAGCTGAGAACTCGTGTAGGTATTTATATATATTCATAATGACAATAAACGAAAATAAATAACAATTTAAAATTCTCTACTTGGCACCAGCACAGCACTTCAAGTTTAGGTGTATTTTTTACTTATTTCATAATTTGCAGTAGGCCTATTTATTAAATAATACACATTAAAAGGTTAACGGTTGCAGACGGACGGTTACGCAATTCGTACTTGTTAAGTTACGGGCTCATTCAAAGCAATTATTGCGCTTATAAATTATTAAGTTCTCATAACTTAACCGCAACCTTTACTGTAGCAACACAACACTCAAGTTAAAAAGAAAATAATAAATTCAAATCCTCAGATTACACGTCAAACTACATAAATTTTTATTGCGCGAATTAAAGAGAAATGAATAAAAATCGCACTTTAAAAGTCGCTTGCTTCTAAAATGACATCAATTTAAGTTCAAATTAGCTATTGAATGGAAGCTAAATGAAATTTCGGTGGTGATGCACTACCTATTTGGTTTGGACCGGCCTGAAAGCTTATCTTTGCAGAAATGTAGGGGTGGAATCATGGAATGACGTGGGAGGCTTATAAGTTGCCATTACCACAGTAGTTAAATAATTGTGCAATAAGAACGGCCCGTACACTAATAAACAGGAAACATGTTGAATACGGCGAGGAAAATTTGCCAGAAGTCATTACGAAAATAGAAACCAGGTGACAAATTCCGAAACCGGAAAGAACAATGAAGAGAGTTTGAGGAAAAAAATTGTTAAAATTAAGGAATGTTGAATGAAGCAAACCTGACTCAGGTGTCTCGGTACCTCTGGGCGTCGAACTGAAGCTTCTTTCGCACGAACCAGGTATCAGGTATTGCTGTAACCGCATTGAGAAACATTCCAGAAAAGATGAATTGCAGGTACAGAAGGTGAGTTGACCCTCGCGGTCACTTCTCCCTGACAATAAATTTTTCGCAATATGGGATGATGATTTATGGGCAGATAACATGGATACTGGAGGAAAAGCAACCATCTCAGAGGCAAACAAAGAGGTTAGAGAGTTAGACGGAGTGACAGACAGTTTGACAGACAGTCAGATAAAAACAGTCTTGTTTCTAAATATTCCTCTAACGGTAAAGAGTACGCGTATATTGATATTCTCTGCCCGCGGGGTTTGTTTTCGGGTTACTTTTCACAATGGCCGAGTACTTGTATTTTCCTGTAACACATAAACCCATAATATAGTTTTATACGTCTTACAAGACATGATAAATTTATAATTCAGCTTAATGGTTTTAAAAGCATTTCTTATCGTCTCCTGACACGGCAACCACCTTTTCTTCTCTGACAGCTCTACATAACTTGTGTAATCTTGTATGACCGACAACACATCGCTAACTTTTCACTTTTTTTCCGCTTACCTTCTAACTCACCGAACAATTTGAGAGTCTCTCTCCGAGTTATTGGTTTAGTTTACGAGCTACATTTTCATTATGTATTCAACTAGTTTTAAAAATATATTTTTTTCCACGGTGAAATGAAATCATTACTTTGATTTTTTTATTGAATGTGCTCCCAACTTTCTGAGTCATTGATGGCCTGTACTAGCGCCTATTAATATGGCTAAGTTAGAATACTCCCTGCTTACGGGGCGAAAGTAGAAATTAATTCAAAGATCCACCGCAAAAATAAAAATGGAAAAGGAAAAAAAACTGGAAGTATGGGAACGTGAACTAGTGACATCATGGTGGAGCTATGGGTTGCTGAAAACATCCTGAAATTGGCATCTTGTCTACCTGGAAGCCCTCACCGACGTAAGGTCGAAAGGTCAAGCGTCAGAATGATGTCGGGGGCGTCATCCAGATTGTATTGTAGAGGGTGATGAAATACATAAATACATTATTATTAATATTATAATATAGTCAAATATTGAAATACCACGGAGATTCCCAAGGGAGACGTAAAAGCTCGGTGATGACTTGCCCATTGTTAGCTTTCCTTTATACTTCAACCCCTAACCCATTCCCGATGATTTTCTCTTCCTTATAAAGTCTGTCAACCCCTGGTGCCGGGCCAGTTTTTGATTCTTTTGTCATTCGCGCACTAGTTTGAAGTAGTTTTAAGTGTCGTTCTTAAAGGAATTATGAAACGTTTTATCAGTGTTTCGGGTCGGCCATGCTGAATTCTCCCCACACGGGTGAGGTCAAAAATCAAACTGAGGTGTTGGTCACTTGGAGCCAAAACCTTTCTTAAATTTTACTTATTTGCGTTCTTTTTGTTGCAGGAGAACCGCTGGTGAGCAAGGAGGCTACCTGCCCCGAGCCCTCCAGCGATCTGCAGAGTCGGCCCTCATCTGCTCCGTACACTGTGTCGTCAAGTATGCTGCTCTTGCAAACTCAGGTAAGATAGCAATACTTAAAAACTAAGATTTCTGTAATATTACACATGTGGATTCTTTGCAGTGCATAAGTCAGATAAATCTAATGTTTCCAAGAACATTAAATTTAAATTTGCATGTTACATTAGGTAAAAAAGCCCTTGCAATATTTACTTACTACTTTAAATCATAAAATTGATTATCATTCTTGGGCAGTATTTTAAAAAATTATTCAATCCTCTATACTAAAACATCTGGGTGAAAAAACATCGTTTTAACTAATGCTGTTAGTTCTAAAAATTGCATCTGCAGTGAAACACATACTAATGTTGCGGGTGTACATTTGCCTTTCCATCTCATTTTTCTTTTATCTTACTTTACTGTTGTACGTAAGCCTAATTGCACTTGAGTTCTTCAAGTGTCATTGATGTTAAATATTTCATAAAAATAAAAGATAAAAATATAAAATGGGCAGGATTTCTTTAAAACGTATGTACAGAACATACTTTCAAGTAGGCGTCAGTCCATTCATATAGTTTTGTGCCTAATTAATGACATTGTTTGGACACAACTCATACTCATCTTTTACTAACCAGTATGTCCATATTTGTATTCGATATGATTAACTGTTGTAAACTTCCGTAATTTCCTTTGCATGCGCATTTTTCAAGATTTAAACACTTGCGTTTCCGAGAATGAATTATTTAAGTTTCGAATCATACATGTTTTTCATTGTAATCAATCTCGTTCGGGGTGCAATTTAATACTATTATGACGCCGTTTTTTTATGATTAGAGAGACACGCAATATCGTGAGGAGATGTCAAGAGGAATCCCAAATTGTTATTTGATACTTTTGAGTGACAAAAACACAATTGCGCGTGCGACAATATGTTTTGTCCTATAAATTCAAGGGGTGGTTGTTTAGTTTCCTTTCACACAATAGAACGTAATCGGTCCGTGAAAAATTAAAAATAATAAAACACAATTCAAAACTTAATAGTAATAATGTACTCTCTTATTCCCAAGTCATCAGCCTTTTTTTTACGTCCACCAAATTCAGACAAGATGGCTTGTTAAAAAGTTACTTCGTCGGCAGCTAGAAATTGGGTAAATTTAGTAGTAGAAATGTCCCAACGAAGTAAAAAAGAAATTTTTTAAACGCGTGGAAGTAATAATTGTCACGTTCTATTCGGACCCGTACAGGAACCTTAAGTATTTATACAGGAAGTTCAAAAAGGTTTTAAAGTTAAGCCAAATTTAGAGCTGAGGAAGATTGGGCCTTGTCAAAACCTAAATATTACTTAGCAGTACCTGAGTATTCTTGTTTGTCATTGCCTTCCTGACCTACATCTCGTAACATGCCTAATACCTTATGAGTATTTACGAAAATGGCCCTGATTCAACTGTGTAGGTTTCTCACTCTTCATTAACGCCTTCATTGCCCTTACGAATACCCGTAGTTTTAAAATTATTTTCCTTGGCATACTACCCATTTTACCATTAATTATTTCGTGCCATCATCAACATTCCTCCAGATTCTTTTCTCTGCACCTTGGACTTTTTTTCTAACTTTACTGCCATTTCCATCCTATTTACCTAAGTGCTACCTCTTTCACCAGCACTTTTACTTCCACTTCTCTTAGTTGTTTTGCCGTGTTTCAATTAATAGGAATGAAACCTTTCTTTCGTCGAATATGCTTAGAAACACCCGAAAAAGGAAGCAAAACGAATAGGCAAAATTGCATCGCAGCTTTGAAAGGGTCGGGGGTTTCAACAAAGTATAAAAAAAAATCTCATCAAAGCCTGAACAGAAAAAAAGAAAGCAGAAGAGTCTCGCTTGGTCGGCGCCGCGTGTTGACATTTACCATAAGATGGGTCTCAGGAGACGTTCTGATTACTTTTCCCTGGTAATCCCGTACCACGAAGCCTTCTTTCTTCAACCGTGACCGGGGCGTAACAATTTAAACAAAGACGTCGACAAATAATAAAAACTAAAAATGAAAATTTGAAATAGAAAGAGAAGGTCTTCCTAGGGGAAACTCGACTATATGAAAGTGAAAAGTTTGGGTTGTAACTCTGAGAAAACCACTAATTACAAGGCCGAGCTTCTATGGGTAATAGAAAGTTTCAGGTTTCTTTCAAACGCAGGTATATGGGTGCCTCGTTAAGGTTTCACACATTCTGATATTAATTTTAAGTTAAGTTTTAGTTGAAGTTTTAAATTTGCTCGCGTACTTTTCTATGTACACGTTTCACTTAAACCAGAAATAACGTGCACCACCATGAGCTTCAATCTATAGATTATTAGCACTGCAGGAAAATAATTCTCCCTGTTTTTTTAATTATATGGACTACCACATTTAAATAAAAAACAAGCAATATAACCTGCATACCAAAAGCACTAGAAAAAAATTAAACTTTGGGTGGGCATTTCAAAACGGCGCAAGTCAATACGCAGCCGCCAATGAAATTTTCAACCCTCGAGACTTACCCTTTCAAGCCTTGAAGTTGACTCCACCCTTAACTTCATTTCTTCGGCAAGACGAACCCCAGACTTCTTACTGTATCTATGCGTCCAAGTTCTATTTTTATCCCAGCTATTAGAACCTAGAAAAGTACAGAAACTTGATTGTAGGCACTTGTAAATTCCATCACGATACCAATGAATGATCCGGATACCCCAGGGGGGCCAATAATTTTGGGTGTGTCCCCGCCGGATATGAAATCACAATATCTAAGGTGGTCACGGGGAAATTTAATGCCGGTGACAAACAACCGTCCAAGTACAGAAGGACGAAACTCAGTGTGGAAGACCGTGAGAAAGTGAATTACGTAATTAATAACCCTTGATTACAGTCCGGACGAGTAATAAATTAAGAGTGGAACCTCTCACAAGATGACTCGATGTGCACGTAGTAAAATCATAGATTTAAATGGAGTACAACGCCCGGCAATAAAATCGCAATAACAAAAAATGAGTAAGGGCAAAGGTTCGCAGGTTGCTATACGCAACAACGACAAAATGGTTGACGACCTCAGGAACAAAAGCATAAGTAGTGCCTAACGTAAGGCGAATACTTGAGAGCATTATTAGAAGCGCATCCGCCGATTTGTTGAATATTTCAACGGGTAATTGTGCTCCGCGAATGTGGAGACCCAGATAGAATTCCACTGACATGGAACCGGTGTTGTTCGACGAAATCAAATAAGGTAGAATGGCGACATGTGGTTCAAGTTAACCCGAGTCTCCGGAAAAGCGAATGGAAATCACGATTGTTGAATAGTTTAACAATTCCCTTGTCTGACGGTTGCAGCACGAGGGAAGTTAATAATTGAGAAAGGAAATGAAAACGACGACAGCCAAATTGCCGACGTGACGCGAAATAAATGATTGTATTATATATTAATGAGGTATGAAGGATCGCGTGTCGAAACCTGTCAAATGCTTGTTACGGGGTAGGCACAACCGCTCATACAAAAATACATGTATACAAACACGAGGGAGGATCGTTCCAACAGGAGGCGCACGCGGAAGGGATGATGCCATTCACTTAAAGCACTCTTTATCGTTTCAGGCTCCTTTCGGATCGAGCACGTTTGCGGAATTATTGTCCGCTCCTTATACGGAAGACGTCGGAGGCGAAACCCTCGACCCATTTCCAGAAGTAGTGTTTCATACGCAGCAACTAAGTCCAGCGCCACTGCCCAGTTTCCAGGAGACCTACTCGCCGAGGTTCCCGACACGACAGACAAACTCCCCAGAGTTGAATAATCTAGGTTTGAAGATGGACGAGGATTACGTTGTCTACCACCACCACCACCACCATCATCATCCCTCACCGTCTATCCCCACTACCCCTGTTCAGAGTCCTTATGACTTTCATTCCCAGCATTTCTCACCTTACTACCAGCAACCACCGCCTCACCATCCAAATCCCGCGTACGAGTCTTCGGCCGGACCTCAGGACTCATATTCTCTGCCGCATTTTCCTACCACCGAGCTGCACATTAACACTACCCTGAGTCCCCGCCAGAGGAGAGCATCGCTTCCCTTGCAAAGGTCTGAGTCGACCAGTAGCAGCAGCGAGTCGCCGAAGCTACGAGTGGGTATGATGTCAGGGCCTCCTCCTAGTGCATCATCCTCTGCCTCGTCTTCACCTGGATGTGGTGGTCCGGAAGCTGTGACGCCTTCTCTTCTGCCACGTCCGGCTCCACAGTCTCCATCGCAATTGTGCGCGGTGTGCGGTGACACGGCCGCGTGTCAACATTACGGTGTTAGAACGTGCGAGGGGTGCAAGGGATTCTTCAAACGGACCGTTCAAAAGGGATCCAAGTACGTGTGCTTGGCGGACAAATCTTGCCCGGTAGACAAGAGGCGGCGGAACCGGTGCCAGTTCTGTCGGTTTCAAAAGTGCTTAGCCGTCGGTATGGTGAAAGAAGTCGTCCGAACTGATAGCCTCAAAGGACGTCGTGGACGGTTGCCGTCAAAGCCAAAGTCGCCGCAAGAGTCACCTCCGAGTCCTCCGGTATCCCTTATAACAGCTCTGGTTCGCGCACATGTAGACACCACGCCAGATCTCGCCAATTTGGACTTTTCCCAGTACAGGGAACCGATGCCTGGAGAACCTCCAATGAGCGAGGCCGAGAAAATCCAACAGTTCTACACTTTGCTAACGACTTCCGTGGATGTGATAAGGCACTTCGCTGACAAGATACCTGGTTTTGCGGAGCTGGCCAAGGAAGACCAGGACCTCCTTTTCCAATCAGCCTCACTGGAACTATTTGTATTGAGGCTGGCGTACAGGTAAGTGATTGAATACAAAACCAATTGAAGTGTGTCGGATACAACTACAACATGGCTGGTAGTGACTTCACATTTACAAAATCAATAAACACTCTGGTCTGGATATTGCAGGACAAAAGCAGAAGACACAAAACTAACATTTTGCAATGGAGTCGTTCTCGACAAGCATCAATGCCAAAGGAGCTTCGGAGATTGGCTACATGCAATTTTAGATTTCTGCCAATCTCTCCATGCCATGGACATAGACATATCAGCTTTCGCCTGCCTTTGCGCTCTCACGCTTGTGACGGGTTGGTTTCATCACTCTTCGGTAACGTAGAATTTCACACTTCTTCACTAACGATAGAATGATGGTCATTTCAGAGCGACACGGCTTGAAGGATCCCCACAAAGTGGAGCAGCTTCAGATGAAAATAATCGGTTCTCTTCGTGATCACGTCACGTACAATGCGGAGGCTCAAAGGAAACAGCACTACTTCTCCAGACTCTTGGGAAAGCTACCGGAACTTCGGAGTCTGAGTGTTCAGGGACTGCAACGAATATTCTACCTGAAACTCGAGGACCTGGTTCCAGCTCCGCCACTCATTGAGAACATGTTCGTCGCGAGTTTGCCATTTTAATGGAAAGAAAGCAACCCTTCCGCGATCAGAAGCAGAAACTCTATTTGTTCCTTTTTCTACTGAACTTCTGTCAATGTCCTCCTTTTCGCGGTTTGTCATACAGGTACTGTGCGACACTGAAGTGAAATAGAATCGATGCAATTATTTAGTAACAAAAAATTTAAATGTTTTTTTTTAAATAATCGTTTTAGTTGTCATGTGCTTTCCGCCGTTATTATTTAACTGATGAGTGTCTGTATTGAAACTTTCACTAAATTTTGTGCCATTTGCCGGGAAAAAAATAATTAATCAATTGATCGATGTTACGTTTTGTCACTTTCTTCTGTAAATACTTTTCTGTTCCGCATATCTTCTTTCCGAACTCATTAATTATTTGTCTTACGTGCATCTCATGCATGTCCTTTTGGAGCTATCTTAAGTTCCCTTATCTTAGGTTCAGTAATTTTTCCCACGTTATTACACTCAAACAATTATTTCGAAGTTGTAACAGTTGTGTGTTTCAAGAAGGGTCTGTCCGCTAACCAACTCGCGCTCGATTGCCACCTCCACATGTACGTGCAACTGTACCACAAAGGTTTTACAGTTCTAACGTGGAGGGCCACCGAATTCCAAAGAAGTTTGTAATTTTGTGCACTCAAAAGCATTTGGTGCCACTCGAAAATACACCTTGACCGTCTTCGCCATTATTAATTAAATTGAACTTTAATTGAAGCAAGAAAGAGAAAGAAAGACGGATGCTTGGAAATAAATTTTCACCACTTTGATTACTGTAATTACACATTAATTAAAATTTTTGGTTGTTTTAGACTTTAGTTAAGCAAAGAAATTGTAATGATTAATTGACGTGAATCATAATTTTAATTTTTTTGGATTCGATACTTTAAGAAAATTGACTTTTTTCTACAAGCATTACCTAATGACGTAGAATTAAATGTGAAGGAATCCGGGCAATTGAGACTTGATGGAGATGTCTTCTTGAAACCAGTTTTTTTTTTTAATTTATTTGAGATTGAGTTTCAAATACGGCATTCGCCTCGCGTTATGAAAAAGTTACGTTAATAATTACACTTATTTCGAGAAAAGCTACATAAAATTAAACATTGTCACCCAATCGGTCAAGCAAGAATCTACGAAATGTATTTACTGTTACCTTCGATAAACGAATGACAACGAGTAAAAAAAAATATTTTATAATGGTAAAATTCAACTGGTTTACTCAGAACCGAGGGAACTTACTATTATAGTTACATCCGCCAGAAATCTTAGCTATGGTTTGCTGGTGAAAACGCTTACACTACATTTAAACCTGCACCAAAAAAATAATAATTGCGATGTAATGCCAATGCACATAATTTTTCTAGTGAACACTCATCTTTCTTTAAAAAGCAGTTCAAATAATGTAAAACAACACACCTATTTTGGTAATGTTACGGGCTTTGTAAGGGTGGCATTACCATGGCAGAGACGAACAGGAAGAAAAGTAGTAATTGTTATACAAAAACTATTCCAGCAGCAACATCCCTGGTACGCCACCAGTTTCGAGTTACTAAGTTCTAATGCATTATATGGTTTGACCGAACCGGATAATACAGTAAACAAATGAGTAAATAGAATATATACATTATTTGAACTTCGTTAATTACGTTATTTTCTCAATATTTTTCAATTCTGAAATTTAAATTTTAGTGTGAATTTAAATGTTCATATTCATGCACGCATTGACTCGTACAAATAATGGGGTGTCATTAATGTTATTGCTGTTATTTTTTTCTCTTTATGTGTCTCTAACAAATATGAAATCAAATATTTGCTTACCGGCCTGCAAAATACACAAAATTTTGCAGTGTGCACAGTAGAATAAGTGTCACCTTGTACCTTTAACTTTTGCAGGGTTCTGCCTTGTTCGCAAGTTACACCTGCAAACAGATTAATCGAAGCATTAAAAAAATCGTACTTCACAAAATCAAAAGCCAGTAATTTTAATAAGTTAGGCTAATAATTTTTAAAACTTTTAAATAGTTCAAATCGACGTATATTGATAATGTCCTGCCAATAACTCATCAAATCTCGTGAAAATTCATTTCAACTACACTTAAGTAGAACTACATTGCAGGCCACATCTCGTCTCCTTGAGGTGTGCGCTTGCACTACTACTAAATTCAATTGCAATCATGCGTAAGTATTTCAAATGCTGAAGTTAGCCTTTTAAATGAGTTTGTATCAGGAATATTTTTATTATTCAGCTGCAATCTGAAAAATTCGTGATTTCACTATAGGAAAAAGTCAAGCAAATTAATTAAGTTAAAAACACCTACAGGGCCTGATTTCTTATTTTTAGTGATAGGGTTCTCAGAGAGATTTTCTAGACAAATAAAGAGGTAAAAGACAGGAACGGTAACCGCTGTGCTTTTTAGTTAGTAGACGGCATTGTCTTGTGGTAGTCATAACGACCGGTAAATATTTTCTATTCTATATATTTTTAAGTCTTTAAAACGTTTGCCTTGTTTTTATGCACTTCTAATACTCGGTGTAAGAAAACAACCTATAATTCTAAGAAGAAAGTGTATGATTTGTGATGAAATGTAACAACCCTGGAGGTTTTTGCAGTTCGATCTGTCGCATTTAGTATTTGTTAGAACAACGAGAATATGTATTTTTTTTATATTCGAGAGAAGTTTACACTGATGGGAAGCAAGCACGAATATGAACTAACTCATGTGTTTGATTACATAAGTCGTTTTATGTGAAATTAATATTAAGTCGGAATGTACATGGCGTGGCGAAAGCGAAACTGACACGGAGATGCCTTCGGTCGATTTTATGGCTTTATTCTTTTTCTTATATAGTTGCAGTCGAAAAACTAGTCGCAGAATTTTTTTTATTTCAGTTTTGTTTATATTTAAGCAATTAAATTTTTTATTTTTTATTTTCTCTTAAATACGGTTACCAGAAAGAAACGAGACTCATTCGAAATAAGTTGACGAATGGTGGTGCAGTTCCGATTCCATATCTTGCACAAATAGTTTAATCGATTGTGCCTCTTGTTGCCCGAGATGGACGTCCTCCCCCGCTAGTGAGCGAAGTACCTTTTCTTTCTAAGTAAACAATCAAGATTGAATGAATGGTACTGAGTGACTTTAGGTCGGATGCCTTAACTCGTAAACTAATAATTATTAAAAGCCGAAGGGTCATGAAGAAAAACTCCGGACGGGTTTTTGTACGATTGGATTACGGAGATTTCACGATTGCGATAACAAAAATAAAATTATGTTACATAATTTTAGCGTTAGATTGCGTGAATTTTATTACATTTAAGTATATATACAAGTAGAGTATATGTAACTATTATTAGCTTTAAGAAAGAGTACGGGAAGTTTTCTCCAGAACTATGTCGATTGTTAGATATTAAATGGCAATATCGAGATTTGTGATATTACAGTTTTCCGCGGTGAATACGATATAATGTTAGTACGAATATATACTGAGCCACTGTATGCATTGTTTGAATAATATTATGTGTTGAGGTAAGCAAATGCGCTGACATGAATTAGGCTTTTTGGCCGGCACATTGGAGATACCAAGTGTGTGCGCGAGGCAGTTCACAAACAAAGCTGGATTGACTCATTAGTTGATAGTTGCCTTCAGTGTGATTACTCAACATTTACAAAATGGAAGCTGTCAATGATAAATTTCATGTGTGTCAAATGGAACCCTAACAAGCGAACCCTCCAATCAACCAAAACATATCAAGTTCAACTAATAAACGGAACTGCACATTCTTCGGGGATGTTGCCACCATTCGTCGGAGCAGTTGCATGGTGTAAGGCTCAAAATAGTAGGAGTAGATGCAAAAAATTTTAAAATCAG
The DNA here is from genome assembly GCA_037055365.1 of Polyplax serrata. NCBI lineage: Eukaryota > Metazoa > Arthropoda > Insecta > Psocodea > Polyplacidae > Polyplax > Polyplax serrata. The sequence goes on along the minus strand of JAWJWE010000038.1, from coordinate 8,839,742 downwards.
TTAATGATTTTGCGGCAAGTTTTTAAAAAATTTTAAGAGGAAAACTTGTTGACGACGTAAGGGCTCTGTCGTGAGCGGTCCCGGAATATAATAAACTTTAAGACTAAAACGAGGACTAGTTTGTAACAAAGTAAAGCAGAAAAAGTATTCAATCTTATGTGTTGAACACTTTTAACTGAGCGGCTGGGTCACAGTATTCGCAATAAAGTGTCTTCTAACAATTTTTAATTTTACCATAATTTCGTTTCATTATACAGTACGAATATAAATATTTGAAAAAGATTATACGATTATAAATAAATATATATAAATAATTATAAATAGGACACCTAAGTTTATGTACATAATTATAATTTTCATGTATTTTTTCGCTGTCGATAATCACTTTTGTAAAAAAAAAATAAATAAATAAACTAGTAAAAAATGGAAAAATCTTCTAAAAACGCAACTGAATGATATTTTTAAAAAAAACGTGCACATTTATTTTTTTATATAGAAAGATATAATATAAAGATTATTTAATTATAATGTACGAATTACTACATTCTTTTTCTAGTGAAAATTTTCGCATTTTTAGATGAATCGCGCATACTTTGAAGAGTAAAAAAAAATGAAGCAATTCTGAATATTACTCAATAACCTAAAAATTGTATTCAATACGAGAGAAAATCCAAGTTTCAAACACTTGTTTCTGTTTGTGTAAACGTGTGTTTAGTATAAACTTCGACTATACACTCACGTTGTAATGTGCTGCACAAGTCTACAACCTTTTTTTTGGTTTCTTATTATGCATTGTAACGCATTTACGAAATCGAATTTGCCGTTTCTCTCTACTTTTTTAAGTTACCATATTTATTTTACACGTTTGTGAAAATACTATATGAATTACTTCTTACTTTTTAAAAATTATAATTGTCAATATTATTTTTGGTATTTTTATTTTTACTCCTGTTTTCCTATTACCCACCTATTCTCAATAAGAAACTATATGATGAAAATAAGTTAAGGGATTATTTTACACCTGAAGAATTATCAATGCAAGGCATATTATTTCAATTGATTAGTAATGTATGGCCTAAGTAGTAGTTGTTGAGGTAGAAATACTGGTTAAAGTGGCAACACAGGAACACTGATTTACTTACAAGAACTACAGGTACAATAAGCAGTCAATCAAGACCCAATCACTAAACCAAGCCAGTCAATAGAATGTCAGCACAACACTCAGATATGTAAATTTGATGTGAAATACATAGAAGCATTTGGTTTGTAGAATGTTTATCTTATCTAAACTCTACATTTTCAATTGTAAATACATAGGATGAGAAGACAAGGTAGAGTCCATATACATTTAATATTCAATGGCATAAATTTAGTTTCTGCAGTTGTGCCCTAAAGCATTGTACTTTGAAAATTTCAAAACTAATGATTTTGTATGAGTAGCTCTTACCACACTTACAGCTGTTCTTGCGACTGAGAAGTAAAATGAACCAAGGCCTTTTGCAGTTCCTGACAAATAAATTTTTTTATTTTATTTATATCTCCATTCATGTCTGGAAGAAAAAAAATAAGGACATGTGATTAGTACATTTTATTTTTTGCTGAGAATTAGGTATTTACCTTAATTAATAGGTTTAATCTTTCTGGGCAAGTCATTAGAATAATAGGAAATGTAAGTACCAAAATATACATAAAACATAGTGTCCTTCCCTTATTGTTTCAAATTTATCTGGATTTAGTGTTTCAAATAGTTGTTTAATTATTTTAGTAAATAATCAGTTTAGATCATTAACTACTTGTTAAATCAAGGGAAAGTAGAATTACAATAAGAGAAGGGTAGGAGCTAAATTTACCTAAGGATTTGCATTCGATTTGAATTCATTTTCATATCTTATTTTTGAAAGGCTTAATAAATTTATCAATAAGAAAAATTAGTATACTTATCATTATTTTGTGTACTATCATAACACCGTGTCCTGTTTTGATGACGGCGGCTACCCCCCTTCTCAAACGTTTCGCCAGCTTTCCCGGCTCCTGGCATCATCAGTTTTAAGAGTTTTTTAAGCAATAATTTTACTCACTCGAACCGATATGAACAGAGACAAATAACAACTAAGGCGCTGAAAATGTGGACGAAGATGAAAAGGAGAGCCGGGCTAATCGATGTGGGAAGGAGATAAGATTGCACATGGGTATTCGAAAGGACAAAAGACGGTATGATTGTAAAAATATTTGATTTAGGAAAAAACGGTATAGACAAAAAGGACGAGGAAATAAACACAACTCAATTCGTACTTCTTGAGTTGGGTTCATGTCGTAAATATTATTCAAAACAAAATAATAAGTATATATGTGTACGCTGTGAAAATTTAAGTTCTACAAAAGGAACAATTTTTTATCATCAAAAATTACTAACGTCTTTTTGACAACTGATAAAAGATAATGGCGGTTAACGGTTTTTCTCTATTAATGCATATCAGCGTTTTCACGAATAATTAAAAATTATGCTTGCTGGGTTATCTTTTTGTATCACACTAGACCAATTGTAAATAAAAGGAATTTTTTGTACCTGGGTGTGAGTAGTAAAAACAGTGGTATATGAACTGTCGTATTTTTGAATTTGTGAGCCAACCGTGGCGGTAATTAACACCATAACCTAAATACGTTACAAACTCATTCTACGCAATTTGGTCTTTCGACTTAAGTCTTGACCGAACTCATGCATGCAATCTGTACTGCCGTGATACAGCTGAAAATTTATATCAATATAATACTGCAAGAAACTGTAATAAATTAACAGCCAATTTTTACGTTTTATTTTTTGCATTGCTAGAACCACGTGACAAAATTCTCCTCAGTAGCCAATCATGTGCATTTTCCAGAGAAGCCTTCGCTGGCGCGAAGTATGTTAACCAGTCATGGTGGTGTTGCGCAACAAAATATAGTTCTAAGAGGAAACGCTTCCTATTTTCAGCATAGGGTTTGATAATACAACTGGCAAACAAAATTCGATTTGTAACCACAATTTTGTTTTCATCAATTCATTTCTCATTACAAATTGTTTTCTTTAGAGAAATAATCGATAACGGATATTCGTGAACGGCCATCTTTCTTTCGTGGTTAAAAATCTTGCATGTGAGGCTAGCCGGCTGCTAAAAAAAAAGATAATCGCGGAATTTATAGGAATATTTTACGAGTCAATATCAGAATTTTTCTACAATGAATCCCGAAGCAACAATGCACCTTATACAAATTTTGGAAAAAACAGTTTCTCCAGGTGAGTTAATTTATTTGACAAAGATACGCCATTTTTATGACTTGTGATAGTTATTGTTCGGTAATGCATAACATGTTATGTATTAATTACCTCCAACGTTTAGCTAACCTGTGGCTAATGGTTCTTTTCCAGATCAAAACGAACTTGAAGCGGCCCAAACCTTTTTGGAACAAGCAGCTCAAACAAATTTGGTAAGTTTACAACATTACTACATAGCAAATTGAGGACAAATGTTTGACTCGTGAAAAACGTGTTTACGAAATCGATTTTCCTATTGGAGTATGCTTTTCATTAGATGTACTTCATTCAAAGGTGGTTTAATAAAAACATTTAATTAGTGCGAATTAAATGCAGATTGTTGGGGCGTGTTACCAGATTGAATGTTGCTGCAAGTTATTGACAGCCATTAAAATTTCTCACAATGAGGAGATCAAAAACATTTTTAACCAACAGAAAAAAATGTTATTATTAAAATTTGTTTTTTTAAACCAAATTCTATTTCATTTTAACTGAAACCAATTATTAAAAATCACTTATTTAATGTGGAACTGGGTGCTTCAACATTTCTGTGTTGTATAGGAAATCCTATTGAGTAATTGTGAGTCATTTTCAAACAATGAAATTTTTCACCAGATTTCCTTGATAAATTTCCAGGTCCAGTAGGTAGGCATTGCCATATTTCAAAATCTGTAACACAAAGATTTGATAACACATCTTAGTTGAAGTCAAATAATGCTGAACCATAATCTTGTAGATCAATCTCCAAATATAACCCAATATTTCCAAGACACATGTCTCATATTTCAAAATTTAATTGTTTGAATTTTAAATATTTTATTTAACCAATTTTCAGCCAGAATTTATTAAGACACTTTCTGATATTTTACATCATGGAGGAAACAGTCCAGTTGCTCGTATGGCAGCAGGTTTGCAACTCAAAAACACACTCACATCTAAGGATCAAAATCTCAAAGCACAGTATCAGCAGAGGTGGCTTTCTTTTCCTGAGGATACAAGAGCCTACATAAAAAATAATATATTAGCATGTCTGGGTACAGAAAATACTAGGCCCAGTTCAGCAGCTCAGTGTGTAGCCTATGTTGCAGTGGTGGAATTACCAACAAGGCAATGGGACAACCTCATTGAAACATTAGTGTCAAATATTGTTGGTGTTAATAGTACTGAAATGTTGAAAGAAGCCACCTTAGAAGCAATTGGATACATTTGTCAAGATATAGTAAGTTGACATTATTCATTATTTCTTTAAGGTTTGCATTTTATTATTAATGTCACATTGAAGTACTTTTATTTCTGTTTATTATTATTGACTGCATGTAACAATGGATATATATAGTACAATTAGGTGTACAAGTAGGTGAAATATTTATTAATGCTTAATATTAATTTTAGGATCATGAGGTTTTGATGGGTCAATCAAATGAAATTTTAACAGCTATTATACATGGTATGAGATCAAATGAGCCAAGTGATCATGTCAGATTAGCTGCAACCACTGCTTTGCACAATTCCCTAGAATTTACAAAAGCAAATTTTGATAAAGAGGTACAGTAATCAAATTATCTTTCCAGAAAATGTGTAATTCTTTAATGAAGGTGGTAAATGAAATTGGAAAACCATTTTACAAGATTTGTTTATTTTACTGCATGAAAGAAGTTTCAGTAATATTCATACATTCTTATTTGTAAAATATTTCATCCTTTGATTAATCATTTAATTCATTTTTTTTCAGGCGGAACGAAATTTTATAATGGAAGTTGTCTGTGAAGCCACTCAATCTGCTTGTACACAGGTCAGAGTAGCCGCACTTCAATGTCTTGTAAAAATTATGACCCTGTACTATCAATATATGGAACCTTACATGGGACAGGCTTTGTTTCCTGTAAGTACATTAAATTTAAATCTGGACACTCAATTTAAGGTGGATTGTTCAATAACTAATTATTTTTAATTACTATAGATTACACTAGAAGCAATGAAATCTGATACTGATGATATAGCTCTCCAAGGTATAGAATTTTGGTCAAGTGTCAGCGACGAAGAAGTTGATTTAGCCATCGAGGAAGCCGAAGCAGGAGAAAACGGTCGTCCTCCACAACGAACATCCAAATTCTACGCCAAAGGAGCTCTACAATTTTTAGTCCCTGTTCTCATGACGAAACTAACAAGACAAGTACATATGGAAATTTAATATAAAATTGTGTTGAAGAATTTCAAAATTTTGCACTACCACATTTTTTTATTTTACTAATAATAGGAAGAAATGGATGACGAAGACGATTGGAATCCAAGTAAAGCTGCCGGCGTTTGTTTAATGTTGTTGTCTACCTGTTGCGAAAACGATATTGTTCCACATGTCCTTCCGTTTGTCAAGAAAAACATCAAACATTCGGATTGGCGGTATCGGGATGCTTCCCTTATGGCATTCGGTAAGAACAATTATTTGGAAACTTATCAGTAACTGTTGCACACCAGGCACAAAAACAAGAATTGAACATGTTTTTATTGTCATTTTAGGTTCCATATTAGGAGGTTTAGATGCCAATACTTCGAAACCACTGGTCGAGCAGGCAATGCCCATTATAATTGAATTAATGTATGATAGTTCAGTCGTGGTGCGGGACACTGTTGCCTGGACATTTGGAAGAATTTGCGAGCTCGTGCCAGCTGCCGCCATTAACGAAACTTTCCTAAATCCTTTGTTGGAAGCTTTCGTTATGGGTCTCAAGCAAGAACCAAGGGTAGCTGCCAATGTCTGTTGGGCATTCACAGGTAAATTAGTTGCCTTGACTGCCTACCTTGCACAGTTTTTAACCCGATAATAATTACAACAAATTTTTTTCACAGGCTTGTCTGAGGCTAGTTACGAACAAGCCACTGAAGGTCTAGAAGATGGTGTTCAACCTAAAACATATTGTTTGTCGTCTTACTTTGAATATATTGTCGAACGACTGCTGGAAACGACCGATCGTCCAGATGCTGCACAGGTTAATACATTATGAATTTTTTATGTTTACTGAGCCCTGAACGCAAAAGTGCATTCTGCCATGTTTACTATTAACAAGTAGTTTCGTTAACTTAATAAAATGTTTTGTTTTTCAACAGGCGAATTTGCGTGCCTCTGCCTATGAGGCTCTCATGGAAATGGTCAAAAACTCTCCACAGGATTGTTATGTCACAGTTCAAAGAACGACAATGATAATCTTGGAGAGATTGAATCAAGTAGTGCAAATGGAGTCACATATTGTGACATCGAACGATAGGGCCCAGTTTAACGACCTACAGGGATTGCTCTGCGCTACTCTACAGGTAACGCTTATTGCTTCAGAAACATTTGAGACACTAACATTACTCGGAAATAAGTCAACTTTATCTTTTCTTTGATCCACAGAGCGTTTTGAGGAAAGTCACTCCCGATGATGCCCCCAAAATATCAGATGCCATTATGGGTGCTCTCCTACAAATGTTCAACTCAAATTCGGGGAAATCAGGAGGTGTTCAGGAGGATGCTCTAATGGCTGTGGCTACGTTGGTCGAAGTTCTAGGTGATAAATTCATCAAATACATGGACTCTTTCAAACCGTATTTCTTTATAGGATTAAAGAACCACGAAGAATATCAAGTAATGCAATCGTTTTTCTAGCAATGAATTCGTGTGATTTAAACATATTTAGACCTGCTTATCGACATTGTTTTCATGCTCTAGGTATGTATTTCCGCAGTTGGTTTAGTGGGAGACATATGCCGAGCTTTGAAGTCTAAGGTTTCAGCCTATTGCGACGAAATAATGGTTTTGCTCTTGGAAAATTTGAGCGTAAATATCGTTTCGTTACAAATAAATCGAACAAAGATTTGACCATTAAATGAATAATTTCGTTTCTTTTATTTCAATTTAGAATGAAACAGTACATAGGTCCGTTAAACCTCACATTTTTTCGGCTTTCGGGGACATTGCCCTGGCTATAGGAACCGAATTCACAAAATACTTAGACGTCGTTTTACAGACTCTGGTTCAAGCGTCACAGGCGGATGTCGATAGGGTGGGTATTTAAAAATGTTATTTGACTTTTAGTGTTTCATATTTCATAAATTAGTTTTGTTTGTCAAAAACAGCAACCATTTTTCAAATGATTTCTTAATGGTGTGAAAGTTCGAGAAAATATACGAGGTGTGCGCTTGTCTTTTTACAGACTGACTACGACATGGTTGATTACTTGAACGAACTTCGTGAAGGAGTTTTGGCAGCATATGCAGGCATTATATTGGGATTGAAAGGCGATGGTTCGACACCGTCGGGTGACGTAGCCCTCCTTGAACCCCATTTACCTTACATAATCCAGTTTATATGCAAAATGGCTGAGGACAATGATAAATCAGATGGAGTTATCGCTTCTTGCTCCGGTCTTGTAGGGTGAGTGTCCACATTAATTCGGCAAACTACACATCATAAATATGATTGTCATCTCATATATTTGTTTTTTTTATTTTGTATTATTAGGGATTTGTGTTTAACATATGGAGCTAAGTTGTCGGCTCTACTGGAGACAGAACACTTAGCGGAGGTATTAACACAAGGCAGGAGATCACGTACACAAAACACAAAGAACCTTGCCACCTGGGCTACAAAGGAACTTCGAAAGATTAAGGCGGCTACAGCGGAAGCCAGCTGGTGAGTTGACGAAGCCAGAGTCATTATAGAAATGGGAGTAGGTGGGCTACTACATGTCGGAAATGGTTAAACTGGTAAGGTGACCGAATCCACAATTAAATTTTATTTTGTTCCTCACCAATCTCTGGTGTATTCCTCGAACAAACACCTGCGCCCATGGAACAACGACCATCCTTTCCAGAGAAATTTTTTCAGATACGCAAAATATTTCTATTAAATATTACACACGACTAGCCGTAGTTATGTCAAAAGCAACAGAAGCGGCAGTTTCTGATGACTGTTAAAAATTAAGAACGTTACAAAAATAATAACTGTCAGTGGTGTGTAAATCCAAAACAGTACAAAACTATCCGTTATCCAATGAGATGAATATTTCATGTTTCCTTCCATTATGTCCTCTCTTGAAATAGTTTAGGGTTTTTGTGGGGGGCATACTGGGGAACCTTTGAAGGTTTTAGGCGTCTCATACGGTGCAGCAAATAAATTTGCAGTAGATAATTGTACATATATATATATTTTTAGTGTTTAAACGACTGAAATGTGATTTATTTTAAAATGGTAAATTTATTTTTTTAGACATTTTTAAGTCATGGAATTATGTTTAACTTTGTAAATGCACTTTATCAATCGCCACAGTAGAACGAGTTGCAGCAAAGAACGAGATGTTTTATTCTCGTTCAAATTTGTTACATTATTTCAGTAATAATTATAACAAGTATAGGTATAACTGCCATTGTTACATTATTAAATACCAATTTACGAAACATGGGGCCTTAATTAGCAGACAGATAATTGAATTGCTGTATATTTTCCAAAAATATGTGTCAGGCTATTTTTATTATCCTGTCACTGTTAATGTACATATACTTTTGTATTCACTTTTCATTGATTGTATGAATGGTATAAAAGTAAAATATTTGAAAATGTATGAATTCTAGTGTCATTGGTTCCTGATTGGGGTATTTGTGTGCAAACTAAGAGCGAGAGAAGGAGAAAGAGAAATAAGAGAAAATGAAAAATAGTATGCACGTATGAGCGATGTAACTAGTTCAAGTGTTGGGTGTGATTGAGGGTTTTCTTAAAATTGTACGAAAGCAAAGATTTTAGTCAACTAGCCTCTGTACAAAACAAAAACCTAGTCACCCTGCCCACGTTCACGTTGGGGTACCATATTTTTAATATTATTTTTTTTACAATTTGGTTTTTGTTGTTTTGTTCTTGCCGTTGATGTTGTTGTTGTTGCTGATGATGATGATGATGATGGTGACGAAGATGGTGAATATGTTGATTACGATGATGATGATATGGTGGTGGTGGTGATGATGATGATTATGATTATGATGATGATGATGACGACGACGTAAAAGGTGATGAAGGTTGTGCTGATGTTTCCGACTGAAATACTGACTGTTTTGATTGTTTCAGATCCATTTTTCTAAATAAAAGATCCGAAGATGTTTCCATATCGAGCCATCTAAATTTTCAATACCTAGCTGCAAATAAACCCTACCCCACTCTGAACTAAATAAAGAGAAACGAGAGTGAAGAAAGAGTGACTGTGTTTTTCGTGACGTGTAAGTTTCAAAGAGTGTCATAAATTCTTTTTTTTTAAAAACGGAAAAAGGAAAAATTTGCGCCAAAAAAAAATGTAAAAAATGTATCACACATAAAAAAAATTCAAAAAAGTATAAGAAAAGAATAAGAAAAAATTGTAATAAAAGAAAATTGGAAAACTAGCACATTTTGTTTTGGATGATATATCTCGATGAGTAAAAGATGTAATTGAATGAAGGGGCGGGTGGGGGTTATAACGATGTTGATAATGTTGTTGGACGTAACTACGAGGATGACGATGACGATGATGATGATAATGATGGTGGTGATGGTGATGATAACTAAATGAGATCGATCATGTTGATAATGTCGTTGAACGAGGAAATGTTGATGTTGAAAGCGTCAGTGCGCGTGCTCATGGGTTATTTTGTCTGTACGAAAGGTTCCGTTAATACAAGTGAGAAGTGTTTGATTAATGTTGATGTTGACTGTGTGTGTTGATGCTGTGATGATCGTCGAGTTATTTAAGATGAGTGACTGAAGAAGTCTGGATGCCGTGTACCTGCAGGTCAGCGTAATGCTCCAATAAGATGTGTCATCTCTTTTTATGCTTTCAGGAAAATGTAAATCAGAAAAAGACATGATGTGAATGTGTTGTGACTAGTACTATAAGTAATGATGCTTTTTTTTAAAAAAGAAAGAAAGAAAATTAGAGAGAGAAGGCCCTCTTGCCCGATGCCGTGTGTGGCACGTCTTTTTGGAATTGGACAAGTGCCACGTGTGATTGGTCACGTTTAATGGAAAAGTTTGACAATGCGGTTCGATAGTTTTACTTTAGCGTATCACTTAATTAGTACGGGGATTACATTAATATTATTAAGAGTTTTTTAAATTCTAACCGAGTCAGAAGAGAGTGGTTCTTGGTTTTGTCGGCGGCACAGCTCGTGCTGATGAATGTTCAAGTGGTTCGAGCGAAGGAAGACACCCAAAGAGAGAGTGGCCGAGACAATCACTGGCTACTCGCACCACGCCAAACTCCCATCAGCACCTGTTGTGCCGGCACACGTTTAACTTGGAAGCCGCTTTTAAGTCGCTCTACCAAAAAGTAGAATTCTTAATGTTCACACAGCAGTATTAAATAGTGACTATATTTTTTTAACGTTTGACCGGAGCTTTCGATTTTTAATTCATTCCATGCGCCATTGTTATAAATTAAATTGAATTTTATGTGATTGATTTATTGTCTAAATCGCGTCGTAATCACCGGAATTCGAACTTGGGAAACCGTTCCAGACGGGAAATGGTGGTCGACAAGTTTTTGTTTTGTTTTTTTTTTCTTTCTAGGGAATTACGTTAATGATAGGTAACGAAGAATATTGTCTTCATACTAAATGGATGTATTTTGTATGTGACCTTGTGATCATGTAACACCAGAGTTAATAGAAGATATGTATATGTATACAGAATCCGTCCGAGGAATCGCATTATGAAACATTTTCTCGTGACCGAAATCGGGCAAGGGGGCACTTCAAACAAATGAGAGAAACTAGTTTTGTAATTTTATTTGTACAAGTGGGACGCATGAAAAAGTATAAAGTTGAACATACTCACATTATTATCATTATCATTATTATAATTATTTTTCTTGTAAATGCTATGAAACAATGCCTGCGGTCGGCAAGGGCCCCTTTCTTCCCCAAAGTGTGCCAAATCCGGGGGCTATGGATTTTTTCGTATAAATGAAAAAGTTTTGTACGAGAAAGGGGAAAAGTTATTTTCTATTTCATTAGACACATTTATACATAGAATAATATGGATAAACCAAAAGTGCAAGGATAATAAGTTCGTTTGTCCACTGACTTGAAGGCACTGGAGTGTCGAGTACGGGTAGAGCAGGCCCGGGTGGGAGTCTGCTGGGACAGATCGTCCCGGAAGATCGGGATCTTCCAGGTTTTCTTTATTATTATTATTATTTTAAATTTGTTTTTATTTTAATACACGTCCGGTGCATTGAAGTCGGTGGAGACTCGAAGAAAATAGTTTGTAAGGGACAGCAGACGAATTTTAATATAGTTTTTTGGTGCATTTTTTTTTATAAGCGTGCGTACGCAAGACTGATACGAATTTGCTATGCTCAAAAGGCGTTCTGGGGTGTCTACGACGCGGTTCGAAGAAACCCGCTCCTTTTTTGAAAAATTGTTTTAAGTGTTACAGATTCCGGCTTCCGAGCGCAAGCAGGAAGTGAATTCGTCTGCTGTTGTAATTCTTATGCTACCATTTAATTTGTGTAATGTGTACATGGGTTTTAGAGTGATTTTTTTTTAAATGAAAATACGTGTAGAAAGGTGTAGAAAGAAAAAAATAATGGGACTTGGATCAATGGCTGACTGATTTACATTAGAGTGGTGGATATGACTATTGCTTGTTATCTTTTTCTTCTTCCACTCTCTTTTCACACCGTCTGCGTGTGCTGTGCCTTGTCGATGAAATTGTTTTCCCTCGTGTTATCTTTAACGGAGCAAATGATACCACTAATATATTAACAATGCCGACCTCATAAGAAGTGTTTCTTTCCTAACCGTTTCTACAGAATATTATTAAAGTTTTGTTTCCCTTCGCACTATAATGCAATGTTTTCTATTTTTCCTTTAACTCGTCTCTCCGTTATACTTTCGCTGGTTTCGCTGGTTCAGTAAGTGTTGAGAGTAGCCTGTTGTGTTCCAACTTAAATTTACGTTCAACACAATCGGATGTATTGAAGCCGTCTGCACCTGGAAACAACCAAATAAAGTAAGGTGTTTTACGCTGCAAAGATGTTTAAGAAAGGAACTTAATAGGCGAACTCGAAAACACGTGGCTATGGTATTTAGTTAACAGAATTGACTAACTTCATTTTTTTTTAAGTTGACATTCGCTTCATCCTCCAAGTTCCGTGCTTCCGTATCCGGTCCCTCCGGTATTGCTTCTTAATGAGAGACCATTCAATACGCCCCGTTCAATTTAGAATGTACAAATTCATAGAAATTCATTGTAAGACAGAAATCAAATTGTGTACAACCAGTACCAGGTCTGTCGTCGGAGAGTGTCTCGAACATTTTGCAATTTTTTACTCCGGCGTTTAAGCGTTGTAGCTTATTCGAGTTTTTTTTTTTTTAGAAATATATTACTTGTGGATACGATATTCATATACATGCACAGTATTATATCAGTCAGTTTTACGTTTTACATACATAGATGCTTGCGTGTACGTGTTTGCATCATTTTGAAGATCGCGTAAACCTTCGGTCGCTCTCTCTCCAACGCAGTCTCTGTACCACGAATTTTGTTCGTAGGGTCTGACACACTTTGCCTGTGTGGTCTCCGTGGAAATTGTTTGACGTACACGTATGTTAAGTCTGCAGACAAGACCAAATTCTCTCTTTAAGTAATTAATAATGAGTTTTTTTCGAGACTGATACTAAAGAAAAAAAAATTGTTATATGTTGCGTGACTGAATAGAATTTTTATAAGGCGTGCCTGTGTACATTTGAGTGCGAGTGTTCAATTTTGTAAAATGTACGAACGAGTGAGCGAATGAATGAATGAATGAGTGAATGACTGCGAGTGAAAGGGAATCTAGTGATAATTGTTAAACGAGAGAAAACCCCCGATGAAAATTTTATGAAAACAATGGTTCTTTAGGTATTTAAGAAAATGAAAGTGTGGCTGTGAATGCTTCCTATTTTTATGAATGCTTTTTTATTGTTGTATGAATCGTAGAGTGCCATTTTTTAGTTCGACTGATGATTACCGTGAGCTTTGACATTCATTGCTGTTTATTTCTTCCTTCTTTCCTCATTATTATTATTATATTTTTTTAAGAACGCAAACGATACGCGCTTTTCGGGTTTGTTTACTGAAGAAACACGGGCTCTGGAACCTGCAAAAGGTACAAGGTTCGAGAAAAAAGGAGTGTAGAAAAACTTTGGGGAATTTTATATTTAGCTGCAGGAAACCTACTACAAACGACCACGCTGTTTTTAAGTTCTTGCTACGTGGCGTTTCATCGAGCCGGCAGCGGTGTAGTTTACGTTTATTATTATTATTTTTTTTTTATTATTACTTCGGGCATTCTGTAGTTTTTCTCACATCCAAATTGTCTTCATTGACAGAGACACGTGAAGGGTGGGGGAAGGGTCGGGTAGGTACACGATGGGGACCGAAAAAAGAAACGGTCGAAATTTAAGGAGTTCCCGTGTAATTTAAGTTCCCAAACTCACCATTTAGTTTTGAAAGAAGCCGATACATTTAGATTGCCAACACGCTTGCGAGGAACAGGGGAGCATTCTGCGTTCGTCAGGTTACCGATTCGCGGATATCCTCGTCTGTTTTTATTTTTATTTTTCATTTTCCACTACCATTACTACTGTTATGAGTATAAATCGAATCATTCTTAATTTAATTACAATTTGTGCGATGCCTTCTCGAACGAACCTGAGCGTGTGTGAAGAAGTAACTGGTGCGAAGAGGTTGTAGTGTACTCACGCATGCATTGTCCATTCCTTGTCATTTTTATTATTATTATTATTATTATTATTATTATTATTATTATTATTATTATTATTATTATTATTAGTGAACAATTTCGTCCTGCATGGAATTTGGAACCGTTGAGCTACATTGATCGAATGATTGATTGACTGCTTGTTTGATTGATTTAAATTAATTTTTCTCATTTGATTCGCACCCTCGAATAATTTTTTATTTTTATTTTTATTTTTTTTAAGTATAACAGACCACGAGCAAAAGGATGCTTTTAATTTTGTCATGTAAAAATAGTTTTCTTTCGAACTGCTCTTAAACTACACGTAAAGTAGATGTAGATTTTCTTTCCCGCGTTGAACCGGTTAACTGACTACTAGTTGAATTAGTGCTTTGCCGTCTCAAACATTTTCAATCTGCAACTGGTTTTTATTTGTTGTATACATCTTTTCTTTTTTTTTTTAATTTAAACGAAACGAAAATTTGTTTTTTGTCTCTCTGGTTCGTTCAGCTTGAAATGTATTCTCAATGGAAATTTTAGTTTTAATACTATTACTATGATTATGATTATTATCATCATTATTATTTGCGTCATGTTAAGTAATTAAGCAAAAGAGAAAATGGCTCAATTAAACGAAAGGAAAAAAAACGAAGGGATTATTTATTTTTCATCCAGTCTGGATTTTTTTTGTAACGTTCCTTTCTCCGGACCGTTGTCAACTCTCACGTCCTTTGGAGAACCTTTCGAAAGACTCCGGAGACTTTGCCTCGCCGTCTGGAAAAACCTTTGCGAACCTTCTGTCAAAGCGGAAAAGTTGTAAGTCCCTCGTGGTTTGCTCCCGTGCCATTAGCAAGGCCGTAGTACGAAATTTATGTTGATTTTTCCCCCGGGGAGTTGAAGTCAACCGTTAAAGAGCCCCGTGCGACCGGAAAAAGACATAAAACCCATGACAAACCCCAGAACTCGGTAGGTGTGATATTAGCTCCTGGACGTTCACTTCCAGAAGGAGAAATCTTTTATGCCTTAGGAAATCTTGTTTAAAATGCTTTGTTAAATCGATTAACTTTTTATTAGTTCTTTTTCGACGTCAACAAAACAGTGAAGCTGTACTTTAATTTGCCCGAGAAACAAAAATTCCTCAATTCACTAATAGTTTCGAATAGATCAAACGAGTAGATCTGTGTCCTCTACAAAGGTATCTACCACATACTTCTTCTCCTGTTTGTTTACCTTGCCCCTTTCCAAATGTTTTCTGTACCTATGTAGAATCCTACGTTGCTTTCTCTACTTTTCATACGTACTTTTCATGTGTTTCTTCTTGCTTAAAATTTATTACTCGTCCAATGTTTTTTTTAGTGTTCGTGTGACGTTTTAATGCCTCAAATTTACATGTATGTAGCCTCACCTTTGCACTTAGATGTCTCACTTTTCTGTTGGTTTACTTTCCTATTTACCATCTTTTTTTCTCTGTGTGATCACCGTTTGTTGCGCAGCGTTTTTGTCTCATCTCTTCAGTATTTTTGTGTGTCGAAACAAAACCAATACCGTCGTGGTGTCCTTAATGTCCTTCCATCTTCAAATTTAAATGCCCATGAAGTAGTACAATACGTCAGTAAATTTTTTTTTAAACACGGCTAACCTCACCGCCCCGGCTAAAATTAACATTCCAAGCAGACCGTATGCGACGTGATTTAACCTTTTAAGGTTTTTACCATTTCAAGCGGGTACCTCTAGGGGTTTGTCAAGGTGCCCATTTGAGTACTGTTTAAAATTTGGTACCGGGACAAAAAAGGCACTCGCGAGAAATTTACGTAAGTACTCGTCTCGTATCTGCCACTTTTCTGAAATGTTTCTTATCGCGTGTTTGACCTCACCGATTTTCACACTTTAATCTTTTCTCAGGTCAAAATGTCCACCGGGTGTGTCCGCCGACTTGGAAAATCCAAACCC
Organism: Polyplax serrata; assembly: GCA_037055365.1. NCBI lineage: Eukaryota > Metazoa > Arthropoda > Insecta > Psocodea > Polyplacidae > Polyplax > Polyplax serrata. The sequence goes on along the minus strand of JAWJWE010000038.1, from coordinate 8,823,755 downwards.
TGGGCGATTCTTGTTTTTCACACATGTCAGAGACCCCACGAAATTTCTGCGAATCGGTGTCGGATGATAAGGAGGCGGACTATCAGAACTAGTTTGAACTTGACCAAATGGTAATTGTTCGTAGTTGGAAATTTTACCATCAATTCGGTGTAAAATAAAAAATTTTCTTACCGCCGACCCAATTACGCCACGAACGGGAGTAAAAGACGACTGTCGGGTTCCCGACAGGAAAGGTTAAGGAGCGTTCAGGACACCTAAATTCTACCAAAAACAAGCGACGTAAATTTATTACTTTTTCAGACCACACAGGAGACAGAAGAGGAAACCACGGAAATGGACACTTGTAAAATTCCTCGAATTAAAGCGAGTTGTGCTTTCCCGCGTCAAGGACCGAACCGCAAAAGATAGGCAAAGTTCATCAAAATCTCCCTCTTTATCTAATAGAAAAACCGCAATGACTTGGCCGTGAAGGCCTGCGTCCGACCGGAGACCTAAATAGGACGGAACTCGGTTCATCCGTTGAATTTGCGTCTGGAAGTGATACGCAGCGGTCTACTCGGTGTCAAAATGAAAGTTTTACTCATTTTACTGGGATGGGGAGCTTTGGGTAAGTCTGCACCGGTCCGAAGTTAAACGAAGTAACTATCACCCCTCTGGGGAATATATTAATTACGTATTTTATTACTGATTTGAAGTACTTCCCGAGAATTTTAATATTTTAGTATGAAGAAAAACATGTGAGCGGGTAATTCGGTTTAACTAGGAAAGTGTAAAAAAAGGTTTCGAGGCATTTTGACCAAAATAACATGCATTATTTAAATCGAGTTATAGTTGAAGTGGTTGATTATTTATAGTAATCACACCCTTTTGCCTCGTGTGACACGTGCGAACTACTTAAAATATGCTACGCGAACGCTTCTAATTAAACGCCTATATTAAAGCGTTTCCTGTTGTAGTTTCCGTCTGCGAAGAGAGGCCACGTCGCCGAATTTGGCCCCAGGCTCCTATCGTCTGGCCGCAGCAGTTACCCGTCGGAAGCTTCGGCAGTCAGAACTTTGGTTCGAATGCCGTCATCAATCCATGGAGCCCATTCAGTAGACCTCAAATTAATTTTTTCCCAAACGGTGGCACTCGGTTTACCTCCATCGGCAGAAACAACAGGAACAGAGAGGGAAATAATGTACGGAACGACGATGAAGGTACGACGACTACAACGACAACAGGTGAGGAACCTGAGGGCCTTACAACGCCAACGCCCAGGACCATTCACTCCTCACCGGAAAGTTGTGACTGTTCGTCTACTCCCCAGTTTAATCCCGTTTGTGGTACCGATGGGAACACTTACAGGAACTTGGGATTGTTGAACTGTTACAGACAGTGTGGTACCGGTACGTGTCTGTTTCATACTTACCATAAATAAGTTAACCGTATTATTCATTTGCTTATTGTAGTTTGTATTGTTATTAGTGTTATTGTACTTAGTAATTTTATATTTGTTTATTAGTATTATTATTTTTTGTTAAATTACTCATAGAAATATTTTTGGGGTTGTTTCAGACGTGGAGCAGAAACGCATGGGCACTTGTTGAAGGCATCAGGGAAGAATATTTCTCAACATACCTACGGATTTAAATAAAAGTATGAAATGTACTATACTATTTATTTTTTTATTTTTTTATTATTGATATTCGTTCTTAATTTATTATTCTCGCGAGCCGTTAATTATTTATTTTTTTGGAGTTCTTTTTTTTGAACACGCGTTTGCATTTACATATATTTAACATTTATTGATTTATCATTAATAAATTTGATTTATTAATTGTGATTTATTAAAAAAAGCTTCATCTCCTCGTCGCATTTCATATACTAAGCTCATAAAATTAGGCCATAATTGGACAACCCTCCCTATGGGAACGGTCGACTACACTCACTTTTTTTGGGGTTTTTCAATATTTAGGTGTTAAAATTATTTATATTTAACGTTGTATATATTCAACAAAATGTAATTATCAAAAATAAAGCTGTGGGTCAGTGAATAAATTGAAATGTTAGAGATTAGCAGTGTACTGTTAATGTGTAGCTCTTTATAGTGATATCATATGATGGAGCTGAAGCTGGTGGAGCGACATTCCAGTAAATATTTGTGTTCTTTCAATAGTATGAGCAACAACACGTTGAGATTTTGCATTTTAAGTTTAGCATTCATTTGAAAAAATACGATTCATTAATGCAGTTTTATTAAGTTGTCAATACGGGACGTCCCAAACCATTTTTCTAATTAGTTCAATAAAATACGTTTTCGATCATTGTTCGGACCAAATTAAACGGGATGGCACTTGACAGGTGATAAATCTAATTTAAACCGACGTTTCCGATCCACCAAAACCAATAAAAATAAATGTGTTATTATCATTTGCCGTGCACGCCGCGTAAATTTATGAGTCGACTTTTATTCTACCGCCGATCAAACAGTCACCGTTCGCACTTCGTCGTTAATTTCAACTACTTCAAACTCTTAAGCTTTTTCTCTGTTGACACCGGGTACACGCCTAGAGACACGATTACTACACGATTAAAAAAGAGTAATAAAGTATTAAAAGTATTAAGTATTAAAGTAGAGTAAAAGTATTAAACAATACTGTCAGAACATAAATTGTACGTAGAATTATATATACAATTACCATTATTTTGAAGAAATAAAATGGCTGCATCGTTTAAAAATATACACAGCAAAATGTAATTGAAGTATCAGATATTTTCAGAAAATCATTCAACTAAATAATGTAGCAGTACAAAAGTACGTTATGTAAAAAGGTTTCAACGTGTATCTAAGGTTATGTGACAGTTGAAAGTTGGAAATGGTGCTGATGTTACTAAACAAAAAATGCCAACGAATTCTCAATTAAGTCGCAACTTGTAACGGTTTCCCATTGGCCGGAAATTGACCTGCTGGTTTAAAAAAATAAATAAATCGTTTTTACGGAAATGAAATTATTTTCTAGTTCCCCGAGCAGAGTTATTGACTCGCTGACATCGGTCTACTTCACCGCGAAAATTTATTATTTATTTTATTCGCGGTGTAAATATGATTATAAGTCGGTTTAATCGAATCGGATAGTGAAAATATATCGACGAGATAATTTGATTTTTCCAACCCGGAGCCAAACGTTTAATTCATTGAAAATTCGTTTTTCCGCTCCCTCCCGTAGGATTTGATTTGATTTCGCCGCCGATTAATTTAAATTCCAACGGTTCGGTTCTCCTTTGGGGTAAGAAAATTTTTGGCTTTTGTGGGGAGCCTCAGACTGGAGATAATCCGGAGCCGGCCGAGTTTATTGTGGAGGTGGTCGAAACGAATCGACGTATCCTCGTAAAACCCGCTTGTAAGTTGCTCGTTACGAAGGTTATCCTACTTCTATGGGGCAATTATTAGGTCTGGGATGAGAAGGAAGTTTCCACTACAAGGCATACACTTTGTGTTGAATTGTTTTACAAATCGGGGATTGTGTGGATGTTTTGAAACTCGGAAACCAGAGCCAAACACGGAGGAGAAACTTATTCGTGTAGGTTCGGGATGATTTTGAATTAATGGTAACAAGGATGTTTATTTTGTACCGATTTATTTTTGTAACAGAAATAGTGAGGACATCGGATTGTTGAAAAGACAAAGACCGTGGTAGATTGGAATTAAACAGAAGAAGCAATTCTGTATAGTTTATTTTTTTAGTGTGTTAACACGTATCGGTAACTGACTACTGCAATTTATGTTACGTGGTTTAGTACTGAAGAGGTGGATGACTACTAAACTACAGCTACACGGATTACTACTAAACTAGGGTGGGTTTTCATGTAAATACATTTTTTGTATTAAAAATATAGTAGTCGGAATTGGAGCGTTAAAATTAACATTAAAAGGTGTAGAATCTGCTGTGTAGAAAGTGTTAGTGTATACTTACTTCTCGAATAATTTACCAAAACATGAAATGGGCTGGGGAAATATGGCTATGGCATAAATTTTATATTAAATTCTTTTAATAAATAGTGAAACCACTATCATTATTTGAAGTTAAATTAAAGACACGGTCTACGTTTTCTTTAGTACAGAGGGGCGACGAAGTTCCGATACAAATCGTCAATTTTTCTTGTATTTTTTTTTACTTATTGAACTAAATCTTAGGCATTACAATTAATGTAAAATTAAAGTTATGTATTAAAAAAAAATATAAAAAAATACTAGCCGGTACGTTGAACAAACGTCGGCAAGAACAATTTGAAGAATGCACTTTATTCAGAATATAATATATACATATAAATAGCAGTTTGACTCGGAGAGGATACGTTTTATTAAAATTACATTATTACATCACAGCCATCTAAGTTCGGGTTTATTCCTACCTCATTCCGTGCATTATTTATTCATCAGCTCAGAAATTAAAGGCAGCGTAGGCTATCTACGGGAAGTACAATTTCTCTTTCTTTCGGGTAGCCTCGTAAAATCGCAGCGTAGGGCTGGCAATAAAAAGGAACGCACAAAATGATATGAAACCTGGGCGGCGTAATTAAAGGTCGTGGGGGGGGGGAAAAAGGAACACAAGGAAGACACAGGGAAGTAGGAAATTTTTTATCAAGGAAAATGAAATAAAAAAACGGCAGAGTTACGGTGTAAAAATAAACGTAAAAATAGTAGTTTTAAGGCGAGGCCGGAGGGATGAAGACGAGAGTAACATCAAAGGAGGTCTCGTCGCGTCGGAGAAGAGAGAAATTGAACGGGAGAAAAGACACAAGCTGCGTTTCGGTGATGTTAGCAAGTGGAAGTAGCAAATTGGAGACACGTAGTCATCCTAAATTGGAGTGGAATGAGAGCGGAAATAATTTGGAAATGATTATTATAAATGATCCCCGGGAAATGTGCACCAAGCTTACATCGCTGACAGCAAATACAACTTGAATGCGAGACAAAATACAAAACTGTTTAGGGTTGATGTGGGTCACGTGCAAAAACTGGGATTTGCTCTAAAAGTCAACTTTCTACAACCAGAGAAATGTTCTTTTTTTTCTTTTCTTTTGATGAGCTACTTATAACAGTGCAATTCATGCACCTAATAGCGATCTATTAGAAATACTTATTAATACATACATTAATTACGTTACGTGTTCTTAGGGACACCCGGTGACATCTTGGGTATAGCAGTGTTTTTTTTAATTTATTAATAATAATAATTACAATACATTTGTTACAGATTCTACCTGGCCAATAAGCCTTGCATCAGAAGTGTAGCAGTGTAGAGACACACACTCCATATTTCATTGGCTGCCTAATTTATTTTACCTAATTAGTCTGGGTAAATGAAAAAATAATAAAACAAAAATATATTTAAAAAAATTTACACTAGGCGAGTCACACTACAAACACAAACTCAGAGCCCTAAGCTACATGAATATATTAAAAAATACCAAAAATAAAATAGGTTAAATATATTAATTAAAAAGTAAATGCGACGGACGTGTCACACGGACGGAGGACAAGGGATGGTTTCCCTCAACCTACTCCAGTCGTTATAAGACGACGAATACCTGAAACCGAGTAGACAAACCGTTGCACGAGCAAAATCAAACTAATAGGAGTGTACCAACAAATAAAATATTTGCATAAATAATTAATAGCATAACCTGCTACGTTATTAAAATGCAAAACAGGAAAGCACTTCACACAAAAAAGAAATTTGTCCGGTGCACAGAAAATGCATTTGACGTTTAACTAATCAAACACAAAATCCGGTGAGATTCAATAATTCGACACGGCGGACAACTTCGTCATTTGCAAAAATGAAATGGTGAAAATAATAAAAATCCAACGTCGAGTAAGAGAGAGAGAGAGAGAGAGAGAGAGAGAGAGAGAGCAGGTTAATTAATAAACGTGTCTCCAGACGGTTTTCAAATAAATTTCCCTCTGCGCGAAACAACATATGTACAGATCAAAAGCTATATAGATTCGTGTGGAGGTTAATCAACCGCGATCGATTCAAAGGAAAATTATCAAATCTCCCGGAAGGAAAAGGTTCGAAAAGGGTTTCTCTCTCTCTCTCTCTCTCTTCTCGCCTTTCGCGTACCTGTCGGCCCTCACGCGGTGCGACTCTTTTAAAATTTGTATTCGTTTGACCGGAAGTTAAAGGAAAGTGAATTTCACTAACGAACCGGGGCCGTAAATAGAAAGGTTGGCGAAAAAACGAACGACGGCGGTTATAAACCGGAAGTAATCGCAACAGCTGCTCGTTGGCGAAAGAAAACGGGACCCGTGCAAATCTCAGTGGCCCGACGCGGAATTTGCGTTTTACGGTCAGGTTCGTAAAATGTCCGCAGAGTCAATTGAAAGGTCAAACTAGCAAAGTTGTACGTCGGGCGATTGAGAAATTGCGGTGAAATTTGCGGCGAGAAATGAGGGAACGTTTTGCGAGTGGCAAAAACACCCCCCCAAATCGAGTCGGTTTCGTTTACACGGTCTTCCGGTTTCCGTTTCCGGTCTTGTGGGCGAACGGACCGGAGACATTCTCTAGGCGAAAAATAGACGGAACTATTTACAAGGAGTTGAGCCAATTGTCAGGCGGAGAACGAGATGTTCCGGCGTTGCGGTTCCTCACCGGTCATCAATCGTTTCCGGTTTTGCGTTACTTCCGTTTTTATTAATATGGAGTCTTCCCGCACGAAAACCAGGAACTTCTCTTCTTTCATCGCGGCTCATTTAACCCCGTCTTAATGTGACATCGCTCCCTTTCTCCTGCGCAACCTTTTTCAATTTTTTTCAGCCTTTCGCGCGGTTCCTATTCTTCGGACGACGTCTGACTGTCTCCTATCACCGTCACTCTCCTAATTACCTTTCTTAGTATGGATTTATAGGGGAGAGGGCGACGCAGGGAATACTTTCCCAGGGGTTTCCCACGGGAAACCGCCGGCGCGCGGGAAGAAACTACGGAAAAGGAAAAACTTGTTTCACATTAAAAAGTTGCATTTTACCCGTGTCGTTTCCTAAATTTTACCTTTCTTTGGGCGGCGGGAGAGAGGCTTTAGAGGTCCTCGGAGGCTTGAGGTTCGCCCGCGTCTCCCGTAATTCTGCCATTGCCTCACGCGAAAAAAAAAATGTAAACTTCCGGTCGGCCATTAATCTCAATTAAATGGGATTTTGTTCGTTTAATTAAGTTATTTTTCGGGGGTGTGAGGAGCCTTTTAATGCTCGCGTAGAGCAAAATTCTAAGCCTTTCTCATGGTTAAGTCTGAGTAAGTCCCCCCCTTCCCATTCTGTGGTTTTTCTTTTCCCACCATGTGTACCGTACGTATGAGTCGTATCCCCCCATCACCCCAGGCCACGGTTTTTATGTTTCCCGGCTTAAAGTTAAAAATGTGTCAGGGTAATAATTTTTTTAAGGATATTTATTAGTCTGACAAGGGTAAAGAATTGTTTGGGAGCTTTTGATATAATCTGGCTCAAGTGATGCTGACACCAGGCCCGGAAATTGGGACGTCACCACGATATTGGACGTTTCTATCCTTTTCGAAGCAGTTTGTCTTGTCCGTAACCTTTCGCCGTATTTTTTTTTTTTTTTTTTGTTTTTACCATTCTACCTTTTCGTCGTAATGCGTGTATTTTGTCTTCGTTTGCTTCACTCCCAGACCGTCAGACAGGATTTTTGCATCCGACCAATGTGAGAGCCCGTTTTAATTTGATGGTTCCAGTGGGAACTCTGGTTGAGTGATCCCTTCCCGGATTGAATGCAAAGTACTGACTATTTGTAAGTTTTTGTGTCGAAACGAGTTTACCTATCTGTCGAACTCGTCTCCCTTTCTTCTTTCTGCCTCCTTCCAATTCGGCATTTTTATTTTTATTTTGGCTCGTGCGATTTCCGACTTCATCGTCAAATGCTGTTGAGATTTTTTCACTGGTCCACCATATTTTTCGTTGCGTTTTGTTTTGCTGTAGAATTTATCTACTATTTTAATGCTTTACATTGAGTTAAATTAGTTGGTTGTCAGTTGTGTTGGGGAGTAGTGTGTTTTGTGTTGCATCATTTTTTTAATAATTTTTGACTACTTGACACTTCCCGGCCTTGAGAAGTGTTACTCAACAGACAGGAGACAATACGGACACATGAAGAATAAAATAGATACATAGGTCGTTCATAATTTTTTAAAAATTATTTTGATTTGTAATAATTATTTTGATAAATTTAATATAGATTCATAAGCCTCGTATCAGAGCTGCAAAGCTTAGTTAAGTAATGAAGGAGATTTTCCCGATTTACGATAAAACGTAGGAGGTATAAAGCGCATTGTTCGTGGTAATTTCGTGGAAATGACTAATGATTTGTTTTGACTTAAAACTTCAGACGTATCATGCGAGCATTATGTGATTTTGCTCCTGATACTCTACGAATGGGGCTTACTGGTTGTTCATTATAAAACCACTAGATGGCAAAAAACTACATTGCTTTGTGCCAGCAGAATCATCTATTTTCATGTTACTTGGTCAAAAATTTTTCAATATTTCTCACAGAGGGCATCAGTTGTTTGACACCAGACACAAAAAAATTTAAGAGGTATCAATCGTGCATTGTATAATTTTGCTCCTGATACTTTAGAGGCGGAGCTTCCAGACGTGAGATTATTTCATTTGACATCCACCAGATGACACTGGCTTGATTCATCAAAACCTTAACATTTTTTTGTAGAGGGCACTGACTGCTTCTTAACAGGAGATGTTAAAATTTAAGAGGTCTCATGCAAACATTATTTCATTGTACTCCTGATACTTTTGGAGGTGTGGTTAATGACGAACGCTTTAGTTTAAATCTGCTAGATGTCGCTGCAAAAAAATATCTTGAATTTGACTATTCGAATATTTTGGGTACTTTTAATACAGGTCATTCATTTTAAATGTTTTATATAAAGTTATAAAATTATTTATTTTCAGGCGACCAGATGGGCAATGTTAAATCTCCTTGGTTGTTTGTCTCGTACATCCGCAGAGCACAGGAGAACACTACATGTGCTTAATAACAAGATGTAACTGCAGTTTCCCATCGTAATACAATTTTATTTGCACCTGTTTCAACTTCAAAGTTTAAAATTGTACATATAAATTCGAGACTCATTTTATTTTACACCTCGTACACTCCTATTACTTTCTATTATTACTCTCGAATCTCACCCATTTAATTTCATTTTTTCCAAGTAAATTGGCACGGTGAAAAGTTCACATAAAAGGAAGAAGTTATTTTTATTCTACCGATGAAATGTCACTTTGTCCGCTCCAACAAAAAAAAATATAGACAAGGACACCACACGCACGAACACGCACACACACACACACACACACACACACATACACACACAAAGCATTATCACATGCAAAGCATCCTATCAGAAAAAAAATCGTTGGCAATTTGTATAAAACACAGAGATAATGGCGAAACATTTTTACACGTCCGCCGTCGCCGTCAACCGGATATTAAAAACGGTTAAAAAGCTGGAAATTATATATAATCGTGAAGACGTGGAAGCAGACTGACTGGGAAGAAAAGGCGAAGATGATGAATGTGACGGAGAAAAAGTGAGGGATAATGATAGACGCCCTGCTTTTTTCATCAGAACTAGAAAGATTAATCTTTTGTGAAGATTACGGAGGAAAACCCGGATGGGACCGTTTCCTGTTGAGCTTTCGATGTCGGTTACAACCATTTCCGGTTTTTCATCGGTTTCGCCGTACCATGCAAGGCATCGAAGTGAGGATAAACGCACCGTCGTCTGAGCTCTGGGTGGTGCCATGGAGCAACTGTTAAATTTCCGGAGGAGAACACGAAAGAAGAGGACAATCAGAGTCACTTCTGGTTTGTCTACAATTATATTTTTTTAAATTCCTCCCCGGTAATCATTTCGTACTTAATCTGATTCGTTTTTGAAGGGGTCGATGGGTGCACCACTACAAAATGGCGTTATCTCAACATGAACATTTAACTCTCTTACTTCCATTTGTTGGATTAAAGTTTTTATTAACCCCGGTGTGTGTGTGTGTGTGTGTTTGTGCGTGTGCGTTTATGAGATAGTGTCAAATATTAAAATTGTAGAAAGTGGCCTTCCCCTGAGCTAAGATAAAATATATGTTGTTGTAGATTTTAGTATCGGTTTCCGGTCGGATGGCTCAGCGTTTGCATGGAATTTCCCGACGAATTTGCACAAATACCAAGTTCACGACTCCGTGTATAATTACATTTTATTATCCCATAAATCTGGTTACCCTAACTATCTTTAAATAAACTAATAAAACATTCATTAAATTGTTATCATCTGATTTGTAGTGGGTGAAGTTTTTAGTGTTGTGTAGCACCAACGGAGTGACTTTTGTTTCAAATTTTATAGGCAACGACCAATATACACATACCACGGCTGTTACCAATGTATGCATGTATAATATAATTAATATACTGATGTTGTGTAAAATAAAAAATGGCGCTGGGTTGCAATTCAATGAGTTCATTTATTGCTAGTGCGCACATGGAATAGCACTCATCAGGTTGAATAGGTTAATTAATATTAATTAAACAGGTTTAATAATAGGTCAATTAAAAAAGAACTAACGCAATATACCAATAATACCATACGAAATAAGTAATGTTTAGATAAATAGATATTAGTTATGTTGAAATAGATAAATTAACGCATAAATTAAATTATGTATCCTCTCATAATAGCATCCACGACCAATTAATAAATGTACTTTTGTGAAACGCCACTTAGAAAAATAATAAATAAATATTATTAATACTAATAATAAGTATAATTACTAATATTGAAAAAGTTATTCTATAATATAATTAGCATTCTACTGTAACAAGTTAATAATGAATTAATTATTTATAATTAATGACAAGTTTATTAGTTATTTTTGTTAAATATTATTTCATATAGAAAGGAACTCAATTTTTTCTTCAGAGCTATTGACCTAAGCGCTGAGTGGTATTAAATATACACTAGTTCTATACGATCCGTTGTATTGCACATTAGTTCTGTACTAATTGAGTGCCTGTTTTTATTTGGGGTGTAGTGTAATTATACTGTACCGCTTCTATAAATTTTAGTAGCAAAGTATGCTCCTTTTTATTTTTCGTTTTTTTTTTAAATTGCACGTAATCTCCTGGGCGGGTCCGCATAATAACCATTTGGTATTTCGGTCTCTTTCAAGTCTTCGTTCGTCCCCTCATCATTTCGATCAATTTAACCCAGTCAGTTTTTTCTGCGTTTGAATATTCAGCCCGACTCAAGTAAAGGACAAGCAGTGAATGGGCTCCCCGACAGCTAGGGCATCAACAAAAAGGTTTCCTTTCTGACCTGTCCTGGGTGGACGGGACAGGATGGGACAGGACGGGAGTAGGATTTTGGAAAATCGAGGAGGTTGTTGAGCAGGAGCGCCGTAAGGAAAATACAAAGGCCCTCGGGTGGGGGTGGACATCTTCATTGCGGGCTTCTCAGGTGCGCACGCGCGTCGAGCCGCGTCCGAAGGCCCGCGTGGCGTACGCGGACGTGGAAACCTTCAGTTAGCCGTTCGCCGTTTGTGGGGAGGTTTCCGCGTGCGGTTCGGTTTAACCGAAAAACGCGAAAATTTCGTTTTTCCCGGCCCTGGTCCGCCTCTCTGTTTGTTTTTCGGTTGTTTTCGTTGTGGGTTCGTTCAAGGAGGCCAGGGAATGGTGAAGGAGGCTTGTGCAGGTCGCACGGGTGGCAGATCATTGGGTGAGCTTCTATTTAGATATTTTTTTTTCTATTCGTCAGGGGAATTATTTATTTCCGGCTTGTTTACCTTTTAGCAGCGATCTAAGATCTTCCATTTCTTTTCGTTACACTTCTTTTTTTGTACGGTGGGTGAAAGATCAATCATCATCAATCTTATTCCTCCTGTACGTTTCCGTTAAATACGTCCGTTAAGAACGATCTCTTTGCCTTCAAATCCTTGTACTTAAGACTGCCAACACACACCACCCGAACTCGGCACTTTCGCATGCAGAAGTGACGGAACTGTCAGCCCGGGAGCCACGCTCGCCTATCTGTTCAAATCTAGTTTGAGCCTAGGAAATTTGACTATTTAAGAGACCGGCTAAATGAGCGGCCGAAAGCCAGGCGGGAATGAGTAATGACGGTTTTGCGATTGTGTAATTAATCTAGAACTTCTCCACATTTGAATTTGAAACAAATCGACCTCTCGTTGCTTTTGTTCATTCCCTGAACAGAAGTGGAATTGCTTTAGATATGGCTAGGAAGGGAAGAACAAAAGACAAGTTCTCGAGTGGCGAATAGAACGAATAGGCAAAACTATTTAAACTGCACAAAATATTATTGTAGCGTATAGATTTCTGATTCATTTTGTCAAATATAAACAATGGGACTGGTTTAGTAACACTTAAATCAAGTTTCGGTACATACTGTATTACGCTGTGTGATGTATGGCGTATACATTCATACATAATAACAAACATACAATTTTCCAAAAAAATATTAACCGATATTTTAAAATGTTATTTACTTTTTGAATTGCAACACAACTCTTCAGTAAAGTTACTGATTTAAAAAAAAAATGGTGTAGTAATATTATTATTGATTGTAAGAACGGCAATATAAAAATAAACACTCCTAGCTGGAAATTATCTACTAGGAATTTTTCTGTTCGTAAAGGAACACCCCTGAATTAACTGAGATTTTTGAAGCATACAGAATTTCTAATAATGTTATGAATTTCTAATAACTACTTCTGGCTTATTTTCTGCCTCCCATTTATTGTAGTGTACTTTTAGTACGTCAAGGCGTTTTGTTCCGCGTAAAACACATGGATTGTACCGGAATATAAAAGTCTTGACGCAGCCCGAACTCGTATTTGGTTTCATGCAGGCATGTGGGCAACAGCCCCTTTTAGCTGGGAGACACCTGAGGGATTATTGTTGTTTGTTTGTTTGTTTACTGTTGGGGTATATTAAATTGTAAAAATTATTGAAACTTGTTGTTTTCATTTTAAAATTAAATAGAGGTAAAAAAAATATCTACGAACCGCATTAAGCATTATTTTGTACTGTATATTTTATAGTTATTAGAAGTATAAATAGGAAGAAACGTAATACTTTGAATTTTGAATTATAAAAATAAAAAAGTAAGCTTGTGCATATTACATAAATCTCTTGTACTCATAATGATTGATTAAAACTCAATAATTCAATTACATAAATAAATAGACGACTACACGATAATAAAAATAATTATTTAAAGTTATAACGTGCTCAATTAATGTAACAAATATGTTGATTTTCTTTTATGTAGTTGTAAGTGACACGACTGTAAACTTAATTAAATTTTATGTTTTTGATGTATGTTAATATCTTACTGTAACAGTATTATAAGTGGTCATAATTTATGACGGAATTTGATGTTATGAAAAAAGAACAACTTTTCCATAATGTTACATACATAGTTTATTATTTAAATAGCGGTTTTAGGAAGTCTATTTTTCTATTGGCATTTTAACTTGGTTATTTTAACATACTTTATGGGGTTTTCAAATACTTTCTTAAGGGATTGCCACTTGTAACCCTCATTACATTTTCCTGAACAAAGTAGATCATCCACGGCTTTACGGAAGTTGTAATGAAGCTCTAGACAATTACCTGCTCGAACGGGGGATAATAATACTCCTGCTTAAACGTGGAGGATAAGGAGAAATGATGTTCTGGAACGAACAATGGATGCAGTCGAAATCAATATGATAAGATGTTCCCCGGTCGAAATGGAATTAGTAGTACTTTGTTGAAGTAGAGGAACCGCAGATAAACCTTCTAGTGCATTCTCCAACGTAGTAAAGAAAAATGTGTAATTCTAAGATAAAAGGAGAAATTAAAGTAGTAGATAAATCGAGAATGTAGTGAAAGCAACAGCAGGAGGACCAGAAATCAGAGGATTTTGCGAATAAACTGAATGACGTGATAGATAAACATCTCCATCTTCTTTCCTTTATACATTTCTCGCTTTTTCTAACAGAACGAAAGGCCATGAGACCGAAGTCTAATTCAGTTCAAATTCACTGCCAAAATGGGAGTTGTTCGCCCCGAAAGCGGCCTGAAGGTCCCCCGACAGAAATGTGAAGATGAAGGAGAAAGAAAATAAAACATGAGGCGTTCCATTTTTTAGATTTAATAAGTGGAACACATAGAAACTGGTCCGAAATCATTTCCAGTACAATAGAAAACAACTTAATTTTAACTCAAAAAATCAAATGGAAATCTTAATATTTCATTCCAAAATTAATTACGACAATTATTAAACTAGAAAAGGTTGTTCAAGTCCGTGGAAATAAAATTTAGGCAGCATAAGAATATTTTAATATGTAATTCAAGGGCGTATACTACGCTCTACTCGTCTGTAAAGCCATCATCGTGGAAGGCAGTACTATCAGGTACTTTTTTTAAAATTTATTTATTTACAATAATTATTATAATACATTTATGACAGATTCTAACTGGTCATAAGCCTCGTGTCAGAACTATCGAGTACTTAATGTTTTATTGAGCACTGACGGGAAATAGTTAAGGTTTAGAACAAGACACACTTATGCAAAGCCAAATTCTATACACGATATAAGTTCGTTTAGTGTCTGCAGAGCTTTGGACCAAGATCTGATGAGAGATCTGCGCAAAGATATAAAATACCGTGTACAAGGTTAACGACAATTACTGTAGCTATTTATGTATTACGTTTTGAGGAAATAAATTAATGAAAATAAAAAGACGTAAAAAGCAGAGCGAATAGTAAAAATAGAAAAAAGGACGATACACCTGGCAATGTACGTTTTACGTTTTTACTTTTCACCTCTTGGGTAAAAATCCACACAGGCGTGAGGTGGTAGAGAAACACCCAGGTAAACGTCAACAAGCCACACAAATCCACACGTACATAAAATTTCAAGTCAGTCGGTAATAAAAAATAAATAGAAAATAAAAACACAAGAGAACCGAACAATACATAAATAGGATCAAAGTCAAGAACGCCAGTAAGGACGTTGCTGGTCGGAATAGAAATGAAATATGAAAGGTGGCGAAGTAAAAAAAAAAAAACGGCGATGCGGTCGAAACTCGTGAGTAAATTTCTCACGTGGAGATGGCAATTGATTCTGGTGGGTAGCAGGTCACGACCCAAAGGGTTTAAGAGAGTAGGAGACCATTCGCACAAGGAGGAAGGAAGTGCATGCTCGCAGACGCAATAAAAATCGTAAATGTAAAGAGAGGGTAGGAAAAACAGGAAGCTTACGATCCGCCAAAATGGAGAAAAGGTTAGCGGGGAAAGTATGAAACCGTAAAAAAGGCTCGCCATTACCTGGATGATTCGATGGAAAATACTAAACACCGGAAATTGAAATCAGCTGGTCGGAAGTAGTCGACGTGACACCGTCAAAGGTGTCGTGCCTTTTATGTTCCACCTACCGAGAGTACCAATACTAATCGTGTAATTTAATAAATAATTTATTGACAGGTTGATTAACTGACAGGTGTTAACTAAAATTATATATAGAGTTTATGTTGGGTTTTTATGTACCACAGTCATGTCAATAGGAAATGTGTAAAAAGACTTACTATATATGTTAGTTTAATTGTTCGTCTGTGTTATTTCCTTTTGTCCCAATTCCCAAGGAATAGTCTGAAGCTTTCTTTTTAAAAAATTTGTTAATGAATTTATATATTTATTTAATTTATAATATAAAATCTTTTGTTACAGTAGCATTTAAAATATATTGTAATATATTTTGCCATACATATTAACATTGTTGTACAATAGAAATAAATATTACATATTCTAAAAGTATTACATACATTATATCATTTTTACTTTATTAAGTTAATATGTATATCGTGTAAATCATATATATAATTGTGTCACGACCAGTTATATTTGTATGTAGTTTATAATAAGAATTATTACAATGATAAATATGTTTAAAAACATACTATGTATTGTTTATGTCATTGTTTTTGTTTATTTATGTATGTATATATGTTGTACTTTTAATTAATTAATTTTTTGTAATTCGTTTGGGAAGGACGGTTCTACTGTATCTATTGAATGCCTCTCGTATTATTTTGGCATTGTTTAATGTCTATTATGTCTGGTGTTACTAATGTTTTGTTTAAATTTCTTACTCTCATACTTGTAAGATATACTGTATGGTATAAAATTACGTACTCATTGTAGGTGTTACATTGGTGAATTATTTCGACGGTACATGATTGTAGTGTGCGTTCCAGGTTTTGCATTCGGGTCCTCATGAAAAGGCGCCTTTCCGTATATTATTAATACCATATCATCAGCCGTGGTACATTATTAATATTACTTCATATCAAGTCTCTCTCCAAAAACGGAACCGCACACCTAAATATTTTCTCATATTTTTCAATTTACCCATTTCGGTCTTTCCGTGCTCGGACACTTTTAAAATCCACTCATCTTCATTACACGGCACAATATATATATTAGTAGCGTCGAGTGAACACAATATTAACCCCGTTAATTTGCATTAAATCGAATTTTAATTTAAGTTTCTAACCACCTGACGAAGGGAAACGTGCACCTTTTCCGCCGGAAATGCACGCGGCACCTGCAAAACGTTTCAAAATGGCGTCTGTACATAAGTGTACGTAAGTGAAATCATGTATATTTAAACCACCTTCGTGTTAAATGATATTAAATTTTTATAAATGGATTCCGAACGAAGTGTAACTCGTTCCCTATATATATATTTATATAAATGTGTGTATGTGTGTGTTACACGGTGTGGTTGCTTTCTCAGTACTCCCGCGTAACTTTATACCAAATTATAAAAGCTTTTCACCCTGCCTTTCTTTCATCCCCAATTTTCTTCCTCCTCGTCTACCTCATGTCTTTCATCTTCTTTTTTTTCCTCAGTCTTATGTTTTCAGCTTTCATTTCCCATCTGCTTTCTCTCTCAGTTGCCTAAATTTCGCTCAATCTTAACCGTTTTCATTGTTTTCATCAATAATTTATCGCGTTCTGTATTATTATTATTATTATTATTATTATTATTATTATTCCGTTTTGACTTGTCTCGTTTCTCATTCTCGCTTTTTGATTCATAACTTTTGGGACGATTGTTATGTAGCCGTCAAATGAGTTCCATCGCCTGGAATAATTGTCTTGGTAGAGTATAACCACTCGATTTTTAAATTTTATTACTTATTTTTGGAATTTTTGACAATGAGCACAATTTGACAATGAGGTTGTGAAAGTAGTTCGTTATCATTAGTTCTGAGAAGTGGACTTTTCGTAAGTTGGTACTTGGTACTGGTGTCGCATGTGGTACTGTAGGTTGAAGAATATTTTGAATAATTACTCATGAGATGTGGGCACAGCTCATGAAGGCGTAAAATAAGGGGTTTTTCACCTAGGGCTGTTATATATATTATGTGTATGGCGAACATAACTTGACACTTAGAGCTTGTGTTCTCTGAAGAACTCCGACCAGGATCCTTCTACAGTTCAATAGATGTTCTGATTTTTATTCTGCTGCACGTTCGTTACTGTACCACGTGTAGTCTACGATTGTTCTCCTTAGTTTTTTGTGTAGTTTGTCATGAGCAAATAGTTAGAACTATTTGATTTCTGTGAACTAATTTCAAGAGAGAACTCGGAAAACTGCAACGTTGCCGTTATTTTAGGTACTCAAGAGTTAAGACATAGTAGAGGCAACTTGTCTTTTGCACTACAAATTGAAATTTACGTAATCTTTCTTTCTTTATTATTATTACCATTATTATTTACTACTTTGAGAGTAAATAGACCTTTTCTTACTAGTTGTTCTCGTCAGAGACTGGGTTTCTGTAATATTTCATTGCGGTGAGTAGTTTCATGACTTGTTAGTACAAGTACCAACCTATCATTGAGATTCTCTTCAACATTCACTCTAAAATGTAACTTACTACAACTACCACATGGCTCTGTAGTTACTCTTCGGGAGCGAACTGGTGGAGAGTATAAATCGTATGTTGCAGTACAAATGAACACTTACGACTGCTCCCCCCCTGTTTCTCCGGGAACTTTCCTATTTCCATAAGTTTCTCCGTCAAGAGCAAAGAACTCCTCGTAATTTGTCTTTCCTACCTCAATCGAATGTCTTTCCTTAAGAAAAAAAAATAAAATAAAATAAATGGCAAAATTTTCCCGGGGCATTAAGTTGATGTTCTCCCGCTAAAAACATCAAACTCCTCTGACGATTTTCTTCTCAAATTACACTTTCACATCTGTGCACTCGGATCGAGTGACTTTCCTCGTTGAAAGGGAGAAAAATAACGCGGAGGAATACGAGAAAAAATGCCGGGGAGAAGTCGATCAACCGGAAGTAGGTAAAAATGAACGAGGCGTACCGCGGAATTTACACAAAATCCCCGTCGAATCGAATTTATTTTTTATTATTTCTGTCTCTCTTAAATGTGCGAATTTACCAGCGTAGACCTTGGCTGTTGTTACTTTGATGTAATTCATTTTTACACCTGACTTTAAATCAAATCGATTAATAATTACGACAGGTGTACAAGTGACAGGAGTTGGTGTATATGTTTTTTTATTACTCAGAAGGTATGTTAAGTAGAGTGGTACCAAAATAAAAAATGATTCGCGTGATGTAACCATTAGAGAACCAGGACAACTCGGGGCATGGATTAATAACGGTAGAGTTAACGATTTGCGCTATTAATGGCGCTAAAATTTTTACATAAGGCTCACAGCCGATTGGTACTTGAACCGGTAATTTACAGCAACAATTATTACATATGCACACGTCAATATATTATAGCTTTAACCACATACATATTTAATAGAGTTACATTTTACATATATAATATTAATATACCCTCTTTGTAGAGAAGTGGTGCCACGTTGGGTAGAAGTTCTATTGCGCGTCACAATTCTATGTAACTATTAGGCATCTCCTATATATCTACTGTAGTACGAAATATATAAAAGTTATCACTGAACTGTGAACATCACTTGAACTGTGCAATATGTTATTGTAACAATTAAATAAGGCTTGAGTATATTAAGTATGTAATGCATTTGGTATTTATTAATTTGGATACCTTAAAAATTTAATTGTTCGTACTTGTGTACATTTAATACGTAATATATTCTATGTATAATAGATGCTTGTAATAAATTACACAAAATTAATGAGTCTGGTGAAAGTTAAATTATTGTTTTATGTAAAAAAGGTATTATTAATATTATTAATAGGTGTAATGCATTAGTACAATACATAATTTGGTCGTTAGCTGCCTGACACCAAGTGAACTGCGGTGTGTACTTGTATTTATGTATATTCATGTATGAAACATTTAAGTGTGACGCGGCGTGTGCTGTCTCGGTTCTCTAAGTATCCACTAAAGGATTGATAACCACGGTGAGTGTCGCACTAGTGTGGGGTATTTGACGTGTTTGGCTCACACCACTTCACCGGTTAAAAGTTCTGGTTATCACTCGGGGGCAAGAACCGCTTTCGACGTCGCTCACACCATCTTGTTAGAATTCCACTTATTGTGTCATTTTAATATAATTCAAATTCCGTCGCCGTCGTTAATGCTCTGTAAATATTCATACTGCTTTTCATCCTTATGAAATATGTAGAAGAAGCAGAAGAAGAAGAAGAAGAAGGAAATGAGGAGGTTAGGAAGAGAAAGAGAATGAGGAAAACCTGAGGGAGGAACATTTAAAAATAAAACATAAGGTTCATTAGCGTGTAGTTCTGAATGCTTTCGTGCAAAAGAACCCTTTCTATACTATTCATAATATTGCTGTTGTTTATACATGTATATTTTTTATATTAATAACAACATACAGTGGCAGTTCATTTGTACTTTTAAATACCACAGCATATTACATTGGTGTTTGTTAATCATTTAAATATATTTCAGGTGTGTTTCCATACATGACACAAAAATAATGTTTTTTTAATATATTGTATTTAAATAAATAATTGCATATTTAATCATTTTCCGAACATTGGGTCTGTTATTCGGAAATTATATAAAACTAATTCAAGGAGAATATAAGGTTACGTAGTATATGGTGTATAAGGAGTAAATACGGTTAGGTGAAAATGTAAGTCGTGTTAAATATTTATATTTATATTATTCTGGTACAAGATACGGCCAGTTAAAATCTCTAACTATAATAAAAATGTTTACAATTATATATGCTGTAATAAATTAGGATTTAATACTGTGTGAATACATTTATTTAGTGTGTATTAGTAAATATGTACATATAATTTATAATATACTTAGTATAGTTGAGGATATTTAAAAACAGATACAACTGTTCTCATTGAGTGCACAACATTATATCTTGTATTTTGTTTTCATTATGAATACAATTATATATTATACAATTGAATATACAGTTGTATATTCTTCTAAGGAATCTACGGCACCTGTGGTTCCTTAGCAGTACAAGTCTGTTGCGTACATAAGTTATAGAGTTAAGTGAACAAAATTTTATCTACGTCATACTACCTTCTGAACCTTTTTCTTGGTAATGTGTTGACAATTTCAAGGAGTTTGTCTATTTTGGGGTTCCACGGTCAAGGAGGAGAATTCACGGAGAATAAATTCCAATACCTGAGCGCATACCTGTGCGCCATCAATTTGTACAACATAAATCACATTATTAACGCCACGTATACACGCAGAGTATTTTGTAATCAAATTAATCGAAAGGGTTGACCTCAGCATATGCTTTCATGACTCCGGAGGGACAATTTTTACGGTTTGTCACCCGAAAATAAATGAACATTGAGGAAACGCCATTTGTTGTGGAAATTTTTTAATTTTTGGGGTTTGAACTTGTCTTTCGGAGGGGGGGGGCATCAGGGGAGAGGAGGGGTTGGGGTGGCTGTAACCGACAGCAACATGGCCGAAATCCGAACGTCCGAAGTCAAATCGGCTGTCGTTTTTTGAGAGTTTTAAACTGTTGTGTGTGTGTGTCTGTTTGTTTTTTTCTTCCCAACACTAAGTCAACTCTTTTTTGTCATTAATTTAATATTCCTGGTTTCTCGACACGTGTTACACGTGCAATAAATAAAGTCGCAGAGTCTTAAACGCCTGGAGCGGTCGTCGTTAAACTAGTTAAACTGAATTTTTATTTCAGTTGTGGAGAATGAGAGCGTGTGTATGTGTGTGTGTGTGTACCTGTGCACATGTGAATGTGTGCGTTTTTGTGTCTGTGTACGTGGCCTTGTGCATGCACCTTTCCGTCTATGAATATGTTTATGTGTGTGTGAGTGTCTGTGTATGTGTGCGTGTGTACGCGAATTCTGTTTTCCTTTTTATTAGTCGACTGCATTATAAATTTCCAATAATTCGATTATTAATCAATAATTCATTATTTTATTGAATTTTGGATTGCGCTGGGTGCTCCGTTATTGTTTTCCCCATTAGGAAACGCCTCGTTTTAGTTTTTCTTCTTCCTCCTTGTCGTTTTATTTACTTATTTTTTTATGATATCCCCGGTGTATCAAAAGGTGAGACATTATATTTTTCCTCTCGGTTTCCCTTATTAACGTGTACCATTTTTTCCCTGTCGATATTCTTGTTTTATCAGTTAATTGTATTATATTCTAAAATTTTTATTATAATACGATATTTATTGTTATTGTACGATACCACACGTGACTTGTTTAAATATTTTATCGCTACGGTTTCTATATTTTTTTATTTCATAAACTTCTTATGATGAACAATAATATTTTCATGTGTAGTAGAAACACTCGTAATGTTCTGAGATGTTGTACGAAAATTTTTTACTTTTCTTAAAAGGTTCTTTTAGCAGGTTTGTCACTCTGATTTATTCAACGGTACACTCGAAATATTATATTGCAATAAAATACTTTAATTACTTGAGGTTATTAAATTGTATGGTTGTGTTACAGAAGGTTGTAGGGTGTCTTGGTACTATCAAATGAAGGAAAGTTGTGATTAAAACGAATTCTCACAAGTGTCCAGGCAAGTTTCCCCGTAGAGAGTGATGTTTCTCTCCTTTTGAGTGTCAGTTCGATTTCTATTAATAACTCTTGATGAATGAGTGTTAACGGTTTCGGTCTCTTTATAATGAAAAAATGAGTTTTAATGGAAAGGAAAAGACCCGGGTAATGGTTTTACTTCATCCAAAAATAATGTTACATCATTTTTCATAAATGAAAAGCCTCAGAGCGGGCAGCGTGGAGTTATGAAACAACGACAGAAGCCATTTGAGTTTCAATAAAACTATTATGACGGTATATTTAAGAAATTTTATGGTTGTATAAAATTATACAGAACTGTAACTGTAACCCACAACTAAATTCTGACCGGAGAACTGTATGTTTGTTAAATAATTTTATCAGAAGCATGTGCCATTGTTTTGATGAGCCCTTGTTGTGTGATCTTTTTATAATTTTTTTCTCATTTTATCCAATTTTAATAGTTGCTCGTTCGGTCATCTCCCTCAGTCATTTTTCTCCTTCCTTGTCCTCCTGTCCGTTTCCTTTCATCCCGGCCACGTATCAGTCAAATTAAGTTCCTCAAGTATTTATGAAACGCTTGGACGGAACTTGTTTTTTCGTCTAATTTAATAACACAAGCTGTGTAGAAAAAGTAGACTGGGTGACGAGGTCCTTTGTACGTCTGACAAGTCTGCTCGTGCAGGGGAAAAGCGTCTCAGACGAAATTAAACGTGAATTTAGAAGTGAATTCTCACGCAAAAGGACATGAATGGAAGAAGGTGAATGGTGAGGAGAAGAAAAGGTTCCACACGGTTTGGTAGAAATTGAAACCTTTTCTGTTCGAGGGATTGGAGGAAGTGTTGGGCAGGGGCACACCTGAATTTGGCGACGTTTCAGGTAGACGTGCGTGACGCGTTTAAAACAAGTGCAAAAGAATACATACATATATAAATATATTTAAGGGAGTTCAGGTTGACACACAGAAATTTCAAGCCAGAAATTGACAAAATGTAAGAGAAAATGTCGCATTTTTCCAAGTTTTCTCTCTCTACTTCCACGTAAATCCAAAAAAAACTTTTTGTCGGAGTCAATCAAACTTTTTTACCTAAGTAATGAGAAAAACTTTTAAGAATAGAATTTAAGAGAGAGAGAGAGAGGGGTGGTGGGCGAGTGACAGAGACAATGGAATGAAAAGATAGAAGATTGGTAAAATTTCTACGTGTGCGTAGATTCCAACAGGGGAAAATGGATACGTAGGAGAAATCAAATAGAAAAATTAAAAGGAAAATCAAGTGGAAGAGCCAAGGAAAGGAAGGGAAAGTTCTGTCCGACCCGTTCGCGCACCGCCACCAACGCTCTCGGTGGGATGAAAAGGAGTATAATAAAAATGATATAATTTGAAATGTCCGGGTGGAGAGCGTTAGAAAAAGAGAAATCTCAATT
The DNA here is from genome assembly GCA_037055365.1 of Polyplax serrata. Classification (NCBI taxonomy): domain Eukaryota; kingdom Metazoa; phylum Arthropoda; class Insecta; order Psocodea; family Polyplacidae; genus Polyplax; species Polyplax serrata. The sequence goes on along the minus strand of JAWJWE010000038.1, from coordinate 8,800,252 downwards.
TCTTTTACGAGGAAAGCAGCTGCCGAAAAGGTTTGGAAAATATTTTGGTATTGTAAAAAACAGAGAAAGATGTCGTCCCTTTCCGCCGCAGATGGGGAAAAGGATGAGTGAAATGAAATTTTTAAGGGATGAAAGTCGAACAGGTAGAAGGAGTGAAAAATTGTTTGTAGAAATCGCGATTCTCTCGATCTCTCGCTCTCAAAGGAAATCTGTGAAAGTCAGAGAAGAGGACAGAAAGAGAGAGAGAGAGAGAGAGAGAGAGAGATGGGGATGTTTCTAATTGTCAACCCCTCAGCTGTAGATGTAGTACATGTACGGTTTTCAGTGGCTTTGACAGCCGGTTCATTGCCAATATGAAATCCAAACGTGACTCGAGTCATTCCCAGGGGTTGAAGTGGTTTATGCAGAACACGCAACCCCACAGGTTTTTCAGTGGGATAGAAAAAAACCGCGACGCATCCGTCGGAAAAGCACCTTGGGAGACACATCAATATGAAAAGGAGTGCAAGTAAAAGCGAGATTACAGACGTGGGGTGTAAGGTGATCGGGCGGGTGCTAAGAAGATTTCGGGGATAAAAGCGAGAGGAAGAAGGTTAAGGGAAAAAGATTTTGAGACAGGGAAGACTATCATGATGCAGAAAGGTGGGAAAATATCGAAGATTAAGTAGACATGAGTCTACGTGAGAGACAGAGCGACGCGATGACACAGGTCATGCAGTTGGTATTGAGTGGCGTTAAGTGGCAAGTTCCGGTTCCGGAGAAGGCAAACTTCAATCATCAAAATTCCTGTGTGGTTGGGAAGGGTAACTTTCTGCCTTGTTATTGACTGCTATTCGATTCCTATTGAACTATTAACGGGAAGCCATGTGACGTAGGAATTTTGGTAGCACTGCACGTTACCGAAACTATTAAACTATTTACCCAGCACTGTTACTTACAATGTTTGATGAAAATCACGCCAAAAAGGAAGACATACGTAACTCAAGTATATACATAAATTTCCATACCAAATTATTGTGTGCAGCTAGACTAAAGTCGTTATACTAAAATCGTATAATATAATTTAATAGTGTAGTATAAGATTATATATGCACTTTACTTGCATTTAGGTTTGCGGTCAGTTGCAGTTTTTTTAGTATTTCTTTTCTTTTCCCGTGTGTCATGTCCATTCGAGAACCGCCAGAAGAATTTCCTTTGAACGAACTCGGAGATTTTTTTATTTATTTCTTATTCTTATTTATTTAGTTTTCGTCAAGTCTTCCTTAATGGTCTTTTCATTTATTCCTTAATTTTTCTTTCTTTTTTTTATTCTTTTCTTGTCTTTCAGCACTTGTTCTGCAGAACTTGTCAAACGACTCCCGTGCTGCTCTTTCAGATGACATCCTCAATGTGCGTTCTATGTAAATAAATGTATAAGTTATTGATTATATTTTATTAAGAAATTATTATTTAATTTATGTTTGTTTATTTTGTAAAAATATGATGTGTTGCCGCAATAAATGAATACTAAAATTGTGTAATTTCAAATATTTAATATTCAAATGTAATATAGCGTGACTGTACGTTTTATAATTGTGGTGTAATAAGTAGTAATTAAATGTAATATAGAATAATAATTTATTTTAAAGGCTGTCGACAGTTGTTACAACCGACGACCGGTGCCGAAAAGCAGAAAGACAGAGCTAGACAAAAGTGAATTGTACTTCGTCTGATTTATTATTAATGTGACATAAATCAAAGTCGAATTCATATTATTGTCTCGAAGAAGAGAAGAATTTGTCGGCTGCGAAGCGAAGACATCGTCACGACAGGAAATGTTCACGACAAACTGGGTGACGTGCACCCCGCAGTGAATTTTCACGGTGCTTTAAGAGTGCAGCAAAAGAAAAACCTTCAACCTTCTCGAGGAGGCCGAAGACTCGAAACGACAGGGCCGGAAGGAAAACGAAAGAAAAACGGGAAGTAAACCGTTCCAATGATAGAAGGAAATGTATAACCGGAAGAGACCAATTTTTGTGAAACGATCTTTCCTAGAGGCAGTTCGAAGTTGTGCGTTTTACGCGTGCGAGACTGCGACATTTTACACCCCCAGCCCCCGGGATCCAGTCCGATCCGAGCCCCGTCACGAGGCCACAAGACGTTTTGCCCTTAAGGGTTGTGTCAACGGGGAAACAGCTGGGCGAATGTTCGCTGACGCGGTCGTCTCCTTGAAACGTGCACAATTACACAAAACTTTTTCCGCTTGCGTAGGGTTGCGTAGACGCCGCGTAACGCGCACCCGAAAGAAGATGACCGAAGAGATGGCCTGTGGCGTTCGACAAAAGAAATTTAATTTTACATAATGAAATTTGAACGCTTTGAGAAGGACTCTGAGACGAGACCCTTCGATAATAAATAGAACTCAGGTTGACGATGACCGCAGAAATAGGTTCAACTGGGTCAGTATAAAACACTCAAACTCTGAGTTACGCAGGCGTACCGAAGATTCAATACATGCGTGACGTTAACGATGTAAATGAAAAGTTATTAATTATGCAACTGCAAATACATACCACCGTATTATATTTTAATACTTTCCATTAAATTTAATAGTAAAATTACATATTAAAATATAGTTAAATGTAGTTGCACGTAAATGTAATCTTAGGATTTTTATATTAAATACCCAATATTATTAATAAATGAATATTAAGTAAGATAATGTTAAGTATGTATCTAATAATTTAATACTTTAATAAATTACAAAAGTATTCAAGTACATATTAAAGTATTACAAGTATATAAGTACATTATAAAATTAATACATTTATAAAATTTAATATAAATGAATGCGTCTCTTAACAAAATCATCGATTACATATATTGTATATTATAATTTATCTACTAAAATATATTATATATTAATAATACGTATTGAATGAATCAGAGTGAATTGTATGATTATACTAATGAATTATTATGTCAAACAATATTGAATTTATGAGTCGGAGTGAATTTAGAAATTGAATTAACGGATTCTTTTTCTCTGATGGAACAGAATAACTGTGACTCAGTCTAGACTGAGACTTGATCGAATGACTGCAACTAACACGAATGTATTCATGAATGAATGAAGCAACGAATGAATAGGACCTACCAAAATTTTAACAAAAGGGTAGTTTTATGTGTGTTTGTGTTTAGTTGTATTACGTGAAGCGGCTAGTCTTTACAATTGTAAGTTAAGTAAGCGCAATAGCGTCGTTCGGTAGACTCGGAAAAAGGTCACGAAGTCAACGGTAGGACGCTTCTGTGAGCAGCGATGGAAACGAAGGAGAATCGACACAAACACACATAGAAAGAGAGAGAGAGAGAAAAAAAATAATAGGAAATTACACGGTGGAGTGGCAAGGAGGACGCAACGAGAAACTCGTCGAGTAATGAAGAGACCGAAAACAAAAATTAAAGAAAATTGCACAGAATTCCGGAAAATTAAATGGAAAAGCAAGAGAGTCGCCGATAAATAACGAAATATGTTGAACAACAGAAGAGAAAACACATAATTGGAAGAATGTCAGTGAAAGTTAAAAACCGTGAAAGAGAAATAGAGAGAGAAAAAGAAAGAGAAGCGAAACAAAAATGGAGAGAGAGAGAGAGAGCGAAACAAAAATGGAGAGAGAGAGAGAGAGAGAGAGAAGCGAAACAAAAATGGAGAGAGAGAGAGAGAGAGAGAGAGAGAAAACAAAAATGGAGAGAGAGAGAGAGAGACGGAGAGAAAGGGATAGACAGAAAGAGAGAGAGAAGTTGGGAAAGCAAAATACAACCCTCCATAAAAATCGCAAACTTATTTTTAATAACATACATCTATTAAAACCATTAATAAAATTATTAAGATAATAAACAGAGATGGAATCATTCCAGATAATCTATGAAGTAGAAATAGTAAATAGAATACGCTGTAACGTAAGATGACAGGAAATACAGGAAAGGCGTATGTGAGAGACTCACGACAGAAATTATATACGTTTTTCTAGTGCTTCTTCCTTTTCACTGGGTGTCCCACGGCAGAAACCGGGGAAATCTATAATTTTTCTACTTCTAGTTCGATCAAGTCAACTCCTTTTGTTTTCAAGATGAAGACCGTCAAAACACATCAAAACCGGAAGGAAATGCTGAAGCTGGAAAATTCGCTGTCGTTTCCTTAGAAACAGGTCAAAGTTAAAGTGAAACCGTTGAAGTTGCTAATGCGAACGGAATAATGATAGTTTTGTCGGTCTCCATTTTCTATTTCTCCTGCGGCTCTTGTCTAGTTTCCTATCTCTCCTGCTTCTCGTCTTCTGCTTTTCTCTATTTCTCTTCATCCTCGTGACTCCGACTTTCATTGTTTCTCTCTGTCTGTCTGCTTCTGTTTCTCTGTTGCCTCTTTTCTGTTGTTCTCTTTAGTCCTCCTCTAGTTCTCTCTCTCTCTCTCTCTCTGCTTTCCTCTATCCCAGCTTATTTTTTTTGTATTTTTTTCTTGCCTGGCATGACGCGTTTGTATTTTTCGTTTGTCCAGTGTTTTTCTGTTCGTTTCATTTTGCGTCTTACTTGTCGCCGACTTTCCCCGGCCTAGTTCTCTCGTTTGACATTTCCAATGTGATTTGGATTAATTTGTAATTTGATATTTTTTTTTGTCCATTCTTCTACTTCTCTCCTTCAGTTCGACCCCCTTGCTCTCCCCGTTTCTCTTTGTTTGACACTCTCCACTTCTATTTTTTTTCTGTAATTTGATGTTTTAGTTGTTTTTCTGTGTCTCTTGCGTCTTGTCCACCAACCCTGCCTTGTTTTTTACTTCTTCTTGTGTGGCGTTTTTACTCTCTCTCTCTCTCTCTCTCTTTTTCGTACGTTTTGCGTCTTCTTGTCTGTCTTTTGTCTTTTTATTTTTTATTTTCTCTAGACATGTCTGCATTACTTGGAAATGATCGAAGAAAACTAATCCGTTCGGTTTGATTACGTTCCTGTTTGGAGAAAATTGAGGTTTGGGTTCCTTGTCTGCTGCCACCTAACAAATCCGCCAAATTCATTCAAAAAAGTAACAATAAAATGTAACGACCCCACCGGACAAATTTATGTCTCCTGGCAGTTGTTCCGGAGATTTTAAGCCGAAATTGCATTTCCTGTAGGAGAGGTAAAGGAACGTGGCAGGGCGACAGGAAGGCTTTCCACGGCGAACCCTCGTGAATGTTTGGGTCTGTGATGATTGCGGTCGTTTGACGTTTAATTTTTTTTTCTCACTTTTTGTTTGCTTTCCGGGGCTCTGCCATTTTGTATTTTGCCTCTCCTCGGTCATTTCAATGTTTTTGCTCGACTTCTTCGGCTACGTGTTTCATTATTTATTACCCAATGTTCACAACATATTTAATAATATTTCAGTATTTTTCGTACAACCCCAGTTTATTTTTTGTATGTGCACTGACAAGGTGATGGTACCATCTGTGTAATTATTAATGTTGTAATTTATTTTCTTTTAATTCATGAATATTAACTCCAATTTAAAATGCTTGTTGTGTACGTTTTATGTTGTCTTGATTTGTATTTACGTGTTGAGGCTGAGGTTGCAAGTAAACATCCGGTAAAATAATACCGTCCGAGACGTACAAATAGTGAAAAAAATAAGAGAAGAAAACCAATAAGTTTTATGTCGTTGTATGGAAGTGAAATAAATAGGTTTTCGTATATTGTTAAAATCGAACATCGCGTTACCAGCGTAACGTCGTTTATTGTAACGTCCCTATCGTAAATCACAAAATTGATTTATTGGAGAAGTGTGGATGGATTTAAGACAATAACTCGGGGTGTAAGGAGCGACAAAATAAAATCATCCCTTCACGAATAAGTAGATTTCACTGCTTAGAAGGAAGGTAGTCGGGTGATTGGTGGAAAGATCAAAACGAAAATGGCCCAGGGGATGCTCGAAAGATAGTCAAAAGATGTAAGGAGACGTGCAGATAGGAGATGATGGATACGCCAATGAGAGAGAGAGAGAGAGGAAAATTCCGACCGACACCCAAATGGGCCCCGAGGACTTTCAGGGCCCTAAATCAGTTTACATCCGGGAAATTCCTCTCGCCGTCAGGACATGCGTTGGACCCATCGACCGACTCGAATATTGCGGATATTCGGAGACCGGAAGAAGTTTCCTCGCTTCCTATGGGGAAATGCCCATGAAAAACCGGAAATTGTTTCTCCTCCTCAGGTGAGGGAAAGGCAAACGAAAGCGACACGTCGGATCCGTCCGACTTCCGCCGGAGATAAATGCGGTGGTTTCCCGGAAGTTGAGCTCTCTCTCGTCCATTTTTTTTTTTTATTTACTCGATTATTAAACTTTCGGTTATGTCTGACGCGTTTTCTGCTCCTAAAACCGGAAGTTGGTCTTCTCCCTGCGGAAATGCTCGTTTTATTTACCGTACGGAATCATCTTGAACGGTGTCGCTGTCCTTTACAACTTGTTTAATGTCTCTTCTAAGTTGATGTCTCTCACTTTAACGTAGTTTTATATTAAGTTACGTGATGATGGAGCGTGCACGGAGTGTGTAGTTACGACCTGCCATAAGTGCCGCGTGCACAATTATCACTTTTTATTATTTGTAGTTCTCCAAATAAGCGTTTAGTAGAGATAAGAGAGTTCCTCACCACATTAAAAACGGAATTCTGTACTTGGAAAAAATTTATTGCTTATAAAACTTAACTTGAGTTGTAAAACGTTTATATAATGCCACATGTTATGTAAGTGTATATTTAGAATAACTCAACCGACGATGATTTACTGTAGTTTTGTATACTCACTGACAAGGGGTTTCGGAAGTTCATCCCTTAGACCAGGGTGTAATTGTCAACATGTTTACTTTATTAGTTAAACTTGTGTAATACTTGTATAACATAAATATTTGCATTATGCATTAGAACGTATATTATTATACAACGTATATAAAATAGGTTTTGTGTATTGTAATCTGTACTATTATAAATTACAATTATAATTCTCTTCAGAAGGTTTATGTATAGGATTAGACATGTTTTGGGTAGTGTGTGACACTTCGAAACAGGGAAGTTATACTATACATTGTATGCTTAGCTTCACTATATGGTTTTCGTACTTCTGAGCAGGACACAGAAGTGTTTAATTTTATATTAACAACAGATTGGTACTTTATAATTATAAGTAGAAATTACAGAGTTTATAATATTAAATATTTTTATTATTGTATTATAAATAATAAATTTTTTATATTTAATAAACGGTCCAATAAGTTCCGGGTTTATTCGTCTTTTATTAAAGTTTGTATTATTTGTAAATTGTATAATAAGTACGTGGCGTTCGTTTTATTATATAATAAATATAATTTTATTTTACTACAAGATTTAATTATTTAGTTCTGATTCATTTCAGTGGGTATGGGTGTGCTTCATGTATTAATGTTTACACTAAAATATTGAGAAATGCAGTTACAGATATTTTTATTAGGTTTGGATAAATAACTTGAGATCAAGCAGTAAGTGTCCATTCATTCGGTAACCCCGTGCCTGTGATCCTTTTACAAATTCCTCGAGTTTTTCAAAATGCTTTTAACTTTTAAGAAAAGGTTCCGTTAACCACAGACGTGTACAATTGCTCGCACTCGTTTTCTTCTTCCACGTTTTCTTTCTTCGGGGTTTTCTTAACTTTGTGGTGGCCACCCCCATCCATCCTCTGACTCCCCAAGCCCGAGCCAGTGCAATTTTAAATTTTTCCACAATTTCCAATTAATTCAGACGAAACGTTTCCATTCCCCCGGGGCTCCTGGGGTTTCAAGAAAATTTTTTGGTTTCTTCTTGGGGTTTTTTTTTTACCAACCCTAATTCCTCGGACGAAGTAAAATTAAGTTTACGGGGCTCTCTGTGAAAATTCTTTGGAGTGGTTTTTTTTTGGGGTCCGTGAACGAAACTTGCGAACGAATCCATTGAGATTGAAATGTGTAAAATTTTTCAAACGTTTGAAAAGTTCGTGTGCGTAGAGTATGTACATAATGTAGAATGACCGTTTCTTGGGGTTGGGTTGTCTGAATTTGAGAAGTGACGTTAGGGGTTGCGATGCAATTGAACTTCTTTAAAAATTTCATTACCCTTTGTAGGAGTTATGTGTTCGTTGTTTATATATAACTCGGAATTATGTAATATGTAGGAGGTAACTAAACTCCTTATTATTATAAAATAAACAATACATTTAAGTTGTTTCCTTTTTATTTTTAAATATATCAGTCTGAGAGATAAAAATTAACAATTTAAAATACATTGAAATTTAATATTTATGGAGATAAGAATTTTTATTTGTTTTCTCTAATTATCTATCTATCTATCTATAATTATGTATTGCGTATGTGCTGACTTAAAGCAGGCTTACAGACGGTTTAACCTTTCATTACCTAATTAATTATAGCTGTGTAATTAGCATATTCTATTACCATGACCATAAAACTGGAAAAAGAGATTATTTTTAATTATTTAAAAATTATTTTAGAAATTAAAGTTTTATGTAAGGTATAAAATTTTAAAGTATATTAAATAAATATAAGTATATAGAGTAAATTTCTGTGGTATTTCATAGAATAAAATTTTCTTATGTAATGTAGCATTTTATACTGTACTATAAGAATTATATGAACAAATGTCACAGTCGTATATATGTATACTTTATACATGTGTTTGTGTTATGTTTATCATATGTTCTGTTATTTTTTTAAAATATTATTTTACTAATGTCAAATAGCATCCGTTGTTTCTATTACTGGTGAACCACAGTGCTACATTTTACAGTGTTGTAGAACTTTTGTAGAACGTCTGATTTTGATAGCCACATACTTAATTAATTATGGATTTGTCCTATACATATTTTTTTTCGAAAGTAATTAATAATTTATACAATATAAATGAACCTCTAGTAATGGGTCAATTTGATTAGTGTCATTGATCCATTACTCTTGGTGAAAGTTACAAATAAAACCAATATTAATATATTTTAATTTATGTTACTTACGATTGGATGCGATACATATCTCATAGATGTTGATTCTTGAAATTGGAATTTATTGTTTTCAGTTTTTATTTTTGAGTGACATTACGTTGGTAGGCACATTCAAAGAAGTTGACCTTTAATTTTTATTTTTATTTAATAAATTTTTGTAAGATTTATTTATTTTGTAATTATTTGTAATTTCTTTCCATCGGTTACATTCAAATAAAACATGGTGTACAGAATCTACGTGGCCTAAATCACATTCAGCACAATTTTTATGGTCTAATAATTTGCTATTAAATAAATATTTATTAAAATTTACTTGTCCTCAAAGAATTTGACAAATGAAGTAATCGAGTCGCATTGATTTAAAATTTAATTTTAATTTTTTTTCCATTGATGGAAAGAAATCAAATGTCAGCCTGCCTTTGACGCTGTTCTCCCACTTGATCGGCCATTTCTTCAAAATTAATACATCCACTAATTTTCGGTATTGCTCGAAAATAAAAATTTTGTTATTTTGATCATAAATATGACCATTTCTTATATTTAAAGAAAGATCTTTGTCTTCATCAATTAAATTTAGTCTAATGTGATTTCTAGAAGAGGAAATTTTGATCCGTTTTTCAAGAAATAGTTCGATTGGGAGATGCCAACTGATGCCAAAACATCCAAGGCACCGGTTGAGACCGATGCGTAAGCCTTGGTGGCACAGACAAGAGACAACTTCTGTATAAACTGCCCAAAAGTTTAATTTTTTTCGTTGTAAAATTTGACTTATTAACTAAACAAGAATACCCAATAAGGGATTGAAAAATTCCTTTAAATAAAAGTTATAAATAATGTACACTTTCATATATACTTTTACTCAATGTGTAATTTATTATTTCAACAATGTTTTCCACATCATTTATTTTTATTCGTTAATATAAATTACAACATACCAATATTTTTAATATCATACATAAACTTACATAAAGTCAAACTTTCTCGTTTTTTATCGAGTGCTCGTCTTTTAATCGGTCAGTCTGACATGTTAAAACTAGAAACTCGGCCAACTTCTTGCCTGTTTTGTCTATTTGCCGGCTATTTGTCTATTTGTCTATTCCCAACACATGTGACACCCTGGCTCCTGTCGAGAACTCGTGGAACTTTCCCCTTTTTTTTTAGTTTTGCAAATCGAAGTTTCTTTCTCGCATTGTTACGTGTTATTATTTTTTACTTGTGCATTTTTCTTTATTCTCCGTTTCGCTTTCTTTTATATGAAAATTTTCACATGACTTCCTCTCTGCTTGTGTTTCCTTTTTCACGTCTTCATTCCTTTTCCCGGTGTCGGGTGTCTCTCGTTTCCATCGCTGACTTTCCTCGTTCCCCGTGTTTGTTCATCAATCATCGTAGTGTATTTGATTTACTTTCCACTCTCTCCGGAGACGTCCTAATGATTTCCTTCAATCGTTTCCGATTTTAGCTTTCGTTTTATTTCCTGCGCTTTCTCCCACGCCCGTCCCCCTTGTATTTTGCTGTCGTTTCTCCCCATTCCCCGCCTCGTTTACATTCATTTTAATTTAAATCTCCGCTGTCGTTGTCTTCAATTCCGCCACCGCTTGTTCCTTTTTCATCCCTCGGCATCCCCGGGAAACGGACGACAGCTCTCTTCCCGAGTCTTTTCCTCGGGGAGGAGAAGAGTAGGTTCTCGGGGGTGGTACCTGAGTGACGAAGCTGCGGAAGTACCTCTTCAACAAAAAAATGTGTCTTCTCGTTTCTGGAAAAAACTTCCATCTTACGTCTGTTTCCTTTTGGGAATTTTCAACTGGGCGTTCGGGGTTCCGAGGGTGGGGAGGGCGCGGTTAAGTGTAAGTTACAAACAAAAGGCACTCTGTGTAATAACGATGGCGGATAGGAAAAAAAACGAAACCTGGAAAAAAAAATAAAAAGATGTTCCATTGTTGATTCGGATATTTTTTAATATTTTTCCTTTTGGGAGAGGTCAGAGGTGGAAAAGAACCCCCGTGACGATATAGAAACGTGTGTTCTGTTTATACACACGCATAAAAAAACCATATAAACGGGTTGAAACAGGTGTACGGCAACAAATGGAATTCCATCCGAAAATCCTGCAGGGAGGAAGAGATAAGTCTGCGGGATGTGCGCACAGGAAGAACATAATAAATAACTCCATTAATTAATTTCGGTTTTGGGAAGCTTATTTTTGTTATTTTTTATAACCCGAGTCTTCGGGCTGTGGCCTCGTCTTTTTCACCGGTCGGGAGAATGAAAACAACAGCAGCAACAGCAGCGGCAGTGGCATCCGTCAACGTCGTGAAATATGGCGCGAACTGAAGTTAATTCGAAATTTCACCTCCCGTTTTGGTTTTTGCCAGGTCGAACCGTCCTTTCTCGCACTTCCTCCTGAGCGTTCTTTCGGGTTCGGTTCTTCTTCGAGGAAGGACACGAATGAAAGAAACGGGGGACGCGTAATAAATCAGGAGAAGTCGGGGAAACGGCGAAGGTGATCCCACCGGTCAGAATTTTATGATAAACGAGAGAAAGACAGAAACCCGGTCTGGCTTAACCGCTTCAAAAATTTAAATCATAATGCGATGGGGGTGGCAGAGGGTTGAAGTTGTGGGGGAATCAGAGAAGGGAATGAGAAATATGATGCGGAATTAACGTAGCGGGAAAATGGTAATCTCGCAGGTAGGAACGCACACACAGACACAGACACAAATATATGTACACACACAACAGCGGTGAGAAGGAGGAAAACAAACAACGAAATCCGTCGCCACACTCAAAGCGAAAAATATTTTTTAACGGGACCGAAGGTACTCGAGAACTGAATTTATTTTACCTTGAGTACCTGTTACCATTCACCTTATAACTAGACATCACAACAGTACAATGGCTACCCCTGCAGGAAACCCACGCACTACAATTGTACGCGCGTAATCGCGACGGGGTCGGCCAGCTCGTGGGGGGTTGGTCTCGGGCACGTGTCCTTCCATTTCCTACCCGTAACATCCACGTGTCGTAGAAAATTAACTGGTTTAAAAGTTTATACTACATTTAACGCGGAATTGTTTTGGGTTTTCGGGAAAGTTCAATAGATTTCTAAGGTTGATTACGTTTCTCAGCTCGGTCGAAATCCACGGGAAAGTTTCTGTTGTGGTTTCCCCATCAGGAATGTGGTGGAGTGCCATCGAGAGGGTACAGGAGTGAAATAATAAGAATTACACCATGAGAAAAGGGATGAGTGTCGCGTACCGATATACAAGACAAAGTATTAGTACGTACTCAGCTACAAAGTATAAGTGTGTATAAATATTTATGTATATATGTATGAAACTCTTACTACAATTAGTGTCCCGAACAACGCGTTCTCCCAATCGAACATTCTGTTCTGTTCTGCTCTTCATAACAAATGCCTCTACTTTGCCACCGGTTTCTGCTGTTCCGCCATAGAGCACGGCAGCGAACAGTCTCCTCTAAGACCACCCTTTCTACACTCTGTGGTCGCTCCGATCCGACACATATTTAAAAAAAATCCGCAAGTTTCGCAAAATGAATTTCACTCGTGCATACAATCAGGAATTACACTACGAACTGTAACGGGGACTCAGTGTAATTGAGAAGATTAGGGAAGAGATGGAGAAGCGGAAGTTATTGAAGTGAACAATTAATAAATTTCACTATTGAAGGAGAAATAATTGCTAAGTGTAATGATTAAGTGTAACGCTTAGGAGTATAAGTTTGAGAAAATTTAAATTTTATCCCCACAACAACATGTAAACAACTCGTAAAGGGTGTAATCTAATTAATAAAACATGTTTGAGAGAAAATAAATTATGTAAATGAAGAATTAAGCTGTGTGTCGGTGATTTAAAAAAGTTATGTATAACATAAAATTGGTATGACCTCAGTAAATTTACACTAACGTACATATATAGGAATGTTGTGGATACTGCGTAAATACACGGTAAATACACACCTCTAGAAGATATTCTGCACACACTGATTTTTTCAAGTATCCAACAGTTCAAATCAGTTTAATTTGCACAAACGCGTAGGAGGGGGGTGATGGATGAGGGAACAGCAGCCGAACTTCAAACCGACGGAAGCTAAGTATAAAAGTATGTGTACAGGAGACAAGTGCGGGCGCGAAGTAAAAGCAAACAAGCAAAAACAGCGGAGAGAAGTAGATGGGAGGACCGATACAAACATGTCCGATACAAAGAAATGACGACAGAGGAGACAACGGGGAGTTGACAAGTTTCCAAGCTGTCGTCGAGCAGGTTCATCCGGGGCCACGGGGTGGACGGCTGGGGTGCCCAGATAAAAATCGAGACACCCCCAGCCGGGATGAAGTAAGGACTTGTTCACCCACGATGTCAGACAGAAATATACAAAAATTACTCCCCAGCGGGGAAAATGATAAAACGAATCGCGTAAACCTTTTGACGGGGTTAATTCGAGTGGAAAAAATCTCGTCGTGGCAGTAGAAAAACCTGAGCTGTGACCGACGACTCCGGCCCTGGCTTTTTACACGTTTCTCCGGCAGGACGAGACCGGGAGAAGAAAAGATCGATCAGAGTTTTACGGTGCTCTCTAACTAAATCCTAATTTTATTGTTTTTTCATCCTGAAAATTGCCATCACCGTCACACCCCCCCGGAAATGTTATGAAACCACCCTCTCTCCCGTATGGGTAGAGAAGGGGGCCGTGAGGCCCTCAGAGCCAAACCGCGAACCCGGTTTTCCGCCCGGAAAATTCAATTTCGCAATTTTCACCTAAATAACATTTTCTTCGGCATTGTGACTTGCACTTGAAGGTCCTCGAACGCGCGCGTTTACGAGGGCACTCCGCGAGCGACAAATTCGTCCTCCCTGTCCCTCTGAAATCCTCCTCAAAGAGACGTATTAATCAGGAGGGACGGATGAAAAAAAACGTTTTCTTTCATTTATTTACCTGGAAAATTCTTTCCCCTATATTAAAACGTATATAATAGTAACAGGGCAATTGGAAAATTCAATTCTGTGGAAGCACTGAGCTTTTGACTTTAATCCACGTGCATAAATAGATGTGTGTTTTATTTTCTTTTTCTGTAATTTGATTTGGGTTGTACTCGTGGTACTTAAAGTCGAGGACCGCTCTTTGCCAATTTGTACGTTTCGAAACGTCTTAATACGACCGAGCAACGAAGAGTGGTGTCTCGTATGGATCGTAATATATACATTTGTATGTGTTGTGCGTGACTCTGTTCCAGTGTTTATTAACGACGTGTTTTTATTTTGGTTTCAGGTCCTCGGGATTGTGAGCGAGTGACGGTCAAATAGTAATTAAATGGAAGAATGTCGGAGTTACTGGGAACGCATCCCCGAAGTGCCAGACCGATGAGAAAGCCGTACGTCAGTCATCGGGACTTTGACCACGACCCGATAGACCCGAGCTACGAATGGAGAATTCTCTCGCAGGAGGCACCCAAACCTCGGGAGGGCCACCACTTCAAGATGAGAGATTTCTGCGATTTGTTCGACACGGGGTCGGACGAGTACCGTCCGGCGGCTCCCAAGCGAGAGGAGAAATGCCGGTTTGCGCACTTGGACGGAGGCAGAAATGAGACGATCGACCTGAGGAGATCGAGGAAGGACCTGCCGATAGCCGGACAGATCATTTGGGACGACATCGGCGAAGGAATGATGGTGGAGAGCCTGTCGTGGTCGCAGAGCGACGTCGAACGCGAGATCGAGTCGTGGGACCGGAAACTGAAAAGCGTCGAGGGGACGTGTCACGGGAACGTGGCCTGGAACGAGGGCGACATGATACGATTTGAGGATGGGTACGTGCCCAGGCGGTCAGGGTCGATCGGCTACCGGGACGAGAAGTGGCGAAACGCGAGAAAATTCCGGGAAGTGCACGGGACGGGGTCCCTGCCGCGGTACGACAAACAGGAGAGGAACATTCGAACGGGAAGGTGCGAGGACGTGAAGAAACCCAGCGTGGTCGCTGCCTCGGAGATCCTGCCTACTCCGATCAAGGAAAACCTGAGGTTCAACCTGAGCAGAGGATCGGACGATCCCAGACATTCCTGTAGTCATTCGTACAATTCGTTCAAACAGGTAAGAATTAAACTTAAATTGTCACCAGACTTCCCCCAGCATACTCTAAATAGATTTCATGATATTGACGTTTTCTGCTCCTATTTATACTAAAAATTTATACTTTTTTTATATTTATTTATTATTAACACAAACATAATTCAATAGACGCAGCCTACGACCCTGTAGATAATCTATATTTATGCAATCGTTTTATACATATTCTACTTATTATTTTAATTATTATTGCAAATGCTTTTAACATATTTTACAGCCTCACAGCTTATTTATTTCACCCATTACTTGTTATTATTAACTTAGTTATTTCACAACTCGTCTGCATTGCTTGATATTTGACTGTAAAAAATCTGTAGTAAGCTCTGCTGAATGAAATGTAGTACAAAATAATTTAGGGTGTCATCAACAATAAAGAAATAAATAAAAAATATATACTATATAAATTTACATGTATTTTAATGTAAGATTAATGTACATACAAATGCGTAAATAATATGTATTTATGCAAAAATACGTTAAAATGGTGGTCAAAATTTATGAAGTAAAAGTAGTAGTAGTAGTAGTAGTAGTTGTTGTTGTAGTGGATGTAGTAAGACTTGTCTGACTTCTTTCATATATTTTATTGTCCGTTATTATTCAGTTGCATTATTATACGTCTCATCCACCCCATCTCCACGTTGTAATCTATCAGTTGACTACACAATTAAATTTCTCTTGTCGTGTACTCAAAATCTTCTGCCACGTGAGCCACAGAGTCGCTCATCAGTGGTAAACTCCACCGCCTTCTCTTGTCTGTGAGGAGCCACTGACTCATTTTCGAACCACGGAGATTTCGTACTCTGTGGTTTTTATAAACTTTATTTTACAAAGTAACAAATTTTATGCACCGATTTATGTAAAATAAAATGAAGTCATGTAGTGAATAATAGCAGCTGCACAATAGAGTGCAGTAGTGTTTTATGTACGTATTCTTCTGGTTGCCTTTCAGAAATTTCCTTGTGTCTATATATTATTTAATACAATGTTACAAGTTAATTAACTGCCTTAATTAATAAATTGTTACACTTATACCATTCTAGGTTTTAAGTTCTTTATTTCACAAGAGAAGACTTCCTTCTGTGGAGTTCCATTCTTACCTAGAAGGGTCGCAATCGGAAACGTTACTTTTACATCCTCAAAAGTTAAGAAACATGATTTTCATTCATCAATGTCCGACTTCCGGCGTTGAGTTGAGCGTATTCATCTCTCCTCGAAAAGCTGGTCTCAAATAGTTTTCGAGCTGATGTCTATTAACGCTCTAAACTAATTCCTAGTTTAAAAATAGAGTCTGAAACTTTAACTAATAACTAAAACTAACGGCCGTGGGAAGGCTCGACCACAACCTCCGACCCCGGCGTTAAGTTGATGGAAGGCAAAAGCTCAAAGGGGACCGAAAAAATCTACGGTTTCCGAACCTTAATAAACCACCAAAAAGGCTGGAAGGATCGTACTTCCTCTTCCGGGTGAAACCCGCCAGGAGAGGCACTACTTTTCCATGGCGGAAGGCTACATGGAAGATTAGAGAAATCACGTTGATCCTATTTTCCCGCCATTTTTTTCAACCCCTAAAGTCGGCGACTGGGGGTCGGTTGGGAAACGGGGTCGAGAGGTGAGAGTACTTTTTTTTCCAAAAGAATTTTTTCTCGTTTTAGCGACATTCCGCCCCGCATGCAGAACCTTTTGGTACCCTTCGCATCGGGGGTTGAAGCAGCGGGTGTGAAAAAAAAGGTTTGAAACGCACGCGAGAGTGAAATTAGAATGATGAAAGGCTTCACGCATTGGTGACTTCCGAGAACATTTATTTCATATATCTATATATATTATATAGTATGTACTATTTATATATATATAATAATAATAATTTTTGCCTTTCACTTCCGAAAATAGGACTCTCAAACCCAATTGACCGTTTTTAACAAAATGGCGGAGGAAACGTTGAAATTGCTAAATTAAATGTTTCGGTCGGTTGAGAAGCGAACATTTTTTTAAAATATTTTTTTTTGTACTCGGTCTACTTGTGATTTACTTCCTGTTTGTATTTTCCGTTAGTTATGTGTTTGGTCTAATAAGTTCACAGAACATGCTAAAGAGGTTTCGTCTATTACTTGTCCCTTTGGTTTTTTCTATAGGCAGAGTTGTTTAGCATAGCACCGGGTGGTAATTACATTTGACTTTTACATGAACTTCTTTATGGTATGTAAGCATTGGTATGTAGCAAGGGTATCGTAGTAGCTGTAGTATTCTACTGTGGTGTACAGTTCGAATCTTTCACATTCAATTTGCTAGAAACCTCGAAAGGCAGGCAAAGGGTGGTTTTGTATAAATACATCAAAAGAACTCTTCCGAATTGTGAACTCTCAATTTTTCGATTTCTACCTTTTAATGTTATGTACCATACTCTGATCGTGTAGTAATAAGTACTCTGCAAAGGTATATTACAACTGCTTTATTGTATTGTAGATCTCAAGAAGTGAGTCCATTACCTGGGATTTCTCACGAAAAAAGTCTCGCAGTTAGGTGCGGCCGTGTCCAGTTCTTTTACCTTTTTTTCTTAATATTTTTTTTTATCATCCAGAATATATATTAAAATCAATTTGCACTTACTAAATTGTTTTAATTTAATATTACTTAAAATTTGTCATCGCACCGTCAATGAATAATTTTTAATTCGTGCTAACTTAAGGTCTGAAACAAAGGAAAATATAATAAATTATTAATAACAGCATAAAAGGAAGTGTATTCCACTGGATAAATTTTATGTATATCGAATCATAATATTATTATTAAGGTCGAGTATACAAATTTCTTTTTTTAACATACACATTCCGTTGTAACACAATAACCGGCAGTGTTGACAAATTTTGTCATGATAAAAATCCAATAATAGATAATCCAATAATAAAAATAAATAAACTATTAAAAAATTATTAAAATTTTTCAAATTGGCGGGATGAAATGAAAGGAACGGGGAAAAAGTGTAATTGTCAATGAATGATGAGAAAATGAAGAGAAATGATAATATATAATATTATAATACGTTGCACTGTATTAATATTTGAGTATATAAATGTTTATATTTTTGTGCACGTGTTGTGCTCACGTTATATGCAGGGCTGCATTTCCTATTTATTAAATCCTCACGGTTGGTACTAATGTGGAAAACCATAAGTCTCCTATTAATTATTTATTTATGTTTTATTATTTTTAAATGTGTGGCCGCGAAAATGAAAATCTAGAGCTTACGAGCACAAGATTTAAGGGTGAGAGAAGTCGAAAGCATCCAACCGTAGTGTTAAATTTTAAATAGTTCAATTCGAGTTTCACGTCTGGGAGCCCAGGAAAAAATCCGTAAACGTAAATAAATCCAAGCGATTTTTTTGCCAACGGTCATTCTTCCTGGTTTTGCAGATTCATATTTTACCTTGTGTGGCCGGAGTCCATCCAAAGAACCGATCTCCACGGGTTTTTTTTTTCTAGGAGACCTGTAAAAAAAAGATTTACTACAATTCGTGAGGAAATTGTGCGATCCGAAACGAATTCCACCCTTTCCTTGTTTATTTTTATTTTATTTTATTTTTTTTCCAGAATAGGCGCGTATATTTTTTGTTCGACTATTTCTATTCTGTAGGAACACATTTTCTATTCCGGAAAAATCTGTGGGAACCTTTGATTTGTCTAGGTGAAACGCGTCACGACAACAATGGGAGTTTTTGTTCCTACCGGATGGGAACCACGCCGTAAATATCATATATTGTATATGATATATGTGCAGTGTGTAATTTGTAAGCTCGTTACACGGATGTTTTCGTCAATAACTGCTCGTTTGATTGGATTTACCCGTCCGAAATTCGATTTGATCGGTTCGAAATTGATCAAAGGCAGTGTAACTGGAGTAACTTAATATGCAAAATATATTTAAAACGGTAATTATTTTATCTATGTATTGATGATGTTTGTGATGATTATTTGGGAAGCTTTTACTTTTGTTTTCGTATTTTCTTCCTTACTGTGGCGTTCGTGAAATAGTTCGGACACCCAGTACGGCCCTTTTTGTAGATTTAAAGGTGTGACAGCAACCATGTAGAGGTGGACAAGTCTAGTTAGGAAAGAAGAAAAAGGAAAAGAAAAAAAAGTCTGTTCGTAGATGTAGAATGTTTACTTTCTATCTTTCTCTACATTATTATTATATTATGTTTGCATACGGTATCGGTAACCAACACTGTTGTTTGTTGTCGTAGGACAGATTGTGCAATTTATGCATTAAACCTGAGTCCAAAATTTAAAAAATAAATAAATAAAATAAAAATTTATAAATATTTTAAAAACCCTTTTATTGAAACAAAAAACATGTAAATGTGTGTACTAAAAACATTTTATTAAGAAAAATTAAATTAAAAATAAAAAGGAACAGATTGTGGAATTTACGCAATAAACCTAAAGCTTTTATTTAAAGAAAATGAAATAAAAATATATAAATTAATGTATACTAAAATCCCTTTTTATTAAAAGAATAAAATATATAAAAATATATATTAAATCATGTTATTGAAAAGAATTGAATTAAAATAAAAATATATAAAAATATTTATTAATAATTAAGTTATATTAATTTAGCAACTGGTTCGTAAAATAAGTTTTGTATATTGTCATAATCTTTTTTATATAATATATAATGTAACGAATTTCTGGTATTAAGATTAGATCTAACAGTAGGGGAGTGAGTGTCGGTTGGAATAGTTCCGTATGTTGTCATAGTATAATAATAGTTATTGTAAATATATTATCAAAAATAGGGCTGAGTTAACGTGGAAATCGACGAGCGATCTTTAAGATTTTTAAGATATATTAAGATCTATCTGTTAAGATCACATCGGTTTCGACGAACTTATAAAGTCTATCACATGCATCGAGGTTATCTCAACTTGTTTTGAGTTGATGTATCGCATCGTGTCGTTGTAGTTTAGCACTACACTTCCAAACTACTCAAATGAATAAATATTCCATTAAATAGTTTTAAAAATAGTTAATAATAGTCTGGTACCGTGTGTTAGACGTAATCAATTACCGCCGTTACTCGACTCTCACCCTAGCCCTACCCCCATCCATCACACTCAGTTTTCTATTTTTCTATTTACTCGCTGTTTTAATTAAAACGCAATTTAATTTTTTTCGGCCTGGTGAAAGGTTAAATTGCTCCGAATTGATTCCAACTATCAAACTGTGCTAATTCCTTTTCTATTAAAGTTTCACCCGTGAAAGTTCGGGTGGGTTTTCTTTCGTGCCGTTGACATTTTTGACGGGAAACATTCAGCCGGGGTTGTTTGGCTCTGGGATGGAATGGGGAGGTTAAATTATTTCTGACTTCCAATCAACAGCTTTTCTCCGGCCGCATTACTCCGTCATTCGTCTCTTGATCTTCGGTAGACGGAAATTTAACGGTTGTAAGTTTGTAGTTGCTGTTTGCTGTTTGTTTGGACGTCCATGATACATAGATAATAGAACCGCAGAGAACCCTGTATTGTTTCTCATTCCCATGATGTACTGCTACTACACTATGTTTTATGTTACATTTTCACTACTAAATTTATTGAACAGGTTAATATTTATATGTTTTGCAGAATGTTCTTATGTTTTCTTATCTCTAATCAAATGTCCTTTTTTCGCTCTTAAGTACGTGGATCATTAAATTATATTTGTTTTCAATTTTCCAAATGTTTTAATCAAGCAGTACCGCTACAGAATTTTGTCAATATCAAATTTAATAATATTAAACTTAATACAAAATAGGAACGGTATTAAGTAGTAACACTGAGGTAAATTGAATTTAAATTAAACCAATAACGCATTATTATCCGTAAATTGTAAATATTATATTCCAATTTACAATTTACAATAATAAAATTATTACATTGTTGTACATTCATAAATAAGTAAAATAACATCTGGTGACATGTTATTAAATAGGTGAAGATATTTCTTCATATCATAGGTTAACGAAAAGAGGAAATGTCTCATTTGCCTTATTAAAGAAACGATCATGTCATATTTTTTAATAATAGGTTAGTAAATAAATAAAAACTAACCAATAAAGTATAAATAAATATGCGACAATAATATCGATTAATAAATGCTTACATAAGTCCAAATATCAAAATAATGAGGTATAAATGGGAAAAATTACACACAAAAATAAATAAATAAATGAAAATATTAATCGAGAAAATTTTAATGTAATAAAAAGTATTAATTAAGAATTTAAATAATAATTATTTAACTAAGAATTAATAGATTACGGATGCAACAACGTCCACTGCGAGACTCACAACCTAAGCTCAGAGCTAGACATAGAAAATGTACATGCCGCCGACTTGTATTATTAACACATAAACGGCATAAAATGTTACTAATTTATTTTTCAAGTTTTTTAGAAGTGAATGTAGTTTTCTTCTTATATATTTTTCTTATTATTATATTAATAATTATAAGTTTTTCTACGGAAGTTAAACCCTCTACGGTTGACTTGATCAGTTTCACTAAATTACCCCAAGAATTAATTTCCCAAGTATTATTTTACTCTTTCCTATGTAAATTTTTAGTGAAATAATCTTTACTTATTGATCTTTACCGATCCTCTTCAGTCTTCGTACTTCTGGATTTAAATTCACTTCACCTCCCATTAGGTTTTAGTTCGGCCATTACCAAACTCCCCATCTGACAATTTTCTTACCAAAAGTTTTTTTCAACGGGTGAAAAGTTCGTTGCTCGAGACTGCGAGGAACGGTCGGGGAAGAAGAAATTTTGACATTTTTACCAAGTTTGATGAACCTATTTGACAATTTTCCAGTAGTACATCGTCGCGACACGAGTCAATGGCAACCTAAAATGAAGGAGGAGAACCGAACTGTCCTCTTCTACCTGTAGGTTGTAGTGAACGGCACGAGCGTGGTTCAGATGGAAGTTGATGACCCGGACGAAAGACATTCGATGTTAAATGGGAATAGAAAAAGCCGCAGTTGATGAGTGTTGCGTGTCGTGTCTGGACGTGACATTTACTTTCAAAAAATCAAATTTCCCATGCCGTAAACGGTGGAGAAAAAAGACAAATGGCTACCGATGCTAAACCGTCAAAATTTTTATTGCTTGTAGGACGACAGCGGCTTGTTCTCACCTGACATCGCCCGACAAGAAGTCAATTTCTTCCGTCAACCGACGAGCACTTCGAATTCAATTTCGCCGACTTCTGGCGGTAAGTTACTTTTCAGTATACAGAGTGTAATGATAAGACAGAAGAGTGTGTAGTACGAATGTTGTAGTGAACGCTGTCGGAGTGTGTGGGCCCGTGTGTCGCGAGACAACGGCAGGCCACAATACTCGAGGTACTCCGGTGAATTTGTACTGTCGCGTAGACTGCAGATTTTTGAACTTGGAGACTTCGTAATATTAAAGGTAGTGATCTCACAAACTACAAAATTATAACTAATCCTAGTTGGGCGGGTTATAAATTCACACTAAGGCAGGGAATGGGGAGCTCTGGGTATAAAACGCTACGACTAAGACTGGCCCGGGTCAGGAAGTCATATTTTAAGGGAATCATAACAAGGGGATGACAGGATGGGGGTGCTGGAAAAACCCTTTTACCAAGGTTGTAAAAGTCGAGACAAACGAGGAAAATCGTCCAGAGCAAACGCTTCCAGGCAGCAAACATTGTCTGGGGCAAAAGGTTAGACCAAGTCAGGGCGGGCGGAAGAAAGTTCGTTTTCGGAGTCTGCGAAACAATTCAGGATCGTCGAGGGCGAGGGTCTCAAGATTTGGCTGTCGGGTGAAAGCGTGTCCCGTTCCACCGCCGGAAACAAACTTTTCTTTAAGATCGTTCAACTTCCGGTCAGGTTATTAATCAGGAAAGTCGTTCCGGCGAGTAGAAGAATAAGAAGCAGAACAAGTTCGAGACGGGTCGAAATCAGTAAAGGTTTTTTTGGAGACAGGAAATGAATTTCGGGGAAACCGGAAGCGGGAGTCGAGAGGCAACAACCGGAAAGGGTTGAAAGGGCGAAAGCGTAAACGTGGATGATTACCAGGCGAAGGAAAATAATTCAAATTTAACCCTCAACCCCGTGGAGTGTTGCTTTTTTTGCAACTTGTACAGTCAGTCATTCACTCCCTCGGTGGAAACTCAAATTTGATTTCTTAATACGAAGGGGTGCACGCGAGTGTGTGTGTGTGGCTTTTCATTAGAAACAATTGAGAGAACATGAGGTGATTAAATATTAAGGGAAAAAGACAGAATTGAAAGGAATCCGACAGAGTGACACGAAAGGAGAGAAAGGAAATTACAAGGGCACTAGACAAATTCTAAAATAGAAAAGGTGAAACAGTCGGGTAGACGCGAAACCGATGCAGTCGTTACACTACACGCTTGAATGTAACTCTAGTACGAATTTATTACACACGCATAGGGAGACGGTTCGTCTAGGAGTGGAAGGAAATAGGCAAGGCAGAAATATGCTACAAGAAAGATTCACAGTCGAAAGACGTGTATACTAGAAGTTGAATAATTTCTTTGAGCAACGAACGGTGTTTTCCTGGTTGTAGTCGCCAGTACACCACCCCACAAGTTGTGGTAGTGAGGTGTCTGATGTTGAGTACGCGTTAGTAACATAGAAGCTGTAATAATAGAAACCTGGGAATTGTATACATTTGAGCGAGCTTGTTGATCTACCAGCGAAGATCGACCAGTAGTTGTATTCAATGGTTTTACCGTGTACCATATTTAAAGAGTGTATTATGCTTGTATAAAATACCATACTTCTGTGGTTGTAGTGCTCAACCGTTCTTCTACTTGTAACTTGTTGAGTCTGCGAATGAATTCCTGAAAATATTCTAAGACTTTTAAAATGAGGAAATTCTCGTCGTCCACTTCACTCAGCCAGTTCGTTTGTTTTCATCTGTGACGAGTGCTAGACAACACACAGATCACCAAGATCTGTCAGTTATTTATGAGTATGTGAAAGGGCGATTGCCGTTAATCAAACTTCAATATATTAATATTAATATAACGAATTTTAATGGAGGGAAGTAAAACCGTTCGTGATCTCTGGAAACTTCAGCCGAAATTAAACTTTGGGAGACTATCCGATTGGATTTATCGGGGAGCTTAACGGGTTCGATTAGTCGCACGTCATTCGTCTTTCGTCTAATTCCACGGCAACTTTTAAATCCCGGCCGTCGAAAACAATGTCAACAATTTGAGTAAATTATGGTTTAATTAAAAGCAGGGAACGCGGTCGAGGAAAATTCAGTGGAAGCAGACAGAGAGAGAGAGAGAGAGAGAGAGAGGGGGAAGAAAGGAAAGAAGGATAAGAGACGTGGAAGCAGATGTCGGAGAAAACTAGTCGAGAAGGAGTAGGAAGAGGAGAAAGTGATGATGGCTCGTCATCGTACTCTGCTTCCACTTTGACGGGAAATTAATTAGATGCCGTTTCCCGGCGTGATTATCATTCACTTCCGGTCGGGTGTTTCCGGTCGGGCATTTCCGGTCGGCTGTTTTCAGATGGATTCTCACATGAGAACCGTCTTATTCAAACCTCGGTTTCCGGTTAAGGAAGTTTGGATTTTGCTTATAACATTCCTTTCCGGTTTTAGGTATTCCTCCGCCTTCTGCTTCTTCTTTTTTCCCTCCTCTTGTTCGTTGAGCAGAAGAAACTCTTTCTTTTTTCTTTCTCAACATTCTGTTTTTACTTAAATTCTTCCACCATCTTACAGTTCACATGTTAAATCCGACTGCAGGACTGGTTGCCTTAGTTTTTCGGCTTTAATATTAGTTTCTAACTCGCGTGATTTCGTCTACGCCTTCCTAGGCGTAGTTCTTGTGTCTAGGCCCTCTGAGCTTTTCTAGGACTCCATCACATCCTGCTTTGATGTTATTCTCTTTCTTTCTTTCTCGTTTGACTCGGTCACTTAACTGCTTGTCTAATTTTTGTACCACGAAATTGCAAATTTCTCGCACATTCTTTACGAACTTTGTATTCTTTAATTATAATTTTATTTTAATTATTTTAATGCAAAACTATTCTTAGAATCTTCTTTTTAATAAAATACTAAATTTTGAAACATTTTTATTTGGGTTTAGAGTTCTAAACCCGGAAATTTTAGTTTTGGAGTTTGTTTTTATTTGCGAACGTTTTACGTCACTTAAATAAGGTTCAATTATTTTTTAATACACTTTAATTAAGTAATAGTTTATTTATTTACCTGAGGAGATATTTTTTCATACTATAACTGTGTTGGGGTGGAGAAAGAAATCGGAGATGTTTCTCCAAAACAATTTAAGTAGTCTTGAGGAAGACTACAGACATTTTTTGTTTTAATGTCAAAAAGAATCTGATTTGTATTTAAAAACTTTGTCTGAGTGAGTGACGGGCCCAGCCACAGCGACCAGACTGACGGACACTCTTTTCTGCAGTGCAGGTCACAACAGAGATTTAATTGAGTTAATATAAATATGTAAATTTAAATAAATAATTACATAAATAATACAAATAGTTGATCTTTATATTGTAATTCTACTTATTAATAATCTCAGTTCGTTTTATCCGTTCAATCATTCTGGTCGTTCAAAGATTCTGTTCTAAATCTATTCCATTACTATTCTACTCGTCATTGTTCCACTTCAGCTGTGCTGCAGCTTATGTAGCTCCGTACATAACCTTTTCATAATTATTAATTTCTTGAATTACAATTATTTATTTTTATTCAAATCCGAGTGTTCGTACGAGTGTCTCATGTAGAAATTGTCTTCCTGTACTTTTATGCTGAGCCTTGTGTCTTTATGTATTTTATTAAACTATTAGAGCTGTTAAATTAAATAAGAGGCAGAAAATATGTTTGGTTTAATAATTTTTCGGGTGCGCAAGATGGTTACCTGCGTACTTTTTAGGATGTTTCTGACGACTTTGGCCGAGGGTTTTTCTATTTTTGACTTCTAATGGTCGTATTTTCCTCTACTGCTCGCCCCCCTCTCTCTCTTGCTCTCTCTCCCATCGTCTATTCTCTAGTGTCCCTAGGAGGAATACATGATTTTTATTTTTGGGTCTTTTGCATGGTTTCACATATTTATTGTTTTCCTGAGCTCTGGCTCTCAACTTGTCTTTCATTTTGAAATTTAAATTTTGAACTTGTGCTCGGGACCAACTCATTGAATGGGAAGCTTTGGCTTTTTTTTTTACTTTTCTTCCTTTCATACGGTCAGCTTCTACCTTTTTTGATTTGTGAGGTTTCCTTTTGTTTTACCTGTCATCTGGGAGAAAAAGAATCCGTGCAGGGACTCGTGCACAAGTTAATATTTTTTTATTACGTAGGGTTTTCCTTCAATTAATGTATGTTTTTCATATTTTGTAATGTTCAAGTGACTTGTTTGATTCGAGCCACACAGTAAAGTTCTACCTGCCTGCTTCCGACCGCACCGTTCTGTCATCCATCTCGTTCTTTTTTTTTTGGCCTCATTTTTACGTGTATTTCACAAGTTTAGCAATTTCCGCACAAGTGTAACATTGACTTTGCTTTAAATTCGATTTCCTTTTTCTTTTCTAGTGCTTGCTTGTTTCCTTTTACATGACTCAATTCTACTTATGTATATATTCGCTATTTTTCTTGCTTTATTCTCTAAAATGTTTAGCCTTTTTCTTCTCTCTCTCTCTCTCTTTCGCCTCCAATTGCTTTGAATTATTCGTCCTGGATTTCACGTCCCGGTATTTCGATTTTATGTATTCTGTATTGTTATTCTACATGTTGAAAATTCGGGTTTTCTGTTCTCGAAATACAAACTGATATTTTTTTTCTGGTGATGCTCTCAACACGGGTCGCGTGTACACAATGAAAACGCAGTGGGACACACGTAAAATGTTTTGAAAGTCGGGTGCAATAGTTGAAACATATGAGAGTAAATAAAATATCAATCAAGTTCTTTAATACTATGTAAAATAAACATAATTTAAAATTGAGTTTAGGAAGATAGTTCTATTGTCTGTTAAAATTATTCAGTGTTTAATTATTTAATTAAATGTAATATATTATAAAAAAAAGGCACGACCATAAATAATCATTTAATGCACTATTAATCGTGTTAATAAAAAAATATCAAATAATATTAATCATTCTGTTGCTTTTAGGGGGAAGTTTAAAGGTAGATTTCTCCAATAATCATTAATACAGTTGTAGCAATAATTCTTATGATAAAGTCTGTATGAATTGTAATTGACCGTGAGTTTTACGTTTTAAATTGTAGACACAACTGTAGTAGACACTGCAAGCACGTGCAAGAGACAAAGGGTGCATTTTATAATTACTATTATATAACGACATATAATATGTTATTCCACGGAATTGTTATGTATATATTACGTACATGTTATACTTCCTTATTGTATTCTTTATAATTTATTAAATCACACGTGCTAATACCAAATATATATATAAAAAAATTAATAAGCAAATATATAAAATAAGTAAGAAGTACAACATGATTTCATAATATAGATTTTTGTTTTTGTAGCGAACACTTTCAATCAAACGTGTGCTTTTCATTTATTAGTTGTGTAATTCTATACTCTAGTAATACTCTAGTAATTAGTACAGCCGGTGGTATTATGCCTGCGATGTAATTTAGTATATCACATCAGATAAAACGTACTGTTGTGTGGTTCCTCTTGCGTGATCCGTAATAATTACTCTACTGAAACATATTGTAGTTGTTTTTTTTTGTTAAAGCAAGGCAGTAGCATCTCCAGAGGGACCGTGAAATGACTCGACGAGCCCCGAGAAACTCATGTGAAAGTGAAATTTTTCCCAGCTGAGAAAGACTCGATGTTTCTAATAACTGAAACCGCTGCAGGGCTCTTGTGACTGATATTAAATGTCATCCGCGACGTCTCGAGAAACGCGCTGCCTCCTGGAAAATTAAACGAGAATCACATCTCGGTGATTGACACTGGTTATGGAACAATTTAGGGTTAATTTCAAAATATACGCAACGTCAAACTGTCCAGAAACTGCCGTTTCGTAGCAAAGTAAGCTGAGCTTAGGGAAGAAGAGCTGTATATATTTTTAGTATCTATATAAATGTTGGGGAATTGTTGTATTACCCAAATTATACAATAAATAGCCCGTGAAAGATGTGTAAAATCAATATATATTAGGAATATATTCATGTATATATACACTTTTTTACGTTAATATTATGTAATTATGATATATTATAATATTATGTTAATATTATGGTAAGAGTTATACTTTCGGCCTTCAACGACTAGTAGTTTTCGTATTAATTTTTCTTTTTTTATATTTTTATAAATCTATACTGTATAAATTTGTATACAGTACACATGTTTCATCATTAGTTTTTGAGATGATTATTTTTATTTCACTCCAAGTACACATTATACTGTCGGTACCGCAGGACCTCCTGCCCACAACCGACTGTCTGTCTGACATGTCTACTCCTACACATTTTTACTAATGTAATAGAGCCACTTGTTAATATTAAAATACACAAGCACGCTGGATTACGTTTATGTATGGAAAACAGGTTAATTGATATAATGTGTTATCGGGTGGGTTATACATTTTTGTTGATAACTTCACGTGTAACGGGATTTTTCTGTCGTTCTGTAATCCTAAAATAGTTGGGAGGTTGTAGTTGTAGTACGCATTATCATGTTTTATAAGGGTAAATCATTTTATAGGTTTATGGCTTTACAACCCCTTTATTGCAATTCCGAACATGTTAAGCATTTTTATGGTGTATTTATTGCCGATCTCTGATCTAAAATTCTCCTATTATTTTAGCTATTTTTTTTTTACCAGGTCTAGAGCCACACAATACATACTGTATTATATTTTGAATTGTGTAACACTGTCGAGTAACACAAATGGAGTGTGAGCAAGCGTCAAAAATCTATTTTCTCTGCTTATTCGCCACCAACCATCCCGTCAAACACTTACCTCGGCATCATTGAAAACAGATATTCAGGGAGGGGGATGAAAAGTTGAGTAGAATGGCAAACCATTAAGGAGTCTAGTAGTCGGGTTGAAAGGTGGCGAAGGGTTGGGCGAATGAAAAACCAATAAGTTGGGACTGTGTCAGTGGGGCTCAGGAGGGTTGAAATGCGTCTACTTTTTACCAACATCCGAAGACGTTCTTTAGTCCGATGTCTGATTTTACCCCCTAGACAGAGGCAGTACAGGCGGTGAGGAAGATGATGACACTGGGTCTAGCCTCCTTTGAAACGGTCCCATTGAAATAACGACGTTTTAAAGTTTTTGTCTATTTTTCTCTATTCGTCTAGCAGTCAAATTGAGTTCTCTTCTTCTTCTTCGCCTACTTCTACAATCTCCTCTCCTACTCTTCTCCAATGACTTTGTAAATAAGTTTTTATCGTTCATTTTTAGAGGAAGGTAAATTTCCTTGCGTGCTGCTTAATTTTGTTTGCTTCATCCCCGTCGTGAAACGTTTAAAATATCCCAGAGTATATGTACATAATTATTTAAAATATAAAGGAGATATTGAGAAAAAATTTATTAAATATTATAATATTTTCGTTGCATTTCGGGACCACTCGTGGGACACAATAGAACTATTTGGTACGAGGGCATCACCAAACATCAATATTTCTTCCACAACTAAATAAAAATACAAAAAATAAATTATTATTCTGAAAACTTTTAATAGTTACAATAAATAAAAGCCAATTTTTTAAATTAACTTCTTATTATTACCTCGGTTATGTACGTTAGAGGAACGTCTTTTGATTGATGACTTGGGACGTGTTTCCTTTATTTTTTATTTAATTTTCTTATATCTTATTTATTTATTTAATATTTTTATTATTTAATTTTTATTTATTTAATTTATTCTTCTTTTATTAATGTTATGTCTTATTTATTTAATTTAATCTTCTTTTATTAATGTTATGTCTTATTTATTTAATTTAATCTTCTTTTATTAATGTTATGTCTTATTTATTTAATTTATTCTTCTTTTATTAATGTTATGTCTTATTTTTTTTCCTTTCTGTGTCGGAGCCGTTGCACAGTGCCCGTCAATAGGAAACCAAGAGCTGTGGAACTTACGGTAGAAACCTGCCCGTTTCTTTTTTTTCCCGGATTTAGTTCTATTAAAAAGAACTTTCAATATGCGAACGGGTTCTGAATGATTGCCGGTCTCTACAAAATTTAGAATTTCTTTTTTTTTTTGAAAAAATACATAACCGACACGTGCCGGAAAGAAACAGTTAAAAAAATGTTTGATTGTCGAACGGGAAAGACGACGGCCTGAATCCGAATGAGGTCGAATTATACAGAAATTCGTACCGAAGAAGGAAACCAGATTTAGTTAGACAAAACCTACTTCTCAACCCAAAACCTAACCGGCCGTGGATAGGTACCTGACCGCATACTCAGTTCTTCTTCTTCTTCTTCTTCTTCTTCGCGAGTCGTGTAAAGCAGACGAAAGTACTTCATAAATGACGACACTACAATATGTGTATAAATTCAAGGAAATTTAGCTCAACAAGTAAACAAACAAAATAAAGAATTGAACAAAAACTAAGGTTATGTTGTGTAAATGGTTGTAGTAACTCCGACACGAGATCCACGCCCCGTTGTAGTCTATACTCACACACACCACAATGTTATGTCACGTATACTGTAACAGTTACATATATAAGAAAGTATTCAATACATGTACTAATAAATAACAACGGCTTTGTATGTTCTTTAAAAAAAATCTCGTTTACTTAACAATTTAATCTTTCTCCGTACTTTCGCCTTCGGATTTGGCTTTCTTCCTACTTTCTTTCTAATTAAGAAACATTGTGTTTTTTCATTACTTTCTCTCCCACCTACCCTTAGCCTTCCTTGCCACCCCCCCTCGCTCGCTTTCTTCCTCCATCCCCGTTCTCCCGTCTGAAATATTAGACGAAATATTTTATGAAACGCACACGGCTGACGCGTTCCCACTTGTTCTCCGCCATAGATAATTTCATATATAGTAAATTCCTGTCGGTTGTGTTTCTTCATCGCATTGATTTTTGTTTCGGTTCTCCCGTCTTCTGCTTTTTCTGCCTATTTTTTTGTTCCCGTAGTTTGTTTTCCAGTAACTTTTAATTGCTTTCTGCGAAGTCTTTTCCACTTTACAGGTTCCCTCCGCAAGTTGAGAATTTACAATTCTTCTGCGTGTGAAGTACTCGTTTTTTTTCCGTTGATTCTCTCGTATTTTTTTTTCTTGGAACGTTTTGTTTTTTTTAAACTTGCCCTAACGAGAAGTGTCATCTATCACGTGGTGTTTTTAATTTTTGACTTGTGTTTCCTCGGTTTTGTTCAACACACAATTTAACTTGTATGTTAGGACTCTATGCTAATTTAGTTTTTGTCCTTCGCATGGTGTAAATTCTAAGTTAATTTTCATTGAGTGCACTTCGTTTATAATTATTTTCTATGTATTTTACTGAACGTTGGTATTAAGCCGTTGTGTGTAGGTCAGAGGGTGACACTTAAAGTACCTGTCAATGTAATTACATTTTACTTCTCTCGTTGGTATTGTAATAAAGACACTACAAATACCTGTTGATGTATACATTTATATAATTTCTTCTATATACATACATAATTTCTAACATATAGTTTCTTGTGCGTAAATCTCAATCAGGGAAGAATGTGAGAATTCATTTTTAAAGTTTTATTTCTCCTACATCGGCGTTTCCTAAAAGAGGCTCAGGACAGGGTAGGATTTGTACTACATCTGGTACAACAATTATTACAATTAATTGATAAAAAAAACATTAAATTAGTGGAAACATTACACTTTTATTAAACGGGTAGATGTGCCGTCATGGTAACCGATATTATGCGTTGTATGAAATGATCTGTTATTAATAATGTTACATGAATTACCTTACTAATAAGCTAGTAACTTAATTTACTATGTAGGACACCTCCAGGGAAATGATGAAGATCTATGGAAAGGATCCCGTAGATAGATAGTTACGTTACACCGTGATTATGTATAACTAGACTACTGTGCAGAAACAACTCCAGGCGGTAGGCAAGAGATCGTAAAATGAAGTTGCGGTTTAGGATTCGGTACAGAACTCTAAGTAGGACGAAGGTAGCAAAATTAATTTTACGTAATACTACAATTGTAGTATTTTGCGTATAATATCACGGAAGCTGCCTCTCTCATTGTTATTCACATACAGCCATTGTATTATTACTTATTATTATTACTAGTATTATATTTTTGTATAATAATATATTTAATGCATGACAGTTACAAGTATTGTGTTGTTGTGTGTGTATATTTTATTGTATTGTATTCTACAGTATTACAGTACATATTTGTACTAATACAGTTGTGTTATACAAGAAATAATATAGTATACATTAATTATATATATATTCTGTATGCGTTTTACGTTATCGTCTGTACATAATTTCTTACAAATATTTACTGTTTTGATATAAGGTATGGTTTTGTAAAAAGTTTAGAGGAACTCTGACTAACCAACTTCTGTCAAAGTTGCCTAGTTTGGGTACCTTGGTGACAAGACGACTAGTTGAGGGAACTTCAGGCCACACCTTTCTCAAATTAAATTTCAATCTTGTTAATTCGAGTACCTCTTTCTAAGTCTGAACTTTTAAAACTTAATTTGTAATTTATCAATTAATAGCGCCCGAATCGGAATTGAATTTCGAGCGGAGCCTAGGGATGTGGCTACGGTACGTGTCCAAAGACAAATTCAATTAATAAATTTAATTATTTAAATTTTTGTACGTCTCATGTAGCGCCCTGGAGGGGTGGACTCGCGTCACCTGAAGTAGACGAGTCCGCCCGAAAGCCAAGCAGAAATTTGAGGCCTCTTCAAGTTTCCCCGGGGGTGTTGACTCCATCCCCGAGAGTTACATGCCACCCATGGAAAGTTTAATATAAAATAATTAGTTTTGATGAAGTGCCAGAGAGTGTACATAAATCAGTGTTATTAATTGCTCTCCATTTAATCCGCCATCTTTTTTCTTTCCGTCTGTTTCCCCCAAAGTTAAAAACTTGAAGTCTCGCGTACACCGCGTTTGCCGAATCTTCGTCTTCGTCTTCGTCTTCTCTTGTTCTTCTTCACTGTTTCTACCTGTTCGATGGTTTTTCCCCGGTCGCTCGACATGAGCATCATATATCAATTAATCGGTTTCGTTCGTGTCTTTTCTGCCACCTGCCGCCCACTCGCTCCGGTTGTAACTTTCTCCTCTTTCTTATCGATTTGCGCTAATTGAATATCCCCGTTTTTCGTGTGCTTCACCCCCCGGTGTTTACCGAAGCTTTCGGCCAACTTGATTTATTTCTTTTGTTTCTGTTTCCTGTGCTTCCTATCTTGATTTCTCCCAGCGTAAAGCCCGGTCTTATTAAATTGCTCGACTACCAGTCTGCCTCGTGGTACTGTCTGCCGCTGTTGCTGCCGTGGCGTTATCCCAACGTTTGGTACTTTATCTGTTCCCATTAGGCTTGAAATATGTTTATTACACTCGTTTTATTAAGTCATTGTGTGACAGTGTGGTGCACCAGGCCGAGTACCCAAATGGTCTGCAAGTTACTCGTGCATTTCGCGAGTTATTCGTCTGTACCAGGTAATTCTGCAAGGGTTGAGTTTTTTTTTGGGGGGGAAGCGAAGAGAAGATGTCACGACAGTGTCAGTCTAAGTTTCCTCTCCAAGAAGGCGGACTGTTGGGTGTGAAAAGTCGGTAGATGATTCTGTTCTCATGTGTTACATCTTTTCCTGGCCTTTTGTGAGGGTTGGTTTAACTTTCTTCTAAAGCACCTTTTTCAGCAGCTCCATGTCACTGGGATTCTTACTTAAAATGACGCAAGATATTATGTGTAAAGCCTACTTATTCTTTAATTATTATATTAATATTCTTAACTATTCAATGAAGTAGTATAAGTTCTACCCTCTACATTATCATATTTTTACTTGACTTAGACGTAAAATTATATTTTATATGTCGGGTCGGAGCGGGCAAACAGGCGTAGAAAGGGTGGTCTTAGAGGAGACAGTTCGCTGACGTGCTCTGCGGCGGAACAGCACAACGCGGTGGTAAAGTTTGGGCATTTTTGTGGAGAGGAGAATAGAATAGAATGTTCGATGGGAATGACCTGTTGTTCAGGACACTAACTGTAACAGAGGGGTATCCGGTGCAAATCCAACAGTAGAATACAAGTATTGAAGTCAACTGTCGCTTGTATCATTCTACTTCTACCCAGCCGTGGAGTTTCCGATACATATATATTATATTATATATAAACTCTGCAAGTATTCTACGTTAGTTATTATAGTACGAATTAGAGTACAAATTACAATAGTTACAATACAATTGAATAGTTACAAATTACGTATGGTACGAAATGCATAAATGTTGATTCACAATTTATTATTAAACTATAGAAATAGTATTATTACATTATTAATGTATTAATATGTTTTGTCTTCAAATTACATTTTTATTTATAGATGAGACGTTTCTGGAAACCTTAATGTTGTCCCTCTTTTCTCTCTCTCTGTAGGCTACTCCTGTTTTTAGGTAAAATAGTGCAAAGTACAAATATATAAATTAATATATTAATATCACTACAATATTTCCATTATTGTGCTATTAATAAGTAATTGCTGCTGGTATTTTACATCTTTGTAAGCATTGTACTGTTTAGATCGATTAATGAATTTAGTGCCGTAAGCTAAGTAAATTTTTATTGTACATGGAAAATAGGTTACTAGGGCTGTTTGGTGTTTCGTTGATCTGTGGAGCGTCTAGGACTTGAATGGATTTGTTTTTGTGACTTCTACTGCTGTTGTGCATGTATTACCCGAATTGGTTTTCATTTGGCACGATGGCAGAACCATTTTGCCAAAACCAATAAGCCCGGGAATTAATAACGTCGCAAATAACGTCCACGTGTGTCCCCGCGCGTGACATCGCTTCACTATCCACGACGGAGGGATACATAGTTTCGTTTTTTTTAATTATTGTTATTAAAAATTAATATGTTCGATACACCTGACATTTTTACCTAACTGCCGTCGTCTGCGGGCAGCGCTCGACACATCGATCCTTCGGTGTCACTTCCGGCTCTTCCCTCTGGACCATTTCCTGGTAGACGGAGAAGTTCATTTTTAATTAAACCCGGTTTGTCCGTTTCTCTGCTTTTGTTCAACTTTTGCCACCGTCGTTTCATTTCACCTTCTCTTTTTCACTCTCTCAACCGCAGCTTTCGCCAAGGAATCTGCATATTTTATTGCGGTTCAAGTGTCACCACGTCCGTCTCTTCCACCGCCGTCTTCTCTGTCCGTTCCGTGACTCCATAAATAAACGAGAGAAAAAAGTTCAATTGGTAATCAAAAATCAGGGAAAGAGATAGATAGATAGAGAGAGAGAGAGAAGAGAAAACACTTTTGAAAGGAACAAGGAACTTTTTCCCAGACCGAGAGAAAAATTCGTTTCGTTTTTGGAGTTGCGTAAATTCAGGAGACGTTTGAACTTGTGACGGCCCCACGAATATAAAATTATGGTACTTATGTACATATATCAGACCAAAATTGCTGATGTACAACGCAGTAATAAATTACATAACAAAGAGTCAGCACATAATACAACTTACTTAGGCTTTCCAGGTAGTTGTTATCTTCCTTTTCGACCACCTCTCTCGCCGATATTTCCGCTGCACAAATTGTTTTCGACAGTTTAACCCTCTCGGCTGAATACATAACTTATTTATTTATCTATTTAATACTTTGAACTGCCACGCACACTTGTAACGTGCTCACTTCTGATGAGGAGAGAAGTATTTTATCGTTGAATGTAAATATCGTGAATAATTGAATTATAAAAAGATGTAAATAAAATAAATACAATACATAAATGTTAATATTGTAATTTGTACTTAGTTGTTAATAGAATTTATGTACGTAGTATTTGAGTAACTTGAGCGGTTGCCTTGGGACTTTTCATCCCCCGTGGGGTAGGTAACAACCCCCAGTTATGTACCGGTTGAGTGGAGTACTCGAGGAATCCCCGCCATTTTTAATTTTAATTTTTCGTCTTAATTAACACTCTTTGTACGGGTATGTGTCGGGCGCCATATTGAATTAATAAATAAAAGTTTCGAGCGTGTAATAAATAGTTTTTTCCTCTTATCCGAAAGCTCGTAATAACCGGATTATTTTACATAAAGCTTTTGCGCATTAATTCGCTTTATTTTCGTTTTTTTCCCGTCCAGATTGCCTCGTCTGTCTTTCTCTTCGTCCCTCGGTCATCCATCCGCACATCGCTATAAACGGATTCCTCTTAAAACGCGGTTTAATCCGTCGTAAAACGTTTTTCCTCCCGCGCTTTTCCATTCCACTAATTTTTCTCTCTTCCATCTTTCTTTTTTTTTTGGTGTCTGTCTTCCTCACCATCTTTTTCTGTGGTTTTTCGTTTCTTCGCCGAACGTAACCGTGGCCTCTGTTGGATGCTTAAAAAATGGTCCCCCACCTGCCCGTTGCGTGTTTATTTGTACGAGCATCGTCGCTTTCATAACTTTTTCTTCTGCGGGTTTATGAAATCGTTAAAACCCACCCTGGCGATGTTGAAGACTCGATTATGTTCGAGCACCGCATCTTCCGTCTCATTTAATAACATCCCCCGACCGTGTTCGTCGGGCGATCCTTTTGACTTTCTCTAACATTAACCTTTTCGTACCTCTGACTTTGTACCTTCTCCTTCTTCCCTGCGGTAGAAGAGAGTCACAGCGTCAACACGTGTATTTCTTCAGGTCATTAATTTTTACCGTAAAGTTTTGTAGTTTTCCACCCCGGGGCTACCAAACCGAAACAAATCGAGTTAGAAAATGGAAGGATCAAAGGGTTGGATTGCTTTTTTGGGGGGATCCTAACTACCCTGGTGAAGTAGTGCTTTTACAAACATTACAAATGAAAATATGTAGGCGTAGGTACCGTAGTTCTGGTGTTGTGCGTTTGGTTACCAATGAGTTTCTGCCAGTAAAAACAGTGTCACTTCGTCAGCGGTGGAGGATTCGTTTCGAGGGTGACGATCATTCGCCTTGTGAAGTGTCAGGGGTTGCCTTTTGAAAAGGACGTTTCCTTCGGTCGATCGTTAAACCCCGGGTCTGTCGTGGAAAATTTGGCAAAGGTTTCGATTTAATTACAGTTACTGCCTTTGTTCTTTTCCGGTTCCTTTTTTTTATCCTAGGATTCTACCCATTCTCTATTTTCTCTAATCTCGAACCTTCCCGGTTCACTTGAAAAAGGCGGCGAGCGGAAAATTTGAGAGAGCAGAGACTTGCGTGAGAGGCGAAACGAAAAGGAAAAAAGGCCAAAGGAAAATTGAAGGGCACTTGGCTCGGACAGTCTAACGAAAAGCAAATTTGTTTTGCGTTTGCCGGTTGTTTGCACGTGCAGACGACACGGCCGCAGATGGGCAAAAATTAATTATTGGACCATTTGGTCGTGCCCAGGCTCTGTCCCTTTCAGGTGTCCAGCTCGTCTAGTCGAGTCAGCGCATTTTGTGATGAGTTCATTTTAAAAACGAAACCTGCGGCTCATTTGAAACTGCAAATAAAACCCCTCGCGGCGTCGTTAAGAGGGTTGATTTTCGTTCCTTTCAACCCCCGGAATACTCGCTGGGGAGTACACAAAACTTATTTGTGTGTACATCGTTAAGTAGGAAAGGGTGAGCCGTGTAACGAGGCAGTGACAAAAAACATGTAGCGTTGACGTGAAATTTGTTTTAAGGGACAGATTTGGGGGAGGTTTCCTGCTGGTGCCACAGAACGGTAGCTTAACTCCAGGAGTATACTTACCATCATGCAGATTTTTAAATAGAAACTATTCTTGTGTGTCAAGTAAGTAGTCGTTTTAAGTCTTTTTGATTTTTCCGGTAAACTGGACATTGTAGTACAGCCTAGTCATATTTATGTCTTGTTGGAAAGTGTTGTGTGATGTTCGCAGAATTTTTGGACATTGGAGTTGATTGACTGTTGCCTCCGTCCATCTCGTAAATATGAAATTGTCAATTAAGTTATTAGTTTCTTTTTAAATTAGTGTTCGTTAAGTCAATAGAACAATACAAAGGGCAATGGCTTTTGAAAATTAAATGTATCATTTATACATTGTTGTTCCGAGAGAGTTTTCGTAAATCTTAGGAAGATGTTCGCCTTGTGAAAAATAAGGAATTTTGATTTGTTTATTAAAACGTTAACTTGCTTAACATAGAAAACACATGAAACGTACAGCGCAATATACAAAAATATAACACGAAAGAAGACGCGTGGTTGCACTTATTTCTTGAGAAGTACATGAAAGGTATCATGCACTAACTATATAAAGTTTTTAATTTATAATTCTAGCTATAATTGAAAATCTTATAAAAGTTGTAGTGAATTATTCTTAGCAATCTAAATTTCAAATAGGAGTAATGTACTAGAAATAAAAGTACATCTGACGGTAAGCAACTTCTTGTAGCACGAAATTTAAGTCTCTTTTTATTAAAACATTGTATTGTTACGTCGCGACTTATCAATTGTAATATTACGCAACATTGAACAAACTATATATATGTATACATAAAGAAAAATAAGCGTGGGATATAAAACAATGAGAGCCTCGACCAATGCACCCTTTGGCCGCTTAGGAGAATTCCCCACTTACTCGACACGATTTCTTCTACAAAATAGATGAGAGGGACAACCTCAATTGCGACCGCTACAGACAAGGACACTTCAACCTTCAACCCCGAATGTCCACCCGAGGACCGGGAAAGAAAGAAATTGAGGATCACCTTAGGACCACTCATTGTAAACAATATAATAAACGAAATTGAAATGAATCTGACGAGTACTCTACGGTCACCACTAACACAGAAAGAAGACATAATAAAAAACAAAAAGAATATACAAAAAATAAAAAGACAAGTAGGAGACCAAGTTCCAAGTAAATTCTTCTGGGGCTCCTTGAATTTGCTTAACCAAGGGAATAAGATTTTAAAAAAATAATGAGTAGTACT
This sequence comes from Polyplax serrata, assembly GCA_037055365.1. NCBI lineage: Eukaryota > Metazoa > Arthropoda > Insecta > Psocodea > Polyplacidae > Polyplax > Polyplax serrata. The sequence continues at coordinate 8,760,997 of JAWJWE010000038.1, read as the reverse complement.
TATGTGAGAGTCAAAAGTACTAATTTATTTTTGGTTTATTATAAATATTTTCATGCTTTTTATTATTAGTTAGGAGCAATAAGTTACAGAGCCACGCGTCGGTTCGTTCACGTCTCGGACAGGAAATCTACAGGTGTGTTTTATTGCGTCGCTCTCGGTATAATTAAATTTCAATAATGTAAAAACGTGTTGAAAAATATTGTGCACTCGTAAGTGGGCAAGAGTTTTCCTTAAGGCGTTACAAATTTTGAATACAAATGTGAACTTCCGGCGCGAATCGAACTGTTTCCGGTTCGAGGGAATCGCACTTGATTGGTCTTGTTAAGGGGCGAGTTATTCGTCGTTTCCGGTTCCATTTTCTGTTACCTGTCTCTTTCTACCAACCGTCGGTTTCGTTCCGTGTTGTTCTTCCGCCTCCGAAGAGCACGTTCCATCCATCGAGGAGAGCGACTCACTTGATTGAGGGTCCTGCCCGCTCTCTCGTCGACGGACCTGTCACTTCATAAATTTCGCAAGTAACTTCCGCCGTCTGCTCTGAATATAAATTATTTATTTATGGGGCTCGAAGAGAACGCTTCGCCGAGGAGATTGCGCCCTGAATGTGCAATATGTCGGACGTATGGGAAACACCTGTCTGGAAGGTACCGACCCGACCGGACGTTCTCCCCTTCACGACACGAAGTGTGGAACCTTCGGAACGTGATTTTTGTCGAGGATTGTTTTTCGTGGCGATGACTTGCACCTTTAGTTTTGTAGTCGATGGAAGTTCCAGGAGGAGAAGGCAGAGAATTGGCCAGACTGACCTCGAGGACCCGTTTGAAACTGAGCCATCCGCCATTATTTAATGTCGAATGGTTTTTTTTTATTGGGTTGAACACATTTGTTATGTACATAAGTGTCACGCCCTCTTAATAGACGGTCAATAGCTCTGAGGTAGTTCTCTTTGTTCTTGGGGGTTGGTACACGTGTTTTGAGTGGTGGTTACCTCTTGTTTGTCACGTGTCTGTTACTTTTCATTATTGTAATAATAAGGTGATGCTACGCGTTCATGTTTCTTTTGGTTTAATTCTACTGTTTTGGTATTATTCTCATGTAGCGAATGCTTCTTTGTATACTGGTAAATTCTCATGCCGGTTTCTACTGTTAATTGTAGATATTTGTGTTTCGTTCTTTTTTCTGCTCCTCACCCCAGTCTGTAGTAAATTAAAGTAAATAATGGGAATAATAAAAACTTGTTGTCGTTTCACTTATTACATGTAATTTATTGTTTTTATTTTTCTAATAATATTATTTTTTTATTTTGTTTTCCTGGTAACTGTAAAACGTTCGCGGATCTTCTTTGTAAGTTGTTCTTTGTCTGGTACCAGTCAGGGTTTGTTCTTGCTTTCCCTCTAAAGGAGTAGTACTTTGTTTCGTCAATTCTTCTATTCCAATTCTTTTTGTTTCTTCAGAAGATGCATAGCAGTTCTTATTTCATTTTACTATGGGTTTACATTTTAGTACTCTCATCCGGTGTTAACGACAAAGGAATGTTACAGAAGACTATTTACTTCCACTCCACTCCTTAAGTTGTAGGCTTAAAGATAAAGGGACGTTCTAACGAAGAAGTAAAAACGTTCAATTTAAATATTGAGGGAAGAAGCGTTGGAAAGGAAAACAAGCAGTTAATTCAAACCAATTAAACGCGAGAAAAAGGTACAGGAACATCTGTAGAGAAGTCGAAAATAGAGAACTTCGTTGCCGTTCCTACTCGAGAAGTCGGAAATTAAAAAAATGGAAACGAAAGGCTGAGAAGGAATCGTCCGACAGAGCCCGATAGACGGAGGAGTTACCTGGCAGAAGAAAGCGAGCAACTTGACAAACAAAAACGTGGCAGAAGAAGAGGAAGAAAAGAAGGAGGAGGAGGAGAAGGCGTACAGAAAAACTGCAATCGCTAAAAAATTATAGGGAAAGCCGAGAAAGTATAATAAAAAGTGCTCTGAGATGTAGTGATTTATGTTAGGAGACTATTGGAAAGATGATGAGGGAACGTAAAGCAAAAGATTCCAACTTACGGGACGGACAAGACAAAACTTTTTCGATTCGTCGATATCGAGGGTCGAGAATAATCGAAATTTGAGATGTTAACTTTCTTCCGAAGAAAGTGGGGAACTTTCTCCTCTTCTTTTTTCTCCTTCGTCTTCCAAACCTGAAATTTTCGACCGGCGAGAAAGTCAAGGAGGACACGCGGCCGGGTGACCGGCACGGGACAGGAGACATCGGAGCGTGGTGGACATTAGTCAAACGCCGGAAACTGGCAAAATACAAAACCAAAAAATTTCCTACACCGAGACACACCGGAAATGGCGTTTTTTGTACCCTACCTGCACGGGGAAACCTTCGACCGTGGAAAATCTCCGAGTCCGACAATGACGAAATTGTAAACGAGCGGAGTTTTCTTCCCGGAAATTATTCCCGTCGCAATTAAATCAAATGAAAGGGAAAGCGACGTGGCAGAAGAGGAAAACACGAAATACGAAACCGGAAATTAACGTCAAATTCGGGTAAAAAAATCGTAAATAATAGTTTTGCGTCGTCGGACCCGGGATCGGCGGCAGTTGCGGATGGCACTACCCCCCAGTCAACCACTCGTACCGGTAGTGGTACTGGTACTGGTACTGATACTATTTTATAGTTTTCACTACTTTGCGGTTGACTTGAACATCATCCGAAACTTTTACGCGAAATTGAATTTCTAAGTGAGTAATAATCGTAAGGCTGAGATTTTTGACCCGCCAAAACTGAACTTCAATAATCCGTTAATGATCTACTTTATCTACTTATCGGATCGGTGATCTGTGAGTGAAGTAGTTTAACAGTAAGCCCTCCCATTTTTTTGGTAGCTACTCTTTTACATTTTACTTCTTCTGTCTTGCTCGTATGTTCTACTCGTTTGATCGAACTTCGAACTGCTCCACATATTAAGACCGTGATATATATGTCGTGTTATATTATAATATTATTTTTAGTTAACAGCAAATGATAAGTAATGGTTAGGCTGTAGTGAAGCGCAAGTGGCGTAACCCTCGGCATGTGTAGTTATTTGTAGAGAATAGTGTCGTGAATTATACTTGCGGCCTGGTAAGTAATAGTAGTATGACTCAGAAAATAAAATAAGGGGAATATTTTTATGTAATTCACCGGTGTTCGTCACCCGAAGGTGTTTCTTTTTGTTCTTTTTTATGAACGTGACCCCAAAAACTGTAGAATCACATAAATTTATGTTTCTACATACGGTGCCGTGGCCAGAGGGTTTTCGATTGAAGTCGTCCGAAGCAGATGACAGGAGTCACAACGGACGGTCGAAACCAAATGAGACTGCTGACGAGCAGGGACGCGGAGGAACGCGGGAGATCAGATCACAGAGATCCCAAACGGACGAGAGAGTACTTGTTAGGGAGTGATCGAGCGAGAAGATTTACACGGTCACATTTCTAGTCGAAAAATGGGAAAAAGTAAACGGCGGAAACAAACGGTGGATGAGAATAAATTACTCGGATGCGGAGACGAAAGGCCATCAAGACTAGTCAATTCGCATTAAAGAACCGGACGAGAATGATAAACGGACCGGAAGTTAACCCTCGACCGTGTCAAAATCTCTTTCCCATTCCGGTTAAGTTTTAAAACGGAAGGAACCCCGAAAAGGCGTATCCGGACGGACTAAGAGAGAGAGAGAGAGAGAGAAGAGAGAGAGAGAGAGAGAGAGAGACGTCGAGCCGTGGCAAATTAAAACCGCAAGCCGGGGAAGAAGGAAGAGACCGGAAATAGGCAGATCAGACCGGAAACAAGACGACTACGACGGAAATGAAAAGGATAGTTTAAGTAGACGAAAAAGTAGTTAGAATGGAGTGACACCATTATTTATATTAGAGTATGATGTTAATAAATTTATTAAATCTGGAACGCAAAAAATTATTTAAAAAGTTCATTCAATAATGCTTTATTTAGTAATACTTTACTTAATAACACTTAACATTTATTTAATAATACTTTAATAAATTTATACAATAATAATAATAACTACAGACCGCAATAATAATAATAATAACTACAGACCGTAATTTTCGTGTGTGAATACATAAAAATATGGGCTATGGGTCACCTGAGGTACAAACAACAGTATAAACTCTTTTCTATGTTTCATACTTCATAATAGCAATATGTAATTTGAGTAGTTAATTATGTATACATTTAATTTATGGAAAATCAAATTTATGGAAAATACATTCCTCCATTTCACTTGTTCTTCCTTCTTCTTCCTTCAGGCGACACGAAGCTTAATCACCTGAATGCCCAATAATCAGGTTGCGCCGTTTGTTCATAAATCATAAGTTCATAAATCCATATATTATTTATTAATTAATTGACTTGGAAAGGATACTTACTAAAAAGCTGGACATTAGCAATGAGGTAACGGTGTTCAAGTTGGAACGTTTGAAATTTTAAATACTTCAATTAATCGTTTAGACCATTTTGAAATTTTGTGACGTTGAACTGACGTTTTATAATTTATAATATTTATTGTAGTCAATTAGGGGTGAGTTCTAACTGGTTTCAAAAGTTCCCTGCCCTAAACGCGAGTGTATCGGTTCACTAAATGATATTAATGCATTCATTAAAAAGTTAGAGTATTATGTGATTCATACTGTGGCATGAATACCTAGCCGGAAACAAGTTGCAGACAAAAATTGTAGTCAAATATGGACAAGTGGTCTAGAGTAGAGTAGAAAATACTTGAAAACAAGACCAAGATTCGCCGAGTTATATGGTTATACTATTTAAATGTCCGCCATTTTTGTTACCTACAGTTGCAGGAGTCTTCTCTTTTTTTGTGTTGTATGTCAGATAAAACTGATTGTGATGAATGTTACAGGAGAGAGCATATGTACGAAAATTGTTTATTATATTTCTAGGTGGAGCCATTACTCTTGAACTATTGTAAATTTTTATATATTCGTCTTGGGGGAGTAGAGTTTCAGGTAGCACCTAGGGAAATTCGTTGCCACACGAAGATTTTTCCGTTTGTCGCCTTTTGTCTTCTGCTGTTGCCTCCTTTCCGTCTGTCAGAGAGAAAGTCGTCAGGTTTCTTTTATTTCCCGTCGTCGTTTCACGTCCTCGCGAGACATAGAAAATTGAAATCCTGTCGACTCGGTTGACGCGTACGTGGCAGCAGTTAAAATCAACAGGTGACAACCGGAGAAATTTGTCATTTTGTCTCGTCATTCGAATCTTAACTTTTTTCCCACACCCCCGTGTTTACTCTTTCCAGGTGTCTACTACCTTTCCTCGAAACACTGGCTGGGCATCATACTGATCGTTCTCGTTGGCGGTGCTGTCGGTGTCGCACTTCCGTACGCCCTACGCGTTCAAGAGGGGACCACGTTCGACGATCGCCTAGCACTTGCCAACTCGTTACTCAAACAAGTGCCTCTAATCGACGGGTGAGTACCGAGTACCTAGTACCCAACACCATCCCTTACACCACCACTTCTGGTGTTTCATCACGAAACACACGGATTTTGACTCTCACGTGACTTTGTCGAATCCTGGGGTTTTGCGCTTTTTAAATTCTGAAAAGTAACTTTTAATTGAGCGAACTACTCAGTACTTTTCATTATTTTTTCCTACCTCACAAGCCGAAAATTAGCAAGGAGTTTCAACCTACGACACCTGGCTGTCCAGCATCTCACCATTCCCATCGTGCTAAATAATACGTGTTTTCCCTATACAGTCGTATGTTCGTCGTCTTCCGCGTGATGTGCAACGCTCAGTGCTGCTCAACCGTCTTCAAAACTTTTTCCCTCGCCACGTCTTCTTCGCTGCCCTCCATTAATTTTTATTTTGCGAGTCTTCCCAAATTCTTTTCCCTTCAATACGTTCTCATTCTGTCTCACTTATTTATCCTGCTCGCGCTCTTGTCTGCTTCCATATTGTTCCGCACGCGTTGCTCCGATTCCAATATTTTTATTACCCTGGAAACCTTTCTCGCAGTGATTTACCACGTGCACTCCCACTCGGTGAAGAACGAGAAATAGAGAGAGAGAGAGAGAGAGAGAGCGCACAGTGAAAAGAAGTAGGAAAACTCCGGGGAGCAAATAAATTCGGTTTAAAAAGATTAAAAGGAAAAGTAGGAAGCGCGAAAAGGGAAAAAAAGGGTTTTTCTTTCTTGTGAAACGTCGACATAAAGAAAGTAGAAATCGGTACCGGAAGTAGTTAAGAACAGATACGGGAGAGAGTTGGATCAGGTGAAGAGCTCAGGTTGAATTCGGGGAGACCATTGAGCAGCAGGGGGGCCCGCGCAATTAACGCTGTGTTTCGTACACACAACCAACTTTCGTAGTTCCACCCTAAAAAAGCCACCCTTGGCCCTGGTCCAAACAGATTATCCACTTTCAATAAATCCATCCATTTACCTACCACTTCTTGAGCCTCTTCTTCTTCTTCTTCTTCTTCTTCTTCTTCTTCTTCCTCTCCCTTAACAATTTTGCGTGTGTAACCAAATTCTGCAGGGGAAAAAGTAACACGTCCCATTGTAACTTTCTCAGAAGAATGGAGTTCCTGCTTTTGTCATCCGCCGTCCTATTCAAATTTATTGCGGGTTTTTTTTCCGGGGAGAGAAGTCTGCGTATCAATCAATACGCCGGCGTGTTTCCGCGACCTGTTTACCTAAAGGGGAAAAAAACGCTCCTGAACGTGGCGGTTCACTCACCTGCAGGAACTTGAGGTTGTGTACCTGCAAGAACTGCCGCGTAGACATGAGTACCTGATTGTTTTATTAAATACGTGGAAGGTACTCCATTTATGTACTCTTATTGGTTTTGTTTTGTAGTGCTTTTGGTGGTACATTTGTAGTGGTTGGTATTGGTTTTGTACATAATTTTTGTAGTGGTGGATTTTTTGGGATCGAATTTAGGACTCTTTCGCTTTATTATTTTAGAGTTGGTGTCGTTGACTAAGTTACCTGTTGTTCTGGTACTGCCCCTGGTAGTCTTGTGTCTTGTTGTCTAGTACTGTGTTGTCCATTTCACTTCCGAGTCATCTCCTGATAATTTACACAGGTAGATAACACACATTTATGTATTCTTACTTATGTGTGTGTATTTAGTCGTCGTTTTTTTATTTAATCTTTTATTTAAAGCTAATATTGTTTTTCTTATTTCTTAACTGTCTGTTTTCTATTTTTTTCTATTCTATTATCTATCACGTTATCAATTTTTCGTTTGCTTATTTGTATTGTTTCATAGGTGTGGTTGAAGTGACTTGAAGTTTTGTGTGTTCCTCCTGACAAACACGACATAATTTTGGGGTGGTTTTTGGTTATCTCGGCTGCCTGACCGTTACTAAGTACCGATAAACCGAACCTGAGTACCTACGTTACGTGGGAAAGTCCGCGTCACGGCTGGGAACACCACGGCGAAGAAGTTCTTGGGTTCAATTTTATACAGAGAAGGAGGATTTACATCACGATGCGATAAAAAGAGTAGAAACTCCGATTATTGTCTCACTTCACGGTCGTTTTCACCATCTGTCGACTGCGAGACTGCGACAATGTCGCCATCGGCATACTAATGAACATTAGTCGGTACTTCCGCGAGGGTCGCCATTTTGCACAAACGACAATTCACGGAATCTAATTAGTTCGACGAGAACAAAATGGTGACGAGTACATCGACTAACTGACAGGGAACGGGGTTTTGTGTGGAGGAAGTTGAAGGCGGTTGGGTAGAAGGTACCTGGTACCTGGTACCCACCCCCACCCCCGTAAATCGACCCAAGAGGAAGTAACCCTCGGAGGGGGGGTAGGTAAAGTGGACGATTGAGGAAACGAAGAACCCGCTCGATTTAGATTGAACAAAACTATTTAAAATTTAACGGATGAAAGGACCGACCCCGCCGCCATTTTTTTTTCAACCCCCACCTTGTTAGGTTTGAGATTTAAAATTCATATTCGCTCACACCAGAACTTGGAAAGACATCAAAGAGAAGAATTGAATTTTTCACAATTTTTTATGTCATGAAAAGGCTGAAAACCCACTTGCTTTCCCACACCCCCTCGAAAGGGGTTAGTTTTTTTGCAACTTACTTTATATTTCCTTTGATTCTAACCCTTTTCGTCCCGTCTTTTTGTCTTCGTCTCTCTCTCTCTCTCTCTTTCTCTCTCTCTTTCTCTGTCTCTCTCTCTTTCTCTCTCTCTCTTTCTCTGTCTCTCTCTCTTTCTCTCTCTCTCTTTCTCTGTCTCTCTCTCTTTCTCTCTCTCTCTCTTTCTCTCTCTCTCTCTTTCTCTGTCTCTCTCTCTTTCTCTCTCTCTCTTTCTCTGTCTCTCTCTCTTTCTCTGTCTCTCTCTTTCTCTCTCTCTCTTACTTTTATTCACCTTTTCAGAAGTATTCATCCTTCATTGTTTCTTTCCTGGTTGTCCTGTTCTCTTCTCTTCACCCTGATTCTCCAATTTTTCGGACTTTGCCGCCATTTTGTTTCCTCATTTTCGCCCTGTTTGGTGCAGACTCTCCCCTTCTTCTCCATTCACTCGGAGTTGGTTTTGCACCCTCGTGTGAACTTCCTCTGACGACAGGAGATGAGGTGCCAATTTGTCACGTCACTCTGGTTTTCTGAGGATGGTTTAGCTTGTAAAATAGCAGGTTGCAAAGGTAGCCAATGGAACACACGCGAATGATTTTAGTAGAAGAGCACCATAGGAAGGAAATAAAGTTTTTTGAGTACGGAATATTTACAACTTACACCTACAGAAAGTCCAAAAAAGGACACGGGTACTAAACCACAGCCACATAAAAACAAATAATAAGTTTTTTAACTCTGAAAAATTAGTATTAGTATTTATGTATACACTTACCTACAGTTTTTATAAATCGATTGTATTTTTACGTTGAGTTAGCGACAGAAGGACAGAAGTCGGGTCTGCCGATCAACTACAACTGACTTCCAGCACCACCCACCGCGAGACTGTTTTTTTTCTAAGCAACTACCAAAGTAGTGTGACGTCACACGGCTCTAGGAAGTACCAAAATTTCATTTCCGTTGGAAATATGAAAAAAATAAGTCGAGAAAGTTGTGATGGGACACCTGAGTTTGGAATTCCCCCGAGGAGATGACCCAAGGCTTTTTCTGGTTCATCCCGTGCACGACCTCACCCCCAAATCCCGGAGGCTCTTGAGAAAAATCCTTTTCGGAGGCTTTTCCCATCCACCCCCATCGTCTTCAGGTCCTCGGGCCCTCAGACAACGTCGGGTTTTAGTTTCTTCGACCATTTTTTCTTACTTTTTATTGTATTTCGCCATCGGACATAGAGAGAGAGAGAGAGAGAGAGAGAGTTTGACGGAAACTGGTAAAAACGTCATTTCCGGTTTGTTTAATACGACGAAACGCGATTTATACGAACTTAACGTGACGGGGTTTCATCGTTTTAAGCGAACGCTCGACGTTCTCATTTTAAGTTTGGACTCTCCGACAAAGTTCTTCTCCTAAGCGGATTTGTTTGTGTTCGTCTGTTGTTCCTCCCTCGTCGTCATTACCCGTCATTTGCTCCGGCTTAAGTTCCTCTTCATCTTTTCTCCATGTTCCACGTCCTTTTTTGATTTTTTTTTCTCTTTTCCCGAGGTCACGTTTTCTTCCTGCCCCGTAAACTAGAAAAATCGTCCGGGTAGCGTTGCCTTTGTAATTTTCTGACAAATTTAAATAGGCTTAGGGCTGATGTATGGCCGGAGCCACCCTCGCCGCCATACACGCACACACACACACCAACCCCCATGCTCTGTCAGGGTTTACTTTCCGTTTTTACTTCTTGGACTTCTTGTTTGACTTTGTCTTGTTTCCTGACTCCTTGGTCTTACCGGTAAATCCTTTCCCCTTTCCGGTCGTCTGTGTTTCTTTATGGTTTGACACATTTTGTAAATGGCAATTTCGCTTTCCGGTTTCTCATGTTTTCCTATTTCTGTGCCTCTTTTGTGTGTTTGTGTTTTTTTTTCTGTTCGTTTTGTATTGTGCTCGTGTAATGTTTCTTCGGTACCTTTCCCCGGATTAGTTGGGCTCTCATTTTAAAGTTTGAGTTTTTCCTTTTTGATTTCGTTTCTTTGTAATGGGTTTTATGTCGTTTGTACCCCGTTCTCTCTCTCTCTCTCTCTCTTTTGCTGTTTGGCCAGTACTTGTGTTTTAGTCTCCTGAATTTGTTTTTGGGTGGTTTGGACCTCAGGCGTGGTTGCGTTGTCTCTCTCTCTCTCTCTCTCTCTCTCTCTCTCTGTTTTGAGACTGTTTTTTGTCTTTGTTTGTATTGTGTACCCTTTCTTCTGTTTCATCTGCTCTCTCATTACTTTCTTCGTTCCTTTTTTAGATGCTATCTCTTGTTTCTGGGTTTTCCTCTCCATTTTTTATCTGTTTTTTGTCTCTCTCATTGGCATATATATGTTTTGTTCTCTTTATTTTGGTTTTCTGCTCCGGTAGATTTTTATTTCTTTTTTGTTTTCTATATTTATTTTTCTTATTCCTGTTTTGTGTAGTTTTTTTTCTCATTTTATATGGTTCTATCCTGTTCTCAACCTACGTCTGCACGTCTTTTCTCTGTCCTCTGTGTCTTTTGTACTTCACAAAATATACCTGCATTCGTGATGCTGCACTTAATTTCTCTTCTGTTTTGTATATTCTCTGCGGTCAATACTACTATTCTGAGATTAAGTTTAGACCCTTTTTAATTTTGGGAGAATCTTTACCTGCTGGTGTGCCACTTCCTTTACCACCCTTTTTGTTTACTCTTTGACTTCTTTTCGTCTTCTCATCTCGCGCACGTCTTTCGTCCGTTTATATTTCGCTCCACGTTTCTACTTGTTTGAACGTCGTGAGACGGGATTTTTGCACGGTTGCATTTCATTTTTTCTCTCTTTCACTCTCTCTTCTTGCTGTCGATTTTCATTCCTTGACTTTTCCACCGGTGGTGGTGTTTTTTACACGTTCCAATTCCGACCCGATCCTGGTTTCTCTTCACGTTTCCCATACATTTACTCATTAGCTAGTGTGAATTGTCTTTGGGTTCCTTTGTGTTCCACCCACACGTAGCCTTTTGTCCCCGGGCTCTATCGTTACCGTCACTTTTTCGTTAGTTGTTATTTTCGTATTTCAACTCACTTGCCGGGGTTTGGTTACTCCCATTCAATCGTTCCTTGTGCCGGGGGCTCCTGTGTTCGTGGCGATCGTTTCATCCCCTAAAGTTCATTTTCTCCCCCCCCCCCGCCCACGCTATTATGCAACAAATTTCCTTTTTACAAATTAACCATTATTTTTTTTTATCAATAAACCGTGTTTTTGTTTGTTTTAAGTTTCAAATTGAATTCATCTTAACTTTTGATGAAACTCCCCTCGGGAGACGAAAGGTAAAATGTGTGTGCGCGCTGTTGAAATGAAACGCACGCGTTTCAAGTTACTCCGACGTAAAAAGTTACCCACGCTCTCCTAGTTATGTTTCCTATTTTATTTATTTCTTTATGTCGGAATGAAACTCTTTCAACTCCTGATTCGAAACAGTTTTGAAAAGCTCGATGTTGAACGGGCTGGGATGAGGTCGTGATCGAAGGAGGGAATGAGTACCTTTTTTCGATTTTTCGGGAGGTTTTAAGTCGTACCTTTTGTTTTCGACGGGACTGTTGCAGACGTGGAACCCTCCTGGGATTTCTTGGTCGGTTTGTTGGGCCCCGACTTTTTCTCTTCCTTTTCGTATAGAACGAAACGTCGGTCGTGTCGGATGGTAAGAAGTAGGAAAAAGTAAGAACTTGGAGGTTGGAGTCCAATATTAGAGGTTATGAACTTCTCTAGTAATAGTTATTGGTTATTACAAGAAGTATTTTTAAGTTTTTTTTTATTTTAACAAAAATGTTAACCACGGAAGTTTGGAATTAGAAGATAGTAAAAATCTGGTGGTTGTATTTCACGGATGTCACACTCAACTTATTGACAAATCCAGCTTTTGGAATGCTTCTGTAGTACGAGACACATTTCCTACTAACCGATTTACGATTTTAACTGTATACAAAAAAAACCTAACACATCTAGTGGTGTCCTATGGCGGTGCTTCTTCTATCTCTTAGGTTCATTTTATTTCTTATAAACTATGTACTAAGTGTATAGAAAACACACCCTAGGATTTCACAAAGTTTAAAAACTGTTGCTGTAGCAGGTATTCGGTCTAGTTACTGTTATTTTGACTATCATTTTGCTGTATTAACTTACAGTGTTATTAATAATTCATAATATTATTTTATAATTGCCTCTCTACATCTCGTGGCAGAATTCTTGAACCAGAAGTGCTTCTACCGGTGTAAATAAATGGGATTTCTGACAACGGCTTTCTACCACAAATACACTTCACGTGTGTGTCCGTGGTTCCCATAGTTTTTCCAACTTAAGTATAAGTTCGATTCAAGTCTCAGTTCATCGGCCATCGAGCCGGTCCAACAGTCTGCACTTTCCATCAAAATCTCACTCTTTTCCCTTTTTTTCTTTCCTGTTCTTTTTTACCTTTTCATCGTCGTGAGGGTTTAATTGGAAACCGGGTTAGTTTTCTGTCGGGAACAATGTGCCATCCTCGACGACACCCCTTCCATTATTCTTCTGCTTCTTTCTCATCTCGAAAGTAAAATTTAATTCCTAAATTAATTGAAATTGATAATAATTAAATTAACACGAAACCAAATCGAATTAGTATTTTCTCATTGTAAATCTCGCAATTTGGAGGATAATTAAAATCCGAAACAAAATGCCGGGCCCCGTTTTCTCCTCCGCCGGCCCCCCTCCCCCACGTTTCCCTCGCCCTCTCGCCGGCAATAGGATTTATTAGTTGTAATCAGAAGTTAATAAACAGTTGTCTTGGTGGCCCGAGCTCAACTTTCCCTTTGAGTTGGACATTAATTAACCGTTGAATACTTTCAACGTTGTTCCTTTTGCACCGAGCCAATTACATTCAGAGAATCAGTGACGAAGAAGTAGAGGAAAAGGTGAAATTTGAAGAAAAGGAACGTCGCCGTCGTTCGGACCGTAAATAAGAGGCTCAGAAGGTGGAGATGAGCGTTCAGCTCCGTGAAAATTCAGCTGGTGTCCGGTAAATCAAGCTTTGTTGTCGGCGAGTTTGGATTGAAGTCTGCTGTCGCTGCCGCAGGAAGGTTGACGTTTCGGCTACGTGGCTGCTTCTGAAGGGAACGCCAGAGGTGTGGACAACGGGAACGTGAAAAATAAAAAAATGGTAGGATGACAGCCGGTGGGTGACCGATCGTCATCGGTCGGGAAAACTTCCCGGAAACAGGAAAACTATAAATAAATGCGGCAGAGATTATTTGCTGTTGTTGTTCTGTTTATTTGATTTATCCAAATCCAAGAAAGAAAGTGCATTAAAAGATTAACCAACTCGAAAGAGGATTTCCGTTTTGAAATGTTTGACAAGTTTAAGACGGGAGGAAGCATCGTCGGTCACGTGCCATTTCCGGTTTGCCTGTTTCCGTCCTGTGTGGTGTTTGTCAAATTTGACTTCCTGTCCATCTGTTGAACAAAACTACAACGAAATACTACGATTCGTACAGACTGTTGATGACTGACACTATTGGTTTGTACATGTTCTCACATTAATTTTTAGTACTTTTCTTTATATTATATTACATATTATTGCCTTATATTCTCTGCTCTACTCTTCCATTCCCTTCTCTGTGCTTGTCTTTTCTTTGTTCCTGCCTTGTCTTCCTCTCCTGGTCTATTTTGTACTTTTGTCTTCTCTTCTATTAGTTACTAGTAAAGGTCAGTTCCATTAAATTAACTTTAATAAGGTTTTTCAATTATATATTTATTATACATTGTAATACCTTACATGTAAGCCTATTTAATAATAACTATTATTACCGTTTTATTACCGTTATTATTACTGTTTGCTATTATTACTAATGGTATCGATTGTACGGTGTACATACAGCAACTAAAAATGTACTAAAATATATATATATATATATATATATATATATATATATATATATATATAGTTATTTACATTTTACGGCACAATTGCGTATTAGTAGCTTGTAACTGGTAGAAGCAGGTCCAACTTATTAATACTATTTAACCCATTATTTACATTATTGATGGTTATTTTTACTTTTCGTTCAACTTTCCTTTCAGACACAATGACCTGCCGTGGAACATTAGAAAATTCCTTCACAACCGGTTGAAAGATTTCAAATTTCGTGAGGATCTTCGACAGGTCAAGCCGTGGTCTTCCAGCGCCTGGTCGCACACGGATCTTCCCCGTCTGAGAGCGGGCCACGTCTCAGCACAGGTGAGCAGGAATTTACACCTGACGTTGATTCACCCCCGAGGCTCACCCCTCTCGGGTGCAATAAAATGGATGTCGCTCGGGGACGCCATCAGACTCCCGAAAGCGATTCGAATTATTTAAATGTTTCCAGAGAGAAGTTTTACCAGAAGAAATGAACCGAACGGCTCAACGGGGTCTCCCTAGATGTGGGGAGACGAACGAGTCGTTTTGCACTTTAACTGGGTCAATGGCGTCGTTGGTTTTTGCCGTCGTTTCCGGGACTCGAACACCCTCGCGTCCGGTTCTTAACGCGCGCGTTTTACTTCTCAATTGCCCCCGTGGTGGTTGCCCGGTCATCTTCCGAGACCCTACAATACTTTAGACCCAGATTGAGAATTTAGAGACCCTCCAGTCTGACTTTATTAATAACAATATTGATGCCCGCACTTACAATTTTAGTACAAAACTTACTAATTAAATACTTTAAAGGGTCGTCAGTGAAATCAATTGGTACCATACAAGGTACAAGTGCAGGTATCAGTTGGGTGCAGTGCAGGTGAGACATAACAACTAGAAATCAAGCAAAGTAGAGATGCAACTTTTTTTTGTATGACCTAACGTGTAAACATACATTTATTTTTTCAAATAATTAATTTATTATTATTACATACTTTGTAATTTACAATTCAACAAAACAATACCCTACAGAATTATACTTATATTAATAAAATATTAACAAGCCTCCCGGTAATTGAGCACCTACAATGGCGACAGTTCACTTGTACGGTTCCCTAGATAATTTACCCTGTGTAAGTATATTGTTGAAGTTTAGTATATACTATTTATCGGAAGTTTTCTAGTTTGCCAATTGCACGACAAGACTGACGGGATAATAAAACGTGACGTCGAGAAGAGGAGGAGAAAATTAATAATATAAAATTAAAAATAACTTTTTTACTTTCCATTAATTTTACTTATTTTTTTTTTTACTTTCCTTCTTACCATTCCTTTTGCGCTTGTCTCTCTCTCTCTCCTACGGTGCCTTTCTTCGGATCGAACGAGAGGATTCTAGAGGAACGAGAGGTAGAAAAGAAAGATGGAGAAAAAATATAAAATTGATATTGAAAAGAAGGATGAAACTTTTTCTTGGGGATTCCGCAGTCGCTGGCTCAGATCAGGTAACACGTAATTGAATTATTTATTTTCGGTGGAGAATTTTGTTTTTTCTGACTCCCGAACAAGGCAACCTTTCATGCCTGGAAAGGTGAGGGAGAAAAGGCTGGGTCGTGTGGAAAGGGGAAACAAACGATAACTGTCGGTGGTTCGGATAGTTTGACGGACGCCATTTGCCCTCCTTCGACCCTATGGAGGCACCCCGAAGGTTCGCAGACGTGTCAGGTGGCTGCTGCACCGGAAATGGATGCAGTGAGACGGTAAAACAAATCCTCAACTTCCGTTCCCCCATGGTTTGTTTTAACTCGAATGAAATTTTCTTATATTATTATACTTTTTTTGTATAATTTTCAGTCTGTCGCGCTCTTCGTTCATCATCTACGTGCTCAAATAGATTCCGTGCTTTTTGCCAAACATCCATTTCCGTTTCCGTTACCTGTCCTCCTCCCCTGCCACCATACGTGTAAGAATTTGTCTTTATGTATTTTCGTTCGCGACACATCGCGTTCTTTTCTTGGTTATCACTGCCGTGGTTTATGTATTATTTATGTATTTTAGTGATCGATGGTCGTCCCGATGGTTTTTATATTTTTTCCGGAGAAACAAACATCTGACCAGAGACCCGTAATTGACCGTTAGCATGTTTCAAACAGCATTTTTAAGTGAGAGCAATATTTCGTTAATTTAATAATTAATAATGTAATAAAACGTAAAACAAATAACTCAATAAAAAATAAATGCAAACAAAGAAATTTCATGAAGTTTCTAATGCAGTCTCCCACTGGTCCGGCTGGAGTAAAAAAATAGGCAAAAATAAATAAGGTAAAGGAATATATTTACTTGTGAATGAATTATTAATAATTGAACTTTATGAAAGTAATTTTAATAAAATTAAAATTCTCAACGTAATAAAGTTTCGGACCCGCCTGAACTGAATTAAATCGCGAAAATCTCCATTTATTTTTTCCAAGTACTTTATTTATACAAAGCAGGAATGGTACCTAAACGAATTTAATAAGTTATAGGCTATTAATTAAAATGGTGTTATTTTGTAGTGAGTTGTAATGTCTCCATCGGTACAGAAACAAATATTTTGAATCATTCCTTTGGTTACTACCGTTTGTTACTCGCTCAAAGGTGTTGCGGAAGTTCGTGTGTCTTAAGCTGACTTTTCTAAATTTCATCCCTTGAAAAAAATAACTGAGTTTTCCAGAGATGTTGAGCGCAACGTTGGAATATTGAATTTTCGGGGACTAACCGGATCAGTCACTTCCGGTTGTTTCTTTTGCATTTTTCTCCCAGGTAATCGAATTTCTCCGGTTCTTCATCATATCGCTCGTTCTCTCTCTCTCTCGCTCTCTCTCCTTGTGCGTTTCGCGTGCACGTCTTCTCCTAAAAGTTTTAAATAAATATTGAAAGACTGTAAGAAATTTGTTTATTGTTGTTTCTCCTGAAAGCCCGGCTTCGCTTTTCTCGGGGATAACTTGCCGTTCCGAAAGGCAGACGTCATTTCCACGTGTCGGCGTTTTCCGGTGTGTTTTCCTTCTCGATTTTTCCAATTCCGAACCTTTTTTTATTGTTTTGTATTGGTTTTTCCGTTCGTTCGCATCCTTTATGTAGCTCATGCCTTTTTTTTATCTGTCTGCCTGCCTGTCCGTCCGTCTGTCCGCACGTACGTCTGTATATCTGACTCTGTCATTACCTGATTTCACCATACGGTGTGAGCTTCTTTCTCTTTCTCGTTCAATCTTTTCAAATCTTCATTGGAAGGTTAATATTTTTTTCGCACAAAAAACGTGTCGTTGTATTTTTGTGTTCAGCCTAAGCTTTACGAAGCTTTCAAAAAAGCATTACTAAAAGTTTGAATTTAAATGAATTGTTTAATACACATGTGTACTCTGCATTATAATAATATTTATTATTTTCTTTGTATCTGTTAAAATCATTTTAAACATGTGCCTCAGAGAAAGCACGCACTGCCCTCTATAAGAAATATTAAAAACTTTTGAAGGACTAACTCAAAAAGTGTAGTACTTTGCCATCTTGTGGAGATGAAAAGTGTCACAAGAGTTCAGAAAAATGTAATTTTGTCATTTTGCCATCTGGTGGATTTTTTCTCCATTATAGAGACTCCGCCTCCAAAGTATCAGGAGCAAAATTTTAGAATCGATGCTCGATACCTCCTAAACTTTATCATCGCCTGCTACAAAACATGGTACAATGCCCTCTTTGAGAAACATGACAAATTTTGAAAAACGACCCTGAGTTTAAAATTTTTGCCATCTGGTGGAGATGAAATGTTTCACAAAATGTCGAACAAAAAATTTTTTGTAATTTTGCCATCTGGTGGACTGTAGTTGTTTCATTTAGCCAACTAGTAGATTTATGAGGAAACATTCTACACACTGGTAGCTCCGCCCCCAAAGTATCAGGAGCAAAATTTTAGAATCGATGCTCGATACCTCCTAAACTTTATCATCGCCTGCTACAAAACATGGTACAATGCCCTCTTTGAGAAACATGAAAAATTTTGAAAAATAAGCTTCAGTTTAAAATTTGTGCCATCTGGTGGATACAAATCGTTTCACAAAATGAATAACAAAAATATTTCCCATTTAGCCATCTAGTGGATTTCTTGTCCATTATAGAGACTCCGCCTCCAAAGTATCAGGAGCAAAATTGTAGATTCGATGCTCGATACCTCCTAAACTTTATCATCGCCTGATACAAAACATGGTACAATGCCCTCTTTGAGAAACATGACAAATTTTGAAAAACGACCCTGAGTTTAAAATTTTTGCCATCTGGTGGAGATGAAATGTTTCACAAAATGTCGAACAAAAAATTTTTTGTAATTTTGCCATCTGGTGGACTGTAGTTGTTTCATTTAGCCAACTAGTAGATTTATGAGGAAACATTCTACACACTGGTAGCTCCGCCCCCAAAGTATCAGGAGCAAAATTTTAGAATCGATGCTCGATACCTCCTAAACATTATCATCGCCTGATACAAAACCTGGTAGAATGCCCTCTTTGAGTAGCACGAAAAGTTTTGAAAAACGAGCATCAGTTTCAAAATTTTTTGCCATCTGGTGGACACAAATCGTTTCACAAAATGAATAAGAAAAACATTTCTCATTTAGCCATCTAGTGGATTTCTTCTCCATTATAGAGACTCCGCCTCCAAAGTATCAGGAGCAAAATCATATATGGTTCGCCTAATACCTCCTAAATTTTTTCGTTTCCTCTAAAGCAGTCTGCTTCTTCTAATTCAAAGAATCAAAATTAAGCTACTCTAAATGTAAACATAAAATATGCAATGCATTGGATTTTAAACCAACCCTCCAACACATATCAGGAGCACATATACATGATGTAACACTTCCCTGCGGTGTAACGACTAAAAAAATAAGGAAAATTCGGATAGAAAAGTCGACAAAAATTTATAATAGATATAAATATATATTGCGTATAATTTAATACAAAATATAGGTGATTAGAGAAAAATTTATCTTCATGCCACCATTTGTGTATTTTGACAGCTCCTTAGACGAATGCTCCCAAACATCCGTGACGTTTCTTAGTCCTCGCACGACAGGGAAAACATGACTTTCGCCTTGGTTGACAATATACAAAATCGGTTCGCTAACCTTCTCCGAACATTATTTCGCGACATGTTTGAACACGTTCGTCTCTCACCGATCCCGTCGTTCTTTCTCCGTCGTTTAATTTTCTGCGTACGTGCAAGCTCACCCGACTGTTTAATTACCTGAAGAAACCGGCGAAGGTGTCGTAAAGGAAAAAGATGAGGAGGTGAAAGGCGTCGAGGGTCGGACGTGATAACGTGAGTTATCGTTCCTGCCTCGGAGGGGTTTATCTAGGAGTCGAGTTCCGACAACCCGGGGACAACGCCGGATGAATAATTTAGAGTTATTATTTACCGTGATTATTAATTAGAAAAGCAGAAGAAAAACGTAGAAAAAAAAGGAGAGCGAACAAGCGGTTAACTAGATAATAGAATTTCATTTAAAGCGAAAAAGTTTTGAACGAGGTTAAACGGACTTGGATTTGGGTAAAAAGCTTCGTCCTTTTTGTATGCAACCGCAAAATTTTATTAAAATACAAACTCTAAAGGCTGGATTTTGGTTTAATGGGGTCAACCGGAAAAATATACAAAAGTTAAAGATAATATAGAGACGTCAATCGAAGCTCCGGGAACCGGCTTTTTATGTTCCACCCTGTGGACCGGAGAAGACGACGTCAGTCTCAATAGACGAGCATCGCGAAGATTAAGTTCGTTATTACATTTTTATTAAAGTACTTGACTGAACGAAGACGGTTCCGATGTTTAAACGTAAATTTATTAAACAGTTTTAATTAGAAGAGATTTCAAATCAATCGAGTTCAAACAAACAAAAACGAGAAAACAAACAAATGAATGAATGGAGCAGAATTACTGAGTCTGACATAAATATTTTATGTTTAATGATGAAACTCGACAACTTAACTAAAACTACATAATTAGACAGCTTTCCCGAAGTGTGTGGCCTGAATAATAATTGCACAACAAATGAAATATCTATTAACTGATTTAAATCTGACTCTAGGATATGGTCTATGCCCAATTCCGTCAGGGGGCTGATGGAATTAGTAACTTCTTAAGAACAATTATTATAAATGTACAGGATTTATTTTACAGATGTTAATTACAAAAATTAATTACTTTTAATAAGTTGTGTTTACGTACACCTTTATATTTACATTACTTTATTATATCTTATTACTGAACCCATTTCTTTGTAACTCTGACGCTACGAAACATCCGAAACTTGTACTCAATCATAAGCTTGACGTACTAAATACTAGTAATTAAGATGTCACATGTCGCCTGCAATTTCGCCCAAAAAGTTGTGGTTTTTCTTGTTAATTTCCAATTAGAATATCTTTTGTATTTGTAACGTCATTTTTTAATAATCTGTCGTTAATATTTATTACTCCGATTTTATTACTCAGTCCTCAGACCCAAACTTTTGAATTTTTAACACATTCCTCAAGTATTTTTCCAGTTTGCTGTTACGAGTGCTCTACAGCCGTCTGACCGTATGACGCCTAACCCACTTCCCAAGGGTACCCGTTACCCTGAATTAATCCTAAATTGTTCCCAGGGTGATCATTCGAATAACCCAGTTCCAGGATTACGTGACTTTCACTCGGTTTCATGTGCGTTTTTGCTACCATCAAAGTACGACCCGATCGATGAGAAGTACCCGGTCGAAGTTACTCTTCTGCTACCATTAAATAAATGCAATCTTCGGAAAATGGGCGTTAAAGAAATTGGGATTTCGGATGGACGACAAAAGATTCGTGAAATTTATTCCTCCAGCAAAACCTTGGCCTGCTTTTTGCTGGCCGCAAAACGCGCTCCATCGCCGCCGCCGATGCCGCTCCCGCCGCCATATTGATCTCGCATTACAAAACGTACTCCCAACGGAATTCCGTTTCAATTTTTCTAGAATTTCTACGAGGAATTGCTGTGGGGAATTTTTTTTTCTGTTGCTACCGTTCGAATTTTTGAGGACATTCGTTAGAAACTAATACGTACAAATGTGAAATTCAAATTTTGTACCCTCGCCCTTTCCGGGCCGCACCGTCGTCGCCTGCGTGTGAGTAAAATCCGAAAAATTTTGGGCTCGTCGCATTTTCCAAAGTTTTCCGAAACTTTCGACTGGATTATTTAGATTTTTTTCTATTTTTTCCCAGCTATTTTCCGCCAACAAATTTCATAATTGAGCCCGGGCTCTCTGTTTCTTCTCCTCAACTAATTCTGCTTTTCTTCAGCTTTTTGGAATTTTTTTTGGCACGGATTTGCTTCGTCGTGTTGCCCTCTGCCAAACTACTCCAGCCTCGTACTGTTGTACCTGCGGATCAGTAGCGTGACGTTCGACTAAACGAAGCGTCTACATGTGAACCGCCCTAGCAGAATAAAAAGAAAGAATAAAAACGTCAAAAATAGGAAATTAAATAAATAAAACAACCTCTAAAAAATAGCATGGGAGACATTTGACAGGAGAAGAGAAGTACTAGCAAGAAAAGAAATAAACAGAAAAATAAAAAACCAAATAAATAAATAAATTTTCTCAACAATTTATTAAATAACCGAGAAAAAGAAATAATAATCCCAAATGGATTCAAAAGTAATGCGTCTGACGGTTCTTCCATGTCCATAACATTTGGGACAAGACCAGGAAAAAAACATCCGTTTAAGAACTACAAAACAGAACAACAAAATAATTCGATGAGGACAGTTTTAAGCAGTTTCGGGTCAGCAGTGAAACTGAGAGACGGAAATGACTCGTTGGAGGGTAGTAAAAAGTGACGAACTGCTGATTCGGTTAGTTCCTTCTAGTCGGAACCCTAGGCAAAACAGAAGAAGCGGAAATGAACTCCCAAAAAGCCGAACTCTCCGACGAGAAATAGAGAAAGGAGGCTTTGTCCTCCCACACCACAGAAGCAGACGAACGAAGCAGTTATTTAAGCAATGTGAGTACAAAAGACCGAGGCTGAAGAAGCAAGTGAGAACTCAGTGATGGGGGCCCATTAGAATTTCAATTTCCAAGGGTGGAAACCACCCTGAACGAAAGCAAATCTCAAATTATTTCGAGTTCTGTACTGGAAAACCCGTTTAAAAAAAATAAAAAAATTATTTTGAGGGTTGCTCGATAGCAAAACTATTTTCTTTTCCGGGGGACGAAATTTAAATTTACTCGTCTTTTTCTTTTTAGGGGGGCGAGATGTTTACGCATTCTGGAAAATGGCGCTCACTCAATTTGACCGACTTTCGTTTCCCTCATTTTTACATCCCCTACTTTTGCCGGGCTCTATTTTTTCCGCGTGCTTATTTATCTGTCGCAATACGTTACGCTATAAATTATAAAGTTGCTTAGTAAAATGGGTTAGGCTTAGACCAAAAAAAAAAAGAGAAAATAGATAAAAATCATTCGGTCCGTTCGTCTTTTTTCATCGCCATTTTCGACGCCGTCAAGGAATTACTTTTTTGCTGTCGGTTTTTTGCTGTCGGAAATTAGTCAGAACACTTCTTCTTCTCTTTCTGTAGCAAATTTTGTTTTGCGAAACACACGACCCAAGTGCTCTTTTGCCACCAGCAGATTTTTCCGTGTTCTGTCGAGTCGTCGAAACGTCAGTCAAGGGAATCGTTTCAACCTCCCTTTCGTGGAGTTAAAAAAAGGTAAAATCCTGTCGGTTTTGCACTTTGTTTCGCCCTCCGTTGCACTTTCTCCGCCGCAAAGACCTGGCCGAACTACGCGAAACTATTTACATAGAGTTACGTACATTTAAATAGATTTTAATTTCCTGCTCCTGCCAATTCGTTTGCTGTAGTTCCATTGTGAACGTTTTCTCCTTTCAACGAATTCTCAATCCGTTTTCAATCCACTTTGTTCATTTTATCCTTTGACGTCAGGTCAGTTCTCCTGGAGTGGTCCGGTTCCCGTCGTCTTTTTCCACGGCCTCGCCAAAGAGCGTGTTTGAACGTCGTGTCTGTTTCCCAGAACTTTTTGACGTTCGACTTCCCCGGTTTAATTGTGACGCAACGTGATTAAAATAATAAAATGACGTTCCTAAAACTCGAGAAAAAGTAGTTAGGAAATAAAATTGTACTTCTCTTCCATTACCAACTGTTTCAGTTTCAACTTTAGCGTTTGCCTTTCTGTTTATACCGACTCTCCTCCTCCTCTTCGTGTCCCTCTCATCCATCCGTTTTTAGACCCCGAACGCAATCTTCTTCTTAGTGTACCCTCGACGGGGTATTTTTCTTTTACTTGGTACTATTTTTTTATTTCCCTGGACCTTAAACGTCCTTATGTAGTTCTCCCTCTATCGCTTGCCCCTTCTGGTTTTACACCGAGTCAACACTTGTCACCACTCGATAAAAATTTTGATGTTTTCTCACAACAACTTAACTTCCCTTTCTTTCTACCTTAAGGGCTACTCGAATACTTGGTTTCTGTCGGATGCCGTGCCAGCACCGGGGAAAATCACTCTGAATCAAATCTATTTTTGTCTATGTTTTCTCGCCCACAGGACGGCTCCTGCGACGGGAGAAAGTAAATTGAAAGAAACGTTCGACTCTTCTCTGCCTCCGTTAAATTCGGATTCTCATCAAAAACCTCGTCTTTGTTTGTTCTTGAAATAGAAATTTCAAGGGAGTACCTCAAAGGGAATTTCTCACTATTTATTTATCTCATCGAATTCCGAATGAAACTTTCATAGTTCGAGGGGAAGCCCCACACATAGAGAGAGAGAGAGAGAAAGAAGAGTGAATTTAAGTCAAATGGAACGTGAAAGAAATTAGCGAAATCTAAAATTCAAATATGAAATTTGCCTAAGACAATACGAAAGCGTTTTTTCTCTCGGTGAACGAAATTATTTTTCCAAAATGTCCAGTTCTGGGGCGAACGGGGCAGCAAATCGTTGGCGTACCCGCGAGTGAGAAGCGGCCGGAACCGGAAACAGATTTTGAATTGGAAGTAAAGCGAGACCCGGAGAAAGACCATAAATAAGAAAATGGGGGAAATTTTTAAGGGTCGACCGAAACGAGTTCCCGTTAAAAAACGCGTGCGAAATTGCGTTTCGCGGGGGTAAACAATGCGTCCCGGAAGTGCGTTTCCTACGGGCTGTGCTCCTGCAAGAGCGGAAAAATAAGAGAGCTTCTTGCGAATTATTAATAGAAAAACACTCTACGAATAAATGCGTAAAACCGGAAATAATTGCTCGATCCGATTTGATTTAATAGTTTTTTGCGTACGAACATTTTCAATTAAAGGAGATGCGAAATACGCGTTTTCAATTCAATTTCCTTTTTTTCACCCCCAACTCTGTTTGCGCTCTTAGAATGAGGAGAACAATGTTTCCTTGACAGTCTGAAATCATATACAGATGTACAGTAAAATTAGAACGGGAGTAATAAAAGGAAAAAGAAGAGTTAGTGGAAGTTACTAATATAACCACCTATATAGTCCGACACGGTACTCACGGTCATGTTGTTGTGCGTCTTTATACATTTGTAGTAAGACGTACACTACACCATATTTACATAAATATTCTGTAAAATATTATCTCTTATATGTAAGTATTTATACACGATTAAAAGAAAAAAAAAATAATAATAATTCAATATTTGTCGGAGGAACAAAGCCAGAAGATATTTGAGTCTTACTTCGTATTGCGCATCCGCTTACTTATGCGGTGTATACGTTTTTGTGGTATACAGTATTCGTAGTGTATATTAAAAATCTGTCGTCGGGTGATTTATAAGCGAAGTATAAAAATTACATTTGTTGTACCTATGGCTACCCTGACCCCTGTGAGAAGTTGCCCTGCGTACCATAAGCTATACGTAACCGTATATATAAATTATTTACACTCCAACAAATCGGTACCTCTAATACCTATTTTTTCTTGATTATTCAGTATTTATCAAGTCTTTCGCACGTTTGAAAGACATCTTACGCTTTTCATAAGTACAACCAGTACAGAGTATTGGTTTGGTTGTGCGGTACGTATGCATCGCATTATAGAGTTCTTAGGACCGCTGGTCGCACTGGGTACCTGGCACACTTTTCGTAGGCTACAGTTTGTGGACTACCAAACGTACAGATGGGTATGCGTCCCACTTTATACATTTCGAAAAAGTTAAACATCCCGAATGACGAAGGATTAACAACGTGGAAACATAAGTCACCGCCGAACTCGACTAGGAACTAAACTGAAAATGAATCATTAAGAAGTTTAATTCAGTGAGGTAAACACGGCAGGAAATAACTTCAACTACAGAAATATAGAATGTTTAAACACTGGGGAGAGTAATTAAAGAGTAAAAGACGGTCAGAAATGACTGATTAAGCGGAAAACTTTACAAATGGCGAATTAACACATTCCCATTTCAAGGGAATAGGAAATTTCGGATCGATGGAGGTTCAGGTAATAAGTGGGAAGAACGACACGAGCTCAGATCGTTAGACGATCTTCAGATCTCCACCGGACCACGGTCGAACAGGGGTGGATGAGAACTCTACTAGGCGAACTTGAGGCAGACATGTTGAGCCCGTTCCCGTCGAGAAATAATCTATTAGAGTTTATTCATGAGGAGAGTAACCGGAAACGGAAGTTCCTTCGTAGATTAGAGGAAGAAAGCCTCACACGCGGCGTGACCACCTCCTGAGTACCCGCGGGTGGTCGAAAAGTAGAAGAAGGCGTATCGAGTGGTATTTTTCTTCTATTTTTGTAGTTTCTTGGTTATTGAACTTTCGTGTTACTTACTTGAACTTGTAGTGTGCTGGTAGTGCCCAGTGACACCTGGCACTGAGAATACTATTTCAAAGAGGTATCTTATATAAAGTACTCGTACTGTTACCCCTCTTGTAGTTTATGGTTATAGTTTTAGGTGTCTTGTTTTGTCATTTTTTGACGGGTACCTACAGAAGTTCTTTCGGTTCAATTTTCCTTTCTCGTTTTATGCTCCTCCTATTTTTCCATTTTTACTGCGATTCATTCATTTTATCGACATCTTCTCTGTTTCCTTTATAACTTTTCTTATTTTCCCATTCAAATATGCAATTTGCTATCGTTCTTATTTTCTCCGTTATCCAAGTCCATCCCTCACAATTTTGTTCTTTTGGTGCTGCTGTACTCACCGTTCACAAAATCTACCGCTTTCTATTTCCCTTCGTCCTATGACCTCATATGTGCCGAATGTGAGACTTTCCAACGCCGTAAACAACTCCTCACCTGTCGTAAAATAATTAAATAGATTACATAAGAAGCTCTCGTCAACCATCTTCCTTATTAAAACTTATTTTATTACGTGCACCATTGAATTCATTTCATTTTAAGGGACTCCTAACTTTTATTGTTCTTCGGATAGTTCGAATGAGGAGGCAGGTTCGGCGGGAAGAAAGTTCAGGTACGATTTGTTAAGCTCGACTCAGTATTCTTGTCCTTCCACATTTGTATTTTTGTATTTATCTATTGTCGTCCGTCTAATGTATTTCTTTCTCTGATCCACGTATTTCTCATTTATAGTAAAACCGAATATTATATCTTAACATGGTCCCGACCGCCCGAGTGTCAAAAACGCTTACGTCCTGATGTATACTACAATATATACTTTACTTTATTCGTTTATTATATAGTTTTCGAATAGTAAGCATTATAAATTACCTTTTATTCGTTTACTACAGTAGACTATGTGTAAAATACTACACTGCATATATTTTTATTCAATTTAGAATACATAAAGTGTTCATTTTTTATTTCAACAGGCAATGCCTACGGTCCTGGATCGGTACTACGCAGAGATGTACCGTACATAACAAATAATAATTTAGGATAATACAGAAATACACATTAATCGATGAGAATCATTCATACATAAGTCCGAGTTTCATTTTAACACTTTAACTGAAATTAATATAGTTTTTTGTATAAGTTTATGAGGGATACTTTTAAACTACCTACAAGATTGGGTTTCAATTTGTCGCTGTATATGTTACGCCTCGTATACTTGTACTGTCTGTCGGCATGCCTAGAGTTCCCTATTGCCCAACGTCACCCGTACACCTGTTAAACGCAAATGTACAAATTAATTAATGGAAATGAAACCTGTGTGTCGCCAACTGTGTGGACATACTCGTAAGCCACAACCAGTAATTTGTGTATACACAAAATGGTCAAGTTAAAGGAAGTCACCGTTAGAATAATCGATTTTCCTTTAATTTTAAAATGTTTCACTAATCTCGTTTTCTCGAACAATATCAGTTTGTTTTCCTGACATGGCGGCATCGCATTAACCGGACCCGGACACAATGATAACAGGGTTGTGAAAAGGTTTTTAACTAATTAAAAACGTAAAACGCGATTTACGAATGAATGGACGGATTTTCCGACTTTTCCAATTATTACTTTCCCCATCGTTCGCCTCTCGTTCTCCTTTCTCCTTTTCTTTTCCTCTTTGTTTTCCCAATTTATCCCGACTTTTTTCAACTTTATCTCTAACTACTTTTACTATTTTTTAATTATCTATTTTTCGATTTCGACTTACTTTACTTCTTCTGCTCCCCAACCCAACTTCTGAGGTTCTTCGAAGGGCCGGAGAAAAAGAGGACCTCTGGTGGACCAATGCCCTGCTGTCTTCTGCTTTTTTCTTGCATTGTACTGTTTTATATTTGTTGTACCTGCGACGCTGATGAGTTTTTATTTTCCACAGTTTTTTTATTCTTCTCCGATTTCTTCCTCTTCCCTGGTTAAGAATATTCAAAGACTACCAAGGACTGCAAACTACTATTTTTTAATATATTTGGTCCTATTTCTAGTATTATTATTTTTTCTTTCTGCAGTACCTTTACTTTTACTAACACCTGTAGTACCTTTCTCTAGTATGTTCACCTTGTTTTGTCTTCTACCCACTGGTTTTCATAACCCGTCTGAATTTCAGTATACACTTTACTACTTCGGCACTGCTTAGCTAATGTACTAACGTTCTCAACAACTCTTCTATGTCTTTTTATGCTTGTACTGCGACCCCTTAGTGTCTGTGTTTCGTTGTAGTACACACAGAATGCAATAAAAATACTACACAGGGTTTTCTCCTTTCACTTTCTTCGTTAATACTCGAACTCGCACATCTCATTCCCAGTTTATCCAATTGTGTTCGATGACGCTTCGTGCGTCCCGGCCTGTACCTAAGCACAATCATCCCCGAATAATGTAAGGGATGAATAAAGACTCTCGAATTTGTCCTCGCTCAACCGACTCCTCCCTGCCCACCTCCGGGAGGATGGAGGGCTCTGTCGGAAATTCCGGCAAAATGTCATCATCAATCAGTGTTGTGAATGAAGTGAATTTCATTCCCCGCGAAGAGAGTGAAATCACAAAGCATCGAAATTAAAACAAAATTTAAATTCTAGTGAATATCAAACGGAAGAGAGTGAGACGGGCGAGGTCGGACGGAGGGATGAAACATCGACTTTCACCTGAAGAAAAGGTGTTCTACCCCGACCGCAAGAAGCTTATATATATATATACATATACACGTTTTTCTCCTTCGACGCTTATGTAAATACACGTCTTGGAAATGCGCATCTGTTGGTAATATGTTTTCACATCTGAAATGAAGAAAACAATATACAGAAGACGAAATAATAAGCATGAAATTGAAAACAACAACAGGAAACAGGGGACCTAGACATAAATAAATATTATGTAAATTTATATAAAAGCGAGACAGTAGAAAATATCTAATCCTGTTATACCGGCACTCATCAATACATATATTATGTACTTTAATATTTATTACCCTGCTTACATTAACTAAAAGGTTGCGTTTCGAATAGAATAAAAAATATTACTATTTTGTAAATATAAGAAAGGAAGTTGTATATCGCGTATGTAGTACGTAACTCATGTACGGTGGGTCGAACTGCGAATTTGTAGGGAATTTGTAGGGAATTTGTACAACTTCCTAATAATATTAATAGGAAAACGTGTGTGCACACCAAGTGAGAAACCGCAGTGGCAAGAAGAAGACTTCAAAGTCCGATCGAAAGCATCCTAATGCTCAGGGGAGAAGTTCTCGAGGTGAGAAGTCAAACACTTCAAAGTTCATTAAAAGCTTTTAAACAAATAGAAGTTGGTCTAATAAAGAAGATAAACTTCATCATAAATTCCTGACAGCTTCTTCCGCGGGACGCTTCCCACCGAAATAAATACTTACGAACAGGTTGCGTTCCCTGACGTTGCGAAAGTAGTTCACGTGTGAAAAAGTTTCGCGAAGGAAACCCGGAAAGGTCAGGGAAAGCGAGGGAAGAACCGGCTGTGACAGGCTGAGAAAAAATGCGGGAAAGGATGGAACGCTCCGACCGTAGAGATAGATAACTCGACGGGATAGACAAAATAGACAAGCGATAGATAAAATGAAGAGAAACGAGTGAAAGCTCGGAAACCTGGCTCTACATACAAATTACCTGTTAAGAGGTGATCAAAGTTTGGCGGCAAAATGGCGGAGCCCACGCAGGGAGCCTGAGGAAAAGATTTTTCTCGAGTTTTGGCCGAAAGGTTTGAATTTTCCGCTTGGAAAACTTCAAAGTTTTCTTCTGACGGGTCCTACCTGTCCTTTTTCACCGCCGTTCTCCTTTGCCTTTCTCTTTCTTCTCCTTCATCTTCCATTATTGTCCTTTTGTCTTTTTCTCATTAAAGTTTTCGCTCTCCCTTTCTATTGTTTCCTGTTGTTTTTCCCGTTGTTCCGTTCTTCGATTTTGTCATTTTCTATTATTATTATTATTATTATTACCTACCGGTCGTTAATCTGTCGTTCTCCTACTTTGTTGTTCCTCTGAGACTTGTCATTTTCTTGTTCCGTTTTTGTTTCCTTTTCTTATCGTTTTGTTCTTCTTTTACGACTTTTCTTGTTATTGATTTTTTATTATCTTTATTTTCTTATCCCGTTTTCATTTCTCTCTGTTTCTGATTTTTCTTCTGCTTGTATACCTTCTTCAGGTGTATTTATTCTTTTTTGTTTTTCTTCTTTTTCGTCCACCTTCGTTTCACTCTTGTTGTTGTTCTTCTTCTTCTTCTGTCAGGCTTTCTTTATTTTCTTTTGGCGTTCTAATTTTTCCTTCCCTTATTCTTCGTTTCTCGCATTCTTACGTAGAGTCTTCAATTTTTTTTTCTTGTAAGAACTCTCTTTTATCCGACGTTGATCTCTCATATTTGTAAAAATCATTACTGTTCTTCCTGTTGTTGGGGTCGTATATTTCAAAGGTAGAACATTTTGCCCTACATAATTATACTTTAACTATTACAACTATTTCCATTTGACGACGGACTATTTTATTAATCGAAATGCTCAGACATTCCAACAAGTCTTCTTGACTTTTTTATGGGACTCAGACATCTCCCAGCCGGAGTTGGTCGCCATATTTCCTTCGGCTACGGTCGAATAAACCGTTTCTTCTTCGGTTTCCTCACCACCTTGGGCATCGCGCCTTCCTTCTTGCTTTCTTCCCACAGACCTTCCAAGAAGTCCTTTCCTGGAACTCTTTTGATGTATTTTCTTATTTTCCAACCGATTCGACCATTTTCGGTTCAAGTTTTTATTTTTCAATTTTTTTCACGTTCCCGTCGTAGCCAGCGGCAACGTTGTAATTCCGTGTTATTGTTTTTTGCGGTCGTCAGGGTCGGATAAATGAGACTCGTGTTAACCGTGTTGCTGATAATTGGGTGAACTTTTTTTTTTATTTTTGAAAAAATTAATGTTCCCCCTTCGGCACATTTGTCACAATTTATGGCTGTGTGTTCTCTCCCTGGAACTTGAGACTTTTAATTCATCGAGCGATCGCGTGCGGGACGACCGGGCGATTGTTTCTTTTTTAATTTTCGATTTGAATTTTGTGTTGTTTGCTGACTTCGTTCCCTGTCTTCTTTCCTTTCAGTTTTGGTCGGCGTACGTTCCATGCGAGGCACAGTTCAAGGATGCGGTTCAACTGGCCTTCGAACAGGTAGACGTCATAAGAAGACTGACCGAAAGGTATCACCCGGATCTGACTCTGTGTACCACCTCTGCAGGTACGTCGAACAGGTGTCACCGTGTCTGTGACGCATTGGTACCTGTCTAAGATAGTTACTTGCTGTTCACTCTCTACTACACCTTTTGTTTATTGCTTAGTACCTACTGTCTGGTCTCTAGTATCCACCAGCTGGTACCTGAGTAGACTAAGCTACACTCACAGTTACATTCCGGTTTCTTTGCTTTCCAGGCTGGTTTTTAAAATTTTCATTTTCACGACTTGTTTGTCTCTTTTCTTTCCAATCTTCTGCCAGATCACGAACTATATTTATCCTAGGACTTCCACCCCAGCCTTCTATCCCTTCCTTTCACGCCCCGGTGGAATTGCCTTGTTTTTTTACCATTTTCAAATTGAGTCCATTAGAATTCACGGCAACAGTTTTACTTCCAACTTGGGCACGTAGCAAGGCGAGTACTTTAAGAAAAGACAGGGCAAATGCCGTGGCCGGGTGTAATTATTATTTTTTTTTTGTAGCCAACAGAAAAGAAGTGGAATTGATGTTTTTGATTTCCTCCATCTTTTTTTCGGAACCGGAAGTGATTATTTTTTTTCAAGGAAGTACACCAAAGCATCGCCTTGTTTCCTAGCTTTTCAGGTGACAACTCTAGACGATCTTTCTTGTTTATCCCTTTCTTTCCTTTTTCTAGCGAAATATATTATTATGCCTTTTCTCATTTGTCATAATCCAACCCTTCGTCGGTTCCATATTTCATTTTTGTGTCTAGTGTCGTTGCTTATATCCTTCTGAATGAAGTTTACCTTCGGGCCTCGCGAGGTTCCCTCACCGTGACAGTTTGCTCACATCGTTTGTATTCTTCATTTTTTACTTATTTAAGAATCCTTTTTCCTGCAATCAAGGTTCGTCTGCGTATCTCGAAACCTCTTCTATTTCCTGAACCTCCTGCAGCCGTGCCGTTGCCAGTTTTGTATTTTTTTGTTTTGTTTACCACTCAGATTGATGCTGCGAAGTTCTTTTCTCTTCCGTTTCTCACGCTGATTCATCTTTCAGATATTATAGCTGCTCACACGAGAGGCCAACTATGCAGTCTCATCGGTGTGGAAGGAGGCCATTCGGTCGGTTCTTCACTTCCCGTACTTCGGGCTCTCTACGAAGTCGGCGTTCGGTACCTGACTCTGACCTCCACCTGCAACACACCTTGGTGAGTTTTTTCTTTCACCTCGTCCCACGATTCCCACCCTCGTAGTCTTAGTAAGCGAGGTGTCTGATGCTTTCCAGGGCCGAATGTTCTCTCGCCGACTCGACCAATCAAAAAACGAAACCGGCGGGTCTGACGAATTTCGGCAAGAGCGTCGTGAAAGAGATGAACAGGCTTGGGATGGTGGTCGATCTCTCGCACGTGTCCGAAGCCACCATGATAGGTGCTTTGAACGTGTCGAAAGCTCCCGTCATCTTTTCTCATTCCTCAGCTCACGCCGTGTGCAATTCAAGCAGAAACGTGCCTGATAGGGTGTTGAAACGACTGGTGAGTACCACGTCCGCGTCCTGAAAGCCGGGAACTTCGGTGTGGCGTACCTGTACAACCTCACCATTCACGTCTCGTACTTCTGCGGGATTACATTTGCGTTCCACTCGCTTCCTTCTACTCTTTTATTTTTGTCACTGAAAGTTCTTTCTCTCTCAGGGAATTTGATTAAGAGTTCCAGCGGTAGAAAGAAAGCGAAAGAACTCTCACTTGCTCGCTTTCTTTTTCGGTTGGTGTAATTGTTCCTGTCGTATTGCCATTACCTTTTATCCCATTGTTTGTCCGTCTTCTTCTTAGACTTCCTTTTAGTTTCTAAATTAAAACTGTTTTACTTCTTTCCGAGATTTCTCGGATTTTTTTTACGTTCTTTTGAAACGAACATTTTCAATTCTTTTCCCATTCTCTCGACTTTCATATTTTCGTTTTTTTTACTCTCTCTCTCTCTCTCTTTCTGTTCTCTTGTTAGAGTCCTTTCTTGAAACATTTTTCCTTTCGTAAAAGTCTCTTACACGACTGCCCGTATCCGCTTCTCTTCTTTAGAGTGTTTGTGTTGCGACTGTTCTAATCACATTTTCCATTGTCGA
Source organism: Polyplax serrata (assembly GCA_037055365.1). Lineage (NCBI taxonomy): Eukaryota > Metazoa > Arthropoda > Insecta > Psocodea > Polyplacidae > Polyplax > Polyplax serrata. Next base: position 8,727,784 of record JAWJWE010000038.1, on the reverse strand, counting down.
AAATTATTACTTCAACTCTGACTTCTCATCTGAGAGTTTGCCGGCTACCCTTTGAGGTTGGTTTCATTGTCGAGGTGACTTCCTTTCTGTTCTCTACACATTCCTGGAGTTGTTTTTTGTTTGTTCCTTTTGTTTCTCGTGAGATGCTTTGACTTGTTTTAACTCTCTTTTAGCCGTTTTTTTGTTTCCATTTCTTAATTTTCTTTTTCTGGGATTTCATTCGCTAGATGACCAAGCACATCTTCAGCACTCCGTGGTGCGTAATTTTTATTTTAGCAACTGCTACCCAACTGTGTATCCCCTTCTTCTCTTGTTCTTCCAATATACTTCTGAAACGAGACTGGTAGACGGTTGGAAGTTGTACATGTGTGGCAATACGAATTGTAGACTTCCAGAATCCTAATTATTTTACTCTGCGAAATTATGCGTGACTATTATTTTTGTACTACTGTAAAATCTACTACAAAAAAATTACATATTCATCTTATTCACCAACTTATTCATCAATAGAAAACATTTACATTATTAACATAAGTTTGTATAAATTCCTGGAATCGAGCGCCAACGCCATCAATTAAATAATTATTTAGTTAAATAAACCGCACTTGGTTAAAAATATAGACACTGGTTGTATTAATCTGAACTACATTTGTATTGTTTCTATAGGTGTTGCATGTTACTGTAGGTAATTTTGAATTTACGTGCAAACTTTCTTGGTATTTCACGTCAAATTTCATTCGAAGAAAAAAAAATGTGAGTGATGAATTAAATTCGAGTTTAACTTTACAGTCAGAAGTTTGTGATTTAGATGAATGATCTTCTTCTCATCATCTTCCTTATACTTCTTTCCTTCTCCGTCTCCAAGTCACGGTCTTTTCACTAACCTGTCAAAGTAAATTGTAGTCCCACGTGCCTGTCATCGACTTTTCTTCCGTTTCGTCTCGTTTCTACTTTCCTTTTCTCCAGGAAGAACTAACAGTAATTAGCTGCAGGGGTTCTCTCATTTCTCGCGGGTTCCAGTCGAAAACCAAAAGTCGACTCTGCCCCTTGTCCGGCTTCCTCAACTCCGGTCCCTTGCCATTTCATCTAAGAGAAGTCCTCACGAAGAGAAAATATATATAGAAATGACAAAGGGAAAAAATCAGTTGTCAAGTTATTGAAAATAAAAACTGTCAGACACAAAAGAAAATAAAATGATCCGTAGAAAATGAAACGAGATACGTCAGAGGAGATGCTCGGAGAGCGAAGGGAGACTAACTTCTATTGATTGTAACTATTTTAGTGAATTAACCGAGTGAGGTTGACCACAAGCCGATAATAAAGTTTCGATACATGTTTCCTCTGGTCAAAAAAACAAAAATACTTCTCGAGGTATCTTCTTGTTAACTTCTTTCATAGAGGTTGCTTTGTAGCGTCGTAATGTTTTTTCATTACTCAATATTCTTCGTTTAAGAAACCTTCTTGTTCAGGGTACATTTTTCCACCACTCAATACGTCAATATTATTGTATATAAAACTTATTAGAACTTCTATATGCTCCATTACATTAAATACAATATATAAAAACATTGAAAAATGTTTCATTAACATACGTACCATCTATTTTGGTAGGTAATTATTTTTTATTTGGGTTGCGCACCAATAATATCCACAAATTATACTTCTTTTTCTCGTGTCCATAATTTATACATAATTTCGTTGTAATATTTATGAATTTTATAAGAACTGAATAATCTCCAATATTTTAAAGTCTAATATTCATTTCGAAGCCTCAGGATTTTAAGGATCTTCCAAGAGCTATCTGAAAATAGAATTGTAGTAAGGTGATCGAGTGACAACACGTCGATTTTTTAAGATGAATGACTGCCATATTGACCCATATATAATAACATAATATTATATAATGTATTTAAAACGCGAGAAAAAGTGGACCAGAAAATTAGTCAGGGATAAGTAGAAATATCTGTACACGTACAGTTTGTAGTGCACGACTGCCCCACATACATCTGTTGTGTACGTAAAGGTTTTCAAGAATATAAATAAAGCTCAGAATAAAATAGTATACTACATAGCAATACTAATACAGTATGATGTAACGGTGGGTGCCAAAGATTATTCCTCTGGAAGGCTACATTCCCAGCGGAGTTACTTTGTATTCAAAGGAAAAAAGGACATTCTTATTCTGGCGTCGTCCGTTTTTGCATCACTGACAATTCGTTCTTTGTCAGCTTTAGCAATCGACTGAACATCTGCGGTGGGTAAACCTCGGAAAATCAGGTTATTTCTCACCTGTTTTGGTCTCTGCGAGTCTAGTCAGTGGGTCAAGATAAGCGAGAACGAGAATAGAAAACCGTTTTATATTATCGTATCGTCATTTAAGCCTTTCCCTTTTTCTTATATAATTTCTGTTTATTTATACTCGGTACACAATTCAGACCGAGAGAGCTCCGTTGTACTTATTTAAGTACTTCCTCTTCTTTTTATATATTCTGAAAACAATACGCCAACATAACAAAGATGTGCAGTTGTTAATTGCCCTGAAGGGTTTTACACGACATCACCCATAATATCGGTGGATTCAATTCTTTTTCTAATAATTCTTAATGTAAAATTAAATTGAATTTTTTCAAAAATTTAACACGACTTATTTCATTGCCCGTAAGTTTTAACCGTCGAAACAAACTCCAACTGGTGGAAAAGCGCACTACCAAAGTGGTTCAGGTAACATCTGCTGGTCCCTGAAGAAAACTTTTTACGGTGCAACAGTTAAAATTTTTACAAAGTTTTTTAAAAAGTTAAGCAACCGACCTTTCGACATTCACCTTAAGCAGTCCAATGAGGTGCTTGCGCGGGAAATTATTTCCATTTGAAGCTACATAACTTTTTCTTCTACTCGATTCCTTATTTTGTTTGGAAAACTTTTCAACTGCCCTCCCGGGTGAATAACTTTAGCCGTGGACAGTTAACACGTCTGTGCTCACTCTAAAAGTTGCTTTGAAAGCTATTGTAGTGTTGATTTCCCGATCTTATGTACAATTTGTGTGTTCGACCGAATTGTATTTAAAATAAATAAAAAAATAATTATTTTACAGGCTGAAAATGGCGGCGTTATCATGCTCAATTTCTACTCTCAATTATTATCCTGTAAAGACACGGCAACCGTGCAGGATGCAGTGGGTGAGACGCGTGTTAAAAAACAATAATGTACAAAAAATAATTTTATGTATATTTAGGGTGTTAAATTAAAAGTATTTGTTGTTGCAGCTCACATAGAACACGTGAGAAATGTGGCCGGAGCGGAGCACATCGGCTTAGGTGCCGGATACGATGGCATCAACAGGTGAGTTACGAAAGTGTCATATTTTAGTGTCCGCAGCAAAGTGGCAACAGCAAACACCAAGTTGTGAAAACGGTAAAAGGAAAGATTTGTACTACGGTTGTCGGTTGTCGTTTGCAGGACGCCGGAAGGTCTCGGTGACGTTTCCTCCTATCCCGTGCTGTTCGCCGAACTTTTGGCCGCGGGCTGGTCCGAAGATCATCTGAAGAGGTTGGCGGGACTGAATTTCCTCAGGGTACTACAGCGTGTCGAGCAGGTGAGAGACGAACTCAAGGAAGCCGGTGCTTCGCCCTCGGAGGATGTCATAGCACCTCGACTCTTGGCTCCTCATTCGAACTGCACGTCGAAGGCACTTTTCTAAAACTGTAGAATAAAATTCATACATAAATTTATTGTTGTTTTTTATTTAAATAAAATGACAAATAATTAATTGAAATGCGTCAGGTGTTTCTGTATGTCGCCCTGATGGGTATCCTTTGATACGACCACTGACCGTACTGTACCTTGTCGGGCTGAGGGTGAGGTTATTAGTCCGGATGGAACGTCAGATTGTCCGCTCCCTTCATACGGTAATTTCTGTTCTCCATCTTTGTCTGCAAGGGAAACGTTGACGAATTACCACCGGAAGAATAAATGAATCGGTGAATTAAAATTAGCAGTAGTTGAGAAAGAGACATGCAAGCTACTTACATTCGCGACAATTTACAATTCGGACTTGTACTTACAGTCTTTGGAGCGGCTGGACATCCGGCGGACGTGTCAATGATTAGCAATAGACAAATGGAAAACAAAACGGGACATTCAGACAGACAAAATAGTTTTACTTTATCACGGAAAACTCCTGCTGTTCAGAGAAGTAAAACGTTAACAATTAAAATCACGTGCTCTTTGGGGAGCTTTTAGGTGGTGAAAGACGATGGTGCGACATTGGTGCGACACGAAATGAAGTGCAAAGTGAGACGAGTATTAGGTGATGTACGAGCATATATTACAATGAGTACAGAACATACGGAATGTGTGTGACCGAAATTATGAACATGACTAAACTAGATGTCGGGATGGTGGCGTGGAGATAGCTAACTTAGAGATGCTGACAAGAGTGAGAGCATAACGATGATGCTACTGTTGTTTGTCAAGAGAAATTGTGTACTGTAGTGTGACTTTAAAAAAAAGTAAATTTTTGAATAGGTGCAAGAAACAAGCAGTATATCTGTAAATTACAATAAGTAAGAAAAAGCAGTGTAAAAGTAATGAGAGCACAAGAATACTAAATAATGTTACACGTGAATCATTCAGGTAATTAAGTATTGTCATCAGTCAATCGGTACAAGAGCATGGGTATGGCACTAGAAGAAAAATACGACAGAAATGGAATCGCCAGAAACAAAAGTTGAAGGCTAAACAAGAAAATAATTAGCGAAGGCACAAGGGACAATGTAATGAAAGCTAAAGGATGCAAGTGAAAAAAAATAAACGAAACAAACGTGACGATGTTGTGCAAACGAACAAAGCAAATGAAGTGCAGACAGACAGAGAAAGAGAATAATAAAAATACAAACCGAAACAACTTCCAAGTGAAACAAATGGGCAAAACCCCGGAAAAATTAAGGAGAACAAACGGGGAACGGTTGACAAACAAACGACAAAGTTTCAGGATGACAAAAAAATCCAATGTGGAAATGTTGACCGATAGATGAACGACAAACGACAAACAGACACATTGGGTGCATCTATCAGGCGCAACATCCTCACACGGCGTCGTCTCGCTTCTTCAGTCAGATTTTTAGTAAAATTTATTATTTCACAGCAAACATACAAGCAAACAAACAAACAGGCGATCAAACACACAAACAAACGCATGCAAACACTTACGGTTAAAACCATTTTCTTAGTGTTAACAATTTGAACAGTGTTAGTGGAGAAACGCGCTGTACAAGACACGTCAAAAAAAATATATATACATACAGTGATACACATCTGTGAGCTTGTAATGTGTACAAAACTCCAACAACCTTCTGTTTTGAATTTTAATAATGTACATAACCGCGGCAGCATTACGAAATTTCAACATACCTCACGCTTCGTGTTTGGTTTTAATAAATTCTAATACAACATGAAGATTTCAAATACTGTAAAACTATTACAAAATTATGAAATCATAAACATGATCCTGATCGAACTTGCACATTGGGTGTTACATTACACTCATGTAAGTCAACGAATCTTATCTGTGTAGTTACCGATAAATAAATCACGCACAACTACAATTACTGTAGAGAAGTTTCCTTGGCCTTACTTATTACAATACGATTTTATTTAACACTCCGATTCAATACAAAAATGAATTGTATACGGATTCTGTACATAAACTGTTTCTAAACATCAAAATAAATCTATTCACCGTCGAAGTGTAATAAAAAAGAAAAAAACTACAAATGCGAGCAAATTACCCTGTTGATATTGTACATGTCACGGTATTACACGAACATATTTCCATTAATTATTGTACGTAGCTGCACACTCACGAACCTTCATTCAATTTTATTTCATCATCCCAAACCTTTGATTTAATTAAAAAGTTATAAAAGTTAGTATTATGTACATGTAAATGAAAGGAGAAATGCGCAGGAACTTGGAAAGCAATCCCCGCACAGTACTCCGGTGAATTCACACATCCAAATATTTTAACACCAAAACAGTACAAGCAAACGACATACCGTTTAAAGGTTAATGCCAAAATACAACACGTGCTATATACAAAATTAATTAGTTAACCGGTTCATCTAGGTAACCTCCCAAATTCGTGTTGTGCTCTTCTGCATACTTATGTATATCTGTAAATATACCTAGTGTAATGACGTTGCAACGTACAGTAGAACATCAAAAATGGTTCGTCAAATTATTGAAAAAAAAAGAGGCAGGACCGCCGAGTGAGGGATGAACTACATATAATCAACCCTTTGCTCGTTTGGGAGGCATAAAAGTTCAATTTTTGCAGACGTTCGCCTGGATCCATTTGCTACATTAACACTTTCGATTAAACTGAGTGCAGGTGACCATTTGGGTCTTCCTAATGCTTCGATGGGAACCTTAATGTGACAGAAACTCACCGACGTGTGACACGCAAAAGCACACAAAAGAGAGAGAGAGAGAGCGAGAAAGAGAAAGAGAGTGATTTTTGAATAGCTTTAGAAACGGTATATGTATTGCTGTTTAAAAAATTATGTGGAAAATGATATATAATAAAGTGGAAAAGGGTATAATTTGATGGTAGAAAGCTGCGCTAAAGAATGAACATTAGTCAAAGAAAGTTTCTGGAAATTTCATCGCTCATCGTCGAGCTATGTAATGAAAATATATTAGCACGTGTAATAAATTTCTCGATGATGGACATCTTACTTAGTTCACAATTTTTCCAGGTAGTGAAAGTAATTGTTTTCTTGAAAGGTTTATTACAGAGTAGGATAATGGAGAATGACCTGCATGGAACAATAATGTAATAATTCGGGCTCCATGCAAAACGAACGTTACCAATGACTGCAAGAGACAAAAACTGCGTAGCTTTCTATGAAATAAGAGTACAAATTACAACAATAGAGACACGTAAAATTTCGAGAGATAAACGACAGGTGAAGAAGAATAAAGTCTCGAGGATGGAGAGCATAACAAGTCCACGAGACAAAAGACAGTAAAGAAGTGACGCAGAAAATGTTCAAAACTACTCCCTGGAAGACCGACAAGGTTAAAAGGCAACACCCGACTTTGTATACAATTGCAATACCAAGTATAATAGTAATTTCAATTGAGGAGACATTTTCTTATACTCAAACGTAGAAATTAAAACTTCATATGCGACACCAAAACCACAGCACAAGAGGAAGATGAAAAGATTTCATTTAATTAAAAACTGCAACCTCTCTTGAATTGTATTTCGGCGTGTGAATTACGGGGCCTGCAGCAGAAGAACGCAGCAGCGAATTTACAATAATCCAAGACACAGAGACACGGCAGAATTCCACAAGCAGCAACGGCTTTAATTTATTAGACGTGTAAGGCGGTCACAGAAAACGGGTCCTAATGAATTTAATTATGAAAATAATTTACCGCCGAGGTTGAAAGATGTGATGGAAGGAGAAACAAAGAGAGATGACAGATCTCGACCAAATGCTACTGCTCCTCCTGTTGCCGCCCTGCCTCTACTACCTTGATTAATGGAACTAAACGGGGAGAGGGGAACAGTTTCAGGTGTGAGAAAGACAATGGACAGAAACGCAATGGAAACGTGGAATGCGACACGTAAATCTGCGGCGAGATGCAAATCAGGGAAAAAAAATCAAAAGACCGACAGAAAAAAACTGTACGACAGACCAGTGGAGTGAGAAGGATTGGTACACAGAATACGTGACGGGACCGAGCATGTAACAATTTTTTTAGCGAAACACGACAGCGGAACCTTGACAACAATGAATCCTTCCGAGGACTAGAATCTGTGGAAACATTCAGAACATGCAACGATGGGTGCAGCAATCAATTACTAAGGGTCTAGAAGAAATTAAAGACATTGTAAAAGCTAAGTACCAAGTACCATTACAAAGAAGAGTAAAATAATCAAAAAATGGGATTTTAGACGAAAATTACAAAAATCAGGTAACCACAGAACAAAGTAAAACATTCAAGACGTAGAATTAGGAGAACAAGAACTTTTCATAACTCCGCGACAGAGCAAACTTAACACAATCAAATATGGTAATTACGAGAGAGCAGAGATGAAATCCAATAACAAAATTCAAACCGTAGGGAACTCGAAGATTTCTATTACCGCGAAGAGTCCTAATACCCAAAATAAAAACTACTGACTGGAAAAAACAATACAATTTAAAAATACACTGTCGTTGCTCGCTACTCAGATCGGTGGTATTGAAGTTGTGCCAAAATATGTAAGAAACATGAGCGATATTATAGAATATTGCGATAACGTGATGGGAGCAGAGGAAATTGAAAGCTTTAAATAATCTACGCGACTGTTTTACACAGCACGCAATTAGTAAATTTACTATACAGACATATTCAATGTTCAACTTCTAATTTTGCCTCAATTCCACCACTTCTTTCTTTGTCCTCCCTCTCTCTATCTCCACCTCGTACGCACCCGTTAAATTCTAGACTCGGACTCACTCATTCTGTAACAAAATCTAAGTGATCTATCCCAAGTAAAATAAAGTAAAAAAAAAATTAGCGTAGAATAATAATAGGAACACAACACACAACTAGAGAAATTCATTCAAAATCATTCGACTCCTTAATGAAATGGTAGTACACAATCTTTTGTAGTTGTCATACCCACCGTTAACTTAAAATACACAACAGTCCAATCGGCTTTTGTACAAGAAAAGCGCAACGGATGAAAACGCATGCGTATTTTACATAAAAGCTAAACATTTACAAAACCAACTGGCTCGGTTAAAACCCGGAGATGCACGTCGGCTGAACGAGTGAACATGCTCGTGCCCAACGAGTAATTCCCCAATACTAAAACACATGTATAATAGTATAATAATATCACAGTCGGCAGCGGAAATAGGAGAAGTCTATTATTGCCATCCCACACAAGTGTTACTTTTGAGGCAACAACTTCACCTCGAACTCTCTCCCATCCGCCATTATCAGGCCCAAATTCTTCGGCTTCGTCATTCTGAACCCATCTTTACTTACTTCCTGGTAGCTGTGAGTGGGCCTTAAATCGCAGAAAGGCGTCGACGAGAACAAATAATGTGTGGCGGCACTCACAATGACACCGACAACAACGGTGACCACAATTGCAATAAACGAGTACCAGAGAAAGGATATTCTGTAGAGAACGAAAGCCGGTTCTTTGGCAACCTTCCTGCAGGCAAAGAAGTCGAAAATAAGATAATGTCACAAGAGTTTAAGTGCAGATAATAACACAAAATGTGAACTTACTCTGCAACGGGTAGGAGTGCAAGAGTCTGGTTAAGAGATGAACAACCGTCCACCTTTAGAGGCAAGGGGTCTACAAGCTTGTAACCCTGGTCTAGAGCCACCTGGGCACCGATGGCCAACCAGCCGACGAAACCGACACCAGAAGTGAGTCCGGCGAAAGCTCCCTAGACGTACAAATCCTCATGTAATTCATTACACGACTAAAATACTTTAGTGATGTACTTTCCAAAACGCTAAACTTACCCAAACGTTTGAGAATGGAACGAACATTCCAAGAATGAAAATACCCAAAAAGGAACCTGAGAAAAAACTGGAGAGGGATATGGCAACCTGGAAGAATAAAAGTAAAACGATTATTTCTCTTCGAACAAATGAAATGATGAATGATGGAGTCCTACACTTACAGGAACCAAGTTGCCCATGTAAGGCACTATAAAGACGAGACCAAAAGAGGAAAGTCCAAAGACCAGAGCGAGAATTTTGACCGTCAGTCCAGCACCTTTGGGTTTTAGGTTCTTTTTAAAGGTGGTGCCTTCCAGTTCGGAGAACCAAATGGCGGCAAGAGAATTGACACCGGTCGACACAGTACTAGAAGAATACAAATTATAATATATAATATTTCGGATGATAGTGGAATGATTTCAACGGTCACCTGACAAAAATAGACACCAGTACCTCAATCCTGCCGAGAAGATACCGGCAACGAAAAGTCCTGGAAATCCTTTGTACTCTCCCAGGACATCCATTACATAGAGAGGGAACAACTGATCGGGAGATTTGATTTCTTTAGTAGTGATTGGATCACAATCGTAGTATTTGGCAAATATCAACATTCCTGTGTAGGCCGTAAGAAGTGAGACTATTGTCCAACCCCCGGCATTGATCCAAATCATGCTGTGAACAAGGCATTACCCTGTTAATAACTAAGTCAGACCAGGTAGAGAACCCTAACAGATCACAAGACTACTTACTTTTTGGCAGCTTGAACCGTCTGGACTGTCATGTACCTTTGAATCTGCAATTGGTTCGCACCAAAGACGGAAAGATGAAGGAAGGCACTTCCGATGAAGGCTGACCAAAAGGTGTATCTCTTCGTCATATCAAAATCAAAGCTGCAAACATGGTAGCATGCAACAAATGACTGCATTCTAATGAGATACAAAAAATAATTTAAATGTCAGAACAATACGCACTCAAAAAAGTTTCCTCTAGAATTTTCGGCGTTTCTGGACCAAACTGTACCAAACCCTCCTACATCAATAGTTCCCTTAATGAGAATTGCAGTGACAGCTGTGTAGAGAACCAAAATCTGAAAAGTATCTGTCCAAATGACGGCCTTCATGCCACCCTAGAAGAAGACACAAACCCTAGAAATTATTTCTCCACACCTCCCTGAGAAGGATTCATCGCAAAACTACCACTTACAATTGTTGTGTAGAAGATAACGACGAAGTACATAATGACAACAACCACAACAGTGTTAATGCCGGTCACTAAAAAAAATAGAAAAGTACCCGTGAAACATGCTAGATCACATGCTCTAAAAAGAAAAACAAAACCTCCTTCCTCTTTACCTTGGTGCATGGCTAGAGCTGGAGCGTAGAGAACCAAAGCCAAAAAGAGCAACATTTGTAAAGTAAAGAAAATCGATGCGAAAAACTGAAAAGGCCTGCCAAATCTTTTTCCAAAATACTGAAAATACGTAAATAGTGTTAGTATTAAACTTTGGGGAAGTGTGGCTATGGGTGTATAAGTGTCATACCTCGTAGGCCGATGTTAAGTTCAGTTTTCTGAAAAACGGGATGAAGATGTAGTACAAGAAAGGGATCGCAACCAATAGAGCCAATCCCATCAGCCAGAGTCCTGGTCCGAAGAGGTACACCTCAGCAGGCTGACCCATGAGAGTTATGGAAGATAAAAAACTGTAACGAAGAAGGTAAAAAGTTTTTTATTGTTCACAAAGCAACTTTACCAGCAAAATCCAGGTTTTTAACTTAGGTACGTGTCAATAGTTCAATTTCTAGTTCGTACCTGGCGAGCATAGACAAAGCGACGGGCAGTGTACTCATCTTCCCACCGGCCATGAGAAACTCATTCGGTGAACCGTGTTCAGACCCAGTTTCCTTCACCCTCTTCTTCTTCTGCTTGCTACCACGGAACTCGAACCCGTGGTAGATACCGATGAGAGCTGACACGAGCAACATACCCGCGAAAACGGTGTAATCTTCCCAGCCGAAGACTTTCCGGTATTTCACACCCGACGTCATGTTTTTTTCCTTCGTTTTCTTCTCCGGATACCCGAACTGAATTTAACTGTTGAACAAAAGACAAGAATTAGACATTCTGCTTGTACTCGCTGCGTCTGTTCCCCTCTCTCACACTCAAACACACGCACATCACCTTTTCTCTTTTACCACCGTAAATAAATTTAGTTATTCAATAATTTCAGTGGTATTTGTTATAACAATTGTAACTATTTATTGGTGAACCATCGTTAAAGATTGAATCATTCGGCTGGCGCTTGACGGACAAACGAGAGAGAAAGATATACACAAAGAACCGCCGCGTAACCGAAATATGATGTCACGATCTGTCAGAAATCCGCCAGTCGAATCGCTCGATTTGTCTATTTTCCTATTCATAGAATGCCCGTTATGTAATGCGACTACTGGGCATTATGCAACCGATCGGGTACCCGCGTGGGAAATAGATTTTTTGTCACTTTGGTCCGACCCTGAAACCCTGAAAATCGACGATATTTCCCAAAGAAAAAAAAACATGTCACTTCGCTGCGAAGTTTATCTGTTTAACTTCCCATCGACAGTAGACTCGAAACTCGGGTACCTGTTAGGAAGTTAGACGAAATACAACTCGGTGACCAAATTAACAAGGTCGCTTTAAAGGTAAAATTGGACGAAACACCGATCACGATCGTTACGTAAAATATCGATTCGCGCCATTCAATCAGATAACAGTTTCGATTGTTTTTTTTTCTAGCCGAATTAATTTTGCAACTGTCTTCAGTCAAATTGGAATTTCAGGTACTTAAGGTAGTTAAGGTGTGAGTGGTGAATGAGAGGCGAAGAGCAGAGCAGACAAGTAAAATTTAATGGAAAGGATTGATAAGGCGAGAACAAATAACTCTTGGTGATAGGAAAAAGCTCGAAAAAGTAGAGAATTGGTAAAAAGCAGGAAGGGCATAGTGTCACTGCTAGAAATCACAAAAACATGGGACACAGTGATCCTTCACGGAGATAAGATATATAGAGGTGGGAGATGGTGCTGATATTTGAAAAAGACAACAGAAAATATACGACCACACTGGAGACGGTCCACAAGAACTGGGTTGTGTTGGTACACATGGTTTTTCTAACACTAGTTCTTGACTCTGGGTGTTGCTCAGTTACTCCTTGCCCGTTGCTACAGTAAAAAGAATTCCTGACATCTCCAATGTCTCAAGAAGAATAACAACATTCGAGATATTTTCTGGATCTTCAATTACTCAATCACGATATTTTCATACATACAAAAGAAGCGCCTTTCTATTTTGAATGTTTCAAGAATTCTTGCCATTATATTTTTTACTTTTCGTTGAATTTCCATTGAACTCGTTAGTTTTCTGAACCATGGCCTAATTCATTGAGTTTACTTAAAATTACATTAAAACGAAAGTATAAATATAAATTTTTCCATAAATCCACCTACATAAATATAATTCCGCCTTTACATGTATTCGTCAACATAAATCATTATTTACAGCTACATTTCAATGACTAATAATTTAATTATTTTCTCGGTACAACAGGGACATTCCTTTATTCAACTACTTGAGACATCGCACCTGAAATACTTGACGCTATTTTCTTTTGCTTACATGACAGTACAGGTTTCACGGCGATTCAAGTTAACTAGGGAAATATTCTCACTCATATTGATTCTTAAGTTTGAGTCGTATGAAGGTAGTCAAAATTCGAAACATTCCGATTGTATAACTTCGAGTTCTCCAAAGTTTTGCTTCCAGGTAAACGTCAAATTCACACTCCTTGGTTCATTTTGAACCACGTTGCGATTACTAAATTTCTCAGTGTGGCTACCCGGCTACATTTTTTTTACCATGTCAAAATATCTCAGGCAACATAAACCAAAAGAAATATGGAACTACTAATGCAGCCTTTTCATTTGCTACGTTGGTGGTAACAGAAGGCTCCCGTTTTTTCACCTTTTAGAACAACTAGAGCTTTAACTACAGTACTGTAGTAGTAGTAGTAATCCTTTATGGTTTCCTGGTAATCTTAAAACTATTCTAATTTACTTGATTTACTTATTTACTTAACTCCACTAGTGAAAATCCGAGGGGTTGAACCTTATTTGAAAATCGACCAATCAGTATGTTATGGATGTAATTATTTATCTCTGATCTCGTGTGCGATTGTTCGAGTACCAATTAATCAATTCATTAATTACAATTAAATTATAAAATTAAATTTCCCCTTCACGCTCGCCTTCACGTGTTCTAACGTATTCAACGGAATAACTTACGAATCCATTTATTAATTAACCGCAGACCCTTAACCGTTTCTTTTTAAACTTACGTCTTGCACCTAGTGGTCCATTCCATTAATTCGCCTCCGTAAATTAAATGAGTTATGTTGAACGACCAATTTCTTGCAAATGTAAAAAACCTTTCACCGCTGTCCGTGACCGACAACAAAGCGGAAGAGATAGAAAGAAGGAGGATTTTAATTTTATCTGAGAGACCGATTGTGGTAGATTAGTATCAAGAGCACGGCAGAGCTTGATAAAGGAAACAAAGCATCGATCATAAAGGAGTTAATTATTAATAAAACAAGATAGTGCAAGCCTTGAAAGAAAAAAATAAGTCAAATAAATATAAAGAGCATTCAAAGCTAAACCCGCTATAGATACCCGTGAAAAGCCACGTAACTTAACACTAACACTAAAACTAAATCATATAAAGCACAACAAATGACACTCTCTCATACAAAAGTTGACATCTGAAGACTTTTACTGGAAGTATCCAGACTACTTTGGATATCCAATACGACACAACGGGTAACACTTCCCCAGTGACGAAAAAATAAATCACTAGAAAAACAGAAGAAATTTGAAAGCAGAATACTAATCTTCAAAGAACTATTGACCATTAACAGAAACTCAAACACAGGAACCCATAGCATAAAATGATGGAGGTGATATGACAGGTGTCAATAAAGTTACGAAGAGAAGGTTTCGTTCGGGGATAAATTTCAGGGACAGAGAGACAACGAGAAGCAAGACAAATTAAACAAATCCGCAGAGTACGAAGTATTCAAAAGCTCATTCAAAGTGAAACCCCCCCAAAAAAAACTGCAAGCTTTCAAACACAACTAATCCCAGTGTACTCGATATGCATTATCTGATGACCCTGCAACAGATAACCGATCAAATAATGCATCCTTTGAGTGTGCAATGAGGAATTCATCGTTGTTTAATTATTCATCAGGTGGGAGCGACACTGTCACCGTCCCGGGTGGCAATATACTAAAACGCTCTTCCGTCTATTCAAATATAATATATTTCTGCCTGGGGGTAATCGATCACAAATTCCCATACCGTTTCAAGTTATGCGGACGCACACTCGTCAGTTACCTCCTTTTTATGTTTTCTTACGAAGTCTTCGGGACCAAAACCGGCCGAAGGTGATGTAATTGCATTGGGTACCAAAAGTGACAGTCGCTTTTTGTCTGCTAATTAGCTTTGCGGAGTCGAATTTGTCGTAGACGGGATAAAACGCCTTCACGCGCCTAGCAAAAAAACATTCCTGGGCTATTACCGAAATTCAATATAACATAAATAAGAACTCGAAGACATGTAATTAGTGAAGGGAAGTGATTTTAGTACTCGCGAGAATTTTTTACCGATCAATCAAGGTTGATTTTGAGATTGAAACGTTTTCCTCACTGCCAATACCAGTAGATAAATACAAGTGTGACGTAACAGACGTGGATAAACAGAAACATGTCAGGCATAGAAATAGAAAAATATACTTTATAATCAACAAACTATACTAATTGCTGCCCAATGAAATCCTGTTGCGGACTTCTAAACTATTTTATAATTAATTTTCGATTGTTATTGTTCGAACTTCTCTAGTTTTTCGATAGGTCTATTACGTGGTCTAGTTTAAGCAAATCATTTCTCGTCTTTTGACCACAGCCCGTATTCAAGTACGACCTTACATTATAATTTGTGCCATGTTTACTTTAAATTGCGTTCCAATTATTTAGTTGTTATTTTGTAAATTGTACGGAGTAGTTTCCGCAAGTGATTACATCTTGAAAAGGAGTGATACACTTCACTGTTACGAGTCGAAGAACAACTGGAAATGATTTTATAACTCCGGAGATTTATTAAGGTATACTTAATAAGTGCTCTTTTAATTTTTACAACGTTGCTTTACCTCCTACCACATTGCTCCATTTTTTTAAGAAAATTCCCTATTATTTATTCTGAAGATTCTTTATTGTGACTCTTTCCTTTATTGTAATTTCTCTTAATGGTATGCTTCCGTATATACTCTCAGTTATACATAGTTCTCAAGTTACCCTTAATTCAGTGTATTTCTAATAAGAAATTTCGTTTCAAAATTTTGCATTCTTATTTCAATATTTATTTTACTTTGTTTGTTTGAAGATAGTTCTTACATGTTTTCCTATACCTGAAACGTATTACAGCGGGCCTGACACAAGAGGTCTGAATTTAACACTTAATTAAAATCAATATTAGTCGAGGCAACCTAAAAAAATTACTCCTTAGTCTTATAATTAACAGGCAATGATTCTATACCTTGCGAATAGACTGAAAATCACCTGTGCTACTTAGAATTCTTTAAATTTTGTCAGGACATGTACCATTCTTATTGACGTTTCACATTTCTACGTTTAAAAGCAATGAAATTCCCGCTTGATCTACTTAATCCGTCAAGGTTCCTCCGAAGTGAATTAGTCAAACGTGCAACCTCACAGTCCGACCGAACATCTTACGTTAAAAAACAGCACGAATTGCTGTCATTACCTTCTGTCGAATTTCTGCCAACTCTATGCACTGTTTTACCAGAAATGTCATTTCGCCTAAGCCCCATTCGACGTCTATCATTAGGTAAATAAACACAACCCAAACACCAATTTACAGTATCAAAGTCCGCCAACGGCAATCAAGGACGATGTAAAAGTAAAACTTACAAAATAATTTTCGCATCATTGAAAGCGATACTATTGTTGATTCGTGTTTGTGAACCTGACCGAAAATAAAGTTATCCAAATTGCAATGTTGAAGGAGAACAGAACACCGCAACGTTATGACGAACAAAACGAACGGACGAATACGGGTACAATAAAGAATTGGAAAAAAATGAAGCGAAGCGTTAAAGTGCGAAGCAATAAATGTCGAAAAGGTTGAACCAAAGGTTAACAAGAACCATAGCCTAATAAAATTCCTAACAGGAAAGAACGGATAACAAGTGAGAACGGAAACCGAGAAAGAATACTAAAAAAAATTAATAAAATAAAGGGGACCTGGTGAAGACTTTGTACCAAGTAAGTGGTTCAAAAAAGGAACTCGTACACAAGTACTCATTGTGAGTGACAAATTGTACGTGTAATTCAAAATAAAATAAAACGAAATATTAAAAAACAGAATCTCGCGATGGAGCGACGAATTAAAAAAGTCGTGGCACCAATTTCCCGCCCTTTTCATTTTCAAAATTCTCTCTTTAACCGTCACCAAGTAAAAAAGAGATACCTTGCTCTGTTAGTGTTTTCGCGATTGTCTTATCAATTTAAAGAATTTAAAATAAAAATTAACTTCATTTTCAGAAAAAAAAGGTTTAAAAGTTTAAAAGAGAGAAGCAGATGGTAGACGATCGAAACTTGATGCAGAAAATTAGATTCAAACTTACCGAAAACTTTTGGTCTAGCCGTTTGGACTGTTTGGTTACAACTGTTCGTCAATAGTGGTAATGACAGTGAGACCAACCCGGACAAGAGGAGATGTTCAAATGGTCTGACCAAGTGCAAGGTCTAGGTACGCTTGAACTAATGTTCGGTCGTCCTGAAGTGTACCTGAGTTTTATCAGTAGGTAGGGCCTGCAGTACCCGGTTGCCGATGCTCACGCCTCCCTTTTGTCTCACTCGTTAAGAAAAGCAATTTTCAGGTACGGGAGACTGAACGGTGGGGGAAAAGGGCTTTCCCATACCTGGATGAAGAGGAATTTTCCCAGTCCCGTCAAGGATTATTCATTCAATCAAGCGAAAGGATACGCCTAGGTGGACAGAGAAACAGACCGATAGATATGCATCTATTTTTCTGTTTTATTTTGTTTGTCATCACGGACTTGACGACGACTACTTCAGGTAGATCCGGTGCGAGTACAACTACCCAACTTTTTGGCCATTCGACAATGTCGACATCCATCAGTTCTAGTTAATACTTAAGTTTCTATTTCCTTTTGATATAACATGACGTTTTTTTTACATTGTTTATTGCACTGAATTGTCCTCAAACCAAATATGCTGTGAATGTTAAATATATTATGTAACAAAAATTTATTTTAATCACAGGTTTTTCCTTTTGTATTCTGTATTAATTTGTTAATTTATTGTGTGATTTATAATGCTGCATCAAGACAAAAGGGTGTACACCGCAGTATTACAGTATGAAGTATACTAAAGAGTAAAAATAAAGTTATTCCGGCAGAAAATGAAATAACCGTATGAACGAATTAAGCAGAACGTCTATCTAAGACAATTCGTACTACAACAGGCAAATGTAAACTATCGTTAAAAAGGGTGAATACAAAAAAATAGAGATTTTTTGAAAATATACGTGTAAGAACCGTAAAATGGAGTAAAATATAGTTCTGCCAACAGAGCAAGACGGTAACGAAAATAGTTGGAAGGACCTCATCTTGAAGGACGTTCATACAAACAATTATATTCTGTAGGAATAGGAAACTGTGTAAGTTAGGTCAGGGAGCAGGCAATGCATAAAATGGGTGGTACAGGACGAAACAGGAAATGGTACGGGCAACATAAAAGTCCCTTGGACACAAACTGCACTATACGTTCATTTAATTAGAACGTATGACAACTACTCATTTGTAATACCAAATTAGTGTAACTGTCGGTTAAACTATTTTACATTTCCTTAAAGCATTAATTTATCTTTAAACGGACCAACATGTTATCAATGTCATTTGCTTCACGTTAACGTCTCATGAAAGTCTCATCTTCTGGTTTATTCGGCAACTCTCAATGATGTGTGGTGTCATCAGTGTCAGAGTTATGTTGTGTTCCGTCTGTAGTCAAGTTAAGTGGTAATTTGGTAAGTTTATAATCTTTATTTTTGCTGTTTTCCTAGAAGAAAAGTTACTGCAGCGACTCTGTGCTTATGTTCAAGGACATCCGTTTTTTCGTACTTCTCTACCTTTCTGTACCAATTTTTTAACTTCTCCGGCATCCAAACGTTTTAGGTTTGATACAAACCTTCGTCACTTAAACATGAATTTTCCCTTATAGCTGAAAGTTAATACTATTTTTTTTCTACACTTTTGCCTACCACGTTTATTTCTGTTTAATAATCCCAGCCTTTCGTGTCATGCCTTAGCAGACCTCGTGTTGACCGCTTCCTATTTGTTATTACTTCCTACGATACCTACAAATTTCCACTTCACGAATTCTTCCCGACGCGTTCTTCTAAACACATTATTTTTGTTTTCTAAATTCGAAAAATATCCTTTCTTACTAGTCCAAATTTCTACATTGAAAGTATTAATTAAGGCGACCACATTTTTTACCTTTTAGCCAACACATACAAATTTAACCTTGACGACTTTTTTAATTAATGCACCATTTTCTCTACTTTCTTTATTAGATCATCTTAACAAGTACTTCCGTCTTACCTTCCGTTCTTTAATATTCAAATTTTTCACCCTTACTTCGGTTGAAACCGAAACGCGATCACCGACCCGACGCGAAAGTCATCTTATGCGAAACTGAAAAGAAAACTCGTGGCAGAAGATAGCGAAAGAGAGAGAGAGAGAGAGAGGGAGAAAGGGAGGACCTTTTCTGCGAAAACGACATTAGGCCACCAACCATAAGCCAAGGTGGCTGATATTCTGACGAAAGATAATTGATCAATTGCGCGATTGGGAACAACTTTTACCACCCAGTAATAAATGGTATCGCCTCGGGGCACGCCTGAGCCCGTTTGAATTCGCATACAAGTGTGAGAGAAAGAGAGGTCAGTTATGCAATTGCACACGAGTGAGATTTTAAGTAAAGTGGCCAAACACCAAGTCCGGCGATTGAGAAACGGCAACAAAAATTTTGCGCACACGTTTTTGCCATTTCCAAAGAGTCGTGGCGAGTATGCTTTGTGACGCTTTAACGTGGTCATTGCTAATCGATGAGTTACCAATTTTAATGGAAACATTAAAAAAACATTTGCAGAATAAGAAATTATTACTGCCTCAAAGTATGCAAAAGCAACAGCGGAACACCCAATTAATATTATTTTATTATGCTGTAAAGCAGACACAAAGAGTGGTGTACTGTCCTTCCTAAACCGTCATATCTCTCAATAACCCCCAAAGTACCATCAACTTCTCAGTAGTTTAATAAAAATAAGTTGGTTCATAAATACAAAAATCCCTTGATGACAAATAGCCAAAAGATTTGTTCTATTCAAACTCAGTGATGCTTTTCATTTTTACACCTTGTCGGAATCATCACTGATCTCATAAATAAAATATTATACCGTCGGACTGATATTAGTTAAGTTGTGTATTTAACTTAAACCTTAGAAATTCAATTACAAGTATAATATTATTGTAAGTAACAACAATTTTATTTCCCCCGGCTTATCTATTATATCACGATTGCGTAAACCACCACAAATCGTGCTATATTTTATTTATGATGTTAGTCATAGACTCAAACTCTTCATTACCATTGATTGTAAAAACTAACTTTTGCTAACATTTAATTACCTAAGATTCTATCATTTCTCATTCAATTCCCGTTTTCAATTTGGATTTCTCTATTATGTCCTTTTTTGATCGTTAAATATTTATTGTAAAATTATTACTTGACCCCCGGGAACCTTTTTCCAAGTAATTGTGCACCGTAATGGATATATTACTATTCACCATTCAGTACACGGCATGTTAACTGCCTCACGTCGGCACTTGTCTTTCTCAATATCGCTTACATAATGTCGTATAAATTGCGATGCGTCAAACAAGAAACGTTTTAAAGGATAATACCGAGTCCATTTCCTGCGTTCAATCAATAGTTACTTCAGGGTTTCTACCAGCTTGCCCAAGTAATATTTTTAAATGAGAAAACACCGGCCGTGTCCAAGAACTAATGTACGGTAGCCCGTGAATTCTTCCTTATTCTCAAGACCAAAAATATAATTTATGGTGAAGAATTTGTCAAAAGGCAATTCGAAGGATGTTAAAAACCATCAATGAGTTGAAAGTCATCAAAGTGAGAGACGCGAAAACGTACACCTAAAAAACTGAAACGACTAAGAAATTGAGCCTGAAAATCTAGAGCTAAAGCCTTTAATGGTCCTCATTACTGGGTCAAGTACGCACCGTAATTTATGACAGGCCTATTAAATCATTCAGTTTCTACAAGAGCGACACAGAATTGGCAAACAAATGAAAACGAGAGCATTAAAATATAAACAAACACGGTCATGTAAAGTCGTTGCAACAGACTTGATAAATAGAAAATGCACCAAGTACACGATAAATGCAACATCACGTCAGTAGCAAAGGAACAAGTTCCGATTTCCTTGTTGCTGTTAACGTGACAATTACGAAATTGTTACAACTGACATCGCCAATGACAACCGCAAGTCGAAATCTTTACAATACGATGGGGTACTGGGCCTTGTAAAGAATAACCGATCTGAATTAATTAATCAAAAGATGGAGATGATCGATTGTGCTGTGACAAATACCCATGAAGAAAGCAATGGAGGAACCCAGTCAAGCGTTGGGAAACGAGCAGAATAGACGCTAGAAACTTAAAAATGGCGCCAGTCGACTAATCGTCAGAGTGTAACCTACTGCTCATTGAATAATTCTATACGATATGAGGTTAGTCAGTAAACGAACTAATTAGCGAGCCACGTGACAACGGTCGTCTAAATCACTTCAATTACATTTTCATTAATTTTTTACACTTGTAAGTATTAGAAATTTTAATAATAGGCAAACCCGGTGACTGAT
Source organism: Polyplax serrata (assembly GCA_037055365.1). Lineage (NCBI taxonomy): Eukaryota > Metazoa > Arthropoda > Insecta > Psocodea > Polyplacidae > Polyplax > Polyplax serrata. Next base: position 8,706,185 of record JAWJWE010000038.1, on the reverse strand, counting down.
TTATTTTATTACAGAAACAAGTAAAAAAATACGCGATCCAAGCTTCATTCCACTTGGAAGACCAAGAAAAGTAACTTTGATCCGTAGGAAGATGTTAACTGGAAAAAACTGACCTGGAACTGGAAAATACTACCAATACTAGACGTATTTGCGAATTCCTACAACCACTATTTTATTGTCCAATACAAATATTTCATTGGTTATTAGACTTAATAAAAATACTTGTCAGCACACCAGGTGGACAGCTATCATTGATACAAGCTAATAGAAGAATAGTTAACTAAGGTAATCAGTAACTGATTTACCAACTCACTCGACTGGTAACATTCGTATTCTTCTTTTTAAATTTCCTATGGTCAAGTGTTGAATTATACCTGTAACCATCGTTTAGTTTTAAATACACCCTTAATTTTTAGTAATATATCAATCCCTTAATATGATTATTACTTTCTTAGTTTGCCTACAGTGGAACGTCATTACTACGTGTAATCAAACCAAATACCTGTTTTCACAATTCTATACTTCATACCACAGGTGAAGCCCTTGTGACTATAGGTGAAGACATTCTGCGCGGTACTCAATGCTTTCATTTCGTGATCACGATTTCCTCTGACACTGACCGTCATTTTTGTTTTAGATTGAAACTTCAAACTGCTCGGCCGTTTCTGGTGTAGTCTGTGACCGTAAACCTTGTCGCCTTTCTTCTACCTCAATTTACTTATTTCGACAAATTGAGTTGTATTATTGAATTAACACACCAGATAAATTACTATATACATATTACCAAGGTCGTGTGAGATCACACTAGAGAGAAAAGTTCTCTCAGAAAACAAAGAGATGAGTCTAAATTAGAGGGCTGAAGGTTAGTCCGAGTCTAATATTTCGAATGATCCGGAAGTTTGTGTTCGGTCGCGTTCATTTGAACGCATTCTTTCTGAACGTCCATTTCCGCTTATCATAATCCATCACCGAAAACAATAGGAAATAAATGGACACGCAAGTGAGTGTATATTTTGGTTTTTCCAATCATCAGATCATTTTTCGTTAACAATTTAACAAACAGTTTGACCGGTTTATTACTTTTTTTGTTCCACACCAACTTTTGTTAGTGTTACAAAACTTTTCTCACATCATTGGCACCAATTCTTCATTCTCCTTCACGCTCTTCTGACAATGTCTACTTTCCTATCCTCAAAAAATTTTTGCTATTTGTAAAAAAGGAGAAAATCTAAATCGGCAAAAGGAAAACGAATCAAATATGCTGAAGTAAACAACAGCCAAAATTAACTGCAGCAACACTTGCGTTGTAAAATCTTAACCAGCAAAGCTTAACGCTACCTGAAATTAAATTACTAAAATTCTGCTAAAAGTAAAGTACATAATGGCAAAAACCAATCAAACAAATAGAATCAATAGTTTATGTTCGGACATGAGTACGCACACAGCAAAACTCGTTTTTTCACTCCACCCACAAGACTTTTATGTAACAGCGGTTTCACGCGAATTGCACATCCTCGGTACGGCCCTGATTCGCACACATTTCTTTGCAGAGCCACATTTGTTAGTGTTTTTTTGGGGGAATTAAATAAATCAGTTGATTAATTAATTAATAGAGCGCTCTAATAAAGGTCAAGCGTTTCAAATCTGTTGGAAGAATTTATAAATAATAAATTAAATTGTATTCTCACTCGCAGCCTTTGCATTTTGCATTAACTGTAGATTATTATCTATACACTTCTAATTAGAATTACTAGGTTCTATTATATTTATGTAAGCTCCAATTTATTACTATTTTTTTTATTCTCTGCTCGGTTCATAGCCCGCTTTTATGATAATAACACATATCTGCGAATTCCAGGGATCCTGATCAATTATTTGTTCTTGGTAAGTACAGAAATTTGTAGTACCACGTAAAAGAAGTGTAATATAAAGAGAAGAGTCTTTAAATTTCATCAGTTTCCTCCAGTCATCTCCTATTGACATAACAATGTTTAATTGTCATTGACACTCAAGCTCTGAATAAATTATGTTAGTTATTTTGACATTCTAAAATACCAAAACTTTATTATTATATCGTTCCTAAGGACCAAAAATATTGCAACGTAATGTAAACAATTAGATTACAAATCAAAGTGCAGTGCATAAGAAATTCACCCCTATCAGGTATTACAAAGTAGTACAGCTAAATTTCCTACTACCAAATTTTAAACTACAAAGTATAACTTATTGTTTCAGATTTTCCAGTCTCTGCCTTTTTTTTCATCATATTCTTTTGGGTACCGAAACAACGGCATCATCTGCGTCTCCGAAGTATTGCTGTGGAGTTCAGATTGGATGTTGTCAACATGTATAGAATGAACCAGGTTCAATGAAACCAGTCAGGGTCATCGGTAAGTGCCAGGTCCGATTGCAACATACTAGTACTCACTGGTTCTAGAGTTTTAAAATGAAGTAAAAGTTTTCCACCGGATATAAGAACTGTCCATAATATTAGTTATTTATACAGCATGCAGCACCCGATCATTGTACATTATGAAAATGACTTATTGAATATGTAAAAGCATAGTAAAACAAGCCAGTTTGAGAGACTTTTAAAAGAAATGAAGCATAATTATATATAAACTTTTAAGACTAGTAACAGTAAGTAATGAAAAAAGGGTAGAAAAAGTACAGTACGACCAAACAAGAAGAGGTAAAAATCAACAACCCAGAAGAACGGATAAATACCATGAAAATAAAAAGAAAGTAAGGGCAAGGAGCCAAATGGATGCAGTAATGGAAAGACGCAGAAAGTACAATTCATTTTAACTATTGTTGTACTATCATAGCATGCAATAGAAAAATAATTGAATTATTCTTTTTTATAGATTACGGTCTAGTGTATGCCAAAAACTTTTGATTCTATTTATCTGCAACCAATAATTGTCACTTCTTTTTCTGAAGTGTTCAACTTATATGAATAAATGATATAAAATAATTTCCGTTTCCCAAAAATTTTAATGAGCACAATAGCAAGCAAAGGTTTCTGTATATTCCAAACGAGTTAAACCATTTTTTATTTTTTAAACGACAAGTAAAACATATTCTTGTTCGTCCGGTTATACAGAGAACGTCGTAAATTTCCCTCTCGTTTCGATTCACCTAAAACACCGCAAACACTGAATAATTAACTTTACATGACTAGGAAGTTCAATAACACTTTGACGTTTCGATATTTGAGGTTAACGCCGGCACGCGGGCAGACATCCACAAGGAAATGATTGAGAGAGAACCATGAAAGAAATGAACATTGATGAAAGTTATGTAATTATGGTAAGTCAACCATAGAGATGAAAGCAAAAGTGAAAGAAAATGAAAGGAAATGAAAAGACCACGCTTTGCACAACACAAATCGCATTGTGCTAACATCATATGCCACGTTACTAAGTCAAAGACCAACTTCAAAAGTGTTACTGCACAGCATATCATAAGCAGGGAACTTGAGTAACAGAAATTTTTAATAATTCAAGTCCGGTGCCTACAATAAGTTCGTTAAATGAGGACATGTTCACGCTAAAGTTAGAAAAATGAACGATTGGCCGCAAAATGACAAGCAGTTCTTAAATTGTCCTCTCAATGTCCTCAAATTGAAACATTACGCTTCTAGTGCAATAACTTTACACTAAAAAATATACTTTTCTTGTTTAGAGTACATTTTAGTAAGTAAATGAAATATCTAAGATCTACTATATTTTATTAATGTGACTTGTACCCGTGTATATACCTGGCTCTTTGTACCCGTCAAAGTATGTTACCTAATTCCTCTTATAATTCGCAAAAAAAATTACAACAATCAAAGTTTGAAACTCTCCATGTTAACCATCGTCATTTTTGTCTCCCATTGTTTGGTACCTTTGTACCTTGTCTCCATGTTCCTTAATTTCATCTTTGGAAACGTGACACAGAAACAGAAATAAAGAAACATTCCAGAAAACATGGTACTTAGGAGTAGTGACATTGAGTGGTTTTAACCGTGATAATGAGACTACGGACGACTGGTTAAACCAATGGCAGTGTTTCCTGGGTCGGCCGGGTGTTTCCACGTTGAATTGGGTGAGTGTGAGAACTCGGGACAAAAAAACCTGAAATGTTGACACCAAAAGTACCAATCGGGTATAAAAGGCTTAATGCCACGATTAAGAATATGGAAGAAAAACCCTGTCAGGAAGGCTTAATTTAAATTAAAAGCAAAGCAACACCCCAAGTACCTAAAAATCACAATAATTATAACTTTTGGCCTTGATAGTTTTGATATTATGACTTCAACTAGATAGCATGTACCTGATTAGTTTAATTAATTAGGTGTGCGGTATTAAATTGTGAAGTAACACCTATAAGTTTGTACAAGTGCAATACGAACAAATGAAATTGTACAAAAGCGGAACTTAAAACGAAAAATATTACCGCTCGAATTATTAATTGCAGATGTTATATGTGAACACGACAAAAATAAATGTCACACTTGATTGTAGGTAGGTTTGCTCATTGCTCTAAAAGCTTTCTAGCATGCCTTATGATTGCTGAAATTACAGCATTTACATTCGTCGAGGACGAATCCAAGGTGAGGAAAAGGCCAATGCAGAGTAATTTCCCAAAGACCGCCTTCCTGAATCTGTCATTGCGGCTTTAATTAAGACAGCAAATTCTGACATGAAATAGTCAAGTACGGAAATATCGTCAATGAAGTCGATTGTGACCCAAAGAATAACGATAGTTAAGGAAGTAGTCAGAAAAACGTTCTACTATATGAATTACACATATTTATAGCCACTTAATTGAGGTGTGGGCTACTTGCAAGGAATAATTATTTTCGTATTTAATATCAATACCGGTATTGTTAAATTGCCACATGGGGTAACATTTTACCCTTGCAGAAAGCTTTCATTAATTTCCAATTCTCTAGGACCGACATGTTGTGTTTGGTTCAAATGTATATATAAAGTGCAAGATTCCATTCAACACAATGTAAGTACAAAATTATGTTACTCTTTGGGTCACCATTACAAGTATATAGTGGTACAGTTTTACGGTGCGTGTGTAAGTTTCACGACAATGAGTATCATGTCATCTATGTCTGTTTGAGTAACTGGGCTAACATCGGACATTTAAATAATAACTACTGTACAGATTTAAATGAGAACTAATTTCACTTAATTTTGCACTCCATCGTTACAGTTATAACAACCCCATTTACTACAATCAGTGGTTCATCTTTTGCATACTAAGAGACTTCTCTGATTCCTTCATTTTTGTTGGTGTATGTAATGTGCACAGAATACAGCCTGCCACAGCTCAACCAGTTATATCGTATGGTAAGGTTGTTTCCTACGACTGCAGCAAGCTGGAATATTAGAAAAATATGACCTGAAAAGGTTCTATGTGTTAGATAGCCCGAATTTAATTTATACAGTAAGTGACACCAGAAATTAAAAATGCAAGAGCGCAAAATTGCCTTCCCCCGATGGTCAATTTAGGTCCGATCCTGAATGTTCCCCACAAGAAGACCTACCAACAAGAACCTTGTAAATCAGTCATCCAGAGTAAATGTGTATGATAAAAGCAACAATTATCTCGGAGTTTCATGATTTATTCATCATTTTTTGCACCTTAAATGATTCGAGTAATAATCATTCAAAAAGATCCACGGCTCAAGGATGTTCGGCCCAATTGTCATTAATGACAAACCATTGGTCATTGATGAGAGACTTCGAACTTTCGCCATCTGTGACTACCACCGCCGCGACCCCATCAAGTACAAAATTTACGCCACTTACCTCTGGGATTGTTTTGACCGTAGTACCCAGGTAGTTCCTCCTAGGATTTCGTCTCCCGACGACATTTCTGCAGCAATTGAGAAACCCTGATACGCCGATGCTTAATCTTGCGGAAATTACGGACGATCTTCTTCGCCGGTACACGCTCGGTTCCCCTTTCATGGGTAATTTCACAGAATAAACAGATAAACCGTCCCTCCTAGGGAATCGCTTTTCATTTTGACCGCTTCGGTCTTCTAAAAGACAATTAAGACACATCTCGTGTCATCTTACATTGACGGGTTTTCAGTCACGTCGTCGATGTTTAGGTGAGTGCCTCTGATGAATACCGCCCTGAAAAAAAAGTCATTTTGATGAGCCACAAGAGAAACACCGCAAAAGCTCTGTGTGCAAGAAATGCCGTATAAATCAGGGACAAACCATGCATTATCGGTTCAGCAAATGTTGAAAATATAAATTTCAAGACACAAGAAAAGGATAATAATAGTAATGAAATTGGATTTAATAATGCATGTAAATGACCCTTAATTAAGCCCTTCATACGTGCGCTGCGAAATCCAGCAGTAAGAACCTAACCTAACTACGTGACATTCCGCACTTATTTTTTTTCTGCTTCAACCATCCATGGCGTCCTCTCATAAGAAAAAAGCAGAAATTATATTTGTATTGTAGGAATGCTGCAAATTTCATGTTTTACAATGAACATTTAATGAAAGAAATATACCATTGTAAAAATAAGACATATGTCTTGTGTCCGATATCAATTTTAGTACTTTAGCCACTTTCATATTCTTCGAGTCAATGGATGGCAGAAAATGAAACTAAAAGTCACGAAAACTATACGAGAATGATTCGTGAACCGGGAATGATACTGTACCAGCTGTTCGAAAAGGTTTAACGAAATCGAAAACAATTCAAATTGTCTTTGAAAATTTCCGTTGCTTAAAGTAACGTTCGCAAATGTCGTGGCTGCAGACACTAACATTACGCATGACTGGAGTCACTTTGATTTGTGTCGGTGTTTTTAAAGGCACAATCTTATTTATTTTCTTACTACAAATCTAGTCTGTTAGAAATTTTAGCGAAGAATAATGACTACAATAATTCGAGTAAAGAGGCACAGAGGAGAAGACCCGGTGGAAGCCTTGGTTCTCTCATGCAAGCGTAAAAAAACTGAAAACACCTCCTCAGATACGGACTCCAATTTGTTTAAGTACATACTGAACTTCTCAGGAACTGTTGAAGAAAAGGTTAATTTCTCATTTTTATTATATGTTGCCAACAGTAAATTAACACCTGATTGTCATTGAACAATTCAAAATATATTCTATGTATTATTTGTATTCTAGGATGATAAGATTGCAGCCAGCACTGTTGAATCATTCAAAAATGATTCAAAATATTCTGATTTCAAAAATAAAGAACACACTCCTGACATCAAAACGAAGCAGAGAAAGGAATGGAAGGAAAGAAGTGATGATAGTAGATTTACTCTCCTTAGCTGTTTGAGATCAGGCAATTCATTGGAGAAGAGGTCAGATGCTGAATCACAGGTTGACGGACAAATGAATATTACAATTGTTGATGTAAGGAAGGAAAAAAGTGAAGAGGAACCACCTGCAACAGAAAATGCTTATGTCTATGATTTGTATTACACAAATGTTGAATGTGATCCAGATTACAGTGATATGTTCATGGAACACCTCTTGAGGTAAGAGCAAAACTCAAAATATTTCCCAACTAACATTGCTTGTGCAAGAAAAACGAATGATTAAAATTATTTTTACAATGAATTTTGGATTCTATGTAAATTGTGCAACTGTTCCATTAGGTTTCTTCTATGTCCAGTGAAGATTATCCATGAAATTTGCATAAATTTGACTTTCATGTACTGTAATTGTAACAATTGCATCACAAAAAAAATATTCCAACTCAAAATAATTCATGCATGGACTTAAATAAACAATACATAAAACTGTGGTAGTTGATAACAAAATAGTCCACATAGTAATTTATACCAAAGCGCAAAGCGCAACATTATTATTCTTTTTTAAAAAAATTTGGCATTGCTGAATTGTTCCTGTTATACAGATCATTTCCTGACATTTCAAGTTTTGTACTTTTTTTAGTTTATAAATCCTTGATGGAAGGAAAACAAGGAAGTTTTCTCAACATTACTCTTCTTCTATGATTTCATTCATCTTCATTGGTATTTCAATGTTTACAGTATTACATTCTTTATTCTGTTCTATTCTTTCCTGATATATTTCTTGATTTACATCTATTCTGTTCTGTTATATTCTTTATTACTTATTCTGTTATTCGTTACTCATTTAACACAATAATACTCATGTATACTAACAGACTCTGTTTTCATATACTATAAGTTTGAGTTCAGTTAAAGAAAAGCTTATGTAGAATAATCGCTGAAATAAAAAATCAAACTTTTCATATTATTTTATAGGGCAATTTAATTTTTATTTCTGCAGATGGTTTATAAATGTGTAAGTCAGTCCAGAATAATGAATAATTATTAGGACCTTTCCAAGCCTGTTGTGTCTGTCCTTCACGGCACCTCCCGTTTAATCATTGTTACACGTCGACCAACGTTGGTTTTGACATTCCAAGAGGTGTTCCATTTCATTAACTACCATTGTAGACTACGAGTATCTAAATTTGTCAGCCGTGATAGAAATACCAGTTCCCTTTAATTGTACAATTAATGTACTGCTCATTGACATACTTCAGGGAAAAACAAATTTTCTGTGTTCCTGTAGTTTAGTTTAGTCCAGAATGTAGTTTACAACCTGACGTCCAAGGCGAAATCGATAGGAGAGGGAGACGAATGACAGACTGACTGTGTTTCGTCTCTTCAATAATTAAAGTAATTGAACTTATCCTATTTCTGCCTGATCTTTAAGAGGCGTGCTTCCCTTCACTGGCTTTTCTATGGGCCAAGAAATCAATTTGATGGTAATGAAGCGATTGAATGTCGCATTCTTGACTGCCGTTGTCCCACCAGTTGATGTTTTGTTAGACCTTGAGGTGATGATTACAGGTTGGAGGAACTAAGTTATTAGTTGACAATGAAAAGCATGTGAGGCGCTTCGTTCTTACGCAAGTGTTTTTATGGCCAAATTCTCTGGACAATTTGTTTTATTGAAATTTATTCTACGTGCCACTTACTCAGCGTGAAGTCATGGCTTCTTGCAACCTTGGTAAAATCACCCCGACATACGAAGGACGGGTCTCAGTCTAGCAAGTCTGTCTCACGGTAATTTACAACGAGTACCACATACCAAATACAAAGTGTATCAATAACAGACCACGTGATTGCAACTGAATTTTTCAGACATTTTTACATACACTGAAGTAAGAAACTTAGGATGGGGAAACTATTGTGACGGAAGAATTCATCTGGTACCACACAAACCCACAAAAAATACATGTGTTCTTCAACTTTTTTCAATTTAACTCATCGGATTGTCTGGTCTAGTTGCATATTTTTAGAGAAAACGTAAAATTGACGTAATTTCCAAGTTCTTCAGTTTTTACTTTTCTGCCGATTTTGCCAAGTTCCCTGTTACGCAATTATGGCTTGGATTTTGTTTTCTGCCTAGTGAAGACTATAATAATATGTTTCAGTGTTCAGCCTCTCCAAACCGATTTGGACTTCCGAAATGGAGAAGACTGCTTTGATGAAGTCGATCCTGATGAAGATGATTCAAACGATGAAAATAATTGGAGAAATGATTATCCAGATTCAGAGTAAGTGTTAACAGAATTATACATGCGTATGTATCATGTACAAGTCTTAAGGTTGTATCCAATCGGTACAAATGACAATGCCGGCTGTGGAGGCGGTGGGTACTTCTAAATTAAACTCTACAAGGATTCAACTCGTACCATTTTTCTAGTGTTCTACTCCTAGCGATGTTAAGTTCTATTACGTATTGATGGACAGTACATACAGCTCTAAAGCATATTTTTTTACTTTTCAGTGTTTATGTCGACGAAGATGATAATGAAGATGAAGAGGACGACTACCTGTCTAGACAGCTTAATAAATTTCATTTTGGTACGTTGGAAATGTTCAGAAGTTGATTTCTTTGACATAGATCTCGATTTTTGAGTTTGTGAAAACTTGTTTAATTTGGTGTTCGAGTCTCATCCTTCCTGATGAGTAAAATCAAGAATTTAGGCCCGAAGACGAGGTGGCCGAGTGGTTAAGGCGTTGGACTGCTAATCCAATGTGCTCTGCACGCGTGGGTTCGAATCCCATCCTCGTCGACTAGTTTTTTTTCATTTTTACCAAGCTTTGTGTTTCTTATAATGTTACTTCTTTTACAAATTTGTTGTAAGGTTGCTCACTTTCTATTTGAGGTATTGTTAGTGTGCCAGGACCATCTTGCAGACTCCTGCTATACTTCGTTTCAAATTACCTGGTTTAATGTTCTGACAGCAGTTTTATTGAATTTCTCATTGTAAACTTCAGGTACAGAAGATAGCGGCAAGTCGTCCAGTGATTCAGGGGACGAGAGATACCTAAATTACGACGACGATGAAAAATATCTTTACTACGAGGAGAACGACTTTCACAGAAGTTATGCCACGTATAAAGCAAAAGCCATCAAGGAGTTGGGCCTGTCGAAAGATGGCGATGATGACGATGATGATGATGATGCAGAACTGAATTACTCCACGAGCACCGATGATGAAGAGTACAGCGACTGTCGAGATTACTGATATCGGTTTTGAGACTTCTCTTTGATTGATTGTGCTAAAAGAGAATAACGTCCCAGTTGAATAGTTAGGAAGGAGTTTTGACTGAGACGAACACCCCCGACTGATTTTTACTTGCTGTTGTGATTTTTGTGTTTTATAATCGTCTTCCTGATGTTTTGTACAATTAAGTCCTCAACAAAAGTTTGGTGCAATGTATATATTGCTCGAAATACAGTTTTATTTTGTGGTAATTTGGTGCTTAGTAGTTTTGTGCTCATCCCGACCGTGAAGTGATGCAGTTCTGTAGTTTAAGACTTTACTTTCCCAGTATGGTTACATATTTACTTAGTATTTCTTCGTATTTGAGGATTTGGTAACCTTTAGATGAACTCATTTTGAAATTTTGTTCATTTTTTACTGAATTGGTACCTGCTTCTTCCTTTATCGGTATATACATCCTATGGATACACATGTTGAGAAGCCAACAATTGAAGTTCTTAAATTTTTCATGGCAATACTTCCCTGTGCGGAAGCGTGACTGATTCTAATGAATTAATTTATATCCATCTATTGTGCTCAAGGTGTATTCTGTGGTATTCTCTTACCCAATTCTCCATACTAAACAACTGGTGATGAACTTAGCCAAAGCTTAACGAAGCACTTAGTTACGTTGTGTCAGTTTGATATATTGCTTTAGGTTTGCATGAAACTAAGTTAAGAGTAGGCATAACTTGGCAGTGTGGTTCATACGTCACAAGGTGTACACATCTGCCTTTGCTACTTGAGCATGTAAAACGTGGAAGCAATAAATACTTATTAAAGTTTGTTATAAATAGGTCCGAGTTCCCAAATATGTATACGAAAACTAAAACTAAAACGAATAGCTCTCTTGTATAGGTAGCTTTCTAGCATAGGTACCCATTTATTAAATAAGATTCTCTCGTAAGCAAAGGGTACCTGCGTACCTTCTCCAAATCATCACCTACTTCGTTGTAGTGATAGTTTACCACCGATCGATACTACCTCTAATTGTCAAATGGCCAGAACCTTCGCGTTGCGGCATACAAAGAACAATGTACCTGACACCAAAAAAGTACGCCTTATTCCCCCCGTTATAGTTTTATTTAAATACAATCGTTCACCTAAAGGTTTTTGCTTCTTTTTTGTAATCGTCTGCATCAGATTTTGTAGAATTTTGTGAATTTGTACTTGTCCTCTGGATCCATTTCGTTTCTCGTGCTCGCGTACTCAAATCTCAATTCTCCTGCGCGTCCCATCTCGTTTCCTTTGAAGTTGAATCGATTGCTGTCGTCCTTTGGCGGGTTTCTGGCATTCCTCAACTTCAACATCAAAGGAGGCTCGTTGCACGTTCTCGACGACGGATTCTTTGATATCCTCAGACTTTTCCCCTTGTCGTCTTGTATGACTTTGTCTATGAGTTCCCTGGCATTGTTGAATTCGCACTTGTGCCTGAACATCTCGTGCTCTTTCTTCAGCAATATCAACGGATCTATCTTTTTGGGCGGCTCCACCTTCAACTTCTCTCCTTCGCTTAGACTTTGGACAACCTCGTAATCCGAGGCCTGGCACTCGGTGATGAAGTCGGCCTTTATTGTATTCGAAATCCGAGGTATTTTTCTACCCTTGACGTCCAGGTCGACGGTCGCGAAGGATGGCGAGTAATTTTGACGGTAGATCAACTCCCACTGCCCCGTGCTCGCACTCTTATCGGCTCTTTTGTCGACGACAACTGAAGAAGAAGAAGATATTGGTGAGGTGTAGTCGATGGGTACCGGAAAAAGGCAACCCTCAGACACTACCTTTTATGACGTCCCTCAGCATTTGTGGACAAAGCCTGGCCGTAACCTTCGTGCTTGGGTCCATCGCCGGGTTCTCGTTGATTTCTATCAGCCAAGGTCCGTCTTTGACGTTCGAGCTGAGCATAAAATCAGCCCCGTAGACCTCGAACCAGTTTTTTCGGGGCCCGTCGAAATTGTCCTGCGCCGAGAGCATCACACTCACAATGGCATCCTTCATGCCCGGGTAGATAACTTCGTTCCAGACATTCGGATGACCTATGGAACTAACGGGATGAGAGAGAGAGAGAGAATATCAATTTGACGATCGTGTTGCGGGAGTGAATGGCGAAACTTCCGTGTCCTACCTGAGATACATTTGAAATGTCGCGGAGTCCCACATGTTCTGATCAAAGAGTGAAGTGTCAAACCGGTTGACGTACTTCCTCTGAACGGAATTGTTGGACAGATGAACGGATTCGTGGAGGTTTCGCAATGCGAACGGTTGAGTGCAAAATCTCAAATAGCATTCCCTGAAGCAAAGCGATTACAATGCAGTCACCGTGGTGGTCAAACTACTGTACACTACACTCTGTACATTACCATACACTTGTAGGTGTGCACTCACTTGTACATCCATATCTCGAGTGGAGTCAATTTGGTGATCATGAACCACTGCCTGATATCGAATTTTGTGTTGTAAATGAGGAAAGGTTTCTCTGAAAATTAAATTTTATTAGAGTGACAGAAATGATTTCCTAAACGATCAGAGTTGAAGAACAAGTACAAGAGGACAACCGCGAAAGGTGGTGTCAACTAGGAGTGCAACTGGCAACCAATAACTACAAAAGACCGACCTATGTACTTCTGAACGATGTACTTGGAGTGCTGTCCAATGTAATAAACGTTATTCGTCAGAAAGATTCCTCTCCCACAGCTGGCACAGTACGGCTTCATGATCCACATGTTGAGTCTGCCGTCAATGTCTATCTCCGGGCAGTATTTCCTCATGACCCTCAAGATCTCGACAGCTTTCGTGTAGACCACCTGATTGTAAAAGTAGTCGTCTGGGTGAGAGAGGTAAGACAAAGGACGTGTTTGAGAGGAGGTGGACTCACCATCAACTGGGCACTTGAACTCTCCTGCAGTTTCCCATGGTCATTGGCGATGGTGTAGAACCACTGCAGAAAAGTGTTCCATTCGTCCTGAAGAGGCTTCGGCTCGTCTATCGCACTCAGGTCCTCGTTGTCTTTAAATTTCATGTACCTTTCGCATTGCTTAATTGCAAACTCGAAAGCTCTCAGGGGTACCTGACAATTAAAATTGACTTTCATGGTATTTCATGAGAAGACGACCCCTTCGCACGGATGGTTAGGCAACATACTTTCCCTTTCCTCGTTTGAACGGCTTTGATGCCTTTGTCGAAGAAAGTGTCTGCCAACCATTTGAGCATACCGATGCAAGCCGTCAGCTGGAAATCCTGGAAGAAAGCCTGCAGGTCGTCTGCTTCTCCTGTGTTGTACATACGAGGAGATTTGGCCGGGGAGTGAACTTCATTCGCATACCACTGAATGTTGTTCAAATGGTTCCACAGACCGATCTGAAAGCAAAACAAACGAACCAATAGCTGCTTTCTGCTTGAGAGGACACTTTCTCGGGTACAGGTGTCGTACCTTTGTACAAAAAGTTGTTCTCTGAAACTTGTTGATGATCTCAGGGCTGTAGTTGAAGCACTTGAGGTGTATGGCCGGTTTTATGGAGAGCCACATGAAATGGATCTTGGCGTTTGTTGACTGTATGATTTTGCTGATGGCTTTGGAATCTCCCTCCGTGTACACCACCTTTGGAAGCTCTACGGGTTTCTTCCCATCTGCGTTTTCATTTTTCTTTTCTGTGTTTTCTTGCTTTGTGCTCTTCTCCGCCGGTGCCTCCTGGGCGGTCTTCTCCGCTATGGCTTGCCTTATGGTCTTCTTTCCTTCTCCCACCGTTTCCAGCATTGTCTGCAGGCCTAGTGCCAAAGGAGTCGGCTCCGACACCTTTTCCTCGCTTTCCTTTTTCGAATGTTTCCCGGTCTCCTTCGTCTTTTTGCCCGTCTTCCCGGTACTCTTCTCCTTCGTCTCTTTCTTTTCGTTTTCCGCTTTCTTTTGTGCTGCAGTTTGGCACTTGACAACAAATTCCCGTATTTCGAAATTGCTGACCTTTTTATCCGACGTCGGTGGCGTGATCCTGAAGAGCGAATCGGACTCCTTCACACTGAGGTCTGATATTTTTTTTGCAGGGATGACGGGCACCAACGACATCCTCGACTTGTCCATCGCCGACTTCAGAGGAACCGATTTTGTCACCGTTTCTTCCAACTCGTTCACGAAGAGCTCTTTGGCAGCTAAGATGGCTTCAATTGTGTCTGCCGATCAGAAGGAACGTGTCAACCCCTTTAACTTGTGTGTTCTTCTGTTGTAAAAGTAGGGAATTAGCAAACCGTACTGGAGTTCCGAGGTCCTTCCGTAAGGAATTTCTCGCGGTCGGGAATCGGTCCCGCAGGCGGAGGCCTCCTCCTCGGTATGAGCCTTTTGTCCGGTATCACTTCTAACCATCCCCTGTTCAAGAGTTCCTCACGAACCGGGCGAACTATATACCAATGGTTGTCAAAGATACAAAAAATCTTGTGTTCCTAAAAATACAACTCTTTGCATTTCGGAGGGTTCGGAGTGTCCCATCGAGGATTCATGTTACTTACGCGAACGGCATGGTTGACGAGGTCCCTGAGTTCTGCCGATTTGGTGACTTTCGGTTTGAAAAGACTCGGACTCAGCGGGGTGACGAGAGGGTTAGGCGGTGGTAGCGACAGCTGTTTCCCTTCTAAGTGTAAGTCTTGAGTCCTCTGAAATACAAAGAGCGGTTAGACATCAGAGTTGGGTGAAGGGTCGCGCCAAGGTACAAGGTGGGTCACTCACTATTTTTGTTTCTTTGTAACTTTTCCTTTCATCGGGGTCTCGCCTGTCCAACTTCCCTGCACTCTTGAGGACTACCACTCGGTCCGTGTAAGTCCTCCTTTTCTCTTTTTTACTGTCGTCATCAATCGGTTTGACTGCTTGATTGTCTCCAGAGGTTACCGTCACGTATTCCTGGAAGGATAAATCGTTCTTCCAGGTACCCTGTAACCTGTTTTTCAATTCACTAGACTGCGGATGACTCATCCATTCGTTTACCACTGTTTTCTTGCCGGTGTCCTCCACAGCACCATCTCCTCCAACTTCTTTCTTTTTCCTTCTGAGTTCTAACTCGAGGAATGCCTGGACCACTTCACTGTTCCGTTTTCCCCCCGCGATTCCGTCTAGTTTGGTGACCGGCGGCGGTTCCTTCGCATTCGTAATGTCTTCGATCTTCGTTCCTTGATCCGACTTTCTGTTTGTCTTCGGCTCGTCGTTTCGCACATTGTCCTCAACCAAAACATCTTTTTTTTTCTTCATTAGTGGTTCCACCTTCAATTCGGGTATCGCCTTGTAGTCGGCACTCTGTGTGTTCCTGACTTTCTGAAGCGGCTCCGTCGTCAGTTGAACCGGCCTGTCCTTCACTTGAACGCATGACTTGGATGCGATCGCCTGAACCTTCTGCGCGTGTCCCTTGAGGATTTCGTTTATGTGTATCTTCCTGCAGTCGGATTTTGTCAGTTTGACGTCATCTTCTCGAAGCAGGTTTCCGAGTGATTTACGCTCGATGCTCCTACTCGATTTCTCCGACGTAATCGCTTCAATGAAACTTCTTCGCGGAGGCGAGTCGCATTTTAGGTTTACACGGTTCGTGATTCCCCATTGCTCTGAGACACTCGTGTGGTCGGTCACCTTGTCAACCTGTGGTTTACGGTCGACCGAAGAGGTGAACCCGTCCAACCGAGATTTTCTTCTTCCCTTAGTGCTCCGTTTCCTGTCATCCTGTCTCTCCGACTCACCGATCAGTATCCTCAGGGTTGCGTGCTGGCCTCCTGCCTCCTCCCTACCTTTCTCGTTGTCTCTCTGTCCTACCTTGATGTGATTCTGGCCGTTTTCGAGAATGTTTTTTTTCCGTTTGGCGTTTTCGGATTCACTCATTTATGGCTTGTCCTCATCAATGGGACGGGGAACACATAAGTTAAGTCCTGTGTTAAACGCGGCGACGACACGGAAACGTTTCTAACGCGGTCTTTTGGGTTTCTCTGCCGTTTGACGTATAGTTTTGCCTTACTCTTACCCGTCTGACATTCATCCACGAGGGACCCCTGGTTTGTCTAACTATTGTCCACCCTGGGACTGACTGGGGAGTCACTACGAGTCACATTTTGTGCGCTCGAGGATGAAAGAGAATAGTTTTGTGGATTTACCTAAATTACACGTCAGATTTAATATTGTTTATCCCGAAACCGCGTCCCCAATTTTTTAACGGCTTTGTTTTAGGACTTTCATATTGCCGCCCCTGTGCCACAGCGGGCAATATTGGCAGTATTGATTGTTGATATAGTCAGACCGTTTCCGTCAAAACTGGATTCCCTGCAATGTCAAATGACGCACACGTCGCCACGTTTCTGCGACACGAATTGCGTGTAGAGGAAAAAATGGTACGCAACGCATTGTTTGCGTCGTGAAAACACCGTAAACCCACCACCTAGGTAATTTATAAACAACAAGATTGTTACTTTTGTCAAATAAAATACACATTTCAGTTTTAGGCTGTCAACGTGTGAATATTTTTTGCCAGAAGTAATAGAAAAGAAGTCATCTAACGACGGTAAAGGAGTAAATTGGTACATGACACTCTCTTTGCGAATTTGAATGTGTTTGTGATGGAACTGTAAGAAGGAACACCTTCATAAATCACAGCTGATCGCATCAAAATATATTTTTCATCAACTTTATACATACGCGTTTATGTACACTAATTGTAGAATCATTAGGTGACATGGTTTCTACACTACTTGTCACGTAAGAGACAACTAAGGCGTTACTGTACCTGAGAACTCGTTTGGTTTTCCAAGAATATTGTTGAGTAATTGTACAGGCAGCATGTTAGTTTTCGTTTTGTGGGTTTAACTCGATATTTTTGGTCCCCAGGTGACATAATCACAGTAATAACAATTGTAACATCGCTTAATTTCAAAAAAGTTTCTTTATATTTTACTACTTTTTTTTCTCACGGAAATAGTCATGTAACGCTTTTTTTTTGAGTAAAGAAATGTAGAAAAACCGTACTGGGGAAGGTGAAGATCAATGTGGGAATCCAACAGGGAACTGAGTGACACGACAATAGAAGAGTACATCAGGAATGTTCAGTAACATTTGTACGAGCTAACGGACTTTCTTCTTTGGGCAAGATAGAAGTTGTCATCAATCCGGCGGAAACAAACGCTCTTTAATTCGTTTTCTTTATACTTCGGTCCCTTCCTTCCTGCGGGGGTAAAAAGGTTTCGTTACATTGCGATACGATGAGAAAAACACTTTAACTGAATACAAGTAACAACTAGGTAGAACTGCAGTGTACTGTCAAGTTGAGGGTTCGATTAAAACAGGAGGACTGTTCACTAGAAAAAACAAAATGAATCATTACTGGTACCGAGGTACTGGGCGACTTGTTCAGTACTCAGCATACATCCATCGGGTGCATGCATGAGAAGGTAAGGTAACGTTGCTGTATAAGCGGGGACACTCTAAAGGGAAATACAGTAAATAAAAGAAGAAAGTAAAACCAAGTTTTGTCGACGGTACAGGTACTTTGTCGCCAGGTTCATTTCCAACTCCCTGCCCAACAACGCCATTGCCCATCATTTTGTACTATCAATAAAACTGATTTTCTGTTTTCCCCCACGCGGACGGTGCTTGCATTTGAAGCTTCTTCCACGAAGACCCAACTTTTGCGTGGATGCAGAGTCAGTAGCGTTGGCCCTTTGACCTTCGCCCTCATCCTTCTGCCACGCCTGTCCTCCCTGAAGCCGATTCCTTTTCTTGCCATCCCCTTTTATCCTCCGCGATATACCCATGGCCTTTCCCAGGTACCCCCGAAGCCTCCGTCTCGTCTCGATTATGCTCGACCTACAACTCCTCACGTTTTCCACTGGTTGATGGTACTTTGTGCCGGACACAAATCTCGCGACTCCGGCAGCGAAAGTTTCGGTTTTTCTCTTTTCCCGATCCTGCGCCCCAAAAGCAGGACAGCTTCTAGGTGATGGATTGCTGTACGTACGAAAGCTCGTCTCTTTTAATTCCTCGATGAAACTTTTCGAAACTCCATCTGGGCTCTCTTCTTTCTGCTGGTAGCTTTGCAAGAATCGGAGCAGATTCCTGGTCGACGACTCGGTCAAGTCTTCTATTGCGATTAGACTATCCAGCTGGGAAGGCTCAATTCCTTGGACGCACATGTTTTCAGCCCCACGCATGGAGTTCTTCGCCCTCATGATCTCTCTCACTATGTGCCTAACCTTTGGGTCACGCAGAAGCCTGAACAATTCTTCCCGGCAACTTGTAGCCATGAGAGAACTCGTACTCGAGCTCTCCTCAATCAGAGAGGTTTTTGTTTGTTTGATCTGGTGCAACCTTTTGAGGTCTTCAATGTTCTTTCGCACCCAATCGATTTTGAGCCTTTTGTTTCCGGTTTGTTTCGTTTCGCTCAACTTCACTATGTGCAACATGTCGGCTAGTTGAGCTCTCGTCGAGTGCTCCTCGACAGACGAGGCTGACATGGAACTTTCGTTTTCTTTTTCTGTCGCCTCCCACGCTATTTTCGGCGAGCCGATTTCCCCACCCACCATAGATCGCTCCTTTGTACACGTGTAGAGTAGGGATTCGGAAGAACTTTTGCCCTTACTTTTTCTACTGTCGGATCTGGGGTCTCCATTTGGCCTGTACGCTTTCTTTCCCTTTATGCAGAGGCTCATACCCAGATATGGAGGAATGGGTGGACAATTTTGCCTGTACACCATTTCGAAGGCACCTGTCGAAGCACTTTTGTTGTCCCTTCTGTCTATCACCACTGAAAAGCAGAAAGCGATTAGAACTGGTTCCTGTCATACACTACCTCCACCACTGGACGAGGAAAATCACCTTTTATTATGTCCTCCAGGACCTGTGGACACATTCGAGCCGTCACGCTAGTACTGGAATCCATAGCCGGGTTCGAATTGATTTCAATCAACCATGGACCATCGGTCAGGGTGTCGGATATCATGAAGTCGGCTCCGTATAACTCGAAGCAGTTTTTCTTCCGCTCCATACTGTCTTGAGACGCTAGTAAAGCTCCGATAAAACTCTCTTTCATGCCTGGATATATATATTTCTCCCACGCGTCCGGGTAACCTATGGCTCTGGCAAAAACGAAAAACCGAAAGTTAACAAAATTCATACGTTCGTCTCACCTGACAAACTCAACAACACTTACTTCAGGTAGGTCTGAAAAGTGTAACAGTCCCACATGTTTTCGTCGGGCAATCCGCGGTCTCTTTTTCCGTTCTTGTACTTTTTCTGCACAGCGTTGTTGCATAAATGTATCGATTCGTGAGTATTGTTCAAGGTAAAAGGTTGCGAGCAGAAACGCAGGTAACTCTCCCTGGAAAATGGTTAGAGTACGTTTAAAACGTCACAGCGGTCAAGAGAGCATTCGACTGAAGAGGAAAATATTCAAAGCACCTGTACATCCAAACAGTGAGAGGATATACGTTCGTCACGAGAAACCACTGCCTAATGTCGAACTTCGTGTTGTAGATAAGGAGCGGACGTTCTGAAGGTAAAAAAAGGCAAACCGTGTTTGTCAACAAGTCAACTGTAGAAAAAGAGAGAGAAACAAAAAATGCTTGCAGCACTGCTTACCTATATACTTTTGTACAACGTATCTGGTCTCCTTCAAAGAACATGGATTGACTATAAGCAGTATTTGGTCCAGGTGATTCTTTATAACTATACCAGCTCCGCAACAACGTCCTCCGGGTTTGACTATCCAGTAGTTTTGATAACCCTCTATATCATACTGAGGCCAATGTGGTTTTATAATATTGAGCATGGACTGAACATTGCCGGCTATTGTCTGGAAGTCATAGTTTCATTAATAGATCGCCACATATTGTACCTCGGCTCCTACTCAGATCTACTACCTTTATTGATACTCCATCTTTGCTACTCTTTAGTATTTGTCCATCGTTGACTATCCTGTAGTACTGAGTGATGAAATTGTCCCACTGATATTCCCAAACCGTTTGCGGTTCCATTATGTCTATGTCCTCGTGCTGCTTCGTCTTGACAAATTCTGTGCACCTTCGCAATGCAAATTCTATGACGTTCAGCTCGATCTGCGATGGAGAGATGGTATTGTCATCGTAAACCAAGAACAAATTTTTCAGAGGAAGTTGAAGTACCTTTCCGTCCGTCGCCCAAACCATCTTTTCTCCTCCGTTTCTGTAGTTTTGCATAAACCACTTGAGTAGTCCGATGCACGCTGTGAGTCGGAAATCATCCTTGAAGGCTTGAAGCTCGTCCTTCACGGAGGTGTTGTACGTCCTTGGGAACTGAGTGGAACACACACCCGCCTCGTAGTACCACTGAATTTGTTGTAGAGAATTACACAATCCGACCTGGGAACAGAAGCCAATATGTGATAGGGAAATGTCTTTTTCTACTTTCTAAAATTCTTGCTCCGATTTAGGCCCACCTTGTTGGAAAAATAGGCTCTGGGGAGGCGGTTGATCATTTCAAACTTGTCGAAATCCTTGTAGCAGTAGTAAGGGAAGGGTCTACTCAACCAACACAGGTCCTCTGTCACGTTCCTTAACATCCTATTCATGATCTCAACCTCACCCTGACCTGAATAACGAATCTGATCATTGTGTGCAAAACCACAGTTTGTTTGAATGGCCAACCGCATTGCCGCTACCGTCTGGTTTTTCTGAACAAATTGAAAAGCAGCGTCATCTGATTGGAGAGAAGAAAGAGAGGCAGGTATTGTAGTGAGGGTAGTGAGCAGGATCCGGGGTGTTTTCCAAGTGTGCACAAGTCGTGGAACTTAGTCTCGGTCAACTGGGACCAGCGGCGGTTGTCGAACGCGGTAGACCTGACAAACTTACATAGACCTATCTCCTCGAACTTGTTGATCCTTTTTCGGGTCTTGATATCTGTGTCTATCTTTTCTATCCAGCCTCTCTGTCTGAGAGCGTTTCGAACGGAGTTGTAACAACCAGTCATTGAATATATCTTATGGTTCTGAAAGCAGAAGAAGGGAACTCAAAAACAAAACTTTCGTTGAGTACACCACCAACTCATGTAAACGTTTACCTTCACCGCATTGTCCACCATTGTTCTCAACTGCACAAGTCTTTGACTGTTGACGAAGGATAAACGGGGTTTAGAGACTGATAGTGCCACTTGAGAACTTGTTCTTCTACGTCGATTCAACAGAGATGCTCCCTCGACTTTTTGATTCTGAAACATCCCACAAATATCACCAAGAGTACGGGATTGGTGACATCCAGAAATTGCCAGGTGTCCGACTCACCTTCAGTTCTAACTTGGACAATGCGCTATTCCGACGCTTGATGCTGCAGACGCTGTCACATGTTGCCACAGCACTGGGTGGTTCCGAGTTCAACAAAATCTCTTTGAGTGGCGTCAAATGCTGTATGTATTCTGGATCCGGACGGTTCCGAACGACTCCGGACTCAGAATCGACTGCGATGGTTCCCTTATGTTGTGACTTCCGCCTGTTGCGGGAGGGATTTTTCATTAAGCTTTTGGGTATCTCGGCTGGTGTGTCATCACCGGTCAAGTCGTGACTCAGCTCCGTCTTCTTAAACGGGTGACAGTTGTTTATTGATGTTTTGGTAACGAACGTCCATGGCGTCAGACCCTGAGGAGTCTTGCCACCGAACAGAGCCTTCAGTACAGGATTTTCCTTGTTGGTCTCAATGTGGGTGTCGACAGGCTTCAAGAAGGGCTGCAACAGAAACGACGATTGCTGTTTGTAGTTATTTATGTTATTCTTTGACTTCTTCTTCGGCGACATTTTCACTCAAGTTCTCCTCATCGTACTCTCCAGCATCTAATCCACCTATCCGCCGATACTGAATTTTTCCAGGGGCAACATTGGTTTTTGGAATTTTTCTATTACATTTTCGTTATTTTTCTATAACTTGGGGGGGCACCGGTTGTTTAACCGAAATGAAATTATCCGCGAAATTTTGTGTTATCAAACTTACATCGCCATTTTGACGACCGGTCGACTCGTCCGTTTCCAGTTCCGGACTGCGATTTTCCGATGTTTTGCCCAAACCAAAATTCAGAATGGCGGGTGCGAAGAATTCGGTCAAGTTGTCCGGGGGTATCGTCTGTACGGTGACAGACATTACACTGTCTGTCGTTTCTTCGTTACTTCGACCGTGTCAAACTCTTTTACTTTCGCTCTTCGAATACCCATAAACCTAGTAGAACAAAAATTATATTTAAATTATATGCTACCTTTTCTTGGAGTATTAAGAAAGCTACACTAGATGTACTCATGTAACTACAATATATTACATAAATTCTTTCTATTAAGTCGCACGCAATAATTAATAATGTATTGAACGTTTTAGCCGCACTACTTCAGTTGCATTATATCTTGAAGCCGTAATTAGGCCAATTTATGCCAATAGAAACATCTTTCTCTTTCATAATGGTTCTGTGTTACATTTCTGTTAACTAATAACCAACAATAAGAACTTCTTTTTCTTCTTAACATAAATTTAGTTTTCTTTACAGTCTAAGTTTAGTCCGAGGTCGAACTCATACAGTTCTGTATAAGTTTTTTATATATCAATCA
This sequence comes from Polyplax serrata, assembly GCA_037055365.1. Taxonomy (NCBI): domain Eukaryota; kingdom Metazoa; phylum Arthropoda; class Insecta; order Psocodea; family Polyplacidae; genus Polyplax; species Polyplax serrata. The sequence continues at coordinate 8,683,045 of JAWJWE010000038.1, read as the reverse complement.
GTTTTTAAAGAATAATAGAGTTGGGGTAATTTCGTTTTACTGTAAGGTTCTTTGAATGTTGAGCCTTTTGTTGTTTATATTTCTGCTCAACATAAATTTGTGGATTTTTAGATTCTTATTACTTACCCTGTTTTTCTTCCTGAACTATTTTTTGCTGTGTTTTCCTTTGTCCGTTTGATTCTTCCAACCTTGGTAATCGGTCAGTTTCAGTTTTCCCTTACACCACTGCCGTCAGCAACTCCCTTCCCGTGAAATTCATTCACGCCTCTCAACCCTAACTCTAGTTACACGGGTAATCCCAGGAGAAGCTCTACGTGTTACGTTATACCGACAGAGAGGATTATCGGTCATTGACTGTGGCTTTCGGTAAATGGGCCGTTGCCCATCGGGTGTCGAAATACGACGCGATCCGTTGGATTTTTCTCATATGACGACGACCGAGAGAAACTGGAGGTATCAGGCTCGGAAAACCTGACACCCCAGCCGAGTCACCACAACCAAAAATGATTAAAAAAAAAGGAAAGGCGATTGGAAGAAATGAACAAAAGGCCGGGTGAAAAGGCCTGGGTATAAAAGAAACGCACAAGAACCACCGTCAGCCTTCTTGCTAACCCCCGAACCCGGCGCGAACCTTCGATCTGCCTTTCCCAATGCGAGGCCCTCAACTAGCTTCAGCTGAAGACTCTTGAAAGGCCTTAGCAACGTCTCCCGTCACCTGGTGGCACCTGACGAGTGACGTCACGGTCGTGACATACTTCCGGCGCTCTTTTAACCTCCTTTCTGAAAATAAAACCGTCCCTTAACCTCCTACCGGGGCATAATTCTCGCCCTTTTCTTTAAGGCCTGAAAATCGAGTCATCACGCTCCATCTGCTGCACTGTTCTTTTTACGTTTAATACCCTAAGGCTTCCTCACGATGGAAGGGTTCAAATTTTTCACGGTGCAGTAACCTGAAACAAAAGATAGTTTCTCTAAGTGTTGGTAACCTAAACCACGCACTACACAAACACACACACACACACGTGACGTGTTTTTATTCTATAAATACTTACTCTTTTCTAACGTATAAGATATGTTTTTCTATCTTAAATCATAACGTGATTCGTACAATATAGGCCTCTTATTTCCAATATTAAATCGAACTATGAATAATAAGCCATTTATAAAACAAAAAATTTAAACCCCAATAAGTTAAAGCCATAAAACTTCTTGCCCCTTTTGTCAGTTTTCCCCATTGTCTTATTTCTTTTAAAACGCATCTTGTTATGCACCGCACCCGTAGTTATAAACCAATAATACTCCCATAATATGCGATTGTATTTTTAGCATAAACTGAAATAATACGCAGGACGTATATATACATATACGGTGCTTAATTTACGTAGTATGTATGAATGAACAGTATGAACAATTGTACATGTAATTTATGATGATTGAGTAACATTGAAGATTACCACAATCTCAAGAAGGCCTAATTAGAGAGTAAGGTACATGTAAAAGTAGCTAATAATACATAACAATGTGAAGAGTATTCCTAGTTGAACATGAACTACTACAAGGGTGAACTGAGCTTTAGTTCAACACGAAAATAGTTTCTTCTACTAATGGAAGGTAACGGGTTAAATACCTGAAAATGAGAGGTCGCGAAAAATGGGTCATGGGAAATTGGAAAACTGTTGCAATCGGATCAGATAAGAGGGGTTTCCATGATTAACCCGCCCTTATTCCGGGGTTGAACCCGTTCGAAGGTTCGAGTAAAATTTATTTTCGGGTTGAACTCAATTACTTTCACTTTATTACAAATTTCTCCTGCCTTTCTAACAGCCGAAGAAGTGCAATTTTCCTCACGGACGCCATCGGATGTGCTATCGGTAACGTACCCTGAAAACCCGGTACCAGGTACTGGAACTTCGACTTTAACAAACGAGTACGACGCTTGGAATTGAAAATAAAAATAATTCAGAAACTTAAATAGAAAAACTTCGTGTTTTTTCTTCCGAAAAGAAAAAAGTTATGAAAATGCGAGTTGTTTAATTAGCACAGAACATAAGAGACCACAATACGAAACGCTAATTGTCTTCTTGCGTAATTATGTTGCGAATAACTCAAATTTAAATTTTGTCTTACTTTGACGTTTTAATTTACAATAACAAATAAATTTCGAAATTTATACGCATACATAACATAGATTTCCTTTTTAAGCGATGAGTGTTTTCTTTCTTTAAGTCTCATATTCCCCTACGCCTCTATCAAAGTGCACAAGATGATCACCTTAAGGTAATCATTAATTTCCTTAGCCACTACTGAGTGCTTACACCATGATTAATAACAATAATAATAAAAATAACTACATTACCATCACAGTTTGCGCCGATTAAATTACCACTGACCATCAAGAAGCATTTATATACTTTCATGTACTCAATACACCTTACGTTTTTATTTAGTAATTCGTGATAATTCATAATAATTCAAAACTACCTGGGTTGAAATGTTTATTTAGTATAGAACTCAGCAGCTAAGCAATTTATGATGATTTTTTAATAACAGTTGATCGATTATGATGTACATATTTTAAATAGTTCAAAGGAATCCATTGAACCGTTATTAAATCCATAAACCTACTAAACATTGTGATACCACACACCACTTAAATTTACGTAAGAATAATTAATAATAATTTTATTAAACCTAACAAATTCAATTCTTTTCTCGGTAAACGTATTGAAATTTTTTATTAATTATTTTCATTTAATATGTGTTCATTCGTCATGGGTGCTTCCTTTTAGGGTAACGTAACAAAATACAAAAGAATTAAATAAACCCCGTCAATAACACGTGTGGAGCCACAGAAGAATATCATACATTACCGATATTAAGACATACAATTGATTTCATTATGTTTACTCAATTCCTCCAAATAATCCTTCTTACCATGTTATTATTTCTCGGCCTTTCTCTTGCAAACTCTTTAAATGCTTGTTTCAGTGCAACAGGTAGATATTAATCCCTCTTGAATTCATGAAATGGAATTTCTCTGCATCTCCCCCTAACCTTTCGCAATGAGGGAAATGACATATCGGACATATCTCGCTAACTTAACTCTTTCAATTAGAATTAATAACGGTCACGCAACCTTAGTATTTTCATTTCATTGTTTTCTTTCGTTGCTACTGTAATCCAGTCCGTTATATTCTTAATTTCATGTAAAGCATGTCTCTGCATAAAATTTCGTAACAGTGTATACAAACCTACCTTTATTACATTTAATGACTCAAAAAATAATTTCCTCACCAGAAAAATAGTTAGGGGCATATTGTCGTAACAAACTTTGCTATGTTTCATAAGAAACAGAGCTAGGTGTTAGGCATAGAAACTTCACCAGTTCAGTATAACAAGCGGATAATATTCTTTAATTACACGTAAATAATAGAATGCCTGATACTGTAATAGAATCATTATTGTAGTTTATTTTTAGTTCACAAACTCATCCCGCACCACCTCAATTTGAGGTAATTCTACCACAGAAGTCGGTCAAAGAGCGAAAACATGCAAAGGGAACCATAATTGCACATGGAACCTAGACGAAGCATTTCCGGTCAGTTGAAAATTCAAATTCAAAACCATAGGCGTCAGTTTTTCGTTTAGCTCCGAGACAATTAAAAAAATACGTCGAAGAAGAATTGAAAATGGGAAACCGCACAGGATGATCAACTCCAAATGGAACGGAGCTCTTTTCTTAACTTTTTTCTTAACTCGAGTGACAATGACCGGACAAAGAGAATCGATTTGCACAAAAGGTAGACAGTGAGCATTGCTTCTTTCTCCACTCCTCGTCCGACTACTCTTGTTGGTCAGGTTCTCCATTTCACGCCTTTGACGTGTGTACACCTCTTCTTACTCTCTTCTCCAATTCGGGACGAAGGGAACGAACGAATGAAATGGCAAAAATTTCATTTGTAAGCATTTTGCTGGAGTTTTCAGCTCCACACGATAGGCATCTGCCGGGTATCGAATTCGGTCGAATAAAATAGGTTTCGTGCCTTACGATGTTTCGCCACACCCATCTTGCGTTTCCTGATACCTCACTTTTAAACACATGGATCGAATTAAATAGACAAAAGCACATTTCCTATCTTGGTTGCTGGACAAACCGACAATTCCACATATTTAACATAACTTATTTATTTACCTTTACGCAAATATCTTGCTACCATGTAACACCTGAAATAATATAAACCGAAACCTAAATTATTACCAATACCAAGAAAATGGTCAGGTGAGAAAATTTACTATTCCATTGAAGGTATCTAGGGATCGAACTCAACTAATTTCTCCTCTTTCTGTTAGGGTTGACATTAATCAAAAACTCTTAGGTAATCAGCTTTTCTCAATATTCTGAAACATATGGAGTCCCTACTCGTACGACAACCTAGAGGAAGAAAAGGCAGTTACGTCTGGAATGACTAATAAATAAACAGTTTTTTCGAACAGTAGAAGACACTGTTATGTGCAACTGAAGTCTTTCTCTCTAAAAGTTGTGCAATGTCCAAAAATGCAACTGCACTCCACCACTACTTTGTATTCTTCCCAAGAAGAATTTCGGGATTTATAATGCTCACCAAATCAATGTACTGGATTACGGGGATAAAGAGAGGACTAAAGAGGATTTCTAAGTCATGATGTCATCGATCCAAAAAAAGCCAGCCAGAAGACCAGAAACAAAGGAAAAGTTTTCGGGGGGGGTTGAAAAACTCGCTTTCCCGAAAGGGAAGGTCAGAGCCCGAAGCAGGGTGTAAGTGAATTGGAAACGTGGAAAATTGAACAATTCAAGCAGAGACAAGGCCAATAAAACATGTTCGAGATTTGGGCTCTTCGGTTTTCGGGAACAAATTGGCTTTATTTCCCGCGGAAAATGGGAAACGATCAGAAGGGAACCAATTGGAGAAATACGAAAAATGTGAAAGAAAAAATGGGAAATGCAATTATACATAAAACATATTTTTCCTCTCTCCTGTTCAAGGTTCTCATCGATTGCGGAAACCCTGACCTTAAAAACCTTTTCGTCACCGTTTGGCCCAAAAGTCTTCAATGAGGTGTTGACGTAAACAAAAAGAAACACATTTTCTTAATTAAAAAAATATAGTGAATGCTACACGATGCATAAAAAGTATGAACCTTAAAAATGACATACATAGATATACATAGGTATATCGTATAAACACTTGTGATATGTATACCGTGCATTCATAACTCTACCAAATAATACAGATACTGGAAAAACAACCAGAAACGTTACAAGGTCTAAGTCTAAGAAAACTAGTGCCAGTGATGGTTCTTCTTTGTGCACCAGAACAAGTCTGAACAAAATCTCACAAACTAAATATAGATGTTAATGTTATGGAAGACCTATGTACCACCATTTGACTTAATGCTGATCGGCTATTTTATGGGCATGGGCAGTGTCACTTTGCCTAAGGAAATATATGACACTGTCCTCCTTCTGTCCTGTGGGACAGACCACGGGACGGGGTTTTTCGAGGACCCTCCAAAAGGCAAGAAAAAAGACAATTTCCACGCCGGATATCTGTTTTTTATTGATATTGAACGGAACGCACGTGTCTCATCTCCTTAGGAAACTTTCCAACTTCCGGCCGAGAACTTTCTTCCCTTGACAATCAACGACACTTGTCTTCTCGGTCTGTCAAGGAACCGACACTTTTTTTTGACGGTCTTCAGTTTCTCCTCCCCAACGGCTAGACCAGTCCATCTTCCTATCAAGGACCGACCGCTTTCTCTTTCGACGGTACCTTTTCTCACTTCTCAATCAGTGGAACACGTTCTGGGCGTTGATTCTCCATGATGGAGACATCATTTGAGCGATTGACTGGAGGAGGATCGGTTTCGATTCAATTTAATCCTCCCGCACATCAATGTCAACTCTTTTCTCAACCGTCAACCGTCACGGCAGAAGTTCAGTAGGTCGCATGAAACGTGACAAACTTCCTTCCGATTCGGATACCGAAGTTGCTATTAATAAGACTACGAACGCGTCAGTTATGGTGCAACCCTTGTGCACGTTTCTTCCACCGACACATAGTGAGAATCAAAATCGAAAAGTCACCCCAGAGCCAAGGGAAAATATCACCCCTAGAACAAGTGTTTAAAGACAAAAAATGTATTAAATAGGAAAAAATACACTTCCGCCCTATGGAATACACACCCCTATTTGCAACCCTATTAGTCTCTAAAATAGATTAGACTTAATTCTAACAGTCCAAGACGATTAGAGTTAGAAGCGTCTTAATAACCTTATCGCCAGGTTCAATGCTCAATTTGTTCTTTTCTTAATTGCTTCCACGGGAACTCCCCGAGCATCCTGCACAGTCCAGAAAGGACAGACCCAGAATTTACTCTCCAGCAGTAAGAAACGTAGACGATTTCTATTTTTCCACGTCTATTTGTGGGCATCCCGGGGGCAAACTTCTTTTGAAATTTCCAAAAAATCTTACGGAGTTAAGGAAACCTTTTTCTTTCTTCTGTGGGAAACCTTGTTAAGTTAAACAATTTCCACGGGAATAGTTTTTTCTTGCCCCTGAGTAAAGAAAATGCATTTGAAATAAAGGGAACGTACCGTCAGCGAAAAATCTCTGCCGTTACCTGCGAACACGCAGTCGGTGTGTAAGTACAACTATTTATTTAAACTTTGTTTGAGTTTACTTCCCTCCAGCTAGACGAAACCCAACACACGAACTAGTTTTCCTTTGAAGTTTAAATTTCATGCCTACATTTCTGAAGTTTATAACTCTTAAAATGCTACTGTACTTATAGTACCACGTATGGGCAATAGAACCAACTACGACATTGAAATTGACAAGCTTAATATAACGGTTTTTTACATTCTTAAAGAGAATCTCCTGGACAATATCATTAAATGACAATACACCTGACTATCCATGACTATAAAACGATTCTCAATTACAAGAATTAGTGACCCGAAATGGCAGTTGACGGAGGTCTTACCATGACAACCAAACTTCAAAAGCTCCAAATCGATACTACTACAAAAAACATTTTCTTCGTCCACCTGGAGACTAAGTACCATCCTTCGTAGAAAATGTAAATTCATTGTGTATTGGAAACGAATAGGACTTTGAAGAAAATAACCCAGGGGAAGTTGATAACAGACCTGTTTAGTAAATTATGTGTTGTGATACTAACCATCATTAGTAGATTTATACACTCAAAGAATTCTTGCTTGAATTCTATGGAAAATAATATAGATAGATAAAAATTTTAATAGCCTTTCCAATAGTGGTAGGAAACTGAGATTGTTCTTACTGTAGGAAATCAGCAGTAAAACAAAAGAATGTTCAAAATGAAAATAATGTGTAAGCATGACTGGTTTGCAAATAGAACTTAATGAGGGCACAGAACATCAAACATCAAATAACTACCTAAGAAGGAAGGTGCTAAATTTACAAGTAGAGGTCCTACCCTTCATGCTCATTTGAAGTGAAACTCACTTAGTAAGCCTGTGAAGAATTTAGGGGGCTGTAAATGTGAAATGTTTGCAAACCTACCTGTACATAAATTGTATATAATAAACAATAAGTGCTCTCATGGACATCCCATTAAAAAAGTTTTGAACCCAAGCAAACAAAAAACCAGTACTTACCATTTATGATTATATTTTCTTTATTCCAAGTACTTAATGCCTTACATCAACAAATATTGTTCAAAATTTTTCACTCTCTGATTGGTAAAAGCCATTTTTCACTAGGTTTTTTTATTCTTCTTAGAATTGGACCTAGAAAAGTTATTTTTTCTTATTTATTCGGAAAGGCTTGTAAGATGAAATTCATATAAACTATTGTCCTCGACCACTAATAACACAATTAACTGGGTAAAACTATTAACTTTCATGATGTTAACATATGCATCAACTCTCATTTCATTACCTGATGCAATACTAAGTGACATGATTGAATGTTTTTGAATAAAGACATTGCTGGCAAGTTCACAAAATACCATTTTTTTATTATAAATATTTTATAAATAATTTATTTGATTTAAAATTCCCTGTAAAGCTAGTTACCAAACTTCATGAAAGATTTGTACATTATTAATCTTTTTGTCAAATAAATTTTTTATAACAACACATTAAGGTATTTTACAACAACAGTTACAAATTTGTTTATCTTTAACTATTGGTTGGACACAATATCACAATTTTTTAATTTTTTCCAATTGCTACTGTGAATTAGGAAATTTACAGATTTCAATTCCTTAATAACAATGAGTTGACAACAACAATTTATTAAAATACACTGTGTGCTGCAACAATGTTTAAAGTGGCTCAAACTTACCTAAAGATTACTGTTTAGGTACTGCACAAATAATTTAGTCAAACTTTTATTGTTATAAAGAGTTGGGTGGAGTTTCACATATGACAGAAACTGTCTCTTTAATCGTAACAATTCTGGTAAAGATGTATTCTTCTCTGTGCTTAATACAAAACATTCATCAGAACCAGGTATTTTGATTTCACCTTCCATATTTAGTTTTTTACTTGCTAAGATGGTATCAATTACACTCTTTGTTGTATTGTCTAATTCATGTAAGAAATTGGTGTCAGACACAGGAGGACATTGCGTTGACTGGTTCGGTGGTGGTGGTTTTCTACTGTACAGGGCATCTTGAATATCTTGCAAAGGCACAGATGAGTCTGACAATAAGTAAAAAAGAGGTGAATCCCATCTGTTTCTGCTGTCTGGTGGCTCATATCTCAAAACAAGTGCATCAAATATTTCACGACTGTATCTCTCTGATTCTTCCCTTTTTTGATTATTTTCCCAAGCCGCATCAGGTCCGGTTTGGCAGTGCAGGGTACACTGTGTAGTTTTGGCACTTTTTGTCACACAATACAACTCGTACCTATAGCCTTTAATGTAATTCAATCCATCGATGATTGTGATTTCATCCGGACTTATGGACCTAGTAAATGACGATTTGATAATGCTACGAATTTCTTTCTCTTTCCTAGAATCCTTGTACAGATCATTACGACACAATGCATTGTCACGAAGAATATCATTTTCACTGATAACAACTACTTTTTTGTCAAGTTTCTCAAAAAACTGTTTAAGTTGATTGGTAACATGTGTTTTACCACTTGCTGGAAATCCAGTAATTACTATCAGAGGCATTTTGACTTCAATCAGATTAGGTTCAGAAGCATAAAACAACAAAAGTCAAGGCTTATTAAACAGATGATTTTGACATCACAGAAGATAATTACTTAAGCCGCCAAATGCACGGTCGATTAACTACTCTATGAACTTTAAATTATTTAAATTAATATGTATTTTAACAAATCTGTAATATGAAAGCACAGGTTGTGCTGTACATGCGTTCGTAATCCACGTGTCTGCTACCACGATGAAAATTTTTGGGGGGAACAAAGTAACGTTTTTTCCGTGAGATTTTTTGCATTTTGCATTTTTCGTCAAAAGAATGGTGTGGAATATTGTTGGAAGTGTGAATATTTGTGCAATTTCTAGGAAAACGCAGGATTCGCAGCCGAGTGGTAAGTGTAACAACTGCTTATATATGAATATTACTTCTCGTTACCGTAAATTTAACCTTTTTGCCACATTTTGATTTTCCACCCTTTTGCATGTTGTCACTTGTTCTAAAAAAAATTGAAATTTATCCTCATTCATGCTAATTCGGTCTCTTAACTAATACACAAAAACAAACTGCAATAAAATAATTCTCTTGAATTCCTGGCTTGAAAAGGCCAACATCAACTAGAACGAAATTTGTAAGCTGGAAATCTTCACATTTTACACGCTATTGTACATTTTTACACAATTCAATGTTTTTTTGTGATTTCATTACTTGAATTTCTTCCTCTGGACACTGTGTATTGTAATTTTACTTTCCTTTTCCGTTGGAAAATGCATTTTATAATAAACATTCATTATATAATAAACATATCCCAGAATTTGTTAATAATAAATGACATAAAGTTTGGGTTAACCTAAAAATAACGTGTTTGCATTAAAAGGCTGACGTATGAAACGTAACGCTTTTCCACTTTATTTAATTTAACGATTCACCAGTACATACGTAAAGTGAAAACGAATTAAAGTCAATTAAATTATTGAAAACCTAAATTTCCAAGGAACGTAATCTTTCAATTAAATTACCAATCAAAGTCCTTTTTGTAGGGATACAGTTTTTTACTTAACGCAAATATTTCGTTTTCCTAAATTTCAATTTGTTGCAAAATTTATCATCAAGAACGTAAAACCTCTTACGAATGAGACCTACAACTGTTAGACATAGTACATAAAATTAGGCCATTATTTCAATAAAAAATAAAAGTCAAATTTTCGTTATTATTTCATAATACTATAATCTGGTTTATACACCGTCGATGGTATTGTTGGTCGTGCTGACGTACAATTCTATGCGTTTATTAAATTATGTATGATGACAAATACTAAACACCCGGAAAATAAAGGTTGAGGTAAAAACAATACACGAAAACATGGCAGGGAAAGAAGAAACACCAAAGAAAATAGGAAAGGGTCGAAAAATAGAAAAATGTCTCCATGATTAACTCAATCTATCCACCGGTGATAAATAGAGCAATAAAAATCTTTTTTTGGCCTCGTCTACTCCTCCCTATGGAGCCACCCAGCTCTTCGATTCTTCTTCTTTAGGGTCGATTTATCTTTTCACGCCTTAGCAAAGTTTTCGTTAACTACTTTACCACAATTGTGAGGAAGAAAAAGCGACAAAACTCAAACCTTCTTGCGAAGGAAAAGAAGAAATAGAAAAGAGAATGTTTTTGTGTGGATGTCTGATTTTCAATAGAAGTTAATATATAGAGAAATCGGATCATTGGTACTTCCACCTCTGCAAACGTTTGGCCTCCCAATCAACTTCCTCCTTTTTTGTTGGAACTTGCATCCCCGAAAAGATTTACTATGATTGTAAAAATGTTAGAATTAAACTATTTGGAAATAGCGCTAGAACATTTCTTTATTGTCCCTTACCCCAGCAACGGATTCATTTCTATTGAGCATCCCCTAATTTAATTCTTTTTTAGAATTTTATGCGCTATGTATGTGTAAAGATGGTATTCATGTAGAATATAACGCTTTTAGTTGTTTACTACTGCGAGCTTTACTAGAGAGTTCACTTGATTAAAAATCTGGTTGTTCAGTTAACTTGAATACCAGCCTGACTTCCAACCCCTGAAATGATTACCTGTTCTTCTTGTTATTTATGGGGTTCCGTATTGCTTCCGTGTTGCTCAGTTATAACGATGGTTATTCATTTAAGAAAACAGCAGGTGTCCAATGTGACCCACTTTTAATTATTTAGGAACACAAGAAGGTACAAAACGTGTATTGCATGAAATTGTACTCATCTGCATACGAAGTACACCACCCCTGTCATTGCAACAGGGGAGAACGCCATGTGAGGAAAAAGGAAACGGCAGGAAGAAAGAGCTTCCGTTTAAATGAAGGATGAAAAACGTGATCAAAATCCGTTTTTCGTCTCCTCAAAAAAAGAAGGAACAGAAAAAGGGAAAGAAAGTTGTCAATCGTTGGTTTCCTTTGAATCTTCATTTCCTTTGTCTTTAAAACCGTTTTCCTGACGGTTTGTCAGAAGTTTGCAATTCGAAGCCTTTTCAAATTTTTACATTTCCATCTCCTCCCATTCCGGCACATTTTAACCCCGACCGCTTCCTTTAGATATTCCTTTTGTAAAGTAAATATTGTCCGAATCCGTAATCGGTTCTCAGAACATATCGAGCTTGATCGATTCTCAAAGGAATCTACTCGTATTATGTTAATGCTCTGTAACTTGTTAAAGAAAGTCCGCGCTCAAGGAAACCGGGGAGGACATCACAAGAGCGTATAATTAATGGCCTTTTCTTATTATATGTAATCTTCTTAAAGGATACGACTTGGGAAGATGTCCTAAGATTATGAAAATAAATATTCAGTTATACGATTGGTTAGTAGAACAGGAGGGATTCAGTCGAGAAACCGGAAACGAACAGAACAGGGAAAAAGAGATATTTTCTTAATTTCCATAAGTAATTCTAACTGCAATACGCATAAGTATTTTTATACTGTCACTACAATTTTACCGAAAAGTATAATTACTCTAATAGTAGGTATGTACTTCATGAAATATAATCTCAGTAGAGATATTTGGATAAAATTGATTCCAAGAACCTAAATTGATTCCCAAATTCAAGATTTTTATGATGTTTACAAAAAAGTAGTTGTTGTAGCAATAACTGATTATACAATACCTGTTTGTGGAAGTAAGTTGAAAGTCATGATTTTATTTTAATTTTAAGGTTTTAACCTTTTATAAAGATGTATACAATTTGAAAAAGTAACGGATCATGAATATTGAATTCTACAGAAGAACATAGAAAACTGTGAAGTTTTAGGAAATGAGACTTCAAATAAATTTGTGTGACTTTTTAAACACTAGTTTAGTAGGGAACAGTGTTCACTCAAATGGCTCAGGTACTAGTTTAGGAGTGAATTTGAGGAGACTGAAAAAGTGAGGCGAGCATTTTTCTAATGTAGCGGCCCTTGTGCGGAGTATGAGGGTTGATTTTCTTATCAAAGAAGCATTCAGTTGCAATTCAAAGGGATGAAAACCGGTAGGGAGTTTTCCACCCTCAAATCCGTGATGAATGACTTTGCGGCCGATATGCGATACAATTTAAGGTGTTTAATTTACGAAAAGTGATTTAAAAAGTGCATTATAAATTCAATGCATATATTTATGAATGAGTTTATGTGTATGTATAAATAGATAATATTGAATATTATGTTGGTGATAAATCAGTAGGGCAGGGTAGATGGCAATTTATCCGCTTCCGCTTCCCCATTTATTAATTTATTTTCACTTCATTTATGTGCATTTCTCCTTAGGGGACTTACACTAACGGTTTATTACTTATAATTTTCATCTTTTATCGATTTCTGCGTGTCTTAATATTTTTATATACAAAATTTTATTGCTCTCTGAGTTTCCTTAAATTATTGTAAATTGCAAGTTAGCAGAGAATGTGATCGGTTCATGGTGTAATTACTAGGTAGTAGGTCGCAGGGTTAGAGTGGTAGGATAAGGGAGATGGTTTTTAATTAGTACTGATACTTATTAATACTAATACTTAAAGGCAATATAAATTACATTACTTGTGCAGAGATTATTAATTAAGACCGATAAATTTAATTTTGCGACAAAATATGTGTCACTTATGATAGGTGTACTTAAAGTGGCCCTAAATAGAAAGATCCCTGACACCGAAGCAGAGAATAGCGCCAATGAAAAAGGAGGTGAATGTTGATGAAACTGATGAGACGGAGGAGAATGGGAGTGAAACTCATAAAACTGGGACAAAGTTTAAAAGGTTCAAATATAAAACGTGAAAGACCCAGGAAGAAAATCTTTTTAACGGGGAATGACAATGAGTAGACGTAGACAAAGGGAAGGGAAGACGGTTTCGGGGGCCCTTCCCCGGGGCCCTGGGGTGGGCCCGCAATTTGTCCTTTGGTCCCTTGGCGATCATCACGCCACGGAATTACGCTCTAAACGTAATCCAATCACGAAGACTTTTCCTTCCTATCATTTTTCTTTTTTTCCAGATTTTTTCTACTATTCCTACTTTTCTATTTCCTATTCTTTTTTTTGCTCTTGTGTCTAGGTCGGCTGTTGGTCAGGTTGACAGAATAACCACCTCAGGAGTTGGCGACTCCAACCTAGAGGAAACGTCAGGGTTTATCGAACCTGGCAGTATTGAAATCTTTCTGTAACTCAAGTCTTTACAGGTTTACGGTTTTATTTTCTCACACGTTCAGGAATGCAATTGCCGACTGTTTACAGGAACGTAGTCAGGTAGTACTCGGATGTTCGATATCAGGTGTTGGTAAATCTAAGATTTTCAGGCATCGTTCCGTTGGAATGATTTTGAATTTGATTTTCGTTGCTTTAATATGTGCTACAAATTTTGGACTGTGTGGTCTACCATCTTTTACTTTCACTTGTGCATCTCAATGTCTTCTTAAAACTCGGCTATTTTCTGCGTTTACTACATGACATTTTATTGTTATTCGTTTTTATTTTTATCGTGTAGTATCGTACGCATTAGTAGTCTTGATTCTTAACATATTTTAACGAAGTCTTTAATACAAAAATACGGGAATGCGTTAAAAGCCAATTTTAATTTATATCATCTGTTAATCCTTGATTACATCCCTTGAAACTTGTGGACTTTTATTACCAGTTGAACGAATCTTACTCGTTTTGTCTCCCTTTTTGTCCGTTTAAGACTCATGCAATTTGCCGTTCATTATTTCTTTCTAATCGTTCTTGCGGGAGATTAAATGTCCCCAAATACAAAGGTACGAAGGCGGACAAGGGAAACCTAACTAGAAGTAAAATAAGTCGTCCCGAGTGAAATCAGAATGCATTACAGGATGTTCGTAACTTCCCAGACTTATTTAATTTTCATTGTGTTGGGCGGTTAACCGGCTTGATTGGAAAGGACACTCGCCCTTAGTTTCCCGTACTATATGCTGTCCTCGTTTCTGTCTTTTCTTATAAGCCCGGTTCCTTAATGTGCTTCACCTCGAGAGGATTCAGCACCGGCATGGTCAATGTGAATGCAGGAAGAATACGTATTTTTTAAATTTTCGTTGCTCAATATTATATTTATGTGTAATACATACTACAGAATTTATTTAAACTTTAAAACAAGGAAAGCTTATATTTTCTATCTATTTATCCATTTATACTGCTTCTAATAATAAATATAATTTAATTAAATAATATCCTGCGAGTAAGAGTAATCTCGATAATTCATTCAATCGTATTTAGCAAACTTAAAATATACATATTTTACAATACGGTTCAAATGTAGTACGACACATATCCCTAGTATAACATGAATTCAATAATAAATTTCCGTTTATCATTTTACCTGTTTTCGGGGTGAGGCGCAGTCCAGTGCTGAAAGAAGATTGGGATGCATTACGCAGCATCCGAGGTAACCAGCGTCCACAACAGCATTAGCGGAACATGGACAGAATACAGCACATCAATCAGGGGAACCTTTGTTTTTATCTTGTACTCATTCGAATGCTGCATCCAGTAACTGAATTGTCATTTTTTTCATCTACTTCCTAGACTCAAGTCTATTTCTCTTTCATCCCCAGTTCTGGTACAAACGAATTTGGGACGTTTTTATTATATTATACGCACTTCATTTGTTAACCCAGCTTTTTATATGTGGGAAACGTTGTCCGCTGCACTTAAATATACTACATGGCTTCTCTTTTTATTTGATGTGACGCTAATTACATCTTCTAGTTCTTCTTATAAAATGCTTCCCCAACGTGACGTAGGGCTGTGGACGTTTTCTAATGGAGAAAATTTTGTAGGGGTCTGATTGAAAAGTGAATTATGGTTACGAAAGTTTACGTATCATGTATAAATTAATTCAGTTATTTCCTAGTTTTTTTTATTAAACATATATATTTTATGCAATTTGTCTCATAGTAGTCTTGACAAATTCTGAGTGTCGGAACATTAAAAATTATTAAAATTGAAGAAGTAAAAAGTATAAAAGTCAGGAAGAGAAATGATAATGTACATTGATTTATTGAGGGGGTTGTCATTTGAATGATAGCGATGGACAGTTACATGGTTTTTAATGTCATATTAACCAGGCATATGAAGTTAGCCGAACGGGGAAAATGGTAAGACCGATAAACAGAAAGGGAAGCGGCAAATAGTAGGAAGGGGTCTAAGTGAACGAGTTTCGATCAACATTGATCAGTAAAACTATTTAGCCCGAAAGATAACAAAAGTTAAAGCTCCAGTAAAATCAAAGTTCTAACAACCAGAGGTCACGTATTTATTTCTCTAACCAATTAAAAAAAACATCGAAATGGCCGAAAAGAGTAAACAAATAAATAAATAGATATCCGTGGCGTTTTGTTAATTTTCGTGATTGCAGTCGGGCACAAGGCAAAATAATTTTTTCTGTTCTTCTGACCTTTCTGACGAGAATCGCTCCCGACCAGTTTCTCGCAAACATCGTATAACACCGTTATCTGAGGTCTCTGTGTAAACAGTAGTTCGTGGCAGCAGACTTAAGGGCTGACGAGGTCGACCGCTGTGTAAACTGACCGCTGCCTCGTAAATGGTTTTATTAAATTTATTATGGAAAACAACCACCATCACAGTTACCCAAATGGGTGGCTGAGTGCCTTCCACTTCAACTTTACCAAGTGCGAGTGGTGTGCTTCTATGTGGTCAGGGGTCCTCGTGTCCTCGGACTCCGGTGGCCTCCTCATTTGCCTTTCGGATATTCCTGGCATCTGCTGTTTTTATCTAACCAGAAGACCCGCATGTGTTCAAAACTGGAGGACCGTATTTTTGTCTGATTTACCATGTACCACCGCTTTTGAGAAGACAAATGACGGTAATAAGATAAAAAATATTTGAAGGCAATAACACTATGTCTTTCTGGAGAAGTATGAGGGAAACGAGATAAAGGAGATTTCTGTAGTTTCAATTGTGACTTTTCTTAATTCTATATACGATATTTTTATTAATAAATCTTCAAACTGATAGTAAACTATATAACAAGGGGTAAAATGCAGCACAGCAATGCTTAAGAGTCAACTGTTTAATTTAAATAGGTCCACCCAAAGTCGTGTAAGCACCATCTCCTAAAGGGTGCGTCTATTTTTTTTTTTAAATAAAGCCTCAATGATTGTTTTGATCAGACTATTTTGGTTATAATAAATTTATATAATATACCAATTTAAAACAATTTTTAAAATAAAATATTAATAATATATAAACCCTCACCTATAGTGCATCTGTAGACAATATTATTACGTTTCTTATTGTATAATTGTATGTGTTGCCGTAGGCTGTATGTAATGCTTGAAATGTTGAACCCATATCGATACGTACGGTAAATTTTGTTAGTTGGTTTGAAAGAGAGCTAGTGACAAGTCAAAAACAGCTACCGCAATAGGTGGAACATAAATTGGTGACGAAAAAAGACTGACAAAAAGAAGGAGGAAGCGTTGAAAAAATATTAGCATTTCTTGTATGTTTTTCGGTGCTATATTTTATGGAAAAAAACGTAAAAAGTTTCGGGGAATGATGGGAAACATAAACACCCCATTAATTTTGGACAACTGGAGAGGACAAATCACTCCGGGCAGAAGTTATTTTCCAAATTACACGATAGGAGATAAAAAAAGAATTCTTTCGATCTGCTCCTTATGCTACAGCTTCTGTTTCTTCATCTTCCCTTCCCTTTGGTCATTTCCATAACACGATAAGGGAAGGGATGATCCTCCTTAGTTTCGGTCTAAGGGAAAATAGCTCAAGGAGCTTATCCATCGGATTAGATAAATGTATCGGTTTAGAATTCCCCAAGGGGCTATCATTGTTATTAGAAGGACAATTGCATGTGAGTGAGAGAAGGGGAATAATGAACGCGGAGAGAGGACGACGGAGAGGCACTGATATTTTTTCCTTAGATCTGACTAAATTGGAGATAATTGTGGCAACTTACTGAAACTAATCCATAGGGAACGTTAATAGGTGAACATTTGAATAATACTTTTTCTTGCCTTTTAATAACTTTCTTCGTACCTATTTGAATCTTCAAACTTTTCGCTGTCAATATGTCTTTCAATTTCAATTGAGCATAAATAGCATTACTTACAGGTGCCATTTAATTCTAATCCTATTACATTTTATTAGGATGAAGAAGTTATCAGTTATTTAAATAATTAAACACTAAAAATATTTTATTTGTTGCCGTCGTCAACTATATACAAATATATAAAAGGTAAATGTTTCAAAATTGCGTACAAAAAAAGGATGAATGGTAACGGGAATTGCATTGAGTAGAGACAACGTACTCTGTAGTCTAATGACGAATAGACTAATAGATAAAGAAATCAAGGCAGATGGGAGTAAGAAGAACCGGAAATACAAATTCGATTTACTGTAGGCACTATTTACTAAAGAAAGAGAACCGGAAACGGGTTTTGTTATGTACGGAAGCAAAATCTTCTTAAATTTCCCGTTCAACAACCGGGAAATAGATAAACCGGAAATGGGTTATTTATTCTCCACCAACCGACAAATTTTATAGTGGCGAAAACCTATTTTTGTGTTTCAGTCGCAGTCGGAGAGAAGAAGATTAAGGAGTGTATGAGAGAGCGGATATATATATGTATGTATATAAATATATATTGCGCTGCAAAAGGATTGGAAAAACGGAAAAATAAAGATGGTGGGAGTAGGTGGAGAGAGGGCCTAGAGAAGAACTAGAAAAGAAAAAAAGGAAAATTGGGAAAGGGCAATCAACGACGATAAAAAAGCAAAGAAAAGGATGAGACCGAAGACTATATTCTACGCCCCTGTGTCACACAATCAAACTTTATGAGTCCCGGCCCTCGAACTTTCGAAATTGGGCAGAGGATGTACGGAAGAATAGAATGTGAAGAGCTGGGGAGCGAAATAGAAGTATAGAAAAATAGACCTTAGAGCGGAGTAGTCGGAATTGGAAAGGTGTACAAAGGTAAAGAGGAATGAAAGACAACAGAGGACAGTAGCCGAAAGTATCTTCAAGAATGGTGCAGTTCAAATGTGATTGAATTTGTAGTTCTCGAGAATGCAGTTGAGCATTACAAAGCAGCAGTAATAGTATTAGTAATAGCTCAAAGTAGTGCGTAGTAGGTGTTTCTTGACTAACGTAGGTTAGTGAGACATGTATTTAGTCAAATTCATCTTTTACTTTCAAATAATAGTTTTTCAGTTTGAATAATTAGAAAAGAACTTCAGAAACTCGTAACTCTAAAATATAACATTTTCACGTTTACATTTATTCATTCAGGTTAGAACGTTTCCTACATTTTTCTTCGCTCAGTGTATGATTGTCAAGGATTGTTAAAAGAAGGAAAGGGAAAGGCAAAATAGGGCTTTGTTTCTTGTTTCTCTTCTTCATGGTGGAAATCCCACCAGAGACGAAAATTTTTAACAATAAATCCTTCAGTTATTGATTCCTTCGTACTGTCGGATAATAGAAAGTCAAAAGTAGGTTAATT
This sequence comes from Polyplax serrata, assembly GCA_037055365.1. NCBI lineage: Eukaryota > Metazoa > Arthropoda > Insecta > Psocodea > Polyplacidae > Polyplax > Polyplax serrata. The sequence continues at coordinate 8,663,852 of JAWJWE010000038.1, read as the reverse complement.
ACTCATGTGCATCAAAGACAACTCTAACCTTAAATTAATGTAAAAGTTTCCATCTTTGGGTATTCCTTTTTTCCTTAATCTTTATTAACCTCTTACTTTGTTTTCAATATTCTGCGATTGTTTTTTACATTACTTTTTATATTTTTAGATTTTTTATTATACCGCATTGACGAAGTTGAATGACTTTTTCTTTCTGTAAACTTCGTTTGTTGTGTACTGGTTAACTGTAAGTAATAAATCATAAGGAATATTTGTAAGGAGCAGCTGTTTGAAAGCATTCTGTTGTTCCTAAATAAAAATTATGTAAACAAAATAAGTGCTTTAATACTTCTCTGCGTAATCAGGTATATTCATCAGCAGTAGGTCACATTTATTGCTTTATCAACTGGCTTTTCGACTTTACAACTCTCACTTGCTATCAGCGGGTAATTATCTACCCATTGACAGGTTCTCGAGGAGTTTTTCGCCTCTTCTCTCGCTATTTCTATCTCTGTTTACTTATTCTGCGGCAATGGATTAATTCGGGATGTCAATCACCGAAGTATAAATCATTCGGGATGAGCCTGACATCAGCAATTTCTTCCACGGCTGAATCGACTTTTATTGAATTTCGGGTATTTTAGGGTAATGAAGCGATTTATCTTCTTCTCTTTTGGCCTCGAGATTCTTCCTCTCTTCATCATCTTGTGTTTCCTCTTGATTTCGTGAACTTCACAATAAGTTCTTAACCTTCTTGTGAATCCTATCTTCCTTCAAAGAGAGAGAGAGAGAGACAGAGAGATTGATAAGGCGTTTAACATGTCTCAGAGTCATTGCTGGGATGGGAAGTCGAAGGTGCCCAAGTATAACGAAGAACGTCGCATGGTTCATTACATTGCCAGGCAAGCGGTTGCTGTCGCTCAAGAGGGAGTTATTTTGCTGTTGTTATGGTTTTTTAGTGCATTTCACCCTCGCCGCGAATGATTTGAGAAAAATAATATATCACACCGATTTGTACTCGCATTTATAACATCGGAACGACACTAGTTTCGTAGTTTCGATTTTACTTCCAAGTATGAGCAATCCATTACATTTCTATCAATCATTGAAAACGGTTGATTCGTATCTCGAAGAATAATAAACGTGATTTTATGTTTCGTGTGATTTACGTTTATGTATGAGATGAAAAAATTTGTTTGGCGCATCTTACCGATGAGAGTTGAAAGCAATAAGGCACCCCAAAATTGTGTGGCGTGTTACTTGTCAACTAGTACCAGGAAAAATAATTAATAAGAAGTGTTGAAGCCAAATATATAGTATAATAGGAAATAAGAAAAAAACCTCAGTGGGAACAAAAACGAAAGCAAAGGTAATGTTAACTGGAAATAAAAGAAACAAGCGAGGAGAAATAGAAGAAAGTGCTTATCAAGCAGCGTGACGTAGTGAAGTGCAGCAACCCCCGGATTAAGTCTGGGAAAACCGTTAAATGAGGTCATTAAATGGGGAACGGAATGAAAAAAGGAAAAAAGTTAGTGCCACATTCGGTAAGGAAGTCTAAAAAAGAAGTACACACTGGTGGAGAATGAAGGCAGGAAGATGGGAAGAGAAGAATGAGAGCTTTAGGAGGTGGATAAGATCGTAAAAAAGAAAATACGGTCAAGAATATGCGTCATTGAGAGAGAGAAGGATGAAGAAGACGGTAAATGGGGATGATCAGGCCGCCGCTGCTGCTGTTGGTGCTGCCCCTAGGGTGGCTGTCCAAAGAGGTGGAAGAATATCGATGGGAATCAATGCCCTCAATCAATGACATAATGGTCAAAGAGATATTTGTTTCTCCTCAATCGTTTTCAAACTCCCTGGGTTTTTTTGACCTTAACTTCACAGTACAGACCTCTCGATGTAACATGCTGCTCCTGATGCTGCTGCCGCTGTGGTCATAACATAAATACTTTCATGTAGTTCACCAATGACCGTAGCACAAAAAAACATGTTAGGGCAGCCTCATCTGTTTCTTCACCTGGGCCACAGCTTCAGGTTTCGTGTTCTTAGACATTCGCATTGGTCACTTCTAGGAACTTTAATATACGTAAGCTGTTAGTCATGGTTTCCCAGGAACACACGAATCTGAGTCTTTTAGGTTTTCTAAATCGGGTTCCCTCGACTGGAGGTTCGTTGAACGCAAAATGGCGACCCCAAGAGTTTTATTTTTCAATGTGCGGTCGTTTTACTTACAGTCGAAGAGAAGTAATGCAATAGAGTTCCATGGTAGAGGTAAAAACCGACAACGGAAATAAGTTTTAGTGTAGGAAGAATTGACTCATAATACTGATAGAGTATATACGGAATAAAAGGCTCTTATACATTATTCTTTTACCGAAGTTCATACTGAAAATGGTCGAACAAAAATTACGAAGATGAAACAATAAAAAGGAATAGGAAAAAATAAGAAATAAAAAAGGGAGAGATTGTACTGGGATGCTGTAAAGGACAGGCAAAGGGTGAGGACGAAAAAGTTGCTGTTGCTGCCGTTGATGATGGCGATGAATCCACCAAATCCACTCAACCGTTAAGCAGAGACCAAATTGCTAGAGAAAAGATTTCAATCTTGTAAACATCAAAAGGAATTTTGATCGGCTTCACCCAATTTGTGTTTATATTGCACGGAATGAACGTATGCAATATAATAATATTACGTCGGGCGAGTTTCATCGCATTTATCGAACGAGTTAGAAGTCGCTTTTCCGGTTTTTCGGGGCCTTAAGAAAGGGCCCCCTCGAACACCAAATGGAAATCAAGTTTTTCCGGCTGCCTCACAGTGGGAATTAATTGTCGGCGACATAAATTTATCAACGACGGCTCCCAAGATGGGTGGAAAAGTTTTCTTCTCTTGGTCCCCTATTTTCCTAGTTTCTAGTTTTCGATCCCCGAGTCTGCCACCCCGTTTCCCTATATTCAATAGTTTTTTTTTGCCTTCTGATCGGGGAAATCTTCCGGGGAAACTTTTTCTTTTGATTTATCTAATAACATTTTTGGTCTTTTAAGTTATTAAAAGACTTTTTTCTATTTCCTTCCTGACTCTCACGGGTGTCGACTTCGACCTGATGGGAGAATTTTGTCTTCTGCTGTTTTTTCTGCTATTTTTTTTGTCTCCTAGTTTTGTTTGTTCTCTGGCATGCACTTACCTCTGGTTTCTTTGAATGTTGTAGTTTGTGGTTCTTTTAATTTTTACGGCTTGATTTGATTTGACTTGTACTATTTTTATTTTTGTTGGCGCTTAGGTTTATTTTTCATTTTTAGAAGAACAAAGCATGATCACGCTGTAAATTTCTAAATGTTAAATAAATATAATGGCTATACTTTTGTAGTCTTTTATGATTGACCTGTACATTGTATTGTGAAAAATCAATATAGTTTCGTACAATTTTTTAATTTCAAATTCAGCGTCGTGTATCGCGTTATTCGGTACAGTAGATCCTACTATTTTGTTTAGTAAAAATTTTACAGAAATGTTTTAAAGGTTAGCAAAAGAGGAGTTATTACTTTGTGTACAGTAGGATTTCTATCTTGATTAACTTTACACTCCTTTGTATTTTTATAATAACTTTGGAATAAGTTTAGAGCAAGTTCGAATTGAAATCACTCTAGTTGTCTTCTTCTTTTTCATGAATCACCTCAAGCATATGAACGCTAGAAAGTTTCGTCTAGTTCTTATTGGAACCTTTTTTTTTAGATTTTGAGATGTTCTGGTGAAGGATAACAGTGTTGTTCGAACAATAAAAAGCTATTTGTAATCCACCTTAACTGATCTGAATGGACGTCTTTCTCTTCTGTGTCTCCATTCTTGCACAGGAGTCGTCCAAATTCTCCGTGAGGCTCGATAGCGTCGTATTTCCGGTTTGTCCTGTCGTCCCGTTTCCGTTTCACCCGAAACTAATGGTCCGCAAACAATAACTTCACGAATTTCCCTTTTTCTCTCGCACTTCTTTATCTCTTTCGAAATATATTTTCTTAGAATTTTGTATTTTCCATTTGCTTCTTCTTTTTTCTTCAGTCCTCGTTTACTCTACTATTCTTCTCCTGCATGCAAGCACACGTACAAGAACACATATTTCGAAATTCATCGAACTCCCAATCGGTGGCAGATACGTTTTTGGGGTGAAGCCAAAACCTTTTTTGCCATGTTTGGTCTAAACCCTCCGGTATTTTTGACTTATTTCCAATCCTTTTCAAATGCCACAATTTTATTCCCTGAAAGAAAACGGCTTCACACTTTTTTAAATTATATTAATGAAAACTTTAATTGATAATTTGGATTGAAGGATTTTACAATTCCACAAATCCAACTGTTCGTATCGTACTAGAAATTGTACGAAGTTCTTACGCTAAAAACGTTTTTTAGTTGAGGAAGTGAACGTACTGCTTCGTATGTTTTCATTCAGTTGATGTGATGTAATGTAATGTAATAAATTTACGAAGAAAAACTTACGAAGAAATACTGTGTAGTTACTCGAATGGTAAACTAGTAAAACATGCAAGGAAATATGACCGAAGAACAAGAAAAGTATCTTGGAAAACGATAGGAAAAGTATTGAGAGACAAACCCCATTCTCTCGGTGTTTGAACTACCTCCAAGAGACTGAAAATAACTGCCGGGACACCATAAAACGGCCCTCATAATAATAGGAATAATGATGTAGATGACGATGACGGCGATGATAGTGACGGTGACGGGTGGCTAAGGTTTGACGGGCTGGGGTGTGACGACAGCATTTCGGGGGTGACCAACAGCAACGGAATGGCCACAGGCGATGCCATTACTTTTCCACGAAACTCGACGATCGGACTCGTAAATTGAATTATCCGGTCAGTATGAAGAATCACCCGGGAGTCAACAATTTACCAGAAGGGAAACTGGAATTGGTTGGATCGTTAGAAGAACGCTGTGGTCGATGAATTGACAAAAGGGTCGTGGTCGTTTCTGGGAAAGGCAAGCGGTCTAGAGGGAGTCAGAATGTCCGATGCCAATGATGATAATGTAACCCTGTGGATAACTGTACGGTCACCCTCCGTGAGTGACGGACATGGACAGTGCAAGAAGTTTAATGCAAAAAGGAAAGGAATAAATGTTCACGAATTTGCATCAGATGGGGGATGGGAGATAAATGGTTTATAGGAGAGATGGAAAGAATAAACACTGAGATTTAAGAAAGGGGAAACAAGAATTCTTTAGAGACATTTGCGGTGTTCTGACGAGTGTTGAGTGCAAGGAAGCCAGCATAAACAAATGTACGATGAACGAAACTAGGGGTGATTGGTCATATGAAGTACTGGAATCGATGTACCGAATTAAAAACGATACTGACTGAGTTAATGCCTGAGAAGAAATGTACTAAAGCTACACATATAATATGCAGAGACATTTATTCGTATTTTTAATTTAGCAACGTATCAAAATAAAATTTAAAGTATCGATGAAGTGGAAAGGTCACAGGTTTATAATAATGACGGGTGTTTAACAGTTCGAGTTAATATTATTAATTAAAGTAGAAAAGTATACTAATTCTATGTAAACGATAATAATAAGACTGATAACTCTGTCGTCTGGAAAAATTCTGAAGAAGAAAGTAGAACTTCTCTTCAGCCTACTTATTACACTGCAAACGCGCACTTGCCTAAGTACGAAACTATTTAAGAAATTTTCAGGGCCCTGAGAAACCACTTCGTTCCCCAAGTAGTTCTTCTTTACCTTTTATTTTTTCCCTTGTCCTCCTTCCTTTGAACGGCAAAGAACTCGCTCGACAAAGGTGGCTGACACATTTTCACGCCTAATTATTTCCTTTCTTTCTTCTGATTCGGTTTCGGAGTCGCCTGAGTGTGGATAATTCCTTTATCCCGACCGAATGGATGCTCTTTCATCTTCTCACTTTACCAGCTTCCCTGCCGGGGTGGTGCAATGACGGAGGAAAATCAAAAGGGAAATTGGAAAATTTACACAAATTAAATTGGGTTCGTTTCAAAAAATCTCAGTGTTCCACCCACCTACAATCTGTCAGAAGTGAAAGTTGCTTTCGAGCGGGAATAATTCATTGAAGCAAGTAGTTATAAGTCATACTAATTGGATGTTGACGAATAGGACATAGAAATGCCAAAATACTTTTGAAATGTGTTTCTGTCTTGTGGAGTGTACTGTAAGTGCTCTACAACTTAATAGTTACTTATAAACAAAATAACGATGCAATGCGATGTGTGTTGAATCAGATAAAATAATACACATAATTATTCCTCTTCCTGACTTTCATACTTCTATATTTTTAATTTTTGTTCTTTTTCTGTTTTTTATGCTTTGTATTCCGATATAGTTTTTGTATGGCACCTTTTGTTTTGTTAGTATTTATTTTACATTTTTTATTTAGTGACTTATCCTATTTAAGTACACAAATAGAAAGATTGTTCAGTGAAATTGTATAGTTTTATTGTATAATACAACAGCATTATAGTGTACAAACCTAAAGGTAAATAAATAAGAGCGCAGAATACAAAACTGTATGGGGACAAGCAGGCAATAAATTAAATTGTCAGAGATGCAGTTAATTTTTGTGTACTATTTACACTGGAAGTGGTATCTAAAAAGATCCAGGTACAAGCAGCTTCTCTTCAGTAGTACGCTTAAAAGAGAAGACAAACAATTTTGTTCTCTCCCTTGCGGTGATAAAACCTTGAACCTGATAACAACGAGATATTTTGTAAACGAAAGCAACAAAGTTTCTTTTGAGAGTTTGTTTTGTCTTTCCCGGGCAACATTGTACCGGGAGAGTAATCAAACGATTGTCCCACCAGACCCCAGTTAGGAGGCACCGAATCCGAACCTGAGAGCTATTGAGTCGGTCTATGAGAGGAACAAGGCCTCGACACATGCTAAACAAAGGGCTTTGGCTCTGTTGCGGCCGTAAAAGAAGTTAGGTACGCGTAAGTTAAGCACCAAGGCCAAAGGTCCTGACTAATGCCGTTTCATTTAAAATGAGACCTCCGGCGACGATGGCGAATTCATCGAACTTGGGTCGTGTGGTCTCCTGGTAATCCGCGCTACGTGCCAGATGAATTTCTGTCTGTCTCGTGAACATAAAATTTATTGTATTTGTTCAGGTCATCGATAAAAACAATTTAAATTTCGTTATGGTTGTGTGTAGCGAAGCTCTGTTTACCATAGTCGAATTAATTCTTAATTTCTTCTGGCAATTCATTAAATTAAATTAAATCTCTTGGTAATCTAATATTTGTTTACGCAAAATTGGATGATGTTCTTACAAAAGTTAGTGTAGTTCAATGGTGATGAGGAAATGAAAACAGTGAAAGCACCTACCGGTTCCTGGTAGTTCAATACGACTAGGAAAACTAGACAATATGTAGATGAAGCGGTTCACGTGAAAATGAAAGCCTGTGCTCACAGGATTGTTTTTTAAAAATCCTTGCTTTTCTTCCAAACCCTGAGCTCTATCGTTATTATTATTTTTATGGGAGAACGTAATATAAATCATATAAAATATATTAAAATGATGCGCTATTTCAATATTCAACGGGGAGAAACCAACTGCCGTCTACCGTTCGATATTACCATTGGTCATTCCCGATTTCCCAATATAAAATACGACGCAGAGTCAATAAAGCCACCCTTCAGTTGGGGGTGAATGGTACGGTCAACTCACCCCCGAGCTCCAGGCATGTCCAGGAAACGGAAATCGCTAAATGCGTACAACTTGACTGTCTTTCTTATGGCCCGAAACAGTTTCTATCCTTGTCGGGTATATTATATATTTTTATGTCCGGCATTGTTTTGTAATATTAAATGTACTCTTTCGTTTTACTTCGACTTGGAGTCTCGACGTTGTACTTTTTGGGGGAGAGTCTGGCGTTGCTTCGATTGTAATTAAATTATACGGGTGTTGCGATTCTGATAACCTCTCAAATAGAAACCACTGATAATACTATTTAGGATTATTACCATTTTAGAACACGATAAAGTAAGGAGAGTCTTTGAAATGCGTTTTGTTCAACCATTTACAACTTGAAATTAAAATATTGTGAGTAAAATGTACTAAAAAATAGGTTGATTGTCGCAATCACCATAATATATGACATTGTGCTGCATAATGTGAACTTACAGATTGTATGGTTCACTTGAAATTGATTAAAAACACCCACATAACATCATGTCGAATTTAAATAAATTGATTTGGCAATGGAACGCAATCATATCTTAACATGCCAAGGAAAATAATTGGCCGCTTATGCATCTCTGAAATGCCCATTAGAACTGTGTGATTGATTTAAGGAATAAATAAATGCACGATTTCCGGTAGTCTACAAATCACGAACTAGAATATCAGGAGGGAAATAAATAGGAAGAAAAGATGCTTACATAATGAAACGTAAATGTCGTAGATATTGACCATAAGTTATTGACTAAAACACTTACATCCCACTTGACGGAGGAAAAAAGTAGAAAAGCTCAACAGAAACAGAGTGCAAACCAGGACAGCCTTAGGAAAACCCTAAATGTAATATGCCACGGTCATCCTTAAAGAACACGAACGCGAGGGATATTTTTTAAACAAATAACGTGTAGGTCAAAAGGTCGTTTCCTGCGAACCTGTGCGTATGTTGCGAGTGTCGTTCCCGAGGAAAAAAAAGACAAAGAAGGCAGTAAAATCCAAATGTTACCCATCGAAGGCCGTAAGCTCGACCATATTGTTTGTACAGTGGTGTTAACAACCCCCAAACGCAGATCGTTTCTTGCCTCACACCGAACATTTGACCTCCGTCATCACTGCAGAATCGGACTTGACCTTCGTTGACGTTGACTTTGCGTCATTCAGTCAGTCAGAGATCACCGAACATCACAAAATTAGACCGAGTGAAGGGGTGAAATGTGTCACAGAAGTGAAGTCAGGAAAACGTCTAATTGGTGACAGAGCTCGTGACATAGATGGCATCGACTCTTTCCATACCCTCGAGTTACATCCTGAGTTCTTCCCTTCATTTTCACTGTCATCTTTCTGTCCCATTAGTTCTCTCCTCGTGTCAAAATTACATGCAACCCTGCTGCCGCCACGGACAAAAACTTAATGAATACGACAAATGTTCTTGTCAGGCGAAAATGACTCCCAAAAAATAGTACAAGAGAACATAGAAAAATTCTTAGGGACTTGGTTTTCTATATAATAACGATTTTGAGCTTTGAGAAACTTCTTTATTGGAATTTTTAAACACCAAAGTGCGTATCGAAACTAGGTCAAATCTAAGACTGGAAAAGGCAGAATAAATAGTTGTAGTTCAGAAGTCGTATAAAATATAGCACATGGGTGCTGACATGGAACATTCAGAGCAACCCAATTTCCTCTGGTAGGACGTGGATCTACGTAAATGGAAAACCCAATGCCTTAATAAATTCTATTAAAATGGAACAAATGAATTTATAAAAAAGGAAGAAATTTAAATAGTGCAAAACAATTATTGTGAATCGTATGCTAAGTAACATATAATTTTTTCCATTAAATAATATCATTCTTACATTGTATACATGAAAAGAATATGTGACCTCATTAAAAAAAGCTGTAAATATGGGTGTGATTGTTTGGTCATCCCGAGAATAGAGTTTTTTGGCAGTTGACTCATAAACCTACATAAACAAACGCAGGCAGACTGGTGCGTATTGTTAAAGACCTCTAAAACTCGCGTTTATACAAAGGACCACATCCGGTTTTAGGAACGCATATTCAAAGCGGTGAATCAACAGGAGCTTTTCATTTACTTTCATTTCTCAAGTGTACATTTAATGTTCGAGGTAAACACCAGTAGAAATGAGTGCAGGAGAAGATACTTGAAACGAGTAGTGGAAGTGTCGTAATGAGAATTTGGAGGGAGTCGGAACGGATGAAACGAAAGCAAAAGTTCCATAAAATAGGTCAAGAAGTGGGGAAGTAGAAATGATAAAATGCGAGAAATTCGGCGGGACGAATAGAAATCATAGAAAAACAGAACGAAAGAAGCGAAGCAACACGAAGGAGTGGGACCAATCGGCAATTTACTCGTCCTGTTCTTCCGTTTCCGGGAAAATAACAGAATTGAAAAATAGACAAATACGTGAATGATTGCCGGTGAGGTAATTTTCTCCAATGCTGTTATTACTGGAACAGGTGAGAAAGCTTTCGGTCTGGGGGCTGGAAAAGCTCCGGTCGATGAGCCAATCGTAGGGCAGCTTTCAGGGAATTGGCAGAGTCGGATTCGGCGCTACTACTCTGGTAAACTTAACGGGATTCTCGTTTTGCACCGAGGTCATGTTGTTGTTAATCAAAACTATTTAATTGTCCGGTTCGTGAAGTTGTCTAGAGACTGTTCACCTGAGGTGGTGTACCACAAAAAATTAATAAACACCGGATACAGGAAACTTAGTAGACGACATGCTGGATTTGCTGCAATACAAATATACTTCATTGTCCTTTTACATTTACCGTAGAGGTATCGTGTTAGCGTACACCTGATGTTACAGACATTTTAAGTACAAATGCCTCCCTGATCAGAATAAAGATGGATACTACAAATTGTATTGTTCAGACGGTTTGGGCGGTTTCCACATTAGGTAAGCAAAGAATATGTGAAACAAACTGTCGCAGGCCTATTTCGTTACAAATATCTACAAGACTGGTCCAACGTATTGACAGATACTAGAATACAACGATGGGGAATAATTAATCGTACTTATTGTAATTTGTAAACAATGCACACAGAAATTAAAAGTTTACAAAAGTAGTGTGTTGCTTTCAGAAAAGGTTCAGATCTCCTTCCAACGGTATTGGGAGTTTCAAATAAAAGGTAAACGTAGGCGTAACGGTCATGAAACGAGCAAAATTTTCTTGTACAGAAAAATTTCATTCGCCAGTAGCTTCAGGCTCGTTTCTTCCTGTACGCTCGAATCGAACCTGGAATCAAATTACACGTCGAACCTGTAACCGGTGACGACGAAATATGCGAAGAAAAAAATTCCCGGGCAAAGGAAAACGAGGTTGTAGACCTTTCGGCTAGAAAACCAGGTTATGTCGGCACAGAGACACACGTACATAAACAGACGCACGCAGGCACATCAGGCACGGGCGTACGCGCGAGCGGACTAGAGAAAGGCTCCCTCGAAACAAGGAAATGATGAAAAAATTAATTATTGTTTTGCGTACACACACCGCATTGGTATTTGAAAATATTTGGGTTCAAGAGGAGCAGCACATCCTACCGCAGGAAAACTTCTGTTCCGCGCAAAACGCTTTCGCTGTTGTCAATTTTGCTAACGCGAAAGAATAGCCAGGTCTCGCGATGAGATTTCCGGTTTTGAAAAAAGTCAACATCAATGCTTATTTTTATTTAAAAAAATTGTTTTATTTGAAATCCAAAAAAAAAAAATGAAATTAAAACCACTGGTGGAAAAGTCTTCCTCTTACAGGTATCAACAGAAAACAAATAATGCAATTATATTATACTGAAAATGTACTAAAAACAATTCCTAAAATGTCCGACTCTCTCCATCGTCATCGTTTACGCTATATATTTTCAATCTCATTGACCTCTAATTGTTACTTAAATACATTTATTTACAAAATTTTTATGTATTTGCACGGGTAAGGGGCTCTTGTGGGGTTTTATTTATTTATTTCCGAGTTAAAAACTACTCAAAATTCATATTTTGTTCAAATACTGTAATAATATAGGCTCTTTCTGGGGGCCGTATTAAGACAGTTTTGTCAGTTAAGCACCGAATTCCTCGTCGCCGTCGCGTGGGCCACCTGTTGAGCACTTGGACCTGGACCTTTGAGTTGAACCGTACATTCACCTGTCATCTTCACACTGAGGGGTCCCTGCGGCCAGAGAAACGGAGGGCGAATGTACTGAGAAAAGCGAACCTTAGTCCCTAGGCTTTTACCCGCTAAGGGGGGGGGACACTTCTCGTCGAGGCTTTTGCCCTTTTGCTAGTCCCCGCGGTGGTCAGGAAAGTGCGCAGGACCGGGACAGGCGGTGACTGCTGTGCCCCGGGAATTTCAGCTCCACCCTGACCGTCTCTGACGTCACAGGTATAGGTCGGGAGAGTTGGGAACAGACGTCTGGAGGCCATCGGGACCTCCTGTTCGTCTCAGAGCTTCCTCTGAGTTCTTTCGCACGAATATCTCCAGCCTCTGTTTGAAGTAGTCTCGTTCCTGAATGGCCCGATCTCTCTCCTGCAGCAACCGGTGGTTTTCGGCTTTTTGTTTGGACAGATCGCTCTTCAGGATTCTGAAACAAGAATGAGAAGGTTCAAACTAAGTTCTTGACTTCGAGAAGGGTCGTAAGGTTGCATTGTGTATGAAACTTACGAGTTCTCATTTTCGAGTTCCTGTTTTTGCTTGATCCTTTTACTCCTGCAATTGTGTGCATAGGTACGGTTTTTCAATGTTCTCCTCTTTTGCTTTAACTTGGTAACAACATCCTTGGGCACTCCGTGGAGACTTTTGTTGAGGTCGCGAACCGACAGTGTAACAAGTGTCTCGTCATCAATTATATTCTCAGACGCTGAGGCTGCAACCGAAAAAATGAGGACATGAGCTCGGTCCTGCTTTGGAACAAGGTGTTCGGTATAGAATTTTAGGGTTAAGTACCTAAATTAGAGTATCTGGCTGAAAGGGCTGGAGTTGATGCCAGTGATTTTGGCAGGCCCATGACTCTCCTAGGTGTCGCGGGACTCATTGGATCCATATCCTGATAGTCGCATGTCCTCATCTGTCTGTCTGGATGTATGACGGCGTCGTCATAGTCGCACGGGTGTAGGTTTTTGTTCGGGGAGATGACTGATCCGTGTGTCGAGGTGACAGACCACTCCATCTCGTTCTCACCATTGCAGTTGGGCCTCAGATCGAGTGGCTCTGACCCGTGTCTCTGGATCTGAAGAAAAAAAAAGCAAAATAAAATAACGCAATTAGTTGAGGCTATGGGTCTTGGGTTGCGTCACTCTGGTGCGTCGGTCGGAGGTCGTTGGCCCAAACCCGAGCCTGAAATTGTAATTTTGCAACATGGCGATTGCGCATTTAAGTAACACAAATGGATTATTCTTTAGTAACAATGACGGATGCTTTCTTGGTAAATACTTTGATCTACTTCCTTCCGCTTTTCTTCGAGTATCTACTTTGAAATACTGTTACACGATTGTATATTTTAGATCAGAATTAATTATTGTGTGTTGGCCTTTTCTATTATTTGTCTCTTGGCTTGACCCTTTTTTTAGTTTCCCGCAAATGCACATTACTTCCTATGCGTTGAAATGATAAGACACAAAACATATTTACAGTACTGTCAGGCACTGAGAATAATACTGTAACACAGGAGTAGGAAACGGGTCCGTTGACTAGCTAATTGAACTGTCTTCTAGCTGTAAGGACGTGAACACACATAAATATGGAGGGACAGGAATTTGTTACTCAAGGTAGGAGAGATGTAGCAATTACTTTCCGGGTTACTCAACAATTAAAAATCACATTGTATCAATATACTGAGTGGCAAGAAAAAACGTTAGGGCGAATACTTTCTTCCTGATGTAATTTAAACGCTCTCTTAATTATTGCCGAAGTTTAATATGCCATTGCGTACATTCGTGCATTATCGCTACGTTATTACGTATAAAATGTCGTTCGATTTTTGTTTATATTTTAAGTATTCGCAGTTTAAATTGATACGGTCCTACAAAATGGGTTAAGTTTGTTTTATACCTCACGTAAAGTCCGGGCCGTACTTTACTTCAATACTTTGGGACTCCGTAAGAATTCACAGTCGTCTTCATTGCGAAAACAAACAATTGACAAAGTAACGTGTATGTGTGTGTCTGAGTGTGTATCTACACAAGTATGTATATGGGCTAAAGTCTAGATTCATGTGGTCAGTGTGCTTGTAGGACAGCAACTAACAACTACTTATTGGAGAAGCAGTAGGCAGAAGTAATTCTTAACGTATTACAATCGTTACACTGTAAAAACAACGAATGGTCCGACTAAACTAACTTGGTTTCCTTGTCTTTAATAAAATATACTTAAATCTCAAAGGTGCTGATAGGACTAGATGCTCCATTACAAATTATCCCTTCGTCATTTTTTAATCCACTCAAAATCCTGTTATTTAAAAGAGCAGCTAATATGAGGGGTTGATACCAACTTCACATCTCATAACTAGAAATGTGTTCTAGCGAAAACATACAAAATATAAATGAACTTTGCACTGATACGGCGTTGTCAATAACACGGTTTCAATATGGATTTCAAATTTTTATTATAAATCGAACGCCAAGTAGAGCTGCCCCGATTCTATTTGTCTTTCTATTAAAAGAATAAATACCCTAGGCTGATAGAGTCCTAAGCTTAAGGTGAGCGGCCTTTCCTAAAACGAGCCTCGTACACTTCCAATCGAGGGCCTAATTGTGCTTGTGCTCTACATTCAAACAATATTTTATATTCTTTCAATTGAGAAAAGGGACATTGTTGTTAGCATTCGTTTACTTTTGTATTTTACCTAATAACGATTGCAGTGGCAATTGGTTGCGACTTAACCAATATTATGCCTTTTTTCTGTTACAATCCTTGATATATTTGATTTTCACTTAAGTAATGTGAGAAGAAATAACTACACCTGCACTTCGGTTTATTTTTATATTTTTAACACTAATGTAACTGTTGCTTCGTACTCCCGTTTCTGGTTACTTGTCGCACAAGTTATGTAGAAAATTGCACGGTTTATTTCATACACAAGGGATATGCGTAAAAAACAATCAGTTCAGGTGGTTTCTCCTGCTTCTCGGTATAATTTCACTCACTTGTAAAAACATGTAGTGCTACCGTACTGTGTGTTTTATTATTATTACTATATATTGGAAGTGCCACGAATGGTCTGGAGGCTTGGGGGAATACATTCATGGGCATAAAGTTAGAGCATTAAGAAAGTACTCGCATCACCCGGAAATTTACAAAAAACTGAAACTAAATATTGCTTTCGGAAGCTTGTAACCTTTCAAAAAAAATTATTTCCATAACCAAGCTTCCAAACAAAAACCGCCAAAAACGTCGCCAGGTGCTGCCAACCGAAGAGAAAAAGAAAAAAAACTCAGGCGCCGACGCTCCCTCTCGCGGTGGAAAATCAAAAGGAAAAAAGTTCGAGTTTTCTTTCGTTGAACGACGTCCCGTGACAAACTGATTTTTAGCTTTCGACATTTTCATCCTTTTCCCTCCACGCTCCTAAAAATAAAAAGGAAACCTCGTCCTTTCCGATAAGGAACAGTTGAGGACACTTGGAGCCAGGTCAGCAGAAAAAAGGTTCAGTCAAAGTTCTCATCAGTCTCGTGACTGCGACGTGGTTTCAAACAATATTATCTGTCTCAAAGGAAGTTCTCAGCTCTTCACCTTCGGATTTGTAATGGAACGTTCTTCGATCGAGTTCGCCACATGCCTTGATCGAACACGAATGTGGAACGTAGTGTGGACTGGGATCCATGTGACCCAAATAAATCCGACTGCGGATGGTGGAGAAGACGAACATGATTTTAACAAATCAAGTGTTACCCGAAAACCGTTATCATAGAAATATGCATGAAATTGACGATCGGCAAGGTGGCAAAATCGATCGGGAGAGTAGAATCGGTAGTAAACAGTAAATAAATGACGTGAAATGTCAATTAAATATGAAAAGAGGAAGAACGTGAAAACCACGAAAAAAAAAGAAACATTAAATAAAGCCAAGTACAAACGATGACATGAAAATATTTGAAAAGCAGGAGCCGAAACAATGAGAAACTTTGCTTAAACAAACAGTGAAAGAAAACACCGTCCAAACACAGAGGAAACGTTCCAGGACCGCAGAAGAAAACAGGTAGATGCGAAATAAAAATGAAGGGAATGGACGGTAGGCAAGTAACCAATCAGTCAACCTCACCTGATTCACGTAAATGTACCTTCAGGAGAAACGTAGGCACGTGTACCAGACAGATGGAAGGAAGATATCCGGGACAAGACGAAAACAACGTCGAGGCCGAAACATTTTCGCGGGGGGGGAGAAACTCAACAAGGTCAGGAGAATACAGTCGAAAATTTTGTTTTGTAGACGAGACGCCACCCGAACACAAAAAGAAGAAACAAAAAAGTAAAAACTATAAAACCGAGGCGAGTCTACGACGGATGTGAGCTAGAAACTAGCAAAATAAAAGTCTGCAAAAGCAAAACAAGATGACAAGGGTCCGATTGTATAGGGTCAATGAAACACCGATTGGAAAAGCACACCTGACAATTGTCGAAAATAACCGTGCACAGGTAGATAAGGACTAAACAAAATAAAATGCACGACATGAAGCAGAGAAAAGAAAACGGGAAATTTGGCGCCAAAACGTCGGGAGGAAGTCACGTGACGGCCGTTTCAAAGGAAACGGAAAGGAGAAGATTGGCAAGTAGACATTTAAATGGGTCGCCCGCAAAACTGCATCTCCGCTCCGGAAATGCATTTAATTAGGTCTTTAATAAATAAATAAATAAATAAAAAAGACCGATTTATTAGTTTTCGATCCGATTAGTGTGACCTCAGAGATAACCTCCGCACTCCGACTGCAACATCTCCCTAACATGAGGCCCCCCGATAGTTGGCTCGAGCCACCTTGAACGTCAACCCACTTCGGTGACATATTTTCCTAACCGGTCAGTTTTTCACCTATCTTGACCATTCCCTTTCTCACACTGCAATCGTGTAAATCTTCCACTGTCGTTCTCTCTGTCTGGTTTGTCTATTCTCTAATTTACCATCGACTCCTGACTTTTTCTATTTCAAATAGTTAAGTGAGGCAAAGGCCTGATTCAATCGTCTCGTCTTTGGTTTTGGTTAAAACCTACTTTTTCTCCATATTTTCACTTCGGCTGTGCTAGATTTCTTCATCCGAGCACTTGTTTTTCTTCCATTTTTTCCTGTTATTATTCATTTAAAAATTGCGTTTGTCGGGTTGTTCAGGACGATATTCTTACGGCTATGGTTATTTATTTTTCCTCGTACTTCTTAAGCATTTCCATAACTGACTCCTTTTACTATCTGACTATCTGTATTGACCCAGATGTACTAGTTGGAGGACAGAAAATTAAAATCAGACGGTAATTGCTTTGATGGTTGATCAAATAATATTGTCATATGATTCGTTATAAGTCTTACTTAATTAATTCGATCGATATAGTTCCTGCGGGTGTAATGAATTTAAAGTACTGTTGCTAATGACAGACGAAGTATATTCTTCGGGGTATCTGGTTACAATTTACTTTATTTCTTCCTGCGGTGATAACCAACTACCTCTATAAAATTAATTATCTCTATACATATAAACAAGCCTGCACTGGCTTGAGAGTCAGGTGTCGATGAGTGAAATAAAAGGACGATCCACCAAAAAGGTTGAAAGTTGAACATTTTGACGTTGGTCCGGGTATAATAATCACAATCCATATGACTTTACGTCAGAAGGTAACGTGCGTCCATTGTAGTTACAGTAGTACATAGTACAGTGGCCAATTTAATAAACGAAAGCAATTCAGTAACGTATCGAATGAGGAATTTTCAACATAAGCACTCGTGTTCAAGTGGTACCTAAATGGGGCACATCTCACGTGTTCCCCGTGTTCCGCAAATTAAAAACTTAATAAGTCGACATTATCTTTGCTGACTTGTCCACGCATCTATCAGTTCTCTTCCTTTGGTAACATGCGTTTAAGTGCACGATTATGTCATCTGTCAATTTAAGCAAAACCGAATGGCGGCTTTTTGGTTTTTTTTATCCATTAAGCAAAAATTCATAACCTCGACAAGTTACAGTAATTTGTTGTTGTGAAAAGAAAGTGAAGGTGCGGGTCGAGAAGATGGACTAGAGAGCAGTCGCAAATCACCATAAATCGTCTCAATAATGTAGTTTGAGTTTTGTGTAGAAACTCGACATTTAATTAAATATTATTGCCGCATCGTAATAATAAACCACGTTTTACGCGTCTTATACGAAACACTCGTGTCTTTTCAATAAAATACCACCGGCTAAGGACTTTGTGTAATGAAGGAACCGTGACAAAGTTGACACGATTCACGGAAAGCTCCGGTGGTGGTAAATTAAATTTTTTGGTAATTTTGTCTCGTAATTGAATTAAATTATGTCAACTGCTTGACGCCAGAACTCGTATCGATTGAGAAAATAAACAAAGATCAAATAGCGTTAGAAGTAAATATCGGGTATGTAGTTTACGAAGTTACTGATAGAAGTTAAGAAAAGTTATGGAATAAAACTCTACTGTAACAGTAGCTACAGGTTCTGCAATGTGTATCACCTGGTGCATCGCTCTAATGTCCAAACACTAGTTCTAACAAGTTGAAAACATGTCACCCCGCCATGTTTACGCTTGCAGACGTTGCCTTGCCACGATGCACATGTTCTGCTTTAGTTGTGAAACCATCAAAACATGTTCCTGCACCACGAAAACTTACTCGAAGGCTTTTTCACATTGACACAACAATGTTCAATCTTCTCTCTTCCTGTGCGGGTTTCATCCATCTTTTCTCCACATCGAAATGCACAACATTTGGGCCCTACGTGTCCCCATCGGTCTTGTCGGGTCCACCGTTTGGACACGAACAAAGTCATAAATTCCCTGACATTTTGCTCAAACCAATTCTCCATATTTATTGTTTCGCACGGACGACTCATTTTTTATTTTCTTTTAATCATAACATAAACTATCCGAATTGTTTTATTGTAATGGGGTTGCATTAGAACTGTTTCATTGTCGTCGCTTTGCTCGTTAAGGTCTAGCGTATGTGCGCTCAACATTCGTAAGGTCTCTTCTCAGAGATGATCTCGAAAGGCGAAAGGCATTCTCTAGACAACAAAGGTGAAAACTAAAACATTCAGTTTCAGTTAAAGTAGTAAAAACTAGTGACAGGTAGACGCATTAGATAAGTAGACGTTAATCGTTCAATTAACACAAGGACAAAGGCTTTGACGGGGATTGTGTAAACCGTCTGGAGAAGAACTCGGTACTCGGAAAGAGCAAACTGAAGCAAAAATAAACTTATTTGGATGTGACAGAACGGGAGATGAAAAACCTGAGAATTCAGGAACCTGAAACCTGAAGTTACGTCACATAAAAGAAAACGAACTACAGATCCTTTTATGCGGCCATCGTCGTGAGCACCTCAGCACCCGGCTAGCCTGCCCATGCTCCTCCTCACGATTACCGACAGGTACCGGGTACCACCTTTCTCGGGTACCTTCGTGTACTTTAATTACTCCTAAAAATTGTAATTAATTTTTAAAACCGTTTGGATTTCTTTCCGGTTTTCTCACGAATTCGACACAGTCGGTCAGGTCGCCGTGGCTTTTCCCCATTTTGGCAATTGACACGTTCGACAAATCCGGCGTCGGGTTGTTTGTCGTACCTGAACGAGCCTGTCATCACGAAGCGATCATCTTGGACGTCCAATTGAGCACCTTTCTTGTAAACAAAGTCCGAGTTTCCTACCTGTAATTGCTTCTCGAGTGGACGCCACTTCTCTCCCGGGGGTTTCCCTTCGATTGCTTTTCATTATTATCGGTCGAAACGTACAAACGAACCTGCGATTTGTCCGATTGCTCCTACCTGTCGACCACCACTCCAATAATAAACAATTTATACAGATTGGATAAACAATCAGATCTATTGTTAACAGATTAACCGTCGGCTGACCTTCTCACGACCGATCGGGTTAATTAATCGGTTCCTTAATTCTGCCAAACGCGTTCATCTCGGAAGGGTAGCGTACGAAGACGCTGAAACACATGTTTACAAGTTACATGGCAGGCTACCCTCGATCTATTGACCACAATCGATAGCTACAAAGAGATGCTGGAAGGGCAACGAGGTTTGGGAATATAAACAAAGGCATACACGGGCAAAATACCATTGGAAATTTAAAAAAAAAAGCGGAAGAGTTGAGAAACATCACTCTATGAATTTCACTACTAGACAGCAAGTAGAAAAGTAATTTTGTTTGTAGTTTGTAAAGAAATTTAGTTTGTAAAGAAATAAGCAAAATTTTGCAATAAGCAGGTGATAGAGTCAAAATAAAAGACCAGTAAAGTGAAGCATAGACTTTTCGGAGACGTTATATCGAAGCAGCCTTACAGCTTTTGTGTGTTCTGGCAAACTGGCGACAGAAAATATATATACATTTATGAACAATTAAGATTAACTATGTGTAAAGCAGACATTTATGTACACAGAAGTATTTTACTTTTGGTAAGGCAGTGCCCTGCACCAGGTAGTCCCAGGAGGATAATCATTTAGGCGTAGCTTATTGGGTATAAGTACTAACATCAATGTGGAGTCATGTAAGATGGTCGACCGGCACTATATTAAGCTAATAGAGAGCGGGGACAAATTCTGAAAGGTTGCGGTTGTGTTTCTACCTGATTTGGTGAGGTAGGAAGTTGTAGAGCAATAGTACCACCCATTTGAATGATGGAAACAGTTCAGATTTTCATGTTCATCATATTGATATTGTTCGTCATTTATAATCAAAATGACTTGTTTCTAATATTCGCGACAATTTCTTGCAAGGGCCATCAAACTCTTATTTGTACAGACTTTCATTTTGAAGCGACAGCAGTAGCAGAAACACTTAGTGGCAGCACCATCATCTATTTCTTAGCCATGTACATTGGAGGTACTAATACACCTATTCCTGTGGGATGCCTTTCAAATGAACTTCCTTGAGTTCTGAATTCAATTGACGGAACTTAGGTACCGGGTACCCATTTTGTGTAACACTCCCAACCTACGAATGAATGAAAACATATCATCTAACCGATAATCTTACCTGACGTTGAAAAATCCACGCGCTTTCGTCCATTTCCGGTTTGCTGAGACAATTCAAACTGTTGGGTGGCTGCGGATGCTGCGAATCCATGCCATAGTGCAAGGGACTGTCCGTTGACCGGCTGCTTGGCGGTGTGTCCGGCGGCGTGCCCGGCGTACCTGGGTGGTAGGTCATCATTTCGCTCCGGGAATTTGAAGACTGGGATTGATAAAGGGCCATCCCGTGGTGGTGACCGTGACCCCCATGGTTCCCATGATGGTGGTGGTGGTGCTGGTGCATCGGTCCCAAAAACGGAGAGCCCTCGTGCGTGATGAGGTGCTCGTCGCCGTTGTGTATCGGGGGTGTCAAGATCTGGTGGTGAACGCCTGGGGGAGCATGAGGCGGTATGAGTATGGTGCCGTTATTTGCGTGTATGGAAGGTAGTCTCTGAACAATCGGACCACTGTCTTCGTTATTGTTCAAGTCACTGTGGCGGTCCTGAGCGCGAGCGATCTCCGCGTTTGCTTCCCGTTTCACACCGTCCAAATGATGCAAGTCGAAGTCTCGCAGGTACTCCTGAGCGAGATTACTTTTAGCTTCCATTATAAAAGTCTAAAAAACTGGGTAACGGGTTAGGGTAAATAAAAAAACAAAGAGTAAAACCGAAATTTTCGGGAGGAAACGAATCAAATTATGGAATAAACAAACAGTGAACCTCACGACTCGAACCTGTTCGACGCCATTTTGTCAAAGCGGTCAGACATTTTGAGTGCCTCTCGATTCGAATTATCAAAAAAGTCCAGAAAACGCGTGTTGGTCTCTCAAAAATCAGGCCGGAAACGAGTCACAGAGTACAATAACCGGAAGTAAATTTTATATCTTATTGCAACGGTTTTCTGTCGGATTTTCTTCAGTATTCTCAACTTGCTCTAACTGCCTCCCTCTCACCCGAGTACACTCGCACGTCCGCTTTGAAGACCTGCGACAAACTGGCGAGATTTTCCCACCGGAAAATGTCGCCGTCTTGCGCGCGAGTCCGAAGGGCGTTCGACACGCGACGGGGAGACCCGCCCCCTCAACGCCCATTGGTCCCCGAACGGGATGGCGAACAGCCGGTGGAATTATAAATTGACCGGTGTTTCGCGTTTGTGAGATAGCGACGGGACGGTTCAACTTAAATAAAACCGGATATAGACGGAACGCTGGTGCTCTCCGCTACCCCTTTTGGTTCCCAGTTAAATTGCAAGCACCCCACCACCGCCGGGCAGGGTACCACCCCCCCGCGTGCTCAACTGTTTTGCGAGGAGCCATAATGGCCGACATGGAAAAATTCATTCCTTTTTTAACCGTCGTTCCCGAAAATACAATTACGAAACCTGGTTTTCGTTCGATCATTAAATTGGAGTCTGGAGAGCTCAACCGTTACGTGAGACTCCAAACCGACAGACGACTGAAAGTTGTCCCAATCCAGAACAATTGAGACAAGATAAGCTTTTAGTTACACGAGGACAGCAGTAGCAATGGATTTCACACATCTTTCCAGTCACGGGAAAGTTTTATGATGTACTCAGGAGCAAACATGTAGAATAATCCGTAATTTGAAATTAAAGATGGTGGGAATCAGAGAAGTTGACGACATTCAAGTTTCGACTGATGGGGAAGTGTTTATTTATTATTAAATAAGAAATATCTGTCGGTGCGTTCCTTTGGATGCTGAATTATGTTAATGATCTCAGGTTCGGGTCACGGTTTGGGGTTTTTGCACCTGTGTGAAACTTGTTATTAAATTAAGCTTTTGTCTTTACTTTGGCTGTTCAAATTTTTGCTCTTACACACACACACACACACACACACACACATTCATCATTCTTAAAAATGTTCTACAGAGTTCGTCTGTAGTCTTCCTAGCAATGTTCATTTGTTTGAATCGTACTTTTCTCACTTGTTCTCCCATTCCATCCCGTGAAACTCAGGATTACATGTCTCAAAATACCAGCAGCTGGACGTTTCTGCCTCTCTCGGCCTTATCTCTTGTTCTCGCGAGTAATCTGATATTCGTCTCACCGCGTAGGACTTATCAGGACTTCGTTTCGTGCGAATACAAAGGAGTTACTTTGTATGTCAAAGTGTCTTGATTTAGTTTTTGTATAACTCTTTTGGAACAATCTCGTGGACCCAAGGGACATAACACGGCCGTTCGTCTCATTCGATCAATATTTATTTTTTTTTTTACTCTGACGTCGACGTCCCGTTATTGTTCTCTCGACATTAAATCCTGATGAGAGTTTGTGAGAGTTGGTCCAAGATGCCACTCTCCCTGTTCGACAAAACAGTGTTATGATTATTGTGTTTGCGAAACAGCAGAACAAATTTTGGTAAATTGTACTTGTTGACGTGAATGATGGTCCACGAGAATGTGGTAAAAATGTGTAAAACAAGGAAAAATAAGACCTGTTTCAGACGTTGCACCGAAAAATGGAGGTCAAACATTCTTTTATGTTGTCAGCACTGAGCTCAGCCTTCGGTCTAGTAAAATGCTGCGGCGTGCTAACTCTCTTATCTAATTGCTGATTGCTCTGCTTTTGCTGTTGTACAATATATATATGCCCTCGTGCACACCGTAAATTTGTAGTAAAACGAATTTTTTAATGGGCGAAACATCCAGGGAATGTGTTTGTAGATTTATTAAAGAGACGAAGACAAATATTTTTTTTTGTACGGCTTACGAATTGTCTGGGACGCTTTTGATGACCAAAGTAAACTTCGTCGCCATGTTGCACCGGTGACAGCTTTTTTCCTGTCCCGCTTGCTTTTTTCTTTGGGTTAAAACATTTGTTGATTTGGCTTTTGTTGACTGATTGTTTGTCGCGTACTGTTGTCCTTGTCCTCGTCTTTGCCTCAATGGTGGACTCTTAGGCCACCGACAGCGGAGTTGTACCACTCTGGTACCTCATGTGGTACCCAAGAGCAAGACATAAGTATCATCTGAATTCTTTCGCGTTTGCATTTTATTTTTTTATTGTTTGTCTGTGTTTGTTGTTTTCGTCGCGAAAACGAAGTTTGTTGACCGTTTATTTCGGAGTCTCCTGAAATTCCGCCCGTTGGGGTCTCTGTCACAATTGGGATTCTTTGACCTTTTATTAGGTCACAGGAAGACTGACCTGAGGAGCCGACGTGCCCTTCTGCTTTTCCTGTTGCACGTCAACCGTTTGCGGTTCGAAATGTAATTCCAGGTGTTTTGTCTTGCAGGTGAAATAAAGGAGAACTCGGTCGGCACCGGGGCGAACCGAAAGAACCGTTGTGTCATCCGATTCCAATGAGGTAAGAATTTTAAAAATAAAAATACATCAGCCAGCAAAAAAAATATGGAAAGCGCGTGAAAACTATGGAGCAAACGTTGACAGGTCGTGAACATTGGCAATGAAAAGGAGCGTTGCAGGTCATGGAGAACCAGTTAAGTAGATCGATAAGGAGAGAGAGAGAGAGAGACAGAGAGAGGGTGGACGAAAAAATTTGCAGTTTTGCAGGAAGTTGGAACAGCGAAACGTATACAAAACAAAGGATTATTAATAAGCAAAAGCCATTAAAGCAAGATCACAGGGAATCCACGGGAGGTTTGAAAAAGTGCAAATAACACGGAAAATGAGACAGCGGACAATAATAAAACGTTTAAACTTAAGAAATTTTAACAATGAGTTAGGTAATAGATTTAATTATCACAGGAAGCCTCGCCCAGGTAACTAGTTGAAGTGATAGGCGGTTTGTCAGTGAAATATGGAGTAGGCAAGGTACACCCCGTTCGCCAAGCTGTTCATCCCCTTAAGCATAAGCCCCAAAAGCTTAGTAATTTAATAGAAAATTTGTTGCCCAACTCTAAAAAGAAATACGTTATTAAAACTTATTGGAGTTACATTAAATGACATATTGTATCTGATACATCTAAAATTAATTTTTTGTGATAGAAATTAGTAGAATGAGATAAAATAGAAAATAATTCCAATAAAGGATGATGAAATAGAATAAATTTTGAAGGTTGGGAATGGAGTTTGGCAATTAATAGTTGGACCAGTAGCTAAATGACTTTCATGGCTGGAAAAGTTTGTGATGGAAATTGTGTGCTTCAATTCTGTCCGATCTAATATCCGTCTAGTTACTCTCATTACTATTATTTTTAATTGCTAGGCAAATTGTTGAATTTTGTTTCTCATATTATTTTCTTTATTAATCCATTTCAAGTGCTTTTCTCACTTTTATTTATGTGTATTTATTTTCTATTTGAAGTTTGAATTGCAAACTATTTTTACTGGTTGTCTTGCTTAGTTACATTAACTATAAATTTTATTTATTTTTTGGTTTATTTATAGATTTTATTATTTTTTGTCGTCTTTACGGATTCTGTTTGGTTATGTGAATGTTTGATAGGCTGATTCTTATGATCTTGGAGATCCTACATCTCGATCGCTACTATTTTTTATATTTGTGTGAAGACGACAGGTTCTGTACCTGTGATGGATGGTTTCATTCTTAAGTTTCAATCCAAACTTGGTTTTCGGTGTACAGTTCTTATTCGTCCATGTCACACTAATTCCCTTGTATGGGAATTTATGTAACAGGTTCTCACGTTGCGTTTATTATTTTTGCATTATTATTCGTTATGTGTCATAACTTGAGTCCTACGATGATTCTTTTCCTTGAACCTTTTCAACCTTCTGTCGGTCTTCGCAGTGGTTCAGTCTCATTTATGTTTCACCGCACTCACCTGGGTCTTTGGTTGTCTCACCTGAAGGGTCCTCTCGATCCTCTGCTCATTTCCAGGTATTCCGGACGGCATGCGTTTCTGCCTGTCCGATCAGTTTTTTTGTGCGTCCTCTGCAACTTCCTGCCATTGAAAAAAAAGCGCAAGTTTGGCGAATCAAATATCGATTAGCCCATCAGAAAGAATAGTTTACGAAGTGATTTTTTTATTCGTTCTTCATCAACTTTTTCAACTGTTTTTTTTTAACTTCTACTATTTTTTTTTGTTATTTATAATCGGCCGTTAGGAAGGGGGCAGAGCCATTGCCGACCTTGAGAGTGGAAGCACAATGAGCAGTGTACTCCTGTACCTGTACACGGCCACACAGAACTATATTTCTCGAAAAAATGTGGTATATAACATCGAAATGAAAGCCACAGGGAGCCTTTAGTGTGCCTGGGTTTTCAGGTTCGCATCTGGTTTTGCCGTCGAACAATTCTTTTGCTCTCTTTGGCGTTGCCTTGACCTTAAGGTTTTTACTACTTGATTTTGATAACCTCTGTGAAACGAAAACAATTGAATAGGCACGCCTGACGGATGCGAACCATATTAAGAGGTGATGACAATCAAAACGGAAACGGATTTTAAAATTAGAAAGCATAGTAACAGTGCGTAACTGCTTGAATTCGATTCCTAACTAATTTTTGTTTTTCAACTTGTATTTTTATGTTGAAAGATTGCGAGAAAATCTTGAAACTTGTTACTCGCTTTTCATCCCTTTCAGAAATTTCCAACTTATATTTTCAGGTTTACTGTTCCCTTTTCAGCATTTAGTAAACCCTTATTTATTTTATTACTAGTTTTTATTCTATTCAAATGGTCTTTCTTCATTAATTTTTTTTACCTTTTTTACGGATTTTGTAGTACTGATTACTGTTATCTGTAACAGTTGTAATGGTGTGTGCAGGTATCCCGTTCTAGGGAACAGCGAGAGCTTTCGCTTGCTTCCCCAGCTTAAATGATTATTCATAATCATTTATTACCCCGGGATAGGAAATAGGATTGTCTCACCTGCGCCAAGTACCAATTTTCGCATCCCCACAGGAGTGCTCAGAACGAAGAGAACAAATACAAATTCAATATTGTTAGTTTCAAACAATTTCTGACAGATGAATGAAATCTTTGACATGTTGAGCATGAATGAATGAGAAAGAAGGAGAAAAAAGCTGTAACACGCAAGAAAAAGTAAGTGAATATTTAAAAACAGTATGCAAAACAACAATCCACTTACATTCAAAACTAATGTTTCTCGTGGGTTTGGTTGCATGTGAGAAATGACGTAAGGACGAGAGAAATAGTTTTTTTTTAACGGGAAGCATAAAAAAAATGTATTTCACAAACTACTATAAATAAAATTTCAAAGGAAGAATGAGTGGAAGAGCAAAGGGTCAGAGTTCGGATTCGCTCAAATAAGCCGAAATTTACAGTAGGAGTAATCAATAAGAGAGTAAGACGACGTATTGATTTTGTAGAAGTAGAGAGATTAAAGGAGAAGTAGAGAGAGTGAAGAAGATAACAGATGAGAGACGACACGAATGATCAGAAACCCTACAGAAGGAATGGGTAAAAGTAAAAGAAAAGAAACTAAAGCAGACATCAAAACTAAATAAATAGGAAATGGGAAAGAGAATGAATGAAAGAATAAAGAAATAAAATACACAAGAAATACGTACAAACCGAACGATTCTTACGGGAAATTCTTAGGAATGGGTTGTTAATTAAATACATAAATATGTACATAATGTAAATAAATATTCAGTCGATCGTGCGGAAAGCAACAGGAAAGATACATAAAATCTTGTGGGCGTCCTGAAAGAGGAACCGGAAACAGTTTAAGAAATTTGTATTTCTCTACACGGGAAAGTCCGCCGGAAATTTTTTCGAATTTTTTTTTCTTTCTCCCCACGGCGTGTGCAATTTTTAGAGCGGCCGCGTTTTGGGGCCCCGATAAATCATCCAAAAATCCGTTTCGACTCTGGCAGATTATAAACGGGAGTCAATAAAAGCATCGAGCTGACGAAGTCGCCCGAGTTTTCCGACCGGGAAAACGCTTTTCTCAGCACCTTTAGCCTGCCACCCCGCCATTTTCCTTCTCTCTCTCTCTCTCGTTGAATTTCCCTACTTTCGAATTTCATAACTCCGCTTTCTCTTGGATTTTCCTTATTTTTTTTCCTCCATTGCCTTTCCCCATTTACTTTTCCGCTTCCACGTGCTCCGGTTTTGTTTTCCTTTTACCCCTTCTGCCCTTTTCAGAATGAAACGTTTTGTTCAGGTTACTACTAACTACTTCCGGTGAATTGTGTGTAGGTGGGTAGTCCTAAGTGTGTCAAAAAGGTGCAAACGGTTGTTCGGAGCTGTTTTGTAGTTCCTATAGCACGTTTCTTTTTTACCTGTATTGTGCTTTTCTTTCTATCATTACTTTAATTCTTTGGTGCTTGTTCTGTTTCTTATTTGCTTCTTTGAAGGTAATAGTTTTGTTTTTTCTTCGTTGTACTCCTTTTTCTCGACTTTCATTTCTTCCATTATACTTTGTTACTTTGCATTATTGGGTTCTGTTATTATATTTGCCCGTTGAAACTTTCGACCATCCGTCTGAACTTGTCTGAACCTGATTCTAAATATATTTTGCTTTGGTAGATTGCATAGATATTTTTTACTACATTTTGAATATTACCGTTGAAATGTATCAGTAATTAGTACTTTTACTACTTCCTGTGTTATTGTGAATTGTAATATTTTCTGCCGTTTCATTTTTTATTTTTCAGCAGCATATGGCACTTGTTTTTGTTCCTGTTATGCTTTCTGTACCAACCACATCAATGCCTTGGTAATGTTTCAGTTGGTTTCACCCGCAGCGGTACTGTACTTGTCAGCAAGTTCCATCGATCGGGAGGGAGGGTTGATTTCTCCGATGGTTGGAGGGGGATCGTCACGAGATTTCGGTAAATCGATTCGAGCGATCGTTCATCGATCGAGAAATCGGATCTCGATGTTTATTTTAATTGAAAAACTCGCTTTTCGGCCGTTTCAGCGATTTCATCCGCCTTTTTTTCTGTTTTTTTTTCGCTGGCTGAATTCAGGCTGAGAGGGCTGACATTGAAAACTGCTTCAGAGGTCGCGAGTAGAGGCCTTCAAGTCATTCAGTCAAATTTTGCTGAAAATTTGGATTTTTTTTTACTTATAAATTTCACTTTCGTTCTTCTCCTCACGCAATTCTTCCACGTTTTAATTTGTGTTCTCCGTCTGACACGAAGTCATTATTTGGTTAGCACCTGAGCAGGTTCTCTGTCCCACACGTGCTGCGTTCGATCAGGTACCAGGCACAACGGCTACCTGAAACTAATAAATTGAATGTTTAATTTTTCTAACGAATTATTCCTGTTTGCCAGAGACTCAATTTTGAAGATTTGTCTAAAACAATGTGTGAAAAGTTTGGAGGGTGGTCGAGTTTATTTTATATTGTTCTAGTCACGAAGTATTTACTCTCAAGCTATTAAGTACATAATTCTTGTCGAACTTGGCGACGAGTATGTACGTTACACAGTATTTGTGGAGCGTTGTCCATCTTTTTTAATGCTCCTGTTTTTTTTTACAATTTGCACTTATGGCACATTTTCTCTAGTTACTTGTCTTGATATTGTCCTGCTAAAGTTTTCGCTACGTTTTGTGATTACGGGAATGTGATTGAAGAAATTGCAGGCGATCGGTTTATTTTCACTTTATTCTTCTTATATTTTTTTAGTTTTTCCATTGTAATGATTTCTTAAAAAAAGGAGCGTTTTCTTCGTTCGTCGGTTATTAACTTTCTTTATTGTGTGTTGTTTGCAGTGATCGACAGATCGTGATCAAGAAAGCTCATATTTATTTGGCTACTCAGTGGTTCTTCAGTTAGTCATCCTTGTACAGTAATTAATCTTCCGTGTTTGGCAATTCAGCGGGTTATTAATTACCTATTACGCAATTTTTGCTTCCACCTACTGTTTTTAAATAATTTACCATTTTAGGAGCATTCGATGGTTTCGTTTGGTTAACGCGAACCATCTTTCACCTACCGTATATATTAGTTTTGTTTATCTTTTCTTTCACTTACAGTAAAACTGATGCCAGGTTTTGTACTCTTTGGTGAGGTAAAAACACCTCCTTGCGAATAGCTGTTGGAAGTTCAATGAAGTACTACTGGGAGTTGGCTGGGTTGTGGTTGTTTAGTTGGTAGTTAAGTTTTAGTATTTTTGTATTTTTTCATCGTATTCAGTTTCATTTATATATATAGTTGTGACTGGTCCGAGATTGTTCTTCCTTTCTTTTAATTTATTAACAGATACAACTGTGATTCAATGTTGGGCCAGGTATGATGCTGGAATGTCTTTTGACATTTTTAAAATGTGTAAAGATTTATTTTTTATTTAAAGAAAGCACTCCCAAATTGATTTATTGCATGACGGATTGATTGATTGATTGACTGACTGCTTGCGTAATCGTCGTCTCTCATTTTTCATTTCTTTTTTTTGACGAAGAAGCGTTTCCTCATCTCAACTGTCCCTGTTCTGAGTTAGTGTTCTTGTGAGTGTTCTTTTGCTTTTGAGGTTCTTCGAGTGACACCTGAATTCGGGTCGCAATTTCCTTACGTCCGAATTGACTTGTTAGTTTTTTTTTCAGGCTTTCGTATCGAACGATTCGAATTCTTTTCAACCCGAGGTACTTACTTTGTCAGCAGTTTAACGAACACACAGTTATAGGGTCAATGCATTGGCTCTGGAACCTAAGGTCACCTTGATGCGTGTTAACGGCGTCTTATTTTACGCCGCTGGCATGCCTATGAGTCTTGTCAACTAGGCTGAGTGTGTTTTCCTCCGCTTCAAGTATGCGTTGTTCTGTCCTGTTCTGTCCATTTCCTTCTTATGTTCAGTTAAACTGTTCGTATACCTTTGCTCTAACTCGTTTTTGATCTTGTTAACGCATTTTGCAATTACCGGCAGTTTGTAAAAAACACTTTGGTTGTCCTGGCAAAGTTTAGACTCCGTTGTGTCTTGCCGAATCATTCGGAGTCGTTCACCTTCTTCGGTTTTCTCATCTCAGAAATACGTGCAATTTCTCCTAATCGAAGAAAACGAAGCATATACTCTTCTTGAACTTGAAATGGAGGCGATGGCGAACCTTTGCGGAAGTGGTCAGGGTCGAGTGATAAGTCAGAGGTCAAAGGGTATGCACATGTTTGCAAAACTAGTTAATTCACCCGTTGCGTAATTTTTTCTGTCGGCTTATAAGCGTCATTAAAAAAATTTGGATCATCGGAGCAAAGGGGCAGTTTTGCGACAAGTCTGTGTCAAACAGTGACGGAAACTTGAAGGATCCGCATCGGACAAAGTGAAATGAAAAACGATTGCAGCTTAAGAAAATAGGTGGATGACTAGTTGAGTGCAGGTTTCGTCTACGGAAAAAAAGCAAACCTTTGGTGACAGTAAGCATTCAGGAGAATGTGGAAAAAATAGTCCCAAACAAAAAGTTACAAATAACAAATGAAATATTGTTTGTCAATATTGTTTAATAAGTTCATCCGATTTATGTAATCGTAGTTAAGAACTTTCGATAAATTTGAAGTGCCAGGAATGCTTCCGGCAGTCCTTGAATGTACCGAGGGAAAAATAAAAAGTTGCAAATATTCAGTTGAAAACAAAACAACAAAATGGCGCAAAGTGCAATAAATAAAAATATTCATTGAATGGAAAAACTCTCGAACTAAAGAAAAATATACAAGTTTATTAAGTAGAGTATTGTCAGAAATACTTTAACGGATGTGTACAGTAAGTTGTAATTCGACAGGTAAAACATAGGTAGTAGTTGATCACATGATCAGGTAATGAATTAGTAGGTCCAGGTATGAATGGCAAACTGATCGACGTTATTAATCTAAAATAGGAGCCGGCAGTTACAAGACAGTTCAGTCATTGTGAAGCATCTCAGGGTAAGGGTGGGAGACAGACTCGAATGAAAGATGCTCAGGACTGTAAGTAGGAAAAAAAGGAGGCTAGACGGGGAAGGAGCAAATAGGAGAAAGATGATTTTTGCAAAGGCAGACGATTTCGCCACGTTTTTATTAGGTCCTATCCTACATTTCTCCTCTTACATCTCGAATTACCATTTCCAGACATTTTTCGACAGAGTATCGAATTGGACGAGATGTTTTTGCATTTCTCTCCCCGGTTTGGCCGTCTTACAGCTTCCTTCCTTCCCAAACTAGACGAACCCGGTCGAATTACCCGATCCAAATCTAAGGTTTCCATCGGCCTCGGGCCAGACGTCCAACACAAACGGCTAGACGACGTATTGGATTAAGGTCAGGTGGGAAATGTGCCGAAGGACAGACGGAAAACTGGCCTCATTTCACTATTTTTTCTATGATTTTTTTACCCGGCTTCTCGTTTATCTAATCGATTGTCTATTTTTTAAGTTCTCACCCATTGCCGTCAGACGGATTGCATCCAATTATAGTGCAAAAAAAACTATCAATTTTTTTTGTCGTCTGGACAAGAATATTCATTTCATTTCCTCTTCGTGTAAGACTCGTTCGAACACGAATCTGACTTTTCTACTCATCGACAACATGTCTGCATCTGTTCGAAAAGTCGTAGAAAAGTTGCTGCAAACTGCTTAAGCAACTTTTACTTTCTTTGCTGTTAATCAGGGTTTCTTCTCTGAGTTGTCGTCGTGTGATGTATCCCTACTTTTTTATTGTGTTCATTCTGTTTATTTCAGCACTCCATCGTTCGATTCCTTCTAGAGAACTTGTGGCGGCAGTGGAGGGGTCATTCCACAGGTCGAACGTTCTGTGGTGTGTGGCGTACCTGTCCGTCAAGACAACTTTAGCACTTAATTCGGATTAACTTGAGTTTGAGGTGTAAACTAGAGAAATTGTAGTCGACACGACGAGTGCGAGTACTTCCGTTGAATCATTTCGATCGGATTGCAAAAGGTTGGGCTGTTGAAAATCCAACAGAGAGAAAGGGAGAAGTCGAAGCACTGAAAAGAGTTTTGCTCACTAATTGTGAATAAATAACGGTTGAAATCCTGTTCACTGAACCAGACTCCCGTTTATTTAAATCTTTATGTAAATAAATGGAATTTCAATGCTTCCAGGGGGAAAAAACAGAATGTGGCTATTATACCCCGGTTCAAAAACAAAATCTCTTCTTCCCAAACGCATTTCATGTGCTCGAAATCGAGGTATGTCCATGAATGGGAAATGGTATTGCGATACCTAAAATCATGAGTACCAGTCGAGACAGATCTCTTATTGCTTATGTAGTTGCATTGCACAGCTTTCTTTATGTTCCTTCCTATTGAACCCGGTTTCGGCCCTGACCCAGCATAGGAGAAACCGAAAGCGACGGTTTCTGTTGTACGCGTGCCTATGCACCGACGGATGAATCGACCTTGTCACTAAAGTGCATTAGAAGTTATCATTTTCTAAGAGAAAAAAAAACAATTTGTTAGCAATTGAACTTTGAAAAGGTGTAAAAGGCCCAGATTATTAATAAATCGATAAGGGATTTGACCGAATCCCCGACATGGGGGAAGGCAAATAAACTTGAAAATAAATAGTTGCACTGACTTATTGTCCTAATCAATAAATTAATAACCTTCAGAATGCAGATAGAGTGCTGTAATAATAGTTCGGAGTAATTTAATAGAATGATTAATATTTGTCGAAATGACAGAAACGGTTAATTAATTTATTCGCTTGGACGACGTCAGTACGAGAAGTTGGTCTTTGCTCACCTGATTGTATCTAATCGCACGTTGAAAATGAGGCTGACAACAAAACGAGAGGGGAGAAAAGAAAGAAACCCAAAAACAAGTAAAGCAATGAGGCTGCCGTAGGGTAGGTAAACCGAGAAGGGGCAACGGATAATGGCGGGAAAAAATTAAATTGGAAATCCATTCGAACGGATGAAAATATCAAACTAGATTGGGTTCGTGGCGCAGAAATAGAAAAGATGGAAACTACCAGAGAAAGAGAGTGAAATCGTAGAGTGTGACGTTCAAATGGTGCGTTCGAGAGACAAAGAAGAAGAGCGAGCGTGTGCGTCGGAGAAGGACGAAAAAATGGAGAGTCGGGAAAGGGCCCCGAAAAAAAACCATTTGAAAACCATTGGTCGCCCTCCACCGTTTTGGAACGTTTCCAGCCGTTTTGTTACCCCGTTACATCATGTCCAAATGTCCAGCAGGAAGCGGACGCTGGTCGAGTGCTAAATGGGCAGTTAATTAGCTTATCTCGGTACGTCGTGTTTACTCCGGGCCCTGATACCCACCCTTATCTGAATTCCATTTTTGAAACGGGTTTTTTTCTCTCCGGTGAACGCTGCCAACCCCATCCGCACCCCCTGAAAAGATTGCGAGGAAGCGTGGAAACCTGCAACCACTCACCTGTACGTGACGACCTTTAAATAAACCGCAATTAGTGCACTTGGGCCGTATGCCACTCAAATTTATAATGCATTTCTACTAACCGGTAGGAGAGGTCACGACTATTAATTAAATTTTTTTTTAAATTCATACAATCGACTCTCTTCCGTAAATGAATTTTATTATATCTAATAAAATAAGCAGAAGCGTGGTGAAGTTATCATATCAAGGCGGGGGAACCATAAAAAATGTAATATTACTATAATATCATTAACTAAATATTATTATTCAAAAAAAAGAACACAACAAAATAATTTTGCAATTTTCCTATAAAGTCTCATTCCAATGGGATGTCAAGGAGGAAAAGACTAGTTACGATTACTATTATTTTCAGTTATTGGTAATCTAGTACTGGGAGACAGTAATTTAGTAACGTAGAATTTGAGTACTGAGGGAGTTACATCAATTCATAATTCACAAGTTCTCCTCTGCACTTACGGATATGCAAATGTTTTCCTGTTTTAATAGGTCGATTTATTTATTAAAATTGTATTACTGTTACTACCAATTGAGAAACATTAGAAAATTATATATAAAATTTTATGTAATACAGCTAAGGCGGTTCTGCACGTAAACTTACTTAAAAGTGTATTTGGTAACTTTCTCTTTCAGTCAAAGAGGTGGAGAAGGTCTCAGAGGTGGGCCAGAACGTAAATTTGATTTATTCATACTTTGTCTGCCGTGGAAGCTTTCGCAGAAGCAGAAAATTAAAGTGTTAAGTAAATTTAGGTGAAACAATAAAGTTGTAATTATTGAATGAGCGGTCTTTGCGGTTCTCGCTCTGCTTCCTCGTCGAATCAAAACGGAATTCGGCTGCGAAATGACGGAGCGAAAGGGTGAGAGAAAGTAGGAGAAGACGGAAGAAGAGCTTTTCCGAAGTTGTGAAAACTTTCGAAAGCAGACGGCACATCGATTAGCGCCCTTTTTCCAATTCCATTGAAAGTGTTTCTTCGTTCCCGCGAATCCCGAAATCCAATAGAATTCATTTGAAATCTATTCATTCGTCTATTAAAGACTTTTCTTCTTCCATTTCTTACGGTCTTATATTGTCGACTTCTTCACAAGTTAAAAGGGTAGCATTTTTAATGTTGGAGAAAGAGATGGTGTGGTCATGGTATGGTAATGTTGTGCAAGGCTCGCATCAGTGCGTCGTAGAGGAAGTTATGAAGTTGTGAATGTGAAGGACTCCGGTCAGGATGTACACAAGAATACTTTCTTTTTCTATCGAGAAATCTTTTGTGAGTTAGTTTATCGTAAATGTAATATATAAGTCAGTACTTTAGCACCTGTGTAGTATTTCACCGTAAGTGGGTGACTATCAGTAAAAATTGGATTACTATTTTCTAGTATACATAAGAATAACAAACTTATACTTCAACCCAATTGATTTGTAAATTGCAATGTTCTGCTGTACTGCAACGATTCTTTAGGGGGTGAACAATATATAGTTTCTTCAATTTGTAGGTTTGTAAGGTTCAAAAACTAAAGGATGGTTCATGTAGTCTGAGTGCCGTGTGCCAAAAATGTTACTCGTTAAAAAGTTTAACTAGCGAAGTGTCTACTTCTTTCGCGTATTTTGTCTTAGGTGACTCAACTCAGGTCGATTAAATTTTCGGTGAAGAGACTCCCTCGTAAAATAGTGTTTGGCAAGTTCGTTTCATAACTTGGTTTCCCTACTTAATCTCTCCGGCGAGGGACTCAAACTCATCGCCATGTCTTCACAATCAGTTCATTTAACCTGTCGTTGTTTGCCTGTAAAATTCGGGTTTTCCAACATTTTCAGTTTCTTGTTCCGGGGGTGTTGACCCAGCTTATTGTGTTGCCGGAAAACGGCGATGGGGTTCGATACCATTTTTAAAATTCTGATAATTGGCAGCTGATGGATTTTAAAGTAAATAAATTTTAGTTGTTGTGGTGTTAAACTGAAGTCGGTACTCTTGAGGATGTCGTTTTGCGAACCTGAAGATAATTCTACACAATACTTTTGGGATCCTCGTTACCCCGTTTCATTTATTTTACTTAATAAATAGTTCACTTTTCGCTGTAAATAATATTTTTTTGTATTTTATCATTTACTTTTATGTTAGCCATTTTATGTATAGTATATTTTATATTTTCAAAGGCTTAAAATGTTGGTTATTACACGTTTTTCAAAAGTGAATTTTTTAATAATTAACTTCTTAATGTAAAATGTAATAATGTGTCCAATAATTTTATTATTTATTATTATTCTAATTAGTATTATTTTTGTAGTGTACTCGTAAAAACTAGTTGGCCCTTTAAGACGTAATTCGTTGTCAGGAGTAGTACGATAGGTAAACCTATAGATAGGTAAACCGTAGTTACTCCGATCGTATATATAATCCTACAGAAAAGAGTTGTCTGTACTATTTCAGCGTTCTACCTACAAAGTACGTCATTTTTGGTGTATGACATGCTTAAACGCGAAGATGATCTCCTATTTTTTTTTTTATTTATCTACCTGTGGGTCTATCCTAGACGAATTCGTTAATTTTCAGTTTGCAAAGACTTTCAGTTATTCATCCGCCGTCAAGTCAAACACTTGTAATTAATTAACAGTGCTTTTTAATTAATCCATTTCTCTTATTCGATTTATTACCGGAGAAAAGTGGCGGATACGTAAAATGAAAGACTCCCCCACAGGAGACCGGCACCGGGGTTAATCTTTCAACCTCTCGGCATTAATTGCAGGGGTGGTTGAGTAGCGAAAGGGTTGCCCGGGGTTGATTCCGTACCCGAAAAAGACTTTAATAAGCCATAACTTATTTATTCACTCATGTGAGGTTGAAAATTCATTTTTTTCCCCCGACCAGTTATTAAATTCAGTGAATCAGAAACGGGCGGTGCGTGCGAGAGAGTCAGATACAAATGAAGATGTTCCGTCGGGCATTTCACGAAAAATCAAGGGCGAAAGGGTTGAAAATGGTTGGCGACCGAGTTGCAAGCCCTTTGGCTTTGTTCCGCAATCAAAATCACAGGGGTTGACATATATCATTAAACGCTTACCCCTTTTTTTCGGTGGTGAGATTGTGACGGAGAAATGATCATGTAATCGACGGGGATGACGTTAGATGAGAGACAATAATTTAATTGTAATATTACTGTAGTTTTGACTACTCTCGTACCATTATTATAGTGCAGTAATGTTGCATTTTCTCAGTTTATACTAACGGTTTCGTACCACTCGGCCGCGGGAAGGTGTGACGATAGTGAGGTAATGCCACAAGCGGTTAAGGGTAGTACAATGATAAATTACAAAAGGGAGAGATTTACTAGACTACAGGTTAAGAAGAATAAGAAATTGAAGGATTGTATCTTGTATATTAAGACAAGTCAATTAACGTTCATTTACTTTTATTTATTTACTAATTATTTTTTGTAAAAATCTTTGTATTTATTTTTAAGGTGATTAACTCAAAAAAGGTGCTACCTGCGCGCTAAGTAGCTTTACTAAGGCACATGTCATTGCGTTTCCCTTGACAGACGACTCCTCCCTGTCTGTCACCGTAAAGGTGAGCTTGTCGGAACATGGTTTTCCTAATCGGGTTCGAGTTTACTTCCGAATTGCTTTTTTCGTGTTTTCAGTGCCGCACACCAAACGTCCCGTGACGATTTTTTTCGAGTAGTTGACCAAGTGGCACTGAAAAGAGGAGATCCGTACAAAAAACTGTTGTTAATCATCCGACGACTAGAGGTGTGAATTAAGAAAACAAAGACCGTTGGAAAATTCTGTAGAAAAGTACGACCTCAACCAGGCAGGTTAGCAGTGGATTACAATGCAGCAGGGTGAAAGTGTCAGGGGGGTGATGAAATATGAATCAAGAAACCACATAAAAGGCAGGATTAATCAATTGATCACAACAACCACCACTGGTATGAACGTTGTTTAGGGGTTGAAACTTCTCCACACAGGGAGGGGAATGTGGTGATCTGTGTATTAATATGCATGCAGAGCAACCAGTTTTCGTGCTTAAACACTCTGATTGTTTACAGAGGTTAAAATGCAGCATCCCCCTCAGGTCCACGGCGGGGGGAGAGGGGGCACAACCCCCGGGTTAAAAACCACCCCTAACGATCGACAGCCATTTTAAAGCCTTTAATTAATTAGACCACCCATTAAAGCGGTGTGGAGAGCTTGGGTTGAGGAGAAGAGTCCTCATCATCCTCTGGTTTTTTCTAACTTTATGTTACTTATGTAACTTGATGTAATTGGTAGTTTGTTGACATTTAAAGAATTCTACACTACTACTACTACTACTACTACTACTACTACTACTACTACATGTGTCGGGGTATGTGTCTTGTATGTAAGTGGCCTCCAATTAATAGAATTCTGGTGGATGGAGGAATATCATTCAGTGTACATTTTGTTTTTTTACTTGTAGGAAATTATTACCAAAAGAAATGGATTGTAGTAACGGATATTTAGAATTTGTTTTGTGTTGTTCATGTTTTCTCTGTGTTTCTTGATTTAAAACCTGTACTACCCACTTAAACGGTCAAATAACGTCACATTTCGTTTAAAAATAACAATTGTAGCGTTGCCTTTAAATCATACGAGTAGCTTCACGGATTTGGACATGTTTCTGATGTTGGACTTAACATATTGTAAATTCCGAATGAAATACTTTGAGAAAGCTCAGCCACGACGTCGCGGCATGAAGACCCCTCACCGATTAAAAAAGTAGAATTTACGTGAGTTTTGAATGGTAGCAGGGTTGAGTTCATTTCACCGTGAACCCCAGTCGTACAAAGCTTCATTACTAAAATTATCACTATCAGCAACTGCAGAAATGTCTCAGAATTATAATATTGAATGGTGAGGATTTGGAAACGTCGTAAGTTAAAGTTTTAATTTAAGGCGGAAGGGTAGGACGCTCAAGGAGGGTAGTTCTCGACGACTTTTTAATTTGAGAATCAGTGTGGGATGAATACGAGTAGTAGTTATGTCCCCGAATCCGTACATTACTTGTATTTCGTGAAATTGAGCGTTGTCGTGCCGATCCCTCTGTGCCGCAAAAAAGCTGGTCTGATGTCTTTCTATTTAGTTATCGGTCCGTATGAATTTGGCTTAAGGAATTACAACAATGGAGTTCTTGTTTATGCCTAAAGATGATGAAAACTTTGAAACCCACATTCATTTATGGGTAGTTTAAAGTACACATCACCTCCAATAGTAATGGATGTAGTAGTTTTATAGAATTATTTCATCGAATTCTAGGTTTTCCTGCGTTTATTGTCCAGCTTTTGATTCCTTGTGAATACTGTACGAGTGTGTAAAAGGTTACATAACTAAAATATTGCTTTAGGAACGCCATATTAGTGGTAAAAAGACAACAGCCGTGAATAACTAATTGATTTGTAAATGTAACAATAATAATAAAAACAAAATTGGAAAAGGTTTTGAACCACTGGGGTATTGCAAGCATATTAGTGCCTTAAGCAAAGTATACTGCGTTGTTGCCAATTCATACGGAAGTTCTTTTCGAAATTATTTGATAATTTGAAAATACTAAAAAATAAATAAAATAAATAAATACTGAAACGTCGTGGTTTTTCGTTTTAATTTCTCCCTCCATTTACGTCTGGCCCGTTCGAATTTAACGATATCCGCCCGTAAATATCCGTTTCCGCCCATTCAAAAACGTCTGCTGCCACTGTGAAGAATTTTCGAACACTCTTTTCTGTCATATGACAACAGATCGGGTCAATCAATTGAAGATTTTTAAAACTTGTATTTATTTTACACCGTCGGATTACCTGGAAGTTGGAAGAAATGAAGGGGTGCGTTTTCAATATCGATGCTGGCTACCTCGAAGGCCTTTGTAGGGGTTTCAAATGCGGCATTCTCAAACAGGCCGACTACTTAAATCTCGTCCAGTGCGAAACCCTGGAAGGTGAGAAATTGGAAAATTTAATTTTTCGTTTTATATCAGTTACACCCCGTGGTCGTTTATCCAACTTCATCCACGTTTGCTTTCAGATCTCAAGTTGCATCTCCAAGGCACCGATTACGGTAATTTTCTAGCAAACGAGCCCAGTCCTCTTGCCGTATCGACCATAGATGATAAACTAAGGGAGAAATTGGTTATCGAATTTCAACATATGAGAAATCATTCGGTGGCCCCACTGTCAACCTTTCTAGATTTCATAACGTTAGTACGACTAGATGATCGAATAGACGTGGTAAAACATTAATGATGTGCTAATTGCGTGGTTTACAGTTACAGTTACATGATAGATAACATAATATTGCTCATAACTGGCACACTTCACCATAGACCCATTTCCGAGTTGATTCCAAAGTGTCATCCCCTTGGGTCATTCGAACAAATGGAAGCTATTCATGTTGCATCAAATCCAGCTGAGTTGTACAGTGCTGTTCTTGTTGATACTCCTCTAGGTATGTTACTTTGATATGATTACACAATTTCTTAAAAAATTATTCAGGGCCTTATAATAATAATAATAATAATAAGTTAATTTTTTGGTATGTGGGCAATTATAAGATTGTCTGTCATTGTTGTACATTGGGGAGCTTTCTGATTGGTTTTAATTTTCAAATTTTTGTAATAAAAACTATTTTGCACAACTGACCCTTAGCAAAAGTCAAAGAGAATAACTT
The DNA here is from genome assembly GCA_037055365.1 of Polyplax serrata. Taxonomy (NCBI): domain Eukaryota; kingdom Metazoa; phylum Arthropoda; class Insecta; order Psocodea; family Polyplacidae; genus Polyplax; species Polyplax serrata. The sequence goes on along the minus strand of JAWJWE010000038.1, from coordinate 8,623,074 downwards.
TGCATTTCAGCTCCATTTTTTGTGGACTGCATAAGTGAACAAGATTTAGACGAAATGAACATTGAGATCATACGTAACACCCTGTACAAGGCTTACCTTGAAGCGTTCTACGATTTCTGCAAGGAGTTGGGTGGAACCACTGCTGATGCCATGTGTGAAATTCTTGCTGTGAGTACTTTTATTAAGCAATTATCTTGTTTTATTTACACTTCATTGTTTCCCAATGAGAAAAAGAAATGTTTGCTGATAAAGTCAGTCACTCTAATTTCTCGTTCTATTTGTTTGAAGTTTGAGGCAGACAGAAGAGCCATCATTATCACCATCAATTCGTTTGGCACTGAACTTACCAAAGATGACAGAGCTAAATTGTATCCAAGATGTGGCAAGCTTCATCCTGATGGTTTGGCTGCACTGGCCAGGGCTGATGATTATGAACAAGTCAAAGCAGTCGCTGAATACTATGCTGTAAGTGTGGAACAGACATTTAAAATGTAGTTTTCAAGGCTGAAAATTTGAGATGTTGCTCATGAAAAGAAATTACTGCAAACTGTATAGAAGAAACACATTCTGTCAGATAATTTACATTTCAAAGAGTTGTTATGGTATATTTTATAATTATATTATGTTACATTAACACATTTTCAACATATCAATGATTCTACACTATCCAGTGACAGAAAATGCAATGTCACAGATTCAACCACTTTATTTATTTCACTAATAAACTGTACAATTAATAATAAATTACTGTACAGTTTAAATCTATTTTTAGTTTCTTATAGATAATTGTTGGGACACCAATAATGAAAAATGCAGTTATGTTAACAAATTCCATGTAGAGCCATTCATTCTGTCATTTGTTGGAAGCATTTTCCACATTCAGACTCAAATTAACTTTGTATTTTGCTTTAATGTTGCATTTTTGTAAAAAAAATGGTAATTGAAACTAATTATTGTAGTTAGTGCAGTTTGTAAGTTTTGGTTATGTTATTTCAGGAATACAGCGCCCTGTTTGAGGGGGCTGGCAATAATCCAGGGGAAAAGACACTCGAGGACAAATTCTTTGAACATGAGGTAAATGCTTTCCCTCATTTTAAAACAAAACTCCCAGCCCTCCATACCACTTGCCGACCCCACTACAAATTTATCTATGAATTTCTCCTCAGGTACGCTTGAACACCAACGCTTTCCTTCAGCAGTTCCACTACGGCGTCTTCTACTCGTATCTGAAACTAAAGGAACAAGAATGTCGAAACATTGTCTGGATATCGGAGTGCGTGGCTCAGAAGCACCGGGCCAAGATCGACAATTACATTCCCATATTTTAAACATTGAAAAAATATTTCGTTGAGTTCCACTGCCGGTTGTTTTCTACCCGTATTTTCTACAATAGGAAATTTCTTCCGGCCTGTAATTTTCAGTTAAAAAAAAATAAATTAGCATTTGTGCCAGGATGTTACCCGTGAGAAAAAAAGAAAAAGAGTGCTTAATCATGTTAGAAGTAAATTCCACCCTGACCACTCCGGTACCTAATGAATTGAGTATAAGTATGTAAATTTTTATATATATATATACTTATAACTACATAGTATTGTACACTATATAAATCACTTGAATATTCCAATGTAATTTATTGTACAACGTAATGTTTTCAGTTTACCGTTCAATTAGTTTTGTTTTTTTTAATATGAAATTTTATCATATAGCTGTTGAATGTGATTCATTATTTATTTAAGAATATATATATATATATGTATAAATATTGTTGACGTTATGGTTATTGCTTTATTTGTGTCGTTTATTTATTGATATATGTTGCATTCCGAGGGTGGAGTTTTAATACTGGAGGTTGAGGTGGAGGTTTAATTCTGCGTCGTAATCCCTTGGTTGTATGATTATTTGACATTTTGTTGTGGTAGTTGTCAGTACCTTGATTACATGTTAACATGTATGCAGATCCTTGATATCCTAGGTAGATACTCTGGTTGGTAGGGGTGAAAAAATTTATTGGGTTATTGTTTAAGAAGGAAGTTATATATAAAAAATGAGTAGTATTCATTAAGTAGTCCATGGAGGTTTTTGAGTGTTTATCCATGTATTTGAGGATTTCCAGGCTGGAGACACTGCAAAAACATGTTTAAATTTTTATTATCAAAAAGTGACTCATAAGGGAAATGAATTTGCGAGATGAGATTTTAGATTTTATTACTACAAAAATGTAAATGAAGTAACCAGTTTCTGGGCAGTGACACAATTAAAGTGTGTATGTACAAAATGTGAAATAGTTTTTTTAACAAACCTGACAAACTTAATGTGATCGCTGCTGCTTCAGCACACTGAGCAAACCCATCACATTTTAGCAAAGAATCCTAAAAATATGTAAATAGTTTTAAGGTGCCAGTTCATCCAGCTTCTGAATTTGCTTAAAAAGAAGAGATGATGCTATGTGTTGCAAACAAATTTTTACGAGGGAGTGTTAATAAAGTTTAAAGTTGAAATTTGAAAAAAAAAGTGATTTCTAGGCCAAAGTATAAAAAATTTTTATTGTTTGTATACAAACTGAGTGAGTAGCGAAAGCAAGCTTGAATATGGTCAACATTGTTAGCTAGTCGGGGCAGGGGGAACATTTTCAGGTTCCTTTTTCTTGTTTGATTCTTCAGGAGGATTAGAGTTGAGCAGGTCTCTGTGGTCTTCCCAGAAAGTATTTCCTATAATGTCAACGTTTAGACTTTCTAGTTTTTTCTTAGATCCCCTGATTATTACAGTTCCCTTTTTGAACTCTTCAGGTTCATTATTGTAATTTATTCCAAATTCAGAGAAGAGCAATTCGTTTTTATCAGATGAAACTGTGCCTTTGAGATGTTCTTCAGCCTGGAATAAATTTAGAGAAACATAAGTCAGGGAAAGTTTATTTTCTCAGATCTGATTTGCAATTAACTCACCTCTTGATGAGTCATTTTTTTCTTAGTTACTAAATTCCAAAAACATGTGTTGTAGAGATTATTTATGTGGGTGTCAGCTTGTCTCCAGGACAGGTAATCTCTCATATTCTGGTCGGAGGGGTAACACACGACCCGTCCGTCAAATATCGGGGGCGTAGTCAGCAAATCGGCACCAAAAAACTTGGGCCAGTAAACAATGTAATAAGCCGTGAAAGCGCTCGTGAGGATGGACAACAATTTGTTTACTCTTCGATTGTACAGGTTGGTCTCCTTTTTCAGCACGAAGCTGTATTCGTCGCTTTGGCCAAACCCGAGAATTATTTCCGGAAATTCTTTCATGACTCCTTTTGCGGCCGCATTCATCAGGTTTAAACCGCGAGCGTCGTTGGGCTTTCGAAAACGATGTTTCTCAGCGAATTTTGTAAATCCCCTTCCGTCGACTCGTACAATGATCCAACAATTGGGCAAACATTTTTCCTGTGTTTCGAATTCTTTGACGTATTCATACTTGCTTTTCGCCATTTCTTTTTGCGGGTTTTGAGATTTGTTTTACTATTTTTTTTGGGTTTTTTTTAATAAATTTATTTTAGAAAAATTAAATAAAATTTGATGTCATAAAACTGGAAATTTTGTTATTTGTAAAACAAAATAAGATCGTCACGTGACAATCAAGGAGACAGTTACGTCACAGTGGAAACGAGCCAATAGGAACTGGGGAATTTGCGTGTTATTCTTGCATTAAACGTTCCAGCGTAACGTAAAGTAGCTGTTTAAAATGGGAAAAAGTAAAAAAAAACGAAAGTATTCGAGGAGTGATTCGTCGTCGGACGATTCCGATGACTCCGTTGAACGGGAACGTAAACGGGATATAAAAGAAAGAGATGAGTTTTCCAATCGTTTAAAAAATCGTGATAAGGAGAGAACGAGGAACATAGCCGGGCCCAGCAGTAAACCGTCAGGTGAATATTTACTGGATCCTCACTTGTTGTGAGAAAATTTTGGTGTTCCCTAAACCAATTTTTGCCCGCAACTTTCGTAACATCGAGTACTCAAGTAGTTTCATAAATGAGTTTAAATTATTTTAGGTGGTCGATCGGTCAATAATGTGGACATCGAAAGATTGAGGATCGAGTCAAGGAGGAAGTATTTGGCCAAAAGAAAGGATGACAAAATAGCAGAATTAGAAGCCGATATAATCGACGACGAATATTTATTTCAGGACGATGTGTATGTGAATGAGCAGTCATCCATTTCAAAAACGGAGTGACAGAACTCTAACCCCATCTGGTTGTTTGTTACAGGTTAACAGCACGGGAAAAATATGAAAGGGAACACAAGAAACGTTTATTGCATTTGGCTAAAGAACATGAGAAAGCCAGGGAATTGGAGATGGTACGAAGGTACCACATGCCACAGGATTGCAAGGTATGTTCTGCATCATCTGATGTTACTATTTTGGGAGGAAAAAAATTAATTGAGGGTCACTTTTCAGGCTGGGGAAATGGAAGTTGATCTGGAGGATGGCAAAGAAGTAGGAGAAGGTAAAAAATGGGAACAGGAACAGATGTCATCTGCTGTTTTTCATTTTGGATCAAAGGACAGACCATCAGCACAAGAAGAGTATGACTTACTGGTTGATCAGATTGAATTTATCCAAACACTTAATATGCCTGGAACAAGAACAGTAAGAACTCATATTTATCATTAATTTCAACAAGAGTCAAATCCTACGAAATATTGTTAATAATTATTGAATTAATTTACAGGAAGAAGATACTGAGGCATCAGAAAAGCAAAAGAAAAAACAAGACATTCATGAGACCAGAATAAGTCTTCCAATATTTCCATTTAAAGATGATTTAATAGCAGCTGTTAAGCAATACCAGGTGAATATGGCGATATCAAAAACTAATTTGGAAACACTATACAAACACATTATGATCATAAATATACTCTTTTATTACTATTAGGTATTAATAATTGAAGGTGAAACAGGCTCTGGAAAAACTACTCAAATTCCACAATACCTGATGGATGCTGGTTTCACGAATGATGGAAAAATAATAGGTTGCACTCAGCCAAGAAGAGTGGCAGCAATGTCAGTAGCTGCCAGAGTTGCTCAGGAGATGGGTGTTAAATTAGGTAATGAGGTATGTACTCACAACCTTTTATTTTATTTTATTTATTACATTACATTATATATTACATTAATAATGGAATAAGTAGTTATTTAATGGCTTTTCATTTTCATATTGACTTATGTAATATCCATATAAAAATAAAATTATAATTTTGTGGTTCATGTAGTTTTGGGAGTACAGGATAAACAAAACAGATTTATATTGCTATGTTTCAGGTTGGCTACAGTATTCGTTTTGAGGACTGCACATCAGAAAGGACTATTATAAAGTACATGACTGATGGAACACTTCACAGGGAGTTTTTATCAGAACCGGATCTAGCTGCCTACAGGTATACATAACATAAGGTCTCTTTGCAATTAACGCCGGAGTAGTGATTACATTTTTATATATTGTTTTCAGTGTTATGATCATCGATGAAGCTCACGAGAGAACTTTACACACAGACATACTTTTCGGTCTAGTGAAGGACGTTGCCAGATTTCGTCCCGATCTGAAATTATTGATATCGAGCGCTACTCTTGACGCAGAAAAGTTCAGTAAATTCTTTGACGACGCTCCTGTTTTTAGGATACCAGGTACTACGATAAATTGTCGTCAACGTGCCAACGTAAATTTTTGTACCATTTTTTAAAGTTGGTCACTCAAATTGAACTTTTTTGCTCTCAGGCAGAAGATTTCCCGTCGACATTTATTACACGAAAGCACCAGAAGCCGATTATGTTGACGCTTGCGTTGTTTCCGTTCTTCAAATCCACGCGACTCAACCGCCCGGTGACATACTCGTATTTCTGACAGGACAAGAGGAAATCGAAACCTGCAACGAAATTCTCACGGAGAGAGCCAGGAGATTGGGTAGCAAAATCAAAGAACTTTTGATTCTTCCTGTTTATGCGAACTTACCAAGCGAGCTTCAGGCGAAAATTTTTGCGCCGACTCCACCCGGAGCCAGAAAGGTTTTCATCGACGTTTTATTTGTGATCAACGCTCCTTAGTGAATTAAAAAAAAGATTTTAAAACTTTTCCTCTTCCACAGGTCGTGTTGGCAACCAACATAGCGGAAACTTCTTTGACGATAGACAACATTATTTACGTCATCGATCCTGGGTTTTGCAAACAGAATAACTTCAACTCTAGGACTGGAATGGAAACTCTTATTGTTGTGCCAATATCAAAAGTAACGAGTCTATTTTCCTAGCGGTTGAAATGATGCGACTTAGTCATGGAAAGACTCCTAAAATTGTTTCTTTTTTCCAGGCATCTGCTAATCAAAGAGCTGGCAGAGCCGGAAGAGTCGCAGCCGGGAAGTGTTTTCGTCTCTACACGGCCTGGGCGTATCAGCACGAGCTGGAAGACAACGCCATACCCGAGATACAAAGAACCAATTTGGGAAATGTCGTTCTCACTCTGAAGGCTCTGGGAATCCACGATCTCGTTCATTTCGACTATTTGGATCCTCCGCCACACGAGACGCTGGTAGGAGAAGACACCATTGTTTGAGGTAGAGGGTTTCTTAACGTCCGAATGTTCTAACCTGCCTGGACTGTTTCAGGTTTTAGCGTTGGAACAGTTGTATGCTCTGGGAGCATTGAATCATCGTGGAGAATTGACGTCTTTAGGAAGGAAAATGGCTGAATTTCCTGTTCATCCGATGATGGCTAAGATGCTTCTGGCATCTGACAAGTACGTCTCCTTATTTTTAACAGTATTGAATTTATGAAATCACTATCGATGGCAAGAGGAGTGGGAAAGAGACTTATCACATTCAATTTTTTAGGTACAAATGTTCAGAGGAGGCTGTAACAATCGCCGCCATGTTATCGGTGAATGGTGCCATTTTCTATAGGCCAAAAGACAAGATTTTACATGCCGATACCGCCAGAAAGAACTTTTTTCTAAGGGGTGGTGACCATTTGACTCTGTTAAATGTATACAATCAATGGGCAGCAACGGATTTCAGCACTCAGTGGTGTTACGAAAATTTTATTCAGCATAAGTCGATGCGAAGAGCACGGGATGTCAGAGAGCAGCTGGTGAACCTGTTGACGAGGGTGGAAGTTAACCTGGTGTCCTGCGCGGGTGACAGTATTCCAATCAGAAAAGTAAGTTGGACGGAAGAGAACCCAGAAGTATGATTTACTCATTCATTTAGTATTCATTTTATTCATTTATTCTTTTATTTAGTTAATTTAAAACTAATAAAAAGGCTATTTCATTTCATTTCAGGCTATCACAGCCGGTTACTTCTACCACGTAGCCAGATTATCCAAAGGGGGTGGTTACAAGACAGTCAAACATCAACAGACGGTGGCCATACATCCGAATAGTTCGCTCTTTGAAAGTCTTCCCCGATGGCTGCTTTACCACGAGCTCGTCTTCACCACAAAAGAATTTATGAGGCAGGTGATTGAGATAGAGAGCAAGTGGTTGATGGAAGTGGCTCCGCATTATTATAAAGAAAGAGAACTAGAGGACACAACGAACAAGAAAATGCCGAAAGCACGAAATCAGATGTAAATATTTCTGTCTTTTGTACATAATCCTTGTGTAAATATAGATTGTACTCTTAATAATTTAAAATTTTGTTTTCTTGATCTTTACTTATTCCTGTTGATTTCATATGGCAAAGTGTTGTACTGCGTAACCACAAAAATATATATCTCATTCAGGAAATAAGAATGGTTACAAAATTATTACTCTGTAATATGCGATAAGAGATATTGGAATTGCAGATATTATACAGGCTCTCACAGTTAATGTTACATTAAAGTTATTTTGAGAATACCCCTTACTTCAAGTCAGTCTTATTTAAAAACAGTTAAATTTGTTCAGTTGTCAGTAGTTTTCATACTTATAAACTTTTTGATATAAAAATATATATATATATATATTGGTTCAGCTGTCGTTAAAGCATTAGAAAAATTCATTTCAAGTTATTTCCACATTCTAGGGTCATTGTATAATAATTATTTCTGAATTACTAATTTAATAATAATTACCTTGCAGGGTAGTAACTCTGTTTTTATGTCCCTTCAGAGCAGCCCTCCTAAATGGCGGTTCTCGCCATTTTTATTATAATGGTCACATGATCGTTTGAACGGCCGTAACGTTTACGAACACAGGTCTTTCCGGTCTGCGGAAGACATGTTTGGAATGTGAAATCCAACTCGTCGAATCAGTTGGTTTTCAATCAGAACAATCTTGGCTTTTCTCAGAAGATTTTAAGCCGCACATAAAATGAGAGCAAAGGTATGTAGACTAAATTCTGCTTAATTGTATTAAGAAAGAGCGAACTGCATTTGTGTTATTGCATTTTGGAATTATTTCTAACCATTTTTGAGTGTTCTTCATGTACCGTGTAACTACTTGAATATGAAGGCAAAGGCACACATTTCGTTTAATAATGATTTCATGGCTTTACCCAAGACCGTTACTACGTGCTACTGATAGTTTACAGAAATTCGAGTTGCATTTTCACTTGACAATTCGTGACGATGGGGTGAAATTGGAGAATTTACATGAAGGCAACTAAGAGTTGTAAACGTGAGGCAGCTCACGTCACCACGTTCTAAGTCTTGCGAAAAAAAACATGTAATTTTTGGTTTTGTACTTGCAGTGGAGGAAGAAGCGTATGCGAAGGCTTAAGCGAAAGAGGAGGAAGATGAGGGCGAGGTCCAAGTAAACGTAGTTGTGAGTATTCACATTGTGCGTAATTTTTCGTCGCTGGGGACCAATTTGTAAGTGCAGAATTGTAAAACTCAAACTATAAAATCTTATCTTACAGATGACAATCAAATATGAGATTTGAAATCTCCAGCCTAGGAGCGTAGGCTGCAACTGCACACGATGACAGAATTCCTGTTACCTTTTAAGTACAGTGATGAAAAAAAGAAATAACATTTTGCGAATGGAGATTTTAATATATCATACTTGATTGATTTTAATTTGGATTTGTAAATGGTTATATCTCTTTATTTCAAATGTAATTCACAAGAATAAGTGAATTGCTTTCCTTTACTCCTAGCACACACCACATTTTCACATGGTCATCATCACTTTCATACAACCAGGATATCTGTAATAGTGAGTATACAATATTCATTGGTTTAGTGGGAGCTCTGAGCAACTGAGCACTGTTCGCTGTCAGTAAAGTGTAACTCAATTTTCAAAATTGTGGTGCTACTCATAATGCCTGTAGAACTCTGTCGAATATTATTATAGTCAATTTATTGTTAACTATAGTTAACTTTGAAAATAGTTTTTAAGCTATAAAAACTTCATTTATTAAAAAATTCTATTGCTATTCTGACATGAATTTGCATTCATTTTGAACTCACTAGATATATGGTAAGGTATGATTGGTTGATATTAGTCAGATACTTTGATGACTGACCAAATTATTGATGGTACAGTAAGCAGAAAATATTCTCAATTATAATGATAGCTTGAGCAGTCAAAGAAATGTTCAGTTATAGAAATAAACATAAGAATATAGCAGTTGTCTTAAAATTGCTTATTGTCGAAAGTTGTTTTGCATTTTCCAAGTTTTTGGATGGAGTATACTCAGTGTGAGTAGTGTGTCTGCAAAGGTTACAAAATATTTTTAGACTGAGTATGTTGTACAGTGAATAATGATTTTGAATTTAAGTCTAACAGTATAATCATATTGACAATTTTGACATATTATTCAGAAATAATTAGTACTTCACAATGTTGCAATGAAGGTTCAAATGAAATATGCTCTTCATTGACAAAAATTACTGTCGAGTATTCCCTTTGTTGTGCTGTACATTTCACACAGGCCTCCCATGTATGGAAATCATCAATTATAACCAGATAAAATTGGAAAACACATTGTTGATTTGAGTGTATAATATTTATCCTTTCAAATGATTTATATGGTTTGCAATTTTATAAAATATTTAAACGTAGGTTTTAGGGGATGTTTTAGGGTCTGGAATGATATGAGGTGTACTTGGAAGGGGTGTTGAATTATGTGCAATGTTTAATTTCATGTTTTTTTAACTCTGAGGTTAAAGTTATTGAAAAGTATATGTTAGAGTATGAAAATAATCATAAATGCATGATTATATGTGTCATGACGGTGTTGGATGATGTGGAGATAGAAACCAGTGTTGCAACAGGTGTCTTACCGAAACAGAAGAAACTGTAAATGTATTCGTTGTGTTCCAGTGTTATAATTTGTTACCCAAAGACCAGAGCATTAGGTGGTGTGCAAATAAACGCAGGTGCTTCACGGACGCCTGCTAGTTTGCTTTTCAGTGAATTTTTAGTTTTAGTAGGCGAAATTTGTCAGAAAATCAACCGCAGGTGTTATCGATACTTAAATCGCTCTCAACTACTTAACGGATTAAAGTATTAATTGTGCAATTTTCTGCGAACCCAAGAAGTTTTTGGCTGGTGTGGTGAGCGGGCTAATGCCAAAATATTTGTTGCCCTCGTGGGAGTACGAGAGGATGAGACTCTGTTGCCCAGCTCAGTGAGGACTATTAGGTAGATATGAAAATTTGGAGTGAAAGAGCACCGAGAGACTCTTCCGCTCCGATCCGAAAATAAATCGGGGAATCTTACCCCTTGGAAAATAGTTTAATTTAGTGGTGTTTCGAAAGGCCCCGAGTGATGCCGCAGCAGATAGATTTGGGGAGGAAAGTTGGAAAGAAGTTGTAGGGTGACGCCACGAAAGTAAATTCTTTTTTAAATTTCTCAGCTGAGGAGTCTGTGCTTAACCACTGGATTGGTAAAGTAACACTACTAACTGTTGACGTGATAGAAGGTGCATTTACGGTTTGATATATACAAGTACGAGAATATGAGTTCCTGCTACAGAAAAATATTTAGAAATGTATGTTGTGGACACGTAGCCATTCTGACATGAGGCTTAAGGCCAGTTGCATTCAATCTATAATAATAAAGTATTAAAACAAAAACTACAGTAAAAACAAATATTACAAAAAAAATTTAACAAAACAAAATTGCTCTTGCGAATCGAACTAAAATTAGATATACATACATTTTATTTTTTATATATTTAATAAAGATATTCTAATACTGACACACGGCTACATAGAATCTATGCATTATAATAATTATTGTAAATAAATAAATTTAAAAAAAATAACTAACTGTACACTCCGGCAGGCGAATTGAGAAAAAAACATTGACGACACTTATGTTTTGTGTATTAGTTCGTGAAGTAATGTTAATGAGTACTCCAATTGCTGTCGGATACCTATTGCTGTACTTTTTTAATGAATACGTTACATTTAATTGAACAAGTATATGTTTAATACTTTTCCAAGGAATAGCATTTATGCTGAGTATTTGAAATTTATATAAATTAATGTTAAGTTTTATTTTATTCATTTTCTTTTTCAAGTCTTTCTTATTCCCTCGGTTGAGCCAACGCTCAAGGACTGCCAGAAGAATTAATTTTGAATGTGCTTGGGACTTGGCCTCTTACTACTCTTCTTTTTGTAATGCTAATTTTATTTTATCTCTTATATATATATTTTTAAATTTATTTTTTCTTCTTTCTTTTCTTTCTTGCTGTAAGATACTTATGAAAAGCATTCCCGTATGTTATTCATTTGTATTTGGGTTTGTTAGATGATGTACTTTTAGAGATATTTTTTTCCATATTTACAATTCTCGAATTTGTAAAAACAGTTTTTGTTTTTTTTTTGTCTTCTAAAGAAACTTTCTTGAGCTGGTACTATACTTGAGAGTTTTTGGGTATTTGTTATTTATGTACTTTACACGTTAAACGGTGTTTTGTCTGCTGTTTTTTGTCAGAATATAAATTCAGACTGTAGTTTTCTTTGTAAGAAAGTACTCGATGGAAGCACAAACTCGGAACACAAATTTCGGGAGCAGAAGATTAGTGAAGACAATTAATCGGAGGATTAGATTACTTTTTCTCGTGATGAAAGTTTCTCTAACGGTTTTTTTTCGTATTTTTTTTTCTCGTTTTGAAAATTTTCAATTTTACTCGGAGATGAACGTTACATTATGTTACGTTAGAGAGTGCGGATGAAACCTGAAACTTATTTTAGTAGAAGGTGAGCAACTGCGGCTCGGTAGCAAAAAATATTTTTATTCTGCTTTATTTATTTACCAGCAGTTACGGTTATTCATTTACGCTAATTATTTGTTCTCATCAAAAATAAAATACGATTTTGTTTGGTAGTAAACTAAGTTCGCTGACACGAACAAAATGGCAACAGCAGACTATTGACACTAATTGTCACTTTATTTGAAGGTTCAAACTAACCGTAGAAACTTATTTGGTGGGCTGTTACCTTAACTGACGACTGACAGTTAACTATTACCCAGGCTGTTTACCTATTGGTCTATTAGTACCGTTTAAGACAGGACAGATTCCCCGGGGAGAACTTGTTCTTACCGTGCTAAATGGGGGTGGGGGATGTTTACACGCATAGAATGGGCAATTTTGGGTTTTAGGCAGGTTCTCAAAGTAGTTTTAACTTTCTTAAAGTTATCCAAAACTTTACTAGAATAGGACTTTCGCAGGTAAATCCCGAACAGAGTCAAAATTGATTCAGGTACCTTCAAGGGAAGTGGAACACACAGTGCCTGGGCTCTTTTCAAAAATTACTTTTTCAAGTTGCGTCCGATGGGAATTAGACAGGAGGATATTTGGTGTAAAGAAAGGAAACTTACCTTCTTCTCCGGGGTTAGAAGAAGTGAATGTAAAGTTATGGCAGTAATTTTGGGTGCTGTGGGAAATTTTAAATTACATTTAAATTTGAACCTGAAAAACGAGCAAAGTTGCGAAAAGTTTTGGTATTTAAAAGGGAGAGAGAGAGAGAGAGAGTGAGAGGAAGAACCGAAGTGGAGGTAAGGAAAAAAACACACAAATAAAATGGCGAAAAATGAAATAAATAAAATTTCTGAAAGTTTAAAGGAAGAAGATTAAAAAGTTTGCGGTCGGCTCGGGCAGGAAGATTCGAATTTCAATAAAGTCTATTTAACGTAGAATTATTTAATTATCATATTTCATGGCAGTGACGAAAGAGACGAAGGACCCTATGTACGTAAATAATTAATAAATGGATTTGAGTCGGAGTGGCACGGATTTATTTTTATTTTTTTTTCAACCCACTCTCCAATCTCTGGCGCATTTAAATTTAAATTGGAAATTTTTTCTCCTTGGCGGGGGGAAGTAGATGGCGCTGTCGTCGCACGCTCACTCGAGTGGCGGGAAGTTGAAAGTTGGCCGTTTCCGGTCCCCCCACAGCAGCTTCGCGTCAGTTTCAGTTGGCAAAGCGAACGCGTCGCAGGGCTCCGTCGAAGGTTTGAATTTTCGCCCGGTGTCGGAAAGTCGTCGTCGTCGTCGTCGCGTTTTATTTTTTGTATTCGCCGAGTGCTACCCGTTGGTGTTTGCTCTGTTGCGTCTGCAAATTCCCCACCGGTCGCAACTCGGGGTTTTCCAGGTGTTGTTCCCAGTGCTGTCGCGGTAGAATGTGGCCGTTTGTGCTGTTGTGTCGCTCACTTGCGGATACCTGAGGAATTGTTAAACGCTGTCGTCGACGGGTGAAGGTGAGGTGCTTTCACTTTATTTGAAATTTGTTTCGTTTTATGATTTTTGGAGTTTGAAAAGGGTGGGTACCACGAATTCAAATCTAAGAGTTGGATATTTTCTTAAGGAATTTTTGCACCGGTACGATATCCGGAAATTTCTCGTCTACTTCACTCTCTCCTGTACATTTCATACGCGCCGGTTTCGTATTATGTATTTTGGGCTTTCAAATTAAATATTTATTAATGTTTTCAATTGCTGTGGTTCAGTGACGTCCAAAAGACTTTTGAATGCACTTGAGTTTTCAGGTGTTTCATCACACTTACACACAAATGTTTATTTTATAAATTTTTAAAATTATAATTCATGCTATTTATTTAAATAGTTATTCATAAATTTTGTGTTATTTATTTTTCTATTAATGTATATTAATTGATTTTGTACATTATTGAACTTTGTATTTTATTTATTTATATGCTTATTGTATTTACTTTGGTTTTGACTTCTTTCTTGGTACTGTCCAACAGTGGAAATGACTGCCGTACGGTCATTTCAATTTGTTTAAGTCGTGTCGCGTCTGTCACGTGAGCCTTTTCCTCAGGTTGTAAATTTTCGTACAAGTAAAAATTAGTATGTTGACGTGGCAATAGAGTCATCCGACCGACTTATTGTGGAGGGGTAAGGTTTTTTTTTATTTTTTGTGTTTTGAACAGAGTTCCTCGTGTGGGTGACGCTTTCAGTTGTAATCTCTTCTAATTTCATAACTTTTTCCTTCTGTTATTTTCGGAGGTAAGTCGCGGTTAAACTTGCGCTTTCAAAGGGCAAACATTCCCGAAAGAGGCTTTTGTTTCAAATTTTCTTCTCGTTTCAGTTAATTGCTCGAGCCATTTTTCCCGTGCATCCGCCAAACCCTTGAAAATTTTGATTCTTGAAAATTAATAAGATTTACTTAAGAGCCTACTCGACAGCGTTTCGATTACCAAAATTCGGGTTTTAAAACCGGAAACGGTTTTCTCATTAGATGTTTCCGGTTTCGGCTCGTCTGACTTTGGCGCACTTTGCCCAACTCGTCCCTGTCTGCCTCTAGTCTTCTCCCTACCAGCTCTCTCTCTCTCTTTCTCTCTCTCTCTCTCTCTCTCTCTCTCTCTCTCTCTCTCTCTCTCTTCTCTCTCTCTCTCTCTCTTCTCTCTCTCTTTCTCTCTCTCTCTCTATGTATTTTATTTATGTATTCTTGTGCTCCTCCCTTGTTGTCCCAAATTTCAGGTTTCTTTCTTTTCTGTTCGATTATCCTCCTATTGTTTTGTGTACTCGCTCATCTGCTGGTCCTTTGTTTCCGTCCTTTTTACCTGTCTCTTGTGAGGGCTTTCATAATTCTACTCGGGCTTCCCGCCCAATTTCAAAAACTATTTTCCGTCTCTCGCAGTCGCTATTGTGATAGTTGTCCACGTCAGCAACTATTTTTTTTCCTCTTCTCCTTGTCGTTTTTTCCCTCTCGCCTTGTTCTTTTTCGGAGTTTGGACATGACCGATGACGGTTGATTGATGTCACGATTCATCATTTTAATTACGTTAGGTTACTTCGCTACGGGTTTTTATTTCTTTGCGGATTTCTAAATTAATACCCTCAGGGCCCCAGGAGGGATGATTTTTGTGTCAATCTGGTGCTTTCGAGAAGGATATTTTTCATTTTTGAGTTGCTTGTTCGTACGCCAGGCACTTCCTCTTCGTCTTTTTTTTGTATAAATCACTCGGAATTTTTATTTTGCAGTCATTAATTTTGCGAATTTTGGGAATTTCTTCTAATGTGACAGCCGCCGTATTTGTTATTTGTGTTACGTGTTGTGTGTATGTGTCGATTGAACGTTAATGTGGAGTGGTTACGTACAAAGTAGTGAGTCTCTTCAACTACTTTTTCCCTGTCGAACGGTAATCTTCTTATGTATTATTGTGTTTTGTAATATACGGAATTGTGTGTTTTCCTTTTCGTGTTGACAGGCTGTCCACGCCGAAAACAAATTCTGTCTATAACTCTTAAGTTTCAACGCTATTTTTCTTGTCTTTTTCCGTGCGCCCTTTTCCCTATTTGTTTTGCTTTTATCTACTCTTTTATTATCCACGAGTGTGTATGTTTAAAACACTCTATGAGAAACCTTTATAAAATAAACATTCGGTCCCCACTGGGATGGTTAGCGAAAGGCAAAAAGCTTCAATCTCTCTCTCTCTCTCTCTTTCTTCTTTCTGCCAAAAAGGAACACAACAGTGAAAATGGTACGGCACAGATAAAAATAATAAATAGCGAATCGTACGGTCAGTGGGGTTTTTTTCCCGTAGAAAATTCAAAATTTGTTGGGACCTGGCAGGCACCCCACGGCAGCTTATTGGAACGTTACCTATCGTACGAACGGTTATTGCCTTCTCTCTGACTTGAAATAGTTTTGCACTATTTCGCAGTAGGAAGTGTGTGATATGAAAATCAATCACGTCCGGTTGATTCTCATCAGTCAGATGGGCGAATGAGCCATTAACCGGAAGAGGTTGGCTAAAAGTTACGAGGGCAGTTAACCCGCTATCGAATACCACCGGGATTCATAAATAATGAGTTTCTCGATTAATCGAATTGATTTTTCTTTCTGAGGGAAAAGAGAAGTAGAGAAAAAGAGTGAAGGTACGGTGAAAAGAAGTTGGTGTTGAACGTGGTGTTTGCGTTTGTGTGGAATTTGTCTAGGAGAACGCGTTCAATGGACGTGAGGTGGACCGAGGGACAGCTGGGGTGGTTTTGTCCACTTCTGCATTTGTGTTGTATTTGTCGGCTGTTGCCTGGTAATCTTGTATAAATACGAAGTGTAATAACTCAATGTCTTGACGTTTTCAGCAGGGGATTACACTCCTAAGACACGTGTGTTAGGTCTTACTATACAATTCTGCTGTTTTACATTGGTACATAACGATAATTGTGTTTTTACGTTTGGATAGAAGTTTGGTAAAATGGTTTTGAATGTTTTTCTACTTTTTCTATTTTTTTTACTTTTCTTTCAGAAATACGTCACTTTCTTATATCTTATATTTCTATATGTCCTCTACGTGTACAGAAAAGATTGTTCAGGTAGAGTGGTGTGGTAGTTTGTTTGGGTGTAAGGTTGGTAGGACTAGCTTGTGTCTTGTGTACTTTTATGTAACTATATTAATATAAGTGCTGTAATGGAGTAGTTGTTATACTTTACTTATAATTTGGTTCAGTTATAAATTTCCGGGCTAGGTGGAAGAACAGTAACGACATTTTCAATTATCGTAGTTTGTAGTAGAGAGACTTAGTTGACTCATCGTTTTGCAGTTCTTAACCTTTCATATTATGGAACATATTGTTTTTTGTAGTACCTGTGTGTTCGTATATATTCTCTTGTTTTTTATTTGTTGTTTGGTTGGTTGGTTTGATAATATTTTTGGCGTACATTCCTTCTAGAAACACTCTAATTAAATATTGGTCGTGACGGTAGTCACCAGAGATTTGAAGGTTCCACAAGTTTGTATTTTTGTAGTCCTCTAAGTTTTGTAGTACTATTTAAGTAGGTATTTGTTGTTAAACAAATCTTCACAAGACTCAATGCCTGCCGGAAAATCTTCTACTTCTTTAGTCCCGGGGGGAAGGTAACTCTGACGTAATTGAGGGCCATCCGTCCCTCACCTCAAAAACATCCCTCGCTGAAGTTTCTTGTTTCTTCTGTCTAATCGGCATCTCTGGCTCGATAATTCTAACTAGTAGAATCTCCTAGAATTTGTCTAGTTCGTTCTCTCGAAGAAAACTCGTGTTTTTGCTTTGGGGAACTAATTTATTTTGACACACAAAGCAACGTGAAATAGAATTGTTATTTACCGTATGCAAATATTTAGGTATATATCGCATACTCGCATACGCGAGTTACTATATCATTAACTACTACATACACTACACGTACATACGCACTACTACCAACTACAATAGGAGATGACAAGCCATACACCTTTTTTTACGGGTTTGGATGAATTAGAAATTATTAGTACAATCGATGGTGGTTATACTTCCCAGAATGTAATGTTCTGTCTATGGAAAGCATCGTCACTCCAGTTCAGTAGAACCGTAAATAATAGAATATTTTAGAAGTTAGACGTTTTCTGCTTCGTAATTCTCCTCCAAGTTTGTTCTTCTCTTCTGACGAAGTTTCCATCGACACGTTCGTCCTACGTAACAATTCACGTGTGTAATTGCCTTCTTTCCTTTTTACACTTGCTAAGAAAAAAGTCTATGGGTTCCGCGTAAGTCGTGTGCCTGGTTTTTCCATTTTCCTTTCGTGGAAATCCGGTCATCTCCCGACAGATCTTATTTATGGAAAATTTTTAATAGGATTTAATGATGACCTGAGACGGCTTACGACGTAGATGGAAATCAGTTGATTGGATGCTGGCTATGGAACGATGGAAAAAAATAGCGTTACTGTGATTTGAAAGTTATGAAACCGTCGGTAGAGAAAATATTTATAACAAACTGTCCATGGATACATAGTTCATTATGTATGTTTTTATGTCTATTTCTGACTAGTTGCTTTCGTTTCCTTGCTGGTCTGTAAATAGAATCTTTTATGTAATGGTGTATTCTTGGTTAATAATATGTATTTTGTGTGTATGCTTGTAGCATATCTTAGATTGTTTTTGTGTTGCTTTAGTTATAAATATTTAATAATCTAATGGTGTTTTCATTGTCGTTTTGTATTTTTGTATTTTAGTAAAATTGCTTTGTAGTAAACGATTGCAACTAGCAATGAAAATTAGCACTGATAATCTCATACTCTGCTTTCTCTTTACATAAATTGCTTTGCTTTAGATTGAAGTTATGTTCTTGTGGTGTCTGACCTTTGAAGTTACTTCGCTTTGGGTAACAAGTACGACCCTAGGGTAACAAGGTACTACTTGTTGTACCTTGATTTTATTTAATTCATTTATTTTATTTTTTGATTAGATTTTTTTAATAATTTTATTTAATTTACTATTGTTCTATTGTTTTCATCACAAGTACATAATTCTACTGCTTGTGTGTACATTTTTTATCTTGCTCCTACTTCTTCTGGTTTTTGGATATTTTTAAACTTCTTGTATCTTGGCGATACACTCTTGTATCTTGGTGTCCACTACTAATTGATTGTATTGCGTCGATTTTCATAAACTGGTAGTGAAATGTGGTTTCGGTAGTTCAAGTCGGACTTGCTCTGTCTTGGTGTATCGCACCGTCGTGGGGAACTTATTAATCAGTTGATGGTTTCCCTTACCCATTGTACCCATATTTCCTTTGTCTTCTTTGTTTACTCTAATACCTTGCGTGTGGTTCCTACGTATTCTAGTTCCTATATAATTCTTCACTCTCATACTTTTCTATTTTGTTTACTTGCCTACCTGTTGTGAGAGCGTTTCTTTGTTTTATCCCCGGTGTTTTCCACTTGTTTTAATTCTCCCGTTGCAGTTTCCCGGAGGTTCCCGGAATTCTTCTCTCGTTTTCTTTTTTATCATCGCCGTATTCTTTGTGTTGAATTTTGGCAGAGACACCACCACCGCCACGGCTTCTCCTCGATTTATCACATCGTTTGCCGTCAATTTAAACTCGTCTTTCTCTTCCATTTGTGCCTTTCTCGTGCCTGGGTGACTCCACACCAGAAAACCTTGAACGATTTAACGCGAAGAGAAATTCATTTATTTGTACGTACAACTTGGAGTTTGGCTTTACTTTTGAAAATTTTTACCGTTCGTTTCGCTTCTCCTTGTCAACTTTCTCCTTTCCACGAAAGCTCTCGTGGTTGTTTGCTTGTGTTTTCACCCATTTTTAACTTGTGTTCTTGCTCTTGAAAGTTGTTGTTCTTATTTCTCCTTAATATTAATTTACCGCGCGGTTTTTGTGTTGTACTTTCCGTTTTGTTCTAAATTTCGCTTGAGTTAACAAATTTTTGCATTGTTAGGTTTTTCTTTTTCATCTCTCCTGCTCTGCTCTTCAGTTGGTTTTCCCGGGTTTACTCCCGTTGGTCGCACTTGCTCTGCTTTTATTGCTTTGACTGCTGTCTTGAGTTGTGATGCATTTTGTTTAGATTTATTTTATTTACATTAATCGAAGCTCACCGCCTCACCTCCGTTTTCAGATTATTTAATATACTTGGGTCATGTTACGTGTCCTTTTTGGTGATGAATGAACTACAACCTGATACTCAAATTACGGTTATAACAATGAAGGAACGTTATTATGATAATAAATTGTATATTATGTGGCGTACAGTAATTAAATTAGCGTAGTGAACTCAATAGGATAAGTACGTACTTCCCTTAAGTAATATGTAGCTTACTACCTTTCTATTATCCCACGCTAACCTTCACGGCTATTGTATAATATTATATATTGAGTTTAAAATTTGTGGACCTTTTGTAGTGGTGTGTGTTAATATCCTTTCTTTTGTTCCGCGGCGGACTTTTGGACAGGTTGTAGGAGATTTCGAGGCTATGGTTTTGTAAAAATGTAATTTCTTGCACCTCCTTCCCTTGCTTTCCCAGTGCCATATTTTTCTTTTTATTTTTTAATGGTTGCAAACCGTTCCATTTCACCTTTTTCTCTTAAGTAGAGCGGACTCTCACTCTCTTTTCCTCCACCCGTCATATTCTCCGGGTTTTACATTCATTTTATGATTGTTTACTACGTTGGGTAATTACGGTCTTAATGTTTTGATTTCATTCGCCATTAAAAGTTCCCTCGCTCACGCCACCGTTCGCTCCGAGGCATTTTATCCGATTTAATTTCCCCGTTATTTGTTCTTCCTTTTTTCTAGATTCTTTCTGTCCGCTAAAGCAACGGGCCGTGTGCCCAGCTCTTGTTTGCGAAATGTACGGGGGTGGAAAAAATTACCGTGACGAGACACCCTGGAAATGTTTAGTGGTCGGACTTAAGGTAAGGGTGATTAATTGAGACCCTCAGTTCCGTGCAATGCTGCGTAACAGACAGAAAGTTAAAGTTGATGAAAAATGACAGGATGACAAAAGGATACAGAAGAATTCGACGGGAAAGGTGGGATTAAGTTAAAGCTTTTTTCTGGCGTGCAATTGACACTTGTTATGTCGTGGTTCGTTACCTCCGACGAGACCGAAATCATCAGCCTTTAATTCGCGTTAAGGCAATCGGCCTGCGTGTTGCGCGTCAGGCAATTATTTCCGGTTCCTGTCGTACCTGTGACTTGCCCTCTCATCCACCCCCACCCCATTCGACAGGTAGTCATTTAAAGGGCGACCTTTGTTTTCGTCAAAATCATTCGGTCGATCGATTCTTCCGTCAATTGAAAGATAAAGTTTGAGACTTAGTGAAACTGACTAAGCCATCATTTTGATCGGAATTTTCCGTGCTGACGCTGCTGACGGTTCTGAGAAAAGAGACGTGTATTTTAAACTGAAACCGAACAAGTGACAGAGCTGAGTTCGTTTACCAGGTCGCGGTCAATTATTAATAAATAAGATCGATTTCATGGACCGGTTATTTGTGTAATTTCCGGGTAGGATGAAAAACCGGAAACGGAAGCGTGTTTGCCGATTTCCTGCCTCCCTTCTCGAAGGTGGTTAATCAGGATTTACTTGGGAACTGCTTTTAATTAATTTACAAATTTTGGGGCGTTTTTAATAAGGTATTCAATGAAAGAGCCGATAAACCAATTCGAATTCACTGTAACGGTGGTAAGGTGTCGAATATCTTTAAGGGTTACAATTATATTGCAACAGAACGACGCTTGGAGCAATAATTTTCCCTCTCGTAGAACAAATGGAGAAGATGGACCTGAAATTTGAATTAAATACAACAACGGTAATAGTAGAAGAGGATATTGTGGACACTGTATTGCCATTGTTCTGAGTTTTAAGTTTTTTTGGTCTAGATATTGGTAGTCATTTAAAATTTTAATAAACACGTTGAAAATGAGACGACTCAAGTTTTATAATTATTTTAATGCTTTAGAGGGCCAATCTTGGGGACTTGGAGCACCTCGACCTGGGGAAAAAGAATTATTCTGCGCAAAGGTCTAATCCATACAATCTGCGGGTATGGAGCATCAGTTTTCTATCCAAAATTAACCAATACAAAAAAAAAATTATAACAATTAGCCTTACAGAGCAAATTTTTACTGTTCGTCACGAAAGCGTACAGAACTTTCCATCTCCCTTCCAGTGATTGCTAGGATCGTTCCTTTAGATTTATTCACATTAATAAGAGCACTCATATACCTGAGTGGAGTAATTTTAAATAAGAACGCTGATCTCAAATGTTGTTAAATTTTTTAACCAAGCTCAAAAAGTAGACATCGAGAATTGCGATTCTGATATAATTATGATAAGATTATGAAAAATAGCGATATGATTTTTTTGCAACAGTTGACATGGGACGGCCTGTTCAAAAAATATTTAAATAATGAAAATTTCTGCCTGTCGGGGTCACAATGCTGATGATTGGGAAAATATTTTATTTTACTGCCCCCAAATTAGAAGGAATACGAGAACATTTATGAGAATTTCAAAAAGTTCAAAACGTTCTCAAAGGAAATACGCCATGTAAAGTTTACTAAATTTCTGCATTCTAAAATAATAAAATAAAGGTTTGTTTAAAGGTGATCTTCGCCATCTATTTGAATGTACCAAAGTAATTTACAATTTTGTTTTTACCTTAAATTATTACTTGTACCCTACTGTATTATTTATTGTTGCCAATTTAAACGTTTTCAAACTACAGACGCTCCAGACTATATGTGTTGAATTGTAAATTATGAGTATTAATCGTATGTATATATATATTAAAAACAATACAACATAGAAACGACTTTCTAAAGAGCATCAGTAAAAAAAATACATGTTCCAACCATTGTCCTGAAGTAACACACCAAAAAATATCATTTCCTGCATTCCCTCCCTCTGTTTATGCAGTAAGCCATTTTATAAAAGAATAATATGTGTATTAATGAGCCGTTAAATTTCAAACAGAACCTGGTAAGCACTGCAATATGTAGGTTCGTCTTCGAAAGCATTATCAGTAACACAAAAGAAAACGCACATTACATGTCGTAAAATTTTGTCATTGCCTAAAAGAAAAACCCCAAGAATAATATAAAAAAATATAAATACATCTATATATCTCTATGAAACATTAAAAATTTTTGAAGCACAATCAGTAAAATTATGATTTATTAGTGAATTTTAAACGAATCTCCCCCCTGACTGAAGAAGCTCCACCCCCAAAGTATCAGGAGCAAAATCAAATAACCCTGGCTTGATACCTCCTGAGCTTTATCATCGCATGATACAAAACCTGGTAGAATGCCCTCTTTGAGAAATACGATAAATTTTCAAAAACGAGCATCAGTTTTAAAGTTTTTTGCCATCTGGTGGAAACAAAATGTTTCACAAAATGAATAACAAAAAGATTTCTCATTTAGCCATCTGGTGGATTTATTCTCAATTCTAGAGACTCCGCCTCCAAAGTATCAGGAGCAAAATTTTAGAATGGATGCTCGATACCTCCTAAACATTATCATCGCCTGATACAAAACCTAGTAGAATGCCCTCTTTGAGTAGTACGAAAAATTTTGAAAAACGAGCATCAGTTTCAAAATTTTTTGCCATCTGGTGGACATCTGGTGGACAAGGTTCAGAAAAGTTAAAATAAAACAACTTTTGTTCTACCACCTAGTGGATTTATAAATAATCATTCTCAATTCTACAGGCCCCGCCTCCAAAGTATCAGGAGCAAAATTTTAGAATCGATGCTCGATACCTCCTAAACTTTATCATCGCCTGATACTAAACCTGGTAGAATGCCCTCTTTGAGAAATACGATAAATTTTCAAAAGCCAGCATCAGTTTTAAAGTTTTTTGCCATCTGGTGGAAACAAAATGTTTCACAAAATGAATAACAAAAATATTTCTCATTTAGCCATCTAGTGGATTTATTCTCAATTCTAGAGACTCCGCCTCCAAAGTATCAGGAGCAAAATTTTAGAATGGATGCTCGATACCTCCTAAACTTTATCATCGCCTGATACTAAACCTGATAGAATGCCCTCTTTGAGAAACATGAAAAATTATGAAAAGCCAGCATCAGTTTTAAAGTTTTTTGCCATCTGGTGGAAACAAAATGTTTCACAAAATGAATAACAAAAAGATTTCTCATTTAGCCATCTGGTGGATTTATTCTCAATTCTAGAGACTCCGCCTCCAAAGTATCAGGAGCAAAATTTTAGAATGGATGCTCGATACCTCCTAAACTTTATCATCGCCTGATACTAAACCTGATAGAATGCCCTCTTTGAGAAACATGAAAAATTATGAAAAACGAGCATCAGTTTCAAAAATTTTTGCCATCTGGTGGACATAAAATGCTTCACAAAATGTGGAACAAAAAATTTTTTCTAATTTTGCCATCTGGTGGATTGTAGTTGTATCATTTAGCCATCTAGTAGATTTATAAGGAGACATTCTATACACTGGTAGCTCCGCCCCCAAAAGTATCAGGAGCAAAATCATAGAATCGACACTCTATACCTCCTAAACTTTATCATCGTCTGATACAAAACCTGGTAGAATGCCCTCTTTGAGTAGTACGAAAAATTTCGAAAAACGATCATCGGTCTGAAATTTTCGCCATCTGGTGGACACAAATCATTTCACAAAATGGGGAAAACCAATATTTTTTATATTCCCATCTAGTAGATTTATTTTCAATTCCGAAAACTCCGCCTCCAAAGTATCAGGATTAAGTTGTGTAGTTTTACGTTCTAGCAACCATTGCCCTCTATTTAATGTACCTATAGTTTTAGAAGAGGAAAACAGTTATGGTACTAACGGTATCTACTGGGTAGAAAACGAATTAGTCACAAACTCCGCCCCAGATATATCGGAGAATAATAAACTAACAGATACCTCTTTACTTTTTGATCCTGATACAAACCTACCACCAGTGCCCTCTATAAGATATTTCTAATGTTTTCGAAGAATGGCAAAGACAACCAGACTTTAGACATCTGGTGGATTTAGTCTGAACTATTTTCAGTTCATGCAAGCTCCGCCTTTAAAGTATCAGGAGCAAAATCAAATAATGTTCCCTTGATACCTCTTAAATTTTTTGTGATATAAGCAGCTAATGCCCTCTGGATGACAAAGTAGAACTTTTTTAAGAACGAAAATAAAAATGCATGAGTCTTTTTGTTCTAAACCGTTCTAAAACGTTTTATATCCGCCAGATAGCATAAAGATTTAGTCATTTTGCCATGTAGTGGAATTTAAATGAATTATTATTAGGTCAGGAAGGCGAAAGTATCAGGGGCATTTGAAGACAACGCTTCCATGATACCTCCTACATTTACACAAGTGATGAACTTCCGCCGCGACCTGCGTCACGCTGACTGTTAAAGGAATTATACTACATGTGTGATACTTTATTACAAATATATTTGATAAATTTACAAATACATTAGTTAATTTAAAACACGACGAAAAATATTAATGACATTTGACTGTTTTCTAATACCGTTACATGTTCCTACAATGCTTCTCTTCAGTCTCATTTAATTTGTCTTGTTTAAAATTGCACTTCGTTTAATCGTTCTCTCAAAGGAGAAAAAAGAAATTGGTTTTCACCGGCAATAAAAATAGTCATTGTAGCAGAATTTCAATTTATGGCTAAAACATGTTGGTGAAAAAATAAATTAAGAAAAGGTAAGAAGCCTTCAGGAATTTCCACCTTCGGTATTTTCCCCCGCTGCCCTCCGCCCTTCGCCGCTCGTCTTCCTCCCTCTCTTCCCTCACTTTTTCCTTACCTATTCGTGCCCTTAACTTTTATTACCCCGTTTAAAAGACATTTTAGACATTTTAAACTTTGTTTTATTAAATTAACGTCCCGAAGATAATTTTTAAGGATGTTTCATAGAAAAAAACTAACTTTTGGAATTTTCTCAGACTTCCCATCCTCCTCTTTGACGGTGCCATCACTCCTTTGAGTATCCAAAAACCCCGTCATCGACCAGACCGAAAAATAATTTTGCTGTTTTGCTGTTGGCTGTTGACTCACCTCAACGAACTCTGGTTACGCAGTTTTCTTGACTTTTCCAATTTTCTAATTGCTTCAATTACCATTTTCACTTCTTCGTTTCACCTCCTGCCCTACCCCCACCCCCCAAGTCTCTCTCTCTGTCTTGCTCTCTGTTCATTTTATTTCATTTTTAATTTCTCTTTCGCAGTCATTACGGCATCCTTTGGCTCGTGAAGTTAATGATTTCCTCAATTTTAAGCAGAACCTTTGCTTTAATGTCTTGCTTTGAACGCCTGTGCCTGTGCATTCACTTCCGACCAGTCCTCTGAAATAAAAAATTAAATTTGTGGCATGTGTTACATATTTGGAATGCGTTTTGAATAAAATAAATATATAAATAATACCTACATTACATAACGCATAAAATAATGTACAAATAATTTTTTCGGGTCAAATGAAACTAGTACTCCGGCGAGAATGCAACCTTTACTTGGTTAAAAATTACTTGGTTTAAAAATTATTATTTTATAGTGACTCTACTATTTACTTTATTTAATAACTTGAGGAATTTTATTAGTATTTTTATGTGTCGTTTCGGTTCTTTTTATCACTTGCTTTATTTGTTTTCTGCAATTTCTAACTTTTTGAGTTTATTGTGCAATATGTACAACTCTTTGACGTGATTCTTTACGTGGTGTTATTTCTGTCTAATACTACATACTATACAATATAATATAGTAATGTGGTACTGAGTTCAAAACAATACAATTAAAATACAAACTTAAACGTAAAACATGCAGTAGGACACCTCCGTCTCAGGGTCGTAGGCTGGCAGACGGTTGTGCATGCGTGTCGTAAGCTAAAATACATGCAATAAATAAATAAATAATTAATGTGCAATATAAATAAATACAATTTATTAACGCAGGTACAAGTAATGGTGATCTAAAAACTAAGCAATTTCTCTACTTGGTATGACAACAATTAGAAGTTAAAATTTAGTCTTACACGTAGAGTCTTTAAAGAGAGAATTGCAAAATTAATTAAATCACTTACATAGTTTACATATAAACCTAAATAAACCAAAGGATAAATTTTTGTTATATCGATTATTGGGATAACTTTTGGGGGGGGAGTACCCTTCTCCCCAGCTATTGCTTCCACACCACTCGTCTACGTGTTGAGGTATTTCCAAAATTTCTAATTTTAGTTTTCGTTCAAGTGTTTCTCATCGTACTTCTCAGGCAATTTAAAGAGGAAAACGGTAAAAATAACTGCAGGGGAGGGGTGGCTTTTCGGGATGGTTTACCATGGGGCGGGGAGGAGGAGTCGACTCCAAAACAAGTTGAAAACGAGTTCCGTGGAATTTGACTTTTCGCACACCTGGCTCGTTCTCTTAGGCGTTTCCCGAGGAAAGCTCAGCCGGGGGAAAATTGCAAGGTACTTGTCAGTCCTTTTTTTCCGAGTGCCCTGAAATTGGAGAAGGCGGTGTCGGACAGGGAAAAAATTCCTTGCCAACAGGAGTTTAGATCATATCAAATTCCTTTAACGTTTCCCGGTGTATGAAAATCTCGGAGGCCTAATTTTCAACCCGGGGCAAACGGCTTCTCTCCTTTCAACGACAACCGGCAAAAATATTCATGCGTTTTGCGAATCGGAAAAAAAAATGTTGAAATGTCAATTAATATTTTTGTCCGGGAATGTTATTAAATCGCGTCGACGTCAGACGAGAATGCAGAAAACCTGACAAATAAACTAGAAGTTTTACTTTTACCGGAAACTGATGGAACCGAGCAAAAATTTTCACGAATTCCAAACGCATAAGCACGAATTTAAACAATTTATAAAATTATCTGGAGCAATAAAACAATATTGATGAAAGTATTAAGGTAGTCGATGAATACATTGAATAACATCGAGTTGTTATTTCTGTATTGTTATTCTGTACTATTGTTATACTGTATTTAACGTAACGCAAACAATAATTTAACACCGCCCGCTGTTAATATAATATTTGTTAATACCGACGCACATCAGCATAACGCAGTAAATAAAACATAAATACTATGTAAACAAACATAGCAAATACAAATAAAACAAATGTGAATCAGATTATGGATGTAGAAAAATTTTTTTAAAAAAATAAACAAAAATAGGTAACTCAATGTCTAACTTGTACCCAGTATGTTCGCAACAACTCCTAATTATATTATTAAATATTATACATCTGCTGTCTTAAAATATTTACTTAGAAATAAAATATTGCCAATTGGTATCCTTTTGCCATTATACTGTTGTTGATTTTGGTTTATTGTACAGAAATGTTATTTCCGTCTTGGTGTTGTGATTTACTTTGTAGTGCATAAAGTTCGAACTGACAGGGGACAAGAAATAAGAGCGCTTACCTCGAGAGGTGAGAGTGTGAAAGAAACTCGAAATTGTCACTTATTTATTGGTAAAGAATAAATAAAGGATAATGAACGCAGTAACGAAGAACAAATAATAAATAAGGGAAGGCATGTACTGCAACATGGGAAAAAGTGTCGTTCGTAATAAATAAGTGTGATGGAAGTT
This sequence comes from Polyplax serrata, assembly GCA_037055365.1. Classification (NCBI taxonomy): domain Eukaryota; kingdom Metazoa; phylum Arthropoda; class Insecta; order Psocodea; family Polyplacidae; genus Polyplax; species Polyplax serrata. The sequence goes on along the minus strand of JAWJWE010000038.1, from coordinate 8,594,797 downwards.
GTGAGGCGAAAGTCAGACTGAATTTTTCTATTTGAAAATCAAAAGTTAGACGGAGATGGAGGCCTCAGACGTTGGGAAATCAGAAATTCTTCTGGTGTTCTTCCTTACGTGGAATAAAAAGAAAGTTTCCAACGGAAGAAAACTAATTATTTTTCTACTGACATTTTGTGTATTTGCTACGGTGAAAGACGCTCAACTGGCTCATTTGAAACGTACAAATCCTGTCGGAGGGAATTCAACTGTTGACATCTATAAATTTTTGCTTCTCGAATGATAAAAACAAAGAACCAAACGAAATAAATTCGCCTTGTATATTGTGAACGCAATTATTGTAAGCTAAATATATGACTGTCAATAACTCAGCTACATAACATACATACACAATTTTATTGCTACATGTATATATCGGTAAATTCATCACTTTACCGATTTACTATTAATAACTTAAGTCTTTGTATTCGTTCCGTTACTTTCAACAATAACATTTTAGGTGTATAGAGCCCAAGAAATCACTGTGAATTCATAGCTTTCATAAATAAAAGTTAAGAAAACATGAACTTAAATTACGTAAGTTATGAAAACTTAGTTCTCACAACAATATTTGATTGTTCGTTTTGACACAATAAGACACCCTCGAGCGAATTCATAGTATGCGTAAATAAAATTTATGAAAACGATAGAAAATGACAAGAGGAGACGACCAACCCGTGAAACGTTTTTACGGTACTTTACATAATAAATTAGAACCGGGTGAAATTAAGAAAAGAAGACTGCCTCGGCAAGAAATTTCTAAAGACACCGATGAAAGTGAAATGATGGTGATGGGAGAGAAAAATAGCCGCGTTAAACGGTAATTAAAACAAAAATCGGAATTCTAAAGGAAAAAAGAAGAAAATAATTTTTACCTGATAGAGGTGACGAGCCGGGAGAATAAAAGTGAATGAAGAGAAAACCTGTTTAAGACAACCGACTGAAAAGAAACAAGGCAGGAGGAAAGAGAGAAAGGTAGTTGAAAAGGTCTTTGCGCGTCATGAATTGAATAATTTATGGAAAAGAAAACACAACTAGCAAATTATCATCAGTCTAACTCTTACAACTCTCAGAAGGGGACGAATCGAGTTGAGAAAATATGCACCCTGGAAAGAAAAGAAGAGAAGGAAAGATCACTATGATTCAAATCTATTAATTCATAGAGATAGAAGCACAAAATATGTAAATAAGAATGGGGGCCAACAAACATAGAAACATACTTACAAACAAATTAATAAACGTAACAAATAAAATACAAAACAACTTAATAAACTAGATAAATTATGTACCAATGAAAATTACAATTCTGTACAACTGTACTAGAGGCATGAAACTCAATGTACTCCCCAATAATTTCCCCCTAGAAGGGCTGTACCTGAGGAAGAAAAATGGATTGTGAGAAGGCGAGGTGAAACAACAAAACATTAGAGAAATACTACCGGCAGGTACCAGATAAATAAGGTGAGAGGATGAAAGGTGAAAGAGATAAAAGGTGACAGCCAGGAAAATTCGTAGAACCTTTGGGAAATCAGGTACGGCAACGCGTGAGGAATCGGTCCTGCCGTATTTCAGCCATGATTAACGTTACAAATATAGCGCTATATAGAAATGGTAAGACGGTTTAATTCCTTCCCATTCAACTGGCACGCGATCAATCCGATTGACTGTCGAACGTTGTAAATCAATTCAACAGGAGGTTAAATCAAATTTCTTTCAATTTTCGTCCTTTTATTTGCCTTCTTTTAGGCCTTCTTTCCTTTGACAGGTAACCGAAACTTTCCTTTTTCTCTTTCCGTTTCACCTTAGGCTCTCTCTCTCTCTCTCTCTCTCTCGGTTTTCACACTAAACCGCTTTCTTTCCGGACTATTCTAATGCGACACCCCTGAAGAAGCAGATTCGTCTTCTTCGTCATCCCGAATTTGCCCTTTTAACGTTTTATATTACCTAAAGAGTTTAAGCCTTCGTTTCCTTCTAGGGTTACCATTCGTCTCTTGGCCTATTGTTCATCTTCCTTGGTTAATGCATTATTTAGTACAATACTTATATTTCTTTGCATTGTTTAGTTCGTCGCAGTTTCATCTATCCCATACAATTTTCAAATTTAGTAAGAGTTTGTTTGTTACTATCGACACATGCCACATTATGTACACGTAAAATAGTTACACTTTTCTACTACACTTTACTTTTACGTTGTGTATACAAAGCGGGGGCTGCAAGAATTAATTTTATACTCGAACGAAATATTTATTTATCTTTATTGTATTATTATTATGTACTATCGCGTAGTGCACGTCTAAAAAGGAAAACTTATACATGACGTGAAACATATATAAAATTAATAGAAATTATTCTGCCTATTAGAGAGCAAAGTAATCAACAGGATACGACTCAGGTAAAAAAATAAAATAAAAGACGTTACGTTTTGCATGATATACACGTGAAAAGAACCAAGCAATAAAAAGAGCAACAATAAACCACACGACAGGTAATAAACCAACACGTTAAAATGAAAACTGAAGTTGCTTTACGTGTGGCAGTGGGAGAATAAAAAAATCGTCGACTCGTCAAACTGAACGGGTGTCTTCGCGAGTGGTCAACCCTAGCCGGTTGGGGTTGGTGAAGACCCCCGAAAAGTAACGTCAGCCGTTGCACATTGACAGGGGTAAAAATTGAGACTTCAACTACGACAGCGAAGACAAATTCATACGGCAGAAGGTCGAGAAAATTTCTGCCTACACGCGAACATTTTTTCTCCCTAAATTCAATTTGTTTCTGTAGTTGCTCGACTTCTCTCGACCGAGTCTTCCCCTTTCGCCAAAGAAACTACAACGGACTTATTTAAAATGTCCTCAAAAACGGGTTTTACTCGACCTTTTTTCTGTCGACTCAATTTGGCACCCAGCACTCAACTCAAATGGATGACATCTTAGACTCCATCATTGGGTATGTGTTCATATTCTTACGAATTCATCAACAATCCTATGCCTTATAGAAAAATACCACTGAATTTTTCGAATTTTTCTTCTTGGAATTTCTCTTGTTCTGAGGAGTTACCAAAATAGAATACTCCAAGGTTTCCAAGGCACGTCCAAATCAAATAAGGAAGTTACGTTATGGGTTTCATACACAAAGTAAGACAACGAGGAGGTGTGTTATATTGAAAAGTACCACCCTCAAGTTGTAACATCCATCATCACACGACGCATGCACCTACTCCTTAGTCTTTTAATAAACTTTGGTACTCTCCTCTCACAAGCCTAAGGCATATTTCATTTTAAGAAATAAGTTCCTGAGTTACCGTTCCCAAATCCTGTGGCAGCAACCACACAAAAATATCGGCCCTTACATAAATTTTTTATGCTTCTCTGCAAAACTATAGTTCACACAACTCGCACATTCCCGCTTTTGAAATTTGACTTAAAACTTCTCACTCAACTCTAGGTATTTTTGATTTACGCCGTCCCGCGTCCGGATTCCTTTATTTTCACCTCATCCAAAAAGGGAAATTAAACGCGTCACTCACCGCACAGACGTTTGGCGTCAGATGTTGCTCACGTCAGGTTGAACTTGTTACTTGAAAGATGGCGACACCTTAGCGAGTTTTTAAAATTCTTTTTTGTTTTCGAAAAGGTAGCAGAAATCAAATTAGATTTAGAGGTATCCGTTTACTCAATTTGATACGGGGTGTCGACACCGTCGCTCACTCCCCTGAAAAGAATGACAAATTGCTGAGAGACGTTTAACACCGGGGCGAATTTGTCGCAGGAAGACAAGTTACACACCGCATGGGGTTTGTACGTTCGGGCGACATACGAACGATACCATGAGCCCATCTACTTCAGTTGGTGACAGTTAAATACTGCTCGACAGTACATGACAGTCATGTACTTATTTTATACAGTGCACATGCAACAGTTTGCCTTCATTTTTTTCTTCCTCTTCATTGCCTCCTGCGTTTGCACAGTTCAGACTCCATTCTTCTTCCGTCCGCGTATGTTTTAGACCGTTACTTTTTGCATGGATTCCCATCACGCTACGTTATCCACGTACCGTATTTAATTATTTCAATCCTTTTTTGTTTTTCTATTTATCAGTATGTTAGCGTTCATTTATCGATGTCCCGGTTGTCCCGTAACCGTTTTCATTTTGATTTCGATTATTTAAATTTAACTGATCTGGTAAATTGACGTACTGTCAACAGAAAAATTTCACTGTGTGACGTCTCCGGATGACGTGCACGTTCCCGTTGTCACTGGTCGACTCGATGTCAACCGATTGACGACTTACACGTAAATATTGTTATTGTTTTCCCGTCGGACAACAACGGCCGTTAACTTAAAATTGCTGTTTACAAAAATTATTTTTCCATTTATTAGGACAAAACTCTCCATCGATTTTGGGAGGCCCAGTTGATTTGCAAAACATTACATGCAACGACTAGATAAAGGACTTTTGGTCTGGCTAATAACAGATAAATCACTTTGAACCTCTCTCTAGAGACGTGGCACTGGTCCGAAGGGATGAGTTGGCAAGCATAAAGTAAGCAGGGCCGTTTCCGGTTTGGATACAACCGGAAGGGAGGAGTAATAAACGACGAGGACGGTTTAAACTTTCGAGAAATTCGATAGTGAACTCACATGAGAGCTCGAAAAACAGATTTTCCAGGGGAGGCGACGTCGGCAAACCGAGTGGCCATTTTTTAAAAATAGAAATAGTGTTAGGTGTACAGTTTTAAAATACAATAGAAAAATGTTGTGGGTTTTATGACACAAACACACACACACACACACACACCTCGTTCACACCTTAGACAATTGCTGTGGTGGAAGAAAAGTTTCCCCGAAGTGAATAGTGTCGAAACTACTTAGGGAAAGGCTGAAAAGTTTACGGAAGGCTCGGGCGAGAGCTTTGGATTCTTCTCCGGAAGTTCTTTGTTCTTTCAATATTTTATCAGGTAAAAATAGAAAAAAATGATCGGAAAGCAGGCAAAGTTTTGGTTTTCTATCTGGCCTTAAGTCACACGGATTGAAATAAATTTTGTTTGGGGTCCTTATTTCGGAGAGAGAAAACTTGGTTGGGAAGTTACGTTTCACTCCTGACACTTCACACACAAAAGATTTTTTTTACGGAAATTCAAATATTGCGCTTGATGCTACAGGGAGATCTTATTACGTTTTATTCAAAATTATAAATATATTTATGTTGTGCCCTGTTTTTTTGTGCTAGAGAATAATAATTCGAACAACCTAACTGTCCAAACTTGCAATAAAGTTCTGTGCAACACAAACTAATTTTAATGGCAACAACAATGGGAATTTAAAAAATATAAATATGTATTTAAAACCTATAGTACATACCGTTAAAGAATTTAATGTTATAACTTTATGGAACCTGGAAATAGAAGAGACGAAAGGAAGAATTCACCTGGGGATGACGTGTAACCATCACACAAAGATGTTTTAAATAATCGCAAATAGAAGTTTTCACACAACACTTTCTGAGAAATTAGTTAAAAGTTACAGAACGTCAACAAAGGGAAGTAAAGATGAACAGAAATATTTTAAATAATGAAAAACATCTATGGCAAAAAAATATAATAAAAACCAGTTAAAATGCAAATCAAATTCTTGGAAAGGACAGCAAAATCATAAAAATACGTAGAGGAAATGTAAAGAGAGAACGTTTGAAATACAAATTAATCATACGGAGCAAGAGAATATGTACACATGAATTTAACATTCGAGAGTGGAGCTCAGGAGAACAGCAAGGGGAAGACAAAAGAAAAAACGGTGTACACTGCACTCAGCAGTAAGAATGAGGACAACGTGATTCTGCTGCCACGGCGCCACTTTCATCATCGTCATCATCCACTCTGAATGGGAAAAAGAAGAGGGCGACGCGGTTGTTCTGTTTTTAGCGCAGCCATTTGGCAAAACTCACTGGACGGAAAATGCTACGGGAAAGGCGTTGAATTTCCATTGGAACCCAACGTGAATCGATTTATCTTCCTTCGGTAGACAATTAACGTCAAAGAAATTTGATGTGAAATAAAACAATTTTTTTCTCCGCTCGGATGGGTAAGCGAACATTAGTGAGCACGGCACCACGAAGAAGTGGAGTAAAAACTGCGAAACGAAGTTGGAGGAACGAGAAAATATAAAAACGTATAAATAATGCGGGAGAAAGGTCAGGAAAAAACCGTTAGGGAAAGAGAATAAAAATGAGAGTTAACACAAACAGAATACAGCCATGGTTAAAAGTGTACACGACCTTAAAGCAAGCCGAACAAAACGAATAATAAGGTAAAATCATACAACACCACAAAATTCTATTACGTGAATGCACGTCGTTAGGCAATTGGTGCACTTTGAAGGGATTTAATCAAAATTTCCATTTCAGTTTTGAACGGTCAGGTAGCTCTCAAAAACTAATTTACTGCAAGGGCCCGGAATTATTGTCCTGCATAGGACCCGTACCACCCGCACCGTCTCTTTGAATGAAATAATTTTTGGACCAAATTTCAAATCGACGCGGTGCAGAACATTGGGAAAAATCTTACGTTCGGTTGTAAAGAGAGATGAATTTAGGGTCGAACATTCTGGTACATTCTCATATTCCCAAAAGTCTCGTATGTCATTTGAGACCGAAAACGGTTTCTTTATAACCACCTGGTGAGTACGAAACTAGGAAGGCCGTCATACAAAATAAATTACTTCCCGGAATTTAATCTTATAAATTATATTAATAGGCGGAAACTTAGGTCCACGTGCTACGTGGAAATAGAACAAGATCATAGGGGGTAGGTCGTACGAAGAAAGAATTTTATGAGTGTCTCAGGCGCGCACATAAAAATTCACGAAACAAAACTGCAAATGAAGCAGTAAAACAATTAAATCCAAGAAATTCACTTAGAAAAAGCAACACAAATAAAATTAACCAGAAATTTGTGGTAAGGAAGAAAGTCGAACAGCGTGAGGTCGACAGGAAAACGGACAGAACGACGGAGAAAAAAACAAGAACAGGTAGAGATAATTGGCAAGTTAGTAAGACAATAGGAAAAATAGTGCACGAAGCGGGCAGAAAAGAGTACAGGAGAAAGTCGTTAGATGCGGAAAAAGGTTGAAAAGACTAAAGCAAATGTAATAAAAAGAAAGTGGAAAAAGATAAAAAGAAGATAATAAGAAAAGGAGATAAGCCTATTTCTGACAAAAGCAAGATGGAGGACAACACCACAGAAACACAAATTGATAAAACGACTTGCGAAAAGTTGGAAAGGCTAAAGATTTTCCACATTACAAAGCTAATTTGTTTTTGCTTGGAATCCATTTTCTCTTCTTTCCCATTTCTCCATCCATCTTGCCATCTTCCCGTCTATCTATCCATCTGTTTGTCCATCTATCTTTCTTTCTTTCTTTCTTTCTTTCTTACTTTCTGCTTGCCTTCTTAAAAGGAGATAAAACTGCTCTTTCTTTGAGCTTCCTGGAACTAGTCCAAACACGGTTTCATTCAGTTAACCTTCCTTCTTCAACCCGTAGAGTCCATTTATTTCCCTACACAAGAAGCCCTATCGTAAATTGGTTCGAATTGCCAAGATTTGCAAAGAACGGGGAGTCTAAGAGAGAGCGAGAGAGAGAGAGAGAGAGAGAGAGAGAGTTGTAAGGTTATTCACACGGGGTTATCACGTCAATGAGGGAGACTTAATAAAGGACCAAGTGCGGCCAAGGTTCCGGAAAGTTACTATAAAGTTTCGAAAAAAAAAATTCAGTTTCTATTTTACAAGTGGAAAATCACGGCGACCCATTAAGTCCTTTTCACTCGTCTTCATATATATTCCAACGGCGTTCGAAAAACAACTAAAAGACAACTACGGAAGCAAGTACAAAGGGGGAACGAAAGTTATGACAATAGCTAACGTTTCGTACTCAGCGAGACAGCAAAAAGAAGTTACTGGAGGAAACGCGAGCGAGGACCTAAATTTGGCAGGTTGTTTTCAATAAGGGAATGTGTGACGTACAACTTGTATGAAGTTACATGAAATATGAGGTAATCGAGTTGCTTTCCAACAGAAATTCCTCACGGTCTGAACACAATGAGGCGCAGACATTGTTGAGGTAGGCCGAAAAAAAAAACTGGGAAAAGTTTTGTTTCAGGTTTGTTATTTCTCCTTGCCCGCAAAAAAGGAAGTGGAAAAAAAACACACTAAAAAATGCGACTCTTACGATCTGACCCCCGTCGCTAATTCTATCGCGAAAAGAAACTTCTCGAAAAAAAAAGTTATTCCTACTTTATTTTTCACTCTTGCACTCGCACTCGGTGGAAATTTTTCAAAAATTAAAATTGTTTTTTACGTGGCTTTCGTGGTTTCTGAAATAAAAAGTTCGTTTCCGTTTCCTGTCCCGCCCAATTTCATCAACCTCCTTATATTTCGCTCCGGTTCTGTTAAATTTAATGAGGTGAGCTGAGAAAACATCTCTGAGTTTCTCTCCCCGGAGAGAAAGCAGTCAACAAAGCACAAGGCAAAAAGAAAGATGGCGGAGAGCGAAATGCAAGTGGCACGAGAATCCTTGTCCGAGGCTCGTTTTCCCATTGTTCCGGAGCCGGCTACCAAGCACTCGGTTCCGTTTAAATAAAAAAAATCGACGACCTTCCGGATTCTTTTTTTGCCGGAAGCAGACGTTTCTGACCGGAAACGGGAGGCGCGAACCCGCAACATTTTCGCGTTTTCAAACCGAGAAATATGGCAGGAAGCAACTCGATGGGAAACCATGTTAATGAAGTTCACTGGAATTTCCGGTTCCTCTCACTTTAAACCGTTCAACTCCATAATCGTTTTAGTATCTGCCGACGAAAGTTTTTTTTTTAATGGACATGATAGTTACAGGAAGTGACAGTAACGACGAGGTAAATCTTACAAATTCAACTGAACTTTCTTTTGGCACTCTCGTACGGTTAACGGTCTCGTCGAGTTTTACTTTAAAATTCAGTGATTTTCTCTCGGAATGTCCGAGTACACATTGGCCGTTGAATGTGACGATGAAAAATAATAAAAGTAATGTTCCAACTTACACTGAATGCACGTGATCCACGCCGGAAGACATTCCTGGAACGAAATCAGAAGGAAACTTTTAATTAAATAAGAAAATCGGAATGAGACCGCGCGACTGCACTTCACTTGTCTTACACATGGAGAAGTCGTTAAACAGAAAGTGATTAATTTTTTAATTAGTAAAGTCTTTCATTCGCTCGGTAAATTCTCCGCCCGGATCGAGAACCACCACATAATTTCATTACTTTCGACAGAATTGTGTCGGCCATGTTCGTTTCCAAGTGTCCTGCGAGCTAGGGCTTGTAAATTCGCTTAAATTTCTTTTACCACGACTTGTGTTACGTGTTTTCCTTATCTTCCCCAGTTAGAAATGTTCACTCTGCAGGGCGACATATTCATTCGGAAAAATCTTTTGAAAACCTACATTCTTATTCTCAGCGTTACGTTACTGTAAATATTCAGAAAATTCACATTTACAGGGGGAATTCTGTTTAAAACGGTTACGTTTAATGGTACATACGTTTAATTGGGACTTCTTACGTCCTTGTCGGACTCACGAACCGGTAAAAAAATTCTAAAATATTTTTAAAAAACATCGCGAAGAAAAAAATGTGATATAAAACGACACGACCGTTACAAAATCCAACATGTCCGCGCAACATGAGCAGGCGCTCCCAGTGGATGTCAGTGGAACTAAAGGCAAACATGGAGGACGAGAAATGGATTATGGTTAAACAAAATATTCGAAAATAGTTTTTGAGAACAACTCATCAGATCTCTTAAATCAGTAATTTCTATGATAATCCAGCCAGCCTATTGCTACACGTACACCGTAAAATAAAATGTGAATGTGCTGAACGCTTTAAAATCGGCAATTTCCAATTTTCTAATTTTGCTTGCGCCCTCGTTACATTTACTTCCCGTGCAATTTAATTTGTTTTCTTTGAACCGTTGATTTTGATGGTTCAACTAACCCACCCTTGAATTTGGCGCAAATTCCATCTGTCTGCTTGTTGATGGCGGAAATACTTGCCGAGTGCCGAGTCTGTTTCCCTCTCTCTCGTGTGACCGCTCGGAGCTTTTCTCTTCGCATTTACACATCTCACCTTGTTGTTTTCGGCTCAAATTAATTGGTTAGGCCTCTAATTTAACTTTCCGGTTTTCCAAGAACGGAAAATCCCGTCTTGTTGGGCCTTCGATTTTCTTTTTCGCTTCATTCGCTTCCGCTTTCTCCGAACCGCCGCAAAATCATCGTCTTCCGCTCGCTTGATTTTCACTCTCACACTTTCTTTCCCATCTCTCTGTTGCGTCTAATCGCTTTTGTGAAAACTTCTCGGCCCAACTGGAATTTTTGGTCGTTTTCTTTAGCCCCGGGAAGCCATTGCCCTTTAATCCTCTTAATTATAACTCTCCTATAAAAAGATTAAAAAACTTTTCTTCTCGCCGATTCATCCGCCATCGTCGTCTTTTCCTTACTTTGTCCAGAGGGACCATCGAGAAGAGCCAGAGAGAGAAAGCGAGAGAGAGAGAGAGAAAGTCCTTACACCACGCCATTTTCATCCTTTCCCGGCCTTTTCCCAGTCCTATTTTTTTTTTTTTTTTTAATTTTTCACAAGTTCTTTTCGCCTGTCAGGATTGGTTTAGTTCTTTGTGCCTAATTCCAGAGTTCTTCTCCTTCTCCGTCTCCTCGTCTTCTACTTCTTCTCAGAATTTTGCATCAAATTGCTTTTTTTTTCCACTCCGACATAATTCTTCCATTTAAAATCTCCCCTGGCATTGGAAGCGTTATTACAATTTTTCAGTGACTAATGCCCGACGACTTCAATACTCCTCGACTTAAAATGTACATATAATTTATTATTAACTTTCGTGCCTCCACAATGGAAGTTTCATCATCACGTTTCGCCGGGTTTGCTTTTACTGTCGGATTGATTTTGTGCATTTCCGTAAAGAAGCTGTAAAATCTCGTACCTCCTACCCGTGTCCCACACAAATTAATGTACAGCGTGTCATCCATTGCCCCTTGCTTTGTGTCGGGTCTTGCTTTCGGGGTTATGTTTAAGTTATGTTTAATGTTCAATAGGTGAGAGATCATCGTGGAAGAATCAGGGCAAATGATGTCAATAATAAATACAATGTTGTGTACTTGGTCGTCAGCTGAATTTTTAATTTTTACACTTCAGGCTTGTAGTGTTGCTTTGTAGTATTGGGGTGTACTGCTGCAAGTCTGAGGTATGAAAACATTGTTTTCATGACTGGCAACTTCTATGCGACAACCGTTACCATCTGAGCGAGGAGTAATTCAACGAGTGCAGTACACGTACAGGGTAGAAAAAGTACGAGGTTATTTTATGACAATCCTTTGAGCCGATCAGAGGAAAAACGGGCAATAACTCAATATAAATTGGACGGGACGGCTTTAAGACTTAGACATCTGTTTCAGCCCGCTCTGTTCTTGCAATTTTCTTTCTTCTCGAGAGTCGCTTCTTGCAAAATTCTGCTTCTTTTTACCTTTCCGCCTGCAAGTCCTCGAGTCCTTGTTTCTGTAGTTTCCATTACGCCAAGTACTCGCCGTGAAGAAGACATCTCCTTAGACGTTTTCCTTTGGTGTCCGTGAACGCTGTCTGGGACGGACGGACCACGGAAACCGACTGAAACAAATATCAGAATTGAGTTCTTTCGTGGGAAAATGTTCGCTGGAAGGTTAAGCTTTCTTCTTCGGGAGTTGAGATGATACCGCCAGAGCGGGAAAGGCTCGGAAACGGACACGACGACATGCCAAAGGAGAGGGGGAAAGTCATTAAGACACTTCCTCGGTGAGAAATTTAATTATTTTTGACGTGGGCGTTGTCGAGTGGAAAGGAAAGCAGCACGACTTCGTCAGAGTACTCAAAGAAAGATGTGGGTGCACAAGGGGAACAATTCATCCCGGTGCTAAACAAATATGAGAAGTGCAGACATGGCGGTGGCACACCACACCGGTGAGAGGAGGCGTAAGAAAGGAGAAAGAAGGAAAACGGGCTGCTGGGAGAAGTAGAAAAGATTTCAGTTGAAAGATTGAGAATGACACGTATTGACACATGATCAACTTATGATGTTGAAAATTGGTTGAAATCAAAGTGATAAAAGAAATAAATTTACGTCTGAAGAAGTGGAACTTTCGGAGAGCAACTCGCACCTCTCCCTGATGATTTCAAAAGATTTTTGTAAAACGAAGTGTGCAACGCGTACTACAACGGCGGTGCCGGAAATTGGTGGTGGTACCAACAGAAGAAGAACGTAAGTTAAGTTCGTTAAGATTCCATCAGCATTGATGTATCAGGTTTTTCTTTCTAAGAAGTTGAAATTCTGGTTGTGGAAATTTGGTGTTGTGGTTGGCAGGTAGGAACGGTGTCCACCAGTGTGGATGAAGGGGTTCATCCAAGGCAGGAGAAAGAAGAAAGGTGGAGAAAGGCTCCATAAAAACGCACCAAAGGCAAGGGGCCGGTCGAACTTTTGCCGACCTTCCTCATCTTTCCATTGAGTTTCTCACCGACGTTCGAAGTTTCACGTTATCAGGGGCATTACAATTGTAGTGCTTCTTGTTGTTCCCGTCTCCTCGACCTTCATCGGTCTCCTTTTGTCTTCCTCTTATCATCCACCATTACTCTACCTGTCTTTGGCCGTCGTTTTCGCTTAGGTTTGAGGTTTCACCTGTGCTTCTCGATCGCGACCGCTCATTTTTCAAATCGCGTGCTTTCCTCCTAATGAGAATTTCCTCTCAATCTTTTCTCTCTCTCTCTCTCTCGCCTTTTCTCCATTTCACCAGTCACCTCCTCTTCTCCTCTAAAAAAGAACCATCTTTTTCCTCTCGGCACTTCCAGGTGAAGCTCCATTGAAAGCTCGTCTAATTTAATCTGTCACAAACTTGGAAAGCTAATTTCTTCACACACACACACACATACACAGACACACTCGCACTTTTGCTACTCTTAAGCCAATTTCCGGTTGGTTAATCGCAAAAACCGGAAACCGGATGTTTTACAAAGCGGAAAAGTTACTTTGTCCCTCCCCGACGTCTCATTCCATCTTGTTCTTTCCGTTCAAAGTATAGCACCCTAATTTTTTTTCTGTCAAACTTCTCTCTCTCTCACACACACACACACACACAGCCATACACAGACAGAGAGAGAGAGAGAAATAGACAGAGAAATATAGATGGATAAATAAAGAGAGAGAGAGAGAAAGAGAGAAAGGAGATTTTGTCTCTGATTCTGAACTTCCAGTCCAACGACATCCTATTTAACGTACACATAAAATTTATCAAGGTGCCTTTCGGGTAGAATTCATGTCTCCATGATTTTGTGTAAATATTTGAAAGTTCCAAAATTAAGCAATTAAAGAGCTTTGAAGTAGAAAGTACACATTCGAAGAAAGAAAAACCGGAAAACTTGTTCCGCGCAAGACGACCCATATTTTCCGATGGGTATTTATCGCGATTGAAACGAGTAAACAACCCGAATGGAACAATGGAGGAGGGAAACAAGTCCCCGAGGTGTCTTCGGGCGACCGTGTCCGGTTGCAGAGTGTCATTGGAGTGAGCAAAACCAAGTTAACAGGTAGGAAGTTGCTGGAAGCTCGAAGCTCAAGGGTAGTCGTCGTCGGGGATGGTGAATTTTTTTAGGGACTTTGCATTTCAGGTAAAAACCGGAAACGGAAACTATTAATATTTCAGTTTCCTCAACCTTTCCCGAGTGATTTTTCTTTCTACACCGGTTGTGCATACATACATACACGTACACCGAACCCCATTGCAGTTTTTCAAGACTCTTGCGGCAATTTTTTCTCCTGGTGAAAAAACAAAACTTCACCAACTAAAGAAGTGTGAAAAAAAAATATTCGTGGGATATTTATGTTTTTTGCTGTTGCTGTTGGTGCCTTGCACTCGACAAATAGTCCAACGGTTTTCTCCCCGGTCGTCTCACAGGGCTAATTTCAAGGAGCAAGTACTGTTTGTACATGATTTAATTTTTTATGTGTCTTACTGAGAGTTGCAATCAAGTCCCAGTTGAACGATAAAAATTATTTACTGCCTAATAAGTTATTAAATGTCTGTCCCTCGCTGCGTGTTCCATTGCTACTGTTTTCCTCAGTTCACCAAGTTATGTAAAAGACAAAAAGGGTTATCCAACCAAGCCCTAAAATTAATAATAATATTATCAATGAAATAATTGTTTCTATGTGAGCGATAAACTCTTGGAGATTTTATGTTCGGAACACAATTTTTAATTCCCGTACTTGTTCAATCGTGTATTTTAGTTTTTATTAATCGTGTTTTGTACTTTCTTCGCGATGTACACAACTACCATGTTTTGCATCTCATTTTACTCTTGTTGTTTGAGTTAACTTGTAAGGTGGGAGGTTCTACCTAAGGTTATTTATTTTTTTTACTCCCGACATGGGTTTCCTAGAGAAAATGGGGTACCCCTCAGGATGCTGTTGGTGTTCTGTGTAGAATTAGCCGTGCAAATGCTGTCAGTAAATTTGCAGTCTTATAAATAGTGTACAGTAACTTCAAAAATTTCAGAAACTTTGCTGAGGAAGTGTACTTTTTGAAAATTAATAATTTTAATCAATCGAAAAATAATGTTGCAATAAAACAAATTTTTTTTTGTCTGTCGGGACACATGACCTATGGCTCGCACTCAGTTCACACTGACAATTATTACAATTGTAGTCTTAGAAAAATACTACAAGACAACAGACATGCTGCCGACACAGTACCTTTCTTCTTATATCGTTTTATTTTTACTATATTTCTCTGACTCCCCTTCATCGGTGCTCTCCGTCTCACTGCTCTGCATGCAAACGATTTTGCGCTCACGTACTACTCCACTACAACGGGACAATAGAGAAGACGAGAGGCGGATTTCGCTGCAAGACTTTTGCCTCGAAGATTTCATTTCTCTTTGTGGCGGTGTGTAATGAAAGGAGAAAACGACTCTGTGTACATTTGACAAGCTTCCAAATACTCTGACGTCTTGTCTTTGACTTGTCTCGTGCCTTCCTCTTTTCCCCTATATTTACAAATTTCTCGCTCTCTCTCTGTGAAAAACCAATTCCGCCGTGATGACAATTTCACCGTCACGTTGTCAGGTTCGGCCTAGAAATCGTACGAAACTCCGTAAAATTCGGCTTATTTATAATACATGTGTTTGTTTTCGGTCTGTCATTACTATTTTCAGTGCAGACAACGAAGCGGTTAATGTGGATTGTGTCCAACTTCGACTTCCAACCCTCGACTTACCGAAAAGGTTGTCGCCGTTTCATACCTTCCATTGAGGTCTGTGACGTGACAGTTCACCGAACAAGGCAGTAACACACACAACCGTGATACATGGGGTATTAAGAGAGTGTAAAGTAATTTTTCCGTTTCTTAGAAGGAAAGGCTCTACTTCGGTTGGAACCTTTGGAAGGATGAAACGATTATAAAAAGGAACCAGAAGTGCGTTGGTGTTGTGTACAAAACTAACTAATGTGAAAACACCCTAAGTGCCGTGACAACAAACTAGGAATAATTTCGCTCGCTTAACTACAAAGCCCGACGACCAATTTCCCTTCATTGAGCCCACATTGTCTTAACCGGAAGTTCTGTTTTCACCGCCCTGGCAATTTCTTTGGAGCATAAAAATTCGTCTTGAGCACTTAAAAGGATTAACAAGACCGAGAGAGAAGAGAGAGAGAGAGAGAGAGACCGAAAGAGAGAGAGAGAGAGAGGGAGAGAAAGAACAGAAAGAAAAGCTTTTAGTTTCTGTTTCCAATAGTCCCGTTTAAATCGCCAAAAATTTCAGGACCTTGTGCTCGGTTTCTATTCTTCTATTTATCTAGGCTTTCTCCATTACGGTGACGAGAATCTACGACTGATCAATTCGGATATAACGATAATGCAATCCGGTTGAACATTATCCCGCGTTTCCATTAATCCGGTTTGTTCGGTTTGTTTTACGTGAACTTCTTACGTCAATCGCCTGAGAGCATTTCGTGTCAACACACCCAACCTTCCCTAGCTTTCATATTTTACCTGTTCACCTGTACTTGACTTCTATTTACAGTGTCTTCTGCTACATGCCTACATCCGTCTTAATAATAAGTTTATCTACATTTATCTGCCACGCTGGGGAGACTTAACCTCCACTTTGTGCAGTGTGAAGTAATTTGTCCTGTTGTCTTAACTCCATCTTCAGTTGTGTACTTGGGTGACGTAAAGTTTGTTCTTCCGCATTAAACAACCCTTATTTTTTTCATTTGTACATTGTGATATGCTAAATATGAGTGCGTACACAAACACATATACATAAGTGTAAAATATTTATATTTTTTATTTATTTCTTATTCCCTGATCGACGGACACTACTTCTGAAAAATAACCAGCAATGTGTACAATTAGTATAGGGGTAAAATAATGTATGAGGTAAAAAACCTATACAGTCACCTCGCCTGACTTTGAAAACTTTATTTCATCTGTTATTTATTGTTTCCGGTTCACTGGACATTATTATTCCGGTCTACATTGTAGTGACCCTCGTGACGTGACCTCCGAACCTTCAACCGTTCCTCTTTTTAAAAAACTCGTATTCTTACGAATCTTCTACTTAATAATACTTTTCCGGGATTTCGTTTACATTAAATCAAGGCAACATCAACCGTTTTGCGAGCCGATGACCCAGTTTAAGTTAGTTTATTATTTTCTCTCTTCCTTCCTGTTTTCTCCGGCGTTCTGAGAAACTACTTCCGTTGTAATACTCGGCATCTCTCGGCTTTTCACTTGTTTTCTCGTCAATGCTAACCCGCGGCGTTTCCGTTCTCAGGCGTTTCCCCGACGTCTGAGGCTGTGCTCCGTACCACCGCCGTGACTCCCATCCGAATAAAAATAAAACTTCTCGTCCGTTTGTCTTCATAACTGCCGTGGTACCGGACGATGTCGATTGTTTACAGTGTTTCCCGGGTACTCACACCTTCCCTGACATCGTCTACCCACCGTGACCATCGATAATGCCAATTGAACGTCTGCTCTTTCACAAATCCTGCGAGGAACTACATTAATAATTACAACGAGTCTTATTTCAATAGTCTTTCATCAATCTTTCTCAGAACAAGCAAAAAAAAACACCAGTAATCCCGTTGAGATGTGAAAAGTCTTCCCGAACGACTTGAGACTATCGATTACATTATTATTATTTATTGTTAAATTATGCGAAAACGTATTTTTATTTACTCGGCACCCCCAGCTGGTAATTTTTTCTCCGAAGCGGATTTCTTCAGACTGTATGAGAAAGAATAAGAACGTCAGACGGTGGATAAACACTCTGAAATTTATCCCTCGAGTGAATTAAATCTCTTTAACATGTAATGTTGAAACAATGCGGGAACACCAAGCCTGGCACTGAACCACGTAGGTACCACCCCAACGTTACTTCGACTATTTCGTGCTGTGTGGATACTCGTCTATCCACATGTCTGTGCTCTACACCTATGAAAACTAGTAGGTGATACCTACAGGTGTCGTGGGCCTTTTTGTTCGATTTCATCTAATCGTGTAACCAGCCACACAGGGACTATCGTGCAGGACCCTACTACCAAAGTGCAAATATAAAAGCTGCTTGGTACTTTCTGTCCTCTCCAGCCTCTCAACGACTTTCTCGAGCAGCTGTTCAAGGATCTAGTACCATCTGGGATATCTTCAAATTATTTAGGCTCCCAATAGCACATAAAAGACACTTCCAAGACTTAAAAAAAACTGCTGTACAATTTACTATAATACTCTACTACTTAGTCTAACAGACTGTACAGTCAGCGTTGTATCATTTGAGTAACATAAAAAAAAAATTATTCCACGTGCCAAGTCGCAGGGAGTCAAGTGAAACGAGTACGAAGAGAATCGAACCCAATAAAGGTAAAACCCACGTGAGGTAAAACGAGTGGTAGAAATGGTCGGACGAGTCGAGTGGAAAGAATCCGGTGCTGTCGGAACAAAGCTAAACAAAATAAAGATGAATATGAAGTGTGTCACATTGAAATAGTGTCGTATTAGAATATGAAAAGCACGGGATAAAAGGGGCAATAAAACGAATGAAAAGGTTGTGTGCAGCGAAAGTATAAATTGATGGGAAAAAGGCAGCGAGAAAAAGAAGCTGAAGAAGAAGAAGAAGAAGATGAAAAAGAAAAAGAAAATGGTTTTGACAAAAAAATAAAAATAGGACAAGAAAATATGAAATTCTCCATTTTTGTTTGTACACTCTCACACACACACACACATGTAATGTATACCCAACTTATACAGTAAAAACATTTTTAATACAAGTCAAAAGTTGCACAGCAAAAGAGAGAGAGATAAATAGTCAGATAGATAGATAGATAGATAGATAGATAGATAGAGAGAGAGAGAGAGAAATTTTGATTAAAAAAATTCTAGGATCTCTAGTGAACTAGAGCAACGGGGTTGCTATAGGAAACCGAAGCTTAAAAGGATTAAACCTTCCATACTTTTCTAATAAGCAAACCGATTAATGGCATAATCTGATAAATTCATCAATAAGTAAATAACTGGCGTTTCCGCCGATTATTATTGTTTCAATGTATATTTTAAAAAGTCATAATAATATCAATAATAATAATAATAATAATAACAACAACAACAACAATAATAATGTAATGGGAATTCTTCGTTTACGCTTCGCTCTCCATTACTTCTCTAGTCGAGTCGGTGTAGTGAAATTTGTAGTGAACACTTCGCGTGTACTTGCCATTTTTTTTTGACTGTCCACATATAATTTAAAAATTTTTTTTGCCAATTTATGTATTAAAAATGTACATCTGACAGAAGGCCTACCCCCGGTTAGAAACTGTAATAATTAATAATTATTATAAATAAATAAATAAATAAATAAAAAATTAAGGATGCACAACAATGTCGAATAAAACAAGTTACATTTGTAATTCTCACACGAGGCTTTTAGAATTTGTCTTCCAATCTGTTACGACAATTACTATAAATAAAAACAACTTCAAAAATAAAAAATAAAAAAATAAAAATACTGGGAAAAAAACTGAGAATATAAAAGGGCGTGATTCAGAGAATATATATTCTTCGCGTAAATAATGTGCCATCGATTGTGGACGTCAATCAACGCCAAGATTAATTATAATTAAGATGAGTAGATGAATGCTATGGATTAGAGTAGATTTTTGCAAGAGACCTAGGACTTGTCGGCGATACATAGGAAGAGGACACATGTAAGGATTTAAATCAATAACTGTAAATTATGAAAAGGTAGGAAAGTAATCATCTAAGGTGAATACAAAATTCTAAATTAATTAGTGAAATTAACATCTGGGGTTCTGGGAGATGTACGCGATTATCTACTCATCTTCTTGAGGGAAAATTTGTTTAATAAGAGGGTGGAATCTATGTATATATATGTATATATACATGCAATTCCTATATATATGATTATACTCTTAATTGTACGATTCCGTATAAATAAATTTATATTTTATGAATTGTACTTAATCCTGAGCATCATCCTCGCGTATTCTTGTGTATGTATGCATTGTTATATATATAATTCTATACAATATATTTTACGAATTGTATTTCATTCTTAATAACTACAACTTGGAACAAACACCCAAACGTTCGACACTCTCCGTTTTCCGCGGCAATTCTCATCGTTTAATAGAATAAATATTTAACAATTGGCCGTGACACGTTGATTTTTGAAAAAAGTTACTTTTTTTTTTGAAAAAAGAAAAAAGTTTTAGTTTCTATTCTATTCCTATTCCATTTGTCATTCCGGTTCTGATACCTGGGGCAATGTAGTCGTGGGTCTTTCGAACTCTGTCCACCTGCCTTACAATTACTTT
The DNA here is from genome assembly GCA_037055365.1 of Polyplax serrata. Classification (NCBI taxonomy): domain Eukaryota; kingdom Metazoa; phylum Arthropoda; class Insecta; order Psocodea; family Polyplacidae; genus Polyplax; species Polyplax serrata. The sequence goes on along the minus strand of JAWJWE010000038.1, from coordinate 8,574,819 downwards.
AATCGGTCGATTTACTAGTTTCATTGGCGTCAATGACACTACCCAAATTGACCTCTCAGTAGAGATACATAAATAAATGTTCCCTTAATAAAAATATTGTTTTGAATAAATATAAATACAGTCTACTAGTTGCCTTTATGCGTGTAAACTAAATATGATATAAATTAAAAATACAATTTAGTATCTCCCAGCATTATTATATTGTAGTCGTATTGTAGTTGTCGTAAGTTTTTCCTCACTACACTTACCCGTTCTCATTTAAAATTTCTCTCGTCGCAAACATCACCGGTCTCCACTGTTGATTTCTCCCAATGAAATTAAATACGAGAAAAAAAATCAATACAGTCTATTGGTTTCCCTTTTCTTTCCGTTTACCTTTCCCGCTTTCCGACCACAAATTGTAATCAGTCAATCAGGTGTTTGCTGTGATGGAAAAAGTTTTATTGCGGAAGTAGTGACGGTCTGCAGTTGTCACTCGTCCAAGTAAAAACAAACGAACGCGTGCTGCTGGATCGAAACCGAACGAGAGTGAGACGAATATTCACAACTACAATTACAACTACAATATACTACAATACTACTAAAATACAACGATAATAAATAAATAAATAATTTTAATAACTACATAAACACGGCATAAAACCCACGAATGTGAACGGATCGAAGAATAAGACGAATAATCACAAGTACAATTACAACTACAATATACTACAATACTACTAAAATACAACGATAATAAATAAATAAATAATTTTAATAACTACATAAACACGGCATAAAACCCACGAATGTGAACGGATCGAAGAATAAGACGAATAATCACAAGTACAATTACAACTACAATATACTACAATACTACTAAAATACAAATATATAAATATATATAATATAATTTATAATAATAAATAATTTTAATATTAATTAAAATAATTAATTAATTTTAATAACTACATAAACACGGCATAAAACCCACGAATGTGAACGGATCGAAGAATAAGACGAATAATTACAACGTGAAAAACGTAAATAAATAAATAAATAAATAAATAATTGTTACATAAATACGTGGGAAAAGACCGGGTTGAATGATCGAACGATTCCCCTTAACTTCCTTCTTACTTAACTTTCTTCTGCGACTAATTTGCGAACTTTTGGTTTTCTCAGCCTCAAACAAAATTTCATAACTCCGTTCAACGGAAAAATAAACAAAGGTACACACAAAGTAAACGTGGTAGTGAAAACCTTTGTTTAACTCCTTCTGCCGACATTCAGATACTTCAACTTATGTATACATAAAGATATGTTACAGCCGTGTGTGCTGCACGGGTGACAGGTAGCAGTCAGTGGACCTGAACGCAAAACCAAAGCTCTTGGGCCCCGTGGACGTTCCCCTACAACCGTAGTCGGTCTCTTCCTCCATTTGTAGTGTGAGAATGTCCGGTCTCGGTCAGAGAAGACGCGTCAATAATTTCCTCCAACGACTAATCCACTAATTCCCCTCGTTAATTTCGCTAATCTCAAATAATTCTGCACGTCTATCCGTTTGGTTTTCGTAAAAAACCTCCATCGGTCTCGTCTTCTTCTCCTTCCTCTGCTTTTATTCCTCCCGGGTAAGGTCCCGCCGGCTGACTCGGCTGAGAAAATTCGCCGAAACGCTTGGGAAAGTTCACGTCTGGAGCGCGAGTTTCCCATCTCGTTGTGCGACCTCGGCCATTTTGACGTTCCGGGAGACACAAGAAAAGCCCGGTCAGAGTTGAAGAAGCCGGAAACTAATTGGAAACTTCCAGATTGATCTTCCCTCCGTTTGTCAACAAAATATCTCGGGACCTTGTAAGAATATTAGTTGTGTTCGTGGATTAATTAATAAGTTCCAAAGGGTTTCACTTCCCTCGCCCATCCCGATTTTCACCTTTTCCTTCTTCTTCTGCTTGTTCTTGTCAATTTTATCCCCCGGTTTGATTCTCTCCAACTTGTCTATTAACTCGTCGACCGTAATTTAATTTCTTTTGTTGTTCGAATGAATTCACCAACCCCGGACTTTTAAATCACATTATTACTACTACCACCACTATTATTATTATTATTATTAATGTATGTATGTACTAACTTCTCATCAGTTTTTTTTGTCTGGTAATACTTAAGTAATTTGCAGACCACCACTTCTAGAAATAAGTTATATTTGTACGTTGTTCGGGTCATAAATCAAATTTTTGTTTTCGTTCGAATGACCCAAATCGGAGGCTCCATTATTTTGTCCATGAGCTGTGACGTCACACTGAACTTTTCCCAAGACTTGCTCGCTCTCTCTCTCTCTCTCTCTCTCTCTGTCTCTGTCTCTCTCTCTCTCTGTCTCTCTCTCTCTCTCTCTCTCTCTGTCTCTCTCTCTCTCTCTCTCTCTCTCTCTCTCTCTCTCTCTCTCTCTCTCTCTCTCTCTGTCTCTCTCTCTCTCTCTCTCTGTCTCTGTCTCTCTCTCTCTGTCTCTGTCTCTCTCTCTCTCTCTCTCTCTCTCTCTCTCTCTGTCTCTGTCTCTGTCTCTCTCTCTCTCTCTCTCTCTCTCTCTCTCTCTCTCTCTCTCTCTCTCTCTCTCTCTCTCTCTCTCTCTCTCTCTCTCCCGTCTCTGTCTCTCTCCTCTCTCTCTCTCCCGACGCTTTTTCCTATTTTATTGTTTTCTATTTTTTTTTGTGTGTGTGACCTTCTGCTGGAGTCCCCGTTGTCTATTTTCCAACCGTACGCCTCCCACGTCCGTTGCATTTCCCTCGGCTTGTCTGAGTAACTTATTTATTTTTATTTACAAATTCTCGAGGTGAAACCTTTCAGACCGAATTTAATTAGAGTCTGGTTCGGGTGGTCCTACCAATCAACCCGGTAATCTGCTTTTACATCGCGACCGACTGAAAACTTTTCTCTAGCTGTTGTAGTTCCCTCTTCTTCTTTTGTTGCGTCCGCCATCTTGTCCTGTTTCCAGTTTAGTTTTACGACTTTTTTCTTCTCGGCTTTCGCTCGGGGGGCTTCGCTTCAGTTTCGGTCCGGTTTGAATTTGTAGTTTCCCAGTGCCGCAGCTCCTGCGAGACCATGCCCATCCGACCCGGGTGAAGCTACGAAAATTTATTCATTTAATTATTAACTAATAAAACAATATTTGATTTATTGGTCCTCTCGTCTTGTCCCGGGGCATTCTCCGGGTCTCACCCATCCGGCTATCTCCCGTGATTTCTTCCGGCCACCTGTCTCCTCCCGTCTTATGTTCCTCTCGTGGAAAATGTTAATATTTATGGGTTAATAAATAAGGCTGTCATTAATCGGGGGATCTCCTCGCGAGAAACGTACGAACACGGGGATTACATCTTTCTTCGGAAAGCCAGCCACCTCTCTCTCTCTCTCTCTTTCTGTCCCATTCGCATGGAAAAACCCGCGTCGGTTTTGTTTCTGGTGACACGACTCGCTCGCATTTCCATAATGGGGAAATTAAAAATTCGGCATTAATCGGGTCGGGAGCCGGGGATTAGTCTTCCACCCCCTTGCCGTAGGTTATTGTGTTGGAGAGCCGGGTGTGAGCCTCGAAGCAAGGGAAGTCGTCTCAAATGTGGCATCACCCCCTAAACATAATTATCTCGTCGGGCTCGATATAATAATACAAGATGTAAATTGATGTTTAACGCGATTATAATGTTTTTGGTGTTTGCGTCTTTCATAGGGAAACCTCTTGTTCTTTCCCGTGTTGTTTTCAACGTTAGGGTCGGGAAAATAGTTATTAATTATTTATATTAATCGTTTAGTGATTGGCGTGGTGATGTGGTTTACACCTTGCAGAACGGTACTTATGTGGGCTGTCAACCTCACTACGTCTGGGAAATGAAATAAGAAAATGTAACAGGTCCAGTGCGTTATATTATGTGAGAGGCGGTTAATTTAGTTAGTAGAAGTGCTTATATTACCCATTTTATTATTTGGCAACTATTATTACACTTAAGGTATCGTAAGGTACGTTTTTGCTGATACCATTATCGACACGTTCACTAGTCGTCTGCGCCTGTAATACAGCAGCCACAGTCTATGGAATTTCAACTTCTATTACTTTAACGGCAACAATACGTGTAGTCACATATAATACAATTACACCAGATGGTAATTATTAAACACTTTCAATGAAGTAATAGTAAGAAGAGTAAAAAAATCAAAGAATGATCTTACAAGCACGCGTAGACATTTAGTATACGTTTTACGCTGTTAATATATACGCAAGTTTTATAGTATAGTTGTTAACTTATATTTATACTATATGTATTTAAATTTATTTCCATCAGTTACGCAATACACGTGGAGCTCTAGCAATAGGTCAATTTGGTTATTGTCATTGACAAAAATAAAACTTTTATTAATTTGTGATACTTACAATTAGATACATAACTTATAGATGTTGATGCACATTTGTTGGCACATTTGATGTTTCTCCTCATTGTTGTCGTGTTGGTTATCTCACTGTCTACCTATGTTATAAACATTACTTGTATATTTTTAGTATTCTTATCGAAATGTGTAAGCCCTTTTAGTTAGTAAAATAACTTATAATAAACTATTTTATTAGTTGCGGGCATTCTCAAATGTGACGGCCATGACGTCACATAAATACGCAATTAGAGGAACATAATAATATTACAAATAAAACATTTTATGATGTAGTTGTACTGACTGATCAGACTGACGAAGGGTTGAAAAATTTTCTAATGAACATGCACTAGCCTATGTAATTATATTGTGAACTTAATTTCGCAGTGGGAGAAGAAAGCTAAGGAACCTGTTTCACCTGTTTACAAGAATTTTTTGCAAGTCCACAACCGTACATAAATATGTATTCACCGGGCAGTTGAGAGCGAGGTTACCTGTGAAACCATATTCTCGTGTCCTCGCCGCCCCGAGAGGTTTCCTTTCCAGCTTAGACTCAGGCATTCTCTTAATAGTTTTGATAGTTTTCCTTTTCTAGGAGGAAACCTTTTACGGTCATCTTTGCCTTTTTGTTTTCTCTTATTGCGATTTTCCGTTACCTCTGCCTTTTTCATTCACTCTCTGTCTTCTCCCGGAGGATGAGACTTTCGCCTACTTTTCCCAAGTCTAATTTTCCTTCCCATCAAATTTGAGAGAAATTCTAACGTCACGTTTTCCCGGGGTCTTTACAAATTACGAGAAGATGCGAAGTGACAAAAGATTCAAGTTGACTTCATTGCCGAGTTTACATTTTTGAAGACTTCATTGGACGGTCACTTTTTGTTTCTTTCGGAAAAGAGCTTAACTCAGGCAAGATCAAGGAGGACGTCTTCGCACACAACTGGAACTGTTCATTTCAAAAACTTGGTGTAATTTGGGGACGCGGTCCCTGCCTTTTTCTTTTCCATATCCGAGTGGCTAGAAGAACCTTTAGAGGACAGGACCGACACCAGGTTCTGGCACTTAACAGTTTAACTTGGAAAAACTGAAACAAAACTAAACAAGTGTTTGCTTAATAAAAAGAGTCAGCAAGGGAATTCAACTTATCACTCAGTACCTTAAATTACTTTAATAAATAACTACGATTCCGAAAGTGTCATTCCAACTATTTTTTGAATTACATAAAAATGGGTTATAACAATACCACACATAAATGCATTATGCTTAGTATATAAATACTAAACAAAAGTAGTTGTTACTGTGCACACATACAATTTTTCAGACTTTCTAACGTAACAATTTACACTTAACAACATTAAGAATTAGGTCAAAAATTTTACATAAAAAAAATTAATTTTAACTTTAGCGTGAAATTTGAATTACACAACAAGCGTAACAACATAAACAATATATTTTAAAATTAATAAGTTACTTAAGTTACAAGCATTTATAAAATGTATAATTCTGTTTATGATTAAAAAATTCAAATGATTGAATAGAACTTTCAAATGAATTATGCTTAGAAGGAGAAATTAAAAGACGTTAATTAATAAAAAAATCTATTAAAATAGGAAAAACAAGAAAAAAATAATATTCTTAGTAATACGAGCACTCAGTTTAATAACTGTATAAGCAAAGGGAAATAGACGTAGCAAGTCGTACAACCCATCAGACCCATTTTCAACGAAGTTCAACAAGTTGTGGCTTTTCTGGTGAGAATGACAGTGTTAAGTACCGACACCGTACCATTCCTGTTCCTTTAAACGTGTACATTTCGCATTGTTTGTGAACTTCTCCGTTCAAACAAGTTATGAGTTATGAATTAGATGCACCGACATGAACAGAGTCAATGCCATCAAACCACATAACCGCACGCACACGCACACGCACACACACCAAGAGAGAGACAGACAGGCAGACACACTCGGTCGTTTTGCGGACAAACCATCCGCCATTTATCTATGCACGCATAGATAAGCTAATTTATAATAGAAAACTACGGCCGTCGGGGATAGAAGTAGAAACAAAAAAGGAGCCGGATGAAATTAAATAGGAAAGATTTCCCGTGCGTGGAGATTTATACGGAGCCATAAATAATTCAATAAATAACGGACTTAATGTTGACAAATGGAGAGTAAAGCACATTTTATTTCTTTAAAAAAAAAATAAAAAAAAATTTCCGCCCTCTTTTTTCGAGGGGTGGGAATCAATGGAAATCAAAGGAACCCCCAAAAGTTTTTCAAATGATTTTCGTGACAATGGAAATTCCACTCAATGGCGGGCAAAACAGGAAAAAATTCCCATTGTCAAATGTCACGGCCTTCTCCGACTGTGTACCTTTTTATTTTGTTTATTTTCATTTCAAAAGGCCTGCGTTATACCTGTCGTGCCTGAGCCCCTTTTTATCGTCAAAGGTACGCACCACTTCCGTGTCAAAGACATCACCCCGTTCTATTTGTCACGAGGGTGAAAGGGGAAAAAAATATTGAACTTCGTCTTCCCGTTCGTTCGGGATTGCTATTAATACCAATCACTGACAGTGCTTACTTTCTTTTCAATTCCTCTTCATTCATTCATTCATTCATTCACTCATTCATTTCCAGTTCCTCTATTTCAAACAGCCACCTACTTTCTCCTTCATCTTCGTCTTTCTAATTGACGCAGCTCCAACGTCTTCAACCTTGTTGTTAAAATTAATGATCATTTTAAATTTTGATTTCTTGGCACCCGACGTTCGCGTACAATAAGCAAAATTATGTTCCTATCAAAATTATAAAAATGACGGAAAGTAAATAGAAAAAAGAGAGTGATGTACGTAAAAGGAACGGGAATGGTACGAATTATTCTAATTCCCCCCAAAAAAGGGGCTACGATTTGAGGAAAACTTTCCCACCGCCTTTTCGAATTGGTCAATGGGGTACGGCAGTACTCGGGGGCAACAAAACAGCCAAAAAACACGCAGAGAAGAAGAGAATGATAAGAAGCAAAAGGTTCACGTTTTATCGTCACGTACACCGAGGGCTGTTAATGCAGGTTTTAAACTCTCCACGATCTTCCTCCTACTGCGTTGAGTAGGTCGACAGCAAGGGGAAAGAAACAGGTCAGAAACGAGTGCCAAAAAAGTAAAAAAAAAGGAAATGGAATTGTATTTGTGTAATTAACCGGACGAGGACACCACGGGATGCTTAAGGTGGACGAACTCGCACAGAGGGAACAATAAACGCCCTGGCGACTTCAAGTGTACCCACGAACGAACACATGTCATGGAAGAACATAAACATACAATAAAATTCCCCGTAATCTCATCAACCCCGGAGAGCTTTGGCCCCGGACAAAACGGGAAGAAAATCCGACATGAAAGCCCCCGAAGAATTGCGATTAAAATGCCGGTCACGTTTCACTTAAATAAAAATTTTTCATATTTTCAAGTGCTTCATTTTCTCCCACTCGTCTCCCTCCCACACCCCCGGTCATTCCCACTAAAAAAAAAAACGGGCAACCATTAAGAGTCCACCCGGTTTCCGGTTTGTGTCTCACTTCCTTCCGGTTAAATTTCGATGTCACGGCTCGCTTCCGGTCGCGGCCCCGTTTGAAATTTCACTTTCCCGTCAAAAAAATTACCCCTTTTCTCAATTCTGTCGTAGCGGAACTTCTCCTCCAGCAGGTCATTTCCGGTTTTCACCGGACTCCCCTCCGGTTCCGGTTCTTCGGAAAACGCAAGATGTTTCGCGAATGTAATTGTCTTGCTCCACGTTCATTTGCCGCCACGATTTTTACCGTCGAAATTGAATTTTTTTCCTCGTAGTCGTGAGGTAAGTTTCTCCTTCTTCTGCCACGTCGTCTTCTTTTGTCATCGTCATCTTTCCCGCCACGTGGCGCTCCTTTGCCTTACACGTCGTGCCCATTGAAGGCGCGTCAATTGTCTTCTATTAAGGTTCTCTGTCTTTTTCTTTATTTTTCCTCCTCCGGCGTTTCATTACATTGAAACGGTTTATATTTTATTTGTTCTTGTTTTTTCACGTGCTGCTCCGTTCGGCGTGTCGAAGTTTAAATTTTGTTCTCTGGTCGAAACCCCCGTAAAACCTGTGTAATTCCGGGCAATTCCCATCAGTCTTGTGCGTAGGAAACGCTCCGCTACATCTTCCAGTGTTAGAGATCTTAACGGCACCAGGAAACCCCAAAATCGAATTTATATATATAAAATTTCAACATGGTTTGAGTATCAGCGTTCAAATAGAAACCACAGGAAAGAACGTTGTGAAAGTCTGTATTTACAGGTAAGCGGCGTAACTGTCTCGTAACACTCAGGTGGAAAATCGTTTCCCCGTCGTTTCCTTAATCCAATTCGGGTTTTCTACTAACGTTTCCACGAGTCAGGTTTTCATAATCTAAAATTGTCGTACAAATTGTGTTTTCCATAGTTCTTTGATGCGTAATTCTTTCACCGGCTAAATCTTCCTCTTCATCCTTTTCTCAGGTTCTTCAATTTATGCAAACCTTTTGAACGGAATCCGTCGAATCCGTTCATTTTTCCGCAATTCAACCGCGACCGGGGGTAAACTTTATTTCCACCCCTTTGTCCTACCTCCTCTTCCTAACCCACGTCTCCTCTCTCCCTCCCTCCCCCGTCCTTCCGAGATTCTCATTCCGTCGCAACTTTTGAAGCTTTTCCACCCTTTCAATACTCTAATGCAAATTAACAAAACGTGCGGATATCGAACAGGAATTAGGAGGAACGTTCGACCGGGTCTGTCCACACGGGGTTCCGCTCGGGTACTTCAGGAACCCGGTGCTAAAACGTAAAACATAAAAAGAGCGTTAAAACGCCGGCGATGTTTTGTTAAACGCAGACCAAAGCGAGTAAGTTAAGGTGACGTCACCATAAATAGAAATTTAATGTAGGGAGAGAGAGAGAGGATAGTAGACTGTTTAGACGTCTAGGAAATGCAGGTGTCTTGTATACACATACAATTTTACTGTATACACCGAATACTGTTAAATTACACCCAAGAAAGAAGATGTGGCTTAGGGAGCGTCAGTCCAAGCTAAAAGTCTCGTGTAATCGCGTCACACCTACTTATTGTAGTGCCGTATTTTTTTTCTAATGCATATATTTCAATTTATTTTAATCAGTTAATAAGTTCAATTTTTACTTTTAAGTGACATTATGTTGGTTATACACTCAGAGAAGTTGCTTCTTTCATGAATTTTTAAAAGATATTTTGTAATTGTTTCCATCATCTATTACATTCAAATAGAGCATTGTGTACGTACTTATGTATGGTGGTGTACTTTTATACACTTGTATAAGATCTTACTACAAACACTTAACTGGGTATATTATTTGTTTTATACATTTATTTTAGTATTACAATTTCAACTTTTATACTACTACAATTTCTATACACTGTACGGTTGTTGAAGGCCGTCAGTAGGTGGTCGGCCACACCACCTTCATCCCTTTATGTTTTTATGTTGCTACAAGTTTTATGTTGAGAAAATAACAGTATGTAGTGTGTACCAACTACCTTTTTATGTATGGCATAGCTCGATTAGCGCGTCTCACACTTCTTTTCCCCCCAAATAAATTCACCCCAGGGACACCTCTTTTTTTCTACTTCCCTTTTCTTCCTGTGCTTCGAACCCGTGAGATTTCTCTTACTCCCCGTGTCTCAATTTGTCTCTTCGCTCGCATTTTTCCGTCCTTCGTCACCGTTGCACTCGTAATTTTCTCATGAGGAAAACTGACAGATTCGTAAAAGAAAGTCGGAGGGGTGCGTGCGTGCGTGCTTGTGCGGGGAGTCGACGAGACACGAGGAAGAAAAAGTGAAGAAAAAAGTTTGGACAGTTGTGCAGAAAAGTGACATGCTTTTATTACTCCCAACTTAACCATCGATCGCACCCGTTTCGAATATGGCGGACATGAGTTGGCAAAAATTGAAAATTCAGCGTCGAGTTATAACTTTCATAAATAAATAAGATCAATAAATCGAGTCTTATGTTTTAATATTATTATCTTTTAAGTGTCCGACCTTTTTCCCCGTACCGATTTATGTCGCTCACGCGTTGTTCTTCTCGGCGTTGCTTCCTCTGCGACACGCGCTTTAATTTCGTCTGACCTTTTCTTCTGTCGCTGTCAACCTTTTTTTTCTGCTACCCTCCTTTTCTTTCGGGTACCTTCCCCCGAGCAGAACTCCGTTTTGTTTACTGAAAATTATACATATTTCCGTTTCAACCGCTAAGGTGTTATTTGTTGCTCGCAGGATTTCGTTTTCAGATTTACGTACAACGACCCCTTTATTTAATCTTCTGTCTTTTACATTACACTCGTGGAACTTTCCCTTTTTTGGTGGAGAAATAACTGTCAATACCGTATTTATAGTACATAATTTTGTACTACACTTAAACGTAGTGTATTCAATTCTGTGTTTTAACGGTGTGCGACTCGTATGTTTAATTCACCAAACTGTACATGACGAACTTAATAAAACTTATTATTTAACTTAATTGTATTAACTTATTAAAAGAAAACTTATTGCCGTGGATTTCATGCAGATCACACGCAGTAATGTTGCCCTATTTGGGACATTTATTTACCTGCATTCATCTTATATACGGTAACGCATCTTAACATAATTACGCTTACTGATGTTTTATTCCCGGTGTAAGCAGCTTTAATTAACTGCCTTCGATACGCCCCTACTTTGACGTTGTCATTGTGATACTTTTATATTGTAATTGTGTATACTTTTTCTAAATGTTTTCACATATTTTATGTGTACAACAGTGAATTTAGTAAAATACTATAGCGCTGTGTATTTGTTAGTGCGCTTCACATAATTAAAAATAAACTAAACATAATTAATAATAAATAAAATTGTATTTTTATGCACACAGTTTATTGAGTACCCTTCTTATTGTTCTTATCAAAACCAATGTATATTAAGGTCTTATTGAATTATTTTATGTTTACTAACGTCTTACCACCGATGATTTCATTTTCCTGGATATTTCACACAGAGACTCACACACCACCCCTTCCGCGTTACTTTTGTGACGGCGAGCTCATCTCACGTGTTCATTCATTGTTCATCATCTCCGGTACGACTCAAAGTAACGAAGAACAGTTTGTAGTATCCATCAAAGCATTTCGCCTGTACAAACCCTAAAGTAAAAACTCCACAGCTGGTTTCCAACCGACTCCTGCCGTTTGTAGATTGAGTTCAACAAGTCTAAAGTTCACGTGCAACCAACTTCATAAATAACCAAATCTATATGTGGCTCGAAATCGGTGCAGATGCAGGTGCAGGAAAGGGATGAAACCGACGATCAAGCTGAAACCAACACACCCTTAAAACGGGGAGTTTTGTTAACGGAGAGACGACACCCCTAGGAGAGAAACAAGAGCGTCCAATAAACGTCAAACTGGAGAGACCGACGACTCGGACGCGAGTCAATTAATTTGAGGAAAAGCTTGGCTGGAGCCCACCGGACAACACTCGAACCTTCGAGGACTTCATTCCGGTCAGATAAAACAAGGATTGAATTAATTTCAATGGGGTGGCCGGGGGTTGGTTGTGGTCACCCTTGGCTCTGTCTTTGTTTTTTTCCCAAAACGAGGAAGGATGGAACGAACGAAGGATGGAAGGTTAAGTCCTCGACACATCTCCCCCGCCATGATTGCCCTGAATAATAATTTGGTGATGGAAAATTACATTTACCCTGATTTATGACCAACCCTTTGGAGAACCCTCACTCAGTGTTCAGTCTGTTATCATTAATAAATAAATCTGGCAACTTTATTGCAACAAATAGAGAGAGAGAGAGAGAGCAGTCTCATTGTGTTGGGGAGTAACAGTAGCTTCCGTCAACGCAGTGAAGATGTTCACTCAATGCTGGTTTACGTACCCTCCGAATTGCAGTGCTGTTTTCGTGGGGGTTAAAATTTTATTGCACACTTGATGGTTTAAACGAGCCTTAAATCTGCTATTTCCAGGACTATTTGGGGTTTATGCGAACCTCTTAAGCAAGTTTTGCACTTGAACCATTCACAAGTTCAGAGATTACGTTGCGTTAGTGCTAATAAACGAGCGGCAATAACCAGGTGCCGCACCTACGCTCCGGAAATCTTCCTTTGGAGCATTGACTCGAGCATTGAAAACGAGTAGTTTTCTATAAATTTCATTTAGTCAGGGTAGTAAACGGTTTATTTATTAAAGGAACACTTCAGCTGTTTCCTATCCTAGCCAACGGTCGGATCGAGTCAACACGGGGTGCCATCCCAACTGGCTACAAGTACCTACAAGTACTACGGGTAGCAAACAACTTTTTCATCCCCTTCCCAGTCAAGAAAATATGTATAGTAGAAGAACCCCACCGTTATTATAAAATAATTGAATTAAATTTAATTATTTTACAATTAAATAATTACTTAATAATAAATACATTTTAAATAATTAATTTCTTATAAAATAAATACTAATTAATAGTTTAATAAGGTAACTTATAATATATATATTAAAAACTTATAGAAATTTATTGGTCTTCAGCATTTTATAATTCTTATGTCTCTTCTTTGCAGGTTTTGTTTCTATTTCCCCGTCGGAATTCCTCGGCTCGCTTTAAGTTAACAGATGGACTGACTCGCCCTCCTCCGGAATGTTAAAGAAGAAATGTCGGTGTCGGGGACGCACCCGGTGATTTTGGGGCCTCTCTGTCGATTACAAACATTCCTCTAACAGAATGCCGGGGCCCTCGTTTCAACAGAAATGCATCGTCGTTGTTCTCGTCATTTCTGTCGTTTTCCTGCGGTACTCGACAGGGGTAAAGGGTAAGTTCACGAGTCAAACTTTAACTTAACGTTCATCAACAGCGTCCACGTTGCTTGTATTATTTCACGTAAACCTCGACTCGAGTCGTTTAATTATTTAGTATTTTGTATTTATGTGTCCGATGTGACAAAACACCTTCTGGGAAATTAACTTGCCGATATGTTTATTACGTCCCGAGAAGTACTACAATGTTTGGGTAACACCCGGATGTGAAACAAGACGTTCTATTAATTTTGATTTCCTTCTACGCGAAAGAGAGAACAAAAAGAGAAGAAACAAGTTTCGTTACAAAAGAAAAAACTTCGTACAAAAGAGACGTACAGAATGTGTAAAAAGGATAAAAAGGATAGACAGTGTGTAAGCAAAAAGATGAAACCGGTGAAAGAGAGAACAAGAGGACGTGAAGGTAAGGAGAAACCCCAGGTGGACAACCCCAAAACGATTTTGGCACTTACCCCGTGGTGAAAGCGGTAGGCCACCCACTTCCGGCGATGCTTTCCTCAACTTCCGGTTCCGTCTTGTCTCTCTCTCGTGTGAGTACGCGTCACCTCTTGAGTAAACGGAAATTGCGTGATATTCACTCGGGGTTAGACACGTCGCAAACTCTCTTTGCATCACCTGAAAAATAATATGAAGTTATGACTCTCTTAATGACTTTATTAATAGATAAATTAATGAGCGCGTCGGCAAGTGGAACCGGTGAAATATCCATATTAATTTATAATAACTATGATCTAGGTTTCTGCTTGCCAGATCGTAGGAATGGGAAGGTCACTTGGGAACCGTAAGAAACCAGGATTGAGTTCTCCTTGATTAAGAAAGTTATATTTTCAAATTGAAGATTTAAGTATGACAGATTGTTTACTTATTGATAGTTAACAAGTATGTGCAGTCTATGTACAATACAAGTATCTTACTTTACAACACGTCACAGCGTTCATCAACGGACACGGGCCGGAGTCCAATTGTTACATATGTTATTAAATGTCTGTTAATAATGTTATAATATGTTTTTAATTAAATCAGACATACGACCAGACGCTGGATGCCTGACCAAATGCAATGATGCAATGAACGAATTGCTTTAATATAATGACAAAATACATAACAGTGTAAATAAGATGTACAGCAAAATATAAACTGTATAATATAATCAACTGTTCGTGTTCCGAAACCATTTGTGTCGATTTTCTATACAAAATAGACAAGTATGACCGCCCCAACCGTGACTACTGACAAAGGCAACTCGACCGATACCCGGCGTGGCAACAAGAAACAAACGACCTGGAGCAAAAACATCATAGACAAAATTGCCAGTAAGAAATCGTCATGGACCCTTTCGACAGGTTACTGTACACCAGTTCTAACCAAGAGAGAAAAAATAAACTAGAAAACAAACATACATAAGAACACACAATGTAAATATAATACCACATAATAAACATACAACAACACAGTATTACAAAACGTAAAATAATGCCCATCGACTATAAATTCGTCGTTGTAGTGTAGCTATCTGTCTATCCATCTCTACAACATCAACTGTCTGTGTGTGCAGTCGACAGGGTAAGTCACCCTCGTGGGAAGGTGCGCGTCAAACACCGCAAAAACAACCACTCGGTTTGAATAAAATTTAAGTTAACTTATTTAAACAATTAAAACGGCCAATAAGGGGTTCCCTGAAAACCGAGCGAGGAATAATTACACTTTAATAACATTCGGGATTATTATTAACCATTATAATTCTATTAGTTCGTAATAGAGAGAGCGGTGGCTACGAGGCCGGATTCCCGTGTAAGCCTGCGTTGAGCCGTTGGATGAAGTAAAATAAAAATAAAATAAAACCAAAAAACAAAGTGCGATGGACGTCGCGTACAAGCCGGTCGGCACGTGGCAGGAGAACAAAAAAAAATAATTAAGATGTTGAAATTGTCGTAGGACACACGAACAAACAAAACCAAACATTAAAATGAGTCCGAGCCTGGTCGCGAAGCAAAAAAAGTCGAGTTGATTACAAGTGAAGAGAAGAAATATATCGCCGCCATTAATTCGATTCATTTAAATGAGCAATTTCATTTAGAGATGAATTATGTACCGAATTGTACCCGTACTACGGGGAAAGCGAAATAGAAGACAAAAATAAATAAATGACACAATAAAGGGGAAGTAATAACACTTCACCACCGGACGAAAGTCGTGGAAAAGGATTAAACTGTCGGCGGTGATGACGGTGAGAAAAAATTGGGTGTGGGGGATGAAAAAGAAATACATAAAAATATGTATCGCTGCACTTTGTGCTGTGTGCCGTTCTACTTTATATAAAAAAAATTCCAAAATAAAAGGGGAGGTTATTAACATAATAAATACACCTGGTCGGATGGTGTTCCGTTGCACACTCCCACACTGCCCACTGACATGAGCCCTAGACAATACGTGAAAGAAGCAAGAAGGCATTTGTCTAGTGCAGACCTGTACAGTACACTGGTCTAGTGTAATTGTACTACCTGTTACTTTATTTTTTGTTTATGTAGTACTTACATTATATGTATCACATTTTTTATTTATGTACTTTTAATTCTTACAGCACGTTATACTTACTCTCTACTACTTCATACAATAATATTGCTACAAGTGGTGTAGTTTTGTAATTAAAACTATTAAAAACTACAAATGCGAGAATATTTACTTCCAATGTGTACTATTATAATTTATGTATAAAGTAGTAACGTACAACTATTTTATTACGTGACATATTATAATGAATAACATAATAAAACTTAACGTGAGTTGTTTTATAAAATTATGTTTTGCCTAGAAAGAGCAAATACGCCGTATAATGTGCAACATTAATACTACTATTTGATGAGCGTTATTGATGTGTAGCACTGGAGTATAGCACGCAGATAGTGTGTAGATTTTTTATGGTACACGTTAATGTATAATGTATACATAAAATCGCTAAGTTATTTATGATTTGTGTATGACTAAATAAGTAAAAAATGAAGCAATAAACACGTAGAAGTTAGTCTGACACTAAGTCTACCACGCGGGGTCAAATGACCGTTCAAATTTAACATAATTTCAAAATTTCTCCCAAAAAAAGGTTGCCGCATCACCACTGATTTTTCCCAATGGAACCCATTCTTAAACATTTACAAATTTTTTTGTTGCTTACTTTCCTAAGTACCACGTCTGGTCCGCCTGAAAATTTTGGAGAAAGAATTCGCGACGTGAAATTGTTTCTTGTGATTTTGTTAGTTTGTGATTTATCGTAAAGTGTTTGAAAGGAAACGAGGACTCTGAAGAAACAACACCGGGTTTCAGGGGTTTTCCTTTTTTTCATTTATACTTATTTTTATATTTTAGTTTTCAAATTGTCATTGTCCCCAAAAATGTCACGGCATTCGAGGAATAATTGTTCGGGAGATAATCAAGAAGTTGATGATAGGAATGATGTTATTGCAAGAACGTACTGCAAGAACAAGAAATTATTGTGATATATTTGACCGCGATACCTACGAAGAAAACAAAAAAAATACAGAGATTTGTAATTATTTGTGAAGGTGAAAATGAAGAGGAAATTGAAACTGCTACAGACGGAACTGTTTCTAGCGTCAAGCAGTAGAAGAACATCGATTTGTAACATTTACAAAGAATATGAGGACCGACAGGACACGCTAAATATTATATATAATAATATTACAAAGGGCAGTGTTAAATCAGCCTTTTCTTTGGTTATTCACCACAAAATGATTGAACTTGCACGGGAATATACAGAAACAGAGGCATGTCGGGTGTTGAAAACAAGATGGAATTTATTTGACTTCTAAATGTTAACATATCATATTTATGGACACAAGAAATGGGTCATTTTTCTCCTTCAACTATAAGTCGAAAAAACTTCGCAGAAATTCACCAGATTTGACAACAAAAATCAACGAAGCCAAGATCAAATGACCCAAAAAAACCGTGCAAAATCTAAAATCTGTTTTAGCCCGTACAAATGCTTGGATTTTAAACAAAGAAACAACAGGTGAGGAAATATCGAGGCAAGGGTTTTATTTCAATGGGCAGAAGAACTTGGGACCGAATATTAGAAAGACAAAACAATAGATAATAATGGTAAGCTCATAAAAAACAAATAAAAAATAAGCAAATATTGTTTCCATCGAACGGGCGATCATGACAAATAAGAAACTGTAAGATCAAATAAAACAGACAAAATTTGTGTCAGATGTAAAAAATAGGTTTTGTGAAGAACACTCGGTACAAAATGCCGTAACTTGTGATGAAAAAAAATGTTATGAAAATGTATAAAATTAAAAAGAAGTGCATAATGCATCAAAAAGTGCAGTTCTTTATTGTACCAATAGAAAAATATTTAAAAATTGTTATGGTTGAAAAATAATTTACTAAAATATTTTTTTTTGACGCGGTAGGTTAGCCATACCCGGAATGTCGGTAGGTTTAGTGTTAATTAAGAGAGCAGGTATACAGGGAGATATACAGTTCGAACTTGCACATGATATAATACCAATACATACACACATCACAGAAAGTAGTACGGATGCAAGTACAGGTAAGAATTCGACCTTCTCGTCTGATATTATTTAAGGAAAAATTCAATTTCCCCGTGATTGATTGCACGAAAGACTCGAACTTGTTGGATCAAAACACCTGAACCTCACTTTGGATGTTGATGAGTGGCATCAAATGGCTGAGCACATCACATCGTCACGTCTGTTGGGTTTCTCTTCGGTTTCTCTTCACCCGGACAAGAACTCCATGCGTTTTTCCTATATAAAAAAATATGTTCCTTCAGGAGAAACAAAACTAGCCGAAGGAACTCATAGAAAAGGCACACACAGAGAGAGAGCATTTTTTAAATTTTATTTCATCGTTTCCACGATGGTCTCCTCCAGGATTTGCCCAGTCCTCTTCTCTTCCTCTAGTCTCTAGTTCTATTTTCGTCTCATCGATGAATCGAACAGTTCGGTTTCCTTCTTCCGTCTTTGACAAGAGCGGTGGTTAACAAGTTTCGGGCTCGAATGCACCGACAACTGATATTGAAATATAATACGCTTTACCCACGAGCAACTGCACTGCCACTTGAATTGTATAAGAAAAAGAGTTGGAAAACTTCACAAGACGCATTTCACCGGGCTGTAGTGTTTCTTTAAATTCAATTTCGTCAGTTCTGTTTTTGAGAACGGGGCGAGTTTTATTCCCAAAAGCAGATAATTCCCTATGAGAATTGATAATAATATCTCTTTTTTTGAAGTATAAATGTGGTAGACGTCGAATTTTGAATTCGGTAACAAGTTATTCAATTGTCTGCAAGTTTTGTATTCCCTCGATCGGTCCGGTGATTGTTTCAGGAGACCACTCAACCACGTCAATATTTCAATACTGAGAGACAAGCACCGAGTGTAGATTTATTAATACTGTCCTACTACTACTACTGATCTAGTATTTTATTAACACTTTGATGGCTTTCTAAGTTGCACATTTAATTGTATTGTCTTATTGAAATGAAATTTTGTTTGGTGTGATGCAGTAAAGGCTACATAAATGTAGTCACCCTTGTTGGACCATTCCTACTGGGTCTTGGGCATCTAGGTTTATTTTTGATCACCGATGGTGTGAACCACTCTGACAGTACAATCATTATTATGCATCAGTGTGTACTGACGAGTACCAAAGCTAATAAAAGTTATTTATGGGAGTGATTGGAAGTCTTGAATCGACGTCCTGACAACACTTACACAGCACGCACCCTAAAACTTGTGTACTTGTATTTTAAATGCACAAAAACAGTTATACTCAGCGAGGTGACATGCTATCAAGTGCCACAACCACCTCCCCCCCAAAAAAAGTAAATTTTACTAAATTCATTCGCACCGATTGCATGCAAAGTGAAATCTATGAAAATTGTAAAACACAGAAATTACTCTTGTAAAACCGTTGTTCCAACAGTAAAAAAGTAATAATTCTTTTTCACGAACTCTCACAAAACGCCAACCCGAATGCTCAGAGTAATACTGTATTTATGAAAGTAACGTATCCAGAATAAATAATACATTCTTGATTACCACTTACAAATAAAATATATATAATACAAAATTATGTACGAATATAATTTATATTATAATTTATATTATAATACGTATCAATAATAAAAAGTTTAATAATAAATAAATAATAAATGAGGTGAAATAAGGTAAAGTTATATTTATCGATGCAGTGGAGTGTAATAAATAAAAATAAAATAAGTACAACAAGTATGACAATAAAACCTAAATAAGATAAAATAACATAACGTTACATTAATCAATGTAATGTAGTATAAAAACACTAATTACATTACAATTTTAAGTACAAAGTAAAAATTATCCATTGCCAACAATATGCAGAATAATATGACAATAAGTAGAGTATAAATATACTCTAGTAATGTAAATGGGAAATACCTTGTAATTATAATAAATAATGTACAATATAAATATAAATTAATGAATATATACAATAATTTCTTTAGGTCACACGTTTCCATCGCGGGTGTCGGCTAGTCAGAATTTTATTTCAAACGAATGTTCACGTGAAACCAGATAACCTGCTTAAGTTAAGAAAAAATAAAAAGTTATGAATGAAGTTATGAAACGGAGTTGTTTTCTCAAACATCAAATTTTAGCGAGTCGGTTTGTTTGCCATTCGATCGGGAGGCGCGCCACACCGACATGTCTGGTGGGAATGACAACGACGATTTTAATAAAATATTTTTGAGTAAGTTAAACTATTTTCTATGTATCAAAACTAGAATTTTCCTCTCAAGACGTTCCCCTTGGCCCGGAATAAAATCTTTGCCTTCTACTCTCTACCATTTCCCAACAGACCAACGCCGTTCGTTCCCTTCGACTTGTCTGACTGCCTCGATTCGGTCACTTTTATGCGATTACTCTCCATCAATGCCTTTTACAGTCGGAAATGAAAGTTCGCAGAGCTCACAGTTGACTGAATTTGTAAGATTTTCGTTCAATCCTTCAAAAAAGGAGAGAGAGAGAGAGCGAGAGAGAGAGAGAGCGGATTCTCGTACGTGCAGAGACATCACTCCCCAGGACACGTATAAATGTATATATATAAAAGAAAGTTGTAGAGTAGCGGCCAAGTTTCTACGGTGAAGATACCTACTAACTCACTACAGGCAATTAGTATGTTTTGTAGGACGAGTTATGAAAATATTACGCGTGCCATACAACTACAATTGCCGTATCTACTAAAAAATCCACGCCTTATTTCCAACTTTGTACTGACTTGGAGTCGAAAGTAAGTAACTTAGTTTCTCGTTTATTGTTTCTTAGTTATGTGTACGGTCGAATAATAAGACAAACGGGTACGTGGACGAACATACAGGTCTGAAGTAGGAAAAAATGTATTCAACTGATCCTCTCGGATTACACGTTCATTTTCCTACGCACCAGCGACAGCTCGTCCTGCACTTCACTTCAGGTGAGCACCAGGACAAAGTTCCATTGAAAGTCTAACGGCTCTCCATTTGTTACCTTTTCACCATTTCCGCTTATTCAGTTTTTCATTTCACTTTTCTTCCCTTTCTATGTACATTATTTCTATGTACATAAATAAATTCGACTTATTTCACACGGTCCGGTTTCCTTCGGAATGTTTCCTGACGGCTTTACCCAACCCCCACCTTCCATCATCTCGCACCTGTCGTCAATCACGTGACAATTGCCGCGGCGGACCGAAAACAGCAAAACTGTGGGAAAGTGAGCGAGTACTGACGTCACACCCGCCGAGATCGAAGATCTCTGTAGTAATCTGCTGAAACGGCTCACCCCCCCGACCTGGAAAATTCGTTCTCGACGGAGTGAGCGCGAACCAGGTGGGCTGGGTGTTTCCCGTCAGTAGAAAATAGTTAATTAACCTGTTCCCGAAAACGTCTTTGTGACGTCGAGTCGAGTGGAAACCGCACTAAAACATTTGAATTCGACAGTTTCCGAGTGATTAGTAAAGCGTGTCACTGACCCGTCCTACTAGACACGAATGAAATAGTTTTAAACAGGTGAAAATCCGGTGTCGCCGAGTAGTAGAAGGTGGCGATTTCGTTAAGAAGAAAGAAAAAATCTTAAAAGGCAGTCGGGTAGGGAGGACAGTACAGGAGCGGTGTAGGGTACCTGCCATTTTCCATCAGGGCAGTCAGGGGACACCAGGTGAAGACGGGCACTCCCAAGTTGTCCTGAAACTCGTCCTACAAGGTGAAGTAGAGGTGGAACGTCCTGAAGAAACGGACAAATCGGCAATGAGTCCACGAAGGTGAACTGTTGAGGAGGAATGAAAAAAAAATTAAGTGGAAATAGAAAGAAAAGGAGAACATAAATAAGGTTGTATCACCACAATTTTTGGACGATGGAGTGGATCATAGTCACAATATAGATAAAACTATTATTTTATGACGTGGCAGCAGACGCGATAAAAAATTTCTGTTTGACGACTCGCTTGAAAATGCGTCCGTTCCTCTGACACGACGTCACTTAACTTTCCATCTTTTTCATTTTCTCTTTATTTCCTTCCATTTCTTTTTCTTCTTCTTCTTCTTCTGCCACGTTGGACTTCTTCTCCCGTCCGCCATGTCCGACCTCGGTCAATTCATTTCCCGCTTGTATTTTGATTGATTTCCCATTTGAATTTTCATATCCGATCCGGGAAGTCATTTGTCGCCGTTTTTCTCTTCTTCGGACACCTCGAACATGACAAATGGACGTTTTGTACCCTGCGACGCCCCAATTTGAGGATGATCGAGCGAAACCCAAAGTCTTCACCTTCGTCTTCTTCGTCTTCCCTTCCACGCTCGGCTACTTGTCGTCCTCCGTTTGTTTGGTTGCTTTCAGAGTTGCCTCACGTCTCTCTCTCTAAAAAAGACTACCCAAAATCGTTGACGGAAAAGTATGTAGGCAGTTTAAAAGAAGGAATTCTATTCGTTTCGTCTATTCTCCATCTTCCTCTTCATCCTTCCACTTCGCTTTCCCATCTCTTTCCGGTTTTGCTTTCATCACTTTTTGATTAACCTTCTTTTTACTTCTTGTGTGTCGGCCTTCCTCGAGACTTCTTCCTCCTTTTCGCATCCCTTATCCACTCCCTGTATTTGTGTTAACAAAAGTTTTAGGTCGACTCGAATTGGGTGTTAATAATGTGGTTACTTCATGTACGAGCTCGTAAACGGTAAATGCCGAACTTGTCGAGTCTGGAGAAGAAAAATCTCTTTTCTATTTACTTGGGAATGAAATCCGACTGAATAAAAGAGAGGATGATGAGGATGTTCTCTGCACGTAGGGAATGTTACCGCGTTAGACAAATAGACGTCTGCACAGGGGGAAATTCTCAGAGAAATTTTCCACTCGGCTATTGAACCCGACAACCGAACTATTTAACAATTTATATTCATTAGTCTATTTAAAGGTCTATTAGTCTACGAAAGGACCGTCTACTAAATGAGAGGGATGGAAATTTTTTATTTGCTGGTTGCAAGCGGAAACGAACTTGACTCCATTCCCGTTACAATTCCGTTTACACAAACATAATGGGATATTAACCGTTCTTCTGTTTATTCTTTTCCCGTCAAACGAGCGGACTGAACATTCCCCGCCCGACCCAACCCCGAAACCCTGCCCCCTTCGCTGTTTTTAATAAAATAACCTCCGTTTCATAACCCTGGGAGCTTCAAATTGTGCCATGGAAAAGCAGGGAAACCTCCTGTTCCCGGCCACTGCTACCCCACGGGCATCTCTGACCTCTTTGTTGGAAGTCGAAGTCCGGAATTTGGCAAAATGGGAAAAATCAATTCGGGCAAGATGAAAGGAAAGCACAGGGTTGGGTGCCCTACATATAAATAAATAGAATTACTCATGTATGAAATGTTTTCTACGCGTACTCCCAAGTATCTCTCACGTGTAATTTTACAAAGGTGAAAAATACATAAATGTACATATAACTAATAATTAATTTCTTTTTTGCTTATTCTGCGTTCTTTTTAATTGTATTATTAGTGAAAGCAATATTTTTTGAAAGATATGTACATAGGTGATATGAATTGATTATTCTGTATATATTTAAACTATTTCATTATAAAACAGGGAGTGTAGGGGTCCTGGTTTACTGTAAATAAGTTAACAGCACAGACAAGTCTCCTACACATATACAAGTTCTGTTGATTTAATAGAACCATCCGGCCTGCTTAATTTCCTCTCACATCACATCACCGAACCTTGAGCCGTTGAGGAACCCCAAAAGTACCTGGTTCTACTCCAAAAATCTCTCCATATTCTAGCAAATATTGTTTTTTTCCTTTTTTGTTTAAAATATCAACAGGAAGGCGACGTGCACCATCGTCGACATTCTCACCAAACTCTACGGTTTTTTTTGTTTTGACACTTCTGACGTGAAGAAAAAGCTCGATGGACCCGTTAAAATTATTGCGGTGCAACATGGCGTGGGATTTTGCCAGAAAAGAGAGAGAGAAAGGAGAGAGAGATAGAGAGAGAGAGAGAGAGTGAAAGAATCCATTCTGAGCGACACACTACCGTTTCCGTTTGACGAAAGCGTCATCTGCTTTTACCGTTCCATTAGCCGTGTAATTTATAACCCTGGAAGGGTAAGAGCTGGAAAATTCGGTCGAAGATGGTGGAAATTAAAATAAAATGTCCTCGAAAACACATTTCGGGGGTTTTTCCCGTGAAAGACGTCAACACTCCGGAGGAATTGCTCACTTCTACGTCGCCAAACACGGGCTCTGTATAGGAAACTACACACACCAACTTCCGTTTCCGAAATTAAGTCGAATACATTAATAATTCATTTATATGTAATTGAATATCTACAAGTAACTCCCATTCGTTGGTGCTACGTAGATTAGAATACAAATATTATTAATGTATTCACAGAAACAGAGTTAGTTAATATGGGCCGGAGCACCTGTGCGCGCGTGCGACATTTCGACTTTTAAACTTTTGCCGAGTTTCCCAGAATGTTAAAAACTAAATATTTTCATGTACTCTAACTCATCTATTGATGGTTTCCACGGTGTGCAACAAGAAGTGAGAATGCGGTCTGAATTACCATTACCCTGACGAAGAATTTTATTATATAAAATGCAATCGAGGGTTGTCTAAATTTTTCACGAACACTTTAGAATGCATTCTATCAAACTAGATATATTCATATGTAGTATTAAATATTATAAATGGAAATCTACGTTGGAGAGAAATGCAATTCTGCAACAATTTCGTCTTGGTGTTTTTATTTACCTACCTACCTAACCTACCTGAAAGATTTATTTATTATTTATTTATTAGTTACCGTTTTAATAAACGTACTGCACAAGTACTATATTTTACTAAACGTATACATAAATATACTACTCACTGCTCTACTACTTTTGCTGTATTACAACGATGATCGATGATAGTATTACATAACAATATTAAGTTAAACAGACGACTTGGTAGCCCACCGTAAAAGATAGGAAGGAGGGAGAACACCAAAAACAGATTCTCGACCCTTTGGTAGCGACAGTGAAAACCATTATTTCCCTACATAACATTTAACAGTACAACATTCATAAAATCAATATTGTAGCAATAAAATTATTTATTTATTTATGAGTTACTGAGAATTTATGAGACAGCCAAATTAACTACCACGGTGTGGTAGGTCCACAATAAAATGTTCTTCCCCTAGACTGCAATACCACCCAAACAAAAACATTCAACACTTTACTGAAAATCATTTCCACAATCTTCCCTAGGATGGTAAGTTGGTCGGACGCTAAAATAAACGAGAGACACAAGACAACAAAGTAACAGAACATAAAATATGTGCACAAATAAAAACAAATTCTTTTTTAAAAATTAGACAAAAAATACAAAGAAAAAACTACAGGTAAACAGAAATTTAATAATTGATGAGAATTAAAAAAATGTATGAACGACAGCAAAAGAAAGCAGAGCAATAAGTAAAACGAATGGTAACGAAACGCATCGTTGTCACGTCGAAAGTGACAATTTACTATTTATATTATATAACAATATAAAATAGTAATATATATGTAACAGTATAAGACGTAAATTTTACTGTACGGGAGAAATTAGTGAACTTTTAACTGCAACTAACACTATTTTACTGTAAACGTGGAGTCCTGTACCTGTGCGTGCCGCATTCTGTCTGCTTTAAACACATCTCACCACATCTCACATAGGAGGAGGAAAAATCTTCTCACTCAAGTGATTAAAAATCAACTTGGATCCGTTCTCACTCCGATAATCCCAAATGATCTCTCAAAATATTTGTCACCCGGGCGTCAAAAGGCGTCTCCCACATCAAACGAATATTTTCGTTCCTTCCGTCCTTGACCCGTCACCGGGCACTTTAGCCGGGGGAAAAGCTGGACCGTGGCGGATCGTTCGGTGAAAGATGGCGGAGGAAAAAGAAAACGTGGCAGCAGAATTATGAAAAAGAAATCACGTTCCCAAGAAAAAGGCCGAAAAAGGCGACGTGACTCTAAGATTTGGAAATTTTCACCGGGAAATTCCGTCGAGTCAATTTCCGGGTGAGACCATGCGGTCCGGGGAGTTCTTCCGCCGGAACCGGAAATCCGGAACCGGAAACTCCGTCGTCCGGAAATACTCACAGGAAATAAATTTAATTATTTAACAAATTGTTTTTAAAATTTAATTTGCGATGATGAATTGCTCGGAGGAAAATTTTTCACCGGAATAATTAATGGATTTACCGCGGATGCTTGAGCTGGAACCATCGTCGTCCCTGTCATCGCTCACCCCCAACCCCAAACCCAGGCCACCCCCTGACCCGGTTCCCTCGATTTGATTAATTCCTGCCCTTCCTCAACGTTTTCTAGCCCGAGTCTAGGATTTTCTACCCGTCCGCAAAGGTTTCTCCTTTTTCTACCCTTCCATCATTTCCCGGTGCTTGTTTTTGACGACGTCTCCTTCAAGAGTGTCACGTGTGCACGCCACCGATTCCGTCCGTTCTCCTGAACCCCTCGAAGAACAACACAATTGCAGGGGGGCACGTGGAAGATGTTTGCCGTTTGCCGCGACGTAATTAACGAGACGTTGATTTGAAACGACGACTCAGTTGTGAAAAAGAGCGAGTCGTCTGTGTCCGAAGGAAACGGTTCAGGTACCGCGTGTTTTCACTCGACAAAAAAGAAAGATGGTAAAAAAAAACGAGACAAATCTACTTATAAATTCGTTTACAACGTTAGAAATCGAATTAGAAAAGCTTTCTCTTTTTCCCCTTTACTTAAGTGACCATTGAAAATTTAAGAAACGCTCGACTACTTTCATAACTCTTCAAGATGAATCGCCAACCTCACGTTGAAAGCATAATTTTTTATGAAACACATGTGACGCCGTGTCCCGAACTTCCCACCTACACACACCACCTACGCAAGTGCAGTACCAAAATGTAAATAACCAATCCATAATTCCATAATTAATCCATCAAAATATTATTATTATTATTACTGCATTCAACAATATTAAATTATTCTTTTAATAAGTGTGAAACTTAACTCACAAGTTGTAACTTACAGTTATAGTTACAAATTCTACTTGGTTAACAAGCGCAAAAAGTAAATCGACTTTTCTAAATAAATAAATACTAAAACGAAAAATTCATCCATAATAACGTATTGATACACCCATATGTATCTATATATAAATAAATATATACTTAATATATATTATAAGTATACATTAACCTACAGGCAAAACAAAATTATTTACACCAGTAAAATTCAATGCCGTGGCTCTTTGGAACCTACGTAGAAGTACATATATACATATATATAATAAGTTTTAATATGTTTTAATATGTACATTTTACGGTGTATATATATATGTATTTATATATATATATTTATATATCACCAGATGGACGTGCATCATCCGAACATTTTTTCAACACCCCAAGTTTTTAACATCTCACAGCATCACCCGAGTGAGCTCATGCAATTATTATTATTATTTTTTAATATTTCAACTCTGCATTTATTTATTAACACATTAAAACTTCTATTAAACTTTTTCTCCCACTCACTCACTCTGTCTGCCGTGCGATTCTTGCGACGTTTCAACTTCTTTTCTCCGGTCGTTCCGTTGCTCTTCCCGTCTGTTCACCTGCAGGACGCGATCGTCTGCTCCACACCACTACGGTCACTTGACGTATATCTGCCGTCGTAACGCACATCACATCGACATCACTTTCAAACGATTCGACACCATCGGGTCTTTGGTCCCGGGTGTTTCGCTCCACGAGGACTCCGACCTTTTCCCCTTTTGGGAAAATCACCCCAGTCCCTCGCGCCATACCTAAAATGTAAACCTTCGTTTTTCTGGCGACAAGCTGACAAATGCCACGGCTACGGGGGAGTGTGTCGTCACACGGGGTCTGCGACCGTCAAAACGACGACATTTCCAATGTTTTCTCACGGCCACTCGCCTCGTTTTCCCCATGTAAGTCAAGAATTTATTATTCATTCATTTAATTCAACTCGAATGTTTTGGCCAGATGTCGCCGGACGGAAAACTTTTCTCCCGGGTCCGTGTGTCAGAGGGGCAGGGAGAGAGGGATGAAAAACGCGTGCGTACGTTCACATTCAGAAATTCCGTGACGAGTTGATGAGAAGAATTCTATCGGGCTGTGACCAACAGTTGGAGTCGAAGATCGTCCGAAGAAAACGTTAAAATTTACAATATACGAAATTACAACGCACAACTTCCAGAACCAGTGAGGTCAAGACTAGACATAATAAACAAGAATTAGTTCAGCAGTGTGGTAGGCGAGAAGTTATAGCGGCAAGAAATGCTTTTGGAGGGTTCTAAAATCCTCCCCAAAAGCAAAAAAGAAACCAAATTCTGTAGAAAAATCCAAGTTGTTGATGCGACGGCCGATAATTCCACTTGGGTTTTGACTTAAGCCGAAACCAAGTTGAAGATAATAGAAAAACTTTAAGTTCTGACGCTTTAAGCCGGGCGAGATCGGAGACTCCACCTAAACAGAAACATTAGAAAATTCACAGATAGTTTATTTAAATCACGTTCGGAGTTCCCACTTAAAAAGATAGATTACCACTAGTTTGTAGTTAAATTTAAACGTGTCTGTCTCCGACAGCCGTTTAGATATTTTCTAGCAAAAATATGTGAGCAAAGATATAATATTATATACTGAGTGTACAGTGAGTTGTGGACTGGGAGTGTCTGACTTCCCCAACCCCTTGAACGTCAGCCATTTTTAAATTGATTGACTCCAATTGTCAAAGGGTCGTTTTCGTAGATTTTTTTTCATATTTTTGTGCTATTTACATTTAATATATTTAGATAATTACCCCAATAGATATTAATCTAAACTGAAACTAGTTCATCACATGAATGTGTAAACATAGAAGACAATACCAAGCACGTGTATAAAAATAGACAAATAAAAATAAGAAATACATAAATCACAATTACAAAAGTCAAGACCAATAGGTTATTAATTCACGTGTATACATATTTTATACATTTGTAGCATTAATTCATATTAATTTATACACAAATATATACAAATTTATGCGTTTGTAGTTTTTTAACTAATTGTCAAAAAATTATATTAAGAAAATAATAATTTTATTAATTATTATTGAACATAATTTAGAAGAACATAATTTAAACATAATTTGATACAAAGAAGTGTACATAAATAACTACTTCTATATTAATACATCACAAATTTTTTAATATACCAAGTGTTACGTTGTGACTCTGTGCTTGATAATAACATATCATATTATAATTAATAAGTTAGATAGAAAGTTAATAAGTTAATAATTTAATAATTCACTGGTTTAGTAAGTTGTAATTTAAAGTTCATTGAGGATATAAAGTGATATCAATTAATTTCCTCACAAAAGGAGTACCACACACAAGCACTTCAATTAATTGTTAATAAAATAAGTAGCATAACATTGTTAGTGAATTAATAGATCGGAATAAGAAACTCCGTGCGTTTGAACAATCATAAAAATTCGGTGGTACAAATGACGCGTCATCTCCGTGGGTAAAACCACGTCCTCGTAACACGGAGCTAATTAGGAAGTTAGTCAGGTGAGTCCTACCCAAGAAAAAAAAAGCGATCGAGCGATCCGATAGATCGATCACGAATTGCACCCCGAGCAATGCGACCTTCTCAGAAGTGAACAGAAGTTGACTCTCGATGAATGCGATTCTCATCCATTCACCCGGTCACCTAGGAAACTTTAAGCGACTGTGTACAACAGCCCAAGTTCCATTACCCGTTTCTCGGAATACTCCGCGTGCGAACATCGTTATAAACGGAACCCGATGTGTTCGCCATCATCAATCTTGGAAACCGCATCAACTCATCCATTTTATTGCCACTCGTTCTATTTATTTTTATTGTAGTCATATCCATTTCGACTAGATTTTTATTTCGTATTAATTTGTCCCACGATAAAACTTTTAACTTGAAACGTTCCCAGTTTCTCCCGTTTTCTTCTCTTATTTTACTCCTCATCCTTCTCATCTTCTGCTACCGGGATATTTATGTATATTGTGTTTTCTTCTGGAAACTTACTTCCACGTCTTTTTATAAAAATATATGTAACCTCGCCTTTCGAATCCGTCACCCGTCTACTATTTTTTACTTCCCTTCTTACCTGGGCTGGGCTTTTGTGTCTCGCTATAAAATATATAACTAATGATTTTCAAAAAAATCGACTGAGCGAAGTCGAACACCGCCATTTATATCTTACTATTATTGATGTATATTTGTTTACTACGACAGGGCACAACGAGGGATGGGAAGCTCAGCACACTACTACGAACACAACATAAAGTTACCTGACCGGAACTTAAATTCCATCCGCTTCTATTCGAGATATTATAGCTTAATAATATTATATAAATGTATGTGTATACGTGTACGTAACAAAATAAGATAAGTACATAATATCAACGTGATATTCATAGATCGCAAGTTTCAGAGGTGCCTTCAAAAGTCAGTCATATTTATTTTTTTTAAGTAACCACGAATAAAATAAAAATTTGTAATACAAAAAGAAAATAATAAAAAACACACTGTTATAAACGAGTCTGCTATAAACTTTTGGTGGTTATATTAATAACTTTTAATTATCGATTATTAGAAACAAGTATAAAAGTCGTTATGGATGCGGAAAAATTGGAATCAATAAGTGTACTATGTAGTCGCAATGTATGGTGTACCAAAAGTGGTGTCGTTACATTTTTGTGTACCAATTATTCTTTTATTAATATTAATTGTTGTCAATATTTTAGTACATTGGTATGTCTAACAAGAAGTCAGTTAAAAACATTCTGACGCAACGAGATGACTAACATGACAAATTGAGATGCGAACATGGACACAACCGTACAGTAGATATATCACTTTAGAAATACATCCCACGACTGGAACTATACCATTCTTACACCACATCTATACATCTAGCAATTTGCAACAATCCTACTGTAACACGTACCCAAGGCCGTCTACGTACTCTTATGTTTTTTGCAATAAATTGTAAATTGTTTTCTCTATTATATACCCACTGGGTGTGCAGAAAAGCTTCCATAAGGAGAAGTAAACCATGGAGAGATAAACACTGCATGTTCCACAACAAGGCCATAATAATTTATTCCAACTTTGTGTCAGGGACCCAGTGAGGTTCCTTGATGCATTGGCAGGAAGTAAGAAATAGTATAAATTGTCTTCTGGCGAAACAGAACCACACTTAGCCCCGTGATTTATGTCATTAAGCACATGCTCAAACTTTCCGGAACCAGGAAATGAACAGTATTCATCGTGTCTGAGCGTGTGGAACGCACTAGACAAAGAAGAAGAAGAAGAAAAAACCAAAAATCCCACCAGTGTGAGCGAGTAAAATCCACCTCTCCGCTGCCTTCCATCAAATCCTTTTGATACGCAACACCCCGTGACAACCGAGCGAATTGAAAAGGAAACTCCAAACAACAGGATCAGACGTTACATAAGAAAGAAGCAAAAAAAAGGCAAATGAGGAAGGAAAAGTAAGAGGAAAGAGACGGGCACGAATTACGGAAAGCTCATTAAAGGGGAATTGAACAAACGAAGTGGAAAGCTTAAAGAATTTGTCTTCCAATTTGAAACACCTGAGTGTCCGTCACGACACGAAGGAATGGAAAAACAACAGAGGAAGAGGATTAAACGAAAAAAAAGAATAAATAAATTAAGCCACTCTCACAATTCGGTAGGACATAAAGAAGAAGTTTCCAGGGTGTGTTTTCATCACTCGCAAGTACTCCCTAGCAACGGAAAGAATTTCTCCAACCTTTGTGATCCTTTCGAAGCACGACACACGAAACAGACAAAGACGAACAAAGTGAAATCAACGGATCAGTGCACGAGTAAGAAACTCAACTCGATATGAAATTACAAAGAGAACAACAACAGCAACAACAAAAAAGTAAAATGGAGAAAAGAAGAGTCAAGAAATGCCGGGAATTAAGCAAAAAAAAAAAGAAAAAGAAAAAGAATAACCAAAAGACGACAAAAACAAAAGAAAACCCGGGAAGAAAACGAAAGGTGCGAAAGGATGAGAGTCGTCTAATGGCGCCCCACCAACTTCCCGCCATTTTCTGGGCCCGCTCGCCAAAAAAAAGAAAAATTAAAAGGCCCCGAATTAAAGGGGAGTTGGAGGGAAAAACTTTTCGCCTTTTTCCACCGAGTCCCTCGGGAAATGGCCCTGGGGGGGGGTGAAAAAAATTTGGACGCGAGGCCTGAGGTGAGCGCAAAAGTCAAATTCCCGCAAAAAAAAACAAAAACAAAAATTTCGTACATCAACATGAAAATATTAAAAATTATTTGCTCCCCTTCAGATGTTTAATGCATGAAGATGATCCTTCATTTTTGGATTTTTCCCATTCTCCCCTTTTCCGTTCTGCCATTTTTCTTTTTTTTTCGAATTCAAATCCAATTACCGTTTTGCTCCCGTTCAAATTCCCAGCTTTTCATCTCGTACTTCTCTTCTGCTCATTCCGAGCCCCCACATTCCGACAGATCATTGATCAGTTTTGCTATGGTCCTTCAGGGTGTGTGGGGGTGCGTGCGTGTGTGTCGTGTTCAACCCCCGCGTTTTTATTTTCTTAATTGCGTCAGCGGCGGGACGCGACTTGTCCACGAAAAGTCCACGAAACACGAGAAACTTTCCAGCTTTTGTCTCTGTCCTTGTCTCGTCTACGTCTGCGTGTTTATTCTCAGATGGTCCCAAATTTACAGGTCTTCGGACAGTTTATTAAAGGTAACGCCATTTTTTTCAAAAAAAAAAACCCTGCACATGTAACACTAGTAAAACTCAGTCAACACTCCTGAGTCGAAATAATATTTGCTAAGGTAATTGTTATAATTCGGTTGTGTGTACTCCTGCTTAGGCTGGTTCCCCATTCTATAAATTTTAATAAACAATTTTTTAGGTAAAAATAAACGCCACACCTGTGCAATTTATGACAAGTAGTCCAGTGGGGTTCCGATAGCTTAAAGTATAAATTTTTTTGTTTATTATTTTTTAACACATTTAAATATAAAAATGGCGTTGACAACTACAAGTGGTTGTACCGCGGTAGTACTACCCTGGTGGTACGGTGCTACGCGAGAACGTTTCTCTCGTGGGGAGAAAAAAAAACATTCACGAGTGCGCTCCACGCCAAAGACAATCGAAGAAGAATTGAATTTACCATTTTGTGAGAAGCTTTAGAGAAATGCGATTTGACGTGGCAGTAAGAAAAAGACGTTAAAAATTTATTTCTGGTCGATAGATTTCCTGAACCGAACGAGACAGAGAATGGAAGACTTGTGTCTGTTCCTTCTTCCTTCATCTCTCCCCTTTCGCTCCCACCCCCCCGCTCTGCAATGATGCCCCCGCTTGCTCACATCTACCTGACTCCCCGAAAAATTTTGGACGGCCAGAAGGTCGTAAATTTAGAAGAAAGGATATTGCACGACAGTGACAAATAGATGGCCGGATAATCCTTCATTTTCCAAATTGAAAACCGCCATTTTGAATTCGGGTTCCGCGCCTTTTTTCCCTTCTTCGTCACGTGAAGGCGACAACCGGATGATTGGTCCTTGTTAATTTTTGGCAACTTGCTCGCGCTCCCTCACCCTCTTCCGTGACGGTACAAACTATCCTTTCCCGCTGGTGCGTTTTCTTTGCCCTCTCTCTCGTTCTCGTCACTTGAGCCATTCCCAGGTGCCCGGAAGTTCTTTTCCAGTTCTGTTCCAGGGACCCCCACACCCATCCCGTTCGTCCGCCTGTTCCTCTGAGTTTCCCTCCTTCTGGCTGCCTCCCTTTAAAACGAACCTTTCAAAGCACTTTGCTCCAGCGGACACAACTTCAGATATTTTCCGCTTAAAACTCGTCCATTTAAATAAATGACCCGTCAAAGTGACTCTCAAATGCTCAAGATACGAGTCAACGGGAGTGGAAAAAAGGGAGAGAGAGCGAAATACGAGAGAGAGAGAGTAAAAGAGATAGAAATGAATAGTTCATGAGCGGATGTTTGAGAGAAAAAAAAACGGAGCAAATGGAAGGAACGCGGAAACAAAAAAAGGAAAACACACGACGAGGACGATACAATCGCGTACAGAAGGCTGCAGCACAAACCGTTTAAAAGACCAGACGACACGATGACGAGGACAAGAGGGACAACACAAGTTCAAGATTCGTAATTGTTAACCGAAAATACTGACTCTTTGGACTCACCCAGACAATGGTCAAACATACGGGTAGAGGGAACAAACGAAACACATAAAAACATAAGTACACAAAACAGGAAAAAGGAGAAGGAATTCATTTAACGGAACTTGTTTTCTACCGAATTAGACTGAGGATTTTGATTGAATTACAAGATATTTAACAATTTCCATGTTTGCGAAGAAGTTCGAAAACGGTCTCTGACGAGAATAAGCAACTTGAGTATTCAGATGTTGGAAGCAGAAGGGAAATGAGTCTGATAAAAAGTTGTTGAAGCGAACAGGAAGAAATAAAAAGAAAGATAACAATAAAAAGAAACAGAGCGGACCCGGAGATGAAGAGCAGCAGTGTGAGGGTAGAAAGCAAACTACTCACGAGAAACAACAGACAAATGGTAGCTTAGACGAAATCCATGAACCCGCAGAGGGAAAAAAAATGGAGACGGGAGAATGTAAAACAAACGACGGACAAATTGCCAAAAAATTCTCTTGCCACGGCGCAGTCTCTCCGGAGGAACAATTTCCGGTTACGACGAATGAACCGGAAGAGACCCAAAAATCAGATTTGGGTGTTTGGCCTATCGGCGGATCTCGCGACGGCTTTGGCGGCTTTGCAGCTGTCGACACGATTTTACTTTTTTTGTGTCGTGGCAGGAGAATGATTCATTTCGTTTTGCACTCTCCGCGGGGTCTGGCAACCATTAATTTGCCCGCTTTCACCGAACAGAAAAAAAAGCAAAGAGTCCAGTCTACTCCAGTGGACTCCAGTTTAAATTTGTCCCGGCGATCGCAAGTGGACATCATCTACGCCCCATGTACCCGCCCTTACTCGTCTAGTTTGTAGCAACAGCCGTTCTGCTCTCTCCCTTCCTCTTCACAAGATAGAAAAAACGACAACAAAAAATAACAAGAGAACAAAATAAGAAGTGAAAGAAATTCAAAGTTACGATAATAAATAGTTCCCGACCTACTTAGAACTTACTACTTTCTCCAAAGTTTAATAATATCACTCGTAATATACAACCCTTATAAAATAATACTACTGTACTATTGGAGAACATATACATTGACGTATACACTACCACTAGAGAATTGAGTTAATCCCTCATGTAATTCAACAAATATTGACAACAGCAATCCACAACGAATATTCTACGACTCTCCATGACAATTAATTTAATAATATAAACATAATAATAAAAATTCTATACTAACGTACAAAATACAGATTATACTTTATATAAATTGTTACAATAAATATACGGTAGTTCTGTACGTCTCTGCGGTCGATAATATCCACCTGGTGCCATAATAATGGTTTATTAGATGTTAATAATAGACTACCTGTACTTTATAGAAACGAGACTTTTCCAAACATAAGAAATTAGTACTTCCACGCCGAAGAGATACGTAAAGCAATAATTTACACATTACAACACAATTTCTTATTATTTATACTAAAATATAATTTCTTGTTTTATATTAAAATTAAGCAAAATTTTGTATTACATGATTATATAAAGTTGTGTACAAACAGAGACGTAAATTGCTTATTGAGAACTAGTGTTTAACATTTTATAACTTAAAATTTACTCAGTGCTATCGACACATTCAAGAATGTATATATCATCCGAATGCACCCGGCTGCGAGGCAGTAAACAAAATTTACAGTATAAATGCAGAAAAAATAATAAAAGTACGGCAGGGGAAAACCTTCAATTTTTCCCTAACATAAAATTATTATGTGGCACAGTTTACAGGCGTACGAGCAACAGCTTTTACAGACGATATCCCAACAGAAATAAAATAACCTGATATTTTATACAATTTCATAAAATTTAATTGTATTTGCTGTTGATAATTTCCTGCGGGATTGACGTCGGGCGGCGGTCAACTTTAGCAATTCCTTTATTTTTTTCAAACATCCACCCTCTTGTTTTCACATTGCTTCGCTTCTCTCCTCTCACACCTGTTTGTATGTGTCGACGCCGTACGATTGACGACTTCTTATATTATATAATTCACGTGTCCGCGGCTCAAAGGAACTCGTTAACCGACTCCTGTCCGACACCTGGTTCCACTCCTGTTCGTCTCGTCTCCCTTCGGTTCGGTCACAAGTCTTCTGATTAAGTTCGTGGCTACGCTTAATCCGTTCTGTGGTAAACACGTACACTCAGAACGAACTATACATATATTACGATTTGTGAACACTCTAGGAGGAAAGAATAAACAATATTTACGATCGGGAACTATCAAAGGAAAGCCAAAGGATCCGGATGACGAAGATGACACGATGAGACGCCATATTTTTCATTGGATTAAGAGCAGAGGACGAGGGTCAGAGGAAAGCAAAGATGGAGAAGAGCAGATGACGACGAGGACTATTAATAAAAAGTGGAGGAATTATATACGACATTCACCGACATCAGGTTAGTTAGAAAAATTTACCGGGGCGACAACAAACGGAATTACATCGCTGATGGGAAGAAGACAATTTCGTAGCTTATCTAGCCGTAAATAGATAAATTCATGGAAATCCATCTGCTGCTTCTTTTTCCTATTTTCTCCAGTCATACAACTCGTCTTATTTACTTTCCTTCAAGTTTCCACTCCAGCTTTTGTACTACCTTCTCATTATAGATTTACATACAATTTAGTTAAATAAACGTTACTGTACTTATTGACCAATGTATATACAATGAATATTGCATTGCCTACTCATTTTATTTTTTCATTTTTAAATTATAAGTTTCTACAGAATTTCAATCTACACTGTACTGATAACGCATCGTTTATTGTGAATATTATATTGCGTATTTTTTAATATTACGTATATGAAAAATATGTATAAGTTCCTCATATTTTCCATTTTCCGACTAATTCCATTATAAATAACATGTACATCACACATACATAATTTGTAATATTTATACAGAATTTTAATATAATCCCTTACACCTTTACACTTTAGAATTATTTAATTTTTGTACTAATGGTACCTTTGCTTACAGTAACGCAAATATGTATTAGTATACTACGTGTGTCGGAAACTCTCCAGTTGCGTTAGTAGGAAATTCCATGAATATATAGTAAGATACAAGAAACATTTAGCTTCAATATTTGTATTCTAACAGTGGGTTCACACGGGATACTCTTCTACTACAACTAGTGTCCTGAACAACACATATTCTATTCTATTCTATTCTGCCCTTCGTAACAATGCCTCTACTTTGCTGTTCCGCCATTGAGCACGTCAGCGAACATTCTCGTCTAAGACCACCTTACCTACGCTCTGTGATCGCCCGGATCCGACATATATTAATATAAAAGTACACTCCTCGCGTTATTTTGGAACTATATAAGAATATACGGAGTATATATAGGAGTCCACGTTCTTCCAGGTACAACCACCAAACCAAGGTCTAAAGCAATGTTCACGTAGGGAATGAGGGAAGGGAAAGGACGAGGAGGAGAACATTTACAAACACACGCACAATTCACCCCTACGGGTACATGTAATGAAATTCAAAAGGGGAAAACTTAATTTGCCGGAGAAAGTTGACGTAGACACGTCTGGAAGGGCAGGTGAACCTGAAAACCCCTCCACACACATTAATTTACAATTCCCTTTTGAATCGAACCGTGTAGTCGGAGTTAGGCGAGGACTCGACCGCAGTTGTTCGAGTCACTTCATTCCTTTCCCGGAAGGGTCGTGCATGTCCGACAAGAATTAGTTGGGCTTAGCCGAGCAAAATAATCAGAGCGTTGTGGCTGGCAGAAGGTTGGAAAAGGCAAAAATTCAGGGCTCGACTTTGTCCCCGTGACTTCGACGGGGTAATGAGCGGTAGAAAACTCCGCGACGCCAAACTACCCCACCCGGTGACTATTTATCTATCACGTCATACAAATTGTCTACCGGTCGGAACAGAACAAATATTGATGTTCTTGGCGTGTGCAATTAAGGAATTCTTTCCTCCATCTAAAATGCGGGACCGCACAACCGTACGCGTCTCTCTGCGTGATGTGTCCCGACAGCAGTGGTAGCCCTCGTTTTTACTCGGAATTCCACGTGGTAAAACAAACCACCCGACAATTTTTTATGTTTGTGAGTTTGAAAACAAACAAGTCGCACATCCCAACATCACCAGAAGCAACCTGATGAAATGGGACGTCGTCAGCTTGCCTGGTGCCTGAGCTTGGTCGTTTAACTTTCTTCAGGTGTGAACAATTGCTATAATTAAAAGTTAAACTAGTTTCCTATAATAAATAGACACACAATATTGTATACGTCTAACATAAGTAGACATACATATACATGTAAAAGAGAGATGTAGAACAGTTTTATGTAAATTATGTGACCCGTGTCCATTAAATACACACAGGTACAGCCAATTAGACATAAATTTAGATAGCAAGGAATAAAATTAAAACCCCAATAATATTACACACATACATAAGAATATAAAAATAAATAAATCGTACGTTTTCGTGGGAAGAGAAGAAATTCTTGGAACGACGACATTCTACGTATGGTTTCCTATCTATTAAATAGCCGGCGAAGGAGGAGAAAGGAGTAAACGACGACAAGGGAAAGTTTACTGCTCTCAGTCAATCTTTGTCCAACCAAAAATACAACAAAATTAATAACACTAATAAATAAAAACATAAATTCAAACCATCTGTTACTTTTAATGAGGGATACTCGGATGGAACACAGGACGGTTGACGAAGAAATCGTGTGAATGGAGTGAAGAAAAAAATTCGGGTCGAGAGGAAACGGAAATGGCCAGAGCAGAGAAAAAGTAAACCTCTCTCCCCAAAAAAAAAAAAAAAATGTCCAAACATTCGAAAAGAAAGAAGGAAGGACATTGAAAACGCAGCTGCCAGAAATCAACGGTCGAAATAATTGACTCCTGCCACGAAAATTTATCGCCCCGACAACTTCTCCTATTTTATTATTTTTATCATCGTTTCGGACGGACGTTAAAAAATTTTGTTTGTGGGAAGATTTCATTTAGAAATGAATGGGAGAAAAGTGGGGGACCGAGTGACGGTGGAGAACTTGGTGGAGACTTTGGTGGTGCCAAGTCTGTCTCCCATGCAGCTTTCCCCCCTGACAACTGAAAAATTCTAGAAAGTTCCACAAAAAATTTTGTCAGGTTCAGGTACGTGACGTCATGGGTCTCTTCCCTGACCGCTCAGGGCCACAAAAGTTACCCACTTGAGCTTATTTTCCTGCTTTGCTACTCGACCTTTACTATTTTACTCGACAGGTTTGATGAAAATTCCTCTCGGGTACAGGTACCTGGGTACTTTAACATTTCACAGTTTTCTTCTTCATGTAACATGTCCTCTACAACCCTCCTTCTGTATTTCACTGCCTTATTTTATTATTTATTTTTTTGTCTCTCTCCTCTGACATTTTGTTACGTACGTTCCGCTAAGCCTTTTTCAGGTACAGGTACGTACAGGATCCTGCAGTGCATTTCTACAAGTACATTCTCCTACATAACTACTTCCTACAATCCGTTTCACCACACCACATCTTTCTGACTTTCTCTACCACAACGTCCTTTCCTCCACTACATTCCAAGACCGCGTCACGACTCCCCAAGGTACAAAGAGCGTGGAACCTACAGGTGAGCGCCGGAAAACAATAAAAAGAAAATATTGAAGTTATACGTACAAGTAGTTTCTTCAGAGAATCACAATTTTTACTATCAATAAAATCATACAGAATTTCACATTCGACACGAGAGATAAAGAGAGAGAGAGAGAGAGAGAGAGAGAGAGAGAAACGGAAACAAATATCAAAATTTATTGCCGAATGTATATGATTTACGATTTAAAAAAAAAACAAAATTACAAAAGCTGCGAGGTCCAAGTTCGAACCCAAAGCACAAGTAGCTATGTAAATATCAAAGAGACCGAACCACCACACCATACATAAATACATAAGTACACCAATGTTTCTGGTCCTTTACACCGAACCGTTTGATTTTAGTCATCAGCCGTGGTACACGTACGTAGATCGTACCTATGTATCGCACCGTACCATCACAATATATCTTTTTCTCGCGTACTGTTTCGTGACGATTTATGAGACATACAGAAAATAAATTATCCGCGATGCAAATATTTCAACACTTTGACCCTCTCACCGACAGAAACGACTCGTAAAACTACGAATTTAGAAAGTATAAATTGACTTCAACACCTCTCGAATGAAATATTATCGAGTCAACATCTATTATTTATTAATTATTTATCGCACATAATTTTATTAAGCAATTCCCAGTTGTAGTTCCGCGGCCGTAATCACACTGAGTTACCTCTTTGGAGTTGTATTCTTTCAATATTATTATATTAGGCTGGAATTTTAAAATAAAAACATTTTTTAAATCAAATTTACAAAAGAATAAATAAATTAAAAAACCCATAATAATTTTTTTTATGATACATAACTTTCTGCTACCTTCCCACCCTCTTTAACACTACTGCGGTATTTAAAGTTTAATATTGTTGACGGACAAGCAAGTCGAATAAGTCGAACGATTATATTTACACTTATGTACAATTATACTGTATAATGTACATAATACGACGATGGTTAACTATATAAATGTAGTATATGTATGTATAGCTTTACGAAGAGCGCGTAATGTATATTAATAAGGGATCTTTTCATCAACTGATGAACGCATGAGCCTTACTACATTATTATTAACTATATTACAATATTACAAATTAATATATCTATATATTATATATATCTATATATTATATACAATATTACAAATTCCTTTATCGTCCAGTTCTTTTTATAAATTTCTCCCACCGTTAGTCGGGCACTGACGGGGCACATTATGTAAATTTTGGGGGTTAAAATATTTACATAACTCAACCACGTCTTCTCGTGTGTTGACCACGGCGGAGTGGGAGAACTTCACAACCTATTTATACTAAATTAAACACAACGATATATGTGATGTGTGGTTAGCGAAGCGACAATATACAATAGTAGTGCGATACAACAATACAAAATTACAATGAATTTTTTGGGGGTTGGGTGAGGCATCTTTGCAAAAACAAACAAATCAATCTTTTTAATAATTACAATGTACCAGCTACTGCCACTGCTCAATTACGGGCGCCTTTAAATTTTCGTACGATTTCACCATCATCCGGAGAGCGCGCGTTTCCCCTGGTGCCACGAGAAAAACGACCGGAAGTGAGCGACATCCAACGCTCCTCCCACTTCGGTTGGGATCCTTGACGGGCCCAAAAAAAATACAGCGTTTCTTTTTTTCATTTTTTTTTTTTGGCTCATCAAACGGGAGTCATTTGCTTCCTGTCCCCTTTCATATTTTTAATTTCGTGTCGGATCAAATTTCTCCCGTTAATAAATTTTGATGTCATTAAATAAGGAGATGAAGTTCCCATCAAAACGTCAACTAATTTCGAGTATTTTGTCCTCTTTTTCTCTCCCACTTTTTCGGGGCTCCTCGGTCCCCGGGTGTGTCCGTTTCCGTTACACTTTTAATAAAGTATTTTCTGACCGTTTCACTTTAATTATTGTTGACGATTATGTATCTCGACTATTAATGTATAACAATTTTATTTAAGTGATTTCCAACATTTCATACTTCCCGTGGCACTTGACTCTTTCCGAGAGCAGTACACAATCACGGCTTTCATTACACTAATTGTATTCGATCTCCTTAAGAGACACATAACATGACGATACTATTATTAAGTACATAAGAAAAAATATATATAAATCCTTTACGAAAGCACAACATGTCGGGAAGTGGGCCTATTTAATAGATACCAAATTGCTTTTTTAAGTAGAGTAAGTTTTATAAGAGAAATTATATACGAACAGCATACTCCCCCATGCGCTCCGAATTAATAATTAACTATGAATAACATCATTACTTAATAATATTAATCATTACATAATTTATGCATAATAACTTTGACATTTCACTTATTCCTTTCATATACTTAGAGAAATGTCATTAAAACTAGAAAAATACTTTAACAACACCCTTTATTACTACCTCTGCATACCTCTTATACTTCTCTATATAGAAATCATAAAACTTCATATAAATCATTCATTCACTCCTTCAGAATTACGATAGTCTCGTAACGAAGTATCATCTTGTTGCTCAGTCCACTACTCTCTCAAAACTCTCACCTGGAGTAACATTATCATTACGCGTACTTTCCACGTCAGGTACAAAATTTACCCGCATTATTTTAATTATATTATTCTGGTATCTCTTGCAATGTTCAAAGTACGAAACTAATACTATGAAACCGCTAATGGATGGCAATGTAATGTAATGAGTTCACCGGGAGGTGATAATATTGGGTGACACAACGGAGGAAGAAAAGGATGCCAAGAGTGACGAGTTCGTCCCACAAAAGAGCACTCGAGTTGGAAAAAGTTTTCTACACGCGAGTTACAGAGTATTTGTATTTGTATTTCCGGCGTGACAAAAAAATTGTCGCCACTTTGCCGTTTGACGGTGTCCTAAGAGTAGGAAACGAGGCAAACGACTTTCACAATAGAAAAGGATTACGATCGCCGTTATTTACGCAATTTTTCCCATTGTGAAAATTCAAAATGGCGGCGCGTGCCGTTTCCGGTTACGCTGACGGACCGAAAAACGAAACCTGAATCATCTTCCTCCGTGTTTTACCTGTTGTGTGGGAAAAAGTTACTTCTGTTGTCGAGGGAGGTGTGCACACCTACAGCGATACCATCGTTACATCAGGAACTTCAAAGGAAGTCCGTGTCGTGTTAGACGAAAGAAGTTGATGATTTGCTGACCCGTTTGCCAAAGTTTTCAAGTTGCCTGAATAGTTTTGAATTTATTTTCTATTTGAGCAACGAACTTGCTGAATTTCTTTCTCGTCGCCGTTTTCCGGGACTCTCCGCGCCTTCATTTTTTTTCTCCTTCGTCGTTTCACGTGCCCGTGTGTCATTTTCAACGAAATAGACTTTTTTCGGGTCTTCCGCCATATTGGCAATTTCCTCATGTCGATTTTACATCATTTGATTTTCTTCTAAAGACCTTCTGTTCGTGTTCCCCTGCCAACCCTCTACCGCCTCCTGGAACGATTCACCCCGGAGACGATGAGAGCAGAAGAACGTGACCTTTTCCTTTCGTACTCTGACGTGCCCGATAAAACGAGTTTTATTTCGTCTTCCCGTGCTCCTGCACACAAACCAGTGCAAAATGAGAGAGAGAGAGAGAGAGAGAGAGAGAGAGAGAGAGAGAGAGAGAGAGAGAGAGAGAGAGAGAGAGAGAGAGAGAGAGAGAGAGAGAGAGAGAGAGAGAGAGAGAGAGAGAGAGAGAGAGAGAGAGAGAGAGAGAGAGAGAGGGGGGGAGAGGGACTGTCGCCCATTGTAGAGAGCCTTAATTTTGTCGCGAGCTTAACGAAGCGGCAAGTTGGAAAACTTTCAGGCAGCAGCAGCAGCAGCATACGGGTGGCTGTTTTGTTTTTGGCTTGTCCTCTTGCGGTCGAACGTCCGCCGAACCTTCTGGAAACCGAACCGCAAGAAAAGTTCCATTCATGTCAATAGCAAACTTACTCTACCACTTCCCTCGAGAAGCCGTCAAATAGTTTTAAACATCACTTGCACCACTCCAAACGAACGACTCGAAATGTGTGTCCCGACTCGAACCACAAGCTGAACGAATGGCTTTGCAAAGACAACTTCTATCAGGGACATTATACTTCATATCAGTAACAATTAAAATATATAAATAAGTAAACAAATAACAAATAAATGAAAAAATATGGCGTCAGGTAGCTGCGCTGTTACCTTTCTGTTGTGCAGCTGCTGCCCAGACACACACACACACACACACACATTTTGAACATTCCGTTGATTTTCACCAGGCTACAACCTACGGACATTAAAAAAAACCTACTTTCACTCGTCCCACCGTGATGTTTGATATACAGCGACAATTTTCGAAAACATCTGCATGGAGTTGTCTCCAGTTCTCTACCTTTCAGGGAAGGACAACACACGAAGACCGCAGTTTCTCACGGACACTGACCATTCGTGTCAGAGATTTCCATCTGACTTGTTATTTTCCGTAATTGTTGTGAAATATAGTGTCAACACGTGTGGCAGGGAAAACTTAAAATGTGCATGTGTGTGCGCGTGAGTGCTACGTCCTACCATCCCTAACAACCCGTGTATTAACTACAACAGTATTGAAATACTTTATCGACAAATATTTACATTTTCTTAAGTATAAAGTTATTTCTTAAACTAACAACAGAGAAAAGTA
This sequence comes from Polyplax serrata, assembly GCA_037055365.1. Classification (NCBI taxonomy): domain Eukaryota; kingdom Metazoa; phylum Arthropoda; class Insecta; order Psocodea; family Polyplacidae; genus Polyplax; species Polyplax serrata. The sequence goes on along the minus strand of JAWJWE010000038.1, from coordinate 8,530,406 downwards.
CAGGGTTGTACTCATCACAGCGAAACACAAACTACAGAATACTACAGCACGTCCCAACTATACAAAACCACAAATTGCAAACTGCTTATTAAGTTAAAAATAGAGTACAAACAACGGCTAAAGTCCAACAAAAAAAGAGTCAGCAAGAGATGCAAACAAGAAATTCAACCAGTACAGACGCAACAGAAAACAAACTTTAGACTAACACTCCAAACAAAGTACAAAATACAAAACATTAAAGAAAACAAGCAACACGAGAAGGTAACAAAACGAAGAGACCAAAGGTGCAAAACAGAAAATGATAATTACAGGTGACAGGTGACTTGGAAATTATTACACACAAAATTACTAACTTAAATAGAAAAAACCCTCAAAAACGTGTCGTCTGTTGTACCTGAGAACCTGAGTGACTAATTAACCCCCCACCCTCTAATCTCCTTCCCCGTCTCCCGAACAAATTGATTGTCAATTGATTTTAATTTCATTTTGACCGAAATTAATTGGACGTTGATTGTCCGTGTCGTTTTCTGATACCATTGTCATATTATGTCATTTTTCAGGGGTTCGTAAAATTTTCACCGACCCTTTCGGCTCAAACCCCCCAAACGTTAGGTGTCGCCCTGTGAAGAAAACTTTTCGTTCAAATGCCGAATTAATTAAACTCGGCTTAGCTTATTATAATTTCAACCGCTCCGTCTATTTTATATTAATATTAATAAATTTTTCCCACCGCATTTACTTGAATTTATTGTGCTTTCCTTAACTTTTTTGAAAAACGAACTGCAACGTAGTAACTTTGAGGTGTTCAGTTCCAAGTTCGAACATTTTACTTCTTGTTCCCGCGGCACTCCCTCACAGCAGCGTTTCCGTACGGCAACCTGTAAACCTTTTTGAGGGGGCCCAATAAAAATGCCCTAGCAGTCGCCACCGGTCGAGAAATAGACCACTCGACGAACTATTAATTATCCACGGGGTAATTCGAAACTTGGTGACGAGCAAAGTCCCGGCCAAAACTCTCCGATCGTCCACGGCTGGAAAGTTTCCAGGTCGACACAGATCAATGTGACTTTCTGACACTGTGACGGACAGCAAATCGGGTCGTTTCCATTTGAAAATTCACTTCGGTTCAACTGTGCGCCTTTCAAGTGGGACGAATCCTAGCAAAAAAGGCAAAATTTCAAAATGCCCTGGCGGGGGGGGCCGGAAAAAATGGCATCTTCGGCAGGGGAGAGCCCCGATGAGTTTCCATCTGAGAGACCGGCTAAACCGACGCCTTACGCCGTCATCCCGAATAATCCCTTTAATCGATTTTAATCAATTGAATTTTAATAAAAATGACAAATTCCAATCGAATGATTCTCCAATTTCCCATTTTGACGTTTCCTCCTATTAGAAAACAATGGCCGACCAACACATAATAATAAAAAATGGAAATTCTACTTTTTTTCCCCCTTTTTGGAACCTGTCCGAAATGAAATTCATGAGATGCTCCCTCGAAACGGTCCAGATTTGTAATTTGCTGCCGAGAAAGTAACCCAACCTCAAGTTTTTTGCTGCGGGTAATAAAAAAAAACACCACGAAAACTAATTCTCTTTATCGTACGGCGACGCCTCCATAAGGTTGCTCTACAACGTGACCATTGCTACTTGTTCTACTTGTCCAAGCCTCTCATTCAGGTAGTGTTTTATGTAACTGACCACTTCACGACGCGGGCGTCTTTTACACACACAAGCAGAATGTTATGTATTAAGTGGCTCTACGGTCCGTGCAGAGCGACCAATTTACAGAGACGGGAAGTTCGACTTAGAGTTATTTAACATTTGCACTAGAAATTTCTTCGCCTTGCATTCAATTTCCGCTCAACGTCAAATTACCTTTGAACCCGGATACCCACTTCTGACAATGCCAATTTCGTGCACAAGCGGTTACGACCACGGACCCTAGAAATTGATGCAGTCGATAAGACCCGGGCGAGGGAAGCAGAAAAATGGATAACTAAAACCGACGAGATGTAAAATGAGACATAAGTGATGAATCCTTATTGAGTAGACCAAGCAAATACGCCTATTAACCTATACATAAATCATACGTAGAGGGTACTGAAGAACTATAACAGTGTAGTGTAGAACCACAGCCGGTTAAAACTTGTGCGTACTCTGTCGTGCAGAGTAAAAGTAAAAACATTTAAATAAAAAACATTAAATAAATAAAAATATAAACATTAAATAAAAACATTTAAATAAAAAGCAGCATTCCACCTATACAATTTTTAATGTATCGGACAGTGTAGTGTTACATAACAAAACAATTTAATATATTGAAAAAAATAGTTAATAATTAACACCGGAATATTAGTTTTAAAGGGTAGGGTGTCACTCACGGAAACTTCAATACCAACACTAACACCAGAACTAACAAAGAAATAAACAAAAACTTTCCTTACGTTAAAAATAGGCAAATGGATAAATCATGGTATCAACACAACGCATCATATCAAATGGATCAAGTACAGTACTATATTCATACTAAATAATATCCCTGGGATTCTGACTAGTCGTAAAGTTAAAGTGAAAATGGACTTCAACAAACCATCACTAAAGTACACACATTGTTACACATAAAGCACAACTTCACACTACGCAACTCTAAAACAAAGCTTTCTGACAACTACAACTGTAGTGCAACCGAAAGATTACGCTTGCCCTGCACAGCTGACCATTCGGTCGAGTTAAAACCACGACAAAAGACTAGACCACGGCAACCGACTCATACAGGAATTCAATTCTTTCGTCAAGCCAAAAATCTACAAATAAAATTTCGTTCGGGTCGGGTCATTCTCTCGCCTTCCATTTCCACCAACACGTCACGTTCGGTTTCGTCCGAATCCCGGAGGCAGCGTAAGAAGAGGAAGAGAAAAACAAGGCAGCAATTTTCCCGAGCCTTTTCCGGGAAAAGAAACATTTTCCAAAAGGTACTCGTTAGATGTACGCGTGGTGCACGTGCGAGTACTCGAACGACCGGGGACAGTTCGATCGGCGTCGAGGCCATTTTGCCCGTAATAGAAAAATAACAATTTCGGGAACTCGTGAAAAAATCCAGATGTAAATCAAGATGTACCCCCGTTACCTTTTCTTCTTATATAATATATATTTGTGTAATGTATTGCGGCACAAAACGCTCCTGGCGATTCCCTCTTTTAAATCTAAACCTTTTCCCATCGTCAGACATACATACATATATGTAAGAATTTTCCTTTGCCTCACGACATAAATTTGTATTCAACACACCGTGCTCCACTCCCTGCGTATTATAATATCAATTATATTTTATTATAATTAAAAAACTACACTTTTGTTAATAACAGACCGAATATTCTTTTAATGGTTACATATAATTACTGAACGTATTATTAAGTCTCTCAACCGACGTTAATAATTATTGATGTTAGTGAAACACAATTAATGTTACGAATAATAATTGTAGTAATACTCTTAATAAATCTATTCAATACAAAAAGAACGCTTGGAATATTTTCATCTTTTACGATGTGACGTCACTCCAAGTTCAATGACTTCTCCGACACTTTTAATAATATTTAATATGATCGTATTTAAAAATATTTTTTCAATAAAATTAAATAACGTAAAATAAAATTAAAAAGCAAATGATATTAATAATAACGGTATTACTTATAAGTAAAGTTAAAAATAAATATTTTATTTATAACTTCCAGTATTTGTTTGTTTACTTATCTAATTATTTGTTTAGCTATTTATGTAACTATTTTGTGGGATATTTGTATCCCTTGTATATAAAATTCCGAATTACAACAAGTTGTGATGTTAATAGAATAGTAGACTATGTGCTGTGATGTTCCTCTACTACGTCTCATTAATGTTTGCATGGTGGAACGTATTTATTTTAACAAATTTTCGAGTATTCGACAAATACATACATATAAAAATAAATAAGCAAAACTACATAAATTACGCACCTACGAATACTCAAGAATAAGTATAAAACGACAAATTAAATTTATACGAACCAAGTATAGATATCGAAACATAAGTACCTAAAATGCAAGTGAAAGTAAAATTATAAACATAAACTGTTAATTTATTAATTATTTTACAGAACACACCTGTGTATGGGTATTGTTCTTGTGTGTAGGTATGCTCCATTAAATGTTTTCAGTCTCAAAACTCTCAGGCAGGCAACTCATACATTACAAGACGATGTAAACGGTGACAACACAACGACGTATTCGTTCGTTTAAAACTCAGTAACTCCAACACCCCCAACTGAATGAGTACCCGTCGGACTCGGCCGTCAGAAATGTAACAACATTTATACCAATTCTATTTAATTTGAATGAGTACATACAGGACTTGTTATACTTATGTACATTATGTAAACGAGTGACGTAAAGGTATAAAAAACAGGAGGTGGCGACGATCTGTCCAACTCTTTGATCAGGTACGAGACTAGTTCTACAAAAGGCTCTCGGTCAGTGAATTTTTTCATAACAAAAATTATTACAAACACTTATACGATTTGTATACGATTAGAATGTAAGTTGAAACATAAAAGATAATAATTATTAAAATAAGTAACAAGAATGTAGGAACGTACGACCTTTAATAAATACGTAAACATTTATTAAGGTGAGCATTTTCTATTCACGCATAAACCGTAACATTGTCTTAGCCCAGAGCAGATGTTTCAGCAAAGCGTTCGATTACATTTACGTTTATTATTGGTTTCTTCCGCATTCCCATACTTATTAATCAATAAAATCGTTCCACAACTTCGGGAGGTGGTTCGCAGTTTTCCACATTGTCCCCGAGTTTCTCTTGTAAAGAAGTGTAAACTTTAATAATAATAATAATAATAAATCAGAGTGCTAAACTCGGTGGAAAGTGTTAATCTCCTTTCACAACTCTTGCAGAATCATACCCTTCATCACTTTCACTAATTGGAGCGGATTTGCGCTTTATTAATTTCCTCTGGAACTTAACTCTGCTTAACTCCATGATTTCTGGATTTCGCTTGGATGGAACTTGAGTTGAACTGTCCCCCGTCTTGTGCACAAATTTCAATGCCGGGTTTTTTCTTCCTTTTCAAATAAAAATCAATTAACATATTTCTCGAGAGAGGAGACTGACGGAGTGATAACAGATTTAATGGCCGTCAGAGATAACGAAGGCGTCTGCTCGTCGTTATGATCGATCACCATCCTCCTCGTCCCCATGAGCACTTTCTTATTCTCTCAATTATCGTCCTCGGCTTATTCTTCGGACTCTTCTGTTGTGTTTCCGGTTCCGGTTCCGGTTTTCCTTCACCCCCTTTCTCATTAAATTTCTTTCCCTTAAAACGCGTGCCGTTTCCTTCTCTTCCAGTTCCACTGCTCTAACCCACTGGTTAACAAGTTCCACGACCCGTCTAGGTACTCGGTGCACACTACAAAGTGCACGGTCTTTTCTATTAAGTTCCTGTTGCTCTCTCTCTCTCAATTAAATGATGACTCGATTGAAAAAATAACTTGCTTTTACTTATTGATTTTTGAAGTTACGGAGAATTTGAATGAAACAAAGGCGTTGATATCGACAGCACTCCTGTCCGTTTGTCATTCAACCCGACGGAACATCGGCAAAAACCTTAAGTCAACTAAATCTCCGACTCGGGGAAAAAATACGATAGAGACGTAAAATACAGGAAAGAGAGCGACTTCTCTTCGCGGTTGAACATATCACGGAGGCATTGCGGAAACGCGGCTGAGATAGGCAGATGGATTTAGAGTAGAAAGGCGACAGGAGGACAAGTTTCATTTTGTCCCGTGATCCTCCAGGTGAGGTTTTACCAAAGAATTTTTCCTCTTCGTCGTCTCCTTGAGTCGCCTTCCCGCCATTTCCAAGACAAATCCGCCGAAAATCGAGCTCTCGTCCTTCCTGTGTCTTTTGCCTGTGGATAAGGCTCAAGTAGAATTTCCGTTACCTTGGCGCACCTTTTGGGAAATTAACCTTTGCCTCCCTCCTCCCCCCTCCCCTCCGACCGGACTTTGACTTCCCGGTAGCTTCACAAACGTTTTAAATTAAGACTCTACTGTCACTTAAAGTGAGTTGGTTAGGCCTCAACTAATTTAAGTTTGTTTTAAGTGACCGCTTAAACCGTCAATAACCGCAGAGAGAACTGCGTCCAACTACTGTTTCATACCTTTCCGACATGGGAAATAATCTGTTCGTGAAGGCAATTGAGGTTTATCCGTTTCATGCCTTTTCATCTCTCGGTCTCTGACACAAACCTACTCATCCCCCACCCGACCAAAGACACGGCCACAGCCACACACACACGCACTCGAACCCAAAGACAAAACATTCTGAAAGCTTTCGATCCTTTTGTTTCAACCGGGGAAGAGTTCGAGGAATTTCCTAATAACTTGACAACCTCGAAGACGATCGCTTCTCTCCTTCTCTACCGTTCCTATTTATCTAGCCGTTCGACTAGGTGCACTCGCCTACTACTTTTGGTACACCGTTCGAAATTCTCAACCTTCCCACTTCTGTAAACAAAAACATCGCCCGCAGGGATTAATCACCCATGTCCATGCAGCACCCTCCCCAAATAAAAATCTACTTTATGTACCGTTAACTTTGTTATTAATTTATGTGTAATAATTACAACCCTTAACACGAAGTACAGCACGTACATCGTATATCTTTTTTAAAACATAATTTTATTTTCATTACATTATGTTACATAGCTGTCACATAAGTCCATTTTTTCGTGTGTCTATCCGGTTATCTAGTGCACCACATCAAGTAGAAAACAATGCGTTAATCTGGCACCAGCACTGGCATTAAACCGTCACCGAAGCGATCTTGTTTATGGTTAGGGAGTCTGCGGGATTACCCCGGTGCAAAACGACAAATAGCAAAAACACACACAAAACAACAGCAATAATGAAAAGTTACACCGAAGCAGAAGCGAGTACTAAGAAGTGTCGTAAAGTAGGAAGCAGACGACACAAAGACGTTGTGTTCTTCAACAACAACAGCAAACACAAACGCAATCGCCGGATCAAGACAAACTTCATTTCCTTTTTCTTCCTTCTAATTATCTAAAAGCCCTGGCAGACAATGAGAGAGACAGAGAGAGAGAGAGAGACAAACGGAAAAGGGAAGCGGAATAATTTAATAAAATATAAACATGGTCTGAGTCCACATGGAAGGAGAGTGAAAAGTCAAAAAAAAGAAAAAGGTACTCGGGTGCTGGTAATAAAAAAAGGTGTGCCCCATCAGAAGAGAAGAGTACACGATGTTCAAATCGTAATCTTCCGCTTCTTCTGATGATTCGACCGCTCAGGTGAGGTATCGATAAAAAGATTCATGTACCCTGTTGGAACAAGAAAGTGGCAGAAGTAAAGAAGTACCAAAACGGTACTACAAAAATACCAAAGTATAATAGCTGGACGTCAGTACGGACTCCTAAAAGTACCGTTGTTCGTCTAAAATGACCAAACATCGGAAAACCACAAAATGGCGTCCGTCATGACATCAGGGTGACAAGTTCGACAGCAACAAAAGCTCCGGGGGTACCCAAACGAGAATAAAGGCCAGGTACGTGAGAAAAGGTACAATTACCCAAAGACACACTCACGCAATCACCACCAAACCAAATTAACAAACAATTCTGCTTTTGAACTTCGTACTGGGGGGGACCATCCCAAATAAATCAAAATGGCGTTAAATTCGTTAAAAATGGCCGACATCAGCCCGGGAATCCGTTTGATTTTTCACTTTTCAAATTACTCCCACCAAATTTTCCCTTTTGTGAAATTTCCAAAAAGGACTCCATTTTCTTTTTTTCGGGGTCTTTTAATTCCGTGCGTTTTTCGTTCGGATCCACGGAGGAGCCGAGGAGAGAGAGAGCCTTTCGATCTCCCGGTCGAACCTCTCCCTTCGGCCATTTTTTCGATTTTCCGTTTGTTCGTTGAAACATAATGGAGGCAGCAAAAGCCGAAGCGCAATTTTTTTCTGCGTTTTTACGGCCGTCGGATAATACGAACGAAGATGCACACACACACACACACACACACAAAAAAAAAAATTTCTGCTCATCTTTTTCCACCAAAAACCAGACATTAGAACCGGGGTGAAACTCTCCCTCCAACACGCACACACCTCCATCGTCACCTTACAATTAAACGCCCCTTTGAATACCTGAAACCGACGTTTTATTTAATTTTGCCGCGTAATTGTATTGTTCTTCCTTATGAGTCGACCATCGGAGTTGGGGGCAGGTATGGGATGAGACACAGCGTCACAGAAGAAAGGAAAAATCGATTCGAGTTCTCTTGGTCGCACCAGAAGTTGAGGGTGCAGGGACAACTGGCGGTGGACAAAAAACACAGAGGACACATACGTAGGACGGGAAGGAAGACTCAAAGTGACAACCTGCTGTTCACCCTAGCGGTGGAGTAGACAAGTCAAAAAACCAGGCCACAAACAAGCAACAGAATCACTAAATAATACAATACAACTAGCTCACAGACAGTATTAAATAATACAACCCATACACTATAATAAACACTAGGCAAAACAGCCTATTAGATAATACGATTGGACTACCTACAGTAAGCAGTGTAGAATAGACAACTGCGTCACAGGTGGTCAACAGGTGACATTCAGCAGAATGAGAGTCCTAGATAACAACTACACTAAATAGAGATAATAGTTAATAGAAAAATCACAAATCCTGCACAACATAACTACTATTTTGTGACGTTACGGCAAAACAATTCTGTATTTTAATATACAATATATTACAGTATATCATATTTCATGGGTAGTACATCACGTGATTATTACTATTACCCATAATAACTATTTCTTCTATTTTCTATGGCTACGGCCCTGACACGTTTTCCTCTCTGCTATCTCTCTCTCTCTCCTTTACACTTTCATTCGTCATTTTGATCCATTCGTTCCACCCATCCTTTTCTTCTCTTTTGACTTTTTCTTCGATTCAATCACGTTTGGAATTTTTTATTACCTTTTATATTACTCTTATTCTTTCTTATTTGAAATAGTTTTCATTTCTTATGTTCCACATCTTTTTGTTCTTGTCCTTTCCTCTCGCCCGGACAATTTCTCTCTCTCTCTCGTCCCCTTTATTTTTCAGTTATTTCCTCCTGTCTACATGACAGGTAAGAATTCGCCTTCTGCTCTCTCTCTCTCTCTACCTGGCCGGTTCGGTACCTGTCCCGAACCCTTCCTCCCTCTCGTTCTCCTCCGGTTTTCCTTCTCCCGACTTCACAGGATGATTCGATTGAATTTTCCTGTTTCCGCAGTATTTTTCCCACTTCCTTCCCCGTACGAGTCGTCTTCCGCCTCGCTTCATCGGATTCCGTTCATCATTTTTATGACTGCCGGGGTTTGTTTGATTTTTTCTCCCATTTTTTTTTATCTGCCTGCCTGCCTGCGTGTGTGTTTTCGGGGTTGACTTTTTATTTACATTGCAACGACGAGAACCGCGCCGACGGGCACTTTCACTGTTGAGCTCTCCTGCCCTGAAAGTTGTCCTTTCCAGAAGAGAAGGATCTTCTGCGACCGTTGTAAAACAGTTTTTTTTTGTTAAAACAGTACTTAAGTTATACTGAAAAAATACACGCTCCATTCACACATAACAACAAATAATAAAAAAATAAAAGGCTACCGCGTTCTTTCCGGAGTGAAATAAATAGATATTTATTAAAGCGTAACGCAAGCACAAGTAGGAGTGCAACTCTTAATAACTTATAACATGTAACACTAAGTGTTACACACTTAATAACTTGTCGTATGTTTATTTCAATAACTATATCCGTGTATACTAGAATATTTTATGAACTGCGCACCTTTAATACCGTCTACGTTTACGTATTTATTCTACATACCCTACACAGCTTTTTAGTTTAATAGTTTCGTTATTTATGTATAATGTTCCGAGTTGTCCGGTGTGATATTCTAAGTGCCGTGCATTCAATGCACCTTGGAGTGGATTTCGCGTCGTGCACAAGGTACGGCTTACATTAATAAAATTTTACAGTATTAGTCAGAATGTTAAAGTGAATAAAATATAAGTTATTATGTTATTAAAAATGTCAGAGACATTGCATTCGAACTTTGGTATAACTTAACTTATTTTTGCCTCCTTCCCGGAAAGCACTACTCCTCACTCTCCGTTTGAAGGAAAATGCTCCTCCGTGTTGTAGTATTCGCTACATTCCAGTTGATTTTAAATATGATTTAATAAATTACAATCAGTTTACTTGAATTGATGACTTTTACACGGTCCTCTTTAAGGAACTTATACTATACGACAGAGAATCAGATCTTAAGTTCCACGTCCACGCCGTATGTAAATATCAGATTCTGGGGGTTAACCAGAGCTCCCACAACTATTAACTAGAAATACTTTTATTTACCTGCGATGTGACAAACTAAACAACAACATAAAAAACAACATACAAAATGTTAACCTAATTGTATGCAAACTACGCCCGGGCTAATACTTTCTCTAGAAGTAAGGCATTTATATTGTAATACTTGAACCTGTCGACGTGTTTTTTCCGATTCGTTCAACTATCCGACACTATCAATTCATAGTTCGCCTGTACCTCCGACACGTGGAGGGTGTCTTAACCCTCACTCTCTCTCTCTCTCTCACTCACCCTCAGGTGCAGCGAAATATTAATTTACCTTTCGTTTTCTCTCATTCGGACGGTTTCTTACTTTATTTATAACATCAGTTCTTCATTTATTTAATGTTAATTGGTTGTATGTGTTCCCGTTTAAAAGCGAAAATAAGATTTTTCGTGAGTGTTGATGAGGCTCTTATTACTCGGTTCCCCGGCGCTTTTCCGCCGTCTCCTACGTTGACTTTTTCTTTATGCCAGAGAAAATTAAATAAAAACTCGACGTCTTCGACTCCTTCCGAGGTGCGCCCACGACACCCTGCCCTATCCTCCCCTTATTTATTTTAAATACACCTTGTTAAATCAATCTGGTCGTATTGTTGTCGTCATCTTTCATTTGATACTCAAGGCCTATTTGAATATTAATTGCAAAAGAAAAGTGAATTTGAAAATTATATTTTTGTATTTACGCCCACACTTGTCAGAATGGCCGATGTGACGCGAAAGTGCCTAGCATCAAAAAGAACCTGACAAAGACGTGTGACAAAAACATGCACTTCTACGAAGAAAAATAGTACAAAATATAATCATCTCAGAAAATATACAATATTCCAAACACCATTATAATAATATAAGGAGTGTTGAAATAATACAAGAAAATAGTTCAGTCATTTTCAACTTCAGCATCACCAGGTAGGGGACGATACCGAACTAATGGACGAAAAGAATCAACAACGGACAATTGACAACGACAAAATAAATAACTATTAATATAAAATCAACGTCCTTTTTTGTATGCAATGTGAAACTGAAATCATTACGAAATTCATGTGTAATAGCTTTTAAATATTTATTACTACTTAAATAAGCCACCAACCAACGAATAATTTAATAACAATACATAATACGTTGCAAAAATATTCACGAGCTACTAACAGAGTTCCTATTTCCATCATAATTATGTGTGTTACCACTAGTTTTTATTAATAAGTCTAGCACAGTAAAAAGAATAAAAAGAAATGAGGATGCGTCATGTTTAGGTATGTTTTGTTAATTAATTAATTAATGCACATGCACAATTATTGCACAAGTAGTCTATTATAAAATTTACCTATCAAATCTGCATTTACGTCACATATTGCATTATTTATTGTTTATTGTATTATTTCTTATTATTATGCATTTATTTATTTATTATTATTATTTATGTTTATGTATAATTTATAAAACGTATCACGTGCGATAGTTTAAACAGCGAGTACATGTCACTGGTGACGTTTCTATAAAAAGGTTCATTTTGTAGTGTAGTTTTCTACTATAGTATTTTTACTACTAGTATTTTTATACAAATAGTGTAGTTTTTGTATACTATTACACGAAACATATGTAGAACACATTTAATGCGTATTTCGTAAAATTTGTCAAAACATTAAATTTGAAACGAACAAACTTCCTCGTTGTACAACTGTCCTAACCCCTTCCAACAAACTTCCCGTCTCAGGTAGGTACATTGCTGAAACTATGTAATTTAATAAAAAAAAAACAAGTTGGTGATTTTAAGTCGGTGTGATTAGACAACTTTGTCAATTTCATTTGTCATATTGCCCGTGTCGTCACATTTACTTTATCATCATCAACATCACCACGGCGCTCTTCTTCCAGTTTTTATTATTGTTGTACACGACTTGCCTTTCTTTTTTTGCCGTTGACTTTTGTTTCTTCCCGTGATGAATGTGCAAAATCCCTCAGTCCAATCTCTGCTCTGTACATTTATGTGTTTCCTTCTTAAACTTCGGCCTTCGTTGACTCCATCCCAGTTGTCACTTCGAGGAGGGTTCAACAACCTTTCAACGACCTAACTTAAAACTTTGAATATTTTCCTTTTCTTTTATTTCGCCTAACTTTCGCTTCCATGGACTTACGTCCGCGTCACACGTGAAACTACTAAACCGTTAAATTTCCTTATCCTACTGCTTTACGCGGCAGCTTACAGCAGAGAGAAGGTGTCCGACGCAACCAAGCAAAAGTCTCCGCTTTCCCATTCTTCTTTATGATGGAAATGTTCGCACAATCTCTGCCTACTGAGTAACTTCCTTCGATCCAACAAGGCTCTTATTTGTTAATTAAGCACCACAAAATTGACATAGAAAATAACTAAGATAATAGATACATAACAAACGTTAACCGCAGATAATATGCTAACAAATATGCATCAGGAGATGACCGATAGAACCGTAATACATAATACTAATGACTTACTCAAAAAGTAATAAGTAATAAGCAGGTATTAACACCAATTAATTGGTAGTAGCAAAACAATATATGGAAGTAGGTCTCAGATGGTACTGAAGCATAAACAAAATGCGTGCAAATGGTACCGCCCATAACAGAAAATACATACTCTGCATATACAGAAAATAGAAAATAAATAAGTAGTAATACATAGTAAATAGAGCAAGGTATTACGATTGAATCAATGAACACATATGTACACTGAATAATATATATCTAAATAAGAGGCAAAACCTTAGAGTTCACGGTACTAAGCGTTGAACAATACAAAACTTCTGCAATTGACATTTCAGAAAAATGGAATTATAAAAATTTTATTAATTAGTAAAATTAAATAACAGGTGGTATCTAAGGAGGACAAATTCGGCTCATTCAGACTAGTACACAATACAGATATTAGTTACGACAAAACAAATTCAAACAAACCACTACCTGTCGATTAATAAATAAATCAGTTTATTTATTAACCAACAAATACAGGTTTTGGACTTAACCAGTGCTTTTATTTCCTAACTCCCCTGAAACCTACACGAGAGTGCACGCCATTTTCTTTTATTTTCCGTTTATGTAAAATGACCGATGCTCTTCTTGTCCGTGGCGAATCAATCAATTTATGTTTCATTCTGCGCCTATTCAACACACATTGTCTTCTGACGATCTCCGCCGTCGACGTCTCCGGGTGGAACTTCTCCACAGAACAACCCACAGAGAGAGAGAGAGAGAGAAAAGAAATTAAACCTTAAAGTTCCGCTTCTTCTAATTTTCCGACTCGATGTTTGCTCTATCGTTTTGAGTTTTCATTAACTCCGTCTCTTCTCCCGTCTCGTCCGCCATTCCTAGACTTATCTAGGACGTCCTAGACGCGAACGGAATAAATACTTTTCGAAATGACTGACGTCGGTGCTTTTTTCCCTCATTTCATTATCATGTCGCGCATTAAATAAATGCTCGATAACGTAAGTTATTTATGTATTACGTGATTCTTCCACGGTCCGGGATAAAGCTACCCTCTACTAATTATCATGCTTTAATGTACATTTATATTAAAATTTTATAATTTATTAATCTTTTTTATTAAATATTTTTTTTTGGTATTACGGCAGGCTTTTGCACAGCAGCAATATGCACGGTCTTATTAAATAAATAAGCAATCAACGAGGACATTACCTCTTGTTCGCTATACGTCGAGATGTTTCACAACATAATTATTAATGTAACCATAATTTTATAATTTTACTTGTACATAAGTGTAAATGCTCTATGATGTCGTCACTTAGATAAGTGGAGATTTGCGAATTTGTTTTGTTAAAGTTTCGAGCAGTACACGTGTCTTTCCGTCTCACGTTCAGGTACACGGTAACTCTTTTAGGGTCTTGGGGTCTCTCAGAACTTCCCTAAACCGCCCACACCAGGATCGTTACGCGGGGCAGTTCGTTCACGAGAACCCTCAACACGAGCACCCCACGTTAATTCGGGAAAATCGGTGAGAATGAGAATTTTTAAATACTCCGGGAAAGATTATTAGATTGGAGCGAGAAAATGGTCGTCAAGATAAGGTGTCTCACTTCCGTTTCCGGTACACCTGCGTGAGGGCCACCTCGCTTCCGCCGTTTTGACTCCTTCGATTCGCTCCGACTCGCACGCATAGACGTTTTGTCTAATCCTGTTCGTGTAATCCGTTTTATTTCCGGTTTGACGAGATATTGAAAGACGAACCGGAAACGGAAAGCGACTTATTTTTTTGGTGTTGTTGCGCTGCTTTCTTGGGCCGATGCCCGCAGGGTAAAAAGCTTTTTAAGCTTTCTCTTTCTCTCTTGTCTCCATCGCTTTCCTTCACCCATTTTCCTCTGTCTCTCTCTCTCTCTCTCTCTCATTCATTCCTCCCATTGTGTCTCCTTTTTTCTCTTCTCTCTCTATTTCTACTATTCCCTCTCTCTCTTTTGTATTTTATTAACTTTTTGTGAGCAGACTCACTGATAGCCAACTGAAACAGCCAAAAGAAACGAGCGAAAAGAAGTTGCGAAGAAGGCAATTCTAAAACCGGGAGAGGAAGAAGACATGTTTATTAAACCTTCGAGTAATACACATGGTACATCTTGTCAAGACGACGGGAACTTACATACTGACTACGTACGACTTTTACAAAACCGGATACGTAAGAGATACATAAAGACTTTATACGACTTGTTGCAAATCACTGCAGCCTGTTATTTTGAGATTTCGACAAAGCTTTATTTTGTAGTTGTTACGACAACCAAGCACTACAAACGTCAGAAACAAAACTTAATTTAATAAAAGACATAAATATTCACTCATCATTTTGAAAATTTCTATCATAAATAAATTCATCACGCTTCCAACCATTCACAATCGATGTGACTCGAAGAGAAAACAATACATCCAATTGCTTTCATTTAAGAATACACAAGTGTAATAATATTAATAATATTAATAATAATAATATGACGAGCCCTGCAACATGGCCGGACGACTAAGTCTGACATGAGGAAATGTGTTTTATTTAAAAAAAAAAAGAAAAGAACAAATTCACCAAAGAATCCGTTCATTTTTCCTTTGACGTTCCTCCTTTTATTTGTCGTAATGAAGTGAATGCACTTGAGTGTGAATGAAATTTAATTTTCGGAGCAGACAAAGCAAAACTTTTGAGAAATTACAATCGCAGAGGGAAACTTTTCGACAGGTTTCTCGAGTATCTCATTATTAAAATCTAATGTCTAATGAGACCTGCGTCTTTTCCTTTTCAAAAAAAATATACTTCCGTTCAAGGGTCTGATCCTATTTTTCCTACGATTTACCGTATACAATTCCGTATGTTTCACTGTGTGCAATTGTGCCCCAAGACCTACAACTAAATATCGTTGTGTGATAGATAGAACAAAAAAATAAGGTGAGTGATTCTACTACATAAAATCGAAGCTTCACCTATTAACTATTATCGCAGTACATTTTTTATCTACTATTTTCAACAATTTTCTGGATTTTCAATTAATTTCCAACTCCGCCAGCAAACAAATACCAATCCAACCATACGGATCTGGCTCTTATCCACCAGTCATCAATTTCTCCAAGTTCTTTTTAAATATATTCGACTATTTTAAATTTATTTTCGTCTGCACGTTAGTTATTTTTCAAACTAAACAATTCCAGTCTTAGCCGTCTATTGTTTACTTCTTAACCTCCTTTCATTCAATGAGTACGAGTCCATGTCCTTGGAGTATGCGTTTAGTAATACAACCACTTGGACATCTGTATTTTATACCACATTTTTAAAATAAATGATAATAATAAAAAGTAACAGTAATAACAGTATAAAATATGTTAATAAAGTCTAAGGTTCATTTGGTAACCTTATTGATATTCGCCTATTTAATATTTCTGACACTAAGTACTTTAAATGATCGGTGGCTGCTTTTCAAACATTGGATCACATTGGACATCGAACTCTAAGTACGTACTCAAACGAGAGGAGACCGAGCACGACAAAAATATTTTCACTGTGTCAACTTACAAATACGAAACAAAGCTATACACCAGAAAAGTAAACCAATGTACATAGCATACGTAACAATTACCTGCATCTACAAGTATTTATAGATCTGTAACTAACAACAGCGTCGTGTTAAGTGCAAGGACAAGTACCATTGCAGCACCACTACTGCTACTACAACACCAACACTACGAGTACACCACAGCTCCTGCCACGAGCTCGTTTACCCCCGCGTAGTTATGGAAAACAACCTTCTCGTCGAGAGAGTGGGCCGGAAGCCATGCAACGGCAATTATTTTCTATTTAGTCGTCTAATTACACGACACCCCCTTCCCGGCGGCAAATGACGGGTGAAAACCTCTGCTCTTTCCTTCCACCAAGTCAAAAAAAAAAAAAAACCGACCTTTTCACTTCGAATCAGATGCGTTCGGGCACGAAATTTGAATTACAAAAACTGATTATTCTTTTCTTGTTGGTTTTGGTGAAGAAAACACAAACCCACCCGACCTGCGTCAGCACCCCCGTCGCCACCGCCGCATTACAATTCCGCTCCTTCGAATTAAAATGGAATTTTTCTCCTTCCACGTTGACCCGCACCTGGAACTCCCCATCTGCTCACTCTCCTACCTGGCCCCTGGTTCTTTTGGTGCTTTTTGCTATCCCCGGGGACCGGTACTCTCACCACCCTCCCCAACCTGCTGTGCCCGGTTTCTTCTTTCTACCATGAGATTTCACGAATTAAAAAAATTCTTCGACCCGTGAAACCAGACACGGATTTAAAATTAAAATGTGAAAATTATTAAAATGAGCCCTTTTCTCCTTTCGTTCGGGTTATTTATCTACTTGTGACACGACTCCCGGGACTCGCAGTTACATAATTAAGAAGAAACCGTAAGAAAATATGCACTCTCCGTGAGGGATGCACTTTTCCGGACGTTCCAGTGCACTTCCCACGCAAAGCCGACAGGCAATTATATATTATTTAAAACGGGTGAATAGAATTTAACACTTAACTAAAGTGACACTATCTGAATAAGAATAAGAATAACGATCGCATGAATAATTAAAAATAATAACCTACTAAGATAAGTATCTGCATCCCCGAACACTTAAATCTAACAAAATTATGTATATATATATTTAAATTTTTATAACCGCTTGGAACCGTACAATTTATAATCGTGCTGCACAAGTAAATCAATAACTTGTCCAATGTAAAAAAAATTACTTAATAATTACATAATTTTGTATGTTAATAAAAGACGTATTGCGTATAGTACTGTTCATTTATTAAAGTTCACGTAACACGAGGTAGACCAGGGTGTTTTAAGAACTGCATACATAGCACCTACACTTCTCCACTTACATAACTCTCTCTATTTTACAAAGTACAACTCCTCACCCAACTTGTACATATACTGAATTACATGTGACTGTAGATGACGAGGCTCACTTAAGTGTACGATTAAAGTAATGAAACTCCTGTGGGAGAATAGTACGTCGATGGTGTGATGTGACGTCGAATTTATATATCTTTTATTGAGTCAATAGTTTCGCTGAGTGTTTTATTCAAAAATTTTACTGTGTCTTGAGCTTTCACGTTAGCAAAAATTTCTCCACGTGACGTGACTGCATTTAATGAAAGCACACTATATCATAATATAAATGTACAGATACTAAACAATACCCTACTAAATTAAACCGTTCAAGATATGCAAAATACACCTTCCACATTATAAAGGCATAGCGCACCCTTGACAACCTCCACTTTGTACCGTATATATTATTAATATATTATCATCCCTTAACTAAATTATATATACACACACACCATTGAGCATTTCTATTTTCGTAAAAAAAAAGGACGCGACCTTTCCCAATGACAAGACTCGCATTATTAACTCGCACATCAATATATTCTCCGAAGGTATGACTTCGTGTCGGGGGTCACGTAACAAAAATAATTTAAAAACTGAAAATAAGGAGCAAACTTATGAAAAGACATAAAATAAATATACAGAAGGTACAGCACCAAGGGACAGAAAATTACTCCTTTTTTTCAAATTTCCATATTTGAAAATGCCTACTTACTCCGGTACTAAACACACCCGTCACGGGTCACAGAAAAAAAGACCTACGGAGCCATTTCCAATAATTCAGCAACCAAAATTCAATAATCCGGTCGAATGACAAACGAAATAACAAAAAATTCGACAGAACAAAAATAGTTTGACAATGGAGAAAGAGACACGAAGAAAATGTTTCGAGCAAAGAACCAAACTCGTCCATGAGATGAAATTCTCTTTACGCAACGACGAACCACAACAAACATAAGCCTGCACCACATAAAAGCATTAGCCTACTTTAAATACATAGAGATACATAAATTACGCAGTAAAGGAAGATATTTTGAGCATGTAAACTACATAAGGTACGAAGAAACTTTAAATAATTAAATTACTCGATAATATTCGAAGACACGTCAACTACACGAAATTGCTCACAAAATAAAAAATACTTAAAATACATAAAAATTATTATAATGAATATCCTACACTCTCTACTCTAATATTATTATTATTAAATTAATATTATTTTATTACGCTGTTCTGAATTAAATAGGATTGAACTCAATCCAATTTCATTTTAATAAACTAATAACAAGAGGTCGGTGATTAAGTAATCATCCCCTAATTTGAGTTATCGCTTAACAAGTACTCGTAAATAATGTAAAATACGTTTAACAAATTACATAACAATAATAATGATAAATTATATTTTTATATAACTATTTTTCATAAACTCTTTTACAAAATTGAGTTAAGGCAGGCGGGCTTAAAAAAGTAAATAATTTTGAAATGTTTGACTTTAAAAATATGCTTTACATAAGTGTTATGGAGTCCATTTATGTCTATTGTTACCTATGTTCTACTATGTATATTTTTTTGTCACAAAATGGCTCCCGTCGGCACACATTTCAATTGTGTGAAAGGTTGACAAACTTTTTTGTAGTTTTGTGTACGTCCGTACATAATCTACTCAAAGCTTGAAATTTATGTATTTCTATGTATTTATGTATGTATTTATGTATTTAACTAAATTAAACTGCGATACGACGCACAGCCGGTTCTTAAAAGTCTGACTGTCCGTAAAGCTCAAAACTCTCCTCACACATAATTGGATTACTCCGAACTATCTGACTCTGCTAGAACATCTTTCTTCACTATTTTTTGCTTCCTTCAGTCCGCTGCCAGTTCTATTAACTAATTTTCTCCTCACGCGTGGCCTCATCTATTTCCAATTCTTCCAAAAAAAGGTCAGGTTAACGAGTCAGGTACACGATCCGGTACTTACTCAGAACCAACAATCCCATTTTATATATATATGTTAGAGAAGGATTTCCCCTTTCGGGTAATGATTGTCCTAAATCCATTACTCTTTACAAATGTATTATAATATTTCACGTATTCACAACTTCATCAACGAATTACAACCTAACGCTACAAACATCACTTTCAGAATGATCCTCAAAACCTTCTTCATCTATTTTACAGTCCTTGTTCCCTCGCCCAAAACCTGGTTCCTCTCCACCAATGGCACTCCTCTAATCTCTTCATATGAAGCCTTAATTGCACCCACATGTGTAGCTTTCTTCACCCTGTCCTTTGTTTATTGATTTGACCCTGATTTATGGCAAGGGTCCTTCCTGATAGCCACTTGTTGTTTTCTTCACAAATACTTTTGTTTATTTATTTGAACCAGATTTGTGCTGGGAACGTTCTTCAGAACCTCTGTCATCCCTTCTTTCAATTATAATAATTTATTTATATTTCCGCCGACATATATATTTCTAAACAACAGCAGTTGAGATTGATACCGAACGACACGCGAGGGTTCTCTTCTAATTTCTAATATTTCCATATCTAAAATTTACGGTTTTGCTATTGTACTCATCAGCAATATTTTTATTCATTAATTTATTTATACATATCACTAGGAAATGAATAAATACGTACAAAAAAAACGTACAATGACAAGACAACGTGAGTGCTGTTGTTTGTAGCACACCGCTACTATCGACACGTCATTGTGTGGTATACTTCTACTGTTGATAATATTATAGTATAATTTGCATAAACAGTTACAAATTTTCATAGTGACCATTGTGTAATCCAGTACTTCCTCTTTTGATTGCCACACGTAACGCTACTTATTAACTTAGTTAGTTCACATATTAGGTAGTTCACAATATTAGTATTTATTATTCATATTTTATTATTATATAATTTTATTATTCATCGGCGGTTATTATATTATTCAATACACTAATATTTCTCTATTGATTTTGAACAATTTCTGATTTTTATTAGCCGCTCTATTGAGTTTGAAACCGGTACCAAGTCCCTGTGGTTGTTTTTATATTTAAGGGTACATTTGATACTCAACTCTTTTATATTTATTTACATATATTTAATATATACTCGTAAGGAACATTTCTGCTTGGTGCACAACTCCCTCCTGGACTTTTTAAACATGCCCTCGCTCACCTCACCACCACACTACTCACATCCTACCAACTCCAACTTATTAAAACCGCTTAATTGTTGAAATTGACTTGGCGAACGCTTTTTGCATGTCGCAGAGTGCGCGGCCTGACGAAGTACAAGGGGCTCGCGTGTCAGCCCTTAATCAAGTCCTTTGTCAAAGAAACTGTAATAATGGCGAAGGTGAAAGGAGAACACGGGGAGCACGAGGCCCTCAACCGATCGGTTAATAACATACAAATGTTACATATTATTACTGTCCTAAATTCATTATCGGGAGCCGGTCGTAATGGGCAAAGGCACGACTTTCCCAAAAGAAACGACTTCTTATTAAGCTATTATCGATTGGCAAACGATCGATTGATTAATGGGATCGAGCAAAACCGAGAAAAACCCAACAATTAATTAGTACAGTCAAATATTGTTTGTTTCCATTTGCATGATTGCCACTCGGGTGTACCCACCGGGTTCCCACGCATAACGAGACCACTGCGGTACCCCCGTTTTTCAAGTTGTACTTATCGATTGAGTACTTTTGCATGCCCTTAAAAGGCCGAAAGTACTCAAGTCTGTTTCACCACCCCTTAAAACCCGCAACAGATTGACCGATTGATTAAACTGATTGAATGATTGATTGGCTCCTTGACCTAATATTCACTTTTTATCGGTCTGATTGATCGACTTTAAGTTAAATAAATTTCACGCTTGCAATTAAACTATGTGCTGCGGCTTTCAAGTGCCCTGTGTAATGAAAATTAAGTCAATATTTATTTATTTGAAGTACATCAATTAGAAATTAATAAAAGTACTTGTTCTAAGTACAGAGGTTTGAGCAATTCGTCACTCAACGTTTCATTTATACTGAGTTATAATTTTCTACAGTGCGTCTAGGTGGTTACACTGCCCTACAACAAGAACCCGGAGTGCAGTTGTACTTCGCTGCAACAACTTTTTTATTATTAATAAATCAACAGACACCGCCTAAGGCACGGAATCCGTCACGTATCACCGGACTAAATCTATCGCTGAAATATTCCTATTTTAATGTATTGCATAAATACATAAATACACGTGATGTAATCGTACGACCTAATCAGTACCATCAGTACCACCAGCACAACAGCAATTTCAAAAGAATAAACGTCATACATCCATTGTTATGTTTTATGTATTTATGGTTTGGTTAGCAAGAAACAGGTTACACGTACAACTCAATGAGTTAGAGAAGTTAAAGTGACCCAACAAACCCAAAAATAAAAATAAAGGAAACCTGTAGAATGTCAGGTGCAAATCACATTAATTAACGAAGGAGAACTGAATGATGACGACACAAAAAGTCTCTTGATGGTGACGGTACACGACTGGGGAGTGAAGCTAATGGCGCCCCATCATTCCAGAAGGAAAGATTCGAGCGATAACTTTCTAGCAGGGGTGTGACCACTTGGCGTATAAAAAGCCAATGCTGAGCACGATGGTCTCGTCCCGTGTGGGTTTATTGGCACCCGAACGAGAGGGAGACACCGTCGCGGATTCGAGGGCCCTTCTCGAAATTAATTTTCACTTCCCGGCCTGTCGTCTCTCGCCGAAGCGGAAGCAAAACCCTTTAAATTGCTACAAGTAGATCTGCCAAAATGGAAGAGGCAAAGTCGGAATGTTGCCAGAGGAAGACTCTGCCTGTGGCCGGCCCGTGGAGGAGGAAACTTTTCCCGTTTCCTCGGCATTCGACCACAGGACTCCTCCGCGCAAGTTTCACCCCCATACACTACAATGATTAAAAAATACACGAGGAAGTTTCAATTACTACAACGACACGGTCACGATAAACCGGATGTAAATGGAAAGAAAGCAGACGGTAAAAACTATATTAGATTTTCAATGGGAAAAGAAAAGGTAGAGTTGGCGGAAGTTTCTCCTTAGGAAACTTTTCAACTTTTGGTCAAATTTTGGCAGACGTGAATTTTTCACCCGTTTCTTTAGCTTTGTTTCGTACTTACAAAGTTTTTTTATAGTTGCCAAAAAAAAAAAAAGTTAAGGACCCCGCACTTCCGCCAATTTCCTCTACCTAAGACGGTCATCCTCGTTGAGTCTTCACTTCCAGAGTGAGTCTCCCTTTTCCTAGCTTTCACTGCAGTATCCTCTGTCGCAACGTGTCTGGCAACCCCAGTAAAGACAATAATTGGTGACTACTAAGCGCCGGCCTAGTTGTAGTAGAATTACACTTCTCACATCTATTGTATATATAATTCTATTACGTTGTAGTTTCCAGTTTTATTTTATTTTAAAGCATATTATCACATTTTTATGTATTTTTTTAAATAATTGCCCAAAATATATACCGCCCCGATGCATTTCTTACTCAGTTAATATAAAACAATATTGTACTACTTTGAAGTTACAATGCATCGAAGCATGTTAATGAATTAAATAAAATAAGTCCATTAAATTTAGATAGAATAAAATTAGCAGAATGTACAGTTAAGCAATATAATCAATTCTCGTCGTTTCGTCCTGATATATAAAACCGGAAAAAAATCATACATGTATTGTATAAACAAATACAACGTCCGTATAACTCTTTATATATAATTAACTTAGGCATGCGTTTAGTAAAACAGACAACCACCTACAAAGCAGACTACTACATATGTCACATTACTAATGGTAGTAACATACCAATTTCGTAGTAGTAGCCTTACAATAATAGTTAATAATGAATAATAGTAATGCAATAAGTCATGTATACATATATGTATAAGTAATATTAAGTAATAAATACGTGACCACATTAATTTGTGTCTGTTAGAGGCATTTTAAACTTGAGTAACTTTTCATAATGAGTATTTAATGGTTCGGAACATCCCTCGACAACGTGAAAAGTAAACCGAGCAGAATTCCTTGACTTAAAAACCAGAAAATCGTTTCGTACAATGCTCGGATGCTCCTGAAGAAAACCCAAACGATCAAACTACTCTGAAATTACCATTAAGTGGATTTTTTCTTCCTTTTGAGATTTCACCTTCTGTGATTTTCTAAAAGTCAAAAATTGTCAATTCAATGGCGGACGCGTTTCAAAATCGAACTACTCCTAGTTAAGTAGACCCCCGTCTGTCCATCCGATGCATTCGAACCTGATTGAAATTTCTCCTTCCCATTGTTCTCCGTCACCTGCTTCCACGACATACCTGGGGAACCGTGGCAGAAGATTTTCGCGACAAGTATGAAATTAGTTGTAATTTTCTTTCCCTTTGGAAGAACAAGAAAAAAAAGGAGACAAAATGGAAGACGACGGAGCGAATTTGTTCCGTCATTTCACTTTTTCTCCTCGTTGACAATCTTTCAGGGGTTTAATTTCGTTTCGGAACGCTCGCGTTTTCCGCTCTCTCGCCGCCGCCATTTTCCCACTCTCCGGACAGGTCCATCAGTGAACTTCAAACTCCTATATTAATAATGTTTCCTCGTGTTAACCGAGATGTCTTTCCCTTTTCCCGTGCCCGTTCCATTTCTTTAGAAGGTTTCTCAGGCACTTTCTTTTGACTTTCACTTTGACTTTCTTCCCCGTTCCAAACATCACCTCATTTCTTTTTTTTTCATCTTTCATCAAATTCGTTCAGTTTTACTTACAAGACCTTAAGCCTCACGCCATTCATTTGATTGCACCTTTCATCCTTCCTTCTTTCTTCTCGGGTAGCTCTATAGCTCTATTCTTCGAACATGAAACCTCGCACAGCGTTACGCGTATACCAAATCAGACTTAAAATGTAGTCAAACGTAAGCCCCGTGTAATTTACCACTTAACTACATCTTTTCATAATATCTAGTACTTATATCACGTACCACGTACTTGAAACATGTAACTTAATATACGATAACAATCAGCAGTTATACTTTAGTAGAACGAAACACGTGACACTTAAACCGAATAATGTAAACCATTACAATTCTCATTACCACTAGAAATACAATCAATTGTCACATTTACGTAATATACTGTAAAATAGTAGTATTTGTAATCACTAGATTTTTAGTTCTACTAAAACTATATAGCTTAATACTTAATAATTATTCCACTGCTAGAATAACATTTATGTAATATTTTATACAAGAAGGAGAACATCGTGTAATTTTAATGTTTCACACGTACCACTGTTTATGTAATACTATTTATATATAGAGAAAAACAAATCATTTAAATGTACTCATACTAACTCCATACTAATATTTATATGTGCTACTTACCTACATACTCTATACAGTTTTGGGCTGAACGACTTTACTACATAAAATAACTACATTACTACATAAATATATAACATTGGTCTATGAAAATATGAAAACTTTGAATGTGGTCGTGGTTACATTTACAGTAGCCTAAAATACTGGAGGTTCAGTTTGTACTGTACAATTCATTGCAAAAAAATTAAATAAGGAATACATATTCTAATATTTACCGGGGCAGTATAACACAGTACCCAACCTGACGGCTGTAACGTTGCAAGGTTTTCAATTACATAAATTCGGTCATGCATTCTAATAATAAACATGTTCCCTCCAAAGTCTACCAGAAAATTGTTTGTAATTCGCGATTTTAAGTCAAACTATTTATTCCAAAGTATCAACAACAGTATGTATGATTCATTAACCTTCTGAACGTATGAGTGCTACTCAAATTATTACAGACACATCTGCTTGTAACTTTTCTTCATTTGCACTTAATCACTCGTCAAAGTCTCCTACTTGTTATATTTGACTTTCAAAGTGTCTCCTCTGTGACTGTTCCTCTTTTCTTACCTGTTCACCCCCCCCCCCTGAAATTGTTATCGAACGTCGATCCGCCCTTGATTGCTCCATTCTTTCACTTATTCGTATGCGAATCGATAAAACGTGCTATTAAAAGTGAAAATTATTCGATTCTCAATTTACATATTTCGCTATTGATTTCTATGTATAGAGCAACCTTGGGGGCACCCCGAATGAAAAGGTGAAATTTCAATCGCCATTTCAACCCATAATCTTTTCCCTTCATCCCTGTCGCCGTTGCATGTTCAAATTCTCACATAATCCTACCGGTGTTTCATTGAGTTCTACTTAAGACAGCATAAAAATACTTTTACGTATCTCCCTTACAATTTCTAAATTCCATTTCCCTCAACCCTCAGTCACATTTCGGCCATTTTCTGCTTTGTGTACAGGTGAAAATTACACGACATTCATCGGGTACTTAGTACGTAATAATTACGGTTTAGTTCAACCTTTTAATATATTAAAACAAACCAAAAATATTAATCTACCTATTTAAGATGTTGTCAATATACAACACCTGCAGCCCAATTTGATATCCGTGAATTCTTCCCTGCACTTGTAAACAAACATTACCTACATAAATCAATAACATAAGCTTGTCCGTTATTAAGTGCATTAAAATCTTAATTACGTGGCATTTTCTAGAATAAATACAGAGCTTGAAACAACGCATAAACACTACCACCCTGAGGAAAAGTATATTAATGGCAGTAGCGGAAAACGTTTAATGATATACTAATATTATTAATTCAACATCGTACAACACATAAAGTAATGAATCGTTTACTTAACTCAAAAATAATATTTATTTAATTTAATTATTTATGAAAGAGGCTTTACGAATTACTTACAAATATTTTCATAAATACCTCTGGTTATTTTATATTTTGAAAAAAATATTTCTAGGCTACATCTCAGCGTATTACGTTTATGTTCATTAATTTTTAATTAATCATAAAATATTATTAAATCATGGTACACAATTTTTAATATTACATTTACTACACAAGAATTTATTTCTACCTTTAAAATTTATTTTTCTGTCATTTGTAGATTACCGGGCAATTTATTAATGTACGA
This sequence comes from Polyplax serrata, assembly GCA_037055365.1. NCBI lineage: Eukaryota > Metazoa > Arthropoda > Insecta > Psocodea > Polyplacidae > Polyplax > Polyplax serrata. The sequence continues at coordinate 8,503,506 of JAWJWE010000038.1, read as the reverse complement.
CACCGTGCACAGTCCACTGTGGGGTACCTACACCCTTAGTTAAATGATACTGCGCACGTCATGCGTGTCGAACATGTCCGCTGCGGGTTCAAGACGAGCATCTCTCACAACTTTTCACTTCATCCCTTCATCCTTTAAATTTTCAAAAAGAATACCACAAATACTCAAAAGCAGAAATGTAAACGAGTGAAAATAAAAGTAGTGAAATGACAATGGGCAAGACTTTCCGGGAAAAGTAATCCTCTCTAGTTTTTCCTAGAACTTTTTTTCCCCATGCGAACCTACCCCATGGTTGTTCTTCTGAACCCCCGAGGAAGACTCAGGCGCCGACATTTTGGTTGTTTGTCTTCAGGAGACAGAGAGAGAGAGAGAGAGAGACAAATTTTATATTACTTTTATGTATTTTACATTGTGCGAGAATTTTGACCGACTCTCACGAGTCCGTGTGAACATCCACGGGAATTGAAACGGCAAAACTTCCCCAGGGGGGGGGGACCAGAATAGACCGTGGGATGGAAAAGAAAAGACAGAAAATGCCGACGATGACGAACAAGAAGAAGAAAAAGAAGAAGAAGCAGAGGAAAATGATGAAAAGTTTAACAATCGACATTCTTTGTTCAAAACTTTTCTTCCATTTTTTTCATCCTCTTTCTCTTCTTCTTGTCTCTCTCTCACTATTTGTCTTCTCTCTTCTTTAATTCTCTATTTTACTTTCCTCAATTCGGTCTTCTTCGTTTTCCTCAGGGCTTTTTATCTCCCTCAACTTAGCTGCACCTCATATACCACCCCTCTCGACGTCTTTCTACTCTGCTTTTTCTTTACTTCACAAAAACCACTTTCCTACTGCGAAACCTGAGCCAAAATCCGCTAAAGCAGGTGCCACCAACACTGAAAACCTGAATACATTTAAAAAATAAAATAAATATTATTTTATTTTATTTTTAAATTAATTATTTATTCTCTACTTTTATATACAACAGTGTTTATACATCAATACATACATATGTAATTGAATGTTTCTGGAGCTTACCAATACAAAAAATTACTTTATGAGATATATATTTATTTTTATATAATTTTTATTTTTCAATTATTTTATTATTTTTTTGTTAATTTTGTCACTATTATTGTTATTTTCAATTCCCCATAAGAAAATTAAATGTGTGGAGTCTTTAGAAAGACCCAACAAATTGAATGCTACACTAACGAATTTTTATTCTTTACACATTTGAATTTTTACATTATTTACCCAACAGATTTTCAGCTTTTCGTAGCAGCCCATCACACCGAACAATCAACATTTGTTTTTATTCTTAATTGTTTCATTTAAATATTACACCACTATTATTATTTTCAATACCGTAAATATTCAACAATGATTTTGTTCACATTGTACAGATATCTCATCCGTCTTTTTTAATAAAAGAAAAAAACAATACTCATTACACTTGGTTAACAAACGCAAAATAAAACACACTCAGCATAATGGTGACTGACGTTTACGTAAAACAACTACATACAGTTTATACAACTATATACAATCAAGCAACTATATACAGAAATAATTTTAACTCCCTAAAAATTGACAGAATAACTCTTACAACATGTCCGTAGCATATTTCGTGTATAAAAAATGAACTTGAAGGAAGGAAACGACATTCACCTCAAACTATACATACATATTATGGTATAACCACCAACATGTCCTCCAAGATTTTAAAATAATATATTTCGATACAAATAGACAAACATAACATGAACGTCGGCCGCAACCAATCCACCATCCTGACCCTTACACTGCTCATATCAAGACCACACACCTAAACCAATCAACCACAACTCCTACATTCGGAAAAAAAGTTAACACTTGCCTTTACGCAACAGTTAAATCGCGACAAATAAACTTTAAAACAACGCCGAGGGAAAAGGTTCACCCAAAAGTGCACGCAACAAACCCGAACCTTACAAAATAGTCGAAGCAGTACCGTACCCAGAACAAGTTCAACCAACCCGGATCAGTCGAGGGAAAAAGGAACAAAGGAAACGAAACCTTTGTAAAAAAAAGAAGCGCAGCCATTCACAGAACACGGTTGAAAGGAACTGAGAAAAAAAGATTGCACGTGATACTTAACTTATTTCCATTTTGCGCTCGAAAAGGTTAAACAAAGGAAAGTTGTATATATAATGAGAACCTTTTTCAGGGAATAATTAACCAACACCGAAAGACAAACTCAGACTGAATCTGTCTGTGACTGAATGAATCGTAGAATGGCTCGTGGGTGCACCAGTACAGAAACAAAAATGGAAATTTCACTCTTAAAAGCATTTTTCACAGTTTTATAAATCGTTTACGGGGGGGCAAAACGATTGTTTCTGCCGTAGAGCAATCCTCAGTGTTTCATCATCCCCAGCACACCCTTCTTGGTACCTTTACCCTCTCCTCCGGTTACCTTCCCTTAATTTCTGTCTTGCTTCAGGTAAATTTACAGCGATTATTGTGTACCATCCTTCCTATCGCTTACCTTCACCATTCCACAAGTACCCGTCCTCGCTGTGCTGCACCTTTTCCTCGAACTCTCCACGTGACCCAAACCATCGCGGCGTTCCTTTCCCCGGATTCGTCACCTGCCTCTGTGTCTTGTCCTAACCCCCCGTATTCACCAATTTCTACCTTTTGTCGGAAAGAATACGTCCGCAAGAGTCCTTCTTCGAAGGATTTATTTTCCCTGAATTCTGTCGTTCACTTCGGTTTCTTGTATTTAACAGAACGCTTCATCAATACAAGTATTGATTTCAAATATTGACTTATTTTATTAAAAATTTATCACTTTTATACGTTGAAATGTACGGTATCCCCAGTCTCACAACTTCTTAATTTATTTATTGTTTCGCACCTGAGTTCGACACCTGGTTTTCCAGCCTACCAGTTCTACTGCACTTCTTATGAATCCAAATGTATCTGCTGGAGTGCAGAATGGAAAATGTTTTCGTACCAAAAGAAGGCTCTTTGTATTACGTATTATTGATGTAAAAAATTAATAATAAAATTAAAATATTTTTGGCCACAAGATCAATACTTTTATCAAACTTCTTTAGGTTCCTTTCAGGAAGTTGCCCCCGTACCCAATATTCCTATTTATTGAATTTAAAATAATATTAATCAAGCCCTTTGCTGTAATTTGAAAAGAAGCAGGTGAGCACACAAAGGCGAAACCTTAATCTCAACGGAAGTAGTTGGTATGCTACCACGGATGAACACCGCTTCATGTGCTATTAAAACGCTTTCTTCTGATAAAAGCAAATATATCTGAGAATTTACACACGAGTGTCGAACCGTGTCGAACTTCTATTTATTAACAGTAAAAAGTGTGATACACCGTTCGGTGGCAAGACACGCAAAGACGTGTTACATTTTCTAGGCATGAACTTTCGACCGTATTTCTCTAGAAATAAAAGACACGAGGTCCAGGGCAGGCCTCAAGTCACCTTCGCGTAGTAAATTCAGTGTCGTAAAGTGTGTGCACTGCGTAACCGAGTTAAAATAACATTTATGAACCAATAAAATATGCGTTTATGAAACGTCTCTAACGTAAAATATTGGCAACGCGACACAACGACTTATTTTTCCAACGGGCGCAATACCTTCACCTCCGAATCATATTGATTTTCATTTCGGTTTGTTAAACTAGTTAGAACGCACTTTACACGTTTTGATGAAACTGAACTTGTAATAAGTACATAAACACAATTAAACTTGGGGAACTGATAACATGAAGAAAATACACACAAGTACGAGCAATTTTACTTGTTTATAAATGAACTTCACTCAAGAGATGAATTAAATGAACTATTTATAATACAGAACCATGTCAACAACTTTGTAACGAACTATTAGAAGAATTGTGTGAGCGGTAAGAGAGTATTCATAACTTTAAATCCATCCGAACTATAGTACTTCTACCAAAATTGTTATAGCCACTACCAGAAAGAGAAGAAAACTAGAAAACGTTCAATCCCAATTTAACTATCATCATCCCAACTATCATCTAAACAGAATAATAAATGTATAACAGTATAAATGTATCGTAACTTAATAACATTAGCTTTCTTAAACTTGTCTGCTTCTGACACGACACTCTTGGCTGGCACGAACTTACGGATACTCAACTACATAAAATACTACAAATAAATCAATAAATAACAAAGGTTCTCCTTCAGTAGACTTCTCACATCGTACAGTAATCCACCCTCAATTATCTTCATCACGTCACATGACTCCTACACATCTTCAAGACTATTTTTTACTATTTACCATTGTACTATTTTTGGGGTTCGGGTAGAAGCAGACAAAAACACAAATAGAAACAGTCGAATAATTGGCCGGCAGAGAAATTAAAGAAGATAGAAAAGCAGGACAAACGTCTCATGTCCGCCATCTTAATTAGCTGCAATTCTGTATTTCTGTCCTCGTTTTTGGCTTCAAACCTTTTTTCTTCGTCTTCCCTTCACTTTTTACCTCCTACGTTTCATCTTCTACTTTTCAATTAGATAAGAGTAGGAGAAAAAAAGAAACTTTTTCTGCTAATTTGGTTCGGTGAAAACTCTATTTTCTTTTTTTTTGTAAAAATGTCTTTCGTCCTTTTATTTCTACGGAAAATTTAGTGGAAGCAGCGGATTTCTCATACAGCCGACCGTTAAAGAAAGAGAGAGAGGACTCTAAAGCAAATATAGAGAGTACAAATTACCTAATGACACGTTTGGAACTTTTAGCAAACTTTGAAACGACGTGGCAGCAATCCATTCGATGAGAGAACTCTAGGACACCATGATGATGGGCTCTGTACACCTGACAACAATATCTACTATAGTTCTTATTAAAAAAATGCGATAGATAAAAATAGATATATTTTCTATAGTACGAAATACCTGACCAGTTCTCAAAGCAGTTCCTATCCCTTGGGAAAACCAATGGTGCAGATATCAATGTAAGTTACAAATCAGATAAAAGCCTCCTTAAATGTATAAAATATTTACCTCACATAAATAGTAATATTTCAAAACAATGACGTCATAAAATTATTCATTAATTACCTGATGAGAACTACTAGACAGATAATTTTACTTAAATAAAGGAAGTGATGCAACCTCAAAATATTTAACAAACTTACTTTCCATCAATTAACCTGCACGTACCAACACTATTTATTTATTTGTCATAATTCTGTAATTTTATATGTATGCGTATTGCATTAGTGTGTGTACATACTAATTAAAAAGTCAATAAAGTAAGTATTAATTAACCTACATTCGCTTCGAGTTAGTAAATAACCATTTATTCGTTCAAAGTTGTCAGAAACATACTTTCATACAACTAATATTACACCTTCTTTATACAAATACATAAAAACCCAAGTCAATGCTCTCGCACCTGACGTCACTTCTCAAATGTGCGAGAGTCTCCCATACACGGTCCCATGCCGGCAAGTTGTCAGTTCGCGACCTTTTCGTCGGGATGAGGTGGCAGAAGACCGGAATGGTGAAACCTACCTGTGGACGACGAGTACTCGCTCCATTCTCATTCACCAAATTAGTTTTCCTTCCGAGAAGGACGGCAGCATAAGTGAAACAGTCCCTGGTTATTAACATTATATCGAGTTAAATTCTAAACCTTATAAGCCATTAAATCCGATACAAAATTAACAAATTGAAAAAACAAATACCAGAACTATCTGGAGAGAACCTGGGCGAATTATTTTTCCACAACTTTCCACAAGCAGTGAACAAACGACGTCTCCAACCGTTTCGTGTCACGAAAATGGCGCCAACTGTCACCAACTAAACGGCTGACCTCCACTATCAGTTCGTCCAAACGGATATAAATTCTTACTGATCCTGGATTCGTGACAAATATATTTACTTTGTTTCCGATATATACGACCCTTATATGAATAAACAAAACAAGTCTGGCAGCCTTTCCTCTTTTTCGTCGGATTGTGTGCAAAAAAAAAATCCTTCAGCAACTCCAACGCATCCTAACTCTTTTACATTACACTTTCCTATTATTAATAACCATTACATAAGTTCAACTCCAACAATAAGTACCAATCAGATAAAACATCCGCGCTGTGCAATTACATAGGTTCAAGTCACATTTCTAAAACCTCGTTAGCATCTATTTCCTAATTAAAACTACGTAAAAACCAAAAACTCTTTACTCACACAGGTTGTGGTATAATATTTCTTTTTAATTCAATATTGAACTCTTCAATTAGATAACCCACTTTTAGTATGAGTACATAATTAAATACTGTGGTATGAATGCATACAGTACAATTGGAAGAAAGTATCTCGCCTTGCATGACTGATCATTCAGAGTCCGTATGAATTCGTTAATAATTTTTATTTTATTAAGTTTACAACTTATAAAGAGTAGGTGGTAGACTGATCGCTAACGTTTAGTTAAAATATATTAATTCAGGGTGTAATAACTCTCTATGCAGGGGCAACACTAGAAGATGCTCACTTCTCTATAACCTCCGGCAGAAATTCGTCATCCATCTAATCTCTACATACCTCTACTACGCTCCACAAATTCTAAAGACCAGACAACCTAGAACAGTACTATTTACGGCCTCAGTCTGTGCAAATACGACGACACAAAGAAAAAATGTCAAGCAATACGAAGGTATTAGAGTATCATTCAAAACCGAGACCATAATTATCTCAAAACATTATTAATTTGTAGTTGAAACAATTAAATGTGGACATTCCCAGAAAATACAAGCGTCAAAGTCGTGATAGTCAGAAAACAAAATAGGAGGAAAATTTCCTTGACATTTAAAAATGAATTCCTGCATCCACTCAGTGAAGATCCCAGACATTTTCTGCATTTATGAATACAAGCATCAGGAAAAAAGGAAGCTTTTTCAAGTGAATCAAAGAAAACTCTACCAGGCGACAAACATTGACATTTGGGACAGAAAACAGAGTTGTGCTTGAGTTAAAAAATGCAGAATGATAAAGTCGTCTACGAAAAATTTAGGAGCCACGAAACAGTCTGTTAGAAAAGCACTACTTAGTCTATGTATAATAATAGTTGAAGATGATGAGCCAATGTATGACGTGACAGAGAGAGAGAGAGAGAGAAACGACAAACACAAAAAGTACTTGATGTTAATGTGACGTGTCTCCAGTCTCCACATGAATTGTAAAAAAAAAATAACAAAACCAGAAAAATCTCCGAAACTATTAAATTATGAAAAAAAACGTCAACAAGTTACGAAAACTTTTTAAAAACTATCTTTCCTACAATCAAGACAACGTGAAAACCATGACATTCGCAATCGATCGAAAACTTTCTTTAAACTTTACGAAAATTGTTAGTTTCACTGCTCGTCTTCGACGTGGAAGCAGAGTCCGCTCAATGAAGCGATCCCCCTGATTAAATTATCACGGACGTGACATCTCGAATGGATAACAATCTATTTTCTACTTTGCCGAGCGTCTCGTTCAAATTGATTTACTTGTTGCCCGAAGGACCAGGTGGTCATTTCACAAGTCCTCTGTCCTTTCCGGTTGTCATCCATATTGGTTTTTCACCGCTTCTCTAGGAATTCGAGGAAAACGCTTTTGTACTTAAGAACTGTGACAGGCTATTTCAGGGAACCCTGTTCAAAAGTTCAAAATCAGAAAGCGAGCGTTCCTTTATGTTAGAAATAAATAATCGGACGTCACATGTACCTGGGAGGCAGGTGTAGAAGAAGAACAGATACAATCTTTTGTGTAAACCATACTTGGAATTTTCCAACAGCAAATTTCAAATTTGGTTTTTCTGTAGCCATTAATATCTTCACTAAACAAACGCTACCGGGGTATGAATATTTGTTAAATATTCAAATATTAAATTAATTAAATAGTCAGAGAGAAATATTTAAATATTTAAATAGTTAAATAACGAAATGATGAAATAGTTAAATTATCAAATAAATAAATACTCCAACAGATAAATATTAAAATAATTAAATAATTACTTAGTTATTAACACGGCCAAAGGTATTGTGAAAATTAAACTACAATAAAAGTAGTGCTGATAAAGTCATGACTAATCTATGATAAAATATTATTTCATATATTTGGTAACCGTCTTGTAAAACAAAAATCATGTGTCGCTGCATTCGTGTAGAACAACTAAAACACTTCTCATTTAACTAACGTAACTCTTAATAAACCCTGCGTAACTTTTATTTAATTCTATTTCTACTGATTCTTACGAAGCAGCAATTAAGTAATTTATCACTCAATTCCAGCTTCGCCGCATTACAAACGCAAATACCGAAATAGATTAAAACACCGTCTAGATTTTACCTGGCACAACAAATTATAAGGTACACTTTATTATTCGTTAACACGTAACGGAAACACTCCAAACCGTCATGGCGGATTTGAAAAAGTTACGTGCCATTGGAGAGCATTCCGGCCCTTCTCTATTATTCACAATTGTATTTCTATGCACACTATACATATTCCGGTTTAAATTGATTGCCGTCTCGGGTCCGTCGCCGGACTCACTTCCCTCACTTCTTCGACCCTATTGAAATTCAATGACCGACACGTGAATTAATTAATGGTTAATGCCACGACATAAAAAATGTGACTTTATCGCTATTCGATAAATCGATCACGAATTTAATTCCGACAAATTTGGTCGAATTCGGCGAGGAGCGGCGTACGCGGAGCGGGAGAGATCAGGAAACCTTTCGGGAACCAAATCCCAAAAAGGTAATTTCTGCTGCCACGAAATGAAGGTCGGCGGACGGGAATCCCTGCGGTTTTCCAGAGACCTTCATTTTATGAACTTCGGGGATTTTTGAGGAGGTCGGGCAGAGTGGAAGGCGACGGGGTCAACTGAGCGTGACCGTGGCAGCAGAAAGAAAATTCAATCCGCCTCCAGTCCCCACGTCCGACGATGGCGCGTTGCGGTCTAAATGTTGACTCGCGAAACCCCCATTTCCGCCTTTAATTAAATATATTTCTTTGAAAAGTTCACTGGCCCACAGTCGTCCATCATACGGGAAAATATTCGGGTCGTTTTCCCTCGCGGCTGCCAAAAGAATTCGTTGCCTGGAACCAACCCCGAATTTAAATTTTTGAGCTTTTAGGGGTTTGAAAATTTCAATAAACCCTTTTGCCGCCGGAGGTACATTCGGCACCACCACGGAGATGAGTTTGTAGTAAATCGAAGCCTACGAAAAGTTTTCGCTCTGCTGCACTCGTGGAAAGCAGACTGTGCAATGGCAAAAAGACATGTCCATGATTTAAAGAAACTCCACAAAAATTGAACAAAAGCGCATGTAGAAAGCATCAAAAGCAATTACTAATAAAAATACAAGATATGAATACAAGTAAAATAAAAGGTAGGCATTGCGTAAAGCAAACGATCAAGTTCTACACCAAGTTTAATTAAAAAATGTATACAATGTGCTACAATATAATGAGATAATTATAAAGTGGCACATAATTGTAAAACAATAAAATTACACATAAGTTTCCTTACTATCAGTCACTTAAATAAACACAAAGCTCTGACCAAATGCATCGAGTTGCACCAACTAAAACAATACAAAATAATATAATAACTACACCTAATTAAAAAACTCACAACGGCACCTGATAACGAAAGACGTGTATATATAGCAAGCAGTTTGGATGGAATAAACCAAGAGAATAAAAGCAGTAAAAGGGAGAAACCACACAGCGATCGACGAAGCGCATTTAGATCAACTTGACCGACCTCCAAAAACGTCTAAATAGAAACTACTTCCGAAAATTAAAAGGATGAAAATCAAATTAACCATGGGGGTGGTGGAAAATTCAAAAACCCAAAAAAGGTTCCCGGTCAAACATAAGTACACAGTTACGACGAGCAAACAAATCACCCTGCGAGTTTTCACGCGAGTTACCATTGAGTTAACATCCGAGGCAGAGATCACGAGATCGATCAGATCACTCAGGGAAAAAGTCCACAAGTACCGAATATAATTCATACATCACGAAAAAAAAATATATATATATATATATACCGAAACGAATTGTAAATCTAATGGAATTTCACGATGCAAAAGGCCCGTTCCGATGAAACTGACTCGATTTTAAGGGTTGTTTGCCGCGGGGAGGGAACCAGGGGGAGACTGGGTGTGGGGTTGAATAAGTGTAGCCGGAAAAAATATTTGGGTAGCTTTCTGGGGTGGAAAAGCTGGAAAAAGTTTAATTTATACGGGACAGCGTGAAACGGTTATAAAGATATTTTCCACGCGCAGAAAAGTAATAAATTCCCGAGTCCGCGGATAAAATTTTTTTAATCCTTAAAAACCTTTCTCGTTCCTTTCTGCGTTCACCCCATACCCATCCCCTCGATCCTTCCGAAAATCCCATGGGCGCCCATTCTGGTGCCACGTCGGGTCCTACAATCTCCTCGGCTGAATTCCTCCTACGCAACGGTTGACTTGATTATTCGACTTAGAACCACGACGAAAGTGATTCTCATTAAAACTCCAATTAACACGAGTGAAAACCTGAGGATTTTCTTCGGAAAAGTTTGGTCAATTGCCCGTGAAAGACGTGTCAGCAGTACGACCGAGAGAATCTCCTTAAGAGCTTGTGTACTCCGAACGGAACGTTTGATCTCACCTGTAATTAAGAAACAGGCAGACAAACTTTCTTCACGTTCCTTTAAGTAACGTCGCCAACTTAACTTCGGCTTAAGTTAACTTAAGTTCCTAACTAAAGTTCGCCTACTCAAACTTAAGTATTTGACCTCTTCCAGTATAAAATGAGCGCACAACTTCTACTAGGACTCTCCATTTACTTCCAACTTATCACGAACAACATGCTAAATCAACGTAAAGTTCTTTACCCTGTGTCAACCCGTTCGACTCCTTTACCTTTTAACCTTTTGTTCTTTCTTTCTGACCTTGGGCAATTACAAATTACAAACAATGACGACAAAGCATCCCTACGCGTTCTTCTGACATGTCTTTGATCAGAACTTTGCCTTGGTTCCACCCCAAAAGTATTTCGACAATCGAAAACTCATCACTCGAAGCTCTTCTTGCCGGTTCCCTGAATCTTTTCAAAGAGTCGACAACTTTTCCACATAAAAACTAAACACCCTGCCAACGTAGTGTAGTCTCATTCAAAACACCGACGCTTCTCCATGACAAACATAAAATATTCCAAAAACTTGTTATAACAAATAAGTTATTGCTAGTCTTACCTTTAACTAGCCCATAATAATCTGTCTTCTATCACTTTTACAAACACTGAATCATCCGAAAACGCAATGAATAAAAAACGTAGCACCTAATTTGTCCTTGTCGGAATACAGCAAGTAGTGGTAGTTCTCCTGCTCCACTGCTTCTCTCGATATCAGGATCACCATTATTAAAAGGATGAAAAACACCACACTCAACTCCACTAGAGCTCTCTCCCAATCATTGACGCCTCGGTACCCACGTACCAGGTATACCACCAGGACACTATCCCTCTGGAGAACAAACGAAGCTCAACTGTCCACTGCTCCATCCAAGTCGTATTGTGTAGCCAAGGAGTACCATTTGCAGGTTCAACGTTGTCACGTACAGAAGGACAAGGGTGACTCTGTGTTGCCTAAGTGTGTCACAACGTACTAGAAAGATTTTCCTGCCTTACTGATGAAGGCTCGTACCCTTTAAGCTCGCCTGCTCCCAACAGCATCCTTTCGACATGTCCACCCGGCAACTCGACCGTTACGTGTCTTTCAACTGCCCACACGGAGACTCAAGCAGCGCATAAACCTCCCGCTAATCTCGTGCAAACGCCATAAAAAAATACGTCGTAAATTAAAATCAAGATGAAAATATCGCATCGTTAGATTTTATCGTAAACTTTAGACTGGTCGAACTAAAACCCCGACCAAGTCGTTTTTAATTCTTTTCACCCGACTCCATCGCACACGCCATCAAAATCCTTATGGTTTTCTCCCGACCAATCCAACGCAAACCTTACGGGGCCGAAGAGAAAGAAGTCAACAGAAAGAGTTAAAAACCGGGTCATCGTGGCACCAGACTCAGTTCCCAATTCTCCCTCTCATTCCCTTTCTCTCTATTTATTTCTGAAAGCTGAAAAACTTTATCAGTAACTATTATTAGTTTTTATTTTGTCGGTTATGTTCTTTTCAATTTTATTCCTTCAATTGATGCGAAGTGTCGTGGCAGAAAAGTCGCCGAAACGTCTCTTCCCTCACATCCCTTTTCACTATTCCCTTATTTGATTTCAATGTAACCAAACATGATAGCGTGTGCATTCGAAGGTAGCAGTGCAACTTGTCACTTCCAAATTTTATTTTATTTTTTTACTTCATAACAAGTTACTTAAACTTAAATTATTTCAGGCAAGAAAGTAAGTGCACTTTCAGTTGGCCGGGAGCCCACTTGTCAGAACCTAACTTTAATTTTTTGCAGTGTTGCTGACATTTCACGAAAAATTATTATGTACGTCTGTAGGCATGTCGCGAGACAGCAGTAGTAATTTTTTAATCAGGGTACCCATCATAAATAAAAGGTCTGAATCAATAAACATGAGATCTACACGAAGAAAACAATAAGGATAGTTGCGAACCAGGGTTCCCACGGCGACAAAAGGGGGCTGTTGAACGGAGTAGAGAAAAATGATGGATTGGAACCAGGTTTTGGGGCATTAGAAGAGAAGAAGTACAAATAAAAAGAGGTTATTCTATAGCATCTATCTTATCCTGTGGTTGATTTGTGATTTCTTGTAAAGTTTTTGAAACGAAAAATAAACTTTGAAGAAACATAACGCAAAAGGGTTATTCCTCCGTTAAAATCAGAAGTGGGCCCTAACGCAATGATTCAAGACCGCAATATCACGAGCAGTGACAGACAGAAGTGAAGGAAACTCTTTGAGGTACAACAACAACAATTTTGACAGCTTCTCAAGATTAAGAAAGGAACAGAAATTTAAGTAAATTTAAGCCCTAAATTTAAGCAAAAGCTTGGTGTACCACGGGCTAACATCTTGCGCAAAAACCAGCCACCGATGCTGCTGAGTCAGTCACCAAAAAGATCAGCATCATCATTGTCGCCTTAAATCTACCGACATAATCTGGCAGTAGGTGAAGGAACAATTTCTTGCCAGCATCCGAAAACCCTGCAGCAACTTTATACAGGGTCCTCAACAGCAAACCCCTAGAAGGCGAACACGAGTGGTCAGCACACGGAAAGGTAAAACTGTAGTTGACATAGCTGCTGCTGTGACATGTTTTGGTGTACGTACGAAATTCACAGTAGAAGTCTTATGCGATCCAATGCACACCACAAAGTACAAAAAATGCAGTGATGTAGTAAGATTTATCACTGAAAGGGGTAGAGTAATTAAGATCTGCTGTATATGCAAAGCAGACAAGGGATCCGGGTTAAAAAAAACAAATGTAAAAGTTATGTAGTTGCGAACGGCAACCTTCCCAAGCAGAGATTTATCATCTTAAGTGTCCACTTCGTGGAGGCCATCACGGAGGCTCTGCTCCACTTGGAATCGTTTCCGAATTTCGATTGCGTGCTTGTCGAGTTCGGTTAGTTAGAAGAAAGATTAGAACAAATTTATTCAACAGGAGAAGGAGCAAACTTCTTTCCTTTCCATTGGACTCTTTCCGGCTCTCAACTTCCATGAGAAATCGCACGCCATTTTTAATCTCCGTTTATTTGCCATTAAATCAATTTGCTTTATTACCCTCGCTTAATTAATTACATCGATAGATTATTTCCGGATTTATTTATCGAGTTATTTATCACCTTTTTATTTGTATTACAATCGAACTTGTTTCTCGTTGTGTTGAGAATATGAAAGTGTTGGTTTTGTTGGATCGCACTTTTGTTATTCAGGCCTTCAGGAACCTGTGACATGTTGATGAGACTGGGAGTACCTGTTAGCCTGTGGCACTACCTGTACTACTCCCTGTTACTCGGTTCGTGAGTTAGTAAAAATATCAGGTACCCGGCAGTGTATTGGGGAAGCGTTAAAGGTGACTGTATCGTGGAGATCCTTGGCAGTACGTAGTAGTCCGTTGGTGAATTATTGAAGGGGCCTTCATGATTACAACCACCTGCCAATATGTTCGAGAGGTCTTTATGGTACCTGTGAGTTTGTCAATGAGGCGTTGGTTACACCTTTGATGTCATTAAAATGTAGTAGGAGGCCTGTCAATATGCTGGAAAAGCCACAGCAGTACCTGTGACTGTTACGGAGGCCTTGATGGTTCAGGTGAACTTATTGACCCTTGTGGTACCGCAATATTTCTCCTGGAAAGTTCTTTCCCCCACACAACATCCTTTTAAAGTACCTGCTACACATTTTTAGAGTTCTGCCCTCAAATCTAACACGTCTTCCTCCTCGTCTGATACCTTTAGTTCTTCCTTCACAATTCTTTCTGCTCAAATTAGTCCTACTCGCTCGTCTCCTCTCAACTTGTACACATACAGACTTTCCACCTTCTTCCTCTCACACTTCCACTTCCTTTTTCAACTTCCGTTCCAGCTGGCTCTTATTCTCCTCCCTCGGCTTCTACAATTTTTTCCCTTCTGGTCATTAATTCCCTTCGATTGATTTCCTCGTTTCGCATTTGCACATCTCTCTTTTCTCTCCGGTTCACATTATCTCTATCGCACTTCTCCTTTCTCACTTCATTAATTTCCATCTCTTTGTCTTTGCCTCTTTCTTGAGACTCGTGACGAATAAATAACGTCGAGTTTTTCATGGCTGTGGCGTCTTTCCCATTCCCCGGATTTGCTTTCTCGCGTTTCGCAGACGACTTTACACTAGATTAACCTTACACATTCGTTCGACAGATTTTTAAAAATATATTTCCTTTTCAGACAAATTTCCTCTATTGCCTATCACACTTTCAAACGTCCTACTTGTCCGCTTTCGTCGTTCAACACATTCTCCTTGACAAGGATTAACAACCACACTCTATATTTATAATAATATAATTAATATTACAAGTAAACCTTGCTCCAAAATCATAAAAGATCGTGTGTAAATTATATTATAACTCTATAACTTTAAGCGAATAGCAATTACCGTTCCAAAAAGAACTCTTACCATTGATGATGCCAGCAGCTGGGAAGGCTGGCGAAACGTTTGTGAACGAGGGTCACCCCCGTCACCAAAACAGGACACGACAAAAAATAACGATAGGTATGCACACAAAAAAAGATGTACACGATATATGTAACATAATATGCAGAATCTAATGATTCTTGGGAAGAATTGGTCGGTCATTGACTGCAGTACTTAAGTATCTATGCACTTAAAATTACATTATATATTTTAATACTACTGAAGTATCTAAGTCCTTTCTTCTGAATTGGTTTCTCCACTCCCTTAATTCCCTTCAGTAAGGCTCATTCTCTACATATTTGCACCGGGGCCTATCTTCCTTTCCTTGCAAAATCATCAAATACACCCGATAAATAACCCGCACGCGTCAACGTAGTTAAGCAACAATAGAAATTTAATTTAACAACTTGTCTACCTGATAGTGAGACAATAAATATTTATGTAGGTAGAGAGAACACTGCGATGCTCTCTCTAATGCCCTAACTAATGGCGCACCGTAACATTTAAACGCAGACGATACTCAATCGTTTTAAGCGGATTTCCCCGATCCGTTTTTTTCTTTATTGCTTACCCGGTGTTTATTATTACGTCACAATTACCTGTATAATGTATAATTATATTGCCATAATTTGTCACAGGCGGTGCTATTAACAACCTTTTTATTAACTTTTTTATTGGTCCGATGCGTGCGTTCGACGCTCACCGGAAATGCAACGCACTGAAAAACGGACATGAGAGCTGTAAATTATTTCCCACCCAATCCGTCTTGTTTTATGTTGTTCTTTTAACGGCTTCATCTTTCTCTCTCTTGCACCACTCAAGTTCCTCTCGTTTTCGTTCGACAGATCGAGAATTCTGGTACGAGGAAGCCCGCTCTGCTCTCCGGCGTCGTCTCCAGCAGAATCCTCCCAGCGCCGGCACCAAGGCCCACGCACGCAACGTCATACTCTTCGTGGGAGACGGCATGAGTTTGACGACCATCACGGCCGCCCGGATACTCAGGGGTCAAAGGTTAGGCCGGCTGGGAGAAGAACACGAGCTCGCCTGGGACAAGTTCCCGGCCGTGGCTTTAGTCAAGGTACGCCCGCCCGTCCACGGTCTCACTCTCACTCTCTCACCCGGCACCCTACTCATCCAGGTGTTTTCTTTTTTCAGACGTTCAACTCGGATGCTCAGATCGGTGAATCTTCAGCTTGTGCCACGGCTTTAATGTGCGGCGTTAAAGCCAATTTTGAAACTCTCGGACTCGACACGAGAGGAAAGTTTGAAAATTGTTTATCGAGTTTCTCATCTAAAGTGCCTTCTTTGATTGACTGGGCACAGGAGGAAGGTGAGTTGTCTTTTTAACTAGCCCCCTTCCACTTAATCCTACTTATCTTTTCCGAAATTTGTGCTGCTTTCTCTATGGAACTACAACTTTCTCTTTACTTCGTCCCAATTCTTCTTTCCCTTCTCCTAGGTTCTTTTGTTGAAGAAATATTAATAACTGCGGTGTGTCACACTTCGAAGACCATAACATACAATACGTGTGCGTTTATTAATAAAAATAAAAAAAACCCAAAACACCAGCTCCCTAACTAATGTCTTTAAAATATGCGACAAACATTATTTCATTTAAAATTATTTGTTTTATTTCGTTCTATACCGCAGTGTATACTAAACACACATGATTTCATATATAGAGCCCTAATTTTTATAATTTTTTATAATGCTTAACGAGGTATATTTTTATACTAAATTTATATTATTTACTTTTACATTTTTATTTCTCATTGCCACCTTTCAGAAACTTGTATTTTTTATTATTAAATAAAGTTCATTTCGGTTCATTTATTACAACATAAAATCATATTACTATTTACAGACACATAAGGGCACGCTAGGCTGTACTGCATGTCCGACTAGGGTTATAAACTTTCTCCTACAGAAGTTTCACCATTTCAAGTTTTCAAAAGTTCAAATACTATTCTCTTCTAATATATAATCAGTAAGCCATAACCATTTTACCAGAAAAACAACTCTATTACCAGGCATCTTCCTATCCTCCTTTATTTAGAAACGAGAAATCCTTTCCCGTTGTAATTTCTCATCGCCTTTCCGCATCTGAACCTGACAACAGCGGAAACAAGCTCCGTGCTGTCGGTCGACAAACCAGGAAAAAAACACAAAATGTCGTGTGGAAAACGAATTTTCTGCATCTTCAACGAGGCTGAAGCAAAGATTTTGTGACTTCGTACACGACGAATGCGAAAACGTGCGTGAAACGCGAGCGGACTTAAAACGGATGACTTGAATATAAAAAAAAAACATAAACTCAGAGCTTGGAGTGCAGGCAGGTGCTTGAAAGTAATTTTTTCGAGTTTCCCAAACAGCAGAAATTGTGCACGACGTTGCTAAGGTTCCACGGCTTAGTGAAACGTACCACGACTAGATGTAATCAGACTGTTGGCACAAAAGGATGTACAATGTTTACAAAATAAAGTTTGTCAGTTTCAGCTGGAGAAGAGGGAGACAACAAAGTTGGACATTAAATGAAAGAGCACTGCTGCACATTGCAGATTCTGGTGCAATGCCAATTTTTATAGAATGACCTGATAGTTAAGTTATGTAAAGATTATAATTCCTCGTCATTACACTGAAGCGCTCTATGTAATGCGTTCAACTTACATAATTTTACTTGGAAACTTTTTCTAATTTCCTTTTTCGTCATTATTTCACATTTTTCCACGTTAGTATCGTCATATTCCTGTAACACCACACACATGCCTAAAAATCATTTATGCAATTCCTTCCAACAGAAGAGTCTAGTTGCTTTTTATACCTAGTGAACTTTAACTTTAAAAACACTTCATGATGTAGAATTTATAAGGGTTATAAGCGTTTATTAATTGCAACCAATGTTTCTCATCTTTCATTGCACAAACTATTCAGAAATTCATTGCAGTTGCTCTGGTTAAGTGCATTCAAAAAATTGTCAAATCTCCCAATAAATCGCATTAAGCAATGCTTTAGCGCATTTTGTGTATAACAATTAGTATGTTGCACTGAATACAGCCGCATTCGTGGTGCTTATTTCAGTGTCATACTATGCTAATTGCAACCTTTGATGAGCAGACATAAGAAGGATTAGTTCTATTCAATAAATATGGCAAAATAAATATTTTAACTTCCATATTAATCCCTCAATCACTACATTCCATCATTCAACGTAAGGCAGTTTGCCTATTTATTTTTACAGCTTGAACAAGTCATTTTTTTGTCAAGCGTACGACCTGATTCGCACATGTTACTGGTTCATCCCCTTCTTTCAAAGTTATTACAGCAATTTCATCTGTACATTTGACCACAGCTCCCTTGATATGTTCACGCCGGTACGACCAAAAAATATTGTAAACAGAAAGCAGGTCTCACACCCCGCTGTGATTGACATTTTGCGAGCCGTGTCAGCGTACGGTGTTCCTTAATTCTCTAAACGCGGTTCACAGGCTGTGAGTAACAGAAGGAGAAACTCAAAACAACGGGGAAAAAATTTAAATAAGTAAAAAGAGAGAGTGCGTGAAAACGCGGGTCCGATAGATCGACACATGGCGACAAAGCAGCACAACTACACGTAAGCACAAATGCGTCAACATAACATAAACAAGGCAAACGACATTCGCGACATTTAAATTCAACAACGGCACTGTACTTGCACTGAACTTGTAGAATTGAGTCGAGCATAAAAAAAATAATGCAGTGCACCGAGAGGAGAGCCTCGTGTCAACCCGCCTGAAAGCTCGGTTGCATCTGCATTTTATCCTCTTCGGAAAACTATACATGTTTTATAAATATATATAATTAATTTTTCCATTTTTGAATGAAATCTTTTTGTTCCGCGAAACCCGCGCTATGCAACTGGATCATCTGCCAGTGCAGCGGTGCAATGATTTATCTCATTTTATTATTCCGCCACCATTTCGCTTCTTTTTCTTTCTCCCTTGTCCTCCATTTTATTTGCTCCCTTTATTTATGGCGTCGTCCCTTTTTCTGTCTCCCGTTCGCATTCATTTCGGCCCTGGACCCATCAGACTCTTGCCCGACTCTCACTTCCCATTGCGGTTTTAATGAACGGGAAAATCGTATACTGTAAATCATTCACCCTTTTCCGACTCGCAAGAAAAGGTACAAAGGCAGGTCAGATTTCACTTCTGAATTAACCAACGAGACATCTTTAGTGTTCGACACTAAAAACCTGGCAGTAAGTTTCTGCGGACGCGGTCCCATCTTCCAACTTTACTGCAATTCTGCATTTCAATGCCTTATGACTGTATTACTCCTGACGTGTAGTCATTTCTTGTACGGTACACACATTACTGCTATTCCACCTGGCCTAGTTTGTCGTCGCAATAGGTACTCCCTATATAATTTGAATTTTTTTATATAAACGATGTGCCAAACAATGAAAGGTTCTTGTCCACACATGTTTCTTAATCGAGTCAATTTCCTTGGCGACTGCGAGTAGTTTTAACTATTACTTACGCATAATGAGTTGTATAAGAAACGTGTGCACTTGGTTTTACCCAAAAGATGGCAACAAGGCCAAATGTCAAATTTTAATTATCAAAAGTTCACTTGATCACAGGCAGATGTCTCAAAGAACCCTCGTTACCGTATTTCCAGGTAAAAAGCTCTTCTAAAATGATCGCTATCAGTTACATGTTCATTAGCTCATTTTGTTTTATACTTTCTCTGTATACGGATTTTCAATAAATAAATTTTGTCTCCCACTCCTATTCCCAGCAGCTGGGCCATTAAATTCAGGTATAAATTCGGGATGGAATCTGGGGTTCGCCAGCAAAATCGAGGCATCCGCTTTCAAGACAACGCACACATCACACCAACATCCGGTCCTATTATTTTCTTTTTATTCCTTTCAACCGACTAGACAAGGGTCACCAAGTGTTTCAACTCAGACACCAATTCGAGTTACAATTCCAAATTCGCGAAGGGAAACATCTACAACACATCCACTCTACATAAACCGTCTACAAAACAAAGTCATCTCATTTTATCACCAAAATTCTACAGACCTAGACCAGTCAAAATACGTTTATTTTAATAATAATAATTATTATTGTCACTTGTTAAAAAAATGTTATTGTCTCAGCTTAAAAAAAATGAATTTGGTAAAAGTTAAAACTTCAAAGTAACCTAGAAAAGTGATGACATACAAGGAAAAGAAGGTAATAAATTTAAATTAATAATTTTAAATATTGTAGTGTACAATATACTCGTTGGAAACCTACAATGAACTTTCTGACTAGTTCACATGCAAAATGGGTCAGTTTTTTATAAGAAAGGAATAGCAACCACCCGCCAAAATTTCATGTAAAAGTCACGAATACTAATAACATCATTAGACTGTAACTACAACACCTACTTAAGAAATAACTACACAAGAATTTAAGTATATAATTTCTCTGCTGCGACTCAACTTATTCTGACGGTATTGTAGTCCACACACACAAACACAAACTTTCCCATTTACACTTCCTCTAAGACGAGCTTTCAATATTGTCAAGCACAAGTCAACCTCCCTGTGTTTGCAACCTTTTCACGACTCGTCTGACTACCTACTGGCACACGCATAACTCCACACAGATATTAAAAATTTCTCAAATAATGTCACATTACGATAAGACGTTTCCTTATCAATCCCACATTAATATTGTAAATATTACTTATGCATGTGAATTTTGCTGACAAGTGTAAGGCCCAGAACCTGACTCCTTCCCCACTTTCTCCATGTTTTTCCATCTTGTGCAAATTCGCATCATCGATTTTTCAATTTTTTCAAAAAAAAAACCTCATATTCTCGTCACTTCTCCTTCCCATCTTGCTTTCTTCGTGCCTCCTCCTGCCTTTCTTTTCTATATCACTTCGATTACAGCTTTCTCGGATTTTTCTCCGCGGCGCTCCCGTATTCCACACGTTCTCTCCCGAAAATTTCTCATTTCCCAAACTTAAAAAAATAAACTTTTATCTCTTCTACATCATGCCTTCTCTATTTGGAGAAAAAGTTAGTTGCTCTGATCGAATCCTTCGGAAATCCGCACGCAACGGCACGCAACACAGGCGCGAGTTTCCAGTCAAACAAAAATCCGGTCAAGAAACCACCCCTCTGGAAACCGAGCGGAAGGCCGCGAGCCGCTCCGAGTCTTTTCCACCCCCGAAAAGTTAGGTACGCAACCCGCGGTTGTGAAAGTAACTTAGACTCGAGGTCCGCGCCATTGTTCTCGGCCCTTTCATCACAAAACTTAAATTGTACACGCGGTATGTACATCGTAGCTCGTTACTCACATTGAAAATTTATACTGAAAATTTCAACTACCCTCTCGTAATATATTTAAATTGCAATTCAAGTAATCTGCGGCCCTAATTAACCCCCGGCGGAAATGAAGTGACTTCGTCGTCCTCGTCCTCGTTCTCGTCGTCTTGCCTTTTTCAACCTTTTGTTTCCGGTTAAAAGCATTTTCGCCCGCCTTTCACTCCTTTAATTGAACTTTTCAAAATGAAATTACACCCCTAGTGTGCCTTACTCTTGTGCCTCCCCAGCAACACACACACACACACACGTGTATTAATGCCCCCGGAATTTTCGCTACTCTTTCTCATCTTTACTTATTGAACAAGTCAATTGGGAAAGGTTCGAGAGTTGGAAACCTACCGGACGCCTAGTTAATTTAAGTTGAGAAAACTATGTAAGAAGTAATAAATAAAAACTGTACAAACAACTAAGCACAGATTTTTACGACAAGAAACTTTCAATTGTATCAAACAAACGTATACCGAAATAAAATACAACTTCTTAATGCGGTCCCCTGTATTTCTCTATATACTCCAGCTAACATATTTTCTAAACCGGTTGGTCTATGGGAAGTAAGCTGCAAACCCCGTAAATCGAAGAGGGAACTTAACTTGAGTTTAACTTAAACTCATTCAAGGCCAAGAAAGGCATGAAATAACTGTATGAATTTGGCAACTGTCTCGTTTTCCTAATGAAATATATTGCAGGGAAGTTGTTGATGATTCAGTTTTGGCAAACATCACTCAACGTTTTGGCAATTACGTGTAGAACTGATGGCATTTACGATTTCTTTGATTTATGGAGGCTTGAGAAAAACGGTAATTATTTTGATAAAACACAAATAAACCCGTACACGTTTTCTTCTTTATTCCTCCAACTTATAAAGACTCTGTTGAGTGACATTAAACAGAACGAATCCGTCAGATGAAGTTACTTTTTACTGGCGGCAGTGCGACCACCAACAGTACCTTCTTTTTTATTAATTTCAGGTAAAATGACGGGAATCGTGACAAACACACGAGTGACCCACGCAACTCCGGCGGCTCTCTACGCTCACACGCCAAGCAGGTACTGGGAAGACGACGGTAAAATTCCGCCGGCCTCACGAAAATCATGCAAGGACATAGCAAGACAGTTGATAGAAGACGATCCGGGAAGAAACATAAACGTGAGTTTTATTTTCAAAACTTTTCAAAGAGATCTTAACCAACCTTAGTTAAATTAACCGGAAATAGAAAAGCGATCGCCATTTTAATTTGATCCTTTAAGGTGAGCTACTTGGCTAAATGAATTCCTCTTTCTGAGTTTCTCAGAAGAAGAAAAAGAAGCACGGATGAGTTTGTAGAAAAGGGTGAAAAGTTAGGGGCGACCTTAAAAGAATAGAAACGACCTGGGACCTCGCTAGGAAGTCACGAAAAGTCAAACTTCTCGAAATCTATCAAAGTCTACGCATCTCGCAGTTCTGTCTATTTTAGTCCTTCACCACGCCGCGACCATTTCAACTTTAAATCTATTAAAACGATACACATAATATAAGCAGTAGCATATCTATTCCACTCCCTTTATTGCTCCTCTTCCTGTCTCCTATCCACTCCACGGCAACTTCCCTGCATAGACTTGCCCCTTCGTCTATTGCAGCTCACATCGAACTAATTTTATTTCTTCCTTCGACTTTGACACTCCCCTATTTATATACCGACTCTAAACTTCATACTATTAATATTACAATAATTTACGTATTTGTTGTGATTCGTGCTATTTAGGTAATCGACTGAAGAACGACCGTTTTCTTTCCCGCTATCGCTGTTTACTCAATAAATAAATATACAGTTTAGGGATTTCTTTTTATGTTCACCATTTCACCTATTCAGTAAATTTTATTTAAGCCACCGACACATATATCTTCCAATCTGTCGTGACAACTAATTTGACTGACTAGTAACGTGACCAGTTTCGTGTGACCGCAGTTCGTTACGTGAGTATTGTACACCTGATGCAATTCATCTTAAATGACAGGTCAAATGAAAGCCAACGATACTTGCCCTCTCACAAGGCACAAACCATCACCGTTTGAAAATTGAACATAAAAAAAGCAATATAGGAAACGTATACGTTTCACGACACTTGATATTTTAGTTGGACCTCAACGTATGAGTTAGTTTATGCAATCGAAAGTTAATAGTCTCGTTAGGTCATAAACTCGTCATTCCCAGGTATCCTGTGGAACCTTTTTACCTTCCACACGCACACATACACACACACACATTTAAGTACATGCCTAACTTCGTTGGAAAATAGACAGTTTTATTTCTCTTCGACCCAAAACTGATAAAACTAATTTCCTTTGGCCGATGTACCATTAATTTCTTTGAATTAACTTTCTCCATTTCTTTTACTTTTTTCCGTCCATTCGAACTGATTTTTTTTGCAGTGAAGAGCCTTCTGCTTCCACGTTTTCATCACTTCGCGATGAACTTCTTTCGTGTTGTGCCATCGAAATCTGCCTACTGCCCTCGGTTTATCTTGTCTATTGTTTCTAACCGTCCTGGCAAGTCTCTTCCGTTCAGAGAACGAGAACTCCTCCTGATCGATCGGATCCCATTGTGTTTACACTCGGATCTCCTCATTTGCATTACATTTCCCGGTTTGATTTGCGTAGAAGCGATCTCTTTAATCAGTTCGAAACGATTGTTTTTGAAAACAGCGAATCTTCCCTGAGAAACGACGTCTCTCTCTCTCTCTCTCTCTCTTATGTTTTTTTTTTTTCATTTTCGTCTTAAGAATAAACAAGAATAAAAGGATCAAGCATCGAGTTCGATTTCTCCCGATCGGAAATTCCAATCGAAACACTTTTAATATAATCGGAAAATGGTTCCAAAGTTTTCAATTTCGTTTTGTCTTCTGTCTGTCTGTGTGGTGTGTGTGTGTGTGTGTGTGTGTGGGTGGGTTCTCAGGTACTTCAACCCTTTCGAGCAATGACAGCGACATCCCATTTGCTTAATTAGATGGCAATCAGGAAGTTAGAGCAGGGCTTTTTGACATCTCTCTTGTTAGTCGATTAATTTTTTTTTTAATTACACGATCACAATCTCGGAGCCACTTATTTCGTGATTTAGACATTTATGTTATAAAGAATTCCAGAGCTTCTGAAACTGTAAATAATTCTGCTTTTTTCTATGGCACAATAACAATAAATGAATGAGCAAAATAACACACGTAACGATATGTTGAATAGACCCATACGAAATTTTCAAACAGAACTTACGATCTGTTGTACCGGAGAACTAAGAATACAAATTGACAATTCCAAAGGTTCTAATGAACACATAGTTTACTAGACATAACACACATAACAGACATTAAAGTAAGGTTACACCACATAAACAATACTACAAAAGCTAAAAATAAATCATTAGAAAGGCCTAACAACATAACTTCTTAGGAATACCCCTGAAGAAGCTTTCGTTCCCGTCAACCTCACACCAAGAAAAAAAACGAGCTTTACTGTCAAAATTCTTAAGGTTAAAAGTAAGAAGCACTAAGTAACTTATCTCTCATCTTGCACCTAACACAGAGTAATAATATTTTTGTATTGAGGCTGGCCGCTGACCCCAAACCGCAAATCCTTTTTCTTCAACACGTGTGTGAGCCTTTAAGGGTGTGCGAGCCCCGGGAGGAAGGGATAAAAGCTCTCGGCTAAGTGTTATTAACCAAATCCACGAAATGACCTAACATATTGAGCGAATGAAGATTCATTGACTAACTTCAGGGAAGATATCCTTGAGGTGGAATGAAAATCAGGGATCGGGGGTGAAAGTGCACAAACCTTTTTCAACCTTTTTAACCGGCGAACTCTCAGCACCACAAGTAAATTAAAATCGTCATTAAAATGGAGAAAGCGAAAAGCGTCGTATACTTCCTTGGAAAAATATTTTTCTTCTTTTCGATGGAGCTTTTTTCCCAAGCATTTCGCCCTTTTTCCTTTCCGTCTCCTTCTCTCTCAGCCATACCTCCTCCGTTCGCCATTTTTCTTTCGGCCCATCTGCCCTCCACACGCAAAATTCAATTGAACTCCATTTTCTCACGGAAATGATACTGACTTCGACGCTATTCTTCTCTTCAAATCCTTTCTAAACTACAATTCCTTCGACTCAAGAACATGTTTCTACGCCTTTTCTACTTAAAACCCGTATTATAAACTATAACAAACAAAAGTACCATTGCTTAACACAAAGCATAACTATTTTTCTTATGAATTTATAAGTCAAGAGAGAGTGGAACATGATACGAAACACCTGCGTCGAAAATAACATAAACAACAGACGCAATATACCAGTAATAATGGTGTGCTGCATTAGACAGTGCACTACACGTGTAGTACTAGAAATAAAATTAACAATAAGTGAAATTGGTACTTATTAAGCCGTCACTTAAGTTATTAACGGAGCATAAACAAATGAGAATCTCAACAAACGAAAACATTATTTAATTAACTTCAGCCGTGGGAACTACATAGGAGTCTTCTAAGGTGAACTACCCCATTGAGGGGATGAAAACTAAACTCGAGAGCAGAATAGTAGCACGTGGTCACATTACCATAAAGGGTAATTTGGCAAGTCTGTTTAAAGGAGTCAAACTCTATAACGAAATGAAAATCATGGTTTTCGAGTCACAACTACTCAGAACGCCGGGGACAATAACAAGAAGCCGAAGACGTTTGAGGAAGACACTAGAAAAACAGGGGAAGAAAAAAATTAGAGCAATAAATTTACAAACATTCTCCAGATAAGAATAAAAAAGAATTTTTCTTTTTACGGAATGTTTTCGTGGAAGAAACAAAAACCTTTTCGCCTCCTCCCGCTTTGACATCTCCACCTTGGTACAACTTCTCGCTCCTGTCTCCCATCTTCCGTTTGCCTTTTCCTCCAGAAAGAAATTCAAATTTTTATTACGGCGAGAAAAACTTGAAAAGAACGGAGGCTGGAAAAATAAGAAACGTCTAACGGGACTAACGGGAAACTGATGACAAAACCAGAGCTTTCCATACGATCAATCGATAACGGATAAAAGCTCAGAGATCAATTTTCTCAAGGACTCTCATTGGATTTTATTGCGTTGAAAGTTTTCCCGGTCAGAGTGAACGAATGATTTGAGTTTGCCGTTTGTAAGCGACAACAACACCAACAGAAAAGCTCTGAAATTTTCGCAAACTATATTTCACTTATGTTTTCTCTACAATAACCGTGAGACACACAACTTCAACACAACTATTATTATACATAGTTTAAGTACTCTTCTTCTTCTTGAGTAAGAAGAGCCGTTAAAATCACATTGCGACGATGTTTACCGTTTGAAAATATATTCGTACACATATTTTCAATATAGAAACCACTTCGAATGTCTCACTTGCTTGAAATTGTAATTGTATCACTCTGTTTCGCACACATGTCACCAACCGAGTGTAAAAAAACAATCCCATGCCAGTCTTACCAAAATCCTGAAAGTATCTTATCAAACTCCGCACACACAGACCCAGAAGCGCTCTGTCTAATAGACATAATAATAGAATGGAGCAACTTATTTAAAGTTACCATTGGCATGGCACTGACAACACTGATCTAAGCACTACTCTTAACGACACAAAAAAACGTTCAAATAACCAAACTCCATAAATTAAAACTAGATCTTTGCATTCCTTTCCTTGAAATGCCCATGAAACGCTAAAAAGTCTAAAACTCTGAAAAAGAATTTCAAACGTGAAAGCCAGCACAACTTAAACGGAAGCGAAATTCAAACGAAAGTTTACGTAAAAAACAAAAAAACAGTCAGAGACTTCTTAGAGGAAAATACCACGGCCTGCAAACCATTATTTATTACTCGTCTCAACTTCCTTGTCGTGTGAAGGTAAAACAGAAGTGGAAGTCCCAACTCCTGTCCGCGTTAAAAGGACAAGACGAACTCGCACCCTGACAACGAGCAGCAGAGTAAAGAGTCCGCAAAAACGCTGACCTCTAGACGTTAATAAAGTAATAAAGAAAATGTAAAAAAAATTTAATATACACTACAAAATAATAAAAATGTAAAATTATTAAATATAAATCTAACTATATTATATAAAAGAAGAAAATAAAAAAGTGAATGTTAAGTACTACAGAACAATAGCAACTAAAATACCATTTCGGTTGACGATTTTATGTACATTGGGTTTATTTATTACTTTTTTAGTTATACATATATTCATACGATTAGCATTAATTATACATAGATTCAATAGTAATGGTTGTGCCAGACATTAAGCATGCTTAACGAATATGTACTAACACTTGGCATGACTAGTCACATTATTTTTAACTCGAGGGTTATTTCTATACATTTGCTGTTTGCTATTATTTAGTTTTGTAGATTTATTACATAGAAGAAACAATTAAAAAAAACCTAGATGAAGAATTCCACAGTTACAAAAAAATTAAGGGCCCTGAACGAGGTGCTAGCTGAGGAATAACGATAGAAAAATCTTACAATAATGGAATAGAGCAAAATTCTTATCCAAACTTCTTAGAAAAAGAATGTAAGACATCCAGGGCAAACACAACAGCAGCAAAAACTTCAATAACTTTGTCTCATCTTTCGCAACCCCGAGAACAGCCACTTCTCGACCTTCGTTCCCATCAAATTCAACAAAATTCACATTTGCTCTCTTCCGTATCGCCATTTCTCCCAGAAATCAGACGATCGCACTTTCCAAATACCGATTTTGAATTTAATTTAAAGGAAATATTAATTTCCTATGTGACTTTCATATTCTTTTGCGCTGAGCAGCCCACACGTCGTGTCACCCACTTCCGCTCTCATCTGCCCTCGTCCTCTTGTCAGAATCAGACACGCGAACGACAAATTATTTGCTGCGGTTAAGACGATGGAGAAAATGGCGCTCGAAGCCCTGGGAAAAAGAAAAACAAAAAAAAGGAGAGAATCCAGTTAATGTGTGTTGTTTCCTCGACGTGCACAATCGGAACTGCCTAAACCTCCTGCCACGTAATTCCAGCTCACCACTAGGGCGAGTCTCCTGCCACGTAACAGAATCGAGCCCTCCTTAAATGAACCTCTTGCACGGTTTAAAAGTCAGAAAAACTCACCACCGGAGACGATACGTTCCCTAGGCCGTTCGCCTGCGTTTCTCTTAGCTTCTGTTCAAAGCTTTCCGATAATGTGAAAAGTAATACTTCTGTCTGAAGCGTTCAATCGTGAAAATGTCTTCGTTATATTATTCATCGCATAATGACGTTCTCTACCCCCACAACTCCCAGACATTCAAATATCCATCCATTATCATTTGAATATCGTTACATTTTTTCCAAGAAAAGTGTAGAAATTTCTAAAAGTCGGATAGCACCTTCTCGGTATCGAAGTCTAATTACATTTTCCTCAACTTTTCTCCAAACCTCGTTGTCAAATTACAACATACGACGCGACAATACTTCTACAGTGCGCGCTGTCGATTCGAATGTTGAGTACCGTGCACATGTCTACGCGCTACCTTTTTCACACTCTCGAGCTTTTGTACGGCAAAGTTAATAACGTAATGTCTTCTGACGTACTTTCTAATCTAAATTCAGACGGTGCAGGGAAAAAATATCAGCAGCAAAAGAAACAGAAAGCGAAAAATACGAGGGAACAAATCCCCGACCTGCACAATAGAGGAAACATATTTAACTGCCACCGAACATGAATGGGAAATTGGAATCTTTCCCCCCGGTTTCTTACCTTTGCACGATTTTATGTTTTTTCCGGATACATAATAACGGTACCATTATTTAAAATCAATAAAAAGATAACTTGAACGAAATCCAAAACGGCGGAACCGACACTCTCAATCGCTATGTAAAGTTAACCGAGACGAACGAATACGTTACGATTACACTGCAGTCAGAGCAAATGTAGGTTTGTAGTTTCACATTCCGTAACGAACCTACTTTAAAACGCACTCCACTTGTGAACCTTTCTGACTTTTACTTTGAGAAGAAAGGTCACGGGCATGAAGAAGTACACAAAAGGAGTTCGGTCTGATAAAAGTACGAGCAACGTTCCGGAAATAAAAGGTTTGCGAAAAGAACTCGTCAGAGTATTTCCGGTTCCTAGTTTCCGGTTTCCCAAACCTTGCCACCTTTCCTTCTCTTCTCCGCCGCTTGCCTTTCGAGGTTTTCTCGACAGAAAGGTGGCAAAAACCGAGTTCCGATAATTGGAAAAAACATAAAAGCAACACTGTAGAGCTTGCTGAAATGCAGCCAGATTTTTGTAAAAACGTTTTCACCCCTGGGACCGAGAAAACATTTTTATAAAAGTAACGAGAAAAGTGAAATCTGAAACTTGGCCCTTTCGGCCCTTCCTGCCACTTTCCTTTTCGCCCGACAGAACCCGGTTTTTTTTGGGGGGAACCGGAAAAGGGAAACGTAACGTTTCTATTTTTAATAAAAGGAAACATTTCCCGACCGTTGACTGAATACGAAGACTAAATATTTAAAATTCGACCCGGACTCCACACTTCATTGCCCTATTACTTCCGTTTCCGGTTTTTCTTTTTATAAAAAAAGGCTCGACTAAAAGGATTTTCAAATGGTCATGCACTTGAGTGAACCTGAAGATACGCCTTTTTTTGCCGAGTGCCCGTTGAAAGGCTCGAATTCTCCTCATGGGCCGACAAGTGGGAAACTTCAAAACGAAAGAAACGACGCGAAAATTTTGTCGGCGATGCAAAATCGCGGGGGCCGCTGCAGTCGAACCGTCAAGGAAAGCACGGGCCAAAATTTCTGTCTGCCACCTGTTGTCCTTTTCCAGGTGGAATTGTTCGTTACAATATGAAAATTAAAGTCGAAACTTTCGAAAACATTCACGTGTGGACGCCAATTTTATTGTTGAATTTTGCCGTGTGCAAAAAAGTTTTGTAATTCGTTTAAGTGTCTTTAGAATGTTGCAATTAACATACGGAAACATTTACACCGCAGAACCGTAAAAAACTGCAACTCATATATTTAGATTCATGTTAAATACAGTTCTCGTCTGCCTCTGAACTAATACGTCGTAGTTTAAAAAATTAGCTTTCAACATTACGCTAAACCTTCTATTTCTTGTACTAGTTTAGGGCAAGATCACTAAACAAGTCTTCTAATAATCAAAAAAGATTCCCTGGTGTGCACTACAACAAGGCGCCTCTCCCGGTCAGGTTCTGTCACTCGTAATAAGCAAGTCAATAAATAATAAAACAAACCACAACATCAGAAATGACAGAACAAAACGTGGCAAACAACAAACCAAAATGACGACAACTCCTGAAATCAGAGAAAGTCAAAACTCGTCGGAACCCCTCGAGAAGACAATTTTTCCAAGACCGGCGAGCAAATTTCTGACAGTATCAATCAATCAAATCAATTGGGAGCCAAAACCGATTTCGGAATACGAAACTGAGTACAAATAACGCGACTTGTTATTATAATAAGTTCCTTTAGCCAGAACAATGAGTTTCTTTCTCTCGCAACGAACTCATTCAAAACAGGAGCGCTCTGATACCGACGACGAGGAGGAGAAAAAAGGAGGAAACAGTTCCTTTTCCTTGATTATTGATCAAATTTCATTTTCAAGTACAAGAAAACGAAATCACCTGAAAATTGGTCGAGGGAAAGAGTAGTATAATAATTAAATGTGAAGAGGAGACAAGGAGAAGACGAAAGCAGACGATTCGGAGAGGAGAAAAAGCGGTTCGAATGTATGGAAGAATAAAAATGAATACTTCAAGTAATGTCAATAAATAAAATTGGAATAGATTGAGGAGCGTGGGGAAGGTTGAAAAGGTTCAGCCTCACAAGAGGAAACAAGTAATAATACAAATTTAATTTTTAATATGAGTCAAAACAAAGTAAAATTGGAACTGGGAAACGTAATAAAACAAGAGCTTGAAGATTCATTTGCTGTTGTAAAAAGTGAAAGAAGAAAGCAAAGCTGGCGAAAGGGAGAAACCGGGATTTCCCAATATGAAACAAAAACATCTGTAGAGAACCAGAAGACAAAAGTTACTTAGAAAACACATAAGAATCTTTTTTTTGTTCGTGACCTAAAAAATCTCATTGATTCATAGAACCTTCTTAGTATTTTAATTAATAACATGGATAGTTCTGGGGAACCTCATAACCAACTGCAACGTGTTCAACTTATTCATAAACAACTAACAAAATCCTATTTTTGGGAAACCTGTAAGAGATCCTAAGTAGACACAACGTACAATAATATTACTTTAATATTACTACTATAATATTACTACCAGTATTATTACTTTAATTGATATTATAACCGAATAATGCTAAAATCCTGCATAAGCAGTTTCTGCATAAGCAGTTTCTGCATAAGCAGTGAGTACCATGTGCCAAAGTCAGTATGGTGTCATCAATTCCATGTAACTCAACCAAGGCAAAAAAATAAAAAACAACGACAATAATTTAATATTAATGTATCATAATACAACCATTAAATTTACGGCTCGTTACAACTAAAAATGCAAACTTTGAGGGTAGTTGATCTAACACAAGAGCCTGTGGTGTTGCGATACTCCCAGGAAGGTTGACACTGGTTTTCGCAACAGTTTCAAGTAATCTTATAATCCAATAGTAAAATTGTTTAGATGTGTTTAAAGCATAAAGGAGAATCTCAAAATATAAGACTATTGTACAGATTCCTGATAAAGCAGTGGAACTATTATGCATACAAACAATTCCCACTACGAGTATCTAAGCTCCAAATTTACACGAGCACAACACAAACACAAGAGAAGAATCTTTAAATTCATTGTGACCAGACAAATAACTCGCTTCCCTCCCAGATTGTCTGCGTACAGAATTTTATACAGAGAAATTAAGCTATTTCCGAATACTTTTTAGTTTTTTTGTTAAAATTTGTATTTTCTCTATAATAATAATCTGATTCCAGAAGCAGAAATTTCGCCTATTGGTAGGAAAGAATTTATAATACTACATTTATATAATGAAACAAGTTATTATAAAACTTGAAAATAAAGAAATGAAAATAAGAAGACCTAAACGGACAGTCAGGAGAGACGAACAAGAAAGACAATCACCAAAGGAAGTTCATTTTCAACTTTTTTTCTTCAAAAGTTCTTCGTAGTCCTACAACATAACACGTAAAATTTAACATCATGAGCATAACGGGAAGTTTGGGTGCCTCGAAACCAAACCGGAAATGAGTTTTTACAAGTTTTTACAAATAATTTGCCATGAACAACAAATTAACATTCCTCTTCCACCGGCTTCTGCAAAACACCACTTTTCGCTCTTCTAACTCTACCCTCGAACTGCATAAATTGATCGTGCTGCAATTAGAGGGAGGTCAAGTGAAACACAACAGGAAATCTATCAAATTTTTGTTTTAATTAATGAATTCCGGTTGACTAAAGATAAGGCTTCATTATATAAAACATCTCTATAAATTAGTCCCAGCGGGAAAACTCTCAACTGAAATGGTAACAAGGTTTTCATCTGAGTCGGTATAAAACTGTTGGATGCAAAATCATATGCAATAATACAAAAGGCAAAAGGAAGAGGAGGAAATAAGTTAAGAAAAATTAAATCATTAAAATATACATAAAAAGCTTTTACAAAATGTAGGGAAAAGGAAAGAGAATTCACAGGTCATACCAAATATAGAAACAGACATAGAAGTTCTACGGTGTACTACAATGTAAGAGAATCAAACGTTCCCTCTACAAAAGCTGATACTTAGGTGGCTAGTAAACTGCAGTATTTCAAGAAATCATAATTGTTAACTTTTCGCGACGATTCTCCAGTTTAGTGTGACAATAAAGTAAATGCACGGAAAAGAATATCTGCCGGTACAAACCGAAATCATGATCACTACAAGCAAAGGTATCCGGCAAGTTCTAATAGATAATAGTTCACCCATTGGAAAACAGTGCAGACAAAGGCTAGACACATTGTTAATAAGTTGAGAGAATTTCAAACAGTACCATTTAACAATACGGAGGAAGCCACCTTCCCCAAATCAGAATCAGAAAACAACAACCCCCCAATCAATCAAACTCTCATACCCTTTCCCTCGGTTAATTTCAATTAACTAATGGAAAACAATACAGCCATTGAGACGGCGTCAAAGTTTGTCGAACTCAAACTGTCGCTTCATTGCAAACAACAGGTGTGACTTGAGACCTTGCGGCTTACACACGTGAGCAACTTTCCGGTTGACATTTGACCGGACCAAACAGACAAAGAAAAACAAAAGCAAGAAAGCTAAAGAACTCATTTCGGGGCCCTGTGAGACCGACGCAATTCCGACATTCCTCTTCATTTCATTCTCGTCTCAACCTTTTATTGTTTCCAAGTAACTCGAAAATTATACCTTCCGTTGTCTCAAAGGTGAAAAACTTGTCGAAACAAAGAGCTCCGACGCCACTCGTTTCAATTTCTGTCCTCTAACACGTTCGGTAGACTACTTTATCTATTATTACCTATCGTCTAAGTTTTAATCAGAAAATCTCTTAGTCGTATCACGTCTACACATACTTCATCACCTCAACCATTTTTTTATATAATCATATATACTTTTCTTGTATCTGTCTAATAAACCTGTAAAAATTAACATAAACGACATATACTTTATAAAGGAAGTATTCTGAAACCAATTACAATTCTAATTCGTAAGTTACATAAACCAAAAAGCATTTATGCCTATACAAAAATTTGTGTGGTGTACAAAAAATTACATCCACAATTTTATATACAAATGTGGTCATTTTTCATTATAAAAATCTTCGTCTTATTTTCTCATCAGTATAAACGATCTAGGAAATATATTATAGTGTTTGTAACTTTGCTCTGACTTTTTAGCTTTGTCTGGCCCGCGCCCGCCCACAATACTTTCATCCTTCAACTAGTCTATTAAGTTCATTTCTGTCGAAACACTCAACTTCTGTAATTGCTCCACTTTGAACTGTGGTTGTATTTTAGATTATTCTAATGAATGTGTAGCATTCTCTAAAGGATTGGTTTTTTTACGAATTAGCATCATTAAGCTGCGAGCGGTTGTGAAATTATGGCGCTTTCTTTACCCATATTTTTGACTTTTGAGAACGCTATTATAAACCATTTTCCTTCGGCCAATTTGGTAAAAACTAAACCATCGACTGTGAATTTCGTCAAAGATTACATGCAATGCAAATTCTTAGCGGTATAAATATAGCAAACTTACACACATGCTTAAATAATAATTAATGTAAGTGTATCTATAGGTCGTAATAATATTATGACTTCCTTCTTGTATGCTGATATAATTCAAAAATTTTGGCCACTTAACTTAATTTTTCTACTTCTAAATAGATTTCTTCCAGATCTTATAAATTATTAGACATACGTTTAGTACCCATGCACCGAGATCTTATTACACACGCGTAACGTACATTTTACACCCACGATTTCCAAAACTCTTTCCAATTTTCTACTCAAGGCTCAAGCACTTTTATTTCGTGCGAACCCCTTCAACCAGTCACCCTAAAACTTCCATTTACGGAAAAGAAACTAGAAATAAAAATCGTAAACACCACGAATAAATTTGTTTATATTCTCATTAAAACAATTCCTCCCGGCGTGGCAAATGTCGTCACTCGACTTTTACGAACTATTTTTATGCGCCGACAATGCCTTTAACGCGAGCAAATACGCTTTTATAATAGTCGTAACTATGCAAGTCGAAGTGATATATAATATCTGTGCGGTCCGCTGCTAACAAATTATAATTAGTGCATGTCAAGTCAAAAACTATTAAGACGCAATATAACGAGAGAGAACATTGATGAAATCGTAAAGAAAAACAAGCGGAATTAATTAAAGCAAATGACCGACAGCAAAGAAAAAATTTCATGCCGTTGTGCTTGTCTCCCTTTTCCTTTTATTCATTTTCGGTCAATGGGAGATTCCCACGAAGTTGCCTATCGTCGACACAGATCTACTAAGGCAGAACATTATATTCTCCCTAGGACTAGTACATAAAAAAACAACAACTTCGACGGAATATGTGCGGTCACGTTACATCGAATTAATCGCTCCTGGGCAACGTAGTAAAGAGTAATAGTACGTAAAAGTAAATTTCCAGGTTTCAGAACATTCCATAAGTCTAGCGACATCTTAAAGATATTTACGAATACTCTTGTCAAGCCTCAGATGATGAGAATGAATCAAGGGGACGAAAAGCCCAAAGAAGAACAACGGCAGAGGAGCGACCTGGCATAACTCTGAGCAAAAGTTGACAAACTCAATTATCAAAATTGGGAATATAATAAAGAAAACACATATATATATATTCAGTGAAATTTTGTTTACTTGTCAAGTAGCTCCCATCACAATTAATCAGATTGTTTACTTAAATGTCAAAACGATGTTTTCGTGTCAGGCGACAATCAATCACAACGCAACCTCAGTAGACAAGTTTACCAATTTACTTGTAAACACATAAAAGGTGTATACGTTTATATATTTATAAATAAATCAATATTATTTTCCACGAAAAGAAATTACATCAAGTGAGTAACACATCAAAGTGACAACCATCCAACACACACAGTATGTTTTTGTAAATTGCACGGCACTACTCAAATTTGAATTTAAGTTTGTTTTACATTTAATATTATTGTGTAATTTTTACAAAAAAAAAAGATCCCTACATAGCAGAATCTCACACAAGAATTTTTTAGTAAACCGTTACACGAGGACTACTCTCACTATTATATACCATCTTGCAAAGTGTGTCAAAGTGTGTGAAGGCAATACATCATACAGACACTGGAGAGGAAATTATACAGGAAATTATGTAAAGCAAAACAGATTAATCTTGTTTGGAGAGATAAGTAACTGATTAAATGGATGAAGAGAACAGCTTTCAAGTCGCCATAATTATGACTACTACTTGTAAACTTTCATAAGCCACTTCACAAAATACTGTACATGTGTAGCTAACACTGCGGCATTAAAATAAGACAGCACGGTGATGTGATAATCGTAACTACGAATAAAAACTAAAACCTACTAATAGTTACGAGTGTACCTAACAACTTAGGACAACTTACATGTTTATAGCACTCCATCAGGGTGGTACTCGTCTTTTCATTTTCCTCCCCTAATTATCCACATCACAGAAAATAACTCGGAAACTTCTACAAATTTCAACTATTTCAGCTGGTAGATAAGCGACCTATTTTTAAGACGTCGAAATACAATAAAGCAGTCAAAAAACAATAATATAAATATCTCTGGGAAACAATGAGCCAGTGGTAAATAGGTGTGTCCAAGAAAAATAGACAACGCAGCAATCCTAGACAACACAAAATCCTAGACACATTAACCCAGAGAAACTGGCTGGCCGCGGTGAGAGCTTTGAGGTATCCCACAATCCAAATAAAAGGATCGATTTATCTAGAAAAAATTTCCCTTTTATCTGATGTAGATAAAAAATTTTCTTTAATCCTTTCCTTTCATCCATCTTTTCTCCCTTTCCGCTTCTTCGCTTTCTCTCTCTCTCTCTCTCTCTGTGGGCCTACCTTTTCGCTTGACTATACAAAACTTTCATCATTTTTTTTTCCATTCCATCCCATCGATATTGGTAAAGAAGTTTCAACCGAATTAAATTGGAAGTTAGAAAGTTAGGAATTCGAGGAAAACTGAGAAACTGATATTGAAACCGTCGGTGGTTTTAAGGTGGGACACATCAAACCAGGTGACGTGTCACTGGTGCTGTGCTGTGATGCCTTCCTCCACACCACTCAAATTTTTGGGTCCCAATTATCACAACAGTTTCTTATCATTAATGCTTAATGCAATGTTTCCTACTCATCACACCAGAATTTCGTTCTATTATTACTCATCACTAGGAGTAATTTATCGAAAAACGTAACTTAAGGACATAACTTCTCGTCATCACAGTTATTTTCCATCACTCCGACATTGCCCCTTTCTACTGATCACCACTCATTTGCTACTTGCTTTTCTTCTGATCTTTCGCTTGCCGTCACCTCAACCAAAATGCTTCTCGTAATCACAGAATTTCTTTCAGTTCCTCCTCACCTCCTCAGGTACAGAACTTTGTTTCCTTCAAGACCACAATCCGGTGTTTTACTTCTCACCATGTGTTCCTTTTTTTACCTTTTTACCTTTCCTTTTTATCTTTAAAGTATTTTCACATTAATCGTCCTCGTTATCGATACGGAACTTTCATTTTTTGTCCCTCAATCAACATAATATCTTGTTTTGTTTTCTACTTCATCGCAACAGAACTTTTCCAATTGGTTACATTTGACAACTGCAATACTTTGTCTTGTTCTTCCTTATCTTTTTCTGCTGTGCTAAAACTTTTTCTATTAAATTTCTGATTCATCATACGTACGTATATAAATATATAACTTTAGCTTTTGCTTTCTCTACATCCTCTATCTGCGTATAAAACCATAAGTTCTCGTGCATCGTTGCCCGCTCCAAACATTAGTAAACTCACAGTTTTCGTTAAGCAACCATAAACGCTCGATACATTTTTCTTTCTTTAAATTTCGCACCAGATTTCGGAGCGATGAAGAAAAAAAACACAAATTTATTTTTATACTTGAATGATCTCAATAAAAAAATTATTTTCTTTTTACGGCGGAATCCTCTTCTCTTATTTCACACCCCGTGGGGAAGTTAACTCTTACCCCGACGCCTCTCTCCACGGCCTATCACCTCTTCTCTCCAGCTATTGGAAAAAAGGTAAAAAGAAAAACCAAATAAAATAAAACGAAACTCCACGTAACCACTTCTGAGGTTCCTTTGATTAATCCCTTCATGGTTTCTTCGGTTAATATCAAAGGATTAATCCACCTGCACGAGGGCAGCTTTCACCTGAGTGCCTGGCCCGGATACCTGGATTTTTAACCCGGCTACCTCGTTTTTTGTTAATAAACGAGATGAGAAGAGCCTGCAGAGCATCCCCCGCCTAATTTAACCCCTTTGTGTTGCTCCCGTTGAGCTTCAGCCTTTTTTCACCTGTTTGTTTTACATTTTCTCGTACGCCGTGGAATTTATCTCGCGATGCAAACCGCCACGGCCCAAAAATAATTATTCAAGTTATTGTTAACAATATTTGAATATTTCCAGGGGCAGGTGCAACCTTTTCCGGCTGCAGAAACCCCTTTGCCTATAAAAAGGCATAAAAAGTTTGTGGGCGGCACCCAATCTCAAGTGAAATTCCCAAAAAGTGATTTCCCGATGGCCTTTCCAACCTTTTCTGCCGTTTTTATCTCGACGTTTTCCACCGGCACCATCATCATAATCACGGTTATTGTCAGTCTGAGATCCCGCCCGGAAATGTATTGTTCTCCATTTTATCTCGTCCTATCTATTGCCCCTTTTCTAACAGCTAAGAACATCAACTTTTTAAGAGCAAAACAATGAATTGTTATGGTCGACGTGGAAATACTGATAACGCCGCTTTCCTGATAGTAACGCCTTGTAATTCCTTTCTTACCGCCCCGAAGGGGTGAACCCCACCAGCTCATTTGCCAGAAAACATGCCAGGCTCCATACCGGCAAAGCCTACACACAACGTTACCTCGTGTGATTTTATTTATTTTTGTTCAATTTATTTGGCAGTTTTCTAGGATTTGATTAAAACTAGAAATAGTTTACACGTGTTTTTCTGAATGACCAAAAACGAATACTTTTCCATATTATCAAGTGGAAAACGGTCTTGGTTGATAAACCTATAACTTTTGCATAGATCTAGAATAACATTTAAATATAAATAACACAGACTAACCTACCTTACAAGATTTACATACATAATATATATCATTTTTAAAATGTTGATCGCACCTATTTCCTATGTCAAATATGAAGCCGGCTTTACATCTTACTGTTCCCCAAACGCAAATTTTCCAATTTCTGGTCAATCATCCTCCCGTCGTGCAGCATCCGCAACGTTTCCTTAACAAAAACACAAGAGTATCATTCAATCAGGCGAACCAGATGACAAAGAAACCACAGTAATTACACCTGAAGCAATTATGCAGTCATTACCCAGAAGAGAATTTTCCCTTTCTCAGCAGTAATTAGTAGTGAATGCTTTCTTCCGGAAAATATTCAATCTGTTCCTGTTGGACTCACAAAATGGCCTCCGCACACACACACACACACGGTCCGGTATTCTTAGAAAAAGTGAAAAAAAAAATAGAACTCAAGTTTCAGGCAGAAAGAATGCCAAACCAAACTCCTCATTAACATGCCACCAGGCGTTCCTTTGACTGTTTCTCCGTTTCCTTTGAACTTTCCACCCTCTCCTTTGAATATTTAATTCCCTTTAATTTTCCTTTCCGCAAACCGTTTCCCCATTCAACATATCATCTGGTACTCGTAAAACCTACCTTTTTCCACAATTAACTCCTTCCCGCAGTGTCTCCTGGGATTATTACTTTTTTCAACCCAGTAATCAGTTACTGAGAGTAACGTTTCCGTTAAATTGACGACCCTTCGAAAACCCGTCTCTAATGGGAACTAAATAAATAATGAAAATACACAAATACCATTCAATACGGCTGTTTAGCCGCAATTATATATATGTGCCCTGAGTCAGGAATGAATGGAGGGAGGTTTTTCACTCCGTTAATGAGGGAAAAAGTAGGGAAGGCCATAAAAGTTGCCATTGCTTACGGGGAGTGTGGCAAAACAACAAAAAAAAAGTGGGGGGCTAACAAAGTACATAATAAAACAGGCAACACCTGGAAAAGGTCGCGGAAAAGCCAAGAAAAGATTGAAGATGGCTGCGGTGGAATGGTACGAGAAAAAGATGGAGAAGATTGGAGAAAAAGAGATTTAATCGTTGTTTAATTTATTTACAATTCAGGTTGAGGAAATTACCACGACCCCTCCCTGGAAAATAAAACCTTTCGCAACGTTCGAAAACTTTCATTCTTTCTACCCCGGCTTTACTTCTCTGAAAAGCTCTTTTCCACCCGGAGACGGCCATTACGGGACCGGAAACGACCCGGAAGGTCTGTCTTTCCTTAAGCCGCACTTACGGCGTGGAAAATTATTATGGCGGTCGGATCGAGACAGAAAAAAAAAGATGTTTCCTCTCGACAAAAGGAAAGAGTCAGAATATTCAACTCGAGCCGACAACCACGATTCAACTGTAAAATTTATAGTAAAGTAATTTCTTATATTTTATCAAACAAAATTGAACTATTATCGAGAACACCGTCAAGTTAAGAATGCTAAACCTTAATCGATAATAATAGTAGTGGGAGTTGTCTACACAAGTTTGAAATTAACCCAATATGTAGAAACATAAGTTCAGCGGCAAGGATGAAGAAAAAAGCAGTTCCAGCCAGAGGTGAGCGACTATTTTTGGTGATGGAAAGCAAAAGCAATTCCCTATGTTTATTGACGTAAAATAAAAATAGTAAAACAGACTACAAACTTAGTAGCTGTTAATACAATACAAACAATGCAACCGCGAATGTACCTCCTAAGCGTACATGTAACTCCTCTCAATCTGTCCAAGTAACCTACAACCTTGTCACGGTGTTTATC
This sequence comes from Polyplax serrata, assembly GCA_037055365.1. Lineage (NCBI taxonomy): Eukaryota > Metazoa > Arthropoda > Insecta > Psocodea > Polyplacidae > Polyplax > Polyplax serrata. Next base: position 8,462,364 of record JAWJWE010000038.1, on the reverse strand, counting down.
ACATCTATACAGTCCTTTACATTTATGTCTATGTATGTACTTCTGTACACATTTTTTTACATTTGTACCCCTGTACAACTTCTACATGTGAACTTTCCATATGTAAAGCCACACCGACGTCTCTCGCCATGTCATTTATCCCAAGTACCCTTCATTACTCTTTCACCTCGTTCTTTTTCACCCCTCAGCCTATTGTTTGTGTTTGTTTATCAACGTGGAATTCATGTCGAGTACCTCGATCCCTCCTCTAATCTATTCGTATTCAAATAACCAAACGAAAGTGGAAAATTAAGTTTCCATAATTAAGGGAAAATGACATCCTAACGAGGAGTAATTAATAATTAATTAAGCGTCATCAGCAAATGTGAATTTTCGGGCCTGGGTAAGACACTTTAAGCGGTCCCCCGAAGAGGAAGGCAGTGACAAGCCGCGTTTCCTTAGAACGGCCCTGTCGAAAGGTACCCGATACGTCTGAGCGAATTTTTTCTCATCCTTTCCCCATGAGTACTCGTACAAATCCCTTTACATTCTCCTTTCTGCCTTGTCTAGTCTGATTTATAGTTTTTGCTTCCATCCACACTTTCCTGACGGCATTTATCTTGTCCAATTATTTTCTAGCGCTAGAAGCCCGTTTCTCTTTTTATGTCCTTCCTCGGGTTTACATATTAAATCTTTTTCCTGTCTTGTCCGTCATTTCTCTCTCTCTCTCTCTCTGTCTTCTTGTGTACTACGCTTGAAAATTTACCGGCTATTACGTCTCGTTGCGTCTAGTGAACATGTCACATTTCACGCTTTCGAGTCGAACTTGCAGTCATTCCATCATTCCGTTTTCGCTGGCTCGAAACCATTTGCTGTCTGTGATCTGATTGTTGTTTATTTTCTTCCTATGTCCCACCTTGCTCTCTTTCCTGCTCTGCAGGGTCTTTATTCCCTTTCAGTTCCATCAAAATCCGTCATACACTACTTGTTATCGGCATCCTCTGAATATTCAGTTTACAAACGCTACTACCATTTTTGTTCCTTCACTTTCTTATTTTTCCTATTGTTGCCAACTCCTTGACTTTCCTAGTGTTACTAGACTTTAATAGACTCTATCACTTCCTGTACACGGTTCTGATTTTCTATGTTCCTCTTTACAAAACCTTACAAAAATTGAAATATTATTCTCTCGTTTCTTATTAATGTCTTCAGTTTCTTATTTTTGTTTATGTAATCCTTCCTTTTCCATAACTGCAAACATCAAATCCTACCGAAAATATATTCGTAAGCAATAAACAATAGTAACAGCTACAAAATCCAATTTATAGTTTCTATAAATTCTGTTCGTTAGCAACTAAGTATATCTTTATTTCGTTTAGGTGGTTTTGGGCGGTGGAAGACGGCACTGGTTGCCAAAAGTCGCCAAAGACCCGGAAACAATAAACAGCGAAGGTCGTCGTTTGGATGGCAGGAACCTTATAGACGACTGGGTGCGAGACAAGAAGAGAAGAGGACTAAAATGCGAGTACGTCTGGAACAAGTCTCAGTTAGAAAAGGTCAATCCCAAGGAGGTGGATCATCTGTTGGGTGAGTAACACACGACGGACCGTACAGCAACAAAAAAATTTTCAGGTTTCAGGTACATCCTTTTCTGCTCCATTTTAAGGTTTAACGAACTCCCGAGGCACTTCCAGGTTTTTTTTCAGGCGCCCGGGAACATCCCAAAGGGCTGGGCTTAATGCAAAATTCGTGTCTGCAGACATCTTTTTTATTTCCCACTCAAAATAAGAAACCTTCCACGCGGTGGCAGTCCCAATTGACTCATAATTGTGAGACAAATGTTGAAAGTTCTCGACCGGAAGAAAGTGAAAACCGGAAATGGGGGAAAGCACCTGACCCATCAGAACCAGAAATTAATGTCTATCACCGTGTCACTGGCAGATTACCTCTTCTACAATAATTTGAATTGCCACGTCGGCTTCCCCTTGTTACACTTACGACTTGTTCCGGTACTTGTCTAGAGTTTTAGATCGTTGTGCACGACTACTCGATTACCAATTACATTAAATAACACGAGACCAACTAATTTTTATCCAGTCCGGACACTAAAGCATCTATTACAATTTGCAAGCAAATATAAGGCATGATAATTATAATACATCACACAGTTATAGTTATGGTTATGGTACGATATCAAATAACGTCTCAAGTATTCTTAAGAACTGCAAAGATCCTCATTGTCGTAAAACTTGTCAAATATGTCAAGTTATTATTTTTATTTATTAAGAATATATTGGCAATTTAATTGGGTTATGAAAGTTGTTCTTACGTTGTTCCTTCACTGCAAAACTGAACTTTGCAATTGCCACAGTTGACTCGAAAACAATCTGGCAAAGGTTCGTGGTTTATATTTAGCTACTCACATGCTACAGGTATCCACAACATTAAATCTATTACTTTTACTATTTACTCCTTTGAAACTCAGTTTCAACTAGTATAATATTTAGAGGAATTGCGAAGCAGAAAGTCAAAATTATCAAACAGTAGCGTCGCACTAGAAACGTTGCCAGCAACACTTGAAGAGAAACACAAACACAATATTGCGTTCTACTATATTTTTACAGAAAAGCAATACAACATCATTGTACTAAAATAATAAAACCCCTGAAACGTAAGAAAACAAATAATAACGTCTCTAAACGTTTGAGTTCACAATACGCCTCAAATATTTCTCTCATTCATTCAGAAATATATGTATGTATATTGAGAGTTAAGCTTTCAGTTACGAACGGTTCCATTTTGTAAACTGACTTCTCAATTAGTTGTTCTACCCTTAAAACAGTTTATTTTCAGTTATCGTTCAACCCTGAGAAATACAAAAACATCAAATTGTCTGCTGCCACTGTAACCATCAGGCACACATCCACTCTGGTCGCAATTGACGGCCGTGACATTGATCGATCCTCTCTTTTTCACATTGCTAAAGAAAACTGGCAAGTTCTCCTGACGTAAAGTCGGCCTTATTTGACGGGTTTCTTTCTAAATTTCCTATTCTTTCGAAAGACGACAATGTTTTTCGCTTCAATAAGAGCCACCCAATTGTGCTTTTTACTATTTCCTCCGCCACGTGTGTGTACGTTTCTGTGAGGTTACTCCCGAAATCCGTAACCCTACTTTCTACACTGCCTCCTATTAACATAAGAGTCCTACGTACAAAACGTAACATTCACAACCAAAACTACTCGTAACAAGGGAAAACTACAACTTAGTGGCCCATCCAGGTCTATTTCGTCAATTTCACCTGTTGATTTATGCATTCCCGGATTTATTTGATATACAAACCACTTAACCATAAGTAGTTAAGCACTACAAATGACCGTAACAGAAATTAGTGAGTCTGCTATGAAGTTGTCTTTCCTCAATTGAACTCGATTCATTCCTTAAAGAATCTCACAACTTGTCAACTACAACATTTCAAAAAAATACATGTCGATACAAGAACTTGTACATCATTACGACTACTTCAACTATCCCATGTCCCATTTTACATTTCCTCAGACATTTTACATTTCCACCCTGTATGAACTGTTAAAATGCAACGTGCATAAATTTTGTATGTACAAGTACTTTAATAACTTTTCGTCGACTTTCCCCCAGAGATAATTTCATTACAAAGTGAGCTCGCGGTGGTGAATGATTCTGATTGAATTAACCGACTCAACTAATATTAGTTTTGAGTTTTGACGTTCTAATCACGGGCCTTTAAGTAGTTGATTAGTTTACTTCGATAGTTTGCAACTCTGATAGTTTCGTCGTGTCTCACGTGTTCCATTTTACTACTGTTGTGGTGTCGATTGCTTCTCGAATTTATATCGATTTTCCCGTTTGTAGAACTTCAATAATTTCATGTCTCCTGCTGGAAGAATCTATTACTTTCTTCGACTCGCCTCATCGTCCGACATTTTTGCTGTCTCCTTCGCGCTAAAAGCGATGTACTCCCTCACTTCGTCCTACTGTTTCGAATGCTATTAATCTTGAACCAATGTATCAGTGTCTTCGTTCTCGCTCCTTCCGAAACAGAATTCTTTCTGCTTTCCTCCCTTTGCTTGTACACTCCATCCGACTACATTTGTCTTCCCGTTTACTTTCCTCCGGGCTCTCCTTCCGTCGTTGCCCGACACCTTTCCTGACTTTCTAACATTTCTCAAAACTCTTCTTTTATTGTTTCCCGTTGTCCTTTTTCGTCTCCTCTTTGTCACCCCTTGCAGCAGCACTTTCTTCTCTTCCCTTGTTCTTTCACTTTCACCGTTCACGTCAATTATTTCCACTTTCTCACCTTTCAGCGGTGCAATTATTTCCTTTGTGTTTGTCTCGCCTTTGTAATTTCCCCGTAAGTATCCAATTCTTTTCTAATTTTTTTTCACGCACGACTTGCAACACGTTCTCGTCTTCACAATTTTACACTCCGTCTCATTCGCTTCATATCCTCCCTTTCTTCCTTTCCACCACTCAATTGCCGTCTAAGTGTACCGTCCCGACATAAGCCACGGCAAGTGATAGAACTCGTGTCAATGGGTCGGTGCCACGCACAAAGTAACCTTCCCGCCTGTGACTTCTCGAACTTCGTATGCATCTTACCTTCCGATTGTAATAAATAGTTTGACTTTTTCCAAACACCAACCTGACCGTTGACAAATAACATTTTATTACCGTCTGAATTACTTGAACTTTTTATGGGGTTTTTTAGTTTTATAGGTTTAGGTTAATGTTGCAACGGTCGTCTGTCGTGTCCTTTCCCCCGGGAACCTCGTGAGCATGACTTCTCTGTCGGGGAGACGCACGGTTTCTCAGACAAACCTTCCTTCTTCACTGTGATCTTGACAAAAGCGAGGGGAGAATATGGTGTAGCGACCATCGCTACCCTTTATCCGAATTTCCTTTCTTCGCCTAGAAATAGGTCTACCTCAATAACTGCCTATTGTCATTTCGCCTTTTCTGTCTGTCCCTGACCATTATATTGCCAATACCCCAATCAGGTTTATAGCGACCACGGCTACTCTTCAAAAGACTTAATCCGAAGGTTTATTGCCGGGTAGCCGGTCCTATTGTGCCTGTATCCTTCGACCTGAGTCCGACACCTTTCCAGACAATAGGCTAGACCCAACCTTTCCTTGTCCTTGACAACACGACTCGTACCATAGCATCCGCGTCTTCTATTTCCGAATGAATGAAGCGCGGATGGCTATATATACCGAACCTCAACCTCTCACCGGGGCAGTTGGTTAGTAAAAGGCAGTTGGTTAGTTAAAGTTAGGCAGTTAGTTAATCAGAGTCAGTCAGAGTGTTAGTCTGAATCAGTACTAGTGTAATCAAAGTGTTCAACAGTGATTGTGATACCAGTGTTAATATAGTGTACAATATAATTCTACGTACATCGGTAAGTCTACACGTTCATCATTCATTTATTTACCTCCACAATCGCGCTTCCCAAAGTGGTGACCCCGACGTGATGTGAACACGCAAATAATTAACGAAATTCGCAACGTTATCCGATGTACAATGGAGGAAATCGCGATTTGCCGAGGCCAGAGACGGTTAAAAGTCTCCGATTTTTGGGAATTGTGGAGGACTACAGGCGGTTTTCCCCAGAAGCCGCCAAGAATCACGCCCCACTCAACGACATACTAAAGGGGAACCCGAAAGCGAGCACCATGTTGGCATGGTCCGAGCAAGCCACAGCAGCATTCGATCGTGTGAAGGAGGCCATAGCATCGGCAATCTGCCTAAGCCATCCAACGCCACACGCATCATTGTTTTTCTTTACGTACATCGACGCATCGAACACCTCGGTTGGAGCCGCTCTGCATCAACGCGAAGCAGACGAATGGCGACCTCTTGGATTTTTTTTCTCCAGGAAACTATCCAGCGCCGAGCAGAAATATTCGACCTACGATAGAGAACTCCTAGCCATCTACAGCGCCATCAAATACTTTCGACATATGGTAGAGGCTCGTACTTTCATTGTCTTCACCGACCAAAACGTTTGCCCATAACGTTTGCCTTCAAGAAGACCGATCAATGTACTCCAAGACAGTTCCGATATCTCGATTACATTGGTCAATTCACCGATATTCGTCATATATCGGGCGCAGATAACATCATCGCAGATGTTTTATCAAGACCACACATCGAAAAACTCGACTCACATAGTTTCGCCGCAGCTCAACGCCAAGATCCCGAATTGCAACAGTATCTCCGCAACAACCCAACCTTTCCTTGTCCTTGACAACCCGACTCATACCATAACCTCCGCGTCTTCCATTCCCGAATGAATGAAGCGCGGATGGCTATATATACCGAACCTCAACCTCTCACCAGGGGCAGTTAGTTAATCAGAGTCAGTCAGAGTGTTAGTCTGAATCAGTACTAGTGTAATCAAAGTGTTCAACAGTGATTGTGATACCAGTGTTAATATAGTGTACAATATAATTCTACGTACATCGGTAAGTTTACACGTTCATCATTCATTTATTTTACCTCCACAATCGCGCTTCCCAAAATGGTCAAGTACAAGAGGGAAAACCTTCTTGCGGAATTAATTCACTTTGCCAAATAATTCGTTGCCAAAAGGAAGTTTTCCTCTCTTTCCCCGCATCGCATAGAAATGTCGTTTGACATTATCTAGGAAGGATAGAGAGAAACTTTCCAATTAACATTATACGAGAATGTATGAATGTTTAATTATGTACTCGGGTTTTGTTCCGTCGGTTTGCCTACTAGACAATGAATGTCTCGAACTTGATCCATGCTATTATGATCTCATATATAGTAGAATAGTGCTGAAGTGGTTTTTCTTGTACCAAAAAAATAAATAGGCTGGTTTTCAGACATTTATCGACGAAAATATTGAGTAGTTCTACTCTTTCCCGTTAGTGGTCTGCGAGACACCATCAGAGTTTACTCAATCTTCTTTTCCAACTCCTAATTGACACTTTACATTGCTAGTAGTAAAATATTATAACGCATAAACTGATAGTTGATTAAACATAACACATTCAATAAAGAATTGAAAATCCATATGATTCAATTTAAACCAAGTATTGAATAACTTGTGGGAGGCATAAGAATAGTCTATGAAAATTGTGATCAATGGAAATACCGCAAAAACCTATAATTACTTATACGATTCTTTTGTAGTTATATATATATAACTACAAGCTGGATGTGACAAAACCGACCCCGAACTCTGCGCGTTGCCATCCTTTTCACCAACCCGCTTCTCTGGATTCTCCCGAAAGTCCAAAACTCAAACAATAACGCCGACACACACACACACACACATATACACATATCCTACAAAATACTGACTGTCTATATGCTGCGTCGGACGTTCATTCCAATTTATGTTAAAACTTTTGATTTTTAACATTGGAATTTTATCATTTGGGAAAGAATATTATATTACCAAAAATAAAAGTCAGGGTCAAACAACCTCAAGGAGTTTTTACGACTTCTTCTAAAAAGTAGTGTCCAGAAGATAGTAAAGAGAGCCATATAAGAAGATAATAAACGGTATACAAATAAATAAGGATGTGCGACGTGTTCCATGAACAGAATGCAAAATCTTTGACCTAATAAATTCTTCATATTCTTAATCAAGACAAAACGAGAAATATAAGACACTGTACCTAATTCGACATTAATTAACGAAAATTACCTAATACTCGTGTGAAATGCTTTTAAAATTTCCTCTGTAGGTGAAATACATCGACCTCGCAGTCGAATATTTAAGAAAAAAGTGAATACCTGTACAGGGTATCACTCGACGGGGATGCCCTTCCTTTTGCTGTTGTTAGAGAAAACAACATGAAAGGGCGGTTGAGAGTTATGTATGTTATTATTAAAATCGTCCCAGATGTGTTTTCGGGAGTCGAAGATTAAAAATATGAATTCCCTTTGTGCCATGCACGCACACAGAAGGATTATTAATCTGTCGAAATGTTTTTAACGGTGACATCTCTCCATTCCTAGTTTTTCCCGCCTGCTACTTCTGAGAATTCCACTTTACCGCATTTTCGGTAGTTGGTACTTCACAAAGAGAGAATCGGAAGAACAAATTTTGAGTCAGGCTAATTAGAGAACCTTTTAGAAATTATGGAAACACCAACGAGAATATAATAACTATAAAACTATGAGATAGTTTTGTACTTATAAAACCGTCAAATTTAACAAAAAAATCACTTGGTTTCACTTCTCACATGATTTCACTATTTCACATTATTTGCCTAGATTCCTTTCCACTAATTAAAGTTATTTATTAATATTCTGGTACTACTTAAATAATATTTGTCAGTTCATTACTAATTATTTTGCAGGTAATATTTCTCGTCTTGCGTCACAATACCTTCTAGAAAACAGAACCACTAGACTCACTATCTATATTATAAATTTTATATATTTAGTCGTGTATGAAGTCTCACATTTTTCTTATTTTGTTGATTCTAGTGTAGAGATTTAAATAAACACAACCTAGAGGTTTAAGTTGGGTTTGTGTCACGGGGACCCGAGTTCGGAAGACTCAACAGGTACGCGGAAAATTTAATCCGAAGCAATTAACTTAAAGAGTATAAACTTTTCCGGCCTCCTTATCTTATCAACAAAAATTATATTGAAATTTTCACTACATTTTTACTTCCCTTTATTTTTTATTGTTTTGTCCCGAGTGGTATTTTCGGTTTTACAGTCGCCCTTATCAAAATACTAAACTTTATGTTCGCTATCACTTCCCTAAATCTTCTCGCTCTTTCCTAGGCATGGAAAGCAACGTGGAAGTTTGACTTTAAGTAAAAATTTTTTCTATTTAAAAAAAACGGAGGTTGCAGCAATCGCAGCTGACTTTCTTCCGTCTTATCAGATGTTTATTATTATTAATACATTTAAAACATTCATCAAAGCTTCGAATTACCTAAATATCATTAGACCTGCATAAACTAGGAACTTCTGTACAAGTATTATTAAAAAAAACTAATCCACAGAATATAAACACCAGACACCAATTATGTAGGCAGCCTGCAGACGAGTAAAATGTCCACCTCAATGTATTTAACTCCATTATAGTCCTGTGTATGGGCATATTGTGCCTGGGCATAAGGCCTTGACAACTTTTGACAAGTCTCAAGCATCAAAACTAATTTCGTTCAATTGGCATTTTCTTCGACTGTCAGTTGGAGAGTTGAGTTCAGAATCGACCGCCACCTTAAATCTTGTTATCCAAGTTTCAAAAGTTTCTGTGGCACATTCACTGGCACAAGTCTCAGAAGGCCCTCCAATAAACCGTTAGAAACCCCATTGGGATGTAATCTAAGAGTGGAAGATTCCTTCCCACCAGGTTTCTTCAAAGATCACCCAACATAATCTTCACATGTAATCTCCCACATCATTAACACATTCAATTCTCTCTTACTCATTCACATGTGTTGGTGTGTGAATATGTGTTCATGGTCTAAAAAAAAAGTTCTACAACATTTAATACGTGTGGTAATGTATAACAATAAGCTCACAATTTCTAGAAAAGTAACACTATAATCTACCTAATTGTAAATAAAAATATAAATCCAAGTTAATGTTACCCTGAGTTTTAATACTACTCTGAAATTTATATGTTAAAAGAACATGAAATTTTCAATATTCACTCTCTAAATCATTTCTAATTCACTTCCTGTACCATAACAAAAGCATTCAATAATATTACTAATATTATTGAAAATAATAAAAATAATATTTAACTTAATATATTATATATATGTTAAGCTGTACAATTCTCAGATTTTAAACTACCGTAACTCAAGTCAGTGAGCGAAACTTCAATTGTTAAAAATAGGGAAAGATTCTCACACCTTTTTACGGTCCTACTGAAATTAATATTATTAATGGATGGCCCACATAGATTCAGCGTTAATGTGCAGTTACTCTTTATCGTTTTATTACACCCTGAAATTCAATAGTACCTTATAAGTCATAGTAATAATTAGAACGTTATCCCTAGAATTTGGCAAGAGTTCTGCAAGACGCATTGTTAATAGTGAAGTTCAATTGAGCAAGAGTTACTGTGTTTGGCATGCCCTCACGTTATTATCACATTATTACTCCTTTCAATTCGGGCAGAAAGATGTATATATGGCATTGTTTAAATCTTGTAGCAGACAACATTGGTTGGACGATTATGTTCATGGTAAAAACGTTCGACTAGAAATTTCCCTGTACCTTTACATTTAAACAACATACAAATATTTCCATTGTTTCCAGGTTTATTCGCCTACTCCCACATGGATTTCGAAACTGACCGGGACACCGGACCGGAAGGAGATCCTTCCCTGGCGGATATGACAAGAACAGCATTAAATGTTCTGCAAAAAAGCTCGAAAGGATTCTTCCTCTTCGTCGAAGGTAAATATTTAATATTTAATAAAGACCACGTCAATTTTTCTGCGGAAATACTACAACAACAAAAATTCCGAGGAAAAATGTTTGACTCGAAAGCAATGTCTAATGCCACGTTCAAGTCGAACCGGAAGGAATTTTAAAAATTAATATTATTTTGAAAGAATTTCCCTTCAGGATTGTTGCTACAACCGTCCCGTGCAAATACAAGAAGTTGACTTTTCGGACATTTCCTGTCACATGCTTCTACGTCACGGAACCTGAGCAGAAACAACATATAGCAACATACAGCTTCTCTCACAAAAGTACATGCAAAATTGCGATTACAAAGTCATGTACAAATTCAGTAAAATAAAACGACTACAATTGAAGTTGCTACAACTAACCAAACAACTGAACGCTACTAAAATACCGCGTCAAGTCAAAAAAATTTCAAATCAAGTTACCTACGTCTAACCGACATGGAATTAAAACTTTCTTTCGTAACATCTGTAACTTGTTAATCCAATTCTGTTAGTAACCTAATTCTTGCGGGATGAATACTTGAGACCGCATCTGTCGTAATTTAACTCCTCTGTTCGTTTCCACTTTCGTGCGAACGCGATATCTTCCCAAGTACTCCTCGCCAATTTTGCTAAACAACCTTAGCAGCTTAAATGGAACTCTTCTTCACACCAACACTCACATTGGCTACGATGGCCACGATACAGATGTTACTTTCCTTCCACCAAGGACCTTCCCTTCCGTCTTGCATAATCTGCCTTCCATGTCGTTCATCATCTCTCTTATCAGTGTCCTCTAATCTTCACGGTTTGCCTAATATCAGAATGCAACAATTCCCCAGAAAGTCTGATAATATCAGAATACAGACAGCGTTAGAGATGTCAGTTTGAATAATAATTCAGGCATCTTTACGCCATTCCTGACACGTCCGACACATAAACTCAAAGCTCTTTCCTCGTATTCCACTCTTTGCTCTCTTCTTCTCTCTTTGTAACTCGCATATACTCTATTAGTTCTTCGGTCTCCGTTTTCTCTCCTTCAAAAGCTTCAAATATTCATTTCCACCAGCGGTTCCACAGTTTCGAATGACAGACAAAGACAGCGTAAAACATGTACTACAAAATGAGACAGTAATAAAACGGCATTACAACACTTGCGAAGACGAATCAGAGAACAACTACTGCTGGACAGGTACCCATAGTGAGAAGCTCAGCAAACTGTCACAATAGTTCAAACCTATTATTACTTAGTTAATATTTCCGCACAGCGGAGAAACAGCAAGACATTTCCAAGACAGGTGACTGATACGATGTAGAAGGAGGCACCACACGACAGCCACGGTATGAGGAAGAGAAAGCAAAACGTTGTTAAATCCATTTGCGTTTGATTTTGATTTATTGCGAAATTAGAAATCTTCTTTGTGTACATTCAAACTTTATTTCCTGTCTGAAATAGAATTCGCTGAACATAACAGTGATCAGAAAACATTCATGTTACTCCCCAGTACAAATCATTTTGCTACAGTTTATTGAACCATGTCGTTTCAATGGTTCACCACCACAGTGCACGTCCATAATTTATAAATCAGCCCTAGCAACGGTCAACACTTCTCGACTTCTAATTACCTTTCCACAATTTCAAAATGTTTCTGCCTAGCCCAAAAAGAGGGACTCCTACTTAGCAGGAACCAACAAAAAAGTTAGCGCTCGTCGAACTAAACGCGACAAATACACAAAAACTACGAGAGTCAACAAGCCACTAAGTACAAAGAAGTATAGAAAAGATTACCTAAACCGAAAACAAATAGCTGACAGGAAGAAACGTGAAAAATCAAAGGAACCCTTTCCACCTGACAGCATTAGGAAACATAAAACACACGGGAAATCATTTTACCTTGCTGAGCTTTCCGTTTCTGAGGACAGCCAACCATCACTTAGGAAAGATAAACACGAGAACAGACAGACGGATACTGGAGAAGGATGGTCGTCACGTAATCTTCCAGATATAAATGTCTCGGTGGTCAAGTGGAAGTCGTTTCCGCTTTATCTCCGACAGGGGAAGTCCAATTTAAAAAGGAAAGCGGGCAAAGATTAAAGGAGGGCAACACGCAGACAAAGAGTTGGGCCGACTCCGGGAGGAAAAGTCGACATGTCGGCCACTTCAAAATGGAAGTAAATCAAAGTTTAAATATTTGTTTCAAAGGGTCAAAAGGATCAGTGCCCACTCAGAGAGGACGGACATTCGAACGAAATCCGTCTTGGTCCCAGGTGGATCAACGGAAAGATTTAATTGCCAATTAAATTGAATTGATAATCAGATTGATGGACCGTTTGTGAAAATTTTTCAAATTTAATGATGCTGCGACAGAAAAATTTGAAACCGATACCGCTCAACCTTCAAATATCCCAAAACCAGAACAAAAGCATGAACCAGAAAGAGAGAATAACAGATAACATATGAAAATTGTGAACTATTACGAAACAAGCAAAACATAAGTGAAAGCAATACATAATTTTCACTGGTGATGCAGAGAAATTAATACTTAACTCGGATGATATAGGAAATGATACAAAATAAGTACACAAACCTCACGTAATCAATAACAAGCGGAAAAGACAAATATTAAGACATAGAAACCTATTACGTAAAGTAAAATATCCATATGAATATCATCAGTAGTACATCTCCCACAGAGTACAGACATTAAGTAAATCCCATTAACACTACATTGATACTGCAGAAATTAATAAAGTCGATTAAAAGATAATAATGTACTGCGAGGACAACATAATAAAATAAGTGTAATGTGCGCCATGGACAATCAAGAAATTACACTTATGACAAGTCCCAGCACATGGTAAGATTCTGGTAGTTCTCGGACACGTCCGAGAAAGAAAAGAAAAGTACAGAAAAACTTCTCAAATTAATTACAATCTGGCTAAGAGAAGAGAATAGAAAAAGAAAAAATGAAAAACAAAAATCGCATTAACTGCCCAAAATGGTGTAAATAAGAAGAATAATTTAGTTAGTCCATATCCAGTTCAAAAGGAAAAACTGGCACCAGAACTTAATTCAAAGGTGTAATAATGCAAAAATATCCGAGATAAAACAATAAAAAGCCAAAATAACAAAATTTGAAGTTCTGAAGTAAACAAACTAACAAAAAATATCAATCAAGACTATAGATTTATTGGAGGGCAGTGTATACAGGTAAATGATGTACATGAAAACAAAAATGGAGGGCAGTAATCAAACAGAAATCAAATAAGGTTAATAAATAAATGAACAATACATAAACACATAAGTAGTTATTTCTTAAGTAAGTCTAACAAATGTAAATACAAAAACAAAACAAAAGTAGAAATAATAAAAATAACTGGGTGGATATTTTATTATATAGGGAAATTACATAGAGCACTTCATGGAATCCAGTCGCAGTATGCAATGAGTACGAGTATTGTAATGTTTTCATTTCAGGTGGACGTATTGACCATGCTCATCACTACAACAACGCATACCGAGCTCTGGACGAAACCATCGCATTGGAATCGGCCGTTTTGACAGCCATGTCAATGGTCGACCTCAGCGAAACTTTAATTGTCCTCACATCAGACCATTCGCACGTGATGACGATGGGTGGACTGGCGACTCCAAGAGGAAACGCAATTTTAGGTAACTAATACTAACCAACTACACGGTCCCCCATAAAAAAACCATCTAAACTATATGACTTATGGCAAGTACTTCCTACCGAAAATATTCAATAAAAGCAGGTGAGGAAAGTTGCACCGAAAACTTTCAAAGTTTCCATATGTTTCCGAGCGATCGTTAGTGTTTTAATGAAAACGTGGCAGAAGACAAAAATTACTTGAAACAACCTGCCGGTTGCTACGAATTCGCGTCGTAAATTCATTTTCGTTTCCATTTTTATGTGTTTCCTTTAGTTTTACTTTATTATATTTACATAAATTTATGTCTTAAGCTTTACTTTTTATTGGGGTATTATCTTAAACACCCTACAATAGTTGCACCTCATGTTCTCCTGTCGTTTCCTCATATTGGTTGCACTAACAGCGATTTAAGCGAATTTTATGTGATAGAGTGTTACATAAATAAACGTTTTATTCTTTATTTTATTCTTCCATTACCATACTTAAATGGCTGACTTTTAACTTTTAAATCCGTTACATTTTAACGTATTTTTAATCCGAAATCCTTCTTAACAATTTCCACCACAACACAGCCTAATATTCTGTCCTTTTAACATTTTGCTTAATTGCTTTTCGCCACGTTATTCCATTCTTCTTTTAATTTATTCATCAATTTGACACAGACTTTAGCTCTCGGTTAGACTTCCACTCGGTTCTAACGCAAAAATTATGCAAAAAAATATCATTGTCTTTGTCCCTGTTAACTGCTCATCCTAATAACACAACCTGTTACCCTCGGATTATTGTTCCGCCTTACTTAAATGTTGTACTTAAACTTCAACAAAAAAGTTTGGGAGATGTCTGTTGTAAAGAAAATTCTTCGCCACTTCAGGTACCGATGGAAAAGTGTCAGACATCGACGGATTTCCCTACTCCACTCTCATCTACGGCAACGGTCCAGGTTTTAGCGAACCCAGGACCATACCCAACAACGCAACATCAGTAGGGAAGCAAGCAGATGAGAAGAACGCCGTTCACGGAGCTGCTGTCCCGAGGCAGTGGGCTACCCACGGGGGTGAAGACGTACCCGTCTACGCCCAGGTACTTCGACCACATCGCAGCACCCATCCCGTCCTTCTGCAGCTCTTTAACCTTCTTCTTCTCTTCTCTAGGGTCCCCTCGCATCATCCGTCTTCACCGGTGTCATAGATCAAAGCTACATCCCTCATGCCATTGCCTTCGCCGCCTGTTTGGGACACCACAGCCAACAGTGCACGGGAGGCGTCGACAACTTCACTACCGTTCCGGTACAGACAGCCTGCTCTATACCCAAAGTGAGCAGCGTGTCCACCGAAAACCACGTTGGCGGACAACCCATAGTAATCGCGAGCAGCGTCATGTCCGACAACGGTGTTTCTCCTGCCGCGTTTAGTGGAGTGCTACAAAAACTGACTTGTTACCTGGTTGTGAAACTTTTGCTCGGACGAGTATCCCCGTGAATAAAAAAAAATCAAGTATATCACTAAGGACCTAAACATGCCGGAGTAAACGCGGAGATTTTTTGTGATGGAAATGCAAAATTTTTTGGTAATAAAATTACTGTTGGAAAGTGTTTTAATTAATTTCTGGCTCTTCTCCCATCCGGCAACATATTTTTTATGTTTTTAACACGTTTAAGGATGTAAAACATGTGTACTCCCTTTTCCAGGAAAAAAAATATGCGTGTAAAGGCAAGGGAGACAGCGAGAGGGGTAGCACGTGAAAAGGTGCAAAAAAATATGGAGGCTGAGTAAAAAGTTGAAAGTAAAAAATGTACGAGATAAAACGAGGGCTAAAGTAGAAATTTGAGGTTGGCAGGATCATCGTGGCATTAGCTTTATTAATCACCGCCGCCGCCACCGCCAGAAATTAATTGCTTACACGATTTAACGGGAGCAAAATGAGTGTGACATTCGATTGAACGCAATTTTTCCGGTCGATTAAGGTGAATCGACTGCTCCTGTCCAAAAAAAATGGACTCGTACAGCTTCTAACCACCGGGCACCACCTCCCCGAGGGAATAAAAAAATGTCGGAGTCATCTTTTTTCTGCCATGTACGAGAGGTCAGAGGTCACCCGGAATCCTCCGGTTCATTGACATGGCGCCCTTTTGAATTTCTTCCTTCCTCTGAACTTCCCTTAAATTCGGCCAAGTACAAAGGAAATGCTGAGATCGATTTTACCAAATGTATAATTGAATTCAGCAAAGTTCGATCACTGGCCTTGAAAGAAATAACTACTCAAACATTTTGTTACCAAAGTTTCTTACTTGAGGCACTTGACTGCCGTTTGTTAAGGTCTAATTGCAACACGAAATATCTAACTTGTTCCCAACTTAAACTCAAGCGACGCACAAAAACCTGAACGATAGTTTAATTCTTACAACCCAATTAAAATTTCTATTTCTGCATCTTTCACTTACTAATTCACTAATTACTTCGATTTGACACCCGCGTAGGATAGTACATTACTTCTTATTATAAACACTACTTACACTAAATCTCTGCTCAAAACTCATTACAACATCACTGAAAACTGACTACCGTCATTGTATTTCACTCCTGATATTTTTACATTTTTACAGTCACATAATTTAATTTAGGACACACACACCCTAACACATCACATTCGACTCACCATCTTATGAGGTTTTTCTGTTTACTCGGAAAGTTAAGAGTTACGGGTTATATATGATTTCATCAAGGTAAATAACGGGATTTTTCCACGGCGCCATGTTGTAACTGGGCGGATGTAGTAATAGTAACTACAAAACTTCATTGACCTGCTGTCCTTATCCCTTCAAGTAGTCACCTACCTATGAGTCTTAGAAGTAATGTTTCAACTACAACAAACTACAACCTACTACTCTGTTTTAAGTTGCAAGGAGTTCTGTCATTCTTATTTTTGTCTGCCTCCACGTCCATTTCAACTTTCTTCTTCTACCTTTCTGCAAAATTTCTAATTTTAATGGATTTCCCCCAGTCCCCGTTTTTATAATCTTCTTTGCCTCCAACGATCGTAGTATAATTCGTTTTTGCTAATCTTTTGGGTAATCGTCCTTTCATCTTTGCTTTACTTCTCCAACCGCTTTTTGCGAAATCGTTTCTCTCTTCTCTTTGTTCACTTCACTCTTACTACTTCTCTCCCTCACTCTCTCACGGGAGCCGTCTTCACCTGGTTAATTATATTTTCCATTTTGGACTTGTCTTTTTCCTGGAGTAAACTAGTTTTTAGGGGTTCAGCATCGAATTCACCTGTTTCCTGGCCGTACTCGCATCTTTCAGTACTACTAAAATTTAGTTACTTAACTCAATTACAACTTCCATTTGTGATTTCTTTCTAGTTTCTGTGTCATTTTGCACACGTCGAGTACCGTTCGATCACTTCCTCAGCTTCCACTTTTTGCCTACATTTTTCTTTCCCTTGAGTGTCACCTACCAAGTATCGTCTCAGCCGTAAACTTTCGGGGAACTCATTTCTCGACTCTGAGACGAACTAATTTTTTATTTACTGCGAATCCTTTGAAAATTTATACCATAGCACGCGAGCCTCGCACCTGAATTTTATTACCTCTGAGCTCTGTTGTTAAATAGGCCGATAATGTATTCGCAACTTTGCAAATAGTAAAAAAGAGTCACAGAATAAATTACCTAATAAATTAAATTTCAGGTGCCAGCGACCGTCGAATTTTACACCGGAAAACTCGAATGGAACGCCCACTTCATTACCACTCATTTTTATTTAATTCCTTGGAAAACTGAATTTTAAACTCTCATATCTTTTTGAACAATTCATGACTTTTAAAAGTACAAATTTTAAGTACATAGCACATAAATAACATGTAAACAAAATAAACTCAACGAGCAAAGACCTAAATACGTAGAGCTTCTGCCAACAGCAAGAAAGAAAGTAAAAAACAACATAAAAAGTGATAAGGAATACTAACTATTACACATTACAAGAACAACGTATCAAATTAAGCATGACAGTTCAAAAAGTAGAAGTAAAAATTACATTAAAACCTAATTTAACTAATAGACAGGATTTAAATAATATTAGCAAATCTTATTGTCGAAGTTCAACGAATTTTGTGAACTGCGTTGGAGGTAAACCACAAAATTTTCACAACTCGTAGTTGGAAAAATAACAAATTTAATTTTCTCGGTCAGAGTCAGAAAACCTAAAGACAACGTACAAGTACATAACAAACACTCAAAAATTGTAAACTAAAGCAAGACACTGAGTCTTTCTGAATTTATTTAACTTTACATAATCAATACATAATTTCAGTCCGTTACAGTAGCAGTCTCTACTAAAACCTTTATCTATGGAAACCAGTACTCGTCACGACCAGGAAAAACTATTTCAATTTTCCACTTCCCGTACAATTAAGAACTTCTCCCCGATTAAAAAATTAACACTATCAAATCCCTGAAAGGTTTGATTCGCCTGCATGCCTCAGTTGACCGCAGTCCTCCCGGTCAAACAAACTACAAAGGAAAATTGTGAAAATTAACGATGTTTTCCCTATTATTTAACTTTCTGCGGGGAAAATTAGGAATGTGGGAAAGTCAACCATATTCCGTAGCCGCGTGTAACCGCATTATCGATCCTGTCCTTTCATTATAATATTATACTTACACGATAATGCATATTTAATTTTTCTCCTGAATATTTCGTCGTTTTGTCTAATACCCTAAGTTCCCATTCATTTTTATTACACATTATCGCCCCAAAAACTCTGCAAATAATTTGGATTGATGTTTTCGCCTGTTACGTACAAAATTAACACAATCGATCCGAGTTTATTAATTGCAATACACAACATGCAATACGTACTGAAGAAAAATTACTAATATCTTCAATAAGAAAGTTGATGCTTTGGTTTACTCACTAACCGCTCTGTATAACATATATACAACAAACAGCACGAATGTATCTGTAATTCATTACAGACAAATCTACCGTGTTCAACCGCTGGTCAATCAAGTACCTTTTCTAAAAGCTCTGCAATGAAACGTCCCTTTTAACTTCGTAACTTTCAATTGCTGTGTTACAAATTTTTCGTGTAAAAAACCGTAGAGTTGCACAACAGTAAAAAAATTAAATTGTCACACAATTAAGACGACATGCAGGAACAACTAAATTTCACAATTCGTTTTGGGGAAAAAGCAAGAGTAGAATTGTAATTAATGGGGCACGTGAGAAATTAGGGTTCACATGCCTGGAATTTCATCAAATTCCATTAATTTAATGTTCTCCGTTTGGCCCCCTTCCCGCGTTTCTCTCCATCCCTCACTAGTCAACGTCACTATTGCGTCTGAAAATCAGAAACGACAACCCCTACAAGAAGGAAACACTGACATAAAGGCCACGAATACTCGTTTAAGTATAAATATAATCACGGAGGCTTACGCTTTTTAATCCGTGTGATTTGCTCACTCAAAATAAAAATATAATTTCCAGGCCTTTGGGCCGGATTTTAAAGATTTGGAAGAATTAAACTTAAGAGTAAATCTAGTCGGCTTTGCAGACGAATAATAATAAAAACGACCGAAATGAAAAAAATTTACGGGACCAAATTTCATTCACACTTTTTTGCTGCGGGTCGTGTGCAGTCGTGCACACTGAGGTTTCCCTCCAGGTCATACTTGTGCGACAAAGGATACCTAAAATTTACATTTTCTTTCTTATGCGTTACACCATGTCTGTCAGTAACTGCGCCTTTTCTATCACGAATTATCTTTATTCATCTTATTATTTTGTCATTGCAAAGTTCCTTCTATTTTCCGCCGCAAACGAACTGTTTCCAATAAGTATTCTAATATAAAATTATAAACCATAAGCTGTTCAAGTCAGAATTGTAATGAAATTTGTAGTCAGTCAGTTTTAATAAATCATTTCTAGCGTCAAAATATAAACTTTTATTAGGACTGATAACTATCGTCGTCTGATTAGGGGTGACTATTACAGTTGGAAATTTCACACTTTCAATTTGTGCTTCTGCAACCCCTGATGGAATATAAAAAGAATGAAGTACTATTTACCGCTTCATTTCAACTCCTATTTATGAGGTATCTACTTAACATAAGTTAACGGATACCCACATGGAAAAAACAAAGTAAAGTTATTTTGCTTTTACCTTTAATAGATTACAGAAATTATGGACTCCAATGTAGTGAATACAAGCAAGTTTCTTTTATTATTCACTGTAGTACAAGAGTACTTCGGAACAAAGTTGTCAAAATTACACGTAATAACATCTCTACAACTCTTCACATTTCCCAATGGCAACTCTCAAACACAATGACATTTACCATTTTATTCACATTTTGCTCAACAAAAGCGAACTCAATTGCAAATGTACTAAAAACTCTTGACGAATTACTTCGGTCATTCTATAAGAAACCTCATAACCTGATACTTCAACCTTTAAGTTTGACATGACTTCCAAAGTAAGAAATTTAATACCAATTTCACTCTATTTGAATGCCTTAAAATGTTTAAAATGGTATTCACAGACCCAAAACCACCTTGGACACTTCAAACACGTCATGTTTCCCCCCTGCAACGATTTCAATGGAAATTGGAAAAGTTTTGAGTCCCAATATATTCACGCTCTTTCGCACAGGTCTTGTTTTATCAATGTATTGAAAGCATTCCCCCTTAATTTTTCCTTCATATTCTTTCGAGTCTCCCAAAATTGTTTCCATCATTGAATATCTAAAATATTTGAGAGTAATTTCTTTCGTGCGACGGAAGAAGGACTCCAAATTCTGGCCATTAAAATGCAAAATCACGACTGTAGCCGATCGAGCAAAATGATTTATTCAAAACCGTTGTAATCTCGACAAAATTATAGTTTCATCATCATCATCATCATCGCAAGAGAAGTATAATAACCACAGAAGTGGTGAAACTGAACAAATACAACAGTACATGCCGCCTATCTCGCGGTTAAAAGCTACGAGAAAAGTTTAGTCATCATGTCCCCGTAACTTTTCGTAACTTTTTATAACTCTAATTATTTAAATTAAACTTAACTATCGCAAAAATCTAGAACACTTCAATGACATTCTTAGCGAGCGACTTTAAAGAGAAAGTCCAGGGGGCAAAAGGTAAATGCGGGCAGACGATACTACGGATAACATGGCAAAGACTACTAACACAATGGTCACATTTTAATAGTACTATTGTTCTAAAACTGTTGTAATACTACTGCAACGCAAAATGTATAATATAAAAATATAAAATTAAAGTTACCATAACTAGACGGAGAAATGCGTAACCACTCAATTATACTCAGAATAAGAAGCAGAATTGTAAGAAATACTCCTAGTGAGTTGCCAAGTAACTTGCTGTGGTAATAAATAAATAAAAAAGTTTGCGCCCTCTTAAATAGGGTACATATATTGGGAAAATTGCTGATTAACTAATGAATATTATATGTAGTTAATAAGAGGCAAGTCTCTCTTTACAACGGATACGAAGTGACCAAACACATAAAGTCACTTACAACCAAATAAAGCAAGTCAAGTTGTGCCCCGCAAGTTCTAAAATACAACTCCATAAATTTTTAATAACCAAACTATTTGGAATTTTCCGCGGTTATTCCATCCTTTGTTTCCAGGAAGGACCCATTTCCCGATACCGACAAGTGTTCCTCTGTTTTCAGTTAAATTTGGCTGACAGTTGGGTTAAAGTATTTAATAATCACTGTTATTACACTACAAAATTATTAACAAATTCGGGGAAGCGACACTCACCATTTAATACATTTAACCATTTTCCTTCCTCATTACATCACCGACTCTTCCACAATTGAAGAATGCTATGAAAATCCGAGAATCCCGAGTAACCGTAACAAAAGAAACGTTTCAAGAAAACGTGCAACAATGATGTATATTTTCTCCTTGTTAAACCGGTCGGAAAGTAAACAATTCGAAAATTGAGAAATAACGACGAAAAACGTTAAGAAGAAACAACAACAAACAGGAAAATAAGTAAGAGAAACCTGTCGAGTGAGGATGACAAGAAAGTACTTTTTCCAGAACAATCGGTCCAACATTTCGAATCCCTGACGAGGCCTAACCTTTTGATGTTTACAAGCAAAGTCTCGAGATTTAGTACAAAATTAAGAAAAAAAAGGCGCCCAACAGAGATCATCTTTCACACCGTAAGATCAATTAGACATCCGGTCCACTTCAATCCCTCAAGTGGTCCAAACTTCACCGAAAAAAGGCCACACATAAATTCACGATCGGTCCAGGCAGGAAAGTCACTCAAAGAAAACCCTCAGAGTTTTTCAGATTTATGTGCGCAGACATGCAAGTCATTTAACGGTTTTGCACCTCATTACTTTTCGAATCCATTCCCATTAATAATTCTGCTGGGTCGGTTCATTTCAGGAATGGGAAAGGTTTGAGAGAGAACTCGCCGGTAAGAGAGGTAGAAGTGGCAAAAAGGTTGGCCATTCCGATTATTTTCCTCTGTTAAACACGAAGAGTAAACGACTCGTCCTGAGGGCGCGATTTGTCAGAATTGAATTTCCCACCGAGAAAAAGTGTAATTTTTTAATAAAACAGTGGATGATGTCAAACAGAAATGAAAAAATGTAAAATAAAACAGATTTCATCTCTGAACCTTTGTTAAGGGTTATGTTAGACGATTCCATCATCACTAGACATAAATTAACCAACTTCTACTGACACGAAACAAACAGGAATTTATAATATTTCCTATGCTGCATACATACAATTATATATAAATTTATAATTTATTGTAAAATAATATTATAAAAAACCTTGCATCAGGAAGTGACCAATTGATTTAAAACTCATCCCTAACATGGATGGAAACCGGTCAGACGAAAGACATAAAAACAAACGAACAGAAACCGGCAATCAAAGGAAACAACAAAAGAGGAGTAATCCAAAAGCTCAAATCGATAAGTACAAAAAGCATCAAAACATAACAATTCAATCAGGTAATCATTCCAAGAAGGAAAAAAAACAGCAGAAAACGTAAGATTCATTTGAAACGAGCAAAGCAGTGTCAAAGAACTTCGTTAAGGTTTCTGAAGAAGTGCAAACGAACCGAACCAATACAATGAACCAACGCAATAAAAATACAACAGCACAACCTCCCCAAAAGAAAACAGGAAACAAATAGTATTCAGTCCCAAAGATTTTAAAAGGAAATAGAAAGGAAAAACAAAACACCGGAAATATGCATTTTGCTGGAAAGACAGAAAGTGAAATGACATTTAATAAATCGATTGATTCAGATACCTCCAAAGTACCTGCAACGAGCATTACACGTTCCTCTGGTGACGTTTTAGTGACGTTAACAGCAGCAGACATCTGAACCTTTCTCGACCAACCAGCACTGACCTTTGACCCGAACCATTCACAAATGAAAAGACCACTCATTGAAAATCCATATCCGTATTTATCTCCTGTCACCTCGCCATCTGTCAAGACAAATTAACTTCCAGATACTTCAAAAACACGTTCTTTTCGTGTCTGACGTCGGAAAATTCCCACTCCCGCTTTCGAGCATTCTACTCTTTGTTTTCTAACCTTTCAACCTAAACCGATTTGTGTAAAACAGGTGTTTCTTATGTTCCTTGTGAGGGGTAAGCACCACGTGCACCACCGTCAGCGACTGCTTCCCTTAACGTGGCCCTCTCATTCACAGTCGGTGAAGACGAAGGATCACAAATACTTACTTCTTTGCCCTGCTTATGGCTGTCACGTATCCCGAATCCCCTCTACTCTTTCTCATTCGATTACAATTAAATCTCTAATTGTTTTGTATAAATCACGAAGGCTTAATCACGGCCGGAATCTTCTCTTTAAAAAATTTATGTTGCAGTTAATTTTAGTTATAAAAAACGAATGGAACAAGGGTTTATTATTCATATTTATTATCTGCAGTAGGAGTCCTTCCCTAAAATAATGCCTGCCATCTGATCTTAATTTTTATTTAATTTGAACACAACCCGTAACGAAACCCAAAATTCCACTCACGTACACGATTGTAAACTTTCAATATTTAAATAATATATCCGTTTCGGTGAACCACACCGAGGATAACAAAGTGACAGTTTAAATTAGTGACGAAACAGAGAACGAGGTTAGTGACGAATTATAATGAATCTTTCCAACGCCCAAAGTGGAATTAGCGACGGCATTATCAACATAATGGACTTTAAATATGCATGAATATGCATGTTCTTTCCCGGAGTTATAAAAAGGGTTTGAATGTCGCGCAAATTTTAAGTATGAAAAGAAGACGTCTAAATTTTTGAACATGGCAGTAGAAGCCATTAGTTGTTTCCCGTGTTTAAATAAAAGTCTCCGGATAGTTAACAAGTGTGGTGGTTTCTAGGTGTCTGGGACATGGGATTCCAACCAATGTGAATTAGCTTTTACTAATAGTATAAATACTAATAGTATAGAAATACTAGTAGTGTAGAACCTTTAAAAGTTAGCTTTACTGTTACTTTAGAGAAAAACAGTGGACTTCTATAGTTATAATTAATTTTATAAGTATACCTTTAATGCAAGTTAATTTTTAAATTTAGTTTTGATACATTTAGTAGTACCACACTAGCCTGAATGGTAATACAGGTGCAAAAGTCACCGGAAACCGACGCAACAGCAACAATAAAATACACTCGTACCAAAGGTATAAAACAAATGTTTCTGTTTAGTTTTAATCCTGTCCTGTCAACCTGCCTGATACTCAGAATCCTTTCCCATGGAAAAAATAGATAATTTTCGTCGTCATCTGCATCAGCCGCATTCGCAGCGGAATTAATAACAGCAATTTTCCATGTAACACACCGGGTCACCGGGGACTCACAATTTGAATTAAAACATTTCAAATAAGCGAAACCGGTTTAAAAATATAAATCGAAAGCCATTTCTCTACAACCCGTGGGGGGTTCAAAATTCCCATTTTCGAAAATGGCACTTTCCCGTGAATTGCAGCGAAGTAGTAATAGACCACAGTCGAACTGTTACGTTGTTGCACAGACCGGTAGGCACCAGACAATCGGCCCGATCGGAGCAAAACAATTCGGCAGGAGCCGCAGAACCACCGATTTTGCATTTAAATTACTTTTCTATTTGTCGATAGACGTTCTAGTCGTAGCCAAGAAGACAATCCCAGCGTCTTGCTATCACGACCCAAAACTAATCTCACGCACCAAGTCACCATCACCGTCGCCATTTTGACTTCAAATAATTTAAGATAAAATGGGAATTTGGTCTTTTTAAAGAAAGAAAAGAGTGACTTACCTTTCCCGTGAAGAGAAGAATCGCTTTGGCCATGTCTGATTTTCTCCTAAAACTTCACTCACTCACCAAATCAACCGAACAAGGTGAGCTAAAGGGTGGCAGCAACCTGAAGCTACTGGTCCTACCACCGACGACATCCGAACTGGTGGCAGTGTCGGCTGTTGCCACCATCACCCTCGTGTTGATGATTTTTTATATCTGTAGTGTCCGAAATATCGATCGATTAAAATCACAAATATTGAACAACGGAAACAAGGTGTAAGGGCACCAATATAAACCTAAAGTAAACGTCCTTTGGTGGTGAAATGGTGCAGGTTTCAACTTGTCCCACTTGATTTTGTCAAACTCAGCCAAAAGAGTTGAATCGTTGAATTCGTCTATTTACTAGAGTTGCTGCATTTGATGATTCGAATTAGACATATTTTCATTGTTTTGCTGCATAATTTTTTTCTGCAAATATAATAACATTAATAAATAACTACTAGAACCCTTTCATTACCGTTATTTACCCTGATCATTTCTGCATTATTACTAAGCTACCTATGCTGAATAATGATATAGGTGATGTTCTCTACCCGAGACGCTTCCACGTTCAAAAGCTCCTGAAAGGTTCCTTTCAAAATGTTCCTTTCACTCTCCGTCTCGTTCCGCCATCTTGACTAGCGTTCGCGCCAGTTTCATTTGGCCAAGAAATAGCTAAAATATTCATGTTCTTAATAAACCCTAAAAACAAATTCTTTGGGTTTATTATAGTAAAATAATGTATAGATAAATGTTGTTGATCAATGATCTGATGAGGCACAATTATTATTACGACAGTTACCTGACAGCAAACCCCTATACATATGATGGCTAGCATTGTAAAAAAAAATAATAAATAACCAAATAATGGAAAAGTCGAGAACTTTTTGGAATAATGTACAATATGCACGTTACGTTAATTCGACTTCGTTAAGGCTCTGTAATGTAACGTACCTGAATTAAATAACTGAAAAGTCAAGCAAAAATAATTTTTCCCATGAATTGATGTTCCATCAGGGCAAGTTATTTCACAAAATTTGTTATAAATCGTTTCAAATGTACGAAACTTAATATTACAAGACCTACTAATTAAAGTACTACACGAATGGTATATGTCCTGCAGAGCACATTTCATCATACAGAGCCACAATTCCATAAAAATTAACAATAAAGTCAGTTGAACCAAATTTGAAAATCTCCATGACTAAGATCATTACCTTCAATGCCTCCGCTATTGTACGATTCCAGCAGGCTAGAAACCCGGCGTTTTCTTCAATAGATTTATTTAATTCTATCAAACGTGAGCTATTCTTCCTTTCTTATCATTTTTAGAAAATCATTAATACCTATAAAATATTACTCTTTGTATTAATGTCTTAATTATTTATTAAATATTATAACAACATATTATAAGTTGTTGAAGTGAACTGTTTAGTATCTCTATGACTATGGGTAAAGCTGAGAGCATAGGTCCGCATGTAAAATAATAACATTGGGTTGTCAATTTATTCCTTCGAGTTTTATTAATTTCAATTAATTGTCAACTAAAGAGATAACTTCATACCTTAGAATAGAGAGCATTAGAACACAGTGATGAGTGCCACGTCGAGAACAAGCCTTTGTGCTTGTGGTGAGTAGACCGCACAAATCAAACATGAATCCACAGAACAGTGTGGAGGATGCTGAAAGATAAATATTTCTTTCTTCTCTGTTTGCAGTTATGGATGACCATGATTACGTGACGCCAAGACGAGCCGTGATGACAATCGATGACATGCAAATATGGGAAAAATCGGAGGCCTATCACGACTACGTAGCATTTTTTACTTCACTCAATGAATCGGTTAAAAATTTACCAGTGAGCGCCAAGTATCCCTATTCTGAAAATTGTAAAGCAATTGTTGACTTTCTGGACATCTTAGAGAAATGGACTGAAGATTATCCTCCAGTTGAGCAGCCACAGAGGTTTGGAAATCAAGCTTTCAGACAATGGCACAAAAAACTGTCACAGGTTGGTTGTATCCTCTTTCTTTCATCTCAGTTAGTACTAGAAATCTGTTCTACAAGCATCTGTAATTTATGCAATTAAAATGTAAATTTGTTTGTATTACTCTTGGTAAGTGAAATTTATAAAATTCATATGGATAATCATAAAATATTTCACACCTTTTTGCTTGAATTTAAGAATTATTTAACAAATCTTTAGTAAAAATGTTGCATTTCCCTAAAATGCATCAGTCATTGTATATATTTTCAGGATGTCATACCAATGTTGCAAAAGGCTTTCCCTCAGAAATATCACAGGGCAATACCCGAAGTAATGGTGTACATGACAGAATCATTCGGCAACCCGACTAGAATAGATTATGGAACTGGACATGAAATGGCTTTCATATGGTTTTTATGTTGCTGTTACAAAATTGGAATTTTCACTGTGCAGGACAATGCTGCTGTAGTTCTCAAAATATTCAATAGGTAAACACCTATTTTATTAAATTCACATTTATCTGCAGATTAATGGGTGGTAGCGTATTTGCCTACAATGCGTTTTTATATTTTGTTACATTTCATCTGAGTAGTCAACTGCTCTTTCGTTGAAATTGAAAATACAGACTGTAAATACTACAGATGATTACACATTTCACAGTGACAGAATTACCTTTGTGAATATTATAAATTCACTGCTTTCTCATATGATTGCATTATTTCACAACTTATTAATATTTTCAGGTACATGAACTTGGTTAGGCGATTACAAACAGTATACAGAATGGAACCTGCTGGAAGTCACGGTGTTTGGAGTCTGGATGATTATCAGTTTATGCCTTTCATATGGGGAAGCTCACAATTAACCTGTAAACATTTTTTAAGTTTATTTCATGTGTTTTTTGTCTTAAAATTCTACATATACATATGACTTGATTATTAACCTTTCACTTGTACACCATCTTACGCTAAACTTGTATAAACAAAATTTTGCACAGCATTTTGTTGTTCATTACTTACAAGCAGCTATATATTTACATATTTACTTTGAGAATGGTGATGTGGTTGACCTTTAATTTTTGCTGAAATTATTCAATTAGGTATATTTTTATACAAATTTATTCCTTATTTCAGTTTTGATGAAATACCCAGAATCTCTTCATAAAAAAAACTTAAGAATAATTGTAATATTTATTAAGAGAGTTAACGTACTTAAAAGAGGTGTACTGTTGTGTATTATTAAATGTTTCAGAAAGTGTTGCCTGTACCTATTGCTTCACTAACATGTCACTTCTAATTTCAGCTCATCCCAAGATTGAGCCCAAGTCCTTCCTGCTGGCCGACGTAGTCGAAACATATAAAAACGAGTTTCTCTTCATAGCCTGCATAGATTTCATAAACCGTGTGAAAACGGGCCCGTTCCCGGAACACTCGAATCAACTTTGGAACATAAGCGGAGTCATCACCTGGTCGAAAATCAATCAAGGACTCATCAAGATGTACAAGGCCGAAGTCCTCAGCAAATTCCCGGTCATACAGCACGTTCTCTTCGGGTCTCTGATGACGTTCAAAGTCCGGTCGTCGAGTAGTATCATAAGGAACGTTCGTCTGAGTGTGACACCGCCAGACCCCATGAAATCCCTCATGGACCCGCCGAGCACGTTAAAGCCCAACATGGACGCTGAGGCACCGAAAGAACGCAGGAAATAAACCTGGAAATTAATATTAATGAAAAAATAAGAATGAGGTTTAAAGTCAACCTAGTTATTTTTTATTTATTTGTTACAAATTAGTCAAACTGGCCAAATTGGCACCGGTAACCGCTCAGTTCGGTCGAATGTTTCTGTGCTCCTCACTTGGCAAAACTACGGAGTATATGAGAGAACACTTCTAACAATTGTGATAAAATTGACGTCAGCAGATGACCAATAACAAAAGCAACTTTAATAATAGTTTAATTTTTATTAAACCCCCCCGGATAATAAAAATAATAGAATAAGCACGCCAAATAAGAGTAAAATGACTGAGGCCATCGAGAGAATTATTAAACAACACTTTTTCACTTATTCATTGATATCTTGTGACCGGTTTGCTTCCTACCACGTATTGCTTCTTTGCGTAACCTTCATGGACTTCCATTTTGTCCCGCACTGTGCGTTTGTACAAAGACGGAAATTAAAGAAAGAGTTCCGTGAAAAATTATGAGTTTGGAACCTCAGCTTCGACGCAAAGGGGTACAAACAAGGTGCAATCGTACAAACAATAGCTCACATCAAATAGAACAAGAGCAAGCTGTATTTGTCACGGATTAATGAAGTACCGAATCTCTCGATTCGTATGAACCGCAAAACGAGTAACGCAACCATAACTTCACACAAACGTGAGAGACATATTTTATGACGTCACTGTTTTCTGTACCTGCCCGCGATTCACACGAGAAATTTTATATGTATATGTGTATATAAATAAACGAATCTGTAATGGAAAGACATGTTAAATTCATTTATTAAAACTAATCAATCATTCGATCGCATAAAATAGATGACGCCGCAGTGCACCACCCCAAATAAATAAATAATTTAAAAGTAAGCGGGGGTCATTTGCAAATACGCCTTTATGTCCTCAAAGCAAAACAAAAATATGCGGCCTTACGCATTTTCATTGCTTAGGGCTGGGTATGGGCTGGCTGCCATGGTATGTACGCCAAAAGTTATGTAATGGCTTAAGTAGTACCACTTGAGTACTGTTTAAGGGTGTTATTCTTGGGGGCCGGCCTGAACACTAAAAGACATGACACAAGGTACTGGACACCCTTAATAGTTTCCTAGAGTTCTCCAAGAGTTCTACTTATGTGTAACTGCCCGTAGCGAATAAGAACCATGTTAGTGTGCAAACTGAAACTAAAAACTACCCAACCACTGAGAAATATTAGTGTTCCTCTGCCGTACACTCCTCAGTAATTTTTTACCAAAGGTATCGGTTGGTATCACAACTGTATTTCAGGTACTCGTGTGCAACTCGTACCTGACGAAATAATTTCGTGGAATGTAGGTTAAGGGTGCCACCAAAACATCTCCCTCCCTCTAAAAATTCAGAATCTGTCTTTTGATAAGTTTAGTGAAAACTATCTCTGCACCGGCTTCCTCCTAATAAGTTCACCGACATTTTCACCGTCAGATTTGAATTAATTCCACGAAGTAATCGATTAATCGTCGATAAACCGATGTTCCGGAACCATTTTTGTGTAGATCATTCGTCATTTTCCCTCTCTCTTGCTCTCCGTCACCTTGTATCTGATCTTCTGAGATCTGTGTCTGCTTAATGTCACCGATTTCACATGAATATCCGACACGGGTTGAAGGAGCAGCAACCTGGTCGTGATGTCACCAGACATCCTTGGACCGGCCGTTTTCATTTCAATCGGATTTTTACGTTTCACCGAGAGAGTTTCACCAGGTACGTTTCGTAGTTAGCGATTTGTAGTTTCAATTGTAATTGCTCCTACTTTACAGATCCCTCGTGCAATGTCCCCGTCACTCCCACACTACCTGGTTTCTCTTTCACCGATGCTCTTCTTTAATAATCCTAGTTGCTTGCAATGGTGCAGAGACTCGTTACCTCAATTTACTCAGTTTACACTTCCACCTTTCTATAGTTTTCTCTTTTAAACAGTTGTCAAACTGATAACCTGGACAAAAGCCGTAAATAGTTTTGCTGTTTCGATCCTAAGGTCGCTCAGCTTTTCCTTCAGTTGCATACCCAGCGTCAGTCGATCACTACCCTAATGTCAAATTTCCCTTTATCTCTCGTAAAACTATTTCCGATAGGAGTAGTTCGACATTTTACTATCTTTCGATTTCAATTAGAGTAAATCTAACTTTTAAAGTGAGCAAGGTTATCGTGTTCTTAATGACTGGAAAATGCACCAGTCTAAAAGCTTAAAACTTAGGAATGGAAGGACCCACCGAAAACTACAACGACAATCCTTCGAACACCAGCTTACTGAATAATTTATTATGTCCCCTTCTAATGTCGCATCCGTGAAATAAATCATTCGTGATCAATGTTATCGAGTTGCAGAATATCGGATGGTGTTCCGCACTTAAAAAAAATTGAGCAATCCGACGCGAAGATATTTTTGGTAGTTGGCATTATCGGACCACCTTTAAGTACCTGAAATAATAAATGAACATCCTACGCCATTAGATAACCATCGTTAACGTCTCACACGTTTCATTCGGATTCGAAGACTGCTATAATATACCAAAAAAGTTCACGACTGCCCTCGGCTAGTCAACGAACTCCATAACGTAAATTTCTGCAGTGCACCGGTGGAACAGTACCACCACAATTGGTTTAGGGAAGTACCCGACGGTCGTTAAAGTTGCCAGACGGGTAGTACGAGTACCAACAACACTCACGAGGAACACACGACCCGAAGACATAATAATAGGCCGACTAATTGCCTTGCATTTCGTTTAAACGATACCATCCCGGTTGCAGTAAACCAGTTGAAAGATGCAAATACCTGAAGACGACGATCTATGCAGACAAGGCCCTGGCGGTCTACTTTCTCTTTGCAGCTCATGAGGTCCTTGACTGGTTCAATTTCCTCTTTCGAACGTTTTCTTAACCAAGCAAAACCATCGCTTCCATTGTTTCTTATTTTTAATTTTTCACTCTATGAGAAGCAGTCGTTTTGGACGGGGTGTGACGTAACGCCAGAATCGAAAATCACTTCTTGGGTGAAATTGTCTGCGGTGAAACTGACGTCGGAGAAAGAAATACTTCACGTAGTTGCCCAGACAATGACCCACGCTGACGCATCTCAATTTGAACGGGTATTTCCGAATATCCGAACCATTCTTTACAAGTATTTATGTATTCACAATGGGAAAATTAAACGGTGACGCTGTTACGATTCGAGTGAGCTCCTTTTGTCAGACATTGAACTTCAGGTTTGAACACGACGAAAACCTTAAACCCGAATAATAAACAACCGTGTCTCTCACACCTCTTCAACTTTTGAACCTGTTGAGTGTGACATGAATTACCATACTGAAAAATAAAATATTATGTAAAGCAAACAATAATAATAATAATAATACGGCACGAAAGTTACACTTACACGTAACTTGTAGAAATCTTTGTAGCCATTTTTCTTTTCATCATTTACACTTCAGCCTTAATGTTAAATATTTTTGTACGTTATCGTTAATATATTAGAATCTGTCAGATACTTTGTTCAAATAAATCATCCCAGGTGGACAGGATGTCACTCAAATACCCAAAAAAATATCTGATCGTAGGTTTCATTCCTCAAGGCTGATTGGAAATTAACAAACACCCTCTTACGAATCTGTTCAAGCAAATTTTAAAAGACTTAAAGAACTATCAAGATATTTTCTAAATGTAATTAATAGAAGTTAATAAGACCGTTGTGTTTTTGGACGATTCCAAATCCAGACACGACATCGTGCAGTAAGATCTGAGATTTGCCTTCAGCCAGCCCGGTCAAAAATTTAAAACACCACAACAGTTTAATAATCGACTGGCAAACCCCTAATTAACTACAATGAGGATTACATTAGACACATCATTCGCGCTTATTGTATTATGTATGAATTACTGTGCCAGAATTTTAGCTAACAGTCAAGAATATTAAGTTAAAACGAAAGCGTGAAAGTCAGTTGTTCGAGTTCAATACTCCATCATTAAAGATTCATTTTACAACGGGTTAATTCAACAAATAATAAATGACTATGAAATCAAACTAGAAAACTATTGATTTGACTATTTCGGACGTATTTCTCATTAACTTGAACTTATTGCCGAGGTGGCAACCCGCGAAAATGTGATTTTTCACCGGTGGAAGTACTTTACTACCACCCACCCCTCGGGGGGAGTAACCAAAACAGGTAAAAAGGACGCAATGAATGAATGAATGAAAGAATGAATGAACGAACGAGTGGGTGAAGGACTGAAGGCTTGTGCAGAACTCAAACAAGAAGACGTCTATTGATTTTCAGATGAGTTTTCCTGCTTTTTCCGACAGTTTCGCCGTCCTCGCCTACGTCCCACTCACTTTCTCTTCCCTTTCACCTACCTTCGACGCAACTTGAACTTTGAAAGGCTCAAAAATTCGCGCCTTACCGTAGGGAAATGTAAAAATCAGCCCACGAAGCGGTCTCATATATCTACAACCCTTCCTGCATTTCTCAATCAATAAAGCACCCCTTACATTTTCTTCAGTAGTCGACGAACATAAAAAAGTACTTAATTTCCTGTGCAACGAATGTATTTATGTACAATGAAACTACAACAATATTACTCTCGCACAGTATTAAACTATCCGTTTCATGTGTTCGATTAAATAGTTCTGATGTGCTATATAAATTTTTGGGGAAGCGAACTTAGACTCATCCTAGCGGGGTAAGTTTCTCTCTGGGGAATGAACTTTCCGAAAAGAAACGTGAAGGAGGGCGACGAGAAATTCGACAAACTCTGTTATTACGCCTTCTGTTTGTCTACTAGAATAGCGGGTCCCAATAGAAAGGTGAACGCAAACTTGTATGGATCACCGTAAAATAAATACTCGAATACTCTCCTGCAGTCCTAGTGAGGGTCGACCGGGAGGAACAATGTGTCCAAAAAATACAAAACTTGCTCCGACCAGCATCTATTGATCGTGCGATCGGCAGAATGCTGTCAAAGGCCTAAGATCTCGAGACACCTGATGCTTCACTCTGATTACACTTTATTAAGTCAATAAGTACGGCGGTAGGAACACAACTTGCCAAAATTTTGCATATGAACATCAACTGAATATTTCCACAGGCATTTGATCGTCGGTTTCAGCAGACAGTCAAATTTGTTTAGACCGACAACGATGACCAATCAGCAGATTCATTAAGTCCAATTTATATTAATCACCAAACAATTACACAAATCACAATATAGGACTTTGTATATATCACGTTGGAATTCCCCAGTCTCCCGTCCAATTCCGAGAGATTTTCCTATTTTCTACGTCTAGTACGCATTGGCCATGTCGTTTCTTCTTCTTCTTCTTCTTATCAGAACAGTCACTCGACGGAAAATGTGTGACGTCACGACACGCACGGTCTAAATCCATGACGCGGTAGTTAATTAATTTTCCCAGGAAAACTACGAATAAATGAAATTCTTGAGTGGTAATGACAAAATTTATGCAATCAATTTGTTGTGTGTGGAGTTGACAACTCCTCAAGCTACGCCTCTGCCTCTTTCTAATGTTCCTCAAAATGTACAGTTATGGTGTTCAGTTAAGATACATAAACTTCATGTACCATAACATATATACATTTTCAATTATTTAGTGGTTCTTTTTTCAAGTGAACCCTCTCCTAACGTAACATGTAGTGTTACGTACTCTATGCCTAAACTCCGTTTTAACATTATTGTATGTTATCTACCAATAACTCACTTGTCAAGTGACATTGAATTGATAGACTGGCCTTACGATTATCTCATCTGCCTTTCCCGAATGATTCCAAGTATCTTTTTTTTATTACGGTGACGTGTTCATCTGTGGAAATACCAGTTCAGTGCACGTAGAGTCATCATTAGCTCAGACAGTACACCACAACTGATCATTAAATTTAGGGCATACACTTCCGAAATATAGAATAAACAGCGATCAAAGGCTAAAAAGATTGATCAGGTGCCCGTGAAATTATGTCAGTTAATTTCTACATATCAAGTGTTTTGCATTGTTAATTACTTAATTTCACAGTTTAGGATTCTTCTGTGCGCTTCAAACCAATTTATATGTCCCGTAAACTTCATTTGTGACGTCTAGAAAATACCAGTAAGCGGTCTTCTTATCATTTCTATTAAATTATAATACAAACCGGGCATTTTGTAGTACTTCAAGGTGGTCTTCTACTCCTACAAAGAACATTCCTGCTGGTGACAAGGACTTTATCCTCGTATTTTCCCCAAAATTAGCACAGGTGACAAGCCATTGACTAAGACTCTTGGCGGGTGGCAGAAACAATTCAGTTTATGTGTAGGTGTAGGACCTTTACCACCAATTACTAGATCAATAGTTACTAGACTTATCAAACAGATTACTTAACTAAACGGCGTTTGATTCTCGCAAAGACAAATACGACGAACTTAAAACGAACTTTCGGAGGAGAACTGACTCGTTTGGAAAGCACCGCTTCAAAGTTTACTGCAGGGATTTTTCCAAGTTTACAAATTTTACAGAATTTCCATTGGCCTTCAGTGGAAGGTCTTCGAGAACTCTGAAAAAGAAGGGAAGTGACAGCTTGCCCCGAAGACAACGATTCGATTCCACCACTTGTACATTTCCATCTCACTGCAGTATTTTGTGTCTTTCTACTTTTCGCCCACACAAAATACTTTGTATCGAATTCTCGGGGGTGATTTTATGCCTAGCTTGCTCCCTCGGATGACAGAAAATTTTTCGACGACGTGGGCGTGCATTGACGGCGTTCTACCCCGTTGGCAAACAGAACATTTTCTCCCCAGAAGAAGCCAAAGAGAATTTCAAACTGTTTCTTTGTGGGCTCCGACTGATATTAAAAAGGGATTCATTTTTATTTTACCTCCACATCAGTGGCAAGTACCTTAAGGTGACTTTGTCTCCAGGCTTCTCATTTCTTAAATTAAACCTAATTAAAAAATTAAGTATTTCAAACCGTACAAGCCTGACTTAATTATGTTCAGAAGCTTCGATTGCATAAATGTCGTGGTTTGCAAAGTAAAATAGTTACTAAGAAAAACATATATAGTTTTCCTAAAATCAATAAACTCTGGGCAACAGAAATGACATGTTCACACGTATACTACAAGCATAGCAAAACCTATCCTACATTACATAAATAGTTACATCCTTGACGTCTCATCCTTCTGTAGTCTACCTTGACTTGTCATTCAGGTACTCAAATAAAAAATAATAAATTGTTCACAGCCCAAAAGGGAAATTCAAAATTCCTTTTCCAACTTAATCCGAAACTTAATCGAAACGAAAGTTATAATTAGTGTACTACAACTCAATAGAAGAATGCATGTGCGTGTGTGCGTGTGTGTGTGATTGAGTGAGTGTGCATTGCTTGCATTTGGCTGCGTCCGCTCTCAACAATGAGTTACGCAACACAAGAAGAAGGTGAGTAAGAATTTCACCATTCAAAACGGGTCTCAGAACACGGCTTGAGTAAAGTGTCATCTTGGTGAGATAGAAGGTGGTCGAAGAGCTCAAACAAACCAAACGAGAAATCCGGTCAAGCGAAAATTTGTTTTGGTTTTCGCTTAATGCAATTGTTTTAACATTCACGGTGAACGTTCGGGGTAAACGATATTACCTGAATGTTGCACCTGTCACGTCAAGCAGACTCCGATTGGTCCCACGCAAAAATACTCACTTGCTTTTTTCCATCACGTCAGAACTTTCTCCGGTTCTTCGTATTTAAAAAAATACTACTGACAAAAGGTACTTACACCGATGACGACAAATGAAGGTATGCTGTCACAACTTAAGTTCACCCGATACTCCGAAGAATGTCTCACCTGAAAAATTATATCAAACTAATAAGTCTCACACCTCCGTACTTTACCTATTGACAACTATTATTAATGTTGACTAATATTATCGAATTGAATGAATGTCTCTCTCTCTCTCTCTTATTGAATTTTATAATAAAATCAACTCTCGTTTATTTTTTTCAGGCTAACAAAACGTAATGAACTAAACTTTCTCTCCTCTGATTTTATGATTCCGTTTTCTTTTCGGTTAGTTAACGAGTATCTAATATCGATCGTTATTGAATTCTAATTATGGTCATTTTTTCTATTTCCTAATTTATTTTTTCTAGTCTGCCAACTCCAACTTTTAACAATAAGTTTTATCACGTCACCGGCAACCTACCAACAGCGTGAAACCGTAAACAACCCATAAATAATGCTACAACGTAAATGTATTCAGCAGAAATATTTGTGTGTGTGTGTGTGTGTGTGTGTGTGTGTGTGGGTATGAGTACCGATCCCGTTCTTGGTATTCCGTACATTTTGTCATTCTCAAAACTCTTGGTCACAATACAAAAACAATATTTATTATAATGTCAATTCGGCGAAATGAAACGGTTCTTTTTATTGCATCCGCGCGGTCTAAAACGGTTTCCGGGTCAACGTGCCGAACCGTCATCTTAAATGCGAATTTTTCTATACAAATGTATCGTGCCTGGAATAATATTTTCTTCATCTATACACCCAGCCTAATGGAATTCTTCAAAATAACCCGGACACACAACAGTCCTGCCCACTCTATTGCCACCGGTCCTAAGGGTCAACAGTATGAAAATATATGCTCGTCCCGGTCAACTACCCTAACTAGACGAATAAATAAGACACGCCGAATTATTAACTAAAGTTCAAGGTCGATATTTTTAACGGACAATTTTTCACTCGTGCCACACCATTCTCGGAACGAGTTACTCCGTACTGAGTGGCAGTAGAGTTGGATAACATCTACCGGCACGGACGCTTCTCTAGAGTTCCTTCTGTAGCACCGTCACTTCATCAGATCGTGAAGAAAACATGCGACAGAACAACCTGGCATGTTAACGAGGCCTGGTGAAAATGAATTTAGAAAATATGGGCAAAAATTTGAAATATGAAACGTCGCTCGAAAAATTGTAAACAAAGGAATTCCATTCTGTGGGCTACTACTTTTCTAATATCCTCGCGTGTGGAATTGAGTTTCTATTTTCTAGCATTATTTAATTAACTTTTTCCGCTTATTATTTACATCGGTCATTCCAAAACCATTACTACACCTCTGTACTTATGTCTTAACTTAATGTTTTACTCTATATCCGGTGGCAACACAAGGATCGAAAAAGAACAGATCTTCTTCTACATTTGATAATTTGATCATTAACTGACCACGAATTTTGCTACTCGGTACATAGTGGAACATTCTAAAAGCTGAAGCAAGTGATTCTGGGTCATGAATAGGCAGGAGGGTGGGGGTGGTGTCACCATTGTTCATCTAAATATTTGGGGAAATTAGGTGAAAAAAGTAACGACTCTAACCTTGTAAGGTGACATGGTGGCTTCACACCTCTCTTCTTCACCTGTTTTCTTGCCGAGAACGGTGGAAAGCTTATTTATGCCAACGTTTTTCGTAGGCTAGATTAGTCAGGTGACTTATTATTGTAGGCAACTTGACGACATACTCCAATTCTTTAGTAGCAGTCGGGGAACAGACCATTAGCTACCAAAACAGGTGACTGAAACGCCAAAAAAAATTAATAAAGACAGACACCCGAGGGGAATTTACACAGGAATGCTGCGGTAGAATCAGGAGTTTTTTGCGCCCACCAAATTACAATGAAACCAAACTCGTTGTAACAACCAATAAATTCCTTCCTCAAGAATAACAAAATTAAACCCACCTTGCTTGAAGAAATTGAGATAGGATCTCTCAGGTACGAAAGATCAAATTTGAAATTTATCAAAAGAATCAATTAAAACAGCTATAAATACTTAAGGGAGAGTAATCGTTGAATGGAAAGCAAGAAATTTTTAAGACCTCAACGAAGCATTCCACCACTTTTTCTGCTCTCAACTCCTCAGCCTACGAGTTACACGAATGACATGTAACTTGATTGATAGATTCAATTGCTCCTCGAAAAGACCTAAGGGAGGTAACTACAAGACTCACCAGAAAGGTGAATTTCGCAAGCAAATTCTAAGACGCAGAAAAAACCGTTATAGAAACCTGTCCAAGTGCTGGTCGGATTTTATTTGTATGCAGGCTTCAGTGTCGATCCGAAGAAGAAAACAGTACCGAACAAAAAATTGTATCCAAGGAAAGAGAAAGCGGTAATAATGATGGCGGTAAATTAGTAGAAGCGAAGAAGTGACTCAAGTTTCGATGGAATGAAAGTGCCCCGGAATGAGATTCTATTAAACGTTCCGGAAGCATAGCGTCACCTTCTTCTCTACAGAGAGAACCCATTCACATCTGACCGGTAGTTTTATCCAGGTGGTAGACAGACAGTGGTCAGTTTCCGTGACAACGCAGAATTCATCAAATCCTCAGGTTCTTAAAGAAGAGGTCGTACAGTTACGGCCCTACAAAGAACGACTCTTTCAGGTGTTTACTAACCTGTGGGGCACCTATATTTTATTATTTCCGCTCACAAATGTACCACAAATCAACACATCACACTTCCCAGGTCTCTGTCGCAAGCAATACCTGCATTAATGTGCATGCGAAATTTCACTTTGGTTAGTACCTTCTGACACCCTCTCCGTTACGTTTACTGTCTACTGCCCTGGTTACAAATCAACGCCCGTGGAAATTCCTTCGCTTTTTTGCAAATCCATTAACGCAATCAATTGGTTTCGGCAACTGGCACGAAAAAAAAAGACATTGGCGTACAGAAGTACATGCCCTGAGGGTTCGAAACCGAATTTCTGTTCTTATGTCTTGTTGCAAAAATCTTTCTTTATGATACGTGTGGGAAGTATCAAAGATGTCGGTATGTGCACAGGTTGAATACCGCCAGACCGAAACAAAAAAATTCGGTTACACCGAAATGGCTGGCAATTTCCAAAAACCTCACGGGTCCATTTACGTCTATTCCTAAACCTTAGCTCCAAAGTCGTGAAATCTTCATTGCTCTGTACCATCAACCGGACTCTTTAGCGGTTTCTTTTGACAGGTACCACACGCTGACACCACACCAGGCTCAAGCTCAACCTACTCGCACCAGCAACGTGCTAATAATATAGTTATTTGCTCTTACGTTACGAGTACTGTTCGACAGAGGTGTCGACTTCAAGTCAGGTCGTTGCTATTAATTAAGCAAACGTTCAACCTGAGTTCAAACTTATTACTTCATTCGTCATCTGGTGATGAGGTACACGCACCATTCCACATTTCGTGCGGTGTGTTACCCGTCATACCTGAGACCCGCCGTGAAGCTTGTCTCCTTCATTTGGTACCGACAAATAATCGTGAAATTTCAAAATATCTTTTAATGTTTAACAAGGATCAAATCGAATTCCCTGCAGTTCGGGTACAATAATACCACAGCATTTATGTTTCTGGTACCACAACTACCTACAAGAATTATTAATTATTTCCGTCTTTGTGAGAGCGAAGACCTCCTTTTACTGCGTAACAACAAGGAATACGAGACAATAGTGTCATTCCGGTGGAACTCCATGCATATCATCAGTGATTGATCGCTCGTCAGATTTTCCTCTACCCAAATAATTGTCGGCAGCAGTGCGACGTCGCCGCCATTCAAAGCAATCCCGTTTCTCCTGACATTCACCTAGAAAACCTTGTAACGAATAATACAAAGTCAGACATAGAGAAGACGTAAACGGGCAATTCCCACTCGGCTAACGGTTTGCTCCTGCCTTTAAAAATCCACCGCCAGGTGCCGACACGAGTGCCGGCCAAGACCCGACAAGGAAATGGCGTCGCGTTAACCTCGTTTATTTTGGTAGCCATTTTGAACTTATAATTGAAAAGTTTCACCAGCAATTCAGCATGACCGTTATTAACTTATGGAGTGACGTAAGAAGTACCCGTAAAAACCGAATTTGTTTTCGCGTTCCCTGGGTTAAACATGGAGTTCCGACAACGGGACGATTCTCCCAGAATGTGGGGCCCGCGGTCTTGCTCTCCTCGTCTGCCTTCTTCCTCCGGTGGACATGTCTTCGATGATGTTTCGAACAAAAGAAACAATGCAGTCGACATGGAGAGGCGCGAGAAAGAATTGATCCTTCCTACTAATGAAATTTATTTTCTGGAGGGTCTTCCCTCGCTCTCCGACGGGTTGGCCACATGTGTCTTCTGAAAAGTCAATCTTCTCCTTCTGCCAGATTTTTGGCATCACAAAGCACTTCGACTTCAACGCGCGTTTGGTTTGTCTCGGCCCACGCGCGCGTACAAATCACTCTGTCGCTCGCCGTTTTTATTCAAGGTGAGCCAAAATCACCAAAGGCTGACGCAAGCACGTGTTCTCCCGTTCGCTTCCTTCTCGGACGCTTCTTCTGGTGCAGATACCACGGCCAACATGTTGCCCCCTCGACTCTCAAGGATTGTATATTTCTCACGTGCCAAATTTTCCTCACGAACGTTCCGTTTCCATACAATGCCCTGTTTTTATTATTATTGTTGTTGTTCATTGATGATTTGCACCAGTCACAGGAGTCGATACTTTGTGTAAACACCATTGTCGAGGC
Source organism: Polyplax serrata (assembly GCA_037055365.1). Taxonomy (NCBI): domain Eukaryota; kingdom Metazoa; phylum Arthropoda; class Insecta; order Psocodea; family Polyplacidae; genus Polyplax; species Polyplax serrata. The sequence continues at coordinate 8,420,666 of JAWJWE010000038.1, read as the reverse complement.
GACTCTGCTCGGTGACAGGTACTAATCTATTGTTGTTTCACTACTGCTGAATTCCATCACTGACCTTCGATATGGCGAATCCTATTGTTTTGTCATTAATCATTCAATAATTTGGAACGATTCGGCTAACACAGGTGAGATTTAAGCATTCATTAGTCAATGCATCGGTAACCCTTTGATCCGCTGTTCATTAGTCACCTCTACAATACTTGGAATTTGTTGCGTCTGTTGGCACAACTAAAGAACCGAATCATCTCTGACTGTCATCACCATGGGTGCCCCTCTTCCACCATATTTGAGACCCAGGGCTCCAGATCCTTCTCTGTTTTGAAAAGACTCAATGGTAGGAATTTGTTAAACATCTAGTCCGTCAAAATTCTAAAGATTCACACTACCTGCCACCTATGATTTTATTAAAAGGTCTCACTCCAGCGTAAGAGGACATGAGTGTACTGTTTACCAAGCCGGGCAAACGTCCTTCTTACGGTTCACACCCAGGTAGAAAGAAATCATTGACACGAAACTTAATTGAAAACCTTTCAAGTCAATACTTGCTATGCGCAACTTCATAATCTAATTCCAATGTAATAATATTCAACCCCGGTGAATTAGTTATTTAAAAACAAAAGTGATTTATATTCCTGCGTTACAAATAATGAAATTTGTGTAACTGCTTTTCGCATCGCAAAAACTTCAATTATGAGTGTCTCTCCCTTTCTACATTTATTATAGAATACGTTTCAAGTTGAGAAGAATAATATATTACCCGACTACGTGCGAATACAACCCGTCCTCATGTGGTAGAGCTTAAATGTGTACTCTATGTACAATTTCTACATAAATATTAATCGAATTAGAAAAATAATATGTCACTCCCACTATAATTTATAGCCTTGAGACTCTCGATCCATGGCTAAACGGCTAAAGTAAATTATTATAAATGTCTTACAATTACAATAAATATCTCTCATCTTCTACTGATGAACTTTCGAAAAATAAAAAATGAAAATTGGTTTCCTTGTTTATTCGTACCGTTTGATTCCTTCACTTCAGGATCAAATGTAACCCCCTGAAAAGCAACCCTCGATAAAAATGTCAGTAACGGTGGCCGAACGAACTCTACATTATCTATTGCGTATAAACTCAAGTATTTTTACCATCAGAGTATGCTGTGGTAAGAGACAGTGAGTTACTCTCTTGACTCATAAAATCCGTCACGAGTACCAGTTGCACTGAGCATTTATTTATTTACAAATTGTTTATAGTTCTTAGACGTTAAGACACATTATATATTGTCCTTTTACACCATCCGTCTTTTATTTATATTATAATTTTTTTTTTAAATACCTGCATACAAATTTAATTCGACTGCATCCCGAAACGGCAATTATTGTCATTCTTCTATCGAATGCAGTCTACTTCGACTATTCATGTATCGTGCAATTACACCTTTCCCTTAATATCAGGCATTCTGTCTGCAGTAACTTTCGCTGTCACTTCATGAAACTCAAACTGGTGTAATACTTCGACCGATTAATCACCTGTGTGTTTCTGCAACACTCTTCCTGCCATTGAAAAATGTTCCAGTCCCTCTCGGGTGACGACAAAACAGTGTGGGAAAAAATTCAAACCAGCTACACCAAGGGGACTGGATGTATTCTTTTTAAAAAAATCTCTTTTGTTGTTTTTAAGTAAAACATGGCCACCCTTGACAGTAAAGGGAGAGAGTGTAGGAACCCGAGTAAAATGACGAAGAATAAAAAAGAGGTTAAAGTGTTTCGAGAGTTACGAAAAGCAGACCCGGCCTTTGTCTGGGCATTAAAATAAAGCAGGTGAATGGACGACTAGGGTTGCTGCCCTATTTCTTTATTTTATTCTATCAAGTGGTCTGGAACTATCGCAGTCTGTGAATTCTATGTATCGAAATATAGCACCCGTCTACCGAGGCAGGTGAATACTGGTATTTCCTAGCTAAAACAGGACAATTGTAATTAATAGATGTTAATCTAGTCCTTAGAATCGATCATTAAAGGCGCAAAATAACCAAGTTACTTTTCTAGCAGGGATCTTTCTACTCCTCGTTGACTGCCACATTTCAACTAGACGTTAAACGCGGGGCACCGGGGAGAATCATCCATTTGTTTTTATTTTTGGATATTTTTCCTTCTCCTTTGAGCTTTTTAAAAGCGATTAAAAGCGACTGCACATATTTGTATGATATAAATAGACTCCTTCAGAGGAAACAAACGAGCCAAAGACATATTTCTCACTCCTTCTTACGTGGAAATAACAAAGTGTACTCGCTCAAACGTTTAATTTCAGAGAAAATTTATTTTCCTAAGCGCGTAGCCTTTGATTTACGTACATAACGAAGAAGTCATATCATTAACAACTCACAGGGAATTTCACTTAACTCTTCCAAACAAAAGCTTATCAACACGGGAGGTAGCAAACGGATTTTAATGAAAGCTCCACTTTAAGAAAAGCTCTCTTCTCGCAGGAGAATCGCAGGAAACCGGACACATCCATCCACAACAGGTTTTCGACTAATGCAAATCAAATGCAAAATCAAAAATGTTGTACTGACCCATATTTGCAAATATCGGTCTAGTTTTTTTTCTAATTCACTTATCTTCTTGGTTAAATCAGAAAACCTTGAAATCACCTCTGAAAACAGGACATTTCAAATTGCTTGCACCCAAAATTATCACTCATGCCATTATCTGACGTACGAATTAGGAAATAGTAACCACGTGGTGGCAAGATAGCCCAAAACGGACGTACTATTTACTCAATAATACAGAACAGTGTTTTAAAAGTACGATTAAACATGGTGTCACCCCGATGCGAACAACAGAGATTTCATCTGTTCACTTCCACTTTTCAGAATGTCTTGTACAACTCGAGAACAAGTTGAAGACACCCTGGGTGTAAAAACAAGTAATTCTCCTTCTTGTTGACAAGATAAGAACACAGTCGTACGCCACCACAGGACTACTGGATGTTGAAAACGGTGGGTCCCCATAAATTGGGACCCACAACGGGGCCCGACAACTTTTGCAACTATCTATTTCGGCTACCCCTCGTTTCCCTTTGCGTTCTGATATTCTATTATTAGACATAGGAAGACAATATGCGTACGACTATTCAAACACCTTGTGCACATCCACGGTCCGGGGTGGTTTCGACGCCACAAAAATCGAACAGCAGGAAGAGAAAGATACGCACGAGCACGGTGTCTGAGAAAAAAAACCTGTCGGCCGAATCCGTTGAAGTACAAACCCTTTGTTTCTGTGGGAGTTTTTCCAATAAGTTGTTCCCTTGTTACTGAATATCTATAAAACCTGTTTTGACTGCTCTTCTCCATCCGAGAAGAATCTTTCCTGCGCGTCATAACTGATATTTGTCAAACATGGCTGCAGTAAACCACCACATAATGTACATAAATAATTTTGTACTTCTGACAGGAGTCGGTATTCGCACTACTCTTACTTCTCCCGCACAAATAGTACCATCAAAAAAATGTTTGGAGGCTCACAGGCAGTCCACCGGGTGAAATAGAGTCTATTGTATAATATTAGGCTGTATTATGTAATTCCACCAATTTCTTGAACTCTGAGTCAGAAATTTGTAAGTAGAGATGATTCAGTAACGCATGCCTCGTATTATTCTATTAGAATGACTCTGGGAGTGATTATAGAGTGTCACTACAATGAGTGGACAACCCGTTTAAAACAAAATAAGATATCAATACCATAACAAGTAAAAGTTGTCCTTTTCAATCAGTTTTACGAAAAATTTCATCTCGAGCCTTTCGCCAAAATTTCTCAAATTCGTCACACACGTTCACACTCCCTAAACTACTACCCAAAGTAATGAAAACAGAACATCGTTACGTCCGAAACCAGTAATTAATTGAACTTTGCTGTGTGACTCAAAAATCTGACTTCTCTCAGACCCCCAACCGCCTTCCCGTTCCCGAATATAAACATGTTAAACATACCAAACATTCGAGTTCACAGGTACTAAGCATCTGACGAAATTCCGGTTAATGACTCCAAACACAAATTATTAAGGTCTCCCTCGATTTTTCTTTTCATTGTCTTCGACTTCCTTTTTCAATTCCTGTGTGTGCCGCTTTTTTTTTGGTTCGTGTCAACGTCCACATCCGAGCACGAGGATGTCACCGGAAAAAATACGGTAAAACAAATAAATAAACATTACAATAATTATACATAACTTACAATTTACTGTGATTTTATGCAATGACCTCCTTTTTAACTCTGACGAAGTGATATTGTGTAAGTTTATTATACTTCATTGAACATACCCAAGGAAATGAGAAATAAGAGGTCATGGGTTTCTACTCGGTACATGCAGAAAAATATTAATAAAAGAATTACAATATAACGTAAGGAATTATAGACTGACGACTTCGTTTTATCCTTAACGGATAAAGATCTGAATTGTCCCGGTTGTTTCACTTGAACCACGCGTAACGTGCGCGGGTTGTTGTTTCAGGTACGCATCCGCATCTTAGTGGGCCGTGCCTGAGTACAAATGTAAATCCAACTCTCGGCCATTTAGAAACTTGCACGCATACAACTAGCCGACAAATTGAATAACTTAAATGTTCGGGTCACTGGTACACATTGGAATCTAATTGAGTCTTCGGAATCTACGTCTGTGAGCGCACACACACACACACACACACACACTCATATATTCTTATATTTTGCAATGGTTTGACCGACCTGTGCGTCGTGTCGTAACGTGCATTCCCTTAGTACTTAGAAGCAGTCAATTAGCGGTGTACGACTCGATACTCTGACTTCCCATCTTGCCCGCCAAAAAAACAAAACAGAAATGGCCGTTCGAAGTTAATTCAATAATCAGATTTTAGTTGTAATACAATGAAGACAACGTTTACACTCCCAGAATAAAAGTCGGGGCGTCTCTACTCAGGTGCATCAGTCAGACCTTGAGGCAAGGCAATATGTGTCGTTCCTTCACACAAACCTATAATAAAGATCCCCCACACAAAATATCAGTCCTAACCAGGAAAAGTTTTTTTCTCCATTTGAAACAGATCCTGTTTCCGTTTCGTCCGGAAGTTGTTGCGATTCAATGTTACTGACAATTTTAAAAGGGCACAGTGTAAACACAGTAACAGTTGATCCCAAGGATAACCAGACGCCCCCTAAGAGCACCACACTCGCTCGGTCCTTCGTCTACTTCATCTTCTTCCATTTCTCCGCCTTAGAATTATTATAATCTCTTTCTGACCGTTATTTTTTTAAACTCGTTTTCTTTATTTGCTTCGTTTGAGAGAATATGTCACGATTAGACAAATTATTTGGTATGTATCAAAGAGAGAGAGAGAGAGAGAGAGAGAGAGTTAGGTAGGTGGGTATGGGTAGACAAAGGTAGATTGTTAGAGACGTATGTGTGTGTATAGAGAGAAGAGAGAGAGAGAGAGACAGGAGGAACAAAAAAGTAAAAGATTTTCCTTCGAAGAACCACGTAAAATGGTGACGTAACGGTGATCCGATTCCCTTACTTCACTTATGAGATTAGTTTCCATCTAACCGGGGCCTTTCCTCGGATGATTGTCTGCATGTTTATCATATACACCGAAGAAAAAATACTTGGTGACCTAATATGTCACGGAAGCAGGGCCTGGTACTGTTAGTTTTGAAATCGGTGTCCAATTAAGTTTTTCAATACAGAGTTTAAAATTTATTTTGCCCTGTCTGCACACATCTCTCCCCCACATTTTCTGCTTACCTCTTATTTTGCTCCTTCCGACGCCCAGATGTTTGGCCACTCTTTCCAGTCTAACTAAAATTCACATGTCCAGAACCAATTTTTAATGTCTTAAAATGGTCCACTGATTCCATTGTGTCTGGATGGGTGGATATGTGTAAGCGTGTATGACACCTTCCTGTTTTTATGTATCTCAGCTACCACGACCCTGCAGTCTCATCGCTTTTCTTTTTTCTTGGGACAACAAAAGAGTTTGTCGTCTATTTTCCCTTTGACATTATCTTTCTTACTGACTGTCCTTGGACCGACCTCGCTTTCAAAGATGCCCTGAAGGCTCTGAGGGAGTTATCGTGACCGTCTTGATCTCCTAATAATCACCGTTGTGGTTTTCGAGTACTCCCCCGCACATTCGGAGAGGCTCGACTGCCTTGATCCAACTTTTTTGTAAAAAAAAAAAAAACGACAGATCAGTGAGATCGTGTTCGCGGTGCTCGGAAATGCTCAATACAATTGCTAACTGATTGACTGCGAATCAATCCAATGTCAACCGTTTTTATGCAAAAAAAAAAAAATATAAGTGAATGCTATCGCCGTGAATTGCGTCGCATTAATAAACAACAAACGTGAAACGACACGTACGGCGAGTGATAAATAAATAACAAATCCGCAAGGGAACCACACTTTCTTGATATTCCTCGTTCGAAACACGAAACGAAAATTAAGTAGAAAGAATTGTGTTGGACAGAAAAAAATTTCCACGTTTCTCATGGAAGCAGAAAAGACAAAAAAGAAACGACAAAACGAAAGTTGTAGTGACAGAAAACTAATTAAAACAAAATAATAAGTTCTCATTAAGAAGTTCTAGTTGCGGTCTTAATAGACAAGAAAGCCATACGATGATTGGCAAAATCAACATTCGCATTGCACACCCTCACAAAGCTGACAGGCAAAAGATGATTGAATAATTTTTACAATCATTCACCGAACTGCAGTTAATAGAACTTCCACACTACCACGGAATCTATAATATAAAACTCTCTTCAAAAAGCAGTCTCAAAAGTAGAACATCTTTTGGAGTGATCCTTATTTAGAAATTGTGGACCTCAATGAAGAACTCATGGAATGAGTGAAAAACTTACTATGAATGCACTAGGTTTAAAAGTGGAGCAAATATAGAATCAAAAAATTTCACTCGTGCCCAGTAGCAAATTTTAAATAATAGAAAAACCTGTAGACCAACATGCAAAATATCAGCATGTAAATTAAGCACGCGAACAAAACCAACAAAACAAAGCAAATCGAGTTGACAGACTTGCAGTTGGAAGTGCAACCCGTTCAAGTGCAATCAACGAAAAAAGAAACCGGTTTACATCATGTTGATATTCCCTCCACTCGAAACTTCGATAGGTTTTCCATCCTGTCATCAATAAACTAACGAGTGTCACCACCTCCCAAGCAAAGGTCTGCATTAGACAACTTCGGACGTATCTTAGTCATCAGCCTTTTCTCAATGCGATGCTGCACATTGTGGTCGACCTCAACTTGTCCTTAACCCGGGAGTGACCAGGGTCAACTAGAACCCATGGGCCAAATACTTTTATTTTCGGACCGACGTTTTTAATTCATCTTTTTTTTAACAGGATGCAACCCCCAAGGTGCGTCGGATATTATCTCAGTCAGGTAACTGTTGATCTTTCGAGTCATTACCTCGATCAGGTTCCGACTTTATCGAGCATCGGCTTAATGGGACCTCACACTGCAACTCTTCTCGTGTTTCGGTATTTGGGTCGGGTGCTGGCTACCACACGCTCAGGCGGATATTCGTTAAATCGGAAGTGGAGTAAAACAAGTTTCAGCTTCTTCACAGCCTCCTCTTGGCAAGGTTGCCGCGACCTTAATGGTGATTTATCTGGAAAATTTGATGTTTCCTCCCACGGATTATCCTGGCGCGGGGCCATTTCCCATTCTGCATTTCAATTCATAAAGAAGGATGACTATCGCCGCGATGCCTGACCTTGGTGAAATTTCCCTACCGTTCTGCTGCAACTGCTAAACATTTGGCAGCGTAAATCTAAGATGTTGTCTTTCGACTGTGACATTTCCAACTGGTGGACAACCTCAGCCCATAAGTCATTGAAGCCTTGGGTTCGGACATCTGTTCGTGGTCGTAGTATTTGGCTCTCGTGCAAGATAAATCTCTTTTACTTTCTATTTGAACTTCTCCTACTCCGAAATAATTTTCCTTGAATTTAATAAAAACGGAAAAGTGACGTGGGCACCTGTCAAACACCTTCAACCCGAATTGCATACGGTCACAATATTAAGCGGACTAATACAAACCTAATAAAGCGGTGCTTCCGATATGTTAAATTTGTTACAATAATACGACTCGAAATCTTTTTATGACATACATCAAACCCATCACCAAGTAATTAACGTCAATTTATCATGGGAGAGTCCATTCAAACCGATCCATTTAAGCAACTGCACGCTCTGGTAGATGTGAATAAAAGTGCAGTTTATGCATGCATTTACCTCCTCGAGATTGATAAAAACATTACCAAGTACAATTTACACGGGGACAATATCAACAATCATTTTCAAGTAGCCCGCACTTCTGCCCGGGTACCTGATTATTACACTGCGTATTATTTGCATTGGTACCTATTAAGTCCTCCGCATAGTTAGATTCACGTTAGAAAAAATAGAATAGCGAGCTGGATAAGATCTACGATGAATTCTAAAATTAGTGTTACGCTTAAATTGTTGGGGCGTTTAGGTGGGTGCGTATGTGTCTGTGTGCATTCTTTCACAATGAGCACCGAAGTATATTCATCTCGGTCCTGGTCTTTTCCCCCAGTTAAGCCACATTGAAACCTTCTATTTTTAACTAGAAAAATTTTACAGCCCGATATATTAATTCACATATTCATAACAGAAGCCAAACGGTTAAATCTGGGAAAATTTACGTCAACAAATACGGTTTGTAAATTTAAATTTTTTCTGTTGAATTTTGAGCTAGTTAACAGTGGCCAATAACATTCGACCAGGTTAACACAAATTCCCGTAATCTCCGACTTGGTTAGGAATCAAACTAATTATCATCAAAATCCACTTATCTTAAAGAATTACACAAATCCAAAGCAGGTTTAAGTTCGCCATGAGGCACAGACGCACTTTCCCCTTTTTATTTAACAATTTTCTCATGTGCTGCTGCTCAACTAAATACGCGGACTGCATCAAAACTGATCAATAAGACGTTGGATTTCATTAAATCACCAAGTTGCACTCATTTCCGTGAGAGATGTATGAAGAAACCAGATTTAAAATAACCTTAATTATGCATTTCACGTAAATTCAAGTCGGTGGGTTTAATAGGACAATGTTGTTCGTATTTTCGCTTGCTACCAATTTACTAAAATATTGAATTTTGCACGGGTTGAACGTTGATACAGTAGTATCAATACGCGATCGACTTCGATTCGAAGTATAAAACAAATTTATTGCTCTAGTCACGTTCACAGAAATGAGAGTTTATAAGCAAAATTACGTAAGACGATGGTACCTGAAACTTGGTCTACAATATTTCAGGTTCTGGCGTGACCTTTCCTGTAACTTACCCCAATTGGTCTATATCTATGAGAACCTTACGACCACTAACAAACAGTTACAAATTTGAGCTACACATGTACACGATGACCGACTTGGCCATTTTCGGGAGCAACAGTCACGAAGAAAAAAATTCCAAGCAACAGAATTCACAAATTCACGACACCGAGGCGCAATTCAGGTTCGCAGTTGGTGATGTAATTCATTTGAACGTATTTTTCTCTCACTTTTCTACCTTTTCTACTCTTTCACTGGGCCAGTAGAAAAAAAAATCAGGAAGTTCTTGCACAGGAGGTTTACGGAATGTTATTTAAGGTAAAACACGAGTTGAATAACCCTGATTTCTGATTATATTGGGGTCTAGAGTGATGTAATCGTTTCGAACAATAAACTAAAATTTATTAAATATGTCAAACAAACAGGCAGATAGTTTTAGGTAAAAAAACCTAGATATTCGGCTTGGAGAACGAAGAATGAAATAACGGGCTCATCCTTTGTTTGGGTTGTCTTTCATCTTTACGGTACTAAAATATTTTTCTCTATTATTCGTCTGATATTAATTTCGAGCAATAAATCCATCCCTCACGTTTACTTTTTAAATTTTACTAAATTTTAAATATGACTCTATGAACTTCTTGAAAGAACTCATCAACCTGCATTAATTAAAAATACTCTTGCTAATGAGTATATTACAATATAATAACTACTTTTTCCAGTCAGAGTCAGAGTCTTTGTGGGAAATCAAAACTGTAACATTAACAGCCAGAAAAATACCCACTTGTACACTCGCAACTACCCATTGATGGAAATACACAAGTTTAGCTTATAGTGATTTCCCTTAAACTATGCATCAAAGTGACGCACTTATTTGTGACTTTCACTGAGTAGAAAAGTTGACCGAATCGTGATTGTAAGGTGTTAATAAAAGTCTTTTAAATATTTCATTCTCGTTGTCCTGTCCTGTCCGTCACACTATTAGTTTACAAAACTGCAGATTTATCACATGGTATAACCCCTTATCTATAGGATAATTAAGTTTCAGATTCAAGAAACGTAATTTTCCTGAACCTGGGAATAGATCTTCTTTAAAAGGGATTACCCATGCCGATTCTACGACATTTGGTGTATATTTATAGACTAACGAGGCAAGGGGTTGTTGGTAAATAAACAAATTACTGAAAGAACCCTTAACTACAACCTAATGAAAAACTCAACAATTAGCAGTCGTAAGTATATACACCTAAGCATTGTGCATTACGATACCGGCCAAAGTTTACCGAGAATGACCGTGTTATAAATTCAACTTAACTGAAACTTGAGGGAGTAGCACCGTCCGAAATGTACCAAATGGGAAGGAAAAAACATATGCCATATTAAAATGAGGAAAGAAAAAACCTATTAGAATTATTTTATAATACCTCGCACCTGAAATTAGGGAACCTGATCAACCTGACCTTGAGTTCAGAGACTAGGCAAGTTGTACACGAAATTCAACAAGAAAAAAAATTGCACACTCGGTGTTGACTTTGTTGGAATTCGTCAGACGTGCTGCCGTCAAACCCTGGTGTTCTGAACGATCGTCGGTAGACCAGCCAACTGAAACTTTAATGGAGAACAACGAAAAAGTGAAATTTCGCCATAAAATGTGATTGTACACGCGCGCTCAAAGATGCTTAAAAAGATCAATTGCGATTGAAAAATCAAGGTACACCCAACGCAAAGTAGGTTCGAACACATTTGTCACGTGACCGATTAGGGCAATGACCGATTGCATAGTTGGACTCTTTGGGTTTCTTCTCTCCGACTCGTTGTCTGTAGAAAGTGTAAAATGGCAAAAATACGTCCCCTCCAGCCGCTCTCACTTCTTTGTAATTGTTTACTTCTGAAGCAATTCTAAGTTTCAGGCCTGGCCGACACCATACGAACCGAATTAAAAGCAACGAGAACTGTTTTTTAAATGTCCATTACACCAGACCTAAGAAAACGGCTGCTCCCCGGGGTCCGCAGTACAACCACCAACTCATTTAACAAGTAAACGCTGTCCGAAACGAGTCCCAAAATTTAGTTCGCATCCGATGCCATCGTAGCAGGTCACCACTTGGACTTGTTTTATTTTCAGCTATTTCCTAGAGTGAGAAAGAGGGATTTAGGGCGCGTTCTCGCGTAGGCGACCAGGGACCCAGGAGTAGGTCGACGGAATGGAAAAGTATAGCATTCCTGGTGCATAAGAAATGAATTGCAGTGCAATAAATTGATTACACCTAGACGGTTCGCGGGTGGGATCACCTGCGTCTGGGTGGTAGACGTCTCGTTCTCCATGTGCAGGAGTAACAGGAAGTCTCTGTTGTGGACTGACTTGCTGTCAATTGGCAATTTCAATTACCTTTCGAGGATGAGGGCTACCGTGGGGATTACACGTTTCCATATATAGCGACCGACTCTCATGACGAAACAACCTGGTACTCGACTGATTGGGAGAAGAGCCGTTTTCCCACTCTCAAAAATGCGCGGGTGCGAACCAGTTCAATTACCTTTCGTCTCGGGGCCACCTGCATTCTATGCTTGCCTTCCAGTAGACATTTTTCAATTTCGGTTCGTTCTAAACAATTGCTTTTGTCTACATCTACCTATGATCGCTCCAGACTAAAGCATTCGAACAGTCAGTCTAACAGACTATTATTAAGATTCGCTGGAACCTAGAACGCACCTCGCATAATAAGTGACGACGGGGTCATTTCAAACCTGAGGAGTTACCACTGAGTAGTACTACCCGCTGAACCGTAAAGCACTGCATGTGTACCTGAATAATTCATGCCATATCCTTCCTGATCCGCTATGTTTATTTGCTCGCGAAGGGTAATTATTGAATGATCTGTTCCGACGCATCGGTATCTGACAGCGGGTACTCGTGCGAGATTATATCAAAATCAATCCTTCGACAACGGGCTAATAAAATTAAGGATGCACACCAAACGAAAAGGTGCACATCCTACAAAACACTTTTCGAGCATCCCATAAGGTGAGTAATCCGTCTGGAAAACATCTGCTTCTCTCCCTACCACATGCGAACCTACTCAGGCACGCTTTACACCTTTCACAGGTTCGGTGTGCCATTTTCCCTCCCTCGAGCTCCTCCACTCTGACAATTAACTAAATAAGTGACTCTGTTTTACAAATTCCACTAATTCATTTTACGATCTTCCTAACAGATCTCCAACGGACAACCTGAAGTAGGAAGGACGGGCAAAAACTTCATTAAGAATTCGCATAAAAAGGGAAAGTCGTATGAATAAAACTTCTAATTATCCGTAATACCGGTGGATAGTGGATGGAACCAATTGATTGGCGAATTTTCCCGGCGGAAAGCAAACACGCATAGAAAGTATACAGCCGATGACGCCAAACTCCAAGGTCTACTCAAGAGGTATAATACCAGAAAACTGGAAAACGCAAAAAGGAATAAATCCAAGATCTGTGAAATGACGTGCGACCGGTGTGTGGCATTCAACGATTCCTCGGGACGTAGCATCTGTCCCATTTTGGTCTAAAACATTTGGATAAAAGAAGCAGACGAAATAATGGTGGTAAGTAAGAAGTTACGGCCCGCTAACGGAGACCCACGCCAGCCCGGTGACTTCTTAAGCGAATTGTCAGGACAACAACCCACAATTAATGTAACAAGGCGGTGCCATGGGCCGTACGAAGCCAAGCTAAACATGTGCACCGATGGTTTTAAAAGGCAAACAAAGGACTCGTGCCACCGGAAATCTAAATAAATTCCATTTACACTCTGGCATCCATCCAAACCAATAACTCGTGGATTATTTTTGTAAATCCAATAATTAATTTCTCCTCTACGATATTTGGCCTAATCGGAATGGCATGCGGGTCCTCGGATGTGCATCTGTCATCATCACCGGGGCCGCCGCCGCCGACGCAACCTCGGACATGAAGTCCTGAACGTACAAATAACTCGAGGAGATTTCTATTTACCTCGTAACTGTTTTGACGCAATGGATACGAATGTATACACAAATATGAAGCTTTCACACATACGCACATAAATTGTACTCCCTCCCCTTCCTCCTGGGAACTGTTTACATCTGGGCATGCTGCAGCACTGACAATGAGTCACGTGTGAGTAGTTTTTTCAATAACAAATATAATGGAGTCCTCAGAGTCCCGCAATACAGACAAATATGTCGCCCCCTTGACACTATTTATATTGTACCTCCCACTGCAGATATGAGCCAGGCATATTACGTCAGTAAAGCACATGAGCATATGGTGCATGTTCTATTTTATATTTACTACACTGATGTGTAAATATAAATGTAAATACTAGCTGGGCCATTTAAACCATTCACCGGATGCTTTGCCAAAAACTCTAGTGAATTTTTTATTTTCAACAGAAAACAAAAATAATAATATTTTCAATATTGGCTCACATTCCATTCGCGAATATTTCTGTAACGATGATTAATAACCGAATTCTGTCCTGATAGTAGCAACTAACCGAACGGCACGTCTTCTTCCAAGATAACTCCTTACGAGCGAGTCTCGCGCCTTCTCTCTCTCTCTCTCTCTCTCTTTTCTATTTCTCAATATGGAAGTTAAAAGCAATAGATTAATTCGTCATCGAATAGTATCAACATCCGGATGCGTCCCATTTCCTCTGAGTTCCATATGCAACACTCCCCTATCTCTCGGGCACATACCAAAAATACTCAGAAGGGAATGGCGATGCATTGTCCGTTCAGCGGCGTCGCCCAGGTATTCCGGCGAGGTTTCACATTTCTTCACCCCAAATCAGAACGGTCAAATCGGAACACCTGGAGCCACACTGAAATGTCACCACGCTGATTAAAACTCCTCTGATATATTTTACCCAATCGGTTTTAGTTATCATTATCACGTCTCAAACTTTTCATCCGATCACCCAGTTTCCTACTTAATATTCACCTGCGAAATAATTCTCTGAATTCTCACATCTCACGACCTACTCAAAATTATTTACACAGAAATTATTTTTAATTATTTAATTAACTCACACATCTAAATAGAATTAATTCACGGGGAACGCGGTAGATGAATGAATTTCGTGAAAGAAAAAAAAAAGATGGCGGGCGAACAGAAAGAGAGACCCAAATTCCCCATTCCACGAGTTCGAATCGAAGGTTAAATTACCTTAAAGGTACGCTAAAAAAAGGTTTTGAGAATAACGCACCGTGAACATTTATTGAAAAGATCTTCTACCTCGCCGTGGAAGGTACGCCAGGAAAGAATGACCGGTTTTTTAGCTCGAGCAACACGTTCTATTGTGTTTCTCATTTAGATTATGTCACCGTGCATCCTTTACTTTATTCCAGCCTTCTAAACGTCCTCATAACTAAATTCTATTGAAAGTTGCCCATTGATGGAGACCGTCGACGATGTGTCGTGCTCGGTTCACGGGACTTGTGACTTGACGCACATCTCGACCGAGGAGATGAAAAATGTCGACTTCCGGACAATTCTAACAGTATTTGCCCATTAAATCTGGGTAAACAATGCAAAACGCACAATCCTCCGTTTTTCTCTCAGTTTTCTATCCTTCTCGTCGGATGACCTGCAATTTTACAATTTACAGTTGGAATTTTCTTACGCTCCTTCGCGAGCATTCACTAGAATCATTCTTTTTCCACAAAAATTACCCCAAGACACGATGAATTTTCACAAGCTTTTTAAAAGAAAAATCGACGAGAGAACTCTGACGACCACTAAATTCTTAATGAGATGTCAATTAAATTATAAGAGTGAGGGACGAAAGCTGACTACTAAAAAAATCTATACACTCTACGTACGACGAAATTAATTACCGTGGTAATTGACACTTAACAGCTTCCACAGCTTCCTTGCAATTTTAATAACTCGCTGATATTTGTAACCAACCACTAAATAATTCGACAATAAAGTAAAAAAAAAATAGTTTAAATCGCCTCCCTTCCTAACATAAATATTTTATTCAATTTAAAATTCCAACCAAATTTGAACAGACAGTTCGGACAAACTACCTTTCCTGCTTAAAGTTGGAAAAGTTTTCTTACACAAAAAATTCCTACGCAACCAATGTAATATTTTGAAAAAATTCTGGTAATATATGAAAAATATATAAGTGTGTGACGATAATTCGTTTAAAGTCGCATCCAACAGGATTCTTATCAGTGGTGTGTGATTTATCACACCTTCCGTGCGTATACATAACAATTGATTTGATTTTCGGATTCAATCAGGTGTAAAAGATGTTGCCCCAACATAAGAATCTTCTTTATTTTTCTACAATATTTTGTCAAACCCTACAATTTCACTTTTCACGAACATCATCTGTTTGAGTCATTCACTTTTCGGAACAACGTTCGCCTACCTGTCCACCAGGGATTTCCTGAATTTTGTGAAACCTAATTATCGTACAAGGCAACTTGTCGTTAATGATTTCTGGGTTTTATGAATTGAAACTGAGAGAACGAAGTAATTACGCACAGACAACACATATTTCTGCTGTTCGCTACCATTCTTTCTCTGTTTCCGATAATGATTCTACTCTAGATCAATGACAAGTACTTTCAATTAATGGAAAGCAAGCAGGTCTTCTCTCTGAAGACTTCTCATTTCTGCAAAATCGAACTTTAATGTACAACAACGGAGAAGAGTCTCACCAAGGGTCTCCAAGTTTTGAGGCACAACTTTCATATCCATTAATTAATTACAGAACCTTATGCAATTTAAATGAAAATTCTGCACTTCTGGAAGGGTTATTAATTAATACCCAAACAGAGGTAATAGGAAAGTAAAATTCCGATAGAGACAAATTAATTATGATGAACGTTGCTAATCAATTGTCTCAACACCTCATTAAGAATGAATATTCAATGACATAAATATGCGCGACGCTACGACACTATTTGGCAATAGCTTCTTTAATATCTTAAATATTCCCATGACAATAATCAAATGAAATGACATGCCAAAATTGCATTCGATTGCATACTGTTAGGTTTCACTTACCAAGGAGTGTTTCCCTGTGTGTTGAAACATGATGTTCCTTCCAAAGGGAAAACATCTAATTCATTATCTAACATTCGCAAATAATGCATATGCATAAAATGAAACCTGGGAAGGCTAAATGCACAATACCGAGTTTCGCATACCATTACTAGATGTTACTAGTTACTACATATATAGTAATATATGTCGCAAGTTGAAGTTCTGACGGGGGAAAGAAATATACATTGCACAATAATAAACTGCTCATAAAATATTACTTCTATTTGGTAACTACACTTAATCCAATTATTGCCATTGCCATTCTAACAAAGATACAACTCCTTAATAACTATAAAATGGTGTGCAGATTGAACAGCTATGCCAATTATAAAGTACACTTTAAGTTACACTTTTAGGCACCATTACATATAATGCGAGAATATGGGGGAATCCCTAGGTCGGTTCTGCACCATCTGTAAAGTTTGGGCTTCGTGTGCCATCATTTGAAGTAGCCCTTGCCGTCGTCCGACCACTTCTCTAACAAAACTTTACGTCTTGGTAACTCTAAAATAAAGCTATAGATTAATCGTGTGACTCACAGTAGCGATAATGAGTATCGTTTGTCCTAATCCTAAGGATTAGTCAGTGAAACATTAACTCTCATATCTCGCTATTTCCACGTTGTATTGGATATTTTCTGCACTCCCTACAAGGTATCTCAATCCGAAGCTCTCACTTAACACCTAACGACAAACATAAAGTTGTATACAATACCAATTTGTACTTAAATAGTTAAGATACGGTGATACGAAAACTTCACTTAAAAAGCAGCTTATTTGTCGGACCGGGAATCTTATAGGTGACGGCAAACATTTTAATTTCGTATCGTGTAAGGTGAGATCTGTAAAAAGCACTACCTCCAAATGGATACAATTAAAACCGCTTTGTTGATGTCAGACTGCTTCGGTCAGGAGATAAGAACTAGAGATGTGAAAACGTAAAGTACATCTTAATCTTGTACCATAAATTGTACGAGAATGATGGGTCATCGTGATAGTGATACGTTGGCTCTTGTGTTCTCTTTTATTCACTTTCCTTACTAGTGAATGTATCTACGACTATTACACATACTACTACAAGCTATATACATGTTAATTTACGGTAGTGAGAAGGCAATGAAGACGATAGTGAAGAAAAGCCGTAGTTTCACTCTTTTCACTATCAACATCGGTGTTTACACAATAAATTGTTGGCACAGGTTTTATTAATAATTATTTCGCACAACTGGAAAGTTCTTCCTGATAAATTAATTAATTAATAGTTTGGCGTTGCTCCACTACGGTATTCACAAAGACAACATCTTGTCAAACGTGACATTACATTATTCATGAGTCATTTATTATATGGATATTATTTCAATCAAAATAAGTTAGTTATGGCCTTGCTCGCAACATTTTTACGAACTTCTCCTATTAAATAATAATAAATTATTTAACTCAACAGTCCATTGTAAACTTTTCTCATTTTAAACAAGTTATTAACAATCAGGTGTAGAATTTTGATCCAACAATAAGTTAACTTTTATAGATATTTTGGAAGTTTCCTTGGAGGAGTGTAGTTTTCAACATCTTCACACGGACGGACTTGTTTTAAAGAATTTCCCCGCCGAAGATCAATGATGATTCCAATAAGAACGGAAACAGGATCACTGATCTCATTTTAGGTTGACAACCTGTTAAATTCCGGTAAACTTTCCGGATTGTGGGAAAGAAATTAAGGCTAATTATTCTACCGAATGTATTCGGAGGTGATTCTCCAGTCCCGGTTTGTCACCTAGATATAGAATTTAAAAATAGCAATGCGTGTACCGCATCATTGACATCCAAAAATAAGACATCATCCAGCAGGTAAGAGTGCTTCGCAACATTCTTATTCTAGCGGAATTTACCACGAATGGAACCGGAACGGTGAAATCTTTTTACCTAATGCAGTTGTCGGAAGAAGAAGAAATTAGTCGAACAATTATCCGGCATTAATTGTGTCTGGTTTCAATACGTCCGGGCACCGGGGGACTCTAATTTACAAACTTGACCTGTACAAACAATTTATTAAGCAGACAACAACATTGAACTGTACATATTCAAGCATAAGCGATACTGCGACCTGTTAGACCTACAACCGTAGTTTCCTTATAGAATTGAGTGACGCTTGTCTCAGACCCACTGCGAAGGGTTGAATGTACCGATGAAACAACCGTTTACTACTTGAGTAATAAAGGTTATGAACCTTGAATTCTATTACACTTCACCGATACTCTAAATTCAGTATCAGTTAAGACACAGTCAAACCGATAACTCCGCTCACGTTCTTTTGTTACGGCTAATGTGTTGGCAAACGTCTACTACCGAAGCCTGAGGGTAAAGCTATTTGTTTGTACTAACTTAAACTTAGAAAAATTTTGAACATCCATCCGATGTATTCTCGTACAATTTGCTCATTCGAAGAGTGATTCATCGAAATTCGACGAGAACTATTTAGTACTTCATTTGGAACTTCACAATGAGTAACTTGGGAAAGACACAATTTTACGCGGAATCTCGATTGAGTGGAGTTCACTGCAAACAATGACGTCGATGATTTTAGACTGAGCACCTACACCTAACCAGGAGAGAGAAAGTCGTCCGAAATGAGAAATTGCATAGGAACGCAAACACGGCAGGTGTTTAATAAACGTTCAACATAAACGAGCAATCGAACTATTTTGTGTTCTCATTATTGATTCGTTCACTTAAAGCAAACCGATGTACGTAACCCGTTGCTCTTCGTCCCGTATTTTGGCAAAGCTTTACAAACCACAAAAAAGCAGTATGATTTTTGTACAGTTAAATAGAAGCCGTGACAATTCAAAAAGCTCTCTTTAATGATGGCACACATTATCTAAATGAAGTTTAATTAAAACTTAAAGAGCAATATTACTAATAGTGGCGTCTCATTTCAAACGACCTCATGAGCTTCAACTACCTAAAGAATGGACGGTGCAATGTACAAATGTCACAAACCTAAAAACGCTCAATGTCACATCGTTCTTATTGAAATTCACGTCGTAACCTACAACAAAAACATAAACGGTTGAATTGATTCGCACCACAGCTTCTATTTTTGTTCTAATGATGCTCAATAAATGTTGCGAAAGCCTTCAAACTGGACAAAACCATATCGAACTGATTGATTTTGCGCACAAAAAAAGAATCTCTCGACTGCGAACTCATTCGTCCATTAATTTTTCCATTGATTTTGTATGTATAAAAATAAAGAGGCAGACGGCGAGAAAGATAGGTACCCGGTACCATCGTCTCCATTTAAAATCGAGATTAATGCCCGCGATTTGTACCTTCGACTGTCGACCGACCACATGGCATTCTTCAAAGGAAAAGAAGAATCGCTTCTCATCTCCTTTACCACCAAGGATATTACTATTACTACTACTATTACTACGTAGTTTAATGGTCACAGAAACAATCAACTGCTGCCAGAATTGTAGCCATGACTGACCAGTCAATTGTGTCCGCGCGGGACAAAAGGCCGTATGTTTTTTTTTGCTGAAGTGAATCATAGCACGATCCGGGATAGTTCTCCTGCCTTATTGCTACTCAAATATTGCAATGATGACCTTCGCTTGAGGTTTTCGCCTAAAGTGTCCATTTTTTTCTACGGTGTAATTAATGCAAATTCAATCGTCCGGAGATTTGGTCAACATATTTTGTTCTCTGCCAGAAGAATTCGTCAATGTGGCCGTTGTAAACAAGCGTAGGTCGCGGCCAGATCACCTCCACCGAAACTCTTCAAAACCGAGGTTCCACCAGGTGAGTAAAGCCAACCTGAGTAGACTCGTCAGTTTGATCGGTTAATAAGGATAAATGTAGGAACAATCAGACGAGTACCTCGCGTACCGAGTCGCTCGCTCCTGAAGTCATTTCTTTCTCTCCGAATTGTTTCTCCACCATTTAATAAAATTCCTATTAATGACGAAGGTCACCGTGAGACGTTGCCACGAATACGGAGAGAGAGAGAGAGTACCGTTTTTGAAACGAAATTTCTTTTCAACAAAAAGGTAATTCTTTTTCTTACATTTCCAGGTAAATTTAATGGCACTTTGTCCCGAGAGTCAACCTGAATCATACCTTTTAAACTGTCATATATTAACGTCCGACCGACTCTGGGTGAGTGAGTGAGAGAGAGAGAGAGAGAGAGAGAGAGAGAAACAAAAAATTTGTAGACTTGTTTTAACGCTTATGTTTCTTGGACTCTACTGCTCCGCTACAGGTTCCACAAGGCAGGCATAAAATACAAGGACGCCATTGATATGTAATAAAACATTTTCAGAAAACTCGAATCCTTCTGATCTGGGGCAATTGATTCCATCTAAACGCGAAAAATTTCATACGTACGAGTTTTTCGTGGGATCGTAAACACTACATTTTCTTATTATACATATCTCAAAGATATGTAATAATAATAATTTACAGACCGACAACAATTTCGTACTGGATTAATTTTAAAGTTTTTCTCTCACCATCGAACATACAAATGCCCTGAAATAGATCTCTGGACATCTTGTAAACTGACTTGATTAAATCTAATCCGCTTTTTACGATCCACCCAACTGTATTTGCATGAGAAATCAAGAAAAAAATGACTACAAAAGACACGTTAGAGAAAGTCCAAATCCTCAGCTGTATCATTTAGCTACCTGGAGGTAGTTGACTTAACGAGTGCAAACCATGAAGATCAGTTCAATGAAACCATTAGCGATCGCGGTGAATCTCTACATCCGGACATACTCGTCGAGTAATTAACACCGAAAGAATATCTCGGAAAGTCAAATAAACAACTCGCTCGAGGATGGTACACAACCGTTTTGGATACTTCCTCAAAGAAGAATAAAATGCGGAAACAGGTGCACGCACTGCTGACCAAGACCAAGAATTGCGTAAAGTGGTCCTAGAAGCAAAACTCATAAACCGGCATTCCTCAGAACCTGGACGATGAATACTGTACAGGAAGGCAGTGACCATGTTAAACACCAATTAAGTCATTCCAAAACAAGGGAAGAGTATTGTAAATTAATTTCTAAGGAAGTAACGATGCATCTAAACAACCAATCATCCCCATTTGTGTAATTACATTGACTTCCAGTTCAATTTTTAGTAATAGCCGGCCTCCTCGTCCTTTTCAGGCCAAGAAAAATCTAAATAAAGAGATCAGAATGTCAGAAAAACACGGTGGATACAATGCCCTGCTATTTGGTGCCTAACAAAAACCTAATAAAATCACTCCTGAGACAAAGTAGCCTAGCATTTGGAATTCGGCCTTAAAATCACTTCCACAATTACATAGCCATTCGACCATTTCAATAAGCGAGCATTAAATAAAGCTACAAATAAAAGTAGAACCCAACGAACGGGCAAATGGCACTTGAATGATGTTCCATCTTAATATTTTTAAAACCCTGGAGTTCCTGAATTTGGTAGGTTAGAACATAAGAATTTATGGTCTCGCGGTCTCTTATATGACACGGCCCACCTTTTCATGGACCCACAGGCAAAACAATGCTTGAGGAATTGTTATTTTTTGTGCTTGTCTTCTGCTTCGGGTCTTCGCCATGTTTATTAGGCTTCGGTATTTGTCATGTCAATTTTTTAAATACCAGCGAACTTGTTTCCTGCGTCTTTCTGCGGACCTTTTTCTCTCTTGTTCCATACCGTCGTCCGTGGCATGTCGAACAACTGCCAGAAGCACTTCTCCTGGAAGTTATTTATTTACTCCAATATATTTAATTGTACACATTAGCCCTTGCTTAGTTTTTAATGTTTTATTATTTAATTTTTTTATTTCGACCTTTGCAAAGCTGACGTGTCGTCTTCATACTGGGGGCATTTTTCATTATTGAAACGATCACGGCGGTTACTTTTCAGAGAGAAGTACCTAAAATTCTTAATCCGTTCAAGTCTGGTAACATTTGGTTCCCTGTGTGACTTTGTGTCTGTTCTCCGCACATTTAAAAATCAAAGTTCTAGTCAAAACTGGTTTTCGTCTGTATAAGTGATACTGAGTATTCTATTGATTATTGCTTGGTATCATATACTTTGTACAACTTCCGGTCATGTTGGCCCGGTGTATCTGAGGGCTCTATGAATTTGCAGTTTTCGTTTTGCGACCGCATTTTGACATTCGTGATGATGGTTTGCATGTTTCTGCTAACGTTTTCCCAGAAGTGGAACATTCACTCTCCGTTTGAAATTTCCATATTTTTTCATTATTAATAACGAAAAGAAATTAAGCGTTATAGATTACTGATACGTTTCCGAGTCTGTGCTCGACTTCTTTCCAAACTGGCAACTTTCTCTTCTTAATAAACTCTTCGTAATATCTTTCGCGGTGTCTTTCGTCTCCCTTTCGAACGACGCAAAATGTTTTGGCCTTTGTAAATACATCATATTAAACGGGTGGAATAAGAACACATCGGCCCTAAAACAAACATAAACACCGTACAAGTTTGATAGCGAGCGATCCAAAACATTTTCGGAATTCCACGACAAAGTAGAAAAAACTTTCTCCATATTCAGGATGCTAATTAAATCTCCTTTTCGCCATGTTATCGTCTGTTAACAATTTTATTTTTAAATTATGCCCAGACTCCGGTGTGGTAAAATGTGTGCTAATAGCTAATTTACTCGCAATAGACAACGAAAAAAAGCAACGTCAATATCAAACAAAAAGACATGTGTAGATAAAGGTTTGGGTGGCGGAAAGGTGTTCCGTTTCTTTCCTCATCCCTAATTGAATGTTGTTTTAGCTGAGGCAGGTGCCCTTAATTAGATACCCCTAAGTTCACAATCCAGACCGTACCTGTGCAACTTGGCTTTACACCCAAATATATATGAAACAGGTATCGTCTCTTTAAATGTTTAGGAACCACGTTGTGTCTGCTTCAACCTACCTTCCGGCAGACGGTTGCAGACGACCATTTGGGTTTGTGATATACCAAGTCCAAGGAATCTTACGTAAACTTATTCGCTGACCTGCTTTTCCCAATAATCCTTAAAAATCTGATGACAGGACTTTAATTATTTGTGAGTCTGTAGCAAGATTACTCTTCCCTTGAGGATTCTTTTTCTCCCTAAGTTTCAGTTTAAAAAATTACTTCACTTACAGACTCTCATAAAAAAAAGAAATCGGGGAAGTTGGAAAGCCTTATTTCGCCTGTATCGTTTCAAACGATGACTAAAACACGCCTCCCCAGACCTTATAAACCGTTTTATTTGTTATTTGTGAGTTTATTGCACTAAATCACTGACTTTATTCCTTCCACTTGATTGAATAAAAATATTAATCGCACATCACTAAGGGGCGTTAATCTGTAAATCAGTTAAACATAACTGTTCGCGTAACGTTAACCCAAATGCTGCAACATTGACACATTGTACAGAAACACCCAATACTCTACAACATTTTCAAACTTAGTTCAGTGTTCGATATAACATTTACACCATGTATTCATTGTCCTCCACTCTAAAATCTATTCCTCGAAGTGTTGGGATGTGATATTCTGGTTTCGGGCCTGTACCTGCTTGAAACTCAGTTCATGTACTTTACCAACTAAAATATCTATGAATTGAGAGACTTTGTTCCATTCGGTACAATTGAAAAATAGCTACTACTATTTTAAATCAAGGCAACTTATTATGAATTCCATATTGCAGGCTCCACCCAAAATTTCACCAAATTTCCAAATGTAAAGCTCAACAAACAGTAGAAACAAGAGCCACCGTGAAAATGGCGCAGTTTCATCGGAATATTAATTACATAATATACATGATTGTGTGACAGAAATTGTAAATAATATTATACAATCTATAATCCGCAAAATAAATAGCAAAAGTCTTGTTGCTGAACCGAGCTACCTTTCACGTTTCGGCGTCGGAATCAGCCCATTTTGGCCGTCTCACTGAAGTGAGACTTATCCAAACCATTGGAGGAACCCACTGACAAATTACAAAAATCTTCGGGAAGAATCCAATAACCAATCGCAGGACGACTACACGTGGTCCCCAAGATTAAACTCTCTTTCCGTTTTAACTTTTGACAAAGACACCAATCTCAAGGGCACTAATGCGTGATTCACATGGCACATGACTTAACCAAACTCATTTAAATTTCATTCTCTAAATTGTTTCAAGAAGTTCAAGCAGCCTTGAACGAGATGTCTTATTGGTCTGCGCCGTTTACATTTCTACGTTCCCTTTGAAAGATATTTTACTGATTTTTTTGCGGCAAATGATTGATTTGTACTACGGAATTCAAGGTGCCTAAGAAATATTTCATGCGACGTAATTTCCAGAAAGCAAAAATCTTCCCTACAATTGTAAAATACAGTGGAGTAATAATTTATACTACTCGAGTTCATTGGTCACAATTCTCTTTGCTCAGAGCAAGGCAGAGTTCCATGTGTACTCTACAGATTCCTTCCGAATTTATCATATATATCCCATATGAAAAATCACATTCTCTAATTGTGATATTGAAATCTATAAATTTACTAATCACCATATAAGCAATAGACGATGACTGAAACCCACCACCCACAGTGGACGAACATTATTAGACAAATTACGTATGGGTGGTCCATTCCAAATGACAAGACCCATCACGCCAAAAAAACAGTTGCGAATAATTTATTTACATGTTATAAAACAATGGGCAAAACATGCAGAACGACCTTCCTAATCGCATTTTTGAAATGCAAAACGCTAATAATGAAATAATGAAAGATGTAAACACCTTTGTTGAGCCTCGTGATAACCCACCAGACAGGTCACTCACTCGCAAACACAAACCTAAGACCCTGAATCACGCATGCGCCCAGACAATTGCACGTTATTAAAATCGTCTGCTTGAACTCTTACAAAAACATTACAAAATTAATGGTAAGTACGTAGCACCGACCGGAAATTTGTTCCTAAGCAAATTCATTTGTGAACATTATCCATACCATTTGGTCATCGCACAATGCACAACTGTCACGGTGAATGGCCAAATTCATGAAATATCTGTTCTACTTCTTATAATCTTCACAAAATAGACAAGTTTAATTTTCTAATGTAACGAAATACCGATTGACACGTTTAAGGGGTTGCTCGTGAGGTAAGGTGAGGTACATAAAGGTAAGAATCGGAAACAAGAATTCAATTTCGAAATGATTCATCCGTTCTCTGGTAGTAAAATTGAAACAACTTCACGGCTAAGGAGTTAACATTATTAAATTTTAATCCGAACCTTTGAAAAAGTGACAATGACCTCGCGATAACGGATGCAGAGTTCACGAAAAAGCATACACATAGTACAAATCAGAATGTGCACCTCTGAAATGTCGATTCTAAAAGGTAAGTCAATTTCCTGAAATTGTTCTCAACATTTCTGACAAATAATGAAGCTATATGCATGCATGCGTGCATTTAGGGGCAGATGGCATACAGTGGTGACGTCACACTTTGAATGGAGGGTTGTTTAAATTAAGGGGTTAGGAATTTTCAGAAAGTGAAACGATGTGAAATCCACATAAGGAGTGGTTAACCAAACAACTATGCCTCTGATTCTTCCGGTAAAAAAGAGAATTGTATTACATAAAACTTACATATTGAAATAGATAAATATCTAAATCAACCTTTCTAATCGTATTAAAATTTGCATGGAAACCTTCTTTCAGATACCGTGTACTTTCCACAATGCTTAAACTATTTAATCTATCGTTTGCATTTAAACAATGTATAACTAACTACTAATCCAATGCCCGGCTACAAATCCAAGGTGAAACAATTCAAACTTAATTTTTTAATGTATTTTCAAAAAATGCATTCAATACATCGCAGTCTAAAGAACCTGCGATTCCATTCGACCTTTGGCAATGGCATCTAATTACACTCTCAGTTGATGATTGGCACCTACTTGACGATGTTGAAATAAAAGCCGTTATTTTCCAGGTGATTATACGTCTATTTGGTCGCATCAAAAATGAATTTCGACCACTTGCGAAGAAAAAACTAGTTTTTGTCGCACAAAAGTAAAGAGCAATTTAATATTTGAGTATAACAGAAAAGATTTTGCCGTCTGGAACGGGAGAGTGATCTGCCTGTGTGCCACACAACCAAAGCTCGATGCAAATGACACCATTTAATTCCAGAAAATAAGAAAAAAAACGCTCATTAAAACGCAAACACACCTGTCTTCGAGTATTGGACTTTCCAGGCACTTCAAGGAGACACTTGGATGAACCTGGGAATTCAGGTACCGACTAATCGAGATTCCCTAGAATCCACATGGGTACAACGTGACGCCAATAATTTATGGTAACCTTGTCCCGAGGAGAAAAACAAACATGGCAGCCATCAAACGTTCGGACTCCAAAACTATGACAGAACTTTAAAATGGAATCGATCGACGATTCCCTAGTCGGCCATGTTGAACAGACTAATATGACTCTCGTTCGCCACGAAATAATGAAATAATCTCACGGTATTATGAATACAAAAAAAAATTAACGACGCATATTTCAAGGTAAAAATTGTTAAAGAACTCAGTTCGCCAATAAAACATATAGGATTCTCGTACGTGATTCATGTTGAAAACAGCGGATTCATTCGCGGGCAGTGGCAAACGCAATAAGATGAAACGAGAACTCTTTGAAGGTAGTTTGAGTATTGTTGAAACACCACGAGCATGTCTCCGTGGTTATCCTCAAATTTTGCAACAACTTTGAGTAGCCGTGCGAATAAGAATAACATGAATAATAAATAACTAGCCATGTAACTTACCGTGTTTGGACTCTTCGTTTTTAGTGCAGATTTGCTCTCCAAAGAGGCGACCAGACTCTTCGTCCCGCCCGAGTCCTCATGGGTATTCACTCCACTCCTGTAAAGATGTTACAGTTACGCAGATGAGTTAGTGAATCCTGTAACTAACGAATCGTTTCTCTTGTATTTATTTATTGTTTTTATCGACTAAAAATAGTTTCAGATTCTCACGAGCGGTGCCACGTTCAAAAGTGCGTTGCCCATAAGTGTAAAAGCATTGTTTTAATTAGGGCCCCGGTCGAGTGTCGATATCTCGTCCCTTCGGATCGTGGTAGCACAGGTATCTCCTAAGGTCGTACTTAATTTGGGAAAAAGTAAATTGCAACTGCTTTGTTCGTGCTCCCAGATGAATAATAACCGTCCTTGCGTAGAAATTTCTCACTAACCATAGGCGAGTGTCTGAGAGTGTGAAAAGAAGCATTCAGTAAGAGCGGTAGACTTCAATATATGCCATCGATTTTACCTATACATTTCGGTCATGACATTTTTTTTATCAACAAAAGATTAGATAAACATTTATCTGGTTATTATTATTATCCAAAAATAATAATAAAATATGTTTCACATAATTTCCCTCTCATAATCTCCTCAGTGAGTGTGTGTGTGTGTGTAATTTTCAGCGAGTGTGACCAAGGAAGGATACGTGAAAAAGTAACGGAACAATTCTCATTCTAATATGCTTCACAATCATCATTATTACTTCTGGACATATTCTAGATTTCTTTTCACACACTTCCTCTTCTACCTCCCTAGGAAAACGCTGAATGTAACATTACGACCACAATTCAGCTTAAACCAGCAGATATTTGTAGGTTTCCTTCGGTCGGTAACGATTTTAGAAAGACGACTGATCACCTACTAAAAAATTGATCGAGCGATCGATGGACGACATTCATTAATTGTATTAACATATTAATATATGTTATTAATATATACATTGTTATTGCATTAATGTAAATTAATAATTTACATATCTCTGAGTGATACTACCAATATAAGCCCTGTGCGAGGACAACCTAATATTTCCCTCCTACCATCACCTCTGGCGGGAATGGCGCATTTAGGAAATGCACATACACACACGCTAATTTATTTGACGTTTTTGCATCCAAAACATTCAAAAAAAAATCAGCTAATTACATTTACCTCACCTTGGACCATTTATGAAAACATATTACTGCCTCAAGAAAACGAGTGTCAGATTGAAAAGAATGTAGGACTACACTAGCCTTCCTTGTTGGGTGCAAGTAGAAAACATCTTCGTTGTTTCCTACATCGCAAGGTATTCGGCGAGTCAATCAGGAACGGAACCGTCATATAATATTGCCAAATAGACAACTTTTCCCCCCGTGATTTTTGATGACGTGTATTATATGTTTGTCAAGGTCGAAATTGCTCAACGTCCAACCGATCTAACCAACGTGGCATCTCCGTCAGAATCCCAAAAGGATCGAATCGAGCGAGCCGTGAACAAAACTCTCTCGCTTCGAGAAAGTGAAATTGTCATTTTCGAACGTCAAATTCGAACTGCGAAGAAATCGCACGTTAAAAATAGTAATAATAATTTTAAAATTACATCACTTTCTAAAAAAATTGCCTTGCGACGTCACTTCTGCTGGCCGTGTATACTACGGCGTGTCGTCCAATCTGGTGGTAACGTCGGGACAAACATAACAGAAAATCTCGTAGGCTTAGCGGATATTGATAGTGATACAATCTAAAAAGGAAAAATCGACAAGGACACCTTCAAGGTAGACAGCCTGAAAATTCCATCACTCGCGTTTCAGACGACGACTTACGAAGACTTATAGGTAAAAATTACATTGAACGGAGAGAGAGAGAGAGAGAAAGAGAAAACAATTTTCGTTTCGAATGATCGCCGAAGGTACGCGTTCGTACCCGTTACGCAGTCTGCTTGTGGGTCCATTGTCATCCACGACGAATTCATCAAAAACAAACACTTATGCTTCCTTATTTTCATACGAGGAAAAGCACACTGGGTGCGGAAGAAAATTTCAAACCGAATTACCTTGGGAAGAATCAGATTGACGTCAAGTCTGAATCGCAACTACGATCAACTGCTGGCATTCAGTTCAATGAATCAACAATTTACGTTGTGATAAGACCACAGAGAGATAAACGTAGCAAAATTAGTGTAGGAAACATTGTCTCTCACACACAAGTGTCCTCCCGCTTTTTCTTTTTACTCACATCGAACCGAATTGATGTTGATTGTCTGTCAGGTGTGACGTTTCACCTAAGCTCAATTGTAAATTGACAGCGATGTGTCGCATACTGTAATCCTGTTACCTAATTGTTTCCGACTCCTCATAAGTAGCGTCGATCCGTCACTTCGGTCGAAGTGGCCCGTCATTGTCTAGAATCCTCGACGAAGTCTTCCTACCGGGCCGATACCACGAACAACTGCGTATATTTTAAAAAATATCAATGACTTTTCTCCTATTTCCAAGGTTGACTTCAGGCACGGTGTAAGTCGTTTTCAATGTGAACATAATTTTGCTTTCTGTTTGATGAGAGGACCGTTCCGAGGCATTGTACCCGATCGCACCTGAAAGGAAGTTGCTAGCATTTTAACGGTTTCTCTACCACTTTGAAAACATCTCCGATCGATTATTGGCAACAGTCAGGAGACTGATTACTTCAAAAGATTCCTTCTTCCCTTTCCAATTGGTAAGGTCACACCGGTTTCGGTTCAGTTTAAAAAAAAATAATAATTGCGTCATAATTTGATTCGAGTAGATTCGAATTATCATTATTTCTGTACTACATGAAGAAAAAGGAAATTAATTACACAATAAAACCGAAGGTTTCTCCTATGGTGTGAAGGTTTCAATGAATTGTACAACAACAAGGCAGAGGCCTATTTCTCATGGCGTTGGATTTCCTTTGCAAACACATCCTGCATTTTCGTGGGATTTTGCCCATTTCCTCCGTCCTGACACACGACCGAAACGACAACACTCTCCTGAATTAATAAAATCATGTGTTCGAATGAATCCAAGTTGATCACCCCTAAGTGACACAGCAATAAATAAGTCTCGTTCTAGTGCTTTGTGTTGTAAAAATTAGCTGTTTCTTGACCGGTGACGTAGAAACACATAAAATATTTATTAACACATATCATATTCGGTGTAAAGGATTAGCGGGAGTTCTTGACCCCGGCCATACATAAAACTGATAAGATGCATTTATTGGCCTGTGCAATTTCGAGAGTTTTGCTAACGTTCATCCTCGACGAGTTCGTTCCCCATGTCGGCTAACCTCAGGTAACAAATGGCGGATTACGTTCGAGAGGAGACACGGGGGAATGTGGGGATACTCCGAACCGAAGAAAGATAATCGATCGTCACCTCAGGGTGGATTAGGTGCAGCGAGGTTTTCAGGCGATGAAACGGAAAACAATCCGTTAATTGGAATTGCACTAAGAAAACGAACAAAGATCAAACTGCATTGAAACAAGAGAATTACAAGACAGGTTAACAACCTGAACCAGGTCATGAGAGAGGTTTACAGACACCGACTTCAATCGAACAAATCAACATGCACTGACTTCTTATTATCGCCATTAGTCACCGACGACCGTTCCTGTACTACTCCGAGTGCATCTTTGTTATCGAATTAATCAAACTCAATTAATTACTTCGCTTTGTCATGAGTTGTGGCAATCTGAAAGATGCGGATCTAAAGTAAGAAATATATTTTTTATTGTTAAAAACTGACACATGAACTGACATAAACAGTACTTCTCTTCAACTCGGCTTACAAATATCTCTTACTCCATTCTACTGAATATGCGCATAAGCAATTAAGAATTACTTAGTTGTATTTTACATATTGAATTACTAACTAACTAACTCGTTTATTAGCCGACCACAGGAATGACAAAAAATTTGTAACTTAATTCAACTCGACTAACCAGAATCTGAGTGAAATGCGAAGTCAAACTCATATACAACACCTTTCAAGGAAGGGAAGTCAAATTTAGATTGACTATCATTTTAATTAAGTATTACAACTGGAGGGCGTCATAAAAATAAAAGTATTTTGCTCACGAGGAGGTGATGACTCTGATAACCATTGAAATAAATTATTTGCAAGCAACGATATTGTATAAAATACAATTTGAAAACAGTTGTGGGGACCTCTGAAATAAATTCCAAACCGAGTTTCAAATTCAATGGATTTGTAAGAGAATAAGTAAAGTGAAGAATACACGATGGTCAGTCAAAGCCATTCGTGACACACAGGACAGGTAACACTTCTTCAAGAATTCAACCAGAAAATAATAACAACAACAAAAACCCTTTCCGCGTTCCTTTTCGCAAACAATACAACTACAACAAGTTGCTAGAGAGAAGAAGTACCCTTCCAGAGCCGTTGTTAAACATTACAAGGGGTCGAAGATGAGATTCAAGAGAATCAGAACAGGATGCAAGTGAGTTCGTTTAAACAACAATAACAAAATGAAGTCGAACTGCAGTAATGACATTTTAGAGAAAACAAAATTTAAAATGGAGAGAGGAGTACGGCAATGAAGGTGAAAAAAGGAGGTCAAATGCATTAAACAGAAAGGAAAAAAATGTATATACCAAGAAGCAAACGATGCATTCAAGGTGTACTAAACCCGTGGAAGGAATAACTTTGAGTGTCTTTTTACGTGACGACTGGTGTACCTCGTTACATGTAAACAAAATCATAAGTGTACTGAAATTCTACTAATAATTTTGAAACCTCCTCGGTGTAATTATTTAAATGTACTCCAGATCGTGTTTACCGTGCTTTGATTACCGCAGAGCATACGTCTTACTTGCTTTCCACATCTGCTTTTCAGTACAGCCGAAACAATCGCGATATCGACTTCTATTTCTTCTGTTCATTTATTTTTTTGATAAATAATAGCAAACCGCGAAAGTATAGACCCTTACAGGGAAGCTACTATGTTGTAAATACCTGGCATGGTTCCTATTATTATTTTTTATTTCGCCTATTAATACCTTCAATAGGAATTGTATACAATGTACAACGAAGAATCACCAACCGAGGGACCAAAGATTTGGGATGGTTTGTATTCAAATGCCTAATTCACTTTACAAGTAATGAAAATGAGCTGCATTGAGCGTGCACTATAATGAAAGACATTAAATTCCACACAAAATATTTCCTATTGAAAAATCAAACTGAAATAAAAATGGCTGCTCCGATTTTGATGATTTGCAACGGAGAAGCAGTCCACGCTGACTTGGTTATTTTCTTAGTTTTGTAATAAAAGATTTATTAATTTTCAAATCTGCGGAATCAAATCAGGTCAACACAAGCCCTCCCACGACTTGTCCATATTCGATATTTAAATACGACTTTCCAAGCAAATTTAAGCAGATCGGAGATTAAAATGGCCGCCCACAAGTAACCCAATGATTGATGTCTTGGTATCTTTACCTATTATGCTCTCTTCTTGATTCGTGCGTGCATCCAGTACGTCCATTGGATTCACCTTCAAGTACGAATTTGTGTATTGGAGTACTCGCTTGTGAATAATGCACACTTCACATTTCTCCGTTCGGAACTGTAGATCGCAAGGAAAACGTAAATTAGAATTCAGCAAATTAAGTCAACGGTCGCCACCATGATATTTAACGTTGGAATTAAATGAATTTGACTAGTAAATTTTTTAACGCGTGTATCATATTTGTTGAACAAACGAATCACGAATTTATTTTGTTTGATTATTTGATTTTGGCTTATTTTCATTCGATAGATTTAATTTTGGTTTCTCGTTTTTCAAGGGGACGAGAAACCATCATGGCGGACGAGAGCTTGAATTGCTCAAAAGCTCGTTGATCAGAAATAACCGATTCCGAACACTGAACGCAAATTCGATAATTAATAATAAAACGAGCCTGTACCTCCGGAAGTATTTGTTTGTGATATTTTTCAATATCGAGTCATACCTCTCAATTGAGTATGTCAAGCTATTTAATACAAGGTAAGGCGATGTTTGCGATGTCCACTCGCTGTCCTGATTTCATCTTCGTCCTGCCCTCACTTATTAGCACCTCCTGCCTGAAGATCAAACATGCATAATGACTTCGACATCTTGCATAACTGAGCGTTACGTTAGAGACGTTTTCCTTGAAGAAACATCACCGAGGATTTGGAAATCGGTTTCGAGCCATCGAGTTTCGCATTCGCACCTAACATGGCAGACGGGGTTAGAATTTGGAAATTGCACGTACCCGCCTTTCCCTGGGCGGGGGATGCCAACCAGCCAAACTAAAAATAAATAGGTCGATCGAACCTGAAATCGAATAGCGCGAATTAAATCCTGCTTAATTGGGT
The DNA here is from genome assembly GCA_037055365.1 of Polyplax serrata. NCBI lineage: Eukaryota > Metazoa > Arthropoda > Insecta > Psocodea > Polyplacidae > Polyplax > Polyplax serrata. The sequence continues at coordinate 8,387,001 of JAWJWE010000038.1, read as the reverse complement.
GGAAGCAACACTTCGATTAGGTGTGATTTACCACGCCATAATTCCAACAGGTGTCAAATTATGTCAAATAAGAAGAAAATGTTTTGCTAAGTTTTTGATTTTCAGCTACTCGTTCGCGCTACTGACTGTACAAATTTAGCCTTAAAATGCTTGTCGTCAAGAGGAGAAAAGTTCGTTAAATTAGTGTCGCCCCAATTCACATCTTGGTTTAAATTAAAAAAAAAAAAAAAAACTCAACAATGAGACGTATAAACGAGATTTGACACTGGTAACGATGAATAAATTAACCTTGAAACAATAATACTTTTTATTACACTGTTACCAACTTTTGGGCGTGAATTTTAAACATTGGAGTTATAATTTCAACGAATTTATTTTTCTTCCCGTTCCCCCTAAAGTTTCTTTGTTCGTTCGGGGAATTCAAGCAAAGCAGTTCTCTTCCAACGAAGGGACATGATTAAGAAAGTAAGACGACTCACAATATTTTCTCGCTCTTCTGATTCATCCCGTTTTCATTTATTTACGTCGCACACTCGACGAGACCTTGCTCCAATTAGCAGACACTTAGATTATTAAAAAGCCAAGTGAAATTTCTTATGACGCTGACCAGAAATCCCCGGAAGTGTGCGACCGATGTCGAATTCGCATCTAATTAACACACGCGTGTGTAATGAGGTTGTGGTCTGGCGGTGGGGAAAGGACTCGAGCCACGCATGGCGAAAGAGTGAAAGACGTTAAATTGGGTAGGGGATCCTGTATGGGTAAAGGTGAATTGCATTCACGTAAACAAATGATTTTCATTCAAAAATTTTCTATATATTTCTTAAAGTTACTATTTACAGTATTCACAAAATATATTCTTTTCTTAACTATTTTACTCTTCATTTACACACTCATCTTTTACATTCAAATACAAAATTGGTCCCTTGTTTGACTGTGACTGCCAGTCATTTTTTAAATAACACTCTGCCAATGATTAGATCAATCAGTGAGGTCACCGATCAATTTGACAGCACAATTAATTATTAAAATAATTTGTGTGGAAGGGAGAAAATTTTTGCTCTCCACAAAAATCTGCATTCTCACTGCACAATTTATAATTTTTCTCCTGTTCCATCTCAGACTGCAGACATAACAAGAATAGCATTAAACTTGAAATGATAGTAAACTGAGATAAAATTAAAATTATGAATCACAGTTGGGATTTGAACAATTAAAAAAAAAAAATAAAATAAAATAATATAGAAATATAAAAACAGGACTGAGGACATATTTATCAAAAATATTAAAGTATTAAAATCAGTCTGCAAAAATAGATAGTAGCGAGCAAACTTTGTTGCGCTAACTCACTTGTTGCACATTTCATGCACTGACAAAAAATATTTTCAGTAAACAAATAAATTATCAACAATGATGTAATGATAAATTGTATCTCTCCATATTTTTCTAATTAGGAAAAATTAAAAATAATATTAATAAAATTCCCAATATTGGTCAACAAAAACATCAGTGACTAACATTGAAAATTCTCCCCACACTTTGCCCCACTTTTTCCATTACAGCTATTCTCTTGCCTTGCAAATTGTCATTTCTCTCACTTTCAAATTGGCAGAGAGTTCAATGATCTCCCCAAAGATTTCCTCACTCTGTGCTCAATTTACCTCACAATCGTAAAAGTGTCATAACTCAACTAATATTGTCCATATTGTCAGTTTTCAAATTTCATATTTAATTTTCCTAGAGTGATAGATGGTGAAGATTTCTAAAAACTTCCAAGGCATTCTGTCTAGTAGACACAATTATATTGGTAGGTGGGGGAGGGGAGCTGAGTTTGTTGCTACCAATTGAGTAGAACAGACTGAACATGAAAGAGGTATTAGGCATATCTTCTCGATTGAGATTTCTTGTGATCCTGAGGCAACAGGACCTTTCTTTTACATACCACTGCTTCTTTCTCTGTCCCTCACTTGCTATAGATATACATAACTATGTACACAAACAATTAACAACTGAGACTTGTACTACACTATGTATAAAAATAATGAACCTCTCATGGAATCCAATAATGCTCACTGATCTTTCCACTGTGTTTGTGAATAAAAAAAAAAAACATTTCTGTTTCTGACATAATTACTTATGCATCTACACTTCAAGTCAAGCAGTCATTGTGAGAAATGCATGAGATGAGTCTGAATTTAAATGTTCCTTAGCCTGTGCTGAACACAAATCTGGTGCTGACATTGATCTTGTCAAGTTTGGGAATCCAGTTTCGAATGAAAATATTGACACCAAACTAGTGATTCTATCAATTTCCATTGCATTGGGCACCTCATCACTACCCTCACTAAGTACATCACTACCCGAATTGGCCACCTCCGCCAAAAGTGTCGCTTTTTCACTGTCCGTCAAGTCGACTGCACCCACAAGGTGGTCTGAATCAACCAGGCCATCCTGATTTGATTTTTCACTTAGGTCACAATCCCTACTGTTTCTACACTTTTTACTTTGCACATCTTCGTCCGTCTCCCAGTCCGAGCACCTACGCTTTCGCATCGGACACTTTCTATCCCCCGGTAAATCCTCACAGGAAATAGATTTATCTAGGTCTAGGTAAGTGAACGCATCCGGGAATTGGTTTTCCTTGTCGTCCGAGCATCGGACACAACTCGACAGTTGATTGCACGTTCCAGTGGTGGTGCTGACAGGAGCCAAGCTGGTTTCTGTCATTTTCAAACGGTCCTCTCCGTTCTCCTCGGACGGCAAAGCCTCCGAACCTGCCTCCTCGGCCGTCAACGCGACCAAGCTGTCGTCCTGGTCGTAGTCGCTCGGCTCTGGTATTTCCTGAAGGTGAATCTGGGCCGGCGGTGGACCGTAGCTAGGCCTGCCATGAACTATGTGGTAGGCTTCCTCCATGAAAATATACCGAGCCTTCTGCAAGACGGTAGCGACCAACAGGTTCCGGTGTAAACTAACCCCTCCGCGTTGGGTTCTCGACTGTGCAATTTTCGTTAGCGAAATGCTAATCAACCTCTGGGCATCAGTTGCCATTTTTTTAAAATGTTAAATTGACTTTATTTCCCGTTTAAATATTAAACTTCGAATAACATAAGCACGATCACAATTTTGTCGGGAATCGATTGTTACACTCTCGCACGCGTCCCTTTTACTTGATTTTTAAAATTTCTTTTTTAAAAACTGTCGTCTTCGTGTTTGAGTCCGTGGATATTTATTTTCAGTTCCGCTAACCGTAAATAACGCACACTATCCCTCTATTGTTTTCCCGTTCTAGTCCGTACAACATGAATTGACACTGTCAAAGGTTAACCTCTCCCACAAGTACGCGATGAGAGTACGTTTCTTTATCCTTCTCCGGTCTATCCTTCCCAATTGAATAGTTTGTGATGACTGACCGTGCGTACGTGTCACACGCCATCCCTACCTACGAACAAACACGACTGACATCTTTCGCTCCACAAAAACGACGTTCACCCTAAACTAAACACGGGAACCGCGCGCCATGTTACATTCTCCGGAGTATGAGTAACTTTCCGTTTAAGTGACGTCACGGCCTATTTATTTCTTCATGAGTGAGCAACGACCTTCGCGTAATTTCATACATTCGCCCAGACCGTTGTAAACAATAACAAACAGGTTGCCGCCATCTTGTGGTCGTTCGTGTGAGTTAAAAATGGAGAACATGGGAGCCGAGACGGATGACTTCCTTCTCTCGGTGCCTCGCAAAAACTCAACCGACCGAATTAATTCAGGAAAGATTATCGAGATATCGAGTTCTATAAAATCGATACTAAACTAATGGGTAATGCCACGCGTGGCACACGGATTTTTAGTTTGTTTTTGAATGATGACACGGTTTATTTTAATGAGGAACTTGTTCACTTATCAATACAGTAGACTGATTGTCTTATCGGTTGAACCTGTTGAGGTTATGTTGTAAAGGTTTTTGAATGTACCTTATCAGGAGATTGAATAAAAAACGTTCTTACAGGCTGGCATAAGATACCTGGCACGTGTCTTGAAATCGGGGCAGACGACATGTAAGTACTTCTTACGAATTGCAATATATTATCAGTAAAAGGTAATATAATAAGTAGGAAATACAGGAATAATTAAAATCTAATGCAAATTAAACCAGATTCCAATAATTTTTATAAAATAATCACTTTTTTGCAAGGGTATTACATGAAACTATTGCATAAATAAATTTTAATTTATTCTTTTCAGGCAAGTCTGCAGTTTAATTTTATTTAGACAAATAATTAAATAATGAAATATATATAAATTGGTATATTGTGAAGTCTTCCCTTCAGGTATGTCAATCTTTAATATTAATTTATATGCAATGAATCTTTAATTTGAAATGATGTGAACAATTTCTTATTTCTAGATCTGTCAATACTGTGATAATGTTAAAATGGACAAGATGCATAATAGAGAACTCATGGAACATTTTAAGCTCTTTCCACTTCTTGTGAAACTCTTGTCTGTGAAGTTTGAACGAATGTCAAGCTTCATTTCAATTCTCTACCTAATGGCCCTCACAAGGTTAAAATTGAAAAATGTAGCAATCAAATCAATTGTAGAAGAACAATTCCATGACCTTTTAGCACAAAACACATACAACATAAGTTTAAATGAAGATATTTCCAGTGTTGCATTAGTTAGTATTAATACTCTCATTGCACTTTCCACAAGAAGTTCATCATACATCAGAGTATCATGTGTTAGACCTCAAAAGGATCACTCTGGAAATAAAAATACAATGGAAAATGGTTTGTTGAAAATCGTGATACCGCCTCTTGCAAGGAAAAGTAATGGAGGTGTTAACATTGATGAGAATTCATATTACCTTCAGTGTGTTTGCTTGTCAAGTGTACCAGAAGACTTTGTTTTGTATGTCACTGATACCAAATTATTTAATATATCTGCAACTGGAAGAAATGAGAGTGACTATAATGATTTGATAAGTGAATTGACAGTGACAGATGTCAATATGGATATTGATCCAAAGATAGCAAAGTCTGCGGTGGTTGTGGGCATAAATTCACCATGTGATTTAATGCTGAAAGAATATGACTTTTTTTTAAGACAATATTTTGAGAAACCAAAAGTTTTACAAAAAGGTGATGTCTTTCGCATTGATACAAAAGAATATATAGGCAAATTGAAATCGTATTCCCTTAGTGAACCCTACATTCATTTCAAAGTTAGTATACATTTACTTAAACTTTATTCTCATTAGTAATAATGTGCAACATAATATTTAACAACTTGAATTCTTTCACTTCAGGTGCAGAAATTTCCGGATGACCCCGAGAGTGAAATTCTTTGCATTTTAAAAGATTGTACGAATTTATATTTAGCCTCATCGGTTCATAGTTACATACCTCCAATAAAGACAATCAATAGTAGTTTTCAATGGCGTTGCTGTTCCGGTGTCATTTCGTCATGTCCTGATGGTTTGCTTAAGCAATACGATGAACTTCGTAAAATGTTTTACCCGTTCTTAATGTCAAATTCAATTGAAATAAAACCTATGTTCCTACTTTCTGGGGTGAAGGGAAGTGGCAAGAAAGCTACTTTCGATGCTGTGACCTCGTACTACGGAATACACGTAATTCAAGCCAATTGCTTTGATTTTTATGGATTGAATCCATCGCTATTCAAAGGAAAGTTGGAACAGTTGTACGCGAAAGCAAGAAGAACAGCACCGTGTGCAATTTATTTGGAGAATATTGAGGTAAATTACCGTAAATCAAAATCCAAATACTCATACATCACTTTAGTAAGTTCTTATTTTTGTGTTAGCTCTTGGGCAGAGAACAAACTCACATTGAGAGTGCAAGACTTGTAGATACTTTCATTAGTCATACCGATGAATTATGGGATAGAAAGGTTCTCGCCTATCCAATATTCATAGTTGGAACAACTTGTGTGAATTCTACAGAAATTATTCCCGGAATCTTCCGACTCTTCATCGACACCCTTGCTTTCGAAGTGCTCAAATTTGAGGAGGTTTACAAAACGTTAAAATGGCTCATGAGAAAATCAAACATCAAATACTCTGCCTCCGACTTGGTAAAAGTAGCAGAGAAGATCAAGGGTTACGTTTATTCAGACGTTGTGCTGTTGATAGACCACGCTTTACGTTTGGGCATGCAAAACAACTCCCCGCCTTTTGGTAATTCGGTGGAACTGTCACTCGCCGACTTCAACAAAGCTATAGGTGATTAAATTATTTGGAAATAATCAGATCGCTTGTACCCGTCGGTACTAATTCAGATTAAATATTGTGAGTGTTTGGTTTCTAGACGTCATGGACGCAGCTTATTCTGACTCAATTGGAGCAGCCCGAGTACCAACGGTACAGTGGGAAGACATTGGTGGTCTTGAAGATTTGAAAGAAGAAATAATGCTCACTCTTAACCTTCCTCTGAAACATCCAGAGTTGTTTAGTTCGGGATTGAAGCGGTCGGGCATAATGTTTTACGGTCCTCCTGGAACAGGGAAAACACTAATGGCCAAAGCCATTGCAACCGAATGCAACTATAATTTTCTCTCTGTTAAGGGGCCTGAACTGATGAATATGTACGTGGGTGAAAGTGAAAGGAACATCAGAGAGGGTTTGCATCACTTGGGACAGTCTTTTAGATTCTTCGGCACGCGATCAGCTGCGACTTATTAAATCCATCACGACATTTGTATTTCAGTGTTCGACCGAGCCAGAGATGCTGCGCCATGTATCATTTTCTTCGACGAACTCGACTCTCTAGCTCCCAGCAGGGGGAAAAACGGGGATTCCGGTGGTGTGACGGACCGTGTGGTGTCCCAACTGCTGGCCGAAATGGACGGACTCGACAATAATAAAGATGTATTCGTTTTGGCGGCTACAAATCGACCGGATCTCGTAGATCCGGCTTTACTGCGACCCGGCCGGTTTGATAAGATGTTTTATGTTGGCATCTGTAGTGATATCAGTTCAAAATTAAGCGTTCTGCAAGCTTTAACTAGAAGGTACACGGTCGAATTTATGTTTGGTTCGTGCGGTGGACGTGTAGTGTCCGGTCCTAACACTTACACTCGTTTCAGATTTTCCTTGGGCAACGATGTTGATTTAGAAAAGGTGGCAGAAGCACTTCCTACCGACGTCTCCGGCGCCGACTTGTATTCGGTCTCCTCCAATGCTTGGTTTTCTGCAGCGAGAAAAGCAGTCGGCGTCATCGAAAATGGTTCGCTTATTCACTCAACTGTCGATTCGTTACGAGTATCATTTTTTATATAATTCAATTTTGCTTCAGGGAAAGAGGTGCAGTTACCCCTGGTCGTCGGTTTGGAGGATTTTACTGCGGCTATCGAGGAGTTTGTACCGTCTCTGACAGCCGAAGACATTCAATATTACAAGAATTTAAAAGTTTCTGAAGGGAGATAGCGTTCGATGCGTAAGAAGTAAGTTTGGTTATCAAACGTAATAATTTTATAATTGTATAGAATGACCTTGTTGAGAACTAACTTTATTGCCTGGCAACGTTACTCTCATCTGAATGTAAAATAAGCCTAGTATTTCAAATGTGATTTTATGTGTTACAGGAGGGTACACATTCCGTGATGACCCGACAGAAGACCCGGATTATTTATAAAAATATGTAATTTTGTAGCAGTCGCGGAAAAGTGTGCCTTACGTCGAGCAGACAAAAGTGTTTGATCCCAGAGACAATGGCTTGTATTGTTCTTTAACTTCTGCTTTAAGGAAGCACTTACTACTTAAATAGTGAAAAATGAGTGCGAAAGGAAATTGGGACTAAAAGTAAAGGACCACCATGCACCTTCAGTACGTTGAATTCTTCTTCATTTGAATTTCCTAGTTAATAAGTTAGGTTTTCTTTAGATCAGTGAGATGGCCAAATAAATGGCATCACAAAAATTCTAAAAAGTACAAAATTTTGCTCTTCCATTATTAATTGTTGTGAATTTTGATATAAAATGGTGGGTAAGCCGGTTTCAAGAAGAAATATACTTTGTTTTGGGGTGTCTTACGTGTTAATTGTAAATCTTCTTTTGTTTTTAACCTTTGGGATCTGTGAGAATAGCCGGGAAGCAAATTTCTGGTGGGTGTTTTATTGGGTTGTCATAAAAAGTAACTTTTAATTGTTTGAACAGACACAACACACCTAGTCCTAGTCCTGTTGGTTACTCGAAAATTCTACATTTATATTTGTACCCAGGTATTTTACAATTGAGCAATTGAGACGTTAAATAATTTTTACAGTAGCGTACAGGATTGTGATTATAAATTTTCAATTATCGCCGTGTTTTCGTCCTAAATTCTCATATTTTACACGCTTGAGGTACCCGGGAAGTGATAAAGCTGTAATTTAAAAAGGATAACGAATAAAATATCATAAAAGTCTGAATAATATTTTTATTTGTTAAAATTTACATATATATATAAATATAATAACAAAAACAACAAGTGTGAAACAATTTCGACACCGAAAAATTCGGTCGTGATAATACGATGAAAATTATGTTTTAGATAATAATGTTTTTACAATAATAAATGTTTTTTTAAAAAAAACGTTGCAATTAATTATTTAACAGTCGACGGTCATGCAACTAATTAAGCACGGACAAATAACGTTCAGGTGGAATATAATTATTACGTGATACACACACACACACACACACACACACACACGCACGGGCACATACACAAACTAAATAATTAAGTGTGAGATCAAATGCAAATTATGAAGTAGCGCTAGAGGAACTCTTTTTTTTTTCTCGTCAATGCAATTGAACTGAAAGACATCGCAATAAAACCATCAGCGGTCAGTTAGTACATAGGCCGTAAAACGCTCGTTATAATGAAATAAAAAAATAAGTCGCCGTTAAAAATAATAATAAAGTTCTGATGTTGTTGCTCGTGCACGTCTACCCGAACCCGAGATTGATTTTTATTTTTGATTGTTCAACGGTTTTTGACAACACAAAGTGCACTCGCAGCCGTGTTGTTAATTGACGGAGGCATTTCAGGTTCAATAACAGGAGAGAACAGATGCTTGATTTTCTCTGTATTTACAAATAGGCATGATAATTTCTCCGTAATTTAAAGTTACCGCTTAATTTAACTTAACCTTAGTAATAATAATAATAATAATGATCAATTGCATTGCTCTAACCCTGTTTGAACTATCACGTTACGTTGCGAAACATTTCATACGAACTTAAATTGACTTGGCGCAATTTTTGAAATTCCCTCGAGGGGAGTTGAATGTTACAGTTGACAGGTTGACTCCCCGACATTTCGCCAACACCGAGGTGTCGTTTGCGAAAGCGTTCCGATGTACCCTAATTTTAACAGTTTGGTTTTCTTACTAAAAATAAACTAGCTAATAAGTAACTTTTGTAGTGATCACATCATCCACTGTCTGCTGCTTTAATTCTCAACGTTATGTGTGCCGCCGTACTAACAATAAATTCAACTCTTGGTAAACGCGTACAAAATAACACTTACGTGCAAGACTGTGAGCAGTTGTCAAGTCATGAAACTATGTGGAGAAAACATAAATTTGCCGTAATTTGGAACATGTGGGAACGTTGTGAACTTAAGTTGAAGCAAAAAAAAACAGTAAAATCGAAAATTTTCAGAATAAGTCGAGGTTCTTTCTCGAATTTTGTGGCGGTCGAGAAAAGTAAATTTTTATTTATTTATTGTTTACTTTAATAGGCCCTAACAGGTCCGAAAGGTGTTGGCGGAGAACGTCAGGAATTACTGAAGTCGATGAAGGAGGGTCAGCAGTTTTACTGCAGTCCAAAGCTCATGTACTTCTGACACCACTCCCTGGCTTCCTCTCGGTTTTGACAGCACATTGGGTACACGACGCTTGACTTTGTCTGTTTTGCACATTTCTGGCACAGAGTTTCTATTTCGTCCTGAAAAAAATAAAACAAAATATATTGTAGTACCGTAGCGTACCTTGAAGTTGAGTCTACCCGTAGATTAGGGTTGAACCTATCTCGAGTGGTCTACTCTAGGGTCTCTTTTGCTCTGTTATGTATCGCCAAAAGAACACTACCCATCTCTTGTAGCTTCATGGGTTTTGGTTGACAGTCGATTGTACTTCCAAGCAATCGAAATGACTACAAAATGCGTTTACTAGGAAGTGTTTGGAGTTTTGTTTTGTGCGACACGACACGGACCCGGGTCCCATTGTATCTTCACATCTCTTTTATTTGTCAGTTATTTGTCCCTTTCGTGGTGACCCTGAGCTTAATTTATCGAGCCAAAAGTTGCTAGTTCACTAGGCTTAAATAGTTCGTCACAGCCCCGAGGTTAGTTTTAATCTATTGTAGTTAGAATCTCGGAGTCCGCAAGTGTGGAAGAGCATGAGACTTTGGTCCGAACTGTTTTTTTTTCTCTTCTTGTGTTTTTCTCCGACCGGAGATTCGCTTTTATCAATCACTGTCTAATGAGGAAGTTCGATCGGATCACATAAAACTGGCCTAGAGTTGGAAGAACTAAGTGACAACCGAAAATCTCAGATTGTTTTCCATCAGAATATGTTTTGAGTCGTTACAAATTGCAGGTGGTGCAGGTTTGACCACGTCACCGAGCACAACCTTTGAAAATGTATTTACCGTTTGACTGCGTTAGTTGTACGTGTGTTGTAGTTTCATTTTACTTTTCTGGTTGTAGTTCACCAATGAACGCTTTTTTTACTATTTGTAACCTTCCTTTAACCAACGGATGCTCCTATTGAAACCTTGAATATTTGAATTGCTCGAAATGCAACTAAACTTAACTGGCCTGCACCAAATGTATGCGTTCGAGCATTGTGTTGAACTACCTTTTTATTCGAAGGATTGTATGCAAGCACTCTATTCCTGTAATTACCCTCTACTCTACTCTTTGTTGGGGTGTAGTAAACTTCTTCTCTTCGGAGTATCATTATTAAAAAATATAACTATATATGAATTACTACGTGATGTTAGACACAGAAGGGAACTTTGACAGCAGCATAAACAGCACTTGTAGTAGTAAAACATTTTTTACTTACAATCTTTGTGAGTATTTTCACGCGGTTTCGCAGTCACTACAAATTGTATTGGTTAGTAGTGCGGGATTTCGTTAAACACCGGCCTCGATACCTTCGGTCGAAGCGATCGGTTTAATCGAGGATACTTAAATGAGAAATCGATGTCACCCACAGAACCAGTGCCATTGAACCAAATAATTTTTTTTGTAAGTGTTCTCACAACCCGCTTAAGTTAAGGACTCGCTAGGAAAATTCTACGTGCAAAGTTATCGAAACCGTTTTTACTTACAACAACATCACAATCAGTCTCGGTTTTCGGTATTAAGCTCTGGTAACCCGACCACATGTCGTAAGGCTTGGCGTTCGCCGTTGCGTTTTGGAGAATCAAGCAGAGCAGTAGGAGTGACAGAAGTAGAACTGGATGCCTCAGACTCATCTGCAACGACATTAATGAAATTATTAAAAACTTATTCATGCACGTACAGAAGTTATGGATTACATCCGGAGTGGAATACTTTTGGTTGTTGTTGGTTATGTACTCGTAACCGGTTAATAAGCTTTATTGATACTTGGCAGCCATTCGCAGGAAAGCATCTACAAGGTCTATCTGTCTATTTGTCTTAATTAACTTATTTACTAAAACAATAATTTGATTGTGTAATCACGTTCATTGGTTATTAATCTGACCTCTGTGCGCTAAAAATTCCACATTAAATTGTGGATTGATTCAGTTTAATATTTGAGTCGGGTATTTTTATGTAAAACCTGCGGTACAGTTACATATTATAGTTAGGACATAGTTTTGGTGAGTTGTCCTCGCTAAATAACAACTCTCTCCGAATAAATACATACGTACAAAAAACGTATTTGATGGGTTTGTCGTTTTTATTGATTTATTAATTCACTCAAAAAGTAATACACAATACTTAAATACCTGGTGATAGGTCCACTCTGTTACTATCACTAACCTAAAGGTTTTTTGGTTTGGTAGTTGGCCTGGTTGTCCGAGAACAACAGTTTTGGGAACTACTTATTTATGGTTAAATTTAAATGGCACTGACATCTTGTAACAACAATAACAATAATTAATAATAAGTAAATAAGTTTCATAAAATGCACTGAGTCAAAGTAAACATGGAGCATGAGTAAAGCTCGTGAAAACAGAAGGAATCCTTCACATGTAAAGATTTTTCTACATATTTCACTTGATATCATTATGAACTATCTGGCCTGAAAGTAGACTTTAGAATTTGCTATTTAATGTGAAGAGAGCAGATTTTTTTGAAGAGTTGAAAACGGAAATTTTTAAGGCTTAAGAAGTCGTGTGGCAAACTCCAGAAGAGAAAAGTTCTCATGTTTATTATATAAAATAACTTAAATAGGTAACGTATAAGAAAACTTGTCTACTACACGAATAGGAATTGAAAATAATTACAAAAAGCACTACAATACCAGTTAAATAAAGTTATTATGCATTACAGTTATTATATACATAACAATATACATAGTTTAAGGCTTCGAATGAAAAGAGCCTAAACCGTTCGATCAGATGGTTATTTATTGCTATTGAACGAATTATATAACTAATATAAATGATATAATGAACTAGTATATTATTAATGGACTCGTACTCAAGTAAATGATCGGTCGATACATAGTAGTGATGTGTAACGTCACGTACCTTGCAAGAAAGCAAAGCGGCAATCACGTCGAGCGTTCAACTATTTTCTGCGGCCTGGTGCGCCAATTTTCTCAATTTAACGTAGACAATTTGCTCGATTCGAACAAAATTCAACACGGTTTCTGTATTCCTGAACCTGGTCTCACGATTCTAACATTTTTCTGTTGCCGATATCACGGAACTAGGAAGAGACACCGGGTGTGACGAATGTGGATCATTCAGTCAGACGACGACGAGACCGCGAAAGACCGTATAAAGAAAGTTGTATGGGAAAATTAGTTTTTATCAAGTTATTGTCACGTGGGACAGAGCAACGTGGGCAACCGTCTCTTTCTTGCACACATCGGGAACCTCCGGATGTTTCGGACGATTTTTCTACCGTCGTTTTTCTTCCTGACAAAGTCGGAAATTTCGGTTCACCTGTGGGAAAACGAAGCCTTCAGGTAGTCCTGTCCTCCTGACCCTCTTCTCTTGTCGCCTGTCGCTTGTTGTTTGCTTTCGTCTGCGACCAGATAAAATTACCCCCCAAGAATTAAAATAATTAATCGGAACTTGTTTTTCTCGGTACGTGTTGTGAAACACAACCACGTGCTCACGTGAAGAGAACACCGTGCAGTAGAAAAATTGAAATATTAGATATTAACACGCAACTGTATATACATCCTTTAATATTACACGTGTAACAAATCATGTACTAACAGCGTTTTGAAAGTGACCAAATCCGACCGCCGATATTAATAACATAAAATAATATAAAAATGACGAAATAGATAAAATAACAGAAAATACATAATACAAAGCAATTTGTCAACCGTAAATTTTCTCTATTAACTAGTTTCTTCTTACACTTACTGTACAAAAAACATTAGTAACAGTAATTCTGCCGCGTGGTTCACAGCCGTTTACAACTTCTGTATTTCTATTTTATAATATTGATACTGACTACGATACATTAAATTGTACTAATATATTAATTGGACCATGTGCTGTTTTTAAAATAATGACGTATCTTAACAGGTAAAAATTCATTTTTTAAGTTTACTTGTAATTGAAAAAAAATTACTGCAACTCTCATTCGGTTCTAGAGGAGTGTTGGTTGCTTCCTTTTACGAATATTAGAGGATTTGTTTTTATTGGAACTATTTACATAGTTGACGGTAGCTAAGCAGATTTCTATTTTTACAGAAATGATTTTTTTTCTGTTGCTAGAACGGAGACGTGACGAACGGCACAGGAATTCTTGGAACGTCGACGAGGGCACCTAATTAACTGGTGAACTTTTAAAGGAGTCAGCAGTCAAAACTGCAGCTTCCGAGACATCGAGTTATTTATGAAATCACTTATTATTAATAATGTTTTAATAAAAAATTATGGCCGTGGGGAATGAATAAATCAATAAGTGAAAGAATCAAAAGGTGAGAGTGTGCACACCAGACTACTCCTCGTCTTAGACTTTATTATTTTTTATTTATTTTTTAACGGCTTATATTTTTACATTATAATATTGTAGTAAACCACAACGAGTACATTGTAACAAAACAATAAAAATAAACTGTAATAAAAGTAAGTGGAGGAAGTAATTTGAAACGATTAGACGAAATGAGAGTTGAAATGCAGCGGTTCCTGCTGTTGTCAGTCTTCTTTCTTTCCTATTTTAGTATTCATCTTATTATTTGGAATGTTCAGGTAGTTGGTTCAGACCTATTCTCACCCTACAATTCATACTGTGGCAATGAAATAGGTAAATTACAATCACAATGACTTGCGAATGTGCCAATTTAAATAAACAAAACCCGAATCAAACAGTGCGTGTTTTGCATATATAGTATGCGTGTATACAGTATTTGTGTATATAGTCAAGTAGAGGAAAAGGATACTTACACGTTCATTTATTTCAATTGTTTGCTCAACTAGAATCAGTTAACTGTCACATCAGTTTAACTGTAAAATTACTCATTTTTGTAGACACCACCGTGGTAATTTAGAAAATCTAATTCTAAGTATTTTTAACTTGTTATCAAATTAATTACCACCGAATGCAATTTAGTCTAAAATAAGATTTCAGTATTTGTTGTGTTGTGATTGAAGCTTCGGTACAACCTGCGTATGCTTTTGAGTGTAACACTAAGGTTCATGGTTGCATTTCCGGTGTAGTGTTCTTTTCGTTACGAGTAGAGAGCAAGGTGTATGAAGTGTACACAATTGACACTGGAGGACACTGTACGAACACGTGGTTGACTCGTTCGGCATACCTGGCACCCTTCTCGCCCAATAAACAACTTTGATCTGTTGGATCTGATCTGGCGCTTCGTCCGCGGTCATTTTCGCCAAATTTTCTGACAATAACAGAGAGTCGATCTGTTGCTAAGAAAAGAGACGGATAAGGAAGTTCAGAGATCATAAGTCTGCATGTACAAAGATCGGTTGACTCATCAACGGCCGTTCGTGAAATAAAAACAGGATTGTCTTTGAGCGGTTTCAGGTTATTCTCACCGGCCTGTACCTTACAGGTAGCCGTGCGCCGTTTCCCGAGCCGTTCACCGCCCGGACCAGGCACAAGGAAAGAAAACCTCTGTCTTTCGAGTTTGCATTTAAAAACACTTCCACTTCTTGTCTTGCTGCTTCCAAGTAATTCAAACTTGCAATTTCCGCTTAATTAAATTTAATTTTATTCTCTTCACTTAATTTAAAATTAAATTGCAACCAACGGTTTTACTATCCTTCGTGACATTGCAATGTTTTTTTCCTCTGCCTTGACCGCGACTGTCACTTACACTTTGTAAAAAAAAAAACAAACGGTCGGGGATAAGTTGGACATTTTGCTCAGGCTTAAAACCAGTCAGACTGATTTGTTACCTCCACAGGTACTCAGACTCTGCCATTTTCGTTATTGGTCACCAGAAGACCACAGATGCTGCCCAATAACTACTCCTCTATTTATAACTAAATACAACTCACGTGCTTTAAAAGGTTCGACTTACTATGTTTTATTGTTAGTATCGTTGTACATAATCTTATTAATATGTACGTTAATGATAGGTATGTAGTAATTAATAGAAGAAGTAACAGAGAACTTCGTAAATATACGCCCTATAATATTTTAGTATACGGTACTATTTATGTGTTTTGTGTCTCACCTTTGTTTAATTCGATTGTTTTATGTTGCCGAGACCAGAAACGGTCTCCTTTGTTTGCGTTTCCCGCTCCACTAGCATTAAGTTTAAAGGTTCTGCCACGAAGGTCACTCTTACTTGAAAAGATTCAACATTTAAATTTTGCTTTCTACCTTTTCGTTCGATTTTTCGGTAAGAGTCTACGGCGTGGCGCGGAATGTATATCAGGTAAAAATTAACCTTTTCGTCCACAATCGCTCGTTTACGACACGGTTCAGTTGATTTCTCGTACTTTGCCTTCCTCACCTTTGGTCTTGGCACAGAATTTGACAGGAGCGCAATTAATGTTGTATCTTCAGGAAGTGACGCGAACCTCCTTCTTGTTTAATTAAGAAAATACGAAAAAAAAATGTCCTTATGATTAGGGAGGACGGCTGAAGGACAAAAGGTGGTGTTCAAGTCGTGACATGTTGTCTAGCCCGATTCACCTTTGTTCACTTTTTGGTATTTTAGTAAATAAAACATGGCCGTTGAAGTGAATGTCGCGTCGGACGTACTCCTCCTCAAAGTCAAGCTCCCGGCACTCAGGTACGGTCATTTTTTTAAGTTTACCTGACGGAGTTGGTTGGGAAATGCGAAACACTCGAATGCTTTGACGTGTGTGTGTCTCTAGACTGTAACACTCGTCATTTGTACCAAGTACTTGATAGTTTCGAGTGGTCGAATCAGCACAAATGCAACATCCATTCCAAAAAAACCTTTCCGGCTGAACTCATTTTCTTAACGTTCTGCCTAGGAATTTTTACTCTCGTCCTTTTCATGTTTCGGAGATTGACAGGGAGAACTACGCTCTGTATGTAGACGTGGAAAATACATAAATTGCCTGCGTGACTAAGACGATGTATTATTTTTTGTTTTTCTGGGCAACTGTTTTCACTAGCAGGAGAGATAACACAAACGAGGACACATCTGTGCCTGTGATTTTACGCGTACACAAAACTGTCTAGTACAGTCAGACACTCGGTCGGTCCCAACACCAGTTCATTTTTAAATTTAATTGAATATTTAACTTCAAGGGAATTTACCTGCACGACTCTGCCGACTAGTGTGAAGGTGGAGGGTGGAAGTATTTTTATGATCGAGACTTCGACTATTCGTGGAGGTCGTCAACGAGACAAACGGTGGATAAGACGACTGTCGTTGTTGAATCAACGATTGTTCAATAACATCCAGACTTGTTCATTTATTAAAATAGTACATGGTAATAAGTTGGCTCTAATTACAATGACACTACTTCCCCAACGTTAGATTTATTTATAATAAACTTTGTGCATCCCTGTATTCCACGTTCTGTGCTTCATGTTGAATGTTTTTACTGTTACATTTTATTTTCCTCCTCGCTTGTGTCGAACCCAGGATACATAGTTTTTTCTACTGTGGTTAAACTTTTATGAAAGAACTCTCGGTTATGTCTGGTGCTTGCCTGGTACACACCTTAATAGGACAGGTTTTTGAATATTCCCTGCTAAATCCATGAGAATATTAATGTACTACCACGTTAATAGTTTTACAATTGACCACTAACCCATGTCAGTTTTACTACCCTGAATTCCTAACTTTGAGGAAAAGTTCCAAACCTTAACTTGGTTTTCCAGTTGGTACAGGACAGGTACAACAGGTGTTACGCAAGCAATTGTACCACACTTTCGCGGCCGAACATACTGAGAGTGGTAGAATATATTGAAGACTCTGCGCCTGCTATATTTATACTGTTAAATCTGTAGTTTTTATACTGCGTGTGTTATGTCACAGATGCGTTCTGTACAATACCAACAGTATATTTTCATTTTTCCCTGATTTTTCCGCTCGATAGAACGTCTGACGGCCCTCAACCGTCGACTTATGACCTGATTGATCTCACTCATTTTTCATGATTTTGGTGATTAGTTTTGAGCAATGAAAGTGGTCCACTTCGAATAGTTTTCATTGGATTCTTCCGTTTAAGTTTCGGCTTCCGTTTTTTTCTATTATTTTCTCACGTTCTCTTTCCGCCGCCTCCTTCATTCACTCCTCACCTTCTTGCCCAGAACCGAGAACAGAACCGCAGAAATGGAAAATCGATTTTCGATCACAGTAGGTTTAGCAGTGATACGTCGATACCTAACGAAAAATAAGAAGAATTCTGAGAAAAATAATTGAAATAATTGACCTAAAGACCGTTTCCTTGGCCTACATAAGATCTTCCCATGGTGGATTGATTAGTATTATTTTTTTTTTGTTGTTCTGCCAACTGTTGGTGTCTCCCAAGGAATCGACCAATTGATTTCAATTGTCGTGAGACATTATCATATTTTTTTGAGCGTCTGCGGTGTATCTGACGTGACAGAAAAAACTGTTGCAAATATACTGAATAATTTTAATTTATTTCTTTGTCTATTTCTGGTACTGTACATTCGGTTCTTACGTATTTGTATATTCGAGACTCGTGGCTAGCACGTAGTCAGTACACCTGTTGCCCTTTTTTATTACTTGAGCAGGTAAATCAGAATGCAGAAAGTAGTAAAATCAAGTGGAAGAATAATTTTATAGGAAACGTTTATTGAGAGTTAAATTGTATTTTAACACTTCAATCTACAATCGAATTGTAGATTCGGATTCTCGCCTAAGTAGACAAAACATACACCTAATATTAGCTTGTGTTTTTATTGAAAAGGAGAAAGAATGCTCTAGAGGTCTGATTGAGAAGTGTCTTTCGATGATACTTCTGGTATGGGAAGAATGCTTGAAGTGAGTAATGAGATATGAAAGTCCAAGGAAAATCCCAAAATTATCTAGTTATCCGTTACAATCTCGGTTTTTTGTGAATGATATTTCGACTCACATTGAATATAAGGTGCAAGACAAAAATGTAGACATGTCTTCGTAATACAATAATGCCACAAAAATTTTTCGATAAGTCTTCCTGAAGGAATGTTCGTTTTATCATCGTTCTCTGCTATCTTAAGAACTGATATATCTTATTGAGTCATATCACTGCTTCTTGGGGTGCATTAATGAATTTTTTATTTTTCTGTAACTGTCTACGTATGGAATTTAATAATTCCGGTTGTGAGGTTCTTCGTCGCAACTCAGTTAAGTTAAAGTTACCCTCAGACTTGCAAGGGTGTGTTAAGTTTACGAGATTACCACTGATAATGTCTAGTTCTGCTGATAAGTACTCACTTCTGAAAAGTAACAGAATTTAAAAAGACACAGGGAAATCCGTAAAAGGCACTTGACAGTGACTTGACTGATGAACTTTTATACTTAAAAATAAAACTGTGTAAAACTGTAAACAACATGTGGCCCTTGGCCTCAATGCTTATAATATTACCATCAATAATAGCCCGTCTCTTTAGTCCTGACTGGTGTGGTGACACTCACTATGAGAATTGTAAAGAAACATGACGAGAGTGTAGGACAACCTCAGTACCTCGAACTTAAAATTTTAATGCATCGAAATTGAAGAGCACGTAAAAACAGTGTCTGTAACAAATTTTTATTCTGAGAAGTCACACCCCTGTACAGTTCTATGGCCTCGTTTAATGAAATTTAAAAATATTTTTAAATATATTAAATATACGGCAATATAATGTATTGACACTGGAAAGGAAGAAGTTTTTAACGGAACAAGCCTGTGCATTCAATCCCATAAAAGTTCTGGAAAAATTAGATTATTGATTGATTAGCAATTGATAATTCTATTAATTAGATAGCAATTGATTAAAATATTTTGAAAATATAAAAATACAAATTTCTTTCAAAACTTCGTAGCACATGACTTTCTTTTTGCCTCCACATGGTGAGTTGGTCACGTGGTCATCCGCTGCAGAAGACGCAAATTCAAAACAAAAACTCGTCTCTCGTCAAAAAACCGTTCTCACCGTGCTTTTATTTTCCTTATAATTTTTTCTTTAAGACTCTTACATACTTTCCGCTTTCCTGACAAGTGCCTCAATAAGATGTTTAAAAGTCCTGGCGATGAAATTTTCGTAAATTATGACTATAAATTGGTGACAGACTTTTTTCATTGCGTTTACAACAGTTAGTATAGTACAAATGAATCGCATGAATGAATTTACCCGATTTAGTAAAGCAGACATCACTTTAGGTGGAAAGAAGTTCAGTTCGCGGGAAGGAAGATGGTAAGTTATGTCTCGTCTTGGTATCATGTGACTAGGCATAAATAGATACAGATAATTGTCTTGATCAACTCGTATTTGGCAAGCTGCACACAAATTACCAAAATCTTGCCAATAAATGTAACACAAATAATATTACATTTCACCATTGTGTAGTTAGGCACTACATTGTAATTCAAATGCTACTTCAAAAGCAAGTATAAGTTCTTCCACCCCTCTACAAATACTTTACAAAAGTTTACATAACTGCTTTTGAATGTTTTCTTGGTATTGCATAAAACTCTCAAGCTATGGTTCATTAAATAAATGTTGAGAGTTCTTTAATAAAACACTAGTATTATCTATTTTCAGTTGAGATGTATAGCAAAACATATCA
This sequence comes from Polyplax serrata, assembly GCA_037055365.1. NCBI lineage: Eukaryota > Metazoa > Arthropoda > Insecta > Psocodea > Polyplacidae > Polyplax > Polyplax serrata. Next base: position 8,366,596 of record JAWJWE010000038.1, on the reverse strand, counting down.
TACCAATAGTCAAGAGGAGATATCCAGTAATAAATTTTAATCAACTGAGGTTCCTAACAAGAGGAGAGTTTCACTACTCAAAGGAGGCCCAGGAGGCCTTCCCACTTGAAAGGATACGAAACTTTTGCATAATTGCCCATGTTGACCATGGAAAGAGTACTCTAGCAGACAGACTGTTGGAATTAACAGGAAGCATTGCTGAAAGCAAGGAAAACAAACAGGTTTTGGACAGGCTTCCTGTTGAAAAACAAAGAGGTATAACAGTCAAAGCTGTCACTGCCTCACTGAAATACACATATGACAACAATGATTACCTCCTTAACCTAATTGACACACCTGGTCATGTGGACTTCTCCAATGAGGTGAGCAGGTCACTTTATGCCTGTCAAGGTGTGATACTTTTGGTAGATGCCAACCAGGGTGTTCAAGCACAGACGATTGCCAATTTCTACTCAGCTTTCGTGTTGGAGCTGACAATAATTCCAGTTCTAAACAAAATCGATCTGCCCAAAGCTCAACCCGAGGTCGTGGCGAAAGAGTTGGAAACACTTTTTGGGTTCGATTCCTCTTCTATACGAAAGATATCGGCCAAAACGGGACAAGGTGTGGAAGACCTATTGAGAACTATTATCGAAGAAGTTCCACCACCGAAAGTGTCGCGAGACCCACCCTTTAAGGCCCTCTTGATCGACTCGTGGTTCGACAAGTTCCGCGGTGCCATCCTTTTCATTTATGTCGCCAGTGGACAAGTCAAACCCGGGGACGAAATTAAAAGTTTCAAGAATAACAAAACATATTTAGTGAAGTCAACAGGGCTGCTGAAACCCGAAGAAGAGCCGGTGAACATGTTGGCCGCAGGTCAAGTGGGAGTCATTGGGTGTAACATGCGAACGGCCAAGATGGCTTTCATAGGGGACACTCTGTACGCTTCAAACGCAACGGTGGAACCACTCCAAAGCTTCGACGCTTCCAAACCCATGGTATTCGCCGGTTTGTTCCCGAGAGATCAGTCCGAGTATCAGGACCTTTCATCGGCCTTGGAAAAACTCACGCTCAATGATCCTTCCGTCACCGTAACGGAAGAATCGTCACCGGCGTTGGGATTGGGCTGGCGTCTGGGTTTCCTCGGCCTCCTACACCTGGACGTCTTTCGCCAGCGATTAGAGCAAGAATACGATGCGGATACCGTTTTGACGGCACCTAGTGTTCCTTACAGGGTGAAATTTAAGGAAACCAAAAAAGAAAAAGGCCGCGAAGTCGAAATTAGAAATCCCACACATTACCCAGATGATCCACACGCAGTTGAAGAAACCTCCGAGCCTATGGTGTTGGCGACCATAATAACACCGGTCAAGCACTACGCAGAAGTCGTGGAAGAGTGCATGTCGCGGAGAGGAAGGGAAGAGAATGCCACTCCGCTCGACAGCGACAGGATAATGTTGAAATTTCACATTCCTCTCTCCGAGATTATGTTCGATTTTCACGACAAACTCAAAAGCTTGTCGTCGGGTTACGCCAGCTTCGACTACGAGGACAGCGGCTACGAAAGAGCTCCCCTGAGAAAAATAAAAATCCTCCTCAACGGCAAAGAAGTCGAGGAGCTGACGGTGCTCGCGCACGTCGACAGAGCCGAAGAGACGGCGAGAACTCTGGTGAGGAAACTCGAGGAACTCATACCCCGACAGCAGGTGCAAATCGCCATTCAGGCAGCCGTCGGAGGTACCATCATAGCCAGACGAACCCTCAAGGCCTACAGGAAAGACGTGACGGCGAAACTCTACGGTGGAGACGTTACCAGGAGACAGAAACTGCTCGCGTACCAGCGAGAAGGCAAGAAGCGTATGAGGATGTTTACCAACATACAAATAGAAAAGGACACTTTCATAGAGGTCCTCAGGAAAAACTAGTAAATAGGTCAAGTCATAGAAAACGAACACGACGGTTCTGACTCAGTTTAAAATTTTATTTTCTTCAACCTATAAAATGGATTTATTGGACTTGGAGAGAGGCCGCTCTTCAGGGCGCTCTGTATGGGTTTCTTGGAGCCATCAAACGGAACTTTGGGTGAGTTTCTAACTTCTTCCAGGTATTCATCATTCTCTTGCGCCATGTTTTTATCCAGTGCGAAAGAAATTCGCCGGAGTGAAGCGGCCGAATCCGAGTCACCTCCGAGGGCAAGCGGGTTCTGAAAGAGACAGGAAATGCACAGTGTAACGTACAAAGAGTAAATAAATTTGTCTACGATTGTCTACGATTGTTCTCTGCCACTCACCCGGTACAACTTCTTCTGGCTTGACTTGTCAGTTTTAAAAACCTTCGCCTTAGCTTTGTTCCAGAAGACCGGAGTCACCGCTTCCGCTTCCGGAATCTTTTCTTTCGGACTTTTCAACGCGACATTTTCCACGTCATCCTTTCCCGTATTCGGTTCCTGATTCTCTTCCGAACCGGATATCCGGTCTCGTTTCAACTCTAATTTGATCACCTTTTGCGGTTTTATGCATCTGTATTCGGAACTATTTGTGTCCAGTTCCTGAACCTGCCAGGTACTTAGTATTTTCCGTTTGACTCCATTCTTCTTCGACGGTGTCTCGACCATGGGAGACTCCTCTTGAGCACTGCCGTTTAAACTTTCCCGCTTTTTTGACGGTTTCGCTTCACATTTTTGTGTTGCGACGACGCCGTTTACTTCATTGCTCACGTTCGCTTTCTTCTTCTTCTTTTTCTTTCTTTTCTTCTTCGTCTCCACCGCGTTTTTCTCCTCTGTTTCAACAATAGTCGGCTTCACTTCTTCCTCCGACATTAATTTCTTCTTCTTCTGTCCGTTACACTCAATATTAATTCCCTTCCCTGTGTTTTCCGATTTATTTTTACCCCGGTTTCTTTTCCTTTTCCTTGATTTTTTCTTACCATCCTTTGTGTTTTTCAAAATATCTTCGGGTTCAATTTCGTCCAATTCATCTCCGTCGTCAATTTCGTCCTCCTCTTCACTAATTTCACCCGTTTCCACATTATCCTCATCCTCATCCTCGACATCGTCGCCTTCATCATTCTCTTCCTCAAAATCGTCATTGTCTTCATCTTCGTTTTCATTTTCTTGCTCCCTTTGCTGCCGTTCTAGTTCCTTGCTAATCTTGGCGAATTCTTTCGTCTTAATCGCACCAGAATTAATTTCTTCTGTGAACTGCATCAATCGCTTGGCCGTTTTGATCGAGAGCCGTGGTCCCATCTTTTTCTCGTCCATAATTTCATCCTTTTTCATTCGGGCTGGGAATCGACCCTTCTTGAGAACCGAGAACCTAAAATATAAATCATAAATAAATAGTAGCGAACAAGCAAACCAACAACCGTTCGTGGTGATTCAGGTACTTGTTACGTACTTTTGAATAAGTTCTCTAATTTTTCGTTTACTCTTATTTGTCGTCTGTTTTGCGTGTTCATATTTCCTAAATAAATTTATTAAACCAACAAAATCGATTGGGATTTGAGGTAAATCCACGTGAACGCTGCCGGCTCGCGGATCCAAAGGTTTGTCTAAATCCTCCCTGTCGTCGTCGTCGTCCTCATACTCATCCTCATCGTCCTCTTCTTCATCATCATGGCCATTTTCAACAGGTGTTCTCTTGATGCAATTTATGCTTCTTCCAGGAAATCCCATCTTAAGAGAGATTTATATGAGTTACCGAGATTCATGCCCGTCTTAAATATTTTCTGATTATTTCAACAATAAATACCTGTTTCCATGCTTTAAACTTCTCATCGAATTCAATTCCAGCATCAGTTTGTTGCATTAAATGAGTGAAAAATTCAATAGCTGCAATTTGAATTCTGTCCTCCTTTGTTCGTGCAAGACACCTCAGGAAAGGTTCAAGAAGCAATAAAACAGTTTTGTTTTGCAGTTTTCCCTGGCTGACCTAAAAAAGAACAAAAGGAGCCTTATTATATGTCAATACATTTAAATATCACATCAGTGTAGATTATAAAAGTAATTACCTTTGCTAATTCCTCAGGGTAAATATTCATAAAATGCAAGACATAGCCTAGTGTGTTGTCCTTATGAAATATCACATCAGAAATGATGTCTGTAATTGATTTCAAAAATGATTCTTCCCAATCCAGTCTTTTGCAATACTCAAAAGTTTGCCTAAGGAATCTCCTAATCAACTGAAAACAACACACAAACAGGTTACAACTGAATTCTGGTATTGGGAATAGAACTGAAATTCGAGACAACCACAAAGAAATTGTACAATCTGCAGTGAGGCTTACCATATGAAATTTGTCAACTCGATACTGATCCAATCCTTCATACTCCATTAACAATCTTTTATTAAAACATTTTATAAACAAGAGTGCACTCTCTTGATTTTTTCTAAAACAATGAATTAGCTGGCTGATATTTTCAGCTAGTTCTTCCTGAAAGTAGAATCAATTTAATGTAGCACCTCAACTCTACAGTTTTTTTTTAGAACATTAAGTCGTGAGACTGTCAACACACCTGAACCAGGAATTTGTCTGACATCCACATACAATAAAACAGTCCAGTCCATATCCTAATGAACTCTTCCTCTGTAAAGGCTGAAAATTTATTTAACACACATTAGACATCAAATTAAGAACAAAAAGGTGAACATATTGGGGTAAACAAAAATCAATACTAACCCCATTTTCCATGTCCCCTGACTTTCAACCATTTCTTTAATTTCTTAAGAGCTTGATCTCTTAATGTTTTATTGTTCCCTGCCAAAACTTTGGCAAATGCTATTTCCTGAGCAATAATAATTTTTTTGTCCGTGGCTTTACCTTGTACGATCTCCATCTCCGCGTATTTTAATGTTTAGGCGGCAATCAAAAATCTGAAAAGGTCCTTAACACAGGTACCTGTAAACCAGTATTTAATGTCGCATTCGTAAGAATTGTCTCACATTTCGGGGAGTCGTTTCACGGCACCGTCCTTAATTACAGCTACACATTGAAAATTCACCTTATTTATATGTTAGACGACGTTAGACATTTAAAATCCAACACGCACGTGTACAAGCGAGTTTAACAGAACAGATCACAGTAACGAGACTATTTCTATTTATTAACTAGAATTCAACGAGACCGATTCGTCCATCATGTGAAACGATTTGAGGAAACATTTTGATTCTGTCGAACACTTAAAAACGATGCTTCGCTTTTCAAAAAAGCGGATCTTCCACCCAACAGTTTTGTTCCACCTGACGAATGGTCGGTGCATTAAACGTTTTTGCTTTCACCAATGTTGAACGGTAGCAAAATGTTTGCTGGGGTTCATCGAAAGGTTTCAGTCACCTGATCGAGGGATGTTGACAAATGGCATTTAATGACAGCGAAAAAATGAAGAGTAAAAAGGATCCCGATTTGCATAATGTGTGGAATCAGTCAACGACGGATCAGGGCGAGGATGAAGTAGATGACGAAGGTGAACATGGCGGGCCAAGCCAAAAAAACGAATGACTTAAAACTTCCAACGCACACTGACTCCTGACTTGAATTCCATTACGCTCGGCTTATTATTTTCAGAATTAAATTCAATCAACAACCAGCTGGATCAGTTGGACAGCGCGTTGGATCAGCTGGAACAGAAAAACGATGACATTCATGCTCAACTCGTTCAATTGTTGGAGAGCAACAGGCAGGCCAGAAAGCAGTTTCAGCTGATGCAAAACCAAAACAATTCCAATGAAAACAAAGAGGCGCAAGAATGAGAAGATGGAATACATTTAGAACATTTTTATAGATTTTTCTAGCAGTTTAATTATTGTTGCAGTGTTACTCTGTCATTTCAGTGTGGTTGCAAGCAAGTGACCACATTTTAATTCAAAGTTTCAGTGTAACTTCCACGCAAAACTAACATTCCCCAGTGTACTGCAGTATGAAATTTGTAATGTGCTGTAACATCAGCAATGACTGGATAAGGTAGCTTAATCATTTTCTACTAACATGTAACCAAAGAAATATTTTTTATCAAATAGTTTTGACATTTTGAGTTTGAATGTGAAATTTCTCCTTACTTTCTCAGTAGATTGTTATTGCCCATGAATCAGTGCTTTCCTTCATATTTCTTCCAAGTTTTTTTTTCTAAATCAAATTCCTCTCATGTTTCACATGTTGTTTTTTTTTTTAATTAAAAGATTGTTTTCTACCATTTGTCACTGCAGTCTTGAATATCACTTTCAAACATGTAGAATATCTAGGTATTAGGTAATGCCATTGTAATTGTATAAGTGTTACCACTCTTTGAATAGTTTTTTAAAATAAACTCTTTATTTGAATAGAGAAAGCATATTCTCAATAGAATGAAAATGGTAATATAAGGTAGACTGTACATGTGGCAAAAACAAATTTTAGACTTTTAAGGAAGCAACATCATGGATATGGTCGTTTCATGTTGAACGGATGAGTCAAAACTCTATTGGTGATATTCTTTTATTTGCTTGACTATTGTGGAGTAAGAGCATTGTTAACACCTCAAAGCACTGTTAGCAATTTAATCAATTTAATGGGAGAGAATGAGAAGATGAATTGTTGTACCTAACCAACAAACCATTTGTTGAGGTTTAAATTGTTTTTACAGATTATGAAAATTGTTTTTCTTTTGCAATTTAATTGATTTAGTTATTAGACATTTACTAATGATTCATTCTATTGGTTATGTAATTTTTATTGCATTCAAAAAATAATTGTTATTAAAATTTGGGTGGTTCATTTTTCATTTCCTTTTCTCCTTCTTGGGAACCTTGTGTTTTAATTCATTTAAAAGTAATATTGAAATATTTCTCTTCTTTTTGAATTACCATTTGGTTTGAGTCCAGACTGCTATGTTTACATGTACGAGAAGTAAACCCTAGACTGGTCTACTGGTACATGGTAGCACAGAAAATAAAACACCAATAAATTCTACATAAGATCTATGTATACCAGTTTTCTGGACAACAAATATTAACAGCTATTAGTCAATAATTGAGCACTAATCCACCAGCAGTTTTTTTTCAATCTGTGCAACTATTTGCACAAATGCACAACAGTTCGTTAGATTTAATTTTTATAAATAAATCAGTTTTCCATTTACAAATTTGTACAAACCTATCTGTGGTAGTTAACAACCTATGTTATAAATAATTGCTTATTTATACATGTGAAAAGAATCATTCCCTACATGAATTATTTCTGGAATGGCTCACATAACTTACACAAGAACCTTCTACAAGAAGATGCTTTCTATCACAAAAAGAACAATGAAAGTTAAAGTGTGGAGTTAAAGTTAGGCACATTTACTTAATTTGAATTTTTAACCCTGTAGTTTAAGGAATGCCAAGGAATGAACGGAAATGAAAAAATAAAATTAATTTCAACTTGCCTCACCGGACTACCTGCCAATGGGAATTATAAAAATAAGGAAGAGTGGAACCGTAATTAATTCCGGTCATTAAAATTAATGCAAGTATTAATTTAGGAAACCCGGATAGACAACGAATTATTAATTACAGATTTATGAATTGATTCAAGTGTTAAAATCGCGCGGTAAATTTTTTGAAGAATTGAAATGAGCAACATGTCGATCGGTCGTCTCCCACTCGGTGTCATCGACGGCTGGACGACTTTAAGTTGGAGACTGTGGTTGGCCGCCGAGGGAAATGTAATTCTGAGAGAAAACTTTTTTTTTGCACCTTCGTTTAATTTTTAAATTTTATTTTTCCGATTTACACTTTCGTGTGTGTGTAATGGTCAAAGTGTTTCGGTTAACGGTTTTACACATTTCGGGCGTGTATTTTTCTTAATGTTTTTAGCGAGCTTTAAGTATGTTCACGTTGTACAAAAATTATACCCTTAACTTTTTTGTGGATTTTTTCAGTAAGTAGAAACCATTTGTGAATTATTCCGTCACGGAAATCGAACAATTCTTAATAGTGGCACGGCTGTTTCGGTAGAAATTTAACTGACAACTCCTCGACCCGTGTTCGATAGGACGTAAATGAAAAGTCACCCCTCGCGTAAATTAGCATGAACCTAAATAAGTGACAGAGTCGTTTATTTTTACGTCAACGACGAATAAATCACCGAGTGAATCACTCTCACCATTAACCGAACACCATTAAACGCTTGTATTCACCGATGGTGAACAAACTTGAAGAAAACATCTGATGCGTTGAATTGTGTTGATACCACACCTCCATGTATTATTTATTGAAAGTCACGTGACTACCGTTGACAGTTCGAGACCGACAGACGGGATTTACATTGCACAGCAGACAGGAGAAGAAAAATAAAATAAATTTTCGTTTCAGGTATACTAGCAGAGAAAATAGAACAGGAGAATTACTTATTATGGGCCTTAACGCCACTTTTGATAACATTATTCTTGCCACTCACCATAGTAATTATACTTTATTTAGATGCACTTATACTTCAAGTTTACAAATTGCATTGGGGAAACATTGTGAATGCTTATGAAAATGGCTTTCAGAATGGGGCCATCAAAACTGTGGCTGCCATTTGGCATGCACATGCTCGACTCTGGCATGGTAAGTCTGTTTCAAACATTTTACTGACAGTTGTACACATTTGTTGTGCTTGTTTTATTTTTTTCCTCGAGAAAATGTTTCTGCAGTGGCCTTAATGAAGTTGTAATTATGGTACTGAGAAGAAGTCAGTCATGAAGTATCTGGGAAATGGGAAATGTGAACTGTTATTATATTATTTGGTCACATCTGTTATCTTATCATGTCAAATGGTCTTCATCTCATTTAAACAAAACAGGTTTTCCTGATGCTTCCCTATGAGACTGAATTTTTTCTGAAATCAAAAAAGCCCAACAGTAAATTGCTCACACAAATGACAATGAAATATGATTTAATTTCCTTCTGATGTGATAGCAGGAGATTCAAGATTTTTATGTTACAACACAGTTAATTGTCATAATTAACATCAGATCACAGTTCATGTAACAATCTGATTACAAAAAACTTGCAGAATGAGATGAGAGTGTTACATGAGACTGGGCAGCCAATATTTATAGATTTTATTGTTCACAATAAAAGTAGTCATCTCCCTGGCAATAGGATGAAGATTCAACATAATAGTTACACCTACAAGATAGGGAAATGAACATTTTTTTTACATCAAAAATGTTAAAATGATAATTTTTACAAGGTGAAACAAGTTGTCCCAGTTTAAATAAGTCATTATAGCCATACAGATTACCATGCATGTGCAGTTTCGTTCATGTATCAGGTTTCAAATTAAGAGTTGAAATGTAATCAAATAATCACTTGACACCACATTATGTGGCAATAAATATCACAATTCACAGTGAAATGAACACAAACTCCTTGTTTCAATTGATTAAAGAGCATTAATGAAATGGTTGGTGGCATTTTTTCAGGTTATGAAGTTGTAGGCTTGGAAAATCTGCCAGACACAGGTGGAGCGCTAGTTATTTATTATCATGGAGCAATCCCCATTGATTTGTACTACTTCATGTCCTATGTATTTCTAAACAAGAATAGATTAGTCTACACAGTTGCTGATAAGTTTTTATTCAAAGTTCCAGGTAAGGAGAATTTAAAAATTTTTGATTGAGTGATGCACTGGTGTACTCTACTCGCTTAACAGTTGAGACTTTTTGGTGACAGCTTTTATTAGAATTTGATTTAGTGTGACTTTTAGATTGTTCTTAGTGATGAATTTGCCTCTAAATAAGTCCCTTTCTAGTGAATTTATGTGAATTTAATTTAATTAGCCAATTTTTTTACATCAACCAAAGGAAAATTCACAGTAAATGACTGTGTAAATAGTGGGTTGTTGTTGTTGTGATGGTTCTTGTAAAATTTATTTGATACCTGGAGGAAGGAGTACCTCACTCCAATCAATCCGTTGTTTATTGGTTGTTTTTTGTCTAAAAAATACTGGTGTCTTCTGTCTCTCAAAAAAGTAGTTGTATTTGTAATACCCAACTGCATCTTCTAGAGCACACAACATGGCCGTGTTTAAGGGAGGTCCCTGAAATTTTTCATGTAATTAAACCGCCGTTGACGTAACGAAACCACAAAGAACGTGTTGTTGGTATTTGCCTGGGGGAAGTGACTTGGCACAGGGTCAATAATATTCAGTCTGCATCTTAGAAATTTTCCGTGAAATACATGCAAGGAAAACAAACCGTAGGTGTCTGTCTCTTAGTGTCGTAGCACACCGAACCCATGGCGAAAGAGGCTTCGACAGAGTTGTCATCGTGACAAATCATTTTTAGTTAATTTCATTACATCTGGTGGAGTGGAAATATTTTGTGCGTTGTGATTTTGAACAGAATGTCGTAGTAGTGTAGAAGCTTAAGTCAGGCTTTGTCAGGTGCACGCACATTCAACACACTCAGGTTTGACATTTGACCCCGATGTGTACCATTCTTGCAGGTTACTTTTCGGTTTTGCTTCTTCAACACTTTGTCAACATTCTTGTTGTGCGAGTGATCGAAGCAGATTGACCCGCCGCGTTAACATCTCATAAGAAAATGTATTTATTGACCAATAAATCACGGTAACGCAAATGTCTCATTCGAACGACACGTGGTGTAACTTAACAATGGCATTGAGCATTTAATTAACGCTTTGACTTTTTAATGTTTTTGCGAGTGCCGAGTCGAGTTGACTTCGACGGTGAATTTACACTCAACTACGTGCAAAAGAATTTCAGTGTACGAGTTGGTCACCTAATTGATGGCGTTTTGCTTCAAGAAGTAAAGTGTAAAAGGAAAGTTAATGTGTACACTGGCCGTAACTCGACAACTTCCCTCCTTTTCTCCCCATTAGACTTTTAACTATTTTAAAGACTAACAGGGGAGTAAAGTACTGTAAAAATGTAATGTGAAAAAGTACTGTAACGATGTACCCAGCGGAAAGTCTGCCATTTTCCAACTGTTAGGTGGTGTATAAGATATTGTCCAGTGACCCAAGTACCACTTTTTGGAACGCTGTTACTCTCGCCTTTACAATCAACCTTGTAAATTAATAAATAAATAATATATAGACTTTCTAAGATTTTTATTAGGTGTACACTTCTTCGGTTGTTCATGATGATTTGTAAACACACATCATAAATTAGTTGTGGCGGAGTGTAGTGTGGTAATACTTCATCGGAACAATCGGTAGAATTCCATCACGATAATTCATGTATGCTAATAATAATAATAATAATAATAATAGTAATAATAATGACGATTTTGATAGGCTTGGGAGGTCAAGTAAGGTTGTAGAAGCTTCTCGAATCGGTGATTTGGACTATTTACAACTAGGTAATGACAGGTGATCGTGACAGGCAATGCATGTTCCTTGTAGTACATCGTGTTACTCAAGCACCTCTAATGTTTGACAGGCTGGCTGGTCGTATGAAACGTTGGTCCTGTGGTACCTGTTCGTTTCGCAGTTCGAATCGATGAGAAATTCATCAGTCGAACCGGTGATTGGTTCGCAAAAAAGCAAGTCGTACATTTTTAAGGTACAAATTTGAATCAGCTATTTGTTGGAAAGTTCAAAAACCTGAGTTTTCGAAGTTTGTTCGATGACGTTTTCGAGTTTTGTAAACATAATTTCTCCTTGCAGTTTTTCCCCCCATCTTGAAGTTTGGAAAGCATGTCGATTAAGTTTTAATCTCGTGGTTGTACGTTGTGTTACGCACCCACCGTGAGAGTCCTAGACGGGTCGTTAACTTGTTTTGGTAATTATTTCAACTTAATTATCTTCGAACGAGTCGAGTACCTTTCACTATTGATCTCTTTCTGGTCGTTTTAGATTTCTTTTGCCTCTCGAGATTCTGTTTTTGTGTTGTTTCAGTCCTACCGTACCTCTCGTTTCACTCTTTAATGAGTGAATAATAATACAATCAGTGCTGAGTTTGGTTACGTTGGGTTTGGCAGGTTGTAGTCGAGAAGAATTTTATACCTCCTCGGCTTCGAATTCTTTCAGTAGTTTTCAGAAGTACGAAGACAAGTCTATAGAACTATTTCGTGCTCTAACAATTCTCTGTGCTGGAGAATACTGTTTAAGTCTTTAAGTCGTCGAGTATTTAAAGTATATAATTCGAATGAACCCCTGAGACGTGATCCGACGTTTCAATTGACCTCATAAAAAGTGAAAGTTGACGTCGTCTAGGACAGTGAAGAACCTGACGTAACGTGGTAGAATAGTTTGATACCTGATAATAACGCAGGCCTCCGTTTTTGTCTTGAGAATAATAAAGAGATGTAACTGCGATATGTTGAACTTAATACATTGAACTTTGTGTTTGAAAAAGCGCTTTTCATGTTTGTTTTAACGTCACAGCCAACTTAGAGTTGATGGGTGCAAAGGAGTGTCATGTTGTGGTTTTCTTTCAGGTTTTTCTATTATTGCGGAAAACCTAAAAGTTATTCCGGGAACAGTGCAAGAGTGTTCGAGTATTTTAAAAGCCGATAATATTTTAGCGATTTCCCCTGGGGGAGTGTACGAAGCACAGTTCGGTGATTCCTACTACCAGCTATTGTGGAAGAACCGTCTGGGATTTGCCAAAGCTGCCATAGATGCCAAAAGGGTGAGTGTTGTTGTTGTTTTTGTTGTAACGCCAAATTGTAATGAAATTTATGAAACGTTCGCAGTGACGAGTTAAGGAAATGTTTACCGTTTCAGCCGATCATTCCGATGTTCACTCAAAACATCCGCGAGGCATTCGTCAGCGTGACAATCGGACGAAAGTTCTGGCTGAAGCTCTACGCCTGGACGCGGTATCCCCTGGCTCCGATACTGGGAGGATTCCCCGTCAAGTTGAGAACCTACATCGGAAAACCGATCAGTCACGAATCGACAACTCCTGATCAACTCCGAACAAAGGTAACGCAGGGGAATCGCTGGAATACCAGAAAATTATTTTTTCCATGGACCCTCGCAGTTCGGTACTGCTCTCCTTCATGTTACTTTATGTAGAGCTCTGGAGTTGTTTACCTTGACCTACCGGCGGTTATGTAAGCTGTGCACCGGTCCTATTGCTCACACCAGCCCTCTGTGTTGGTGCAAGTGATGAAACAAATTTTTTTTTGTTACTCCGCACCGAGGCGACACTTTCATTAAATAATTTATTAACCGATGATCGTAAATTATTGAATGAATCGATAAAGAGGGATTAGTTGATGAAACTCGATTCCTGTACTGCAGCGAGAATTAGAAAGTTATCCGTTTAAGTGTTAAATATTTGAGTATTGGTTGGCAGTTTTTAGGATTTAACTATGTAAGTTCAATTTAGGTGTGGTGGTACCAATGAGGTATGACCGGCTTGATTGAAAGAATTGGAATTGTTTTTAATTAAACAAAATTTGGAAGTTTGTACCGTGAAATTTGGTTATCATCGTCAGATTTTAATTACGTCTTGACGTGAATTGAAAAAACACGTTGAAAAAAGTCAGGCAAAGTCCACATTCCAAGTACGGAATATTCTGAAGTGTTTTGGGTTATGGCAGTCAGTTAAGCACAGAACTTGTTAATTCGAGTAGGCTTAAATATTTATTTCTACAGTGTGTTACTAATATTATTAAAAAATAGGTTAATGTATGACTTCTACCAGGGGTAATGTTAATAATAAATAACTTCACCCTCAGGTCGCCGAGTCGTTGAACGCCATGATAGCCGAGCACCAGAGAATTCCCGGGAGCATAACCCGGGCTCTCTTCGAAAGGATTTACATTCCCAGGAAATCGAAAGCCATCTGATGCAGTGGCAGACACAACAGTACAAAAATATCCAAAAACTAACAGTATAAGAGACGTGTTTCGCCTTCAGGGTAGGAAGAAGGTTCGAGTTCGCCCGAGAGGAAAACCGACGAGAATTCCTCAAGAACCTTCCGACGGAACCGGTGGAACTTGTCTTACTCTTCAGCTAACAGTTCTCTGACATTGACAACCCGCTGATTTGAATAACAAATTGATACGTAATAATCTGTCTTACGTCGCATGGAGTGGAGTTGGACATGAGTGGACCTCCTGATGCAAGTCAACATTGGCAGACGTCATAAATAGGTTTTGTTCTTTCACCAGTAAACATAATGCTAGTTTAATGTCTTTTTTTGTACAGTGTACAGTTTTCGTACCGAATACAGAGATGTGATGAAGCGTCCCAGTGAATTTGTTGAACTATTTGAGCAACGTGTAGGATTTTTTGATAGTCAGATTGGACGTAACCGTGTTAGAGTTGTACTCGTAAACGGTTTCCTTGCAGAACAAGTACGTGAGATTCTTCCTCAAATAAATTTTCAATTGTATTTGGTTAGTAGAATCTTTTTTTCGGTGGATTCAGCACGGAACCTGCGACGCAGCTCTATAATTAAGAAAAACAAAAGTAGTGAGAGTCTAGTCGGTACGCCTTGCTACTTACCATAGTTTTATTTGAATTGGAGTGAATTCTTCCTTGCCTGACGGTTTCAGTAAAATTACACAAGTAAAGGACAGTTCACTGAGTAAACGCATTTAAAAGAACAATGTATTATATTCAACGAAAAATCATTTATTTATTTATGCTGTGATGTACTGTAAAAGAATTATTGATTCTGTTCATTTATAGAGTTTACCTCAAGGAACTTGATACAGGTGACAGTTCGGTTATTTTTTCGCCTGATATCAGTTGAATATCTCCTGGGCAATTTGTAATGCGACGTAATAAATAAATTTCTTATATATTGTTTTAATTTTTATGAATATTATAACATTTATTAAGCTCCAAGATTTTTTTTCAGAAGGTTTGTACTACAACATGGTGACGGGTATGTTATTTTTCATCCTTCATTGCTTCGTTTGTGTCGTTCTTGTGCCCTGTAATGGTGCATAGTGACCCACTACAATTAAACCAACAGGTAGTAAACATCACTAGGTAGTTGAGTTATTCTGATATAAATTTGAGCCATCTCATGACCACCTTCCAATATCACATGATCGCACTAATGAGAACTACAAGTAATTGCTGCAGTTTTGCAAACTTCAGAATTTTTTAAGACTTCAAAAATTATTTTTGTAGCTCTAGGTTCTTTTAAATATTGATTTGCTATTACTTTTACGTTTCTGTTTTTTTAAGAAAATGTCACCTCCCCATGCGTATCAGCCCACTAGTTTCTAGCCTGCGAGCCATCCTACCCGTTAGAAAGTTCTAGAGCTTCAAAATTCGACATTAATGATTGATGA
Organism: Polyplax serrata; assembly: GCA_037055365.1. Taxonomy (NCBI): domain Eukaryota; kingdom Metazoa; phylum Arthropoda; class Insecta; order Psocodea; family Polyplacidae; genus Polyplax; species Polyplax serrata. The sequence continues at coordinate 8,351,385 of JAWJWE010000038.1, read as the reverse complement.
CATGCGATCAAACTCTTGGGAACTTCTTCAGACGTTTCTGACGGGACGAAAACTTTCTAGTCAACAACCGCGTACGTTGAAATTGAGTTAATGTTGAGTTAAAAATCGCGTTAGTTGAGTGTTTTCATCCTGTGCTGGCATTTAAGTGTACTCACTTTGTCACTTAGAGATATGTTTCAGTCATATTAGACTCCAAATTAATTATCCTCCTCCTGTTTTCAAGTTACTAATTTTTCACTTCTACTACAAATCATATTATATTTTTAATACTTTACATTTGTTTCTGCTATAGCGCGAATGTAGAATAAAGTTAGAATAAAGAGTTAAAATACTTTCCTTGCTGAATGTATAAAATTTTATTGGGTAATACTGAATCAATGGGAAGAGCTCAAATCCATCGAGCCCCTCGATTTCATTGAAATAAAATTTAAAACTGCAGTTTCAATCCACTAAATACACTAAATAAGTCATCTATTGTCTAATTTGAGAGATTTTTTTATATATACATATTAAACCACAAAGGATCGTGCATTGTGGTGATTATAATTTTGTTTTCTACAACACCAGATGGAAAAATGCAGCATCAGGTAAGAGGCAATTCAAAAGGGTTAATTATTTCAAGTTAGGTATTATTAATGTAAATATACCATTATTGTTCTAATGCCTACGTAAAGAGCAGGGCTTCCTATGTTCGCCTATCAAATTCTGCCTTTTAAATCTTTCAACCAACCCCTCTCTTCACCGGCAGAGTGGATGACAATATCCGGCGCACACCATTTCCATAACTGCCACTCATTACATCCCGGGGGACGGGGCATGCGTAAGAACATGTAATATCTGTCTCGTGCTTCCAAGGACGAAAAGAAAAAAATATACCATTATCTGTAGGATTCCTAAAATAATCAATCGTTTTGCCGTTTCGTCGACATGAAACCTTCTACAAAATGAAGAAGACAAATATTTTTTATTTTGCCATCTGGTGGATTTATTCTCAATTTTAGACTCCGCCTCCAAAGTATCAGGAGCAAAATTTTAGAATTGATGCTCGATACCTCCTAAACATTATCATCGCCTGATACAAAACCTAGTAGAATGCCCTCTTTGAGAAGCACGACAAATTTTGAAAAACGAGCATCGGTCTGAAATTTTTTGCCATCTGGTGGACACAAATCGTGTCACAAAATGAATAACAAAAAGATTTCCCATTTAGCCATCTAGTGGATTTATTTTCAATTCTAGAGACTCCGCCTCCGAAGTATCAGGAGCAAAATTTTAGAATCGATGCTCAATACCTCCTAAACTTTATCATCGCCTGATACAAAACCTGGTAGAATGCCCTCTTTGAGTAGTACGAAAAATTTTGAAAAACAAGCATCAGTTTCAAAATTTTTGCCATCTGGTGGAAATAAAATGTTTCACAAAATGAATAACAAAAAGATTTCTCATTTAGCCATCTAGTGGATTTATTTTCAATTCTAGAGACTCCGCCTCCAAAGTATCAGGAGCAAAATTTTAGAATCCATGCTCGATACCTCCTAAACTTTATCATCGCCTGATACAAAACCTGGTAGAATGCCCTCTGTGAGAAACATGAAAAAATTTGAAAAACGAGCATCAGTCTGAAATTTTTTGCCATCTGGTGGACAAGGTTCAGAAAAGTTAAAATAAAACAACTTTTGTTGTTGTACCACCTAGTGGATTTATAAATAATCATTCTCACTTCTACAGGCTCCGCCTCCAAAATATCAGGAGCAAAATTTTAGAATCGATGCTCAATACCTCCTAAACTTTATCATCGCCTGATACAAAACCTGGAAGAATGCCCTCTTTGAGTAGTACGAAAAATTTTGAAAAACAAGCATCAGTTTCAAAATTTTTGCCATCTGGTGGAAATAAAATGTTTCACAAAATGAATAACAAAAAGATTTCTCATTTAGCCATCTAGTGGATTTATTTTCAATTCTAGAGACTCCGCCTCCGAAGTATCAGGAGCAAAATTTTAGAATCGATGCTCGATACCTCCTAAACATTATCATCGCCTGATACAAAACCTGGTAGAATGCCCTCTTTGAGAAACATGAAAAATTTTGAAAAACGAGCCTCAGTTTGAAATCTCTGCCATCTGGTGGACTGTAGTTGTATCATTTAGCCATCTAGTAGATTTATGAGGAAACATTCTAAACACTGGTAGCTCCGCCTCCGAAGTATCAGGAGCAAAATTTTAGAATCGATGCTCGATACCTCCTAAACTTTACATCGCCTGATACAAAACCTGGTAGAATGCCCCCTTTGAGTAGTACGAAAAATTTTGAAAAACGAGCATCAGTTTCAAAATTTTTGCCATCTGGTGGACTTGAGACGTTTTACTAGTTTCCTAATGCCTTCTATAAGTATACAAATTTTAGGAGATTTATGGTCAAATCATCTTTGTTTTTAATGTTACGATGTCAATTTAAAAGGAGTGGTATTTCACTATGCGTAATTTTACGTGTTTTTAAAATGAGCTCTTCCCATTGCAGAAATCGCCTAAGTTGCAGGATTCACCAGAGAATACCTATCGTATTATTTCTGGGTGCATTCTTTTTTATTATTTCTTTATTTATTATTTGCTTATTTCTTTTTCATTGGTACACCTACCCGTTAAATAGTACTCATGCTGTCGGGGCATGCCACAGTCTATGTGTGACGCTCTGCAGAATTAATAGTCAAACGTATTCAGCAGGAATGAAATGAAAGTCTGCAGGTGTTTACCACAGAGACACGTTTACTGATTTTGTTCGGAAGTGCCAGAAAAAAAAACGAAAAAGGAAATTCGTCAAGGTAAGTCCAAGGAATTGCAGGATTCTAATAAAAAAAAGTACACAAATAATATTTAAAGTTTTATTCATTAGTTTCCTGGTTCTTTTTTATTTCCATCGGATATCTGCGGCGCGACTATGATTGCAATACAAAGTCAGAGAGGAAAAAAAATACAATTTTCGGTTAGAAAACGGAAAACATAACTAAATGAGATCAACTGAGTGTACAAATTCAAGTCGAGTCCGCTCAATAGAAACCACTTCGATATTTTGCGGTCGCCCTGTCACGCATTGAAAACACAAAAAAATCAATTAGAATTTGTTACAATCAATAGTAAAATAGTAAATTTGGGAAACAAATAGACGAACTCAAAGGCCCCCCTCCCTCGTAAAAAAATGAAGAAAAACATCGTTGTCGAATAGGAACATACAAGAATCGTTTCGAGAGCGTCTTATTTAATTTCATTGTATAAAAAATTTACGAGTTATTTATCGATTCATATCATTTATATTATATATTTATTATCTACACAATTTTAAATAATCAGTCTCGCGTTGATTTTGACTATTACAAGAAACAAGAAAATAAAATAAATGGTTTCCCCGCGTTTACTACCTTTTATTACTATTAATGTTAGTACAGGTGTTACAAAATAATAATAATTATATTCATTAATCGATCGATTGATTTCGAGTGTCAGCGGACAGGGAAGAGGCTGTTGTCTGAGGAATCGATTTCATGTATCGATACAAAAAAAAACCCAACTATTTTAGTTAGTAAGAAAAACTAAATAGTTAGACACCCGGCTGGGATGACCATTTTAATTTTACCTGTCCGGGTGAACTTACAGTATATTTTTTATAGTATAATTCTCACATTTAACTTGGCTGTCTACAAAACTAACCGGAAGATCGATGAAGTACATAGTTTTGTTTTCCTAATAAAAATGTCTTCCCTATAATAAGGCGACGCGTTTTAAATGAGTTTTTATGGAAAATTTAGTTTGAAATTTTCCCCCATTTTACCCACGCGGTGACTCTCCCCTTATGTACATAACACTCCAAATGATCGTCTATTAATTGAGCCGAGAAATTAACCATTAAGGACGTATCTTTGTAGTTAACAGAGGTTTGGATATGTTTAGGTGTCGACCTGTCTCTAACCTGTCTAACTGTTTTTCCTTCACAACGTTTGAAACTTTCTCTACTGTTTTCCGGAAAACTGTCGTGTAGTTTTTCATCGAATCGTGAGTTTCGTTGCGTACTCTTTGTGTGACGGCGAGAAAAATACTTCAGGGCTTGGAAAAAAATAAAAATAAAAACAGAACCGAGTCGCAAACTAATCTAAATAAAATAAAAAATTTTATACACGTAAAATCATATACATAAATACAAGGGTTGAGTCTCGTCCAAATGATTATTGTACTATTGCATAGCCCGCAGCCGTTGGTGTTCACCCTTAGACTAGGCAACCATAATGAAACCATATTTTACATATTTTCGATATTTAATATAAAGAAGGTGGGTTTACTTAAAAAAAGCTGTAACCCAAACTTTGGAGAATCGACATGTCAAGAGTGGAAATGCTCAGTGCAAGTCCACACTCTCGACGCACATCACTGATGTGGTACTACACCCTTTAGTACTACAACAATATACGAATTTTAATGATCATTTGGACGAGTCAAATATAAATTAATTGGAATTGAATTTACCCGGTAATTCCACGACGCTAACTTGTGTGTTACCATAAGAAGAAAATTTCCCTTGTGCTACGAAGTTTGGTACAGTAAATTGTCATATTTACTTTCGTAGTAGTGTTTTTTAAGGTTTGTACTTTCTCCGTACGCCTTCCTAACATTTACTTATGAAGTTACTTTGCGTGGTTCTAGACTAACACCTACAGTAACACGCTGTGTAAGTGTAATGTTTTATTAGTCCACTTAACAGCTAGGTGTGTTCCAAAAATATCGTATTATTGCTATTTTTATGTAGAAACCTTAATTGTCCAGATCATTTATTCAAATTTTCTTGTATAAAACTCTTCTCAAGTTATCTGAATTGAACCCAGTGACAGGAGTGTTCTTGGTCTCCGTACGACTTTTTCAGTTAAATTTAAACTACAATAATAATAATATTACAATACATAACCATACAAGAACTCTCAGAAAACAATCCATCAATTCAGAGAACTACACAAGGTGTAAATGTATCTTGAAACATAACTAATAGTGGCGATGCATTCCGCCAAGTACTCAATACAGTAGCACACACACACACACGGTAGCACAAGTACCTCGTCGTGAAGAATACCGTTTTATATAAAATATACAATATAAACAAAATCTAAGTCGAAACGAAAAACACAAAACTTAATTATATAAAAATGGTAACAAATTTCTTTTTAAAATTACAAACAGAATTTAAATGACAATTCTTCACCGCACCATTACATATTTGCATATAATATTGTTTTATACACATTTATATAACTGTATAAATTTCTGGTTGCGTAGAAAAAAAATGTACAAACGCTTCGTAAGTGTGCTCTTTTTGTATATCGTTCGTCGACGCTCCTCCTTTCTATTTTTTTTTTTGTTGTATTTCTAGTTCAATAGAGAAAAATAATCTATATGTATATATTTATGTAGTTTCGCTTCTCGTCGGGTGTTTCTGCTTCGTTGGAAAAGTTCCACAATTAAAAAAATATCACAATACTTTTACTATATGTCCATTGTTTTCCTAATAGTTTATAATAGTTGTTAGTGTCGAACCGGAGATTGAGTACCGGAAGAAGGTTCGTTTGGCAGAGTCTCGTCGTGACGAAGTAAAAAACGACGACAATTTTACCTCGGTCTCCTCTCGACGGGATTGTCGTGGCAGAAGACGCGGCAAGTTCCATTCGATGGGTGACAAAAAGCGACAAACAAAAGAAAAGAATGGCACAAACAAATCTCTCCGCTGTTGGTTAATTTCCTTTCCGTCGAAAAAAGAAAAGCACTCGCGACAAACAAACGCGTTTCTATATACGTTTTTCATTGTGTCGAGGGCGACAAAAAAAAAATGGCACTGCATGTATTTCTCTCTTTCTGTGTGTATGTAAACGTGTCTGTTTGTGTGTGTGTATATATATAAAATTTACGAGGTCCTTTCTCTTCCGTTTCCGGTTTCTGAAAATCCGACCGGTTCAAAGTCTCTCTTCCTTGTTCCCGTCTGAATCAACGGCCACAATTAGAGAACTGTCGTCCTCTCCTGTTATACATGCGTCGCCAAAGTTCCTCTCTTTATTGTTATTTGCTCTCTCGCGGGCACTATGTACTGCGACGTGGGCGAGGAAGGTAACCTCGCCAGCTGAGGAACTGCCCCGTTTTGTCGTGTGGCGCTATAAGGCGGAGGCGCCGGATTATTGTTGAGTCCCGTCGTCGCATGCGGCGGCGGTAGGGACGTATTAGAGCTACGTAGGTACGGATTACCTGAAAATAGGAGACACCAGGTGTTACATCTGCCGTCTGCGACCCCGGACGCGTGCCTGAGAGCCTGAATATCTTACCATAAGCGGCTGAATATCTGGGATCTACCCCAGTAGGCACGGTTGATAGTCTTAAGCTGTGCTGTCCGTTAGCCACAGCCGTACTATCTCGATTATTCTCCACCGCAGGAGGAGTGTAATCTCTAGAGTAGTCTACATAGGGGACGTATCCGTTCGTTTGACCGTCCTGAAAATACACAAACAACTTAAAAGTCGGTTCCGGGGAATGGCACGGGGTTGCCACGGCGTCGGGGCGTCAACCTTGAGACTCACCTTGGGTGGGAAGACTGGATCCGCAAACTCTGCGGAGTATCTAAAGAGGCGATCACCTCCGTTCACCTGTGGAAGAGCTCCCGTGTGTTGGAGCGTGCTCGTGTGCGAGAGCGACCCTAAAGTTCCTAATGAAACAGGACCCGCCAGAGGAACACCTGAAAGACAGTAAATCCGTCAGTAACCGTCAACCCCTGGAAGACTTCCCTGCCTGGTGAAATGCAACTTCCGGTTACCGATTCGGGTGACGACGCTCTCACTTCCGGTCTCAGAATCCGGCCCGTACTCCAACTCGCAGTGCACGTTCGACACGCTCGACCCCGTTCGCAGCTCTAACTTGAGATCTGATATGTTGGAAGATCGGTCTGATTCCTTGCAGGTTTTCTCTCCTCCGTTACAGTCGACGGGTATCGGAGGTTTTTTAGAATTTCTCTGGCAGAGTATCACGACGAGAGCGATCGCGACGATCACGATGACTACGACGATGACTCCCATCAGGATTATGGGAAGCGGAAAACTTTCTGCGGGGTAAACGTCTGACGTTAGATCTCTGTGATGGTCAACATAAAGAAAAACCGTTTGAACAGGTCGTGTGCTCTTACTTTGTGCTTTTAAAACTATCTCTACGGAATCCATGCCGTAAGAATTGATGACGGAACAGTTGTAGGCTCCAAAGTTCCGGGATTCGGACTCGTGTATTAACAAAGTGCTTTTAATTCCGTTCGGCAGTGGATCCTCCAAGATGGAGTACTTCTGGAAGACAAGTCGACATGAGTTTCGGGTGTTTTTTTTTCAAACGACTCCAGGAGACTTCCTCCGGTACTCACGTGATTTGCCGACTCAATGTCGACTCCCTCAAAACTCCAGGATATGTGACTGGGACGTGGAATTGAAAAGACGACGCACTCGAGTCTGACGTTGTCGCCGACGACACCGAACTGCGTCCTGTGACTTATGATGGTGGGACGTCCTTTGATGTAAATGGCACCCTCGGCTCCGATTTCCTGAAACCCCATGATGGAAGCCTTGCACTGGTAGGTACCACCCGACTCGTTGTCGACGGTTAGCGTCAAGTTGGCGGACGTGCCGACGACCTGGAAGGAATCGAGTGGAGTTTTAATAGGAACTTCATCCCCTTCCGGGCAGGAAGTTGTCGACCACAGTCCTGCACGCTCACCCTCTCTGTGTTCTTATGAATCCAAACTATGTCGGGGGGTGGATTGCCGTCGACGTCGCATGTCAGCGTGACAGTTGATCCAACGTCCGCCTGTACGATCTTGGGTTTTGTGCGGAATCTTGGTCCATCTGAAAAAGTAAATAAATACATAAATAAACATCGTCGTTGTAAAGACCCAACTAATGTAACCCATCAAGTGGCCGGGATCCAACAGGAAAACTCATCCTTAGTACAACCACTTCAACTGTACACAAACTACTCTAACTCGTAAGAGCAGGAGCGAATTAAGGAACGTCTTATTGAGTCTATTAAGATTAGTATCTCATTTCATGTTTTTAGTAAAACAACAATTAATAGCTTGCTGTAGTACTGTTATACAGCAATGTTTTATGTACATCTTAGAAACGAAGTTAAATACATAACCTAGAACATGTAATGTACAGGATTACTATGTACTGAACATTATATTAATGTATAGAAACCTATTGCTAAACTCGTGATACATAAATTTCAATTTTTAGTGAATGTACATAATCTTGAAATAATACCAGTAACACGCTGCAGTACAGCAAAAGGGTGGTAGTTTCGTATGTCGTATTGTTGCACGCAAGTTATGTACGAACCATATAGGAATATTTGACACAGGATTGTTAGAACACTGTTGTATTTGTATTTAGATACTTACAGCTAACTTCCAGAGTTTCGAACGCTTCGGATTCGCCCACAGAGTTGTGCACCTTACACTTAACCATGGCGTCGTGGAGTTTCCTCGTTACGTTTCGAATGACCAACTCCGTCGTGGGTTCTCCTTCGACTAATTCGTTGTTGACGTACCATTTGTAGGTCATTTCGGACGGATTGGCATCCGCCTCGCACAAAAGAGTCACGTCCGCGCCCTCGGAAATTCTTCCGGAGGGACCGATCCCCGTCAATATTTTCACGTCCACCTGCAGAAAGAGACGAGAGTGTTACTGTCGTGCGAACGTGTCCGTCACCACGCCCGTGATCTGCGACGAATTCTCAAAAAGGCACAGGTGAGTGCACGTACCTTGGGAGCGTACTTGACCTGCAACTTCAACTTGGCCGACCTGTAGGTTCTGTCGGCCGCGTTTTGAGCCTGGCAGGTGAAGGTGGTGTTGTGGTGGTGCTTGCGAGGCATCAACTTGAGCACCGATTTGGCCGTGAATCTCCTGTTGTCGGAGAGAGGCTCTACAATGTAGTCTATATTCTCTGTTAATACGTTGCCGTGGCCGTCGATCCAGGTGATCTGAAAAACGTGAAAAAAAAAATTGAATGAAAAGTCATTTCCCCTACCCATAACTCGTGTTTGATACATTAAATGTATTCAAAAACTTATGTATGGCAAAAAAGATTCTCAGCTTCGGGCGCACCGCTTATTATTAAACCTTATTAATACTAATGTCACGCAGGCAGTGATAGTAAAAACTAATATTACGACGACTTACTATGCACTTTACAATTACGGTTAATGAAATTGCAAAATTTTCATTTCATGACCCAACGATTAAAAATAATTATTAAATAACGCTAATTTCTAAACAATCACTATTAAGATTTTTTTATGTGTTAAATTACTCAAAATTTAATAAATACAAAACTGACATTATTTGAATACTAATAAACGCCCGTGTGTGTGTTTCTTTATTAACATATTCATTATTATTATTATTACTATTAATTATTATTAATCATTCTCACTCTCAGTTACTGTTGATTATTAATTTCATAACAACAGATAGACGTAACTTTAATTTACTTATTTAAAACTTGTATCATTAAATAATTTCCGTAAAAGCTCTAGGGTGAACTTATTTTACTGTTATAGTAAAATTATGTAAATATTATTACCATTATAATAAATAAGTAGTTATTATTCATTAATTTACTTAATATTTGATATTTGTAAATATCGTTTGAGACCCAACAGCAGTAGATCAGACCCGTAAAATTCTAGATTTTGAAGTCTTCCCTTGATATAGTTCATAGTTTTATGTAGCTTGAAATAACTAGTGTAACACTATTAATTCACGCGAACTTATGTACAGTGAGCACCGCATACCGCTGTATACACCTTCTGGTAAAAGGGGTGGTACGGTTGCACATGTGTTATGGACGAGAACGAACATACATAGTGTCGAACCGACACTACTTCCTTATAATAACACAATATCTAAATTGCAGAACATCGTACTGTTACAAAGTTCTCTTTGAAGTTGGCAAATTCTAACTAAATTCCATAAAACTCAAAAATGATCGCACAATTCCAATCAACTGGCCCCGTCCTAAGCAGATAAATTGATTTCACCACTTTGTGTGTACTTCATTAGGATGAACCGGAGTCGGAGTCAAAGAAAACACGAAACTCCCTCGGGAGTCTACAGGAGAACGCAACAGCGTCTCTGTTGTCTACAAGATTAAATCAAAACTTTGGAACTCGATCTCAGTTAGCCATTGAATAGTTTCTCGGGTGATGGTTCGCTCCTCGTGCTGTCGGTCATGTGTACACCCGGGTATCCTTACCTCGGCCGCTGGTTTTCCCGCCATCGAAATGCACTCCAGCTCGATCTCTCGATCTTCCGTCGTCACCAGAGACTCTCCCTGAATGATCTTGGGTGGTTCCGGTGGAACGAGAACGGTGACTGTGGCAAATCTCGAACGAATTCCTCTTTGGCCCTGTGGTCCCGCGCTCACTTGACACTGGTACCTGGCGTCGTCGTCCAACATGATCGGATTCATCTCGAGTGAGTAGTCACCTGCGGGAGGGAACAAGACAAGAATTTAATTAGCCGTCTCATCAGGTACGGGTGCCGTGTTCGGACATAAACTTCTGGTACCAAGTCGGGGAACGCCAGAGGGTGTAGAGACCTGCACCGGTTCGCTGGTGTCAACAAAGCCCACGAGACATCTCCGTTACAGTAAAAACAGCTCATCAGGTTTGTTCTTTTTTTGTTCCGCCCAAAAGTTCCCCACAAAATGGATATTATACAGGAGAAGATCTGTTGATAAATTGTGAGCAAGACAACTTGATTAATAGCTAACCGAAAGGGTGTGAATACGTGGACGACTCAGATCTTCTCTTTAAGTAAACGACGAGATCGATCTGTCGAGTATTAATTCAGACGTGGAACCAGAACCGACGAATCGCACAGTCCTAACCCTTGCTGCCACGTTGACTTTTTGCCTCCAAACAAGTACAACGTGGAGAGAAGGGAAAAAGGCCCTAATTACCCGCTGGGAAAGCAAAAGTTTTTTGTCTCCTTTCTCCTTCGCCTGACTAAACGTCCTTTCGAACATTTTTTTTGTACTTCCACTTCTTTTCTCCTGACCGATGTCTGATATTTAGTCAAGTAAAAGGAGACGACACACACAGGACGAGAACCTTTTGGGGTCGATTGCTGCCCGGCTACTTCCAAGTAAAAACACCTCGGTCATTGTATTTTATTGCTTTCGGATGCGTACCTTCCATTCGGTTCGGGGGTGAAATATGACACCGTTCGTAACACCCAACCCTCGAGGTTGTGAATTATGACGTGGAGGACCCGGTGCATGTAAAGTTAAGTAACAACCGGGTAGTTTTACCCCCGGGACCAGGCATATTTCGCAACAGAAGTGCAGTCGGTGCAGTCAAGTTAGTGGTAGGTATTATGTACATACCTACATGGTGGTTGGTTTGTAACAGACATTAGTCTCAAGAATAATGGAATTTATGTCAGGTTGTACTCAGGTTCGTCGAGCAACCAAACGGGTGCGTCGATTCCCGAGAGACGGTCCAAATGTCGTCTGGAACATTACGATTTTAATGATGACGATGAATCACCGAGGGTAGTAGACGGTCAAAGGTCACTGATGTATCTTCGGTACAGAGTGATTTGACCCGCTTTTGGCAAAAATGAAACACCTGGAGCCCGGACCGTCGACTGTAAAATCAAAATTAATGAACCCAAAGAGTCCGACAGGGGGTGAAGACTATCAGAAAGGGACGTTTCCAGTGGATCGCCGATTCCACTTGTCCTACAGCAGCACTCAAATGTTCCAGACGTGGCAGTAGACCGGGAGCTCACCCGAATAATTAAACAGTTTCACTTGTCTGAAACGCGTCAAAACTCGTTGCATAATTTTAATTCGACAAAGAAAGAAAATTCCATTTCCCGGGCAGAAGGGTAAATTTTCACCTACCACGAACCCGAAGATGTCTTTTTCTGCTTCTTCAGCGGCAGCGGCGGCAGCAGCAGCAGCGTCGACCCACACTCCCTGTCAGCCCATTTCCGCACCTTAAGGTTGTTGAGTCTCAAACTCAACGGTAAATGGATATTCTTTTAATAACTTTTTGCTTCTTCCTAGCAAAGGCAATTTTGAAACTTTAATTGACTTCGCCAACTGCCTTTTTTGCACTACCCGACGATTTCAACCTCAAGAAGTTGTCATTTTCCATCGCGAACGCTGCCACCGAGATCACCGGCGCGGACTGTCTTTCACGGGTGGATTTTCTCTCTCTCTCCGTGCAACAGCACACTTCATCGATGGAATGCCGTAAACAACTCGGATGCGTAGAACTACCGATCATTTATCATACTTTGGAAAATAGATTCTCCCGATTTTCCCGATGCAAAATGGATTTAGTAGAAGAGAGGTTGGCGAAGAGAGAGAGAGAGAGAGAGAGAGAGGGGGGGGCGAGACTAGATAATGGGCCGTAGCTTTTTTAAATTGCTTTCGATTTGGATGTGGTCCCGTGTACGAATTGAAATATTCTGAAAGAAGTTTTGGAATTGGTTGGAGTGAAGAAGGAAGCTGGGTGAAGAAACTATATAGGGATTTTCAATGGAGAGCCTCGGACAATTAAGAATTGACTGCTGTCGCTGCACAACTGCTCCCTACCCCCGGAGCCATCTGCTTTCCCGGTGACAGATGGTCTCGCTGGGGGTACAACACTCACGTAGAAAATCCGATTTCAACGGCAAGGTGATGTGAGACAGCTGACGCAAGTGCAGGTGATCTGATCGGAGGCGATCGAACCGATTCATCACCTTTGTGATCGAACTGATTGAGTAAACAGAAACGGGTGAAGGGTTTGAGAGTTCTGTTTGGTCAGTGTTAGTCTGTCACCTTACGACACAGCTGTCATGGGTGGTTCTGCTAGAGGAAGCAAACATCTCAACTCAAACAGACGAGCCTGAGACTCGGGGTCTCCTCGAGGACTCAAAACTTGTCAAGACAAACGTGGAAAAATCTGGACGAGTGAATTAGGGAACACTTGTGTAGTTGGAAGTAGTTCCCGTTTTAAAGTAACGAGGGAAAACTAATTACCGCGGGTACAAAGGGAAATTTCCGACGTGGCACCAGTCGACTGTACAACTCCATAACTTTCCACCGCACTTTTCCATGCAAAAAAAAAGTTTCTAATGGAATTGACGTTACCCCGTAAATCTTCCACCTTGTGGAGGAGGAAGCCCAAGGGTAGAAGGAGACCAGACCGACTCGTTTCACCCTCCCTAAGCCCAACAGCCCCTCATATAAATATATAAAACTCTTTATTGCGGGCTAACTCGTCCATTTTCCGGTTCAACTTTTTCTTCTTCCACTTCAACCCTGCCTGTGTGGGCGCCCTTTGTGGGGGAGACACACACACACACGACCGTCCGGGGTTTTATGTGTTTTGTGACGGTCTCGTTCATTTCATCTACTCTTTCCGGAGCCTCCTGGATGATCGTTTTGAAAGCGAGAATTCCCAAATCAAAAAACCATTAAAAAATATTCCGAACGGGGAACTGGCGAAAATTTGATTTAACGAGTGACACCCCCGTGCCTGTCGGGCAATTAAAAATCGGTCGGTTGTAGGAAACGCCTCGCGTGAGGGTCCTTCCAGGGGGTTCTAGGGCGACTCTCTTAGGGCACATCACCTCTCCCTCACAAAGTCACTAATTGAAAATGTTTAAAGTGTTACACTTCAAACACTCGACAAACAAGGTTGAAAGATGTCAATGAAGAACATCATTTTTAACTGTACAAAAGTAGCCTTAATTAATTATTACATACACTGCTGACATAAGTATACTGCGAAGTATTAATATAAATATGTATAAATAGTACGACCTCTAAATTCCACAGTAATATTACAACTGAACTATTGTAATACTCAAGTATTATACTATTACACTGGGTACTATTATACAGTCTTCTTTCTAATTCTTTACAGGAACGTGGAGAATCGGATTTGACGAACGTGAAAAAAACTATATATAGTTTTCAGTAACTTAACTTGCTGGGACCACCTCCGCCGCGTAGGCAGTTGCACGCTCGCCATTTTTCTTCAGGAGTTACTTTCTCGGTAGGAGGAAGTCGTCAGGGGTTGAAACTCGACGCAAAATCAGTTTGGACAATAATAAAATTAAGTCTTTCCACTCATCGCTGTTCGAAGAAGTTAAACGCTTCTCGCATCCCGTTTTATCGTTCCCTTCTCCCGCTTTTTTTCTTCCCTCGAACCGTTCGAAAATCCGATTTTGAAATCAATCAAACACAAAAGAAAGTACAGACCCCGTGAGTGAATGCCCCTGCGAATACAAAATGAGTCAAGGGAAAGTGGTGGAAAGGACTGATGAAAGCCACAATTTCACTGTTCCACGAGACAATTCACTTCGGAAGTTAACCTTCCTTCTCCTCACTCAACTACACACTACACCGACTACAATTTTTTCTACGAGAACAAAACCCAAGCACAACAACCGTCGAACACTGGTCATATTGTTGTTCTGAAGTTCTTAACAAAGCAGTCCAGCCCAGAACTTTCTCGCCACGTTTGTGTGTCTTTCTGCGTATGTACGCGTCCTCATTCGCACTTATGGACCAATTTAATAAATACATAAAGTATGTAAATTGTATACTTCCCTCGATTTTGGGTTCACAGAGTGTTTATTGGACGGTTCCTGGTGTTTCAAGTTCAACTTATTACTTCCATTTCATGTACGCCGGTATTGTGTTTACATAAACTAACGACTATTTTTTGTATATTGTTTCTGTATATAATTTGTACTCAATTTATAATAAGAATTATTACTAATACACGTGTCTTGAAAAAATGTAACCTTCAGTAAATGATAGTCATGAGATAGACAATTTCCTATTTTCTATTTCGTACAGGAGTGTCACTAACCCCACAAATAAACTCCCGGGTATTGTCTGGGGCCTAGTGCCCGTCCGGTGGTGTCGTGAGGACTGTCGTCGTGGCAAAGCAGTTTCGCTGTAGTACTCGGTCGGAGTAATAGACGAATGCTAGAGAACCCTAGGAGAATGTCGAATTCGGAGCGGGTTCTCTCCATCACCTGCAGCAGGTGCTTCTCTCTCTAAATTATATATATTATCATTAAAACTTAATCCTTTTTGCTTAACCATGTCCACCATTTTGCTTCATAAAACTGTCAGTGGGAATGTTGCGTTTCTTTCGTCCGGTAATTTCGTTACTCTTCTCTAATGAATCTACGGAACTTTCTCGAACAACAACAACGTCATATCTCACCGGGGCAGTTCTCTAATCTCCTTCATTGTTTCCCCGTGTTTTTCTTTCCTGACGACTACCACCAGGCCACCCAACACGCACCCCCCCCTTTTTTTACGAACCGTAATTCGAAACTTCCTATCTGTTAGAAAGTTCACGGACTATTTTTTTGCTGTTGTTGCTGCTGCTTTTAGGAAAACAGGACTCAACGAGAGAAAGAAACGGAACAACTCGCCCGTTATATTTCGCGTGCTTCTTTCCTTTACGGAACATTTCGCCCGGGACGTTGTTCCAGTAAAAGAGTTCCTCAATGTGGAAAAACTTGTATGATAAATTTTTCTGGTGTTCTTGCGTCCTTCCACGCCTACGGTTGAGTGTGAAAGTTCGCCGCAAACCACCCCACACGATGTGACTGTTTTTCTTTTCCTTCGTGACCGCCCGAGTTCTGTCCGAATGTACAACTTTATCGAAGAGGAATGAGATTTCTGTGGCAGGTGGCAGGGTGAATAACGAGATTTCGCTTTTCCGATATAGGGAATCTGCCCACGGTGCGATTGTCAAGAAGTTATGAAACTTATAATTAAAAAGGGTTCAATAAAACACGGAGGGATGATACTGCGAGACAGACAGCGCGACCCGTGCACTTCAAGCAACTCCTGGATTTTACAGTACAACAGCGATGTATTGAATGACTCGAAGTAGAAAGACCTGAAATCACGTTAACCCGGAACACAAACCGAGTTATGAAAACTCCAAGAAATATTTACTACGTAGAAAATTTAACTTTTCAACAACTGTTTGTTCCCGTTTTTTTTCCAAATCAAAACAATGGGAAAAGGAAAATTTGCAAAGAAATCAAATTTGACTATTTCCCTGTCTATTTTTCTAGAGAGTCGCCTTACCCCCGGAGGGCGCGTTGGAATTTTTTTCTTCTGCTGCCGCCGCCGCTGCTGCTGCATAGAAGTTTTATCTAACCAACTCCCGTTTATTTAGGAATTTGCACTTTGCTTGTAGGACTCGGCACCGCGGCAGCAACTCGAACGCCAGCAAAAAAAGGTGAAAAAAAAGGAACCGCGTCTGTCCCGTGGCGTTTTTCCTTTTCATGACAATTTCCTTTTTGTCTGCCTCTCTCTCTCTCACACAGCGAACCTTTCTGTTGCTTTGTCCTACCAGAAATCCATTTACCCTGTTCCCAGCATTCTTTTTTAAATTTCAGATTCAAAACCCTCCGAGACTTCATTTCCTTGTCTGCATACACAAACACACACACACACACACACATAGGCAGACAGAAAATACTCACCGGCAACAGCATTATTAACGATGACAACAGCGACAGCGAAACTGTAATTTAATTATTTATGCACTTTGTGGACAGACAATTCCGGGTTTAACGGAAAAGGACCGGAGTTAGTCCTTTGCCGGTCCTTTTATTTTTTGCTACGAAAAAGACCAGTTCCCGTCGAAGGTCTTACTTCGGGAGAAACGTTTTCCCACCGAAAAGGTAATCCCGGGAGTGAATGTCTTGTCAGGTGTTTTCCTTTGGCTCTCCCACAACCCTTCCTCTCTCTCTCTCTCACTTGGACCACCGGTCCGGCCCTGTAATTTTAATATCCCCAAAACGGAAATAGACTTTGTCAGCAAACTGCAGGAGACTTGCTATATATTTATTTCCCTTTGGCGCGTTAACCCTTGCTCGTTCTCGCCATTAAGCAAAAATTCACGGATGAATTATGACTTTTCCTATTTTCCAAAAAATTTTCTTCTCTCTCTCTCTCTCTGTAACTTTCACTTTCTCTCTTCGTGTATATTTATATATATATATAATATATATATATTTCACGTTTCGTTATTGAAATGCCTTCCATTTTTTCATCATTGTTTCTCTTTCCGGTTTCCGAAAAGAATTTTCAACTCCTCTCCTCCATCGTCCTGACTCTTTTTTAAAATCTTCCACCGAATTCCTTCCTTTTCCCGGTTGAAATGCTCGGTAAACAACGGGGCCCGTTGTCTTCTTCCCCGTTTCTCCACGTCGGCCTCAACCTTTCGCTCGCGTTGTCCCCCACAAAATCAAAATTCGTTTTATTTATTAATGAAGGAATGCCGGCTCGGTCGTTCGGGGGTTTTTCACGAAAACCGCCATGAAATTATTTCTCATCTCCGGATGGACGTTTGATTTTCATCTGCCCCTATTTTAGGGGATGGGAGTTGGTTGGGTTGTGTTGGGCATGTGCTGGCTCAGGTCGAGTTCCGGGAGATCGTCAACTACGGGAACAATTCCGGATTTTCCCAATTTTTTTTTTTAGATATTAGATAGATGAGTGTTGACTAGACGAGCTATAGATTATCTAGTCTGTGTCGAGTTGAGCGAAAAGATTTCGACCGTGGAGGCCAAATCTGTGGTGTCACTGCCCGTTACTCATCTGTGACGAACCGACATGAATTTCTTTTACTAAATTGAAAACTCTCTCTCTCTGTACGTGTAGCATCCTCCCCAACCTATACATCAACCACCCCCGCAAAAGGCTCCGGAAAAAAATGAATAATTTTCCGATTTTCAAGTGATTTTCACTCGTTCGGTAGTCGACGACTTGTAAACTTTCGCCGTTGAAAAGTGTCAGGTTTTCGCCCAGAAAATGGCCCCTTTCTTTTGTTGTAATGATAAAATCAATGATATGACAATTCATCCATCACCTGTTTATTGAACCTTGAACGTGACACGTGTTTTTAAAAATCCTTTTTTTACTTGCTTTTTCCCTTTTTGGAATTACCTGGGACGGAGAAGGAAGACGGGTGGAAAGAACCTTTTCACAGTCTTCAAACGGTTTCCCTGTAGTTTGCCGGTGGTTTTCTTTTTTAAATATTCCGGACATGTTTGACGGATTGTAGTAAAAATGTAGAAAGGAAATAGTTTTCGTAGACGACGTTCGCTCAGCTTTTATTACTCTCGTACGAGGAAGATCTAAACGCGAGCAAACACTCAGGTACACACCCAACCACACCAAGAGTACCGGTTGAGTACCGTCGCCAACTCATGCACCTACCACCCAGCGAACACACCGATGGACCCAAGAGACGGACTGCCCGCAGATTTCCAACAGGAAGACTGAAATTCCATCACAATGGGGCAAAAGAATCAGATGGATAAAATTCCCCTCGAGTCAGACAATTTCTTGGATGATTTATCTGCAACCGATTCGACGTTGATCTAATACCGAGAAAGATGAAGACGAAGAATTCGGGAGAAGGAAAATGCGTTCGGTTGACATGTGGAAAAAGGTGAGGTCTAACCTAAAGGTTCGAGACCGGTGCTCGAAAGTCTTCCGTTTGGATCTGACGTCTGATGTATACCCGTCACATTTGATGGCACGACTAAGGAGGCAGCGTCGGAAAGTCAAGGAGGGAAAAAAATTCATTTAAATTTCTCTTTTGATAATCTCCTCCATCAAAATCGACTGCTTCTAATACTTTATATTCTTACTTTTCGAACTCCTTCCCCTGTCACCGGGCCGCTGTCATCTCTATATCTCCTCTCGACGGGTGGGGGATGAAACTGCTTCCCGTCATAAACCCCTGGAAAAATCTCTTCGATTGCTTCTGCTGTAGCGGAGGAGACAGGAAAAGACAAAGAAAGAAGTTCCTGCCGAGAGGAGCAGTTGGCAATTTCATTTTGCTTCCGTTCAAGTTCAACGAGAGAGAATGTAAATTTTTTTGCGGCCGTTTAACCGCATTTCCCCCCCTCCCCCCCATAATTTTGCCCTTTTTTGTGTGCCGTTTTTTTTTTCACCCCCACCCGCCATCGCCGGCCTCCGCACCCCCGGCTTAATTCCCGCAAAAAGATTTCACGCAGCGGATGTGAAATCTCATTTCTGCCGGCCGTGCACTCGGCTGCAGCATCCCCTAAAAAGGTCCACCTCTAAGGCTCTCAAACTACCCTTCCTCTACATGTCTCCAACTTTTTATGCAAATTCTGCTGTGACCTTTTTCAGTCGACTTGGACTGCGGAAGTTCCGTACACATTTTCTCACGCCATCAAAAGGGTTGAATCCACCCGAGAGAGAGAGAGAGAAAGAGAGAAAATAAAAAAAGTTGTTTTATAAAATAAATTCGAACTTCTGTTTTATTAACTTCGTCGTGACGCTGAACAACACGTCCAGGGGGTTGGTCGGTCGTCGCTCCATCGGAAGAGAAACCACCAAAAGAGGCAAAAAGAGTACTGCAGACAAGTACCGAGTTACCCAACTGAAATTTTAACTTCCACGCTGTCTCTTTCTCTCTGTCTTCTGTCACATCCACCCTTAAAAGCAACCCCTGTTGCCGTGGTGAATCCGCTCTCCGCTCCCAAAACCAGTACCGGGTCTTAATTTTTACCAACATCATCAATCCAGTGTAAATATTATATATAAGCAGGAAAGATACACACCCTCTGGTGACGGACACATGACAAGATTTCACAGGATGTGGTAAATAACGTACCCCACGTTTTATTTCTATTTAAGCGGCATCCCTTCGGTTAGAAAGGGGTGGAACAAGTAAATAAAATCTGGTGCCGGCAATTTAAAATAATAAATGACTAGTCCAAACAGAACAAGTCACCGACTCCCTTTTCTCGTGCATTCCCAATTTTACGGGACTTAATAGAGTTACTCGGGAAAGTCATAAAATCTGACCGGAATCCCGCAAGAAATCCCGAAGGTTCGCCTTCGGTGGACGTTCCACAAATTACGTTAGTCCTCGAAACCCTCGAAAATCAACAGAAAGAATCGACGCCGAGGGGTAGTCTAAGACCCGCAACAGAAACTTGCAAAACCTAGCCGTCCCGGTTGAATAAGTCGACCGAGTAGATAAAATGCGCCACGGGCAACCGCCTCCGTCGCCATAATCAAAATCTTCGCCGTCGTCGCCGCAGCACACCGACAGCGACCTTATTAATTACCCGCGGCCTCAAAAAGAGTCCGTTCAGGTATTCGAGGGTTGACGACAGGGTCCGACATGTTGAATAAAATGCGGTCGACGGCGGATTATTCCCCGACTCTCGCTGGTCTTGTCACCCGAGTTATGAAAAATTAATCCGGTCAATTAGTTCACTCCGAACCGGGGAGAACTGTTTAAACGAATTGTAATCACGAAATGAATTCGACCCAAAAACCCATGGAAAAGAGACTGAAAATGCACGGGGCACCGGACAAAAAACAACGGCAGCCACCTGGTATTAACTTGGTTTACAGTAATTAGACAACTCTTTCCCCCATCTGTATGAATCTGTACATTATTCACGTACTCATTTGTATGTATGAAACCTCAAAGAAAAACACAGCAGCACACCACACGGGGGTTAGAGCACACTGCATATGCAATATTTATTAACATAGTGCTACTTATTAAATACAAATTTTCGTAAACAAAAGTACTGTATGTGTTATTAATCCGAATCGTTCAGGTAAGCGTCTACAGGTCCGGTATGCAAGTTCCATCCGCAGGATCTGGATCTTATCGCACCCCAGTGAACTCGCTTTCACTACAAATCTAAGATATTTAATTCCTTTCCAATGTCCCGTACTCCTCTGTAAGTTGTGAGGGTTTGAGCACTACCTCCGTCTCTAAATGACAACTGTCACCTGTACAGGTAACTATGTGTAAACAATACGAGGGGAGCAAAACATCCCCAACGTTTACATAACCATGACTTATCTATTGATTTTCAATAGATCGATCCCATGGATGAGGGCCTTGGAATTTCCCTCAGACGAGTAAAGTCCCATTGACATTCTTTCCTCACTCCCACCCTCAGCGCTGGACATCCAACTCGTCTTAAAAGCAAAGTTTCGTTAATCGAGTTTAAGGCGAACTTCATCCCCAGGGAGGGAGACACCGTCGCCTCGTCTGTTGACTTAACTCGCCCGTTGTTTAATCGCACGGTCAATTAATTAATACACAGGCCGACCCCGTGAAGCGGATTCTCACAATTGAAATCAATTAACAATTTAACGGCTTAATTTTACCGGAAATTGAAAAAAAAATAACAAAAAAAGGAAGTGGGACGGTTCGACGTGTCACCAGACAACGGAATATTTCACCACTCCGCGTCGTTAGTCTCAAGCCACGCGGGGTGTTCCTCACCTAGCCTAGCCCGACGACCAAAATCAATCAATCGCGTTCGATCAGACGAGACGAGACAGGGGTGTCCTGGAACGCGAACGCCCGGGTGGTTCAAACATTTTCTGGCGACACGTTAACTGAGGAGAGCAGGTAGAACCTCGACTCGGTACATAAAATTTTATTGTTAGGCTCCTTGTCGGAAAGCAAGTCAGGACTAACGATCGTTTCCTTCAAAACTTTAAAGACGACCGGTACGAGTTGCTCTCGTTCGGTTGCCGGACAAACACACGCACACAGCTGAACGCCATTTTTCTTTTCCCCGCTCAAAAAACGACGGTTTCAACCCCGGGTGAAGAATATTCGGTTGACATTTAAACTTTGAAAACATTAAAATTCATTGTAAAAGGCATTAGACTCGGTTACGATTAAACTTTTGCACTTCCTGGCAACTCAAGAACTAACTTTCTTGATTGTTAGCCTGAGTGCTTTTAGTGCAATTTACGATTTTAACCGGGTGGGAGGCTAGGGAGATGTCGGGTCGTTGCGGTGAATAGAAAACCGATTTTTAGGGGTGCGAGAAGGGGGCTGGAAGGAGTTCGGGGGAGATTCCTTTTCCATCCCCTAGACGGGGTGGTAGAAACACAACCGAAACTCAAATTTTCCAAATAGACAGAAAACGAGCGAAATATCTGGGCACGTTGATTTTTGCTCGAATTTAAAAAAAAAAGCGCGCGAATTCGAAATGAAGTTATGAAAACTATCGGACCCATTCTCACGACTCCTTCCTCTTTTCAACTTCTTTCATTGTTCTCCTTTTATGTTCTCCTTGATGTTTCATCAATCCATTAAGTTTTTAGCGAGCAATTAGGAAACTACTAGACTGCAAGGGCTGACGAGAACACCCGTGCATGATCGGCTGATATTATTTTATGCACCACAGACAACGACAATCCTCGACTTATCTCCGAGCTGTGTGCACGCACACCGTGCAACATCTCTTAGTTAGAATAGAAGCAAACGATTTACCTATTATAGTTACGTCATTGAACACGAACGAGCTCCAACTGTCCGTCGTGTCGTCCACACCAAGTCAGAGAAATCAAAGTTGTGATGCTCTGCTTGTGGAAAAACAACACAATTTAAAGTGTTGTTATGTACACGTCCATAACTTCTTCTATACGAGGCGTATTGAAATTGCGTAACGGTAATTATATATATACAAAACTTACAATCACATCTTAAAAAAAGTGTATATAGTCCTCGCGTAGTCTAAGGGGTGAGTTTATGTAAAATAATACAAAAAGTACAAAAAGGTTGAATGACGGAAAATTATTCACAAACACCTAACTTGTAATAATATAAATATATTTATATATATTATTAGGAGTCGGAACTATTATACTAGACATAATGTAACAATATAGTATATGTTACATAGGGCGGGTCGGGTCGGGTCGGTATGTACGGCACGCTAGTTGGTGGTGTCGGCAGTAGACTTGGAGGCATCCAGACAGACACGGGAACACACCGGTGAGACTCATTTTATGTAGGGAGCGTTTGTTGCGCACGACAGCGAAACCAAAAACAGCACAACACCCGGACTGACTTTCAGAGACATTTATTGAAACCCGAATGCGATTTATTAAAAAAGTTTACTTTTCCGAACAATATCAATATTTTTCAGTTTCAGACGAAAAGTTAAAAAGTGAGTTTTTCCAATTTTCCAACAAAACTATTTGTTATTTTGATTATTATGCTCTGTTCTAAGCCGAGAGAGAGGGGGTGTATGCGTGTATATTGGGGTGGAGAGTTTTTCTGTAATTGTATAAATTAAACGTGAAACCCAAAAGGTGACTTTCAAATACGGGAACTGTGGCTTACAGTATCATGTTACAAATTTGTAGTTATCTTAGCATTACTTGTTTCATCATATTATGTATATGTATAAAGTGCATACATAAGATGCTTAACGTATTATTTGACACGGAATAATTAGGTTGTCGATCGATAATGTGATGATGAAAAGGCACAAGATGAAAATTCGTATACACTAATACATTACACTTCAAATATCAATTATGTACGCTTTGTGAAATAAATATCTACTTACTTAACCACGAGTTTCTCTCGTAATATTTAGAGAATGTCTACATGTATATGTATTATGTATGTGTATATGTATTAATGGAAATATTGAACCTTAAATTAATTTGAAGACCATTTAATATGCCTGTTTAAATTTAGTGTACTAAGTACTGAGTATTATATATGAATCACCACGATGTATTTGTATTATTATACTATATTATTATTAAGTAAATATTTTACAGAAGTAATTATTAAATATTATATATGTAGTAATAATTCATATTATTTCTTGCGTAACTTGGTGTGTATAGATTGGTATTTATATAATATTTTTACGTATGTTATGGTTACCAAAATGTGTTTACATTCATTTACAAAATTTAAACTATTACCTACTACACATCATAGCAATAGCAATCGTAGTGAGACGTTTCGTTAATTACAGTTGTAACAGAAAAAATGAATGACCAAACTTTGAATAATTCAACCCGTGGAGGTAAAAAATGCTCTTCGACAAATCCACGGCCGTAGGTTGCATCCGACTATGATAAAAAAAAGTATATAGGAAATTGTAGTGTAAGCAGAAACAATGGCAGTGCCTAAGACCAGATACAATATCCCAGAGACAACAATATAAGTCAGCGAAAACAAAGAGATTGAATCAGCCGGAGAAACTCGGTATTTCCAAGGGGTTTCCGCACATCTAGATTAGTCTCCTAGACATAGACAAAGAAACTAGACGATATGGTCCTCGTAATCGACAATAATGCTAATGCCCCGAAGCGATATTTCCGGCTTACAGGGCCTTTCCCCGGTTTGTTTGTTTTCGACTCAATAAGATGGATGTAAATAATCTCCCCCGGGGAGGGGAGGTGAGGGAGTTGATATCCGCAAAACACCTTGATGGCAGATGAGAGCTTCAGTCACGACACAAAAGGAACGAACCAGGGCTCTGTGGAAGAAAGTCTAAAATGACTAGGTGAACGATAGCAACGATGTAGAAATGTAAATAGGTGGTAGGTAAACAGCAGGTTCTCGCACCTCACTTCTTTGGTTAGGAAGAAGAAGAAGAAGAAGAAGAAGAAGAAGAAGAAGAAGAAGAAGAAGACCTATTTGTTTAATTCATCATAGTTATGAAAACTAGTACAAGGTTATTAATACATATCTGTCATTGTATAGGAAGTAGAGGGTCAGCTGTAGCGTGTGTCCTGTTTGGGTTTTACATACAGAAATTATAGAAATGAGTTTGTAAGAAACACTTCTATGATTTGTTTCACGTTGAAAATTACCAAATTATTAATACATAAATTCAAGTACCATAAATGGCACCCTTAGTCATAATTATTGCAACCCGGTACATATTAATATATTATATTATATATATAATTAATTATATATTATAACATATATTAATTAGTTACGTACGTTGAATACCAGTAAAAGTATTACGTACCACATTTACGATATTAATAAATAACAATATGTACATAATGGAAGTTCTCCAGGTACCGGTCATTCATTCATTCAATAATCCTAAGAACGAATGAAGCAATTTAATAAACGTCGTTTAACTTATTAAACGAACGGACATTCATACGTCCCGGTTTACATAAATTCAGGTATTGTCAATAAAACTCATTTTCTTTAGAAATAACTATTAACTTTTATATTAAACAAAAGACACACTGAATATTTTCAAATAAATTCAGTTGCCATAAATAGAATTTATTTTCTTTTAATAAACCTCCTTATTAAAATATTTTCCATACAATAATTATTCATCTACCTGACTAATTTCTTTCACAACATTCAACCCTGGCATTGTTCAGGCTCAAAAATGACTGTTCACCCCTTGGCACCCTTAGAGAGAGAGAGAGAGCATAGGAAGGGGGTCGGAAAAGAAAGTAGAAATACCTGAACGCATCGAGTGCGTTCCAAAACTTTTTCCACGTGCAAACTAATTCGCCCGCCATCTTGTCTCATTATTAACCTTCCTCTTATTTATTTATATTTAATGAGCTTTCCATTAACATTTGTGGGGGGGCAGGAGGAGGAGTGGGGGGATAGAGTTTGCCAAGAACTTTCCCTTTTTTCCCAACTTCCAACATTTGTCAGTTTGGCGTTTCCTTTCTCTCTCTCTTTCCTGGATAATAAAATAAATTTCGGGTTTGGCCAAAGGTTGGGGGGCAAGCCGTGCAAAGTTCAGGTGTTAACTTAAGTACACGGATGAATTGCACGGGGGGAACTTAAACGTCTCTCTCTCTCTCTCTTAGTTTATATTAAATAATTATTAACCGGAAAAACCGGAGTAACCGACGAATCGTACGAGTTTCCTTATTCGTTTCCACGTGGGTACCCTGTGCGCCCTGTGGATTTGTCAGACGTCACCGATGAGAAAACTTCATTTGGAAAAATAATCTGCTAATACATAAGTCTGACGTTCGTTAACTCAATCAATAATTAAAATCTTATACTGCGCTCTTGAGACGTTCATTAATTCCCTCAATACGTTGATGATTGATGAGTTAGCAGACGTCTTGACGTTTCAATCTGATACGTTGGATTTTGCACTCGTAGCACTTCGAGAGAGCGCACCGAGAGCCGTCTAAATGGACGACGCATACTCGTGTGAAAGTACACGAGTGTATATAAAATAATAACTCAAATGAAAAGACCCATGACTCATACTTTGAACACTTAAGACATGTACATAGAACTCAATGTATACACATAGGGCAAAGCGATAGTGAAGGAGCAAGGACTTGTACTTCTTATACCGTAAAATTATTACCAACATGTAACAGTAAGAAATATTTAAAAGACTTATGATATGCGTGAATCTCATTTAGTATAACTACAGTATAACTATAATATAACTACTCTATAGTATAACCTCCTATAGTATAACTATTTAAGTCTCTAGAACGTCGATTCAATACAAAAGATTATGTATGAAACACCATAGAAATGGGAGACAGCACATTGGAATAAGAAGTATAATATATAATATTAAAAACATTATACAGGAAAAATCGGACAAATAAGGAACTTACACTTCTCGTAATATATATTCTGGCATTCAGTAACACGTAAGCAACATAGCACTACACCCACCTACAACTTAGAAATAGTACACCTTACTATTTCGCTTATTAATAACTAGCGATATTGAGTAAGTAAATAAACTTAAAAATATATCTTTAATAAGCACATAACTTTTACTACCTACCCGGACTATCAGGCTAACTGTCTACGACCAATAAAAATCCACTCCGTTCATACATTAATCGATCAATTTATGTATCTCGACCGAGCCAACGACGAAACTCTATACTAAATTACAAACAGTAAAAGGAGTTCTCACTTAATTTTCTCTATACCAAAAAAAAAAAAATTATGGAAAATAATTACATTATCCGGATTTCATTTATTTACTTATCGAAACCATCTCCCGTGTGGTTGTGTGTATGCCTATTTAATAAATTTATTACTCGCATTCGAACGTCTCAAATTAAATATTTATTGATTTGCTTCTGTTTTACCACTCTCCTGTATCAATCCCCATTAATTGTATAAAATCCGTCCTACTCTCGTACGTAATTACCGATTATATACAATTATATAAACGTATACTAATAACGCCGGGACTCCACCGGTCGAACCCTGCACCTTAATGTTCTTCTCCTTTTATTTTATTACTTTATTATTACTCGGATACAATTTTATTTTTTACCTTTAATTTGACGTAATCGTTTTATTAATGCCGTTAGACCGTGCCTGTTTGATCCGTCGTGTAAGTATGTCGCTCTATTATATTATTCCCTCTCTCTTTCTACAAAAACACACACACACAGATATATATATATATATATGTGTATATATAATGGTAATTTTATTACATCTCGCTTCGGATTACGAATGTTATAAAGTTTTTATTAATAGCTTTGAAAACGTTTCGAGTACTCGTCGACTATTCGGGTTTGAATGTTTTTATTTGTGCCGTGACATGTCTCCTGTCCCTCAAGTTCTGACGTACACGTCTCGGACGGTGCATCGGATTGTTCCAGAAGTAACCGACGTACACAGAAAAGTTCGAAGTGGAGACGGGGAGAGCCCGAGCTAACTTTTCTTTCTCAAAGTGACGCTTCTGGCACTTCCGATGAAGAAGTTTATGGTTTCGGGGGAACGACTAATTCCTTAATGTAGTTACCTGACCCGTGTCTACACCTTAAAAAGGTTTCCTGGGAACCTTGGACTGATTTTGTTTAAACCAAGTCATTACGGTCGACTTCACGACTTTGTCCGTAATTCAATTTTATTTTGTTGTATGGACGTTTGTCCCCTTGGTACTGAGCCTGGTAGACGCCGAACAGGAAAATCTGAATGTGGGGGGATGTTTTTCTGAAGTGCACCCAATCGAAGGGAGTTAAACCGAATACCCAGAGTTGCATAGGAAATTCCATAGAAAGAAGAGTTGGTCATTCTGGTTTGAGAGTCACCCTGGGGATGAGTGTCCAGAAGAAAACGAGTACTCACCCTCTTCGTCGCTTCCGATCATCCTGTACCGATCGTATCCACTCAGGTTCCTGTAGGGTCCTAGCCCGAAGTCGTCTTTCGTCCACTGCAGCACTCCGCTCTTATTTATTACCCTACAGGGTAGCGTCACCCTCGATCCAACGATTGCCGTCTGATTCTGCGGCTCCATGGCAAATCTTTGCTCTTCGTAAGGCGTGCCCGGTGCACTTTGGATGGTTACCAGTGCGGTGGTCAGCAACAACCACCTCGAAGCCATTTTCAATCTGTAATAATAAAAATAAAAGAAAAACAATTATTTTGTTGCCCTGAGTGGTCGCACACGTCACGGTCTGCCACACTCCCACGCGCGACGAATGAAAGAAAACATTCCATAAAAATTTAATGTTGGGTTTTTCAGGTACGACAACAGGACCTGGCGGGAGCGTTTGGAGAAGCGGGGGCTCCGTATGGGTCACCCGAACAGGAAAAACCTGATTTCGACATCGATCAGTCTCAAATCTGATTTGTCTGTGCCAACAACCACGACCCTCGGGGGCCTACGACCGATTTCGGTGATTCATGTTTGTTTGCCGAAAACAAGACAGGTGACCGTGATGAGTCCGTGTCAACACCAGGTCTGTGAGAATGTGCCACCCGTGCGGTGGAACGGGGACCCGACGCTCCAACACTTTCTTTCATTGACGAAAACATCTGGAGAGATCAAAGAAAAATGCGTCCGCAGATACACAAACACATGGGTTGTATAGTGAAGTGTATACAAAATGTCCGACTACACTCGTTCGTCCGTCCGTCTGTCTGTCTGTCTGTGCGTCTCTTCCCATTGAAAAAACCTCAAAGAGTAATTTGTTTTCATTTTAACAGAACATCGGTTACGTGTACACGTCGAGTGAAGGGTTGCTCTTATCGATTACACCCCGACGGAATCTCGCATGCCGACGAGAGGTTTGTTACTCGAATATTTACAGTGAGGTGTACACGACCGGAAAACCTTAGCTGCGGGAAGTCGTCCGTGGCAAGACGCGTGAGAAGTCTGTTGAAGCCGAAGAAAGCTCGAACGTTTGCGTTCAACAGCAGCAATTTTTTTTTTCAAAACAAACAAAGAAGAAGAAAGCAGCGTGACGGACTCGTCGAACCTACAACCGACTCGTCACCGCCACACAAACTCTAACATCAATCTTCGACTTCCTCCGTGACGACACACTACTTTGTAATTACACACTGTCCTTCCTCCCATGCTGAGTAACTAAATAAAATCAATTTGAAGTCTTTCCCTTTTTCCGTTAACCGCTTCATTTCGGTTAGTTACAATCTCATTAAGTTCGGAGATGTCCCTTTAAAATTCGTAATTACAACATAATGGACGCGTGCGAGGGAAACGGAAAGAGCCAAGTTTAACCGTAAACCTTGTTACAAAATGAAAAAAAACCACCATCGGGAGCTTAAAATAAAAGAACTCAACCGAAAGAAGAACTGCCAGCCGAGTTTAAAAACAGGAAATAGTTAAATACTTCCAACGCTACTTACGTCTCAAACGAAAAATTGTATATACAAACAACTCACTTAGTGCCAGCTAAACACTCGGTTTGGTCTAGTAGTTCTCTTTATCTCTCACAGAAATAGACACTTAGTCAGACCCAAACACCAGTACTTTTGGGCTTTCCTACCTCGAAACGAAGCGGTTTGAGCGGGTGGGGGCTGATCAAAACAACAACGGAGGCTCGCAAGGATACAGCAGGCCATGTTTCATACAATACAAATAACTAAAACCTTCTCCTCCAACAATAGAAATTATTCACAAAGATGTTCAATGGCGCTAACCCAGACGGTAATAAAATTATGGAACAAAATAAAAGAGGATTACTGGTGGCGACAGTACCCGTCCCTGAACGCGACCACTCAACGCACATTTGGTACTGTGAAAAACGCACAACTACAGTTGTGTTGTAGAAGTTACTGGTACGCGTTACGAGTGTCTCCGTTCTCGGGTACTCTTGAGGATTTCTACGCTCACGTGACACTTCCATCCGATCTAAAATAAGTCTGAGGGATCTCATTCGATCCGTCAAACAAACGATCCACCAAATTCCGAAGCGAAACGTAAAGTTGCAAAGAGGCGGAATGCTTAATTGGATTAATCAGAGAAATGGTTGCTTCTTGTGCTATAAATAGAACGAAATGAATTGGGGAGACGGGGGATTTTGGTGGATTCGAGTGAGTAACACGGGAAATCCACGACGGTGAGGGTACTCTCACGCCCTTACCTTTCCTCGATAACCCTTTGAGCGGGAGCCAACTCATTCATTCATCCAGTCCAACACGTACTTGCTACAACACTCCGCACGGTAAAACGTATATAATAACTACACCGCGGACAACATGATCAGAACTTCACTTGACGGTAACCCAACTCAAACTGGCGAGCACAGAGGTACCTGAAGGTTGGTGTTTCGCGAGCAGGTAGACACCTACGAAAGGTCATTGTGTTCGGATGGAAACCTTTCAGTTCATTCATTCATTTCAAAACCACCAGGAAAGGATACTTCAGGGTACCGAGACTAAAAGTCTCCCCTACGTCTGGTCCGCTAACTGCTCTTCCCATGTACATGTAAACCACAAGTAAAAACCGTTGTACCGTACCCACGGCCGTGGCACTAGACCTCTCCTACTAGTCACACATTCGAGCTCCATTTTTTTACTCTCTTCTGCTTGTTATTCATACACAGCACCCCGTGTAATAATTTCGTGCAATATATCAAACCGTAGCGTATCGTTTCGGTGAAATTTGTATTCAACGAGCGCTCCACTGTCCCCGCCACTTACACACGACTCGTTTTCTTCGTGGAACAGCCGACTTATTACCCGGGTAATAAAAAGAAAATAACACTCTCGGTAAGGAATTTGACTTACTTTCTTCCTCGGTGAAGCTCGCGCAGAGCCCAGACAGACACCACACACGCGGGTGCAGAAACTAGCCGAGGGAGTTACCGAAATAGTTTCCTGAACTATCGGAATGGAATTCCGAGTTGACACCACTCCAGGTGAATTAATCCAAATCCTTTTTCCCTTGGATTCCTTCACATCAAAGACAACGTAATTATTACTGGTAATTAAACGCGTTCACACAAAACACGGACTCCTTTGCCCGGTCATCGAGTGGTAATAAACGGCGGAAACCGCATGTCACTTCTCCTGACGTTCCTTCCATCGACCGGATTCTCTCCATCTTGGAAAAGAATTCTGTGACGGAGCGAAACGTCTAGGTGTACGCTTGTTACCCGTCAGGTAATTAAGAGCAAGAGGAAAGACACCGGGTCGTATAACTATATATGTACATAAGTGCGTGTGCATGCTCGGGTTTGTATATGGAAAATCACTTTTGATTTTATTAAATAAATGAGGCGGTCGTCCGACAGGTTGCGCCGGCCAGGTAAAAAAACACGACAACTCAACCTCGTTTTATTACTTTATTTTTCTGTATGAATACACGTCTGCTCGTTTCTTCTGTACCACATGGACGAGGAGTGCAACTTTTACCATTAATTAAATTACGTTTCCATTTTAAAGACGTCCGCTTTTAAAAACGGATCAACCGTTAAAAGTCGTGGCACCAAGCGACTCCTACCACGCGAACGGGTTGCCAATAGCAAAACCGAATGAGATTTCTGCTGGTACGCAAAAAAAAAAAAAAAACTCACGTACCGACGGGTTTTTTATTTGAGAGTGGGTGTACCCGGGGATGCACACGCCACCCTGCGGCGCTTCTTCCTCAAGGGGTGTCTTCCTGGTCCGATGTTTTGCTCCCGCCAATTCAAACTCCCAGTTGATGCCTTGAGAAAGTTCAGAGTGTCGGACAGGCGGTCGACTCGACCGGAGGCGAATCGAAAAATACAAGTTTGTCTTCTCCGGTGGGTTTTTAATACGATAATTATTATTCGAACATGTTACCAGTGACAGCGAGTCAGATTGGATTTTTTTTTTGCTACCGGCAAGCGCCGGTTTTGGCTCTCGGACGCGACTGCACCCGACCGAGTGCAGTTCTCATTTTCCGATCGGACAAATCAACTTACTCTCATTCCACGAAACCATTTAAATTCTTGGTTTGTGGCAGGTATTAGTGTGGTTTCACGGACTTTACTTTCTGGGAGACGGGTGTCCTCCGGTGGAAACGCTCTTGAAGATTACGCATGCGTTTTTCCATTCCTGCAGAAATTTCGGTTTTTTTTTTAATTTTTTTATTGTTCCCTTTTCCCTCTTGATATTTAAAAAAAAAATGTTATTAGTTTATTTTCCGAGGGTGGAAACGGTGGTTAACCACCCTCATCCTTCCCCAGAATATATCGTTAAACAATGTGCGATAATTTCACACCCCTGGCGAACCTCAACATTGTCTTCAACGGGGGTTGATTCTCACGTTGTATAGGAAATTTCACGTGTTCGGAAGTGGTTTGTAGTGTTGATTTAAAACTGCTCCCCTGGAAAACTAGTTAAAAAAGGGAACCGACGGACAATTGAACCCCACGAAACGCAAGACCCTTATTAAAGGAGTCCGATAGGGCGTTTGGTAACAATAAAAACCACAAATGAGCTCTATTAATAATGTTAGTAATAACTTCATTTGATAGGATTCGGCGGCAGACAACTCGAGGTACCTGGCCGTGGTTGTACCTGAGTGACCTTCACGGGTCGAGTCCATCAGTTGACCGGAGAAAAAAAAACAGGTAACCGAAATCGAGTTGGCACCCGGTGTTATGATTGGTCAGTTAGAATCGGTCCAATTATATTAATTCTGGGCAGTGAAACCTGTGCCAGGTACCCGCACCCGAACATCCTTGAAGTCGTTAGGTTGAATTATCGGGTCGGAGTGCTACCCAAAGAGTTCCTTTCTACTATAAAGTCTCGGTCGTTTTATAATCTAACGATACGGACTTAAAGAGGACTTAATTTTAGTGGCTTCGGTGAAAAAGATGGCGCCCACGCGGAAACTATTTTCCAAAACTACAACTCCTGTACCGTAACTACACTTGGCATGGTCGCAAAATTAAGCGCTCATCCAGGTTATGTAAATCGGTGATGGACCATAAAAACTACATTAAAGTCCTTTAGTTTTTGTGACGCATTAAAAACGCATATAGTAAAAACTTTTAAGAAGGTTATCCGGCGTAGAATGTCTCTTTCCTTTGTGGAGTACCACACACAATAAAAAGATAACGTTCAACAGAGGACGTTTTATACTACTACTACAAAACTATATATACAAAAACACATTAATAAAACAAGAGGTCTTAAACCAAACGTAGTACGCAAAAGTTAGTCTCTGCACTAGACACTAGAGCGTCAGTACGAAGTCGTACCAGAGTACAGTAATTACGATACGCACTTTAATAATTCGATCGACTCACTACAAGCAACTTGAAAAAGCAGTTAGTCTAATCGTCGACATCTAAATCGTTCCACTACATAAAATAGTTTCCACGAACGTATCCGTGGTATTCGACGTCTACAACATTTAAATAAATAAAAAAAATTAGCGACCATAAAGTTGGTAATCTCCTCTCGGATAATCGTCAACGTGTCTGGTACCACGTCATGTCGGGTGCCCGGACGAAATTAATTGTTTTTATCAGTAACAGGTCAGTTGTTATCAGTGCGTCTGAGTGTCCGACTCTTATTTTCCTCTCGCACCTTGTTATTAACTCGGACATATTTATTATCCGTCTCATCCGTTTATGTATTTTACATTCTCATGTGCCCTCGCACAGACACACACACACACACCTATGTACATATATTATTACATTATCTTTACAGCATCAAGGTACGGGGAAACGAACAGCTTCGTGTCATTAATTGCCCGGTTAATTGAACGGTACGAAAGCGCCTGTCTCACTCTTGAACGACTCACCTTCTCCTAGATAAATACATAAACTATTGACAACGCAAAAGTTGCCCTGGTAAATTACAGGTTATGGTGAGGTGCGACGTCGAAGTCTCCGGGTATCGAAATCTTTTCTTCTCCCCGTGGAAGAAGACATCAATCGGAGGAGCCTGCGCGAAGAAAACACGCTGACGACGGTACCAGAAGTACCGAAGAGGAGGTAAACCAGTGCGACATACACGGGGTGTAGGGAGAGAGAGCGAGAGAGAGAGAGAGAGAGGGAGGGGGGGAGAGAGAGAGAGGGTGATTAGAAAATTCTAGAAAGAGTAACGTTTTTCGAAAGTGGTTTGATGTTGCCAAATTGTATTATATAGGAAATATTAAAGCTGTCACGAACAGACGACTCGGTTACTGTTTTCAACAATCGATACGTTTATTTTGGTTATTTGGTACTTGAGTTATGAAAGTAGTCAACCAGACTTCATCTCCACTACCCACGTCCTGCATCGCTCCTCCTCCTCTCACTCGCTTGTCCCAGGAAGATGTCATTAACATCGACATGAGGAAAGTTCTCACAAAGGAAGACAAAAAAGAAAAGCAGTCGATAAAGTGGACAAATCCTATCGGGTGTAACCTTTTTTTCCTTTGATCCCCCCCCCGCAAAAAAAAATCAACGAAGCCTTCGTGTTTTTTTAAATTAAAACCAAAAAGGAAACGTTTCTATTTTACGTTTTTTTTGTGTGCGTCTGCGATTGGCGGCGGGGGTGCGCAACATCAAACCTCCTTCATCACAGACTTCGGAGTCCCCCAAGCGCTGCCTCCCCATCCGTCCCCCCAAAAAAAAGAAAGAAGAAGAAGAAGAAGACAGAACACGTAATCGCAAAAAGTATATAAAAAAATAGCACAAAAGTAATAAAAAAACACGCAAGAATAAGCGCATTACCGCTCGAGGCAAAGGAACAGAAAGACAAAAAAAAGGAAGAAAACGGTGAAAGCCTTTCACTTTCCCCCCAAAAAAAGGAAAATTGTTTTTGAATTTTCCTTTGACTGCGACGAGACGGCAGAGAAATATTTTCCTTTTTCTTATCATCGCGCCACTCAATCTCTGCCTTCATTTAATTATTTGTCTAAGTTGCTTCTTCTATTTCGTGCCTTATCTAGGCGAGCCTAGTTAGCCCCGCTCCTCCCCTTCTCTCTCTCTATCTCTCCCCCCCACCCCTGTTCCACGTCATCTGTCATGGCTGGTCTTTTCCTCTCAATTTGTCTATCGCTCCGTTCCTTTCTATTTGTTTTGTTTTTATTAGCCGCCCTCCTCCTCCTCCTACTTTCTTCTTTCACTTTTCCTCCTTTCCTCTCACCCTGTTCGTTCACCGTTCTCACAATTTCACTTTTCGTATTTTCCTGGTTCTTCTGGTTCTCCACCGTCCTCTTCCGTTCTTGCTTCTCGTGTCAGAGAAGCATTCATTTTTCCATTTTATTCCTTATTCCCACTTCATTTCCCTTTCTCGAATAAATTTCTCCGGGTAAGAAAGCAAAAAGAAGAAGGAGAAGAGTATTAAAAATGATAAATCAATCGTAAATAAAGACAGCATAGGGTTAATAGCGTTTTCCTTTCCTTTTATTTCATCTTTTCCGGTTCTTCTCGCTTCTCTTGGCTCGTCTTAAACCGTTTCCATCTCGTCCTTCACATCCTTTTGCTCTCGTTCGATGCTTTCCTCTCTCTCTGTCCCGGAGACTCCCAGAAAAAAAAAGAAATCTCCTTTTCCGGCGTCCTAAAAACGTCAACGGGAGCAATAACAATTTTTATTAATTTTTTTTACAAAAAAATCTCACGTTTGGGATTCGCCCAGCATCCACAACTTCGAGAGCCGAGCCTGGAGCCCGGCACTGAGAAACTCTCCACTCCTCCTGTGCCTGTGCCTGTGCCACCACCGCCGCCGCCATCACCCCCCTCCCCCATAAGAAAACAGTTCAACATTCTTCATTCCTGTCGTGATGGAATCCGAACGAAAAAGCGAATTTCCTAGACCAATGCAACGACATGCGACGTCACACTAGTCGGGAATTGTTCGTAGAAAAGCTATATAGTTCGTGTTGTTTCACACACACATTTCGATCGTTTACTCTGACTTTGTTCTCTCCATTAAGACCATCAATTTCTGAATCGACTACTCGCTCCTGCTCTTTTACTGTGAACATTTGGACGGATTGGTCGAAAGAGACCATTCCTTTCGACGAATCATTGGGTTTAGGGTAAGGAGTACACTTCTTCCATCTCCACACACATACATGACAACCAACACTTTTAAATTGTTGTTACAATACCCCATGTAGACAGTATTCGTCCCGTACTACTTTAAAATGAACCGAATTTCTGTTGTTTCTTTCTTAACTTCCTTAAAAATGGAGTCTGGGGTGCACACCGCAAAACAAATTCGTCCCACGACTGGTCTCCGGCACAATTGATTTTACCGTCGTCACCAACAAAGTTATTTTGGTTCGTCTCGAGCCGTTTGACTGCCAGATGCTACGAACTGTTTGTCCACACCGTCATTTTTATTACTCAAATAAAATCCTCTTTCGATTTAACAATCTTAGATTATGAGTTGTGGTGTTGACTACTAAAAAAAAACCTGTATATTATTTAACGTATTATTTATTAGACTTTCTAAATTATCCGAGAGATTTCCCAATGTCAGGAGCTAACACTGGATAGACCGACATCCCTTATTATCACTCCCGGAATAAGTTTGTTTATTGCATCCTGCTAATCATAAATAATATTTTCAAGTAGTTCCACACACACACACACACACAACCGATTCTGATGGTCACTACATTTAATATTAACGCCATATTATTAAACAAATATTACAAATATGAATAAGCCTCGTGTTTTTGCACATAAGAGTTTTACTGTACGAGTCGTACTGAAGTAAAATTAAATGCTTCAAATGCTTAAATAAATAAAATAATAAATAAATAAATAATAATGATCATAAAGCTAAATAGATAATAATAAAAAGCTGCTCAAAAATACTTCGAGGTTGTGATGATGTAATATAAGGTATAATATAAAGATAAGTTTCAAGAATTTTTCTAATTCCTCGCTCTTATTAAAAACATGTAAAACTGCTCCCTGTTAACTTAATCAGGTAGAATAAAATACACACACTCTCTCTCTCCCTCTAGTATAAGTAACTATAATTATATAGTGTATAATAAATGACTTCTATATTACCCACAACGGGCTACTAGTAGAGAATGAGATAGAGTATTTAACGGATTTTTTAATCACTGAGGTCTCTGTTGAGAAGGCTGTGCACCACTCTAAAGTTCGACCACGTCCAATTCAATGGGCAAACGATCAGACAGACAGACGGTCAGATTAATAAATAAGACCGGGGGAAAGGAGAAAAAGGTTCGACAGAGCGTAACAAAGGGAATGTTCGAACCGACACCCAAGACCCGAAATCTCATACATCAAAACTAACAGATGTCGTGGAGGGGAAGACGAATCGGTCCCGGCGGATACCTGGCTGAAATCCAGGAGGACTGACCAACCTGGGGAAACGGGGCAGACCAAAGGTAACGGGAGAAGTAACCACTCCAAAAGGCCCAGAAAAGAAAAACACTCTGCTCGGTTAGACCGAAACTATTTTCACTAGGATAGTTGGTGGGAAGCTTAGCGAGGCTCTGGGTCTTTCGCTAGTGTCAGAAGAGAAGCGTCAGCCCGAAGTGGATCTATCAACTCTCCGATCTGATTTATTGATTGTGAACTAGTTCCGGATTTTATGTAAACAGATAGTTAATTTTAACTGCCACCATAAAACTGCTAGTTTCTTTGTTTAAAACCTCCAAACGGAGCTGGGGAAACTACTAATAAAAATCCGCCGGGAGAAGTCGTAAAAAAAGGGGGGGAGAGCTTTTGATTTGATTTAATTGCTGGGTAATGAGAAAGGTCAGAGAGAGAGACGTTGGCAGTGATGAAGTCCTCACTCGGTGAGTACCCGTCTGAGTACCAAAAAATTAAGGGACGCGTCAGAAATTCCTCGCGGTAGGTTGACCACTTGGACGAAACATCAAAGCGTCCCGGTTCATTTTTTCCGATAACATCAAAGTGATGTTGACTTATATTAATATTAACATGAATTTTATTATTTTGCTTGTCTTCTTCTTCTGCAGTCTCGAACCGACCGACAATAACCGGTCTTCCTCTGGAAGAAAAGACACAAAAGCCGGAGATGAATGAAAGTGAGGTCGAACGACATCAATCACTCAATGCTTGACGTTAGGTGACGTTGTAAAATTTGAAATGTTCTTCTTCGGCGGATGGTGGTGGTGGTGGTGGGGGGGGGGGGGTAAACAGACACACACAGAGTGTGTTTTTACTACACAGTGATGTAGTGATGTTACGTGTGCGAGTACAAATTGTAAATGGTGAGGTCGGTGATGTTGGGAGGGAGATCAGTGACGAAGAGTTCCGAGTCCTGACTGGGGCCCCAAATGATTGCGTCGGTCCTGTCTCCGGCAGACGGGGCCAAAAACCTCAGAAGCCTCCGCAATTCGCCTCCCTCCATCTTTTCCTTCTCTCCCGGGCGTTCGAACGGATTCACGTGGTCTACACCCCCGGGGCTGACACTCCGTAAGTTTTAGAGAACCGCCAGGGCGAAGTTAAAAGTCCACATGTCTCCTCCTCGGCGTATGAATATTCATGGGACACTTGACTCACTCTACTTAATTTCCATTCTCACACTCTGCTGCACCTACCCGAATCATCCCTTTTGTCCGGTCTAATTTTTCATCCCTCCGGCTCGTCCTTCCGACTCTTTTCTCTCTCTCATCAGGTGATTATCCGAGTCGGTGTCTACCTCTCCGGCTACCCAACAAAAATTTAAAGAGTCTCCGGTTGCCATTTTAATTTTATCGGGGCAGGTGGACGAGAGGGGTTCCTAATTAATTGATAATTTATTACCGTTCCGGTGATTTAAACCGAAAGCAAAACCTGGAAATGATTAATACGTTTCACACTGACTGTACGTGTGCTCTGCATTTGACCGAATTGATTTATGCCGTGCGAAACACAATTATACAGACGATTATTAACATAAATAAGACACTCTGTTACATGCGAATGAACAATCAATACCCGTGAAATATACAACGTATTATTGTTTGTTTGTAACGCGCGTACATTTACTTGAATTTGCCGCTGTTCGATATGCACACGTCCCAACTGCCTACAACCCAAAGGTATACTACAAATTTAAAAAAAAACTAAGTACAAAAGACGTTTATTAAAGACATAATTTAAAAAATGAATTCTTATTAATAATAATAATAAAAAAAATGACATTACCGTAGTATACCACTCACTCGTACACTAATTTTCTTCTATATATTATGTATATATTATAAACATAAAAATTAATTATATAGCTTCCAATTAAGGTGTTTTGTATAATACAGACTGCGATCTGTACTAAAAATTATGTCTCGTCGAAAAAACATACAATGGAAAAGAACTACGTGTGGTACTCATGTACACATCAACATTTATATTAAGACATAACAATCGGCTGCAGTGTGGTCTGTAATTCGATAAAACTATATATTATATAACTGGTACGTTCGAAGTATTCGACTCGTTACTTGTATATTTCAATACGATATCGTATTTCCAATATATCTGCTGTTCTCTACGTCTATTTCTAGTAGATTATATTCGTATTACAGTAGAGATATTATTTTTTTTCTCTCTTTAGTATGTGTACATATTTACTATATATATTGCATTTTTATATTTCTACCTGCGCCCTCGGTAGAGGTCCGTTGCGTATCTCCCACCCGTCTACTAAAAACCCTCAATTCGGTAATAAATGGAACATTTCGTATTATCGATATTAAATACAACAAAGAATTTATTTCTAATACCACGAAAAAAAAACCTTTCCTCTACACAAAGGTCCACAGACTTTCTTTACGCGAGAGTGCACTTAAGACTTCAAACTCCCTTTCCGGTCAAAGGAGTAAAAATGCAGTAATTGGAACTACCAGGCTAGA
Organism: Polyplax serrata; assembly: GCA_037055365.1. Taxonomy (NCBI): domain Eukaryota; kingdom Metazoa; phylum Arthropoda; class Insecta; order Psocodea; family Polyplacidae; genus Polyplax; species Polyplax serrata. Next base: position 8,311,440 of record JAWJWE010000038.1, on the reverse strand, counting down.
GAGAGAGAGAACATAGTCGACAGAGGAAGATGAAAACCTTTGAGGGACAAGGTCGCCTTTGAGAAGTTCACAAGCAGCAAAGGCAAAGTTCCTTCTACCAAAAATCAACCCCGTCTTTGTTTGTTCGGTCACCTCATGTCGGGGCGTAGTCCAATTATTTACAATTAGTCATGCGATCGACCAATCAGACACGGCCTACGAAGAAGTGAAAACAAAAAAATCTATGAATTGTATAAAAGTGGAACTTGAACTGAGCAGAAGTTAGCGAACTGACACAAGACGGGTGTTTTAAAGAGTTCCGACGTGGGGACACGATAGAACAAAAGTAGTGTTAAAACACATCTTTCAGCATAACTGTACAGATCACGAAAACTGGAACTTCGGAGGAGTTCTACACAATGAACGAAATTGTCTGCTTGTCTCTGTGTGTGTGTGTGTGTGTGTGTGTATGGTAAAGCAATAACAACTACATTCATTCCTGTTTAACATTCAAGTTAAGCGTGGCTCGGTGTATACTCTGAGCGTTCCTCCGGGACCGAACAATATTTCGAAATGTTCCTCACGAACGGGAAAGCATAAAAGAACATCTTCGACCGGCCAAAAAAAGCACAAGGGAAAGTCGCTGCCGCTTCACATCCCATTTAATGAGACGAAGATGGATTGTTGCGATGTAAGTTACAACGCTCGTGAAATCAATAAATCACCACTCTTGTATTAACAAACGCAACGAAATTAGGGTTGAAACGAAGAGTCACGACTAAGGAGAACCGAGGAGGGAGTAACAAGAACAACAATATTTGGGGGGGGGGAAAAGAACATAGAAACATAAATGAACGTAGCAATCACCGATGAGAAACGAGTTCTTATACATTTTCTGAGAACAGAACAAATCACGGGAGCAAATCTGATTCTGAGACGAACAAACTCGATGGAAAGAACTCGGTTCGAGACGACCCGCCACTGAACGTATCTGTTTACATACAACCACAATAAAAAAGAAATGGTCTAATAAAGTTGATTACACGTCCACCACTGCCCCGACTTTTTCGGATTAAAATGTTGAACGAGTCTCCGGCGAGGAAGACGTGGCAGCAGTGTGGGAAGAAGGAAATCCTTTTGCGTTCGAAAGGTTGAGGACGTTCACCGAGAAGCGCACGACGAACTCGTAGAAACCCGTGCGTGCGCGGCAAAGTCAGCTCAGACTTTCTCTCCCAAACCTTTGGCTCCGCCATCTTTTGAGCACTTCCAATGTGCAATCAATTGAAAATGATAAGCTATTTTAACTCTGTATATAATTCTGAAAAACAAACTTTCCGAGTGAAACCATTTTCTCTGACGAAAACAATTCCACCTGGACTTACACGCACACACACACACAAAGATGTTTCACTCGACTGAATCTCTCCATCTGCGATTTCTAGACTAACTTCATCTGACATTGACCTGACTTTTTCTCCTCCTTCTCCCTGTCGATTTATTTTCTGCTTCAACCCCTGTGATTGCTCTCGTTCAACTGCACCATCGCGACTGCATTCGAGTGCTGCACATCGGTCTCTCCTGCTACTCCTACTACTTTCCTTGCACGTCTTTTTCCTTTGACGGGGAATAACGCAGAAAATCCTACTGTTCCTACTGATGTGTCCAAGTCTTTTAGAATGTTTAACAACAAAAGGAAGTTGTACTACCTTAAATTCAACTCCTGGACGGTACCTAAACCCTCACTACCTCGATGCCTCTCAATATTGTCGACGACCGTGTCAACACGTACAGAACTTAAATGTGAATTGGTGTTGTTCCAAGGATAACATACACGGCACGACCGCACATTAAGTCGTGGTACAAGCAACGAGGAGTCCAGATGTACCCTGGTATATAGTAGTGTCTCCACTCATGCGGTACGTTATCAATTACAACAACGTGGCAGAAGATGCGCGACAGCTTTAAGCTCAATAATTTAAAGTCACTCACTCAGCGCCGCGAGATTTTTCTCCTTTACAAGAGGATCCCTCTCCGTTCGCTCCCTCAGGAGCTTCCTTCATGCCAACGACAACGAGGAGACGACGACTCCTTTTTTGTGTTGCGTCTATGTTTACTCCAACGGAAGACAATTGCAAACGGGGAGGGGTTGTTCCACTCATTACGAGTGAAATTTACGGTCAGTCTCCCAAGTGCCAAGAGATAAACTTTGGGGGGGGGGAAGAGAAGGAGAAAGCAGAGAAACAAAAGGACAAGACTCGAAAAAGTTCCATTTTCTGTTGTCCCAGCAGTGGCAAAAAAAAAGAACCGGTTAAAAATGAAACTCTGTGCCAATCATTCATTTTCTTTCGGGTCTCCCTTCCCAGCTGAATACCTTTTTTTCACAAGCAATTTCATTTCGAAATTAAATGGAAGGAGACCAGAAGTTAAAAAAAAAATGTGTGTGTGTGTATATATATATAATATTGGTAGTGCTCCGGAACCCTCGTTTCCCGGATATTTATATATGCACGAAAACATACACACACAAACACACACACGTGAATTTACACTCTTCAAGTAATTACAAAGTGGATTTTCAAACGTTAAAAAGGGAGCCGTTAAAAACCATTTGAAAAGAAAAATAAAAGTAAAAAGGTCCGTTGCTGTTCCTGTGGGGCGAACGCAACTCAGCTCGAGCTTTTAAAACTCGCAGCGGCGGAAACAAAACGAGGAGGAACCGTGGCGCACCTGTACCTGTTTATTTTTCTTTCCCTGTGATACTTGTACGACAGTTGTGAAAGTGCTGAGTACGAAGTGAAAAAATGCACCACGTGAGAAGGAAAACGTGCACGTAACCCACGTACAAAATTATGGCGTTTCTATGAGTTGTCGTGTGTTAGAGTTTTTATTGATATTATTACAATGTATAAAACTGAAAAACACTAGAGAGTAAACTATGGTTGTAGTTATATACAAAATACAACTCAAATAACCATTAATTATTAAACCGTTATTAATATATATACATTTATAATTATTCACATTATTTATTATTACTTATTAAGGTATTATTACAATACTTAATTAAACCAATATTACACGTGTTCATTTCAATTAACCTCACTAACATAATTAAATAAATTGACTTATTGAATTATTACATTTAATTATATTTATGAAATATTATATAAATGAAATTATATTTTTGGTGAAAGATGTTCACTTTTGTGGTGCTTAAACATGCTAAGGTCTAGATAATATACATAGTCTCTCTAAGCTCTTTGTGGAAAGAAACATAGAAGTACAAAAACACACGTTCGAATTTACGACTTAGCAGTCCAGTCGTACGAGGGGAAAAACATATACATACATACATATATATAGTTATACGTAATGTGTGCACAAGTAAAGTATATACTTGCGTGTAAAGTATACATAGTTTTATAATTTCATTAGCTACGAAAGTTTACAGAGCGTTACACGAGAAAGGAAAGTACATAAAAGGAGGTTTGTGTTAACTTAATAACTTATCTGACATGGCTGCGGTACTATTTATCTAATAGTTTTGGAAGTGAGGAAAGCCCCGCGATGGGAGACGAAACATTCGAGGAAGTAGCAAAAATCAGAGACGCGATTGTTTCAAACTTTGACCGGAGAGGGTCTTACCAAGAATCCATTCCTTGTTCTCTATTTTACCACTCCACTGTCTCAGTTTAAAATTAGAAATAGAAATAGACGCGATCGCCGTCTGGTCGACACAAATTTCCACTTGGCAGTCGGAGCGATCGCGGGGAGGACTCTTTAGGATTTTTGGGGGAGGAACCCGGTGACAATGTGGCAGTGCGTCGTCTTTGCTCTCACCCCAAATGGAGACAAACAAAAATAGAACTCTGAGTTAACTCCGCGATCGAAAAAAGCTCGATGGGATCGATTGACAGGCCAACCATCCCCTACAGGTGTTATTAATTACTTGTGAGGGAGCTGAAATGCATAGGAAAAACTAAGTGACTCGCTGTTGAAGTAAGTTAATCACAAAATTTCTATTGAATATAAAATTAGTCAAATTTTAAGTTCCTTCTACGGTACTCCCGTTGGAACCTCAACTACTTTCCCCAGTTTCCTTCAAGAGTTCACAAGTTTGACGGTGCATTAATTAGTCACGGACTGAAGCCTCTCGAACTATGCCCAAGTGACGTAGACCAATTGAACCCTGACAAAGAGAATCTGTACATGTGTGCTAACAGACAAAATTAAGTTCTTGTACCTATTAAAGATAGTAATCAAATTAAGTCGCAACTTCGAAGAGTGGCAACTCCGGCAACTTCAATTTTGTTGTTAAAAAAGAACTCATAGACGTGGACAACCCTGAGTAGACGATTTTTTTTGTAGAAACAAGTCTAGAAGTTCCCAAGAGTCTGTGTTATGCATAAGAATGCGTTTTCATACTGCAACTTCGAGAACTTCAATCTAAGAACTCAGATAATGACGTAACGTCTGAAGTTCCTCAGCCGCGAGGTTAAATCAGGGTATGTGGCGATCGTTACAAGAAGTGGTTTATACACCAAAGTTCAGAACTTTCCAAGAGTTTAAGTTTGGACACAAGAAAATATTTTGACTCCTGGGGACTCAATGGATATTCAATAAGTTCTAAAGTTCCCAGTGGAAGGGTACGTTAGCAGACCAGTACAAGTCCAAAATGTTTACCTGAATGAATCTTTACTCCCTAAAAGCCCCCGAGAACTTATGGAACAATACCAAGTACGCCGTAATTCCTAAAGTTCCCGAGAAATTAAGGAGTCAGCCTACTGCAATCCCACAGAACATTTTAATTTCAGATTTTAGTACAAAGTTCCGGACGAGAAAAGTCTCACTTAAGGTGTGCCACACGACAATCACAACGAGAACTCCACTGCCACTCTTTTCTCTCTGAGACTTCCCCAGGATTCCGACCGAACGATTCCTTCGGTTTCCGTTTCCGGCGGACACAAAAGAATTCCTTCCCGCGTCGAGTTTCAAGAGACGGAAAAATCCCTCTCGTCCACGACAATCGTCTAATTAATTTCCCAATCAATGGAATCAATTAAGAAACCGATCGATCGGGTGACGTTCTTCTTCCGTCACTTTCCAATTAAATTACTTGTGTCGGACGCTCTTCGCTTTTCGATGTTAATTGGGAGCAAGTTGCCTTTCCGGTTGTGGAAGTCTCATGTCTGGTGCTCAGGTACCCGTACCCGTACCCGTACCAAAAATTCTTCCCCACGAACGGGTTCCGGCTGCGTCTGTAAGTCACGGACCGACTAATGAACTTTATTCACTTAGAAACAATATAGGTAATTTCAATATTAATAAAAGACATTAAAAATTCACGCGATTCAATTTTATTTTGAATAGTTTTAAATTTTCTGTAGGTGCAACATGTCATTAGAGGGCCCTCCATTCTCTGTCTTCTGCTGGGGAACTCGTCTCCCCTCCCTCCCCCCCCCCGGGAACCAGAAAACGGTAATTACGATCGTTCGCATTGGTAGTATTCATAAAATGTTTTATTAATTAAGGAAACGCGGGACATCTCCTTATGTGACGAGGCAATTCATGTACGACGTGATTCACACGGGACCCTAGGAATCGACAGGGACTGTCGGAAGGGAGAAGTTCCACGAGATCGGGAGGAACGAGAGTTAAGGAGTCAACGTCCTCCTGAGCGAACTCAATCCGGTTAAGTTCCACAGATTAAGTTAACTTGGCCCTCAAAAGTTTCCCCGTAAATATCACGTAAAGGGCAATTTAACGGTTCGCTATATCTACATAGTAACTCTGTAGAATAGTTATGGAAGTGGTGGTAGTGTGTACATTACATAATGTACACATAATGTAAGAGTACTGCGATAATTGCGTGGATAGAACTGATGTAAATATGTTCAAAGAAGCAAGTGACTCCTTAGATTAAATATAAAGATCCCTTACGTACTCATAAGTAGAAGATTTTATTTTTATAATACCTAATGAGTAAATAATATACATAATAATATTTTTATTGTACAAGTACAGTCTCGTCTATTCATCGTTTACTGAAAGCCAACAAAACAATAATTATAAATTCTTGAACCTAGTAAACCCCCTCCCTCCATTACCCAAAACCCAAAGTAAAACTTAAGTATTGGGTAGAGTAAACTTTAAGTTTCCATTGAGGGTTGAACTCATTGAAGACAACCACTCGCTACAAGGATGGAGGAGGGACTGCGGTTATGAGAAACGACACAGGAAAGGACAGGGCAGTCGAAACGTTGGGTGCGGTCGCGTCTGTGTGTGCATTGTCTTAACAAAAGGGAACAGAAGGTACATGGAAGTGAGCCTGAAGAGAGAGAGAGAGAGAGAGAGAGAGAGAGAGAGAACAAATGTGTTGGGAAGGTTAGTGAGACACGTCACAACAAACAGAACCTAACAACGTCAACAATTAACTTCTCGATAAAGAACGGAGAACAAACCACGACAAGATTCGAGTTACCATAACAATGCACCTAACGACAGGTCTCACGTGGGAGTGACAAAAGGCGGCCAACTCGAAGTCAGGTACGAAACGAAAGAAACAACAATGAGAAAGGAAAGAAGCAACGTCAACAGCAACAGGTCGGTCAGGTGTTTAACTCACGAAAGTTCAGGTTCAACCGGCACTCGGAACTCACCCCCAGGTTCGAAGAGGAACTGCTCACCTGCAAGGGGAAAAGACACAACAAGTAAGTTGGGGAGGTACACTGGGGGGTGGGGGAGAGGGAGGATAGGGCCCCGAAATAAAATCCACCGTGGAGCACGTGCGAACGGACCGTCACCTCTTTCTTTCAGGTTTTCAGGTTTCTCTACCTTTCCCCCTGCGGTTTCCAATTGCTTCACCAGCATAACGAGAATCGCATTGTGCTTAGCTTTGGCTTCTGTCACAAGGACACGTCCACACGTACCGTCAACCTGTACCTGAAACCTGAGACCGTTCACGTTGGTCTTCTTCCTATACACTTCCCCGGGGTGTGTGTGTGCGGGGAGGAGAGGTGACGCCACGACAAACCGAACCTGATCCCGGTTATTTGCTTAGTTTCCCTTTTTCCCATTCCGCCATTTTTTTTCTTCGCTTATCATCTCGTGGCCGTAGTCGACCGCGACTTTTCACTTCTTCGCTCTTTTCAGAGTTCGAGTTTCGTGTGCAAAAATCTGACAGGAAAGTAAATTTTACCATGCACGCGTTCATTTGCATCGGATGCCGAATGCAACGCACGTACTCCCGGAGTAAAGTAATACGCTTTGGAACGAGTTCCGTGATGGGAACTTTTAAACCTGCGAGAAGAAAGGAGCAGTGAGGACGACTGAGGAGAGAGAGAGTGCGGGAGATAAACCCGTTAAGGTCAAGTTGGAACCGAGTTCTCGTCGGAACAACAACATGAGCTGACCGACAGCCAACGAGAACGAGTTCCAGACAGAGAACTGCATGAAACTTATGTGACACTACGAAAGCGTTTCATCGCAGTCGGCCAAGACTGCAACCGGTTCGGGTGGTTGACGGCCCATCGAGTACTTCGACACCACTCACCGTTTTCGTCAAATCTCGACGGAGTTCTGCCAAGTTCCGACATGTCGACAACTCCACGTGAAAAACAAAACAAAAAATAACCCGCGTGCACAGGTGTCGAAACCAACTCGCACGGAACGCGTCGCAAATTCCGACTGATGAATTTCACCAATTTCTCAACGAGTTGTATTTCTCACCTGGCTCACCACGCAGAAAAACTAAATTGGACGAAAACGCTCGCGTAGTTTCCGATTTCGCTTCTTTTTGTTTAGTCGACAACACGGACGGATGGACGTCGTCAAAAACTCAGAAGCAGTGCGTTTCACTGGGTTGTGCTCGGGGATGGACAGGTGAGCCTTCCACCTGACCTTACGATTTTAATTTTTCCAAGATTGGAAAGTCAACAGGAACAACAGCAGAGAGAGAGAAACGAGTCTGCAGAGGAAAAGGAACCGGAAATCGAAAAGGATTTCCGTTCGGCAAATTGTATTTTTCTTACCCGTCAGAAAATCAGCAGCTGTTGTTTTCCGTCCTGCGGGTACCTGCACGGTTTCCGCCATCTTGATTTATTTTGCTTTTCTGACTTTCTTTGCACGGGGGGAAGTGGTCTAATCTCTCGCGTTCGTTCACAACCATTTTCATCGGGGGTGATTTTGGTCTCCCAGTCGCCGCGTCGGGCCACCCCAAGTGGAGAGAACGACATAACAAGGAGAAGAAAAGTTCTAATTATAAAATTTTTCAAAGTCTCAGACTGTAGTCAGACGACGACTACCCGGGACCGTCAGAAGCCGGCCGGAGACGATTCGATCGCTGTAGACGAACTCCGTCGTTTCCCGCTCTCTCTCCCATTAAGAAAAATGTCATTTATTTTCGTTTTAACTACGTGAACGATTTGAATCTCTTCTAGTTCGATGACATTCCCTACCCACACCTTTTGTCGGTCGTCTCACCTTTTCCGTTCTGCCCCCGGCGGCGGCCCGGGGCGAGAGTGGAAAATGTCTGACTCGTGTAGAAAGTAGTGTACTCTTGGGAAAGTCAGGCTCTTTAAGAGTGAGATCGGTCGAACGGAATAATGCAGCTAACGTCAGTTAACATCCCTTTTTTTCCCTTCTCGGTTCCGTGGTAATTGCTGTTGGAACTCTCCGCTTCCACATCCATCCCCTGATTCCCGACTTCTCAACATGAAAATCAGGATCATTAAACGAGTCCCGGGAGAACAATCGGTGCATCGATTCGGACGTATTCGGACATTCACGCGAAAGAAAAGGAAAGTACGTGGCAGAAGAATTTATGGAAATGCAAGAAGGAGTGAGTCCTCCTGTTGACCTACGCCTTCATCACCCTGCTAGAGGCCTAGTAGACGTCTGGTGGTTGACTGTTGCGCACTTCCAATGTCACGTGTGGGTGCCGAAACGCGACGTAACGCCAGTTGGAACGTAAAAATATTCAATTGTATTTATATAAAAATAAAATAATGTGGTTTTACAGACGCTTCATACATTCTATTAACTATTTAATGGTTGTTTATTTAACACGAGGATTATGACTAGTTGGAATCCATAAGTTATTTATTCAGTCACACACAGATCAATAGCGATAGAATTTCCCTCGGATTCCGGAACACGGGCTAAAGTTCAGCTGAATCTACAGATAATTACAAATAAATAAATAAATAAATAAATAAATAAATAAATAAATAAACAACTGAGTGAGAGAAAATATAAATGAAAAAATAACAATGAATAAATAAGTAGCACAACAATAGAGCACGAGGACTGCTACGTGGGGTACAGCCACTTACAGGCTGCAGCCATTGATTTCCAACAAATAAATAAGTTAATAATTAAAACAAAAATAAATTAACTCGTGAATAAATTAATAATAGAAGAAAGTGACGCAGATACCCAAGGTGAGGCTAACGATTACCTACACCGCCAATCTATTCAATCATAAAATTATGTAAATAAATAATTAAAAAAATAATAAACTCCATAGGGGTAAGAATAATAAATAACCTCAGAGATGTTAGCCGCATTTATAAGTTCCACATGTTGCAATTGGTCGAGGCACACGTAATTCGTGGATGAAATCGTAGTGCACCAGCCACCAGCAGCATCCCTAAGAATACACCCCCTACCCAAGAAAAGGAACTGAAGAACAGTCTTTGGGGGGTGAGTCCGGGGACTGAATTTGGAGGCAACATTTCAAAAATTCTCTCAACGAACTTCGCCTCCCCAAAAGCGAGAAGTTTGCATGTGCTCCACTTCGCTACCCAACTACAACTGGTCTCGTGGAATAAAAAAAAATAAAAAACTAAAAGGAGAACTTAAAACGGGAGCAGGGCGGACGCGTTTCTTGTGCTTCCTAACCGGAAACAGTTTTTACTGCTTGTTGGCCGCGAAACAAGATCTTTCATTCATTTCGACTACCAACTCGCGTTTCTTTATTTATTTTAATTATGTACATACGTAGATTTTTTGCAACGTTGTTTCCCCTAGTAAATAGGTCTGACAGACGTTTATGGGTCAATAAAAAATAATAGAACGACTTATTAATTATTATAGAGTTACCGATAAACTTCCCCGGGGGTAGAGAGTTCTCTCTCTCTGTGTACCCCTTGGACAGACCACAGTTAATAACTCAATAATTTACGACTGTTGGCAGTAGTCTGAAGATGATCGTGTCTTCTCAAGCATTCACGGAGTTCAACATCTTAACTTTAGAATCTCTGTAGATGTCTAATTTTACTTAGACACGTTTCTTCCTTTAGAAGGAAGTCGTGTGGCTATGTATGGCTGTTATTATCTCAGCGTACAAATACATAATGTATGGTTATTTTATTAAATATAATGTGGTCAAAAATAGAGTTCGTTTGTACGGTTTTGCTACACAGCGATCGTGCTGTATCGAACTTAACTGTACTGTACTACACTGTACTGATTGTAGTTTCGTGCTGGTGTTGTAGTGGTCGAATAATTTCTTCGGATTCTGAACTTTGGTAAAAAGAAAATGTCTCCTCTTCATGTAGACTAAACGCAGACTCAGGCAGTGGTACTACAACACCGAGTATTCCGTTTACGAGTTCATCCCGAACACAACAGTTTGTCGTTCACTACACTGCGAGCCTTTCGTGTCGGGGATTTCATGTACGAGGGTAGTAACTTACACCCCCGGCCGGTTTTATTTTTGGATTATGTAAACTAATAAGCATTGGCCGGCTTACGGGGATTTTCTCCGAGTCTTCCTTTCAAAGTTTAATCGCCACATAATTCTCCATATTTTTTTGTTGTTGTTGCTCTCGTTCAGTAGCTTTCAGCGTTGTAATGCGACCGTTTAATAGGCGTCGTAAATTGTATTTTGCCAAGGCGAAAAAAGAAAAATAGTATCTCGCTCCCCGTCTCTGTTGTGTCTCTCAGACAAAGTCAAACGGCATTGGCTTTTATTTGTTCTTTTGCGGCTCGTTAAATATATTACAAAATAAAAACGTGGATTGCAGAGAGAAGAAGAAGAAAACTCTCCGAGTTGGACGGCGGTCTCGTAAATAACCTCGTCGAACGGTTTCTAACGTTCTGAATAAAAGACACGAACAGGTCAAGCGGGTGGAAAACAAAGAGAATTTGTCCTGTTAACGTGACAAAACGTAACGATTTGCAAATTTAAATTACGGAATTTTCCCGTAGCAAATTCGTTTGAACGCGTGCGTGTGACAATTGCGTGGAAAAGAGAGAGAGAGAGAGAGAAAAAAAAAACGCCAGATGGTTCCCCATACATTGAATATACCGTGTATTAAATTTCGTATACAGTCCGTTTGTACTTGGTCGTAGGCCCGTCCTGAGAGTCAATCCGACCCCTGAGGATGTCTGTTCCGCTGTTTTTCAGTATCGTACAGTACCAAGTCATCCACAGTCATCCAACCAAGAGAGATCGTACACAACGCACACATGCAAAAACTCAAACTCTCGCTGACATGTTCTTAGAACAATATTTGATGACTGTACTGTTACCGGAGATCGAACAGATGTTCTTACATTACAAAAGGTGACCCAGTTGTACTGGCGTCATTGTTTCACGTGTGCACCAACCAAGCACTATCTTCCTCACGGCCATAAATAAATAAATAAATAAATAATTCTAGCAGACCATCGATGACCGTCGCTCGACATCCTAGACAACAGGATGAATCCCATTAATAAAACTCTCTCCCTTGGTCATCCGACCATTTCCGCAACTGTCCACGCCATCGTAAAATATCGCCTATTGATATTTTTAATTAGTTTAACGCGACTTATTAACGAGAGACGCTACCAAGGTTAATTAACCCGAAGAGGAAGAAGCGACTGGTTACCTCTTGGGACGGTGTCCACAGCACAAGCCGAAGAAGTTCAAGTTCCACCAGCGTTCCCGGCGTACACAAACGAGGCTCTCAATTAAGACATTATTATTATTTATTGCCGTTAAATTAATTAGCATGAACTTACAAAGAGAAAAACATTAAACGGCCATTAATCTTATTCCCTTTTTGTTTTTTTTCATCATCATCATCATCATTATTATTATTGCCATTATTAAGGGACTCGCTCGTTATTGCCGAAATAACGTGAAAAGAAATATTTATGGATTGTTTTACATTAGATACATACGAGAAGGTGACTCTATGAAAATAGTAATTTATCACGCGGTAACGACCGCTTACAATACTTCCCCCACCCCCCTCTCTCTCACCCCCTTATACATACTTAATTATTATTAAGTCTTTCTCCTACAAAGGAAACTTATGTATATTCCTTTCTGATTACTTGCCCTTTCTTTTCCGTCACTTTATGACTGCCTTGTTAAATTCGGTGTGAGGAAATGCCTTTCTTACTGATGACCTGGTGGGGATGAACGATCAGACCAAGGCTACATACCCAGGCGGTGATTGACTTTCATGTTTGTGTAGCGTTGGGGTGAATTGGATATCTTGGAGTACCCGCGGCTGTTTTAGTAGGTTTTGAGGTATTGGTCAGAGGCCATTTTGAGGGTACCTGACGGAACTGGGGTACTCGGCGGGGGACAAGGACGTGAAGTCAGGAGCTTGAAACTACATAAACTACAGAACCGGTGCTGACCTTTGTGACACGATACCTTGGTGGGTTAAGACACAAATTAAGACACACGAGACAAAATTTTGAATACGACCCATGTACAATTTTGTATTTAGTCAAACTCCCAACACGCAGTTTCCTCTCGCTAAAATTAATAACGAGGAGCTCATTACTTCACAAAAAACAAACAGAAGTATTTAAACGGTCATAAATTCCCCCTAAACAATTAAAAAAACTATTAATTACATCTTAAAAACGAAAAAAAAATGTATAAAGGAGTGGAAAGCATCGTGAGAAAGAAACCCAGGAGAAGTGACAGGACAGCTTAAAAACATTACAGACAACAACAAAAAAAAACAATAAACGGGAGCAAACCGAATAAAACCGCCTACCCAACTGATCGTTACACAGAACAACTCGTAAAAGAGGCCTTGGCGGGGGGGTGTCAAGCAATGTAAATAAACCCGTCTGGTAGGTAGAGGTACCCAGCAAGTTCCGACTGTACAGGAAAAAACCAACGAGTTCCGACTTACCCAGACAATCCTTACGTGGAGCTTGGGTAGCCTGGGTATCCCATGACACAAACACAAACACGGGGACAAACACCAAAAACGAAACCCCAGAAACGCGACGACCGAAACCGTCGGATGGGTGAGAGACACAAAAAGCAGAAGATGCAGAGTTGGGGCTCTGCGAGAGCAGACTGAGACTGGGTGACAGGGCCCATGCACAAAGACCGTGTGGAGCAACAGCTGACGGAGTGACGTAGCTCAACACGTGGTTTCCTACGTCTATTTCGGTGTGAGTCGTCCAATTTGGACCAGTCAAACACACATTTCTCTTGGGTCCTTCAGAACCTGCCCACGGAACCCCCCCATGGCTCCAAACTTCTCTCTCGCGGGTAGCCGGTTAATTGAAATTTCGTTTCTGGGAGGTACCCGAGTTGCCATGCTAAATTTGTATTCGACTTGACTCCACTTGAAATTCCATCATGACTACTTTTCCTACTTCGTCGGTGGCTAACTACATTTCTACAATTCCATAATTGGTCTCATCTATTTATTTTTAGTATTATTTGGGTGCACTCAACTCGCACAATCACGTGACATTGACAAAACAGACTAGTTAGAAATGTTTCACTGAATAAATTCTTCGTGGTGCACACCGACGATTCGAAAGTGGGTTATTTATTTTCGGTTGGAGATGAGGTTATTAGTTAATAGATTATATTTAGGTCGGAGCTCGAACAAGTTAAGAACTTTACTTAAGTAGAAACTACAAACTCGAGAAGGTCGAGAACGCTTAGTATGAATTCGAACAAGTTAGGAATGTTGCGTCAATTACATAATTTTGTATTGTGAGGTTATCTGGGCAGTTAATAGTTTAAGATTAAGTTACGTTATTAGTTAATAGGTTTGATTCCTAAGGACTTAAAAACATTAAGTTGTAGGTCTGAAGAAGTTCAATTTTACGAAAAAACAAGTCAGAAGCACTTAATTTCTGTTAATAACCTTACAAGGCTATGACCGGCATGTTACCATTAATTAATAGAACCGTATTTCAATCAATAAAAACATAAAAACATTATTTAATTTAATAACCTCAAGTAGTGAGCGTCTAAGTAACGTAAAACACCGAAACATCTTCAACGTGAGTTAAGTTAGTGTTAAAAATAAAATAAAATCAGTCTTAATAAAAAAAAACATGCTCAAATAATAATATTATTAAGTAGTTTGATGTAACAGTTAAGTATCTTATTAAATTTAGTTCCACTCACCGTAACGTAACCAAAGCTCACAAAGTCCCCAAGTTAAGAACAGAAAGCGGTTCAGAAACTTAAGTCACCCTACCAAAAATTACAAAGTTAAGAATCTCACTTAAGTCACCTGACAATCGAGATGAGTAGGAAATTCGACTTGAGTCCGATTAATAACATAATTAACTGAATACATAACCGATTACATCCGAATTTAAATCACATTTCTAATTTCTGCACCGGAGGAAGGACAACTCGACTTAAAAACCCCGAAGGTGTTACGAATTAGCCAGCAGGAAGTTAAGTTCGCGTTAAGGTGGATTGCATGTTCGCCTCGAGGTAACAAATTGTAACAAACAGGTATGTAGCGGCAATCAGAGATCGTTTGTAGTTTCAAATACATTACAATTAATACACCTAACACGAGGGTGTGTTTCCCAGGCGAGAGGGGGGGTGCCTCACGAGCTCCCAGCAAATTGTCTATATAGTTCAAATTAAACTGATCTCGTCGTCGTAATTTCATTGCCCCGACCAAAACATCAACCCCCTGTCACTGTCATTACCCTTATTGTTACTACTCCGTGTGCCCTCTAATTATTAATGGTATTCAATAAGCCAAAGGCCACAATCAGGGTAATAGTTATGACTCTGTTTGTGTGTTCTGTGCGTCTCTTCCACTAGGAAAGGACACCAGCAAAAAAAGAAAAAAGAAAAAGGGCAATTTCTGGCCGATTTGAACGGGTCGAAACTTCCACGTCTCGACGTCACGTAAACAGGAAAAATATAATCAACGTTAGTTTACATAATTCATAACGTTTCTTTTTTATCGTAAACAAATCTATTTTTTTCTTCGTCGCTCAACGGACGGACTGTCGCACACATGTAACTTCGTGTACCTATGTCATACGTAGGCGGGGTTCGTCGTCTCTTGCGCTTCGGTGGCCAGGTGGACCTTGGGTAAGTAAAAGTCACAGGGAGGTTATGAATAGTTTGAGCGGACATCAGAAGACAAGAAGTGAGAGTTATGAAACAGAAGTAGATGTAGAAGCAAAAGATTCGCAACAACTTCACAGGAGAACGTAATCGGCGACACAATACATAATACAATATATTAAACTGTTCAGAGGTGTACCTGTGTGTATTCAGCGTATATAGTTTCTCTCGCAGCACACGTTGAGTTTTCCTTATCGGGGCGGCAAGAAGACAGGTAACACGTCACGTGTCACTGGGTCAATGTGCCTCGCATAAATTTTGATAATTTCGACTTGCCACCCGTCAGGAGCGTTGAAATTAACGGCAGCAAAAAAAAATCAGTTTAGCCCGTGTGAAACCAACAGGGAAGTTAAAAATTATTTCTTTTACAGGGAGGGCGGGTGCCTTTTCTTTCCCCCTTTACCGATTTCTCGAAAGTTCTCCTCGAGCAAAAAATCGATTAGCCGTTTGCTATTGTCACGCAAATTCTTAATTAAATTTATTGATTAAAAAAAATTGTTTGCTTCGGTCCGGATAACAATAACAACAGAGATAATAACGTAATTACACGAAATATGTGATTTTCTTTTATTTTTCGTCCCATTACAATTAGTACAATTCTGCACTGCTTCCATTTCAACTAAAAGTTTTACTAGGGGTGTTTTTTGCGAGCGCTCGAAGGGTGGCAAACCTCCCGTGAAAAAATTCAAATACAAGCAACAGAAAAACCACCGTACACTGGATAGTACGCTACGACTACGTCACAGGGAAGACACGTGGCTGTCACATTAAAGACACAACATACGTCCGGATATGCACTACAACGGCTCTAGAGATTTTTCTGTAGTTTTACTTTTAATTTTCACGAACTAAATAAAGCTACTACAAAATGGTTGTGATCCTTATACAATAACGTTACAACGAGTCTAAATAAAGTTTTGGTGAACAGTTTGAAGTTACGACAGGTGACCGCACAAGTACAAGCTTCAGGTTCACTTGTAGTTCTAATACAAAACCACTTCAGGGTATTAAAAAGAAGTTGTTACACACACACACACACATATAGAGGAGTACTACTACTTTAAATATTTCTACTTGATACATTTCTTGTCTACAACACACCCCACCGACGAGCGAGTGACTCTATACAAAAATTTTATCTTTAAATAAGTTCTTCATAAATTTTACACACGAACCAGTTAAGTACCTTAAGGACAGTAGTCAAGTCTCTTACGACGTCACACTTCCCATTTAAATAATAGCGTACCACTAGAGAGCCCGACAAAAACACACCTGAACAAAAACGCAACCCGAATGAATGAAAAATTTCTGGATAGTTCAAGCCGTAATAAAATTATTCAGGACCGAATCCAAGACGTTTAATTACTAATTAAAATTATCTCGTTTTGCGGAGGAGGACCGAACAATTCCGTCGGTCTTGAAAGTTCTCGGCCATGTTCAAATCCACTCCTGAGGTTCTCTTGAACGAAAACAGATGTTTACATAAGTTCGACCGCTTCAAACTAGGGATCTCTTCTATACAGAAGTACCAGTAGACAACAAAAGTTCTGCTCTTCCACATATCTTATATTATATATTAATTAAGCACAAGTAACACAGACATAAACGTACACACAAAACCGGGAGACAGTTACCAGTTAGCAGAGTTAGTTAGTTGGTTGGTTTGTTGGGTAGTCAAGATGAATGGTGTGAACAAGTCGAAAACGTGTACAACAAATGTTTTAAACATATTTTTTAAGAGAATGACTTTAATTACTTCCAAACTACAAGTTTTTGTAAATTGGTTTTGGTGGTTACACCGGGTTGAGTAATTTTTTCTTTTCTCATCGACCCCCACATTTTCTACCTCATCCCCTGCCGAAAAAACCAATCAATCCCCTGTTAATTGCCCCATATTTTCGTGGTACCGGAATTAAAAAATTCCTTCTGTGAATCACGGCTCAAACTACTTGTTCTACGCGACAACAAGTGGTAGGAAAGGTCAGTCACGTCGGAATTCCGGAACAAAAGTTCCAGTTCTCGTTTGACTGTCCGTCGGAGATGCGGAACAGTTGACCGACCGTCACGGGCGTCCGGAGTTAAGAAAAGCGATGAAAAGGAAAGCGCACCTCTCAAGTACAAACCTGTCGTACTTTTTCTTCTCTGTGGTAATAAAATCAACCAAAGAACAACTACCGGAAGTAGCGGAAATAGTTTTTTAGAAAAAATTGAAAACGTCCGGTTTCGCGTTCTCCCGCTGACTGTGTCGAATTCAGTGAAAATCAACGAGAGCAAAACGACGTCTTAATCACGGCAAAAGAATCTCATATTTTGCTCGGTCATCCCACAGGAATTTTGTCAAAGATTTTTCTCTGACGGATCCCAAAAACCCCCCCCCCCCGAGGTCATAAATTTCGCCTCGTTCGAGGAACAAAAATTTTTACAACCGTCGCCCAACTGGCCGTGGCAAAAAGACACGTTTCTTTTTTGTCCATACGAAAATCATTCGCAACGGTTCCAGGCTTTTTGCCAGCGTTCTCGTCTTAGTCTCCCGTGACATGTGACCGGAAGTGATGCTGCCACGAGAGTCAGAGCTAAACCGGAAATAAACCAAGAGCTAAAACGGCGTTATGCGACCTCCCGGCCAACGTTTTATGTGCATTTTTACGTGTTTATTCATCGGGCGAACAAGTCTCGGAACAAGTCATGTCAGAACTCTTATGTTCTGATGCAGCGAGCTGATTATCAGCAGATCAGTGCTCAGGCATGTGAGTACATCAAGTAGATAGATAGATAGATAGATAGATAGATAGATAGATAGATAGATAGATAGATAGATAGATAGATAGAGAGAGAGAGAGAGAGAGAGAGAGAGAGAGAGAGAGAGAGAGAGGCAAAGAAAAATGAAACTTTAAACAAGTATAAGAAAAACTTACTTTTGTTCTCTTTCCACGCGGCGGATTATATGAATCAAAAAATAAAGGATCGAGAGAGAGAGAGAAACGTTCCGCTTTGTTTCATAACAAGAGGAGTAGCGAAGAAGAAAAAGAAGCAGAGGAAAAAAACCTATTGATTAAAAAATGATGAAGGCGAAGAGGCCCACGTCCCCCGATCATTAATCAGAGAGCTCTGGGGAAAAAGGTAGAGAGAGAAAAAGATTTGAGCATAATAGGCTGGAAGTGAAAGAACAAAAAAAAAACTTTTGTTCCTCATGAGCAAGATTTTTTTCGCGGAACAAAAAAGAAGTTGCGGCTGTTGTGAATAGAAGATATATTGACGGTTCCAAGTAAACGCGTATATTATGTGTAAATATATACGCATGCATGTGCGGAGAGAGCGCGTAACACCAGTCGACGGAACTGAGAAAAATCTCATCACTAAATTATGTATTTTCCCAATTATAAAACTTATATGAAGTCGCAGTAAACGACTACATAACTCTTTGACAGAACATCAAAATTTAATGTTCGTGACTTTTAGGAAGTTATTATTTTTGTTTTTCAGTGCTTCATTTTATACCATTCAGCTGCGTATAGAGTTTAGTTTTTGGTAACCTCACCTTCAGCGTAACATCCAGAAGATTTCTACACTTGTACATCAGGTATGGGACGAATCTTATTATAACAAGTACCCAAAATTCTATAAAAAGCAGAAATTCCTCTCACAACTAGTTTGCACTTAACTACTTGGGAGATGTTAGGTTTACTACAAGATAGACAACTCACTGTACTGTATGTGTACCATTTCACGCTCCTGACACGAGCCTTGCACACGGTTGAAACTATACGTACGCTTTGACTACCTTTATACAAATAAACGACATACATAATATACAAAAATACTAACCAATATTATACTGCACTTCTGAGCTGCAAAGACGGTATATACACAGACTAATACACAGATAAATAAATAATGAAATAAAGATGGCGGCTCCGAGAGATTCGCACAAATCACCCCCACACCACTGCGATCTTGGGGTCGGATTTTTTCTCTTTTTTTAATTAACAGATCATAAAATAATACATAAAATCCGTGCAGAAGTAATTTAATTTGATTATTGTTATTAAGCAACCATTATTTATTAAAACCGAGTCATTTCCAGGGGTGCCAGCAACTCCCTCAAAACCCACCAAACTACCCGTTGAACCTTTCGCGTCGTACCCGGGCCTTTTCTAAATCGAACGCGTCCGCTCGATC
The DNA here is from genome assembly GCA_037055365.1 of Polyplax serrata. Taxonomy (NCBI): domain Eukaryota; kingdom Metazoa; phylum Arthropoda; class Insecta; order Psocodea; family Polyplacidae; genus Polyplax; species Polyplax serrata. Next base: position 8,291,918 of record JAWJWE010000038.1, on the reverse strand, counting down.
GTCGGTCGACTCCGATCACGGTAATTACAGATCTCTCCAAAAAGTGGTAATGATCTTTCGTTCATTTCACGACGGATATCAAACTGTTTAATGACCGAACAGAGAAAATTAGTTCCGACAAATCCACTACCGGTATTCGACGGGGTTACTGGGTGGGTACCCGTACGGGTATTTAATTTATGGGTACCCCGGCTTCCATTGTTTATGGCCTTTCCACGTCGTGGCAGCAGAAATTTCGCAAGAATTTTGATGTTCTCCCGGTCAAAAAAAAAAAAAAGGTTTTATGTCGTCGTTCGGAAAGGCTCCGCCGACTCCTGCCACTTGTACAGATTTTACGCGTTCGGCCTTTCATGTTAATAGTTATTTCCACGTTTACAGCAACTATTATGTACCATTACTTTCTCGAGTGCCATAGAAATTTTTATGTCGGCTCTGGTCCGAACGGCAGGACGGGAGACCCTACCCTTCGGAGCGGCAGTAATAATTTTTGTGGGCGGACCGGGGAAGGAAGAAAGTTTCCGAAGAATGGCACGCTCGGCGAGGAGAAGTGGAAGAAGAAAATTTCGTCTGCCGCGATGAGATAAAAACAGGAAAGTGCTGGCTACAATGAAAAGTCGGAACAAATGAGGATGAGAACTTTGTACTCTGCTATTTTATTTATTTCTTTTTCTGTGAGCTCTGTTAATTGAACGACTCGTGTGAGGAAACGGAAGTGGAAGATTTTAAGGAAGTTGTACTCTTCTGTTTACGGTATTGTCGCGTACACTAAATAAGTTATGTTCCGTTTGAGTGAATACCTGTGCACCTGTGTACCTGTGTGGCTCTATATGTAGTCTATTTATGGGTACACTTACTAAGGTACCTGTGGTACTGCGACCTAGGAGTACATGGTATGGGGTGTAATGCGTAGGGTAAGTTTTTAACTGTATAGTGTAGGGTCCAGTAGAGCTGCTGTCTGTAGTGCATTTTTACATTTTTGTAGTAAAATAAAGTAAATTATAAATAAAGTCTTGTCTATTACAGGTGCGTAGCAGGTACGGTATGATTGCAGTAATTAGAAGTTGTCTCGGTTCATCAATGATTGTATACACACACAGAATTGTATACGTTCAAATAAAAAGATTCTGTTGGCTGGAGAAAATGCGACATTCCATGTATCCGCCTGACAAATTTGAAACGGACAACTTCAAGTCTCGGGGGAGGCAACAACACCACCATCAACGTCTACAAGTCCCAAAACACCTGACAGGTACAATGAGTTCCTGCTAATCCGTTCAGTAAGTGGAATTAACGAGGACATGTCCAGCTGTTCAAAGTTTACCAAACCACCCAAGCCACCACCATCTTTGAGATCTGCCTTTCCTGTCCCATTCTGACCGGATTCTGCGACAAAAATCCCGCACGGTGAGTAAGTTAATCTGTGATCTTGACAACTTGATCAAATTATTTCCTCTGACATGATTCAATTAAACGAGAACTGTGGAACAAAGTACAAATCCAAAGGAGTGGATGAGTTGAGGATTCTTAAGTTGGTTCTTCTCCTTTTGCTGTTGCTGCTGCTGCTGTCCCTCTGCGCCCGGCTTTCCACCCACTTCACCTCACCGGCCGGATGCGCAATTTTCCATTTTCTCCTCTCCTTTTTTTTCCTTTCTGCCCTTTCTCTGCGATCTTATTACTTTCGTTTGTCTCGAAGCATCTCAGAGTAATTTAATTATCGGAAAATGAGTTTACACGGGAGTGACCAGAGACAATTTCCTAGGGTTTTGCCCTCTCCCGAGAAGAAGAAAGGAAAACTCGGTCTTTTCCACTTAGGAGAAATCGTCCGTGTCATTTGCCATTGTTCGTCAAACCTTATCGGAAGTAGCAGAAGTTTCAACTGATCTGGCGAAGATCCCCAGATATCCAGGCGTTGGGGGTCGTCTGTCGTCTCCCAGTACGAGAAAAAACAATGCAGAATTCTATATAACGATCACAGATCACTTGAATTGCCGTGTGTTGTGGGGAGCCTCACCAGCTTTACAGTTCAATGGACACATCCTACGCGTAACTATTCGAGATCTATGATTTTCATGTGACGACACGCACAATGCGTCTCCGACACGTCCATAAATAGTGAAAGTATTTAACAAAGGTAAAGTCAGATCACCAGATTTTCTACTTCGTCTGAGAGAAGAAAAACACGACACGTTTGAAAGAGTCAAAATATTTTTTTAACGGGGTTCGATTGGAGATTGTCTGACGGAGATATTTCAAGCTGTGGGTCTGACTCTCCGATCTGAAGATCCCCAAAAGTTTCAAATTAAAAAAAAAAAAAAAACCTTCTCTCGACAAGTAAAAATTAGACAAATTGCTTTTAAATATATTCCGTTTGAGATCTCATCGTCAATTACACTTGAGTAATGATTATTTTCGTCCTCCGCGAGAGGATCTCGAGGTTAGATCTTACTCCGATCAGATCTCTGTACCGGAATCCAACTTTTCTACATTCTTCATCTCGTCTATTAAGATAAGTTATTTATTGATTCGTCACGAGTTCCCGGTATCAGACATTGTGTTAATTTACGTCAAGATCACACTGAGATCACAAACTTTATATTTAGTTCTTGACCGACTATTCCTATTTTTCTAACATTCTAGAAACGTTACAAAGCTTCGAGTACTTTTCCGAGTAAATGTCAGAACTTGCTAAAATAAGTTATTTATTAATTCAACCGCTACTGAAGTTATCAATACTAAACATTATGTACATCCATACTGAGCAGTATCGCCAAGATCCAGTGATCTGTCAGAGGGCACAACGTCCTCTTCTTTTCTCGAAATTTCACCAGAGTCATTCTAGGGTGGTGGCCAGTTTTAAGTGCCTTTCAAAGTAGTTCCGATTAAGTTCTCAACCCCAACATAAAATACCTAATGTATTAATACTTAACTCTTACCAAAATATACAATATTACACCTGATCGTCAACAAAAATCTATTAATTTCGTTTCGTTAGTTATCGGTCAGGCTTCACTGGACCGCATTTCGGAATGAATGAAGATATTCAAAGTACTTGAGAATTTCTGGTGTGTTCGAGTACTTTGGGTACTTCTCGGGTAAGACCTCTTTGGAATTTCAATCTCATGACACGGCCGACCGGATGCTGAAAATTAAAATCCAAAAGAGAGAGAGAGAGAGGGGTAAAGCCCGGGCGGAATGCCCGAGAGGAAGCAAAATTTACAGTTGTGCCAACATAAGGCACTGGAGGTAATTGCAGGAACGACCCATAAGTACTCATTTCATGAGAAACGCTCCGCAATTTCATGTTCTATGTTAAACATTAATTAATCCGGGAATAGGAAATTAACAGTTCCAATTATTGGTACCCAAACTCAATTTTAATTTCTTAATCAAGAGCATTCAGGTTCGGGTCAGGTTCAGGCGTGGCCGAGGAGCGGCCGGACCCCTTCATTACGGCCCTCACCGGACGAGTTCCCACAGGAGCGGACTCGGACCTCATCCGTCGATGTCTTTCTTACGTTACGGCCCACTGATTAGTGAACATCACTCTGAGTTGTTCACTGTGAAGTGAGGTCAGGTTTCCTCACGTGAAGGAGAGACACACGTCCGCCGACTTCTGCTGACGAATCCTTCCAAACGTAACAATTAACCTTTTCTATTGGTTGATTTGACGTTTGAGAGAGGCAATGAAGCCTTTCGAATTAGAAAAAAGGTTTCTCGAATTTTCCATTCCGCACCGCAGAGCACGTACGAAAGGACGAGTACGACCTGATTAGAAAATTCTTCCTCGACTTCATGTGACAGCTACAAGAAGTGGTAAACGTGTGTTATTAAAAAACCAACAAGACTTGATTAAAATACCCGGCGAAACCCATAATTACGAGAACTTACATTCAAGTTCAATGAGGAGACGCGGAGCTGGCAAGACATGAAGAACAGCAGCAGACAGACAAACAGCTACCGGTGCAGTAGGAATCCAGGAATGGGAAATAAAAACAGGCAAAACCCACGAAAATAATAATATATAAATAAAAATAACTAATAGTCGTTTAAGTTAACTACTAACACTGCTTGCACAGGAGAAACAATATAAGAAATTAGAGTATGTGACGTAAGAAAGCAAATAAAGGACTAACCTGGAATTCGTCAACTCCTAGACTACCCATAGATTTATTAAAAAATAATTTCTTATTTTTAAGTTAATATTTATTTCACGGAACGAATACAATACTACTTTTCGACCAAGAAAAATAAATTTAAAAGTAACAATCAAAGTGTCACGACGAAACAGGTGATTTGTAATACACCCAAAGTAATTACAAAATTTAATACATTGTAGATGTTCAATGTTCGAAAGAGTTCTCACGACTACTCCCAGCCTATTTGTAGTTTTTACAATTACCCAAACGGGTGCAAGGAGTAGTATAAGCAACTGCGCTACCAGACACCATTCAGGTGCGCATACCTGAACTCGGAAAGAGGAAATAACTTGCAAAGTACTTCTCCTCCTTCTTTCAAAGTCTACGGGTACTTATGTACATAAATATATACATACATATACCCTAAAACCCCGAGGAAATTTGCTCAAGTGCCACATTGAAATTTCACATTGCAACGTGCACATAAAGCGAAGTCGTCGGTCTGGGGGGAAACTTTTACCTGAGGTTTGAGCCAGGGAACTGCACTCAACCTATCGCTCCAACTTTAAAAAACTTTCAGGGGCGCTCATGAGGAACATCCGACCATCTGGTTCAGGTTTCCACAGCCGTCTAAATTGAATTCACATTTCATTACTGACATGGCTTATTCCTCCGCCGCCCCCAAACTCTCCCAGCCCACCCCCTCACCAACGGGATCTGGGGCCTCATTTTATATTCAATTTTTTTGTTGCTGCCTCGCCCATGTCAGAGTTGAAAGTTTTCCCATTTTTAATGGAGAGCCTGGAATTTACCAGGAGTCAGGGACCTGTCAGAAGGATGCAATTCCCTGCACCTGCCCACTTGGAACGACGTAGGGTCTAGGACAACAGCCGGGTACCCTTTTTAGGGTACCTAGCTGCGAGCAACAATGATCCGACTACCGTCCTCCAGTGGTTATCCGATTGATTTAAGAAATCCCGGACGAGATGAAGTCGCTTACGACCTTAGCGTTAAATATTTTGGCAAGGAATCAGTTGACAAAATTTTAAGTACAAAACACAGATCCCAAATTACCAAAGAGGCTCTCATAGCGGATTTAATGCAGTATGATAGGTCATACGCCCCCATTCTGCGTGATCCGACTTACACCGTGGCATGTAGATCAGTTTTGGCAGATTTCTCTTCGCATACTAAATTAATCCCGCTAACCCTTGGAGGTTCGATGAAACATCCGGTCTTTCCTAAAGACAGATCACCTGGTTTCCACTGGAAGCTGAGGGGTTTTGAGACGAAAGGCGACGTCATTAGGAACTCATATGTCTCACCCATAAAGCAATGGAGGAACTAAACCCATAACAGACACCGCCCAGGAATTGCTGAATTCCAGCTCCCCGGACGACGACCCCTCTGAGGATCTACCCCTACATTCTTTAATTCGTCAACACACCCATGCAGAATACAACACTGGCACCTCTGATCGTCCCTTCACGAGTTCGGAATTAGCGAAAGCTATTTCCTCCGTTAACCCAAAAAAAGCCCCGGGTTCCGATCACCTGAACTCCGCTGTCTTCCTCTGCATTCTCAAGACCCACCCAACTATGCTTCTCAATGTTTGCATCGCTTGTCTTCGACTTCACTACTTTCCACAAACGTGGAAAGTGGCAGAAGTACTTCTTATACCAAAGCCCAATTCCCAAAAGTCCCCATTGGTTTGTTGCCGGTTTTCGGAAAAATCCTAGACAAAATTATTCAGGACCGTCTGAGCTATTTCTTCCACTCCAGAAACATGTTATCCCCAAGACAGTATGGATTCACTCCTCAAAAATCCACTATTCATGCGGTCAGTGATCTTCTCAGCCATCCAGCCTCTGACACTGGGACATCCAGGCTTACGCTGACGATGTTACCTTGGTTGTGGGCGCTGAGTCTCCGGACTGCCTGCGGCTCGTCTCCCGTCGGGTTCTTTACGAGGTAACTCGATGGAGCGAAAGACATAAGCTTACTTTCTCACCTGAGAAATGCCTCTACCTAAAATTCTTCTCTACCCCCTACACTGACCTTCATCTCCAGTTATCCGGCTCTCCTATTAAACTAGTCCAAGAGATTAAAATTCTAGGGATCTACGTCACCTATGCCCTCCACTGGGGTAGGCATATAGAGTACACTTCAGCCAGGGCACTGCAGACTGCACGCAGAATAGCTTCAGTTGCCGACAGCTTCAAATGCCTCAATCTGGAGACCTGGAGAATAATCTATAACGGCATCTATACACCAATATCTGGGGTCATGCCGCCGCAACAAATGTCATGTCTCCCCCCAAACAGCGATTCATGTTATAACAACCTGCCTTTTATTCAAACAGGACCGACTTCTACTCCAACCCTTTCTTTCAGGTAGAATGAAAGGGAAGGATTTTCCAATGAATGACCCAAACTTTCAACAAATTCTGTCATCCACCAGCAGTAACATTATTCCAAAGTTAGAAAAAATGAACGCCCATTTTAAACACAAAACAAAAAAAATAAATAAATAATAAAAAGTAAAAAAATCCATCTCGTCTTCAGCATGGAGTTTTACTTTTGTATCGATTTCTCTGTTTTAAGTTTTTCTGCCTAGTTAAAAGGCTGGGCTTCCTACTTTCTTCCGTCTAACTCTGTCCATAATCTCTTAAGTCTGACCTCTCTCTTCACTATTACATCGGATGACCGCATCCGATGTAGTACCTAATATTTGCTATTATCTGCTCTCATTAAAACCCCGGACGAAGTAAAGGCGACGTCATCGCCGATCCCGAAGCAACAAGGATCATTTATTCCTTGTAGACGAGTGCTCGCCACCATGTCGTATTCTAATCAAGTATTTACCTGGAACAAAGAAAAATAAATTGTCAAAAGATTGCATTAACTATGCAGAGGTTTTTATTTAAATGTAAATAGACACATCCGAAAATAGTACACTTCGAGTGTCTCCTTAAAGGTGAAGTTAATTCCTGACATTTACATATTTACTTTATTTTTACTTGCATTTACTTTTATTATTGTGTCTTTACTATAACATCTTTTATCATATATTACATACTGTGGATGTTTACTCACCGAAAAGTAAGTAAATAACTTAATAACATATAATAAAAAATAACTTTATAAACTTAAAATAAAGTATAAAAATTGTGCAATTAAATGATGTTACGCAGAAAAAAAGAGACTTCCTCCCCATAGTGTCCCCATTTCGTGGATTTATTACCGTACTACAACAGTGGTAAGGGTTGAATATCAAACATTTTGTTGCCACAAGACCTATGGAAATGATGACGGTGACAAATCAACTTACCTCTCGAGATTTTAAATAGAAAATTTGTCTACATCAGAAGCAGGGGTCTACATGACAAACCCAACGAGTTATTATACATAAATAGGGTGCATACTGTCCTCGAGTGTTCACCTCAGACTATCACTAATCTTTCCACACTCCAACGGTGGACAAATACTCAATAAATTTGTCTAATAGATTAATAATAGAAAAGGGTTCTTTGACTATTTCGGGCGAGACTCGACTTACCTACCGACTACAAAAATTATAAATCAGAATTAATAGTTCGAAATTTAAAAATAATCAGGAACGTAATGAAATAAATAAGAGTCATGGCCACCACGACAATAATTATGTATTTTATGTAGAATCCCTCGTGCGTTTTTATGTGACACTTTCGGTTGTCGACCGAATTTACACGATGCCTTTTGTCGAACATGAATTACAAGAATGAAACTATTGACATTAACTAAACTATCCGTTGCGTTGCATCCTAACACTTCTCTTTGTTTCACACTGCAACCTTCGATTAAACTTTGAGGCTGTGGAAGGTACTCGTCAGGTGCTCGACTGAAAATATCCAGATGTTGGTGTGCTCGTTGAACTTTCCCCGACACAACTTAATTCTCCGTCAACGTTAAATAGAACTCAAGTGTCTACCTGTGTCGGGAGTAGTTCCAGGTACAGTAGTCGAAAAATGGAGATAGTTTTCCTTTCCGGGTAGTACCCGTTGAAGAATGTCTTCACCACAGATAACTCACATTAAGAATTCGTCCTTCTTAAGAACCAAATTAATTTTCGGTGAACCCTTCACTCTCGATTTTTTTTTTGGAGGCACGTCTAAAAAAGTCTCACTTCTCTCCTGCCATTATTACATCAATTTATAGTTTTTGTAGACGTTTCTCGACGAATAGTTTACGAGAACCATTAAAGTGAATTTCACTAAATTCCTGGTTTCTTTAAATAAAAAAAAAAGAAGTCATCTTCTTTTCGAACGCTTTCAAATGCCCTAACATTCTAAAAATACAACTCCAAAGCGAAGGTGACTGCTGAGTCTCGGATAGTTCGACGAAACTAAACAGAAAACTATCACGGACGTTCGATTGTTAATTGGAAACCAGAGTCTTTCCTCTGTGTTCCACATGAGAACAGTCTGTTTACGGTTAGCTATTAACTATACAGTTAATTGTGGTCTTTCATTCATTCGAGAAACTTTAAAGTTTTATAATTCCATGTGTGTAACTGTCAGCAGCATTCAAGGCAAAGAAATACTACAAATAAATACCGCCACGTAATTAAGTATTGTATTCATAAGTTCAAATAAATAACAAATATACAGTTCTTTGTACAATTTAATTATGTACCATGCATACTGTAATAAATATTGATTACTACAAGTATAGTAATCATTTACAGCCTTTAATTCTACAATTTCTACACTGAGCATAACAGCAAATTCTTTCTTTCCTCTATTTTTCATTCTAGTGTTTCATTTACTCTATAAAACCGTCTAGTTTTCCTATACAATAGCCCGTTGCATTTGTAAGAGGATTGTGCAGTCACATGCAGAAACTACAACACCGTCTTAGACCAGAAAACCAGCGTATTCTCCCTGCACTAACCTCACGTTTAACGTCTAACGAGTGCTCGTTCGCGTCCAACTTCTCCTCGTGGTTCCGTTCTGTTGTTTCCACAATCAGCGTGGACTTGGAGACGACATGCCTCCAAGTCGTGCTGCTGTGATTGACAGAGGAGGACAGCAACCGTCAAAAAAGATGAATTTTCCCGTCGCTTCGTTTGCCCGAAGAAAACCGTTGAAATCCCCGTCGTCGTTCGTCAACCCCTGTCCGTGCTAGAATAATTCAATTTGATTCATCCCCCGTCCACATGGAGAGAAGATTCATTTAATTACGGGAGTAAATCCCAAACAAAATGGGGATGTTCCGACAACGTGGAATACTAAGTGCTCGGAACACATGGGAACTCGCCATAAGGAGCTTAGAGCCTCTCCTCTTCTATTATATAGAAAATCAAATTCCAGTACTTTCCGCTGTTGCCCTGGGGGCGGATGACCGTTTCAGTACCCATTAACAAGAAACAAATAAATTAATTTTCATCCCCCTGCCCTGTGCATCGCATTCAATTAATCAAACGACTGTTCCTGTAACACTTCTCGATACCCAACTGAGTCTACGTCCTCTACAACCACCGGGGGACGGTGTTGGTCTTTTCTTTGTCACAACAACAACAAGCAAATGGTTATAAGAAGGTTGTAGGTTTATTCACCGGGTGGATAGAAGTCTGGGGGTTAATTTTTAACTACATCGGCCATTGTTGAAAAAGTAGACGACTGTTTACAATCTCATGGGGTGGTATCAACAGGTAGAAGCTAGCTGTTTCATCACCGTCAGGTACAGCAGAAGAAGACATGGGAGACCAGGGGCAGAACAGTGGCACAACAGGAATTGTGCCACTGTTCTGCCATTCATAACAAGTTGTAGTGAAGAAAGTAAAATATAACGCCTATGTTCACGTTGTTCACGTTCGACTATATAATACTTCTTGTGGTTGACGTAACACAATAAGTCTGCGGGTTCATGAGTAACATCAGAGGAGGGCAGGACATCTCCCAGAACATTTCAGGTATCAGACGAGTCACAATACAAACCTCGACTACACTATTAATAGTGCAACATATATAATATATGATTCTACACGGGGGAACCTTCGACCTCCAACCAACCTGAAGTGAACTACAACGGATGCAGGCCTACCAACGACACGTATCCGTCACAACTCAAAGTTAAGAAAAGTTATGAATCAGGTGGGAACGGTAAATGATTGCTGGGGGAGGAGAGACAGCGAAGAAATTCGGTGAAATTGAGTGAAATGAAAGGCTCAACCGTCCACGTGAGAGAGAGCGAGAGAGGCTGAGGATTTTCCACAGAAAAGGAAACCATTCGAGCGAATTATTACTGCCAATTTCGTCTGCTTTTTCGACTCTTCCCCGAAATTTTATATTTTCATACAACAATAAACACCGGCGGGGGGTGGGGGGGGGTGGTGGTGATGGCGGCGGCGGTTGATAGCAAGCAAATCCCTGGGAAAGCACAAGAAAATCACTGGGATCACTCGATGATCCCGTTATTTTGCCAAATATAATAACTTCTTTATCTTTAATGCCATAGAGGAAGTGAAACCCACCGGAAACGTCAAATTTATCTGGCTTTTCTTCTCCTTCGAATTTCATTTCGTTTCTCACCACCCACTCACTCACTCACCTCTCTCTCACACTCTGCAGCTTTGCATTTTCAAAAAGGTTTCCCGCCCAAACATGGAAATCGATGTGAAATTCATAAGTTCAGATGTGAGGAAAAAGTTAACACCGCAAGATGTGCGACGCACAACATTTGATTGCGAACGTGTCTCTTCTTACCCGGACTCGAGTTGACAAGACAAAAACGGGAGGAAACGAAAAGTCACACGTCTCGTCTGCGGGACCGCGACGGCCACGAGTGCCAACCTGCGTCCGAACTCTCTCCTAATACGAAAACAACCCCCGGACAACCGAACGCACAAATACAGAGAGACGCAACATTTCAGTGGCACGAGAGGTAAATTACCCCACGACGTGTCAATACCGTCAACGACGATCTCTTCTTTCCGAGGAGATTCAAAAAACGTGTGAAACATTTAAACGACAACCATAAAGACGCCAGATGATTTCCAGGCGTGTTTCTCCGTGACCCGGAGCGCCGAGTTCACCTCGGAAACACTTAAAAATCCAACTATTAGATAAATAAATAAACCAAGAGAAACTATAAATAGATGCGAACGGGACGACACGACAACGACAATTCAACTTAGAGAATTGAAATTCGCGTTCTGAGTCCGGACCGACTTGTAAGCTTTCCAACTCGGGGCGCTTTACACAAAAATAGAACGTTAAATTCCTTCACACTTTCTCTTTTGTGTATACACGCACACACACGCACACATACACATCCGATGGTGATTCATTCGTCATTCAGTCATTCAGTCATTCATTTTCCTGGCCGGGGATCTCCCCGGCGGATCACCGGAAATGTGCTGATAGGTCAGAGCCCCGTGACGAACGGAAGTGACTGCTGCGGTGCTCCTAGAAAATAGTTTCTGTCCATGTTCAGGGGGGGCGTCTAGTCTTTCTCTCACCAACAGAAATGTAACTCAGGTTTCAGTACAACCACATAAATAATCATATAAGTTTTTGTTTAGAGTTCCCGGTGGAACTTGGCCTTGTTCCGGAAGAAGAAAAGCCGCGAGGACCGTGACTCTTTTCGTCCAGTTTATGTATAGTTTTAGTTTGTGTAGTATTAGTTTTGTTTACGTCACTCATCATTGACGTAAATCAACGGATGTTTGTAGGAGACGAGCTACCGGAAATTTACCAATCAATCAATCGATAGAGAATGTTGTACAGTTGTACAGTTAAATTAAACTGAGTGTGGAATACGAACTAAAATCCTTCACCGGGAGTGGTTTCTCTGTACTCTGTACAGTCTTTCGGTTACACTACAATACATTATGCGTTCGTTTGCTTACAAATGTCAGTATGAAACTCAGACGATGCAAAAAACCAACAACACGGAGTTGAAAAATTTAACTAAAACTAAATAAATGTAGCTGTCTGCGTGGTGGCGATACGAAGAACAAACATGTCTCCTCATATGGATACAACAGAATCAGTAGTGGGACCACACCAAGTAGAATATCGAGCAGGTGGTACAATTGAGAACTTAATGTCATGTATATAAAAACCGTGCAGAATAACTTTTACGTATTTCCTGTACCACCGTACCAGTAAACAAAAATATAGAGACTGCCGCGTCTGTTACCCTGGTGAAGCCACTTCTCACGACTAGGAAATGATATTGACAGCTTTAAGGTATTTCTCACAAGAAATACATTCACACTAGACTCAATAGTTCTTAAGGGTTAGTTCTGTATAGTCCATTACAGGGAAATGAAACCACTGAAGAAGAACTCAAATCCCGAAAAAAAAACAATAAAGTGAACTCGAAAGACGTGTCTAAACCTTTAAATTATTCATAAAAGTCTAGAAATCGGTTTCGTAGACGTTCAGAACCCGTGAGCAAATAGATCGGACAGAAATAATCTATCCAGCTAGATAGTTCCCCGTCTCTCTCTCTCTCTCTCTCTCTCTCTCTCTCTCTCTCTCTCTCTCTCTCTCTCTCTCTCTCTCTCTCTCTCTCTCTCTCTCTCTCTCTCTCTCTCTCTCTCCACGAGTCTCACGAGTCTCACGGGCGCTTGGGGGTGCATTTCAGACCCGTGGAGCGTCCCAAGGGTGCGAAACGAGGACAGGGGGTCGCTACGATGTAACTTGTAATTACATCTATCTAAATCCGGGCTCTTTAATTAAACTTACAACAATAAAACAATAAAAATGTGAACATTCCACATGGTCGAGAGGAAAATACGCGCGTTTTATCTAAGCAAAAGATTTAATTTCGGGGCGAATGTGAAATTCCCGTGGCTTTCCCGGGTGCGCAACCCCCTCGTTACGACCGACGACTTTCGTTCTTATCGGTCAACGATATGTTTTTTTTTTTTTTTTTACTGACTTCTGTAGACCTTCTCTCGAAATGAAAAAGTCATTGAATCGAGGAGAAATAATTCAAAGTTGTCATCTTCTCGATGGATGCCCACAATCCATGGAATTCGACTGGGAACATTTACCTGAACACACGCCCCCTTTTCTTATCAATTAATTATTATCACCGGATTTATTATTTTTTATATTTTAACGATCTGATTTTAGTCTTCGGTTCCCATACAGATTTAGGTTATGACCTTGCTCGAGAAGTTTTGCTCTGTTCTGATGTTTTTTAACAATCAAAAACGTACAAAACTTGAGGTTAATTGATGCGAACAGCTGTACATAACCATACAAATTATTAACTTATATTTAAGTACTGAGACCACTACAATTCTATTTATTTTTTGTACATATGTGATTATGTTTGTCTACAATTTATGGATTTTCACCAAAATTTGAAAAAGTTTTAAAAATCAATTTTGAAATATGTTTACAAAAATCAGACGAGTTAAATTCTCACCTAAAATTTGAAAATCCGTTAAAATTCCGAGACGTATGTTTTCGATGAAACAAAATGTCTGTCAATCGTTCGGCAATTCCTAAACGGTTGAATAACAATTGAATAACAAGAATAAGCGAAATATTTCGAACAGAATAAATGAAACCAACTTTTTGTCAATTGTACATTCCAGTAACTGTTCTCTACTGTTACTGGTACTGTCCCCTATATTGCCAAGTTGCCGAGTTGTTACGGACTCTTTACAATCCATGTCATTTTTGCTGTGGTTCAATCTATTTTTGTAACAGAATTGTGGGTACCGGCCACTAATCCCAGGACATCGTCTCAACGGTACACCCCGCCATGCATCTTGAGAAGAATCTTTTGTGTTTTTCACAAAATACATCCCATATATAGGCAGTTCACAAGAATTTATTCATTACACATAGCAATTTACCAAGAAGTATTAATAAATTACTAACATAACCGAGCTCATGTTCCAACACAGAAGTGAAGAAATACACAAAACTCCGAATACGAGAGAGAGAGAGGTACACGAAGAAATCGCGTGAACATGGACAAGACATAAAATATACGTTGCAGGAACTTCAATAAGTCCATATATAGCTGTCGACTCACCTGCAAGTACATCTAACCTACTTTTGTTGTTCTTCGTCAACGAACAGGTTGACGGGTACGGAGAAAAAAAACTCAGGTTCATTAGGTGCAGTGTACCAGTAGTATTAATAATGAGATTCCCTTGTTATTAATAAATACGGTAGGGGGACACACAAACGCAGAAAACCCTTTTGTTATTTATTAAGATTAACTTGATTAAAAGTTCTGGCGGATTTTAATTGGAATTGCAATTATCTCAGACGACCGATCTGAACTTGAACTCGATACCATGCAAACTGTACCCAGCAACAATTTACGTACATCTATGTGTACGTATACATATATTGAAAACTTAACGCCCCGTAGGCGTAACGGACAACTGCCGTAAATTAATTGCTCGTGTTATGTACATGCGCTTTTTTTTTACTGAGAGCGAATACCTCAAGAGGTTCGGTTCGAGGGCGTTGACTTCCTTAGGAGCCCAACAGTGACGTACCTGACTTTGTGTCGTTTAATGATGGGAGTGTTGTGGTCCCCTCTGAAGTGGACACAATACAACTATATCAAGGTTGTGGGACACATTGTGAGTTTCTTGAGAGATTGGAGTGATGTGGTGCCGAAACGAGGAACACCACCCGAGGGCACAACGCCAATTAAGGCAACAAGACGGTGTCGACAAGATCCAATGTCCAAATCAACTACAATTACGTCTCAACTGTGATGGAATACACAACAACACGACATCAACTTACATAACAGCAGAGAACATGTACAATAAGTGTAAGTGGGGCAGTAGGGTACCACCCAATGACGCTCACACCAACCAGAGACCAACGACAGTAACCAAATCTCCCTATAACTACAGGAACACATAAATTACACGTCACGCTTTACTTTTTGAATAAACAAATATAAAAACTGAGTAATATCATTTGTTTACAGGTAACGAACCAGTAAAATGCCACTACACACAGCGCCTGTCCACTACACATACGATTTACAGCAATATCCTAAACACTTAAAAGAGTGGCACGTCGTGGAGTTGGGAAGCGTCGACGGGTACCTCGGCAGGTACCTCACGGGGAATCTCATTAAAATGGCCGCCACCAAATGCGGGAGGACTCGTTATTTTTATGGACATCAAACCGCCAATTTAAACTCGATGATTATGGAATTGTAACTGATGGGAAGTTCGGGACGAAAAATTATTTCATCATCGATGGTCTAATAACTTAACACTAAACAAATAAACCGGAGTCTTTTAATGGCCGCAAACTTAAGTGTTACTCTTCGAAGAATGCGGTTTATTAATCTTTTATAGCGCTATAGTCCTCCGATAATGGGAACGAACCGCCGGGAGATTCTCGAATGTTCAACTTCTCTCGACAAATTATTATTTTTTATATCGGAACGTTAAAGCTCTGACCGTGTAGGAAATGCCAAAGGTAGTCACCGCTCATCCTTGACTTTGTTCTTTCGTAACTCCCAGGCTACCTTCACGGCTCTCTCTAGCTACATTTTACCACCCTACACTAAGTAGCCGAAGCCTTTCTTTCGCGGTCAACCTGAGCCAAACTGAACTGCAGTGACACAAAGGGACCAGCATATATAGCTCTTGTATTTAGTGGAATGTCACAAGTAGGTACCCGTTGAGGGTCGGAGGTTCCCAAGCTCTCACAGGACCTGAAAAAACAATTACCCGGTAATTTTTTAGGGGTGCAAAACAATTACTGTTATTTCTCAGTTTTTGTCAGCCAGTTGTGTCCGCAGGAGGTTTTATTTTTGTTTTGGCGAGCTTTTAAACTTGAAGGGTTGTTGACAGCTTTCAGAAAAAAAGAACAATTTGTCTTTTGATGGAGCCGAACGGAAATTATTTTGGTTTTACGTGGTAATTTCGGGTAATAATTTTGACCACCTAAAGAGTACAATCCGTAAATTAAATAGGCTAATTTACAGAACAAGTCGATTTTACTGCAAGTTGAGTAAAAATGGAAATTCTTGCAGGGCCTAAAATGCCTTTTCTTATTAATAACGTCATACATAATTTTATTTAATAAATTTCTTTTCTTCAATAATTCCAAAACCAAGTTCATGGCGATTCGAAACAATAACAAGTATTAAAAATGTATACACAAGCTTAAAAAAAAGTTCCTCGTTCCTTTAAGTCTCATGTTGATTCACTTCATTTCCTCCAAACATGTGCGTCTTATTCTCACACAACAACCCAACAGACATACTCACAGACTTGTCTTGACTTTTGTCTCGAGAACAGCGGCGCATCACACCAAATTATGTTTATGAAATACCCGACACTTGTGTAACAACCCCCGGCGTTACCATTGCGTTTATTATTATAAAGAAAAAAATTCCTACCAATATTTTTTCAATAAACAACCACCTGCGGCAGAAAAAGGAAGAAAACGAAGAAAAGACGAGTAATTAATAAATAAATAAATAATAACACAATCTTGCCTTTTCCATATATGGGTCTTATTGGGTTTGCGCATCGATTGAATCCCTCGACGCGGGAAAAGACGAGCACTTCGAGCTGGTACTCAACGGGTACGCGAGCAGGAGTACCTGGTACCCGTAGGCAAGATCCGTTACAAATTGGGACTACCCGGGGAGTGTCCGTTGCGTGAGGACGACGTTTCTCTTCCTCAATGTCTCCCGTCTCCTTTGTACGAAGTCAAACGCAAATAAAAAGCAATTCTTGTCTTCCTTTGCTCTCCGAATTAGCAACCATTTTAATTTGCTACGGGGAAGGGAAACTCGAGGGAGGTGGTGGCGACCGGAGGGAGGGCGGGGGGTAAACATGGCGGTTTTAATAGACGGGTCGTGACTAATTTCCTATGAAGAAAAGTCTAGTTCGTGTTCGAGCTAGCCACTCCTGGTTTTAAGTAATTTAGACATCATGTTTTTCTAAACGGATAATTCTTCTTCTTCTTATTTTCCTATTCTCTATTTTCTTTTTCTCGTTTTTTTTTAAATTTCTTCACGAAAGCATTTTTCCTTTTTCAGGAGCGAAGACCAGAAAACGAATTTCGAGATTGTGGCAGCCCTTAATTAATGGTATTTGCCCAAGAACCGGCTGACTGTGGGTGGACGGATGAGTGATAACGCTGCGAGGAAAGAAGACTCATATCCTCTCGTCCTGACAGGTCTGGTGAACGACAAGACACGAGATCCAATTACAATTGTTAACTGATCTGATAAGGTCGGTGAAAACTACAACTCACCGGATGATCGGCCGGAGATCCGAGGTGGGAGAAGTTCAACCTGGTCCAAATTCAAGTAATATCTGAGCACTTCAACAAATTTCAACTACCGCGCCTACCGATACCACACCATCTTCATACTAGAAACCTACAACTTCAATTTACTCTTTAATTAATAACGGAAGTGTAACTTTTTGCCGTTTACTTAGAAGATCGAAAAACTTAAATTCGACTTACATGTGGTGAAGTCATTCGATGTCCACTCAAGTGGAAACTTAAAATTACAACTTAATTCTTACACAAGGCTTGTACCCCGACGCCACTTGTACACGCTTCATTACAACAATTGTTACAAATATATGACCTTAAAAAAAACTTAAATCAAAGTCCTTATCTGCGAAACATTGAATCAGTAAACTTAAGCCTTAAAGTCAACAACCTCGACTTAATTGTGACGTTGTCTAGTTCAAACAAATGTAACATAATATGTTAGCTACAGCTCAACTTAACCGTACTTAACAACTTAACCGCAGAACCTACAACAACCTTAGCAACAACTTAAAACTTAAAACAAAACCATAAGACCAACGACCAAGACAATTCATTGTAACTGTTGTGAACGGCCCAGTGCAACTCTTTCTCCTCTTGATTTAATTTTTAATAAAAACTATCAAACAACGATGGTAACTAATAACCATCGGAAAATAGTCAAAAATACAAAATAATCAAACGACGTATAAAAACACATAAGTAAAAAAAAATATATATATAAGAAATTATGGAATATTTGAAACCGAGAAAAATGAATTACACTTAATTCGCCGTGCAATAAGCTCCTTCTATCGGTTGCGAGGAATGCCATTAAACATATATAGTTGTACGTTATTTTAAAAATTAGATGGAGTCAAAGATAAATAAAATAAATAAAACCTCCGTCAACGTAGCAACTTAACTCGTTTAAATTGTTTACAGGCTCTTACAGGGAAGATTTTTTAATTAGGAAAATTGCCAAGTTTGATGAGTTAAGTTTAATGTTAAGTTGTTGTTTGTCACAAGTATTACTTACAGTGGGATCATCAGATTACGTTACCCGAGTTAGTGCGCCTCACGGCTTTACGCTTCACAAGAAACTCGTTGTTTTAACAGGAAATGGCGCTCACCGTCCGGGGTAGGGTACGACAAGCACTACGTCTCAACAGGTTAACTTAAAATACGCAATTAGAACTAAGTTGATAGAATTAAGTTCATGCCTCAGCTTATTGTTAGTGTACACTTAGAGGTTTGAGTCGGAGGCCTTACAGTACGCGTTAAGTTTTATGAATCAAAACCCAAAGTGAAAATGTTTAAGTTGAGTGACGTGTTGTTCATGTTCTTGTTGTAGTGTGAACGGATGTGCCAACTATTACTACATATATAGTGAAATTATTACATTACAACCTTAATGAATGGATTAAAAATGTTTTGCACATCACTACTATCATATTAATTATAATTTATTTAGTTCTCATTCGCTCCTTCCTTTAGTACATTTTAAGTTTCTTCCTTTCTACTTCCTATTCCATATTCCTACTTCGCTTGTGTAGTTCTTCTGCACTAAAAATTATATACGGCTACTCGTTAAGTAACATCCACCGGTCAACTAACAGAGGGTAGCCAAACTATTAGTATGAGAAACTATCACCGGAAGAAACTTACTTTCCGCCATGTTCCCGTGTTGTTCCACAGTGTCACCAAATCTTCTGCACCTTTCTGAGAGTTCGGGGACGCGTCACCTGCCTGCCCGTCATTCAACGCGAACCTTTCCTGTCTCCGTCGATGTCATCGGCCGACCTTCCGAGATTCCTCAACTACTTCACATTAAAATAAAAAATTCATTAAATAAGAAGAGTAAAAAATTTTGATTTCCTTTTCGCCGTTTTCCAACGTTTCAAATGGGATTTATTAATAATTCAGATGAGTTCGAAGGAGAAAACAAAACAAAAGCCTTCGGTCCTTCGTCTTGGTCCTCGGCAGCATCTTTCGAGAGGCTCGAGTCCCTCTATGTACTACAGAATATAAGAATTCGGTCTGTTCCTACCGGTAATTTCATTTTCTGCAGGCGAAAAGACACTGCCTCCGTGTTTGCCATGTTTAACTTAAATTCGTTGGGTAAACTCAAACAAACCGTGTGACGAGTAAACAAACGGCACTTCGGTACTCTTAATATAACTCTTTTACGTATAAAACAATGATGCAACTATCATTCCTCGAGTTACATGAAAAAACTTCAAAAAGGGTTCTCTACAATTATTTATTAGGACTTTTCCCGCACACAAATGGATAAATAGGATAAGTCACACATATCAAAACTGTTTTTAAAAACTACTATTGCACTGCCGATAGTTGAAACTTAATGTAATGTAAAAACTGTATATTAAAGGGTAATGTAAGGGCACCTACACAGAATCTGATCATATACTAAATTGTCTCGATTGTATTTCGTTTAGTATGAATATCGTTTTCTACTAAATATATTTATAATAAAAATGAATGAACCAATGTCGTAATTTATTAATTTAAAGAAATGAAACAAAAGATTTTCACAACTTCTAGGATTGGAACCGAATGGAACTTCCATGGGAACTTCGGAAGACAAAATCGGGAGAAAAGGTCGATAATCCAACGGGAACATCAGAATTGCACTGGATGACTCGGACCGAGTGTTTTTGCTGGCGTTCACCGATTTCTCCCCCCCCCCGGGGTGGGCCCCCCCGCCGCCGCCGCCATGTACAGAGATGAGATTTCCCTGTTTTTTCTTTTCTTTATTCCGTATGCAAGCATCCCTGGAGGTTTCTTACATCTGGAATAACTAAAGAAGAATTCCTCTTTTGTGGAAAGTGCCACTACAACAATATGAATTTAACAACATGGCGGCGGTCGCTGGGGAAATTACCTTTATGCTTTACCTGATCTGGTAAATAAGACGGCAAACTCGAGCCTATGGTCCTTAATAAGAGAGAAGAGTCACTGTCAGTGGGCAACTACCTGATCCTTTAGACTAACAAACAGTTTGTCAACGGTGGAACCTGTAACTACAACCCATTGAAATACTCCTCTCGTTAGGGGACTGCAGGCAGTGACAATGTTGCGTGGAACAGGTCTACACTACAATGATCATTACATCCCATGCGCACATTTATACTTCCTTTTTCTATTGACCGTAACTCCAAAATTTGACTGCGATAGTTTAAGTAAAATAACTTTGAAGTTAATAAATACAACTCTACCACGCACTACAATAAAGCACGTGTTGCTTTCAATAATGGTAGTAGTTAACCAAGGGCAAGTAACTATGTAATAACTATTTTCCATTTACTATTTCCTATTTGTCGATTCTACGAACTCACTTTTTACTGACTTATGTATTTAGTTAATTACGCACTACTTTTTTTATTGATTCTACACACTAGACTACTTCTCTAATAAATAATGTAAAATAGTCTGGTGTACTTCCAAATGCCTCGTATTTCACTCAACTATTACATAGTCTAAAATATATCTCTCTTTTATGTATTAACTGCAATTTATCAGATTAACTCCGTATTAAAATAAATAAGTGGGATTACAAAGTTAATAAAATTAGTAGTAATAGTCCGAGTGATAATAGTCCTGTGGACGGTTCTCCCTTATTAATCTCCAATTTATTTGTCTACCTGTTTTCTGGTATTTCTCGGTATAAAATTAAATAATTTTAAGGTTTCGTAGTTCCATTTCCGTTTCCTGTTTCCTACATTTTTTAAAAGAAACAGGTAAGAGAGGGACAGGCGCTGAATAAATAATTAATCACACAGCGACACAAATCAGTTGAATTCAATTAATCATCCCGCGTGGGGCAGATCATTTGTCTGTCTGTCTATCTGCCCGTCCTCCTCCTGTCTGACAGTCATTTCGGGCAATGGTAAAGACATTTTTTTCCTACCTCTCCCCCTTCGGCCGTGTTCTTTCTGTAATTTTCTGTCGACGAATCATGGAGACTAATCGACTGGAAGTTTCTTTTTGTTTTTCGAGCGATGCCCCCGACACAATTTCTTTTCAATCTACTTTGGTGTCCTCTTGGTATCATTCGGTGACACTCTGCTCTTCTACATACAGTACACCACATACATACATACATACTTATAGTAATCCAACACGTTTTGAACATGTTAAAGTTCCAACTGTTTTACATCCGACACTGAAGTGGTCAAGTAACAGTGAGACGAATTTATATTATATATATATTGTAATTATATTATATAAGAAATACGTAGGAATTACTACGTACGAGTAGATACGTTAGGTTTTTATAGTATTTAGAGTTATTTTCCATTCAATGAATGCTTAGTTAAGTAACACACACAACTCACGGATGACTGCAGAAAAATTGTAAATACAATAAACATAATTACCTTCACATGACGACTTACGTGTCAGGGTTGCCTTACTCACACCGAACAACAAAACTCAGTTCACACAACTCGGTACGTGGACAACAGCAACGTCGTCAACGCGTGTCAAGTACTTCCCGGAGAGTACGACAGCATAAGCTGGAGCTTAGGAGCAGTGCCCCGTTTAAATTTTCAATTTCCGAGAACTTGACGGTTATGCTATTTCCGTTTCCCGCGGTTTAATTAACAAAACTCCTCTGAGATTCGACACATCTGTTCTACTTTTGCTACGGTTCACGGCCGTATTTTCCTCGTTCGCGCCAAACTAAAAAAGAAACTCAATGAGAGAGTCCTCTCCCCGGGACCGTCACCGTTTCGAAGAATCCAAATTTACAACTCATAAAATCGGTCAAGTGGTTACGCCGAGCCAATATTATTTTTTTTTACGATCGAAATTGGTTTCGGGGAGTCCGGGGACGTTTTGCGAGGGACTAGAGGAAAGAAGAAGCGGTCACTACAAGAGTCCTAGATGAGGAACGTAAACATTTGTGACACATTGAATTTAACGACTGCGAAACCTACGTGGAGTAAATAAGATGATGAAAATAGATGAGTTCCTTTAATAGGAGACATCCTACGAGAGCGAAATAGAAAATAGTCGAAGAAAAATAGTTGCCCTACCTGAACCTGACAATTACACCGTCAAATTGAATGAATTAAGATGGGACCACGTCCTCCTCGTTCAATTTGTCACCCGGTGACATTCGACACTGACAAAAGTCTTTCTTTTTTTTACTGCTAACGGTACGCGAGATAGAAGATGGAAGAACTTAGATGAATGTTTTTTTTGCCTCCTCTCTCTCTTCTTGTCTATCACCTAGGACGAACAGTTGATGACGAAGACGACGAGGACGACGGGGACGACCGCACAGCTCATTCATAACACTCCGTACGAAAACAACCCGTTCAAAGCTAACAGTTTAAGTTGAATTAAAGTAGAGTTAAATTAACCGAAAACTCGTCGACATGTTAACACGTCAGACAAACGCGAATTGTATTCTTGTAGAACGGAAGGATACAACGAAACGAACACAATACGAATACACGTTTGGATGGAAAGGAAAAACACGATGTAAACAAACCATAACGAGACTTTTAACCATCATACCATTTCAAAAATTTCTTAAACGTTCCCTCAAGTTCAAAAAAAAAAGAACAAAAAGATTTCTCTCAAATACTTAACTACTGTTAATAAATTACTTATTTTAATACTATTAATAATAGTGTACGCTATTTAATAACTAATTGGTAATGTTTGAAAATCAACAAGCCAATAAGGCATAAGCAGAAAAAGTTATGTTGCTGAGTAGTAACCATATAACCTTACTTTTGTTTTACATAATTTAAAAAAAATTATGTATACACAACTTTCTGTAGCAGTCATTTAATCTGACTGTTGGGGCCATGACACGCCGTTGTTTTGCACGTAAACCAACTTAGTAACTACCACCTCGCCATATTAAAATTTTATTGTCATTTGAATGACAGGTGGGTACCCCGTGCCCTGTACGATACCTTGGTTTTTTCCCCCATCCATTCGGATGGAAGTATTCATTCAAGAACCGATGACTGACACCTTTACGATTCCGTCAAAAAGAAACAAAAAAATAGAAGAAAACCGCTTTTCTAACGCCACGACATCTTGAGGTAAACACCTCGTGGTTTTCTGCCACAGAGTTCTCTGTCATTTTCGTCTACTCCCGGCGACTTCCCTCAACTTTTAATTCAATTTACAAAGGGTTTGGGGTTTTTTTACAACGAAAAAAAAAGATGTTCCTTGTCGGGTCCCGTGCATGTTAACACTTTTCCTCGCGGCAGTTCGACAAAATCTTGTCGAGGGCAAAACAGCGACGAGTTCACGGGGGTGAGAACTACCAGACGGGGAAGACGAGAGCGAAAGAGAGAGTGAACGAACGCAAAATATTTTAATAAACCTAATTTAACTGGGTAATTTATGCAAATGGGCGAAAATTAGTGAGAAAATGACATTTAAAAAATTTTTTTCTCTTCTTTTGCTGTCTCCCGGAGTGGAATTAAATATTAAGCGGAGCAAAATTTTTAAGCAAACGCTCCTTGGACTTCTTTTTTTTTGCGGCGAGAACCATGTGGTCCGGCCGGGGTCTCATGCCGCACCTCTCTGCGGAGTCATCTTGTCCGTAGCAAAAAAAAAATGAAAGAGAGACTGAAATGACAGCGTCCTCGACGGTGGCTTGGTATTTTAGAGGGACTTAAGGGGGAACCATCGGAACCCGACGTAGGAACAAATTCGTCCAAGTGACTGACACCCAAGAACAAAGCAATATCTTAAGGCAGAGCTCTCGAGTTTGCCACTTGCAGACGCTTTGGAGTATCCGGTCGATGGCTCTTAAGTCATTTGAATAGGCTCAAAGGACTCAAGAGAAGAAGAGTTGAGAGTATGAGCAAGCGCAGACACGAAGGAGAGAGGGAGAGAAATAGGGAAAGCATTAAGCATAATACGAATTTATTAAACGAAGAAGAGCATTTTTCAAATTTCCAAAGTGTTGCCGGTGGAAATTTTGCTGTGGTTTCATAAAAAAATAAAAATTAAATTAAATTAATAACTCAAAACCGATTTCCTCGTACTGACCCGGTGACGTCCCACTCTCAACATTAAGGCCGGTATGTCGTGAACGGATCAATGTATGTATACATATTTTAATATTATGTATACATATATATAATTGCAGACGTCACTCCCCACGAGTT
Organism: Polyplax serrata; assembly: GCA_037055365.1. Lineage (NCBI taxonomy): Eukaryota > Metazoa > Arthropoda > Insecta > Psocodea > Polyplacidae > Polyplax > Polyplax serrata. Next base: position 8,267,349 of record JAWJWE010000038.1, on the reverse strand, counting down.
TGAACTCCGCAGTATTGAAATATCTCCACATGTAAAATATTAGTATATATTAATATTAACTAGTTATTTATTTTTTAGTTTTTATTTTAGTTATTCTAGAAGTTAAACCATTAAATATTTATTCGTAGTGAAAAAACAAAAATTGAATTCACAACATTCCATACAGAGCCTGGAGAGTGTCACTTTGTCTGTAATAAAATTGCAAATCTCTCTGTCACATACTCCAATTTTTCTTAGGTGTGTCCGCCTTAATTTCCACTCTCCACCTCTCAAACACATTCATCGTTTTAAATACTAAAATTTGAATTTAAATTAAATTCAATATTTACAAAATTTCAGTTGGAAATGCGACTCAACGCGTTGCACTCACGAGCACATCAGTCCGACTCTTTCTCTCAACCGAAGTTAAATTTCTATCGCCACATGGAAGTACACACATCAAACGTAAATAACCCCAAGTAAGTGAGACAATACTACGGGATTAAACAGACAAGAGGTAGACGCTGAACGTTGGCGATCAAACTTTGGATATTTCACACAATATACCACATTATGTACTCAGATGGTCGCACTCACTCACTACATGACAGCCACATGTAGTATTTCCTATTGTAAGGGTTTATTTACGGAGAAAAAATTCTTATTTGTACGGTGCATATAAATAACAAAATTCGTCTTATTACAAAGATGACGAAGTTTACTTAAAAATAAAAAAATGAATAAAAAACCAACCGACGAAGTCCGTTAGCCGACCCCAAAAAATTATAAATACTAAAAAAGATGGACAACACACACGAAAAATATAAGCACACTGCCTGTCGACATCTACTTGTAGAAAACAGTAGTGATGTAGTCATACGCAGTTTAATACGGAAAACTGTATAATACTCAATAAAGGTACTAACTATTATTGATTACTGACAAAAGCACATAATTCCCATTGAGCAGCAACTTAATTTTCAAATTATATTTAATTATTATTTCTAAATCTTCGAGAGTATCTGCACACGGTTATGTACACCATTTAATATTTTATTAAGATATTACGGGATTACGGTATTAATTCACCTACAACCCTCCATGACTTATGAATTATTCAAAATAAAAAAAAAATAAGAAAAACCGTAAACGTGAGCGCCGATACTTTTTACCTTTCCCGCAGCAAACGTACGTCTCCCACCGCAAAACTATGATTTAAAACATTCACTTTGGTTTACGTACACCGCAGCAAAACGTTTTAATTCACTCCGTAGGAACTTCCCAACCGGAGCACATCCGAACCGGGGGGGAGGCTAACCCACCCCCGCGAGCACCGTTGGAAACATAATAAAACTAAATAAGAATTTATTTTGAGGGATGTTATGAGCATTTCCTTTATATGAAATTTGACCGCAGGGAAATTGGGGGTAGAAAAAAATTTTCTAAGGAGAATCCAATAAAATAAATTCATCAAACGTCGCACGGAAGCTTTCGATGGGCTGAAACGAGAGAAGTTCCAGAAGTAGAAAGTTTCCGCTGGAGCAAAAAAAACCTCTGGAGAAATATTAGCCCCGTGTGTGTGTGTGTGTGTGTTCTGTGCAAAAAACTCAGGTATACAACAAAAATGGCGGGCAAAGTTTGGAGTTTGCCGGAATTTGTGAGGGCTGTGCATCAGGCACTCGAAAGGTTTGCTTTTCTTCGTGAACGTGAGCCTCGTCCTTTTTCAACCCCCTCCCCCTCCCCAGATCTGACCAGGCGTCTTATGGACAGTCAATGATTGGAGACGACCGAATCGTCAAGTGTGTCAGGGTGCATTAAAACGATTATAAATCCCTTCGAAAGGGTCGTTTGATACAAAAAAGGTTCCCTGATAGTTTCTTCATCGATTTTCGCGTCGTTATGGCCGTCTGCAACGGAAGATTTTCAACCTTTTCCAAGTGCTCGACGATGCATTTTAACCCGAAAACAACTTGAACAGACGAAGAATGCGGACGAGAGGAACCATCCCCATGAAGGAGCATCCTCTAAGTAATTTACAGGCGTGCTGTATAAATGTAAGCCCAAGAAAAAATATTCAATACACCGAGGGCGTGTTAAAAATGAAAGACATAAAACGCAAGTTAAATCTCATCTTGTCAGAGCAAAAGCACAGGAGTGGCAAGGTCATTGATTTAAATGAAAACCGAGACAAGAAATAAACTATGTGTAAACTACTGTTACAAACAGTAACCACGAACAATTATTTGTACAATGGAAAACTAGTTTAACTAGAATAAATCTAATAACACCGAGAAGGAATGACAAAATTATGGTAAGGCATGATAAAAATAGAAGAAAACATACACGACACATTTACACGAGGACACATATAGAAGTAAAATGTTAGGCTAGTATATTAAATAATAGAATGCAATAACCATTATCAGTATAAAATAGTATAAAATATTATATGTATAGTCCAATAAGGGTTGTTTTGAACATAATATATTATTGGTAAGCACTACCTAACCAAGGTGACCAGGGATTAGTTGTGAGTAGTGAGAAATATTTTTAAATTAAGTACTCAAGACAATCAAATATTCAATATTATATATTCTATATAGTGAAATATATTTTTATAATATTTATAAGAGGGGTAGTAACCCATTTAATTCTCTCGTTCCATCTCATCTCTTTTCGTTAACTTCACTCTTCCAACAGACCAAATCGTTCTTTTTTGACGATTCCATCTACAACTACAACTCAAACTCAAGACGTGACAAGTCGTCAAGGATGAGAGAATTACAACCAAGAACTTTCCGGATGTATTTTTAGTTATGTCAAGTTTCTATGGCGACGAAAAGGGTCACCCAGGCTCAGAGCACCCAGCACCATGGCTCAGAGCTGACTGCTCTGGGTTTGTTTACTCAATCGCTAACCAATCGAGTTACAAAGGTTTTCGGGCCCTCATGTGTGTCTGTTTCTTTTTGCCAATTTCTGACCCCGACAATCTGTGGAGACCCCGGGGCCGGGTGGGAGAGAGAAAGAGAGAGAAGTAAGTTTCGGGTATATCCTCTAATGGACGACTCAAAGGAAATAATCCGGACAGTAAAAGGAAAGTTCCATCACCTTTGACTCGGAAGCTTTTTTTCGGCCGAGTTGAATCCGAAATCATCCCTCATAATCATTTCCTGGCGTACATCCCTCAAAAAAAAAAGATTTCCCGCCAAAAAATAATTAACCCTAGGGAGAGAGAGAGAAGTAGACAGAGGAATACTCCGGAATGGAGGAAAAGATATAAAAACACATAAAAGAAACTCCGCTACCAATTTCACAAAGACCTTCGAGGTCGGACCGCAGCGAACCTTTTTTACAAATTACTCTTAAAAATTTCTACATCGCGGAGGTGGCGACGGGGGAGAGGGGTCGTTACAAATCTCACCGAAGCACAAAAAAAGGTGGATGAACCAAGGAATGAAAAATAAAAGGACTAGCTTTTCGAAAATTAGTTGGGAAAAAAGAGCCTCGAAATGCGAGTACGCACGCACACGTAAAAACGCAGTACAAAGAAAGAAAGACCACAGCGTACGGAAATCTGTGTGATTTTCTCCATAAAGAAGAAGGGTTTCGACCCACTTTTAATTGTGACAAGATTCACGTTGAGAAACTGTCAGGAATGGCGTGTTATGAAAAGTTATGAAAACGGTAAACACTCGCAAACGTATTCATTCGACTAACAGAAGGAAGTTACGCTGAAGACACGGTTATATTTCTGTTTACACAAGTGCAATTCCTAGCTGTTAAACCGTTTATCCTTTCGATTATTTTAGTAATAACTTAATTTTAAGTTCAAAAGAGAGTCGTGCTAAGAACAACACTATACAAACTATGTAGTTGTGCAACTGTAACTGACGTTTAAGTACTTTGAGTCAGCAGCTTCCATGCCGCAGTACTTGTGGACTAGTTGCGTTTTTCCCCTTGACACAGCAACATTTTAAGAAAGTCCACTGGTAAATGCCTCAGCGGAACCCAAAATCCTTTTCGGTAGCAGACGACATGCAAACTTCAAACCGCACACTTTCCATCCCGCAGCTTTCGTCCTCAAAGGAAAAGAAAACCTATAAAAAAAATAACCTCCCCCCGAATTCAATCAGATTACAAAATCGATTTCCATTCCATTTATCCACTTTATTTGAAATTCTTTCAAACAAAAAAGGCGTAAAAGGTGGAAAGAAACGAAACAAACAAGAGAAGACGAACAGGAGAGAGAGAGAACGAGAGAACGAGAGAACGAGAGAGAGAGAGAGGAGACGAGTAAAAGGTGAAAGTATTTCTCGGTCGATTATGCTAAAAAGATCAAAAGGCCAAAGATTTATGCTTTTTTAAAATATGGCGGAAAACAAAAAGGATCAAGGCCAACGTGAAAGGTTGTGAAATTATAAATTCTCTTTCCGTGGGGGTCGCAGAGGTCGCGTCCGACCTGCACTTCCCCAAATTCAGCCAAGAAGAATTCATTTCCGGTTTTTCTCCGGACAAAGCGGGACAAATCGGGAAACTACCCCTGGAACTCTGACCGTCTGGGGAGGGGCTCCATTACAATAATTACACATAACAAAATTACAGGACAAAAAATGGGGCGTTCGAGGAAAGACAACGAAGGTGGGGAAACAGAAAGAATTAATTCATTAAACTGTCAACCCCGGGAGACGTTTTGCATCCCCTGAAAAAAGAAGGTGGCCGAACGAAAACAAACGATGAATGAGGGAGGCTGCTGGAGGTGCCACGGCTGCTGCTGCTGCTGTGCTGCTGCCCGTCGAAGAATTCTGTCCTCGGGACGACGTATTCTCACTCCGACTAATTCGTACGGATTAGACGAATAATTTCCTAATCCGGAAGTTAAGTCAACTCTTTCCCGTAGACTTTGTCTTCTGCTTCTTCTTCTTTTCCACCTCCGCCATTACAATCGTCTTCTACCCAGAGCCTTGATTTATTTATTTATTTTTTTTATCTTTGCCTTCGCCCCCGGGAGAGTGAAAGAAAATTACTTTCTTCTTTATACGACGGACGAGGGACAGGGTTTGCAAGGAGGAGGTGGCACAGGCAAAGGATTAACTCGGAAGGAGCCTGAAAGGGAGAAGAAGAAGAAGAAGAAAAATCCTGCTGATACGAAAACAATACACTCCGACTCGATTGGGAAACGAGTTGAAATCACCCAAAACTCGTATTTGTTTACTCGAATCTTTAAGGGTTGTTTACTGCATCCCCGTGCACGTCTGTCTACTTTCCTCCCCCCAACCTTCCTCGCTTCCCCCCGCCCCTGAAACAGTCATAACAACAGGTCGAGGGAGACTTCGGGAAGGTCACACCAGCTGACTCTTTTCTTACTTAATGTTTTCTCAACTCCCCGAGCTTGAATTAAAACTTGCGTCCCGTTTTAAACGATTCTTAAACTTCTCTAGGAATAGACAAAAACCGCAAGGTTTCACCTTTTCCGACCGCAGTCGAGAAGTAAAAAGCTCGCGGTTAGGTGGCTGCGCTTGCACTCGACGGTTTACCTGCAAACTGACGAAAAAGTTGCAGGGAGGAAGTCACCTGGGCGTTAGGGGTGGGGGGTGGGTACTAGACTCCTGAAATAGTAAAGTACACAATTGTTAATTGTATACTTTTACTACTACATTTTACAAATACAGTTCTATACACACGAACGATAGTTTAATGGATGGAGGAAGGTGTTCATTTCCTGCAGTCCATTTCTCAGCCCAGACGCAACACAAAAACATAGCCTCCTTCATTCATTTCAAATGAATTTCCACCCATATTACCTCCCCGCCCCACAATTTATGTACATAAAACGTACATAATTCCAAACACATTGCAAATAATCGCACCGGCCGAGCGACTCGAAAAAATTTTAAATCCCAGTGACGTCACCCACAACCGATACCATTGATTCTCTTAATAATATTAGCATTAAACATAAAGTCACTCTACATAAGTTTTATTCATAATCCATAAATTATTATTCGTCACGAACAAAAGATTGCAAGTTTCACGTACTAAAAAAAAAACCGAAAATTTGCCAGCGTTAATGTTACGTTTATTAAAATTATCATTTGCAAGCAAATCGGTACTCACGTAAAATAATAATAATTATTCTTGCTGATGTTATTATTATTATTATGTAAATAACTTAATAAGCAAAACGAAATTTCGAAAAAAAAATTTCGGGCAAGTAATTTGGTAAGCAATAAAAGTTTTCCTCTGCGTCGAGAGCGTTCAGGTGTAAAGCGTCCATCTTTTTTCTTTCCTACCTGTCAGAAATAGGAAAAGAGTTCACAAGGCTTAACATCACGGGTTTTCACTTCGGCTTTTCCACTTTTCTTTCCGGGGCGCCATTTTGTATTGTTGTTATTATTTTTTTTTCTCTCACCACCGCCGCTCCCCCACGCATTCGCAACGACCTAAAGGCTTTTGGGTAAAATCCGATATGGAAACCATCCCGGACGGGGTGAAGTTTCAAAAACACAATTAAAAATGTTTTCCCGTGCAAAAGTTTGCAAAAACCTCAGACACTGGGGACAAAGAGAAGTCGGTAAACCGACTTGGCTTTTGCAAAAGATAGAAAACGCGTGCGTGTGTATGTGTGTGTGCGTGTGTGTGCGCGCGCGCGCCTGCTTATATACAATTTTTTAAGGTACTTAAATGGAAACGAGAAAGAACCAACTCACCGAACTAAGTCGCATGCTGCCCGAGTAAATCCATTCTGCTTACCTGAAACGAACACAACAAAACAATATATATAAATATACTGTATAATAATATGCGTATATTATTACAAGAGGAGAGCTTACGTCAGGTTCAAGGCACGACCAACGCGAACAACCGGACACGGTCACATGCTCACTGTCCCGCGGTCAGGTTCCAACTGAGCCTGAACTGGGTCAGGTGCGTTGTCTTGCACCTCGTCCTTGACGTTCTTTCATTCCCTCGACTTCCGTTTCAGGTTTTCTGCACTTTTCAGTGGTGGTCAAAACGTGTGCCTCGGGTGAGGGAGAGTGGGATAGGGTCGCACTTTGTCGTGCTGCCGGCTCCCATACCTAGACGACAACTACGATCGACAGGAAATCGAATGAAAGTCGCTCAACGTTTCGACAGGAGTGGCACCAACCCCCCACGTGGCATCGAACAACGCGGACGACCATTTTCCACCCTCTTATTTACTTATTCCGTATAAAAACACGAGTGGAACATGTCGTTGGCTCCATGTTAGCAGCAACTTGTTTAATGCGTTTGCGGTGTTTCACGGCATGAAACCGGAGGTTTTGCTCTTCTTTTTGCCCCTGCTCAAATTCCCTGCCGGTCTGCTGCTGCTGCTGCTGCCGCCGCCGCCGCCAGGCCCCCCCGACACACGTTGACTGGGAGTAATTGCAATAAATTAATCTCGTTAAATCTAAATCCGTTCCACGTGCATACGTGAATTATATAGGTTTTTACTCCGCGGAAAAAGTCTTTTAACCGTGATTTAAGGCCCATTAAAAGCACCGTACCTGAAACTCTCGGAATCGGACGTTTTCCCCCGAGTCCTTCCACTGCCAGTTACTTTCCCACCGATTCTTTTCTTTTACACCCTGCGAGCGCAGAGGAAACGGCTATTTTTCTCTTGCCGGACCAGCTACTTTGTATCTATTTGTCTTGCCAGCGCCAAGTGATTTCCCCTCTATGAGGCGGGCACGACTGTTCAGTTAATATTTGTTTCACATCCTTGCTACTGGCAAGTAATTAAGTAGCAACACTGGAACACCTCTATTAAATAGAAAACTGTTTTTACGGGGTTGTAAACTCTGTGTCAAGTTGTAAGTTCAGCAATGATACAAGATAGCGGAAAAATAGTAGTGATAATCGGTAGTGGTGGTGGTAATGACGACAAAATAATATTTGCACCAGTAGTTACTTCCGTGGTGCAAGTTACTTCGCTTTTGGTTACTGCCTTGTTAGTAGTTATACTTCCTTCCTACTGGAAAATATAAAGCAATAGGAGTAATGTTTACTGTGCTAATACCCACTCAACAACAGTGGCATTGCAGCATCCCTTTATACGGATAGTGCCAGAAGTAACTTTCTGTTATTGTCTTAGTGTTTAATACGGAATTAAATAGCTGTACGAGCGATATACCACGACGACTACTCTTCTCTTTAAACTGGTAACTCTACAACTAACAGCTTCACACACCTCGTAACTGTACGGATACTTCTCTCACAAACAGTGGCACTCCAGCTGTTTTCCCTACCGTCTTCTACAACAACAACAACATAAGTTGGTTTAAGGTCAGTATGCTTGTTACTTTCCCAACAGGTACTTCTTGATTTTGCCACCGTTTACCCCACCTCAGGTAACGAATTAAACAGGTTCCGCTTCATCCCATTCGAGACGACGGCAGCCTCTTCCGCGCGTACAGGCTCTTTCTCACATGACAAAAGGTAAAATCAATCGACATTTGAACTCGTCCAAATCAAATTTAATTTTTTATTCGGTTAATCTGGGCCGTTTCGACGTCATCGATCGCCACAGAGCGTCAAGGCAACGTCCCTTTCTCGTCCGCCTCGTCCCATTCGAAGGAACTCGCTAAAACTTCAGGTTTAGCTTTAATTTCCCTCCATTATTTTTATTCGCATCGTAAACTTTCCGATTTTATTTAAGGTTCCCTTCATTACGTTCAGTCAATGCTCGCAAGAAAGAAAATTAATTTCCTTCTTCGTTCCCATACGTTTCCTCATCACTTCCTTTCCTTAAGTGGGAGAAGAGTAGAAAAAAGAAAGAAGAAAAAGAAGAAGAAGAAGAAGAAGAAAGTTAAAGGTGGGGGGCGGGTGCTTGCGAAAGGAATTTTTTTTTTAAACTACGAGAAGAAAAGGCGATTTCTTTCGGTGAATCGGAGAAAAAGAAAAATTTTCTTCTTAACGGGCGAGAAAAGTCCTCCCAAGGCACCCATTTTACCTTTTTAACCTTAGTCCGGAATATCAAAGAAATACGATTTACCCATAATGAAAGTCGAAAAGCTGAAAAAAACCGGTCGGGGCTACGGCATGGGGTGGTGAATTGGGTGAGGTACTTCCCCGATAAACAAATGGTGTTTTCTCTTCCGCCAAAGTTACCCCCACGCAGGAAAAAGAAAAACTCAAAGATCGAATATGGTAAACCCTTTCGTTATAAAAATCACTAAGGGGTGGTTTAAGGGATCTCGAAAACAAAGGGAAATTAACCCGACAAGAAAAGAACAAAACAAACTTTTCTTTTGGTACCGGAGCCTTCAGTCGGGTAACTCGCGGTTTCCGACCGAATATTTCAGGTATTGGACGTGTCATTAACCAGGTACCGGTCGGCATAACGTCGACATGCTACCGAGTTAAATTGCAAATTACACATATTTAGCGTTTTGATGTTGGGCACCGACGAGTATCCCGCGGGGATGGTAATCCAATTGCACTCGGCAAAACCCATCTGCGGCCGATTCCGATTAAACATTCCCGGACTCGAAGAAATTCCAATGACGAAATCAAAAATCGGAGTCTTCGGGAGCTGTTAATCGATGAGTTTACGACCCGAGTTGGAAGTTGTCGAGCACCTGACAACCGGCCTTACCGCCTCGTTTATTATGTCGACCGTTCAAATAAGTCCGTTTCGTCTCTCGTGTGCATCCCATCGGTCTTACAAAAGAGTCCGGACGCGTTCAATCCTTACACAGGCACTGTCTACCTATGTATTTGTCTCTGAATGTACATAAGTTCGGCTAGTTGCATGCGATTCGTGTTCTTTCACTCGCTCAGCATTCAAAACACGGTTTTCTTCTCTCCCACGGGAGGTGAACGCTTTCCACCTTACCCGATTCTCTCCAGACGAAAGGTTGGACATCCTTTGAAAGGCAAATAATTTTTTTATTTATTTTTTTTTTTACTTCGGTCAAACACGAATTGATTCCCCGACAAAGAGCCAATATTCCGATCTATTAATTATTTGAAACGCGACGGTTTCCTTTAAAATTTTTATTGCTCCGTTGATTAATTTGAAGGCACGAACACACGAGGCTGTTAACCTTTGGATGAAAAAAAAAGAAGAAAATTATTTCGTTGAGGTGGTGCATCATTAGACCGCGTTGTAGTGCACTCGACGCCTTTCACATACGACCAAACCGATCTTTGGGGAACATTACTGAGTACGATCGAAATGCCTTAATAAGTTTTTGTATTCAGTACACCTGTGTTGTCATGGGACTTAAACTGTAAAGGAATTTTAACGTACGGTAATTGAGTAACTTAGTCGGGGTATTATGTCAGTTTCTTTGGTATTTAACCTGTACGAATGTAGCTGTTAAATGTAATTCATATTTATTATCATACTAGATAAAATTTAAGTATACAGTGAACTGTATTCCTACCAACTAGCCTGTAGTAAATTTATTGGAAATGTATCATGTGGTATTGTACCATCTTATCGGGTACTTGGAAGTTTAATACTGAATTAATAGATTGTTATTTAATTAGAATATTATTACTTAGAGAGTTAAGTACTCAGTCGAACACTAACTACATAGAACTAAATCGTATTTAACCGAATAATTTGGAAAAACATGTAGTTACGTGCTCAGGACTCTGCCTTATTAAACAAATTAATAAGAATTATTTAGCGGAACGAACATATTAAATCTCGTCTGTGGACTTGTTTTATTTTGTACGTCTTTTGTTATATTATTGTATACTTTTTTAAAATACTAAATTATTTCATAGCAGCACCTTGTCAGAGGACCACACTATACAGTTCAATGTTGAGGACTCGTACGTCCTCAGATAATGTCTGGTGTAACAAGACGGCTGCCACGTCCACTACAAACAAATAATATAAAATAGTTGGTATAACGCGGGATGAGGGCTCCGAATCGCCATTTAAATATTTTACACTCTTCTCCCGGTAAAAATTCAGTTAACTGAGGGAACGTACGTGTGGGACCGGAAAAAAAGGAAAGAAATGTCAAACGCGCGGGAGAGAAATAAATAAATTAAAGTAAGTCAATTGAATTGAAGGGAAAACCAATCGAACAAATCAGCCATTTTATTTTCAATTTAATTTGATTTGATGAAAATACAATTGCTACGGTTTGCCTTTGTCCACTCTGTGGATGTTACGTCGTTGACATTTTTTGAAAGGTGCCAGACCTTCAACCTGCCTGCTTTTTCACCTTATTATTTCTCTCTCTGCACTTCATTATACCTCCGTATTATCACAATTGTTTTGTCATTTACCCTCACCGTTTTACAGGCATGAATTACGGTTGTAGTAAACCCTTATTGCCAACTACTATTGTAGGGGTACTCACAGGAAAAATATTTTTTAAAAAAATGTCGTCACCTCTCGGACATTCTACGCAATGAGCCCTGAACGGGGAGACAAGTGAAAGACTAAAGTTACGTTACTTTCTCGTAGTGTCACCCAACAATTAAATTAACCTTTTGAACGTAGCCACAGGTACCCGTACTGCAATACCATCCAATCTTTAATATTAATAACATTCCTTATGCGCTGCCACGTTGCTCGGTCGCCGTCCTTTACGAAGTACAAGAGGAAAACAACTCAAAACTTGTCTGCGAATTTCTTAAAAATTAAAATCCATTCAAGTTTGACAGGGAAGCGTACACCAATTACGAGTAGTTTGAATTATAATTAGTCGGTACACGGAGGTACGTGTCGTCATTCTCACGGCAATCGGTGGTCTACGGTTGAGTGAAAGATGGCGTCGTCGATGTAACCCAATACAAAAGACTTGAAAGTAACCGTAGAAAAAAGTAATTAATGAACAAAGTCATCTTCTGAGGTGGTTACGTACCATTCACAACTCTCTCGAAACTTGTCGCAATGAGAACAACCGAAACGAAATCGATTACATTAATAGTTAAAGTTCTCACAAACTACAACTATCCTACAAACTTCCGTTCCAATCGACACCAAACAAAGCAAAAAAATAAAATAAAATCATGCGAGTACTACTTTACTACCGGGAAAGGCCTTATTACTCAAGTGACATTCGTCTCCTCAACAACAACAACAAAGGGATGGAAAGGTTGAGAGGGACAGAGAGAAACACGGAGGAAGGGAAAAAGACAGAAATAGACAGAAACCCTGGCGGGAATTTTCATTAATCAGAAGCGAGATCCGATACAACGACAGATACAACAGCAAGACAAAAATACCATCGAAGAACGCATAAATAAGTATGGAAGATGTGCCGGAGGGAAGGCAGGTCAGAGCGGTGGGCGGGAGACAGAGAGTGTTACGTGGCAGCAACGAAAGCAACAGCAGCAGAAGACAGCAGAAGACGAGAAACCTTCAATGAAAGCAGAGAAAATGTAAACTTAGTTTATTAATTCAGAATTACACGCACGGAACGAGTGTGAACGGCCCGAACGCCTTCCCTCTGCAGTCGATTCCCTCTTTGCTAATGGCCAACAAATGCTTTATTGCTAATTTTCAGGAATTTACATAATTTTACATTTGCTTTTAAGGGCTTTCCCGAATCGTTATGTATTTATAATTTACTTTATTGTCACGGTTTGGATTTGTGTCATTAGAAAAAGGACCGCGCGAGTGCGTGGGGATGACGGGGATGGTCGAGATGGTGCGGACAGGGTTGTGGCGGGAAAAAAGTTCGTCGAAACGAGAGAAACGACGTCTAATTGTTTTAAAACAACGGGAAATCGTCATGTGTTCTGCGGAAAACATAGTTTAACGTTATTAATAGACTCCTGTAAAACTATATTAGTTTTTAATGTGTCTAGTTGCCACTGGTACTTCTGCACATCTTTCAGTTGGTAGTTCTCGTTCCCTTCCCACCTCTACGCTTTCCCGACAAACTTGTTAAAGCACTTCTCCTCAAACACCTCCTTCAAACAAAGACCCCCTTCTCGAGTACAAATCGCAGACTGCAAGCAAGACGAGAAGCTTTTTAGACGTAGAGAGTTGTCAGATGGCACGAACAACACCTCCTCGATTCCTACTATTTCTTTCCTATCACTCAAACAAAATATTTTGTGCAAACAAAACTCGAGCAAACACTCTTGAGTGCTGTCGAAGATCGAACTTGTAAAAAATTTACTAAGTATTCGGAAAACGACGGGAGCAACAACAAAAAATCAACTTGAAACTTTTACCTGTACAAAAAAAATTGTGCAACTGCAAGGCAACCTGATGGAAAACGCAATGCTTGTCTATTAGACTAGACAAACAACACCGGGACAGGAGAGTGAGGGTGGGGGGAAAGCGACAGAACCGCCAATCTGCAAGTCGACCACCACAGTCACTACATAGAAAATTTATATTTCGTCCCAAGTTAATTAACAAATTAGCAAGTTGAATCCGACTCTTTCTCAGGTGTGGCAAAAAGAATAACACGGCGGGGGAATGGAGGTGGGGACATCTCCCGACGAATGAATAATAATATATGCAAATGGAAGAGACAAAGGAAGAGAAATGGCGTAAAGAAAATTAGCAAGAGGCACGACGACGACAACAAGAACAACAACAGCAGCAGGAGCAGCAGCAGCAGAAATAATTACCATTTCTGTACAATCAGAAGGAAATTACAGTGAATTCGTGTTATACACAGCATATCTGTACATAAAACCGTCTTAAGGGTAGGAGTTCCTTTTCCCTGCAGTTGCACACACCAACTGCACTGATGTGCCGGTGTGCCAACTTCCTCCTGTTGTCTTTTCTTCTCTCTGTCGGATGCACCGGCACACAGCCCCGCCATTATTATTTCACTCTACAACATCACATTAATCAACATCACCGTGTGATTATTCGCTTTCTCCACTTCCACGTCTTCGCTCCGTCATGTTTTTTCTTCCCGACCCATCCCCGGGGAATTGTTCTTGTTCTCCGACGAAGCTTGCCCCCCCCTCTCCCTTTTTTCAATTACGTCCCGCGAACTTCCCTTCGTTTGATTTTCCTTTCCTTCGCCATATTAATCCATAATTAATAAAAATCTTATTTTTCCCGGGCAAACAAAGGAGAAGCACTGCCGCGGACGTGCAACACGGGGTGTGGGGTTAACGCTCCTCACTCATAGACAAGTCTACTGGTAGTTCTGGTGTTCCGAAAAAAAAGATTATCAGAATATTAATAAAACCTATTATTAGAACTAAGAACCCGGTCGATTCTGTTTTCCTATTATTAAAGTCAATTTTCTATTTCTACCTTAACAACTTCTTTCCCAACTAATTCTGCTCTCACTCTCTCTCTCTCTTCGAACTTATCTTTTTGCCCGCTCTGCTCCACGCTACTTACTTTTTTTTCCCTCCGTGCGTGGGTATTCCAATTTAAAAACGAGTTTTTCAAGTTAATTTGACTCCGCATAAGGCACCCGGTTTTAATTTAACAAAATCGAACGCCGGTAAATAAAGTAACCAAGTCAAATTATGTCGACGGGTCCACGGAAGGAAATGATTTCTTAAAAAAGAAAAAAAAGGAAAGTAAAAGGTTGGCGATTGACCACCGGAACAAATAGTGAGTACCGCTCGGTACCTACCTCTTTGCAGAGTACAAATTCTGATCGAGGAAGTAGCAAACATACCCAAAACTAAACGACATGTTGACTGTAGTACCGAAAATTCTACTTCCTTACTCGAAGGTCAGTTACATGCACTACAACACTAACTTACCTTGTAACCAACATTACATTATAAGAACTCTAACAAGAATACATCGACTGCTTCATGTAATTAACTGTGAGTAGATCTTGACTGTACCATAAGTAAGAAAAAGTATAAACAACCCTTATCTTTCCCGGGGTCCATTTAACAGCCGCATGATATTTGGCGTACCAATTTAAATAACACGTTAGTTTTTGATATTTGCTTTGCTACGTAACCAAGTTACTCTATATGTGTTCTCTGAAAATTACACTGGTTACCAATATTATAACTTAAAAAAATATACAATTCCTAACGCCGTGTACACCCAAACATATGCAATGCGTAAGTTGGATGTTTGGAAATAAAGACAAGAAATTATAAATTATAAAACACATATAGATAAGTTAGCTGTCTAAGTAGGTAGCTATGTAGCACATACATAAGATGTCTTTAATTTAATGTTCCGTACAATTTTGAGGAGCAAAGCTTCACGTGCCCATCAGACACGCACACACACCTTGTTAAGCATCCTTCATCCGTGAGGGAGTCTGATGGCCGACAGGACACCACCTAACTTGTACGGAGATTCTCTCCGGATTTAATTAATTTATCAGTCGGCAAGCATTCCAACCGTTCGGTGAGCCCGAACGACCCCTCCGGAATGCGTTCTTACTTTGTTTTTAACCGAGCACAAAAATACAATGGCGAAGGGATGAAACTCGTCCGTGCCCGGACAGGACGTTTCTACGCGCCACCCTTTCGTGTACAGGAGAAGTAGCGAGAAGAGAAACGCGACACGTAAGCCAAACTTATCATTTTTCAATTTAACTACCGCAGCATTAAACTATTTAACGTTCATTAAATGCGAAAGGAATTTTCATTATAAAAAACAATATTTTTCAACCCTACCTTAGCGTGTGGGATGGGGGTGCGGTAAAGACAGACAAAAGCAGAAAGCCAGAGAGAGAGAAAACAGGGTGTGGGAGAGGAAATGAGAAGGATAATTAGAAGAAAGAACTCCACACAAAAAACACACAGGCAGAGATATCCTTAAGACGGCACTGAAACAATTGGACTGAGACTTCAACCCTGCCTTGCACCGACCGCACCGACCAGAACGAGTTTGGCCTCTGGCACTGTTTTCCCCATCTTTTTCTTATCCTTAAGAATTTTCTGCCAAGTGGAGGACAGTTTCGTTTCAGGTAGAGACACACGACACCGTTTACGTAAATAAGCGCAGAAAAGAAATGGTGCAAAATGACAAATGACGTAAATTCAACTTGTTTCCTAATTTAACACTGTCGCAGAAGACACGATTCCTCATTTCATAACAACATCCACAAATCTAAGAGACCTGTAATTCTCCAATTAGAAACAGACAAAGGACGCTGCCTGGTTGATAGTTTTTTTTTGTATGGCCGCGAGACAGGTGCGAGGAGATCGGTAGGAAGTCAATCCTGGTTTCCTGTATGAAACTATAAATTACTATTCTTTCCCAAAACTCATCTCCTGGGTTATGACAAATGTACATTTCGGTATTCGAAATGAAAATTTTACGTTTCGAAATTTATGAAAAACAGCCGGCGGCAGTTTCTTCCCCGGCTGGAAAAAAAGGTTTGGCAGAGAGCGAGAGAGAGAAAGAGAGAGGAAAGGATGAAAGTGAAAACTTTTTCTCAAAGTTCTCACTTTCATTCTAATTTATTTCTGGTCGTTAATTGTGACGAATTTTCATAAAGTCGATCATCAGAAAAGTTGGGGTTATGAAAAGTGAAATGAAGAAAATCGGGCCGGGCAGGGGAGGGTCGGGTCGTGGAAGTGGAGACCAGGTGGCCAGGTCGACACATTTCCTACTTCCCCCCACCCGTGAAAAAAAAACCCCGCACGTGAACTCCACGTAGCCTTTTTTTCCTCCTCGTACCTTTCCTCCAAGTTTCTTAACTCGCAACTTCTCGCTTCCTCCGCAGACAATTTCAACGGCAATTTAATACTCCTTCCCGTATTCATAACAAACGAAGAGTGAAACTGTCAGAAAGCCAGTTGTGTAACAAAAGACGGAAATTATCTTGAGCATAAGTCATCTCCTACTTGCCACCCTCTATTAAATTTAATTGCAACAGTTTTACTACGGTTTCGGTAATGAATAAAGTTCTTGCATTTATGTCTCCGTCCAACTACTCTCAACTATCTCAACTAATCTATTTCACGTCTTCATCTGATACTGTCTAAGTTAACCTTTCACTTCACTGCCTCTCAATCCTCCAGACACACACACACACACACACACATGTGTTTACGATATTTAAAAAAAATTATACTAAAAATTACGTATGTGTTCAGGCGGCCATATTTGTTATTTATTTAACCGAAACTGCTTCTCGTTGTTTATTGATTTTCTTTACGTGGTTTTAAGATTGTTCTATTTCTTTAGCTTGCAGCTAACAACATCAAACATTCGCAATGTCCATTTAGTTCATATTCCCATATACCGTGATGTTTTAGTACATACGTACCTATAGCATATACGTAATGTGACTCAATTCATATTCAGTACTTGATTTATATTACTTGACAGTATTAATTAACACAACACTTATTTTGACTAATCTCTGACGTGCAGTTAATAGCCAATTGTACCTTATGTACAAGAATTAATGTAAATATATGTATTACAAGAAAAAGTCCAACTTATTTATTCGACGTGACGCACGTCCCACTAATGCACAATGCAACAGCGTATATATTAACCACTACAGATGAGATACATAGGAAACTAAAACAAATTTTATTCATTGTTATTACATAACGTCCTTATTAATCCTAATCCTATTTATTCTGACGTCAATTTTATATTTTCGAACGGATCAACTGCACCGTAGTCAAAATACCTTTTGTTGCATAATTATTTTGCTTTCAAAGAAACGGGGTTGTTTTTATTATTGTAATAATAAAACTTGATTTAAAAACGCAAAAGACCACAAATGTTCTGGAGCGTGACTTCTAATTAACCAACGACCATCCTAACTGAATGAAACACTTTGAAATAACGTAAAATATTATTGTCTTCACACCGACCTGTTCAATATGCATCACCACCAGGGGGCAAATCTTTAACTCACCCCCGAGACTTTCCATCATTATCTCTCAACCCTCGAAAGGAGGTTTTCTTACGAATGGTGGCCGGTCGTTCGGGAGGGGGCCCTCGGTCAGAAAGAAGTAGGAAAGAAAATTCGAATGAAAACGACAGAGTACGTCGGTGGAATCACACTTAATTTTTAACGTTTCAGTCTGAGGGGGTGGAAAAAACCACTCAAAAAGTTACCCCCAATCATTTATGCAGAGAGTACAATAAAAAAATCTTACATTCGCAGACACGGACATACTGCCCCCCTAACAGAAGCTACAGCTTCATTGAAATGAGTCGTACAATTCGAACTAACCAAGATGGCCGCCACTTTTAATGACAACAGAATGTCCAGCAGCAGTCAACTTCAGGTTTCCACCCCTTCCCGACACTGAAAAAAAATCGTGTGTCGAACCCAAACCCCCTCCCTTCCCTCCTTTGCGACCACTTTGGAACTTGAGGAACCGCCAGCATGTTCGTTTAGAGGGAGACCACCCGGGAAAACCAGACGAGAAAAGGCAAATTTATTGCCCCCAAAAAGGAACGTGGAGAGGAGAGGACCAACCCGAAAAGGCCACAGAGGGAGAGGACCTTGGATGTGGACATAAAAGACCTTTTTCGTGTACCCAGACGAGACAATAGGAAAGGAGAGAGTTTCGCGACACTGTTGAAACCGCATTTGATTTATGGGAAGTTGAAAAGCTGCGAACCTTTTTGGGAGTTCACCGCGGAGCCTTAAAAATTTTTTGCGAACCACCGACAGACTCGGGTTGTTGTCTTCAGCAACCGAAAGCAGCACCCGAAGGTTGGTACTCCCAGCCGAAAGGTCCAATGAAAATTTTCCATAAAGGAATTTATTAATGAGCCTGCTGTACATAAATTCCACGTGTTAAAAACGTATATAGTAACGGGTCGGATTACTTCTTACTCGGGGACGGTACCTGTGACACTCGTCCTTCTTGGACCACCTGGACGTCACGAAAAGGACCCATGAGAACGAAATCAGGCGGAGAAAGAAAACGAGAAGCTGAGAAAGCAATCGTAGAAAGAGATTTTCTGTCCCTTCGGATTTTGACGTTAATTTGTTTCCTGTCATCCGAGCTATCTTCGCCCCTTTTTTCCTCACTTGTGATTATCTTCGGTCCTTTTTGCAGGACGCGTCCCACATCGGTTCCCACACCCGGATTTTCCACTTGGAAGCCACG
This sequence comes from Polyplax serrata, assembly GCA_037055365.1. NCBI lineage: Eukaryota > Metazoa > Arthropoda > Insecta > Psocodea > Polyplacidae > Polyplax > Polyplax serrata. Next base: position 8,248,386 of record JAWJWE010000038.1, on the reverse strand, counting down.
AATTTTGACTCTCTTCCTGATTCCTTTATTGGTTTTTTTTCCCATTCACTGACTGACTGACTGACTGACGGGATGGAGGTCCACCCGAGTCTTTCCAGCAACTTCCAGAAAGTCTTTTCCCCTTATTTTAGCACTCGAAATTCCTGCGGGTGAGTCGTTTCGTTACGTTTGATGTCAATCTGTCGATTGATTGCCTAACTACCCAACAGAAGGGGCAGGAATGAAAAAACAACCGCGGCTGGAACTTCGTGCATTTTGTTTACCTCTCTTGAGAAAATTACTCCGCCTTTTGATTTCGATTTGCTACCCTCCACGAAGCCACCCTCTTATTTTATTTTTGGTTACAATCTCTCTGTCTCTTTCGCCGTCAACCGGTCAACATTTTCTTCTGCAATGCCTCAAGGGAGGATCATTCTCTTACACTGCGTCAAACATAACAAAATATATTTATATAAGCTTCTTATTCATGATATATAGTAACTTCGTTACATGTACATAAAGCATACGTATGTACATATAATTTGTCAACACTACTACATTTTTAAAAACCATATTTATTAGCAATTTACCATACAATACTACATACACTACAAACTCATCAACGTACTTATTATACACACTTCCACATTTATTCATTCCTTCCTTACTACTACTTTCTTGCGATTAACAATCGAACATCCCCATGTGGCACACGCGTAACTGTTAGTTCGTTTCGCGTATACGTCCTTTATATTTTTTCTGTATTCTACACTTTGTCACTAACGTCAAGCAAAATTTCTGTAACTCCCTCCTGTCTAACCATCCGTCGCGCTTCGCCTACTCCCTAACCCAACGCACGTTATTTCAAACTTGAACACTTTGACAAAAGAAGTCATCATCGGGAGTTGCGGTGTGAAAGATCAAAAGAAGTAATTAAAGACGGTTACAAACAATCGAGCGTGGGGAGAACACTGAGTGTTTCCACTATCGAGATCGATTCCGATCGTTTAAATATTTGTAAATCCCGGGCTGTCGGAAACTTAAAACAAAGGAGAGACGGAAAAAAAAGTTTTTAGCTTCCCTAAAAATAGTTTTTCTAGAAGAAGACGTTCGAACCGTTTCTATAAAGTTTCGAATAAAACTAGAGCGAGGTATGCACATGAGAATTAAATTACGCTTCCTTCACCTTGCCGTCCCGAAATTCACTTCAGACTCACCTGTCTTCTGTATGAAATTCCACCTATCTGATGCATTCTTTATGCTTACAGGTGGAGACAGTGGAGACAGTGGGAGGTGTGTGTGTGTGTGTGTGTGTGTGTGGGTGGGTGGGGGGTGAATAGTGTGGATGACACAAAAACAGGGCGCAGGTGTCTTTCTTTTCGCAACATGTTGCGCCAATGGAACAAGTGCGAAACTTTTTTCTTTCGTCCTCCTCCTCGTTCCTGTCGTTCGTCACGTTTATTAAAATTTTTCCGGGTGGACCGTCACGACGTGAAAAAATAAAAAAAATAAAATAAAATAAAATAAAACTAATAAAGAGCACGATAAAATTAATCCGGGACTATTTGTCGAATTCAGACGACCTGAGGACACCTGTTTTTCACCTCTGATCGAGTAAGCAAGACTACGAAAGTTGGTTTCTGGTTCAGAGCAGTTATTTCAAGTTTAATCAAGTATTACACTACCACACACTTTTACTGCTTATTTTGTAGTATAGTATTGTGGTACAGTAATTACTACTCTTGAAAAATATTGGTTTTAACCACCCCGTATCGCAAATAAAATATAGTAACGTAGTAATTATGTATCCAAGTATGTATTTAGAACGTAGAATGTATTTTTATATATAGTAAGTTAGTATATCGACTCATGGAACATGTGACACGAGCCATAAGTTCTCACTACTTGTAGTTACATCGAGAATTTGATAGAGACAACAAGACGAAGCAGGAAAACTACTGATCTTTTTCTTATAACTTCGACTTCACCACTCGCATTTTGTACGTCGCCACACTTCACCAGGATGATGCACGTGAAAGGTAGTAGCCGCTACAGACTTCAGACTACTATTACGTTTGAGAATTTCCATGTTCCAGAACTCGATTATTAATTTGTAACGGTTAATTGTTCGCAGGTTTCTCCGCCATTTTTCTCCCGCGCTTTAAACTAATGAACCAAACTTAACGAGCCGTTCAAAATGTTATAATTTAATTGTCGTCTAATTACGGAAAACAAAACGGTTCTAATGGCACGATTCGATTTGGTGTTCGATCACATCGTCGCCCTTTGGGTGGAAGTCACGTAACGAGGGAACTTTCACATTCTCCACCGAATCGCGGAGGTCTCCGTCTCGCATCAGTCTACCACCGGAGTACCTGAGTCTCATGTGTCCCCCGATTAGCACGGATAAGACGTGGCAGAAACATCCCGCGGCGAATGCTCATTTTAATAATTGCCGGATGATAAAGTGTCATTAGACTCCGTGTTAATTTGCCATTAACCCTCCCAAAAACGGGCTTCCGGGTTCTTTCGAGAACTTCCAATATTGTGTTTCATGTCTTCACACGTCTGACGGGGTGTACGCCCACCCCTAGCGAGCCCTTCCCGGAACGTACCGCTCAGAAGTAAGCAGACAAAACGGGTCGAACTCCGACACAAAGTTGCGAAACTTTTCTACTCGAAGTATCCGTAATGCCGGATGAAAAGAAAGTTGATCGATTAGTTCAAACCATTTAAAAAAAGAAATGTGCCAGACAAAGAATAATAACATTAAATGAAAGTTTTTTTTTAACAGACCTACGTTCATAGAAAAAAGTTCTCAGAAGACAGAAACTTACAGTTACATAAAACTGCTAAAATCCCAGAGCGTTAGAACAGGGTAGACAGAACAATATATAAAACAGCAGTTCAGGTAAGAACCCTTTTATTTATTATAACAAATGACTCCCCACTGTGTTTAACGTTATATACAAAACTACTTACTTAACAATTTGACAATTAAACCATTGGGTACGAAAGACTGCAAACAAAACCAAACAACAACAACAACAACAGCAAACAAGTAGTTGGGCGTCATGGGGGGGGGGGGGGCAAAAAACCTCCAACCTTTCAACCACCCTCATCCCTCACTCCGTTCACAAGTCAAAGACTCGAACAATACAAGACATCACCTTTTCGGGGAAGTTTCGGCATCGACAAGGTGGCAATGACACTGGTTCAAAGACGTTCACTTCGTGGTCACGGAGACAACAAATGAAAAGCTCGACTTTTCCTCAGAAAATAAATAAATATACAAAAAAATAAAATAAAAAGGGGAGCGCAAAACTATCGACAAAAACTAAAAAGAAAAAAAATCCTCCCAAGGAGAGGATTCTATTGTGTGCCTCCACACACACACACACGCACACGCACCTACGTTAAATTCTATTTCGTCGGGGTTGACAATGGCGCTGTTGGGAAATCAGAACCCTAAAAAAAAGAAACGGTTTGGAAAAAGAAATGGGGTAGGAAACGCGTTTAATATTTCAGGGGGCACAAGGGGTGTGTTCGACAGAATTCGGTTAAAACCCGGGATGGGGGGTGGCATAAAAAAAAGAGTTCAGCAGCAAGCAATTGGAATTTGGTCACAAAGGAACAACAAGTGTGCTCTTAGTGTTGGTGACCTGCAACAACAGCAGCAACAGGAACATCAAAAAATAGTACAAAATGGAGTAAGAGGTTTCCTGCGGGGAGCAACGCAACTTTTGTGCCAGTCGGAGCTTTACACACCCCCTCCCCGCCATCCTCTTCCTCCTCCTCCTCCTCCTCTTCCTCGTCTTCCTGCCCCCATTCAAAAAAAAGAAAAAATGATTTCGAATGTTTTCCAAGGAAAGGCTCAACTAAATTATACAATATTTGGAGCATGAAAATAAGTTTTTAAAATTACTTTTCAAATAACATTATTTATTTAGTACCAAAACTGCCGAAAAACTTCCCAACCGATCTGTAACTGGCAACTGGAGTTTTTTTTTTATTTCTCCTCCCGTTAAACTTTCTCGCCCGAACTTTCTTTCTTTCTCCTGTCCTACCCGTTCGATTTTGCATTTTCGATTTCCGACGTGGGAAAAGGCGGGAACGTGACGGTGGGAGAAGATACACGTGAAGTGACGGACCGTAACACTGACTGCGATGACTACACTCCTCAGACCACACTCCTACCATGTCATCCACTACAAGCGAGAATTTTATAAATTGTACGCAGCCAGGCGTCCGTAGTAGTTCATCTACTAATATTATTAATTAATAAAATTTGAATACCTTCTTATTTATGTATATTATACGTGTGTAAAGTCGTTGGTCACGCGCAAGTTCCAACTGGCTACCTGTACACTACAATTGCTCTGTCAAGTCCCGTAGAAATAAGGCGAGTAACGTGTCAGCAACTGTAAACAAATTTCAAAGGAATTTCTGTATACACCTGGTTCTCTGTACCTGTGTAGTGTACCTGTCCGAGTAGTTCATTTTAATTTCATTGTCCCGTCGCTCTCCTGCAAGCTCCCGTTTCCAAGAGGCCACCCGCAGTACCTGGAAGTATTTTCCCGTCACTTTTCTTCCGTCAAAGAACGAAATCGCGCTTTTCTTGAGTGACATTTCGAGTTGAGGTGCATCCCCGCGTCTTCCACCCTTTTTCCGTGACATCTCAAGATGAATTCAATTTAAAACTTTTTCCAAAAAGTAAACGATAATTAGGCTCCTTTTTATCCTGCCACTTTCATCTCATTCTCCTGTTTACCTTCTCCCGAGTCACAAGCAGGTGTTTATATATATAAATATATCCTTTTTTGTACGTTTGTTTTCTTTTGCCTTCTACAGAAAAACAACAACAACAACAACAACAACAATAAGAACAACATTTTATCAAGAGTTTTTCACGTTTTTTAATAACACGAAAAAGCAGGGAGTGAGACGGGCAAACTTTCGCGATGTAAAGTTTTTTCCAAAAAGAAAAAAAAAGGATTTTTTGTCGCACTTTTGCAAAACATCACCGTGAATATTCAAAAACACTTTCCGTCTGAAACCTGGCGGACTCTTATTTAGTCCCAACATCAATTTATTCTAAGTAAGAGAACTCGGTCTTACCGGGGACAAAGTGTTTCTCGTGAAAACACGGGGAAAAATTTTCAGTTACCTTCTCACTACAATTGTAACGTGAGGAGTGTGTAGGGGGGGGAGGGGTTGAATTTACCACAGAACCCGTGGTGTGGTTTTATCCGGGCGGTAGAAAGGTAAATAAAAAGGCAACCCTCGACGATAACGACAGCACAAACAAACGAATAAATAAATAAATAAATGAACTCGATGCGACACTACAAGAGGGACACTACACCACACAGCATTTATTGACGAGTGCTCGCGTGTTGATTTCTCGATTTTTATTCGAAATTTTTACAGAGGGCCGTTTCATTTTGTAGTTGGTGGTGTGAACTAAGTAGAAATCGGCCCACGCGCACGGCTGTATGTAACTTCAACTTATTAATGATAAGAATTTATGTTGTGGTTTCTCTACATCTAAGTCAGTTACATAAAACATGTGAGATTGCTCCATCAGAACCCCAAACTTGTGTATTATTTGATAATATTACAATAATACATTACAACGTACCAATGACTGAAGCAAATGCAACTACTGCAACCTTTTTAAATCATGAGGACGCATTTTCAAAACAATAAACGCTCTGTGTTGCTGGTTAGGAAACCACCGATAGTTTACACTTACCAAACATCATTCTGGGGAACGGTCAAAGAGTTACATAAAAGTCTTCTCACTTACCTGGAAAAAAAGAAAAGACTTTATTAAGACGCTTCGTGTGATAATATCGAGACCGTGTTATGTAAATAACTTCTATGGATAGGTTCGTGACCGATAACAATATTATTATACTTACATATATTATAACTCATTAAAAGTATATTTCGTTACTTTTCAGGAGTAATGAAATCAATAGACGGACAGTAATCGAACGTGTCCCAGTGAAAGGTTTTGCTAAAACAACAAAGGCCAGAGCATGTGGGCTCAACCTTTTCCTTCTAACCCCGTCACCGAATGTAATTATGTACGACAGTCGAGCCTTTTCTTCCACGAACCTTCCATTTGCCCCGGACACAAAAAAATTTGGCCGATTTCCATTTCGGCTGCCATTTTTTTCCATTTCCTGTTTTCCTTTTCTGTCCTGCCAAGTCCTTTTACCTCTCCCCTTTTTTTTCCTCTACCTTCTCATTACTTTGAACTTTTCCCTGCCTTACCTCTCACCGTCCCCTGTATTTTAGGTGAAAAATTATTTTTCTCACCTGCTAACTTTTTTTTTTTTAGAAAAGTAATTCTTTTTTAGAGAGAGAGGTGAAAAGTTTCATGGAGAAAAGTACTCACAGCCACTTGTGAACTTAACTTATTAATATTATCGTCACTCGACGGCTACAACTACATAACTAATAAGTGCTAATGAGTGATTAGCACAGCTTAGTTAAGACTAAGGAATTACAGGTGTGTTGGTGTGAGGTAGCTGTCGGAAGTAGGGTACCCCTTGAATACGAGAGATGATTGTAAAACAAGTAGTGTGTAGTTTACTACATAGTTTCGGTGTCATCTATAGTATAGGGAATCTTATACGGAAAATAACACTTTTTGGAGCACACCTAATGACTACATCCGCATACTACTATTATTAATAGACATATTAATAAAATATAAAATTATTGTATTCAGAATAAGTTAACTTGTAGTATGTTGTACAATGCCGCAGAAAACAACTTGAGAAAGAAAGCAATTTTTATCGCCGTGTAGGATTTAAGACGCTTATTTCAGACCACCCATACTACGCGTGTCATTTAATAGTATTAATACCATATATAATATAAAATAATATCAAAAGTGCAGAGTTCTTTTTTCCGTAAACGGAATCAAAGCTTAAAAGAAAACATTCAAATCTAAAAGAAGTTCCAATGAGTCCGCAACAAATTACCGCCAATTACTTCTTTCAAGTTGACTAATTTAGTCTATTAGCGCCTTTCCTCGCCGCCTCCCTCTCCTTAACCCAATCCGATTGATTGGAAATCGATTTTTGTGTTTTTCCCCACTCAAATAGGAGAACCGTTTCCGGTCGTTCCGATAAGCCATTTTATTTCTTTCGAAATGTTCGATGGTGAGCAGAAGACGAAGCGACAGCCAAGTAAAATAAATTATCTAATTGTATTGCTTTAGCCGTGGAATAATTCACCGGAAACGGAAGAAGGACAAGGAATTGAAATTTACAATTAAAATTCCGGGTTTCTTTTTTTTTGGCGGGAGAAAGGGAGAAAATAAATTCAAATTCAGAATGGAAGGGATGGGGGCCAAAAGAAGCGGGAAGAATTTTTAAATTTTATGGGGGGGGGGGCTAAAGAATTTCAGGCCGGGGGAAGGATTCATTAATAAAACAATTTTTTAAGCAACAGAATTTACATGATTTGATACATCTGACGAGGAGGAGAGGCCACCATGTCTTCTTGCAAAAGGAAAACTTAAAAAAAAATAAAATAAAAATGGAGGCTAATTTTTTGCGAGGCATTTACATTTGGGTAATGGCGCTTGCTAGTGAAATTTGTTTTTTTAAAAAAATTATGCGTAAGTAGTTTGTTTATTTATTTATTTATTTTACATCTTCTTCTTCTTCTTCTTGTTCTTTGCTCCCAAGTTATTTTCGCAATTATTCAACTCGTGAGAGTTCAACGCGGGTTGATTAATGTACCACTAAGCTGGACCAGTGAATTTTTGGAATTTGTAATTACGACCGAGAAACCCGGGGACAGATTATTCATTGTTTATGTGTAGAAGTCAGAACTATACTTGCGGCATCGGAGTTATAAATGAACCCTTAGAAAATAATATAAATAAATTATTACAAATGGACTAAGAAAACGTGACCGCACATGAAAAAAAATGTAATCTTAGTTCTTTTGTAATCTTCTGTAATCTTTAATCTTGTAAGTTATTTTGTCCACCACCATAGAAATATTCGTACATAGATTTCAATAATACACAGCCCGTCTAATTATTTATCGTTATAAGTAATTATTGTAATTAATAATCAATATAATTAGTATGCACTCAATTGCGATATAATAAACAAATGATTTATCCAGGCAACCCGTATATATTTATATAACGTTACGTATATTTTATTTATATAATAAGTCACAATACACTTATCAACTTTTTTACTTCACCCTTCGAGAAAAAATGCAACATTTTGGATTCTTCTGTGTAACCGTTGTACTAAAGAGTAAAAAACCATATTAATTTAAAATAATGTAAAGATATAACGGGCGGTTTGTGGTATATTTGCAGGCCTAGCATCCTAGTGTGTACGGTAAAGACAAATAAGTGGCGATTTCGTCAAAATAACTAAAACAACATTTTTATATAAGTATATAGATAAATAAGTCTAATTAATGTACAGTTTAGTGAAGTACGGTAGCAAATATCTTGAGGAATCCTAGAATACAACTACTTTTGTACAGACTGTTACCTTGCAAGTATTGTCTGCACACGTGTCTGTTATTGCCGTCTACTTTCTTAAGGGATAACTTACACGGGGGTTGTTGTACTGACCACCGTCGTCATACAAGTGTTCTTTTTTATATACATAGATAGTTAAGGGGTGATTAATCAAGAGGATTCATCTGAGCAATTCTCCTTAACCCAACCGTAACGTCGAGTGTTTCGGGGTGCTGCAATGGAACATTTAGCTTTCACGGGAGACACCCTCGTGGTCTCTCGCGTCCCAGGACCGATAAATTTTTCTAATTTCCTGTCTTTCAGTCTAGACGTTTTAAATTTGGCATAACGAGAGCCGGCTTTGTGTCGGCGGGTTTTGGGTAACCCGCCGTGAGAATAAAGTGGAAATCGACCCGCCGAATATCATAATGTACTTTTTATCCGACAGTGAAAGCTTGAAACGTCTCGTGAAGAGAGAAAGACAAGAACGAGAACGAGAACGGGGACGGAGCGAGAGAGTGAAAGAGACAGAAAAGGGACAAAAGGAGAAGAGGAGGAGGAACTTGTGGAACAAGTGAAACATTTCCAATTCAAAGGCGAACGTCACATAAAAATTCCGTTCGTTAGACTCAAATGAATGTTTAGGTTTTATTTAACTTTGACGTTTGCCAAGACCCCCATCCAACTGTTTTGCTGGGTCTGCGGGGTTCCTCTTGTCATGTTTGACGCGATTTGGAGAATCAAACCAAGTCGAGAATAAAACAAATTCTCAAAATTGAGAAAACTCACCGGAAATAATTTGACCAGGAATTACGAAAAGTTCAAACACACGAAGACATGCAACCGTAATATTTGGGACTCAACTTCTTCACAGAGGAACTGGTCACAACTTCTCAATCGCTCGTTACCCTTGTACCCTTTAAAGGCTGTGGAAACACATAGTAAGAACCACACGGAAGTAGTACCGGGAAACAGAGAGTAGAGCACGAGGTATTAAAGAAGGTAGTAAATAGTAATTTTAAAATGAAGAAAGGAAAGTATTAATTACTTGATAAAGTGGACACTCCACTACGAGTAGGTAGGTTGTAATGCCCCGTATTCATACCGGGAATTAAGAGACAGTTACTAGACTTAGTACAGAATACTTAAAAAATATAAACTTAATTTACAGTCGACTTAATTGTTTCAATTTTATGTATTAATAGATAAAATTCACAGGTTTCGAGTTATGAATTCACCAGACGCAGACCGTTCACCCGAAAGCAACTTCACTACAATTTTGAGTTCAGAAACGGCGTATGTAAACGAAAACAAAGTTCACTTGCTAAAATAAATCTAACAGAATGAGATTAAAGTCCCGGAAACTGTTTCGAATTTTGCGGTTGAAAAACCGGAAACAGTTGTCGAAACGTTCACATTCGACAATCCTGCGAAACTTTCACGACTCGGCGGTGCGAAAGGAAGGTTAGCCCGCCTCTTTGGGTTCGTGACAAAAAAGGCAAAGAACTTTTTTAGGGTTAGGGTGATGATTTTCCTAATGTTCAGACATGAAAACGTCAAAAGAATCATCATCCTTGATCATCTCCAACCGGTGACTAGACTCGTGAATTTTTCCCATGAACTTCAGCAAAACGGGCAAAGCGTCTTTGCTGGCGTTCACCCGGCATTTACATAATACGGCGATGGAGTGAAACACTTCACAATTAGACTTGATCCATTGCTCTCGTCTTAAAGGTCCGCCGATGAACCACCCAAACTTTGTAGGACTTTATTCCTAGAGATCTGCATAATGAATTCCATTTTCAATTAAGGATTCCTTCTTATCCCGTTCACCATTTGTACTCTATCCCGATCCTAAAGCCTTTTCCTTGTGTCATTTCCTGTGTCTTTCTCCCGGATCTCCTTGCCTGGTGCTTTTCCTTACCGAGAAGCGTTTTACAAACACAGTTCTTCCTTAATCCTCTTTTGAATGTGTGTGTTTGTGTATGGGTACACCGAACAGTAACCATCGAGCACGCACTGCACTTCTGAATTATTGCTACAAATTTAACTTTCCTATCGGTTGACTGAAATCTGAAGGGATCTGAGAATTGTATTTTTATCCTTAAAAAAAGTATTCATTAAGTTCACAGAACTGAAAATGTGGAGTTACATTCCCGAAAGGAAGTTAACATTTTGTTTGACTTTTTAATGAAAACTGAATTTATTTATAGTGTCTTGTCATGGGCGAAGACAACGAGAACACATCCACAGGCATAAGAAACAACGCTTAGCTTCTTCGACCGTGGTACTATATATATACAGCAACAACAACAGTGTGTTGTGTTCGTGGCAAAAACGACAGAGAAATTTCCTTCTTTTTTTTTCTGGGTAGGAGAAAGAGCAGAACTTCCCATTTTCATTCTCCGGTTTTCCCCGAACGCTTTTCTCCTATTTTGATTTTTGTGAACGAAACGAACTGGAAATGACGTGCCGAATGACCGGAAAAAATTCAATCAATTAAAATTAGAGTGAGACAAAAACAATAGGACAAAGAGTAATAAATTGACGATGGAAAAATTTTTCGACTCCGCCGGGTCCTTTTGTCCCTCGCAAAAGACAATCCGACAATTTGCGACTTTTCAAAACCATCAGACCTTACCACATTTTCGCCCTTATTCCTCGCACAAACATCTGAGAGCCACAAAAAACGGCAACAATGCCATCCTACCAAGTAGAGAACATGTGACAAGTGCTTGGCTATGTTGAGAGTTCCCTATAATCTCGAAGAACAGTATACAGAATTATTGCACGGGTGGGAATCCGCTAAAAGTGCTCTACAATTTGTGTACCGAGAAAATATTCAACTACAAGTAAAAAGTCCAACGGTTCCTGTAAAACAATTTACAAACAAAAAAAAAAACAGATGATGATGTCTAACTTACCGTTCAGAACAATCGATAACACAGTTTTTACCGGTCAGTTTTCACTAGAACGGGGGGCTTTTACTAGACCAATTGTTTTGTCTGCATAGGAATAAGTACAAATTACAGACCTGAGCTTCTCTCCTATCCAAATGGTAACGGGTCACGGACAACCACAATAAAATATGTAGCTCGATTTAAAATTCCAGACGATGGATAGTCAACGTAAACGGACTAATGACACAGCTCTGACAAAACCACTAAATTATGTAACTACAAAAACTGTTCACAATAATTTTAACATATGCGCAAAACTTACGCAAAAATAAAAAAAATATTAAAAAATAAATTAATGAAATTGTAATTTTACACCACCTCACTGTGCCCGGAGCACCCACGCCTTTTTTCCCCATAAAGGAACTCTATTAATAAATAAATACATAAATAAATATCCAGAAGAAAAGATTAAAACAACGTAAAAAGGGTGGAAAGGAACGGTGTCAAGAAATCAACAAAGCAGCATTAGACAAAACTGTAATAGTGCTTGAAACTATTACACTACTTTACTGTCGCAATAAACTGCACGTTGCTTACTTCGTCCCGGAACGAAATTACAACTTTGATATTCCACCGAGGAGTGAACAGGACGCGGACGGGTCCGAAGAAAAGGAAACAAAAACATTCGAAAACGGAGAAAAAACCGTTTCGATCGTTAAACTACGCGACACTAAAACTAAAAATCCCGTGGAGAGTGACTCCGTCTCGAACAATAAATAATTTCAGATACGAAATCAAACATTCAATTAAAGTAATTCACCGGCTCGCGTCGAACTTACGAAACGATTAATTCCGTCGTGTTATGATTCAAGTTGTGAAAAAGACGAAAGCGGGAGAATTCCCAACCCCCAACGGCAACCCAATTAAATTCTCAGCAATTCAAATTCATTATGAATTAGCGCAGGGAAGGAAAAAAAAGAAGCATTTTCAACTTGTGCCGTGGAAATGCACATTCACATGCACATGCACATGCACGCGCTCCCCAAAATGCAACAAATCAGACTGACTCGCAGGTGAAAAGAAATTGAATTTAATAAGTGACTTAACGACCATTGAAAACGATTAATAAGTTGATTTGAGACTGTCAGGTAAGTACATAACATTTTACTATTGCAATAAATTCGGCAAAAATCAATGAGCTCGACCGTAGAGGAGGGGGTGGTGGTTGTGGCGGTTGTGGTGGTGGTGGTGGTGCAAATTTCATGAATTATGACGTCACCAGCATTTGCCTTCCCGTGGCACGACGCAGGGGCACCCATCCGGGAGTGCACTCGACTTTTGGGGCCGCTGGTCCTCCCGCTCTAAACCCGGAATCGGGTAATTAAATTAATACCTGAGCAAACACCTGAACACTACCACCATTCTCCGTCCCAACGCAATTTAAATTCAATTAAATCGGATCGATTAAATTGATTTACATTCATCAAATTGCCCATTTTAACGGCGTCGAGTTCACCGGTTTATAAAAAAACACCCTGCCGAACAACTGCCTGGAGGCCTTCGGATACTTCACGTCGAGCCCGTAGACCACTGCCAATTTTCCTATACATAAAAATTATTAAGTAACCGAGATGACGTAACATCGAAATGAGTAACAAAGAATTAATTAGTTTTCTCTTATATATAATAATTAAACGAACTTGTTCCATTAAAAGACTTCAGGTTCGACCATAAATTCAAATTCACAGGTTTTAATTATTAATAGACTCACCTCCAACCCTGTGAGTGTAAGCTTCAAATACTATTAAAAAAAATAATAATAATAATAATAATTCATCACGATGAACTTGAAAAAACTACACCATTGCCATTACTGTCGTCATGTTGGGAAAAACTAGTATGACAACTGCAGACGGGTGCTGCGGATGAACTAGGGTGATACCTATTCCCACCCAATTGGTACCGAGTGAGAGATTTTCAATAACTCCAACAGAACAGTTGCATCCCCTCCCTCTATCCCATCCCCGAAAACAGACAGAGGAGGATAAAAGTGCAAGAAAACTCGATTTCCTCAGCCAAAAATAATATTGGACAGGCAAGGCCATCCTTTATGAAAAGGAATTAGCACGACTCCTCCTGCCTCGCTTACAGCGACGGGGGGGGGAGGGGGTGGTGCGGTTTGGTGCGGACGAAGTACCTCTGATGAGCTACGAGAGGGTTGGAAAGAGTTGAAAAGCATGAAATTATAACTTACCATAGAAAACCGATTACGGAAAATATGGAATTTGAAGAAGGTGGAGCTCGAGAAACGGGGAGGAATATGGAAATGCTGCTGAAAAGACAGATAAAGAGAGATGGAGGTGAAATAGATAAGAGAAAGGGGTGGAAATCTGCCCCAAGAATTTACATTTCTCAAAATTGGTATGCCTGGATTCCTGGAGAGCACAATAACCGCAGGTTTTACAAAATGGACGAGTTGGATTTCACCGGACAAAAATCTTGCTCCTACAGCCGGACGACCCCCCGTCACCGTGTTCTATTAGATAAGGTGAGGATTTATTCCTCGAGAAGTAGCAAATAGTTCTATTGTTCTATAGAACAATGTAGGAGTAAGTGCTGCGACCTAAAAAACCCTTCACTTTACGATATAGGGTTTTTTAATGCAAGTTGGATGGGATGCTGTTCTCACCCCTACGCTTACGACTTACATAAACAAGTTATGTACAGGTAGACTTGTAATTAAGTAACATGTGACGTACGATACATAAACAAGTATGAAACGCCCAGAAACCTCACCGAAGAAGCCTACCTTTAAAAATTATATGTATGCACGCCTACACAGTAACACGTGGTAGTTGGGTACTTACAGAACTTCCCCCGTTTTGTCTCAGAACTAAATTTGACTGCCTCGACCCGGCCAGGTAGACAGACGGAATTTACCGATTGTTCAGGTGACATTAGTTCACTCCTCATGATCTGAGCTGACGTCTTAATTTGAATTTTAGATTGCTAATTAACTTCAATCGATTACGAACTTTCGATGGATAACAACCGAACCGTCGCACCGACATGATGCTTTCGTAATGAAAGTTACCCGTCTGCATTACAATTAAGTTTAAGTACTCAGGTGAGACTGAAATAATTAATGAAGACGAGAGCAGGTGCTGAGCGGAGACAACCCGTGAAAGAAGCGTTACCGGTTCCTGTCTGGGCCGTACGCAAAAGTTCAAAAGCAGGAAGTTACGTACACAGACAGAAGTTACCCGACGTCGAGAAAGGGAACTTTAACTTGAAACCAATTACACTACTTAATATAGAATTATTACCGTGGTAAATTACGACGGAAGAAACAGTTACGAAGAGCCCTGAGACACTGGAGGGAGGGCCCGGGATAGATGAGGACCCCCGAAAAATTTCAACTATCTCATTCAGCCTGCCAATTGGAAACTTTCGAATGGTACGAAACTTTAAGTTTCAAAGTTGTAGGGACCGGTCGCACCGAATATTGGGAAACAATGTAGAAAAGGAACAATTGCTTAAATCAAAAGATGAACAAAAGCGTGAAATTATTTGCGTCAGAAGTTTAGTCGATGTGTAAATGTCATTCTCTGCCTCCCCTCGAGTACCTTCAACCCCGGCAGAAGTCAAAAGCACAGAAAAGTGAGGAGACAGAAAATCCGGGTGAACCCGCGAGATGTTTCTGGTGCTGCACGACACAGAAACTACACCACGGCCGCCATGTTTCTTCCCAACTACTCCACCTGTGTTGTAGTCCTTCAACGGTGGCACCAAGTCGTGACAGACGACCAGTGCCAGACCCAAAAGCTTTCCCGGGTCTTCTTCTTCTTCTTCTTGGATGGCAGTAATGACACGAGGGTTATTTGTCACGCGCTCGTACTAATATAAGATGATTTCGATTCAAAACATTCTCACAACTTGTGGGAAGCTCTCGAAACGTGTTCGAAATGCTAAAGAGAAACATTTCTCGTTCTTTCTCCATCGAGATTGTGAAAGGAAAGCAATGAAAGGCTGGAGAGAAAGAAAGAGAAAGAAGAAAAGGAAAAAGGTGACGAGAAGGGCAAAAAAAAAGTTTTCTATTAGCCATCTTGCCGAAATAAAAAGGAAATGGAAAAATATTCCTTTGACCGAAGAGTTTGATTTTGCTGGGGAAAGGCAAAAAAAGGCAAATGTACACGGGGAAACTTCGTGTAGACGAACCTTACGGTATTGTTTGTACCGTCGAAACTCCGGCCCACAACCTTTTCTCCCTTTCAGGTACGGTCCGTCGGGGTTCTCCCGTCCACTTTCATTCTTCCACTTTCTCTCGCGGAGAAAGGGCCACAGGAAACGGGGGACTTGGCTCACTTCGAAATCGAAAATTTCCAGAGTGAAAATAAGGCTGGAGCCTTCCCAATTCTCCAGTCACCTTGGCAACACGTGGGAAAGGATTACACTCAAAACTCAACTTAATGAAGACTTAAGCTTTTCATGAGACGTCGTGTCGTTGACTTAAAAAAACATTATATATATATGTGTGTGTGTGTGTTTTTCTCTCGTGAGCGTTCATTTCCCTTGACTTTCGAATTAATTAGTTAACAGTTTAAGGAGTTAAACGTTGGCGTAAACCGCAATGCGTACGCAGGCGTAATTACAATACCGCAAGCAAGGGACAACAAAGAAAGAAGTCCGGTGAGTGAATTAATCACTTTGAGAGTGATAGCCGCCAACTGACATTTAGTTTTGGAATGGAACAGAGCGTACAGTCCTGTTTAGAGCGCACATAACAAGTGCCAACACACACAGAGCATAAAGAAAAGCATACTGCATAAAGAAATTAATATACAGAACACTTTAAAGTTGTAGAACAAGTAGAGTTGCACGAAATGCGTGAAGAACAAGGAGAACTACCTAAAAACATACAAGCAATATCGTGCTCAACGTTTATAAAAAGTTTTTCAATACAGAGTGTAGGAACGTAGCAACATATTAGTAGGGCAAGCGTGTGTGTAATATACAGGACAGCCAGTGTTGCTCACGGTTGACGTAGTCCAATGTAAAAAATATATATAATAAAAGTGTTGAGTGCACAGGGTACCTCGTACCCTGTAAGGAATACGTACGACTAACATAAGTTCGTGTACAAAAGACGGAGACAAGGCGTGGTGCTTCTTGGGGTACAGAACAACTGAAACTTCCACAAAAATAACCTTATATCAAAAAATTCTCTCCAGTTTGAAGAAACGAAATATTTTCCGAGACACCGACACAAAAACAAAGATTAATAAATAAAACAAGTTCATCCAACATGACAACAGAGGCATGCACTTCGATTATGGATCGAACAATATGTCTTCCTCTAAGATAAACGACTTTTTCCCTGACTTCTTCAGGGGGTTCTTCTTCTTCTTCTTCGTCTGTCTTGCGTACGAAAAGCACACGTCAATCATTCATAGACCCAAACGCACATAATTCGCTGACTTCACTTATTTTTTCATCATCCTGAGATTTTCTCCTTCCATTCCGGTCTCTGTCTCTCGTACATTTTTCTATGATTCCCGCAGTTCTCACCGTCACACTGTCATTCAAACTGCTGTTCCACGTGTCAGTTCGTTTCGCCTACATAACTCGAGT
Source organism: Polyplax serrata (assembly GCA_037055365.1). Taxonomy (NCBI): domain Eukaryota; kingdom Metazoa; phylum Arthropoda; class Insecta; order Psocodea; family Polyplacidae; genus Polyplax; species Polyplax serrata. Next base: position 8,231,364 of record JAWJWE010000038.1, on the reverse strand, counting down.
CAAATGTTTCTGTATATATTTTTTTTTTTGCGTCGGTCACACCAACAGAAGCCTGTTCGCTACTCATCTTCGAGACGACCATGCTTTGTCTATAAAATTACGTTTTATTCAACGTAGGCTCACCCTTTAAAAAATGGCGACAAACCGACTTCTACTGGTCTGCTCTCCTCTACTGTATGAACTGTAGCTACAAATATATGCGTCAGTAAATACCGTCGGATATTTCTCGCATGCGGCAATGCGAACCGGAAAAGCTGCAGTCATCGCGGGCAACGGGAAAGAAAGGCAAAAATTGAAAAACAAAGATGAACTTTGGAAACCCCAAAAGAGATTTCTGCAGAATTGAAATTTGCTCCAAAGTGTTGTACGTAGACAAACTTAGAACTTCTTCTGGGGGGGAGGAAAAGGTGCTGTACTGCAGTGGTTCGGAGGTGCAGTAGTTCACTACCCGCTACACCTGGTTATTTGATGAAAAGCGCGAGGGGTTTGGTTCGCCTACTTCCGGTGTAAAACTTTTCTGAAGGAAAAACGGAGGACGATTGGGAGGGAAAGGAAGCGTATTAAAAATCAATTTGGCGAACTGGAGGAACCAAGTTTTGGTAACTTTGGCAGTCTTCTTCTCAAGGTACTCCCACGAGGAAAAGCCTCCATGAACTTTGAATTTCCAGGAGTCGAACTTAGGAAGACACTACAACTCGTACCCGACCCGTGACATTTTAATTTTAACCAACAACTTCCGGTTGTACTTCCCAGCATCCGAAATGGACCGATTTCCTCCTCAGCATTCCTTCCTTGTTCCGTTGCTTATTTTATTTAAAAAAAAAAAATTACAGATGCTTCTCCTGCTGCTCTTCCGTTTTCCTCCTCCCCACCTCCTTTTCTTCCTTCATCTTCCCCTTCTTCTTCTTCTTCCCGGTTGAAATTTCAAAAAAGGAACTCTCCTTCTACCTTGTGCAAAAGTCTGATGGAAAATTCGATGAAATTTTCCGCCTTTTGACGGAGAGCTTTCCAGTGGGAGGAGGACAGCGGGTGCCCAGACAATTCAATGAAAATCGAAAGAAAAAAACGCCCCTCCCCCAAAAACCTCTCCCCCTACGCCGTTGCAGAAGTTTCAGACGAATTTTAATGAAAACTGTTGGAGATTTTTAAGTACAGGAAGTGAATTTTCTCCGGCATTTGAATTTTGATGAATTGCAAAGACAGGGAAGTTCTTCGGTTGAGGATACTCGTACTTTGTAAGTACAAGAATACTTGAGGAGAGTTGACTAAACCACGGGCTACGCGTTAACCGCCGAAGGTACTGACCCGACCAGTGAACTATATAGGGAAATACAACACTAAAATAAATACGTTTAATTATAATCATTCACCCAGCACATTGAAATTTAGCGACTTTATTCACATTACTGTATTAATGTGTAAATATTTAGCTTACTAAATAAGTAAATTAGTACAAAGTATTTTCACCTGCAACCTAAAAAATGTACCACCTTGGGGTGACGAATGTGAGCCGAAATTTAGATAGACACCAACAAGGCTGGAGGGATCGAACACCCTGGTAACTCTCCCGCGTTTCAAAACTTGTACAGAGAATTATTACAGGAACTTACCAGAGTTGTTACTTCACTTTTAATTTGCTATGCATCTGATGTTTGTGTACGGGCATGAGTTCACACAGAGGTAACAAGGTAGAAACTTGAAGAAAAGGTGAATCAGACGGGGCAACAATAATAACTCGCGAGTCGGGCACCCACCACCTAAATTTCTTCTTTTTCTCTCCCAATACATTTTTTTTGCTCTTCCCTATATTTTTTGGCGGAAATCTTTTTTTTCTCCTTTTGCAAACTTTTCCCGAAAGTTATAAACTAGAAAAGTTTTCGCCGTATGTTTTCCGGGAAATTGTCAGCGACGGAAAATCGTTCGAGGAATGAATGACAGATTACGAGGGCAAAACTCTACGGGGAAGAACATTATCTCTAGCAAACGATGCCACCCAGAAAAATTTCTGTCTCGTGGAAGAGAAGTTCTATTTTTTCTCAGAGAGACAAGAGGGGGGAGAAATGCTGCTGTTGATGAGTCGTAGCTGGGTACTCAGTAACAATCAGTAACTTTCGATGCGACGAGATGCACTTCTCTAAACAAAATTTTGAATTTGAAATGCTCCAACGTGGCGGTCAATCTCATCATAAGAAGCCACGAGTTGGAAGGTGGGTAATCTGCACAGGTGCCCCTCAATAGAAAATTAGTTTTCTACCTACAACTAATAATTTGGACTTCGAACCTACCATTTCGGTTCAATCGTTTAGGAGACCATAACTCCTTGTTACCATTGACAGTTTAAAATTGTAGTTTTGTTTACTCAGTGGACTAGGAAAAAATCACGCGACAGACTGCAACTGCACAGACAATTAGATTTCTTCCATTCAGAACTATTACACTTATATTTTTAACAAATTTCATGCCGTGTCAACAGACCTTAAGACTTAACGAGACCTGAAATGTATTCTACCAATGTGCACAACTCAAAACGTACCCACCAGAAATACTGCAGGTGAGGCGGAACTTGTATTTTAAAAAAAATTCCTACAACGAGGACGAGGTTAACAGAAAAGTGTCAAAAGCACAAAGGCAAGACTCCCGAAGAAAACCAACAAGAAATACAAAGAGAGTGTATCGGAGAGGATAACACGAAAAAAAAACAGTGTATACACAGAAAACAATACGGGAACTGTTACAGTGTGCCCGGCTTTTCATTACAACGAAAGGAAACCATTATTTAAAATTATCCTACAACTATTACTCTCAGGTTTCGTCCGGTCTCCGAGATTTCTAATTATCCTGTCATTTTCCTAGCGAACATCTCTAAATTTAATTTATTTTCTACTAGGTGACGGCAATTAGACTTCTATTTACAACGATTTGTCGTCATTTCCTTGCATTTGACGTAAACTACCGTTTGAATTGTAATTCGTGCACATGTACTGCTTTTCTTACGACTTTGACCGTGTCCGAGTCTCATTAATTCCGTACAGCGAACATAAATAAAATAGAGGAGGCTGGCAAGCAAAAAACATAGAGGAGAAGAACAAACGGACAAAAACTCACAATGAACACGATCACACTTTCAAGTAGGTTTTTCAGTTGTCTACAAAAATACAACAGTAATTCCTGGAACGAAAATCAACGTGGCAAATTTTCCTGCCGGGAATATTTACTGATGTGCATGATCAGTACAATTATAAGTTTTACTCTTAAATAGTTTCAAACAAACTATTACGTGATGAATTCCTTCGTAGCCTTGCAGTACATTTACTACTACAACTACTACGACTACTTATAGTAACGTCTGTGCTGCTACTCATCTGTGCTGTACATTCATCTACAACTGATCCTTAGGCTCGGGTTGTAATTGTGCAGGTTCGAGAGCAAACTCAAAGTTCCACTACAGAACATTTTTCCGGGGAGTCCACAGCACCCAACACCCCTCCCCCTCTTTATATATAAATATATATGTTAAAATACATGTGTCACGGAGAAGTGACTTCTACGATTTCACGTGACGAGGCGAACCTCGGAAAATTTCCAGATTATTGCCGTTTTCCGCGTCTTTTTCAAAATGGCAGAGAGTAAGAAAACGAGATGATGGGAAAATCATTTGCAGACTCTGCGGTTTATTCCATCACCGATTTACATACATCCGTAAGTAAATCGTTTTTTTGCCGGGGGGTTGGGGGCCACGGCGAAAAGCCGATTCAGACATCTTCAACCTTTCTCCTTCAGCCACCACACGTTTTCTCCTCTGTTACAAGGAAAAAAAACACAGAAAGTGATATTTGAATTGTCTTAATCTCTCCGGGGTGCACGAAACGACACATACACCTGAATTGACAGTTTTGACAGGACGGTTAGAAAGGGATATTTAATTACTTCTACACGTCTATTAATATTGTTTTTCAGGTTCTCTCGAAGGAAATGCGCCTGAGAGAGAACGCAACACTTGCTTTCGGGGTGTTTCCCTACGGAAGAGTCACTTCGTACGTTTGCATGAAGCATCTCTCCCTCCAATACACTAGAATTTCGTATACAATTCGAGCAGGTTGACATGTGTTACGCGTTGTTGTGCTCCGACACCTGGTCAGGTACAGGTACACGAACGTTGTAGTGTAGAGGAAAAGCAAAGACAAAACGCCTTTGACGTTCGACTCGTGGCACTTTCGGGTCCTTTCGTCACAGTTCCATTCTGTCAATGTTTAAGCATTTAATTGCGGAAGGTCCTCAGAGTTTTGGGACTACCTCTCTCTCTCTCTCTCTCTTGTAACTAAATTGGTTAACGACACTAACTTAGACAACTCCGTCTCAGTTGTTCTTCCCAAGCGCACACAAAATTAATTCAGACATCCAGTCGGTGAATCAAAGACCTCTTGTCTTCTCAATTAAAACCGTCACTCGGGTTGAACTCCTAAGATCTTGTACACGTGTAACGTGATACTTTCAACTGAATTGCATACTTAAAAGCCATTACTTTGGTTCGAGCCTTTCATTACTCCGATGTGACTCTCCCCTTTCCTACGGTTTTTATTTGTCACATAAATTTTTACGTTAAGTCGGGGGTTTAACTGACTACATTAAATTAATTTTAATAATAAATATAAATAAATAAATACAGGCCCATAACCTATATACGGCCAATTCACTTAGATTATATACAGTACACAATACTGAACGTTCAGCGTTACCACAAGGTTTGTAGAAACAACTTGTCTCAACAACCACCAGTCTAGTCGTAGAGGCAGGCGGCACTCGAGTAACACTCCTACTAGAAATGTAAATAGAAAAAACAGCAACTTACCTTCAGCTACGACGAAGACTCACATGTAGGTGTTTGTCTCTCGACACTAACGACCGATTCAACTAATCTCCAACTAATCTGAAACAAAACAAAGAAATTCATTTAGTTAAAATGCCTCTCCGTCGATGTGGTTTCCTGCCCGTTCGCAACGGCACCTTCCTGAAATTTCAATTTATTTTTGGGGTAAATCAGTTTGTAGTGAAAGAGAAATTAGAGTCACCGCAAGGCTCGAGTTAAAGGGATTTTGCGGCGGGCAAGGTGGCGGTCGCAAAGATCGAACAGAATTGATTAAAATCGATCAGAAAATCGGAGGAAAAAACCGTTTGCCTACTAGGAAATTTGTCGAAGGGGGTTGTACCGAATTACCACAATCAACTGTCACCAGCCGAACTATAGACTCACCCGTGCGGTCCATCGCCCACCATACGGAAACTCCTAACAAAATAAATTTCGGTTCAGACGGTTTCGTGTGGACGTTGCGAATATCGGAGGAATGCGGGGAACGCAGAAAAACAAAAGCAGAAGACGAAGACGAAACTAATGAAGAATGCGAACGGGAAACTTTTTTCTCTTTGCTAGACGAAAACGAAACCTTTTCTTCGACGAACAACTGCTGCACGGTCCACTCTGACTTAACTTATGTATAAAAAAAAAACAGGTAAAAGCGACATTTCCTCTTTTGTTAGAAAAAGAAAAAATAGTCGCATGTCGCTAACCATCGACACCTATTATTATTATTATTATTATTAACGAGGAAGCAGAGTGACGTGTAAATAAGACGTGAACTTCTTTACTCTGATGAAGCACTGAAGAATTTATGAAACCGCAACATCACTTACAACACGTGGTGGTGTTCATTTCTTCCCTTTGACTAAGGACTTACAACTCCGGCACCATTCTCTCACCTGGAACTTATTTTCTTAAAATTTTACCTTATAGTTTTTTAGTTATTTTACTTTTCATTATTCCTGATATACTTTTATTAACTATTGCAAAAGACTGCGTACAAGTTTCAGCTGGGTAGAAGTTCTGTGTCAGGTAGGACTTTAATAATATATTATTCACAAGAGTTGTATTAAGTATTAGTTACCTTATTATTATTAATAACAGTAATATTATTATCATTAATTGTTTATTTAGGATTATTTGTGACAAGTAAAAAATGTAAAAAACCTCAGTAAAATACTAATTTAAATATTTAAAAGGAGTAGTAATTGTTACGTGTTACATTAAATAACTCATTTCTTCGGTTAATTATTAAGTGTTCAGCATGAGAGTTATTAATTGTTGTACCGCACTTAAGTAACAATTGAATACATAACATTCATTACTGACTGCGTTATGTGTTATTAATTTATCGTTAGTACACTCATAATTATGGAATTAAAATTTGTTTTTCTACTTTCTACTTTTATTTTATTAAGACATCGTCTTAAAAAAATACCGCTGTACACAATTTTATTACATTTAATATTTAACAAAGTTATCATTCCATTTTACACATAATTAAAATTTACCTGCGGTCTAAGAAACGTGTAACTAATAACTAACTTTCTGGCAATTACAATTGAAGATCTACAAGTAGGGAGCCGCACAGGGTTGCTGTAACCAAAAACTAACTCAACCGTCGTCTCAGGTAGGAGGTCAAAGTCTCCTACACCTGACCTACAAGAATTCGAGGGGAAGGTTACAAGTTAACTCAGTGCGCGTTTCGTTTCGCCTAATCATTGTAATTGATTAATTAACAGGTTCCCAAAAATTTTCACTTTTTGTGTTTTTCAAACAATTTTCCCATGATGGAATTTCACCGTTCGAGGAGAAAAGTCGCAGGTGAAGAGCACAATTAAAACGAAATTAATTATTCCACGTTCTACCGTTTAATTAATTTAATTAGTCATTTTCACAAACGATGGACTTCTTTTTCCTGCCTGACTTTGATTTCTCTTTTAATTCCGTTTTTCGATGCCGCGCCACACACACACACACCCCCTCCCGCGGAAAGAAACATCCCCTGCGAGTACCTGTCTCCGGGTGCACCGCAGGACAGGTGTCGCCGAACCAAGTCACCCGTTGACACCTGATTGTCAGTGCCGTACCTGGGTTATTGATTATTCAGCTCACGAACGCGACAGTCTTGTTGGGGAGAAATCGAATTTTCAAATTCAAAAAAGACGGGGTGCTTTTGTCTCTTGAGCGAGTCCGACAGCGGCAGAGTTGAAAAAAACGTCAGAATTTTCACTCTGGGCTGGGTGCCTGTTGTTGAAAGTGGTTTACGACTACATGCGGGAGCGCAAAAAAAAAAGGAGAACTCACATGGCAAATCCCACAGGAAAGGTTTTATCCCCACAACTCGGAAGGTCCGAATTCGAACGAAGGGAAAAAACGAAAAAACGACTTAACGGTAGCAAAACTAACCTTCTCGATTTCGCCATTTTGTAGTGAAGTCCACTGACCGCACTACAGAAAGTTTTCTCCTGTGGGTGTCAATTAGTTACCGGCCGACAGCCGACTTGCCCCTGTGACCTCTGATTCCCCCCAAAAAAAAACACAATATTTGATTCCCGACCTTTCAAACTCAAAAAGACAATTATCGTTTCTAGATGAACCATTTCCGTCCTTCCCGGAAGATGAACTCCGGGAAATTCGGGAACATGGCTTCGGGGGGGCAGTACACCAGGTCAGGTACCGCCGAACCGCAAAATTTTCATAGGTAAAAATTTCCGTTGATTCGACAAACCACAGGAGTTCGATTGCTGCGTGTGGAGTGAAACGCTTCAATTATGTAAGATAAATTCAGTGTAAAAAAAAAAACTAGAAAGGTTCCCAATCCTTTTTTCTAGCCGAGCCTTTCCTCCTGACGGCGAATCCGAGTTGACTCAACAAATTCAATTTCCATCCGGCAAAAGTTTTAATTTAACGGGTAAAACGGAAAATTCGTTTCGTTGAAAAGAAGGCAAAAAAAAAACAATTCAGTCATTCGCCCACAATCAGTCATTCATTCCGGTGGACTCGGTACGCCTTGCCCCCGGGCCCAAATTTAATTATGACATGTTGAGATACTAAAAAAAACCTAATTTTACAAGGGGACAGGTGAACCTTGAGAAAATCAGGTCGCTTCAACGATTCTCCCTCACAATGGAATTTTTATATATAATTTTTCTTTTATTCTTCTCTGTGATGTTACTCGGCTGTCACGACGTAATAATCCAACTATTTGTCGAGTAGACAACTGAAGTAGTAAATTAAAGGGACTAAGACACCAGAAATGGCGTTCAGCTTTCTCAGAAACAATAAGCTCTGAGGGAACTAATGCCGACACAATGTACACAGCAACCGACAACACACGAAAGAGTCCTCTTACTATTAAAATTGTATGCAACTCGCAAACCCTCATACCGATAACTTAAACCATTACAATTGTAGTGTGTAAAATCATCAACGGGTATGTAGAATTAAGGACTGTTGCATTATTTACTACACAAACAAACTGCGTAGATTTGAGTTCTTACATAGGTCAGAGAAAACGTAAAACCTCTGACATAACTACTAAATAAATAAAATTATGTAAATACGTCCTCGCTCGATATACTCTTAAGTGTATACACACAAATACAATAAATTTAAATGGCCAGTCATATCGATTCTTCTCGAAAACAACCAACCTGTAGCGTCCCGTACATTTTATTCAGACAGAACAGAGCACCGTGCTCGTTTCCACGCTACCACTTCTCCCTAACTTCCATCTTCCAACTTCTAACACTGCACGAGTGCTTCGTCCTTTAGTTCAGTTGTTACCAAAATACGGCAGGAGCCATCGTACCTGCCAACCACACCCCCTGCTCCGAATTTACCGTCCCTGACCTTTGCGATGGTTGACCGCGTACAAAAAAAAACCACTTATACTCGGTATAAGAGTTATACGTTTGGTATCCGGCTCAGGTGTCTTGTCTAAGCGACATTCCACTACCTGAATGCAACCACAAAAAAAATGAATAAATTCCCATTTAACCAGAGAAGCTGGATGAAAATTCCAATCAATCAAAAACATCACGGCAATGACGTTGTAGATGAAAACGCACGAAGGCGTTCCACCGGGGCACTTGATGCACTTTTTATATATAATATAATTCTCTAATATTCTAATGGAACATCCACTGACTGTTTTTTCTTTTTTTTTTTTTTTTTTACTTAACACTTTTGTTCCCACGTAACATCTGCCAGAATTTTAATTTAACTGAGTGTATGTGTAGCTGGTGTGCGAGGGATTACTTTAAATTCTTCAACATATAAAACGTTAATAAAAACTAATCATGTGAATTTAAATAAATATATAGAAATATATGTAATACACAATATTATGTACAAAATAGTAGTAATAGTAGTAGGAACATTTGTAGTGTAATACAAGAAACTCAGTAAATAATTCCGGCTATCAAATGTTGAATAAGATACTTATTAAAGTTATATACAACTTTATACATACAAAATGTAGTAATAAATCATAACGTATAATGTACATAACATGTATAAATAAACATAAGAAGCCGGTCTAGGTGGGTGGTATGTAAGCCGTGGAGGAGAGTGTCACAATCAAAGTATATGGATACAAACATTCTCCTGGAGACTTTTCAGTGACTTCCGTTCCTGTTACACCACAGACTAAAAAAGTATTATTAATGAATTCAAGTTGTTCGGTTAATGAAAACAATTTATTAATTTCGGAACAAATTTTACACACCACTTGGTGTCACGTTGAGATATTTGACGTAGAGAGACATAAAATTGTCTCGCTGCCAAAGTAAAATAGTTAGAACCCTTCAAATGGTACGGGAGAAACTATCAATAGGATTATTAATCGAAGTCAGCATTGTTTCTATTATTAACATAAGACTTTCACTTTACTAATTTGATAAGTCTGAGTTAGTTGTTACTTGTTACGATAGTTTTGTGGCTCATCGGGACACGATGAGACTCTTCCATTCGAATCGTATGAAGTTGTAGTTTTTTTTTTTTAATTTGAGCATCTCGCGGCGCATTTGGACATTTTTAAGAAGTGACGACGCCTTGATTAATTAAGTAGAGTAATACATAACTCACACGTGTCGTACGGCAACCCTAAAACTGTCGAACGATTTATAGTTATTGGTTTCCAATTCGTAAACAAAATGGCGGAATCGTGTAGTCAATTTACAAAAAAGCAACACTGGGCGGTACGGTCGCCGCGTCGAGACGAGGAAAACCTCAAAAATCTTTCCGTTCATTTTTTCTACTGCCACGGTCGAGGCACAAAGGGTGAACTTTCCTGAACTCGGCCGCCATTTTCCTACGTGGGAGTCACATACCTTCGGGTTGTGAGTAAAATAAATTGCAAACGAGTGGAATTATAAACAGGGTTAGTGAAACTGGTCAACTCTGCCACGGCCAAACATTGTAATTATCGTCCTCGAGTGAGCGCACATACCCATACACCGGCCCTTAATGTCTTCATAGTCCAGACAGGTGTGGTTCCGAGCACAAGTTGAAAAAAAAATTTTAACAAGGACCCGAAAATAGAATAATTGGTTATTGGGCCGTCGCCCCGCAATAGCTCGACACTCGAGAAACAATTGGAACACATCACAGCAACCACTAACAGCTCCAAATAATAAATGATTAATATTCAAAAAGGTGTTCAGTTTGTCTAATGACACGACAAAGAGAATTAGCTCAATCAACAGACCGTTTCTTTTGACTTCCTACCTGACTGCAACGGACTGGGTAACACACGTTGACCGCAGTCGTTACGCTCAATCCGAATAAGAAAAATCATTATTTAATAGATTGGTGTTATTACCCGTTGTAATAAATTTTAATAATTGACCATTTCGCTCGGTCCTTAACACATGGTTAGCAATGAATTATTCTAACCGACAATCAATTTTTCCCGCGGAATAATAGGGCGCTACAAATTTTAAAGAAGTTTTATTATGTACTTATAATAATGCGCCCGTAATCGGTTTAATTGCTTGGTTATTTTTTTGGGGGGGAATACATAGGTTAGCATAAAATTATCTACTTCGAATGAAATGATTGGCCTATTTATTAAGGACCGGTTTCGGCGTTTCTAAACAGAAACTGCCGGACTAGACGACGGTTTACTGTTATTTATTTTAAGTTAATTACTTTTTTTGACAGAACACAACAATAAACTACCCCACCACACCCCCATATGATACTTCATGATACAACTTTATTTTTCAGTTAAATTTTATTAAATTTCCCTACGAACGTTTAATGAGGAAAGCAACTCCACGACGTAAACGTTTTTACGTCACATTACTTACATATTAGTTAGAAGAAATATTTAAATAATAATAAAATATAACTGATAATGAAAATGATTCTATTAACCGGATTGAGTTGATTTATTTAATTTACCCTTATTTGGGTTCCACCCCCGTTCCCAATCCCCCTGCATCTACTTCTGATGAGGTACAGACGTCTAGTGGATCCACACGAAGAAGTAAAATTTGAAACTTAAAAATAAATAATGCGTTTTTACGCTACGACACCTCGAGTTACTATTCTAATGTTCAGTTTAGCTAGAACTTAGTTGATATATAAAAAGTTACAAAGATCACTTGACTGCAATACCGCCAAGTACACTACTTAGCGATCTCTAGGGTGCCACTGCATTTGTTTATGTTTTATGTGTTTATTTGTTTGTGTTATGTGTTTTAATATTCGTTTCTCAATGAACAAGTGACAAGGATCTTCCCTGACTACGTTTGTTACTATCATTTAGAATTTAACAACCGAACACACCTACATAATCCAGGTACGTGTTTATTTACGATTTCAAAGGCAAAGCAACGAGCACTGCGTGTCAATTTGTTTTAAATAAATCAATACATAAATGTGTACACGATAACTCCAATAATTAACGTCGTAACACGCTTTATATACTTAATATATTTACCTGTACTTCATCGTTAACTTAACTTTCCGAAATGCACTTCCGAGTTTACCCTTAGCACCACCGCTTTCACTCTCACCCCTCACCAGGAGCAAAGAGCAGATTTGTTTCATTTGCGTCGTCTCCTTCCGTGACGAAAAAAGGGAAGTCATAAATTTCAGGGAACAACTTGAAACATCAAAAGACAACAACACAAAAGGAATCGGTGCACGCGTGTATTAGCAACCGCTAATATTCTCCACCCTGCGACTTGACTCCGTCGCCATTTTCTCCCGGGGAAAGTTAATTGTATTAAGTCAAGTGAATGCAGCTACTTAAGTAAACATCGTCACGTCTTAAGCAACTCTTTAGACGTTCCATCCCTCACCGGCTGGCGCGCGGCCCTCCGACTCCCTGCACGACCCGCCGAATTTTTAAATGAAAATTTTCAATTTAATTACACGTGAATTTAAAGACAAAAGCTCTTTGAATATAAATAATCTATCTATTCACCAGAGAGAGAGAGAGAGAAGTCGATGTTGAAAGCATAGGAATTATTCTTAATGTTTCACGCTCCTCGCAGATTTCAAATGTCAAAAATCAAAAAAGGGCTTCTCACCCACCCTCCTCTCTAGGATTACTAGGAGAAATTGTTAATTTCCTTAGGGGAAGGAACAACTGAAAGAAGTTGCAAAAGTCGACGTATTCGTAGCCTTTTGGAAGGTTCAGTTCAACAAAGACACCACCGTGGGTGATGTCACGGCAGAGTAACTCCAACATTAAACCTGAACTCTCTCGTTATTTACAAACTTCACAGATACTACTCGATTATATAAATACAAATAATTTTACGTAATAAAAATGAAGTTATACACATAAATAACGTATACATAAATATTCATATGCATTGTGTCTATTAAACTATACATAAAAAATTAAAAAATGGTTAAGTTGCCGTCTCTGCTGTTGAATTTCTTATATACAAAAATACCATTCTCACACAAAAATATTACCAACAGATAATTACGTTGATTTAATAGCAGAGCTACATTTCGAAAAATTATTAAATGAATATTTGCTATTTATTTAAATTATTTAACATTTGTAGATAAAAATGCTTTATTTATTTCTTATTGCTTACGTGGAGTTACTCTACCTGTGAATTTTGTCGTGCACCTGAGCCGTACCGAAAGATTTCCCGTTTTATTGAGCTTTTTGTCAGCACTAAAAGTCCACAACGGGGACACGGCGAAACAAGTACGGGTCTATTAAGCCCCACAGACTTAGTTAATAACCCAAACACAATGTGATTTTCAACGACACCGTCAACTCTGTCCTATTTTATTAAAGTAATTAATTTTAAATTTCCATCGCACCGCTCCCGACTCGGTATCTTTATTATTATGGTTTATTACCGTGTTTTATTGTCGGATTTCATAGATTGGTGTGACCAGGTTTTTTCCCCGTTTAATTCGATTGCAACGAGACCTTTGAGAACTCCGGACGACTGCGTTCGCCAACTCTCCACCTACGTTTAATATTTTCCATAGGTTTCGACAGGTAATTAAACTGTCCGATATGTGAAAAGACGCGCACAGGTGAATTGCAACTAAGTAATTTAGGTTTATGGTACCTGAAATTGGTTCGGTATCACGTTCACTCCATCACTGGGTTTTCAAAAATGTTCTATTTTCTTCTATGTTCTAACCTACACGACTGAATAAGAACTTCAAAAATTATTAATACAATTTTTAAGCTTTCTATGGAGGCGAAGGCGATTGAAAGTCACCTTTTGATGTTACCCGAACATTTAAGTCCGTAAATTAAATGTTACCGTGTAAATTTTTAACAATAGCAGGTTCACAAATTTTTTTTGCCGTACTTCTCATTCATCTTGAAATGAAGGATTTCGCAACTTATGTACAATTATATTACATTCTCTACATAACAATAATTTACCCCACATATTTATACATAAATACGACCCTAAGTAAAACCACTAAGAGTTCTGCTTATTTAAAGCCAACTACTCAACAAGTGGGACCAGGTCTGTCTCCCCTGTCTGTGTTTTGCTCGTCGAATAACCTGAGATTTTATGTACGTAAGAGTATAAAAACCACGGAGCGGAATTTGACATCGAACATAAATAATAAATAATAAATAATGTAAGTAGTCAGTTAGAGAGGACAAAGTTCAATGAGGAAAATCGAATTAGAAATTAGGAAAGTTGACAGATGAAATCTTGGCCTTGTGAGAATTAAATGTGAGGAGATCTGATTTCCGAGAAACGAGAAAACTTGGAAAGGATTTCGGGATGGATTTACTGATCGCGATCGGTCTTTTAATCAACACACGGATCCGGACCGCGGTGACACCGATTCCAACCGTTCAAAATGGCAGATCGGAGATCACTCAGCGCCAGACATTTCGAAAATCATCCGACACCTTCTCGTGTACACACTGAACCGTTTCACGTCATTTTAATTGCGTCAAAATGCCCAATTCCTGTGGGTTACACACTCCGTTTGACTTGATGAGGGTAAAAAGTGTCAATTCCAACTCAGCGAGGTTCGATCGATCGAACAGGATCGTTCAAACCTCAGGGAAACGCTGCGGTACGCACACATAGCAACGCTACACCTGACACAACACTTCTCTTAAACCTCACGTAACTCGACAAACGTGATCCCGGACCTAAATTCATCCTCATGTGTGAGATACTCGTACCTACACCATACCTGACTACTCGTTTCATATTGAATTAAATATGAAATTAACCGCAAAATAAATACCTCGACATCCTATGCTCTTAGAATTTCGAACAGGTGAAAAAAAAGAAATATTAAAATACATAAAATTGAACCGAGTGAAACGTCCTCCAGTTGTTGGGATGGGTCATCTAAGAGTTGTCCATCCTAGTGACGACTAGGACACTGATGGGTAAACTACCATCATTTCCACTCCGAACACTCCTCCTCTACTAATAGACGCGTTTTAAGTTCACACGCAAAACAAAACAGGAAAAGGTTCGGATCGTCTGCTTGGACCCGTAAAATTTCACGACGACAGACACACAGAGGAGAATATAGGGAGCATGTCAATGGTACAAGCACAAACGGAAGAGTTCCATTAGACGACAGCGAACCATTTCCTGCTTTTTCCTTTTCTGACAAACGGTGAGACCATCGAACTTCAGTCAAATTTTAAGTCTGGAGCAATTTTAAGTCGATTGAATTTTATTTGACGGCGATGGCTGAGTGTCACATCTTGTAAACGAAACGACTGCAACTGGTTTCGTGTCACGAATTGTTATGAATATTTACGTTATTGCTCCCCGGAGTGTTTGTGCACGTGCATCGATGCACCGGACAACGAAAACCGGAAATGCATGAATAAAACAAACGGAAACAAAATTTTTTCTCTCGCCATTTTATGCGACGACAACGTAATTTACCTCTGAACACTTTGTTGTTCCCTCCGACACGTATATAATTTGGTAACATTGTAAATTATTAAAATAACACATAAATAAGCAGGTTACGCAGGGTATTTTTTTAGTGCACAGTAGTACTTCGAGAGCAAACAATGTTACCATTCTCGTATATCCTACGCGCTGTTAGTGGCAATATCTATGGATTCTGTGACTACTACGCACAGATATTAAATACATCACTAAGAATAAGCTTGAAGAATACCAAAAATTTGAAAATAAAATTAAACAAACTCACCACAACTCCCGGGTTACAATAATTGTTTGATACCACAGTCCGTACCTGAAAAAAAATAAATACACATTAATTATCTATTGCTACATAATACACCCAGTTCTATGTAAATAGCGTGTAAGTGACGCAAGTACAGCACACAAACATTTCAAATTAGACGAGTACTCAAAAACCATAAATAAACTGAACCTTCCAATCGCTCAATTGAAGCTTAGCATGCTATACAATACATCTATACTGAATTATACTGAATTATACCGTTCTGGATGATACACAACGACTGTCATTCATTCGCCGCAAATTCTTCAAAAACAATGAGGCACACACTGCCCCCGCTTTTGTTCTTTTTTATATTTTCGAGAGAGGCGTGTGTGTGTGTGTGTGTGTGTGTATGTGTCGTGGCAGGAGATAACGTCGATAATCCTGACAAAATTTGGACTTAGCGAGAGACTTTACAACTGCTCGTAAAAATCGTGGATATCTTGGCGTGGTAACAGAGGGACGATACAACAGAAAGAAAGAAAGGAAACATAGAGAGAGAGAGAGAGAGAGACAGCAGCAATAACAAGTAATCTCTCCCGGGGAATCGCACAGACCCGTTCGTTTTTATTTCACTTGCTTAAGTCGGTCAAAATTCCTATATAACGACGGATATTATTATTATTATAAGAATATTCGTCACAACAAACGTCTCCCCCCGGAAAAATCTTAATAAGCCGACGTTATCTCCAGTTCTAAATGAAATTCTTAATGCGTAAAGCATCGTCTCTCTCTCTTATCTCCTGATATTATTTTCATAAGGTAATACCGAGAAGAAAGAAGTGGAGGGCACCACCAAAAGGAAGGAAAAAAAAAAAGGAGAAAGCACAAGAAATTCATTTCGTAGCATTCCCCGGAGCAATTTTAGGCTTTCCATCTGCTCTTGTTCCTCCTCATTTTCCTCCCGCTCTTTCTGCTGCTGCTGCTTCTGCTGCTGTTCCTGCCACTTACTATTTTTCCTCTTCTGTTGAGTAGTGATTTTCTAATTTTGCTTATCTCCAATCCGCACTGTCGAATGCATTTTATATCGCCTACCCCCGTGCCCGAGGACGTTGTAAACCGCAGCAAAACGAGATCAAACACGGTAAAATAAAAAAATTTTTTTCTTCTCGGTTTCCTTTCTGCTTCTTCCTCTCTCTCTCTCTGGAGTTTCACCCTACGCACCGTCACACATGAGAAAGTACGAAACGTGGAAAATATGTATATTTTATTGCTGACATATCGTGTCCCGGAGCAATCCAAGAAACCGGAAATTTTCTCCTTCTCCTTGGGCAAATGACCCCCGGAGAAAGGGCCAACCGGAAACGACTAGATGCGTCAACGTGCTACGACAAAACTATTTTCTAAGAATATTAGTTGCCTGCACTTCCACCTCCACATACTCGCCCGACTCCGGGGGTAGTTACGAATTATACCACGATTATTGTACGTACCCGCATAATTCCGCCATTTTGCGCATATAAAACCGATGTATGAAATATTCATACGCTTTCCTATTTTTCCCCTCGAACTTACTTATTCGTACTAATAAGTTCTGCACACGAATTATCAGAATTCATGAATGATAACGTTCGAATCAACTCTCGGTACCTGAAGGTACTCGACACTCGCTCTACTACTCGATTACCGCCGACAGCCTTTATTTTTGGGAGTGCACCGCTTCGGGGCAAAAACCGGTACTTGTAACTCAGAGTACCTGATTACTGGTACTCGGGTCGGTACACGACCGGTAACCTGTGGGGGTGTGTTGCCACGGGTACTCCGGCCTCCCAGCCAACTTCCATTAAATTTCGTCACCCTTGCTGCGGTCGACCGCCGTCACATTTCCCTTTTTTTACTCCCCCCCCCCTTTTCCCAGCTCAAGTGGTCCCAGAAGCTTGAGCCTCCAAGATGGCAGACCTTCGTCTCTAAAGACTTCGGACTCCGTTCCAAAATGTCCGACTCGAGTGGACTTGGACACCCCGAGAGTCATTTTTCAAGTGGAAAATCAATGGCTCAAGTTGACCCTTGTGAGACGCAATCGAATTTTCACATTCGGACAATATTTTTATCATGGCGGCTGCCCTTTTTTTTCCTCATTGTCTTTTCCCTATTCAATGAATACTTTTAACATCCATTTCCTGTCGTTCACGTTCGGGTTATGTTTGTACTCCAAGGATCTAATGAAATTTTTCTTACTTCTTCCACTCCATCCGTCTCTTTCTCCTCACCGGTGTCGGATTTCTTTCTCTTTCACCTGTTTCTGACCATCTACACCGGGGCTGGAACATGGACGGGAGGGGGGGAGGAGGAGGACGAAGAGGAGGGAGAGTTTCTTTCCCTTTTTCCTTTTGTCACGTATCCACCCCACCCTACACCCCCTTCTCACTCTCATCTGATTTTAAAGGCGAAGAGAAAGTTTTTCCTCAATCCATTCGGTTCTATTGAAAACCACCCTCTCCGCACTTTCTCTGCGAAACTTCTTATTTCGTCTGTAGAATTCAATATTTCTTTAATCAAATTTTTCTATTACATAATAGACGCATCAGATTGATTTCAAAAAGAAAAAAAAATTGCACGGTGAAAAATACACGCTTGTTCGCCTTGTTTACCGACGCAAACTTGGAAACTTGCTCCCCTACGGTAAGTTCCCAGTCACCGGTACAGGTGTAGGACTCGGTGAAAAAAAAAAAGAACAACACGGAGAAAAGTTTTGATTGCTACCTTGCAGCAGGGTGTTCCTTTTTTTTACAAACGGAAATAATTTCTCGTTAGGTGAATATCAAACGATTCATTAAAGGGTTTCAACAGATGAAATAAAGCGAAAAGTAAAACCGGGGATGTGGGTGGATCGCTACAAAAAAGGTGCCACAATCAAACACATACAATTTGTAGCATTTTAGACAAGTTCCCCCCACGAAAGTGAATTTTTTTTATTTCGCCGTACGCAAATACAACCCGATGACAAATTTATTGTCGTCGCAGGAGTAAGCAGCGGTGAGGAAACGCCCTGGTACTCTTGCCGTTTGAGTAACACGTAGTAGTTCAATTTAAACTTTAAGTAGTTCGTCTCCCAGCTAAGTTGTTTTCAAAGTCGCACGCCGAAACTCGACACAAAGCAAAGACTCTGACCTTTTTAATGTCACAAATATTTTAATGTGACCCAACTAATACAATCAAACTTCAACAAAAACTATTAACCGAGTATTTTATTAGAAAATGATCTGTTGCTTACCAATGGCAAACTGCAGGATAATGTAACACACACACTTTGTAAAATAGTTACACTTCAATGATAAAATAGATTCTTCCTGTCTACTGCTTAGATCTCTTGATATGTCGTTCTTCCATCTTCTGAAGAAAACAAAGCGCCCCCAATATCATGGTTAATGAGTAGAGTATGTGTGAGTATTTATAAGAAAGTATAGTTCAATAGTAGACTTCCAGCATGACTACTTATAAGTACACGTTGCGACTAAGTTTCCACGATTAATCCCTGACAACTTCAGCAGAGGTAAAACTAAAACCATCAAGTGTGAATCTACAGCAGAAAACACTAAAACACCTGCAGTGCAACCTTCACAAACACAAGAAAGATGTGACACCTTCGACTTCAAATCACCGGGCACTCCTCGCAGAATACAAAAACCACCACCTAAAACTAATCACAACCTTTCGACCTGAGATATTACAAAATGCAAATGAACCTTTTTCCGAACGCAAAACGTCGATGGAATCCGACTCAAACGAGAGCAAAAACTCATTAACATAAAAAAAAACTAGGAGGGTCGGTAGGTAGGACAGAGGAAGAGGAAAAAAAAATCATTTTCTCAGGCTCACACTTGCACACCTCCTGACTTTTGCAACCCGTCGCTGTAAAAACCTTAACCGTAGCAAATGAGAATCTCAAAAAGCTCAAGAGGAATAATAATATGAAAGAAGTAAAAAAAAAAAAAAAGAAAAACAGAAAGAAACTCCTTCTCCCGACGGTTTGCCCGTCTCTCCCCAATGGCGGATTTTTATTAGCTTTTATTGTCAAACTTGATTAAACTCCAGCGGGGAAAAAGTGGAAAAACTCTTCTTTTTGTTTCCTCCATGGTTAATAATGCGTTTCGTTAAGCGCGACGGGGGGATGACGGCGGCGGTGGCGGTGAAAAAAGACGAATGCCCTCCCCGGCAAAATGAATGAACGGGAGCAAAACGTAAGGAGCCCCCGCACACCATTTTTTTTTGCTGGTGGAAAGATGTCGCCGTCAAAGTCCGACTCTCCTTTTATTACGCCGTGTGCATTTCGACGAGGCCGTTTCCGTTTAATTTGATTTTTACTTGTTTTGATTCGCTCGTAAAACTTCTCATGGAAACTGCTACAAGGAGCTAAAACGTTACAAACTGTAATTGTAGTGTAAAATTTCGTCGGGGGTTCACTTCCCCAAGCGAATTCCATGTTTTTCCCGCGCCAACGGTCCCCTTCAACTGTGCTACTCGCTCCACCGAAAACATGTGCAGTTCTTTCAGTCAAATCAAATTTTATTGGCTTCTTCTTTCTCCAACATTTATGTATTTATATTTTAATACACGAGAAACAATTTAGTGATTTTCGAAACAATTACAACGACAACTACTGTATAGTCTCAACATTAGTAACACAGCAGTAAATGTACTGCCACTTACAACACTGCTACTGGCATCAAGATCACTACAAATGTTTCACGTGGTGTAGACGTTTTGATGTCACAGAAACAAATACCAACGATATGTAGTCCGTTGACATTAATATAATTGTATAAACAAACAAAAATATAAATGATGTAACGGAATGTAAAGTACATAAACAATACATACCCAAGAAATACACACAACACTCATGAACTGGTGGAATTTGTATGTAATTTTTAATACGAATTAGTACCGATATAAATGCTTTTTAAAAAAAAATGTATGCAAAGGGGTAAAAAAGAGATACCACGACAAGATTAATAAAATGCGAAATACATGAACGATGTAATAGGTGTGACTCACATAAGTAAGAAATTAGCGCAGCATGTTTTGATCTACCCCAAACTCCTTTCAACTACAAATTGCATTTCAAATTTTAATTTTATTTTAAACACCTAACTGCGGTACCACAGGGGACATAGACGCAGGCACTTCCTCCAAAAAGCAAAAAATAAAAGCATAATACCAAGTACATGCATTATACGTAATACAATTTAGTTTCTATTTGTATTGTTTTTCTTACAGCGTAAGTACGAAGCAACTTAACGGCTTATTAATTTTTCCAATAGTTTCAATCATTTTAAGTCATTTTTTATTAAAACTTCCATTTCGACTCTTGCAAAGGGTGTAATTTTCGCGGGAGAGGGACATTGCTCCCAACTTCGTCTGTGTCTTTTGTAAGGAGTCCTTTCGGCGATCCTTTTCCTCCATCCTTTCACCACCCTCGGGTTGTTCCATCTCGAAAGAGGTTCCGTCAACGTGATTAATCCGGCTTATGTCTAAATTAGTGTCTGCCTCCGAGAAAACATTTTCGCGTTAATAAGGTTGATGAATACATATTTGAAAGTATATATAGATATACTTATATATATATACTGTAATGAATGAAAGTGATACTTTCCCTTTAAAGAAACCTAATCAAATTTAATTCTTCATTGAATTTACACCCCGAAAAACGAGCGTTTCCTGACTGTAGAAAATCCAGGGTCTAATCCCTCGGGTCGGAACGCTACCCTGGTCCTTTGACGGACATCCTCAGGTAACCCAGCCATTCCCACAGAGTCCCATCAAACTCATTGGCGAACTTATTTGACCGGAAGTTTTCTAATTTCCTCCCCGGGATTTAATTAAACGGGACGGTAGAGAAAGAATTGACACCGGTAAGCTCGTCCAACTGAACCGGAGCAAAATGAATAAACATTCGCTTAGGGCAAGGTGAACCCTCGCGGCGAGTCACCCGTAGGTGGGAGTTGCGTTCGACAAAAAAAAACCGACTTCCTTTGGCCGCATTCGTAAGATACCTCATTAAGGCACCAATCGGACCCGCCGTTTTACGCCGGCGTAATTTGGATCGAATCCGAAAAAAACAAAAGGTTTTTTTCAGGTTCGAAACCCTTAATATACCGGGAGTTAGCTGGGCAGACAGGATGTGACCACCTCATCTAATGAATGAGTACTCGGTAATAAAATTGGAGTATTGACGCGATGATTTCATCCGTACCTGGTACCTGCCACGTCAAAATGAATTTCAACCTTCCTAAGGACGAGTGACGTAAGAAAAGTACACCATCAGGTACTACTAAAGTAAACGGGTACAACGTCACTCAAACAAATAAGACTTAATTATTTATAAGTCGTAAAATATTAATAATATCTATAATGTTTTCAGTATATGAAATATCATAGTTTAAACCTTCACAACAAAGTCCATCACATTTACCTAACCCTCTACACATCCTCCTGTGCTTCGTGTCATTTCTAGTACATGTTGACAGAGCTAAGTTACACAGAATTTTCACATGTTACTACATCTCTTCTGTCACCACCTGGCAAAAGTATACATTACATTATATACTGTATAATTATGATACATTAAAAATAAGTCACACTTGGGTCACCTTCCCTCCGGAATCACTCACTCTATGACGTACAACGTTGCGATGATGACAAACAGTAAACTTCTGTTCGGGATGAAATACGTCCTCCCTAATTCCCGCAAAACGATGAGCAGCAGCAAATAAAAAAAATTTCAATATGGCGTAAGCGTCGAGTTGCAATTTGCGTTAAATGAGTAATTAAAAGTCATTGTTTCTCATCAATAGGGAAAACCGCAGAACACGGACCCGGACCAGTTGATTAAACCTGAAACCTGGGGAATACGACGGAAGGTACGAATTTTGCTGGTGGGAGCACTCGCCTACCGGTCCATCCGAAAAATCTAATTTACCCTTTCCCGTTCAACCCTTAAATTTTTAATGTCCCCCTCGTTGTGTCAGGGTGGTGTCCGACCTTTTTTGCTTCCTTTAGTTATTTTTATTTCTTGTTATTATTTATTCCCATTGTTTTTATCGTGAGCGAATTATCAAACTTTCATCCTGGGGGATGTTCGTGTATGCGTATACCACCACCACCCCCGGAGGATGGGGCTAAACAAAACCACGTCGCCGAGGTCGATTCCTGTCTCCTGGAATTTCCACTGTTTCGCCAAGGACACAGACGAAATTTCACATCAACTCCCCTGCCCTGCATTTTTCAACATTTCAACCCTTACGTCGGACAAGACGTCGGACACGATTTGATTTTTTTATTTCATAAAACGCACATTTAATTTAAATGTCCTCTCGCGGTTCGTCGAGCGTAAACACTCCTGATATTATTCGTGTCATTATTTATTGCCTTTTAACTTCTATTTATTTACTTTAATAAAAAACAACAGTCACATCACATTACATTGTTTGTCGTACAAACCGTCAACTTACACGGTAACGAAAGAGAACATGGCTGTTGCAACTTGAGTTGCACCAGTCGGACCCCGGGTACCTCAAATGAAAACTCAAAACCGAGAGTACGGGTACCCACGGTCACTTCTCTTAATACAACCCCACCCGATCAGGTTCCACAACATTGTACGTACCGAACCCCACGACAATAAAACCCTACACCCAAGTGTTTTTGCATTCGACTTTCCTTTCACGAAACTTACGCACGACGTAGTACAAATGAATAAACATGAAAAAATATGTATACACGTGGGGAAGAAGGGTAAAAATAAGTACTTCTCTCTTCTTCAAATAACGCAATTTCAAAAAACAAATTTACATGTTTGAGTTTTCGGTGAGAACACAATTGGCTGTTGTACATTTGTTCAAGTTCACTCGACCGAAAAAAAATTCTATTTACACAGAGCTACGTTTTGCCGGTAATTAATTTTCTTTTTTCAGCCCTACTCCCTCTCCATCTCCCTCGCCGCCACCGACGACTTCTTCCTATCGATGAATTACATAAATCAAGCACCTTAAGTACCTTAAGTTTTATTCTACCGAACGCTAGCAAATTACGGGTCTTTAATTGCTACTTTCGAGTCACTTGAGCAGTTTCGTAATTATTTTCACCATGGGAATACGAATAGAAAAATAGAAATAGGAAAAAACCGTGTGCATATACGTAGTCGTACGCAGGAATTTTCTCGCTGCTTTCTACGGGACCCGTGCAAGTCTCCTTCCCATTTCAAAGTGCAATTTATTTTCTCACGGACGGCTAGACACAACGGCTAGAAACACACACACACACAGAGACCTCAAAAGTTAGTTGACGGAAAAGAAGTTGCCTCTGTTACATTGGGCCGGCGTGTCAGAGGAATGAGAACCCCGGCGGGTCCCTCCGAGCCATTTTCTATTCAAACGAAAATTTTGCTACGAAAGTTGAAAGAGAAAATTGAATTAGAGCAAAAGGACTCATTTAACGGTTGAATTTCCGCGGACTTTTTGACGGAAACCGAGTGGACCCGACCCGAAATCCACCGGTCCTAAAACCAAAGAAGCTCCTTGACATTTTTAAATTGCTTTTCCACAATTTTGGGAGAGCCCGTGAACGTAAGCCTTCTCAAGTTCAAATGAAAACGCACGGTGTATTTTCTTGGTGTTCAATCCAATACCTACATACCCAGTATTTTATACTCTTCAACTTATTACCCGTGGCTTTATTATTAGGTTTTTTAAAGTACCACAAAAAATACCTTAGAGGTATTTAAATTCAATTAACGGATCGCAAGATTCTACACCAACAGTAAACACAACATGAACTGCAATGTGGATAGTAACACGAAAACTAACAATATTATAAATGTAAATGTTTCTATTCACTACAAATGTTTCTATTCACTATTGTATAATTAACTTTCAAATTCTTTTTCTAATCTCAATTAAGTTTCTTTACAATTCAACTTATATTTATACATTTATAGTTATATATATTTACATATATTTACATTATTTATTGTATATATATTTGTATACTTATATTACTGTGCATTTAGCACATTGAATTTTCTAATTTTACCTGCGGACAATAAACTTCTTTGTACATTCTTTACTATGTTTAAAGTTTCTTTTTATTCTTCTGTATGTATATATCAATTTATTTATGTTATTGAACGGAATTGTAAATTATTCACGTAGATCTCTCTCTCTCTCTCTCACACAGTTAACGGGGTTTACAGGTAGACATCTAACGAATCACAAACACCACACAATTGCTTACGACTTTATTGTCGCGCGCACATGTGAAAATTATTCAAACTAATTTGCTTACTTGAAGAAAACATCTAACACTTTTTAACTTTGTCAACTCGGTGAAAAGATTGCAGGAGGGAGGACATGACAAAAACCCTGAAACGGATTTACGTGAAGAAAGAAACCGTGAGAACTTAAGTCGACGACAGGGAACAATTTACTTTGGAGTGGAGCGGAGCCGAAACTGGAGACCAAACATTATTACGAAGCTAAGTAAGAGTACACGGGATGTAAACGAGATCAAAAGTTTAAAGTTAAGTGTGGTGGAGAAGGAAGGAGTAGAAGCAGAAGAAAACGATGAAGTCAAAGAAAAAACGACGTCGCACAAGTAGAATTCGAGAAAAGTTTCGAGACTACAAACTTCCCGCTAAAGTAGAAAACAAGTCGAAACGCTTTATACAGTCAATTTTAACGTGACAATAAATAATTATTCTTCCGAGTATAATTCTTTGGGTAAACAACAACTTCCTGTTTTCTACGGCATGTTTTCACCGACTTTATGAATTCGGTCAAGAAGTTAACTATGAATTACACCTAATAAAATTCAGTGGAAGAATGTTGAGTTTCTTGGAAAGTTCCAGAGATTCCGCCGGGGCATTACAACATAATAATACACAGTTCGTAACATGTTTAACAGTTTTACGTAGTGTAGTTGTAAATTGTGTCTGAACGCGTATATCGTTTCTCAAGTAAAATTTTTACATTTCGAGGACAATAAAAAAATTTCCGCCGTGACTTCCACAACTTCATGTACGCAATTACACAAAATACTCGAAACCAATCGATCAATCAGTCGTAAGTCGACGAGTAAGACTCAAATAAAATGGTCATTGGATCAACAAGTGCTGTTGCTACTCTCAATGACTCTCAACAAAATAATGAGACACCAAGTAAATCACTACATGGAAATCCTCTTTTACTTACACCTGACTATTTTTACAAAATTCCCTTCCCAAAGTATTTGAAAACCCCGACAAATTAATACGAATGTATTGACGAGCCTGACAAGATCTACAAACACGAGTCATTCACACGACAAGAAGCAAGTGATACCCACAAACTAACAAACTGGCATACATCTAACCCACCACCAAACTACAACCAAGTTCAGTCCACACCTCATTTAGAGTACGTAGGGCTAAGCACTACAGAGTACAGAGCTACAAACTGGACAACTACCAGTCAAACAATATCAAAGCACAACCACAAAACCACTACACATTGCGAACGTGATCAACAATCAACCGATCTCTCACATTGTACAAACCAGCAGAAAAGCACTACTAAAAAGGACTCCTTCAAAAGCACCACAAACAGTTCCCTGCATCCAACATACCATCACTACAACACTCATCACGTTCTCCAAATTTAAGTAACTACGAAAAACAAAAACACGGCACCCCTAACTCACTACAATTGTATGAAAATTCGGGGTTACGGGTGGGGGGGGCCAGTTACCATGGCAAGGAACCCAGTCCTCCGCGAGTTTGCTCGGTGGCCTGAAGAACTTCAAACG
Organism: Polyplax serrata; assembly: GCA_037055365.1. Classification (NCBI taxonomy): domain Eukaryota; kingdom Metazoa; phylum Arthropoda; class Insecta; order Psocodea; family Polyplacidae; genus Polyplax; species Polyplax serrata. The sequence continues at coordinate 8,205,035 of JAWJWE010000038.1, read as the reverse complement.
AAGATTCGGCAAAAGACATTTCCCTATTCCTAATTTTGCCAACTAATTATTTTTCCTGGTGAAACGCATTTCTCTAATTATTCGTTTTGTCGAGCAAAAGGTGAAAATGACTTTCCCCAGCTTCCAACGTTCATTATGTTAAAACATATGCAGAACACGAGGTTCTGCGTTTCTATTTTTGCCAAAATGGCGGATATCTGAGTCTAGGAACAATAGACGTCCAACCGTGACTCCGGGCCACGGCCAGAGAAACGACCAGAAGGGGATAATTAAACCACTTGAGCCCCCCGTGTACGGCCGGCATTGTTTCGTGGGAGAAAAACTTCAACAGGTCCGAGCAAAGTAAAGATTTTGGCGTGTGGAGTGGGGCATCACACGTGCTACAACCTCACTCTTCAACCTGTCAGGTGTGAACGCCAGCCGACTGTAGCGAATTTGGAGTTTGGGAAACTTCAGTGTATAAAAAAAATTCAATTAGAAGAATAAACATTTTAAGTTTAATAAGTAAACGTGACAGTGTAAATAACACTGAAATTTGCATGAATTATTTTTAGTGTGTTTAAATGAGTGGATCTTACGTGTAAACACAAGACGGCTCCGTTTTTTCAAATATTTAAAATTATGTACATCAACTTTCTGTTTCCACAGCCTCACATTTAATTAATGTTCTTAGTTCGGTGTGAATGCCAATCACTCAAAAAATTAGTAGAGGAACTTCCTATTGACGACTAATAAGTACATAAACTCAGAGCTCTGTGGTACCTTTGGCTACTTACTACGCAAACAACCCATGTATGTAAGAGTGTGATGCCTTTGTAATAATGTAATTGATAAGAAGAACGACAAACTAACTTAGCTGTCATGGAGACCTGCCACGAAGTCGTCCACCATTCTTTCTATTTAATTTCTAACTTGAATAATAACTTGATACTATGCGTTACCAAAACATTCTATTTATTGTGATCAATGATAAAGTACTCGAACACCACTACATAAAAAAATATTTTAAAAATGAGGAACAGCCAGTTCGTACTCACAAAACCGACAAAAATCGCGTGTTCACTTAAGTTAACTTCTTGCTTACCTAACTATGTATTTTTATGTATAAATACCTGATTTTAAGATATGAAACAGTGCCAACTTATTTTATAAACCCAACTAGCGTCACCCAATAAGACGAATAAACCACTCCATAGTCATCAATAAGTTCCTATAAGAAACATGAAACATGAACCCGGCTTACATTTACTTATATTCCATATTCTTATGTACATTACATTATACATAAGTAAGCGGCGGGCTTGTAACACGAACAGTTTCAATACAGTAAGTAATGCGAGCTTCGCGTTAACTTACACTACTCATTAACCCATTGTGAACATTATTTACATCACTTGAATAAACGGTCCATAAATTGACTACGGGTACTTATTAACACTAAGTTCATGAATCAACAATAGACATAAATTAATACAAATCAATACCAAAGTTCCAGATCTGCAATTTGAAATTTTACGAAAATTATTAGCTCAACATGAAAACATTCGCACAACTGCAGCGTAAAATCCAACTTCTTCCCCTGCGGGTCCTCTCCTAGATGACAACGAACGAAACAAAGAAAATCCTAGACCGAGTCAACGAGTTTTCATTTTTTTTCTCGCGCAGAACAAAGCCGAAACGATGAAATCGAGTGAACTGATTTAGTAACAAGTCGAAATCTCAATGTTTAGAACCGGAATTTGAACTATTATTTCCTAGAGACGTTTACCCAGGAGAAGAGACCCATCGTTTTATACTGGAGCAATTCACTTTCCCGGGCCCCGAATGATTGCCCTTCCCGTGGCGGAGTCGTTTAGGAAGTACCCGTCTCGTTCTTATCATCTTCTATTTCATTTACTAACATTAGTTATTTCCGAAACGAAACTATTCATAGCTCTAATGGCTACCGAACCGTCTACCCGGACTCACTTCTACCATTTAACAGTTCGACTTCCACGTTTGGTTGGCGTCACACTTCACTCCATCCACGGGTTCTTCTTTTCGAGTCCGGTACAAGTGGAGGATGTTAATAAAAATTAATTCTCCGTTTCCATTTAATTCCATAACCAATAATTCCATAATATCCACAACTATTAAGTTTATAGTCTGCATTGACCACTTATTAAATTACTTACTTTCAACAGGTCAGGTTTGAACTATTCGCCTGCGCAAAAGGACAATTTACTAACTACTACTTAACGTATCATTTTAACTGTAACACCACAGTACGCAGCATGTATGGTTATGTAGGTACACTACATAGGTGTAATAGAATAAAAGACATAAATTCTATGAGAGCTATTAACTCCGCGTCGGAACAATTTGACGTTCACCTGCTGCTTCGGGAAAATTCAAAAGCGTAATAATTTATTTATGTGTTATTATTAAGTACAGTAGTTTATTATTAAACGTCACCGGCGACCGCATCGATTTACGTTAATAATTTATTAACTTCGCTTCGGTTGAATTTAAATACGAGCGAAATCGTTCACCCTCCCGTTCGTGTGGCTCGGCTCTGAGGTCAAGGTCTCGTGTGTTTTACGTACGACATTACATTCTTTCACCTGTTAAATAAATTAATTCGACTACAAATGTAACTCAACTCGTAATTGATATTATACCTTCTCCGGTGACGTAGTACTGCATTTAAACAACGTATTTCTCAACTTTTATTAATCAAATTTAAAAGTTCTAGTTTTGCGTAACGCGAGACCCACTTCCTCCCTAAAAACCCCGTGTGATAATTAATATTGTTGTCGTTAACAGAGGCCATAAAACGCAGACACGACACTGGAAATTAAAAAAAAAAAAGGAAAAACAGTTTCTCAAACAAATTAGGAGATTTTTGGCGTCTTGTGTGCACACCAGCTAGTCATTGACCAAGGATGTTGCCAATAAGAGGAGTAAACCACGGCTCGAGCAAAGTTAGACTCTGACCATCAGACGAAGGACGGTACACGTGGAACAACAGTCTTGAGAGGTTTACCAAAGGACACGTACACACACACGTGTGTTCGTTTATAACACACAACACTACTACTCCATCCTTATTTATTATATACGAAATGTAACGTTAACTTCCCAACTTTTGGGCCCCACCATTAAAACCAGATGTAAAACCCTGCAACGAAGGTGCAACCTTCCGGGGGGTTCATTTTAATTTGTTCTTTATGCAAAAACAATTAAAACGAGAATGAGCTCGGGGGAGGGGGGCAATGGGGGGGGAGAGAGACGGAAGAAAGAGGTTCGTTCAAATTTTTGCGCTTTCAACTAAATTAAATGTACCATCAAACAATTCCACGTCTAATTTATTTTCGGCTTAATTATTAAAATAAATTCACTGGATCCTTCCGCCACGACAAGTTTATAGCGAGAGACGGTGGAGTATCAAAACCGACAGTACGTACTCGTACTTTTTCTTTTCAGTTCTCACGAAAACATACCAATATATAAAACTTATTGAATGAAGTTAAACAACCACGTACGACTACCAGGACTTTTGAAAACAATATTGTTACTACTGATTCTTCTGTACGGTTGATCAACGCAGCTTTGAAGGTCATTGCTACCTTACGGAGTATCCGTTAAAGTGACGTGTCAGCAGACTTCTTCCTGAATGATTCGAAAGTTACGTGATGATTTCCGAGTATTACGCGTACAAGTCGAAAATAAAAATATCATCTTTTATTGCCGCCTCGCTGTGAACTTTAACAGAAAGAGCAAAACCACCGTATTCGATTACATAATTGTACTTAATTGGATAGAATTAAGGCATAAATAATTTCAGTTTTGAATCATAAAAACTGTTATGATACGGTTTCAAAATGACTACTAATCGACGAACTATAAAACAGTAACCGTACAAAACCGTAGGCATACGACTATCATTAACCTAAAACTATTAGGGTGTGGATTACCCACCTAAAAAATAGAAACAACAGGAGTAATGTTTGTATATACAAAATTTCCACGTAAAAACGGCAAGTACCAAACTTTCTCTTTTCTTCCCAGTTGCATTACACTCGGGCGAATACAAAAGTTAAATAAAACTCCTATCACGGCAAGGTACCGGGTTGGAGGCGAAGAGGTACCCGGTCATCGAATCAGGTACCAGGTACGAATTTAAGGTTTGTTCGCCACCGCACACCAAGCCTCCCACAAATCAAATGGAAGTAAATAAACGACTTTCAAATCATTTCTGTTAATGGTTTCTTCGCCCGCTTTTCCAAAAAATAAAATAATTAAATAAATCAAACGGACGAGAGACCCACCATTAAGCCGAACAAATAAAAAACCAACAAAAAAAGTGTCGTTAAGTACTAAAATCAATAAAAAGGAGTCAAGAACCGATAAATCAATATTAATACCTGGTCTTTAGGGTTTCGACTTTCCTGTCGCTGCTCGTAGTGGTGCCACGTTAATGCCCCGCCACCCAATTAATTATGTAACGTTAATAAAAATTAAAGTAAGACGGTTAATTAAGGTTCCCGAGGGAGACCTGTCATCGGTTTGGATAAGGATCGATGTCATCGCTTTAACCGGCCGGGGGAACAGTCAAAAAAAGAAAAAAAACAAGTCATTCACTGACTGAAACCGATTAATTCGACATGGAGAATTTATAACCCCGGTTGAAAAAATTCCAGGAGTCGATCCAGGGCTGTCCACGGGAGAGGAAGTGCACAAAACGGGAGAACCGTGAGAATCGGATGAAACCGATGAGTAATAATTTCCGAATCGGTAATAAATTACAATTTTATTACTCGGATTAAGTTCTTTACGGCCGAGTCAATGAGACTTAAACAGAAGTCAAACGTTCACCACGCCGGTTGAGACCCGTCAAAATTAAGTACTTTCTACCCGAACTGTTTTAAGTAAGCAACCGATGACTTTAAATTCGAAATAAATAAATTAATTAATTGCCGTTTGTCGATGGAAGTCGTACGTAATTACTCGACTCTAAAACTACCAGTCCCCTTTGTCTTGTTAAATAAAACAAAAATAATTTTCCACCGCAGCGGTGATGATTTTAAATTTAATAAAACTGACTACCTGAGTACTTTAGCATTCTGCAAAACTTAGCCGGAGAAATAACTATTTTTGCTATTCTTAGCCAAGATGTCACAACATTGAGTGCCACGGTGCCTCAAAGGTGACCATTCAAGGACCTGCCGAGTACTTCGAATAAAAAAATAATAAAAATGTACTCGTACTCCTGTACACGTAATAATAAAAAATTATTTCTTTAAATTTTGTTATTCATGTACGTTACTTACTCATTTTCACAACCTGCTCACTCCTATTACATAAGTATGACTGATTTTACTGAGCATTTATTATTATCACACGTTTGTAATTAACGTTATTAATAGGCTTTAATAATATTCCATTATTGATCTGTTACAACGACACTCGTTCTGGAGTAACCTTGAACAGATTCCACAAGTACTGTTCTTAAGTGGTGCGATAACTAATATAATAATAATAACAATAGTATCCATTTAACATAAATAAATACATAAATACATAACGCTTGAGAAGAACATGAAAAAGTTTTCACTCTAAATAAGAACTAGTCCCGGGACTGGTCAACTGGGGAACAATAACCATTAGAAACTGTTAGGCATTGTGTCTCTCGGTGCATACACTTAAAACCGGAAACGATTCGTCTCTCGGGCTGTCAATGAACCGGAAGTAGAAAACAAATTTCGCGCCAACAAACTCACATGGAGAAAGAGACGGAGAGAAAGAAAACGAAAAAAAAGGGAACTTTTTAACCGAAGCAACTCTCTCTCTCTCGTCTCGTCAAAGCTCTTCGTCGAATTCCTTTTGCTGTCGTGGATTCGTTTGTTCTCAGAACAGAATTTGGAAAATTTCGAAAATCGAATCTTCAGCTTAAAAATTCCAATAATGAAAATACCCGGGAGTGAGGAGACGAAGGAAAATTCAAAGTCCTTTGTCTTTCAATGTCCCATTCTTGGTTATTTGGGACCAATTGAATTTTTATTCTACAAACTGCAGTTTGTTTATCTTGTTTTCTTTCTCTTCCACGTATTTGGGAACTTTACGAGAATGAATTTTTGTCCTCCGCGTTCCTCTCTTTCTCTCTGCAATGCTCTTGACTCGCACGAGGATCGGACTGATGAAGTTGGTCTTCGGTGTACCGAAGGCTCCGACACTAATTTGGAAATATTGTGCTGTGCAACTTTTGCCACTCGGGATGTTGCAACACGTCTTGTTGTATTGTAGTGAATATATATTAGCTACAACACCAATTCTTAGTTTATTACATCTTCCTTACGGGTAAAGTACTACTCTTGCCTCTCCTGTAACTCTTGTTTAAACTTACTAGTCCTAATTCTAGTGTTTAACTGTAACAAAAATTCAATTTTCTCTATTTTCTGTATTATAGTTTTCTAGAATCTTACAAGAACTTCCTACTAGACATTATCTACCGTCTTAAGTTTCGTTTTGTTGACAAATTAAAGGGGAAAATGTTTCTCTAAAAATGTATACAGGGTAGTAAATTTTTCGTTGTGCCACAAAGAAAATAAAAAAATATAATTAATGAATTAATTTTTTTAATTTATACACTCAAGGATCCATACAGTAAAGTAGTACTCTCCCTGAGGGTTTCGGACAGGCCCAGGTACCCACAGGGACGCAAAGTTCCCTCGGTGGATCAAAAGAGCCGACCTGTTTCGCTCTGATCAAATCGGAGATCTCAAACGACATTTGTCGTTTGAATTCGAATGACAAGACGTCGCAAGTTTAAATTTTACGAATTCAATCGAAGGAAAAAGCATTTCAGATCGATTTTGAGCTTCCGGACATTTTCACTGAAATGAAGAAGGTCACCCCTCGGGCTTTGTGCCTACCAAAATTTGACTTTTCTCACTGATACATAACGACAGATATTCATAACACTAATGAATAATAACAAGCAGCACAATTGCAACGTTACAAATCTTAATAAATACATTTACGACGGATAAATAAGTCAAGTAAAACTAAAGTGCCGATTGCGTTGATTTTATCACAAAAATATTGCTCCTTATAATATGCTATATATAGTTTGCCTATAATACACATCACATATTTAAAGTGGTAAGTGTTTGCGTATGACTCGAACCGTTCATTTAGTTTTCAGTTTGAGACCATAACCACGTTACATTATTATGTAATAAACAGTATTAAAGTCCTGTACCGAAATTAATAAATTTACTCTTCCTCACAAGACGGTTATTTTAAATTAAGAAATGTAAGAGTCGACATTTTTCCATTGAAACCATCACACTTTTATTTACTTCTACATTAAACAACGTGAGATTTTCAAAAACCCGTAAAACGACTGATCCGACTGATCGATTTACCCTGCAATTAACATGTCACTCGGTGACAAGTTCAAAAATCCCGATTTTGAAACGGTCACTTAGGAACCACTTCGTCAAATTATATTTTGGCATGTTTTCTCATGTGGAACCAACAACTTGGCGAGTACTACCCGTGGCTACCTCGAGGTGTGTCTACGTCGCGGCTTTTTTTCTCTCTCGGACGGTTGACAGTTGAACGTTTCCCTCGTTCACGTCACACCTCTAAATACACGTTACGTTGCTTGATGGTTTGTCATTGGATTTGACTGCCTAAGCCGCGAGTTTTTCACCGATTCTTTAGCCGGAAGGAACTCCTCTCCGGGCACTCGCTCATCCCGAGAAAGAAGTTTCTTTTACTAGGAAGAAAAATTACACCCGACTCAGATTGAAACCGAGTTTAATTTGGGGTTACGCGTTCACCCCTTGAGTTTGGGGATGAAGTAACCAATGCATAATTGAGTGGGAATTTCCGATTAAACCCTCAAATATTACTACTACCTAAACCCTCTGAATTATTAATTTATTTCGAACCTTTCTTGTTATACATTTTGACCACGTTTAAGGATTACGTAATGAACCTTGAAATAATTATTACCAACCATTTTCGGGGGTTTCCTGTTGTCAGAGTATTAAATTTGATTCCATTAAAGAAACTAGTGCTCGGACAATGTACCGCGAAGTTAATATTAGTTACTTTATATATGAAAATTCGTCTGAAACGGAACCTCATGAATTGCTTACCACGAAGTAGAGTTATGTAGCTGTGTTGTGTAGTTTATACTAATACATTGTCCTTCCCAAAACGGCAGCAATATTTTGTTATTACAATATAAATCAACACGATTGATGAAAGCAGACATTAGAACTGTCTACCGGTAAGATGGTGGACGCCTCATTGGAAAGGGGGGAGATTAGTGTAACTCACACATTTCAAAAAAAAAAAAAATGAATGTTGCTATTCGTACCAGCAGCAGTTCGCTAGGAATTCTAACAGTCCAGTCGAGGGGCTTTCTTCTGCCACTTTGATCGTGGGACTTTCCCAAAAGAAGAAAAATTTCTCTCCGCAAACTTTTGATTCGTAAGGTATTTCGCTGGTCGGTCAACATTGATTTATATTATGTCCTCTCCCCGGGCAGGAGATATTTCACAAAGCCTAACCCATTCAGAAATTATTTCTGTATCATATAACATGTCACATTTTTCAAAAATTTCAGTATGAAAAATATATCTACCATATTAAAATTTCTCTCCGCTTATTCCCTGCTTTGTCCGAGCCGGTTGCTTTTGCCGCTCCGACTTCTCCCTTTCCTGCTGCTGCTGCTGCCGCCTCCGCCGCCGTTGTTGTTGTTGTTTTTCTTCCTGCCACCGCTCTCGCGTACTCGAATTTTCAATCCTCCCACCATTCTTACGTTTTCCGCCCTCTCTATTTCGTCAAATTGGCAATAAAACTTTTTAAAAGCTTTAAAGCAACGGCAAAAAAACTTCTCCAAACTGAATAAGACAAGGATTGACGAGGGAAACGAATGATACAATAAATTTCACCGTGTTCTTTTTTTTTACTTTCCCGACCCCCCGTGCTATTCCCCGATGCAGAGCAAGCAACGAAAAGGAGGAAGTACAACAGACAAAGCGAGAATTCCCCTCTGACCCAAGGGCGCGGAAGAGAATAAGTTGATTTGACTTCGGCTGATTACTGCAGAAATTAATCAACAAAGAAGGAAAACGGCCGGAGAAAACAGTAAAAACGGAAAATTCGGGGGAATTTTTTTATATAAAATACATTGTACAGACTACATTACACTAGATCAGTATTGCATGGTGCTTGTCCTTGTCCAAAGAGAATAAATATTATATTATTGTTTAATGTACATTAACGTTTTACATTAACGTACATGATATGTAAGCGATAATATTTACATAAACACTACAGAACACTACTAATATTGCCGTTTCTATCGTCTATTATGTACATTCTCCATCAAGTATAATTATAATACATTTTCTATTATATATATTAATTGTACTTTTTATTTTAATTGTTTTATTTGTGGTACATTTATAATTGCTTATAATATTCAATATATTTGTTTATTACTCTCTATTAATTGTATTTTATACTTTTTATACATATTTTATTTGTACTCAATCCTTTTGATATATTATTTATCCCCTCCGTTTTAGTTAATTCAATATCGTTTGCATAGAGTTGTACGTTTTGTATTTTTGTATTACCATCTGTATTTGTCACATTTTCGTAATTTCTTGTCGTTTACTACTGTGTTTGACCTACACCTCCTTTCCCAACAAGTCCTACACCATATCTACGTAACTCTACTGTACTACCCTAATCGGGAGTGTGTTTCTACAAAAAAAACCAAAGTAAATAAGTACGAAATTTTTTTGGGCCAATTTTTCTTTCAGTACAAACTTCCAAGTCTGCACGGGCCGAGTTCTCGTGCCCTTTGCCTTTCTTTACCTTCTTCCTACCTTTTCTTTCCGATAAAGTCCCAGTATTGAAAGGAACGCAAAGTCGTTGTGACCGACTTATTTTATCGTTCCAGTTGACCAAGTCTATTTACATACCCATACATACATACATACATAAATTCAAATTTGTTAATCTGTCCGGAATAATTCACCGTGTCCCACTGCTCCGGAACTTGAGGTCAAAGTTACCGTTGCCGGAGTTTTGCTCTCCTCAAAAGCTGTTTCTTTTTTTACTCTACTTTTTCTCTCCCTTTTCGAAATGAGAACGCAAACGATAATTAAAAATGGCTAATTGAATTTTCCTAGTAAATCACCGCCGTGCACTTACTTCGACGCCGTTTTTCCTTCCTTTGAAAATGCGAAATTAGCCATGAATATTTAACGGGAACCCCCCAAAAAAAACGGCTAAACGGGGGAACGGGGAGAGATGGTAGTCAACCAAACAAAAAAAGAAAATCTGTTTTCTTATTTTCCTTACCGCTAGCAAGAGCTCGAACGGAAAGCCGACAGAAATTTTCATTTACCTGAAAGAAGAAGAGAGAAAGGTTTAGTAAAAAAAAAAAAATGGCATAAATATTTAATGAACAACTTGGTCCAAGTAGGACGGGGTCTCTTCGCTTGGACCTACCAGAGTTTGTCCTTGCAGCGAGTCTTAATTGTTGTAAAGTGAACTTGAACACTACCAGGAATAAAAAAAAAATGGGGTGCACTTAGAAAATTTCAGACAAAATAGACAAATAAAATTAATTGAAACAAAAACACTGAAACCGTTAAATACCAAGAAAAAATACACGAGTGGTGCTGTCTGAGATGGAGAGAGAAAATGAAAGTTGGCGGTAGTGGCGGAAAAAGTTTAAAAATAACTGCTGTAACGATTATGTTTTAAAAATGCTCTTAAAATGAAACTTTCATATACATAAAAAGTATCTATTCTATTTTTACGTAAAACTTTTTCCTTTCAACTGACTCTTTCTTTGGGAAAGGAATTGTAGTTTTGTATATCTTTTTTACAGCCATACCTTTTTCCACTCTGGCGCACTCGACATCGTTGCACTTTCTACAAAATAATTCAGTAATTGACGTTACTTAACTACTTAAAGTAAGTTCTCAAGGTGGTTAAGAATGCTAACGAACACACGTGGTACTCCAATATACATTTTGGATAGTTTACTTCACAACCACAGACAAAGAATTTTTAGTGAACGGAATGCTTAACGGCAACCAACTGATGACAAAACCCTCGCACTCGTCAAGTGACGCTACACCAAAAAAAAACTACAAAAAAGTAAAAGAACAATCGAGAAGTTTTTCCTAAGCAACTATTGAATGTATTCACCCGGCCGACTCATGAGCCTTCCCTCATTTGTTTGCGACTTTTTGTTGCACAACAATAATTTTTTTTTGTCGATAGTTTTAAAATAGTTTTGTCTCGAAAATTCGGGGACCCGTGCAGCGTGTCATGAGCGTCCGCAGTATTCGAGAACAATTTTTTTTTATATTTTATTTTCCGTCTGAGAGTACCCAAACTACATTCCATCGTGCCACACACACCTCTTACCGCGTGACACTGTTCCGTAATAGTTCCTATTCCATCCTATGCTCTTTACGAATAGTTCTAACTATTTCAGAACAAAATGTTTTAAATCATTTTCTACTTGTGTACGTTTTCAGGTTCACCGGTTTTGTTGAATACCTGACCCCTACCAAAGCCAAGTCGTCGCTTAGGACATTGTGGGGTGCAACTAACATATTTGGTTATGCGATACAGTTATTTTCGACGCGTATTCCCCTAATAGTAACAATCTCTAAAAATAAAAATCTACCTGATACAAATAATAATAATACCTATACGTATAATACGCCTACGTTAGTCATGTTACAATAAATTATATACATAATATATTTACATAAACGCTGATATTACGCGATCCATCACATCACTGCACGAACTCCCGAGAATGCGGAACGCCCCGGGGCGCAGGCCTAAACTAAATTTTTTTTTCCATGCAGGGAAAAATACAAACTTCGTATGCAAATTTGATTAATAGTTGCAGCTATGTGAAAAGCAATTGATTAAAGCAAAACCGAAAGGGAGGAAACGACCCGTACGGGTGAGAGAAACAAATGCAATTTTGCAAATGAAAACCGTCCAGTACGAACTTCCAGAGAGAGAGAGAGGACTGCATAGGAAAATAACAAACGATCAGAGTAATGCTCCGAATGGGAAATAACGAAACGAAGAAAACGCATTCGCAAATGGGTTGCAAGTAGTTAAGAGAGTGCACAAAAAATTCGGAAAGGTCTCTTTAATGGCGGCATTTGCTACAGGTAAGTACCTACCCTGTAATTAGAGGAAAACAATTGCACTGATAATTACGCTTCAGGTGGAGAATACCAGACCGAATCACACGGAAGACGGATTTAGCCGAGTGAGCGATGTTGGTGTGATGTGAACTCTCTCCTTCGGCTCCTGCCCTTCTCACCTACATACGAAACACCTTTGGCTCCAAAGGAAATTCAATTGATTTTCATTTCGTTCCTTTGACAAATCTCAAATTAATTAAGCAGAATATAAAACTGAAGAGAAAGCCCATATAAGGAAAGCCCCTAAATTAATCTCACTTTAATTGATTGAACTTCCAGGAGGTAAATTCAATCACTTGAAAATATATATATATTTACAAATATATATAATATATATATACGCAGGGCAACAGAAAGACTGCGTATGGAACTACCGACAACTGTTGACTCGGTGCACCTAGTTCCGATTGTTCTCTTCCAGTTCCACCCGGAACATCTTTTTCCAACTTTCAGATGCACCCGATGAATAAAAAAAAGGAAGAAAATTCAAACGAATGACTCTCTCTCCCTCTCTCTCTCTCTCTCTCTCTCTTCAGTATATATACTATAAGCTCCTTTTTATTATAATCGCGCAAGAATAAATTTTGCAAATCGAAATTGCCTGTCACGATATATTTCGATTCCGACAAAATCGAACGACTTTGCATTTGACATTTTAAATGCGTTTTATGATGTGTTCGATAAGCTGATCGAGTCAAACAACGCCGTGGAAGAAGAACAAGAAGAGGAATAAAAAGAACGGAGTGAGCTCGTAGTTGTAGAGATAGAAACTACAAAAGCTTTGTTAGATAAGTGCAGTTCTGACTCCGAGATAAATCTCAACGGTTGGTAGACGGATTAAAAGGATTTTTTCTTTTACTTTTGCATAAATATATTTTATATATATATTTTATTAGAAAAATAAATATATATATATAAAGGAGGTGGGCTTGTTCCGATTGGCTGCAAGCTTGGTATCACAATGAGAACAACTTAACGAGTGTAATACCCTGCATATACAAAAGGGTTTTGCTTACATTAATCATTCTCTATTATCTTTACGCAAGTGACACGTCCATGACTAAACAGTAACACTACGTGACTATTAAAAGTGTAAGTTTTACAGTATATAATTACATACTGCATGGTACACCTGAAAAATATGTATTTCTCTGAAATTAGTTAAATAACTTAGTAGTTACAACTAATTGTATATAAATATTTATTAGTTAATTATATTAAACTAATTATATATAAATAATTAAATTAGTTACAACTTGTTATAATACCAAGAATGTTACGTTGTTTATAGTAAAAAACTTTTTTCTAATACAAATGAGTACTCATTTATTGTTTTTGTTACCGCAAGTAAAATACTAAAAACGATGGTAGGAAGTAGAACAGTTTTTTTAACGTTTCCAAAAGACTAAAAACAGATGTTTTCCTCCTACCAACTGTCAATAGTCCGCCATTTTATACTTCTCCACGAGTTTTACTCCATCTTTTCTGTCTGCCTTTCAGACGGGAGGAGTGAAAACCAAAAGCCCCGAAAACAAAATTTCCTACGCGTGCACGTGAAAATATGAAAAATGTCGAAACATCTCCGAAATCCAAAATTAAATAAGTTGAATTTTGCATAGAGCCCGTAAAAGCTTTTTTTGTTCTTTGGAAAGAACAAAGAAGAAGGCAAGCTGGCAGGCAGTCAGGCAGGCAAGCAGTAGGAATGGCGAGGAGTAATGACGAAGAAAAAGTTTCAGGGCCCAAAAAAATCCATTTCCTTTTCCTCCGGCAGCTAAATGAAAATGCAACAGAAATTGTGCGATCTCAACATAATCTGAATAACACGAGATCAGCCTACGTTTACCAGATCTGACGTTCCTCCTCTAGAATTAAAGATGAGATCCTGATCTCTGGGGTTTTGTCTTCTTGTTCCACGCATAATAGCGAAAGTACCTTAACATTATTAACTACTAACTGAGCTCCTACATGAGCTCGACATGAGCTACTACAAATTTTCTTTAAGCAATCCCTACACTTCGTGGCAGTACCTTTGGTCAATCACAAATAGGTCGTTGTGTCACTTCAGCGGACCAACCCAGGAGCTCCGACAAACAACACGAGACGCCTTTTTCTCTGTTCTTTGTCCGCTTTTTTTTCTGGGCTCCGTCAGAAGGGATGCTAGAGAATTAATTAATTTAAAACTTGTCAGTCCTCCGGCCATTGAATAGTTTATTAACATTTCGCCAGGATAATACGAATAATTAAATAGTTGTAAACCAACACGGGTTCGAACCCAAATATTTATGCCCGTTCCCGTGATAGAATAAACGTAAAAACTCAGATCCGGAGAGTATTAACAGATTAAATTTTGAACGAGACAGACAAGATGAGAGAGAAAGAGAGCGAGAGAGAGAGAGAGAGAGAGGGCGGCAGTATGTAATACATACATAGCCTAGGGATTATTTATTTCATTAAGGGAATGCACTGCGGCAATAAAAACACTACAGATGAACACACTTTGGAGGAAGACTAGACAAAGGTGTCTTTTTTCTAGACCGTACACGTGTACCACTGATGGAATAGAAATTGATAGTAATGGACCAGGTAACCACTTGTTGCCATTAGGAACTTCTGCTCACGACTCGGTTTGTGCCTGGAACTTTTGAGTTGTACAGACATTACAAAAAAAAAGAAAGGAGTACTAAACTTTAATTTTAGTTCCTAATAATACTAATTGTGTACTGCAACCTAAAAAGAAAACCCACAAGCTACATAAACCCGCATAACTATATAACTAAGAGTACATCTACTACATATGCATAGCACTACCACTGGAACTTTCTCATCTCCTATGTAAAATCCCTATACAGGAGAGCCTAACAGAGGTTTTCGAAAGTAAAAAACTTTAAGTAGACAAAGGATTGCCTATTGTAAAGTACTCGTTTCCTTGTGACGTTAGCAGACATAGAAAAATGGCACAAGTAGAGATAGTTTCGGTAGTGAAATAGTAAGGGATACGATTCACTTGTTCAGGTATCGATTCAACACACACACCGTTTAGTGATGTTTGTGTGATTGTGTCCGATGATAAATGAAACGATTTATCACCGGTGTCAATCAGGTACCGATCAATGCCGCGTTCGGTCGAACTGTCAAATTTTTTTCATTAGTCATTAATTATTCTCGACTCTCCGTCGTGACTCGGAAGCTTTTTCTTCTGCCACGAACATGACTTTGCCCTCACGTTTTCCCCACACACAAACGGGAATACTTTAAATGGACGCTGATAGCAATCGATTCCGACCGTACTCGTGTATTTACTACTTAAGTGTATCACTTGATGGGGTACTTCCCGGTAGGTTAGTTGGTGTCTTACTTTCTGCCACTTACTCGCCCTTTTCGGCATTTTTACGTGACTTGTGAAACTATTACATCACTCACGAGCCGGGATTTAACTCATCTCTTAGGTACACCTGAGCAGGTCGTGTCCAGTCGTGTGTTCCCCGTGAAAAATTTTCTTATTCCCTGTTTCAATTGAAACCAAGCAGTTTTACCGGTTAATATTTCTTAAACAATAGTTTTCTCTATTGTTGGTGCCCCGGTTAATTACTAAAGCCACGACGCCACCAACATATGACATAGCACCGTCTTCAAGAGTAAAAAAAATTCCCGTTCTCGATGTGCTGTTGCTCAATGATGAAACGTAAATGTTCCATGCTCTCTCTCTCTGTCTCTCTCTCTCGCTTTAATTACGTTCCACGTCTCTCTGCTGACACTGAAACGCATCATCATTAATGACAGACCAAGAGAGTACATATCAAGGTGTCAGAACGTGCCCCCAAAGAATTTACTTTGCCCGTTTTTTACTCGTAATAAATTTCTCGATTCTTGTACAGATACTGGCCCTTCTGTATGTTCACAAATCACGAAATCACTTTCATCTGTGTACCTCGAACCTGACGGGTACTGCAAGATGAGTTCTAATGTTCAACACCTCCTGCTCTCTCTCTCTAATTTTATTCACTCCATATTATTATTATATATTTGACGGATTTTACCAATACATAAAGGTTTGTGGGCAATTCATTTACTGTATATGAATTTACTATTGAAACTTTTAACTCTACAAAAGTACGAGTGACTTTAGTCCAAGTAACCCCAAAGTTCTTTGTCCGGAAATTGCAGACCACACACAAACACACACACACACACACACACACACACACACACACACACACACACACACACACACACACACACACCAACATACAGTCAACGTCAAATTCCTCAACGTGTAAGAGAAAACTTTTCAAGTCATAAAGTGAAATACATTCGTATCTTTGATTTGTTGCTCTTCTTTTATGCACGGCGTAATGGGAAGGAAGTTGTCGGCTGTTCGCCCTGTAACGATCATTTTATGTTGTTCTCAACTATATTTTTACAACGAATTGTGACAGCGCTAGACGGCGTTTCCGCGCTTACAGCCCTAAAATCCTCTCTGTTACCCTTATTTAATGTTCCACCCCCGTAAATTGCGTAACTTTTATTTTGTTTTCTGCGACTCCGAAGGTTACGGGGGATGAGAAAGAGAGAAACGTTCTAACGAATTGTTTTACCCCCCCAGTCAAGGCGGGGAGCTCGGGGGAAGAGGAAAAAAATTATAACTACAACCGTACAAATACCCATAGGTACCACCAACAAGAAGACTCCGGATTTGGACAGCATAAGTAATGCAGTCGGAAGTTAGTGTAGTACCTACATGTGGGTTCTTACCAAACACAAAATGTAGTGGTACCATCTGTTGGTCAAAAAGCAGAGCTACCTAACACGTCTATCCAAATCTCTCAGTAACCAGTAACCAAGTTGCCGCCATTAAACGTCCGAACAATTCATGTTTATGTGAGAAAGTCAGAGATTGAACTCATCGACGAGCCAATAAATACTCAATCACCCAACAAAAAAAACCCAAAGTCAAAATTAAATAAATAGACAAACCTGAAATTACCAAATTGCTTAATAAAGACCGGGGTGGAGTTCTGACTTTAATTACTCTCACGGGTACCAGAACAGAATACCCAAAATTTGAGTATTTTGGCGAGTGGCACACAATCTGCGTCCGCTTGTCATTAATTGCCACAAATTACTTCCAACTATTTTCTATATAAAAAAAAATAGTTTTCGTTTAATTACCTTCGATATTAATTTGGTAATTGCTATAGTGAAAATTTTAAAGACTTCAAAGATCGGACGCCTGCAATTCTACGTTAAAACTATCCAAATAGTGCGGTGAAATAGTTGCGGTCCACTACCGCACGAGATTCGTCCGACAGGAGAATTGTTCATGAGGAAGAAGTCCAGATGACGAGGGACACGAAAAAGCAAAAAGAGCCGAGATTTATAAGTCTAAGTGATGGTGATTTGATCGAACCGCCCAAAAAAACTATTACTATTATCCCGCAATTAGTTTTTTTTTCTACCCTGACGTTTGGGCAAATCCAAGAGAAACAGACGTTGGCAGCAGAACGAGCAGAAGAAGAAGACCTTTTTTGCGGGATTAAACGGAAAATTCTTCCGTCAGGATTCACAATTACGGACTTTTCCGTCCGAATTCCTGAGGAGAGGTTTTTTTCCTGCAGTCAGCAATCAGGTTAACCCACATTTGGAACTCCTGAGAACTAAAAGAAGGCAACAACAAAAAAACAGAAAACTAAATCGAAAGAAAATGCCCGACGCAGGGAGAAAGAACAGGGTTTATGCAAACTATCCCTTTTTATTGTCAAACTCTCTCGAGCAAAATTTTTTGGGAGTTAATGCGCGGATTCGGATCCGAGAAATTTCCATAAACGGCTCGAATCAAAAATCAATTGAGGCGATACATAGAGCCGTAGATAGATGGATAGATAAATAGACAAGCTGAAACAGAACGGGGAGATGTGATTAGATTTTGTTTAGAAGTCTTTTTCAAGTGTAACGAGAAAATGGAAGGATGTTAAAGATTTTGTATATAGCGATTTATATAGTAAGTACCTTAAAGATAACCGAAAAGAGTTTAAGTTACTAAGCGAGTTAATTTACCAACCCGAACTGCAGTTTAAATATCGCAAGTATTTCTATCGATAGTATTTGTAGTGTTTTCTGTGGCTTATAAAAATAACTTTAAAAAATCTGTAGTATTTGTGCCTGGCACATAAATATTTATATTTAGATCTTGCGATTTCTACCTGGAGTTACACTGCAGGATATCTAATTGTCTACCAAGTGACGCGACGTCTACATCGAGTCTATGGTACCTGACGTCGAAGTGTCTACATCGCACAACTTAGTCCAAGTGTCTTTCTGGTAATCGTAGCTGAGATTAGAATTAAGATTTCCACCTAAGGTGTCAATATCTTGTGTTGACTTCAAGTTCTTATCAATTTACTATTTTTACGGTCATACACCCATGAAAATGTAGCATCAATGCGAAAATAATGGAGGTAAATGTTTGTTTTAAACGTTATTTGTAGCACTCGGAATAACAATAGCCATTGTACCTATCAAAACTATTAAATTCGTACCGACTGTATACGTTAACTTGTCAAGCCTAATGAAAGGCCTACTATTGAGTGAAACTCGTCTGCCAGGGATAAACCTGGCACACCTCGTGGCTATAATTTCGATGGAATTTCCTCACACTAACTAAATCAATGAAGGATACGTTAAATGGAATGACCGACTATCTTCATTAAAAAAAAAAATCCAGGTGAAGCACTCAAATTTAGTTTCTTCCACATCTGGTTTACACTAATTTCCTCTCTCTCTCTCTCTTCCAGGAGGGGAAACAATAAATGGATTATTAATAAATGAAATCCAAAATATTAATACACACATATATATATAACGAGAATTTCGAGTTTGGGATATCGGTTACTTAGTGTTGGATAGTAAAAGTCACCAATTAACCCGAATGTCGGCTATTAAGGAAAGAAAACTAACGGCGGCAACTATTTCTACCACTATCTCTAAATCCTTGAAATGCTTTCATTTGTAACTTATCACTTCTCCTGTCAGGTTGACGACGTTCATTTTCAGCTTGTCAGTCACCTATGACTGCCCTGAGTGCTTGTGTGTGAAATTAGCGGGATCAGATCAAAAACTATCGTTCCAACTGTGATACCAGAGTCAAGCAAATAGATTCAAGTTACGGTACTATGGGTGGACAAGTTCTTGAAGATGGGTGCACTTGTATTAAATAGTTCATTAGTGATCCGTTGCGCAACACTAAAAACTGTTTCCCAAGATTGAAACTATCGGAAGGTTTCTACCTCGTGGATTAGTGACGAGTGACCGTCGAAGAAGACCACACACGCAACCTACAAATTCGACCAATACTACTTCCCTCACAACCAACTGAAATCATCCCAGGAAACTATTCAGTGGAAAACTATTCTTCTTCTCCGTCTAAGAGCTCCGTACAGGTAGTTGTTTGTTTTAATGTTACAAATCGTGAAAGAAACGGATAAAAAAGACCTTCTTGGAAAACGAACGAGAGCTTTCGGCTGTTTATTTAAATATAAATATAAACTATTTTGTTTGTTCTCTGGTTTAGGTTCACGGCAATCTAAACAATCCACGTTTAAACGCTTCTGGCTCCGCCTAGAAGTAGACTCAGCTATTTCACTATTAATTGAAATAAATCTATGTTAGAATTGACAACGTCATGGCCGATGGTCAATGCTTTGGTTAACTATTTTATGTATTCGCTAGCCCTTAAGTCACATTATTAACTCCTTTAGCTATTGAGTTGTTAACACCGTTAATTTAAATGATGAATTTAAATACGAGTTACTTGTTAATAAGTTTATAACACTATATTTAGTTGCTCACGTGATACATACAATAGTTGTAATATTACTGTTGCAAAATTATTCAATTATATTAACGTTTTCAATTATTACTACTAACAGGGATATGTAATACATAATTAACAAGTAACCTGAGCTAGAGGACGAGTTACGAGTAATTATAATGCTGGCGTAGCAACAGACGAATAAAAATAATACCACTCAATTGTGTAACGCAAACTTAGCACTTAATCATTAAGCTTTGCTTTAAATCAAAACTTAAACCTAAGCATAACTTAAATTTTAATTTTTGACGACCGTGATAAATAAAATAGATGTAATGCAATGGTAAAGTACACGAAGTACAAGTAAAATTAAGTATAGTAGCACAGGTGTTATTAAGTAAAATTACTACGCACCCTACTTAATTGATAATTACGTTTAAATAAAACTTAATTTTTTGTTCTAAATTATTATTACTTTAAACCAATAACGTGAACCGGCACGGGGATCATTTCTACGGCGCATTAACTACAACTCACAAAAATAATATGAATACTATGGTAGTAGTAACACAGTTAAATTGTATAGACCTATCAGGTACGCAATCTAACTGAAATATTTTCCAATTTACTAATTTAACTCTTAAAATTATACATAAACGCCTACATATTTAAAGGTATTCACACGATTTAAAAATAACTATTACTTCTAACAAATTCTCGTTTTTATGTTTAATGGCGCCTGCCCAAGTGTTCCCTTCCTATCAAGAACAAAGAACCTCGTGTCATTCGTATCTTCCTTGCAGCTCTTTGAGAGTTTCCATTGAAAGTGAACACTCCCACTGTTTACCAACTCCGTCCTTCATTTCATTGAAAACTTTCAGGAGAAGATGAGCCAAATCAGAAAACTTGGTTCAATACTCTTCGGATGTAATTTTTAATGGTATCATTCCTACTGTTGAACCCAACTCTTCTCCGGGTTTTCTAGAAATTTCAGCGAACCTTTCACAACTCCAAAGTAATAAACCTTCTCGAACAACATCACCGTTTTAGTTTAAATACGAGTAAAGAGTATACAAAATTTCAGTATACACAACCGTATACGTACCGACATCGTTCGCAAGGAGAACCGATGGAAAGAAACTCAAGCAAAGCTCTTTGATTTTCACATCGAAAATCGATATCGAACTTTTCTAATGAAGACCGTGAAACATGATCTAACTTATATTAGTATAAATAGAAAATGCTTACTTTCTGTTCGTAATCTTACAAAAAGTTTGATGGAAGAAAAGACGCGGTGAAGAACGACCCAAACCTCCAGAGACAAAGAAGGTTGGTTAGGTACCTGAAAACTAGTTCAGAGTACGAAGACGAGTCTTGTTCTTCTTTCCAGGTACCCATTTCGGATAATCTCTTTCGGGTGTCCAACCGGCTTTCTTTAATTGACTTACAAGGTCATGGAGGTTCCAGTTACTGCTACTTGGGTTCCATTGGCAAAGCAGAGGTGGTCTAATTTGACGTCGGACTGGACGTTTCGAACCACTTCGACGTCTTTGTTTTGAACTGCTATATAAACCTTTATATATGTAATATTACATTTGGTTATGAGAATTACCAAAAGCACGAGTCCTAATACACCGAAACATGTACACAGTCATCCCAACAACATGCAGGAACTCATCTAAATAATGTCACGAACGTATAAATATCTACAAGTTATATAACTGAAGCCAACAGAAAATCAGAACAGTAACGTATATTATTATTAAATTCGTAGTAAAGTACCCATAAGCTAGTACACACTATGATCCACCTACAACTTACTTACATAAATACTACAAACTCACACGTGTACAAGTTGAAAGTGAGGACCCATAGTGTATTGCCTTTTATAACGAATCACATAGAGTGAGTAGTAACATTCCGTGATTTTCAATAAAGAAATATAACCGTCTACATGCTTGTACAAAAAAAAAACCGAATTACACGTTCGTCATTCAACTGTAGCTTTTCATTATACACAAACCCTCTATTACGAATCAAACAATATAAGAATAAAATTATAAAATACAACCGAACACGTGTAATTAAATAATAATTCAACATTACTTTCTTACACTAATTACCACCAATATCAATACATCATTATACATATATAAAGTAATAAAAATCCAAGTTATTAAAATTATTTTTCGACCCACAAAATATTTCACTTCGATGTTGTTTAATACTACCTATAGAGTTGTATATAATTTGTACTCTCCCCCCTTCCCCCCACACACACACACACCCCACACACACACACACCACAGATTAATTTGGTAAATTTCTTTCTCTTAAAGGCAGGTTCGAGGAGCCATGGATTTCTATATGGCCCACTAAAATGGTTCATTAATATAAATTTCTGCCGGGTTTCGTCGACATCCGATCATTTAATTGTCAAATAAAAA
Organism: Polyplax serrata; assembly: GCA_037055365.1. Lineage (NCBI taxonomy): Eukaryota > Metazoa > Arthropoda > Insecta > Psocodea > Polyplacidae > Polyplax > Polyplax serrata. The sequence goes on along the minus strand of JAWJWE010000038.1, from coordinate 8,182,521 downwards.
ATAACAGGCAACAAATCTCCAGCAAACAACGCAGCAAAACAACGAGACAAAAAAAACAACAACAACAACGCGGGGCAGTTGTGCCTTTCAAATTAGAGCAAAAATCGAGTCAGACGACCGTAAATACTGTCTCATTCGCATGCTCTTCCTTTTGCTGTGATTAAAATTGAAAAAAAATTTTCATCTTTTTATTACTTAATTAGTCCGGCTCTCATTAATGACGACTACACGGACTCAACCATTAATTTCCGACCGTAAATTAGACGAAAAAAAAAATAAATAAAATGGTTTCCAGAACGAGTTATTGTTTACCGCCGAACTAAGTAGTACGCGAGTATTACTCCCCAAAATAAGACCGGGTACCGGGTACTCGAATTTAACGGACTCGCTGTGGCTGCTATCCCTTGGAACGACTTTCGTCTTCTTAAGGATCGTCCGGAATTTCATTTTCTCACATCGGAAGTCGTTAGTGCGGCAGTATATCTATATGTATATGTACAGACAAGTGTATCATCCGGATAAAGTCAGATGCCAGAAACAGAGTCAAGTGGAAATCATCCAAAACATTCCGCCCATCCGTCATTTCATCAGAGTCCAACTTAACGAGTTCTGCTCTCTCTCTCTCTCTCTCGAATCCGCCACATTACACTTGAGAAAAGTCCTCAAAGTCATTTACAGTCTCGTTAAATTTCATTTTTAATTTGCTACTTTTGTCAACCGTCAAAACGGACGAAACAGTTTCTGACACACAAAACGGTAATCGAGAAGATTAAAGGCAACGTTTCGGTCACGAGTATGCAAAATAAGAGATTCTCATGAAGTTAAGGTACAGAGACTGATGACAAAAAGAGGTACACCTACAGAAGTTTACGTTGCAGTGACCGGCCATTAGTACCAGATTGATACTGGACAGCCAGTATTTGTCCATCGTATATATGCGCAATACATTAAAAGATACATTTAAATTTTTTGGGAAAGTTTGAGCGACGCCATTTTATCTAATCAAGTCTTCTACCAAAATCAGCTCATTTATATTATAACGAATAAAGACGTGGTACCTCCATTTTCTAAGGTCATGTGTGATTAGTCTGAATTAACGCACGAGACCCCGGTGTGCGTTGCCCGGGGTGCCTGACGAGTACCACAAGACCAGGTAGCCGAGGACGTGACGAATGAGTCCAATGAATGAATTCTTTTTTTTGTATGGTACCCCATGATGATATCACACATCCGTTTCCCCGGGTACCTGGTACTTGTCCGAATGCCCCGAAACCGGTCGAATTCGCAGATCTCCGGGTTCGAGGAAACGATGAGACATTTCAAATCGTAAAAAGGAGTACTCGGAGCTACTTCTCTGTACTCTGTGTAACATTGAAATAACTCACCGTTATTACTCACCCGGGGGCTGTAATTTATAATAATTTGTTCGGCAGCCACTCATTTACGCCATGGACTGAGCCGAAAGGTAAGTTAGGCTGAAGAAGAAGCAGAAAAAGAAAAAAAAAACCTGATTTTTAATAATAGAAAAAAGGCAAATTAAGGAGGTAGCACCCGTTCAAGTATATCTGGGGCAGAGTTAACAAAGAAAAACAATGGAAAAACTATTCGGTCGGGGAAATACTCCATTACGTCTTTAACGACTTCAAAAATGGCACGATCTAGGAATTTTCAACGAGAATGCCAAACTTGTGGGGGCCGAGGTGGGGGTGTTCATTTATATATTTCCATAAATTAACTCAACTTAATAATGGCGAAGAAGAAAAGACGAGGACGACGATGGCGTCACTTGATGAAGGAAAGGGAAATTATATAGGGAAGAGTAACACGGGGAAGGGGACAACTGGTGAGAGAGCGACAGTGAAAAACATCAAACAGGCAAAGAATGAAGATGAAGAAATTAAGCCGAAAGAGGGAGACACGGGCGCCTGACAAACTCATCAAATTCGTGGATGGAGTTTTAAAAGAATTCACCGGAAATGGAAGAAAAACCGGCGGGAAAATATCGAGAAAAACTTAACTCGAATAAAACATTTAAATTGAAGTTGTTCATCACTTCTGCCACGGAAGGAAGAGAAAGAGGAAGAATCTTCTGGATCGGTACGATGCAAGTGGATCCCAGATCAGTCTATGGGTTCTACCGTCTGCGACAGGAAGGAGACCATCGCCGCCGGTATATTTCTTTTCGGTAGCAAAGTCGTGATGGGAGGATTAGGGTGCACTTGCTGCAGGTCAGACACCTGCAGTCGTCCAACGGTCGCACTTAATGGCAGTCGACTCCACCGAGAAATAAATCCGGACATCACATCTGATCAAAGAGGTCAGTTTCATTTGTCATTTTCCTACTGCCACGTCTTCCGGCAGAGCCCTGAGCCTTGTCTTTCTTCCCTCCCCCTCCTGCACAGATGACCGCCAATAACCGACGGTTCACGTTCACCTTTTATATCCTCCACTAAATTGAACACGAAACCATCATCTCACGTCAGCCCTCCGCCATGTTCTCCCGGAGAACTTCTTCTCCCACTTGACCTCGAACTCGTCGCATTGTGTCCGCTCGAGTGTTTTTTCAAAGTCACTCAATTAAAGCATTTCTGTTGAGTTTGACGACAAAATCAAACCGTGGGCTATGTGCAACGTAACGACTCGAGTGTGTGTGTGTGTTTGCCTTTTGAATTCCACCGAGCACTCCACAAAAAGAAAATAAATAGAAAATAAATAAACGTTAATAAATTTTTGTCTACCGGTTTCTGGAAAGGAAAACACCTGAAACGCATAAACCACCCGAACTACTAACGTTCACGAAAATAATTAATTAGTTAATGAAATGGGCTCACGCGTGAGGTTCGACTTTTTCAAAATCAAATAGACCTCTATGGCAACTCGTTGATGAGCTTCAAGTTATTGAAATAGAAAATAATCTATGGAAAGAGAGGCTTCGGGTACGCCATCGTGACCCGATCTCGACTCGTCTACTGCTCACAATTTGATTTCTTCTTCATAGAAACCAGCTAGGGCGCTCAATTAAACAATCATGGATGCCGACCGGCCTGCCGGTGCTCGTACTCGAAACCTGTAAATGTTTTCGGGCGTCAGAACCCACCGAATTAATGAACTTCATAAACAATTAAACATCGTTTATTATCGATACGAATCGATATTATCGATTATTAAACGTTCTAATGGCCACCCACGAGTGTCTGCGGCATTACGTGACGGCTACTCGTACCCGGGGACTTCCTTCACCGGGACCGTTGACAGTCTCCAATTTAATTTATTCCGCACCGGAAGAGGAAGGTCACCGACGTGACCGTCGTTTCGGGGCCCTCAATTTGTACCCGGGGCCTTTTTCACCGTCGCTGTCTTCTTTTTTTTTCCTCTTTCTCGTATTCTTTGAACTTGTGTCCTCCGGGCGGAATCCATTACTTTGTGTCTTTCCTTTTATGAGCGATTTCGGAATTTCCGGTGACAATTAAATTGAAAATTTAATTTTTAATTATCTAATCCCTGTCACGAAGAGCTTAAAACTTCCTCCCGGAGGCTTTTTCCTTTCCAACCGGCTCGACGCGCACACACAACTTTTTATTGGGGGCCCCGTTTCAGATGAACCGAAAGCTATGGAAAATCCTTTCCGCGACATCATTAACACATTAATAATAATTAAAAGCTCGTCCGAGTCATCCCTGATGGAATCTCGCCTATCCCAGATTAGAAAATAGAGAAGTAGACTCCGAGGTGTCACACCGGCCACCGTACACGTCATTCTTTCACGTCCTGACGTGTCCTGAGGTTTGCCTGTCCCACTTAAATCTCGCAGAAAGGTAATGGCCAATAAAACAGGAGGGTTAAAAGCAAAGCTCACACAGGTTCCGTGGAATGGAGAAGAATCTCGGCGGTCGTAAAAATTCGTGCCGCATTCGTATTTCAAATCTGCGGTTAAAACAGCAGGGGAAGAAGAAGAAGAAGAAGCAGCGGTAGCAGAAGCAGAAGAGAAACAACAGAAAAATGCCACTTTTTTATGGAAATAAGCCACGGACGAGAGCTTCAGGTTGACTGAATAAATCAGTGAAAGAGCTTTTCGTCAAGTTCGTACCCGAAAAAATGATTTGATGGGAACATAAAAAAAACTTTAAACCTTTTCTCCGGTTCGTTCCCTTTTTCTCCTCTCCCTCATCAACTTGTGTTGAAGTTATGATACGCCATAATAAAGGTGACACCCCAGACAGGATTACTTCGACCAGAAACGACTCAGGAGGTGGCTTTTGCGGAACAATAAAGTTGGCCGTCAACGTAATCTACACTTACGGTGAGTTGCTGTGCCGTGTGACTAACGTTCCCACACATCAAATATTTAGTTGTGCAGTTAAAGTTTTATCAACCCTTCGTTTGCTTAAGTAAGTATACCATAAAGCATACATTATAAAAACTCGTAGCAACATCACGGCAATTTCAACTTTATTACGTATTTGAAAACAAAAACAACAGAAACAAATAAATTTTACATTAATCAACTCCGGTACGCGATTGATACCAAGTTAAAATTCCGAGAGTAACACGAACGTCCTACAATTACACTTGCACATTATGAAAAGCTTCAATGTTCGACGTTCCATCCAACTGATTTGAGTAAGAGAAACAGTGATAACGAAATCCTCCTGCTGCATACCAACGGTCCCTCGGGATTCGGATTTTGTGAATCCAACGAGAAAAAAGAAGAAAATTGTATTATCCAGGCCATTTAGCAATTCCTCATTACATCCGACGTTTCCTACAGAATCCTGGAAAAGAATGCCGGCAAAGAGAAGAGGGGATTCATCAACGTTTTGTGGTTCTTGTTTTTCAAAAGAAAAATTTCGACTCTTTCCATCACGCATAAAGATTATTGAAAAGTTTTGCGTGATTGATTTACGAAAGAGTTGCCAAGTGTTCGGAGAGACGCGGAAGAAAGAATGAAGAGAGAGAGAGAGAGAGAGAGAAAGAGAGAGAGAGAGAGAGAGAAAACCTCTCAAGGGATTTGTGGTATGTTTAAATGGAATGATCGGATGGGGGAGGATCAAATATTTCCGCGACGATTTCATTCAAACTGAAGTAAACAAGAAGAAAAACTAAAATAATGAATAAAACTAGAAGAAGAAGAAGAAGAAGTAGAAAAACGAATAGGAGAAGTAGAAGGCAGAAGAAGCGGAAGATAGAAGAAAAGCAAACAAGAGTTACAAAAACTCCAAGAAAAAATATTCTTTCTGTTGTAACCCACGAGACTCGTAGACAACTCCGAACCTGCACGTACGCCATCTTTTTTTCCCCAGAAATCGTCTATTTTTCTCAAATTTTTCTATTTATCGACATCTCCTAGCAGAAGACTAAAACAGTGACACTTGCACCCCATCCAACCTCTAGTTTTAAGAAATTAATTCGACACTCCGACCATCTATCATCTACCCCATTCACGATCCGTACAACTATTTAGAAACTATTTGAAACCCGACGGTTCGGCTTCCAGTCTCTCATTTCACATTTAAATTTCCCATATTAAAACTATTCAATTAAACCGGTAGTACTCGGCTGTCCTTAAAACGGGTACCACTTCGCCCTTAATTCAGTTGTAAAAGATTAAAAGATAGATGTTTTTATGGGTCGTACAACAATATATGACCCACGAAAATTTATCTGGAAGGCCCCTTCCTAAAAACCATATTTTTAAGTTTAAAAAAAAATAATTAAACTATAATTAATCCACCTTACGACGGTTAATTAAAACGTCATCAAGGGTTTAGTGCGTGAACAAGAAGCCTCGAACAACAGTAATAAAAGTAAAATTTCAGTCAGAATGTTAACCAATTATCCCGGGGCTCATTATTGTCATTCTAGGAATTTTCTAGGGGCACAGTTGCGATATTTCTAGCACCTACTTCAGGTACGAAATTGATTCCACGAAAACATGGATGAGGTTTATTATAATTGCCCGTGCATTTATAATATTTTCACCAACCCATAGAAATCCTAGACCGTTTCGATGGGGTTCCGACGTATCGCGTTACCAAAGAGGTAGGAAATTGTATTTTAAACAACTCGAAAAGGGATATGAACCCCCTTCCCAGGGTGGATAGACGAGATGGTAATGACCCTTTGAGTGAAAATTCATTTTGTTCTATTTGTAAGGAAAATATACAGGCGCGATGTTGAAAATATTACAAAAACTTGTCAGTAAAAAAGATTAAGGTATAAGAGAATATTTTCATTTAAATCTAATAATTAATAATTGTGCAGACCACATAAATTAATTAAACCATTAGTTAAATTTATCTAGAAATAGGCAAGCTATATTTTGAGAGCCACAGTTAGTCTTCGTTAAGGGAACCACAACACAGTTCTACTACAATCATATCATACACAAACATCTACCCTTACCAAATTTAATAATAATCAATAATAAATAATTTAAAATTTATGTAACTAATAAAATACAAACTGTAAATAATAGATTACTGGTTGTCAACACATTAAATTTTATTATTAACTAATACAGTTGTTTAATTATTATTAATTAATTCAATAACAACTAACTATTACATTACTTAATAATATACCACACATAAAAATATATCGAACATAATAAACAAAACTAGTCCCTCCACGTAGACAAAATAAATAGATTAGAATAGTTGAATAATACAAGACAAAGCAACCCACCAGACGTGTCTACCTCACTACGGATATACAAGACTTTCATAATTAATAAAAACCCTTCCGTTATTCTTCCGGAAACCATTGCTGCGTACGAGTAACACTCACTCCTGAAACACAACCCCCAAAACGAAGGTTAAAAAAATAGAAAAGAAAGTAGGAAAAACAGCACAACAATAGAACATCAATCAATCATTCGGACGTTTAAACAATCAGGGCGGCGAATCAATCTAAAGTGTCCCTCACCACTTCTACGACTGTATATATATCTATATATACACAAGTCATGTAAGTCGTCGATGATGAGAAAAGAACGGGGAAGAAACATCGGCAGAAGAAAGATCACAAGAGAGAGAGAGAGAGAGAGAGAGGAGGATGGTGAAAAGATGAAGAAAGCAAAGGAGATTTCTTATTATGAAAAAGATGAATTAACTTTTTTACCCCGGGAAGGTTAATTTAATTTAACCTCGGGATAATAAAACTGGTTTAGTCGTAAACAATAAAGATTAGAAGCGTAATTTAAAGCTTATAACCTCTCCTTTTTCTTACTGTAACTCGTACCGGGTACCAAAGCCCCCGTTGAAAAGCCTTAAAACCAAGGCGGGGGGGGAGAGAGAGAGATAAAACGGGGGAGACGTCCGAAGATTAAACACACGACAAGATTTATACTTTGACTACGTCAAACATAAACTTCATGCATTAATTTATTATCGGTCGAGTAATAATTATAATAAAACCTTTTAAACTCATCCGAATTTAAAGAGTCTACCAGCATAATTGTAATAGTAAACCTGGACCGGGTACCACCGGGTACTCGCTACCCACGACTCGGTACCCACTGACACGTTACGCAACCTCGTGGAATTTTAATTAGGACCGAGCAAAAGAGGCAAGTCAGTTAAGTACGACCTCATTAGTAATACAAATTTGAACACTTGAATGGGTCACTCTTAACAGTTTGGAAGTTAGTTGGTGAAACTTAAACCGAACTTCAAGTGCGCAAACTTAAACTCGGTGGGTTTGGCCCAACGAAATGAAAGACTTAATTAACTACAAAAATTGTATATATGTAGAATTTACAACGGTGAAACCGTACCGAAGAAACCACGAAAAAATCAATATTTACAACCATTATACTTAATACAACAATATGAATAATATAAACGTAACATATAATAGTATTTATTTTATTAATGTTATTAAACCATTTGTATAGATATTATTCAATAATATTTTACTCCGTTTGAGTGATGTTGCTTTCACGATAATAACTTCTGACCTATAATAATATTTATAGTATTTTTTTATTTAATAACACACATTATATTAATTAATATAAATACATAAAATAGCAACTAATTAAATAAATGATAAGTTTAGAGAGTTTCAATCAAGTGTGCTCCCCTTGGTTTTTCCTAGACGAGAATACTTTTCACTTCCACTAATTACGCAATTATGAAAGAATCAATGTACAGAGCTGGAGTGCTTAAGAGATCTTTCGATCTTATTATTTTGTACATAATATACCACTTAAGACTTTCGTCACTCGCAAAATTTATTATTTTCACTTCCGTACAAAAACCAGCTTTGATTTATTTATTATTATTATTATTAATGATAAAAAATTTGTGGTGAGCTACACGAGTTGATCTGTTCATTTCATTTGATCTCCCACGGTACACAGCTCACGTATTTCACTTGTATAGCTTGTTTGCACTTGTATAAAACAGTTTTCCATCTCCGAAGTTGGGAGATGCTCCCGCAGGGGCCAGCTACGTGGGCGGCGTTTCAATCGAACCCACAGAAAGGAAAAAAATTTTTGCGAGTCGTGTGGAAAACTCGGCTCGTCTGATCTCGACTGAGATCGATGGCAAGTGTGTGTGTGTGTGTGTTTTGTGTGTGTTTTGGAAATCGATCGATGACAGATCAAATTTCACATCAATATTTTCCGCCCTTATGGTAATTCCTGCTGATCAAACCAGTTTCCCGTGTTTAAATTGTAACCTTAATAATTTCCCGATAAATAATAATTTATCGGAACGGATCGGACCAAGATTAATCGATCGGACGGGTGACAGGTGACATCTTCATGCGTCGACTGCAAGTTACGACATTAATTATGTATTCATGAAACATAAAATTGGGGCACGCTTATTTAACTGGGATCCATCAATGCAAAACAAAGAAAAAAAATAGTCAAACTAGTTGAGAGACGGGCCCGAACCGCCTCGACCCGAACCGAAACATAATCATGTTTCCGACACATCGTTATTATTATTTATTAATCGGGGATATTAATAATTAATAAGTTCGTTATTACCAAAACGAATCACTCCAAAACGATCGTAAATATCTTACTCTAATAAGTGTTTATGACCTGTTTGACTTGGGCATTTAGTTACAAATTACAGGCCTTGTCCTCGTAGATGTTTCCGCTTAATAGTTCTCTTTTAAAAGTATGAAAACAAAAAATAAAGTTTGTGAAAAGTGGTTTAATAATAGGAGAATAGACGAGTGCGAGGAATAAAAAAAAAGAACAAAATTTAAAGTACGAAAATTTAAGACCCTAAGAACGGTGGAATGGAAAACTTTCCTGTTTTTGTCTATGTATTAAATTATTCAGTTTCTATTTCAACGTGATTTCAATTTCACATGTTGTCGTAGTCCAAATTATAAAAATTAAATAATTATTTTCAGCAAAAGAATAAAAAATCTCATATTATTTCTGCTCTTCAGTTGCATTAAGTTGATGACATGGTGTATGGTTGTTTCTTTCGTTGTTGCCTAGTTCTCTGAATAATTGAGCGCGGCCGATGTAACGAATTACTTCACTAAAGAAGAGTATATTTAAGTATCTGGTATTCCATCAACCAACTGCTCAACATAATAAATTATACATATAACAATAATAATATTAATAATAGTAATAATAATAATAAGAATAATGATGATGATGATGATGATGATGATGATGACGTAACCCAAGAACTTTACATAAACAAACACTAAAAAGTGAGGTTGTAAACGGTTTAACTTAGTTTTGTTCAATCCTAATTTGCAATATATTAATTCATATTATAAGTAAGTTACACAGACGGTGCATTCCTACAAAGCTATGTTTAAATATAAATAATGAGTTAGTCTAACAAATTGTCCTGGTTTCCCGTTGTGGCAACTTCCTTGGGTGCACTCAACCTCGAGAGGTCGAGTTCCATTCGAAAAACGCACCTACAGTTGTACAAGACATAGAAAGTAACTAAACGTAATTTGTGACAGACACACAAGCGCGCACACACACAAAAGAGTTGATCCTTCCGAATGAAATTTCACCGCAGTAAAAAGGTGTGTAATGGTTCATTTAAAGTTATAAAAAGTGCACGGGAATACGGTTTATACGGTTCCGTACGGGAGAGACCATGCAAAAAAGTCCGGATTTATAGAGCAATTCGGTCAGAAACTATAAAACGTTTATATGTCAGAAATTACACTGTGAAATCCAATTCTTCCATTGGAATTCGCCAATTGCATTTCCACCATTATTTTCCCATCCCTCCCTCTCTCTCTCTCTCTCTCTCTGTTTTTGTTTGCTACGGTTCACTGTGCTTCGGATATTGCCGGGCTTTTGCGGTCGATCGATGATAAATTACATTAAATCGTTCAACGAGTTGTAATGGCCTTTGTCGAAATTTCCACCGACTTTCCAGCCGGCTCGGACTCAGGCACGACGAACAACAACAACAACAACAACAACCGAACAAGAATAAAAATAAATAAAAATAAAACAAGACGAATAACCGCATAGAATCGGACCTTGTCAGATGCAATAATTTAAAACAAAACAAGACTAATTATTGTCATAAATTTTATGAGAAAAATAGAGCGTAGCATTACTAATTACTCTACTATAATAACTACAATTATTTCGTTCTTGCGGATTGAAATGGCCGGACGAGTAGAGACAAGTCGCCGGCTGGCCGTGCGAAGGATCTCAGATCATTGCAGTGTGAGATCGTGTGAGAAGCACTGAACGGTTAATCAGATCATCATAGGTGTGATCATTGCAATGGGAAATAATAGTCTCTTTCTTCCTAAGTGTCTGTCGCCGTTGATCTAAAGATCACTACAACAGAAGACTTGATTTACACATCCACCGTATTGTAGTGTGACGTTTTAGTTGTCCACGGTCCTCGCAGGTAAAAGACTCGACCGAACGAAATCCGAACGGGGGTTAGTGACACCCGATCAGAGGATGATCCTAATGCGACTCGAAGGCGAGATGAAGATCAACCGACCCATAGAGTGAAATAACAAGAGATTATTTAAATTAGTGATAACGCTCGATGCGTGATATTTGATCTGTTGAATGTGTCAAAGCATCACCGATTAACAACGCCCGTTTCAGCTTGGTCTGACCGATAAGTGATAAGTATGTTTGATGGTTATTGATCCGTTGTTGGAACATCGCTCGCCTTGTAAGATAACTTGATAATCTTGGCAGAACAGGAAAAAGATGTACGTGAATAAAATTATAAAAAAAAAGAGAATCACTCCAGATTAACATGGGAAAAATATGTATAGTCCGCCCGGCGAACTCACACGAGAAAAAAGTTTTAGGAAATGGAAGAAAAAAAAAATTATAATACAATCAATGACATGAAAAGTGTTGGAAACTTTAAAGTGTATATAAAATATTTAACACCGCTCTAAATACATAAACTTAAGTAATTTAAAAATTTTATAAGATGGCAACCCGGCACAAATGAATGTGTTTATACACGTGGAGTTGAGGGAACAAACGGTGGGTATTCGGATTTCTCTCTCCCCTCTCTCTCGAAACTAACACAAACTATAAAAAAGTCCGAGTGACACTATAATAAATATACTCTTGTTCATGCCAATTGCACCTCTTCCTCTTCTGGGAACTCCCTTAACGATGCCGGCCATGCCACTTAAGCATTTTGAATGAAATACCCGCATGTTTATATTTCCTACACACAAAATGTTTTATTTATTAAGTAGTGCACGAGAACCTGACTCTTTATACACCGTTCCCAGTCATTTATATAAAAATATCCTACATAACTTGTGCTCTTTCACTCACATAAAAGTTACAAAGACTAACTGACTGTCTGTTACAATTTCCACTCCTCTTGAACTTAGTACAGTCAACTTTTTTATAAAACATATACATCTCAAAAATATCATATTAATATAAATGGGGTGCTGACAAAACATGAAATAATATAGGCTTACTGTATTATATGGCGTACTGTCCCCTGTTACTCTTGTGGTATAAATTAAATACAGGAATTATCATTACTTTTACACGGTGCTCGTAAAGGTCACTGCCACATACTGCAACTTAGTACAAAAGAAAAAAAAGACCGACATTAAGTAAGAAAAAGTAAACTTTCTGTAACAAAGAGGAAACGAGCAGTACACGGGTACTCGGGGTACATAATTTAAATTTAATCCAGTACAATTCAACAAATTCAATTCCGACCGGGTAATTCGGTAAATTTATTGTCAGGGGTACCTCTACGGCGGCTTTAATCCTGAATTATTCACGTGGTCGGAAGGAGTTATTTGACCGCCAACCGAGTCCTGGTCTGCCGCCACGGTTTTTATCTATTTCCGGAATTGTCCAATGTTCAGGGCTAATTGATTTGAGTCCCCGTCCAACGGGGAAATGATCCGGGAGAAGTACATGACACTTTCGGATGAAAAAGCTTCGGCCATTTCATCGGTTTGACAACTCATCTACCTTGTCAGATCGTTTTGCCTTTTCATTTACATGTTTTGCGCTTCTCAAATCGAAATCCATGCTCCTCTCTCTTTCGGGTGTCGAACAGGGGAAGAGAGAGAGAGAGAGAGAGACAGACAGACAGACGGTCCTCGTCGTTTTGTTGCTCGCCATAGGAAGAGTCGACGGCGAAAAAATCAACGGAAGGCGGGAGGTGTAAATCAAATTGGAATTCATAGCAAAAATGTGCTATTTTGATTTACTGGACTTTGACTTTATTCATCGATGCAGACGTCAAAGCCTTTTACTCGTTGAAATTTTCATATCATTCAAGAGACAGGCGACTACAAATCTGTTTTTGTTCCCGTTCATTTCCCACCCTCCGTCCATAGGGGCCTGTTGTTCTACTCATACACGCAACAAGCACACACACTCACTTGTACATTCGGTAAGAATTTTGACGGGAATTTTCACTTTGTAAAACTTAAACGGTGAAAAGTTATATTTTTAAACTTATGTGTATGAATTTTATCTTTTCTACAAATTTTCTATCCAGTCGTTTGTTGCAAAATTCTTATGCTGTACATGACTCCGCGCTTGAAGCCCTTATTTACTAGGTACTTACCTCACTTTCAAAATTACCCCGATATTTTATTTAAATTAAATTCAAATGTGTGTTGGCAAAATAACGAAAAATAACTTTCTTTTTATTTTTAATTTAATTTGTACGTATTGCTTATACACAGCTCTTGTTTTAAACTGTCAAATCGATTGATTAACAATGTTATTTACATATCTGTTTTCCTGGAGTGTAAATGTCACGTCACAAACGTGTTGAATGATACATGAATCGAATACTATGTACTTGTATAATGTATTCAGGGGGACTGGATGTCTTTTTTATTAACAAAGGCAATAATCGAAAACGTTATTAATAATATTTCAACTGAGCGGTTACGGATAGTGTACATGGGGAACTTGCTCCACCACGCATTTGAACTTTACATATTCATTATTACAAATATTGAATTGTTACTTATTAACAATAATAATTTATAGATTTTAACTTTCATGGAATTACTTCAAGCAGACTACTCGTAACGTACCATTGGGTCAACGGGTCCATCCAGCTTTAATATTACAATATAACAAAATTATCGTATTGTACAGGTAAGAGATGGAACACATAGAAAAGAATAATTAATAAACACAATACATATCTCAGAATATGTTTGGGTATGTTCACGCGGACGAGCATTTACCAAGTGAATTATTGCACATACAAATGTTGTTTAATACAAGTTTTATGTAATGATATTTAAGTTTAATTTAATTAACTAAGTTTATTGTAGCATAATTTAACTAGTCCCTCTTGTACGCAAATTTTGTGTTGATGTACTCGTTTTTTATGCTACTCGTCAGTTACATAATATCGTCACTGCTGATAATAAAATTTTATGTTTTTTCAGAGGTAGCGAAATTCAAAAAGAGAAGAAACTCAACATGGGGGTTGTCAACGAGACCGACACCAGACCAATTCCAACATGTCCGCGACTTTATTTAAGGATACATAAATATTCGGAATCTAATCTAGATCTACTTTTATCTGAACCTGATTATCCGGAATAATCATTTTATTCGTAATAGTTCAAAAAATTCATAAGTACCTGGGCCTCTGTCGAAAGGGAAAAAAACACCGACGTCCCACGACGAGACCACCGAGTTCTTTTCATTTTATCGCGGAGAGCCATCGGTACCTGGTACCCGGTACCCGTCAATACGCACCCGTTGACATTTTCTCAAAACTGTCTTTCCTTCAAACCCGTTCGGTTTGGTTTCTTCTTGGGAACGAAATGGCAGCCTTCGCTTCAGTCTTTCCCGACGAAATAATATTTCTTTCGTCATTTCGTCTCGCCGTGAAACGGAAACCGTGAAATGGAATTCCGTCCAAGTAAAACATAAGAAAACAAAAGAAAGGAAGAAAGACGTTGAGTAAGGGGGACGAGCAAGAAAGTGAGCTTTCACCTGGTTCATTGCAAAAGAACAATCAGAGACCCGTGAGAAAGTCACATTTTTCGGAAGGTTGCAGCCGCCATTTCTTACCGGAGGAGAAAAAATATTTATTTTCACCATTTGGTAATGGATGTCGGAGAGATTTTTCCTATCTTCTATTTCTTCTATCGCCCTCCAGCCACCAATTCGTTAACAGTGTGAATACAACTCCACCAAAGCAAATAAAAAAATAAGGCAAAACATAATCTCGAAGTGAGGAAAAGAAATAAATAATAAATGAGAACCACAGGTACAAAAAAAAAGCAAAACTACTAAAAAATTACTAAATAGATGATAGGCAAAGAGAGAGCAGTAGGAGCAACAGGGGACGGGGAGCGACACCACAGGGGTGAGTCTATGTGGCGGGCTGGGGGTTGGAAAAAGGCCGTAACATGAAATTTGCTCAGTTTACAGCCCAATACCGTTGAAAGGCATTAACCGAACGACTGAATGCTGTGTGTTTCATTCATCAGATGAAAGAAAATTCCTGAGAATGCACAAAGGAATGCAGAATGAAACGTAATCCGCTCGTAATTAGCCTATTAAAGGGGAGAGAAGGAGAGAAAAAAGCTTGCACAAACGCTGAAAGCTAGCCCTTTGTGCTCTCCTGAAAATCTGAAAAGGAGCTTTACGGATGAAAAAGCGAAATTCCAGGTATCACCCGAGTTCAACTGAAAAAACTACCATTTCCTCACCTGCTCCCGTTGATATTTGAAACTATTCCGTTCTCGACACCCATGAACTATCCTCATTTGACTAGTTTCCTAGACGATTAGTCAAATCCGCTCTCGTAATGATAAATAAGTTGTCGATCCCGAGTTCAATAAATCAACGGCGATTATCATAATTGTTTCATGTCGTAAATAATGTCCGGTCGGTTGTATAGGAAAAACCACATTGATTTTTTGACGCTCAACGACAAGAAAATTGAGGGCCCGAATTGATTTTAAATGTCCAACTCGAATTCGTTATTTTGGGGGCGTACTCCGGAGGGCTCAAGCGAGGGAGAAATATCGTGAAATTCGAATGGGTATCTCAATATCTGAGTTGCTCTGTAATGTTGAAGTTCAAGTGGTCTCAGCACTTACCTTAGTGGACGAAAACCTGAGGTTCTGAAAATAAAAGAAGAGGCTGGTTAATAAAAATATTTGTGTTGGTATTTTGTATGAGTTCATTAAAGTGTAGTAAAACACGATTGCAGTGGAGCACAGTCGTGTATTTCTGTTTAGTAGAAAGTATTGTGATAAAGGTTGTTGAATTATATATAATTATTCTTATTTCAATAATACATTTCAATATTTCATTGATCAACAAGCTCTAACTGTTGTTCTGTTGATTTTCTACGGTTGAATCTGACGTTATACCCCTTACAAAAAGCGTGTGTGTCCTTCCAATTCGTCATTCGCTTCGACAATCAATGCCGTACCACCAGACAACCTTGCTATTGTTCATATTTCCCAGAGACTAACCCATAAATTACAAAGAAGGCCCACATCGCATTCATTCTCCTGTCAAAATCGACAGAGTACTTGTTAACGAATTTGCCATTTTCTTCACTTAATACGAAACTATAATTATGTATTTCAAATTGACTGGGATCTGTGGGTTGTACTCAAGTTTTCTAGAATAGTATAATGGAGGCCAAGGACGTCACCAATAAGGCATCTCTATTACACTACTCATGGATTCTAGTTTCCTAGATGCCGATCAACAAAACGTAGTTGTAGTGTTCCATGCAACTAAATTGTACCCTTCTGAACTACAGGACCACGTTTCGTAGTATGTTGCTAAAATACTTCAGAACTGGTACCAGGCGACACTTAAATTCCTTTAAATTCCACTCTTAAATAGCTTAAGTATGTATTTCACACCACTCGGTTGTTGCAACTGTCTTCTCTGTTTTTCTCACGACGAAAAGAAAGCCGGATTCAGTACTCGAATGGCGCAACAAAGAAAACTAAGACAGGAATTATGACTTTATGAAAGAAAATGCCAGTGTAAGAAATGTGTTATTAAGGCCATTAGGGCAAATTTGTTGCCAGGGATTACGTTGGCCCCAGTCAGCAACAACGTACTTTATCTCTCCCTCCTATTTTCTACTAAAAAACCAAGCGGTACAAAAAAAGAAAAGAAAACGTAGGAAATATATAGTAATGTAACCGAGCAGGGGAAAATAAATAGGGAGTATAAATACACTGATAAACAGATAAAGGATACATTACAAAGAGATAAAACACAGAAATTATATACAAAGCCAGGAAAAACCCCTTCGTGATGTCTCTATAACCTCTCTAATAACTACAACACTACGAACAAAAACATAAATAAAGATAAATAAAAGAGGGAAGTAAGATAAAGCACAGAAGTTACGTAAGAAACCAGAGAAAACTAACAATACAGTGAAACCGTTAGAATAAATCTGCAGTCCATAATACAAATGCAACGATATGTACAGAACTACTAAAAATATTTCGCCGCATCACTAAAATATTATTAATAAGTATATAACCCTAAATAATTAGATTAAATATAACATACCCACAATACATCAGGTAACTACACAGACATAACAAAACTATACCATATTATATAAACTACAATAAATGCAGTAGTCGAAACCAGTAGCTCACAGTGTGACATAGGGAGAGAAACTTGACGCCAACTATTTTTTCTTACACTATCATATTTTCTTAAGTAAATGAACCGTCGAGGGATGGGGTGGGTGGTGGCGGCGGTGGGGGTAGTTAATTTTGCGTAGCACTGAAACGGTTGTTTTATTAAGGTAAATAAAAAAAGGACGAGTATTGCCGGCTGCCGGGTAATAAGCCAGGTGAAAATGAGTTCCCATGAAAATGAGCCTTTTTGAAAAGGCTCGCCGTGTTAGTGCCGTCAAGAGGAACTTTTATTCATCGTAAATTGTACATTTAAGGAAATGAGAAAAGTGGAAGGCTGTCAAAAGGTAAAGGCTGCCACGGTCGGATGAATACCTGGACTCCCAATTACGTGACCTTTGAACTTAACGAGACGGTCCCATTGTTTATTTAAGTGTTTTAGATTTATTGTTGTACAGTACTAGTACAGTAGGCTAGGAACCTGGCAACTTGAGAAGAGAAACCTTTGTGTTTCCTTTGCTTTTTGGAAAGCCACGTAGCACGTACACTCAGCTTGTAACCTGCCAGTGGAATACTTCTGGGACGTACAGTAATTTTAACATTTACAATGTCCTTCGAAGCTAGTTGGGATACAGAACTTACCAACAGAACGTCACGCTACTTCAGAACACGTTCTATTGTCAATGAATCCACGCCATCTCTAAAATCTGACGTGCCTTTTGCTGTACTTAATCAAAGCTACAGAAACTAGAATGACGGCAACTGGATTACTAAGAATGTATCATTTATTAAATATCTCATGGAATACTGGTCTAATGGTACAGAAACTTTTTTAAGTTACAGTAACTTTTATTACACCCGTAAAGTGCTCACAACCTAGACGAACACAGACACAAATACATATATACATATACATATCTACTTTTCTTCAATTATAAAACATTCTCCAGTGATGCACGATTTTATACAGTGACCGATACCACCTGTCTGACATTGCGGAGTCAGGAAAAACCTTTTCTTGATCGTGCCACTTCTCTCAAGACAACTCCAATACAAATAACAAAATTTAATACAAAAAAATTCATTCATCACGCCGCTTGTTCCACTTCTATTATTTTTTCCGTTACGCGATACATTCCTATTTAATTTTGGTCGAGTTATTAATCACGTTTATCGTAAAATCTTGTTTTGTTTTCTCCTGTCTTTCGTATCCTCTTCGATATTCCTTTGCCCCCATCCAGTCAAATAAATCCTGACACCCGTCCAGATGATCTCCTATGATATCAGCAATTCAGAAGTGAAAAGGAGGCCGTGCCTTGGACGTGGCTCTAACTCATTTCCACCATACGAACCATGTTATTTTGACTAATGAGAGACTCACGTTCGGTCAAGGAAACACGCTTCGGGTGGAATCATTACAAATTTTAAACCTGAGTTCGTCAAATAATTCGGAACCTGAAAACCCGACGAGGAGTTATGAAAACGATGGTGATGAGGGAAAAAAAAAGTTGGTCAGTCTTAATTGGTGACGACGTGGTGATGACCGTTTTGTAAGAACACAAAACGAGAACGGTCCAATTAGACAAATGTAAGAGGCGGACTTGGTCGGTCATGCTAATAGAAATAGAACAAGAAAAAAAAACTATTCAACTAACAAGACTTCTTCACTAGACTGAGCAGTTCGAATGGACCGTACGATAAATTCATGTCAGTGTATCCGTCAACCAACTCCAAAACTGTGGGTTACAATATACAATTACAACCTTATCTCTTATCACACAATTTTTATCTTACTAAAATTTCGGCAGGAGAAGTTATATAGAGTTTTTTGTATACACAACGGAGGAAGATTCGAGGGGGTCGTGAAATTAAAAGATACGTGCGTCCACGGATTCCCCACGACTGTTATTAAATAAATAATTATATTAAAATATTTAGAAATTTGTGTTTACATTAACGATAAAAAATACTAGTCGGACAACTAGGAAAAGAAATTAAACGGTAATTTATTTAATTTCATAATAAACGGTTAATAATTCTTGTGAGTATGTGTGTGTGTGTGTGTCTGTCAGGGAGGTTTAACGGGAAGGCAGCCATGTCAGAATGACCCGGAGGCTTTCCGACCGATCGACCTCATTGAATTCACTCAAAGGTTTCATAATCTTTTTCGTCTGGGTGGGTCTCTCCTGCCGTTTCCATCTGGTAGAAACCCGCAACGGATTAGTTAGGTAACATAAACTTGTGACTGTCGCAGACGTAATGTGAGTGGGCTGGAAGAAAAGGAAGCTCACGGGGGAAATCTTCCAACCCGGTTGTTTCGAGGAAACCACCGGCCGAGTTGAATGGGAACTCTGTGATGGACGTGACCGTTCGTCCCTTTTGAACTATCACCACTAACAGAACGGAAATCTGTGGGTGTACGCAGACACGTGAAAAATTGTCCCGCGGTCGGAAAGAGAAGACATTTGCAGAAACGAAAGGTGAAGTACCCCAAAGGCGGAACTGTACAAAGTTTCGAGACCCGCGACAATAAATTTAAAATAAGAAAGTAAATTGTTCAAATGATTCGTGAAATAGTCTTAAGATGAATGCACGTGATTAATGCCACGAACGGACAAAATGAATAAGAAGTACAAGACCTAATCAAAGGACAATGCCAGTTGTAAGAGTCAAGCGAGGACAGGAACGGTGTAGAGAATAGTAAGCAGACTGTACACAGAGACTTCAAACAAACAATCCTGTTTGTAGCCCCGTGACACACCTTTCAGGTTTTCCTGGGGGCACTCCTAGTTCTAAAGCCCACACAAGGACCCGGTCGTGTAGTAAAAATTCATTTCCAAGAACAAAAACCCTTTTGCGTGATTGTTTAAAACACAACAGCACGTGTAACGTTGATGAACATAAAATAATGACCCAAGTAATTAGCGGGGCAACGAAATTTACGTGCGTAAATACTGTTATTGTTTTATTATATACAATACGGTACTTCATTCCTCCATCAGTGGCATCTTCTGTTGTGTGTGTAACCGTTTTCTCGGGTACGCCTGTCCCCATGGACTCCACAAGCAGGGAATCGTCGGGACCGAGCAATGGTCGAAAGTAAAGTTTGGCCAAAATCCATCGACGAACATTCCGACACATAAATACAACGTATAAATTTAAACATACAAAAAGTTTAAGTAGCGCGACAGCTGTGATGACTAGCGATAAGTAGAGTTTAGGGAAAACTTTTAAATGAGATTTAAATTTAGTAATATATTCAAGGGAACGGTCTGTAGTCTCCCCGTTGGGTGAGAGAAAAAATTTGAGCTTCGGAGCAAACGAGGGAAACTCAAAGATATGAGAAAACTCCGGACACGTGGTAAGTAATAATTTTCCTATATAACTTGTACTCGAAATTTACCAAATTGACTACGAAATTTTGTTAGGATTTTGACGTGGCAGGTCGAGGGAAAGAAAGAGAGGCGTTGCGTAGGGGTGCGTACGTGGGAAGCAGGTTGCAGGGCTGAGGTCAGACTCGATAGAAGTGACAGTGCCATTGAAAGCCCAATGGAAAGATGCGCGCAGAGTGAAGCATGTAAAATGAAGTCAACAGTCAGAAAGTCGATAACTTCAAAATCCTACAGGGTGACGGGGGTGGTAAGCACGACTGGGGGTTGTGCAAAAGAGTAAACTGCACTTTTTCGATCATTGGGATGCAATGCTGGATGCATTTTGAGTTATGGAAGCGGCGCAACGAGCTCCGAATGCCGTGGAAGTGAACAAAGTGCTCGAAAAGCACGGTAAAACTTTCTTACATCTCTCACTTGGTGACTTGGTTTTTTATCACAGAAATTGAAACAAAAGACATCAACTTGCGAAATAATATATTTCTTTTCTCGTGACACTTTCTTAACAAATTTTAAAATCTTTTGTTTACTTGGCTTTGGTACGCGGAACGAGAAATCTCTCCGATACCTACACAAATCCTGTCTTTTACATTTTGTCGAAATATCTCATTTCTCTTTTTACTATTGTTCTATTTTTGTCTTCTACGAGTTTTGTGGGAGGAGACGAACAATCACATCATACCAAACTATTTGAGTTATTGAAATTCGTATTCCGAACGAGGGAGAAGGAGAGCGTGACTCAATCAAAAAAAAAATGTGGAAATTCAAACGGAATGTTCAGGTACTGCTCAGATTGAATGGATGAAAAGCTCATGACAGACAAAAACACTCAATAAGGTACGTGTCCTAACCTTTAACCTTAACTAGAGTTAACGACAAGTACTTCTCCTACCATTTTGAGTAGTCCAATAACTCTTGTTTTGTTTCTTGAGGCAGGAGATGTAACGGAATATACGTGCCTGGAACCTTAAAGGTAACCAACTCTCGCAATAGGAACTCAATCTCTTTAAAATCCGTAAAAACGAAATTTTGTATACATAATAATACTTTCATGCAAAGAATCTCTAAAGTGAAACATTACCTTATAGACTTCAAGTATATACTGAAACATTCCTCTTAACTCAAATATTTTATAAAATAATAGTATAATAATAATTTAAACAAACCTAGTGGAGAGATAACCACCTTAAAACGCATAGAAAAAATACTTCTCAACCCTTTCTTAATATAATAATAATTAGTTAAGCAACTATAGTTAAACCTTTTTTTTTGAATACACAGGAAAAAAGCCCACGCACAAAGGACCCGTTGGGACGGTAATCCAATAGTGAGGGACTCGAACCCCCTAAAAAACCTGAGAGGTCCACTAAATCCTTGTGTTGGAAGTGGCGAACGGCGTAACGCTACATCGCCTGCTTCCAACGGATAACTATAGTTAAACCTGACAAAACCGTATTTATTTAAAAGAGTTTAATAACTCTGTTCTTTAGTTGTTAGTCGACGTGGTCCAAAACTATAAAGAACATTAAAACCGGTCAAATATTCTCAAGTATACATAGAAATAAAACGGTGAATTTAGGAAAACAATAACATAAAGTTAGGTATGGAATATCAGGTTTGTTCCTGTACCTTAGAAATTTTCCTAAAAGTGGAAGTAGAGAATTTTCATTCCAGTATCACACACGAGATGCGACATAGTTTTCTGAACATAATATTTGTTTATAATTGTACTTATATTGTAGCAATCGTGACTCGCTGCCTTTCTGAAGGCGGGGGATACGACACACATCTTTTACATATTCCTGTGGGGAAAGCCCCACGGAGGAAAGGGAATAAAATTCCCGTACTTCTGCCGCATAATAAAACAGCAAATAACTTCAGACAATTTCAATTTGAGAGCGGAACCCGCGCAAAAATCTTACATTTTCCGAATGAAATGAAAAGAAAAAAATTATTCCCGAATTTGAGTCCCGGCAAAGGGAGAAAAAAAAACGTTTTCCCAGACGAGAAAATGGCTTTCCTGTCAGCGAAAAAGGAAAAACAAATCAATATCCTCCACGGGAAAGTCATAAAAGGACATAAAACACGGGAGTGAACCATTAGCAACATGTGCTGCTGACCGCAGAAGATTCCTCCATCTCTTCGGCCAACTTATTCAAACAAAAATTAGAAACATTTTTTTGCTCTTCCGAACCCTTTGCCTTGCTACGGCCAAATTCCTTCTACCCATAGCAAAATAAAATTTATTTCATGCCGTTGTCACGTTCTTACTTCTGCTAGCCGTTCGCCCGTTTTACGCCCCGAAACGGTTACATTCAATTCGACAAACTTTCTATAATAATAAAACTAAAAGAAAAAGGTGATCGAAGGGATCGGATCAGATGGGGGAAAAAAACTAGATGCCGTAATAAAACAAGTGATCTCGTTATTTTGCTCGAGTACGCAAAGGATGAAAATCTGCCGGAGGAGTGACCCTCTTTGAAGTAGCTCAAACTACATTTTGTCAATATTGTGCCTCATATGCAATATACGTGAGACTTACAAGACCTTATAATAAGACGTATACCGAAATTGAAGCAAAAACTGAAACTGAAACCGGGGAAAAATTGCACTTCGTTTAATGCTGCACAATTCTATTTTTAATATAAATAAATAGTTTTTTTTCAGTAGATTAATACAACCATAACTGTTAATTATTTTACGTAATTATGTATGACCACAGATGGCTATGATTAGGGTAAATACATAAAGAATGTATGACTGTTTTTAACCACAATTCAGGATGTTAATTGTCGTGATTGTTCTATTGAGTTAAAAATACATAAGTACACAAAATTTTCTAAAAGTGAAACATTTTCTTGTATAGTTTTCTGTTTGGTTACAAACTACTCCCAATTTTTATTTAATTTTTCTGGGTACATAGATTATGTATCTTTTCGGAATAAATGTGCGAAGGGACGGAAGGGTTCTAGTATCGTGACAAAGAGTCCGACGGCTTCTAAGGAACAATACATAGATTCCTCTCTCTCTCTCTCTCTCTCTCTCTCTCTCTCTCTCTCTGTGTGTGTGTCTCGCTTCTTATGGAAAACAAAAAGCCGAATTAATTGCGCAGTAGAAAAGAAGTGAAAGAAGTGGGGAAGAGACTTTTTTTCTTGCGAAGAAAACCTCCGCTTTCTTCTCATTTTCATTTATAATGCATTCGATCCTTTCACATACAGAACAAAAGCCTCATTATTTTTACAGAACGGACAAAGGGAACCAGAGTGAGAGAGAGAGAGAGAGTTGTGAAAAAAGTTGAGAAAAGACTTGACAAAACTTTCTAATCCAAGTTTTCCTTTTTGGGCGGACTGGCAAAATTGCAAATTCATAACGAAAAATTTTTTGATTTATTACATCCGGCCGATACAGTAGAAAAAGGTTTCTTCTGCTCGAGAACAAGAAATCTGAACCGAAGAGGAGAGCCTGAGGCCCGTGTGAAACTTAAATGAATGACAAAATACTCCCCATTCCCTCTCTTCTTCCCGTTAGTGGGCAGCCGGTGAGGAAACGAACCGTAAAATTCATGTGGAAATTAGGTGACACACAAAATGACCGATAATGTCGGAAACATTTTTACAGTGATGTTGAGGAAAGTCCTTCGTCACCGGTTAAATCGTTTCTGTCGCAAATTAAACATCAGACAAGTGAGTTGGGAAGTGTAGGGAGACGTAAAAACACTCGAGTGACATCCCATCCTGGCAGCAGCGGCGACAATGTGCTACCCAGGTACCAGGTACTCATTCTCCCGCCAGGTACGTACAGGTGCGCAAAAAAGAAACGCAAACTAATTATTAAAAACCAATCCCGAGTTCCTCCAAACGTGTGGAAATAATTAACGCCGACCGTTACAACTTCCCGACACCGCCATTATTTCTTCATTCAAATTTAATTTTCGATTTCCCCCCGTGCCTTCTAATAATTTATGTTTCTTCTACTTTTTTTCCTAGCTTTTCGACTATTAGACGAGTTCCCTCCCTCACCGGGAAAGCCAGACACAAACATTCACGAAACTTTCTCAAATTGTTTCGGCCGTCGAAATTTAATGCAACGTTTTGAACGATTTTTCATTTCTTAAGATCGCGGCCGAAAATCTGGAGATCCCTAGCGATCTGGGGCACCTAAATAGATCCCATGACAAATGATGTTGTTCTGTGGAACCGTAGAAACAACAAGCGACTGTACATGTGAGTTTGTCAAAAAACAATGAACCAGGAAAAGAGAAAACGGTTGAGAGATGTTTAAGAATCTCTTACCGAACTATCCGAAAATGACACGAAAAAATAGTGGGTGCGGAAAAAATAATAACTGGAGAAGACAATGCGAGCTCCGGAAGAACATAAAACGAGGAAAGATGTCAAGACTTTGTGTAACGATTTTTCAAAAAAAAAAAAAAAATAGATAAAACGTTTCCAATGAATGTCTGATAAAAAGCAACTAAATGATAGTTTTAAGACGACACTTAACGGTGGTCGAGACCTCTTGCAAACGACAGTTTTTACAACCAAACTATTTTCTTATATAACTTCTTACAAAGAGCAAGTAAAGAGATTGCTGCGACAATCAAAACTATTAAACACTTATGCAATGTTAATAAGAAAAACAATAATAATATTAAAACCAAATTGTTCCGAATAAATTATTGAATACGAAACAATCTTACGTATATCACAATGTGTTTGCCTTATGTTTATAACAGTATATCAAAATATATAATCATATAAAAATAGTAATACTATATGAGAATAATAAACCGATGAGTACAAATTCCAAAATAGCTGCATTAAACAGAGAAAGCGAAAATAAAACTGATGTTATATAATTTAATGTATTGAAGTATATATGTATATAAAATATATACAATATTTTATAATTTAAATATACAATTGTTAAGTATAGAATTATTTTATTATTACTTTTACAGTTACTTTATTGTAAAGAATAGGCTGCCTAGAACGTACAACAGAAACTTCCGTACAGTGAGAATCAAAACAGAAATCCGTAAAGTTCGTTTGCCAAAACTATATATGTTTTTCTAAACAACAGGTTCTTATCGTACCACCACCACGATTCAAGCGGTAATTAAACTTTATTAATAGGCCACCGACCTTGGCAATAATTCCTTTGTTAAAACCGCAGCCTCCTTTGTATTTTTCGCCATATTAATTCGTAATTGCTCGTGTCGCCGCATAAATTTGTCTGGAATGTAGTGAGCGACAGCCGAATGAAGCAAAATTCGGGGCTCCCTAAAAAACAAATGAAGGTTCCAGGAGACCAGGTTGTACCCGTGACAACTCGACTACTTTTGGGTGGGCCGAGTACCTCCTTGTCATTTACCTGATAAGTCGGTCGGTGTGTTCGTTCTCGCTAAATTTTGATAAAAATCACACAGCAACGTGCCAACATTTTATTATAGCAAAAACATGGTGGGCTCCTTTGACACTCACAGACTCTACTACCTTTTTATACATTAAACGAGGTCTCTTGTTGATGTTGAACATTTCGTATTGAACGGAAGAAAAACTCGAAAACCGTATATTATAGTTCCATACTTTGTTTCTAGTTCTAATATGTGTAAACTCAGTCACAAGTTTCTACCAACTACACAACTCCCGAGATTTCTAGGATCATTTAGACACTCGGTAGTAATTGAAAACTACTCGACAATTACACCAAACGGTCTCTGTGTGTGTGTGTTGCGTGACGTCTATTGCCGTTTCTTCCACTGTGAATAGTAAATAGGAAACATTCGTTAGATAGATAAACTACACACACACACACACACACACACACACACACACACACACACACACACACAGTGCTCAATTCCGGTTAAAACTATATACGAAACGTTACGTGGGAATGAGAATTTCTGTCCGATCAAATCTGGAAAATTATTATTTTTGTTTGCTCTCACTAATTGCATACAATTACAAATGTTTTCGTAACGAAGGGTGTGAGCAGAGAGAAATACGTCAAATTTCGAGCCTTTGATTAAAATCAGATTTGCCAGGAGTAGTCTGAACGGAGTGCTCGAAACCGATTTAAATAATTAATAAATAATGGTGTTCACTTGGTTGCGAGAGAAACTTGAAATGCCGCAGCTCGAGTTTTGCTACGATTCAAAGTTTCGGTGCAATGCAGTCTCAGGGATGAAGCAAAAAACACGCGGACTCGAGAGAACAAGTATAATATAATTAATAATACCATCGACGCATTGAACATCATGCGGCGTTAAACACGGCAACGTGGTGGTCTCTGCATCAAAAGTTTCACCTATTCGCAGCAAAATAAGAAGAAACGCGGGGCGGTTCCACTTGTTAGTTCTTGTCGAACATGCCACGGTTAGAGCTCAAGTTTAAGAAAACATAAGCAGCTCTGACATTACATGAAAAATGTTTCGTTTTTACAATGTAAGCACCCATAAGGTACTCTGATGTAAAAGAAGTACCTTTAATGTACCCGTGATAAGTCCTACATACGACACGGTATATAAATTTCCTATATAATACTAATGTCTAATAACTTGAGTTTCACCCTCTCATGCCTTCTTTTGCTCTCCTTCATTTCTATCTTAACCTACCAAGAGGGTAACTCAAGTAATTAACTTCTAGAAACCAGAAACTAATTTTAAACGTCATAAAATCCAATTCAGTTCAGGTACTGATGTAAGTTAAGTGTTCCGTTTGTAATTCATACTTTCCATTTCCGGTTGGTATTAATTTAAACGTTCACTTCCGGTTGGAACGAGCCGCGAAAAAAACGAAAGAGAGAGAGAGAGAGAGAGACTTTGGAAAAAAAAGAAGACTCGACTCCTTTGTTAGTTTTATTGAGTTTGAAAACTTTCATCGTCGTTTATTTAATTTACTGTTTACGAAAATCTTATTGTTTTCAGTTAGTTGCCTCAAATCTTGTTTATCTCGGAGGCTCCGACAGCTTATCCCGCCGAAATTGCTTTCTTATTTCGTTATTGAGTCTTTTCTTCTGAATCTCTAACTTGTTGATTTTTGTTTTTAATGATATTAAAAGGGAAAGTTTAAAAGTCGACAACCCGCGGGAATTTGCGACAAAAAAAAATCGCCGTCGCCATTTTGGTGGTAGACGTGGCCGACGTGTTTTGCTCCTGACACGCAGAAAAGAACATAATTGGGAACAAATGAAACAAATTATGTATTACCCTATTGAGTGACCTGGTGTTACATTTTATAACTTTTGCAACTATTCAATGTTCTAAACTAATACAACATCGTCTAAAATTAGAAAAAAGTACTCTGCGTCTCTTACTATAAAAGCTAAATTGTGACAAATTTGGAGAAATTTCCTGTGCCGTACTCGTATCACTGTACATGGGTACATTCACACTTATGCCACAGTAAGCAACTACATCCTACAATGTAAACAATCACACCTTATTTTTACTGTCAGTCTATCTATAATTTCTCAACAAATAATTTAAATATATGAAATTATTACAACTGCACTATCACTCCTGTACATTTAAGTTGTTCTTCGCAACTACTACGCAACCAGTTCTCTTTTATTGTAGGCCGAATAAGACAAGAATTTGTAACACTGATTGAATTATTCCTGTGGCTACAACAACCAGTCACATAATTTTGTCCTGTCTATTTCCTCATTGATACTTACAGTTCACTTGTACTATTAACAATAGTTAAGGATTTAACATGTCATTTAACATCACACTAAGGACATGGTTACGTTTTCCTGAACTGCGAAAAGCTCTAAAAGCTCTCTGGACTTCAGAGGACTTATGTGCACCCATCAATAATAATAAAAATTAATATATAATACCTACGGAGGTGAATGGGAGAAGTGTAAATTTTTATAGTAAAACTTTTTACTGCTCGTCTAGAAAATTCTTAAATCATGTTTGATTATCAGCAAAACACTTCCCCTCTCGGCCGGTAGCAAACAGCAGCAATAAACTCAACCGATGTTAATTGACGTTCGAGAAAAACTTTTACACGATTAATCGATTGATACGGTTAAGGGCCATCGGTTTTTTTTGCCGTATACGGAAACACCACGTAAAACGTACCAAGCGATTGGAGGAAGCACGACAGGTGCATTCGTCCGTGTTGTTCTCATTGGAGACAAAAGAGTCGGCTACAAAACTGGAACTATATACGAAAATTACATGTCAAATTTTACATTAATTTAACTCGGGAAAGAAAACGGTTTCTACTTAGCGTGATTCGGGTTACCGTTAAATATGTATCGTAATTACGTATCATAAACTGTATACAACAAATTGAAATTTTCCAACGGAGACACTGTCGTACCTGGCACGAGACGGGCAACAATGTCTGAGGCGACGTACACCACGGGGGTGTACACACTACAAATGACGAAAAAATAATATTATTGAATTATTATGAAAATGATGTTACGATACCGCTCTGAGGTAACAGGGGTCAGATGTTGCAGGCTCAAACTAATTTACTATATACGTTTTTGCTAAGGCTGTAGTTCAGCTTTGTATTTTTACTACTATTCCGTTCAGAGTAATGTAACTTCTGCCTGTGTGAGTCTGTCAAGACTAGATAAATACAAGACGGGTCGTTACGTTCAACACCGAAGTACTGGATACAATGGAGATGATGTATGCGTACGATGTATTTCGTCGTATTTGCAAATGAAGTGACATTCGTTTTGTGCCCGTAGAGGCGTGAAATTGTAACAGTCGCTTTTCTACCCCCGTCGCCATCGTTTTCATCCCTGTTATTCTTCCCTCAGGCTCTTCCTTAATTTCTCTCCTAATTACATCCTTTTGTTGGTTCGTCATCTTCTTTGCTTCGAGTATTTTGACAAAGTCTAAAAGGCAAATTCTTCCCGGCGTGCCTATGCGTTCGGGTGCGTGTGTTCACAGGTTTAATTTCCCCTTTTACGAATTTCTAACAAACCTTCACTTGAACGGTGGAAATTTTTTCTTCGCTTTGTTGGAAAATCCAGTTTCAGGTTGTAGCTGCTTTTACTTTTAGAGAATACAAAGGTTACGTTGAGAGAATCTCCCCGACAATTCCGCTCTCTTCTCTAAAAATTCACGTGTATTGTTAAATCCAACTCGCTCCCACTCTTGGTGGACGTAAGAACGGACGTGAGGACGACGGCCACAAACAAACAACCTCACACCGAAAAGGTCAACTTCTACGGAAGCATTTAAAGCACAACACGAAGTATAACGTCCAATTAATTGGCATCTAAGGTTGTGAAATGTCAATGAGAAAGCATAACTGCCAAGAGAGCTAGGGGTCAGGAACAATTAAAATAAACAACATCATATAATATGTTGTATAAAAATAATGTATGCCTCAAGAGGAATAACTACTCCTTTCGACTTATTTTCTGTATTACATTATTTAGATAAAGTCGAGCGAAATAATACAGTTACGTAGATAAAACATTACGGATGCAATTTACGTGCATACATGGGTCGTATATTATAGTGGAAGTGTATATAATCTAATAATAATGTAAACGAGAACATCTTTAGTTGTTAACAAGTCCCGGTGTAGTGCAACGATACTGACAATTACAACAGACAAGTTTTACAAACAGCCTCATTCAAGGGAAGACGTTTAATGTAAGAAAAAACGAGTAAGTGATGTTTTCTGTCACATCTTCCCAGGTCGTCTGTCTTCTAGTGGACCCCCCATCTGAACTAAAATGCCCGAACCGATGATTTCCATAGTATTCGTATTTATGAGGGGACGGAAGTTAAGTTAAAACGGAAGTAAAGGTTGCCCCGTTTCCGGTACACATAAAAAACTTCCTCTAGTGTGTTCGTGCCACTTGTACGTGTGTAGACCCCTAACCGTGCAACCCTTCCATCCTTTTCTCCAGGTCCTTTCGGGAAAAGTACGATTTCGTAACCTTTCTCGGTTCTCGAGCCTTCCCGTTCCCGTACCTTCTTTCTGCCTTTTTCATTTATCATTTTTGTTGCGTCGCATTATATTGTATCGCTTTATTGAAATCTTCTCCGCTTTTTCAGTCAACATCCATTCTTTTCTTTCGATTGTCCTCTCTCTCTCCCTTTTTTTTCATACACGACCTCCCCTCATCTTTTATTATGCATATTTTCGAGTTGTGAATCATGGCGGCACTCTCGCGTCCGACGGAAAATTGTATCGCTTCGAACACTCGTACACAATCGTTGTGAAACGTTTAATCAACGCCATTGTAACAGTTTTTATTTATTCGTTTCCTTTCCTTTCCGTTAATTCTTTTTTTAATTTTTGCGGCGGGTTTTTTCCCCGTTGGCCGCGGACTGTATGGGCTTGTTTCTTTCTCTCTACCTGGGCACAAGGATTTCCACTTGTCGCGACGATGAGTAGTACTTGTCAGTCACCGTTCGTTCGGTGACAAGGAATTGCAAATTGATGTTTTCAGGCTTTCGTCTTTAACTACTTTTAAAAGTTGTGTTCGAGCCCGGAGATTCCGACTGTCGTCTCGAGTGAAGCGACAGACGTCGGCATTTGGCAATGATTTTCCATTAAGAGAAATCATTTTTGTTTTCTTCGCAAGTTAAAAGGAACGAGAGAATGCTTTTATGTTAAGCACGGCCTCGAGAGAATACAAATCTGTGTAGTCCTATGCGGGATTCAGGCCCATCAAAATACATACGTTGAAGAGCCATGGGGAAGCGACAACCAACAGACACGGGCCCGAGGGACCGCAAACCTTCCCTGAAAAAAAAATAGTTCACACTATTTTTTTTTTCAACAAACTTAAACTACCGGACGGTGCCTGACTTACACCACTAGAATGAAATCATCCGGCCCCAAATTTCACGATGGACAAATTTCGAAGGTGATTTTTCATCCATTTTACAAGAAGACGACATGACGCGTTCGTACAAAGTTGAATCATAAAAATGGCATTAAACAGTTGAATCAGGTTGTGGCTTCCATTGATGGCATCCGTTTCATTTTTCTCAAGTTATGAATAACAAAAATTGATATTTTCCACACAATTATGAAGGCAATCTCGAAACATTTCATTCCGAAATCGTCGTGATA
Source organism: Polyplax serrata (assembly GCA_037055365.1). Classification (NCBI taxonomy): domain Eukaryota; kingdom Metazoa; phylum Arthropoda; class Insecta; order Psocodea; family Polyplacidae; genus Polyplax; species Polyplax serrata. The sequence continues at coordinate 8,150,972 of JAWJWE010000038.1, read as the reverse complement.
TTCTTCGGGAGATTAACTCCAAGTTAAGGAGATTATAATAAAAATTTGCGGTAGCCAAACGATTTCATGAACGAAAGCAAATTGTAATAAGGGGATTATAATTATCGTCAATGTTTGAAGTTTGATCATTTCGTGTAATTTTGTATATACAGAATCACTCAGAAGACATGCGTACCGCGCTTTTGCTGCCGGCAAACCATTCGCTCGTGCATTTATCCTCTTCGCTTCGGAATCATCCCAATTGTGTCACATTTTTGCTGTAATTCAATTCCCTTTCCTGCAACGTAACATTACTCCAATTATATCGGATGTATCTTCGAAGAAATCGAATACAACCGACGTACAGCGCGACGTAATTAGCCACGTGGGAAGCATCGGGTTGTAGGTGAGAAAAATTTTTCACCCCTTTTTTTTTCATAACCTTTGTCATAACTCAGTCATAAAATTGTTAATATTAAATTCCTCTTTTCATTGTTTTGAAATTCATTACATCAAGTCTTTATATAAAGCCGACAAAGTGCTTAACACGCGTGACTACTCCAATGAATTTCCATGTCATGAGAAAAATAGCGAGTTTGATTGGTTTTCTGTTGGAGGAAAGATGTTGCGAATTTTTTTATTTAAGTTTTAAGTCAATAACTTCATTGTAGAGCTTTGAGATGACTTGTATATAAAGAAATGTAGACAACATAAAAATCACTACAGAGTCTTACTCTTGTTGATGAATACTTGTTAAAATGGTCAACGGTTTTCCTTAGATACGAGAAAGTTAAGAAAAGGCGTATTGTTGTTCGAAAAAAGCAAACTACAGTGTCGTAGGTTGACAAGAAAAAATTATGAAATCAGAAAGTTTCTAACAATTTTATACATAAAGTTTGAAGCAACAAGGTAAGTAATATGAAGTATCTGGGTTAAATATTAAAAACATAGAGCTATCTGTTAAGTTTCGTCAGGAAGCCTAAACTATCGTACTGCATTGTACTGTGTACCTGAAAAGTTGTGATAGGATCACTATATTGAAATACCAAACCTATTATGAAAGGAAAGCAAAACCTTAGTTATTCATGGGTACTCTACCAGTGTCACCACTGTTTTTCGTCTTCTGCACTTGACCTAAAACAACACACTCCTACTCCGATACAAAAAAAGTCAGCATATTGTTTCTTAATGGTGAGTCTTACCTAAGTTAGGGCGTCTAAAGCCTTTTTGAAAAAGAAGGCAAATGACAAAGTTTGAGTTAAATCCCCTTGGCTTTCGCATAAATCGAGTGAAAACTTTCACGGAAGGATAACTTTCCCCGCAGATCAACCGAGTCGACGTCATTAGATCGCTTTCCCCAAAATCGAATTTTCACGTGCGTTTCATTTGTCTAACGTGGTTAAGAATTCGTCTGATCTGACAGGTTTCTTTATGAGGCTTCTCAAGCGAAGAATCTGATTAAAACTAATTCCGAGTGTCATCCTCAATGGTAATTTTGACTTTTACATCCTTTCCCCGAAAATTTTAATTCGACCGAGCAATTCGCCGGAACCGCTACGAAAACCGTACGCGACGAACAACTGTCATAAATTATGTAATTAAATAAAATCATTTAAATAATTAAAGTTCTCTTCATCTCGTCTAATTAACACAAGACGCCAACTATTGTCGCAACAAATGTGTTTCGGCTAGATAAGTAGTATTCCTACAACTGAAAGCGACTCGGAATTTACATCTGTACATAAGTTATTATTAATGACCTACGATAAGGGGATTAAACATGGCTGACTTATAATAAGGAGGTACTTCGATAAAAACAAAAACCATATTTTATACAAATCCTCGTCATGAACTTCTGTAAGTGTGGAACATGTCAGAGCAAAAGGTGTCAAATGTAACAAGATCGATGGGAACTAAGACGGGTAACAGATCAAGGAGAACAAGAATAATTGGCGAGAGCAGAAAATCACAAGTATACAACTAGAAGTAGAAGAAAGTGTAGATAAGTAAACAAAATCGAGCGGAAAGCAAATCCTAGTGTGCATAATAGATAACGGGGGAACGTGGAACGGGATGAAAAGCACCTAGACAAAATGTTTATCTATTTCTTCCATTTTCCTTTGACTGTTAAACATCTCCACGGTGGAGATTTACATTTTCTCAAAGGAAGAGACAGAGAGAGAGAGAGAGAAGACGGAAAAAGAGGCATCGAAAAATCTTTTCATTCGATTTGACACGGAGAAACTCATCTGAATTCGTGTCGGTTGTACACGCCGTAAAAGGTACTCGAAAGGCTGAGAAAAGGTTCGACTCGAGCCAAAATGAAACTCATTAATTCGAAAAGGCATGCGAGGGTAATTTTGAATACAATCAGGCAGGAAATTCGACGTTACTTACGTCAAGTTAAACCCTTTTTTTCCCTTCTGCGTTCAATCTCCCTACACACATACCTAATTGCTGTTTTATCCTTTTTACAATGTGTCTGCTGCAGGTGTACTTTATTTTCTCCTATCACCGAGTTCTTGTTGAGGTGTCATTCTGATATGCCAATTGCTCTGGCAATTTAAACAAGCGCATTGTGTAATAAAACACAATTAATTACACTTCGCTTTTTCCTTTTTCTTAACTGACTGGCAACAGACGTAGCTCTCGTGTTCTCCAAGATGACACCTCACGTACGACTCCAGATGATACAACAACCGACACTCAAACTTTACGCGGAAACTAAGAGACCCGTCAAACGTCATATTTTCTGTTGAATTATGTTCCACGAAGCAGGCGCACGCAACTCCTGCCACGTCAACAGTTACATCCAATTTTCCGAAGAAAGAAAATAAAGTTCTCGGTGGTCGTGTGTACCTCCACCACACTTATCGACTACGACTACTCGCATCGACTACAACTGCCCCTTTACCTAACCGTCCTCCTCCCTCAGAAAATTACATTTCTAGTCCTTTCCCTTGTGAACTACTCCTCTGACAAATTGTATAATCAACAAATACATTCTGTCCTGCACGTTTCGTCATCTCAGTTTGTCGCCATTGTTACACTCGTTCCAATTGTCTCTTATTTTCCCGTCTTATTTTACCGAACCTTCGGTCCTCGTCCGTCTCTGCTCTCCTCAGTGCCTGTCCTCTGCTTCATTAAAACGAACTCAAAACCTTTTAGGGACGTTTCGGAATAAATGGAGAAGCAAATAAAGAGGAACCGGAAAATTTTAAAGCAGTTTCCGGGAGTTTCAAATTCAAGACGCAAAAGGAAAAGGCAAGAATTCAATTTCAATATGAAAACTTTCTCCGGGAAATTAACTGTTGAAACTAATATGTTTCTCATTTCTTTATATCTTTCTCCTTTCTCTTCTACCAACTGTGACCTTTCTCTACGGCTTTCTTATCCTCTTGTCCGCTCTTCCGATCCATCCGAGGAGTCCTCCGCGACCGATCCCTCAGACGAAAAACAAGTGTTTAAATGTGTCATGCCAACCGCCGAGCTCGTTCATGTGCCCTCTGGATGGAAGATAAAGTGGACGAACTTATTACGGCAATTGTGTTTCTTTATACAGGCGCACTCATATACTTTAGATACTGTACTTGTATCGTGCATTTGTACGCAGACGTAAAGATCACCTTAGAGCTCTCAGAGATCAAAGATTCAAACCGTTCGAATGAGTAGCACCTATACCTAACTACTGTATATTATTGTACATTATTATGTTACTGTATTATGCTTATGTATTATACAGTAACCGCTTACAGCTACGGGCGTTCAATTACGTTTAATACTTTAATAAACTTTTATTTTTTGTTCTCTTCGCACATACATAAAGTTCCCTATTATCGTCTAGCATATAAACAAGTTATTTTATTACACGTCATTTGTTCCTGTACAAGTCTCGGTTCATCAGTCCATTGATTCAGTGCGTTACGCTCACCAAAACTTATTGTAAGTATGATTAAGTACCGATACCCGTTGTAAAGAGTGACCAATCGCGACCGGGGCAGCAAACGAGTTTCAGGTTCTTCAAATATATGTGCATATTTTTCAAATGTCAAGTCTTCCTCAATAACAAACTAAACATTTATTTACAAACCTACATGAGTGAGTGCTATTAATTTTTTTTTTTGCTTTTAAGAGGACAACTCCTCCCGGGTACTCCCACTGAAATTTCGTCAGCTTCGATGAAACGGTTAAAGTAACGCAGGTTCTACTCGCCAGAGAATACACGTCATTGATAACTTAAATGGAAAAAAAAATAATGCAATGCAAAGGAAGTACGCAATAAGGATTTTGATAGGAACAGAAAGGTACGGAAATCGTAGTCGAGTTGAAAGACGAATAAATCTAGCCGGTTGAACGGAGTGGAGGGGGGGCGTGCGAAAAATTTAAAATATACAGCAAAGCATACAGAGATCGGAAAAAGTGATAACAACATACCGTGAGCAACATAAATTTCACAGCTCCGACAAAGGGAACAAATAGTTTTACTAGAAAAACGTATATAGTCGGCGTTGGGAGGGTTCATTCCCGTGTACGGCAATTTAAAACCTTTTGCCCTTGTTGAAAGGTTTTAATCGGAAGTCTCTGGGGCCTTATTACTGTAAGTCATACTACTACAACAACTAACGCTTTAATTAGAAACCTCTGGGAGAAAATTTCGGGCTCACTTACTGAAAAGCACTACTACGACTACTAAGTTATTACAACAGGTATTGGTACTCTTCCTGGAACTACAGCTACTATTGATACAAGTCTTCCTGAAGATTGCACCACTACTTCGGTACTACGTTAAGGTTTTGCTACTTCTTCTGCATACTTTTATGCCGTTTGTAAATTTCATGTCCTTACCAAAGTTTTTTTCCAGTGATCATCAAGTTAAATTAATAATTCACTGCTCGAGCACATCGACTTTTAAGAGTTTGTTCTCTCTCTCTCTCCCTAACCGCTCTAACCACAAACGTTTCATTTCACTAAAAAACTTAAACTAAATTATTTCAGAGTGCTCTCTCTATTGTACTATCCATTACTTCATTCTAACATCATCATTATTTCCATTAGACCATTTCAAATTGACCTCCAGACGGTTTCACCGGGAAAGGAAATTAAAATCAACAAAGGACTCCTTTCTGGAAGGTTACTCGTCTACAACTCGGTAATGAAATAGGTTTTTACAACAACAACAATGACGTCGACGACGACCAAAAAAACTCACCAGGAAATATCTATTTACAAAGAAAGTAGGATTAGTTCGCTTAGAGCGGTAAAACTCGGTAGAAATCGTCTCTCTTTTGAAGTGCAACACCCGCCAGGCAAATTAATACAAACTTTGTATGTAACGTCTCAATCGTTGGTCCAACAAACACACACGCGCGCGCGAGCTGCTCGCCTGAGGATTCCCACCATCCTCTCGGTCCTTTTGACCCTCAGGTACTTCCACTCGAAACAAAACACGTCGATTTGTTTTGCTTACCTGAAAAGAAAAGACGTGGAAATGTAAATACGGTTCCAGCAGTAAATTCATTGAACTTTACAATAAAACAATATACTAAAAAAAGAATAAGAATAAGAAAATTAGAACAGATGCGGTGCTAAAAGAACTGATTACCACGGTCTCAAATCAGAAGCCGAGAAAAATAATGCAAAAACTAACACAAAATGATGACTAGTCTTCATCTGAAAACTAATTTTGTAATAACTGGAAACGTTAAAACAAAAAAATTATTAATAACGACTATAAAACCAACGAGACAAAAATTAAGTTTCGTAATAAGAATAATTATTATTAATAATTGGCCTAATGACAGTTAACGGCTATTATCTTACCTTCTGAGTTTTGCGTAGATGTTAAATGCACAATAATTATTTCTTATGACAAGTGATGAAATGAACCTTATATATTTAAATATATTTACAAAAATAATATAAAAAATAATAAACAAGTTTACCAATAGACAGCACAAAAGCATACAAACGATAATATTACGTACATATTATATTTAAGCATTTTTTCAATATATATAATACACAAATGCCTCGTACAGGTATGAAAACATACGAGTTCCTCGTACAGCATACCAAGCGGAATAAAAACGGAAGGTTTCCTCTGTACGAAATTATGAAAATACAGTACAAATACAACACAGTTAATATTCACACTAATTGTGACATTTTCCGAGTAGAAAGTATCTCTCGTGATGTGCTTAAAGGGGACGGACATTATAAGACACTCGACCCATGAAATCCGACACTTCCACATGACGCACACGAAGCTTCCCTCAGCCGGAGAACCGGAAACGGATAAGAAAAAAACCGGAAACGAGAGGCAGATGGAACCCGCTCATCTCCAAAATATCCATCATCGTGTCCATTATCGACGAAAGCTTTTAAATATTCAACTTTCAGAGTTTTTCGAAAAGCTTCAGAGGGAGCCCGAATTTTTTCCTCCAAACTCCCTCTCGAGTTACGAAAAAAAAAAAAATCGGTTGACGGACTCGTCTCCAATGAGTTTTCACCCTTTTCGTCTCCTTCCACGACAACAAGTGACACGTCGTAGATTTTCCTCGCCGCAGCCTTTCTTTCCCACACACACACACAATCGCACAGACACACGCTGAGCTTTAAACGGATGGAAACTTTCCACCTGCTTTGTCTAATCTTTCCAATTTTGTCCCTGGGAAAGTGCAAGATTACTTGCCGGGGGTAAAGTGTGAGGGTTGCAGGTGGTGAACTTCCATTAAGTGCCGTTTAAGGCCCGAAAGCCGGCCCAATGAAATCATTTCAATAAGCCATAAAACCATTTTACCCGAAAATTCTCTCCCGATGCCATCTTGTATTTTCTATTTCATTTTACGATATTCGACCGTTTTATCCGAACTTTTACGATGTAGATATAATTTTTGGGGGTTTCCTTATGACGGACGGCGAGTTAATCGTCACCCGATGTTTCTTTTTCTCCCTCACATTTGGACTTCATTGGTTCAGCAGTTCTTTTCTTTTACGCGGAATTACAATGAGCGTGTTACCGTGTCCACGGATGTACGACACACCTCACGTCAACAGTTTGATTTTAGAGCCTCAACTACGGTCAGGGGTAAAAAAAAATATTAAAAAAAAGGAATACGAAGCCTTCCATCAATAGAAACGTTAAAGTTACAAATAAATAGTTTAAGTCATTTAACGAAATGCAAAATTAACCGCCGAACAACACAAAAAATAATTTTTTAGGTTGTTTGAGCTGTTTACTTAAAGTGTAAGGCTTGGGATTTTCTCAGTCAGTTATACTTTAGTAATGTTCGGGAGAAATCTTAATAAATAGTATTATTTATCAGTATAATTATACTAATTGGGTACAAAGCTGAGAGTGGAATGAACTAATATGTAAGTTATCAAAAAGTTACGCATCGTATGACGTCACACTTAAGCGTTTTCACTTATGTAAACAGACAATGACGCAGTTTACTTATGAAATTGGAAACACTACAAATCGTTTCTAATGGCTTTTTATTTCCTTTGCTTATAAAAATTTTTCTCTTGTAGTGTCACTGCTTTTCTCGTTGCATGCTGCACCGTTCCAATAACAACGACTCCTGAACTTAACTTCTCGTTTACATTAAAATCGAAATTAAATTTTTCCGTTGCGAAACGCTGAAGACAAGGATGAAAACCACCTATTAATAAAAAATATATATATACACATTACGAGACAATTTATTCAGTCTCACTCATTTTAACAATATTCCAAACATCCACGTTTTGTTATTAATAACGACGTAAGTACATAAAAAACGACGATATTCCACTCTGACCGCTTACGAATCTCGAAAGCAATTTCGACATTTGCAGACGAGCCACGGCGCCATCAGAATTTTCCCTTTCTCTCTCTGTCTCCTTCCTACCTGACATCGAACATCGGACCATTTAGCCAGGTACTTGGATGACGCCATTACAATTTGACAATTCAGAAGTTGCTCACACCTGTCTTTTATTGTCGTCTCTCCATTTGTCTCCCTCTCTCTCTCTCTCTCTCTCTCTGCCTCTCGCCCACCAATTAAAAACGTGTTTACGATCGGTTGAATATACAAATTTGTTATAAGGAAATCACTTCTCGATCGATTCATTAATTCATATGCATGAATTTGGGTAATATTATTTGTTAATAAATAATGTTAATTAGATTTCAGAGGTGATGCACAATGGGGCCATCCTACAGGTACCGTACACAAAATACAAGCATTATAGGTATGTGTACTTATAGGAAAAAAAATCACACGATTAATTCGAACTTAAGCACAACAGAAGGCATTGTGCACACATTTTCCTGTGAGCTGTTTAGCAACGGAAGAGTTTGTTTCGCCACTGAACGAACGAAAAAGATTCAGGTTCGCAAATTTCTAGAGTCAGCCTGCAGCTTTCATCCCCGGGGGAAAACTGAAAACTTTTCGTCTCCGCACGGAGAAACCGGACATGCCGGACGGCGGCATCGTTCCGTCGTGGAATTAGACAAAAAGTCATTTGGTTCATCGGTCGCAAAAGATGCTGGGCAACGGCCAGAGCTGAGTTTCACCCGAGGTTGAGCGGTGGAGGTTGCCGAAACGCTCACCGAAAGCTCCCCGTCCTTATTGATTTCTACGGATCAGAATTTTTTCTTCTCCACTCGGTGCTTCCAGTTAATTATTCCTTTTTCACGGTTGTAGAAATTCTAACGAATTTATTTGTTTCTATTCACTTCTCTTTAACTTCTAACTTGTAATGTATAATTTGCTACCCGTGTAAAATCGATAATTAAGGAACTCCTTCTTCGTCGTCTTCTTCTCCTGCACTCCCCGCATTCACTCCAACTTATTCTTCTTCCTTCAAGTTTTATTGCGCAGTTCATTATTATTTATTTTATACACATATATAAAATAGTTTACGGTTAATTATACTTGTCAACTGTCTAGTTTTATAACAGCTGGACCGAAGGACAAACATCCGAGCAACTCTTCCCAGGCAACTTTGGTACCGCTGACAAGAACCACCGTAACGGAGCGGATCGATTCCTGCCATCTTTTCCTCATCACGAGAACTGTTATTCTTTTTGCTATAATTATCAGGAAGTTGTCGGGTTTTTCTCCTGGTTCGTAGCAAATAACCGAGGAACTGCTCATCTACTTGTACGATATTTTTTTTTGTAAAGGCACTCAGATGCACAGTAATTACACGCCCAAATAAGAAAGTATGAGACCAGTTCGTGAAAAAAAGAAACTTGTCTCGATCTAGTGGTTAATTTATAGAATACTAAAATTGAGTACAACCTTAGATATACAGAGATAGAATGTATTAGGTATAGACAGTGCTTTAAATAATGAATGAAGATGTTTCCATACTTTATTTAATATTTTCTCATAATTAAATTATACTAGAAACACAGCTTTTTGAATTCCGAATATTTGACATTGTATAATATATTTTATATATCTTGCTTTATATAAAACCCATTTAAACAAGACTTAGTACTCTCTTTATTGACACTAGATACCTGATTAGTGATGTAATACACAAATAATATAAATTATATTACGGATAAAAATTATACTACGCGTTGTGTGCTGTGGTGGTGTACGGTAAATAGGCCACCTATCAGGGGGCTTGGTTTTTGTCGAACTAGGCAAGAGCAACCGTACGGATAATATGTTGTCCGAACGAAAAGTATATAACTGTATACATTTATTAGAACAGATGTACTGAATGAACAAGACTAATACAAACGAACAACAAACAGTTAAAGAACACGAACCGTTTCCTGGCCCAATTCATCTCGTTTCAATTTAGAAATCTTCAAGATGAATTTCAACGAGGAAGAAAGGTTCTCGAAACAAATTGGAGATCGCAGAAGGTAAAATCTTAAGTTCACTCGAGGAAAATGACAAATTCAGGATCAGACACAATTCCGAGAGATCTCTCACGCTCTTCAGGTAACAGATGTTCATTCGGCTCTTTGTGCTCACCTGGTCAGCATGAAAGGGGACAGCTTGGCTCGGGGAAATAAATTCTTATTTCATTAGTGAGACGTTTGGTTTCACAAGATTGAGAAAGATCTTAGAGAGATGAGATGGGAGGGTGAGCGCCTTTCTGAGGACGGTGAAAGTGTGAGACGAAACTCTGTAAAAGGTTCAGTACAAAAGAACGGGACAAGACATTGCCAGTTCTAACCAAAAGGCGCTTACTAGTGTAATGAAGGAAGGTACAAACACACCCATTATTACTTTAATATACATTTGTACTGTACATAGCATGCATATTACTACTTTTATAGTGTATCATTACGTATGGACTTATCTTATTTCTCTGATGTTTAAGTTAGAAATGGTTGCGAGCCTCGTGTGAGATTTTATTTGAAATATAAAGTTTTATTAAATACCACATTCTGCCACTAATTAGAATGTTAGTATAATATCAGTATGAGAGAAAGTAATTTTGTCGCATAACTCGAGAGAAAATCAGATAATAAAAATTCATTCTGTATTTCAGAGACCTCATGAACGTATTTTGACACACACATATAAATCCTTATTTATGGAGTATTACCACTACTACTGCGACCCACCATATTTATTAATATACTCCTCAGGCATTACGACACTTACTAATTGAACATCTAAGGGTTCACTCAACCGATACGTCACTCCACAACTTCCTCACCTTCCGAATTTAACAGCCGAACGGTTTTTTCTAAAGGACCAAAACCTTAATCAAAGACGCTCCGGGGGAGTGTTATTAATTCTTTTCCACTTTTTAATTATAAAACTTTCAGTGGTGGGTGGTGGCGCAAAAGACACATCTGGTCATCAATAAGAAAATAACGGTCGAAGGTAAAGAACTCTAAAGGAAATAAAATTTTATTACCCTTACATAAATCGCGAAATTTATTAAGTGGATGCTTCGATCAAAAGTGAATGTCGACTATTACGTGTACTGGATTTCAATAAAGCACACTAACATACACACTAGAACTAATTTTGATCACGGGTAAAAAGGCAAACATCAAATCCATTTTTATTGAAACAGTTTACGCATCGATAAGTCCCCCCATAAACACATAAAATTATTGGCAATAACAACAAACACGACAACAATTAAAACGACTCCACTCGGACTAAGGACGTCAAACTACTCACGCGCTGTGTAGTTAGGAGAACTACTTTGCTAAGGCTCTCCACCGTACAGATTGTGTTTCCTCATCGGCATAAAACACAACGCAACCCATTTTTACGGGGCTGAATCAAAATCTCGAATCGTAAAAGACTTCCATCGTATAATATTAATTGACATTATTATTTTTTTTCATCAACATCGACAATCTGCGGTAAACTTTTATTGGCGATTTGGAGCAAATCGACCGTCGGCCTTGCACCGTAAAAATTAAATGTCGACAAATTAAACTTTTCCCACGTAATTTTTATTACTTTCACGCTCGGCCTTGACGACTTAAGCCAAGTACCACATAAGTGCGTGTGTGTGTGTGTGTGTGTGTGTGTGTGTTTGTATGTATACAATAAAAATGAAAAGATGAGTCCTCGTTAAATGGCAGATTGTGAAAGGAATCCCCGTCTCCGTCGTCGTCGTCATCCTCTGCCACGGAGTTGCGTCATTTTTTGCAATTTCAACCAAATTTTAAAGTCTAGGAAATCCTAGAAAATATTTGTCCCCCCGTAAAAGTTTTGGAAATCTTTTCTTCTTCTCCAGAAAGTTATTACATCCATCGGGATGGTTCGTGATGTTCGAATTGGGAATAGTTTGAAAGAAAAGTTGGTCCGATCGAATGCATCCGATCGCTTTCCCTTTTCTATCCGGCAATAAAAGCTTTCGTTCGAAACGTGGCGGATATCCCGTCGCTATTTACCGTCACAGAAATTGGACAGAAACAAACTAAAACTGAAACTTTGAAATTTACCCTAGCTGGTACCTGGATACCTGATCCGGAAACTTCTTCTCGTACACAACAACAAATTTTTCCTAATCCCGGTAAATTTGATCAGATCGATCGGATAATCGGCGCGCTGATCGAGGAAAATATCTGCCTAACGACCGGTAGCAGTGACGGCTAATCTTCGTCAGAGCATGTAAGCCCAATCTGGCCTATTAATTTCCATTTTCTATTTAAGGACTCGGCTATATAAACAGAGAGATGTTTTTATGGAAATTGCATAACAATTCCATGATGTAACAACTTCATTAATCTGAAAAACTCGAGTTGTGAAAGAAAGAGACTGAAGAAGTGGTGTACTTGTGAACGGTGGTAGTACATCGCCAGACAGAACTTAAAAATATGTAAAACAGAATTTTTTGACGGCAAGGCGGAACTTGTGGTAGTTATTGTAATATTAAATAACTTAAGACCGAGAAATTGTATAATATTTCGGAGAATCGCAGCAGGAATAAATAGGCCTCCACTGAAAGTTATAACCAATGTTCTTGTCTACAAGTACTATTTACAAGAGTAGTGTCTAGGAAATAATTTAAAACTAGAGGTAGTTCATTTGAAGGTTTAATAACTTTTACAACGTTTCGGGGAATCGTAATATAGCAGGAACTGTTTTCTATTCAATAGCAATAAATCTATTCATCGTAGGCTGCAAAGGATGCTACCAGAGAGAATAGTAAGTAAACTTTTAATCTTCGATTCCTAAGCTCTGCTACAAAGTACAATTACGTTCTTTGACGCAATCGAAAAGGCTCTGTAGTTCTTATCGTGTAAATATTATATACCAAAAGCCTGTGTGGTACTCTACTTAAATTATCAGGAATGTATACCCGTGCAAGTTAAGTCTCCTGTACACCAAACATTCAACTGTTGTGATATGCTAATCTTTTATTGAGCGTATAAAAAAATAAATTATCCCAATACTTATTGAAGCAGTTGTGAAAAAAATCTGTCAACCTTTTATTTAATACATAATTAAAATGCGATGTGAAGAAAATAATACGTCGTCGTGGAAGTCATTCAAAAGCAATGCACATGTGAGCCTAAATCGAATTTGATTGTATCCGGCAAATGGAGCAGAAAATAAAGCACACAAGTCTGGTCGACAGTCCAAAAACTATTACGTATATTAATAATCTACTCGTGTAACAATAAAAGTTAACGGGAGGCCGTTTACTCGAGCACATGTGCCATGTGTTGAATATAAAAAAAAATAATAATAATAAAAAAACGCGACGTTAACCGCCGAAATTTTTCTTACTGAGAAACATACGCACTCAAGTGAGAAGTACAATGGAGGAGAACACGAGGAGAAATTCATCACGTGCGGGGACCGATTTAACCGTCTGTAGCAATTAAAATTTATGTAAATCAATTTTGAAACGCAAAGTCCGACCCGTGGGTGCCAATAAATTCGTACCAAACAAAGGAAGTCGGTGGTAGGCAGGGACCCAAGTCCAAAAGTAGTACACGGGGAGGCGTACATTAACGGTAAACAAACAACCCGAGCAATGTGAAGTAAAAGAGGAGGGAAAAAAAACACTTGGAACCTCGTGCGAGGGTGGAACCTCCCAGGCCGGGGTGAATTGCCTTGGTACTCACACCGAGTACCCGGTTCCAGCGTCCGTTCACTTCCACCTCCCCCAAAAAAAATTACATTGTTTATGTGTTAGCGTATAAACATACGTTTGAAAGTAACGAAAAGTCGGTTTCGAAAAGCGACAAAGTTAAATCACCACATGACCATTTTGAATAAATTTTCTGACGTTTTTACATGGTACAATTTCATTTTTCATTTTTTTACTGTGGTTAGGGCGTGGACAAAATAATAACCTGTACGAATTGCGTTAAACAATGAATACATACTTATATTTAAAAGCTGAGTGCTGGAGTCATAAAAGAAGTAACAACACTGGCGCAAATAACAAACGTGTGAAGACACCAAAAGTGACAAGAACCAGGGTGCACTTTTACCAACAACATAAGTAACATCAAGAATACTACTGCCAAAAGTAATAACAGTAGTAGCACCAACACTACAAAACGGCAAAAAACAACAATTGTTATTATAATAATCATAAAAGCAACGGTTGTGCAAACTGCAAAAATAGTAACATCAGCAGCAGCAACGGCAGCAGTAGTAGTAGGAGTAGTAATAGCTGCCAAAAGAACCCGAAAAGCAGTAACATCAGGAGTAGCACCAACGGCAAAAGTTACGACAATAGAAGCTGTACGAACAACAACAACACATTGATCCGTGAAACGACGAAAGGAAGGCTCGGGTCAACCGGAAGTCAAACGGACAGGCCAACATAACTCCAGGTAGTGTCGTACATAAGAAAATACACCGGAAACTCCAGCGGTGAAACGGCCGGGGGATATCTCTGAATATCGAGCCTCTTAAGGACCTGTGCTATGAAATTATCAGAGATTTGCATATCGTACCATCTACTTCTGTCTGATTTATTCCTACCTCTGGACGAACCTCCCGTCTAAAATTAATACTCATCAATCAATTATGTTTGTTAGACAAGTGAAAACCTTCGGTATCCAACCGTTCGATTTGAATATTCAATGACACACTGGGACGTGTTGTACGCGGGAGGAAACGAGTTCAACGTTTACTCGGACTTTCCTTTAATTAATTACCAGCGATCTGAGATCTGCCAAAGATCTAATTTAGAAACGCGAGGTGTGTTCGATATAGTTCCACCACGAAGGTATTCGTCATCATTCGAATTTAATGGATTTTCTGTCTTGTAACGAATACAAATTACAACTACATGGGATTTATAGAGTTGTATTTGTCTGGTTCCAGCTTTTGCCCCCTCCCTACTCCCTTCCCCCCGTCTAGGTCCTTCTATTGTTACTTTAAATCAACCAATTCTAATTACGCGGACATCAACAATAACAATTTTTGTATCGCATTTTTTGTTCCCTGAGAAGTAATTAAACGTGTTAATGTCTGTCAGAGGATACCTGCATAGTTTGGTTGAATGACGAAGCACCGGGTATTTATGTATAAAGACCAGTCAAGGTGTCGAAACTACAATTTTTCACAACTATAAGAAAGTAGTATTCAGTTCAACTTATTCTTATATTAAAACTTAAGTTACTGTATTTACGTACTCAAGTAACAACAAACTGTCTTTGCGTTTATGTGAGCTTCTTAAACCAGGACTACAGGGTAATAACCCCGGATGAGTCGGCATTGTCATCTACGATCCGATTGACGATTAATAAAAATTCTTAAGTCATCTCCTACGTAAAATAATGAAAGATCAAGTCTATCGATCGGACGTAACGACAAATTTCAGATGCGAATCGACGAAGAGAAAATTAGTTTAATGATGTTGACGCCATTTCTAATTGGTAAAAAGCGACGGTTGACGAGTACTCGGGTACACACGACTACCACCATGGGAAAAAGACACTTTTCATTACTTCGACCGGATGCTCCGATTTAAAAATTACCATGTTTCCGGTTTGAAAGATCATTAAGACAAATTCCGGGTATTTCGCGTGCGTTCGGTGTGTTCATGCGATCGAAACCGTTACTTAAAATTACAGGTACTCAGACTCAGGTACCGATGAGGGTGCTGAACGATCGAGTCTGAGCTGACTTCTCGGGATGGTTGCCGTTGTACATGCCCCAAAGCAATGCAGATCACGAAAACAAGAATTTAGGGTTACCAAAACCCTCAAATAAATTGATTTATTACTTCGTACATCCATTTGCAGCCCTAAAAGTTATATTTCACAATTTAAGGCCATCATTTTTTTGTGTTCACTCAACATGGTCCGGCAGTACGTTCCATCCACTACTAACTAACCTGTTATACTTACTAAATACTATCTCCTGCTTGATAAACCACATTAAACAATTTGACATAGTACCACAGTGATGTATAGATAAAGGGATACTTTCATTCTACTATTATTTTATGTCTGATAGTGATCCTGAATCCTGTTGTTAAGTTCCTCTACTTTTCATAACTCTTTTTTTTATATGTTTGTATTGTGTTGTAGTTAAAGTGTGTATTTCTTTGCAAAGTAATGGTACAGTAGTGGTACACAACATTCATACTTTTCATAACTTCTTGCGTAGGGTTATGATAATGGTTTACCCCTCGCCTGACCTTGTCTTTGTTCTGCATCTGTCCAATTTGACTTCTCTACCTCCCTTCACATTTTCTCCTTTCACATTTTCCCTGTAGTGTTAAAGTGTAGTTTCTGTTATTAATTGGCTCTGTTGTACTCATGTTGAGTTTCGCGAGCGTTTATTTATGATGGCGATTCCATTTTGCATTCGTGGAGTCCGTAATTTGTATTTCCATGAAATGTCAGGCATCGTATCGACTTCTCCCGTGAATTCCATTAACCCTTTTTTCCAGGTTTCTGGCGACTCTCTGCATGGCCTGGATCGTGGTTCGAAAACAGAAAGTCAAAATTTTAGCTCCGTGCTGGACCAGAACCGTTCGGCGTGACTCTTTTCTTCTCGGCACCTTTTTTCTCCGCACACCATTCCCGGGGGAGAGGGTAGCACAGGTAGCAAGATACTCGATATAATTTTTTTCAACGAATCAGCCGTTTGAAAGCTTCCTCTCGGCTTTATTTGAACGTGACTTGGCGGGAATACATAAATTTTTAGCTTCGTAAGACAAAAATAAATGTTGTCAGGATCTGATTAAGGGATGGACGCTTTTGTGTTCGGGGTAGAAAAAAAAAATAAGCAGTATGAAACGAATCCGGGCCACGGGAATGTGCACATCACCGGGACGTACGAGATGAAAGATGAATAAACGCTTTTGAAATTTATAACGAAAGTAAAATTAATGGCGGTGACAGCATGTACAAGCGATAGCTAAGGGAAACATTTTTAAAAATCTTGTATAGGGAAACATCCGGGTGAAAAAAAAATGGAAACACTCAGGCTAACGCGTGCCGACAAATCGCAACGTACGCGTCGATTGCTATCTGTTCCATCCGTTAAATCGTACGGTTGGCAACTTTTATAGAAGTAGAACACGTTCGCCTAGATTAACCCGGCGAAGCACCGAACACGGAAAAGAAAAAAATAACGAAAAATTAATTAAGCCATAACCGGAGTGTACTCGAAGAACGTGAGTGTCTTTGAAAGACACGATAAAACCGTACGTACAAAGAGCTGAAAAGTTTTCACTTTACATTTTTTAAATGCTAAACTTCTGTGTACCGAACTATTCGCGTGGCGAAAACAGTTTTACGTGATACTAGAAAAAAGTTTACAAAGTTGAACGGGTGGGAGAGAGTAGTAGAGAAGTTTTAGCGGGTAGGATCCACCACTTTCAATAAATTTGAATAAATTTTATTGAACGTGTTGTTGCAGTTTTTAGGGAACAACATCAACTTCATAAAACGTACAGAGTAAACTTCATCGTGGAACATTAAAAATATGAGTAATTGCTTTAGTAAGTACAGATAATTTTCATTGTAGGCATTGAATACTATGTATTCTGTAGCAAAGCTACTCCTTTTATTTTCCATTACTACCTAAAAAACAATTTAAATACTTACACTCTACATTAATAAACATACTAATTTATTTTTCCAAAAATTTTAAGCGGTTTATTTATTTATTTATTCCGTCTTTCGGAAAAAAGTTTATCAAGATGTATGAAATATAGAGCGATGATATAGTATATATTATTATATATATAATGTATTATCTTGTGAAACTTTAAGGTTGACGTAATATCGAATGTGTGCCTTCTATAATTTATTTTGTACAATAAATCTCCTAAATAAATTGAAAATATATTACTCTGTTTTTCTCTATATCGTATACGACATTTAGAGTCAGTAATATGTACAAAATCACATGACATAATACAAAATATAAGTTGTGTGTATAAATATATTATTGTACAATTCCTGACAGTTGTATTCTAATCGCTTTGATATTACGATTATTTAGGTCGAACTTTTTTCTTCGACTCGCTCCTTCTGTTTCCCGACAAAATCAACAGTCACCCCGTCATGAGAGCCTTTTTTAATCCGTTCCGGATTTTCGTACCAGTTTCCGCGAAAACGCGCGCGTACCCACGAGTTGCCCGTCACCGTGACCGCGCTCCTTTCTTTACAAACTAATTAGCTGTAATTTGAAAAATCTGTCAAACGGTAAACTGATGATTAACAACCCGGCCGGGAGAGAGACCGTGTCAAAAAGGGTGAGTGAAACGCGTGCGTATCATTTTTTTATTAAATAATTAATTCCGCGCCAAATCCAAATGAGATTAACCGTCCGCAGAAAACGCGTTCGTCTGTTCAATCAAAACCCCGGCGGATTAATCAATTTCAATTATTTTCATTTCGTTTCATATTTGTTTAAAACTTATTTCCGATTAGTTCGGGGGGATGATTTTAGTTTGTCGGGGATGGCCAACACGTCTCCATCGACGGTCGACCCCCGTGTAGCAAAACTACCCGTCAGGCCCCTCCGCCGAACCTGTCGGAAACTTTTCTTTCTTAATTAATGGGATTTAACATAAAAGATAAATTAAGTAACAAAAATCCATAGAGAATTTGAAATGTTTCACTTAGTAGTTACCCTTACAGTGTGTAGAGTATATTTACTGTAGTAGAGTATACATATATAATATATTACTGTAGGATATGTATACTGTAAACAGTTAAAAACAAGATATTCTCAAACTTCCTCAGACGTCATTAGTACGGCAGAGATCGTTAGAATTTCTATGGCCTCCGACCTCGTCTGTCAATCACGGTTGAATACTTTTCCTTATTAACATTACTGATTATAACACTTCAATAAACGTTGGAGTTTAATATATGAAAGCAATATTCATAACCGTTCAATTAATCCGTCAAAATTTTCTCTTTGTTTGTAAAAATCGGGTGGTAGTCCCCTGATCAGGAGGAGTACACCGACGTGAACGGTGTGAGTAGTGCGACTAGTGTGACCGGGAGTGGTACTTACAACTATTTAACAGGCCTCAAATTAATTAATAGAATCTATGTTGCGCAGTCAAAAGGAATTAGAATTAATGCGAACTAATCTTAGAATTAAAAGGGTAGGATTAACTCGTTTTGAGAAAATACCGAACGTGATAGTTTTCACGCTGCCCCCATGTATTGATCACCAATCGAGCATGACTATCAATTTACATTATCCATAAAAAAACTATTCCAATAACACCGGTAGTTGACTAAGAGTTGCGTTTATCGCTTTGCTTCCAGTTCATGATGGAGAGCTGCAGAACCACAAAACGGAGACTTCTTTCCCCGCTAGTTTGAGTAAATAGTTTTCAATAGTTTAGCAGCATTCCAAATGAAGTCATTAGACAAATGACGTAACAGATTTAATTTGAAGTTGTCGACGGTTGAAAAAACTGAAATTGTACATAAGGAACCCATGAATCATAAAGTTTTACGTAAAAAGGATTAAACTATCGGCGGAACTATTCAGGTCCTGGGCAACTATTTCCGTTTATTCCATTCGGTTCATTGTAATTCCCCGAACGGGTACGACGGGTATTGATAAATTTGTCGATTCATCACATTTAAAATCTCCCATTAATAAATTATTAATAATTTAATTTTAATCCTCCACGGCCGTGTATTTTCGTTCGCTTCGTAAACATCGGGACCCGCCACTTAAATTCAAGGACTTTTTTGTCTTCTGCCACGTCGGTTCCACGCTCTTTTCAAGTGTTGCCCCTTACTTGTCGATTCATTCGTGGGCCAACTTACTCTCGATCGTGTGGTGATGTTTTCTGTGGAAATTTTGTCGACCTTTGACGATGCGCGACAACTTTCGGTCGCTGATTATTTCCACTCATTCTTTTCTAACGAGTTCCTTAATCTACCAGCTATTTATCCGGTTCTACAGTTGACGCGTTGATGTGAACATCACAAAGTCACGGTACCTCACCTCACTTGTGTGTGTGTGTGTGTTCATTTATTGCGTCGAACACATGTTACACCTGCAAAACAGTCCAACGATCCATCACAATATGATGTGAAGATGTGCGATGCTCTTTCGATACATGACATCCACGGTATTTAAGTTTCATCAACATCATCACACTAGTTGTGATAACTTGACTCCATCACCACACCCGACAGTGATTTACTTATTTAGTAAACAAATCTTGCCAAGTAACTACCGAATAATCGTGATGTTGCCCTTACAGGTTCATTTCCATGTGCGCACCGTCACATCAGCAACCTACACGCCAGCCAAAGTGAAGAATTGGCTCGTCACAAGTTAAAAACCTCGATGTCGTTAATTTACTTATGTAACTCATCAATAATACATAAAGTATCACTTGTACGACCGACTTCTTTGTTACTGGTACGCCATGTACTTTCTTCCCTTTTTCTTTGTTTCTCCTTTTTATACTTTCTCCGCTTTCTTCACACTCTCCATCTTCACACCTCTTTTTTCCATCTCCCATTGTTTCCGCAAAAGGAACAAAAAAACCAAATTTCTAATGAAACCACTTTTTATGTATTTCTAATTGATTAATGGTTTTAATTACACACCCGGAAAGACAGTCGGTTTTCCCGTACTTCCCGTACGTTTCCTCCCGGTCTCCCGTTCGACCTACTCAGGCTTTTTCTTTGTCTCTCTTTTTACGTTCATCGGGTGTTCGTAATAAACGGCATGAATTACTTATTATTTTTTCCCGGCTCTTTGGTTCATCCTGCTCGTCGGGAAACATCTTCTTCTTTTTTTTCCTTCCACGGGATTCGCCTCCCGTTCCCGCCGGCCTTTATGCTCCGGAAAATTCATTAAATGCCTTTTTTTTCGAGTGGCTCTCTACGGTGTTGCGGGGAGGAATTGAATTCTTAATTGCACCAGTGAAATCTTCATTATTTTAACTTTCCCGACGGACTCGCTCATTTTCACTTTCATCGCTACTTTCCAGAGACATTCGTTACATCCGCTCGACAAAATTCTTGACTTATTTTAAAGTTTCAGGTGGGACAGCACGAAACAGGAGGACACGCGAAGAATAGATCGTGTAAACATATGAGTCAGCATTTGTGTGTATTTTCGGCAGAGGTATCTGATAAATAACCGAATTATAAAATCTGTAACATACGGTTATTAATACTTAAGAAACTTGTACCTGATTACCTAAAAACTTAAATAATCCGCAGAATCCTATTGAAACAGATTATAAATAAAATATGCTGACCATGTGACAATTATTAATAATATAGTAGAGGGTAATTAAGGTAAGAATTACGAATGTTTATAAAAAATATAAAAAGGGAAGGCTGAAATAATAGAAAATCGTGGAACTTGAAAAGACCTAACATAAATTGAGCATTCCTACAGTTGTTCCTATGGGAATGCTCAACTTGCAAACTATAATATTCTGACATCAATTCAGAGAACAACATGTTGCTTTAATTTTGACTTAACTTATTTACATCTGACTCTAACGTAGACAAGTAGGAAAAATTTTAGTTGGCCTTCAACATTTGAATGTTTGTAACACCTACAGAACCAATGGTTTTCTCTTTCACCTTTTGTCAGTTCTAACTACGGGTTGTTAGTAACATCAAACAAAATAATCGAATGTATTAATACGAAGATACAACATGAAAGAGGTCACTATTGTAAGCCTCAAATTCAATGGTAGGCTAACATGACTCTGCTACTTTTAACGTTTCGCCTGTGACTACTGACAAGTCACGTGGTCACGCATTCTCAGCTACTTTTTCCCGTCAGGTATCCAGGTGCATCCAACAGTACCAAGACCGTTCAAGCGCACTTCCACTGTACGGAAAATTATCTATTAATTATGTGGCCGCCACTAATTTCATCTCTACAAAATTGAATACCCTCCAGGTTGGGCGTTCTTCTGCCACTTCAGCGATTCTTCTACGTCCACGATTTCATTTGCAAAGTGCCCCTTTTCTTTTGCCAATACAAACTGATGATTTCCCCACAGCGTTTCTTTCCCGTTCCTTGTCATTTGCGGCGGTTATGTTGTTGTTGTTGTTCTCAGTTGTTTCTGTGTAATTTCGTTACTTTTTTGTATTCTTGTGTATGTATGCGTGAAATTAAACTTTAAACAAAGCCAAGGAAAGGTTCCCAGAGGGAATGTTGCATTTTAAATACCTCACTTAACAGACACCTGACAGGGAAATTACGTCTCGGAGCGCTGATTCCATAATTTGTTTGAATTGTGCACAGACACGACAGACAAAAACTGGACAAAATCAATTAGAACCTGCTTGAACCTAAACGAAAGAGTTGTAGAACATAAAACAGTGCTCCCTTCAACAAAAAAAACTTAAAAAAAAAGAGACCATGAGAGGTGTAACAAAAGGCAAAGTAATTGGAGAAGAAGATTAAGTTCCGAGGCAAGTTATTCTCAATAAAAGAAAAATGAGTGAAAAAGAAAAAATGAGTAAAAAGAAATGGTGGCAAGGAGTAATAAAACAAATTAATAGTGTTATTAAATAAGTGCCTATAAAGCTGTAAAACCAACAGCATGGAGTGTTTAACTTAATTCTAAATTATGGCGAAAGCTCTTCTCGGATTGAGTACATAAAACTATTCGGGTCCGTTTCCGCCAGCACAATTCTTATGTAATAACTTCCGCAGGAATGGTCTCTAATTGTCCTCCAATAAAAAAATTCAACACTTGAATTACATCCTATTTAGGTACAATAAAGTGAAGAATAAACAAGGGGTGAGAAACATAGGAACATAAAACAGTTCCAATCTCGTGTACCTCCTGGTTTTATACCTGAAATCGATTGTCTGCATTGTTTCAGGAACTTTTAAACGTATGGTCGACTACTGAGGTTCTTTGAATCAATCTGAGCATTTTTTTCTATTTCCCTAGTTTTCTCGAAAGCAGAGACGAATCAATCCCACTGTCCTGAGCATCAAATCTCAGGTTCCACTTGTACGTAAGCAAGTGTCCAGCAGGACCGGTTCCAGTCAAAGTAAAATTTCACCAGCTAATAAATTATCAATCAAATTACATTAAAATTTAATTAAAATAAGTCCCGCGAAAAAGGACATTAACCATTTTGCCAAAATAAATTGCCTTTATTTACATAACAAATGATTCCTTTCCATTTGTCTTTTCGAATCCGTGGGGTTCTACACACACAGGTTCGTGCAGGTTCAACAAATCGTCAGAGTCCCCTAAAAATTCAATGGCCCTGTTTATTAAAAAAATAAATTAAGTCGTTAGTGAGCGTCTCGAGAATTCGAAGCCTATTAACTAACTAATTATTATTTAAAAGAATCATAGGCAGTTACAATAATGAAATCCGGATTTGTTTCTCTCGAAATGTTGTTTTCCAAATTTTTTTTAATGTCATTTGCGTCCGGTCCTCCAAGTTCCCGTTAATAAATTAATAATATTCTAATAGATACGATGTCAATTAAAAAGTTCCCCGTCGTTCGAGACTATTTTTCAATGAAATGAAATGAAAATAAAATATTAATTGCTAAATAACGGCATTAAACTTTTGGAAAATTTAGTCTTCGTTTCCACACTTGTATTATGTTAGCCACAGAAAACATGTTTTCTTGTATTTTCCAGTTCGAGGAAATTCCCATTGTTACTATTTAACAGTTGTAACACAACAGCAACAGTAGAGTTACTTTTTTATCTTTATTTAGAATAAAAAGAGCACAGACACACACACACACACACGGAAGTACGTGATATATTTGTTACACTTCCTCCATTTGTCTTCCCACTCTCGAACGAAAATCCCATTGTTTCAATATATATCCAGATTATTAAAACCGGGTCCTCGGACAGAAAGGTAAGGAGAGAACAAACAAAATTTGGGTCGGATCCGTGCAATTCTAAGATGGCGATGAGGTTTACTTTTGATTTCCCGATGAGCGAATAAACACGACTCGGACAGGCGTGAAGTCTGTTTCACGCGCTGCGATTTTCTATTAGAATAAGAGTAATAGTCTAATTAAGGACTCGAGTTATGATTCGAAATTAAACCAAACAGTGAGATGTGTGCTCGTCGGAGGAACTCTTCCACAATTCAAACACGTCTAATGTAAATCTAAGTCCGAGATGGAGTTTCGGTAAAACAACAAATTAAGCTTCTAGGTTCATGTTGTGTGACGCTACCAATTCGAAACTTATAGATTATTGCCTAGAAAAAAATAGACACACACACACACATACCCGACCCTTAATCATAACTCCCGGTATTATCAGTTGAATTGAAAACTCCTGAAATATCGCTAACGTTTAAAACAAATTAAAATCCATTAGAGTGATAACACAGGTAGAAAGTTTGTTTTATTCGTGGAAACACTCGGTCCTCACGTAAAGTATTAAATTGAAACGATTTACATAGGAGAAAAAAAATGGAAAGGGAGGGAATGATTGATAGAATGAGATAATTAAAACGAGTTGTTGCTTAGAGTGCTTCATTCCTCCTCCGGCTTATCTTCGAAAAACAAATATAACATTTATTTATTGTACTTTGTTTTTCTAATGAAGTGCACCACTCACTCCTACACCCCAGTATTAATAGTTCTTTGTATGTAAAATTTATAAACAGATGATTTCCTTTGCATCACTTCTGTGTAATAATACTAGCAACTTTACTTCATATATTAGTCGAGTATTAAAACCGATCAGACCAATCAATCGATCAGGTTGACTACCTGAAATCGCACAGGTGTCTTTTCCTAGGATCCGAAATGACGCGCATTCGACGTTGGAATTTATCCTTGAGATCGAACCCACCAGGTATTAATGTTAAAGCAAAGGTGCTCGAGTAATTGTACACTATTACCGGCCATTAATGGCAAATATGTTGATTGTGGTGAGTTGGGAGGGAGTTCAATTACGCAAAAATCGAGTCTTAAGTGGCACTCATACTTAAATTGATTCATTAGGACATTTAATAAGTTACATAGGCCGAATTATTATAAAGTTACGATAGAGAGAGAGAGAGAGAGAGAGAGAGGGAGGGAGGGAGGGAAGAGAAAACTTCACGATGATCGGTAAGACACGAATTTCTAGTTCTTAAGGGCACGATTAACTATACTAATGATGCTTATTATGTAGTTAATTTTCAGGATTCCGTCTTACATTTATGTAGATTCTGTACAACAAACTTGAAAGATTGTACTTAGGCACCTTATTTGTTAACTTTACTCGGGGGCAGAAGGTGCAGTTATACAAAACTGAAAATGTTAAAGTAATTAAACTCTTTCTTAATCGAGCTACAAGAACTATTTACTTTTCTTCTCCACCCGACCGTGTTGATTTTGTTCACTTAGCGTTCGTACCCGTTTCGAACATAAAGTTCAATTCATCATCATGGAGGTACGCGAAGGGCAGGAAACCCAAAAGAAGGCGTTCACCAATACGAACGCCTTTAACGCAGGCATAAATAGAAACAATCACACGTAAAAAGTGATTTATTTCCCAGGTGAGAACTTCCGAAAACGGCAGCAGTGCTTATAGAGCTACCTAGAGCTACTAATGGCTAATGAAGCGCATTCGAGTCGGGTAAAAGGGGGCGTGAAAACCATTTAAAAGCGAACTTGTAATTAGGCAGATTTTTTTGACGGATCCTCTCACCCGAAATTTCATTTTTTTTCTTCTTTTTCTTCTTCTTCCTTTCAACTTATACGCCTGTCTTTGAAAACGGTGCGTAATGATGGTGGTAACCCGTCACAGAACGTTCCAAAGATTCCCCCACGATTTAAATTGCTTTGTTGGTACCCACCGGGTTCGAAATCTTCAGGACTAAGCCACCGGTTTGCCGTACACAACAACTTAGAGGTGAATTTAAAAGTTATACATATTACTACTCGCGAAACTAACATTAGCACCAAAACATGACCTATATGTTGACAGTTCAATAATTGTAATTAATTCATTTCTACTAGTGCAGTACATTTACAAAAAAAAATATAATTAATATTGATGTGCGGTTATTTATAACTTTTTATTAGTTATTTATTTTTCTAGTCGTTACTTAAGGCTGAAACATTCAAACACGTCCCTTTTCCTTTATTTTCCTTTTTAGTAAATTATTAAAAGATATATTTGTAATATTTTTACTTCTATTTTACTTTATTTAAGTGAATTTTATAATTTTCTTCACCTGTTATTTTAACCTGTTGTTATTTGTTATTTTGTTTAAACATCGTTTCAACGGAATCTTTGAGAATTCGAATCAGAATTTGAATCCCTGAAACATTCGTAACCTACTATTTTTCCTTTAAATAAATCCGAAAACGAGTTGTACGAATAATTTGGACCCACATCTTTCATTTGAATTTTAATCATATTTATTTTTGCTATGTAGAAAAAGCAAATATAATGCTTTGAGTTTTGAGTTCGCACAGGTAGTCGACCAAAACCAATTACGACCGGAAGTGTCCACCAGTACCGGAAGGTTTAACGACGCAAATATAAAACATTTCACTTTATTTTGCTTCAACATGTCTTGTTTAATACGACTCTGACGTCATAATTGAAATTTATGCGACAAGAACCACCGACTTAATATGTCATCTCCGTGTTTATTCTTCGTCTGATCTCTCATTCGTTTTCCAGGCCGAATGATCGACCCGAAGTAGTTTTTCGATCGGACCGTCTGGATTTTTCCAAAAACGAGCTCTAAATTGATTGCTCCCGACCGATTCCTTCCCGACAAACTTGCGATGCCATGTGTTGCCGCCTCTTTTAACTGCATTCGGGTTAAAGCACGAAATTAATGAGTTCATAGATCATTTTGTAAGTGTGAGGTGCTACCCGTGAGCCGTTCACTTGAGTCCAAACTTAACTCGAGTTAATTGCCATTGCCATTGCCTACTTACTCGCATTCCCGGGGATCACCACCAGTGTCCAGCCGAAACGATTTGTCTTACCTGTGAACGAAAGAGAGAGAAAATGCATTTTAATAATATCGTATATTAAACTATAGTAATTAACCTGAGTTTTCGTGTGCGCACTAAATGGTGGAAACCTTAAAAAAAAATTACCACTTTCGAACGGGGTAATTAAAACGATGGTGTCAAACCAACGAACGAAAGTAAGGAAGCCGGGCAAATCGGACAAGTCGATTCGTAAATTATTCTTTATTAACTGTGTTCGTCCTCCTTTTACGAAATCTTCCATTTTGGTTACTCGAACGGTAATTAATGGTGTGGTTAATAAATTAAACGCAAATTTTTAATTAAAAGGACCGCCACAGCCACCGCCGCCGCTGTTGATGTATCAATAACGGAGAGGAAAAACCGTACGTAATTCCTAGCAAAATAAATTAAATGTGGAAAAACCTTATTAATAAATAAACGTTACTAATGTGGGAAATTCGAACTGTTGATAACAACAATCAAATAAATCCTCATTTGTTTTTCCCCTGGTTCGTCCAAAGGAAGGGGGATGCTTCGAACGTGACGGAGAAGAATCCCAGGCTGAGCTCAAGAAAATTAAACGTAGAGAAAACATTGACTTAAACTGTTCGTCGAGGTCGATGGGGGGGGGTGGCTGGGTGGGGGCGTTGAGAGATGAGATTTCACGGTCTATCAAACTGTCCGTAGCAGAGAAAACAATGAAATTATTACACCTCAAAGGGAGAGACGTGGAAGAAGAAAACCTGAACATAGCGAACTATAAAATAGAATTAATTGAAACAAACAAACGTGAAGGTAAGTCAGGGGCGGAAGCTCGCAACTCCGGGGGTAAAACTATCCCAACTATCGGGAAACGAAGGAAAAAAAATCAATCGACTTCTTCTGTTGTTCCTTCGGCCGAGTTTGGTCCGTTCTCGATTCCTCCGCCAAGGATCCTCTCGATTCCACGTCTTCATTATCGGAATCTGAAAATTGGTTCTTCTGTGCGTGACAAATTTGAGTCGTGGAGTCACCGCCTCAATCTCATTACAAAGCGAACACGATTCATATATGCATTTTTTATGAATTCGACATTGGAGTACGTTGAATAACAATAATGTAATGAGTGCGAGAGGAATGCCTAAGGGGAAAAGGGAAAATCTCGAACAAAGTAGTACGTGGAGGTAGAAAGGCAGCAATGAACGAAAACAACACGGGTGAACTTGCTAGGCCGCGGCCATTGAAATTTTCCAATGTAGCAGAAATATCTGTACGATGTGGGGACACCACCGACGGCAATGCAATAACTCAACACAACTTGATGCATTTCTGTTTGTGTTTTTATTAAAAGTGCACAACAACAAGCGGGAGACCATGCACACCTGCATTAGCATATTTATTGCAACATATTTAAAGTTCATTTTTCGAGTTACCTTACATGGAAAAGTGCAATGGAGACGCATATCTAATTATAATGATAAGTAACGCTTATAACAACTATACTGATTATAATATAAACCAAATAAAATTAAATAGCAATTAATTAATGTAGAGTTATTTATTAAAATACTGCTCGTCAATCTAACTTTTAAGAAAAATAAGTCACAGACATGACGGAGAAGTATAAAAGAGAGAAGAACAGGTGACTGAGGTACCTGTTCAAATTAAAAACGGGTAAAAAAACTGATAAGACGACTTAAAATCTCATCAATCAGAAGATTACAATTGAAGTTGAAGACTTTTAACTTCTTCGTTCCTTTGGCTTCGTAATCATGTATGTCAACCGAAGATCGTTTCCCCCATAAATCAACAAATAAGATCAATTACACCAATATAAACCAGACTAAATAACTATAAAATGTATACAATGCATGCAGTTGACGAATAAATAATTTCCAGAATTAAATAGAAATAAAACCGAGCTGGGGAAGTTGCAGTGCAATAATACAAATATAATATCGTCCACTTCATTTTAGCTGCAAATTTATGTTATACAAAATTCCGTAATATAATAATTTTTTCCAGGTACAAAGACATCGGAAGCATACATATACACCCTATGGACTATTCTATTTAAAATACTCAATTACTATAATTACCGCACTCAATCACCCGAAGTTGAACTTGTGACAATGCCAAACTATCATTCACCGAATACTTTATTTACCTTCTTGCATTCCTGCAGACAATACAACTTCCCTCCTTTACAACTTTCTCCACCTCCCGAACACCACCATCCCCGAATCTATGAAATCGACAATAAATCCGAAAGACAATGTTTACCAGTTTCGACCGGCCAGCAGATTGAAGCAAAGGAAACAATAGAAAGGAAGCTCCTATGTAAATACAGAGAAAGTCATAAATTTTCTTGTGGATATAGCAGCCGAGAACTTCGCCGTAGAAATACTTTTAGAGAAATGAAAATTCTTGCTATGAATAAGGGTTTGTCACCCTAAGACCGAAATAAATCCTCATCTGCCCGGACCGAACAACAGAGAAATGATATACAGTTAACATGTAACTGACCTTGCGGTCCTCGTCGTCTCCGGACCGGGAGGGAAAGTAACTTTTCCTCGATTTGCATTGTTCTACTTCGTCCTAGAAGAGTGGCACAGACAATGAGAATATGGAAAGATACTCAGATGAACAGGTAACTAAGACAGAGAACACCCACCGGTCTAATT
Source organism: Polyplax serrata (assembly GCA_037055365.1). Classification (NCBI taxonomy): domain Eukaryota; kingdom Metazoa; phylum Arthropoda; class Insecta; order Psocodea; family Polyplacidae; genus Polyplax; species Polyplax serrata. Next base: position 8,121,478 of record JAWJWE010000038.1, on the reverse strand, counting down.
CGTCTTAGGTGGCATTAACTCGGACGTGAACGTGTCATTTCGACTCGAAAAAAAATTACTCCGGTATCCGGACGTCATACTCGAACGGAGTACTCGATTTCAGGTACGATAAACTAAATTTTTTCACCCTCCACTGCTCCCATTAGCCCACCTGAGTAGATCAGTCTGACTTCAAATCGAATTCCACGACATGATTTACCTGAATTATTTCCTACAGGTACTCGCTGCACCCGAGTTCACCGAGCGAATTATTCGCCAGGTACTGACCCAAGCAAAAAAAATTAAGATTCGGTTCTTCCAACCCGTGTACTACCCGTGGGTACTCCTCTTTATTATATTGTTCCTCACCTCGGGGGATTCATCTCCATGTTTGTGCTCGCATAAAACATGTCATTAATTTTAAATGTTAATTAATCTAAATGATTTCAATGTAAATTAGTATGGCGGCCGAGGTTTCGGCCATGGAAAAAATTATTTTTTTATTGTTATTGTTTTGCTACAACACTCGTCTTACGTGTGGCAACAAATTGCTACGAGTTTGTTTTTGTAGGAATTCATTCGAGCCACCAGTAGCAATCCCTCGTTCTCTGTCTCTTCCAGGGTGAACAACTCCCACCTCCTAATAACGATTATATTATATATCTTTCACGTCGTGTGTTCTCGTCTGTGTATGTAAATTTAATTCGTGGGTCGTCTGGTTCCCTGCACGTAGTCTCCAATTTCGCGTTACGGCGGAAATGACAGATTTTGGAAGATGGCAAAGAGTAGTAAGTATGAAATATAAGGCCTTAGTGTTGTATCAAGTGGACTTAGCGTGAGTCCCAGTAGGGTTACGCTACCGAGTAGCGCTTTAGACCTTTTACGTATAACGAAAAGTAAAGGACCTAAAGTTTCAACAATTAATAAAGGAGTAGCACTCTTCTGTACCATACACAGAACGTACCAAAACAGCTGTCAGTGTAATCATGAGGAGCCGCCTTTCCCCTTCCCAACTTCAAACTTGCTAACTAAACCATCGTCACATTGATCAGGTTCGAAATAATTCACTGGCAAACGTAAACAGGCATGTGTGAGAAGGTTGGCTTTCTCCTCAGGTTTCCCGGAGGCCCGGCGTGGGCCGATGCTAAGAAACCCCTTCAACAACTCCGTTTCTACGTGGGCTTCTTTAATGGCGTCTCGCTCTTAATAATGGCAAATTTTTAGTCTTGAATATTTACTTTTAACTTTCCGAATACTCGGAATTTCAATTTTAATATCCAAATTTGCTCAACGAGGCACTCGGCAGAGTAATTAACCGCTGAAAACTTTTGCTTTTCATATGGGAGATTTGCCTCTGAGATATCCGGTCGACTCATTTCCGGTTGAGGACTTGGCGGCAGTCAAGTCTCCGAGGGATGTCTCTGCCTGTCTGTTTGCCCTCGTTGACCGGATAGTATATCATTTATATGTCTTTTATAAGAACAATATATTTAATAATGTGCGTGTTGTGTGGCACGCCCTTCTGGTGCCTTTCCAACCTATCCAGACCAGACCTCTAGGCCCTTTTTAAGGGAAACCGAACAAAAGACTTTTCATTGACTGCCGACTAATACTGCGATGTATGAAGTTTGACTGAGTTTTGGTGTCCTTCCTTCCCGAGGTACTGAAACACACCAAATGGCGTCTCATCTTCCTAAATAATTTGGGGCCACCTCTGATACGTCAATACATAACTAAGTGATGCGAAATAATGACTGGTAAATTTACATTATTATGTTCACTATTTTTATATAATTCTTGTAGAATGTTTTCGCAATAATAGTATGTAGTACACCTTGTAGTTAACTTCATAGTATTTTAAATAATGTCTACCTGGAATACGGTACTCCTTGCCCAGTGCCCTCTTTCTAACTGTCAAAACAGTACAGCTAACTGTCTTATTCGTCATTTGTCTCTCTTTAGCCATGAACAAAACAAGTAAAATTTCCACGACGACCGTTACAACCGTTACTGCAATCGATTCATACTTTTAAATTAAAATAGGTGCAAAAAAGAATTGAATTAAAACGTGACGAGACGTTGAACGAAAAAAAAATACAACTGCACTGATTTCCTTCCATTTCTTGGTTAACTCCCGCGCCGCACTACATTGTAATAATGGCAGACGAAATCGAGGTGCAAATCGAAAAAACGCTGAAAGGAAAGATCGCGGAGGCAAAAGAGAGAGAAAAAAAAAAGAAACAACTTCGCAGCGAGAAAAATTACGGCCATTGTTGAGAGGCATTGTTGTGCAGCATCTCGCCAAATCATTATCATTTATTGTCAGAGAACAAAACACGAATTTAATAAATAACGCAAAAATGAAAGAAGCAGAACAAGAAGAAGAAGAAGAAGACGTACAAGAATAAGAAGAAAAAGAAGATGTGCACGATGCCCGAGAAGAAGAACTCGACAAAGTGTGTTGTTATTATTTATCATCTCTGATCGAAAGAACTTCTGCTTTTGTTTCGCATTCGTGCACTCAAGAACAGTTTCAATGAATAATGGCAGGAACTGTTAATACCAATTAATAAACCCTTTGGAACAAAGATATTTGCACATTTGAAAGGGTAATAAACACGAAGTGAATTTGTCGTTAGTCAACCCGAGAGAGCAATTTTTTTACAGTTTCAAGGTTTCACCTGTTAAATTTTAAGTTTTTTTTGCAGACTATTTGAAAATATCACTCTACACTTTGACGGTGGTTGCAGTACTCCAACCAGTGAAGAACCGGTACAACAAAAATCAGGTGAAGGTGACTCGAAAAAAACCCTAAGCTCAAGGAAAAAATTAAACAATGTTGGGCGATTATTTTGGTTGTACTTGATCTACGACATAACTACACTGAACTTGCAAGAGAATGAAACAGAGGCGGAACATTCGGAAAATAGAGAGCAGTAAAACCCACAAAATACATAAATAAGTACGACAAATACATCAGCGTACAAGCAGTCCCAAAGTTCCTGCAGAACAACACACAGGTCGAGCAATACACGAAAAATAACCTACATAAAAAAAAATAAACGGGGAGTTTGAGTGGCGGCAGAGAGACACGCCAGGAAACTCCATGGAAGATGGCACTTCTTTCTTCCAAACATTCGCTTCGGTTATTTTCTTTTTTTCTTCTTCGCCGTGGCAAAAAGTCTTCCAGTTAGTTTCCATCCGCGACTTAAGAAGTTAATATAATTTAATACGCACTTTAAACTTTTTTTTTACGTAATTCTTGAGAAACGTGAGAGAGCAGAGGAATAAAAGAGGAGATAGGAGAAATCCCCGTTTAACGTCTTGCAGTGCGCGATGCTTTTTGTACTTTCCTTCCAGTAATTCAATCCTTTCCCAAAGGGTTTCCTCTCTGGATTTATACAATAAATGTGCATATTGTGACCCTCACCTAGAGAAGTAAGAAGAAAAAGAAGAAGAAGCAGAAGGAATATTACCCTTCATCTGTCTTCCTCTCAGAGACAGCCTGGAACTTTCCACGTGTTGCAACCCCCTCCCTTTCTCTTTCTCTTTCTCTTGCGATGCTCGCCAAATTAGATTTTAGAAAATAGATGAAACCTTCAAGGACGGTTACGGCTCTGGCAAATAACATTTTTCCTCGGTTTTTAACAACGTGATACAACTGTACGACTCACATCTGGTAAGTGGCTGACAGAAACGAGTACCAGGAGAGGACCGCGAGACAGACAGGGACACATTTAAAATCAAACGGAACTAACAACTCTGACTGATGAGAGATGGAAACCTTAGAATTGCGGTACGGTAGACTTTTAACTTGAATTTAAGTTTTCTGCTTTATTACCTGAGTAGTAACAGAAACGACTATTTATACTATTTATACAGATATTCTTCGCGATGTCCAAATTTATAGTACCCTATCATTGTGGTTGATTTATATTAATGGAAAAAAAATAATTTTTTTGGGGAAGAGGGGACCTAGCTCGATAGCTTCGACCCATGTCGCTTCTTTATTTTCACTCCATTTCGTTCGTTTTACGACTTGCCCAACTCACCGGTTTTTCCATGGGCTTCTCCCCGTTCTCAAAACTTTCATAAAAGACAATGCCAATGGATAATGTAAAAACCGAAAAGAATAAATAAAGGCAACCGCAAAATCATTTTATTGTTCAACTTCTGACAAATAAATCAGAGCCGGTCGAACAACAAAACAATTTCCCATGGTGGCATTTCAGAGAGAACGCGTTTCTTTTCAATTTGTTCGATGACCTGCCGGGTAGTTCCCATAGGTCACGAGCTGCCTCCGTCAGGACCCGACTCCGGACGGAATGCCGGCACAGGTTCACCCGTGTGCCCGCCATTGTTCCATCACGTGAAAATAAAAATAAACCCGGTTCGTAAATGTCGAAATAGTTGGCCAATTCGACCCGACGTAACTTAAGACGTAACTTTCTATGGGAGTTAGCGGAAAACGTTCCCGTTGATTGTTCCACAGAGCGATAATAGAGGAACAAAGTTTTCTAATAAAAATTAATGTTGATATTCTCGCTTTTTCGTTCTTTCGTTTGTTCTTGTTCTTTCTCTCCTGATGAGTTCTCCGGTTGTTATGGATTTAACATGTCCCGGCAAGTGTCAAGCAGATAAGAAAACCGTGCACGTGTCATCTGATAGCGAACGACTAGCGTTGATTTATTGTCTTCGGCTTCCACGTCCCGGACCTGATCGATCGTTTGATCGCGTTCATCACATCACAGAGCCAACAGACACACGAATTCATCGAGAAACCACCAAGTGGAAGTCAAATCAACTTTGGGAATGAAGAATGAAGGTCGAATGTTAATGTAATCAAAACAATGAAGTCTACCGAGAGATGAAGGAAAAAACCGCCAATTACTGGTCTTTTAAACTCAACATTAAATCGTTGAATCAGGCGGAAAAGCCAAAAAAAAAAGGATGAGAAAAGGATATAAAAGGACAAAAAAGGTTGAATGGGAAGACACAATTAGTCTTTGTGGCAGTTGGAACGGCCCTTATGACGACAGCTTGCGTCAAAATTGAGACTTTTCTTTTTGTTATTGTTCCTTCAATTATCCCATTGAAGAGTATTTTTCACTTTGTTCTTACGTTTGAGAGATGAAAGGTTTTAGAAATTAGGGGTGGAAATTAGAAAGTACAGCTTACGTGTACATGTAAGCATATATTATATATTATATTATTAATTTTAAAATATTGTGTGAAATATTACAAATTAACTGGGTTTACCAATATTTGAAACTTGAAACTTCTTAAAATTCTAAGATGAACAAGATTAACAGAAAATAAATTTTCTGTATAAAAATTAAACACAATTATTTTTATTATCTTTACTATTGTTAATATAAAAGTAACCAATTATGTGGACTACAAGCATTATCAGCAGACTTTTGAAAGTTTGAACTGCCGCAATCTAATTATCCCTCAACCTAGTCGCCGGTATCTCTCCTACCAGGATGACCCCCGACCCGACGGGTACCCGAGTGTTATCGACAAGCCACCCGAAATTCTCTCACGACCTCCGAGGTTTGTTGTCATCAAAGGAAAGGTAAAGGAACAAAAGAACGTGTCACTAAGTGGACCGAAATGAGAAAAGTTGACGATTCATCGGGCATTTTAATTAAACGCCCACTTGAGGTTTCGTCGAACTTTCCAGAAAACTCGAACAGACCACGAGTGGAATTAGCCTGGAAACACAAGGAACAAATCGTTAAGGACTTAATAAAATTGATGGAATATGTTGGGAAGACGTGAGAAAGGTCGATGGAAAGTGAAAGGAAGTAAAGGAAAGTGAAAAGAGTACTCCCCCCCCCAAAAAAAAAAGAAATAGTCCGGAAAGAATTGTATATATAGAAAGCGTATCGTTAAGGATTTTTCCACTGAAAGTTAGTTTGCTGCCGGAGTTGTAGTTTACTTTGCCCTTTTCTTTATCCGGTTCCTTTTTACTTCTCCTTCCTTCCTCTCTTCCTTTCTCCGTTTCTTAGCTTTCGGGAGGAAAATGAAGTGTTGAAGGCTCTCGTTACAGAAATTTCTTCTCACGTTTTTCCAGCCTTTCTACTAATTTCATTCGATTCAAACATCGCATTAAGCGTTTTCTTTTTAAGTTTGAAAATTTGTTACCGCAATTTGTTAATTCCACCATCTTAGAAACGTGAAAACTCCTTCCTTTCTTCCTCCCTTTCTTTTTTGCTCGTTTCCTTTCAAGGAACTTTAACTTTCGCCCGGCACTACAAAGAGTCTTAACATAACTGCCCAATGATGTAAAGTGGGATCTGCAGTTTAAAAGAACTCTTGGATGCTATTAGACTGTGCTAACAACTATACGGAACCGCTTCTGAATAATACAATAAAGTTTCTTACGCGTAACACCACGTTTCTTTGTGATTCTACTATTAACATTTAACGTCCTTAAACCTTGTGGCATATCTTTATAACCAGTTAGAACCTGTAAATCTTCTTACGTATAAATTAATATAAATAAAACCAGTTGGTATTACTCAGCAAAATGATTTATTACTTTGTCCTCTAACCTCGTTGTATTTACCAAATCAAATTATGTAAAATTGATTTTACAACTGTTAGTTTTACAATAATATAAGTACTTTTAATACTCCCCAGTTCATTTACTCCTGTTAACGGCATAGATAGAAATGTCGCAGTGTAGTATGGTGTTTTAATTCCAACCTAAGTCCTTTATTAAACATCTCCCACACGTCTGATCCTTGCTCAAACTGTAAAAATTCTATTACATACAAGAACTCTCCTAGACAACGGAGGTTGAACTTACAACCTACGGTAGTTACACGGTTTCAACATATGTTCATTAACATTTCCTGTTTTGCACTTCATATTTTATTATGCGTTATTAACTCCCGACGCAAATTTGAAACCCTAAAATTAACATCAAACTACCGTACGTATGCGTGTGTCCCTCCTCAAGTATAAAAACAAAATAAATAAATAAAGCGGAAAGTCAGCCGCAAAACAACCGTTCGTCTAATTTGAAACTTTCAACCTGACTTCAAAGTCAAATTAATTGAGCTATTCTAGGTGTATTCTAAGAAAGAGGAAGTGATGGAATGCATTCGCTAAACGCTATTTTATGATAATTTAGGAAATTGACTGACCCTGGGTCAATTAAGGGCCGAAAGTCGTGGAATTTTAAAGGTGATCCGTGAAGAAGGAAATTACGAGTGCGTCTGTTTGTGTAATGGCGAACCTGGAAAATGCGACCTTTTTCTACGGTAGAACGAACGAGGGTCCCTCACAAAGAAACATCTAATTATTTAATTCGGGTACCCAGTCGATCCGGAAGGTATCACAAATCTAACGAAATGAACGGGTACCCGCGTTCCGGAAAATTACACGGTGGTACAACGGAGGACTCCCCAGTTTTTCAGGTTCGCAAGGTTCGGACTTGCACAAGGGTCGAGTCAAAAAGGGGAAGTTCTAACCGAGCAGCACGGGAGTAGAAAACTTGGCACTGATTTTTATTTCCCATGTAGCTATCGTGAGTCCCTAGAGTGCAGTTTTTCTAGGATTACTTCGTATCAACAACCCCAAATCCCTTTAACCTTTTAATTGACTTCCAAAGATAAAATTTTTAGAACTTTGTTTTATTATCAGTTAAAGGAAAAGAAAATCCCGAAACAGTTCTGCACAGAAGCGTCCCAAACATTCGCTACAATCATTAAAAATAGTTTTTTTACTTCAAATACCTTATTAAGATTCATATCATTAAAGTGTAAAGGAGGAACATTAATATATGACTTACTAAGTCTTATATGTGATCAAAACTTTTTGCCAAACTTGCTAAAATGAAATAATTTAAATTTTACAATTTTTTCAAATTCTGTATATATGTGTCATTAAGAACGAAACTGTATACTTTATTTGGTTTTGCGATATATACAGCATTACTTTGTGAAATTCATGACAGAACCGATAATAACAAAATAATTTTAATAATTTAATTTTATATTAAGCTATTAATACGCCTGCACACTAATTATATTACCATGAACTCATGCCCGTGGGCTGTATAAGGCCGTTATATACTGATTAAATACCATACTAGTAACTCCTGTAGTGATTTTCTGCAGTGTGTACGCAGTCCCACCTGCTTTGTTCGAACATACTCTCTTTGTGCCTCATTACTTTACGTGCAAACATAACTGTCAGAGAGAAACTGGACAAACGCAACGCAACAGAATAACATTAATGATAATTTGGCTTAAAACAAGAACCGATAACGAGCATTGAATTCATAATTAGAGTCGTTATCGTAATTCCCAAAACGTCCAGGTACGGGTGATGCGACAGAGACACCGTATCGGTCATCATCTCATCCAAGGGGTCAACTTTTCTGAAGAGCAATTATAAATTCAAAAGGCCAACAAGACCGGCGAACTCAAACTCGTAATAAAATTAAAATAAAACATCCATACAGGTACATGTTTGGAAGAATAACATTAAAAATGATACGTAACCAACTTGTGATATCTCCGTGATGAAGCACAAGCCGAAGCAGTCGATTTCGAGCTTTGATAACCGGGGGTGGGGACGTCCAATTTCATTGGGAACGCTGTGATACATCGGTCGAATAAAACAATGGCAGGACAATAAGCCGGACGCGAAACCAAATAAAGCGAAACTATTTATGAGAGCCATTCAGGAACTCTCTGGTAGAAAGATAATGAAAAATCACAATGGCCGCGATGATGATACCGATATTGATGTTGATGGCGTTTGTGATGATGAGAATAAGAGGGAAACAGTCAGTAAGAAAATATTGAAATGTAAATGAAAGAATTGTACTTCACACCAGTCGTACTGCTATTACCCTTTGCTGAGAAGTGTGTGTAGTTTAAATTATCGTACTCATCTAGTCTTGGATTTCATAGAAGAACTTCCAGAGTTGAGGATTTAACCAGTCGACGGTGGTTGTCACCACAGATCAAAACTAGTCCTTCCACTTTTATTATATTCTGTAGAATTCTTTATGACCGGTTACTCTTATAAATTATACTCCTCAATTAGTGATCTTCTCTTTTGGGATTAATTCACATCTTTGACACATCCGCCGTACACAAACTAGACATATGTGGGATGAAGAAATAAAGTCAAAGCGTCTTCATCACGCCTGGAACTCGTGGAACCTTCCTTGCACAATGAAAAAACTCAATCGTTTGAAGTACAAAACTTTTAACTCCGGGCTTTTACGGATGAACAACTTGCCTCGAAGGTAAGCGAAAGGTTCTGGTTTGTTAGACCTTAAGAAGAAACGATTGCCTGAGGACGGAAATGATACCGAAACAAATTTCGAACCCGATCGGGTACCCGGTCTCTAATGGCCGGTTCACGGTCGCTGCCTCCGGGATAACTCTTTTTGGAGAATTTAAAAAATTTCCCCCTTCCGTGTTATCTGCATTAATTAATTGATAGCTTTCAATTGGAAAATGATTGCACCGCGTTGCACTAATCGATGACCGTTCCCGTTTTGCATTCCTGCCTTGCTCGAAATAATGGAATTGAATATGACTGGAAGGGGAAAATGTCGCCAAAAGATGGGGACGTTCTGATATATTGTTATACACTCCCCCCCCCCAAATAACCCGAATTTGCGAGTAGGAATTAAATTTAGAGTTGGCTTTTAAAACGGAACTCTAAGCTCGACGAAATTAATGGCCGACAAACAGAAAGATTACATTGTTTTTCGATGAATGATGCCTGCGAATCGCTACAACTATATAAATTTTTAGTGAAATTTTAGATGGTAGCTTGACTTATCGATAATAAAAATTAAATTTGAAAATATCATTAGTTGTACAGAACGTGGATCGGCGGCATGAGCGCATACATCGCGTTGACAACCTGACGACAAAATATAAAATAAAAAATCTTCTGCTAACAACAACCGGTGCCAGTTCAAGTCCTCCGACAATCAGATTACATTATAAAACAATTTGGCAGGTCCGCGAGAAGGTTAATATATATTAATTTATCCGTCATCCGGTCAAACGAGCGTGGCAGCAGAACCGCACCGAATCGCAAAGGTGGTAAGTCCCAGCAACAATAATATTGTTGAAGAATGATGATGCTCGAGAAGTAGACAAAGATTACCAAAAAAACGACATTCCTTTCTGTGTGTGTCTTCTGCCATTTCTACGAAGTGAATCGATTGGACCGTATACAAATTGTACACAAAAAAAACAGGGATCCTACCTGTGTTCCCTCGCCAAACCTGTTGCCTCCCCGGTGGTGGCACCTTCATTACCGCCTTATTGCCACTCAAACAGACCAACATGCAAATAATTCAGAGGATGTAATAAATTCAGACGGTTTCCCCGAAGGTGTTCGCTGGTGTTGCCCTAATCCTTAAGAAATTCATTATGAATACCATCGTGCCCGGCAGACACATTGTAGTTTCCATTAAATCTTCCTCATTCGAATAACTCGTTTAAGGACTATAATTTCGGCACCCCCGACGATTAGGAAAGTACCCAAGACAAGAAACGGTCACCCAAACATTACACATCCTTCGGTCGGACATATTTCTCGTCTTTTTAGTTTAACTTTCTTTTGCTGTTATTTATCGGTTGTCGGATCGTGATGTCGAGGCGGATGTGCCCCCGCTCTCTCTCTCGTGAGTTCTATTTTGCATAGAATGGCCAAAGACCTCAAGAGAAAAAGCAACAACAACGCCAACAACCAGACATCTGACAAAGAAAAACATATACGTGCAGGGTCACGGGCATTACAAGTCATGGCTTAGCTTAGTTTTGAAAACATTAGCTACTTAGCAGTGAATAGGCAAAATGAAAAAAAAAAATAGGAACGATGTTAAAGTGGTGGCACTATGAACTAGGTTTGTAAGTAATGAAGGCCATAAATACCGGCAATTTAACATCAGGAAACGAGGCAAACAATGTGATATGGCGGCAAACACACACACATACACGTTCCTGTAAACAATCTTCCGATCGGTGGATTCTGCAGAGTGTGTTTTACAGTGCCGCGTAAAAAATAATGAATTCAGGGTATATACAAAAAAAGAAGAAGGAGCGGTGGAGAGGCTCGTGGGACTCTAATAAGAGTAAAAAGTAATGAGAAAAAGTATATATCGTAAGTTGTGAACTTTACCGCTTGAAAACGTCGGAAATAAATCCCGGGGCCCTTAAGAACCTTCTTATGACGGCTGCAAGAAAAATTGTAAATCAACCGTAAAAAAAGCTCTAAAACTCTTGATTCTTATCACCTGCCAAAGGAAGGGGGAATAGTAGAAACGTAACTGTCCTCTAAAAACGTCTCTGAGAAAACCTAAAACCTGAAACCTGATGTAGCAAGGACGAGTGGAAATCAATGATACTTATTTTTTTCTTCTTCTCCTTCACGGCATTGATTTGTAATGTTTTCGAAACTCGCTCTCGTTTCCCATCTAATTTTCAAATTTCGTCGGCTGCTCCAGAACCTGACTCTTAATTACAGGTTTTTCAGGTGAGGTCGTGTCCCCGTGTCATAAGCGAAACACATTTTATTCCATTAGAGTCGTCCATGAAAGAACTCAGGCACCACTTCAGGTACCTTCAACTTTTTCATGTCTCACTTGCCACCACCTGAGCCACGGCGAGGTTGAGCCTGAGCCGTGTGAACAAATCTGAACTCATCCGTTTGAACTATTTCTTTCCTATTTTGGTCTGTGGTTGGACTTACAGAGTTGACGTTGTGAGCTCGTTTTCATCAAATGAGATTTTGATCTAGTTACATACTTGTGTGGTGCTAATGACAGTAATAGATTGACAACACCCAAAGAGATTTAAAAGAATTGTAGTTGACATAACGGAAATTGAACCCAAGACTTTAGTACTTTAGAGATTAAAAATATCACTTACCGGTAGAAACTTAATACACTTCTGTAGGTACTTGTTTCCATTATTAATGCGTTCTTGTTCTCATATATGTACAGAACAGATCCTATGTTCTACCACGAGGCTACTACTTATGCATAGAAATATATGTAACCCTGACAAGAGACTTACACCTACTTGATTCATATACAGTAAGACATAATGACACAAAAAAAATAATATTTTAGATGCCTGTTGTGTTTCAATTTTCTAGTAGCTTAAATCCTTTTGTACCGAGTAAAAGTTGTTTGATCGATCAATAATATCAATATAAAAAAATTGATGTCAGAAAAACGTTAATTTCCGAATGGAAAGACGAAAATCTACAAAATGAGACGACAAACTTAATAACGTTAGTCGTAGAAATTTTTCACCGGAATTTCCTTTGACGATTCCTTCTCGCAGAAAGCATAAGGAAAAACAAGAGTAAACGCGGTGAAAAAAAACTAAGAGGGGAGAGAAAGCGGGAAAGAAAAATAGGGAGAGAGGAGAATCGCAAAGGAAAATACGTCACAAAGGAGCGAGGACAAAGGAAGCGAGAGGAAGAGTTAAATCACTGTGTAAATCGACTTTCAGGCGTTGCCAATGGAAAACGAGGGAAAAAAAGGAAAGGGAAGCTGAAAAATTAAAGGAAACTTCTAAATTCTCTTCCTCCGCTGCGTCTCCTGAGTTTATTTGAAACTGCACGACATTGGAGTACTCTCTCTCAAATTATTGCAATCCGTGCAGGATCTCTTTAAAATGACCAATCGCTTAACTTAATATTCAACATTATTATTTTCAGTGAACAGACAACCTCGTGCCTTAACGCCAAATTCTACGTTAATTACTTCTAACTAAAAATAGAAGACATTCTGTTCTGCAGAAAGTTAGCCAACATAAGAAAAAGTAAAAAACGTGGCTATAGCAGGAAACTTGTGTATGTTTACTAGAAACTAGGAATTAAGTTATGCAATACTGATTGTATTTCAGCCTGTAATATATAAAAATGCATTTATAGATAAAATAATTACATATTTGGATTTTCTATAGAGAAAATCAAAAGTAGCGAACGATTTCCTAACAAGACCGACTAAGGAAGAAAGATATAACTCTTTACTGACAATATACTGATCTCTAAAGACACGACACACATCCCTAAGACAAAATTCCAGTTATTCATATAACTTATATAAGAAGCTATCAAGCAGTGCACTTTACGACTAAACCTTATAGAATATAAACAAAAAGTACAAAGAAGAGATAGAAACAAGACTGATTGCCTAATGGTTAATATAAATCATTAAGTCAAGAATCGCTAATGAAACGATGCATAACCCAAAAATTCTTAACTCCTTTTAAAATCAAACAACTTGATGGTAAGTACCTTACTCTGTGAAAAAGGCAACAAATTAAACAAAATGACAACTGTATTAAATTCTGTACAATGTAAAGGTAAGGTACAATTTTAAGTTCAAAAGAGCGTTGAGGTGAGACAGCCTGCAAAAAGTAAACGACTTACGAAGGAAAAACAAAAACGACGGAGGGGAACCTACAGACTTGGTTGACTGTAAAGAGGAATAAAAACGTGGAAGCAGTTTCTAAGCCAGCTTATTGCCCGTCGTATAACAAACAATTACATTTCTTAATTTAAATATTTCGTTGCTAATCTTATAATCATCTTATGGAACGAGGAAAAAAAATCTAATTGAGCTTTCTAGTGAGTCAAACGGGGTTCTCATGAAAGGCAGTAAATTTCACATGGGCTCAGTGGTGGCAGGTTGGGTGAAATTTGAAAATCTGACTAAAATATAAGCTTGTCGAACTTGAGAAAAAGTCGAAACTAGGCGGGTTCATTAATTAGGCGTGTCAGGAGAGACTACAGAAAGGTACTCGTAAAAAAAAATTTTGCCAGTAAAAGTATAACGGAAATTAGCAATAAAAAAAAGAACATTCGACATTAATCTTGTGCACGTTGGGAAAGGGGCAAAAGCAATTTGAGCCACGTTGGAAACCGGTGTAACACGTAAATTAGTGAAAAACTCTTTCTTTCTCCACGGCGAAAAGAAAACTTTTATTTTTATGATTCCCATTTAATGTCTCAATAAAAATATTTCACACCGTTAATCATTTTGCAGTTACACAATAACAACAACAACAACAACTAAAACAATGTAGAAATCGGTGTGAAAACAGTACTGTACCACACCAACATAAAAAAACGTATTTTGTACATGACATGTCTCATGGCTTCCATGCCCGTCAGCAAAAACAGGGCTTTTGCAGTTGATTTTGCGAAGGTTCATGTGGGTGGGTCTCCATTATCTGTCAACATCGTACCTGTCTCAAACAACCGCTTTCAATTACCTTTTCTTCTGTACCTGTTGTATCTTTTTCCCTTGTAAATTAATTATTAAACGTTTCTCGGCAATGATCCCCAAAAACAAAAACTTGCTTTTTGTAAGCCGTGAAAATTTTATCAGCTGGAAAAGCTGAAATAATAAATTTCGAAAAGTTTAAAGCTTGGTTTCATTTTGCTACAGGTAACTACAGAAAAGAATTGGAACGCAACTACAAACTTATCCGAAAGGTTGGGAGGAAACGGGAACACGAGAGCGAGAAAGGAACAGAAAAGATAATTTTCTGGGCGGGGATGATATGAGAAGGAGCAGAGGACGATGAAGAAGATTGGTTTCCCCAATTTTAAGTATGAATCTTAACAAGAAGCAGAAAAAAACAGTTATGAAAATTCGGGTAAAATTACGTGTGTGAAGAACATTTAAGAAAGTAAAAAGAATCAAAATTTTAAATTATAAATTTATATAGTGCCTATGCATAATTTAGCCTTGAAACTTGGTTTGGAAATTTTTGCTTGGTCATTCAGTTCATCTTTTATGTATGAAAAAGCATTGTAGCTACTATTCTAATGTTGTAGCAAAGCGAACAATTTAGTAGTATAATGTTATTTAGTATAAATAGTTTATCCTTGACACTTGGTTTTATTCTAAGATTTTTTCTGGCATTCAGTCGTTCATTTTACGTACAGAGAAACTTTATCGCGATTCAATTTTTATGCTCTATACTAAAATATACACATGACCACTATCTACAATCTAGCCTTGGAGCAAAACACTTAAAGTTTGATTTCTGCTATATTTTAATAGTAACATTATACATGGATGGTGAAAACTACGAGTCTTTATTTTTAGTACCAATGGTTTAACTCAGGTGGTACAGTAAAACAAGCCTCTCCCTCTGGTTAACAGGTGTCCTGCAGCTATAATTAATTATTTAACCAAAATCGAATGAGTACATTCAATAAATATGTTCAAAGTAATTTCAATTAACTTGAAACTGTGACAATTAGTAAAAAATATATATATCTTTAAATGTACATGAGCGCGTAAAACTTACACAGTTATATTAGATCAAAATTACACAACTATTAATATAGAACGTATTAACAAGCAAATTAACCCTCGAGGAAATAGTTCCAATTGAAATAATAGTTCTGCACTTCACAATTCTCGGTACCGTTTCTTCTCCGTGCATTAGGGAGGTACTACTCGACTACCCAATCCGTTAAAGTAACTAATTCACTTAACTCGATAATTAATACATACTATTCGAGACGTAAACACCGGGAATGTGATTGAAGTCCGTCCCTCTGCATCCAATGTAAACTTCTAATTGCACTAACCGTTCGAACTGAACTATTATTTCGACATGCAAATAAGTTTTCTAACCAGCGTTATTTAAATAATTCCACATGACTCGGTCGAAGGCAAATGGCTAAGGTGAGACTCGTTTCTAACCGAGTTTAATAAATATTTCTCAAGATTACAATCTCTTCCCGATGAAAATTAATTTAAAGATGGCCCCGTTCTGACTCCGCCGCCAATTTCCCTACATAATTAACCGTTGGCGTTTGCATCCAAGACAAGAAAAAGTATTACTCTATTTGTTCTTAATTTCTGAAAGCGAATTAAATAAATTACCACTTCAGATGAATCGAGGTTTCCATGTAATATGAATCCAGATAGATGGGTAATAAACAAGCAGTCCGATGAATCAGCTGCGATGACTTACCTAAAACAACGAAAGAATAATTAAACACCTGAACCTGGAGAACGCGTTCAACAATAAAAAGTGAAGAAAATGCCACTTCGCTAACGACCGGGAAGTTTTTTTTTTCGTCTTGGGAAACGGCGCAAATACGTCTTGGCTGACCTTTCCCGTAGAACAAGAAGAGGATAAAATAAGAACGAGGGGACAGGTGAAAAAGTTTGTGGGAACAAATGAACCTGTGGGAACGACGGTGTCATCTCGAGGAAATACCTAAAAACCTAAAGCCATTAACAACATGGTTGAGACATGATGTTGGCAGCATTACTACCTACCCTCTGGCCTACATAAAGAGTACACACTGCGAGGTAAGCACAAAAGTATAAAAATATGTTTGACTCACAAACGGAACAATATAATGAAGTTGTTCCTCTTCTCTCTGTTTTTCGACCGTTTCAATTTATTACCCTCGTGTTATTTAATAAACTCGATTCTTTGAAACGGTTGCCGTGGTAAGTCTTAAATATAAAGAGCAGAGAGGAAAAATGAAACGAAAGTGCCATTAACTCGTGGGAGAAAGTTTTGTTAGAAAGGAGTTAGAGGGGAGGCGGGGAGGGTGAGTAAGTGTCGGGTGGTGAAAAAGAACGAAACACAAGAGAAGTGATGTCTGCCGACTGAAACTCATTTTAATCTAACAGCAGATGCTGTGAGAGAAGCACATTCAACAGTTCTTTTTCTAAGTAAAAACATGAGGAATTCTTTTGAATAAATTTATTGAACAGTTCTGGGGTCGAAAGAGACACTGACATTGGTGGTAGTCAACTCCCAACCCCCCAAAAAAAAATTTAATAATTGAAATATTACTCATTACATCTGTAGAACCCTCGTGAAATGTAGAATTCACATGTGTTTAATAAAAATGTATACAACAAAATGCGTTTATAGTTTACATTAATAAAAATATATGTAAAATTATTAAAAGTAAAACTGTAATACAAAAGAACGGTACATTCAAATGTCATTTGACAAACTAAACACTTAATATTTTACATAATATACGACATTACATAAAAATTTAGTTATTTTTATATATTTATACATAAAACTGTCGACAAGTAGCACCGTGACATTTAAACGACTTAAGCAATTTATTTTTCGAATTGCAAAAATCAAGGTCCCGCCGCAGAAGCGCAACTAGACAAAAAACCAGACACACTGACACGACAGCCAGGTGCTCGAAATCAAACTCACAAGTACCTGTACGACATAGAACACAAATAAAAATGACTTGGGCGTTATTTTTAATAATAACACACCCGGATGTTACATTATTTTTTATTCCGTAACTTTTGTTACCGGTTGGTACACTACTGATAACTCTTGCAATTAAATAATTTTGCAAGGGACTGTTACGGCCACTGTAAAAAATAATACTTCATAAATATATTTTTTACATCATCGCGTCAAGAAATATAAAATTAAAAAACTAATTACATCGATGGCGTAACCACAACAAATTGTTCATGTCAGTTTCACCACATGTAAGGCACGGTCCTGTCCGAAATAGTGAAAAGTAGTGCACCACAAACTGGAAAGAAGATCGAGAGGGGGGAGGGGTGTGCTGGGGCTACATTTGAGTCATGCAAGTTCATCAAACAACCCGAAACCAGTTGCACACAGCATCCGACCTTTCCCTTTAACCTCTCCCGTAATCAATTGTCATTAGGTGACCACATAAACGGCAGGTACCTGAAGAAGCGAGTTCACCTGATGATCGAGGGACTACCGAAACCTTTCGACCGGATCAAATTCCACCACCACGAAAATAAAATATTTTGAGAAGTAATAAGGACCCCGTGGACGTGTATGCCTCGCATTTATATTTAAAAATTGATTGATTACACCATTAGATTGTGGTATGTGTTGCCTTTTGTGGGTAAAAATGGTCGCGGCTCGATTCCTTTACTAAAAAACGTATACACAAACACACATATGGATGAGAAACCAACCGTGAAATGCTAATAACTGAAATTCCATTGGTTCCACTCTGAACAAATAACGCTTCCAGGTGGTTTTCTGCTTTGTTTATTTGTGGTCGAACCTTCACAACATTTTTCTTAACTTCTTCTTCTTCTTCATCATGAGGAAGACGCCTCAATTTAACCCAACCATCACTCATCACAACCGACCCGAGTTACGTGATGAATAGCAGTATAATACGTTTGCTTCGCGTCTTATTCACTTGTGGTACATGTCTTTGTTTAGACACTAATTATTTTAAAAAATAAAAACAAATAAAATTTAATAACAGCATAAAATAAATGAGTGTTTTAACGTTTCTGGCGAACCTTGAGTGCACATCAAAACATCAACTAACAAAAAGAGCAGAAGTATTTTGAGCTTTCGGGGGGGCGAGGGGGGGTTGTACACGTAAAGCTCTCGACATACATTTTTGTATGGACTCCAGCGATGGAAGTCACAAGTCAAGACCCATTCCAAGGCCAATTATTTTATTAAATTTATGGGTTTTGCCTTGAGCACCAATCGTTTGAACTTCATAACTGGGAGGATGGTCGTGTGTAATATACAAAATATTAATAATATTACAAAACCCCCCCCCCCACATAAAATAAGTTTTTATGTGACACGGACCGTCACCCGTCCTGTGATGCAATTCTCGCTGTGTCACACGACTATTTTCGGTATATTGTCGCAAATGCTAGTTGATAACACAACGATGTTTCCTTAGAAACGTAACAATGTAGAATATATAATATTTCAAAGAATCATTCAATCGATCTTTGTTTTCGATATATTTTTCACTTTTCTGCATAAGACCTTCCTTCCAGGGAAAGTGTACACCGTGCACTTTCCCTTGACGAGTACTCACATTTTCCGACTTTGCCCTCATTAACCGTACGGGAAGTTCCGAAATTCTTCTTTCTCTTAATGGCGTTTCCGGTTTCTTTTTCACAAAGGAAAGAAATTAACAGCTAAAGGAGAAAGAGGAGATGAGTGAAATCAGCTCGAGGAATTCTAATTTGGTTTCGAAACTTTCCGCGACGCCCTGATGTATGGCCGTCTGCTGCTGCCACATTCCCTAACCGTGTCATTTGTCCCTGCGGGGTAAAAAGTACTCGCTAGTTCCACGTCCGTGACTGCCAGAATTGCATTTTCTAGTCAAGTCACGTGTTAAAATGCACATTAAATCAACCAACAGTCAGGAATGAATGTTCAATCCTAAGAGAAACGGGTTTTTACTTCGCCAAATACGGATTTGCGACGTTGAACCGCGCGACAAACTTAAAACTTCAAGTGCTGCTAATTCTACTGTTACCTACAGCAGCAGCAGCATCAGTAGTAATAGTGGTAGTCGTAGTAGTTGCAGTACTGTCCTACATTTTACTGTTAGAACGGTGTCTAGAGTTACACAGGTGCTTCGTGTAATACACACGGTGTCGTTTCCCCACACAATTTTCCATCCTTTTTTCGCGAAATCCCGCCTGTAAAATTACTCAAGGAAAATATTGTCATTTTCCTGCAGGAGGAGATGGGACTAAATTCCCGCAAAATTTCTCCCAGCAGAATTTCGGGATGGAAATTTGACAGCAAAGACTGTGCCGGGAAACCGTCTTCGCTATAAATTTTAATCGCTTTCCGCCGTCGCTACCTGGAAAACTTGCCACCTACGAAATTACGTTTTGAACATACGGATTACATAATTTAAAGACGTGAAAAGAGAGACGCAGAGGAAGTGGAAGAAGAAGAAGAAGAAGTGGAAGGAAAAAAATTCTTCTTTGGCCAATTTACTTCGCAGGTTATGGCCAACTCGTCGCGGTGCTAGCGCAACGTGTAGACAAAAATTCATTTAAAAAAGAAAGTAATGGAACCAACTTAACGGTTTAACTTAAGAGTTTAAGTTTAAAAGGATTGCTGTCGGTTTACTTAAGTGATTGTACGGGTGCAAGTGCGTGCGTTTGCATGATTGCGACACTTTCCTCTACTCATTCTTCAGCCCGAGAAAGTCTGTTCTCCCGCCCGTTGTTTTCAGAGATCATTACACTCGAAAATCTTATTACACACAAAGGAAATTTTTAATAGGATCCAGAGGGCGAACTCTCAAAGAACAAGTTAAGACTTTCGGGGGTGTGGCGGCGGCGAGGGGGGTCTTGGGAGGGGGGAAGGGAGTGAAAAAAAGTTTTGTCTTTCCACGACGTCGGGGGGATGCAAAATTACCGTGAAAGGTGAACTTCTAAAAAAAGAAGAAAAGAAGAGCGAGTTATAACGAACAGTCAGAGGGATATCTTTCCGCGTAATAAATTGCACGTGAACTTGAGGATTTTCTAGGGTAATCTAGTTACAACTATTTTCAACGGAATAACGGTGAGCGTATGTAGATTTCAATCAACGTTCCCAAAACACGGAAAGAGAAATTTGTGAAAACGCTTTTCTCTTAAGCCCGCCGTCTCAAGTCCTCTTAAATTCCAAATACGGAGAGGTTTTCGAACATCAAAAAACGTAATTTTCCTGGGGTTTGAAGCATCAAGTCCTCGACCGGGGTATTCGAGTGAATTTGATCGGACTACAAGGCACGTTGAGTGTAAAATTTCCCGAAACGAAGTATTCTGAGTCGTTTAAATTCTACCTAAAACAACTGCTGTTTCTACTGACACGACAATCTAATACGGCGGGATGTCCCCTGGTTTCGCAAAAATTTAGTCTCGGTTCAGTCACCCCGCCGCATTCGTTTCTGACAATTACATTCGAGTAATAAAAGACCAGGTGAGAAATTAATCATCGTGAATTAGTGGAAGGGAAAACGCCGAGAGGTACCCGACCGAGTAGGACCCACCAAGTGTCATTCGGTACAATTCGAGTTCTACTTGGGACGTTATCTGTGTTGCACAGAGCAAAATAGGTAGCTCTTGCCTGGAGCCTCACAAAGATGCGACCGACCACATTTTATTTTCTGTGGTGGGCGTTTTTGGTATTCTTTTGCTATCAGGCCATCTTTCACTCGAGTGGTTCCCAGCTGAGAGGCGAGTCGATTCGACGATGACGACGCGGGTACCCGTTGCAAATAACTCTATGATTGCTTTTTAAAATTTTAGTGCTGACAGTGTCAGGCAAAACCCGGTACACGCCCGAGGAGAAACGTCAAGAATGGGTGTACGTGTCACTTAACTTTTAATAATAATGGCGGGTATGCTGGTACCTGAAGGGAGAATTATCTGGATCAGGTACCCTGTGGGGACGGGATGTGGCGTCGTCCGAACTCCACATGCCTACATCTAACATGTACGCATCGTTTACTTCTCTCAATATTAATCAATTATTATTCCCCGTAACAGTCATGGGGTGAAGAGCTTTTCATAAAGGAGCTCTGCGAGCTTGTCGGAGTGTCATTTTCAGTCATAAAAGGGACGATTCAATGGTTTACCCACGGCATTAGTCATTAAGCCATCAGACAATTTTCCCCTGAGCGCTATTTATTCGAGCAAAACATCGAACTGGTCAATTTCCTTGACTAACACACCCATCCTTATCATTTCTTCCCCCTTTTTTTACCAGCAAAATTAATAGTGGCAAATTTATATATAATCGCAACAAACATTCCACTTAGGTACTTCCCATTAACAAGATACGATACATTCAACAATAAGGACGTAAGTTCGCAATGCGGCGTAAAGAAGATGACAGTTAGCGAACCCGAATGGAATTCTAAATCTTTTTAAAAACACACGAATCTTAAATTATATCCGACCTAATCTAATTTCTTTGCCGTTTTCCCGTAAACCTTTTTCTAGACCTTCTGACCTTTCCTCCGTAACATTCATTAAGGTCGTTCCTTTCGCGATTTTCCACATTTATTTCGCTTCAAGCGAATCTTCCGCCCCCGGAATGTACTTTTACAAAATGGCGAAACGAAACAATAAGACGGAAAGGATTTAAAAAATTAATAACTCGGATAATTTATTTAGTTTACCTTTAACTACTACCTGCTGCCCGTCGTGAAATAAATTTCAGTTAGGTTAGGCAGTCGTTACAAATTACAGCGACCTGATCGGGAAGGCAGTGTCAAGAGGAGAGCCACCCACCCTTCGGGCTTGATTGATTCAACGTCCGAACATCACAGGTACAACAAGCCAGCATTGGGTATGTGGGTATGTAAACAAGTTTACTCTTACACCGGGAATACAATCAAAGGAATTCAATTATTGAATTTTGGTCACCGGTACGCGGGTCTTCTTTGACTGACCAAGCCTATCCAGGAAAGGACACCAAAATGGTTAGGCGTATTGCCATCACAAGTGTTTGATGTTGACCCTGGGTACCTAATGGGGGGGGGGGTGATTCATCCCTGAAACTCTTCTATTACAAGTTTGAGAAGAGAAAACACCCGAGTACATCTCGAGATTCTTTTTGTCGTCTCATTAAGCCAGAGAACAACAATGCCGAAAGGTAGTAGTGAGGCTATTTGTAGAAACAGGGCCCAGTTAAAATGTTTACAGAAGTTTTAACGAGATATTTAACTTTTTTAACGGTTTTTATTCGCCTGAAACTTTACGGAATCCCATCTTCTTTTTTTTCTGTCTCTCTTACTTACATATATTTTGTCTATATATTTAAGTGCACGGGTTAAATCCTTCAGGCCCGACTCTCTCGTCACAAAATTAAAATAAAATAAATAAAAGGAGAATTTTTTTTTCTAATTTGTTTTCCTGTTGGAATTGGATAGTACTGCGGAACTATTACCGGAACAATGAGGAGGTTCCACCGTCAAGCTCTTAGAGCTCCAAATTTAAGAGCCCAACTAGTTCTGCTAATTCAGAAATTCAAATTTCAAAATTTTCAAAGTTCCCCAAGCGATTTGGGAAAATTTTCTTTTCTTTCTGTATATATCCCTTTTCCCTGTCTCTTCCGTTTCGCGCATTCAAATTAAAAGTTTTCCCTGTTTCCTTCATTACATCTCTAAATATTTTCTATTCCTTGCCTTATGTTAATGCTCTGGGAAAATATTTTCTTTTTCTTGTGCTTTCTTTCTTTCCATCCCAAGTCTCTTTTTCCCTTGGAGGAATCGGAGGAACCCGTGTAGAAGAAAGTCGGGGGCAGGGGGCAACCTAGTCTAAGAAACCAACTCACTGACTTTCATCATAATTCCTTGACTAGAGACATGGAAAAGTGCATCGTTTCCCTTTTAGGAGCTCTCAGGGAGCAACCGCGTCGCCCACACCACTCATTAGAAAACCTCCAAGTACTGAAATCCAAATTGTTCTTCTCAGGCCATAGAAAGGGATTTGAACCTAATTAACAGTTAATCAACCGTTTGTGGTCAACCCCAGTCTACACCAGGTGTTGAAAAACGAGAGTGTCTAGGCAGAACACGGCCAAATAGGCGAAATTTACTCGCAGGGCGAGAGTGTGGAAGGAGGGGGGAAAGAGAGCAAGCATCTCTTTACTGCGAATCTTGCAGCTTGTGGTTCGACTTTTTCTACTCAGCCACGAGACACGCCTCCAGGTGAAGTATTAAGAACACTTGCCAAACGGCAAAAACTTTTTGGCAAAATCGATCGAACGAAACCCAATTTTAAATGGTGGGAGCTCCGAGTGGGAACTCGGCACCGAACGAAACAAACCTTTAAAACCCGATAAAGGAACTACGAAGTTTCATCGCTAATGAAATCCGGGGTTTCTTCTAATTAAACTAGTCGACGATGTGGAATTTTAATTAATTCGCAAAACCGAAAGACACCGAACTGCAGGCTCCTAATAAATGATTCCGAATGACCCGACCCGGCAATTACCGTTTCTAGCATGGATAGACGAAAAATGAAAAGTTTACCGTAGACCGTACACGGCAAGTGGATGGCAAGAAACGAACATTGACTAATTGGAGCACGACCGACTGCCATACAACTGACAACATCTTTGTTGCATCACACCATCACTCTCTCTCTCTCACCCTCGCTCAAACTCAGTCTAAAACTTTCACACCAACTTATGGTGCGAATCATAACTGCCTTAATAGTCGAGCTCTACAGAGAAGAAAAGGTAAAAAAAAAATGCAAAATTTATTGCTCCCTTATTTCGTGTTGCACGAGGTTTCCACGGTTTCGCCAAAGTTTCCACAGCGGGTAACCCGAAATTGTTCAAATGTAAATTAATAATAATTTTTGACAATCAAAACAAAATAGCGGGAACAGAGAGAGAGAACCGCAAATTGCTGCGGTTCAGATATCGGAAACGAATTTTCCAAGGCCCGCATTCGAGCGGCTTCAATCACGGCATTTCCGGTCTTGGCCCGAAAGAATGAAGAAGGCATTTCCGGTTTGAAATTTCCGTTCCGTGGACCCTTTGTTGAAGGAGTCGGCCCCCTTCCCGAACCTTTCTTTACTAAGAAAATTTGATTAACGACATCAAATTTACTTTGATTATAAATTAAATCAAGTCGGAATGTATATTTTTCCCACGGGGAAGAAGACGGCGAAGATGGACAAAGAAGATGTAAAAAAAGCACTTTTTGACCGAGCCCCCGTGATTCTCTTCTTCCCCTTCTTTATGACCGACGTAATTAAAATAGGTTTGCACAATAGAATATAAACAGAAAAAGGGGCCATGATTTTTTTTCCTGTGCGAAGTCATAAAAAAGGAGTTGATGAATCGCGCTTACGATTCCATGCTTATTGCTTCAGTCAGTGTGAGACATTTTAAAGTTGGAAAACGGAAAATGACGTGGAAGAAGAATGCTTTCCTCCTGTTATTTGCATAATTCAACAAGGGCCTGGACTCCGGCCCTTATTTTTCAATCTTAATTATTTAAAATATATTGCTGGGAAAAAAAGAACTTTCAGAGCAGAAGGCTTCTTTGATTTCGAAAAAGGCCATCAAGTACCTGTTTCTTCTGGTCACCGAGTCTTTTAACTGAGCCCTCCACAAGTATCCTCTTACTCATCTAAAACCAATTAGAGGGAAAATATCATTTACATTGTTTATCTAAAATGGACGAAACAAGTGGAATAACCAACAAGATGAAATTGAGAAGTAAGACAGGGTGAGATGAGATGCCGGTGAGTGAGCGGGTACCATTTTAGTGAAAAACTTGCCTGAACGGGGAGGGAGAACCAGCGGCGGGGGTTTAATACTTCACGTAAGTATTTCATTAGGAAGTATTTCACTTTGTGGAAAGAGAAAAAAACCACAAAAGCCCAGGAGGATCAAACCTTGTGAGATGTAACTAACTGGAAATTTATAAATACGTATAAATGGAAAAGTATAAGTAGAGATATTTTTATGCTACGAATACATTTCTCGGTATCGCAAACTGTGACAGAATTCTGAAAATTCATTTACTCATTCAGAAATAAATTTAAAAAAAAGTTTAGTAGAAAGGAAACAAGACAACCCGTCACTTACATACCACAAGTCATAAATAGTACAATAGAAATATTTTACGGGAGGCAGGAATTATATATATTATTTACATAATGGAGTTTTTGTTCTCAATTTAGTTACTTAGTTTCCTTGGTTACTATAGCTGTAGGTTACCTGGTTACCTAGCTAATGATCGATTGTTCTATTACTATCATTTCACCAACCGGGCGTTTACATTGGTAATAAAACTACAAGAATACTCAACTAGTTTTTTCATTAAGAAATGTCATGTACGTGTAATTAAGCGTATTGTCTAAAGTTTGGAAGCCATCAAATAGTTATGAAAGTCTCCCGATCAATTGTTCAAAACCTGGTCAAATCTTCCAAATTTGGCAAACAATGGACCACTTCCTGTTATTCTCAATTGTATTTCCGTTTCTGACTTCTAATCCGACGCTTAAGTGCAAAACTTTTATAATGAGAGTCGGGAGTTGAGTAGATGAACGTACCTCTGAATTTCTTTCGTTCGGCGATTACTCAGGTTCGACACGGAGAGGAAGTAGAAAGAATCGGAGGAAAAGCGTGCGTGGATATTTTGACTATGTGACGAAAAGATATGTATATGAGACATGTATATTTAATATATGTACGTATCGGCAATTCAAAAAGCTTGGGGCAATAAAAAATTCAAAATATGCATCCGTACGACTGGGGGACACGCGGAAAAGCGAATGGGATGAGAGGAGCAAAGCAAGTTCAAGCATATTCTAGAGAATACGTAATTGCGCATTATGCAAAAGCCATACAAATCTGTGAAATTGTATTTCGAGCCGTAGAAAACCCTTCCCCGTTCGCTTGCACCTGGTGACAAATTTCTATACACACCACCACGCATCCTACTTATACACATATATTCTCACACACACATATACTGATAAATATTAAAATTTGTCACCTTTATCGCTGAAATTTCCGTTTCACTTTCGCATATAGACACACACACGCCACAATGCGACAAATTACTTTGTATGCTTTGGAAGAAAATATCTGTTGCGGCAGAACTAACATACTCCCAAGAATTCAGTGACGAACAAAGTTCTTTTGAGCCACGACAGCCAACTAGAACGAATTTCTTCGCGGACTTACCCCCCCCCCCCGAAGCATCCCCGTCCCAAGACCAATAAAATCAATAAGGACGGGAGTTTCCACCCGGATTTTGTCCTTCCGCCCTTAAAAAGATCTTTTCTCTTCTTGAAAAGATAAAATTGAACCTAATTGAACCGACGGAGAACCTCTCAGGAACCACTTTCAGATTGCTCTTTTGATGTCGACGTACAACTTTCCTTTCAGTCTCCTTGTTATTTACCCATTTACCAGAAAGGAATAGAAATTTTTTTTATATAAACCTTTTCTTCAAACTCCCCGGGAATCATAATGAAACTCGAAACAGAAAAAAATTAACCTCTCCGTTCCACATCTCTCCCCACCGGAATGAATGAAACGGCTTCTGGAGTTCAACCTGACCCTCATTCACGGTATAACAAAGCATAACTATAGTATAAGCAGATCAAGAGGTGGAATACGAACACACAAACATCATTCATTACACTTTTACGTCATCTAATAGAAGATTAAAGCGTATATCATTCCTTACACCATATATTACTCCATACTAATATTTTATTTATTCTGTTACATTAATATAAGTGTACATGTACATTTTTCGAGTCACATATTCAATGTTCAACTGTACAAATTTTTTATCTTCACTGAGCAAACTCAGAGAATGAAAAACAAGTTACTTTACTCATTGCTTTCGTCCGATGCATACAAACACAGAATGTAAACACGGCACACGTAAAAATATAAATCGCGTACATGTTTCATTGTAACGTCACATGTCTACGGTAAAATCCACAAAAGCAGGAAATTATTCACTTTCATAACTTGATTCTTGTTTCGGGTAGAGTTCCGAAAGATCTTACTAAATCCAGGCAAAGGTAAAATTTTTCCCCGTTTCAAAAGATTCCAGATGAACAACAGCAAAAAGATGACATTTGCGGACGAGGCGACCACAATAGAGACTGCGGGCTTTCCAGGAAAACAACTTAAGCCCGGGGAAATAAAAAAAAAAAAATTTTTTTGTTTTTTTTTTCAGTTTTATGCAAATAAAAATGACAAACGTAAACCGTAAGAAATCACCGGAGATTTTTCCTACGCGAAGCTCTGATTTCAGCTACAGAAATCTACGGAAACCTACGAGCGCGGACTAGGTGAGAGGAGATGGAAGAAAGTCGGCATTTCAAATTCCGGCACTTATTTGATTTGATGAATATTTTTACATTTAAAATTTCTTAATTTGAAAATCAATCCGAATCCCGAAGGCACGAGACGGGATACACGGGAATAAGAAAAGAAAATGAAAATATTCCTGTCGAAGTCCTCATCCTGCGGTGTACGAGAGAAAGGTTTCTTCTGCTAACGCGGCAGAATTTGTACCATGTACCCGCACGTCCTGTGTACTTCTTCCCGTGCGAGTGGACCTGAGGGTTGCACACCCTTCTCGGGACCACCTCTCAGGGGCAAAAGTCAATGCGGATGATTCAGCAGAATATAACTCAGGGAACGTGACTTTTATTCAGTTGAGCACACAGTGTCGTGGCAACAGAATTAATCGTTTCTCGGCCCTCGGACCGTTGAGAGAAAAATTAATGTCCGAAAATCCCCTTCTTGCGAAATCCTCTTACTTACAGCAAAAGCAGGACCCTTGTTTCCCCCCCAACGTGGTATCTTCCTGGAACAAGGGGTCAGGATAACTTCGGTCCGGCAATTAAGAGATTACTCCTGTAAAATTTGAATGTTCCCAACTTCTAAGACAATGACCGTGACAAGTAGACCTTCCCCGTGTTCCACGACATTGTTTATGACAGTAAAACTGTGTATCGAAAATTTATTACCCCGTAATATTTTTTTTCCAAATTTCAAAATTATTGAATTGATTTTGAGTGTGAAATTTTCGGGATGCTCCAACTCAACCAGAAAATAAACTCCGTTATTAACCAACGTCGTTTAAATTTTGTATACCTTAATTTAGGCTCACCCTTCTCTTGGATTAGAAAATCTCCTGCAGCCGGGGTCAGCAGCTCACGTGAAATTTTTGAGAAAGGAAAACAGGTGGGGAGAGAAGATTTTGTTGTCCGGATTTGAAAATAAAAGAAGTAAGCTGTGGCGGAAGCAAGTGACGTTCTCTCACTTTTGCCTTTTTTCACTTTGCCCGTCGCACATTCCATTTTGTATTTATTGGGTACGTTGTTCCTCCTTTCGAGGACCTCTTATTCAAACAACATTGCTTCATTACTTATTAAAGAATGTAAAATTTTTAGTGTGGCACTCTCTCGCAGCAAATTTACATTTTCAAGACGAGGCCAAAATGAGTCGAGCCTCGACCCCGGGGACTAAGTCAACTTAACTGCGAGGTAAGACAAAACATGAAAGGGAAGTAGTTCTCTTATTGAACTTCACTAAACGTTTTGTAGGTCACTTTGACGCATAAAAGTCAACTTTGTTGTGTACTTTCCCCGTTGTTTGCTCTTTGGTGAATTTAAAAATACTTCCTCTGATAGTTTTCTTCTTTCCTTCTCAAAGGTTTCGATCAACTCGATCGCTTTCTTTCCCTTTGACAAAATACATGAATTGACAATTGAATTCAACCGTTTGGATAAATTGAGAAAATAAAGTTTCGAAACCCAGCATTTATTTAAGGTGTAACACAACATGTTGTATTATTTCACTTCACGTTATGTATTTTTTTATTAAAATGTTTACAACACGATGGACGATTCTTTGTCTTGATTAACTTGTTTTTATCGGTAATTTTCATTATTTACATTTTAAATTATTAATGTAATTGAACCGGCTCCTTGAGCGTTGAATTTAATAAAAACCGGAGTACAATAAATGTTACTAATAAAATGAAACGAGTTAGTTGGTGTAAAACAACTTTATCCGAGCGATCGAGAGCTGGGTTTTATTAACAACATTTATTGTATTCAAATTTTTGTGATTCTGACCCTTTGGAAACTGCAGATATTCAATGGAGTACATTAATAATTTATTAAACGAAGCGTCTGGTTTAATGAAAATCACTACTCCCAGGTAATAAATTATTACTAGCGAGGACTTGGAATTACAATTAGATAAATGGAGTGATTTATACGGTAAAAAAGTAGAGGATCGCAAAGCACCCTTTCCCAACTACAACGGCAACTAACTCAAAACTAAAACGGAAAGTATTCAATTACCGGAACTAAATAAAAAAAAAGGTAATTGAAGCAAAATTGATGGACAGTTGGTTGTTACTCTTTTTATTAATTTCAAACATATTTGCTATATGCAGTGCTCCGCCATTTATGCGGTTTGTATAGTTTTGTCGTAAACTGTCAGAATGAAATGGTAGAGTATTATTTGTCTATGATCCCACAAAAAAAATAAATCCTGCAAAATCTGCAAAACGATCATTTCCATTTGAAACTTTCAAAACGAAGCCTTTCTCATCAATCACGTCCTAAACCCTCATTTCCTTTTTATTAAAAAATCGAGAGGTTCGGGGGAGGTTGACGAGTACTCGTTTACTGGATTTGGAAAATTAGACAGACATGTTAGGCAAAGAGACGAAAACGATTACGCGTGCCTTTGCTATGGGACATAAAACAGAGGTTTGATCAGGAACTAACTTACTACACCTTCACAAAAAGGTATATAATAAGGTCACACACACTTCGGTTACTCCCCCACATCTCCACATTTACCTCAAAATCCACCTGAAAGGTTAGACAACGTGCAGGAGTAAACGAAACATATTTTTTACACAACTAGAAAAGTAGTGGAAAAGAAAATAGAGTCTGAGAAGTCTAGAACCGGTGGTCCAGCTTTTACATCATCCACTTCTGTACGTCCGGTTCAAGGTTACTCTTCTATTTATTTACCCGGGATAAAAAGTAGAGAAAAAAGTTTCTGGTAGATAAATCTTGAGAGGAATGACCACGAACCCCAATAAAAATATCGCCCTTTGTATTTCAGTATAATAGTACAGTATATTTAACCTAAATGTATAAAAAGGAATAAAAATATTCTGCGGTTTTCATCTCTTCCGTTGGCTCTTTCCCCGACCTGTGAGGTTCTGCCTTTTTCAAAAGGTTCACCACGCTTCTCGGGTACTTCCTAACTGCGACAACATTTTTTTTCTTTCTCGTCTCCCATGTCTGTCCAATCGTAAGTGACTTTCGGAAAACGTCACCTTCTTGTTATTTTTGTATTCGAAATTATTTATGATCGTGTTAAGCCGCGGGACACCTCGACCGACGACTCCGTGCAACTACCGGTTTGAGTGAAAACGTCACAATTCACATCAAAAGTGATGTGGATGCGTCCGTGTGGTAGTGATCGTGCTGTTAATTCTGCCAGGGGTACTATCTTCCGATATTGGCTAGCAACTCTTCTGGGTTTCTTAACATTTGGGTAATGATGTACAGGTGAAGGTTACATGTAGGCAACCCGTGTGTGAGATGTGTGACAAGTTTGGCACATCAATAAATCACTTTTACTTCTCACTTTTATATGTGCTACATAATATATGATAAAAGAGCTATAAAATCCCCCTTCGTTCGCATGATATACATACTCCGACTATGAGTATGTACCTGGAGAAATTATTAAACTAAATTTTCATTTTGTATTGTAGGAACATTTGTGCCACATATATATTCTCTACACTCTTCAGCATTTTGGGCTTGGGCCGAAGGCTTTCCCAGTGACAGACAACCAAGCCAGGTGCTTGCATTATGCGCACCGGAAGTAATTACCTGAAAAATTCATTTCTGGTCTGTTTCTGCGGATATGAAAGGTAAATTAAAAAGATTTACACCCAGGTTTTTGTGTCAGGTCCAAGAGAGGATGGAGGACCTCCGGTCTTTCCCTTTTTTTCTGCTTTGAAAAAAAAGAACAGGCCAGCGGGTTTAATCTTTCCGAAGTGGAAGGCCCAGAATGAAAAGAGAGAAATTCATGCGCTTTAACCGGATTAAACCGTTGTAATATCCGGAATGGTTTTAATGGATCCAAAGCAAAAATCGGATCCGACCGAGTTTACTCCATCGCTGTAAACGAAGTTTTCGGGTATCGAGCCTGAGCCGATTAACCTGTAATTTGAAACGGGAAAAATGGCTGAAAAAGGCTGCGCTTGTATTCCTAAGTTCGACCTTTTTCAAAAGACGCAGAACATGAGTACGCCCATATTAAAAAACAATTTTAATAAGTCCGTCTCTATTAAATTATTTACGAAAGGACCTGGCGTAGTGTATTCCCGGCGGATAAGCGCCAAGGGTTAATATACGTATAATATATATACATATATTATATAAAAGCATTCGTTTTGATGAATGGCACACAGGGGACATCGAGTTGATCACACGTGGCCCGGGTCAGTGGAGTAATCTGTTGGAATTTGGGATTTATAATACTATTTCTCAAGTTATTAAAACCTGACCGCTTATTTAGAATATAAAGAGATTTTCCCTTCAGTTCTGAATGTTCTAGAATCTGAACTTCTAGACATGGAGTCGACATGAACACTAAGCAATAACCAAACAAATTAATTAATTTGTTAAATTAAATGTTAGGTTAAATTAAATCAACGCAGGCAATTAATTAATAAATTTTAAGTTATAGAGGCGTAATATAACAACAACGGTGCTTTTGTCTCTGTCCGTCTCTTCTACCCAAATTATGTAAAATTTTACATCTGACCAGCGTTTCTATTTAATTACATTCACCTAATGTAACAAAAATCCAAACGGCGTTACCCAGCATAAGTAAGTTAATCCTCTAATTACAGTATATAACGCATGCATTAAGCCATCACATGTGATGACGTAATACTTAAGTTTTCATAATAACGATTAATGAAATGAAAACAAATTCTGCTACTGGGTTTACTTAAAAAACGTGATGCTTGGTATTATTGAAGATTCACGAAGTAGGCAAAATCGAATAGGAAATTCCTATACAATAGCACCGCTCGAGCTCGTCCTAATTCAAAGCTTTTAATCAAATATGTATGAATATGTAAGAAGCATACTTTATCGGTCTGCCGGAAATGGATGTTAAATTCCAAAAGTATATATGCACTCATGCGCTTTTATATTATTCATTAAATATTCACAGACCGCAATACATTTCATTTCTTACTCTCTCTCTCTCTCTCTCTCTCTCTCTCTCTCTCTCTCTCTCTCTCTCTCTTTACCTCAACAACCTTTGATTCACGTATGACACTGAGTGCCTTCGTATATACACATTTCGTTTCGATTTATTTAAAATATTTACTTTTATATATTCTCAACTTTACGTCAAGCACATGTCACCGTTTTCTCGTCAGACACATTCTAATTTCTATCAAACGCCCGAAATTTTCCCTACTTCTACAAAAACTTCTTTGCAAAAAGCTGATCCTACAAAACTTCAAAGAATTTCTCCGAGTTGTTAAGAGAACTAAATGGTATTTATGAATGAATAAATGATTAACTAACTCAATATTTATCCAATTATTAGAATACAAAAATAATCTCCCACCCGACTCAAGTGAACATTGTGCCGATGGCTTAAAGTATTAAACGACAAAATCAATTTCATGGCACTACACCGTCTTTACTTGGTATTTCAATAATACTACTACATTCTGATTTAAACTTTTAATTTAATTCCATTCATTGCAGTCTGATTTTAAGAATAATTTAAGAAAGAATGCTATTTTTTATTATTACTATTACACATTCACATGATTAAACATATTCATTTGTTTCTATTATTCTATTTGCATTGTTGTGCACCGCTTGTTTGTGTTAATGGTTATTAATAGTCAAAAAATTACATTACATTACATTATGATACCAAAACTTATTCATTTTTTTTGCTCCACTAAAACTAACTTTAATTTCGGTCATCAGCCTACATACAGAAGTACCATAGATTTCACACCATAGATTTCAGTTAGCTAGTATTTTTGAGTCGGTCAGAAATTCAAGGGCCGAATTCGAAGTAAGTCAAGTAAATAAGTAGGTAAGTTAAAAAAAACGAAGAAGGAGCTTATTTAAGGCCAGGAGAAGAGCTTTTGAAGTCGCATTGAGGCATGAAAACTCCGGTTCAGTCAAAAGAAATAGAAAGAGAAAATGCAAAAGGATCCAGGTGAAGAAACCGTGAAAAGATGGCTCTCTCTCTCTCTCTCTTTCTCTTCTATGGTCTAACTCCTTCGCTCGTTTAAATTTTACTATATTCAAAAAAGGAATTTAATTAAAGGTAAATTTCACGGGAGATTCTCCAATTTTCTTCCATCTTTATTTATACTTATTACAAATGTTCTTTCCCTTTTCTTAACTCGAGCAAAAAGCTCGTTCCTTTCATTTTAAATCACACTGCGAACAAGTTAAGAAGCAATTTATGAAAGTTATAATATATACAAACGGTGCGGAGTTATTAAGTTATCAGCGTTCGTTGTGGCTTTGCCCTAGTTCTATCACCCGTCCTCCAGTTTTTCTATTTTTTCCAATAGTTTTTTTCTTTCGCCCTCCCACAAAAAACTTAAATCGTGTCCTCCTTTTGTGTTCCTATTAAAAGGCAAGTTTTCGGGAAGAAAGGCTGTGTTTCTTTAATTTTTCAAATTCGATAATGTCAATCCCCAAGTTCGAGCCTTTTCTCCTCATTTGCAAACTTGTTCCTTTGTACTGTTTTCTTCTTGTACTTTATTAATAATTCCCTCCTTTGATATACTTTTCCTTTTTATTTTTTATTTACTTCCTTTGGAATTTCTTTATAGTTTTGTTTCCTTTGTTGAGTCAACGCTTCAAGTCAAAATTAAGTTGTAGGTACGGGGTTAGGTTGTAGTACCGGATCGTCACAAAGGCTTTTGTTCCCTTTAGTACTCGTTCTGGTACATGACATTTCGCCCTGTCTACCTGACTTCTGTTAGTCAATCCCACTCATTCCTTCCATTCCTTCTGGTTCACTTGCGTCATTACTTTTAGCTTGTTCTTTGTCTCTCTCTCTCACTGTAATTCTCCTTCCTCAATCTTCCTAAATCACTTTCCTGGTCTCCCCATCTCATTCGCTTCTATCCTCCTTTTTCTTTCACTCAATTTATTTCAATCCTATGGTTTCCTCTTTTAATTTCTTAATTACATAACATTTCTGTTCAATCCGTCTTACCACGTCGGCCTTCTCTCCCTTCTCAGATGACGACGACGACGACGACGCACTCACACACGTATTTCTTCCTCTCACGTTATTCGTATTTGAAGGCGTCTTCTGACGCCCGAAGCAAATCCGAAATGAGGAAAACCCGACGAAAGGCTCTCTTTTTCCCGTGGAACTTCAGGTCTTTCTTTCATTTTGCTGACTGGAAATTACACGTCTCGAGTCACGTAACAGGAGTTACAGCAACAAACTCAATAGTTTAGTTTAACTTCAGTCATCCACGCGTCATTGTGCAGTCTCTCCGGTGAAAATTGCAAACTGTATCTAATAAATCAAGCGCAGTCGGTCATCGCCGAAGCGAATGGTTTTCCACTAAAAAAAAAGAACTTCGACAAAAAACATCGAACATTGACAGAACTATTTTTCTGTTTCTTGTTTTTTCTACTTAAATTCCTCGCAGTTTTCTTCCTTCTGTGAAAGGAAGCTCAACATGTAAAAAAACAACATGTAAGCTCTAACACCTTCGTTATCGAATATTATGTGTAACTGCATGATGCGTTGTCAATTCTATGTATTGTTTATTTATATCCTAATGAAAACTAATAATGTTAACTTATTAAAATTGTATATAGAATTCAAGTCGCACATTATGACACTTTACAGAAACTGATGAAGTGCAGTATTCATTCCGAGTATCAAAAGAAACTATATATAGTACGGCAACATACTTTTATGTACGGTATTCATAACAGTTGATTGAAGTGCAATTCAATTATTAACAACCGAGTGCAACTCGAGCACGACCTCCATTACTAACCGAGTTACATTGTGACGTCTCACTTTCAGTGTAAACATTTCAACACTCGAGTGGTACCTGTTAACCGTACCTTACATTACTTCCCCCATGTTAATTAAAGTAAAGGGAAATAAATCTCTCAAACATGGTATGTTTCTTCCGATTTCCTAAAAGTTTTATGATGTACGACCGGAAGCATTTTCAAAGTTTTCACTCGGAGAACATTTTCAAATCTATTTGATGAAATTTTCCATTAAGAATTTTCCATTCCTTTGCGCGTCGAAGAAAACTGCACGGTTCTTAGGCTTCGGTCTCCTGTGGAAAAGTCCGTTCCGACCGAGAAATTGAATTTTGAAACAATTTGCTGATTAATTTCGACGATGGAGAGGTTGCAGGAAGGTTCGTGGCGATGCCAACGACCCGGGAAAGACAAAGGATCGAATAACCTTTTATGTGCGTAGTCGAGTGATCCGATCGGAGATCAGAAAAACACACACACGTGTACACGTATAACACATACCTTTTAGAAAAAATGTTCACTGCGTCAAGTTCCCCTCTTCTTTCACATACATACTTATGTATATATATATATATTTATGTGTATGTGTGAAAATCAGCAATCAATCATCGGCGCTTTACATAGGTGACAGTCTAAAAGCAAGCTCGCTTCGAGTTGATAATTACAACGGTCAGCTTTCTAATTCAAATGACATTATAAATTCTGCCCTCTACTTTGATAAAAATCTGTCCGAAGATTAACAAAAATGTCACGCAATTTTTACAAATACGAAATTAAGAAACTCGTGTGCTCGGAAAGTGGTGTGTGATGAACGTTTTACGTGGCATTAGTCAGATTAAGTCTGCGAGGTGCTTTAAGGCGCCCGCAACGTTTGTTTCCCCCTCATCAAGGGAAAAAACGGTCAGTCGATTGACTCACATAGGACAAACTGTAGTATTGAAGGGGAAAGAGAAACAGAGAGAGAGAGGCACTTTTGACGAGCAAAAAGAAGATCCGTTTCAAATTATGTACGAAATAACGTACTTAATTAGAAATAAGCGAGTAACCTTTTATAGCGGAGAACGAACCCCGGCAGGCTAATCAAAAGGTTAATTAAATTCCAAGATGGGGAAAATCCAAAGGAATCGTGTACTAGCGAAATTAACAAAAACCCAATGAGCTGGAAGTAAAGAGGACCGAATGCAAAACCCAAAACTAAGCAAATGCAAGTTAAACTGCCTCCACGCTAATCCTGAAAAATTCACAAGGTGACTCTTTTGAGGATAAAAACAGCCTTAGACACAACTGGAAAGGTTAGAAAAGTCGATCTATAGTTCCTCTAAGTGCCACACAAAAATGTTTGGACAACATGGTACCTCGTCTAGAACAGTCTAAATTAACTACAAAATTTCAGCAACGAAACCCTAACGCACTAGAATTGTTGTCAGAATACCCCTAATCAGTTAAAGGGTTCACGTCAACTGTTCCTCAACATGTGGAACTTAAATATGTAGTAGTGGTTCTCTGAGTTTCTCCAGTTCCTGTAAGTTACTTTCCCCGAAAAAGTCAGATTTTCTATTCCTGTCTCAGATTATGGATTACAACAAGTCTATCTCATTCCACGATTCTAAGACCTTCTTTATTTCTTAACACCCAACTTTATTGCTGTTGATACTGCGGCACAAACGTTACGTAACGTCGTTGTAATGTCGTTCCCCGTATACATTTCTGTTGATCACCACACAATGATAAGTATTTGCCAAAAGCTATATATATATTTTTCAATATAGTTCTTTGCTTTTCGGTAGACTGATATTGAATTGTTGACCTGCAGACAATTTCACGTGTACATTTACGTTTTGCATCACAATCATATTCGAATCATCGCAAATCATTTTACACTTCCCGGATATTTTCCATTCCCGCGTGTTTGGATCGGTGGTAGCCGTGATTTTGACTACAACCCCGTTTTCGACACTACTAAACTACTTTCAAATGTGCTTTCTTTATCCCGAAGAGGAAAATTCAAATTTCGTTTGGGAGCGTCTCTTATCTGCAGCAAACGAAGCCATTGTTTTTATTTTATTAAGTGCACATTTCTCAGTGATGATTATCACTCCGCCCTTTCTAACTTCTTTGTTTTCCATTCGTCCCGCCATTGTAATGCGCTTTTCTTTGATTTAATTTTATATTAATTGAACCTAGTCGTAGACGCCATTGATTTTCTGCACAATTTCCTGCAGAAACATTGCGACATTCGCTGCAAGACCACCAGGAAACTCAGCGTGAACACACTGGAAGTGTTTTTGAGAGTTTTCTTTATCCCCTGGTTAATGATATTCCTTTTTTCAGTCTTTCAAAACATACAACATACACACACACACACACACGACTGTGATTACCTTTCATAATTAGCTTAAAGGCCTACCAGGCTCTCTGTTTCATGCCAAAGTCACGGTGACTTCATTTCGTTTATGTGGCCTTTTAGATGTTTACGCAAGGGAACCTTTCGACAGTTGATTATCATCCACTTCTGCTTGGTTGATGTGAAATCACTTTTTAAGGACGGTTGCAATAAATATAGATTAAATGTCAAATCAAAACCCCATTAGTTGAAATTGTAGGCATTTCGGTCTTCACAGTGTTGCATAATTTGGTTTAAAACAAAGTAAATATGTTACGTTCCTAATTAAACGCCGGCACTGCAGCAGTAATGTTGTCATTCACCTATTCCCCAAACAGTTTTATTCTATACGATAATTTATTTCGGTGTTATGTATTATTGACTGCTAACAATCCAATCGTTTCTGTTGTGCACCAACAACTGTAAACTTACTAAGCTACGCAGAATTTATTATGTTGTTAAGGCCTGGTGAAACCCTTCCGAAATGGAAATTTCAAATACGGTTGAAAAATACGACCCCTCTAACTATTTTACTTGACCCATCAGTGCCCTTATCCCGGTACCTCACTCCACCGTGGCTTTAATAGGAGGCATTTACTTCTGCCAGGGGTTGGTCGACAAGATTAGCAAAACTAATCCATTCTTGAAATTCCTCGCAATTTAAAACGGACAGGTTCTTTCGGCCTGATAATAAAAAAAATCGGAATTACTACATGTGCGCAAGAGTTGTGGAACACATTAAATATTAAAAAGATCCAATTATGAATAAAAACAAAAACCGAGTTTTGTGATCGGCTGCAAATAAAAAGTACAAAATTGTTTGATAAATACTTTAAAAATCCGAGTCCTTCTAAAGACTTCACACGTTTAAATTTCGTTTGGGGAATCCTCCCCACAGACCCATCTTCTTTCCTCCGATTTCATAACTTTCGAGTTGTGAAATTTAATTATTGTAAACCGAAGCTTAAGCCACTAAGAGCACAACAAAAAATATGTTTTCATTACGGAAGAGTAGTATTAGTTTGTATAACTACAAGTTGTGTGTGAAGGGAAATGAGCGCAGGACAAGGAATTTAATGCCGGCAAACGGATACAGTTGTAGTGTCCGTAATGGTTATGATAAATACTCCGTGTCAATTCGAATTTAGAAAACAATGAGAGATGAAAAGAGAGCTCGCTGAATAATTCATGAATCTATGAAGGATTGATAACTGATTAAATGTACCACAGCAAATGGTCTTCCGCAAAGCGATTAATTTAATAAAAGTTGAAAACAGGCCATTTCCCCATTGCAATCAGTGAATGCATTAATTTTTCTAAAATTTTTGAAATTACTCGAATTCATCATTTACCAAATGAAACTCAAATCGTTTTGTTTTTCTGTGTTCGAACCGTGCACGGAAGAATGTTAAATGCGAGAATCGTTTCAGACGATTGAACTTCAGCAAAAGAGGCAATTTCTGTTTGAAAATCAATCGACGGGGAGAGTCAATTGTAAATTGTTAACTTATCTTGTTCAAACAGAGATTTACAAAATTTCATGAAAATCATTGAGAGGAGCGAAGCACTCGTGAACATTGCGACGTCTATGGTAATCCACGCAGAGATAAGTCACGGCTACAGAAGACTGTAGAGGGAGATTTGTGGTGATAGATAGTTTCTCCAACGAACCAACTTTTCGCTGCTCTACTACAATATTTTTTTTAAAAGTAGTTTTACAGTATTCAATCAGTTAGCTCATTTCCTCTGTAACTAGGATATTACTTCCGTTAGTTCTACTTTTAATAATTTAACAGCAAATTTCATTGCTTCCTACATATCTTCACAGGTGTTTCCTTCCCTGAAACGAGCCCTTCTCGTCATGTCGAGAACACCAAAAAACCAATCTTCCCTTTTTTATGTCGACTGCAAAGATAGAAGGTGTACGAACGCAAAACTGCGGTTATTCATTACAACCTAACAAAAGGTCACTACAAAACCCCTCCAGAATGTTCAGGTTGGCAAATTAAATTAGCCAAAGTTCTCGATCTGAAGTAAAAGTGAAATATGACTTCTTGTCGGTCGTTTCGGTAATCAACCGTCGCCGTAGAAAAGGGCAAACTGCTTTGGGAAAACCGTTGTCATTCAGTTACTCTAAAACGGAACGAGTAGAGTCCACTTGACGAAGCATGCAATATCTGTTTTCTAATCCCCACAGATAATTTAACCGAGTTTCCGAATTTCAGAAATTACCATAAACTAATTCGAAAAGGTAGGGAAAAAGGGTAGGGTAACGAGACAGCATCCTCAGGAAGAACTAGAGAGAAACAGAAATAGAAAATACAGTGGAAATAATCCGAACCATTTTCCTATGAGAAACCTGATGGCGGTGGAGAATTCGACAAATTAATTGATTCGGCACAGGTAACAGTCGATTATCATTAAAATTAAAAATTCAACGACTTGTCCTTTGAATTAAGCGAAATTCAGTTGCTGACTTCTGCAGGGAGGAAACCACTCGTTTGGAAAAAAAGAACTTCTCACTCGAAGTTAA
The DNA here is from genome assembly GCA_037055365.1 of Polyplax serrata. Lineage (NCBI taxonomy): Eukaryota > Metazoa > Arthropoda > Insecta > Psocodea > Polyplacidae > Polyplax > Polyplax serrata. The sequence continues at coordinate 8,081,176 of JAWJWE010000038.1, read as the reverse complement.
CTGTATTCAAGCAACTTTAATTAAAAGTTGACAAAAGTGACTAAATGAATAAAAAGAAGAGGAGTTAGTAACTTTTAACTTTTCTTATTAATACAAACCATCCGTTGTTATTGTAATTTACTATACTGAAGCAAACATTATAATTAACGAAATATAAAATTATAAACACCTTCTAAGCATTATAGGAATCATAATAACTTCACTGCGGTAGTTGTAGTTCACCCATAGCACTTAGGCAACCCATCAAAACCTTTAGATTGGTGGTCTTAATTACGTTATTTTTTATTTTTCTAACTCTCCTTCTGTTTTTTCTTTCTCTAAGCATAGAACCAGTTACAGAAAAACATATTTAAATATAAATCCACCAAAATAATGAGTTTGTTCAATAAACTGCACATTATGTCTGTAAACATATGCTACACGTGTACTGTTATACATAAACTTCTACACACCAAATGACTTCCCTATATTAGTAGAAAAAGCCCCACATTTCAAAATTTCTTATTATTATTCTAGAATTTATTTAAATGGTTCCTGGAGCTTCAAAAGATTTGACCGTGTCTGCACTAATATATTCAAAATAAATACCAGCTGTAGTTCGAAAGAAGAAAAAAAGAAAAAAAACAATACAAAATTTAATGAACTTAACGAACCTCTTCGAAATTGCACCGGAAACCCAACAGAAAGAACGGGAAAACGGAAATGAATTTAACGCCGAATTGGCTCTGGCTGTCTGCAAGACATAAATCACTATTGAATATTTATAATTCTCTTCGTTTCTTTTCTTTTTCTCTGGAAAGGTTTTTCACTTCCACTCGTCTGGAAAATAAGAAAAACTGCCGAATTTTCCGAATGCCGGGAAAGCAACTTCTAATTTGTATCCGATTTCAACTCTCCCCGGCTCTCGAAGTGGAGGATTTCCCTAAGAGTGTAATTTATTTGAGCCGTCTACGATACCATAGACGTATAAATTCTTATTAGGAGAAACTGTTGCACGGTGCCGGGCTCTTTCAAAACTGCCGAAGTGCCTGAAATCCGGGAACCTTCCAATTAACACAAATACCAAATGCAGGGCATGTGGAAAATTTTTAAAGGAATGCACACTTGAATTTTCCCCTCAACCTCCGTTTAAATTGTGTACGTAATGAAACCGAGAAACGACACGGAAGGTCTAGGGAATTAGTTGCATTTGTCTGGGTACCACCAGCGTATGAATTCACCACTTGTGAATAAATTCCTGGTCCCCTACGGGACTTAAATTTAAACAAACCTCAGAGAATTATAAATTCCAATAACAAATTCTTCTAAACAAAATAATTAATCTTCTAGTTTAAAGAAGTATAAATTCTTACTTGGGTACTATAAAGCAACAACCTTAATTTTATATAAACTTATTAGTGTTCAAATTTTCGAACTGACATTTGAAAAACAACCAATGTAAGATTAAGCAAACTTGAATAAAGAAATTTAAAATGGCAAGCGTATATAAAAATTCAAATAATAAAATAAATATTGTTCTAGAATTCTTAGTTTCCCAAAGTTTAGAAGTATAATCCAACTTAAAAGAAATAATGTCAATTTTTGTAGTTTTATTTTAAGGGAGCTTGACACGAATTTGGAATAATGAATTTGACCAAAATACCCTGCTTTCAACGCAACGCATGATAATTTAATCAAGCACATAACTTCTACTTAAGTAAAGATACAATAGTTGCCAAGTTCAGTGACAAATTTAAACAAAGTCCGGCACCTTAAGTTGAGTTATTGTATTAAACACAACCGAAAGTTTCATTATATTATTCCACATGACGTTGTGATAACCATAGACGTTCTCAATCACACCCAACAGCACTTCGAATACCGTGTACCTCAATGGTTTGAGGACTAAAAGCATGAACTCATATCGTAATGGCAGATTTACAGCTAAATCACCGGAAATGTTCGTTTCTGAAGGGAAATAAAAGCTGGGAGCCTCCGGAAGGAAGGTTAATTTTTTTTGTTTCGAGGAGGTTGTTTCATTGCCTGAAAATGGAAACAAACGCAATCGTTACATTTTACGATGTCGAATCCGCTTGCGTACCGCGGCGAAAAATGCGTATTTGTTAGTTATTAAAGCGAACCTGAAAAGGATAGAACGCTTTCGAACATTGTTCTAATCAACTGAAACGTCACGATAGTGGCTATCGCTGGCTTGCACAAATTGAAATCAATTTTTGTGTATATTTTGTACACATTAAGCGTGCACACCACAACCTCCTCCTGACATCGTTTTTGCTATCGTTTAACGCTTCAAACGGTATGTTTGCCAACACCTCTGCCCTGGGTCCAATGTTGGACACTCAGACATGTCCAAACCAACACTCACAGTCCACTTGCCACAACTGCCTCCACAAGAGACCGGACAAAGACTGTTTAATTACTTTTTAACGTTTTTTGCTATTACTTTGAGCGTATAAAAAATTTTTCAGACAGTTCGCAACGCTGAGAAAGAACTTTTATAATTAATTCGATTCGCGTTTGGTTGGAAATTTTCATGAACTCTTTTTCATCCCATGATAGATCTCTTCCTCCGACTTTGTCTCTTAACTGCCTCGTGGTCAACCTTAGGACAAACCTGACATCCTGTATTAGTTACGGCGTACTTGAAACTTCACTTTTAATCGAGGTTATAAAGATAGTAACCTTGCTCTGAATGACCACATCAAGAACCGCATATGATACATTACACACTTCTTGTACATAACACGCGTCTCTTCAAGTATTTGACAATTAAGCGGCTCGACTCTTTCAATGACATTTAGGATATTTTATTTATCAATAATCGAATGGATCACCCTAGTATTGTTTATTGTGTGATATTTCTTAAAATTTGAACTGGGTATCACCAATTTCAAAAGAACCGCCCGATTACATAGAATTAAACTAAATTAAACTCGGGGTTTATGTATGTGTGTGTTTGTAGGTTTGTGTAACATGCAGAATGTTAAGGACAGTAAATATTGGAAGGCAATATTTGTCGAGTGCGACCATTTCGAATAGAACAAAAAGTGTAATTACGATAAACATCACCATTTTCCACCATTTGTTTCTCTACGAGTCACTCTTGTAACGATCAATTTGGTTCCCCGACCTCTTGTTTCTCTTTATGTTTTCCCGAGAGCATTCTTTGTTAAATTTGAATTTATTTTATTTTTTCGGTTTTGCGTCACTGCAATCGCATGCGGACATCTTACGGCATTTTTCTAGTCTTCGCCTGACGGCAAAGTTTTTGTCTATGCCAGGACGAAGCACCAATCACTTCCCAAGAGCCCACTCGACTCTGTCGGCTCCCCCGAGCTGTTTTTAAAACAAGTTAAACAAAGTGAAGCCATGTTGAAATTATCTAGGAAAAACTAGTCAAAAAATTGAACTCTCCATCAAAACTTTCTTTCAACAAATCGGCAGTACGAATTTAATTTGACATTTAATGGGTAGCAGCTTAAAAAAAGAATGCATTATTTAGTGAAGCAACTCCTTCGTGTTACTTCTAGGAATTACATTATATCTATAATGAATAGCAAATCTTAGAAATGAAGAACAAACAGAAGGGTTTGAGAAAGCTTACTACGGGAAAGGACGGAATGAATGCGAGCCTTTCGGTTAAGGTCTTCAGGTTCCTTCAGTTAGTCTTTCCTTTCCTTTCGCCGTTTCAGTTGTTTGCCATCATGTCTGACTAATTCATTCGTTAAAATGTTATAATTACAATGGTTCTCTCCGTGGGTGGAATTCTAAGTAAAAGAGAAACCAACTCGGCGTCTTAACCAATTATTATTACACATGTGGTGAAACGCACACGCACGCGTTGCAATTCCAAACATACAACTACTCAAAACCTTATTCTCCCACACTGTTTTAATCAAATTACACCTTAAAGTTATGGGAGGACTCAAGCACAGTTCGAAAAAAAGTAGTTTCCTCTATGTACTATTAATGACCGGTAAAAACTATCCTTTCTGGCGGGTACCTCGCAGACACGACATTCATTTGAATTAGGTTTCTACAAATTTGTGCATGAATAAATTTAAAAATTAAGAACAACACTTAATAACCGTCGATTACTACGATGTTATTGCAGCAAAAATTTCAAACGATTTTCTCCTCCGCCGTGTGATTTGTATTTAGTGTTCGATCACCACAATTATCATCTACAAAGTGGCTCGAAAACTATCTTTTCTTGTTTCTTTGGTCGTTTTCTCAATTGCAGAATTTTGATTTAATTACCCGGTCTCTCTTTCTGCACACTAGTCAAGTAGTCATAAAAACCACGAGATACAACGCTTACGAAATAAGCGGCCCACGTGTGATGTTTCACTATTTTTTATGAAATCAAAACTTCGAAGCGAGACGCGTTACGAACTTCGCACTTGGTTTAAAAACAGTTATTAAATTAAATAATGTAAAAACGGCTTGTCAATACGAAACAACACTGTAACACTCGTCGTGTCGGGAGAAACGACCGAACACTATTTACTTAACTTTTCATCATTTCCCCTGTCAAAACTTACAGTTCGAAAATTATACAAATGGTGAGAGATTGTTATTATGGTCCGAGAGCAGCTCGGAATGAGTGAAACGTGTGAACGAGTAAATAAATAAATAACGTAATGCTATGTACCCGTCTGAAATTCATCGATTAAACACACCCAATAAAGTACTTTAATGTAATAATTAATGTGGGCTGCCAGGTAACTTTTTCTAATATAAATAACAATTAAAAGTCTTATTTAAGTGAAGGTGTTCGAGTTTAATATACTTTTTTTATTACCGCGTGTAATTAATACCGAGAACGGGAGGTTCGCAAATACGGTTCAGGTTCAGGTTCATGGAAATTTATCAGGCTCGAGCCGGTTTTCGTGAAATCGAAACTATCAGGATCATTTCTTTGCGGCGCGTTCAATACCGAAAAATTCGTAAACTTTAATAGTGCCGTGATGAGAAGTAAAGAAGTGTCTTACACCTCGTAATTTAAGGATGTCTCTCCCCGCTTCTTCCACCGCCGGTTTTCCCTGCCAGATATTTAATAAATAAAATCAATAAGGATTAAATACATAAATATCGATTAAATTGCTGATAGTTTCGACGTTTGTTCGTGGAGTGGCCGTTTCGCACCGGCGATTTATTTAATTGCAATTTTAAATCCACAACTCGAATACATAAAAATAGTAATATATATTATTTAATCGTAGTTATTATTAGAGGAGAAAAAGGTTCGACGGGTCAGTCCAATAATTTATTTTAGCAGGAGGAACAAAGGAATTAAGCCCCGCGGTTTCCCATAATATGTGAATCCCTATTTATTATATTAATTTTATTGATACTTTATTGATTCTTATGTCCGGGACCGAAACGACCGTCCGAAGAAATCCTCGAATTTATAACTAGTTTAAAATTGAATAAGCCTAATGAAAATCTATTGAAAATTAGCCGTAAGCAGGGTAGAGAAAACCTTTGTGGAACCCCGTGTACAAGCCAACAGGTATTACGCGGGGGTAATACCAGTAATCATGTACGCATTTATAGTGAAAAAAAAACTATTTTATTTTAAGTTTTCTGTGTGAAAGGCAATTTCGTAACGGTGGAAAACGCCCTCCGACATCGAAACCAACAGCTAGTTTTCTAGTTCTAAAGAATGTCAAATTAATAGTGTGATGATCGATTAGTTTCCTTTTTCATTAGTCGGCTGTAGAAAACTACAATTAGTTTTTTTTTCAAACTGTGCCTGAAAGCTTGCGACTACCGGATCCCGTCCGACTTGGCTCATGTAATAATCGGGGAACCATTACCTATCGATTAGATGATTAATTATTGCCAATAAGGTTTCAATAGGTAGTCATTCTCTCTCGATATCCTATCGATTTATTTGAGTTCACTCGTCGTTGAGAATTCCTCCGGCATTGTTAAATGTGGTCGTTTAAAAATTAGGAGAAGAATAAGAAGTAAACGCCCCAGGAGGACTTTATTTCTTTTCCTCATTAACTAATTACTTGACTCAGTACCTAACTACCAACCTTTCCCAAACTGCTGCTGTGAAGCACCCTGAACTGACCTTCAACATTTTAACAGTGATTGCTCCTTCCGATCAAGTGCATTTCTTTACTTCGCTCGAAGGTATTCACAAATTAATAAAATATGTACATTATTTTGATACAGTTTAAGCGATTTGGGTACGGTAAGGTAGGGAATGCAAGTTGCTAAAGAATTTCAAACTTTAGGCTGTGTAAAATGATACCTTACTAACTTAACAAACTTAACTACATAAGCTGAACATGAACATAGGAGTCTGACATTTAGGCACTTGAAACTTTTATGTAATATCTTACAGGAATTATTAGAACGGTATATATATTTTAAATGAACCTTAGAGTTACTGCGCCAGACGGGAACCGTCTTCTAATGAATAAATTCAACACAAATGCAGAAACATTTGTCTTTCTCGTTATCACATCTTATCCACACCCTGGAAACGTACGCGGGGAGTGCTAGAGAGAAACCACCCCATGTGTACAATTTCATATATTTGATTTGTATCCTCATACGTGTACGGGTTTAGGTAAATACAGCCGCCGCCATCTTCTTCTTCTTCTTCACGTGCCCTGGATTTTAACACGTGCCGCGACGTGTTTGTTCAGTAGTTAAATTCCCAGTATAGGACGACGAAGAAGAACAAGTTGAGAATTGAAAGAATAAATAAAAAGGTTGCTCGATCCTTCAGGTGACACAGGCGTGTGTCGTGCAAGGGGGCACAGGTATCCGAACTTAACATTTCAACGACTTAACTTGACCAAAACGGTTAAGTCCGACTTAAAGTTTCTTCAACTCAACGAGGAGGAAAGAAAATAACGCTTATATCAATTGATTTCGATGAAATCCGTGCAATTTATCGACGGGCAAACCAATGGGCTAACCGACGAAGCGATAACTCGTATAAATTGCGGAAGTGGAGAAGAAAAAAACCGGAAACGGAATTGTTCGCAGCTTCGTTTTAAAATGGATTTGGCTATGTTTCTTTTTCCTGTGCTTCTCCACTTCTTTTCTTTCCTCCGCCACATTTCAATGGGTTTCACTTTTTCGGCATTTTGTCGCCATCATTTTATTCGCATCAGGTTCTCATATTTCAATTTTCCTTTTATTTCCTTTGGGTCAGATGATGGCAGGGGTTGAACGGGGGGGGAGAGGGAGACGATTTTTTGGGGGTCGGGGGTGATTCACAATTTTTATCAGGTTTCTCTGGATGCCTACGAAAGTTTCGCAGCCAAATTCGAGACAATTTTAAACGTAATTTATGCAAACATCCATTTTACCTTTCTCGGATTTCAGACAGACTTGGATTTATGTCACGGGAGGGAAATTCCTGTTGGCCACCTTTCTCTCTATCTCTCTCTATCTCTCTCTCGTTCTCCACGGCGCTCTCTCCTTTCTTTCTGCCAAGATGACTTCTTTGTCCCTACCAAGATGGAGATGCAAGAGGATTGATACGGACGTTTTCAGACTTAATTCTACTTGATTTTCAGGGCGAACAAACCGAATCTGTGTTGTTTTCAGACAACCCAAAATGTTTTCCTCTTGCGTGGTGGTCAGAGGAAAAAATTTTCACGGTGGTTCCCCAGCGAAATGGCTCCCGACGGACCGAATGTTAAATCATTGCTCTTCAGTCGTTTACAAACGTATTTGTCCCAAACGAAATCACTTTCGTTTAACTGCTTTTAGACAAATTAAAATGATATATGTATATTATTTGACTCTTTTTCTATAAAATAGATAAATTGGTTTATGTCCAATCCCCAATGTATATCCACCAGGAACTAATCGTTGCATATTTAAGTCACTGCAATTTAGTAAAGCTTACTAATTGACTAAAATAGACTAAATTATTGTAATATTTTTATGGCTTAAGGTCATTTGGAACATACATAAGTAATTTAATAGTTTAATAAGCATGACTTCTAATAACAATTTTTCATGACTTTAAAAACCGTCTTACTTCTCTTAAATTGAGATGCATTTTTCATATTCTCGTTTAGTGGATTTTTTTCATACAACAAATTAAATGGTAAAGACTTTAGTGTCAACATTTAGGAAACTGAAGTTCTTGCCCCTACTAATTTCATCAACTTGTGACTTTCCTTACTTCGATATTTAACAGGTTCAATTCATGCTGAACCGTTAAGTGTGAAAGAAGTTAACTACGATCCGAGAAAGAATTTGCCGTTTAAGTGTCTCGACCTCCAACGGGTGATTTATAATATGTTTGACAGAAGGATTTTTTACGAGTACCAAACTGAGACGGCTGTCTTGATGTCGCGTTATATTGAGAAAGAACCTAGTGATCGATTGTGACAAACGCTCAACGGCGGATCACAGATCTGTGATCGAATCGCTTGACTTCCAACAATTCGTCTTTTTTTCGACGGTCAAATTCTGTCAGGATTTCTCCAGATTTCAGTTTTCGAACATATTATAGATTCACATGCTAATACAGAAATAAAGCAGTACCACCCCAACAATGTAAAACTACGTAAAAAGAAGCTAAAAATTAAAAGTATTAAGAAGGAACCTCAGTGAAGCACAAGATGCGTCTGGTTAGAGTCAACGTACCTGATTGTTAATGACTGTAATGACAGAGACACGTCGAAACATAGTCACACGACACAGAAATATCTCATTAAATTAAGAGTTTTATAAAGCTGAATATTCATGGTACATCTAAAAAAGATTATAAGGAACTTTTGCAACCGAGGAACCGGAGAACTTTTGTACACGAAATGGCACTCTGGGCTCAATAATCCTCCGTCTCAGATCAATTGGCATTACCCTCATGCAAATTGTACGAATTGGACAGTTTATTAGATAGTTTGTCACGTCGCGTAACATCTAATAAAATATTATTAATTCACGATTTCCACGAAATTTAACAAATAAAATATAAGTGATCAACAATTTTCATTCCTTCACATAGGTACACCTGTTGTGGACGGTTTACAATAAACCATCAGAGTAACAGTCGTGTCAACAAGTTACAAATCAACAAAAGATTTGAATGAAACAATACTCTAAAGACCAGGCATACAGATAACTCAGAACTGATTCATTTGTATTTGATCACCACTTAACTACAAAAGGAACCTCCTCAACGTGTACCCACGCCTGTCGTGAGCAACAATCATTTAACGCGACCTGGAATTAATTAAGTGGAAGAAGTACAGGTACAAGTACTAGCAGAAACCGGTCCACGCATTTCAGTTAAGTTCCACAGTGACAAAGTCGAATTCTTTTTGACTTGGTTTCATTAATTAATAGGTTTTCCGAATTGAAATTCCAACCGCCTGATTGACGTCTTCTTACGCCTCTGTTTCGCAAGTTCTAATAGAATTCGCCTATTTCACTCACCACTTGTGCGATTCGGTCGAATCATCCTGGTCGTCAAGAATGAGAAACATCACTGGGGGCGAAAATTTTTAACCGTCAAACTGCACAGGACCGGCACCCAACTAACCGAGAATAGTTGTACTTGTTTTAGTTTCGCCTGTCTTTGCGTGTAGAAACTCGAGGATTTCTCGTCCCCAGGTATTTTTCCTATATAATTCCGAGTCGAATCCCGTATGATTTCCTCCTTCCTGGCTCCCATCTCATGTCTTCCGTTTTATTTATTATCGTCCTTTGAAATTTCTATCACGCTTCAAGTAATTTCTGCGAGATTTGAACACTTTTCGAATTTAAACTTGAAGAGAAATTATTACTCTGCTGTTATTTTTTTTCTTAACCGGTACTCCCTACCGTAATTTATTTACCCGGTAACGGTTTGCCTGATGTTAATGTTATCTTCTCCGGGGTGCCTTTTTCCACCACCCCGAAACTGTTCCGTTTTAAAGTTGTTACGCCACTTGATGAAGTGAATTCGGCATTTAAAGTAAAAGCTTAACGGAAATGGGAAGGGGATGCTACGAAACTTTATCGTGCAACTTTAAGCGATTAATTTTTTTTCATGTATATAAAAAACGTATACAATCTATTTTTCTTCGCTCACTTGTGGGCCGCGTATGCCTGCTTTTAAATGGGGTTTTCTTCAAGCAGACGAAATACAAATTACTTAAGATAATAGGGTGATATTACTTTTCCTTACTCGGCTAAGAGCCAGGGTTATGTTTCTTGTGGATGAAACAAATCACTTTTTTATGTTCCGCCATTCATATTTTCTACTTTCGATAGATCGAAATTTAGTGCTTGCTTTTTGTACATAGTGAAATTAATAGCATCTGTGTGTCTTATCGTAAATGCGTAGTGCTCTTCCAGTTTTTGTTTTATGAAATTATTATTAGTGTAATAGACGGTGTAGATGTTCCGGTTACTTGTTCAAAACATATCCTCAACTTTATAAGTTCTGTAGTGATAGTGTAATAAACTATTCGCTCCTACTAAAGCCGCCTAACCAATTAATTGCATATCCCTGGTACATGGGCAGAGGGAGAACCGAGAAGTTGGCCAATTTATTTGACTTCTCGTGACACTTTACCGTTGTTCTCCTTCATTCTTTGTCTTATAATATTATCGCCATTAATAATATCCCCGTTTGTGTACCATTTATAACGGTCCATTCACTATTTCATACTATAAGGTTGAAATATCGCACAGCTGGTGGCTGCACAACCGTCGACTGGAGCTTCACGGGAAAAAGAAACTTTTTTCTTAAACTCTCCAACTCATCCCCGTGACTTCTCCATTAAGAACTCCATTAAGTTCTCATCCTTATTGAGCGGCACAAATCTGAATAAAGTTGTTATAATTCACAACCCCTGCGTAATTTAATTTTAGAAAAGCCGTAAACCCCGACATGCAAAGGTTAATCACCAATGTGTTAACAAAAATTGTCAGGCGGTCTTCTTCTCGAGGACTCGAAAAACAGAAGCAACGTGAATCCGACAAAAATGTAACGGAACAACAGCACATACGAAAGGAAGCTATATTTTGTAACGTTAAACCGTTTTAGTTTAAAATAGTTTTTGCGTGATAAGGTAACATTACTAACATTCGGTACCGTCTCACAATTCTTCTTCTCAAGTGTAAAACAATGCCAGGTGATTTTTCAAAAATGCTTCCCGATGTCAGAAAGCTTGCAGACTTCTACAGGAAAACTACACTTTATGCGTGATATAGGTAAATAATTAAACCAGGTGAACCGATTTGTCTATTTCAGGGAGTCACTTGTCGCAAATGTATTTTTTTTCACTGTCTTTTTCAAAACCTAGGCTTCTTTCGGTCTGGATAATGTTAAGTGTAATCACATCATTTTACTTTTCCTTCTTGTAGTGCTCCCTCTACAACTACCACTACCTTTTCGTTCACTTCCACTAATACTACATTTCAGCAATTACTACAGTTTCTTCTACTTCGTCACCTTCATCGGTTTTAAATTGGTAGCAATTTTTTAACCACTTGGAAAAAATCTCCTGGCCATTTTTAATGATCGCCTCCGATCAGATCCCATCAAGCAAATTATTATTTTTTTGGTCTCTTCAAAACGAACGCCACTGATTGAACTCGTTCAGACCGATGTCTTCAACACGGTGTCTCCTATATTATTAAATGATTGCATTAGGCAAATTCCTCATCATTCTCGTCCTCCCAACACCCTCAAAATTTTTTTCACCGTGCCATCTTCTTCGGCGTTCCACTTGAGTTCCTCCAACCCAATCATTTCGATCAACAAGTTGCCGCGGAGATTTTTTGTACTTTATTATTATTATGTTCAATCTGCCTACCTAAATCCGGTGCTCTCCTTATACCTGACCGTTAATTAAGTAGTCTAACTCGAGCTCTCAAAAACATTTTTAATCGCATTATAATTATTACATTATTAAATAAGGCTTGGCCACGTTTAAAACGCTTGCGTATAACTCACCTAATGTAAATTTGAAAATTTATGGACTTTAAATGAGCCTACATGGTGTGGGGCTCTAACAGGTAGGGCACTGCAGAATAGTGGCGAGCAGCTAAACAATTTAGTTAGTGAACATTGCTCTTAATGCATAATGAGAGTTCATTACCAAGATTATGATACAAGTGATACACACTACTTCGTCGAATGGCTCTAGTGTGTAGGAAATAAGTTGCTGAATTATATAGTTTTAATATACACTGTTCGGTATGGGTGATGCGACATCTCCGATACTATCACACCCTTATTACTTCTCCGGCCGAGGGGTTGCAACTGAAATGTTTGCATTTTCCGCAACTAATGCCGCAGAATTTATGTTCTCTGTGGAAGGGGATGTATAATTCCTATAAAAAATAATTAATGAAATGGACGGAAATAAAATTCGGCTTGAATGGGAATTGTCCACGTTACGAATATGAACAATTCGCCGGACGATAATTCACTTCTCGTACGAATTATGGTCACATCCAGTGAAATGGGACTGTAGGTGAGTTCTTCGGGGTTGCGCCTTTCCTCTGTCACCCCTTCGCCCTCCCCTCTCGTTTAGCTAGAAAAAATGGCTATATAATACCAAGTGAAAGCCCAGTTAAATAACTCGCGTGAGTCATCTGATAGAAAAATGAAACTGTAGTAACTGGGTCACCTGTTCGTTTTGGTGGGCGGCTCCATGCAACAGAACACATGGCCCCCCTTTGAAATGTCTCGAAAGGTTTATTAAAACAATAAATACACAAACGATTTATTCCAGTCTACTTCTTACAACTTAAATTAGTTCTTAGTTATTTTCTTCGATTCCTACGACTAACCAATCCGTTTCGATCACACTTGTAGGGTATCACCCTCCTGAAACCTTCAGCAGAGAGTGGTACTAAAGATAGCAGTAAAGTTCCACGACCAGCCACGGGGTACCTGACAAACATTGTAATTTCATTTCAAAGGGAAAGATCACAGCGATCAATGACCAAATTATTGAATTAATCTCTCTTTTCGACGATAATTGGAATGTCACAGGGATGATCACTAGTTAGCCCTCTTTACCCACTGACTGATATTAAATTTATATATTATATTTTCTGGCGGTTTAATTTTCAAAATTTATTTAATGTGATTTAATTAAAATCCGATCAGATATTGCGGTCGACACCATAGATAAAATAAAGTGCTCAAAACTAGTCAAACTTAACGACCAAATTTCGTGGAAGTATTTTTTTTGTTTTTTACCAGTAGTAAAATACTTGGCATTTATGTACGGCCTCCATTGTATATGTTTTTACAAGTATTTCATAAACACTTTTCCATTATGTGCTGTATCATGCACGTTTGTATATCAAATGTTTCGTTATTTTAGAGATTTGCGAGGTATTACTCACATATGTTCACTTAATTTTGTCTATTATAACTCTTTTAGAGTCTGTATTATGCATGCATTACACTGTACATCTTTTTGCTTCATTTTTGTTTGTATTTTACGCATCAATAAATGATCTCTTTGTAGTTAATGTCACTTAAATGGTATGAAACACATTATTTCATTAAAACGAATAGAAAAACTAAATTGAACAATAATAAAATTTAGCCCCAAAAATTATTACTAGGCTAGTTATTTTCTCACATTACGCTGAGGATGACATCAAACGACGGCCAGGTATGACCCCGAACTGCACCGAAAGTCAGGACTATTTGATTTGTTTTCTCGTGTCAAAAATGTCAGACGACATTTTTCTCAAGTGTTTCTTTCTTTAAGGGGCGTCACCTTGTGAAATAGGACACACACACGTGTTCTCTTATCATCTGATATATTTGTCTTAATCATCCAAATCGTGTCAACTTATTGAAAATGCCAAAGAACACTCGTCACAGACAAGTTACGCGTGCAGTTGATGGTTGTTCTTGCCCCAGTACTACTCGACTACTTCTAGTTTCAGAAAAAAATAGTGAAAAGGGATTGACTGACTGACTGCAACGTACCATCCAGACGCCACGCAAATTAGAATTTTCATGAGGTACGCCTTCATCTAATTTGAATAATCCTTCTGACGTAACATGTAAATGTATACTAGCATGAGAATCTGACTGTACAACGACTTAACTTACACAATGACCAGGGCTTGAAGAAAAAAAACTGGCAAAAAAAATGAAAAATTGTGTATACAAAGTGATGAATAAGGCAAACACACGAGAATGAATAGCCCTGCAAAAGTTAAGAAAACCGAGGAAGAGAGTTAATAAAAACCCTACGAGTTCAACTAAGTGTTACTAAACTAAAGCCAACTTAAAAGTAATTAATGGCGGCTGCAAAAACCGTACTTAAAAACAACGGGTGGAATGAAAGAGTGACCGTTAATACTTTTTAAATTGAATTACAGTATATATATTTTCAGAGAAGTCAAACAGAAAAAAGTAAAATTTATGTCTTTTTAGTAATAACATTCAACCACTCCAACCGTGTCCGCCATTTGTAAATACTAATAGTTCATTTTTTTGTTCGACGTATTGAAGGCAGTCATCGAACATAAGTAATAATTTTGTTGAAACATAATAAGAACGGGTCGGAAGCGTTGAAATAGCTTCCTTTTTTATGTGATTTATGAACGACATTTTTTGTAGAGGTAGAAGAAAAATAGTCATACTCTACTCTGTACCGCTGACTCTGAGCAGTACCATACAGCTGCTAATTATTGTATTTTATTCCTTCTAATTAGGTTTTCAGTATTACGGCCGTGTTGTAACAAATTGGTAATTTTTTGTACCTTATAATAGCAAAACTTTGCTGTAATTGAACTAACATACTGCTGTACTTGTTCTCCAGTCTTTGAACCTCTCTATCATAGACTTGTGAATTTATGGTCTAATCTAGTACGACACTATTATAACAGAAAAAAAAATTTATACAAGTGTTATCATTTCACCACATTCTCTACTTATAGAACTAGGCGTCATAAACCTTTATAACAACCTCACTAAACAGAGTAATAAGTGAGAATGGGAGGTAATGAAAATATCTTATTTTCTGTGCAAACCAACAACACAGAGTACTAAAACATTATTGTCCTTCACTTTACTAAAACTATATACGTTCCTTCCCTTTCAGCGTGCACCGAACGTTAGATATTCAAGTACGAGTTAAGGAAGATTGTTCACTTGAGCACACAGTTCAAAAATAATATGAAATTCAGGTTAATAATGGTATTAATAAGGGCCCTTGAAATAATTACCAGTCGCAGGTACTTATTTTATTAAAGTCGAAAAGGCAGACTAACGAGACTCAAACTTCTGTTCAAGATCATCGGATCATTGGTATTAACTTCATGTTGTACGAAATGCTTCAAAGTTTTTGTACAAGCCAAAAACCTATGTATTCTGGCAGTGTTTCTCCGATGTTGGACTTAATCCAAACTGATTCCGCCCCATTAAATCGGAAACATACCTTGATCATCTCTTTTTTTTCCTACTTTAAAGGGAAAGGAAGGCGCTCCATTAAGTTTGCCTTGGCTTTACTTTAAACTTCTCATTCTTATTCCTGCCTGAATGCAGTGAATTACGCTTCCCGCAAACATTCATATCCATTTCTTTATTTTCCTTGTCGGACACCGACATTATTATGTCTTTCCCTTTGACTTATTTCTTCAACCTGTCCGTAATTTTACTCGCAAAGAATGTTACGAAGAAGACTTCTTTTATGAAATCCGACCCTTGTAAGAAAGTTATGGGTAGGGAAATAAGAGTAATGTCCCGTACACAATACTGAGTCTGATATACTATATAATATTTTACATACAATAACCTTGTTCATGTTACTGGCTTTTAGTCAAAAGCGCCATTGCCCTGCCAGTTTCAAGTGATCGAAAGTTTTACAAGTCTGATCATCCATCGATCCGCCCGTGAGCCAAATTCTCATTTTCGGGATCATGCAATCACTCCGTCGAAGCGAGCTGTATACAAATATATTGCCCTAGAAAAAACTACTTCACGAACTGACAAGCGATCAGTAGTGTTTTTACCCGCTAAAGGTAACACGTTTCGAGCATTTCCTCTTACCCTCTGGTCCATTTCATCTGATTCCAGTTTCCCGACCAGCACGTAATCTCAAAAAAGAATTGAACGTTTTTCCAGGTGTGCAATTAAAAGATGGCCAAGTTCTGATCCAAATTCCGACAAGACGCGTCTTCCAAGGGCAGTTACCAAAATTCCGTGCAAAAAATGGGCGTTTCTGTAGCCTTCTTTAATTATTAGTCAATATTAACGCCATTGTTTCACTGCCGCACGGCTAACGGCCTCAAATGATATCTATAAATTCGCCAAATAACAGACAACTCAATTTCAGGTGCGACGACTCCCATAACTCACCCCCTAGAAACATTGAAGGGTTGTTTGTGCCACCCAAAACGGTTAACTTAGAAATTCATCAAGAGTAGCCGAAATACCGCCATTCAATAATAATTCCCTATGTAACTTGTACTAAGTCTTCGGCCACCCTGTTAACTTTTTTTGTAAGAGATCTGAGTAGCACTCATGATATATATGTGTTTTGTACAGTCAAGCATGTGTATGTATGTAAGCAAAATAATGGTGTAAGTGGCTTTCGAAAACGTGAACTTCACAGTCCTCTTACTCCTTCTCGGCTTAAACTTTTTCAATAGTTCGTTGTACTTGTTTAAAAAGAATTTGAGCAAACAAAGACTTTGTGGTTTCATTGTACCCTTAAATTATGTATAGGGCACCTCAAAGTAGTAATGGAAAGAAATTAGGTTTATGGTTTTGCTGCGAATAACCGCAAAATGAAAGTGATGAATCGATGGAAATAACTGAAAGCTCTCTACTATTTTTATTGTAGTTCACGATATCAAACGCCTTCCTTTGCCACGTCCCAGGATGTTCGAAGAAAAATGTTTCCCCCGAAAGCTCGAGACCTGACTCATACTTGATTAGGCGTGTACAACAATGCATCAAACGAGATCCACGTTAATGACTTTCAAGCCGCCCGTACTTGGCAGAAAGTAAAGCAGCGCCGATTTTCTAACGATTCCCTTGCGGGTTCAATCACCCGCGCCCGTACCTGAGAATGCCACCTGGTAGGTTGACCCAGGATTCCGAATGAAGAATAATTTCAACGTGGAATAAAAAAAATGGAACTAAAGAACCAGATTTCGTCGAATTCTTATTTTGCCAGAGTCGTAAATTAAAGGAGATCATACGAGTTCTCTATCTGTATCACGGGCGTGTGGGTACCGTTAGGTACGGGTACGAGCGACTCTCGGTCACACAACCCACGTAATACACTTTGAGCTAGAAAAAGGCTCACCGGTGGAACCTCCAGCCTTAGTCCAACCAACCTTCTCCCGCAATGATGCGGTTTTCTCTATACATAAATTAAACGAATGTGCGAAAACAACACTGTACGAAAACATGTTCAAAGTATTTCTGGCTAGTTCGCACGCGCCACAAACTATCATTACATCGAAACATATGAATACCTAATGAACTCGAATCGTTTACTATTCGTCCCTTTCAATTTCACATTACAGTTCCTGTTACTATTCCTACTAGTTCCACTTCGGAAAACAATTACTTTTGATTGATGAAAATTACTTGGTGGATACCTCCAAGGCTTGGCTGTCTTGGGTGACTGGCAGTAGTGCGCAAACTTTAACTTCTAATTCATTAACATTCTGGTCGAACAATTTGAGTAGAAGAAAAAGTGAAAAAGGGAAAAGAATTTTATGAAAAAAAATTATTGCCAATAGCAAATAGCCCTAATAAATCTATAAGTCGGTAAAATTATTGCTACATAAATTATTTGTGGTTCTATTTTTACGCAACTAACTATTATGTGTTTATCTTATATGTTAATGTACATAATCAGTACAAGCAAATATCAATCAATTCCTCAACATTGATACACCAAGTACAAGTCCATTGTACGAGAACTTCGAAACTTAAAACTACTTTTTAAAACCATGTTAATAGTTTTCGAATCAACTATCCAGATTGATGAAACACGAATTTCTCTTTTTTGCTCTCCGCGCTGTGTAATTATTTAATAATTATTCAGTTATTTAAAATATTATTTATTACTTAAAATTTACCAGTTTTAATTATTAGCGATTTGCAACTTTAATTAACAATTACTCCAAGGCACTCCGGTCGAAGTGTATTTAACTTTTGTAATAAATCACTACAACCACTACTTGTTATGCAACAAGTTAAAAGTGCAATCCGGTCATCTTTCCACGGAAAATTTATGTACCCGTTTCAACTTCGCTACTCAACAATTCCAAACTTAGAAGTTTCCTATTGTGTCGAGTAATACTGCAGTAATATTGATATTTCCTTGAGAATCAGAATCAAACTTAAAGTAGTAAAATTTTAACATCGCAGTTGGGAGTCGAACTGTGGAATCCCGTGGTAGCGAAACTGACCAAGGAGCTTTTCTCAGAAATATAACAACTTAATAAGTCATGAACAATAATATAGGGTTTGCATTAGGCAGTTATTACGACGACATACAACAGTCGTCTCGAAGTTCGACGAGAACCATACCGAAATGTCTTTTTATATAGTTTTCATCCCTTAGCTTTCTTTTTCACTTACATACACATTGCTTTTCTTTTATTGCCTAATAAATTAATCAATTCCTGAACGATTAAACCTGAATTGTTTTGTCCGAAATACTCCAATGAGGCGATAACATCACACCCAAGCTTTTTGCAATAATGTAAATTTCTTTTTCTCTCTCGCACTCGGTTGCTGTGTATATGAGTGTGTGTAGTGTGTGTGTGTGTGTATGTGTGTGTGTGTGTGTGTGTGTGTGTGTGTGTGTGTGTGTGTGTGTGTGTGTGTGTGTGTGTGTGTGTGTGTGTGTGTGTGTGTGTGTGTGTGTGTGTGCCCGAAGGCAAATGCATTGCATAGGTTTTATTACAATATCGTAAATCTTGAGCACAGCACTCGTAAAATGACTTTGTATATTTAATTGAAATCTTGCCACGCCATCCATTTTCGGTGCGGAACATGGCGGAGGAAGAGAGTAGAGTTCTTTTATGACACCCAAATGTACATTAATCTTTTTTGATTTTTATGGTTTCAGCCTGGAGAACAGATACATACAGAGAAAAAGAAAGAGAGAGAGAGAGAGAGAACTCAGCCATTATTCGAATGAGAAAAACAATAATTAGCCCGATTAGACACTGCTGCTCTGGCTTCTGCTGACCAACCGGGGATTTTTTGCACCCAAGAAGAGACTAGAAAAAGGTAAAATCACTCGGGGTACTTTATGAAAAGTTGTAATTGCACAGGTTCAGATAAGACTAATTTGTAAGGTCGAGATTAATTTAATAAATAAGTTTAGATTACGCACGGTTAGGTGCGTATGATGCATGTGATGTGTCTTATCTTAACTAGGCTTCTACTCTGTTTCGAACTAATACACCAAGAATTACAGTAGAAGGAAACGAGATAGGACGTAGATAGGCAACGATTCTTTGCCTTTTCTAGCCTTCCCCAAAACGCAAGTAACCTTTTCCCTCTTATATTTGCTACACTTCAAGTGGTGTGTAACGCACCGCAGAAATAGATTGAGCGGTGTACATTAACAATGTACTCATTGACTTCAGAGCAACTTTGAATAACACAAAAAACTTGTTCGTACTCTTCTCACTACCGTTACTTCTAATCTAGTTCACCTATGCCTGTGTCCTTCGATTATTGTCGGATGAGAATGACCCAGGAACGGACACAGATTATTATTTCGGACGGTGTTGTTATCGCATGACTATCATTTTGACCGACCGATTATTAATACCGACTAATATATATGGTAGCATTGCTTCGGCCCGGATGTAATTACTGATTTTTCTCTAGTTTCAATGTTAGCTTCAGCAGTTGAGTAATGGAGAAGTTCACGGACTGGAAATCCAATCCCCTTTCAGACGTGGAAGCAATTTAAAATCTTTCATCAGTTCTTCCCACGCCACCCCAAGATTTACTTTTGTGTGCTCGTGTTTATATATATTGTATGCGAAATATATAAATATGTGTGTCTGTGTTTGTGAGTGTGCATTCACGAATTTATATATACACACACACACACCCCACACCTTTTCTCCCGTGAGTTATGCTTGAATTTAGTTTCGGAAACGACGTCAAAAAATTTCCGCGTAACTCATTGAAAAGGACTTTACATTGAATTCGAATTGGATTTTTATTCTCCTTCCGTCCCCGTAGCTTCGCCATCGGTTTTCTACGTTTTCAACTTCTTTCCTATTCCCTTCTGTACTTCCGGAAGTTTAATAAAAAGGAAAATTCAAGGAGAAACCGGGACCGAACGTAATCGATTTTCAATCTCAATCCTGTACGTTTAATTTTAATGGAAGCAAGTCACCAGAATGTGAATATCACGCCGAGTTGAACTTGAGTTAGCCGACTTTATTTTCAAACAGGTGACGAAGTTTAACGTTTTCCACGTTGGAAATTCCACGGTCGTCAATAGTTGCGTTCGAACTACACCGGGTACGACAAAAAGAATCGAACGCCTTATCAAACGGTAAACAAACTGTTTCCTGTTAAATTGGAAAAATACGTGGAGTTCGTCATGTCTATGTGTTGATTGTGTCGTATCAACAAAAATAAATTCAACTAAGCTCTGTGAGGTATCTGATTATATGTCTACGCTGATGTGACATTAGGCAGTAAGTATCGCAGTTCCTTTGGAAAATCAAAGACAATTTAATTTGGTATCATGTTTAATGAGTAGTGAAGTACTTTTTATTTAAGAACGTTACATAGGTCAAATATATTATTCCACTACCCCTAATTATTCATCACCCGAACATCGATGCTATCATGAACAGTGAGATCCCAAACGAGTTTGCATTATAAATCATTGCAAACAGTCACATTAATTAAATTCAAAACTAAATTATTTCATTACCGGCCAGCATTCGGAAAATGTTATTTCAAAGTCTTCAAATAACGTTGACAAACATCGCCAACTAAATATTAAATTAGCAGTAAAAGCCAAAGTTAACCGAAAGGGTAGAAACTCCAAAAATTCCTGAATTAGAACTTTACTTCACGTCGAAAGTGACTGCCTTGATATCAATGTTTTGGACTTTATCAAATTAACCGGGATAGCTTTCAGTTTAGAAAAATCACAACTATAACGAATACTAGCGTTTCAAAATTTTGTTTGCAAAATAAAAACTATGTGTATAATTAAGTAGACAGCTCAGAGGGCACAATTGCTTTTATCTATGAATTTGAAAGATAAGGAAGAAGATTTTATATTTGCATTAGAAGGTTTTTTATTTGAGAGGTTGCCCAAGACACAGCTTAAGTCATTACCAATGTAAATATATTATGTGCAGATAATTTTAGTTCTTAAAAACTTTTTAAAGTCATACAAACTTTCGCGACCACAGTCATGGATATCATAAATATTTTAACTTATATTACAAACATTACCTTTACATTAAGAACCGCTTTCCTACACATTGGATATATCCCCAGAAAATAATTAATAAAGAAAAACTATGTTACCTTTTAAGGAAATTAACTTTAACACAAACAAATACAAACTATAAGTACGAACAAAATAAATCTGAGAATAAATCTGAAACTTCTAGGAAAATCTCAGCGAGATACATCAGACCATGAATATTATATATAACGGAACCAAACTTACAGAATCAAAGCACCAATTTTTTCACTTTAAGAACGAAGTGACTTTGCTAGAGAAACTTTTCTTGTCAGAACACCTTCTTAGAATTCTTAAAAATACGAACGGAAATCACAAAATATTTCCATTCAGAGTTTCAAAATAGGGTTGATTCTTTCATCAAACCAACCCCCGTGTGTATTTGGCAGCACCCCGCTTTTATCAATATGTATGCAAAGAATAATTTATACTTTATACCTTTGGCGTTCCATGAGTTAATTCCCATTTCGAATAACAAGCTGTCTTTTCGTCTCCTTCACCTTGTTATGCACTGCTTTGCTCTCATCCCCCCAGATATTCCCCGCCATGTTTGCCACTAATTATTTCTCAGTCACCTTAATAGACTCGTCTTGTCAGTCTCTGCCACCTTACCGCGTCTACTCACTCCCATTTCTTGGGTCAAATTCAGTCAAATCCGGCTGCCTTTGAGTTACATCAACGTTTCGACTTAACTTGAATGTGTTTGTTACGATTTACATGATAATAGGAGCGGAATTGTCAACTTTTTCGTAGGAAAAATAGCCGTGACATGATGGATGAATAACTGGAGAAAGAAGTATTCCAAGTAAAATTACAAATATAAGAGTTGTTTGGTAATGGCCTACTACAAGTTATGTAGTTATAAAATAAAGTGACCGTAACTTAAGATCAATAACATAACTTACATCGTCCTTTTAACTTGGATTAAATGTTAAGAAATGGTGGAAATACTTGAAAAACTACTGAAATAAGAGACGGTATCTCGAGTACCCGATCAACATAAAATACCTGCCTTCCGGCAAAAAAACATTTGAATCCATCGGACGTTTCTGGTTTTTGCAGATGACGGACTCACCACCGACCCGTAATGAATTATTTCTTTCATTTAATGTGATTTCTACACTGTTTCTAATTAATTGACATAGTTCTAACTTGATGGTAGCAATCCTTCTAATCATGTGCACGCACTCCGCCATATATCACTCTCCTTGAACACGTTCATTTTTCTCATAAAGAACGAAATCAGGCAAACCCGTCGCATTTGTTTCGGAACTTTTGACCAAGAAAACTATGAAAGATGTCGGAATTTGATCATCAGATATAATAGTTGAAGTTCGGGACGGCGAACCATTCACAGATTTGTACACAAAACCGCCAAAGACAGTGATTTCTCACATCAGGTTCCGAGTCGGACGTCCATTGATACACCCATGTACCGTCTTCATTACTCAAAGACCACGTTAAATGACTGGATGGACGTGGGTTCACGTGGAGAGATAAAGCCGAACAAAAACGTACTGTCACCGCACCTGTTTTCAAGGTACCCAGACAGTAACAGAGCTCGTTCCCTTTGACATTGATCAGGGAAGACAAAGTATATCAGCGTCTCATGGGATTCTAAAACCACGTTTGAATATTGATATGAAAATAAACGAAAATAATACTTCACGGGGACCTTCATTTCAAGCATGTCGAAACAAACTTGAAAAGTAGACAATTTCCAGAGAATTTTTTTATGTACACAAAAACACACGAACAGTTTGAGTTTGCTTATTTTAGAGACCTGAACTGAAACTTTAATGTCTTTCCTACTAACCATTTGAAAAAATTCACAATTTAAATCTCTCGGCAGTAGACCTCATGTGAAAAGAGCGAAAGTGTCAATCCGAATCACTTGTGTGTTCGGTCGAAAACTTGAATAATAGAAAAGTGGAGCAAACAAAAAAGAACTCCTGCAACTCTAGGAAAAAGAACGGCAGACAACAACAATAACAGCAGCAACGAAAAAATCGGATCCCTCATAATTAATTCAAATTCCATTCTGTCCATTGCCTTTTTTGATTATTGATAGTCGACAAAGGAATAACAAAAAAACAGAGCTTCGACGGGGAGATTGAACGAAATTGAAAACTAGCGAAAAGGCTTAATAAATAAATAAACTCCACTGGTAATTTACTGGAATTTGGGTTTGAAAGTACTTTTACTTTTTTATGGCAGTCATCCACTGATGCTCGAGTACTGGTGAAGATGTTCACTTCACAATCACTGAAGAATACATTTCGTAACCTATGGTTTCAAACAAGGACTCGACAATTATATACAAATTAACCATGTGTGATTGAACCTGACGAGGTACCTGAGACTAACATACCGTACTTTTCTGTAATCTATACCTGAAACCTTCTTGGCAAGCGATTGAATGTGGTCTTACCTTATTTCGACGATGTCTCCGTGTTATCCATAAATAAATCCAATTATACGTGATTCTGTACGGGCGGTAAACACTTCACCAACTTTTGTCAAACAGAATTAAACAAGCACTTTATTTAAATACATAGAATCACTCGACGGAATCAACTCAACACAAATAAAAAAAATCGAAAAGAAAACACAACAAAAACTCGAAATTAGTCACTCTCATGATACTCCCATTTTTTTCTCATGTTACACATCCACGGAAACAAATCACCTGAAAGTACAAATTTAAGGAATTAGGAAAATGGCCAGGATGAATTCTAATGGTAGTTAAATTCAAATTGGTCTTATAAAATCATAAGAAAACTACTCCGGACGATTCTCACGGGTTAATCAATTTCAAATTTAGCACGTAGCACGTAACATTCCCCTGAAGCAAAACATCCCTTGTACGGGTACCAAAGAAACGGATACTTTTGCCACATATATTTTTGAATTAGATAAACATTTAGACGTATTATTCCTTAAGCTTCCTGAGGGACCGTTCTAATTAACCTGTCCACCACCACCGACACAATTTCCTCTCTCTTAACCTACCAGAACGCTTACGGTCTATTTATGTAACGACAAACTTATTGAATTAAAATTATTATCCGAAGTAAAACGCGAGAGAAACACAACACAAAACTCCAGTTTTATTTGATCGTTCAAAACAATACAGTCACGTTACGTAAGTGATTAGCCAAAATCAATTTTTGGAAAATTTAATTTTCCCTACAACTGACGACCCCCGCGACAGGTTGATGAAATCGGCAAAAACCAGACGTGTGCGCCTGAACGGTAGCAAATCTCCCGACGCGTTTTACCGGCAACACACTGACCCAGTCTGTTGCTCCAAAAGAGAAAAAAAAAATCAAACAACACCAACAACTCAACTGCAACTGTTTAACCGAAAAAAAAATATCCGCTTAATCCGGCCAGTTAACTCATGATTCCAAACTTTTTTTTCGGAGAGAATGTAAATTTCTCTGGAATGTTTCCGGTTAAGACGCGGAAGAAAACGTTATGAAAACAGAGAAAGCGTTTCACGACGGCTCAGCGGGGGAAAAGGGTCCTTCTCAACGGATTAAACCCCGGGAAAATTGTCGTGATTTTTAAAATTTCATTTGAAACGTGTCAAAACTGTAAATTTGGAAATTCACACGGCCGACAGAGACAGAAGCGGCCTTTTTCACAACTCGATACGACCTTGTCTGTAACCTTTTTTTTTTTTTGTACGCACTCGTAGAGAATGAAAAATCGAAGTGACACTCGGAGAGTTTCGCGTTTTCCGTTGAATTTCCATTCGAACTCTCCCCTCCCTCCCTTACTCCCTCACTCACTCTCCCCCGACTGGAAGTGAGAGAAAACAAATTGAAATTGTCGTGGACGAGACGACAGCATCAATCAACCCATGTGTGTGTGAGCGTTGATACCTTTCAGGCAAAACTTTAAAAATTCACCGGAAAGGTTCGAAAACATACGGAGGGGGGATAACACAAGCGGAGAATAAAAGGCAGAAGGTTAGGGGTGGAAGGAAGAAAACAGCGCGAACATCACGGATGCAGAATATCCATTTTCGCGGAAGCGAAATGTCCCACTGACAAAACCGTAATCCATTATTGCATCCATTTTGGCGAGAGAGTGAAAAAATGCTACTTTTGTCGCACAATTATAAATTTTCACAATTACAAATTGCAAGCATTGCAACTAATTACCTTTCGCATGAGAATAAAAACACTGTCGTTATCAATTCGCCCATGCCCACAGCGAACACCGCGAATATTTATCCATTATTACGGCACCGACACTTTAGAAAGAAAATTTTTTTCGAAATGAAAAATTCGGAAATTCGCGGTGAAAATCCGACGGTCGACGCGCGTGGTTTTTTTTCCTTGCCTTTTTTCGGGTTGAAACAAAAAATGACCGTTGGACGTTTCTGCTGCACCGGCGGTTTTTTTTTTCCTCTTTCTTTTTGACTTCGTCTCGAGTCCGAGCCCGGTTGTGACGTTCCTAAATCCGTTCCCTTTGCTTGGTCGTCGGCGAAAGGGAAGAGAAATTTTCCAAAATGACAGGGTTGAAACTGATAACGGACACGAAAACCATATGAGAAACGTTTTGCGTAACGCGGAGGAAAACGAAAACGAACAACCGCACGACGGCTCGCTCACTTCCACTGCACTGAGGGGCAGAAAGTTTCTCCAGGACGCACGACGCGATCCGCGCATGCGCAGTCCGGCCTGCGCCACGAGGCCGTCTGCAAGCCTCCGTACACGAAGTGGCAGCAAGGGCGGACTGTGCATGCCGCAGACATCGGTCGGACACGCACACGGATTTTGAAAGCACACGAAGACACGTAGACAAGAGAAAAGGTTCGGAGCAAAAGGAAAACAAAAAACGAAAAATTCATCACCCGAATAGGTGCAGAGGAGAGAAAAACACGTAGAGCCGTGGCAGCAAAACGACGATGGAGATGCCTTTATTTACGAGTTCACGTTCCCGCCATTCGATGATTTACTTTTCCTGATTCAAATTCGTCGGGCGACACCGAAAGGAAACTGGAAAATCGAGATTGACACTTCGGACACGACCACGTCTGGTCCGATCGTCTGATTAAGACCTGTCATTTTCACAGGTTTGACGATTGACGAGTACCTCGCTGGTATCAGCACTAATTGCAGGAACCGTAGTAACTTTCCATTCTTGGAATACGTCAAGTCGCTTGCAAAAGACCTGCAGTTCCCATATTCTTCGGTACTTAGTTGCACCCGTCGAAAAAATCACAGTACTTGAACTAATTTCTAGCCGTACTCCCCTCGGTGGGTAATGGGACGTCATTTCGTAGGTATGCACACGGTCCTCTGCGACGATTCGGAACGGAACGACTCACTCTCATTGTTTCATCTCAATGGGTGGACTCTAGAAGCGTCAGATTATTACTAACGATAATAAATTAATATTCTCGGTGGGTATTGAAATTAAAAAAAAAAAGTCATTGGCCTGCCTTCCATTAAGGTACCCTGCAATGTCGGACGCGGGACTGTACCTCCGGTACTGGCAACCGGCCGATCCGACCAGAATAATGAGATCGAACGGCACATTCCGGTCCTGAAAACGTGTTCCATTTTTTATCATATAGAGAGTAGTGAGGCTGGGTACACCACGCGACCCAAACCTGGGCCACATACTGCAATCGAAGCCGCTTTCCTACCTGCTTCCCCAAGAGCCTCCCCACCTGGCATCAACCCATCTCTTGAGGTTCGACTCCAGTCGGCGCGGGTACCTGAACTCGGTTCAGTTTTCTCTTCGAGCCCGTGAATTCTCCTCAAGGCCGGTTGGGTAGTGCCTTCTTGATCACTCTCAACGGATGATAGGTCTGCGTTGTTCGTTCTCGTGATGTGGTGCCCGGAAGGTAATCGGGCAGCCACCTGAGCCAGATGTAATTCTTTGTTTTTCATCCTCGGAGAGTTGCCCCCCTACCTCCCTCCCGCCGCTCCAAAAGGAGACGTACCCGGGTGGAGAGCATAACGTTCGTCCGAACCTGGTTCGTGGCTGATGAGGAAGGTTCCGTGGGACAGGTCGGGTGTAATTAGAGTTCTTTTTTTACTCGGATACCTGATTTTTGACTCGGGGTGAAAGTTGGCACGACTGACAACACGCTTTCGCCCCCCCCCCCTCCGGACGGAGCCCAACGGGAACCTTTCCTCTGAGGGAACCATAAACTCTTTAGTGACAAAGCCTCGTCTTCTCTACCTGTTCCCGAACCTTTTTTCCTGTGTAATTTATTAATCATGACCTGAGTATTTCTTGTTGATTTATTTCATTCAAAAGGTACTTCCATCACGAATTAAATTATAGTTCTTACGGTAGTGCACCGGAGTTCATCAAGTAAAACTATCCGAGACCTTAATAATGAAATGTCGACCTTTACACCGGTAATAGTTCAATCTCTAAATTAGGGTTGAAGGTGAACTCAAGAGCCCGGGGAAGCAACTACTCCTGTAAGAGCTCCTTCATTATGCAACCCGATTTGGCAAGGTATAATAATCCCTCCTCCCCTACAGGTTTCGACTCTCTCCCGGTGCTTCTTCTTTTAATGAAGCAGTAGGTACAAAGTTAGACAATCCGGGGTTGCAGGTACTGGTAAATTAACCTTAGACACACACACACACACACACACGCACACAACGTGACTTATTGACATTATTAAGAGTTAATAATACGATAACGTTATTCATGTAAATGCTATTTGTACAGCAGTATACATAGGCGTGAAACATTTTTGTTCATAGATTAATAATACAAAGGCTTTATTTAAATAATAAAATTTGTCGTTTGCTTTGAAACTTCTCACACTACAATTGTGCACATAAATTTTATGTACAGTTTAGTTATTTATGGGTATCCGTGCCCTCGTGAGCTACTACAAACACTATACTAAGTTATATTATTAATCTACTTGGTATCAGTTACTGTTACTGTATAAAATATCTGTATAAGCCTAACAGGTCTAAGAGAGTGAAGTGAAATTTCAGATCGACCTAACGCGTTTTCCTCCCTGATCTGAGATCTTTTTCTCAACGATCTCCTGCCATTGTTCTTGACACCGCGCACAACTCTGGTGGCTTCTAAGTAGCACCGAGTAGCGAAGAGAAGACGCCGTCGTCGGATTCCACCTAATCCTAATCCGGCCGTAACGAAAATGAGTAATTTACCGGTGGGCAACAGCTCCCCATTTTTCTTGTACTTTCTGGTACTTCGGGTACCAGGTTCTCGTGTGGCAGGGTTTGTTCAAGGTAGGAATATGCAAGCGGGCAAGACACGGGCGTCGCAGAAAAGACCGAAATGTAATTATCACTCGTAGAATACGAACGGGTACCCCTGACAGGAAATATTTATTTGTTCAGGTTCGCGTCCACTCCTGGTGACCGAAGAGAGTTCGTTATAAAAATCCCATAAAAAGAGTTAGTCAGAAGAAGAAAGAAGTTAATTTTATTGGATGGTCATGTATAAACGAGAGTGAGAAGAAGATGCTTCGGAGGAATTCCAAGTGGCAGGTGCAGGTGCAGAGTCAGGTACGGCTTCATCCCAGGCCATCCTCGACTTCTCTTATTGTTCAGGTTCCATCCGTGTCACAATGCGTAATTTAAATCGAAAAGTTCCGGCGAACAGGTACCATTAACGAAACGTGTTTTCTTACGTTGAGACTTGTTACATATACAATTTTTTCTCTCTCTTCTCGTTCTTTTCGTCTTCCTCTCTCCCGAAGAAGAAGAAGAAGAAGAAGAAGTCCACCAAACTGAATTTCCTGTGCTTCTCTCTCCTCGGGTACTTGGGTACTCGGGGCAATGGCGCCATTTCCCTCCATCTGGAAAACCCCTTGTCTGCTTAGTCTGCTTCCACGTCTGTCTCTTTGTTGTTTCGCCTTGCTGTTGAAATTGTTTTTTCAATCATTTCGTGAGTTTTGATTTTTCGCAGTCGTAATAATAATAATAATGATGATGATAATGTTCTTCATTTCCAGTTTCGTTCCAAGAGGTTTTCCTGCCGCCTGTTTCTCCCCGGAGTCTATTTATTTCTGAATGTTCCGACTGCCTTTTCCACGGCTTTTTTCAATTTCCGTTGGGAAATTTCACAGAGGAAAAAATTAGTTCAAAAAAAAGGAAAATATACAGAGAGAAAGTCTGGTTCTCACACACACATACATGTATACACACACACACAGACAGGGAATGAATAAAGTTTTACACGACCGTTGTTCGTTCAAGTCCGAGAAAGTTTTTTTTCTTTTCTCTGCAGAAGAAAGTCCTGCGAAGAAAAACGTCTCGCACGGTCGCACTCCTTCCCCTTACCAAACGGGGGTTTTTTTTTTTCTAGAAAAAATTCTAATTTACGTGAACGGGTGGTCGCAACGGGTACTCCGATCGAAGGCCCACGGATATAAATTAAGATATAAACCGAAGGGATAATCATTTTACAGATTTACAGATGTGTTCGTCCTACCTGTTAGCCGGGTACCTTCTACCCGCCTTTCTTGTGTCCGCAGGTAGTGAGCTCCACACACTCCCTTATTGAGTCCACAAATGAGAGAATCACCCGAGTGAATGAGCTTTTCTTGTCGAGGGAGACGGCGTCGGCAAGATTTTATCGTATTTAAATTGCACCCGACCGGAACGAGTACCTAAAAGCCTGGAATGTACCCGGTTGGTGCGCTCCCTCATCAAGGGACACGAATGTCCGCCGTGGAAAAGAAGAAAGTCAGCGAGTGTGAGTGTTTTCACAATTAATTATTTCATGTTTTTTTTTTCCTCACCTTTTACTTCTTCGAGGACCTGGTACTCAAGATCAAAGAGATCTATTGAAACTTGCTAGATCGTACGATCTGTTCCTCTCGAACGACCTGCACTGTCACTGCACAAGTGAAATTTCAAGAACGTTTCTGTATTTTAATTTCTTCACTTCGGCAGATGTTGTTGTAAATAAAACACTTCGAGTGTTTTTTTTTTGGGGGGGGGAGTGGGTCAATGTGAACGACCAGCCCACGGGTAACAGTTTCTCCCGTTGCTGAAGAAGAAAAACAAAACGATGAGAGGAGGAAGATGTGATGGACGTGAGAAATGACGCGAAACAAATAGGAGAAATCAACTGACGCGGACGGTTTATTTATTTTTATTATTAACTTGAAATTCGCGATTTATTATGCTCGCGGTGATTTATGTCCGTT
Organism: Polyplax serrata; assembly: GCA_037055365.1. Taxonomy (NCBI): domain Eukaryota; kingdom Metazoa; phylum Arthropoda; class Insecta; order Psocodea; family Polyplacidae; genus Polyplax; species Polyplax serrata. The sequence goes on along the minus strand of JAWJWE010000038.1, from coordinate 8,050,555 downwards.
ACATTTTACCGGAATACTTACAATTTAAATTGATTTTATATCGATCGCGTTTTGTTGAACTTCTTTCGGTTCATCCACTCAAACTATTAAACATCAGATTACATAACTTATTGATTTGAATATTTACTCCTTTGTAAGTTTTTTTTTGTGACTCTAATCCGTTTGTAAATGTTTAAATTAACTAGTCGACTTCTTCGATATACAATTTTCTATTATGTCAGACGCCGCGACGATTTTACCCAATTTGAACTTTTAGGTTCAATTTTTTTTAATAATTTCGCGTGAGCGTAAATTATTTATTTATTTATCAGTTAATCGACATCTACACTTTAGTCTTTGAATTTGTCTTGTCATCTTCTCGGTGACGAACTTTCATTCGCTTTTCTTTAAATATTCCCGGAACTATTTGTAGTTTTTTATGCTTACCAAACTGTACATAAAATTCAGTTTATACATACGTTAATAAGTTACACAAATAGTGTGCGGCATTTGTATTTTTTATTATTATTTGTACATCAAGGATTCGTTGGAAATTATTAAATTAATTTTAACGACAGGTATTTCTTATTAAGTAACTACTTAACCGTACTTTAGTGGAAAAAAATAGTTCACCAAACAGAACTGGGTTTAAAAAACTATTGTTTAAAGTCTATTCATTTTATACATACATGTGGTATACATTTTTATTAACTATTTACATTAATAGATTGCTGAAGCGAACGATTTACTAATTTTCAATTTAGGTTAGCGCACATAACCTGTATATAAATCTATCACATAAATTATTAACCCAATGTGCGACTTAACCACCTTACACTACCCTATGTATTGAGCATTATTGACTTATTAAATTATTAATGTGCTTATATTTTTCTTGTCTTTGTATGAGGCGGGTTATTGAATGCTCAGGTCAAGAACAGAACAGCAATTTTTAAGTATCTTTCGAATTGTATTGCCTACGAACACCCAGACATCTCCTCCTCGTGTCCGAGTTCTGTCCTTTCCCATTTTACTGAAACGGGTGATTGTAGTGACCTCAATCCATAACCTCCGAAACAATCACGACTTAATTAATATTCTGCTATTCTCCACTGCCACCGAAGTAATAAAACAGTTTGTTTTTGCTTGACATCGAGGGTCCGATGAGTTAGCCTCGATGAAATTGGTGGGTACCTTTCGGTTCAGGTTAGGAAGGGGGATACCTGAAGGGAAGTACGTGTGTCCCTGTTCGAATTGCCTGGTCGGTCGTGAAGTTTGTCACGGAATGTTACTCGGCACGTTTCAGACGAAAGAAGGATTCGTCTCCCGTGGTAAGGTAATGTCGAAGGGAAAGCAATTGAATTATATCGGACAAGTACCTGAATTACGACCTTGAGACATAAAGAGTACCTTAGAAGTATCATTCGGATGACAAGCAACACCTACGACGCGTCCTTGACTACCAAAACTATTTACTACATTTCCGGCTTTATTGCAAAGTAGAAAAACCTTCAGTTTCCTTAATTTGTCTAGAAGAAGCAATACAAAGAAAAATACACGAGGTGGGTCAGGCAGGCATTAGTAGACTACTAAATGAGTACTAAGCAATACATCTAAAGGAGCAATAGTAGTAATTTACAAAACAATCACTACACCATAGAAGTAACGATATAATGTAAAACTACACAAACGAAGAGGAAACAGAAACACAGCATACCCTAGGCGGCAGACTACGGTCAGACAAGACACTTTAACAGTGTCCGACTGACCCAGGGGGTGGTACACCAATAAAACCGAAGCGTATGACCACGCTACATTCGGTCAGAAGTAAAAACTGATTGACAGGATTCTCTTACGAGGGAAACAAGGCGGTCGGTCGGTACCTTGCAGGTAGCTATCACGAAATTTCATAGAAGAGAAGTATCAGGAATGTATCTGTGAGATGTTGGCGTATCAACCGAGAACAATAATAAAGGAGGCCCACGGATAACTAGATAAGTACACGCCAGCCAGGAACACCCTGACGGAGAAGTTAATTGGTGCAATTATACTGCGTCGAGCGTGGATAAAGGAACCATTTTCGTCATTTTTGGGGTACCCAGGAAGAGTTGGGCCCTGAAAAATTCGAACCCCCTTTGTCTCGGTTTCTGAAAAAATTCGTTACATTCGTACCGTACGAACATGACTCTACGGTAGGGCATCATTATTTTTCATCACCGGAAAGTTATACCGGTCCTGATATGAAATTTCTGTGTGACATCTTCAATGTACAAAACCTAATGCGCACTTGAAACAGGTATCAGGAGCAAGGCTGTTGCAAATATTTCATTCTCAGCTGCACTCAATCTTATGTTAAAAATTTCATTGTGATATTGTAGTGATAATGGCCTCGAAATGTGTGCAGTCTACTACCTTCTGCGGACTTCCTCATCACTTTATATATATACATATATACAAAATTTAAGTTATTTTCAATGTCCCATCATACGTAACAGAGTTCTAACAATTTCAACGGGTGTGTAATAAAGAAAAATGTGTTCAAAAACAACAAATAAACAAATGACCGTAATGTAAATGTGTAAAGAGCTCTCGATAGATATCAATTTAAATACAGAAAGCATTATATACACTACAGATACAAAGATCAACATTACAAGGAGAAGGTGAACTTCTCCTCAAGCCTTTTAAAATTTTAACTTTTTCGTATACATAAATTTATTTATGTGGTACTTTTGCCTCATTTTGCGACAGAGAAGAAGTGAAAACGTGGTCAGCTTCATCAACTTCTCGGTAGTGGCACAAAGAACCGCTGTTCAATACCTGTGTACAAATATTGTAGCAAGAGTAAGTACATAAACAGTATTCAGTCAAAACTAACAGACTTCCAAACATTTCGGAGCTTCGGGTTGGTCCCCTTCGAGACCGTCCAATTCCCACTTACACCTAGTTTTCCTTACAATGATGAACCCGTCTCACCGTCTCGGGAATTAAGTGAAACCAAAAACCGAAACTACATTTGTAGTTTGATGAGGAGCCGCTCCTTAAAGAAAATACAGAGATACGCAAGTTGATGGGTTACATCTGTTGGTGGAGCAGAGTAAGTAGGATGAATGACTCGATGTGATCCTTAAATAAGAATTTATTGCTCTCGCAGACATCATATTTGGGAGAGAAGCGGTTTTTTGTTCCGGGAGCGTCAGGAAGGAAGTACACTAAAAATCCGAGAAACCACATTTATCCGAGCAAACGAACAAACAATCGGTTTAAGTTATCTCGAACCCTTCGCAGAAGCCCCCGGGTACCCAACATTTCCGTACAAATAAGACAATTGTTAGTTCACGGTGGAATCAGTTCCGTTTATTAGTTGCGTGCGTTTTTTTCCCCTTCACCATGCGAACTGGAAGTTTTCAGAACTGCTTAAGACCCCCTTTGCGTTCGCGGGAACCGCACCTGAACGCAAGACCTGATCTGATCGTCGTGTCAGAAGACGAGTTCGGATTTGGGCCTGGTGTGGTCGTCTGGTTCGTGTCTTGCCGTAATCACATTTCCAGAAAACTAATCGAACGCTCTCTCCGGTCCGCTCTGTGAGCTTTTGCGAAATAATAAAAAGGTTAATTGTTTTGCTGATTTTCGGACGGAGTTTTCAAATTTCACAATCTGCAACGTAGGAAGTAATTATTGTGAGCTGTCGTCGTTTATGCCGACTTGTCACGACACTGACTCGGTACAGTTCCTTTTGCACTGCAGACCGAGACGAGGGTGGGTTGGGTTGCCTGTGCTGTTCCGTTAATGACACCTGACCGTGTAGATGCATCCAACTTAATAAAAATCTCGACTGTCCTACCCACTCCCGGCTACAGCACACTAAGTTTATATTTTGTACCACTTTATCCTTAGCTTATACTGTATACGTATTTTATATTACTTTTATTATGATACATTACATGTGTTCCTCTAGTTTATGTTCATTCAAGGAGCCTACCTTTTCAGTCTTAAGTGTACAAGTACTGGTAACGTGTGTACATACTTAATTGTTTCATTTTTATTAACTTTTACTTTTTTGTCAGAACTGTCTGAGTGCTCCCTGAGTGCCGTTTTATCTATGTTGTATTGAACCAAGTCGAGTGTCATATTTTATATAATATCTATATAACATCTTCTTCAGTGTCTCTTCTTCGTGTTCTTGTTTCGAACTTTCTGATCGGATGGGTTTGACAATTCGTTATACCACTGGTATAATTTGTCGGACACAGAGGTTCGTACATACATATACATATAAATGCATGAGTACTGTATTTATGTCTACCACCGAGTTTACACTCTTGGTGTTCTTTGCAGTTTGATGTGAACATTGCGCCTGAAATTTACTTGCAAGTGATGTCATTTTTACGTTAGCAACTCTTCCACATGTCAGTTTAAGGGTTCGTTGACCTCTTCTTGAGGAAATATTTTTGGGGTGAAATAGTAAAATTCAGACGTCTGACATTCCCGGACGAACGGAAGAACGGCCTCTTTTTGCGATTCTTCTATGTTCCATTCATAACGTATGCTTGTAATCATAGTTGTAGTTAACTCTTCTATTGGACAAGACGATGATGGCGATGCTCCTTACCTTTCTTCTTCTTCTTCTTCTCCGCCTGATTTTTTTTGGAACTGACTCGGAAGACGATCGAATCGATCTTATCGCACGACTCCGGAGTCAGGTAAAATGAATTTTTCATCTTGATAAAATTTCTGAAATATGTCAGGCTCGTTTTTTTCCCTATTAAACACACACATACACTGACGTTTGATTGATATTTCGGAGGGTGTACAATAACGGAGGCCACGGCGAACACGTTGATATTGACGTTGTCTGCTGATTTACCAGTCACCCGTGACGAGGAAATTATTCTTTCCAGCGTACACATTGTGACTTGTCACCATTGTGCGTCTCTCGAGGAAAATACCCTCGGGACGATTTCATTTAATTGGGTGGAGACATTCACCGTTTCGGCGGTACAGCGGAACCGTACCGTCACCGTTTAACCGTGAGATGTGCAGTCTGCTCTGACACACGCGAGAGACCTCAGAGAGAAAATTTCTAATGCACACAACCGTACGTGATGTGATTAATAGCAATATGGACGTGGAGGCGCGAGGCTTCTTCTTTGGTGGTCCCCCGACCGTCGAAAACAGCAGTTACATTTTGATTTGTACTGATTGATCAAAAACCTTTTCGACCGTGTCCGCTATATTAGGCACTAATTTAGCGGATTATCCGATCTGATCTGATTAGACCGTGTGCGTATGTAAATTTTTGTAAAACGAATTTCCTAAATGATTTATTAACTGTTCGGTTAAAAGAGACCGTTGCATGTTGTGTTTTTTGAGACATAAAATGTAATGAGTTTGTAGAGAGAGAAAGAGAGAGTAATATTATTCTAAGCATTCGATTAATTAACTACCATTTTATTTTAATCTCGCATCTATTAAACATCGATAGTTTCGACCGATATTAATTTTCGTTTTGTGTGTTTTGGCTCGGGCAGAGTTCGTCGTGGCAGCAGTGGAACGTCTCCGGACTCACACTCGACCGGAGGTTATTTTTTTATTTTCAAATGTGTTTACTCGGAGCATTAATTATTTTATTAAGGGATGACTCGTTTATTTCTTTATTTCTTTCTTTCAATCCTGTTTTAATTCATTCGTGTCCCCGTAATCTCTCGGCCGTTTTGTTTCTTTGTCCTAGAAAAATAGTTTTTAATTTGGGTTCGACTAGATGGATCACCCGAAGGTTTCTTTCTCTCCTTTTGACGTCGCATTATTTTCGACCCATTCGCCAGATTTCATTGACTGCGACTGGTTTCCATTGGGTCGTTTTGACCAGTTTTGTTTTGTTTTCTTTTCTTTTTTTTTATGGTAAAAGATGAACTCGTCGGTGGTAGTTGCTTTTTACAAAGTTATTTTCTATTCGTCTGAACTTCTCCGTCGAAATAAGTGAGCGCTCTCCTGTGCGATTGTATTCCACGGGAGAAACGACGGTTTTTCCGGAGGAACTAGACTCTTTCTAAATTGATATATTTTTTCCCACAGGAAGATGCGAGGGCAACAATTTCATTATAAACTATCTATAGTACTTATTTATTTGAAATAGTTATAATAAAAGCATTACGGCTAACTCAAGAAATACCCTTTACCTGTTTAAGAGTTCGTAAATATCTAATCGATCCTCATAGGCAGTAATACATGTAATATTCATACATTCTCACTATATTGTAATTGTAATGCACTCCAAATAAGCTGCACTACTCTATAAAATACGACTTTTATACGTTTTTAAATGTGTCATAACATCAAGTTTATATCCTCCCACCAGGAGCCAGTAAGAGGAATAAAGCCTATGGAATGTTTGGAGAACGATTCATTCCGAAAACAAATATTTGGTCGTTGCAGATCGGATCATCCCAAGATCAGAAGCCTGCGTCCACCTGCAGCAGCAAAAACATTTATGTGTGGCTCCCCATCCCCGTACATTTGTTGTCTGGAGATATACGATATTCGGTCTCCATTCATTTCGTAAGGAGCGATCTCACCGCGATCCCTGACAAGACAAAGGGTAGTTCTCGCGCGAAAATTTCCCGTCAGGTAGACGAACGGAGTGGAGGATATGAAGACCCTGAAATTGACCGGAAACCTTAACAAATTTCATTAAAATAAAAAAAAAAGAAAGAAATGTTGGATGCGTGCGCGCCATTTTTTTCATTTTGCGTGCTCGAAAGGTCGATTGATCCGTTTCCGTTTTGTTTCAATCATTTCCGGTAGAGAGTAAAAGGGAGAGAGAGAGAGAGAGAGAGAGAGATTATTGTAAAAGCGGATTAAAATAGATTTGCCTTTTTGCGTTTTCCCAACATTTTCGTCTTTAATTTGGGCGTTTGTGCTTAAAGAAGTTTCCGGTGGATTTCTAAGAGTTCGCTGGAACGAAGGAAGCCGCACATAAACCTGACCAGGTTCTCAACCTTTTTTTTTTACCCCCCAGGCCACCCTACGGGTTTCTACGTTTGACCCGGTGGTCGTTAGCCTGCGATTTCGGTAATTAGCAGTTTTCCATTCAAATTCCCTCCTGCGCCTTTACTCTTTTGTAACTGACAATTGTAGGTTTTCCGGGTAAAAGAATACTCCCTATCCTTTTGATGGTTCAACTACCTTTTGTGAGAGTTAGAAGCCCCATAACGGGAACCTGATAATTTCGACACAACTCGAAATAACTCCGTTTCCAGAAGTCGCTCAGGGACTCTCCGCCCGCTCTAAGATGGAGCCGATAATTAGTTATAAACTTATTAATATTAATCGTTCGTTAAGCGAGATTGAAAATACTGCAATATTTTAATTTGTTTTAGCGTTTACATTAGGAACTTGTTCTTACGTTCATTTACGTCTACATTCTCGTTGTATTTTATTGTTCCGTCAACATGTAAGAAGAATTTAGAAGTATATAAAAGAAAAGTGTATAGAAAAAGTGGGGGACTTGATTTCTTTTTAATATTTTAAGCTCCTTTTAAAATAATATTTTATAATATTTTAATATTATAATTATAAGCTCTAGTTTGAAATCAACTGAGGAGTTAGAAGTCCGTTGAGGAATTGAACGTTTATGTATGTATGTAGTTTTTACTATGAAGTTTAAAAAATTCCGCGTCGATTGACTGATCGGTCAAATGAGATCTGATTTTATTTCAATTTAATAGGCATTAATTAGTCGTCGGACAAGTTGTTTTAATTTGAGTTAGTCTTGTCTGATTAAATATTTTCGAACAACCAACATTGAGAAGTGAAAAATTTTTCTGGTAAAATGTAACTGTTTTACGTCCAGGAATACAACCACTTAAAAAAAAAGAGACGTTTTACAGGTGCTTCGTACTTACTCTACCGATGGAATTATACTAAGAATTATTGAATGATACATTTTACATATACACAAGATACATTTTACACATATTTATTACTCCTATAAGATAAGCAACTATTAATGCTGTGCAAAACTACATCTCTCCTCTGCTGCGGAACTGCAGGTGTGTTATTTATTTTTATTCGGCGACGTGACTACAAAAACAATAAATTTAGAAGCAGTAGGTATCGGTGTTACGACCCAGAGACCGAGTAACACGATAATACATAACGAAATAAAACTACCGGAATATAAGAAAATACCCCGACATGATAATCTTTAATAATCTACTTTCAAAACTAAAAAATTTTAGTTAACACCCTTCCAGCGGGTGCTTTCTTACGTTCAGGTCTTAATCTACCTCTTCTTCAGTAGGTATTTGTGAGTGGAATCGTTATCTCCGTGGTACCAACAGAGAATTAAATCAGAGCTTTCCTGGAAGAATTGGAATCCGGGTGTTTCCCCACAGTGAGAAAGACTTGCCAGAGCGTTACAAAAAACAAACACTCGGTAATGAACGTCGAAGCACCTCGTTATATATCTATATAAATATAAAATAAATGGCGAAGGACGGATCGGAATTCCGATCAAAATCCAGTAATGCCGAGCCGTAACTAATCGCATGGTAAAATCGTGTACTTTTTTAGTAACAGATCATAATAATTTGGTCTAGGAGTTAACTCCAAAGTGTTGGTTTCTTATTATTGATCGTTCCTTTTTTTCACCTCGTTTACACACACACATACACACGCATTTAACGCCTTGGCAAGAGAAAAAAAAAAAGAAGAACTAGAAGAAGATCTAATTTAGAGATACTGCTTTTATCGTCAATTTAACAGGAAGTATGCCAGAAATAAATTTTTATTACCCAGGAGCAAGAGCTGAGTTCCTGTACTTCCCAGCCTTCCCTTTGCCCTCGTCTATCTGTCTATCTATCTATCTATCAGTGTGTGTGTATGTGTGTGTGTACATCTGACTCCGAGTCGGTTGTTTCTTACAAAGCTCGATGTAATTGTACAAATTTTTGTAGTCCCTCGACCGTAAACGCGTGAAATGGTCGAGTCCCGGTTTGGAAAATCGACACCTGAACGACGGAACCGAACAACCCGATAACTTACCCTGATCTTCGTGTAACTGGTGATTTCTGACTTTGTTAAAATGAATTCGCATCAGTCGACCGTTCGTAGCAAACGTAATCGGATGAATATCGTTAAAAACGGTTTTAGAGTCTTTCCTGATACGGTGATTTAATGCCGTGTTAATCGGGGTTTAATAAACTACGAGCTGAGCGATGGGGAAAGGGACGAGAACGCGGTGCGAATGCGACAATAAAAACACTTTAACTACAATCTGATTATTGTAAATCAAAGGAGTAATTAAAACTACTTTTTTACACGTGTGCTTTTGTGAGAGTTTTTTTTTATTTCGAGAGTTCCTATGTAGGAGTAAAACGTGGTGGAAGATCATTTTTACATGTGTGTGTATTCGAACAGATAAATAAATAAATAGTTTAACAACTATTATTTTGTAATTTACATTTAGTTTACTCCTCGTGTGTGTAGTTTGCAACACATTCTTTGCTGTCTTTCTCTCTCTCTCTCGCGAAAGAGTTGTGCATTATTTACGTTTCTTTTATGTGTTGAATTGATGGTGATTTCTCAGGGGAACCACGACAACTTATTTTGGAGCTTACAAACTATCGGGAAACTATTCTTAGACTATTCTTAAACAATTCTTACTTCTAAAAGCTGTAATAATAAAAACGAGAACTTTGAGCAGGGCACAACAGAGAATCAACTATTATTTGCACTCTTAGTATTTCCGAACTTTTTCTAGACCTAATGCTTGCCACCAAAATAGTCTTTAGTGAAACATTAATAGGAACCGTAGTACGCTACTTTGCTACTTCCTGTGATAGCCTTCTTAAAGAGCTACAGTTGTTGGTGTCCGTAACAGAATGAAAGAAACAGTAACACACTGGTTAACAGTACATTACAACCTCCATCTAATTGTTGAGTGACAATCGATACCGAGTGGTCAACCATTACTAGTAAACAACATACCCCTACAACCACAACTATGGTAAGTATCTCTGCATTGTGGTACACAACAGAAATAAAACCAAGATGAAATACAAAAAAGAGAACTGTTTACGTTAATGCTTGGGATGGCTGTACCCTCGGAAGGAAGGGTAACATGAAAACAGAATTTACAGACAATCGTAGTTTAAGAAGCGGAAGAACTTGCTGCTCCGAAAATTGGTAACGTCGTATGAATTTGTAGAAGAGCACTTAACTTAGATATATATTGTTTTGTTGTTAATGAGCGTTACAAGCAGCCATTTGTACCCGTTCAATTTCCATTAACAAGTCCGTTTCAACTACAAAAAATCATTACTGCACAACTCGTTTCTCAACAGTCCATCAGAGGAGCTTTGCCAGGCATTGTTAAGAATCATTTAGCATTGCTTAGAAGGAATTATTAAATACGAAATTGGCGTAAGCGGTGAATAAAAAATTTAATCTCCGATCCTCCTCCTCCGGAGATCCTTTCCGAGTGGAACCCTCCGAAGAAAAAGGTTCTCAAGCGAAGATGAAGATTTATATAGGATTTAGAACTTGATAAACGATTTATTGGGTTACAGAGATTTACTTCAATTCTTATGTATCTACTACACAGTAAGTACCACATATGTAACAAACTTTAAAATGTTTGAAAGTATTTATGTATAATATTGAGAACACACTACAGTGGCAGCAGTTTTAGATGAGTTTTAGTGGGTCGGACATGTCTGAAATTAAAATAAGAGCCATGTGTCCTAACAATAGACTTAAAAAAAAACGTAAATAGTTTCGTAAGGTCCGCTCGGTGTTCATGCGTTTGCCCATTTTCTGAAAAACAAAAACAGAAAAAATAAAATAAAAAATTACCACTAAGTTATGTTTTGTACGAATTGTCGTTTTTGTTTTCCAGGTATCCTTCCTTCCCTCATTAGCCAAACAAGGTAAGGGCGTCGACACGGGGCGAAAAAGCGATGAGCGACGTCTGCCAAATTTTTTTATTCGACTCGGTCCGACAGCCATTTTGCTTATCACGTGATTTACGATGAGTTGTTAATTCAAAATGGCGATGTCGTGTGTGATGGCTTTTGTTTTTGTGTGTTAAATTTGATGGAATACATCGTTTAGGGGGTAAGTAATCGGCGGTAATGGTTCGAATCTGAAATTTCATTTAGTTGCCCTAAATAGTTTTGTTCTGGAGCGCTCCGCGTTATTTTACCATTATTTATAAAGTTCAAATTTTTAGTATGAGACTGTCGTTGGGTTATGTAACGGTTCGCGCCCACGGATTTTTTTTGTGTTTTTTGCCCATTTTCATTAAACTGACACATTCGACGATCATCTGTGTTCAGTTACGTGACGAGAACTGTCTTTGTGTGAAAAGAATGATACTGGATGTATTTTCCAGTCCGTCAGCAACGACAGCGTTTTACCAGGTTTGCTGATTTAGGAAGGATTTTATTTTGCAGGTTCGACGACAGATGCACATGAGGGCGCTGATTGTTCTTTTTTTCTGTTACCCGTTGATTATAAAATTTTCATTTAATATGTCTTTGCCACAACTATTCGGTAGTCGAAATTATTTCACTACAAAGATTTAATATTTTTTCTTTATTTTCAATATTTATTTCGGCTTCATCAATGAATTTGGCGATATTATCGGTCGCCGTAATAATTTTGTTTTTGACTAGCGGTGTTTTAATCCGTTGAACCGTTTAATTTTGCCGAGTCATCAACCGTTTTTTTTCTTGACCTTGAGATCACGGAGATTTGGTTTTTGTTTTTCGGACGATATTCCCCTCCAATTTTTGTTTCACTCTTATTGTCCCTGTGTAATTTATTTTACTTTAAATACAGAAAAAATAATACTTCGTGTATATAAAAAAGAATTATTATTTGAGAAGAAATATGTGGTGTCAAAGGTCCAAAGACAAAGGTTGGAGCACGGCTGTGTAGCCACGTGTGGGTAGCTTAGAATGGGTAGCACCCGGTTGCAGATGCGACTACAGAAAACGAAACAGGTCTGTTGTGTTCGTCACACACCTTTTGGGGTCTGAGCGATCACCGTGTGGTACAGCCGGAGTCAGAACAACCGAATTACACTTGAGATGAAATACCCCGATAGAAATTCATTTTCAATACCAAATTGGGAAATACCGAACCCCGAAGAGATTAATAGCATTAATAATGTCTAATAAATGCCGAAGAGGAAACAGAAACTGGGGGGAGGGTGGGAGGTAAATTCGGTTGAATCAGAATCCAGTTCGTGGAGGGCGGAAGGTACGACCCGAGACCAAAGGTACCCGAACCTAAGGTACCGAGCCCAAAAATAAGAATAAATGCCTCAAAACTATTATTAAGAATGCGTTTTAAATAGAGAAATGTTTCATCCCTCCAATCACGACTTTTTTTAGATTTTAGACAGAAGCATTTAAAAATCACGTTTTACCCGAGTTCCCGGCCTTCTTACTTCTTTTGCCCAGTAACTTGCCACAAACGTAATGAAATGTAACGGCGAACTGTAATTGTTCAGCAGCCATGTTGGGTTGAATTGAACAAGAAGGGTAGCTGTAGCTTTTAGCTGACAGGTTTCCAGTGTATTATTGCTATGTTCTGTATAAGTGTTCCTGTAGCTGCTTAGGCTTAGCTGTAGCTATACATGTTCCGTACATATAATTCTACAACTAAAATTTCTAAATTTAGGATTGAATACATTTTTCTTTTGCTATGGAGCTCTTATTTTAGTAAATATACACATTCCGTTTCTTGTTTTATGGTAATATTATTGATTAATAAGCACTCGACACCGTTGAGACGTGTACAACCAAAGAGAAATTATTTAGATTAGGTTTTATGTTTAAGTTTGTTCTTTTTCAAAAATATTTTCTTCCGGTAACATTGTTATCCCTATACAGTTAGAAGGAGACACGTCGTACTGCATAGATCTTAATCGTTGAAGACGTTTAATGTTATATCATAGTTATAATTTTTAGTAAGCGAAAGAGCTAGTGAGAGTGTTACGGTTCTGATCTGCCTATGATAGGAACGGTGAATGAGTTTGCAGTTGAAAAGGTCAAGCGAATTAACCATTGGAATGGTGATGGTTAAACGGTCGATACAATGGCGGGAACTGTCAGAGGAGATGATTGTGATTTGCCGACCTTCCTGGAAAGATCGCTGTAACCATGACCCTGTGAACGCATTCTTTCGCCTACATGATTGTAGTACGACTATATAAGGCTTTAGAAGCGGAAAAGACCTACATAAGATTGAATAGATTTTCTTTTTGATTTTCTGACCGTTTCGCCTGTGCCACACTTGTTTTCTACTTCCCATTCCATTGATCGGAGTTCTTTTACATTTTTTTTTCGCTTGCTACTACCAGTGTTTCATTTTATAATATAAATTTCAGTGGCTGGGTTTTGTATTCAATCATATAGTTTTGTTATTAAATAGTTTCGTGAATTAGTTACCGGCAACGACTTAAGTTATGTTGGAATTCATTTTCAGTTACCGGTTCCCTCTGAACAGTAGTGGAAGAAACGTTTCAGTTGTTAATAAAAAAACGTATATTATACGAGATGGTTTTATTCAACTTTTAATTATATAATCGATTTCACTCCTCAACGACTGAGCTATTCATGAGCTGGAGGGTCCACCCGGGGCCTCTCTCATTTTACTAGTCAATCACAAATTACTGAAAGAATGAAAAGCAATTAACCGTCTCATCACATCAAGACCGAAATGCAGGATCCAACCGGACTGTAATTACCTCCAGACGGACCGTAAAACATTTCGGATTTCTCATGTTTTTCGGTGGATGTGAAAAAGATGAGGGAAAGAAAAGACTCGGTGGCTATGAAATCACAGAAATTGGCTAATAGGTTAATAAACGTCAGTCTTCGGCGAGGAATCAAAGTCGGTTTTGATTAATTGACCGACCGCCCGGACTCTACTGATGTAACAGAAGGTTATTAAACAGTAGTAGTGTATACTTATGTATCTACTTAATTGGTAGAATAATACGGGTGGACCGATCAGACCCTTTGAATCGTCCATTCAATCGGTTTTATATTAATGCTGTTTGTAATGCAATGTATCGTACCTTATAAATATCTTGGCAGTGATGTTTAAGTTCTTACACAAAGGTACTGTTGTTAGAAATTACTATTGAAGAACATAAATTTGATGTGTAATTTTTTTGTAAAGAATGTATAATTTGATATTGTAGTTTATGGAAATTGAAAAGCTGGGAGATGTTTATTCATGTATATTATAGGTAATATTACTAGAAAAGAATGAGATTGTAGTTTTAAAAAATACTTTACCAAAAAGCTTAATTATGTAAACTTGAGGGATAACGTATGAAATAGAACTTATGTAACATTGACTGCAGCGTTGCATTTCATGCTAAAATTGGTTTTCTGTCCATTTTGGTAAAAATTTTAAATGATTACATCGTTAATACAGCTAAAATTAAAAGTAAAATTGCTAATTATAATGCACACGTTGGGGTGTTTCCTTCCTACACACTGTGGCTATGTTCATTTACAGCTACTCTGCATTATTACTATTACTCTATTACTCTTGATTGTAGAGTTAGTTCTGACACACCCCCCGTTTCGTCACTCGCGACCGTCCGAGTCTCAACATTCGGATTAGTCCACATGGTGTACTCATTATCAGTTGGATCTTCCTGGCACACCCAGGACAGGTTGTACATTACCTTCTACTACCCATCAGATACCCATCAACGAGGCCAGTCTCCTTGTCGAGCCTGCTTGAAATTAAAAAATTGTAGACAAACTCGAAGACGTCGACGCCCAGATTTGTCTATTTCGAAGCCGTTCTATTTCCACCGTCTAATTCATCCCTTGTCTAATTATATTAATTTAATCAACAGACACGCATGTTCGCGACCTGGGGGAGTTTTCCGCTCAACTTGTGACGAATCGTTTCCCGAGACCGAAACTGACGGACAGTCACAGACAGGAACGGCCTGCCGCAGAGAGCAGCAGAAGAAACGGAACCCGAAACCAGGTAGGAAATCACAAGAATTCGTGTCGATAAATTATTAACTTCTGAAGTATAAAAAGAGGTAGATAAAGTGTCGTTCGCAAAACTGCCGAAAAGTTTTGTCCTCCCAGTTTGTGACTGGAACTTGAGTATTTTTTTCCCCGTTTTGCAAAACTCCAATCCAATAAAGTTATGAAAAAAAATTTTTTATCCTGTTATTATTCCATTGAACTGTTTCTTATTTTTGTCTTAATAACTTTTCCGTTGCTTACGCTAATTGAGATTACGAATCGATGTTAACACTTATTGATTTTTGAGTTTATTGCTTTGTTGGGAGGTGTTTCTGCAACGCCTTAATGGCGGGTACCCGTTTCTTTGTTCGGTTTTAGCGAGCAAAACAAAACTCCTGAAATTGTGCAAGTGGAATGTGAGTGGACTGGTCGAAACCGACCCGGAAAGTTGATGTCAGGTGAACCCCGGTCCCGCGTAATTTGATTGGAAATAATTATAAATTCATTAATAGTTTGGTTACCTTTCTCAACAAGAGCTCGGAGAAGTATCGGATGACCGTAGAAAATTACCGGGGTTATGAAGTGATGAGTGTGAGAGTGTTCGGGAGTTGGCCAAAAAACATTCGTTCTCCTCCCTTTCACTGGTTTCCGATTTTGAATGTTTTCATCAGAACTACTTTACCACTTATTTTTATTTAATGGTACATAAATCAAGGAGCTGAAGGCAACTTATGTATATGTTTTTGTGTATAGGGGAAAAGCATTTGTTCTTGTACTCTACGTAAAGTACGGCAGACTGTTTGTTGTTGCTTACTTCCCCATTACAAAATAAGTTAATGGTAGTATTTATATCTGCGTAGTTCATCCTAAAGTTGTTTTAAAAGAAATTATTTTTTCTTAACCTGGTGTTACAAAATAGTTGTGGGTACTATTACAACATTTTCAATATTAATGACCTGCTACTGTTACAATTAACGTACTATTATGTATAATTACTGTTTCGACATGTAACTCTACTGCAGCCTAGTCTTACTCGTAACCCTTGAATTTACTCGGTGGTGGAAAACATGTGAGCGGTAATAATAAAAAGGACGATTGCGAAAGAAATAACTTGGATTATTTAAATTTTACATATTATTCGGACTTGATTTTTATACTTTTGTCAGGCGATCATCACATCGGGAAAGAGGATAAATTTCAAAGAGTTATAACATAAAACGCAGATGTCGGTCGGTCCGAACTCTCAACTCCCAGCAAGTGCACACTGGCAGGTCTTTTGAGGAAATTCTTTTACGGTTACTTTGCAGAACAGTTTTAGAGTAATAAAACGTTGTGGAGAGAAGTCAAAAAGCTTTTCAGAATTCCGTGTTTCCTCCTCGGGGTAATAAATACGTTTTGAAGCAGTCAAAGCAGAAGTTTTAGTTATTACTGCGGCAAAGAGTTTAATTGTTTAAAACTTTTACTTGGTTGCGTGATTTCCTCGCTTCCCTCTGACTTCTTTCTTATATATATACATATATATTCTTTTTTTGCTGTGCTCCCCGACAGAAGGCAACTTCAACCCACTTTACGAAAAATAATTTAGATACGAGATTTATTTATACATTTAAAAAGGGATGAAATAATGGAGAAGAAAATTATTACAATGAGTTACTCAAATAATTAATTAGACGACGAGGCGGAGCTGGCTTGTTCAGTGTCGTGCTGGGTTCTGTCTGTGGTACCTTGAAGGTGTACTGTTGCAGGAAAACCGTAGAAGCGAGAAGTTGTGATGTTTGGTAGTTACGAACGTGGCCAGTACTTAAGTATACGTTAGAAATGCTGAAGGACAGGTGCAATGGAACAATTCACACCCAAGTTCATATATTAAAAATTTTTAGTGCGGTAGTGCTATTTTATACTTTATATCCTCTGGTTCATAATTACGGTGACGGATTATTTTACTGTATAGTTGCCACAAATATAAATGACATTCCTGGGCATACTTAAGTAGGTAACTAGTTGCTGAAATTTAATATTTACGATGATAACAACAGATATTTTGGATATAATATCATTCACAAAATATTACATGTTATTAAACGTAAGGTAATGAAATGGCGAACTTCACTGTTTTGGTTTTGCGTTAATTATCCAAAAGTGACGGACTCACCAGACTTTAGATCAGTATCTTAACGAGCTTTCAAGCCGGTTGATAACATGGTTAACTATTCTAACGATATTCTAATAGTAATACGGCAAATGTAATAAATAATGGACCTAGACAATGAATAAGTTGTACACAACCCTTTGAATCGAATAGTTTTATTATTAAATCTGCGTGTCCTCAATAGGAAAAGTTTTCATATTAAAAACTATTTATTATGAAAACTTTCCACAACGCAAATCAGTCTCAGTCAATGCAATTTGTATTCTGCTTTTTTAGGTCAGGCCTTATACTATTGACACATGTTTTAAATTTATAGATAATGTCAATGAAACATCGATCTTGTAAAGAGATTTTACTTTTTGAACTTATAAACCAAGAATGCTTTGGTCTAAATTTAGGTGTACTAATTGGTATGACAGAACTACCTCTCTTGATGTTTGGACAAGTTGGATCACCAACCTGATGTGGCAAAACTGTGATGTTGACGTTTTCACTGCCTCTGCTTTTGTCTTGAGGACACCTTTAGAACAGGTGCATATTCTTTGTATACGTCTGGGCTCTTCTCGTGTGTCTCGATACAAAATCCATGAAAATTTGATCCGGTCGGCACCGCACTGCGTTTTATAAACTTGAAGGACCGGTACGACGCGATGAAACGATCGGTTCCTTTTCTCAAATCAGAATGATTAGGTTTCCTGTTTGTTAAACGATTAGGTGTCAAGAATTCAATGATCGACCTGGGACTCAATTCAATGGTCAACAGTACTCATTGATCCAGTCACAAGAACTATTGTGTCAATACGACACGATTCCAAGTGTAGTTTTCTCAATAGTAAAATGAACGCGGACAGAGTTTCATGTGTTTTTAAACTAGTTCCAGGTTTTTTATTTGCTTCTATCAGTCTCCTGCTAAGAATTTTTATGTACCATTACAGCAGACAGGTATCCCATTGCCCATTGATGAAGTGCCTGTTTCACAACACCGTTGCTTCCATCGTGGAAGTGCGTAACCGTTATTTAGTAAATTGTTATTTAATACTCAGAAAATTGGTCACCCGAATCCTGGTACCTAGTACTACTCTCCTATTTTAACTTGACAAAATTTGTTGACCGAAACCAACGAAAAACGGTTCATTATGACATGAAAATTATTTCGTTACCGCGTTGTTTTGGTCGTTTCTGTTCTGGGGGGGTAATTAGTTATTGGTCTCTGACTGTTTGAAATAGTACGAGAAAGTACCTGGGAGAGGACTCCAACTATTTATTTAATTATCTCGTACCTAAACGAAGTCTTATGTTTCCGTCCATCCATGTGTTTGTGTCTTTCTGTGTTGAGATGAACCGATTTACCACTTATTATGATATTCCGGCCATTTCTTCATTGGACACGCCAGTGACTACCTGTGTCACACTGCGTACCCTCTTTTTTTCTGTGTAAAAGATTATTTAGGTTTGTAATTTTGAGTAGGTTTAATGTCGGAGGTGCCTGAAGAAGTAACGGGTCTTGTAATTGCCCCTAACCGAGAGACAGAGGACGTATATGTGTAATTGGTCGACAGCGATTAATCGCGAAAGGAACGGTTTATTTTTTTCATATGCAGTCAAATATATTCTTCACGGGTGCTACTCAAACATCGGCTCAGTCATCACGAGAAGTGTAGTGATAAATTCTTGCATAAAAATTACAACTGACAGGTCGTACGGGTGTAAAAGAAAAAATAAACTGAAAAACTTCGCTCCGGGGAGAAGCGCTACACGAACTCACGAGAACATATATATGTACTTGGACCGAGTGAGAATGTTAATATATAATATCAAATTCTGAATAAATTAATCTATAATTAGTCGAAAAGGTTCAATAAATCATCAAGAATGGATCTCTGAACGAGAGTGACAGGATGTCGAATTGCTCAAATGGAAGCCGTGATTTAGGTTCAACGGGCGACTATTATGTGCGAGGAGAATCGCGTGTGAGTGGACATTTAAGAGGAAGATGACACGAAGAACAAAGGAAAGAAAGTCTCAGTCAGGAGGACAATAAATGGGCGAAAAAAACGCGATCGGTTCTTGGGAGAAATGATGTTGGGATGATCTCAAATCAGAGTTGAAGTGAATAAACGTGGGGATCAGACGCAGGCACCATATGAGCACACAAATAATTCTTAATAGGACCAGGTTCCCCTGGAATGTGTGAAACCTAAATATGGAGGAGACATCAATATGCTAGCCATTCGATTTTTATTCTCATTAACGAGGGAGAAGTGAAGTGGGAGAAGTCGGGAGAGCGTCCTTCCAAGAAACACATTTCCTCCGAAGTGATGTTTATGTCTTCGGCGGTGGCAGGATGGAAAACGGTCTCAAAGAAACCCGGACACATTTCAATAAATAAATATTTGTCGATATTCCGTTCAGGTTGTTCGGGAGTACGGACGGACGCATAATTACAATCTCCTATATTGTAAAATATTCATATTGTGTAAATAATTTATAATATGAATACATATATATATTTTTTCAATCCACTCGTCTTAAGCTGTAATAAATTTGGTCTTTTAATGACTTTGTTGGCTCGTACCTTAACACCTACTTTGGTTTTTTTTGTTGTTGTTGTTGTTGTGTACCTTGCTGTCTTCCTGGCGCCTGCAGTGACAACCTCCCGGAGGTGACCTCTTGTAATTTAGCAAACAGAGTAGAAGTTTACTAGCCGAGAATAAATTGTTGGAGCGAATGCGTGTGTTTTCGAGCCACGGGACCTTATTTATGCGTTTTTAGTTCTTATTTATATTTATCAACTCATCCTTGGAAGGTTTTTTAATAGGTGAATGTTGTCTGCGAGCGGTCGTAAGAATACTCAATACGAACCAGTACGGTTTAAATCATACATTTGTCTGACTAATACCTGGTGGTATTATGCTATTATTTGTTATTTGAGTATCAAACGTGAGAGCTTTCTGTGAAGCAGTCTTTCTTGAAACGGGAGTAAAGTGAAAATAAAAGCTGGCTACTTCAATTTTTCTAATTAGACTAAATGAACCTCCCAAAAGGATGCAGAGAAACGTTAAGGTTTGATAATTTCAGATCAGACTCGACTTCCCGTCGTAATAAAATCTCATTACCTAAAATAGTAATAGAAGAAACGTAATTTTGGCCTCTCGCTACACCTCTCCCTCCCCCATCCACCTAGAAGAAGTAATCCATTTCTTACTGCTTTTTTCCAGGTTTTTGTTTCATTCTCTGCCTGCCTTTTTAATCTATTCGGTCTCTCGTACTTCTTCTTACGTTTACTAACAAGAACGTAACCCGGCACGAAAGAAGACCACCAAAGTATAAAATTCTTTCTCCTATGGTAAATAAGTCGGATTAATTTGATTCGTCTAGAGGAAGGTACCAGCTACCCGTTTATTTTTATGTTTTGTTTTTCATTTTAATCCCTTAGCGGGTTATTAACGCAAATGCTTAGCCGAACAACCCTAAAGCAATAATGAATGGAGTCTGAGCTGAAGGTACAGGGTGTGTGTGTGTTTCCATCTCCGGTAGCAGGCAGTTAGTTAATCACTTTATTCCGTGTTCATAGTCACAACTCATGGGTACACCTTCTCAGTACTATTATTCGTCGATCAAAAGTTGGGTTTCCAGAGTTCAGTATTGCTATTTAATAATGCAAAATCTAAAACAAAAACTTGAAGGTTAATAAAGGCGACTCTTAGTCGCTTCACACAAATAATATTAAGTATTTTGTGTATTACTTATGTATTAAGGTCTACATTACGGAGGACTAGACAAAAGTACTATAAAGTCGAATAAACTGACCACAAGTGTACAAACAGACGTTACCACTACTACAGCTTGTTATATATGAATTTATGTATTACTCTATAATATTACCGCAATGCATTAAACTCGTCTAACACAGTTTACAGCCATAAAATAATGTATACAGTAACAAAATTTCTCGTTATTTTCAAAGTATTTTGACAAATTCATGAACGGTATTTTATATTCATTCCTAAAGTTTATTTTGGTAGTTTTTTTATATTCATGGAGTAGATTTTAGAAGACTTGTTGTCGTCTTCTGTGGTATTCTCCCTGAATAAACCGATTTAACGCTTTTTCATGTGTCGTCCAATACCCATAAATTCAGGGATTACGCAGACCAGGTGACGTACGTTTTGTACCGTTTCAATTGTCTCGACCGTGTCCCGGTGACTTCGATGACAGATCACTACATTTAAGACAATTAATGGTAACAGTCAGACAAGTTCATAAAGTCAGAAAAGGAGACGGAATAAAGTGCGAGATGAATGTTTTTATGGGAGGCTCGAGGTAGTTGAGGGCCGGTAAACAAACTATCATTTTTATGTGTATGATTGCTTTAATTAAAGAATAATATATTTAACGACGGAGAGTTTTCTGACAGGGTTGCATATAAAAATATAACAAAAATTTTTTATCACTCTTTTATTGTGGCTGCGGATATTACGTTCGAATGCATTGTCGGAGGTGATCTCGGCGGCGATGCATTTTCTTATTGCATCCAGTCCGGTTTGAGTCTGCAGCTTTTTTTACTTTTGACTGCCACCTGAATGTTTTCTGTCATACGATCCGCAGCGTTCAACTATGGCGTCGGTCCCGTTCACTTAACCGTAAAATTTCTACCTTTATAGTTTTTTGTTATGTATTGACCCGCTTACAAAAATGAATGAAGAATCAGTTAAAAGCAAATTGGGAATGTGTTGTGTACACACGAAGTAACGAGCAAACTGTAGAGTAGCGATTTGATTCATGTTATGTATCATTGTAGTTAAAACTATTATGCAAATACTCATTTATTGAAGTGTACATTTAAAATTATAGGTGGCGATCGTTCAGATTATGTAATTGTAGTGTAGTTGTGCTTTCTCATTTCACTTCCTTTCCGACCATAGTAGAGTTGTGACTCAGTTTCACCAAGAATAATATATTCTATTAAGTTTCTGAGTAACTAGGAGTGTTTCTTCTGCCGCTATTATTATTATTATTATTATTTCGTCGTTGACGTGCTTCTTCGCTTTACCTTCTACTTCAACCCCCGTAACCTTGTCGTTCTCTAAAACAAAATCCAGCACACATCCCGGGGGCAGGTGTAACCTCCCCGGTGAAAGTTTCTAGTTTCAACCGGAGAACAAAGCGAAATTCGCCGATGACTCGGATTATGAAATAATTCAGGTTTATTTCTCTTTAATAAAGGAATACCTTATTACTTCGCCCGGCCCGGCCTACCCGGAGAGGATGTGGAAAAGGCTCGAGTCGGAAAATTTCACAGCCGCCAGGGCAATAATAAGCCTTATCCGCAATTGCCGGGGCGAAGAAACGCCGTAGACGATGCTGTAGATAAGAGTTTGAATGAAGTGTATTTTTTGGTTAACAACTCGAGTATAAAACGTTATATGAAAATAACGTTACCTTTGAACGGTAACGTAATGGGAGGAGATTAATTCCCAGATATGACACGGTTACGAAGAAGAATTACTCCCGTGTAATCTCCATTGTTCCCGGGGAGTCGTTCGGTTTTAGGACGGATCAGAAAAGGTTTATGGATTCATGGGACAAATAATTTCTTCCTTTAACTGTTCTTTCTGCTTACCGAGCAGTCATTTGAATGCTGAAGGGGATGGTTTCCTTTTACTACTTTTCTCACAAGTTCACCTCTTACCTCCCGCCCATCTTATTTCGCACAGGTAAAAGGCAAGGTTTGTAAAAACGTACACATAAGAAGAGTAGTACGTGGTTTTCCTCAAAGAGAGTTTAAAACGTTGATCTTCCGCGGTTACGTGATCGACTATAAAAAATAGTTTGATAATCGTAGATTTCTTTCCGTTTGGGACGGGTGAGGGCGAGGCGGTAGGGAGTCAATCACGAACGAATCCTGCTGGAAGACCTTATCTATCATAAATTCAAACGGGAAAGATTCGCTGTCAGATAATGAAAAGGCGAAAGGGTTGAGAGAGAGAGAGAGAGCTGATGAAAGACAGTTGAAAGGTTGTAAAAGGGACAAAAGGCGATTGTAAAATTCAGGAAGATGACATTCGTTGAGAAGGTAGAGAGAGAGAGAGAAGAGAGAGAGAGAAACTGCGAATGAAGAACGAGGAGTAGAAATTAAAGAGTGAAAAACGATGGGTCACAGAGAAAGATAACAGGACAGGTTGGGAATTGTTTTTAGAAAGTTATCAGCCATTGTGAAAGGCTCTCGGTGAAGGGCCACAAGATGTGAAAGGCGAAAAAGGTTTTCAAAATAAGTTCATAATAACGTTTTATGTTATTTCATCCCCCCATCTCTCCCCCGCCTCCCTGGTAGTGGCATGTGAGACTAGTTGTAGTTATGAAAGTTACGAAAGTACTCAAATCTTTTTCTGAGGATTTGAGCCCCACGAAATTCTCTAGGCGGTTGTAGCCTTTTCAAACACTACAAGATGGCTACCGAAAGAAACCTTTCCCTCGAACGAAAACCTTTCTTCCCCTATTGTATTTCAACTCTTTGCTTGCAAAAAAAATTAAACCCGTTCAATCAAATCAGCTTAAATTTATTCCATCGCTTTCCTTTTACTTTATCCTTTTTTTTGTACGGAAAAACAAGAGATAATGATTCTCATCTCGTGAAAATCTTTAATAAGCACCCGATACAGCTGGAGAATGAAAAAACACTACAACGTTGCCCGAGAACTCGATATTATTATTTAATAAGAAAAATATTGTGTCAGTTTTTTCTGGGGTTGTCTCGAACTGACGGTAGTCGGGAAAAGAAAACTACGATTTTGCCATAAGTAATTTGTTATGTAAGTTATGTACATAACAGTACACAATTTTATTCATTAAGTTACGAACTTCTGTAAATCTAAGAACTTAAGAACACCCATGGTTGATTTTTGACTGTTTTTAGCCATCATAGATCTGCTTCGTGTGTTTATTTATTCATTAGAATAATTTATTAGAATACTTATTGGTTCTATTAAAATTTTATTACTTTTAACTTTACAAGTTGTTGAATATTATATAGATCTCAATATTTTACATTAATCTTAAAGATTATACGTAAAAATGTACGTCAGATGCTACACAGTAACGTAATTTATTTAATTTTGCCTACAATTTAGACCTTAATTATGTGGAGTTCTATATTCCGATACTTCTGATCATTACGAGGCGTAATTTGTAAAATTGTGACTTTGTATTATATCAGTGCATATGTCGTCTCTATGATTGCCACTGCTACATTAGCCATTTACCCCTAGCCATAGTTTTGGTATTTAAATTGAGATGGGTCTAGTGGAAATCATTTGGAAGTCAACACAACCGGCCGGAACCTCCTAGATTTTAAACTGTTCCGTGTTTGTTTTTTTCCAGTTGATCAAATTCACATCCCCCAAATTTTGTCTCGTTTTGTCTTTCTTTCTACTGCTACCCTTCCGGGATCGACCGTCACACTTTGGGATAAAAGTCACGGACGGAGATTTCGTCCGGTCAAATGTCAGACCAACTTTCCAACTTGTTATTCTCGTAACGGCGACCGCAGAAAGGCCCCTGCCAAACAATCGCGAATAATTGGAATAGATCCCGAAAGCTAGAAACTTCCATTGTAGTTCCATATTGTAGTTAAATGGGACAAGAGTTTCCGGTCACTCAGAATGACCGCAGGGGTTGCCTCGGGTACCTCCCGATTTCATTTACTCGAAAATTCTCCCTTACAACCAAATTCGTTGCGAACTTGTTTTTTTGTCTATTTCGAATTTACTGCTCAATTAAATGTTTTCTATTGCTCTCCGAGTTCTATTAGTGTTTAAAGTTTCACTACTCCTAAAAATGCGATCACGGCACTTTATACTAGACGCTCCATTCTTCTGTCGACTTAATTGGATTTTAACACAGGTGGGATCGTACTCGTTTTGCATGTTAAATGTTTCGGGTATATAGACGGATGCATAAAAAGAGTTAAATTTCAATTAGAGTGAAACGGTTTCTGTGTACCTGTGATAAATAGGAGAAGTAGGGTTGAGAACGATAGCAATAAAAATAACAACAAACAAGAAGACACAAATTACAATAGTGTCGTTGACGCGTATCATAGTCGACGTAAGCTCTGTGGTCAGGTAAGCACCACCTATTATGTGAATAATTCAATACATAAATAATTAACAGATACTACATACCGGCATTTTATCGATTAAATTTTTGTGTAACCATATATCCGTGATCTAGTATTTTTCTCATTCACACAAGTTAATTAAGTTCACAACACGACTACATAAAATAGCTAAAGTAACTTAAGTCACGAGCGAAGTCCAAGCCGAAAAGTCGATACATAAAACTTTACGTATATTTCACATATTTGACACAAAATAAAGGAGAGAAGGCAAAACGAACGGTGGTCAAATATATATACACGTAGCGTAATACAATTTATATTACAGTTGTTTTTTCTCCTTCGGACCATCGTAGAAATTTGTTTAAGCATTTAATTACGGGTTCGTATTACTAATATTTTAAGCGCAATGATTAAGGTAGGGGGTACCTTCTTTTCGGGTAGCCGCGAACGCTCTCGGGTGCCTAATGCGAAATATCTCTGGGGCATTTCGGTGCTCCGAATATTCATGTCAATTTACCTAATGCGCAAGGATGTAATGACTGAAGACTTTAAAGTGTGGTATTTGTGGTGGACACCTCAAGTAAAAGCGGTGTGAAGTAACGGCATTTGTAAGACACTACAAGAGGTCTAGTGGACCGCGCTTGAAAGAACAGTCGAGTCGCCAACCGGCTGAAGTCCAGTGTTTGTGACTACTCCGAGAGAAATTCGTAACCGGGAAGGTATACAGCAAAAGTATAATAATTTAACATTAAATTATCGCGGAGAGAGGGAGAGAGAGGCTAAGGAAGGAAATTTAAATAAAAATGTACGTTCCCTACCCCAGAGACAATGAAATTCTAATGGAAATAGAAAATAGTTGAGATTTTTAACAATTCAAAACTGAGAAGTGTACAGTCGAATACTTCTCCGGGAGTTTTCCTCAAATTTGTATAATTTTATACGAGTTTAATGTAAATGCCAATCTTTTACTTCAAAGTTTTATTACCTCTCTTTTGGTACTAAAGAGCGGAACTGCGCCAACATGGGGGCCGCTTAGCCCGGGTCTTACGGCTCCAAAAGTTTTTGCAGGGTTTGTAGTCGGACTGTGAAATACTGAAACGTTATAATTATAATTTCATGTCACTCTGTACCAAGCGGTGGTTGTATTAACAAGGTTGAGTTTTCGGTAGGTAGGAGTTACCTTTTAAGAAAGCACTTGATAAGTCCGGAATGGTTTGTTACCCCACCAAGAAACTTGTTGGCATGGTAGAATATTCAGGTGAATCTGACATTATTCTGAGCCGAGAGTTGACCTCGGACATGGTTCAGGTACATGATTTTTATGGAATATTTTACGGTGAAAAGTGTGGGGGTGTTGGTTTGTTTAAGGAAAAATTACGTATTGTATACGGTTATCATATTATTACTAAGTTTACTTTCCTTGACAACGGCTTCTGGGAGCTGGGAAGTTGCTGAACTATTATTTGTACTCTATTTCTACTATTTTTATTTCATATTGTATTTGTTAGTGTATACGTGCCGAACATGCAGTTCTACATATTTATATATTTTTAAATTTATCAGATCTATATATATTTTTAAAAAACAAATTTATGAAAAGTTGTATAAGTAACCATATATTACCAGACAATACGTAGGCCCTTGGTGAACTGTATACGTAAATGTATGATTTCAATATTAATGTGTGTTTAACGTTCTAATATTTTATTAAAACTGAGTAAACAATGTATGTTCGTGGACCATATGCAGTACCGTAATCCTTCTCAAATTATTTCTTGTACTAATGGGTGTACGGTTAATTAATCTAATAAAGGGACTGCTGCCTAGCGATGTATGAAATTTTACAGTGTGAATGGGAGCGATTTGTATTTGTAATTTTATACTGTTCGGTGTACTCAACCAAAGAAAAATTCCTGGGTTTACAGAGTCCGTGCTCACGGTCGACAGATTCCAATAAAAAGGACTCAAACCCCGGGAATAATTATGAAAAAAAATATAAGTCAGACGGTTGTGATTATTGTGGGTGACCGTTGGCATTATTAGTTGGTACAATCGAACTATAAAAGTAACTTCCAAACCGATTAAATTATAGGTTGAAAATGAAAATTCCAGAAGGTACGAAAGGATGCCCCGTAGAGGTCCGATCTATCGGAAATGGAGAGACAGAGGAAATAAGGCGGGCCCCGAACCTAATTTGAGGTTGATTTTGATTTTGATGTGATTAATTGGAAAAGAAGCAAGAGTTTGACTGGTTTGTAGTTTGCCCGAATTTGCTTTCGTTTCTCTATATATGTTCCTACTGTGACTTATGTACTCCACGTAACTCTTTACTTGTTAGTCTACTCTCTTTATTAACGGAAATAATTTTATACATAATGCTTGTTTATTGCACGTGAGAAAATAGTATTTAGTGATCTGTCATTTACACAAGTTTTGGACCAGAATGTCATCCAAAGTTAATAATTAATAATGTTTAATTTATTGTGACGATACACCTTAATTACAACTACACTATTTATTATTATAACAAATAATATATTAATATTTTACGTAATAAATATTTAGTATGTTGTTACATTAATAATTGTTACCGTCTAATATATTAATTCCAAGGAGAAATCTGAAAAGCCCTAGTATGAGTCTTATACAAAGTTCAAATCTATCTACATACATATTGATTTACATATAAATAAAAAGTTTACATAAAAGATTGCTATTTTATTGTAGCATTGTGTGTTGAAAAATAAGAAATGTATGTATATATAGGTACGTGCAATTTGTAAAAACAATATTATGTTTAATAAATAACATAAGAAAGTATAAGAAGGATACTAAAATTGTAGTTTGCGTACGACAAGTTAACCCAGAACAATACATAACAAGTAATGTTACTTACACCTTGTGCCAATCAATTTAATTAATTTATTAGAGGAAAGTCACACGCCTCAATTTACCACCTGCCACGTTAAATTTTCCACCTGTTAAGCGCCAGGACCTTGAAGTTAAATTGAATGATTTAAAGAGTTTTTAATTGGATTTGAAATGTCCCTCCGGTAGAACCGCGTAGCGCGTTAAGTGTGGGAGGACAATCACCAGGACAAGAATTGTGAAACTGTCAAAGAAAATTGATTTGAGTTCTGAAAGAACATAGTGGTAGTTAATTTTGATAATTACACTCGAATCGGGAGTCGTTATGATTGGTGTGGAGAGGGTTGTTAGCTAGGAGAGGGTGGAAACTTGAAACAACCCTTTGTCATGATCACTAGTAGTTAATTACATAGTCGGTACCGAGCGTAGTCGTATTATTTTGAGAAACAGGTATTGAAGAACAACCAACAATATACCCTGAAACCTGAGGTGCAAATTTATAAATAACTCTTACGGAACTCTTCAAGATGTTAATTAGGAACCCACTTTGAGGAGTACTTTGTTTCAGGAGCATAAGTCCTGTGAAAGAAGGGAGAAATGTGATGTAGTTGAGTGTACAAGAAGTGTTCTGTACATTTGCTAAAAGCGCTATGAATGCTGCGCTATAAATCTGAGACTGAAAGAGAAAGTTACACTGTAGAAGAGCCCGGTGTTGAGTGCCCGCCATTATTTGCCTGTCCAAAAAACACTGGCGGAAAACTAGAAAAACAAAACTGACGAGAAACAACATGGCAGTTGTAGAAGGAATCGTTGATTTACTTTAAAAAATCCGACAAAGGGGAAAAAATTACAAGGAGAGTACAAAAAATTAAATTATACGTTCGACTAATCTAATCCAGAAGATGTGGCTCATGATCAAGTGCTCTCCCGTACCAGCATATGCTCGGGAAGAACAAAAAAAAACAGAGATGGAAGCAGAAGAAAAAGACGAAAATAATTGTTATTATTTATTTTTCTCCCGGACCTGATACCTCAAGCATCCCGGTAGCTCATTATGCTACGCTTCGTGGAACTCGGAGTTTCTACTTACCTTTCATCCCGTCGAAGTTAACATTCTGCTAAGTAAAAAAAAAAAACAAAAAAAACTAATTAAGGCGTTAAGGTAATGCCACGTAGAGACACCGGCTATGGAAGTGGAAGTAGAAGCGTGCACCTTAATGGTCGAGAGTAGCCTAATTGATTACTATATACGAAAATAGCAAGGGAAACGTCGTGAAATTATCAATTTAGGGTTGTGCCATTTTCACATCTCCATTTTTAGGCGCTGCACACGAATTTTGAGTGCTTGCTTATTCAGCGGGGACCTGAGTGGTACTGTCCGTTAACCATTTTCTACCACTTAAACATAATCTTCCATATTTCGTACTTTATTTGTAGTGGGAGTGAAGTTTTTCTTCTTATTAACGCATTATTTCTTTAATTAACTGTGTGTGTGTCCTTTAATTTAACTTAAACTTAAACGAGGTGATTGTTTTCAGACTTGCCCGGCGATTGTTTCGAGGAATGGTGTAATCGATACTTTATTTAACTCAGTTTTTTTTTTAAATTTATGTTTTGGTTAGAAAATTTATTTTATGTATATTTAATTATTACTTTACACAGATAAAGTTTAATAGTTAGCTTTTCAGTTAGTAATTGCGTTTCGCTTGTATTAGCTCTTAAGTTAGTAATTTAGTTTCTTTAATATTTAACAATTATTAGCTACAAGTGAGGTACTGACTTATAGCTAAATATGTCCGTTGAGGTGTAAATTCTATTTATGTATTCTAAATCGAACGAAAATTGGGAAATCGAAAAAAAAAGTTTGGGATACTTCAAATTGTTTGCTCATGTTCACTTGGAAATACTGAACGAGTTATTTTACTTAATTTGAAATATGTGGTTAAGTGCAACTCAAAAATGCGTAACGCATGTTGAAATATTTGAGTATTGTTTTTGGTTTACCTGAGGTACTTAATATGTATTTTACATAATTTAGTAGTACTTAGAAATGCATGCATTTTCAATTAATGTAAGGTAGGAGTCCTTAACTCGCCCTATTTAACTCAACCTGGAAGTATTTAACTTTAAATTCTACTTAACTGAAATTTTATTTTAATTTTTTTAAAACATGTAATAGTTCTGACTAAAAATTATTATGTAAAATGTACAATGTATGTTACGTACAAATTCCAACTGGTCATGAGTCTCATGAATGAACTTATAGGTGAGAAATACATGACTTTTCACCTGTTAACAACAGTGCAAAAAAAAACAATAAGTTAAACAAGATTTGTTTAAAAATTAATTATTCAATGTACACTTAGGGTTGTTTGCATAATAGTTTTCAGTTCATTCATAACTTACAACTTTTATACTACAATTATTCCTGTTTGATTTAATGTCTGACATGACAGGGGGGTTATTGTAACCCCGAAGCGATTGATTAAGTTACGTTTTAGAAAACTTACCCCTTCTGCCACAGCTTCTTTTCATTCAAAGGGGTCAGCTTCGGGGTGACAGAAATTTAGAAATTTCAGGCAACGTGCGTCCCCCAGAACCAACGAGGGAGGTACTCGTGGGTGCCACCACTCGGTCAGACGTTTTCTGCCCGCCGTCTGGTAGCCACAGGCAACCCTCCAGTTATTTATTTATTTATTTTTATAATTAAAATCTCCATGAAGAAACCTTCAAATGAGTTTTCACGCAATCCCAAAGAATTCAATTTTTTTGGAGGGTTTCTTTCTCCCGGTGGTGTCTATCCCTATTTCTATTTCTCATTTCTCTGTTCCCCCTCGAAAGTTTGCTTTCCTCGCCCACACCCCCTCTACACACCGGGGAAACCTTTGCTGTTGTCTTCCTCCGTTGCCCGGCCCCTGCTTTCCTCTCCGTTAAAAAGGAAGAAATTCATCATGAATAATGAAAATGTTAGCTGGGCTATCATGTCAGCAAGGATCTAGATAAAAATAGATTACATTACTTTGTTATGTAAAAGATAGTGTGGCCATTCGTTTTCGCCGTTCTATTTCTCCCACTACTCGTTTTCTATTCTTGTGTATTTTTTCACTCCTCCGTCGTTCCTCCTCCTGCTGTTGTTGTTGTTGTTTACGTTTCGTCTGTTTTTATTACTCGTTTTCCTCCACCCAAACCAATCGATTTTAAAAAGGTAATAATTTATTGTCTGAATTAAAGCGAGGTTAATTCTTGTATTGTTTTTGCATTTCGTCGAGTCGACAGGTAGATAAGAATGGGAAGAAGTCGACTGTCGACCCACCGAAGAACCTTCTCTGGTGGGCTTGACCGGGGCCAAAACGAAGAATTCGTAATGACCTAGTTGGTTTTTTTTTACTTCGCTTCTCTCTGTGTGTGTGTGTGTTTTGGGGGAATTTCTGTTTGACACGGAAAAAGTAGAGTGCAGTAAATTGAACCCGATAAGAACTGCATAAAATAGAAATTTGGTTCAGTAGGTGGGCTCCATGCGCTACTTCGGAAAAGGAGGAAGTTGCGACTGGAACACAAGTTTTATAGTTGCAGAAACTATTTAAAATGATGATTGAGTGTCTACCGTTGAAGTCGAGGGAGCCAAATGAGCAATTGAGAAATTTTTATAAAATCTTAGTAATAACCTAATGAAAATATATTGAGGCATTGAACTACCAAAAATAAAAAGAATATAAAAAACATGCACAGAAACTGGAAGGAAAGTAATATAAGAATGGAAACGGGGGATAAACAAAATAATCAAGTAGTTACTTTCAAAAGACTAACAAATAGTTAGAGTTACTTTTAGTATTTTATGCATTATGCATTACATGAAAATGAACGAATTAAAAAGTATTAGAACTGAACATATTGCTTGTATGTTAACGTAAACTTACGAAAAACACAGTAAGTTATGCATTTTTAATAATAGAATTGCAACTGTATTAATAATAAGTACATTAATAATAAGTAAGTACATTAATAAGTGAGTTTGAATGAGGGAAACCGAAGTAGAGTGACACGAGAAACTTCAATAATAGAGATGGAGAGTATGTTCAGTCACAGAGATACATAAATGACAACAAAGGAACTGTTTCAAATATTAGTTCGGATATTAATAAAAACTTCTCGTAAGCCGCTTGTAAGTGAAGTAAAGTTTGTTTACTTCAGGGCCGTGTTTGCCATTTCTTTCCTGAAAGTGTTATTTACATTCCGGGTTGAACCAGATTCAACAAAACTAATTACCTTTGTCTGATATTAAACGGGTTCTACCTAAATAGGATGTATCCAAGGTAATCATACTTTTGAATACTTAATACTCAAGTTTTGACATCGTTTTAGACATTAAACGTCTTGCTCTTAATATCACTCTCCTCCCATTCTGGCGCGAAAAAAAACCCTGAGAGTATGGAAAACTTCTCCATTACATAAAGAAATTATTAATCCGTAAGCTTGCAACTTGACTCGCAGTCACTCAGGTGACCTCAAGTATGTGTTTGGTACTGCTGACATTAACCTCTTGAGCAGTGAAAATTACACTGAACTTAATGACTGGTGCTTGAATCCAAATTCTGAGTATTGTAATTCACCCTTGAGATTTTGGACCTACATAAAATACTTTTGCATTTTGTATTTGTGATTCATTTAACAATATAAAAAATAAAGGCTGAGGATTGGTTTCTCTATAGTAGGGAAGACATGTTTCTAGAAATACAATACGGCTGGCATTTCATTTCTGAGGCAGTTGAGCGCGTTGATTATGTTACAGTTATGTAGTGTTAATTTACAGTTTGGAACTCAAGTATGTATTTCAAGTATGAAACTTACTCGGCAGTAACATTTGGTGATTGTGAGACACCAAAAAATAACCAATAAGTGCAACTCCAACGAAATTATAGTTGACTGTATTAATCCTAAAATACAGGTGTAATTAAACTAAGGAAAAATGAAATAACTTAATAATTAATTATTAAAATTATTAAAAATGTAAAAATACAAGAGTACAAAGCAACTAATTTTAAGATTTGCGGAAAATGAAATGATGGCGCTTGAATGCAAATATTTTTCTGTATTGAACAATTAAATTCTGATATTTGACTCAGTGTCATGCTGAAGTACATATTTTATATTTTGTATGAATTATGTATGAATTTGAAGGGAGGTATGGGTATGGATTGAAATATTGGTGATTTCACAGTATATCCTGCTGTGACGGTACTTGTGGCCAACTGGAACTTGTATATGTTCTTTGTCGTTCTTTCGTATTGTCGAATTCCATAACTTTATCTAGTAGTTAGAAGCGAATCCCGTTACGGTTTAATTGCACAGCTGTAGTAGGTGATTGCGGATGTATATAACTTCAGTACAAAAATCAAATTCGCGACCAAAGTTAAGGATTTTACATCGCCATTAAAACTTCGGTAATTAAGAGTACAAGTGTGGGAGTCCAACATCAAGAGCATTCGTAAAAGTTTCAGTATAAATATAAAAACATTCAAGTGGTTCGGAGGAGGGAGCTCCTAATGAACCCCAGGGTTGTGACCGTGGCAGTCGCGCAGTACCTGCGAACTTTGTTCGTAACTTTGTTTCTCCCATTAAGTTCCTCACCGGTTTGGCTTTCTGTAGTGGTTTAACTAGATTCTCTTGTTATTTCATAACGCTAGTTTCGCTAATGTACGTGGGTTTCCCGAACTAAACATCCCTTAGATTGTTCCGAGCGGAAATCGCTTAACCAAAACAGTCGCTCGTTTTCAGATTGTTGTATATACGTCCTATACAAAACAGTCTGTTTACTTTTACTGTTTACTTTTTCCTGTTGTGAGTTTCTTCGTTCTAACCGGTTGTTATGATTCCTAGACAAGAACAATGGCGAATTTTGATTAAAATCACGTAAACAAAGATACAGAAGAAATGAGGGAGAAAGGTTTTTTCTAACCTTCTCTGAAAAGTTGCAGAACATCAAAGTTGTAGGAAGTCGATGTAAAGTAACTGAAAAAGAAAATGAGACAGGTAGACAGGTACAGTTCAACGGCCCTTATATGTACACAATTTGAGAGTATCTACTCTCACATGTACCAGAAGCGTATATAATGGCCTAGTTGCGAACAGTTACTTCCTTCCATGGAATTCAACTGCTCCACGAGTACCGAGCAGGAATCGATCGATTATTACAATCAATAATTATTGATTATTACGTAAAGTTTAATTTACGTGTAGTAAAAGTGCCAGACCAAACAAGTTTTTATTGATTGCAATCGGACTGAGTTACCGAAGTTAACGTTAAGTTGATATTCTTTACCTTAGACTGTTGAGCTGACAATCTCTTGTGACTCAATCCTCGGTGGTCGTAGTGTGTCTCAAGCTCATTGTTATCGTGTTATCATCACCGTGATAAAACCATACACAGGTGATTACTTTTTATCGGCAATCAAGAGAACAACACAATTTTTTACCGGAGACATTTTATGTAGTAAAAAGTAATAAAAGATATTTTTATATGTATTTCTCTCACTGAATTTATTAGCGTTTGATAGGCGGTTGATTTAGGAGCCGGAGGAATGGTCACACGATGGGAGGAAATCTGACATCCTCCTGATGATTCCTTTTGGACACCCTTGTAGTTTGTTGGAGTGTTTGGTGAAGGTTCTAAAGTCTCAAACAAAAAGGAGTAATTGGTTTTGAGGACTTACTCGATTTGATTACCGTAATCGTAAAAGGTAATAAACGGAAGACTTATTCTGTTTTTATTACTTCAAGTTTTAATGATGTTGAGACGGAAGAGTACAAGCTACATAGAAATGTTTTGGACGTAATTAAAGGTGTATAGTTCGGGTGTGTAGTATCGATTTCGATTAACACACACACACACTACGTTTTGTAATCGACGGGCACTCATTTTTTTGGACGTGTGCTACAGTGATGTGGTGATGTGATATAGCAGGGAAAACAAACACGGAGTACCTGTCGAAATCTCAAGTGGACCAGCCCGTGATTTAAGGCTGTAAGAAACCCGTCCGTGGTGCGGTGGTAAAGTACAGCTTCACCTTGAGGGAATAAGCAAACAACCTGAAATTAGATAATCATCGACTGGTATTTCTGCAATGATGTCATTAACTATGGACTCCTTAGGTCTCATGAGTATCGTGTTATTATTGTTTGAGCGCGTAGGCAAGAGATGGATTCGCTGATCTCTTCCCCGATCTCCTGACTGGTGGTGCCCTTTGATCGCGAGCATCGGGCCCCGTGTAAATTTTGTACATGTCAAGGTTCAATATTTTGGCAGAATATTTATTGCGGTATTTGACTAGTTTTAAAATCGAAAGGGCAGGCGGGTCTCCCGTTTCTCCCGACAACCTGGTCAACTTTTCGTGAATGAAGTTTCACGTACGAGTACGAGTTTAAAATTGTACCACGTGAGTAAGTACTCGTAGTTGATGTGTGGAGTCTGTTAATTTAACGAAATCAAAATGTCCAATGTTACGTTACCTAACTTGTATTCGGTGGTTCGTAAAATTTCACTTTACACTGTAGGCGAACAGAGCGGGGCCCGGGTGTTTGTGTTTCATTAAACTAAGTTGCCCGCGTAAAATACCCCTAAAACAGAGGTTGAAGTGGAATTTAAAGAATATATAAAAGGCGATGGAGTGAACTGTTCAAACTATAAAAATCGAAACTCCTGACGAAGTGGTTCATGGTAAAACTCGACGGTCAATTAGCTTATTCTTAAATCAGATAAGTTTTTCTTTATAGGAAGAGTGATGTACAACCGATCGGACTACTCTCATGTCGCTCTCAAGAATTGACGAGGGCAGTGAAACAGTTAACGGGTCGAATTCTAATAGAGGAACTTACTTAGTTTTGAATGATTCATTCAGGACGACCTGACAAGGAAGAACACCAATTTGGAGCACTGTTGAATTTCATAGATAGTTTTCGAATTAAACAAGTGGCCGGGTTCAGTGTATCACGAGACCGAAACTAGACTTTAGTTTTGGTTTTTTTCTAAAATTGTGGCCGGTTTAGTGGGATGAGCTTTGTTTCTATGTATGTTTGCGCGTGGTTGTTTTTACATTTTCTTGGTATTTCTTAGGGGAGAATGCAGCAGGTACACAGGCACCTGTATGATCAAGCTCCTAAACTGTATGGTATTTTATATCCAAATTCTGAAACTTTAAACTTATGTTCGTCTGCCCTTGCAGCACTTTATTCAATTCCTACGGTAAAAATTATGTTCAAATAAACTTTCTATAATTGTGTGTTTGTAATTTTTATGGAGATTATGTACAAAACGCACTTCTCAATTTATAAGAAACCCCTGCTTTTGAACTCTGATCCGCTCTTCCCCTCGGGCCATTGATTTTTCCTATATAGTCTTCAAATATTGAATAATGTCTTAAACGTCACAATTTTCAATATTATGTTTACATAAGTAAATACGTACTTAAAAGACTCAATGGGTATGTACACTATTATTATTACTTCGTCGGTAGTACTAGCAGAATTAAAAACAACACGACCATTGCAAAAGGAATGAATTAAGTTCTGAAACTGATCGAAGACATCTACCGTCGCTTCGTTTTTGTTTTATTATTTGTTTTTATTTTCATTTTACCATTGGAATACCTACACCTGTTCTTCTACTCAACGTTTTGAAGTAAAAATTGCTTCTGGGGAACGAGTTCTTTTGCACGGGGGGCTCATACATAGGGGCCTATTAATTTATTATTTTCCTTCCCATTCAAAGCTGTCAAATTCATAAACCAGGTCCATAGGACTCAACGCCGACCACTTTAAGTTTCACTGCTTCGTAGGTCAACTGGCCACCTTGAGATTTCAATACGTCTGAAGTATGACTTTCTACTTCTATTAGCTACCTGTAAATATTTTCCCCTTACAGGTGTGTTTTGTGCCACTCAGCAGCCGCCCACGTAGATTTTGATGTACTTTTAAAATTGTAGGGTTACAATGTGTGCCGTCGTATCCTAAGATTGCTCTACTTGACCAATCAATTCTTCTAGTATTTGTCTAGTTCCGAGTTCACGACCAACAAAGAAGAATAATCGGTCTATCCTGGTGCTACGTTTTTATTTTATGATATCGTTTCTTTTTTTGTACTATAACATTTAAGATATCAATTAATGGCTCAACTTATCAACTTAAAAAATAAGTTAACTTATTAATAAAGCGGAATAGAACCAGAGCAGTCGTTCGACCCGAATAAACTCGAATAATGTCCAGTTACATACATTACGAACCGTTAACGTATTACGTAACGTTGCGTTATTAGTCTCTTATTAATTATCATTTTACAATTAGGCTATACAAGCCGAAAATTTAATGCTTTCATCGAGGAGCCGCGACATTCAGGTTGAGACGTTTGCACCACCTGCAAAACTAATTTTCCATAATAACATGGGCTATGCACATAATTATCGGAACTTCCAGTGACATTGGAAAACTTAGAATCGGAGAGAGAGAGAGAGAGAGAGACCAGCAATCGGTTTAATATCGGCACATAAAAAATCGAAATTATTGAAATTTCATATTTGTCATTTTTACGTAATCCGGGCATGAATCAAATAAAGTTATTACTCCTCATTTGATAAATAATAATAATAATAATAATATTAATACATAACTTGTGCGATAGACTTGATTTTCTAGTGTGCACAATTCAACTTAAGTTAATGCGTTCCTTATCTGAATGATTTTTAAGTTTTTGTACGGATATTCTTAGAGAATTAGCTACGGTCGGTAATTACACTCGTAAATAACTAAGTTAATTGAAAATTAAAAACTCTTTATCTTTGGGAGGGCGAGGGCAGAGGAGTTGGAGCTGGGTAGTGGGGGGGGGTCGCTGGTAGAGAATGGAAACTCCAGTGTATTGTAAATTTGGAGAATTTAAAAAATTGTATTTCATCCGTTGCAGATATAAATTCGAAATTTAATTTAATAAGTAATTTAATTAAAAGCAAGGCGCTTATATCACGAGCTGTATATTTTAATAAGTGCAATAATTCTAGTAGCTAAATACCGGGGACCTTAATTAAATACAAATTTCATAGTAATTTAATACAAATCCCGTTCGACTATGGGAGAGAATGGGGTGTGAGGTAGAGTTAAAGAGAGAGGCCCTGAGAAGAGCCCAGAGCAGTGAAAATACCCGAAAATGCTTTTTGGAGAGGAGGAAAAGGTTCGGACCGATGTGAAGCGAAAAAGGTTATCGGTGCCTGGAAAAAAAGGAGTGAATTATAGAAGGTTGAAAAGTTGGAAGCTATAGCATTAGAAGTGAGATAGGAGAAGCAATAAAAATAGTTTTAGATTTGTAGTTCGGGTGTCAATAGTTTAAACCATTGTAATTTAGTGTTACGAAAGTGAACATTTGTCTCAGAGCCAGTTTTCGTGGAACACGGAGTCCTCTAACTTATATTTGACTGCTAGATTTGAAGGTTGTGATATATAGGAAATAGTTATGAAGAGGTTTAAATTATTAATTGAATGATTGTAATGTTACTATCTTAAAAGTAATATTATAGTCTTAATTTTGTGTTATTGTACATTAAATTTGTAACGATAGGCTTTTAAAGAAAGTATTAGTTATGTGTATTATGAATTTAAGGAAAAATTCAGGTTTTTACCTTAGAGTCTATTAAAGTGTTCCGTACGTGTACTTATGTTTCCATAAGTCTATTAAAGTGACTCATTTGCATCTTAATACCTAATATTACTCTTAGTAACTGTGTAAATGGCAGCATGTAGTGATTATTTTGTCAGGTTGAGAGCTTCAAAGTAGAAAACAGGGTAGCAGGGGGCTTGGGGGTGTAAAAATGGAGGCGTATGAGAATATGTAAAAGGAACGACAGGACGAAACCAGTTAATAATAATTGACTTTGAAAAATTTCAATTTAAAACCTGGTTAACGAACTAATGAAATTATTATTTTTTAATTATCGTGGCATTCCACCATTGTGTGGTCACCGGGAGGTAAGTCCTCGGGATAAACCACCAAAATAACAGGGCTCTTTGCTTGAAAAGAACAAAATTAATACATAAAAATATTCATTCTAATAAATTCATGCAGCAGGTACGGGTCATGGAGGGAACCTGAAGTGAATGACCGCTTTTTACAGCATCTCCCGACGTGGCAAGGCCGGGTAGGAGACGTGACGGGAGGGGGAGAGGGTGGTTAGAAGGTACCTGCCGGACGAACCAATTTGAAGCAGGTGCAACGTTTATGATGTTCATCTCGTCTGTTCTCTTTTTTTTCCCTCAATCTCATCTCATTCCGGGACAGGGTAAAGAAGATGACGGGTACCTGTTTTCACGTACCGGAGTACCTCCTTCTTAGGGGTTCGCACCTGTGGAAAGAACCCGTGTAATAAAGTCAAAATGTTTTTCTCTCCGGTCTACCCCGTTTATTAGAAATCAACCACTCAACCCCCCGGGGTGTAAGAATCTCTTTGGACGAAAAATGGTTCACGTGTTTCAGCAGGAGAAACTTTTCAACTTAATTTTTCCACTGCGGAGTAATTTATAGGGGAGAACCGTGGAAGTACACAGTCGCGGAAGTACTTCTGCCCGATTGTCTGAATTGTCTACTTCCACGTCTAATGCATTGTCCCTGTATCGTTGAATTATAAAAAGGAGGCGGTGGCTGGATTTAATTAAGTTGTCAGCGATGGTACTGAGCTGAATACATTTTTTAACATTGCGCCCAAATTGGCTTTTCCAGTTTCTTCCATTGTTTTTTTTTTCCTGTTCCGGCTTTAATATTTGAGAACTTTTTCTCGGCCCTCGGGAAAAAATAGGGTTTTTATGTAAATTTTAGAAAACGAGTTTGCCAAAAATTAGTTAGCGCCTTGTAGGGACCGTGCGAAATTGGCTTGTCACACCGGGCAGAAGCGAAAGAGAAATGAATAATATTGACCGGGTGTAACATCCGGAGTGTTGCCCCACTCTCGTACTAACTCACGGTAAAATCCTATACAGTAAATTCGAGTCGATGCGGAGGAAGGAGCTCCGTCGTATAAACTTCAAACTTTTCAACGTGTGTTTGTTCTCCTGGTTCATTGGTTCGACACTCGTCTTCACCTTCGTTTTAATTACCCTTTTTATATAGTCTTATTTAATTCACACCGTCTTCGTGGCATTCATAACTTTGCATTCATATTCTTCATTATTTTAATACTTGTCGTAAAAGTAATTATCGTTGGGCTATTTTTCATGCAAACCCATTTGGATGCCCCCTTAAGTATTATCTTCGAGGCGTAATCCGGTTTTATTATTTTGTTATTCGCCGTTATGACTAATTTATTAATTAGTATTAACTTAATTAGTTGGTTGCTTTTGCACGTTACGAGAAATATTTACTCATCGGAGCTTTTATTATTTTATTACGTTTTAACACCGTTTTACGGCCGTCGAGCCTGTTGTGTTTGCTTTGCCAGTTTCGTATTTGTGTCATCGAGGCGGCCATTGTTTTTTTTTAATATTATTGAAATTAGGGGAACTTAAAATTCCTTTACGTAAAATAAATAACTTAAAATAAAAGGTTCCTATTGATACTAAGAATCTAACGTCACGGTTCGAGAGGGTGCAAGCAGTGAGGGTGTGCCTGTACAGTTCAATGAAACCCTCACCCCCCAAATGAAGGCTTGGGAAACTAACTACTAAAGTAACTTTAATATAAAATGCTTGATATTAAGCTCCCGAGTGCACATGGTGTTTCACGGTGTAATAATATTCAGAAAAAATTAATATACCTTTAAGTAAAACGTACATTAAACTAAAATTAAGTAGTTGACTACTTAAGTATAAGACTAGTATAAGAAATTAAAACACGAGAATTACAGAACGTACAAATACATGCTATAAGAATTGTACGAGATTACACTACTATATAATTTGAATATATAAGGCAGCTAACATTTGAAAGACAACACTAAGACAGTAGCTCATCCGCAACTGCAGCATACAAGACCTAAATTGTCAGTATATCTACGATTGCTACTCAAGTCCGTGTCGAACTGTATCTTAACTTCTTTCCAGTTACTTTATTTTACGAGTACATGAGAGTACGAGGACTAGGGAAAGGTGACACGGTTCATTCTGTCCAAAAAAAAAAACTTGATCATCCAACTGTAACCGGGCGTTATAAAGACGTTTCCGCCTGATATTTTGGACCGCTTTATGTATTCAGCGAAACATAAAAGTCGGCGTGTTTAGTTAACCGCCATCGTAAAATTTGAAAAAGAAAAATTAATTTATTAAAATAAATTAAAAGCTAATGGAAACAATTAAATATTTTATTACCCGGGTAATGTTTGTGCACTTAAGGTAACAGCAGCAGATATTGGCTCATCAATTAGAACTTGTTTTTTTTTTTGTTTTCGTCGTGGTCCAATTTTTGCGTTTGCCCGGGTACCCGGGAGTACCTTTCGATCGAATTCCAGACGCGGAGGTTGTTCGATGAGATCGTGCGATAGGCTCGGAGGCGGTTTATGGATGGAACAATACTTATTAACGGCGCGGTATTTATTAATTTCATGGCAGTTATTACCGGAACGGGAAAGGGTCGGAAACTCCCTTGCCGTTCGTACCTTAATGGTACCCGCGGTACCGCCGACTGTTAAGGCTACCTGCAGAAATGAGTTTAGAGAGTGATGCCTCAATTTGGGGAGGAAGCCATTAAAACAACCCTGATTTCACGTTTTCTTGGCATAAGTTTTATTTGTTATTTTACAATCGAGCCCTGTCCGCCCATGGAAGTGTTTATGGCTCCGTAAGCTACCTGTTGAGTTGTTATTAATAATATAAAGTATTAATTTGGAGAGGTACCTCTGGTTTGAAGGTTGCACGTTTCCATACAGCGTTTTTATATTGCTAGAAGGACCTATTTAATTATGTTCATACCCTTTTGTTTAGTACCTTCTGGGTATTTGAATTAATTTGTGAATTGTGACCCGGAATATCATCTGTTAATGTCGCACAATTCGATTTTAGAACTCTGTACATAAACTTTCAGAGGTCATAGAAAGTTCATAAACTAGATAAATTAGGTTACCTCTATCCTGTTGGAATTTTGTAAGGGGATTATGTACATCAAAGAGTCGTGGTACGGAAAAAGTCTTATGTATTTATGTAATGCGAGCCACGTAGGTACCCGTAGCAATTTTCGGGGTGAAGAAGTTATACCGTTGATTGATGTGTTTACGTTTGGATAACGTCGATGTGTAATTGTAAAATACTCAATCAACCAAGGCCGAAAAAAAACTATGTAATTTTTAGTTTACGGCGAAGCCATCAATTATTCATTTACTCTGGTGAAAGAGTTATTAATTCCAGTCGAATTTTCCCATAAATATGAACGATAACATGCAGAATATTCACCGATAGGAGCGGGATTCTGGGGAATCGAAATATGGCAGAGCACAACAAAAGAAATTCTTGCAACGCATCGTGTTTTATGTATTCTCTCGCGCACGTAAAATAAATTTATTGTAAACTTAAATCATTCCAAGCGAAATTAAATTCTCGTACACAATCGCCCATTTATGTCAATAACTATCGATTCGTTATTTTTTTTTGAAGTTTGAAGTATGCAGTTTATAATACTTCATGAATATTTTTCTATAACTTAATAGAAGTGTAACGTCGTGGACTTGAATTTGAATTTATATGTATATATATATTTATCTATGTACTTAATCTATGTAGATATATACCGAGCTTTCTCGCAACTAGTCCACCTCCACCCCATCCCCCTGGATCGGCGCAGGAGAAGTTGTGTGTAGCAAACGGAGAAATCCAGATGCTCTTGTAGTCGGTAATAATAGTTTTCGTAACTTAAAAACGGTAATTAATAAGTGATCACGTTCGTAGAAGGAAGATGGACGAAAGGGTGGCGGCAAAGTCATTTTTTCGGTTTCGATTGCCCGTGATCCGGTCAAATTGATTCGGATTTTCAGTTTTTTTTTAGGAAGCGATGAAGGCCAGAGAGGAGATGATCGAGATGGAATCTTCCGGTGTCGGCCACCCACACCGTCACTCGAAGAGAAACTATTTAGTTTTTCTGGTGCCCGGTGATAATTTCCTCTATGGAAAATAATTTTACACGAATTAAAAAATTTTATGGTATTTGAATCTGTTTCTCATTTAATGTGTGTATGTGTGTACGAGCCTGTGTGTACGTGTTTGTGTGTGTGTGTGTGTGTGTGTGTGTCCTTCGGGGTCAGAAGGTCGTTAAACCTTCCCGTTGCATACCGGGAGCATCATTTAATTTTTCTGCGTGCGGTTCAGAATGGTAATTTTGGTAATGACCAAATTATTTTCGATCGGTTTTTAGCCGAAATGTAAGTTTCCATGCTTTCATTTCTTTTACAAAAAATGATTTATTTTCTTGTATTTTGACACTTTAAGTTGTTGAGTGGTTTATGAAGTTTTCTTTCATCAGGTATGAGTTCTGTTTCAATTGTGTTCTGAAGGTCACTCTTTTTTTGTTTTGTTTGCCGTGAAGTCAAGGATTCAATTAATTTCAAAGGAAGCGGTACTCGACAGA
Organism: Polyplax serrata; assembly: GCA_037055365.1. Classification (NCBI taxonomy): domain Eukaryota; kingdom Metazoa; phylum Arthropoda; class Insecta; order Psocodea; family Polyplacidae; genus Polyplax; species Polyplax serrata. Next base: position 8,006,849 of record JAWJWE010000038.1, on the reverse strand, counting down.
CAAACGTAATCGCACAAATGAAAGTGAAGAGACATTTTCTAGGGAACTGTTAGGAGCTTGACGTAACTGTTTGTGTAGCCAAGAAAGCTCACACTTTTACAAACTACCTAAAATGTAGAACCTTACATCCTTAAGAAATGTTGCACGAATCACCCAAACCAAGCACTGCCGAATGTAAGAGTGTTATTGTAATATTTATATATATAGAATGAAAACGTTTTACAAGTATACATATACAAATTACCGTTGATTAATAATGTATATTATAACGTGTTTTGGGAGAACTGCACCGAAGAGCAGTTTTACAGAACACCACGCAATAACATACAGTTTTTATGAACGTATTATATACATAACATCAAATAAAATACAAGATTATGTAGGAATGGAAGAGACAGTGAAAGGCTACTGCAGATCACCACCCATCACCGATAAGAGCAAATGATCGAAGTTAATCTGTAAATAAAACAAATCTTATCGGGTCATTTCAGAAATCAGGTTTCTTACCACCTGAGCTCCTCGTGGAAGATCCTCGGTCGTAAAATTTGTAAGAAGCGTACCTGAAATTTGATTTCTCAAGGAGAGAGACCACCTGTGCAATCGACAGTTAAAATTTAAATTAATTCCTCGGGAAATAAACCATAAACGCGTAAGTTGAAATTAATTTAACGTTCCCCAGGAAAATGGCCGCGCCGATGACAAAATTTGCAATTTAAATTGTGTTCTGTGACAGGTTCGAAAGATTGCAGTTGGTCAATTTTTATTTTATTTTATCAGTACGATTTGATAAGGGAATTTATTTTGAATTCGTTTCGGCGGGAAAATTCGAATTTCTCCTCGGAGCGCTCAAAATTTTTGTACCGGGTATTAATTTTTTTTAGGAGTTTGTTTGCTCTTCTGCCATGTTAACCCGTATCTAACTACTCATCTGGTTATTTATCAACACGTGTTGTCGTGTCCGCTTCTGAATTTACGGTTTGTCTTCCAGAAGATTAAGATAAGTTTGAATTGTTTGTTTGTTGCAGTCGTGTGACGTCACGGGTACTCACTGCTTGGCCCCCCTGTGTCTCTTCTTTTTTTTTAGTGGGTTTTAAGTTCTGTTGCAGATTTGTAGGATGTTTCTTATTGTTTGTCTGGTACTCACCGGTATTCACCTCCAAAACTTACCGTACCTTCCAAACTCGTCTAGTATTAAGTTTTTATAGTGTGTTGTAACGTGTAGAAATGTTATGGCTGAGTAAAGAGACCTTTGCAATTTATTTGATTTTTTTTATATTTTCTGGGCGTTACTGAGGTTGTATAATTTCGTTCCGTGGGTTTTAAATCTTGTACGCGGTTTTTCTTGAACTCATTTTGTTTTACTTTCAAGCGGTTGAGATTTTTTTAATGTGTTTCCACATGGACCTTTTTTCAGTGTACTCGGAGTTTCATGTTACATGGTGACAAGGGATATCGTCCTGGATTTTGTTTTTTTTTTGTGGCTGTTTGGATTTTCGTCGCGTAGGCGGAGTAGAGGCCTGAGAGCAATCTGAGAGGCAAGTTTCTGTTACTTTTACTCTACAAAGTAGAGAAGGAAATTGTAGGGGACAGGGAAAGGAACTTGTGGGAAAGTTTAGATTAGTTTTCGAATTTCCAAGTAATTTCTTCTTACATATGGTATTCTGTAATGTGCTGTATTCATATTAGTGTGCCTCGAATTGTATTTGCTATTGTTGTAATGCGCAGTGCTGGCTGTATTCACCCGTAGTCGGTCAACTCTTTTCTCCTAAGTTCCCATCAAAGACACTCGTTCATGATGAACACCATGTTCTTTTCCTCTTATCTCCTCGCCACGACTTAATTTCAAATGTACTCGTTCACACCATTCTAGAAGAGGAAGCTGTTGATGAAGGAAAAGGACCGTCCAATTCTAGGAGTACCTAATTAGTATAATTAGAAAAATTCTCCGCAAGGCGGGAAGAAATTCTTTTTTTTTTACTTCTTAAATTTGATTACACGTATCGTTTCCGGTCGGGTACTCGGAATGCCAACACTTGGAAGATTGCAGGACCAATTTTCTTACCTGGGTTTTGATTTACATATTTTAGGTGAAATTTTAACAGAAATCGTATTGTGACGGATGCCCATTTAGTGGCATCAAGTTGCTCTGCACTATCATTGCAGGAATTTTAATGTTTTTGATAATTTTCTTGTTTGTTATTGAAAAGTTAGGTATTCCTATGTATAATAACTACAAAACCAGGCATTTTTTAAGAATGAAACAATTCTAAAATTCACATAACGCCTCGTATAAAATCTTGAGAGGTATTCACAAAATACAGAATTTTATGATTTCTTAAAACAGGGTTAAGATGACTAGTAAATACTAATACCTAGTAACTGGTAAAGACAAATTGTTGATAGAAACATAAAATACTAAAATGACTACAGTACTGATTGTTAAACAATAGAGACGTGACCATATAAAATGTAAATCAAAATGAATGTCTAAAATCCATACTTGTGTTTTAAAATATTTTGCGATTCTCATATAGAAGGAAAAGCTATCTTCTCCGGTCACTTAACTTGGTGTAAAAGCTCAATAAAACCGTACTTGAAGCTCGAATTTGAAAAAAACTTAATTCAAAGTCATGCAGCCTTTTCTGCTGCTTATTTTTACTATTAATATTATCCCATGTTGTATAGAATGTGTCAGTTTGCTATAATTCTTGCCCCTTTTAAAGGGTTCATATGTGCGTCCGAGAGCCTCAGCTTTCAATATAAGACATAGAGTTGCATATAAAACATTATTATATGTCGGGAATAATAACGTGCAGAGAAATATCACCTATTAACCCTCGAAAAAAACATTTGAACATCGAGGTAAGTTTCCAAAAGTCTTCCTACACCACTCGGTACCCGTAGTAACTTAAGTTGTGGTGCAAGCCCACACGGGGACATAAGAATAATAAATTTAACGCTACAAAATCCAGGTTTATAGCGAGTTAGTATCTGGTAGTGGTACCGTGTGGTAGGTAACATTTTACTTTAAGTGTCTCTCGTTCCGTAGATAACTTCATCAATCACAAATGTTTTTTTTTTTATTTAAGAAACCGCCTATTTCACCTGCACGTCTCCGTTTTACTTTCGTCAAAGTGTTACGACCGACATTAACCGAGTCCGGTGTGTTCCTGTTATTTCTATGTAAGTCGCAATTATTGCGTTTATTACGATTATCTGGATCGTTAACCGTTTATTGCTATTATTTTAATGAAGTCCGGTGTGTCGGTTCTGGCGTCGGCGGACTCAACCTTTCCAACCCTAAAACCCGAGTACAATATAAGAATAAATATTTGCACTGCGAGAACTCGCTCCTCTTTTTTACTGTCCGGGAGAATACGTTGGAGGAATTCAGTCTAACGTGTCTATAAAATATAGAATAACCTTTTAAGAAATTCGCCGTGGAGAAAGTATTAAGTCTGGCAATCTGAGTGTGGTGAACGTAAGTTGTTACAGAATTCTTATTACGTCTCCGAAGTTCAGCAAAGTATAATTCAATGAAATATGGCGGATTTTATTGTCGGGTTCCTTAAAAGCCGATTTAGTGCTGTAAGTGAGTCAAAATATTTTTCATGCCTTACATAGCTCTCATGATGTGCATATACGTAATGAGTGTACTGAAGTGTAGAATGGAAAAAGGTTACACTTGATTTCGTAAAGGTTGAATGATAGGAGCATACTCGTATGAAAATGGCGTAGGAAGAAGTTAATGTGCGTCAGAACTTTCATTCAGTCACTTATACTTAAATGGAAATTGTTCGGGGGTTATTAAGTGCATTATTTTGCAGAATGTGTAAACACTCTGGTGATTGGGTTGAGATGTTTACTTTAAATCGTCTGTAGGAACTCTGGTAGTAATGGATGACATGATGTAGCGACTGTTTGTCTTACACGACTACTAGGTGTGTAGTAGTAATGGAGTCACGGATGGAGCATTTCGGGCACAAGTGTAGCTGTAATTTTCTGTGTCGCTGTCTCTGAAGTCTCTGAAGACTTCAAATACCTTCCGATCACGTCATTAGTTTGTTGCGTACGGTAGCATTGAACTAAACTGTACAGATGGAGCAAATGTTTCGTCAAAAAGAGCAAAGTTGCCCAATCGGAGTAAAATAAAAATGTTGAATGAAGCGAGATTCCGCAGAGCAGATTTGTATATTAAATCATATTTGATTGTCTTATTTGGGAAGTCGTTTTTACCCTGGCAAACGATTTAATGGCGCTTGAAATTATGACGATTACAACAATTGACGGATGGATGGACACGGATGGGAGACAGCCTGTACAGGGATGAAAAGTGAAAGCCCAACGGTTTATCCGGTTATTTGTTGGAAATGAACAGAGGAGAACGAGGAGGTAACACATAACAATGCAGTGAAGCGTCGCATGCTGTCCAAAACCACCCTGACACACCCCTAAAGTGAGCCAGTCAGCCACCCGAACACACGGACACACACGGGGAATTTCACGACCGTTGTAGCACGTACCTAAAGGTACAAGGTTCGATTGTCATAAATTTTATTTCTTTTTCGAAGCGAAACGACCGTTCAATTTATTGTTGTTTGATTTAGGTTAGATTGACGACTGAACGGTTCACCAGGAACATGGTACCTGACAATAATTAGGCTCATTTGTGTATTTTGCTCATTTTGGGTGGAATTCGATGGAGTATGGTTGGATATTTTTGGGTTTACTTTAGTGAACTAAAGACTAAAGAATATATTCAGAACAATGACGGATGTGTAAGGGATAGAAGTATTGTGTATAGCTTCAACGTACATATACAATGGATGTATATAAAGAAGTTAGCAAAGTACAAGTCTTTGCGCATAATTTTTTAGCTAACGAGACCTAAATCATACCTTGCCGTACCTTAAACGCAGAATACAAACCTCAGTTTTACAGTTGTAGAGAAGAGCAAATCTTTGTGACTAGTCCAGACGAAACAAGAAACGTTTCCTAGTGTACTTTAAGTTCATCCTTGTGATCAGTACTTAGTTTCAATCTTTGTAACCCACGAGAAGAGTCTCTAGATGCTACAAGAGATAAAAAAAATTAGGTTGAGTGGTATACTGCTACCGCCGAAGACGTGGAATGCCAATCACCAACCAAATATTAGGAATGAGGGCTCCAAACACGTGCGGTCCAGCAGGCTCCGGTCAGGTATCATCTCTTGACTGGAGAGCAGAGAGAATTCTCCGAAATAATTTTCCACTTTCGACTGGAAGCACGAGGAAAGTAATCAATCAAACAAAATTCTCAAGGCGTATTGAAATCAAATTTTGATGTTCTCTGATATCGGAATTCAAAATCAAATTTTTGACAATGAAAGTTGTCACTTTGATGTGATGAAACAGTTGGCGTTTTGCGCCTTTTCTCCTGTCTCCTTCTGCTTCTGCCTGCCTGCCTGTCTGTCTGTCTCCCGTTCTAATTTTCATCTCAGCCATTTCTTCCAATTCTACGCGGACTTTTTTTTCTCCCTCCCTTTCACCCCGCAATGTCAGATGAAAAAAGGCAGAAGAATTTCTTTTGTAACTTTTGACACGTCTATAGACAAAGGAAGTTCGACTGTAGAACAGGAAAGAGAGAAAATGAAAATTGAGTTACACCAGGCTGAATGTGTCCCCCGGGGTGGGGGAACATGAAGGAGAGAGGGAGGGAGGGAGGGGGGATCGGTTTTCTTCGCGCGACACACTCGCCATGGAAATTACTGATCAAGATCGATCAGTCGATTTCGCAAATTATCGCCGAGTTTCAGGTACAGGTTTGCTGTCAACAAAAAAGTCGACGCGCACCTGAAGTTCCTATATCATTCCGCGAGTGCAAGGAGTCCTTGAGCGATTAGCATTTCCAACAATCCTCCCGAAGTCACCGTCTACCTGTAATTACATTCAACTAGATTCGTTTTTGAGCTGCAATTAAATTGCATTAAATTGCATTAAATTGCATTCGTGCTGTCTTTCGTATTATTTACTTTATGTCTCGTTATCATGAGACCGAACCGGAATGGCGCGGCTTTTTTTTCTCTCTGTTTTTAATTTAAGTCAGCTGAATGCAGTTGTTTCGGTTGCATTGCTCTCCCCCGAAAGGTAAATTTCGTACCGGAGAGTGGCACCACTTAGTGATGTACCTTCTGGGTACCCGGGTCTCGAGCTCCATGCACTTTCGACGTTATGTGTCCTTTTTAAGCCGCTCTAAGTAACGTTCAACCTGAAAATTAGACACGGCTATGTAATTATTGTTCATTAAACTGAAGTTCATTTAAACAAAATACTGCGTCTGGGTTTCGTTAGCGTTCTCCCGAGAGACATACGACCGATAATTATGGTCGAGGGGTAAAAGTGAAATACTGGAAAATTTTACCTGGTGAAAAAAGGAAAAGTCGAGGTTGGATGGGGCGTGACGGAGGAGCAATTGTCCCGGGTTAAGTTTATTAACAATTAAGTTTATTAAAATGAAGTCATCCGGGTGACATAGTGATGGAACCGAGGGTCAGGGAAGGTATCCACACACACACACACACACACACACACACACACACACACACACACACACCTGAAATTAATCCGACGTTTCAATCGGAAAATGAATTAAACAAAAAATTCCAGAAATGCATTAGAAAAGTATATGTAGTCCTCGAGGGGGAGAACTTAAACCTCTTCCAAGGTTGAAGAGATTAAAAACCATTTTAGTAGAAGTGTGCACGATTCAGGAGGTTGAGACCGCGGAGAGCTGCCTGTCTGGTTTACCTGAAAACTATCGGATCTCGTAAAACAGTAGTCAAGTAAACGAATCTCCCAGAAAAGTCGCTTGCGTACAACACTACAAAAATCGAAGCAAAAAGTTGACGACTGCCGGTGACTGCCACCGATCCAAATTATTTTCTTCTAAATTTGCTTTCCTATCCTACAAATAGACCAAACTTGTAATTTGACACTCATTTTCTGAATTGTAACATCCGTTTTGTGTAGTTCTTTTCCTCTCGTCTGCTAATGGTATTTGTCGAAGTGGCGTGACTTTGTTATTTTTTTTTAACTTGTCCGGGCTTTCTTTCGCGCCGTGATGCTGGCCTGTACCGTCCTTCATATTGTTTTTCTGTAATAAATTAAAAATTCAAGGTACAATGCCCACTACTGTGTAATTTATTGCTGAAGAATGCAATATAAAATATAAAAATTCAATGGTTTTCTATAGCAGTGCGACGTAGTTTGAGTGTTTTGAGTACAAATCTTTTTATTTTATTATTACAAATCTGTAAACTTACTTATAGTATATAGTAACTATACATGTAAATGTATACGTAATGTTTTTGCGTAAACCTTGATTATTATTCACTCAACGTGACTTTGCCTACTTTATTTTTACAACAACAAACAACGTTGCTATTATACTGGGTTATGTTACTTTGCTACGACTGTTTGGTGTCTTGCTTGGCTTCCAGTGCGACTAAATGAGTTTTCATTTGCAACTATACTTTATCACAGTATGTGTAATATTTCTACTTATTTATTTTATTTTACATTATTGTACTTGCGTGTTATGCACCGCATATGCGCCTATGTACAAAACACATCTTGTAACGCAATACAAAACTTTATGTTATATATGTTTTCGTATCATTTTATTTTGTTTTTTTGTTTTTTATTATTTTCTAACTCTGTGCTTTGGCTCACTGCGAAGTATATATATTTATAATAATGTGTCAATGATTTAGCAGGAATTATTTCACTACTTTCACGATAGTTAATAGAATGTTAGACTATAAAAACGATCAAAATACATCCTATGCGTTCACGTGGCTTATCACTTCGTCTCTTATCATACCACTATTATATTGCAACTACAATTGTCTACATTCTTACTCGTGATTCGTGTAAACCTCTCGGGGATGTCCACTGAAGGACAAGTAAAACGCTGTCAAACATGTTTGTCCACTTACCTGTGAGCAGTTCGCAAAGGCCTGAGGCCCTCGTGCCCGACATTTTTTGGTTTTTGTGGAATCGCAAAGGTAACGGGTCTCTCGTAAGGAAGTACATGCAATTTCAATTCGCCGTGGCAGGTGATGTCGGAATTTTTAGCCCTGTCGGATTTTTAGAAATTTCAATCGCTATGCTTTTATTCATAGAAACACCCGTGACCGTATGATCTCAAATCGAAATCACAATTGAATCGTTTTCGTACTTACCTTAAGGTACACGGATACCGAGTGCGAGATCTACTCGACGGGTAGCAAGTACCAGGCAGGAACGAAAGATGTACAGGTAGAGTGGAAAATGTTGAAAACTTCTTCTTGTGCTTGGTGTGCACTTTAGTCGTACATAAATCATCCATTGATCGGTTTTTTTTCTTCATTCATCGATTACGACGAAACGATCAAAATGGAGCCATCTGATCTGATTCCCCGTAACAAGTCGTTCATATGTGAAGTTAAACTCGTCTGACGAGTTCGACTAAAACAACTAAATCTTACTTAAGAAAATAAAAGGAACAACTGCGGAGTTCTAAGTTCGTGATGGTTAGTCATTGCCTGTGTTAATGTGTGTGTGTGTGTATGTGTGTCGAGTATTCTGTGTTTGCCCTTATAAGGCAACAAATTAATAATTTCAAATGTAAATGGGAATGTCATTTAAATTTGGGTGACGTTACCTGAGAAAAAAGTAATACACTGATTTGAATAACTGTAGGCGCCGGATTAGTTGCTCAGGTACAAGAGGATTAAAACAGCAAAGAAGTTTAGGTTCTAGGAGAAGTAACACGATCTTCCCTTAATGGGTACGGCAGAGTAAGATTAATAACTCAGGTACGGCACAGTCTAATGGTTGACTGCTGACTTTCGCAAACTATTCTAATTATTAGTACTCTCCAAGTTCCCGGAACAAGTTCATAGAGAGTGCGTGCTAAAAAGCAATAAACTCGAGCCTTAGACTCCTGACAAGACGTGGTTCATTGTCAGTACAGACCAAGACGATCATTTATTTTCTATTACAGAGCTTGCGCCGATTAATTTCAACAATTTCCTGTCTGTTTCAAGGTTTGACCAAACATGGCGACTTAATGTTTTCTATAAGGGTCGAGGTACACACTGCAAGTCTTGTTCGAACAGATGCATTCAATACGAAATTAACGAGAGTAATTTATGGTATTATTTGCATCCGTAGAAAAACATTCGTACTACCGCAGTAGAGGATGTTAGTGATGGGAGGAGGGGATTCAGGTGTAATAAGTGACTTGGATGACTCGGCAAAACAGGAACTTATTAAAATTCTTCGTTTCGCATCAAAAATACACAATTGGGTGAAATGGTCAGAAGGGAAAATACAAGGTGAATGAGAAGTAATGGGAATACAATACTCTGATAGGTAAACAAAGAATAAACAGACTTTTCAATAGGACGAGTGTGCACAATACTTGTGTAATAACACAATAAAACATACATAGTTCGTATGTTATTTAATTTTGTTACATTTTGCTGTGTGTAAAGATAAATTTTTCCTTCTGGTGACAATATGTCAAATGAAACAGACACAACAGACAGAGCCTAAGGCCCTGCATCTGTTGTGTATAAAAATATAAATTTATAACGACACGATACACGACTGTAAATAAATAAATATGTAAATAAACTACGATTAATAATATATATTAAAAAAATTGTACGCTAATTGGTAACTAAGGTGTTTTTATTTTATTATATCACTGTACATTTGGAATACGTGAGAATTTTTTAAAGTTTTTATAAAGTACAACGATAACTACATGTTAGCAGAGAAGTTACGCCGTATTAATTGTGGAGAACGCGCATACTCTTGCTCTTATGCCCTTAATAGAGTGTCCGGCTTATTAGTAGTACCACTAGCTTACCACTTCTGTTCCTCTCACTGATATTTCTTATGGTTGTTTTGACTATTCTTAGAAAATAGCTTTCATTCTACTTATCTCAAGAGAAGTGAAGCGAATTTATTGTCGAAATATTATGTTATATTAAGCGAATTGTCAAGAACTGCTTAAAAATTATGAATTACTCGAGGTCAACCGTTTCTTCTCCGTGAAACTAAACGAAGGAGTTGTGGCGTCGATTGAGGGTCACTAGTCTTTGGATTTGTTTCATCCGATCGCGAAAGATCACGTCGTCCATTCCTACCCGAATTTCGCAACAGACGACATAAAGCAATAATCTTAACTCAGTCACCTCGTATAAATAATGCAATCTTCCTTTTAATAACCGCATTATTTTCCATTTATGTGCAACTGACTATGTGAAACTTTTTTCGATTTTACGAAATCGAGCGTAACCTTTTAGCATCACATGACATGATCTACTGAAACCGAAACACACTCTTTTACAACCCTAAATTGGTACTCATGGGAGACGATTGTAAATCAGACGCGGTGACGTCACATTTCATTGATGAACATCGGCGACGTACTCGGTCTGCCCAAGGTCTCCGTTTGACAAGTGACCCATTTATGTATTTCCTAGAGATTGACAGACCGATGCGGTCTCTCTTTATTCTCCTGGCATATCCCGTAGGAGTTGCGAACACCTCACCTGTACGGTTACTCTCAAACTATAAATCAATCGAATGTAGTAATTAGCGTTGTAAACGGTGAACGTTCGAAGGACTCGACTGCTCGTAATTAACTTATTACGAAGCTGGTGTCGTTGAGGGTAAATAGTTTTTCATCGGCCGTGAAACTCGAGTCGTAATTATCGATTTTAGTATTTGTAATTATAAGTTTCTAGGGAAAAAATGGAAAAAGTAGTGTCGCCTTGGTAGTAGTAAGCGATTTTCTTCCCCTCCACGGTGCCCCGGTCAGGTTCACTCACTTTCGACTCGATTGCTGTAATCGATTTGACATTTGCCTATTTGCAATACCTAAATTAAATCACTGATTGATTGATTTATTTATTATTGACTGAACTTTACTTTATTCCCTTAATAAAATTTATGCATCTCTCAAAGTATTCAAACGTCACTTCAACCGTTACACCTTTATTTATGGTGTTACCGCTCTTTTGGCATTAAAATTATTGACTCTATTTTTAACGTAAGTGGCATAAATGAGACTGTATACGGTTACCTGCTCTCGTTATTTATGTAAATTCGCTTAATAAATAAATAAATAAAGGCTCTTTTGTGATATGGCGGGTACATAAAACCTGAGGTGCAGAGTTTGTGTTACTCTCCGGCTAATCGATACTTGAGAGCTCGGTACTACATCTGTTGCTAACTATTAGTTGGTACCAACTTGGCACCTATTCAAATACATAAATTGCATTTAGAGTTATTTTTTTGTCGGGTGCTCATCCAAAAAACAAAAACTACTCCTCGACTTTAGTTTTCGTTTTTCCGTAGACCCGAAGATGGAAGTTGGAAATTTCTTCAGGTGTACGTTTCCGGTTTTTATTAGGTTTCAAGGAGCCGATCGATCTACCCACGCGTCGATCTGCTCGCTTCGCATTTAAAAACAATGACGTTTTCTTTAATTACATTTTTATGTAGAAATAGTTTCGTAACTTGTTAAACCATTTGGAGAAATCATTTATGCAACGTTGTTGGCCCCCCACGCAAATTTCGTTTTTTTTTTTTATTTCTCGACTCGGTCGAGAAGTTTGGTGAATATGGTAATTTAATTTCGTATATAACAGTTTAGAATGCGATAAAGGAATTCGGGTCTACCCGTGGCACACCCGGGTACCCGGGTACCGATGGCACACGCAGAACCTGATTTTTTGGTTGCCGGAATTCTTTTTTTTCCACGGCTCCCCCGCATTTTAAACAAATTTTATGCGAAAACCTGAACAATTGCTATGAGGAAGAAGAAAACGTGTTTTATTATGTACGGCGTGGAAGAGAACCTATATAGGACGGCACAATGTCACTCCCCAGAAGGAGAAGTTTAACTGTGTGGTTCTTGTAGCTCTACGTAGCCCTAACTAGTCTTCAGCGCCAGTTGAGTGTCCTTTCTAGTCTGAAATTTTATGAATTGTGACAAGTTTTTTTTCCACTTCTATTCGTTTCTTATTTATGTATTTATGTATTTTTTGACTACTGACCAGAGAGTGTCCTTTGCGTCGTCGTATTAAATTGCGTTGCTATTTTATTTTTCCATTCGCTTTCTTTGTTTGAGAGTTGTTCTTATTCTTGAGTTATACTGTAGTTAACCGCGTTATTAAACCGACTGGAGTAGTTTGGAGGATTCTTTTCATAACTTATTTACTGTTAGACTTGCGCAGTAGTCTGTTGTATTATTAATACTTTGTATTCTAAATTTTATTTCCCGGAATTTAAAAAAATATATGTTGATCTGTTCTCAATATCTAGCCGTGCTTCTTATCATTGTACTGTCTGGTATTGACTAGCAGTAGGGCCAGTACTAAGTAGGACAAGAGTAGTGAAACTATTCTCTATCTCTTCAATACATCTGACAAGTTTTTTTCCCGTCTTAGCCCTGAGTAAGGACATTCAAGGACCCCAAGTTCTAGTACAGCCACATATTTGACTCTCTTTGGTAAATATTGCGTATTCATATACATAAAAGCACATTTTTATATATTTATGTATGCTACTTGAGTAAAGTTCCCTTTGGGTGTTTTTATTTTCCGTACATTTGTGTCGTTTGAATTAGAGGTCTGCTATTCTAGGTTTTTTGTTACCTTAGATTAAGTCCAGAGAGTAAATAATACCGAACTTGATTGCTTTTTTTATTTAATTCGAATGGTGATATGTCAAATGGACATGACCTGAACTGAAAGCTCTATTATTAAACATTCATGTATTTTGTTACACTTCATCTTTACATAGTACAACAAGTAGTAGTACTAGCTAGTAGTACTCGCCGAGATGTGCAACCTAGGGTAACTAACTGGCACTAACTTTTATAATTAATATAACCTGTTTACTGCGTCGTACCATAGAATGCTATAAACGTATAATATACCTATTATACGTAAATACATATGATACTCTTAAAAATGATAGATAAACCGACACGACACGGATATCTTTTTATACTTTTCTCCGTTAACTTATTATTGTTTTTAATAACTTAATGCTACATAATAACTTTACTTACTTGTGTTTTTACCTTTGTCTGCATCCACTGGTTATACTTTGGATTTGTTTGTTGTATTGTTTGATACATTTGTATTTACATTGTCTAGTTCTTTACATAATTTTTAATGTCCTTCTTAGCGTCACCTTTGTTTTTTGTCTCTGCACGTTTTACGACATTTCCATATATTTATTTATCACTATCAATTGTGTTATTGCAAGTCTCTACATTGTGAGTACACTTCCATAAAATATATAATTAATTTCGTCTTTTGATTCGGTCATGGAGGCTCCATCAACACCCCATAAGCGACTTGACCGTCTGTGTATTATTGAATGATTTTTCATTTTATACACCACATGCGGTTCATTGTAAGCGGTAAATAAATAAATAAAACCATCGTACAGTGTCATTTTTATGAGTTCTCCACGTCAGTGGAAACATCCTCGGAGGTTCACTAGCCGACGGTACTCCTCCAATTTACGTGCTTGTAATGATATTCGCTCGCCCGGGTACCCGTCACGGTTAATTAAAAGGAAAGAAAGTACTTTCCAGGGCTTTGTGTCAGTCACCAAAGGAAAAAGTTTGGTGTGGATGAAATGTGGTCGGGAGGTACATGGAGGAATATCAGGAACCACCGGTTAAACCCTCTTATCTAGGAATTTAATTTTACAGCAATCAATCAATCCAATGAAAGCCATATTTAAATTTCAAATCAAATTTTGTAGAGCGCGAGATTTCACCACCGCACCGCTCCCTCTCCCAAGGCTTTTCGAGTGAATTTAAATAAATTCAACTTCGGATTCGGGATGCTGTGTGTCGCAAACGACAACGATAGGTAGAGTCCTAGTCGAGAAAAACTAAAAACAAGGAAATCGGAGTCCGGTTCTGAGATGTTTCCAAAAGAATAAGAATCAAAGGGCGTATATACCGTAAAAAGGCGTGAAGAAGCACACGAAAGAAATAGTATATTTGAAGAATACATGGTCATCGGCAATAAAAAGAGGTCGTATTGTCTTCGTGGTAATGGGGTAATTGCTCCGGTTGAGGGTTTTATTAGATTGCACTGCACTTAAAAAGTGTTTTGTCGGTGCACCCGAAATTGCACTCGAGACCATCAATGAAAACGCTTTCCCCATTTCTCTTGTTGTTCTTATGTCCGAGTGTTATCCCCTCGAGGGGAGAAAGAAAACAAATCGCCATTGTGCACGCGCTAAGTTTGGTGCTTAATTTCTTATAATATTTTTATTATCGTATTAATTGTAGATTACTACAATAAAATGTTCATTATGTCCACGCTATATTATCTGTTATATTTGTATTATATCAATACTTCGTGTATTCATAAGCATAGGTGTGTAAGTATAGGAGGGAAACAGGCAGGGGAAATTGATCTGATCTAGATCAATAACCATATAAAAAATTCAATACAGTCTTATTAGGAACTATTGTTATGTTTTATTTACGTAAAACTTGTATTTATAAAAAGTTTTAATATTTATAACAATTTTAATTCGCCGTAATTTCTACATGCTTGTACAGTTATTTATCTTATGTAGTTTATTTAATTCACATAAAAAATGGTACTTTAGTCAAATCGAAACGCATATTAAAGAAAAACTAAGGAAATAATAATAAATATAATAATAAAACCAAGAAAACTTGGAACTCGTATAACAAGAACTCTGACATCTAAAGGGGGAAAGCAGACAGTTAATAGAGATGGAAGTAGGCACGTGTATTTTGCTAAAATCCGACACGGTTTACTTTGTCGCACTTTTACAAAGACCTTCCGTACGCTTCGCAATCGGCTCATGTCAAATTTGATCAGTTGGTCGGATCACTCGGAGGAAAACTTTCCGGCTGAAAGCAAACGAAAAAGAAGTTGACCGAGGTATGGACCGCTATGGTAAATTGATTCTCTAATTATTAATTTTTTTTCCTTTTCATTTGAAATTTGAGATGTCCTTAAACCATCACCTGAAGTGGTACAACCACGTCAGACCAACAACAACAAGTTTTCGTGCGGACACTCATGTGGGCGTCAGGAATCGTTAAAAATTTTTAAAAGCAGGAACCGAAGGCCGCGGCCGATGAAATAGAAAATGTCGGATTAACAAAATTAACACGGAAAGAAACCAGGTAATTGGGCTCGTTGTCGGAGAGGGGTCTCGTGCCTCAGGTTCGACGGACTCGTCGGGTACAACACAACAAGTAGAAGACAAAGTTATGATAAAGAAAGTAAGTTTTATGATAACCTGAGAGAGAGAGAGAGAGAGAGAGAGAGATGCGCGGTTTCCGGTTGGCGGACATAAATTACAAAACTGCACGTGACAAGATCAACTGCGTAGTACGTGAAAGTACTTGTCCACCATCGATTCCTTTTATGGGCGAAAATATGAAATGCACCGCCCGAAAAGTTGAAAACTTACTGTCGGACACTTCGTCATAAATCACAATTAACACGGGCAAGAGCAAACAATGGTAGGAGAGAAAGGACGCCGTTAGCAAGGTGTTAGCGTTTTAGTTTGACTCGGTAAGTACTCGCACAAGTACGGCAGGTACCGTACTTATGTGTCGACATATGTATGTATGTATGTCTTTTGCCTATGCAACACATTGCCACAAATATTAAAACTTACTCATAACACCTCTTTGGGATTTTGGACTTAAAGCATAACTGTAGCACTTACACACAATTACACATACTGTTGTATTCTTCTAAGATGCGCAGCGTTCAGCGCCAGAAGGGGTGGTGCTGTGTGGCAAAATACACCTAAGGATTTATGTCTGTTGGAACTTATGTAAAGAATTAAAAAAAATAAAATGTGGTTCGCATAGGGAGAAACAGCAATAGAAAATAAATACATTTGAGTCACAGTGGTTAACTAAACTTAGCAGGTGGCGATTTGAAGAGACTTTACTTTTGGTTTAAGAGTAGTTTGGTCAGCTGTCAGTGAGGTCCTATGGATAGGGTTAGGTCAGGTTAAATTTTTTTATTTTTTTCAACTGTTACCTCTGAGGTGAAAGAAAGTATATTTAATGAAAGAAATATACTTAATGTAAGTAAAGTGCATGTATGGAAAATTTTATATTTAAAGCACTCTGACCGATGTTATTGAACGCGTGTCGCCGCCGAACGGGGACGTATTATTATGTATAAAAAATTACCTATGTAAAATAATTTATGTACGTATTAAATAGGTATGTCTACACACTTGAAATAGATATATATCATTGTCAAAAAATAAAAAGGTAATTAAGTTACGTTTACTTTTTATATTGATAATAGATAGAATAGATTTTATAATTTATCTTAGACAGGCTGCTCTCAAATATGTGGGACGTTTGTGTTCAAGCAGTAAAAAAATATTTTTATTTAATATTGCCGCATACGTTTACAATACAAATACATAAAATTTTTGCTATTTGTTAAGGTCGCCGTGTTACCTTCCATAACATTTTTTATAGTCTGAGAGAGTGAGTTGTTTTTCGAATGTCTTAAGTAATCCGCTCAAAGCTGTAATTATTAATAAGCAGGTACTTACCTATGTAATTATTAGAGTCCACTACAATCAGGCAGCAACGAGTTAAATGGATCGTTTCATCGACGAGTACCGGGCAAGGACACCACGGCATGTTGTCTTTCTGCCATGCTTTGTCACCCCCGAAGTCGTCCCCTATGTATACCTTAAGTACGTAGAACTCTGGGTGATATTTAAGTACGGTTAGTTTGTGAATCGGTGAAAGAATTAATTTATCACCGGTGTTTCTGGCGGGTTCTATCGGAATTTATCGATCATCCATTTATCGATCGTATTGATGTTTCGTATGGTAAAACATGTTGCAAACTTAATTATGTGGGATCCCACCTAATTGATCATTCCGGGTACCTGTAAAATATGACGAGAGAACAACCCGTCGCCGGAAGGACTCCGTCCTTATTATACAGGCGACGGTAAATATAATTATGGAAACGTCTGTATCACACAGGTACAGAGGTTGCGTGCGTACCTGACAATGTCTTCCAAATTCTCGTAATTCGATTTGATTTAATCGTCCCGGGATCTGATTTGTTTTCCGTGGAGTCGGTAAGATCGGAGATCGGAGAAGGACGAGGCGAATAGTTCGAGGAGAACACGACGAGTCACGGAGTTTCTCCGGTTAAAAATGAAAAAAAAAATTATTAAGTAACTAATTAATAACCAACGCGTACTGTTATTTATTACTCATTGCCCTTTGTCCGGCGCGTAGAAGTAATAAATTGGTTTTCCAAAGTCCCAAGTCGAAATTATTGTTTGCTGTTCCGGTCTCGTTTTATGCCCGAACGATTATTTATCGAAAACAATAAGAGCATAAATTAACGAAAAAGGTTAGTCGTCCAGTGTTCCATCTTGTTAAAATTATTACTCAACTACAATGACAAACGAGGGGATTAAAAGTTTTACTTTTTCCACCGCTACATACCAGGCCGACATATTGTACAGGTAGTTAAATAATTAATAATTATTATGTTTACTTGGGAATATGTGGGGTGTGAAGGAAGGGATGTGTTTGTCAGTTCGGTTTAGGTTCACCTAAGTAAGAAGGCGTATGGTTATTCGATAGTATTTAATTATGTATAATATAATTATGTGAGAAAAAATTAGGTACGGTATAATTTGATATAAAATGGTGTAATGTAATTCGATTCGTAATTTGACACGTACTATGAATATTAAACAAAATTGAGGAGTAGATGTTCTTCCCTTAAGAGATATTTTTCAATAATTTTATCTGAATAATAATATAAAATATAAGGGGGCAGAATACAAAGTATACACTTGGATATTGTATAGACTTACATGCGTTGCTAAAAGTATGTGTCCATAAGATTGTTTCCAACGCATTGGTCATTCAATAATGCAATTGTATAGTATGTACTATATAAGTATAAAAAAATTATATACGACAGTTATGTATACAGTAAGAAATGGTACCTATATTTTGGACGAAACTTTCAGTATATTTTGAAGTCTTCGGATCCAGAAACTTCCCCACTGCCTCCCTCTGCCGCTCGTCCTCCCTCTCTCTTTCACTTTCTCCATCTCTTCCCTCGTGTGACTATCCCTGAAAAGTTTGAGTTCTAATTAATTTTCCCATGTTAAGGTTAACTAAATGAATTTCGGTTTCGAAAGGTCATGAGATGTTCAAGGGCGTGGCAAGGACGGTATTCGGATACCTCATGAGTGACGGGAAACGCGTTTTGTAATAAAAGCAAGGCCGTGGGCTGCCCCCTGGATGAGTCTCACGCAACCCCCTTTCTCTGGGATACTTTCACCTTTCCCGTAGAGAAGACAGCCGTGACTTATAAATCAGACTTCAACGTTCATACGCGACCGCGCTGTTATTTTTTATGTACGAAACGTGGAGTTTTCTCCGCTCCGTCTCGAAACCGCGTACCGGAAACGGAAATACAATACAAGCACCTATGAAAATCCGCAAAGCCAAAGAAATTTCCTTTGAATACAATTTCATCATTGTAACTTGTTTTTCCGGCCATTGTTTCTACCGGCGCAGTCAGGACTGACACTCTCTCCCTCGGTCCCGACCGTTCACTTCCTAATATTAAGTCGACGGTGTCGTAAAAAATTAAAAATTCATCCTACGGAAAACTAAATATCCAGGGGAACTTGAAACTTAAGTTATGAGTTGGTAGATCACAATTAGATTGAGTAATCTGAAAAACGTTAACCGAATACTTCCTCCACGGTTGTCCATTCATCTCCTCATCATACATAACTACACGTACGTAATACTTATGTTTGAGACGTAAGCAGTAAATATATATTAAACTAAGTCAATAATTAAATGTATATTATAGCTATACATAACAAAAGCAATGTTTCGGGGTGTTCCTTAATGTACTCAACTACATAAAATGAATGTAATTACCATTATACTATTATGTAATGTGATATTATACGCGAAATTTTGAGTTTTTAGTGTGTTGTATACACTTATCATTTATAATGTGTGTTTTTATTGTTCGTATACACTGAACAGTTTGTAGTACGTGGTAATTATTTAATACAATACTTGTTAACATGTATACACCATATAATGGAACTTCTACATGACATGTATATCTAGTGTGCACTCGTGAAATACTTTTCTAAATATTATTGTAAAATGTCAGTGATACTCGCCGTGTGTTAGTTCATTTTATGATGACTCGTAGAAGGTGGTAGATGCCGGATTTAAGACGTCGACACAAAAATATAAAGGGAAAACTGCGACTGAGACTCTATACAAAAAATTACATTTGAAGAGCAGGCTGACATAATAATAAAGAAATCGTTAATAAGATTCCTCCGGGTGTAGGAAGGGGGATGAGGAGGAGCAGGAGGGGAGAGAGAGAGAGAGAGAGAGAGAGATGGAGGCTGCTGGAGATTGCCACTTTGATGCTGACATCACAACAGCAATTGGATTTTCCAGAATTTTCCATGCCCTTGGGGCTCGGGCCGTGCCATCCTCCACCTCTCGGCTCGAGTCAGGTGGCATTGAGAAGACAAAAGGAGCCGGGACCGGGAGACTAAGCTGACACATCGCCATGAAAATTTCGTTCACGATATTAATTTAAATTTTCTGCTCAATCACGCTCGTTACAAATGTCAGATGTACGAAATTACACGTCAACTCATTACATTACTTTACATCATCCCCTTGGATTCTTCTTACTTGTTCGGGTTCATCTCGATAAGGAGAAAATTAGTTTATTACTGTGAGAGTGTGAGATTAAGGGACCGGTCCCAAGGACTGAGAACAAGTTCCTTTGGAATGTATATATATATGTATATATGTATACATATCATTTTTGTCTAAGACTCGTCGACTAAGTGGTGTGGATGTAAAGTGAAAGATGTCAATCCGAGATTGGATTTTCTTCCGTAGCATAAAAGCAAGGGATGATAGAATTAGACCGGGGACGTAGAAACGGGTTGTGAAATCAGAAATTTCATTCCTTTGCCAGCAAGTTGATGAGTCGACTTTGTTGCCGAAGGTTCGGCTACGGGAAGGATAGTAGCAGCACCGCCAGGTACTGCAACAACCGAGTCCCCCACCGGACCAAAATTTTAGTCATGAGGAAGACACGAGCAACTTACTCTCGTGATTATGTATTATTTACGATTATGTAAGCCTAATAAATTTCCATATTTTAACACGTGTGTATGTGTATGTTTATGTAAATATACGTAATCTTCAAAACATATATTAGCAATTTTTTATAGTGTATGACAAATGTACACGGAGCGTGATTTGTTTATGACTCACATCCACAATAAACACATAAACTGAAAACACGTTACGTGGAAGATTTTGAAATTGTAGTTATGTCAAAGGGCAAGCGATAGGCGTCGGCCTGATAAGGGTGATAAGGTTAATGGGTAGAGCATTAGCGAATAATCAAACCAAGTATAAAACACGTGACATGATGGGTTGTTCCTTGTTTAATATTTTTTTTCTCTTTTATTGAATATATAAATTGCGTGTTACTGATGGTGAATAGTTTTGTAGGTTTGTAGGTAATTCGAGTGCAGGATAGAGAGCACCCAACCGGAGGGAAGTCATTTCAATAAAAGTTGAGTAAAATAAAAAAATTACAAGAAATAAAAATGAATGTAGTAGTTCGGTAGAAATATGAAAACTGTATCCGGAGGGTTTTTATTGTCGAAGTGATCCGTAGAGGAACTGTTGTTCTTCTTCTGTCCACTCGAAAATTTTCAATTCAACAGGGAAACGGGTCAAAGGAAAGAGCTGAAAAGTCGAGTTCCCCCACTGATGAAGAGCAAGAAGTAGAGTCCGGCACAAACCTTCTCTCTCTCTCTCTCTCTCTCTCTCCTTTCGTCTTAAGGTGTAAAAGTTTTTCTTTTTTTTTGTTGAGGCAATTAAGCGAAATGTTATAATTTGAGGTTGAAATGTCCTCGTTGTCAAAGAGCCTGGGGAAAGAAGTTCAAAGGGGAAACGTTCAGAGAGAACAGGCGAACTAGGAATAGGAAATGTTAAGGATATAATTAGCCGACGACTGAGGAACTAAAAGTGAGGAAGTTCAAAAGAAAACCCCCACAGAAGAAGAGATGAGTTCAGTTGAATACAGAAAACAGGAATACAGCTGCACAGTAAACTAAAGAAGGAAATCGTAATTGAGGGGTCCAGAGCAAAGGCACAATGAAGGCTTAAGAACCAAACATGTCGTGACAGAAATGATGTCGACGAGAAAAAAGTAACGCAAAACTGAGAAAACAAATGTATATAAGAAACTAAAGTACTAGAATAGTAGTAGTTCAATAGAAAACGATACCCACCAGGAAGTAGAATTACAAAAGAAGAAGTTTAACAGAACAAAATGTGTACAAAACCGAAAAAATTTAACCCAAGAAGTTCGCCAGAGAACACATTTTATGGGCGGCAGGACAAGAAGGGGATACATGAAAGGAAGCTGTCAAAAAAAGGCAAAAATGGCAGAAGAACGAGCCCAAAAGAAAAATAAGTCACAAAATTGGAAGAAAAAGCGGTGAAAGAGAAAAAAGCACAAGAAAAAAATACATAGGAACAATAAGAATCAAAAAAATAAATAATTTCAATAGAAAAGGATACGTGGGAAGTCGACCCGTTATGTTTTGACACCGGTCACCGAACGCGGTTATTTGACATAAATCAGTGATCCAGGGGATCGGAGGCAAACGCGAGTTTTGCCAAAACACAAGAATTTCACAACAATTTTCTAACAGGTATTAAAATCCTGATTGTTTTAATAATTTGCCTCCATTTTTGATTAGATTTTTCAGGGAAATAACGTCAAATTGGCAACTGACTCTCTAGGTACATCAAACCTGTTTGGCGTGTAAATAAATCATCGGGTACCGGGCCATTTTTGTATTTTCTTTTTTTTTTCCGGACGAAACAAATAAATTCTCATTGGGCCTTATGTAATTGTCCGAGGAGTCGACGGTTCCGGACAACAATTATAACGCCCTAATGACCCTAAAGAAGACAGTCGTCTCTTTCTTATTCAATTAATGACCGTTTAAAGGGGAAATCCTTAGATTCAAATGAGAAATGTACGTCCCTGTTGTTATTATTATTATTTAGGAGGACCTGGGTAGTCTCCCGGCTGCTACTCACACGGGTACAGGTGTCCCGTACTCCAGGTAATACGTCGAAGTATAAACTGTTTGAACGAAATTGTAGTTCTGTCGTTAAATATGTGTTCCCCATGTTGATCGCCGTATGAAATGGTTTAGTTTGTGTTTTGCGTTGTGTTCTGTTGTTGTTCTCTAAGAACAGGTTGTCGGTTTCCGGCCTTTTGTGAAAGGTTGAGTACTTTTGGTCTTTGTACAGTACACAGACACACTAGGGGCTCGCAGTCAGGGAGAACGCTTCTACTCTGGTGACCGGAGGTGCACGAAAGAACGATAGAACAGACAAGTTGCAGTAAGATGAGGAAAACTTCCGATACTTTCGAGACTGAGGCAGAAGTTGAAAAAGAACAGATAAAAGAACAATTTAGGAATAAAAACAAGTGGGAAAGAGAAAATGGAGGTTTCTCTAAATCTGCGGAGGCTCAGATTAGATAAGACGAAAAAGGGAGAAATCCAATAGTTGACGTCAACCACAGGAACTTTTTGAGAGAACTCGGCAAATCCAAATACCGGGAGGAGAAGGAAACCAATAATTTCAGCAGGATGTACAGAATCCTACGCTACACCACACGGTACTGTTCCAAGGTGAGGCGAAACTAACAAGAACAATTGAAGAAAACATAATTGGTGTGAGACAATGAGATAAAATAAATCGTATACAGTACATAATACATACTGACCGAACTGCTCCAACAGAATTACCCCAAAAAGAAAATAACATAACAAAATAATAAATCAATAAGTACCCACTATATATACTTATTTATTACACTGTAAGTTCAACAGTGACGTTCACGGCAGTTCTTGAGTTTGAGAAAAAGTTAATATCAAACTTATATTATTTATTATCACCTGGCAGAATTTCAGTTCCTGTTCAGTACGAAAATAGATAAATAACCCGAGTTCATAGACTGCGAGCATGAAAGACCGTCTTGTACTTCTAACTTTCCACTATTATTAATAAGATTCGTCGTGTACAGTCGCCGGCTTCAAGGTTTAACTGGTTTTTATTATTTTCATCGTGCCGTAAGAATAAAAAATAAATAAAATAACATTTCCCAGTACAGTAAAAATACTCAATTTCCAGTTGCGCGTTCATAAAGTTTCTCACTTTTTTTTTATTGATTAATAATTATTAATTCAAGGTACGGCGGAGCCGCCGTTCTAGTTTTATAGAAATTAAAAATTAGCGATGGTGGCGGCTTGCAGGAAGACACCACTCACCCAAAAGTAGCAAACGATTGCCCAATTTCCAATCGGTTCGATCAATTTATGTAGTCTGTATATTATCCGGTCGTAATAGGTGCGATTACGTGGCGCGGATGCCAAAAATCTCAGGCCCGGAAACCAAATGACGCCAACTGGTTCGCAGTACGTAGGAAAATCACCGTAATCGCCACGGTTGGAGTTGTACAGTTGGACTCATACAGTTGTGCTGTGGGGAACTTGAAAGTATGGGTTACCCTGTAGTGTACAGGAATTGTGTAAGTGACTCGAGGCCCAAGTGTACCTGAAAATAACCATCTAACGATGTGTCGATAAGTGGAAACGAAGTTTTGGGGTTGGTTCTGTGTGTCGTACCCTTCGGTTGAAGGAGTTAGATGGTTATTTAACCGACACGCACCTTCGATGTTATTAATTACAGAAACGAATTGAGATTTTCACCTGAGATTTTACATGTGTCCGCCATTTAATATAATTATCGTGTGGTGTTTTTTTTTTTTTTTTTTGTAGTGAATTCACGCCTTAGCGGATTGGCGTGAAGCGTTAGGTAGCCTGCAGGGATGTTGTTGATTTTTTGTCTCGTTCACTTGGCGTTAAGGCCAGAAGAACTCCTTATAAGGGTGCGGGCTTACTTTGTCTGGTGTTGGACCAGGGCGAACGGGATTGTCTTAGGTCGGGCACTCCGACTCGAACTCCTAGGCTGGACTTTATCTGGCGATCTGGGACTTTGGTTGTGTGTTCCTAAGGAAGATAACCGAGTGCACCCCGGGGTTGTAGACACTCTTGTGCCAGTTTGTGTGCTTTTGTGTACGCTCGGAATAGTCTCCGAGGACAATGTGATGGGGATGAGGTTTCAAGCAATAGGAAAATAATAAAGGAAGAACAAAAATGAGTGTTATTCGTGGTTTATAAAAATTTAATAAGTTGCCCTGATGCTTAATGGTTTACTTAAATAATTAAATTAATAATATTAAATGTACCAAATGCTAATGAAGAAAAAATGTTTTTTTATAAAATATAAAACAACACGTTTTGTTTAGAACTTAAAAATTACTAACTGCTTAGGGTTTAACTTATGATCCTAAACTTATTAAGGAAGTATTGTGAATTTTGTGAATAATTATTACACGTACCTAAAATCTGCCAAATATTATTACATTTATCTAAAATTCACAATTTATGAATTTATAAATAATTAATATAATTAATAATATTGTATTTCTTAATCCCTTAAAAACACACAAAGTTTTATTAACTGGTAATTACGTACACTAATCAATTACAATGGAACTTAGAAATTAAGCATTTCTAAACATAAAAATCATTAAGTTAACTTGAAACATAAAAGTTTTAAATGTTCCTTACTACTGAGGCTGTCAGTTAAGTTTCTACACAATGTACATTCAATTAAGTTTTTGTGAAAACCAACGGTTAAGTTTATTTAACGTAAATGACATGTTAAGTTTTGTCAACAAACTACGAATTTCCACCTAAAAGCCGCAGAAAATTTTAAGTTTTGTTTTTAACTCGAAACTTAAAAAGTGACTCTGGGTGGGAGGGGTTTTAAAAAAAATTGAGCACTACAACGTGACGTAATTGTAAGAAAGTGAATGTCTTTGCTTCGTGCATCCTTCGACCTTCTTCAGCACAGCAACGGAGCTGTTTGACTTGACTTTTCGTCCGGTTACCCGCAACCCTGCAAAAAGACCCAGGTGTCGGACAATGACAAATACACGTCGTGGTGGCGAGTTTGTAAGCCTTGGACGGACGGGTTGATAAAAATGATCAAAATCGTGTTTTTCTCTGGTCAGAGTGAGATCGCACGACTCGAACGTCGTGACACACTAGCCCCTATGCTTAGTTGCATACAACTACACACTGTGTAGTGTATTTTTGATTTTGTTACTTTCCAGCTGGAAGCAAGTTAAGCGAGTTGTTGTGTGTCCTCTCTCTCTCTCTCTCTCTCTCTCTCTCTCTCTCTCTCTCTCTCTCTCTCTCTCTCTCTCCAATGTCGTCCCTTTATTCGGTCTTACTACTTTCTATTAACCGTGTACATTTACCCGGGTGAATGTTTCGTTAACGTTGATTGATCGATCGGTGGGGGATTAATTCAATCAACGAGCTCTAGAAAACAAAAATGGAAGTCAAACGAAAAACCACACTCCTTCAGTAATCGTAGGCTCTTGTCTAAATTCTGTTTCGTACAAATGGAAGGTCCGAAGGTGTGACAAGTCAAAATTAATAGATGCTAAGTAAAAATTTACAGTAATTAATACGGTCATTATTAATTTATTTGAAATTAATTTTTCGTTCACTACCGAATCGAGTGGGAAGAACCACTCGTCACCAAAATAATTTCAACTTTCCATATAGAACCGTGCGAACAAACCTAAAAGCCAACTTCTGTAAAACTATCTGGGTTATTTTTGTACGGTTGTGAAAACTCTTCTCGAGTTATCTGGGTATTGCGTACGGACAGGGAAGCGTCTGACAAACTTCTGTTCTACTTCGTGAAGTTCCATGAATTAAGGAGGTTGCGACACCGCGGAAGTTCCGAAAACCGTCCAGGTAGACCGTAGACCAGTCGATATGAAAATAAAAGTCTAATTAGGTAACTTGTCAGATCTTTCTGATCGGTCAAGGCTGGAAACGTCCGAAAAAAACGTCGGATTTTTGTTCCATTTAAAGTGCACCGTGAGAACTCGTTACGTTCGGTTTTTGCTGGCGGCCATATTTAAAATTGTCCATGTTTTTGCTCGGTCGAAAACGTTAAGTTGGGTCGCTCTGACGTTGTACTTGCGACGAGAACTTGACGGGTACCATCCGCAAGTACCGCTCGGTACTTGGTCCGGTCATTAAAACACCGTCCATCATTCGAGTATGGAAATGTGTGACTTGCGTTGGCGTTGATGCTCGTCGTGAAGAAGGGCAGACGCCAGGTTTCATCTCCTTCGGGTAGGCAGGCTCTGATCAGATTTTACGGCTACCGAGGTCGAAGTTCAATTTAGTTAGGAAGTAATAAAAGTCGGGCTTTTGGTTTTGCCGCGCACTCTTGCCCCCATCGTCGACTGTGCAAATAGTTTATGAATAACTTGTTTAGTGTCGTGATAACACGTTCGAGTGTATTCGACACACGCGGCGATGAAAGATATTTTACATAAGTATGTTTCGGATTTACGCATAGTTTCCCAATGGTTTCACAATACCGGCACACCATTACAGTTCATCAAATCTAACTCGAACATATTATTTTGTACATACATAAATATATTATTACATTACGCAAATCTGATTGACCCGGCCACTTCTCCCTGTTTAACTATTTTACATAATAGTTTTACAGGCAGCACAACTAGAGCTCTGTTATGGTACCAATTTTATTGTATGAATTTTCATAAAATTGCACAAATCTGGTTTAATTGTTAATACTTGTATCTAGTTAACTGTTTTAAGTATTTTAATAAAATTTTAAAAATTACGTTTAATAAATTATAACTTTTATATAAATATAATTATAAATAATAAATTATACGGGCATTCTGCCATGACGAGCTTTATTAGTAAATAACAATAGTAAATAACTGTGCTACCACAAATACTTGCAGTTTTCTGTGTCAAATATATTATATTAATGTAATATTTTGTACTTTACTTTAATATTGTTTTGTAGTAATGTGTATTTGTGGTGTGTACGTCATTTATTATTGTATTATGTGTTTAGTAAACAAATTAATAACCAAATTGTATGTTTTACTTAATAATTATTTAAAAAATTTTAATACTAATTAATACTATTTTACTATAAATAAACTATTTATTACTAATGCTATAACTATCAATACTAATACTTGGAATAGTAAATAATATTATTATTTGCTTGAATTGCTGTTTAATGTTACGTAGTCGTGGCAAAGTTCTCATTTAATAATTAATAAATAATAAGAAATGGTAAGTTACACTGCACTTAATATAATATTTTTTGTTGGGGGTTATCATACAAAGGTGATACACTTGGCCTTCTGCTTCACTAAAACCTTTTTTCGACCACACCCTTTCCAAGGACAAATCGTTAAGGCGTCAGACGGAGGTACTCAATTACTTCAGGTATCGCGTGTTAACTTAACACTACAAGTAGCCATCTCAAGTTCCTCTAAAGGCACGCAACAGACCCGAGGAGTTCTCGCAGGCGAGCTACGGCCGTACCTGAGTCAACAATGCAAATAACCAAAGGAAATGTATATAGTTTTGTAGTCGGGGAAGTGAAGTTACCCGTAGTCGAGTACCGGGAGTACGCGTGGGAATGATTTAGGCGCCAACCAAACGAAGGTCTGCCCGTAATTAATTATTTTATTACCTTCTAAGAAAATTATGTGGATCATCAATTAAATACGGCTTTTCGCGATGGGAGAAATGCATGAGTGGAATTTACAACCGCGCGCTACGAAACCGCCTATTACCTACGTCTATTTAATAGATAAATCGATCGATCGATTGGGTTAGACGCGAGCGCCCGAAAACTCGCTATATACGTTTTTACGTGTTAATTTTGTCTTCGATTTGCTCGGGCACCGAACAACCGGATGCTTTCAACTCTCGGCGCTAATTAAATTTTCAAATTTCTTTTAAGGGGAAAGACCGAGCGATTGATTGATTTCTTTAATTGTTCGGAACAAGACGGAACAAGTACCGTTTTCATTCGGGTCCGTCTGTACACGGTACATTTTTTGTTTTTTGGTGTCCGTCTTGTGTTCATGTTACCGCAGAAGAGAATTTTAATCTTTGATGACTCAAACTACTTTTTATGCGTTCGGAAAGTTTTGTTTTTCCGTGGGACTCATCCTTTTTAAGTGAGTACCCGACCGAGTACCTGTTCGTTGGGTAGGTGGTTACGTGGAAACCTGAAATTCGACGACCGATTTGCCTTTCCCGTCCTCTTTGTTCCCGTAATTCCCGGTTTTGAGTAAATGCAAAATGTCTTAAGTACAGGTATGGAGTTTTTACATGACTTACACCTTTGACGTCTCTCTCTCTCTCTCTCTCTCTTTCTCTCTCTCTTTCTGGAACAAGGTATCCTTGAGGCTAAATTATAAAATGTCGACTTGTTGAATGTTTTCACCAATTCTCTGTACTTGAGCAGTGTTTAATTTCTTAACTACATAATTTCTAGTTTCTTTTTGGGCACGTTTTTAGAACTTGGAATTTTCTTACTTTTGACAATTTTACCTTGTAATAAAAATATTTCAATCATTACTTAAGATATGTTAATGTCATCCTGAGTACTACCACTGTCATGTACATTTATGGAAAAATATAGTTCATTCTGATAGATTAGGTATCACAAAATAAAACTACCACTCCTGTGCAGACACAAAGCCACGGAACTGTTCCACGTGACTGCGTTTAACCACAACAATGTGAGAACTTTGTCTTCTCGGTTTGATGATGGGATTGTTTAATTGATACATAAACATTCCTCGTTGTTTGTCATTCACCGTCAACCAGAAGACAGTGAGAAGGGGAAAGAAGTTTTTGAAAATTTTGAACCAATACGTGGCAGTAACTTCCTGAACGTGCGTAAATTATGTAAAATATGATATTAAATTAAATTAGAACTTGAACTCTTAAGCAATTAATAAAGGTTCCTAATTATTTAAACGTCTAATATATTTAAGTGCGTTTATTTAAATGTATCTAAATAACTGGGCTTAAGAATAAAATAGTAACTATTAATTGTACGCTTATTACCACGATTGTTATACAAAATTTAATAACAATAATGAATATAATAATAATAATATAATAATAATGAACAATGAAAACGAACGAGCAAAATTATAGAATACTAAATTGCATAGTTACATATAATAGAATTATAAATACTATTAAATTCATACATTTTATTAATTCGTTCTAAAGCAATAATATGTATAATAAAATAAATATAAAGTGTAACGTAAGTATAAATAATAAAGTAGAATGTATATTCTAGGGTACAGAAACATGTTCACCAATGGTTACTGACTCAGATCGATATGTACCAAGATCAGACGAGTCTACAAATGAATTGTACATATATAATGTCTTTATTAACTAATAATGTTTTAGAAACATTTTCAGTGGTCTAATTTATGCATATTATTCAGAACTGTAATGGTAAAACAATGTCATAGTGAAGTACATTCATCATCCGCCTTTCTGGTGGAATAAATTTAACGTATTAATAGTTCGATTCATAGAACACTTGCTGCGACAGACCCAGTTACCTATTTTTTTAAATATTACACCTTTTTTATTGTTTGTAGTGTATAATTTTTTTGTGTGTGTTAACTAAGACGCGAGATTTGGGTATAAGAAACACTTGTTGTTCCGCATGAAACGAAACTAGACAAGGAGATCGTTATGAGTGTGGTTTCCACCATGACTATTATAGTTTTTTTCCCAGTTGAACTTGATTAGAATAACGATAATGTCTTTCCCACAAACGTACCTCGTGAATCACACCACTATCCAACGGTTCCTAGTTAAGACCTTAACTATTTCCTCCCCCTCCCCCTCCCCCGATCCCGCTTTTGAACGCGTTAACTAAATTAACAGGTTCTTCGTGGTTGTTTTACATATTTTGCCGGTAAATGTTCGGCGGGCACTCTCGGCAATGTCGAATGAGTTTCAGGTTCCAGGTACATGTGCACAGAAACCAAGGGAAACGTCTGTGGTCGGTCGATGGACCAAGTCGAAGTCATCTGATAATTCAACAGTTCCAGATTGTCACCGATAGGACGGGTGGTTTTTTTTTTCTTTTTTGGGTATTGGGCCGTCCGATCGATCAAACCGATTTGACCAGTTGCAATGGCCGGCGACCTCACCAACAAAGAACCAGAGCTTCATCCTTGGCGGTGTAATTGAATAGGCTCGAAGAGAATCCAGAAACTGGCCGACCTCTAAGACAAAGATTGAAAACCTGCGTGGGCCCCGTGAAAGGTGAGGCCTGGCTTCTGGGCCCTCGTTTTGCTTATAGAGCAACGCCATCGATAACGGTACAGGTGTTGACGCAGCCGAAAATACTTTTGCAACTACAACGAGTAGGAACGCTCCCGCCCCCCTGCTCCTGCCTCTGTCCCCCCGTTCCCTTTTCCAGTTGGAGGAACGATGGCCCAGGGAAAATTAGCAGACGTCAAAAAATTAATTGTTTCTCCGTTCGAAATCAGGTTTGGGGTAATCAATCATCATTGCCATCGGGTGTCCTCCACGTTGACGGGGAAACACTCGAATTTGACTATTTTATCTAGGCGAAGCACCGCACCTGACCGCGGTGGCACTTCTATAGGTTTCTCTTGTAATAACGCGCCAGCGGACATGAATCAGAATTTATGTACATAATATTATTTCCCAAATGAAATTGGTTTCGATCCGTTTCATTGTGTGGTCTTCGGACACCAAATACCAGGTGTCTTTCCATTTGTCCACTTTTATTAATAACGTAATATATTTATATTGACCAGTATTATACAGGTTGCATTAAGAAGCTACAGATAATCGAAATAAAGTATTAAACTTCGATTCTAAATATAATAAAGTAAATATAGTTTTTGTAACAAATCTGCAGATCCTATAATTCGCTGAAAAGTATATTTATTATATGTGTATAACTCTAAGGGACATTTGATTTTTATGAAAATGATTTCTTGTAATTATTTGAAACGATGATGGGTTACGATTAAATAATGTTGGGATGGAAATAAATTGAGAAAACATAAGTCGATTATAATTTAGTATAGAAATTACAATTAGTTGTCGTAGCTGACGTGCGGTCGTCTCCGAGCCGAAGATAAAACATAAGATGTAATGTTGTCAAAAGCATAAATAAGAGTAATAATTACCGGTTTTCCGTAATTGCCTGGAGTTCTCGCGAAAACCATAAACAAAGAATACATAAGTCGTAAAGAGACGTGGAGCGTACTCGAGGAAATGGCGTCCACCCACCTGATTATGTATGCTTTTTATCGGCGCATGAACGTATTCGTCACGGAAACTAATAAGGGATGAAGGGTGGAGGTGAGAGTCCAAGACACTGACCCTGAGGACCCGGGCAAACTCTCCCCGAAAAAGGCGATTTCGCCGTCAATAAATAACACACGCCGCGTAATTTATAATGGAGTTTTAAAGGATGCCAATGTAATTTCGCTGATTTACAACGTTCCCCTTATGTATGGATTCCCATCGCCGGCGATACATAAATTATGTAATACGCGAGTTGCCGGAATAGGTCCGACGTTCGGACGGCCAATAGTTCGATACCATTAATTATCGATCACGCCCTAACCCGTCCTGATATTTCGTACCATCCGAACCTGAGTGCCTGGACCGGACGCATCCACTGGAGGTTGCGTTTCAGTTTTGTCTCTCTGTTTGACGTAGACGTCATGTGTGTGTGTGTTTCTGTTTCGGGTAACCCGATGGAGTGTGATAAATGCCTTAATTAACTGTCACCACTGTAGGACGTGTTCTTCTTCACACCCGTTTCATAACTGGACAATTAATAATGTAATTAATTTAATTTTTCGCCATGGCACACACACACACACCCAAAATTAATTACTCGGGATTAACCCGACGGTTCCGATTTGTGCTGCGTCAGTGTAACGCAAACACTTTATTATTTCGATCGGGGGATAATTGATTTGTGAATCGGGATCGCTGCCTCCGCTGTTCGACCGTTGACAACCGTTGAAACGTGAGGACCGCGTTCCGGGAAGGCTTTTAATGGTTTCCATTTGGCTGCGGTCGGCTTGTTGGAATCCCGCGAGAGATGCGACGTTTCACCTGGGGACCGGTCTCCTTTTCCGGGAGGCAGCGGAAAACCACTTTTCATAACGGCAACGTTACGCTCACTTTTGCACGACGTGGAATTCGTCATGGTTTGTCTTCGGCCGTGCAAAGGTTGTGGAGTTTGCAAATGAATGAAACCGGTTGCCATCGAATACTGAACTATCGATGTACTGAAGTTTATTATGCTTTAGTTAGACAGTAAACTTATGTATATGTATGTATGTTTTTGTACTCTCTACTTAAGGTACACAAGGATGAGTTGCTTGAAGACGTCTTCTGCATTTATGACTTGTTCCACATAGTATACTATTACTTATAATATTATTGTCAGTAAAAACTTATTATTTTCGCTTAAGCTGTACACACTACCAAAAAGTATCGGAAATATAGTATAAAAGAGTAATCGTGAAGTGAAGGGATGTGAGATGGAGAATAGCGAGCTTGTTTACATCGGTAGTCAACCACATAATTAATCAAGTTTTAGAGTATATTTTTATACAATTTTTTAAGTATTTCGTTAAGTATTTTTAAGTTTTTCGTGTTACTCATCGGGTGAAGTTGAACTCGAGACTTGTAGCGTAGAAAATTTTTGAAGGACTCAGTTGTGTTCCGGGAAAGGTACTCGAGCCCACGCCATAAATCTATGTTAATTTTAGAGTCAGCGAGTCCACAGAATTTAGAATAATTCGCCTGAAACACATACCTAGGTCAGTAATAAGTACGATTCGTTGGCCCAACTCGCGAGTCATGAACTTGTTCTTTCCCACTAGGATTTCTGACAGTTCCGGCAGAGTAAGTTGACTCTTTTCCGATGGTGGGAACGTTGCACGGTAGCACAAGAAAGGTACTTTAGGAGGTTAAATCTTCAGACGGATTTTATAATATAGAGTTTTTCAATTAAGTTAACTTGAAGAAGTGGAGCAAGTTCGTCTTGAGATTAATTATATCGTTTTCAAAATGGATTTACACGATTAATGTACTCGTATTTGTTTTAATAACAGTAATCGGATTAGTTTTAAATATGTGAACGAGTCCCCGGAGGAAGGGTGAAATAAGTGAAAACTCAGGGCAATAATAAAGTTCTTAATTCAGGTTAGGTGAACGAGTACCGCGGGGAGGCAGGAGTCCCATTAGGAACTTCACCGGAGAAGTGTGAGTGAAAAGTAAAAAGGAACACTCGATTTCAAAGTCGGTAATAGCGCAGCCACCTCCGAGCTGAGGGAAAAAAGAAATAGATTTTATCTAATGGCGTCTGTACTATTTTAAAATTGAATTAGAAGACCCGAAAAGTCTAATTGTGCGACGCGGTTACACCGAGGTGCTACTCCTTCTCAGGCTGTCCATTCAATTGGTTAATGACCGTTGGATGAGTCTAATTTCATTCATAATAACACAAGAGACTTTTTTTGGTGGATTTTTTCCGTTTCCGGTGGACCGAGGTGGGTTTCAAGTGCCCTAGGAATAGACGAGAGTAGATGATTTCGTAG
Source organism: Polyplax serrata (assembly GCA_037055365.1). NCBI lineage: Eukaryota > Metazoa > Arthropoda > Insecta > Psocodea > Polyplacidae > Polyplax > Polyplax serrata. The sequence goes on along the minus strand of JAWJWE010000038.1, from coordinate 7,973,038 downwards.
TTGCACTTCTTCCGCATCGACTTCTCACGTTTCGGGGAAACCAATACATCCCGCGAGTGAAGTCTTCCATCGATTTAATATTAATATGTCGGTTTTGACAAGGTACCCGTCTCGTCAATTAAAGTTCATTAAACCGGTTACCTGGGTGTGTTTTTTCGGCGACGTGCACCATCGGAAGTTTCAAACTCCATCGAGTTGGCGCGTGAATAATTTAAGTATGAATGAGTCTCCGTGTATGCCACCGTTTACACAGATGAGCCGTTTTGCCGTCTGCTCTCGTTTCTGGAGACGTTTCGTCTATTAGACACTTCATTTTTGGTAATTAAGTAAAATTTCGCCTGGTAATTTCATCACTTGAACCGAACTTGGTAACTAACTTGGTAACTTGGTAACTGTGTAATTGATCGGTTGTAATATATAAAAATAAATAATAAATGATAAACCTATTTAAAAAAATTGTAAAAACTACAATTAATGTTGTACGTAATGTTTTGGTTCTAACTGTTGTTGGATGTTTTTCTTCTACTTGAAAACGTTTTTATCAGTCGTGCATTAGTTTTAGTGTCCTCTTAGCTTTGATTATTAGTATTTTTGCAATTTTAATAATGCATAATATTACCTTTGTGACGACTAGTTCAAGCCTACATGTAATGTCTTAAACCTAAATAAGTAAATTGTAAAAATTTTTATGTTAATGTTAATTTAGGTTATATGTTACATACCATAAATGCAATGTAATTAGGTAAATTTTGCTACACATAAATAATAACAGGTAAATAGGAAAGCAAAACTCAACGTAACAATTATATTTTTTCGATTAGAGTATTAATAAAATAGTTATTAATAGTCAAACTCAATAACTTGGGTGATTGTTTTGAGTTGATGGAAGAATTTAGTATATTAAATGATAAAAAACATTTAATAATATATTTTAATTAAATAATGAATAAATTAATTTTTTTTAACTTAGCTTAAAAATAGTGTGTTAGTGGTATTCCGGGTGTGTTGGGAACTAGTAGAAGCAGCGTCTGCTGGAAGCAAAGTGTCAGAGAACTTTAACTAGAATGTCACTTTATCGTTTCCTATTATTTTCACAAAGTTCTCTACGACGTCTGGCCTCAAGGCTGAAATCTCTCACGTCCTGACAGCCACACTTATTAATATTTTTACTTTTTAATTAAATAATTATGTACTTTCGCTTTCTTATTTGAATACGCTGAGCACACGAGTGCTCTTATTAGTGCGACGTTAATGTATGCACACGGGTAGGTGTGTACTCGAGCCCTTGGGAAACGAATGCAAATTTTGTATGAGTCGAATTGGCCCTTCACCACCACCACCACCACCTGTCTCGAAAAGTAGTTTTATGTGTTTTATGTTTTAGGTAGACGATATGATAAGTAACGTCTTTCGCGTTCTACTATCAAACCTGCGGCGTTGCAGTAACATCAACACCGGCATATCTTTCAGTATCTATTAACTGATTCAAATGACTGTTACAGTAGAGTTTAATTCTAATAGGAAAGCGAGAGAGAGAGAGAGAGAGAGAGAATTATGTATAGTAATTAAATGTCCGATTGCGTAGGAAATGAACAGAAGAAATCGCTTAGTCGAACGATCGCAATTAATTTTTATGTTTTTATTTATCTCCCGGTTAACTTCTGCCAACTTATTAACCAACGGATAATTAGTGTGAAAATAAAAGACGAGTTCGAAATTGATTCTAATCTGAAAATTAAATTAATAAATTGCGAAGGGGAAAGTTGGGTGAAATATAAAAAAAAAACGCCCTGACACGGGGGGGGGGGACTTTAATAAGTTTATCGACCAGGTTATTAAGCTATTTATCTAGTGAGTAAATGAACTCATCTGGTGGAGTTATGTAAGAGTCATTCGTCTCGCACGGGGACCTACATTAAGGATAATGATTATTAACGGGCACCAATTCGATGGGAAGCGCAGAAGAAGTTAATAAAAATAACACGGAGCCGTTAGGTCGACCTCGCTCGCTCCCTCCTAGGCGAAATAAACTTCTATTGTTGGTTCGGTTGCGAAAAATAAATAAATAAATAAAATAAATAGAACATGCCGGAAGACCAGGCACTCGGCCTCCGTCAAATGCGTACCTACGCGATTCACACGAATGTCATTGGAATATTTTATTATTCTCCTTTCGCGGCAGAAAAAATAAATAAATAAAATTATTTGTTGAATTCACAATAAGATTATTTATTGACTGTTACTAATAATTTACGGCAAGGTTGCACGGTTATTTGGTTACATGTATCGTTAATAACATTTTTTTTTTTTGCGTCTCAAAAACGAGAGCTCTCACGTGACAGAATGTCTATTGATGAACTATCATTGACTATTTTATTATGTACGAAATAAATTGGACGCTAAATAAATCTTATTCCGGGTGTTCACCTGTGCTCCGAGGCGGTTTTATTACTTCAACCACAACTTCTTTTTCTTTATTTTTATTTTTATTTTTTTTTCAGGTGAGTACACCCGACTTTCGTGTGTGCCAGAAACAAGTCTCCCGAAGAAGAGGTGAGTCGGATCACCGGATAGATCATGGCCGGGTACCTGTGCGAGCGAAATGAACGGTAATAAAGTGAAATTCGATACAGTTAATAACTTCACCCACCTCACACGCCTCCCCCTCTCGCTTCCGTCCCCGTTCCCCAAAATTAAAGTCAAGACGAATAATTACAAGAAACGGGTTACCGGGAAGAACCTGAATGATGTAAGAACGTAGGATTTACCCGAATGGTTACCTCAATTAATCTCATTAATATTGAAATTTGATTTATGAGAGACGGGCGAAGGCTCAAACTTTGCACAGCCTCTCGTCCGTTCGACCTTTTTCGCGACCTTTTCAATATTCGCACGGGGGGCAGAATCCGAGGACTTGATCTAATGCCGTGGTAATTAAATTGAGTGGATCGAACCTGACCGGGGGTGTGCAGCTCGAGTCAAACCACCTCGCCAATTTATTATATATACGTGAAGAGATTTATATTTATATGCGTAAGGTATGTTAGGTCTTTGTAATCTTTCTTAATAAAAATACGTACCTATGGTAACGTATTGTCGTAAGATCTACAACAATACGTCAAGAGAGACTGTTATTAATTCGTAAGATGGAGCATGTGCAAGTTCCAGCTGACCACAGCCCTCCATTCTCTAGTGAAATGTATGAAATGAATCTGTATAATTTTTTTAGTGTATATTCTTTATTTAGGTTTAATCCATTGAGGTGTACAATATGCATGAACGTTTAGTAATGGGTCAATTTGGTTATGGTCATTGACAATATTGATTGAAGTTACAAAAATAAACCTTATATAAATTTGTGGTATATATAATTAGACGTACAGTTTGTAGGTGTTGATTATTGAAATGCAAATTTTTTACGTTGAAATTTTTATTTTTGAGTACCATTAGTTGGTTACATATTTAAAGAAGTTGCTTCTTGCATTTTTAAATGATTTATGTATTTTATAATTGTTTTCAATTTCGTTCTGTTGAAATTATGAATGATTGAAGTGGATAAATTATTGTTTTAAATGAATGTCGCAAGGTATGTTTATCAGATGCCGGCTATTTATTTACGCTCATTCACTTGTCTTCTGCACATGTAACACAGCAGGCTTTTCTACGAGGCATCCTTTTCCTATACCTCTATGGGATTTCAACTTCTACTACTTCAACACATTCCATCGATTATGTTCAAATAATACATGACGTACAGTATGTTTTTTGGCAGAAAATCTATATAAGTAGATATGAATAAGTAAATATTTATTTTAGTACATAAGTTGGTGAGTTGTACCTGTGTGGTACTAACATGCTAGCACCGGATAGTGATTATTCAGTCTGTATGAAATGTTATGTTATTAAAAGTATTTATTTTATAATTTTGGATTCTATTTTACTTGGTTTTGTAGAACACGTACAAGTTCTAAGCCAGGAGTCTGTATATTGGAGAACTGATGAATTGGTTTATTGATAATAATATATTAGTACCCGATACTAATCTTCGGTACTGATAAGGTATTGAATATTTAGTATCAGGAATTCAGAATAAATTTTTTTATTATAAAAATTACACTTTTCCAAAGGTCTTTTTGTGTGTGTAATTCTTTTGTGGATACTTTGCAACTTGTGAGACGATTCCAACAAGTACGCGTGCGTGGACGTTCGATTTATCCGGTTGGTAAATGTTAAAAACAAAAAATGAATCGGAGTTGTTGATTGTTTGTTTTGTTGAGTTGGAAAACAAAACTTTTTACACAAAAGACAGTCGTGTGCCAATGTTAACTAAGTAAACATTGCTAAAATGAATTTCGTTCGATTTCGACTGAATGCGAAACGTACATGTGGTAGCCGCCACATCCAGGCGAACGTCATCGGATGACTCGTCGGGGAGGACAAGGAAGTGATGCAGAATCCGTTCAGAGGCAACAGGTAGCAAATACGTGTCCTACGTACACCAGACGCAAGAGTCAGAATGACCGTTTGGCACGTCCAGGAGAGAACTCACTCGGGGCTGGTCCACGTCCACCGCGACAGGGTCAGAAAAACGTCACCGCCGACCGGGTAAACCTGGAGACGTCTCTGAACATAGAAAGCAAATACGTTTCCAAGCCTTTCACAGGAAATGTCGTATATTGCTTCATTGTCCACCATAAAGGCACAATTCTGTTGATTCATTGTGCTATGTGTTGTTGGTACGGCGTTGTAGGCCGTACCATACGACAGCTGCCGGACACCTGAGGACCCACAGCGAGTTTGGGCCTGAGACAAACGAATAGACGACGTCTGAGACATTAATTCACAGTGTTCGTGTGCAAACAGATGCCTGTGTCTCATGTTACAATTACTACTATGTACTAGTAGTATGTATTTAACTGGTGATAACCTTTTTTATAAACTGTTACTATTCGTAGTTGTGATGGGAATAAGTTGGGTTATTACAATATAACGGCTTTTTAGCATATCAAGATTTTTATGTCAAGGATTTTACGTGCATGTTTATAAGTTCTCTTATGTATTTAAGGTTATGAGAGCTGATGTTGATGTAGCAGTAGGTGCAACTCATTTTTCACGGGGACCGGACGACGAGATGGAACCTGCCCCCTTCCACCGGATTGGAAGTGTCGAACATTCACAAACTGAAAATCAAAATTTCTCATATTTATTTTGTTCACTTGCCACCATGTTCGACGTGTCACATCGGACGCTTTCTCATTTCGTTCAATCAAAAGCAGAACTTTTTTTTCCTCTGCTTGGAACGTACACGTCCTATACGAATCGGGAGGCGGAAAGGAGTGAAAAGTTTCATGTAGCTTATGGAAGATCAAGTTGCCTTTTCCGCGAATTCCGGGCGCTTATATCGGTAATTTATTAATAGAATCACCGGAAAATGTACTTTCTCCCACTAAATAAGTGGGTTGCCAATATATAAAGAGTTCCGAGAAGTTTTCCTCCTCGAACAGAACCTATACAGTTACATTTAAAGTTAGTCTTTCGCTTGAGTACGTAGCAGTTTAATATATCTCGTAAAGAATTACGTATAAGTTATTTGTTGAAGTACATAAAAACAAAGTATACGCATAGGTATGTACAAAAAAACGAGAAGTCGTAGCCGGAGGGACGTAAAGCCAGGAAAATACCGAGGAAGAACATCTACAACACGAGGACGTACAATTAAGTTTCGTCGGTCCGCGAAACACTTCAGAAGTTGAAGTCTCCCTTCACCGTCAAAGGATTTCTTACACTCAATCGAAACTAAATTCGGAAAAGTTTATTCACCAAACATCAAACTAAAGTGATCAAATATTAAAGTTGAATTTTGACTAATGGAATGTTTTGCAAATATCAAAATAGGAAACCATATTTGGTCTGAGGAAAGGAAAATTGCAAAATGGCGTCGGCGGTCGTTCAAATTAAATTAACGTGACGAAGTACCAGGTGAATCAAAATGTCCGATCGAAATCTCGAGTTCATGCTTCTGCAAAAGAAAATAAATAAATGTTATTAACATATTATTAACGGGCTCGGTATGTGATCGAGAAAATGACATCGTCGTGAAAGCTGGTATTATTATGTAAATGCACGCAGGAGTATTTACATATCGGAACGGGTTTGCCAGGCGGTGTGACCGGGGCAGAGGCGCACCTATTAACTAATAAATAAATAAAATTAAAAATCAACGGCTCAGTGTGTTGGCTTTAACACGCGTCACACGGCGCTTAATGCAAGAATGAAATTTTGGTTTCTCCGAGGATTTTTGGATTGCACGACTTATGTACACATATTTCAATATTTTTAAATTCATGCGGAAGAACGTGTGGATACATATATGTACATAGAATTTAAGGGCTTAGGCAGACTGTTTTTCGTTTACCCCTGAACATCCTGCCCCCATTTTTGTCAACTGAAAAATTCTGTGGAGTGTTTTACGGGCATGTGTTCGATAACGGGGAACTACGGACAAATATAATGTGGATAAATATTTAAAGAATATACAAAAACCAATCAAAAAAAAAATACCTTTTTTCAATATATTAATGGTTTAAATGACTAAAAAATTGAAAATAGCCCCTGTTAGAACTTTCTATTCAAGAAACATAAAGGAATGCCACGTGCTGTATATTATCAGTTGTGCGTATGTATTATTAGTACACCACATAGTTTTAAGTTTTTTTAAAAATTTATTTAACTTACCGATATTATGCATAATAATTACAAAGAATAATAATTAAGTAAAGGAGGCAATCCATAGATGTCTATTTTATATTTAATATAAATATTTTTATACATCTTTGTATCAAATATCTAAGCACTTTAATACTTTCGATTAACTCCTAGAAGCGACTAAATAAAACTATAAAATTTAAATAAGTTGACCTATTAAAACTTATACGAGGCATGTTGTTGAGTCACGCTGTGTAATTTTTATATCGTGGAAGTCTGAGTTAATGGCGTTACTTAATGTACTCAGTTTATACAAGTTATTAAAGTTATCAAAAAATATATGCATTGAATATTATAATATTTTCACTGTACTCATGGGGACTTCACTTTAAAAATTATTTTGTTCAAGGGTTTAATTCAGGCAATGTACGGATATGGAGCGTCAGTATTCTTCCCAAAAATAAAAAAAAACAAATAAATTATTACCTATTCAAAGAAAGCTCTTAATTATAATAACAAAAAGTTACAGAACGTGCCCTACGATCTCCCTACCCATTAATTTTTATAGTTATTAAAGAGAACTTTGCTATTCAATAATGTTAAATAATAACCCCCCAAAACACATTTCCTTTGAAAAATTACATAGTTACTTGCGTAACTAGCTTGTTTTGGATAGAAATTGTTAAAAAAAAATAAATGAAAATTTATATTTATAAATTTATATAGAATGAGACATAAGATGGTTCGAATGTGAAAGAGCCCGAATTACATACAAATTCTTCCCAGTAAATATCAAAATGAAATTAATGCATAAACACTTAGAATTAGATTACTTCAAACAGTTCACTTCCTAACGGGTCACGGGAAATTCAAACAGTACATAAATATGTAGTGGTTCTGACGCAAGGCTTATGGCCAGTTAGAATATGTAATAAATTTATTGTAATAATTATAATAAATAAATAAATTATGTAACATACAAAAAAGGGTTCGTTGAAACAACGGTTTCTTGTATATTAAATTTGCCTATGTACACAAAAGTATATGTATTTGTCATGGCTATACTATGGCAGTACAGATTATATGAGTATATACAAACTTATGTGAATGAAATGTGTGATCTGACGTAGAATTCAGAATTTAGATTTAGTTGTTCATCCCCACACCGCTGCCTCTGTATGCGAACATATTTATGTGGAGTTTTTAAATGTTTAATAATAAAACGTGGCTTCTCCGAGACGGCGGGAGTACGTCGTAGCAGGAGTTGACAGTAAAATACTTAAAATATAATTCAATGGCGAAGGGGTGGTTTAAGAAGAAAAAGAAGAGATCAGAACGAGATCTGATTTTAATCTGATTCATGTGTCTGATCACTTAGTTGCGAGTAGTACACCTGATGGGCAAATTGCCGGTGGCAAATTCCACTTTAAATAAAAATGCTACATAAACGCAAACGCGTCATTGAAATTTATGTAAAATGTACGAAAGTTTTTATTTTTCAAGATGGCGGACGACAATTAGAAGGACATGAGAAGATGTCACGTTGACTGTTTATTTAATTTCGCCTTATTTTTATGTACATAATGAGAAAGAGAGAGAGAGAGAGAAAGAAGGTGGAGGGAAGACATGACACTTTGAAGTGTTTTAAAGTTTTTTAATAACTTTGGCGGTCATAATTTATAGATTTTATTTTCCGGGCAGGTGCACACTCGCTTTAGGTTCACTTCAGACGATTTTACATTATTGGGCGTTAATAAGTTTTGAAAATATCGAAAGGCTTAACATAAATAAGTTTCTCTTTTAAAAAAAAAATAACTCGAGTTTTTATGCTGCCATTTAGACATCAAACTTAACTCGGGATTTTTCCAATTGTCTCGCGAATTTAATCATTCGATATCTGACCGTCGGAGACGATAGTTTCCCCGATAGTTTTCCATCTCCAGCCAGAACCGTTTCCATTTTGTTTAATTATGTGTTTATTTACACACTTGGGTTGGAGGCTTCCAACTTGTTTTATTACATCATTATGCGAATGATGTATTGATTGCGAGTTCTGCCTTTAAAAATAATAATAATATCTATAATTATAATTTTAATGCTTTTCAAGGATGGAACTTGTGGACGGGAGTGTCTCGTACTGAAATTGTTACCGGATTGGTAACTTTTATGTATGTAATAATAGGCTCAGTCACCAGTAAAAGGGTGTGCTCTATGTGTAGAGTTAAATAGGTTGCTTAGCTATGAGGCAGACAGAACTAAGATCCAATGAGGTGCACCCAAGAGGAGCAATGTAGTTCCCCACAATACAATTTTAAATACAAATATTTGATGGTGCAGTGCACTGTATATATTGTTGAGTATCAGTGACGGCTCGTGTTGTCCAATATTTGGAGTAGATTGTTGGGGCAGTGAGAAAGCCTCCTCCATTCCCGGCAGACAACCCGCCGCGGCTTAATTACAGAAAATTTACGTCGACTCGAGATGTCAAACGTGGACCGGTGAGAAATATCCGCGGAGAAAAATCCGTCGCCGATCAGTGTTTGATGTACGCTGAAGTCTCTGAGACGATCAATCACTCGGAGTTGAACATAATCGGCGAAATCCGAGACTCGACCGAGCTCCGGAACGCTGACAAGAAGCCAAAGAAGTGGAAAACCTGTTCCGGCCGGGTGTCATCTTTCCAGAAAGAAGAAGGAAACCGGAGAGTTATGTGTACATGGTCGGGCACTTGAAATGAAACGTAAATGAATATGCGATTGTGCGTTTTTTAGAAATTGTACCCTGCTAAGTACTGAGTACTACTACCAAGTAGTTGTAAAAGACACTGTAAAAGACACATCAGTATATTTTTGTACTCTCGTGTTGTATATACAACCTATATACCATACATATTATACATAGATATTTCACTATTTTAAACGTATGAACTAGACTTATGGTCACTTCGATGTATATAATTATAATAAAAAGTATATACCTTACTTACAAATGTATATACCTAAAAAGAATTATTTCAAGCTGGGTAATCATAAACTAAATTATGAAAATAATCACGAAACAAGAAGTGTCCTTCCGAATATTTACTTTTACAACAACTAGCAGTCGAGTTAAAAAAATAAAATATACTCTATATTATTTAATATTAAGTCTATTGACCACTTATTAACGACTTTATGAGACGGACACGAACATTGTTATTTGTAAATCGGTTTTTACTACAATCTTTTCTTTCATATTTCTATTATTGATTATTAATTAATTGAGAAGATGTAAATAAGTTCAATAAGGCGGAAGTTTCTAATTCAAATAGAAATGCATCAAAAAACGTATACAGTTTGTTATATTTAAAGAACCATTAGGTGGTGCAATCTATGTATATTATGTATCGGTATCGGTTGCTTAATATTCCACATAATAGTTTCTTCTTATTTTAATGTTTTGTTGATGCTAGACACAACTACTAGACCACTAGGTTACTCTACTAGTTTGGTTTTTGTCAGTAAATTAACTTCCGGGGCAAACGTCCAACACCCCACGGCTGCTTCGTCCACTTTAGCTAAAATAACTTGAGGCCTGACCTGACCATTTGTACTTCCGGTTTGTCTTCATCAAAAAAAAAATATTTAACCCATAGGAAAAATTTTTTTTCTAGTATTTTTTGTAAATTTTGTTTTGGGTAACCCCTGGAAGACCCTGAGGGCCCCGCTTCTTTCCAATCTCTTTGATTGTTGGCAAAACACAAAGACAAAAACGGTTTACTTCAATTTCAGTTATTTAATTTTGTTTAGGGCTCGCATGGCGTCCGACACACGTGACTTTCACTTTCTAAAAAAAAATTATTTTTTTCCAATTAGCAAGGGAAAAAGTGGCGTTTGCGGTGTCCCCTCGCCGGAATTACCCGGGGAAGTACCGCCGGTGGTGTCGACATTTTGCCAAACGGGTACCAACGCGTAATTATTTTCTGATAGCAATTTTCTATTTTTTTTTTCTCGCCTTGCCGAAGCATAAATTATATGTGTTATTATTGGTTTAATGATTTTTCATGTTTGTAGTGAGGTTAATCGTGGGATTTGTAATTATTGGAAAAGTAGCACGTGGTCGTCCGTGACCGCAGCGAGAGAATTCACGGGACACCGTTCAGTCGTGAGCAAGGATGTTAGTTGCGATGTTAACTCAAATATCCACGATTGCTTCTCGTTAAGTTCACAAAAGGGCTATGTACCGATTTACATAAATAGTGGCATGAAACTAATAACCGATAGACTACACAGGGGTCCAAAGGGTAGCGCTGAACAGTTATGGAGTTAACTTAAATATTTACACTTGTTCGGTGTTGGAGCACTTGGAGGGTGGAAGTACAGCAGGCTAATTATATTTAACTTATGTATAGACAGAGCCATGGAACTTTAATACAACTAAAACCCATAAACTTTAAGGGACACGGAAAAAAATTTTACTTAAGAAAATTATTAATTACATTTATTTTAAAAGATGTATAAAAATAATTTATTGCTAGAATTGTAGTAAACCAGAAGTACATTCAAGTGAGCTACATAAAAAATAAATCTATGTACGTCTTGTGCTACTTTGTGTCATCTCATATGCATAACACACCGTATATATGACTTATTTTTTTATTTTAAAATTATATATTAGAGTCACACGAAGGTATCATATTCACATTACATATTTTTATGTATACTTGATCATTATTTATTTTGTACTACATTAGGTATTATATTATTAATGCACATGTAACTTGTTTTAAGTATTACTTATGTATTGTGATATTATCAAAAATTATAGTACCGTCGTAAGAATTATATGAATTTCAATACTTAAAGTTACTATACTACACAATACCACACTAGCCACTGAAATAAGTACAGTATAATTATACATTTCCAGGGAACTTTACTGGTCTTAATAGTTTTTATTTACTTAATAAATATTAATTCGTATAATTGATTACGTAGGAGTTCCAACTGGCTTTACGCCTCCTGTCAGAACTTACCACTCTGGTTAAAAGGTAACTCCGGGTTAGCGTCAATCATTAATAAGTGAAATAAATTTTATTTGTGCTCGCTTTACTTGGGATAGTAATGAATGTAAAAAAATTTAAACATTGTAATATAAATACTCATGACTCATTCTGTATGTGGCAGGCTGTCCGAACAGAAACTCCGTTTTTGATTTATCTGACGAGATGTGATTACATGAATTAAGTGAGTTGAACGCGCACTTTGATTCAAGACTATACATAAAGTCAATAGAAGGACTGAAACGTTTCATTCAAACTGGAATTTTTTGCAAAATGTTTTCTTTTGCATGCATGTCCTCCATGCATTTATGTTTATTATGTAATGTATGCATTTATGTATCTAGTACGAATTGCAGATTTTCTTCGATTTGGGTTGTCGATTCTGTCAGCTGCTCTTGGAAGATAACCAAAAACTCTTTTGTGTAGTAAATAATTTTCGAGGGGTACGATCAGATCACTAGCGATCTCACACCTCAGTCGATTACTTACTAACTCATGTAAATCTATTTATGCTGCGTGCAGTAAGATTAATAACATCTCGTAGGTTTGTATCAGGTTCACATATCTCAAGGACACACACACACACACTCGTTTAGTATGCATATACTGAACTACACATTAATTTATGTAACTATGTATGTATATCATCTTATCACGATCGACATTGACTTTCAACAAGGAGTTTGACGAGTGACATAAAATTTGTAAAGCTCTTTATACGGGTGGAACGCAATCCGTGACGACAAAAAAATATAAGAAATTTGGTATTAACACATTTCGAGTCTTAGTATAAGTCAAAATCGTATATATTAAAAATTTTAGATTTTAATCTACGTGTCTTTAATTCTTTTGAGCATTGGTGAAGGTATGTAGTCATTACCTACCGCGTTGTGTTTGCAGTTGACAAGTTGAAGAACTTCAAGGTGCAACTCAAAGTACACACCAATTATTTTCGTTACATAAAACGTCCGAACAGATTGAAAGTTAATAATTTGAAGTCTTATTAGACGCATTTATCTGTCAGCGGTTTCCTGTGAGTTCGTACGAGAGGACCGAGGACGCGTCCCAGGTAACAAATCGAGTTCTGCGTTGTTGTTGTTGTGGTGCCCCCTCGAATTTGTTTTAACAACGTGTCCGTTAAATAAACGCGTTGAGAAGTTAATGATAGAGTAAGGGGAGACGAGGGACTAGGAAGATGTGAAAACTATAAGGTATCTGATTTTAAACGTCCGACAATTTGTCTAGTCTCATTTTCTATGACCGGCCGTGATGTGAACCCGGCCGGACCCGCCAAAAAGGAATGAAAGAATTTCAAAAGCCATCGGACGAGTTGAAGGGGAGCAAAAAATCAGTAAGAAAAAAAAAATAAAATAAAATAATTCAGTGAATGGCGTGAATGAAAACTGGACAAGCGTAAAGTCGGCCTCGGGCTCAAATTAATTTCTAACCGTAATGTTAATTCATTTGTTTGAGGTACAAACTTGTCTACCGGACCTCTACATCCGACTAGTTTCGAAATAGTTTAAGTATGGCCGCTCGCACTATCAACAGAGTCCGCGTTTAATAATTTCACGTATCACACTTTACGGCGTGTTTAATGGTACGCCGTGGAAGTAATTATTAAACGCGTTTATTAATATTATTAACGCCGTTATTTGCGCTTGTACGGTGTCCCACTACTTATTGTTCTGTCCTAATTCGGTTAGGTACTGCTCGAAGAATCGCGAGAATTTTAGCAAATTATGAGTGTTTTTCTTACACCCGTTTTGTTATTATATATAGTTGCTGCATGTTGTAATTATTCATAATTTAATATATGTATAATTTATTAAATTTCAACTTACGCAAGCGGTTGGAGGGTTTTATTTTGCGGTTGCATTGTAACTGCAGAGCCGTGAATTGTTTGGGGTGTACGACGAGCACAGGCGTTGACTGAGATCTGCCTTATGATCAGTGTAAGATCTTGTCGTTACACCTCCTGGAATTGTGCTGGTAATATAGTAAAGGGACGCTCTCGATAGGCAACTATGTGCAGACCAAATTGCAGTTAGTGATAGCGTGTCCTTGATCAAAGAAATGAAGTAGATCTTGATCGGCAAGATGAACTTTGGTCGCATGTCTCAGGTGATCGTATCATATTATTGAGACTATCCAAGATTGTCCACGGCGCAGTAAAGTCTATAATGTTCTTTGTATACAAATATATGTAAATAAAAATCATATTTGGGAGATGAGAAACTCATTCAGCGGTTAAACATGTGACGTTATAATATGATGAAATACCGTGAACAAACACTTGATACAAAAAACTACACTTTCTAGTTGCTACTAAAAAAATTATATAGTTTGTAATATAAAAGGTAAGACTATTAATATTAATTAATTATATAAAAATGTAGCTACAGAAAATGTTGCATCAATTTATAATAATGTTAACAAACAAACGTTTGCTGAATATTTGAGAAACATAATTACAACATAAATGTATAATATAATAGTATAAGTACGAGCAAATAGGTGAAAACTATATTTATATTTTTAATATCGAAACAGTGGGCTTTAATATTATAATAAAAAAATATATATTTACATAATACTGTGTTATGCTACAATATATTAAGTATTATGCATAATATTAGCACACTTTAATGTTTCGGTTCCTAATTAGGAAGGCGGTGTTTTCTGTGTTTTGTAACATTTAATTGAAGTAATTTTTTACAGTGACAGAATGTTCTGTACGGTTCAGGTTCATCCGTACCTTTTTTATTCCGTAACATGCGACAGTTGGAAGAAATTAAGTAGAACGACACACTCAATGAATTTATTCTGCGAAATCATGGCAGGTGCACCTGTACCCGAACTTGTCGGTCGTTTGGAATGTTTCATGTACGGAGGTCCATCAAGGAGACCGGCGATGTCTCTGTACTTACTCTGTACGGAGACGATGTCCCGAAGAAATATGACCCGTTTTCGTGGGGTAGCGGTAAAAACCACCGGGGACCTCGCGTGGAACTCGCAAGAAAACAAGTTCAATATAAATCTTTTCTGCTTCAAATAGTTTTTTGCGGGTAATGCGCATTTCAGGGGCAATTTCATGCCAGCCCGTAAATTTCGGGGCGCTGCCATTACAACGAAAACTGTGAAGTAAAACGACCGGAATGCCAAGAGTCGTGGCGGTAGTGTGAGTGGCAAAACCCGTGCACACCCTAAAAATACGCAGGAGTACACATTTGAATAATTTTATTTTGTTGTTAGGATCGGTCATCAAATATTTTTCCCCACCCAAGAAAGGTTCTTTCCATGGAGTAGTACCCGTTGCCGTGACATAGGAACTCACGCATCATCCTTTAATTTTCCTTTTGTCGGATGATGAGCTTCCTTTTTTTCCTTGTGGTCCGACTCCATACACGACAAAATGTTTATGTAATAATGTACTAAGGTGTTGGTTACCAGGTCACTACGGGTATCTGGTCGTGGCTAACCTCCTGCAGACTAACCACTTCTTCTCTGTGTATATTCTCTGTACACAGAGACTACACATTTTTCCCTGTCTCAGTCACTGAATCATACGCTGTATAAAAACATCGTTGTTTATGTACGAGTTGCTTATTTATGTACTGTAAAATATTGCTTTTGTATTCGTATTTATTTTATGTTACGTACACATACAAGTTGGGTTTCTAATGGTGCGTACGGCTTCTTTTTAATTTCGGGTTTCCCCGTTTTTGTATTAAATAAATAAGTTGTGTTCCAGCCGTTCCTTGTGGCTTATTTTGTGTATTACGTCTAAATGTTTTACATGTGTACTCTTTTAGTGCGGCGGTACATTAAATATGTTACATAATTAATGCATATGTATATATATTCATGTGTTGTGTTACATGAATTTTAATTTATTATTTTTGTTAATTATTTATGTGTTTATTTTTTTAATTAATTATTGCAGCAATCAAGGCAAAACGTTTCACGTATACGTCCCAAGGAGTGTAAGGCTTTGTTGCTTTTAAAATTATTTGAGTGCAATTAATATTATTAATGAAATGTAAATAAGAATTAAGTTAATAAGTTAATTTAATAAAAAAATTAAATGTAACTTTATAGCAGAATTCAGAAGGCATTTGGAACAATATAGTTCCGCACATAGATTACTTTTTAAATATAATGCTTACAAAATGTTAAAAAGAAATAATAATAATAATAATAATAATAATAATAATAATAATAATAATAATAATAATAATAATAATAATAATAATAATAATTAGTACTATTAAACAGTTAGTTACTTTGAAATTAACACTTGTGTATATTTGTTTTGCTATGTAGCTGTCAGTAAGTTCGGAGACTTCAGAGACTTACGTAAGTGCCCAACTAACGAATTTATTAGTAAGTCATTAGTATTATTAATAATGTGGTTGATTTTGATGTTTCCGTTGGTAGTTGAGTAAAGTGAGGGAGCGACACGACAATTTTTGCTAATTTTTTTCTCGCGACTTTTGTCCGTCAAAGAAAAAATGTATTTCACCCATTGTGAGAGGCACGACGAGAGAAAAGATGGAGTCTAGGCCTTGCGGGCACGTTTTCTCTGAATAATTTATTATCTTTAATCTTCTTAATGTTTCCCGCAGCCATACGTTGAATGCTCTCCTTCATGACTCGGCGACGGTAATTTCGGGTTTGTCCTCCCTGCACGCGGAAAACGAAGAAAAGAAAATAGCAATCAATGTAAATAGGATTAATAAACGCGACAAGTGTAGTCTCCGGGAACACCTGTTGTCTCACAGGAGCGAGTGAATATTTGAAGAAAATGTCTCTCTCTCTCTCTCTCATACACACACACACACACTTTTTTATGACTCTCCGTCGACAATGCCAATGAAATATACATATTGTAAGGTGTAGTAGTGGTGTGTTGTCATTTCCTGTTACAAATACCAGATTTATTACTAACCAGGTTAACTCCGCTGTAAACAACAAGTAGGTGCAGCCTATAAATTAACTAACGACATTAGGACGGATAACACTTATACTGTACGTATAAGAACAATTCTACTTTATTTCATCAATATATTTTATATACACGTCGCAGTTTACAAATGAACTCGAGAGCGTAAAACACGATAAAGCGTAGGAAATAAAATAATTAAACTTTATTAAGAGCCAAAGAACTCGAGCAAGTTTATGTGCACATATTTATGGTTTTATAAGTCTCTTGGTTTGAACTTTTTTAGATTCAGTTAAATATAACATAGAATGTAATTAAATATAAAGTATGCTAACATTGAAAGTTCCATACTGGTGTTGTATATAGTTTTTTATTATTTCAACACATTATATTTTAATATGAAGGGAAGCAGGTGCGCAACACTCCGTCTGTCTGATCATCGATCGATCAAAATTCAAGTGAATTTAGGTGTAGTGAACTGATACTACTGCTTTTTTATACTTTAGATACATACAACGAAGAAATTGTGACCATTTCTTGTATTTGAACTGTTACTCTTTAGTGACTACACGCTCAAACAAAACTGTTAAAGTTAAACCAACTTAAGTAAACATAAAAGGTGATGACCAGATTTGAAAAGTGCAACAATTTCCAATTTATTCTTATTTTAAATTAACAATTATTTATCTATCAGTACAAATTTATACATAATTGCTTATATTTTTATAGAAATTGTAAAGAAAACATGGTTGCAGAATAAGTTTATGTCCTGGTGTTAATAATATAAAAGGTCGGGTTGTGTATTTAAACTTCTCAACGACTTTCAATGATGCTTTGTTACATTCAATGAGCCTTATTTTTTGTATATTATTAAATATATGTAAATGAAAAAGTCTAGATAAAAAAGAAAAGTTAAAGAAAACTTACAAAAATATTTAAATAATTTATTAATTTATACAAATATTATATATGTTTTTATGTCTGCTTGAATAAATACGTCGATTACCAGTAGTTTCAGTAAAGTTACGTAAAATTCAATTATTTTAATTTTATAGCTGGAACAGTAAGTTGTGGAAATGTACGTCCATATATGTAACATAATTATTTATTAACTGTTGCCCTGGTATTTGCAGGTAGAACTTGTCTCATCTCCTGCCTAATCAATTTACCACCTATGTCTGTTTTTTGTCCGGAAATGATTTGTGTTTCTAGGATTTGTGCTGTTGAGAAAGTTTTCTAGGGTTCTGGCTTTCTTCCGTACTCCTCTGCTCGACATTGTTTGCCCGCCTAGCGTCTGTTGTCAAGGTTCGTTTTGTCTCCTAGGTTTTAGTATACTGTATAAGGGTAGTGTAGTACTGCGTATGACGTTTCTTTGGGTTTTACTCTGACTACGACCTAGTTAAAGCGTTTCGCCGTGGTCCCGTGTTAAGTTCCACGTCGGGTAGGAAACTAACCGGGTCAGTAAAACACCAAAGGGAATCAGAAACTATCATAACGAGGAATTAAGATTTTTCGTTGGAATTCTCCGTTTCTCAATTTATTCGGTTTATTGTTCTTTGTCATGCCACCGTGCAATTAGTAAGGGATATTTTCCTGGAAAAAAATCCCGGGTGTACCAAATAGTTTGTTACTTGGCGATTCCGTGTTTATCAATAGAATGTAACACGTCTCGTGGAAGTGTACGGATTCAAAAATTTAAAATGGGCTTACCTGAATGGCTTTCACGTAAATTTCGTTTGTGTATTTTGCAGAGAACTCAGTACTTGTAGTGAATACTTTTGTATAAGTTGAGTGTTTCGGGAACCCGTGAAGGTGAAAATAACATGAAATTTTGTGACGTATTATTAATCAATTAATTACTATATTAAGAGCGGGAAATTTTAGAACAGTACCTGACCCATTTCAATATTTTACGTAGTCAAGTCTGTTCCTTGCGTCAAGGCCAAGAAGTTGATGATGTTGACCTCATACTCATCGGTGGACATCAGACAAAAGTACCCCATGGACAAACACAATTATAAAAATATATATAGAAAAATTTTGAAAATGTCAGGCACTGTCCTAAGGAAATTTACATTTTGAAGAATGGCAAATTTTATTAATTAATCAAAATTACTCTCAAATTGAACCGAAAATACTGTTACGTTACATAACTAAGGTTTGTAATTCGGACATGAGACCTAGAGGCCAGTTTGTTTAACTAGTATTCAATCTATTATTACAATTACTACAATTAAAAATAATTAAAAAAGAACCTATTTAATTTTCTGTATTATTAACTATATCATGCAAATTACAGAAAGTGTACTCCTTTCACATTATTTACGTAAGAAATTATTTAAATAATTACGAATCGACGCGTTCACTTTTGTAATATTACACGAAGTAGAGTAACATAAAAGAATTGATAAAAACATAATAGAATAATCACTCGGTACCATTGTTTTTCGATTAAGTAAGTCCACGACACGCACCATCGTTGACCTCTGTCAATTCACTCGAAAATTACGTGGCCATAAAATAACACGGAAGGCCGGAAAATTTAAAGTCGTCGAGAGGGCGTCGGGTAGGAGAATAGAGAAATAATAGTCGAATAGACACAATGAAAAAAGAAACATTGCGATATTTACGGTGAGCTCCGAAGCGACACTTTAAAGTTTGGTAAATCGAAATTTGATTTATTAATAATAACACGTATAATTTTCCAGGGGTGTTCGAAAGGTTCCCTCGAGCTTTCAGTTTCTCCAAAAAGAAGAAAAAAAAAGTTTAATCGGTTCTAAGTGAAAGAGAGTTAAAAAAAATTTGAGTTATAATCGGCTTTGATGATGGCTCAGGCGAAAGAGAAAAATGATATTCTTCCGCTAGAAATATGCCAGTTGAAACTTTTAAAGTAGCATTTGGCATTTCTCTGCTTTAAAAGCTCCGAGCTTTTGACTCTCTCTCTCTCTCTCTCTCTCTCTCTCTCTCTCTCTCTCTCTCTCTCTCTCTCTCTCTTTTACACCTCCTCTTGCCGTTTGCCCGGATAAAGATTTAATTTGAATCCGAATTTGCTCTTATGGATTTCAAACGGTCTTGGATTTGGTTTAAACCGTCGGGAAGGTCCTCGGGGAAGACAGGGAGAAGCCAACCTTTTACCAGGATGAATCGATTTCTGCCTGTTTTTTTTTGTTTTATTTTTTTTTAATGGGAGGGTATTGTTTGAATGAATTTTGACGTTATATTAATGAGCAGTTGTGCAGTTATTATTAACTTCGTTGATGGAAACCCTGTTTTATACCACGGTTGTATATTTTTATTGTGCTGTGTCTCAACTTGGCTCTTGTAGTGCTGATTAAGGCACACTTCTTATTAGCTCTTACACCGTATATATAGTTAAACGTCCCTTTACTGGAAGCACTAAGAAAAGTGCAGGATTCTCTAAGTGTAAATTGAACAATAAGGGAATGAAAATATATATACAATATGATAAAGGTGTAAAAGCCCGGGAGGTTGTAACTTTTATAATAACTGGAACGATTCCAGTAATGTTATTTTCATTTGTGGTAACTTAGTTTATAAATAAATATAGATATTTACATAAATGCATACATAATATATAAATATAATATATATAAATAAATGTATATAGATTAATACTTATATTTTGTATGTGGTTCTACAGAGTTCTACACGTATTGTAAAATAAATGTATGTAGAGTAGTAGAGGAGAAATAGTTGCGACTAAATTTGCTTTGGAAGTGTAGCTGTTTGTTACATTTATGCAAAGGCTACCAAAACAATGTTAATAAACATAGTTAGCCCTGTAGTTCAATTTTATTGGCTAGTGTAATAACTTCCAATAGTTTTGTTTTTATTTTAATTCAGCAGATTAATGTCACGTACATGTTCTACAAAATTTTACTTGTCCGATATCTTATTATAATAATGAAAACTTTATTGATATTAAATTGTCACGGTCGTAGTGCGAACGGATCACTGCAAATGAAGAAAGACTCCTGCCATGCATAAAATCAACAACCCATCAATAATTGATCCTTCCTCAAATATATAATATACCATAAAAGGTGACAATCACATTAAGTAACATAGTAAATAAGAGTCGTTAGCTTGGTCCTATTTATTAAAAGTTTATTAATGCGACACAAGAATTTATGTATAAATAACTTCCGTTTCAGAAACTATTTTAGCTGTGTTCACCACAACGTATCCATGTGTTGATTTATTACCAATTTTCACACTCTCAGGTACGAACCAAAAAAACAACGCGAATCAACCGGTGCGTGAAACATCTACAGCAACACCTGAAATATTAAATCGGAACAAAGTTTTTAATAATAATGGTTGAATTTGGTCAGTTCGAAGGGTCGACAGATCGAATAGTTTTGATTTGCAACTAGTGCAAGCATCCCCAGTGACGTGTAATTCACCTTATCGGTATTTAATCAAAGCAATTAACCTGTACGCCTGGGTGCCCGGCTCTGACTCGGCCCATTTTACTCTCCTTTCGGGGTACATGAACGTTCTTATTTATTTATTTATTTGTTTTACGGTTATTAAACTCTTCAGAATATAAATCAACCCGTGACCTATCGGACCTCTTAGGAGCCGGATGGAATTCCATCCAAACTTTCGAGTGCATCTGCTGTTATTTTTTTTTCTCTTGTCTTCTTCTTCTTCTGCTTCTTTCTGCTCCCTAGTCTTCTGCTTCTCTTGTTTCTCCTGCTTTCGTATTTATCTCCTCCTCTAATTAATTGAAATTTATTTATAAAGAAAAACAAGTTAATCACAGGTTCGCCGGTAGGATTTATGAAGCACGCAAACAAGTAGGCACTGTGTTTTTGTTTTTTTTTGCTCTTGTGCATGTGTCTCGAATCCTTTCGGCGTCCTCCCGTGAATGAAGTCGTTGCTCGTGGGAGGAGATACCCGAAAGTCACGGGTACTCACCCGGGCTACTCATCTGGACGAGACAAATACCGAGCCGTGTACGGCGAAACAATAAATTTTAAAATTATTGAAGTTTCCTATCTAAATTTTTCGCTTAAACGTTAATTCAACACTTTTTCTAATTTATTGCTCGCCTTTGTTTCCTTTCAGTTCTTTTTTTTTATTTCTTTATTTCTTACCTATTGACTGCTCGTCGTCTTGTCATGTTTCGCCGTGGTGTGTCTAGCATTTGTACATTTTTTTTGTACACTCGGGAAGTTGTTTCTGTGCACTGTGTGCTCCCGTGCTCACGAGCTCGGTGATGTTCCTTTGTTCTGAAGTGAATTTAAATAGTGATATAGTTTGATATTGCAACAACTATCGCTCAATAGTAAGGTACTTATTATCAGTCTTCAAGTTAATTTATTTATGTGTCAATAAGTCAGCAATAGGATTTATTTACCGTGTCCCTGAAGGTTTTGAATGTATCGGACCGACTAATGTGGCGTTATAATACTGAAAATATATTATTCCCGATTTATTTGGTTGTATGCCACTGTACTCGAAAATACCATCGCTTTTACTTAATAGGTTATAAGTTATAGCTTTATTGCTGTATAAAACGTCATATAGTCACATAAACTTGTAATATTACGTATGTTTATGTATAACTATAATAATATTAATGTTTTGTATAAGAACGTTGTGTTATTGTAAATGCCTTAATCATATTTATATTGTTATTTAAATTACTCATTTATTTATAATTATTTATTTTTGTAGTATTTATTTATTTGCAATCGGTTTTATTATACATTTCTGTTCAGATCTGTAAAGCGGTTATTCTTTGTCCAGATTATGTAAAAATTGACGGTTTGTTTTGCGTTTATTTATTGAATCACAAAACCATCAATTCCTGAGGGTTTGTGTGTTGGAAATTACAAATGAATTGCAGGTATCGAAGTTTGATAATCGTGTAAATAAGTTGTACTCTGAGTATCTTTATTTATTTATTTATTTGATTCGTGTCTGTACGGTGTAGACCATCCTGAGGGTTTGTGTAATGATTTTGAGTGAATGCCAGGAGCACCGGTCCACCGTTAAAATAATAGAAGTTTGGTAGATAATATAGGGTGTATAATAAAGTTGTAAATATCTTTGTTCAGTCGGATATAAACAGCGTTGGAACCAAATAACTAAATCGTGTCCATCGGATGTTTCCCCCCCAAAAAAGTCGGTAAGAGTAACACAAAGGCGGAACAAAAGTACCCGTGGCGTACCCGGTACCAACGACTGGAAACTATTAATAGAAAATAGTTGGAACTGTAAGGGTTTCAGGTGTGGTGGTGCCGGGAAGGTGTAAACCTGAATTTGTTTCATCTCTCCAGAGGCAGGGAAGCGAGGAATTTTCAGGTTTCGAACCTTCCTCGTCATTCTCTTAAATTGCTTTCATTTCGACTCGGAGTCTATTTAACAAAATTATTGTTAAACCGCTTTTTTTTCTGTCATTGTCGGCCCGTCCCAAAATCTCCATGAGAAAAATCACTCTCCGAACAAGGTAAAGGACCGGGTGAATGAAGTGAAACGGTCCTTTTATCGCGTAACATCCGAGTTATGAAACCGTGTTATGTCGCCTTCACCGTCACTCGAACTCGTGGCGAGTGAAGAAAATTTAAATTTTGGCGCGAACAGCCCTGTCACTAAAATTTTTTTACATTAAATTTTTTCATACGTAGGCTTTTTCTTGTAGTGTACCCGTTTGTTGTGGTTCGCTTAATACCCGAAAAAATTTTGATATGTGAGGATGAATACATTAATATTATCTTAACTATGCGTTTTTTCTTCAATAAAAATATACAAGTTACTATATGAACAGACTGTACCTCTTCTTTTATTTTAAATTACTTATTTATTAAGTGTCTAAATAAATAATTATAAGCGGACATCTTGTGATGTAAACAGTTTAGGAAAACTCAAGTTTTGAAAAGAGTGCAGGTCAAGTAATGAAGTTCTTGAATGATGAAAAAATGTTAAATAGGGAACAGCAGTTGTAGATGTTGGTGCAAATATTACTCAAATTAATAGGTTCCTGTTATTATTTTAAACATGGACGCTTTTATATTAATAATTTTTTTATTAATTATTCCTGGCCCCTCAGAGCTTAGTAATTGTAATGTGTAATCTTACGTTAAACAAGAACTTTGTTTTAGCTATTGTAGTAAGTTACGAAAAGATTCGGATCATCGGTAGAGAAGAGTAAGTGTAGTTTTATGGTACAGTTTTATAATTAAGCATGCATATTTATCTGCTGAAATTTATCACAAAAGTTATTGCAGTGCTACTGAGTTAAAATATGTTGTTGTAAAAACAACGTGTTTGTTGTTCTAGGTGGAACAAAGAATCCATCAAAATGGATATTTGGAGTGCTGATGATTGCATTGAGCCAAATACACGGATGTATTTGGTAAGTAATTTATCTATGTAAATTTTTTAAATTTAATAAGCAGTAAACAGTTTTTAATAGTATCAGCTAAATTAGCAGTTTTTATAGTAAAAGTTCTTGTGAGCAGCCGTATGTTGAGTAGTTTACGAGGGGTATATAGTAGTGGAACTTTAGTGGAAGTGTTCAACAACCACATATAGTATTTATTAACAGGAGTGGAACAAGCACACAATAATTGTATTGTTAGTAAATTGTAGGTTAGTAGTAGTGTAAATAAATGCACTGAATTTTTATATTTAGAAAGTCACCCATGAAGTTCTGACTGACTGGACGTCATTTCATGAGTTCTCAACTTAAAAATAACTCAAAACAGAAGATTGTTGACCGTTCCATTCGGGTGACCGTTAGTGTTTCTCGGTATCAATAAAAGTCATTAGTCCGGTCCTCGTTAAACATGGCTACCTGACATTTATTAATGCCCGAAAAAGTTTTCTACCTCCGAAAACAATAAAAGAATAGTCGTAGAATGAATATTGGTAAACGACTTTGGGTACTCGAACCCTCTCCTTTATCTTTTATCTCCGAATTCTTTTTGTTGGTTCCCGAAGAAGTTCCATAACTTGTAACTTTGGTTAATTAAAAGTTAGCCTAACTCATTTTCGCTCCCCGCAACGTCAGAGTGTGCGAAATTTTTTTTAGGGCGTTCAAAGTTCTCCGGCCACGAACCACCACGAACGCTCCAAACCCCGTCGACGAAGTGGTTACCTGTCTGTGGTTGCTCGCTGGTGCATCTTGAGGAAATGCACTGAGCAAAGGTTAACCATAAAATGTGTCACCTGCCAGCATGTCGGCCCGCACGCATTTAATTGATTTAATTCATGATGTTGATGGGATGTTGGTCTCGTTTTATGTTCGGCCCGTCGGGTTTGTACACGTTTTGATACGCCGGGAAGGATACAATCGGAATTTTCCTGGGGGATGCTCGGGTGTGGGAAGAAGCGCCATCAAGTTCGTAAATAATTCAACCCTGTCATTCCTTTTCACTCACCGAGGGAATTCCATTCGAAAAGGTAAACTTTAACCTTTCTGTGTTTTATTATGCGATCAAACTATTGATAGTTTTTACTTCTTTGTGAGAAAAAATCTGCCCGAGCGTAAAAAATAGTTCTGAATGCTTACAAAGTAGTGCGTTGCTGGTGACATCTTTTTCTTGTTCTGCACTATGATTGTTCTACTGCTCTACAATTCGTGTACTTCTATTTTTTTTAAAGCTAAATGTAGTTTTGTTCCCGTGCGGTTTGAGTTTTGTACTATTGTAATTATATTGTTCCGGAGGCAAATTCTATTGCTTTGTGATCTCCACCGCTAAAGAAAAATTCTTCCATGTTTGAGTCAATCTAAACAACTGATGATAACAACAGGTGAAAGGCTTGCTACTAAAAATTAATAAAATTAATCAGTTAATAGGTAATTCAACAAAATGTTAATAAAACTCATATGCTAAAGACTTGTATCCTTATGTATACGAGTACTTTGTACTACCGTTGAAAGCCTTTTGGAAAAAAAAGTACGGTGGAGAAAAAAAAAATATTTTAATACATCAGACAGTCGCCTAGGCAAACTAGAAAATAGTACGAGCGCTACGGTCAGGTATTTATATAAGGTAATAATAGAATTTTTGATAACAAAACTAAAATAATTAAGAAATAGATGAAGTAAATAGAGAGTGGAAGTGAGCGAGGCGGCATAAACCATATATTATAACTATGAGATGGGGCGCTATGTAGGTGCTTGCCCTTCAATAAATTAAATATTAAAATGCGTCAGAAGGTTCAACAAACAATAAAAGATTTAAAACAGTGCCGTAGGCAAGAGAAACGAGGCAGAGAAGGTTTGTCCCGGTGTGAATCAGATAAAGGAGAAGGTGGTGTTCACCAGATGGATGAGGCACCTAATGACAACCTGAAGAGGGTTGACCCAACTGACGGTTCGCATTATTTAAAAATACGATTCTTCTGGAGAAGGTAACAAGTCGGAGCAGGTGTCGGAGAAACCTTGAAGGTACGCGGCAAATCACCTTGAAGGAGTTTAGGCTGGGAGGAAGAAGGCTGAGAGAGCCCCGAAGCGATCCGGCGTCGGAGAAATCGCGGAGATGTTCAGTCAGGTTCAACAGGTACATTCCTCGACCCGCAGGTTCACCTCTTAATTTCATCTTCCTACCAGCAAGTCCTTCAACGAAGTGGTGCGAAATTAATACGGGAGCGATTAATTTTTCAGGTGCGTAGGTGCGTTCCTTGCAGGACGTGACCGTAATTACAAGCTCTGATTAACTTTTTTATTTGTTCGGGTGAGGCTTAAGGTGAGGTAGGACTCGGAAAAGTGTCCCAGGTCACTATCCTGCACTACGACAGTGGTTGCAAATAGTGTCCGGACCTATGTCAAAAGTGATTTACTCAACGCAAGACACAACCAATGGTGGTTCAGAGAAATGTAGGTGCATAGGTAAAGACTGACTTAATGAACAGTAAATAGTAGAAGTAGTAAAGTAGTAGTAAACTACAGTAAATGAACTGGATAAAGTGATAGGTGTGGTGTGACGCAAAATACTATTCTTTAACGACAGACCCAAAGCAATAAGTAAACAAAAAATAATAGTAGTGCTATTCGTGCGACAGAAACTAAAAAATTGTAGCACTTAACATTGAGTCACAAAACAATAAGATTGTTATAAATTTTTTATAGTAAATTCAAGTTGTAATAAACCACGCCAGACGGCGGTATTTTATTTTACAATACAGAAAAATTGTAGTGGGGCAAGTGCAATGTAGTGGGGCAAGTGCAATGTAGTGGGGCAAGTACAATGTAGTGGGAACTAGTTAGTGAACAATAAAGCAGGAATATATAACAGACGAGTGACAAATGCTGTAGCATAAAAGAAAATAAAAAATATAACTAACCGTATACTGTGTAGACTACATACGTAGACTAACGGTAAAAAACAACAAAAATTATTAATAACAACAATAAATTCAGTTTTATTGATATGTAATAACGTATATGTAAGAATGATAATATTCTAAAAGTAAAATTTTTATTTATAATTTATTGTATATAATGAAATGCTAATAACAAAGTAGCAAACTAGTAATTGTGTAGTTTTAAGAAATCCCAAATAGTTTTTGCTAAGCCTCGTGTCACGTGATGCAGTAAGCAGAAGAATAACAACCTAAGGTAAATCGCAGTGTAGTAAGTTATGGTAAGTAGCGACAGTGATTTGGGGCCGCAGCAAACTACAAAGTAGTCGAACATACAAAAGCGTCAAAATGTTAGTGAGTAAAACTAATTTGCAAAACTTAAATGCAAAGAGCGTCGCGGTCGGTTCAGTCTCGGGCTCCAGGACAAAGAAAATTTTTTATTTTATTCTTTGGACGATGTCAAAATGGCGGGCAACATGAACGGGTTTTTCAAGTTAAACTTGAACTTAATACGTTCATGACTTGGGTGCACCTGACGCGAGGGTTTCGCTTTTATTCGCATGGCAACTTAATTTATTGTCCAACTCGTTGGAACCTCCCGAAATCGCCGGGTAAACCTTTCATTGCGCTAGATGTCTGTCTGTCTGTCTGTCTGTCTTCTGTGTGTGTGTGTGTGTGTAGCGCGTATAGAGCACCACAGAGCACTTCGTGACAGCTATAAAATAGAGAGCGTGACAATGAAAAATTGAATTTTGCAGAGGAGCCGGCTCGACGGGTTTCGATCGGGGAAACATCACGTTAATGAATTGATCGTTCGATACCGATTTTTGATATTTTTTTTTACTTTTCTTTTTATTTTCAATTTGTTTGATTGATTGGAAATTTGCGATCGAACGCCAATTTCGGGGTTCCCGGCCATTGTGTGTTCCCTTCATTAACGAGAATAATTACCGATATTGTTACGTAAAATGAACCGCACTTTGAGTCCATTGTGTGGGCGATTGTTGAAACGAACGAAACGTTAGAAACTTATTGATCGAACGGTGGCGTAGCCGAAACAAACATTGCGACAAGTCTGAAATTAAACGGTGGTAAGAATTCACTATTAATAATGGGTTATGTAAGTTATGTAAGCTCTATTGTGTAGTTTCGTAGTGTGTTCCAAGTCGCACACCGCAGTGAATCTTAATAAGTGCACGGATTTCAACAGGCACACTTTTCTTTTCTCGCTCATTACTCGTATTCCTCTTTAAGCTTAGGGTTGTTTGCGTGACGTCACACGTGGTTAATAGCCCGGTGAGAGAAACTAATAGCACAGGAGGAGATGTAAAAATCAAAAAAAAGTCTTGTGTATTATTACACTAATAATAGAGCAGTAATAAACATGTGGAGTAATAAAAATATTACAAAAATATAACAGTTAAATAGATATAAATATATTAAATATACGAAATATATAACGTAATATAGAAAGATATAAATGTAATAAATAAATTCAATTGCATTAATAACTATAGCGAGATTGCTACATGACCTGTTATGTAAGAATACTAGGTAATTTATGTAATGTATTATAATTAAAAAAAGAGTAGTGTAAAGTGTAGTAAGTAAAATTGTACCTAATATATAAATATAATAATAAAATGTGGTATGTTACTCTTATAAGAATACTACATATGTGTAGTAAATAAGTGTACTTGCGGGAATTAATTCGCAAGAGAAATAAGAATACTACATAAAATGTGTAGTGGGAGAAAATCATTGAAGTAAATAAAACTAAATATAAAGGAGAGAATAAAATTAAACATAAATAAAATTACGTGACTAGTAGTACAATTAGCAGAATAGTTGAAAATAAGTTTAATAAGAGTAGGAATGAGTCCAGTAAATAAGTATTACATGAATGCTTTAATGTACAATAAATAAGTTGAGCAAGAATAGAACGAAAGGTACGTAACGTGTTACTTAAATAAGGGTGGCGTCACACAAGGGTAAATCAGTGGCATGCCAATGCTGTGACACTCAGAAAATTTAACAAAAGTAGTTTCGCATGAAAAGTGCCAAAATGGTAGAAGGATCGAGAAAAGCACACTAAATAAACGAGCTCAACCCCGACAAACTGACTCACCAAATCAACCACTACTGGAACGTATTCATTTTCAAAGGGGCGAACTCAAGCAACTGTTAAACGTCCACGAAGAGTAACTCTCGCACCTGGAACGATGTTCAACGATGACGTCGCAGAAAATGAACGCTTTCGCGGGTGGGAAGTTAGTTTCGCTGGCAAAAACTAGTGTTCCTGCACTATTCTTATTTAATTGGCCCCGCAGAATGGGCTAGGCAGGAAACAGGCTCAAAGAGGACCGCACCAGTTCTACGCCTCTTTTCAAATTAATTTTTACACAATTAACCCGACGTCCGAAACTATTAAGTGCATGTGTCTTATTCAAATTGCCAAAAATTCATTTTCCTTAATAATAATAATAATAATAATAATAATAGTAATAAAATAATGTGTATAATAATAATAATAAAGAATGTGTATGTGTGTGTTTGAATTGTTCCCGTTCTAAGTACTCGTTTGAATGAATAGTTTTCCTCCTAGGAGTTGTAGTAGTTCTAGCTAGAAGCGATTGATAGTCTCGATCAGATTTACAGAGAAGGTGTGCTTATCTTCCTCTCCGTTGCCCTGGTTAAATAAATTCGTGACCCGCGCAGATGAATTGCACTCGAATGAAGTAAAATGAGTTATTTATTTAGATTATTTTTATTTCAACACATCTCTAATTTTCATTCATCATTACTATTAGTATCATTATCGTACTGTAAGTAAGTATCAATTGATGTACATTCATATTTTCGTCAAGTTGTCAATACATAATGATGTTTTTTTTAAATATTCATTCTTTTCAATACAATGGAGGAAAATTAAATATTGGAAAGGAGATTGATTTTTATTAGTTAGAAAAAGTTTTTTATTTATTTTATTGAAAATAACAAATCAGAAGTTTGAAAAAGTGTGAAATTATCTATTAAGTTCCTAACTTGAACTTTAAATACATACTAAATGCACGCTAAGCACGTGTACTAGAGCACTGACCCGTGATATAAAAATTATACAAGTGGTAGTTGTGAATCTTGTTATACTTAACCGCGGTGAGGAGTTCGCTGAGACAAAATTGTACTGTGCACGAGATTTTAACAAAAAAACTTCTCTCAGGTAAGAAAGACATGTAGTGTTGGAGTAGAAAATTACACGGGGCGTACCGTGGCAGGCACAACAGATTGTATATACGGAAATACACAGGTTTCAATCGAAACGCACGGGTTTCTAATTTGAAACGACTAAATGGCAACGAATCCGTTTCATCTTTCTCAAGTGTCTCGTGGGTCCACGCCTCTTCCCATGCCGGCATTTTCATTTTAATTACCAAACCATCGATTGCTCAATTCGAACGATTCGATCGATCGATCGATCGATCCATCGAAGTTGGCCACGGTCGAAATTCAACTCCTGAAAAATAACCGGGTACGAGTACCCGGGGAGGAGCACATTAGCGCCCGATCGATGGATTCCCTTCGGAACAAAAAAAAAATAAATAGTTTTCACCGGGTCCTTCAACTAGTTCGTCAGGTGCTCGCGAGTTGTAATGGAAACTGTCAAGGCAAGATGTCTCCCGGACGCACGCAACGAATTCCATCCCGGAGAAGTCGCACACCCACCGATGTATCAAGTTGATACCCGTCTGCTCTCTTACGAACGGAAGTACCTGCTACGAGTTGTTTCTCGTACCTTTCAATTTATAGATGATCGATAAAAGAATTCATGGGTTGTTTTTCTATGTCTACGGGGTGTGTAAACAAAATAATTTCTTTTTCTTTATTTAAATAAAGTTCGATCGATGAAGACGTTCAGACATGACTCGGCATTCTTTCTCCGGGGCTACCGAACTATTCTCACCTCCATTGATTGTTGTTGTTGTTGTTATTACTACTATTCCTCACTCTTCTTCCCAACTCCTCCAACTCTGTCTCGCTTCCCCTCACCGCCTGATAGTTTCGAGACACTACAACGAGGAATTAATATCAACAGGGACCGGGCTTGGGGGGATGTTTAGGGTCAGCGTACCGGAGAGACAAGTTTCGTGTTTTGTGTCCGTCGCTCGTTTAAACACTTAAAATAGACACGGTTTCCAGGTTCCTAGATGGTAAATCGTAGCGGGCTCGTTTAATCGGGTCCGTGGAGTTCCATAAAAGTCGACACACCGTGACGGGAGATTATTTTCTGTTGACTAAACACGTGGGGGTACGCCGGAGTGTTGACCGTTCCGCGAAAGACTCGTGTCCAATTGAATAAATCGGTCTCGAAGAGTATTTTGTATAAATTGGGATTTATACCGAGCACAATAAATAAATTAGAGTTCAGTCATTTTAGTAAACGGTACATAAATCATCAATAATAACTTGAACAATAGACACTTTTGGCTGTGAGCTCTGCTCAACGTTTTATCCGCTACTATTTTGTATATTTTTTTAATAATATTTATTTATTTATTTTTACACTCGCGGATGCTTTAGTTTATTCAAATTTAATTGTACATTATTTTTATTTTGCTTATTTGTTTTTACGAAGGATTCGTAATGCTTGATTTTTGGTTAACTTATTAATTACGGTTTAAAATTGTAATAAATAAATAAATGGCATGTGGGCAAGAGAAATTTGCAAATAGCTATTATGTAAACGCTTTGGTTATTAATTTATTGCAATTATTAATTGTATTTAATATTAATTAATTAAGTATGTCGGCCTTGTAATGACTTATGTTTGTTAATTGTAGACTAAGTAATAAGTGCACAGGAGTGTAAGGGAATTTCACAACAATGGGGCTATCCATGAATGTGACCACCGTCCCTTGGTATTGTCCTACTTTCTAATGGCTCACCTATTCATTGCACTTGTTGGAGTAATGTTAATTAAAGTCATGGAATTCGGTAATTACCTTATTTTTTATTTACATAACCGTCGTCACGGAGTAAGAACAAAATTCGTACCGAACAAAGGGAAATTACTGTGTGCTTTAGAACGTTACTCGCCTTTGTTTGCTTTCGTTCTGTGTTACTTCGTTTTCAGTACTTACGTACAAGCAACCGGAGATACATATACATAAGTACTTAATCTGTGCCGCTTAATAATTTTATGCTGGTCGTTTGTTCGGAAAGAGCATCACGTTTTCAACAAATACATAAGTACATACGGCAAGTACATAAGTCAAGTCCTGAAATCAAATCCCCGAAAGGAAGGTTTTCGGACTGGAATGAGAGGTGCACAGAGCAAAAAACAACTCAAACACACCCGTAAAAGTCTGAATTCAAAGCATGTAACCCCCGGGGGTGGAATGACCATGGGCCAACAACTCAGATAGACACGCTTGGGTGAATCGTGTGATATACGATTTTAAAACATTATTTCGGGGCATAAATCAAACGCTTTTTTGAATATTTGAGCAATGTTAATTTTGCAATTGAATCCATTACATTCCCTTCTTGTGAAGTGGAAAACCACATGCGCGCACACACACACACACACACAGAGGGAGAATGAGACAGAGAGAGCAGAAAGAGAAAACCACTGATATTAGGATTGTGCACACTACAACCGGCCTCTTCACGACCGACCCGAACGTGTGTCGGGGACATGTCGACGTACACACAAACATGACAGTCTCAAAGTAGAGAAGATGTGAACACGCAAGGTACACACGTAAACACGCGCACACGATACACCTTAAAACAATGGGGTAATACAAAACCGTCAAAAAGACACGAGAAACTACAGCGACAGGAAGCGGTTCAGGGAAGGACCTAAGATTTATAACGCAAGGAGGTGGATAGGATTTGCATCAGAGGAACTGGAAGGAAGTGATGGAAAGTCAAGGGATGCTGGGGATTCCGGGAAGCATCCCCAAGCGAGGAGAATATTGAAAGGGAAACGCGACGAGGATAATGGGAGAGAAGGAGTCACAACGAATGGCTTCTCACTAACTGAACAAGACAACTAATTAATCGCTGTAGTTCGACAATTTAATGTTGTCTACGTAACAGTAACAGCAGTAAATTAATGTAGAAAAATTGGCAGAAATAATCCTTTTAGAGATTGTAATATGCCCAACCAGAGTCTGCACCGAACCTCCAACTTATACTATATATATAGTTTGAAGAAATGTGTCGTGGACGTGGTGCAGAGACACACAACTGTTAAACTGTTGATTTAGTGTCCTGTCAAACATTACTCACCCGTAATCATGAAGTGTAAAGTTCCTGTAAATATAAATAGATTGTACAAATATATACGCTAAACTTGTAGCCATAACTTAAATAATAAATATAATAATAAATAACTTAATAAATACGCACAACCGGAGACAGAGTAATGCAAACAGCATCCTAACATACAAGTAAAACCATTATTTATTATTGCCACGTCATTTGTTTATTATTCGCGTTACATTATTTACTAAAATAACGGGGAAACGCGTTTTTATTGTATGTATCCCGTACAAGTTTTTCTAAGTGTTCTTGTAACACTTGTAAGTGTTTATAAGAGGAATGTGCCCTAAACAAGTTCGCTTGATAAGAATTAAAATAATAGGAATAATTCTACCATGGAAACAGAAGAGTTCGAAAATTAATAATATAATTACATATTACTAATAGAGAAATGTAATTACTACAATATACGTACTATAAATACAAATAAATTGTTCATATAATAATTGTAGTCACAAGTACATATTACATTTATAATTGCGACCATACAGAATATAATATATAATAATATGTATATACATAATATATTGTAACAGAGGTTGCCGTGCTTCAATATAATTTTAACAGTATAACCAATGTGAGCAATAGTATTACTTATTTTTTAATTATTTATTAATTATATTAAATTACTCTTAGTGGTTAATCAGTAACATAATTGAGACAGAGTTGTAGTAATTCGTAAGTTCGTCAGTTTAAAGTTTATAATGAAATGTTTATAGCGGAATAGATAGACCTAGACACATTCAAATTCTAATGGTACAGCACTCGGTATACTGAAGATAATTAAAAAATAAAGAAATAAGAAATATATATTATTAAACATTTGGTGTAATATGCGTATAATATATATAATATGCGTATATAATGTAATTATGGTATATAAAAAAACTTATTCATATTATCGTAAGGTTAAGTATTAGCGGGAACGATTTTTAAGTTAATAATGACGACATAAATTGATAAACATAATAAATTATAAGTTAAGATACACATAAATTAATAAGTTCCATAGAAAACTTCACAGGACAACTAACATTTTCACCAGTTTCTTCTCAGATAGAGGCGGTAAAAAGTACAAGTGAGAGTGACGTGTCACTCTCGACGCATTTGCCGATTGATCGCGATTGGAAATTTAATTATTGAACCGCAAAAGAGAAACAAAATACGTCAAGTCGGATTAATTAATAATCACACCTTTGTAATTTTCACATTAATCGGTCGGAAACTAAAAAAAAATAAACAGGTAAAAATTCACCGGACACCTGGGTAAAATGAATGAAATTGTTAGTCATCGCTCGTCTGCACACGAGCGATCTGATCAAGATTACACGCCCGAGTAATTAAATTTAGAGATCGGACTTATACTCGAGTGGAGAAGGTGTCGTGAAGCGTTGCGACGACGAGTTGCGAGTTCAACCATTGAAAAATTGTATATAGAGAAAATGAACGCACTAGCTAAACCAACAATGGCCGGCGTGGAAAAGTCCCGAAAACAACAGGTCCGGGTGTGAGTTATGTTGTTGGTTTACCAACTCAATAACCGATTTAATCGATGCCGAATAAATTCGTGTGCACCGAAATTCAGATCAATAAGTCGATCCATAGTTCGTAGTTTATTAATTGGTTTTCCAGGTGTGGGCGTACGCGTAACACTTCTCTCGCTTTAACCACAACTATAAAATTCACTTGTCGCGCCGCCCAGTTGATCAAATCCTTTCCTAAACAAATTTTCTTTTTATTTTCTTGAACATAATTTCTGTTCGGGTTGTGACTTTTCTCAGAGTGTTTCTTCCGGTTATTAATAATTTTATTTATTTACTTATTAATCAACCGACGTGGGAATTATATAGGAAGAATCGTGCGGTGGCCGTTTACGTATTATTTTCGCCAGTTTCGAACTCCGAACTTGCTTACTGCTCTTGATTTGGGGCCTTATTTATGTATTTATGTAAATATGGCCGACTTTTTTCTACAACTTCCGAGTGTGGTGATTTTTGTTTAGTAAAATAACAATGTAATGTGCAGCGGAGACGAGAAACGGGTTTGTAGGGCAGTGCTGTAATAGTTCAAAATAACAGACAACGATGCATTACATTAATAACGTATTTTATTTAAATTATTCACATAAATTATGTAAACGTGTAAATTTAAATTAATTGTATTATTTAAATTGACGTGGCAGAAGAAGATCGGTAAAGAGACGAGTAAAAACAGGGAGGCGGAAAACAATTTTATTTTTTATTATATCTTATATAATTATTATATTTATATAATACATCTTATATTTTTATTAAAAAGATAAAACTAAAGGATCAACAATGCAGTTAATGAAGTAGACTAATTACAATAATATTACATTAAAGTACATGTTTAATATATTAAAATAAAAATATATATAATTGAGACAGAACAGGTAAATACTCCAAAACCCTCAAAAATATTGAATTGCAGCGGAATGGTTGTTTTTTAATAAATATTTCAACTCTACAGGGCAAGAAAAAGTATAAAATATACCGTAATATATTGTTAATATTACAAATTTTTAATATAAAAGGCTTTCTTGGACTTTGCTTGGACGTGGTATTTTTATGAGTATTATTAAAATTCAAATTAACTAACTTGTACTGGTTACCAGATACAATACATCTTCGGTCTCGAGCGTACTTAAACCAAAGTCATCAGACGTCACTGACTTACATAAATAACAAATACATAAGTGGGGCCAGTGGACGATGCCAAGTGATGAATTTTTATTTGCGAAGTTCGGGTAATTGTAAGAGCCGGACGCGGACAACGCCGAATTTGCCTTTTCGACATTTGCACAATCGGAAAGCGTTGCAAATAAATAATTTTTATTTTTTTATCATTTATTTATGTTCTCCGGGAGCCGGAATTCAATACGTTCAATTAAACCGAGTCGAAAATGAAGGAGGCGACACCGAAATCGAACCTTAACTAATGGCACAAACCGTTTTTACGACCGCGTAAATTTTGCCGGTTTACGGTGGTCTCCCAAGTTCAAACTCCGATCGAAACCGTAAACAAATTTATCAAAACGTTTTAATTTAAACGTTCGAAATTAAATTCGTTTAAATATAACACTTGAAAGGAAAATAATTAAACATTAATAATTCAAATCGTGGTCGGGTGGGGGGGGGGAAATGGGAGAGCGAGGGAGCCCCGGGAGGGATCGGTCAGAGGTACCCGGGTACCCGAGGCACTCCAACTCGTCGAAACCTGCTAAAATCTAAATTAAAAAGAGATGTCGAGTGAAATGGAAATTTTAATTTGAGCGAGGCCTATTGATTAATCGATCGATTTATTTTGTGTTATTTGTCGAAATTTAATTTTTAAATTGCCACGATGAAAGACGTGCTCTCGTTGTGCTCCTTGACAACCGCGTCCTTGTCTCTCCGGAGTTATTTATTTATTTATTTTTTCATTATTAGTAACCCCGTTGCGGTCTGTCGTGTACGAGAGTAGTGAACCGTAAACTGTAGTGCTGTCGGTAATCGGACGTCGACTGGAGTATGTTGAGTTGCCGATTAGTACCGATTGTACCGTGCTAGAAATAGGAAAATTAGGTGGGGAGTAAGGCACTGTCAACTGTTCTCAGTATAAGTATCAATATCTCATGTGAACGTAGTGTGTATAATCATTTTAGTACACACCGAAAACTTATTTTAGTAATGTATAATTATTACTTTGTATATTGTGGTACATGGTATATGATATAATAATACAGTTATTTTGGTCAGTACACTACACTAGGTAAAATAATTCAATTCTTATACATAATTTATGGTCACCTTCATAAGCAATATGTGTATTACAATACCATAGTTATATTAATTACATAATATATATTGCTAAACGACATTTTGTTAAGGAATGTTTAGTCCTCTTCACGTAGTCCAGTTTAGGATGAAGTACTGTAATTTTTATAAGTGAAATTTAATTAATTTGGATCAAGTAATGTAGACAGATTTTATTAATTTCCAAATAAAAATATATTGTAATTTATATTAGTCTGAAAATATTATGTAACAGTATAATGTAATATAAGTGCACAGTGAAGTGTAGCGTAATATAGTACATAATATAAAGTAAACTTAATTGGTAACAGAATGTTTATTTTAGTAACACATTGATGTAAATTTCAGTAAGCAATATTGAACGATACTGTAAATAGTTTACAAAGACTACTGTAATTAATTTATGTTTGCTGTTTAATATTTAGACATTTTGATGGGTAATTCGTAATTAATTTTCTACACACTATATAGTCCAATTAATATGTAATATAAAATTATATTATATTATGGTTCAATAGGGCTATTAGGAAGTAATGGTTATTTTATCTTATCTGCACCGTTTCTATAACACTCAAAAAGATTAATCAATTTAAATGACTTCCAAGGGATTTTGCCCCCTCTGTACTATTTATTATATTTGTTACTATATTATATTATTATATTTCGGTGACAGCTGCAGGCACGTAACTGACTTCTATGTCAAATCCAGTTGAAGAGATCAGTCAATAACTAACCGAAACTTATTGACGGAAGCGCGAGACCTCTGACTCTAAGGTACTCCACAGCGCTCCTGCAGGAGTCAAAACATTCAGGTGGCGAGAAAGGGAACGGGCCGTGTCTCCCATACCTGAATTATACACGAAGTGGAAATTATTCAGAAGGTTCGAAAAACAATGCCGGGCAATTTATGCCCCGGGAGACTCTCTCTCTCTCTCTCTCTCTTAGAAACAAAAGGGTAAATCTTTTTCCCTTTTTGGCCGGGTTCTCCAGGAAGGTGAAGTCGAAGGCACGTGAAAAGGAGAAAAAGGCTGCTGAAGGAGATTTTCCAGGAAATAACGGAAGTACAATAAAAGGAGGAAGTCAATTAAATGTTTGTAGGGCTCGGGTTCATCCCCACCACCCAGAAAACATAAATAAATCGTGGGGAAAAGGAAAATGACGATTCGCTATGCAATTCAACCTTCTCAAAAGGTGAAATCCACCTCATTTACCAAGTAAACTCGAGAATAGTTTCTGTTTCTCCTTAAAATTTGTGCACTACCTGATCCAGCACAACTTAAAATATTTATTTATATTATTATATAAGTTCAGTGACAAAGTTACCGCCATCTAAGACGAGAAGTACCTCGCAGACCTCAAACTATATAAACTTTCATTCCAGACAGGGCTGTGCGTATAGTTATTAGTGTTATTACTCATTTGTATATGTTACATTATACACTACAAATCCACCTGCTGTCTCCTTATTGACTAGCTCTATTGTTTGCCAAATCACATGGCTGTTCGGTAGCTCAATCGTCCTATTCTTCTATAATTTCCCACTAATACTTTTTATATTATTTTCTCATGTGCTACGTTCCAAGTTGCCGATTGAACATTAACAACTCTATACTGTCAGGACATAACAACCATGATATTATTATTTAGTAGTCAATCTGATATTATGTAAATAATACGCGTGACGTCTCATTATGTTGTACAATTAGTAAATTATGCTATGTCTAGCCGTGAAACAAATCATCACCAGGGTGATACAATTTAGAAGATTTAAGTTTATTTGTTTCATTAGACAGTGAAACAATTTTATTATTTATATACGGTGCTCCAGGTTGGAGATTAATATTAATATATTGTTCAAAACCCGGAAAGTATCGCTCTCGGTGAGGTTGCAACGAACATATTTTGTTCTCTACCTGTAGTTACTGCTAATCCGAATAATATAGTCTGAC
The DNA here is from genome assembly GCA_037055365.1 of Polyplax serrata. Taxonomy (NCBI): domain Eukaryota; kingdom Metazoa; phylum Arthropoda; class Insecta; order Psocodea; family Polyplacidae; genus Polyplax; species Polyplax serrata. The sequence goes on along the minus strand of JAWJWE010000038.1, from coordinate 7,933,915 downwards.
TATTAAGTATTATTCAAGTATTTAGTATTCAAATATATACACAAATATACAAAATAATATGTACAAGTTAAAATTTACTTGTACATAAAAATTATTTTTTTATTAAATCACGGCACGAGTACCGGGTACCGCTTGAGTACCAAATCTGCCACGCACCAAAACATTTGACTCGTGCAATTAAAAAGGGAAAAATTTCAATAATGAAGTTATGAAAAATTATGATGCTGAACTATTTCCTTCAGGGCCCGGAAGTGAAACCCGGAAAAGGCCCAGAAAGTGGTGCTGAAGGGCAATTTGGGGCGGGTGTGGAGTTGGGCGCCACAACAGCAGACGCCACGGTTTTTAACGACACGAAGGCGATTCCCGATTCGAGTCACGGCGTTTTCCTCCTTAAGTATCATTGCTTTCAATTATTAATTCTTGGCGGAAATATTAAACTTTTAATAGGTTGAACAAGTTATTAAGGAGTAGCAGATTTGGCCGAGTTTACTTTTAGTGTCGCGGCTCGACAAATGAATTTTAATAATTTGAAGGACGGGATGATCGCACGCGTGGGCCCCCCCGCGAAATCCGAAATTTCATGCAGGCGTATTGAAAGTAAGAAGACACACTGGCTCTGTCACATTGCTTATTAATAAATAAGTCGTCTCTTCGTTTACATATGTTATGTATGCGTCGAGGAACTTACTATTGTTACGCATACAGGCAACTACACTTCTGCTGTGGGCATAGTAATATGTTTAATATAATATTGGGCGTCTGTGATAACTATCTATTTTTAATAATATAACTTTCACTATATATTTTTTTAAATCGGTACATCCCTGAGAGATTCTAATTTTAATTATTAAGGTGACTTATAAGTTCAATCATTTGTTTCTTTTTTCGAACGGGGTACGAAACAACTTGAAAATTTTATTTCCTAAATTGAGTCGAACAAATTGTTATATTTATTTTATTATTTTGCGTCCGTAATACAACCTATTTTTTATACATCTGACTGTTTTTTAGTCTATATATCTTGATTTTTCTTTATAAACAAAGTCTTCTATTTAAATATAGTGTTGTTGGCGTTTCTATGACTTCATCAGAAGACGAGTATATGTACAACTTAAACATCGTTCTACGTTTAAACATATTGTTGAACAATTAAAGTAAAAAGTATATTAATTTTACTATTGTACTTCACAACTGTTAATACTTTATTTATTATTCATTTTTTCTCTATTAAAGTAAATGAATGAAAATACGACTGGGCAAAGTATTAAATATATAATCTCAGTAATTAACAAATTAATAATGAATGAAATAATACTACCTCCAACGTCGTTGTAGTGCTCGATTAAAAAAACAGTATGTAGTCTCTACTACTTATACTGTTGACCAATGAAAAATATTATAATTTTACGATTCAGAAGGAAGCCTGCGTGTGAGAAAAATGACAGTGAGACTTGCAACGACCCGAGATATTCTCTTTCTATGAGTCGGTGGTGAGTGTTACCTTCTCGTTTATTACAATTCATCGAAAATAGAAATGAATTCCTAGACGAGAAGAAAAAACGGTTAAAATGGTTACGGCCGGTCTCCGACTGAGTAAATAAATAAATTTAATGTGAATAATATATTGAAGTTAATGGCTCGATCTGTTCTTAATTTTCATTAATTAGTGAGACATACAGAGAGAGAGAGAGAGAGAGAGAGAGGCAGGTTCTCGTAGGAAATCCTAGACCATCATTTCGTCGACCATCGTTTCTCTAATTTCTTTTTCTTCTTTATCGGGTCCTAACGAAACTATGTCCACGTCTGTTATCATTACGTCGGCCATTTATTTTTCTTTCGAATCAATGAGGACCTGGTCGAACGGGAACTTCTTCGGTCGTTTCTTCGCCCGGGTCCTCCTCAAGCTACTTGTGTCTCCTATTTTCTATTTAGTTCGGTTAAAATGTTCCGTCATTTATCAATTTAAATTTAAATTTGTTCTGTGAAATTCCCACCTCACACACACACAAGTCGGTGTCTTAATTTTTTTTTTTTTTAAGCAAGTCGAAGAAGCCTCGAGGAGAGAACGTCGTGCCGTGTGTCGCAAGAGCCAAAGACCAGTAAATTTGTTTATTTTAATTCGGCGCATCGATCTTTTGAGAGAATGACTGACTGACTGACCAAGAATGCCTGTTGTGCTGCGATGTATACAGAATGAATACTCCTGGTTTTGTACTGCACAAACCGAGGCCTTTGCATAGCAGTAGACAAGTACTCCAATACTCAACTATCCTATTTATTTCTATTAATCGGTATCAACTTATTAATACCCGTAGAAATTTTTTTAAAGAATTAAAAACTTAACTATCGGGCAAACCGGTATTAGTAAATGGGGTTTTTATTGCTGGTGATGAAAATAAAACTTAGGTAAATTTACTAAGCACATTCTTAAAAATAAATATAAAATAAACTAATAATTAAAATAACTATAAGTAATAAACTTCCAAATTATAATTCTTATTGTAGAATGTAAATAAAATAAACTAAATGCAATTGTAATAAAATACTATGTCATGTAATAATACTCGTAGTAGTATAAACCCTGCTGTATTAGTAATGGTATGAACATTATTACAATAGTAGTAAAATAAACTAAATGAGTTTGATTAATTATAATCGTTCATTAGTGGTATAATTATAATGATTAATAAGTGTAATTGTTTTGTTAGAATGAGAACTCACACCAAACTAGTGACTCTAAGTCAATAAGAAACCAACATGATTAATAAGTTACATAGAACAGATATTATTACATATAATGGAGAACTGCTCTGCCCGTGTATTTCGCGTTGGTGTCTCTGCACTTTTTTCTTTTTCCTAGTGATTATTCTTAGTTATTCTTGACTCTCGAACGGTTGTTTACGGTTTCGGACGGACAAGTCAAGTTCGGCTGCGAAAGGACGAGTCAGGTGCGATTGGTACAAAAACTCGTCGATGAATTCGTTGCATCGCTTGGTTGTAAGCAACGACGTGGTTAACGTCAGATGAAGAATTAAAAAGTTGAGGACGTCATCTGCGGTGACGGCGGTGGAAAGTATAAGAAGTGTAAGATTAAGACGTGGCACGTCCAGGTGGAGTAAACCCCCAGGTCCTAAAATCAAATTTATGTTTGGTTTTAATGCCATCAAAGACGGTTCTCTTTTTCTCTCTCTCTCTTTTTGTTTCCTCTCGTCCCTTTCTCCCGACTTTCCCATTTCACGTGTTATAACTCTTAAAAACGAGAAATGACGATTCTAAAATTTTATATGCAGATTTTACCGGTTTTAAACCGGATGTTAAAAGTTCCTAAAGTGTTAATGCTTTCCATCTTTCTCATCTCTTTACTGGTGCTTACCCAGCGGACGAAGCATAAAAAAAGTTTTGACCGCTAGAGATTTTAATTACAAAACGTTCAGGCCTTTGTCTTGACCTTTAAGTGGTGAGCATTCGAATCCGGCTAGAAGTAGACAAGAGCGACCAAAGTCAGAGGGATGATGGTAAACGTAGGAAAATCACGCGAGAAAACGGAGAATTTCACCACGGGTTGTATAGGAAATTTACATGTGTAAAGAGTGATGCCTACTCATATCCGTCCAGGCGCAACTTTCAATAAATTTATTATTTTATTTATTTTTAGTTTGATACTAGAAAAATAGGTTGCGGTGTAATTTTTTGGGTTATACAATGTTATAGGTGATGTATAATTTATAAATGTCCTGTAACCTGTTCTGTTGTAAAGCATTTTAATTCGAAGAAAGTTGACTACAGGGTTACGCTACGTTTCTATTTCTAAAGTTTCTATTGTACTTAGAAATATTATATTTTTATTATCAGTTCTTCTGGATATAGAAATAAATAAAAAATGATTTGTATTGGTATAATAATATACGTTGGAAAGTATTGAAGGGTCGAATAAGAATTAGATACGTTCGCAAAAATTTACAATTTTACATTTCAAAGATTCTGTTGTATTTATATTATGTACATAGAAAGTTTTGTATGTTTTTCATTCTATATATAGAAAATTAGTGTGTCGCCACTACACGTCCAATTCTATTTGTACACCAGTGATGCAACGATCAGTTTTTGTCGGAGTTACGCACAAGTCCGCTTTCAATTTCAGTTCATTCCTGCACATAGATTTTCCGTATATAATTCGTATATTGCGTGTACTAACTAGTTACAAACTCACGTGCAATCCATTTTTAATCACCTGCCAAGTAAATACATAAACAAATAACAATTTACGAACGTATTAATAATTCATACCTGCGATACAATTTCTTGCGCTTGAGAATTTCACGTACGAGACCGAGTCTTCATCGTCTGGTAAACTCTACAAAACGGTTGCCCGCGAACAATGCAAAACTCACTTCACAATATGAGTTAAGAGTTACGCGGAGGGATCGCGTCCGACTGTAGTTTTTGCTGCGGAAACCTAAGATATGCAAATTTGGGAAACCAAGTCGGTCCCCGGGTTGCACAACGGTTTCCCGATTCGTTTGGGAAAAGTACCGCGTACAACGAAACATTTGATTTAATATTGTTCTCCGGACATTGCCTCGTGGAATAATAATGAAACTGGAAAATTAAGTTCGTACTAATGAAACACGTAAAGAAATTAACCCGAAATTAAATTTTCTTCATTGAAAAGCCAGCAATTAAAAGTGAATGCAATTTAGGATTGACCCTAATTAAAGAATTGAGGGAAGTAGGGGATTCCCCGTCGCCCTGACTAAACGTCTATACAATTCGTTGGAGTTTAGTCGAACTCGGGGGGGACTTGTGTCACCTGTCTGGACCGGGTCCTCCTTGTCCAATAAATTACAGCGTCTCTCACTATCTCTCTACACGTCTTGTCGAATTCGAAATGGTACCTGAACCCACCAATCGATCACTCGACAAAAGTCCAGAGAACGAGTACTCGAAGTTACCTGTCTCTCTCTCTCTCTCTCTCACTCGAACAACTTGTTATTTAAAAAACATTATTCTGCAAGGTGGACTTTAATGGTTTCGTACATCTCGTTAGAATTTCGTAATGGTTCTTGTTACTCTGGGAAGGACTTACCAGCGACAAGGACTAGTACCAAATCAAATAATGGTACCGGAAGGTTTTCGGGGTGCTTTAAAAATTTTTCATGACGCTAAAATGTAACACGCGAGGGTAACCTACTAAGTTGCCAGGTGTCGGATTTCTAGTCTTGTATATAAGTTCATAAATTTTCGTATTTCTCACCGAGAAGACGTGTTTATAGCGAATGAAAGAACTTGTAAAATCGAAATTAAATTACTACAAGGAGGAAATAATCCGGCCAAAATTAAATTGCCCGAAGCGGTTAAAACTATCCGTGGACCTCGGCTGGTAGGTGTGGTAGTGGCTTCGTAGAAGACTTAGTAGTTTATTTAGCGTGTGCATTTCCACTACTGCCTTACTTTCATAAATAATAGTCACAGGGCGGGTAGTATTGGGGGTGTCGAAGGTTATGGGTGAAGGGATCACCCTTAAGGCCGTTTTCTGCGGTAGACTTCGTACAACCCGTCTGTACATACTTCTGTCAGCTACTAGGAGTGACTCTCGGTAACATAAACATCGGTCGCGGTGAATGTATTATAAATGTTTTATACTGTACAATTGACTGTTGTAGTGGTTGTAGTAGGTTTTGATTATTGTACGTGACAGGTCACTACTGTTCACTCGTTTACACCCTGATTTTTTATCGATCATCAGACTCAATACTTTAAATTTCATCTCTGGGTATGCAAAGGTTCGCTTCTGTTGGCAGTCGGTCGATGAAGCAACACAGGACGAGTATTCACTTAAGTTAGTCGGTAGTATCCAACAACCCAACTGGTACCCAACTACCCCAGTGGTACCCGTAGTTGAAGTTCATTAGTTTTTTCTTCATTTTTTATTGTTTTTTTTTATCAGTATACGCTTCAACAGGCACACCCTAGGGCCCTGAGAGTGTTGTACTGAATAAAATGTAAATACGTAAACAAAAACCACAAGTAATAAGGTAAAATAAAAAAAAACTTGTACACTAATTGGTAACTTGGTTAGTTAACTATGACAGTACAAACGTTCGTTACGACCAACCCGGGGAACGAGAAGAAGGTGGGAAGGTGGATTTCTTCGTGAGATTCCTCGAAGTCCGCCACCACCACCATCGTCGGGATCTTAACAGACATGTCGAGAAAGGAAATAAGTCGATAAATCATATTTTTCACAACCTGCAATTGTTCAGTACCGAAGTATAATTTGTAATGAAATGTCGAGGCGAGTCCTCTACAGCTGCTATTTAAAATTTTCTGCTCGGTTTTTCGGATCTGAAGATCTGCGCTGGAGGTCTAAACGGTCAATTTCTTATTGAGTCGAAGGTTCGAACTTAAATTATACAGGGATTTCCCCCCCCCACACACACACACACACACCTCCCGCCATGTTACATTTCTCCAGGTAGCGATGAAAGGTATTAATTTGGGACGTGAACAAGCAGAATGGTTTCTTTCTTTTTGGAAATGGAGGAAATGACGCGGGATTGAGACTCTCTCGGAGAAGGAAATAACTCGGATGAGGTTGATGTTGAATTGCGTAACGTGTAAATTGCTGTACAGTAACGGGTACAGGTGTTTCGAAGGTGTGGTTAAAATTCAATATGCGGTAGTAGACGACAGAAGAAAATTATATATTAAAATATATGGTGTATGGCATGTATATTATATATTAAAAGATATGGTAAGGTATAGGTACAGTATACGAGACAGAGACATCACACTCTGTTCATTTTGTTTATTTGTATGCAGTGCGTTCTGTAAGTTTGTGTTGGTATTCACTACTTCATACCTATTTGATATTTGATGATGAGTACATGAAATTTAACGTGACGATTACGAGATGACGTGATATGTTAAACATCAGTTTATTACTTCTGCTACAATCGCATTATTTTTATATGATGATGTATGGTTACTATTTAGTAATTAGTACTTCCTGCGTACTATATTTTACTTTTTTGTACTGTCCACACGCCATTATTACTTTACAAGGTAGTCGTTTAGATTCTAACGAAGTTATGCCTTGAACGTATTACAAGTTGTGAAGTGCTTACTACTTACCAACAGACTATTTAAAAACTTGTTATGCTTTCATTACAAAGTAAGATTTGTTTTTTTTATTTACATTTATACAGTAAGTTCCGAGACGTATTCAATGTTTAATACTTATTTGTACTACGCCGTATTACACGTACACAAACTATTTATAGTAACCGATCTGTTGTTATCAGAGCGTAACGTTCCTTCTTTAAATTTAATAAGGTTATACAGAACTCTCTAAAACCTGTACATACAGAGGGATGTGGAAGAACGGAGTGAAAGTAAGGCAAAATATTTGAAAGGATAATACGTGTCGCACACGTCACTAAAAACACAAACCCCGTACAGGTTCTCAGTAACAACTTCTCCAGTGTGCAGTATGCGGGTACCATTGGGTACCTGTGAGAGTGTGAAACTCTCCCGACCGTGTCAGCCACGTGGGCGGTTGTTACTGATTTCTCAGATGTCATACGAGAAACGCTGACTCCTGTATGATACAGTCGAACAAATGTCACGGTCAAGACATTCCTGTGTTATGTGTCGAACGGATATCGATCATACAGTTAGGAAAGCTTATTTATTTTGCTTTTGCGGGTGAAATTTAATTTATTCATCGTTCCGTTGGGAAAATTTTAATTATCTTCTAATTACATTATTAATTCTTTTTGAAATTGAATTATTAATTTAAATAAGTTTTTTGATTACGGGTCTTTCCTATTTCTCCTCCCCTAGCCCTACCACTACCCTCACCTCCTCCCCCCCCTTCCGGCCCCCAAATATCCTTAAATAAGTTAAATATCGAGCACAATAATAAATTGTTCTTCTTTTCCATTTAAACTGATATTAATACAGTATCATGGCGTTCGAGTCTTAATCGGTGTATTTTAATGTTAATTTTTGAGATGGCGTTGATGACTGAAAGATTCGAAGACGAAGTATGCAGATGATAGACATCTAATTAAGTCGGGTATCGATGTATTACTAAAGAGTAGAGTCATACAGATGGACCGTAGTGGGTTTCGTAGTATTAAAAAAGCTTCTGTACAATATCCAATGCATGCAGCAAAATTTTGTGCGCCTAATATCTCGTATTTAGCAGTCTAGTGTGGTGTAATATTTAAATGAATCAAGGGCAGAGGGATAGTTGACAACTTTTGTGGGTGTTACGGCCAGTACATTTGTCTCCTCGACGCTAAGGCACCTTAAAAGCACTCCTAACCTAAAAAATCGGACTTACTACTCCTCAACATGTGTGTATAAATAATCTATTAGTATCGTGGATTGTCTACGTAACTGTGAATAAGTTAAAGATAATAATAATAATAATAATAATAATAAATCTCCTATATATATTCTCATAAGTTGAATGCAAAATAGAAAACTACACGAGTCGGTGGTAAGTAAAGACCACTTTTATTCAAGTATAATATATTAATGTGGATTTTGCTGTCTAACTGTTGTATCTGTGCTACTGTACACGTCCTAATAACACTGTTTAATAATAAACGTGTACCCTTCGAACTCGCCGACGCGACGGCTTTACGTTTCACATGTTCGCCTTTTAATAAAAAGTAAAGTAATGAAGCGGCAAAACAAATTAAGGGTCGGGCATATTTTTTTTATTAATATTAAAAACTTCATTAACTCATTTTATTACGCCACACGAAGCATTGCAATTAGTGCAAATATTATTGTTATTATATTGCATTACATAAATTGTTGTAAATCTTAATTAGAGGACGGTGCCTTGGACTCGGGACAAAGAGGCCAACCGAAAAACAATTTCTGTATAGGGAAAACCGTACATTTGGGGAAGGTAGAGTTTTGTGTGTTTTGTATCGTACGCTTCCGTGTGCTTCGGCTCTGGCTCTCCTGAGGCGAGGTACACCTTACTTCACGTCACAAGAATGCAGTACACGGGACTCGCATCACCCCGGACCTGAGATAAATCAATAGAAAATTTTCATTCAACACGTATAATTCGAGGAGACCTGGTTAACGACACGCTGATTTTGACGTGTGCACGGCTAAGTAGGGTCCGTCATAAAAAAAAAAAATTAATAATAATAGTAAGTTTCAGGGGTCTGCAAGTCGATAAGGAGTCGACTTATGTACGTTTATGTAAAGGACGAGTTATTAATCTCGAGTTTACTTTTCAATTGACAAGGTAAATGTGCACGCATGAAATCCGCACACGCTTATTTACTGGATACGACTCACGTCAGGGTTTCATTTACTTCTCGGACGTGTCAGAAGAAGGTGAAATTATTTTCTCAGTGTAAATAGACTGTACGAAATTTCAGGTTGACTCCCACGTTATGAAACCGTGTAATTCGATTCTCGTCAACGGTGCAGTTCCACGCTCTAAGTATTGTAATTTTCCAGATGGTATTTGCGTTAGAGTGGAGATGTTGAACCTCCCCTTTTCCCGCCACGCTCCAACCGCCCCTCTCCCATACCTGGGTACCTGTGAGGGAATTTTGCCCCCGGGACTGTCCGAGAGAAGATTGACAGGTGTGAGCAGAAGTCACGGAGAGACCGGGTTCATGTGTGGAAATTCTACCCAAACTTAGGTACTTATGTTAATAAATTATTAATGATTTTTATGTAATCAATTTATTGCTATTAGATGGGTAGTTGACTTCGTAGGATAGTTAGACTCTGGGTAGGTGTTCTAAAATCTGTGTGCGAAGTAAAATATTGTACTGTGTGTTCGACTGAGTAGACGAATTGTATAGGAGTATAACGTTGCTTATGTATGTACAGTATGCACATAACCCGACATGTATTATTAATGTATACTTCATTAATACTCGCCGACTGGTTGTGTAACGTTGATAGACCTCTTAATTGTACTGCGCTGCTAATAGGGAATTAAGAAGTTTATAAATTACATACTGTACATTAACGTATGGTATTATATGACTGAAGAAACATCTAGAAGATTCTAATCAATGGTTGACCATGTACAAGACTTATTGACCGGTGAAAGATGTACTAAACCATGCGGATTACTCCAAGTTTTCTTTCAGGGCGCTAGACTGTATCTGCTGTTTATTAAAAACTATCATACGTGTATTCATACACTCCAGTCAGTTTTCTGTAAATTGTAGAAATATTTGTTACTTTGTTCTCTTCCGTACGAAGCAAACGGTAGGATCAAATTGATTTCATCACCCTTTGAATTCCTACACGTTTCAAAGTTACTACCCCGACAGGAGAGGCCAGCGAACATAAAACCCGTCTGGAAACTCAGACGAGCTCACGATCGAACCAACTTAATTCGAAGATTCATTTTAATAATGGCGATCGTTCTCTCACACTACCCACACCCGCTGACAACTCTTTAATCAAATTGTAAGAAATCGTTGTAGTGTAAAGGCGTCACGTACGACAACTGTATGGGTTTTCGTCTCGGCCAGGTGTAGACGGAGGAAACGCAGGGGCTGCAGGTCGACTTTTAGCACAGGCAGACGAACCGAGTCCGGACTGATCGGCCCGGTGGTACTCCCCGGGTACTCCCGGCATGACTCACGGGTTCGGTGGTCGATACCCAAAAAATCGATTGATCGATGACGTGTAATTAAGTTTTTTTTTGTTTTTTGGGAGGCGGGGGACAGGCAAGCAAAGTATAAGTTTCGATTCGACGCCGGGGTTAAAGATTTTTACGTTTTTTTTCTCGTTCGGTTGCTGCCTTCCATTACTTCACCTCGTTATTATTACCCTTCAAATTATATACGGTCATACGGCGTTTGCCTTGCAACTTACCCACGACTTAAATGAGCTCTCTCTCTTTCTCTCTCTCTCTCTCTCTATCTCTCTCTCTCTCTCTCTCTCTCTCTGACAAATATTTATTAACTCGGGAGAACCCTGCATTAATACCGAGTTAATAGGGCGGACGCGGAATTCGAGACGTTTATTAAAGGTATTCACGTACTCCTGTGCTTGCGCTTGTTTATTTTCATTCGGACGGGACGTTTGAAACCGTGAAGGAATGATTCGAATGACGGTGAAGAACTCGAAGGTGGTGTATGCACTTGAGAGTATGCACAAGCACACTCTGTGTACCTCACTACACTGTCGCACACGTCCTACGTTCTATTTGTAATCTCCGGGCTGTGCTGTATTTTTTGTTTGTATTACTTATTCTTTTGGTTAAGCTTGGGAAAGGGTCACAGGTAGCATTTCTTTTGAAAGGACTCGAATGTTATTACTACTATTGTAGTTTTCTTTGCTGGTATCATTGTGCATGGTTACGGTAAGCGCGTCCACATGTTTATGCAGGGTAAAATCCTATATAGTAAAAATACTAGTTTATTTAAATAAATACTACTAAAATTCTACGTTATTTTTCAATATTTTGTTAATGAATTGTTATTAAAATTTGATGACGACTTATTTTTCACTATGACTATTGACTAAAATGTGACAAATATTAAATTATTTTAAAACATATATTGGAGATGTATATATATAGAACTCTCTCTCTCTCTCTCTCTCTCTCTCTGTGTGTATATATGTAGGTGTGACACAACTCAAACGTCATGTTCCAATGTCTCACGTGAATGACATCTGCCCTGGTTACCACCCTTAAACTTATTATATTTTTCTGATAGAATAATTCTATTAAATTATCAACTTCAACGGTTTCCATAAGTTTCCGTTAACCAGTTGGGATTCCACACCAATGAATATAAATTATTTATTTTAGTTGTTTTGTTTTCCAAACGTCGCGTGTTGGCACGTCTTCGTCTCTGTCACTTTTTTCTGGCGGGTTTTGTCAGCTACGGGTCGGTTGGGGAAATTGTTTTGATTCCTCTTATCACTCCTTATCACAAAGGCCTCACTGTCTTTTTTTATTGTCTGGGAAAGTCGTAAAAGAAAAACAGGGGCAAAATGTTCGTTTAAGACCATCCACCCCAACCCCCCCCCCGACCCCGACCACTAACATTCAATCCCCTCTCGTGTCTACATCCTCCAGGAGAAACAAAATGTCTTTTATTCCGGATGGAGAAGACTCGAATGGCTGGAAGTCACTCTACAGTTAGGGTCAATTTTAGTATAAAATATATATATTGTATTTATACTGTAAGAAAACATATGATGGTTTGGGGAAATACGCGTAAAATACGTAAAACTTAATTTGTTACGTCATTTATTAACATGTGCACGACTACTAACACCACTTTATTTTTTGACGGTTTAATAGAGTACATAAAATGACGGATAATTATTTATGGCATTAGGTACATGTTGTGGTTTTCCATTCGTGACGTGTAATTTTTAATATAAAAATAGAATTTGAACGTACGTGAGTGTTGGTCCACTCTCGTGCTATAAAAATATATATACTTGTGTGTAACATAAGAAATACATAATGGCACACTTGTTGTCTATGAAAGGAACGTTGTTTCTATTAATTATGGAACTCTTCTCTCCCGTTCGAGTGTACATATTTTCTTTTCGTGACATTTTGTTTTCCGTTCGTTCGGTCCTTTCTCATCGCTTGGAAACTCCCACGACCATGTCCAAAACATTCAGGCGAAAAAGTCCTCGGCCCCGGGGGACACGCGGAGACTCGCTTTGCGGGAGGAAATCTCTCACGGGCAAGAAAAGGGAGGCAGTCGAAGTGGCTGAAGAAAAAGTCAAAACGGTAAAACGTCAAAACGAGTTGAGTAGAAGGTGAATAAAAATAAGAACAGGTGAACAATAAAATTATTTAAATTCTAATTAGGGTGGGAGCGGGCCCTAGGGCCGGTTTTCCCGTTCCGTCCTTGACCCTCGAACCCTCAGCAAAGTAATAATTTTCCTATTTAATCCCCGGCACTGTATTGTGTTAGTTTCTGGGACTTATTGACCCGTCACCCCTCAATGTTAATAAATTGATCGGCCGCCGTTTCCTACGATTTAAATGTGAAAAACACCTGGTCGGACTACCTGAACGCGTTTTCCTACCCTCCGCCGGCTTATGGGGCCCACTAAAAAACCGATTTGTACTCGGTTTCACGTTATTTCTACCTTGTGAGATTAATAAGAAGATTTCGCAGAGTTACTCATTTATTTATTTAATAGTCAATTTATTTTTACGACGCTATTAATGTAATCCAATAAATTTTACAGTGTGACCGATACGTAAAAAATTAATAGTTGGCTGGTGTAACTAAAATGCAACTACTAGCAGAGAAGAAGAAGAAGACCGGTGGTGTTATTTTGTAGTTTACACGCGCAAATCTACGTAATGCGAAAACTATAGGGGAGACAGTAATTTACTGAATTATTTTTTTTTATTGATTTATAATACTTTTATTAAACACACGAAGTTGGGGTTTGTTAACTGCACAGATGATTGTATATAGAAACAACTACAACACGGTGTGCTACCCCGGCCCTGGTGTAAAAGTAGTGAAATAGTAAAGTAAAACTAGAAACAAACTGAATTGAAAGTGAAACAGATGGAAAAAGTGACAGAGCCGACAAGTTAATTATTAAATTATTATTATTATTATCAATTAATGATTAAAAAATGTATTTAATTACCAATACTCTTCGTCTAAGAGCACTGAACAGGTAACTACCACCGAGTCACATCGACAGCACCGGCAAAACCAGTAGAAATACAACAGCAAGAACACTTGCATACACATAAATTAAAAACAACTAGACTAACATCCTCCCAATGTTTCACCTGTGCAAAAGTACAAGTGCAAGGTAACAGTTTCCAACACCACATAAGTCACCGTAAGTTGTTTTCATTAAAAAAAAAAGCCATAATCCTCTGGAGACGTTGTAGTTGTGGGACGTGAGCACAAGCAAACCTGCAAAAAAACCGAGTTGACTTTAAGTCGTCGCGGTTGACATTCATAAAAAAAATTTATTTTCCCTTTCAAGTTAATAATTTGTAAATTTCACTTAATTCACAACTCTGGACGTACGGTAAAGACACGATGGGAGAACGTTGTCGTTCTTCTCTCCTGCTATTACCAGGGTAATAAAAATCGGGCGAAGATAACGCTAAGATAACAAATCCGATAGATAATAGACGTTTAATCTTATTAAAAAGCTGTTAACCCCGGGGAGTAGCTCACGTTCGCACGAGGTTGTAAGAGCAGGACCAATTTCGAACGTTTCCTCCGTGTCCGATTCAGGTGAGAAAGAGGGAGAGAAAAAAAAGGTCCCCGAGTCTATTTAATTAAAATGGATCGTAACGACGAACTAAAAAAAAAAAACTTAATTTGTTCGCTAATTACGGACGGAGAAAAAGGAAAGGATGAGGCCGTGTAGATATTTGGTCAGATAAAACCGTGCGGAAGGTGAGAAGTAGAAAATTAAGGTGTCGCAAAGTACGTGAGAAACCGCACGAAACGGATGATCGGAGCCTGTTGACGAAAATAGAAATTATGTATACACTCGCTATGTACTTTACATCGACTGTTAGAACCGGTTGAAGTTACTTTTATTGAGAGAATACATAACAGTTGGCGAAATATTGAAGTTATGCTAAGTGTGGTGAACGTCGGATGGTAACCCTAGAGTATGTAGGACTGTAGTTAAATTTTAATAGGACAGTTTTCGGGGTAAATGTTTCTGTAGTTTTAGTACACTTTCGTACATGCACACAAGCACACTCATCGTTTTACGAGTAACAGGAAACTCGCGTAAACAATAATATTTTTAATAATAAGGTAATAAAAATATTAATAACAATAAATTAATAATAAATAGCAATGGATGATAAGAAATTGTTACTTATTAAAATTATTGGTTATCCACCAGTTCATTCCGCTGTGCTTAACTTATGTATATATATATACACAGCTGCTTCTATTCTTTATGTATAACTTATTTCATTCTCACATGAAGTTGTTTCTCTACATACATAATAAGAAAATATTTTTACATAATTGTGTTTTGCACTCCTGGTGGTCAATTTTATTAATTGTGTACGCTACGATCTTCCGTACTTGACCGTTACACCAGCCGAAGACATCAAACGTTTGAATGTGGTGTGATTAGTGAATTGTTTTTACTATCATGTTTATTACTTTTATTATTATTTAATGATTACTTCTGTTTTTGTAAGTTATTTTCACAAAATGTTTCACGTTTGAGGTATATTGTTTCAAATCAAGAAGGTGTATTGTTTACGCACACCACCGCCGTTATATCGTACTTATTTTTTTTGTCACTTACATGTGTGCCCAGTGCACGGTAGTCTTTTGCTTAATAAACGTGAAAATGTGGTACCCCATGGCACCGTGGGTGAATAAGCCAGAGGAACATTAAAAGTGGTGGTAAAACGCAGATTAGTTGCGGGACGAGTTGTACTGTCTATCGATGGTATTTCTACTGTTAGAGTGTTTCCGTTGACTGGTGTCTGACGAAATAGATGGCTGAAAGAGACGTTTAGAAAATGGTGGAAACTACAGGAACGGCTGGGGGTTTCGTAGTTACAACCAAGTGCCTACAACGGGTACCTTAAATACCGTTTCTATCCTCTTGTTGCCTTGGCTGACTTCCCTTAAATCCGCCGATTTATAATTTGAGGAAGATGGAGCAGTGACATGAACAGAAATAAATAAATCAATTCAATAAAACATAGAAATTATGTTCAGTGATAGAATTGGATCGACTCTCATTTCCAGATAATTTCTATTTATCAGCTCGTTACAGTCTGTACTTAGCCGTGAACCTCATATTTTTTAATTTATTTATTTATAATAATTATTACAACACATTTATTACGGATTCAAAATCGGTCATTAGCCTCGTGTCAGAATTACGGAACCTCACGTTAAGCAAAAAATAAAAACACAATAAAGTGTGAAGTTAGAAACTGCTACCGCACTAGTTTCTATTAACACTATTTCCACGATTTCATAAGAGAACGATTATTACCGTAGGAAACAGCCAAAACGTGCCAGTTGTGTATATCTCGCGTTTAATAGTTGCGTAAGTTAATAAGTCGCGCGTACAGATTAATTATTACTATTATTATTATTGTCCCCACGCTATTATTACTCCTTACACTGCCATACAGTACAGATGTGAGTGTTCAGCGGTTTTGTCAATGTCAGTGACACAAAACTTGAACTTGGAGGACGCGTTACACCACCGCCGCGAACCGGACGGCGGACGACCGCCACAGAGCACCACACACGTCCTGCAAGCGGCCGTTGGAAAGGTTAGACTTTTCTTAACTCTGCGGATCTTAAGGATCCACATTTTAAAATCTACACGAAATTTATTCGAACGCGGAGACTATTTGCGCTCGAGATAATGTCTTGTTACGTGGCCGGAGAAGACAAAAGGAAGAAGACAAAGGTAGGTGGAGAAAGGAAATTATACGTTTTCTAATCTCGACGAAGCGCCCGGAGCGGCCTCCCCCGGGGAGAGAGCTTTATTTTAAAGCTCTGCTACATCCGGTTTAAAAACAAGAGGGAAAGCGATAAATTCCGCGGTTTTTGTTAAGTCTGTTTGATTTTGTTATTTCATAAAGCTCCGGACCGGGGGACACGTCCTACGATTAAATCCGATGTCTCCTGACACCTCGCGCTAGCCCTCCCCGTCACCGTCACTCGAGTGGTGAAGAATTTTTGTGGGTTTTCAATGGCCACGGTTGATCGAGTCAAAATTCGCCCCCCGTCGTCACGGGTAGCACCTGTCACCGGGTCCCCCTCCATTCATAAAAAAAAAGAAACCGTACGGATTCATTTAATTTACGGTGAGATATGCGACGGTACCGTCGCGGGTACCTACCCACCTACCGGTCGTCACAAACGAGACTCATTTAATGTTCCTCATCGGTCCGGAACTTCCCTCCGACCGCAAATTCCTTCGACTGTGGTTCAACGAGAAATGTGGTCTATTGGACGTTCCACGGAGTGACCGTGACCATAAACCGAGACAAAAGGAAAAAGGAAATGGCGGCAGGTGCGATGATCGGGGTTTTCTGGTGCCACGTCGCTTCGCCGGGTTCCCCTAAATTTTGTCTCAGGATTCTTTTCCTGCAGCGAACTCAAAGTCGAGCGTCGGATTAAGTTCGTGTACAGTTTTTCTCTGAGGAACTCTTCTTATTAGAAGCATTTTTTATAAGATCTGCGTCTTGTTCTTCCTCCCGTATCGAATTATCTGTGCCGTTCAGACTTCCCTGGTGGTTGCGACAGTTGACATCTTTGTCTGTCTACTTGTAGCAATCAGAAGTGGTTGTTGTACAACGTCTTAGGGTCACATTGACGTAGTCTGGTCGCCTAAATTCTTGAAAGAACCGTTGAAACAAAATAAATGTAGTCAGGTAGAAAAATATATAGGAATTCTCATACGTGTTCAACCCTTAGCAACGATGTGGAGTAGTGTAAAAATGCTGCAATACAAAGTGACCAACAAACAGCACAAATGTAAAATCATGAAATCGATAACTCCATTAATATATTTTTTTTAAAGTTAATAAGTCGCTTCGGTAAAGAAGTTTTCCGCCCCCTCAAAACGAGGGAACTTCTATTGAAGTCTCCCGTACAATTGTGAACACATCTGAAAGAGTTTCCTGCACGGGGCGTTGTCCTTTAGCTCCAAATACAAAAAAAAATTCCCTTTTTGTCAAAGAGGACAAACAGACTGGTTGACCCGACCCGACTCGACCAATTAGCCAATTAGCCGGAGAAAGACGTGGAACTAAATAAGGTGGAAAGTGACGCGTTTTGAATGTAAAATTTCGTGAGCACTCAGGAGAGAACTAGTTCCGGAACTTCAGTAACCGGGAGACACCAGACCAAAGATGAAACCATCTTAAGGGTAGCAGAAACTTCCCCGGGGAAAAAATGTCGTGGACAGAGGACGCCAAACGACGCGGTGGCAATAGAAAATGACGTGTCAGAAGAATATTAGAACAGGATACTGAGAATTGGCGACACGAATGATTTTATTCAGTCAACATATTAATTATTTAATCGATTCGCCAGCTGCGGTACTGCCTCTGGTACTGCTGTTTTTGTTCCTCCTGCTGCTCCTGC
Source organism: Polyplax serrata (assembly GCA_037055365.1). Taxonomy (NCBI): domain Eukaryota; kingdom Metazoa; phylum Arthropoda; class Insecta; order Psocodea; family Polyplacidae; genus Polyplax; species Polyplax serrata. Next base: position 7,915,796 of record JAWJWE010000038.1, on the reverse strand, counting down.
TGGAACTTGCCGCTCCTGCTCCTCCATCCTTATCTTCTTCTTCTTCTTCTCCCGCTTTTAATTCCTCAAAAACTTTCTTTTCTATTTTCGCAGCGGTTTTTCTTTTAACTCCGCTCAAGTGTATCGTTTATATAAACTCCCAACTTGGCTCTTATCACTCGTCTCATACTCGACAAAGTTTTGCCGGGGTTGAAAAACAATTTTAGTGATTGGTAATGACGCTGTTAAAAAGTTGCCAGTTTTCCAGTTTTTCGGGGAACTTCCCACGGTTTCCAAGTTTTCCCGTTGAATTGCCTCCTCGGAGACAGGGGTGTGTGTGTTTATATGGGAAAAAATGATTCATTTGTAAACATTTTCTCTCGTGCGGTGGTGTCCGGAGAAAGGGGCCTCGCCTGTGTTCATTTGACTGAGGAGAAAATTAGATGAACTGACTTTGAACTTTGTATATAGGAAAATATACATATATAAAATATATAAAGGAAGGAAACTATCACGACACGGCATTATACGTTGTTATTTAGTTTACTATATGTGAGAGATATATTATATATTACTAAACTATTATAGTATTGGTCTAAGTGGTGTGGCGTATATTGGAAAACAGTTTCGGTAAAGTAACATAAGCTTTTATCATTTGAAGAGCGTACTCCTCAAGGAAAGCCCATATTATATATGATTAAAACAAGTGAAGTATAAATTTTTCGAGTCACGTTTATATCATATCACATTTTATTACGGTACATCGACCAACCTGGCAGCTCCTACTTTACTACATTAAAATCTATTAACTATATATTTAGTATATAATCCAATTTTAGTAGATTCTCTCGGTACACGTTGACTACACAACCGGTAGAATGTTATTATAAGAAGACTTTGGCACGCTTTGGTATTGTTTGTAAGTTCACTTATGTATCAGTATGGCGTACTATATACAAATTTCACTTTGTGGTGTATTTCTCGTTGTTTGGCAGGGTGGCGTAAGACATTTGCTTGCGTATCCTCACGGCTTGACTAAATAATTGACAAAAACACGTGCTTCTTAAGGGTAGCATTTTGGATATTCCGCGTGGCGAAATCAACCCCCGTTCGTCGTTCATCCCCTTCCCGTATTGTTTGCTTTGAGATATTTAAACGGGGAGCATATTTCAGGGCTTATCTCGGTCGAAGTACTCGGCGGAAACGTTTGTGGTTTCGTTCGGCGAAATACTTGTATATATATATATATTTCTTAAGATAATTTCTTGCTAATTTTGCTTTAGGTTTTTGTGCTTCGTCTTCACTCATCCCCTGGGGTGACAGACCCCACATTCGAACCCCCCACGGGAGTGGTGAGAAGAAGATGAGAAAACGAGAACCGAAGTACGCGAACAAAAAAGAAGCGTTCGCGGTGACCCAGCAATAACAGTGTGTGTTGAATAATAACTCTTCGTATACTGTATATTCTCGTACAGTTTTCGAGACTTGCGTCGACGTACTAGTTCGAACGATTCTATGAGTATCTAGCCGCGGTCATCTAGTCCCAAATTTTACACGGAAATCTCTTCATCTCGACTAATTTTCAGCTCTTGCTGCAGGGGAAATCAAACTATCAGGTTTCGATTTCGATAAGGCTACCCGTCTCGTTTATCAATTGACTTTCACTCTTATCTGTCTGCTATCGTACGGGTCAATAACACCTGAAACGTTTATGCTACCCGTAATTATGGACTTATCTATGTATCAGCCATCTACGACTATTGATTTTTTCGGTACACCCAAATTACTTATGTGTAATCCTAATACCAAAGATGACCCGTGTTATATATAAAAATATAAATAGCCGAATAATATCGATAATATAAATAGCTAGGGTTGAGTACATCGGTTGGTTTTCTACTCAACTAGTTATTTTCCAGCCGGTGTATGGGTTTAGTAGATTTTTCTTGTGTTTTTGGGGAGCCCGTGCCTCTTGCATCGCGTTCCGAGCACTATAAATTTCAACAATATAACCGGCCACATGCATAAATTTCATTTTGACACGGCGGGATTGATGTGTTGCATTAGACGAGGCCTATCAAAACACGCCATCTTCCTACCCGAGCTAATAAATATTTATAATCGGTTGCGATCGTATGCAAACAAAAATCGATAGCCTAATTTTATTTCCGGCACCTGTGTGCACACGCACAAATTTCGAATCGGATCGAGTGGATGTTGTCAGTCAGTCGTGTTAATTAAAAAGTCAATTTTTGCATTTTGGCAGAGTGAGAAGGTGAGGTCGAAATATAAGAAATAAACAATGCGGAGGGGGCATGTGCTGGACGTTGTCGTGTCCGGGTGTTGGGTACGTGGAGTTCCCCAGGGAATTGTCGTCCGGTGTGATGTTTTACAAAGAAGTAACGGATTTGTTCGTTTCTGATCCTACACGTTGAAATTTTGTCATTTTCTTGGGAGTTGCCGTATCTTGGAAACCTGGTGTTAATCGTTTAGTGAGAACAGGTGCGAAATGTCGCCTCTCTCCCAACACCATCACCCACACACACACAAACCCCCGTGTAAACAAAGCTGTGAATTTCAACTCTTTCACTGCTCCCCTTGAAGTTTTATATACTAACGATTAGACTGAAAACATGTGATTGTGTACATTTTTCAGTTGGCTTGTAATTCACTACTTAAGAGTAGGAATCACTACAATTGTTCTAGATGAGTCTGGAAAGAAGTTAGAAATAAGCATGGACGCGTGGTGACAATCGGGAAAGCCCTCAGCAGGTGCTGTTTACAAAATTTGACAGGGAACAATCAATCATCCGCTCCTTTGTACACCCCAAAAGGACCGTACACGAAAGATCACTCACACAACATATTTATATTATCTATATGAGGTCAGTACTACTCCTTCGGGGTCATATTTACACCCCTAACTCATCAAAACCTCAATTCTGAAATATTAGTCCGAACCTGAGACGTTCTTCTTATGCAAGCCGGCAACTCCATAACGGATAAAAAGTATAAATAAAAATAACACACAATAATATTCATGAAGTAGATGGTTAAAAGAATTGTAGTATAAGAAACAGCAAACTATTAGATTTACTAGTGGAAACTACTCAGGTGTAAATATTTTAAGTAAAAAGATGGCCGACGTGTGATCGTACCATTCATTGTATAATTTTCCAGAAAAAGATTTCCGCGTATGTTTGCCAAAAACATTTTGATTTATACGATACATTAATATAATTTGATTTTAATAAACAAGTAGGAAAGTGTTGACTACTCGCAGAGAGGCTGCGACGGCCCACACCGCCGTAAATAAACGTTGACAAAGTGTCTGTAATATTTTAATATTTTAATATCGGGTATCGATACAAGAATTTAATAGTATAATTATATTCTAATTAAAATTCATTATATGGAGTCGTACGATCGCGGGTTCGCCGACGCCCGTCGTCCCCGAGTTTCCATTCGAGCCTCACGGGCCACCGTGTTTTTTGCGATAGTTTTTGTAATAGTTTTTGCTTTAGTTGTGTCCAGTTAGCGTAATTACAGTGCCAATTTAGAAATTGATAGGGAAATAAATCCTGCTGGACCAAACTTCCGACTAATTGCATCTGACGAGGTGCAGTTGCAACGGGGCAAATGCACTGCTTGCCTCCCCAAAAAAAGAGGCACGCGTACCCTCGTTTTTTGTTTTTTTTTTAGGGGAGGGGTAATTTTGAAGACCTGTCAATGCAAATTGCGAGGAATGATGATTAATACTCCTTCAATTGGAAATAGTTCAACCCCCGACGTGATTGAATGTCTCGTGAAAGACTGACACAAAAAAAATGACTTCCATGCCGACCAGGTAATTAGACGTCAGGTGTTACCTCTGGCGGATCCATTCAAAAGAGTTTAAAATTAATTATCTCACGGGTGTGTGTGTGAGTGTGTGTAGGGACAGATTCATCCCCCGGTTGTGATGAATTTCACCACCGCCTTTCGCTTGAAACATACTGAATTTGAGTTTGTTGTTGTATATTCTACATACTCTACTGTATATTGTACGTATATGCTTACCTCCCTTCTTGTTAGAGTACTCTTCTTTTCTCTTGAACTACTTTGTGGGGTGCACTGCTCCTTACCCTTTCTTAACTTTCTTAACCTTTCTTAACTCTTCAGCAATGACACTACTTCTTTTAATATCAAAAGATCGGTGTTAGAGACAAGTGAACATACTTCATTCACTAACGTACGTTTATTATAATTTCATATTATCAGATATTTGTATATGTATATAGAATGGCACGACTACCACTTCTGCCTCACCAGTGCAAGGAAAAAGACACCAGGTTTTCATTCGCGTCGTTGTCGTGGTAACAAGTCATTTTCTGCGCGCTAAAGTCACAGGTGCTCGCACGAGACTGATGGACACTTTAGAGTTGTACACACTCTATTAAATTCATTCATACATAGGAAAATAATGACGTGAATTCGTACAAGTCAAGTGCCTTGGTAAATCGTCTAGATAATGGTAACGCCAAGTGGTAGAGAGAAATTGAAAAAAAAAAGTACAAGCTGTCCGAATGAAACGAAACGCACCGTACGAATCCTACGGAGCACAAGTTACACGAGGTAAATAGGACCGGTGCTCGTTACACGCCACATAACTCGTGAATAATCTGTCCTAGAATAAATAACAGGTGTGTGTTCTTATGTGTTTTCTAGTGCCATGAATTTTTATCGATGAGTAATTTTCGACAAAGCAAAAACTCGACACACGTGAACGTGATAGACGAGTGACCCATCACCTAAAACTTATGTATACATAAGTTCCACGCGTGCAGCGCCTGCTCGGGCAGACGGGGAAAAGAACGACAGTAAAATGTCAGGATGAGGCGAATCAATGGGTGATCGATAAACGATCTTAATTGTGATCGGTCGGGATCGCATTCCTCGCGTTTCCAGTTTGTTTTCGACGCAGAAAATAATCATAAAGATCGAAGATAAATTAAGTTCTGGGGCAGTGAAAATCGAACATCCGGACGTTCCCAACGAGCTCTGGCCTCTACGAGTTGAATTGGGGGGGCAGAAACATGGAAACTTGCGAGTTACCAGGGCAATTTGAAGTTAATTCTAACACGTCTCGGAGTGTCAAGAGCTCCCATTTTGCTCAACGACTTAACGTATATTTATATTAATTAATAAGTATCATAATTTGTCGTTTACATACTATGTGAACTTCGTTGATGACGACCAGGAACTTGTGTTGTGTGCGAAACTGTTTTGTACGACACGGATCTTCCGGCATAAAATCCTATGTTTTTTTCTGTCTGTCCGTTCGCCATATTTGATTCTTCTGCCTGTGGTGAACTGGTTGAGCGACAGTACTCTGTTTCTTAACCGTGTACTTCTGATAAGTACGAAAGTGTCTTATATGACAGAAACATTCTTATGTAAATTCCTATATTGTTTTTTTAACTCAGGTGCATCGTCGCTTTTGGTTCTTCAGTTTGTCGTAAACTACCGCTGTTGGCTGATACTATTGACCCTACACGTTCCACGACACATAAAATATAAAACAGGTTTCCGTATATTGTTCCGCCGCACCCAGTTCTCCCGTTTTGTGCTTTTCTTTATATGTAAACTATTATAAGACTTGTCGGTACAAATGTTCGTTTCGCAACTGGTGCCTTCGCGTTATCACAACCGTCACAAATTCTACGCAGTTTTATAGTACTTTTATTATATTCAATTATACGTTTAGTGATAATATAATAAATATAATATAATAATAAGAAACACACAGAGAGCCTAGGCGTCGCAGTCGGACGTTTAGCGTACGAAAATTCCAACTAATGTGCCTTCTCACCACTCATCTCAGCCTTAGCCCACATATATAATATAATATATTTTAGTATAAGTAATACACTCGGTACTTGCTGGAATACTAAAATCATATTCTTCTCCGGTGATCTCCTGATCTGTCCTGGTGCAGTCGACTCGCAGAAAAAAACCAATTCGTACTAATTGAAAATTGATCACGTGACGATCGACCTGGCACAGAGGTTTAATAAACCGGGCTCGGGAGGGGGGGAGATAGGAGGAGGAGGAGAGGAGAGAGTTGGAAGGGTAATAAAAAACAATTTGTGAATAGGAACGTTTGCCATAATCTTATGAAAATAAGGGTGGCAGACACCCCTCTTTGCCGTGTCTCCTCCATTACATAATTATCTCCTGCAAGTGAAGGATTGATATTAATGATATTTTTATAACTCGAAAAAATTACTTTGGAAATTACTTTTACCCTCTTTTTGACTCACCGCGAGTTTGCCAAGTAATTATTTAGTAATTTTGTTCAGGGACTCTGGCTACTAGAGAAAGTGCCAGACGCACATCCCCAACCCCCGTCACCGCCTGCCGAAAAAGTTCGGTGTGACGAACTTTGCCATGACCGCGAAGGCAAAAGTTCACGATGATAAACACACACACATACACACAGACTTTCCATCTGTCTCGGGGGTGGAAATGGGGGTTGAAACAGTTTATTACAGTTGTAAAGTTTTAACGGTCTTATATATATTCCTCCCCGTGGGGAAGGGGTTGATTTTTAATCGGCGGATTCGAGCACTCCCGACCATACCCCCAGGCGGAACATCGGAAAGAATGAGATTCTCGGAGTCGGGGCTGTTGCACGTACCGGGGACACAATCGACAGAGAGAAACAACCGGTCGAGTGTCGAAAAGGAGACGTCGCGAGAGGATCGCGATGGAGGACGGTGGCATGTCCGCGGTTCGGATGCGGCAACAAATCCGATTATCGAAGTTGCAATGGGCGTGACGAGACCCGCGACCGGCGTAATTTGTAATTCAAATTAGCGTTTACAACAAACCTGAAAAATAACCGAATCATTACGTGAGTGACTGACCAGATGACCATCGGTCAACTTCCGAACGTTGGTGCAACCTGCGGGAAGACAACGGACGGACCACATCGTCGCCGTCCTGTCCTATCGAAACGTATTAAATAAGTCGACCTGAAGTTGGAGCATCCGTCAGAAGACTCTAACAACTTACTACACGAGCACTACAATTATTACAATATATGTATAGAACAGTTTAGTGAGCTCGGTGCTTACAGTGTGGTACCCACCTTTATTTGTAACGTTTTCCATTACTTAGTAGTGTCACCGGCAGGGTGGTACTCAAGTTCTAAGTTATTATATATATTATTGTAGCAGTGTTATAATTTCGGTATTAACCAGCAGAATCCGAGGAGTATTATTCGTCCTGATAAAATGAAAACATGTTATTAGTATACCTATAACAAAGTTAAAGGTTTAAGATAAGTAATAAATAAGTTATTGACTGGTAAACGGAGGATTGTTTAGCGGTAACGAGTTCTTCAGCAACTCTCATTTCAGCTGTTCTGGAACGCCTGGAACCGTCTGGAGTGTTTCTAATGCCTCGTTACTAATAACATTACAATGAGTGAAAAATTATATAGATAAATAGTGTACAGTAAAAAATTATGTAGAACGGATAATTGCAAGGAAATCTGGAAGGATGTGACGCATAAAATTTTTATGTTAAATCCTTTTTTTTTGCTTTGTCTGGTGTATTGTTCCAACTTTATACTTTACCCTCTCAATATGCTCACGGTGAAGGTACCTGAAATCTGACTTGAACATGGTAGAATGTCAAGGAATACCCAACCAGCGATTAGCCCTGTGATATAAGTACTACACCGTCTCTCTTTGCTATTTACACTGCAGTGATACTCACGTTGACGGTACTCAAAACGCCGAACAAAATCCACCACGTCCAAACAGTATCTCAACGTGTACACCGGTGATTCCCCTACCCTACAAGTAGTAATAAGATGTATGAGGAAGGGATTATGCACAGGTATAAGTTCCTGATGAAACAGTATCGGTCGTACATCTTACAAAAATAATTATGTTTATGGAAGAGTTCACGAGGAAAGTATCTTTCGCGTGAACCAACCATAACCGAAGGAAAATTCCTTCAGAGGAGTTCGTTAAGGAAATTTGGACCCTACCCTCCTCCAGCCACCCCCCCATCCCCCGCGCGAAAAATAACGGTGTGACCCATCTTTAAAAGGGAAATTTGATGGATCTGATGAGACCATCTTCTTTTACCTATTCCGGAGAAAAGTTCTTCAAGAAAATGTAACGCCCCACGTAGGCTCAACAGTCAAAGGATAAGACTCGGGTCTTATCTACTTTCCGATTTCTTTCCGAAAATGAAAATTGTTGAATACGTTTCCTTTCGGAAATCAGATTTAACTCCTTTCAAACGACCCGATGTGAATGGGAAGGAAAAAAGACACAGAGAGAGAGAGAGAGAGAGAGAGAAAGGAAGGAAGGGACTAGGTGAAAGGACAAATCCTTGCAAAATTTGCCAGGAGAAGAGAGAAAATACAAGTCGACTGATGAAAACTGAGATTGTGAAGGGACAGACGAAGAAGAAGAAGAAGAAGCAGAAGACAACATGGACGGTAGTAGGAAAACAGATTTTTCGTAATTACTTTGATTACCGGGAACACGGTCGTGCCTGACGCATTCCCAAAGGTTTCCTCCTACCTTCGTTCCTTTTAAATTTTACCATTTAATTCCGCGCCGGGTACACTTCTTTGAACCGAGCCTGATTTAATTTTGTCGAGCCTTTTCGAAAAGTCTGAAAACTAAGAATTTCGACTTACTTTCTACCGGGCAAGATGGCGGTCGCTCTGTCCCAAAGGAAACAAAGGAAAATTCAACGGGTCGTAAACCGACTTGTACGCGAGCGTTTCAGTCGACGTACCCTACCTGATGATTTCTGTGACGAAGGTATTCTATTAAAGTACACCGTGCAAAATTGCAGTTATCCGGTTAATAAAGATGTACCTTAAAAACAAATTGTCTTTTAACTTCGTAAGGTTTTCAGGTGAATATTAATTATAGAACAAGGTCTGACAAGATTTCCAGTGAAGTCCTTCCGGGAAGAAAACTCCCACATTTACACCGCGTAATAATTTGAGTTTAAATGTAGTTTCAAGAGAATGTACATCTCTTGTAGTGATGGAACCAGTCCAGAAGGGAGTGCTTGTACATAACGCCCGAAGAGTAACCTCAGAGCCACTACTTCGTACCAAGTAGATTCAACCCCTTCATCCCCTGTTATCTTTTATAATATATATAAATTTTACGCGTACTCGTTGACTCACTTACAATTTTATGTATTTTTTAACTTGTATTTTTTAAATGTAATACAAAGATTATAAAGAAGAGAACACTAACTGGCCATGAGCCTCCTGACACAAATAATTATCCACGCAGGGAATTTTTTTATTTTTAAATCAATCGAAATGGTACGTCACCAAGTACATTTTTTGTTACCCCGTAACACCTCGAACTTATGTACGTAAGTCCAACTTTAGGGCTTCGATGGAGACCGACCTAAGCCTATGCGTTGAACGTGTAATAAATAATAAGAGAAAAGGACGTCGTGGGTCTGCAGTCTGTCAACTAAATTCTTTGACCAATAAATAAATCACATTAATTTAGTTTATGTAATTCGTTTAATTGAGTTATGGAAGTTACGAGTGTAATTACACGTTTTTCGTTTGCTGGTAGCCGGGTGAGCAAATTGAGTCTCGTGTCGACAGCTTGAGTGGGAAATTAATGGCTTCGTACCTGTCAGTCGAGTACCAGAAGTAGCCACATGGCCCCCCCAATTTTGTTTTTGAATTTTTATAAAAAAAATATGGTAGATTTGGTATAATTTTGAATTTATAGATGCGACAGTCTTTCGTTCTGCGGGATATTCACTTACATGCGTTTTTCCTATATAATAAAATTGCTGAATGCTCATTTAAATATTTTTTATTACGACGGCTTGGTGAACAAAACCAAGTGACCGAGCAACGTGGACACGTGCCGTACAAGAATTTTCAACATTTGTAGTATCTCAGTGACCTAAAATTTCCATTACCCCGCGAGAGATTTCGTGTACACCAACTCGTGGAGGTTTTTCCCTGTTGTTAATGGTCCCTGAGTCAACGAGTACTCGATTGTGAATACTCCGGTCTAATAAAGTAATAAAACGTCCTGTCCTTTCAACTTTGTTATTATTAATTAACATTTCACGTTCCAGGTAGCACGACATCGTTCTACCATCTAACACGCGGGCTCCGTAATTTCCAGAACGAATAATTAAATATCAAAAAAAAAAAAGAAAGAAAGAAACACGGGAGAAAAGAAACTGGGCGGAAACTCCGGGATGGGATGGGTGGGATGCCACCGAGGAAATCAGTTCTTGTGGACAGGGGGCCTCCGAAGAACCGAGAGAGAGAGAGAGAAGTAGGAGGAAGCCATGCCACGACCAGAGAAAATAAATAATGCCTTCGAGGTGTTATTGTTGCTCAGAAACGAGCGTTTCCAACGGGTATTCGCCGGGTACCCGGTGAGTACTCCACTCCACTCAAGTTCAGCAATGGAAATGAAGGAAAGTCCCGGGAACGAAGTTCCTAATTAATCCGAGTCCAGCCGTCCAGGTAGCCCTCCTCCCAAGAAAAAGGAACGGGTTCTATGTACATTATGTACATAGGGGTTACGTATGCCCTGGCGTGGACTCTTCCACCTCGGAGAACCCCAAAAGTTTTTATTACTCCCTGATTAGTTTTATTACGGCTGTTAGATTTGTGTTTGTCGGAGGGTTGAACTTTCGTCGTGTCACCAGACGGGCGTTGTGAAAAATCTTGCGACCGCCTTTTATTCCGGTTTTGCCATTTCCGGTTGAACTTTAATCCCGGTTCCGTTTTATCATCCGAGTTTATTACGATGCGGGTTTCTTCTTTTTCTCCTTTTTCAACTGTTGTTTGACACGGTCGAAACTTTCCTACCAACCCTTAAAAGTTACGTTATTGGGGGAGGATTGAGTCGACGCGAGCCTCGTCCCTGCTGAAATTCAGCCCCCAAACCTCGAAACTTCAGGTTAACGACTCTGACTAATTCGTCCGGGGAACCGCTCAAAATCGCACAGGTTCGCTTTTATTCTTCTTTGTTGAGGGGTTGAGGGCTGGAAAAAGGGAGGATAAGATAGTGGAGAAGTTCAGAGCGGTCTCGCTCGGACCAGTTACGATTCAGTTAATTGCCCTTTGCTTTTTTCAATTTTCATTCCATCAGTGCGGACGTAATGAGATTTTGAATTTTACCAAAAAAGGAAATGATAAATTTTGACGTGGAGAAATTCCCGTCCTTTGTCTGATTACACGGTTCTTGTTCTTTTGACGAATCTACGCCCCCACCCTAAATGAAACTGTCGGTTGACCTTTTCAACAATCCACTTCTTTCCGACAAATTCCTACGTAACCAACCGATACTGTACGAACTATTACAAGTGTAGATACTGCCAGTTCGAACTTATACTTGTCAAATGTGAATTTGTAAACACGCGAGAACCTCGAAAATGTGTCACTCGAGCACACAATCGCAAAGGGGTAGATTTTAATTCGACTCTGAGTTCATACATTTATAACCACACACACACACATACACACACTGTCTTACCATACTAAAATATTAATGAAAACTTATTTAAAACCAAAACAATAATGAGAATTGCAGCTTGGCAAAGACAGGTACCATTGAACCTTTTATTAGGCTTTTTTATAATCTTTAGTATATACGTAATATAATATAATTAATTTTTCGTGTTAAAATAAGTACGCGAAGAGGCAGTTGGTCAAACATCACTTCAATTCAACCTTTCGAGTGATGTTTCCCTTGTGCAAGTGTCTTCTCTACTTCTCTACCACTTCCGGGGAAAAAAGACACACACACACAGACGGGAAAGAGTCTTGGAAATTTGTGAACCGTTAAGAGGAAAAGTTTTAGGTGGAAACGTGGAAGGAAGAGAAGAATTCAAGTGAGGAGACAGACAGTTAGATAAATCCTCGGTAGTAAAAAAGGAAGGGAAAAGCAACGGGGCGAGGCGGAGAAGGAGGGGGAGGAAGGTGGCGGAAAAAAAGGTAAGAAAATGTTACTCGCGAGAGTCCCTGAAGTAGACGTGGAGGAATTTCACTCTCTCCTTTTACTTCCACGACGAAAGTGAGTCGGTAAAAGCTCGAAGTTGCCCACCTGTGGGTACCTGGACGGTACCTGGTACCTCCGAGTAACGCAGCACCTGGGCGCTTACATCCACCTGAGTTTTCGTGTTTTTTCTGTTTCGGTACCTGACGTAACATGTCTGTATCTACTGCTCTGTCTTTTGGCTGTTTCTCTCTCCATTTCTTTCTCTCTCTCTCTCTCTCTCTCTCTCCGTTTTGGGATCTCCCAATGATCTCATTCTTTATTTTTTCTCTTCTGCGTTTGTCTTTCGCTCTCCAACCTTCCTCTTTTCTGTTCTCAAGTGGTTATTATTCTTAATTAAAACGCCTCTTTTCTTAACAAAATTTTTTTCTCTTCAAATTAATTACTTCGAACTTCTTCCACTTTTTTGTGTCCCTTTTTAATGTTATTGTCTCCTGCCCACCCAGTCCTGCTTACTCTCAGCCTTGGGTCTTCCTCCTCCGACTGTCGTATTATGTCGCCCGCCCGGTCCACAGTCCCTGCGACACATTTTAACGTCCGTTTCCAATTTATTTTTGCCCTTCGCTTCTTCTTCTTCTTTTTTAGTCTCTGGTAAGCGTTGAGGAGCAGCCGGAGAGTTCTCCTACGACTTCTGATAGATGTGTTTGTGTTACCGTGAACTAATGAAGTTCGATATACGTGAGCATTTGCACAGAAATGACGCGGCACCATTTGGAGGTCGAATAGCTGCAGAGTAGGGTCATCGTCGACACAAGTACCGAGCCTTTTCTCAACAGCACTTGAGGCTTCGGCCGAAGAGATTCCTCGACACGACTGCCCCGACCAACGACCGCAAAAAGTTAATAATTAAGAACCGACCTTGGCATTTTTCACACCTCCGGCACGGTGAACTCGTTTTTCCATCCCGTCAACTAATTAGTCCAGCATCCCGTGGACGAAAGAGCGACAAGGACAAGAACATGAGTGCGACACTAGACGAGAGGAGAAGCGTCGACGGGAGTCCACGTCAAATTAAACATTTTCTATATACGTTTTGTGTGATTGAGTTTCGGTGGGGGCTGGTGAGTGTTTACACAAAGACACGGCCCTCGGACCCACCCGAGCAAATATTGACACCTACGAGAGAGCCCATATTTGTCGACAAAATCGGAAAATAATTGGGGTAAATATTTAAGCCGAACCGTTCATTTTTTTCTTTTTTGCGAAGTAGCAGTAGTCTGCTCCACTGCTTGAGCGAACGTACCTCCGACTTATTGCTAATGATGAGTAAACACTTTTTCAAGATGAAAGAAATCCTTAATGGTATCGGTAGGATAGGTGGAGGAACATAACGGGCGGAAATACGAGAGCAAGAAGTTTAGAGGACCGCAAATCACCGGGAGAATGCTCCCGGTGTAAGTGGCAGGAGAACACTTGCTCGACTCGAAACGTAACACTCAAGTTTGACGAAACTGTTTCCGGATTAGGGGAAACGCAAGAGACCATCAAGTTGTGGCGGGGAACCGAAACTTGAACAACGGGAGAAGGAGTCGTGGCGGCAGCAACAGCAGCAACAGCAACACAGTGGAAGCACGCGCTGGAAAGAGAGAGAGTTGCAAACTTTCTACGTAACACTCTCTCTCTCTCTCTCTCTCTCTTTCTATAACCACGACCCGGTGACTGTTGTCGGTTCTTCGGAGATTTCTCCAGCGGGACACTTCAATACCATTCGGTTTATTGATATATTACAACGGGGGTTCCCGGGAACTGACAGTTTTCCGGCGGGTTCCAGCTGACTTCAAATTAATAATACATTAAAACGTCCGGCGAGCACCGGCACACCGGTCCCAAAATTTTACTTATTTAAAAGGAAGCCATCGAATTGAAATTCTCACGCAATAACTAAGAGAGCTTTTCAAATAAATAAGTGCATTTTATGAAAATACCCGATCCGTTTATTCCCAATGGATGAATAAACAGAATCGGGGGCTTACCCTCGGGTGAAACCGGATTTCTTCTGGAATGAAGTTACCTGTTTCCCCGCCGGTGATTTATTTCAAAAACCCAAAAGAAAAAAATTTTCCTTTTCCCGCAACACGAACACCCAGCCACCCACCGCTTTCCCTTCGTCATCGTCTCGGCTTCCTTGTGTGCCTCGTCTGCTGACACGACTTTGCGCGCGGTTTCCATTCAAATCTGCCAGTCGCGTCTTTCGGATTATTATTATTATTATTTTTCGGTCGAAATTACTGCGAATCTCATCGATATTCCTTAAATGACGGATTTGCCGCGTAGTCAGCTCTAACTCGATTATGAAAAGCTTAACTCGTTTTTCATCACGGTTCTCTGGACCGAGTCGGAGTTTTCGTGAATGAACGCGGCTGCTGACAAGTTCACAAAACACGCACGCGACTCCATCTCCCTGTCGCATTTGTCTGAGCTTATTAACCATAAATAAGTCACAAACCTTACAAAACTATACATGTATTGTATATGTATTGTTAATAATGCACCATGTTAGTATTATATTACGTTTATAATTAATAGAAAAGTAGAATAATTGTAATTAAATAAAAATAACCGCAAAGAACGGCACCCTTGATGTCTTATGTATATAATTTCGTGTGTTACATAATGTATTGTAATACATAATTATCTGTATTGGTGATGGTCTCGCAGCCATCACCCGCAACTGTAAGATTCGTGCCGGTGTGTAGCACACCTCATTTAAAGTTTTAATCAAATCGAATTTCACCACTGGAAAAGAAAGTTTTCGACGGTTTAAACTCGTCCAATTCTCGACAATGGATAGTCAACAGTAGAACTCGGACTTGGAACTTCTTGTATTTTTTTTTGTGTTATAAAAAATAAAAAGTTTTATCGAGGCATAAAGTTCTCTGATGAGTCTGGAAATTTCGGAATTTAAATTGAGATTTTATTCCAAACGGGTTCCATTAACGAATTCATCGATTGCAAATTTCTTCTGCTTATTTAATGGAATTTACTCGGGCGTCACCCCCTAATAGAATTATGTACATATACATAACAGAGTTGTGAGCTCTGGATGTGACTTTTGACGTGGCAGCAGAATCACTCCCGGAACAATAACTTGTTCCCCGTAAGCTCCTTCAAAACAAGTACAGAACCGGTAATTAGAACCTGGTGATAAATCACTGATAAAAGATCGAGATCCCGAGATCTATTGAACACCGATCTAAGTAATTAATAAAAGAATTCCTGGTCCACGTCACTAACCCAACTAATAGTTTTTTTTTTGTTGTTTCTCTACTACTTCTGTGTTTCTTACCTTTTGATGGTTAATAAACGTAAATTTATGTTTCTACTTTCCGTTTCGTCTTTTTCGACCGCTCAAAGTCTTCAGATTTAAGTGTTGTGTCTTGTTTCTCCGGTGGAAAGGTTTCCCCCTGTGACTTTCCTCTGAGAAATGTGCTGCTGCTGCTGCTCCTGCTTCTTCTTCTACAGCTTGACGGTCTTTTACCTTCTCTATGTTATGTTTATGTATACTTTTGTATGTGTGTGGTGTGTGTGGGTCTGTGTGTCTGTGTCCGTACATCCTCGTCTCCCTTTTTACCGTTTGTACTTAGTTCACTTCCTTCCTCTAACCTAATCGGCATCCTGCCATTTATGCTCTTCCTGCTCGCTTGCTTCCGACTCCTTCAACCGCTCCGGAGCATTTGTATTTATGGCCCATTTTTCTTTTTCTTTGTACGTGTCTTTGTCTTCCATCCACTTTATTTTTCTTTTCCTTTCTCATAAAACCAGATTTTTCTAAATGACCCGCAACGAACCGACTGCATTTTGTTGTTTGTCTACCATTACCTGACGCTCATTGTATTGTTTGGCTTAGCCTCACTCTAGCCTAATTGTTTGTACTTACACATTATATTTTTGTTACACGCTGCTTACGCTGTGGTTGATGCAATCGAGTCCTATGTCCACTTATTAAAAGGTTAATCAATAAGTTGTGACCGTAATTTTATATTTTAATTGGTCTCTAGTTGCTAGCGACCGTGCTTCGTTCTAAATACAACATACTAAAGTATTTCACAACGTGACCAAAAAGAATACATAGAATTGTCGAAGCACTCGACGTTTCCTTGGGTGTGAGAAATCAAAAATGTACGACAGACCGGGGCATGAAGGCACGACCAGTGATGTATTTATGCTTTTTTCATTTCCCCTTTCGTTGAGTGGGATTTTCTCATTTCCCTTGAATTTTCTTTCTCGACTCGGAATTTGAAAATTCAACCCTCTGGGCGGCCCTCGTGCACGCGGAAATTCACGAAACAATCAAAGGTGGTGAGACGGTGAAGAAGGTGTCTCACGGAAAGTTACCTGAAAAAATATACAGTTGTTAGTGTGGAGCAGTTGACAGGGGTTTTCACCGGACCGAAACTTCGTTTACAACGATCAATTTGATTTTGGAAGTCGGTCGTGTCCCTGGGCTAGAACCTGCGTGCGCTTTTTTCTGGCAACTTTATTATCCTTTTCGGGGAGTTGTGATTTTTTCAAACGATAGACTAATAATTCGTTAATTGCCGCCATTTCACGTCGAGTCAGTTGAAAGGCATCTCCGTCTCCTTTACTTCACTTCTGTCACGTCTTTTTTCTTCTGATTTATTACGAGTTTCACGGTACGGGCGAAGAAAAGCGGTAGATGTTCTCGTCGATCGTGACTATAATTACGTCGGGTTATCATGTTCCAACTCTCCTTATTACTCTCACTTAATAAGGTGACAATTGGACAATTTATTCATTTCTCTCACCCGTGGGGACGTTGGAAATCGATCAATTCGTTTATCACTGCTATTCGTCCGTAATCGCCACCGACGGCTCTCCGGGTTCTGCTATATACGTTTTTTTGTACACGGCGAAGAAAATAATCGTTGGAATTGCCACGTTGATTTGTACTGTTATTATTAGTCATTCATTATTTAAAAGGTTGTAATTTAGCCTGGTAGGATGTTAGTCAATAGTTAATATTATTTGTTGGTAGTGCCGATTTCTCATGCGTCAAGAGAATTAGTTGACTTAAAGTTCGTATAAAATTTATCCTTTTCAATGTCAAGTGACAATACAGAAAAACTTTTTTTAAATTTTATATGCATATGAAATCTGTCCTAAGTAAAATTAATTGATTAACTAGGAAACAAGAGAGAAAAAACCTTCAGTGTTGGTATTTGTGTAAAGTTTGGGGTACGATAATCTGTAGGTTGAATTTAATTTTATTATTGTCTTTAAAGTACAAGTCTACATTACCTACGTATATGAGTTTATGAGAACCTAGATTATATTAATAAATACACATTACAGTAAATTTAATAATTAACAAAACCTACTTCCGAAAGAGACTAGAGGTTTGCGACAACGAAAACGTATTTATTTGTATTTAAATTTATTTAATGTATTTATGTAACGACTCATTACATGGCAAAGAAGTTGTTTCTTTTTTTATTTTTTTGCACTAAATTTTACAACGAACTTTTTATGCATATTAAACATAAGTTTTTTTTCTAGTTGTAATTAAAAAAAATCACGTTGTACATAATCGTATTCATCCCCAACATGAACCACCAGTAGAAACTTAATAGGTTTAATTAAACCGAATGTCATTGTAAGTAATAAGTACATAGGTGGTGAGGTCAACGATGTACCTACGAGTTTGTATGCTGATTTTCAGTTGCTACCGGTTAGGTGTCATGTTCCAAATAACTTCCCATGTATTATACCTACCTCTGTCTTCCGGTAGGTCTCTTCTGAAAACGTCAGGATGGGTCCTACCGCCTACTTCGGATTCACAACGACGAGACAATAATTGTCATCAGGGAAGGACTCCTCTAAAGAGAAATTTAATAACGAAAATACGGGAGTAAATAACCGAGGAGAGCAATAACGCAAACTAAATGCAATAATATATACAATACCGGAATGATAAATTTAATCTCGAAAAGGAGGTTAGCATTCTTTGAAGGGTTACTTAGGAAGGGCTCAAGGTGGGTTAGCAAAATGAAATAAAGTTACTCTCATTAGAAGGATTACACGACGATTACATCTCTTAACGGAATCATAAAATTGCAAGAATAAAAGAGCCGAGATGTTTGAGAAAGAAGACAGAGGAGGAAAGTTCAAAAATGTCGGCGACTGTATGAAACGATTATTTTTTGTTATACTGAACCGTACAGAACAACAGACACACAGATCTAATCACCACCCTTAATTATATTGTATCGATAATTTGAAAAGGTGTTATGAAACAATCGACTTTCAAAAAACCACGGACGATTCACAACTAGTTATGAAAGTTTTGTATGACTAGTAATGAAAATGAAGTTTTCGTCCTACCCGGCACAGGTCCTGTTAAGTGGAAGAAACAAAGTTCACGATTTCTTCAGGAACCCTCTCGGGAGACCTGAAACGGTCGAATATTAAATCTATCTCTAGAATATCTAAAATAGAAAAATCCTAGGCGCTGCGACGACAGTAAAAAAGCCAACTTTGTGACCGACGTTCCGAAGTAAATCGAACTCCTCGAGGGAAACCCGAGAAGAATTTTTCTTTTTGTCAAAGGAAATCGGTTCTCTTATTTTGACCCGGTACAACGGGTTAATAAATTCAATACATAGGTTTGGATGTTTATTGATTCCCATTATTTTTAATTTGACAGAAAAAAATAGAATTTTCGGAACCAAAAGGGGAGTGGGCCGTACTCAAACCAAACAATATATGCAATAAAACTATATATGCTTTTTTACATTATACTTAATTATATAATTAAACTGGTACATGTATTAAATCATACATTTAATAATTATCTAAACAGCAGATTTGATGCTGAGTGTCAGAGATTAATAGAAATTTATTTTAGTGTATGTTTAGTATTTTTTTCAATTCAAAAAGTTTTCACTGTAGTGAAGCTGTAAATGTAAAACCGTGGTTCCTGAACTATAGATATTATGATGGTATACTGCATTGTGGGTTACTATTAATTAAGGGAAGACTTTGTTATGGGGTACTGTGTGTAACTCTGTATACAGTAAAACAGTGTATAAAGTAAAACATCGATTAGGTAACGCGTTTGTGTACTCGGTTATAGAATATTTTAACACAGGTGTGGCGTACCTCTTAGGAAACTTGAAGTCATCTGTTGATTGTAATTCGTTGTTAATAACGTTTACCGTCAACGTTAATAATGTTGACCAAAATACAGTAAATCGCTTATAGAGTCGTTTACCTGTGTACTTAGTGAATGTTGCTGTGCAGAATACGTTTGAAAACTTCTCAAGAGCACTAAAGTAAGTGCTTAACAGCCAAAAAGTATTGTGTCGAATTTAGTTGTTGTCGTTCTTGAAGCAGGTAGTGCCCTCCTACCTACTGATGGTAGTTCTTCCGTAGAAGTTAATCGTAGTAATTCTGTAGCAGGTTCTTGTACTGTAGTCCTCATATCCAACATATGTAACCTTTTGCCTAACACGCAACACACTAATTTCACCCTAACAAACCCTAACAGAAGTGCAAGTGAGCGAGGAAGTACCGGTACGTCAGATGGCTCTTACTTCTATTTTAAATTACTAATAATGAACACTGACGGACTCCATGTTTTGCTGGTGATGTACAGTAAACAACACCTCCATTAATTAACTCTGCATTGAGTTCCACTCTCTGTACGACCACCTCACTCCTGGCGGAGATTCATAGCGTAGACTCCGGCTCCCTCAGGTACCCACTGAAAGTTTACCTTTCGACGGAGAATCATCGTGTAACCCGCTCTAAAACAATTTCATCATAAATATTATGTACATATAAGAAGGTCGACCATGAGAGAGTTCCGTCATACACGTCAGTCCGGTTGTTAACAAGAGTTATGTGAGAGCAAGAGCAACTATCTGGTTCATTCAATTGGCTTCGTCGACTGTATAGAAAAAGTCTGTGGTAGCGCGGCTTCCTTTGTGGTCACCGTTTCGGCGGTTTCCCTCTCTCTCTCTCTCCCATCGTTATAAACGAATTCGACCAGGTCTTTTGTTAAACCCGTGAAACAAGAATCAATCGTTGACAACCGCTCGAACCATTATTAAACATAAAACGTTAATTAATGGAAGGGGATTTACGCTATTCGAATCGTTTTACAAGAGTTATCGTTTTAATTAGTGCTCCATTATCGATATCATCTATTTTTCGGGGGACCGGAACCACGGGGAGAAAGAAGGAGCTCCGGGACCTTTGAGAAATCCGGAGGATGGCCCACCGAAGTTTCGGACTCGTCGAATGATTAAAACTCTCACTAATACGTATAATTCGGGAAGACAACTCGGTCGGCACGAATTTACGACCGTAAAACATGGGTTGTCCGAGTCATCGTGGCTCTCTCCGCCAATCCACCGAGTCGAATTGTTTTCACAAGTGTCGACTTTTCTCCCGCAGACTCAACCGTGCGACAATTTAAAATTACACAGGTCGACTCCGGCGACGCAATGAAATGTGACCCGGCCTGTTTGACAACTGTCAACTACAATTGTGAAGGTGTGGTCACGTGGTTATACATTTAACAGAACGGATTTGGCCTGGGAGAAGTGAGAACCTTAAAACACTACCCCCCGGAACTATGTACCATGTATTGCTGTATATACTACATACATACATACATATATGTACATAGTCTTGTACAGGTTGTGATTTATTTGTAGTTATTTCGACTCATACGCACATGGACGGTACGTCGATGGAATCGTGTGTGTTTTTGTTGTTATGTATATGTTGTTTCGGCCGTTCGACCTTTTGTACAGTATCACCGATCTTGTTCCCTCAACTATTAATTTATTGATTCCTCTCAAACATTAATGAAAATTTAAGTAAAGAGTAAATTATTGTAGTGTTTTAAGAGTGTATTAGCCGAGCCAATCTGCCTACCGGTTATTACCCATTGATTGACTTTTATACAAATTTTAATTTACGCAGAACTTAAATACAATAATTACTAATAATCTAATAATGAATAAAATATATAAACTAGAAGTATAAGTATAATATAAACGGTATTGTTTTATATTAAATTCTTGTATATTCTACTCCAACCGGTGGCTACATTTACAAATATTATAGAAAAACTCTTGCTTATTCATAACTATATAGTGTTATGAAAATGGTTCGTCGTTTGATTAGTTTTTATCTGCGCTGGTATGAAAGTTGTGGATTTTAGTATTTGTTAGGTGGCAGTAAACGTTGCTAAACCAATGAGCACTCGGTCCAGTGTCCTCCACATCCTTTACTTGACTGGTTGTGAGAATAATTATTTTATTTTATTATGAGGGAGTGCGTTTCTGTACATGTATACATGTATGAAGCTATTAGAATTCAAGTTCAGGTTCTGTATAAACTAATGTATGTAAATATTTTGGAGGAGGAGGAAACAGGAGTGAGAACCTTCAGTTGTCGTGGTTACAATCGAACTAATAAAACCGTTTTTGACTTGCAAATGGTCGTTTAAATTACATCTATTTCCCTATTTGACATAGATCACCTCCCCTAGGCTCCCCTGCAACCGTCACCACTTGTCTATTCAAATTTCCAGGCGTAAATCCATAACCCGTTGGGTAATGGGAGGATGCAAAGTGGCGGCGGTCAACAAAATTTTCTTAAAACGAGAAATTATTTCATTCTCGCCTCCTCCCTGGCCGCCAGGGGTTTCCCGTTGAATTCATCTGTCATTCGTGTGACATTTTCTTTCTTCTGACCGGTAGACAGGACAACCACAACTCGACGGAAGTGTCCGGGAAGAACCCGAAGTTGCCATTTTTAACCGAAGGAGGTGGCGGCCCTCCGTGGGTTTTGCCACGGTTAACATGACACTTTGTGCACGGGTCCTATCGATGCAGACGATCAATTATTTAGTTAATCGAATTCGGTAAGGGTCACGGGAGTCGGCTAGGGTGGCCGGCAAGGACCGATTTGATTTATTATTTACGCATTTAAAGCGTAACTTTCGGATTTTAATTTCCTTCCTCGGGAGTCAGCCCGAGGTCCGAAAGCCCCCGCTAAAACAATTCTCTTGTTTTGACTTGTCAAACTCTTCGAGCTTGTTTACAACCGACAGAGGTGTGACAGCCTACGTGATACTTCTATTACCATAAATTGTAATAAACTTGAGTAGTAAAACTCCAGTACGGTAGTACTCACGGCAACAACGATCCCGCACGTCAGGGACGTGATTTGCAGAGCTGCGATCCATGAGACCTTCCATACTTCTCTGACTTCAACTTCTTTTAAAGCAGAACCTGATCTTAGTCGCCACTTAACATTATACGATAGCATTACTGTAGGCATCTCCTTGTGACGTTTACTTAATCAGTCTAATGTTAGTGACTATAAGCATCTGGGGGGAATGCAACGATCACGGGTACAATGACAGTCGTCAAGGAAAGTTTCCGGCACGCACTAGGAGATTTTCGTTTCATTAAGAGACTAGGAGGACACTACGATTTACGGGGAATCTCACCATAAATTGTAGGGCACATACGTCATCCCGTGTAAAAAATTACTACATAGAAACTTACAAATGTTAACCATTAAAATTAGACGTATATTGTTATGTGAATGGTAACTTCAAATTATTAATGTATATATTATTATAAATTATTAAACTATATTATTATTATTTAACTATTATTATTATTATTACTAAACTATTCATTATAAATTAAATTAAATTTTTATAAATATGTTATAAATTAGTTTAATAATTTTTTAATAATTTATTAATTTTAAACACGTTTAAAATTACATTAATCCACCTACACAGTCTAAAATATTTCATATATAAATTGATCGTATAATGATATTTACGTATATTGATATTTAAAAAATAGGTAGGTTAATTTTGGAAACTTCGCTTAAGAAGTTTCCATAAATGTAGAATTTTCAAGAATTCGAATTCAACCAAAAATATCGTTTTGTTAAATAAAGATATGTAATTCTACACAAGTGTGATGGTCAATTGGAATTTCGAGTTATTAATTTATAATTATTACGGGTTATTAATAAGAATTTCCACGAATACGTATACTCTTACAAACTATATTATCATGCTGCAACGTTTTCTTAAAATGTTGATAAGGTGATTGCAAATATCACCGTAATGTACTACAACAGTATACATATATGTGATGTTATTAACAACCAAATTTTCCAAAATATGTTAAACAACTCCATAAATTTTTATTAATTTATTCGACACAGGTCCAATAGCCAGCCAACAGACCGTCCACGGTCTTAGTCGTCATCATTCTGTCGATTAAAATACTTTTCTTAAAATAAAATTTTAAGAATTATCAACGACAGTCGTCCGACGCTCTACACAAACAGTAGACAATATAAGTCTCGGTTTGTACAGGGTTTCATACAAAATATGTACCGATTGAACTTCTTTCCAGGCGATTGCCCCTGTGGGAGCACACACACCCCTCTCTCTCAGTCCGTCTGACCTTTCTCCTTAATCTCAAATCTACGAAATAAAATTTACACTGCTAATAACTGTTGAACGTTCACGTCAAGTGTCGAAACAATTACCTAATGCAGGACAATAACACTTACCGATTGCTTTTATGTATGAATACAAAAAGAAAATGTCAGACACGTAACGACACATAAAAAAAAAATAAGGAAAACACGTCACGGCCATGACTTTCTCTTACGTCACGTACTCGTCAATTGAATTGACCATAAACATGAAAAATTATTGAAGGTCCTCTGCAACACGATAAAACCAGACTTCTTGAACTGTTTCCTGCGATCAATTTTCTCCTAGTGCTAACACCCTAACCGCCGCACACGTGCACTTTCCTCCCTCATCAATTTATTGGAGGAAATAACATTTTCACACACATACAAAGGGTCCCCCGAGCAGGGCCCCAGTGGCATGCCATCCGAGGAGAGCAAGTTGACGGTGGTAGCGGAAATGTCGTGGCAGCAGAGCCGTTCCGGACTCTACTCTAATGGTTGCACTGGTGTACACAGTTCTTCTGTCTATCTCTTCCACTTCTTCTTCTTCTTCTTGCAATTAAATTCTCGCTGTCTGACCGATTGTGTTTGTACGATTGTCGGCATTCTACTCATTCAGGTTGTTTGTACGACACGCGATGTTGTATGCGTTCGCCTCGACGCTTTCGGGTTGGAAAGGCTCCGAGGTATCACCGCATCAACTCGAAATAAAACAAAGCCGCGTACGTACGAATTAGCGTGTCTATAGCTGCCAGGTCCGTGAACCTCCGATGGGTACCACATCTCGTTTGGACTCCTAATTAAAACAAATTGGAGTATATACGAAGTGGTTACACGGCGGTTGGACCGGTTAAAAGCGAAACGTAACATCAAAGAAATATTTTAACTGTACGTAAAATGAAAACATCCCCCGGGAGTGAACCGAAGTTTTTCGTCAGGATTCAATTTCGTATATCGTCCGAGCATTCTCACCTACCAAACGACTCCTACGGTACCCGTCGCATTCGCGGGCCACTTCCAACCGAAAACCCTGGCTACGGCTTGCATACCTTGGGGTGACGATCATCGAGGCAAATACTTCCCTTAAATCCTAAAAACACTCCACACCCTGCACCCCAAACGCTTGTTCCGTTTGTCAATACATCAATGAATCTGAAAGTGTTAAATTGACAGTTCGGCAGGCATCCTGCATCGATATTATTTGAGTATCGGTGTACGTGAGAACTTACTATATACACAAAAACATACGCAGCATTTCCAAACCGAGTAGAAATATGACAAATCTGTTTTATCTTTCTTTTTTTTGTGGGGGGTGGGAGAAAGGTAGGATAGGAAAAAGAAAAAGAAACATATTTTTTTTCCTCCTTTCAATTCAATCCCATTAGATGGAGGAAATTCCTCGTTACAAAATGACAGCAAACAGAAATTGTTTACTAACATCTAATACGACTAACTATTTACTTTAAATTACCGGGTAATGAGGGAGGAATATTAAAAAATGTCGAACATCAAAAAAGTATCATCCAATTATTAAGAAAAGACCGAAGACCCGTTCTGCACGTTCATGTTCTCTCGTGTTTACTCACAGCATAGGAAAAATTGAGAAGTTTAATGAAATGAAACGACGTGGAGTAGTCAAACTGGTGGTGGACTTTGGTTCGCCAGTGGACGTACCAGACAGGTCCTTACGACAGAGCAAGCGTCCAGGGATCAAACACCCCAAAATGGGAAATTTGGGTTGTCTTGTCGGTTTTAAAATTAGCACAGGGTGAAGGGTTGGACTGAGTTTTGTCTCGCGGACTTGTCTCCCCACATGGTTTTTTTATATATCCAAAAGGTCGTTCGAGGTACCAACCGTCAACGTCTCGTGTGCGCCAGGATTAGGTGTCCCTTCGACTGTTTCTTCCTCGTCCGGAACACGTCCAGAGAGAGATGGGAGTCGTCGCGCAGGAGTCGGAGTGGTTGCAACTCCTTCGCCGATAACACGCTTATTTCGGAAAAAGTTTACGAGCTTTCTCGGCCGATATTGAAAAGGGAAAAAAGGGAAAGGAAATCTCTTGCGGACGTTCCCGTAAATGTTGAAAGCAATCTGGGGAAACGATCCGACGTAAGCAAAACTTGAATGATAAAACTCACCATAAAAAACAAGAACAAAGGAAAGTGTTATTCTGAATGATGTAACTCAATAAGCTCATTTCATTTTTTACGATGGTCCATCCCGTTCCGCTTTTGTCCTTTTGTGTCGTCATTTCCTTTTTCCGGATTTATGCGAAATTGAAAAAAAAGTGTGCGGGAATTTGTGGTGGAAAGTAGGGCGGGGGACCAAACCGTGGACCTCGTACCCCTCCCCTTTCCCCAACCGTAAGCAATCGGTTTTTAATTAACCAGGTAGAAAAGGTAGATTTTTTCAGGTGGTGAGGTTAGGTGCCTGCCCCATCTCCCAGGTCCCGTCATCTGCTTTTCTGCTTCTTATTCTTCTTATTCTTCTTCTGCTTCATCATCTTCATATTCGTCTAATTCGTCTCTCGAATGCGGAAAAAGTCGGATTAAGCGATTAAAAGCAGAAAAGCAAATTTGAAGTTACTTAATGCAATTAAATTCGGTCTCTAGAAAATCAACGGGATAATTTTTCTAATTTCCTTTTCCGCTTTTCGTCTAATTTTAGAATGTTTCGGCCTGTGTTTTGTGAGAGAGCTCTCGGTGGAGTGGGACCGGCGCACCGTCAAGGAGCAACCACGAAAGAAAGAAAACGTGATGGAAGGTGTCGTACCTGCACGGTTGAAGGTACGACACACTGAGCACACGCGCGACTCGCACTCGACTGTTCCGAGTTCAAACATCATGACGGAGTAAAAGGTAAAAAGAACATATGGCTGGATAGTGACACTACAACTTGCAAAGTAAGGTACGGTTAAAACATATATAATAAAGTCACAATAGAAGTTGGTGAAGGATGGTGTGTAACATCGCCGGACGCTCTACAATTTGCTGTACATAAACTACAGCTGACGTAATTTTAACGGGAGCATGGCGTCATGGAGAGTACCTACCTTCGCTTACCTTGATGAAGACACCTCATCAGATGTTGTCGAACGTCAATCGTGACTGGGAGTGGTGCGGAAGAACTAGAACAGCAAACCAGTTCTGAACGGTTACGATGAAACCCTGTATTGTTTTGTCCAGGCGTTGAACATGGCAAACATCACTTACTCATAAATTCCTGTTCCTGGGTGTGGCTGTGTACCCGTCCTTTGCCAACTATTGTCAAACAACAATAGTCGAACGTAGTTTTTGCACACTACATACCTCCACGACGAAATACGTTGGTATAAGTTCTCTACTCATTCATTCTGACTCTACTCGAGCATGTGTCAATGCCCAGAACTCAAGAACACACCTAATGAGTGGAACTTGTATTGTTTAGCTTGTGGGACACCACAGCAAGGTTCTCATGTTTGGTTGTAGCACGAGTACGCTTTGTACTCAACCATTAAGTCGTTTTGGCCTCATTCGACCAGAAAACTCAATCAAATCGAGCCGTGGAACCGACCTCTAAATAATAAGAGAAACGCAACATGAACCTTTCCCTTTCGGGTCACAATTTCGGGTCGTTTCGAAAATGAATTATGCAAATGTTACGACCGTTGATAAGCAATAAAATTACGCCTGCGTTTTCCAACTCGGATGCCTTTGTTTTACCAGAGCAAATTTTTGGGGAGTTGATGCGGTTCAGCAAGTCGATAACCATCGACCATTGACTCCCTCTACTCGACTGATGTTATTGTTTCACTAAAACGGGGTTGACCACGTCGATTCAATCAATCAATCAATCAATTCTTCTATATCTTCTGTACGAACCCGACGGCCGCTGTGTCACGACGAGCGTGACACAGAGGTTATCAAAATAAGAGAAGAGCATCAGGTGACTGAAGAAGAGTTTTATTCGTTGCACCTCTGATTACTTTTTTTTATTTACCTTAAAAGAACCTACAAAAATTTAAGAGTTCCACAGACACTGCACTCTTAGTATTAATTAAATTATACTCCGTTGCATAGACTGGGCCTCCCATAAAACTCACAACTTCCCTCTTGCATTCCCGACGTATCAAGGTGTTAAGGGTTGGACGACAAAAATACACTAATTTCCTTAAATAATTCTTTTCTATTTTAATATATTTAAATACAAACTTTAACACGAACAGTAACAGTAGTTATCTATAAATTCAGTTCACCACAAATAAAATTACATTTACACTTTCACAACGAATCTTTTACAGTCAGAAAACTAATTTATTGTATTCAAACCACCTCCGAAGGCTGTTGTGCGTATACTAAATCGGTAGTAAAACAAAACAGTTGCTTGTACACTGCTCTGTTGCTGTCGAAACTTCATTTATGTAAAAGTAGAAAGAGTAAGGCCTCAAAACGTGAACAGGACTGCTATCACCTTACATTTATGTATACAGGACATCTCCTGACGTTGACTAGAACTTGCACTTTGAAACTATTAATTCAGCAACCTCAAAGTCTAATTTCTTCAAAATAGACACTAAAAATTAAACTTGTCATTCAAAATGTGTGTGTGTGTGTGTGTGTGTGTGTGTGTGTGTGTGAGTGCCGGCATGGCATTTAGTTTGTGTTGATTGTATTTTTCTGGGTACATATAATCATCGTACTCAAATTGTCCAAGTAATCACAGACTAGTTACAGTAATTGTACTTTGACTAATTCCACAACAACTTAAGCTGAGAAAAAATGAGAGACGACATTCAAGTTGATGTCATCCTCGAGAAATGCCACTCAATAGTTTTAAGGTAAATTGTTATTGAAAAACTCAGTGAGCGATCAAATATGTCAGATTATGATGTGGCTTTCAAAGCAAAATAGGAAATGCATCTAATCTCGAAGAAAATTACTTCATCTTATCAGAAAAATATCTCAGTTGCTTGTTTGGAATAAGAATTCAGTCAGTCAGTAACTTCACACCTGAAGTGAAATTTGACATGTTGTGAAGTCCAAACTAATCAGTTCATCTCATCATCCATTGTCTTATCTGGAAGGAATACAAAGCAAATGATTGATCTTAAGTGTTTGAAAAAAATCAATCACAATGACAGTTGTTTACGATCGAGTGGTGAGTAATTTGTGTGTCAACTATTCTACCTGTGGTGTTATTCTACAGGAAGAGAAATTTTTTTTTCATACCTTCAGATATGAACAAGGAAAACCTTTTTCTTAACAACCGATTTTGGATATTGGGGACACAGAGCTTTATTTGTGTCTGAAGACAAATCTTCCAACTCTGTAGACACAAATTTTTTCTTTTTATATTTTCAATCTTGAGCAAAAATAATGTTTTCTAACAACTATTTAGACATGTCATCAACATAAATAAATTATTATTTACCCAGGATTTCTTTCTTCTGCATGTTGTCCTCCTTTTTGAGTGGATAAAACTTGTCCCTCAAGACTTGTGAATAGTAATTGGTTCTACTTTCATTATTAAATAAATGATACCAAGAGAGAAGGAGAACAAAAAGAATGAGAAACAAATTGGTGCCGACCCCAAGAATGGCAGACAATACTGGCCAATGAAACATGAGGTATCTCAGTCCTGTGAAGTGAGCATGTATGTGCATGCTCGATGAATACAACTCAATTTTCTTACTTTTAATTTCCACATACATATTAGTTACTGGATGATTCTGTAAGGAGAAAGAAGCAAATAAATAAAAGTAAGGATATTGGTGTCACCTTATGTACTTCAAATTGGTTGGAAAACTTACATCATCTTCCTCAAAGTCAGAGAACATTTCAACTGTTATGAGTTGTTTCTCTTCAGCTGTTCCCAGCACCAACAGAGGAGCCATAACTACAGTTTTGATTATGTGCAACAGTCTGCTTCTGTAGTGTAGCATGACAGGTCTGCAGGAGCGAGCCACATGAGTGCCATCCTTGTCATTTAGGTCAAGGCACACCATGAACATTCCCAAATTTCTGTTTGCAACTGATTCAGGCATTTCAAAATTCAAATAGATTTTATAACTTTGGCCAACCATTAAGAATTGCTGTCGCCTGGTCAGTATCACATGAGCATATGGGAAACTACAAATAGAACTCTCTGCATCATCACATGTTCTACAAAAAAAGGTTAAAACAATTTGGTAAAAAAATATCTTGTCCTCCCTATTAGCAAGGAAAAGATTTAAAAGGAAAGTGCAATGCCTTTCTGGGACAATTCAGGCATCATCGTTTAATTATTTTTGCCACAAATTTTGCTTTATAAACTAAGTTGCTATTAATCAATTCATTCAAACACAATTTATGTTTTCAGGGGTCATCTTATTCCAGAAAAACAGCTACTTTACATACTCTTGCTATTGCTAAGCTTAAATATAACATGAATGAACACTGTAGAAATTTGTGAATGTGTTCTAATACAGAGTTATATATTATTCAAAGCTTTAAACCTTCCACACATTTGATTCTATCAACAGGTGGTTCGCGACCGAATCCGTAATTTAGCAACAGGTGACTGGAACACATCAAAGTACTCACTTAAACTGAACGTGAACAGGTCTGACATGAGTCAAAGCCGGCATGTAAGTGTAATAGAATGCTACGTAAATGAAAATCGCCATCCACACGATGATACTAAAGGAGAGTATGAAAATGCCGCCGCGGAGAGCCGTTCCTTTCACCTTCTTTATTTTCTCATTGCTCCTGTCTTTGATTTCTTCGACGCGATTGTTCACGTAACTCAATCCGGGCATCGTGAACATCATTCTTCTGAAAGGTTTGAGAGCTCCGCTCACAAGGCTACAAAAAACACCCACAATCATTCGGACCGTGTTGATTCAAAAAGCATTTGAGACGAAATGAGAGGAGAGAGTGAGCGATGCGACAATTCTGACTGATAATCTCCGAAAACAAACATTGTTCTGACATTTCCGGTCACTGAAATGATTGTAACCCAAAAAAAAACCTTGTCGTGACCTTGGCTTTTTAACCAATTCAGGATATCACAATATCGAAACCGTTGACCGATTCTCGCTTCGATATCTCGATCCGAAACTTCCGGTCTCGTTTTCGAATGGAAAATGGTCTCTGTTGGAGTGACAGACGTCGGCAAATGCTTGGAAGCCCAGGTAACGACTTTTTATTCCCGAATTATTTTGTTTTCCCAAAGAAAGAAAAATTCTAAATAAACCGATGTTGTTTCAGATCGAAGAAATCGAGGTTCTCTGTTCGATCTACGGAGATGATTGGAAAACCGAAAATGAAGGAGATCGGTCGTACAACATGGAAATCAAAGAGGCGGGTTTTACGGTGACATTGTATGTCACGCTACCCGATACCTACCCGTACAAATCACCTCCGACGTACATACTTTTGGCACCTGAAATTGACGGACGTCAAAAGGTTATACTAGGAAATCAGCTGGATGAAGTCTACCTGTAGGTGAACAGTTGGACACATGGGACATTCTAAGTTTATTTATAAATTTGAAGGAGTACTTTTTTATAGGCAAAATATTGGGCAACCTGTCTTGTTTCAGTGGATTGATAAGATTAAAGAGTTCTTATCATCTCTAGAGTCAAGTAGTGCCACTCCACAAGGTTCACTTGAAACAGCTGCAGATGACTGTAAGGCCCCTGTCGTGGAAGCCACTGTTAGTTCTATTGAAATTTGTCATGGTGAGCAAATTACAGATAGGAAAAGCACTTTCCAGGGACATGCAGCCACTGTGCTTTCCATAAATGATGTTAGGTTAGTAGTTACATAATATTGTAAATTACTGGGTAGATTTAAAAGTATGAAACTATAAATTTAATAGTAAGAGCTAGTTAAAACAGGGAGGTAAATGCAAATAGTAAGTATACATTAATTGGCCATGTTAATTGAGACCAATATTTGAAAGTACAGATGTATAAATCAACAGACAAAGTCTTTAACTTCTGTCTGTCTACTTTTGTCTGTACATAACTGTTTGGTTACAGAAAAAAGTACAAACATTCGGAAATTAAATTCCCTGATTTAGTTTAATGTCAATTTCTAATTCAAAATAACTAAAATCATGTTGAAGGCTAACCAATCGAAGAAAAAGGTCCTTTAAGAACCTTACAGAATGAAACAGAGAAATCTTATTGAATTGAACTTTTTCCACTACTCCCATTAAGTTTGGTTGCACCAGTCCCAACCAATAATAGTGCAATAAATTAATAATACCTCAACCAGACATGTAATAGAAAATTTTTCACATCTTGCAGGCAAGTCCTGAACGAATTGCAGAAAAATAAAAAAATAGCAAAAGCAACACACAACATCTATGCATACAGGATATGTCATGGAGGCAACAATTTCATACAGGACTGCGACGACGACGGTGAAGTGAATGCTGGAGGCCGTTTGCTGCATCTTCTTCAGGTATGAAGGTACACGTGATGCCTGAACTGATGTACGTTCTTACCAATCAAACTCGGTGACAAATAAAATTTTATTTTACAGATTTTAAACGCTAGAAACGTTTTGGTCGTAGTTTCTAGATGGTATGGTGGCATTTTATTGGGACCCGTCAGGTTTCAACACATAAACAACGCAGCTCGTCAGGTACTGGAGCAAGCGGGATTGTTGAACGAAACGAAAAAGAAAACCTGATACATCAGTTGATTTTTTATATTGTTACATATATATTATATATTTTTGGGAATATTTTCAGATGGAAAAATTATCGTTTTTACGTTTCGGGCCAAAACTGTATATTATTTTTCTACTGATCTTTGAAAAAGCCTGAAAACGATAATTATTAATCCGGGGGATAATTAATAACGGAAATGTATGGAATGAAACGCGTTATTCAGCAATCTCACAAAACAAAACATCCGACCCCTGTCAAGTGATATTCAATGGCTGTCTAGGGGTGATTATATGATCCCTATTTTTGATGGGCATTTATAAATTTAAAACTAATCACGAAATGAGATGAAATGATGCCATATTTACGATGGGGTGAGAAGTGAAGTTATGCCTTTTTTTGTTCCCAAGAGAAAATGCCCTTTTTGGAACTGAAGTCGAATAGTGCGGAACTCCAACCCACTAAAGAGAAATATTTAAGATCATTAATATTTTTTAAATTCTTAAGGCAAACGTACAATTATTTTGTGTCTATATTTTAGTTTCCTTAAATTTGTCGTTTACTTTTATCTGTAATAATGTAAATAGTAAAGTTAGTAATACTAACTTATTGTAGCTCCCAGATTGTGCTCTATACGTAAAAATAAAATGATTACTATAAGCTCCGTTTTGCTATTTAATTTCATTAATTGCAATAATTTAGTTGAAATTATTATTAACACATCAGTGTAGCGGGGGCGCAAAGAGCGGAAAAAACCTGACCTACCGTCCTGAACTGACCTTGAAATCTCAAAAATATGGGTCATGACCTTGAAATCTCTAAAATATGGGACATGACCTTGAAATCTCTAAAATATGGTACATGACCTTGAAATCTCAAAAATCTGGAACGCAACCTTGAAATCTCAAAAATATGGTACGCGACCTTGAAACCAAAAAAACTAGGTCAGAACCTTGGACTGACCTTGAAGTATATAAAATCTAGCACATGACCTTGAGCTGACCTTCCATAATTTCATAGGATAAATAAATAAATTAAACATATGCAAGTAAAATTAAATATCTTTATTTATTAACGTTCTCATTATTCACATTTTTGTAATATAACTGAAGGAAACTTCTCCATTAGAAGGAAAAATGATTTGACATTACGTTAATTAACTGGCTTTCAGCGACACAACATACACGCAGGTACTCCAAACGAAATTCCGCCAAAAGACACGTAAAAAAATCTAAAATTTAAAAACGAGACATCAAAATGTCCTGTACATTTAACGACTAAATAACTACTAATTCACAGTGGGGGCTATTCAAGTGAACCCCAAAATATTGTTACAAAGTATTTTCTCGAGCTGATACACATTCTGGTAATCATTGTACCCTTTAAATAAAAACAAAGTTTATACACACATGGTTTGCCACGGTTACAGTGTCCGATAGGCAGATTTGTTACATTCTCAAAAAACGAACCATACAAGGCGTGGTACATCTGTCATACATACATAATATAACAGTCTTCAGAGCGGACTACACAGACATCTAAAAGCTAATTGAGGAACTCAACCTACTCTTTTAAAAATACTCTCTTGTTCTATACTTGCTCTCTTGTTGATCTGTAACTTTTGTCTATCTTCATCTGAATGTTAAAAAATAACTCCCGTATCATTTAAAACTATTAAATTCCGTTGACAGGTATCAAAATCGCTGTTGAAGAACAACCGAATATGTTTCAATCTAATCCCACAGTACTAGTCAACTGGGATACAACGTGTGGTATCACCATTAAATCTACACCTAAACAAATTTGTCATTCGTTTGGCATTTCGGAATATTACTAAATATATGTCTCCATTGTACATGTTCATCAATTAATTAAAATACTTTTCTTTTGGATTTCTTGCAAAGTATAACTTTTATCAGTCGGTTTGGTAGACACCTTAAAGTACTTGTGCAGTGTATGATCACTTTGTTTTAGTTTCTTTTTCTGCTGTTGCTGCTCAGCAGTTGGTGAACTATGAACTAACTTTTGTAGTTCGGGTGTTCTGGCTCGTCTTGACTCTTGTAATTTTGTCAGCCAGTCATTCTCCTTCTGAACTATCCTCGGACATCTGTGAATGTAAGGCGAAGTTCCGTCTTCGATGTAATTAGGTAAGTTGGACGTGGGCGAGGAAGTTCCCAAAACGAAGGATTTCTCTGCGCTTCTCCGTTCAACTTTTTGGTTTTCCTTGGAAGTGTCCTCCGACTCCGAAACTCTAGACTTCGCCGCTTCCGACCCTGTCTTATTCACATCTTTCTTTTCCACGCTATTTGATGGACCTAAAACCCTGTTGCAATTAATTATCTTATTCCTATTGCTTTCCTCTATGAAATTTGGCATGTCTTCCAATTTCCGTTTGGACGCAAGTCTCGGCAGGGACGGCGGCGGCTGGCGTTCAGGTGTAACATTCGTCCTGATTTCTGCAGTTACCAAGTGTTTCACGTCTTCTCGCCGAGGTGGTGTGTGCTCCTGCGCGGCGAAAGCTTTCCTTTTAGAAGGATTCACCGCCGGCTCTTCGCTCAGTCTTTTCACGCCCCTTCTTTGACTCGAGTTCCCCTCACAAATGCACCCCAACGACATGTTTACCGTGTAGAACCGACAGATCTTTGTGTGAGGAGAATTTTCATCAGTCTTCCCTTGAATTCCATTTGGATTCGCCATCTCGTCGAATTTCCGTTTGTTTTTCCATAAAGTTTTGACGGCTGTTACATTTTCTACATCGTAATACGTGGCCTTGTCCACTCTGCGTACTTCATCGGTTTTTTCCTTATCACAAAGGCAATTCCACAAGCGGAATGTTCCATCGTCAGAACAGGTTATCACCTGTAAAACAAAATGTGGAAATTAAAAAAAAATACGAAAATACATTGAAAACCATAAGTAAGTGAGAGAACGTGTAATTGCACTCCTTACCGTAAAGTTATCCGGTGACATTTCTACACAAGTTACTTCTGCCAGGTGCGAACTTAATTTTACAAAAGGTTTGATTCCTTCTTCTGATATTTCTGCCCCCTTCGTGTTCCACACATAGGCGTTTTCATCTGACGACCCGGAAACCAGGTAATTACCATCGAAGCTAACGCTCGATTTAACATAGAAAGATCCATTTTCGTGACCGAAGAATGCAGCCACTGAAATGAAATATTCCAGAGTTATTTGAAACCCAAATGAAACTTAATAACGCAGTACTATTTTTTTTATACACTGCAGCATACCTGGTTCAGGATCGTACGAATTAATATTAAAACAATAAATATAAGAATCCATACAATTCGCGTAGAGTTTCGATTGCATCGAGTTCATGCATAAATACGAAAAGCCTGAGTATGGAGCTGACAACTGGTATTTTGCCACAGGATTTGTGGAAGACCTCGAATAAGTTTTCCTCATGTCCCAAATCCTAATGATGCTGCGAATAGAAAGAAATAATTTTTCAATTAAATCATGCATTTCATTTCGTAATGTCTTGCACTGCCTAGTTGCTGCAGACTTACTTGTCAAGTGAACCACATGATATCAATGTATTGTCATTTTGAAACACAAGACCTGTGACACTTTTGCAATTTAATAATTCTAATGAGAGACCTGGTTTTTTTGTTCCACACTTTGTTCCAACTGGTGATGCACCTGCACCTGATGAAATGATTTGATCAGGTACATGATGGGTGAATGTGGCACATTTTTTCTGAGCTCTGGCATCCCAAATCATTAATGATCCATCTCTAGAACCTGTTGCAAACACAGCTGAAAATAGAATGCTTCTTGTTATTAAATCTCAAACATTTATTGTATTTACAGTTGTGTTGTGCTTAGAGGGAGACATTGTGAACACACACAATTGCAGGAAGAAGTAGAATTAGAAGTAGATGTCAGATAATCTTAACATTAGAGTCACGAATTGAATTAACCTTCTAAATGAAGTAAAAAATAATTCACCTGAAATGCTTACATGTTGACAACAATTTTTATATTTTCGTCCAAGTGAACTATTATTTACATCTACTTCAACAGAATTCTGTTTTGTTTTTAGGCATTGCAGAACTGCTGTTTTACGTTTTACATAAACAAATTCTGTGAAGCCTGCTGTTTGGTTCTCAAAGTGGGTCATCTCAAAATTTATTCCACTGTGCTGTGTGATTCAAAATCCTTAATTTCTTTACAGATACAATTAAGAGCTGACTAAAGAGTAAAATAAAGCTGTACACGTACCTGTATTTTCAGGTTTGAAACTAACACATCTAACACTTCTTTTGTGACCTCTGAAAACTGATATCAAATTGATATTTGATTCTCTGCAGTCCCACAGTTTGGCTGAATTATCACCACTCACTGTGACAAATTGTGAATGCTGTGGCATCCAAGCTATGTCATACACTGTATTCTTATGAGTCTGAACGAAACACTGATCAGTAACTTTTTTCACATTTTGTATACAAACTATCCCGTTCTCGTTGGCAACTGCGACAACATTTTTGTTTTTCTGCGAGAACTTACACGTCGATATGGGAACATCGGAACTGTGGAGCTCCGTTTGAATTGGATAATTCGAAAATGATAATATGTGATTGCACTTCATTTCCATTATAAGAGAATTGACATCGGGGAACTTCCCTGAAAGCATAGAAAACTGATATTAAAAATTTCTTCAGACTTATGAAGTCCAACACTTTGACAATTGGAAACGCATTTCTGTAGCAATGCCACACCACAACTTTTACATCTTGTGCTGCGTCACGGTAAGAGTTAAATACTACACCGTGATCTGTAAAACACATGGGACTAGAAATGTAATTCCGAAATTATTTGGAGGACCGGTAACCTCAAATTCTCAAATGACAACTCCTTGGTTTTGGGTTTCTCGATGGAAAACTCGCGTGTTCGTTTAACTTACATTTTTCGTTGCACTGACGATTCGTTAGCCATTTCTCGAAGCGAATATTTTTCATCGTTATATAACAGTTTTCAGTCAATAAAACAC
The DNA here is from genome assembly GCA_037055365.1 of Polyplax serrata. Taxonomy (NCBI): domain Eukaryota; kingdom Metazoa; phylum Arthropoda; class Insecta; order Psocodea; family Polyplacidae; genus Polyplax; species Polyplax serrata. The sequence goes on along the minus strand of JAWJWE010000038.1, from coordinate 7,878,604 downwards.
GGATAAAACATAAAATTCACAAAACAAAACATGGACGCGTCCGAGTTTCCCTCTTGTCGTTTTCTTTCCTCCAAAAATTCGACAGAGTTGCCAACTGCCAACTTGGGCACCCTGAAAAAAAAATTCATTACTTAACGAATCAATGTTATTTTCTTTTATGTTGTACGAAAAATATGTGTGAGAGAACAATTGCCTTTGATTGGGTTGATGTGTCTGGGTAACTTGACGAAAGCTTAATTTTTCTTACAACCAGCGGCACTTCTGGTACTTGTTGACCACCCTTGACTGTCGTACATAATACCGACAAATCAATGGAAAAGTCGTTGAAAATGTTACCTGGTTTAGTTTACGTTGCTCTCCCCATCGTGGTTCTGGGTATTATAAGAAAATATAGAGAGTTCACATGGGGTCGGTTTAAATCTAACGTGTCCCTGAGTGGGAAAGTATTCATAGTGACCGGCTCAAATTCGGGGGTTGGAAAAGAAACGGCCAGGGAATTGGCTAGGAGAGATGCTTGTGTTATAATGGCCTGCAGAGATTTAGATAATGTTGCCAAAGCAATAACTGACATTAGGAGAACTACAACAGCTGGAACTTTGGTATGGTTCATTTTAATGTAAATTAATTGTCTTTCAAATTTGTAGAATGATTAAATATTATTTCTTTCTGATATTGCAGGTACCCATGCAACTGGATTTGGCTTCTTTTAAATCGATAAGACACTTCTCACAATCTGTGAAATTAAAGTTTAATAAGGTTCATGTACTAATTAACAATGCAGGTGTTTATTACCCATTGCAAAGCCGTGTGAAAACCAGTAATGGTTTTGAAATGAATTTTGGAGTTAACCATTTGGGACACTTTCTGTTGACGCAGTTGCTCCTGGACAAATTGAAAGAATCATCACCCAGCAGGTTGGTGTCTTTTTACTTGGTGCTTCAATAAAAAAATTTACAGGTCACAGCATGAGGTTGGATGTGTTTCAGAATTGTCATTGTCTCATCTGGTCTGCATGAGAAAGGCCAACTTGACTTGGATGATCTAAACATGGAGAAGAGGAAGGAGGCACTTCAAAAGGAAAGAGTAAATCAGGCTTATTGTGCTTCTAAACTTGCCAATGTCTACCACTGCAGGTTAGGAGAACCTTCATAACAAGACTTGACCTTGAATGTTTAATTTATGTAACTCAAATTATATGAAACAACTGTTACAGAGAATTGGCTAAAAGATTGAAGGGATCAGGAGTTGATGTGTATGCTGTGTGTCCTGGGTTTACCTACACAAATATTTTCAGACACAGTAAGCTCAAATGGTGGCAATATGTCATGTTCCTGCCTGTGGCATTCTTTTACCTGAGGTCCTCTAGACAGGTAAGAATATTAAGAATAAAAATTTTAAAACACCACAAGTGTTCTATGAAATTGTGTTGTTTGAGATACCCAAAGGGTTATCACACATCAGTCATAACTTAGTTGTAACAATAATTGGAGTCTACCCATGTATTGTTCAAGTATCATTATTATTATTTCAACTTCTTAATTCCAGTTTAATGTAAAATACCTGTATTTTATATGTCCTGCTTGAACTACTACACAGGACTTGTTAAATAAAATTAAAGAATTAATTACAAACTCCAAAAATGAAGCTTTCAAGTTCTATTGTTAACCAATGAGTCAGAAAACTGACAGCTTTCTACTATTCCAAGTAAAGACTCTATGTATTGCTTTCATAAAAATTCTAATCCTTTCAGATTTTCTTTTGTAAAAAATTCTAAAATTTAGTGTACTACATTGCTCTATTACATTTTCAGGGAGCTCAAACAATCATTCGCTGTGCCACAGACGAGACATTGACAGGAACTTCTGGAAATTTTTACAAAAACTGTCAACCGTATTTCTCGCAGATTAAGTTTGATCCGGAGATGGACACCAAACTGTGGAAAAAATGCGAAGAATTGGTTGCCATAGAAAGCAAAGCTCTGGATTAGCACACTAATGGGAAGTAAAACTGGTCAACCACGAGGATACCATAGCAGTCACAGTACACCAATGTAAAAAAATTTTTTTTTAACTTTTCCTGTAAAAATTTATTGTAATGCGTTAATATTAAAGTGAACAGAAATCAGATTACTGTTTTTTTACACTGATGTCCTGCCTCCTCACAAACTACGTAAATAACAATTAAGTTTACGTTAAAATTTAATTCGTCACCGACCACCTGCGAAGTTTAAAATCTTTCTTCTCTGGCAGGTTTCCCTCCTTTGAATTCGACGCTTACAGTCCGTTTATTTAGTCTTTGCGCTTTCTCTTGTCTCTCTCGTCACGTCTGTCATCCTTTGCCTGTCTCTTGCTCGATCTCTTGGCCTGGTTCAAGAACTGATCCAAACCGAACGGATCCTCCTCCTTCTCCTTCTCAAACTGTACAGGACCTGAGCGAGTTGCATTGCGATCAGTGCCGCTGAATTCTTTATCCGGCACGAACCTGCAAAAAAAATAATAAAAAAAGAAAAACATTGCCTCTGCCTTCGGACGCGTCGACAATCCCACAAATATGGCACCTGCTAGTTTTGATGATCTTATCGATATCATCCCCGTAAACGTCCTTGTCGATATTCTTCGACGGTCTGTAGATGTGCTGACCCATGTCTGATCCACCCCGCCACGGTTTGTCGTAAACATTGTAACTGGAATCGTCCCCATATCCAGAGTCCATACCTTTGGAGGTGTTGAAAAGTCGCTGGTCGAACTGAACATCGGACGAAATGTTCTTGGCGGGAAGTCCGAGAGCGATCTGTTCGGAAATATCTCTCTCCCGTTCTTTCTGCAATTTAGTTCTGTGGGGGAAAAAGAAGTAAGGCACGAATTAATTAAACAAGAAATTAATAACGACGAGTATTTTTTAAATAAATCAAGATGTACCTTTTATCTGGAGCGGCTCTGGCCAAATTACGGTCCCTTGCTCTCTCCTTATGCCGTTCGTACCGCATTTGATCTCTTTCTCGAACGTCATCATCTTTTTCTGTAAAATAAAAAAAAATACGTAGTGGCATGTGAATTATACAAAAATTTAAACCTTAGGGGTGTCACTGCTTGGACGGTTTTGCGTTTGAACTTACCAACTGCTGCCGCGGTTCGTATGCCGGCTCTCTCTTCTCTTGCTTTCTGGGCCAGCTGACGCAAATGCTCCTCCTTTTTCTCCTTTTCTTTTTGTGCCAATTTCTTCTCCAGCTGGGCCCTCATTTCCACAGCATCACGAGCCTTAAATCAAAACAGGTCGATATAAACTTTTTTCACGCTTTGGTAAATTCTGGCAATCTCTTTGATACCAAGAATCTTTTTAATAGAAATAAAACTGAGGAACAAAGTCCAAGTTACTACCTTCCTGTCAGCTATGTATAATGCTTCTGCTAATTTAGCAAAATTCTCATTAATGTGAAGTTGCTGTAATCCCCTTCCATCAGCAGCCAGTCTTTTATCCAAAGGAATGGTGTAACCCTAGGATGAAAGCATTCATGTAACACATATGTAACATAGTTAACAATCAAATTAACTAATTGGACTGTTGTACCAACTTTTGCATTTTTCCAATTGGATATACATGGTGGAATTTTCCATTCCTTCTGCTCCTTTACTGTAACTTTTCTTGTGGGTGAATGCATTACTGGTGCCGGAGGTGATGGTGGACCCCTTGGAATCTTTTTATTTATTCTACAATAATTGCAAATTATTGTTTTAAATAATTGCAAAGAACAATTTGGTGGACAATCAAACAGTCAGGTAGAGTACACACTTGAATTTGGGAGGTTCCATTGGATCTTTCTGTGCTTCTACCATCCTGATGACTCTCTGCTTGGCTCCTGAGTTAAAAGAAACTCCCTGCTGTGATGGAGTGTATCTTATGAACTGGGCAGGTCCAGTTTTGTCTGCACATCTGACTGGCATTGCAGCTGCTATTTTGGAATTTGTAATTTTTTCTAATGCCAATTTGGTTCTCTCAGCAGTCTCTTGTATTTCTTCCTCAGAAGGTTTTTGTAAACTACTGTCAGTGTCTGCAAGTACCTCTGATGGTAATAAATCTGTGAGTTTTGAATAAACAACCTGAAATATGAAGGCAGATGTGATACCAAGCCTTTGATGAGCAATACAATGAATCATTATACACAGATACTTTACTTTATCTTTAGAGTGCCCTTGTCTAGTTAATATGTCATATTTAATTTTTCCTTGATTGTCCAGTTGGATGGCCAAGGCATTTGATTTACTTTCTTCACCCCTTCTACCCATATCCAATGGGTACTGGGCAACAGCAATTTCTGGAAATGCTCCACCATCTCCATAGTCCTAAGATTACAAAAAAATATTAAATATTTATTGCCTATAATTGCTTATTGATAATTCAGTTTTAGTGAGAAAGAATGAAGAATTTCAGTGGATTAGAAACCAGCATAAAACAAATAGTATCATAATTCAGTATTAACCTCAAGAGATCGTGGAACCCAACCAGCTCTAGAGCCATATGGAGGTGCAGTAGGCAAGGCTGTGACCAAAGCACTGGCTGGTCTTATGGCTGCAGCTTTGGCTCTCTCCTCATCTCTGTCCCACACCGTTTGGATGGGAGGAGGTAGTACACTGGAAAAAATAAATTCCTGTCATTTGTATCGCTATTTATACTGCTTCGGTAAATGCAATTATGCTTCTTCTTATCTCATCGTCCGCGACAGTCAAATACTTAAAAATTTGAATACGAGATGAGAATAGGAATATTACATGAAATACGCAAACAAAACAACGGCCCATTCACGAATTTCATTCAAGGGCGATTTTATATTGTAAAAAGTCGTGCAACCAAGTTCATTGCTCATAATTAATATTCATTACCTGAAAAGTGACATGATGGAAGTGAGAATAGCACGGATAATTGTCACACTTCGTCCCGGATGCGTATCACTTGGTCATTTATTAGAAAAAACAACCAGCTGCAAGGACGGCCATTTTGTATCTGAGAAACACAAAAACAGGAAGTTCATGTATTCTCGTGCCACGGTCGATCCGACATTGAAAAATGTCGTTAGTAAAATTTCACAAGTTAATACTTGGCAAATAGATTTGTTTTACATTAAATTCGTTTAAACTGTTGTGTGATTTCATCTGAAAGAATGTTCTCCTCAACAGGTAAAGCCCTCCTTTCAAAGTGAGATCGCTCATTACTTCCATTTAAATTGCCTGCATTTAAAAACCGTTATCGGTCTGTTGACTTTCGTTGAGTTGTATTCCTCGAGTGACGTGGTCTTTCTATTTAAGCTCACGTCTCCGTTTTGAAGTGTTTGCACAAAAAGAATCCGCAGAAAGAACGAGACGGTCACCGCGTTGTAAATTCAATAACAAAACATTTTGTTTACTTTCTCTCAGGTGCAGACAAATGTAAAAATTCACAGTGTAAATCGTACGAATGCCACTAGAAAATGCCTCCAAGACGGCGAAGACACGGACTCGAGCTGGGTCTGATTCTACTTCTGAACGAATTGCTTCAGTTCGGAATGAAAAACATTCCGCCGGTAACGCTGACTTCAATTCTCGGACAGGTAAATCCTAATTTTCCACGTCGGTAACCCGCCCCCAAAAAGTTGACTTTATTTTTCCGGACCGGCACCGGTTCTCAACTGGATTCTGGATTTAATTTCAGACGCTGCTCTACATGGGCCTTATTAATGTTCCCTGGGACAAGGAAGACGTTTGCTTAAGCGGTAATGGCGTTTTAAAAAATAAAGACTGGAAAAGATTGCTACTGTCAGCGTTGGAACACGGTGACGATATGCATTTGTATTATAACATGGCTTCTTTTTTAATAAAAGGGAGATCCCTGGAAAAAAGATACGGGAGCAAGAACTTTGCTTTTGTATTGTTATTTTTAACTCTTGTCACGAGTGGAATGTACCTCTTACTAGCCGTGCTCATGACCGAAATCACGGAAAACGTTGCCTACATGGAATCGTGTGCCATAGGATTTTCGGGTGTGTGTCTCACCCCGTTCCTTCTCTTGTTGTCCGCGTAGCCTTCAGTTGTAAAACAATTGGATTTTACCATCTTTACAGGTGTCATATTCGCTCTGAAAGTATTGACAACTCACGAGGAACCCAACCTGACAGCCATGTTGGTCGGAATACAAATTCCGGGGAGATACGCCGCATGGATAGAATTAATTTTAATTCATTTACTTGTTCCCAATTCCTCTTTTATGGGACACCTGGCCGGAATTTTAGCGGGAGTAATTTACTGCAACACCATCATTGGAGGGATACTAGATGAAATCATAACTTGCCTGACAGGTAACCTTTATTATTATTCGAGCGTTAGTTAAACGTTTGTGTGGGAGTGACTATAACTTTGTGGCAGCCTTAAAGTCGGTTTTTTTTATTTTCAGGAAAGCCCATCATTCATCAAGGAGGTGAGATGCGTATTTATGCAAAATCCCGCGATTCAGACACGACAATATCCAGTTTTCAAAGCTACCGAGAACAAAGCCAATTTTTTTACATATAACTATTCTTTTTAAAGCAAAAGTGTTTTGCAAAGTGTTCGAGTCCGTCCTCCAAAACAAAAAAAAACCACCGCAACTCCTGAGGCATTATGTTAAAAAAAGCATCAGATATGGCACTACATACTGAACGGTTCTCGAATTAAAACGCGAGAAACTAAAAATTTACGTGTGAATGCTCAGAGATGAAAGTTTTACGAAAGAATTCGATAACTTTAAAGTCAAAACTTCTTCCGCAATCATCCGTGGTGGCTTTTCTCGCTACCCACCTCGACACAATTCCCGACATCTAAAAATAATTTTGAGTAAATAAACTGCCCAATTTGTAGGTGAAGAAGAGTCGGAAGGCAATGATGAGGAGACATGAGTTGCAACAAGAACCACCCAAAGGTAGTGCCATTAAGTCCCCGCACTTGTAATGATGCTTCACAGGTTGTTTGAGTTGTATATGTATACTTTCAGTTGTGTGTGTGTTCTGTGTCTCTATTTTATACATTTTAACACGAATTTTTGTAATAATATTCCATTCTGTTTAACTAATGCGTGACTTATTTTTACAGTATCTTAATCCTTCGTATTTTCCTTACACATTTAGTATATTTTCTCAATTTCTCAATTGGTTCTATTACTAATATTCTACTGTAGTTTTGGCATGGTTACCTTAAACAATTAAACGTAGCCTGATATCTGGCTTGACACCATCATTAACACCATCTTAATATTTGCAACCAATGAAAGTATGATATTTTCGAATACCTTTTTTATTTTCCTACGCCCTTTCCACTTCGATAGTAAAGGTGTTGTAAATACAAAACGGATTTTATTCCTGTAGCACTTTGGTCTTCTTTAATGAGGAGTGGCGTCTTTCAACGATTTTATTATAACGACAAACTACTTTTCAAAGGCAAGTGACGAAACCTAAAAAAGTAAGGTTAGTACTAATTTATTATGTTCCGAAATACACAAAAAGTTGACAGTAAATGATTATTCGAACTACGAGATTTAACGGTTTTCTTTTGATACAGAAATTTTAAATTCAGAAAGCCATTAAACAACACACGTATTTTAATCTAACAAATTCACAGCCAAATTTTATTTCTTACCGGTTTTTCCGTTACACGGAAGACGGACTTTGATGTCGGCGTTTTGGACTGCGATGCTTCCCCTGTCTGTGGTGCCTGATGGTTCTAGTTCTAAGTAACGTCCTCGACGTTGATCGCACATTTTAGAGGAACGCTAGAGAGAAGTAGATTAATTTTAATTTTAAATATTTTTACGACGAACACCAAAACAGAAAATTAATTTTTACCGGTGACAAGTGGCGCCACCAACTGAGGAAACTTGAATTTTCATTTGACGGGTGGCTAAACTGCACTGATTGAGAGTTCACCACAGAGAATTCGTCATGGCGACGTCGGGGAGTTTCGGTTTTTTAAAATACTTCATATTATGTTTAATACTGCCCCAGTTCAACGTCGAGGGAAAACAAAATTTAATAAATTTGAATGAGGACAACTGGCGTGACATGCTCGAGGGCGAATGGATGGTCGAATTGTAAGCATTTCTTTGGTCTACTGTCACGCGTCTGTCAAATTTCTACACCCTTATACATTTCATTTTCACTCGGCGAGAATTCACCGTTTCAATTAGGAATTATTTTTTGTTTTGCCCCGAATTTTACAGAGCAGGGTGTCCGTTTAAACCGCGGAAAATTGAGACGCCTGCCCATTTCAGTTAGTTAAATAGTTTCCGCTATTTTTTAGCGTTTACTTTCATGCGGTTAGCTTGAGGTATTTCAAGTGTGAAAATTGAAAAATGCGGTGTTATTAACCTTCTCAAACAAATGGTATCACTCTCAAGCAAATGAACTATGGAATTGTATTCGTTCCATTGAAAATATCTTCTGTTACAGTTTCGCTCCATGGTGCCCGGCGTGTAAAAGTCTTCAGCCGGTTTGGAGTGATTTCTCCAACACCAGTAACATGCTGAAGATTAAGGTTGGTCAAGTAGATGTAACCACATCACCAGGTTTGAGTGGAAGATTCATGGTCACAGCATTGCCCACAATTTATCAGTGAGTGGATTAATCGATTAATTGAATTCCAACTCAACTTCTTCCAAACTCACTATAAACTGGTAATATTTTTAGTGTGATAAAAGGCGAATTTCGCCAGTACAAAGGTGGAAGGGATAAGGAAGCCCTCATATCCTTCATTAAAGATAAGAAGTGGACAAGCATTGAACCAATTCCAAGTTGGCAATCTCCATCTTCATTCCTACGATCTGTGGCATCCTATTTTTTTAAGCTCTCTACAGTTTTAAGAGTAAGTTTCCTTGATTTCTATTTTTATTTTCCTATTATACATTTTTTAATTGTTTATTTATAATTGTTGTTTTGGTATATTAAAGAGATATTTTCTTTCGCAGTCTGTACACAACTACCTTTTAGAAGAATATGGACTGCCTGCTTGGGGTTCCTACCTAGTGATAGCACTTGCTACCATTATTGTTGGTATATTCTTGGGGCTGATATTAGTGTGTGTTATTGATTGTATAATTCCTCCTAAGTCACATACTGGTAAAGCAAAAACTACAAGCAAAGGAGAAGAAGAGGTAAATCATTAACTTATCTTAATTATTACATGTGTTTGTGTGCAATTGTGTGCGTGTGTGTTATCAGCAAGCTAATTTCCACAGGTTTGTAGAATAGTTCAAATAGTTTCATGCACCAATCTAAGCAAAAAAATAAAAACAACCAATCTCTTTTTATGTATGTTATGTTTTGACTTTAATTGTTTAATCATCAAAACCGCTTCAGGCTTCTCACTACCAGTGTGTCTCTGTGTTACATAATATGGATACTTGAACCTGTTACCTGATTTGATGGTGACCAGTTTGGTTTGTGGGTCAATTTAAAAAAGGATGTTCAACATTTTTTTACACTTGGGATTTTATTCTAAAAACATTGAAGTTTGAGCCACTCATGCGTTTGGAATTTACATGAATATTTTTGGCATTCTACACACAAATACCAAACTGATTTCTACGAGAAAGGAATTGAATCGGAAACACATTTTGAGTGTCATTTGGGTCAAGGATGAAGAGACTGCTGGGCTGTAACATGCAGAAAAAGCAAACAGTGTATTAGGTTCTACCATTACTTGGATGACAATTTTCTTTTTACAGATGGATGAAACCGACGACATAATCGACGACAATGCCGAGAGCAAGCAAGATGGACACAAAGACAGTGATGAAAAGAACAGCGGAGAGGAAGATGACGGAGCCTCGTCGGCGCAAGACGACAACGCCGGAGAGAAGAACGTGAACGTGAGGAAGAGGAAAGCTCGAAAAGCCATGTGAAGACTTCAGATGTTGAAATGAAGGTGGTCTCTCATCACCCGGGCCTAATTTAAATCGGACTTTGTGATTTTTACTGGGACTTTTTTTTTCTGGCAGGACAAATTGTCATTTACCCAATGAAAACCTTTTGACAAATTGACTCTTGTACATTGATAAGTGCCTTTTTTCTACATAAAACAAAAAGAAACAAACAAAAAAACTAAAGAGAAAAGAGATGAGAAGAATTGTGTGTTCTCTGTGGTAGCATTTTCACTATCTCTTTCCTATTTAGGATCAACTAGACCCTTGTCTCCCTCTGCTCTTTTTTAGGTGAGAAAGGACGCGCAATTCTTCTATTTAAGTTAAATTAAATTAAGCCACACCAATGACGTGACGGCGTGTGAGGTCTTTTTGCATCTCTAAGATAACACCTTATTTATTTATAAATAATTACTTAATATTTGACCACATGCTCATTTCACTCATTTTTTTTTATTGCTATTAATAGTATTCTCAGGTGCAATTAAAGACAAACTTTTTTTTTTGTAATAAATAAAAGTAATGATTTGTAATGTTTTCAAATTAATTGAACTGATTAACTTGTATTATGTGTATTAAGGAAATAACTAATTTGATTTTACTCTGTCATGGTTGGGTGGATTAGCAAAAGCTATAATTTAATTGCTTCGATGGTCGAATTGAAACGGTCGTCAGTTTCGTTACTTCAGTTTTGCTAACAATTTAGAATGGAAACACGCACTGATGTTTTTTTTATTATTATTTAAATTCATTTTGTTTATTTTTGGTATTTGAACATTTATTTTGTAAATTTTTTGTTTATCTTCAGCCCTTATTCTTCCCCACTGCGCCCATTCCCTGTTTGATAGGTTGACTTTTAAATTTTGCTCACGTGAAAGATTTATGAATTGTGATATAAATTTACATGTATAAAGGAATGTATTTTTATTTTGTTCAAAGCAGGAGGAGAAGAGGAATTCTCTTTTAAATGCTTCACATCTTTTACCATCCCAGAAAATATGGATATCCATTCAATCTAACCTGGGCCAAGCCTTTTTCACTGTATCAGTTATCACATTGACGAAAATAATAAACTGAATTGGAATTTACTTCTGATACGTAATTTATAACATCCTTTGTATAAAATTTATAAACTGCATGTAGTGGGTTCCTTACGCGTAATTACACGCTGTGATTTTTTTCTTTTAGTACTTTCAAAGTTTGCATTCCCAACTAAGAACATTTCAGTTGTTTTGAGAGTTTCAATTATAATTTGTATTTCTAGTATAATATATTATAGTCTTAGTTTTTTTTTATATTATTCGTTGACTTTCTTTATTTTGCTAATGCAGTTCACCTTGCGCACATTCATTTTAAATATTGGTTTGGAGCTGTTTCTTTTTTATGTTTGGATTGTGTCACGCCTAAGTGAATTCCCTGATAAATACGTGGGAAAGAATTGGAAAAGGTGTCAGTGACAGTAAGCCGGAGCGTGAATTTTCACGCCCGGGAGAACAGAATGTTATTTCATTCTTTCGTTTATAATCGGGTGCAAATAATGAAGGAAGTAATTACTCTTTCTTCACGACGAAATACTTCAATGGTCTTCCAAATCGCGGCTCTCTTTGCACCGGCTAATCCTGCGCTCAGTTTTCTACTGCCACGTCGCTTATTTTCCACGACAAGTCGGGAGACTTGGATTTTTACCTCGTGTACTCCAACGTTTCTCTTCACACACCATTTTAACTTAATTTTACGACAATGTAGAAACTTATGTCGAATTGCGAAAACGCAGAATAATTCCGCATGTACATTCATTTTGTAAATAAGTGTTTGCTTCACATAATTAACAACCTACCGTCGTAGGTTACAGTATCACTGACAAATTTAAAATAAATTGCACGTGAGTATAACGTTTGATTTTTTCAAGAAACTCGTATTTTTTAATTAAATAAAGGGAATGATGTTCGAGTATGAATTAAAGGGTCCACTCACCTCCTGTGTCATTCCTTTAGATAAGCATGGCGACTTCTCTGGCAGAGCAATTGAGGAAATTGGCCCTTCCCGAGTCTTCTCTGGAAACCGACAAGAGGAAAAGAATCTCCTTATTGTTTGACCCCGCCGAAGCTGCTAAACTAGACAAGGACGCCTTCTTCGAAATTGGTTTGGATGGACTTAAGGGCTTAGTATCATTGGAACCGGCATTCGAATCCTTCACCGAGACTCTGTTCGATTTGAGCTCACGATTTCTCTCTAGAACGGTCGAATCAAAAGAAATAAACAAAAAGTTGGATAAAAATATTCAAAAGTTCTTGAGGTTACTGTCACCATATTTACTTTTGAAGCAGAGTCACAAAGCATTGGAATGGTTAATCTACAGGTTTGTTTCTTGTGTGAACACAAATAACTAATGTTTCACAACTAGTCTCTTGTTAACATCAACAATGCAATATTTAAATTTTTTAATCTTCAAGTCAATTGGGTAAAAATGCATAATTTCCTTTTAGATATCAAATACATAGTTTTAATATTGATGACATACTAGCTTTGATCTTGCCATATCATGAAACAAAGATTTTTGTCAAAATTCTACAATTGATCAATTTAAATGCACCAAATGCAACACAGTGGAAATGGCTTGCAAAGCTCAAGGCAGAAGGAGTGCACCTTCCAAAATCAGTTGTCATTAATCATGCTTTGAGTGATTCTTCATTTCTTAGATTTATATGTGACAACACACTAAAAACCATCTCTGTAAGTGCAACTGCCAAACTGAGAAACAGTTTTGGAAGGTTTGGTGTACTGAAACTTATCTTTATCTTTCTTTTGACAGGAAAACAAAAAACATGACTGTGCTGAAAAGCTGGGAACACTTATGACATTCTATGCTTCAATTGTAGCAAATGTTTTCTCAAAGAAAGAGTTCAGCAATCATCATATGACAATTGTTTTACCTTCCTTGGTCAAGGCCCTGACAAGTGACCTTAAAGATTTTAGGGCTGCTGGATACATAACTGCAGGTCAATTGGTTTCATGCAACCAAGTAGAAAAAGATTTAATTGATAAATTACTAGAACTGATTTTAAATGTAAGTTTTGCTCATATTGAACTTCTTTAAGTAGTGCCGCTGGCATTAAAAGCATTCCTCTATTGATATCCATTTCTTCAAGGAGGAAAACGACATGCAAAATGAGAGAATTTTACTGCTTCTCCTAATTTTTCAAACCCAGTCACCTGCACCAAAATTTCCACCAAATTCAATTGGGAAATTGTCTGCGTTTACAAATGAAATAATAAAACTGGCTGGCACAGGAGTTCAAGTGGGACCTCTTGTACTTCAAATAGTTGATACCTGCCTTGAGAGCATTTTAAACTCTGAATCAGACATAGTGGATGCCCAGATATTGTGCTACACCATTGCAACTGAAATTAAATGTGATTTGGAACACTGCAAAACATTGATTTGGTGTGTAATTTTATTTGTCAAGCACAACTTCCAATTGAACCTACTTTTTAAATTAATTTTTTTTTTACAGTTTAATTGACTCTGCCTACAATGAATTAAGTGACAAGATGAAAAATGACAAGAATGAAGGTGAAGACTCAGGTATTCTGAGGTGGATGAAAGAACTTATACTTTCAGCCATTGACAAGCACAATGCTATCTTGGAAAAAGACAAGGTTTGTACCATACAGATCCAATCTAACTATGCTTTAACTGTGTGTAACTAAATAATACCTGTTAATACAAGTGTAACACACGATATTTGAATTAAATTATTAAAGTACTTTTACCGCTTGCCAACAGACTGATGACAAATATATTGAGTTGCGGGAGAAATGGAAGAGTCCGGAAGAGCTGACGCTACAAGAATCAGCCCTGTTGGATTTGATGAAAAAATGCCAAGGCGAACACAGGGAAAGTGCTTGGCTCCAGCTGAGACCACTTCTTTTGCACAGAATAAGAAACCCCAATGTTTTTGAGGTTGGTCGCACAACGTAAATTAACTTTTTGTACAATTCACTTGCATTTCACCTCCAATGCCTCTATTCATCTTGCAGGCATTGTGCAAAGTAGCACCTTTCTACGACAACTTGGTGTTGTTGCTCTGCTTGAACAAACTCCTACATCTCAAAAACACCGAGACTGATAAAGCAGCGATCCTTAATAAAATTTCAAAATCCAGGTTTGGTGAAAACAATCCCCACATAATGGAAATCCATAAGCTGTCAACCAGTGAGTTTTATTTGTCTGTGTATAAATTTTTCTGGGTCTACATCAGGTTTGGTATGAGTTTTTCTTCTCTCATTCGCAGAGAAATCAAAGGGAGGAATGGTTGAGAAATTGGAAACGTACTTTTTCAAGCAACAAAAAGAGTCAGACAATGCGATTGAATTCGAGCCCTGGTTGGCCGCACTACAAGAACTGAAGCAGATGGATTTTATATCGGACGGCAGCGAAACTTGGTGCTTCAGTCTGAGGGTTCTTCTTGTGACCCTGCCGGAAAAGTTCAATGCGACCTACGTCCTTCGATTGATGTCTTTGTTATCAACATTAAAGGTTAGGCAATTACTGCGTTGGTGTCCTTTATGGCCTTTACCGTGATCATTAACATAAACTTAAGTAAATTAGAGCGACCCGGAATCTGTAGATATTGTGGACATTAATATTTCTTTTTACTTTTAGAAATCGAAGCTTAAAATCAAATTTGAAATACTCAGTTCAATAATCAAGTACTTGGGTACCAATAAGAAAAAATTTACGTGGTACGACCTGTCAACTCGTGATTCGGAGATTTGGCTGAAAGTACGTATCCTTGAGTACCTCCTCGAGGGTTTATACAACGATGAAAGCTTCCAGGACGACTACAATGCAATGCTGAATGAGTTTTCGGTGGTAAGTGTGCACGCATATGTGACTGTTGTATAAAATTTTCGAACGGTACAATGTAATTAGTGGTAATGTCGTTTCAGACGTGCTTTAGCAGTCAGCAGGAACTGGTTAGATTGTTGGGTGCAGTTTGCTACGGAACTCCCCGCAATATCGACAATAAATCAGAGTTCAAGGTGTCCCCGACGCTACAAATTTATGCTCTCCACAAGTGTTGGAAACAACTGAAAAGCGAAGACGAGTTGGTCTCTAACGCATTTAAGCCAGGTACGAATGTAAACCCTTTCTGCCGAGAAAATGTCCCGCTGGTACTCAGGGACGTATCGATTCCTTTTTTTTTAGAACTCACTGTGATAGTTTGCTACCTACTCATCACCTTGAACAACGAATCCGCTGCTGTCCGGCAAGCCTGCCTTCATGTCCTGGAAGCCTTGTCCGCTCTGCTGTCCGGTAATTCGAAGGCTTACCCCGAAGTTGCCTTGCTGGAAAAATTGCGACGACGATTCGAAGAAATATCACTTGATTGCAAGTAAGTCTTGAGTGGTGGTCAGCAGATTAGCAAGTTCATCGACTCACATGTTTTTACGATTCACCTGTCTTTCAGTCAAGTCAATGTTGCCCTGTACTGTTCCCTGTCACCTTCTGAATCCGTGCAAGCAACTCTGCCACAATCCCTAGCAAATTATCTATCGGCAACGAGATCGCGAATCTTTGGTATTATCACAGCAGAAGATACGCCTCTGTACATTTCATTGAAATTATTGCAATTACTCGACAATGTTAATTCCTCGGTGAGTTCAATTCTTGATAAATGATGTGGTCTTGAAGATTTCGACGCTGGACCAAGTCATTTTTATTTTCCTTGTTTTTACTGCCTGCAGGAAATCATTGAGCAGTTAATAGATCTCAATCTGAGATCTTTGAGAACGAGCAAAGAATCGGAACAATCGAGAATGGTTTTGGCAAACTTCTGGTCGAGAGTTAACGAAACCACGAGCGAAATATTCGAGAAACAAATAATCTGGGAACTCGTGACGAAGAGCATTAAACATGAAAAGTGTGACGGCTTGTCACCGGCTGTTTCCTTTCTAAAATGTGTAAGTAGGCTATGTGGCCGTAGTGTACGACAAAATAAAAATCATAAAATGTAAATAGATCGATTGCGTTGTTTTCAGATCACTCGTGAGGTCTTCGACAAGCTGCCACCAACTAGAAAATTCCAACTGGTTGAATGTATGGTGGAAACGAGGTCAGAGACTGAATCCCCAGTGGTTTCTAGTACGATCGCGTCAGTCATGAAAAAAATATTCCTCGATTGCAAAATAATCCTTCCGATGATCAATCAAATGTCGAGTTTGTTTAATTTGCCACAGAAGAGAAGGTGAGACCAGCGGTGCTACTGTTGTCCATTCTCATCCGTGGCAAGTGTCGATGTCATTGTCTGTTCCTTTCAGAGAGAGTGCCCGGAACTCAAAAGGACATGAACAACCAGTTGTCATAGAGAGGAAAGAGTGGAAGAACGGAATCTCCCTGCTTGAGCTGATACAGTCGAAGAAAAGACTCGTCAACTCGAACGTTCTAATCCAGCCTCTCTTTGATGTTTTGAAAATTTGTCTGGACCAAGAGGAGCAAACTACGTTTGAGTATGCGAAACAACTCGTCTTGGGCTGTTTGTTGGACTGCTGCAAGAAGCTCTCGACAGAGAAAGAAGACGTCAATGAGAACAACCTGAATGTCGAGTTGGTGGTCCATTGCTTGCGAGCTTCTCCCAATCCCCAGACTCACCATCATGCCTTGATGTTGCTTTCGTACCTCTCTGCCGTCATTCCGGTCAGTAGTCTAGCCGAACAGAATCGCCATTTCAAATGGAATACGAAGTTTAAGGGTATTGTTCTTTACAGAAACAAGTAATCCACAATGTCATGGCCATATTCACTTTCATGGGTACGTCAGTGGCCAGGATGGATGACGAACACAGCGTCAAGGTGGTAACACAAGTTGTCGAGGCTGTAGTACCTGTACTTGTCAAGGTAATGCCCCCCTTTCATTGAAATTAATTAAATAGTTGTAAAATGTTTATGTAAGTTGAAATGATTTACAGGCCATCAGCACGGAGCATGAAGACCTGCAAACTGTGACCGCCGAGATCTTGAGGGTTTTCGTCTGGGCCGTCAAGGACATTCCACAGCATCGGCGAAAACCTTTACTTCTGCAGCTTCTCATTACACTACAGCCGGAAAATTGTCTTTGGATATTCCTTCTGCTCCTTTTGGAAAATCACGTTCAGCAGGGTAATTGTTGACCATTTTTGCCCGTGTTTTTGTGACTTTTCCAGGTTTTGAATTGTTTTCGTCCTGTGTTTTAGGTGACGCAAATAAAGTAGATGGTTCCGCCATGCCAATGAGCCATTGTTTGGGCTTACAACTGTGCTTGTCTGCCTCACCGAAAATCGTCTTGCAGTCCGTCGTGAAAATTATAAACTACTTGATCTCAATTCCAATGGAATATAGTAAGTTACGGCTGATGCCCTCCAACTGTTTAAAACTTGCCATTTACTAAATTTTCTAGTGAATTTCCACTATTTTATACTAATATTTTTCTAGTGAATAAAGAAGGACGAGCCGAAAAGGTACAAGGAAGGAGTGTCAATAAGAAATCGGATGGATTATTTGACATGGATTCCCACACGCCTAAACAACTCAGACACTTCTGTTACACCGTTCTGACTTTCTTGAACACCTTGCTGGCTGACAATAATTTTATCGTTCAGGTTGGTACGGTTTAACGAAAAAAGAGTAAAAACCACACTTTATGGTTTAGCAACACCGACAAGAGATTTTTGTGATTTGTACAGGTTGCGGAGCAGACCAGTAGTCAAGAAACAATACTAGAGGAAGCTCTCAAGGAAACAATCGCAGCCGTTATGAAATACACCCCCATCGTTAAGAAACAACTGGACAAGTTGCAAACAAAATTTTGGAAGGCAATGACACACCAATGTTATGAAATAGTTGATAAGGTACGCGGGTGCTCCCCAAGAAACCTCCCTGCCTGTTTGACCGATCGTTTGATGTCCCATTTCGAGTATTTCACTGTGGGCAGCTGTCGGTAGCTGTACTGTACTGTTTTGTTTCCTTTCAGTTCGTGCTTCTCGTGCCCAATGAAATGCTGCTGAGCATAATAAAGAAATTATTAAATCACCCCATGAGATCTCTCAGGAGGAAAGCGTTGGATTTACTCAACTCGCTTCTCCAGCAAGATCATCAGGATTTCTCGAAGGACGAGAAGACTTGTTTGATGGCTTTACTTAATCCGATAGTCGAAATTATAAATTCAATTGGAAACGATGGAAAGCAACAGGAATTGTTGCTGCAGCAGACGGCACTGCTCACCCTCAAATTACTGGTCAAGGTTTTGTGCAGCGAACATGTCGAAACCTTCAAGCAGGTAAGAACCGCTCTTAACTGATTGATTTTACATTTGAGCTTCTAATATCACATCACCCATGTTTTTCTTCCCTGTTTTAGGTTCTGATAGATATTTGTGAAATATTGAAGTCAAATAAACTAGAAGGACCGCTTATGGGGTCTGTTATGCTTGCAATCGCTGAATTGGTGACGTCACTCAAGGCTCATTCTGTGTCCGAATTGCCAGTTTTCATGCCTTTGATGTTGAAGGAATTTTCCAAGAATTCAAGTCCAACAAGGTGAATAAATTGAATAAATTCATTTCTCGTTTCAGTTTCACATATCACAGAGGGTAATTTTTATGCGGAAAACTTTTTCAGATTCAACGAATTAGGTTTGAACAGCATAACGTTGGCCATCCACAGGGTCGTCGACGTCATGCCCAACTTTTTGAGCCCGTACCTGGACAGTATATTGTTTAGCGTGTGCACGGTATCAGTGAGAGCTGTGGATAAGCCTGACCTCTCGAAGAAATTGTCCCAAATCAGGTATGGATAATCACTTTCTCATTTACCTACTCATTTTATCTGATTCCCATTTTGTTCTGCCACATTTACGCACCAAAATTTGTATTCCAGGCAAAAATTAGGGGCTAACGTGGAGCACAGGATACTCATACCTGCAATCCGTCGCAGTTACACCAAATTAATTGAAAGCGAAGAGTACGAATCGACAGCCCCACTATTTGCAACTCTTTCGTCTAGTTTTGCCGCATTTCCAGACGTTTCCAAAATCGTACCTGAAATCAGCCAGCTGTTCATCTCAGCTTTGAGCTTTCGCAGTGACTGCGATGTTGAGTCAAAGGATGTGGAACTGGTGGGTATCCGGGGTGTACCTGTACGGTCCTGACCCGTCATCCGGACTTCTGAGTTTATTTCTCAACTGACTTGTGAAAATCTGTTTGTATTTTTTTTTCAGGGTGATATAGACAAAGTGGAACAAAATGTGATAGATGCTCTTGTTCCGTTCGTATTGAAGTTGTCAGAGTCCTTGTTTAAGCCGTTGTACTATCAAATCTTTCATTGGGCTTCCGAGCACAAAGATCGAGCCATAACATTCTTTAGGTGAGCATTTCGTAGTTCATCATCGTTCTGTTCAGTTAAATTTTTAACATGTTAAAATGGATTTTTGTGCGGATTTCAGGTTATCTCATGCTTTGGCGGAGAGTCTGAAGGGATTATTCGTACTCTTTGCGGGGCATTTCCTTCAGAAAGCGGCCAACTTATTAGATGCAACGAATCTTTCCAAAACAGAGGAGGACTACTTCGGCAATTCGACAAAAGGCGTAACCAAATCGATTGCACTCTTGGAGAGTATACTGAAAACCTTGCACTCGGTATTCCTATACGATTCGACGGAAAGTAGCAATTTTTTGAATAAGGATAAATTCGAGGTGTTACTACACCCGTTGGTCGACCAGGTAAAGTGTTCTCATGTGCTACCTTTATTGTTATTTTATCCCCTCGCTTTTACTAACAAACATTCTTAACCTAGACAAATAAAATTTTATTATTTCTCTTTTTTTTTTCTTTCAGTTGGAGAATCCACTCGGAGGAATCGAGGAACTTGAAAAGAGAACTTCGACCCTGTTGACTCCCTGCCTGGCTCAAATGGCACTGGCCACCGACGACACCTTATGGAAATCCCTAAATTATCAGGTCCTTGTGAAAACCAAGAGCATTCTGCCTCAAATTCGAATAGGAGCCCTAGAAACAATAGTCGCAATCGCATCCAAACTAGGCGAGGACTACCTGATGCTGCTGCCGGAAACGATCGGTTCCCTGGCCGAACTGTTGGAAGACGAAAATGAAAAGGTGGAAACCGCAATGAAAAACGCAATTCAACGGATGGAAGACGTTCTCGGTCAACCTATCAGGGAATATTTTCAATAAACCGAATTGATAATGTTAAATCACTGACGTGTCTATCCGTTTTACAATAAAAGTTTTTAAATATGTTTGTGTTGACTTACCTTTGTTGTCCCTCCCATTCAGCTCCTCATTAAAACTATCGGGAAATTCTCGGTGATCAAGTGATCATCTCGAAATATTACGACGACGTTGATTTCAAATTCTGCAGGTGTAAGAATGAAAGATTAAAATCATGTAAGTATTGAAAAGGGGTTTTAATAGAAATGAATACGAATTAATATAAAATAAAAATAAATAATATAAATATAAGATAATAAAATCTTATTAAACTGGAATAAGAAAAAAATAGGTTTGAGGGTGCAAGATGGATTTATTGAAAGGGTGTGACACTGATGTTTTACTCACCTACTTTAAAATTACTTGTTGTAAGAGTTGGACATGTGAAAAGTCTTGGGAATATCATGTAAACAGGAATTGCTACACCTGTAGGAATGTCACCTTCTCCAATTTGAATGTTTTGTATTTCAGTTGCTGAAAGAAAAGCAGTTATTTATTAGAGAGTTGTGAGTTATTGAATGCTATTCTTACTTTGTTGAACAATTTTGTAATGTAACAGGAAAAGGGAGTTGTTGTGATGGCGTTTGAATGAGTTACAGTCAAATGATACATACAGACTAGCTTATCATAATGATACATTTGCCAGTAACGTAATAGTATTTTGTACATGTAGGGGGAAATATTGTTTACCATTTTGAATTTAAATGGAGAACATTTTTCTCTAGAAAGTATTAACAGCAGTTTGTTAAGCAAACAATGATGAACTATTTTATACTTGTTGATTCCTGTGACTCAAAAAAAGTTAAATATGAAAATATTGAGCCTTCTTCTTTGTTTATTTATTGGTTAATGAATACTCTCTTTTATGAAAGTATAAGGTTGCATGATGTAAACATAAAATTGACTCACCATCTCTTGCATATCCCTCTGCACATCCACAAGTTTCAACTCTTACAAGTTGAAGTTCAACAGACTTAATTGGCACCTCACAATGCTCGAGTATTAGTTCCCCAGTGAAAGGCTTTGTTAAATTGCACACAGTTGAATCAAATTTCCCACTGACTCGAAACCTAGGAACACTACTTCTCCTCCTGACATTTTGCAGGGACTCAGGTGAAATAGTAAATGATATTGGGTGCGGTTTAGCTTTCTCACACTTATCTGGATGATACTCCACTATGAACTGGCAGACTTTTGTCAAATCTTTGGCTAGAAATGAGCGTTTCATCTCCGCCCTCAAATTGTATTGAATGTTAACGAACACTCCATGATAGGTTTCGTAAAGTGTTTTATTCGTTCGAGGTGTCAGAG
This sequence comes from Polyplax serrata, assembly GCA_037055365.1. Classification (NCBI taxonomy): domain Eukaryota; kingdom Metazoa; phylum Arthropoda; class Insecta; order Psocodea; family Polyplacidae; genus Polyplax; species Polyplax serrata. The sequence goes on along the minus strand of JAWJWE010000038.1, from coordinate 7,857,113 downwards.
TGAACTCAAACGGTATTTCCGTGTTGCCCGCAGGAATTTTTCCAGGTGAGGCCATGTCCATCGTGCAATTGACCAACTGTATAGGTTTTACGGACTGATAAAATGCATCGAGAATCCCAACATTTTTGGCACTCAGCTGAAGATTAACAGTGCCTTCGGCGATAAGGGTTATGCCATCGTGTTTGAAGTCGGAGGGAGACTGAACGACAACAATTCCGCTGACGACATCCTGATAAAATATTACATGGTTCGTTCAAACGACGCAAAACAAAAGATGAACACTAAATTAATTGTACTTACTCCTTCATGATAAACTTTATTAACTTTCTTCAGTCTGATATCTAAAACAATCGCCATGACATTCAGTTAGTACCGAAACAACCCGATAGGCAGCGCAAGGTCACAACTGTGGCTCGAAGTTTCTGTACATTGTGTTGTCCATTAAATTTGGAATTTTAGTTGTAACGAAGACACTTCTGGGGAAGATAAATATGTGTTAGGGAAATACCAGATCTTGTATTTAAGTAAACATAACACAGTTTTTAGTTTATCGTTCGGGAATTATCTTCAATCCGAAAAGGTTCGTCAGCTATCGAAGTTGCTGTCGTATTCAATAAATAGTTTATTTATCTTTTTATCGATTTATTAACTTATTAACATGTAAATTTCGTAATCAAAAGTGAAAGACAGTCAAACTTAAATTAGTCCGAAAATTCAATGATGAGAATTTCTGGTAGGTGAGAATAAGCAAATTAAGCATAGAAGGGTAGCAAAAACAAAAGAGACAAATGACAGCTGGGTTGTGGAATCGACAGAATTTAACAGACGAAATAGTCGAAGGGACGATTAGTTAGTTAAACTAAAACTTGTAGAAGTCTTTGAACGCATAGAAGTAAACTGAGAGTATCATAAGTGAACTCGTTAAAAATTTAAATTTTCCATTTGGCAACAATTAAAACATTGGCTCGCCGAACACCACACCCGCGCTTAAATATTTAGGGGCCCAAACGCGGATTAAACAGCCCGTAGTAATTACGTTGTAATGACTACAACGTAACTACTGTAAAATGAGAGGTTAGGTTAAAGGTCCGAAAACATCCGGAAGGCGCCCGAACGAGCGCAGAGGCCCTCCAACAAGGGTCCTTGACTTTCTTGAATTTATTTCTATTTATCACGACCTTGTCTGACGACATTCTGAATTTTTTTAGCCTTCTTGGCCGTCATCAAGAATTCCGTAATATTTGTTAAAAAGAATCACCACTTCCTATTATTCTTCCAGGTTTATGTGGCGGAAGACGGTCACCTGGAGCTAAAAGTAGCAAAAGATACGCAGGGATGCTGGGCGGTTGGAGACAGAGGCATCTAGCGGTGAATGTGGGCACTAATACGAACCTTCGTGCCATTTCCACCAGATAAGGATTCGACTGTTAATTTTCTTCGAAATAGAAAAAAAACATGTCGGCGTGTTATTTTCACGACTATCATGTAGAGATGGAGTGGATGTCTTAGTTTAAGTTCAAGTTTAAGTATGCCAACACTTCATAAATAAATCAGAATTTCCATAGAACTGATAATGAACTGAAGAACCTCAGAGGGATAGTCCGTCTGTTAAATTAACAGAATCGGATTACTCCCCTCGAACTATTTCTAGTCGTGATGGAGTGTCAGTACCGGCCATCACCAATAATAAAACAAATAAAAAATAAATTTGTTAATGATACAAAAATACTTTTTCAATAATTTATAGCATTAAAGGCTTTCCTGGTAACTCAATGCAAATTCAACCAAAGAAAGATTTGTAGTGCTATTGAGTACATGTACATCATCACTCATTAAAATTAACTGGTATTATATTTACCAACACGATGCCGTAGTTATAAATATCGAAGAAATGTTACGGTTGTTTTTAGTTTCAATAAAAGAAGTTAGAAAATGCTAAATGAAATTCGTTCCCCGTTCCGGCCTGTACGTAAACCACATCAAGGAATATTTAAAATTATTAACAAGCACCACAACAGTGAAACAATAAAAGGAATGTAATGGGATAGTTAAATTGTGTGTCAGTTTATAAACTGGTGATAGGTGATTATTAATATTCAAATGTAGTGACTACCTTCTATTGATTTTGTACTACGGTATTAATTAAAACATATGACATATTTATTTTTCGGTAGTTCACCATAAAATCATCACGGTGAGCGTTCCATGCAGTTGTTTCGCACTACAGCTTCACTCTTGTCGATAACTTAACCGACTTAATAATATATACGCCGCGGATGATAGTACAGAGGATAAAAAGGTACACCAAGGCGTGTAAATGTCGGCACGGGATCCTTCTGGGGGAAGAAAGACAAATTTTAGGGTTGACTACGTGGGAATGGATGACATTGGATGACGTCGAAAGACCGAATATTTGAACCAGGAGGAGATGAGAACTCGTGCACGACACTGAGATTATACTGGGTTGTATTGAATGAATGTAGTAGGCGGCACATGGCTGAAGAATTGAAAAGAGTGGGTGAGTTTAACTGAAATTTCTGGAAGATTTTGACAGCGTTAAACACATCACTGCACAGAGCACACCGTCACATCAAGCTACCGTTGGTTGGGGAAAGCCTAGTAATTACTACTACTATTACTACTACTATTGCTGCTGCTGCTGCTGCTACTACTACTATATTATGATAATTACAGATTTTCAACTTGCTGAACATTCTTTTTGGTACTTTGGTACTTCCTGTAGCACCAACATCAGTTGCCTTGAATTTCAGCAAAAAAATGTTAATTCGCGAAATGCTCAATATTTCACGTTGCGGTAACACTCCTTGCGGTAATAAAAACACTTCAAGAGTAATAAAAATGTGTAAAAGTTGTAGAAAGTTCCGTTTAATTTACTAAAAATTCGCAAATTACCTTTTGTGCTTAATAAAATTTTTTTTAAACCACACAAGTTTTATTTTATTTTTCAAAATGTCGTAAAAAACTTAAGAGGGTTGGTATTGAGTGTGGTGAAACGGAACTTAAATAAAATACCGGGCCAGCCCGGTACTACAACCTCATATTCTGAATGTATAAATTACTGATACCATTATAATTACATAATTTATGAATTATACAGGTAATACCTGATTTCTATTAATATCCGCTTAATAGACGGCAATAATATTATACTTTATTATTTGTTTTGTCTTGCGGTTGTTGGGTCACTTTCTTAGCTTTATCTTTTGTTTTTTTTTTATGAGAGTGGCGATCTCTGACAAGTTCGTACCTGTCTTGCATTTTTGTATTCTTGTACACCCTAATGTTCCTGTATTCTGACTTTTCTTTCTGACTTTGGTTTGGTTGTCCAGGTAGTAGTTCCGTAGTAGTAATTACAGTTATACTCATTGCTCCGTAGTACTTTTTATTTAAATTTTGAATCATTAGTTACCGCGCACATACAGCGAACGCGTATGTAAATTAGTATTTGTCCATGTTTTCGCATTGGATAGGTTTCGTATTAATTTTGTATTTGTTTCTTCACCGCACGAATCCACCAACGTCTCTTGCAGTAATGTCCTCAATTCGGAAAAGAAAAAGATTCCGTGTGTAACGAAATTAGTTTGCAATTCAATTTCGTTTAAAAAAGAACAAAAATTAAAATCGATTCGTTTCCAGCTGGAGTTGGTTTTCTTTCTCTCTGGAGGAAAACATCTCCCTCTCTCTCGTGTACAGTCCCTCCCTTCCAGCTTTTGTCGCTTATGCCCTTTCCGCTTTAAACGGTGATGAAATTAATGGCTGGAGAAGTGCAATGGGAGGCTTCATTGGTCAGAGCCCTTCAAGAGGCGTGAACGTCAAAATGTCGCCATTGCAGTAGCAAACTCACCGGTCCAAACCCAACGCACACGCCTCATCGCTCGCGGGATCGAACGCTCGCGTAATGAGGAAAAAAAAATAGTGACACGGTGAGAACCATTTTTTCTCCCGAAGAAATCCCGCTGGAATTCTCAAAAGCATGTCGATGAGCGAGCCCGGCGTTGTTTACCTCGAACAACACAAAGAGGTACTTGCCGTGAGGTGAACTGCAGTAGCTAAACCTAGTGGGTACCTTGTGGGAGACACGAACCAGGTACATGCACTGACTGAGATCTCGCTCAGATCACTTAAACTTCTCGTTAGACAAGTTTTAACGTGTCAGCAGTGACAACTATTCCAAGGTCGGAAGTTAATGTCTTTAGTCCACCGCTACATAATAACACGAGGCATGTACTAGACAACTTTGTTTAATTCTCTTTTCAAGTATTCAAGCACATCAATGTGTGCCTTACCAGGAATTATCCTCCCCTTCCAGTTCATCACAATGTCAATGTTCATCCTCCCACGTCTTCTTTCTTTGTACCAGTCTAACCTTGTCCTTCAGGGCAGTCCCATTCTCTCTTTTGCTCATTCGTATCCACATACATCAAACATACATTCCAGTAGGTCAATTTGTAACTGTCTTCATTATGTCCACTTTTCTGTTTCATTCACCCCACTTTTGCATGTATCCCCTCCATTGTTGGTGTACATCCGTACGTAAAATAAATAGTTAACAGATACAAGAATTGAATAAGCACGACTATGGAGCAAAACTTAGAATATTTGAATGATTTCAAAATGGGCCGGTATTTTTTTTTAAACTATTGGCCGGGTCAGTTCGGTTTGCAACGACTTAATGACAAGTGGAATTTACGTTCTCTTTGCCATTCAGCTTCCTCAAGGTAGAAGATTCATCGCGGGTAACACGGTCTCCGATCGAGCAAATGCTTAATATTTGGAAAGGAACCGACGACCAGGTCCCTAATACCTTAAATAATTAAATACACAAAAAGAAAGGTTCGTTCGGGCGGTCCGCATCCGGGACAATGAATTTGAGACTTTTCATCGAATATTTCCAAAGAGAAAATGAAAAACCGGAGCGCTTGCCAGTAATAAATTACCGAGATCGTGAGCTTCCAGGTCGCCATAAATTACATCGACCAATTTTTAACGGTCCCCCGTATAATTTCTCGATTTTACACCCGTCAATTGACCCGCATGTCGGGGTAAAATAATTCATGGAGGAGAGTGAGGAAAAACAAAAATTAAAAACGGAAATTTCCATTGTCGAACATTTTTCATAAGCGGCCGTGTCAGCAGCAGCAGCAACAACAACGACGAGAGCCCCGTTCGGTCCCCCAGAGACAAAATCCTGGAACCCTCGCGTCCCGGACAAAATGGATTCGCGTCATTTTCTAGAATTTTCCAACTCGTCACGACATTTTCAATTTCGTCTGTTTCGTCCGGTTGTTCCATTCTTTTACTCATCGACTTCTCCAGTTAGCCTCCATGGAGGTTCCAGGGCGATGCCTCCGCTCCGCCTGGCGGACAAACCGGTAAACTAATCAAACGGCCGACTGTTAACGGACGTGGCGGCAGACAAATAGTTGCGTGTTCATAAGAAATAAGTTCTGAGGCCTAATAAGACTATCGTGACGACTAATTTTTTTTCGTTCTCCAGCTGGACAAAGTGATCGTAGAAAATACAGAAATTAATTCGACGCCATTGCGTTTTTTTTGGGGGCCTACTGAAAATTTTTGCGAGAGTTTCGTTTCGTTTCCCGCGGTCGAATCCTCGTCAATCGATTCAATCGATTTCGCGTCGCATTTCGTAGAACTCTTTGCTCGTTCAAATCAGAGTTTCGTCGTTTTGCTAAAATAGCCGGCAGCAGCGGAAGTAAATCGCAATTGTTTGGTGTGTTTTTCTCCGTCATCTCTGTTTATATTTTTGTGAAGTGATCGTTTCCGCTCGTAGTCAGATCATCTCGGGTAAGCTGCCTGTCTGTCTGTCTGCCTGCCCATCGGTCGACTGTCTCTCCTTTCCGCATGGAATTGTAAGAAGGTGCAAGCTCTTTCTTACCCGGAAATCGGATCTGTACTCTGTCTGCTTCTACCCTACGAGTTTCTGTACCCCAACTCTGTGAAATGGCTTGTTTTCCACTGGGAAATTAACCGAGTTATGGTAAATATTACAATATGATTTCTTTGTTTGAAGTTGATTGATGTTGCACGTACGCTTACAGCCCAAGATCATTTTTTAATTAATTATTACAAAAGTCGTTTAGAAAGTAAACGAGTAAATTAAATGACCGAGTAGACTTAAAAAACTCCCAAAGGAAGAGCTAGAGCAGTGAAACAAACACTATCACTACAACTATATATAATGAATAAATTAATTTTTTTTAAGTTTAATGCTTTACAGTAACCAACACTTAATTGTACGCTTCTCCCAGGTAAACGAATAATAAAAAATTAAATTAGAGATTCAATATTAATAATTTATTCGGTAATAATTATTATTTTCCTTCATAACTGAATATAGATGTTTGAATTGTAATTAAGCAGGTAAAGAACTTGAACATAAAACTTCGGCGCGTTTTTGTAAACGTATTGTTAACTTGTAGTTAACATTTTTACAAATTTATTTTATTACCTACACAAGTCTGTGAGAAATACAAGAACCTTCAGGTATTTTGTCATACTGTGACAGGAATTTAGCTCTACATTAGCACACAGTGATGGTGTCTGTTTTATGTTTTTAAGCCAATTATCCGTTATTATTGAGTAAATTATTGTACATGAGTTTAGGTGTGAACAAAGTTATGTGAGGTTGAAACTACAATTAAGGTCTAATCAATATTTTTTTTAAAAAACTCTAAGGTGTTTAGTTCATTAGTTCATTTAGGACGATGGCTAAAAACAATTTTTCCGTATCTTTTCGTTTCCTTCGTACCACCCCGAGAATATAAAAATTTACCAACAACTTAATTTAACCCTTTTTTTCGTGATCTTTCATCTACAGATCTCTTTCTCGGAGATCTTATTCGGTTCCGCAAACCAAGAGTTTGTTATTGTGATTAACCTTGCTTACCTGATGTTCAAACATGACTAGCGCTTTTCAGGTACACTAAAACTATGAGCTACTAATAAGTCTAGTAGAAGATGCTCCCCCAAGTTCAACAGAAACGAAAGTCTACAATCCGGAAAACTGAATTCCTCCCCAATGAGTAATTTCCGGGTTTTCGTGAATGCTTTTGAATTTTTGTCGCCGTTTCGCAGCTACCACCAAAACAGATCAATCACCATCTCGGAAGGATTAAAATAACATTATCTGTGGCAGAAGATGTTAAACAAACCTGAAACCTTCCTCCCCGAGCGTGCCTTAAATGGCATCGGGCCGACCACCCGTCGGTTCCAACTGGTCCTTCATATTAATTGCCAATTACATCAATTTAATCAAAATTTTTTTTGTGTGTTCACTACTCTGTCAAACTAACTCCGTTGATGACTTCTAACTTATTAGTTCTCCTTTCACCTTTCTACTGTTCTGTAATTAATAGTAAAACTACTCCCAACGCGGAATACGTCAAATATATTCCAATCGGTCTGAGAAGGCACTTTCATTTCGGAACGTATCGCTTCTATCCAGTTGGACTGCCAGACACATTCGGCAGTAATGAAGTTATTTAAAATGAAATATAAAGTAATTGAATAATAAAAATTATGCTTAAGAAGGAAATACTTTCAAATAACTTTGAGTGACGGCGACGTTGCACTCGGTCGTTTTGCAAATTCTCTCAAATCATACGTAATGCTTCATGTCGAAATTACATAGCATACATATATATATTAATTTACCACATCTTACCGAAGTTATTTATATAATCATTAATAGTCAATCCGTTTCATGAATAGCATGCCTACTTGCAATGAGGTTTGCGTCTCTAATTTTCTAGTAAGAAGTGAAGTTACTTATTTCAAGTGAAAAGTTTAAAATTTTCCGTTAATTCAATGTAATTAAATTAATAAAATTATTTTCATGTTCTATTTTTTAGTTTTATTATTTACTTCAAGATCAAAGTAGATCTACTTAAATAAATTATATAACCATCCTCAATTAACGAGAGTCGATAATTTAACATAATGAATAAACGGTTGTAAGTAATTTAACGAACAATAAGTAAACAGTAATAAATAAATTCTTAATAAAAATTTGTTTCCGACAGCAATGCAAGTGACTTCTACGTATACAATTATTAATACAGTAGAACAGTATTAACAATAAATTCACCAATGCTTTCGGTATAAATTACGATAAGTGCTCTGCTCCTGTACTTCTTCTACATCGGTAACTTAAAATTCGGATACTGGTCGTTAAAGTTTAAATGTACCTGCCACATTTTTTTGCTTCTAAATTCTTACCCGTCCAAAAAAAATTCCACAGAGGAACTGATCAAATCTGAACGGCACTGGCACAATAATTAATAACTTGATGAACTAATTATCAATGTAAATAAGACGGATAGGAACGTCCTCCTCGACACAACAATCAAAGTCTCTCCACAAAATGTCAGCCTCGAGGGATTGCACCACCGCCTAAGGCGCATAAATTATATATGTATATATATATACAGTTTATGTCACTTGTTGTTTGAGTACTTCCGGTACAACAAATTGCCCAGACACAGATGTTCGCAGGAGGAAATTAATTCAATTTCATTTTATATCTTATAACGAATTCATTGAATATGTATATTAAACATTTTGTTGTGGTGTCCGCCGGACAAAGGGCACCGTGGGTAACTCATCACTCGAAACTGTTAATTGAACTGTAGTTTAGTTGACAAATTTTCGGCTCCGTAGGAATAGTTTAGTCGAAAGCACAGGTGGATTTTAACTCATTTAGTTGTGGGTTTAATAAATTAAAATAAGAATGTCGTTTTCTACTTAAACGTCGACTGTTAAATAAGTCTCCCTATAAACGTTTAATAAGTTTAATAACAGAGACAAGCGCCGTTTGTTAACATTTTACTGCACATCCCGGGGGATGTTTGCATAAAACGTGAAACACCTAACATTATACTAAATGATTATACTGAAAATTATGAGTGTTCAAATTAAAGTTGATCGTCCGCTGGTAAATAAATTCAGCAATTATTCTTGTAAGTCACTGCAAAGCATTAATTTATGTTTGAAAAGTATAACTATAATAACTCTATTATGTTAATAAGTTGACTATTTCACGCTATGTATTCCGTTCGGTATGCGTTTAGTGTATAATATTTACGTAACTCTTGATGAATTTTAAAGTAAAAGTAATTGCTTCGAACTTCTAGTTTAGGTACTTTTATTTTTACTTCGGCTGTTTGAAAAAATTTTTAATTACTAATGACACGACTGAAGTTATAATTTACCAACTTTTAAAGTTTTAGCGATTTAAAAAACTATTAGGAGATGTTTAGCAATTTAATAAGGGATACGTGGCTCTCGGTATAAAAATGTTGTAAGAGCACCCTCCACGGCTTATGTACATAAATATGAGTTATTGGGACTTCTGTATTCGGAGAAACAGGTAGAGAATATTGATTCATAAAGTTTTCGGAATAGTTTTCATAATTTATGACCGACTAAAATATCCGAACTTAACGTGAATTCGCTTCTTATACCTCAGAAGATAAGATACGGTTTTGTATGGTTGGCCTCTAACAGAGCAACAGCACTCGTGGGGTTAACAATTTTTTGGCGTTGTTTTGTTACGTGACGTGTCTGTTTGATTTTCCCTGTAGCACCTCGTAAACCTGAATCTTCACATCGTAAATTTCTTCCTTTACCAGTTGCTCCCGTGCACTGGGGGCCTGGCCAACGGGCAGCAACGCGAAAGAAAAAAAACCTATAAAACCTATAATTTGGAGATTTTCAGAGAAAAGGTGCAACACGAGCCTTAGTTTAACCGTCGTTAAAGTCCACGTTTATTAAAGTGGAAATTTAAGCGATTTTAAACATCGATGAGCGTTTCGTCCACGTTCATTACGGTGCCTAACGGAAAGTTATAAAACACTGATCCTTTCTGGCGTTTACTGTCTGTAAGTTAACCTGACTTGACTTTTTATAGCTTCAAAAGTTATTCGGGGAATAGGAAAAAAAATCAATTTCATAAATTAACAACAAAGTCTCTATTTTATTATCCGAGTGAGATGTTTCGGATAAATTAGCCAAAATTTATTTTGTATTGCTACCGCCATTTCACTTCATCCGGGTTGCTAAGAACCTAGGACTAGATTCGACTACATTAAATAATTATACAGGATTTTGGTAACCTCGTAGTTTTATGTTTCTAATAATAAAGTTGTACTTAAGAAACAGAAGCTTCATTTGTTGCATAATTAATTTAAATATAATTAACGACCGCGTAATTATTAACCACAAAGCTGCTCAGGAGTTAATGTAGAAACGTACTACACAACTCATTATATTATTTTATATTATTCATTGGATGTATAAAATTTTCGGGTCTCTTGAGTCTTATATTTTAAAGGGAATATTATACATTTTGTGTGCTTAAAATTTGCATACAGATTAAATTTCGAAGACGAGGATTCTGATATTAGTCAGTCTGGTACCACCTTTTACAGTAATTTCCTATTTAATTTGTTTTATTTTATATTTATTATTCTGATTATTATATCGGACATCATTATACTAACGAACAGCTGTATAGTTTGGAATTGAATAGTTTCGAATAATTTCTCTTGGTTACCCTTCTTTGAGCGTAGTATTGCCCGTATAATTTAGGTGACAGACTTTAGTATAAAATAGATTCGATCTATCATATTCCACTTGTACGCCTCTACTTTAGTATGTTATAATATAGGATTATTAAATGTATGACCAGGTATAAGTTGGCAACTCTTCTCTCTCTCTTTCTGTAACGGTAGCACTTTACTCAGGTAGAGAAGATGTTAATTTTTATTTAACATAACGTCATTGACTTTCATGGGAATAATTTCGTCAGAAGGTCCACGGATGAATTTAGCGGTTCTTCTTCGCCCCAAATCGTCTATAAAAGTTGTAATTCATTCACCCACGAAACTCAAAATGGCGCAATGTACCTCTCGGTTGCTAAGTTTGACTTTGACTTATTTAAATTTTGCTCCCGCTACCCGAGTACCCTGTACTTCCAGTGGAAAAACGTTGCCGATGAGTTAAGTCACTCTGACATCACTACAATAATTCATGGGAATTCGCTTTTAATGGAAAATTAACACAAAATGGTGAGACTGATGAGACTCGACCGACGAACAAAAAATTCGTTTAAAAATTCAAATAAAATGGAAAGAAATCAAATGCGCTTTAATTAATACGAATTTATTAAAATAATTAATTAATTAATAGACTTAAATTATATCAGTTCACACCGACCCGAGTTATGAATTATTTTAATTCTAATTTCTCAGCTTTTCGTAACTCACTTTTCTTTTCAAAAGCCCTCCGACTGGGGAGCAATGATGTTCGTTAGAGTACCCGTTACCTGAAACTTGGTTTTACAAAAATTGTGCACCTGAACCTGGCAAGGACTACTTCCTAATTCGCCATATTTGTTTTTCCTAACACCGGCACCCTGACTGATTGGACTTAACAGTTGTGTTGAAATTTAAGTTTTCAAATTTCAATGATTAGAATCTAAAACAAATTTTTTTCTCTCGCCTACTGCAGCCCGATGTTTCTGGTCCACTGATTCCTACCAAACCCAAAAAAAAAAATAGAACAGCGACCGTAAAATTGAAGTTTGACAAAAAAAAGTTAGATACGAAGAACCTAAAATTCGTTTTCTCAATTGTCAATACAAAATCGAATTTTCTCTTCCGTCACCTTTTTCCCTTTTTAGCACCTTCTTTGGTTTCGGTTGACGCCTTCGAACGTCTCTCATTTCACTCGAAAGAACCTGATGTATACAAACGATAAAGTCCGAAACAAAACTTAAAATTCCTCCGATGTAAATGAAGGTGAGACAATTTATTTGAAACATCGATTACTATTTGACATTTGGTTTGGTCTGATTTCTATCTGGCAACTTAATTCCTCCAATTCACTTTCGACCTGTCTCCTCGTCGCGTCGAACGTGTCTTCCCCTGAATCTCCTTCCACGTTTGTTTTTTTTTTCTAACAAAGGCGGTCGCATCCCCTCGCAGGGAGGTTTTTGGCTATCGAATTTCCCGCCAGTGAGACGTCTACTCAAAATCGATTCCTCCCATTCAACGAGAGACCCGAGAGATTTTCGTCAACTTTCGTCCGGTCACAGGTACACGACGACGATGAGGTTGTGCTTCTCGACCAAGTTACCAAATTCCGAAATTTTAAGTTCGAGCAGGGCAATTCATCAGTGCTAAAATATAAGGGCAAATGGGAAGAAAGTTCTGAGGCACGACTCGGATGCAACTTCGAAACTCACGACGATTTATTTGTATCACTTGCAATACTCTGACCCACCGACATGTGCTCGTGGCATTTAACTTGGACTTTTGCTGCAATAGTTTAAATCATAGGTTAAACTCAAAGTCGTTATCACGGGATTTGAGAAATAGTACACAACTAGGTGGAAACATTGATTTAATGGAAAATGCCTGGTTGTAGGTTGTCAGAAAATTACCTAATTTTTATAAATTACAAACGCAAACTACTTCGCGGTATTCACACCTCTAACATCTATTGAATATATCTTACTAAACATCACTGCCCCACAGCTGCGCGTTCTTTTCTTCAAACTTCTTTACAAATTCATCTGAACCTTTATCTTAGGAATTCGCGACTTGAACTTCTCCCTGTTACCTTTAAGAAATTGATAGCACAGAAAATAATCTGTTATTAGTCAAGGGAATAAATTTTTACCCGCATTTTAGACGAGAGAGGGAACGGATGAGCAACATCAGACACCCAGCGAGACGGATAAATAATGTACAACCATTTGTTGCGGTAGAATTCGGGCGTTAGGTCGCATGGCACACAGACTCACACAGACACAGACACACAGAGAGCGGCATGGGTTCCAGGTACCGGCAGAAAGAAATGAGCACCTTGATGTTTTCGAACATTCCACCGATTTAATCAATTCGGAATGCATTGACAAATATGAGAAAGGGTCAGGTAACACAAGCGGGTCCCAGGTAAAAGTACTTGCTGACACTTTTATGTTGACCGTGGGATTGTTTGGTAACCAGTACAACCACTTTGTGGTACCGGTTACAAGACTAACCAGCTCGGTAAGAGGATGTTCTTCCGCGGTTTCCGTTCAATTAAAGTAGCCATTTACCCGACCGCATGTAATTTATGTATCGGTTATGGCTCGGACGAATCTCATGGCATGTCAACTTTGTGGTACATCAGACCCGTGTCTGCAAACGCAAATTTAATACAACACTCGTTGCAAAATTATTTTTTTTCTTTAGAAGTGAAAAACATAATATTTATCTTAACTTCTTTCGCACATAAAAATTATGTAGGGGTATGCAGTCGTCTACCGCACCGACAAAAATATGTTCTCTTATCCTAAAGTATGCAACGTGACGCGATGCAACACCTCTAAGACAATGTCAATTCCAGAAAACTATTTAAAACTACTTTTCTTAAGCCGTGACTTTTCCTTATTTGCTTCTGCACCACGTGCTCCGTGTTTTCACACCTGGATGCACCGCCACTACTAACTTGGCTTTACGTAAGAACCGCAATCATCCGTCTCTACAAATACAAAATTGTAGTTTCACATTTTCCATTTCTTTTGAGATCACAAAACTCTCGTGGAAATAAGGGAACGCCACCGCGCCTGAGTTTATGGGTCTAATCAAATCCGCGTATTCAAATTAAGTAAACGTATGCGTGCGTTTTTTTTTCAGAGTTTCCTTTACGCCACACCGCGTAAGGTAAAACTCCCGAGTGGTAACTTTTTTGTTTCTTAGTTGACTCTAATAAAAGTCAACATAAATCATTACAAATTTCCTATGCATCGTTTGAAAAAACAACTCGAGGAATACAAAATGTAATGTAACGTGTTTAACATTAAAACTATAAAGGAAGGTAAAAAAAAACTTTAATAGTTTCATTTCACCGAATGAGAAAACCTGAAAATTGTAATTCCGGGGACAGGGAAAGGGTACAAGAGTATAGGGTGACTCAGGGGTTGAACTGTTGTAATAGAAACCGAACGGTCGGTTTCCCATCTTGTGATAGTTTCACTATCGCGTACTTGTCGTAGTTCTCGGAAGTAATCTAACAAGTTCTACCCCACTCTACACCCATCGAACCTGTAATTAATTTACTTTTTCCAGACTCGCTTCTTGACTTTCTAAAGTTCGACAGTAATTCTCTCGGGTCTTTCTCCGGGGGCACTCAAAAAGATTCCCCGTCGACGGTCCAGGCTTAGGGGCAAAACTTTTAAGTCGTTGCCGGCGAAAAAGAAAGGAAAATTTTCTTTGGCAACATGGAAAACTTGGACGTGTTCTTAGGAAATTAAATTCGTTGCCAGGGTAACTAATTTTATCGATTGAAAAGTTGGGAAAGCCAGGAAGAAAAGAGAAAACGTATAGACGGGAAAAAGGATTGCTTGCTGTTGCGTCCACCAGAAGACCCGAAGAATGTCGATTTGATCTGTTCTGATCGATAGATCGATCGCGCCTGAGGTTAAAACAAATACGGTCTTTCTACACAGAGCAATTCCGAAATTTTTAGTTTGCGCAATCATAGATACAACCGAGTCTATTAAATTAAAAAAAACTATGCTATTTAAAAAATAAAATTTTAGAAAAGGGCAGGTGATGGCGGCCTTTATGTTAAACGAGTCTCTCTCTCTCTCTCTCTTTCACTCGACTAACTAACTTAAATTAGTTGTTTTATTACCAAACTTAAGTCATCGCTCGTGAACGATAAGGAGAGAACACTACGCACCACACATTGTATTATATTCAAATGTAGTAGTGATAACAGGACCGTACTATTGTACCGTCCCACAAAGGCAAACTGTTCAATTATTCAACGCCTGATTGATGTGTAAATAATAGTTCAAAATAGTTATGTTCTTAACATTCAGAGTCTGATGTTTGTTGACAAGTCGTAGGAGTAGGCCGATTTTACAGTTTCTAACTCGCCGTGTACCCCTCGGGGTATCGAAAGAAGGTGAGTTAACGTCAACATACACACATGCGCGCGATATATACTTTTACTCGGCTACTCGACAACTACCGTTACAGTAAAGTAAGACTTACATAACATGGTGTTTCCCTTTGGTTCTGTCTAAACCAACTCTCACAAGAGAGAGAGAGAGAGACAGACAGACAGACAGGTAACTGTAGCAGTTCAATTCTACCAATGTTTCCAGGTTACCGAAGGACATGTCGTTTCGGATAAATCGAATGCTTCTTTCCTTGTATACCCGTAAATGCCAGCCATTAGAGTATTAGATATTTCATTTTTATATATATTTATACGTTTATTACCCCCGTCGTGGCATCAGACGAATTATCGAGAGTGCATCGCGGAAACGGGTTAAGTGTTCCGGTTAAGAAATCGCGTGAACGCATAACGTCTTATCTTTTTTTTCAGCTGATTTCGATCGGGTTTTGCAAAAAAAAAAATACGCAAGCGTGGAGAGACCGAGAGAATACGAAAAAGAAGGAGAAGACAGGTATGGGAATGAAACCGAGAGAATGAAGAAGAGATACATGAATTGAAATATTTAGAAAGATGAAACAAGTTAAAACTTCATTATTCGGCATTCCACTATTCAGAAACCACCGGGTTTCCGATAAGATTATGCGTTTTCTTTTGGGAAAGGCAAAAATTTTAAATTTATAATTTAATTTCCTTTTTTTTCCCCTTCGATTTATTAACGACTCGTCTTTGTGGGGAAATGCATAAGGTGCATGCGGTTTTTTTTTTATCAATAAAGTCACTGCAAATGCACTTCGGGTGATTGTTTTTAAATCGCTCGACTTTTATTGAGCTGACTTATCTACCTTATGTATCTGTTAAATGGCCGCGTCTGACTCGTACCGGTTGATTTTATGTTCGACTTACAATGGTGGAGATTTTTATTTTACAAAAAAATTCCCGATCAGGTAGGAGCAAAAGACACAACCGGGGGATTAGAGTGGTACAGATGTGAACAGACGCATTTCGCATTGTTGGAATTAAGCAGGCGGGAAAGTGTAAACAACAACTAAGAGGATCCGGTGAATGCAAGCAAATGTCTGAGGTTCTGTTGCCGATGCCGAGGAAAAACAATGAAAATGAATAAATAATCAATGAATGAACGCTAATCGTGATGTGCGAAGTTGATAAATCAAATATGGCTGTGCTTCCAGTCTGAAGATGTTGACCGTTCGGGGGTTGTTTACACCCCTTATGGTGTGGCATGCGTGTTTATGTCTAATAAGGAGAGTCACTGGCTTTGGGGTAATTCGCAGCAACGTGGCAAATAATTCACAGCCCCCTTTTAGGGGTATATCACAAGGGTGAAGAATTAGCCGGTGGCAACCACAACAGAGTCCCACAACCGATTCCTGGCTACCACCACATGCTATTTATATCTATATTTAAGGTATCGTAGTAGTTAAGGTTCGACGAAGCGAGAAAACTACTATTTTACCTCCATGTTTTACAAGTCAGGGAACTTTACACCATCAGTTCAGGATAAGACAAGTTGTAGGCAGTAAGTGATAGTTGTAGTTTAGATATTGGACAACTGTTATAGCGTATGAAGTAACAGGGGACCCTGTTCGGCCTTGAAGTTCACAATTTTTCCTATATAGAATTTTTCAAATGCACCATGGTACGGAGGATACCTGGTCTGCAGTTAACCAAAATCATTAGTAGCTGTTAGTCTAAGGCGTCTCGTTTGGTATTTACATTTTATGTGGGTGAGAGAATTTCAGTCGTCTTTTGCAAGGTAGGTGATCCAACTAATGGCGCGATACCTGAAAATCCATATTCGAAATTCGATGGAAATGCCTGAGTTCCCGGGACATTTCAGACCGTTACAACTCATTCGGATAACAAAATCACTGAACGACTTGAAAAGAATTTGGAATTTTATGGCCGATCGAATTGGTTTCTCTTTCTAGTCCTCTCCTCATCTTCTCTGCCTCTCCGTGGTGCCTTCTTTTCCCCGAGGGCAGGCCTGGGCCTTGGTGCCCGGGCCCACGGTGGGTTTGCGCGTGCTTCCAAACCGAGTGAGACAGAGAGAGAGAGAGAACTGCCACCGACGACCTCCACCCGACCGAACATAATTAGATAAATTTATTATGTAAATGGAGTTCAGCCACTTGAATATTTATATGCTATTCAGATATCATTATGCTAAAATATGAAATTTAATAATAAATTTAGTATCAGTGACATGATTATGACCATTTTAGCCGATAAAAGAAAATTATTGATTGCATTTACATTTATTCATATCTCTTTCTCTCCCTTTCGTTATTATTATTACTGAAAGTCGTTGGTGCTCGCCCATCCTGATTTTCATTACCCAGTCTATGACCGGTTGTGTAGTCCTAGCCATTTGAACGCTCTGTTCTCTCCCGATAATGAACTGTCAATATAACACATAATGAGCGCGATATATAACCCCATACGTGTGATAAACGATTCGTAATAACTAGAAAAAGTTTTTGGTAGTGAGCGAACATCAGTTACCTCAATTAATTACACAATTATTGTTTACTAAATTACAATGGGACATGGTTCTTGCCATGTTACCAGCTGCGAATCGCAAGTCAATCGGATTTTAGGTTGCTCGTGCGCGGAAAACATGACTTACAATTAAAATTTTAAGAATGAAGCCGAATAAACACAAATATAAATATACTCTGAGGTAATATACTAAATAGCTTGTTTTTATTATTTATTAAGAAGGAAGAGCTGCCGTGTGTGAAATTTGATTGTTTAGAACACTGACTTATTATTACAGTTATGTTCGTTTGACAATTGCCTTCGAACATATCTTAATAGACTTAAACACATTATGTATATTTATTGTTGAAGAGAACTTGAACGTACCAGACATTCGAGCATTGTGACTTTCATCTCTCAATAAAAGTTTTGCTCACATTTATGACAGTTGTAGCAATTATACTGTAATGATCATATTTCTGTAAATTTTGAGTTTCACTCTTCTTCTCGTTAAGTTCAATACGATCAACCCGTTGCAAAATACATAGATACACATGGGCGTTGTGTTTTTTTTCTCATGAGGGGAGAGGCTCCATTATAAACGCTTCACTAGCACAATGGAGAGAAGTTGACGCCCCGTGTTAATTCTTTCAACATGTTACTCGGTGATATTCCAAGCATTTTGAAAATTATATAATAATAACCGTAGAATGAGACCACTCGTGCGAGTATATGCGTATGCGTAGAAGCTTATACACATTTTTCAAAGTTATGAATTGCTTTTATAAGCATATTTGCGGGAAAAACACATTCATTTGCGGTTTAGAAATATTTTCAAATTAAAATTTATATTATTCAAATGTATTTAAATGCTTAAAACTAGACTACGACTTTATGTAAGTTGATGTTCGGTTGAACACGAGTTTTAATTTTTTAAAGTTACATATAGTTTGTATTTGTTACGTGTATTCCGCCTGTATCTGTACTACCGGTACAAAATGACTTCAAATACCTGTGCGGTACTTGTAGTGTAACATGTTTATCGAACTATGAATAACTCCAACTACTTGTAAAACATTATACCGCTTATGAATGAATATTTTATCACTATAATGTATGGTGTTACCGTTTATTTTTATTAATTCATCACATTTGATATATTGACAATACACCAAATAAATGCAAACTCAATTCTAATAATTTGTCACGATTGATGATCATTAACGTATAACTACGGGTCAGTTGCTAGAAGAACCACACTGACGCGCTTAATAATGTATTTATTATTTTAATAAAATTTCTCTTTACTACAAGCCAGGACTGAGCCGGGCAACTTTGGTTGCATAGCACTCAATAAAATAGGGTTGTGTGTTTATTTGTGGAAAAATCATACGTATGCATCCTCAATAACGTAACCGCCATTAGTTATAAAAGCCACAAAACTTTCAGAAAATTCCCACGGGTTGTTGTTCTTCAGGTTAAGAAAATAAATGTTATTCGTGACCATGGCGTGCGCACTAAAGGTCTTCTCGATGAACGGTCAGAAATTTTCACTTTTAATTTTTTTTGCATTAATAATGATTTTATGTGTGCAAACTTGCAATCATAAATTTTTTAAAGTCATGTTGATGCAGGTTATGGTCTTCATCAGAATGTGGCATCCTATCGCACATGAACTGACTTGTTGGTTCTATACGGAGTGCTCTCTCTCTCTCTCTCACTCTCTCTCATTTTCGAGAACATCCTTTTGGGTTCGTCTCGTCTAATTTTGGGTTAGTTTCGTAACCTTCAGGACCCATCCGAATTTATTTGACGTCCGACATTGGCTCTTTATGAGTTAATACAAGAGTGGACGGCGATCCGATAAATAATGAGTTTGTTGCCCCGTCACTTCTTCATGTCACACACCGCAGGAAGTTCACTCTACGAGAGGGCAGACTCCTAGTAGTACCCAAATACCACCGTTCGTTCCGATGCATTCGGTCCCTCGTAAATGATATTGTCATGAGATTCGAATTATTACGTGGTACATAATGGCCGTATCCGTTTCCAGTCTACCAAATGGTGTGACAGAAAGGCGCGAGAGTACGACGGAACCGAAAACGATCATAATTAAACGTGAGAGAGGACAGGAGGTAGAAAGGTTGTTGATTTGCTATCGGCAAGAGATCCGCCGAAGACCGTAACTCGCCCAAACACCCGTGCTCAAAGGTGTCCCGCAGAAGAAGAAGAAGAAGTCCAAGAGGCAAAACTAGAAACAGGTTACATACATCATAAATTCTTCTCCTCTCGTCCTCTCTCCATCCGCCGAAAAATTTTAAAAGACCAAACACCGGCCGAAGGTCTGGTTCTGTGACAATTGGAATACCTTAATAATTTTTATACCTGGTAATGTTTGAACGGGTTCACCGGAGTTCACCCGGGAGAGTTAACCTCCCCGAGGTGCCTGTCACTAAGTCCGAGTGTGACCGCCACCATAAACTCGCCTTACATTCAGACATAATATGTTCCTTCATATTTACGATGATGGTTTACGCTACAGTGAATCAGCTTCTGGTTTTCTATCTACTTCTGTCTACTTCTTTTTTCCTTGCCAGTCTTTCTACTCTAGAGGTAACGCTTACCTCTCTCTCTCTATCGTGTAATTAAAACGTCTACCAGCTAGTTTCACGTCATTGCTTCCCAGTTGCACATCTCTGACAGCCGACTTCATTAAAATAATTGAAACTAGCGATCCGAGGAGTTGATTTTATGTTATTTTCCGCCTCGGAGCTAATTTTTGGATCCTTTCTTTGTCGTTTTAGACACTAGAAATTAGACGGTAGACAATAAGAAATCCTCGCGCGCTTTTACTTATCGGTTTCTACTTTTTTCGGGTGAAAGTGACCGATGTGGTCTGGCCTTTGCCCTGGCCTCTGACACCTGGTCTCCGTAGGTTTTCTTTTTGCTACGTGCCAGAGACGAAGCGACAAGGTACCGATTTTCCCGGTCTATCATCGATATCTGATCGATAAAAACGTACCGCAGTGTAATCAAACCGAGTCAAAGAAATAAAACGTTTGAATATAAATATTTTATCACATTCCAAAACGATAAATTTCTTCTAATATTCTTTGTGCATTACGAGTAAGCGTTATGCATGATAAAAAGAAATACAGCTGGAATTTTTATTAATATTTTCAAAGTAGATATGTTTAATAATTTAAGTAAAAGTTTTAAGTTGATTTCATAAAGTTATGCCGAGAATTTTTAAAACTTAAAAGGCAAATGATCTTTCGATCGAGTCTCGTGAGAGAGAGAGATTTTTTTTACCGAGTTTTCCCAAGTTTGGGAAGTACGTTGTCTTGAGCCCTATATCGTTCCTTAAACATTTACGTATATTAAAATTTATAATATAAAGTACAACGGGAGTGTGAGCCCCGTATCAGAGTTTAGGCGTAGATTTATTATGTAGTTCATATATTATTAAGAAATTATATGTTGTGGTAAAGTGTTGTATACATCACATATTTATACGATTGCCCAAGTCCTCTGCTGGGTACCAAACTACTCGCGGAAGAGATTTTTATGTTGGGTTCTTGAGGCAAGAACTAGAGTACCTCTGTACAGACTGGTACTTGTACCAACAAGACATCAATCACTACAAAATGAATTCATTACACGTCAATGGAATTTGGTTTCGCTTACCCCATTTAATCGATCAAATTAACCGAAAATAATTTCATTGGAATCGGATAAGCCTACCGAATGGTACCTGGTACCTGAGCGTGTGTGTTGTGTGGTAAAACCAAAACTGGACTGACAGCCAAGACAATGTGACTGATGCACTCATATTCGAACGCATTGGCATTCGGTTCGTCATGGACTTTTTCGATTATGTTTTTTTTAAGTATTCTGCTTCTTCTACTTCTACTTCTAACCATCGTAAAAACTAGTTTCTACGGGTCCGGTTCGACATGGCCCGGTGGCCCCCGTCGAAATAGTTTAATTTTAATTATGCCGTTTCGTGGAGACATGCGGTGCCTTTTGATTTGACTTTGAGTTTCTTTCCTTCTTATTTTCCGAAAGTATTGGATCACGTACAAGTTAAATATTTGAAATTAGGTTCCGAACGCCGTTAAGGTTGCTGCTGTACTTACCAATTTACCCCCCGGAACGCTCGAAAAACGTATTTAACGGGTGACAACCACCAGAGTCTCCTTCCTCCGGTGTATAACTCAGAGGACCTCACTGTGATTTTACATTTCCACTGCCTAGAATAAATCATTAGGCGTTACTCCAAATTAAAATAGGCAAAAAAACATTTAATTTGCAGAACGATTAAACTCAAAAGCTGACAGGTATAAATAACAGGCAATTTTTTATCCTACCATTTGTTAGGAGCAAAGTTTAACATGTTAATAAACAACTTAGGTAATGAAGTTTATTATGAGTACCGTTACAGTGAGTACCAGAGGATGGTCCAGGGTTGTAAGTTGCTGTAGTGTTAAGTCGCAAAACGGAATTATATTACAATTACCCTAAAAAGCGAAGATTGACACAAGTATCGGATGTTTAATTAGTAAGTTTGAGCTCACCTTAATAACATTACTTAAAGATACCGTACCCATTTACTATATATAATTTGTAACTTGTAACCGAAGCCAAGAAAGCACCGTATTAAAAGTTCCGATTACTGTATAGTTTCATCTAGTAACGTTGCGGTGAACTGTATTAATGCGAGGAATACAAAAAAGGGGGCAATAAGTTTACACTAAGTACACTTTTTCAACCTGCCGCCACCTCAACAATTCTATTGTTTCATAATAAGTGTTACAATAACTATAAAATCATTCGAATTATAATCGTGGGTGAAAGGTATATTTAATTTTGGCAAAGGTAGTAAATTATACGTATTAATCAAACCCTAATAAAACCGTGTTTACCCTCTATTTTATTATAAAAAAAAACAATGTCCGTATTTTTTTATTGCAATGTTCTTAGGAACTCGACAAGGATCGTAAAACCTGCAGTGCGGCACGACACCGAACTCATGTTTGCTACGGCGTTTACTTCCAGCAAAACGAAAATAACTCGGTTTGCGTGGTTTGATTTGAATTCCGTTTCCGGTCAGTCGACCAGTCAAAATCCAGTTGAGTGCTTAGCAACAATATAGACTTCCCGGGTACAAATTTAAATTTATTAAATGGAGTGCTCGAAACTATGAGGAAGGTAGTAGAAAGCAAAGTATTTTTCCTTCCAGGGACTAAAGAATGGAAAAGACTGGGTACTGGTGCCAATAGGTAGGTCTCCCGTGTAAAAATTCGGGAGTGTCGTGGAGGCTTAATAAGACTGCGAGTTATTGATTTGCTGCGATCAACAAGCAAATCAATAACCAACAAAACGTACAACTGCCACCCATCAATCGAAGTGGTACTCGAGATATTTCGAACCAATACAAATAGACGGTCATTTTTCACTGCGAAAACGAACCCACGAATTATTTAATGCTCTCGGTTAATAATTAATTGATATTTATTAATTTCGTGTCAGCGGACTTGAACGAGCCTTGAGGTTAGTCCGAACAGATTTTTTTCCTTTTATGACCCGGTTCTGCCTACCGATCGAACTGAAATTAAATACCTCGGATCATTGTGTATACACGTCCATTAAGTGGAATGTTACAAGTCCCACGCGTTCCTTGTTTACAAGCTACAAAAAGCTCGACGCGATCGTTTGGACCATGTTTTTCGGTGACAAAAAAGTCAATTTATTACTTAACTCGCACGGATAATTTGAAACTAATTGCATCGTTAAACATAGTAATTTTCTGCTTCCAACATTGCAGACAATTTATGTTTATTTCTAAATTAACGCCTGTATTCGGTTAATAATCGTTTAATTCTTCTGCGTGAGAAAAACACAAGAACTGCACTTGACGGAGTGCTTAATAAATTATCAATACGGATTTCAATTATCAATTCGACCCTGCCAAAAATATGATACACGGCAATTTAATAATTTAAGAAATAATTATATTACGGTTATGAGAAACTCTGAATCCACTAACTGTACTTTCTTGTAATAAAAACATTTGAAATTCTTTTAAGTCAGAAGTGCCTCAGACTACTTGCTGCAGATCCATTCACGTACATTGAAGGGAATAATGTTTTATACAAAGAACATACACAAAGTGTTCTTAATTGAGCAGTATACATTTCTTATAGACAAAAAAATACCCTTAATAGTTCTTATGTTCATGGTTCATGCACGTATGGTGGTACGCTATACGTCTTCAGTCATCTTTGAAGTACCAACGCAGTGAACCTGTGACACGTAAAACAAATTCGAAACCTTTTCTAATTCAAAGCGTTTCTGTTTGTGTGCGTCTCAGAATCCGAAGGGCACAAAAAGAGAATTCAACCCCCATGCGATTGTGAAATTACGAGAAGTTTCTCGGGGTGTGAGAAGTCTAAGAAGAGTTCCAGACGACCGCAACGATGACGACGACGATACTACTACTAATAATAATAATATGCGTATAGTAATAACGTGTTAAACATAAAAGAAACTCTCCGGATGAAATGAATAAAGTCAGAAGTCGAAATATCTAAATGGAATCAAAGGAAATGAAATTCAATTGAAAGGCTTCTTCTTTTTCCCTTGTCCCACACGTCACTCCTTCTTTGTTTTCTCCATTCTGTTGCATTGCTTTACCTATTTTTGACGTTTTTATCATGATATCACACGGAGACGTGACATTTCATTAACAGATTCGTGCACATTCAGAGACGCCGTGTGACTGCGAGAGAGAGAGAGGTACACATACGGACACACATACGCACACAAAACTTAATTGAAATGTCTCTTCAGGATTCATTCACAAATTCGAACCCTTGTCCACACTCAGACCCAACACCTGTCTCCTGTTTCTCCCCTAAAGGTAGGAAAAGAAATGCGTAAAATCATTCAAAGAAAAGAAATCAGGCAGACGACCGTTTATTGGTTTTCAATGAACAAGAGTGGTGTTTTCACTCCTGGTGCCAAGTGAAGTTGATGAGGATTTCCATTTTATCAATCGAAGATCGGTGGTGGATTGCGTAAATTGTAGGGAAGGTAGACATTTGTAAAAATGTTCGAGAACGGTCTCGGATCAGAAGGTTACGCTCTAATGCCGTCACATCTTTAACAGAGAATTTCAATCGGTTTAAGAGAAAGACTTCGGTTCCCTTACAATTCAAACTGGGTAAAAGCTATATTATAGCACTAAAATGGTTTTTCACTATTTCACAAAGTCAAATAATATTATTCGTTTGTTACTATATAAGTAGTATAATTGGTAAATAATTACACCTTTTTACGCTCTATTTTACATGTGGTCAACATTATTCTTTAACCTTCTTCAAGGTGTATATACATATGTAGTCCCTGCAAAATTCGGGGAATGTACAGTAAACCTCAAGCGTAATTGAAACCATCCACTCTTAGGTGTGCAAAGCAAGCGAGTATCTATTAAAAATGTTTATTAACGTGGCAATAATGAAAGTTCAAAGATTAATACTATGATTTGTGGCAATTCCTCGTATCATAGTTTCTTATTGCTATAATCAATCAGGCACACGGGATCCGTCAACCCGCGGGGAATGATCTCGGATGTTCTACCTATAAGTATGAATTGATTACTTTCGAACAAATAGTAACATGTACATTGTACCTATCTTTTAATTAATTAGTATTTTAACTTTTATTTTGTTTAATACAAAATAGTTAAATTGACAGGCTCTCTAAGAACGTGTAATACTTGTATCTAATAATAATGCAATTTTAAATTGCATTTTGTCGTACGGAATAATTAGGCAGAATGTCAAGTTTTCTGTAAACTGTTGATACAAATGACGTACTACTAGAAAATAAATATTGAAAAAAATTTTTAAGGATGCTGTAAATTTTATACAGTAAAAGTAACTTCATGTATTAGGTTAGTACTCAACATATAAAAGTTTCGACGGTCCCATCAACATACAAGCAAATTAATGAGGAATAAGGTTGATGTCTAACAGGTATTCTAGCTGAACTATTAATGTGTAATTAATTTATGTTTTCCAGGTGCAGTACGATCCCTTCTCAACGTTTTCAGTGGGGGTTTCGACACTTTTACAGGTAATAACACTGTTACTTTGTTATTTTATTTTAGCTTAGCGGCTTGTGTTCTCTCGTTTGGTGACTTCGTCCTTGACAGCCCTCGGAAATCTGGTAACCCGTTAATTAATCCAAATACGCGTGCGACCATACCGTTTAATTAAATTTACGCAATCGGACGCAGGCGATAAAAACATTCCATTCGGCGAAACGATTCCTCGACGGACTATCGCCAGACACATCAGACAGATATACCAGTTCACCCGTTTACGACCCGTGTGAGGTCACGCCTGACAACTTCCGCAAAATGGGCAACCTTGATGTGTTGCACCACTAAAACTTCTTCAAAAATGCCTTATTTCACCATAATTCAGAGTTGGAGAGATTGCTCGTTAAACCGACAACCAAATCGTTAAATTAATTAAATACCACGTAACCGACAACGCACTACAACGAAACTAATTCAAATGAAAACTACCAATACAGGGGGGAGGGTTCGGTGCGGACGGACTCGAATCGAAAGGGAAAATGGCTTTCACGTTTCCTAAAAATCTAAAAAAAATTTATCGTTTTCGAATCGCATAGTTTTTAGAATATCTTTTTTTCATTTAAATAATGTATTTCCAGCATATATTTCGCCATTTTTGGCATTACCCAGAGAACCAGCTAAACCACTCACTAAATCGTTTATTTTTATTCTTTCCTCTTATTTATCCTCCTTGTGTTTATGTATATTTTTCCGAGCTAAGTTATTGCATCTCTTGTCGTTTTCGCGCTCGATTTCGATTCGTTGTCACGTCTACGAACCGGAGG
The DNA here is from genome assembly GCA_037055365.1 of Polyplax serrata. Taxonomy (NCBI): domain Eukaryota; kingdom Metazoa; phylum Arthropoda; class Insecta; order Psocodea; family Polyplacidae; genus Polyplax; species Polyplax serrata. The sequence continues at coordinate 7,830,686 of JAWJWE010000038.1, read as the reverse complement.
AATTTAGACAAATAGGCAAGTTAAGGAGGTAGCCGGAGGATTAAGGCTAGTGGCAGGTGACGCCGATGCCCGGCCGAGAGCAACACGACGACCACGACAACAACCAGGAAGCTGTTTCTTTTTTTCCGAGTGTCAAAACATATAGAGCGAAAAATCAGGGAACCATCGAGACATAAATAAAACTTACCCCGGTGATAAATCGTCTCGTTTGCATGACAAGTCTCGTACCTGACTTTGTTACCCAAAGAAACAACACACCGCCATCTTGAAAACGGTATAAAAGTATAACATCACGATTGGTGCTTGTAATACTTAAATAATACATAAGAAATCCGGGACCACGGTAAAAGAATTTCGTTTAATCATTGTAAGAAGAAACGACCGATTCGACAACTCTCATTAATTAGTGTAAATTTATACATTAATTTTTTTTTTATTTGAAACATGAAGCAACTGTAGCAACAAAGTAGTAGTAGTAGTAGTAAGCGCAGTAACAGCCACTTAAAAATCAATCCACGTGGTTCAATTACTTCCTACGCGTAGGTACACACCATAACTATTTTTATTACTACTATTAATTAGTTAACTGAAAGGTCGGTTAATCAATATCAATCGATACGACCGTGGAAGTGGAAGTGGAAAAACGCAGGTACAAAAATGTATTAACTCCAACGAGTTAGACCTTCCTTGTGGCCAAGTTGGTCTCTCGTTCATTTAACGCATGTAAAAGTGTATATAATAACATCTTGGAGTTCAAGGGTGGTCAGAAAACACCGTGAGAGCGAACATCTTGCTTATTTACACGTCGAGTGAACGCTGTCGACAGGATGCCAGGTACATTGTTGAAAAAATAAGCCATTGAAGTTATTAAATTAACAATTAATATGCGGATAATAAAGTTGTAAAATCCAATTGAAACAACCACATTGGACGTGGCCAAGCAAGCACTAAAACAAAGACGGGTCAATCGATTACTACCGTTTTATTACTCAATCGAGTTCCTTTCTAACGATTACCACACATGTTACCCGGGTGCATTTATTAAAAATAAAATCTGAGTTTTACGCATGCGTTGCAATGCAAAGTAATAACTTCGTGTGTCAGAAAGAAATTATGGTAATTGCGCATAAACAATGCAAGGAATTCGATTCATTACAACGTACTCGTCCCAACCTGGGAATCAAAACATTAAAACCTTTACGAATCGAGTATTTAAGGTGCTTGGTAGGGTAAAACTTTGTTAGTCCAGATACTCCAATTCTTTCCTTAGACCTCTCCTGACTTCGGTAGTTACCCTACGCAATCCTGTTTATTTCCCTATATAGAAACTCCCGCCTCGTGTATTGAACGAGCATTCGTCAAGGTAAAAGAACTTACACGCCCATTACACCTTGGTATACGTAACACATAAACCATAATCATAATGGCTGTCTCCCAAAAAATCAGTACTTCTGCGGTATCTCTCAGTAAAAATGGGTCGTGGTGGTAGAATCCCGTTTCGTAAATCAACGGTTGCTTAATTGAATCACTTTGTATAGTGGTTTTCTCACCTACACATGAGTCGTAGTGCCAGCAAGGTGGGCTCGCCTGTTGAAGGGTGCCACTAACAAGGAGTCAGGTTTATTAGTGCGGTAATAAAAATCCCACACTACTTCGGTGTAGTGAAAAACTCCAAATTATTACAGGTGTCTTAAAACTAAGCTACTTTTTCCCACAAAGCTCGTGTTCCATCATGGCCGAAGCCTACCGAAGCACCAATTGCAAGCGTGGAGAGCTTTGATTTCGAATCCAACTACAACTCACTACCGAAATTTTCTCTTCAAACATAACGCTTAATATACTCTCGTTGACTGTTGCAGATCCATGTTTATTTCTTAATGATGTTGAAACCGTAATAAAAACTTAACGTCCACTAACGCAGGCATCACACGGTTGTTACACGTTCAATTAAGTGATTACACGTATCAAGCCTAAACATTACTCGAACTTAACTTTAAGTTCACAGTGCACTGCAGTCGACCGGGGGCAGAGGTACGGAGCACCCACTACCCTCGATATGGGTCATACATTCTAAAAATGTTGTTCCATTATCGTTTCTTTTCGAAGCGAAATTCCGCTCGAGTAGTACCCATTAAATAAATAAAAATACCGATGTTACGTCCAGACGAGAAGAAAACCGAAGGAAAATTTAGGGGCAGTTAGTGTTCGGTTTTTTTTCTCGTACTTGGGTACCGACGACCGGTGGGTACCGGTGATGAGTACCGGGTACTCATCGGCCTTCCTCCCTTTATTTTTTGCCCGGTCTTCGTCACAATCATCATCATCATCATCGTCGTCATCATCATTATTAAGCGAACGGTCGTAAAACAGGTCTGAATGAGTAAATTTTAAAATGTTTTAAGAGGTTCACGGCGCGTTAAGACCGACCGAAGATAGCTCCTGAATTACACGCATAAAAATTTTCAAAAGTAGTACCCGTTTGGGTGATGGGTATCCTATCGATTCCATTCCACTCGAGAAATTTAATATTCTCCTTTAGTGAGAAGTAAAAATAAATCGATTTCGTTCTTCCTTTTCTTCTTCGTCTTCTTGACGTTTCTTCGGGTTGTTGTTTTTGTTGTTGTTGTTGCGGTTGTGGTTCTTACCTTCATCCGTTTTCCATTCCTCGACATTCCACGGACTAAAAGGAGATGTCATATTTATAAATTAATGCTTCAACTCTGTCAGCGCCAACAGTTTTCATCGGTACCGGCGGTTTTATTTCTTTTTATTTTTAGTTTTTTTTTCCTTAAATTATGTTTTGCGACCAAGTTTTACTCTTTTCCTTTTTTTTTTTAAAAAAAACTTTATTCAATAACTAATAAGTGGTCGTTATCGGTTCGGTTCGGATGAGAAACAGAGTGAAAGGTGATTCCCGGGAATGTTATGTTCGAATCGTTCAACAAGAGAAGAGACACTCAGGAAAGAGGTTGTTACCCGGGAGGGAACGGGTAGGAGAACCAGACTGAAACCAAAATGGTCATTGGGAAAATGACTTTTTTGGCATCGGCGGCGGTACCTGTGACAATCCACAAGGTCGGGAGCTCTTGATCGAAGATGCCAACGTTCACATTTCAGGTCATTTAAAGACCGGTGGGAGTAGAATCGGTGCAAACAATGGTACTTCCATTGGAACGACCTTTGATATATGCAAGAATAATTGTTTCATCTCCTTAAAGTTACACATTGGACAGTTTACCATTAAAACTACTACTAAAAAATAGTTATACTGAATTCAATAGGTTATCGAGTGGGAAAATATTTTTATCATTTAGCTATTAGCGAAAATTAAATTAGAATGTAATGCCGACTCTGTTGGTATCCCGCTATTGCGAACGTTAATTGCTACATGTTATTAACGAGCGATTCAGTCATTCAAATCATTCATTAATTCTGTGACGATATCGTTCCCCGGCTGATCACAAACGGTCATACATTCAACACCCAGCCAAAACCAAAAAAATCTTTAACAACAGGTACCAAGCAGCATTTTAAGATACCTGACCCTCACGCTAGCGAGGACTTTACTGTTCGCGTCTCTCATGTATATAGCAAGCAATTCTTTGCTACCGGATCATTCACTGCATCAAACAGTAATAAATCCCTCAAGGAGAAGGGTTAGTGAGTGGCCAGTAGTTAAGGTGAAATACATAAGGTTCAGAGTGTTTCGGTCAATCTAAGCGTACCACCAATTTCTACGATGAAATACAAATATAAAGCTAATATATAACACAATACAATTTAAATCAAAACATTAAAAACTATCAATGCAACAAAAAATAATAGGGAGGCGGAGGCCCTCCGTCGAGGGCGAACAGATTTACGCCTCCCTAGAGTGTGCACTAACGCTACAAAAAGCAGAACTTTCAGTACGTAGATCAGGTAACAATACTATTAATTACTGCACATCCAATCATGTCGCTACAAAAAATAGTTTATTCGGTATCATGGAGAGATCAGATTACAATATCCCATAAAAATCTCACTAAACTCTGTCGACGTATCCGACTGCTACCAACACACAAATATCAAAACCAATTATGACACACTACTAAAACTATTCGGTAGACACAAAACTGTCTAGAATAGTGGGAAAAATAAGATCCCTCGAGGCTCCATTTCTCCGAGGGAAGTGGAACAAAAATTAAATTTTCTGCGTTTCCATCGTTTGCCTTGTTTACTTTCCTACAATATTTTTACTTTATAAACATATCAACAAAATAACAAGTAGGAGAAGTAAATGTAAAATGGGGTGACGACCGAGCGATTTAGAAAATGATAGTAGGAAACAGTGGAGTGTTGATCGTGTTTACGGGAACAATGGAGACTCGAATGATTGACATCTTTGTCATAAATAATGCAGTTGCACAATGCTACCGGACCGTTTTCACCACCACCACCATCACGACCAACTGCTAAAAGTATAAAAGTATATATACAACTAATTCTTATTCTGACAAACGAGGCGAACCTTTTCATGCGACGAGGGTTTGGTCGGAGCACCTTTCGCCCTTTTGTTCTCCGCTCTTCTCTCTCGCTCGCACACGGACATATACACACACACACACACATGCTACCTATCTATTTATCTATCCGGTTCTTCTAGGTCTTTTCGGCTGCAAACTTAAGAATTCGTCAAACCTGACACCTATAAACTGGTGAGATGCTGTCTGCGAGATCGGTTTCACCTCTTCCAGGAATCTAATTCTTTGCTCTTGTCTGCAACACCCTTTTACATTTCTTTTTCTCCTCTACCCGACACAATTGTATTCATTTTTTTTTTCGTAACCCAAGACCTTAATTAAATTTTGAAGTTTGTAACTCTCCACCTGTGCTGAAATTACTCCCGAAAGAATTTTCACTTCTTATGTATTCAAAGTTAGTTTTAAGTAAACTTAAAATTAAACCGTAGACCTATGCTAAACTTGAAATTGACGATTTGTGTATGTGAAAAAATTAGACGTTCAACAAAGAAGATTATTCCGATTGTATGCAGTGTTCCAGGAGCCAATAAAGTCGTTCCATTCTTACACCTGGTGGAAGTATTAGAAGGGTTGCAAATGTCCGATGTCATCGACGTTCGTTTATTTTCTAACACGAGGGTCCTTTAATCTGCAACCGGCATTTATGTATTCATTCGAAATCTATTAAACAGCTATTAATTAAAACGAAGTTGGAAAACGTTCTAAAGCTTTTAAAGGGCATCATTGATAATAAAACGGTCGGCTTAGGATAGCCAAAACGTGACAATATTTTCAGGTAACTACAAGTAAATTATGTAATAATATTTTATTATGTAGTATATAATATTGTTAACAGTTATAGTATAACTCTTCCTTCTTTGGTATAAGTATAATATATCGATGTATATCACATCGTAGTATGATACACTATGATCACGTTTCAAAATAATTATGTTTATTCTCATTACAATTGTAGTCTAGTCAGGGTTTGGGTTTTTCCTTATCCCCGAGGTTACCACGAACTTATCATTGCAGTTACAGTAAACCATTTCACTCGAACTATGAGGAAAGCAGTACGGTCCATTTTCTAGGAACTTTTCTGCAATATTCAGTAGTTTCCTAACAACAAGTCTCGCGTTTGTCATCGCAGCGACCGCAAAGTAGTTTTTTTTTGCTCTCTTAAAAGCGACATAAATCAGAACGACTTGTGATTTTTTAAACTTCGAAAAAGCTTTCCGGTCTTTTAGTTTAGTCCTTTATCAACACCGTTGACGCGGGTTTTTCAGGACTTCCTGCCCCGTCCCGCCAGAACTGTTAGGAAATTTATTAATTTAAGGATATTCCTGTTCTTCGGAAGAGCCTATAGGAAACCGAACCGTCGTAAAATACGTTAATAATTCAACGAGGTTTTATCACTCACGGGATTAGCTACCGTTATCGCCATTCTCCTAATGTCACAATCCGGAGACTTCGCACACGGTTTCGCCTTCGCCGGTTTCCAACGGATGCAATAAATAGTATTTAATTCCGTACACGCCGGCTACATCGAGTGAGCCTTGCACGAGTGGTACTATTTAATCGGATAATCTTTTTAAATTTGATTAATTTAAACAACGCAGTACAACAACAAAAAAGGTCCAGTACCCAGAAGAAATTAAACGGAGTACCCGAGATTTCGGGGAAACTCCCACCTCACCCGGGATTATTCAAGTTAATCCTTACGATTCGGTCAAAAAAATTTGTTTTTAACCTATATTAATTAACTAATTAGTTTTGATCAATACGTACGGTAACTGTTTACCTGTCCCTCCATTCCCGAACTGTCAATTTTAATTAAATACAGGTAGCAGTTGTGGTTCACGCTTAACAATATGTTGAATCGCGTTTTTGTACAAGAGAAGAGAAGGTTCGCAGATATTGTGACAGAGCAAAGATGTCTCGTAGCTGACTAAACCTTAAAGCTCTTTGACCATTTTTGTAGTCTTTCAATACAACTATGCTGTGAGTAAACTTCATATTTTTGGTCGTTACTAAGCTTCTTTTGTATATCGGGGTATATAAGAAACATACATATCTAACCTTATTAAATATTTTGCATTTAGCAGAAGATTTCTTGCACATTTTGGTCCACTGAACTACAAATCATACAAATCTAAGTTCCATCCGAAATCCTTTTTACTACAGCTTCTACATCATTACAAAGCTCTTACTATAATACACACTCTCGCGGCCTTGTTAGTCACGGTACTCTAAGTCATGAAGTGGCACTCAACACAACCCCAGGCTGTGACTCTCCACCTTTTCGCTGCTCGTTCTCACACACCTTTGTACACCTTGGCACACTTCGGTATTTTGGGTGGAAATCGTACAACTATAAACCGGACGAATTTAAATAATTTGAACGATGAGTAAGCAAGTGACAAACGACGCCAAAATGGATGACAAAAAAAATTCCACACTTTCAATTTCAGACTTCACACCGATAAACCGGCACATGCATTTAGTTGCAAGAACAGGTTTGCTATTTTTACGAGCGCATTTTACGATACGAAACCGTGGACATTACAACTTATATGGGAAACACAAGCGTTGTATTCTTTAAATAAACGGAATTGCATAAAGTAGAAGTTCTACCTCGCTAATTTTATTATTAACTATTTATTAAATTTCCCTTCTCATATGAGTTGAACGCGGGAGAAAACTACTAATAATATATTGAGCTGAGTCACACAGTTTCGATGTATATAATTCTTACGGATGGAATTTCACAAATTGTATACATAATTTTATGCTTTGCGATGTTTCTACAACCAACTTTACCGACCTGTACCCATGCCTACTAGCCCGTAAGCCCTATTTGCTGTATAGTTTCTGTATACTTAGTGAAATAGTTTTGAGACCTACAATACAAAAAATTATTTTTGTCACCTCACACTAGATGGGATTTTAAATACTTGTGTCGGTACGCTGCGTGTGTGTGTCGGTCTGTTTGCATTGCTTGCGTGCGTTTTGTGTGTGTGTGTGTGCGAGCGTTATTTGTAAATGAATATGGGCATACATCCTCCGAAGAGCAATAAATAATCCGGGAAAAATTTTTATTTTATTTTATTTGATAACTTGGTAGTCGTCGAAATTAAATTCCAGCATTCATCTCAACCTCCACGTTATAAATTTTTCATATTCATTTTTGAATGGGACATTTATTTCATGATATTCAAACACCTGCTCCTACGCTGTCTCTTCGTCTCTCTCACTCTCTCTCTCTCTTTATTCCTTCTCGACTCTATTCTGTTTGACTATCTTCCTTTTTTTCTATGCCAGCTCTGTGTCACACTTCAATGCTTATGTGTATATACATCATTAGTCGAAGGTACTCGGGCCCTGAGGGCATCAGACCGATCAGAAACATTGAGGAAATGTTCTGGTGAATTTGAATAAATTGCCCCACAACCGAAGAGACCATAAATCAGATTATTACGCAACTAACCTCCCTTATTAATAAACCCCTGACTAATTTAATTAATAAAGTATCAAAAGTGGAATTTTGGTGTTTAGTAGCTGGTGTCTGGTGTCAGAGATGCGGTACTCCCATCGTATTCGCGACATTTAAGGATTTTTATACTTCACATGCACATTTCAATATTATATTATTGTAGTGCAGCAATCAATAATATAAAAGGAGTACTTCATTTAAGTAAAAGAGTTACGCACATACACAAATGTCATAAAATTAATAACTCATAGTCGAAGTGCGAGAACACACTCCCTGAATGTGAGGCGTACCTGAGAAGGAACCAACTGGCTCAGGTATTCAGAGGAAAAAAAACTTCTGGAACCTAACTATAGATTATTGGGAATATTTAAAAGAAGTGTCGCCTGATAAGGACCGTTTTTAAAGGGCCGAGTCGATATTTTGAGTGAGTAAAAAGGCGTGAAAAGAATTGGTTGCATCCGACCTTTCTGTGCAGTCCCTCGGTGGGAGCCCATTTTCATCTGTACGTAGAAACACGCAGGCAGACACGCAGGCGGATTCACTTCAAAAGCCTTCTTGTTTCACGCATGATCGGCCCTTTTATGCTTCTTCTCGTTTTCACCGTCCCCAAAGGAGACCTCACGAAAATCCATAAAAAGGACCAAGACCAAATCATCAGCCCTTGATGTTGCGGTTTTCTGTCAGGGTTGATGTGGACAAAAGTTCCTAATAGACTTCTCCCCGGTGAGTAGTTGACAAGTTTCAGTTTGATTTTTATTTATTCTCCAACCTCCCAGGGCAGTGTTCGACTGTTTACTATTTCTTTCACTACATGCTTAAATACGGTGTAACACACGAGAAAACATGTACTTTAGACATATCAAACTTTAGTACTTTCTGCAGAATACTTGGTATTATTTTATTGAAAGTTAGTTAGTCGAAATTTTTGACAAGCAACCGAACTCAACATACTCATGTACCACTACTTTGACGTAAATATTATTAATCCAAGATGGCAACACTTAATTCGCCCCTAAAGGTTGTAATTTTCGGTGGTCTCATCACCAAAATTCACTATAATACGAATGGTTAAATATTGTGAACGAACTTCAACTTCTTGGTCCCGGTCAATTCCATTGACTTGACTTTCAGAATGATTGATTGATTCATTGAAATATCCCGTTGTGCGGTCATTTCTATATTTAAATAATTAACTTGAACCGATAAATATTATTACCGCAGTACGTTTATTTATTTGGCCGCAATTCGCAATTAAATACCTTTCCAAATTTCAACTGTTCCTCGGTTAATACTCCACGTTACAGTTCATTAATATTAATTGTCAATAATTAATAATAATCAGTATTCTGTACCAGACGAAGATCTGATTATTTAAAGGAAGTCGTGTAATTATGTGTATTTTTTTTTTTTTTACTTGAAACAATCTACCTTTCCTCTTGTTTCTCGCCCTGTGCACGTCTGCTTTGTCTCGTCACTTAGACCTTAAATTATTCCAAAATTATGTATGCAAAATGTATAAGTTGGGAATTAGAATACCCGGCACATGATTTTATAAGATTTGACGGACCGCGTCTAATTTCTTCTCTTCACTGGACGGTCACCATTTAGATAAAAATCAACGAAAGCATCCGATGGACGTTTTTCCCACTGGACTACATTCGTTTCCGTTCGATTCCGATTGAAACGCAAAATATTATTATGAGAAATTGTATATGGGTCCACTTAAGGGGTTCCATTAGTGTCTTTGTGTTCGTTTCACGTTAAATTCGTTCGTCGCGGTCGCGATAAAATCTTTCCACATCTCTTCAGGTTCCCTGTAACGGTCCACAATCTCGAATGGAACATTGTTCCGCTGTATGAAACTTACGTCATTTTAAAGTTAATTAACGTTTTAAAAAAATTAAATTTGTAACATTAGTATCATGATCCCTTATATAGAAAATGCAGACTAAAACGCTTGTAGTCGCGGTTATGTATTGATTAATATTCATTATGAATACATTTTTTACATGTAAGGAGAAGTTTAATCTCAGAGACTTTTTATTAAATTGTTTAGTTTCAAATATTTTAAACGCAAAATTTTTACTAATTTGTTTAAAGAGCTGGAAATACTTGCCCAACTTCCAAAATATTTTTTTTTGAATGATACGTATTTGTGTTATTTCCAGACAATGTAAGGAAATCATATTAAACTTCAAATATTTCAATACTTCAATATTGTCAAAAAATTTAAACAATATGAAAAACTACTGCTTTGCAAAAACTACAGCTTGGAGTTCTTTAAGTTTGGTTGTGACATCAAGAGCTGTACATCTTGTAAAAGGTTGTAAAACTACAACAGTTCATAACTATTCTAGTTAGGAAATCACAGTTTTTGGGCTGTCATGTAACCAATCGTTTCGTAGAAATATGAACATTAATATGTGCCGCTGTGCACGTAAAAAAACATACAAGATTGATTCAAATTCCTGTTACTTTCTGTCTGGGAGCATTCGTCTAGGTTGTCAAATAGATCGATGCCCGACGTTCATAGGGCTACCGAATTTCGAAACCTAGTTACGTCGATGATGGTAGTCCGTCGACGTCTATTTCATCCCATTAGGAAACCGGCGAAATAATTTTTTATTGTCCGCAGACAAATCCAGTTAGGCCCGGCAGGGGGTTAGGGGCTTAGGGGTGGAAAGGTGTGGGGGTACACATTGTGTTTGAACATTAGTTTGCCGCGGCGGGTAGAACCAATTTTAACGGAAATTCCAGGTGCGGTCACAGACAAGAATCCTCAATTACATCTCACAATAATTTTAATGCCTTTCAAGTCCCGCGGATGCCAAAGAGATGACACACACACACACATACACACATACATATACACACGGAGGTAGGCACTCGTGGCAGGGCCCCGGATGGGCCTCCTTGGTATTCTGATCACGTGTCTTTCATATTACTTATAACAAGTAGAAATTACACGGTCATTAATATTAATCCGTTGAGAGTATTCAGTGTCAAGCGACGATTTTCATTGTGTTTTATTATTTGTTTATTCAGATTAAAATATTTATACTCAGAATGTTATTGTTTAGTATAGCACACTCGAGACTGCGTTATTAATAATGTGATATTTGCTTGAACCGCTTCATTACTGTCTATGATTTGTATTGTCTAAAAAACACGTTGAATTCTGCTTGGGAAAATAAAAGTGGCAAGTGTTGCAAATGCACATAAAAAATAAAAAATAATAATCAGTAGCAAATACACGTGCTGTGGTTATGTATAGAGTTATGTATGGTTAGTTTATGTATAGTTATGTATGGTGCAGTTAAACATAATTTATGTATGTCTTACTGTAAAACCCAGAGAATGAATTATAAAATATTAATTATCATTATTTAAAAAATATTTAGTACTAAGGATATACTACATTTTTAAAGTTTATATACTTAAAATATAAACTTATTAGCCCTAATTACAATACTTGGAAATAGTTAGAAATAGAAAGGACTGCGGGTAGCAGTAGGTAGAGTATTAGTTAAAGGTCGTATAGTGTAGCCATAAAATCGTGACCAAAAGTTACGTTGTTGGAGTATTACACATTACAAAGTTAGCAAGTAAGGTTTTGATGATAAAAACCAACTTATGTATTTATATTTTTGTACTACAATTATTTTTTGAAAGAAATTATTAGAATTAAAGTAACAGAGAGAACTATTATTTTTCAATCCAAATTTGCTACTATCATTTTTTAAATAGTGTACATTACATTACATTTACAATACTGTACATTGAGTCAACTTTCGAGATTCAACAAGAAAGTTAATAAAGAACCGCGGCTGAATGTTTTAATGTTTAAATATTGAAATTAACTTATCTATTTTTATTTATTGCAAAATACGTTAATTTATGTTTTCCTCAACGGTACCGGATTTGCTAGTGGTATTTAAAACGGTTACCGTTACAACCGTATCCTCCTCGTTCTCTTCTGGTCTCTGCTTCTGGCAAATTCTTCAAGATGATGTTAAATAAATCATCAAACCTCAAATGATGCCAGAGGAATGATTAATTGCAAAAGATTGGAAGATTAATTAACGAGGTAGGAGAATTGTGATTTGGCTAAGGCTAAATCGAGAAAGAGAAAAAGAACAAGATGAGAACGGCGACGACGATGATTAGGCACAAACCAGCTAACTTTCCTATGACCAGCAAGTCCAAAATCTGAAAAAATATTGATCGACTAGTCGTCTAGGGCGGCACTATTAGCGAGACGGAGTATTCTATTTTCAACAGAATATTCAACTCTATATATCTTAGGAATTATATATCATTGTAGAAATCAATATCTGGCATATTTCATACAAACATAGCAAGTAATAGATACTAATTTTATTAAGGAATATGTAGTAAATAGCTTTATGACAGTAATCAAATTAAGTTACTCCATAAAGTTTACATTTATTTAGATACATAACGAAAATCTTCTGCTTAGGTTCTCATTACTCATTCATTAACTACTAAAAACAGTACTAAATTTCCAAGCAGTACAATATTGCTGTGTTTTCTAACTCGTGTTTGCATAATAATTTTTGGAAACACCTCCTTCGTTTCTGACATCGTTTTCTGCCTTTTACAATATTATTATATTTTAACTGTACGATACTTAATTTGTGTTATAATATTATTATTATTATTATTATTATTTTAATAGCATTAATAGTGCCAAGTAACCAAATATATGTAAACATTGTAAACGTGTAGTATAAATTGTATACACTCATATACACATGCAAATCACAAATACAACAGTAGCGACCACCTGTATAATATATACCTTAATCAGAGCCTGTGACGCAATCAAATTACCTGTCAGAACAAATTTTTCAATTTTTGGACAACCCTAATGGTCACAAGATTAAATTCCCCTGTTATTTTGTCGCCAGAAAAAAAAACGCGGTGCGGTGGCGACGACAAAAATTAATCCACGAACAGCCGGAAATACCGATGTGGTCATGGAGGGTCCATGAGTTCGCTTATAGCGATGTCCCAGTGCTTCTCCCAGGTCGTCCCGTCTCCCGGTCGAACAAAAGGAATTCAGTCAGCGTAAGGTAGAAAAAGGACTCCACCGTCTTCTCTCGTATGCATTCTCGTTCTTTGCACTTTTTTATAGCGCTCTAAGCTCGAATGATATATGTAAAAATGTTCTAAAATAATTTTTCAAAGTCTCCCGTGTAAAAATTTTTGTCTGAAGTCGTTTTCGAAGGCTGACTATTAGCTCTGCTACTATAAATTCAAGTTATGCGACAGGTTTTTCATTTTTTTTTTGTTCAGGTTCGGTTTCCCCCGGACCCGTCCTCATCTGCATCTTCTTCTCCTCTTGTTCATTTTTTCACTTCGTTCAGAAGTTATCACCGATTTGTCAAGGAGTTTAATAATAATGATAATAAATTTCAACCAATTTTTTATTGATACTAATTCTTAAACGGTTCTGCTTATGAATTCTTCGCCTCTCTCTTCTTTTTAACAGCTGCACGTCCGCCCGGCCGTAAACCCGTGGATCTGGAAGCGATCTGACCGATCTCCTTGGGAAATTCTTACTTCTCTCTCACTCTTTTCCAGAAATCGATCGATTTTATCGTCTTTTTAAGACTTGCCTGCCTCGTCGTTCCCGGCGATCGACAACCATTTTTTCGCTTCTCCACCTCTCCGCTAGACGGTTCCCCCCCCCCCGTATTAAAAATACCATTTTTAATGCCAAATTCTGACATTTGCTACCGGTCACGCAGACTCGTTAGACAGAACCTTCCAGTGCACTTTCGACGCAGCGAACAATACAGCTGGGTGTTTAAAAGTCCTCCGAGTTCGAGACCGACCGGTAATAAACACAACGAAAATACCCACCCCGACAGCTTTTGACACTTACCGCAGGACAGTAATTACGGGACACACACACACACGCACCCGCATAAAAGATATATAAAATAAGAGACTACAAGAAGGAAAAGGTGGTAAAATTTAAAATCGAGTACTCGAGCTCGGGTACCAAAGGAAGAACTGGTACCCAGAGTGAAAGGAAGAAAATGGAAATATTTTTCCATTGTTCCCTTCGAGATTATTCTTTCTACATGACACTCGTCCAAGATGGAGCGTTGGAATTCCTTTTTGAGAGCCCGACCGAATCGAATAAATATTAAATAAAACGATGTTGTACTGGACGAGAGAGAGAGAGAGAGAGAAGAAGCGTCCACGGCGGAGAAATAGAAAGCTAGACAAAAATGTATATCTAGTCCTACGTGAAATAGTAATCATTGTAAACTGTCTCATCATCCACCCTTTTCACCAGGTGATTTATGTTCGTTCCCAACTAACTCTTTACCCAGGTGGAATTATGGCTTCTGAATTTATTAATTGTCCTATCCGACACCGGTTAAACACCACCAAAAGACTAATAGTTTGCCGAGTTTCTAGACGATCCTAGATCCTAGTTCCCAGTTCCAGGAAAGGATTAGAGGTTTTGGTAATTAAAGTCCTTTTTGATGCGAAACCGTCAGACCGAATTCGCAGTGACTCCTCTACAGGTCATTTTCGACGGAACCTCAGGTTTTAGGCTATTTGGTCACTGGTTTAAATTTTCAAATAAACCCGGGAAAATTGTTACCCGTAAATTATGCTAATACCCGCTTCCGGTTACTCATTTTTCACTTTTTTTGTCGGACGTCGGCGAATCTCTGAGGCGCACACACACATACACACAGTAGTCAGTTTCTCCTAATTTTTTTTGTTACCCCCTACTCGCGGATTAATTTGAAAAATGGCCGAAATCGAACCGGAGAAGAAAATCTCGATGGTTCTAATGGGAAAACGAGAAAGAATTAAAGTCGTTGAGGTCGGACGTTGTGCGGACGCCTGATGGAAATTTCAGCTTTAACATTATAAGACAGCATTAAGTACTTAATTGTTATATTACGGTTTGTATTACGTGCCATATATTTTCTTTACGAATTGATGGTTAAATAAATTTTATAAAACGATTGTTAATTTGTAATTAGAACAATGGATACATAATTGATGGTAGAAATTATTTGCCGTAACACGAAGTAAAAAGCATTACTGAAAATTGATCCGGTTGGTGTGTGATAGAAAATGAAAAGACACTTCTTAAGAGACCACATACGTAAGGAAAAAATCATACTTGTGTGACTGAACTAAAATTTTGAATTTCATTGTAAGTCAAAAAGTACGTATTTATTTCCTAAGTACTTTCGTACAATTTAGTACTTAAGTCTTAAATACTGTATTTCTTTCTGTAATCTTTCATAATTTTTTATGTGATGTAATAGTGGGTGATCGATAAGAGATACGACCAAGAATTTTTTTACCATACCAGAAGTAGAGTTGTATTATATCCATGATTAAGGTGAATTTGTATTATTAAAAAAACATTTACACAATATTATAATGCTCTGAAATACCAAAATTCAAGTGCTGTAGTGTAACATAGAAGAAAGGGTAATTACGTGAGTGTCCTGTTCGCAAACGCATGTAACCCTTGCAAAAAGCAATTATGAAGAGAATAAAAATAGGAACTGATTCTCAGCATACCCCAGAATGGCATCAAACGGATGTCATTGTTTAATCACACCGTAGACAACATATAATTCATTATCATAACCGAAAGGTTTTCGCCTTCTTTATACCCATCCTTTGGGGTGATTTTTTTATGACTATGACGTGAATGGCTTTCGGTTAAAGTTAATTCGCTGGCACTACAATTATAGTATAAATCACGGAGACCATTATCTAAGTTGTCGGATAAAAGAAATAAGCGAGAGTAGACCAATGTTTAAAGGGAAGGCGTGTCCTTTTGTATAGTGGGAGAAGAGGACGGATCGTTACGTCCCATTAAACCTTCCCACTTTTCAAATGTCTTCAATACGCAACTTTGCTCGTTTACGATCAGATCCGGATATATTAATACCTGCTTTACGTAAAAAGGGAAACGTATATTTTTTAATGGTTTTCTTAACTGCTGAAAATGGTGGTCGGCTGATAGAAAATTTTCACCTGCACCACTTTCGTAAATGAAGCGTAAAGTACGTTGTATTCAAAATCCTCTAATGGTATTTGAATTCAACGTTAATTTATTATAGGGTATCACAATCAAACATCTTAGGTCATGTAAATTGAAAAAATAAATAAATTAAGGTTCTTAAAAATTGTACAATATGTTACGAAAGACTCAAAATAACATAAAAGTTGTGTTGTGCAATTCGTACACTTCCGTGGCAAGAATAGTTTTTGTTAAAAAGTCAACCGCATTGAACTATAATAATTAATTTAGTACATGTTTAACTTTTCCCTATGCGTTTTGATAATTCATAACTACTGAATTTAAATAAAAATTGCAGTCACACAATACATAAAATTACAAATCAAATTATTTTACATAAATGTATATGCCGACAAACCATTTGTTTTTGAAAAATTGAAAAGTTATACGACTAAATATTAGTACTACAAAAATTATATCCCGAATTGTTGTACTTATGGTGTACGCTCCTAATAATTGTATACTAGTTTTGAATTAATTGACAATTTCAAAAGGAAATAATCATCGTTAAATTACCCAGGTCCTACCATTGAGTGCCAATAATAATAAACCTTACTAAGTTTCTGGATGTAATTATAAAAACTTATAATTTTGCTTTATTGTAGCGCACGGTAACTTTTTTAAATAAGAGAAGCTAAGTAAACGTCGCGGTTTAATAATTCCTCAACGGCCTAAAGGAAATGATTTTTCGAAAATTTTCATACCAAAATCAATGAAGGTATTCCCAATTATAACATGTGAGAATTTAGAATTTTAAAGCATCAGGGATTCTCTCAACAATGAGAAAATTTATGACAATTGATTCACGGAAGGTAAGTGACCAGGCGGAGAAGGTTTGAACGTTGATTGAGTAAACCGTCACACAGGTAGTCACACTATCGCGAACTATTCATTTAAGAAAAAAATTCACACACACCCCCCAATGCAAATGTATTCGTGAACCAGAGTTTCGTTCAGGTTTTTACCGCATACCTGAAGAAAAAAACGACGGTTGGTAAGGGTTAATCAACTCTGCTAGATACCTTCAACCTTTACTTCCTTATTTTAAGGATTTTCATAGCATTAGAACTTCCTGTAAGAGCGAGGTAAAAAGTTGTTAAGGTAGAAATTTAAAAATGTTAGACATTCAACATAATACAAAGACATAAAGTCTAAGAAAAATACATGGATTTGGAGCAAAACGATTCTTTTTATTCACAATTACAGGGAGATCAGTCATTATTACTTGAGCCTTTTTTCTTAGAAATAATTAGTTTACGGGATTTAAGCCGTTCCTTTTCATTATGAGATTCTTTCAACATCATTATAATTTTTCAATCGTTTTCCACGGTCACGGACTAACGGAAAAAATTATTGAAACAAGGTACTTTGGATTTATTTACTAATGAGCATTTCAATCGTTTTCCACTCAACAATATTTTACTACGGTGATGGTTATTTCCCACGTTCATCAAAAAAAATTTCGAATCGGTCATTCCCTGACAAAATCTGAAAACTGTTCCAATGCACAAGAAAATAGTCGACCGAAATAAGCCAACACCGCAGTCGATCGCCATAACTACAAAAACTATAAAAAACAAGCGTACAAAACATCAATTCAGAGTTTCCCGGTTGGGGGACAAAGGAGAACTAACAATATAGGAAACAGTACGAACATTGAAAAATGTGTCCATTGTGCACATACGAAGACTCTTCACAGAGAAGTTTAATCAACAAAGCAACAAATTTTAATTTTCTAATTGCACCACTGCAAGTATGTAACAATAACCATCAAAACAAACCGTCAACGAAAATAAAACAGGTAAATACACCTGTAGGCAAGTAAAGACTCATTTAATCATCATCAAAGTCGTACCATAAAAATGTTGGAAATGCGCAAAAACCGAAAAACTACCCAACAAAACAGGCAAAGGAGTATCAAAGCCAGTCCTAAAAACTATTAAAGAACAAGGGTAAAAAGCATGGACCTCAACGACAAAAGGTACAACGAGAGAGGGGAGAGAAAGAAGTGAGGGGGTGGGGCGTGAGAGAGAGAAAGAGAGAGAGAGAGGATAGGTACACCGAAGTGGCAGTCAGGTTCGCTCGTAAGGTGCTAAAATATTTTCCCAACCTAAGAAGAATAATTTGGTTTTATTGCCCAAAATAAAAATACAAACTATTTCAGGTTCTAACACGATAAGAAACGGTAGACCGTGGAGAGACAAAAAAGCAGAACGACAAGAAAACCTAAAATCGAATGCGTTTCAGGCACGGGTCGTTGAAAATTTCTACCTTGGACGGTCAGTTGATCGACGCGTATCGGAGAACAACGTGCGTCGATGTATCGATCGATCGATTTGTCAATGGATTTTCGGCAATAAATTACCCGTACGATCGGATTATCCGGCGTTTCCACGCGAATTTTTTTATATTTTTCGTTTCCGCGATTTGTTCCGGGTGTGGTGAGCCGGTACGGAAGTTCCGAAAATTCCCATGGGCCCGTCGCACGCGGCCTTGACACTGACACACTTTTTCGGTGATGTAAAGTAGCATGTAGAGGGTGGTAAGCGCATTGAAGTAAGCTTATTAGCCCTACTATTATCCTTTGTAAGCCTATATAAGCTTGCAAGACTGTCTTTCTTTACCTTGTACTCTTTATCACTCTCTCCCCCCCCTCCTACCTCGGCTATCACCCCGCGTGTGTTCATTAATGCCCAAATTAACTCGTTTCGACTGTTTGTGTGTCTGCGTATTCGGAATCGATTCGATTTACCTGTTACCTGAAGTTTGTTCGTGCACGTGATGTGGTACTTAAAGTGATTGCTCAGAAAATTAGTTAAGGAAGAATGGACTTAGATAAATGTTCTATTTATTTAACCTGTTGAACTGATGAAAGGTAAGAGAACTACCATTTGTGTATGTATTACCACCGACTGCACACTGTGGTCTGTTAATCATCCTTCATTCGTGTTGTGTGTACAGATGTGTACACAGAAATATGGATTCAATACTTTTTTGTGAATTTTCCTCAAAAGTTAGTGTGGTACACAATTTAATAATAAAAATTAGCATTTCTTGTTATTGATTTATACTGTTATTTGAGTATGTATAAGGAGAAAAGAGAAAGATATTTTGAAAGTTTAAATGACAATACGACACGTGTTAGATAATGTGAAAGGGATTATTACTTCGTCTTTACTTTCATTACTTCGTCAAGTCCGAATTTTTTAAGTATGTTTGCCTTGTAAACCTACATTTTAGAGTATGACTTTCGGTTGAATTACATTAAAATACGAATCACAATTATAGTAAAAATGATTTTGGTAAAACATACATCTGCAACAAGAAATTAAAGAGTTGTTCAAGATTAATCAACGTTTAATGGTTTCGTATTTACATTTATTATATGTAGTTTTTAAAATGTGGTATGAATTTAATTTAATTTTTATGAAGATGCATTAACAAAGAATACGATCATGTCGCGTTTTATGAAACTTTCAAAAGTGGTCAGCCGCGGTTTAGGCAGGTGTGCCTTCACAGGTACCTGCCTCCGGTTCGGAGATGAATCTCTCGAAAGAGAAAGCATTTCTCCCCTTGTTTCTTAAGTTTGACTTGCTTTCTGTTTCTGGGTTTGTTAAAAAAAGCAACAAGTACTTCATTGTTCCAGCAAAGCTTTGTTTTTGTCTTTTCAACAACGTTCGTTCACCCTGGTCCTTAACCCCGTCGTGTGAGTTACATACCGGTCATTGATCCTGCCTGATACTGTTATTAAAAAAAAATCAATCCCTTATTCCGTCAACTGACTTTGGCACAACTCTCAGGTGGGAAGCATTTTCGATGACAACCTTCTTTGATTTCAGGTCTGAGCCTTAAATTACCGCGGAGGATATATAAGAAATAGTATTTAGTGGAGACAGTCGCTTCGTCAAGAGAGACACTCGGGTGACCGAAAATGGTGAGTTTACTCATCTTGTTTGCGTTTGTAAAATTTTTTGCCTTTGATAATTTGACACTGGAAGAGTGATTTTTCGTGTTCTTTTCCCTCATCACCGTCACTGGACTGATGTTCTAGCACTCAGGCACGATAACCTGAGTCGGTGGCTTTGATGGAGCACCAATCAAGACCGCGGAGAGCAACACACTAAATCTCACATGATAAACTGCTACAGTAGAAAAACTAAAAATAACTATAAATAACAATATGATGGCTATTTCCTGAAGATGTTGGGTCACAGTTGAGTAGTTCTAACAAAGCAATTAGTTTTACAGGTGTACTTTATTTTTATATGATAAACTAGAGCAGTTTAAAACCATTAACTCCTCCACAGCGGCCGTCTACTTGTATAGGGAAAGAATCTTCGGCTGAAAAAGGCAAACAAAAGCTGCTGCCGGTACTAGAAAAGCAATTTGTTCTAGTAGGTGAATCAATTGGCCCTAATAATAAGATCAAATTACCGCTTCAAACTTCTATCTGTCTTATTAGCGGAGTTTCCCGTCGGCCACGTGCACCGTTTGTCTTTCTCCCATTTAATTCTAATCGGAAATTTAAATCTCTTCATTTAATCCAAGTTTTCCCGATTGCTTTGTTCACCTCCCCCTGCTGGGCCAATAAGCAGAAACAAACAAAACAAGTTAAAAGATAAAGAGTCAGGGAGGTAGGAGGGATGCTGATAAGCTCATCTTGAAGGTACAAGGTTCGAAGTGTCTCGTGCGTGCACGTGTCTTCGTCTTGCGTATGTGTTGCACGTGTACCGATTTTACGTCATCCGTGTCCACGAATTTAAATTAACTGGGAATGGTTCGGCGGTGATGCAAGGGTGGGATAAATAACGAACTAGACCAAACATGACATTCCAATCAAGTAGATTCTACGGGGTGTGACGTGGAAACAGTGGACCAATGCTATGGTCGATCGTATCAATAAAATCAATCGAAGCTCACGATTTTAAACCCGGGAACTCTTCCTGCTTTCCTTGCACTCATACTTGACTATTTCTGTTTTCAGGACTATTCAATGGACTTTCCTGTGGGATTGGGTCACATGGCCGGGTACTTGAAAGGTCCACAGTTTCCCGGTCATGGACCTCCGGCTTTGGCAGGCCCTTTTGGATTGGGTCACACGTTAGATCATTCCCCTTACGGTGGTAAGTTCTTATTATTATCTTATTTGTTTAGGAGGACATTTTTTTACTCGTTGGGTAACGTCTCATTCTCACCAAACTCCGTTTATGGCTTGTGAATTGTACCCTTCCAGGTAAAAGGGGAAAATCTATGGGACTGTTATTATGATTTGAGTTCTCGCTTTACAGGCAATGATTGAAAATTATACAACCCCAGTCTGGCTGTCGAACCATTTCTTTCTAGAGAAACCGCGATTATAACTTGCAAATACGTTATACCCGGGCACGGTGTATGTAACCGTACAGAAAACCGCAAAGGCACTACCTCCATGCCACCATGGAAACATTACAATAACTGCATCATATTAATGTTTGTAGTATTAATATTAAATTATTCTAACATTTGGGGAATTATTTGTGCACCGAAGGCTTTGCTTTTGAGACAGAGAAAAAATAAGTTTACCCACATGGGACTCCCTCATTCTCTCTCAGGAGACTAGAAAGAAATTATCCCGCTCTTAACCACAATGTATTGAAAGCATCAGATTGTAAATTATACGAAGGATGATGTATGTTCTCTGATCCGGCAGAAATGTCGACATAAATATCTGTTGTTCTGAATTGATGACTGATGAAAGGCTACATACTAAGAGAGTAAATGAGAGCAGAAAAGCATTTTAAATTAATGTGAAAAAATAATATCTCAACAGAAACTTATTTTTCTCATTTTCGTTTACTTAAAATCACAATTAACATAAATTTAATACGATGCCTGTTATTGTTATTAATATGAAAAACTGATGAAGTAATGTTATTTGAAAATTTCTCATCGGATCCAGCAAAAAATTTATGTATGAAAATATTTTCGTACATTTATTAAGCGTTTATTATAATGTTCACCACAGTACTTTGTGCATTTATTTTGTTAAAAAGGGTGCAATATAAATATTGTACCTAAAGACAAGGAAATTGGTATGTTCTCATGTACATATTATGTGAACTTATAATTATATAAATATTTAAAAAACATATAATTTATATTAAGTGACTTAATTGCACGAGTATTACAATTTACGTTGAACAAGTAGCAGTAGAAGGTAGTGGTACTTAATACCGACCTATTCACCCGAATGATTAGAACTATTAATGTATATCTGAGATAATTACAAAGAATACTTGGTTTTTCAACATTCGTTTGTGGGCCAACTGCAGCAGTAAGTGCTTTATTTTATACAAGGGATTCTTGAAACAAGCAAAACAACACAAGATGTTATACTCAAACGGGTGATTCAGTTGTCGAACATAAACTTTCATCTCTTAATTCCACCTGATGGCAATTAAAAATCAAGGGAAGAGAAAAAGCTTTCGACAATTAATCCACCGGGACCGACGAGCTTTTTAATTGTGCTATCTGGCTAATTACCTTTTCAGACGAGGTTCTCCTTGTTAAAAAAAACTGCAAAACTAACTGTCGAAGAGGGGCATTTGAATGTCCGTCAAACAGATAAACATCAAGGATTTGTTCCAAAATAGTCCTGTCCTCTCCATCGATGTAAATATGTATAGGTGTGTGTATATGTATACACCGTTCGAATACGGTGCACGAACAATTGGACAATTCATTGAATGAGAAACAAAGGAAGAGAACAGGCAGAGAAAAAGCGAGAGATAGAGAAGAACGCAACAGGAGAACTTAATCGGGGAAAAAAAGAATCAAGCATGAAGGAAGGGAAGTAAGCGGATCAAAACCTCCTCTGCATTATTAACATCAAAGCGTTCGCTAATGAATTGAATCAAGAGGGCAACTCGCTGGAGACTGACAAATTTAATCGAAATTAATTTAAACTAAATAGGGATGAATGCAGTTATGTACAGAGAAAGAAAGCAAAAACTTGGAGAAAGAAAGTACAGTAAAAATATTTGAGTCATTTGGATACTGCGGAAGATAATATCAATTTGATACGACACGTACTGCACGATAAAAATTGTATAAAATAATATAATAAACGTAAATATGATCACAGACTCGAGAACATGCTTCTGACCGTTCTTGAACGTAATTAACTCCGTCAAATAAGTACAAAATAACTACAGATTCAGTAGTGAAGAACTACTAGATGAAATTCAAGATAATTAGAGCATTAGGCGGTACGTAAGCAGGATGTCCATCTATAGACGGACTATAAATAATGTAAAAATGGCACTCCAATATATCACATGTGTGCCAAACTTAGTTATCGCCTTTCTTGCACTCTTAACTTGGTCACTGTAGTTATAAAAGAAATTATATATTACTATTATATTACATTATTTTATATTAGAAACTTTAACATTATATATTGTTCGTTCATGATACTATGAATTAAAAACAATTTATTTCTAGTTTTACTGAAAGTGCCTAGAACCGTTACATAAAACAAAAATTTTGTATTATTAACTGCAGCACATTCTTTAAGATTTAAACACTCACTTATATCAAGAGTGTTCTTTAAAGAATAAAGAAAAAGAATTCTTTTTCCACAATTACTTGTTGTTAATGATGGGTAATAGAGCTAAGAGAAACTTAGGAATCACGATTAATCAATGCTTTTGATTGTTGCAATATTCTTTTGGACCACGTTTCTATTTCCTATAAGAAAACGTATGCTGCAATCAAGTGCCGTTTACAATTTTTTGTTCTCCCTGCGTCAAAAAGAAGGAAAACTGAAAAAGTAGAACTGGATCGGTCGGGAGTAAAGCAAACTCTCAAGAAAACGAGAGTGGGCTCGAGTGGGAAAAAAAAGATTCAAGATGGAAACGGACGTATAGCCACACAAGTAAACATTTGACGTTTTCCCACATCAATAAGTAAAAAGGCTTTTAAAAGTCATAAAAACATCACGCGCTGCTGTTGTTTCAACAAACCGAAGAAAAATAAACGTTCCGAGCGAGGGTGAATATTTTACCATGCTGTCGAACTGCTGATGACTCCCAGGCTGATTGTTCCCTGCTGCCACGGCTGCTGACGCCCGCCGGCTGTTTCCCGCCACTTAACGCGTTCCCGAGTTAATAATAATGAAAATGGTTTTCCTTTCAATGAAGACAGAATAGATAAATAGCCCAAGAGGACGTGGTAAAAGGCAACAGAAAGAGCGAAAACTGCACATGAAAATTGTTGGCCCTTTTTACTTTTCAATTAACGGAACATTGCAAATTAAATTTTTCAGCCGAGGGTTTGGTTAGTTCGTAAAACAAAATGAAGGTGCTTTCAAACTATTTATAAACTACACAACAACTTGTGTGAGAGAATGGGTTGTGTTTGTGTCGTAGTGAAGAAGCGTTTTATAACTATCGCAGATGAGTATTGTGATGATTGAACTAGTCTACAATTTAAGTTTAAACTGAACATCAAAATTTCAATTTAGTACGCCAGAATTACCCAATATATAATAGCGCTTATTAGCAAATGACCGTTTCATTATTATTGACATATTATATTGAAATAAATTTATTGATCCTATTGCATAGATGAGTTCGTTAAAGTCAAATGGACTAATTTTTTATATTTGATATAACCCAATGAGTGTGTACCAAGAGACTATCAGAACGATCTATTAAAATAATAATTAATCGCACATTATACGATCCGCCCTCAAGTTATTTTGAAATATATTTCAGTTGAGTTTTGAGTTTAAATAACTTAAAAAATAGTTATTATTTTCATGTCCCTTTAGAAGAAGATGAACCTCAACTGTTTCAATCTTTAGATAGAAAGATGGAATTTAGATCTGGCACAGATTTCTGGTATTCCCAGAGTCGTAGATGTCACAGACCCGCTTTATGTGACTTCATTGTCAAAATGAAGCAGAATTGACACATAAAATAAATTTCTTTCTCGATAGGAACGAGATTATGTTCACTTAATTTCAATTAAGTTGATTGAGATCTTAAAAAGTTATAACTAGATAGATAGAACGTGGTGAACGGCTAACTGATAATAGGGACATAAAAAAATTTGGTTTTTAGATGAAAAGATATGAAATTAGGAATATTGGAAAGACATTTCGTAATGTTTTAATATCGACCCAAGGAAACCAAATATTGAAGTAAAATTCATGAAATAAAACCCCTAAATATATGTATAATAATATAAATATAATTTTCTCACTTCCTAAATCTCTAAGATCTGACTACGAACCTAACTTCTAAGATTTTTAACATCACTAAGAAGTTAGAAGTCAATTTATTAATATAATTGTACTTACAATAAAGTAAAATAATTAAAATAAACTATATATTTAGTTTATTTGTATTAGTTTTTAATATATGCAAAAATTGTGTTGTACAAATTACTGTAACTCCATGTAAATTGCATATTTTTAATTAGAAAATTTTACTAGCGTAATTTATATGTTGTTAAAAAAAAGAATGCCTCCAAAGTTATGGTAACAGTAACATCATATAACAAATGATAACTTCCACAACTCTCTGTGCTACCCTGCTACATCTCTCAATAAGTTCAGGTAAAATTAAGTGCCATTAGGTAATTTAAATATAACTGTTGTTACGTTTAGTAAGGGTTGCACCACTCTGATTTAATGTTAGTAGAAGTGCTCTTTGCTTCTGGAAATACCAAGGGATCTCACGGTTACTATTATTGAAAACTACAACCTTCTGTTGTAACCCCTTAATAGTACTGTGGTCGGGAAAAAATTCCAGTAAAAAACATTGAATTCCTATTATGTGAAGAACAAACCAGAAACTGATTGACATTAAAATGAGTAGAAAAATCTACGGAGATGAAACCCCAAAAGTGTCGTCGCCCGTAACAACGGTAGCCCATTTTAAGTAGTGTCAAACCAAAAACTGTCCGACTGATTACCTATCGGAGTGTAAAGAAGCGAAAAATCTTTTACAACATCACTACTAAAACACACAATTTTACAAAAAAAAATTTTTTTTATCTTTTCACCTTCAGACCTTTTTGTTTCTGTCAAATTTCCTTTTCGGCTCGCACCATCTTTCTTGTCGCTGCGACCGGGAGACCCGTCGAATTACCGCGAGTACTTACAAGACCGAACAATGTCACTCCTATCTGGATGTGACTCTAGGAATCCCTAGAAACACAATCTACCGTTGAGATTCCAAGGAGATAATTCCCACGTCCGACGGACCTTGTCTGACACGAACGAGAACATTCAAACTTAATGCACACGTATTGAAAGTGGAAGGAATACAATTTTACATAATAATAAGAATAAAACCGAAAATTAAATTTCCTAATACATCAATAATATTCATCAATATTCATCTTGATTTTTTTAAATACAATTGTCAACCAATCAGTAGGTATTTATACGAGTATAAGTAGTTATAATCATAAGGGTATAAATAAGGATATTAATAAAAAAATTTTCTTACTTCCGTACATTTATACTTGAGAAGTTGGTAGTTTTCATTCGTAACATTCACATTACTTAAATAATAATTTTTCTGAAAGTAAAATGTGTTCAGTGTGAACATTGTTGGGTAACTTTCAGTGTTAATCCGTAAACATAGAAACTACTTCAATGAAATGAATAAATTGTAAATGCTTAATTGCTTATAAACGTTAATTACATAATGCACACGAATTACTAAAGCTTCTAATTAAATTACTGTAATACCATCACGGCTGCAAACGATTCTTTGGAATACACTATTTAATTTGAATGAGGCTGTTAGAATAATGTTTAATGTGGATATCGTATAATTGCAAGTATGATATATTGCTATCAATTCCAAATTTATTATGCCCGCCTAAGAAAAATTTAGCTTATAACCAAAATCTGTGTAGATGAAACATAGGTATTTCTCTCCTGTATGGTGATTTATAAATAAATACTATGTTGCTTTTCATGCGTTATAAGAGAAATTATGTATAAATAATTACATATATGTCACTTTATTTATAAAATTTTGTGTAAACACTTATCTTTATCATTACGTAATGTACTACCTAGATCGTTATTTTAATTTTCTTTTGTTAAAATAATATTCTTGTAGTTCTATACTAGTCTTGCAGAATAAAATACTACGGATTTTAAAACCTGCAAAACTATTTCATACCGAAGAGAATTTTAACTTTTGTAATGTTTGTTTCTTTCTCGTACATTAAGCTTCGAATGATTAATTTCCTTTATGTAGCGTACGCATACTGAAATTATTAACGGCTGGGTGCAAAAGAGAAAACAATTTTTTTGCTCTGACAAATTTGCTAGGAAAAAGGGTGCCTGGTAGTGGAGAGGTAACAACAACGATGGATGGAATCAAACTGATGGATGATGGGCATTCCTACCTCACCCATTCAGAAGGCAGCAGGGGCTTAATCCGGCTTAGTTTTTCTCTCTTCTCATTCTTCTCTTTTTTTTATACGTATACGTGTATGTGTATATATATATATATATATATATATATATATACCCACACATACACATATACACATACATTTTCCATTCTCGATGCTTTCAGACTAAATTCTTTGTTTTCTCTCTCTCTCTCGCACAGTTCAATTCGCTACAGTTGCTTCGCGAATTGGTCTCCACGCCTATTGTTAATTCTATAACGTAGGTAAGCAGGTGTACGTTGGAAACTAATTTTTACGTTTCTTTTTTGTTACAGCAAACGCACGAAAGCAGCGACGGGAAAGAACGACGTTTTCTAGGCAGCAGTTAGACGTATTAGAAACATTATTTGCCAAAACGAGGTACCCGGATATCTTCATGAGGGAGGAAGTAGCTTTAAAAATCAATTTACCAGAGTCAAGGGTTCAGGTATGTTTGAGTACTTTTCTATTTAGAGTAGTATATTGTAACCGCTAGCAGTTAGTTTGTAAAATGATCGACCAAACCCGAAAAAATATCTTTAATACACAAATGGAAGTATTTAACTGGGAAGTAACTTGTCCTCATTAATACTATTTTATCAGTTTTAATTTATAATATTCGTACGCTTTTTTATTAATCTTTCTGGTAGTATTTTTAAACAAATTCATATTGTTACGTTGAGTGTATTAAATAGATAAAAAAAACTACATTCATTCTCAATTCGTTCAAAATATCGATCTTATTCATTCTTATTCATTCATAGTCATACATCTCTTAAAAACTTATATATATAAAGATATATATATAAAGATATATATATAATATAACTTATAAAGATTTACAGAACAAATCATTAACTTATTCTTAATTACATTTTCAGTGTTTACGTATATTTTTATTTATCTACGACGTAAGTCTGGGTATTTATTCACTGTGCATTACACATCTCGCAACTTGCACATGTATAAAACAAAATTAATTTTCTACTGAAACGTTGAACTTCACACGTTCGTGTACATTATACATTACCAGACGAACAAATCAGAACGGGGATTATCTATGAAATAATAATGATAATATTAAATACGGCCTCAAGGCAAACTGGTATAAATAATTAGAATAGGAACAAAGGAAATGAATTTATATACGGAGAACTCGTAATGAATTTTCGAGTAAGTAGACTGCACGATATTAAATACCTCTTGGGGCGTAAAATAAATAACTGAAATTTAATAATGTTTTCTGAAATTATTATTATTATTTTTTTTAAATGAATAAAAAAGTAATTTAAGTTAAATGCCGGCTGTGTTTCTCACGCGTTAATAGTTTTCAACAACAGTAAAAGAGTTACACTTCGAGAGTCGTCTACGTGAATCAATGCACTCGTGCAATGGTGTCCTTCAAATTTATTATTTATGAAATGAAGTCCGTGAGTCAATAACTACAAAACTACATTTACGGTGACAAAATTGTTGAAAAAGAAGTTGATGGAAATTTTATGGCAATGACGAAGAGAGTTATAATTTTGCGCTTGCTGGAAAATTGTAGTTGCGTTCTTCAATAGAATAAAAGAAAAGTGGTCTTCCACTCTTCTGTTCTTACAAAAATAATATTACATACAATAATATAATTCGATGAGTTGTAGCGCCCACAACAACCTCAACACAGCCCTGTTTCCCATTGGATGCGAAGCCCACCGCACGCAAAGTTAAATTTGTGTTTTTTTTCCTCTTCGGAGTAACGACAGTGCCTTTTTATCTCCTCTGCAACCCTCGTACAACGGGGGTTGTGATCTGCTCAGAGATTTTGCCCCCAAGCGTGTAGCGGAAAAAATGAATTGAATTTTGAAGTAAAATGAATTGAAAGCGGAGAGGATGAAATCTAATATTCTAAAATATCATTCGTAGGGTGGGTCATTTCTACGACTATCTATCTATCTATCCGCGCCGGGATTTTATAACAAATTGCCCTGTTGCGAACTTCAGCCCCTAAAAATTAATTTCTAACTCGCGAGTTAACAGTTCAGGTTCGACTGAAGGAAACATCTCCGGGCTTTCCACAGGGTCGACGTTCCTCTTTATTGATGTACTTGAATCTACAAAAACCGTGCATTGTGAATTAAACGATGAAATAAATTACGATTAAAAGATATTAAAAAAATTATGTTAATCCAGTCACCGGAGATGAAAAGCACTGCAAGTTAACAACTTGCAGTGAAACCATGAAAATGACCAAAGAATGCGACTTCGCCGACTGATTGACGAACGTAGAGTGGACTTCAAGCGAAACTTATATATAATTGCTAATCAATCTTTATCCTACACTACCTAAACGAAACCTGGTTATAACTGAACCAGAAAGTTGCTGTGCTCATTGTTGCGAAAACTAAAATTTAAATTAATAATGGCAAATGGGTACGTGAATACCTAGAATCTCCATCTTCGATTTTACTCTCTTTAAACTGTCTGAACCGAAGAAATGATACATTTTCAGTTTTCTACATTTATGACTGTCAAAAGTCTTTTCCATCGGTCTGGGATTACGGTAATTAGGAGGACAACGGAAATCAAACCCCCCCGAAAGGGATGAAAAAGTGAATAAATAAAATATTTTATCGGTGACGACAGGAGACAGGGTATCGTTGCAAACTGAATTATGATTTGTTTGCCGAGGCTGAACACACAAAGCCTCCGTGACACGTGATGACAGGGTCGCAAATTGTATCTTCACACTTTGTCCTCCCCATACGCACACATGCGTTTACATTCGCCCTACATCTTTGTGTACACACCCATATATACGTAGCCATTGTTATTTTAATTTTAGAAGAACACTTAGAAGCCTTCGATAGTTTCTATTTCTTCTTTATTTAGTATCAGGTTTTCCTTATTGCGTTTTGTTCGTCTGGTATGAGCCAAATAATTACTACAACTTTAGTACTTACTTGTAGGTTTGTTAAAAATTTTATAAAATTGATTAACAAGAGCAACGAAATAATATTATGATTTTGAGGAATAACGTAGTACGTGCCATTATATAAATTATATATTAATTAGAAGAACATTTAAATCTACCTTTAGTTTCAAGTGTACCTATTAAATTATTTAGAATTTTATTACAGGAGTGTTGTGAAATTAATCGTATAATTTATCTTACCAAGTACTACAAAGTAAACACATTACTTCAGACATGGAGGTCTGTCATGTGTCACTTTGGTACTCACTGCTCTGCTAAAGTATTAGACAGTATGAGATTGAGTTTCAAGTTGTTTATCAAATTCATAAACTTTCAAGAATTTTGAAATAGAAGCGTAATACAGAGCCACGTTTCAGTTTTTTTTTGCCAATTATGTACATCTTTTATTATTCAATTCTTTTAATAATAAAGGCCGTGGAACGTGACAATGGCATTTAGCTTCCCCATTCGTAGTAACAATGACTTTACTTCCCCGGTTAGGATTCAAGAATCGAGTTAACAGTACCGTATGATACTGATACATAAAAGGGTTTTGCGGCACCGTGGGTGGAAACAGCAAGCAACTTCTGGGCATCTTTCATGTGCTAATTTTTTCAATTCTTCTCCGAAACGTATGAGTTACTGTTATTACATAAACACGGGGACAACAATGACGGGATAAGAACATTCGCATTGTTTACTTTTTGTGCCACCATTTAATCCGAGAACAGAAAAACAAGAATCTTGCAAACCAACCACCTCCTTCGGCATTTGTGCCTCATTATGTGTGCCATACGCTTTTGATCTTTCAGCTGTAAAGAATGAAAAATGCACAGGACAAAATAATGAGGACATATTTAAGAATTAAATAAGAAGCACCCAGCATGTTCAAAACTGCCGTAATAAATAGTGTCGCAGTATTCATCACATCGATCATAAGAAATAGAACAATGACTGGCTTAATGGTACACGTTGTCCTTTGTCAAAAATAGTAAAACTCCTCTATCAAAACTAAATTTCAATGATCTTGAACCCAAAGAGGAACAACACCTCAGTGGTATACAATTTATATTTTCTATATTATTACTTTTAATATATTACTATTCATAAAAAAATGTTTCAAGTGCATTATAATAACTTCTATAAAAATATAAGAACTGGAATTCAGATCTACAACTAAGATCATTTTCATGTCTCAAACGACTCTCTCAAAAACATTTCCTCCAATAGCGACAACCAACCATTAACGACAAACTTCCACATCTTTCTAAGAGCCTTAATAACGCTCGACGTAGAAAATGTAATATAAGAAATAGCGGCAAACAAACTTCCCCTGTGACAGCTTTTTCCGAAGAAGATATAACAGAGAACGAAAGACAAATATGACATGGGAAAAGATCTAAAGATTAGAAAAAAATGGAAGCGACCCTGGTCATAGTAAACATGTCCAGATACGAAAAAAAAATAGACGTAAGGTGCTAGTGTGCTCTTGAGGCATTTATATCACGAATGTGTAATTCCAAGATACGTAGGTGCAAGACATATAATATGTAACGTAAAATGAAAGTGTAAATGTACAGTAATGGTACTGAAAAAATGTATAAGGCATAATATAATTATTTATTGTCATCACTTAAAAATAAACGTAATTTTCCTTGTATACACTCAACCAGGGGTATGTACTATATACTTCTACATATATATAAGTTGAATCTCTGTCCTACTAAATTGTACAATTAATGTATTAATGTACTGGTTACTTCAGCGAAAAAATTTTTGTTCGTGCAGGAGCGAGAGACAAGGAGTGTCACGAGCAAAGAGAAAACTCCAACAGATTGAATTCATAAACTTCATTATGAGAGAAAAACTTTTAACCCAATAAATTAGACGCTCAGTTTAAATTGCCCAGAATGTCGTTGCCACTCAATAAATCCCTTACACACGGGCTGCTAATGGAAAGTGCCCGATTTTGCCTTGGGGTAGAACAACAATAAATGTAACCGTGGTTCTCTCTCTCTCTATCTCTTTCGTACTACCAAGTGATTGAGGTTCGATGAAGAAACTAATCAGAAATTGGTTTTTGTTTGCTTTTTGAATTATCAAAATTTTCTTTTGCCACGTGCACCCAATTCGATTGCTGACAAGTTACGATGAACTGGTATCAAATCACAAGAGGATTATTAATTCAATTTGTTAATTAATAACGAGAATGTAGAAAGAACTCTCTGCGACGGCCTGTAGCAATTTGAACTTGACCAATGAAAACTACTCAGTTTGAAATTATAATTTCTATATACACAAATTCAAGCAATCGGGTTTTTTAACCACAGACGTTTCACATTTTTTATACTTATTTATTTCTTTTTTATTGAATATAAGTTATGTGATAGGATAACCAATATCAATAAAAAAATTTCATTCGGTAAATATTGCAAAAATCGTACCTAAATGAAATTTACTTACTAGTGTCTGGTGCGTTGCCTATAGTCAATAATTCTTAAAGTTTTTCTTTACCCGCCCCCCAACTTTGTCACAGACAGCTTCCACTCTTGTCAAAATTTTATTTCATTGCTAATAAAAATTTTCGTTCTGCTTCATACACGCCATCATTTCCGTTATTTTTTTGTAGTAAGTCTCTACAAAAGTCGTTATTTTATTTTTCGGAATCTTTATTTGACTTCCAGTGTGGGACTTCTATTTCATAACCACTTTACATTTTTTCATTGCAGGTGTGGTTCAAAAACAGGAGAGCCAAATGCCGGCAGCAACTTCAACAACAGCAGCAGCAGCAGTCTCTTCATGGATCCTCGAAAACGAGCACGAACCGAAGTTCATCATCATCCGCAAGTAACAGTATCTCAACGAATCACACGTCCGGTTTGAGTGGATCGAAATCGATGACTTCGACAAGTGTGCAAAATAGCAGTCAGCACTCTACAACAGCCGGAAGCGGCAGTAACAACAACAATAACAATAATAACAACAACAATAACAACAATAACAATAACGATAACAACGACAAACATTCCAAGAGTCAGTCATTCCCGATTGCACTCCTGGCGAATTCGTCCCTCAGCAAACAAACAACAATCACACCGTTGAATAATTCACCACCTTCGGGCAATCCGATAACGCCCAACAGCATTGGTAGCAACAGCGACAGCGCTTCACCGCCCATCCATGTAATTAAGAAAGAGCCTCCATCGACGAAATCCAGCGGATATTCGACCAACTCTATTTCCGGTCCACCTCAGAGAGTGCCTTCGACATCTTTGGGAAGCGCGTCTTCCGTGATGGCGACGCCCAGTCCTCCAGTGACGCCCGGTACTTACAGCCAAAGTCAAATGTCCGAAATGCCGATGGGTGGCTACTACTGGGGCCCCGGCAACTCCGGGTCTCAGTCCCACTGCTACACATCACCCTACGGATACTACGGAAACATGGATTACTTTTCGCCGTCCGGTTCGATGGCGCACACCATGTCGCATCACAACAACATGGGATTCTCCGGTACGGGAAACATCAATCCGCCTCATCACACATCCATCGGTATGAACCACCATCACTCGCCGTCACTACCTCATCACACGACGAGCTACAACCCGCATCAGACGATGGCGGGCTCTTATTCAGGGTATCACCAGTCATTCGGTTCTAGTCGGCACACAAGCGATTGTAGCTTAGATTACGGAGTCAATTCATCGGGTGACAAATACCAAATGGTTTAGTGAATTCGTATATTGGTGTTTAAACTCTCGGTTATTGAACTCGACGCATTCGCATAATAGTTTTACATAACTATGTATGATATTTAGATAATTTGGTAAACGCGTACAAAGACAATGACTCGCTCGGCGTAAACCTCGGTGATGCACCTTTGTATAAAACTATTTCCAAAAACTATCCCAATAATTCCTCAAACATTGTCCCTTTCCGCATTGACAAACGCAGTCCGACACCTACGAATTCGCACAAATCGAAATCGAATCGACCAATCGATGGGATTAATCGAAAATCATTTTGGATCATTCGACGATGAGAAATTAGAGCTAGAACTTACCAAACAGTTGTTCTATCGCTCCAACGCAACGAATGCCTACAGGAATTAAATATAAATATATATATTTTTTGAATATACCCGGACTTATTGGATCAACGAACCTATTCGTGTCGTGGTAGCGGCGAAGATTACTAAGGTAACTTAAACTATTTTCTTGCCAGCTACTTACGTTTTATTAATTTATTACGCGAACGCTCTATTTAATAAAGTTAAACGAATGTTTCCTTTATGAAGAAAACACACGTATATTTCGTGACGTATACGGTTCACTCCGTGCTCGATATTTTACGCGGATCTCAACGATATACAATATTTATCCGAATCGAATCGGCCTATTCGATTGAGAAATTAAACGTTCCAACGTGAAGAACAAAAAAATATTTGTGTTCCTATCGATTTCCCATTAAATTTTCTATATTATTCAACACATCTCTAACCAACCTGTCCGATGTTCTACTGCGAAACAAATGTGGAGGTACTTCCCTGGCGATGGAAACGTACCTCGACTCGAAATGCAAAGTGTGAACGTGAATTTAGAACTTTGTGCAGCAACGGAGTTATGAAACAACGAGTAATAAAATAATATAAAAAGTGAAGAAGGAAATACTCAACTTTAGCATTAAAGCATTACAATTTTATTCTAATGTAATTTTTTTTGACATTTCCATGTAGATTTATTATTCAATGTAATTGTATAAAAATTTTAAAACAAATACATTAATATTATTGTGAAAGTTATGTTCTGTGTCTTCTGTTAAATCACACCTACATTTGTGAACCATCAACACAGTTACACTGACACTGCATTGTAGTGCGAGTTATTCAGAGGAAGTAGGAGCCACTAAAAATCACATATTTGGTGATGGTTTTTCCCGAACGGAACTAATAATATTTATTGAGGAAAGTTATTGGTGGACTGATGCGATTTAATCAGATACATTGACCAGATAATAATATAATTTATTTATCGGAGAGGTTAAAAACTAAGACTATTTCTTGTTGACAGAGAACCTCAATCAGGACAACAAATATCATTCTAGTCAGACGTACACAACTTCAAAATAAACTGACAGGAAGAAACTGAAATTCGATAATGTTACTAATAGCCCGGATTAGAATTTTAGATGTGTCAAAGTGTCGAATATTTATTTCTGAGGACTGTCTCTCCCACCTTGATGGTAATTCTACCTTATAAGAATAAACTTTATAAAGACACCTTTTATAAAGGTTTATTGTTGCTAAGTTTTTGATTTATTCTGTACCTACTCGTTCAAGACGAACCTGTGCTTCGTTCAATAGGCGTACCGTTGCCTACAATAAAAGCTCGCCTTACCGAGACCTATTAGATTTCTGCTATTATTTATTGACTTACTGGCATACAAAACTCTGTAGTAGTTTTGTAATATTAATATCATTGTATTATTTCTGCAGATTTGTTTTTAAAATTGGTATACATACTATTACATTTGATTTCGGGACATGTTTATTTTTCAAATGAGAATTCTCGAGAATATTTTTGAATTATTATAATGTCGAGTAGTTTACTACGCATGCATCGTGGTACAAATGGAGTGATACATGACGTACGTGTAAAAAAGTTTACAGAAACGATAAAGACATTATAAGAGACTTACTGACTTCATGATCTGTGTACTCAAACACAATATATTTTTCCATTAATACAATTTCAGTCAAAATATTTCAAGTTATATTTTTCAAAAATGTATGACTCTCCCTACGACAGAGCCGAATTTAAACTTGTACATGTGATCCTAAACCAGGCATAGAAAATAGTTCGGAAGCCATTACCTCTTTCGGAAAAAGAGAATGGGGAATCCTTCTATTTACGTCCCCAACGTAAAAAAAGGGACGTTCTTTCGCTGAAAAGCATCAAACCGACAAAAAAGATAACAGACTAAGATGTCAATAGAAAACAAGGGATGAAATCCGTTCAACTAATAACAACTATAATAGAGTGTAAGAGGGCGGAAAGGAAATTTATTAGGAAAGCGCATCAATATGAAATTCATTAGCGAAGAAAGAAGAGGGAACGTTCAATCCCTGGAGGGTTTCAGCTATTTGCTTGCCAGAAGCGGATATTACTAATCATTTTTTGCAACAGTAGCGACGACTTCACGGTAATTACGGTAATGAAACAGCGGGGAAAACTATCACAACTATCACAGCCGCACTGAAACATTAATTTTCGATTACCGATAATTTGTCAGGACTACCTGCTCTTATCAGAGTCAGAAAGTCTTCTATTGTCATGTTCGAACCTGGTTACATAGAGTGCGTACCGATACGTTCAATAAGCAAACATGTTGTAATGAAATTGAACTAATAACCGTTTTATTAGTAGCAAAGCTTATTTATTTTTTTGGTTCATTTCTGGTTCAACAAATTCTTCAAATTTTAATTCGATATTAACCAGTTTGTTGCTGATCGGCCACGAATTTTCCTCGAAAATATTACGATTAATCTGAAGTGTGGTTTTGCTAAGGGGAAAATCTATTGTAGTGGTTAATCCATCCCAGTGTAGTTTCTTCCTGTACACTGAATTCACTCCTCCGCAGGGATTTAAATTTCGTCTCAGTCGAATTTCTGACATCGGCGCACAATTTCCGCGAAACTACTTCCTTACGAATCGACAACGGTAATGATCTTAAGACTGATCCCATTTACAGAACTTCGTTCGATCACGACATTGTGTGCCTCAGTCAAATTTTAGTTCCAAGTGTTTTTATTAAGTAGTTATTCTGTTTATTATTACGCATCAATAAAAGTCTACGATGTCTGCGACCTTGGAAACCTGAAAATAAACTGGAACATTCTGACCGATACTAAGTTGTCCTTAACAGTGACATTTAGTAAAGTTCTAATGGGAGTTGTATTCTATGAGGAGTGTAATATTGTTATAGTGATAGTCACTCCACGCACTAGACAGTACCCACAAAACAACAGTCAGTGCTTCACATATGAAATATAATTTTTGCCAGTAATAAATACATGTTCTACTAAGTAATTTAAATGGTAATATTTTGTTTTTCGGTTTGCGTATCACATGTAATTTTTTACTAAAGGCAATAAAATCCCTGAGCAAGACAACAAACGGTAACGATTGTTTCATCCCAGTTGTTTACTCTCAAATTTCTCACTTACTGCGATTCAACAAATAATTAATTTTTTAGATTGATAAATGTTACATCCAGATCGAATATATACACATTGAATTGATTTTGTACAATGGTAACACACTAATTGATTGCCAATAAAAGGGACGGTTATCGTTTTTTTGTATTTTATATAAACTCCTTCGAAGGGAAATTTCAGGGAATTGAAAATATAATTCCCTAAAAATTTTCAGGATTTCTCTAATTTTTTCCATTTACGTCTTTGTCCTCGTTAAAAACCAATCAAGACAAATCAATTCCCTTTTTCTATTTCAAAAGTCCTTTACATACATAAATATGCTTAGTGTTCTTTTCTTTTCTTTCGTCGTGAATGTGGATTTTGTGGATTATCGTTAATGATCTGACGGATGATTTTGCCTTTTGACAACGACGCTTCGTTAGAGTCATTCGGCCATTTTCGAAGATCATTGTCCTCTGTTTTATTCCCACCCGAAGTGACCTCAAACATTCGTTACGAAGGAGAATGTCGTATAAAACAGATATCGTGATAAAAATTGGTGTTCGGGACGGAAGAGTTAGAGCGGCGACACAGCACATCATGGAAAAGTACTAACCTAGGCCAAAGTACTAATAAACCAGGTATCCTGTAAACGTGGTTACCACTCTAGAGTAATTTATTTCTGAGGGTTCCTTTTCTAAGCTTCAGGTGTTCCTATTGATGTGAAAAATTTTTTTTTCTTCTTCACGAACGGTTCGGATGGTACCTTTTCAAACAACCGAGGAATTCGACTTAATCCGATGGTAACAAATAAGTATCCTTTATGTTCTCTCCTGCCTTGCAAGCCTGAGCAAATGGAAACCTCCCCAAAAAACAGTTCTCGGTCGATTAGCCTGATCCTTCCGCAAATTTCCCTTTTCGTCTTTTTTTTTCATAGGAAACCGAAGCGGAGTTTTCGCTTTCTAAAGAATCTGGGACACGTGAAATACACAGAAATCCCAACAAAAATCTATTATTTTATGAAAATTCGCTTCAACAAATTCGAATACAGAGAAAAAATTTCCAATCCCGCCATTTGATGTCCGATTAATTTCTGCAACATGACATCGAAGTCAATAGCCAATTGACTTCGATTCGTTCGTGAAAAATCAGAAACCGATTTTTTCCTAGAAAATATTTTTTCTTTTTAGGAAAGCAAACCGACCGATAAGGACTGTGGAAATGGCTCGTCGTCCACGAATTGAAATGTTTAATTTTTTTTTAAGGGAAGTTCTGAAGCAATAACATATTGTACGGGTACATGTTTCAGATTGTATCTATTGATCTGGTGGGAGTCCATTGGTAATACTTTTCATTGGTTTAAACAAAGAAGGAATACAGCTGTCGTGTAAAGAACTGAACAACTACGGCGATTCACATACAGTAAAGTTACAAACTGATGTCAAAGCACCAAGGGTTAATTTTGGCAATTTCGCGATGTAAGAGTCATAGAGTATGTGTGCCTCTTACAACCCCTTAACTGCCTTCGGGATATTTCAAATGATTTGACTTGCTCACACTTGACATGTCGTAATTACATTGATCTGCCATAGTTAGGTTGTCGTGCTACTGAAACGGGAAGGAAACGAGTTCAAACCGTCCCCCGGAAGAACAAAGAACTCAATATTTAAAACCGGGAATGAAATCTGGAAAATTTTTACAATCGAATTTTAAATCCTTTGACATAAAGCCATGTGAAAAATTGAGTTAAAATGCTCTTGCTGAACTCGCTCAAATGCAAAAATTTTACTCCTTTGAAGTTTTGCTTAGTTTTCCAGATGATTCAATGAAAAACGAATGTTTTACCCTTTTCTCCTACACAAGTAATTTCCCACTGAGATTGTTAGGTTTCAATTTTTCTTAACTCTGTCACCAGATTTCGTGTAAGTGAATCACACACGCAAGTACATACGAACATCAAACTGTTCTACAATGCCAATGTTATCCACACGGCAAAATTCAACACCCTTTACAGTACATGGTATTCTACAACTTGCACTTTTCGTTAAAGGCCAAACAAAAATTGTAGTTCTATTTAATGTATATAATACGGAGACTTCCGCAGACTTTGTTGTACTTGTAGTGGTAGTAGTAACAAGGCAACGTGGCATGTCGATATTATATCAAGAGTTCTAGGTTTAGTACCAATTATATAAAGTCTCATACATTGTAACTATCCAACACAGACCCAAAAAGTATTTCACACCACTGCAATACCTTAACGGGATGCCTGTTGTAAATTTTTCAATAATTGACCGTTCACCACCTGATGAAGTGGGTTAACCTTTTATGACCATGGGAAAGTGTCCCAGACGGGGTTTCAGAAGACCTGGTGGCTCTTTCCACTGCCTTTTATCATAAATTTGTGAATTCTTTTTGTCACAACCAGACGCAATAAATCAAGGCCGCCACGACGACGACCTCGGGTGATTTCGCCCTTTGTGTCAATGAAATGAAACGAACCTGAAAATTCATTCATTTCTCGCCTCCCGCGTCCCGGCTACTGGTTTTTTATTTATTTTTTTAGGGGGATGGGGGTTGAAACCTTTGACTCAGTTTCTGATCCTTTTATCTCCTTCCTGGCCGTCTTCTACCGGGTTCTGAATCACACATGAAAATGTCTCAGAGACACACATGTAGACACACATAGACGGGAGCAGACAGGGAGGGATATAAAAACCAAACATAAAAATTCACAGACATTCATTCCGATTGGCATTATTTCTTCTCTTCTTCCCTTATACCTGCATCCACCTGATTCAATATTTTACGACCGGCATTCAAGTCATTCTTCCTAATTTTTAACAAATTTCTATAAAAAGACACCGGACAAAAGAACTCCAACACCGACTGATCCCACAATTGTCGTATGCATAGGTATATATACATAAGCACACACATATGTATTCCATCCCTAATTTGATTCAGATCTTCATTCTCGATATAAAATGTTACTTCCTTTTTATATATTTATTTTTACTTCTTTAAAATTTTATTTATTTAGCACGGTTTCTCTGTGATTCTCAGTGGAAAGGTTTGTGTTGCGTGAGAGCCAGAGACGACACAAAAGGAATGAGATTACCCAATAATGGACAGAGAGAGAGAGAGAGACACACACAGAAACAGAGAGAAAGAGACGGAAAACGGAAATGGCGAAATATTTATCCGTGAATTTGTAAATCCTCTCATGGTCCTTCTCGAAACTTTTTTGTCCTTATTTTGTCTGCACCAGCGAAGCGCCAATGTGTCTGCCACCTACTCTTCAAACCATTCGTTCAAAACCAGGTGTTGTTGTGAATCTCAACGGTAATTCAGTTGCTTACTATTGTTTAACATCAATTTAATAATATTAATCCTTTACTTTTTACGGTGTGGCCCAACCCCGCAAAATATTCCACTCACTTGTATACTCTTTCAAAGGGGTGGGTACACTCAAACACACCACTAAACCGTTTAACTTAATGATAACTTATTAATACCACACTACAAAACTTGTAAAGAACCACAAACTAGTTGGAACATGGTACAAAGTCTCGTAACAGGTGAAAACAGTGAGTCTTCTAACATTCCTAGTACAGCGTTAGTAAAGTCTGCAGGACTTTACTGACGTGCACTGAAAACAATATTATTGTGGTCGGCAATATATTCCATGACATTCACTAACTTCCTATGTACAGCAAATAATCTGCGTGATGCCGTATAACACTGGAATTGATCGTGACCGGTACCTGCTCATTGTTGATGTCGCATCCTTTCCGAAATATATTTTGGAGCAATCTGTTTTTCCGGCTCTCGAAATTTCATCGAGACTCTCGAGCGTGATAATCAGCACGTTTGGAAGGTTTAAATCTCTGTTTAGGCAGGCATCGCCAATAAATTATTCATAACCGACGTCTTAGACGAAGGAAGGATTGCTCCGGAGCTGCAGGGAAGAGTGCTTTTCTGTTATGCAGGGTATTAGTAAGCGGCTTAGCGACCGTGAGTCAGGGATCAAAAAGAGACAGCCCCCTGTTTCTCTTTCTATCTTTTCTTTCTTACCCTATTAGCTAAATGAAAACTTTTTCTATCTCTCGAGATCTCTCTCTCTCTCTAGACAACAGAAAAATAGATTTTTTTTTACGTTTTTACCCCGCATTAAAATTGCACGGTAATCTCCTCTCCCACTTTTCACTTGCACCGACTCTGTATTTAGATATTCTCTGGCATTATTATTTTTTTTCTCGTTACCTACCTGACGTTTTAAACAATGAAACCGAAGTCTCCCTTCGCAGCTGATTTTCTAGTTTTGAAAATCTCTGCTAGAAAAGTTTAGCGTCTGCGTGTGCGAGATTACATGGATCTGTATGCAAACAGAAATGCAAATTTTTTGGCCCCCGTGCACAAAGCTTTGTTGAGTTATGTTGATGTAAGCGTTGCAAGCGAATGTTTATTATTATTTTTTACTATTCCATATTGGAAAAAACCTGTTTATTCTTTTTGGTATTACTTCGCAAAATTTTAGCAGAAAATGGTTTTTGTGAATTTCTACATTTCTCCATTATATTAAATACTCCTAAGTTGCTCAAGGTAGGTGTCGTAATTGTTCTGCAAGCAGTCTATGATTAGCCTGGAATAGTGTGATTAGACGAACCCTCCAGTGCTTCAGTCTGGCTTGATGTTGTGCACGTGCCCGAGTGCCTTTAATGATGCTTCAACGATGCAATTTTATTTGCAGTGTGGTCTACTTCCGTTTCATTAGTGCCCATGGCTTCACGTTTGTTCTTTTGTGGCTTCTTCAACAGCCAGATTTTTTATGGATTATTGACTAACGGTGCCCACACTTAATGATGTATTACGTAAATACTTATGGAAACGTAATATTTCTCTCATGTGTTGTTTTAAACTTCTAAAGTTTATTGGTTCCAGCAGAAAATATTTGGTTTGCATTATTATAAAACAAACTTAACAACCTTGTGATCCTGTGAATTAATGTTTTGGTGCCCTTAATATTCGGATTTCTCTTATTATGATCTTAATTTCCAATTACAACCTTACCCTTCAAATTAATTAGTTGTAACAATAACTAAATAACAATATGGATGGTGACACTACCGAAACCGGGAGCCTGTGGTTCAGAATTTTCGAATAACTGTATTAGAGTAATAATTTATTGTTTACAGCGTTTTATCTGGTATGCAGTGGAACATATATCATTATTTACAAATAAAATAATTCAATAGTTGAACTTAATTATACGTTTCACTACAGTCGCATAATTTTTTTTATTTAATTCTTAACAACCGGAAATGCACAGTTTGAACTCAAATGGTCTTGTTGCCTCACCTCATTCACTGCTAACATCTCGTGTAAGGTAAAACATGTCATCAAGTACACGTGCACACACCCAGCAGTCACCAAATCAATTGCGAACCCCGAGACTTTTACTTTATTACTTATGCTATTGAAAACTAAACCGTAATTCGAAACAATTCGTTGAATTAAAACAGCGAACAATGAAGCCTACTAGGGGTGGATTGACAGACTCCATTTGGTAGAAAAAGAAGAAAGAAATCGGGAGTAATTTGAAAATAATTACACGTGTAATGGTCGGAGGTCATTACAATGTGAATTCCTTGAGGAGTATCAAATGATGATGGTGGAATGAAAACAAATTCGACAAGAAAAAAGGCAACGGGTGCACTCGGGGGATGGAACTTGCGTGTTGAGTTCGGGCGCCCCGGAGAGGACAAACCTCTGGGGGATGAAACGTCGTTCGGCAAAACGGGGATGAAAATGGCAGAGTATCAATTTTCCCATTCAATCTGGCGTGGTTCTTCCATTTTCAATTTCCCCAAAACTCTCCCAAAGTTTCAAATTAGAAAAGAATTTCTTTTTCACCGTCTTTCACCACCCCGAATCCTTTTTGAGGTTTCCCCGATTAGTTTTGGTAAACCTTTGAACATCTCGGGAGAAAACCAAGGGCGGAAAATCGTTA
This sequence comes from Polyplax serrata, assembly GCA_037055365.1. Lineage (NCBI taxonomy): Eukaryota > Metazoa > Arthropoda > Insecta > Psocodea > Polyplacidae > Polyplax > Polyplax serrata. Next base: position 7,786,990 of record JAWJWE010000038.1, on the reverse strand, counting down.
AAGGCGTACAACAATACGGAGAGAAAGAGAGATATATATATAAACCATCTGCTGCGCATTTCTCTGTGTGATAATACTTATATACATAAAGAGCTAAGATCTCTGTACACAAAGTACAAGACTGTTGCTGCTTGGTTCTTTGAAGCGATTGTGTATCACATAAAAATAAATTTGAAAATGTACGATGTTATACTACGTTACGCAATTATTGTAGCAAACATGTTCTTATTTCAGTAGCGAAACATTCGAATAGAAGGATAAATGGAAAAATAAAGTAGAACCAAATATTTAAGCAACTCAACCCAGGTACTGAAAAACATTCTAGAACGACTAGTATTATTCCGCACATCAAATCAATAACATTAGCCGAACACGCTGGAGGTAAAAGATATGTAACTACCTTAACTAGAGGAATATTATAGTGGTGCTACTCATTTTGTCTAGGAACTTATTGATTTTTTGTATGGAAATAAATGTCATTGGATGACTATGTAAAATTCACCGGTTGAAGTCGGCAAGTGGGTCGGCTGTCAAACTCCTAGTGGAGTCTGTACACTTCATTTATCTACCCTCTCGTGCTGTTTGTATTTTCCTACCACGAATTAAAGAATACAAAGAAAACGAAAGTGATAATCACTCAAAGAATTGGCATAACAAACAACCTAGAGGTTGGAATTTCTCGGGTTATCTTGTTCGGCTCCGAGTTTTTCATTTACCTATGATTTCGTAGAATCATTGGTTTCGGTATTCTATCCGGTGATACCCCCTTCGTTGAAATCGAGAATGGTGGATTACGGCACTTTGCTAGTCACTCTCTGCCAGTCATTCTATTCTCATACTTTGCATTTATTTTTGAGTTATCGTGTCATACATCTGGGTGACACCTACGTTCCATGATTGAAAATTTAAATAAATTTACTTATCAAGAAAGTTCCATCGACGATGTTTTATGACAACGTAATCCTACCTACTAATCCTCTCACTACTGTCTCTACTCTACATTTGGACATCTTCCTGGCTTCATTTTCAGGTTCTACTAGACGAATTGAGCATCAGTCCAGGGGTTACCTCCCCACTTGTAAATTTCATGAGTCATCCAACCGAGATTATTTACAAAAAACTAGTGTCTCTATCAAACCCAATATTACAACATTTGGCACCTCAAAACAAACCTTAACTAGCAACCTGATGCTACGGCCTAGGAAATTTTCAAAATATATAAGCAAAGCACCGCAATACCTGTTAAGTAACGTACATGAATCGCAAGTTTTTTTTAAATTCTGGTACTAAAAGTTTTACCAAAAATTAAGTCACGAAGAAGAAAAATCAAACCTTTTGATTGAAGTAAACTGTCAAAGAAGATTTCGTAGCAGAAGAGACTAGAATTGCTAAGAAACTATAATGAAAAGGAAGAATGGCAAAATGAACAAATTGAAAATCATTTTTGCTAAATGAACTGAAAGCTGATCCTGTGTAAGTCGGATAAAACTAAAGGAAAATAAGATAAGTTAAACTGTTCCCCGATGAACTTATATACCGTAACTTATATATATATATAGGAAGTTAAATTTTATATTAAAAATCAATAAATGATAAAAATAAAAGAATGTTAAAAGTTGAAAAGTCGGGTTTACACAGTTGATCCGCTTTCTTTATTCATACTGCCTATCCTTCTTTCTCCTTTACTTTCTCGCTTTCTTTTTTTCTTAAAATGGTAGCAATTTTTTCTTCTGCTAGTCTCCAGCTTTTTCTTACTACCCTTCCTATCCTGCGCCCTTTTCTTCCTCTGTTATTTTGCAATAATGATGCGACTCTCGGTTAAATCATCAGTAATCTCGCCAAAGCCGGCTCAGCCACATTGAGACAGAGTAAAACTTCTTCCTCACATCTGCAGACTATTTTTCATTGCCAGACTCATTTAAGTCTCTTTTGCTGAATCGAGTTACTCTCCTTAAAATTAGGTCTTTTCGATGGAAAATCTGGAATATTTATTATCCGCCAATGATCCGGAGTGATCCGGTCTTCGAGGTTTACACACCTTATCACAACTTAGTAAGAAATACCAAACATAAATCTAAATCGTCGGAACGCATTCAGAAAGTCTCAATGGTTACCTAGTTTATGCGCATTTCTAATTTTTAATACGGGAAATGGATTGAGTACGAAGGAAAAATTACTTTTGTGTAGTTTTACAATGACACCGAATATTTTTTAAAGAACAGACTACCAATAGTAAATTGAAGGTATTCCTATAAATTTCAAGTTACATTCCTCGCGGAAAGTGAATTCTAACTCCTGTAGGAATAGAACGACATCGACCGTGTGAATTTTTGTATTCGAAATTTCTGCTGACTGCTACATTATTCTGGTGCATCAGAGCATTTCTCGGGTATTCCTATTCCCTTACATCTTAGACAGTTTCTCAATACACATAAGCTCTTTCAAGATGGTCAATAATTGGTCTCCCTCTCTCTCTTATAAACCTTCCGTCCAACAACCCTCGTCAAGCGCTATCAGTTCGAGCCACTGCAAGTCTCCTTAAAAGCGAACATCTCATCCCTTTATTGATCAACTCGAGAGAAATTGAGTGACTTCCTGAGTTTCCTTCCTACCAGACATTCTCCTGCCTCAAGTGAATTTCTCTCGGCTTTGCAATACACGTTTTAATGGAGTCTCAATGAAGTAACCGTGTATAGTGTCAAACTTATAAGGAACAAGCATTTACTTGAATAAATAAAGCTCCGAGATATATATTTATAAAACATTTAGTTCGCTTTGCTACTGAAACGGACATGCCGACTTGCTGCGCATATTGTTTTTCTCACTACTGTTCCATTCACCATCTTCCTTTACCTTTACAACTTATGCCGCGTCTCCTCTATTTCTAATAGAATTGTGCGTCCTCATCATCAGTTTGAGAAGTAAATTTGGTTCGAAAATATGCCAGGTAAAATAAAAATTGTACTCAAAAACGGAAGTTTTCATAAAATGGTTGAACATTTTATTTAAAAGAATGGAAACGATGGGAAAGAGAGAAAGAGAGAGAGAGAGAGAGAAGTAGAAATACCCGGGGGATATCTGAGGTGGAAAACGCGCAATACAAGGCGGATCTAAGAGAGAAGTTGCGATCAATAGTCTCCTAATGTTTCTAACAAAAATCGGCGGCTCCCATGAGCAAACACCGGTTGTACACATCATCTAAGGGGAGCTTTCGTAGAAAATCATCAAGAAAGGACGATCTGCCATATTTTTAAAAACAATTATTCGGTTCTTCCACGTGGAAATAAACAAAAATGCTGGTGAATTACCAGTGATGATTTCCCCTAAAAAGCTTTCACTTTGAAATCAAATTGTGAAAATACACAGCACAAAAGTGGAAGATTTGAATTTTTTCGAGTTGTGCAGCGCTGCATTAGACAAGCGCTACATATAGAATTCCTGTAACTTAATTCGACAGATACCCACTCATGACTTAATATAAGCTTCGACAAAGACATAGTTTTTCTATCAAACAAAAGTCCTACCAGTTCTTAAAGTTAATAGAATCCTCTGCGTAAGATCGGTACCTAACTACTGCTGTACATATTTTAACAAGTTTTGAGGCTTTTAGGTACCTACTAATTGTACATAAAAATGTTTTAACAACATTACTGATTCTATAATCTGTTAGAATTTCGAAATTTATTGCACTCCTCTTGGGCCACTACCTTTTGTAATAAGCTAAATCTTCACAATAACGAAGTTATTAAGTGTAAAAATAAGTCTTTCCGATGAAGTAATATCCTCAGGTGTCTCTTAAGTCTTTTTAAGGTGTTTCTTGTTTGCTTGAATGAAGTTAAAAATAAGTGTACAATTGTACAACACCCTCGTTATATCGCTTCAAATAATGCACAAAGTTAAATCTCATTCTTTTAAGTTAATTGAAAACAATATTTTCTTTTACAGATGACTTTTAAGTACTATATAAAAACTTTAAAGTGAAATGATACTAAGTGTAACCGTACAAGCAGAATACAAAAACTGTCAATAAGAATAACTAACCGTTGATATTAAATAATAAAATAAATGAGAAGTCTGTGTCTTGATTAGTTGGTATTTCGATTCGCCTAAAGTTCGATCTTCCCGACTACCTACCCGTTCTGTAAGATATTTATTTTATAGTATTATTTTTGGTACGAGGCCAAACGTTTTCCATTTGTAATTGGCCGCGCTTAATTATAAAAACCTTTTAGTTTCAATCGAAGTGTAATGCATTAAATATTCTGATCACGAATGGATTCTTGATCTGCTACCATTTATTTGAAACCGTTGACCTCGTTTATGTAAACACACGCACACGTTAAACATTCACTACGTGTTGAATTTTTGGCAGGAAAACTATGTAACTTCTACTTCACCGTAATTACATAGGATCCATTAAACTCCGAACGTTCAGAGAACAAATATCGGTGGTCTTTCTATTCGAAGGAACACGCTCCGGACAAATTTTCCCTTCTGGGCGAAAGAATTAGATAAGAAAACTTTCCCTCATGAGCAAACAGACGAATAGATATGTTACTTATACAAACGGATATTTAACCTTTTAAAGAATTAACTTAAGATGGGGGTAAATTGGATGAAACCAAATAGAACAATCGTATTTGACACGTGACTCAAATTTTCACTTCGGTCCTAACACAACGCAGCTGTCGCATCCCTTAAAAAGTGTGCATAACCTTATCGGCGCTACCATTACTTTAACAATCTAAACGACACTTGAGTAATCCAAATAAAGGATTTTTCTATTGGAAACGATAATTACCTGACAAAGAAACCGGTCTGGAAATATTAGTTCTATCATTATTGGAACTTTATCAAATTGGAACTCATCAAAACTTCGTCAGAACACTTGGCTACTTCTCTTTAATTTTACGAACAATTTCTCCGAGAATTTTACTTATTTTTCGTAAACATTACATTTAGTGTTCTAAAGCTATGCAGTTTCGTCCCAACGCAGCATTAAGGTGGTGTTACGAAATACAATAACATGTATTTTTTCATTTTGTGCAACCACAATAAATAATGTCAAAAATACAACACCTGAGCTAATTTTAAATGATGCAACTAACTTCCGAAACGAATGAGATTGACTAATGACAGAAGAATGAATCAAATAAACAGTTTTGTATTCAATTCGGTCACAACTTAAACTGTTAACTCGTCTCCTATAACTACAACTGATAAATAGGTTAAGAAATAGAATCAATAAGTAAGACATACTCAAAAGGTAAAATCAGGAATGTCCAAACTAGTTGGTAATCAACTTCCTCTATCAAATAATAATCATAAAATTAATAAATATATTACTGTATTATTATTGTTTATTATTAATTTATACTATACTATTCATCGAAATTGACAAATCATGAAAGTTTCAAACAGCTCTTACACGGTTTTATTTATTAAAGTGTGTTTCGGTTCACGAAATCACTTATCTTCACCCATTATAATTCTTACATCCCAACCCTTAAGCTTCGTCTCCCCGTAGGTCGTCTAGAAATTCAGTTCTCACCCGGGAGGTATTCTCCTTTGATGTCAGGGATTAATAAGGCACAGGTGAGAAAAAGATGGAATTTCTCAGATCTTCTCCAGCGTGTTAATACCCGGGCCATTCACGTGGAGAGTCGGGGCGCAAACGTGACAAGTATTTCATTTGCATGTTCCGTACAAGTGACAAAAAATATTCTAATTAGACTTTTATCAGTTTGGCGTCAACGTGAAACCTGATATTTTCCAACTTAATGCCAGATTTAAAATCATTTCTGGGATTTAAGGTGAACAAAAAATAGAAAAGGTGAAAAAACCTCTGTCATATCTTGCTCAAATTTCGAGGTGGTCCTGTAAGATTGGAATTGTTTTAATTATGGCACTTATTTACTTATTTGTTCGTCAGCTCGGGGCCGTCATATTATTGAAAACCGGCCACGACATGTCAACAGTACCTGAGAAATCACGAAGAAAAGGCATTTCAAAGGAGCTTTTCCACCAGTTACCATAACAAAAGGCGGGTTAAGGTTTAAACAAGTTGATTGTTTGACAGACCAAACTGGAAACGACACCACAGACATCTTGTCTCTGACATTCCATAGAGTGCGTACCTGCGTCACTGCACTGTCATGGAACCTTTCGCAATTGAGCACTTCACATTAGTCTCACCTCTAATGTAGAAATAGATGGAAGAAAGAGAATTAAAAAATAGTTTAATTAAGTAACACTCAATGGAAGAAATTTGAAGTACAAAAGCAAACGAAGCACAAGAACAAAATTTGAACTTTCGTAAATGTCGGAAAACTCTTCGTGACTTTCGCGAGAAAGAGAAGGAAGGATTAGGAACCTCGTGAAGAACATCCGAAAAGTTTTAATAAGAGTTAGGCATGTTAAAGGAGAAAATGGCTGGCACACGGCACTCTCGGGAAAAAGGCGTTCCTATGGGAATTGATACATAATGTACACAAATTAAATACATCGGATGAAAGAGTCAAATGTACCCCTTATAATGCGGGTTTAGTTGAAACCCTTAGACTGGATTTTAACCATTCAACTCGTATTCAAAATCGATTACACCACCGAAGCATTGCCATTTTGGGGAAATTTACTATTTTCTCACCTGCTCCTTCATCTTCCTGTCTTTCAGCGTTCCTCTTAGTAAATTAGTTTTTTTTTTCCTTCCAACTGTTGACACAGACGAAACGACTGATACAAGCAATAAGAGAACCAGGAACAAACCATGTGTCGTGTCATTAATTAGTATGTACTCAGAGCAGCGCTCGGTTGTTTTATGTTTGCATTCGGATTAAACGAACTTAAGTATTAAGTTTTTAGCAAGTCCAGAGGGTAAGTAAGTGTGTCTGTGTCTGTGTTGTTGTAAAGGCATCCTTAAGAGAGATTTCTATTGTGGCGTTATTCGCTGCTACAATAACCGACTTCAACAGTTCAAAGTACTTACTCTATCCGAAAGATTCGAATTGTTAGAAAGGACGTTTGAAAAATCAAAAGTTGAATATTCCCTGTGTATATGTGATTCTTGTATCTTTGTCTGTACTATTTCACTTCTGTATGCTTTACTGGGTCCCGAAATAAAATTATTTGTATAAAAATGTAATGTTTATTGATTCTGTATTACAATTCTTCTATGTATTATTTAACATTGTTATGTAAGATAATTATTGTACAGAATGAACTATTCATATTTTCTCTTACAGTACTTGTACTTTGATAGTACGTGGTTTTAAAGCGTTTGCATTAATAAACACAAATCTAAAATGAATAAATGATACATTGTTTTTTCCTATTTTTCCTATTTTTAACTACGTACCTCTCAATGATACAGTTCAAAGAGAAATATGCGGTGGATAAAATTTATAATTTCTTGACTACAACTTGAAATAATTTCAATTTTCCTCGTACGAATTAAACAAAAGCCAAAGCCAGTTTTAATCTCTTGCGGATATAATTAATATCCGTACCACGTTGGGGGCATTCGTAATTAATCAAATCAATTTCAAATTATGTAGAGACAGCAGCCTGAAGGATATTGAAAACCTTTCCATTCCCTCAAATACAATCACAGTCCGACTTTGTGAGATTAACGCGTTCAAAATAGAATTTAAATTATATATATATATATATCTAGTGTTTAAGTAAATTCAAGTTCGAAAATATTTCAAGAGTTAAAGTTTTACATTTACATGAAGTCGGCTTAGGAATATCGGAACGCTTTTGATATATATGATTAACAATTTTAGGAAACAATAATATACTATAATTTATGGTGTTCTACTTATTACCTGCACAAGGAGTACCTTAAAACATTTAAATTTAACTATATAAGATATGTTGCTTAAAAAATACTCAATACAATGGGATTATAATTTTTCAATTGTTTGTAAACTAAAGACGTTTTAATAATGTCTAAACCAGAAGTCGTTGTTATGGGACATAAAAGTCAGGCAGAGAATATTCCTAGCTTGATAGATACTACTTTTACTACGCTACTGTACATTTATATTGGAGAAATGTAAAATGGAATTCAGGGAAAATTAGAAAGCTTGGCACCAAAGAACCATGAGCCATTCTTATCCTCAAATAATTCTTAGATACGCAGACGTAGAAAATATTACAACGCCCCAGGACAGAGGTAACACATTACTCCTACTGGGGTTCCTTTGTTCTTGTCTTTCTCGTCACCTTCGCGAGTGTTAGGAGAACGGGCAAAAACGAGTCGAAAACAACAGTGGTAGGAGCAGCAGAATCAACCACAACAGGAGGAGCAATTCGCAAACACGAAATCATTACATTTTGAAAAAAAAAAAAGATGAGGACCAGGGGAACTTCAAAAAAATTTCGAGCGAAAAAAAAAGACCGGTTGCCAGGGTGAGTCTTTCAAATGATTTAGAGCGCATGCCGTCAGCCATTGCGTTAACGATCGACACCGGGGGAGTGGCGTAACTCTCTTTCCGCCACTGTCATTGGCCGCGGGTCCGTCACGTGACGCACCGGAAGTTGTTAGTAGGGAGCCGAAGCGGCCATTGGGAGACCGAGTTAGCCGTGAAAAACTTCCTTTTTTATTGTCTGATAAATTGGTAGAGGGAGGATGCCTCCAAGATTTCTAGCGTCCTGTTTGAAAAGTAAGGGATTGTTACGGATCAATCGTGGTCTTAGTTAATACTGTTTGAGACGGTCTAAGCTTTAAGCTCTTCTGTAACAGGCTTAAGTCGTGTTTTATCTCAGCCAAAACCCTTGCATTCACTAACAGATTTTCTAACAGCTTAGGTGAGTTTATTGTATGTGTTTTATTTAATACCCCTTCTTGCGGAGCGCTACCAGTCCGACGACCTAATAACCTTTTAAGAAGATTTATTCGATTTATTCTTCGGGGGTCTGATCTTGTGTGATTATAATGCGATGTAAGGTACTTAGCACGGTGGCTTCTCCTCTTCCTCATTAGCGCTTCTCTCAACGCTCTCTCTCTTTCTGTCTCTCTCTCTGTATTCCCATCTCTATCCGTCTCTCTCTCCCGGTGCCATTCGTAGTTCGGTTTTGTCTTTCCGAAAGGACACTCGAATCTTGGAAACGTCCAAAAGATCGGATCCGGTGGAGAAAAAAAGGAAGAAATTCACCCCGGGAACGAGGTTATAAACGCGCGAACGCGAATCTCGATGAATTCGTGTGATTGATTTGTGAACGGTTTCGATCGACGGAGTGACCGATAGATATGCACGCACGTGCACGTTAGTTATGGTGGTAGGGTTATTTATTGATTTGGACACACACGAGTTTTAATTACTTCCGGTGACGTTTGGATACCCGCCATGACCAATGTGAAACGACTTCCTTTGGATTTTCACGTCCGAGACTCCGGCTCATATAATTGTGCGTGTGTATTTGTGTATATGCGTGTGCTTCTTTTCACATATATTCACATGCAGTCGTACATTAGTTAAAACAATTTGCCAGTTCATTGTTCTCACACGAAAAAGTGAACTACGTGAAACCAGTCCGGGATGATATTTTATACTGTTCACAATTATACAAGTTTCTGTCAGTCTGCTCAGATAAATTTTTAATTATTAATATGCAGTTATTGAGAGGAAATCTCCCACTACATCATTGATTAAACATAGTCCAACAATAGTTTCAATTGCAAATAGTAAAATCCCAGGAACAGAAGCACACCCATGTACTGAATGGCTCATGAATCGTTTTGATGCGCCACTTCAACTTCTAGTCCCACAAATAAAGTTTCCTTGTAGAAGTGTTTGAAATTTATTTAGTGATTATACGCGGTTACATATTTACGATATTTTTTTTTTATTTTTGGCACTATCTGGTTTCTTTAAAGTAACTTATTACCGTGTCATTAAATATGTAGTAAATAAGAAGTTTTATGCTGTTCTAGCTCCTACTTTGTCGTGGTTTGATTCTTATTTTTATTACTGTTAGTGCTGTACGTTATTTTTTTCGAGACATTAATGAACAATTCAAACGTCCACAAATTAGTTTTATTAGAGATATTCGTAAGATTAACTGCTGTTATACGCGAAGGATGTGTATTAGAAGTTTAATAACACGGTGTTATCTCAGTTATCGTCAGTTTCGAGACAAAGTTTTATGACAATATTTCAAATGCATTCTTTGAACTTGTGAACCGTACAGAGCACTTGCCATTGTATACACCGTAAATTGTACAAAAGTCAAGTAGACTCTGTTCATTGTGCAAGTGCATAGGCTCATATCATAACATATATGAAGAATGAAAATACCGCATAAGTTTCTTAAAATATTATTGATATTAATTTTTCGCTGGTAAAGATACATCTTCTCCTCATGTAATGGGTGTACTGCACTTCTCTTCACAAATGTCTAAAACTACACTTCCGAACCATTCGAATTTCACGCCAACATTTTCGTACTTCCTTGTAGAACGGGATTCGTGTTCTTGTGTGTGCGAAATATTCTACATATTATAAGGTTTTTATTTGAGTAAATATGTACGTGCAATTTGTATTGGAAAGTATTGGAACCACTGTATAATCCCTTAATTTTATTTCCTCTTCTGTAAAATTAGTACAGTAAATAATTTTTGTGGAATAATTTTTTTGCATTTAAATTGAGGCCCATTGTAGAAATTAGTTGAAACAATACGATGCACAAAATAGAGTCTTAAAATAGTTCAATATAATATCAATTATGTTTTCCAAACGACTGACGTTCTGATAGGCCATCTCCGCATTCGGTTGACAGGGCAAAGTAGTCTTTGTCTTCGCCAGTCACTTATCTTATTAACCATCAGACAACTTTCATCCAAGTTGCTTCAGGGTACCCTTTCCTATCTAGCCATATTTTTTGTCAAGGTGTTCATAATGTAAATGACATCTGGAAACGTTCTGAGCGTTTAATGATGAATCAATCGTCGGAAATAAGTCCGAGAAGACTCTTGCAAGAAAAGTATTATTGCTCTTCTTCGACACGCTAGACTAGCCAAACTTCTAGACGGGATAACTTAACAAGCAATTCAAAATATTTTATTAGTTGTTAAAAGATGGCCACCACGTCAACTAACGTTCCATAAATATAAACCAATGATACCGGAGAGACAAGATAAGCTTGCAATAGTGTGTTGAAAATGTTCATCAAACGTGGGTGTAACCGTTCGAAAAATTATACCAATTCAAGTTAATCTTTAGAATTAATTAATCAAGGAAATGACTTTTTACTTTCCTGACATCCCTACAGCATATTAAGCAAACAACTTAAGTCTGCCCGTGATAATGTAAACGAGTCAAAGCTTTTTATCGTGTGCTTCTTATCAGTTTGAAGGTCCCCGAGACAAGAATTAATTACTACAATGGAGTCAAATTAATAAATTTTTAGATGTACGAAATATGCATTAAATTCTGCTGCATTGAAATACATCCAGTGTCACCTAAGGTGAGGTTACACTTAAAGCAACTTGCATAACAATAGTAAAATGAAGTTGATAGTGTACCAATTATGTCATCATACAAAATCGGACACGTGTCACATTATTTATTGATTTGCATAATTCAGTATGTTTAGTTTCGAATAATTTCAGAACTCAAAGCTTGAAATGTAGTGAAACACTATAGAAATATGATCAAAGCGACAATGTTATGATACTGAGAAGTCCAATTCGATGTAAATTCAGTAAAAATCTCGTACGTTGTCGCCATCAAATTAATATCAACCAAATGGTTGAGAGACACTTTGAAACCCACAAGCAGCAGCGTAAAACTCATCATCCTATATTGTTAATAGTCAAGTGACTAGAAATAAGTGGTACTTAAAAACGCCCCTAAATGGGAATTCACAATCTGCCGGGAGTTAAGATACGAAAAAAATTAGATCTGACTAGATTAATGATGAGAAGATGTAGATTTTGAGGTGAAGATCCCCTATGATTTGATTTCAGGGTAAACCCGTCCAATTTTGAATTCCAGTGAAACCTATTCTGAAACTTTGAATTCGGAGGACTAAGAACTTGAGGATAATCCTTAAATTTTTCAATTAGGAGTAACGCGTTGCTTTGTACTGTAGGAAGCTGACTAGAAGACTCCCGTTTTTGCCGTTCCCGTCTATATATCAACGGATTACAATACTCTACTATTTATTTTATGTGCGGTGGCCGAGAAAGAGTAAAATATTATTTCACTCGGTTGTTTTACAACCGGGAGTTGGACTTTCATTTCAAAGAAAGAAGAATTTCCGCAATTTATTAGTTTTATTACTTCGCACTCGAAATTATCCATAAATTGCAGATTATTTGAGCTATCTCGCGCTTTCGACCAACTATGATTTATGCTGCCACCTCTTTGTTGCTCAGCCTTCCCCTGTCACCTACCTATTTTACAGGGTCGATAGTCACCTTTTTTTCTTAAAGTACTCCTTTAAAAATAGATACTTATCTTTACCTGTCTCCGAACTTTCGATTATATTTCTTTCGATTATGTCGAGGTGTGACACTTGGTCTTTTCGTGCGCACCTCTCAATTGATAGAAAAAAAAAGTTATCGAGTGTGCAGTGTGCCCACAAGGCAAAAGAGACATATAGCAATATATAAGATGGCCTGTTCCGAATCAATCAAGTTTACAGCCGTGAACTATGAAGTGCCAGATGAAAAAAAAACGTCGCCATAAGAATTTTAGTGTTGTGTGTTGGGACCAACCATAGAGAACGCAGAACAGGACTCTCGCACGAAGCCAAAACATTCCAATTAGGTGGATGAAGTGGTTTCCTACTGGTATTAGATAGTATTCTTTGTTGTACGAAATCTTCAGAAAACAATTTTTTTCCTGACAAAGAAACCTCGTCGTGTCATACAACTTCTCCACAATAATTCAATGAGATTTTAAGTGACGTAAAACACAATGAGACAGTAATCCCAACTCTTGAAATTGATAATTAAGAGACATATGTCACCAATTATTTTCGGAGAATGAATTATTAATTACATTCAAACTATAAGCCTTAATTTGTCATCTGTTCCGTCCCTTAAAAATACGAGTACTTTTTTCATTGCCAGGTTTAAAGGTCAAAATGCCAGACGCCATAAATAAATTTGATTTCTTCTGCTTCTTTTTCTTCTTCTTCTTAAACAAATCCGGTCTTCACAGTGAGCGGCGAAAAGCAACTTCCATCTCTCTGTCCATCTTTCGGCCTTCTTCACCTGGAATTTCAACTGTCAGTTTCCACGTTCCTCGGGGCAGGTGCAAAATAATCAGAGAAACCGATGCCCTTCTTATAAAGTGTCAAAAATGGAATATTTGAATACAAGTTGCAGCTTTTCTGGTCCCGCTTGTCAGGAGCGGTAACGATATCTTAATTTTACACTTCGAGTCGGTCCGTCGGTTGTGGCAACCATGAAAGATTCTAATCGGGTAGTTCGAAAAAGTAAAATTTTGGCAGTGGCGAATGGCACCGCTTCGATTTTATCGCTTGGGAGACTGGCAATTATTACAAAAAACTAGCATGCAACATACATAGATGTAATATATATACATAAATTGCATCTCAATTTTTGATTTCGAAGAAGAGTAGATCCAGAATTTAGTTTAATTTTATAACCAAGAACAATTTTTTTCTTCAACAATTATATGTTTTAGGCCACGAAATCAATGATATTTGATTTATGACTAATCTTAATTGTAAAAATGTACCGGCACATACAGCGCAATATTATTGGCCACCCACTACAATCATGTTTGGTGATGATTTTTTAATAGGATGTAATCGTCAAAGTAAAAACATTCAGAATATAAATAATCAGTAGAGTAGTAATACCTTATGGCTTTATAAACCACTGAAGTAAAAAATCAGTTCACATTTATTTTAATTTATGTCAGTAACCACAACTTATTTATTTATATTGAAATTCTAATATTATTCGTATCGAGAAGTGAGTATGAAATTTCATTTATTCATTGAATATTTAACTGCTGTATAAGTTCTTTCGATTTTACATCAACTCAATGTAAAAATATAAGAATATTTACTACGGAAAGTCACGATGAAAATAATCGACGGGAATACGAAAGGGATTATTCCAGGGTAAAAATAATTAATTTCCCGGAACATAAAAACCAAGACAGGGCGAGTATTTATGGAATTCCCTGCAAGCAAGAAAAAATGAATGAATAATTGTTTTTCAAGATGAGGAAAAAGATAAAATGGTTGATTATGAACAAAGACTTGCTCCGCATCTGAGGCTAATTAAAATTACGAGACTCATAGTTTCCCTGGTGGAAGATTTACAGTTTAGGGAAAAATTTCAACACGCAAAAAATTATAATTATTTCTTATGAATAAAATTATGTATTCGGTCAGACATAATTAGTAACCGGAACGATGTTTATTTTTTAACTGAAAGACACCCAACCAAAGAATCAAAGAAACCATAGAAAATCAATCCATAAAAGAACTAAAATATAAATATGTAATCACCACAGTAAAGGAGTTTAAATATCTGTCTACAAATAAATACCACGACCATATAATGAGTCTCTAAACGCAAAACGAGCTCAATACTAATAAAAAAAACAATATATATACAGAAGAATATAGCTACCGAAGACAACAAGTGACAATGTAAAACTATCAAATATGCGAACGAAATAAGCCTGAAGAAACAGTAAACAGAAATTACGAATCGAATCAAAAGGGAGTGAATAAATCAATTGTGAAATTTTGAAAAATCAGTTCAAAAAGAAAAACCAATAGTCTTATCTAACTGTTGCGTGAAAAACGCCAATAAACCAATATACTTAATCTAATAAGCAATAAAGGAGAATAAATTTAATTTCCGACACTTCATCAAAACTGTTTGAGTTCAACCATTGAAATTTTTTATGGCAGTCACTTAATTTCACGACCGATTTCCTCTGATGCATTAAATCAAAGAACCAATTTTCACTTTCTTTTAAGTTTTTACTTCTCTATTGTTTTGCTTACAATAATTCAATTTGTAACAGTGGCAGTACGAGTGCGCGTTTCTATAAGTTTGTGAAATTGCTAAAAGACAGCTATGACACTGTCGAAGTTTTAATATAAATCGTCGCAAAGTATATTTTAGTAGTTGGCACAATCCGCTACGTAGTATTCATTTTAATTGTTTCTTATGTGACATGTTTGTAGTTCACTGCACGGTGAAGTAACTAGAGATGCTTAAAGAGAAAAATTAAATGCGTATTTGATAATAAATATAACAATTTGTTTAGTACGGTAAGCAAAGTGTAACCTTGTCGTTTGGGGTATTCAATTATTGTCATGAAATTAATAAATAATAAGAATAAAGCTACTCTTCTGAAGTTAGACGATTAACTACTGTGCTTGTAACACTGCACCTATTACACCTAGCAGTTGTTCTAAAAAAAGTTTTAATAATTGTACAAATACGCGTTACTACACTCAACGCAAGTATAGATATACGTGTACATACATAAGTATACAAATCCACTAAATCACACAATGTACCGATTACTCTCAGAAAAAGGGATGATACACATCAGTCCACGATCTTGATTTCCTGAACTAATGCCCGAAGGGGAACAAGAAGAAAAGGTTTAAACGGAAACCACCTTCTAGTCCTGTCCAAATAATCCATGACATTCAAATTGTATATAAATATTAGACAATGCAACGAAAATGATGCTCGTCTATTGTCCTGCCGAATAGTTCTGAGTAAATATTCGCCGACAAAACCAACACGAGTTTCTATTGTTGTTTTATACATAGCCGGTACAAAAAGAGAAGAAAACCTGGAAATTTGTGAAAATAAACAAACTTCTTTTGGCGAAAACTCGAAACCTGAAACACCTGGAGAAGACGAACGCCTCAAAACGTATTCACCGTGAAGACACGGCATTAATATTTCATTTTTTCTATTTTCTTCTAGGGTTTCTTAGCGGATGTGGCCCAACAGTCTTGCTTCGGGGTGAGTAAAAAAATATTTAAT
This sequence comes from Polyplax serrata, assembly GCA_037055365.1. NCBI lineage: Eukaryota > Metazoa > Arthropoda > Insecta > Psocodea > Polyplacidae > Polyplax > Polyplax serrata. The sequence goes on along the minus strand of JAWJWE010000038.1, from coordinate 7,770,981 downwards.
GAGCATGTCGTGGTACTGAATGACTTTTTCGGTGTAAGAAATGAAACATTTCTATATTAAATTTTAGATTCTTCACTATGCGCTTTTCCAAAGACAACGATAGTTATATTCGTCTAAAGTTTAGCCCGTGTTTTACAGATATAAGGGATTTTTATAATACGTTTTACGGCGTGTGAACTAAATACTAAAGGTCCCAATAAACTATTAATTAGACTAAATTAATGAAAAATAATTCTAATAATACAAGGGTGAAGTAGTTATAATTTACTGGTATTATTTGAGATTGCGGTCTATTTAATATGTAACAGTACCTTTTACGAAGTATGAAGTTATAAAATAAGTTATTTTTTTCTTAACTGCATCCATTATTAATTGGTTAATAAATGCGCAAGTGCGACAGATACCAAAGTGGTTGATGGGATGTGAACTTTGAAAGATTTGGGGTCGGCTAATGGGACCACCCCAAGCAACACTCGACCAAGAAATTTTACATCTCCCTCATGGGGGTAAGGTACGGCCAGAACGTTTGTGAGAAACACCTTGAACCTTTCAAGTTCGTGGAATTTAAATTTGATCAAATGAAATGGAAGTAATTTGTAGTAAAAAAAAAACGTCATAAGCGTGTTCGAGGTAGCACAAAATAGCAATTCTTATTATCTGCTTCCTCGAACACGGATGGTTTTATCGGTCATCCGGATGAACCCCTAGAAGAAAAAGAATGCAGAATTTTACTCCAAGATTCTTGTTTTCCATGGTCGTACCCCTACCGATACATCCGTTCAATAGATGTCGAACAGATGCATTCATTATTCGATATATCGATTGTATTAAGGGATTAAAAACGACCAAAATGATTGTTTCAGGTGGAACAACACCTTTAAATTTCTTCGTCTTGTTGTTTCCTCCATAGATCGTATAAATCCGATTAATTCACATTTCAATTTAGTTACACAGACTTTTTCCTAGCCTAGTTCTGGGCTGTCCAATTATCTAATGTCAGATTTCTACTAGTCTCTGGTCCCTGTGACGTAATTTGATTTTATATCTCTGCCACGTTTTGTTTCCTCCTCACTCTCGAAGTTCTTTTCAGGCTGTACTTTTTGTCTGCACGGTTGCACGGATGATAAAATCCTTTTCGTGGTCATTGTTAAACAATTTTCATGTTCCCTGCCTACGCGACATCGCACCATATTGAATGGTTTTTGTTCCATTATACTCGTATAGAAGCGAAAGCATGAAAAATAAAAGATACGAAGGGATGCTTTTTTTTAGGGTTGAAATATACGACACAGTATTTTATTAGTTTTCACGTTGCATATAGTTTTATTTTGTTTCGGTTACATGTGAGACATTCTATTAACTATTAATGAAACGATCTCTCACAGTACCTCCTAAATTTTTTAAGACGTACAATATATTTTTTCTACCTAAAATTAAGGCTCCTTCCTAGTCCCTTTTACGTTCTCTGCTACCCAGTGCATTAGATTGTAACTGGATGTTCCTAGCACAGGAGTTCGACATGACTTACAATTTACATGGAGCTTACGCGGCACACGAATTAGTAAACTGCCTTACGTTACGATTCTCACGTCTTCCCACCTACTACCGCTACTTCGAACGATGGATAATCTTTTGCAGAATCTATTCTATTTCTTCCCTACGTGCTACACACAAAAAAATCAATGACAACTCTTCATTTTTCATGCGGATGCGAATATATATAGAGAGAGAGCTTTACCTCCTCTTAGAATGCAATGTGCCGTGGCTTAAGTGTTTCACATTGAAATAGAAATTCAGTGAACCGAGAGAAGGAAAAGGAAAAGTGTTCTATTTCGTGAACAATTTTAATCTCTGTAAATATTAATAACTCGTTGGTGGTTAAGAAACGCTATGTGGTAAGCCGTATTTTTTTATTAATATTCATCGACTTTTGAAGAGCTGAGTTAGAATGGACGGACAAGTCTGGGGAATGAACACTCTGGGCCACAGGGTGCCGTAAAATTAAATTCTTTTCATCTCTCTCCAAGTATGTTTGCACAAAAATTTTAAGTCCTTCATAACTCTGCTGAAAACGACAGGAAAACATAGATTGCGAAATATATTTCCCGATTGCTATATATATCGAAAACCTACAATACAAAGAATCTATTTGACACATCATACTACGATACTACAATACTCTATACACCATACTACAATTTATTGTAATTTTCAGCATTTTAGTTGCTTATTGAAACAATTATGTATAACATCTGGTTACTCGATGGTCTACGATCTGTGTTTGTATATAAATTCCGGACTTTAAAAAGCGTTCAGCCGTAGTCCGAAGGAATCCAGTTAATATTACATTTCACTCGGACTATTTTGAGTATATTCACCGAAGCATGTAATGATGAAATTACTTTAACGGTGCGAGCTTACATTTGAATCACATTGTGAAGTTTCGTAAATGGTCATTCATCCAAGAAATTGCATTTTTATTTTATAAAATACATTGCTTTTTCCAATGGACAACTTCTATTGAACGACCACGGACCGACGTCAAGCAGTCTGTCAGGTTTTTTTTTCCACCTACCGGTAAACATCAATTTCTTGTGCCACGCACATAATGCGTGCAACCACACAAGGTTTAACATGTGCCCCACACAGGGTCGAACATCGCCGACTTGCCCCCTCATTCACCCGTTTTCCACCCGCGTTGAATGACCAACGATATTGGTTTTTATTGTTGATGATAATTGAAGAAGCAGAAAATTATGTCCTCGGTTTCTAACTGATACAAAGACGAATTGTACGCTTTGGTTCTTTTATTTCGAATTTATTTGTTATGTCTTTATAGTTGGAATCATCTCAACAAGGGAAACGAACTGCTTCGTTTCAGATGCAGTCCCGAGAGCGAGTTGGGTTTTCCCGCGTTCAGCGGTCCATGCGGAACAGGACCGGCTTCATCTATGGCGTACCTGAAATCCGGACCGTACGGAGTCAACGGAATCGGTCTCATGTCTGGAATGGACTCGTTACACTCTTCCATGGGCTACCCACCAGGTGAGAGCACGCGTAATTCCTCTCGAAATTACAGCACGCTGCAGTGAAAATAGTCGACTTGACGCATTACGCTGACCCAACTAAGTAAGCCCTCTAGGGTTTGTCCGAAGGGGTGAAAGACTCTTGCTAACCGATCCTGAATGATCCTGTTACCTCATTTGAGTGATTTCTGAGGGCGACGACAACAAACATTATTTTCCCATCAGCTAACGCTTATTAAGTTCACTAGTTTCAGTCATCTAAAACTTTTCTCGAGGGAACTCTTGCACACTTCGGTTTCCTTTCTCATTTTTTAACTTTTTACATTAAGCGTTGAAACTGTTTACCACTCTACTTCACACCCTTTTTGCCTAGTGCAAATAAATCTTTTATTTGTAGAATACTTTTGTTGCTTCCTTTGTAGAATACGTTAAAAGACTCAGATTTTCTCTTTCATTAATATGAATTCACGGTATAGAACAATAAAATGGTTTTGAAAAAGTGTTGAAAATTTTTCAGCATGAATTTCTAATTCTAGTAAAAATTTCGTAAAAATTATTTTTCAGGTAACCCGAGAAAACAGCGAAGGGAAAGAACAACTTTCACAAGAGCGCAATTAGATGTTCTAGAAGCTCTCTTTGCGAAGACAAGATATCCAGACATTTTCATGAGAGAAGAAGTAGCTTTGAAAATTAACTTGCCAGAATCGAGAGTTCAGGTACGTGTCTACATGTCTCCAACAACAGTAGATGGTGTACAACTAATTTGGTAAAAACAAACGGTTGACTGTAGCTTGTATGATACCGCAAACTACCCTCTCGGGACAACCCTTAAAAACAACAAACTTTCGGTAGGAAAGTGAAAACGTGCCGAAACGAGGATGCCGAAGTGATTTTTATAACCGACCAAAAGCAGCAGCTATTGTTTGATTTAGGGACTAGGAAAAAAACTATTTCTAACTAGGAGAGGGTAACGTTATCGCTTGATTAATGACTTTATTGAATCATTGACCCAAAAGGGCGGATTGGGCAGGGCGAAAATTAGCCGTTTGCCATTCCGCGTCGAACGCGCCTTAGGGTTAGATGGTGGTGCATGTCACAAAATATAATCACGAATTCATAATAAAACGCCCCTATATAACGCCCAAAGGAAAACACACACTTTCGTTACCGAACTCTGCTATATATATTTTATTGTGCCATTTCACAAGGTGCCACAAATTAATGGGTCTAAAAAGACTAGAGCCGGGTAGGCGTTCTATTTTTTAACTAACTAAAATAAAACTTTGTACTTTCCGCAGCATGACCGCAAAACTGAACTAAATTAAATTATCCATGTACCCTGTAATCAATTTCTTTGCATGGTATGTCAAATTAATATTCGGTTACTCCACCTACCCCGTTTATATTTTGGTTTCTTCTTTCCCTGATCCCTAAATTAATTTCTTTGAAATGGTGCTACAAGTTATTTATGATGTAGTAGTTTCACACAGTACAGTAATACTTCATGAAGTTTTTGGGGATACCTTATATTTTTATAAAACCAATTTAGCAGTCTTCAAAGGAAGTAAATTCAATTAATATATGGACAGAATAAAATGAAATAAACATAAATCGCATAACCAAGTTTGTATATCCTAAATATTTACAAGGCAATAACCTCAACAATACTAAGTAATAGTTCATTCTACGGTATTAAAAATACTTTACTTTCTTCAAATATTTACTCCACTCCTTTGCTAACTTGAGTGTTACAAATTCAAAAACAACTGCACGAATCTTGAGTCAGGGAACTATTTGTATTCCGTCAAAAAAGCATGGATGGTTAATGTCAAATTTATAAGACTTCACCCAACCCCCAGGATAAAGATGAAAAACATTGTAAATGACCATCAAAGTGGTCTTCACGGAGACATCTAGTTCCAGTCGAGTTGGTGTATAATAAAAGAAGGCACAGCAGCAGTCAACAATATAGTCGGTTCATCAATGGATAACATAGTTTGAATACGACCAGAACTTGAGAGCACAAACTGAAATTCACGCCCCGGTGACAATTCATTTTTACCTTTTACTGCCTTCCGTAGGTGCCAGGTATTTCAAAGATGACGAACTCCGACACCTCCCTTATAGCAGAATTGTAAACATTTTATAATGAGGGCTCGGGTGTGTACTAAAATTTGCCTGCTTATGCGCTCTCATGACTCTTCATGCTCTTGAATATATTAAGGTTGAAATTACCTTGCAAGGATCATTACGGTACACAAAGTATTTTCTATATAATATCTTTTTCTTCTGTAATGGGGGAGGAAGGTGAATGGCTACAGGGGCGTTATATAAGTCCTGAAGTTGCATTTCATTTCGGTTGAAAGGCAACTACTTTTTCTTCCAAAGAAGAAAGAAGTGAAAAACGTCCAAAACGTAATTTATACGTGGAAACGTGCGAGCAAACAATTAACCTGATGTCAAAGAAATTTTCACTTCACCCCGTGTGTGACTGAAGGCGCAACACTTGAAAAGTTGAAAATCTTGGAATTTCGGAAACTCATTTGGAAGTTTGAGAAGAAACTATCTGACTGCAACACAAACCAACAACTATATTTACACACACTTATTAGGTATCAACCGCGTACGAAGTCACTTTGTTAAAGTACCATAAAACTGCCATAATGAGTGCAGTAGGACATAAAATTTAATTTACATATATTTAATATGTTCTTTTCTTCTTAACATCTCTCCGAACTTTATACTGCTACTCAAAACGTCTTAGTGTACAGCTTTGTAGGAAAAACTATTGTGACCGTACTAAGTACGGTGTAACTCATTATTGATCAATGACAATAATCAAATTGACACATAACTAGAGTTCATTTATATTACAAAACTTATTAAATATTTTGAAATAAAAAATAAAATAAAAAACTTGAAACTCATGAATTCTACTACATGAACTAGACTAAAACAAATCTCAACCATTTCCGTGTGTTCTAACACTAGAAGCACAAACCCTAATACAAATATACGAAAATTAATAATTTGGTGCCTGAAGTTCTAAAAGTCAAATAAAAGATCTGCTTTTCTGAAACTGCACTGTCACATTATGAGATCTTTTACATCTTACGAAAGAATACAAAAAAGTCCAAACATTCTACACAATACCAGGTTCTCATTCAGATTTTTCATCAACAAATCCCTCAAGCAAACCATATACATTTCTGTAAAGGTAGTGTAGAGATATACCAACAAAAAAAACAAATGCGATGAAAATATTTGGGGGCTCCTAGCACAGAATTTTGTTTTGAAATTGCAATACTTTTCAATTGTCACCTCTCAGTAGGCTATTTAACGAGAATTTTCTGGGTACCTGGACGAGAAGGAGAGAAAACGGTGCCGGACGAAAGATCAAACCATAGAAAACATTCATTTTATGAGTTTTATCACACTGTCAATCACTTTATGTTCCCTGCCTGTCCCGACATTCTACACCTTTCGATTACCTGGATTTGCTGGCAAACGCGCACACACAAAAAAACTCCATTAAATTTTTCAGACGTGGAAGCTGAAATTTGTCACTCTAATCGAAAATTCTTGTTGCATTTACGAATTTTGTTTGTTTGCATTTGTGCGTGTTTGTATATACATTCTAATTGCAAGTTTCGGAATTAGAATTCTCTCGGGAGATAAAGATAAATAAGTTGAAACGAGAAAGTTGATGTTTTAGTGAATTAATTTGCCCTTTCCATCACGTTCAATAAAGTTAATGTCAAAGAAAACGACAACAAAATTTTTCAAAAAATATTTTCGTATATTATAAAATGTGTTATTCCACATCATTGTTGAATCAGACTCGGGACACTGAACTTGTGAAGTCAGAAAATTTTCTCTTAGGTCAAGCATCTGCGTAGAAGGCTTTTAAGTTAAGAAGGAATTTTATTACATAATATGTAATTAGTATATTGTAAATTACAGTATTATTACTTCGTTGTGATTAGGATAAGAATTTACCTAATCTAAATGCTCTCCTCACATGACCACAATCCGTAAAATGCAGTTCAAACATTAATAAGGGGTTTTCGTTAATTTTTTTGGCAGGCATTGCAATTGGCGGATGGTGTGCGAAATACATTAAGCAAAAGTTTATTTATAGGTCTGGTTCAAAAACAGAAGAGCAAAATGTCGGCAGCAACAGAAGCAGCAACAACAGCAACAACAACAAACTCAAAATGGTTCAGACAAGTCAACGAGATCATCGTCATCGACCAAACACCAGAAATCAGTTACATCGATTTCAAGTTCCCTTAGCGTCACCCAGTGCAATAAAACTTCCACTCCACCGATTACCACTGTTAACAATAATAACAGCAGCAACAACAACAACAACACCAGTACCAGTTCTTCAGCAAGTTCCCCGGCTGTGGTGGGTTGTCTTTCTCAATATTCATCCACATTTCAACTCGCCCACACCACAAGGCCAATAATCAATTACCATTTTAGGTAACTCAAAGAGATTCTCCGGGTTACGCCATAAAGCCTATCCTCGGCGGTAGCCCATCGACTGCGACCAATTCGACATATTCGACGAACAATGTCATTTGGAGTCCGGCTTCGATCGAGCCCTGCTTGGAGAGAAGTTCCTATTCGAGTGTATCACAGGCCAACTGTTACCCGCACCAGAATTATGGTTCATATTACACAAATATGGATTACCTAGGTTCACCTTCGGCTATGACCCACACACAACTAAATGCGACAGTAAGTTCACCTTCGGTTTAAAATAGAAGTCCCAGTGGCTATCATATCGATGGTAAATGTTAAATGTTGTTGTTTTCGTCCTTTAGGAGTCCGGGTTGGATTCGTCATGGCATAAAAGAGAAGATTGGTTTTATAATAACTGGGATCGAAAGTGAAAAGCCGATCGTTATTGAAACCGAAGGTAGGTTCATAAAATTCTTTTTTCAGTATCAATTGACAAACCGGTTTCGGCGGGAGAGAGAGAGAGAAGCCAGTAAATGTTTTAAAATTACTATAATACTAACATTAAATTGAAACTTGAGTATGAAAAAGAAAGAGCTCAGATAACTTTACAGTACTGTTAAGTACCAGTCATTTTCATGGACACACAACAATATGCAGTATTATTCCTGCAAAGCGTGAGAAACCAGACTCTTAAGGAAACTCAAAGGCAGGCAGTGCATTACGCTGCCATCTAGATTGTTACAAACCCCCCTTTACTTTGTGGAGAGTTTCACTTTGCAACCACTAGGGGTCTCAACGATTCCGTGTATGGCCACTTTAATATTTACGCTCTTTTTTTATTGCAAACATTAAATTTTGTTCAATTAAAAATATTGTGTTAAATTATAATATTAACTACACACAATGAGATGGTTTCTAAAACAGATATTCCGTTTTTGTATAAATTTGAATGCATTTGTGTATATACACACATATATTTCTATTATTATTATTTAGATTATTCTATTATTATTATATTATATATTCTATTATTATGTTATTTAGATGACCTCAGTCCCATCCGCTGATGTATTTTGAAAACTTCAAAATATCTCTCTCTTGTAATTTTCTACCTGGAATTGCGTAAATAATTGCCTTTTGGCAGCTGTCCTGTAGTAACATTCTCAACCCTGATTCCGATGAAAGAGTAACAATGACTTAATTTTTTATCTAATTTATTGCCTTTATTTGCAGGTGTTTTAATTGTACCCATACATATTTCAACGAAACCGCAACAAAGCTTTGAGATCGCTGTAGATGAATACATGAACATGAGCGAAAAAGTCATAAGAATCATGCATGACAGTATGTTCTGCCTCCAGCGTGAACACGTATAATTTTTAGCAACGAAACATTAATTTTTGTAACTGAACTTTCTATATGCAACTTATTATTTTTTATTGAGAAGATATTTTATTTAGAATTGCTTGATTCGTCGGCCTATATTATATACGTCAAAAGTATATTATTTACAATAATTCAAACTACAACTGATAACGTCTACACACATTTATGATGATCAACTTCTGCTACGCAGAAAATATTGGTGTCGGGCCAAATTATGGGCCTTAAATTTTAATTCGACGGATTTTCGAACTCAAAAAAAACTTTTGCCTTGCACTAGAACATAAAAAGCAAAATCAATTAAGACTTAGTAAAAAGTTCAAGCAGAGTCTAGTCCAGATTAACATAAATTGAAAACGCCAACGGACAACAATTACGCATAATGTAATTAGTCGTAAACCACCGAATATTTAGTTATCTATATTATTTACTATCTATATTTTTTTATTTCTTAAAAATAATTGTTTACTTCTTAAGTAACGCAAAGTTTATAATAATGAACTTCATTTACTTCGTTTGTTACCACGAATCCGAACCTTATCCAAAGTTTGGAGTTGTTTACGTTGTTCAACCCTAATCGTGGAGACAAAGATAATTTTTCACGAAATGATAATCTCTTTCTATTTGATAAATTCTGTTTTCGTTGTGTACACCGTAAACAATCGTGTAAGAGTTAAAGAAGTGAAATGAAGCCCTAAATGAAACTGTAATGTGAGAGGTCTAAACCATCTACATCGATATGCTTATTTGCATTAAACACGTTAACGAAGTATATTAGGTGTCGTGAGATTGATCTTAGCAATATGTGCCATCGCCATAGATTTGTTTTATCGAAAAATTGTATATACACTTATGTATATGATATGAAACAAACTGTACTATTGAAAATAATTTTTAGTATTCAAAATAAACAATGATGATTTTTCCTAAAGCATAAATAAGACCCAATTACATATCCGTTTAATAAGTTTTTAATTTTTATTTATTGTTGTAATGATTCTCCTTCACGAGCTTCTCCTCAAGTAAAATGAATTTCACTTGAATAGTAAGGAAGGTTATTCATGTGAATATTAAAACCACCACTTCCCCGTTTGAAATGAGTATTAACGATGATCATTGAAATAGAACAAATAAAAGAAGAGATAGTAGTATGTATTATTACCAGCTACTTTCAATTATAAAAATACAGTTCGAGAAGACTCAAATCATACTGGCTTAGGGGCATGACAGACAGATAGTGACCCTTCAGTAATAATCACATTTACATATGCCATTCAAAGCTAATATAATATTACTAGCATTAAAACTATGATCTCACAAAACTTCATAAATTCGATTAATGAAACGTATTAATATATAAACAAGATATGTAGTAATAATAAACCGATAATTAAAATTTAAAGGAAAACATTAATTTGATCCACGATCTTTGTTTTAGCATTTCGAGTTTTAGCTGATAATAAATCGTAATTTATTGTGTTAATATTAAATATCCTCCGGAACGCGTAGATTGGTTTGCTGCTACATTTTCTAATTTAGTATTTTTATCAAACGTTTCTTGAAAACATAGACCTGCATTATCATTTTCCAGCATGGGTAACTTCCAGTCGCCTAAAAAGTTTAGGTAAAATTCAATTTTTATTCGACGTGGTAGCAGAAAAAACTTTTATCCCCCTTTAAGTCGAAGATTAAAGTTCACGACGATTAGAAACCAAGTCTGGTAGCTCTACCGGGTGCTCAAACATTGTGACAAAAGTCTTGCTAAAAACAGAACTCATCGGCGACTGTCCATGCGGCGACTACTAAACTAGACATTGCCGTTAGTATGAGGCTTGGATTCTATTGGGGAGGGATGCCATGATGTCGTTAGTATTCGTGTACCGGTAAATCGGTTTCCCCGGGTGTTTAATTGGAGATAACAGAAAAAAGATGTTGGTCGCCTACTTCTTGACTGTCTGCCTTTTTTCATGTAAGTCTAATTCATAATTTTTCTCTACCAGCTTTTGTTTCCAGTCAAATAATGAACTCTTTTTGTCTCGAAATCTATCGTTCCATTTGTAAAATAAATGACATTCTTCTCTGTAATGCCGAAAATTATTTCGTACACATATTTAATAGAGTACACACGTTTTAGGTCTGGCAAATGCTCAGGATTTGTTTTACTTCTCGAAACAACCGGATGACACGTTCGTCAAGTCTGGAGCATCTGTCAAACTCGAATGCCAGGTTTCACATCAAGAAAATATCATGTACTACTGGAATATGAATGACACTCGACTGCCGAACACGACGAGAAAGCGACAAATTGGCAGTAGCTTGTACATATCGAGGGTTGACCGGTTTCAGGACACTGGTGTGTACTCCTGCATAGCTGAAAACACAACCTCAGGCTATTCAATCACCAGTCGACCGGCAAAAGTGGAAGTTATATGTAAGTTTACGAAAGTTATTTATTCGGTTTAAAAGAGAAAGACGTCAATCATCTGTCAGTGGTGCATATGACTTTGCCGTCCAGTGAATTATTTAACCGTGTTTATCCGTCCGGTTATTCCTTTAAAGGTAACTTGTCAGGTAGTGATTTGGTGCACCCCGCTAGTGGAGCCTTGCGATTAATTTATTGTACAATACAACCATAAAAAGGATTTCGTTTTAACGTTTCGTTAAATGGGGTGGTGTTGGATAATGTCAGAACCCCAAATGAAATGATACACCGAACCAGATGATTTATTTCTAAAATTTGAGCTACTATTGTTTTCGGCATCGCCCCAAAAAAAATTGCACTCGACCTCCCTCAAATATAATTACAGCAGTTATTAGATCTAGTCTATAATGCATGCTTTAATAGTTTATTTAGCATTACGACGTAAGCGGAAATTTTTTTTTTAATTTCCAATTATATCATTTTTTGATTCTTTTTCCTTTGTCTCCCTGTTGAGATGAACATGTTGGCTTAGTTTATGACGGAAATACCCAAAATTTTCACGTTAATATTTGTGGTCTACATAGCACTGTTTTACTATTATTTAGCCTATGCATCAATCTACATGGATCCTTGCACTGTTAGGTGGAAGTTCCCTATATGAGTTTATCAAAACGACAATTGAAAGAGGACAAACATTTGCCCTTTTAGGTGAGGTCACGATCAGGGGGGCTAATGGATTGTCTAAAGTAAGCAAAACGAATTGACCAAATTCCCTTCACCCTTTTATGAGGGCTAATAAAATGTCTAAACAATTATTTATTTTTAAACTCAAATAATTCAATCTGATTATTCTTCCTGTTAGGATCGTGACTCAAGAATTTCTTTTGTAACGATTATTTACATAATGAACAGCATAGTGTTGGGTCACAGATATGGACGACCCGATATGTTTCACATTTCATACCTGTCTCTTAGAATGTCAGATACGGGAAGTACGGGAGACGACCACCTGGTAAACCATCATGTGATTACCATTAATATCAATGATTATTTCATGAGTTTTGTGTGGTGTGGACATGAATTTTAAACGGGCAACAAGGAGTGCGGTCCATATAAGAGCCATATTTTAGTGATGAAATGTAGGGATGCAGAGGGAAAAGCCCAAAGGCCAAAACCCTAATTTCGTAAAACATTCATATTCCAATTACGTCGAAAAACTTACGCATCGCATAAAACGAAATTTAGACGCAAAGAAACTTCTGTTTATTGCACGTTTTATATATAATTCCTTGTAGAATACCCTGCATTTGAATGAGCCGATCTGAACATGAAAAACATAAACTCCTCAAGTAACTTGATATCTCACCTCTCCACTGATTCTTGGTTATCCCCTTCACCAAAGCAACTTTGTGTTTTTTAAAGATGATTAGATTATGTGCTTTTGTGTGACACTGCTTTCTCGCTAAAAGACTTGATTTTTAAGTCGAAAGTGGTCAAAGAGAGGAAAGAATTTTTTCTCTACGGGAAACAAACTTATTTGACATACTTGTCCTTTGTAAACACCAGTCTGGACATTATTGGTTATAAGCTTTATGTGTCTTCCAGACCGGGGTCTCCGTTACTTCGAGACAAGGGAAGATCATCATAAATCGTGACAACCCTCCTAGAAACTGACACCCACCGTAATATTTCTATTTCGAATTTACTATATCGTTCGGGACTTGTATGCATCTCTCCGTTAATGGTAACGACATGAGAGGCCTTTGTGACGTGTCCTTATAACCGGCTGTTGATTAAATCGATCCACCCTGAGTTGGAGTTTTTACAACCCCCATACACCCTGCCATTCCATTGTTGACGTCATCTTTGTTTTGAGGTCTTCTAATCTTGGACCACGATGAAGGGCTCTTATTCATCCACTACAGCAGTGACTGATTTAAAAGAAAAGTGTGCTACATTATGCTGCCCGGCGCCAGTCAACAATCTCGTTTGCGTTTGTCATTTAACTAACCCCACGGTTGAAGTTAGGCTACCGGGATAAACCTTTCACGAAATCCACTTAACGTAGGACGTCGTAATTGGAAATACATGATCTGCTAAAGTGCTCATTCTGTGATTATCATCCTCTCAAAGTAAAAACGCAGTGTACATAGAGAGTGATACTATGTGTACAGGGTACCCAGTGCGAGGTAAAAAACAAAAAGAATGGCATTCTGTCGAGTACGTTAGTTAGATGACAGAGATGAACGAACTTGAAACAAATTTGTCTCAAATGGCTGCTTCGAGAAAAACTTATCAAATCCGGTTGATCTGCTAATTACATCCCTGTAACAGTTGTAGGACATTTGTGTTTATTTGTGATTTTACGACTTCGGATTCGAAAATCCTGTTCTTTTATAATCATTTATTATTCCTCCTTCCTGTTAACTGTCCTTTTAATTCTTTTACTGCCGCAATTTTGCATTCATAAGTCTTAAGTGGATTATAAATAACGACTGCTTCAACTGTCAGTTTCGTTTTTTGTAGGTGCATTTAATTTTTTTTACGAGATAACTTCACATATAATTCCAGGATATTTTGTTAGCACTCGTTTCATTTCTGATAAAAATTCACGACAGACAAGCTTGTCGGTATCGAATAGGAAAATATTTTCTATTATAAATTAAAAGAATACTAGACTAGATATAAAAGTTATAGGTTTTCAAATCCTAGTGTCGCAAGTTTTAAAATTACTATAATAATAATATTAAATTGAAAAAGGCAGTACAGATCTTCTCCAAATACTATAAGTGTTAGTAACCGGTCTGGGTAAACTGGTCTATTTGACAAGGTTACTTAAATTAACTCAGATGGGTAATTATTTGTTACTTTGGAAGTAAACATTGTCACAATTTAATTTATCTCTTAATATCTTTACGACTTGCAGTTCGGGAGATATTTCCTCAGCTATTAAATTTATCACTAAATTAAGGTGCTCTCAACTCGGGCAATGCTTCCGATTCTGGTATTAAACTTTTTGAATACGATAGATAAGACTGCAGACACTGGTAATCTTATTTTTATGTTCAGCCACAACGAGTGTGGTGTGGACACAAACCTTGCTAGACGGTTTCGTTTACGACAATTGTCGGCTTCTCATCAAGGGAACAAGCTAAGAAGGCCAATCAAAGGAGCAAGTAGTGGAAGTACATAAAGTAAAAGTCAATATTTGATAAAATTCCTTTCCATTGCTTCGAGATGAATCCATTTAAGTCATTTAAGAATTCATTGTTACACACGTGTACACCACGAGGTAAAAAAGAAGTAATCCCGCCAACTAAAACAGGCGTCTGGAAACCATTTTTGAATACTTAGTTCGGTTTCAGCCTCTGTTAACTAATCAAATAAACAAATTTATAGTTCTGAATAGTTGTTCCACGACAGGGCAAGGGTAGAGCTGCCTTTATTTTTGAACTCTGGCGTTAATTTTTCACCGGTTGTCTGTTAAGCGTATCTGACAGAACATTTAACACTCTGTTATTTCGATACACCAATAACGCTCATGTACAGGCAATTATTAAGTACATTTTCCAGGGCCACGAAATGAGCTGGAACTCAATGTACGACGTACACAGTACAAAATTAATAAGGATGTGATGTGGTCTTCCGTTTTTTTTCTAAATAAATATTAACTGCAACCGTTCTGGTCGAGTGAAAAAATTTTAATTGCTTCAAGTTCTCAATGGAAATGACATTTTAAGAACTCCAAATTGTTTAACCGTAGCAGAGTGTACGTCACAATTAATCTACAGCGAGTTAGCAGACAAATGTCAAAAATATTCCTTTACAATCGGAGCGTGACCAAAATAAATAAATGAAAACATACTTGTTGAAACACAGATGGTTTATGTATGATGTGGGTTTCGAATTTCTGTTACTTGCCCGCATCAATGTAAGTTAATGGCGATGTTGTCCTAAGAAAATTGAACGATGTTCTGATTATGACAATTGAATTCATTTCTCAACGTAAAGGAAGTATATAATGTACAGAATATATAAGTACGGTACAATACTTCAGTTTGAAATTTTAATAATAGAAGAGCTGCTTTCCTGGAGAAAGTCGAAACTCTGCCGAGGAAAAGAAATGGATGTAACGACCGTGCTTAATTTGTGCTTTTATGTTAAAATCACAATTTGTTCCAAATCAATATCTAATTATATCACAATGACTCAAAGAAACTGGTTTAATTAAATCGATTTACTCTTTTGTCGGAATGAAATCACTGACTTAACACTTGAGTAGCATTTACTGCTACCAATTTAACATAAAAGAAGTTTATAGTTTTGATTAATTTCTCTTTGTACTTTGTACACATTTCTTGGTCTATTATACTTCCGGTACAGTCCAGCAGGTTTCCTCGCCTACAACACTGTCCTTACCAGAACCCTAAGGCCACCTTTATTTCTTAAGATAAATTGCTGCAGTAGAAAATCCTACATAATAAAATCATCAAGTCCATTTCACAAAAACTAGTCTCTATATTTCTGACACAATCCTCAGCTCTCGGATCTCCCTTAGAGCTGCACCATACCATTTTTATGAAACGTAATCAATTGTTTTCATAAACTTTATTATTGATGAATTGACTTTTTTTGTTATGGATATTAAATGAGTCAATGGTTTTCATTTTCTCTCGTTCGAGACACTCAAAACATTTGTCTTCAAACGCTTTTCCTTTTGTTCCAAGACATTCAATCTACATTTTGACCAATACTGCAAAACCGAAAAACGTAATTACTGTAGGAATACACGAAGCCAATTAAAAGTCACAAACCAAATCGAAATCGAATATTTTTCCTTTGAACAGGATGGAAGCAAAGTTGAATTAGTCAAAGGAAAGGCTCTCTTCGTGAGTCAGAAAACAGTCGTAAAATTTTCCAGAACGAAGGGCAATGGGAAAACGAGGGGATTCAATTCCAAATCGGGGTAGACAACAGTCTCACTAATTGCGTTTGCAACAAAAATAGAAATGGAACAAAGATTTAACCGAAATGATTCCCATATTTGTTTTTTTCCATTTGAGAACGAGCTTATTGCCAATCTGAATTTTTAATTTTTTACTTTCTGGGCCGATTGATTTTAAATAATCAAATTAACCCTCGCATTGCAATTCAAAATCAAACTTGGGACTCGATAAGCCTGAATTATTTTTATGTTGGAGAGGAAGAAATGCCACACAGAATAAGTTGCTTTCCACTGGAATGAATATTTTCTAGGGCTGACTAGGGGCTTCAAGAGAAACGCATGAAAGAATTACCCTAATGGCCTATAAGGAACACACCCCTGCCGGAGGGGAAAATCTTGTTCTTGGCAAGCATGTTGGAGCTTTTGTCTGCTTTGTTTCCAGAATTCCTGTTTTAGATATTATACTTTCAACAGATTATGAACGCATGAATTAAATTACTCTTTTTACCTTTCAATTTAGTACAGTCATGATATACAGTAAAATTAAGATAGGTAACAATGCACAGAAGTTGAACCAGAAGTGTACACATATTTTACATTAGAAAGGGAATTTAAGACTTGATGACTATTGTGATTTGAGTAATGCGATGTAAAGTTATAAATATGCAATAAACCAAGATAAATTGGTGCCGGGTTTGTGTTTTTTTAACTTATCAGTGAACGTGAAATTTAGCCATTCAAATCCTTATTTAGTAGCCAAAAATAAACATTAAAACGCGATGTAAAGTGTGAGGTAAAAACTTGGCAGAAACTAAACTGCCTCAGCACCTAGATTTTCTGTATCTAGGTGAATTTTTACGTTAGCTCAGCGATGTGCAAAAAATTTAAGATCTGGAATGTGTAGCCTTAGCAGGTAGAAGTCTTTTTTTTATAGATAATCACAAAAAATCAAAGGTCAAGATGGTGGTAACAAGGTGGACCACCAACGGTTTTTGTGGCAACGTCTGGAAGCCTCGAAATTCTTTAGTTACCCAAAAAACCCTCGGAACCTCATAAATCAATAAATAAATATCCTATCCGTCACGTAATAAGACAACGTGCCGGTAGAATTATTTGATTTAACAAAAAATCGATAAACTACCAATAAACATTTACAACCAATTCAATCAGGTGAATTGCTCCGTGGTTGAGGCTGGCGCTAATTACAGCGAAATCAAATAAAAGCACGTGTTATCATCTTTGCTATACATCTTGTGCCGTTATCTGTTAGCTAAGGATTACCGACACCGCTGGGAAGCCATCTTTCATTGATAAAGCTAGGATAGGGAGGCATACCAAAAACTACTTTTAACACACTAGAATAGAATCAATATAAACTGATATCTCTGGATTTCTTTTTTTTCCTATTTCATTTCTTAGATCTGAATCGAAATCATTAAGACCCATGCAGATGTCTTCACTCAGGACGGCGTTACCGATTTGATTATTTAAAGTTTGCCAGGCCACTCAAAAGATGTTTGTGTATTATTAATGACCGATTGAAAGACTTGTTGAAGTTTATTTTAACGGAAAGGAACTTGAGGATTTAACAGAACGTTAAGATCTTTATTTGCTTAAGACCGACCGACCGTCCGCCTGAGCAAACTTGAGCGAAGTTGCTTTGGGTTCGGTGTCGGTTTTTTTAAGAACGTGAGTAAACGTGTAGTTTCTGCAAGGGATGGACCCCGCACGTCAAAAATGTGGCTAAAATATGGAGATCCTTTTCATCTTGCTTAGTGGGCGTTGCGATTGTTTAACATCCTTTTTGTGTCATCGAGTCGGACTTAGGTTTTGGTACCAATTTGAAATTTGCCAACGCACGGTTCTCAATTGAGAGAACAAGCGAGTGCCAGGGTTTGAAAAATAGATTTGTTCACGGACCTGCTACAAATTTAAAACTACTGTTTCTTTTGGTTAAAACAACGCAGACCAGATTTTCATTTTTCTTTCAAGAGGAAAAGAATTCCGTAACCGGCATTATTTGAAACGTAGAAAGTAGGGCTGGAAGAAATGAAAACTAAGAACACATGGGCCATAAAAGTTTATAGGCCGGGGATCGACCCGTTGCCATGGTAATGGCACTTAACACTTTACTCTCCATTCTTTTTTTGTATATAAAAGAGTTTCTTTGCTTTAAAGAAAATCCGAAATTATATTTTTGCACTAACGTAATTTTTTTATTAGTAATTTTTTATCCATTACAACGAGAAAAGCCATGAGTGTGTATTATCTACTTGTCCGCAAGTTGCGGAGGTAACCTGTTTCACCTATACATGTTATTTCCAGTTCAAGATGAGTAACCGGCGTCTCGGTCCTCAAGAACTAATTAAATTGAGGTTAAAATTGAAAAATACCAAAATAGTAGTCCACTCCGATTAATGATAAAAATTAGATATTTTCCCCAGTTCTTACAAACCAATTGTTTAAAACACTACAGTCGTTCTTGATGTATTTAAAGGTCAATATTTCTTGTATATCAAAATCAAAACTAAATTAGCCTGGTTACGGTTAGGTTCATCCAGACACCCCTAGAGTTTGACCCCATGTTAGTGTCTTGCTGTCTGGGTAGACCCCAAGTCGACCTCGACTTAAATGGTATCACCCCAGGCAAGCAAAGCAGTCTTCTAGAAGTGTAGTACAGACTTTAGTTAATCCGGTGACGCAAAGGAGCAATGATTATAATGCAATTGATAATTTTAAATTTAAAATTACGTCAACAGGGCTGGGAACGAATGCTTCGGTTGAACATCAGGGTGCCATTTCAAGAAACGAAATGGGACACGAAATCATTCTACGATGCGTGGTGGACGGGAACGGTGAAATCAAGTACGACTGGTTCAGGTAAGCCTAAAAATGTTTATTCAATGTTAAATATATCAAGTGGTGATGAAAGGGGACCTTTTTGCGTTCTCTATCTCATGTTAAATATAAAATGTCGCAGAGAAATTCCAAAACAGAAGATATTCAAGAAATGGCCAAGTGGATATCAGGAGTCAAGTTCCTCTAGGGTTTACTTTTTATTTGCTTTAAATATGTTCATAAAACTTTTGTTCATTGGTTTCGTCTCGTTTAAGCCACGTCAATATTAGCGAGCCTAAATACCACTACCACCGGGTTTCGTTCACTGACGTAAAAATTAAGACTCACAATAAGCCAATCTTAATAAAATCATAAGACCTTAACCAAAGATTGTACATCAGTACAGCTACAATTTAGATGGTGTACTTGAAGACGAAAAAGTTATCCTATTTACATCTCATTTAATCAACTGTAATCATATCTCTGTAATCAACGTATCTAATAATATTAATTTATTTTGTCAGAAATAACGAGCAACTAGTCAAATTCAAAGGGAAACGAATACACATCAAAGATGTGTCGCCATCAAATAATGGTGTATACCGTTGTCGCGCTCACAATGAAGCTGCATCGGTGGAGAGCGGCAACAATTTTCCTCTTAAAATTCAAGGAACATCGTATCCCCAAATAAAAGTTCTTCCGAAAGACAAATTGGTAAAGAGAGGAGCTGACGTGATGTTCGACTGTTCGTACGAGAATGCAGACGATTTAAGATGGTTATTTGAGAATGAGGTGATCGCAGAGAACGAGAGAAGGTACGGTCCGAGTAGAACTATTTTTGTAATAATAGTTTCTTTAGTTTACAATGTGGAAGACTAGCGACCCGTACCAGCAGACGTGTCTGCTGTATGAATTGTTTACGTGTTCATCTTCTGCGACTGATTTGAGCAAACAAGGGTGATGCCACTACAATAAACAAGTTTTATATGCCGCAACAGAACCTTGGTTTCCCTATTAAACAATTTTCTCTTTGAACCCTAAGGTATTATTTTTAAACTGATTCTTCATTTTAGGATATTAAAGAGTAATGGATCTCTATTGTTGAAAGACGTCACTTCAGCAGACGAAGGGTTCTATATATGTCAGGGAGTGAAAAGAATTGACAAATCAAATGAGAAAGTTCAGTCTTTCGCAGCAAAATTAAGACTTGGCTGTATGTTTTTCTAATATCAAGATCTATAATATTATTACACTATTAAAGTCAACAATATTAAATATCGATATTCATTTCTAGTTATCGAAGACCTGACCCTGAAATCACTGGAACCGATACCGCCAGATTCTGGCTTGTTCATTACAAGAGAAATGAGACCTTTCGAAATAGCTTGTATTCCACCTAGGGCCTTACCACCCGCCACAATTTGGTGGGAAGATGAAACAGGGAAAACAGTATCATCCTCTGAAAAAACGAATTCCCTCCTAATATTCGAATATCCCCGAGTTGATAAGGACAAAGGAAACTACACTTGCTTTGCCGAAAACTTGGCTGGAATCACAAACACAACGATTCAGTTGATGGTCTCAGGTAGAGTACACAACTTAGAATATTGTCAAATATCTCTACAATGATTACGGTTAACTGTAACATGTCTGTAGTTCCTCCGGTTGTGCCGTCCGACACAGAGGCTAAGGCGGTAGATGAAGGAGATTCGTTCTCCCTGCCTTGTTCATACAAAGGAAGTCCTTATCCTGCCACAACCGTCAAATGGAAGAAAGACAAGAAATATATTAACCACGGCAGACTGACCGTCAACAAAACAAACAGTTCCCTAACCATCCGACAGGTTCAGCCCTCCGACCGAGGTGTTTACGTCTGCGAAATAAACACCACAGGATTCAAACCGGTAGATTCCCGGCAGTACAAAGTGACCGTAATAGGTAATATATTCCACCCAATATTTGTAAAAAAAATCAGGAAATTGACAGCTACTAACATAACATGTTTTATTTCAGAAAAACTTAAATTCACACCTCGTCCAATCAGTAAGAAATTGGAACTTGGAACGGCCGCAAAAATTCCGTGCAAAGCCCAAGGATCGCCTACTCCTCTGGTGCGATGGCTGAAAGAACGCGTGCCGAGTCACCCTTTGCCACCTCACGTTCATGACATAAATGGAACACTTCACTTCGATACTGTTTACTCAACGGATAAGGGAAAGTACATATGCATTGCAACAAGCACGCAGGGAACCATTAATGCAACAGTTGACATTGATGTGATTGGTAAGATTCGACGCCTTAAAACTACAAACGATGCCTTCCCGTAGATCATTTTCTGGAGTAATGTAACTTTCACGATGAATTATTAATTACAGTTGCGCCAAGGTTCACAATCACTCCCGAAAATCCCACAGAGGCTTTCGAAGGATATTCGGTCATGTTACACTGCATGGCGTCTGGTGATCCCATGCCAACAATCAAGTGGGATAAAAATGGTGAAATGAACGGTTTGGATGCTCAAAGAATTCAGATTTTCGAGAATGGAAGTTTACTACTTCGATATATTAGTGAAGCAGATAAAGGAATTTACGGTTGCACAGCGGGAAATAGTGGAGGACTGAAACGAGAAGAAGCTCTACTGGTTGTTAAAGGTACCATATACCACAGTTCAACGGAAAATATTTAAGAGATGAGCTCGATTAAACAATAACTGATGTTTCCTAGGCCTAGACGGGTATCAACCAAACGATGGCTCAGACTCGGATGATTCGATGATGACTAAAACAGTGACAATCACACTCTCGGCTGCAGTGGCTTACATGATTCTAGTAATTGGTCTCATGGTCTGGTGCAGATATCGCCGAAGAAAGAGGAAAGAAGCCTACCTTAATGCTAGTCCTGAAAATATTCTATGTAAGCGAAACATTGAACACAATTGTTCAAGTAATAGAAGCTACACTAGCGTATTATACAAGCTAAATTATTATTAAAGAAATAAGAATATAGTTTGGTGACCTAACTAAAACAACAATTACTATTTTCAGTGGCCAAGACTGAGAATGGTGATGCAGCCATAATGAACGGTGAAAAACAGGATAACAAAGAACCAAAGCGCGAAAATGGAAGAAAGAGCGATGGAACAGAAACGACTCATTCCCAGAGTTCTGCCATGAGTAAAAAATCATCTAAGTCAAACCAGTATGAAAAACTTACTTTTTCAAGACAGAATTTAAGTGACCTGAGACTCATAGGTAGTACGTCTAGTAAACTATATGAAGTTTTACTAAAAAAAACGTGGAACTTATGTGTCTTATTTATATTTATTAGGTCATGGTATCTTTGGCCAAGTTTTTGTTGGGAAGACTACTAACATGACTCCAGTACCAGTAATAGTTAAATCATTGCAAAATATTAGAAGTGAAAATTGTCTAGTAGAATTTAAAAGAGAGACTGACATGTTTCACAGACTTTCACATGATAATGTTGCAAAACTATTTGGATTGTGCAGGGAAGCAGATCCTCATTATATGATTTTAGAATTTACGGATTGGGTAAGATCAATATAAATATTCCACCATTCTGCCAATATGTCAACACTAGGGGAAATATGATTGAATTTTAAAACTATTTTATTTTCTACAGGGAGAATTGAAAAATTTTCTTCAAACTACCAAAAAGGAGAGAAGTAAATTGTCATTACATCAAACACTTGACATTGCCAAACAAATCAGTCTTGGCATGGAACACCTATCAAATGCCAGATTTGTACACAAAGACCTGGCAGCCAGAAATTGCATTATTTCTTCAGATTTTAAGGTCAAGGTGTCCTTGATTGGATTATCGAAGGATGTGTACAGCAATGACTATAGCATTTACTGCAATAGGGTAATCATGTCGATTTGTAAGAGCTACAAAAACAATCATAATCCATTACACAGCTACATAATTCCTGTTTTTACAATTTCAGTTGCTTCCCCTGAGATGGCAACCTCATGAGGTGGTGTTTGATGATGATTATTCGACAAAGTCTGATGTCTACTCCTTTGCTGCACTATGTTCAGAATTATTTCATCAAGGAGATCAACCATTTCATAGTCTTCCAGATACAACAGTCATAGAAAAATTGCAGCATCAGGAACTAATTCTAAAACCTTCCAGGAGTGCTCCACCTAAGGTGGCTGGATTACTTCTCAATTGTGCTTCTTATAATCCCAGGGAGAGACCCACATTCAGTACTATAGCAATAACATTAGGGGAATCATTAAAAGATGTGTAAATACCTCAGCAACTAAAAATTAAAATTAAATATAAAATAATAAAACTATTTCAAACTGTGATTTCACTACATTAACAGTTTATTTGGTAATACTGGTCTCACACATTTATACCCTTGCATTTACAATTATATTTACATTTTACGCGACGACAATTGTTCGCAATGGACTGAAATAATTAGTTTTTGGCTTTTTTCTAAGTGAATCATTTTAATATTTTAACAATATTCTAATGATAAATATTTAAAGTATCAAGCACTAATCATAATAAATGTTTTTATACTACCCAAAGATATTTTATAAGATGCATGAAATCTGCAGTGTTGCGTACAAATAATAAACAAATATACAAAAAAATTTTCAATTTCTTTAAGTCTTTTTTCTAATTATTTTTTAATTTAATAAATTCTGCTTAACCAGTACTGAAACAAATTTCAATTTTTAAATTGGAAAGAGGTCTCCTTAAGTTCTCCTCGGCTACCTTGGGTTCTACGTGGGTATAAATTGATTTGAAAAGACTGCTCAAATAGAAAATATTATTAAATAAAACGATCGTTTAAGTCTTATTCAAATTTTAATGCATTTTTAAGAATATAGCGTCTGTTTTGTGAAAATTATGATCAAAATACTTTTACTCGTAAAAAACGTTCGGAATGGTACACGCGAATTGTAAATATGTTCAACCACTAACTGCTATTACGAACACGAAAGACAAATATTACGATTAATATTATTATGTTACGTAGCTTTCACAAATAATTAAGAAATTGAAGATAAACTATCAAACTTTTACAACTTTTTGGCTAAATATGAAATTTAACCGGCACATTATTTCCCGCGCTTGTACGACATTGCTGCCATGTTTAACAGTGCAAGGTGTCGCAACATTACGAGTTGCATTGAAACCTCCAAATGTGCGTTAACACATTATAAGAAACATCACGTTAACAACTGGTCAGTGTTGGTATATGACAGTCGATGTGTCAAGTTATCCATCTCTCTGTCAGATAATTACATTGCTACTGTCCTCAATATTTTTTTGTTGCAGAATTCGTTGGGAATGACACAAGGGATATTTATAATATTATGCACCCTGTACAGAGACGAGATCAACGGAAAATTGATGAAAATCCGTTTGTCGATTTAAAGATAAGTGATGCAAGTTTTCTGGACAACGTGAACGACAGAATACTGTGCAAGCAGTGCAAAAAATCGAGAAAATATTTTTGCTACATTTGTTACATTCCAATGCCACAGCTGGAGGGGAGAATACCTCAGGTGGAACTTCCCATAAAAATTGACATTATTAAGCATAAGAATGAAATTGATGGAAAGAGCACTTCAGCACATGCTGCTATTTTGGCACCCAATTTTGTGAGAGTGTTCACATACCCATGTATCCCTGAATATGATTTGAATGAACGAGTTGTGGTGGTGTACCCTAGTCAGAATGCAAAAACAGTTAAAGAATGGTTCCTTGAGAATCAAGAGTTCCTTAAAACTGGAGGGTTTCCTTTCACAAGAGCAATATTCATAGACAGTACATGGAATCAAAGCAAAGGGGTATATAAGGATGAGAGAATATGTTCTCTGCCTTCCGTAATACTAAAAAGCAAAGTTTCACAATTTTGGAGGCATCAAAAAAACAGTCCAAGATGGTACTTAGCAACTGTTGAAGCAATACATGAATTACTGGTAGAAATGATAGATGAGAGGTACAACTTCTTAAAAAATTTAGAACAAGATAATGACACAAATTTTAATTGTGCTCCATATAATGGAGAGTATGATAATTTACTATTTTTTTTCTATTACATGTACTCCAAAATTCACAAATTGTATGACCATGAAAAATTATATGCCTACAAGAGGCGATTACAATGATATTAAGTTTATATATGTATTATATTAAAAATTTTATTAAATACTGTTTTACAACTTTTCAAAACATTGCTTTGATCTTTTAAGATTAATAATTGCCTGCTTTTTCCACATCCTTGCCTTTAGTTACATTATTTTAAATTCAATTAAAATGTTAATGGAAAAAGTCAAGATTGATGAATTTTGTGGATCCATCAAATAAATTTGAAGGAAGATATAAAAACTAAAAGTTCTTCAGATTTCCTAGACATAACAATAACCTTGTGGCAACAAAATTCAGTAAAGTAAATGATAATGAGCAATAATTTTGTTAAATTTTTTGTACAAGCCACGTTTCTTGGATACTTTGGGAAAGGGCAACAAGGTAACAATTCAGAGTGTGTAACTATCCCAAGGGCTGTAACATATTAATGCACAAATGATTGTGATGGGTATAATTCTTATTTATGGTGGTTCTTTTTACGGTTTAAAGGAATTTTTTCTACATTTTAAATCACTTTTCGGCGGTGCTACAATGTCCACGACCGTTACAGGGATTGGAGTTATTTTGCCAATACATTCAAATAGTGAAATTCTAAAGCGAAGCGACTCTCCATATTACCCACATTTTTATAAAACATTAGAATATATTGTTTAGAACTTACCTTAATTATTCTTATAACTATTTTCTCGGCTGAAAGGTTTGGACTTCACCACTTCACCAACATCTACTTTATAATTTTGTTAAATTTGACAAAAAATTGTATTTCACTCACTTGAAACATTTGCACGAACTCACAAAACAAATTTCACTGAGATTTACATGACGATTGCACCGCATTTTACAAAATTAAAAAAAAATTTTTTCAGTCAACGAAACTTTAAGAGGCGCCAAAAAAAAGGAAAAAATGACTTGTCGCTCTAGTAAAATGAAAATGGCCGCCTGAAACGGTAGAGTTGAGAATTCGGTTGGATTTCAAAAGGGCTTATGATCGTAATAGATGTCACTTAATTGAACATTTTAATTCAAAATAAATATTATATATTAAAATTCATGTAATGTAAGATATTATTACGTGTGCAATTATTACACTACAATACGTTGATTTCAATTGGTACAAAAAATAACCCCTAAATAAGAGGGTAAATAGTTGCGTAATTTTTACTGTGTATATAAATCATTTGTATATAAATTGCAGGAAAAGCTTCATTTAGCAATAATTGTGACACCAATTAATGGGATAATACGCATCAGAATTTTTACATAGTATTAATTAACAATGAAAACATGCTGCGTGCAAGCAAACAATTCAACTCTTACTGGGTGTCATATCACTGAGTAAACAGAAGGATTCTTGCCTTTTCAATTTTGAAAGAACATTTCTGAAGAGCGTCAAAAATGGAGTACCACGTATATTTATGATAATAACCAATATCTTTTTAATGCATTTATTAAAGATGACCAATCAAAGAATTTTCAAATGGAAGTTTTGTTTCATCGGCATATCAATTTTCTGCCTATTGATTATCTTTTATATGAAATTGTATGAATTTCAAAATCTGAATGGCAGCCATGGTATGATGTTTTACAAGACTGTAAAATTAAGAGTTTAAACAAACTTGGTATGTGCATAACCATATATCATTGCTTCATTACAGGTGCTTTGGTTGTGAAACTTAATGATAAGACTGCTCCTGATGTGATTCCCTATAAAGTACCACCACTATCCAGGTCAGAGGATATTGTGGTTATATATAATAGAGTGCCAAAGACAGGATCAACTAGTTTTGTAAATATAGCATATGAGTTATGTAAAAAGAATCATTTCAAAGTACTTCATATTAATGTAACAGGAAACTTCCATCTTTTATCTATGAAAAATCAGGTAATAAAGGAACAAGAATACTTGTAAGTGATTAAGAGGAAAAGCATTTGAAGTTCCAATTAAATAAATATATTTTCCAGATAAAATTTGTGCACAACATCACAGAATGGGATGCAATGAAACCAGCTTTATATCATGGACATATGGCATTCATAGATTTTAAGAAATTCAGAGTGGAAAAGACCCCATTTTATATTAATATTATTCGCAAGCCATTAGATCGTTTGGTTTCATATTATTATTTTGTCAGATATGGTGATAATTATCGTCCAAACCTTGTTAGAAGGAAGCATGGTGATAAACTCTCATTTGATGACTGCGTGGCAAAAAATCTGCCTGATTGCAGCTATGACAATATGTGGCTTCAGATACCATTTTTTTGTGGTCATGCTGCTCAATGTTGGGAAACTGGAAGTCCTTGGGCCTTAGAAGAAGCCAAAAGGAATTTAGTCAGAAATTATTTTGCTGTAGGTGTTACTGAAGAAATGGAAGAGTTTATTAAGCTTATGGAAATGATTCTTCCTAGAATGTTCAAAGGAGCTACTCAACATTACCTAAATGGTAAGAATTTAAAAATTATTTGGAGTTTACTAAGCATAATGTATTAACTTTTGTAGAAGATATTTTATTAAGACCTTAAGACAGTCTCACATGCAATTTAAATCATAATTTATAGTATCATTGTATAGCTTTAATGTTACAATAGCTTTGCACTGCATTAAAAATCCTATCTCTGCAGGTAATCGATCTCACCTGAGGGAGACAACTCAAAAGGTGATGCCATCTGAAGCAACTGTCAGGAAAATACAAAGCAGTAAAGTGTGGGAAATGGAACAAGAGTTTTATGACTTTGCATATCAACAATTTAAATTTAATTTGAGAAGATTGAACCTTAAAAAGGGGTCCTCGAATCCCACTGAAAAGGAACAAATATTCTTCTATGAAAAAATTAGACCCAAGTGACACTTAACTAAAGTAAGTTAAACAACTTTTAACAAATAATACAGTACATTTCTGTCCAATTCAGTCTTCTGCCTTATAGTGTAAGTGATCTATATTATTGGTAGAATTTTGTATTATTTAGGGAAGTACATCTGAATTTCAAATTCATTCATTCTTTAGTAGCAGAGCTAGGTTACTAAAAATCATATTTTTGTTCTTTTCATTACCATTATCATTACAAAATAGTCATTTCTTGTTTTTTTTATGTATTGTGAGCATACTGATACCACAATCTAATAACATTGGGCTCTTATTTGTAATAACTTTTATTAGTAAGCATAAATTATTACTGGAGTTTAAAAATATTATGAATACTCTATGAATGAAGTTCAGAAGTGTAAGGGACAAATAGATAATAACGGTTTTATTTAATGTTGGTCTGATTTCATAAATATTAAATAGAAATGTTGGTTTTTAGTCAAATTGAAAAGTCTGATAAACAAACGATTATTAGAAGAGGGAACTAGTCTGATCAGTGATACCAGAATTATTTAATTAAAAGAGAACATTCTTAAGATAATAAGAGGCATTCTACTAATGAAATTGCATTATTTATGTATTATGCATTATTTATTTTTCATAGGCAGCTACTTAAGGCACCCTTTTCCTGATTTATTTTTTTTTTACAAAACCATTAAATTAAATTGCTACATGTAATTTGACTGATATAATTTTATAGATGCATTACAACACTGGAAAGTGATTTATATATTTTAGTTAACTGTACCACGATTTTATATATATTTTGTCTTGATTAATATTTTTTTATACATTTAGTGGAGATGGAATTCAGTTAACGGAAATACGGTTAGTGTTTTTCAGTTTGGGGATGACTTCATCATGAAAAGAATGGTACAGAAAAGTGTGACTATTTATGCATTTTACCTACTTATTTTTATTAATTTTGACAGTTACAGTTATTACTGTAAATATTGAATAAGCTAAGATGTAAGATGTAGTGAATATGTACCACTAAATGAGTCGGCAGCTGAACTTTAATAAAATATTACCATGGTATCACTGGTAGAGTGCGTCTGGCGTTATTTTGTTGATGAAAATTGATGATCAGTTGTATAAGGCATCATTTCTGTACGAAAGTTTATTCTTTTGACATAAGCTTTGTGCTTTAACTTATAAGTATTAACTGAAATTGAATGTTAGTAGTAGAGTATGATCCTTTTACAGCTACTCAGGTAAAACATAGAAATGACAATCTTGTACTACATATTTATATGTAAGGAATTATGCTACTTATTATAGGCTTACATGTGAAATCAAACAGATAATAAGGAGGAACAGAATAGTACAATGAGAGTAGTACATTTGTGCTCGACTTGCTTGTGTCCGGTACTTTTGCGTCGTTACCCCTTCTTAGAGCCCGGTAGAAGTTCCCTTTTATATATATAAATTTTAATTAGCCCTTCATTTATTAGGCCACCATATTTTTTGAAGCCTTTTTTTAAAAATATTGAAACTGACATGTGAGTCTCTGAAAACAAAGGCAAAGATTGCCTACATTTTCTTAGCCTAACAACAGGCTTGAAAGAATGCTAATATGATGCGCCATGTTGCAAAAGATTAAGATATTGATCCACCGTAATCCGATCCAAGATGTTGATATTAAGACCAGGTGAATACCATTAAGTAACAGGACAAGTTGGGTTAAACGCGTGCACGTGTTGACGTATTTCTCAAGTTTTGTTTCCCAAGTAAAATTTTCCCAGAATTCAAATGTTAAAAATGACTTCAAAAGTAAAACACCTGAAGTAAAATTTTGGAAGTATCATTCAGGTACTTTAGATTTCGTTAAGTAAGCAAAATGGCTTCCACTTCATTAGAAACGGTTTCTCGGTTAAGTTGGAATTGACATTTTACTGACATATCCTTTCTACTGAGGACTTATGGGTAGAATGTTACGTCACGGTTCCCCAGGTAATGTCCTGAGCCAAATATAACTACCCCTGGACCTGATAAGACCTCCTTTGACTCATCTTCAGTACGTGGTGACAGAGTATTCACAGTAATCTGAAGGAGCACTGCGAAGAAAAAACAATAGTTTTACTTTCATCTTGACGTTGTATGTGCTTCACTTTTCCAAAATTTTAATGCAAAATGTCTATTTTTGTCTTGCTGTCTTTCCCCTGATCCAGGCTAACTTATTTCTTCATTGTATTGAATGCTTGAGAAAATTTACTTTATAAAAAAAGAGAAGTTTAACAAATAACCCAAAGACCAGATAACAGTTTAGGGATTGAAATATGTCACAAATGATTTCCCGGAGGTTACGTAGATTTACGTATATTAAGGGTGGTGCAGCAAAAACATCCCTTATAATCCTCGACCTATTCGCACCTCTCAATAGACTTAGTTAACATGGATTCTCATATTACACGGCCTCTCTCCTCTTTTCCTTCTCAGCTCCTCCCATTTGTTCGCGTATTTAAGGATATCTCATCTCTTGTGAGGCAGGAAACAACCCTTAAGGCTGCTGATTTTCATGGTTTTCACAAAGTATGAAATGTCCGAAGGCAGTTTCGGGGGCCTCGGTGTCCTTGGACGCATGCCTTAGCGGTCCGAAAACCAAGTAACAAACTTCAAAGTAGGAATAAATTGTTCATTAATAATTTTGTGCCACGTTTACATTGACAACCCACCTAGAAACTGTAGTGTACACGCTTGTAGTTTTAGTTAGTTCGGAGTTATTATTGGTTAAATCCGCGTCACCGTGCAGGGGAGTGGGGATTCATGCTAACATAATATCTGTAGGACAATGCTAGCGTAGGCTTGGGACGTGTAATCCTCTTGTCTCAAATGCAATTGTCTGTAAGAGCCTTTTGTTAGGAACTCGGGTTTTAAAATTTTGAACATTGTGTGTCCCGGGCGTTAGAATGGCGGAAGGGAAAACTTGGTCCATTTCTTCAATTCAAACTTTGGGAAAAAATTGTTTTTGCACCAATGACACATGTGCCATTGCGACGACTTTTATTTCAGTTGGGTAATTGTGTGAATATTTCACCGCACACCACGTCAATGGTGAGCATCCCTTCACACGTGATGATGTGTGTGAAGTTCATTTCGAATACGAAAAACTGCAGTTTTTAAAGCACAAAGACTTACACTTCATAAATAAAAAGTTGTCGTTTTGATTCATTTTCATTATGAAATGTGAAGCTTCATTAAGAAGTTGTCAGATGCTACAGACACTGATGCAGAACCACAACCATCTTGTCACATCTTCCCCTACTTACAAGTAGTACCCGCCAGTAACTTGAAATATAACTATAGTAGTCCATTAAATGGTCGGTGTGTTTAGACTTATTGTTTCAATTATTGTTAATATATTTATATTGATAATGTTTTTTCTATATATTACAGAACGATTTAAATTTTTTTAAATGTTTATTTAATTTTAATTTTACTCTCCGTAACAACGTGCTGCCATTGCATTACGTCTGCTTAGGGTATTCATTCACTCATCTATTTAAAGTGGTGCTTGTTCGTTTGGATACTTGTTACCTGAATGCCAACAATAACACACACAAGAGTGTACTCATAGAGAGTGAAGTGTGGGACATGATAGCCCGAAGGTTTCAACCTTTTATTAATTCCACTCACCTTATGTAGCGTACTCGTTAAGGGACCGGTCTCTTTTACCCCCCACCGGTTGAACTACTTGACAAGTAAATGCTGGAAATACTCGAGAATTCGCTTACCTTACAAATTGGCGAAAAAGCGATTTGTCAAGAGGAAAGAAAAATATTTTGGTAGAACACAATGGGCTCCTCGTGACAAAGAGGTCGTCGGCGGATTCTCCCACTGCAAAGGGTTACTAGTTCATTCAATAGTTTCGCATAGTTACAATAACTAAGACTTCACTAGGAGCGAGGGGACAGTTTTTGAAGAAAAAAAAAACGGCAACAATATTTTCTGTCATAATTTCATTCATGAAATTGTATTGAATTATTTTTGGACTGGAAACCCTGATCTCCCGAAGATTGTGAATATTGTTTCCCAAATGTAGACATTTATTTTTTTTTCCTTGGGGTACCACGCTTCCTAGCGTCGGTATTGTTCGTGAATCAGTCAATACATCTCAACGATAAATTTATTTTCTATTCCTGTTGCACCATTGTTATCTAACGTTTCGATTGGGATACATTGAAATCCTTCACTCGATCGAGTTCTTTCTGATGGTTCATTCGTAATCGAATGCAATTTCATGTGAATGGAAAAAAAGCTAAATCCATCTCTTGTATACTTTGGAAAATGAAAGCAAAGTGAAGCTTCCGCTCAGGATTTACGAATATGAAATGGAATGCAGCACACTCAAACGAAATATAACTTACCAAAAAACGAAGAAAATACATAACTACTATTACTTTACTAGTACTAACAACTAGTACACTTCACTGTGGGATTACTATTTAGGGAGAAGACATGAAAAGCAATGAACAATTTATATATAACAACATGTATATATAATATTACACATAAAATATATATAATTTATAAGTATACATTGCCTGCAGTACGTCTGCAATCTGTCTACAATAAAGTTATTCGTTGGATAAGAAGTAAAATTACCGAAAGAACTGTACGAAAATTTGATACTTCCACGACTGGAACACCCCTCTTTGAAGTACACGAAGATTGATTGCGTACATAGTGAAAACAAAGGGAAAAGTCAAGAGCCACCAAGAAGGTTGATTAAATTGAGGTTTCCCTCAATTTAACGTTTGACAACGATTACATCTCTAACAAGATGGGTAAAAGGCAAAACTAATATGATTCATTTGATTGGAAAGTTGCTACCCTGAAAAGAAGGGGTGGGAGCGAGCAAACGTTTTCCCCGGTCGTCGTGTTCGGCCGGAACGAAGGTTTTTCTCCTCATCAAATGACTCGTAATGATAATTATTTTTGCGCGGAAAAAAAAGGAAACGCACATCATCGACAAGGGGTTAAAAGGGAAGTCCCCCGTCGACGCCAAAATGGCCAATTATTCTTTGTAAAGAATCACAAAAGATCTTTTTGTGAGTGGCACGGAGAAGCCCAAAGTGCACCGTCTTTAGGGAGTGATAAACAGAGGGCAACAGCCGACAGACAGAAATTAATTACCTGAATAATTTGACACAGGTTGATGATTCACAACTGCAACTGTATAATCACAAGTCCAATTATTTTGCGACTGTAATTGAAGGGGGCGGTCGGCCGGAAAAGAACTGTATAGTTCTCCGGAACAGACCGTAGATATTTTAAATTCTCTAGTTTCCGCCCAAATTTACTAAACCGAGAAAATAAGGTTAAGCATTTCCAAGTGATAAATGTAAACGGTATGAAATCGAAGACGAAGAGTAAATACCGAAGTATGCAACAAATTGTAACCGAATACAACTGGCAATCAAATGCTGAAAAACTACACTTTCTAGGATTTAATAGTAATGGCCTCTTCCATAAATATTGATACGTCGGAGAGTTCAAGCAACTTATGCAGATGTCCCGTGTCACGAACACGTACTCCTTACCAGGAATACTACCCCGGGTGGCTGTCGGATGTTCAAATTTTGGAGTGACGAGGATTGCAATTTCTGACGCGGCTGCATTCAGAGTTTGAATGGGATCGGTGGAAAGAACCTGAGCGAACAAGTTCGATTTAGACAAATTGTTATACGAGTTAATTAGTGTGCTGTGCGTGTTTTAGTACAAGCAACACCAAAAACCGGTCGATTTGACAACGGCAGAAGAACACACGGTCCCAAGTGACTCGAGAGTTCACTTCATTTTCTGGTAGTTACAAAACGAACCCGTATTTACGTGACAATGATGAACCGCATGTGTGAAATGGGGCGGTATTGTACCCGAGCTGTCACTCTCATTTTTCTTTTGCTATTGTCCGTCCACCACGAATGATACGCGTGGAATGAACTCAACTGTACAGGGCCGAAGACGTCGCTCGGAGGCTGTGCAAACCCGGTCCGGATGGTGCTCCTCGTTGAAACTCACCTAAGTAGTTTAAGGTTTGTCACATTCCCGGCGACGGGGGTAGCAGCCCCACGCGGAGCCCTACCGTTGGGGATGCATCACGTGACCTGTGTCACTCCCCAAGGTTAACTTGTCTGCCTCGAACGATTGAGACGATTTCTTAGCACTTTGATTTCCTTCGAACAAATTTCACGTATCGGGTTGTCCTTTGGCAGACACCACCTGACAGACACCACCAAATCATTTTACGTTTCCGCGTGAGACTAATTGAGATTTATTGCTGCCCTTTCTTTTCTCTAACCCCCCCCCCCAACCAAAAACTTTAAGGTTCCGTCACCTTTTAATTGTTACTTGATACTTTTCTCTAACGGTTCGTACTTTATTTATGTATTTATTATTTTTTTTCACCCCGTTTCGGGTTATTTTCTTGATTTATTGCCGGTGGTGTCACAACGAGAGTGTGACTTCTTTCGTCGTTTTCGTTTGACTTGTGATCTCGCGTCGCGATTTGAAACGTCAAATATTTTCGGTAATTAGAAACTTGTTCGTTATTTTAACCCCATCTGTTAATTTCGAACGGATGTGATATTTGAACCTTTTAAATTACAAAACAAATGTTGGCCTAGAGTGCCGGAGGAGAAAAGTCGAAAGGACAGACTAATCCACGGTTTTCTCTCATGTGGCATTGCCGCAGCAGGACGAGTACCACCGATCGGGTGGACGGGTACCCGTCGGGGCGATGATGTTCATCCGAGACGACACAGTCCTATTTCCGATAATAAAAAGAAAAAATAACGCAGGTAGTTATTATTTGATACGGTTCAGAGGTGTCATCTTACTTCCATGAGTTCATTAGCCAACTCGACGGGTAACAGCAATTGTGATGGATGATTAGAACACTGCTGAATAAAATGAATTTTGGCTGCGGTCGGTTTTTGCTGCCGGCAACCGGGCCCTAAACAAGCTTGGCACGGTACCCTGCTGCTGGAAGTCACTTAAATTTTCTGGTGCATATTATTAACCTTTTTTTTTGCGTAATATTATGCTCAATGAAAATGCTAAATCATGGATAGACGATGAAGCTGCTTAATCAGCGATTCCCACGGCGAAAATACAGTCGACGTGTTAAAGTAAGTAGTAAGCCATTTTTTTATTTTTTCCTTTTAATAAGGATATGGATTTTGCGTGTGTGTGTGTGTGTGTGTGTCTGCGTGCGTGTGCGTGCGTGTGTGTGAGCTATCTCGAACGACTACACGGTAACTTTCAAACTAATAAATTATATATATATATATATATTTACAAAATTTCACGGTATAATGAAGTTTCCACTTTTTACTGAACTGTACGAGAGTACAAGAATGTTTAAAAAAACCCACACTTTCGCACACCATTACTTTAAACGGAAATGAGTAATCGAAAGATTTTAAATTTTCATACAGGTCCACTAAAGTGGAAGTGGTTGCGCTATGCTAGAAAATTATAACGTATTCTTTACAGGTCTTGACGTCTCTCCAATGTACCAAACAACCACAGACAGTACACGGCGTTGACGATAAGGCATCTCAAGGTTTTTCTTAGTAAGTCGGATTTTAACTGGTTACACCAAAGGAGGTACTGTTGCACAGTTACATACACAAAAACCCACTGTGACGGTTGGAACCGAAATCATTGAACTGTACGAAGGCTAGTGTATGGTCTTTGGAGGTTACGCTGTACTCAATTAAAGCCATTACTGCACTATTTTGTTGTACTTGTCTTACAGGGTGCTGGTTTATAAATTTATGTCTAGTTTGTGAGCACTTCCATTGGAATTCCTATATATCTCATACTCTATAAGGTATTAATCTCAATTCGGCTTTAATACATGTTTAAAAGCACGATAATGTTACATTATTTTCGTTGGCGTTTTTATCTCCGTGGACTGCGATTGCTCCAAATTTATGTCGTGGCTTAACTTTTCATGTTTTTTCTTCTTCAAACGCTTTTTCACGTGTCTTTGGCTTACACATAAAGCACTGAATAATTTCACATTGAAAATGCAAGGGAATTCTCCGGAGAATGAAAATGCGAAGGTCTGAAATGCTTAGAATCGGACAAAAAACAAATCAATTTCGATTCGGATTTCATGTTTTGGGGGCTCCCTTGTATGGGACATTTGACACTTCCCATGAAGTAATTGTTTTTAATTTTTTTTTTTATAAAGTAAAAATTGAATGCAGTCATTATTTTTACTAGACATGTTTTATTCAGAACACAATTACTATGGAAACAATAAACAAAGTAGAAGGAAATTATTTAGCAATTCGCAAAAAGTAATCTCAAGTGAGGTGATGAACCTACCCAAGGAAACGTCTAAGAAGAAGGGGCCGTGTATAATTTGCGTATAAGTCAAACGTAACTGTTTTGCGTTATATACAGTTGTGCATGCACGTTTTTTTTTGGTAAAGTGTATGGTTCGGGGGCCTTGTCAGTAAGTACCCGTACCACAGAATGGTGCACCGGCAAGGAGTAAAAATGAATCTAATAATGTTTCACGAAGCGCAACAATATACGTCACCTTTGTAAGTTATCAAAATTCAAAGGTGCAAATATAATAACGCCGGTGTTGGTGACAAGTCCTCAACGTCAAGCGCTTCGAAGGCCTTTTCATAACCTTCCCTTTGAAGTGAACACTTCACTAAGGGCAACAGAACACGTCTGTCCGATGGAGGCACACTACTGAGCTTTGGTAATTCAATTCCCGTTTTGGCACCGAATGCCGGCTTCGAGTGGTCTCAGAGTGTAGCTTTTTAATTCCCGGTTACAATATTTGTTTTTTTTTTATTCATCCCGAGGCCTGCAGGAGATGTCCGGACACCGCGTGTTCGCCATTGTTTACGTTAGTTGATAAAGTGCTGGTGGCAGTTTAGAAACTGATTAAATGCTTTCAACTTCATTATTTCCTCGAGCAAGTCTAAACAACTATTCATGGTGATTTATTCACTCGTGGCTGGGTACTTGCGTTGGACCTGTTGTTTCATCACCGGCCCTGCATTTTCATAACTGACTTTCAACCCAGTGCTTCCCGTCCATCAATCTCAAGTATTTGCGACGTAAATATTGACAACGTGAACCACGTGGCACTCCGTTCCATTGTGTACGTAATACCAAAGATGTAGGTATGAAAATATGAGCCTGTACACTTGTGTGAGTTAGAATTTTAAAATAAATAAGCCTATGTGTCCTAAGTAATTAGATCGCAGTAATAGGTTTGTGCCAATAAACAAGTCGACCTCTTACTGTAGATATTAATTTTTATTTTTTGATCGAATCGATCGAATTTGATCGAAACTTGTTGTACGACTAACTTTCATACTCGGAATATTTTTTTCGTGTATCGTGAAGTGTTGTACACAAATAGTTTAGTGTACCGGTCAGCGTATAGAAACGAACATCCTTCGCAACATATTAAAGTTTGAGAGACTGAAGAATTTTCAACGTTAGAGAGGGTTTCACCTTCTTTTGTGCATCCCCTGCCTTTGTCTTTCCCCTTTGATTTCAGCCAAGTCCCCGAACATCCAATTAAGCGAATACTCTTTTTCCAGTAATAGCATGCGTTTAAAAGTAATTTTATTAATTCCGGACCCAAGAGCGGTAGTAAAAAAAAATAAGAATGGGAAGTCGAAAGAAAGTTTACCACCAGTTAGCACAAGCTGCTTTTGATTTTAGTTGTGAACAATGATTGGTTTATCTTATAATGACATCCCAGAAGACAGCCTTTCATTCCCCAGCTTTCTCCCTCGGCCGGAAGATATATAGTCTTCTTCCCCGACGGGTCACGGTACAGCAAGTATATACCAAGTCAGAACTAGAGATAGAACATCACATTACGACCATCGTTTCATTATGTCAAATACATTATTTACACAAGCGTTGGAGGGCTTATGTGAGAACTGACCGGATACTACCTGGCTATGTTACCGTAAACATGGTCAGAACCCATGAGTTCAGTCATTTGCAGACCAGATTGTTTTACGAAGCCCGAGTAGCTAAGTGGTGTAGGATGTTGTTGTCACTCTGAACTCCCACCTTGTTCACGCTGGCCCACGTTTTTCAATGGCAGTCACCGCCGACCCAAGAGGAAACGTCTAGCGGAAACGAAATGATACCTGACAGTGTTGGTTAAACCGGTCAGGGGAGGTATTCGTCATAGGGCGATTTGAAATTAAAGACTGTAAGGTTTAAGGAAGTTGTAGAGTGATTTTAAGCTGTGGTGTAGTAAGTGGTGTGGTAACCACTTGTTAATTACTATTTCATGCTGTTACACTAACTTGCGTTCCGGTTCTAGGGTACCCGTGCACGCCACGCTCTCTTGAACGTTGTTGTTGAAAATTTATTCACCTAAGGAAGAAGTGTTTTGAGTAGAAAAAAATTGTTTTGAACTTCATTCATCCGAGTGTTAATGTTGTCTGAGCAAATTGAGAAGTCTGATATAAAATTCCATGCAGTCAGAATTGATGATTAAACAACATAGCTTGTTAGTTAATATCTTCTTTCTCCCCGCTTCCCTCCCCCCTCGCTCTCTCTCTCTCTTTCGTTCTCTGGCTATTTCCCTTTTTTTTCTACTTCTCTTTATTTTTGAAAAAATATGCAAATTCCATCACTTTCTACTTGTTCATTAACTTTTTCCAAAGCATTGAAAAGTGTCAGACAAAGAAGAACACATGAAGTACGGGGTGTCGAATGACATTGAATAATTATAAATTTCATCATGGGGGGGGGGGTGGAAGCGGAGCGTCTCCAGGTTTTCATCACTCGATGCTGTTCTGATTCAGAATAATAATAATAAAGGTCAGTAGTACCGGTCGGGAAAAACGTGGGAACGACCCAAGGAAAGAATGCAAGCATTCGTGAAAATTGAGACCGAGACCGGAGAAATTGTCGCGGTTCCCCTGGACGAAAGTCAAACATGGGGGCCCAGGTTCAGGTCGCAGAAACCGTGTGGAGGACACGTTGGTTGGCACACAATAACGAACGGGACTGCTCAGCTAAGCCGGCGCTGAAGGTGTCAAATTCACAAACACAGCTTTTCATTCCGATCGTGGTTTCGAGCAATTACCAGTTCCGTTTGTGAGTTAACAGAATAAGTTAGACCCGGCGAAAGTAAATAAATGGGAAGGAAGGACAAGGAAAGCGGTGAGCTGTCTTTTTGCTGGCCAGTGCACACTGCAACATCCGACCATTTTTGTGAGACAATGGCGTTGTGCATAGCCCCCGAACACACACAGCCTAAGAACACTGGTGTCCACTGTTGCGCCGAAACATGACGTCTTCGGGAGTGACGTCGAAATAGTTAATTATTAATTCAACAGCATATATTTTAACTGTGGGTAGGCGTTACGAACCACCTACAGTTGGTGTATCTAATATTTCAGTACACGATTCGTAATATTCCACAGCCTGATATTCGTCCCTAGTAGTCGACGGGAACTTCCTTTTACAATCCCTAGGGTTGTAACTTTAGTCACGATCGTAGTTACCTGTAATAAACGTCTTCTGCACTATCAGCTGTTGTCTTACTGGTGTACCTTCGGTTTAGCGGTATCAGCTCGTCGGTAATGTCTCACTTGTTCACACTTGATACCGTCAGGTACATTTAGGAATAAGCCCCGTTGAGTCACCAAACCTACACCTCCACCTACAGCAAAAGAAATTTTCTTGTTCCTTCTCAAAACAAACTCACCAAGGTCTCGGACCGTACAATGAGTACAACAATCGTTTGTCCTGTCTCCTAATACCACGTTCCTGTCTACCATAGAAATATCCTTGTCTCAGGCCACCGCCTGCCTAAGGCTAAGTAGACGGGCATTTGGTGACTTAGATTGACAAGAAAATAGATCTCACTGAATGGTGGAGCTCCGATTTGAATCGTTTCAAATCACCCCGAGAGATGAGTCGTATTAGTCGAGAGGTGCTACTGAAGGTAATTTTGTCATTTCAAGTGTTAAAAAGAAAACGGTGAGTTGGAGGAGTACAGAATACTATCATCCTCTACCATCTTTTCCTCGCCCGGGGGGAACGGAGGAGGATGAGGATTATCTCAAGATGTCGGACGAGATTTTACACCCTTAACATTAACCGATCTTATTGTGCGTAAACAGCAACCCCTCGTGACGGGAGTGAAACGCCGGCAGGTACTTGGCACGGCCCTTTTATTGGAATTCTTTTTTCGTCCGCAAGTTGAAGCCTCCGAGATCGAAATGTCCTAATGAAATAAATCTCTCATCTTCGACATCGGAGGCTTCTTTGAGCCGCTAATAAACCGTGTCGATTATATTCAATTTAATTTCGCGAATGTTTCCCCTTCGTCCGATTCGAGTGTCTTCAGCTTGTACTCGGCTTTGTGTCGGATTTCCTCGGGCCAGGGCGCAAGTCCACCTCGTCCACACACACCCCCCCCCCTTAACCCCAATCACAACCCCCCAAAGCAAACACCTGAAAAACGTCCATTTTATTAAATAACATCAGTTCGATGAATCCGCTTTCGTACTTGTTTCACCTGTCATCTCTGTAGCTGAAGTTTATGTCTGACTGTCTGAGAAGCACAGAAAAGCTCTGACCACTGCTTGTGATTACTCATACATAAAACTGTACATCGAAACTATTGTTCCGTTTCGTAAAATTCGTACAAGCAAAAAATAAAAGTTCTCTATTTCTTTATTATTATTATATTATTAATATTATTACGCGACGATATGTTCATCTAGTGTAGTACAAGTCACATGCACCCCTTATGTGTGTATTCAGTTACATTAATTCACTTCACGCAACAATTTTTATGTATTTTTATTACTTGGCATTTTGTAATTTCCACTAATTCCGACCGGCTGTAATCTTCGCGTCATACTTACGTAGTCTCGAATAAATAAATATAATTTTATAAATACATGTTTAGTTATTCATTCGTTATGTATTAAACATTAACATCATTAAAGTGAGCCTCAAAGATTCATTCAAATAAATACGATTAATAGTTAACAAACAAACAAATAAATAAATAATAAATAAATAGTTACAATTGATTTAACACATTTTACCACGATCGGAATTGTTCATAGATCTCGGAAAGGAAGCCTAAATGATGTACATACCAGAAACAAAACGGCTTATACAAGAATGGTATTAGGGTTAGACTGGTGCAACGTCTTGAAAAAAATCATTTTACTTTAATTATAAAAATTTACTGCAAACACTACACAAACCAATCGTAGCGCACCAACTGAAGCAGAGTAGCAATTACTAACAAAGCAAAAAAGCAAATATGCAATTGCAAATAAATATATATGTATTGGCTTACATAGTTGAATTTTTCATGAAATGGAGTAGTTGAATTAAATTGAAAGACGTTAAAAAATAAATAACTTCAAATGTTACATATTTTAATAAATTATTCAACAGAGTGCAGAGAAAACAAGAACGGGGTGGGTTTTGTACTTCTCACACCCGTACTTGTATTACATGTAATTAATTTATGTACATAGTCATTGTACCAGGATTATTATTTTCGTTGCCGTGTCTGCCGTGCGCATTTTTCTTTTACGCAAATTGTCATCGACACCCGTTCTCCGTATCATGTGTCCGACGAACGTGTTTCAATGACTCTTTCGGGCGTTCTACCTGTGATGGATCGGGTGTCGATTTTACGACGAAATTAACAATCGAGTACTCCCGTCGAGTGAGTCGTGGAAACTCAAGAGGAGAGACCGAGAACGATGAACTTGATGAAGAAACGAAAAATAATAATATGGAAAAGTCCAAAGTAAACACCGGATTTTAAATAGTAGTCGATAGGTGAAAAAGAGAGAGAGAGAGAGAGAGAATAGATTATAGAGAACACCTTGAACATACAACACAAGGTGTAAGTGTGGCGGGCATTGATTCAGTAGCGTCGCAACGACGAATGGCAGTCGAGTACGACTAGCCCCGCTTCTCAAAGGGCGTTCCAGTGCCCACCTCTTTCTGGATTTCACATTCATCGATTATGTCTTCTGCTTCTTTGTTCAGTCAGTTGAGTGCTGTTGATGTTCTTCGTACGGTCTCCTCGTCCTGAACATGTGCGTACCCGCCGGTGATTTCTGACAAATAATTTCGGGTAAACACGCAGAACGCTTCGAGTACCCGCGTAGAGTCTCGTGCTATTGTGAAGTCTACGCGCGCGCGTGTATGTTTGTGTGTGTGTATGTGTGTGCGTGTGCGTGTGCGTGTATGTATATATAAATCGCTTCTGTTTTCTTTTTTTTGTTGAGTGGGGGTCGAAAGCTCCCGATAGAGCGAAAAACAATATGAACGTTAACGGGGACAACTGCATGGACACGCTGTCGTCGCCGTCCAACGATTCGACGTCCTGTCGCGGCCTGGAACCCGGTCCCTCGTTGAGCAATCTCTGCGGCGGGTCCTACGCTCTCGGACAATTGCCCCAGACCATCATGTCGGAGTTTATAGCGGCCAACAGCGGCAGCAACAAAAAGACGTCCTTTTCCCCGGATCAGATCGAGTGTATTTGTGAGGCGTTGCAACAATCGAACGATTACGACAAGTTGAATAAGTTTTTGGAGTCACTTCCGACGACGGATCGTCTCTGCAACAACGAGGTCGTTCTCAAGGCTCGGGCGGTCGTCGCCTTTCACAAGCAATCCTTCCCGGAACTCTACGCCATACTGCAGAGTCACTCGTTCAACGCCCGGCATCATTTCGAGCTGCAGCAGATGTGGTACAAGGCACACTACAAGGAACAGGAGAAGATACGAAAGCGAGAGTTAGGTGCGGTGGACAAGTTTCGGTTGCGCAGGAAGTTCCCTCTGCCGCGGACAATTTGGGACGGTGAAGAAACCCTCTACTGGTTCAAGGAAAGAGCCCGAAACGCGCTGCTCGAATCGTTTAAGAAAAACAGGTATCCGTCGCAAGAGGATAAGATGGAACTTTCTAAGAGAACGGGACTTTCAAAGACGCAAGTTAGTAATTGGTTTAAGAATAAGCGGCAAAGAGATCGAGGAACTCAGGACCGCAGACGAGAGTAAGTAGTTTTACCGTCCGCCATTTGTACACATCTGTAGCGGTACTGGTAGCGAGAAGTAGTGCTAATCATTTCTCTACGCCACAGTAATTGAATTCTTAAATATCGGTATCGTTGGAGTACCTCTAGGCTATGTAGTTACACAAATATAATAATACTATAGACCACTAATTATTGGGTCCATTCGTACACAATACAATCGCAATGTACAAGGGTGTCAAATACTTAACGGAAGTTAAGTATTTACACAATGAACGCACTCGAGTACAATAATTATTTATTTGGGGTGTCGTTGTATGTTATTTATTTATTATTCGGTCGATTAACCACGTATTAGAACGTCATGCACCTACAGAGAACTACCCACACCTGACTCGGTTCGGAGGTCATCCGGAGGAGGAAACCTTTTTCGGTGGCGGTGCAAGAAAGGTTCGAGGACGTGTCGCCGGCTTTCCTTTGACTTGCAGCATACCTTAAACGTCGACCGCGGTGCCTGAAAGCTCTTTGAAAAGAATCGAGCATTAATAAACAAATCTGTTTTTTTTTATTGCGAAGAACACGACCGAGGTAGACCCTCATGCCATCACGTAGAGCAGAAACGTTTGAGAAGCTTTTATTGTTTCGAAACGGTTTTTCTGCCGTTCGACAATTCGTCAATTTTATAATTGTCGATCGGACGCGGAGTGTTCCCTCCCGGGGGCAGAACTCTGCGGTTGTGTCCAAAAGCCCTGGACATGGCGAGCAGGTGGGTGAGATGGCCTGATGCTATCGTTTGTTTGTCTGTCTGTTGGTTGTCTTGAATAAAAAAGCAGGCTTTGGTCGTGATATCGGATTCTCGATTT
Organism: Polyplax serrata; assembly: GCA_037055365.1. Classification (NCBI taxonomy): domain Eukaryota; kingdom Metazoa; phylum Arthropoda; class Insecta; order Psocodea; family Polyplacidae; genus Polyplax; species Polyplax serrata. Next base: position 7,727,002 of record JAWJWE010000038.1, on the reverse strand, counting down.
GGCAAGGACATCGTTTTGCCAAATGTGAAACCATGCATGTTTGCGAAACGCAAATATTCCCTTTCCTTAATATAATATAAATTTTTTAAGGTGCATCAATGGTAAAACAAGTTACGTCGGAAGTACGACAATGTGAGTCTGACATGAGCAACACCGCCGTAGACGAGTTGTTATTAAATTATCACTTGTGTTTTTGCCACCTTTTCGCCTCTGCGGTACTCACTCGGTGATGGTCAAGCCTTGATCATCATGTACAGTTGGGTTCGAGTGTCCAATCGAATCGAGAACGCGCACACCCACCAATTTAGCACAACCTGAGTAGTACAACAAAAATTTTTTGGTAACTCTAGAGGCTGCTTCTTGCAAAACGACCAAATCATCACTTCGTCCAAAATTAGCACTGTAAGTGATAAATAAAACAAAAATTACTCAACCGATACATTTAATTATAAATAAAAAAGAGTACCCGTACGAGGTGCAAAGAGGATCGTTGAACGGACGATTTAACGGTACGGCTGGGTACTCGTTTCCCGGGTACCCATCAAGCGTAGGAGACTTAGGGAGTCGAAAAGGAGAAGCAAGGGATGGCAGTACCAACAAGGTGGCACCGGGAGCACTCTGCCTAAATTACTTTTCCAAGAATTTACGACCCATGTTCTTAATTTTTAATGACATCGGCACAGGACCGAGGAGGAACAAAGAACGTTTCTTTTGAGGTCAGGAACTGGTGGTGTCCCCTCGGGTACGATTGTCGGAAGATATTTATTATGTATGGGAGTCCCCTCGTCCGACGGTGAATGACAGCAGCGGTGATTTTTTACTTTTCAAATGAATGACGAGCGAACGGTCCCGCATGGCGTTGCGTCTAAGGCACTGAGTGCAGCAACTCGCACTTGACCGTCTCCTGTCAATTACATATGTATAGAAATACCATTTACAAGTGATTCACCATATTATAATAAGTATAATATAGTACGGGATAATTGATTGTAAGTATTGGTAACTTTCAGGGAGAAATTTGCTCACCTGGCCGAGGTGAATAAAACGGACATCTGTTTGGCGTTTACTTCTCGACACGTTTGCATAACCTTACCGTTTAAATAAATTTAATTTGAGAATCAAATTACGTAACGACGAGACGCGAAAAGCGAGGAGTCGGTTGACCGAACGAGCGCAAAAGTATGCATCGCAGCAAAACTGGGCAGAGGCAGAGTGCACGGGGTCTCCGTACACTCTCGGGGACACGACTTAAGAATTCGGATATGTGACGATGGGGAGGATCGGAGAACGCGTTGAACGGTAGCAAATCCGACGCTTAGCAAAAGGTAATTAAACGGTTCATTGCACTTGATTTTAGTTATTGAAACACGACGTAAAACAATTCGTTTCGAATCGACGCATGCACGTGCTCATCATTTGTCCAGCTCGGAACCGAGGTCACACGAGTCCTTTTTCTACTCCTAGAACCAAACTATTTTTGGGGTGGACCCATGAATTTCTTCAAATTTCCTCAAAGAAGGTTTCGTAAACAAAGTGAAGGAGCGTCCTTCACTCGCACACACACACGGAAATTTTGTGTAGGAAATTTGTTTGAAATGATCTTTTCATAATGTTTACCAGATGTTTCCGCTGGTACCCGTCACAATGACCTAGCCCCGTGTGTGACATGGGTGACACAATCAAATTTCGGATTAACTTGTTCCGAGAGTACTCCACACTATTTGTTCTCGACCCTGTTGCCGAGGCACAAAGCGAGGTTCCTCACGCTCACAAGTTTATTGCGGTTACAAAAATGTAATCTACCGCATTGTAGTGCATACAATATTGTACCGTAACGCTTTGCTTTGCAGGTATTTATTTAATTTTGCAGCGTAGTACTAAACCGGGTGAGCGAAGCTTCCCGATGTTTCTCCTCACTGGCGGGTGTCTAATCGTCGTGTGTCGGGAAACGAAGAGAACCCCCCCAGAAAAAAAATTATCATATCAGTTCAATGTTTATGAAATGACCGTGCTATCAAGGCTTGGTGTCGTTCGCAGCCAGCCGGTGGAACGTTTTGCCTCCTTTCCAAACGGAACCGAACACAGAGCGGAATAGAAAAAAAAACTAATAGAAATATTTCGATTATAGACTACATTATTGTAGCGTGGCGACAACGTGGGCCCCCCGCATCATGGCGGTAATAACGTGGTAATTAGCACTGAACCGTTCCTTTGATTATTCGAAATGTGGGAGTCGATCGGATTTGGACCACCCGTTCTCACTTCGAACTTTGACTTTTTCTATCGATCAAACACATAGACCTATTAATGGTTGTAGTAAAGGGTCTCTCATTGGCGCCGTGGAAACTTAATAACCTCCCAGGAATTCACAACGAGATAATAAAACGAGAGTTTTCCGTACTCTTATCTCCACAGGTCTACAATTTTGAGTTTCGTTATGTCAAAAAGCTCGGACGCGACTGGTGTGGACTTGAGTTTTCGTAACCGTTGTTCAAGAAATTCGTTGTGGTTAACGTTACGACAAACTGGAAAGTACAAGAATCGGTTTGTCAGTGAAGGTATTGTTAAACTCCTGGTTGCCGATGAGTTAATTTATGGCGAACCGTTAGAACTTGTGTATTATCACTACTACATAATATTCCTATATTATTTGGGTATTAAATGTATTAAAATATTATTACAAGTGACGTATAAATACCACCGAAGAATATTTTTGTTCGGTTGAAGTGTCCTGCAGTAGAAAATCGAATTGGTTGTACGTTTAGGCTTTGTAGTTTTACGGTGCGTGGTTGTATTTATAAAGAGTTGTCATATTAGTGTGTATGGAGGCTGTGTTCTTGTGTACTGCAATAGAATACCACTGAGAGAAGTACCTTTTGTGAATTCCATTTCCAAAGTTTTGCTCAAGTACTTTCGATTCGGACAGGTTTGAGCCTGTCGTCGAGCTCACACCACAATCTCCCGCGCCGCCCTGGTTTCTGTCGGTTTCGAGTTTTCCGTACAAAATTTGATCGTGTCGAATGGAAGTGGACGAAAGCAACGAGTGGAATTCGATATGGAGATGTTCATTCGGTCGGTGTCATCATCTCGACGGGTCTGATAGCAAAGGAACTCGGGTCGTGTTTAGTCTAAACATCGGTGCCCCCAATGAATGTACTACGTTCCATAATGTATGATGAGTACTAGGTCTCATTCATGGGGTTTCCGTTACACCTTCCTGTCGAACGGGTACCTCCTCATTTAACCGGGCCGCATTTTCCCAGGAGTTCCGGTGAAATATCAATGAAATTAATTGGAAGTTTACAACTTGGTTGACTTTCGGGTTTCCGTCGCGAACGATTGATTGACCGTATGGAATTACGATGAAACATCCAGGCACGTTCGCGGGCACGATCCAAAACAAATGACACGGCCAGACAAAATTAGCACTTTGATTCATACGCCTTTGTTTTGATTTTTCTTTTGAGTACACAATCCTTTGTGTACTTTATGTTCGTTAAGGAATTTATTTGCCCCGAGCCACGTAACGAAGTTCTACAATAAAATAATATATAACAGAGTAGGCGGTGGCTGAATTTTATCGAGAACTCGGCATAAGTTTCGTATATTGTCTACGTTACTTAAGAACAGAAGGAGTGTAGTATATATTTGTGTATAACTTCTATCTTCAATGAGTACAAATCTATTTTATACCTTCAGATACGGTACTGTTTCTTAGTTGGTTTTCATTGTTTACTTGCGAGTAAATCACATCTCTCTCTCTCTCTCTCTCTTTCACTCACTCTCTCTGAGTACCCCACAAGCATAAATTAAATACTTCCTCTGTCTCGGTGTAAAATGAGAGAAGGAAAGCTTTTGAAGCTTTGTTCTCTTGAATTTTTAACCGGGAGTTGATGTTAATCTTCTCCCGGACTCTCTCTCTCTCTTTCTCTCTCTCACTCTCCCTTCGTAGAAAGAGAGGAAAATGAAAAATGTTTGAAAATGGTGAAATCCGAAAAGAAAATGGTCCCGTACAGGTCTGGAATCATCTCTAGCTGACTCGTGTTGCCAGGGCGACGTCTTCTCAGGTTACAGCATCCACGTCCTCAAATAAACAACTCCTCCCTATGGGCTCCACCAATATTAATCTTCACAATGCTCGTTCGTTCCCATTCGCTCACGAACGGAGAATCCGATCTTTTCCACTTAATTGACTGACATTAGGAAATCTTGTACCTCGATTGCTCTCCTCCATTCTGTTTGGACAGATTTTCCGGTTTCGGGCTGAAATTATTCTCTTGTCAACTTGGAGGAGACTTGGCGGACCTCGGGTGTCGTGCGAGGCCGGAGTGACACCCACGACTTGACAGGCATTCACCTGGCTGGGTGCCGGGTAGTTGTAGGAACAACCGGTTAGTTGGTTGGTTAGTCAGTCTGTCTCTTGGAGAAATCTAACCCTGTTTGTGTGAAAAACTAAAGGTAAAGCAATTTTTGAAGCGTTTCCATTTTCTCCCAGGGTAACGTATGTTGTCTGGATTTTTTTTCTCTCTCTCTCTCTCTCTTGAAATCCGAGACTCTCGTCTGTTGTCTGGCAGTTGATAATCTGAATAAGTGAGTAAATAACCTAATGAAAGTAATAATTTCCAATAATTTATTCGGTGATTTGAAATTTCGCGGAAGTTTTAAATTATTCAATGGGCTCGTATCGGAATTCAAAGGATTCCCTCTTTGCTCTCTGCCTTCTTGTTCTTGTGTACCCTTTGACAGATGACAGTGGAGAGAAAGACTGTAAATAAACAGGAGTATGTGAATGAATCGACTCCGGGGAACGAAGGCGAAGACATCTGACCTGGTCAAACCTTTCGCTGGGTATCCGATTTAAAGGTTCCTGACGTTTTTCGACTCGTAGAAAATTGCTAAATAAGATTAGACGTCCTGATGTATTGGCCGAATGTCTCGGAACAACTTCCCCAGGGGTTGCATAAGACAAATTGAGTACCTGAAAGGTTGTACGGACCGAGACACCTTAATACGGGCCAAAGAAATTGAGAAATTAAGAGAATTTGAGTTGTGACGAGCTGCTTTTGCTGCTTATTTTTTACCAGTCTTTTGTTTTCCTTTGCTACCAAAGGAACGGAACTTCCCTTCCAAGTTACTGGTACGCCATTTCCGATATCGCAACATTACAAAAGAAAATTTCTTTTGGTTTCAGTGAAGTGAGTCGAGATTTGACTTGCCTAGGCACGGACAGCCTGCTGAGTTCACCCAACGCCGGTTTGGATCTGTCAGCCATCAGCGACCTCAAGCCAATGTCCTACTCTGGAAAGCTCTACGGGGACGTGACATCGACGAGCAAGCTCATCAGCTGCGACCCAAAGTTCTACGCGAGCGAAGCCAAACTCTACGAGACACGTCCGTCGGATTTCAAGTACTACGGGAACGCGTTGCAATCCTCCAGGGCGTACACCGCCGACTCCAGGTTCGTTCACTGTGATTCCAGCTCTGTGAAATGCGAAAGCGAGGACGTCGGTCTCACCTATCACACATATCACGGCTACGATCCCTCTGTACAGTCTCACATGGTGACTCACTCTTGAGGAAAACCACTTCTGACGATAGTTTTCTTATTTTAGTAAACGTTGACTTTTTTTGTTAATTTTTAACAATGGGAGCTGACTAATACGTTGTCGGAGATGTGTGGTCTGGTGCCGCATCGCGAATGTAATGTACATACGACGCCGAAAAAAAGCAACAAAAAAAAAACAAAAAACACAAACAAGCCCACTCGACAGCGGGCCACTACATGGTACCTAAGTGTGAGGAGTAGGCCATTCATTATCTTACACGCTCGGTTCACACACGTACACTATTTAAATCGAGCATGCACGGGGTATTTTCCCTTCTTCTTTCTCACCATTGTTCCTTACAGCCCGTACAGTTTTTCGTTCTTACTGGGGCAAACGTTTCTCGTGTTGTCTACCACTACTGTAAACTGTATCTCCTGTTCATGAAATGGGTGCAATGGTGACATATCTTTCGATTGAGTACTGTATCAAGTCCTTGGGTTGATGGTTGAAGGCATAATGCCGGTCATCGCAAATCTAAATTCTTGAAAAAATTAATACCTGTGTGAACTGTACAGGTACCGTTCATTCGTTTTGTACATCGTGTGAGTTCCTTCGGTAATTGTGGTACCGTCACGACTGCAAGTCACCACTGTCGTGCGTTATACCGAAACGTCACGTTGCGGTCTCTATTAATAGTCTCTCTAGACTCTCCGGATCGAACCTTTCCGCCTAACACTCGAACCTTGCAACCTGCACGTGTAAATCGACACCGCTAACTTGAAACTTGTAATGTGGCCTGCGAAAACACAAAACGTAAAAGTAAACCTTGAGTCAATGAGAGTATGGCGGACGCCTCGTTATGACGACTAGTCTCTCGTTCGAAAAGGAGACACGATGGTCTGGGTGGATACCACCTGAGACTACCTGTGGTGATCTAACTTACCTTGGGGGTGAAGATCCATCACAGGGATCGTCCAAATTGTTGGAGAGAAAGAGAAAGTTGGAAAGGATTGTGGTACCTGAGCCTGCTTCAGCACAGGCGGCAGACGAACTCACCGGAGAAAGCACACCACGCCACACATTACAGATAAGAGTGGTGCCATTTCATTATAATTATGTAAATGAATGTATTGTACAGTCGAAAAAATGTAGGATGTTAATAATTTAATAACCAAAAGTAAACAAATACATCTGTGTAACTTTTAGAATGAATTTGATTGATTTGTTTCGTACTTCCTGTCCGTGTACCTTTGAGACGTGGGGCACCGATGTAACATCCGGCGATTTCCTACAGATCAAATCATTAAGGTAAGTCGTGAACCTATGTTAATTAGTCGTCGTCAATGGTCGATGGCGTTTGCTACAACGCACAAGTTTTGCCCACCGTAACACCGGAGTGTCGTCGCAGAGTACACAAATGTTCTGTTTACGGAAACCGGAAGGACTTTTCCCGTAATTTGAATGTTTAACCTCGCGCTTATTCCGACGAGTCTTTATTATTTTCTTTTTTGTTTGTTTCACTTAGCCTTTTTCCTCTCCGTCATTGAGAAAACTCATTGTTAACTCGAGAAATCGGACACCAGATTTGTCTCTCTCTCTCTCTCTCTCCCTACCATCCATCCTTCCTTCCTTCCTTCCTTCCTTTCTTCCACTCTCTCTTTTTGGAAAATCGAACACCAAACGGTTGGAAGGTGATGATTTTTTTAAACACTGACAGTAAGGCAACACAGAGAGAAAGAGTAGGACTTTGAATACGATGAGAATGAACGAGAAATTCGACACCAATAATATAACCCGAACTGAATTACTGCAATTAAATTACAGCAAAATATAGAATTCTAGGCAGATGAGTTTCGTTGCGTGTATGCGTGTGTGTGTGTGTGTGTGTGTGTGTGTGTGTGTGTGTCTGTGTGTGTGTGTGTGTGTGTGTGTGTGTGTGTGTGTGTGTGTGTGTGTGTGATGTGTGTGTGTGTCTGTGTGTGTGTGTGTGTGTGTGTGTGTGTGTGTGTGTATGTCTGTGTGTGTCTGTGTGTGTGGTTTGTCAAATTTGTGTGCTTCAACCAGTTGGTAATACGGTCGCTGACTGATAAAACTTTTACAATTAGAAACTGAATGAAATCAACTACAGGAGTTCAGAAGGCTACATTTAATTGTAGCAAAAACTGAGTTGATACTCCCATGATTAACGTTTTGTATTTCCTCAACAGTAATAAATTCATGTGTAAGGCACCCACTCTAGGTAACTATCAAAGCGGTCACAGGAGAAGATGTCTGCATAGTGGAGTAACTCAATGCTCGTCAAATAAATAACAATAATCGTGAATAAGTAATAATAAAATTAATTAAATTACAAATAAAAATGTGTTGGTTTGTAAATTTTTAATTAAAATTCCGACCGGCTCACCGAGTAATGTTTCTTTATTATCCAATTGAACGTGTCGACTATTTCAATTAAAACGTTTAATTTAATAATAATAATAATAATAATAATAATAATAATAATAATAATAATAATAACTGAAGCGTTTCAATGATTTATTGAGAATAAATAGAAAAAAGATGCAGTTCGACAGCAATTCAGGTTTTTTATTCATGGACACATGGAAAGTTATACGCTGTTATTATACGCTAAATATTTGTGAAGTATTTTTGTCTCATTTTTAAAAAAAAATCGTCGTCGATGTCATCAAATTCTTCATCCTGTTATAAAATCCTGTTATACAAAATGTATATTGTTTTTTGGGATAACTGGGATAACTGTATAAATTTTTATTAGTATTAATAGTTACAATGAAAAATAAAATTTGTGCTACTTAACTTTTCTATGACTGTTTGAATTTTGAAAGGTAAAAATATCTATGTTTGGGTAATTGGTGGTAGTCCAGCTTTTCATCTCTTGTACTTCATGAATCAACAGTTTGTGTGCAAGATAACTATGAAAAGTATCATTTTCGTAATTTCAATGTTCAATATTATTTCTATCAAGTTTAATGTATTGAATTTTACACTTACTAAATCTGGAGAGACTGTTTTGTCATTTAATATTACACCCTACTTTACCTGTTACTGTTGGTACTACTACTCCTGCATGTATTGGTAGTTTATGTACCACGTATCAATAGTATTTGGCAGTACACCTATCGGTACAATTTTACATAATTTAAAGTACGTTACGCAACACAACAAAAAGTATTACTTAAATATTTCAATACTATATCAATATACTTCCTTAAATATTTCAAACCGGTAATTAATTCTAAAAAATTTATTATGCTGAAGATTAACCACATCGTTCACGTAAATTAAAAAAAAAGACGTATATAATAAAATTTATGATGGAAAGGAATTTACATGGACGGAAAATTATAAGAATCGACTCCAAAACGTAACGCTTCTTTATTTAAACATTTCCACATGTTTATAATCATAATATTTTATATATAAGTAATACAGTAATGAGGTTTATAATTTTTAGTAAATAAAATGTGTATATCTTTTTGCTCAACTCGAAAACACTTCAGTATTAACATTTGTGAATATGTATATATAATTACTAAGGACCCGCAGAGTAAAATCAATATCTTTTAAAAATTTAAAAAATATATGTATTCCCGTATGTGTACATACATACTATTTCAGTATATATGCACGAATATAATTCACTAACAATTTATCCCAATTCGCTCTGTTAGTACATTCTCCCGTGAAATTCACGGCGCGTACGTGTGAAAACACTATTATGTATATTACATTTATTTTAATAATGGAAAACTTATGTTTTTAAAAATCGAAGTTACTCAAACAGCTAGAAGTAAATTATTAAATATGTTTTTTTTATTATACAAATAAGTGCAAGAGATCAATGCTAAGTGGAAGACATTAGTAATATTCATAAGTTTGTGTATGTAATATTTATGTATATATATATATATTTTTTATATAATGTTAAAAATAACAATGGATAAATTTTATTTAGATTTGGATTTGAATTTTTGGCTCTGTTGGACTGTGTTCCTTGCGCACTTGTCTCACGAACCTGGTTTTCTGACACTGCGTGTGATGTTTCCTGTATAGTTTTCTAACACTGAATTATTTTCCACCTTTTTGTGTTTTCAGCTGTCGCAAATGAAGCGAAAAGGTACCGTGGGTGCGAGTGGTTAACACCTGGTAGCGGGTACTTGTGTCAAACCTATAAAGTTGAAGGCCTGGTGATTTTTGCTGACTTAAAATAAAGGACATGTAAACGAACATTTTGCAACATTTTTTGTCATCTTCAAGTTCTGTTGCCGTAAAAAAACCAAAAGCTCTGTTTTGTGCTTCTGGCCGTCGCAAAAGTGACTTCTATATAGAGACGGAGAGAGAGAGAGGTTGTTGCAGGAGTGTTGCCATTGAGTACCACTGCCCTGAAAATCAGGCAGGTATCCCGAAACAGGTATGGTGACGCATCCAAGACCTTTTTTTTTACTTTTTAAAATTTGTGTTCTGCTTTTTCCAAGGCCATAAATTCATTACTTCAGTTTTTATTTATTATTTTTTTGTATTTTTTTTTGGTTACAGTAGGCACACGAATAAGGTAAGTGACTCAAGTTACTCCTAGTCGTTTTCATTAGTATTGACGTCTCCAACCTTTGAAATAATTTTGTGATTAGCAATGCAGGTACTCCTCCTGCAATGCGGCGAAAGCAAAAAACTGTTGTTAATTTTCGCGCTGCTCCACTTTTTCTTGAGAAATTTCAAAGAATGAAAAAATTTGCTAAGCCAGGGGAAAACCCTGCGTGTGTGTATGTGTGTGTTTGTTGGGCACATAACCTCGCCTGCGGTCCTACATTGCAACAGAAGACTACTACATACTACAAAAATAAAATCGCGTGTCCGTGTACATGAAAATAAAATACTATGTACATTACACATTCATGACATACTCCCCTAGGCGAGTGAAGATGCGAAATGAAAAGAATACCGTGTAGGAGAAATTATCTACACATTACCTTATTGATTACCATAAAGAAGACTCAACTAAGCATTTATACCGAAAAGAACAACCTATTGCTATTGAAAATACTCACAAGTCTCTGTGTATGAAAGGAAACATAAAAATTATTTCACTTGAGAAATGAACTGAGAAAAAACAGAAAATAGACAACAGGAAATGTAACAACCCTAAGGATGCACGTGACACGTGCACAAAAAAAGTACAGCGTCGACTGGCTCATCTGTGCTTGTGTCCAAAACGAAGTGGGAAAACCACCGAAAAATATATAAATAGAGAAGTAATTAAAAAATAAATAAGTAGACCACGCCTAAGCATCTACATTCTGTTTACCTGTAAGCAAAAAATAACAATACACGGTAGGCCTATCGTTTGTTTACGTGTAGAGTAATACATAACAACTACATAGAATAAATCACAATCCAGCAAGAGCTAAACTATTAGAGATGACTAGATGATATGTATCAATCGAAATACACGCACCCAACTTTTCAGTTCATTTACACTACAACTGCAGTGTCTTAAAACTATTAATTTTTTTGTTGTGTGTGTGTGTGTGCAAAAAGCAACATGGAGCAACGTGGAGCGTCTCATACGACGCAGAAGATCTAGGAGAATTCATCATGAGTGCTTAATTAGCAAAAAATCTATTAATACATAACTTTCACCTGGACGCTTAGACGCAGCGTTCCCTTCGGTCTAAATCTAAGTCCACAGTAATGCGCCGGGTTTATTATTGCTACGAGTGAACTACTACAGACAATTAATTTGTTTTTAATTGACGCATAAACTTTCACCACAACTGTAGTATCGGTTCTACTGTACTAGTCCTCAACTCCGTGACAAAAATATTTGAGGACATTTCGGCTGGACAGGTGTGAAAACCACACGCCGGTTGGAATTTTACAAAGGTCTTGGTATTGGTCAAACTACAAGTTTTCTGTTAACACGCGCTACACAGGAGGTAATGAATCCTATTGGTAGAGTGACATTGGTCAAAAACCGAGAAATCGATCCGAAAATATCTTTCGGGACCACTGCACTACTGTAGTTTCTAACTACAGCTTATTGCCATAGGCCGTGTTATCGGCTGGTTTACGTTGATTCCGAACGTAAACTACTCCCGTATCGGTTCGTTATGTAGTGTTATTTTTCAATATGTATCTTGTGTATTTGAAAATTAAATTTTTTTTCAGCGTGCAGTGTAGTATTGTAGCGGAAACAAGACAGCAAGAATTTGTAAAATACAAAAAAACCCACCCAAGTTGCGAGTGGCCACGGTTCTCTCTTTCGCAACTTTCCATAATAATAATAAAGCATCATCAGCGATTTACGAAAATTCACATGCATTCATATATAGACTATACATATCATAAATTCAAATCCCGCAACTTAACCCCTATGTACATAAATACTTAAAGTAGTGTAGTTGGCATTTGATGTCGGATTTGAGTATGGTTTTATTGACCGTGTGACCAATGAAGCACCCAAAATCACGTTAAGGTAAAGTGAAGGAATGCGTCGCGGGACCGATGACTTTTTCATCCGTAATCAAAATAGCTAAAACTACTGTTGACGTTGTCCGCGGATGTTGCCATTAGAAATAGAATCCATAAGAGATAAGGTCGCTTAAGAAGTAGAGTTTTGACAGCGATAGTTAATAGGTAGTTTGGCAAAAGTAATGGAAGGGATCGTTCTTTTACAGATCGCGCTCACTCCATCGCATCGTATTGAACCTTTTTGACTTTCATGTACCGGTAGACGCCGTAGCCGGTGACCGTGAGAAGGGTGACGATGGCGAGGGTGCTCCCGACAGCGATGGGAGCCGTTTCATCCCTGTAGGATTTGGCTCCTCCCGGTGAGCAAACGAATTCTGAAAGGAAAACGGTGGAAAATAGTTTGAACGAAATTATGAAAAGAGTACTTAGGATTGCTTTAATAATATTAAATATTCAATATTAAATAATAATAACAATAATAGTGCGGTGAATTAGCCTAATATATGGAAGTTAGTATATTTAGTGGGGGCTCAAATTATTGTAGTGGGGTAGATGGTCGAAATTTGAAAGTTAGTTTAAGTTGTTCTGAGGGAGAGAGAAACGGTGGAGGGTAAGTTCAGGAGTTTGATTCTTTCAACACGGACCGGAAAGGAATAGTAGGATAGTTTCAACAAAATTTCGAAGGATAGTCGTGGAACACTTCTAAAAAGATCTAAAAACTCTTAAAGTAGTTTAGTAGTTTCAATAATGCAAAATAAAAATTAGTTCCGGCACATTTCGTCTTATGCTAGTGTCTCGAAAATATAATTGGGGGCATGCTAATATTGTTTCGTTTATTACAGAGCGTTAAAGTCTTCAATATAATCTTAAGTAAAAGTAAATAAATAGTTGTATAAATAGTAATATAATAATAGTATTAAATAAAAATAAATCACGGGTTACGCTGATGTTGCAGTTACGCCTTAAACTTGCGAAGTAGGCAACACACATGGGAGTTATGTTAGGCGAGAAATTTCACAACTTTTTACCTGGTCCGAACTCGTCTTTTTTGAAGATGAAAGGTTGCATTTTCAACTGTCTCAAGTTTAACTTTGCCACAAGGTTCTCGTCCTTCATTTCGATCACGATATCCTGTTCGCACCTGTAGGATTTACCCACGGGTGTCGGGAAAAGCATTTGCATGTGATCGGTCGGCGTCGTGAATTTGTACTCCCTCGCTGCGAAAACAAATGTAAAGGTTAATTAAATTGGAGAAAAGGTAATGAAAACTTTTAGTGTAGGAGGACGTCAAAATCCCCTGTGCACACTCACGAGCTTTTTTGATGTGTTCGAAAATTTTAGTGACCGCATTCGCATCGAGCGTTAGTTCCATTTTGGAGACGTACCAGTGTTCTCCTCCGGGTGTCTTTAAAAGAGAAGTGAAAACTTATTAACATTAGCACAACTTCACTGCTCTATAGTTTTACTATACCACAGCTGAGAGGTACGGGCACATGAACGACACAGATGTAAGGGAGATCTTCCACCGGGATGGCGGATCCAGCAAGTCAGCCGAACATTTCGTGTTATGAAAACTCACCTTTGAGAAATAAACGGACCATTTGTAACCTTCCCAAATGACGTTTATGTAGGCATCGTCAGGCCTTTCGCAGTTTCCTCTCGTTTCGAACACCTCAGGCAAGTAAATTGGCTTTTCCTGGTCGAGTTAAAAAAAATAAGAAATTATTAGACGTGTACTAACAGACAAAGGAGCGTGCGACAGAAGTTAAAGTTATTAGCAAGACAACGAACTCTTTTCTCTCCTAGTGTTGTGTCGTAGTCGAAGTCTATTAGACCATCAGTGCTTATGAGAATGCAAGCGGCTCCATTGTTCGCGTTTAAACGGTAAACAATTGCTGATGACTCGCTCTCCGGTGCTGGTGGCGGACGAGCCGAGGAGACAGCTAGAACTGCGGTCAAAGTTAAGTTAATAACACGATAGGTTACATAAATTAAACCGAAGTGATCTGTACTGCAATGTAAAGCTTAAAAAACGCGTACACTTGTTGATTGAACACATCACATTTCCGTATATAATATATAGTATGAATCCTAGTCTAGTGAGGTGTACAAGAGAATTCGTGAACCACCTGGCGTGGCTTTTATTATTAATGTTTTCAATAGAGGTTATTAAATGCTCACCTGGGGGTGCTCGAGTAGTTTTCGTTTTTCTGTCATTCATAGATCCTAATTGTAAATTTTCTATGGTCAAACCCGGAGGTAGCTGAAACAGTGGGTTACAATATAAGGTTGTTTGTTGAATGCATGAAAGACAAGGCGCTTGTGCTTTGTATTTGTAGAATGCAATTGTATTCGTTCTAATTTACCTTGGCATTGAATTCGTTCAATCCGGTTCTATTAATCGAAACGGCGTGTGATTTCCTTAGTAAACCTAGAAGAGAAAAATGGTAAGAGCGATGGTCAAATTGATTTTGTCGGATCACGACAATCGTGGGAAGCAGCCACGAAGTTTTTCGCGAAAACAGTCGTTTGACTTTATGGGAGAAAATGAGATCGATCAAATCGGACCAAGAGAAGGTGTCGTACTCACCGATTATGTAAAAGAGAAGAATATTAGTTAAAATTGTTGAATGCATTTTGTTTAAAATGCAAACGACACGAATGCGATTCACTTCGCATGCAAAGTCCGCGAATGAATGAGTAGCCCGTTTCGATAAGGAGAGTGAGAGAGAGAGAGAGAAAGACGGGACTTGCGCGTATTCGCGCGTGTATGCATGCGTGCAACGAAGAGGGATGAAAACGCGGGGGCATAAAATTCCAAAGTTCAAAGCTCCCCATGTTGAGCATTGGCGTCGGTTCACGAACGGCCGAACAAAAGAAAGACTGGCGGAGTGGCAGGTGAACCGAAGGGATGGTGGAACGCTTGCGTACAAGGGATGAAATCGGGGGAAGGATCGATACCTCCGATTCCTGATCCGTATGGAAACCTGGAGACCTGTCTTCGATATGTGAAAAACCTTAAACCTGGAATCCAATTTGGAATGTTCGTAAAGAAGGGAGGAACAAGACCTACATTTTTCTCGTATGTATAAAACGGCCGTTTTTTTCAAAATCGCAGCGCGTTGTTTTACTCTATGGAATTCAAAGTTTTAGATGAAGGCGGTGGAGCCGTTGATTTCCTCAGACCGGACGGCTACCTTTGAGTGATCCGAAACACCTGGTCTCAGTGTTCGGCGTAACATTGGACTTGGAGTGTTTTCTGTCCGAAGAAGTCGGTCAATTCGTATCACTTTATTTCGTTGCTCTGCTTCAACCACAACTTCAATGAATTCCAATTGTCCAAACGGGTTTTCTCCGGGATTCGAGAATGGATTTTTCAGCGATATGGTAAGGTTAATTCGTTTGTTTTCATATGAAAATGATATGCCTGTGTGTTCCCCCACGTCTCCCAGTTTACTTGTGTCGAACGCTTCGGTTTTTATGATCTATAAATATATTCTTTGTTCTCTGCCTGTGTGTCTGCGGTCACTTCTCCTCCGCGAAGAAGTACTCTTTGTTTTAACACGGGGAGAATGAATAACAAGTTTGTGTTTTGACGTTTGACAGTTGGATTTCTTGATTCTCCAGTTGAACCGGTCTCGTTCAAATTGTATCGATCCATTGTAAACACAATTAGCATTTTCGATCGGTCAATTTGAAGACGGCTCAACTTGAATTAATGTTCACTGTCATTTCTGTATATACGTTACGTGTAGACTGCAAACACCTTCCAATTACTCCAGCATTGATTGACGCTTATCCTTTTGTATTACCTAACAAATGATTAATAAATTAGATTTCCTCTCCGTAACATACGAGGGGCAGATAATTTACGTGTTCTAACAATTATTTACTATTTCTGTCTTTTTGTAATATTTAATGACTTTGGCTGTATTGGCTTTACACAACCCTTACCTGAACCGCATCGAATTCACTCCGTATACAACTTTTTATTTTATTTTTTTTAACGTTTTATTATTATTTATTTTATTATTATTTAACGTTTTATAACTGAAAGTTAGCAGTATTTTTTATAACATGTGTTAATTTCTTATCACATGTCTAAGGAGACAATAATGTAGCCTAAGAGTCCTGTACTGTATGGAGAAGGACCACCACGTAAACCTCAATATTTGGCATAGCTCATGTTAGACACCAATAGTAATAAATAAATAAATAATAATAAATACATTCTAGATTTGTAAATATGTTATTATGAAACGTGATAACATATACTACGATGACAACTATTATTATTTTTAATTAATAATCTCGACAGAAATTAAAACACGAGAAGGAACGTGGTATTCGTGGAATGAAGTCATTACTCTCTGCTTACCATGCGATTGCCGGAATCAATAGCCGATCAATACCATACTTCCCTGAATAATTAATTAATAACACATGAAGCATATTTCTTTTTTTTTAAATACATGTGATCGACTTCTGATCGCTGGGAATTTTCGTAGATGTGTCGGAGCCCAAAAGTAAGTGTAACTCTTCAGAAGACGTATCTCTGTCCAACATTTGTTTTCACCTATTTTACCTGGGTTGGTTGTTATCGATCGTATTATCAGTCACCTATTGTTTTAATTAAAATATACTTAATTGATTTAAATGGAAGCCGAATGGAGTCGATAACACACGTGTCTCTGATACGTGATATTGGATGTTGATCGAACCGTCCACATCGTTATCGTTCGTTTGGGATAGTTTGAAAGTTGTTCTTTGCGGTTTCCCCGATTAAATGGTTATTTTAGGAGTTCGTATTGCGGTTTTACTCTAAGTAAAACGACATTTTGGTTCCGGTATTGCCCCTAATGGTAGTGATAACACACAAAATGGCTTTAATGTCATTTTGAAACAATTCAAGGCATAGGTAACTAACCCTAGGGGATAAATTGTTACCGACTAACAGACGGTGACTCTACACTTACTGTTATTACCATAAGTTAATAGTTACGGTTATTATTCGTAGTTTGAAGATTACACAAGCTTTTCACACGAAATTGAGCCTCTCGGATGTGTCAGAAGGCAAAATTAATTTTTTTTGGCAAAAGTTCACGGTTATGAGATTGACTGTTCATTCGTAGAAAATGACATTCACGATTTCCCGTATTTCCGAAAGGTAACAATCACTCCGGTCTTGTTTGTCGAAAATCGAAAATAACAATCGACACTTGATCAAATATTGGCAGTTTCGAACATTCCGTTCGAGAAGAGAAATTATGAATGTTTGATATTTTCTGAATACTTGTCGTAGACACTAGAAGACTAGTGCGAGGATGTATGTGAAAAAGACGGAAACCAATGGATGACAGAATCTTGGAAAATTGAGTCTTCTTGAATGAGAGAGAGAGAGAGAGAGAGAGAGAGAGAGAGAGAGAGAGAGAGAGAGAGAGAGAGAGAGAGAGAGAGAGAGGAAAAAAATAGAAGCTTCTGAGAATTTTCAATAATAAGCATTGTCTTAGGTTTCTGCAGTGCTGTTTATTTAATATTATTTAATAAGAACATTCCAGAACATTCAACAAGAGTCACAGTGCATTGTCAGTGAATCGACTCGGCTAGTCATATTTTTTTTGCTCATTTCTCATCGTTTGACGACGACCATAACTTTGGTAATCCCCCCAGCGTAAACGAGTAAGTGGTTGAATTATGAATGTTGTGCAGTTTTCATGTAGTGGTGCGATACACGACAATTACATTACACTTTCGACTGGTGAATTTTGACCTTCGCTTTAACGGGCCAAACAAAGATATCGTTCCCACTAGATTTTAAGAGTCGGTCACAATGGAATAAGAAACCTGTACCCGAGTTCCAAGGTCTTGTAAAATTAGGATACCGTCAAGATGAATCATGACCCTAGAGTGAGCACCGTGATTCTGTCCATTTTCGCCCTTTTCTACTAGACATCCGGTAATTTGCTAAAAAGAACCTAACCCAAACGGTTCAGCTTGGCTGCTTTCAATGAGTCTCTGTCCAAATCCTTCACACACACACGCAGAGAGAGAGAGACACTTTTGTCTTATTTGTTGATGAGCGCAGATGGAATTAAAAGCTTGAGACATACTTTTCCACTACTAATTACTTACTACTCTTCTTCGGATTGCTTTGTGTTGTGACGTGCATTACGTTTATGAATCATTCGGTTTTGTTTGTCGCGAACTCGTAAGTCGGAGTGACGTTTTATTTTGAGAATAATAAATTGTTCATCATTGGTACCGTGAAGGGAAGACAATGTCACCAGCAGCAGTTGTGGTGGAGTGTAATGAGAAAGTACACGAGGTGACTTGGGTGCTGCACCATTTCAAATAAAAGCGCCTGCGTGATGCTTTTAATAACTTCACAAAAGTCTCATTCACCTTGTGGAGTTTTCTTCTGCTGTTGTTGTTGTCGCTGCTGCTGCCGTTTTTAAATTCGAATCAGTCGGCAGCCGTTTACCACATTGGACACCTCCCAAATATTTCTAAATTCCAAGGGTCGGAAATTTTGTAATTTCGTTTTTTCCAAGTTCTAGAAATGCGTTTAGAAAAATACGCGCGCGTGTTTGTCTGTTTATACGCTATGGAGAAGTGATTTGACTTTGTTATATACGGTACCTACGAATCATATATATATATATATATATATCTGAGTAGTGGTGGTTGTGTAACAGAAACGATATATAGTTTTCACAAGACCTGTTGGAATTTAATTTTTTGTGAATAAAGGCTTCTTTATTAAAGGCTTTGAATACTTTAATTATTAAAAAGTAAATGTTTGAGTTTTACAAAACCAAAAGTAAGATTTTGAGGGGGCGGTTCAATCCAGAATTAATCACCGGTCAGTTTCCTAATTTGGAAATTTAACATTTCAGGTGGACTCCAATGAGACTGCTAAAATCCAAATTGGAGAAGGTGAACACCTTCAGGGATCAGAAGTATGAAAAAATAAAGAAACAATTGACCGAGCAAGGATGCATCTTTACCGATTTGACGTTTCCACCATCGGTGGCATCACTTGGTACCAACTCGTCGAACACTCCTTCGGCCATCGAATGGAAGAGACCGAAGGTATTTCTTCCCACCGCTAACACATTTGTTAATTTTGTATGAATTTAAACACCCCCACCCCCTGATGGTTTCTTTCTTTCAGGAATTAAGCGACGCACCCCGATTGTTCGGGTACAATTCCTTCACAACCAAAGTCAAACCGGGAGAACTCAGCAGTAATTGGATGGTGTCGGCCTTCCGAATACTCTCGGGAGTTAGAGAACTCTGTTACAAGGTGAGTACACAAAAAGGATGTAGCCATACGAAAAAGATTAGCTTAAGTAAGTTGACTCTGGTGAATTTCACCAAGGTAAAATAGTTTTCACGGGAGTACACAAATGATGAAGTACTCATTAAGCAAAGTTGTTTGCCTTTGGGTTTCATTACACCTGTTCAAGTAAGAAGTGAACGACGACACCGAATAATAAAAACCAGGCGGTCATTTAATGGCAAACAATGAGAGCCCTTCAAACGGTTTATTTGAATACAAAGAAATCCCAGCTGAGTAATGTTTTTCTCATCCTTCAAAACGGGCTCACACACACACACACACACACACTCAAAGAGCAGTTTCTAATTGTGTTCTATTTTAATTCAATTTCAGATAGTCGTCAACTATCCGGACCAAGAATGGGATTCGGAGTCCGAGGAAAAGTACACGGGGATATTTCACTTTCGGTTTTGGAGATTCGGGCAGTGGGTCGACGTCGTCATAGACGACATGCTGCCTACAATAGATGGAAAACTAGTCTTCACGCATTCCCATTCCAAAGATGAATTTTGGGTTTCGTTAGTCGAAAAGGCTTATGCTAAGTAAGTGATTGATAATATTGGTTAGATGAATTAATACAATTGTGTGGAAATTTGAAATAAGTATGTAGGAAGGTGAACGTCGTACTGTGATGTGGAAACATATACCGATTATATATTGGTAGTTAGGTATATATTGGTGTAATAATAGTTAGGTATATAAATATGGTATGTTAGCCGAAACAAAAAGAACACTAATGGTAATTTAGCTGTATCCATATGTTTAATTATTATTATAAATTAATTAGTAAAATTTCTATACAATATCTACTTAAATTATGTGTACTGCAAGAGAATGTATATGTATATTTGTATATGAATAATGTGTATAACGTATATGAAGAGTACTTACTAAATGCCTTTCTCGTGGCGTCTGTAGTTTGAGTGAGTTTCATTTCTACATGTCCAAGGATGTCGTCAATGTTAGAATAATCTATTGTTGATCACTACAACTTGAAATACATTTGTTAATACGACAGATTGCACTAAATTTTGAGTATAGATGTAGAAGTTCTGCAGCCTTTAGTAGAAGTGATGAAAATGATGGGTAGGGGGTGACGTGTGAGCATAATAAAAGACTGAAAGTTTCTACATAGTATTACATAAAGATTTTTATTTATTTCTCCGATATACAATACATAGCGCGTCACCACTTATACACAACCTGTATGCTTATATATAAATGTGTGAATCACTGTCTCCTGTACATGATAGTTCGTCTCTTTTATCACAGACTTCTTGGATCTTATGATCATCTCGAAGAAGGTCACATATCGGATGCCTTGGTCGACATGACGGGTGGCGTATCCGAAATAATCGACTTGAAATCGAGAGAATACGACAGCAGCGATGACATGAGGTCGGAACTTTTGCATTTGCTGACGAGCGAAATGGCAAATCATTCCATTATGTGCGCTTCTATAGTGGTGAGTAACTTTTTCATACAGTTTTTTTTTTCGTTAAATGTCGCACGCCTCGATTTGTACACGGTCAAGAACAATTTCTAGTCTTACGAAGTACTGGACTACAATTTATTAAACGAAGGTAGAGGGCATGGAAATTCTTCGCGGTTCAGGTTTGCACAGTCAGGACGATTGGAAATTTAAGAAAAGTAATGGGTTCCTACGGTTCATGCTTGTTAGTCATCGTCTACGTTTACATAGAACATAAGTTACAGTTTGGAATTATTATTAAGTAGTGAAACACGTGCTCCCGTACAGCGCTATATACGATTTTCAATAGTTGGTTGTGTCCTTCGATCCAACTTCCCACGCATCTCCGATTCAATTTACATTAACTAAAATTAATTTGTATTCAATGACAGCATGAAGAATGTTCGAGCACTCTAAACCGACCTCAGGAATAGTAATAGATTTTAGTCAAAAGCGTCAATTAATTTTATTTGAGCTTTTTTTTCAAATGTTATTCAGGAAGCGACTCATCAATTACATCATTGAGCATCTCATTAGGAAATCAATGACAAAGTGTATCTCTTGTTAAACGAAAAACATTACATTATAATATATAATTATATATATTATTAGAAAATATGAACACACTACGCGACACAGTCGAATTTCTCTTTTTGGGGTCGACAATTGTTTTGCGACAATGTCAGTCTCTTTTAATCGATGGAAAACATTTACACTTGACTATATAAGAAATTTGAATTTGTGGAACGGAGTTAAGTGCGAACTTGTTAACTCTGATTGAACACTTGAACCTCTTTAAGAAAATAAGTTTTAGAAAAATAGTTAATGTGTTTAAATCATTATATCGCGGGAAATTATTCACTCCAAACTACTGTCGGTGAATAAAATGTTGACGTGGAAATTTAGAAGAGAGATGAGTTCAATGGTGAGAATCCGACCTTTGATATTATTCTACAAATTTATAGCGAATACCAGAGAAGAACTCTAGGAAAAGCAATCGAGGCAAGTTTTAAACTTAATAGTTAAATAATTGTTAATAATGAGTGTAGGGAAGAATTTAGAACAGATACAATTTTACTGTGGTGCTCTCAAGAAAATAGTTTAAGCCTTTTGGTGACGCCCAGTTGATTTATGGAATTAGAGAGGCGTTCCACTCAGGTAGGATTATATAGGGAAGACCTCGGTGAACATCAAAATTTTTTATAACAAAAATAAAATATACCAGCCTTTGATGTTAAGGAAATAGTATTCACAAAAACTAATTGTATATAAAATTTGAGGTGAAGCGGTTGGCAGGCTATTAAATTTATGGTTATCGAATTTGATAGTTTTGAATTGTTCATTTCTCGAATAGTTTTGAAATATTGCACTGCGAGAAGTATAAACGTGTAAAGTAAGGCGTTCCCTACAAATTGTACTGGCCCGCCTCTTTTTCCATTAATACTTTTAATAGTTCTTGTAAAGGTGAAGAAATGAACTACCTGATGGTCTACTTCATGAATTTTGTTGTTGATATGGCATGTTATTTAACCGGAGAATATATTCGGTTTTAAAAGACTGGCGTACGTGACGGGTGGAAGACGATGTAAACTCCCAAGCAAACACATGCAGTGGTTGAGGTGAAAATTTTCGATTTCTAAATCCTTGTCTACAATGCCAATTTATTCAGTTGTATTTAAGAAAGGGTACCAGTCGTTTACGTATTTGAAAACCCGGGCGTGCTTCCCTCTGAGCGACAATGGAAAGAAAAGGTAAATCAAAGGACGAAACGTTTGGATGTTTCTCTGGCGATTGCTACGGTTCGGTACTCCGTCAAAATCACTCGATTAAAAAATAAATAAATTGGTCGTATTGTTTCGCGTCACTCGCGACGCTTTACTAAATATCCTATTCCCTATCAATAATAATAAATCATCCATCGTAACGTAACAGTTAAACTTTGAATAAAGCAAACAGTATTCGTGTCCCGCCGAAACGTATCATAAACTTTTCAACAGATCAATAGTATCTATATTTATATATATATGTATCATTCCTTTCCTAAATACAATTAACTTTCGTATATATTTATGTATAAATAATCAAATAAATATTTACATATTTTGCACTTTTTATACATAATTCAAATATATAATTTATCGTTTCTCACTTCGTAAAATCAATAATGAAAACATATTTACAGTTAGTGTTAACTCTTAAACTTTTTATTATTACGGAATTAATTAAAGGATGCGTTTTAAATAACCTCTAACATAAAATAACTACCTCTTTAAACTATGTAGAACTCTCTGTGGGAATTGACCCGACGCGGGTAACCATTAGTTAATTTAATAGAATTGTTCACTTCGTCAGTGCAATAGTTTTCAGGTAAAATGCAAGTTTTATACATGAGTATTAGTCTGTTTAACAAACTCTGCCTCGTTTATTCGAAAACTATATACGAAATGAGTTGTGTAAAAGAAAATAAAACTTCATATTTTTCGGATTTTGTTTTCGGGAATTTTGAATTGTCTGGTTGATGAGTGGAAATTGCTTTCTAGTTGATACTTAAAGAGTAAGCTAATCCTGTACTGTTTGTGTCTGAAATGCTGTACATGTAGAGCTTGTAACAAGCATTCGGGAGTTGCAGGTACTCAGGAGTACCTTCTCTCCTCTCGGCTTTTTTAAGCTTCCTGTAAAAGTCGATGAGCACCGAATTTCAGTCCTTTAATTTGATTAAATCAATCAATCATCGAATCGGCAGTGAACAACGGTTCAAATCACTGTTTAATTGTATATATACAACTAGAGCAGACTCAGTGTTGTTGTTATTCCCCGGACGAAAAGTCTTAATTTGTGTAAATATCTTGAGTCGGAGGCTTAAGTATGAGAAAGTAGAGTCCCATCGAGAGAATACTGAGAATCATCGAAGTGATTACGAAGAAGAAAGCGTAGAGAAACCACCAGCTGCTCCAGTCGGCGAAGAAGTACCAGGCCACACTCGAGAGGGTGTTCTCGACAATGCCGACGATGACGAAGAGCAGGGTGAAGGTGTTCGGGTTCGTGAACCTCGTTCGGATTTCGACGAAGCAGAAAAGGTAGACGAAGCCGAGACCGAGTCGGAGTAGCTTAGTGGAAGATTCTTTGGACTTTTCGCAGTTGAACAAGTAGGACACCATTCCGAAGTAGTGGAGTAGAAAAACAATTATGAAAACCCAGGGGTAGAAGAAGGCGAAAGTGGCCATGGCCAGGACTCTGGCTGTTATGAAGAGGAACCACCAGATGAATCCGATGAACTTGCCGAGGAAATCGTCTTCGACGAGACCCTCGACTTTCCACTTTCTCGTGGGCAGAGGAATCGGTTGGAAATCCTTCGATGAGAGTTCTTTTCCGTGGGTCGGAGTGTCGTCTATGAGAGGCTCCCTAGAGAGATGCTCCTCTAAAGGTTTTTCTATTGTTGGCGATTGATCAGCAGAAGGACTTGCCGTTTTCATTTTGGCTTCGACCTCGGTCGATTGGTCCATCAATGATTGATCCCTCGTCTTGTTCTCGGACTCGTTTTCCCTGTCCTCGTTTTCCTCATCCAGGGGAATGTCGAATGGATACGGCAAGGGCGGAGGTGGCGCGTCCGGAAGAGATGAAGCAGGCGACGCAGAATTGGCACGTTCAGCTTCCGACGGCAGATCTTCTAGTGGGTCCTTGTCTTTCATGGGAGACTTTCCCTCAGACACGTAAATACTGGACCGTATGTTGAGTGGTTCGCCTTCGATGCATCCGTCGTATTCCTTTTGAAGTTCTTCGGGCAATTCATCTCCACTTGCCTTTATGAGCTTTGCCCGGATTTGCGGGGGAAGCGGTGGAAGTGACAGTATGGCCGATTGAGGCACCCCCTTGGGTAATTGCGGTTGCTTCGGTGATGGCGGCAAATCCTCCTCGGGTTCGTCAACAGTCGGAGACTTTTCGGCCAACGTATCTGCGGTTATTTGACTTTCAATTGTAGTCATCAGAGACATTTTCGATTTCAGTCCTGATTTTTCAGACTCGCCGTTGGATACTTCCCAGGGCGTTCGTCTACCGGCCAGACGTTGGCTTTCGAATCTCATGTAAAGGGAAGCGGCGATGGCGGCTGATGCTATCGAGGTGGTTATGCTTAAAAATTGTATGACACCTGGAATGGAATGATTATATTTGTCTAACAAGAAGCGACATGGAGGATATCGTTGTGTGCACGGATGTTCACTCACCGGTTCGTTCATGCGGAATCTTAAACGAAGCCAAAATGTAGGTTTGAAGGAAAGCCTGAGGAAGAGCCTGTAGGAGAGCTTGAAGAAGGAGGTACAGTTCCGAATGTGATGGTTTGGCAGCCTCCAGCAAGGCCTGCTCTTTTTCCAAGTCCTGGCAGAGTAGAGCCTCCAAACTCCAAAATAGTTTTCCAGCAAATCTAAAATGGAATGTCAATTAGACCTGGTCGTTTCCGTTACATCTTAATATAGAGTACCTGTCCCGGACGATCGATTTACCTGTGTATGGCGTGCACGGGAAACAATATCATGAGTCCGACATTTTTTAAAACCCAACACACTTTTTTCGAAGTCTTCTTGTCCGATTCCGGCCACTTTGACGCGTCCATCATGGTCAGTATGAAGTGAACCACCGAGGGAGAGTACATGAGTATCACCGTTAGGGAGCCAGCAAAGCATCTGTCCTCGGCGAAGTGTCTCTCGACCAGTGCTATGTCGGTGGCCACGTCCGCTATGTAGACGATGCAACAGAAAACGGTCGGCAGGAGAAAGATAAACCAAATCTTTTGATTTATCGTCAGGGGTGGTGTGTACCGGTCGACGCCCTTCCTCTGTCCATTCTTATAATCCAAATCGGCTCCCATTTTTGTATTTGTCTGGCGATTTCACTTGGGTTACTTCAAGTTTTCATTGAAGGTTGACTGCTCACGGTTGAGATTTCACTACATGTGGAACGCATTATCCGAACTGTCGCTCCGGGATAGTTTCAACTCGTTGTTCTGTAGCAACGCGAACAAGACCTGAAAGTTAAAAGTTAGCCAAATCAATAACGTTGCTTACAAATAATATTTTGTTGTTAGTTAGCGAATCCGCTTTGCCGTCAAGCCACCAAAATGTTAACATAAAACAATAAGTAAGGCCTGCTTATGATTAGACAAACGGTCGGTACGTGAGCGGCGTTTTCATATATCCTCGAAACTTGATATATTACGTCAAGCAGATCTTCAATCAAAAGTATATATAATAAAATTTTCACAGCAACACGTGCTTCTGTCAACCACTTGACGTCGTACCTAAAGTTGCGCTTCTACTGATCTGTGATCACTCGATTTTGGTTGTGGACGTGACGACGAACGCGCTGACACCACCGAACGTATAAAAAAGGTGTACTTCCGTCTAACCGAACCGAAAAGCGACTGTGCAGTCGAACGCATGTTTTCGACCGATATAAGGCGAACGCCCAGATGGAATTTGAAAGAACAAAAATAGCCAAAGTCTAGACTGGGGTCCCGTTCACCATAAATCGTTTCTTCTTTACGTGATCTTCATCCGGTAGGAAACGGCTTAAATAGGATGACATGATTGAATGAAGCAATCCGAAATTGTCACTGAATCTAAGACGAGTCCTCCCCCCGTGAAATAGTCGAAACTGGGCGACGGTGAAGCTCGAAATCATCGCTTGGTTAATTAAGTGGATGTGCCGATACCGAAACCGCCGGTGAATGATTGAGTGATTGATTGATCGATCACCCACCGATCGGGGACTCATTCCCCGGAAACGAAACCAAAAAACCGTTCGGTGTTTAGACAAGACAGATAAAACTAGAAAAGTGTTTTACCTATGAGAGAGAGAGAGAGAGAGATTACTGTGATTCTTTAAAGTTGATAGCGGTTGTGCACACAAACACACATACACACGCACAAACACGTCTGGTTGAATGAGAGGCTTTGAATCAATTGAACGAGAGTGAATTATTAATCGTCGAGTTTGTATTTCAGTCAGAGACTGAATTCAGTCACATACGAACCTCTGACGGAAAATTTGCGCTTTCGTATTTGGTCACATCACTCCCGAGGGCTTGGCGAAAAACTAAAAACCACCACGAGAAACTAGTTGAATTTTGTAGTTCTGCAGTAGAACACTCGACGGTTCGGATACCGTTTAAATTTTAAACGGCCGACAAAAATGGCTGCATTGTTTCGGACAATTCAATTAGAATATTTATACGTAACCACCGAAAAAGGGGAGTCCCTTATAGAGTTAGATTTCTGATCTACTTCTAGTTAATTGACTTACAAAGGGACCAGGATTCCGAATAGAAACACCTGTAGGTAAAGTACCGGACACCACTGACCCAGCGGGTAGGAATGAGGTTATTATTCAGTAGAAATTCGTTTATACAAACTCTAATACGTAAATACCATTTAAAATGTATCTTAATATACATATAATACAATATAAAGACTCGTACTACGATACCAATAAGACTAAACACAACTACTGTAGATATGTATTGATACGTGTTGAGGTTATTTACGTATGTTATTTAGGATTTTTATTTAAGCAATAACTTATGTTAGTAGTGTTTATTAACCGAACTTAACGTACTTGTACTTCATTTGAGATGCTCGACACAGGGTCACAACCATCCAACGCGTTACGTTGCTCACATAAACAAAGACCATTCATCGTGCACTCTCTTTGCGAACTGAAATTCAAACGGATTTTTTATCAACAATGTTGCCAACCACGTTCTGTCGCCATTGCGACGCCTTTTGTCAACAATCGGAACATCCACTGTGTCCATCTAGAAAGTTGTCGTTGGAGATGACGACACTTGCCGACACTTTCGACACTTTCCAAGGGCCCCGCCTGGGGGTCAAGCTGGAAGATTCGCGAGAAAAGTCGCATAAATCACAGTCTAGTTGACTGGTTATGTGACCGTGAAACATCCGTTTAATTAGAATGATAGTTGAAACTTGTCCGATTTTAAGAAGTTGTGAAAAGTCCATGTTGGATGTTTATTATATTTCATCGACCGTGACACATCAATCCAATTGTTAAACGCTTGTTTAACTGACTTATGTATGGTTATTTGTCTCGACTACTGATGATGTCGTGGTTGATGACGATGTGTACCAAGTGATAGTTTCTTAACTTAATGGAGACCTTAGAGTTGTGATAAACAATGTCAGGGACGATATTGTGGTAGCTGCTTAAGCCATTTTATCTGTTTACTTTGTACTAATAAATTGATTTACATGCAGAATTTATTAAAGATAATTTATTTATTTTCATACAGTTACATAAGAATGCCCAACAGTTGTGATGAATGTCAGGGACGTTTCTCTGGTAGCTATTTTACTATTCTTCCAATACTATTAGATCTTTCTTTACATCGGATTTATTAAAGATTATTTGTTTAATTTTTTGGAGTTAGATGCATGAAATCACTTCCACTATTCAGTGCCAGTAGTAGCGGTGCTTTAGGGTAACCTGAAGTGGATAGTCGTATCTGTGCCGTAACAATCTGAAGGTTCTTGGATGTTCGAGTCTTTAAATTTAAACTTTCATACCTCTGCTGTGTACCTACTTCTAAATCAAATTCTAAACTTCCAATTTTGTAATTGTAATTAACAAGCCCCCGAACTGCACCTGCCAGCAGCAATTTTCAGCTATATTACATACGTACACGGAGAGAATCTAGAGAAGTACTACAACTCAAAAACGTCAGCCACGCTATAAACCTGTCCACATGTCGTACAATTATATATACTGGTTGCTTATGGTTAGTGTCACGTGTATACACAAAACTATCCAGTAGCGTTCCTCACTATTCTCTCCACTTCTCTTGTTGACAGGACTGTCAGAGATCGTATGTGTGTCACTCGAGTTTTGGTGGAATGCCAAAGCCTTCCGTTTTATTGCTAGAGAAAAAATAAAATCTATGAAACCGATGAAAGGAAACGGTGACGACGACACTCCATAGAAATTCCAAAATAGATAGAATCGTTTCCGGCGTGCTCTTGGAATTGATAATTGTTTTAAAATTATTCCCGGCGCGTATTGTTCACGCGACGTTACTCGTCTATTTTGGTTCACCGTATCGGTGTCGAGTAGGACAAACCGACATAAATAAATTAATAATAAATCTATAAGAAATAAATAAACCGCGACGGACACACATTCCTATTTTGATACATTTAGGGGAATTTATGTATCGATTTGTGAACATACAGTTACCTATGCAATACTGCGTTCATCTTACACTTAATTATTTTACTAAAAATTAATTGAGTCATACATAAAACATAAAACTCATTTGTAGTAGGTTAATGTGTTGAACGTGCTTGGAACACGGCTACTTATGGTGGAGTAAAATTTACTATTATTTACTATTATTAAGCTATGAATAATTACATATTGTTTGATTCTGGCTATTGTTGTAATCAATTTATTTGTACATTATTGTATATGTACATTTATATGTTACTATACATTTAGATTATTATTTACGTATTTTTCTATTAATTTTTTTTAATTTAATTATTTAAGTCTATTTTTTTAGGTAGCTTATTTATTTTCCATTCGATTTATTAAAGTGTATGTTTTTATTATTTTCAGGCTTACACTCAGGATGAATTAGGACAACGTACCGAATTCGGCTTGAAACGTGGACAAGCCTACCACATAACGTCTATTAAGAAAATACATTTAGGAGATATGAAAATTAGGAATTTATTTAAGTAAGCTTGTAACTTTTGGTACTTTCGCGTAGGTTGATGGTTGTTGTTGATGTTTGGCGTGTGCCGTCCTGTTCTTGTCCTTCAGCATGCCCTGACATTTCTCGTGGTAAAGTTTAACCCGGCAAATGTCACGCACAGGTTAATATTCAATTATTACCCCGTTCCTACCCATATTTAGGTTCTTATGCTGCTACGTAGTGCAGCTCTTAGAGTAGGCCATCTCAATGTGTTTAGTCCTACACCTCCGCTCTATGCAATTGTGCATCTGGTTATTGTTTGATTTCAGGGGTAGGGAAAAAGTAGCGATGGTCAGACTGAGAGATACGGGGGTGAAGAAATCAGTCGAGAACAGTCCGAACAAAAGCATAACGTCCAGTACGGAATGCGACGGCTACGCGTATTCGACATCACATCTGACCAAACTCCT
The DNA here is from genome assembly GCA_037055365.1 of Polyplax serrata. Lineage (NCBI taxonomy): Eukaryota > Metazoa > Arthropoda > Insecta > Psocodea > Polyplacidae > Polyplax > Polyplax serrata. Next base: position 7,696,980 of record JAWJWE010000038.1, on the reverse strand, counting down.
GTCGAAAAATCCTGTTTGGGCCAAAATGAGAGAGTCAGAGAAGGAGAGACTCGGCCTTCACACAGACTACGACGGAGAGTTCTGGTGAGTTTCGAATAAAATCAAAGGCTGTGCTTCGGTAGTTCTAGAATGTTCGACAAACGACGGCTCTACTTTCAGGATGCCTTTCGAAGACTTCGTCGTAAATCTGGAAGAACTCGCCATAGTTCGACTCTTCAACAACAATCTCTTCGCCAGGGGTAGGCGATGGTACGAGTCGAGCGTGAGGGGAGCCTGGACGATCGGTGACAGGGGCAGTTTGTCGGATCGCTCCGGGGGCGGTAACACGAATTCGGAGACCTTCCTGAGAAATCCGCAGTACCTGTTTCAAGTGGACAACGAGGAAGAAGAACTGACGTTTCAGATGTTGCAGTGGGATGGTGTGGAACCTGCGACGCCCCTGAGCAACGCACAAAACCTTCGTCCGCGCCACTGTACCTTACTCATAGGATTCACAATAATCAAGGTGGAGACGAATAGGAAGTATCGACTTCACAAAATCATGTCTTTCTGTCAACTCCTTGTCTCGTTGGATCACCAGCGAAAGAGAGAGCTCTACTACAGAGGTTTCTTTCCTAAGGGAAGATATTTATTGGTTCCTACTACCTATAAGCCCGGCGCCGAGGGCAATTTCTTAATTAGATTGTTTTCTCAGGGAGATGTGAAACTATGGTGAGTAGATGAAAGAATGAGAACTATTTATATAAGGCGCGATTGATAGTTCACGTAGAATCAAAGCAACTTACAGCTCAACATTGAACTTATGTATATAGCATTATTAGTTCACCCTACAGCATTATTTTTTTTTAAATTCAACTCCTGTAGATTCTGTTGAATGGTTCCTGCCAGGCCCAACAGCGGACAACAGGACTAAACTCCTGTTGTATCGAAGTCCAACTTCCAGCGGTTGTTTCAACAAACCACTTGATTGGTCTTAGACGTTTTCACTTCTTTGTTTATTTACTGTCAGTCTCGTACAATCAATCGATTTTGGTTTATTGATGAAATTCAGTTGGCCAGGACCGAGAGTTTCCTACAGCTCTCCCTCTCTCTTCATCTCTAACTATCTCTCTCTCTCTCTTTCACACAGGGAAATTCAACGGGATGTGCCCAATAGAAGTCACACGTTTTCATGTTTATCTAGTCCGGCAATTTGGGTCACAGTCATATCGGTAAAGGGCGCCGTCGGCTTGGGATCCGCTAGAAACGTCTATTGCCTATTAAAGTGCGAAAATCAAAAAGTCAAAAGTCAAATTTCTAAAAGCGATAAAGAAATAGAATGGTCCGACGTGTTCGTTTTCTACAGGAAATATCCGGAGAGGCCGATCGTCGTCAAGGTAATGTTCGAGCCGGGTTCCAGAACTTGCTGTTGTTCTGCAGTCGAATTTTCTTCAGATCTGATGACACTAGACACGAGTACTTTTTTCTTGGTATTAGATCATAAAGAAATAAATTTTCAAAAAAAAGACTGAAGAGTTCAAATATTAAAATACTTCGGTTATTTTCTTTTTTAATTAATTAATTATTGAGTTGTACTGTTTGGTTTTGTAATATCTGCTCTGACGAAGAATTATTTGCGCCACTACAAAGTAGGGAGTGTGAGGGAAGTAAAACTCCTACACTTGGCTATGATTTAAAATTTTTTAGTTCTCTAGAAGAGGACACAAACTATCAAGAAGTTCCACGGTAGCTCTCACTGTTGTGACTTAATTTAAGTTTGTACTTGAACTTATTAAAACCAGATATTTTGGTTGTGTAAGCTTCCGAAACTCGCAGAGATAAAAGAAAAGAAAGAGAGCGGTAGTTAAACGAAAAAGATTAACAAAACCATTAAAAATTCCACTAATTAATAGTTGGCCGTTCGTGTGCAGCGAACAGATTCGAGCGATCGGTTCGAACTTAACGATCGGTTTATCGTTTCCCCGTTTTTTTGTTCCCACTTTATTGGAAAATACTTTAATTTTTAATGATTCCTGTTGCAGGTCTACAGTCATAACATGTTCCTCAGAGACAAGTTCATCGGGTGGACTGAACTGCCCGCGTCCGTAAACCACAGTTCGTCACAGCTGGAGGCGACTCTCCTCAGGAAAGACAATAATCTAATTGAGAATGCAATTATCAAATTAGAGGTCCTCACGGAAGACAATCTCATGGCGATCTGAGCGATCTAACGGAGGATATACATGTGTGTGTGTGTGGGATGGAAAGAGAGAGAGAGAGTACACAAGGGAGAGAGAGACTGTAAAAATCCAGTAGGAAGCGTTACCAAAGTTTTCATAGATTAGTTTTTGTAAATAACTCCATTTTAGTTTCTATTTAAATTTAATCGCCAGAAAGACACATTCGCGGAGATGTCACAAAGTTTCCTGTTAGTATTAAGCAGTAGATAAAAAAGACTAAATGGCATTTAATCTACCACCTTTAGTTTAATAAACTTTCCTGGAGAACTCTTCCGGCACTCGCGAGCTTGTAATTGAAGTGGCCTTCAACGGTGTTATTGAGTAATAACACTTGTAGTGTGGTTTACTGTGGCTTCGTAGGAAAGCAAAACTTACTAAAGCAACACTAAAGCATTTGCAGCACGCGTAGTCAGAGGTGAGACATTAATAATCGTCTAATCAGATTTATTTTGTCTTACGGAAAGCTCAATGTACAAAAAAATGTGATTGTTAATTGAATTTAATAAAACTTTGTTAGTTGTTATCGTACACGTGTTTTTTGACTAGTTGAGCAACGCTAAGAAACTGTTTAATAGAGTTTAAAAACGGATATTAAAAATTAAATTAACTTCGAGTAGATTTCAAGATTCAAGAGTTATGTTTAGGCCGAAGTACACTTGGAGTTATGAAAAGAGCACGGACTGCATTAATAAATGAACAAGAGGTCACGACGAGCACCCGATGTTCCACTAAAATTGTTATGAGTAAATGGCACATAAAATTAACCACTCCATAAGGAGGTTTAAGAAGGGAATAAATACTTATCTCGGACGTGCCGTTACAAAGTAATGTTTCATAACTAAATTATTAAATCCGACCGATCCGTTTATATACATAATAAACACGTGACTGGGGGTCTACTTCCGCTGGCATTGATTTGTCAATTAAATACACTTGGAATTTAGCTTAACTACAATTTTGTCCGACTAAAATGTAAAAATCACGCGGTTCTTTGTAAATTTATGTACATAAATTGCCTGTACAGAAAACGTCTGTAAATTTCGATTTGATCGAATGGAACGCTCACTCGCTACGTAAAAATGTCTTAGTACGGGGAATGTTCTCCCTCGAGACGCTTCCACATCGTTAATTGATTAGTTCTATTATGTAAATGGTTTTACATAATACTATTGATAATAATAAAACAGGGAAACTCTCTTCTCTGTATCGGGTTAACCGGAAGTTCGAGCTTTATTTTTACATAATTGACAGAAAAAAGACACAAGTTTTGCATGAAAGTGTCCGACATTACACAAAATAAATTAAAACGATTATTAAACCGATTTATTTGACTGCTTGTTTATTTTTTTATGACTACTCAACAACTCCTATTAAATATCTATTGACAGCAAAACATTTCCTCTGTACTAAAATTTGAAAATATAGTAGGTCACGTAGTTGTACAGGGCAAGCGCTTCACACCATTCCTTCAATATATATTACTTAGGTAAATAAACTATAATAATATTCAGGGAATATAAATTTTATATATGGAATTATATAAAGAATTCAATGATATGATCAGTTTATACAGAAGCCGTCAGGTATTCTGACTACAATTTAAATATTTTTTATATATTGCGGTACAAACAAAAGTTTTCAAAAAGTGGATCTGTCATCAGCAATAGGGTAGATTGCTACATATACTATAAAATATACTATATTAAATATATAATGAAACGTTTTGCACATTGCACAAGAAGTTTGACCAACCAAGTAATTATACAACCAAGTTGTATAATTAACTTCCTGACAGTTTATTTTCGTATATAGTCAGTTGTACATATTTGTACATGTGTTGACAAAACTATTTATATATGTATCCAGCCATGTCCTACTTTTACATAAGTACTCCACATGCACTCCACTTGTTATTTTTGTAACTTTTGTACTTTTACCTCTTTCGTAAGTTCTCTGCGGTACAGTTCTGTATCAGCGTTTTAAGTTTATCGTTCTACGTTAGGCTTCGAAACAATTTCAAGTGATTTGAATTGAAAGCTTTTACCCGGAGCCACGTGTTGTTTAAACTTACGTAAATTCCGCCATGGAATCCGCACATTGTGTCGGTGTCTGACGTAATTCCGATTATGTTGAGAGTTTCCGACAAGTAAAAGCATTTTTTTTTCTTTTTCACGGAAAAGCTATTAACCGTTCGATACAAACGCACGTGTGAAAACGATAATTCAAGAGCTTTAACACCGAAACGAAGTTCTCTCAGATTATTCACTGGTTACGACTTGTTTTCCCCCTGTGGTGGACTAATAGCGGCCAGCCCATGCACAAGCTCTCTCTGTATATTATAATTTAAGTATACTGTACGGTGTACAACGATTCCTATTATTTTCAGGAGTGAGGAATATATATTTTTTACTATCTCCACCTCTTTAATAAGTTAGAATTAATACTCCGGAGTTATACATAGTTATAATTTCCTTCACCTTCGCACTTTCTTTTCGGTACCTACCACCTTAATCTCTAGCTATTGTATAACATATATATGTATACTATAATTAGTATAAAAGTTAAGTGGTCATCTGGAAGCAAGGTTACCACCATTGTTTGATTGTTTGTTGACTCTTTGCTACGGATATTAGCAAGCTCTGTGTCATCTTCGTGGAGGAAAGTCTTCTGTGCGAAATGGTGCTGTGTCACGAATTTAACAGTTAGGGTTCTTAAAAACTCCGTAATTTAAAACTTGTAGCTCGAATAATAGATACTTTTTAATGAACAGATTCGGTAGTGTTTAATTGATAAATGTACAAGTCTGTTAATGCGAGTCGGAGGACGGGAAGCGAAACGGAACTTTAACTTCACGGTCGGAGAGTAAACTAACTGGTCAACTGGTCTGAATAGTATTGGGTAAACATCGACTGTGGTTACAACGAATAAGAACTTAGGTACCTATGTAAATACCTATGTAAATGCATGTGTTAATATGAGTAAGAAAAACTTCAGTCCACTCGCTGGGAGTTGGATGTTTTCTATATAGGAAATTTTATATGGAGGGAATGCAACGGTAGAAAACTGTTGTTCTAAGCAATCCAGTTTTTGTAGTTCTGTTCATGTGTTTATTTTTTCCCCGGCAAGTTATTGTTCTACACTACAATTCCCGTAGGTTTGACAAAACAGTATCGATCGTACAGTTCCAAATTAAAACTGATAGTTTGAAAATTTTGAGCTGGGTCGCCCGATTTAAAATCGGATAAAAATGTGTTTTCATAGAAAGAAGTAGGTAGTTTCCTAGAAAAACTAGTTGGAGTAAGTAGAAATGTTGGTTACAGAGGTTTGCAGAATGTAAGGGCTGAGTTTAGGTTCGAGAGGTGTACAATTAAGGGCCCAGGCCCTTTGTCAGGTATTTTTGTTTTTGCACGTACCTGGAAGGGCGGGGATTTTCCGACATTTCCCACGGGACCCGTGAAAACATAAACCGAGCTGTTTCGTTTACCTTTTTACGCAATTTTGACTTTCTGGTGTCGTCCAGGTTTCCAGGTTTCCACTACAACTATCATTTCACTACTACGCACTACTAGGCGGCTCTCGCGGGGACATTTAGTCCACTTGTCTTTTCTTTCTCCGCGTCGGGTTCTCGCATTTCGGTGTCGTCGTCCCGTTCGCGGTTTCTTGTACACCACCTGTCCCTGCCTGACCGTCTGAACGAACCCAACCTTTTTCGGGGTCCTCGCCCCGTGCTCACACGCAAAAAAAAAAACGAGAAATGGTGAACTTTACGTTCGACGATTGCTGTTAGATGTCCCGGGTGATTCTCAAACGTCCTTGGACTAGTTCTGGTGCGACTGCCCGACCCGTAAACTGAATCTTTACTCTGTGGCACATGCTCCTGACGGTTTCGACCAGAACCGACTCGTTTCCACCAGGCATTGCTAGATGTCATGGAGTGTTGCTCGCAAATGCGAAACGCTTCGTTAAACCTTCTCCCCCCGCCGAACCGAATCCATTCAAACGATTACTTCGACCTCGAAACAATTAACTTACGGACCGGTCCGATTTTAGACTTTGACGATATAATTGATTGATGTAATTGGTACTGTTGATCTAAGCTTAACTATTAAAACTACTTACTGTACGCATACGTTTCTCGGACACATCACCTACTGTTACAATAACATTGCGCTAATCACAGTGTTATCCTCGCAACAGGACACCATCGCTATTCCGTTTAGGGTAATTCCACAAATATTTTGTGGGATCACGCAGGTCGTGGTGCGATGCACCGACTAGTTGCATAGCTCCCTTCCACTACGACAAACTTATTCTTCAATAAAAGACTGATAATAAACTGTAAAAACATATTAATTACAAAAGACTGGAAGAGATGAAGGTTGATTGACTAAATAGTAATTATGTATTAATTTATGTTTTATTTAAATAATCGTGGATTAAAATTATGGTACAGGCTGGGAGGGTAATAAGATCACTTGACGCACTTACAAATTTTGTGAAAACTCATAGATATTTGAAAATATAGAGATCGGTGGAGGAGCAGTTACCCTCAATACGACATTATGCTATTGGTTTAGAAACTTGATTTAAATTAATAAAAAATTAGAAATTAATTAGATCGAAAGATCAGATCGAAAAAATAAAAATAAAATAATACTGTGTATGTAACGTCCTGCAAAGCAAATCTTCTAGCAGAAGTTTTAAAATTTTTATAAAAGAAATTAACAGACGCAGGTCCTCAGTTCGAGTTAAACTATTATGTAAATAATACAAGTAGTAGTAGCAGCAGGAGTTATAGTAATAATAATAATAAAAACAACAACAACAACAACTCCTAGTACAATAACTACTACTACTAATACAATTATTCCAATAAAAGGGTACACATTTATAATAAGATTAAATATGTACTGTACTACATAAATATTAAATATATACATAGACATAAAAAATAGTAATAGTACGCTGTACGTTTCTAATCAAGTTCTGTATAGTATTGTTTTATTCTACCAATCAAAATATCGGGTACCCACCGTTTAAAGGGAGTAAGGAGGTTCTAAAGTTTAGCTACAGAAAGGAGCGATACGTACGTTGAAGTTGGTACAAAGTATATTAAAACTTTTGACTGTACAAAAGAAATACAAGAGAGGTATGGCAGTGGTGAAGTCGCCTGACAACTGGAACCCCCGCCGAGTCGTTTCATGAGCTTTCCTTCGTTTGACCTTTCGACTATTTTCGATGGTTGAATTTAAAGTTTAAAAAGTGGGAAAGAAGTGAACTTAAGTTGAATCAATTGGTTACGTGACGTGGGCAAGAGTTTGGGCAGCGTCGGTTTGCGACTTTTCCTCATACAAATAACAAAAGTAAAGGTTGGATGACGTGCTGCAGCGATCCTATCTGTTCTAATTCAATTGTAATTACCTCGACTGGTTCAAGTACGTGTTTTGCCGCATCCACAAAACTAGAACCGGTGCTAATTGCCTGTGTAATGGAACACTTTAAATTCAATCACTGTGTGATTCCCACGATAAAAAGGAAAATGTGATGGTATCACTTGTTAAGTACCTGTGTAATTTTCCGGCGCGTTGCGAGCTTTATTTGAGTACTTACGAGTGATCTATGTTCGGATCTATGTTCGGATCTATAATTAGAGTTTTGTACGTTATACTACAAGAAAACTATAAATGAAAGTACACCTATAAATTAAACATACATATATTTTTTGATAGATAATAAATGCTTCAACAGATGCTTGGTCGCGACCTATGTTTACTGAATTATAAAATGAATCTATTGTATTGATAATTTAAATTGTATATTCTTACAATAAATAAATAAAAGTTATGTTCTCGTAGGAATTTAGTATATACAATCTGTTTACTTAATAAAGTAAATCATAGGCTCCAGGCTATGATTGTCAGATGCAAAAATGAACTGATAATATTCTTAAATTAAATATAATCTGTTCATATTAAATAAATAAATAATGTTATGTAAATCTAAAAGTTAATAACGTGTGCCAGCTAAACGTGTTAAGGTTTTCTCGTTATTCTTTATTCTTTTATTCTTTCTTTTTTACATTACACGCACATCTCTTATTCTTCAATTATTACAGATTTTTCTATATGTATAGAACTAAAAACAAACTATTATGTTACTTGTAATAAATAAATGAATATTATATTTTGGGTGCGACATTTGATAGTCGACTACTTGAGTCTTGTTCCAATAATCACGAAGTCATCAACATGTTCATAATGACTGTGGTAAAACGTGCGCCACACCAAACTTAGAGGAACAGAGTTCCTGAATTTTTCCCGCCCCGGGAAGGAATGAGAAAAAAGTAAATGATTGATTGATTGATTATGCGTGAAGCAATTTTTCTATCTGACATTCAGACTTTCCGGGAGAAAAAGTCATCGAAAACCGAATGAAAACTTCAGTGTAGAGAAATGACTGTATAGCAATATCGCGAACGTCTGTCAAGTTGAAATTTTACCTTTGCCTACAACACGATGGAAATTAAATCCTCATTTCACCTTTTGCTACCCTCAAGATAAGAAAAAATTGTTTACATCTTCTCCCACCCGGGGTGGTTGATGACGAGCGTTGTAACCGGTCGGATGAAACATCTGATTTAGAAGTTGAAACTACCGCGTTACCTTAAATTACTTCCTTTGCAGAAGAAAGAAAGAAGTTCAGCTAACTTATTTCAATTAAATTTTATACAAGAAGTTTTTTACCGGTAACTAATTTATAATAAATCGTAAAGTAAATATTGTAAATAACATAAACTAGTAATAAGCAAACAAAACATAAAAAACACATAAAGAATGATTTTATTGTATAAACTTTTGTATCAATAAGTGGGCTTAGTATAACTTTAGAAGAAATTACATAATTATGTGTTCTTATTCTGTTATAGTGCAATACACTTTTAATAAACAGAAAAAACACCGAAGAACGAGGCCAAGATGGCGACGCTGGGAACAAAGCACAGCGCGGGTTGCACCCGTTGTAGTGAATATTTTCGCGTCGTCGATTAAATAATTGCCTGTTATCGATCACCGATTAATTAAATCTCACCGATCAATTCGTCAGGATTGAGTAATACTCGTTAATTTCCCTTCTGCTCGCATTAATCAACGGCCGATCGGGGGGGTTGGAGCCCAGGCAAAAAATAAAAAAAAAATTGTCTTTTTGTGTGTGTGTGTTTTGAACGACGACCGGCCGGGTGACTTTCCCACCGGGTTGTTCCTCTCGGCTCGTTTCGCCCCCGGGGCAAAAATCAAAACGTGTTTTGCATTGATTTTGCTGAAAGTCTTTCGTAACTTTTCCTAAATTCCCTCCGACGGATGTTGTAAAGTTCGACTGATGTTAATGTTATTCAAATTTGTTTGTCGGGAGAGAGTAAACTCTCGAGGCTGTCAATAAGTAGCACTCTCTCTCTCTCTCTCTCTCTCTCTCTCTCTCTCAAATCGAGTTGAAGTTTTGAAATTTTTAACGAGTATTAAAGTTAAGAATGAATTCTTAATAGAATTAAGTAAGGAATTTTCAACTAGGAGGTGAAGAACTCGGAAAACAGGAAAAAGAATGACGGAGGCAATCGCTGAAGCGTCGTTCTATACATAACTTACATAATTTTATTAAAAATTCGCCTACGTATAAACTTTTGAGTCGTATTACTACAATTGTATTCCATTACAAGGGTTAGACTTTCAGCCATTATACTATAAGAGAAGTTTCACCGTTCTCTCACGAAGTTCTGCAGGGTTCTGGCAAGCGGTTGTACAGTTGTTCTCTTCGAGTTACGTTAAGTTTCGTAGTAAAAATGCGGTCACCTCAACCTGTTACGTGGTTTATAGTTCTACCCTACAGAAACGTGTGAAATGAATCTCTGTAGAAATCACTTAACATTCACCAGAACGTGTAACAAATAATTAAATCTCGAGTGGAGTCTATTTAGCAGTTTCTAAAATTCATACACTTCCTCTTTGTAGTGTAACGTCTCGGAGAATTTATCAAAAAGCATTTTAATTAATTAGCAACGCTCAAATTGTAATAATTTAATTGACCTGATTTTAATGAACATGACAACATCATTTACCACGGACAAGTGTTCTAATTGGGCATGGCGCTTATATTATATAATCACGTGTTCATTATCCGCAGAAATATACTAATAAAAATATAATAAAACGCCTTACAACTGACGAGTCTATTAAAACGCGTATTGTCCGTCCATTGTAGGTAGTACAAATACTTACAATGAGTAGTTTCTGTTTAAGATGTAAAGGCAGGCCACCACAAGTCTACGTAAGGTATAATTTGATTCAACAAAATTTAATAATGTAAAATAAATAAGCAAGTAAATAATACAACTTATTAATACAATTTTTGACTAGTTCTGTATGACACCTGTCCAAATAAAAATTACAGTAATGATAATTTTGTTCTTACTAAAATAAATGTATGTGTAACGTAATGTAATACATTAATAATATAATAATATAAAACCAATTTTTTGATAGTTTCAACAAGAGAACTAGAGTTTAATAAGGTTGTTTCTTCAGGTGTTGCTTTCCTATTAGAAATTTATTGATTCATAGCGGGTTAACTGAACCAACAGGTGAGATTTTTGACAGATCCACGGACATGTCTCTTCCCTGTTGGACTGTAAAGCCAGGTCTTTACCATTTCTGTACCACAAAGTCGTCCGAAGTGTTTCCGGATAATCAGAACTGTAATTAGCCCTTCGCTTCCTTCGTCTCGGTTATTCATTTCCGTTTCTTCCTGTTAGAAGTTCCCTAGGAAAAATTTTGGCCTTGTGAAAATCGGCTTTATTGAAATGTTCACCTTCGGATTAATCACGTTCGTGTCAGGTGGTTTGAACGTTCCCGCAGGAGAGGAGAGGGATAGTTCGAGTACTTGGACAAATCCCCAGATTTAATTAATTTTTTACTACAAGTCAGTTATTAACCGATCGTCGAGGCGTAGGGTCATGGCTTCCCCTGAGATTTTCCAGGCACTCGTCTGCCTCGTCTTGTTGACCTGTCCGGGTACGAACGGGTACAGGTGTCCTCCGGTTCGAGACGCGGACTGCACTCGTGAGACGTGTCAAATTCTCTCCGGTGAATTTAAATATGGCGGTCGAAGTTGGACGGGATTCTGTTCGAGGAATCGCAGTTTCTTTTTTTCCAAATGGAAGTGTCGCGGGAAGGAGTTCGATCCGGCGAAAGCAGGCACCTACCTCTTGAAAGTGGGGCAAACCTGCAGGTTGAAGTCGTCGTCGTCGTCGTCTTCGGAAGGTTTCCATCGATGGGACTTGCCCTGTCTGGAAAGGTACAATTGGAAACGTTGCCACGGCAGGAGGAGCAGCCGTGAAAATTCCACGACTTCGCAATGTCTCCGAGTAAAATCGAATTATGTTTCTATAAGAGCGGAGAAAGATGGTGGCGTAATCTCGAAAAGACATTATTCTCGTTCGCGTTTCTCGTTTCCGGTTTCAACGGAAGCGTATTTCCCAATAGATTCGCTTAATAATAAAAACGACAGCTCGATGGGAAAACGTCGATTTTCGTCACGGAAAATACACATTTCCAAACGGAGAATTCCGAGGCAATCGACAGCTGCCGGCTTGGCTAAGAAGACGAAGACGAAGAAGTCCGAGTCTTTTGGCAAGCGCGCCATTTCCGGTGAAAGAGACAATTCGCCACGGTCGAAGCTGCAAGCGTCTCATCTGATGCCGTGCAAAGAAAACGAGAAGTTCTACAATAATTCCTGCTACTACTTCACAACCTACAGGCTGATGGACCCACCAGACGAAGGTGAATTTTATGGTACTGCGGTGGTGGCGACAGCCGCTACAAACCGGCTAGCAGTCTCGACTATCGCTACAACTTTCAAATTATCTATGTACATAATTTCGGATCCTTCAACATCCATTCCGAATTTTGGTTCTCCCCAGGGTCAACTAACTTTACATCCCGAGAGGGGGGGAGCACTTTTAAAACGCGGCTGACCAAACTCCCACCCCCTCGCCGTTAAAGCACTCAAGAGCCTTCTGCGTCATAATTAACTAATTAAAACTTAATTGTTTTCGACTGCTGAGTCAATTGAATTAATTAGGACTATGTACTCTCACTCTCTCTTATTCTGAATAAAACAAACTTAGAGTTTGATTTTTATACAGTCGACTATTGTCTTGCAGATTTACATTTAAGTGACACGGAAGAACGAAGTTTGGTATCTGAAGAAGCCACGGTAAATTTTACAAAGTACTGCCGCATTCACAACGAGCACGGACTCGGACTTGCCGTGAGAACCAAGAAAGAGAATCGTTTCATTATGCAAAATTTGGTGAACTGTCAGTAACGTATAGTCCACACCATATATATTATATACTGTATATTATAAGTCAAGTGCACACGCACCGAAACTAAGTTGACAAAGATGTTACCATTTTTTTAATAGGAATTTATTTTTTCTCAACAGTAACCATTCCCATGCAAGCTGTTGTGTTAACATCGGGGATACTTCCCGTGGGACAGCCGGGCTACTGGCAGGACTGGAATCTTCTGGTAGACGAAAACGAGATAAATTGTACGGCTCCAAAAGATCGCTCCGAAGTGATGTTGTACGCCATTGATTTTCGTGAGTGAACCTTTGAGTACAGCAAGTAGTTACGTGTCGACGACGTGGGTTTTCCTTGGCTGATGTGTCAACTTACAGATAGGTCGAAATGGACGCTGATGACTCTGTCTAATTTCCTGGGAGTTCACAACCCGAGTATGTGGCACATAATTTGTAAGAGACAAAACGACGATCAACAGACGATGAATGAACAGCAGCGGCTGTGTGTTGAGTTGTACAGAAAGAGCGAATGCTACAATCCCTCCCAGTACGTCAAGTATTGTTGCGCCGCCGATGAAAGAGGCGTCGTTTGGGTCGGTTGTCCGAACAACATAAGCGTAAATGAAACGGCAGATGGGTTGGAGTGCACCTGGAACTGCGGAGACGACGGTTTCTTCATACAGGAATATCCGATTTGCAGAAAGAAGATCGCGTGCGAGGTCACGTACAACAACGTGACGTACTCGGCTCCGCTAGGCCGACATGCCATAGGCAAGTGCCCGAGTAGTCCGTACGGGTACTCGACGTGGCTCTGCGCCTCGAACAAGACCTTCGTCGACACTCCGACGTACAAATGCTGTGAGACGGACAACATGTGCCGAGCAACGGACTCCTACCTGAACATGTGGGTGTCGTGTCGCGCCCATATGGCCTCGAAGAGGTTAATTTGTCCGCCGGACTCGCTCCTGAGTACTGCCGAAGTGAAATGGTACTGCACGGACGACTCGGTGTTCGAAGGAGACTCCCCAGACTACTCCGTGTGTAATGGAACCAAACTGATGTGCCAAGGTAGGGACAGACACGACAGAGAGTGGAAAGTCGGAGTGGGAAGAACCGCGAACAAGAGGTGCCCCACAAACGCGAAAGGTCGATGCTACTGGACGTGCAACTGGAGAGGAAGTTTCGAGACCTCTGAACCGGACTGTTCCACGTGTCAGATCACGTGGGCAGATGAGATCTCCGACAAGGTAAGAGGACGCGAAGAACGCAGATCTATAAAAATAGATCCCTATACATAACACCAATACATAAAAATCTCAGTAGTTACTCAACTTTAACCACCACAACCATACGACACAAACAAATACAACCAACATATTACCAGTGTGATGAAACGAAAGTTTTCACAACTCTCAAGGATTTTACGTATGCGGATGGGGTGAGAAGTTATGTAAAATAATTTTCACATGGCCTCTTCTCAATTTCCTTCAATTTCATTTTGCTCGGCATCAGATGAGGTTTTTTTTTTCAATTTCAAAATGCACCTCGAGGGCGCGAGATGGGATTACCCATCATTAGGTGAAATTTCAAAGTTACGAAAGCGTGAGAACTCGAGTCAACTCGCATTAATGTAAACACTGACTGAAAAAAATTATTTCCAGTATTTTCTCAACTGGAGAAATTTGGAATACTTATTGCTGTTTGACCTAAATCCGGTGATCAGATTAGCAGCAGATCTCCGAATGTCACGTACGACTCACTTTTTGTCTGCCCCCCAACCGCAGGGTTTTACTCACCGGTGTCTCCCTTCTATGAATAGGAAAGTACACTACCCTTCCGGATGATTAACATCAGTCGTACTAAACCCATACAAAGTTGCTATACCGCACATAATTCCAATACTACAAAAAAGGGGTTAGCGAATTAAACTTGAGTACGAACTTAAATTAGTCTCGTTCCCTCTAGGTGCCATTAAGTATAACTTACATTATTATAATTTCCTACAGTAATATAATTAATAATTAATAATATTTAATTCGTCCTCTCTCAAGAACGTATTCTATCCTAACATCGTAGAAATAACTAACTTAACTCTCTGGATCATCACATAAAGTCTTGAATCCTTACATAAACTTATACTATTTATTTGTAAGTTTATTACAAATTAAGAGTAGGAAATAATTTGTTTTTCTTTTTATATTATTTTAGAATATATAAAATATTAATACAGAACAAAAAAATAAAAATTACAATTAAAATAAAATAGTTACTGGTGTTGGGTAAGAGATGTAGTGACAGATGTTCTATATATATTATCTATATTATATTTTGTTGATATTATATATTGTCTAGCTAATTATACTGTGTAAATTATATAGTATATAATTGAGAGCTCGAAGTGGAAGGTACCACTCAAGGAAACGTCTGGCTGGTCAAAATAGTTTTGTACAATATATAATATTATTATATATTTCTTACTAGGTTTATATTCTGGGCAATATATAACATTCAAAGAGTTTAATATAGAGGTTCACTTGCCACAATTAATCACCGTTTATAGTATTGGTGTTAATTTTTTTTCAGTTACGACTCTTGAATGTTTACATGACGTTATTGGTGTTTAATTTTAAAACTTCAGATAAAAAACGGGACTCACTACAAGGTGGTGATGAAAATGATGGAGAACAGAACGAGACTCGAAGACCTCACCGTCGGGTTCTCTCGGGTCCTGGGCCTCACCTCCGACTGTGTCAATCTGTACAAGAACCAGACGTACAACAACGAGACGGAGTTTCATTATTTTCTCCTCGACTACTCTCAAATTCTGAAAAATCTCGTTGGAAGACCCGACATTTGGTCGACATTTCTGGTAAGAAGTGCAGACGTCGCGTTTTATACGGATAATTCATATTATTTACATTATATGTGGGCCTTAATTAAGAAACACAAATTTTAGGTTTTTAATTCTGACATAAGACTTTAGAGCAATCACGAAAATGGTTAATATATTAATTATATGATAAATAATTATACGTTATAATTTATAAAATATGAATATAAATTATTATAAATATAAAATATGTAAATATGTATAGAATTTCAATCATCTGCTTTTGGTGCCGCGCGCTCAGTAGCGTGTAGTACTTTTATTTATTACGAATATTAATAACTCGGAATACATAAGTGCATTCGTGTGTTTTAATAGTATGTACTTTACAGTAAAGGATATTTATAGGATGTTGTAGTCTCACTCCGATCTTTCTGCTTGACGTGTTTTGGTTGGTGTCATTTTGTGTCGCAGGTATCCAGTAGACGAGACTACACCGGTCAGATACTCAACACAAGTCGAAACGCAGCCTTCGCCTTTTTAAACCTGTCGAAAAAGTCAGGAAACAGCTCGGAGTCGTACAACGCAACTTTGGCCGACTTCAAAGAGGACGGATTTGACTTTTTTGTCCAGTACAGGACATCATTCTCGGGTGTAGAATTTCCACTCGAGGACGGTCAGAAGGAGAGGAACTGGCGACTTGTGGTGAACGACGTCAACGGGACGGGTAGCAAATACGCGGCCATGGGGTTGGTGATGAACCACACTCTCGCCTACCTGATGTTTCCTGCCGGGTAGGTGCTGAACCCCGCGACCGCCATCGTTTCCGTCCTTTTTTTTCCTCAAGTACTTTTTTTTGTTTTTTTTCCACCCTTAGAAACAAATCGTCGGGATTCGTCATGAATTCACCGGTGGTCACGTTCACTGTGGCCACGTCGGAAGCGGTTGTCTCAGACGTGTCAGTGTCTTTGACTTTCAAGCACATCAACAGGACGAGACAGCCGGAGTCGGGGGTCATCAGACGGAGGCTGCACGACGGTGAAAGTCCTGCGGGAGTTTTGGGCTCGACTCTCTGCTATTATTTCGGGTACGGATACTTTTGCGAACGTGAAATACGCCCAATCTATTGAAATCCTATTATAAGGTTCTAAAGAACTTCCAAATCCGTTTCTATAACTTAAACTTTAAGTCGTTCTAAGCCTCGATAACACTATGCAAGTTATTTTTTGTTTATATTAATAATTTATACCCAAGTTTTAAAATAAGAACCGCACGAGGAATTGAATATATTCTTCCGGGACAGAGTGTGGAAGTGGAAAACCACACCTCTGTATATAAAAGCAAACATATTATGCGGCACAATTGTTGATTTAACCGGTTCGGAACTTATCTTTGAGTCACCTTTTCTTGAAAAGGAAAGGTAATATTAGTCAGAGAACTCCATGCTCTTGTTTTATATAATAACAAAAAGCCCTAGGCATGTACAGGTATCGTTTATTACGTGTTACAGACAGTCGGACTGGGATAGTCAAGGGTGCGTCGTGACACAAACGTCAAGTGAAGCCACCTCCTGCACGTGCAGCCACCTGTCCACCATAGGACTTCTCATGAGCATACACCGATACGAACCCGACGCCATACTGGAAATGATATCGGTCGTGAGCAGCAGCATCAGTATAATGTCGCTCATTCTAGCCGTCCTTGTGTTTTACACCTTCGACACGGTCAGAAACGAACGAGTTCTCATCGGTGTCAACTTATGTCTTTGTCTCATGGCCGGACACTTCCTCCTGGTCACCGTCACGGACAAGAAATTCTTCTACATATCCGACGTGAGGACGCGAGCGAGGGTTTTGGGGTGCTTCGGGCTTGTGGTCGGTTGCTGACACCAACTCCTCCTCGTTTCAGGGACTCTGCACTGTGTACGCCATTATAACATATTATGCGTTCATGGCCGCGTTCGCTTGGATGTTCATGGAGGGATGTCACCTCTACCGGATGCTGATTTTGGTCTTCGAGTCAAATATCGAATTTCGTCTCATATATATATTGGTGGGCTACGGTTTACCTGTCGTACTCATCGGAGGAACCGAACTTATCGGTATTGCTTTGGGAGATCAGCCGTACGGACAAGACGAAATGTACTGTTTCCCCGTGAATACCGTTGCAAAATATATTACACGCTTGTAGTAGTAGTAGTAGTGTTGTAGTTGTTGTTGTAGTTTGTTTCTGATTCGGTTCTTTCCCTTGCAGATGCTGGCTGAAAACGCCGAATTACATTTGGGCATTCAACGGTCCGGTTATTTTGCTTACGACGGTGAGTGACTCTTTTTAAAGATGGCGGTCGTACAGGAATTTATGAATTCTCGAGATGTCGTTTGCTTAGACGGTGATGTTTGAGCGTAGCAAAATTGAACGTCACCACCGCAAAAAACCCGGGAGAAAGGAAGTTGCTGCCTGCCGCGACTTCAACTACCCGGCTTTACCCAAGAGTTGGCCGGTTTAAATTTTACAGCGGAAACGTGACAATTCGTATATTACGATGGCGTACCCTCGCTAGGTGTCAGATCTGCAATCTCTACATCCCCCGACTGTTTACACACCACCTGATAACTCACTCTAACTATTATTACTTTCTTTTGTTTGTTTCAGATAAATTTTATCATTCTGATAAAGGCAATGAGTTTGGCCGTGAGGTCCACGACGAGGACAGAGAAAACCAGATTTTCTCAATTGAGGTATTTTATTTTGTGTGAAAAGTAGTGAGTAGTTGGTCTATTCGTCAATAACTATTCTCCCTCAACTATTCGCCTTCTAATATTGCGAGCGATTGTCGCTTCCCTCCACGTGGTTTCCTTTCTCCGTGGAAGTGTCTCTGCGACACCACGTCTAAGTTGTGACCGTGAGAGACAGATAAAGGAAATAGGCAAATAGATAAAATAAACACACCCGGGAACTAATGACAAACCTGGAAATTTTTTTTCATAACTTTGAGTGATTAGTTTTGGGTGTGAAAATTTATGAAAAACACTGGTGTTACTACTCCAACGTCAGTTGGATCACGTCGTAACACATCACAACAATTCTACCCCATTACAAAATAATTAAATAAATAAATGGACACATTAATAATTAAAGTGAGAAGACATAAATGGAAAAATAAGTAGGAGATATGAAAATAAAAAAAACAAGTACCAAAATCCCAAGTACATTTAAAAGTAGTGTTCCCTGGGGTACAAGAAAAAAGACACAAATACATACATAATTTAAAATTTATATGTATACATAATTGTAAAATACAGTTAACGAACCGTTACGTTAATAAAATAATAAAAAAATTAATAATGACATGTTTCGACAGAAGTGAGCATGATCCGAAGAGACCGCATTTATTTCCAGTATATATATTTTTTATATACAGAACACGATACAGCACACATACAGTAAAGAAGAGGCCAAGAATAGAAATCATCCCTTGTGTGTGTGTGTGTGTCGGGCGTCAGGGCTGATCGACCGGTCGTTTCTCTCGGCCATTCTTTAACTTTGTCTATTTAACTTCAACTATTTCTCATAGACGCCACCGATGGACGACTGATAAATGCCCGACAACAATAGAGCCTTTCCTTTCTCCAAGGAAAAAGACCGGAAAGCTCGCTGACCTCAATAAAATATATTTATTTGTTTGCTTACGACTACTTGCCTGTAACGAAGCTCGAAGCTTCACATTTTCTGTTTTGGGGGAGCGTTTGAGGGCAGGAGACGGCTCAAATGGCAAAACAAATAAATACATACGTACGCAAACCTACATAAATAAACCCATAAATAACGAATACGGGTAATAGATGTTCGGCCGTTACGATCGTCCATTTTCTTTTTAATTTGGTTAAAAAAAGGTTAATTTTGTATTTTTATTTCTTCGTTGTCGAACGCTGTTGCTGCCGCTGTTCTCAAGGGTTTGGGTGAAAGGCTGCCTTTCTCTTTCCGCCTTGCTGGGTGTCACCTGGCTCTGCGGACTCGCCTACGTCTCCTACGACCGAGTCTTCTCCTACATTTTTGTCATACTCAACGGTCTCCAGGGATTTTTCATATTTTTCTTCCGGTGCGTCTGCAACGTCCAGTACAAAACGGCTTTCCTGCAGAAGTTGAACCTGTTGTTCTCTAATTCACGGGATTTGGTCAATTACAAGGTGAACAGACACACACACACACGCTTGTTTTACTTTAAGCCGAGTCGGCCGTTATTTAGGGGGAGGTTCAACCCCCGGAGATTGTTACTTTTCTGTTGGTTTAATTATTATTTTTTGTTTTGCTTCCCCAGAAACTGGACACCGCCAAATCGGGAACCAAAATATTTGCCATAACTCAGAGCGGAGTCAAATCCTCGGGTGAGTTTAATAACTTAATAAATAAACTATCAAGGCCAACTCTAATTGTTTTTATTTTACAAAACAATAAATTAGAAGTAGATGATTTCACGGGACGAATTCTAACTAAGCTAAAATAATATTTAACGCTTTTTAAAAGCCATACATAGTGAATGCATTTTCTGTACATTGTTTTGTATATACCTTTCGGTTTCATAACTTTCTTCTAATAGCTAAATAAAATGAGCAATTTTGTAGGAGGACAAACGACTGTAGGTGTCATGAGTTTCATGCGCCATGTTAACGAGTCGACTCCCACATAATTTTCGTAATAATTGATTTTACGTCATCAATGGAATCGTTCCCTTTCTGTTGCTCTTCGACACTAATTACTAATTAATTTACGCCGAAATAAATCGGAATGTGCGAAAAAAAACTGAATTTAATTCAATTTAAATTAGTAATTCGACCGCTCGGGTAATAAAATTTAATTAACGTTGTTCTCGTAATGAATCTCCTTTTTTTTCTCTCTCTCTCTCTCTCTTTACTTCTTCGGGACAAGAGGTTTCGCCGGGCCTGGATTCTTCTAACGGCAGGGGAAAACGTCTGAAGAAGTTCTTCCAGTTCGCCTTCTGCCAGCCGAGGGATCCGGCCGAACAAGTCGGCCCTGGAAATGACGAGACTTCCTCTGGAATCGAACTCGAGTACGACGCCGCAGCCGCCGCTGCCGCCGCCGCTGCAGCTCGCAGCAGTCAAGTCGGAACTCTCGGAAGCGGATTATCAACCGGAAACTGTAAATTCGAACCGGAAAGAGATGGAAAGCAGGAAAAAGTAGGCGAATCTGAGCTCTGGCAAAATCATGGAGACTTTCCGGAGTTGTCTTATCACACGAATTATTACTCCAACCGAGCTTTCCCTCTCCGTTACAGTGAAACTTAACTTCCTCAAGTTTTAAGCTCTTTTAATTTCAATATAATAATTAAGTACGTAAGCATTATGTAAATCAGACTTGGACATTTATGTAGACGTAATTAATATACACAAGGTATAAAAGACGTAATAAAATTAATAGGCTAACGCCGTTTACAAAGAAAATTAGGGGAATTATCAGTGGAATTTTTATTATTTATTAATTGATTATTCGTGGGTAGCTTACAAAATTTTATTTATTTCTTGTTAGTTTTGCTGTTAAAATTTAAATTAACATATCCGGTTGTAGAAACTTTAAATTCTGGTTCGAGAGCTTAAGTTGAACGCTGAGCTATATTAATTTAATAATATTAATGGAAAGTAATTTTTTATTCTCAGGAAAGTTGTGAAAACCTTTTCTCACCTTTACAGCACTGAGAGTGGGGCAGGTGCGGTATACTTACGTCGTATTTTCTGCGTGGGGTATGTGTATGTGGTGGTTGGTGGAGTTTAAAACTTCATAAGGAACCACTTCATGCATCACAGAAATGGGGCTATATATCTGATCTTATGAAGGGAAAAAATTATACGGATTTAGAAACTTTATTGACTCAATGGTGGTGTAACACAGCATTACCTGCGTTTACCCTCCTGCCTGGCAATATTATTAATGTATTATTAATAATGTGTCGTAATGGTGTTCGCACTCCTAGGTATTGTTTACTTGAGGACGTTGCTGCTAATGTACACATAAAATTCGATCATTTGAATAATACCTGAGGAAGTTAGATGTCGTCTGTAGTGTATTAAAATATATAAAAGTTTATGTAGTATTTATTAATATTTAATTGCTACTTATTCAAATGGAGAACCGTTCACAATGCGAGAGATAAAAGTTATATTTTAGATAAACATAAAGATAAACAGATATATTTTAATCGTACTACACATGAACTATGTAAGAAGTGGAATAATACAGAACTGTAACATTTAAAAATATAATTTTAATAAAAAATTGATAAATTTTAATTTATTTAAAAAAACACTAACTTATTATTAGTGTATTAAAATATTGTGCTGACATGCACGGAAAGAAAGATATATCTCGTTCATACAGTACCTAAAATAGTCTTTTGCACTTATCACTTACACTTAGTTGTAATATATATAATAGTATGTATATGTATAATATACATACACATACATATATATACTTTACAGACAATAACCATCAATATTACTTAATTAATAATTGCAGACAATAATTATCAACTGTCACATGTACTGGTTTTTTATTAAGGAGTTGAAGTTTTGAAAGATCAGTATGAATCTTTATAATAGACGGGGGTTACCCCGCTTCCCAAACGTTTCGCCAGCTTTCCCATTATATATCCCAAGACAACCCATTATATAATCTTGAAGTGATAGATTCATTTATATCATTTCATCATTTGCTCGCTTAAGGTAATTATAATCTCAGGATCTGTAACGTTCTTTGTTGTGTTTTTAAGTTTTCACAAAGATCAGGTATTAAGCATGGCACACGAAATTGTAAACTTCATTACGAAGAGGAAATGGATGGGAGAGAAGATTCTAATAGAAAAACCTCTCACTTACCCTCAGGATTGGTTAAATTTAACTATAAAACCCTCTCTCAGCATTGGATTCTCTTCCAACACCCTGGATGAGTTGGCTCAAGATTGCCATCTTCGGTACCAATCAGGGAATCTTAACTTGACGGCTGTCAAAGCATTCTTAGCAAAATATTTTCAAGAGGTCGTTGTTCAAGAGTTGACCGGAGATTGGACAGCGAATGGGAGGTCAATAGGAAAGCTTGGAGACAAAATTTCTCCTTTGAACCTATTGGATATCACAGAATTTGAAAATGGAGGTGATCTCCACGGGACAAAAGAAATCACAGACAAAGATTTACTTGCTGGGGGACTACTACTCATTTATAGATGTATCAGAATACCCTCAGGAGGTTACGAAAATGATTTTCTGACTACTCTAATGACTCGGGCCAAGGTTTTACACCGTGACACTGTCAAAACCACAGTAAGATGCTTCAGTGACTTCTCTTAGCTTTAATTATTAATAATATGACCAACTGACAAAGAACACCAACCGGGACGTACAACGGTAACCTATAGATACATAAGTTAATAATTTCCATACGGAGAAGATTCTCCATAAAAAATGGTCTTTCGGGAAGGAGAAAAAATTATCAGTGCAATAATTAGCAGGACCAACCACATCGTAGGTGAAGTCTTCAGGAAAAGGCAAAGACTGCACATCAGACCGAGTCCGCCTTGCGTAGCAATCGAGAGAAGTAAAATAAAGCGTTTGCTATCGCTGGCCAAGTCGTACAGGAAACTCGGTGGAACTGTGCAGTTGAGAGGTCACGTCGGATGAAATACACCACAATAACTTGGAACAGTGTAGTGTGTGGTGTGATGAACGTGGAAACATTCAAATGAAATTTAATATTTTCACGTCGGCAGATTGAGCAAATTCGGAAGGAGGCTGCCGAAGTACCGACGCCCCAATTAAGGTTTGCTTTGATAAAACTGCAAAACAAGATAGAAGAGGACTACAAATGACGATCAAATTGACAAGTTAGCCGAGCAGAAGTGTGAAGGTGAAAAAAATATTCCAAAAATTATTAGAACAATTGAAGGAAGGTCAAGGAGTGCCGAAATACCCAGTTCCAACAGCAACAGTGCCAGTAGTGGTCATTCGGTAAGTGTAAAACTACCAACTCTACAATTACCAGTTTTTGATGGAGAAATTACTCAAGTAGGCCCAATCTATGGACTAATGACAAACTCATTCAAATAGGAAATGGAGAAGATACTCCTATCATGAATTCTTTACTGAACAGAATCAACTTATTGGACGCTACAGAAATACGCTTGTATCGAAGCCATTCCGATCTTCAGGGACGCTCTGGAGTGGTATTCCTACTAGAAACATCACAATACCTCCCAGCGTACTCAGCAGCGGGTTGGAGCATAACCGCCTTTCCCGAAGATATGACGGGGTTATTGGACTTGGGGGGTAAAGTCCTTCATACGAGACTTCAGGTGGAAGCAACTAAAGACTATTGTCCTCCCTCAGGAGGTCACTCGGATAGTTAACAACACGAGTTTCTATCCGGGGAATCAACTGTTGGGAGGCTATAACATCTTCATTCCCGACACGATTGAAACTGACTACTTCGGGCGAGCTGCCCAATTCATATGGAATGAGGACAAAGACTGGTTCACCGCAGCAGTTCATAATAATGCTGAATTATCAAACAAATTACAAAAATTAGAATACCTGAAAACATCAGTAAAGGGAGAGGCAGTGGGGGTGATGTAAAACGTATTCATCACTGTCCATCACTGACGGGAACTGCTCAGAGACGTGAACCAATTTAATCAAGCAGGCCACAGTACATCCCAGTGTGGTAAAGAAAGAAGAGCCACGGAAGATGAGCAAGTACGCAAATATTCCAAATCATTTGACTGACGAAACAAGTCAGGATTGCGAATTTTCGCGAGGAACAACAGAAGTTCCAAAATTGGAAGATTTACCAAACCTTTTGGAACTCCGAGCAAGAAAAGTTCAGCGAACAATCAGAGTCACAAAAATGTCCGTCATTTACACCTGTGAAAAATTCATTTCAAGAAAAAGAAAACTGCGTTTTAATTGTCCTAACAGCAAACGCAAAGTGTCAGACTCCACAGCAAAAATGCAACAGACAAACATCACACGTCGTGCAGCGCCGAGGAATTCGAAAACAGAAACAACTTGGTTACCTCCAGTTTCGGTAAATTTAAAAAATCAAAGAGAAAAAAATCCGACGGCAAAGAAACGTAACCGGTCGTAAATCAATTAATCTTATTAATCAATTGATTAATTAATTAATCAAAGATGTAAGGCACGGAAAAATACGATTTTAAATGAACAATTGACGAAATTTTTGTTTCTAGAATCAAAATCTTACATTTAATAATATACACTTTTACAGTTGAATTAAATAACTAACATTTAATTAACAATAAATAAATGTAAACTCACCCAGAGTTCAAATCGTTCGAAAGTACCGAGAGAAACTTCTTCGGATTTTCAATTTAAAATTATTAACTATTTTAAACCGTTAACTATTGAACTATTAATAGTTTAAACAAAACTCTTGCAGTCGAAACTTCGACTGAAAAATCCGAACTTGTTCCACGGGCTAGCATCGATTGAATCGACCTGTTTCATCTGAATAATGATACATAGGGTTTAATAATGGTATGTTGACAGGTATTAACATATACATAATCTTACTCAAGTACGTTTCTATGTTACTTATGTAATTTATGTATTCACGTTACATAAGTTTTTGTATGTTTGTAGTGTAAACCTTCGGTACTCGAACTTTCTCTCTTTCATGTGTGAAACCTCTCTCCCATTGTTTTTGCTCCCGTTGGCATGCCGAAAGTGAGTTCTTTTTTGTCAGTTCACCGAAAACGAACGTCTCGGCATGTTGTTAACAATTTTAACGGATTTTCATTTCCAGGTAAGAATTTCATATTAAGTCTGATTGTTTGGGAGCATCTGAGTCTTGCAAAATATTTATTCCCTCTGAAACTCCGTCAATTGTCGTTATTATTATCTCATAACATTATTATTTTAACATACGTTACGTAATAAATGAATAATAATAATAATTAAAAATGTAGGTGTCATTAAATAAAATTTGAATTAAAGTAGAATACACTCGTGCGTTCCTCTACTGTACGCTGCCACCTTCGACCGAACGGCAATTGTCTTCCTACTCGACCCACACCTGGTGTCCGATTTATTTATCTCAACACTCCCCCGTTAAATAGACGTCAATAGGTTACATTTCAAGTAACCGTAGGTAACACCAACGGCGCTACACCGACCAATAAATCAAGTGCAGAACTGCCGAAAATCGAAATTAATGGAATGACTCCTCGAGCATCAATAATGATGTTCTCCCTGAAGTCAGAGTAAGGTGGAAGGCCAAAGATCGTACTCTTCGACACGTTCCCCGTATTAGTACATTTACTGTTGGATACCAACAGTCGAATCAATTGAAACTACACCGTACGAACTGTCTTGAATGGAAAAATATCTGATAAGTGACTACCCTAGTTTGTCGCAACTTTGTCAGAAATCGTACCTTCCATCTCAAATGCCCCACCTGAACTCAGGCTGGGATGAATTGAGCTAATAAACTTACTATTTATTTTCGAGGGTGTTCCCAAGGCCATAATAGGAAGAAAAAAATTTGTAGTAAGCGGTCTCGGGTGCATTCGAAAAGATGAACAAAAGGAGAGAGAGAGAAACCGTTCCTTCCGAAACCAAAGGGAGGTAGAAGGCAGAAGGCAACAGACGCATTGAAACCGTCCACAAACTGTCTTGAATGGAAAAATTTCCGACAATTCAAGACGAAAGGATACAGTAAGGGGATGCGGTAGATTTGCTGTTGGGTGTGGTCGTCAGCGGAATACCACGAGAGAGAGACCTTCAGCAGGTAAAACCAAGAATGATGGGTACGCGCAATTGACACGACAAAAGCGAAACTACAAACATTTGCAGCAGGTGCTCCCCAACGGAGAGTCTTTAACATCGTTGTAGTATCTTATGGAGACAGGTGCCTGTAACAGACGTTACAACGCGGAAAGTGATGAGACTCAGTAGTGACCGTAGACGTACAACTGTACTTGGTGCGGTACACTTAATAAATAACAGTGAAGTGAAAACCAGGTGAAGATTCTTCTTCAGGAGGCAAGAGTCAACCGACCAGTTTGGCGGTCGGAGAGCACCACCCCTTAAAAAAACCTAACAAAGGAAACGAGACGACACTCGTACATGTCTACAACCCGGCATCCGGGCCCGTGTTCTGGGACACCCCAAGCATAAAACCGACTCCTCGGACGAACAAAATAGGAAGAAAAAAATTTGTAGTAAGTGGTGTCGAACGTGTTTGTTAGTATGAACAAAAGGAGGAGAGAGTTCCAGGGGAGAGAACGAGAGAAAAAGAAAATGGGAGACCACATTTCCAGAATGTTCCCTCCAAACCAAACCGGAGGACTTATAGAATCAGCCACTGGAAACAACGAAATCAAAGCAAGGAAGAAAGACATACCACGGAGGGTAATCAGGGAACTTGAAGGTGTGCGACAAAGTTCGGCTGACAAGACAAAGGCGAAAGCACAAAAATGTTTGGTTCTTGGGAGTGATGCCCGGTAAAAGAAAAATTGGTACCACCTCCGAAAGGGCACAAGGTCCAGACGTCTAGGGGATGCTATGGGAGAGGAAGTCCACGATGTCGACCGCCCGAACCAAAAGGAGAGTCGCGTGCGAGAGAAACAGAGAGGACAGCTCATTAGAAATTTGGACAATATTCGCTCGAGAACACAAGAACACAACAAAAGGGAACTACAGCATACCATCAATTATTATGGAGTTCCCGTCTCATGTACAATACATAAACAGGTATACATCTACCAATCACCGGCTCATACCGCACCATTCCACCTTATACCCTTCCGTACTGTCAACGTTAAGCACCGTACTGCGAAGACCAGCACGTTCTACGCTCCGAGCAACACGAGATGAGCTAGCCCACAGCACTTCTTTATACACAGGAAATGATGAACAAGGTGAACTATGTATAGAAGAAATGTGGTAAAATGAAAGCCGAGCGCAGCCTTGATGTTGAAACGCTCGCTTCGGGCCGGACTTGGGCCAACTAGTAGACACACATCGGATTCGATGTAGTCAGTATCTTGGGGACCACGATAAGGAAGGGAACAGCAGCCAACAGATTTGGTTAAGAAAGATGGACCTACAACGGCTCCTATTGGTGCCCCTCGCGGTAGCAACACAGAAGCGATCAAAAAAAGTGGTCCTCTTCTAATAGAGTTTCTAAACAAAACGACAGCCATCTACGGTTTAAAAATCCTGTTGGAAAAGCTTCAACCACCATTTCCAGGACGTCTACAGCATTCGCCAGTGATACAGGAAAACACTTTAATAAGAACGAAATAACCCCTGCAGTAAACTTGACTAATGAAATAGAAACATTCATTTGTCAGTTCAATTCCACGATTCAAGAATTTTGTTCACGGCTGCGAAAGGCCTTCTTGTGTCACCATATTAAACTAGACAAAATATTGAACAAAAAGAACAAATGCAACAATCGCGACAACAAAGACTGCGAAATATAATGAAAGCGTCTTAGTAAGGGTAAGACATATTTCGGATTTGGAACAACGTGAAAATAAACATTCCGAAACCACGGCGTTGACCACTTGTTCACAGTGTGTCAGGAGCCCGTAACAGTCAGCGTCACAGGTAAGAAACGACTTGAGTCCGGTACACCTGAGCCTACGTATTTTTTTGAATGAAGCGCGGATGGCTACATATACTGAACCTCGACCTCTCACCAGGGGAGTCTTATTCAGTCTAAGTCAGTATTAGTGTTAGTCAAAGTGTTCAACAGTGACTGCGATACCAGTTTCAGTATAGTATGTAAGTGTGCAATATAATTCCACGTACATCGGTAAGTCTATTTGTTCATCGTTTATTTATTTATCTCTCGCAAACCTCGCGCTTCCCAAAGTATGTTTTTCTTTCTTTTACTTATCTTACCGCTGAGAGGCATCTTACTCGACATGTCTGTAGTACTCGGCAGTGGTACTTTTAAACAAAAATTGACCGTCTCGTTTGTGTCAACACCTCGCTGAGGTAGTGGAATGTCTTCGGTTAAGGTCAAGGTTTTAATTCCTAGGAACAGAACTAATTGTGCACGAGTCGTCGAGAGAAAACAATGCGTCATCGAACAATATACGAAAATTGCATGTACAAAAGTATTAGCATAAAGTTGCAACAGTCAAAATGTCAGACGCCAACTCCTTACAATTTCTCTTGTTGGTAGGAAAATTCTCGAAAGTTTCGGGGGCGTGCTTGTAGTAATGTGTAACTACAACTATTTTAAAACCGAATTAAATGTTTCGCGTGCTGCAAACAACACCGAACGTACCAAGTTCCAACTTTAACACTTCGTCTAGGAACTTGTTCTGGTTTTCACATTTTGGGAGTCTCATACTATTTGTGTCTCCTCTGTTGAACTTACGAACTAAACCTTCAATTTAGTTTTCCCGAACGTTAGTCTTACTTGTTTCATTATAATCTATGTATATATAATAATATAAACCAACGCTTGCGATGAATACAATCGTATCAGTCCCTGGGTCTTTCTCGTAGACAATACAACGATATTTTTAATAATTGAACATAATTAACATTAGATTTGTACCTTCACCTGGTGGATGGGTGGATGAATGTATGTAGCCTTTGCAGACAGGTGTTTCAAAGCCCATTCACCTCCCAAAAATTTAACTACAATAGTCTGGGTAATAATACAATATTACTGTTTTGAAATAACGTACGGTACGTAAATTCTCTCATGTGATAGAAGAAATTCTTGGTGTATCGGTAGAAGACCAACATGCCGACAGCAGACCCAGCAGCGAAGGATTTCGGTAGTCGGACTTCCTCTTCTTCTGCTCAGGTGCTTTGTACCTAGACATCTCTGGTCACTGACCTTGTTTTGTGGTTGTCGTTTGACTTTGAATTTCCGCTGGCGTTTCCGAAAATCTCAGGTGGCCAGACGGGACGACTCAACTTATTTTTCTTCTGTTTTGTTTCTTCATTTGTTTTACACGTCGCCCGTGGCTCGTTTCTCGAAATTTCTTTCCTTCGTTTGAGAGATCGTCTTTTGTTTACCCCTGTCTCGTGGTGTCGTTCTCATGTCTGGCTTCGTTTTCTTTGGGCCTGTTCCCTCGTCGTACGTTCGAGTTCCTCATGAAATCTCAAGCCCGTTTTAACTCTCCTCGTGGTGGTTCCTGCAGTCGACACGACGACACTCCTGCGAATAGTCCTACGGTGTCAGTCCTTCCGAAGTGAATTCTAGTATTTGGTCAGTTGTCGAAAGGTCGACAGGAGCAATCTTTGTCTTTTACTTACGTTTTTACGTATCGGCAGGTGTTTTTCACCACGGGTGAATTTCCATCCCTGTTACTTGTCTTTGCATCCTCACCTAGCCGTCCTCCTGGCGTTCGGGCCGGTACCCATCACAGGCTTCCCTTAAAGTCTGGCACCCAGATTACGTGTGCATCCTGCTCCTCCGACTTCAAGAACCGTCCATTTTTCACTTTTACTAACACCTAACATCGTAAAATGACTAGAACATCTTCACTGCACTTCTTCCACTTAATGCCACTCGTTCTACACAACTTTCCTCACTTCTTACGGTGTCTTGCGTTCGACTGACCAGCGTTTGTCTGCTCGCTACACCCAGAACTATTGTTTTAGACAATTGACGGTTGTAACGTTGTCACATTTCTTTACCCGACGCAGTAATAATGATAATAATCTCAATAAAAAGGTTTTTTTCTTGGGGACTTTTTATTTATTTATTTCGTACTGTTTATATACACCACTTAATACATATTTTATGTAATATGTACGTTACTACATTTTATACACCAGTGTTTTTGGGTCAGGATTTAGGTTCCTCTACACTTGTTGGTACTCTACGCGTCGGGTTTGTTTCCGTTTAAATCTTAAGTTTATGTATGTATGTATGTATGTATGTTGTTTCTTTCTGGAGAAGAGGAAAAACTTTTCCGTTTTCCTCGCCTTTCTCTTTTCCCTTAAGTGTATTAAGAATTTCACGGGCACTCGAAATACGTTTTCGTTTCTCCTTTCTTTCCATTCAAATTTCATCAGTTCGTTTGATCAAATTTGCCTGCGTTTCCCGTGTATTTTCTCTTACTCAATTTCCGAAAGAAATAAAGCCTCTCCACCCCAACCCTTAATTTCGCCCTCCTACCCGAATGGAACGGCTGAGTCTAAGGAGGTCGACTCGATTTGATGGCGAAAGAATTACTTAGCATAAAGGAAAGAGAAACCGGATTTCAGGAATTTAAACATTTCCAAAGGAAAATTCTAGACTTTTTTTTTGATATTTGCAATTATTTGCAGGTACGTTTAGGGTTTCATTCTGTTTTGTCGCGTTCCTTTGAGACTCGGAGAAAGTTGCTCGAGCAACCGTTCAGAATGCGAGCCCCCCGTGTTTTGTGTTTCGTGCAACGTCTCGTGGCGTACGGCTACGGTAGACACACCTACCCTCCTATCGCGAAGGAAGGAAGATGGTGTCTGGTAATGACATGTTGAACATTTTTCCGTTACACCTGCAACAGTCCGCGTCACACCTCAAGGTGGGTTTAAAGAACGACGAAGAAGACGAGAAAGAAGTTCGAGAGCACACAACTAGGGACGGTTGGACAACGAAAGAGGTCACTCGTTAGGACACTGATGGGGGGGGAGAAAGTTGTGAAGGCTGGAAGGCTTCGTTCTAGAGAACGTCAGAGAAAAACCACGACCTTTGCTGATTTTCATTCAGGTGACTGAGTTCGTGTCGTAATAGAATTTAAGAAGTCATCCGAACTGGAAGTTTCATTCAAAACATTCATATTTTCACACTTTGATTGTAGCAAATTCAATTTCAAGTGAACGGGAGGAAACCTTTTCGTCAAAAGTGAAAAATTCTTTGTCGGGAGTCTGGACGTGGAGGACAATGGAGCGGTGGATCATCTCCAACAGGGAAAGATAGCAAGAGAGAGAGAGAGAGAGAGAGAGGTGTAACGATTTGCAAATGC
This sequence comes from Polyplax serrata, assembly GCA_037055365.1. Taxonomy (NCBI): domain Eukaryota; kingdom Metazoa; phylum Arthropoda; class Insecta; order Psocodea; family Polyplacidae; genus Polyplax; species Polyplax serrata. The sequence continues at coordinate 7,665,572 of JAWJWE010000038.1, read as the reverse complement.
ATAACAAAAAAATTTCTGTCACACAACATGAATATTTCGACTTTATGTAAATCTCCTGACACGAATACATAGGAGTATGCACGTATCTCTCCTATCTAAAAATTTATTTACCCGAATTTATGTATGTTTCCATTCCAATAAAGCGTTTGCTACTGTTTTTTGCTCGTTTGCTATCGTCTCGTATTTTCCGTTATGCTAATGTAAATTGCTTAATGGATAATTGAACACTCATTCTCGTCCTTTTCTCCAATTTTCAGTGTCCTTGCCGTACATAAATCTGACATTTCTAGAGCTAATCTATTCATAGATGAACTATTCATGGTTCTTATGTGTCAGGTGAAGCTTCATTATGTATACGACACGCGATTTAAGTGTTTCTACCGGATGTTTACATTCCAACCCTCAGGCTTTTTAAATAAATTCGCGACAATATTATGTATTTATTAATTTATCTCTTAGTGTGTATAAAAAGAAAATTTCTTCGTGTTTTTTTAGGAAATTCAAAATGTTTAATTAATTAATTGTTTTTAATTGAAGAAGGAAATTATGGTAAAGGATGAGTAGTTGGTTTTGAACTTATTCGAACAGCTTGAGTATTTGATTTTAACTTATTGATCTGGTTCTTTTATCCTATTTATCTAATTCGATGTCGGTATGTATTCATCTTTCCAATATTACACGTGTGTTCCATGTAGACGTGCGTAACACTACGACGTCTGGTCTTTCTACTCACTGTTGATGTGAATTAATATTTTATAACTCTACTTTATAATATAATTCCACTATTTTAAATCTGTAGGTGTTACTTTCATTTGAACATAACGAGAGCTTCTTTATATTGATTCTATGCGTGAATTAAATTTTGGTATGTATTAATAAAACTTGTGTACTGCATAAATAGCACATCTTAGAATTAAAATCTTGCTATTTTTTTTTTTTTAAACCGAAAAGAACTCAGACGAGGAGACAGTGAGGTTATGTCTCTTACTTATTCACTCCCTTCTACTATTTATTTAGTTATTTGAGATGCAGAAGAGAGTATAATACAATAAGGTTAATATTTTAATTCTACCTAACAAATATTTGCAAAAAGACGACAAATATTAATAAGAGTAACTCCCACGGGGAGTTGTCAGCAGTGGTTCTCCTTTGCCCGTAGCATCCGCCTATACTGTAAGAATTCTACTGGAAAACTATAAATTCAAAGAACTGTATTTTGCGTCTGTTGTTTTGTCAAACCGACAACTTCGGAAGTAATTCGAAACGCGGGACAGGTGCACACACACACACACACACACACACAGGTGCGGTGACACGGTCCCGGAGTAAATCTCGAGAAGTAGAAAATAGGACTGGATGGGAAGGGAGAAAGAAAGCAGACGACGTGCAATTCTTGTCTATTATCAAACTCTGAACGCTTCCCCGGAATTCCCACGGCCGTTTCCTTTATTTCCCGTGAATTTACTTCAAATCGGGAAACAAGCGACCGCAATCAACCACATCACTTTTCCTGCGGTTCCAGAAAATTTGGTTAATTCCTCGGCAGTGAAAGACTTTCCCACCGGAAAGAGTTTCGGAGAAAAGCCACCTTCAAACGGGAACTCATTTCTCGAGTGAACTTCACTCACACGTCGGAGATTAATGAGATTAGCCCGGAAGCGGAAAGGAGAATGGTTTTTGATTGCCAGCAAATTCTATTCCCCTTGCTTAATTCACAGGTACCGAAAGTTATTAACCGTTATTAACAGTTATTGACGACTTTTTTTACACCTGTGATTAAACTGGAGCGGGAGAGAACGGGTGTCTACGGGTCGGAGGCTCAAGTTGTGCAAAAGTTAATGGAAGCCGAATTGTTTTGGTTAACTTTTCGACCTCATCACTCGCCGTGGAAATATTTTAAATGTATGGATTTCTGTGTCATGTGTCGGGGAATTTGGTCGCCATCTCGATCGCCGGTACAAGCGCGATGCAAATAACTTAGAGCAAAAGAAACAAAAAAGGCACTTGAAGTAAACTTGAAATATAAAGAGAATTTGCTTGCATTGAGAGCAGAAGAAAGTTCTTGTGGGCAGAAAGAACCATCGTCAAGAGGACTCTTCCGAGAAACTAAACTAAATAAAGGGAACTATTTCCTTTGGACGGGTTTTTGCTGCCGTTCACGCGTGCCATAAGCTAAACGTAGGAGCGGGTTTCCGATCGGAGGATCGAACGGACGTTCGGAGCCAACCTGTGCGAGCGCAAACACTCGAATTAAATTCTTTCGGAGGTTTAGTCGGGGGTTGTTTTGCTGCCGGCAAGTACGTGACTAAACCTAAACCTCCCTTATTTGCTGTTCGTCGTTTCCACTTGAATTTTTGCGGGGTGCTTTTCGCATTCATGTGATATCCGCAGGAGTCGTGGCAGAAGAGAAAGAGGCGAGCCCGATCGTCTGGCAATGTCAGTTCTGATCTAATTTTCTTTTCCTAAATTTAGTATTTGGCTGTTGTTCAAGTCATCTCCATCTTCCGACACCCCAGCCGGTGGGGTGTCCCTGCCTTTTTCTGACATATGTTTCTTTCCTTGTATTCATCCAAATATCGTAATGCATTGCTAGAGTGTTCGTATTTACAAAAAACAAGTCAGTGCTAGACAATTCAAATTACTTATATAACACAAATACTATAAATTGTATCTTTTTTCATATTTATGTACAACAAAACAAATACCGTTAAGTTTATATAAATTACGTCACACTACCCTTATTAATTGTATAAGTACTTGTACTCGTTATGTATAATTACTTCTGTCCAACTACGATACGTGTACCAAATATTATTAGTATCTATCTATCTATTTTTATTGTATGTATTATATTATTATTATATTAAATATTACTAGTATCTATAACTTATGTTTCTACTTATAAATATCTGTTGCAAATTAATGTAAGTTACATATTTGTAACTTAAACAATAGTAATAGATCAATGACAGTAACCATATTGCCCCATTACTAGAGGTCCATTAATATTGTATAACTGATTAAAATAAATTTAAATATATGTATTAAAAATTAAATATTATTAGTACGTATAACAATATAGAAATGCATTGCAATATATACTATTATACTGACAACGTATTGCTAGACAGAGACAAAGACCGAGAGACATTATATACTGTATAGATGGTGTTGAGGGAGTAACATTTCAACTATATATACTATGTTTTTTTTAATCGAATTTTATAAATTAGTATATAAAAGTTTTAATTAGCAATAAGATTTGAAAATGTCGGCGTTTAAGTTAAGTTGACTACTTGACTACTCTCCTGGTACTTACATTAACTAGGAACACTCAGAGTTACATTCTTGTTTTGTACTGTACTGTCCACCTGTACCCCGTCCTTTGTTTCTCATTTATAAAAGAAACACAAGTAGAAGTGTGCCCTGCTTCTTCTGGAGCTTCACCCTTAAACTTCTTATCTTCCCCTTCGAGCCTGTTTCTTATACAAAAGAATTGTGTTTTCTTTGCTGCGGTTAGAGCAATAAATTATGTACCCGAGACTACTTAACCGGTGGTAACGCAGACGAGTTGCGAAAGTACTTTTACAGGGTTCAAAGGGTTCAAATTTGGAGGGCGTGTGGGATGGTGGTGGTTGCGGTGGCGAGCACGCGAGAAACAATTAGAGCTTTATTTTGCTCTTTCCCCTAATTAAACCGGGACACAAAGAAAATTTTAAGAAGATTACGTTAAAATGATTCCCTTATCACCACCGGGTGGCTCCGACATGCCATCCTAAGCCTCTTTACTAATTCAGTGGAATCTGCACGACACGGGTAGTTGGCCCGGTTTGATACTCGGGAGCATGTTCTTTCGGATTGGGGTAGGTGCACACACCACACAAAGAGCCACACGCGCACCATGTTAAGTCGCGACAACTGAACCGACGGCAGCATTTTAAAAAAGTGCTAAAGTGGCTTAAAAAATTTACAATGCTCAATTTTGTTTTCGGGTACTACAACCCGTCTCCTTTTTTTTATCCGGGTAATAAACGAAGGGATGAACGGGAAATACATCGTAATTCCCCGTAATTGTGTTTAACGCAAGCAAAAACCGGTACTCTTGTGGCGATAATCCGGATCATCGGACTCAATGCAGTTTTCCCTATATACAAAAGTTTGTCGTTGCGCGGTCGCTTAGTTTTCTTCGGTGCATCATTTTTGTTTGTAGTTTGCGGTCGGGTGTTTGTCCACGGTTGTCTCTGACAGATTTAATGAGCATTTTCCAGAAGACGGAATTGGGGCAGAAGAAGAAGAAGAAGAGGAAACTGAACACCCACTCGGTGAAAAATTGATTTCGTTTCGTCAAGTTCATCTGTGCCATTCGCCGCTTTCTCCGAATTCGTCCTTTCCTCGTTTTATTGCCCTCGTGTGACATGTCTAGCTGTGCTTTTCCCCAAGACATCGACGTTCTTTTCATCGAACGAGGAAAAATTTGGCACCCGACCGAAGTGTGAGCCCGGGAAAAGTCTGAACGGGCATGACATACATAAGTGAGTGCGATACATAACTTACATAACTACTGTCTATACCCACGGTGTGGTAATGAACCGCCGAGTCGTTTACCCTGTACGGTTTTCTATGAGTCCCGGACAGCCGGCTCCAAGTACTCGGAGTTTTTACCTTGTAACACACACAGATACATAACTTTGAAGAAACTTCGTTGACTGTTTTCTATTGATTTTCGATTAGGACGTGGTCAAACGATTTCAGTTGTGTGTCTAACCGGAAAACTAAACTGAAAAGTTTCAGGTACCGGGAAAACGACGATGAGAAAGATAGAATGATCAAAGTCCAAACTGCAAACAAAATATATTTCTGTGTATACGTTTCCATACAGTTTATATAAATATATATACATGTGCATAAATATAACTTAATAATATAATATTTGACCAATGCTAGGGGTACGTTCTGGCATGTTCTGGCACAGTTTTTCTGTTCGTTTTTACCGCCCAGTTCGACTACACCTTTAAAAGTTTATATACTAAAATAATACACTACAGTATACAGTTTTTATAACGATACTGTAACGCTACACCAACCCTCGCACAGGGGTGAGAGCATTCAATTCATTAGCAGGATGCGCAAAAGCTTGACGAAACTGCCCAAAATTTGTTCTGTACGATTCTTCAGACTTCGGATTCTGTAAAACAACTGTCTGAAGTCCTGTAGGAAGGGACTCTCTCGTTTTGCTGGCGTTCGACGGACCTGCCCACTTCCCTCGTTCCTTCCACCCGCCTTTGTGTGGTCTCTAATGGTTCCGTGAAGGAAACGCTTAAACCTTGTTCCTCCCTCATTTGCACGACAGAGGGTGGATTTTCCACAAAAGTCTTGAGGAGCCTTCGGTTCCGGCCAAAGTCCGTTCGTAATATTTTTCACGGAGACAAAAACCGTTCGCCGTTTCTCCTCCGAGCCGTTCGCTTTTATTTCAGTTCTGCATCTGATGTTTCTGTAAAAACGTATAAGCAGGATTATTTTCATATTATCGCTTCGGCTTGAATAGAACCCGACATATTAACTTGCTGGCAAGGACGTTTCGTGGCGGTTCGACAACATCCCGGAGCCCGCACGATTATTTACATTTTATTAATCGCAAATATACATAACTTTACGGGATGTTTTAATTAATTTTTACACGTTCACCGAATAATGTTCCCGGAGAACGGGTAATTTTCGCAAAACTTCCACACATGAAATGAATCTGGCAAATGTATATTAAGAATTTCGCTCCCACCACACTCAATACTGTTTTCAACGTCTTCCAGAAGAGACAGATAAATGACAAACTTGAAGATAAAAAATAAAATAGACTTTTGGCTAATAGACATAGAATTAGAATAGAAATAGAAGTGAAACTAAAGACGACAAAAATTGCAAATATTGTATATTAAATATAAAATAATTAAATGCTAGGTTGCAGGTACCTGTGCATGCGAATTGCCTTTATGCATAGACGTACATAAAGTCTAGTGTTATTGTATTTACATTTTATGTACATAAAGGTGCGAAAATTAGTATAAATTAGTATATGCAGTTGTTTCTGGTAGCTGCTGCATAGACTTAACCATGGAAAATGCGACATTTTTGACATTTAAATAAATATGTACTATTAATACTATCCTATGTTACTTAATATTGTAATATGTTACTTAATAATATATTATGTATCATACATTTATGTGATGTGCGGTGCAGTGTCTTCTGGGACTGATGTTTATTGTTAAGTTCATGCTTTCTCATACAATGTATATATACGAAGTTGATGGGCGAGAAAGTTCGAGATCCGCGTCCCATAACGTTTTTCAAATGGCGAGATCGCCGAGTTTCCGGTTTGACGAGTTGAACGATCACTTCCGCTTCACACAGCCGGCGAAGCGAATCCTCCCTTAGTCCCATAGCCACCCCCGGAATCGCTTTCTCTCTCTCTCTCTCTCTCTCTCACTCACCCCCTAACTTTCTTCCTCTTCTTTCACCTTTAATACAATTTATTATTGTGTTTTGTAACTTGATTTGCTATCGATCTCAGATCTCACAGATCAATTGCGAGTCGTTGGAAGTGACGTATCAGAAATTTTATTTTTACCTCAAACAAATGGAAAACTCATTCGACGGAAATTATTTTCCGTGAAACGTCAATTTTATTTTGTCTTCGGCGGTCGCCCGTGCCCGTCCTCTGCTCTCTCACGTGGAAGTTGTAATTGTTGGCAGTTAAAATGGGAAATTGACGTCCGTTCGAACGTCAGTCGATTACTCAATGATCTGTCGATGATCTACGATCAATGATCTGGTTTTGTTCTCCGTTTAACTGCCGAAAAACTACAGAGACCCCGAACCTTCCTCACGAATAGTATATAATTATTATTTATTTATATTATTAATTAATAAAATAAATATGTAATTTCACCGTACACATGATGTACTCGACGTAACTTTCCTGTTTTATTACCATTCATAACATTAAAAATAGGGAAAAATATTTGTGTAGTATTCCTGGTGGTGTAGGGAATACGTCAGAGTCGTAGACTCCGGTAGTTCCGAAGCCAGTAATTTATTAATAATAAAAATAAAATGAAACATTATTAATTCTCTAAAGAAATAGAACCAGAGCTATTGACATTTGAGAGAAACATGTCTGCGGCTGTTCATAGTCAAAATCAACACGTGAGAATTGTAAACTTTGTGAGAACCTCGTTTCCACGTTTCACATGTCGATTATGTATATAATCAATAAGTAAAGAAATCCGTGTGGTTCTTACCGAAAACGAAAACTCTAACCGATCGAGATTCCATCCAAGATCCGGCTGTTTTATTAGAGCCCACATAAAAACATATATAGTAAACAGTGGACAACACATCAATAACAATACATAACCGAAAAGTGACAGAACGCCGGGGAGTACGATGTGACACACAAGCAGCGTTTAAAATTTACATAATTTTTGACTTTCGAAATAAAAGACAAAAAAACCTTCCCGATCCGATTGGTGTTCAATCAATTAACGTTCGATTCGGTCAAAAAATAACGAGGTCCTAGCCCTTCCCCCCCCGAACCTCGTCCTCTGTTCCCTCCCCGGCCCGGTTTCCCGAAATTTCTATGTGACGCTGTTGTGTGTTTCTACTTGTTGATGACCCGTTCAATCACTTCAACCGCTTTTATTGATTTCGGTCAGGCTCTCTCGGAAAATATTTTCAAAATGGTTCCATTTGGAATTCCTTCGTTACCGTACTTTTCCAATTTTAACGAACACAGATGGCTCACCCGGGAACTCGTTCCTGGGGAAACATTACACCTATATAAATTGCCCGTTACTCTTTCCTGGCAGTGTTACGAAGAAAAAAAATATAGTAATAATAATAATGATGATGATGATGATGGTAAGAAAGAGCCCCGGGGAGACTCTGGCTGAACTCTTGGAACAAAACAAAACGAAATGTATTTTGCCGGTGAAAAATTGTTGAATTCAATCCCTCGGTTTTATTTAATTCAATTATATAAATAATATTATACTATGTATAATATCGAATTACTCAGGTATACGTAACGCTGTCCGAGTCGGCTTTATTCGAGGGGAAATATTTTTACCTGCGTGTTTTACGTCTGGAAGTTATTAATTGTAGTGCAGTGTCGTCGTGAGTGTTCCATAATTTTAAGTTGTGTAGGATGTATTGTTGTAATAATTTTATACTGAAGTGAAAATGGTTGGTTTAAGATTGTAGTTGAGTAGGATTTTGCTGTGTTAAAGTAGTGGTATTCCTTATGGTTACGTCGTTTGTAGTTATGTTTTACGGCTGCAAACATTCTACTTGCTTGTTGTTGTTGGAGTTTGTATTTTGTTTGCTGTCATTACACAAGCGATACAACAAACATCACAATATGTTTGGTTTGCAGTGATGTGGTCGACCGACAAACAAATTCAAATGATTTTTGCCGGAAGAGGAGAGAAACTACAAGCTTCCGAATGAGAAAGAGAGAGGATTGTCCTGTGGGAGAACCCAAGCAGAGGAACTTGCCCTTCTCTCTCTCTCTCTCTCTCTCTCTCTGTCTTGGCCATTCTCTCGTCTATCTTCTCTCCCTTTTCCTCTTCTTTCCTTCGCATGACGCTTTGGCTGATTCTGATAAACAAAAGACAGGAAACGAGAAAATGCTTTTGTCAACGTTCACAAAACAAAACCTCAACAAAGAATAGACGTTATGTTTCAAACCTTGTTTCTCTTCAGTCCCTTTGATTAAGAAATTATTTTGAGGGACACAAAGAGAGAGAGAGAGAGAGAGAGAGAGAGAGGGAGACATCTTTTGCATTCATCGCTAGAAAAGTTTGGACAGAATTCGGTGTATGCCCTTTTGATGTCCGTGGAAAAACTTTCTGGGTTCTCAATACTCTGAAACAATTGAAGAATCCTCAAACGGTTAAGCAATTAGCAGAGAATTCGGTTCTTCAGTCTCCAAAGATGGCGGAGGCGTGGTGAAAGTTGACTGATGAGCACTCTTCAACTTTTATAAAATTTCAATATTTAAATGAGTCGGTTGTTTCTTTCAGAATTTGACCGGTGGTCCTCCTCCCTCTGTGCTTTTTCAATTTCAATTTCGCACCGCCACTCTGTATGTTTGCTGTATGTTTGAGTGAATAGGAAAATCAATGATTTTTTTCTAGCATCATCATAAATTTTCCTTTTGCTTTTCATCAGACAGTTTAGTATTAACTGAACCTCTACAAACACTATAGATCGCAGCATATGTTCTAAATTATAATGGAGCCCTGACATCCGTGAGTATCTGTTTTGTAAGGAATAGACAGAAAATATAATAGGAGTACACGGTAGGACATTTTTCTAGTTGTCACAGTGTCTCATAAAAATGTTAGCAACATTACGGTGTCACTCGCCTGTTCTGTTGCTTATTATGATTATTAACAGCGAACATGATACTTAAGTATAAAACCATCATTTGTATTAAATAGTAAATAGGTTACACACAGGTAGATTAAAAAGTGTAATTTGTATTTCTTATACGTCAAGATTGTACTACCTACACTCCGTCGGTTTTTAGGTTACACTGGCTGTTGCCAAAGTGCAGCTGGCCTTTACAGTATCACTGTATCATACAAACATCAGAGAAGTTACTTAATCAAATGAAAATTATTAAAATGTTAACACAAATCGTATGAGAACCTGTCGTTGGTTGCGATGTCGCTGTCGGTTTTTCCCCTCATTCAACCGGTCATACTTTGTCCGGGTCTCGCGTATCGGTACTTTTCATCCCTCGGGAAAGGTAAGAAAGGGTTGGAGGTGGATTGACGCGATGACAGCATCCGAGCGAATGCCGTGGTGTTGAATGGATGGATCTTCATCGGTAGGAGGAAGTTGTGAGAAAAATTTTGGTTATTTTTCATCCGTTCTCACCGCTGACAGAAATGCAAATGTCTTCCCATTTCTCAGATACCCTTTAAATTTGTTTTTGTTTTTTTTTGCTTGCCCCCTTTTAAATTTCTCCTTTAGTTTTCCACGTCCGTGTGAGGGAAGAGACGAGAGAAAAAGAAAAAAGACGAGAAGAAAAATGACTCGGTGGGACCCGAAAGTTGGAACGCTCGAACATAAACGTCTGATGGGTGAGGAAATGACGTCACTTTTCTAGTTTTCTAACCGAACGTCACTAAGGGGACCACAGCTGTGGTCTGTGACCCCGCAGCCTGTAGTTCTGCCAACAGATCGCCCGACGATTCTCAAGAGATCTTCCTCAAAACGGGTGATGCCGTGCCACTTTCCAAATCTTGCGATCTCCGATCTTCAGATCCGTCACTTTCTCCTTCCCCCGTCTTTCGGAGGGATCGAATTACCCACAAAAGGATCTTTTTCCTTTTTCAACTCCGCCGTTCGGTTATTAAACTGCGAAGATCGCGACGAGTGCCGAGCGATCTTCGCAGCGAGGTAAAGAACGGGAGAAAAATACAAACGTCGACGAATAAAAAGTGGATAGAAGTTTTAACGGAAACAGGAGAGTAATAAAAGTACCGAAAAGAAGCAAAAATGAAGGGAAATCTTTCGCTGGTGAGGAAGTCGAGCAGTAAGGGAAATTCAAATGGAGCTAAAAGGAGGCATTTCCGGTGAAAAAGAATGAGAAAATGAAAATCAGAATGAGAACTGGGCGTGGAAAGGTGAGAGAACAACAATGGCGAAGACGAAGAATGGAAGTGTGGAAGCGGAGCTTACCCTTTTGCTCAGATTTCAGCTAAAAATATCATCTCTGAGAGTTTTGTATTTTAAAGTATTTTAAATGGAAAATTTTAAATGGTCTGTACATACAGGTACATTCCGTGCTGTCTGGAGTATCCTACTGTATATATTCCATCAATACATATTATTCATTCAATAACATATAAAAGCTATATTTGAGTAAGTGAATATAAACTTTGTTGTGTTTGGGAGTGTGCCGCTGTGTTTGTATTTTTAAGTATTTCTGTAAGAAGGGGGTTTGCTTCAGTAGTATTTATTGTATTCAGTTTTATGGTATGTATCGTATTTTATTTTCAATGGCTGTGCCTCTTTTTGCTTCGGTCACTGGGATATTTGATGAGGTTTTTATTTTATTTTTGTTGATTATTTAGGTTTGTATTTTAATGTATTTAGAATAATGTTTGTGTTTGTACGTGAAGGTAAGCGACCTATAGAATTTTACAAGTAGGCAGTGTTTTCTGTTTGCGTTCATATGATTGTTTAATATGTTACAACATGTTTTAATTGTTAAATATTTTGGTGGATCATACATAAAATGTGTTTCTAATTATTATTATTTTTAATATAATCTTGTATTTATCTGTGTGCGTGGGTTCTTGTCAGGCATTATTTTAGTACTTCAGTATTTACTAACTGCTTTGTTGAAGTGGAGTATTCTTAGATGTCTTTAAAGGTGGAAAACACTGCCTGTTGTTTGTTTTTTGCATATTTGTAATAATTCTTGTGTAATTCAACTGACCTCGTGTCAGAATTACTATATTTACTTACTTAACAAAACTTTTTTATTAAGTACACTATATTTTGCTGACGACAATAAGGTTAGGGGAGGCTGTGTTAGTTTCTAAAATTTTAAGAAAATCTATGTAGATTTTTGTAAAGATCAAGGCTTGTGGAATATACTGATTAAAGAAGTAAAGACTGTTGTATTGTTATAATTGTTTTTTAAATCTCGTATCTGTTTGTAGTGTTGTCTGCCGGTATTCCTGCGAGTGTTTCTGCGCCGCATTTCTTATTATCCTTTTGCTATTTAAAGTTCGTGCTTTAAGTCCACTGAACCATCGGGTAAGTACTGTAGTTTTTCACCTGTCTATACATGTGTTCCAGTATGTAATTTATGATTTAGTAAGTTGCCGTGTCCCATTCCTATTTGAATGATTGAATTGGGTGATCTGCCGATCGGGGAGAACGTTTCGTATCGTGCCGGGCAATTTAATTTATTTTACTTTGCGTTACGGTTTGACTTTATATTCAAAGTATGAAAATTCAGCAAACGGTTTCCGGTGTAAAACCCATTTCGAACGAGAGGAAAGAACGTTTCACTTAAAATAAATGATAAAAGTCATTGAAGAAACGTTCGAGTTTCTTTCCCGAGCTTTCGGGTCTCTCCGTTCAGAAGGTGAATTATTTAAATTGCTTACATTTTTGTACAGTTTTATTTTATTTTATTTTTTACCTTTATTCTCATTCTTCCTCTTCTCTCCTTCTCCCAAAAGGTAATAAAATAATAGTTTCAGAAGTTCTTCCTCTCCGGGACGACCTCACGAGGTCCCTACCTGCTTTCGAAAGTCCCAAATTTTGTTGTTTGTGTTCACTTCCTGTTACGCATCGACGAGAAATGTCTACTACGGAAAACTTTCAATATGTGTCACTTAATGCACTTTACTGCTGCGAATTCACGGAGAGAGAAGAATCGGCGATCGAAAAGTTCGGACGACTCAATAGTTGTTGTCCGTTATTGGAAAAAAGTTACTCAAGAAGATCGCAGAACGAGGAAAGTATATAAAAAGACTGTTTCTGCACAGAAAATAATGAGACAAGAAAACCGGGTACGGGAAAAATATAGGAAAGGTTACAGAAAGTTAAGCTGAAGCAATGAAAGTTTTAAAATATTTAAGGGCTTCTGCAGAACTGACGGAAAATAGAAGTTCTTAGAATGACAGGTTGAAAACAGACGTCCACAATTCGAATTAATAAATATTGATTACGTGAATGAAGTCAGAAAAAAAGTCAAACGGCTGACTTCCACCACTAAATACATTGTGTGAAATAACACTTAATAATGAAATAATACTAATTACTTTGAAGTACTAAATACTCTTCTGTTCTATTTTTCTTCGTCATGTGACATCCTTAATATTGTTTAGATTATTTTGAGTACACATGGGTAGCGCAATTTGCCTATCCTTTTTTTGATGGTGAAGTTAGGGGTTAATTTAATAAAGCGCTTTACCGATAGAGGGCACTGTCTGCTACTATTAGTAGATAATATAAATTAAGAGGTCTCAAGCCAGGATTATTTGTAATTTAGCCTGATACTTTAGGGGTGTGGCTTAATGAAAAGTGATTTGTTTCAAATCCATTAGATGTCGTCAATTAATAAATTATTTTAAATCTTCATAAATCCACCAGATGGCAAAAAATTCCAAACTGATGCTCGTTTTTCAAATTTTTTCATGTTTCTCAAAGAGGGCATTCTACCAGGTTTTGTATCAGGCGATGATAAAGTTTAGGAGGTATCGAGCATCGATTCTATGATTTTGCTCCTGATACTTTGGAGGCGGAGTCTCTAGAATTGACAATAAATCCACTAGATGGCTAAATGAGAAATCTTTTTGGTATTCATTGTGTGAAACATTTTATGTCCACCAGATGGCAAAAAATTCCAAACCGATGCTCGTTTTTCAAAATTTTTCATGTTTCTCAAAGAGGGCATTCTACCAGGTTTTGTATCAGGCGATGATAAAGTTTAGGAGGTATCGAGCATCGATTCTATAATTTCTGCTCCTGATACTTTGGAGGCGGAGCCTCTAGTATTGAGAATAAATCCACTAGATGGCAAAATGAGAAATATTTGTCTTCTTCATTTTGTGAAACATTTTATGTCCACCAGATGGCAAAAAATTCCAAACTGATGCTCGTTTTTCAAAATTTTTCATGTTTCTCAAAGAGGGCATTCTACCAGGTTTTGTATCAGGCGATGATAAAGTTTAGGAGGTATCGAGCATCGATTCTATGATTTTGCTCCTGATACTTTGGAGGCGGAGTCTCTAGAATTGACAATAAATCCACTAGATGGCTAAATGAGAAATCTTTTTGGTATTCATTGTGTGAAACATTTTATGTCCACCAGATGGCAAAAAATTCCAAACTGATGCTCGTTTTTCAAAATTTTTCATGTTTCTCAAAGAGGGCATTCTACCAGGTTTTGTATCAGGCGATGATAAAGTTTAGGAGGTATCGAGCATCGATTCTATAATTTCTGCTCCTGATACTTTGGAGGCGGAGCCTCTAGTATTGAGAATAAATCCACTAGATGGCAAAATGAGAAATATTTGTCTTCTTCATTTTGTGAAACATTTTATGTCCACCAGATGGCAAAAAATTCCAAACTGATGCTCGTTTTTCAAAATTTTTCATGTTTCTCAAAGAGGGCATTCTACCAGGTTTTGTATCAGGCGATGATAAAGTTTAGGAGGTATCGAGCATCGATTCTATGATTTTGCTCCTGATACTTTGGAGGCGGAGTCTCTAGAATTGACAATAAATCCACTAGATGGCTAAATGAGAAATCTTTTTGGTATTCATTGTGTGAAACATTTTATGTCCACCAGATGGCAAAAAATTCCAAACTGATGCTCGTTTTTCAAATTTTTTCATGTTTCTCAAAGAGGGCATTCTACCAGGTTTTGTATCAGGCGATGATAAAGTTTAGGAGGTATCGAGCATCGATTCTATGATTTTGCTCCTGATACTTTGGAGGCGGAGTCTCTAGAATTGATAATAAATCCACTAGATGGCAAAACGACAAAAGTTGTTTTCTGAAACTTTTGTAAAACTTTTCATTTCCAGTAGATGGCAAAATTTTCAACACTTTTATGTTCGAGTTTTGTAACAGGAAATTTAAATTTAGGAGGTGTCAGCCGAGCATTATTTGATTTTGATCCTGATACTTTAAAGGCGGGGTTTTCTGGTTAGAATGATTCCGCATAAATCCACTAGATGGCAAAATGGCAAAACTACATTTGTCTTAACATTTACAAAACGTTTCATATCCACTAGATGGCAAAAAATTATATTGTTTGATGGTTGCCCTTCAAAAATTAAATTTTAAAGGTTTTTACAGAGGGCAATGAGAGTTTTTGTATCACGAGGTAATGAAAATGAGATTGAGAAATCTGTACTGCAAATTTTTTTCTTTCACATCGTCATTCTTTCAAATTTCTTTCTCGTCAGATCGTGAATGAGCTCGGTGCCAAAGGATGAATTTTAATTGCACTAGATCAAAAATATGTAAGACGGTTAAGTATCTATATCTTTAGGAGTTTAGATATTTCCAGGAGAGTAATTTTTGTGTCTGCGGAAAACTTGCCCAGTGATTATTTTTACTTTTCCAACCGTTTTACCTGCACCGAATAAGAATCAGGAAAAGTAAATAGGAAGGAAGAACGGGAACAAAAGAAAAATTTGAAAAGAATGAAGACAAGAAGTAAAATTTTTATGTATGCTGTAATTTTTATACACTTGAACATTTGTAATGTATGCACAGGATTACATTGACAATACAGTAAATTATATGGTTCTAATTCTCCTTCTTTATACAATCATATTTTCTCTCCTTTGTTCAATTAGCCCGTTTGGACTCCTTTAAATTTTGTTTGTTTTTTCATTCGTTTATTTCAACGGTCGTATAATAATTGTATCATATTATGTATACATAAAAAAGATGGTGAATTGAAATGGGTTCCCTGGATGGTTCCCAGATTCCTCGTTTCCCTCATTAATATTCAATTTAATCACAATTACAGAATTAGAATAATTTTAAAAGAAAGCAAAACACTCGCGAATAAAGCGAATAATGAAGGAAAGATCTAATGAACGTTCCAGTTGGTTTTAATCTCCCTTTAAATTGTGCGAAAGAGAAAATACAAGGTTTTATACCTGATTCTGAAACCCGGGGAGGAACATAATCCTGATTTATACGCCGACGAAATTTAAATTAACTACGCGAAACATGACACTGTGCAGATGATTTAAAAATTGTGCATTCAATTTCACCGGTGTGCTACTTGTGGCGTAAGACACTTGTTCGCTTTACTTATTGCATTTATAATATACCAAACGCCCATCAAGTGGGATTCTTTCAATTCGAGATGTTGTCCGTATGTATTAAAAATATTTTATTAATACGTAGGTCACACGTGTAACATTACAATATGTCTCATATACGTAAAATATTCTGTCTTAAACATGGTAACATACACTCATATATGTACGTACAATCATATTTTACGTGTTTAATTTATGTATGATGTAAAATAATAAGTGTTATACATAATTATTCATACGATTCAGTCAGTCGGAATATACTAAGAGTAAAGTTATTAATTGATTTTGATAATAACACAAGCTCATGATATAGACTACGTTCCTTGTTATATTAGGAAGCAATTCGTACTAAAACAATTCATACTACAATTCATATACAATTCGTACTGGAAAAAATACTTCGTACTTCACTTTACGCAAACATATCTGTTTAATAAAATCCATTCTGCAAGCACGGTTCATTTATAAATTCCATTTTTTGTATCCCAATTTTTGTATTGTATTGTATTACCAAAGAAGCATATTACTAATAATGTGTATTCTATTCAAATATTTTTAATTAATTTATTTATTATTAATACCACAACAACACTGGTCTTCGGCCCTGTGTCTGTACTATTTTTTACTTAAAAACTTAATTAATAATTAATTTTAATTGCAAATAAATTTTTTTAATAAATGAAATATTTTTTTATATATTCAATAATGATTTCATTCGTTCAATAGATAAATGCACATAACGCAACACAAAAAATACGTAATAAATAAATAAATAACTCAAACAAATGGTAAATGAATGTTAACGACATGTTAATCAGTAATAAAATTTCTTTCGTTTTAACTTCATCGTTTGTAGCTTTTAAAAAGTAATTAAAATCAGAACGTAATCAGGGATAAAACAACGTAGATTATTATTGAAGTGGAACTTGGTAACTTGGTTCTTTAGACTCCGATGGCCTCTCTTGCGAAACTTGGTAAAACGGAAACGGAGTATTTCAGCAGCACGGCGTCGAGTGCCACATCAAACGTCGTCAAAATGTTTTTAATTGGAATTCTGTTTTGTTTCTTTCTCTTCCTTTCCTTTAGGACGTCAACTTAATTTTCGACACTTCGGTTCACTCGGGGCTTAATTAATAAATAACACACTTAATTAATTTTTTTAGTTAATTCTAAAAGGTTCAAAAAAGCAAGCGGCGGCGGTGGTGGTTGGGTGTGACTTCGTGTCGAACTCCTCTCGGGGAGACGAAATCCGACGGGAATTTTTTATTTCACCGTGGCAACGAACCGCTTCCCATTCCACCCCCAAGAAAGGGATGAAAACACAAAGCTCAGTTCAATTAACTCGAAGGCAATTAAAATTACAATACAATTCGGTTACGTATACAAACAACGAAATCGTCACACGCTCACGAGTGTACCTCCTTTTGGACCGGAGTTACCGAAAAAGTTAAGTTCCGTTTCCGGTCTGTTTTTTGGGTAAATTGCTACGTTTAGACGTTTTTATTAGAGGAGACACGTGAGCTGGCGGTGCGCGGTGGTCTGGGGGAGAAACTACGAGACGACAGGTAGAAAGGTTTGAATTGACCGCAATCACAGGAAGATGCTTACCTGGTGAAGTGAGTGGAGACGATAAAAAGACACGACCAGGACGTTTTGTC
Source organism: Polyplax serrata (assembly GCA_037055365.1). NCBI lineage: Eukaryota > Metazoa > Arthropoda > Insecta > Psocodea > Polyplacidae > Polyplax > Polyplax serrata. Next base: position 7,648,035 of record JAWJWE010000038.1, on the reverse strand, counting down.
CTCTCGGAAGCCTCCACGGAATGTAATCGACCGTATTATTAACTGTTACCTTCCGTATTAAAGAGAAATCCTACCAAACTATTAAAGTCTAATTAAAGTTAAAATAAATTATAGAATTAAAGAGAAATGGGTTAGAGAAGACAAGAATCTCGTAAAATTATATATATAATTTCTACATACTCTTTTTTTCCACAAGTTCGGTTTTGACGGGACAACAGGAATGAAGTCTACGTTGGTAGATTTCATAGACAATTAGACAATAGATTATTAATAGATCAGACGGTAGGATGTACCATTTCTTTAATCGCTTTACTAAGTACTCTGTACAGAAAGGCATCGTTAACCAAATATATACAATTGGACGTTATATACTGGAGATTAAATACGCGTGAATTTTTTTTACTAATTTATATGTACGTGTATTATTTTGTTTTTACTTAATATTTTAATAATTTTAAAAATAGTTTTGGCGTGGTCGTCACCCAAGACCTGCGACTAGTGACAATGACTACTTTAACTTAATTCTTCGGCTTGTGTTCCTTCTTCTTCACTACTCAAGGCAGCAACGGTAACACTGTGTAGTAATTTATCTAGTTATTTTGTGTACAATACACGAGTGGTGCCTGTGGTTGTTTTTATTATTATATAAATATATGAAGTCCGGGTGGTTCAGTATGTGTGCTAGTTGAGTCATGTATGGAGTTCAGTACCCTACCCTTTTGCTTTTGCTTCCCTGACGAGCCCCAAGTTTTGTCGAGTACAACATCGATTTATGTATTTTTCTTGTTTTTTTTTTTTTTAATAATCAGGAGTGGTGTTTTTGCGTATTCAATAGGAAAGTTTTCTGTGTGTAACGCTGACAAAACTAGTCTGTTCTACTTGTGAGTGTTTTCAGTGAGTGTTTACATTCTCCTCGGAAGAACTTTTCAACCCCCAAAACTGCTACTTCGGACGACTGGATTTGCACTTCTCGCAGCAGTCGTTTCGTCATGTTTTGCTTCTCTCAAAGCTGTTTAGGAGTCAACGAGGGCAAGGGCAATTATTTTACCCCCGGGACGAATCTCAGCATCTTCGAGTTATTTTCTTTTCTATTTCAATAGAAACTAATTGGACATTTTATAATAAATCGGTCATTCGTTTCACTTAAAATTCTCCGACCTTCTTTTTTTGGGGTTGGGGGTGGCAAAACCTTGACTGTAGTGCAAAATGCATGCCCTTTACTTTCTTACCCACTTAGTATAATATTTCTGACGTTATTTCACTCTTCTCTAGTCTACCCAATTATTTTTTATAAATACAGACATGTTTCGCTACTACTATAGAGTTTATGTATTATTACACACGAGCAGGGAGTTATTATTTACGGTAGAAAATTATTTTAGTTGAACGACAGGTAGCGGATTGCTCCACAGTATAGGAAACATTACATGTTGTGTAAACCAGCTGTTGTGTAACACCGTAAAAAAAATAAATAGTCATTAATAGCCAAAGTAGGAGTTTCTGTACAAGGAATTTGTCAAAAACGGCAATTATACATTACAAATGACCAACAGGATCAAAGTCCCTATTATTAGTGTCCTAATAGACGCCATTCTAAGTTAATCGGCTCATTTTCCCTGACGGTAGGACATTGATTGTCTTTTAATGTCTGATATTGATCCTCGACAAAAACATAATGTAACTCAAATGTAAAAGGGTCAGGTCGGCACTGGCATCTTGGGTAAATAATAAAATCTTAGGTGAAACAGGTGTCCAATCTGGCAATGCCGTGACGCCATGAAGAGTTAAAAAAAAATGAAATTCTGGGACGTTCCAACAATATTGAGTCAAGGCATAATTAACCTATTATTTATTATTATTATTATTATTAAAAGAGTTATTGAAAATAATGCGTGTCTGTAATGTGCATACAAATCTATATTAAAGGTAGACAAACGTCAGCCAGGAGAGACTCTCTACCAGAACTTTCAGAAAGAAACAACTTGCAGCTGAGATGTACAATCTAAAGTTTCCTTTTACAACACAAAATAAATAAATAAATAAATAAACAGGAGCAAGAAAAATAAACAAACGGTGTCCAAAGGCATGATACTGCAACAGGTAATGGATGTAACATCTAAGTAGGTTATGGATCATCTTATGTAACATCATACATACCTCGTATGTATCAACTATGTATGAGACCCTTGCTCCTCGTCTGCGACGGCTCCAAAATTTATTTATTTTTTCTAAAGAGCATATAATTCAAATAATTCAAACCGAGCCGTGTTTTACAAATAAATAAATAAATTAATTAATTAATACAAACGCCGTCAGGATGCCTAAGCCAGCCGTTAGCGTGGACCTGTAATTTCTTAATAAGATCACTGGTGATCTCTCAACTGTATATTTCTGTTTAACACCCATTTTTATTTTTCAAACTACGATACATACTCTATGTAAGCAATTGTGTAATAAATGACAAGAATTCCCATTAAATAGAACGCAGTGCACCTGAAAAAAGTCGGGCTATGGTCAATGGAACGAGTTGCCAACTGCAGCCAACAGCCCAAAACCGATAATATTAATTCCGTGTAATGTTACACAAACAGTTTTACTCGTTCATCTTCCGTAAAACTCACATTCCTCCTCTGATTGTCAAAGAAGTTTTAATTAAAATTCAATGTAGGCAGTGTGAGAAAATTATACGTGAAAATTTCTCTTTGACGGAAAATATCAGAAAATCAGAACTCGATATTATTAATTAATAAAATAAGTTCCAATCACCGCGTGCTGCTCCGTCTGCTGTGTTCATTCGCGCCGGGGCTTTATGTTCCACCTCAACGCTTCTCTTATTCTGGTACTCTTTATAATATATTTTATTATATTCTTCTGCGGTGCACGGAGACCTGTGGTGCTTTTTTTATTATATAGGGAAACACCTCTAATAGTACGGAATTGTATGGTTTGAGTCGGTTGTTTCAAAGTTCTACGCTGCGTGTGGTGTGAAACAATACAATTAAGTATTCTCTGTACTTATTATATAATTTATTACTCTTACAACATTTGCGTCTTTTCCTTGGTTAGGTCTTCTACTTGATGTAATATAATTTTTTGTGGGTAGCTAGGAAGTTCACTTTCCGATGAGTACACATCTGAGGAGTAACGTTCTTTTCTAGTTATTAACCAGAACTTTATTATTAGTTATTTTTAGTTATTTTACTTATTAACTAGTTATTAACTTGTATTAATAACAAGCATTTTACCCCAAGTACCAAGACTTTTGTATACAGTCATTAGCCAGACTAATTTGTAAACATGACAACGTTGCAACCGCGAATTGTTTCCAACAATAGACCTCGGAATAGAAAAATAGACAAACGCTAGTCAGTCGTCCGAGTAACGTTCGAAATAGGAAAGTGTGAACACCGCGCAACAATAATTGTTATTAATTTTATATTTTAAGTTAGACAGTTATTTGAAGTTAGTTTTTCATATGTTGCAATTATTACACGTCTATTCGTTGGGGAAGTGACCAGGTGAGTCTTACATAGATATTACAGAAATCGTAGAAATATGTTATAAGCTCATTTTATAACAGCAAATTATACAAATGTTTATAATGTTTTAATAATGGACTTATGTAGAGGTTTTAATTAAAATTTAGCAATATTTGTACGTCACGTATTAACCATTCACTGGTGTACTTATGTACTGACACCCTTAAGTTTAGGTGGGCAGTTATTCATATTTATTTATTTGTATGTATCCTACACAGAGCAGAAACGAGGATGAGTGTGCTGCAGGTTGGCCGTGCTGGAGCAGGGGACCTACCACAGTGTTCGAACGGTGGTGTTCAAACGGGTGTGTCAAAATACAAAACTTTCGCTGTTGTCCTCGAAGGAGGTCGCGTACTTTCGAGAAGATGAACAAAAGAAGGAAGGGTGACGCCGTACGAGGGAAGCTCACTGGAAATCTGGACAATGTTCTCTCTAGAATAACATTACAATCGTTCCCTGTTACAGTAACGTGTACTGAAATACACACGGAAATATTTTAATTTAATTATTTCGTTTATTGATTTCACATTGATGACCTACGACAGTAACATCACGGTGTATTCCCGAGTTTTTTATAAAAATAAAAATGAATCGATAATATTATTAAAAATTATTAATATCGAGATAAAACCTGAAAATGTCTGCGCGTCTGACATGTCCCAGGGCGAGGTTGGAAATCGAAAAAGATGTTCGGCTGCATAACATGAACAATATTATTATATACATATTATTCGATACTATTATTGATATTATAACTATTCAACATAATGACACATAACCTGAACATTTTATGTATTTAATCTAGTGTGGAGGGATTTAATGATTGGGCAGACTCCACACCTAAACGCACACACATACTTACATATACAAGTACATTATACATATACTTATATATTATACTAAAATATGTCTTAACCAATGGCTTACACAATATCTGTTGGTCAACTTGCTTATTAATAGTTTTCCAGAACTATTACATAAATGTCGAGGTTACGCACCCCCTGCCTTTTTGACGACTTGCTCGGGGTGACCTTCGTCGAGTTTTCAGGCACCAGACAAGGCAGGGAAGGAACGTCCTTCTCAGTTGATTAATCTGAAATCCGGGCGTTCGGTGGATTTCGAATTTGGACCTTTTTCCTTTTCCCATCATCTCGCGTGAACCTTCTTCATACCAGCACCCCCACCCCCGTCAAAGAGGAGAAATTTCGGCAGACGCTCATCAAATTTCATCAAAAACTCAAATTCTCCTCCCTTCTAACATGACCATATTGTTTGATTAAGCTTCGTCGAACGTGAAAATTTTAATCAGCGTTTTCGGAGCTGCAACAAAAGTTTAATGAATTAATTTCGCCCGAAAGTTTGGCCGGAAAAGTTTCCCCGGTGAAAAGCTTTGACACTGTAAATTTTAACGAGTTGTAGTAAACAATTATTCTCGTCGATCTCGCCTAGGCAAGGGCCGAGAAAAAAAAAGAAAAGGAAAAAGTTCTCAACCCCACCCGGAGTGGTAGCAGACAGACAGGCACCGCAAGGAAAAAGACGAGAGATGGTTTCCTGCACTCACGTGTAATTGTAGTGAAGGAGCAGTCGAACAGGTTAAACATCCATTGGTTGTACTGCACACTACACAACACCAGTCGAACGCTACGCATCCCTTGGCTTTTAGACAGACGGCTCGTCTGTCTAATTCTGATGTTCTGCTTTGTGAGTAAAAGGAGTGCAGTGGGTTTGCGGGATGTATGGGAACTTATTCACACTGTAATTTACACAATCGGTTAACTTTATACTTACTACATATAATTTAATAATTTGATTTTTATTGGGTTGGCCTTTTACATTCGCACTCAAGATATTTACTGTATATTTTTTATTACACGACAGGGGTCATCGAAAGGACCAGCTTGTGTATATTTCTTCATTTGAAGTTTAACGATTTATACTGTCATTATTATTACTCCATAGCGTATTAATATATTAAGTACTTGTAAGTATTATTTTTTATTATACACCAGAATTATCGCACAACTTCTCCTGTTACATTATTATATTATCGCTACAGTGTTCGTACAGTTCGTTGGAGTTTTAAAAAAAATATTTATGTATTTAAATGCACAAAAGTCCTGTATTACTAAGTTAAATTGATTTATGTTAAAAATTAAATATATATATACTACAACATACAAAATTATGTATGAATATTTCCAAGATGTAGTGTCTTTATTGTGTACATACTTATTGTACATAGTACATCTGAAGTGTACATACTTTATTGTAATGTATTTATTATAGTTCTTTGTTTTAAGAGTCATTACAAACTTTAGAAAGTCATAAAAGTTGTTCACTTTGTTTTTATTTTTATACGATACATGTGTTCAAATGTTTTATTGGTATTACTATTCATACGTCGAACAGAATCCTTTTGAATCGAGTTAGAAGTTTTGCTGGAGGTTAGTATTACGTCGGCTGTGTTTCACAGACGTAGACCATGATATCTAGGCAATTAAAGCGTGGTGAAACCAACACGTTTTTTGTTCGGTATGTTTCGGGTGCGTGCACTGTACCTACTATACGTATACTGAACATGCGAATCGTGTTATTATTAGACGAATTAATAATGTAACATAACCCTTTCGGCAACGTTAATTACTTGGGAAATTAATAATTGCGCTTGTGTTACAGGCAGCAGTCATGCCGTAATGAGGAGTGTATTTATATTTGAGGGCACATGCACAAAATCCGAAAACTAATTAATAACCTTTTGAAACATCAAATTTTCTCTGAGAGTCTTCTGCTTAAATTTGAGGTTGAGGAGATGGGTTCCTGCCCTCTCACGACGTGGAATTGTACACCCGTGTCGGAGTTTTCATTTTTACAGGACAAACTACAAGTGCACTGCATGGAGTAACAACAAGGACTAGTAACATAACTAATAACTGTAATAAACTGGAAGACCCTGATCCTACACTAATGGCGAATCCTTGCACCACCGCTCAATGTACTGCCTGGTACTTCGTTCCCAGAACCAATCCATCCGCCGTACAGGTACTTTGGTACTCGCTGGCGTCAAAAGGCAACTCAAATATGATGAAATTTACCAGATGATTGATGACCAAGGTGTCACGACGACGACGTGTTGATAAAAAGCTTTCGATTGAATTTGATCGTCAGCGAGGAGGCGCCCAAGCAGAAGTCACTGGCAGGTGAAAAATCGTTGACAAACAAATTTAGCAAGTGATATTTATCAAGCCCTGCAGAAGAAAATCGTCTCACCTGTGTAATGTGTACGAAGTCTACTCACTAAGTTTTTGCTCAGAAAATAAGTATTCATTATACTGTACACTGTAATGGCAACTTGGTGTATGTATCAAGTTGTCGATTGCTTTTTCTATACAATAAAACGGCAAAAATAAAAATTTGTACCAAACTACTGTCTTTAATTGCTTTTTCATTCTTAAATTAGAGAGCCTCACCCGGCACTACTGTTTATACTCATATTTATACTATACATTACAGTTTATACTACACATATTTATACTTCCCCACCTTTCCTTCTTATGCCCTTGTCTTGTGGTCCTTTTCTTCCTCTTCTTATGCCACCTTGTGGTATGCGATGATTCTGTCACCACGACATGCGCCTCACTATAATATATAAAGTGAAACACTTTTCCAGATTTTAGTTTTTTCTAATGAGCGAACACTTTTGACGGTTTCCATACATAAATAAGTAAATAATACATGATTAATACGATATAAAATATTGTTGCACCAATTTATTTATTAATACTAATTATTTTTCACCATTTGAATTCAAGAAGTTGATATTACGACCCCTTAATACAATATAGTAAATTAATAATTCAATATCAATTTGTATACATAAGTATATATATATTTATTAGAGTTCACCGGCCCGTTTGTGGACTCTCTGACTCTGTTCGCTCCTATTCAACCTTTATTTATGTATTATATAATACATAATATAAGTTTTTTGTAGATGCTTGCTGTACAACTGGGACAAAACTAGCAGACTTTCCTATAAATAATGCTCATCCAAAGGGGGCATGTTCTCCAAGTTTTTCAGTCGAAAAGAAACTGTCTCCATCTTTGGGTCGTAGATAAAAAGACGTATAATTAATGACCGACTTTACTTTACGAATGAATTCATTATTCATCTTTATCTGCATGGTGAACATTTCAGTGTAGCACCTTATCCTCGTGATAATTTTTCAACTTCTGTCTCTCTCTCTCTCTCTCTCTTTTCGGAGGTTTTCTCCGTCTGTCTATACGATTCCTCCCATTTTTTTCCCCCGGTCCGATCCGAATTTTTGATTTTTCACGAGTCGCAGTGTTCTCCACACTGGGAGAAGAAACGACGGAAGGGCGTGCGAGTCGCAAAAGTCAGCCAGCCACCCGGGGGCGAGCAACTCGGCAACTTCCAAAAATTATTTGTTGCCGTGGCAAAGGAAAAGGGGGAGAAAGTGCAAACATAGAAAACAAAGGAAAGGAAAATTCGGACGGGTTTTCCTTTGCGCGGCCCGCTAGTACCCCCCCGGGGCCGAAAATTAATTTTGAATTTGGTGCTTGGGCAATTACGCGGCCGAACGCCAAGGTCACTTTTTGAGAACTGAAAAAGGCCAGCGGTGGAAGAACGTGGCGGTAGAAGAAAAGGAAGGAAAAGGGCACTCGCAAGGAGTCGGCTGTGGGAAGATGACAGAGAAATCTCACAGGAGGAGAAGAAGAGTTGCCTTTTTTGGAGAAATTCGACCCCTTTCGCTCTCGCCAGAAGTACCTGAGATGCCTGACGTACCTGGTGAAAAGCCGATTTTCACGCTTGAATCTGCTCAATTCGGTAAAAAGGGAAATTTGAATAATGGTAATTTTCAGTATTGTTTGAATTTTTTTCGACAATAAATTTCTGAAAGCTTTTCTCCTGATTAGTTTTCTTTATTTATTTTCTTGTTTTTTTGTTTTAAAGAGCTTTCTCTTTTTTTTCAATGGAGGAAAAGCTCGGAAAACACTCGACTCGTTCTCCTCCTGGATGTGTTGAAACAGTTTCTACTACACGCACTACACTGTTCTATGTGACGTAACTTTCACTTCACCGGCGAAAGGTTGTGGATGTGCAACAGCTACATAGACAACTCCTCTACATAAGTCCTTCTACCTATATACAGTATAAATACTGTATGGCTATATTCACAGTCTCACTCACTGTATTCGTGGGGTCAATCTAAGATCCAAAGAATTTTAAACTATTAATTTTTAATAAACGCTCACTACCTTAATAACATAAAAAATTGTTATTTATTTATTTATTTATTATTTAAATTGTTATTTAAATAACCAAGTTCACAGTGTTGAGATGCACGTCCCCTATTTATTCGCTTCCTTCCCTTAGATTTGTACACAGTTTAATACATAAAAAAACAAAGCCATTGTTCGCAACTCAATATAAAACCCAGTCACTTATTTTTAAATATATTAAGTTAGATTATGTACAAATTATAAGTAAATACATCGCTGTGTATATTTTTATAATATTATTGCAAGAGCGTTCTTAAGGTGTGCCTTGACGAAGTCACAGTACTCAGTACAAGTTTCACCGAGACCGGACGAGTGCTTGACTTGCTGGTAACTTTGTATATACAAAAGCTACAGTAAAACGAATGTGTGAGATCAAAGGCGACAGAGAGAGGTAGACAGTTGAAAAATAAGGCCAACGGGTTGTCCATTTGAGTTTGATTACCAATAATTGAGTTTATTTCTTTAAAGACAACCCAAGAAATGTTACGTGTGATAACGTTATCAGTGCACGCGCCCTGATAACACAGAACCAACAGAAGATACCCCCGATCAAGGGACGAAAACAAGTGAGATGACGGTACGGACGGCCTGTTAACTCGAGTATCGGTCTCCAATATGTGCAATTTTCGTATATTATACGAATTATTATATTATATTATCGTATATTATATTATACGACGTCAAAATAGCGATAATTACTTTCAAATAACGACAGTCATTCGAGGTCGGGGGATGAATTTTAAGGGGTTGATTGACGTCTCTGACGAAGAATAATTGAACTTTGTCGGGTGAAAAGTTTTTCGATGGCGTCTTTTTCTTTTTCTTCTTCTTCTTCTGCCACTTCACCTTGTTTCCGTCTCTTCCTTTCCGGCTCTTTCTCCCCCGTACCCCATCCCACCGCCCCCGCATCCCCATTTTCCTTCTGGAATGTTATCCTTTTGTTTTTGCTTTTCCCATTTATTTTGCCCCGCTCCGATTTTGGCTTTGTTTTTTTGGGGTAAACTGACAATGGAATGGAATGGAAATGAGGATAACTTGAGCGAAAATAAATAATAATTTTTAAATGGGATTTTAATAAAGTAATAAATAATTCAGAGCCCGAGTAATGAATAATTTAAGAGTCACGCGGAAAAATTTTTGCGGTCCTCCAGCCTCTCCCCATATTTTTTTTTTGCTGAAGTTCAGAGGCGACCGCCGAATCGCGGGGTGTGAGGACGACTCTACATAAGATTATTAATAACTGTTTTTTAAGTATTTTAAAACTATTAATGTTGTACACATTATATGTGTATTATTTTATTGTTTAATATTTTGTTCAACGCAAATTTATACATAACTTATTAATTAACGTAACTGACGTGAGACGTATTTATTTATAAAGTAACGTAACAGAGAAAATTAAAAATATATGAAGAAAACCTCTCAGATACTTAATTATTGTCTCAGTAATAACGTGAACATGTTAACTCTGTAAAATTATGTATACATAGCGTTGTACTTGGTACATACAAGTTTTCATATTCGTGCCTATTAAGTATTAAGTACTTATTAAATACTTATTAACATATTTTAATATTTATACATAAACCTAAGTTTTTCAGCACTACCACAACTCTGCAATTATTGTTACTTTTATTTAATTAGTCCCTTATAAAAGTCTCACCAATTTTTATACGAGAAGCATAATTCGACAATTCAATACGAATAAAAGTTATGAAAACAGAATTTTATAAAAAAAAAACGAAATCATCGAAAGGATAAAATCGATAAAGAAAAATCGTTTTGCACGGATCAGGGGTCGTAAGTTAAACTTTCGAGAAAGAACGGTTATATTCTTACTTGAAAAGCTCCATAAAACTTGTATATTATACCATAAAATTTAAAACAATGGACAGTCATTATCATAATTCAATATTTGTAACGTTATTGGACGGTATAATTTTCTTATAATATGATATAAATCAGTAAATAAGGAAACGACGAGGAGTTTAATACAAGAATTTGGCTAATTCCATTTTGTCTGCTTCCGTCAATAAATTCAGTACAAATTTATGTTCGGTATATTTCTATATATAGTTTTAATATACTGTACGATTCGTGGTAATATGTATAGAGATGTATACATTCTCTGTATAGTTGTAGGGATTTCTACCCTTAAATGTTAAAGGGTTTCTACCAGGGGGTTGTGATACCTCCTACAGCACACCTTTAGATCAGTTACAGTACTGGGAAGGATACCAGACAGACCTGTTTCACTGTTGCCACTCGAAGAGAAGGTCATGGTTGATTTTTTTGGAAACTCTTGGCAGAACTGAGGCGCAGGGCGGGTTCACTTGCTTGCGAGGGGTTGGTAGTTTCTGTACTTTTTATACAAATTCCGGTGGTGTACAATTGTCTGTACCTCAAGGTTATTCCTCACTTCTCTCTCTCAGTTCTACCACGTTCACGAACGAGAAAAAAGTACTGTGCCGGTCTAACTCTCAAATTCATATATAATATTAATAACATGCTAATTCTAATAACTTTAAACATTAATAAAAATTACAACTCGTCGTTTATTTATCGGTCGACCCTTTTCAACTTTGGCCCTGGATTTGTAGTTCCACATCTAAAATTAATAATAGTTAAGGGAAAGGAAAAAAAAATTATTTTTCGATTCAGGTCTCGGGTGTTAGACTTTTGGCTTCTGAGCAATTGTTACCCTGCCAGACCGACCTAAGCGATAAATTTTCATGTTTGTCAATTTTCTATTTTCCCACTACAATTATCTGCTAGTTTCAATATTTTTCATCTCCGCCTGGTAACTAGCCATACTTTCGTGTATCTGTCACTGCCTGCGATTGCTTCATTGTAACGCGAGTAACTTCCACGTCTATCGTAACGCACTTAAATCTTTGTAGTTACGCAGATCTGTATCTGTATATTCGACAATCATTGTATGTTACCATTGAGGACTTCTAGTTTTACTACTTATGTATTACCTCGGGCGGTTCTATGGTTGACTACCGACTCTTTACACCAAGTACACCCATCTTCTTATTTATTACAAATTATATAACTATCGCACCACCACATAACTTGAAACTATTAACGTTTGATTATTAATTTAATTAAATTTCCTCAATTTTGACTAGCCGGCGAGAGGAGAATATTAAAAGGCACAGAGTCAACCCACGAACGGATATATTTGAACGTTTAACGTTTCGCCTACTTCCTCCTGCAGTTTGATTGCAATTTCCTCTCTCTCTCTCTCTCTCTCTCTCTCGGTTAATAGTTTCGGGATGTGTCGAACAGTGTGAGAGGCCATTTTTCTTTTTTGCGAGGTGCACTAAAGTAAAATCGTCCTAATAAAAATCATTCGTTCCGTAAAACGGCGCGGACCTCGGAGAGACGGAAAGTGGATTCGTTTCAAATGAGATTTTCCCCGAGTTCATTTCTGTTATTAAGCCCGGCAGTAACTTTATTTTTTATACTGTAATTAAAAATATGGAGGACGGAACGATGAAATAAGGAGACTCGGCGAGTCGAATAATTCGAACGTGACGTGGATGCAGTCTGCGGGGGACACGACGATACTTCAGCTCTCGTGCCACTGTCCGAGTGCCCTTTGGTGTTACTATACAGTTGAATTATTTGTTATACCGTAAGTATTCGTTACATATTAAATTGTTGTATTGCGTCCTTCCCTAATGTATACTGCATTTTAAATAAATAATTAAATGTTTAACGTAGCGTACAGAAGATTTGGTGGGAAGCCTTCTAGCAAACCTTGCTGCACAACATCCCGTGCGAACCCATTCCATACTGTTACGGCTGTGTACAGAGAAGTCTAACAGCACACAAAAAGTTTTACAAATAGTTAGTAGTTAAGAATGCGATGACACATAAAAAGATCTGAGAAGGGAAGTTTGGTGTCGTTTTAAACCGTTAACCTAACCCTACAGTGTTCGTCCACATAAATTTATGTTTCTGTAATATTTTAATTTATACTTACCCTGCCACTAATACCACATATTTATGCACGTGACTTTTACATACATATGTCTATAAATTTCTTGAAAAAATTGTGTGTAGCACCTCACTGGCTTCTTTTCTTCGCATTTTTGCGCGGGCTGTGCACTTCTTTTGTATTTCAAGTTACAGTGCTCTCCGGTTAAGAGTGGGGATGTGTGAACTCCCAGCCGTAAACTTCTTTTGAGAATTCGTCCGCAGTTCAACAGACTATTAAATTGACCGGTGGAAAGCTAGTTCCGTGTATTTCCCGGTAAATCGAGTCGTTTCACCTATTCCACGGTTTAAGGCCAAGCACAGCTCCGTCACTCGTCAAAGACACGTCACCCAATCAACCGAAATTTCAAAGATTCGAAAACTAAGTTACCACAATTTCAATCTCGAGGACTCTCGTCTGTAAGAGGTTTGATTGAAATTATTTTTAGTTCTCTCCTGTATCCGGTTCCTCTCCCTCTCTCTCTCTATCTTGCCCTTCTTTGTCTCCCCCCCCTCCCATCTTCCCTCGTTCTATTCGCCTAGGATTGTCGCACGGGATTTGCTGCGCTAAAATTCGTCGGAATCTGAAAATTCAAATTTACATGACAAACGAATTTAATGAATACGTCACGAGTCGTGATCGCATCCTTATTAAACGACTTTTTCCTTCCCAGTTGATTTCTCAGGTGCGTAAATTCGGTCGATCGACAGGTAAGAGACTACAAGACACTACAACACGAAATAATAATGCGTTACGTGGAGCTACGTACGTGTGAAAAAATCGGAGTTCCTGTCGAGCGACGGCATCGCTACATCCGGTTCCTGTACTCCGTAACTGTCTAATATCAATACTATACAGAAACAATCAATGAAGGTATTATGTAAACACCTGACAGAATTATTTAGAAGGTTTATCTTAGTTACTTTCATAACTCCTGTTCATTTCTTAATAATTTTAAAAAAGGGAAACGGTCCTGTATAATTTCGAAAAAATCCACCCTCGACCCGCTTAAGACGGTGTCGATCGATCTGATCCGGATTAATCGCTCAGGGGAGGCAAACTGTAACGGATTAGAAAGATTTTTTTTGGCGAGTGACAGGTAAGGAGCCGTCGTTTCTTCGATTGAGGGAATTGTCAGGCTGCGGGTCTGCTGCCACGGCCTCGGATGAATCGACACGCCGTAGGCGAACTTCGCGGCGGATGACAATGAAGTTTATGTAACTATTAGTTCTCTTACTTCGTCTAGGGCACTTTGGGAAAAGACAAACAAAAAACCATTTGGGTGTCTTGGGGAACCACCGGAAAGATACGACCCGTCACACGCGGCGCGCCAGGTCAGAGGAAATTGCTCCTAGCGGTTTCACCACGATTGGAATAGTTTTCTATTCACGTTTTACGACGTACATCACATTTTGTCCAACTGTATGTTTAACTTTATTTTAGTTAGTTATATTTATGTTGGGTCCTGCGTTTGCCGTTTCTCTAGGCGTCGTGCAAATTAGTACAGCTGAAGATTATCTGAAAGGAGTCTCAAATAAGGGTATTGACGCAGAGCATAAAATAAAACATTGCGTTATTTCCTTTAAAATGTGGAACCATTAATAAAACCAATAATTATGACTCAACTTATTAACTGTCAATCGAAAATAACAATAACTTTTGTAACAAGCTACTATTATTGATTATTAAAACTAATAATTAACATACACTTCTATTTTTGTCTATTACAATATTTCATATTTTTCACTTTAATCTTTTAGTTCGCGTCCTATTCTTTGGAGCCTACCAATTATCTCAACAGTTTTTAATATTTTAATTTTATTAATATTTAATATTTTAATGAAGAACTTCCTACAGTACACTAATACTTGTGATGTCATCGTTAAAAACATGAGATAATTGTAGTTGTAAACCGAGTAGCGATTATAATAATTACTAGTGCCTGAATTTGAAATTAAACCGCGTGTTGTTTAATAATCTAATTAATAAAATATATATATGAATAAAATGCAATAATAATAAATAATTACTGTAATTAAATAATTAAATGTTTACTGGTGTATTTCTCGTACACATTCGTACATTTTTTAAGGTGAGTGCCACGGCAGGAAGTTGCTCTACATAATTAGTATTAGCTCGTTATGTAATTCTTAAAACGTTATGAATTTTGGTTGTATTTATTAATTAAAATAAATAGCTTTGTTGTAAAATGTGGCTTCGTTTGAACTTTATTTACTGGTCCGACGTAACTTATTTTACGCGTATCCTCACCGTCTATACAGTATTTCGATATCATTTCCTATATAATCTGAAAAATTTGCGCTTTCATCGACTAAATAAATATTGTGTATACAAACTCTACGTATTTTATTTCAATTTATTTATGTATTACGTGTTTCTGTATTTCCCGTAGCCTTTTTGAATACCTCAAGTGTTAAATAAAATTTCAGGGGATTAAGCGGAGAAAAGAAGCAGTCGAAATTAAAAGCTCTGTTTAACTTGACTGCTCCCAGAGTCGCGAGGGTCGGAGGTCGGAGGGTTGCTGGTGACGGGGATGGTGAAAGAGAGAGAAAGATGAACGGAGTGGTGTAAGGTAAAACAAACTGGATACTTAGAAATACTTAGAACAAAATCGATAAACAGACCTCAACAGAATCCTTTTTCTTTTTCGACGACCGCGTCAAGCAAGCAAGTCTTAGGTCGGTCGACCGATTGCCGGGAAAAGGTTGCCCGAGCCTTAAACCTCTGGAATGAATCCCGCCGGTGGGGGATCGTAGGGAGGCCAAAAAATGCACCACACCACACCGAAAAATCGAGAATTTCCCCGTAAAATTTCCTTTGCCCCTGCCAATTTGATTAAATTACGGGTTGAGAATGAGATAAAGGAGCCTGAGAAGGTGGCGTAACCCCCCGAACGCGCACACGGCCCCCCATTAACTAGAGAATTAGTTCTGTAGAGAAGAAAAATGTGACGTGCGATAGTCTGCATGAAAAATCAATCGAAGGGGGACAGCCAGTCGAAGTGCTTCAAATCGCCAAAAACAGAAAACTTCACGGTGTACTCACCCCCGACAGGTTCGAACCTGTCCGAAACCGACGCGAGTGCCCAGGCAGACCGTCGCAAGCGAACTATAAAAAATGGCGCAAGGAAGAACATCGGAGGAATTCCGGGCAAGCGCCATGTGATTTCCAACAGTCCTCTTCCTCTGACACGCAATTTCAGTACCGGATGAAACGCGAGCGGATCCGCACGTCGTCACGCGCGCCCGGAGAATGTCACTTTGGTTGTAAGTTCGGTTCTTCGAGTCGGTCAGGTGCGTTCGATCAGGGCAGAAAAAAAAGAAAAAGTTGGTTTTTGGGGGGGGTTTGTGATTGAGTGTGACCTACCGTCTCTTTGGATTAACAACATCGCCATCCACGGTGAAAGACGAAGGACAGCGGTAAGTCAAAATATATTATATATATATTATAACGTTATATTGTACAACGTTACATAATACCCCGGAACACGAACGCTCTTCTAGTAGTTTCCATTTAGATATATATTTTTAAATTTATATTAAAAGGCTTCTTCATACAATTGTTGTTCTGTGAAAAGGATTTGCGACGCTCGGAGAGGCATAATATATATATTAAATATATATTTTGCGTTTAAGTACAGTATTGTTATGTATTCGTCCTATTCATAGTCGAAGATATTATTAAGCATCCGTCACAACGGTTGGTTAGGTTGGGATTACTACCCTTGTTGTCGGGGTTGCGTGCGATGACGTGACTGATATAATATTATAATATACTATTTAAATAATGTGCTTTTTACTCTTGTCTGCGCTTGTAATTCAGAACTGTAAGTAGGACAGAACTTAGGTATCTTGTATTTATTGTATTGTAGGTATTTTATATATTTTATATTTATATAATTTCATTTTATTTTTATTTATATAAATTTACATTAAATAAATATTTTTACATATTTATTATAATTTTATATATATTTTATGTATTGTATATTGTCGGTATTTTTATATATAAGGTTTAAGGGGGATGTTACCGGGCTGTAGTATAGAATGAAACGTTGTGAGATGGTCAAAATATAATAAGATTTCGTCAAGGAGCGAGAAGTGAAAGTTTTGTTTTGCGCTGCCCTCATCTAATTTGTTTTATTTATTTTAACTTATTTGGAGTTTACTAAGATTTGTCTTTTAATACTATTCGTAAGAGAAAATAGAAACTTTAACGGTGCTGTAAATGCCGTCACTACTTACCGTTTAATTATTAATGTAATAGTGATAATAATATTACGTATGCATTTTTCAATGATTTAGCTCTACAAGAAGCTGTAGAATTATTTTACGCTAATATACTTAAGTAGTCTACTGCATTATTAGTATTATGTAATGTATTGTATTATGTAGTCTGTCGCATTATTCAGTAACCTCAATAATATAAGATGTAAACTTGCTTAATATATTCTAATAATAGTTTAATATTGCAATGCTCTGCACACGTATTTGTTATGTACATAATAATGAATATTTGAACCGTGGTGTGATAATCAGTACAACCTTAGTACGAGAATGTAATTAAGTAAACATTATTAGTATTACATGGATGCATAACTTTGTATTAATTAATTAAAACTTATACTTATATTTTCTTTAATTAATAGCATGCAACCCCTAAATTGAAAGTTGAAACAAACAATGTTCAATTGCTTTACAGTTTAATAAATAAATAATTACAAAATACGTAAGCCATACATATTAATGTGTATTATATTTAATAAGTAAATAAGTAATTGAAAATACGTAAGTATTTCATAATAATGTAAATTTAACTTAATAAATAGATAATTATTAGTAAGGTAGGTCGTACTTAATAGTGTGCATTAGAATTAATAAACAGACAGACAAATACATAATACGAAAGTCACTTTTTTAATAGATGGACAATTACAGAATACATAAGAGTAATAATGTATATTAGGTAGGTGGTTTCAATAAGTTTCTCCAACTACTTCGAACATACCAGAGATGTTAGAAGAGCAGACAAATGCCGACTTTATTTTTATGTCCTGTGATTGTGTTGTTCAACCATTTTTACATAACTAATTAATTTGTTTTACCTATTTTGACTGGAGTCCCTAAAAACTATTTTTATACATAAAAAAACTAAAATGTCGGGCACCTGTCGTCATGACTTTTTTGAATGAATGAATAAATTACAACACATTTATTTAAATAAGGGTAAGGGCGAAGTACAACACGTTTTCTCGTATACGGTCCATTCGGTGGACGAAGCGAAGTTTCACGAGGGAGACAGAGAGAGAACAATACATAATTTTATATACGGTTTTTTTTTTATTCCATCGACGCTTTTCGCTCGGATCCCCAGGAAATTCTGCCGTTATCATTAATGGTATTATGTAAGGTTATTCGAGTCAATATATGCCCCCCGTGGTAATCTCAGACTGCAAATATTTTAATTTTAACAGTCGGATCGTGTTCCCTCGGAATTCGACCGAGTTTTAATTAAGGGCTGAGAGAAGGACGAGTCCCAAAAATTACATAACTACATAAACGGGGGTACATTGCGAGAATAACCGGACCGGTTATGCTCTTGCCCCCCCGTTTCTAATAGTTTTATGTTAATTTTGACAACGCGGCGCGGTTATTTAGGGGCGGAAAGGGCCGATCGTCAGTCTTATGACTTCCCCTTTTTTGCCGTCATTGTTGCTGGGACCGGTGGGGGGCGGGTGGTGGTGGTAGCCCGTAAATGTAATAATTCCGGTTGTAGTGCCGTACTATTGTACAGTGTGTTCCGGTGGTGGAAGCCAAACTGTGTCCGCATTGTGGGGCTGCACATTCGCCACGAATGGATGAAATAATATTATTAAACGATTGCTCTGGAGGAACTCAATTGTCAGAAGAAATGAGAGGCTGAGGAACAATGGGAATCACCGAGAATGGTAAACTGAGAATGGTTAATCGGCGGATTGTTCCCCGGTTGTGTGAAAGCTCTCGTGATTGCTAGGCGATTGAAGTAATTAATATAATTTTAAGTGTTATTAAATAGCTTTTTTATTAAGTGGCAAAGTGTCTTCTCGTGGGATGTTATTACTCCAAGCACAGGTTATTATATTATCGGTATCGTATTGAATACTGAAGGTGGGTTTTATTATACTATGGGCTTTACTGATGACCCTATTGATTATTTTTGGTGTAAATATTAATGGTGCCGTTAGTAAAACTTAATGTAGATATATGTACAACTGCTGCTAATTCTGGTGGGTTTAAAAATGTATAAAATTATGTATGTTGCTTATACAGTTATTTGTGTATAATTAGAAGTGATAATTAAGTTATGTGAGCTCTAAGTCGTGTCGGATACTATTACATTACCGAGATAATTGACTGTATTATCAAATAATATAGTTTATTATTAATGTTTTTCACGGTTCTATGTGTTTATTATTAATTCTGAAATTAGTAAAATTTTGTATAAATATACATATAAATGATTGATAGGAAGTATCGAGAAGTATACTTTAGAAAGTTCTATAAGTATAGGATAAACAATTGTAAAGTAATAATCTCAGTTTTATGATTTTTGTTATCTATTATCTCCTGTTATCCGCTCTACATTATCTATTAGCTATTACTGCTATCATTTTATTACATTAATATATTACATGTATAGTTATTACTTATTTGTAATTTATTATATATGTTACGATGACTCCAATGGGAGGTTTACTCTACTCTGTTTCTCTGAGTTGCTTACTAATCTACGCTCGTTGCTTGCAGTTTTAATTGTACATTATCTGCAATATTAAATGGTTATGGTTCATAAATACCTTCAGATATTTAGTATGATATAATATATTGATAAAACGTGATAAATAATGTAGAAATACTTGTTATATAGGAAAACATGTACGTATTTCCCAGCCAAGATTTGATATTTTCTATGAATCTCATGGGGTAGAAGAATTTTTTTCTCTCCGTTTTGCGACTTCAAAACATCTCGATAAATAAGTTCACACCCCTTTTCAACCCTAAAATGAATCCGATTTTACTAATGCCTTACTATTTCAGAGAGAGAGAGAGAGAGAAAGCACCCGGTCAAATGTCGGATACCTTAGAACATCCAAGTTCGATTTTACATTCTATAAAGTTTGGCGTGTTTCGACGCCTTCGACGGACTTTTTTTTTCCACCCTTCAATTTCTCATTCCTTTCGTAAAAGAGGAAAATGTAATGAAAGAAGTTTTTACATGCTGTAGGAAAAATTCACGGGGAGAAGAAGACGAAAAGAAATCAGTTTTATCAGGAGAAAAATGGTGCAGTCGGGGAAACCTTAAAAGGAAGGGACGGTTTTCCTCCCGATGCCTCCGCTCATTACTAAATATTAGTTTTAATAAATGGTTTATATTATGTACATTAGGTGAGACGGTTAGCCGGCGGAAAACGTATACTGTAGTGCCGCGCGCCGGGGTTATATACATACAAACAACGTGTAGTGGAATGTAGTTTTACTGATGGATTAACAAAACGCTCACGAAGTTACTGAGTTACTAGGAATGGTTGAGTAACTGTTAGTAAAGAGCAACGACTCTGGTCATAATAACTTTCGTGTTAGTTGGTTAGTAACTTTCTTCTCCTGCAACATGTTAGTTTTATGCTTGACTTATATTATGGGCAGTATCGCAATTCATAATATACAGATATTATTAAAAATATATATGTAATATCCCGCTGTTGTTGCGTTGAGCGGCTGATGCTTGTTCCGGGGTTTTAAAGTTAATGAATAATTAATTAATTTTTAAATGTTAAAATAATAAATTAATATTAAAAGCTTATTAATAATATTTGTGGGAATGTATGTGTATGTTTTAGTTGAGGTTTTAATTAAATGGTAATTACGCATTAATTAATTTATTAATTAAATGACCGACGATTATTTGTAATACAAAATTACTGCACTGATGTTGAGTGTTTTTAAAATTTAGGTTAATTAATGAACTTTTATGTACATATATGTAAATATGAATGTTTTATGTTTTTATAAAGGTGTGAAGATAAGTATGCGTTAATATAGTTAAATGTTAACTCAAGTTTTGAAGTGGTAATAAAATGAATAGTGGGAGTGCTTGTCGAGTGTCTTAATTTATAATAGAACATAACACGTGTTATTTATGGTGATGATAAGCTGTTAATGTGATTTATTGTAATGATAAAGTTTTTACTGTTGTACTTATTTAATAGTAATAAACTTAGACCGCAAGACAAGTTACTTTTCTCTTTAACAATAGACATGTCATGTACCGAGATAAACATGATGAATATAGAATTGGGAGAATGTGTAGGCCCCACGAAGCGAGTCGGACTGGTGCATATTATACTGTGCAACATATCAGCAGGCGTGATAATTGTTATGACAGCTCTCGTTTGTAATTTGTATTGTGCTCTAACGGTACCATTGGTATTTTGTATTGCTGCGGTGTCATAAATAATGGGTCGTGGTTCACCCCTGCGACCGACACCCTGAGCTAATTTAGATATTATTATATACCAGACCATTATATTTGGTTTCTAATGTAGTATAAGTCTTCGTACGACTTATGTATGTCTCTGAGTAGAATCTTCTGTGCACTGACAGACCGTCTGAGTTCTTCAGACTTCTTCTTCATGTAGTCCTCCCCGTGCTGCTATAGTTGGTGACATTTCGTGCGTCGTGTTGTTCATCGCCATCTTCCACCAGGTTGTGGGTAAACTTTTATAAAATATAAGATTTTACATATTATTTTACAAGTATTATCACTCAGTTTAAGACATATTAAAAAAATTATATGTTTAATCGTGACAGTTGTAGTTCGGCTTGTGAAGTTCTAGGTCGTGGCTACCCTCATTCCCGAAATGAGAGCCAAGCGATGCAGGCAAAATGTACCAGTGTAAGTCTCAACGTTGCAGCGTGCACATTGATACTGAAACGGTGTACTCGGACCAAAAAAAGACTAAGCGAAACAAACAGATGCAAGTTTTGTAAAGTTTACTTCTTTTTAAAAATGAAATATCTCCCGGGCAAAAACCGAAGAATGCGAAAACTCGCAAGAAACTCGGTCTTGATATTCTAAAAATTTATTTCGTTACTTCGTGTATGCCGGATGAATTTTCAAGAATTTCTAAAAATGTCGACGCACGACAAAAAGCCGTGGAAAAAATTAAATGGGGAAACCATTCGGGCCGTACAAGAGACCGCACTTTGATGGCTGTTGGCTAACGAAGGGTTAAGCGAAATTAAAATGGGAAAGGTCTCTGGCCCACGGACGGACAGAGGAGACAGACACACAAGGTGAGTTCGGTGGGCACCGGCAAAACAAGACGATTGGGGTGGTGACCGAAGCTGAAGCGAACACGCGTGCTAAGAAATAAAATAAAAATGTTAAAAAACACAATAATAAATTTATTTTTTGTTTCTAAATAAAATGAACAAGAAAAATCAGCCAGAGGGGCGACCAATGCCCCTCCGGCAAGGACATCTCAACTGAGGAAGGCCCAGCATGGGAAATTGAGGGTCAGGGTCAGAAGGTCAGTCGTCGTAAACAGTGCAATTGGCAAAATTGCCAGCGAAAGATCTGTAGATGTAGAAAAAAAAATAAGAAGAAATGAAAAATAATAGTAACGTAAATAAAGGAAGATATAAAAATTAAAATTAATAACCTAATAATAATTAAAGTATAATAAAATAAATAAATAAATAATAAGAGAAAAAGTGCCAAGCAAGTTCAACAGGAATGCTTCTGGTGGTCCTTGAATGCACACAAGCAATGAATAAAAGTTAATAAAAAAAATAATTTTACGCAATAAGATATATTATTATTATTATAATTATTATTGTTATTAATGTAAGAGGTCAAAAGTGCTTCATATGTTTCCATAAGAAGCAGAATGTCGTTTAGTTGTTAGTGTTGCTTTATTAATTTTATTATTAGTTTGATATTTACATTACGCCAATATATAATAATATGTCCAATGTAAGGGTACTGATCATCTCGAACTCAATATGTTATTTTATAATATAATTGGTGCCGTTTTATAGTTGACTAAGTTAAAAATATTTTTTACTAAATAAGGTTTTATTGTTGTTATTTGAATCGATTTAATTATTCGACATCGTCACTTAATCGTTTTAAATTATTAATTTATGATTTATTCGATTAAAGATATTATTTGGATGACCAAACGCCTTCACAAACGCCAAAGAAAATTAGTAGCGGTGAAGTACTCAAGAAAAAAGTTCAAATACGTCACATCTTGGATCATAAATGTTAAGGTTGATTACAATTCCAACAAAATCGTTTTATTATTATAAATAAACAGTTGCAAATATGATATAAGTGGTCATTAACTTGTAATACATCACAAATACATAAATATGAAAATGTATATTATATATACAAATAGCACCAACGAATAGTATAAATTTTGTACTTCCAACCAGATAGTTACCGCGTTATTAGTGTTGAGATGGACATTTATACTGTGAGTAGTATCGTGAACAGTGCTTGTAGTGCAGCTGACGTTTGAATGAACTTCTCTCACTGACAAATAAATTAATTTCGTTGTCTGAGTATTAATGGATGTATATTCTCGGTGACGTCACTGTGGGACCACGAGAGTGACAGCGAGACAGTCAGACAGAGAGACAGGTTCTTCTTCCTTCCTGCTGGAAACTTTTAATGCTTTTAAAAATATTTCGCCTACGTCGAGCGGCTAATGGGGCCGTTTTAATTTTTAATTTGTTGTCCCGCGTTACGAAACGGACGGTAGTTTCTTAACCAAAGTTAACTTTCGTAACTCGTCAAGCACTCGTAAGGGTCGGGTCGCCGGATAACCCGAAAATTTCCGTCCGATGACTAAGGAGCCGTGCGCGGCACGAGAACTCCGAGCAACTTACGTTAAGTTATGTATAAATAGGTAAATAAAAAAGGCGGTGGAAGAGCAAATAATTACATAACCGGCGAGAAGATTTCCGCGGGAAACTTGTCGACGCCCGAAAACTATAAAATTCACCTGGTGTCTTCGCGTGGTGATGGGGAAATTGCGTAGTGATGTTTTTCTGGTGTCTTCGCGGAGGTTCTCGAGGAGGTGTAACCCCGTGGTAAGGTAGACGGGTGATGGTTACGAGTCGGGAAAGCGCACTAGTATTTTCTGTAGGGTTGAGAGCTTTTCAGACTGTTTCGATTTCACTCGCCACGGGAAACGCACAAAGTCATGTTACGCTCGGCTCTCCATGTAAAACGCGTATATACAATTTTGTCACGGAAGAACCGGGGCGAGCTCACGCGTGGGAATCGTTTTTATCCTCGTCAACTCTTGACATAGTGTTTTTCCGGCAAGGGTGGAATTTATATATTGTACACTGATAGAAAGGTGGATGTGAAAAATTCACACCTGTCAGATCTTGTTGATTTTAAACGAGATTTAACGGGGGATTTGGTAATTGTGTCGCAGGTACTCGCATGTTGGTTTAAATATGTAGTAAGGGAAGACGGAAACGTTGATGTTGAGCATGTGTTACGTACAAGAAGAAGAGGAAGAAGTAAATACGTGTATTAAACGTTGTGTGTACATACGTAGAATTGTTGCAGGTGTAAAAATTAAGCTCAATGAATGTAATATATTTAAGCGAAGTTCGTGGACCGTACCGGTAGTTTACATAAATATTTTCTGATTTCTGTGATGTTTATTTTCAACGTAATGAAATCATATAATGACTTAACGTGAATGTTATGTATGTCTGATGTATGATAGATTTGTAAATAATTAAACTAAAGTCTGTTAATAATAATTGGTAGTTAAATTGTTTTACTGAAACGGAACGAATATGTCACATACGAACTAAAATGATTATACAATATAAGAGAAATCATATAAAATGTTTTAAATTAAGGAAATTGATTAATTAATAATTTATTAATTTTATATACAACAATTCACAATCAAGAGGTTCGGCCTAAGACCCTAGGTACTTTATAGTTATGTATTATGTATTTACATATTTAGGTTTAGTATAACTTATATTCAACCACTTGTATTTTAATATATTCCATTATTATATTTTATTATTACAAATACATGAGTATTATATTCTGATATACTAAATATCATAAATCAGTAATTTATTAAAATTTGTATTCTTATAATATCATAATATGTATATTATATTATCACATAATGTAAAGTTATTTATTAGGAGTTATTAAAATAATATCAAAAAAAAATACGGTAGTAAAAATGTCTTATTTAAATATTAGGAGTACATAAGTAGAAAAAATATTATTAACGTGAATTATTTACACCGAGTATTGGTAATAATTTTTCTAAGGTCGTAAGGTAAATGCTGAGTAAATAATATTCACCATATTTATACTATGTAATATTTTCTCGATATTATTTTCTTTTGCTGTCACGTTGGGCTGGTGTTTTATTATAAATTACACTGTGGAGCAAAAAATTACACTGTTTTTTTGTTCTTACAAAAACTGAACACGCTTATTTATGGTACAGTTATACTATATATTTTGTACACTACACAATTGTGATGTTTTGTAATTGGAAATTATATTATTCGAAGCGTTCTGGTGATTAATAAGTGGAGTTAACCACACCAGGCAGTTTCGGTGAACTCCTAATAGAACGGTTGGGTGTATAAGAAGTAGAAGTGATTGTATAATAAAAAAATAACGCGTTATTTTATCTAGAGCAATTTATCAATAAATAATAAAGTATATAATAAAAAATAGATAAATTTTTCTCTAAAAAATATCGGGTTATCTAACGTTTGTATCTACGAACGGGAGCGAGCAGTGGCTCAGGAGAAAATTTAAAAATTGGTCTCTCCCCCGTACTCCTCATATTTTCAGTATAATTTTAGTATAATGTCGAGTTTTTTTTTTTTTTTGGTTCCGATGAGAGTCGGTCGAGCGCAATGTTTGTCAGGGTGCCGCCATGAAAAAGTCAAAATTGAAATATCGGCGATTGTCGATCTAATTCGATGAGATGCGGGTGTAGAGTCAGTCACCGGTGGACGGCTACTAGACGGGTCATGTGAAAATAATTAAATATACTGTATATTATTACCTATATGCTTTATATTGATGCGAGTTGTACAGTATTTGCTGAGTGGGAGAGACTGTCACGAGATGTGGTGCATAGTCCCGACCTGACGTATCAGAAATCCCAAGAAGTCTGGAGTACACATAAATAGAATCACAATTTCGTCCTACTTATTAAAATTCTATTAATTATTTTATAAAACGGTGATCACCACCGTCTACTAGGTGGACTAAATTTGTTAATTATATTATGTATATTAATTTTGTGTTGTATATTAACGTTTATATCTACTGGGAACGGTTTATGTGCAAGTATTATTTTATATATAGAAATAATATATTTTAATGAGTCTTACTGAATTAATAGTAATGAGAATTGTGTTTAATAAGTCTTAATAACAAACATGAGCTGATATTGGAGGCTTCGGTAGCACAAAACATGAGAATGATACATCGTAACATAGTCGCTATGTATATTAAAAGGGTGCAATTAAAGGATGGGACGAATGACAGGGCAATGTACATTTATATTTTGTATAATTTCAGTAGAATTTTACAATATTGTACTTAGAAAAATACAAATATATAACTGTCATTGCAAGGAGGGAGCAGGTAAACAATAGTTTACAAACAAAAGAAACTACATTATTCTCAATTACAAATAAGTATTGTGTAATATATATGGTTCTGTATGTACCATGTACGTACCATCTATTTATACAGTATAAGATCCCGACACTAGTATTTACGTATCGAATAGCCATGAACGACATAATGCCAAGGTCGCACCACAAAGGTCAAACCTATCTTCGCGTACTTCGTTACTCAACTATAAACTACCTGTATAAATTGTTGTACATCGTACCGTACGAAATAGATTTCGGTATTCACGTAGTTCAGTTGTTTAATTACAGGTACAGAGTTAGCAATGGTCAGAAATGGGTCTTAGATCTTGTAATACAATACTCATGTATCATGTGGTTGTTAATGGCTCCTGTAAAAGTTGCGGTTTAATTTAAGACAGAAACGGTGACGTGTTCGGCATGCTGGGGTACGCGTAGGCGTGTGTATATATTTTTGATGGAATGACAGACAGTTTTATGCATCGACAACTTTTCCATTTGGCATTTCATCCCGGAGAGAGAAGTTAAATAGATAAGCTGCTTTCATTGTAATGGCCCCGATCCATTTTGGATTCGTATACAGAAGCGTTTCTGCCGGTCGGGTTTCTGTCTGTCGGTGTTTTTATTTTTTTATTTTTTTTTAGGGCTCGCTGGAAAGTTCCGGAAAAAATCAAAACCCACGAGATGTTTTCCCCGCATTTTGACGTGAAAAAGTACCAGTTGCCGTCATTTCGTTTCATTTTATTTCTGTCTTATCGACAGTATTCGGCAATTGATTTTGATAACATTTCGCCTGGGACCTTGAAAAATGAGACTCCTCTCCGCCCAACGCCCCTCCATCCGCACTTTCTTCTTCCGCTTCGACTCCTTTTCATTATTATTATTATTATTATTATTATTATTGTTACTATTATTACTGTTACTATTATTATTATTGTTAGTTTCCGCTTAAGAGATTGGTTTTTCACGTTGAGCGGCTGCTCACATTTTCATTTAGGACCGCAGGTCTCCCAAGGGTTTCGCCTTTACCCTAAAAGTAAGGCAGAGGTCCCCTACCAGCGACTAAAGCTCTAAAAGCTCAAGGAAGAGCCTTAGGGTCCTCGGTTTGAAAAATCTTTTGTGGTATGGGTGTGAGGACATGGGGAAGAGCGGTGGACCTTTGGCCAAGTCAAACCTAGAGAAACTCGTCGTACTTGTCAGAAACGATTATTGACGCTTTGTGTTATGATTAGAATATTATATGTATTTATTTAGTTATGAATTTATTTATATTTATTTATTTGAGTGTACAAGAAGTTTTAGGTTGTGATTTATTACGTTCTCTCGTACATAAACTCAATTTAAATTAAACTGGAAAAAGTTGAAAACTCGTTTTAATTTGTTGCAGCTGTAGATTATTAATTACTATTAATGTAACTTACTGGTATTTATGTATCTTTCAAGTATAAATGTATTTATGTAATTGCAAATTAGTTACTTTGGTGATCGTCGTGTTTTCACAGAATTCGCAACTGCCAGAAAGCGAACAAATATTTTTAACGTAAATAAATATTTATTGTAATTCTCATACGAGACGTGAGACCAGTTGGACTTCACGCTCAGTTTATACTGACAATTAATAGAAATACATAATTTTAAATAATACGGCTCGTTCAAGTTTGACATGTCTGCAGCCAACACTCGGTTTATCGTTCGTACGAGTGTTTATTTACAAAGATTATGGTTTTATTTAAAAGGGGTTCAACAGGGTTCAATTTTCCGCGATTATCGGAGCCTTATATTGTTATTAATTAATAGTATTAGGTAATACGGTAAATGGTTAAGGGTGCATTTGAGCAAAGGCTAATGAATTCGCGTCTAATGAAACGAAACGGTACAAAAGCGGGACTCGGGTCCGTTCTTGAAAAGAAAAGTTAATAGGATTTTATTAATTAGAATAAAGTTAAAAGATGGATACTTATGGATTTTTCTTTGACGTTATTGAGGGGATTTAAAATTAAAAAAAAAAAACCGGTAACGAGAAAGTAGAAAAAGTGGATTAGTCTACGATTTGTGCACGACCTATGTAATTCGTTGCATATTATTTTTCCGGAAGTGAAAAAATAAATGTGAAATAAAAATGTGAGATAAATGTAAAGCACGAATTGTATTAAAGTTACGTTTTAATAAGGTATTTCTTAATAAAGTAATGGCTTTGCTTTTGTCGGGGGGTTGTGCCATGTAAATTTATTAAAAGAACGAATGAATAACTAAATGTAATAGAAAAATAACATTAATGTTTTTTCTTCGTCTTAAAAAACAAGTGTGGAGGAAACGGAAATGGCTTTCCAGGGCATCAGTTTTCGGCTGGACGGGGACGGGGGGAAGGACCGGCCCCCCCCGGGGGGTGTTAACACAAGGGCGCTGGAAAACATCAAATCTCTCAACCCCCAAGAGCTACCCTTCAGTTTCAGTTCGTGTAATGTTTTCTCGGCCTTCCATAAGATTTAATTACTCAACTTTTATCCGGAGCCTATTAATTCGACAGTAAATTTCAACTTATTAATCTTGTTTTTATTAATTCGTAATTTATTGGGTTCTTTACGTGGCATGTTTTCCCCATTGTTTTCGGCTCGTTTCGTCTTGTCTACTCGGGCCACGAGGAGAAGTGGCGTACGCCGGCCTTGTCGCTCATCAATAAGTTTTTATTGATGTGGCCTTTTTATGTATTTGTTATTGTTGGGTTGTTTATAAGAATTGCTCGTGTCGTACGGTGATCGACACGCTCCAAGATCACAAGTGGAGTGGGTCGGATGTCCACTCCTCGTACCTGCTTGTTGTGTCGGTCGTGTTTTTTTTTCCCGTTAAAATAAAATGTCAACGTGTCACGTGGTGAAAGTAGAAAGAAATGGGCATTTGATAAAAACAATATTTTCCAAATGAAAATTGACTCGGATCTGGATGTCATCCAATAGATCGGACAATTGGGCACCGGAATCGTTCAAATTGTCACGTTTAATGTCGTTCAATTCTGAGCGAGAGCAAAAATTGCTGCCTGTAAATGCGTCGTTTCGGTTAATAATTTAAATTTTGAATTTTGGCGCCGAAATCGTGGTAAATGGCGGGTAATTTGTTTTTATGGAAGTATTTAATGTGGGAGCTACTTCGTGCTACACTTTTGAGCTGAAGTTGGGACGTGATCTAGTTAGGGATTTGACGAGATTTTTTATTATACCGAGAGTATATTATACGGTGTAACTTGAGAAGTTGATTATGGAAGTAGCGGAAGATGGTACTGGAGTGACTGCGATGTTTAGCAGACGTATGGCGACTCTTGAGGATGTCCCACGTTTTATGTGTTTATGTTTTGTTTGAGTATTTCTTCTCAGGGTACCACCGAACCCAGAAAGAGGGCAGTATTTATATTAGAATGGGTGTGGTAGTTGCGATGGACTAACTTTCAGAATTGTAATGTTAGCGAAATTGTGTTGAGAAGTCGTGAGTCAGCCAGTCTAAATAAAATAAGGGGCAACTAATTAATTAATATAAGTAAATAATAAAGGGATGAAGTGTGTAAGTATTAGCTTCTCTAAGTATATTACATGTAAGTTTGTAATGGCGTGAATCGAGTCTGTGACTGACTGTACAAGCAGTTCGGTTAGAAGTTCGTAGAGAAGCGTGTACAGCGGGTTTGTGTGCTTTTCGCGAGAGTCGTAGACATCCGATGTGTTCCGTACGTGTCGGTAGGTGAACGACTCGTTCTGGAACTCCTGTTGCTTCTCGAGATGCGCCGAGAGTTTCAACGGGTGCAAATAACACGGGCAGATAGGGGAAAATCGACGGTCGCGAAACTCCTCTTTCATAACTCTCACGTCTTTTTTTGGTAAATACGAAATGAGTCGGGAAATTGGAAGGAAAAGGTAAAAAGTTGGAAAATTAGTTTTGCAAGGGCGAGGGTAAGAGTTAATTATTGAAATCCCGGAGGGAGGAAATCGGCAGGGTTGGAAGTGTAATTTTTTTACGTCCCGTTCTCCCACCCTAGGAGTAGTAAAACTCAAAACGAATGGTAAAGAGTGTAATTCGTGCGAATCCGACGTGATTCTTGTAGTTTGAACGTGGATTATATACGCTTTCAGCCGAAGATAAATTATCCGCACTTCTTTCACAAATAACTTTCCTTTGACAAATGAATAAATTACTTTTCAAAGTCCCGTGGAAAAATACTTTTTCCGGCGGCGTCACTCTCGGCGCAAACTTTCCTCCTTTTACCGCTTCGGAAAACTTTTCCTCCGGGAAGGTGCCGCAGCTTCGTTTTGCTGGCGTCCAGAGCAGACGACTGAGACACACACACGCAAGTCAGACCGATGATTCTCCGTCCGTACTGTCCTGGTAATCGGCACCGGGTCTTCTTTTCTGTCTGTGGTTCCCACGTTCTACCTTTCAGTCGAGTTCGAGGAGGATGTGTTAGTTTTTTAGATAGTTTTAGGAGTTCCGAGGAATGGAAGTTGAGTGAGTGTTTGAATGAATGGAGCGTTTGGTTCTTTTAGTTTGTTGATTATTTTGAGTATTAATCGTCTGCTTAGTATGTATGTGTACTATTGTTATTATTGTTATTATAAGTAGTACTGATATTATTGCTGTTTTTATTATTATTTTAAAGACTTGTTTCGTATTTTCTATTTCTAAAATTACAATGGAACTTAGTAAATGAAAATTCTGTGAAGTGATCATGGTACAAAGGGGTTAAATAAGAAACTGAATCAATTATTGATACGTTAGGGAGAGATAAGAAGAGAAAAATAAAAAAGTAATATATATTTGATACGTGTAGAAGAAATCAATAAAATCAAAATAGACTTAGGTTTATTGGAGCTGTGGGAAATGCTTACTGGTCCGAGTTCGACTTGTTCGTATATAATGTAAGATTACGAAAAGGTTTTGGTTATTTTAGTTGTTACATAAAGCAGATTCTTACTAGTTTTCTTGCGAGAAGTAGCGGTGCAGTGACGTAAACATTGTTAGTACGGTAACGTAACATTAATGTGGGAGAATGAGAAATAACCCCTTTACTTAAGGTTTGTGTATGTATTTAATTTTACTTTAATTTTTCTTTGTGTATAAACTTAATATTAATATAAAAGTACAATATTGATGAATTGTTTATTTTTGTATTTGTACGTGTTGTGGTGGCCACCATTTTTGTCATTTGACAAAGCGTGGGCTGTAGAAGTTCTTAATAAAGTAATAAAAAAAAACTTTGTTGCAGTAGTTTTCAATTTTCATTGTATTTATGTGAGTTTAGGTGAACTGATGATTTTTATTTATTTGATTTGGAGTTGTCAGCAATCTTTTTACGAGTTGTACGAGTGTATTTTCCGTCCGAATAGTTTCATAATACATTTTTATTTTTATTTTATGGTTTAATGATTTCTTATGAAAGGCAGTTTTTTTTCGAGAGGCTGCTGTACTCTCACCGTGTAGTGGTTGTGGGTTTCTTTCATCAACTTCCAGTGAAGTACCGTTTTATGGTTACCATCAGTAACTTTTGTCCCTTTTAACATATTAGTATGTACAGTACGGTTAATGGGTGGTGCGGCGTCTCCCGTTTTACTTGATACATAAAATTTTTCCTTTGGCTGAAACGATTTGTTTACTTTCAATACAATAACATCGGGTATCGGATGCTACCCTCCGAAAACACAACCCCCAATAATTTCCCCCTTTGTAATTTGACCGAAGTCTTCTACGCGGGAAAAACGCGATTATAATAGTCGAAATACTTTCTACCTCACACGGTTACCAAGTGGAAAACGCAAAAGTTTATCCTTTCACAACTTTCTCATTGTTCCCAGGTTTTCCGGGTTATTATGTGATCGGCCGAAGAACCTCCGGCATACGTTTTGCCTCGTCCTTCCCGCTCGGTGGAGAGCAAACAAAAAATACAGGGGTGAAAGCACTTTAGGTAGGGGATGAATTGTGAGCGAGCACGGGGTGGAGATAACGGTGGGGTTTAGAGCATCGTTTGGATAAAAAGTTATTAAGCCAATTCGAAAAAGACAAAACCCCCGAGCCCGGAGTGAAATACGGTTTTGATGAAACGTCACCGGGCTTTGAACCGCAGCAAAAACGTACGGTAATGTTTAGCAAAAAAAAACAAAAAGATGGCGACGGTATGTGAGTTGTATGGGGGGGGGGGAGGTTCAGGCAGAAATAAAAAAAACATAGAAAATTAAAGAGCCGTGATTTAAATACATTGGCTGTCAAACGCCACGGCATAAATCCATTGGCAATATGGCCGCCCAAGTGAATTTCTCGATTCTTATCGAACTCTCTCTCTCTTCTGTATAGAACACGTCGAATTTTAGTGTACGACGTTTCCCATCTCAGTTTGTGCACTTTTTCTTTCGGGGAGGTTTGGAAGAACCCAAACGATGATGGGGGGATGAAAAAACTGACGTTTTCCATTTTCCCCAAAGGAGACGGGAGAGAGACTCTTTTCCATTCGTTTTGAAATTCATTAACCATTGCCGGGGAATTGTCTTCTGCTTCTTCATCTTCGTCTTCATCATCTTCGTCTTGTTCTTGTTCTCTTTTCTAAAGTCCTCCTGCACTCCCGGTTTTTATTTCCCTCTCCGGAGAGTTTTCATTAAAAAATTAAATGTGTTCCGGGGAAAAGAAGACAATTTGCAGGGCGTGGAAATTGTCTTGGATTTCCTACTTGTTTGCTCAGACCGAGTGATGAAAACCTGGGAATTCGTAGAAAATCAGAGGGATGAAGGTACTCGCGGAAAAGGTTCGAAGGTGCCCCGGCCGGGAAAGAAGGGAAACCACCCGTCGTCTTCTCCTTACCTTTGAGTGCCGAAATGTCCAAAGCGGTGAAAGCCGAAAAATTCCTCCATCGTTAAATTGTAGTTTTCGTGTCGGGTTCCATTAAGAAACTAGACAAAAAATAGTTGAGGTCTGCACCGGCTAGATAAAACCGGGTGCAACGATTTTCCTAATCGGTTCGCCTCGCACAAACCGTTTTTAAGTCGATTAGGGTCTGACTAAATTCAATCGAGTGCTTAATTTACCGGAGGAGTTAAGTGGAGGAGACTCAAATGAGGTAGTGATGTAGTGACGACTATATTTTATAATATAACTATATTTCAAAGACTATCTCGTTTCTGTTCGTATCGTAGTTGGTTAAGTCTGAGGTTCGGTTCTCAGGTTTTGATATTTTTTTATTTGTCACGGCCCACGGCTCCCTACCATACCACACGAGCTTACATAAATACAAATGTTTGTAAGTCGGTGCAGTTGTAGAAGTCTTTGAAACGACTACAGGAGTTTTTCTACCACGACGGTTTGTACGGTTAGTTTAAGTAAAAGCCTTTTACTTATTAGTGTGATGTTAAAAGTTTACCTTCGGATAATTTTATTTTTACTGCGGATGTGAGAAGACGTCATGTACTTACTTAAAGTTAAATTAATTAAATTGAATTTCCTTGACAAGAATCGAAATGTATAAGTTATGTATCAAATTACAAGTAGCACAAATTAATAAAAGTTTTATTTTTATAGCTTAACCTTTAGTAACAAATCAATGACCAAATTGACACAGTACTAGAGGTCCATTTATATTGTATAATTGATTAAAATAAGTTTAAATATATTTATTAAAAAAACGTTATTGAACTGAAACACAAAAATCTTCTGTTACGTTTTAAATTCAAGTATTAAGTGTAAGTTACTTTAAGGTACTGCCTTGTGTTTGAATTAATTTAAAATTATTAAATTAAATGTTTAAATAAAGGTGTGAAGATAAAATGTTATTTACATAAAAATGCATACATAAACTTTCGTATAACATACATAAACATTTTTATATATTTCTTTTTATACCTTTTTTACATTTATATGTATTTTTTATACCTCAATATCATACAAACATAAATAATTTTATTTTGTTTAAATTTTATATTACTACTTTAATTCCGCCATTTCGTATTTTAAGTACAATTTTACATTGTTACAGTGTGTAATGCGGTAATTAGTGTCTGACGCATAAATTATTGTAGTGTCAGGTGTGGATATCTGCCGAAGTGAAACTCTCTGCAGTACTGCAAGCCTGCGAACTGAGTAACAAGTCGTGTACACGACTAATAGGTAATTAGAAATTTAACAACGGTCGTAACTCGGATGTAGGTTTTGTAGAAAAATTGTGAAGGTGAAACGAGTTAAACCTCTCCCCC
This sequence comes from Polyplax serrata, assembly GCA_037055365.1. NCBI lineage: Eukaryota > Metazoa > Arthropoda > Insecta > Psocodea > Polyplacidae > Polyplax > Polyplax serrata. Next base: position 7,613,252 of record JAWJWE010000038.1, on the reverse strand, counting down.
TATGGCACATGCTCGGGCACAACCCCCACCGAAACAATCAACCGGTGTGTAATTGAGTGACTCTGTACTGTTTCCTCCGCGAAACGAGGTCAAACTGTCGACAAACCAAATGAAAACTGCTTATTACTTCGTCTAACGGTGTCATTAGCTTTCTAGTTTTTGCATTTTTTCTTGTGTCGGGTAGTGGTTGATGCGTGCAACCCCCCAAAAAAAATTCAAAACTACCCCGAGTGTGTTGCACGGGAAATAACGTTAATAATAAATAATTAATGGGACTATTACGGGTCACGGGTGTACAATCGCGGATGGACAGAGCGGTCGGTCAAACTTATTGGCCCGCCCCAGAGAATTGTAACTAATAAATAAATAAATAATGTGACGTTTAATTTGTTTGGGGAGGGCGACTGTTGCCGAGACGAAGGTCGGACCCGTCACCTGTAAAATCTGACTATTTTATCTGGGGTCTATCGTAGTCGGAATCTAACTGAGTCGAGGCCGGGGATTTTAGTCGGTTTTTCGAGTGTTTGTCGACAGTCAAATCCGCCAGCGGTCTTTCTACAGGAAATCGTGTCGGTTTGTCTTGTGCTGTTGTGTGTGCGGCTGCCGTTGACTCGGTAAAACCCAAATTTTATTCGGGTCGAGTCAAAAGTGGTGCTGCTGGTCGGAGAGGACTTGGCCTGGTCGTAACTTCATTTGAGTCCCCGTGTTTGTCTTTGGTGGCCCTCGTCTAGTCGTGCGACGAATCGGAGACGTATTTTGTCGAGTCTGTTTGCCTTCGTAGGGTGGTGTTTTTCCTGCAGGGTACACGCGGCCGTTGAGCCACGTAATTTCGTAGCGGAGGCAGTAAAATGTTTTCGGTAACTGTTGAATAACGATACGGTCGAACACCGTTCAGAGTAATCAAAAACTATACAGTCCGTGTGAGATGTAGCGGTCCACAAATTGTTTGGAGTTGGTTTTCCGCACGGCTCCTGTACCGTTGTGATGAATTTTTTTACTTGATGTTTTCGTAAATGAAATTATTTAATGACTTTCATCTAATAAAAATACACAGAGTCATCATTTGTGATTTAAAATTTGCATAAAATTAAACATATGTAATAAATGTAGTAAAATTAACGTAAGAATGTTGCAAATTAATAAAAAAATATTATTAATTATAATTACAAAATCTGACCCTAAAATTAATGTAAAAAAGATGCATTATTAAAAATAAAAAAGCATTAGGCACAAAAGTGATTGCAAGGCAATAAACATGAATAAAAAATTAATAAAAATCAATAAAACATAAAAAATTGTACAATAAAATATAAATACAAATTTATATTTTTACGTAAATAAAAAACGCAATGTAACTCACAATTTTGCAATGGAAAAATAGAAGACTTTCAAATGGAGTGGAAATCACAAAAATTATAATTTGTATATAATAGTAAATAATGTATATAATATATGTAAATAAAAAAATAATAGTAAATTATAATTTCAAAGAAATAAAAAAAGTAAATTTTTACAGAATCAACTGGTCCACAGCCCATGCTGTTGTGTCACCCACGGAGTACATCATTGATTTTCTTGTATATATTTTATACCCAGTAACTAGTAGTATACTTTATACAATTGTAGTTTTGATAGTGATGTATGTTAGTGATAGGTATGATAGTGATATACGTTTGGTTACATAAAAAGTTCCTTTCGCGTCGTTTCCCAGACTCAATTAAGTTATTCAGTTAACTTCTTGAGGAAAAGAACAGTGACGAAGTGCTGACAAGAAAACCTCTCCCATCGCCACCCCGAAAGACCAAAAAGTCCAAAAAGTCCAAATTCATCTGTTTCTGATATCTAAAACTATTTTCCTAGACAAAAGCGTCGTGAAATTTGCAAAACTTAATGAAAGTAATTGATTAAGAAGAATAAATTGTTTTTTTTTCTTTAATTCGAAACGTCGCACAATCCATCTTGGGACTTGACGGAGATGAAAAGACAGACTGTGGCATGGGAAGAGAGACGGAGGAGAAGAACAAGTTGCGGAGAGACAAACAGAGAGAGAGAGAGAGAGAGAGAAGAGTTTAATTTGGAGATTTGGCAAGACCCCTTTAAGAAATAGATTAGTCAGAAGAGCAAAACGGATTTTCCCCTTTCAGGAATCGAGGGTGAAGTGTCGGAAAACCAGAATCGACAGGAGAAGAAGGAAGTTCATCGAGTCGTCGTTGTTTTTACACGAGGACCAGAAGAAAAAAAATTGTAACGAGTTTCCGTGACAGGAAACGGTTCTTGCCGGCAAACTCCCTTCATCATTATTAAAATTGGACGGATGAAGAAGTGGTTGTCACACGAGAGAGAAAGAGAGAGAGAGAGGATACACCGGAGAATGAAAGTGAGAGAAAAGGAATACGCAAGAGAAGAGGAAAAAAAGATGAATAGAGAGAGAGAGAAAAGGATACATAAGGGAAAAGAGAGAGAGAGAGAGAGAGAGAGAGAGAGTGGTACATAAGATGAAAAGAGAGAAAGCATTTTTAAAAGCTCCAGAGTAAGAAGTCTCTTCAACAGAAAACTTCATCATGTGCTTTCTGAGGACTTGGATGGGTCAAAACAACTTCTCCTTGTCTTTCGAGACGACAGCTTGACCCTTTTTATTTCGATATTCTCTCTCTCTCTCTCTCTCTCTCTCTCTCTCTTTATATATATATACATGTGTATGTGTGTGTGTGTGTTTGCGTGGGGTTCTGCATTCATGTGAACTCTCTTTTTGAGGTTTTTCGAAGATTCGGTTCGGTACGTTATGCCCGCGCACTTGAATTAATTTGATTTCAACTGAGTAATTAGGAGATCGGTTGAACTCGAATGTGAAAACATCCCGAACAAACACCAGAGAGAGAGAGAGAGAAGGGCAGTGGGAAATAAAGTCTTTCCCTTTTTTTTCTAAAAAGCTCCGGCATTTCCCGCAAAGCTCCGTCCGCGAGCCACTCAAATAAAAGGCCGGCCGCCCGTCAGGCAAATTACTCTGCCCCGGAAAAACGTGAAACATTCACTTAAATAAACCACTTCTGACAAATTATTAATTTAACGTTGAAAATAAACAAAACCGGGAAGATAAAAAAGTAATTTTTGATATTAAAAATATAATAATATAAGATATTAATAGAAGCCGCAGGAGAATATTTATTAAAAGTGAGACTGAACGCAGGTAGAAGAGAAGTGATAAAAATGTAAATTATTTCTTCTTCTTCTTCTTCTATATCTTTCGTTTAATTAATATCTACCTGGAATTTTATTAAGGTAGTTGTGTGCGAGAAATAATATTAATATTCAAAATGGTCTCTTTTGTCATGGCTGCGAAAGGAATCGGTTTAGTTGGGTGTGAAGACAGCGGAAGACTTGGATTGTCCAATGTCGAACCGTTGCTGCTAACTATAACATACATAATGATACAGTATAATTCAGTATAATGTAAAAGTTTACGAGTCGATTAAGGATGGATGTATGTTATTAAAGACGGAGTGTATGTAATTTATGGTAGGGAATATATATAATACATGCATATTAAGTATGTATAACTAGGTAAGAATATAAGTAACTGACTCACCAAACCAACTAACGTAACTCACATTATTAATTTTGTTTTGTTCTTATATCATGTCGTTTGGTGAGTTAATTGATATTTTATTTTTAATACGTGGGAGAGTATAATTGAAGTTGTATACATAAGACTTTGCGTACGGCCTTGTGCTCACAGTGAAGAATGATTTCAGTTGTATACAAATGGTTTGCTTTCACAAACCCAATTGTAAATTTATTTTTAATTTAAGACAAATGCAAATTATTAAATAGAATCGTGGGGTTATGTGTTTACTTCCTGCTGTTGTATTATTAATTTGTCTATACACCTGTGTAATGTTTGCAGCGAAGTTCATATCATTCAAGTGAGCTTAACGTCCTTGTGTATTTATACTTTACTATTATTGCTGTTATTAGTCACATTGCTGGTTATATTATTAGTAGTTATAGTATTGTTATATATTGTTATTAACCAGCGAGCAAAAGGTGTGCTCAATTGAAAATCAGTAAACATAAAATACTTCATGTCTGAATTTATATATAATTACATAACGTGTGTTGGATGTCTGTACTATTATTCGCACGAAGACGCATTATATAGGTCCCAGTACATTGTAATGCACTACAAGTGTTTTCTATTAACCATACAACTGTTTTACAATAAAATAAGATGGTCGTGACGCACGGCCACTTATATTATCATTTCCATCAGAACTTGTATTTCTACGCTCTGTTGTATTTATTCTTTGTATGTTTTTCTTGGGCCCCGTCGGCTACTGTAATGAAGGCTACTAGCCTAGGGTAGGGTAGCCCAGGGCCTTGAACCGAAAACAAGGAGAACATCTTATGTATACAAGTGTTACGGGTCTCGGGACGTATTTTTGTTTTCAAGTGGAGCCATTTAATTAAATCGGGAAATATTTCGGGGCCGTTCTCAAATGGAATTTGAATTAATTTGCCTTTGACTACCGGGCGCTTCTTCTCGGTGATATCGCCCAACCGGAAATAGTAGTGAAACCGTTTTTGAAATTCAAAACGTTGTAAAAACAATGAATACAATAATTTGAATAGAATTAATTACGAGGGCTCAAACGTACAAGAATCGAGGTGATGTCTGCGATTTGTGGGAAGGACTCGCACGAGATGAACTGTCTACTTGAGGTACTGTATCTGTATAACTGTATCGTACCTAGTAGGGTAGGTACTGCGAGGAGAAATGCTTCGGAACTTGATTTATTGTAATGATTTACTTGACATTCGTTCGCCACGTCTAATCGCAGCAGTGGTGCTTGGGGAATTTTCACTTTTGCGCTCGTTTCCTGCAGCTCGACTCGTCTTGCTACTGCTCTCTCTCTCTCTCTCTCGTAGCCAGAAGTGCCACACGGGAGGGGATGGAAAGAAAACATGAAAAAATAAGCTTCCAAAATTAAATTGACCGAAGCACTTACCTCCCAGTGTAAATAAGGCGAGTGAGAAATGCAAACAATTTGAAGTGCCTTGGGAAGCGAAAATTAAGAATGACGTCACTGGGAAAACATTTACGGGAGAGAGAGAGAGAGAGAGAGAGAGTTAGAAAAATAGAAATCTCTATTAGACGACCGAGACATTTTTCTAGGAGGCCTGGTCTAACCACCGCTAACACTCCAACCCATTCCCGGCTCCCCCTCAAAGAAGGATTTTGGATTGTTGGGCTTTAACGCCGCATCGCCATCTTGTCGATGTCTCTTTTTTTTCTTATTCTCCCCGAGTTAAACTGATGGAGAATTAAAGGGGAGCTTTTGATAAGCCTCGGGGTCGTGCTGCCGGGAATCGCCCGAAAATGCGTCGTCGATAGCCGATTTTATGGCCGATCTTTCCAGCAGCAATTTTCTTCAGTCTTCACCTCCCCAAAACGGCTGCTGGTCCCCTTCGAGCGGCGTGCCTCGTCGGAGGCAGCCCGTCCAACCGAAAGGTTAGGCACACCAGCGTCTGACGGTTGAAACCTTCCCTGAAAAATTTAAATTTATTCCACCAGACGAGGGCGAAAGTTTTCCCTTGATTATTCAGTTAAGAGCCGCCCCACATAAATTTTTATTTTTTCATTTAGTCTTACGAACGCATTCTGTACTTTTTTATTAATAGACATACGTAAATAGGTTTCACTTCACTGACGATCGTAACGTCTTTCGGTGAAACGTGAGACACTTAATTTTCTATCGAAACCAGGAGTTTTCTACAATGTAAATTTAGTTGTAGTTAAGAGTGTAAAGCACTCACCCTCCTGTTTTGCGACAATCAGAAGTTGCAACTGTTGGCGTCAGTACTTGGATTTTTATTGGTGACGATGATGTACTCCTATCCAAGTTTATTAATACATAATATGTGTGCAATATAATATATATAATTAACAAATTGTATAAAACAAATAATATTGTTCACATTATTTATGTAATTAAATAATAAATAAGAATAATAATGTACAATGAGAGTAATCAAAGTTGAGTAACAAAAGTCGACACTGCACTCACAGCAACATATTTCATTAATAGTTAAATAATGTATGTTAAAATGTAATAAAATACAGTAGTGATATATTTTTGTTTGATTGATATACAGTTCTTTTTACACCACAAGAGATGTGGGACAAGGCTCTGGATCTCTTGTAGTTCCGTAAGGTACACAAAAGTTTATTTCAAAACTTACTGCGGCATGAGTACAATAAAACTAAGCTCGTAATAAACTAAAATAGAAATTATTTTTATTTAAAAAGCAGGAGTGAATACTCTGGTAATGTAGTATATTGTAGAGTATGTTAGTGTGTAGTGTATATAAAAATTTAGGGCTGTATTTTATAAGTGGCGCTATTAAAAAATAAAAATTGTAAAACTTATTAATGTAGGCTTGAAGAGGATTGATGAACAGGAGCACAGGTGGTGGTGTGAGCAAGTGACGAGTCCAAAAGAAAAGAAGTTTGCTGAAAAATGGAGGCGCAACTTGTGGATCTTTTTTTTTGCTATTAATTAGAGCCGTTTTTGTTTTGCTGCCGGAACCGCGAGCCATTTGTTAAATAATTAAGGAGCAAGAAGTGAATCGAACGCAGGCGTTCGTAGTTTAATTATTGTTTTTTGGGGGTTTTCAAATTGGACACAAGCTGTCGGGAGGTTGTTCTTTCTTTTTTTTTGGGCGGAGGGTGGGGGGGGGGAAGAGCAGCAGCAGCAGCAGCAGACGTTAGTTGATTGTTTAGTCGAATTTGAGGCCAAAATAAGTTGTTACGATTAATAAATTTCGACCCGAGTTCCTATTGGAAGCCTGCAAGGAATCGTTATTAGAATATTTAATAAGTTTTCAGTTGAATGCAGAAGTTGTGTAACGTCGTTCACAAGGTTTCGTTCCATCAGGAGAACTAACCAACCTGTCAGAGTGTTGGTTACGTCCGTGTCTTGCACCGTCTACTGAAATTAAAATGTTAATAAGCGAATTGAACGGATGGAATCAATAAAAAATCATTAATATAATGAATGTGACGCTGCGATTCTCTCATGCACCGAATGATGTGTTGTATTGATGTGATGTATCACTATTTACTCCAGTTCGAGTTATAATATTTTTATTTAATGATTACACTTATTAATCCTCTTCTCTCGAGGAACATACCCGTGTGTACTTGAAGTAAAATCAATTAAACTTTTGGGAGCGGGTAGTACAATAGTCACGAAGTAGAGCAGTACAATAACAATGAAATTATGAATGGGCAGTAACAAATAATAGGGTGCTTGTAAAAATAATCGTCTAATATTGTAATAAATGGCAATGCTTGTAATATTGTAAGGTCTAAAAAATAAGAAGTAATAGCAGTGGCGTATTTAATAATAAGTAATAATAAGTTAAGTATTAGTAATAATGAAAAAAAAGATTAATAAGGAGAGGATGGTAACGGTAACAGAGTTGTAATATATGAAATCATAATATTAATAGTAAATAAAAAGTAAAAACGGTGAAATGAATGAATGAATTTTATATAATGTAAATAAATATCAATTACTAATAAAGAATTAAATAAATAACGAATAATAAAGGAATAAAAAGTAATTGGCCGTAGATTAAGGAGGAATGAATTTTATTTAGAGTCCATAAATAAGTGATGGAAGAACCGATTGATATATTTATTTTCAATTTATTTATTCTTATTGTTTTGGTTATTAATTAATTTGTAATTAGTAAACGTTTTTGCAGTTGCCGTTGTTATTAAAGTTTTTATCCCCTTGGTAAGTAAATTCAACGACTGTCAGAGGTTCTCGTCTGTGCTTTTTGTAATTTTGTGCAGCTCCGAGTACGACTGGAAGATAAAATTAATGAAGTGCTTTCCACACTATCCTGTGTTTCCTCTAAAAAAACAAAAATACAGACATCTTCAAGTTGGTAGGATAAAAAATCGTCAAGTTCGCATGTTGGAATGTAAAGAATGAAATTGGTAGAATTGGGAGAATTGAGAGAGATGTCTCCTTAAATATATTTATCCGTTTCCGTTCGAATTTTGGTGGCAGATCCGTCAAATGTCATCGTCTGACTTTACATTATTCAACTCATCCAACTATCTTAACTCCCTTCAGTCCACGTCGATTAGTTTTATTTAGTTTTTTGCTTCTGCTCGTTTCGTCCTGCGGGAAAGAAGCTATAAGTCAATTTGTTTTTCCGACTCGTTAAATTTTTATATACAAAAGTATGTAGGCAGTCCTCCTTCTCTCGTCTTTCACACCTCGTGCAATATTTTTATATTTTTTATCTCCTCTTGCGTTTTATATGTATCTGTTTGTTCGTGTTAACTCAAGTTCCCCCGAAGCATCGCTCAATTCCAGTACGCGTGTAACTTGGAGAGTGCGTCGTTACGTGTGGTCAGCCACACGGGAGAGACAGAAAGTTTTGTTGCGTACACGAAGAATCTAGTGAAGTTACCTGTGCTTGAGTGTAAATTTAAGGGAGAGGGATTCATCCTGAGTGGTCCTGGTTGGAAATTAAGATGGAAATGATAGTCGCCATGCATGAGTAAAACGATTCGAACTTAATAAACGAAACGTATGAGTTAGAGAGAATCGATTAATCGAAGTTCGAGACTCGAAGGCGGGTGAAAAGAGCCTCGGAGAGAATTCAAATTCTGGCAAATCTGTTCACTGTTTACCCCCATTCCCGGGCAGTTCGCCCTCACCCGTTTGCCCCCGTCGTGTTAATCTAGTTTCTAGTAGATCATTAAGAGGATTTCCTTCGGTTTACTGAAAGAAGTACAGGATTAGCCGATTTTCATTCGTCCGAATCTGGAATTTTTAACCCCCCGGCTCCCGAAAAATCGCATTACCAGTCATTTGTAGGGTGGAAGGGGCGAGAAAAGAACCCGCTCGGGTAATTTAATTCGCACCTTTCCAAGGTATGCGGCAAATTACTTTTCAGTTGAATCTGAGTAATGAGAAACTCACGGGGGTTGCGAATTCTTGTGCCGCTCCGGATGGGGTTGCTTGGGGTGCACGGCTTAATTTCGAGTACCCGGCCGCAACGAGCGGACCGGTTTGTTTTGGTTCGTCTAAGCGCGTCGGGTGACGTTGTTTAGCCGTGAAATTACGCAGAGTTACCTTATGTCGGAGTTATTAACTTATTTGTACGTATTTGTTATGTTAATGAGATTGCCGGTTGTGTGAAACTGGTTTAAGTTGGGTTATTTACAAACTCGTTATGTTAATTATGTGTCGCGGTAAGCTGTTCGGTAATTGTGCAAGATGTAATATCTGTATTATGTATGAATGTATGTAGTAAATTGGGATGTAATTTTATTGATTTGATAGGAAAAAATTTGTCAGTTGTACACGGTTCTTTGTTACGTGAAAAAGAGCCTTGTAAAAATTTGTATGTGTACTTGAAGTGTGGGTCTCTGTCTGTCTGTCTGACTGTCGTAAAAGTATCAATTTGTAGGAGTAGGAATGAGTAGAAAAGCAATTTGACTAAATAACTCGGTGTGATTGGCAGTCGTGTGAACAAATCAATGCGCTACGTGCGGGAGCAATGAAAATTGAAACCGTTGAGAAGTAATAAAGCGTTTCGTATTTTGTATTAGTATTTGTATTTGCTGTCGATTCTCACGTAACAAGTTGGAGAGAACGGAATTCGTTGGAACATCGAAAGAGACGCATTGCTTTGCCGCGTATTGTCGAGTGCATCCTTATAAATGCAACGCGATGTTCTTTGTCTGTTTTCATTTATTAAGCGCATAATTTATATGTTTCGTAATTTACGTTAGTTCGTGTATTATTGCAATGTATGAGAGTTGTCGTCTGTGATGTAGCCTTTTGAGTGAGACCTCCCATTGCTGCAGGAAAATTACAGAATTGCTGGATTTTTAAAAAAGCACAGGGAATTTTACGTGTGATACATAAGTACTGACGTGACTTTTTGATTGGACTTTTAAATTTGAAAGAATTAATTAAACTTTAAGCAATTTAAGTAATTAATATTACACGCTTATGTAGTGTGGCTGCAATGTTTTAGAAATTGTGAGTTGAATGTAGAGACGTTTAATAAGGCAGAAGGAATAGAAAAATAATATATACAATTGTGTATTATAATAATAATTTTATATAATGTATTATTTACATTAATGTAACACATAATAAATACAACAGGAGGAATATGTCATCAAATAATGTTTGACTACAAATAAGTAGAGTATATGGTTACGATGATTGTGTAAATCGTAAGTATATAGTTCGTATAAATAAATACTCGCGAAACGCAGCGGCCGTGGTAAGGACATGAATACATTCGTAGGAGGAGTAATTTTAAAATAATGTATAATATATTAATTAAACTCAATATATTAAGAAATATAAAGTCAACAAAATATAACTCTGTTGTTAATGAGCGACACGACCTATTCTGTTGCATCTAATAAGTATCATATATGCGTTATATAAATATCAATGTCAATTGTAGCGTGCCAAATCATCAAGTAAATACAATATATTATTTTCAATGGAAATTACGTATATTGTAAGGTTCTGTAACCCCCAATTTTTAATCGGCTGAAGTCCTCTAAAACTTCAAAGTTATTTTCATTTATGGAAAGCGAGCTTTTAATAATGTTGTGTAAGTTTATTTTCTAGCGAGACGGTTGAAATGCGACATTGACGCAGGTGCTCTGCTCTACGTAATTGCGTATTCAACTATTGATTAATAGATGTTAAGAAGGTTGAAGGCTGTCCGTCCTTACGGAAGACGAGAACGGCGGCGATGTATGACACTATCGGATTGTATTGTTGTAATCAAATGCTTTTGACTATTTTCATTGTTTTTTTTCAGTATTGTACTTATACTGTACTTAGATTGTACGTGTCGTGTGAACATGTAATTTATTGTTTACACTTGGTATGTTACGAGATTGTTTTGATGTTACGTTTACGCTAGCCCACGTTATTCTATTTCAGCTTCCATGTCCTATGCAGTTTTCTAATCTAAGATAACATAAACGTTTACATAATTCAATATGCCGTCGTTTTGTGTACTGTCATTGAATAGATTATTGTACATTTTATATATAACCTACATAGGACCTAAAAGCAACACCTCCCGATCGTTTTTTTATGTATCTGGCTGGTTTGGACGCTGAGCAGCAATTTTCTAGTTCGAAAAATTATTAAACGTGCAAAAACGTAATTAAACATTATTTATTTTCAAAAAATACTTCCATGGTGGCCATACAAATCAATTGGGGGTAGTTTCTAATGTATATTTAATAAATACAGTTATTTCTATTTATAATAGTTTCCATATTTTTATGTAATATAATTATTACTATACAGTTTGTACAATTAGTACAGTTGAGTGGCAATGTATGTCTCTACACGACTTGTATCAATATTTTAATAATTCTTAGTAAGTGAAAAATCTCTGGCTGTAAGTTCTACGAGCTGTACTACCTTTTGTACTAAGCATTCGTACGTAACAACGGTCAATAATTTTATTAACATTTCATGTAATGACATAATTTATTAACTTGTGATAAAAAATTCGGGGGTAGCAGTAGTCGGACATCAGCATCTGTGCATTGTTTCATTTGTACGTCAATCGTGGTACACTAATAGATTACTCTCCGGAACCATAACTCCCAAGCAGAATTAATAACTTAATAAATAACAAATTACAAGCGTAGAGTGGCTTTAGTTTTCCGACGGACGGGGTGGTTTCTTCTCAACACCGGTGGATTCTGCGTGTGAAAGTCCTGCCGGCGGATGGAATTTGAAAAAAATTTGCATCGTCTGAAAAAAATAGGAATGCAAAAAATTACGGGTAATAAAAGCGGTCGGTCGCAAAATAGAATTAAATTACTCGGACTCGGACTCGGGGGGTCCGGCGGAAATAACGGAAAAGGTTATTAAATTTTAATTTTAATTTAATTCGAGACGGTTCCGCGGACTCATTAAAATAAATTCAGGACCAGACGGCTAGATGCTAGACAAATAGAAAAACGTGGAAGGAACCTTAGCCTGGAAGGGTCTGCCCTACCCTAGGGTACCCGGTACCGAAGGCGAAGGCGAAAAACGAAGGCGGACGAAGTCGTTTGCTCCGCACTCGCCCGGCCGCGGCTTATGTACATAAATTTATAAATTAATAAATGCATTTTCTAGGATTTACGAGTTCGTTACGGTAATTTTCGCCGGAGTAATAAAAAAGAGTTATGGCCGGTCATTTATTAAATTTTCTAATTTTTCTCCTTATAAACAATTTCTGTAATGAGAAAGTGCCGGGTCGCGAGCTTTTTCCTCTTGTGCTTTTGTCGCGAGCTTTCCGTGTGAAAGAAGCAGATGCCCCTCAGATTAATGTCCCGGCGAGAAGGTTTTGATGCCGTGCAGACAGAGACACGTACGGTGCGCCACTCAAACTGCACACTTTGAATTGAATTTTTTATTTTTTTTTGGCTGTGGTGAAGGGCTCCTTTGCTGCGATTCATCGTTTCCCCGTGTTCGCTTTGCACTTGTGCGGATATAACGAAGATTCGCTGATTGCTTTCGTTATTTATTTACACTCGCAACGTGATGCAGTGTAGTGTAGCGAACGGTTAAAGGGGTTTTTGTAATTTAGAATGATCCGTCTGATGTTTTAATTGGGGGGTTAGTAAATGGAGACCTATGTACAATTGTTGAAATCAATAAGTGTACTAATGCGTGTACGCTCCTGCGAGATTCGGCGTTTCTTTAGTTGGTACAATTTTTTTATTAGTTATGTATGTTTATATTGATTCGTGAAAGAGATAGTACAAGAGTTGTAATGTAAATTGTAGTAACACTTTAATTTTTTCATTTCTCAACAAGTAATTCATTATTTCATTCTCTTCCGATTTGTTTGCCCTTGAATGATCTTTTAACTTTACCTCTCACTTTGTGTTTTATCATTGAATATGTCGTTTTGTCTTTTTCTTTTCACGATTTGTTTTACTACAAAGTGGATTTTGCCTTGTATCTTTAAAGCCATACTACTCTTTTCCTTCTTGTCCTGCCCTAACTGACTGGATTCTTTCTTCCTTGTTGTGTCTCCTCTTCTTATATATATTTTCAATATCTTTGAAATTCAAAAGTTCTCCCCTTTCTTCTGACACTTCAAGGCTTCTTTTCTTTCCTCTACCTACACCAAGAACTTGTTTTCTCAATTGAGCAGTGTCTATTTTCTTAAAATCCTCATCTGTCATTATCGTACTTAAACTGAATTCAACTGCTAATTCAGTTTTTTTCATGAACAACTACGATCATCTGTACTGTTGGGGTAAAGTGGGAAAACATCTGGTTTGCTAGGTGAACGTACAAAGAAAAAAACGTTCTGGGGAACATGAAGGAAAGACAGGTCACTCGCTCTGGTTAATAAGGGATGATGAAACAATAAACATAAAGTCAACAGTATGCCAACAACCCTGAACGTTAGGTTACATATACATTAAGTAGTATAATATTAATGTACCTGGGTAGGTACCCGTTTTTGTAGGGGTAGTTATTCCGGGACGCAATCAGTATACGTAGAAACTATTTCAAACTTATCACCCCCGTCATAGTTGGGGGTTGCTGGAAAAATTTCATGTCCGGCTGATAGTAACAATGAAACGATTAATTAGCACTGTTTCTCCTTCCCAAAAAAAGCTTTTTCCTTTTTCCACCTTACGCTCTTTTTTTTTTAATTTCCCTCCTTGTAGTATTTCACTTATTCTACCCCGTAGTAGTTGCACGACGGGCAAAAAAATGTAATTAACTTAAACCACGTTGAATAACTCCGGCGAAACGAGTCTCAACTTCCTTCCAGGGTCTGGGGGATGTGTCAGAGCGCCGTGGATGATGCTTTCTACGAAAATATAACTCGGTTCTGGAGGGGTGCTATTCACGGCGAAATTTACAATCTTTTTTTACTGCTTTTTCGGGATGTGGAGGGTGGTTTGTTCTCTTTTCCCGGGTTCGTGAACGAGGCTACGTATGCTATTTAGTACGAAATGAACGTGATATAGAATATCACATAACGAGGGGGGTAACACATCAATTGAGCACTCGAAACTCCCTGGCTGGGGGTGTGCGGAACGCCAGGTTCGAGTTTGAGTTTGTCAGAAAGTTTGGCTGTGCTCATGACACGTTTTCGAAGTTCCAGGAGAGTCGAGTTACATGTCTTTCAGTGGTTGAAGTCACTTTTGACGTTACAGCCTGGGAGATGGGCCTGGTAAGGTCACCCAATTAAAAGAGTTTCGGATTCACGCTTTTACACAAACGGGGAAGAAACCGTAGAAGGAGTTTTACTGTATAGGAAAATCCAACGGGGAAACCGTGCTCTGTCAGAATGTGCATTTCAGACGGGAGAAAGAGTCGGTGATGACGTGACTGCAGACTCGAACGCTCTCCGCCTGAATGTTAACTGTCAACTTTAAGAAATTCGGGAAAAGTTGTAAATTTTTGTGAGGGAATCCAGCCCGAAAGCTTAGCGTGAGGAGCCCCCACCCATGTCTGATTGCTTATCATAACTTGCACGGATTTTAATTAGCTTTCTGTATCGGAGCTTGAGTCTTGTGCATAAGTTTTCGTTTAAATAATGAAAAATATACCGACAACGAAACATTCCTTAAATACTTGCAGTCTGACAAAATATATTTTTGGTGTGTGCATCTGCTGGAGCGTGCACAAGGTGCGATTGTCTGCAAATGTCAGAATTTTTCTTAAAAACTCATGCGTGTGGAGAATAAAATGAATTTAATATACGACACGTGTGTTGTTTAATCGTTGTAATAGTTACAGTAGTACACGGTGTAATTCTCGGTCACCTTCTATCATCGGAGCTCTTTTCACATTTCTAACTTTTCTGTATGCAGTAATTGACTTTCTTATACAGTTGCAGTTTACTGTAGAGGACAGAAGACGTACATACGGCATACATTTGTTATTGTTGAGATATTCCGTGATTTTTGTTTTGGGGAGACCAACTGAATGGGAACACTGTCGACGAAAACAATCGGTTATTAATTGTCACTTCCGGTTTTCCCAAGACTTTCCGCTTGTGTCCGGTTTGAGTTCTGAATTATTTCCCTTGGAGATGATCACGGAAACGCCAAGGGTTCGACACGATGAAAGAAATTTGAGTTATCCCGTCGAAATTAATCACAGCCCGTTGTTGCCAATTTATTTTAATTTTGATATGTGGCGGATGTGAAGGGAAACTAACACCGGAAGTAAATCATTCTTGGGGGTACACGTGACCACTTCCGTCCGCAACATCCCGCACGCGAATAAATAAATGAAGACGCAGGTAAATCCATTATTCGGTGACTAATTAATCATTGATCATCAATCGCAAAAAGTTTGGGGAAATTAATTGTTGTTTTAACAGGGTGAGTCTCGGAGAAAGGGGTCGAAGATTCGAACTGACGTTTTTTAAAAAAAAAATGAATGACGTGCAGGGATGGCAACACCTTTCGATGCGTCCCCCGAGAAAGGCAGAGGTGAGCTACGGACAGAAATATTACAGACGAAAAAAAACATACACACACAGACACACAGGGCCCGGAATGAAAAATGAAGGTGTTGGAAATTGGAAGATAAATTACAAAAATTCCTGTCATTGGGGAAGTCCCAATGAAAACGGAAGAAGCGGAAATTGCTTCAGTTCGCACCTCTCGTACGTTCAATTTCCGGTTTATTTTTCCCGGGTTTTCTTCGCGTACCGAAAAAGTCGGAACCGTTTCGCGACTCCCGTTTTTAACGGTTTTTAATTAACACCTGGAAACCGGCTCGAACTTATTTGGCACGCGTGTTTCCCCCCTGTAATCTGGTAATTACAGTCTAATTAGACAGGTGAGAAGAGAAAGCGTTCAGTATATTTGTGTCTGTGTACATGTACTGAGAGTCTGGAAAAAGCATTTCATGACCGTGTGGAAATTATAAATTGATTTAAATACCTGAAATTTGTAGTTTGATTCAACGCTTGAACGTTTTTAAATATTTTGAACAGAAAATGTTTCAGAGATGTATAAATAAATATATATATTTATTGGATTGTTAAATTAATATGTTTTAGTTATGTTAACAATCAGACATTGTTCCATTATTATTTGAGTACAGACGTGTTTATACTGTGGATTGTTCGTGGTGTACACAGCTTGTGTATTCTTGTGTTACTGTTGGCGTTGTGTGTAGTAAATTTTTTAATAGTTTGAGACGTTCTTGCTTAAACACTCCCTGTGTTATCGAGTCCCTTCCTTTGTACTTCTACTACTCCAAGTTAAGGGTGAAGACGTTTATGTAGTTCCCGGAACAGCATATCCCTTTTTCTCCCTGTTGTGACTACATTAGTGAAGTACGAAGTTCGTTCAATTTACTACATTCAAAAACTTGTATATATATTTATATATATGTACCTATGATAAGTTACGTTAGGTTATATAGTTATAGGTTATAGGTTAGTACGTTAGGTTTTATAATAATTTAAGATAGTAATGAATCAAATAGAGAATGAATTTTTGTGTGTATTTTTTTAAAACAATTTGTACGAAGTAGAAGTACATTCGTGCCTTTTTTTCTTGTATGTTTTCATACACACACACACAGCAGAGGGGTAATAAAAATCGAAAAGGAATTGCAACATACCCATCAGCTTTCTAATTACACCACTATTTATACTACACTTTCGGTATAAGAAACCCGAGTTGTTTGATATTGTTTTTTGTTTGGAATAAAATGGCGTGGGTTGAAAAATTTAAATTGAATCGATTCAATTGGGCATATAAAGGCGCACGTAACCGGTGCAAATATGCATGTGTGGGCTCGTCTAATGACACGACCGAGAAGGAGAAGACCGCTAATACCGGCAAATTGAGCATCAACACAGAAAATGAACGTTATAAACGGCGGCAGTAAGAGACAAATAATACGAGGAGAAAGCAGTAAAAAGGGGGTAATAAAAGGCTTCACTACCGATAAACTGTAGTAATAAAATTATAAAATAAGGGAAGATGGAGCAGTAAAACAACAACAACAAGAACAACAATAGTAATAATAAAGTCTTTTGTGTTGCGGGAAGCGTTTAAGGGAGAGAGTCGTGGCAATGGAAATGGAGAAAGTAACAAAATAGAAAGTAGCAAGTAGTTCACCCATCGATGGACCCGATGACAAGTGCCACCGCAGACCGTGTGAGTCTGAAAACGAAAAAGGCGAACTTTAATGGATGGGAAATGTCTTTCTTGGAAAAATAAATTCTCCAAATTAATTAAAAGTTTTTAGGTAACACTACAATTTTTTGAAATTCAAAAACCGGTATTACTTTCTGGAAAGTTCGACGGTCCCCTTCCGGCTACCGTGAATTCTTCTCGGTTCCACTTCTTTGTTTGACGGATTCATCTCTTGGTTCTTTCTCTTGCTGGGAAACACCCACGGCCATTCTTTCAAGTTGAGTCGTTTCTGTCGTGTTTCATCCCAACCGGGGGATATTCCTAGGGTGTACGGTAGTGAGCTGCGGTAGTTAGGGTTGAGGGCTGATTAGTTGATTTGACGAGACGGGTATTAACTACTTGGCGAAACCCCTGAGTTATTGGTAGTTGTAGTGCCACTAATGTCACTGAATGGCTCGTAAGAGAAATTGTACCCATACATAAACTCGCATATGTTATTTATTTATTTTTCTATATATCTTGTAGTAGTGGTTGTAATTGTTTTTCATTGTAGACTGAATTAAAATTCTAACTGACCACAAGCCTCGTGTCGGAATAACAAAGCTTAGTTATTTAACGTAACAGTAGTTTTCAGTTAAAATCGTGAGCAATTTTGATTAATTAAAATTAATAAGTTAATTTAAATTTCCCTGTATATTTTTTTTAAGTTTTTTACATAAATAAAAGAACGGTTTGAATAAGATTAGAGATTTCTGTTAAATTAATAATGTGCAATCGTCGCCGTAACTAACAACATGATAAAGTATATTCCTTTAAACTTCATTCCTAAGTTTCATATTTTACGTAAATAATACAATAAAAATAATAGCTAAGCGTTGTTTTTATTTACCATATATTAAATAATCATTTGCACTTATTAATGTACTATAACGGTGTAATATGTGCAAATTTACTACTCCATACAATAAATTGAAGTAATAATATTTATTTATATTAATAGCCTAATTTGTTTAATATTAATAGCTTTTATATTTGCTTATGTATTACTCATATATCATGTGAATAAGTATCCATTGATATATATATTTTAAAAGTTATTGTTGCACACTTGTTATACTACGACCAGACATGTAATTTAACATGCGAATTGTAATACAATTGAAAATAAAATTATGGGATACAACTAAAATGTCTAAAATATAATTTATCTTATAATTATTGTTTACTATTTATTATCATAAGAGATCGTTATTTATTACTTTAATTTATCGCGTGCTGTTTTGTTTGAAATGAACCGACCGACAGAACAGAAGACAAAGTCTGGCCGGTTGCCCATCTTTCTCCTGCAGGTGAAAAATCCACCTGGCGGCTGGGGTGCCCTCGTTACCAAAGACAAGGCAATTCAGACATTTGTTAGACGTCTAGTTTCCGATCGAACGAATCGCATTAGTGGAAATTTATGTCTCGGTCTGTGCTGTAACCCGAAACAATGAATATTCCATAGGAACCCTCCGGGGGTGTTGTGCCAGACGGAAAACACGTCACGAATCGAACAAGGTTCTCAGAACTTTTCTAGAACGGTAAACTAGAGCTAGTGAAACTAAGAAAAATGAAATGGTCGTCTACCGGGAAGGGTCGGACTATTAGACGAGTACTTCGGCCGTGAAAATCATTTTTCTGTACAAAAGTACGTGTCGCCGTAGTATCTCACTCCACTGCTTTTGCCGTATTTGCTACCTGGCAAGATGGAGACCGGGTTGTTATAAACCGAGTAATAAATTTTGTTTTTTTATTACCTCAAAGTTGTGCAGTTTTGCTTTGATGCTCCGGCCCGGGTATTAACTTGATCAAAAGCTATCGGTTGACTTTTATTGAAATGTAATTATACGAATGAAACGGTTCCCTTTCCTGTGGTGAGTACCTCGTACCTGTATTTTATTACTTTGGCCGTTTCCTTTGCTGCAAACCACATCGGACAACGGAATGTTACCCCGGCCTCAAGGGGGATGAAGGACCGAAACCCTTCGCAGGCGGTGTGGAAGGAGGGTAATGAATTTTGAAAGGTTTTTGGTACTGTTAGTTACCCCTTGCTGTTTTATGCCACAGCATGTTGATCTCGGTACTGCCGCGCGCAGAAGTTACGTGTGTGGAATGTTTTTTTGGAGGTACATAAATCATTTAATAATTTACGATAAATTTAAACACATTCTGTTGTAGTAATATAAGTGTACTATTGCAAATAAAAATTATAAGTTATATTAATTATGAGTTCCACAATACCACTTTCACTATTTTATATATACAATTGGCAGTTTGCACTTGATCATTTGAACTTCCGAACAGCTTTAATACTATAAATTACTATTAACTAATTAACTAAATTACTAGTACTTTTATGAAACGTTGCTTTGATATTTCCTCTAAGTTATTTCTGCTGCTCTTAGTCTTGGTAAATAGTTTCTAGTACTTTTCGTACTTTTACCAAACCACTTACACCAGCAGTTCTACGAAGTTCCATGAACTAACTGTCTCATGTAATATGAAATGTTTTTACCAAGTATTCTTTGTTAATATTAATTAATAATATTTATAATGGCCCTTATTAAATTTCACTCATTGTAGTATTCTGACTAAGAATTTTTACAATATCAACTTGCTCCTTCAGGCAGCTTGTCTTTAGTACGCCTGCGGAGTGATTCGTAACACTACTGGCGTAACACTTTAATAATGTTATTGAGAGTAATAATTTGTGTTATTGATAAAATTAGTCATTATCGAAAACGTCAGGTTGTAATAAATAAATAAAAATAATTTCTTGATGGTTCTGTTGGCGTATCAAGAGTAGACAAAACAAAATATTACAGTGGTATTTTTTTTTTTAAATAAGTTGAAATGCGCCTGAATCGTGACTCTGTCTATTACCCTCTCTCTCTCTCTCTCTCTCTCTCTTTGTGTATTCCTCTATTGATTAAACTCTTTTCTCTAACCGTAAGATTTTCAGATGGAGAAAATCCAGTCACCGCTAATGAAAATTCCATCGGAAATTCCACTGGATCCCTCAAAATTGAGGAAAACGAACAATAAAGAGAGAGAGAGAGAGAGAGAGAGAGAGAGAGATCGAAAGAGAGATGGAATGAGATATTCCTACCGAACATAAGATTTTCCCATTATTTGTTGAATGGAAAGCAAAACATATACAGAGAGATTTGCCGTTTGACTACAATGGAAAGTCGAAATTTAAACGTTTTCGGGGCGAGCAGAAGAAAGAACATTTTCATCCCTTCCGAGTCTTGTGTTTCCATGGAACGGCCAAGTCATTGTGTTGTACACCGTTACTTATTTATTACCGTAATTCTATTTAACAACTCACGTGTATTACAAAGACTTTTTATTGCTGCCGTTTTTGGAAATTCCTGCCACGGGCCCATAATCGAATTTTTAATTTCCTCGGGGTGCTCTACTTCCCCATACCCGTTCCCCGAGGGAACGCATTAATACAAAAGCACTACACGCTGAGACACGATCGAGTCGGTGACGAGCGAATGAGATGTCGGTCGTTCGTTACAACTCTAACTACTTTCCCTGTTGCCCTGTTACCTTGTAGTTTTTTTATTGTTTGACGTGTGCTGCTGGATCGGTCGATTGATCGAGATCGAGTCTGTTTTGTCTGTTGGAGAACCCCCATCATAGTGTAAATTAACGTTGTAGAGAAGTGTGTATTGTAAATTTAAAATCTATATTATATAGGTGATAATAAGGTATACTGTAATCAACACGTTACCATTATTAAAGTGTTATTAAAATTGTATACCTGAAGATTTTATTATTTGTGTTATGTTGCAGCTACTACCTAGACGTCTTCTACACATTGTTGTTTATATATAATTGCCTTTCTATACTGTACTTAAATATATTTATTATAATATTAAATATAATATTGGTTAAATTAAGTTAATATTAGTCAAATATAAATAAATATTATAAATACTAGTTTGAAGGTTTTATGTTGCAGTCAGTTATTAATGTAGTACAATGTAATGACCTACATAATTTGATGTATACATGTACATAAGTTCGATATAATAATGTATAGTAAGTTTGATATAAATGATATAATGGTTTACTAGATTGGTACTTGTGAGATGTTTATTGTGGCTGTGGAGTTGTCCAAAGCTACTAAAAATAAATAATAATAAATAAGTAAAAGTAATGTACGGTGTAGGTAATCAAGGGAATGTCGACCGAACTGTGGCACACAGAGAAATTCTGTAAGTTGCCGTGTATATAATATTATATGTAGGGTAAGTGAAATTGCTAAAGTTCGAAGGATTCCTGCCTTTCGTCGTTACTCCAGTCGTGTGATGTCAAAAATAACCGGATCGATAAGTTTGGCCTTTCGCAGAAGAGAGTAGGAGAAAAATTAGAAACTACCTTTTGTAAGTAAGCCAGTTATTCAAATGATTTCCTCTGCCGTTGTTAAAGTTCCGATTGAAGTCGGGCTCAAAGACGATGATGAAAGAGAAAGTAGAAAGGAAAAAGTCGCGGGAAAGGAAGTAGAGGCCGAGAAGTGCCGTGGAGAAAAATTGTATATACAAAAAGGGCGACAGGCGAATTAGCGTCTTATTCTCCCGGTCGGAGGAAGAAGGAAAATCCCGTTCCCACGGGATTTAACAGGAGAAATTGTTCGAATCGGGTTATCGTTGGACGTCCTCAACATTTCGAACGTTGAGCTTTTCATTGGACCGACCAAACCCGACCGACAGGAAAAATGGAAACGTTGAGGGCGGTTTTGGTGATTTTCAAAAATAAAAATTATAAATGAGTGTAAATATTCAGAATGCAGGTGCTGAGTAGTGGAGCTTTTGCCATGTACACTGTTGTGTATCAAGGGTACCTTTAAGCAATTGTAGGTATCGTCAGTGACAACCATTATCGAGTGTAGTTGTCTTGGCTTGTAGATGTTACATACAGGAACCCGTACGAGTGGTCTTGTTACCAACGATAACACTTATCAATCTCTTAGCAAATCACTTATCGTTGGATGATTTTATGTATGTTGTTCGTATTGTTGTTAACCAATACCTCTTGTCAGGATTACTTACTAGCAACGGGAGGTTTTAGTTGCGGTCGGTTGTAGTTATCATTAAAGTAAACCGTAACATTTGTTTTTATTATTAATGGTAGGCTCTGTGAGTGGTAGGCAAACAAATATTACTTATTGTTTATCACTAACAGTGACCGTTATTGTATATAAGTATTACCAACGGTTGCGGTTTCTTAACATTTCTAGGTGTTAAATGAGGTAACTTATGTCGGTTTTAGGCGTAATAAACTTTACATATTATCATTTGTAGTGTCGGTGTTAATCTTATTATTACAAACATTTGACAGCTACTCAGCAGTGTAACACTACTACTATATATACCGCGGTACGTGCTGTCTTGTACCTTGATAAATCCTCAATTAAATTTTTAAGTAAACTGTAGTAACTTTTTATGTTATCATCTAATGGTATTATCAATAGAAGCAACAGTAGCTGCTTAGGAACAGTAACCCTTGCCGGGTGTTAGTTGTCACAATGAGTGTTAGTAGTTAGTAGAGTGGTATTGTAGTTGAAGAATTTGAGTGGCCAGAACTAAGTACTAAAATACTCATTTTGTGAATAGGTTTTGAGTCTCCCTCTGTAGCTTGCTATCGTCCCCATTCCTCGCCTGTTATATATAGAAGTTATCAAATTTACAAATTGCACACTTCCACGAGCAACCTCATGAATTTGTCACAGGAGACGGAAAGAAACTGGGGAAAGTCTCGCCACCTGAATTTGTCGTTTGTATTTTTCAAACCGTCAAAACAAAACGTCGCGGAAAGCTCTGACCTGAAACCGAAAGCTCGAGGTTTCCGTTTCGGTTCCGGAGACGTGGCAGCAGACGCAAGTGCAACATTTAAAAAAAAATAGAAAGCAAGGAAAATGTCCTATTGAAAACATGTGCTCGATTGTTATTTTCCGGAACGTTTTCTTTTTTATTTCGCCAGAAGAAACCATCTTCCTCGGTCATTTTTTTTGTAAACTGAATTTATTATTATTATTATTATTATTTTTCTAGGAAGCCATTTAACTAGGAAAATAGAACAGAGTCAGGCAATGCGACAATGTACCGTAACGCGACGTTTTCTGTGCTGTTGGAAAACAGCTCTTTCGTGCAGACAGATTTATTTTAGAATTTTGTTTAATGCAAATATAATTATAAATAAATTATTGAAATATAATGTTGGCATTATAGGCATTGTAGTGCTTTTTTTTACGGTTATATGTGACGTTGGAATTGTACTATTTATCTGTGTTTTATTATTATAAGGCTATGTGATCATACATAACACTGTGATGTAGATAATTTTTATTTATTAATTTTTGGTTCTGATATTTTCTAATTTTTATTAAGACGGTAATTTGAACAGTTTGGTCCACGTACACAACATTATGTGTTTAATAGATAAAAGGTGAGGGATTGAGTTAATGTAACATTACAAGAGTGTCGCATAATAGTGTTTTATTTTATTTTATTTTATTTCTGCTCGGAAATAATAATAGTTTGACTTGTTTTTACAAGTCGCATATTTATTTGTTAATTTTTATTTAAATTTTATTTAACTGTTATTAACTTTGTTGTTTTTGTTTAATGGTACTCCTGAGCTCTTTAAAGATGGATTTGTTAATTTAGAGTATAGTTTGATTCCTGGGCTGACTTATTCTGACGCAAGGCTTACGGTCAGTTGGAATGCGTAAATTATTAAATTCATTAATTTAAATTATGTGTATATTATAATGTAAATTTTTGTTAATTATTACAAATAAATAAATTAAGTAAAAAAAATGAAAAAAATCCTACCCTGCATAATACCATTTGTACTGGAACATAACGGCAAACTTTCCGTAGGTTTATTAATAATTAGTAAATTTTAAATAAATATAAATTGTATTTAATTTGTGGATTACTCCATTCTTGAGACCGTGTAATGATTGGTCTGTTTGTGGTGTCTCACTTTTTTATGTTGTAGTTTTTCGCTGGTGTAACTGTTGTTTAATTCCTGATCGACGGCAGTACCTTTTTGAATTTATACTTAATATTTTATAATATCTGTTCCGTGTAGTGAGGTTCAATTGAACATTCAACAAGTCAAATAAAAAAGGCCGGCGGTAAGGCTGATGATCGGCCGTTTCAGGCCGAATTTGATTCTGCAGGTGTCGCACATGGGTCATTTCCTAATCAACCGGAAATTAGTTTTTTCCGGAACGTTGTGTACGTCGGTCCAGGCCGGAAGACAAAATTCTTGCCTCCTGGCACGTGTGTTTGTTAACAATTTTGTGTATGTCAGGTGAGGAAAGCTCCGGTACTAAGCCATCTAATCAATTCCTTATTGTCTCGTCAAGTCTAGTACTCTTTGAAAGGACTACTGTCATTAAGGTGACGCACGCCGGAAACCAAGGAAACCAGTTGGGTACGTGACGCTGATGTTGCTAAAGAGAGAGAGAGAGAGAGAGAGAGAGAGATCGATTAAGAAACTCGAGCTTTGAGAAGGATAATTAAAAACGAGCGAACTACAGACGCAATTATATACAAAAATTATTTTCTGTCTTGAATTTTATTGGGATTTGTTAAAGTCGAATCGAATTTAAATTCCATTTCCCGGGTGAAGGCCACATTGTAAGTGGAGTCCTCCTGAGTTCCCGTTAAAACAACAAGAATGTTCTTCTGCTACAGAAGACAGAGCGTCGATGAGTTGCATTAGAAGGAGTGAAATTTACTATTTATGTCTGCGGCGTGATTTTCTCATTTTTAAAATTTGATGTCTGACTATACTAAAGTTACTGTACGTCGTATGGAACGACACGAATTTCGTCGGGTAGGGCAGGAAAACTGTACTCAGTCCCTTAATTAGTTTATTACTGATTTATTTAATACATTAGGCTGGTTTAGAATAGTCGAGGGAGTTTGGGTTCATGACACGTCACTGGATATTATACTGCGTATTCTACTTAAGCACTATTAAATGTTTAATAAATTAATGCTTATTGTATTTTAATAATATTTTTTTATTTCAATATTATTAAGTGAGAATTTGTGAAAAAGTGGAATTATTGTGTAATGTAGTACATAATATTTTCAAGGACGAGCTTTACCAAATTAATAATTATTATTTCTTATTTTATTATTAATTTTATTATTATTTGTTATTTTTATTAATTATTTTCTGATTAATTATGATCTTTACGAAATAGTCAAGCCGCCCGTAGTTTATGTTTCTTTTAAAATGTATTAAAATGTTAATGGGTTGCAATAGATATTTTTGGTGAACATAATTTATACTAAATACAGGCAACAATACGTAATATAATATGATAATAGTATAATACAAGGTATAATATACGTAAACAAAACATATTTAATTAATGCTGGGAAGTGAAAAATATTCGAGTGTTTGACGCATTCACACTTTTTTAATATTCTGCCACACTCTTTGATTCTACTATCTATTCTTTTCATCCCTTGGAGCAGCTTTTTTATTAAAGTACATACCCGTAAGATAGAAATTTAAAACAAAATAGACACAAATAGTGAAATGATTAAGTAATAAGCGACCCGATAAAAGAAACATTCAGATGGAGTAGTTAAATAGTCTCAAAGTCTAGTCGAGTTTCTTATGCAGTTTCTTAGTAATGGAAGTTTTTTTTTATTCAAACACGGCGTAATGTACACAGACACACACACACACACACACACACACACACAAACACACCTAGACACACAGAGACACGCCGCTTGCATTCTTAACCACGTCAAGTAGTTGAAATTGAAATGTATTTTTCATCACACGGCATGTTTAATGAGATCCGGAAGCGCCGTCTGCATTTACATAAAACAATACGAGACGTCCCATCGTCCTTCAAACTTATTAAATAAGTTATGTACCAAGTTTAAAATTACACGGCCACAAGTTGGAGGGACGAAAAAGCCTTTGTCCGCGTCATCAAAGTGGAGTACACGCGACCGAGACAAAAAAAATTAACAATGTAAAAGGTCCTAATGAAGAGCATTAAATGGGCTTTAGTGAAGCTCGCGAAAGCTCAGAGGGACAATAACCAAGGGTCCATGGTCATCCTCGTCCTCTTTGAAGGCACCAACGCGTCACGAAAGGGCAGTCAACGAACGAGTTAAGAAAGGAGAGTTTTTATTAGGAGGAAGCGGCGGTTCATCCCCTTTGGACCGTCTAATTAAACTACCCTCGACGGCCGGAAAATCTGATTTTTTGTTCCGTCAAAGGTAAAGAGTAAGCGAAGAGAACATTCAAACATCGGATGCTGCCAACTAAACATTTTAATTGAGTTATGAAAATATTGGAATGTTTGTCGATGGAATTTAGTTCCGATCGAAGTCAAATATGAATTTGACCGAACGAGATGCTGTCCATGTGCGCAAACTATAATTAAATATATATATAATTAATGTATTGTTATGTGTTATATACTGTTTTAAAAATACCGAACACGTGACTGTAAGGCAATATAATTTGTATAAATATTGTATATTATAAGTAGGAAACATGTTGCTGAAAGACTCTGCCGAAATCATCAATTGTTCCACAGTGTAACAGTAATAATATATATATTGTTTGTATGCCTCTTTATTGATATATTACAAGTATTACCTAATAGAGTACTTTACACATCGAATAAGTACCTAAAAGGCGGAAAAAAATTAATGCAACGTGGTTAAATGTAGCGCATGAATTGTGTAGGAAACATATTGTTAAAAGATTCTAAAAACGGTTTACAAGTCATAGTATAATACTAAGATATATATAATAAACTTCTTTTTTAAAAACGTTTTACGCATAGCAGGACCCATGTAAACAACTCCCAGAACTCGTCCTACTAACTTCATTACCATAGAAATACACACTTGTCTATTCTTGGATTAAAATAGCTGTCGATCTACCCTTCTTCTGCTACCACGTTTTTAATTTAGTTATATATATTTTGTAAACATATTCATTTGAAAAAGTCGTGTTTTATACTACATAATTTATTGTAGTTGTTTCGGTCATTTCTATTGTGTGCATATTTTCTTACAAATGCTCATTTTTCTAATTTTACGTAACTTCGTAACTTTATCATCGTATGTTATCATAACCTTTAAAGTAAATAATTAAAGTTAACTGAATGTAAAAACAATTTCACATGGTTCGAAAGTTTACTTAACGCGAGGACAAAAAATTACAGACCAATTACTGGTACCTGCCTAATAACCCTGGTACCTGCTAGTAACTGCCTCTTCATGAGTAGCGTCGTATACAGTTTGATTAATTGTAAACGTACTTGTACTAACTAACAGTACATTTATACAACATGGTTTACTGTACATAATTTTACTGATGTAATAATTTTGTAATTGCGAAATAATTATACGGGTAATTTATGCGGGCTATAAAGTTACCGTATATTTCTTCTCGTGTACTCAATTTCGATGTGAAATAAATTAAACCGTCAGCAGGGGGATTTGAACTGCAACAGCAGGAACCCCCCCAGAGGAAAACTTCAACCGATTTTCGAATTGGTACGTGATGGAGATTTCCCGACGAAGAATTTCACACATTAATGGCATTTTTATAATAAAACTATCCGTGAAAAAAGGGGGCCGGGGTTCGTGGATGGGATGCGTGTGGGAAAACTATTTGGAATTTTAATCGTCCAACTTGTAGTGAGAGTGTAGTTTAATTGTCGGTGTGACAATTCTGAACCACCCGGGAACTCTTCAATTTTGTTACGTGATTATTACGTAAGTTTTTTAATGATTCTCGGAAAATGTTACCTCCCTCGAGTTACGTTTATTACGTAAGTTTTGTTACCGGGAATTAGCAATCGAATTTCAGGTTCGAGAGGTCTTCATTAACTCAACTTTGCTCACGTAACTCGATGATGACCCGTGTAACTTGTTTTTTTTGGGTTTAAAAAGATGGAGTCGTGTCGTACGTTTGACTGTCGGCTGCCGAGTTCATCCCCCGTTGACTGTGTACTGTACGAAAGCTGTTTATAATATTATTAATATATTTGTAATATCAGTTTTTGATATATCATAGGCGACTTGTCAAAGTGGAAACTCGTCAGGGTCTGCTGTTGTCTGCTGTATTTCACATTGCCAGGGAAGCTTATTGAGGAAATTGGTCCCAGTGGAGCTTCTGCATTGACCCCCGTCATTATAATAAATATAATATACGAATTATATATGGTACAGAATGGGAATAGAGCTTTTTGCAATATTGTTGCTTTGAGTTTTAGTTGTTTATTATTGATTTTATTGTAAACAAGGTCGTTTTATAGTTAGATTTTTTCAGTCTAATATTACAATATTAGAAGTAATAATCTCACGTGATTATACCCAGAGGTTTAGATCGTCCTACTGTTGTTGTTTTGTTATTTTTAGTACGTTTAGTGAGATACGGAAGCCCACCTAGTTGGTCTAGGCGTGTGAATAGAAGTAGTTAGT
Organism: Polyplax serrata; assembly: GCA_037055365.1. Taxonomy (NCBI): domain Eukaryota; kingdom Metazoa; phylum Arthropoda; class Insecta; order Psocodea; family Polyplacidae; genus Polyplax; species Polyplax serrata. Next base: position 7,584,506 of record JAWJWE010000038.1, on the reverse strand, counting down.
GGTCTGTTTGTTAGGGGTTTTAATGAAGGAGAATCGGTGTTGACTAGTGAAAATATGAACTAGAAGACAGTGTTAGTATATCGGATTGTGTATTATATAAATATATATGCAAAGTGCGCATCAGGAAACCTGCAATAGTAAGTAATTAATGTATAATACGTGAACTAATATTCAAGTCGAGTCCGTGACATTAGCACGTAATAAAATAATTAAACATAACATAATAAGCCTTCCGTAGATTGGGGTAGGTTTTAGACGAGAAGAGTACATCAGTAAATTATTGTAAACAATCATAGAATCGTAGTCGTGTAGAATTCCTACACGTAGGAAAACTATTAAATAGTAGGCTCGGGAGTTTTCACCTAAAAAGGAAAGCAAGGGTAGAAACTGCAATTGGCGTACACCCGAAGAGATTTACCAAGTCATGCGGGAATAAGTCCACAAAACCTTTTTACCTCTTTTTCTTCTGTTTCTTTAAACTTGTACCCGGGGCTGCTTCTGATCAGAGCCACGTGCTGAATACAAAATGTCGAAGTCGTTAATTTTTCCAAAGGTTCGCTTCAAATATGGCGGCGACGGAATGAAACGATTTGAAGTTTCTCAATGCCCCGGCAACGTTGCGAAGGTTTTTCTCTCTGGTGTTTCAGTTCAGCCGGCGACTTATTTTTTGTAGCGACACCCTGCTCCTTCCCAAGCACACGACTTTCACACCAACAGCCGCAAGATAAACTATCACAGGGGTTAAAGGTCGGTTAAACCGATTTGCAACCTTTCACCCCAACCGATGTAAGATACTTGCCGCTGAACCGTTTCACTCTTCAGTTGTATCTCGTTGTAACTATACCTCACCACAGTATACAACAGCTTAAGCGTCTTCTCTGTCTTGTAAATACAACAGGAAAAACACAAGAAAAAGTAAAACGAAGAACATTAGAAAAGGTTGGTTGCACCCATGGAGACAGGAAAAAGTGACCGAGGAAAGAAGAACAGTACGGAAGACAGCTGACAACCAAAAATGACAAAATATTACATTACATAAATTAGTACAGCATACTATTACACACATAACATTAGTTAGTATAAAAATCAATGAGTCGCCAAGCAAGATATACATAAATGAATACCTACATGAGTAGGTTCCAAATGTTTCTTCCTCGGTAGTCCGCAGTCTCACCCGTCGACGTCACTAGCCGCAAGGGGCACCAGACTCGGTTCACCCGAAACGGGAAACGGTCATCGGCATAAATTTATGGATATTCCATTGATTTAAAAAGCCATTCGCGGTAATAAATTTACCCGGTAATTGTCTGCAGAGTATCGCTCAGATGGAAAAAGGCTCGAAGAAAAAGGTTCCACGACACTCGGCTCACTTACCTTCTGATTGTCCACAAAACGATTAAAATGAGACCGCATAATTCATTTCGTAATGCGTTTGGCGGAAGTAATGGGAAATCTATTTAGTGTCCGAACTTTGGAGGCTATTTATTTTCCCGAAGGATAAAGAGAGAGAGAGAGAGAGAGAGAGAGAGCGAGAGAGAGAGAGAGAGAGAGAGATGGGAGCAGGGGGCGGAAGCGTAGAGGGAGAGAGTCAGTTCCGGATATTATGGATGGTTCCGTCATTACCGATGGCCTTCTTCAGTTCGGTGGGGTAGAATTAGAATTCGACCTCTCTCTCTCACCTGCCTCGCACTTCCGCTGGGATGTCCATTAGTAGTTTTAGCAATTATCCCAATTTCACCAAGTGCAGGGCACTACAACGAACTACCCGGGGGGATGAGGGGTTGCAGTAAGTAAGTAACTAATCGGTTAGATCCAATTTTTGTAGCTTGTCGTATGTCGACCGCGACCCTAAATCCTGCTTCTTCAGGGAGGGAAAACCCTCGATGGCCTGGTGGTGACCCAGAACGGACCACCAGGTTGTCTGAGCATTTGTGTATCGGGTAAAGAAATCCGACAGCATCCGATTTTACCGGGTCAGGGCGAAAATCTTTAGGGACGTCACTTCCCGTGGTATCAGCGAGGAATTTTGACCGAATAGACGTCGTAGCGGTGACAGCGTGCGGATATCGCGGGTTATTTACACCTGGATTGACGGGGAATTGAATTCTCAGGTGTATTTTTGTGACGTCACAGCACACTCTCCAACGCCGTGTGAGAGAGAGAGAGAGGGAAAGAAAATGTTTGGTTCCGTGAGGATGAAGAAGACGACGAGTCGTAAAATGTAGTGAAGTAGTAGAAGAGTGATGGACGATAGTGTGAGGCCAGAGAATTAGATTCGCGTAGAATAATAAAAGGTTATTGAGAAATCATGGGTTTTAATAAATGGCGTTTTCTTTTACGTGTGACTTGAGTTATACCGAGTTCGTGATCTCCATTCGTTAACGATATATCATGTCGGTTAATCGTTATATCCGACAAAATGCAAAATTTAAGTCTCTCGAAGGAAGCGAATGAACGCCGGAGGGTTGCATCCCATCGAGGAGTCGCGCGTGTCCGTTCGGTATTTTATTAAACCTTTTGTGAGACTATTCGAGTAGAATTATGTATTAATAACTTCTCCGTTTCTCCCCTGTCGACAGCCTAATCGAATTCAATTTTGCGTAAAAAGCTCAAAGCTGGGAGTTTTGTAACGGATTTAACGTGAAATCCGAGTACATTATGTACTTTATTTTCGGGGGTAATCAGCTTTGCACCGGTGACGGGACGCGTCCCATTCGTCACAGGAAAACGTTCATTAGTCGCCGTGTGAATCTTTTATTTCGGAAAACAACTGTTTGTCCGTGACTTTAGCGGAATTTTCTTCCGATTGGATAGCCCGGAGTGTTGTTTAAATGAAAATCAATCGGATGGAACGGTTCGATCGATGAGAATTTCAATAATCCGAGAGAATTAATAATTCTTAAAGAGACGGTCTAATTCGGACGCGCTCACACACACACTCCGTTTTGAACTTGTCCGTTGAGTTTATTATTTTATATATAGTCTAATGCTTCGTCACGTTCACTTCGGTCACGGCCCCCCGTGGCGTCGGACATAATAAATCACCCCAAGCGAGGTCACCCCCATGACGTTCACGGGGAGAAATGTGAGCAAATAGAAAATCATAGAAAAATAGAAGGCGTGGAGTATTCGACTAGTGTTTTAGTAAACACTTCTACCGTGAATAGGTTGAAACGTGGCTGTGCTTATTAAAGACGCTATTAATACCTTTGTGAGGATTACTCAAGCCGAGATTATTAAACTCTCTTATTAATCGTAGCGCAGGTACCGAACGTTGAAGTGGTGAGAAGAGCGACTTGTGATGAGACTCGGATTGATCACTTGTTGATTTTGTAATTTCGTTGGAACGGTCGCAGTGAAATTATGCTGTTATTAATTCAATATTGATGAATAATTGGTAGTGTTGAACTATAGAAATTGACTACCAGTTTAATAATAGCGTAACAGTGGTAGGAATTTAGAAAAAAATTATGAATGGTGCAATACTCTTATGTACGTAAATATTTGGTTGTAAATTATTTTGTAAAGGGTATTTATTCCTATTGATTTTTATTTTTTTGCAATAAATTATTTTATTGCGTAACACTTATTAATGATTTTATCGCGTTTATATAATGAATATTACTTATTAATTATTGTTTTAACTATTAAACTATTATTTAAACTATTTAAAAATTGTAATTATGTACAACGTCGAACTGGTGTAACGCAAGGTTTTTTAAAAATTTTTATTAATTATTATTATTAATATTATTAATTATTATATTTTAAAAGTTTTTATTAATTATTAACACAATATTTACATTACTATTAATTATTAATATATATAATTTGCACGGACTCAATCTATGGCAGTACGTCTTAAAACTTTTGTATAATGTACATTAAATATTATTATTACAATTGTAAAAGTGTCACGTCTCGTCATTAAATAAATATATGTACATAGGTAAATATGTATATAGGAAATAGGAGAAACAACCACCGTATGTGGAACTTATTGTAGGTACTTAAGTGGTACATGGCAAAGTCAAGCTTTATAATTTTGCAGAGATTTTGTATATACATATTTAAAGGAAGTGGGCCGTTGTAGTGAAAGTGGGAAGTAGACGATTTCTCGGACGTCAAAGAAAAATGAATGGGAAGCTTTGAAAATTTGCAAACCTTGAGAGGTTTCGACTGGTTGCCGATTGAAGGGCAACTCCGGATTTAACGATGCCGTCGTCCATCGAATGAATTATTTTTTTGCTTTTACCCCCGACGTTTGGCACTCAAATCGATACGTCACGTGTTACCGTTGTGTGTCCATCCGTCCGTCCGTCTGTCTGTTCGTAGAATGAATTTGTCATGGGAGACTCTGGATGAAAGCTGATTTGCTCCGTCACAGGAAAAAGCTCATGAAAAATGAAAAAATTGAACAAATTCGGTGGGTGGAAATTAATCCGGCGGGTTTTGCCCCAAACACACGCACACACACACCACCATCAACCCCCTTGGTTGAAACGGAAAAAAAAGATTCGGTTATAACGAACGCGTCCATGTCTAAGCGGAATTTGACTTGTCCAAATGAGTTCGACCGTGATAAATATGGAAATTTATTAACGTCAATTTTCAATCTAGTGGAAATTAATGAATTACGTTGTGCATTACGTACATAATTGATGTTAATGTATGGATATTTTTAATTACAGGCTACTCGCGTAGAAAGGCGTGTAGGAAGTTCGCATCGAGGGGTAAGTTCTGACTCTTGATCGTGGAAGACCCCCGGTGACCTGTCCTTACTTTTTATGTGTTAATAAGTTTATTTTGTGACTTGTGACAGAATTTAGTTGTGTAGAGATGGTCTGGGGCTCCCTATACCGTGCAACCCACGACTTTCTATGTACTAAAGCGTTTGGTGAGTGTTGTAAATCGATATTTTAGCTGTACATAACTCAAGCCGGACGTTTAGAGGGTACAAAAAGGTTTCTGCGTTTTCTACAAGTCGAAAAATTTTCCTGTTAACATTTCTTAATTAATTTCAGTTTCCAAAGTGTTTCACGTAAAGTAAGGATGATTAATTAGCTTTTACGGCTTTTTAAATGAAATTATTTTCAACGAGTTTAATAATTGGAGGAAAGGGATGGAAAGGGTAGAGTGGATGGATGAAACCACCCCTTGCGACCCACAAGCCGTTGCTATTCTTTTACTATTTTTTTTTAGTTGTTGCTTTCCTAGGAGAGAGAACTTAAAAGTTCTCCGTAGCGTACCCTGACAGGTCGTAAAGACGTGTTTGTATTTTTACCCCAAGGGGATGAGGGTGGAACGCGAAATGGATAAATACGTAGCGAAGGTACAAGAGGAAATTGAGTTAGTTCGGCTTGTAAGTGACGGAAAATTTAAGTTTGGGAGGTTTAAATTTAAAAAACCCGCGTCTTAACATGAAAGCAGTGAAATACTGTGGTGCGTGAGTCGCAACGATTACACGCCGTGTTGACTGTCTATGAATACTAATAATTGGGTAGTTGCAGGGTAGTACACTAATCATCCCCTGTACGAACTTTGCGGCCTGTAAGTTTCTCCTCCCATTTCTGCTCGGGTTGTTTCTCAGCCTCGGAGAATCTAATATAATTTCAATTAGACGTAATGATATTAGAATAAAAATATATACAATATAATTAAAAATTACAATTTGAAATAATGTAAATAAATGCGCAACATTGAATACACGAAGGGTAATTGAATAGGGTAATTTATTTATTATTATTGTGAGGGCGTCTTATTTTTCCACGCAATTTTTTTACCCTTATTTATTTATGTATTTATTTTATTTGCCTTCATCAAAGTAACAACGTGAACTTTGGCGGGCTGGTGTAGCTGCATTCGTTGTAATAAGTAAATCACCACGATGAGTGTACTGGTTTGATATTTTTCGTACCCTTGAACTATTGCTGTCATTGCTGGTTATCTCATGAAACCATCGGAATGACTTGCACGAGCACCTGATCTAATTATTAAACCTTATTATTATTAAGCTGTAATTATTGGAGAATCAGAAGTGTCACCTACGTTGTATTATTACTGTTATGAACTCCGTGAACCTATGTTTTTAGGTCCACATAAAAAATGCTGGATTTGAACCTTTTATAATATGTATATTAAAGAACTGATGTTGAGTGTAGGACAGATGTTGTATAACTGATGTTATACGAGTGACCTATATGAGTGACTTTGTATGACCTCTTGTATGAGTGACTTTGTATGACTGAATAACATTGAATGGCATTATTGAATTACACTGACAGACTTGCTATTTTGCAAAGTCTACCATAACCGTCTCGTTTCAAAGCTTCAGGTCCGGCATGAGAAAAATATGAGACGACCGGTGGTCTCCGTTAAGCGTACCCTTTTGACAAAGAGATGACGAGACACAACGAAGTCATAACAATTACTTAGTATAAATAATCAGGTATAAAACGATTGCCCGTTTCATTTGTAATAAAGTTTTTTTAGAGTGTATCTGCGTATTGTTCTGCGGACTCCTGACCGAAGGTGTGCCTTTTAATTTCTTCTGAAAAACCTGGAATATTTGTGTTGAATATGTACATAAATTACGACAAAGTAATACACTCAGAATATTCTAATTAAATTAACAAGAGGGTAACCCTAACCCGTCGTAATAAACCCAACAATCGTAGTATTTGAACTATATAGTTAAAACGTAGGGAGAGTTTAGGTTTGGTTTTATGGAATTATGTGAGGTTAGGTTAGGTTGTTTTTTTATTTTTCAAATACGCTACAAGTAAAAAACTGCACTACACTACAAGTATAAAACAAGACGTATTGTAATCGGATTTGTGACAGCGCTTGTTGCATTACAATTCGTTACAATTATACTGGGCATATTATTGTACCATTACTAAAGTTGTGTTTTGCAATATACTGAAATGTACTCAGACGATCTCAGTGTTTTGTATGCTCGGCTTACTTTCGTCCCGGGGCGAACTTGAATTTGAAGAAACAACAGAAAGGAGTTACATTAAACAACCTCCCGCTCCTTTTTTTGGATAAGGGAGAGCAGTGGAGAGAGCGTAGTGAAAAGCCGCGAGCCTGATTATGTTTCATTCCCGTAATCGCATTCCCAAGGAGTTTTTGCCTTCTCTCGTCAGTTTACGACGACAAAATTTCCAGGAGAAACGGGACGAAGTGAGCAACCGACACTCCGTGCAAGGAGGATGATCCTTCCATTTGAGAGACATCCCCCACCGCGTACAAACTCTCGGAATCACTGCGGAACGGTGGCTTACGGCTTCACCCCTCGCCCGAGTAATTGAGTTATGAATTTCCGGAGTGAAAACATAACCTGACAAAATATTCCAGAGGTTAAACGGATGAGTCAGGGGCCTGGAAATCAGGTCAATGGCGCGAGGGCAACGAAACGAATGCAAACCCCACAGGGGAAGTTTTCGGCCATTTTTTAAGGTAAGAAGTAGGCTCGAGTAAGAAAAAAAATATTTTTCCAGGGCAGAACCTTCTGTTCGTCTGAAACAAATCAAACCCTACCCCAGACACAGGGGCGCACACACGGCGACTGGCAATTTACGGCAGTCCGAACCCGAAAACTTTCCCGGGAATTAGGAAAGCTCGCGAGTACTTCCGGTTTGGCATCCGAAAATTTCGCAAAACTCCTTCCGGTTCCCGGTGCCGGAAATTGCGGGAAAAGGGTGAAATTTTGCGAGATTGCCGGGAGCGCGAGATGAGACGCGAAACACAGGGGACGATCCCTTTATGTATCGTTAAATATATTATTTTTCGTGTTATTGTTACATTATTAAGATGGTTTCACCTCCGCCGCCCAACCCATCAGAAAACGGGACACTGCCACCCCCACGATGAATTTCAAGCGTAATCTTTCCCGCGTATAAATCCCGGCTCGGGTTTATTGTTTCGAGAGCACTTAATGACCCGACAACCTCTCACGTCTTGTTTTACTTTCTTCCTGTCTGCCTCGGCTGCCTCTCGGGAGCGGCTGGATTGGGACGCGGTGGGAAAAGCTCGGAGTCTGTTCTGCTGCCACGGCACTCCGCGGGAAAAATCAGTGGCGGCCTCTCGCGTTTTCCCTCGAAGTCGGAGAGCAAAAAAAAAGAAGCGAAAGTTTATTTTTTTCCTCCTTTTCCACGTCTTCTTTTTCTGTTCTTTTGTTGATGTTGGCGTAATGAAAAATCTAAAAATCAGGGAAGGTCTTCTGCTCCTGGTTACCTCGCTGCTACAAACTCTCACCCCCGGGATCTCCTCTCGAGTCGTCTCCTCGTTAACAAAGAAAGGAAATATCAGATTTATCAAAGGGGTCGAAGGAAAGGGTTCGTGCACTTGTACGTTAGAATGGAAATGTAATAAGTCAATTATGGGTCGCTTCGTAGTTTCCTCCTGAGTTGTAGTCGTAGTAGTGGTCGTCGTCGAACGCCCTGGTTTTTGCGTATTGCAGATCGGAAGATTTTATTAAATAGGAAAAATACGTAAGGCTGGTCGAACTATTTGATTCGGTCGTTTGCGTCGCACTCGAGAAAGATTTAGGGTGGAGGTTTTGTAGAGTAACGGGTACCGAGGGTAGGTACCGGTGCGGAAGGGTTTTTTAACCCGAAGTGAATTTGCGAAGGTGACGGGTGACGGGGGATGAAACACACAAAAGTCATTATGCATTCCGTGTAGAAATGTCAGGGGTGGAGTAAAGGTGAGGGTGGAAAACCGTTTGAGTTCGGCGAGGTCACCGTTGAATGTTTGTAATGTTTCCCCTGGTCGTTTCGGTGTTCTGTTTCTGAATTCGACTTCTGTTTGATGGGCCCTGAAATTTTGTTGCTGCTGATTTTATTCCTCGGGACCCTTAGAACATGACACTTACCCTGACCGCAAACCTGTCGTCGGGTGTGAATGACATCTGTGACGTTTATGCCCTCTCCTAGATTCCTAGATTCGTCTGAAATTTTCAATTTATGTAAAGGATGTCTGGTGCCACGTCGCACTCCCTTGCCGTTTTTTTTTCGGGACGTGTCTTTGTATTTTGTTACGTTTGAGTTTGGTACTTTCTAGTATTTGAACTGTGGTGGTCTGGTCGTTTTTGAACAGATCAAATGTGTAGTGTTCTGTTTTGAATAGAGTATATTTAAATATTGTTCAGTATTTGAGAAGAGGGTGGGCGCCATATCCCGATAATAAGTTTTTACGGTGTGTATTAAGTATTTAGTATTTAATAAAAAGGGTCGATACAACCCTTATTTTTAGATTTGGGTTTTAAACATGTAGCATTTCCTAATACCCTGCTGATTATTGTAAGCCTTTAATGTTCGTGTAATGTGTATTTTTAATAAAAAAAAGTAAGTAAGGCGTGCTTCGTAACGTCTGCACGTCTGGGTAGAGGCGTTGGTGATGGATTAGTGTGAAGTGTTCGCACCCCAACATCACCACAAGAGTGCAATTCGTAGCGATGTGACATTTCAATCAACGCTTTCAGGAGTTTTGTCTGTTGTCTCCGAGGTCGGTGTGACCCTTGCTGACGGTTTCCAATCTTGAAGAAAGTCAAACTTTCTCAGAGTGGTGAGAGAGCAGGGCAGGGTGCCACGTAGGGGATGGGGCAAAACTTGATTTGAAGAAACACTTGCGTTGGACAATTCAACATCTGACGAGACGTCTCGGAAAGGTTCGAACCTTTTCCCCGACGAATTAACGTCCGCAAACGTCACCGATAAACCGTCACGTACATAAATAATTTATTAATTGTGTGATGACGTCGTTTGACCGAGCAGCCGGGGGGTGCAAAATTTCAAGTTTCAACCCTTCCGACACGATGGCTCTTCACCGTTTGTGTAACACGGCCACGTCCCCGTCAACGTAAGGGTATTTATTAATTTGACAAAGTTTCATTACGGGTAATCGATAAAACATTATAATTTACCCTGATTCTCTACTACCCCTCCTGCCCGTCTCTCGTCTCTCTCTCTCTCTCTCTCTCTCTGTCTGTCTACCTATCTATCCACCTTTAGCCTGACGCTCGTTAATAGAAATTCCAATAATTTAATAACCCGAACTCGAAACCAAACTTGCCGAGAGATAAGTTTGTTAAGTGAAAAGTTATTAAAATCTGTTGATGTCGCAAGGAAAAGTGTAGTTAATAAGAATCGGGACTGAAAAAAAATAAAAATAAAATATGTCCTATTATTGGAAATTGTCTGTGGTATCCGCAGCTCGAAGAATGACGTTGCCGCCATGTTGGAGTAATGGAAGTTGGAGGGTTACTGCTATTATTATTATTATTATTATTATTATTATTATTATTATTATTATTATTATCGTTATTATTTTTTTGTAGGGGTTACGAGAAAAGTTGCTACTAGAAAAAAAAGTAATGAGAAAAATAAATAGCCCGATCGTGACAGTTGAAAACGCGGACGAGAAAAACATTTAGTGACGTCGAGAGTCGACCTGTCAGGTGAGGGAGGATGGATGGATCGTTCGAGTGCTTTCTGTTTGTCTTCTCCACTCACCTGGGGGTGCACCCAAAGCACCCCGGGTGCTTCCTGGGTAGCAGAAGTGGAGGCCGACTCGGTCAACGTGCGACATTTGTCATTCGGCCCGGAGAAGAACACTTTTTTTTTAAATGTTATTTAACGAGCGGTGAAATAAAAACGCCGGCCGGACACTTCTGTCTAAGAAGGGTGAACTGGCAGGGATGAAAAGGTTGGAGGTGTGGACGTAGAAAGTTTTATGCGGTGATCCGTGTAGGTTTTTTGTACGGTAGGAGAGGTGAAGATAAAATATCGTACTGTTCAATACATATTTATATCGTGGTTTTAATAGTTACAAATGTAGTGCTACGAAGTGCATTACAAGTAATGCGACTTCAGAAATATTATTTATTTATATTATTTACATTTATATTTTAAATAGGTACACAACGACTGTATAAATATACGGAACATGTACGTGCAGTAGTTATTACATACTAAATTTGACGTTGGTTGGTGTCCTTAATGTACATTGTGCGATTTATACGACACCACGTTGATCTCCACTCGCATAATTTATTAACTAAAGTAGGTACTATTTTTATTATTAATTTCTTCAGCTCTCTTACCCGTCCACGTCACTACTTTCACATTATTATTTACAAAACGTAGCATTGTTTTACTTATTGCACCCTGGCGTTTAAATACGTTAGAGTTTAACGGACGGACCGACATTCAAATCAATCATTTTCATAACTTTCACAAAATACTGGGGTGAATTGTTTGCTGATCGTCCCAGGTTGTGTCGGCCCCGGGTGAATGTCAAGGGTACCTGACGGGAGGAGGTGGTGGTGGTGGTGTAAGTGTTGTGGAATTGGAGAGAAAATGACGGTCGTCGCACACAATGAAAATCACTAATAATCTTCGTCAATTCAGTAACGTCAAAAGCATTCGTCAAATGTGGTTTAATGCATTATTTTGACGTTTTTAAATGAATGGGTGATAAATTGAGAGTTTTCATAAAGGAGCCGGTAAAGGGAATGGGGTGGGGGTTGAAAGGATAAGGAACCGTGGAAGTTACCCGTGTAGAAAACACCCGTGTAGGATGAACTCGTACTTTTATGAAAGTTCCCTCGTGGGAGGAAGTAATTGATAAGATGCATTGTGTGTAATGTCGAAATGTTGAACCGTTGCACTTGAGTTGAGGAGAGAACCAGCAGACGTTCTATTAATATTTTAACTTGTATTATTCTCAGAAGCAGTTAGAATTTTTATTATTGTTAATTGTTAACAAATGTGTAAATTGTAAAAAAATTTATTGTTAATAAATGTGTTGTTAATATTATTTTTATTAATTTATTAGTTTTTATTATTATTATTAGCAGTTATTTATTGTTAATAAATTGTAATGAATGTAATGAAAACGACCCGTTACCCGAGATATACAAACATAAACTTTATATTTTACTTTAACTTTTCTCTTTGAATAAATAAAATACGTATAAAAAATATTAATAAGTGAAAATGTAATAAATAATTTACTAAAAATATAAGAATGGCTGTTTATGTAAGTAGTGCCACACAATTGTGCTAACATAACTAAATATATGCGCTAAATGTATACTGTACATAATTTGTATACAATTGGAAAATTCTTATTCTTGTAATTAGGCTTATTAACCTATTGAAATAATTATTCACGTGTTGCACCCGTTACTCCTATGGAATTGCGAGAAAAAAATAAAACAAGTTTATGTTGTACAGAAATTATGTGTAATTAAAATAACACAAATTATACAGAATACAGGAAACACGTAGGCATTCAAAAGAATTTATGTAAGCGTGAAGGTTTTTTTCATAACTGTGGAGATTATCCAACGCAAAGTTGTTGTAATTTATATGTTTAGTATGAATTTTTAGCTCACGAATTTATATTTATATTTCTATATCTAATAGTATAAATTTCTGATTTAAATTTTTATTGTATATTATGTTACGTAACGATGTAAGATGTAGTTCTAAGTAATTGTAGTGTACAAAAGTTCTTGTAACCGTTGACCGTCACTTTTCGTAACTACGCAATTCATACGTTAAAAACTCCAAATTTACAAGTCGCCTTAAATAAATCAACCGTAATTTTAATAATTCATCTTTAATAAGTCGTCGGGCAATAAAACAGCTAACTTAAATACAACCGTGATAATTAACGTTATCATAACCGAATCGTAAATATCGGTGTGCGACGTCGCAAGGGTGAACTTAATTAATTTATACGGGAGACATTTCATTGCAGGTGAAAGGAGTCAAAGTTGAAAAGTATGGCGGACTACAATCACGGACTTATGTAAATTATTCCTATTTTATTTGATTAATGCCTTTATGTATCACAAAACTATTACCTCCTCCTGTGTTTTCAACCTGAGGGGATGACTCGATTCGCCAGACATGATGGAAGCACACGTGTCAGTCGACCGTCCACGTAGTACGGACTGTACGTGTTGTAGTGCACTACACTTCTTTCACCCCCTGTTTATCTACTATAACGGAGTTGTTTGTAGGTTTTCTTTTGATGGTTCGCTTAGAACGTCCTTTCGCAGTCGAATCCGACGTCGCGAACCCTTTTTTATGTACATAAATATTAATGAAGGTTTCGTACAATAATATAAATCAATTCTTGACGGATCGGCAATTAATGCGGTCCTTCTGTGACGGTAAAAGTATATTTTTTTTTCAATATCGAATGTTCGTTTTATTTAAGTTAACTTTTTATCGATTGAAATTGAACTTACTGGTGAAAGGTCGAAGGTTGCGGCAGAGAAAGGAAAGCGAAAAAGGTTCACGGCGCGAGTCGTGGGCTAATTCAAATGATGGTGATGATGATGACGGTGGGAGTGCAACAAGTTATATTGCAATTAAACAAAAAGTTAAATTATACTCGTTTTTTTGTGCTTGGGGGTTGGACTTTTGTCCTCTCCGGGGGTTGTAGTCGTTCTTCTTGTACTCTCTCCAGGAGTGAAGGTTTTTACAGCCACAACGTAAGGTAGTTGTCTCCTATATTATATTTTAAATCATTGCCTTTTATATTATTCATTTATTTATTATTTTCAGTGTTATCATTTTCTACTATACTGCTATTTTTATTTGATGTAAATTTATATTCTGATGAGTCATTACATATATATATATATATTGAGTTAGCATTGTGTTATTGAGTTTGTGGCGGTCAACTACATATACTAAAAAAATTATTATAAAATAATGTTAGGAATCAAGAGAGTAGTTATAAGGAATTAGTTTGCTAGCTGTACGTTATATTTTACTAGTGTAAGTACGTAAATAGTATAATAATATGTATAAGTACGTGTTAATAGTATAAATAAGAATTGTTAGTATTTGGGAACACTGTCTGTTGCGAATGCCGTTTATATTATTATTGATATATTTGTGTTATTTTTATGTATTGTTATCAGTTTAATTTCATTTATGTTATCATATTGATTTATTATGAATGTAGTGAAACTGTCGTGTAAACGTGGCGGAATCAATAAAGATGTTATGCTTACTCTTTGAGAATTAGGGTATACTGTAAGCCTTGCCGGTGTAACCATAGTCTCAATAGTTTTGTTTATTGAAACTTCTATGTATTTGCCTTTATTTTTATTCTGTTCGGTGGTACCGTACCACCCGTGACAGCTCGTGACTAATAACTAAAACTAAAGTTAAACAAAAATTAATAAATAAAATTTTCCAGTACAGTGGAGTACACAAGTACAAATCTATTCAAATAGATTAATCGTTTTCCACGAATAGATTCTCATTGCTTTCGTCTAGTTTAATTGGCACGGTTGTTTTGAACGGTACAGTTTTGTAGAACTTGTTTCGAATTGATGGACAGAATCAAACAATTTTGCGGGTAAGTTAACATAACATCGTCACACTCGGCTTAATTCGACGGGGGAAAAGGCTCGGTTTTCTCTTTTCTGTCGTCTGCACAGACACACACACACACACACACCCACACACACACACACACACACACACAAATCCAACGAATTGATAATAAGGTCGGCAATCAAACTGTCTGTTTCTCTAGACTCCACTCTGTAACTCGGTACCTGTGGGGGATTGCGTGTTCAATTACGTGGACTATATACGACACGAATGGAAATTAGCCTTTAACCGAATTAAATCCGGGATAATGGAATCAAGAATGGCGAGCTTTTCAATAAAATAAGAACTTAAAACGAGTAGTAACGTCAGGTAGTTTTCAGGGGTGTGTGTGTGTGCTTTCGGCACCTGACTCTGCGGACGAAAGAGGTGAAAAATGCCCCGGTTGCAGGGTGGTTAATTGAAATTGGCACACCGGGGAAGAGTACGACACACACACACACACGGGATTTGATGACTCCTGCCGGAGAATAAAGGAGTCGTTATCTTTTATCACCGTGATAACGATCCGAAGGGTGGAATCGTTAGACGTTTCCTAGGAGGAACCACCCGAGAAGGAGGACAGTTTTCCAATTTATTGGATTAATGTACGGTTGACTGGTTCGATGTCAAATCATTAGTCTTCGGGGGTTGTACTCGTCGGGAGAAGGAGAGTGTCGGTGGCAACAATCGAATGCTGTCGACGACTGAAGATCTGAACAAAAAATATGTATGGGAAAGGTTCTATGTCATGCTCGAACACACTCCTACCTGGTTCGATTTTATTGGAAATTTGTGTTAAATAACGATTAATAGATGGATAGGGTCAACCCCTAGAGCGGCTACCATGGCCTAACCGAAGAGTTAGGGTAGTACTCGCGTAGTGCTGTTGGTAGTGATTTAAATGTATTTCATTAATATTGTAATGTTTATGTATTGTATTGTTAATGTATGTTTGTGTTGGCAACGGGAAAGACCACCGACATCGTCTTGTAGGGGTGGACAATCAATCGTGATTTTTGAGCAGGTGCACGGCACCGAAGGAAGGAAGAAGCACTAAAATATTTAGTATAATATTATACTAATATTATATTATGCTCGCTGAGTTAATCCTCTCGGAGGAAAGAAGAGGAAAAAGAAAATGGCGAGTCGGGTCGGTGTCCAGGGGAAAACTTTTCGACGGACTTACCTTTATTTTATTTTTTTTACTTTCGTTCATTAAAAGTTTACAGTATAAAAAGAAGTTTTTATACTTTTCCTTTATACTTTCGGAGAATTTTCATTTTGATAATCCCCTCAATTGAAGTGTCGCCTTTAAGGGACTCGTTGAGTTCGTTTGATGTGTGATGTTGTACGGTCCACGAGGGGCTTTTGGTATTTATAATATGATACTGACTTCAGTATACGACGGGATATACACAAGCCAAAGTTCATGGTGGTAACTTTAGTTTGAGTAGTGTTTTTGATTGGAAGTAAGAGTGTGTTTTCGCTTAGTCTATAGGGAGATATGTGACGAGTAGTTCGATGTTGTGTAGTCAAAACTACACGAATGAATGATTGTCAATAAATATTAATATCTCATTGTACTATATTTGTAATATATACATTTTATTAATTTGAAGGTGATTAATGTTGCATGTTATAATGTTGTAATATTAAATGTCGTGATGTTGGAAGAAAAGGGTTCTTAACATAGAGGGCGTAATTCTAATAGAAAATAAGTGTAGTTAATAGTTAAAATACAAGATGGCCGCTGTCTAATGTACAGAATTTTAGGTTTGCCTGAAAGGATGCCGGATGATACTTTTGTCAAGAAGGTTTTGAAAGGAACAAGAAAGGTTATGATATGAAAGAAGCTGTCCTCAGTGTACTGTACGAATAGTAGACAGTTGTCGGCTCTCTAATTCAAGGGAGGGTGTTGGTGAAGTTCTTTCTCTCAACCTCATCTTTTTGAAGTTTCGTTTGGATTTGTGTTAATACACAAAAGTAGGTTTTGGTTCTTTGGATGTAGACTAATTTGTTCCTCTTAGTTTAACGAAACGATGAAAAGGAGAGCTTTCTGAACAATTGTACAGCACAAGCAGAGTCTCCTGTTGCAAGTTTGACATTTTTCTGGTGTAGAGAAGTCGGACGACGAGAGGCTCTGTCAAAAGCATTTGGAACATCCGGAAAAGTCCCAGTTTGAATTATTCAGTGAAATAATCGGGTCAAGTTTAGTTTGAGAATATTAAAAAATTGTTCTTAAAAAAAGGCGTCGGAGGGCAAAAAAACAAGAACTCGGAACAAAAGTTTTCGCCGGGAAGGGTGTTGTAATCTTCGCTGATGCTCTGGAATTTTTTTTATAATTTCTAGAAACTACTCCAGACATTTTGAAAATTGCAATTAGTAGTACACATATACAGTTATATATAACATTATATATATTATATATACATTATATTCATTACATATATAACATTCATTGTATGAATTACACGTGTACCGCCCTTTCATAATATATACTATATTATTAGTATAATTTATTTATTTATAATAATTATTGCAATACATTTACTATAGATTCTAACTGGCCGTAAGCTTTGTGTCAGAGATAATGTATACTATGGTGGAACACTGCAAATAAGTGGTGTAATTCTGATAGAAAATTTACGGACAGATGAAATTTATATACTGAATTTATAATAGAAATTTTTGCAAATTTATACGCTCTAAAAAAATTATACGATAATTGATAAGAATTCATAAGAAAACAACATGTAATGGTTGACCGCAATTTATACTTAAATAATTACTTTATTGGAAAATTTGTACTCTCTACTTATCAAATGTGAGAGTAATTTTTGTATATAAATGACGCTTCCCTGTTACAGAATTATTACATGCCACTATAACTTAAAAGAACTCAGTGCGTAATGATAAGTCAAAATTTTTAAAGTTGTAGAATGTTCAGAATATGCTCTCTATTTATCTATTTACATTACAATGAGGTAGTGTATACATTTAATCGTCGTATCAGTCTGAAGTATTATGTATTTCTAATGCTACGAGCTATTGTTTATTGCGTTAGGTACTGTTTATACTGAAGTAACTTGAGGGAACTCAACGTTGAATGTGTTGTTAGTATTTATGTTACAATATAACATAGTAATTATACGTAAAATATATAAAAGTAATGAATAATATACTAATATGTAATTTTTATTAATTCACACTTGCAGTAGCTTTTACATACCTGTTTATTATTTAACCTTCTCGGTGTATTATGTATTGCAAGAAATTAGTAGAAATATTTAATGTACGTTTCTTAGGCATCTGATAACCACGACTAAACAGAGTATCTTAAGGGTACCTAACAGTTTTCGTGTGTGTACAAGGAAAGGTAGCAACTGACCGAACTGTTAGTCCTGCCTTACCAAGGGTGTTGTGACGAAAGGACGGTTGGGTTCAGTATGAGTTTCTATATTGAATTATGTACTTGCTGTAACATACTATAAAATATATTACAGGCTTGGTGTTTATTATCATGGCGTTGCAATTTTTATTTCGAAATTGTTTTTCATCACCTAAAGGCCGGACGGGCGGTGAAAGAGAAGTGATGAAAGCTTTTTGACTCTTTGAGAATTTTGGTAATGAGCTTTCGATTTAAATTTCGCAAGAGGAGAATATCAAAGTGGGAAAAGGAAAAAGTCAAAGCGGCAGAGCCGGGGCAACTCAAATTAGCCGGTCATATTGAGTTTTAGGGGTTTATTTTGGGCCGGGGGTGGACAGGGTGGCGGCGATGGTGGTTTTTTGCAGGGGCCACTTTGACAGGGTTGCTCTACGGCGTGGGACAAAGTTAAAAGTTTACCCGTTCACTACAATCGAGAAATTAGAGATTGTCGTTAACTTGTTGTAAGTAAGTTGTTGATGCAGTTAACTAAACCCGAATAAATTTAGCATTTAGATGGTGTCATCTGGGCTGTATGAAATGGTTTTCTCTTGTTTGGGGAAGGGCGGAGAAGGCCCATCAACGAGAGAAGACCCCAGGAAATCCTGGGGAACACTTACAATATAACTTCAACATGGCTTCGTCAGAGCTCACAGTTCGAGAATGTCACGATGAAGTACCGGTGCAGTTGTTCCTACGTGTCATTAGCACAGTGGAAACAAAAAAACAGCATTGTACACAATGCTTACAAAAGTATAGAGGTAAACTACAGGTAATACCCTGTAACTAACTTACTACCTAAAACGGTTGACTAGTTGTAATTATAAGAATTTAGGCTCTTTGGTATGTAGTGGGTTTTGTGGAATAGAAAATACTAGTGTTCTCAATAGTAAAATGTAAGCTTCTCTACTCTCCGTTTAAGGTTTCCCGTAAAACTCAAAACTAATGATTAGCATATTATTATTAGTATAAAACGTAACACTACAATCTATGGTATAAGAATATTATGTTAATGAATATTATGTTAAGTATCTCCAATTAAATACCGTTTCGTTTGAATAGTATATAATATTTGTTTTTGCAGAAATATTAGAGAAATGGGTAATCGTGTAGCATCGTGTAGTAGTTTACCATAATATAATCTACGTACACTTACGTAAAATTATGTAATTAACCAATCATTTATTAATTATACATAAAAAATATTTTATATAAAATGCGTGCCTTGTGTCTGTGTTGTAGAGGAACCAATACTGAAAAATGCTCACTCGAAACGCGTACGGGAGTTTAGAAAGTTCGGAGAACTGTACAGTTGAGTTTTGTGGCAATTGTATATTATTAATTTTTATAATATAAAATTTTATTCTACATATACCGAAATAAAGAACAACAGCCGTGTTCGCTGCCTGGGGGGTGAAAGAATACACACCCTTTATTTCTCTGACAGGAATGGATTTTGGCGGCTACCCGACTCTCTCGGCTCACATGTTGACGGAGCAACAGTCGATATTATCACCGGATAAAAATACAACTCCTGCTGTAGTCGTAATGTAACTGTAAAATATGATCAATGACCCAAATAGAGAGACGACAAGAGTCACGGACTGGCACAGAAGAAAATTCCCACCGTCAACGTTAAAATACGGAAAAAAATTCAACCGAAACGATTTGTACGACAGTTGGAAATTAAAAAGAGAGCGATTTCCGCTGTATTTTGTATTTGTGTTTGTCAGTCTGCATTTTCGGGCTGTAGAAATGCTGTCGCATTTGTTTTTATTGTCGTCGAACGGTTCGCTCTGGTTTTTCAATGTTCACACATACAAATCAATTAGTTTTATGCGTGGAGAATATTAATTTTTAACTTGCGTTGAAGCTTTTTATTTTTGAGATTTTTGAACGACACCGATACTATTCCGGATACTGTTCGGATACTACTCTTCTGTGGTGCGACAACAATCGAAGAAGGTTGTACACTACGATACGTAACGGTGGAGTGGAAGTTACTCGCACGAATGCACGACCGTACAAAGAAAGCAGAAACGTTCAATGTAATCGCGTTTCATGTATTATATACCGTATTATATTTATTATATACGAATCTGTATCTGTAACAATTATTATATACGAATCTGTATCTGTAACAATTATTATATATAAATTATGTAGCTGTATGTTGTATAATAGGGTATTACTAGTGTTAACACTAATGTTTGGGTAAGCAGTTGTTAAGTTCTCTAAGTAAAATTATTTGTAATGTCAAATTTATGTTGTATTTATTTATTAAGCGTACAATTATTTAATTTCAAATGTGTATAATGTATAACAAATTTTGTCATGACTGATTGTTAGTAACGTTAGTAATCACTTTGTTATAAAAAAATATTAATAAGATTTACTAATAAGTTGAATTATTCAGTGCTTGTTCAAAACACACACGATTATATAGGAATTTTAAGTTTTGAGTTTATGTAACATGTTTAAAAGGTGCTGTACTGTACCCTAAATGTGTTTCCCTTGACTAGATTCATCTATTTTGAAAACAGTTCGGACTATATATTCAAGAAAGGGTTACCAGACCGACATAAGAAATTCTTTACTGCAGGAAAGACGTAGACGTCGCGTTGCAGTTCCGGTCGTCGACCAAAACGTCAGCGCTCAAGGAGGACCTCGAGTCTTTGCCAACAGGTAGGAAGGAGGGAGTTTACAACACTCTCGAGACTCTCGCCGACATTTTCAAAAGGTTTTATTAATTTTTAACACTTTCATCGGCGCATTTGTTACGCCGCCATTTTGTCGAGAAGCCGGGACACGGCGGAGAGTGAGAAGTTATCCCGAGGTCGGAAAGTCCTGCGGAGAAGCCGTCAAGTTTATGCGACGAATGGAACAGGAGTACTACAACGGAGGGAGGTGGAGCGCTACAACTGCGACAACTTGAAAAGAAGTTAGGAAAAAGGTAGGCTCGCTGTTATGAAAACAAAGAAAAAAATGGCGTGCGGTGTGGCGGGAGTCGGTTGACTCGTTTCAACCGTCCCTCGCCTATCCTGTTCAGGTGTGCACAACACCGACAGGAAAAAAAAACTCATCAGAAGTTAATAGACGAAATAGAAAGAGGACAAAAATGAAACGACAGATGCACGTGCGAGATAAGGTAGATGAGAAACCTGAATTGAGTTTTCGATTATTAATTTTGTTTTTTTCTAAACAGACGAGAAA
Source organism: Polyplax serrata (assembly GCA_037055365.1). Lineage (NCBI taxonomy): Eukaryota > Metazoa > Arthropoda > Insecta > Psocodea > Polyplacidae > Polyplax > Polyplax serrata. The sequence goes on along the minus strand of JAWJWE010000038.1, from coordinate 7,563,461 downwards.
GGGCGGACGGTCACGAGGGGGTGGCAAATACATTTTTTTGGCATTTTCAGCAGGAAAGGGGTGATGGGGCGCGATAAAATCTCAATGTAAATTCTATTTATGTACGTGTATACATAAAAATTTAACTTGTTTGCCGTTTGACGGAGAGGAAGAAAAGCGTCGGCTGGTCGTGACTCGTAGGGTAGGTGAAGAATCGGAACCCAAAAACAGACGAAACGGAACACAATGCGGGGAACGAAGAATAGAATAATAGAAAGTGGAGAAGTAAAATTCAGGAATTTATAAGACAATTATAACATAAAAGTGTATATATATATTCATATAATATTATATACAAAAGTACAAAGTCAAAATTATGTATTTAATTAAAAGGATGGTTTAGAGTTAACGCGGAGACGTACTCTGCCCTCTTATTGTTTGATATTAATTATTACTATCGTACATATTAAACTACTTACGTTTAACAAAATGCAGGAACATGTATAATATATAATATCATATATAATATAATATCGAACATATATAATATCAAGCCCAAAAGAAGTAATAATTTTATTATTTTCCCTTTGCAACATGAAAACATACTTGAAGGTGTAGTTACAGACTTTAGCCAAATAGTTTCTTGTATAGTTTTGTTTTTTCTAATGTTTCTTCTATTATATTAATATTATTATATTGTATTGTTCTTATTTATTTATTTATTACTTTTTTATTCTTTTTCTTGTTGTGTCCCAGGCTACTTTATTCAGTCACTCTGCTCTTCTTTGAGTACGGAAGTTCCTTCGGTTACAGTTACAGTTGTAGTAAGCAGTTTTAGATGTAACAGTTGTAATTGGGTTTATGTAAAAAAAATACTACAAGGGAATGAGAAAGTTGTCGAAAGTGTTGCGAGTTAACTCTACTGTTTTACGTATTTGTAGTGTTTTTGTGTTTTTCAGTCGTTTGGTTTACCTGGTTCAGAGCCACCCCCGGTCGCAACTCTCTCATTAGGTAGTCGGGTGAAGAAGTTGCGTCCACGCACGCATTCGAAAACACACACGTCTCCCCGTAATACTTTTCGAATTCAATTCAAAAGCAGAAGACGCTTTGTCTTCTTTATCAACTCTTTATCGAAACGCAGCAGAAAGAATTATGGAAAATCCAGGAGATTAAAGTAATTGCATTGCCTACATAATCTAAACTTAAGAAGCTGTGGAGAGAGAGAGAGAGAGAGCGAGGGGGGTGGGCAAAGTAGAGAAAAAACATGAAAATCAAATAGAAAGGAAACCCCCAGAGAGGGGTGGTTATGGGGACCCGGTTAGTTAGTTTGGGGTTGAAAAATAACACAGAGAGCTCGGTGCTCGGCTGGCACTTGCCTTGGTTAGAGTCTAAATTGAAATGTTTCGAGGAGAGCTCCTTGAGGATGCTCCCCAACGAGGTCCATCCCCCCCGAGTCGCGTCTTGTCGAAAATAAAATTTTTGCTACCGAGTTTATTTACTCTCGAGCAAATCCTTAAATCTCTAAATTTGTTTTGCTAATAAGCGAAGCGAACGTTAAATAATTTAATACCACTAAACAGACGGAGGCGAAGAAAAAATGTAAATAAATAAATAAATACATAAAAGGGGGGACAAACATTTAAGAGTGGAGAAAGGCAATGGAGGAACTTTGGAAGAAAATGTAACGGAAAGGGAACTTGTTTAAGTCGGGCAAGTTCTCGGACGAGGGAACCGCACAGGGAAAAATCCTGGGCAGATGGTTTTTTTTCAACCTGAACCCGGTGCATTTAATAAAATTTGGTTTTGGTCTGGGTAAAATCGAGGAGAGAGACACGGCGTCGTGTCAGCAGCAAAAGTTAAAGTCAGGAAAAAGACGTTAGATTTTAATATGCTCACGTTAAACATGTTAATTTTCTGTGAAATTTAATGAAATTTCAGACCTCGTTTCCCCGCGTTGGAATTTTAATGCACGTCTAGACGTGTAACTAGTCAACAGGCAAATTCGACCCGGTTCCGTTCCGCCACGTCTTACACGACTCGGTTAATTGAAAAGCTCCGTGTTCGTTTAAGGGAGGAGGAGCCCTGCGTGGACTTTTACGTGTCAGGTGTTGTCCAGAAGTAAAATAAAAAATCACTCGGAGAAGTTGAATTAGTCGGATGCGATTAAACGTGTTGAAAGTACATTGTTTTTTTCCTATATAATGTTTTTTTTTACTTCTTTACTGAGTTCTGTTAATCTAAAGGTGGGGAGAAGAAAAAAATAAATGAATCCTGTGACTAGGTGTGCACACTAACGAGTTGTAGAAGTTGTTTACTGTAAGACAAGGAAAGTGAAATACCAAGTTGTACGTAAGATAAGTTGTACAAGACACAAAGCATACAAGAAGAGACCTCGAATGGTCACCATGTGCACTGATTAAATTTATTAAATTTTTAACAATAATAATGGTCTATTACGGAGTAGTAGAACATTCTAGAACTCTCAAGAAGAACACGGTTCAAATTTAATAATCATATTTTTCATGTACATAATTTGATGCGGTGCTACTACTGTGTTCTGACAGCTATTGAACTCTAATTATCCATTTCTATCACCTACACCTACTTCTGCCAGGTGGTTGTCTGTGGTGCACTGCTACAAGAACCACGTGCAGCCCTTTCATAATTTGGTACTTACCCAAAAGCTTCAATTTAATATTTTTTACAGTTCAATAAACGTAGAGTGCCAACAACCACTCAAAAAGTCTACTTACACGTCTCTAAAACCAAAAAATACAACTGTACAATAGGTACATGTGGGAAATAGAGCACCCAGGAGTTGAACGTAGGAACCGAACAAACCGTAGACCCAAAAGAAGAAGAAAACCCTGGGAAACTACAAACGCAAAGTGGTGTTGACGGTGTAATTCTCAGGGACACCCCTCACACGAGAAACTTGTGTGATTTCTTGTTAACTTTATTTAATTACACTTATTTAATTGAGTTTAACTATTTTGTACTACTACTTAATACTACTACTAGTAAACCACCCAAAAAGAGAGAAAAATAATAATCCGTGACAGGAGAGGGTAGAAAGGCTGGTCACCCACCCTACGCGGACCCTTGTCCGCGATAGTTAAAACTATTAAGCGAGTGTAACGAACCCGAAACTTTGTGCTAGGGGTTGATTTAAGTGTCCGAGTACTTGGGAACTAATAACGAAAACGTAAACAAATCGGTCCGTAGTAGTTTTGCTGGCGGTTGTAGTTACAGAAGCGAGGAAAAATAGTTGAAATAGAAATCGATCAACTTAACTGTCCTCCACCCCGGAATGGCGTACATAGAACCGCCTAGTCGCTTCTACGAGTTAATAGATTTTAGTTTTTTCTCAGAGTATTAATTTTCCTTGTGACTCGAGCAACCCCCCGCCCTTTACAATTTAAAGATGGCGTGGAAACGGGAATGGGGTTGATAACCTCCCGTGGGGACAGCAGGAAATAGTTGAACATTCGCTGCCGTTTTTACCGCCCGAAAGTTCAAAAATTGTAAAATCATCAGGTGCGACGACTTGAAGTTTGAGAGTTCGGGGGTAGTTCACCCCAGGAGAACATCCGGGGTTTCCTACGGCCGGCGCATTCCCCGCGATTGATCCACCTAATTTCTGGGAGGTTCAGTTCGGACGTGGTCTGCGGTTCAAGTACACACCTGGGACTGATGCGATTGCGGTGTGGTTATGTCTCTCTCTCTCTCTCTCTCTCTCTCTCTCTCCTGGTAGGGGAGGGATCCACCTGGAGCAAGAAACTCACCCCCCGTACCGAAGGGAAAAAATCATAAACGGATTGCGGGAAAGGATGAAAAGTTTTCCGTGAAAATTTCAACTCGTTAACGGTGAGCTTTAAGTTAACTTCCTGTGGAAAAGTTCAGGGGGGTTAAAAAAATTTTCTTTGCCGGGGAAAAAGTCAAATTTTGCTTTAATTCAAAGGCGATTAATTAATTTTGTGAGGTCTTTTTTTTACACCGAGAAAGACGGCTGATTAATTAAATAATTAATTAATAGAAGGAGACCTATGTAACCTTAAACCGCATAATAAGACGTTCATTAGTGACACCGGTGACGGTCAAACGAGCGCACTGAAATTTATTGCGAACGTGCTACAAATCACTACAAAAGTCAATAACAAAAATTAAGTTTCATTACAAGAAAAAAAAACGTGAACTACACAAAATTCATGTGTCTGACGTGCACTTGCCGTATTTTTTTAATGACTATGTATTTATTCCAAATGATATTGTGTGAAGGGAGTTAATAGGCAATACATAGAAGTAACTTTATTAACGGGTAAATTAGATTATTGTCACAATCACTACGTACTATTAACTATAAACTACGACAATTGTTAATTTCCCCCTAAAACTACAACTTCGAAGCACCAATACAAATTATTGTAATTAAGTGTAGGATAATGTTGATGTTATTAACAGTGAAATAATATTTTTATAAAAATTATGTAAAATGCTGTGGAACACATAATTATATTATTATTTTTTAGATGTTGATTCGTGGAATGCAAAATTTATTCGTTTCAATTTTTATTTAAACTTGGCATTGTGTTGTTAACAAAAAAAATCCAATCAGGTTTCTCGTTTTATTTTTATTTAATAAATTTTTTAATTATTTATTTTTAACATTTTTAAATTATTTATTTTTTACACTTTTAAATTATTTATTTTTTAAATTATTTATGTTTTACATTTTTAAATTATTTATTTTTTACATTTTTAAATTATTTATTTTTTACATTTTTAAATTATTTATTTTTTACTTTGCAATTGTTTCCAATTGCATTCAAATAAAAGGCTATCGCATGGGATCTTTTGACCGTGTGCCTACAATTTTCGTAACTTATTATTTTCCTTTTAAATAAATAAGCAGTCCCCTTAAAATTTCCATGTCGTCCATGAAAGAATTTGACAACTACAACTGCAGTCGTGGGAAGCTGCGTTTATTCAAAGTTTAATTTTAACTTTTTTTTTGTATATAGGAAAAGAAATCGAATGCCGGTGTGCCTTTTTTGTAAATTACAGTATCCAGCACTCTCCACATTGTTCGTTCCCGTTTTATTAATTTATTTTACGGAGCCATAAAATATTTACCTCCTCGCCAGACGCTTGAGCCATTAACCGAACGGGAATAATATACAAAATGGTAAAATCAATATACATAATTAAGTACATAAGTGTGAGCAATAACAACCGAAAATTTCATCGTTTTTGTTTTATTTGTAAGTTACCTGGGTGTTGATCGTCGCCAACTGAAGACGCCTCCCACAGTATGGATTACATTATTTATTTTTTCGATTCCTCTTAACATGGCCGTAATAATTTTGCTACAGAACGACTTTTTGCTGCACGGAAACTTGTGGGTGGGAGGTGTGTGCCGTGGCGAAACGACTCGCTCGAGAGTAAAAGCAAACATAAAATTAATTTCGCTTTATTTATCGCATCTACATCTATTATTACCGGGAAATCAAATGTTATTAAATCGAAACAAGTTTTCATTAGGCAGGTAGAAGGAAAAAAAACGATGTACATAAGGATGTTTCACTGCTGACCGGAGCAATAAATACTTTTAGCGGAAAGTTTTAATTAAACGTTTCCAAAAGGATTCATTAGTTTTCTCTCTGCTGGGGTCGAAACGCAAATTTCCAGGGGACTTGAGGGGACAGGGACCGGGTCGGTGGATGGAGGGGGGGGGCATTGTGCCAAAAATTTGGAAATTTGGCCCACCCCCGTTACGGGTCAGTTAAAACGAGTCATCGACTGTACTTCTTGTTACTCTGGAGATGTACGGACGATTTGGTTTTGACGATCGAACTCTCCCTCTCTCTCTCTCTCTCTCTAAGTGACGCATGAAACTGAAATTTCATAGGATAATTGAAAAGAGAGAAGGAAGTTAATAAAAAAGGTCGCCTCGGGGATTTAAGATGAGAGAGAGAGAAGCGGGGGCGGGAGACTAAGGGATGATTTTTCTCTAAGAATCTCAAATTTACTTGGTTCCGTAAAAAAAAAAATGAAATTCTTTGCAATTTCTTCTTTGGCTCGAATGACGGGACGTTTTCCCACGGGAACTGCTCGGCCTCGTCGGATAGTTTTGGGTTTCGATGGAACACCGTCTAATCCTCGTGCGGGACGTACCTAAGCCCCGTACCTGAAAATGACTGGGAAGTCATGAAAGGCAGAGGAGTGACCAATCCCACAGAGACGTTGTTCTTCATTTAGCTCTATTCTCTTGTACTGTAGTTATTTAAATAACACATTTATGTATGTGGTACATTATGTGTGTGTATAAACCCTTTGATTGTTGCGCTAGAATTATTACTAATATAATATACAAAAAAATTGATAATATTTCGCAAATTAGAGGCGATTGGTTGTGTCTTGCAACATTTATTTAGTTATTATTGTTAATAAATTTATATGAATAACTGTTCGAATACTTCTTATGTATGTTGCGACCAAGAGTGTTGAAGTGGACGCAATTGAGCTTGCAGAGTACCTAAGGGTTCAACACAATCGAACCGAGTTGCCTATCTTGTTTCATATAATTTGTAGTTACAGTGTAATTCCAGTATGATTTCCAGGGTAGTGAGGGAAGACCGCTTAAAAAATAAATGTACGGTGTGTAACTGTATAACCGTTTACTAAATGAGTACAGTTTACAAAGAAAGTAAGGGAGTGATGATGAGGCCAAACAGCAAAATTATTACCAACTTATTGTTGTACTGTAGTAAATAAAGGTGTTGTATACGCATTTACAGGAAGGTGCCGGTCACAACTGTTCATTTTATATATTGTATATTATCGCAGTTTATAAAGAGTACGACATCGACTTGCTCCAACCACCCTTGTTTTCCAGACAAGTGTATCTGTATGGAAGGGTGTCGATACAGATTACAATATTATGTACGTTTTACGATGGTGTTGAATCTCCAACGAAAACCTCGCCGGTTGCAACAAAATGGCGACGACTGTGGTCACGGGAAGCAAGTGAACTCTCGAAATCCGCCTTGAGACAGTCAGTCACGGAGGTGAAGAGAAATAATAGACAAAAAAATAGAGAATAAAAGACGTGTCAGGCTTTTATCGCGTAACCGTAGAGAAAGGATTAGATTAGGAATAGAAAAGCCACTTTGAGGATGGAAGTGGTTTCTTCTCGTCTCAACGCTCGAGGGCAGGTGCACCCGCGTAGACCACAGGAAGAAGTTATGCGACTCGTATCGAGAAGAATCAGGTCGTTAGAGGGAAACCGTTTCGTTTGAAAAGACGAAGAATCGCCTAGGGGTGGGATCGACTATTTTCCGAAACCATCCCCAAGCAGGAATCTGACCCCGGACCGAGATGAACGCCTAATTAATAAAAACGACTCCAGGAGCCCTTACTAACGAAGTTTGACGAGGCTTCACCACCGTAATATCAGGAGATGACCGCCGACGAGGAATTCATCAAGGCGGATTTTACTATATAGGAAATTAAAAGGAGAAACTTGGTGACCTTAAATAAGCCGGGAAGAAACCTGGGGTGAAGCCGAGGCAGGAGAGAACCTTGACGAGAACCCACTTTGTAATTCAGGTTTAGCAGGAAGGCTTCTGCCTCGAAGCCAAACTTATTTATTGAAATTTCAATAAGTTCGTTATCGAGTTATTAATGATAATGCCAACTTTGGAATCGAATCGAGTCGAATAGACCAAACCTGTGCAAAGGCTTTACATAACTCGGGGAGTTTGCGAAAGTTTTGTTTTACGAAAACCGGAGAACTCTTAATAATGATTTTTATTACTTATTAATTCTGTGCAAATACATAACCTGCTGGTATTCTCAATTTTAATGAGTTATTAACATTTAAACAAATCCTGGTGTATTAAATTAATTATTATTAAACAATATCACTTACTAAAATTGAATTTTTGTTTAACAAACCCCGTTTCTACTGTACGATTTGATATTATATATACAACATTAATATATAATATTGATGACGTATATTAAATATTAGAAAGGTAAGCTAAGAGTTGTGGAAGTAGTGAAGGAATGGTGAGAAAGCAGAGAGGTAAAAGTACTTAATTGAAAGTTCAAAGTTTACTCATAGTATTATTATTATTATTAACTAAATTGAACTAGCCTATTATTACAACTAGTGAAACGATAGTTTTTCTACGGAAATTACAAACTCTGCGAAACTGCCAACTCATATTTTAATTTAATTAAAAATAATATTTACATTAGTTTGTGATGATAGTTTTTCTGTTTGAGTGTTGTATGTCTCAAATAAGTTAATAAGTTTGTTGCTTTTTATGTGCAAAACTTATGTGCGTACGTAAGGTTTGCAAATAAGAAATTGCAAGGAATGAGATTTTGCTGTTTCTCTCAAGCGAGATGATCTTAACTGGAGAAGATCAAATTGGATGTCAGGGAGTTAAGACGAACTGAACGCGGAATCTTTTAACCGGAAGTCAAGAGATAAAAGTTTTAAGGAGGAAGTAAAAGTACTCGGAATGAAATTTTGCGTTCGAAGCCGGTGAGCAGACTGCAACGTAACGGAAGTTCAGCAGGTTACCAACTACAGGTAATATTTACGTCGACCTAATGTTCTTTTCCGGGTACAACCGACGACGAAGACGCCACACCGGAAGTAGTTTAGTGCCTGCGTGCGTGCGTGCCTGCGTGCGTGCGTGCCTGCGTGCGTATGTGTGTGTGTGTAGTGGTGACACTTCACTCTCACGTGTCTCTTGGGGGAAACGCACACAAAAACCGGATTTAATGAATGAGGAAGGAGGACGGAAAACGGCGTGCAGTAGTGGAAAATAGTTTTTTGTTGTCTATTGACGTCGGAAAACGTCACCGGAAACGGTCCTAATTTGAGGAGTGCGTTTTTGAATCGTGGAGAATTACGCGTTCCCGGGGAAGAGTCAAGCAAAACGGAGATGTTCCCTGGGGAAATCAACGGTTTAAATCCGGCAAAGTTTGATAAGTGGTGCTTCAAAAGTGTCGCGCTTAGTTTTAGAAAAAAGTAGTGCGAGAGACAGATATATAGTTAGATAGAGTGTGTGTGTGAGAGAGAGAGAGAGAGAGATGAACGGACATGTCTCGAAAAACTAACGTTGGAATTCACGAAAATCTGTTTTTGACTTTGTTTACCTTTACAAATGGCCCCCGTGCTAGACAGGTGACATGGTTTTTAACGACTGAATGGTTTTAAGTGAAGTTCAATTAGAGGATGAACAACCTTTTTGTAGAAATACAAATAATTTGACTATCTCTCTCTCTCTCTTTTCATCTCTCTTTCTTTCATTTTGTCTCTCTCTCTCTCTCTCTCTCTTTTTCTAAATATTTATTTAGATGTCGGCAAGTTTGGTATAATTCAACGAATCCGTTTCTAAAAGCAAAGTAGTCACTTTCTTATTAAGCTATTTAATTAATTAATTAATTATAATTTTATTAATGTTTTATTCCACGGTTCTTCTTCTCCTTCTTCTTCTTTTCCTTTTAGTTGTGAGCGTGCAAAACGGAATAATTTTACCGAGTTATTTGTAAGAGACTACAGAGACAGTTGTTTAGTATACGAGTGCAGTTGTTTATGTTACTGAGATACTGAATTATTAAAATAATAACTTATGCGACTGGAAAAGTGAATTAAAATAGTAATAACAGTTGTTCTTTTTGTTGTTTTACACGTTCTTATATTTTAGCGCTGAATATTATCTAAATAGTAGTAATAAAATATCAAAATAAGAAGTGTACACCTGGCTAATTCACGGTACTACAAAGTTATTAAAATTGTAAAGGGGGACAACGAGAATGAGACGCATGTGGATAGTTTGGCAACTTTGTAACTGTAAAGTTAGTAAATTTAAAGTAACAGAAAACGAAAAGAATTTGAAGGTATAAAATTTAATACAAAAGAAAGTGTGGGAACTGAAAAAAAAGATTGCAATGTACTTGTAATATGCGATATATTATGATTTCTATATTCGATGGTATACTTAAGGAGCGGTACAATACAATACATGTAATATACTTTGTATACTGTATCGACAAGACGAGAATAAGAGTGCTTCTTATAAAGATTTTCATACAAAATCAGCTCTCATATTTATTGTTTGGATAATTTGTTCACGAGTTGTAGGAAATGAGTAAAAAGGTAACAACTTCACATCTTTCATTGTGAAATATTATGATATTATACATAAACTATATGATATATGATAAATGTAGATTATATATTGAGTTGTAGATTATATTATATAAGGTGTCACCATGCATTAAGCACAGGTAGGCTTTAGACTTCGGAAGTATCGAATAAAAGGGGCTCAAAGAAGCCATACAATATAATATTATAATGTAAACCAAAGCTATATAATATAAACTAATAAATATTACTATATACGAATGAATTTATAACTCTCCTTGGCGAGTGTATACAAAATTTCAACGTACTGGGAGTGTATTAAAACAAATTTAAATAACAATTGGCGGGGTGGGTAAAGGCCACGCGAAATATAATAAAAAATTATGAAAACTTATTCACCGCATTAAAAAAAACATAATATATAAAACGCCATTCGAGTTCTTCTCTTTTTTCCTAAAAACTTTGTTCCACACGTCCGCGAACTCCGTCAGAATAGGAAAAAACCCTTTTAAGAATTGTATTTTTAGAATGATGAAAACGCCCGGTGATGGAAAATTTTTGTACCGAGTGGTGAGAAGAAGTAGAATGTGTGGAAAGGAACCTTCAAGAGGGTAGAGGGTAGTTCGTATCGCAGGTGAAGACAACTCACGCAAAGAAAACCATACGCCAAACCCCGAACTGAAAGTATTCGTCGTCAGACGCTTCACAAAACTATGAAGATAAATACAAAAGTTTGGGATTTGTGTTGTAGGAAAACGATCTCCCGTAGCAGAAAGTAAAAAAAAAATTACGGCGTTTCATAACTTAACTAACTTCCCAACTTGATAGTTAACTTGTGTTATGTAACTTGCGGTGGAAAACCCATAAACCATAAATATCGCCTAAGAATGAAGACAAAACTATATAGGAAATTTATGTAGTATAAACAAGTTTTCTACTCTATGGTATAAATAAATTAGTTGACTTGAGCGTACCGTAGCGATAGCTTTGATGCTGGGCACAAAATCTGTTGTTCAAAATATTATTAATAGTGTAGTAATTTTACATAGTGTAATTAAGAAGCTTTTATACTTATTTTTTTCTGTCAATGCATTTGTAGTGCAAAAATATGAAATCAAACAAACACTACAACAGTAAGTTAAGTTGATTAATACAAGTGCTGTCGATTAAACAGAGAATTTAATATACATTACATTACAAAATTAATATTTTATAATAACGTCTATAATAATATATTTGTTTTATTATATTGAATAGTATTGTTTAATAATAATAAAGTTAGTGCATACAAAAATATGTTTATGTTAATTATTGAACGATTAATACACGTAGTATTTGGTTATTTTTAAAATGTTTAGGTCGGTGCTAAAATTTTTGTGTGATAACTTTGAAATGTTCTGTATGGGCAGGAGGGTGATCGTTGTAGAGGGTACCGGTAGTTTACTGTATCATACATAAAATATAGTTGAGTGATGTGCCTTCTCACCGTGCCGTTAACAATTATTAAGAAGTCACATTGACGTACTTGAGTGAAAAATTGCTTGCCCCGTGTTGCATTCGAGTGTTAAAGTAGTTGTAGCCGCATTAGAAACGTTTCGAAAAGAGTTAATACACTCGGAGACGTGTACGAAATTATATTTACTGGACTTAACTAGTTAACTTAAAAACAAGTATACACAGTCACAAAATTTAAACCCGTGATGTAATATAGAATTGGTTAATACACAAGTTCTTGTCACTTAAATAAGTTGTTGTCTGTACAAATTTTCCGTTGATCCGGAGATTATTCCAAACTGTATATAGTTTAAATAAATGATATAATATAAATAATGTAAAACGTCGCCGACTCGGGTGTTGATCGTTATTTTCTCTAATCGAATCCATCATTCTTTTTTTTCAGTAAATTGAACATCATCTTCTTCACGTCTCTGACAACTAAATCAGTAAGTTTAATAAAATGTCAATAAATTAAAATAATAAAAAACTTATACTTAAGTATTGACAGCAGGCGTTTAGTAGACGGCCACGTCAATTCATTGATGCTATCGACGAAGAGAATTTACTTAAATAATGCTAAAAATATTTTATATTAACATCATACTATTTATATATATTAACTAGGCATATTTAGTTAATTTGTTTAAGGCGAGTAACCGTCACAACTACAATATTTACAATAGCCTATCTACAAATAAATACAACTCGGGGGCAAGGGACGAACGAGAAGAGAAAATATGACCCGTTAAAAAAACAATTTATTATTATTTGATGTTATGTACGCTCTGAAGGAAATATAAATATTATTTATAATGTTTTATTCAACGTTCTACATAAATTATGGCAGTCTAAATTTCCTTCTCGAGACATTTATCAATACCCGTTGTTTATTTTCTTCGTTTTTGAACGCTTCGATTGGCGCTACTTAGAATCCGCTCGCCGTTTTAATAAACAACGTAAGTCGTTATTGAAGTTATGTATCCATAAATTAATAAGTCGTGGCGATGGGTGAAGAAGGTGAGGACGCTTTTGATTTATATTATTACTGCTCGTACGATTGTAAGATTTGTTACTTTTGTTATATTATTGTTTTCGCTAGAGCGTTAAAATGTATTGTATAATATATATTATTATGTATATTATATTGTGTATAATATGTGATAGAAATGTTACGACTGCTGTCCTTTTCCCTCGTTCGTAAAAGTTAAATATTTAGTTTTATACTTTGGTCCCGGGTATATGTTGGGGAAATGTGACCTCCACACGTTTTATTATCTTTTCTTATGGTTCCTTAGGTTATTACAGGAATTTAATAAACTCGGCAGTAAATGTTACATTAATATTTTAAAACCATAAGAAGAAGCTTCGGGGCAGGACGTGGTAGAACACAAGTAAAGAGTCGAACCCTTGGGAGGAAATAGAAAAGGTTCCTATAAAGTTAATGTTGGTTACTCTTTTTGATACTTACACGAATAAAAATAGTATAGGTTTAGTCTAATACTATAGATTATTAATAGAGGAGATACATAATATGTAATTATGAGTGTAGAATTCATGTTTCCCTGGCAATACACAGAATCAATCAGACTTGTAGTAGTCTCATGTAGTTGGAACGGTTCTACGTCTTTTGATTTTTAAAAATCAATTTGTATATGTCATTATATACATGTATATTATATATGTGTAATAAATAATTGAGTAAAAATTCCAATTGACGGAGATCTTTATACCACAATATTATCGATACATTAATACATCAGTGTCAGCCAATTTCTACTGAATAGCAGGCTCAATACATATATTGAATAAGAAATTCTACTCCTATGTATACATATGGTACAATAATAATTTTAATATAGAAATAATAGTATTAATAGTGTGGTATTAGCAATGTACTACAGCAGCACACATATATATTTCACGAATACCTAATATATTATAGATTATATAAAACGCTTAAGGAACAATGAACAGAAGAACTTATATTTTTATTCTTATATTTATATTTATTTAGCGAAAATTAGTTAGCGTAATTTTTTTCTGACTTGGAATCTTTCGTTAGTACTCATGAATGGTTACAAAGCGTAGTGGTGTAATCAAAGCATGTTAGATAGTTAGTTTTTAGTTAGTTGTTTAGCAGTTGTAGTTGTTGTAGTAAGTTATATTAATAGTTAATAGTAAGTTACTTTATAATATAACAGGAGTATACATAAGGCTTATCTGTAGGAGGGCGTTAACCTACGGGCTACCTACTTTTTCTCAATAAATTTATGACACAGGCGAAGTTGTAGAGTGTGATGTTGTGAGGTGTGGTGACACTACGTCCGATAACCGCACAGGTATTACAATATTTAGAGAACGAAAACTTCCACTTTGGGTTTAGGGTTGTGTAAATTTCAAGGGGCTCTGTAAAAATAACAAATTTTCGTTTGTTTTGGTAATCGATTTGGTGTCTCTCCTTCGTCCAAACTAAAATCCCGGTTTTCCCAATCGACGTGGGATATCCTCAGGGAGGGATGCGTGTGGGAGAGGGAGCATCCCTCAGAAAGAAGCCAACGGTCGGGATACGACAGGAGAAGTTAAAATTCTGTCGGTCCAAGTGAGGAAAAACGCGTTCGGCAAGGGATGAACTTTCTCTCGGTCTCAACCGTATCCGGTTCGTTTTTTTTTTTTAACCCGTTCGACCTAAAAGGGAAACTCAAGCAATTTTCGGGATCCCCAAAAAACAATTTGAGTTCTCCCGAGTTGACCCGAAGTGGGTCCTCCCCGGCCCATCCTTTTTACTCTCGCCCGGATCTCCTCATTTCAATTTCCTGTCGGAAGGTTTTCCTGGCGAAAGCTCTCAAACGGTTCTTGTAGCTCTTGTAGCTACACTCAACCCCCAAACCTCCCCATTTCACACACACACACACACACCCTCTCCTTCCTTCTCCTCCACCCCCCCCTTCTGCCCGCTCAAACCACCCTGCCCGATTTGAGTAATTGAAATTTATTGTGATTGCGTTAATAGCATGCTCGAATGTGGAATTATCCGCAGCAAAAAATTTGACTTTTATCCGAGCCCTGTTTGCTTCCTTCATCCGAGGGTAGAGATATTGACAATGGTATTTATTGGAAACTATTTTTTCGATTGGGGTTTTTTTTGGGGGGATGAACAAAATCAGTGTCAATTGTCGTTTGAGTTGTTTGCTACAACTTGGGTTTGCTACCAGCAAACGTACGGTTTACGAAAATAAATATACTGTGTACTGATGGTTTTGTGTATTGAGATTGTTTGGAGGTGTCGGTGTGTTGTTCCAACCGATATTCTTTACTTTTACCCCTATTTTGTTCGTTCAACTTTCATTACACTTACTGCAGTAAAATTTCAATGTCAGTCCGCTGTATTTAACAGTTCGGTTAGACGTAGATTCTACTGAATTTTGGTACCACTCGTTTGCTTAAATTCGACCGGAGGTAGACACCCGTTCACGTTTCACCAAAATACACACTACAATTTGATTGTAGTGAAGTACACGGAGTGTGTTTCATTGTGGGGTCGTGCTACCGTCTACTACCACCCTTTCAGTCACACTCGACCAGTCTACTAAACACCCAAACTTCACGTTCCACTCAGACACTCAATCCCCATACAAAGTCTCGTATATACTTTTTTGCTAGCGTCGCACTCGCCATTAACATGAAGCATTCTAATTTATGTTTAGTCAGAAACACTAAAAAAACTAGTAAATTTCAGTGTACAAAGTAGCGAGCCCGGCCGTTTGCTTTCATCAAGAAATAAAATTTGACGTTTCCTCCTAGAATTTATGCGAAGAGTAAAAAAAAACAATAATTTTACAACATCTTAAATGTTGCAAAGTTCCAAGTTTTGCGTACACTAAAAATTACACATCTCCACTTTAATGTTTTGCTGGAATTGTGAGCAGACAAAAATATTCAGACTGTCGCAAATCAAACAGTTGACACTTAGGGGTTGAAATTGAGAGGTTTGGAGGGATGTAGCAGTAAACATTTTTTTTGTAACTTTGAATAATACGACAGGATTTATATGAGAACGTGAAATGCTTGATTGCGCCTTTTACGGTGACCAACCGGTAATTATAGTATATAGTATATTATTATTCCTCAATTAATAATATTATTTTTATACCGTGTCATTAGTCTGTGCTCTTATACTGTTAAGTTACACTCAAACATATTTTAAACACAATTAGAGGGGTTGTCAATAGTACATTAAGAAATTTTCTGTATATAAAATTTACAATAGTTAGGATTAATCATATTCCTGTCTATGTAATAATTTATTTTATTTGTATGAGTCGAAGTAAACTGTTTTTTTTGTAGTTCATCCCCTCGCATTGTTAGCATCACTCATTTTCGTATGTCTGGACGACTTCTCTTACATTGTAGTGAATGAGTAATTTAGAGGATTTTAATTTTCTCGCTCTGTTTCGCAAACCGCATTTTCTTCCGGACACCACCATTTTTATTTTTCTCTGTATTATGTATGGATTATTCATTTAGTTAATTAGTGTACTTGTAGTGAAAATTAAAATCCGCCACTTTTCCTCCCGCCCCCATCCGTTCTCTCCTCATCGTCCTCTGCATTTTGTATTCAAGTCTGTTTTTAATTTATTTCGTTCTCTGTTCTTGCTGAGGTTTTCGTTCTTCTCCTGCGGTGGCTACCTTCTCGACTGTCTTCTGGTGAAGTGTGGGTAGCTCGTTTTTACAATTGGAATTTTAATTTTTTTTCATTAAGTCGAGGAGGAACGTTGTTTCGATGGCGTTGTGCCTTATCTGTCGGACCGCTGTTATGGCCAGAAGGTACTCACATAGGACTTGGTCTCGGGGCGATAGAATCAATTTTCTAGTATAAGCAGGGGTATGTGTGGAGCGTACAGAACAAAAAAAGGTACTTGTAGTATATACAGAAATATAAATATATTGAAAAGCCTCGATTTTATGCAAAAATACGTGGAGAGCGGTAGATGCAAATTGAAATTTAAATGTAGTCAGGTAAACATGGAAGTTCATTCAGGAGACCTATATTTTTATTAATAAATTATATATATTTTTAAAGCAAGGAGGGAGAAATCTAAATGAATTCTCACGGTGAGTATTGCCGGTCTCGTGACGGCTTAAACAACATTTTAAAATAAATAAAATGCAATGTATGGTTTTCAATAATCACAGATATGATCCTGGGTCGTGGGACATTAGACAGAAATAGTAAAAATTAGATATCAAACTATTAAGTGTGGCAGCGGTAGAAGCACAACATGTTTTCAACCGAAATATAATAATAGTAAACTAAGTGTGCAATCCTAATATCCTAATAATATAGGGTTTGTACTTAATAGTTTGTAAAGACCCCGGGCAGGGGTAAAGCTTTCGCCAAATTTAATAAATAATACGATATGTTACGGTGTACGTTAACTTAATATTCGCATTTGATGGATCATTGTAGTGGGTGGTGAAGTTGATAATTGGTCATTTAATGGCCGTTCGTTACATCTTTAAGTTGACCCACACACGTGGGAAAGAAAGAAATGGGTACAATACAGTAGTACAAGACGTGGTCAGATACAATAGTTTATGATTAAATAAGTGTCCAAGTCGGACGGAATCAATGAGGTCCGAGTTCAAAGGTTGTAAAAGGTTCGAAGGACTAACCGAACCAATGAAAGGTACAAAAGAGAGAGAGAGAGAGAGAGAGAGAGAGAGAGAGAGAGAGAATAGCCGACTTCGTATTAATAGTATAATTAAAATCTCTGTCTACACGGCAACGAGTGTTGTTTCTCTTCTACACGACGAGTTTCACAGTGCAATTACACTTCTCCAAACTGCTCGAAGCAATTAGACACAACAACAGCAGCAGCAGCAGCAGCAAAAAAAAGGTACACACCGGCAAAACAAGGGCATGTCTTTCCGTAACAAATCCAATGTTTTCGTACCTGCGGGAGAAACAATGTTTTGAAATTAAATTTTTATTATCTCATTTATATGTTTAAGGGGTATAAAAATATGTAATTTGACTTGAGCGAGAGTACGCAGAGAGCTGCACTAATTGGACGGCTGAGAACAGCCCCCCATCTGCATCCCCGAATAAAAAAAGCTGCCCCCCCTCAATTAAAAGCACCTGGAAAGTGAGGGAACACTTTGGTACGAATACTTATTTTACAGTTGGGAAAACCTGGCGGAGTCATTAACACCGAAGAATTTCTCTGCGACAGCACGACCGACAGCAACTTAATATGCTTAAAACATTTAGTTGTAAATCCGTGCAGGTGTTGCGATTGTTAATATCGAGGTTTTTTTTTTGTATTTTACTGTTGCCGACTCTGACGAATGAAATAGAAAATTGTGGAGGATGGTCACGGTCAGGTGGACTCATTTCTGTTTGTAACGCGACGACGAGAGGGGTTGTTTACTTTTTGTGTGTGTCCCGGGGTATGTACTTGGATTGACCGTACCGGGTTGTACGCACTGTGTACTTTTCTTTTTTTCTTTAAACGTGTTCTATTTCTAGGTTTTTCTATTTTGAACTGGAATGAATTTACCAGAATCTGACCGTCGTATTCGTACATTGTTTAGTTTCATTGTACAGCTTGTAGTATAGTAGAAGAGGAGTGCGTTGTACGCGGACGATTACGCTTTTCTTTTATTATATTTTATTATAAATTACTATAAATTACTATATTATGTCATTAAGTGCCAACCCACAGATGGTGGGACCATTGTTTAAATAAGTAAAATGGGGGGGCGGGATTGTTCACAACGAATTGAGACACTCCGCCAGAGCTTGTAAAAATGCCTGTTTAGGCCTGGGAATTTAGGTTTGTACTGAAATTAGTTACATTTAATATCTATACATAAGTTTATAAAAGACATAATAGCTTATATAATAGTTTAGCAGTAATAGCAGTAAAAACTACAACGGTACCACCAAGTAACCACCCTCGGAGCCCTCCTGCCACTATAATTTATAATACTACATTAATAATATAATATTACAATCACAATACATAAATATAATAAATGTAAATATACATAATATTACTTCTGTTGGATATATTATATTTAATTGTAAAATATTTAATAATATTTTACATTTTACAAATATTTAAAAATATTTAATACAAAGTTAATAATTATTTAAGTATTTTATATTTATTATATGTTATATAAATAAGTGCCACGTATTATTTTAATTAACAACATAATTTTATTATTGTTATTAAGACTGTCGTATGTATGCTGTTTCACCCGTTTCCAGGTTTTTACTTTTATTGAAGACTCCAATTTCACGGCCAAAAATTTAAAAATGGTTGACTCCCGTCGAGGACTCGTTTGGGAAAGCGCATTATTTCAATTTGCTGGATGTCACCCGATTATTTTAGCCATGCAAATTTGCTCAAAACAATCGAGTCAGTCGTCAAAAGTAGTGATGTTGATGCGGATCTTGAAGGAATCCAAAGCCGTCCGGGTGATTTGACTGGATTTTCCACGCGGGATAGACGTCAAAGCGTGACACGTCTCTCCTTACTCGTCGTGGCAAAAATCAATGCATTCAGGTTTTTTTCTCGGTCGAGTGAGCGACCATGAATTCCATCAGAGTATGTTTTCTCACTTTTGCTCACCTGCCGGGACAAACACCCGCAAAAAAGATGGCGAGTCAGAGGCGAAACCGACAGGGTCGAACCGTTCGAGCGAACGGGTTAAGACGCTGCCTAGCCGGAGCAAAAGGAAACGGGCGCTGCTGGTTTTTGCGCTCGTTCGACCGCCTCGAGGCACCCGGAAAGATTTCACTAATGGAGGAACCGAATAACCGGAAGACAAGTTCTTTTTCTGTTTAGTAAAACGTAAAAATTTTTAATCGAATAGCCGGGAGCGAGCCGAAATGTCCGCCATCATCGTGCTCCAACTAACTCTCAAACTATTTGGAAGAAGGAGGAGTGAAAGAAATTCATGGAACTTATTAATGTAGTGTCTATTGTTCAAGTTTCAGTCTACTAAATAATTATTTATCTATTGTTATTAATAGTGTTGGTGCAATACTGTTTTTGCAGTAGTGCTATTTATTAGTTTTAGTAGTCGATTACGTATTAAACAATTAATTATTATATTTTAACAATAATTATTATTTATTTATTTATTAATTATTATTTAATAATTATTAATTATTGTTAGAGTAATTAACCATTAAAAAATTGAATATTGTCATTCATAAATTTATGAATATTATTTTGGTTTTTTTGCCGCCATTTTTTATTTTCATTTGGAGTGCACAAGAGAACAGACTGAGTTAGTTAATAACAGAGCTCATGAACGGTAATTCAGTATAAACTTATACAGTCATAATAGTAAAACATATATTTTGTGTTTAGTTGGTGTCCTTTAATATTTATACTGACCTACAGTAATTTTTAATGTTTTTGTATTTACTTTTATATGTTAAAAATTGTGTTTGTGTAGTCTATTGTACATAATAATTGCACTTGTGCAAATTACGTGACCGTTGTGATTTTACTGTATGTGCAAAAATTCAGGATTCAGATAAAACGTTTACTTTTACATTACGTGAGCTATTATGTATAATTAAACTGTATATGTAACTAAACATTTACATTAAACATATTAACTACATATTTATTTAAATACACTTGAGCAATGTTGCTTTTTTTTCTTAAATGACAACAGTCTTATTACCTCATTAGTGTCGTGCTGTATCGGCAACATGGAGGATAAGATCTGTCTGCGTCTGTAATTGAGGAACATTTAATAGCGGTTTTATATAATTATAAAACCAACATATACATTTTACGGTTATTTGTGATGAAAAAGTGAATATATATTTTGCTTCATGTCGGTTTTGCTACCGTTCAAACGAATCGTTTTCTTCTGCGGTTCAAAATTGCGGTGTGAAAGATGGGAAAGCGCCCAAATTTATAGAAACTTCAACATTTCTGGAATTTATTTGCGTCCGTTTCAAACTGTATATAATACATCATATACAGAGCACAAATAATTACAAGAAACATCCGTGAACTTTGTCGCAGGATAGAAACGTACAAAAAATAACAAGTGCCACCCTCGTGGCTCCGGAGGGATGCGTCCACGGGAGGACATAAATTGAGGAGTCGGCGTTTTCATTTCTGTTGTAGTGGAAATTGTACAGAAGAAAATTATGAAAGTTAAAAATCGGAGGAAATATACATCAAGTCATGGACAAGTATAAATGTTTTTTTTTTGTTTTGCTACCGTTCTGATTAAATTAAAATGGCATTTAAGTTGCGAGATGCTCATTTGTGTAATTGATTAACTGTAAATTAGAAAAAAAAAGTTTACAAATTACATTTTGAACGACAGCAAAAACTTTTCTTCTCTTGCTGCTAAACTACAACCGGAAACGTTTCGAGTTCGTTGTGTGATTGTTCAGTGCTTATTTCTTTTTCAGACTGTTAAACTAGTGCACACACAGATGGTCTAGGACTACAAATAGGCTAGAACTAGTCTAGCGTTGGGAAAGGGGGAGCCTTTGCGATGGCAAATTTCATTTTCTTTTATATTTGGCCGCATCGCTTGGAGCGGTATCGGACCTTCAATTTTTAATAAATATTATTTTAGAACTTACTAATGATTTATTTAATGTTAATAATTAAACAATATTTTATTTAAGGCCACGTTAATGGTTTTTAATAGAAATACCCCGGACTGTATATTTGGGCTGTGGTGTGCAGGTGTTTTAACATCTCTCTATATATTATTTTTGATACTATTGTAATATTGAACATACGATAGTACATAGATTTAAATTATACACAATATTCATGTAATGATAACGATAATATTTATGTACTCATTTGCAATGTTTAAATTATCAATTAAGTTATAAAATTACAGAATTGTAATGTATTTGTATTGTTCTAATTTTAAAGAATTGTTTACACATTACAATAATTTGTTTCCTTCAATAAATTATATAAATTAGCGTTGACGAATTATATTACTTGTACTAAATAAGTTAGACTAATATTATTGAATACACAAGGAATTGATTGAGAAGAGGTAAAACTTATAAAACTAATATTATTAGTGCACCATTACATAAAGTTAATTTTTTCTGACAAATTTTAATAGATATTGTATACTGCAGAGTTATTTTGTTTGTAATTGTATTGGTGACATAATATATTTTGTCAGTATATGGATTTATAGACATTTTTTTGTAGGTTGGTTACAATTATATTATTACCTGTGATTGAGCTAGGTGATAGTTTGTATCGTACGTGAGAGGCGCACTGTAAGAGTTCAATGACACAGATAAATCGTACTATATATTATCAAAACCAATATTATCAATTTTTTATATATTATATATAAGATGGAAGTCCATATGTTATGGCTTCTCGTTCCCAAATTTGTTTTATTACTCATTTTATTAATTGAGTTGTTACATCTGCGTATTCTCCTGTTTTACCATAGCGACCACCCCTGCACTTGCTCCTTTCGTTCATCCCTTAACCCCCCCACGGAAACCAATTTTTATTAACGATGAACTTTCCAGAAACTTAAATATTAAAAAATTCCTTATATTGTTCTTAATTTTCATGGTTCAACTGTATGAAGAAGCAGACAAAGGCAATCAGACAAGAAAACGAGGAGAGAGAGAGAGACTTGTTTGATTGTTTGAGCTCGAATTAAAGGGGGCCCGGGTTATTTCATTCGGGGAGTCGGCGGAGGTTCCCCAACGGGTATCTTCTACCCCTTCGGACTGATCGGTCCTCTCGCGAGAGGATTTTCCCCGATGTTTACGTTCGAATGAGCAAGGCGGGAGCAATTTCTTGTGAAAGCGTCGGGCAGAAAAATTCTGCCAAATGCAATTACTCAATGTAAGAGAGAAAAAAGAAAGTTTAGCAGAAGGAAAATAGAAAAAAAAAGTTTCTATATTTTCACTTTGTCTTCTCGTTTCCCTTTCCGCTGCACTCGACGAGGATGATTTTTTTTTCTCTCCCGAGCCTTTTCTTCGCGGTTCTTGTTCCACTTGTTCTCCCGCAGAGAAGCAGACGAGTACCGCAACAGGAAAGAATACAGGAAATTCGAGTTTTTCCTTGCGCCTGTACCGCCATTTCGTCCCCTACACAATAAAATTATTGTTGTAATTACACTACAACACCGCTTGATAATTATTGGCTGATATACGTAAATAGAGCAATACGAATGTCACTGTAATGGACAGTCAAAATAATTTGTGCGACAATTTTTAGAAATGTGCTAAGGAAGAGTAGTTGGAAGAAAATATAATAATTTTATACAGAGTATACAGAAATTAGAAATATTAAAAAATGTGACAGTTGTCATTAAAATAAATTATTTACCCCGCTAAAATTGATGTAAATTTACTTTAGTTTCCGGAAACTATCACGTGTAATTGTTCAAATGCATTGCACTAAAAATTAATGTAGTAATTACGGATGTTGTAGTGTACATAACTACTACTGTACCGGATACTTAATATTTTATTTATGTAAACGTACTTTAAAGTAATCTGTTCCCACAACGTTCCTATCAGTTCGGTGACTTACAATTATTTGTAGTGTATATTTTTTTAAATACAGTAAAAGTACAGTACATTGTATATAATTCTTTAAGGTTATTATAACTTGTGATTTAAAATTTTTAAGGCAGACTGTTCAATTTATTGGCTATGTTGTGTCATGTTGTACTTTATTATCAACTGGAGAATAAAGCAGAATGAGAAGGCGTTGCCTCTGTATGATAGTCTCTCCGGAGTTTATAAATAGTTCCGAAAGGTCTGTAACAGGACCGGGACTTTACGCCTTCAACTCGTTTCATGTTGACCTTTAAGGAACCTAAATATATCATCAAAGGTGTTGGGTCAATTTGATGTTGTTCATTGATTGGAAATTTGACAGCTTTGATGGTGTAATGAATGAACGGAAACGGGCGATGGGATGGGGACTTTTCGGTGCTACCACATTTAGAACTCTCTAGAAGAGACAGGTTTTTGGGCTTCCGTGTGGGAGAACCCACAAGAATCAAACGAAAACCGAGACCGAATTCATATATAATTAGGCTTTCATGTAATATATATACGGCAGAAGAAGCTTTGTCATCTTTGATAGGTGAAGTCTCGGAGTGGTGTTGAGGTCTCACCCAGAAGTGTACTGATAATATAATAGATTTATAATAATATTTAATTTTAATTGTATAACATAAGATAATATAACAGTTTTATATATTCTTTGTTTTGGGTTAGGTGTCAGTTTTGTTCGGCTGGGCAGCAGGTACGGGAGCTACTTGGAAACTTCTTGGCCGTACAGCGAATTTAATATTACAATCTGTAACCTTTTGAACGTATTCTGTCTTTTGATGAGAATAAAATGGTGGTGGGAGTGACCGAGTAGGACAACTACGACCGGACACGTTTCCTATTTGAACACAGGAGTTTTCGGCCCCGAGGTCATTTTTTATCAAAGGTCTACCTGTGTACATCGACGAGATAATCCGAGAAGTCATTTATTACGCGTGTGATGGTAGTCGCTGGCGAACTTTTCAACCCGGAAGCAAACGGGTTAACTCGCAAAAGGATTTACTACTCGGGTTCACCTGAATGAGAGCAAATTTATTTTTTGACACTGTCAAACACGGGGATTTATTTCGTTCGTCTGACGCGTAACCCTCCTCGATTCATAATTAATACATAGATTAATGTATGAGTAATGCGTTCAAACATATTCTGGAGTTATTCTTGCTTTACTTATCTACTGAATACTACAGCTGTCTAGTTTATGTGTTGCACTACACTAAGAATATATAAACTTGTATTAGCTTATAAGTTCTTCTTAAGTACATTGAAAATCTATTTAAACTGTTTTCAACATATAAGGTTGTGAAGTTGCTGGAAATATTCTTCTGTCGCCGCCGTTTTGCCACAGTTTAATAAAAAATAACTTTAATAGGAGTTTTTACCACTTCGCTCTAATATTACTTAACAGGTAAGAGTTTAAAAGTGTAGAATTATTATGAAATGGCTAAACTGTTTGCTGAGAGTTTTTCATTAGTTAAATGGTGGGTTGGATAATTTTGAATACAGCCCAACTCCCCTACAATAGGCAAAGTTGTAAATATTGTATGAAGATTTCTATCGTCCCAATATAAAAAGCAATTGTGCTGTATCACACCCAACAATAAATTAGTGTACTATACTGTACTACAGCTATACACCGTAGTGGTATAATAGTATAATTTTGTATAACGAGTCACACATGTAATTGCCAGTAACTACCTTCACGGTGTCGTTACAATAAATAAATTGAATAATATTATAAGTAGTATTAATGAATTACAGTACTGTAATTAATATAATGAATTGCAGTATATATGGCAGTTTTTATTGAGTGATCTTTTATCGGTAGAGTGATCGAATCGGCCGTAAACAGTGCGATTTGTTAACGGCAATTTCGGCAAATTCGGTAAACGAAAATGGCGTGGCCATTTTCCATTTTAGCATTAGATTCGAGCAAAACGAAATTAAATTGTAATTTAAAGATTTTGGAAAGAGATCGTTAGCAAATTACATCGGATACTAATCTGACTTTGAGGAATGAAACAAATTAATCGGGAAAGGTATTGAATTCAGGTGAAAATCTCCAATTTCCACACCGTCCGATCTCAGTTCGATCGAAATGACCCGGGGAGAAATTAATCAGTCGGTTACCTTTCAGGTGGGTTTCGCTCTACATAACTCTACTACCTTATTAAGTAAAGTACAGAAGTAGTGTATTGTAGAAAATGTACAATATATCCAACCCCATACTACCCGTCATAGAAGGCCTTGGAGCTTATAAATATTTGTATACATTTAGCATATACAATTTTAAAGGGTGGGATGTAACGGCTGCAGTTTGACGAGGTAGTTGGAGGTAGTTGAACTACCTGACGGGATAGGGATCCGGCAAGAGGATAGTTATAGAACGGATAAACTTGAATAGGAAAAGTGATTAGGATGCGTAACTACACTAATGGGAGTGTAAGGAGAGAAACCCTGAATGTTTTAGTATTCCAGCCCCGACTCTGAAGAAAAGGAACACCTGGCAGGGAATATTGGCCCTTTTAGAAAGGAAGACACCACTTCAGCACACCAAGTCTTCTCGTGCAGTCCTTCTGTTGTCTTGAGTTGTATACTAATTATATACGAAAAATAATGGAAAATAGTTTTGGTGACCGGGTCGACATCAAAATTCCGAAATCAAAAATGACCGACGATCTGAGTTGGTTGGACTCGTCTGGTGTTGCCCCACCATTTGACTGATGGGACAGTTGACTTGGTTTGGTGTGAAGGAGAAGACTTCACCTTCTGACGGTTGACGGTGTCTCCTCGTCGTTCCTTCCTTCCCGACAGCGTGGAAGAATTGTAATTATTTAAAAAATTGCTCTTAAATTACTCAGGTCCGAATCTAAAATTTATCCGAGACCGAATTAAACGATGAAATTTTAAAGAAGGCAAGTGGAATTTTCTAGATTAACAAGGGAGGACGCGGGAATGGGTGTTGGAGAGGGGTGTGCGTGCGTGCGTGTGTGTGTGTGGCCCATTTTGTAATTTTCAACAGAGGAAATGTCACTCTTTTCCGTGGGATTTTCAAAAAATTATTAGGGAATATGGCGTTTTCATCCTTACTGACACGGGCTGCGGTCAGGTGAATGGACAGGTGGGACAGAGACAAAAAAGATCATCTCTTTCCTTTCCCTCTTCGTATCTCTCTCTCTCTCTCTCTCTCTCCTTCTCTTCCTGTAATGGAGTCAGCCCAGGTTGCTCTTTCTCTCTCCCGTCGAAAAGTCCATCTCAAAGCGGGATAATCTCTCTATTTCCACGACTAATCCCTGTATTAATTAGTTCTAAATTGTCTAATATCAGGTAGTGAAGGTGAAGTCGCAGGAGCGTCAGCTATGAAACCTAACTTTCACTCCCCCCCCCAAAAAAAAACTACCCCCGCCGTGGTTTGAGGACCTCTTGTCCTCGCCACCATCCCCCAGCCCAACTGAACTCAACCCAATCAACCCCCGACGACCAACCTTTTGCCTTTCCATTAATTCCATTAAAAGACGGCAAAGTTTTGATTAGACTTGCCCCGGTGATTTTCAAGTAAAACTTTTAAGTTTGGAAAGTTTTGTTTTTCCAGTTCTCCCGTGACACCTTTCTTCTTCGTGTTCTTCTTCTTTTTTTTTCATCTTTCATACTAATCCCGGGCCCCCGAAGTTGGCCACCGGAATTTCTGTTCTAAAAGAGCTTTTTTTTACCTCCCATTAATTTTACCGTGTAAAAATTTGAAGTCTTTAAGATTGGACTTGTAGCGATGTAGGGAAAGGTCGGGGTATGGTGGGTGAAGGGGTGAACTGAACTGGGAAAACTAGAGGAACTTAACCCCCCCATTATTCTATTAAGTTATTGTACTCCACTTAAGTTATGTTTTACAAGGAAATTTATGAAGCAAGAGCATTACAGTAAGGGCACCTAATTTTAACTTTCACTCTTAGATGTATGAAATATATTTTTATACGATATATTAATTAAATAACAGATGTAATATATATAAAAATAAATACACATAACAACATACTGCATTAATACTCCATGGGTACGTACGATTACTTAACTTATATACATGTTCACGTATTGTAAAGTATATTATTTTACTCTTCACAGGTGTATTATTAATTAGACTAATGTTAGCCAGACTACATAAGGTTAGTAGAAAGGTTAATCGTGGTGCACTCCATAAAGGTATAAAACCAAGTGAGACTATCTTTGTCTTCCGACAAAGTAATGCCTCAATGTGACGGTCGAAATCTCCTTCCTTCCCCATAAGTCGTACTTCCTAGTCTACTACAGCAAACCACAGCCCCTCAATAAATTTTTTGCTTCTACTTGTACGAATTTGTAGTTAAACAGACTGCAGGGACGTACGCACTTACTGTAATGTACAAATGAATAGGTACTTACCAATTTTGTGATATTTTGAGGAAGGAAGACGCGGTTGAGCAAACATGAATTCTCTTCACTTCCTTATGTATATTATAACTTACAGACGAGTTTTTGAATGTGTTACAGAAATCTACAGAAAGCTGGAGAAATGCTTTCTCTTACTACGCCCACATGGCTTCGTTTGTTTGCGTATACTATGTGTTCTGTATATATTCTGTACGATGCCGATCTCGATGACTGATTTCACGTCTTACATGATGGCCCTATCATTTTATAGAGAGGGAAAAATTCTGATACGATAATTAAAAGTCTAAGACGCGCTTAAACTCCTTACGATATTAAAACCGGAACGATAATTTCGCTCGAAGCGGAGAGGAACTCTCATTCTCCATCTCCGGCTCGAATCGCGGTAAAGCTAAACTTAAATTAATAAAAATAATCGTTACCAGGTATTGAATTATTAACACATTATGTGTGCTACTCCCAGTCGTAGACCGCGTCCGTTGGTTACTACAAACTACAATATATGCTACGCTTATACTATAACCTACATCTATAAATACAGTGCATTGTAAAAACTGAATATATTCTTGTAAATAATGTTTAATAATGTAATAAAGTAATATAAATAAATAATATAAATAAATAAAGAGTTCCCACGTTGTATTGTAGTTATTTAAGTTACATAGATATTTAAATATTTTTTAAATTTATTTATTTATAATAATTATTAAAATACATTTATCACAGATTCTAATTGGCTGTAAGCCTTGTGACAGAATTACAATACATTTGTTTAATAAATAAAAAGGAAAATATATATTTATATTATAGTTTATTTATAACAGTTATTTAATGCGGTTATTTGGAATGCGTACACGTTGTTCTCGCTAGTATAAATTACATATTATGTCAATGACATAAATTAGAGAGACATCGGAGAATAACGTAAAAAAACCTGGCTCGTGAATTTAATAATATATTAAATTCTATTTAATTCTGTACATTAAAAATTTAATTCTATATACACTGACGTAATATCTGATCACTAATGAGAACTTGATTTAAATTTAATAATTCACTATTTGTGTTTAGTGTATTTTTTCACAC
Organism: Polyplax serrata; assembly: GCA_037055365.1. Lineage (NCBI taxonomy): Eukaryota > Metazoa > Arthropoda > Insecta > Psocodea > Polyplacidae > Polyplax > Polyplax serrata. Next base: position 7,534,704 of record JAWJWE010000038.1, on the reverse strand, counting down.
ATGTTTTACATTAGTAAAAGAACATAAATAATTGTATTATTTTTAATATAATGAACTTAATACATTGTTTTATATATAAATGCGCATTGAATAGTTGTACTCCTTTGTACTCTCTCCATTGTACTCCACTGTATACACGATTCGTGTTGTGTGTATCGCTTAGTTCTGCGTGCAATTAACTTGAACAATCGTTTTGTGCGTATTCTTCATATTAAAATAAGAAATGTCACCCCCACCCTCTAAGAAACTTCGCCTGTCACGTGCGAAACTTACATTTGTCACGAGGGGAGAATGTTAATCAGATATACAGTAAATTATTACTTTTTACATTATTTGTGAGATTTTTAATACGTTAGGTGTAGTGAATGGTAGCCGATAATAAAGAGGGTAGAGGTTGAAATTTTTAAGGTTCGCAGGTTTCGTCTCCAGTCATTAACTGGACAACTGGACAACTGGACAACTTAGAGACTCGAGGTTTTTATCACATCCTCCCCGGTCACATTGTGACGAGACAATTTATTTTATTTTCTAAACGAGATGTCCCTTAAATTTACTTCGGCCGATTTCTTATTTGGTAGACCACGACGACTTGAACTACAAATGGCGGCGACCCTCCCCCTTCATTCCAAATTCTTTTTCTCCATTCAATTCACTCAGGAGATATTCCCTTTCCCGCAGAAGGAGAAGACTCCGCGGGTTGTCCCGCGACCAAGAGGAACTTGCGGCTCGGCCGAGTTAACAGTCCTTGAGTTTGGCAGAAACAAAACTTATTGGCCGGATAACCGTGTTACATGCCGGGATTAGTAGTAGTTTCGTTGTAGGGGAATGTAGTCGGATCGTGCCAGGAGAGAGAAAGACGGATGAACAACGGAGGAAACTCCGCCACATATTTCTGACGTCTTTGGTGGTTTTCCAGAAATTTCTTTCGTTCGATTTCGGTTAGGATGGGTACCACTTCTTCGGGATCTGAAATGGAAAATTGTCTGGGGGGGCATGGCGCAGAGGGAGAGAGAGGCGGCAGGGAGGAAGGCTTCGAAATGGAAAATTTATTTCCCCAAGCATAAACCTTAATTTAAAGTTCGGTCTTTGACTGGGAAGGTAATTCCGTTTCTCTGTTTCCCTCTAACTCCATTAAGTGAAGGATTCTGATTTTTAACGTTCGATTTCGTTTGAAAACCGTTTTAGAAACAATCCTTCCGGAAGTTGCTTATTTCGTACGATAATAAAAAGGAACAACTGCAAAATCGCATTAATAAACTCGGGTAAACAACCCGAATCCTCGTTTTTACTTCTTTCTCTCTCTCGTGGAACAAGACGAAGCGGTTGGTTTATTTTTTTGTTGCGGTCGTAGGAACTTTTATGAAAAAGGATCAGGTGGAATTTATTTACGTGGAACCGGGTGAAGCGTAGAACTTGATGGAACTTAGAAGAACAAGACTGTTGAAATGGGACGTGAGTCGAACGTCAAAGAAAGAACTTGTTGGGCGTACAGAAAGCCTGTTGGAACTGATACAGATAAACCGGAACTTTATTGAGTAATTTTTTTTTATATTAATTTTCAGATGGAGGCAACGGGAAGGAGAGCAACAGGTGGCGGACGGATGTCCTGCAGTTCGGTTTACGTGTCGACCGTCCAGAGATCAGCAGGTTTCCCGTGATCGTAGGGACGTAGAAATGTAATGGAAACCGCGGGAACAGTTGGGGAAGAAGTGAATCGCGAGTGAAAGTGCGTGGATGATGACCCGGGTGAGTTGGGGGTAACCATGCACCCATGTCTGCCAAGTCTCAAAGCCTCAGTTGCAAGTGCTGTTTTATTTGTAGTCGCGTGGGGGGTGAGTGCCCTCGCCGGACCCACCTACAGCTCCCGGATAGTCGAAACGAAATCGGGTCCCGTTCGAGGTATCATACTGACACTCAACTCGAATCATCTCGAACCCGTCGAAGTGTTTCGCGGGATACCGTACGCGGCACCCCCCACCCAAGAGAGAAGGTTCATGCCACCCGTGCCACCCGTACCTTGGACGGGCACCAGGCTGACGGACACGTTTCCCCCCGTGTGTCCCCAACGACTGCCGGACATCTCAAACAAGACGGTTGCTTTCATGAGCATGCCGCGGGGAAGGTACCTGCAGCTGCAGAAACTGGTGCCGCTGTTGCAGAACCAAAGCGAAGATTGCCTTTACCTCAACCTGTACGTACCTGGAAGCGGTAAGTTTCGCATAGGAAGTTTATTTTTTTCCCAGGGCTCATCGGCAACCTGTCGGTGGTCTGCCCACTTTGACCGGGGCGTCGCGTACGAAACTTTTCTTTTCCGCTCCTCGAGTCTCTCCAACCCAAAAACCGCGACTTTTTAGTGCGTGTTGTAGTTTTTTGGTCTCCCTCGATAGTTTCTTTCTATATTGTGACCACCATCTATTTTTTTTTTTTTTTTAACTTCGATCCATCAAGTCCGGAGACAGATGTTCCTTTGAGTATCGGTCGTCTGCGATTCTTTCGAGATCGATCACCTCTCCTGCCAGACCCGGGTACTTTGACCGATTTTTTTACTTCCTTCTTTTTTTTTTAATTCTTCCCTTTCGGTTTACACCCCCGTGGTTAATTCCTCAAGAAGTTTTCGTATTCGCAGCCGAGCATGATGAAATTGGCTTTGAGAAAACCAGAAGAATTAAAAAATGTTTCTCAGGGGATGCGGTTCACACTCGAGTTCTCTCCGATTCTCCATCATTTTTCCAGGATTCCCACCTTCTCCTGGTGTTTATGTGTGTATGTATTCTTCGTCCCCTCCCTACCACCGCTTCATCATTCCCTCAACTTTCCATCGTTTCGCCCTTTTTTCTATTTCGCTCTGTCTGGTTTATGAAAACCAAAATATAATGTTTTTTTTTTCCTGAGGGGCGACTGTAAGAAGTTAGACGGGCAGAAAACGTTTCTGTAGAATTTCTTGTGTCTCGCCCCCTCGAACCCTACATCCTCCAAAACAACCAGGTTCGTGTATCCTTTCACCGGGTGGTTGAATCTCGAGAGAAACTGAAATTTTGTTATTTGGTTTTCAGACGGAGAGAGAGAGAGAGAGAGAAGGAAAGCTCCGTCAAAAGAGCAAACAGTTCCATTGTTCGATGTCTGAGCTAATGCTTTTTATATTAAAACCTCACTTGTACAGCATGTTCCACAACTTTTACAGTTGACTTCCATCTTCTTAAACCCGACAAAAACGGCAGGGACGTGCCGTTTTGAATGCTGCGAGCTTTTGCCTAACGTCCGACCACAGAAACTCTTAAGAATTTCACCCGGAACGACGCCTCCAATCACGGGAAGGTGTACGGGACGAGTAGAAATTCGCCAAATTCTCTCCCTCGGGGGTGTTGGGGTGGGGTAGGGTGGCGGTGACTGAGCGAGAGGGGGGGAGAGAGCAGCAGGAAGGATAGTTGAAATGGACGTGGGTCAAAGGGCAACTATAAAATTATACCTGTCTTAGCTTTAAGTCTTAGCCGAGAAAGGAACTTTCACCACGTTGACGGTGAAAGGTTGCCCCCCAAAGAATTTTCCGATGTGAAACCGAACTCATTGGCCAATTGGGCGAATTCCAATGCCAAATTAATTTTTCTCGGTTGGGGGGGTCGAACCCCCCCCCACACGGCTGTCGTGCTTTGATTGGATCGCAAACAATATCTCTCGTGTGATTTATACGACAGAAGTTAAGGAGGGAGAACCTCACGCAATTTGGGTGAAGTTTCCAACAGCAAACCTCATCGTTACGGCAATAACGGTTTGTATTTTATTTTATATTATTATATTAACGTATATTATTTTTGTATATACGTTCACGAGTACTTCAGCGTAACATAAATCGAACTAAGGTTTCGAGTAATTTTGGCGTCGGACGTCAGAGGAGGTAAAGCTGATACAATTTTATTGGACTTATGCTCAACATTATATTTTCTGCACCGCCAGGCATATTCAAAGCTCGATATTTAATATGTCGATAGTAAAATTATATACTGAACAAAATTGCAAAGGTCTAATCTGAAATTTAGAGCTTAATAGTTTAGTATCACGTGACGTTTAATGTTATGGGACGCCCATTCGTTAGGTTTTAGCGATTTGTTATTATCATATTTTCTATTTCTGTTTATTTTATACTTATATATTACGTTACGCCGGTCTGGTGTGTGTGTGTGTGCTGTTTCGCCGTAGGTCTAAGTATAAATTGTGTACAGCGTCACGGAGATGTAACCCAAGAAGAAAATACGTTGATGTGAACGTTGTGGAAGTGAACGGGAGTGACGTCGAGTGGGAGCAAAATGGAGTCGAGTAAAAGTGGAAAATTAGAACACCCTCAAACGTGCAAAAGTAAATTATCCGTCTATACAAAAACGAGATTTTTCAATAGCATTCAGTACATACGGGGATTACCGTTTGCACTTTGCCGTTGACAAAAAAAAGAGCTCCGACAAACTCGTATAATTCACAACCCTTGAAAAGCTTTTCATTCCGGAAAACTGCTGTTTTCATGAGACGACATCCGATTTTCCGTTCGTTTTAGTTCGAGCGAAAGTATATACAATATAAAAATATATATATAAATACAGACTCGCGCGCATGGGAGAGAAGAAAAAATTAAAAGCAGAAAATTAAATTTGAATTGAGGCGAGAGGATCCCAAATCCTGTCAGGAAAAACCACCACCAGTCCTTTTTACTTTCTTTCCCTTTTCACATGGGAGGGTGAAGAGCGAGTGGGAAGTGGGTGAGGTGGGATGGATGGCTGCTGGTTACACTCGGCTAAAAGAACGGGACTAATAAACACAGGGACCAAAAACCTTTTTGGGAGTTAAAATCCTTCCAGGATAAGCCGTCTTTCTTTCTGATGGTCCACGGTTAAGTTGGTCGTTGCCCTGCTTTTGAGTTCTCTCGGAGTCTTTTCGTCTGCTTTTCCCCTTTGATGTCGGGAAACTTTCTGCGGAAGTGAAAGCACCCTGGGTTAAGTTGCCTGTGTGCTGGCTGCTTGATCGATTCACGAGTTGTACGTCCGGTAAACCGGAGTGGTGTGGTCGGTAATAAGTTCCAAAGGTTGTTCACTCCCAAAACCAGTACTGTGTGCTCCTCCAGGTCCTGAGACTCTTCCTGTACGAAAGGGTTAACCACCCCATTCGAAAGTAAGAGCTACAAGTATTGTATTGAAATATTTTATTAATATAAAGAGAGCTTAAGTGGACCAGACACTTCTCTTGTTATGTATATGTATGATGTGTATCATTTTACGCATTATGTTACGTATATGCTAATTTTATGTACTCTCAGTCCCATTACAGTATGGTCCACGCATTATATAATTTTTATTATATCTTTATTTCAATATTATATCTCATATTTCTAGTTATATATAAGTTATTAACTACAATTGTAATTTTATACTGTTTAAAATTTTGTCGGTTCTATTCCTTAGGGTTAAACTTGTTGAAAAATTTTATTTATTAATTGATTTTTAAACAATTTATTTATACAGATGAATTATATAAGTAAATTTTTATAAAATCAGAGTTACAAAAAAAGTATATACAACATTCTTACTTCTACAGAATGTTAAGACTTTTGAGTTAATTACCTTAAAATTAAATTAAATTATTAATTACCTCGCGAGAAGGAGACGCTTTCCTGTTTGTACAGCACGTCGTTTTACAATATGTAGTGTATATTGTATTTTGATATTTAAAATAACTTACCGTCACGCGGTACTACCCAACATTCGCCTGTGTAATAATTTTTTTAGTTTTTGAAATGCATTAAAACATAATTTTTCCTTCGGTTTATTACCCTTCCGAACCGTTACTCCCGTCTTTTTTATTACTTTTTTATTACCTTCTGATTAGAAACTTAAACTGACATTTTCGCACCGGTCCTCGCACCCTACCCTACCGCACTTGATGAGAGTCCCCGGGTGATTATTTTAGTTCCGTAGGAAACTAGAGCTTTCGTTTAATAGTAACGAACAGAGAAGCGCGTTTAATTTCTCAAATAGACTTGGAGGTAACCGTATAAGTGTTAATAACCAATAAAGCTGTAGCATTACTACTGCGTGCTGTCGGATGATAAAACGAAAGCTCAGGGAGCTACGTCTCAAGCCATGCGTGTGTGCGTGGGTAAGGGGGAAGTTTCATTACTCACAAATCCAATCTGCAGGCTGGTTCTCAAGACGGGGATTCCCCCAACGAGGAGAAGTATAAATCTAACATTAGAAGTCAATTAAACGTCCCATGTAATAAAAGAGCAGCTTTAATAAATCGCATTATGTATATATGTACGTGTGTATAATAAATGAAATAAATAGAATTGGAGTCTTAGCGATGGTCTACACCCTCAACAGCAAAAGACTAGCGCAGAAGAAATCCGACAGGAAAAATAGCGCGGGTAGCAAGGGACCCGTAACTCTTGTTTACGAAAATATTTTTTTTTTTACGGCTCTATGAGTTCTCTCCCTGGAACTCGTCCAAGAGGACCGAAACGTTTGGGTAGAAAACCGCAGAAAGTTCCGAGTGCCAATGACATCTTTGAGTGAGTAATTTGGGTGTTTCCTCCGCAGAAAAATTTAATTCGGAAAGGAGTTAAAGTGGTCGTTTTTTTGTTGTTACACCACCCTTGGGTTGGAGAGTAGCTAGTTAGTTCTAGGGTTCTTAGTTAGTGGAGGTAGTAATGATGCGGTGAGGAGCTCTGGCTTTAAAGAACTAGCCATTCTCACTACAGGACAGTTTCTTGTGTTTTTATATTGCGAACGCAAAGACAACTATGGTTTTGTATAATTTTCTAATATTATATTATAACAGGATTTTAATAATGAGTTCTGAATTCTACATAAGTAGACTTTTTATGTTTCTTGCGTTTAATTGTACCTGGAACAACGTCATGTACAACCAACTCTAACTAATGCTTCTGTCTTCCGTGTAAAAGTTCTTTGTGTCGTTCAGAAAGTGATACTGTATAACTTTTCCTTTTGTTTTATTATTTATATTAACTCATGTGGAACTTGTGTGTACAAGCGTAAATCAAGTTGCTGTACTTGTTCGCAGGTTAATATTGTATTATTGTAATTATAAGAGGTACTCGTATAGTGTCACCATTGTTTGTGTTACTACTTGGTTAACTTAACGTCTGCGTGTTGGTGTGATATGTTGTCTTCTGCTGTTGCCGAGACCAATAAAACACCCAAACTGTATGGATAGTTAGTTTAGTGAAGTCATCAAATCACTCGCTCCTCCACTAGTGACCAAGACCACTGTACGACATTTAACCACCGCTTTAAAGTGTTAAGACGTGACAATTCCTTACGCGCTACAACAGAAACTATATACACCACAGATATGGAACTTATGTACAAGAGACAGCAACGAACTAATAAAAAATGTAATTGTCTTTTGAATAAAACTGCAGTTGTCAGTACGCCGTTACATACCCAAGGGGATCGATAAATAGACACATAGGCAGACAGGAGAGATAAACACAACTTGGAAAAGAGTCAGTTTCACTTGACATTCCACGGTATCGGCGAAACGTGAGATTTTCCGTCATCTTTGTCACCTTTGACCCGTCCATTTTCACGGTCAAATGCCTGTGATACTTTTTACAAGTTCTCCGGAGGTGGGAAACCTCGTGGTGGTACATGATGAGGGGAAAGTTTTTAAGCATCACGCTTCATAAAATTGCAACGGGTAATAAATTCTGTTTATGCCAAAGTTTTATTACTCGAATTTCTACATTGTTTTTTTTTGGGGGGGTTTCTTGTTTTTCTTCTTCTCTTCATTCAATAAAACGATCATTCGGAGCTCTAATTGAAACTTAACAAGTGTTTTAATTGCCCTGCCGGGGAATGGGGTGAGCGTTGGGGGTTCTTGCAGCCACCGTTACCCTTATTTAAATTATTTACTTGACTTGCTGCTCCGATTTAAATTATTCCCGTTCACTTTCTGTTTATTTCCCATTTGAAACGTTTCAAAGCACGCACAACCGCCCACCGTTCGCCCCCTAAACACTACAGAAAGACCGCTTTGTTGTGCCTCGCAACCGTCCCCCCCACCCGAACGAAATTGTCACATTCAGATTTTCGGATTATATAAAATGCCTGTTTATACTGTAATTTATAATTCAGATGAAAGAATTTATTTGAGAGAGAATGACTTGGGCAACAGCACTGAGGGCTCGACGGGTTCGAGTCACCTGGTTGTAACGTAAACAGAAGTGTGGTGAATGTAACAAAACAAAAGCGGTAATAATATTATATTAATATTAATTTTTATATGACGAAAGGTTCAAAACTTACATGCACAACTTGTTAATAACAACTTCTTATAGTTAATATTTGAATTTTTATAATATAAGGATTTACTATGTGAATTGGATTCTACTTGGATTCTACGGCATTTAAAAACCGGTGTGTTTTGCTTGAAGTGTTTATTATTTTACGTTAACTACAAAAGTGGTGAAGTCAAAAATAATTAATAAAATTAGCCGGAGTCTGAGTATGAGAGCTGTGCAGCTGTGTATCAGTGGTAACTTCATCCGGAGCCTGGGAAACAACTTCGGTGCGACATCCACACAGTACAACAACCAACTCTGAGCACAGCATCTAAATCTGGCATTGGCGGCAATGTACCACCCCCCGTGAGTGGTACCTGCCACCCTGCGATCCCAGAGTCCCACACCGTCCCCCATGGTAGTACGAAGGAGAAGAAAACCCAAGGAATCGAAGGAACCTAAGAACTCCAGGCAACGAGGGCTGTGATTTTTCCTCCGCGGGAGAATTCACACTGGAGAGAGTTTTTTTTCCCGCAAATGGGGCTGGGCGTGGGGGTAGGTTTCTTACTTCACAAAAGGATTCTTTCCAAATTATTCTCTATTATTCTCTGAAAGGGAAAACTCGTTGAAAGACCCGCAATAAACCAGGTGAATTTTCCAAAAACAAAACAACCCCTTTCGCGTTCTTCAGACAATGGAGAAAAGAGGGATGGGTACCGGTGAAGAGGGGATGGGGGTGGAGGTGGGCATGTAGAAACAGTAAGGTTCAATTCGGAATTAATAGCTTAAAAATTAATCGTTAATAAATTTCTAACTGGCCCCCGTAATTCGCCCCGAAACTAAAATAACGTGACACTAAAAGAAAGTGAAGTTAATAACCCGGATATTTATGTACATAAATACGCCGTAATAAAACTATGTATGCCTGATTTTGAAGAAGCGGCAATGCTTATTATTTGTTGTTTATTAATTCTTATTATGGAAAACATAAACTTAATATTATTAATTTACATCCTCCAGTGTTTATATAAATATATATATATATAGAAAGGAAGGTGAATAAAAGAGAAAGTCTCCGGGGAAAGTTTGCCAGGTTCTCCACTTTCAAAAGCTCCGGGCGGGGATTAGGGGGTGGTTGTTAGGGGGAGGAAAGAAACCGAAAACTATTTTCTATAGTTTTTCACTATTATTTATCGGGCAGGGAGTCATTGTTCGCGGTTCGTCGCTCCTTCCCGCCATTCAATTGTTATTGTAATTGTTAGCAATTTTATATATAATAAATTTTTATTTAACTATTATTATTCGGCGTTTTCAAGACGCGTCCGCTCGTGTGCGTCTGCCATATTTTATTGTTCCCGATTTATTTATTTGGTTTCTTTGAACTTGTTCTCGGAGCCGAGTTCCCGGTCCTCCCAATTTATCACGTCTAATTAATGATCATTTCATTATTGCTTTCTTCCCGACCGGGACTCTTCCCCTATTTATTATTCTCTGTTTTATTTGATTTATCGTTTTCGGTAAGGAGGACTCGTCTTCCTCAGGCTGGCCCCGAGCCAGTTCGACTCCTGAATTACCGGGTTTTCCTTCCTTGAGAATTGTACCTTCGACCGTGGAATGATCAGCCGAGGGAAGAGTCACCTGTCCTGGACGTGACGTCACCAAATAATTTCGTATGTTGTCCTTGAGTTGTGGAGCGAATGAATGTAATCGACCGAACCTTAAGACGAAAACTATTACCGGGTACCCGGGTGGGCTCTGTTGGCAAGAATCGTGTGACAAGTAGGATAACATAAGTTATCAATAATTTTTAATAAGAAGAAAAGTAGAGTAGCATACATGTATAGAATTTATATCATTAATAAGTTGTTACTTGGGCGTTACTCACATTAGACTTTAACTTACCCATTTAATGAGCGGGTTTTGATTTTATATTATCGCTACCTATTCGTTTATTTTGTTATGTACAGTTATTAATTTGTATTGTTAGGTACGACACATATGGGGCTACTTCTGTTGAAATGTAAAATGAACGATGTGTAGTCTAAATAGCAGACAGTTATTAAGTTAATTAGGGGTCACTAAGTATTTCGGTTGAAACTGCTTACTACGGGAAGTAATAAATTAAATTTATCTAAGTTTCTCCTGGATTTCTATTTAAGTTCTCGCTTACACAGAAACCTAAAAATAACATAAAATAATGTAATTAACTTACTAAAAAGGTTCTTACATGGTTACGCAGAGAAGGGTGGTAACATCATCCCTTTGTCTTTTCTCGTGCTTTCAACTTGCTCAGAGGCAGACTATAAGTTGAGATACTAAAATTTAATATTATATGAGTACGATATTATGTAGGTATATGTCTTGTCATAAGTTACAGAATAAATAAGCAGATATTTACAGTATGGCTACAGAATTACATAAACGCGTTCACGAGCTACTCTGCGCGGGAGTAAAATTCGTGTCCAACTCCGCTCTGCAATGTCCGTATACAATCCTTGAATTTGTGGAATGTAGAAATAGTTAAAATTTTAACTGATTATGACCAGGAAAGTTGGTAGTTGTGACAGGTGACTAGTACAGGGCGTCACCTGGGCGAACATAAGGCGACGATACCGAACGGTTTAGCAGATATATTTTTTACAATAATTACAACGCGCTCCACTTGTTCTTTAATGAGTGTTTCCTCCTTTTCGATTTATTACAATCCAAACTTTGAAATTGCAATTAGAAGTTAAAGTTTCGAAAGTGTTTCTCATTACTATCTCTTTTTCCCCGAGCCGAAACTTAAGTATTTTGTTTTGATTCCGGTGGAAAAGTCTGGTCGCCCGAGAGCCCGAAAATCCGTTTAGAAACCTGCGGTGAAGTCGCAAGGGGAAAAACCTCGTCTACTTTTATTAAAAATTATACTCCGTATTTTACTTTGAAACGGAAGGGTTGAGCGAGTGAGTGGGGAGCGATGAAGAGACCTTGCGGAGGTTTGCGATTTATAATATATTTATATTATAAGAAAATATAGGGAAGTTGCGTCGGATTCTCGGTTGGTCTTCAGTGCCGGTCAGTCTCCCTGTTTTAGTGTGACAAATGAGAAAGTTTCACCACCACCACTACAGAGTTATTACATTTATATTATAGTAATATTACTGGAATTATATGTAATATAATGATATATTATGATTTATGTTAGTTTTCATATATTTTTGATAGAATTTTAGTTAAAATATTGTGTTCTTCTTGCGATCTTGCACATCTCTTCGTACAGAGATGCATTAGATACATTTTACAGATCTTGAAACATCTCGATATGTTTTTGTAATGGTTTCAATACTTCGTTTTCTTGTAATTTAGTAGAGATCTTGATGTATAAAATAATCAAAATTAAAAGATTTCAACAGAAGATTTCTGCGAGTCACTAACTTGTGGGGTGTAACTTCGGTGCACCGAAGTGTAAATTGTACCACAATTCTAACTAATCACCACAGATAGAAAGAAGGCGAAGCACTTCGCTCAGCTGGCAATTTGAAATTAATTTCAGTTTCGACCAGTGAAATTTCTCGACGATTTACCAAATCGGTCGTTTGCTAAAAGCTTTTGTGAATATTCTCAAAGGGCGTCAAGGAGGTCACCATTTTTCCAAGACTCGGACAGTGGAAAAACAATCGTAACAGTTAGGAAATCATTTCTACGGACACAGGAGCAGTTTACACGAAGCAGAAGAGCATTTTTTACCAATAATAATAATAATAATAATAATAAGTAATGAAACCTGTTGTGATCGTATACATTATAATAATACGAACAATAATAAAAATATGTTATTATTATTAAAATCAAAATAATATCGAATATGTCACAGTACCGTTTATATTATTGATATCGTATTAAATTAATGTAATATTTATATTATAATCGTAGGTACCATAACTCCTGAAACAAAATTAAATATATTTTTTACATTTCTATAAACGTTTGAATAAGGCGAATCAGTTAATAAATAAATAAATAACCAGCAAAAAAGACTGAATGCATAAAATAAGTAAATCCCCGAGTACAAGTCTTGGTAAAAGGAATAATACTCCTAAATGTCTGAAGCAATAGGTTAAACATATTACTTATTAATAAATAAAGGTTTTCATGTTTGTTGCCGGTAAAACAAAAGTAGTGAATAGTAAATAGTTCCGATGTTGTAAATAACGTTTTGGATTTTTTAATGGGATGTAACCGGACAAGTCGGTTCTTCTTCTTCTTGTTCTTCTTCTTTCCGCACCCTTCGTGATAAAAGAGAAAGCTGGAGAAATCCTACATATTTTTTTTAGGTTTCAAAGACTTTCTTTCATGATGGCGGCATAAATTATTAAACCCCTCAGATGGACGTCGCAGACACTTCTCAATTATTTAACGGTAATATCAGGGGCCACGTTTCCCACGAGCTCTCTCTCTCTCTCTCAGGACTTTTCGTATCGGTCGCAAAAAATTTATTTCTACACATCCTACTTCACCGCTACTCAGAAATACATAAATATGTACGAAAGGTAATGTACCGTGTAGGAGTTTTTCAGAAGGAGAGAAACATAAGTGGAAAATTTCACTACCCACCCCCGTCGAAAATTACTGTATAGGGAAATACAATGGTGTTACGTTTTCGAGTTCGGTACCATGTTACCGATATTGATATTATCGTTATATTATCGGTGGGATTACAATTCATTTTCGACAGAAAGAAAACACTCAAATCCGTGCTCTGTCAAACCACTCAAAAGACTTTAAGACCCGAATTTCCCTTTAGTCAAATAAGAAATGTTTTGAAGGTTTGGTTATTCATCATTACACGTTTGCGTGTTATTCTTTCGTCAACACTTTCTGCGTCGCCATTTCCTACGCAAAAGTTGGATGATCTAGGGATTCAGATAAACATTCCATTCATGGATAACGTGAATGTGTTTTTTGTCTTTTGTTACACTCTGTACAGGAAGACTATCTAATAGTGGTAAATGTATAAAACTAGCAACTGTCCAACTGCAGAACGAATGCTTCCGGCGGAATGAAAAAGTAGTAAAGTAGTACAGAAAGGGTAAGAAGAAAAAATACTACATTTATTCTAAATAATACGACATAATAATAGTTTTACTGTAACAGTTAACACCGATAACTAATAACGGGCCTTTTATTTGCTATAAGCCGTTGTGAAAGAATGTAGAATATATATATTAGTAGGGAAGTGTGCCAGGGACTTGGTTCAGTTCTGACATTAAAATTTTCTCACAGGAAATGAATTACATGGAACTTAATTAATGAAAAGAACGGTAACTTATACAATTTCCGTTCGGTGGCATTGTACCTGAGATCTCGGAGACGGGTTAGATCGGATTTATTCGAGGCTGATCTCACTTCCATTGATCATTCGACTCCGGTTGTTTCTGACAAGGGAAATTCCATTAAAATTATCACGGCACCGAATCAAATTCCCGCATTTCCTATTTACCATTAACGGCACGGTGTCATGGCGTCGCGTACGAACGAAACAGCCCCTTGTGTGTCTCACTGCCTTTATGTCACTGTCAGACCCGCTAAAAACTGCACGGAGTAGTCTCTCTGTTCTCCAACAGATTCGGCGTTGCCCATCCACCAAACCGATTTTCCCCCGGGTGTAACAAAAAAAAAGTTGTATCGATGATATTCCGGCTTCTTTTTCTCTTCACTCCAAGAAAATTGCATTCCAGTAAAATTAAGAGTGGGAGTTGAACATTCCGAAACCTTTGGACGGAGAGAAAAAGAAGAGAAATGTATAAAAAAAAAAAAAAAGAAAAAGAGGACCGTGACAAAAGGATACAGAAAACGTCTCCGCCATTTTCTTTTCCGTTAAAAGGCGGACGCAACAGAAAAAAAATGGAAGACAGATGTGGAAGCAGAATATTCCCGTTTTGGAGGAACACAAAAAAAATAAAATAAAATAAAACGAAATTTCTGAAAATTTGTAATTATGTTCTTTCCCATTTCTGAAACATTTATTTTATGATTTTCTTTCTGGCGAAACGTTTCCCTTAATTCCACTTCAGTTTTCATCCATCCGGGAAGTTTTCCGAGGGTTGGAGAATCGAATTATATTTATATTATTATACTATCTATTTCTATAGAGATGAAACTTCGGGTTAAGTGTATCTCTTATCTATGTGCTGGTTTCGCCACAGCCGCAGAGAAGTGTTTAAATTAATTTTTTTTTCACCCGTGAACGGTGCGATTTAACATCCGGCCAAGTACCGTAGGGATGTACCACAGGTGTTAGTATCATATTGTAATAGTATGATTAGAAAAATTATACGACTTGCGTAAATATATTGGATATTTTATGTATGCGAAAGCATCGGAAGTTTGTTACGCCGGATGGGCGATCTTTACTACTTCCGGTTTACCGCAAAAAATTATCTTATACATAAGTAATATATATAAATAGTAGGGTATGTTTTTTGATTATATATGCTGCGGAGTAGTTTTGCTAAACTCGTTAAACTGCTTATTAATATATTGTACATGTCGTGGGTTAACAGCCTTGGAACTACCCCTAATTCCTACATATTATTCATAATATATATTCAAATAAGGAAGTGGAAAAATATATGCTTCAATATTATTAATTTAAAGAGAGGGAAAAAGACCCCGAGGACTGTTCTACACATGGAAACACTAAAATTGTACTGTAAGATCTTTGTATAACTAGTTTGTTTTTCTTAGACTGTTGTAGCACAAACGGTCTCGTATACTATCAGATAATATGTTTGGTACATTTTAATATCTTACATAATATAATAATTTAAGAAGTTCATCGTTTTTGTAATATTTGTAACTAACGCAACGCGGTTGTTGGCTCCGATTTATACTGTAAAATTTTGTAGCTTCTAATCCGTTATTATTACATTTCTTATATAGCGATTTGCACGAAGAATTTCAGGGAATGTTTATATTAATCATAATATAAGTAATCCTCACATATAAGCATCGCATAACCATTCTCACTTTCTAAAGTTTTAGAGATGCCAAATTTGTACTACAATGTAGTTTTGCTTAAATAGCAGATGTAGGGTATCTATTCATCTACCGGATAGATTTTAATTAACGGCTCTGCCTCGGCTGGTGTCTAATAAAAATTTGGTTTTCAAGTTAAAAAAACTTTTTTTTCTTTTCGCACAAGTTGATACAAGACAAGTTTGATATCCAATTGCTAATTCTTATCAGTATGGATTGTATATAGTGGTCCAATAAGTTAGGATCAGTCATATTTCTAAGTTCATGTTTGTACGTAACTATACAGTTCATTCAGTCTTTTTCTCGAATTTACAAGGTCACGCTTGTCGGATGTATATTATTTTGTATATAAGAGAACATTAAGTTGCCATTTCCCTGAAGTGAATGACCTGACTGACACACCTTGACCTACGTGGATGGAAAGCCATCACTCCGCGAGTTATTTAGTTGACAAGAGAGAAATTTATCTTTGGCAAGGCGTCTTGGAAAAATTACTGAATGAGGCTCGTTATTGGGTTTGTCATTAGAAGCGACGCCAACACGAGGACCCAAGCTTTTCCACTTAAATATTTTGACTCGTCGAGCGGTTTGTCTTCTTCCACGACATTTTTACGCCGGGCCTCGACCGTCTCGCGTTTATTTTCTTTATTTTCTTTTTTTTTCTTGTTACCAAAAGGAAAAATAAAATACTCTTCACTCTGATTATGTTTCATTCTTGTTACCCTGAAATCTCCATTGAAGAGGAAAAGGTTTTCAAAAGGTCTTTCTTCAGACTTCACCGGAAAAAATAATTATATTATATTATTTTCATTTCAACGAGTTTTGCCTTGTATGGCGAATCATTATGAAAATTTTTCCTTTTACTTCGGCCCCCGGATTTTACAATCGGTAATGGAAACAAGTGAGTTAAGATTGAGGAAAAGTCATCAGGGAGAACGGGGAAAAATCGATTCCCCGTGGGAAAATGAATTATACGGAAACTATAAATATATCTATGTTTATTGTTGTTTCCCTTCGTACGAAGACTTGAATAAAATAAAAATCTTTAAGGTAAGGATTTTATAAGAGCTGCCCTTCACACGTTTGGATGGGGGGCGGTACTTGACGGTGGGGGAAACAAGATTCGAGCAGAAGTTACCTGCACCCGAATTTATGTACGTTAAGTTTGACAAATTTTATGCGATACTACAGAAAAGGGAGAAGTAATTAAATACATTCTCCAACAATAATCAATAAAACACTTTTGTTTACAAAACCGTTCAATACATTAATAATTTTCATTTATAAGTTTTCTGAGTTAGAATGAGATAGGAATGGATTCGAGAATGGAAACAGTAAGAAATAGTAATAATAATATAAACAATACAAACAACATAATGATGTATAAAAACTTTCTTAAACAAACTTATATAGAGCCATACATTTGTTCATTATTAACGTAATTAAGCAATATTAATACCAAAGTAATTAAGTAAGTAATAGTAAGAAATTTTACAAACATTAATAATAGTCTGACGAATAATATACTGTTTTATTTATAAAACCATTAAAGGCGTTATTAATTTACTTATACAGGTTTTTTATAAATAATAATAACCCCCAAATATTTTTATACATTTTTAAAAATCTTCAAGCAAATACAATACAATATTATATCTCCAAAAGAAAGTTATAGAGTGTTGTGTTGTATAACCAAAGTATAATTACAAAGTATATATAGTAGTAAGTATATTATAAGTATAATTAATTAATGCCATAACATAATTTGTATAATAATATTTAATGTACAATAAAAAATCTGCTTTAGGTGGCTACGTACCATCGACTTGTACTACGCACGTGTGGATGGCACGCGTGTTTTTAAATTATACGTAACTTCCTATGGAGACACTACAAGCACTCGTAAATAGTATAAAATAATATATTTCCATGGGAAATTACCATGAAGAATAGAACACAATCGAACAAGTTTGATGAAATTTTTTAATTATTAAATACTCTCTCAGAGAGGATGAAATGAAGAGAAAAAACTTACTTCTCGGAACCGCGTCTCTTCTTTGTACTCAATTTTAACTTTCACGGGTCGTAATATAATGTAATTGTAGAATAATATAAGTAGCCGTTTTGTGACACTTGAAACGGCAAAGGTCCCCGCCATTTTTGTTTCTGAATATTTCATTTTCAAAGTGCTCGGGAGGAGGTCACGTTGTATATAATTTAGTTTTATTACACGAGCAAAAAGTCACAGGATTTCGGTATAAATCACGCTTGAGGTCTCGTCTTCTAAATACACACCAACTTATAATTCCTGTTTAGAATGTAAACAAATCTCATCTTATAGAAGCCGTCAGGGCGTCCGCCCCACCCGTCGGATGCATATTTTATCGTCTACAACTGCGGTTTTGCAAACATTCAGGTTTGAATACGAATTATCCCTTTCTTCTTTTCTATTTCCGACTCGTGAACCAAGTCAAATGAATTATGTTCCCGAAGTACAAGGGAAAAAAAAGACCCAGGGACCCAGCATCTCACACAGCGTACTTTTGTTTATATATAAAAAAAACAGTTTCGTGCAGTTGCACTCGACGACTTGGCCAGAAATTATTTCATAAATTGCGTAAATAAGACAAGAATAAGTAAGAAGGCAGTAGAATAAACATTTTTTAAGTTTGTGACCCAAATCCCATTGATACGGTCCTATACAGTAAAAAAAAATTGCTCCCCTCCTTCGTATTTACTAACAATACTACCGACAAAGCTACTGAACAAAAGTCGGATTTTTTTATTTAGGAGAGAGGAGCTTTTATTCCAATTTTTTATTCTTTTATATTTTTCTACAACAACAACAACAACGCTGAGCCTCTGTTTTTGACTTATACTTTGTGTTTATTGTACCTTTTTGTGGGATTATATATATATATACGTTATATAAAAATAATATAATTATTTTCTTTTAATTTGGGAGTTACGGTGGACCGACTCGTAAAAATATGCGAAATGTGTTCGGTGTTTTTGCGAACGGATTAACCCTACCTCTGACTAGGGTTATTATAAATTTGGATATAAAGTATAAAAAATATAATATATATTAAAAGTATAAAACAATTCAGCTACAACCAGAAGATACTTATACTTTTGATTCTGGGTATGAGTTAAATTACTACCACTACTAATAATAATGGTAATAATATATTATTGGGTACTATATACGAATACACATTTAATGTACGTACCATATATTATAATAATATATATTATATTATTAGTTTCCTATTTATTAACTTCCTGATTAAATTAAGATATTATTTACACAACAGGACCGCAAGCATTGAGTTCATAATTCATTGGCTATCGTGTACACGATTGTATTTAATATATTTGGATGAATCAATGATTGGTATTATATATTATATATATTTATATTTACATTTATATATTTAGTTCATACACTGTTTACTGTATCTCTTATTCCCAAAACCGCAGTGTTTTCATGAATGAGAATCAATATACAAATTTCCGATTATGGTATGATACACAGAAGAAAAATATACATTGGATAAATTCGATTAAGTGAGAGTTATTAACGGTTATTTATTTACTTATTTATTTTTAGGAAATCGCGGCCTGGAAGCGCCCTACGCGGTCGTCGCATTTGTTCACGGAGAATCCTACGAATGGAACTCTGGAAACGGCTACGAAGGAAACGTCGTGGCCAGCTACGGCCACGTGATTTTTGTCACCATCAACTACCGGCTGGGAATTCTCGGTGAGTTTTTGCTACCATTCATTTACGTTATGTATTTCCTACATGTGTGAGGTTATTTATTTGCTAACTCGTATGTACTTGGGTACGAATGCAGTTGTCGAGCGTGTTGCCTGAAAAGGAAAAGTCATGGGTTCTACTTAGCGGACGACCTTGCGTAGGTGCAAGGCCTAACGGTGGCACATCGCAACAGTGTGAAATTCCGTCTTTTAACTTCAGTACATACATACATACATGTATAAACATATTGTATGTATATATACTGTAATGAGCGTGTCAGTAACTGGTTATGTTGTCAAGCTCAAGGTCACTCACAAAGGCAGGCACATATTTGGCTCCTTTCGGTGCGCAACATAAACCTCGTACCATTACCTATTATTAAAACATGTCAACTTTATTAATATAAATTTAGTTTATTAAAACATACAGAGTAAATATTGGGGGGCGACAACGGAACGGCCAAATAGCCAATAATATAAAATTATGTCAGTCATTTCTGCGCGTTTCCGCAATTGCCACGTAAATTGTCCGAAAGTTTGCTCTCGACTCCGCTAATAAAAATTTATTTAAACATAATAAAACATAACACGAACCGTAATAACATTTTATTGATGACAAAACGACTCTCCCACATAAATCAAAATCAAATAAGTAAAAATTGTCGACACGTTCCGCGACCAGTCAGAAAGTCACCAGTTCTTTTCGTTTCTTCTTGACAAAGGAGAGCGGTTGGAAAGTGACGGGATGTCGTGTCAGAGGTCAGAGACGAGGAACACAACTTTGTGCGAAGAAAGACAAAATAGACACAAAAATAGGAAATGAAGATTTATAATAGAGAAGATTACAACAAAACATGGCGGACAAGACGGAAAGGAGTAGAAGAAAGAAGTAAAAAGTTAAATTGCGGGGAACTCTGCGAAACTGCGACACACGTTTTTCAGTTTATTAAAACTATGTGGAGTTATTAATCTTGCACAGTACAAGAAATAGGTCAAAACTATAAGTTAGTTATTTATTTATATATTGAAGGGAAATTACATCCATGATTTATGGCGTGTAAAGTTGAGAAGAAAGAAGTTAAATATTTTTGCTTCACTCATCGCACATTACCTGTCATTAATAGGTTATTTACATAAATCGGAACATACTCGGCAGCTCTCAAGACCTGGTACATAACCTGAAAAAGTAGATGTAGAACTAACATAAAACCAAAGTTACTTTAAAGAAATTTACTTATACTGTACACCATACTGTATAATTATAATATACTTATACAATACTTATACTGAGAAATTTACAATTACTCTACTTATACTACTTACTTTAAAAGTTTTAATTTAAAGAAATATAAAATTGTTAATAAAATAATTACGTTGAATGTATAGTTTACGTATTTAATATTATGTATCAGCATTACAGGTTTACATGAGTTTAATAAAACGTACAGCTACTAACTACACCACTAAATAAACAGAAAACTAACTTTGTTGGTGAATAATACAACACGGTAACTATAAAAGTAACTATAAAAGTTTTATTAAGTTTAGTTATTAATTTATGTATTTCTATGTGTACAAATTATACAGCGCATGGAGCTACGTCTGCTGAATTATATTGATCTGCATAAACTGTACTAAAAGTATAGCCGATTAACAAAAATACGTGTAGTTCTCCAAGTTTGAGTTACATGATCTGCCCACTACACTACAACTCTTGATCATACATAACCCGGCACGTGATTTACTGAATAATTTACAAGTGTATAAGTCGAGGTAGTGACTCAAACAATGTAGTGACTGAAACAGCACGGGTTATTAAATAGAATTCCTAACTTGGTTGAGTACTTTCTTGTTGAGCGACTCACTACAACGATTCCTATGTAAAAACTCCTGAGAGGACAACGGAAACCTCTGGATAGCAAGGATTCTATGTGTTCGGCGAATCTGTTAGTGTTACGAAAAACTTTCAGGTTTTTTATTTTTTGGTTATGAAAAACAAAATAAGGATGAATATCACTCGGAGTCTAATTAGACTTCCGAAATCGGCAAGAATAAAAAGTTTTACATATTTATTTTTGTTTTTTCATGAATAATATTATTAAGGGTTTTGAACGAGATGAAAGATTTTAACCTTGACATACCTTAAATCCGAATTTATTAACTTAATTAATGTTTAATTGAAGAAAGGAACCTGAGCGTAATGAAAGTTCCTACTTTAACGGAAAGCTCCCTCCCTTTCTCTCCCTCTCTCTCTCTCTCTCTCTCTCTCTCTATCTGTCTCTGTATGTCTCTTTCTCTTAGGCATCTTCCAAGACTTGCAAAAGCTCGCAAACTTCCAGTTCAGCTAAGCGAGAAGTGCCGAATTCTGCCGGTTGAAAGCTGCGTTTTTAATATTTCCCCGGGGTACAGAAACCACCCTCGGTCATGTACCAACCTTATTAATTTTTTTCAAGCTTGAGGTTTTGGACAGTTAGAGCTGGGGCAGTCCTTCTCCTCGGTATTACAATCCTTCTGTTCAAACTGATCACAAAGTTGGAACTTCACTGCAAACGAAATAATATGTAATTATAAATTAGTTGCTTTATTTGATGCATTCATTTTAACACACCTCGCCGGATGATTTTAACTTTTCTAACAATGAGCTTGTGAAGGTGTCTACATAATTTTCAGTATAGCTGTAGTAAGTCAGTACAGGAGGATACTTCCTGTAGTTGTAGCGGAACACATTGTGGGCTCATACGTTAATGATAACCTAAATAAACAGGTTTTACGAACAGCCGACAGTATTATATTAAAAACACCCGCAACTCGGGTGACCACACAGTTTAATAAAATAGTTAAAAACTATTAATATAGAATAAATATTTTGTGTGTGCACGATTAATAATATTTATTACCTAATGACGTAGATATTAATTTAACGAATCATTCAATTTGAGGGTTAATGTTTTGACTTACTCATCAGAGACCTGAAACACTGCGAAAACCATTGAATTATATAATAATATATATATTACACGAGAAACTGAAAAAATTGAAATGTATAATTACATTAATACTACAAATTTTAGGGGTGGAATATGTAGATGAGAGATACGTGATGTAGCAATGAAAATTGTACATTTGTAAAAAATATGGAAATAAATATCAAACGGTTTTTTAAATGTATAAATAAATATTATAACATAACAAGACCTTTATGGATAAACTTGCTAGGCTTGTCTAGAAACTGGGTTTCATGGATGTACAAGAGAAATGTAGTAATGAAGGTCGAAGTTCGAAGTTCGAGGACAACCTTGTAAGGTAAACATTAGGAGGGTTAGGTAAGCGTTACATGAAAATGTATATAGGAAGTGACAGTAGAACTGATCTGATTGGAAACAAATATTAGAACTACAGAAGTAGAGGAATACAAGCTAAGAAGAGCCTACAAAAGAACTATTGGGTTATGTAAGGGATACGCAAACCTACAGAACAAGGGTTTTGGTATCGTTGGGTAGTATCGGGTAGTCAGCGAACGTGTGCCACCCTTAGGAACACTTCTTGGAGGCGACTCCTTTCAAAGTTGCGACAAAGCCTGCAGTCTGCGGGTCTTTCAAATTCAATATGTCGACGCTCTCCATCAGCGGGTTTTCTAAGGGTTTTTTTTCCTCTTTTTTTTTTCGTCAGCAGTAAAATCGATCAGTGGAGAAGTGACAAAGCGTTTCGGTCGAGGAATCAAAAGAATTTGTTCCGGGTTTCCTCGGAAAATGAAAGAAAAACAATTGAAAAGGAGCACCATGCTGTGGAAAAGGGACGACCTTAAAGCTTAAAAAAGCTTCTTCTGTCTCGCACTGGCAAAAAGCTCGGGTGAAATTTGTTTTTTTCTCAGTCGTCTCACGTTTTCAATTTTAATGTTCACTCCTTGAAAGCTTTTCTTTAAAATATTTTTTTTTTCTTCGTCGTTCCTATGCCACACAATCGATTTAATCCTCGCACCATGGGTGATGTAGTCGGCCGCAGAAACCAGAAGTCAATTCGACCGGAAGTCACGTGCAAAAAGGGTGCTTTCGACCTGCAGGACATCCGCGGAGTTTTTTACATGCATGTAGGGTGGTAGCCTTTGAAGAAGGGCCACAAGCGAGGAATGCAACAATAGTAGTTTTCGCAAGATGGACACCGATCGTAAGTCAAGTTGAAATAAACAGCGCACGATCTTCCTAGACGAAGAAAACAACGTGTGATTGTGAGGAAGGGTTCCCACTACAAAAAAAATAACGGAAGACTGGAGACAAGAAGAAGTTAGAGTAAAAAAAGGAGGACTCCATGGGGCAGTCGGAAGAGAACGGTCGAAACGAGAGGTCATACCTTGGTGTGCGGCTATTAATATAAAATATCTGAAAAAAATTATGGACTTGGAACAAACTTAACCCTTAGGGGTTAATCCTCCTCCAACGTACATAATGTACAACATACATACGGTAGAATGTAGTGTATATAAAGAATATACAATTTACTCCTCTTTTTACTATTCTCTTTACAAACTTCAAAATATTTCCCGAAGGAGTATAATTAGAAAAAACCAATTCTCAACAAGTTATTCTTGAGTTTTACAATAATATTCTAATACTAAAGCAGTAGTAATATAAATTTATATAATAATATTTCTGACGGTGGAAAGGAGCTCAGCTATTGTTCGAAAAATTAATTAATTAATTAAAGGTAATATACGGTGAAAAAGACTGCACCATACTTTCATTCTACACTGTAAAATATGTATTATATTAATACCTAAAAATTATATAATATCTACAAAAGCGCATGTTATTATAATATCTTTATTACCTGGTTTTGTTCTGTATATATTATAATCACATTATATATATTATAATTCTTTATATTTGTTCTGAGTAAATTGATGTTGTGAAGTCACGTCAACATAGTGCGGACTCTATTTTATATTAATACATAAATATAGGGAGCACGAGGCTTTTTAGTGCCCTGGTAACAATTATAGATGACGTGGGTTCACCTGTTCGGTACCTGAGAACAATTTCCACCAGAAGTATTCTTAAATAAGATTAATGGAGTAAAAAAATAATCCCCCTGGAAACTCAACTGGAAGGAAAGGTGCAATTAACCGTATTTTAATGAAAAACCAAATAGGTTTTAATTGATTTATTGGGACCCGAAGAAAAATTAATAAAAAAAAAAATGGCAGTAACCGCCTGACTCTTTTCTTTTTTTTATTGTTCTACGAACTTGAGTTGCGAACTTGTTTTGAACCGCAAACTACCGAAAAGTTATTACTTACTAATAATTAATTACTTATTAAAAACTAATTACCAGACGTGAATAATCGCGACCATGCTGAAACAACATCTTTAGAGAATTGCTCTATAATTTTGAATTTATTTCTTAATAATAGGTTGAATTATTTACTCTAGTGTTGCAACGACTTGTCGTTATTTATTACATTTATGTGTTTGCAAGTAATTAAGTAAACTCAAATAAAGTAACTTACATTAAAGACGCCGTGAGTTGTGTGTCTTATTCATGTACGTCCACCAAAATTTATTAGTACAGATTTATTATATATATAGCACTGCGAACGTTAGTATGAACCGTATTTAACTCATACAAGTTACATTTAATACTTTTGTAGTACAATATAATTATGTTAGAATTATTATTTAAATAATTTAATTCTTAGTGTCTGGCTTAACTATCACTACTTACCATTTTTAAACTATTTATTATTTATGTTATTGTAATTTATATTATTATTGTCTATTATTATAATTCTATTATTATTATTATTATTATTATTAATTATTTATATTAAATAAGTTCGGAGTTTCATCGCAGTTTATCACTAGCACCTCTAATTTAAAAAAATATACAAAATTAAGAATATACAACAGTATATTCTACACTATTCTACATACATTATATTCTATTATACTACAGTAGACATAAATTAATAATTTTTACTGAAGTAGAACACGTGAACAACCCCTGACATCGAGTTGTAACCAGTTTTTTATTTCACTACAACACCGGTTTTGTGATTTTTTGCGACGTACATAACTGCACATGAGAAACAGTCAACAATATATATATATATACATATTATAGGTGAAGAGGCTTTATGTAGACATTTAAAATTTGTTACAAGCAGAACCGGAACCGTACGATTTCAGCTTTTGCGATTTTTTTCCGAGCACAAGAATGAATTGGGCGAACGGTTGAAAAGGCTAAAAAAGGGTTCGCGAGCAAGGAAATAAGACTTATTTACCTGAAAGCTTAACTATTAATAATGAGTTCCTATTTATCAGGGTTTATACTTCCATGTTTTTCTCGTCTTTTAGACTGAAAACGAAGGGCCGTGTACCTCTAAACCCCAGAAAACTATTACATAGGATTGATATTTATTGTTTGAGGTAGTTTAGAGCCTTCGTAAAAAAATATGTACACCTGTTAGATGATAGAAAGTAGAGGTTTAGTAGTAGGACATCAGAAGTTAGGCTTCACTTTTGAGTGAACACTCTTCTTTTCGCTGTATACGTCACTCCTAAGTTCGTAGTATGCCTGGAGTAGGTGTTACGCAAATTGTGGTTATGTGAAAAGGATAGTAGAGGGTAAGACGGGATGAGTGACGTGTCACTAGTGGGCCAATAGTTTTAGTTTTACATCAGACAGAACTTTAATTTCCATCTGAAGTCCCAAGATGTTCGTTCCTCTCCCTCTCTCTCTCTCTCTCTCTCTCTGTATCCCGAACATGTCAGGTGATCCAAAGAATAAACCGGATATCTTTGGTGTGAGACTGACGTGTCAGCAGCCAGGTAGCTTACGATTTGGGGTTCCAACCGAATTCAGTCGCCGGCTAATCTCCCTCCTAGACCATCAAACTTTCTCTACAAAACTAGACTGTTGATTTCTCGTTTCGTGTTTTTTCCATCGTCACAAGACACCCGCAAAAATTACCTTCAAAATTTTTTTAACTACTACTACTTATTTAATACTACTTCCACGTGAGTCACACGAGACGTCGTACTCGAGTGCGAAAGAATTTTCGTACTCCTCAACAGATCCCACACAACAAACATAAGAAAACATAACTTCTAATGCACGGTGAGCCCTAGAGTGGTTATCTGTAGGTGAGAGTAATGGTAACTCTAACTCCTGCTCAACTTTCCCGGGAGTAACGCGAAGCAGATGGACTCGGACAGGGAACCGAAGCTAGTAAAGTAAACTTTGTCAGAGAACGGATGACGATGATTATGATGATGATGATGATGATGACGAAGTAAAAGGGGAGAAAGAGAGAGAGAGAGAGAGAGAGAGAGAAAAGCGACTGCGATAAGTAGTATTGACTTCTCATTATCTCTTGAAAAGTTTAAGGGACTCGAAAGATTAAGCTTTCAGTATCGGACCTTTAAAATATCGATTTCCCATTAACTTTTAATCTTGCCTCTTCGCAGCGATATTTTAAGAGAGAGAGAGAGAGACGGATGGATAGATAGACAGATAGATAGTTAGATAGATAGATAGAAGAGGAAGGATTCATTTAAAATACCTCAAATTTCAATTCGGCAATAAGTTGGACCCGGAATTTGAATTCTGATTTATGGGAAGCCTCTGGTAAATTCTTTGTCCGAGTGCTCTTTCGTAAATCACCCGTGTAGAAAAGCAATTGAGGTGACCCTGCGGTCCAATTGAACGAGCCAGGGTTTTAGGTTTTTCCCTAAATCCCTCGGCAAGAGATTTGACCCGAAGAATTTGAGAGTTTCCTGCTCATTTCGTACTCGGTATGCCAACCCCAACCCCCCCTCTCTCTCTAATTCTTTACGTTTAACATTAAATGAGAAAACCTATACCAAGAAACGGGTTTAAGGGTCGTGTGATTCTGCTGCCATGACAATATTCTTTTCCTCTCGAACGTTCTTATTTTTTTTTTTTGCCTTGTGAAAACCTCCACTTTCGAGCGGGCAATAAAACAGTTGGATGTCTCGGGACCGCGAAGAAAAGAATTTTGACTTTTCATAACTCGGCTTCATAACCCGCAGAAATCACTCGACCGAACGGCACACAAATACTAATGGGAAAGATGTTTTCTCTCGGGTTTTGTGCTTAACCGGAAGAGTACTTATTAAGCTCTTGAATTAAGGACTTATTGGAGTTGTTGGAAGGGTGGAAGATTTATAAGGAGAGCTTCGGAATGGCTGTAATAATACTTTGATTTTATTAAACGATAGATTCAATAGAAATGATTGCTTATGGAGTGATACCAGCCACATGGACTTTTATATATTTTTATATTTTGTTGTTTTGCAATTTCATACGTGAGCCGCAGTGGGAAAACTTAGAAAAGATCCCTCGCATGGTCTCATTAAAAATGAAGGTTTGTTAATTCTTCGTGGCTTTTTCATCTATTTAACCTCTTGTTTTTAAAATATATATTTATGTATAATTTTTTTAACACGGTTTGTAATCGGTCGTTTTTGGTGAAAGGTAATTTGGTGAAAGGTTGTACATAGACTTGTGATTTATGTAAGGGTTTTTAGCCCGGATTTAAATCATTCATTTGGTAACGTTTTGCTTAGTGGGTTTGTCCTGGGGTTAATTAACGAATTAACAGAACCACATATATATATATATATATATATATATATATTTCTCGCAAATTTTACCTTTTACTGTGTTAAAGGCTCGTGTCATAAGTTTTTTAATGGTTCGTGATGACTTGTAGAAGACCGTACGGAAGGTCGTACATCTGGAACTCTGTTTAAGGAAGTTCAGCATCAGCAAACATCAGTAATTTTGTTTGCAAGTAAATGCTGTACAGGAACAGTAGGAAAATATGACGCGTCGTGGATTGTGTGTAGTGTATATACTTTTTTTCAGAACTTTTTTATTACAAGACACTACAACGGCTAACGGTTCTCTGTATTGTCTTTACAGGTTTTCTACGGACTCGCACCGGTCCCGATCGACCAAATTTATCCGGGGGAAACCTCGGTGTTCAAGACATAGAATCCGCACTTGTTTGGGTGCAGAACAACATAGCCGCTTTCGGCGGTGATCCGAAACGTGTGACCCTGATAGGTCACGACACGGGAGCAGCGCTCGTCAATCTGTTACTCCTGAGTTCTTCGGCCAAGAACCTCTTCCACCGGGCCATCCTACTCAGCGGAAGCATTCTGAGTCCGTGGGCGCTCGTTCAACAGCCCAACAGCCTGCGAGAAATGGTCGCGAACCAAATGGGATGTTCGTCCGAGCCGAACGAGGACATCGCGCCATGTCTGCGTAAGAAAACGGTCGCGGAGTTACTGAGCATCGATTTCGAGCCGCCGAGGTTCCTGCCACGTTTCGGACCGTCCTTACCGCCGGACGGAAGCACGGTGGATCCGGAGAATGCAATGGAACATGCCAGCGAGGCCTTCATAACGCGAGAACTGGTGCTCGGTGCCGCCACGACGGAAAGTTACCTGGACTTCAACGCCGCGGACATACAGTACGGTTTCGAGGAGGACCAAAGGAACCGAGTTCTGAGAACTTATATAAGAAACGCATATATATATCATCTCAACGAGATATTCTCGGCCGTACGTAACGAGTACACGGACTGGGACAAGCCCATTCTCCATCCCATCAACATACGGGACTCCACCCTGGAGGCTCTGAGCGACGGGCACACGGTCAGTCCCCTGGTGCGGGTCGGGTACCTGCACGCGAGACGAGGCGCCAAGACGTACTTTTTTCACTTTGGCTACCAGTCAAAGGAGACGGACTATCCCCAGGTAACAAAAGCAGAAGGTAAAAACAAAAGTAGAAATGACCTGGAAAATGTCAGGTGATGAATGACGAGGCCGCTCCCTCGCCGTGTTCTCTAAACTAAACGGATTATGGGAACTTCGCTGTCGTTTCCACGTGAACATAAGCCCGTCGAATTAGTTCCGTTAAGTCATTGCGTTCACCTGTACATTCTGCACAATTTCGACACTCCAATCACAATAAATTTCACAACTTTATCTGAGAACGCAGGAGGAGACAGGCGAGGAGCGACAAGGTACCTTTTCGGGGGCGGAGGGAGGTTATTCCACTCAACACGGTCCAAACGAACGAAACACGTGTGTGTCTGTGTGTGTGTTTGTGTCTCACCCTCTCTGACCCCAAAGTTTCACCCCCGCCATATTTAGACTGTTGTTCTTTTTGTTTCAATTTAAAAGATTTCGACTGTTCAGAAGTCACAAGAAAGCTTTTCGACATAATTTTTTTCCTTCTTTCGACGGGAACAAAAGCTCCGTAGGAAATTACATTTTTGTCACCGAACGATAGCAAAGGGAAACGAATTCTGTCTCCCGCTCCCGTTCGTATCTTAAACCCGGCCAAAGAAAAGATGAAGAAGCCGTGAATGAGCCGTGGGAAGTACCCGACAGGTTCGCGTACACGCTTACCTACGGAAAAACCATGCACCCAAAGCAAAGCAGACCCCACTGAAGGAACCGTTCGAGAAACGGGGGCTCTTGGGGGATGATGGGCAAACACGTACAAGTCCTTCAGCGATTCCACTTCTCCAGAAAATAATTCTATTGATGAAATAGAACGGAAGAACAGTCGAAAACTGCACGGGAGAGAATACAACGGTTAACGGGAATGAAGAAGACGGGAGGGAAGACAATGCGGATGCGATTCAACTTCTTCTTCATCTCCCTTAAATACCACTTAGGGCGGCCATGTTGATACTTTAAAATGTTAATTAAACCCGACGATTCGTGCAAGATGTTTCCCAGTGTGTATATACAAAGCCATCAGACACAAAGAGAGCAGCGAACTGGTAACTACAGTCTAGACGAGGGAAACACTTGGTTTTCATGTTCCTTGATTTCCCTGTATAAATATACATATACATATACAGTAAGAAGAGCGAATCGGACGGACGGACGGCGGGCGGGGTTGTTGGACAATGCTCGATTTCCACACATACCTCCTTTGGGGGGAAATACAGACGTTTCACCTGGTACACACAACTCGTGAATAACAAAAGGGTTGACCGCCCATTTCTGTTTCGATGAAGTTTCGAACCTCCCCTTCCTTTTAAAAAGGGCAATAAAAACGAACGTGTGTAGTCAGTTGCCGTGGAGTAATGGCCGCGATTAATAATTTTAATCTGTTTAACCTGGATTTTAATTAAAAGTTTCTTGCTTCGGTGTGGGGTAGGTCACCTGTCGACGGGGTACAAGAATCATTACACCGACACCCCGGGAGGAGTTGATCAATTTCCTACTTTTTACGCACACACACACACACAGGGGAAACAACTCTCGAGTTTTCCATTTGTGGACGGCCTGTGTGACGTTCCTGAGTAGGAAATTTCCGTTTAATTGCACGTGTTTCGAAGGTGGTTTTTTCGGAAACCGGAAACGGTTGAAATCCGTTCGCCGGCCGGAACGACGATGGCTCCGTTCGAATTTTTAGGGTTGAAATTTACGAGTCGACCACAACGGAAGGAAACACTTCTTTTAGCAAAACTTGCTTTTAGTGTCTTTAGCAAAGCCTTTAAAAACTACAGGAGAAAGAGATGGGAAGCGGTGGGGAGGAGGAGAAGGAGAAGGAGGAGGGAGGGTGGGAGAAAGTTCGTCCTGCTGAACTTTTTCCTATTTGAATGGTTTTAGTAGTCAATTTTTTACGACTCCGAATCGTATTATTTGGCATTAAATAGGCCTCTCTCGTTTATGTATATGTATTTATGTATATTGATCCACTCTTGCGTGATGGTCCTGTCTTTGCCTGGCGTAATAGTTTCCTCTGTAAGTTTTGGGGACGAATAAAACCGGTGCTCGGAATTAAAGGTGAAATTTTAGTTCGCTTGAGGTGTGAATTTATTATTAAAATGTCCACGTGGGACGATCGGACTTATCGACGCAGGACCTTTAAGTGGGAGAACACACACACACAGATGCAAAATAAACGTGCAGGGTAACAGAATTTTAACGGGTAATAATAGCAAATTGAAAAACGACAAGTACAAAAATAGAAAATTACAATGTACAAAAATTAAACGGGGGTTGTTTTTTCTTAAATGCTAAAAATAAGTTGAGGTACTGTAAACAAATAACTAACGGAACAACTTGGTGATTGTAATTTCAGTTCAGTAAATTATATGTGACGTAATTTACAATTTTTTACATAAATATTAGCATAGGTGCGTGTAACATCTCACATATGTTTACATACATTTATTATGTAAATATTATTAGAGTAGTTATGGGTTACTTCTGGTTTCACGAAACTCATAACTTCCACATAACTTATTAAAACAGTTAAAAAAAATAAATGTAGTTAATTCCGTCTGTTGGTTCGCTTTTTAGGGTGACTTTGAATTGAGTCATTTACTTCGTTCACCTCTCTGTTTATAAAAGACAGTTCTCCTCTCCAAATGTTACATTCCTCTCTTAAATAGATGAGAGTCGTTAGAAGGTCGGGTAATAAATAGGAGTAACAGAATTTTCGATAGAAATCTACTGGTTAAGAACCCAGGCAAAAATGTACACAAAATAGTAGCAGTAGGGTTGATTTCAAATACAGGGGCGAGTAACAGAGACGTACAGAAATTGACAGGCGTTCTCCCCGCATACAGTCGGTGCTGGGTGTTGGCGTAAGTGGGTTCGAAAAAGGGTAATTTGCATATTCGCGACACGTTTGAAAATCGAGTGCACACTCCGGTGGTGACTGTATTGAGATATATACAGTCAGGGATAAGCGATGAAACGTAACTGTCGACTAAACGACTCCCGCAGTCTGTGGAAAAGGGGAAAGTGTCAAAAATCGTTTCGTCCTAATGGAAATCCTCGGTGTGGTGTCTTCTGATAGAGCGCATCGGGGGTGGTGACTCGGAAGGAATCGAATTCTTTCCCGGCGGAGAGCAAAAGAAAACAAAAAAGGCAACGAAAGAGCTCGGGAGTAAGTAAACAAATCTGAGAGCCAGCAAAAGACTTGATGTTTTCCTTATGTATATGTATGGGGAAAAAAAACAGAGGAAAATGGCGGAAGCAAAAGAGATTATGGAAGATCAACGAGGGCCAGTGCAGGAAAAAGACTTGGATGAAATGTTCTTGACTTGATTTATTCGTCTGTTATAAATCACTAAGAGAGTCACTCGAGGACTCTTTTATTTCCACCGCGTTCGAACTGTTTTCCTTGCACTCAACCCGTGTATACGTACTGTACACAAACTTATACATTCGACTGTTGGGTGCTGCTAGGTAACCAACACGGATGGTGTGAAGTGCACGGGGTCCCACCCCGACTTCTCGACCTGTACGTGGACGCTTATTATTAAATATGCCGTATATAATTCTACATACAGAGCAGTGATGTAATGTATAAGATAATGTCTAAGACAGATAATGTATATGTAGCATCGTTTTGCTTTCCGTTATTTCCTGTATATTGCAGTTGCCGAGCCTCTTGTACTACCTTGTACCCGAAACCAGCCTAATGTTAATCATATTATTATTGCTACACTAGCAAAATTAGATAAAATTACTTTACACATGAAGTTATGTATAAAATATACAGTTGATGAGTCAAGAACATTACCGAAAAAGTTTAGGTACACATTTAAAGGTTGAAACTCTAAACTCAAACACTACGGTAAAGTAACCCTTGTCAGTTAACAGTTGACTCATAACAAGCCAATTGGAAGTAGTTTACAAAGTGAATTAATATATTCAAATTGTAGTATATTTTACATTAATACATATTTATGTAAATAGGAAGCCAAAAAGATTTACGGTACTTCGTATTTCTACGTAATAATGTCTTGGTAGGAAGTTTCCATTTACAACACTTACCCTTACAGTACAAGTATTTGTATTTTGTTATTCTGGCACGTATTAATGTAAGTGTACGTACAAAACTAAAAAAAACGTAACTGAACTGTGTTGAGTAACTTAGTTTCTTACACATGATTCTACACTTTTATATATTGCAATTCCACGTTTAACCATCCAGGAGTAGTTTTCGGTAGTCAGAAACGGAACTATCCAACTGAGATGCCAAGACTCCTCTCAGTTATTAACCCACCCAATTCCCTCGTGTGAAGGTGTCAGGTGTGGGAGGTGAACTTTCATTCAAGTCAACCTCTGTGGCTGAAGATTTCCTCTGGGCGAGCGGGTGACGGTGGGGTAGGCAGGTAGACAGGTAGAAACGAGAGCTTTCATCTCAATCAATTACGACCCCGTTTTACGACAGATTTGCACCTCTGCAGATGCACTCCCGTCATCCGAAACTATCGTTAAACTATTTTCACGGCTGGGTAGCTGATTCCTGCAGAACGCGTCGAGTCAACTCATTGAACCGTTCAAATCTCGTCGGAATTGTTCACGAGGGAAAATTGTTAAATAAGAGATGGGCAAGAGGGGAGTGAAAGTCGGTGGTGGGGGTGGCGGTTGAAGAGAAAGTTTTTATCGGTCATAATTTATTAGCCACCTTATCAAATTTGGTTTTTCCACGGGGGCGAAGAACACGACGGGAGTTCGATAGTTTGACGACCGGTGAGCCCGTCGAGTCCCGTGAAAAAACACGTGTTCTCCAGACCTCTACCAGACCTCTACCAGAAGTCTGACAGAAACATCGTCGACTCCAAGTTTATGCCGGTCGTAAAACTAAAGAGATTAAATGAGCGATCGACACGACTGGACGCGGATCTGTTGCCATAATTTATGTATCGGGCTGATCGTCGGAATCGACCCGGGACCCGGGGTCCAAGGTATTTCGGTGACCCAACTGGACCCAGGTCACTCCCACTCTCCCCGCCGAGTTCATTTCAAAATGGTTCCCGGTCTATTCGTCCCCTAGGAACGGTAAACACGGCTCGTACGAGAATTTTTGCAAAAAAAAAAAGAATATTTTTTTTTCCCGGTGAAATACGTTAAATAAATAATGTAGGAGTTTGGTCCTCGTGACCGAACGGTATCGATCGGATGGATTAATATATTGATACCTGTCCCCGTCCGAAAAAAAAAATTAACAATCGATTGTTTACACACGTAACTTATTAATTAATAAAATTCAATGTATCGTTCTAGGTTTTTTTTTTATAACCAGTCGGGCGACCTGTGTTGTGTTATACATAAATTGTTGCTTTCTGTGTTATTATTAAGAATCTTACCACAAATTGTGCGCAAAAAGAACACGCTTAATACGTCGAATAAATAAAATTTTGTGCACCTCGAACTTTTTGGGCTGTCAAACATCAAAGTAGCGGATAACAAAATTTTTGCTATTGTATTGTACATAATACATAATATTTATGTACGTAATGACACAGAGACAAAAAGTTGATAAAAATATATCGTAACTTTTGCACTACCAAACGCTAGTGGAAATACTACAATATACAGATGGAATTGAACTTATCATATTAATATAAATAAAGTAAATAATATAATGTAATAATTAATATAAATAAAGGAAAACTGAAATATTATATAATAATCATTTATGTGGTTACAAGTAACATCTTAAAAATTAAGTCATTCCAGTGCAACCACTCTAATTACAAATTAACCACAACTCGTGTATGTAGTAAATTATGTAATATTCTGCAATCGTTTCTATTAATGTAAAGCCGCTATAATTAATAATGCTATTACTATAAGATTCTATTAATAAAGGGAAGACCTTGTGACGTGTATAGTAAATTGCGTGTGGACAATTTGCATGAGAAGTGCAAGAGCACACGAGGTTGTTTTACAAAAACACTTATTTAAATTTATTACCAAAACTATTTACATAATAAGTGTTTAATAGCCCTGTTTAACGACAAATTAACGAACGTTAAGAATATTAAACGGTTTAACTCAGTTTGGAATGGTTGCGCAGAGCACCTCGTTCTCACGTTAGGCGTCAATAAAAACGCACATTAAAAGAAAATTATGTACATAAACGAGAGTGTCCGTGTAAATTAAAAGGGGAAACAGCAGACATATTTTTGTCCGAACTGGTGAACTATGTATAGGTCCGTTCCGAGGTTCGTTACGCTGAAGACAATTTTTGTTTCTTGCAGAGATTGGGAAGTGTCAGAGGAGAGTCCATCATCTACCTCCTGGGTCTGCCGCTCGTCGAGGGACACCCGTTTTTCCTGCAGAATTTCACGAAGCAAGACGTCACCGTGACCGAAGCCGTGCTTAATTATTTTACAAATTTCGCAAAAACCGGGTGAGTTGTCTGAAGTACAAATCCAACTGTTTCACAACCACAACCAACGGGTACACACGAGTGACGAAAGCCGACAACAGGGGAATACCGTGTAACTTCCCTTGCATTACAGTGTAATGGCGTACGACTACAATCTACGACAATGGAAGTCAATAAATACCGCTCTTACACGTCAACATTTTTACGGAAATGTCCTCGTGGTACCCGTCACTTCTGGCAGAGGACTGCCACCACCGACGTGACCGGAGTCGTTAAGTACCGTACAGTAAAATTCCTATATAGTAAAACGATTTTAATGAAGATGTTTCCTCCTTTCAAGTCCCATTTTCTAGGCACATATACATCTATCAAGCATACATGTAGGTAGTACAAATACATACATGGTGCGCATATACACAAATACATAAATAGTTATGAAAGTCGTTTGCTGAAATCACTTCCCTCCGTTGGAGCGACTGCTCTACTCTTAAAACTCTTAAAAGGCGTAGTGCAGTCCCCCCAATTTTTTTTTGGAAAGAACCTTAAAACTTTTCAGGTTCAACAGGAAAATATATTTTTTTCATGGATGAGTGAAAATTGTTTTCTCTTTGAAAATTTCACTCGGAAGATGCGTCGAATATACGACTTTTCCCCTTTTGTATTCATCGTCCCGTGGACGTTTTACTTTTTCTTCCCTTGCCATGATTTTACTTTTTCTCGCCCTTGTCTGTCTGTCTTTCTCTCTCTCTCTCTCTCTCTTCCCTTTCTTGAAGAAGTAACATTTCATTTCTGGGCGCCGAAACATGACTACTAATAAACGATAAAACGTTTACCTCGTTCACGGTACATTTCACTGATTTCCGATTTACGCGAAAAACCGAATAGAAAGATAAGATACATAAAATATTTAGTCTGGTGGGAAATTTATGTTTCCCCGTCAGACGACACCGTTCTCCGCTCTTCTTCTGTCACTGCTTGATTGTCTTGATTTTTGCCTACAACTTCGTCAAAAAAAGTGTTCAATTGCCTGTGCTGTCGTCTTAACTTAACTCGACGGTACTTCTCTCCTGTATTCCGTGTGCAATGTGCCGGGTTACTCTTCTTTGGTGTACATTATATGCCTGTATACAAATTTCCCGTGCTCTTAAGATGTACTTCTCAGTTACGTACAGTATTTATGGCCGGTTGTGGGTCTTTCATAGTACACACTAGAGTTGTATTTTTCTTACAGTTGGAATTGGTGCGACACTTTCAACCCCAGTGAGTGTCATAAATAAGTATAATGTATACATATATTATTCATTATACTATTAAGCCTCTACTACTCTCAATTCATGGACCACGAAAAATTAAAGGTAGTTAGGACTGGGAAGTTCAACTCTTCAATTCTTCCTTTGCGTGACGACAACATAATGTATATATAATGTTTGTTTAATGTACAGAATATTTATATTGTTGAAAAAGAAAAAAAAATTGTATACGAATTGTAGAAACAATTTATAGAGTTTTGATCATTCACTGACTTAAACCACTGCGAAGGGTTGCAACAGGTTTTAACAACTTAAAAATAAGTTCTAAAATTGTCTAAGAGTGTATAATTAATTACAGTTAGTTTCGGTGTTAGTTTAGCAGACAGTTACCAGTTTTCCCAGTAGTTCTATACGAGGAGTTTACATGGGGGGACGTACGTTCTCAAACCATTTGGATGTTACGGTATTATTACCCTAACATTTAAGTTAACATATTTTCTTTACAGGAATCCAAACGAGCCTAGAAATCAAATGATTGTCGACTACAGCAGTTCAAAAGAGAAGCCAAAGTACCGAGGAATCACCTGGGAGTCGTACGAAGTTCAGAGTCAGCAGTATCTGAGTATAAGTGAGTATAGTTATACACATTTTTAAAGTGTATACACTTATAATAATTCATATTATAAGTACTGAAGTACAAATTCCAACTTCCGCACAAGACTTCCGTCAGGTGTAACTGTAGGTCCAGTATGTTTATTAAGTTTGTATACTTATACTGAATCTTACAGCAGAGTGTATACAGGTTCCAACTAGGCATGAGTCCTCCTTTGGGGTAAGATTATATATACGAAGTGAAAAAACGCGTGTAACGCTTTCAAACAAACAAAAAAACAGTCCAACCCCAAAAAAGATTTACTCCAGCTGGTGCTTTTGATTTTCACACCATCAAATTTCGACGTTCCAGTGACAGACTGTGTTCCCAGACATTTTAAATCGCGGGGGAGGAGACCTTCTTTTTCACTTGGGTACCATGTGCGTGGCGTGCGGGACCATTTTGGAAAAAGAAACTCACTGAATATTCAACGGTCCGACGTGAATTTTTGATTCGTTCGAGAATTTCCAGACAGGCAGGGGGTGAACCGTACCTTTCCAATACATCAGTTGGAATATACTGAATTATATACTTATACTGAATTGTTCCGAAGGTATTGTTCACGACGCAACGT
Organism: Polyplax serrata; assembly: GCA_037055365.1. Lineage (NCBI taxonomy): Eukaryota > Metazoa > Arthropoda > Insecta > Psocodea > Polyplacidae > Polyplax > Polyplax serrata. The sequence continues at coordinate 7,496,980 of JAWJWE010000038.1, read as the reverse complement.
CTCTCAGTCTTCTACCTGCCTGTGTGTCGCCCTACGTACGCTCGCTACCCATCCACTCAACATCTACACGCAGGTGTACTGTACGGTGCCATACAGTCGAATCGCTGCGCGGTTGTGCTCAGACGGGGTCGGCCGTGCGATCGCCTCACCCCCACGTCTCAATTAAAAGGGTGTATAATAAAACGTGACACTTCACCCAAATTTTGGTCGAAATAAAACCTTGTAATTTGACGATGTGCAAAATGTCGGCGCTGGTGCAAATTCCTCGGTGTCGCGTTACTATAAAACGAAGCCGAGGTTATTGCGTTGACAGATGTGCGACAGGAAGAGTCGGGTGAAAAATAGCAGGGGCACGACCGACACTGGTAAATTTCATTTATCATCGCACCACAATTGTATTGCCCCCCGGTTTTGACGTTTCGTGAGTTCTTCGCCCTCCGGTCAATTTCCCATCGCTCTTTTTCTATTAATTGACTATTAATTAACCAGTAGAAACGTTTGAGTCCACGGTATTTCTAACTTCTGCCAGACAAAACTGTCCGTTTGTCGGTTGTCGCAAAACAAAACTGTTTCAATTAATTAAATTGTAAATGTAGGAAATTTCCACAAGTGTTGCATACTTATTTTTATTTTAAGTACCTATTATTTTTTTTATCATAAGTATTGCAATACAGTAATTATATTTTATATTACTGTATTATAATACAGATTTAATTGTTTAATAGTATAGAAGTTTAGTTTTTATTTGTAAATTTCAAAAAAGTTTATTTCAAGCTCACAAATGAATAGTTTTTATCACTTTCTACCTGACTTATTCTTGCAGTTTGGATATTTATTAGAGTGGCTAGTGATGTACTGTTATTTGTAGTTTCTTGTAGTTGAAAAACGATCAAAACTGCGAGTGTACAAAAATTCTAGTGTTCAACCCAAACGGTGCACTTACAAAAAATAAGAACCGTGAACCTCACTATATTTTCGTATACAGTAAGCTCTGGAACTACTTTTATTACAGCAAATTGTCATCAAACGTTAGATTTTCGTGTACAGTAACTTCTGGGAGGCAATTAAAGCTTTAGTAGGGTGGCTCTCACCGAGGAAGTTCCTGTACATCACGAACTCGGCGGGAAGGGGTGCCTTTTTGACAGCTGCTATTTGCATTTTCAAGTGCAACAGTTTCGGACGTGAAACCGGCGAGCCAGAGAAGGGGTGAGGCTGATCGGGGAGGCTTGGGCAACATTTACAAATCATTTTTCAGTTGAACGATTCGAAACAACAGTTGAAATAAATCACAGTCCCAAAGAGAGAGAGAGAGAGAGAGAGAGAGAGATGATCGTTAGTCAGAAAGAAACGGAACCCGAAACCGTTAGGAAAAAAAGAAAGATGGCGACTGCTTTTCATTACCCCCCCGCTCTGACGGCTAATGGCCAGCACCCTGAAAGAAACGAATCGTCCATAAATCCTATGAATTATGAAGTTTAAAAGCTCCGTAACTGGAGTCGGTAAAAAAAAAAATTTCAATAAAACGTTCAAATGGAAAAGTAATTTTCACCTGGGGGTAATAACCGTAATGACACTAGTTGAGAAAGTAGTGAAATGAAGAATCGATAAGTCTGGAGTCGGGGGATGGACCCGTACAGGTTGCCCTGTGCCTCGTCCACAGGTACCCCAACCTCTTGACCGGAGAGAAATTCCAACGGAACTCGCCGCTTATTTATGGCCGTGCTTTTAATGCGAGCTTTCAGGCTTGAAACTGCAAAAAGCTTTTAATATAAGTCTTTAAATATTAATTGTCGACATTGCCGATTGCGTTTGCTTCCATTTTTTTTTTAGGGTTTTACTCCTAGGGATGGAGGCAAAAACGTTAAAAAGGCGCGTGGCACGTCACAGCACCACACACACACACGGATGGTGTGTGGTGAACCTGTGAGGTCTAAGTGCTCCTGGAACTTTTACTGTACAGATATTCCAGTACACAGAAACTTATGTACAACTCGTATGGGTTGTAACTAAAACCGCACGGATATTTGAGTGTTCGACAACAATAAATAAATAATTAATGTTTTCTGCAATGGTCCGGTCGTGGCAGCAGCACTTCCTGTTGAGTTTGGTTTTTCATTTAGAAAGTTCTAAATGGTCGCCAAAGTTGAGTTTGTACTCAATGTATTTTACGCTGAACGCATAAAAATAAAATTCAAAGCTCCGCGCATCAATAAAAAAAGGAGAAGACGTGTCCAAATCATAAAGTATTATTTAATTAAATAAAATAGTGTTCACGTAAATTACAGTAATTTACTGAAATAATATCACGCACGAGGATTTGTGTCTACCTTTAGTTACGTTTTGAATTTATTCGAGGGATGCAGTTGAAATACATAACTCGCTGTTACTTTATTATCGCGTTTAATAAGTTTCGTGTAAAACAAAGTTTCCTTCCGAGTATGTGCGGAGTGACAAGTTTGCCTTGTTGCCGTGGGTAAATTCACCCAAAAAAGGGGAAAATTCTTATGATTAAACCGTCTTCCACTTTGTGAACACGTCAAATTAATTTTTAAAATCTTCGCTTCTTGTTTTCCTACGGTGTCTAATAATTTTTTCTATGTACATAATGTAACGGACTGCCTGGAACGGAATGTCGTTGACCATGTGTTTTCATTCTCTCTCTCTCTCTCTCTCTCTCTCTCTCTGTATCTGCTTGCCCATCTCTCCCAATTTCTGACCCTCGTAATTGTACTGCTACGTAGCTGTACTCTTTCAACCTATCTATTATTTTAAGGAAATGATTTTGCCGTGGCCCTGACCCCTGTCAAGAAGGAAGACAATTCCGCTTCCTAAGTACTCGGACCGCGGCGGTTTACACTTGAGAGATGTCTGGCCACCACACGCGAGAGACAAATTTCAAGGTGAAGTTCTCTGGCATTGTCCAAATAGCCCTGTTTAATATTCATATAAACTACGCATCATTTCTTTTGTCGATTTATTTAAATAAAAACGTACGTAGAACGCGACGAACATTTTTGGCGATCGTCACGGCAACCACCCAACAACCCCCAGGCCGATCAATCATCCCTTCGAATTTACCACGGGAGAAGTTCCGAAGTTCCCCAAAAAAAAAGTGTCTTCTCTCACGGCATTGCACTCCTGTCGTAGTCCCGCGTAGTTGCCACTGGCAAAAACCGACGGGTCAACGTGTCCCACTAAATTTTTGCTGGGATTAAAGTCCACCGGGTCCGAGTGTTTCTTTTTTTTTGTTGTGTCACACACACACACACACACACAAACACATGAAATTGTCTGAACTTTGCCACGAAATATCGCCGCAATAAAATGTTTTAATCGTTCTAAAAGTAGATACAAAACCCTGGAAGTGGGATAACTTCGAGGATGTCATTAGTCCGAAGTTCCGGAAGTTAAAATTACCTCAGGCCGGAAGTTAGACGTAACAGTCCAATTAAACCTGTACGAGTGTGCTTTGAATATGAAAATTTATTAGGATACTACCGTTGTACACGGTATTTATGTAAATAATGTAACGACGACGGAAGAGGAAAACTGTCGGACCCGGGAACGCTGTATACAGTGTGTGTTGCGACCTTGAAATTATACTTATGTAATTAACAAGCTTTGTAGTGCAGAGACGGTTGAGGTTACGAGTCAAGACAGCCCGAAATTTTAACTGCCGGGGAGCGTGCTGGGATTTTAGACAGGTTACAGTTCACCGTCACTTCCTCGAGTTAACGCTTCACATCTTTTATTTTCAAATTTTTCATACTGTACGTGTGACGTTTTCTTACTTAGTTTCATCTCGAACGAATCCCCCGCCCTTTCCCGATAGCACCGTCAGATGCTTTACACTTGACAGATTTCCCTTAACTCGAATTTTATATACAGTTCGAGTTAGGAGACCTGTCGCACATGCGACTGTGACCAATCGTCAACTGTACGGCTAGAATGGTAGCAGCGTAGACATCATCCGCACAGCCTTACGGTAGAGTGAATATTTCTTCTCCGACACAATACATTTCCGCCGAAATTGAATTGTACAGGCTCTACACATAAAATTAACAACATTTTTTTCCTAACTTTTTTCGACATTTTGAAAACGGCGAGGAAGAAAAAAAAAACGGGGAGAGAGACAGAATTACAAAGACGCTTCTTTTCTCCACCACTTCGCCAGCTTTTATTCTTTTCCGTTGTCGGACGTCATCTTCGTTTTTCCCGCAAATTCGAATATTTAATGGAAATAAGGAGCGGATAGATACAGATAGACAGAAGAAAACGGGGAGGTGTGTGTGTGTGTGTGTGTGTGGTGTGCGTCAGCAGAAGGAAAGCAGCAACAAAAAAAAAAGGGTCGGAATTGAAATAAAGTGTGATTTTTCTGTTACGCCCAAGTTTTCGGTTCTTATGAAAATCTTCGGAACGGGAGCAAAGAAGATGGACGACAGCAAAGGAAGTAGAAGTCAGGAAAATCTCTGTCCGATTCCAGATGTTCTAAAATAAACGTCGGACTGCAGCACAACTGACTCCCTCGCCGGCCTCGTCAGAGTTCCGTGACTCCCCGCAAATCTCGGCCGGGTTCTCCCCGTTACTTTTCCCGGTCGAATCTCTGCGTTTGCGTCTCGCAATTTTTTCTCCATTCTCCTTCTTTCCGACAGCAAAAAAAAAAGAAACGAAAGAAAAATCGGGCGATCTCGTTGATGCTGACCACTCGTTAGAGATCGTTACTTTATTGCTTGACGTGTACGCCGTAGGTAAAAAAAAATAAAACTTCACTCCGTAATGACGTTGTTTGGCAGCACATGGTTGTTTTATGTTCGACAGGAACATTCGGGGCTGGTTCGACCCGATTGTAGTGTGCTCTTGTAGTGTGGGGAAGAAATGAGAAATGCTTTTTACCGACTACTTCCAGGAATGTGTTTTGTTGTAAATTGTCTCAGTTAGACCGTTTTGTTACTTGAGCGGATCCATGGCAGGAGGAGTTACAACCAGTTGAAACTTGTACACACGCAACTATTTCGATTTGGAGTATATACAGTTCAATGTACATCTCAACAGACTTAGTCTTAGGTTCTTCGTATGTAACATAAGTGTGTAAATAGTAAGTGACGATTTCTGTACATTCCGTACAGACCATTGTGTTCACATTCCAGGTTTAGTCAGGTCTTTACTTCTTTAACAACTGATGTTCCTTTTTTTGTTTTTTTAACCTTGCTACTCTGTAAAATTCATAAACTATACTTCTCGAAATGGGTCTGTGTAGGACTACATAAATATGTTTGGTGTTGAATTTTACGTTAAATTTATGTTATAGTGTGGACGTTCAATTTATTGTTGCAGCTTTCAAACCCCGAATGAAAAGTCATTACCGGGGACACAAAATGGCGATCTGGCTAAACCTGATACCTCAGCTTCATCAGCCGGGAGACGAAGACGTCAGCATGAGACACCACCACTTTCACGAGAGAGCAGACAAATACTACCAGGGAGTGGTACAGCCCGAGTCGTTCACCCGGCCCTCCCCTCGGTACCTGCCCGCGAACCCCCAAACTCAGTTGACCACTTTAGAAGACTGTCCTCCGGGTGCCACGGAAATGACTCCGAAAAGCGAAGAAGAATGGGACACGGAAACGACGGCAGATGACGACGAAGTTGGAATTCTACAGAGACTGGCCGACAGCGGATACCACAGCTACGCTGCAGCACTCGGAGTTACAGTTGGAGTTGGGTGCTTGCTGTTGTTACTCAACTTGCTCATCTTTGCCGGTACCGTCCTCCACTCCACGGCTGAACTCCCATCAGGGGTGACACCAACCTAAACGTCTCTTCTCTTGTAGGAATCTACTACCAGAGAGGAAAGAATAAAAAAAGACGGGCAAGAGATCGACAATACAATTCGGATGCGCTCTCCGAGTCCGGCTGTGAGATGTCACAGTGTCCGTCAGAGTCGACAGGAGCTCACGTCATCAAACTGCAGGAACCTCCACCTTGCTACAACGCAGCCACGAGAATAAATCTGGTGCCCAACTCTCTGCCACCGACCAAACAGAAGGAACCTCCCGTCCCACCAACGAGAACCTCAAGCAACGTTAAGAAACGAGTTCAAATTCAGGAAATATCCGTCTAGGACTTCTACAAGAGGTAAGTTGACTAGGTGAGACATAAAACACGTGAAAAAGAAATAAATACAACCATCCTACGGTTTTCCACAGTTTTTCAAAAATCAGTGTTTTCCCTATTATTTCCGAAAGTTCAACTACAAAATGAACTTCCGTCCTAAATAAAATAGTAATTTCGGAGATCTGTTAGTAAAAACAAAGTAGTCGTCGTGGCGGTCGGTCCTTTCGCAGCAATCTTTTCTCTTTCTCTCTTTATGGCGGCAATAAAAAAAACGCAGCTCATGAAATATGGTCAGATCAGGGAAAGATGAAGAAGAGAAGAAAAAAAAACGGCCTCCGAAAAAGTAAACCCGGAGAAAACTTTGTCTATTGTGCGAGGTCTTCGGAGATAAAAAAAAGTAAAACCTAGGAAACCGTTAAAGAAGAAATTCGCACAATGGAAGTTTCGGGCTCGAGTGAAAAAAAATTCCAGCCAGTGGAAATTTTCATTCTTCTCTCAAATCGGAGTCTCTCCGAGAGAGCTTTAAAGCTCTAAATGAAGGGAAGTACCCGTCGGAGATTTGAAATTGGTTTCGAGTCCGCCAAAATTCGAACGTGTAATTAGGCGGATCGATGACGTCGTCATGGTAACGGTGGAAAGGAAAACACAACAAACCGTGGACGACGTTTAGGTCGGAGTTATGAACAACGAAAAGAAGCTTAAAATACTACTTATCGGACCGGTTTCGGTGAGTTGACGGACTAGACGACAGGGGTGTTGTCCAACTATTCATAGACGACGGAAGAATTTATCTAGGAACTATCACCTAAAGCCGAATAATCCAATCTTCCTAACCCAATTGACCGGTACGAACTCACCAGCAGGTGTCTGTGTCTGTCCTGTGTCTGCCTAAGTGTTTCCGTTGTTGTAGTCTTTTTTGTTTCTCTTTCTATTTGCAGACTGGAAAAACTACGATAGCCAATTTTTTGTCGGATTCGAACGAGAATTCAACGGGGGACAATCGTCCCACCAAAGGAGTCAGAATACTTGAATTTGTCGTTCAGGGAGTGAAAACGAAGGGCATCTACCAAAGAAGCGTCGACGTTGAGCTATGGGACTGCAGCGGAGACAACAGGTAAATTAAGTCGTATCTATTGGTGGTGGTGGTATCTATTAGTAGTTGTAGTGGAGGTGGTGGTAGCAACACAAGAAATTGTGCTGCTCTGAGTAGTACTCAAGTGTTGTACCTAGGGGCGGGTTTTCACTTCCCACTGATGAATTTTTATTGTTTTGTTGTGGGAAGGAGAAGCAGTAGGTACTTGGTGACTTCAGGACTACACTATTCTACACGATGTGATGAGCTTGCAAATGAAGCAGCCCGTCAGAAATTATATAGTTTTGTGTACTTATTTCTTATTCTGGGGATGTCCAAACTTTGAGAAGAATATGACTATTTTATTATATAGGAATTCCCTCGTATTTTTCGGTACTCATTCTACAATCGAACAAAACCGACTTATTCTGTTACAACTTCGCGTACACTGTGGTGTGGTGACGTCGTTGCAACAACGAGTATGTATTTACCTGAGGAAGGTCTTGAAGTGTGGTCGTTCCTTATTAGTTCGACCACATGTCGTTTCATTGCGGTCAGGTACTCACGTAGACCCGGTCTTCTGGCACGAACGACTCCAATTAAGAAGTTTTGCTATATCGTCCGATCTTAAATTCCAATTTTTCTAGACTTGAAGAATGTTTGGACGTTGTATAAGCAAGCCGATGAGTACTACACAGTACAGTAGCAACCAACCAGTCCAAGTTCAATTATTAGTTTTCATGAATTATTTTCGATACTTAAGGAAAACATCACAACATCTACTCTTGAGCCAATGCATACTTTAAGTATCAAACAGCAAAAGTATTGTATTCCTCAGAAGAATCCAAACTGTGGAAGTAACGGCAACTTGAGACGCGAAGTCCAAGTTCGTACTCCATACATTGACGTGATCATCAACGTGATTAATAATAAATATTATTATTATTTATTTCATCTGAAAGACTTCGGGCACTCTGCCAGGCTACTCGTATAAAATCCTAATATTTTATTGGCATAACAATAGAAACAATATAATGGCGGAGTGAAGTTGGAACACTTCAAGTAGGAGACGTCTTAAAGAAGAATCGTGAAATATCACGGCATAGGAACATGAATAGAAGTTATGAAAACGGATGATGCACCTTACGCTGCTCGAAATTATGAATCATTCGTTAGATTCTTCGTACGAATTATATACTTTTTTTAGTATATAGGGAAGGAACATGTAGTTTTATTTTATGACGATTTCATTCAAATTCTCGGTTCAATAGTCGCTGCATAGGGAGTTGAGTAACACGGAAAGTACTTTTTGCAGAGTTATGAAATATTTTCTTTCGTGTTAGAGCAGACCAAACCTGTACCTGAGCCGAATTTGCTCGGGTGTTAAGCACGCTGTGGTCAACAACAAGAGGAGTAAATTGAGTTTGGGTGAATTGTATTAACATTCGATTGATTTGCTTCACGATGTTCAACCACTCGAACGCAACTCAATGCCACAAGTCGTAGACGGTTGCCTCACGACCGATTTTCCCGTTCCCAAAGTAATTTTCACAACTCGGAGTACCTGGCCGTAGGTTTTACAGATTGCTCCCTGCTCGGGGGACCGTGTCGTAAACGACGTCGGCTCTTGAGGTTTCCCCTCTGCAACCACACGACAGGGCAGACACGCTACATTTCTACTCGTCCCCTCTCCCGGCCATACCCGCCGGGGACCACCGCACAAGGTTGCCACTACACCTGGAGTTGTGCCTGGAGTATGCCTACTGGAGTTTGTGCTGTCCTTTCAGGTACGAGACGTGCTGGCCGGCTATGCAGCACGCGGCCAACGGCATTGTTTTCGTATACAGCGAAGCTTCCAACCAACAGAGATCCGCCCTGAACAAGTTGTACAACTATTTCGTAGAGGAGGCTCGCTTTCCCGACAACTGTTGCTTCATAGTTAAGAATCAGTTGAGTGACGAGGAGGGTGGACGTTTCGCAGAGAATCCTCTCCCCAATTTAAATCACGCCGTCGTCAATCTGGAGGTGAAGGGTGCCGAATTCAAAAAGAGTTTCAGTTCCTTTCTCTCGGCCGTCGTGAAATCAGGTTCATAGACCTTTCGGTTATGTACATACCTGTTTGTAAAATAAATAAATATTTTTTATGTACCACAAATAAAAGGTTTTCCATTTAATCATAAACAAATCGGACAAGCGCAAGTACCCGGCCCTATTCAAATGAATTTGTTTGTGTTTTATTAAATTTTTTATCAATATTCATAAATACAGAAATCGTGAAAATACTAATAAAAATAGAGAAAAAATACAAATAAATAGTAAATAAAGAAACCATAGCTTGGCATAAAATAAATAACCATAAAATAAATAACTTTAGTTTCGTAGTGACAGAACAGGACGAATACAGAACTATTGATGCCCGCGATGACTGTCAACGACCAAAAGGGGTCTATTAATTTTCTTTTTTTTTACATTCTTATGTACATAACCTGAAACCTTCGATGGTCTTCGACAAGGAGGAATCCGTGGACACGAGACGACCAACGTCCATCATCGACGCAAACAGTTGCATTCGAATTTGAACGACCTTACGTTCGTCCGCCAATTTGTCCGGACTGTTCTCCTAGAAATAGTTGGTTTTTTTTGTTCTTTGTCTTTTCTTTTTTCGTCTATCCGGAATTCTTTCAGTCGCAATTTAACGGAGGAATTTAATGGGAGGAAAACTACCGCAGGCGATGCATGGAATACGGATTAAGGGCTTGTTGACGAGTGAATTGGTTCTCCTTCTTCTTCTTCTTCTTCTATTTTTTCACCGCCATTGGAAATCATCCAAAAGAGATCGTCACTCTTCGCTCTAACGACTTATGTAACGCTTTTATGTCGTTCAAATAGACACGGATTTGTAACTATTATAGAAAATCAGGTGTTGGCACGGTTTTCACGGATTAAATAACCCGGCGAGCACTTTCCCGGTCGAGACTCCGAACCGTCCGAGCTGTTCCCCCAAGTACAACAATGGCGGAGTAGACCATATATTACGTAGCGTGTGAATTCGGTGTAGGTAACTGGAGAAAAAATGTCCGTCACGTGCTGGAAATAGTAAATAGTAAAGACGTCAAACGGCGGTGGACGTAACAAAGTCTTTTAGTAGTACCTCTTGCTTTTGTACTTTTGCTGCTGACATCACTACCCGACAAAAGAAGTTAATAAATATTCCAAACCTACTCGGAATTAATATATTCTTATTGTTTTTTTAGTCATTACTTATTAATAATAAATAATACATTAAAAGGTAAGTTAATACGTCAATTGGTTTTACTGGTGGTGGTCGAACTTATGTATAAGTCTCCTTTGGTTCCCTCTTGGGGCTCCAACATTATTTCAAGTGACCAGTTCACGTCGGTTCCGGGCTTGACATATTTTGGGAGTCGATACGAGTCGGTAAACAAAAAAAAGTGAATCGATAAGAGGTCACTCAACTTTGACGAAATTATTTCGTTGGATTGTATTCTCACTAACGGGAGAGTGTCCCGGGATGTGCCGCAACGATGGATGATATTGTGGCCGTGGCAGCAACCGTTTCGTGTAGGAAAGCGAGTTGCGATGACCCGTTGATGACCCGTGAGGCATCACAAGAGACTAACGGTTCCCCTCAACGTCAAAATTGGTACTAATGAGACGTGATGTGTCCAATTAAAAGTGGTGTGACGCAATCGGAGGAAGCAATCGTAGGTTGCACTTGAGCCTGCAAGAACCGAGACAACACCCCGAGTAACAAGTACCGAGGGTAACCGAGTAACACCTAGAGTTACTCACCGGGACAGTACTAGTAACACGTGTCAGTAATTTCAACTATCCCGCTATATAACTTTTCCCTTATTAAGTTAAATCCTTAAATAAATAAATAAAATACTCGGAGGATACTCAGGACAAAGAACGTAAGTAGACACTTGATATTACTCACATTTTAACTTGTCTTTATTTATCGATCATAATATAATAGTACAAACCTAAAATCATAATATACACAATACAAAATACTTTATGGAATTAATAACTCCAAATAGAGCACTTATTAAAATTTTATGTAAGAGAAGTTGTCGATTAAGCCTCATGTTGAAAACTTAAAATTAGTTACTAATTTCTATCTATTGGTTAACCATTTTTCAGTTTCAGTACCAGCGGTTTGTAGTAGCCAATTCATTGATTTTTTTTCTATTTTTTTTTTCAGTCATAGTTCATCTCATCGACCAGCGCCAAGTGACATTCAATTTCGATAGTTTTCCCAGAACTTTCCGATTACCATAACCCGTATTCAAATATCTGTCCCGAATAAACCGTTCAAGTTATCAATTATTAAGTTCAATCAAGTAGTGCATAAAAATCGCGGGTGACATCATGACTCCGACATAGTTAATTCGTTTCGCGGACCAGAATTAGAGTACGACACATGTACATAACCCATAAATGAGTCGGGGCTCTCTGTCAGTCGTATTACTCCGTCTCGTCATCACCCGCGGGAGAACAACGAAAGAAATTAACTGAAACTTTTGTTTACAATCAATATGTTAACTCACAGATTGATTTATCAGAGTTGTCTAACATGCTACGTGCCGCATGGCACTAATTAAAAAAAAAAGTTCTCAGAACTACTGATTAAACCTCTGACGTAGACGAATAAGTCGCTACTACTGCTACCGTTAGTTCCGGCCTGTCTGTGGTCCTCTAGAACAAAGCCACGACTCAAACCCTACAAAGTACCAGGTGTACATTATCTTCCCTATACAACGCAATTAGGTAGTTAATGATGTCGACCTAAATGACATTTTTTGAATTCCTCCTGCTCCTTAAACGATCGCAAACAACTATTAATACAATAAATAATAACATAGGCCGGACAAATGCGACAGGAATGATAGTACCTGGTACCACCACCCATGCCAATACCCTTACAGGTACTGAGTACTCCAAGTACAAGCAGAAGGGAACGGTAATTCGACTCGATCGTCACACCGCACGAAAATAAATCGATCAGATGTTACGAAATCGATCGATCGATCGATCGATCGTCGGGTTATGTCATTCGAACAAATCGTTTCGTGAATTTACACGCGTTTGATGATGGGCCATACAACGCGAAACAATAACCCATGATAACAAATAGAACATTGCGCGATTCGTGTTGATCGAGTCAGGTTTTCACGATCATAGAGAGAGAGAGAGAGAGAGAGAGAGACGTTTAACAGACCAGTTTAGTCCAGGACGTTCATCTGTTCATAACTCGTTTCTTACGGGTCTAGTGCTCGGAGAACGAGACTCGCGCGCCGATAAATCGAATATCGAACCCCGATCAATACTTATTGGAAACGGTTGCCGAAAAAAAAAAGAATCGGATCGACGGGATATTTCCGATCGGAGAGCGTGAGACATGAGACCGAGTTCGGCACGAGGGAATTCCGACATTATTTCTGGTACGTAGTTTTGTGTTGTGACAATCTGTCGAAACCGGAAATAGATGACTCGCTCCCGGACCGGTGTCAATTTGATTAGTTTCCGAAAAAAGTGGCGGGAACCGATTTTTAAATTACCTCGTTCATATGTTATTCTATTGATTTATTATTTATTGACTTTATGATGGAGTGTTGGGTGGGTGGGTGCGTGCATGAGTGCGGTGACAAATTCCCGGGCACACGTGAAACTTTCACCTGAATTGCACGTGTCGGAAAGTACTCGAACTCTTCCCGACAGTTTGCTGTTGGTAAAAACCAACTGTTGGTGAAAGAGTTCGAGACTCGTCCCCTACCGTTCACGTCTCCCGTGCACGTGTACGTGCGTGTGTTTGGGGTTTGGGTTTCGACATCCCTTTGCACCTTTCTTCGTCAAATTATGTAAAATCGAACTTCCGGATCCGGTCGTTTGTGTTCGCCGTCTCGGAATCGGCCAACGATACAACTGACTAATAATAAATCGAACTTATCGGTTTTCGGGCAATAGTTCAAAGGCCCGACAACCTGGGGAGTAACCTAGATAATAGTATTTATTTATTTATTTATTTTCGTTTGTTTTTGCGTCACCACTCTTGCTCTTCTTCTTCTTCTTCTTCATCATCGAATTTAATTAATTCCGTAATTGATTTCGAATGTTCTTCAAATGGCTCGGACAACCTCGAGGTTTTCCAAATTTGTTTTCCTCGTAATGACGGAGGAAATCAACTCGGGTCGAAAGATAGAATTTACGGGCCCTACGAAATGGGTCAGACGACCCAATGTCTGAATTCAGGCAGGCTCTGACCTACACCTGACCACCATTGGTACAGGTACGAACGCGACGACCTCGATTGGTGACTCGACCTGCGAATCGAAATGCTCTTTCCAGCGTGAAGGTTACACATTCGGAAATACAACTTTGTATGTTAACTTATTTTGCATAGTTTCGATTTCCTTGAGTTTGACTTGCCGTCGTATTTTTCGTTAACTCGAAGAAAAATAAAACTTAATCGTAGTGTTGCACTTTTTAAGTTCATGAGCTGTCTTCTTGTGCTGAGTTCCTTTCATCCGAGCTGTTTCATATTCAAGTTCTTTTATATTCTAAATTTCTGACTTCTTATACTTAGGCTCTGTTGTTGTGTTAAGTTGTATTAAGTTCACGAGTACAAATCACCTTTTACTTTTCATTTTACAATTTACTGGTAAACTTTCTTGTGTTCATTAAACTTAAATTGTTGATTATTGGCTCTACTAACATGATTCTAAGCTCTTAAATATTGCTAGGCTTCCAAGCTTTTGAAGTTTACGATTTTCCTCTGCGTTGAGTTACTAAGTTCCTAATTCTATGTATATACACAGTAAATACATTGTATGGAGTTTATTGTTCAGTGCTTAATATATTTCTTGAGTGGTCGCAAATATTCCGGGGCTCGTATTTTTAAGTTTGTGATTTTCCTCTGCGTTGAGTTATTAAGTGTTAGTCTACAGTCTTATCGTAATACGAATGGTATTACAAATATATTTTGCTTTGTTTTTTATTTCTTCTTGGTCTTGCATTATTAAGTTCATCTTCTTTATCTTTTATTTTCAAATTTACAATTCTCCTGTGTTCTGTATTAACAAGTTCACAATTCTTCTTGGTACTGTAAAATTAGGCTTGCATATTTTGTAAGTTATGTATTATTAAGTTGTAATCTGATGTTCACAATTCTTCATTATTAAGTTCATATTTCGCCTTTACGGTGCTTATTTAAGTTTCCCCTTTGTCTCGTTTTCTTATGTTTATAAGGAATCGTGGTCTCTTATCGTAACATTTATGTTTATGTTTCGGGTGCCATGTTCTAAAGTTCATAACTCTTACTCATCTTACTTTATTAATTTCATAACTATGTGTTCGTCGCAGGACGTCTCACCTTGCTACGGCCGACTACCACTTCTTCCTGTCCTCATCTTGTCGAGGCGGTGGGCCGAACTCGGTTCGCACATAGAGGATTTTTGCGGATTTTCACTCGGCACGTCGACCATCCAAGGTTTCCCTATCCTTCCGCTCGTTTTTTTCTCTCCTAATTTTTGGATGTTAACGGCCCTGAGTCATTTTCTCTTTGAACGAGAGGTGAACCGGTTAAAATCACTTCGAGCCGCCTCGAGCAGCCATATTTTGTTTGAAGAAAGAGATTTCAAAGCTATCGTCCCATTTAATTATTCTTTCGTGTAATTACTCAGACTTATTTTTATACTTCGTGCCCCCCGGAAATGGCGAGGGGAATTTTTCTATTATTCGCCATCGTGGCAGTTACCTGTGCGAGTGTGTCTGTGCGAGCGCCATGTTTGTCGTGTAAATAACCTGCGGTGCGTAAAAGTTTTGTGAATTTTATAATTGGGAAGTGTGTGTGTGTGTTTGATTGATTGGTCCCCGAAGAACAAATTAGGACAGCCGGTTCCCTAGTACCCCCGGGGTGTGCGAGAAATTGGAACTCACGGACGTATCGGTTACCGACAAGAGTTATGTACATAAAGACGATAAGAAACTATCCGATGATCGGCCTATCGGCCTAGAACAACAGCATGCCTCGACGGGTACCTCGCACCTGCAATTGAGCAACCCGCCTGTTTTGCTTGGACAATAAGACTGGTACTAGAAATTGTTTTCTTTTTCGCGAGAAATATGTGACGGACGCATGTCAGCATTTTTTTTTCCTTTAATTAGCAAGTGTTTGTTTACCTGCCACATGACTCGGTGCTCGATAAAATAGATGTGAACGTCACAGTTCAACAAAGTACCTTTCCGCGACAAAACGGGTGGTCGGTCCACACCCGAAAACGGAATGGGTACCCGCGGAAAACGTCGAGGACGTCTCCTACCCGAGTGACACAAACTACGTGTCTCTCGTAGTCGGGCACTTAAGTTTTAAGTTCGCGTTGGGTTTTTTCCGCTTCGTCGACACCCCAACGTTCTCGTGTTGCTCACCACGTAACTTGAGGTGGTCATATGACTTTGCTACATTTCGAGTGGCTCAGACAGATACTGTAACCGTGACTCACATGGATAACTCGCTCGGATAAGCTGACACAAACCGAGTTTCTCAAACGTAGTGTGTCGCCGCAAGTGTTGCTCTTTTTCACGGACACTTACGTCAAACAACTCGGCGTCTGGCATTTTATGTTTGTAAAAAAATAAATAAATTAGTTGGATGCAAGTCTCGATCGTGGTTCCGTAAGCCTCTTTAATTAAATAGAAATAAACTACTCCGACTACCACACCACACAGCAGTACTTATGCTTTCCGTAACAATTGCAAAAGCTTTTGGTACAGGAAAAATCTTCTGAGTGCGTCATCATCGTCTTTGTGGTATCACACAACCATAAAATAATAGGGCACGATACTTAAAAATGTTAGGAACATTTTATTGTAGATGTTATTTGAAATATCCAATTATTGAACAGTTCTTTTATAGTAATATATAAGCACAGAACATAACTTTTTATACAAGTTTAAGTCATGTGTGCCTTTATTTTAACTAAAATCCTAACCATACAAATGTAACAATCTACATTAACTAACATACACAACACCTTTTATAGCTTTATATACGACACATACAATCATCTTCAATGTCATTCATATATATAAATATTAGTAACGGGTACAATTAATAATACAAACACTACACCACATAAACAATATTCGAATTATATAAATATAATTAACTAACATTCATCACCACACCTAATTTTTATTATTACATTTAATATTGTTCTATTTTCTACACTACTCCAACTGCACTATGCATAGTTCTCACTACTCAGACATCCCATAGAACTACAATATAAAATATAAAAAAATAATTATTACTTAGCCGAGTTGAACATTCTCTGCAACTAACCAAATACGTGTTTTATGCACGCAAGCTACGTCTTATTACTCAAAATAA
This sequence comes from Polyplax serrata, assembly GCA_037055365.1. Lineage (NCBI taxonomy): Eukaryota > Metazoa > Arthropoda > Insecta > Psocodea > Polyplacidae > Polyplax > Polyplax serrata. Next base: position 7,480,379 of record JAWJWE010000038.1, on the reverse strand, counting down.
GTTCAAGCACAGCCACGTGACAACTTAACTTAATTTCTCGATACGAAATAAAACTGTATTAATAATACAATAATAAAAATAAGGTTCGGGAACGAGAATCAAGTTTGAGAGACAAATTAAGGTGTTAATTTACGGTTGCCGGGTTGGTTCCCAAGTTAAATACAAATAATAAAGTAACCTTTTGTATTAATAGTCAACAAACGAAGAAATTAAGTCCGGGGGGGAAGTTTCGCTGGTCCACATAATGTCACATTTACGCTAATAAGAATTTAATAACAACGATATAAATAACGATAATAATGGTTGGCATCGCGGTTATCGCATTAATCCTAATTAATTTTTAAATAGTTCAAATCGTTATGTATTTGCCGAGCAACTGACCGTGAAAGTAAAGGCTTAGCCCATAAATATAAATGACACCTTTCCTCGGGACAGGACCAACGTCCTCCGCCCTAATTCTCTTCAGGGTCTCTGGGACGAGTCCCAGGTGAGGACGCGATTGATCTCAATCTATCGAATGTTCGACGAATCGAACTCGCAATGTTGCCCTCGAACTTAATTCGTAAGGAAAGTTGAACTAACCGTGGAAGTCGACGTACAATAATTATGTAATTCAATAACGCAATATTTTTTATTATTAATGTCTGTGATCAATAACCTACGGTGTGGTACTAAGATTCCTCATGAAGCGAATCACACTCTTTTGGCAGTTGTGTAGTGTACCTGAGACCTTTTTTCTCGCGTGTAATTCAGGTGGACAGGTGGAGCTCAAGTTTTCGTCCTTTGGTAAGGAGGTAATGGTGTGGTCCGACGACTGCTGCTTATGGTTTTTTTTTCGTTTTTCATTTTCAGTGGCACACATCCATCAGATATCCTGGTTGTAGTGATCTAGCACTCAGTAGTGAAAATGGACGTCAACGAGTTGAAAACACAAGTTACGGAAATAGAAACGATAAATCCGCAGTACGAGCAACTGCTCGCCGATGTTTGGGTGGGCATCGTACTGACACTGCTTCTTCTCAGCTGCGTTTGCTGTATGTGTTCCTGTCTGCTGTACCACAAATTTCAACAGTGGAAGCGATCAGGTGAAAACTCCGAGTGCCTAGGAGACCTGGGAACTTACTCGAGAGAGGAGGCGTGGACTAATCGTTTGTATGACTTTTACAGTACTGAGAAACACCGAAGAAACCGACTTGGGAACGAGGAACAGCATCAACATCGACTGCGAGTCTCTCCCGAGTTACACCATCGCCTCCGGACTGCCGACCTATGAGGAAGCCATTCAGATGGACAAGAAAGTAGAGAAACCTGACAGTTTGATGAAGCAAGACTCGAGTATTTCCCTACAGATGGGAATGATACAGTCCGTCAGCAAGAGCTCTCTCCTCAACTACCTGAACACTTTCGTACAGGAGAAAACCTGAGCCCCCGCGTGACGTCACGCTGCAGCTGTGTGGTACCTGAGCAAAATGACGCGAGAGGCCCAGTCTCGTACCTGAACTGTTCTTTTGAGGTTTTCCTAGGAGGACCTATGTTTCCCTTACCTACCTTCGTTCTGTCTCTGTCTCTTTTTCCCATTTTTTTTTTACTTGTTTACTTGATAGTAAACACGAAATTAGTTACCAAAGAAGTGGATGAAGATGGCAGTCGAGATGAGAGAAAGGTGTAGCGTGTAACACCTTGAAACAACTCGCACCGAGGTGTGCTACCACGCAGTTCTGTTACCCAAGGTGTTGGAGGACACTCGTCCCGTGTTTACCGTTTCTTTTAACGTTCTCCTGACATTTCTATGCTGAAGTTCAGGTTTGATTCCGGGTGGTGAGGTGCTCTCTCGAAATTAAATAAACGTCGCATGCACAAACTTCGAGAGCAAGACACGTATTTTACCTCGATGCTCTGCCTAAAAGTTCTGTTTTAAGGAGACTAGAGTTTTCCTTGAAGTGTAAAAAGTTGAATTTTTCGTCACGGCGGTCGGGCAGGTACGCCGGTACCTCATCGAAGTTAGCAAAGTCGGTAGGTGTCAACGTAAATATTTTACCGACTGTAAAAAACTACATTCCAAAACCTATTCATTGATTTTCAGTATTTAAAAAATAATCCAACCGCAAAACAAGAGTATGTCCGTACCTGATGATGCGCTGGTACGACATACATAATTTTCTTGTGAATAAAAGGTAAAAACGGTGACAAAGATGAACGCTCGGACAGTATGGAAATGTACACTTTAGTGCCAAGTAATGTTTGTACTAGAACTTAAATACAATTGGGTTTAAGTTACTCTCATGTTACGTTACTCTCCATACTGCTCAACAGACCCATTCCCAGTTATTATATTATTAAATAAATGTATGTATGTATGTATGTGAGTACACACAATTACACCAAGAAGACTGATTATATTATAATTGATATATTAACCGTTCCGATGTGTTTAATTTCCCTACTCTCTGGTGAATTTCTGTCTATGTTTCTGTACAAATTATCGAGAATTTTTACTGTGTGTGATGTTCTGCCGTTGACGACATCCAAACTGAGTTTGAGTTGGACTCCTTCACGAACACGACACGACAGTGAATTATAATTTATACAATGTTTAATTTTAAGGATTTCACGGCTCGTGGTGCGTGTAAGTGGCAGTGATGTAGACGATTGAACCCGATCGATATTTCTCTTATTGGATTCCGATGACGAGAAGTGTTCGAGTGAATATTCCGATGCAAAAAATGCGTTCATCTGTGAAACGCTCATTTCCTACAGAGAGCAAACAAGGAGTTTTATCTCGGAGTTTATTTGTTCGAACTCGAAATGCTTCAAGACGAAAACAAACAGGGCTCGTACTTGAACGTTAGAGCTCGAATGCAAAGGTAAAAGAGCATGAGACGAGTTTTGTTTGGAGAAGGAGAAGATTTGGAAATTACAGGGTCGACTGGTAAAAAGTAGTGAGATGAAATCTGAAGAACATGGCGACGACAGCACTTGGGAGTTTTTAAAGAATCTCTACGTTAATGCTGACTGATACACTACGAACCGTACTCATGTCGATAGCATTAATTATTTTTTCTACCTGATCAGAGTTTTTATTTTAGAAACTCTTAAAATAATTTTATGCGTCTAATTGCATTACGTTCTTGAGTGATTCAATTGGTTTTCGCCTGAAAAATCCGGAGCGTCAATTTAAACTGAGAAGATGACAGTCGAAACCATTAAATATAATACTAAATAGAACTCAGGGCTATTATTATTTAGTATTATTTCACGATGTCATATTTATTTACTCTCTTAATCTCGTCTCGTATTTAAGAAAATTCACTGTCACTGTGCTTTCTTGAGGAAGTTGATATTTGAAATTCCCGCGCTTTGACACGTCTGCAGTGTCTAGTGACACGACGATTCCTTGCTTATTATTTGGAGAAAATCTCGCTATTGGTACCGTTTGCATTTACACAAACTCAATGACAGTATTTTTAATATTACATTTATTTGGTTGAGTTTGAAAATTTTATTAAATGAGATGTCGAAAAAGGTATTTACCGTGGTGTATCCGTGACGATATCATTATAATTTTACTCGTGATGTCAGGATAATAAAATCCTAACATCTAGTCTGTTGATTTTTTAATACTTCGCACGTAATTTCAAAGTGTTCCGCATCAAAGATGATATTGACAATGAATTCTTTTAGTGTGAACGTTAAATTCAGAACCTCGATGAGTGTCGCGAGATATTGTTTTGGGTTACGATACAGAAATGTCTAATGTTGTCTCGTTTCTTTTTCAGAAGTTGAGTTTGTATTCTTTATTTCTATTATTACCATCATGTTACTGCTTTTACGTCCCTGGAGTGGCCCCAGTGGAATTCAAAAGCGGTTCAAAAATAGAAGTTAAGGCTGTTAAGCTGACCAGTATGAAAACTCAATTACCGTACGAATATTATTCTCTACCGTTTTGTTTACCAAAGAATGGAACTCTAATTTATAAGTCTGAAAATTTAGGTGATGTATGAATGGTTATGAAATGTAATTTGATGGGATTTATGTTGTGGAGACCAAGGTTCCATGTGTTCCTTTGTTCATTCTAGGTGAGGTATTAAGAGGGGATAGAATAACGAATACTCCTTATGAAGTCAATATGGGAGAAAACATTGAATGCAAATTGTTGTGTCACAACCCAGGAGAACCAATTAATTGGAATGAGGAGCAGTCTTTAAATGTCATTTCAAAAATCAAGCATCAATATTATGTTCATTTGTAAGTAAACATTTCTTGTAGAATATAATATGTTGTATATAATGCCTTTGTCCTCTGACTCAAAGTTTAAAATATTCACCTTCCCAAAGCATTGTATATAATTTGTTTAAAGGTTAGTGGACAACTTACCAGTTGCGACAAGAGTTGTGGATCCTAACACGAGGGAAGAAAGTTTCAAGTTAGGTTATAAACTGGGAGAGTTTTACTACAATGAAGCACTCATCAACAATCACTTAAATATTATACTCTATTACCATGAGAATTCAGATGGGTAATAATCAATTTTCCTTTGATTGCTTGAAATCTATGGTTGGTATTTTGTTTTGTATTTGTTTTTTTTTTATTTTAGGGAACACTTCAGAGTTGTGCGTTTTGAGGTTGAACCCATGAGTGTTGACCTGAATGAATATATTTTTGAGAAGCACAAATGCAGCTTTTCACAAGATGTAAAAGTTAGACCTCAAACTGTCATGCCAAAGGGCACCACATTGTACTTCACTTACTCTGTAAAGTGGAAAAAATCGAATGTGGAGTGGGCATCAAGGTGGGACATTTACCTCTCCATGAAAGATGTCGACATTCACTGGTTTTCCATTCTCAATTCTCTAGTTGTTGTTTGCTTTCTTTCTGGTGAGCATAAATATTATTCATCTCTAACTTCATGACAAGCAGGTAATGTTCATAATTCTGCGTCCAACTTTCAGGCATATTAACCATGATAATAATAAGAACTCTCAGGAGAGACATAGCTCGGTATAACGCCGACGATGGACCGGACGAAGCAATCGAAGAGACCGGCTGGAAGTTGGTTCACGGTGATGTTTTCAGGCCTCCACGCTACCCGAGACTCTTTGCTGCAGTCATCGGAACCGGAGTTCAAATATTTGTCATGAGTCTAATAACACTGTGTGAGTAACATGCCACCTGTGACATCACTCCTTAAGTACGACATCAATCAGTCGGTGACGTGGAATATTTTGTTTGACAGTTTTCGCCATGTTGGGCATGTTGTCGCCAGCTTCCAGAGGTGCTCTTATGACAGCTGCCATTTCCTTTTACGTCTGCCTTGGTGTTGTGGCCGGTTATTTCTCCGCGAGGATTTACAGGACATTGAAAGGCCGAGACTGGAAACGTGCTGCCTTTTTGGTAACGTCTCTACAGTTCAGATAATCAAAAGAAAAAAGAAAATAAAATGGCGGAATTGGTTTACATAAAAAAATAGCACAATACTCAACACAATTAGTTTGTGTTGTTGTGTCAAGCTACCTCTGGTTAACTCTACCTTAGCCAGCAAATTAGCTACTTTGTAGTTCTTCGATTATTTCATTGTTTTTTTTTTCAGACCGCCACGCTGTACCCCAGCATTATTTTCGGGACTTGCTTCTTCTTAAACTTCTTCATTTGGGGAAAGCATTCTTCCGGAGCCGTGCCCTTCGGCACGATGATCTCTCTTTTGTGTCTTTGGTTTGGCATTTCTCTGCCTCTGGTGTACGTGGGAAGTTTTTTCGGGTTCCGCAAAGCACCGTATCAGCACCCCGTCAGAACGAATCAAATTCCTCGTCAGGTTCGCACCCACAGAACTATTTTAGTCCTATTAGTTTTTTTTTAAATAGTTGGTATAGTAATTTAATTATTGAATGTTTTCAATTCCAGATTCCGGATCAGCCTTGGTACATGCATCCCATTCTGTCGACCTTGATGGCAGGTGTACTTCCATTCGGCGCAGTTTTCATAGAACTCTTCTTCGTGTTGACTGCCATCTGGAAAAATCAGTTTTACTATTTATTTGGTTTTCTCTTTTTGGTATCATTGATATTAGTCATTTCGTGTTCCCAAATATCAATTGTTATGATTTATTTTCAACTTTGTGGAGAGGTGAGTGTCAAATCAGTGACATCCGGGAACACCATGATTATTAAGTTAATGTACATTTCTTACATATTATGAACTTGAAAAGATAAACATGTAATATAAAGAATTCTATGTATTCTACGAATTCTATCGCGAAGTTGAATAGTTAGAGAGAACTACTTAACACGCGTACAAGAAAGTTTTGATTATTAACTATTAACTAAATGTTATTATTGGTTTTATGTATTCGCAACTTATGCGTTTGTTCTCTTTCAGGATTATCACTGGTGGTGGAGAAGTCTCTTCGTCTCCGGAAGCTCCGCATTCTACGTACTGGCCTACTCAATATTTTACTTCTCAAACAACTTAGAAATCACCGAATTCATTCCGACATTACTTTACTACGGGTACACATTCCTCATGGTGCTCACTTTCTGGCTGTTGACAGGAACCATTGGATTTTTCGCGGCGTACTGGTTCATTAGGAAAATTTACAGCGCGGTCAAAATCGACTAGTGTCGGTTTGCGTATTGTGGAACATCGTCTTTACGAAAAGCTCTGGAGCAGAAGACAAAAAAAATTACCTACTGCAGGATGGAGAGAGGACGGGCAGGAAGTCACAAAGACGCGACTTATAATATTGACCTTTGTGTAAATAATTTATTAAACGAAACGATCCTAATCTTAAATAACCGATAAACGAAAAATTTTATTGGGTTGGACACCTTCGAGGTAGCCCATTAACCGAAGTTGAAACGTTCCGATGACACAGAGTCTCGCAGTGTTGTGTACGACTTTAATGAGCTTCGACTTCGTCCAACCACAGGTTTTTTGACGCGCTACGTAACATTTCGGAGTAGTCGATGGAAGAATTGACGTGATACTCGGCTCATATGTAACTAGTTCCACTTGTGAAAACGTCTCATCAGGGAAAACTCTCCGTTTGTTTTGGAGATGATTTGAGAAAAGATTTGATGCATACAAATATAAAACAATTTAGAGGAGAAGCTGTCGTTCGCGGAAGGTAACAGTCGTTTCCGATGAACACTCATGTTTTTCAATACAATAAATTGCGTGAAGAGTTTTCCCTAATGAATGTTACCAATGTTTTCCAAAAATGTCTACTTATTTTTCAGTGGAAAAAGTTCATTTTTCGATAATCAAATTTGACTTCGAGTTCAGGTAATCCGACATTATCGATCGAGTTTGATTAGACTTTTGAGTTGGTGATTCGAAGATTTTCAAACGGGAGACTCGAAATCGTTTTCGTAAATGAATTGAAATTTAATTTGTCCTTTCGAATGGAATTTATTTGGAGAATAGGAGAAGCCATCTGTAGGGGATACTTGCGGCGGCCATTTAAATGTATTGCATCGTGTGGGTCATCGCAAACCGGGGTCTAAGACCTATTGTTTTGATCTCTTTTGATCACCAGAGAGATCGTCTCCGATCTGATTGATCCGAGTGATCTGGTGGAGAGACAGAGACGTAAAATAAAATTTATTTTTCATGTTATCGTCAGAGCGGTATTGGAGAGCACGACTCGCCCGATCGACTTCTCCAACAATCGCGTTTCGCCGATCTCGTCGAAGCTCAATAGATCAATCGATTTTGATTATTTTAAATTCGAATTGTCGAACATGATCATGAGGCGAGACAAGATCGTTTCCCGTATAAAAACCCCACAACATTGAAAGAACGTGTCGATTTAAGATCGGAGCGCGTAACGCAACTGATGATCTTCCCAAATGTGCATTTTGCATCGAGCAGATCGTTTCAAGAACGTGATCGTCCTTTTAAAATGGAAACACAAGTGAAGTGTATCATCAATGCCACCTTAACGACTTATTAAATCACTGCGAAATAGTTGCATTCGGACTGTTTAATAAGATTCTAAATAAAAACAGAAAATCAACGATTGAATCTTACAAATTTTCCAATAAAATAAGTGATCGATCACCGAAGAAATATACACACATTTATATAAATTGATTTTGCCAGTTGACACTTGTAAATTGTATGCATGCCTAGATTAAATAATTTTTTACGAATTTTACTTGAAATAAAAAATAAGTTCTTCCTAAATTACTGGTTCACAACATGTCATTGTCCCATTCGTGAAACACACCTCGAGTTCTTTTGCCACAAATTGAATCCGTCACGTTTGTTTCGTGTAGTACATGTGTAGAAGTGCAAAAAGACTGTCAATCTGATGATATTTAATTACTTAAAAGGTTTATTATTATCATTAATATTTGTTTTGTTTCTATTTATTTAGTTTTACTCAGTGATTGCGTTTCATTAATTTTACTTCACATTTAATTGCCTTCAACATGGAATTTACACCAATGCAAGAAATATTTATTTTTTCCTCGGGAACCTTTCTTGCACAAACCGTCCTCAACTTCCCGTTGTTTCCCTTACCTAATTGTTGTAATGTGGACCCTCCCCATAGACATAATTTTTTGATTAAGTAATAATACTAACTTACTATTTGAGTTCCTGAGTGAGTTTTGGGTTTTTCTGACTCAAATAGCTGTACTAAGTTGATGTGCTCTGGTGACATCAGATACCGAGCACGTTACTAAACGTCACTTCAGAAAAAATAATATACAGTAAAAAGCTCATACTAACTATACAGTAGAATATTAAAAAATAGATTCCCGGGAAGAGCGAATCAATCAGCTTGTCATCATGTTGAACGAGAGAAGTCCAATACACTGGCGACTCAGTTCATTGAATATCTCAGTCGAGCAAGAAGAAATCCTAGGAGGAGGTCAATAAATTTCCCAAGATGATGCATTGATGTTATTTTTAACAAAAACAATTCGTAGCATAGTAGTGCATTAAGAATTCTCTAAAAAACCAGTTTCCAGGTTTTTCAACATGAAAGACAGTTTTCCACGGGAACTGTAACAACAAATGCGCACACTGCTGGACATCTCACTTGCAGGGAAACAGAACGTCTACATCAAAAAACTACAAAAACCTAAAAAAAACCGTCGAAATTGATAGTTCAAAATACATCAAAACATGAGACAATTAATTTATAACAAGAATTAAGGTGTACCAGGTACACAAAACGATAGGAAATAGTATTATTATGTTACTACAAAAATGTCACAGTGATAAGAGATGAATTAAAAATTTACCATCGAGATATCAAAGTTATGAATCGAAAAAGCGGTCAAAAATGGCGTTTCAAACCACGAAACGGTTACTACTAGCCAAGAATTAAGGTAGGACAGGTATACAAAACGCTTAGAAACAGGATTCTACTGTTCTTTTACGTTTTTATCGAAATTTACCGTATTTCTCAAAGGGTTTTTTTTTATCGTGTGATGATATTTTTTAGGAGGTTTTTCAAGTTTTAATTCAATTGTTTTGCTCCTGCTACTTGGGAGTCGGTGCTCCAGCAATTGTGAACGATTATCCATATATCCACCTGATTTGAAAGGAAGAAGACGACATTTATCCTACGTCTTGTAGGATGTTAGAAATTTACTTATACGTCAATTATAGACATTTTCCCTTCATCAACGTGAAATATAAATTTGTGAACAGTCTTCTTTACTTCGTACTTATGTATGCTAATAAAAACTCATCCATACTTTAACCAGTTTTTTAGTAAGGACTTGTTTTTGTCAGGAATGTCATTGTCGTCTGGTATTAATTTGTCTTCCTGATCTTCAAATCTTCTTGGTTTACAAGGTGGTGGAAAAATTTTGCACACGGAAAACTCATGTTTTTAACGATTTTTTTTTAACGGTGTAATGAAAAAAATAGTTTGAAGGTGGTCCTCGATGAGAAATGACAGAAAGTAATGCCCTATTCTGTTTTTATGTAACCATGCCGTTGCACTTAAGTATTAAACTTTTCCGTCAGCAGTTTAAAAATTTGACGTGACTCCGAGGAAGATGTAGAATCGAGAAATAATTACGCAAAAGCGTAACCTTAATTAGAAAGCACAGAAAAGATAAATTAACGTAGATACCCGGGAAGGTACAACAGGAAGATTCCATTAGCGTCAGATATTAAGCAGTAATTCCCATTACGTATGTTTTATACATAGGAATGTATATACGTAAGTGTTCGTAATCCTTCTATTACTTGTTACTTCTTATTAATTACTTGCCAGAATGCTATCTATTACTCAAATAATTACATACGAGACAGGATAAGTCATGAACCACTTTTTCAACTCTAACAGGCGTTATGTATATGATTTATACAACTTTTTTAAATTTTCTATCTTCAAGACACATTAACTCCTGTTGTTACTTCACTCTATCTGCTTCTCATTCTCTACTCCTCTATTCGTTTATATTTTCTTCCAATTTTCCCCCAAACTTTCTTCCACAAAAAGGTAATTAATTTCCGACATTCCCTCAATTGTTTGGCTAGCACACACGTTTCCCATCGTAAATCACTTCTACCACTGCACATATTAAAAAAAGTGAGTTTTCAGAACGTGACTTAACCCTATCGGAGGTGCCATGTTGTAAAAAACGTTATAGTAGCGCAATAAATCAGTGCAATAATAAATAACTGAATATATAGTCAAAACATAACATTTTTTTAAATTTACCTAATACTTAAAAAGTTAATATTTACACACGTACTTAAAATTGTAATAAAACGATCGGTTGAGACGTGTGGAGAAGCCTGGTGTGATGTTCCTGCTGGTGCCGTTTTCTTGTGTCGAAATGTAGGCAATGGGTCGAATCATTGAGACTAAAGGACTGAGAACCAACAGAGATTGAAAATGAACTGTTACCTGACAAGAACGTTCTGCTCACTACTACACGCTACACTACGATGTAGTACAAGAATTGTACCGCAAGTTAAATTCCAAGTTAGTGACCTTCTCATACGTCACGTACCCATCACGTCGGGCCATCATACTCGGAGTAAAAGTGCTCCCACGAACCTCTAACCCTCATTTTATTATTACATTACAACTTGTTTACTTTAATTTTATTTCGTCGGAACTTTGTCGAAATCCAAATTTAATTCACTTCCTTTTGTAATCAGAATCGACGGAGCGACTCGGAATCGCGACAAATAAAATTTACCAAAAAGGTTTTGATTAGAAAGAGAGAAGGTTCGTACGTGAGAACCTTTTGTTATTGATATTAATAACATGAACCCGCAGCTTTGAACCGAACCTTAACACACGGCCAAGTTCTCTTGCTGTTGTTGGTTTTAATTTGTACGTTGGATTTCCGTTACACGCTTGTATTTTTTTTGAGAATTTTATCAGGTAGACTCGACAAATATTGTTTTATTAAAGTGTTCTTAAGGTTAAGGCGTTCTCGTTCATCTCCCGTGTACGTCCAAGATGAAAGGCAACCTCCGAGTAGTCCCTCGACACGGTACCCGACCCTTAACACGGGACACACTCCTCTCCTTTGTCTTATTTATTTATTAATGTATACACGCAACACATCTCCCGAAGTGAAAACGTGTTCAGGTGAATGAATCAGTTGATTTCACAACTCCGATCCTCGAGAACCGACGCTGAGACGAACCGAAGAAGAAGAAGAAGAACAACAAGAAGGAAGTCAAGCTGTCGCCCGGAATTCTTCAGCCAGGTGAGAAGTCACGTGACAATGAAATTTACGAAAATGTCTGAGAATTTTCTAGAACTGTCGAACGAGTTTTACACCGGTTTTTAATTTAAGCGGGTTTTAATTTAACACAAGTTTTAAGTTCATAAAACACATTCTTTTTCCGTGCGGTTTCGTATCGAAGGTGTTTTAGGTCGAAGTAAACCTCTTATTCATTCAGGTAGAAATCGTTTCATGGATGAACTGCACTTTGTGCACCTACCTGACTAATTGCAACTTTTCATAACGATCTACGCGGAAATGAATTACGCGGTGAGAAATTTAAAATGCACCGTAGCCTTCAATTCTCAAATGTTCGCTCAAGTAAACGTCTTACTTTTGCTTATTTGTAATGAACGAGAAACGTTTGAATGACGCAATTTATTTAAATTGCTTACGTACATAAATCGATTTATGTATTTGTCAGACTGTGTCAGGGTCTCGAGCATGAACATGACGATGTGAAATCTTGCTAACGACTACCACTAGTTGTTATCAATAAATCATTAACTACCCCTAGAGTTCAGATTTACATAACATGAGAGATACGATCATTGTGTTATGACTACATAAGTCAAATGCATCTGTTGAACACACCGACTGTGAACTCTTCGAAGTTGGGACATGGAAGTAGAGGTTTTTAACTTGTGTTACATTTATTAATTTCTCTACGCGGTTTGTATTTTTTAAATTATTTAAATTTCTAAACCATTATCAACTTATCGAACGTAATTGTATTGTTACACTTACAACGTCGCAACATTACAACCGACTCCAAAGCTTAACCCAACTAATGCTTAAATTCGGATTATTTTTTTATTAAATTTATTATTATTATCGTTTTGGAAACTTAATATTCCAACCTTGTACGTTGTTGCCATCCGAAATCAAATAAATTTTATTTATTTGTTTGTTTCTGTAAAATCAAACTCATTCTAATCAAACGAGATGGCCTTACACAGTTAAACAAACTATTATTGTAATTACAATTATACAAAAATATGGTGGACAGAAATGATATAAAATATCTGCACAACTTCTCTGTAACAGAACTGTCACGAAGAGTGTGACACGATTCCTGTATAATTGTTTACGCGGCTTATTCGTACTGGAATCGTTCTTTCAAATCTTCAGTCTTCAAACTGCTAAAAAGCTGTTGCCTGTAGTTTAAAGAACATCATTTTAATGATTTTTATTTTTAACATTACTACGAGAATGTCGTTTTTTCGGTTAGCAGGTAACTGGACTAGTATCTCTACAAATCCCTACACCGTCATTTTACATATACTGTATTTCTGTACAGTGAAAATCAACTGTCCCTCATCATCCTACAGGCGGTGGAAAGGTATCATTTGTTTCCTACTGTCTGCAGAATAAACGTTCTCTACTGTCCTACGGTAGAGTAGTACAAGAGCGGTAAACATGAGAGTAGAAACTTCGGTTTCATACTTTCCAATACTTTTCAAAGGGACCGATAACGAAGTTAAAGCATTGTCAAAGCTCAAGTTTCCCCAACCCTAAAAAAACACGGGGTGAGTTGACAACTGCTTCTGTCACTTCGGTGCATTTCGCGTGTTCGGAGCGATCGCACCGGAAAGAGAATTTCATCGGCAAGTGAAAGTGTAGGAAAACAAAGAAATGTATTAATTGGGTCCGGGGAAAGTTGTGCACAGCGACCAGGGCAAATTTAATTAAAGGAACATAATAAAAACAAAGAGATGTTTTCAATGAAAATGTGTCACGGACACGGTGTAAATTTTTCCGTTCAACCTAACAACATGCATAAGCTCCGCGCTGATATTATCTTTATTAAATATCACAATAGAGATACTTGAAACAATATATAATATAGGTACACTATCTGTCACGAAAGGGCTTGATAAAAAATAAAATAAGTTCCAAAGGCAGATGTCCTTCATGTTTTACTTTACATGCTTATTTCCTATATACCGCAATATACTAAAAAATAATTAGTATTATATTTAACTGAATATTTTATATTGCCCCAAGTTTTCTTCTTAAGACTGTCTCACAGTGAAAAAACACTTGTACTTAAGGAAAGCAGCGCAGTAAAAGAGAACTAACCCATGGTTTTGCAGTTTATAAAAAATGAGAGAAAGGAACAACGCGAAACACATAAGATTTTGTTTCGGGTCAGGTTGAAGATACCTGAAATTGATTGGTTTCGTTCGCAGAGGATTAGCTCACAGGTGTTGAAGAAAGTTGGATCATCGAGTGGTACGTTACATCCTTTGAGCCTGTCTAAAACTAAAAGCTCAGGTGGGGTTCAGAAGGGTCCTTGAGAAAAAGGATTACTGCCCTCACCTTGATTTATTCTTAGAATTTAAAGGTAGCGACTGTAGCATATCCCGAGAAGAACCCTTACACCTTATTTGCCTTATGATTTCAACTTATCATTGTACATTCCCCGGACACCACAATGCTGTGCACCACCTTTGGATATCTTTACTAATATGTCAAATATTTTCTATTGTATTTTCTAGCGTAGGAATATTGTTCTATTAGTCTCCTCTACATTACGAATAGCAAACAAATTCCCGAGTTTGTAATTTTGTTCCTAACGGATGTGGATGAAATTCAAGGCGATATATCTTTAAAACTCTTCAATATATGTTATACCGAGTGTATTGATTTAGACAAAGCCTTCCATCTGTTATTCTCATGTACATAACTCCCAGGTGGGACCTTCGGGAACCCACCCTCAACTCACCTCACGCAGCACAGACCACTTCACCCAGAAGTACTCCTGCACTTAAAGTCTTTACATAAAATTACTCAATACGAAAATTTATGCTAAGTTTCCTTTATGCCTACGAAAAAATAGAAATAATTTCTTAGAAGAGATTTATATTCCATTGAAGGATACCTGAAACTTTTCTGAAGCCTTACACCTCTTTGATGAGGACAGAAGAAGGAGAACACCCCGGGTAACCCTTTTGCAAAATGACAGTTCCTCTAACCCACAGCAACAGAATGTGACAGAGCGCAGCAAAACCGATCTTTAAGGTCATTTCCTGTGGTTGAAACCAACAGTACGACTATTTCTACGCATCAGTTCCTGAAAAATTCTAACTTATATAAATAAGTTTTCTATGTAACTTTGTTCGATAAGTTCCCTCGGTCTCCAGACTCTAATTTTCCCTTATAAAAAATGTTCGCCAATATATATTTTATGTACTAAATTCAATATATACCATATGATTTAATTTGCCGGTTTCCTTGCAGGAATACAATTCGATTTAAGTTTTCTTTTCGTTCCAAGGGTTATTCCCTATATAGTACCGGTTCTGGTGTTTTTAGTTAACTTCTGGTACACCATTACAGTGAACAGCTTGATATTGCATATTACATTACATCATGACGGCGTTTCTTACCTTTTTTTCCCCTTTTTTCTTCGTACCTGGAAATTCACGTTGAATTTTCTTCACTGTCTTCTCGTTACCATAGATCTTTTTTTCTTCTTTCTCACTTTGAGTTTCTTAATGGAATTCTGCAAAGCTTAATTCTTCACTCACCGGCCGACGCTTTCGCCATTTCTTCATCTACTTCTTGTCTTTTTCCCGGAAATGTTTTTTCTTCATTCTTTGCTCTTCTTCCTCGCTGCCATCCTCTCACGTCTCCTTATTCTTCCTGTTCAATTTTTCACGTTTCATCATCATCCGTCCCTTTTTTTTGTTCCCCGTTGCATGCGTTGTTCAAGGTTGTAAATTTGACTGATTCTTCTTCTTATTTTCTACTTCTGACTCTGTACATTTGCTCTCTTTGCCGTTCAATTCTCTCCACGCAATCCGTTATTCTTCCTCGCTTCCTCCAAGTACTTCCTCCTGTGATTGCAACGGCGAAAAACATTCAGTTTTTTCCATCGAATTTTTTTTCTCACACTCTGCGTGCGAGCTGCGGGAAGTTCACCAATCATGTTTTTATTCAGGTGCAC
This sequence comes from Polyplax serrata, assembly GCA_037055365.1. NCBI lineage: Eukaryota > Metazoa > Arthropoda > Insecta > Psocodea > Polyplacidae > Polyplax > Polyplax serrata. The sequence goes on along the minus strand of JAWJWE010000038.1, from coordinate 7,464,719 downwards.
GTATGTTTCGGTTTCTGGTTTTCCAACCGGGAGAGCAGCACGAGTTCCAAATCCGAAGGGAAAATAGTTAGAAGATGCGGAATTTTTAATATAACCTTGTTATAAGGTTGGAACAAGCCTTTATTGAATTTTCATCGGCAAAAATCGATTGGAACTTCACTGATGATTTAACGGTACTTCTCAAGTGTATTTGTCGCTTCACCAAGGCGCAAACAAACTTGCTTTACAATAAATAAGTTACGTTACATTAAGTTACGCAAATTAACTTCTTAAGTTATTTACATAAAACCGGCTTATCTCCTCACCAACTGCCTTAAAAATCTTAATAATAAACTAAAGTGCTATTTATTTAATATTATTTATTTTATTTAAATATTTACAGTACAGCCAGTTTAGTACCGTCAACGCCACAGTGCAATTTGTACTATGTATCTATAAAAAATATACCGTTGGAGATAAAGAACTATATCTACTATTAGGTTATACTCTAACAGACATAAAAAATCGTCATTCTTTACTATCATATTAGTATAATCATTGAAAATATCATTACCCGTTTGAATAAAGTCCTACAGTGTCTGACACGAATCTTAGTAAAAAATGAGGAAAGACGAGCAGTTCTACTACTCGTTACCGTCTGGAATACAAAGAACTACATTAAGTAAACATGTAAACATATTGTAAAAACAAAGGCTCATTAAATGTCATCGTTTTCCGTTACAAAGTAAAAAATAAATATGAAAACATTTTTTCGAGTCAACAATGTATAATTTTGTTAAGGAACAATTCAAGAACAGAGGAAACAAAAAATTTTCCTTTCCTCAAATCAGCCATTTGTATAATATAAATATAATATGGCAACGTAAAAGACGTAATCAACTTGTAACGTTTTTCTTTTTTTTATCATGTCTGAACAAGACCTAAATTCGCTTAATAAGACCTTAACCTCCGAGATTTGCTCGGAAATATCCAAGGAGAGAGATATGAAAAACGCACATACATAATTCGGAGTTTAATTCCCCGAAGACATTTTCGTGGATTCGCAGAATAAATAAATTAAAAAGGCAAGTCTCTTAGAGGGTTACTCTTTCGGGTTTCCGAGTGAGTACCAGAGGGAAGTAGTTCTTTGACAAGTGGGTATTTTTTGTTTGAATTCGTTTTTGTAGTCCGGTGACAGAGACAAAGACCAGGAGGACCTACTTAACTTTGTGAGGAAAACCAATACCGATTCGTTCTCGGGAATTCATTCTAACCCGGTCTATTGCAACTATTTAGTGGTACATCTGAATTACTATTAATAGTGACAATAATTCATCTACTGCTTCTATATATGTCTTTACCTTTCTGTAAGATACTTGTGCTTTGGACCACTTGCTACAACAGCTAAGCTTTACGCATTGCGCTACGTATGTTTTAATATACATATTTCCTATTTATTTTCTATTTATTTATTTGGTTCTACGCTATTTATTTATGATCTGTTCATGTTCCTATCTGCTTAGCACCTTTCCGCGAAAAAACAACATTTTCAATTTTCAGGGAAATACACGACGACATTTTTTCATTTCATTTGCCGCTGTACCCGGTCTGTAGTAGGAATTTAATTTTTTTAATGGAATTTAATTATTTACATAATTAATTAAACGATTCACGTTAAATGTCACGCTACAGATACAAAAAATAACCACCAAAACAACTGTCCGTGTAGTGCAGAAAAATTTATTTTCATTGCCACGTCTCGGTAAGCCGGTCAACCTGAAAGGACATGTTTTAATCTAGACGAACATACATAAGAGGTCTAACATATTTTATGTACGTTATTTACCGCGGTTGGGATTCGGTGTATTATTCTCACACGTTGCATGTATCGTTGCTTGTGACAATAAACACATTAGTCAGGCGGCGAAATAAACCTCCGGTAATTGCACAATGACAACATAAATGGACCGAGTTATTTTTTAATGTTTTTAATAATTCCGATTTCTGTGCGAGATCCGAGTAAAATTACGCTGCCACCGTTCATAAATTTTTTGATGTCAACGCGGTGTTTCAATTATGTCTTTGTATTTAATAGTTTTCGTTTTAATTGTAAAGTGCATTTAATTTTTTACGAACCTCTCAAAACTGTTGATGTCATGGAAACACTCGTTTCATAACTTTTTATAGTTTAGAGGTACTGCAGAAGTACTTAAAAACTTACAGTTACAGTAGAGAAAATATGTAGCGACAACGCAACACGAATGTATATCTCGTACTGCGCTCACATCACAATGTACTGTATATTTACAGACCACATTGTGTACACATCTTCTTTGTAGTTTACATTAGTCATATTTACTAATTATGTAGGTGTCAATTATTTTTTATTTTCTGTATCTCTGTATATTCTCTTTATATCAAAACTATTTTTTATTTGCATCTTTTTTATTTATTAATTAATGTAAATAAGTATTGTATATATTATATACTCCTTCTTAAAAAGATTTCAGTATTTTTAACATTTTCACTACTTTTATATTAGTACATGAGTATGTCTTTCGGTCAGGAGGCAAAACGTTGTCTCAGCTCAAGCCTAGTTTAAGAGAAACATTAACTTATATAGTTTTAAGTAAACTATAAATAAAACTAATTTTACAACAGTGCATGTGGCAGCTACTTCTGAGACCGACACCGAACTAATGACTACGTAGAGCGCGATTCGCCATTTGGTCGTTTAGCTTTCGTCAAGTGTTTCCTGGCACTACATCTCATCTTCTCAAAGCAGAGGAACATCAAACACACTAAGTAAAACTATATACCCAATATTTGAACTGTGTAAATATTAAAATTGTAGGTCAACAAAAGTTTTAACCGAATCCTTGAACCCGTCAGAACCGAAATTGCCTGTTCGTCGACAAAATTGAACAATTTGAGCATAGACAAGGAGCTCAGGAAGCAAATAGGCGAAACGTCTCCTGTCAACCAGGTGTCGTACACCACGGCGGAAACGGAAACGGAAACGCTCCGCTTCCGGCAAACGATAAAATTGAATACGAAGACATGCAGCTCGTAAATAATGAAACAAACTACGCACCAGAAAGTAAAGAAAGTAATGAATCAACTCCTGCTGCGTGTCAGAATACATTTTGTCAGTTGCGAGGTTCGGTTGAGTAGAATTTATGAACTGATAACACCGTTATTGATATAAAATAACCACAACGTAATGGGTAGTGTCATTTATCCGCATCTAACGTTATTTATTGTGACTTTCAGTGTTTTACTATTGAATTTTTATTATTACTCAGCAGTCCATTTTAATAATTTTAATATTCAGTTCCAGCCAGTGCTAGTCCTTCCTAAGATTTAAGTTTACAAATTAAGTTTTATGAAAGAATGAATAGAGCTTCACTGGTACCTTAAAACAATCTAACACAATTTCTTAGCCTGCAAGCCTAGACCAACTAGCTGGGCTCCAAATTTTATTATGAGGCCTGTAAAATATAAAACCAACGAGACAAAAAACTTCGAGATACCTGCGCCTACAAGTTTGTGTAGTTATTAGTTAGCTATTTCTAGTACTATTATATCTAGTGTTATTATAATTTTACCACGTACAAAAAACAAGTTTTCATAGTTTTCTAGTTTCACCGTAAAAACTATTACAGACCGATACGTAATGTTTGACTTGGTTCAGTGGCATTTCATAGAAATTACTTTAATTAATTAAAATTAAAATACTGAAACAGAGAGATGAATAATTCTCAATCTTCTATTATTTTTCTAATAGTTCAAATTCATAGACAATATGCCAAAACCTAACATTCGTAGGAAAACTAATTCTCCAGCTTAATGAGCTGTAGCCTTTAGTTCTCTTTCCCCTTCGAGAGCTTCTTAATCGTGGTTTGAAAACTTCCAAACTTGTCAGAGGGTTTCCCTGAAAGTAGTGTTACCCCCTCGTGGGGTGACTCACAGGAACTCTGACTGAAAGGTTTCAGCCGAGTGGGAAAATACCTGGAACTCTCGGAACGGGTACCTGGACTAGCACCATGGTGCGTCTCACCGGTTCTCTTCATAAATTGTTAACGCAAAAAAATAAAAAATAAGGGAGGTTTGAATTGTGGAGATTGCGTGTTGATGCCCGGCAAAAATCAGTCAGTTGGCGAGAGACCTCTCCGACGAGCTTTTCTAACCGGCAAAGCTCTCAGCCATCGAAACCTCCGTGCGAGTTGCTTCCTCTCACATCGTATGAATCGGATAGAAAATAGACGAACTAGTCACCTACTCTGTCGTAGTTGTCTTCTTCTTTTTTTTTTGTTTTTTTTTTGTATGTTGAGCGTCGTTTCGTGACACGTGTGTGTTAGTGTCTTGTGCATTTTTGAAATTTTCATATTTTGGTCTTTTTATTTGACCGATCAAGTTAGTTAATCAAAGAATATATGTTCATATATAATTGATAGTATAAGTTGGGTGTAGATTTCAACTCGCCATAAGACTGTTTATACATGACAGTATTTTTTGGTTTAATTTTGATTGATTAAAAGGGTGTATGTCTTCAGAAAACTTTAAAATTTTTTTAATTTCTACGTTTAATATTGTACAGGGTTGTGATGTACGTAGCATTTTTGTTTGATTTGCACCAAGCGTGACAGCGCGGTCACTACGGTCAATTTCTTGGTTTTGGCACAAACAACGGGCTGTTTTATTGAACTGAAGTTTATGTAACGTAGAGTAATCGAAAGGGTAGGTTTAAAACAGCACCTCGGGTAACCTCCCACAGATTCTGTTTATTCAGGTGTTATAAAGACTTAACGATCACCAAAGTAACTATACATAAAGTTTATTAAAAATTCTAATATTTAACTACTTCTCGGAGTGTCCGATTGAATGTTTGCAATTATTAAAAGCATCCCGAACGTTCTCCAGAACTTTTCCGAATCCAACGAGTGAAACAATGGATCTGTAACCTGACGGTGTTGTTGACAAATTAAATTAATGTGCTTTAATTTAATAATTTAATAATTTATAAATTATTATTCTAGTAAGTTTCCAGTAAATTAACCCACTTGCGACGAAAGGCAGGTCAGGCGAGATTATATTTTGCCTGACCTTTGCGACAGGTACTTCATTCGGTTCTCGTTTCAAACCGTTCTGCCTTGACTCGTATAAATTAATAAATGTATACGTGCATTCTTAATAATTCATTAAGATGACTTCGTAATAAGTTTGCGTTAATAAATGTACAAATGAATAAATAACGAAACGAAAATTATTTGTTTAGGATAATTAGGAGCGGAGCTTGAACCTTGTCTACTTTCCGATTCCTTGAAATTTAACATTAAAAGTTTTCAATACATAAAATTATGTCTGCACTCGCTTTGTCGGGTTTTATATTATTATAATTTGGCTTTTAATAACCCCGCCGGGGCGGAATGAGATTAGTTACATTTTTATTGGAATCCTTGGAAAATTACGAGAGTCTACGATGAGGAGAAGCAGGCAGGACATGGGAAAATTTCAAAAGAAAAAACTATAAGTCTACATCAGCAAGCCATGAACAACACACTCCTGCAGGAGCCCCAACAAAATTATCAAAGGGCGTTCACCACATCTCCCGCGACAGAAATTAAAATTTCAATAACTAAAAAAGGTTGCACTTCTCAAATTGAGTTCCCAATTTAACTTATGACGGGGTAAACGATGCAAACGAGAACGTAACACGGTGGTAAACATCCCTCGGTTCATCAGTTTAACTGCTACCCTTTCTAAATTTGACGTGGACTAATCAAGCTTGCTTTAATGGATGCTCAATAGCCGTGCCTCTGAAAAAATTACCGGCGAGTAATTTTTCTACTTGCCAACCGTTTTAAATAATTACTCTTCTCTTACATAGAATTACTCGAGAAGTTAAAATGCCTCGTACGCTGTCATTCAGAACGATAATGATTAATTAAAATAATTTGAAATCATTGGGGGGCTGGTTGACGGGTCGTCTAGTTTGCTCCAGGCCACTAAGTCAAACTTTAGAGTTCTTCCTCGACCTTTCTCCTATCTTCTCGGCAAAAAATTCGCGCAGGAAAAATTTAAAAAATTTTACTCTCCTGTATCACGCCTTAGCAAAGAATCTTGTATTGCGAGACTAATACGCTGAAAAAAAGGGAAAGGAGAAAGTAGAATTTTCTCAGCTCCTGACTTTCTCTTCTCAACCGGGGGAATATAACTCATTGAAATGGAACTCAAGGGAGTTTTGTTCCTTTTCAAAAGGTGAATATGAAATCGAACGCAAAGAAAAGAAATGGTACGGCTCCTGATGACGGAGCCACCTGAACGACAGAGTGTTCCTTTTTTTTTCGTCCCTCCGATCGGTCAATACTCGAAACAAATTTAAGGAAACCCTGCTCCCGAGAAAAAACGTGTTCGTCCATCCCACGTCTATTTCGAATTTCAATCCGCAAATTCGTTCTCGAGTTTCAATTAGTTCGTTACACTACTCCACTACTACACGTCGAATTGCTTTCCACTTCTGTGCATTGAATGATCAACTTTTATACTTTTGTATAGAAACAGTTGCCAGTAATGTGTATTAAAACTAGAAAGTAGAAAATAATAAAAAGCCTTTTGTTGTGGAACATCGAGATGTGCCCTGTTGAATCTGACACCCACACTTTGAGCGTTTTAATTCATTTCTAGGAAAGTAGACAAGTTTTTCTTTGCCTTTTTTCCCACAGGATAGAAACAACATTTGTCGAACACAAAATAAAAAAGAAATCGGGCACTTTTTATTGGTGTTACGTGATGGCCGACATCTTATGCATATGCCGGGTGGTCGGTTTTATAATTCTCAGGATTACTACTGAAAGAAGAAAATATAAATAAAATTGTTACCACTTTTTAGAGATTTTAAGTTTTTACCGTTAATTAAAAAGTAGTTTCCTGAATTAAGGAATCTAAAGTACCAACAAGCCCAAGTAAAAGAAATGTAAAATAAAATAAAACAGCACGATGACGGCGACAGAATAGTTTCAACTTTAATTTAAACGAAATTTGATGGCCACCTGTGACGTTTTTGTATCTCAGAAATGTTTAGGAACAGGAAAGCTACAAGATGAAAAGTTTTTAGATTTAATAACCAATCGGTGTCCCACCTAAAAAAATCCGTAGCTCAACTAATTATTAATAATAATGGCGTGCTGGTATCAAACGAAACTTCATATATTTAATATTTCCTTTCAAATTCAGTACTTCCATCCTAGTTCCTTAACTTGTGTCCTTACACTTGTCTTTAACTCCTGTTTTGGTTCCTTGGTCAATCCAACAATACTTCTTCTAAAGTAGTTGGTCAAAAACTATTTCCAGAAAAGCTGTTTCCAATTCTATCGCAACACGACCTATTTATTATCAAATATATAGAAGTTCTTCATTTCATCGCAAACCAAAACAATTGCACGTCACGAAACATCAATTAGCCATCGTCAAAGCAGTAAACATTATACATGCCTTAGAAATTTTATATTACGATAGATATTTCTTTAGAGCTGACATGGTGCGGGCTTTTCGTAAGTCATGTGTATTGTTGTAGGTGTATTGTATCTTCCTTTCTGCAATATACTGCTCCGCTCGGGGGTATCAAAAGAAGAAAATTTACAATAAGCCGAGGACGCGGCCCGAACATACCCTAATATACATTCAAATTACACAAAAACGCACCGACGTTTTTTTATAACTACCAATTACTTCCTGTCGTTTTACAAGCCAATAAAAATGAAGTGTACTATTAAGGAAAGTATATTTTTGCATATTATTTAAATAAAGTCATTTGTACGCTGTTAATTAAGACGTTTTGCGAGAAATTATAACTAAATATTGCCTCCGGAGGGAGCCCAAAAAAGGGCAAGTTACACGGAGAACTACAAGGAAAACACTCGCAGGACTCCAAGTCTTTCTTTCAACTTGTATTGTTATGTACATCGAATAGAAACTACTCTCGACCATTGTATTTATGAATTGTTTTTTTTATACTTGTTGACTTTTCCCAAGGGCAAGGCCGAACAAACGGAACAATACGCACTGCCAAATACGGCTGTACATTCCTGTAGTCCACGTACGGCAGTGTGCATCGATTTACTACGAAAAAAAGAAACGGGGGAGTAGATGTAATAAAATGAATAAGGAGAAGAAGGAAGGCACACACTCTTGAATTAACTCTAACAGACCTTTGGATAATAGTTTGCTTCTCATTTTTTATTTCGTTGCACTCGCCATGAATCTTGAAAGAGTACACTTCCGAGAGACTCTTACTTAATTTAAATGAAACGCACGAGAGGAGCGTTCAGAGTAGAGAGAGAGAGAGAGAGATGAAGACACGGGGGTAAAACTTTTTTATTACCAGCACTCATACCTGTTTAACTTTTATTAACTTCTTTAATCAAGTGCTCTAAGTACACAACGAAAGTAGTATAGCTCGCTCGTACTTATCTCTCAAACCTGAGAGTCCTTCGGTAAGACAAATGGAACAATTGTACAAGTACATAGACTGTTCTATTGTTATCTACCACCCCAATAGTTTTCTAACAACGTTACGGAGTACAAAAATTAAACAAAATGACGACGAAAATCCCACAGATCTTTTGTCGTTCGACTTGAACTGTGCCTGCAGCAGGCAAGAAAAGGTGAACGAAAGGTGGGCAGATGGGTTGATGGAACGTCTTGTCAACCTCAGCGACAGGTTGACTAACCTCAAACTGGGAACGGTGGAGAAAATAAATTGTTTCTCTCCCCATGAATTCTATTTATTGAAGAAAATTAATGACTGACCCCTAAGATTTAATTCTGTCAGTTGTCATGACGCGACAGGGTGGAAGAATCGTGACATCACACCTGTTGACTTTTCAGGTGTAAATTTTGGATTGAAGTATCCAATTTTCTTGGTTCCTCTGTTCAATGTACCGAACGTCGAACTGTATAAAATCGCAATGGAAATATAATATAATGTCTGCGTGTAACAGAATAAACCGCCAAGTGATTTCTGATTCTAAACGAAAAGGTTTAGGCCTTAGACGTTTTCACAATTCGGTGAAAATTCAAAAAGAGTCATGTTGAGTAACTCGAGAATGTATTTTAAGGATTTATATAGAGATGTAGAGAAGTGAAAAATTCAAAACATATGCGAACCTATGAATCAAACTTACAAGTGCAGATTGAGTTGAACATTTTATAAAGAACACAAGTCTTGACGGTTATTGACAATATTAGGAAAATTTCTAACTTTTATTTCAACTTATATTGAGTTTTAGTTTTTTACCACTATAAATGTATTTTTGGTTTATGAGATTTCGTCTTTTCCCGTGAAAGTATTTTGTCTTGATTTGTGATTCTAGCGACACTCTCTCTCTCTCTCTCTCTCTCTCTCTATCTATCTATCTATCTATCTATCTATCTATCTATGCCTGTGTGTGTGAGTGCTTCAGTGCGTGAAACACCAACAGAACAATACGTTGCAATAGTAATTATACAAGCAACGCAGACATCCATTAAGAACCACCTGCTTGGCAACACCTAAAATATTTAATAAATCCTATTTTGAATACCCAAGGACACTAAAGTCGAGTCCCAAGTTCTGTGTACGCCACCAATAGTTAAAAAGGAGCTAAAGCAAAGAAAACGAGTAAAGTTGAACATAATAATTCTAACACATAATAAATAACGAATCATAGTTTAATTAACCAACGTCTATTCACGATAGGTCCTTAGATATTTCCAGACATTCGCCACATAGATCTCGATCTTCTTCAAATCTCGTCAAGAAAGTTCCCGAGAGTGGAAGATGAAGACGTAATGTGTGGTGCAAGTACAATAAAAGACATAACGCATTGAATTGATGAATTATGAGAAAGCGTAAAACTATTTTGCTGAATCCGAGAAATTCCATGGCGATTTCAAAATGAATCTGCTATTAATATTTAACAGCCATTTCGATCCGGAAAAGTATTCGTGGAACGATTCGTACGCGGAAGAAGTGAAAGTGTACGGAAAGGAAGTGGAAAATTACACGGTGTCACACGAAAATGTCACATACGAAGAGGAGTACAACGACTACATCTTCGACAATATTCTAGTTCGAACTTTGTTTATTGTTCTCTATTCAATTGTGTTTTGCGGATGCGTTTTCGGTGAGTACACTCCCTTTCAGTATGAACACCACGTTACTGTAGGCTATTAACTAACTATAAATCACGGTAGGCTTTTCGTCAAATCTGTAGCAAAGCAAAGTTCAAGGGTAAAGTTCCTTTAGCGTGCGAGTCTCCCATCCTATTTTTTTTTATCTAACTCATCTACGTCCCAGTCAATAGATGTGTACAGTTACCGAGCTCTCGTTTCCAAAAAAAAATATTGTTCTCAAAGCGATTCAACAGAAGTTTTTCAAAGCACCGGAAAGCTCAAACGAACTTCGACTGATTAAAACGACGGCTCAATCGGACAAGCATAAAACGGTTGTTTTCATTACACACCCACTTAATAATGAAATAACGCAAATGTTATTTTTCCTATATTGCTTTTCGGGTTCAAACGTATTGTCTCACAGGTATTTATACCTGAAGGTAATTCACACTCAGGGTTTGACTTTCATTAGTGTTTGACAGGGAACATGTACCTGTAATCCTTCGCTAAGATCTCATAAAATCGGTCCTTTCTATTCAACCTCATTCATTTTTCATGCTTCTGAACTGTAGAGTATTCCTAATACTGTTCGGTGAACTGTAAAATACTGAAATTTATCAGAAAATACTGAACTTGTATACGAATGTATATATGTTTACGTTTGTCTTTAGAATAAATAAATAAACTAATTATTCCCAAAATAAAAAAATTACAAGAATCACTACGCAAGTATACGGATCACAAACCCCAAATTTTAAAAGTTTTTATTAATTATTATAAACTGCTTCACATTAAATTAATTAATTAATATATATATATATACGCTTTTATACGTGTACTAATAAGTTATTTTAAACACTGTATTCATGTGTACAAGAGTACAAGAGTATATTTACTCATATTATACACTTTACATGTAGTATGCACATAGTAAGCCCGCCATGATGCTTCTAGAGATATTCTACAAACATATACCCTTGACGGTGTTTTAGCATAAACGTAGCAGAATAAATATAAACGATATATATGCAATCAAGTATATAAGTTGTCTATAAGTTACTATAAGTAAGTCTATGCGTTTACTATTAAGTATGTCCTTCGACGTAACATAGATGTTTCCCTTGAAAGTAATAGAGTACGTAAAAACACACGACCCATCATCAAAAGAGCGGTCAATAGTTTTTATTTTCTATAATTTTATTACGGCTCGTGCGGTGGAAATTCGATGTAGCGCTCCCTTTTTTAAGGTTCAGTTAAAGCGAAAACAATTTAATAACTTCTGTGTAAATTTTTGACTTCTCGGAACTTCTCGTTGTAATACATCAATGTTTATTCAGTGTCTTCACGTTTCAAATCAACCGTATCAATACACAACTACATCACTACACCATTTTATTATGCAAGTTAACTATCTTGCAGTGAAACAGCAGACCGCAATTAGTCAATAAAAGCAATGTAATTTAGTGGTCACAGTACAGCAGATGGATAGTAACAAATTGGAAGAGTTCCATTAGACAATATACCATGGTTACTGACAGAACCCGACACCGCAGTAGTCTCGCTACGGTCGCTTGACCTGGAGCATAACTAAAAATATAAATGTTTAGAGTCCTACCATTTTATTTTAACGTTTAAACCCCCATAATAGCGCGCTTCTTTTTTTCAAATTTAGATCTCTTTAATTATTCGAACCATCACTCGAAAATAAAAATAAAGTTCCCAACCTTCGGGGAAACAGAAAACCTTTTCAGGGGTACTTTCAACGGTTTTATATATATAAATACCTAAAATGAAAGCGTACGCGAAATTCAACTGATAATTTTCTCTTATACGAAAAATTTGACTTACACTGACTGATAAATTAGGCTGATACTTTCGACAGCGTAAGGGTTCGGCAAGAATTAAATAAAATTACGAATGGATAGAAGTAATGTAATTAAAACACGAACTGAAAAGGACTGCTTTTCGATGTATTTAAATTAACCAGTGGAAAAATCTTACTTAATTTTCCTTAATGTAACTAAAAGTCAAGTTTCTGCTAGCATCCAATTATGCAATTAATTTAAATTTAATGCAACTACAATTACTCTGATTACGCTTAATTATTATTTTAGAATAATGCATCTAGAAATACATAAATAAATATTAAATCCACCATAATGAAAAAATCATACAGCGAGTAAATCAGTTTTTCAAACATGTGACTCGAGAAAAAAAGCAGAGTTAGTTATTCATAAATTTATTTTTTGTAATCTACCAAAGTCTTTATTTTCAGTCAACGTGAATTGAAGAAATTAAGTATGTTATGTAGTTTTGTACTTACTGTAAAGTTGGGCACAGTTTCCAGGGAAGAAATAATAAATTCAGGAGTGACGCGGAAAATTTCAACGAAAACTTCAACGGTTAACGGTTGAAACGTGTAACCAGAAAACAGGTGTTATCGTGAAATATTTCGGGTGAAAAGACGAACTCGTTTCCTGTGGTAGAACGGGGGAAGTTCTTCTGAAACAAAAGTGAGATTTTTCGCAGTGCGGCAGAAGCTGGAGGAAAAACAGATTACCGTTACACAAAAAAATAAGACAAGTAATACGAAACGATGAAATTATTAAGTAAATGGAGAAGACGTGGAACGACGTGTCACCGGACAGGGACACACACACCTAGCGGCGAAAAATGGAAACGGAAATTTAAAAAAAACGGATTAATTTTGTTTAAAATTTTGCAGATTAATTTTGTGTTATTATTAACCGCTACTTGAAACCTTCCTCGTACTCCACACACCGAAGTATTGCTTAAAATATATACTTATATATATGAATATTATTCAAGTGTTCTGCCATTACTTGAAATTATTAGAGTTATTCGCGTTCTCTCCAGAAATACTCGATTACGAGGAATTCCAGTAACAGGAAATGAATCGAAATTAGTCCATTCTTTCCTGCGAGACCACCGAATTATAATATAATTTAATTAAGCCATAACCCAGTGCTGAACCGCAACTTAAACCCACTTTTAATTTGCTCGGTAAAATGTCATCAATTGACATCAACCTGGTTGCTTTGTTTACGCACAATATAACAATAATATATTGATAATGATATGTGTTGCATCAAAGTTATTGTGCGAAATAATTAAATGAGTAATTATTTAGTTCGATGTAAAGTATACCGAAACATATGTATTGGAAATTAAATTAATATCAACTTAATGTCATTAACACCGGTTGATTGAAATTTGATTATAATATCATTAATAGGTGTCAGGGTAAATGTTATTGTGTTTAGGTTCCAATTTTTATTTTGTACTTTTACATAAATATTTCTTTCACATACTTCTATTCATCGCAATTCATTGGAAATACTTCTGAAAGTACTTTTTGAACATTTCATCGTTGTTACTCTTGTGCACATATAAATCTTAGTATATTATTAAAGGATCGAATGGATTGAGTTCCACAATGGTCGGTATACTTATTAAACTACTCAAATATTTACAATAGTAGAAGAAATATACCAGCAGTGTTGTGCACTAGCATAGGCCTGCAATTGTGAGAGAGTAAAATAATGAAAAGGATAGGACAGAAAAAGACCGGATATTGTTAGTGTGTGACTGACGTGTTATGAAATTACATGGATGTCATGTAGTCAGTCACTAGAATTCGTACTTCAACTTGGTTATAGGACGTTCTATTTGTCTGTCGACTAGACTACCGAACTTCTCCGGTCTTCCAAATGAAAGCAACAGACCACACTTCGGTGGCGTGATGAGTGACGTGTCTTAGAATGTTCAACCGCCGTCACTAGTTTTGATTTTTAGACAACTCGACCCCGAATTATCCACAGAATGTTAAGCCACTTCCCAGCTGCTGAACAAACCGTTACTGGATAAATCTGTACGATATAAGTAAAACTATTTGTAAAAACATACTTCAGTTAATTTGCCAGGTTCCCCATTCGATAAGATAAAATTACATTTGAAGAATAAACAGTTTACATAACCAATTATTATTTACGTAAGAGTTTCCTACCTCAATATGTATGTTTTCCGTTGCACGTAAACATCTTGGGATATCGGGAACATAATTTATGGTGTAAATTCTGTATCAATTGCATTTTGCAATACCGTGTAATTGCTCATTGGAGGAGAAAATAAAAGCTATTATTTTTCTTAACTAACAGGTCTTAACTGAAACAGGAAAATCCGCATGTATTGAAAATTGTTTCCGTATGATTTCATAACTCAGTTTGAAACCTGATTGTTGTGCACGGTGTTTTATGAAACGGTTCACATTATTTTGGTTATAACGTCGTTGCCAGCATTGTAAACATACTTTTCTGGGAAATCTAAAAGTTGGCTCACACGTCCAATCAATAGAGAAAATGACTTGAAGAACAATGAAAATTGAATTTTTCTCACACCGCAGCAATAGGCATCTTTGTGTGTATTTTAAGGTGAAATGTGGCTTAATAAATAAACAATAAATAAAACCACTTAATAAAACCACGGGGAGTTTATTCAATTACTACTGTTTGACACTTGCGAACACAAACTATAATTCGGTAAATTGAGTTATCAAAAAAAAAATAAATAAATAAATAAAATACGTGTACGTAATCCACGGTACGGGTGAAGAGTAAATCATTCTAGCAATTGATACAAATAAATTCTGGCAAAAATTAGGGCAACATTTCTCAGAAAAATATAAAGACATAAATTTATTTAAGTCCGAACTCGTAACTTCCAGTGTCTTCAACCCACAGAAAAACCAGTAGAAAAATAGGACCAGAAGTGATTGTCTATTTACATATTTTTTAAAAAAAAATATTTTACATAGATTTGAAACGGCAGAAGTATTTATATATAATAAATATTAAAATATAAAAATATATTGTTACATTAAGTTGGGTAAGATTTAATATTCTACTTATAATTTATTATTGTTGAAATATTTAAAAATGTTTATTAAATATAAATAAGTTGCACGTAGAGGTAGCGAGGGGTATACAAAGAATTATGAGTGTTTGATTTACCTAGATAGTTAAAAGAAGTTTAATTGTCTTCTCTAAGAGATAGAAACTTCAGCGTTCGTAGACAAGTAACCGTTAAGAATTAAATGTCTACCCATGACTATTAGACAGCAACATAGGTTACCATACATGCAATTCCATGTAATTAACATATACAGTTAATTGCAGAGACATATTTAATAATAATATTACTAATAATAATTAATAATAATAATAATAATAATAATAATATTAAATTCAGTAGATAAGAAAGCTATGTACAACTACGCATGCAGACTTGGTTGTGAATCTTTCAAATCACCTCCTGCACCCTTTCTTGTCTTCAAGGGGAAGTGTGTACCTCTCAGGCACCGATTCCCGAAAAAAAACCTTCTTCAGAAAATATTATCATGCAGGATTTGTTTGTGATTACATCGGTGGAAAGCAGAGCAAAATGAATAAACGAAAACAATAAAATCGCATTAGTACACGCCCAAAACGGTGAGAAATGGAAAATTAGTTTCGTACGGTAATTTCGCCGGGGTCAAACAATATTATTAAATTTTCTATTGATTTGAAAGTACGGGCAGACTGCGGTTGAAACGAAGGGAACGCGAGAAGTTTTTAGTTTCTACAGGAAATTAAAATTAGAACCGAATACAAAACAGTAAAACGTTAAAAGGTAGAAACTTTCAGGCGGGAACCCCGAAGAAACCCAAATCCGGTTGGACGGTTGGACAAATCCGTTGGAAAGTTTGGAAGTGAGAAATATCGAATTAACACCAGGTGTTTAACATCTAGTTGAATATAAGTTAAAATATCAGAACGGTACTCGAACGCAGCGCACGTTAGTACGTGGGAGTTTAGTTACCTGGGCACCCGCATTTAACGAGGCATACCAAAAATAAATTACTTTCAACATGGCGGAAACTTCAATTAAATTACATATTTTTATTTTACCACGATATTTTTATCGTACTAATTCTATCAAGTTGATACTATTGTGTTCATTTTCTTGTTACAACAGACTTGGATTAAAGTACGAGTGGTGTAAAAGAAAACTTTCAGAAATCGAATATTACCAAGTACACACCCAATTAACTATCCTGAATTTACACTAAATTATACTAAATAAATTATCCATAGTATAAATCACGAAATGTATGTCAGTGCCAGTGCAACACGAGAAACGATTCTGCTAACATCTATGATGGTAAATTCCCCCGTAGTGTTCGCTCGAATCCAAGACTACAACAAAACCTATATAATTACATACAGTAGTTTAGCGAACATCAAAAGAGTCTCGGTTCCCGTCCGACAAAAGACCGACCGATAGGTCACGACAATCAACTCTTCTTCCTCGGATGTCGTCTTTGATGTCTAAAAACAAGGTATTTGTGACGAAAGCAGTACATAAAACACATCGTCTTTCAATAGGGCTCAAAGGTGAAAATTAAACTTTCGCAAATTAAATTAGATCAAATTGAAAATTGTATTTTCAAAAATATACCAAAGTCAATTGTAAGTGAACGGGTGGGTACTTAAGTACTCCAACTTATTGTCTCAAAAATTTTCAAAAACAGAAAAAATATACGTAACAAAACAATTGTTATTGTATACTTACTTAACCGTATATTGTATTGTATATTTATATATATTTTGCTTTTATTTATATTGTATTTTTATTTATTTATATTATATATTGTATATTTTGTATTTTATGTATATTTATATATATATTGCTGTTCCAAAATGCGGTTCTTAAGAACGTGACTTCTCAAAGTGAAGGTCTGAATGCGGAAACCTCAGTAGTATCAACATCAATAATATATGTACATAAAATTAAAGATGGAGTTGCTTTGAAGAAAGTGAGAGAGAGAGAGAGAGAGGTAATTAATTTCCCAAGAAGCGAATGAATATCTCACGAGTGATTAACCAAGGCAAGGAATAATTATTTTTTTCATTGTGTTGAGGATTAACCCTATGGAAAATCAATAAATATCCGCGATTTCTAACTTATGTATGGGGTTGTTGGGAGGAAAATAAATCAAATTCGCCGACGAAAGTCTTCATTTATTCCCGATTTGCCGAAGTTAATATTTGAGATTCGGATGTGGGAAATAGATTTTCCCAGAAAATGTCATTCCCTTTGATTCGTTTTATGTAATTTTATTTTGGTGGCTGGCACTTCTTTGAAGGTTTTGTCGGATGGGCATCGCACAACACCTGCCACCCCTCGGGGAAATCACCACCAACGTGACTTTGTACGAGGAAAAATCTGACTCGGGCAAAGGGGTGACAAAACAAGGAGCAGTTTCGTTTTCCCGGATGTTGTGCACCCAAGTAGGTGGCCTGGAACTCGGTTTACTGTATAGGAAAATGTAATGGTGCGAGCCTGTAGGGGGCCGGTCAGCACTTGTAGTCCGCTACCCGAGTTCGGACCACCTGTCCGTTCTTTCTTGAAACGTTTCATTCGGAATTAATCGTTCAGCACTTTGAATAAATAACTAATAATTGGTGCATTTCCTCGGCAATTTCGACAAATTTTCGCGTTCGGAGGAGAGAAATTCATCTTCATTTGAACGAAATTCAATTTCAACGAAATTCAATTTCACCGAATTTTCTTTCGATTGATTACCCATTCATCTCTCTGTCTCTCTCTCTCTCTCTCTCTATGTGTATGTGTATGTGTGTGTGTACATAAACACATGCATTCGTGAAGTTATGATTTCCCATCCCTTAAATTCCAAACGCAAAGGATTTTTTTTAAACTACAAAATCTAACAATAATAAAAAGCGAGGGATGAAAACACTAGAAAGCTATTTCATAACATTGTTTGTTTATAATTTGACCTTTTCATCATCCCCGTCCTCCCCCCGAAAGTTAATTTCGGGCCGGATATTTAAACGGTTGCATGCCTGCCAGGTCGAACCTTTGCGAGGAAGTCAAAGGTTACTCCGACGTTAAACCGTTTTACGACGTTCTCACAAGATCGTACACAAAAACCGAACTTGTCAGGAACAGCGAACGCACCTGGTAAGAGTCACACAGACACCTGATAATTAATTACAGACCTCTCCGGTTCAATAGTTAGGAGATGCGAACGTAGGTTGTACATCGGATGTACGATAGTTCACAAAACCCTACAAAAAACACCGATTCGAACAACATCGTCAAAGTACTACAACCGAAAGCATTGTAATTGTTCAACACACCGTTGTAACGTACACCGTTCTTTCAATCAATTCATTCTTTCTCGCCTGCCACTGAATATATTTCCAACTAACGGTTATTCTTTTCATCCTCGTCCCTTCGCATTCGATCCTCTAATTCTTTTTTCTCGAAACTTACTGAGTTTCACGTTCGGGGAAAACACTCGTCTCGCCTCGGTGTCCTGTTCGCGGGAGAAGAAAAAGGAACCGTCGTCCTTCTGAGTTCACGCGAAAAAAAGAGAAAAATATTTAACGGGAAATTGTCACTGACGACTGCGAACAGACGACGTTCCCAGGTTCTTTCCGGGACGACAAACTTTTGCTCCGTGACAGGTCTCCTCTACCTGGAATGATCCGTACTTGAGTTCTCGATATTTCAATTGAGTACCTAGAGGTAGAACTAGTACAAAATCCTATATACAAAAATGAACAGTCTTTCGTACGAATTTGATATCTCCGGGAGTACGTCGAGAAACAAGGTGTGTACGAAAAAGGTTGCACGGGGGGCAGCAGCAGTGAAATAGGAAAAGACGAGAAGACTTAAGTGGCGTATAAAAAAGGCTTTAAATGTGTACAGCTTCCCTCAAATCAACCGTGCGTAAGCCACTAAAATATCTGATATGAATTATTCAAGTACCGTTGACTGTGGCAAAACATCCCCGGCTCTTCATTGAATCTTTTATTGCATTATTTCAAACTTGTAGGGATAATATTTTCATAACTCCGACCGGAGTCTTTCGGTGCGTGAATATTAATTGCTGAGTTTCATAACCCGGCGGAATTTAAAGATGGAGTCGGCAGTCGACCCCCTGCGGCCTGACTTGGCGGTAGTTTCCGGTCTAGTTACACGTCGCCCAATATTTCCCATTCATCATCCATTCGACGTCTTTCGAAACAATGTTTATATTTCTTTTTTTGAAAATCGTCAAATTCCTTACGGTGTTCCCCTCGAGGGAAGTCACTTCAAAGGAAGGTAATGAAAACGCGAGTTATGAATAAAAATAAAGAGTCTCTATGAGCCGGCAGAACCCCGTACGGAATCAGACGGTGACACAATTTGAATTGCTCACTCACCTAACTCTTAGATAATTCAAATCTGAAACCAATACACTAAAACGAAGCCAAGGAACTAACGTAGCATACGTGAAACATGAAAAAGCACTGTTGCTTTTCATATATATAATAAACCGCTTTGTATGCCACACTTAAGAAACTTTATTAAGCTACACCTAACGAGTTCAAAAATAGTATATAAAGCATTATGCATATACAGAATTTTATAAGCGTATAACATTAAACACAATAAATATTGTTGAATAAGTACTGCTACCTCTATGACTCTATAACTATAACAAACTGCTTAACAATTTATGTGTAACTAAGTTAATCCCTATTTACCTGACAGCAATACGGCATTATATGTACAGTTACTTTATGTACAGTTAAATGTCTTCATCTACTGTTTAGAAACGTTTTTAGTGTTTTAATAAATTCAAGTTCTCCCGATACCATTGAGTATTATGTAGTTGAGGCCCATCATTATGTTTTTATCATACTATTTTATGTTTCTTATTAATAGGAGATGAGTAATTCAAATTTTTGTCCGAAATTTTTTATTTATTCAATGCTTACAACGCCTGTGCGCTGCCGTTATTATTATTTATTTTTATTATTTACATATACATATCATATATATTTTTATACACATTAATGTGTTTTAAATACATGTACCGGGTATTTTAATATTGTTAATAGATGTGTCGTTGAGTAAATCGTAACTGATGTGTTATAAGAATTTCTGGGTAGTAATTAAATAAATGAATAATGTAGTTTGAATTACACTTGTATCGCAGCACATTGCCATAAACAGCACACGCACGGGCAAATAACTTTGAACTCTCGCCGTATATAATTCCTTTTGAAACTGTGTACGAATTAACGAAAACAGCAAGTGAAATTGACGCGTCACAAAGCAGCATTCACTCCTTTCATCACTGAATTTCCGCTTTTCATTTCGGGGGATGAAGTTCGCTCCCAAAACGAAAAGCAATACTTTTTCTCATTCCGGGTATTTTCCTTTACTTGTGGTTTCAAGAGACGTGAATCCCGCCAACGGTTAATCCCCCTCTCCACAATCGGTCCCGAGGCATCCCCGGGAACATTCGTGCACGTTCAGTTCAATCAAAAGCCTTCGTGTGATCCGTCCTGGTCGGGTAAACCCCCGACAAAAATTTCCAAAACCAAATATTTTCACTGCGAAACTTGTGACAAGAACCGAAACACAGAATACGGGAAAGGATGGTTATTTTTTGACGATTTCAACCCCAACCGGGGAAAAGGAAACAAAAGAAAAGGAAAATTAATAGTAGAAAAGGAGCGACAAACACCCCGGGCGCGAACAACTCCAGCTAAGCGTAAGGATAATACCGGGAACAGGTACAAGAGACTTCGTACACGTGAATTACTTCACAATAAGAATAATTTTTCCGGGAGTCAAATCACCGGGATACCGGGAACTCCGGATACTGTCCTGGAGCGACGGGGAATTTACTCCCGAAAGCTTTTTGGGATTTTGGAAGAGAACGACCCTCGGGTGGAATTTAATTTTTCGGGTGCCGGCAAGAGGCAAACAGATAAGAAAGGAAGGTGTTAATCAAAGCTCCCCTTCATCGCCCGATATCTGTTTCCAATCAATAAATTCTTCTGTTTAATAAACACTTTCCCCGGCTTGTTGCCCCGTTATCACTCAAAAGGCTCTAATGGAAGGTGGCGGTTTTTATTTTGTATACAAAAAATTCCAAGGTCCTCTCCTATTGCCTCGTGACGGAGTAATTCACCTGAGCTTCGTGCTATTTACCCCGTGCACCTATCGATTTTTAATTACTTACTTATTTACCTGATATTTTCGGTATATTCATAAGATTATATTTGTCTGCAATTTAAGGATTTTCATGGGAATTTGAAAATCCGTTAAAATTGTTAGAAATCCCGAGACGTATGTCTACGTGGTGAGCTCAAGAAACAAAATGTCTGCCAATCGTTCGGCATTCCTAAACAATAAGAAACGAACGATTTCAAACGGAATAAAAGAATGAAACCAAATTTTTGTAACGTATGAAACACTTACATATTTATTAACTTTTATGTAGGGATTTGTAGCATCGGTTGTGCTCTCTTTATTTTCCCAGTTAACTATATAAGGGGGCTGCCGGAAGCATTACTTCTAAACATAATTAAAATTATATAAATTATTGAACATAAAAAATAGAAATTATTGTTTCATTTGGTATTGTATGGTTTTATGTAACTAATAGGTTCTTAGAAATGAATAGGACGAGGTGCTCATCTACATAAAAATTCACAGAAGGCAACTTGGTTGTAAATGACTTAAATGTTGACGGTGTTCTGTAGTGTTTAATTTTTTAAATACGTTATGTTTACTTAAATAATTATAAATTTAATAATTAGGTTTCCCGCCCAAAATTAATACAAATTTATATTAGTGTCTTAGTTTTAGCATATTTTTAGCAATTCAATAATAATTTCTTTGTTACTTAGCCCGTAAACAGATTTCGCAAGTATAAAATCAAGTTAACGTATTAATATTACGTATGTATTGGTTTCGTATATTTGAGATATTCTACTTTAATTATACCGGACGACCTCTTTATTTTTAAGGTCGTACCATTAGATTATTTTAAAAACTATTATTACTTATTATATTACTATGTATCGGTAATATCTAGTACGTAATTGTATACATCAATATTCTATGTACAGCCACACGTGTGACAGCGTTCCACGTCTGACTACACGAGCTGTGTTTTCGTGTCGTTTCGCATGACATGAAAGCAGCTACCTGACGATTCAGGATTCGTACCTCGTCAACTTCTTGTCGATGGCGTCGAACAGAAATTCTTCTGTTTTCGAGCTTTGGATGACACACTTGTCTGCTGCCACGTCGAGCGCATCGCAAATTAATTTATCATTTCAAAGAGGAGAGCTCACTTCTCGAGTACTTGCATCCGTTACGTTACGAATAATTTAATTAGGGAAGAGAGTACCTCGTGACAACACGTAAGGATCCCCCTCTCTAATTACAGTGAGGTACGCGTCTTTATTTTATTTTATTTTATTTTTTTTTTCGTAAATTCCGAAACTCGATTTTAAACTTTGGAAATTGACTCCGCCGAATGAATAAAAACTGGCACAGTCTAATTTTAACGATATTAAAAAGTTCCCGTGGAAATTTCTGCGAAACGTAAAGTAGTCCTCTTACCCTCGTTTCATTTTTCTTGACTTATTTCCCACTCTCGGAATTAATAACTGCCATTGTTCTCGATAATTGGCCGTGAATTGAACTTCCTAATAAGCTCACATATTTAATTCCATTGATGCCGTCGTGTGTTGTTAGACGACGTGCTTCCCGGGGAACTAATCCAACATGTTCGATGAATGTAAAACTATTCGTTACTGTCACAATCCTAAAATCATTTAGGGGTTTGCACGAGTCACAGAAACGCGCGCAACCTAACTATTTTCCAGGTAACGCAACAAAAAAGGTAAGACAAGGCTTTCGAACGAAAACCAGGAAAATGGTGGATGAAATAACTTTCCATGGTATTGAGGGCATACACTAACGACTTTTTTTTCTCCCCGTCTGACCCGTCTTATGTATTATGTTCTTATTTAATAAATCCTCACATTCCTTGTAATCCCTGTTCGACGGTCCTTTTCCTTTTAAATTTAACACCATCCCGCTTTCCGTGTTTTCTTTGGGGCGTTCTCCTCGAACTCAATTTCGTCTCTCGGGCCAAATTACCCGTTCACCTTTCTCAAAGTCCTACACAGTTTCTGCATGCATAGTAATGTCGAGTAGTTACGTAGACAGAGAAAAGAAAATCTTTTAACCGCATCCGTTAAGAAAAATTGATGTCGCCGCATTATCATAAAGAAACGGGACACGCTTTGAGGTTCTCTCAGGCCGGGTAAAATGTCTCCGCGGGAAATTGAAGTTAAGAAAATAAAAATAGGATACGATAGTTGTCACAACATAAAATGTACGCAGGATTCAGTTACAAAACTCCATTAAACTATTTCATCCCGAAGAAAATTACTTTTCGAATACATAAATGTACGTTTTCATCATTCGTCACCTGACCTCTCTAGTCAGGTAACACCAGTTTAACTGTTAAAAACTTACTTTTAATAAGTCCCAAAACGGCAAATTTATTCTTAAATTATTTACACATTATTTTATTTTTATTTAAATAATAAAACATATACATTTTCGATTGATCAGGAAGTTAGACCGCCCTTTATACAATTCATAAGTATTACGTACTGCAAATGGATAAAATATTAATATGAGATTAAAGTCGTCTGCAATTTACGGATTTTCACCAAAATTTGAAAAGCCGTTAAAATCCTTCGACATAGGTTTCAGGTGTGCTCAAGAAACAAAATGTCTGCCAATCGTTCGGCATTCCTAAACAGGTGACTTGTTTACGATACAGAGCGTAGTATTCAATACGAGTTTATTTATTTAGTTAATACAGGCAATGTAGGAGATGTAGCAATTCAGTCTTCTCTCAAAAATAATTAATAAAACCGATAAAACTGATTAAAAATTAATAGAATTAAACTGTTAACATCTGTTAAGTTTCTCAAGGGGCATTTTATCTTTTTTCTATTCTTATTTGGATTAATATTTTCCAATAATTGGTTTTCCCCCCGTGTAGAGATTCAGTCATTCATTAATTCCGTATTGATCGTCGCTACCCGGCCGGTCACGGTTAATACCCGGCCAAAACCGGAAAACATTTAACAATGAGTAACAAGCAGCCTGGAGAAAATACCCGTCACAAAAGGAGAGATCTCTTTCCAGATCCAATCTAATCTTTTGTACACTTTCTTTTGGGAATAAAGAAAAAGGTAATTGCGTCTAGGACCCGTCGAGGTAGTCCTAAACCCTTTGCCAAAAATGTTTCACTTTCGTTCCAACCTTTCACCGAGGCGTCCTCTCCCCACGATTTTTGGGTACCCGTCTCGCAAGACGATTCTACGCCTGCCTGGAATATACACCTGTATACCTAGAACCGAACAGAACGGTAAACGAAGGGCTTGGGGCGTGAATACATTGAAATATACTTCGGCGAGTTTGTACTACACCGAGGCAAAAATGAAGAGTGACGTTTACTAAAATTTCATACCGAAGTACATAACCGCAGTGTAACGGCAGGGTTATTTCTATGTAGGCAAAATTAGATGAAGAAAGCGTTAACGTAAAACTCCTAACTTAATATAAAGCATAACAACATGAAGCCAAAAACATAAAATTATGTTAAATTCCCAACCGGAATTGTTAAATATGGTTGACTTTACGCTCGAACAGGTCCTTTCTGCTATTAATTTTTGCAATTTTTTTTAACAAATGTCAGAAAGGCCACCACACACCACTTGTTTGGAGTCCTCTTTGAGACGCTACATTTTGTACAGAACTCATTTAGTACTAGAGTACTACATTACTAGTACTAGTATAACAAATTGTCTTTTCTTAATTTCTTCTCCAAGAACATGAACGATTGTACGAGTACACTGAAAAGAATATAAATATCCTTAAATATGTGTAATAATCGATCGTTAATAAATAATAAACAATTGATTTTCCTTTCCTCATTAATAAATAGACTCCTTAAATGCAATCTGCAGTGACTTCAATAAATAACAATAAAATAAATAAAAAACAATAAACAATACATAAAATAAATTTATGTATAATACACGTGTAATATATAATTAAGTATATGTGTAGTTTTATATAAATATATATCTAAGTATAAGTATAGTTTTAGAATCTAAAATTCGAAACTTATTAATTGTATTGTCGTATTAATTATTCGTCAAATTAATTATTGTAAGAATTGTAAGAAATTATTTTATTAATTTGCCACCATTAAATACAATAAATTTTCAATAATCAATAACTCTTTACCACCATTGAACTTAGTGTAGTGTGCAGACTTTGTATGGCGTAGTACTTCAGCTTTATTTTTTATGCAGTCAGTTCTTTTCAAAACTCTCCCTCCTTCGGACCTGTGGTTTCGGCCAAAGCTAATGAGCACAGTCACCTGGACTTAATCTATTTTTTTTTGTATTAATAATTTTTCACTTTCTCACGGTTCTGTTCTTTTCAGGTAACCTAACGGTAATCCTTTTAGTTTTCCTCACGAGGAGACTTAATTCAACAACGAACTTCTTTCTAGCCAATTTAGCCTTTGCCGATCTCTGCGTTGGAATATTCTGCGTTTTTCAAAATCTCGCCTTCTACCTCATCACCACGTAAGTGTGTTGTACCCGTCCGGGCCGGGGGATACCCCGGGACGAACACCATTCCACGTTGGTCAGGCTCCCAAGTCGAAGTTGTTCATTTTTTTTTTTCACTTTATGAAAATTGAATTTTCCCCTTTACATTATTCCGCAGACCGTTTCGGGGACCAGGGCCGTATTCCAGGAGCTTTTGAAAAACCTTGGTGTGATGCAATTTACCCGAAGACAGAAGGAATGTATATATATATTATACACTTCTGAACGTTTGGCACTTGCAAAGCCTCCCCTTTTCATTATTCCCGTTCTGCCCTTTTTTTTTAAACTCGTTCCAACGAATGAATGTCTTATTGGAATTTCCAAGGATTGCTGCCCGAATATAAAAAAAAACAGCCGTGGTGGAAAGGGTTCGAAACCTTTTCTGACGTTATCCTCGGTCGCCCTAAGAGCATTTGAAGGTTTTCACTTTATTAAAAACAATAGCGACTGATCCGCTCACTCTCATAAATTACTTTCTCATAACTTCGAGGACCTCCACGCACACGTGGGTGTTCAAGTAAAATTCTATTCAAGTAAAAACAACATCTGCGAAGCTTGCCAAAACTATAAAAATAGTACTTGAATAATATACAATTATGGCGACTGAATTTTAGCTTAAGATCTACACAAGATGCCGCAGAACTTAATAAATTCGTACTATCTACAGTATATATTTTATCGTACTACATATCGATTTCATAACAAGATCGTAAGCTAGACGTAACTGCTCAAACAGCACAAAGATCTCTATTTAAGTTCATTAAGTTCTGAAACTACTTTTGCAATGTAATTTTAAGCATAGATCTCCTTCTGATAATTTTGATGATTCTAAACACTTCCACTTTGAAAAATATTTTGTAATATTTTCTAACTTCATAACTAGACCTCTTGACTACAAGGGCACTACTACAACTATCGGTTACCGGTAACTACAAAAATATCACAAGCTACCGAGGAATTAGTTAGACCACGAGCAGTTGTACAGGATTATCGGGTTACATAGGGTGGGAACGTCGGTTTTGTTTTTCCCTACATCCAAGGCTTTCCTCTAAATCGACGTCTTTCTCCCGGTCTACCTGAAAATTTAATTCTGATTGACGTCTTTCCTTTCCAGATGGGTCTTCGGAGACTTTCTATGCAAAATGAATCAATTTATTTACGGTTTGAGTTGCACGGCTTCGATTTTCATTTTGGTCGTCATTTCGATTGAAAGGTACCTGGCAATAATCCATCCCATCAGGTGTAAACAAATTCTGACGAGGAATCGGCTCAGGGTAAGTTTCTAAAAAATCAACTTCATCCTACCGGGACTTATTTAAGTTGTCGTCTCGTCCTGACAGATCTTGCCCGCATTTTATTTCTATTTTTTTTTTATAAATCAAACCTTCCTCCCTCTGGCAATCAGACCTACCTGTATCTCACGACTGACAAAAAGCAAGTAGAGTTCCGAGAATGAACGGTACATAAACTCGAGATGGAGTCTTACGAAAGCTTTGTTGAAATTAAAATTACAACGATTGTTCGTTGTTTGTTTAAAGATTTACCCCCGCTTTTAATAAAAAAAAAAATAAAAAGCCCTTACAACCCTCTCCCTGTCCGATGGTAGCAGTTGGTTGTAAAGCCGAACGAGTTACATTTTCCTAGAAGAACAATTAATTAGGCTCAGTTAATACGTAGTGCAAATACGTTTCGCTCCAGAACGGCAAACAAACACAAAGCGAAATAAAACTCGTCCGACATTTGCAATTTGATCGGGAAACCCGTAGATTTCACAAATTCTAATAGATTTCGTTCAAATATTAATGTTCCTTTCGTTTCCGCCTAACAATCGAACTAGGATAGTCGATTGACGGTGGCGTGCATTACAAAAGTTTCACATCTACAAATTTTCCGGAGTGGATCTTCTAGAAAATTTAGTAACGGGAGATCTGAGACCCCGGAGTCCAGATCGCCTAGACCGATAGAAAAACAACCTTGTTCCGGTAGATTGGTCCTGGAGATTATGTCGAGTGATGGCATCGAAGAGAAAAAAAATTTCCGGGAACAATTAAATCCTTTACACGCATCATCCTACCAAATCTCTGGAATTTCCGTTTGCTGTTGGTGGAGAAGATGGAGCTTGAAGGAAAACCACGAGGCATCTCCTACGTATAGTAACGCATCTTTACATTTACAACATTACTGACACACTTAAATACTATCCATAAAATATAATAAATAAACTATTATTATCAATATTACCGTCAAAGCATACTGCTTTTCTTTTATATTAAAATTAAACTATTAAAATAACTATAGAATGCATTAATATAACTATATTATAACTATAACTATAACTATAATATAACTATATATATAAAAATATAACTATTAAAATTATATGTACTTTTTTTATTTATTTTGCAATATTGCAAATATTTTACTTATTTATTGATTGATCAGTGGCTTCCATGTCCATTGGCAGAACCAGTTTTTTTATTTCAATAATAATTAATAATTTATACAATATAAATGAACCTCGAGTAGTGGGTCAATTTGATTATTGTCATTGACCCAAATTATGTGTACTAGTAATACACTTTATTTCTTGCAGTATATTGTTATTCACGTCAAGTATACGTCGTACATATCGAATTTTACCTACAGTGATATATTTTATATATATTGTAACGAACTTTAGTTAAGTTGTAGTAAAAGTTACGATTATACTGCAGTATTATTTATATTAGAGTTCAGGTAGACTACACGGTAATAAGTAATAGATAAAACATTAGGAAAGCAGTAACAAAATAATTCGTGTATAATGGTGTTCATAAAAATATACAGAGAAATTTTAAAAATTTTAGAAACTTTGCTGCGGAAGCCAACAGGTAAACAAGGAAATTGCTCTAGGAAAATATTCTCAGGTTAAATAAATAAGTAAATATTGAAGTTCCGACACGAGGCTTAGGAAAATTGTGCACACTTTACCACAAGCTACACCAATCTTACATCTTATTGAACTGAATTAGTGGTTTAGGAGCTTTGGGTGTAGTCAACTCTTGCAGGTAGAAAGTTTGAATGACACGATAGAGTTGGGTTTAAGTTCAGTATGAATGAAAACCTCGGCTTGTTCTTCTTCTTCTTCTTCCTCCGCATGCAACCGTGCATTTCACTGTTTTCACAATCGACTACCGACTCTCTCATTGTAGTTTGTCATTATTTTGAAATGAATCCGACTAATTAAGTAAATAAGATCGAATCCGATCGCTTTTCATTCCTTGAGATTTTCAAATTCTCATTATTTGACAGATCAAAAAATTAATCTGACGACGATTTTTCCTGCTGCTCCTCCGACTTCTTCCACGTCTCTTTCTTCTTTCGACGTATTCCGGGAACCGAACTCGTTCCTTAAGGAACTTAATGCCATTTTCAAACTTCTCTCAGATCCCTGATATTAGTGGATCATCGATTTTTCGCTCTGATCCGAATCTGATCTACCACCGTCCGGGGAAACTTTGAAACGTCTGCTTCGTGGGTCACCCAACCGCGAAGGCCAAGGTCTAGTCAACCATCAAAGTCTAAGTTCAGTAGGTTGAAATAGTCAAAACCAGTCGATTTTTGCTCTACGTTAATTTTTTCAGAACATCCCGATCTTAACGGGAAGATCACGCCCAGCTACCGGCGTGTAATTTTCAAACAGATTGAAATCGAATGATTTCGCATTGATCATCCATTAATTAGAACTTAATTTTTCGGTTAGAATAAAATCCAACTTAACAGGAATCGAAGGATGTTTTGTCAATAAAAAAAAGTAAATAACAAAATCATGTTAATGGAATTACTAGTTACTTGCTGATTGGAAAAGGTGCGCTTCATTTTGAGACTTGATAATTTCCGATTGATCGCGATCAGAGGTGAACGAACAGAAACAGACGGATTGTAATTAATCGTTTTGCTTGATGCGAAATCGATTTTCACTTTGATATTTTTAGAGTCGTCTACGTGAAGGAGGTTTCAATAGCCAAAAAGTAGACAATAGAACTTTTCTAGTGCACGTCTAAGTTATAGCAGATGAAATAACTAAGATTTCTATTAAACAAGTTCTGCTGTGTTGTAGAACAGAAGATATTGCAGTATATTATACAAATAATATAGTTCAAGGAGTATAGAATAAATGCAGTTGTTTTACAAGGATAGCAGCATTACATTGTATGTGTAAATTACACATATATTATTATTTTTTTCTGGCATTTACAATGTACGTTTGCAATTATGATTATTTTGATAAACATAAATTTATTATTGAAAATATTTTCAGTTTTTCTTCTTTGTGGTAATCAAAACCCTGTCCAAGTGTTTTTTCAACCTTCTGTGGGTTGTTCACAATATTTTTATATTTTTTTTATGTTCCGGTTAATGATAAATAACACCAAATAGTCTCTGTCCAGTCACTGAAAATACTCAGCAACTCTTGTACAGGTCTTTTGTAAGCCGTTTTGTTAAGTCTCTGGCTCACCCCATTGTAAGATGTAATCGAGTACAAAATAAATGTAATGGATGCCGGTTGAGACATCACAAATACATATGTATTTATTTTTAATGTCCCGTGCACTCAAACCGTGCACAATGAACACGCTGCACTCACGGACTTACACGTGTGCTCATCCTCAAACAGGATGAGAACACTTCAAGTAATGTTACATAGAATTCCTCTCAACATAAAAGAGCCGGACTCGTGCTGGACAAGAATAGTTCGGTGCTAAAACCCTCAAAATTTGACATTTGTTCTCAATAACAACGACAGCATTTAACTTCCATTCTAGCTTTAAAAAATTATGTAATTAAAACTCCTTACCATGAGGAATATTAAGTTAATAAAAAAAAATTTTCTCGCGATTAGAGAATTCAACAGAGAAGTTGCGTTATTTTCGATCGCTCAACCGTTGACAAGAAAGTAATTCAATTAACCAGAATTATTAATCAGAATTATGTATATATCGAGCTGTCTATTTCATTACCCGCCGCTCCACCTTTTTTTCGTAGCCTCCCCACACTACATATATATAAATATATATATAATAATGACTTTCGGCGGGTCGATGCTAAAAAATTATGCCCGCCATTTCCCTTAATTTTTTTTTCACCGTAGTGAACGAGTGGAAAAGTCCATATGAAGTCATTATAACTTCCAATTTTCTTCTTTCCCAGAACGAAACATCCGACTACCTTTAAATTAATGCCAATTAGTGCCGAATTTGGGAAACCGATTTTTTTCCCTCCCCGTTTTTCGGGTTTCTCTTCCCGCGGGTACTTGCCGCGGTCCATTTTGCAGAATCCGAGAGTTCTAAGACCCCCCCGATTGACCGAAGTTCTCATCTCCCGTTGTGCAGACTTTCGCGATGCAGAAAGTGTACGTTGCGAAAGAGTAATAATTCACGGTAAAATATTCGGCTCGCCGGGAAACATTTTATTTATTACTTCACCCGGCAATTTTTGCGATTAAAAATAAAGACACAAAGTTGCCGGCTCACGCTGAGTGAGTTACGTCCGAATTTTTCGAAGAAACGGCCGGTTCGGTTCTGTCTGTCGTGGCAGCAGAACGCGTATGCCAAGCAGCGACGCCCGTAATAAAATATTATAGTCCGTACATTTCACACTCACAAAGTGTTACAGCTGCTTGTTTGTCTGTGATGTTAATAGCATTTACACATAATAAAAATTAAATTATACTTTAAAAAAAAATCTCGGAATGTAATTATTATATTTAAATATACATTGTGCACAAGTACACACGACATGAAAGTAGTCACATTTTACTCGTTATTGTTCGTATTTTCAATGAGGCTCGTTTGTTATTTAATTTAGTTTAAGGCACAACTCAGAGCCATAATTTTGTTTTTTTTAAATTTGAAAAAATGCAAACAAAAGGTTCGGGCCGAAGAGCTGAGTGAAAACGTCGCAAAAGTCAAGTCATGTAGGAAAAATCGGGAACTCGTTTTCGGAGCAGGAAATAATAAAAAAGCGACCGACTGACAAATTCAGGATGAAATTAAAAATGAAAACTTCTCTTCCTTGTGAATCTTTGCCATCGACAAAAGGTTCTCTTGACAAAATGCGACGTCACCAGAGGAAACCTCGCCATTTTGATTGGCGCGAATTAACGTCACGGGTCTCGTGGTGCCTTCCGTGATTTATCAACCGTCCCCGTGAGTGATTAAGGGTTGGTGACCAACCCCCGGCCGGTACTTGCGAATGAGGAGGGACCGTCTCTCAAAACTTCCTTTTCTAACCTTCTCTTGTTAAATCAAACGAAAGTGAACGCAAAAGATGTTTGTCGCGGTTTATCACTACAAAAGGAGACTATCACATGACAGACGCACGCCCTTGTGCTTTTCCATTTGAATTTTGACTTGAGCTTTTTGTGACTTCGACTTGAGCTTTTCTCATTGTCCCCCAAATTAACGGGTTGTTGAACTCTCAACGGGTTGAATTCAACCCCTAACCTCATGTGCACCGCAAAAAAATAAGTCTTGAGGTAACACCTGAGCCTTCTCTGCCTTTGCAAAACCTTTTTTACACCTCAGTTATATTATATATACCGTTACATCACCTTGCTATACTTTTTTAGTTTCCCTTCCCGAATGCGTGTCTAACACGTTTAATTGTTTTTTCCGTATATACAAAATTCCTTTACGCGACAAGTTGTTCAAGTTATTCAACAAATTTTCCCTTTTTCCCATTGTATTTTTCATCTTTTTTAACCATTTCTTGGAATCCCCCGAGGCATTTTTCGAGTACCATTTTGAATTTGTCGTGACGTTGTTTTTATATTTATGTTTGTTTATCTTTTCTTCGGTTATATGTATGATAATGATCTCCGTGACCTTAGGATTTCTGCGTTATCCCCTCCGCCAGACACATAACTTATTTTGGTGTGTGGTATTAACCAATTTTGTCGGTGCACTCCATACGAACTATTCTTTTATGTACTTTCTATATTATACTGTTCTGTTGTATATCACGCCAAATACTGTGAACTATTTATATTGTACTATATATTCTGTACTTAACAGATGCAGGGCGTTAGGTTATACCTGGTGAAGTTTTTATTAAACTCCGTGTAGCCTGGTTCACAAGAAAAAGGTATTCTTAATTACCTGGACTATACGGTTCCAGTTGTTAATCCTAGTCGCACTTCTCAAGATCCTTAAGGTTCAAAAAAGTCAGTTACGAGCTGTGCCCACCGCAGTACACTCTGTACACCATTACTCTCTGGTACTTTGGATTTTTACTGTTGGCATTGAAATAAAATATAAAATGCGTAAGAAGGGTAACGTTCCTGGTATACCGCTTGGACTGCTTTGTTTTTCTGTTTCTGGAAATTCGCATCAGAAGGTTTTACCTGCGGTCGAGAAGTAGACTAGTCATAGACTCTCCATCTTAATCCGTAAAAAAATGACGCTTCTCAAAATGGATTCAACTGTATGCGCTGAGGGTATGTGACTGACTAACCTTTGCCTATTAAATCTGAAAAGGCAATAAGTTGCTTTGCCCACGTTTTGACCTTTTTATTAACTCAAAAGGGTGCTTTACACAACCCCTTAACTTCTATTTTACCACTTCTTGCGCTCGGTTCTTTTATGTTCCTCTCGGAGAAGACACAGTCTTGAACCCTCGTTAAGGTTCCTTCTCCATGTTTACGTACTTGCGTGTTGTACTGTTTGCTTTGGTCTCACTCACAGCTACATATGTTTATACTTTAAATTACTTTTGTAATTTCGCATTAATATTTATATTATTATTAATATTGACATTATTATTATTATTACCTTATTATTCAGCGGTTTATCAACGCTGGCACGCATCTCCTTACGAACCTCACCACTCGCAACCTTTAACATTACTCGACTTCATACTTTTCCAAGAATGTCAATATTTGACTCCCTCAAATTTATTTCTCTGTATATACGAAACCTCAAGTTCAAGTCTAGGTAGGTGATTGATAGCCCCAAGGTGTTCATCTCGCCTTTTACCTAAAAGTATCTCTTTCATTTTTATTCGGCCCATTCTTACGGTTCACCACCGCTCGGAACTTTCTTGAACTCAAACTACTTCCCGGTCCATTGTCAGACTTTATTAAATTACAAAGTTAGTCGTAAACGGTGGCGGGTGTTTGTGTGCGTGTGCGAGAGAGAGAGAGAGACAGAGTATAAGTAACCTTTTCTCAGGAAAGTGGAGAAAAAAAACTCTCTACAAAGCGTGCATAATAAGTTTTTTATGTACCAGTTGAAGTATACATAGGAACCACTTTAGCATGAACTTGAACTTCCTCCCCTATTGTTCTCGTTATATATTCATTGAAATGCCGTGATCTCATTCGCATTATTTCCATAAGTTCATCCGGAAATTGTTTTTTTTTTAAGTTAATGCACCACACAAACACATACGAGACGAGAGTTGAAGCGAGTAGGGAACTGGAGGAACCAAACTTTCAATTCCAATTGGTAAAAACAAAATGGCGAAAGACTTTCTGGATTATCAAAAATTCCTTAGGCAAATCTTCATAAAAACATTCGAACCCATTAAAACTAATTAAAACTAATTAAAATTTGTTAGAATTCCGACATCTCCGTTGAATTATGAAATTTTTCCGGCGCAGCTACCACGTCTCGGGGGTTGAGGGTGGCAGTCAGCGGCCTCACGATGTGCAGACTGAGAAATCAGCATCATCCCCGCCATAAAAGGCATTTTCGTACTGGCGACTTTGCCTTCAAAACCCTTAAAATTACGTGTTGTTAAGTTTGCTGGGAGTGGCCGGTTGCGATCTTGGTATTTTCTGTACTGTATTGCACGCCTCTTGTACAGAAAATGTGTAAGACCGCGTATGTTAACGTTTTTTTTTCTCCAGCCAACATGAAATTATTATAATACGGGGCTTTTTTTCATCCCCTGACGTTTTCTACCCTTTCGCTCGTTTGCGTTTAAGAACGTTCTCTTTAACTGAAATTCTATCTCTCTGACGAGTACAGAAAAAAAAAGACAAGAAGTACAAAGATGAAACGAGAAGAAAAGGGAGACGTCACCTTTCCATCATTTCAACGTTTTTCGCTTACACTCGCAACTTCTTCCGTAGAAATGAGTTGACAGGTATGTGATTCTGTTCAGAAAAAGGTGAGTCCTGGTGACCGTGGAGGACTCTTCTCGGGACTGACCGGGGCTAACTTACTTACAATTGACCACTTAACCGAAAATACAAATTATAGTTGTGGTCGCACGACAACTCCGGGCTGGTTGCTCTTTCGTCTGTTTGACCTTTCCACCCTTCACTCGCTGGACTCCAAAACTCGGCTTTTTTTGTTTATTTTTTCTTCATTAATTACACCCCGAGTGAAAAGCGAAAATGGAAAAAGTTAATGAACTTATTGATCATTCGAGACTCTGTCGTGTTCAAGCGGGACGTCTTTGTCTTGTAGTGTGCTTGAAGCGGTTTAAATTTTAATGGACTTTTTCCCTTAATGACGTTCATTAATCTTCCCGTGGTTTGTAAACAGTTTCCCATACCGATAATCGACTTTTTAAAGTGATTTATATATTATTACGTCAGTCCTACAAATAAACTTATTTATACTTGTGAGCCAATTCGGAAATATCTCGTGTGCCGTGCGGATTTCTTTGTAGACCGTTACTGTTGTACAGTAGACCACAACGGGGTTACCGTTGGTATTGCACAACATGTCAGAAAAGTCTGCAATAATATAATTAATAAAAATTGTATTATATAATAAAATAATAATGTATGATGTTAGGTTGGGTTTGGTATCGTCGCCGCGAATTGCTCTTGTAATGTGTACCATTCGCTTGTTACACATACTCGTATGTACACTACAATTACACTACATTTAACATTATAATAGTATTGTAGCTATAATATGTTTCTTAGTACCCACACAGTGATTTTTTTACCTAAAAAATTTTATATCATTTATTTATTTATTTATTTATTTCAAGTGTAGATCAAGACAATGTTTTCTATCTTTCACCCGACGCTATACTGTATACTGTAAAAATTATAATTTTGTTTTTTATATTGTTTTCAGATTATCATATCACTCGTGTGGATTATAAGCACAGCGTACGCGATGCCCAGGTACATAATTTCCCACACCATAACGAATCCTCTGTCGGGAAGTTTCGAGGTCATTTGCATCATGTCGAGGATCAGGTACAACTCGAAGGTGTTCGACATAACAAATTTCATTCTCCTCTACCTGCTTCCCCTGGCCGTGATGACCGTATTGTATTCACTGATAGCTGTGAGACTTTGGAATTCCGGCCTCAACTATTCGTCTACCTACGTGAGTACCGTTCGCCTACTTTTTTCTCGTTTGAAATTTCGTTACGGTGCTGTTGTTTCGCTACACAGTAAAACCCCGAGAAGGCGTGACTGTACACACAGCAAGTCTTAGTTATGTGACTTTAATATCGAGAGAAATTTAATATCGCATGTTTAATTTATATCGTGCGGAGACAATGGCTACTTCTACGGGTTTTCAGAAATAAGAATTATTAAAAACGATACGCACAGGCGGGATCATTTTAACCGTGATCCTTGGAAATAAAAGTAAGTGTTAGGTACATAATCTTAGATTTAATAACAAAGGGGAATCGTATATATGAAAACGCAATACGACTCTGAATTTCCTTTTAATAAAAGTCCGCCTCCTCAAATGTTCCGCGGGTAAAACAGAACTCTGGTGACACACAACTCAAGAAGTACGAATTGAATTGTGTTCATGTGTTCTAGTACCGACGTCCAACTCATTACCTAGTCTAGAAATCGTACGGTAGTTTTTACGTCCAAACAACCAACTTAAATCGTTCGGATGTGCCGATGAAATGTCAAACAAAATACTAAAATCCATTTCCATCCCAATTTCATCCCCGTGTGAGATTTACCACCTTCCCGAATCACAACCCCGAGGTAAACGAGACGCTTCGTTTTTATAATGGAAGAAAAAAGTTTTACTCGACTGCGTTTTATTTTCAAAATGTCAACTTCTTCCTCTTCTTCTACTCGAATTTCGTACATTGTAAATGCACGGATTAGATTCAAGATGGCGGTCTGACGTCGTTAAGCTTCGGATAGGAACCCGGTGAAAGTAATTTACACGTGGAAACTTTCGCGGAGATACGTTCGAATACAATAGGATGAGATGTTACGCACCTTTTCCGGGGAAATGTTACACTTCCGGAATATATATATATTTTTTTTTAATTTTCATCCATTACCGTCTACCTACCCCGGGCTGGGCTGGGTTGAGTTAAGTAAATACCCGTGGCACAGAACTCAGAAACATTTCCCATTATTCAGAGTGTTTTTACGTGTGTGTACAGGCGTGGATTTATGTACAAGCCGGGCGTTTTTGCGGGAGTGCAAAAAATTCGTGTGGAACGCGCCACTCTCCAACTATTTCAGTCAACTCACTAACTCGCCGGGAAATTATTATTTAAAAGTATGATAATAAATTTCTGATTATTATGCATACTCGGTAGCAACCCCGGGGGGAAAG
The DNA here is from genome assembly GCA_037055365.1 of Polyplax serrata. Lineage (NCBI taxonomy): Eukaryota > Metazoa > Arthropoda > Insecta > Psocodea > Polyplacidae > Polyplax > Polyplax serrata. Next base: position 7,427,449 of record JAWJWE010000038.1, on the reverse strand, counting down.
AGTTTCCCAGGTGCATCTGCCGACCAGGCAAAGTTTTGTTTGTCCTTAGCCGGAACTACTGTCCGTGTGGCTGACGAGAAAACACACGGTTTCGATGAAACTTAATAAGCCGAGTCAGAGATAGTTTTTCTAGGCAATTAATAGAATAATAAAATTCATCATGGTCTCATTTGGAATGACAAAACCGAGTGCTCGGAACCTTTTGAAAATGTTACATTTCTACTTGTGACGTCATTAACTCAATTTCCCGCCATTGTGTTGTGTTAGAGTTAAGTCACAGGGGAAGTTATTTAGGATTTTAATTGTTATTACAGGAAACTTATTTTCAATAAGTTTATAAAATTGAACTGGATGGTTTTAAGAGGACGACTTGACGACATTACAACTTAAACATTTAAATATTAAAAAAATTGGGTGAAGGGATATTTATTTTTTTAATAATGTAAATACATGTTTCTATTAATTCTAATTATCAATTAAGTATAACTCCCCTCTGGTGAATCAGACTGGTGTCAGGAGTCGTGTATATATATAGAATTATTCTAACCCTTTACAGCTTCATCACCGAGTAACTATTAACTAGTTTCACTGTTACGTACTATACTTACACTACTTATTACAACTTATTAAACTTGCTTAGCAAACACTATAATATAATTTATTTAATTATCCCACAATTATTAACTAGTTCAAAAATAAATACAAAATTTGTGACTTATTAACTTATGTATTCTTCTAAGTGTACTTAAGTACCTTTTGCATCCGACATTTAGGGTTCGTTATTCGGCTGATGGACACCCGATGTAACAATTTCATCTTATTTATAATAAAACTAATTGCAACTATCTTTTGTATGATTTTTAAAGAGAGTTCGGTCAAGTATTTAATATATTCTCAAAAATTACTTCTTTATTATTACTTAGTATTCTTATTATTCATTATTTTATTAATACATATTTGTATAATTAACTTATATATAATTTATTATATATTATTATACGTTATATACCATTTTCGCCCGCATAACAGCCGGATTATGATTATTACTTATTTATTATTATTTGTTACTAATTTTAAATGATTTGCTTTTGTACCGTCCTCGGTATTTATTTTTTCAGCTTTAACAATTTATTTTTCGACAACAATATTATTGTAGACATTGTAATTTCAATCTTTACAAGTCTTTGCTTTATAAGTCGGAGCTTTACCGAGTCCACCACGGATCAGTCGTACGTTTCTTCGGGGTCAGGGAACGCGTTTCTTCTTAAGGCAGAACGCACGAGCCTGGTTTCTTTTTTGAACGCCAACTTAAAAGGAAATTACATGAATTATGTATGCGTTGAAAAGGTATTAATAAATTAAACATGTCCTGAGAAAAACATGTATGGGAAACAGTCTCTTCCATAAATATGAAATTTCTGTCTATTTGACGGGAACGAGCCGTTTCTTTTTCCTTTCTTCCACGTGTACTCCTTTCGACCAAACTATAAGTAACTATTAATCGAAGTCGCTGACGTTTGGGTAGGATGTCGAGTAAATTGTACTGTTGTACTGTTAATATAATATTATTTTGAATTTAAACCTCGAGTCAGATTCCGAGTCAAGGAAAACTAAGGGCACGCCTCAGGTTACTGTCTGACGTACCTCAGGTTAAAATTTAATATACAGTTGGAAGCACCGTACATACTAGGGTTGTCAAGACTTAAACCAAGTAATGTAATGATTATACAGTATACTACATACTATGTGTTGTGTGACTGTATGTTACTGTTGTCACCTATAGCAATGCTCACGCAGCAGTCCAGTCGGTTTCTACACGGAGAGCACAATGACGGAAATCACAACGACGTCGTTCGCATTCGAACGAAGTAACTCCGTGAAAATTGAGCATCGAAAATCCGCGTTGTCGAGTGGTGTCAACCCTCATCACCACCACCACCACCACCATCATCACCATCACTCCGCTCATCACCTGCAGCAGCAGCAGCAGCACAACCAACCCGAGCAGTTTCAGGTGTACCACTACCCGGTGAGAAACTTGGCATCGCCCACGGCCACGTGTTACAGATCGAGCAAGAACATACTGAAGGCCCGAAGAAGAGTCATTCGGATGTTGACCATCCTCGTGCTCGCGTTCGCCATTTGCAATTTGCCCTTTCACGCCCGTAAAATGTGGCAGTACTGGTCGACTCACTACGACGGCTCTTCCTCATTCTGCACTCTCTTCACTCCCATAACGTTCCTCTGCACTTACTGTAACTCCCTGATAAATCCCCTCCTGTACGCGTTCCTCTCCAAGAACTTCCAGAAAAGTATTAAGGAACTGTTGACGTGCAAGTGGAGGAACAAGAGTCATCCGAAGCAGATTTCCTTCCGGCAGAAGTACAGACGATCCATGACCCACAGCACGTACATTAAATAATAAATCGCTGCTTCCTGCGAGTTAAGATCCTTCCGGTCGCGGTCACCTGTCCGTACCACCGTACCAATTATATTTTTTCTAATTTAACATACATAAATACATAATGTACAATTTTTAAATACACTAATTTATTACGGGATTATTTCCGTTAATAATTTCCTCAAACAACCAAAGTAGTCGAACGTTAACTTTGTTTTTTGGAGTCATCCGACCAATTAATAATGGATTAATAACACCCAAGTAAGACGCAAGTAAAACGAATTTCAACCTTCGACTGGTGCGTCCTGTTCTTTTTTTTTGGTTTGCGGGGCTTTTGTGCTGGTTCGCGTCTTAGTTAGAGATTTGCAGAACCGGCAAAAACAGTCGGAAAATTACACTGGTGAGGTTTGCGTCAACGTGTCCCGTGATACAACCAGGAGTTTTATCACGTCGATGGTTTTGCGGAAGGGAGGTAGGAAAGTATATTTATGTACCCCCCCATAAAGTGGTTCCTGCCTTACAATGGCGACCCCCACTCGACAATAATCAATTTTTCGTGAATGACTGGGGTCCCACCCGTAAAAAAAATCTACATGAATCGATACCTTGAGAAATTTTTTCACTTAATTAGATGTTTTGATTTGATTGACGACAGCAAAAACTTTTCACTCCCAACAGGTATGTATGTATACACGTGTTTACTTAGTATAAATGACCGTTTCCCACCCCCTAACAACCATCCCGAGTCGGGTTTCTTTTTCCTGGGCATTTTTCCTCCCCGAGTCACAGTCCCTTGAATAGAATTGCAGGTGCATACATACATATGTATGTATGTACTCCGTTTGACGAATGCTCGGATTTCGTGAGAACATTAAGAATTTTAATTTTAACCTAAAACTGTGCATGTGCGTGTATGAGTGTGCGCTTTTGTGCACAAATACATTAATTAAATTCCACGGGTATGCCCAACGTACATGGAAATCCATTCATCCTGCGTTTGACGTAAACAAATTGAACTTAACCAGACTTGTTCTCTACATAAGTCCCGGTAAGGAGAAATCGCGATAATAATTTATTAAGATTTAATTACGATAGTTTAAATAAATCACGACGTTAAGATTTGCTCTTTAATAAATTCATGCGTTGCCGGAACGTTTAATCCAGACTTCTGTTAAATATTTATATATAATCATTATTAAATGTATGAATCACATGAATTTTAGTTTACGTAACTGTAGCTAAGAGCAATGTACATAATATTAAAGGGTAGGGTACTTGAGTGTAGTGAACACACCAGAAGGGAAGCTGACCGACCCACTACAACCAGGGCACAGCCGGTAGAGCTGGTGACGTCATCTTTAGAAACTACAGCACACGGAGGTTTAATATAAAAATAATGTAAGTCACCGAGAAGTCAAGTTCCATAAATAAATAGGAAACGACCACTTTTCGTGTCCGTTTATAATTACACCCGGCTGCGAATTGTAAATGACATAATTTGAAAAATAGTTTGCCTGTATGAAAAAGCCTTCTGGCGGCAAATGTACAAACCATGCGGTGCCTCCGGTCGACAAGAGGAGGGTTGATGGTAAAAGGCGTAACCCAAACTATAAGACCAGTAGTTGTGAATAGAAAATGTTAGTTGTCGGGCCGCGGTGTCGTGTCGCGTGCATCGGGACGTTTTCCCTTACTTCGTGAACGGAGTTTTTCCGACGACGTGGAAGAAGACAAGGGAAAACCGGTTCAGATGTTAAATCTCTCAAGTTTTACGAAGATGAAAGAATGCGAAGTTTGTTCGTCGTTTTTGTGTTTATGACGGTGCTCCTGCGACGACACAGTTCCGACGGACAGTTTGGTAGGTTGAGTGGTGTGGTAGCCATGTTCTTCTTCTTCTTCTTCTTCTTCTTCGGATCATGAGTCGTGGTTGTAACCTGTTCATCTTGTCTCAGATCTCCTGAACGTGTACGGATGTCAGTCGACGGAGTTCAGGCTCGACTGTGGCGATGTGCTCGGAGCGAGGGTGGTCATTTTCGAGGCCGCTTTCTACAAGTCGACCGAGGGGGTAACTGGGAACTCGACCTGCGAGAGCCTCGGACTAGCCCTGAAGGAGAGCGGATGTCCTAGGTCGTGTACCTTACAGAGATGTCAGACGGTGACGAAACGCTCGGATGATGTGACCGAAGTGAATTTCAGGCATGCGATCAATAGAAGGTACGGCTGTACAATCAGAAAAATTACAATTAACACATTCATCCGGTTGTAGTTCTCTCCGAGAAGGGAGTGAGACTCGATGAAATCGAACCCCTCGCAGAATTCAATAGAATTTTTATTGTTCGAGCATCGTCACACAATGCGTGACCTTGCCTTCCGCATAAACTTTTTTTGACAAAAGTAGTTTTGGCACTCATCAAGTGACATAAATTTAATGAAACAGAGGGGAAACGACCAACAATGGTCCACTCGTCCGACTTCTTTTTCCCTGAAAGCAGGAGCGTGACCTCACTGTGGCACTACTTTTGCTCTGCGATTTTCTTTCCAGGTGCTCCGGAGTCAAGCATTGTTCCTACACGTTCGAGAAGGACTACACCGAAGGAATCAAACTGGGTTTGGGTGGAGTCATCGTTAGCTACGCGTGCGTCAAAGGTAAGTACCGGGAGTACCCGTACAATCGTAGAGTTAGGCAGCGAGAGAAGTAAAAACCTCAAATCGCACCTTTTTCCCTGTAGAATTTGACCTTTTCTCTCGCGCCGTGTAATTGTGCAACTTAACACAAACCTATACAGTTACATAAAATTTTACTTATGTAAGTAATTTAAAACTAGTTATTTTCGTCGTCGGGCTGCTATTAATACGACCGTGGTAAAATGTAAAAAGGCTGTAATTTAAAATGTAAAAAAGGCTTACCTTTAAGCCTGCTTCCTTATTTAAACCTTTTCAAGTTAACGCTGTTTTAATTTTGGTATGGAACCTGTTGGGAGGGGAGGTGCCGTTCGATACGGGGGGGTCGACATAACTATTAATCATTAGAGAACTTCATGGCAACTTTTTAATGTGGCTCCAACTCCATTAGCCGATATTAACTATTAAAGTAATTGAATATTTAATAATATCACGCAATAATAATTATATATACATATGATATGATATATAATTCCATGTAATGTCTACCCAGAATGCTTGTAACTGTAATATAACTGTGAATAACAAACAATACTAAGCTATAGAAAACTATAAAACTATGTACGGTGCGTACACATAACACTCCTAACCAAGTTTTTGTATCCTTATGTCGAATCCTATATTGAACCTAGTTGTCGACTATGCATATCAACCTAAAACTTCATTCTAATTATTTACTTTGTTTTTGTTTATATTTACTTTGTTCGTGGACCTTTGTTTTTCAATACAATTGTAAATATATTCTATATTGGAGTTATAAAAATGGGAAAATCGTGCGTTGGCGTACATCCACAGTACATCGCGCACGACTTGACCGATACATAAGTTCACAAGAATAATATATGCTATTCTTTTTTTAACAAATTTAACATTCGTTGACGTGATCCATCAAGTTAATATCTTTACTATTGAAAACAATAACAGTTCTACTGTGGTTTACAAATAGTTTTTACAATAAGAATAGTAATACATAGTATTCAATTATACGTGCTAGTTCTTATTAATCTATTAAATCTATTAATAATAAACTCAAAACACTGAAACTGATATTCAACAACAACAAATGCAACCATATGTATAATATAATAATAATAATAATAATAATAATAATAGTAATAATAGTAATAGTAATACGCAGTGGCGTAGCTGATACCACACGGCATTAGCTTTGGTAGCTAGACCACCTGGGGCCTCTTCGGAGGGTAGGTACACACATGCTTAATTCACATCTAGTAATAGTAATAATAATAGTAATAATAATAATAGTAGTAGTAGTACTAGTAGTACAATAGTCATAATAATGATAACAAAATATTGTCTTTTTAATAAGACAGGTTAATAGCAATTATTCTACTACAATAAAAATATATTACTATTATATTTATAGTTATAATTTTCTATAAATTTCTATTTCAATATAATAAGAATAAGCTCTATGCGCTCGACTGGGGTTCTTTCTCATCACACAGACGACCACACGTAGTCATAGTAAAATCTACCACAACAAAAAAAAAACTAGGGAAGTAGTCCTTCCTGGGGAAGGAAACTATTTTATCACTGCTATCATCGCTCATCGAAATGTTCGTTTCCCTCCTAATGAGAAATTCGGGAGAGTTGGAAATTGGGATAGACAAAGGTCAGGTCTCTGAACGTTCCCTCCGTTTCACAATGGAACGAGTCCTCCTCTCCTTGGCCACTGCCTACGTTCGCCATCTGCTTCTTTTTTGAAGACGACTTTATTAATTGCAAGAACCGAACGCCGAACGCATCAACCGACAATGGTTTCGGGGATTTATGCAGTTTTTCCCCATTGTCCGCCTGACCCCATTTTGTTTTCCTTACAAGTGACTGGGTCGCGAGGAGCAGTCCCGAGGAGAACAACAAAAGTTCCCGTCTTCAGACGTGTCGTGTGCACGCCACACCACACCACGTCAAAGCCGAAAAATCAATATTTTTCAACCCCTAAATAAGGGTATTAAGTCGGATTGATGACTGATACCGATCGCTTCCAATTTGCGTCTTCTCCTGCAACCCTTTGTTTTGGGGGCAGGCAAATCAATCTCGGGCAACTAAATCGACCTCCCGTTGGAAACTTTTTAATTTTTTCGTATTCATCAGGGGACCGAGTGATGGCCACAAACACCACCACCCCCGACTCCCTTAACGCACTTCTTTCCATTTCCGGCGTTCGAAAGCGACAGAAATATTTTTTGGTACATCGGTTAATCCCGGACTTGGAGGATTAGAGGCCAGCACTCGCGTTGAACATGTCAACGCATAACTTCGTTGATATTTTTGTACTGGGAGGATTACCGCACATGAACACCCACACGGGCATGCACACACCAACACCGCACTTCGAAATAATGTGAAAATTCAAGTCGAAGAATTCGAGAGTCTCATTGGTTGGGATGAAGATTCTTGGCTAAAACTTTGGCGGGGAAATGACAGAACTCCGATTGGGTACTCGAAACAACTACCCAAGTGAGTTCTGTACATTTTGATGCTTGGCGTATAATTCTAAGTCTAGACGAGGGTGAGAGTGGTTACTTATTTAAGGGAGCGTAAGCGAGTTACACCTGGATGCTTCCAACATGGATGATTTTTATAATTTAAATCGTGTGTTCTTATGTAAACTAAATATTATAAAATAACATAATGTTATTATGCTGACAAGGCAATTCAATTAATGTTTAATTGTATATTAAGTCGTTGTGTTTAAGTAAGGAGGTTAAAAGACAGTCGGTATACCCGATCTGAACTGAAATAAATAAATAATAAATAAACAGGTAATTTCCATCGGAAACAATTCCCTTAAGTAAACCACGTGAATGGGAATAAATCTATGAGGTCGCGACAGCGTGACTTGCGTCAGTTTCAACTGTCCCACCAGGACTTTGAATTTGGTGGAAATGACACGTTGCTGACAGTCCCGGGAAATTTGTCTCTTTCAGATGAGACCATTGCCAAAAGTTGTAACGCGAACATCAACGTGACGGGTGAAGGTCTGGCGAGGAGTCCCGGCTACCCGAGTTACTATATAGGAGAAATAGCATGCAAATGGTCGCTGAGAGCTCCTCACTCCCAAAAGGTGAGAGTCCGACTTCTGGACGTGTCGCTCCGTGGAATCGCACCCTACGACGCAGACTGTGTCGACTGGATCGACATCACCGAGAACGGGCTCAACCTTGTCAAGACCTGCGGTGACGTTCTCGAAGATGTCGTCGTGCACTCGCAGGGTTCCGCTCTCAACGTTTCCTTCATCGCCAACTCGAAGACCATTTACCCGAAGCGCGGTTTTTTGTTTCACTACAAGGGTGAGTTTCAAACGAAGTGAAAAATCCGATCGAACCGAGTTAAACCTTTGTCCTCTGATCGAATGACAATGGAGAAAGTCACCATTTTCAGCTGTGGGATGCTCGACTCTGAGGAAACCTGAGGACGCGTACCTGATTGAACGGAATAATTCTTTCGTTCACTACCGATGCTGCTCCGGATTTGTCTTTCGGGACAGTTTGGCGAGGGACAAGATACTCCAGTGTTACAATGAGAATACGTGGGATGGAGAGTTGTCGGAGTGTGTCAGTAAGTACAACAGTTCAGTTACATCATCCCCACAGACTCAACAGGAACCATATTAACATCATTTTACTATACCTACCGACACTGAACATAGATTTTACGTTAACTCAAGGGTAAAATGTTCCCGAGGACATCCAGTTCTTTAGAATAAACGCTGTATGCATGTATAATATGTATAAACATTAAAAGAGACAGAAACTTCATCAGACGACTTACTAAGTCAAACTCACAACTTTTCTCAAAACCTAAATATTTTTTCTGTTGTTTTAGGTAACTTTAAAGTTACTTTAAGCACCTTAACATTAAAGTTGTCTACTGGAAACAATACGAGTTTTTTGTCTCAGTCGGAGCTATTCTCTCCAACAAAGACAACGTATTCCAAGTACGACTTTTTTTCCAGAAGAATTTTAAACCTTTTTTCAACCCCCCATTCCAACTCACCCTTTATTGCCTCGCTGACGGGCAATAAAAAAATGTCCTCGGACGACCGCCAAATCGCAGTATTAGTGTACAACGTGAAAGCTGATTAGACTAGTTACTTTGAGGGTCAAATGGCCTTCTATTTCATACCCGTTGCAGCACCCCCGTGGGCCCAACGCAAACTAGTCGGAAATTTAATTTCCGACCCCAGACCTCATCCCCTGATTACTTTTGCCGTTGTTTAACTTTTGAATACTTTTCCCAACTTCCAGGTGAATTTTTCAATTCGATGGAATCGTGTGCCCACAACCCGAGTGATTTATACTGAAATTTATATTGAAATGAACGGTCCAACGGATTTTCGTATTGTTGGTATTTTCTTTATAAATGTTTACAGCAATTTACAAAGTAAGAATCATGGCAAGTGAAATATTGACGACTTGTTCTGTTAAACTAACTCTTGACTCTACCTGATGGTGACGTACCTACGCACTTCCCAACATCAACCAAGTTCCTTTTACCAACACCAAAGCTGTGTGCAAATCACTGCCTCGGGAATCAGGCACCTGCGAATCAATGAAACCGGACACTCGGGCAACAAATTGAATGAAAGCGAATCTTCTTGGCGAAGAGACCGATCTGGTGATCGCCAGGCCTTTTTCTTCTACACAACAACTACAACGAAATCTGTGAGCATCGCAAAACGTCCCAATTTTTCGTTAGTACTCCTCGGGTTGGCAGTTGAGTCGTTAAAGCCCCTTGTCACACTCCAAATTTTTGACCCTCGATATTGCCAATAATTTACAACCGAATATTAACCAATGAATAGCCGACTTATTAATTAATAATTAATTAAGTTCATTCAGAGTGGCGGGGAACTACATTACATAAAAATAGTTGAAGACAACACAGTCAACGTGAATATTCTTAAAAACCATGTTTTTTTTAAGTAGAAGAGACGCGCTGACGTGTACGACCGTTACTTTGTGCCATGTACATTTTTTCAGACGTATGTCGTAGTGTTGTATTTTCCTGTGGCATGGTGACGACCCACGGAAAGCAGCAGAGGACGCCCAACCCTCAGGAATGTATTTGGGTTACCCCAATTCGGAGAGTACCGCTAAAATAGACATACATAAATAAATTTATCCATCATACATACATATTTATGTACTTATTAATAACAAAAGTATTAATTATTTATCACGAAGATTTATTATATTTTTGTTTACATGTACGACAGCGTCTGTGAGTGTTGCCGTGTAGTAAACCGACAAAAAAGTTCCAGGTGTCGCCTGGAATTTCCTGTCGTTATTCGTCCGTCAGGAGAAATGTTTGATTCTTTTTTCCCAACTTAACATGACGGGTTTTTAAGTCTACCTGTACGGAGTTTAATCAGGGTACCACAATATCGCGGTACTTAGTCCTTCTCCCATGTCTGTGGTTCTGTACTTGAAAAGTACAGTTTTTCCCGTTCCACAGTCCCTCACTGCCCGTCGGGGTATTTTCGTATACTCCGAACGGATTTTATGAAACCCTTCGATACCTAGAAAATCTCTTTTCACTTTACTCTTCTACATAGAATAGAGTGATTTACGGCGAAGGGTGGACGAGCGAACATGACAACCATTTAAAAGAAATGACGGGCTTTCAATCAATTCCCAAAAAACCCTCAACAAGGATGACGGGATTCTATCGAATGCGCCTCTGTTATTAAATATTAAAATAATTTAATTTCGGCATTAAATAGTTATTTAATAAGAAAATCATAATGTTCTCTCTATGTATGCCGAGAAGAAGGACAATAACAATGGAGGAGAAGAACAATAGGTCGACTCCTTCCCGGAAATAATACCCGTCGGTGGTAATCCCAGGACTTGATTACTCGGTGCATAACCGACGCGAAAGGGAGAGAGAAATTAATAAATGGGAAGTACATAACATGGCTGCAGCGGAGGGATTACGAAAGAGTGGCGTACGCATGGTCCGACCGTATAAATCAGCAACATCAAAGTATAGTTAACGTCTTTAAACAATCTGGTTGCTTGGAAATAACTCAAATAATTTCTTTACGCCCGACGGATGGATGGAAATAAATAAATAAATAAAACCGTGAGTTGGAACTTCTGTGTTGAATTTAATCCGGGAAACGGTGTACGAAGTTCCTCCCGTAAAAACGTGTTTACGTGTGTTTGTCGCGTTCTCTTCAAGGGTATTACATCAGGTCTTAATCACTCGAGTTCACTTCTTCTTCTTCCCCGATCATTAAGAGAACGGTTTGAAGAGAAGGAAGGAATTACACTAATTGTTTTCTGTTACCCGGGTAATATTTGAAAACGTCGCCTTGGAAATTACCGTGTTTAATGCAACCGAACGTTTCACGTTTTCCGTGAAATAAAAAAAAAGACTTGCGTTCCTCAGATACGAATTTCAAGTTTTCAAGTTTACAAAACAAAAGGAAAAGGGAGAAGGTTCACGTTGCGCAGCCTTACGCGGGTACAATTCATAAGAAACACGTTCCGATTTCCTATGTATAAAACCCGAACATACACATTTTCCGTAGATCAGAATCGCAGAAAGGACAAAAGCAAATGTAATTAAAGGGAATGTAAACACTTTCGGGAGGAAGACTTAATAATAAAGTTTAAATATTCCCAGGATGTTAAAAAATATTTCGGATGTTTTGTATGAATACTTTGAGGTCAGGAGGAGAGTACAAAGGATGTAATGTCGATTCGGACAAAGTGAGTTATGCGAAGTAATTCTTGTTGTTGAGGAATTCGGGAAATCCTTGAAAACGAATGCTCCACGAATTCTCTGGGGAGAAGTTCCGAGACAAAAATTAATTTATGCCGACTTGGTTAATACCCGGACCGTTCACGAGAAGGTAGAAAAAGAAAAGGAACCCGACTCTCAACTTGGTTTCGTTCTATATAATTTCGTATACTGTTCAGTTGGGAGTTGAGGGTTGCCTATCTTCCTTTCCATCCTACTTACAGATACCCAAGCCCTGCTAAGTTTGGTGCGTGCGATTGTGAAAATTCAAGAGACAGACTCGCGATAAGAAGTTGACTCGCTGTCGTCCTTGGTAACATGATGTTACACTCGGATTTCGATTATCTTGCGGGTAGGAAAATGTCGCCGTTCGTCACTGCAGGAACGTCTACGGTACAGAGGTCCCCCAGTACGCCATCCATCATAACCTTATTACCCGTAACTCCCCAGAGAGCAAGAGACAGCGGAGTCCACGTCACAAACGAGAAGCCCTGCATCTAATAAAACGCAGTCGTAAGTCATCGCGGCCCGTCCGGCACGGTGGTGATAGTTGGCTCGATAGTTGATAGTTTCTTCTCTAGTTCTAATTGGCGGCCGCGGAACTTCTCACACTCCGACTCATTTACAGACACTCACACACACACTTGTTGTTAGGCTTCAATTCACACTCGGGTCTCTCGTCGGTCGGAGAGTCTCGTGTTTTCGTTAACTTAACATAAATCCGACTCGTTTTGTGTTGAACTTAAGCATTGAATTAAGTCATGTCGACCAACTCGGAAACGTAGACCCTGCCAGTATTGCTCGGTGGGCCCTTATTATTATTATTATTGTTCCTTCTTTTTTTTTTAAATTTTCTTTTTCTACTTCGAAGCGTCATGTTTACGAATTGTATGCGTATGTGATTTAAACTTTTTTTTCTCTTCGGGAACGTGTACATGAAAGTCGCGAGTCGAGTTCTCATTTGCTCTTAGTCGTGTGCTGCTCGTAGCTGAAACTGTTCAGTCTGAACGAGTCGGATATCCCAGGTATGTATTCTCCGCTTCATACAGGAGTACGAATTTTTTGCGACGAACTTGTGTATGTACACAACTGCCTCTTGTTTTATTTCGGTGTAGTGTAACGTTGGTCTGATGCTACCGCTAGAACTTAACCGGGGCTGTGCTGATTCGGTGAGAGAGAGAGAGAGAGAGAATGTCATCCATATTTAGAACGCGCAAGTAAGCGAAGACAATGAAAACTGTCGATTCAAGCAAATCGAAAACTTGTAGACATAATCAATAAATTCATATAAATGACGTGTGACACGACAAATGTTCTCGGTCATTAAGTTAACCGTAACTTAACCGACCACGACCATGCTGAACTCGTGCGACTTTAAGTTACTGCAGCGTCATTTACGTTGCTCTGTGGTGCCTTTTCCGGCCAATTCTAGAGCACCACCACAAACCTACTGCCCCGAATTGCTTACTATCAAAATAGAGCTGTAATTACATACATAAAAAATCAATACTCGCGACTCGTCTACTACATAAATAAAACATATTTATTATTTATTATATTTTACGGAAGTTGAATCGATGAGTTGGACGCCGGGCTTTGACTGCACCCGTGCACGAACAATAATTTTAAAAGTTTAATAATTAATCAAGATCGAATTAAAAACATTTGCGTAATGTTTAATAATTAAAATTATTTAAAATAATTACTTCCGTAATTATTTTAAAGGAATTACCCTTGTCTCCGAGAAGTAATAGACGGTATAAAGAGAAAGTATAATCGTTCGCTACTTCCTCGAATTCCGCGTCTTAACTCGGAAAATTTTCCTCTTATTATTAGCAGATATTTTTTTCCTTTGACTTCTCCCTGAGGACTCCGATTTTTACTTTGAAATTTCCAATAAAGGAAAACATCGATAGAATATCCTAATGGAACGTCAAGAAAGATTGTATCATCATTGTACGGGGTATGTTAAGTCCAAGTGCTCGCCCCCAAGAACTCCGTGCTCAATATCAGACCGAATGAACACAAACAGAAGTTCGAAAATCATTCAAACGAGATGGTACGCACACACGCACACACACACACATTCATACGATAAACCGCACTATCTAAGCCTCCTCTCGGTGAATAACAGTTAATTTAATCTTGACATTATCAATAACGACTACTTCCCACAAACGATTTTGTCTATTTACTAATGGGACGGCTGTAGGACTCTCTAAAACAACAACTCGGGCGACGGTCGAAAGTTTGCGGTCGGCCACCTTGTTTTCGGGTCATCATCGTGTGTTTACTTGGTTTTTTTTTGTTTCCGTCGTTTATTTTCCCCGAGCGGGATTGTCAGTCATCCCTCTGGTAAACGCTCCGATTTTCTCCTGCAGGTTTGACCAAGCTGAGAGAGGAAGGAGTCGAAGTGTTCGGAAACGAAACGAGTCACCTGACGGGAGAAGCGAGGGAGAAAATGGAGTCGATGGATCCCATCTCAGGTAAGATTCGTCGAGGGAATATTTTTATTGTGTACCCCATCCCCGATTGGCAATCAATCGATAGCAATTGCTCCGATTTACCGTGCTCCCCGAAGTTAAGTACTCGTCTCGTCAAGTGTCGAAAGTAAAATTCTTAACTTCGATCATTATTTTTGGATTTTTTTTTATTTGACGTGTCCTCACTCATTTTGTGTACAATTTGTCAGTGGAAACGAAATCCTACCGCTGACCCTCTTTCTATTTATCCTACTCTGTCTTATGTACATAAGTATTTAAAAAGAGAAATTTTTCATTTCCGTAGAAAAATCTTTCAAACTAAATAAAGTTAGAACGACGTGAAATAAAATGTCCGACAATAGCACCACTAGTAGTTCTTCGAACTTATTATATATATAATTATTAGAGTGCACGTGGTCTGATAAATGAAAATTCAATAAATCTATAATTTATCGACTGTAATGTAAAATTATAGTAAATAAAATATCACTCGGGAAAATGGTTCGGTTACTAATGGATATTAAAAAGTTACATTGATTTATTGCCGTGTCATAATTTATATTTTATTAATAAAATGATAGTTTTCGTATAAATAAAATATTATCACAATGTTACGCGTACAGGTAGACTTCACCGATTGCTCGTGTTTCGGTCCGGTCACGGGCAGAGAAATACGAGGACGGACCGGAGGAAATTGTAGTGTTACACTAAGGTAAACCAGAAAGCATTCTAGTCCACAACGGGGTTATGTGACGACGAAGTAACAGAGCCGTCAGGGTAATCCTGACGCAAAAATAAAAGAAACGGATGTTCGAACCATTTCACATAATTTGATCTTGTCTGATTCTCTTACTAGGAAACAAAGTGAAAGACGCATTTGTAATTGTAATTACCTCCCGGAGAAATAAAAAAAAATACATCTCAATGTAAGTGTAATGCAAGTGTAAAGCTGAGCGCAAATTTATGTTAATAAATCAAATTTATGCTACTGACAATGTCAAGCTCTCGGGTGATTAGTAAACCTCCTTCTTGTCACGACAACTTCGTATTCACTCCGAGTGTTTCACGCTTCCTCCGAGTGCGAACATACTTTCTTACTTAACTTAATTCTTACTATCTTTTTCTTACAGATATTATTTTACCTTCTTTGGTGATCGGAGCACTTTTGGTCGGAAACATAATACTCATCTACATCATATATCTCCAGAAGAAAAAGTAAGAAATTAAATTTTAAAAAAGGAAACAAAACAACACGAAACCGACCCTATCTTATCCATACGTACTGTTTCAGGTACCCAAAATAATCAGTACTTCCCATACCTCTCATTTCCCTGTTAAAAACGTTACAATTGCACTTTAATGTTCTTTTTATTTGAGTTTGGATTGTTCGACTTACTGAGGGTACAGGTACAGCCTTTCCACCTAATTTTAATCCCGCAAGGCTTAGCCAACTACATCGAACCAAACGTTCATTCGTCCGTTGTACGACTCGTACAACTTGTTTTGATATGTTAATTTATTATTTAAAAAAGTGTAAATTAATTTCTCCCTTTACTCAACATATTTCTAGTCATTTGTATGTGTTACTTTTCGTTAAAATCTCAAGTTAATAATTCACACACATAAACGTAATAAACGAAACATAAAGGTGCCGTAAATGATTACCTGTGTATTATTTAATTGTACTATTTGTACCTAACCGTATTTATTGATCATTATTGATTTGTCCTTTCGGTCATTCTTCGTTTGTTTTCTTTATTTAAATAATCTTATCGATCGTTTTCTTCGACACTATGACATTTCCAACAGTCCTAGTCTTATTTGTTTT
Organism: Polyplax serrata; assembly: GCA_037055365.1. NCBI lineage: Eukaryota > Metazoa > Arthropoda > Insecta > Psocodea > Polyplacidae > Polyplax > Polyplax serrata. The sequence continues at coordinate 7,411,281 of JAWJWE010000038.1, read as the reverse complement.
TTTTCTCGAGCTAAGCATGATTTTTTTTGACTCGTTTCAGGCTGGCTCAAAAAGAAGAACACATCAAACTGCAGCCGATCACAAAAGGCGAAGTCAACAATGAAAATATATAAGTTGAAAAAAATAATAATAATAACAATAAATCTCAAATTTATGTGATCTTTGCCAGAGCTGGCACTTCACGATCGTTTAGTAATAGCAAAACTAGTGTAAGATCTCATTGTGTAATATTAATAAAGATATTTTTTACAATTCAGCTAACACCTACGTGTCGTCACATTTAATTCTCTTTATTTTATTTTTTTTTTTAAATGATTAATAAGTTCTTGATAAACGGGGTGTATAAAAATATCAATTCGTTTAGTTTTTGTTCTACGTTCGCAGATCGATCACGATTATTTACAAATGACAATGCCTACTTGATTCACGCAAAATTAATTATTGTTACATGTATTCAGGGCCGTGACTGACCTAGCAACTACATATGTAAAATTCATGTATATATATATATGTATGTGTACATAAATCCTTAAGTAAAACAAAACCAAAAGTAAACATTTTACAAACGTATTATAAGCGACCAATTCGATTAAATGCAAAGTTGTAAACTTCGACTGGAAGGTTAAAATAAAATACTGTTCAGTACAATTACGTATAAAAAAAAGGAAGGGGCAGAAGTAAGACTAAAAAAATTAATTATCACATGTGAGGATATGTTCATTAAAAATTATTCTCCGTGTCCACTCGAGCCACTCAGAGCGTTGTACTCGTCACGCCATGTATTCCGTGGACGAGAAGAGTGGGTGGTAAATCAGCCGTTAAATCCGTTAAATATTTCATGTAGGACGCGAAATTTGACAGGTCCTGCATCTCGGAAAACTCCGTTGGAAGGTACAGAAACAAACAGGAGGTTCTGTCAGACATCGACCGAATCAACCCGTTCACCCTACGAATAAAACAAATTATAATGTCCTCGGATAAAAACAATTAAAATAAGTTTTGGCTCCTACAAACGAGTGTTACGTTGGGAATATTAGTGACTAAAAACACTCCAAAGAATCAGAACGTGAACAAACAAACTCACCGAGCAAAGTAGGACTTCTTGTTGCTGTTCGATGTACCCTCCGAGTAGATGGACCCCCCCGTCAACGAGGAATAGCAAGTGCTCCATTCGGAAACCTTCAAATTAAATAAATTTATTAACACCTCACTCATAAACTGAAATCTAAAATAAAGTACTTCGGTGTAACTCACCTTATGTATGGATGCTTCAATTCTCAGGGACAGTAACAATTGGCTCAAGCGGGCCTCGCTAACAGGCAGTCGCTCCAAATCGTGATCGCATAAGAAAATTCTCAGTTTTAACTTTTTCCACCCAGGTACCTGCCGTAAAATTCAATATTACAATAATTGTACACAGCTACAACACTCTCACACAATATGGAAATGGTACAGTTTATTTTACGAAGAACAGCCAAGTTAAAAAACTGGAATGTGATCAAAGAAGTAAATCCGGACTTTATGTAAGTTCTGTTCAAAACTTAGTTGAGGAAATCCCATCTGAATAACAGGGCCCTTGATTAAAACCAATTGGTAAAAGTCGAACAAAGAGCAACCTTTCAATTCCACCCATTGCTCTTGCATTTTTAATAAAATTTCACGGTCGATGCATTTAATATTGTTTTTTACCATGTTTAAAATGCAGGCCAGTTGAAACATAAATAGTGAAGTGGTCCCAAACGGATCGTCAGGATTCGGCGAAAAGAAATTAATGGGCCACACGTCTATGTAAGTGTCAGGAGACCTGTAACGAGAGAGAAACAATAAACAGAGGCAGGAAAAGCAATAAGGGTAAGCCCGAAGGAAATGTACAAGAGAAGGTTCAACATCGTCAACTTCTCGATAAAACGGTGGACAACTCGCACCCTAGCCCGTTCAAAACGACATCAATTTAATTTTTTCACTCACTTGGAACCAATTTTCTTCAAGTTGTGAAATCGCCTGCATATACATAAATTCTTCTTCATTTTAAGCACGTCTGACACGATTCCGACGTAGTCATCCACCGTTAACTCCTTCTTGCTGAGCTCTCGCATTTGAAAAACGTCGATTTCGTGAAACACCTTTGTGCTGTATGGATTTTCACTGAAAGGCGTTAAGGTAAACGATGAAATCCTTTTTCTTCGGCATCGTACAGCAAAAAAAAAATTAGTCCGCAACTTACGTTCCGAAGAAGTCCACGGGTACTTCATCGTCGTAGAATCCGAGAAAAATAGTGTTCGGTTTCATGGCTCCCATTCCTGATATTCTGACCAAGTGATGAAAACCTTCCCTGACCGTCTTGGCAACGGTCAATTCAATGAATGCCTTAACCTGTACGATATTTAATTTTAATAAAATGAATCAATCCAACTAAAAAAAAAAAGGGAGGCCACGTTTTTACCTTTAGACTGTCCACCAACGAGAGCCAGTAGGGATACTCTTCAAGTGTAGTGTCCGTTGATATGTTCAAAAAGTCAGAGCCAGCCTGAACATGTCCCAGTATATACAATCCACCTTTCTTTATGTCGTTGACGAAACTAATTAGCGGACAACACGTTCTGGGATTGTTAACCAGCAGTAAGATTTGAGGTCTCCAGAACTTGACATGTTCCTTTCTCGGATCCAACAGTAGCAGGTACTTTCTCACCTGGAAGTGAACCACCAGGTGTAAATTTGGTACGGTCTACCTGCACTGCCATTTTATTTTTAGAATAATCAAGCTTCGAGAATAAAATAACAGTACCTGGTGAAATATTAAAGCTTGACTGATAGAACCCCATTGATATTTTCGGCTAGGAAGCAGCAGATGAAGGCAAACGATTAAAAGGAGGCAAAGAACAATACTCATAATGGCGTAGACCGAGTTAATAACGAACATCATTAGCAGAGTTGATATCAGCCCAAAGGACGCAGTGTGCCAGCTGAAGTATTTGAAAGTTGGTCTGACAGGAAATATAAATTTCATTAGTTTTAGAACACAACTGTTTCTTTGCACAAAGCTGGGTACAGTCCTCATAATTTACAGCTATATTAAGTTACTACATCAAAAATATAATTTAATAAGGGTAAGAATATTAAAATTAGACAAAAATCCTATGTCTTTGAGAATATACGACACAAAGTGTCTCGTAATTGAACAAGTTCTGCGCAAAGAATGACAGACCGCACTGAAGAATGAAGTGCAGTGTGAATTATACTCAAATAAAGGTACGTAGACATTGAAACATGGCAATAGATGAGTTCTATAAAAGTACCCAAGCGACAACCCAACATCGCAGCGAAGTGTAACGTTTTCAAATAGCACTAATATTTGATTACACTTTCGTCATTTTTCAAGAGCTCCAACGATAGTAAACTGTAAGATTTAAATTACAATGACAGTTACACCATTATCAGATACAAATTCTCCTCGCGCGTTACGACGATTTCGATTTCTGTGAGCTGTACCTGAAATTTGGAGCGCTGGCTAATTCGAGTCCGAGACATGCCAAATTGGTGGCGAGGTACGACAGCAGGAACAGAACACTGTTGATTTGAGCTATCAGATTCAAACTTCCCAGGAGTAAAATGAATTCAACGAGAACGAAGGAAACAAATACGGCAGCAATTGGATTCCCCTTGTAGGTCCCCTTGGACACGAAATTCAGAATGAATCCTGAAAAAACCGTACACTTACAATTATTTTTCTGCCCATTGGTTTTTGAAACGACCGCAAGACTTCGGCCTACCGTATACATTATCTTTGGCCAAGGCCTCCAAAACTCTCGAAGACCCTATGAAATTGCTTAAACTGGCCGAAAAGGTGGCAGTCAGAGTACCGATGGTAATGAAAGGGGGCCATAAATTGATAGCCAATAAAAAAATGTAATTGTTTTGCAATAGGAAACGTGTGGTTGTGCCGGCTGATAAGGAAGACATTACGATGTAGCAGACAAATGTAAAGGCGACTGCGCTCAGAGTACCCGTTGATATACTTTTGGACGGTTCCTTCAGTTCTCCTGAAAAAAGATAACGAAATTCTCATTAAGAGCGCACTCGACTAGAATAAGAATGCTGTTTCCAAGGGATGAAACAAAAATTACGACTCATTTTCTTCTTATCAACCGTAAGCTGAGAAGGAAATCCATAATTAACAGTATTATTTGACCTAAATTTTTGTTGAGCCATGTGAATCAACAGATAAGGTTGGGCTGACAACAAAGCAACTGCACGAAAGATCAAAGGTGACCAAAAGTTTTGAAGGTGCTCTTTGTTTGAAAACAATTTCTTTCTTTTACTCTGAGTCATACCTGACATGTTGGCTCCTGCCATGATGCCGGTAACTCCAGAGAACAGCACACCAAACACGGTAGCAAAGCCTATAACGGAGGAATTACTCGAAGTGTAGTCTCTGGAGTAGTTTGCATATAAATTTTCGGTAAAAGTATTCCAATCTAGTCCTGTGTACGTTCCGTTTACATGAAATGTTTCGTTCTGCACCAGTGTGTTCCGCATTGGAATGGGAATCTGTCGGGAAAGAAGGAACACGTCAAGATGACGAGTCGTATGCAAATTAATATTTACGTACCTGAGGTACAGCATTTAGTTTCATTACCTCTCTCTCCCCTGTACAAAGGAAGCTAATTATAGAAGACAATAGAGAGACACAAACAATCCCCAAAATGGAAACATTTGTCTTTGCAAACATCGATGATCCAATTAAACATACTATTAAATTTAAAAAGTTTAGAATGGAACAATACAAAAATCTCCACCACTCTCCATCTTGCAATTGATATTTTTGATTACTGCTTGCTAAGTATCCTGGAAAGCAACAAATTGAATCAACATCACAACTAGATTGCCATCCAAAATGACTTGTGATTGTCATGTTTCTCACCTCCTGGACCAAAATTTTCAATAAATCCTTCAACACATCCTGTAATATATAAAGCTGATGAGACAATATTTGCTAGGAAAAATAATGTTCCTATGGAGCCACCAAATTCAGGACCCAAAGTTCTTGAGATCATGACTGAAGTAAATCTGATGTAAGGATGCAATTGACATGACAACATCATACAGTTTCAAATGTCTCAAAAGGATACAGTAAGCTCCTCCACCTTCGACTGCCCCATTTGTAGAGATTGCACATATACTGGCTACTGTAAACACCAGTATCATATATGCTATGACAAATTGTCCTAGTGTAAATAGTAAACCTGCATTCCCAACAAGGAAACCTGTAAATAATAATTTGAGATCTGAACCAGGTAAAAGTCTGATAAATCAGAATAAGTACTGAACAAATGACTCACCAACTCGTAGAAAAAGTAAAGCACTGAACATAGATAATGCTACCGGACAGAAAACTCCTGCAAATGTGCCAAGCATTCTACCAGTTTCTTCTCCATGGTTGGCAAATTCAACATACCTTTACAAATATGATATCCAATCAATAAAATAAAATTGTGGTAGACAATGAAATGGTTGAAAGAAACTAATAGTAAACTAGTAAAAGGATTCCATCAAGTTTAAGTGTCATTGAACATACTGAAAAGGCTTGAGTGAAACAATTAATGGTAAAAACCAAAAAGGTGCTTCTTTCAAGTGTAAGTGTTCTGGAAAACATTGAAGATAAATTCAAAAGAAACAATTTATAAAAGGTGATTTGCTCAAATGTAAGGTTCATCATGATTGGCTGCTAGGGTATCACCAAGCCTTTGAAATTATGTATAAATGGTGTCTTTGAAAGAAATTCAGAACAATTTCGGTCACTAGACCAAACTCTTCTGAAGTCATTCTTGAGTCTCCCTTACACATTAAATTTCTTCTGGGGATTGCTCACCAGGTGTATTGTACCACACTGAGGTTACATTAAGCACTACTTCACATCACTCACCCATTGTTTCCTTCATTTCTTTTTGGCAAACTAAAAAAGTTTCTGAATAATCTCTTCCTTAAAATGAGAGGTATTCTCTCCCCGGAGGATTTGACTGTTGCTGTTGGACTGGTTGATGCTTCAGTGTCTGCTGCCAGAGCGTTTATGGCAGCTTCCTCTGGATTCAGCATTCTGTTAAACAAAAGAGGGAATTGTACGATACGGTGTACTCCCTTTATTCACGGACGAATAATAATAATTCAAATATACCGTTAGAACAGCATCACACCATTGTTACAACAAATTCGACTTCGTGTTCGAAAATGTACTTTTCAAACGTTCGTCAGCCTAAGATGAGTTACAGGAAACGATTCCTTACCTGTGATATTCTTTCCGAATGGTTTTGTGAACAGAATCATTAAGAAATTATACTTCGTGAAGGCTCAACATTACATACATTCACTTTACCATGAACTTAACTGTACTTCATAAATAAGTTTGTACAAAGAAGATACAACTCACGCGACTCGCCAATAACTTTGAGATGACAAATTGGGAAAGATTATTTCGCGTGTCGGTCGTAAGCCACGACAATGAACACGTTTAAGATTTAAGGAGTTAACACTTAACAATCCCTCCTACGAACGAATCCTACACTACTGTCTCGCATTTACAGACGTGGAAACAATTTACTTCTCTCCTGACTACCGCCACGGCAAAATAATCAGCTGTAACCCCCGTTCCCATGATATGTGATATGTCACGAATGCCAGTAAAATGATCGGTTGAGAAGGAAACGAAAATTCAATTTAAACAAACTGAAACGATTTTCGCGTTCTTTAAAGATGAGTTGAATAGAGTACGAGTTGTCAATCAGTGATTTTCACCCTCGGGTGGTTCCCAGTGATAATAATGGCAGAGCCGATATGCGAAGACGAGGGTTTACTGCAGGAATGGTCTCCGCTGACTCAGTTACTGCAGAAAATACCGCAGAAAATTCAAAAGGGCTTGTTCCCCCAGAATTTGAATTTGACTTGTTTAGATGTCATCTCCGATTACATAGTTCTCGGAACGAATTCAAACCTCGTTTACTGGTACTCTAGAATCAACGGAGAACTACAGAGGCTGAGGTTGGAGGTTAGTGAGCGTTAAGAAGCACCCATAGCTTTGCAAAATTCTTCTTATCGGTACTGACGTGCACTTTTTTTGCAGAACTCCCACAGTGAAGTAACCTGTGTCAAAGTTGTATCAACTATTGATTACATGGTTGCTGCAGGAACAAATCAGGGAAGTGTAATTGTTTTTCAAATACCAAAGGTTGTGCCTGAATGCATTCCAGACCAGTTGAAGCCTAAAAAGAAGCAAATTGAAAGGTTCACAATAAATGGACTTCACCAAGGACCTATAACTTGTATAGAGTGGAGTCAAAATGGAATGAAACTGTTTAGTGGTGACAAAAATGGTGTGGTTGTTTTCACTGAAATTGACTTCTCATTGGTAAAACACTGATTATTTAACCAGTTTGTTTAATTAGTACATTACAATACAATTTAAATACTCCATAATTTTCTCATTTGTTTTTTCAGCATGTCAGTAAATCATTAGAACTGATCAATGAGCAGTTTGAAATTGTCCAATTAAGTTACTGTCAACAGATTTTATTAATTTCTACAGTTTACAGATCAATTACATGTGATGGCACAAACAACTGGAAAGTTCAGCAAGTGGGAACTAAAGAGAGAAAAATGTGAGGGATTACACTAACTGTAGTTTCCTAATCACTATTTAAACTTACTCTGATCATCTCAATTTTATCTCAATTTTATTTCAGATTGGGAAAATTTGGTGCCACCCTCTGTAGGTTTGACCATGGTATGGTTGTGTATGCCTGTCGTCCAGGATATCGTTTATGGCTTGCCAATAAGCTTGGAGTTGTTCAGCAGACCCTAATTTTCAAATCAGCAATTCAGTCGACTTGCCCAAAAATTCAATTAATCAATCCTGTTGAAAAGAAGCAATTAAATGACACAAATTTTGGAAAAGTGCTACAGTTTGGTGACAATAAATTAGTTACATTTAATTCAGAAGTTTTATATGTGCTGCATCCAGGAGCAGTTAGTGTCATGTCTGTACTGTATAATGTGAGGAAAATACTGGATTTGGCTGTGAATGATAATGAAATTTTTATACTAGAAGGTGAAAGAAGTTTGCTGAGGATTTCACCTGTACCTGATACATATGAATTGGGTAAGTCTTCAATTTTAAATTTAACTCTTGTTTGTCTCATCTCTCATAATGACTTTTGTACAACTGTCACAACCCCTTGTTTTAAAAGATTATTAACATTTTTTTTAAATTCCAGAAATTCTGCAGATGCCACTTTCAAGGAAATCAGCGTTCAACTTGGATGAGTTCGCATCAAAAATTAAAGACACAGCTGTGGGATCTATAAAAAAAATAACAAAAGACTTTATGATACAATCCGAAAGGTAATGTCTTGGTTTGTGAAAGTTTTGGTACGTAGTTTAATGTACAGGTTCACAGAGGTTTAACTTTTCAGGGTTTCGCCAATTTCGCCTCCTGCTCTGGCGGACGATGCTTTGGAATTGCCCCCCATTGCTTACCTCTCTCAGGGAGCCGTGCCCAGTATTGTGTCCAATCATGTCGAGATAGAGGCACCCGTTGAAGACAATTTATCCAACAGTCTACGACAGGACGGCTGTAATCATCTGACGGAATCGATGGTGGGAAACATTTCCTCGAGTCCCCTCTACGGTCAAGACTGTCACGAAGAAGTCATAAGCAGGCCATTGCGTAAAAAACGCATTAAACAGAAGAAAAGTCGCATTGGGCCCCCCCAGGGTACTTTTATTACCATTTTTTGTGTTTTAAGTCGTTTAGTCGATTAGTAATACCTATGTCTGCCCTTTGTTTAGTTTTGGAATCGGAGTCGGACACGACCAGCAACGGAAGTGACGACCGTCTGACTTGGGGCATAGCCAACGATTTATCTTTGTCCGATGAGTCAGCCATGAGTCAGTCTCAGTCGAGTTTTTCCGTACTTCGCGATATTTCCTCTCTTATTAACCAACAGAAAGAACCTGGGAAATGTTGGGAGGGACGAGTGGCCGATTTGATGGCCACGTCCGAGTGCAAGTCGCAAACATCCCTGGACACCTGCGAAAGCGTCTCCGAGTGTCTGATGACGACGTCCGAAAAGTTCCGACAAGAGCAAGAGAAAACTTTCGCCAGACTCGCGAACCAATCCCTTTTGGACAGTTTCAACAGCGAGAAAACGGACATGTCCATTTCGTTGAACTTGACGCACTCGAGCAGCACGTCGAGCAAACTCAGCGGAAACCTCCAGTCGCCCAGTGAATACTCAGAAAATTCCAGCATGTTGTCCGGAGCGAAAACGACCGATTCCCACTACCATAGCACGCCTGTCGAACTCCAGGGACTTAACAATTCCACGAGTCAAATAGAAGAATCGGTGTCGATGAGAAGCACACTCTCGAGCCGAATGTCACAAGAAGGAAATGACCGGATAGTAAAGACCAGGGTTGACTGCACCGACGAGGTGGATCGACCTGAAGACATAACTGACGAAACTTTCAATTCTCTGGACAAATTGTCTATAAAACCAGATTTTACTGGAAACTCCATCAATCCCTGTTTCGCATGCGAAGACAAACAAAGTTGTGATTTAGGTAAATATACACGTCTGTTTTTCCAAAACATCTAACAGTTTGAAACGTTGCGATTCAATACACCTCTCGTCCTCAGATTTTGGAATTAAGAAATTGAACGAATTTTTCGCGCAAGAAAACCTGGATGTGGTTAACGGGTCGGACAACTACTCCCGGGGTCAGTTCTTCGATGAAGATGTTCACGTCAACGGACACCAGTCCGTGAAAGATTTCGACAAGAAAGATGGCATCGGTCTGAGTGCACCGTACTTAATCGGGGAAGCCTTCAGCTATGGACCTCCTAGTGGTAGTAGCCTGATGAGTTTGCAGCAGCCCACAATGGAGCCCATCCCCAGTGAGTTACTGACAAGATAACCGCCACTAAAGGGCAGCCCCGAGTTGAATTGACAAACCTTGAGTTCGTCTTCCAGGTCAGGCGTCGACTAGTCAAGGACCTAAAGCAAAACTTAGTGATTTTTCCGATCATTGGCCTCAGTACAAATCACCAGAACCAGTGACGAGTCTTGCCGCCTCGAAAAATTTTGTGCTTTGTACAGACGTGAACGATCGGGTGTATTGCTCAGATCTGGCCGGATTGGCCCTTACGTGGGTTCTGCTGGACTACAAGGCATCAGCGGTTCGCGTCAGCAATGATGGAACAGTTGTCTGGTTTATGTACAAGAACACGGTTTTTTCACTCGCGAATCCAACACAGAAATGTACGGATTCTTCCTTTTCTCTAAGAGTCCTCGTCGACACTTGACAGTTTCACAGGGCAGTTTGATTTCAGGTCCACTGACGGGTGACCTAGAAGAAATCTCATCAAATGTCTTATCATTCGCCATTGATAAAAAGAACAACGATGGTTGGACAGTGAACTTGAAAGGAAGTATCACTCACCACTTCGATTTTTTTAGCCCCGAAGGCAGAAAAGAAGAGAAGGTGCATTGTTCCTCTGTTGTCACCGGTAGGATTCAACTCCCTAAAGGTGGTCATCGGTCCTCACACCTCCGAGCAAATGACCATTTATCACGTTTATCGTTACAGATGTGGCCTCTTACGATGGCTTTGTTCTGGCCTTGACTCAAACGAATGTTCTCCTGTGCAGATCACCCAAAGAAAATGAATTTAAACCGGTCAAAACGGTCGACCTGACCGTATTCTCCTTCGCTCTGGGCCCTGATAATCTTCTGTGGACGGTCAACGACAAGAATAAAATCTATTTCTCGGACGATTTTACCAACGAGAACCCCAAGTGGTGGCAAATTCAAATAAGCGACTACATTTTTCAAAATTCCACGGCAACCTTTCAGAACATATACAGCAAAATAAAACTGAACAACCTGCGGACCAATGTGAACATTAAAAACACCGTCTGCATAACGTCGAACGAGAACTGCGTTTGGATCTGCGATAAATTTTCCACCACAATCCGAGCGAACAAGTCCGACTTCACAGGTACCACATTTCTCTACGGGTTCAGGTTCACGCTACCTCTTCTCGTTCATCACGAAATTAAAGTCTTCCTGTGTTACAGGGTACATTTGGAACAAGGTCTTCTCCAACAAGACTCTGGTCAACTTCCGGTGGCAGACTCTGTCCGGTGAGGGTGTTTTCGAAGATAAAGGTCACATCTGGTTGTTATCGACGGATGGAAACATCTTCTGCACTTCACCCAGATCCAGTCATTTTCAGGTAGATAGACAGAAGTGTATTGAGTACAGCAGAAAACCTTCCTTTCCGTCCATCTTCACACTGACTGTTTCGCTTTCAGACAATTCCAGTTCCCTGTGACGACGAAGTACTCTGCATAGCTTCATCTTCCGACACTCTGTGGGTACTGTCAGAGAATGGTAACATATATTCAAGGTTGGGATTGAGCGACATCAATCTTTTGGGTAATTCCTGGCGAGAGCTCAGGTTGCCACAGATCGACAACCTGAAACTGATTTGGGTGTCCTGCGGTTGTGACGTGGCCTGGGGTTGTGACATCCACGGCAGAACTTTCATCACCATCGGGTCGCCCCATCACATGGCCACCAACATTTTCGACGCTGCTTGGCTGGAAGTTGAGGGAAGACCCAAAGGAGTTCAGTTCGCCAAAGTGAGATTTAAATTCATCAGCCACCCCAAGCTCCCATCCCATTCTTAACTTTTTGATTGACTACATTTTCTTCTGTGTTCAGGTATTCGTTGGACCTCAGTTTTACATGGTTTGGGCGATCGACACGAAGGGCAACCTTTACGTCCGAGAGGGTATTTTCTCCAACTACCAAATCGGCACGAGTTGGGTTCACGTCGGAGGAATCGAAGCGGTTCACGTCTCCATTTCGGGTACCTCGGTCTGGGCCTTGGCAACCAACGGGAACGTGTACCGCCGGTGCGGCATATCAGAGAGGAACTACATCGGGGACTATTGGAAAAACATACCTGGGAATTTCCGAGTGATAACCAGCTCGTTCACCGACGAACTCTGGGGCATCACGTCCGACAACGAAATAATGCGACTCAGTCACCGAGTCAAAGTTCTAGAAAAAGGAAACTTAAATAAAACAAAGATGGAAACGCACTCGTCGAAGGAAGACGTCAGCTGGGAAATAGTTGAATAGCAAAGGCGGATAAATTCGTAAGAACTAGTCATTTAATTCCTGTCCTGTCAGGTGTCACGAACAGGTCAGGCGTGAGCCTTTTCCACAAAATCTACTACGGAAAGGTTTAATATCCTCGGTATTGTAGTAGAGCCGAGGAGAGAACCGAATTCATCCAGGCGTGCGTCGCACACAAAACTAAACTCTAAAAGAATATACGGCAAACGAAGAATTACATTAATTTTACTATTAGCGACTGTGTACTACACGTACAACAATACTTAATTGATCTCGGTAAAGGTTAAATGACTGATTTTAAGTTCACCTGCTTTTATTAAAGGGAACCTTTCATTGTTGAGAGCTTTTCTTCTCGTGGTTTTAGCGTGTCCCATTACTCTACGCATATTATTAAGTTTTGTACCTTGAATAACGTAAGCTTTGGACGATACGGGTGTTGGAAAACGGTGACGATGTTGGGTGTTGGAACGCCTTCAAATATACCGAATAAGCGTATTTAGTTTGCCATACTTGATGAAATCCTTAGAAAAATCGCTCATCCTTGAAAGCTCAAAAAAAGAAAAAATGACCCCGGTTGTATGGATTTTAAAGACGAATCCTTGACCAATGCCATTTGCCAAAGTGTTAAAAAAACTTTTGGGGTTGTGTGCTCTCGAAAGGCTACGTTTCAGTGCAGTCCTTTTAATTTGTTTCACGCACAGATTTTGGCTTCGACACCGATGGTCATAATGGCGTCGACGATGCAATCGCCCTCCTCGCATTCTTTTTTATTTTTAATACATATATACATACGAGAAGAGTAAATATTATTTATGCCTTGCATTTTACTGGTTTTTAATGACTGCGACCGCATTTTGTATTTATTTATTTATTTATTATTATTATTAAAAATATTTTATTAAAGCGAATATAAATTAATTTAACTTCCCGTCTCCGATCGACCCGCTTCCTCTTCAACCAGGTACAATGCAAGACATACCTGAGAGACAAGTTGAACTTTACCTGAAGATGTCATTTATATCCACCAAGATAGATCCATTTGGAAACCACAGATATGTCCAAAGTTTGGTTTCAAGTTTGAGTGGAGGTTGTGAGTTTGACATTTTCCTCGGGGCAACTTGCGTTTGCTTTTTTTATCGCTTTACCATAGCCCGGCAAATCTGCCAAATTTGAACCCTTGAAATCTTGAATTTGAGCCCCGTAAAATAACTTGAGGGCTTTCGACGACGTGACCCCTGCCGGCAGCAAAGGACGTTCCTTCTTGTAGAACAAACTCTTCTTGTGACTGTGAATTATATTCGTCTCCTCGGGTGCATTTTGTGCACTTGGTTTTGACTCGCTTTCTCTCACAGCCTCCTCCTGTTCACTACCCTTAACTATTTTTTCATTCTTACACTTGACTTTTTTAGGGCTTTTCTCTTCCACAACTTCATCTGATACGCAATGTCCATTCTCTTCTGATGGCACATTTTCTTTTGTCTTGTCTTTCTTTTTCTTCTTTTTAATTCTTTCATCACGTGTAACTTCATCAAGAGATTGCGTCAAGTTCTCTTCTTCCTGACTGTCTTGGTCATTCACAGGAGTCTGTTCCCCTCTTTGCTTCTTTTTTTCCTTCTTGTTTGTTTTACATTCCACATCTGACGAGTTTCCATCTTTGTGTTTCCTCTTCTTTTTTTTCTTTGGAATTACTTCATCTTCTTGTTTGTTTTTACCATTTACAACTGCACTCTCGTTTCCACCATCAGGCATCACTGAGACATCATTTTCTACTTCCAAGTCCTTTTTCTTGGACTTGTCCTTTTTATGCTTCTTTTTAGTTTTTACTTTCTCATTATCACAGATCTCTTCTGTTTCTGATTTTTGTTCACTTAAATTTACCACCTCCATATTTTCTATTTCTTTCGCCTTTTTTTTCTTCTTTTTTGTAGATTCATTGCTTTTATTGGATTCCATTATTTCAACTGCATCAGTAGGTGGCAGTTCTGATTTTCTTTTTTTATGCATTTTGGAAATTTCTTCCTCTTGTGATATAATATCAACTTCCCTTTCCACTTTGTGCTTCCTTTTACGAATATTATTTTCATGACTAGAATCACTTTTTTCTTCCACTACAGATTTACTAGTATCATTTACACTTCCATTATTTTCAATAGAATGTAAAGGTCTTTCTATATCACTCTCACTAGTGTATGATTTGTTTGTTTTCAATTTTTTCTTACAAGGGCCATCAGTGCCAAATGAATTATCACACTCATTAGAATTGTCTACTTCAGCATCAGAGGGGGATGAATGTTTTCTTTTTCTTTTTTTTAATTTTTTAGTTAACTCAGTCTCTGATTCAATATTATTATTATTAGAACAGTCTTCATTAGTTCCCTCTATTGTCTCTTTACTATCCCCATTTTGAATTTTATTCTTTTGCCTTTGCTTCTTAATATCTGCCCACTTACTAGAAAAGTAATCCACCAGTGAACCACCATGTATTGTCTTGACACCAAAAGTTTGTTCTTTCTGTGCTTCACATTCAACCTCAGGTTTTTCTCCATTTGTAGCAACTTCAGGTTTTATTTTATTGGTTCCTAATATACAGGCTAAATCATTTTCACTGTATCTGGAAAGGTCTTTTCCCCTTGTGAACTTTTTATAGCTAAAAATTCATAAGTTTGGATATCAGTTAATACATAAAACATATTAATACATAATTTGAGGTTAAATTAGAACTTACTGGACTCTACTCCTTGATTTCTTTGACTTCTCTTCCAGACTTTTAATTTCAAGTTTTTGCGTATCTATTCCACCTGCTCCAGATGTGGGTTCACTGCTACCGCTCAACTGATTGAGCAAATCATTAAATTCATCTTGTTGACTTATCCATTCATCATCATTCAATTTGTATCCCATTCCTGGAACATAGAAAATGAATTATTTTCCTTTGTCTGACCCAATCATCCTTCTTATTTACCTTCCTTGCTTGACATGTACCCTTCGTGTCATTTTTGTACGAAACTCGAAGTGGCTCTTGAATTCCTTGTTCGTTGGCCCCCAATCCTTTACCGGCAGACCATCCCATCTTCTCCATTAGTTTCTTTCCAAATTTAACACCTTCATTGTCTAAAAAATCAAAGACGACATCCCAAATAATATTGAAATGTGTTTAAGTTGCCCAGCATTGTTTGTACTTAAGTATTTAAGTTAACATACCCGTCGACCACAGCGGTTTTCCAGGACCACTCTTTGGAAGCAAAACCCATTTTGTTTTACGTTTTCTCTCCGCTAGCATGGACATTCTGTCACAATACGGAAAAACGTAATGTCTTAAATATTTTACTAAACAGAGAGGTTAGAACAACATGTGGACACGCCGTGAGAAGAGCGACTACAGAGCCATCTACCAGAATAAACAGGAACGAGGAAATGAAACTTAAAAAGTTTTCCATTTTACATATTTAATCATTTTTGTTGTGATTATTGCCCAGATTATACTGTACTTCGACATTCAATGCCGTACAATGAAATACATAATGGAAAAAAGGCCACCTTTTTAGAACAACTTTATTTCCTAATCACAAATCATGAGAATTGTCTGGTCAATGGTGAAGAACAACAGGGAAAAGTCAAGAAGTGAAGAAATTAAGACAAATAAGACCGAGAAAAATCAATATTTTATCAGTGTAAATTATTATTTATTATTAATTCATTTTACTCTCAGTCTTACATGTAGGTATATCTTTCACTAAAAGAGAAGGGTTTCCGAAGGGTAAACTGTCTGTTGTACTGAAGTTTTCTTTTAATGTTTTGCACCATCTGCAGCTTTTTTTGTCCATCTACTTTTCCTTCAAGCTTTGACCGAAAATGAAAATGGTGGATATTTATAAAAGCTCCAACCAAATTCGTTGTATGCTGGGCAAACCGACTCATAGCAAGTTCATTTCCCCTAAGGGGAGCATGTCATTAAGTGGGAAACCTTCAAAAACTCCTACAATTTATCCATTAGGAAAAAGTTCAGTAACACTCCCTGTTGGACAAACCTAATTATTGTTTCCCTTGAAAAGCTGGTATCACCAGGTGGTATCTACCTACCTCTTACATTTTCTTCTTCCGTCTGCAATTTACTACAAAGATGAATTCAAAACGCGCGGACACAAGTGAAAAGTCGAAATGATTTTCCACTCGTAAGGAGAAGTGTCACAACCAAGGAAATAAAAATTAAGTAATATAATGTAATTATTTACTTATTCTTTTTTATATTGTTGGTAATGGCTAGCAGTAATATAAAATAAGTATATATATATATATCTATATATATATTTACACAAAAGTTGACATTAAATGAACAAATTAACATTTTATCATTACAAAACAATAAAAAAAACATATCTTTGGCAAAGGTTTGTTGCAGTATTGTACGACGAAATAAATAAGAATAAAATAACGGCTGCCGGAGTGTCAGTGTGCGTGTATGTGTATGTATGTATACATGTATACATGCAGCTATGTATGTTAAATTTCATAAATTTAGTCCCTTAATTAGTATACTCGTGCTGACGTCAACGGCGTCGAAACAATACACGTTTTAATAAATAAATTTTAACTAAACCGTAAATTTAGGGAAACCTATTAGTTGCGCATCAATTAACTGTTCCGATATTACAATTACAAATAAACAACTTCTATAGACTAGATGGAATATGGTAAAACAAGCGAAAACAAAAAAAATCTTGTGCGGTAAAATAGTGTCGCGATAGTGCAGCGGTACAATCTGTCTGGTTGTAACTTCCCGAAGGATGTTCAAGGAGCCTGTCGTTAAAAGGTGGAAAGAGAGAGAGAAGTGAAACGATCCACGTGAAACCATCCCCAATACAGTCTGTTTAGAATTCAAGTTTCTTTCCCAAGTGTTCTACGGCCAGCCTAAGAACGGGAAATTAGGCAAAGACAGCCGTTTTGAACTAAACTTGTTCGCAAAACCTGTACCCATACACTAAGTATACAGTACAGTTTATGTATTATAAACAATATGTATACCTATTTATATTTGAAATAAATTCTACATGTAAGGTATGAAAGTTAAAAACCAACAACCTGAAATTTTAGTAAGGACAGTAGTGTACACGTGCACTGTTGGTGAACACTACAACCCCTTCAGAAGAATTTTCACTCAATGAGACAAAATCAGACATCTTGATACACAGATAAAGAGAGAGAGAGAGAGCAGGCCAATGAAAATCCCTCACTCCTGTCCGCCAAACTCCATCGTTCAACATCCAATAAATTAATAACCAAGCTTAATAAAAAATAATTCTAAAAATCAATATTAATAATATTACTATCTTTGGAGACAATCTTTAATTTACAGACCAAAAGCTATACACTAACAATGTACAAACGAGTCAAAATTCGTGAACCGTGCGAAAGTGCATTGCGCAGAACGAGGAACTACAACTAATGGAATTTAAACTACTTAAAACTAATTCATGTTGCATCTATGCGTACACAAAAGTGTGTGTGTGTGTGTGTGTGTGTGTGTGTGTGTTTGCGTGTTTGTGTAAAATGTAAAATTTCGTTTAAGACGGGCAGTGCGGTTGCTCAATATAAGCGTCAACTGGGCCAAATGTGTGGTCCCGTCAAACATATTGACTTATTGGTGCGTCTGATTACCAAATATTCAATACATAGTAGCAATTGAAAACATGCTATCACTTATTGATTCTGCCTAAGACTTAAGTGTTGCTAAGACCTTAGCCGAGGCATTTTTCTGAAGACGTAAAAAATTGACCTAGGTTATTGATCAATTCGATCGAGGAAGTTCAATTGATCGGCAGACATGCGATAAATCAATCGATAGAAGGGTGTCGCAATTGCTTTTGGCACGACTTGTGACCTGAATGTTCCTCAATCTAACGACTCAGTCAAAAACAAAAAAAAATAAATACCAGGTCCGACGAAAACGCGGTCATTGGTATTACAAATAAATAACTTGACCGAGTGAAGGAAAATCAGAATTTTGGAGAACATAAATGAGAAAACTACAGGATGTAAAACTGCGACATAAAGGAAGGCAGAATGTCGACAAACTGAATTAAAACAATCAACCCGATGAGAACACAGTCCACGCCAATTGGTCCTCCTATTACTTGTATTGTATTTTTTGTAATTGAATGTTATTACCATAGCTTAGTAGTACTTTAAAATATTAATACACATATACACACGGCAACAGGTAACTAACACAGTACTATCGAACTCGGCTACAAACAAAAGCATTTGTCTTCTTCTCGTAGTCGTCCTACTTAGCAATAGGTCGAACATCATTCCACTGACTCGATATCATAGGTATCAGCCCTAGAAGACGAATATACAATTTCTAACAGTAATAAAACGTCAAGCGGGTAGCTGATCGCTCTGCTGAGTTCTGATCCGATCGCAGGTACCCGAACTCCAAGAAATGGTGCGGATACGCCACCCGTACCGGTACCTACATTGCACTACCAAAACGGATGGAAATTGGTTTAAATCTAAAAGCAGCTGCACGATATTTAGACCTACAACCGGTGCTGGACGGTGTACGCAATGTCAAAAATTAATTGTCAAACAAGCAAACTGTTTCTGTGGGAGTAGCTGCCATCAAATCTGAGCAAAACGAAGAAAAATTCACCTTGTCCAGGTGTAACAAGTACCGCGGTATTTCTTCGACCGCTCGATTGTCCCAAATACACAAGCAACTACACGAATCACATGAGCCTGAAAACGGCAGAAATCCACTAAATATCGACGACATCATCAAACGCAGGTATTCAGGTCGTGCCTTACGTTTAAAAAAAAAATCCGTTCAACGACACCTGAAATGTCGCAAAACTACTCATGTCGTAAACCCGTCGATTGGGTGGTTGTAATTTTTGACGATTTTGGGAGCCGCGAAGAGTCCAGCCCTGATGTTTTTTATTTTGACATTTCACACGACGAACTTCCCAGGGTGCTCGGGACGTTTCTCAATCTTCACAGCCAACCTCAGTGCTTGGAAAATGTCAAAACAAAATTCGCAGTTTGGCACCCTGAAACAATGACAACACAAATATCATTACATACGGCAGAATTACCACGGGGAGTGGGTTTAATACACAAATATAACTCAAAATGATGAATGGGGTGATATGACAACATCAACCGATTCGGTTACAGGTGATTAGACCCAGAGAAATCTTTTAAATACCACGAGTGTTGAGGTAGACCTTCGAAATAATTAACATCACCAGAGAGGAAATCAAAGACAATTAGTACCAAATTGGCAGGTGCAACGTGGAGTGCCAAGAGGAAATCCCGTATTAATGACCGTAGGTGAAAATTGAATGAAAAGGGTGGAGTAGGAGAGAGGGAGAAAAAGAGAGGAGGCAAGTTTAAACCATATGGTCGGTGAACATCTTCCAAGTGGAGGAAATTCAGGTACGAGCCCACATGGACCTGTACCCTACGACCCCGAGGGTTTCGTATTCTTACGATTCCGAGTATTTCACGCCATCTGCTTCCCCGGTGCCATACTCGGATTTCGACTGGGATCCACCGACCATCTGCAACCGTGTCGGCTAAACGATTGTGTGCCACAGACCCTTACCTTTCGGCTTACGTGTAGAAGTAGTTGTCGTACTCGGAGTAGCAACTGTATCGTGCTGTGCTTTCCTCCGAACTCGATGAACTCGCGCTGGAACAAAGGCTCGATGACGAGAACGAAGACCTGGGCTCGTTCCTCGAGGATGACGGAAGACTCGGAGGTTCGGGGGAAGACCACGAACTCTGCACAAGAGAAAGTCCTCATTTAAAATCTTCCTACAGCTTTTTTTCTGTGGACTTTTTTGGTTACCGGAAACACGTGAGATCGAACGATTTGCTCGTGCCCGTCTCGCCCAATCTCAATCTCTTATTTATTTTTATCTTATCGAGCTATTTATTTATTCTATGTTTACATAAGAGGGATTCCACTTCAATTAGGTGCTTCAGTCTCTGTCTGTCTCAACCGGCGACGCTTCCCCTCGAATGAATGGTGCTCGGCCTCGATTTACGACCGGCTCCACGGTCTGTTAAACCCCCGATAGGTTCCAGGAGCTAAAACGCAACGACAGCACAACAGGTAGTTACAAAGATCCCTGCACGAGTTTGATAATTTTCTGCAACGGTTTGGGGTGATACAAAGATGGTGTTATTTAAAAAAAACAACCCAAGGTAAGATTCCCAAAAAAAAACCTGACTAGGCAATACCTCGGAAGAAACACCTGAGAGAGACCAAATCCGTCTGCGGACGAGACGCCAAGATTTGAAATTCACGTAGGTCGACAGAATTTACTTGTCGTTCCTGCTGATTTGGCTTGCTTTCCCCTGCGCCATCATTTGCATTCGCAATTAAACGCTGGCGTTGCGCCGTTTAACAATCGCACATGACTGCTCTTTTTACTTGTACACGCATACATTTATCACGTGCTAAACAAAACGTATAATAAAAACACTGCAACGAGGACCCACCTTCGAACGTCTGTAATCGGAGTTCCGTTTGACCAGAAAATGAAAATTGAGATCCCTCAGCCAGGTGTGTTGAACCTGAAGTGGACAATCGTCCGGATGCAACTTCCTCTGGTACTCTTGGTCGTTACAGACTTCGAACAGAGAAAATTGTTCCACTCTTTCCTGAGAATTGTAGCAGTTGAGAAGGATTTGAATCAGCTCGTCCACGGTCGTCCGTTCCGCGATTAAAAGGCTCTTGTATTGTGACTGCAACCGGAGACAACAGTTACTCATCCGTCAGTATTTTCGGCGTTCCGCGACGGGGGCTGGTGGGTTACTTACCCCTGGCATGAGCACGCTGTCGTATATTTTCACGAGTCCTCCCCTTCTCATTTGCAACGCGAACTTAGAATCTCCTCTCGGATGGCATGATTGAAGAGCCGCCGGACGGGCTTCCTCGTCAAGAGCCAAAACGGTTCGAAGACCGGCCTTCCGCAGAGTCACCTCCATGGTCAAGTAAAACAGGTTCGGATCCCGGTGTCTCATCCTGTACTTGTTGAGAAGCGAAGAAACCACTTCTCGGCATGTCGTCTGGTATGTTATCCCCAAAGTCTTGTACTCGATGTCCGAGCGTAGACATTTCGCGTAGACTTTGATTGTCGTCTGAAAGAGAGACAAAACGGTCACATGAGCAACGGATTCTACCAGGGAGGTCAGACACGTGACAGTTAAGGGGTAGCCCGAACGTGTTGCATGTGCTTGACTCCCCAACAGGAAGAAACACATTAGACAGATCAGGGGATGTAAGCCATTCCAGGTGCCGACACTACACACCACACATGCTCCAACTCATCATTCCGAGACAAATTTGCATTGATTACATTAACCTCATCCCGTTTAACACTTTGTTAGCGCCGCAGTGCCGTCTCCGGCCCTTGTCTACGACACATAACACGTGCACGATCCCCATTTAATGAACCTAAAATCTCTTCTTCCTTTCCTAAATTACATCCTGTCGCATCTTTACACTGACGAGCCCTCCTCTGTCTATGGGAAATTTCCACACACCGAGTACCCGCAGCCATTTCAGCCGCCGCTGCATGGGCCGACCGTTCGGGGTCAATTTTTAACCCGAGATAACCTATTCGGTCCTAATAGTGGCTCTTGGAAAGATTCATTGAATACAGCATCACAGAAGTTGGTGGGCGATCGATGATCTGATCTCTTAAATGGCACGGGTCTTCATCTCAAGTTATGTACTCCTTCCTCTTAATACGGTCATAAAATCCCCCAACTCCCCAAAAATGATTCAAGTGCTTCAAGTCCTTTCATTCGTGCTCCTGTGTCCGAACATGACCGGTTTCTCTAATTTTACTTTTTACATTTACGATTACGTAATGGAATTTCCATTATGTGACATCATAGAACTAGCAAAATTTACATTACCGGTACTGGAAATTCATGCTCGGACTGGACAGTCGACAGGGTGCGACCAAAGGACAACTTAAACAACATTTAATAACGTTACGTCTGGTGAATGTTACGTTTACAGGCCTTATGTATGCGAAAACTACATATACAATTGCACATTTCTATTAATTAAATTAAATTCACAAAAACGAATTCAGGAGCATCGACTCTTAGAGAATGACGCCGAGCCAAGGTTATTGGGGAGAGTCCGGGAGAGATTGTTGGACTGTTTCAAATAAAAATGTCCTAAAATTTCACATTAGGAGGGCCCGGAACAAATTTGTTTGGTCTTCGTGGCAAATCTCTCAATTGGTTAGACGCCACCTCAGAACCAAAAACAGCATCCCAGCTGCGGATTTCACACATGAAAAAGTCACTTTCTTTGCGGATCTGCAAACCGCGTCCATTGCTCCTGCCTTGTTCCCGTCACAAAGAACTTTTGTTCCACTTAATGACACACGTCTACCATGAGAATATGTAAAAGAAGACAACAATTGTGCGGACAAAGGCAGTTGTCTTCGGGTTTCTAATTTTCGTGTCCGCCAATTTGTACGAAATCCATCATTTGACATCGACGCTGTGGGAAGTAGGAGGCCGTACAAGTATGGAAACGTTTACACCTTCCCTAAAAAATTACACTTCGACTTTTGTGACTTGTAGGCGACACCGATTTAATTTCCGCCTTCCACACGGTTCCTCTACGCGCCATTGTCTATCATTCTGCGTCTACCTGAGTCAACATCTGGCAGACCAGGAGAAACCCATCGGGAAATAGTCTACGATAATAACAATAATGTATAACAGTGGGACATCCGTCACACTTCAGTAGATTCGTTAGCGTTTATTTTATAAGTAATTTAAGACTTGGGTGGCACAATTACCTGCACACCCATCATTCATATTGCCTTGGAAACCTTTGAAAATAATAATGGGAAACGTCGGTGTCGTTCGTCGAATGAGTTCTGTTCCGGTTTCGTATAAACCGCAAACGCTCTGGAAAAATTCGTATGCCGACACGAAGTATAAAAACTTGAAGTGAAAACTGGCTCCCAGGTGAGAAAAGAAGATCGGACAGAGTCGTTATACAAAAAATAAAAACTTCAAACTCGTTTCACCTCTCCCACATAAATTAATAACATTATATTATGGTATATACACACACACACACACACACACACACACACACACACACTCATAATTCACTAAAGTGTGAGAGAGTACCTGCAGCTTGCGGCCTGTCTCGGTCATCACGCTCAGAGACGACACATTTTGAGTGTACTCTCTGTTACCTACTGAAGAAACTAACTCTGGAACTACACGTCATGTATTCCAGATGCGAGCCAGACAAATCAATTACACTTTTGACATCATGAATATTCTATGAACGGACGCGACATTTTCAAACATTTCATTATTTAACGAACTCAAGCCATCGATGTTTCGCAACTTGATCGATCATTGAGTCTGGTTTTTCCAAGTGGATGGCAAACGTCTGACAAACAACCTTCCACCCGGTGACAGGGAAAGGAATGAATGCTGCTCCCGAAGAAATCGACGAGAAAAAAATTTATGAACGACACAACAACTCAAAACAATGACAGATGCCATGCCCTAATGTCTGTAATTTGAGATCTCTGAATCCTCACCCTGGCACAACCCTTTACGATATTTAACCACATACACACACAAATACACACATACACACACACACAAACCAGCATTTATTTCCAGTTCAGCCGGCTATCCTACGACTCTCAGAAGAAAAAAAATGTGATCCAACACGTTTCAGGCACCCTTGCCCAGGATGTGTCGAATTCTTTCGCCGATAACACAGTTTTTTAATGGGATTATCCGAGGAACTCGATACCTGGGTGGCAAGAGACGGTGTCGGGTCGTATAAAAAAAAACACCGGGGTTGACTGCATTCACGAGAAGGTGCGATAATAAAACCCAAAAGATTAGGTCTTGTACCGGGACACTTACTACACGAGAACACTTGTTGATGGCTCATTTTTAGATATTAGTCAATGCACCAGCAAAGGGCATTGCATGCCAACTCCGAGGGATGAGCATTGATGGGAACCGAAACGGTTTAAATGAATGTGTTCTAAAATGAATGAACCGTCGGGGGCATAGGTGACATATCCCTTACAAAAAATCAAATCCGAGTTCGATGTATTTGGTTAAATAAAAAGCCGTCTTCGACAAGTCGTTTCCGGTGCTTGGAGGAAGTTCGTTTCTGCAGTCGGTTAATACAACTCTTTTGTCTTATCTCCGTGTGTAACGTGATGGAAGCTTGCCACGAGCCCCGACTAGGAGCACACGCGTTATTAAATTACATTTTTCTTCTTCCTGCCATTACTGACGGTTTAGAAAAACAAAAAAAAACCGGGGCGTTGGTTTAATTTTAATTTTCGTTCCTCAACCGGGAGAAACATGGTAGGGTTATACAACGCCTCAAGTAGGCGGTTGTTCGTTATTTTCAGTTCCGGGCATTAAAGTGTCAACGCAATTTAAAGCCCTTTCGCGCACATGCACGCGAACGCACGCAGGCCGAGTCGGTAACGAGGAAGCTAACCCTTGAGGACGACACAAGGAGTTCTGCCACTCATGAAATTTGTCATTTGGTCCCGGGTGACACGAACATGGCGGGGCCAAAGTTCAGGTGCAGTAGCGCGTAGCAAATGCCCTTGATGAAGTACCCATCCTTGAGGGCATGCGATACGGTCAGGTACGTCGAACTAAACGTGCGATTGACGCGAGTGGGACATTTCAGGGAAACGAAACTCGATTGCCTGGGTACCGGTTTTACCCAGATCTGACAGTAGAATGTTCGGAATGATATTCCCCAGAGAAACGTACGTAATGGATTCTCCGCAACAAAAAGTCAGAGTTCGTAAGGTAAAAATTCTAACTATCGATCTCATCTTAAACGATACCGGCTATTGGTACCTGTGGTTTCAGCGAGTACAATGAGAAGATTCAAATAAATGCAAAATCAGCCGACTGCAACCGCTTGCTATTCAGTATTTGCACAGGAAACGCAACGGTTCAGGTTCTGTTGGCTTCGACATTCAATGTTTCACTCTGCCAAACGAAATAAACACCCTGCGAGTGTGCCTCTGAAGAAGCGAAATGATTTGGCTTCCTTCTCCTCATCGCGGTGAGGGTACCCAAACAAAACATCCGGCTCGTTCAATGAGACCTGGCGTGGTCGAACACGTCTGGATTCATTTCAGGAGCCAGGTAATTCAATCACCTCCACTCGCGTGTCACACAATTGTTTCTGAGACTCCAAACAAGAAAAGACTCGGACGTACACAACATTCCGCAGGACTCATCGACCGTCATTACACCACCAGAAATTAGTCTCGGGTTTGTCTTACCCGAACGACCCGTTGTACAAAATTTCTATTCACGACTAGACCGGGGCGGGTGTTCCAGTCGTACCCACGAACGACCCTACCTACGAGATTGAGATAGGTTCAACGATCTTAACTAGACGAGATAACAATGGAGTAATAAATACGATATTACTTGAATATATTTAATCCTCCTCCACTTTTCAATATATCATCCCTTTGTGTTCGTGTGTACCTCACGAGACTTGGGACACCACTGAATTAATAAGTTATTTAAATCACGCGTGAATTAATGGTCAAGTATTGTGCAAGCGTACTCCTCCATTCATTTTTCTTCCTTTCATTATGTGCTGCGACCGAATTTATTCATGACTTACACCGAGAAAGACGAGAGATGTCTTTCCTCCGCCGGTGGTGTCGTTGCCGGACGCACATCTGGTCAACTGCCAGAATTTATTTTCGACAAAAAAAAGGTCCTCCAATGCGTTTCCAATGGGAGCCGAGAGATTGATGGTATCGGCTCATGGTTCGCGTGCACTCCATCCGTTTTCAATTTCTCATCTATTTGGTCTTCATAGACGTGCCGCAGACGCGTACGAATTGTCACAATCATCAATGACATTGCCCTTGATTGGACCTGACCACCGCACGAACAACCCTGCTGACCACTTCATCCCCCTAGCATAGCACGGGAAGGTTCATGTTACTCTACGAAGGTCAAGGCTACATGACACGACTCCGTGGTGAGTGACGGCCACCAACTCGTTGCATAACCTACACGACCAGTTGGCACACAGCTTTCCATTGATCCCTCTGCTACCCTTGGGTGTACAAATCAAACGGCTCAGGTATCGATTGCGGAACTTATACAACCGGGTCGTTAATTTGTAGAACCATTCGGTGGGAAGTAATCAACATAATCCTGCTTTTTGCACGAGTTCCTGTTAGACTCATCATGCAATTATGCGATCATTTAAATGACTCGATATTTAATTACCCGGTCAATTAGTCGAAACGGTGCCGCATTACAACACTGACACTCTACAAAACGGGAACGGTTCCGATGTAACCCCGCTTCGAGACGTCTCCCTCCAGACTCCAGCTCTCGACAAACCGCAATAATCAATAAAATATGGAATTTGAATTGTTCCAGAAATAGAAATATTCCCAAGGAGTAATAACATCAGGTCCTAAAAGCTGATATACGTAAAATATCTGTTATCTCTCGCTTGTTCCATGACCGCAACCGACCTTAATAAAGCTCTTAATGGACGACTTCCGTTAGTGATAGAACCTATCGGGGAATTACGCAGAGCCCGTCCACATTCCTCACTTGTATATTCGAACGTGTGTGACCTTTTCAATTCGGGAACTTTAATTAACCAGACAAGACTCAATCTGCCGGGGCTTGATAGTTGTAAGTTAGTGGTGTCCTTAGTGTAGCATCCGTACGAGCTGTTGTTCTTTCGCGGAGAGAGCCCATTCCCGGCACCCAGCGATTGCGCTAAATCGTTGAGAAATTTTTGGCATTTTTATTATTTTTTTTCTTTGCTTATTAAATGAGTTAACTAACTAGGCGAACAACTTCTGGTTCCTGACGTTTCATTTACTTCAATTTATTTCAAACCTCGGTTCATTAAGATCCATTTTTTCCCCGTTTTTATGGCATTTGAAAATTCCGTATCATCTGAATTGGTCCATTGAAAAACTCGCTCCACCCATTAAGCAATGATCGTTGCAGTTGCTCTCGAATAAACGACGGCTGTACAGTTTACTGTACATACAGTTGGCTGTACATTATACTAATATTAGTAGAGATAAACTTTAGTTAAGTCACCGGGAATGGAAGAATTAACTGATCCCACTGCAGTCCTCTAGGGGACCCCTTAAACCTCAACTTTCTTAAAACGGTTCCAACCAATTTCAAAGATGACAACAGTTGACAGAACAAAGAGGCCCACAACAATTGCATCGGTTACAATTTAATTACACTTCACAAACGATGAACTCAACTTCACCGGATTACAAAGCAGGAGATCAGACAGGGAATTAGACAACGTGCCATCCCACAGGAAGTGGTGGCTCATGACCGTTACATACGAGAAGAAACCGTACACCGATGGTCTGCAGGAATTTTGGTTTCGAATAACGTCGACAGCTGGAATGAGGCCGCAAAATAAAAATTTGATAAGTTTTTCTGTTATCGTGTCATAACTCTGATTCCATGCCTTGTTTTAGATTAAACCCAATCTGCCACCTAAATAAATTACGAAATTTATTAGGGCAGACTGACACTGAGACAATGGGGGCTCTTAGACCGCAAGTGAGGGGGTTGAATTCTGGAGTCTGGCTGAATTGGATTTTTAATTTCCAACTGATAGCGATCTCGCGTTTGTTTAGACTCTAATAAGTACACGGACGGGATTCCTACGAAAAGATTCTGACCGATTCAAACACCAGTGACAGCTGTTTCCTTTTCACGCCAATAGAAATGTAAATCTACGTGACCACATTCCTTAAAATAATATTAATATTAACTGCTCCCGGTACCCGGAGTCCAGGATGTATGTTGCGCACACCTCCGGGCCAAATATCGAATGAGGTCCATAAAATTCAGGTGCCATTAAAGCTTCACTAATATACTTCAAATCTATTAATGATTTTTATTAAGATCATCTAATTGTATTATCCACACGAGTTGATTTCAACACGAC
This sequence comes from Polyplax serrata, assembly GCA_037055365.1. NCBI lineage: Eukaryota > Metazoa > Arthropoda > Insecta > Psocodea > Polyplacidae > Polyplax > Polyplax serrata. Next base: position 7,383,051 of record JAWJWE010000038.1, on the reverse strand, counting down.
CGGTAATTTTTTTCACGTGAACCAGAATAATAATAGGAAACCGATTCGACTGTACCGGTTGAAGTAGGTAAAATTGGAGGAACCCTACATGAAATTATGCTCCCAAAATGTTGCTTCACCAGAGTTCAAAGTTTATAACTTGAGTTCGCGTCGGAGTCCTCCATATTACGTCAAACATACAACCATCTACGCGAGTGACTCGGCCCGAAATTAAACGCATCAGCAGTCAAGCTTAAAGACGAAAAGATCCTTCGATGGTAATTACGGCTTATCCTTACTACAATCAAAGAAAAACGAGCAGAAAAAGAAATACAAGAAACAAAAACAAATTCCCAAGACCTCATTCTAGAGGATACTACAACGCGTGCACACAACTGGCATGTGTTTCTTCCTTTGTCAAAATAAACACACACAAAGGTGGCAGACCTTGTTTTGGAGGTTGAGGGTTTCACGTAAAAAAAGTAATGGTAGGTAAAGACTACCGGGAAACCTGGACAAGGTGCCTCGGTACCCAAGCATTTACGGCTTATCAACTGGAAATTGTTTTATGTGGGAAAATCAACACAAAGGTGAAGTAGTGACCACAGTTTATCACAATACCACACAGGAAACGATGCAATCCATGAAAAAAAACCAGGAAGAGATTTAGATCCTTTTCAGAGTGTCAGATCCCCTGTAAAGATGTACACGCAATCATTGATTTACGGCAATGGCCCCAGAAAATAATGAAGCATATATTGTTAAAATAGTTCCTGTAGTGTGGAGGAACAACCGGAAGAAGTAGTCAGTCCACGAATATGCAGAACAACCAACTCCTCCGGATCCCCCAAATGATCAGCATCGACTTGAAAAGTCAAAAATACCAAAGTTCTTTTTGAATAGAAAGAAGATAACCGCACACAACCTGGGAGTGAGAAGCAACCAAAGACTACAAACAGTGTAAGTTGTCCTACAAACGAAAACAATGCAGAATCGTAAGAGAAATTCTTCAGAAGGCAAAATAACTTCGGAAAGGGTGAACGAGGCAGGACGACGAACCATTCAGCAAATTGAAAATAGCATCCAGATGAAGTCGAAACTGGTCTGGAGCACACCGATGGCACATTAGACAAAAACAAAAAAGTTATTTTTATTGCTGATGAACTGCTGTTAAGAAAACGAGCAGATGCATGCAAGTCGACAAATACTAAATCTAACTAGAAATGTCAAAATCCACTTTCTAAAGCTGGGGGAGAGTTAGCTTTAACGCCCATTTTCTATTTAATCGTGACGTCTACTGCCACGGCTTACGTTTACGTCACAGAACTGCGGAAAAAAAGTATCACGCGGAACTCCCGGGTATGCTGAATGTTATTTGTAACAATGCCTTGTAAATTATATTCTTGTCCCGTCGACAGTCCTTCGACGGATATGACAGCCAGATAAATTGTAATCAGACAAGGAAGTCTGATTTTTTTCGGGTTCTCAGGGCAGCCTGTGAGACCAGGCTCAGAGAGTGAGTGCCAAATGGTACCAACAAGAGGCCCTAAGCCACCATAAACTGGTCGTTACTTTTGGGTTTTCTCACCAGCAACGAGACGGAGACCTTTTTCGCCGGAACTCAAAAAAGGAATTCAAATTCCACGTTTATTAACTACTTGCCTCCCGGGTGGGTACTTCTACCCGACAATTCTTGACCATCCTCCCGAACTCAAAAAACTAATTGAGTGTTCATTTAATTTTATAGGATGTCGGAAATTCGTGTAATTTCTCCTGTCTCATTAAATTTTCGACTCCGTTTGTTAAGAGAGAGAGAGAGAGAGCATGGTAATGAAGCCCACAAAGCGCAATTGCAACCTTTAAAAGATGCGTGCCTAGTGAAACCTGTACCTGGTGCCTACCTGTCATCGCATACAACTACATCCCCGAATAATATCACGAAGAGATTTTTAAATGTTCCGAATCACCATTTTTGATTTGCTACCAGACTTTTCAGATTTGTTCGGGTTTGAGAACTCGACTCGTTACACAAAAGACTTGATTCTGGAAGAGTCTGAGGCGTCCACCGGAAAGGTGCGGCCCTTTTACCACTTCCGGCGGATGAATGGAAGCTTCTGGTTGGGAAGGTTCTCCTACATTGAAAAGGAACACTTACACCACTAGAATACAAGGGCTGATTATGACGGAAACATTTGTGACTACTTAAAACCAGAGAAGGGCCATCCATCGATGTCGGAATATGCCCGGGCCATTTCCAACCGAATTCGTCAAGGCTGTTACCCGCGGTTCCAAATTCCCGGGTATTTCAAATGATTACGCGGAATTTTATTGGTTTTTACGCACGTCGTTTTTAAATACCCGGCTACCAAGGACTTTTTCGTAATTAGATTTAAGGTAGGTCACATTCCAAACGAGTATTTCTTCTTTTATCGATTCCAGTTTTGGAAATTTCACCGATAAATCCGATGCGATTGTACATCCGGTACATGGGACACTTCAGACAGTTGGGTAGATTTCAATGACGTCTGGATACAAATACAAACAGCGATTTTAGGTGAAAAATAAATTGTATAACTCATTGAATGACCGATGAGGTAAGACACCCCACGGACGTAGAAGAAAGGTATTACTTCGTCTTCCTGCTTTTTCTTGCGAGTATAAACAGGCCCTCGTTATCGTCTATCCATGTCAAAAAGAAGTTAATAAATGATTCTGAAACGGTCCCCTGACGGAGAAACCTACGACAATTAAAATCAACTTTACTCATAGTCGTCCCCGAGCGATGAAGGATATAATGTCAAACTGTCAACAGGTAATTAAAATCTATTACAACTTTAATAAAGCTTTCGACACGAAACTTGAAAGAGAAGGAGAGAGAACGATCACAGTGAAAACAATGGGATATGATGATGCTTTAGCAATTGTTCACGAGAGTAATTTATTCCATCCAAAGCTCTGATCTTCTCCTATGAAACAGCAGTGACATACAAGTCGAGAACTTAAATTTTGTTTGACTACCGGAGTAGAGTCAACTGTACTCTTCAAAGCCCGAAAACTTAACTTAAGATTCAAATCAAAATCAATTACATTGTAACAGTAGTTTGTTTCGACACTTTCAAGTCTTGTTGGGGCTAGATGTCTGCCACGAAAAACGGAACGCCGACATTGTGCTACCGTACGGGTTGACACTGAGGACAAGATGAGGAATGAAAATCTCTCTCTCCTCCCGAAACCAATAAATTTTTCTCGTGGACATAGCGTGACCATTTCTCTTCATTCAAAGTGGAAATGTGAATCTAAAGAAAAAAACTAATTTCCTGTACGAGTTTTGTCAAAGGTCGATATATAAAACATGAGACCGTCGGCGGAGAAAATCGAATACTTGAACGACCTAACAAATACAAGAAACAGGTGCGATACATGCAAAAGATAATGAACCAGAAATTACACTACAACCAATTTCAAACACTTCGTCATTTGGGGGGAAACTAACCAGTCAGTTAGTTAGTTTAGGCGGCCGGCCAAAATCTATTTTTCATTTTGCCTGCGTATGGCCCCACACCACGATTTACCTAAGTATCTACGGGCGATCAAACCCGTTAGAGATACAATCGATTCTTTTCGATGACTTCAAACGTATTTATGGATTCCGACAAGTATCGCTATTTGTGTCCAATGTAGGATGATACATCTCGTGTCGCAACAATAAAAACGGCATTGTTCGGGGTCAGCTCCCGTACGAATGACTTAACTGAATCTCGTAACAATGACATTACTTAACAGGTGTACTGTAATCTTGTCGTGTGGGTAAAGAGCCAAAAGAAAATAGGAGTGTACGATGTTGTATGATTTTCAAACGACTCAAGTCACGACGAGAGTAAACAATCGTCAAAATTAACAGAGACCTTGCCGCCAATAGGATCAAGTTCATTGGAACTTTGGCATTGCCCAATCCGACCCGATACCGTCTTTGACTTCTGACTATTCGATGTTCAGTTAAAGTACAAATACATAAGAGTAAAAAAATACAGGCGAGTGTTTCTTGCGTTCTTTCCTATGCGTAACATTGTAAATCACGGGTAATAAACGTATGCTCATGTTTCCTTTCTGAAATTGCTCATGAGTTCACAATCGAACTTCCTTCACCGCTTGGATAGGTCGTTGACATACACCTGCCACGGTATCCGACAAACAACCCTACAATAACAGAATTCCGTATGCAGGCGTAACGATAATAAAAAGTCAAACAAACAACCGATGTCACAAGAAGCTTAATTAGCTAGTGTTGAATAAGTAATTCGCTCAAATATTAGAAGCTGTAAGGTTCCATTAAGAACTTTAAATTTAAGTAATTAAATGCAAGTTACTCAAACTTCTCTGGCTTACTTCGAAAGTTCGAACAAGGCAGGTAAAAAAAGTAAGATCCAACGACAGGTACTAAAACTACTAAACAAAAGCAAGTCTTGACAAAGGGTGTGGAGTGTTTCTCTCCGGCCAAAACACACAACTTGCACGAGATCAACTTATTTTATATTCTTGACATGTCGGGTCATCCGGTGTCGCACCACTCCACTATACATCTCTTCCTGGTCGGTTACTTTCCACACATCCGGAATTGCGTCAGGAAAATGACCTCTACCTTAGTAGAGGATTCGTGAAACGAACAAGCGGTACCTGTCATTTGGTAAAAAAAAAAAAGTGGACTCACTACAACTCGAGCGACCGTTTCGATGTTCACAACTGCCGTCCACAACCATGTGGTAACTTCCTGGGTTCGAGAGTACAGGAACGGGGAATCACACGACGATTATGAGCAATTCGGACGAATAAAAACGGACCGGCCATTTGGATTTAATAAGGAAATTCATCACTTGCCGACCGAAACAAGTGCAATACAACTTCTTGAAAAGCCAAAGTTGGTTAAGTTCAGAGTCGGATGCTAATAATAATGGTACTTAATTACGCACGTTGAGAACGTAAGAATTATCGCTCCGATTATTACAATGCTTGTCAAGACCGTGTAATTGTAATTTGTGCCAAATTCATCTGTAAAAGACTGCCTCGTTTTGGTAGACTCCGATTTGTTAACAGAAAATGGATTGAAAATTACGCGGCACTCGCTTCGGGGATTACTATTTTCATTTCTTTTCCATCAGAATTAACAACCGTAATGGAAATGTGAAATGCCTTGCAATCGACGTCGATTCTACATTCCTTTTGGTAGACTTTAAGCAGCATTCAATACATAAAAATGAATTGTTGTGCGTTGGTTTTGTGTAGGCCAGGGTAACAAGTCAAAAATCAAGTTCATTGAATGCATAAAATCCACTAACACAAAACTGCCACCAGTAATTTAACATGTGTCAATTGTTTACGGTACCAGTCTTGCACCGAAAGAGCGAGTACTCGTAGCAGTATTCGACACGAGGCTGACATCCAATTCGTAAAAAAAAAATCAATTACATATGTTACAAGAATATAAGAAATACAAAAACCAAACAACTTCACTGAAGACCAACCGCAATGTGAACAACACCTAGGCCCTTCAAGTGAAACAATCAATAGAAGGAACTTATGCAGAGAAGAATGCAAGAAATGACAAGTTGGACAAAGGAAATTTCGGACCGGATGAAATACGGCATGTCGAATATTATTAAACATACGCAACTCGTGCTTTGAGGTTACGAAATTAATTTTCAAAGTATATGAATATCATTAAGAACGTTACGAGGTCCTCTTTTGGATATTCTAAGAATCTACAGCATACGAATCAAGGCCTGAAGATTATTTACGACACGGAAATTTGCATTAAAGTTATATTAAATCTTATTCTCTCCTTTTCGATACTTCCAATTCGTTCGCGAAGGCACATGGCACGAGGTGTAATTTGAAAGCAACTACCATTTGATATTTTATTTTATTATTATTAATTGCCTTCGGATTATAAAGGCGTGTTCCGAACGAGACAAGAATTCGGATAATTAAATGCGTGAATATGGAAATAAAAGGTAATTAAATTAACCCGTTGCAATACGTTAGAATTTAATACTCTCATAAAGCGGGTTCTTATGCTGCGCACACATAGGAAGACAGACTCAAACTTCCAGTCTGTCTACTCTAAATGAGGTTTTCCCATGTGCGTGGGGTCGTGGCGACAAGAAATTCTATGAAAACAATACCACTGCAAGTGGTATTTCGCCAAAGGTAGTTGAATAGTGAACAAAATATACGCATATTAGTGCCCTGAAAAGTGTGTAATCTCTACTTACTTCACTTGGAAACTTCCATTTCGGCAATTCAATCTAATTATTGTTATTACACGTAGTTGATATTATGGGAACTCAACTAAAGACAACAAAAGTTGAGAGATTAGTGAAACCGCACCCCGGAGAAGGGCAGGGCACTTTAGACAAGTCAAACAACAACAAAATTACTGTTTGTTGAAGACGTTGCACAATATAAAAACGGAATATACAATTTTTAGATCTTTACATAAGCGTAAACAAACGGCTTGGGCACGAATAGAAGTGTCGATGCTTCGATTTAAGTATTTAAATAAACTGCTGAGCCTTATATTCAAGTTTTATCCACTAAAGATTACGAAGCTCTTGACTTTGTAGCAATGTTAACAATAAATAGAAGAGAAAATGGTTTAAACAATCTGTATACAAAACTGCTGCCACTTAAATTTAAGTCTAAACCAAATTTACAGCGTTTTAATCCTAGAAAAACTATCTTCTCAAAGGGGTTCTTATTGACTACCAATCCCCTCGAATGTTGGCTTCTATGTGACAGCTCGTGAGTCCTTCAGACACTTTTTTAAGGAAGTCTAAATCACCACACAAAGCCAGTCCTCCTATTGACAATTCATCCAAGGAGCCTATGAAAAGTAAACATATCTGTCGACGAATACATAATAACTCGGTGTCAGTAACAAATAGTTAGCAATGACAACACACCAAAAAAATCTCTCTCGCTTGGATACCAGAGACATGTGTCGCACGTGGAACCAGATGAAAATTCACGTTATTTGCAGTGCCACCACCATTTGTTTGTTTAACTGAACCACCAGATTTGTTTAAAACACCTCACTTTTCTTTACCTCGACACAGAACCATCTAAACTGGCTTATCGGGTTGTGTACTGATTCGATTAATTGAGACGCGTTCTAACGATGTGTCCGCAAATTACAAGGCGGACGCATCAATTAAAGGCGTGCACAACTTTCTCCGAGGAAAATTAACAAAACGGACTAACCCAAAAAGAAAAAAATCGAAACCGAAGGAAACAAGACACGATGATGAAAAGTTTTTAATTAGACTCTTTGCAAGTTGAATTTTTCTATTGAAACTCCAGATATTTCAATTCGGCTCGACGATCACCCAATAACATCCAAGTAATTACGAGCCCTCAATGTTTCCACAACTAAAACCAACCGAAACAAAACGGAGTAAACAACTTCTTGTGGGAAATTTTAATGGATTAATCAAACCAACAATCTCCGGTTGCAGTGCACCGACAACACCTTCAGCGCCGTACAATAAATACCCCACCCAGTGAATTGATTTTTCTTCTCGGTTCTTCTTTATGCATCGCCTTATCCGTTCCTTTCTTTCGAATCCTGTGACTTATGTAATCTTATGCATATATTGACCGAAATGTCGGATCTGATTAATTGTCACGTTCTTCATTTATGTAACGACCGAGTTTCTGAGTCGTTAATACGTTTCGGCGCGTGCCTCAGGATTGTCATCGACACCTGAGTCACTCGAACACCCAGAGCGCGTACCAAGAATCAAAAGCAAGTGTTTCTAGGTGCATGTCACCAACGGGTGACTTTATCGGTTTCGTGAAAATATGATGCATAACTCCATTGATATTTTACAGACGGTTGAGACAAAAGCGAAGACACGGTTAGGTCAATGGAATACTATTAAAATACTAATTGGAATGTAGGTTCTGTAATATGTCAAGTAAGGAAAGTATCGCGGAAAAAAATATGCTTCAGGACAACTCTCCCTTGTTGTATTCTACCGTCACAAAATATTGAAGGATTCTACAAAAATTTAGACACGATTTAATAGACCCAAAAGAAAGTAAGTAGCGCCACATAAAGTCAGGATACAAACCTAATATTCTAATTAACCTTGAACCTCGCACCACCTGGGGACAATGCGACTTTTACATCAGAAGCAACATCGTGACGTGATTTAAGGACATTTTAACAGGTGAACGATATCATCTACAACCTGAATTTTCTAAAGACTTTACCTTCCATAAAATTAATACAAATCGCTATTGGACGTTTAGACTTGTTCCAACAGTTGTGGGAAGGCACCAGATGAATGGGGGGAAGTAAATTTCTCTAATCATTGTCAAAGTTCTACTTGAAAATCCTGTCTGACATTTGTACAAGTTTCTCTCCCCTTAGGTACTATCCCTTGATGTATCAATCGACGACCTTGTGTGAGAGTGTGCTACTCGCAAGGACGACCGAGCTGAAATGAATGCCTTGGTGATACGTACGGTGAAAAACCTAAAGAGTTGGTGTGGATTAAACTTTCGACGTGAATGAAGAATGTTTCTACAGGTATAAGACTACTACAATTAGTACAAATGGCAACCGAGTAGTTTTTGTCGGAAACAATTTGCCCCCGAGGGCTGTTCTCCTAGGCACCGTTTCCTAATTGTGTATACTTTTGTGAAGGTAGCACCTGATCGGAATTCCAATTTTTTTTGAGGAATCATCTCCATCTCCTGTGAATGAAAAGGAGAAGCCGCCATTCAAACCAAATTAAAAACGTGAGAATTAACAAGAGGTCTCCGTTAAGTTTTTCTAGTTCGAAGAACACTCCATTGAATGCCCATCACGCAGGGGGTCCTCTTCGTTGTGAACAATTACACGTAATTAAAATTATTCCTAGAATAATTCAAGACACCACATGTGACGCCAGAAACCCTAATGGTTTTTAGCAGGAACTGTACACCTTACCGAACAACCTTCCCAGGCAAAGAAACAAGTGTCGCAGCGAACGTAACGGCCTGTAGAAAATGCAAAGTACCTGCAGCGTAGGTACCAACCAACCAAAATTACTAACCAACACGAATGATTGCTCTTCGGAGTTAACTACCATTTGTAAAAATACCTTAAGGTAGCTACCGGACGGTATTAGATCACGACGAAGATACAAATTCATTACGATCAGATCGAAAATCATTCAACATGGCAGAGTCGCGTGAACGGAGGCAAGTAATAATTCGTGACTTTACGATCCCGTCGTAACTATAAACATTTACAATCCCAGAAATGTTTTTATTACTTCCATTTTCTATTAAGTTATTAAATGGTATTCTAATTGTGTGACAAAAAAAATTGCAACCGGTTGGAAACGGTAGTCAGAAGTGATTTGCTACCACGAGAAAGAAACCACATTAACCCTTGAAATGAGAGACTCGACCCAAGTACGTGAAGACGACGGTTGGAAGTGCAACACTACCCGGTAATGGAAAACACTGAGCAATGATCTACAGACAACCTAATTACAATTAATTTATAAATTGGAAATTATTTTTAATATTAAGTTTGATGTCTCAGTGCATTAAGACGGGCACCCGTAGTCGTTCTACCCGTCGTTATTCATTACATGAGAAATTAACTAGATGGTGAGTCTGCTTGTTCAACCATTCCATCATCTTTAGACTCTTCATCAACGAAACATATGAGACAGACACGCATTTAAACACACAAGGGCGTAACCGCGTACAGTTTCACACGAATACTCACTTAGACAATTAATAATATCAATAAGTAAAAAAGTCTTGTATAATTCTTTTCGAGGTTTTTGGCCACCCTTCACATAGGTAAGGTCGTGCTCAAGAAAGTGTATGAGTCATTGTGCTTGGTTCCTTTCTCGTTAGGCGCGGGTGAGTGGGCCTTTAAAATAATTTTTCTAAGGAAAATAGATTCAAGGGAATCAACTGATTGATATTCCACCCGTGAAGTCATATAAAATCAGTTTCACTCTTTGGGATGCATAATAACCCATTTTTACTATCGGTCGCTTCAAAACTTATTGAACATAAATATATGTAAATGTCTCGGTGTGTTTGGTTATTACATGTGACCCTCTTCGTGCCTTTCTCTTTCTCTCTCTCTCTTTCCAATTATATCAATCGATGTAGCCCGGGCCATCATCGTGGGAAATTCTGCCAACCCCCGTGGTCAACAATAAATCAAAAATCATGTCCCGAAAAATTTGATTATTCCATAGCTTTTAAACCGTTTCGCTGTCATTAAAATTCTATGGTGAAATTGATGGAGCGAAATTTAAGACAATAGTTATGTATCCAATCGGAATTAAGTCGAACAACGCAAATCGTGAGTCCTCAAGACGAAACCGAGAAAGACTACACCAGGTAAACGGAGACTCGACCGATTTCTGGTAAATTGAATATATTATAAAAGATTTTTGCCCATTGTTACACGGAGTTAAGAGGTATGTTCACACCGCTTTTTATTTCGTACCTTATTAACACGATTTTAGATTCGTGGGAAACTAAAACAGAATAAAACGTCAAGTGATTGATAGGAGAGACAGAATTGAGCACAATGAGGCTCAGAGCGGTGCAGTAAAATTCCACGAGGATAGACAACGGTTGAAATGTCGGACACCGGTGGTTTTGGTTTGTATGCAAATCAACAAAGTCGAGGGAAAGCAGCAGAAACACCTCGTGGACAGATCACAGGGTTTGATCTGACCATAAGAATACCTAAATTCGTGTACTCATACATAGCTGAGTACCCACAGCGCACACTACGAGATGATTAATAATGAGAAGGACATAATCGTTCAACATGCACCAAATTAGTATTAATTTGAAACAAAGAAAAGCAGTAGGCAGAGGAAACAAAGACAACAAAACGGAAAAGAGCACTTCGGCTTATGGTTCGTTGCATTTATCTATGCACTCTGACTTCGTTGAATATCAACACTATCATTGACGAAGTCAATGATATTCATCTGTATAAATCTTCTACAACAGTGCCGTCAAAGGCACAAGACTTACACTTGCCATATTTGTCCTCTCCTTTGTCTTTTCCAACAGACCATACATTATACCTGTTCAATAACAATCACATTCATTTTCACTTTCTTTTATTGCGATCGAGTGCATAATTTACTTGTGTCCTGAAATGGCGACACATTCTCCACAGCCAGAGGTATAATTTTTTTTACCAAGGTGCCAGGTATTTAACGACTCCGGATTCTGGTTACATATTTACCAGAGAAGAACACATTAAAAAGTACGGTGCCATAAATTAGTCTAGGTGTAACATGACGTACTCGAAAATCGACAGAAAAATGTTAATTGTTTTTAACGAGCTTAATTTCCACATGGAGTTACCACCACCTCGGATAATGCGAGTCGTTTCTTTATGCATGTGACCCGGTTGATCTACCCAACCTTCTCTATTACATAGACACTCCTACACGCGGAAGCCCACACGCATTGCACCACGTATTTCGACTACTTCAATCAAGCTCCTACTCCTAAAAGGCACTTAACAACCATTTTAGTCCGGCTGGAACACATTTAATTGTATAACTACTCTCCTACATGCTAGTTACCATCGAGACAATGTCAAGTAATCGAAAAAAAAACTACGAATTTCGTACAATTCCTACAGTGTGTCGCAACAACTCGCCTTCTTTCGAAGAATAAGAAAATGACAAGGTAGGTATCTTTCTCCGTGTCTTTGGCAAAACGTGACAATGCCAATGCAGTTAGCTCACCGGTTTTGTTTACATAAGTACAGTCGACGCCAGGGGTTTATAAAACGCACATTTAGAAAGGCCAACTCCTCAACTTGATAATCTTTAACTGAACAAGATCTAAAGTAATATTTTCTGATAAGTTGCCAATAGAAAAGATCACTTACGAAGAGGAAACGATCTTGTTGCGTAAGACGAGAACAATAATAAGACAACTCAACCCGGCACTTGCTCAACAAAACTACTAACGTACCAATTCAAACAACCTTACTTTCTTCCGCAAGAAAGCAACTGGGTGAGTTGACGAAAGAAAGAGAAACCTTTTGGCATGTTAAACTATAAAAAGGAGAAGTCGAATAGTACACTACTCGTAGTTATATTAATATAAATAGCCACGAAGGTTTTATGAAAGCGATAACGTATATCATTTTACAGGTTGAATTACTCCTTTACTACATTCTTCGAATTATTCATTCATAGCTTCGTTGTACTACTTAAGTGGCAGGCGATACTTTACATATCGTTCAATAGTGTTTGTGTGTCTCTTATACGACGAGAAACGCCCTGAAATCTTGACTTCCGTCTTGTAAATTGGCCAAGGTATTCAAGAAGATATGCAGACATGTGAATGGACATATTCTCGAATCGGATACACCGAGTTGCTGAAATCGACCGAAACCTAACTCATAAAAAGTTAATAGCTACATCAAAGACACTTCTGTATTTTCTTCCCCATTCTTCTCGTTCGGTCGTTGTATAACGACCGCCTTGGTGAAATGAATATTATATGTATTATATATATATAATACCTAACGATCCAACCCAAAGCTATTATGGTGCACATTCCAATTAATAAAGAGATTTCTGTACGTCTATTGAAACCTGAAAAACAATTGTGAGAATCGGAACGATTTTGCAAACTCCAGGAAGTTCTTGGTGTACTGCAGCTGCAAGTGTACCACGAGCCTACTGAGTGTTTTACTAATAACAGTACATTTACACACACGGTTTTAAATAATACATTAATTAAGCTTTACGACTAACTGTTTTATACTTGTGTGATGTCTGCCCTCTCTCTCCCACCCCACCTGGATATTGTTACAGTTATTTCTGAGACTGACGAAATCCGTCTAATCAAATAATTGGCATTAATCATGAACTCGTGTGACGGCATCGTTATATACGTGTCTTTTCTTCATAAGTCCCGTCTTATAATTGTGTTTTAATTGGGTTCCACGGACCCGTTAATCAAATATAAATGTTAGTTAATCAACCATACGTAACCTATGCCAAAAATGCTAACAATCGTGGACTCGAGTGACACATTTTGCGATTTCGACTCGTATCAGACATTCGAATTCGAATTGAACGATTGGAAGACTCGACGAAGGTCAATTTATGGGCGACCGATTGAACGCCATTGTTTGCGAAGCATATCATTTTTTCAATTCCAGAAATGCTACAAAAACTACCGTTTTATACCCGGCCAGTGGCCAATTAAGTGCCAATAATTAATTAGTGAGAGAATCAATGCCCGGGTTTTTTATGGGAAAAAATGTAAGAGCAACATGACCTACGCGAAATTTTATGTTTGGGAAAATTTCATGACCGCCAAAAGGCAGAAGCGTGCCGTGACGACGCCCTGTGCTACTAAACATCGTCGATTAAGCTTCCGTTTACAGTTATTTCATAATAAATGCAGCTTTAATTGTTTACCTATACAGCTTACAAACTCCTAACTATAAACTATATGAAAAACAACGAATAGTTTAAGAGGGAAACACCTTCGATTAGCTGCACCAGTTTTCTAACTTGAGTATAGGTTCGATCGCTACATTAATGATTCGCATAGTTTCAATTCTACATGGTTTTTTAGTGGTACGGACAGAGAGAAAATTAAATGAGAACTAACACGGAAGAAAATTTAAGCACTTATTCTTTCCAACATGTGAAACACCAGCGAATTACGATAATATTAATAAAAAATAGAATTCAACACCAAAGTACCAGTTACACAACATTACCGTTTTTATTTGAACAAAACAAAAAAATATTTTCGGTTGCCACGGTTCAACTGAGTAATACAATTGCTAATAGGAGAACAATTTTGATCGTTTCTACTTGACCAACATTTCAAATTGCTTTTGACTTAACAAAAGCGTCTAACACCGCTTGGGTATCACGTGGGCTCCTGACATGTTGATTTTCATTTAAGAAAAACCGTAAAGATTTCCTAAATTAAAGGGGACCTCTATCATTAGTCGTACGACTGAATTGCGGAGGGATACTACGGACTCGACAACGGTAAGAGTACTCAAGTCGAGAACTGTAGTGAATTTGTCACCCTCAAAGGACCCAGAAGAACTTACCGTGGGAGCTTGTAGGATCGCTGCATCGCTTAGGGAACAATAGCTGGAGGATCGGCTGGAAAGCAACGAAGACAGGGGCTCCGGGCTGAGACTCGTCGTCGACGTCAGACTGACCGTATCCAAGCACTGGTCTGGCTTCTGCAAAGAGTCTTGACGAGATCTCATCGAGCCCTGAAGATGAGTCCTCATCGAGTCCATCGATCTCGAATTCAGGCTGACGGTATCCGCCGACCGAGTCCTGTACGGGCTGAGTTGAACGTGCTTCAACATCCTGAAAGGTAAACCAAACGAAGAGATAAACAAAGGGAAAAAATGGCACCGATTGCTCCGAGAGCACGGGTGCGTGTTCAATCAATACGAAGAGGACTGAAAGCAATCTATCTTTGAGGAGCGGATGTCTGGAATTATAAGTCCTTGGCATTGGCCCAGGAACGCCGAAAAAAAAAACAACTGGGGAAGAAGACATGGAAAGTGCTAGTTCCTCCACTTCGAAATTTCTAACAGGCGATTTTACAAATGAGGTATCACCCGGTAAACGAGTTGTCTGTAAACAAGAAAAATGCTTTAACAAATTCTACGGCGTACAAACCGACTCCTCATCACGGGCAGAAGAAATAAATTCCGAACACCCTTTGAAACCGTTTCAGCGCATTCGACCATCATTCAACTCAAATACATAATTTTTTCTTCAATCATAAATCAGTTTCTAATAAGAAGTCGGAATTCGTTCAAAAACAAGTGGTTGGGGTTTATTTTGTTCCCTCGATGACAAGGACGCCATAACTTAACATTACAACTACTCCGTTGATCGAACGATGATCAGTGTTCGCGGTCCAACAATGGGTAGAGATCAGGTGCAGACAAAGGTCTCATTCGTCTATTAGTCATTTCTTTTCTAAAAAGAAGAAGTTGGGTGAATTTTTATTTACATACGGAAAACAACTTTCACAGATACTAGTTCTGAATTTTCCATAAAATAAAGTAACGCCTGTGGGTGTTTCGGGTGCAGACCATACAAATCCTATGGTGGTTGCACATAGTTTGGCAAAACAACAGTCTGCACAGTCAGAGTGGTTCCATTTTCTCTTTCTGGGTAACACACACGTGTGTTTCTGTGTCTAAAAAAGAAGCAAAGACCTTTTTGTGTTCGTCCTGACGAGAGGGGAATCAAATTCCGGCGGAAGTTTTGGACACGCATCATGGAAATTATAAAAACCCAGGGTTGACGCGGTCACAATGAATACGACCTGTGAACGTTCCGGAGAAAATCCACATAAAGCCGGTCAAAGGTGTGTTGGAACTTCTCATCCAACACATCAATTTTATGTAAATAATTAAACGCATGGTTTTGCGGTGCACACGGTTATGCAAAAATATATTAAGTACACGAAACCACTAAAGGAATTCTGTTACAACGATGGGAAACTTTGAGATTCCGGGAAATAATACTTCGCACCGTAAAACTGGATCTTCTTCACCTTCAACGTAATCAAGTCAAGGATGTTTGCCTCGTATTTATTAACACCGGAACGTTATTGATGCTATTGACGAACGAAGTCTGGGAATCTGCCATAACGAAAATGAAATTATTTTTCAGGTCACAGAATTGTTACTCCTACCTCGTAACATGATTTCACATCTTTTAAGGGTTGATTTTCCTTCCCGAACTAAAAGTTATGAAAACCATAAGAATGAATTGCCGTAGAAGTAACATTTCGCGATTGAATGCAAAACTATGCACCGACAAGAATAATCGAGCGAGTAAAAATAAAGTAGAGCAACATTTAGCGTATATGTTATTTTATAAACCGTGAAGTTTTTAATAATTACCATTGTAATGATTAATGAATACTAATATGTAATTTTAGATTTTGAGAAACATGCAAGAGAAAATATCAATGCATGTACTAATTACGATTACAGTTGACGTAAGTAGGGGAAAGAAAAATTTATAATTTAAACAACTCTTCATTAATAAAATTAATAATAATAATATTAATAATAAAAATAAATTTTACGTAAAACAATATGATTCCTGTCTTATCCTTTCAGTAACGTGGGAAAAAGCCTTCTTGCACCATCAATGTATCAAAACCTAATCAAGCGACTTGTAATACCTAAACTAATAACTAACTGTCCTCAATGAAGAAATAATACAAATTCAAACCTCGTATTGATATTCGTGGAAACGTACTCGACACACAAATAATCGTTCGCTGCATTGTTTTCCACTTTGCATTACGATATCTGTCCTACTGTGCACACACTACCCCGTGTGATAATTGAGTAATCCGGGACGCCTTTGAAACAACAGTACAGCAGTCTAATGATAGAACCCTAGACGAATCCGACAATACGCGACTCGTATAAAACAAACTTATCTATTAATAAAATTAGAAGATGACACGGTGGCTTTCATCGAGTCAAATAGAGTGTACTTGGAAGCTTCCACGCTTCGAACAATTTGTTTCGCATTACTGTCAACCCAAGTTCAACAAATATGAAATTTACGAGCATTTCTTTTTATTTCTGTGTCACGTATTCCCTTACCAGCCTTCGTCTCGTCCATATGTTGATTATCATTTAAACATAGGACGATTCTTATTTTAACAAATGAACGGAAGTCGTAAAGAATTTATCCGAATATAAAAATAAACAAATAAGTAACGACTGTCACCTTATTGCTCTGTGACTATTACGATTTAAAGAAACTAACATTACTGCAACCGATGGTGGCACAAGTTATTAAGCGTTATTAAATGTCCGTGTTCTATCTGCGCTTTCCTCGACGTTGATTTGAATAAATTTGAATTTGTCCGACATCATTTTGTAATTTTACGTCAGACTGGGATATTGACAGGGCTCTGAAAATCAGAATCTCCTACAGGAGTTAAATGAGTATTGATAGAAAATGGGGTTCGTGAGAGGTCACATATTCATAAAAAATATTTTCTCATAACCGTGTTACGACTAAAGTCCTGTGAATAAAAACGTTTTTATCCTTTGCTCGAATCGAACCAAGTGTCAACGGTCTCACGTGAATTGTACAACCCCGTTTCGCGAACAATCAACTGCATGATAAGACCGCCGATAAGGTAAAAGCTAAATTTCTAATCGGTTTCTTTTCCCTTATTGACCCGACTTATTGTTTTCGAATTTCCCCCCGAATCGAAAACTAGTTAGAAACAATCGTACCTGGGAGTAGGGTACGTCCTTCCCACCGTTGTTCATTCAACCGTGACACACCGTGGTTCGCACCAGAAACGAAGTTTGACATTGCGTAACGTTTTTCTCGGACATCGAGAGTGCAAACCATAATGAGTCCGAACGAGTCAGGACGATTCCATGGAACGGACACCACCCGGGAGGAAAACAAATCATTTCGAAAAAAAAAACATACAATTCTTTGCTCTCACCTTCCCCCTTCCCAGTCAGTTTAACACCTTCGGAATTTAAAATAATTCATTCGTGGGGAATGACTGATAGACCGCCATTAGAAACAATAAATCATTCAATTAAAAATTTGTCCTCTGCCACGGCACACCGTTTAAAAATCCTTCAGCGTATCCCTTTTCGTATTCTCCTTCCACGTCTCCCCGGTTACCATTCATAAAACTTTACCATCTCTGCGTCGATTGTATTCTCATTAGACGTTACCCGTGACGTGACTGATGCTTTACAACCTACTGATCATTTCGACGACGAGGATCGTTTACTTTTCGACAAACAATTTACTCTTTGAATGTATCCCGGAATGACATTGTTTTGGATTTCATCTACGCCTCCATGGGAAAGTGGTCCCCGACCGAAATTAACCGTGGTGTTACCTTCACTCGGTGTGAGTGGTACACCTAAACGTCACAACTTTGTTCGATACCATCAAACGCGACGGAGACAGGTACGCCGTTTGAAGAAGATAAATTTATTGAATGCTGATGTAACCGGCTCGGTAACAAGTTCCACGGAAATACATTCCAAAGTCCGTGAACCTTTCCTCGTTGCGTTATGTATTCTTCGTCCCATTAGCCCCGTAGCCAATGTTAAAAACTATGGGTGCGGTTGCATTTGTAATAAGTTTCATTTATGGTAAACGAATACAACACAATATAATTACCGCCGGGTCGGGCGCATCTGCTTAGGTACCAGCTTCACTTTTTCTGTAGATCCTTGTTTAGTTTAATTTTCACAAAACTATTAAAGGGAAACACCATAATTCACCATGGAGGAGGGGGGGGGGCTGACTCCCATGTGAAAACGCAACACTTGTCATGCGTGAAACAAATACACCGCAAATGACCGCCCATACCTTCGACGTACACGGTTCTGTCCCAAACCAAATATTTCGACAGTTTTTCGGAAAGCCCCGGAGAAAAAGGTTTAGCACGTGTCATCGAATGGATACGCCACACGTGTAATTAGAAAAAATGAACTGTAATTGCGTGATTTACGGCGTTTCATAACTCTGCTGGCACCCTCCTTAATGGGGTAATTTGATGTTTCCAAAGGCCGCGCCCATAAGAAACGACTCTGAAATTCTGACCGGTGTCGAAGGATGAAACAAATATTATCGATACCGAGAAATTATTCCAATTCCATATTGTGATTGAGTTTGTTCGAGGGCCGGATTCACCTTAAAATTTCAAGGTACGGGAAAGAAATTGGGCGTGAGAAAACGTTACATAAGCCTCCTGGGAATCCCCCTTCTCATAGGTTTTCAAATCCGACAGGTATGAAACCGAATTTTCTTGTTCGTTTCGTACCTATCGTAAAGTAAGAGGTTACGGTGATGGGAGTTGAACCATCTGACTATTGCCACGACGTAAATTTTACTATTTAATTACTTATCAATGCCTCATGTTCGATTCCCGAAGGCACGCCACAAAAAATACCATAAATAATACTTGTCCGTGTGCCTCCACGGCCGGAACCAGATATTTGGGCGTCGTACCGCTCACCATTCTATGACAAATTGACGGGAATTGTTAAAACAAGAGATTCCACACTGAATGTAACACCAACCAGTGGATTTTACTGGTGCAACTGCGACCAAGGATTTCAATGCGATCAACTAATCAAAGTAAACAAAATCGATGGTATCTAGAAAAAACTAGTGTTAAATAGTAGTGTGCCACTGAACACTGATAACCCAAGTAAATAAGTTCCAATGCTTTAATACCGATACGTACGACTCCATCGAGGTGAGAGTCGTAGATTATAAAAAAAACCCTACTATTTCTACCTGTTATTCGGAAAGACGAAAGGGAAATTACTTTCAAGCCTGAAAAATAAAAACCGCATTAGCCCCGACACATTAACATTTAAGTCACTCTTTTTTGTCTTTTTAAAAATTTTACTTTAAATGGAAAGTAGTTTCGTAATAGTTATCCAGGCAACCAGAGAGAACTAAAACCAAGTACCTGTGTGCAGAAAACGTTTTTTTTTTTACCAATTCATGCGTAGTCACGTTTCTTAAGTAAAAAGCATTTCACAGACGCGGCAGAACTAGTAAAAAATGAAGAAAAATATAATGAAGCGCTACGAAATTTTCCCCAGAACCCCGGTTATAGTTTTATGGTATAGACAGAGCCTTCAGGAACTCATCCGTACGAATGAACTTATTCAAATGTATATATATACACGGAGGAATAATAAGCGGTTCGATAGCATCTTTCACTTTCCTTAGAGTGCCATTAGCCTCTTCGCGAGGACTGTCACGTCTCATAATTGTTTTTGTGTAATTACAGCAGCAATTTCCTGGTCGTTCCATATTTTTTTAACATTATTATATTTTAATTCACTGAAAAAGGAGCTGGTTAAGCGTTTGCACACCTGTGAACTCATTTATCGCAAGTACCTGCCAGTCACCCGTTCAAATCGCAACGGACAATCAGGACGGTCGTCTACACCAACATGTCACTTGCCAATTTACTAAACAGCAATTTTCAAGCAAAAAATTAATTTCCTTTTCTCAACATTAGGAATACATCGACGGGCCATAATTTTCACTTAGACGTTCCGTTAAACTTTTAATGACATAAAATGTATGAAATAACAGGCCTATATGCCGATAAATAGTCTACGTACAATAACTATAAATAAATGTGGAATTTCCACGCGTTGTCACCCTTTTACCAACAGGTCTGATGTCTGCCTGTTAGTTCAAGTACCTGGTACCTTCCTCTTACCGGTCTCATTATAAAACCTCAAGGCAACTCGTTTTGCGGATGACGGAAGTCACAATTACCCGGGGATTCGCGATTATTTGTTATGGCTTTATGGAAACGCTTCAAAACAATGTCGCATTACTAAATTATAACCGAACGATTTAATACAAAGCTGACGTCCAATTTCGAGAGGCAACAATATAGGGAACACGTGTTCCACGCCGAACGGATCGCGTTGCAAGGTAATTTACCTGTTAAAAATCATTCGTCTGTCAATTGAACCGATAAAGGTGATTAGACTATTAATTCCGATAAGTCAAAACAACACGAGTTTACAAAAAGCTGACAAACGCCACATCGGAGGAAGTGCCTCGTTGCCTGGTTAATGCCAGATAATAGACAAATCCGACTATCCGGCGACTATTGAGTAATAAAAAAAAGTTCCTAACTTTAAAGAAAACCTAGGAACCAGACGAATTGTTACACAAGTTATATATTGTACACGGTTGAACTACCGCTAAACTATATACATTTCCAATTACTGCTCCGATTTTCAGATAGCAGACACAATCGATATAGTTTTCCCATTGATGATGAATCAATTGATCCAATTAATCTATTATTCTGTGAAATCAAGATTTGAAACAATGTTTATTTTCATGATCTCACCAATTCAATTGTCTTCAACCGCAAATTCGCTATATAGAAATTAAGTTTTCCTTTCCTTTTTTGAGCGATTGTCTTCGATCGCTTCGACTGGGTAGCCCGGGTACGACTCTTCCGTAATGGCACACAGACGCAGACAGAGAATTGTTACTCTCAAAACTTCTTGAGAATATTTAACGACACCGGAATGATAATCACACATAGAAAAGAATTAATAACGGTTGCAATTGAATGGGAATTGGCCGAAAATGTTTACGACTTCCCCCTCGGAGTTACGCCCAACGCCTGTCAAACGGGTATTTTATTACAAAGACAGGTTAAAGAAGTACCAAAACTACGGTGGAATGCTCTGAATTTTTGTCAACTTTTACCTGCCCGGCATTTCCATCCAGATCGTTTTTAAACAATGGGGAAATTGCCTTGCATCCTGTGAGATATTCTTACAAACAAGTTACCCCCTGTTACGTAATCTAACAGTACGTAATACCGTAATCTTATTTTGAGAAATAATAACGTCCGGACCAACTGTTACATGTCATTACGGGGTTCAATTATTTAAAAAAAAAAGCTGTCCGAGACAGGTAAGTACAAAAAATAAACTGCCTCACATTCCTGATGCAAATGGGTTATTAGGCATTCGACCGCCGTAAATGATTTGTATACACCGACTCCTATGATCAGTAAATTTGGTACTCATTGTAAGATAGCCCAGACGTGAATGTTACCCGGACCGTTTCTCAAATTCTTTTGACGTTCTTCTTCATCGTCATTTGTAAGGGAGAAAGAAAGAGAAACAGATAATTGTGGTTTTTTAACCATTGTAAATTGAGTAGCCAGTGAGAAACTGTATCATCAGGGGTAGCGTAAACTCGGGAGTTGATATCCTTTGTTAATACGTTCTCAAGGAATGTGATATTCAATAATTACTTTATTACTTTCTTCCTCTTTAACAGAAAAAAAAGAAACCTCGTAGGGTGCCACGGACAAAAGCAGATGTCAGTTTAAGATGAGTGCACCAGGGAAATTTTAAAATATTTTTAAACATGAAATTTGAATGAACAATTGCTTGATTTCACTTGGTGAATTAGAAACTTTGTAACAGTTCATAAAACTTATTATTTTATAAGTATTTTAATTAAGTCGTAGATTTGTCTGTACGCTAAAGCCAGGATACAACTAAGCTCTCTTACTTATTTACGGCACAATATTTAAGAGACTCAATGCGAACGAATTAATCGTTTCTGGTGTTAACATTATTTACTTCTATTCTACAATACCATTCCTTCTTTTTGATGGTACCCACCCTTCGTTAGAGTCGTCACAGACACCAGATGCGTCCAACACAGGTAATCTTAAATGACATATTTGATTCGGTTCAACTCTCCTATATTCCCACGCATTATTGTAAGGGACTTCACATGTGATCAAACTAATTCCCAAATGTAAACTTTTATTTATTTACAATAAAGCACCGCAACCTTCTCTTCTTTTACATACAGATGTTTGTAGCCCTTATTTTGCGGTCCGACAACAGCTCCATTGTTTTTCGTACCCTGGGCAGGCCTAAGTTTCCTTGTACTTTCACCGAATGCCCCTGCAATTTGTATCGCACGAAAAAAAAGAAACGAAAAATTAACCCTGACAATCCGAGCACACACACACACACACACTGACCGACCTCGGTCTTAATTAATCCGTAGCAGATTTTAATAGCTGCCCATTCTCATTCTGAATGGAAAAACAATCCGCACATTATGCCATTCTCCGGGTGCCGAGTACATGACGTCGAAAAGTCCAAAAAATGTGTTTTCCGACTGACTCTCGGTCTGTTTCAGACCCCACGAGACCATCATGGACTGTCATAAAACAACAAACCATGTGGCGGTCGCCCAACTTCTTTCTCAAGACAAGTTGGATGCACCTCTCTCATTAAAAACTCCTCCATCAAATCCGAACCCAAAGTGACTTCCGTTTTGAAGTCTTCCGTTGAATGAAAACCTTTACTACCGAGAACGTCGAGAAGGAAACGTTTTATTCCAGGAAGCGGTAATAAAATGAGATCAATGAAAGATCAATATGGCAACGAATGGTAGCCGATTTATGTTCCAAAAGAAATGTGGAACCGGTGTTACGAGTGTGTGGACTACCGTACGCATAACGCCTTTTTCAACTGCTCCCAACATTTCCTGTCTGCACCTCTTCCCAACATCTCACCTTGGATTTCACGACGTACGACGAAATCATAAATAAAAAATATATAAAACAAAAAACGTCAGGTAAGTCCGGACGTGATCCCGCAAAAAGCAGATAGAAACCGAGTCCTACGTTTGCGTAACTACAACTACACTAAAAAATCTTCGGGCGTCACAGATGATTGATAGTTTTCAATCACCTACTCATCTTGACTTCAATCGGGTCAAAAACGAATCACAAAAAACAATATTTAAGAAAGAAAAAACCTGCACGATCCCATAGGAATATTCAATTATTAATCTGCAGTAACGTAATAATTATTATGAAAATCTTTGACCAACGTTTAAGAGCTCTGTAATTAAATAATCCGCGTTACGGTTAATCGGGGGAAAAATCATCGATACATAATCAATTCCTCTTGGCCTAATAGAAGGATAATAACAACGTTACGACAATGCACCAAGGACGAGGAGTCAATCCCGGTCCAGAGGGACCAATTTACAAAAAAAACATTATTTATTCATAAGTCTCATTCATAGTCGTAGCTTTCTCGACCCGTAACTACTCCTCTTTTTCTTCGGAAAAAATCCGTTTCTTTTCAGTTTTCTGTCGCTAATGAAAGGGAGAACGAGAGGAAAGGTGTTTGCCTGCAACAGATGCCAACCGCAAATGACATCAACAATGACCAATCCCTAGGAAAATGAATCAGAGGAAGCCAAATGCTCTCAATTCTTTCGAACGACCGCAAAATCGTTGTCGATTCGATGAGATCAACTTCGATCTAAATTTTCTCTTTCATAACTCCAAAAAAAAGCGAAACGTACCCAAAAGGAATGATTATAATTCACGGGGGCTCCTCGAACCGATTCCTCCTATATCTTCTTCATTCGAGTAACTCTTCTGACACACATATTTTATTTAATCCGATTCACAGCGTTTTATTCCTAACATTAGTGGTTTTGTTCATAGAAAAAGGAAATTAATAAGTGAACAATAGAATTTTTTATGGTCTCGCCCGGTGTCATAAAGTAACAATGCCGGACATGAAACGATGTTAAATTATTTACACTTCTAAGTACCCAGACACAGATTTCGGCCTCCAAAATGACTGCTGGACATCATGAGTAACTGCAGAAGAAGAAGAAGGAATAAGGACAGTTAACAGTGAAAACAAAGAGTAATTATTAGTTTTGAATTCCCAAAAATAATATTAATGAATTAGTACCAAGAAGAACTAGACAACTATAACGGAAGCGAAGAACTAAAATCTAAAAAGTGCGAACCCTAATGCTGGTTTATTGTGAATAGTAAGTGTGAGTGAATAGTAGCAATTTCCACATTGCGTTTGCAACTATTTTTATATTATTTTCTCTTTGAGTAGATGGGTTTTATTAATCCGGTTCGGTAGGTTTAATAAGAGTAATCGTCTCTCGAGTCGTATGCATTCGAAAGTGTCATGCATTGTTTAAAGCGGATCATAACTTTCTGCCCCGATTCCAGTGACTTTTTACTGTTTCTGTTTGGATTTTTTTTGATAAACAATACTCATCGTAAACGGGGAGATATTCGTGAGAACATTTTAATTGAAAAATATCTTTTTAATGGCAGTAAAACGTTAACAATAACTTAGTGCATTAGACAACGATGAAACGGGAAAAGAGATTCGATCCCACAGACACAATTTTCAACACGAAAATTATTCTACCAAATGTATCACACAATTTGTGAATCTGCAACGGAGATACCTAAGGCCTGAAACGTACCTGAATTCACTAAAATGGGGACTGTATGTAGTACCGTAGACTGTGGTAGTACAATGTATTGTCTTGTCCTGGTGAACAACTTATTTCCTACCCCTACATCTCGTCTCTTTTGAATTCTTCTTTGTAACCTGGGTACATTAGAACTTATACTAACCAACTGCAGTTATTAGACAGGCGTTTCTATAATAGAAACAACAATAACTGTTTAATCAATTTTCGAACGCTAAAATCGTAAACTAATGGTCTCGAGTCCGGAACGGACAAATAAAAGAGCTGTTACTCTGCATTATTTCCTTTCAAATACACTAATTTTAATCCAAATTTACACGTAATGACCTACTTCAACTACCAAAATGTACTTCTCTCTCTTTCTACGAGAAGGCGAAGCAAAAACTTAATTGAACAAATTGAACTTGAGTGCCGATCTAGAAAGCAACCGCTTCAAACGAGTGAAAAAGCAAGAGCTTCATTCGCTTTTTATACGCCCTTTCGAGTGCAAAACGATTTGAAATGAAGAAATTACTCTCCGAAATTATTGAATATTAAGAAATTACATCCGCCCAGTAAGGAACCGATTGTGAACGCTCTCCAGAGCCTTATGTATAATTATTACTTTAAACAATATTGATTTGTGTGGAGCGGAAGACACACCACGCTTGTAACCAGGTTGATTCCAAAGTAATAAATTCGTAACTAGCTAATTACCCGGCCAAATGTTGTCACACAACTCGTTAATAATTCCCCCGTATATTACACATTACAAAATACTTAATACACCGACCCATTTTCGGTTAATTTTTTGCTAAATTAAACAACGAGCAACTCTGAACCACAAAAACGAACTCTCGACTGGGGTCGAGAAAGTAAATTTTGTTTTTTGGTGCACCAAAAATGTATTATTGTATTGTGTGTGTGTGTGTGTGTGTGTGTGTGTGTATAATTAAAATTATTATACAAAGTAATTCACATAGGTTTTCGTGAAGCATGCATGCGTGCATATGTACGCACGCGTATTCTACATGACAACTGCACTGACGTAATTTAATTGGTGACATAACTCTGACTTAATAATGTTCGGGGCCGTTTAATTGGCTCATAAGAAATTCCTCAATACTAAGGTAATAGTTCTCTTTTTTCCCCTAGTTTCATGAATCGAAACCACAATCTCGAAAAATACAAATACTCCAACAACAAAAAATACTAATAATTAGTGCTGCATGATGAAATTTTCACGCTATCCACCGAGCCAAACGACTCGTGTCTGTAATACCAACTGAAAGTAGAGGATACAACCCGAAGTCTACGACTTGGTGCGACACACATGTTTCGCAAAATATTTAACTTAAATAATTGACTTGAACGATGTTAGCCACCGGTGACGGGAGACAAACTTAAACACGTGAAAGAAGACGTGAGTCACAGCTAATTACGACAATTTCGTCTGTAACAACGAGACTGAATTGCATCGGCCATTGTTCGATCCAACCAAATAAAAACTCTTTGTTATTTGGTATATTTATCGGTGCATTACGTCAGCTTAAGGGTTCTCAACAGCGTGAGAAAACGAAACTCTTCAATACATCACATCCTGTTCTAAAGGGCACCCAAGCCTTTTCTCTATATGTGAAATTAATAGTTCCCTCAAAGCGACAACTGCAGGCGCGGCACTTCTGACTAATACAATAGTATAGATGTGCGTTTATATCGCTAATTGTAAAGCGTTGTCCTTGGTAGTGCGAGAACTACAGTTCGCTGCAATACAATTTAGAAAATAACTTAAGTTGCCCTGATTTAAAAACAAAACAATGATTGGCGGACGTCATTGCAATGAGAACTACCCAAGTCAAGTCACCGACTTCGCCACCATCTCTAGCTTCGCCTAGTTCAGGACCCTAGGGATCTATTAACGAGAAGAAAATCCCATGCAAAGACGAACAGTCATAAACAAAATTTAAACCGGGAGACAATTAAAAATTTCACTTCGTCATTGAAGCCAGCTGCTTTAATTATCCATTTGGGAAAGAAACACTTGCTATAATTAAAGTCCCAAGAAACGTATGATAATTATATATATCCGATGTTTAAAACAATCTCTTCGGTATATGTAAAAACATTGAATGGCCTTCATGAGGATTCTTCGGTTGGTTAAGGCGACAGAGGATGGGTAACGATGTTTGGGTCCAAGTCTGAGCAACACTACTCACAGACTAGGTGCTCTGATTGCTGTGAGATGTACTTTTACAACATACAAAAAAAACAACAAGACAAGCACTAAAAGAGCAGTACGTGTCACAAATACAAAACCGTATCGAAACAGATCTGCTGGTGCCTGTAAAAATTATCATCTAAAAAATTAATAGTAAGAAACTCGATGTTATCATTTTTTCGCGAAATAGCAAAACTCCATGCACGCAAGACGGACACGTACGCGAATTTTAACATACAAAAAAATAAGTACCAGAGCATGTGTGTACCGAACAAATTGCACAGCACTACACATTACATAACCTAAAAATATCTATTCCCATCGACGAATATTTCCTGTATTAGTTTTCGAAACTGATAGTAATCAAAGTGCGCAAAAAAAAATTAGTAGGTAATAAAGTGAGAGTGGTCGCGGGCAGCACCTAGCATCCCTTTGAAAAATCCCTATACAGTAAGTTTAGAATGTGACCAAGGAGGTAGAAAGGACAAATTACTTTTCCAGCTAAGCCGTGAAGGTTGACGCAGATTTCTCGTCATTTTATAGCAAAAATTTGTTTTGTTCGATCATTGGCTAAATAAAATAATTTGCGACCGTTTACCGTGTTACTGAATCGAAATTTATTTTCTCACGATAAAACATAACTGTTACGGAATATCGAGTTCACGTTTTATTTATTTAAGGTGATCCACATCATGCAAGCGAAATCCGTGTGCGAAAGGGTACCTCTCCCGACTGCTCTTGACTTTCAAGTACTACGAAAATTCAATTAGGACCACCGGTCCCGGTAATGATAGTACTCTGTCTGAGACCTGGCCCGGGGGAGAATACGGAAACGGAAACAGAAACTATTCTTTCAAACGGTATCAATTAGCGTGCTTTATTCCCGGCAGTGTACGCTCACATTCATTACTGGATTTGGTGTATGTGAAGTGTTTTGTCGTTAAGGGCAACACCACGCCACCACCCTGGTGCACCGACCAAATGGGCTGGTCACATTCTAACGATACACGACCAGTAACCGGACTGAGGAAGATATCTGAACCACCTTGGCTGAATAAATTGAAATAGTGAGGTGAAAGGAAAAGAGACACCTTTGCACGTACG
Organism: Polyplax serrata; assembly: GCA_037055365.1. Classification (NCBI taxonomy): domain Eukaryota; kingdom Metazoa; phylum Arthropoda; class Insecta; order Psocodea; family Polyplacidae; genus Polyplax; species Polyplax serrata. Next base: position 7,354,833 of record JAWJWE010000038.1, on the reverse strand, counting down.
GAACGTAACGAGGAAGAAAAACTGAGGACTCAACTGACGTTAGGAAGTTACTGTAGCAAACTACAATAATTATTTCTTGATTTACTGATTAATGGTTTAAACTAGACAATCAAGTTAAAAATTTATACTATTTGCTGAATTATTTGCTTATAACCGGTTATACTCATGCCGAACTCCATTATATAATTCTCCTATATTTTCGAAATATTAGAAATTTATGGGTGAAATTCAGGACGCTGCATAGGGCTCTATAATTCAAGCACAATGTTTGTAGTCAGTTACATTTACTGTATTATATAGATATATGTACGCCTGCAAAATACAGGACTTTATATAGTTCCACGTTATAAAAAAACATATTCACTAGTATGGCAATTCCCTATAAATAGGATAAGATGTCTTGACCTCTTTAAACACACCTTCCAGATGACTAACACGATGAAACAGCACACTCCATTATTCACAACCCCATTAAGGAAAACTAATTATTTTATAGTTTTGTATATAATCTAACACAATTTTTGAGTTTGTTGTCTTTAAAGTCAATGGTAGGCCTCGGCAACAACTTGTTTTGTTTTCAAAATAGAGAAACTATTAATCCGTAATTCTTATCTTAATAAGTAAAAGTTTCTTGCACTGTACTCTGCATTGTCTACCAGTAGACAAAAGTAAAATTAAATTATTTTCGTACGGTCCGCCGAGAAAGTTCTCTCAATCTTTCCATCTTTGTCTGATTATTTTCGCGGGCGATTCGATTTTGCCTTTTGCTACAAATAAATCCTTCATCGAAACCGGAAACTAGATCACAGGTGCCACGGGCAAATTCTATTGTACTATTATCGCAACTCCAAATCATCACCAACAATACCGAACAAGTAATTGATGATTTCATTCAACATTTGTGCAACTTGCTTTACTACGAATGACAATACTCGTATTTTGTCAATTTTCAGTTCCTTCCCGAACTTATGACCTAAGTTCAAAAGAAACTTCGATTTACGTTTTTAGAAATTAGACAAACACTATTTTAGACCTCAAGAGAATTTTAGGCGTATTTAAGTGTCATTTTGGCTCCATTTAAGGAACCGTCTGTGCTACACACCCGGAGTACCTCCGGACCGTGACCAGCCGTTAAAAGAAGCTTCGTTTCTCTACGGAACCACTAAGTTTGCGATCTTTCTTAACCGACAAGATCGAAACAACAGAGAACAGGAAGCAGATGCAAAAGAGATTGTACGAAATTGAGGTATAAGAGGATGGTGAAACATCCGCTTCTCCTTGTTCCAACTAACCCCATGCAAATTATACCGAAAAAAAACCGAAACCTGCACATTTGTCTAGTCTATTTAGTTATGAAAGAAATTCTCTATTTCAAATCAATGGACGGCGATAAATTTAATTCAACTTGGTCGAAACATCAAACGCCAACTTCGAGAACGGCGCTCTAATTTAAAGCTTTTCAGCTTAATAAAACAGGTACACACTGGGAGCCCGGGGCTCTTTTTAAGTACACACATTTTTTTAATAAGACTAATTAATTAATTAACGCGGTATTAATAAACTCAAGCATTTCATTTGTCGAGCGAATAAATGAAAATTCCTTTTGCTTCGCGGTATCATTAAGTTGTGTGTACTCCCCACTTTGACGTAAACAACATCTTCGTGAAAGACATCGAGTGTAGCACCTACAGTAATGAATTGTATATATATTACGGGTGTAATAATAGGATACTTGATCTATCTTAATCTACTAATACAACTAGGAAACTTGATAATTTTTTTCTGAACAACGAACTCCGAGAATTGGTGAATTGGTTTTACTGATTGCACACACTTTATCTATGATTCACCTGCTCTAATGTTTACGAATGTCACTAATGTCTACTACTGAGTTATACATAAAACGCAAAATGTCGCAGAGGTTTTCGTGTCACGATTAAAGTACAACAACCAACAACTACAACTATTTATTAACCTATAAACGAGCCTACTCACAGGGTGGCAAACTACGCTTTCGTTCAAATGTCACACGCAACACGAGTGGTCATGAACTAACAAAAAAAAAATAAAGAAAACCCCTACCTGTCGGCTGTTGCTGGGTGTAGACAGTTTTCAAGACTTTAATCCTCAAATTAAAATCCGGCACTTTTCCATTAAAAACGCACGGGGGGCAGTTCGTAAAGCGACAACGAAAACAACACGACGAAAATCAATCACTTTTGATAGTTAAATAATCAACAGTCAAAACAACAGCGATTTTTTTCTTGGAACATCCAAAAACGTGTTACCTCCACATCGGCGAACCAACAACTGAACTGAGAGCGGACCGACCACATGAGTGTGCCCGTGTGCGTCGCCTAAACAGGCCCATGACGTGAGCCGCCCATGGTTAACCCATGGAGAGTGCGTCTTGCCGATAACCCGGGGACCCAACTGGAAAGTCTTAGTCACAGCTGTGTGCAGGGGAAATACGTTGACTAATAGAAAGTGGTGAGAATGTCTTAAGGGGTGAAGGTGGAACTTTACGAGTGAAAATTACCGGTGTCGAGGGTGACGAAGACCCAGAAGACCTCTGCCTCACCATTCGGCAAAGCAAAAAAAAAATGCCCAAACAAAATTGTTTTATTAAATTAAAAAGAAAAATATTCTTATACTTTGTATAATTTATTTAAATAATTCCTTGAAAATTTACAAACAAATCCTACGAAACAGAACTGCTACTCGGTTATCATCTGGCAGACTAGACAAATCTTTATTTATTAACTTGTTCTATTTTAGTTCATATTAATACGGTATCATTTAATTAAATCACTCCTACATTACTTTAATGTACTGTTATTTTCTTACATTTCTGGGCACTAATAAATAAATTTTAATAATTAAGTAAATAATTGTATAAAGTGGTGATCACTTTAAATAATATTTGATAAAAATAATTTTCAGTGACAGGAGGCAGAAAATTGTTCACTAATTTAAACATTATTATCTAATTTTAGGAATCTTTCTTGGTTTTTAGAATACCAAAGGATTTCTTGTACGATTTTTAGATTCCGGCATTCGCTTTAATTCCAGGTATGTCACTACAGAGGCTCAAGGGCAAAAAATTAAACTGCACTATTTTCTAGTAGTAGCAGTTCCCTTATTTCCATACAAACAGACCGTAACGTAATATGGAAAGTGGGTACTGTCAAGCATACACAGCACGAAGACAAACTTTTCGGGGTCGACAGACTCAACATTTTAAATTACTACAACTGCAAGCTGAAGAGATTTAAAAACATAAATGAATAGACAGTAGCCGATTCACAAGGAACGTAGGTATACGGACATACGACATAAGGAACACCCTGACTAACGGAGTAAACAGATGTGGTCATTTAAAATACAAACACTGCTGTCCGCCATATTTAAGGTTCTCTACTAAAAAGACAATAAAAAAAGGTCTGGAGAAAGTAGATGATATGATAATAAAAAAATTACAGATGAAATGTTTTTAAAAATGTTTAATGGTAAAACAAAACAAAATGCTGAACAAGAAAAATAATTAATGATTTTTAAAAATAACAGAAATAATGACCAACAATAAAAAAAATGAGTGTGGCATGAAACTTATTTGCTTGAGAAGAAAAATAAAGAAAAGAGAAAAAAGAGTTAACATCACGAACCATCCTCATAGAAACTGATCAACAATTTTGTTTATTTCTTTATATCACAATGACATCCTCATGTTTTAAATAAAAATACATGATTAATATAATTTCTTTTCTACACTACTGACTTAAAGCATTGCAAGATTTCTCCATTTTTTAATATAAATTTTATATTATTTGTCAACATCATTTGCAAGATGGACACCCTTGCAATAGTCCCAATGTAATTTTACATTGCTAACATTGTGTTTTATTTACAAAATATTTTTTTGATCTTCTCCTGTATAAATTTCCAACAGATGCTTACAGAAACTGTACAGGGGGAGACCCACGACATTAAAGTAATCACCTTCAATTTTCTGAATAAAACTGCCACCCTTCACCTGAATCCCGTAACCTCCTGCTTTGTCAAGGGGATCTCCACTCTTGACATACGCTTCTATAACTTTATCAGTTATATCACCAAAATAAACTTTGGTGCCTTCACTGAATGTGACCACCTTATTAGGTGTCCTTATGCAAACACCAGAATAAACAGTGTGACAGTTCCCACTGAACAATTTCAAAACCTTGAAAGCTTCCTCCTCATCTTTTGGCTTCCCATAAACCTTTCCATTCATGTGAACTATGGTGTCAACTCCAATCAGAACATCATAAGTTTCTGATTTGGCAATCAGTTGCTCATGAACTTCATTAACTTTGTTGACAGCTGTTGCCACAGCAAAATCTGACGGGGTAGCAAAATTATCAGGGTTTAAATCCTCCTCATAATTTGATGGAATAATCTCAAATTTTAAACCCTAAAAAATTTATCACAAATTAACTACTCGTAACTATTATCCTCAATCCCTTTGTTAGAGCACTGAAATCCATCATTGTGAGACCAAATCCTTTTGATATAAAATTTTCAAAACTACTGTAAAGTCATAAACCAATTTTTTGAATGAAAAAATCAATGTTTGACCCCCTACACAGACCGATCTGCACAAACGTAAAATTGTTTTTTCAACTCACAATTTGTCGCAGTATATCCTTTCGCCGAGGTGACGAACTAGCAAGAACCACTCTCTGCTTATCCAAACTATCCATAATTGGTTCCAACATTTTAAGAAATTTACTGTAAGAAAATACCATTTATCAGTAGGTGTCGGTGTGACTACTCTATGGAGTGTGGAGAAAATTAAAAGTAGAATTTCAATAATACGCTAGTTCAACCGCCTCCGACGAGACATTAGTCATGCTGAAATACTTACGATATCCTTGTTCAGCATCGCCGGGGCCAGAAATCTGTAATTTAAAGAAATTGAACGTCTTACAGGAACATCGAGCAAGAAGAATCTACCGCGCACGCAAAACTGCCAACCTAAATTTTGCTGGCGTTAACGTCCGCAACGACAAATGCTACTCTGTGACTTCCCCACTGACTAGAATGTAGAAAATTCCTGACTTATTTTCATATTCCACTTACCGGAAAGGTTCTCCAATTCACAGGTAAAAAAACTGCTTAAATCAAACCACCAAATATATATATGTATATGTATATATATTTGAACATTTTAAATAGTAACAAAATGGTCATGTAATGTCGTCAATCGTTCACTGATTAAAATTAAAAAAGAAAAAGATTCCAAACGGTACTTTGAAAATTTGTGTAGAAACCAAATGTAATAAAATACTAACTCGTCAACGATATTATTGCATCTCCTTTTATTGAAAACCAATAAGTTAAAACACAACCGTTTCTTAAAACATTAGATAAACTCGGTAACAGCCCGTACTACGATGGCTATGAAGAAATTCAAAAACTGCAGCGACTAAAAAATTTTCCTATTAAATTAACGCGAGAAAAGAAAGAAAGAAAGACGTGTTCTCCCTTTCTTTTTCTCTCTCTGTATCCGGAGCCCAATTGCAAGATTGTCAATAACAAAAAAATATATAAATTAAATTAAAAACATATTTAGCCCATTCTAAAAACACCAGTTTGACGGCGGATGACTGTTTTGCATTTCATATTTAAAACTGACAAACCGACTACTCGACAGTTAGCCCATAGTCTTCGGAATTTGTTTACAATACAATACTACAAGTTCCTGCAATGTCTGAACAATTATTTGTATATAAATAGTGTTTGTCTAGATTGTCTGCCATCAATAAGTAGATGGTTCACTGTCTTCGAACGTGAGATTACAAAGAGAAATAATTACAATGATAATATAGAACAAAATTCAGGCAACAAAAACATCTCTTCAGTCTGGTCCCGTTAAATCTGTGTATTTTCCCCGCTGGAAAAATAGTTTGCTGGGTCCTTTTTCGTTATTTGTACGGTTTCGTGAACGATTTGCTCTTTCCCAATGACCACTTGCGATGTACGATGATCTTGTTCTTAATATGTCCGCTACGCGTCACACGTTAAATTTATTCACGAAGAAACCGTTTCCACCATCGAGTTCTTTATAGCTTCCCCTAAGTTCTCGTCCAAGTCTCCGTTGGTGTCTCGCGGCGGTGATTTTATGCAGGGCGACATAGGAGCGATACCATCACCATTGGCGCTCTCTCCCTCTTCTGTCACTTCGATTTCTGGTACTTGCTCGTCGTTTGGCAGTGAGGAATCATTCGTTATTGCTTCCGATGCGTGGTCTACGGTTTCTCCATCCCCCGTTTCTACGTTTATGTCGACGGCAATCTCGGGGTTCAGCTCGACCGTGCAAAAGGGCGAGTCTGCCGTCTGGGAAAGCAATCCGGCGGAAGAACATAATTGTGAGGTGTCCTCGTCGAAAGCTGGTTCCGGAGTCACCGCCAAAGGCAGGACTGGATAGCGACCCTGTAGCAATTCGGAAAATGGTTCCAAACGACTACTGTTTGAGCATACCGTGTGAAGGCTTGCATACGTGCTCACACCGGTCGAGGGCTCGGTCGACTTGCCGTCTCCGTCTCTATTCTGCACGTAACCGATTTCTCGGAGTGACGGATAGACGGAGAAGGTGTCGACACTGCCACCGGTCCCTTTGAAATTATCACAGAGCAAACCTTTGTATGAATTCGGGGTCAAATCCTTCGAAACCATGTCTTGCCCGTAGATTCCGCTGTAGTGTGAGAATCCGGCAATGGGTTGGGGTGGCGCGAATGAAAACGTAGAAAACTGGGTCTGATATTTTGACGAAGACGGTTCGTGGTAATTATCGATAGCATTGTGGAAACTCGAAGACGGCTGATGGAAATTCAATGAATTCATCTCCTTTCCCTGGGACCCACTCAACCCGGAGGTAGACGGACCCTCTATATCAATGCTACCACAAGTCTTCACATTGTACTGTTCGTCACGACAGGCGTAGAGATCAATTGATTGCGGGTCTGAAAATACCATGCCTTCCGTGGTGGGTGTTTCCACCGTCGTCCACTCTTCCATCTTGGTGTAGGGCTCCACCTTGACTTCCTCCTCTTCCAGTCGATGCTTCTTCTCCAACTCCAACCTCATCAGGGTATGTATGAAATGGGTGCGCACCCGAACGGGATTGAATTCGATCCGTCCGCTTGGATTCCCACAGCCGTCTCTGGTGCAGCCACAAGGAAAATGAAGTCTGTCCACTTGGCATTTAATTCCTCCCTGTGAACAGGAACAGGTATCCGGATCGCAGTATCCCTTGCAGCAGCATCCGCAGTACTCCCGTGACGTTCGAATGTCTCGACATTCATCCTTTTCGATTGAGTCTATTTTCCGGACACCGGCAGCTCTAAGCAACGCTCTCCTCTGTCTTGTCGGAACAGGCTGCAACAAAATAAAAATAAATCACAAGTTATTAGACAGCTGGTCGTTGGGGTCATTCACCAATAACTACTTTCTATAGCTGCCATCTGCATCTAATTACCTGTAAAAAATAGTAACTATCGAGATCCAATTCTCCTTCATCATCGTCGGTCGGTTCTTCCTCGCTTTCCGTGTCATCCGTGTCAGATGGCGGTTGCAATCTCTCGTTTCGCAATCGTTGTAGCATCAGTCGATGCAATCGCCTCTGCTCTGTCGCATGCTCCGACAGCGTGAACTCTTGAACATGCGAATGAACAGAAGCCATACCAAGAGTGGAGCCACCCTGCGATGGCACGCAGGTGAATCCTTGGGCACGTGGAAAATAATAGACGGAAACGTTGTTAAAAGTAATTGAACGTTTTTTCTTCGGCACCACCTCCAACTCCGAGTAGCTACTCTTCCGTTTCAAGCTACTCTTCAACAGCACCTGGTTTTGGCTCACCGACGGTTTCACCGAATCCGCCTGCGTCGGCTTCGTCTCTGCGGGCCTCTCATACAACGAGCACATCGGAAAATCTAAGTTTGGCTGGGGTGTATGCAACGGCTCGGCATTTTCTTTCATTTCATCGAAAGCCAAACAAGGAGATCGAATTTCGTCGAAGGTTGGTGTCTTCAAATCGTCCAAGGCGGGAGCTTCGATTTGGAACTCTGATTTTTCATCCGGTTCCAGACATGTTTCAGGGTCTGCTATTACAAGTGGACCTTCTGGTTTTTCCGTGTTCGCGGCCTCTAACTGACACGCATCAGTCGATTCTGCTCTTTCGTCAGCCAGTTCAGAGCCTAGTCCGGAGTCGCTTCCGTCAGACCTCTCGGTCGCATCCATTTCGGTGGTCCCCTGATCTTCCTGTGTGCTCTCGGCATCGCATACAATGCCCGCATCAATTTCCGATCCTTTCGAATCGGAATCCCCGACATTTTCCTGTACGACAGTTGCCTCTGGTTTTTCGTCGGACAGTTCCGATCCCAGGCCAGAGTCGCTTCCGTCACTTTTTTCTACTTCGCTCTCATTGTTTTCCGAAAGCGTCTCGCCCAGCTTAAACTCGTCTGGTTGTTGATCGACGGCTGAAAACCCCTCTCCGGCAGTGCACGCGGTCTCCTGCTGACGCTGCTGGTCTTCCTCGACGGTTTCGGAACCGAGTGGAACCTCCGTCGATTGGTTCTCCCGATGTCTTTCCTCTCCTTCAAATTCAAAACAAACGCATTTCTCTTTCTCCTTACCGTCATCTTCACCATTTTCCTCCGTCTCGTGATTTTCTACCGTGGAACTAGAGAAATTATTACTGTAATTAGACACCAGCTGAAGTTCGGTACAAGTGTTTTTCAGCTGTTCGTCAACTAGAACTGGACTAACTCGGAATTTCCAACTATTAGAACAGTCGTCGTTTGCATTGTCTTTTATTTGACTATCGGATTCCGAACAAGTTTCATTTCTATTTAGCGACTTCGAATGCAAACCTTCTTCTACGTCGTTGATCTCGTTAGTTCCCGCAGACTCGGCATCACGACTCACTACGGCACTACCTTCGAAGTCGCCATTTACCAACAGCATCAATGCACCTTTCTCATCGCAGTCCGGTTTCAATATGGCACAGGAGCTTTTTATTGCGTTTTCCACGTTCAAATTCAATTCATCTGACACTAAACATGCGGACGGAGGCGAATGCAGGCGGGAGCTCTCTGATAAGTCCATGCCCTCAACCTCATTCATCCCTCCCTGTCATCCAGTGATGCTACTGTTCCTCAATCCTTCTGGGCCTTCTGATTTCCATTGTATTGGACCGCGGTCTGAGATTTTAATTTTGCTCCAAGATTATGTTTCTTTTCTTGTTTTTTTCCCAATATAAGTTCTTTCTTCCTTACTTTCACCTATCCATGTTCACTTTCAAAAACTGGCACCATTTTCTTTTTGTTTCTGAAATTAAGAAGACTACAATTTAGTATGTTGGTACAAGCATACAACAATTACAACTAATTAGTTTGAATTATTGTTTTTGATTATTCGACTGACATCATTCATTTAGAGTAGAGTTATGGCTGATAAAAAATCCTTTTTAATTTCTTCACAATATTGTGCACATCTAGTTATGTTCATTCATTTTAAACTCACTGCTCTGTTGTTGTTTTGTTGAATACCTGAACAACTTTCACAGTCAATGAAGTTAATATCAAAATTTATGTAATGATATCTAAAATTTGTATTGGTGTGACTCCTATAAAATTATTTAGTACTCTAAAATGTGTTCAAGTGATACGAATTTGTCAATTATTAAAAGAGATTATGTTACATTTCACTTGAAAACAAAATGTAGATGTATACTTATCACACACAAGAGCAAAAATGTTCAACAAAACATCACATAGATCAAACATATTTCTCAACCAATAAAATGCTATCTGCTCACTGTTACATTTGTATCTGTGAAAGCATTCCCTATTCCACATCCTGAAAGTTCTCATTTCATTTTCCACTTCCAAGCACTATTCATAAATATTATATTAAGAAACTTGAGCAAAAAATTTTTTACCACAGTTAGGGAAACCTGCAGTGAACGCAGGAGGAGACCTACCGAGGTTAGGGGGGACGATCTGGTTTAGGAACCAAAAACTGGTCACGATTATTCAATGATAAGAAAAACAGAATTATCGGTCGGATTAATACGCCCCTGAGTGATTGTGTGAATAAGCGCGGGACAGAAAAAAAAATGGAGACTACGAGAGCGGTGCGTCGCCATTTGTCTGCGCGGCACCTAAGCTAAACATGGCGACGGGTCCGCCAAAATTTTTCATTTTCATGACGTCCTACAGACTTCAGGGGCAAAGCCAGCAACAAGGTCAACTGGTGTGTCGTAAACGTATAAATGTGCAACTACAATTTCCAACCGCGGATACAGACGTATCTTACATTTTGCCACACTTTTATCCTTATCATCTCGATTTTGCCCGTCAATGGCCCTACGCAAAAAGGGCCTTTTCCGTTCCAAAAAGAGAACGAAAAAAAATTCTGTCAACTCCCACACAGCAAGACTCTATTTTTAAGTCGAACATTTCTTATTTCCGACTCGCCGTGGTGAACTAATACACGAAATCGTCAGAAATGTTCGATTACAAATGTAACATTCTCCCAGTGCCTCTGTGGTCGACTAACAAACACACACACACACAGCCGTGCATGCACGCACGCACGCACACACATACACATACACATACATACACGCATAACATCTGCTCATAGGTGCACCTTGTCCATTCGGCCGGAGCTGTGACTTCGCAACGGGTTACAACATAACTTTTGTGTGTGCACATTATACTACACACGGCCACGGCATTTGTAAGCGGCGAAATGCGGACCGAGAAATAACAGAGAAACTTATTGGTAACCATGGTGATTTAAATGTTTCCTAGGTGATGGTGCGAATCGATCCGAATGTGGAGGCGGGGAAAAGATGAACTACGTAAAAATTTATTAATGTTTCATGTTGGCCGCATACATTTTCGCGGATGAGACCGCAAAATAACTAGAATGAGAAAAACAACAGCGACGCCCAAAGAATCGACGAGTGACAAGGCACCAACCGTGCGCCCGAGAACAACAGTGGACCCGAAAGCACGAGAAGAATTCGATGCTGACGTGATAAACAACACACAAACACACACAGCGAGGTTGGGTAACAGAGGAGGATGGTGGCCCGTCACTTTTTCTTGCAGAGAACAAAACCCTTCCTCCAGTGAACAAAACCGTTTGATAATATAAGTATGGTGCCGTGCTGGTGCATGGGAGATAAGAAAACAAATTAGATTACGAAGTTGATGTTAAAAACAACACACAACAGCAGTAAAGTACCTAAAACCTTCCGAGTAGGGTGGGTTGTGTTAGAAATGCCGTAGAAGCAACAGAAGAACTACTAATTCACGTGAAAGATGTACTACAACCCCCTAGCCTTCCCGGGTTACTTCTGACCTTTGGAAACATCCTCCTTCAGTGGCAGGTTCACTGCGGCATTGTAGTGTGGTACTGTGGTGCAGTGCTGTGCTGACATGGAAGGTTTTCGAGTTGCGTGGAGGACCTCAGAAATAAACAAACTTTGAGAAATGTGACATGGTTGGGGAACTTCTCACAGTCCAAGTGGTAGACTTCGTTTGTGCCCTGACTGTCCTACGCCTGTCCAGTGGAACTGAACCGTCGAAGGATGTTTCACATTTCTCTCAAAATTACTTCTGCTGCGGTAGAAATGTCCAGGGTGTGAGATTTCAGAAATTAAAGGAAAGTATTACAGGGAACAGGGAAGACTCTATGGGGAAATACCTTGTCAAGCACCAGATTGCGAGACAAATATACAGCTCCGACCGCAGAACAATCACCGAAACGGTTGAAACGGTCACGAGGAAAGATGTTCGACAAGCACAAGAGAACAAGAAATGGTAGAAATAACAGAAATTTTTAAGATGAAGCGGCGTGGTTCACGGTGACCCGACCGAACCCCAAAAAAATGGACGCTCTCTCGATCTCGTCGGAGGGCTCACCTCATTTTTATATTTCTCGTATCTCAGTCAGCTTCACTTAACCGAATTTCAGCGGCCGGGAAACAGGTGAACGGTGACGTGTGGAACACTTCACGGAATATCGTTTCTCCATCCCTCTCATATTCAAAATCGAATTTACACGATCATCGCCATAACCTACTTAGTTTCGTTCCTTTGTTGGATGCGCACAATCACAATTTTACGAGCCTGCATTCAATTTCCCTGGCAAACCGTCTCTTCTTCCTGCATTCTCACAAATCGCACCGCCACGAACGTTTTAGACTAAATAAAACAGAAGGTTTTAACTACCTGAATCAAAAGGAAATGCTTTTTGAAAACATGCCAAGGAAGAGCGCGGAAGCCCTCGCACCGTACACACACTTAGTAACTAACCAAAGTCGTCCATCTAGTTACTCCATAGTGCTCCACTACAGACATCTGTTGACCAGTTTCAGAACGAAACGTAATTTTTTTTTGCGTCGTGGAATCAGAAAAGTTCGAATGGCACGAAAACTTTCCGTCTTGCATTTGTTTCAACGGACAAAGTTACGAAGCAGTGTAGAAATTGCTTAAATTCTCCTCAAAACGCACCTTAGAAAATCTTACAAATCTGGGCTTCATGCAAATGCCCAATCAAAAATCTTCATTACCCGGGCCCTCGGTATGTTTACCTCGTACAATGTTAAGTTTTTCCATTTGATTTATCGGAAAATTATCTTTTACAACAGAAGCAATACCTTTGTTGAGGAACCAAACTGCTCATTAGGTAACCACAAGTCTGTTGGTCTCATGTTATTTGAATTTAAGTTACGGAGTTGTCTTACTCATTGGAACATCAGTCTCAGGGTTTAAAAAAGGTTTTGGAAAGTTTTCAACAAACTCAACACCAATGTTCTTGTATCATAAATTTAATTACACATTTACTGAATTGTATTGTAATTATTAAATGAGCAAAATATTTTGTTGATGAATCTGTGTGAACTTGCCTTACTTGGTCACACATTGGATTGTATCATAGATACATACATTTCATATTTGAAAGAAACATCATTATTTAGGTTTGAATGTAATGAACAATAAACTTAAAAATAAATTCAAACCAAAAAATTAACCAAAAAAACATGTGAAAAAAATGATTGAATCATTCTCACGCTGCACAGCTTTAAACTGTGATTTGACTCTAAATTGAGACAGTTTTATTGGACTACAATAATTTTGAATACAATACTATTAAAGAATTTTATTAAAATTACTTTATTTCTCTGTTCATGTCCAAGCTTGTGCAACAAACAACTTCAGTATTGCTATTGGATATAAGTAATGAATACTATCAATTAGATCAGTTGTTATTTAAACAAAAAAAATTAAGGTAATAATCACCCTTCTGAAGCGCTGCCACTGGAACAATTCCATTGTTAAAACAATATTTCAGAAAAAATGACATTTACCACCTTCAAAAAAATTAAAATTGACTATAATTCTCAATAGTAATAAATATATATATATAATTTCTGTATAAATCACATAAGTGTGAAATGGCAAATAAAAACCATTCTTAATCTAATAATTTCAGTTACATATATGTGTAGCAATTTAATTTACGAGAAGACCCAAACTAAAAAAATGGCAATGACTAGAAATTAAATTTGCAACTATTTCCAATACACATATTGATCAGGAAATTCGTGTAAACGTTTAAGCAAGTTATCAAAAGAGAACTGGCAACTGTTGGACACAACCGCTCGCATCAAGTGCTCAAGTCAAGGTTTTCAGGCAATTTATCCATTTAAATAATTTTCTCTCACTTCAGGAGTCACTCTAAGGCACTTTGAAAACAAATCCAGATTACATTTTTATTATTTATTGCATTTCTCGAGTCGTTCGCAAGAGACTTATTGCATTATTTATTTCAGCAAAACAACGGTCGTCCTCGCCAATTCTCAAGGGTTGACCAGATATTTTTCTAAAACAGTTCCTTGCACCGCGACTGCCAAGTGGCAGGTGTGCGGTGGTGCTGTCACCGCGGGTAAAAGCCTTAGTTCTGGTGGTGGTTGCGGTATCAATTCTCTTCGATAGGAAACGTTTACTTCTTCTCATCGTGGGGTTGTCTTCACGAACCGGGTGACACGGCTGGCGGAGGTGTCGGCGGCTGAATTTTCGGTGCCATGTTAGGAAAGGTTTGAAGGTCGAAACCCGGGGAGGTTTGCATTCCGGGCATGGCGACAGCACCCTGAGTTTGCATGTAAGCAATGATTCGTCTCATTTCCTCCAAGGCGTTGGCCTGCAAAAAGAACTTGTCGTGTAGTGTTCGCCTGTGTTGTCACGCTGAAGCGCAAAGCACCGAACTTACCTGCATGAGAATGTAGTTTTTAGCTAAGAGCAGCGTGGCGATTTTGGACAATTTCCTGACGGAGGGTGAATGAGCATATGGTATGACGGACCGAAGTTCATCGAGGGCGTCGTTCAGGTCGTGCATTCTTCTCCTTTCCCTAGCGTTTATGTTCAGCCTAACGAGTTTACCTTGTCTCGACTTGCCTTTGGTTACACTTCCGCTGGGATTGGAACGCTGTCCCTGGCCCCTGAAAGGAAAGACCCGTCGCTTTAAAGGTAAGCCATCAATTCAATTCAACTTTTAATCAGACACGTACCTGTTCGCAGGAGGTATGTTCGGATTGGACACATTTGGCTCGGGGCTGTTCTCGTCCCTTGGACCTACGCATGGGGCCGATGGCTGTTGTTGCAGAAGAGACGGCGGAAAGTAAAATCCTCCGAGACCGACGGCACCTAATGGAGTTCTTCGTCCCGGAATTTGACACTGACTTTGCGGCGACGACATCTCCTGATTGGAGTCCGATCCTGCCGCGCCGAACTGAAAACGGTCTAAAACTGGTGCCCCTGACTCCATGCCTGCCACTGTTGGAGGATGTTCCTGCAAAGATGAAAAGATGTTAGATAACAGCTACGACAGCGATCTGCCACCACATCATCGGCGGGTATATTTCTTTCTGGGAATTTTTCCCCCAATTCGGTTTTAGGTTTCACTGGTGCTGGAAAAAGTTTCAATTAAATTAATCAAAGATTCCTTCTTGACAGGAGCCGAGGTGTATGAAATTTCAATTCTTACTTATGTAACTATATAGCTAACCGTAGCCCACTGCTGCTGTCCGACTTCTCGTGTATCCACCTCTCCATCTACTTACCGACTCTGGATCTTCCCAATTCCAGGTACTGCCACTTCCTCCTGTCGAACCACACACCTTTTCCGTCGGTCCCGTCACCGTTTCCGTTTTCAATCTCCAAGGAAAATCGGCGCCACTGTTTTGTGCCAGCGGAGAACCGTTACCGAAACCGAGACGTCTCACTGTCGTTGCCTTCGAAATGTCTTCGTTGCGGGACATTTTCACCGGTACGACCACTTTCAGTCTCACATCTCACTCGAGTATTTCCCGTGTGTGACGATCTACGCGTAAAACAACGCGAAAAGTACGCGGATGGTTAATTTTTTGTGGTTTCCCGCAGATGTTGGCCGATGAAAAACGGTGAAATTTCTAGTTCGACGACGCTGCGTTAGGTGGCAGACGAGTCGTCATTTGAAGCGAAACATATGGTCCATGATGCTGGTAAAGGTCCACTAAATTCACTGTGTGCGAGCAACGACAGCGATTTTGCTGTCGGTGAGAGAAAAAAACATGGAAATTTCAACGAAGTGCTCTCGGAGAAGGACGCAGAGTCTCGAGAAGAATGTGAAATGTCGGCGACGGTGGTTTCTGTAGAGTAAAACCGGGACTCGATTCGACAAAGTTAAATTTTCAGGAGAAAAGCTGAGAACCGATGGGAGGTGAGTTCGCCGAAACGTTGTGAACGTGAGAGAAAGGTTTAACATCCGTTTAAAAAATAAATGACTGGGGAAATAATCACTAAAGGAAAGGAGAAATCGGGGGACAAAAAGGATGAGAACAAAGGACTCGTCACCATGGAAACCCCAGTGGTCTGAGCCTTTCGCAAAATTCACCCCTGGTGAATGTGCGGCTTTCGTCCCTTGTCCTCATCTATATTTTGACACTTTTTCCAATTCAAGGGGGCACCATTTTGCCCGAGTTTTCTTCACCTGATGAGGAGGCACCTGATCGG
The DNA here is from genome assembly GCA_037055365.1 of Polyplax serrata. NCBI lineage: Eukaryota > Metazoa > Arthropoda > Insecta > Psocodea > Polyplacidae > Polyplax > Polyplax serrata. The sequence continues at coordinate 7,338,726 of JAWJWE010000038.1, read as the reverse complement.
ACCTCGATACTCATGCTCGGGTACCGATCCGATTGATTTTGCCCGAGCCCAAGAACCAACAACATAGAAACAGAGAAGAGCTTACATGTCAAGTACATGAGTTTAAATTTTCTTTGTCCTTTTGTTTCCCTCCCCTGTCACAGCAAATATTCTTCGCCACAACTCGAGTACTCTAAATATTTTCTGTGTAAAAACTGAGTCTGAAAATCCCACTTTTCCCGTCGTTTTTTCTTGTCGTTCTCGTTCGACTTCTCTGTCCAAACAAAAAACTCATTTAAGTAGAACGTATTTCGAATTATTGCTCTTTGAGATCAAAATCTGGTAAAAAGCAATTTCCACGTTTGAAACTCTTTGATGGGGTATTGGCCGTGTGATGATGATGATGATGATGATGATGATCCCCGGGAAAAGTCAAATCAAAGGGCCGAGGGTTCTGAAGGTCTCGAAAAGGTGAAACTCGTGCAGGTGTTTAGCAATAAAAATCGTTTTGAACAGGTGGAAAGGGAAAACCTTCAGCGGGGATTTCATCTCGTTTCCATTAATGCCTTTAAAGGTTTTACTGAGAACCATTTAAAAGCAATATCGCTTTTCAAACGGTGAAAATTTCAACTGGTTCCGATTTTGTCGACACTGTGAAGGTCCCCTAAGGTCGGATCCCTCACGCTCTGCAGAATACCGAAATTTCAAAAGGATGTTTTGCGGAAAAGGTTTCATGAAATCCACAACAAGAAAATACCACCGAAGAGAACGAGGGACAACCTTGGCGAAAATGGGCAAAAGGCTTAAGGTTCGGTACTCTTTGTTCTAGAAATTTCCTCATGTCTTTTACTTAGCTAATGACACGATCGTTGTATAGGTCACAACATGAGAGTCCAAAGGACTTACGAGCCTTTCTCGCACGAGTTAACCATTCGGTATTGATTCTTGTGCTTCTGACAGAAGAAGGTAAGCATTCAACGATACCCCCGTCATTTTTTCTTTCCGATCGTTTCAAGAGCCCTACAGCCGATTACGTCAACGGCTTTGAGAAATCGAAATACTGTCGAACCTGACAGCTATGTTTGAGAAAGGGAAATTCCAAGAGTCGGCTCTCGCCAATTCTTCTTCTTTTCATTTCACCCGTTTGACAGCCCACCTCATTCCTCATCTCAAGGACTGGATGTATCTGATAAAACCTCCATCCCCGATAAGTCGGCTCAAGCCTTCGGCCCTGGGGTGCAAACCACCGCAAACGCAACCGCTTGAAAGTGATTCTCCGTTTGACGATCACTGTTGAGGTTGTTGGAAACGTTCAATGAATGTTCGGAAGTTCCATTTCGAAGGTTTCCGTGAGGCCGTCTTCCACTAAATGAATGTTGCAAGCCAAATTCCGGTCGGAAAAAGGAAAAAGGTACAAGCGGTACCTGTCTGTCGTTACGAAGCCTAAATTAGGGTTTCCCCAGCATCCCCTGGACTCGGGAGATACTCTCCTGGATAATTCACATGAGGCTAATATACCAAGGTAATGAATATTCATGAATCGAACGGCTGCCGCAGGGTAGCTGGATTAAATAATTTCTCGTTTTTTTCGAAAATATAAGTTTCCACTCGGATTCGGGGAAACCGTGAACACATATCGTTATAAACGGATTCCCCAGCGAAGCCCATTTCTCCCCATCCGGCGGGGGAAGAGGGGGGGCTTTAATTTCCAGGATGCTCACAACCGACGAAAATAGTGTTCCCCCACAGCCGATCAACTCTCCTGGTCGACTCTGTGGAGTCTCCTGCTGGTACCGACAGGAAGTACCTCATCGGGCACCTTTTCCCTCGGTATTCCATCCCGATGCATTGCCAAGGCGGCCGAGACAGAAAAATTTGATTGCATTTTTCTCCTGAATTTTCTGCCTTCTCCCTCTCTGGCTCTATCTCGTCAGTTTGTATTCGACGATCATTAGGCTTTTTACCCCTTGTAGAAATCAATAATCATGACGTCATTTCTCGCGTTGCCTGGCAACCGTTTCCAGCATCCCGAAAATGAAATAGCTAAATTTGATTGCCGCGGCTTGTGTGCACGGGAATAGGTCCGAGAGAGTCTGACAACCCATTGCGGATTCATCGGACGTAGCCTTCATTATCTTTTAATGGTCGAACCGACTCCTGTTCAAAATTCCGTGTGAAAACACACTGGTCCACCAAGATAAATTCTATTATGTGACACCGTTCGGGGAGTCTCTCAATTTGTAGCAGTCGACCCTTCCGTTGATCGAGGCACGATCATGACCAAAATCCATGGCGAACCTACGAGTAAACGGGAAACTGCACCACTTTCCCGACACACAGGTGAAACCTGTTGAAAACCCGTCTCTAACTTAACCCAGCAGTACCCAACAGAATGTAATTCGACGAACGTGAATGAGGTTTCTATTTATGGAATCCTAGAAAGCGTAGTTAATAATTATTAAATCGGAACAGAGTGATAATTCAATTGTTCACCAATGTATCATCTATTTTTATATTGCGAATTGATTGTGTACACACCGGTGCACAACTTTCGTATTCTCCCGAGTTCTTCAGTATTAATCGAACGGCTCGTTACCTCTCCTGATGACCACACATTAGACACCCACCATAATCAAATCCCGAGTGGTCGTAAAAGTTTTCACTTCGGGATCGGAATGGAGGTTTTTACTCTGTTACTCGAGTCTACGATCCCTGCCACTTGATATATCTGGGTTGATCACATTCTCGAGTCTGACCAGAAAACGACCTCTAATTTTCCGTCTCGGGTCGCATGGTGCCTCTCTGTCTAAGAAGTTGGGTCCTCTAAAACCCTGCCAAATATTTAAATTTTCGGAATGTCCTGGAAACCGTGAAAAGGTTTTTCAAACGTCAGACGTTCTTACGTCAGCAGTCATTCAGAATCTGCTCGACTCCGAGCGGTCACCGGTTTGACCTGTGTACCAGGTACCGCTCTGCCACCTACCCAGTCAATGTCGGTGGTCTCTCACGGGTGCAACGCAACTTCCGCACCAAATCGAATTAACTGCTCTCCTACAGCACTACAGTAAAAATGCCCATGGAAGAAATGCAGATACACGGCACATTCTGTCAGCCGCAAGGGGATTAAAAATTAGAAATCTGGGACCGATAGGATTAGGCATTTTAATCCGCTTACTCTCTACTCGCTAATACGATTTAATTAGAAACTGAAGAGACAGATAAGTTTTGATAATTATTCTAAAAATCGAAGTTAAAAGAGATTCCAGTCATTGAAAATGACGGATTACTCGGGTGGGAAAACTTCTACGGGAAATTAATAATATTTCGCTTCTCGTTCGAACGAACCCGGCGACTTAGGAACGTCATTAGCAAAAATGTCAACAGGCGAAAAAGAATATGGCGGAGGTAGGCCTGGAAAACCTCAGAGGTGAAAGTTCGACGGGAAGTCACTTTCTTTGTGCCTGCCTCCCTGCCTGCCTGTTGCCAAAACTTTGACTATAACTTTTAATAAGCGTCTTTAGTTTCTGGTCTAATTCGTCAGTAAATTCGACCGATCTGAAAAATTTACTCGAGTCATAAACTCTAATAATGCGCGTTAAAATACGAGTGCCGGCGAACGTAAATTTCAATAATAAAAAATTTAAAGGGCGTAAAACACAATTTCCCAGGCCGATTTTCCAAAATTTGTTTTGGGCCGTTTATTACCACACACACACACACACACACACCACACACACACACACACACACACACACCCCTCCCCAGAAAGTACTCGCTGCACCTTTCCTAGTAATAAATAACGCGAAAGTTCAACTTAAGTAGAATGCATGTGAGTGTGCACGCGTAGACGCGTGAACGTTCCCCGCATCTCCGCGTGCGTTTTCGTTTCCCTTAAACACACGTCCGAGACAACGGATTTCCCATTTTTGTTTTATGGTTCCATGTGAAATTACATTTGCCTCTTAGTTCTCTCGTCAAATTTTCTCGTTAATAATGAACAAGATTTAATTGCATGTAAATCAGAACGAGTATGAGGTGGGTTGCCTAGCGACGCGGCCTTACTGCTGCCGGTATATGTATCGATCGGATGCTGGGCTCGGCCCCGGTCCCGGCCCCGGCCCCAGTTCCAGCCCGAGCCCCAGCTCTACTACACTCTACTCCAAACAATAAAAGTAATCATTTTCGTCGCAAAACAAAAGATCAACAGTTTCTTCCACGGTCCCGGGGTCAGAAAACCCTCGCGTACCTACAGCGGCCAACGGAAGACGTGACGTCTCCGTAGGAGACCTGCTGTCGCACCTCAAAGAGGATTTTGCTACCCCTAAGCGGCTTCCAGCGACCGAACCTTTTCAACGGACTTGTTCGCCTTCAACTAATGCCCATGTTCCGAGGTCAACCCTGTTCCCGAGTACTTTCCCAGGTGTTTTCTTTCCATTTCGCGATCGCTGCGTAACCCAAAAGGATTCCCCTCATTTTTTTAGGGAGCAATTTCTCCGGGAAAGCGAAAAAGATCGCTCTCGCACGAAAGCTCGAAATCAAACTCTCGAGAACAATTTCCTAATATTTGAACTGTGTCCCTTTGAGGTTGAACCTCTCATCCCATTTACCAAAGATACAAAGAGTACGTAGGAGGGTTCTTGGAATCCTTTCTTCTTCATCCTTCATTTTCGCGACTATCCCCCAGTCGTAACAAAAAACGTGCAAGTAGGGCCGTAACAGCGGTTTACAATTAATAGCTTTTCCATGAGTCCTTTCCTGCTGGCGATGTTACTCATCAAACATTTCGTCCAGTCGGAGGGATTTTGCTTTGTCTCTCTCTCTCTCTCGATCGACACCCGTTCTCTCCGTCCCTCCGCCATTTTGCCTATTCTGCATAATAATCCTTTGTTGCAAATGCGTCATTATCCAAAACTTCAACAGCTACGACTTATGAGTTTGTGCGCTTTTTGTATTTATCTATTCATGGGGAATTGACAGTTGTATGCTACCATCACCTGATGCTTTACAGTTGTAAAATTTGATCAGTCGATCTAATAGAGACATTTTTCACTACTACAACCACCGCTTTTTTGTAGTAGTTGTGTATTTATGTGTACGATTTAATAGATCGAATACCTTTAATAGAATAGGCGAAAGAAAAACTTCCATTTGGTTCTCTGGGTTTCTTCGAACACGGTATTGTGTACATACGCGCAATTTCCAAGAAAATAATTTCTCGGATGATTACCACATACTATACAATTACGTATAATACGAAACGACATTTGTTTTGGAAGGTGGTAAAATTTCTAACTACCAAAACAGGAATTTATATCGCGAACACAGTCGAACGATATTGTGACGTGACGTACAACATGTTGAACATGAAACAAAACTACCACACAAAGCCGCAGAAGAGGAGTAAAACAAATTTGTTGTGTTGGACACACATGACAGGAGAAACTAAACGTTTCATACGAGAACATTGAAAACTATGAAAAGCGTGATGTTCGGGAGAAATCCGACGAGAAAGTAACCAGAGGAAACCCGCAGTCTGTAATGAAGCGTAAAATTGGCCACCTTGAAGAAATCTCTGTCGGAAAATGAAACGATTCGCTGCAGGTGACGTGGCAATTCGTGGACGAATTACAAAAGAAGAAAATCATATGGAGAAGAAGGCACGTCGAAGTGGAAGTACTCGGGTACGATCATAACAAGTCAGATGAGTACCAGGTAGACGGGGTAACTGACGGGTAGACAGACAGACAGACAGACATGGACCTACACACGCACGCATACAGGCAGGCTCAGGTTGACGTACGCCGACCCTCACATCTGAACAAAATGAATTACATAAGCTTGAATAAACCCAACACCATTTCCATGAGAATTTTCTGGATGGGGAGATGAAAGCTCTCCCACTCGTTCCCCAGATTCCCGGTCGAGAGAGAGAAATCCGGGACGCCAGCCACTTCGGAGCCGGGCAAACCCTGGCTAAGAACAGGAGTGGCAACCAACTTTTGTCTGACATTAGTTTTGCTCTCATTCTTGACTTTGATGGGTTCCTGGTGACGACAAAATCGCGCGTTCGTGCCTTTCTCGCTCCTAATGGAAAATCCGGCAGCATTTCGATGTCTCGCGTTCTACCCGTGAAATCTGCTACCTGTCGACGCGACCGAGGTGAGTACCTGAGCCCTAAATTTATTTATTCGTTTTTTTTTTCAGATTTACACTTTTTTCGTTTTCCCGGTGGAACTAAACGTGAGAAATGGACATGACTTTCTGGGTACTTTTCAACGTCTCGTGTACTTTTCTTTTACTTTTTTTTACTAGTGACAGAGCGAGTTCACCTACCCATAATTTCTTTAAACGTTCAGGTGTTTCTACATCACCATGCTTTCTGTCGTTTTGCAACATTAGCCGAATCTATTTATTTCTGTTTTACACGACAATATGGAGGTGTATATGTGTGCATCTCTGTGTGCGAGCCAAAAAAAAAAAAAATACAGAAAAATAGAGGGGTACGTGGTGTGTGTGTGTGTGTGTCTGTGGGGACCGGAGGGCACGATACAGCACAACACATAGATAGTAGCACAAGTAGAGAAGGATGGATGGTTGAACGGACGGATGGATGGTCGAAAAAAAAAAGAAATGGGAAATGGAAAAGCATGGGGAAAACTACATTGCACACGTCGGATCGAGGAAAGATCGATTTATGTGCGCTGCGAATTACAACAGGGTTGAAGACGCAAAGCGTCGATTGGAAACGTAAGAGCATGCGTGCAGTTGGCCCAAGTGATGTGTCTGAAGGGTGAGGTTCGCCAACAGTTCCAGAACGGCGTCCGTGGAAGCGTCGGCGTCGGACTCTGTTCGGCTACACAACGGGCCACCTTGTGCAGTCTGTCAGTCTGTTGTCCTGCAGCGTGCGCGATGGAAGGAACCTATCAGTTGAGTGTGTAGCCATGGTAAGTCTTGACACAAGTACTCTCATATTTTTTGGTGTTAACCTGGGAATTCAATTCGTTTTTTTTTTCTTATTTTTCCTAATTTTTCATTTTTGTCGCCATCATGGCGGGGTAGATTTTGTCGCGATTTCGCACACTTTCACTCCTACGATACTAAGCAAATGTCGAACGCGTGTATTTTTCTTTTATCGTAGACGATAAAACCATACAATACATGATCGGTTCATTTCTACAGAATTTTTTTTTGGTATAAAATGTCTTCGTCTTAAAAATTATATAGAAAAAGTGTTTTTTTTTTCTATAAGGACTGTCATTTCTCTTTGGTACTCGCAAAAATGAAAAACTAAATTATGCCGATCATCGATCAATGTAACGAAGAACACCGGGCGATGACGTTTCATCGGGTTACATTTGACCAAATTTTCTTTTTCCTAACTAAAACTCGACTACCTGTAATTAGGTAGAGTCAGACGGTGGCGGTACTCAGGTACTCGCTCGTACTCTCACGGTACCGGAAAATTCAATTGCTTTACTATGTGATACAATAAGAGAAATTCCTGTTTGAAAGTCTGTGTCATGAATGTTATCCTAGGACAGCACTTGCGTATTGCGTAACAGCCTTTTTACGTAGAAAACTGATGGAATCGTCTGTCCATCAATTCGGACTTGTCTGTCGTCATCTGGTCTTGAGAACTTTCCGAAAACGTTCTGCGCACCGATGTGAGTAATCTTTCTAGCCTTTTTCAAGGTGTGACACAAACGTGACGTATTTCGACTGAGTCTGCCCGCTGAGTGTTCACCCGGTAGTTTCTTTTTCCAGTTCGATTCCTCACCGCTACGTGTGTCGTTGATAGTTTTTATGTAAATACTCTAAAAATGCATGACAACTGATCGCGTCAGTAAAATCGTTACCGATTCCGACGTCAAAAGAGAGATGAAAACTATCAATCGGGAGCGATCAAACTATCGATTGGTAATTGGGTTGTCGTCCGAGTAGAAGCCACCCCGCTCGTGTGTGTGTGTGTGTGTATGTGTCTGTGTGGCGTATCGGGTATACAAGAGGGTTGACGGCTTGTCTGGCAGGGGTTCAGCTGCATTTTCCATCACCAAAAAAGCCATTGAACCATTCCACTCACGTAACTTTATTCATTATAATTCGCTTCTCTCTCTCTCTCTCTCTCTCGCCGTCAAACTATCTAGCTCAAGCTAGTTCTGGTTTAAGGCGCGTGGCTACCCCTCGCACATTTGCATATGAATTAGTTTCGAACATACATCTGGTGACCGTGCAGATTGATTTTCTTTTCAATTTTTTTAATAATAATGCAGCGTGTGTTGTGTCCGAGTACTGCCCAAGCCACGGCTTTGTTCCCATTGTTTTTCTACATTTTCTCCTAGTCGCGGGTCCTTTGACCGTTTAAAAAGTCATTCTGCATTCGATCGGAACATACTCCATAAACTTATAATTGCACACCGACCTTTGTAGCCGTTCGATTACACATTCGCCCGTACGTCGGTAAACACCGCTGACATCACACGTATTATACATGTATACATGGTTATGGAGCATTCGTACCGTTTGCAATTAGTAATTATCTCCCACCTGTCGTTTAACCCTGACTACACTTCCCCTCCCTTTAATGCATCGATATCTTCGATTTTGAAATTACCTCAATGTAATCTACGGTAAGCTATTAACCGGGGTATTTCTAATCAATTGATAAATATGCTCAGGAGACCCGTCTGCTTAACCCGAGCCCTGTCCTACCCTCTGTGCTTCTCTCTCTCTCTCTCTCATTGCATGTAAGACTTCAATTGTTAAAAGACATGTCAAGGAGAACCTTAAACTTTACTCCCTCGGCAAAAGGATTTCAAGTGTGTCAACCCTTTCTTTCCAAAAAGGTTCGCGGAGAACAGGTTTTGTCATTCCTCTCTCTCTCTCTCTCTCATTCTTTGTTTTTGTTTTCTCCTGTTTTTTTTTACTCTGTCAAAAAAGGTTTGCTTGCTCGATTCGAAGGGCAACCGAAGAAGAGGCGTAGTTTTAAATATTGATTATGATAAAGGGAAGGGTGGTACGAACTAGAAGACACGCAGCCCGGCACGAGAAGGCCACGTGGCCGACCACGTCAGCAGCGAACGACCCTTTTCACTCGGAACATATGACTTAATTGATTTGGCTTTTTGCCTTTTCAAAACCTGACATTTGCCTGAAAGGTGCAAACTCTAGGGTCGCCGGAAGACTAGAGACAGAGTCGAAGTCGGTTTAACCCCTTGGGAAGCGAAACGAAATCGGAGAAGCAAAACGAAAGAAAACAGTTCGTGCATGCCTCAATGAGACTCGGGGGAAACCTGGTCAGTCAAGTTCTGTCAATGGCCGTCACACAGTCAACATCGAACATCACCGCGAAGAAAACATTCGATCAACAAGTCTCCCGCACCCGAAACTCTTCGTTGACTAATCAATGATTTGTTATTACAGGTGGACTCCTCACCTGTAAATTGGAAAACAACTTTGAACGATAGCAAAATTGTGACAGAACTGAATGGCAGGTAACAATTGTGCAAGCAAAACATCAAACATTCTGTTACGTAAAACACCTCTCTCTCTCTCTCTCTCTCCGTAAGTCGAGTAAACTCGCCATTCGCCACTCTCAAACGAAATAGGAATCACGTTATGTTAATAATTATTGATTTATTACCTGACTAATTAAGGTGTCGCACGAATGAGAGGTAACTTCAAGCGAGATCGTCGACCCCGTCTTATTTCTCGTCCCTCGATTACACATAAATTACAGACTAGTTTGTTGTTGTTGTTGTTGTTGTTTAATTACTGCTAAGTAACAATACAAACAATGAAGTAATGAGGTGTCACCAATATCGTACATCGACTGCCACACTTGGTGAAAGATTATTAATTTTCCGAAATAATTTTCCACATGCTCCGGTCATTTCAATACAAGTCAGCTGAAGATGACCGAAGACAAAACCAACAAATTAAAAACCCCTAATGAAAACTTACACTATTTTATAATTACGAACTATTCAGCTCTGTAAACAGCATCAAAACTATTTTTCAACTAAGTTTTTGGTAACAAATTGCTACGTATGATGCATGTAGCTTGTACAGGTGTCACACAGAGTGCCGAGTCAATGACTGAACGGTTGTAGTAACTCTTAGAAACCAAGTTATTTGCTTCAGCACTGTTTTATCAAAACTAACCACTAGTTTAGTGAATTTGTAGTTGCTGCGGTAATCAATGTAATCCATCCGATAACAAGAAGTAGTTGTGTGAGTATTCTAAACATATACACAATGCTATATAATTTGTTAACGGCGAGCACAGGGACGGTGTACACACAAGTCGAAAATCAATTTTACAACTTTTCAAATTATTCATAAACATAAATATAACGAGGTTTCGATCACTTGTTCTCATCGAGTCGCAGACCATAAATCGGCCGTCCAAAAATAACCCCAAAAGGTTGAAATTTAAAAGGTTTCTTGCTTCTGCCGTCACCCCGCCCAACAGAAGCAAGTCATCTTCGTGCAAAGGAAAAAACTGAGGTCAGGGCCAAACCGCAGCCGACAGCATTGGAAAACACTCGTTTGGAAAATCGCCCCCCTTAAAATGTCATTTTTTGTACTTCAATGCCGCAAAACTTATTTTTTTATTTAACGACCGAAACGTGAAGAAAAGATAGGTGGCACGGAGAGGTTGTAGATAGGACACTGCGGTAAACTGGAAACGTGTAACGATCAGTCAGGGTAGTTGTAGTTACAGAAACAACCGCTCAAGTAGTTTACTTAGAAAAGATCGAACCTCCGAGTGACTTATTAATGTATTTGATTTATTTAAGCTGCAGAAGACATCGTTCGATGGGTGTCAGGAGCGACCCTTAGCGTCTTTTCACCTTTCCACCCTTGGAGCAGCAGCCAACAGGAAGCAGAAGGACATTCGCATTTGATTATATCCAGGCCGAAAGGGCGGGAAAATTTTTAAAAGCCTTTCGATCGAAAGGATTTGCCTGCTCCTCGTGTTCACTGTTGGCCTTGATGTTTTAATGATCATAAGGCACGCGGTGAATGCCAAGAGCGAGCTTTTTGTCTTCATTTGTCTTTCCTGTCGGACAAATCCGACAGGTTTGCGCGTGATGCGACGATCGTCGCAAACATTAAAAAAAAAAAAAAGAACACTCATAACAAAAACAAATCTCCACGATCATCACCTGTTCCCGATGCGGGAAAGAAACAGACAAGAGATTAGCAGATCGGATCAAGTCCGACTACGTCGGTCATCATCCCCTACGTTCAGGGGGCAAAGATCAAGGCGAGAGAAACGTAAAAAATCGAGCTGCAATTTCAAGGGTGAAAAAATCATCCCCGACTCGTCCTGCGAGTTTATTTACATTCTATTCATCCCCGGGGCCGCCGCCCCGGGGGTACGAAACTAAAAACCCATTTTCATCCCCCGAGACTCGACTGTTTTAAGGGTTGAAATTCAGAGGACAGTTTTTTCTATGAGCACGAGATACCATCTCTCAGCCAATTCGGAGCGACCATTTTCCTCTTGCTGCTTGCCTTTGCCTTTTTTTAAATAAACACACCTCTTTCTACGACATCCCCCAACTCATATACGAGATTAAAGGCTCTAATGATTGATTCATCGTAAAAAGCAGAAAGAGAAATTAAAAATTATTTCGCAGCGAGCCAATTTTCCCCATTTTATTTACGTCGGGTGGATGGACAGCGAACCACTCGACTGTTCCTTTCACCCGATTGTTCTCTCTTTTTCTCCCTCCCTCAGTTGATCTGATCGAAATGTTTTTGCCGTCGAGATCGGGCAATCTGCCACTTTCGGTCCAGAGAAGTGAAATGCTACACTTCTAACTGAAATACATAAATAACTCTCGAAGGATAAACAGCGAAAAACATCTACCAACTACAATCGGAATTTTAGTTCAATTTTGATATTGCCCTGATCACACGTACGGTCTCCGTAGAAGATCGTGATATTTAGACCATTCTAGAAATTTCAGTTTTGTAAATTTTAAAACATCGACTATCTTGAAAATAACCGTAGTTGTAAAGTCACACTACAATTTACACACACAATTTACATTGCCGAATTATTTTAATATAAATTTTCCCCAATCTGATTCTAAACAAAGGAAACGTCATAATTTTGAATTTTCCACGGGGAAAACCTATCGGTCTGCTACTAAATTATAAATTTTTAAAATAACTACATAAATAGATAATATGTAGGCAACAATGTCACTTGTAACTGCGTTCTGATAAACGTGAAAGAAAAGCAAAGAGAAGTTATGGTTCCCGTGATGAGTTCAAAGGGAGAATCAGAGGGATTGGGTAGATGGGTTACTGGAATGGGTTCCAGGGGAGTTGGAACTGTAAAGACTCGAGATGGAACTGGAAATGTTAAGCGGGCGGAGGTGGAAAAGCTCCAGTAAAAAAAAGGCAGAATTCGACTCGAATTCAGAGCCTTTCATATTGATCCGTTGGCATGGAAACCCGCCTCCGTTCGGATGCTGCTGCTGCTGCTGCTGCCGTTGCTCCTGCTGGAGCTTTTCCCTTTTTCTCTAATGCCCAGAAAGCTCTGGAGAGAAACAGAGGGCCAGAAATGGAGGTCCATGGAAGGGATGAAGAGCCCGGGAAATTCCACCAATGAAATTGAAAAGAACCTTTTCGCTAGCATCCCCGAGCATCCCACCATCCGGTTTCCTGTACTTGAATAAAACAAAGGTGCATACATTAATGTTTTCCTTTACGAGCGAATTTCCAGCTCATCGTGTGCACCATCGTACACTTTCTACCTCCCCCCCCACATCTACCGTTTTCGCAGGCAACCAGCAGCATCCGATCTGTCGACCTTCCAGAAAAAGGCCGAAAGTGAGAGCGTAACAGGTTAGAGGACGTCGGCCATCGTGTGCGCCCGGATCGCAAACGGCCGTTTAAGAACTTATTAATTTCTCACACCGAAAGGTACGGATATTACAAAGGGGATTTCATTTCCTGTGGGGAAATGAAACGACTGTGCTTTGGTTTCCGGTTTGACTCTTCCCAAGCAATCAGGGAGTGTCTTTTTAACGGACGGACGAAAACTTCCAAAGACTCGACACATCTTAAATGACTAATGATGGTTTTTCCCGCTCGTTCACCGGGGTATGCGTCACACAGTTCAAACAAATCACGAGTTTGATCCATCTCATCACTCTGTACTTTCCAATTAATTGTTTTTTTCAAGTCGTAGCCTAAAAGTTATTAAATATTACGTACGACATCGTCCCTTTTTAAGCTCGTTTCAAAAATAGGAAGGTGAGCTCGCAGCTCGCTTCGACTGAAACGCTTAAAGAGTTAACGAGCTCTAAAATTTTCCCTACTCCTCTGAAAAATGTAATAACATCTCCCTGCCTAGGAACAGTACCTGCAGCTACCCCGGACCGTTAACAAGAAATTTGACAACCTAACCAACTGAACTTCAAACTATTTAGCGCGTAAAGGTCTTAATGAGACAGTATTATTCTTACCATTCCAAATAACCGGCAATCACTTCCCCGAGCAATACAATAAATGATTCTAAAGGACATCTTGTTGGTAACTTTGTCTAAATTTATACAACATGACCAAAAGCACTGCTTTCTCTACGTCAAGTCACATACCAAAAGGAATGCAGAAGAAGAAGAAGAAGAAGAAGAAGAAGAAGAAGTAACACTCTTAGAAGAATGGTAACCATGTCCGGACTCGAGCACTACGATCGACATCATATTATATACTGTAGAGTGTATGTATTATATATTATTATGTATCTGAGCTTGGGTCAGTTACTGATCGGGGCTTTTCAATGTAAATTTTTTAAACCAATTAAAACCCGCGGTGAGTAAAAAATTAATTAAATTTCTACTCTGTCCTTTACCTTTCTTTAGCGTTTTTTAATTTCTTTCCATATTAATTTTAGAGGAGCAGTGACCTTAGACGGAAGCAGTCGCTTCTTCCGGTTCTCTTTTATTACGAACTCAGCTGCGAATGACAGCTGTGAGGTTCTTTTTAATTAAAAAAAAGAAAGAAACGACCTAGGATTTCCCGTTAAGTTTCTTTTTTCTCCCGAACATTCACTCCGTTGCTGCCGCTTTTTGCAATGAAATAAAATTTCTGCGACTCGAAATGGAATGGAAGAGAGAAAATGTCAGGAAGGTACCTCCACCTCCGAAAAACTAAGAATTTGTGGTGGCTTACCTTTCACAACTTTTGCCAAAGTCCAAGTCCGGATGGTGGCCTAGGTACTTCACCAGTGCTCCACATCACAGAAGGAAATGTAGGTAAGACCGTGCAAACGAAGAGAACGACCTAGAACGTCAAATGTTAGGTGAAAGGTTTGAAATAACCAGAAGACACAAAAATCCGTTGAGGAACAGATCGAGCAAAAGACAGACGAGAAGGACAAATAAATTGACCCTGGGGAACTGGTTGAGGAATGTGTGACCCAAGTTGGGCCAAGGCCCAAAACCACTTTACCGGCGTACCTTTTTGGCAAGGAGAATTTGCATGTTTTCTTTTGTTGGTTCGAGACGATCCTCTGACACTACTCAGACATTAATTCCGCTAATTTGAAAGCTGACATTTTATTATTCTATGAACTTGTGAGAAAAAAAAATGACACGACGGAAGCTGTTGAGTTCCCGGTTAAAATATGAATGACATTTTGACGTGGGACCCTTTTCCACCGTAAATTACAACGTCCCGGAATGTACTTTGATTTATTAAACATAAAGAAACATGAGAGGAAGTCACATGATGAAGTAAAAGTTCCTGCTGAAACAATTAACTTTTCTCATTTTACAAATTTTTCAATCTGACAGAATCTGTTGGTGGCACCTTCGTTTCCAAACATCTCAAAACATCTCGGTGAGTACGAAATTTTGTTTTCGTTGATTAGTTTGCCCCCTCTCTCTAGTTTCGGGAACGTCTGCCTGTACCTGTCGAACCAGTTCCGCAAAAAAGCAAACAACTGTTGATAATTCTCAGGTGTGATCTCGTGGTGTGCGCGAACCATTCCGAGAGACCATCCTCCGGCAGAATCATTCCCCGATCCCTACTCATTCTGACGTAGTAAGGAGGTGAAAGCAACGAGTGTGGAAAGCTGGGCAATTGCAAAATTAAGTTAAAACGGTAAAAACGTCAATTAGGACAGAAAAGTGTACGACGGGGAGAAGGTGGTACAGAAAACGAATTTATTTCCCAGGCAGGTAGGTAGGTAGGTCGGTCGGAAGGCAGACGTACCTCCCCGGCAGAAAATAACCTGACAACGAGTCCTTTCAAACGAGTCCTTCACGAGTTATATACCCTTGTTGGGCACAACAGCGAGCGGCACCCTGTCTGACAGCAGCTCGTTTCCCAGCAACAGGGAGGGGATCATATCGATCTCATCTTAGCTCTGTCGTGCCCGGTATTCTCAGGCCAAGGACGCCAACGCCCAATTTTTTCTACCATTCCTTACTTCCTCTATGTTTTTCCTACATCTCTCCTATATAATATACGATCTTTCTCTCTTTTCTCTCTCTCTCTCTGTCTTCGATATACAATGATTCAATTCGTGGACAAAGGGCGAAGGAAAAAATAATTCCTACCCTTCCACTTGAATGAAAGATGAACTGATGATAACTAAAGTTTCCTTGCTGCGCCATTTATTACCAGTCCGCAGGACTTTACTACCCCTCGTCGTCATAGGTAGACATTAAATACATTCACTCAACAAACAATGGAACTTTGTCAGCGTATAATAAAACTTATTCTGAGAACCGGCAGCGAAATTCTACATTTCGTTGTAAAACGTAGGCCAACAGAAACTATATATACGAGCTACTTCTGAGAAAACTGCTCTGTACAGAAAAACACGTACACGACTTTTAAACAATCCGTAATGTTACCTTCTGCCAATGAACCCATTCACAAACATTCTACCACTTTGTAATTTTTGCAGGAGTCTAATTATTTCTCTGACTCTTTTCTAACATAACTGTTCATTTGAAAAGTCACCTACTAGAAACCTAGAGCTAGTTTTATTAGAACCGTTACGGTAACGTGATATCTAGCTCTTCAAGACCCCGCACGGGGACCGCAAACCCAATCACAACAAGTCATTTACGATTCTGCAGGAACTCTAAGAGCACCAAATTAATAACAGAGATGTATATCTGCTGAACTAGAAACAATCAGGAGTTAATATTTTGCCATCGGTAATACACCTGAATGGTACTTCAATTCAAAAAACCTATATCGTCAAATCGTCAAATATAATATGACAAATTGAATCCTTCAAACTATTGACAAAATCCATTCGCCGAATTCTTCAGTTAATTAAGTGTTAAATATTAGATATTGATTGATTTGGACATCTTCGAGTTTAACTAAGCAAAATTAAATATTAGAGATTCTCGTGGGTCTCTCCTCTATTGTTCTACGTAATTACGTTCTTTCGAGACAAATTTTGTAATATCTGAAAACAATTAAGTGTATATTTGTAGAGAGGGTGGCTCGGAGGGATGTATCCGGTTGCTATGCAGAATTTCCTTTGTTCTACCGCCTGTACTTCCCCCAAAAATTAAGGGAAAAACAGTGAAGAAAGACAGGATTTTATTGAATTTATGTAAATACTTTCTCGTATAAATGAGTACCTGTCTGCACGCAGATTTCCAGAAATTATTAATTTCATCCTCACAGGGGATGTGCATGAGAAGAGAAGGTACCTAGAAGAAGTGTCAAAACGTAGAGAACTGAGGGAAAGAGTCTTTGTCACTAAACGTTTGCAATATCATTTAAGTACCATTACTTTGGCAAAATCCATAAACTTATCATAACAGTTTGTATAATAAAATTTAACCACGCCTATTGAGATTTTAAACTTTGGGGTTAAGACTGAACCAGGCACAAATTCCAAGGCCGTAAAATACCAAGCTTAACAAAAAGAAATTGGATCTAGGGATGAAAATTTAATGGAAGCTAGAAGATGTGGGGCTACGAATACAATAATAGTTCATTTAGAAACCATAGTAATTTAACAACGTAATTGCACTCGGTGGTTGTAGTGCTACCTTACACAATTCAAACTATCTGCTGTTATTACTATTAAACTACATATTGGCAGTATAATGTAAATATCCGACATGGGAGAGTTTAACTTTCACCAAAAACGTCTAGATGGTGTTTCATCAACCTACCAAACTTTACAACTCAGTAGCTGTTTTTTGACACCAGTAAGAAATTTACCCTTGTACTTGCACGGTACCGAGAGCTGGTTTTTCTAAAATCGCTTTCTCAGTTCATTCCCAGGTTCGCTTTAACTTGTGCAAAGTCAACATTTATTTGAGTCCATCTAATTCAGCAATATCTCGCGTCCAATGAACGGGAAAAATTGAATTTTTTTAGCTCCTACAGAGAATGAAAGAGAGAAAGAGAGAGAGAGAGAGAGAAACTACACGTATGTAGAGAAAGAACGAAAATATAGTTCTAAAACCCGGCAGAAGTAATAGGAGTGGCTGAGGACCCGAGACCTAGAGCAACCGGGTTGGGATGGGCCGGGGTATTCGGCTATGGGAGAAACCAGGATCAAAGCGTGGGGGCTGCCGTTGCCCGGGAAACCGGCTGCAGGTGACCTGGGAAGAGTAGCAGCTCTCAAATAATTCGAATTCCAACTACAATTTTTAAATTTTCGGAAAAACCCTGACACATAGAGAGTCGTGTAACCAACTTCCGACGAGAGGTTGTACACCAATCAAGAGTCTTCGTCTCAAGTGAGAGTTGGCTCTCTAGTACGACTAAGGTACGACAGGACGCGGTCTTACAGACGACGACGACGACGACGACGACGACAACGACACCACCAAACAACAACCTGTTCGACTCTCTCGTTCATTCGAGCGAACCTACCGGTCCGTAAATCAAAACGGAAATAATAGAATCTCATGACAAACGGTTTGAATTAAAAGGGAACGACTGTTCCGTTCGTTCGACGGAAAGACAAAATGAGAACGGGTGGAGGCCTGGCGAACAAAGAAACATTTAAACGATGCAAACTGCCGCTGCTGCTGTGTCTGCACGCTGCTGCAGCAATTAAATCGCCGACGAACGATCATTATGTGGCAATTTTTAATGTCCCTCGTAACAAATCGGTATTGAATTCACGATTAACTTACTCCTGATAACGAAACTAAAAAAAAAATAGTGTACTGAAAACAAAAAAGGATTGGGGAGAGAGAACGACTGCAAAGAGGTGACTCTATTCTACAAACCATGTACGAAAATCCCCTAAGCAAACATTTGAATCGCACACGACGATTCAATGACAAAACATTCCAACTTGTATCCCATAAACTCGAACTTTCCTCATCGCAACCATATACTTTCTTCAGTTTTCCTCAAGAAAATACGAGCCGCTTGGTAAACGTGTTTGCTTCAAGCGGAAGAAGTCATAAAAATGGGAAGTCAACCGTCAGAAATTGAAGATTCCTATCTTAGAGGAAAAGATTAAGGACGAAGGGAAAATTATGAAATGAAATTTAAGAACGGGTCTACGATCTCCGACAAGAGAGGAACAAATACCGAGAATGATGGCAAAGACACTACAAAATTGTTTAAAAAAAAAAACAAATAGGAAGCCCGGGAGAAAGGGAAGTTGAAGAAAGCAAACTGCGGAAGCAGGTAAGAAACTACTGAAACCGTTACTTAGAAGTTATTTATCATTCTCAGAAAGGTAATGAACCTATCACATCCACCTTGAAGAGTGTGCTTTCCCTGACTTCACCCCTGACGAGAGAAGTTCTGATGGAACGAAGCACGTTCATCCTGAAACCTAGACATGTCACCGACAACTTTGGCGTGTCCTATTTCTCCTGCCCTTATTTCAACTGCACGACAAAAAAGAAAATGTATACCTTTTCCCGTAGAAAAAGTAAAACTATCAAAATGTAATTACCATACAAAGGGTACTGTTACAAATGTATAACTATTCTACTGCGAGAGCTGACACAATAGAGCTACTCCACGCATAATCCAATGCTCCGGTCTTTTCGCCGTAGGAATCCACATCGAAATGACGAAATTGGTCGAATGACCGGTAGTGGAAAGAACTCCTCGCCTTTCCGATGTCTTGTACACCGGACACACGTACACGGATCTTTCGACTAACTCGGACTTTCGGATGGGTACCAGCCACATCTGGAAATAATTCAGACGTGACCAAAACACGGAACGAATATTTCGCAGCCCGGGAAGGGGGTGAATATACTCACGATGGGCATTGCATCGTACAACACTTTCGGATGTGCCTCATCTATGACGTGTTCCTGAACGTTCCACCGGGCCCCATCTATGAACAACCCGTATATATAGACCCCGTCTTCGGGTGGTTCATCGAAGGTAGTACTCTTCATCACCTGCAACGGTAATTGACTCGTTTTTCTTTTGTTTTGCTCCAGCTACACGTCTCCCGATGTTTGGAGATGCAAAAAAAACTCATTTCATGACGAGTTCGATGGCGTGCCTTCAAGCTCCGGGAATCTAATGGGATTATAATGGGATAATAAGTGGAACCTCAAAGTGGAATTCCCTTCGTCTGCCAATCTCACGCATCTCAAGCGGAAATTTTTTACAGACTGCGGTACCGTCCCAAAGTTAATCTCGTTCCCGGACGACGATGTAAAACGATTAAATTTGTTTTGCGAATAGAAAATTCCGACCATAAAAAGCACTCAGAAGATGGAGAGAGGAAAAAAAGCGGAAAATGCAGAATATGGTTAAGTTCCCTCGAAGGTACCACAGAACTGGAATTTTATAACTTGCCAGAGACCGCCTCTCTCAAATTGCAATCGATTTCTGAATATTAAAAGTTACGTGAATTACGTGTGGCATCCGACCACTTTAAATGAAGACAGTTTTTCCGTCAAATATCCCTTAGGTGCTACCGTTTGGAGGCTTTCATTGTGAAGTATCAGCTTCAGATAGTTTTCAGGATAAGTTCATTGTTATGCAAAATCCCAGGCAACGGGTACCAAAATCCCTTTCGTAGGCTCAAAACCCTCCCATGAAATGGGACAGGTGTAATCGAACCCTTCCGCCCGGGAACTTCTTAATTACCTGAATTTGTGTGAGTAACAAAGAGATAATATAACCCGCAGCAATAGGACTACTCACGTGAAAATCGAAAATCAATAAATCGATGGGTATCTTGTACTTCCTCGCGAAATTCTGTTGGGCCCCGGTTAAGAATGCCTGAGTGAAAAAGAAGCCGGACAACCAAAACGTCGGAGGAGCTCCATCCTCGTACCACGTTTGTAAAAATTCCAACCTTCTTATAAAGTCGCTAATGTAGCTTCCTAGGGGTTTCAGCGAGGGGTAGGACTTTTTCATCCAAAGCGCCGGAATACGGCCGGTTAACATGCTCTGCACCACGCCTTCCAGCTCGAACGACATGACGATGAAACCTGAAATTGACAAACATGGCCGAATGCCCATCGAGCACGGAAAAACCTCCTTTGTGCAGAGCCTCCCTGTCAGCGCACCCCGGAACGTCCCACTCGAAACAAATTTGATTACCTTTGATTGCCTTTTGTACGTTCCTCAAGCTATTTCTTATGCACGTAAGGAGATTGTTGAACCTTCCCATTTCCTGTACCAGGACCGTGTTCATTGATTGCTCGTACAATGTCGGGTATTTGGCGTTCGCCTTGTCCAAATTAAAATTATCCGGGATTTTGTTCAGAATGTCGGCTGCGACGTTGAACACAAGTGTATCCGATGACGCACCACCTGAGCCACCAGAAAGGGTGTCCTGAAAATCGTACAAAGTGAATTTTATCTTCTCCATATCGACACTGAAAAATCCCAAAAAATGTCAATTCCCCGGGAGACTTACGCGTTCCTCAATCAGGTCCTGATCAGTGAGTTGCGTGAAATTTAATTAACATAATTATTTGTTTGTGTGACAAAACATAAACAAATAAGGTAACAACAAGGAACGCAACTTTAATAGTGAGAGGTTCTTTGTCAAACAAACAATCAGATTAAACCAAAAAAGTTGAAAACAACGTTATTGTTTTTATAAAACCTTATTGACAATTCAAACTACCAACCACAGCCATTGCTCGATTTAATGTTACCATTTTATGATCATGCAGCCCTCAAACTATTTACCCTACTATATAAATCTGTGTATTTTTGGAAAAAACCTCATAAATATTACAACAGAACAGTAAATATTAATTCAATTGCTTACGATTCTGTCCTGCAGCCCGAAAAGTACAGAAAAAAAACTTGTTATTATGCTTTTACTTATTAATTATTTATTACACGTAGAAGAGAAATAGGTACGTACCTGAGTGAGCAAAACCGTTGTCAGGAGTATGTTTGTTTCCTGTTGGTCTTTAATCATATCTGCATTTTCGTTCATTCCGAATACCTCGGGATGTGTCAGCAAGGGAAGATTTCGAGTGTACTCCAAGTAGGCGTCGTATTCCTTTTCCTTCGGAGCATAGTAAGTACCTGAAATATTAATCAGTGAATTTTACATTCTGGTACGAGTGTTTGCAGCACGGGTAACAAAAAATTAACAAATAATTTACCAGTGGGATCGAATCGGTACGCGGGATTTTCAACGAGGTCGACGCAATAAAATTTTCGCAAAATGGTATTCAGGCAACGTCTATCCCAATCATCGGTTACTCTTCCACCGTAGTTACATTCTCCAGTCAGATACCTCAGAGCGTCGTACTGCACAACCTAAAATCAGATGGAGACTCTATTGGAGTGGCAGTTAAAGTGAAATGACCGAAATAAAACTTTTTATTTGCCATTATGGTTAACAACTGGGCCACTCGTCACAAATTTCCATAATGGACACCTCTAATGTATGTGACTCTTACGTCGTAATCGTCCAGGAACATGTGAAGTTGAACGACGCTGATTCTCAAATCAGTCTCGTTGAACTCGTACGGGTTGTTCCATCCCAGAGGACCAAATTTTCTTCTTTCCTGAACTATGGCATGGAAAAAGCACAGGGCGTAAAGCAATTTTTTAAAGTTTTCGCTTTGCTTGCAACTTTCAAACCATTCCATGTCGCATATTGGGTCACTCAAATAAGACCTGAAACGGACTTGAAAAAATCACTAACCGGAAATAAGCTAGCGGAAGAATGAAGAGTCTGTGCCGACCTTATTATATTGTTTCGAAGACCTTTCGGAGGTTCGTTCGTCATCTTAACGCCGTTCTGCAAGACAACGACTGGGAAATGTTCGGCCGGGTAAGACGTCAGCCACAGACGGAAATCGGGGTGAGTGCTGTCGGGTGTCAGCCCCTCACAGACCTTTTCCAGTGTTGGCATAAATGACTTGGCTAAGTGACAGTTCTGCAGAACCACCCAGTTTCCCATTTTAACGCCTTCGTCGATCATTCTCATGGCTATGGGACCCTGTCCCTGACCCAGTGATAACGAAAACAATCTACTCGCACCGAATCCTTGGTCGTCTGCAAACTTCAACAAGACTCCTGTGGGATCCGATCCGGGAGTTAAAATAAATATAAGTGGAATGCAACAGTGAGAGTCATTGAACGACGACACCAAGTCGAACGGTGGAGGTTCGATAAATTTCTTGCCCATGCCAGCTGAAAAAGTATTTCCATTGTAAAATATCCCTTGCGGGATTTTATAAATTTGAGGTTGCATCCATGCTTTCAATCCGTTACTTACCCATCACAAACATTTGTATGCCCGTGACAAGTTTGTCCGGTCTCAAACACCTCAATACTGTCAATTTTTGCATCATGTTGAGATTTTCATCCCATTCGTCCGGCAACGGATAATTATGAGGTTCCACGGAATCGAAGTAAGCTTTCCACTTGTCTATATAAGTTGTGAAGTGTTCTCTCAATCCCTGAAATCGTCATTCCTTCAGGTGTTTGCTTAATTTAATTTTACCAAACTCGTGTGCTGACCTACACACCGTGAATGCGTCCAGTTTGTCCAAACGACAGAGCTCGTTCCAGTTATTAATGGGTAACCAACCAGAAGCCGGATTTGGGTACGGATTATCCAGACCGACTCCTCCGGTCAGCAAAAACATCCATTCCGCAATATCCAGTTTATTTTGATCTTTTAACAAATTGGTGTAAAGTATGAGTGAGAAGAGTAACTTATCCTGAAAGACAAATTTCTCGTAGCACAAGATAGACCGGACAAAACGGAAATGTCAAAGTCAAAGTTACCTTCTCGAAAAGGCTCCGACATATGTTCACGTAGAGTGAATAAGTGAAGTAATTTTTCAGGTCTTCCAACCTGGCAACCACATCCTCAACTTTCTCGGTGTTATCAATGGCCATCTTGAATAGATTCACGAACCAAACAAGAGAATATTGGTACATGGGATCTATATTAGCCAAAACGGCTAGAAGAAAAAACAAACAAGTTTGTATGCAACAGAAATCCACATACTAATGAAACTGAATTCCTTTTATAATTTTCAAACCTGTAGTGAAAAACAATATAGATGAATACACAGCTATCGAAGTGTATTCCAATCGAGCGGCATCAATTGATTTTTCTGTAATTTCAGCTGCTCCCTGTTTCTCTTGAATTTCGTTTGCCAAAACTTTCGAAGAGCTCAAAATTTGCACGGCCGTCTCATCCTCGAGAATGTTACCCTCGGACGAAGACAATACACCCAGGATCTTATCTTCAATCTCTTTTAAGAGTCTGAAATCGAGACATTCCAGTCATAAATCTGACCATAACAAATCTTGATCTGAGAAACAATGTATTGCCTAACATTCGTACTTCTTATTCTCAGCTCCTTGGATGATCAGTTGATTTTTCTCCGCTTCGAGATCAGGTCTTTCCTTGGCCACGACGATACCCAGCAACTGATCTTGCAATCCGACCGGTGTTATCATGAAATTGATCAGAGTCACCTTTACGGCTATTTCCGGTAGGTAATGTGGGTTTCGCAATTTTGTCGTAATATAAAATCTGAACTCATGGTTGTATTCAACGACGGAATCGCCCAATTTCAGACAGAGAGCACCTCCCTGTTTGAAAACTTGTTTCTGCAACACGGGCTCCAAGACGGCGTCTATTTCCTCACCAATGTTTTCCAACAATACCTTAAAAATTAAATAAAAATAACTCTGAACAGGACCGGAAATTAAGTTAGTTTTACAGAAGAAAAAAATGTGATACATACGGGTTGTCCGAACTGTATCGCGTTCTCTAAAATTCTCACGTAATCAGAATTGGTCAGTCTTATCACTCCCAAACTGTTAGCCTTCTCCATGTTTTTAACCCATTTATTTGCTTGTCCTTGAGGGTCTATCATCAGGGGCCATCTTCTTGCGTTTCTGAAATGAACAATTTATGATTAAGGTAAATAAATAAAGGTACTTTCCAACTAGATTGAAAAGTGACGTCCTTAAAAAAATATTGCTTTCTAGCTGAATTGCAAAAAGCACTGAAGAACTGAATTACTTAATAATTATGCCATTGTCTATGGAGAAAAGATCACTTGGCAGGCCAAAAATAGTCCACTGTCGAATCACTACAGGATCACCCAATATGGTAGTTAATTGAAAGTCTTTCGAGCACTCTAAACCAAACCCGCTGCATGCCTTCACCCATTCAGCAAGTTGCTCTGATCGGAATTGCATGGTGAAGGGTCCCAGGTAAGCCACCACTCCAGACGCTACCAGAACATTACCTGAAAACAGAAACAATTTATTTCCAGGAAACCTCACTGCTACGTAATAAAACTATAAGAGTGGTAAGTAACTCGCCTGTTAACTTGTAGTAGGAGATACCCAACTCTTTGGCAGTTTGCTGCCACCTGGATTTTTCACCACCCAACCCTCCGATCAGTTCTTCGGCTCTCTGAAGTTTTTTCGCGCAGAGATCTGCTGCTCCCTGCAGCTGATTGAAATGATTTTGATTTTCGTGCAATTTTTCTTCGAGACGAGCCAACTTGGCTTGAATTTCACGCAACTGAGCTCTTTTTACTTCCAAAGCCGCCATGGCTTGTCCGTACTCGGCTTCGGCTTTGGCCAAAGCTTGCTTTTTGGGAGCGACAACCTTGGCCACTTTGTCGTATTTTGTGATGGCAATGACCCATTTACAAAGACCTTCGGCAGCAGTAGAAGCCGTCTTGATTTTTTCCGGATCAAAATTTTCATCGTTCAATATCCTCTTTTCCAGAGTCTGAATGATCCTGGGATCAATGTTATCTTTGTCGAAATTGATCAAACTGTCGAGAAATTTAATGTCCGCCAAAACTCTTTTCGACGGAGCCCAGTAATCTTCAATCATTTTTCCGGTACCTGCCGGATCCGGAACTCTGTCAGGTTTAACATTCTTAAGAACGCAAATTGCTTCCATGACAATTTTAACACCCTTAGGTGGCGTTTTCATAGACTTGACCACGGTGATATCAGCTGGAGTGAGGGTATTCAATGCCTCCAAAGCAGAATTAAGAATGGGCAAAGCTTCGGCCAAGTCGGCATCGCATTCACTTTTGATGGCTTGTGCTGCTGTTGCCTGAGTCATGGCCACTTCTTCGTCTGCTTTGACGAGAAGTTCGGCTTCACCGACGTCTTTGCTTTCGTTTTCGACCTGCTGCAAAACCTTTTGAACGCTTGAGGCAGCTTCGACCAGTTTCGGTTGCAACGCTTGCAAGTCGTTTTGCATTATTGAAACCTGGCTGGCGGCAAAATCCAATTTCTCCAATCCTACTTCGTACCTTCTTTTTGCTTTCAACACTTCATCTCGTTTTTTGCCCAATAACTGCTTAAAAGTACTAATTAGTTCCAGGTAAGACGTGGGAGTCACATATGTCTGACGTCTTAACCTCAAATAAAAGTCTTTTGACAATGCCTCAGTGGTACTGTGAAATATCTGACACATTTCAATGGCCACTTCTCTTTCTTTTTGAGTTAGGTCAATTTCTCCCAAGAACCTGGTGGCGACGGCTAGTAAAGCGTCTTGTGGCCACGGTTGAAACCAATCAATGGTGCAACAATTGACCAGAGCAGGAAATTTACGTATTCGATTTCTGAAGCCATCCCCAATTGGACTGAATGCCAGGACTATATGAAGCTGTTCCCGAACGATTTGTACAAACAAATTAAACAACGCCACAAGACTGCCATCCGTCTGCAATGATTTATCCTTGGCCCGATCTATCTGCCTCATTTTTTCGCATAAATCGGCTTTCTCGTCACTCTGGAAAATATTCGGAACTTCGCCGGAATTTAACAGATTATTAATATCCTCCACCATGGCTTCCTCTTTGATCTGAGAGTCAGAGAACAAAAACGTCACGTGAAGCTCGCTGGCGGACGCTTTCCTAAGTATATTCTTAAGATCTTCGAACCATTCGTAGCGACCGTACTGCCTACTCAGTTCGATTTGGAACAAATCGTACTCGGATATGTGGGACGCAAGGCGACATAGTGACTGCCTCCCTGAGCCTCCCACTCCAACCAGTAAGGCATGGGATCTCGGTTGCTTCAAAATACGACATATTCTCGATAAGTGCTCTATAGCGAATCTAAAGAGTACTAAATTCATCGGTTTCTTGGTCATATTGTTAAATTCGGCCAAGTAACCTTCTACGATTCCACGTAAGTGATCTAAATTAGTCACTTCAATGTAGTTCCTTGTGTCTGCCTTTAAGTTTGCAAAGTCACAATACATTAACTTTCTGAGATGGGTATCAGTTATCTGTAATAAAAGAATAAAAAATTAAGTTAGACATAACTGCTTCAAAGTTTTCAATTTGTAAGCGTAGAAAACATGCGTGAGCTTCCGAAACAAGATACTTGCCACTGTGTCATTTCCATCTGCCAAATGACTAAACATAACATCCAAATCTTCTAGTAAATTATCGTGGCAGATAGTGTGTAAGGTTTTGACCAACCAATCTCTGTCATTGTCATCAACTAGACGGTCACCGTAGACTCTAAGAACTTCATGGACCCAAAGTCTTTTCATCGCCGTCAAATCCTCCATTGCCTCCGGCACGGAAAGTAAAACTCCTTGTATAACTCTGGAGAAATCCCTAAGGTTGAAGAGGTAATGTGATTTGGCAGGTGTTGGCAACAAATTGGCCAAACTCAATTTGTAAATTTTTAATGTGGCTCCGACAATCTGATCGATGCACGGGTCAAATTCCTTACTGAACCCCCTGCAAAAGAAAATTTTGGTCATTTGCAAGGTTCTAAAAATCTTTGAAGGGCCCCAAGCCGAGTGCAGTGAAACGTCACTTTCCTAGTGTCCAAATGCCAGAGCATGATTTTGCTGAAAATCGTCACCATCACCGAATCATCGAACTCGTCAATACTTATCACGTTAAAATGTCTCGCAAATCTAGGAGTGACAGTATTTCCGCTTGAAGGAGGTCCCATGGCCGTCATCAAAACGATATCTATCAATTTCATAGGTATGACTTCTTTCCTGTCGTACCAAGTAAAATGATCTAACCACTGCCTCAATAATTCTATAGGTGGCTGTGCTCCGTATGTCTCCTTCATTGGCATAGAGACATCATCCACGAAAATAACACACTGTTTCCCTAACGGAGGTCCGAAAACTCCTGCAAATCATTACGACACCAGTTACATATATCGAAGTACTCTAATAAACCACTGTGTTAGCCAACAAAAAACTACTGAAATGTACCTTTCTTTCTCTTGTCCAATTTGCCCATAATTATGTCTTGCGTTTGATTTGCCGAGGTTTGCGCCGAAAAATTAATAAACAACGGCTTGTAGACCGCAGACGGTACTTTTTTCAGTAAAAAATCCTATTAAAAAAGTATTTTTCAATCAATCGTTAGTTTTCCCTTACCCTGACATGGGCATGGCAACCTTTAACTCAACAACCTTTACTTAGGGAAAATGATACTGACAGCGAGAGTAACAATGTGCAGAATATTGTTGGATAATATGAATTTACTCACTGTTATGTACACGGATTTCCCAGTACCTGTAGGACCCACGAACATTGAATGTTTGTTATGAGTCGTCAGGAGCATCATAATTGCAATGTTTCTGATCGTTTCAACGGTTGTAACGATAATTTGATTTACTGGAATATCTCGAGGTATGTTGGGAGCATTGACCAACTCTTCTGACCATAATTTCCATTTTCCTTTTCCCTAAAATTACGGTATTATTAAAATTGTGTGCTCTGTATAAATTGCTTAATGTAATTGCTTATTTTTGCAAATAAATACTTAATGTAAAGAGTTTTGCGCTTTTAAATGTGTATCCTATTTGATATTTACCTCTTTAATAAATCGGTAATCAAATACAGAACCTTCGGAAGGTATTGTATATATGTAATTTTTAGACGGTGGGGCCACATCCATGGGAAGGTCAAACATTTGTTTATAGTTCTCTGGAAAGCTTTTTTCCATTAATCCTCGGAATAATATACTGAATTTTTCGCGGCCTTTTGTATCTAAAGCTCCACCGAGGGACCAGATGCAGGAGAAGAAGAAAACACCCTGCAACGAGAGAATAAAAAATTGTCTGCAACGTGCTGACAAAATTCTATCACCATCGAAGGGCCAAACCTCAATTGTACCTCTAGTTGTGCTCGAGCGTCCAAATCCGAAACGGATTCCATATATTTTTCATCTCGGAAATCATCCAAATAACAATCGAACAAATTCATGCAAGACCTCGCGAGATTTGAGTCTGACGTGGGACCAATTTCTCGTACTCCACTCTTTCGAACAAACCACAACAGCGGATCGAGGAATCTTTTGTATGTCGCCTTTAGCATTTGCTTGTGAATTTCTTGAATGGACTGAGGTAGTGTGTTGATCCAAGATTGAAGCAGCGGCTCCCAGCCAAGAGTGCTGGGTTCCATGTAAATCATTCCACAACGTGATACGGTGGCAGGAGATGCAACCTCTAAATCCATGGGCTCGAACACCAAATTTGTAGTTGGAGCCAACTGAATAATCTCACCGGACATCAAACAAAGTTTCTTGTTGTCGTCCAAAACAGTGTTCATGTTCTCAATCCAAATTGCATCAA
The DNA here is from genome assembly GCA_037055365.1 of Polyplax serrata. NCBI lineage: Eukaryota > Metazoa > Arthropoda > Insecta > Psocodea > Polyplacidae > Polyplax > Polyplax serrata. The sequence goes on along the minus strand of JAWJWE010000038.1, from coordinate 7,309,713 downwards.
CGGGACCGTCAAATATCAACCATTTTCGATTCTCGTTAGTGGACTGTGCGAAAAATCTGTAGCTTACGGCCAGGATGCCGTCAGACCACTCATGAGACACAGGGTCGAACTGTCCGTACAACTGTCCCATGGTTATACTCTTTGGATTAATGACAATGATTTCGACTTTGTGTTCGCCCATTTGACCCTAAAATACAACTGTTATTGTAAGTTCCATTATAACTTATTAGTTAGACTTACATAGAAGTAATACCATTTAAAAATACTTACTCTTTTCTCAACTAACTCTAACCCATCGGCCAGCATTCTGTAAGCCGTCGTTTTACCACCGAATGGTAATCCGACAATCATAAAACCATGTCGGACTATCATCATTTCGTATATCTGTTGAACTTTCTCCAGGAAAGGTGGCGTACACTGAATATTTGCAGTATCGCAGGCATCAAAAACGGCCTGATTGAGATCTGTATAATCTGGTTCTGGTAGAACAATGCCGGGGAATAAATCAGAAGCGATACCCTGCAATTTGACAAAATAAAAATATTAGTTATTTTACGGGACCGTTGGATTAAAAAAACCGTGGTGAGTGTACCTGAAATAGTGGTAAATCGTGATTCAAGAATTTGGCAAGATTTACGTCTTTTATGGAACGTAACATCAGAATATCCTCACTTTCTTCTGGATATTTCAATTTGAGATTACCAGCAGCTGTCAGTACCGATTTGACAGCTCTCATTCCGTAATCGTAGTGACACTGAGACGAAAGCTGTTCCGAGCACAAACGATACGTGGCGACAATCTTCACGGCCAGAGGCCTGGCCTTTATAAATCCAAAGGAATACAGTACAATTTCGGAGATCAGAGCATAGTCAGGTACCATCATAGCCACAGATCTGAACAATGCTTTCAGATTGTCCGGTAACTCGGATCTGCCCGCGTAACCTGGATTCATTGTAATGAATACGGCGCAAGTTGGATCGAGTCTCAGTTCTGTGCCTTCAAATATAAGGGTCTTCAACCCTGCATTTACGGCTCTCTGAATAGTCAAAATTTGTTGAGCAACGACGGACAAAACCTCCAGATCAATTCTGTTGAACTCGTCGAAGCAAGACCAGGCACCACAAGATGCGAGCCCTTTGAAGAATTTACCCAGGGCGATGTAATCCAAACCATCGGAGCAGTTAAACACAACGCACTGTTTGGCGACTGCTTTGGCCAAATCTTTGGTTGTTTCCGTTTTGCCGGTACCTGCCGGGCCCTCAGGTGCTCCACCCAAGTGAAGATTCAGGGCTCCGAAAAGAGTTCGGTAACATCTGTCGGTCAGGGGAGTGATCACCAACCGAGGCGAATTACCCAGGTATTCGTACCCGTACATTAATGTTGAATTAATCATTCGAGTCGCCAGTTGTCCCTCCTAAAAAAAGGTAGTGCGTTGAATATGAATGTCAAATTTCAATTAAATTGACGTCAGGGGAAACGGAAACCACCTTACTTTCAAGTTCTCACCTCCCAATAGTATCGAAGCTGGCATAGCCATTTGAAATCATTTTCTTGCTCGACGTTTTGGGTAATTAATCCAGTTAGGACGTCTCGGGCGTGGACATCAATGACGACCAAAGCTCCGAGTGTTATACGATTTTGCAAACTCAACTTTCCTCGGACCAATTCTATAACCTTATCCAAATCGCGATTGCTCTCATCCAGGTACGCGGGTAATGAGTTTTCCCTTATGGCATTGTGAACGGCTGTGGTCCAGTATGTAGAAGAAACACAGAGAACGGTCTGACCAGGCCATATCAAAACCCATTCGTGTCTGCAAATTCAATTCCAATTGACTGTAATCCATAGAAAAATGTGAAAAGTACAACCAAGGGTGAGTGATGTACCTCAGTACCGTAGGGTAATGTTCAATAGCTGCTCCGACCATGAAATGAACACTCTTTATCATATCCTTTTCCAGTTCCAAAAGCCATTTCTCGACCTGACCTCTAGCCTGAACCGTGCTAATCACATCACATAACTTCACTTCTTCTCCTTCACTTGATCTCATCATTGTTACATCCATGTTTTCAGTAAACCTCAGCTTGGCAATTCCTTCGAAACATTTCTTCAGATGAGGCTGCACTCTAGGGAAAAATAATATTTCCGTGAATTTCTACACTACGTAATACAATATTCAATACGAAGGTCTTCAAGTACCTGGTCGGATCTTTTGTTTCTGAGAGAATTTCCAACAGTTCATCATTAGACAAAAAGAAAAACCGTGAAAAGTACAACCGTTTCTTCTCCAAATAGTCGTTGAGACCGCGTTGAATTAATTCCAGTAAAGCGTTGCATTTTTTCAAACGTTCGGACATTTTCTCAATTTCCACCACAACCAAAACCTTCGTATCTAACACGACCGTTTTCATTATGTCGCGCCAAGTCTAGAAAACAAGAAGAAATGTCTCTAATATTTGTTTGTGGAAGACTTAAAATTTTATACCCGAAATACTCACCTTATCGACAGCACTGAACCTCCTTCCTTCTTCCGGCATCTGCATTTGAATATCCGGCGAAGAGAAAATCGGTTCCAGATACATCCACGTTGCTTGTACTTTCAACCAGTCGTCTAGAATGTCTTGCAGCAACATGAGTTTCGATTCCCAGTTTCTTAATATCAAAGTCAACATTAAAGACAATTAACTTCTTCAATGAGAATGACTGCAAGGAGGTATTCCACTAAAAACTTACAGTATTTCTTGTTCGAAAGGTTTAATGTACGGCGAATTCTTCATCGTTTGAGCCTTAACAATATGATCATCCAATAGCAGTTGAATTTCATCAACGGACGACAAAATGAAAGTACCACTATCCCTACAATCGATTCAAACGAATGTTTAGGTCTTTGTACATTCATTTACAGCTTTATACTTCACACTAATCTTACTCACAGTGCGTATTTTAATTATCCCGAATAGAGAAAGCGTTTAATAAAACAAGCATTATATATATATTAAGCATGTACTTAAACCACAAAAAGTAATGAGGTAAATTCACGTACTTGTAAGGATTGCAGCCAAACTCCATTTCGGCCCATTCTTTTATCATTTTTTCCATTCCTTTCTCCAGGTTATTTTCCTTGGTCGCGGATTCGGAAATGGTTTCGAACCTGGGAATGAATTCATCCAGTCCCAAGTCTATGATCTTGGCCAACGACAGTGAATCGTCAGCTTTGAGTGGGAATCCAATTATTTCGGACACACGGTCCCAATGTCTGAGCTTCATTCCCGGATTTCCGAGGGTTTGAATTATCGGCAGGTAATTTCTAAATTCTTCAATCTTTTCTCGGACAGTCTGAGCCAGGTTTCTCGTGTCCGGCTGATCCGCAAACTGCTTCTCCAGTTTATAGACCATTCGGAACCATGCGCTCGAGTCTTGATCTATCTCCTCTGGGTCGAAAGTACCGATCCGACTGTTCATCCATAAATCGTACTTTGCGAGAAAGTCAGTCGCGCATTCGTATAATTTCTTGTAAGGACTTAATTTGTCGCTTATCTATTAAAATGTTTAAGCAATAATAAGTAATTTTGGTAGATAATGCAAAGCGCTCATCATTACATTGTCCAAAGATTCTTACTTGCTTCCTCAGCGGATAAACTGATTCTTCAAAATTGTAAGCTCTTTCCTCTGCATTGAACTGATCAATAATTTCGATCGATTTAGCAAGTCGCGAATCTAATGTGACTGCCTTTTTCAAATACTTGGGAAGCTCTTCAATGTCACCAAATGACTGAAACTCGTCCACTTGTTTGGTGTACGTTTCCAAATCTTCCTCGAATTTCTTTATGCGAACCTACAAAACCCAAACTCAATCAGTCGACGCATTTGTATGAATCTACAATTACTCCCAATATTCACGTCAACACTTTAAGAACCTTAAGAGATTCCTGAAATTCTACAACTTTTGTTTCCATCATTTTTCTGTGATCTTCAAAAACGCTCGGCATACGACCGTACCACTGAAATGTATTGCTGTTTGTTTTTAACTCAACAGTAGAAAAAGTTGTGTAGTCCGCCAAGAAGAGTATATACTTCATTATCTGAAAATAAAATAATTACAATGAAACATTGCTTATAAAACGAAACAAGTATTTTACATAAAAATTCGAGAACCAACTTCTCTTAAACGTTCCTCCATTTCGAAAACGACGGTCGTTTCCACTTTAAGAACGTAAGCAATGAGTTGAATTAATTCTTCCGTGTTTTCCGGCACCGTGAGTGCTTTCTCGGCTATGTGCTGATACTCGTCACCGACTCTTGAATAGAAATATATGTTACGAAACCAATATTTGGGGTGTGCCATTAGAATGTTGCATCGTATCTCACATAAATTACCGTACTCACTGCCTGCACAATGCCTGACTGTCGTTGGTCATTCTGTTCAAAACTTGATTTCGGAATGATTCTGCACTAGAAACTAATGAATCAATCAGGTCGTGTCGCAGTATTTCGTACATTCCCATTGTGACAGTGTGCTCTGTCATTAGAGGAATATTGCTTGCTATTTCATTATACATGACTACTTTTGAACAATACGCTGAAATGAAAGGAAAAATATTTTACTAATTTATCTTCTCATAATATTAATTAAAAACTAACATTGAAATATTATGTCAACGCTTGTAATGAAATGAATCTGTAAATAATACTATAATTTATACCCATCATCTAGAATTTTCAAAACAAAGTAAATTCTTACAGTCAAAATCATGTGGCTCTGCTAAAAATGCATCTATTTGATCTTGAGTATTTCCATTTATCAGATCAATGTATTCGTCAAAATCTTGAACCCTTAACTCGGGTCCGATGCGTTGCTCTTCCAGTGTGGCCAAAACCCTAATTTTATTAGCATCTATATATTCCTCATCTATGATTGGCTGTAAGAAATACAAATAGAAATCTACAGAGAATGCGAGATAAAGTTTATGGTAAAAATAAAACCCATAAATAGAAGGTACCTTCATTTCCTGAGCATTTTCCGCGTCGGGATTGAGTTTGCTTTCCAGCCGTTGCATGTTGTTCACGGCTAGAACCATCAATTCGTAAACGGCCAGTATGGCCGAGCGAAAGTTTTGAAACGAGGGCTCGAAAACAATCATTTTATTCCTTTGTGAAACTCCGATTTTCAAGCCAGGATTCTGGTACTGGACACAGAAAGAGAAACGGAACCGTTATTCATCTACAATAAAAAATACTCATTGCCTGTGCTCATTACTAAAACACTTACTTGGGACGTTGGATAAGCCTTAAGCAGCACAATCAATTACATATTATATTAGACGAAAATTTAAAACTAGCTTTTACCCCTGGGATGGGAATAATTTATCGAAAGTACTCACTCCAACGTCACAAATAAAGTTTGTGAAATCTCTTATTGAAACGATGCACAAGCTCTGAAGTTGAAAAGTCATCACTTCTGCCAGACAATCATAGAAATGTTTCAATTTCTTCGGGCGGTCCCCTGAGGGAACCAGTTTTTTCTTGTTTCCCTGAAATAAATAGAAGAAGTTCTCGTACAAGATGCAAATACAGAGGAGAAATAAGAAATAATCGCTCTTACCTGAAAAATTATATTCTGAATTGTAGGAATCCAAGTGTTGTTTAATACTTCTTTCGCATCTTCGATATGTCTATTTGTGAAATATTTGAAGGCGGGTAAGTCCAAGGCTTCATGAGCATCGGTCAGTTCTTTAACACGAACCAATCGCAAAGACCTGAACGTATGTACACCATAAAAGTATTATTTCATTTATCATCAAAATAAACTGCGTGGTAAAATATGGCCAGGACGGTCTGTGGTCCTACCGGTGGGGTGGGACCTACTTCTTCTTCTCACTCAGGAGCTTAGGAAAAAAATTGTTACTACTACAGTAACATAATAATCATAATAAACAAACACTTCTCCACCTCTGAGTAAAAGTTTTCTACCAGTTAAGCTCGAGGAATAGATTCCTTCAAAGAGATGACACTCTCTAGTAATCCTAATCTAAACAAAGTTCCAAGTCACGCTTCTTAACAAACGACCTACCGAACTATCTTTCTTACTAGTGACATAGCAATAGTTTCGGGAAAACAGCAACAACCACTTACAGGAATTGTCTGTGCCAGAGATCCAAAACTTGAGCTATACACGGATTTATCAAATGCAAATTTCCCTGCAACTTGGTTCTGGTAGGCTCGTAAATGGGTGTGAATCCCTTGCAGATTCTTTTCATTTCTCTCCTCTCCTCCGAATCGTATTCTACTATTCCCAATTCTAACAAAGCGGGATCCTGAAGAACAAAGTCGACGATGGATTTCTTAATGCAGAGTAAAAAATCATCTTTTAACTCGTCGATTAATTCGGTAAGAATATCCGTCCAATTACGTAGTTGAGATGGTATCAGTGCCATTATGTGATTGAGCCATTCTTGGTCGATGGATGCCACGTGAACCGTGTCCACTCCGTTATGTATATAATAATAATATCGAAGGATTTCCATGTCTTCGGCCGTTGGTATGGCATCAGGAGGAATCTTCACATCGGGTACCTCCTCCTTTTTTAAAATGAGCAAGAGCAACCGCTTTCGAAATTCCTCCCTCTTCTTTCGTAGCTCAGAATATGATTTCACCTGTAATGACATTAAAGCCGTGTATAGGGCCTGTCTCGTGTCAGGTACCCTCACGCGACAACCGGTACTTACATCCATGCCTTTGGATTTTTTACCACCCACACTTGACATTCCCTTCCGTGGCAGAGGTCTCTTGAAACTGCCTCCCGGACGTCGTATGAGTTCTTTCGGTAACGTAAACATATCATACTCCTCGGTTGTCGGACCTTTTCCCAGCTTCGGAACCATTCCCTCGCTGCATGCTTTCCTCTTGTCAAAGTCGCGTCCGGGATTTGTCATTTTTGGTAGATTTTCAATTAATTTGGGGCCAAGTGAAAACAACAACAGCTCCCATCGTACTTGACATATGGTCTGAATATAAACAATTTATGTCGCTATGGCAATTTTATTGATTCAAAGACTTGAGCTGAGTGATGTACTGAGGTAAACTTCTGAGATGTCTCTTGCTGATTAACAGACGCAACACTGAACTGAATAAATAAGTTGATAAGACCAACGACTCGAATATTTGCGTCCGATTGATGAACGGGGCTTGGCTAGAAATGAAAGCCATTCTGCCATGTAGGCACGGACAACTAGAACTGGTAACAAAAAGAGAACACACAAAGAAAAATACATAACTCCGCACAAGGTCTAATTTACTAATCAGATCAAAATACATAATAAAAGTGGCATTGAATAAATACAATACCTCTAAGACTGAAAGTCAGTTTTTTTGAGTTTTCACGTCACCATTGTCAGGTCATCTCGGAAGGTATGGTTAAGTTCCTGAAAAACAACAACATTCTGTAGAAGGATGGTGTGGTAGTCAATTGTAGCAGTGAATGAGGAAATAGAGTAAAGTAACAGACAGTTGAACCCTTTTCAGATTTTGGAAAATTCGACAAGAGACGTATATATTATTGTGACATATTGTATATTTTGCACTATATATTTTATTTTTTATTCATAATTTAATTTCCATTATTGCGTCCCATGTCATATACATAAACATTAAGTATAAAAAGCAATGACTAAAAAGATTGGGTTCATTGGGACAGTAAAGGTCTCAAATGGTAGAAAATAAGCACACATGGAAAAAGGTTTTTCTGGAAATCAAAGTAGTACCTTTAAGTATATCCTGTCGCTACATACCTATACCAAAAAGCCCTTACACTGGTTACTTATATATTGTCTATTATTTCACAAGGCATTCTGTTTTAGAATAATAAAGAACACCCAACAGTACATGCTCTAAATGTAAAAATGGAAAAATCAGGCAAGTCAAAAACCATGTTTGAAATAATGTAGAGATGTTACACCTGAATGTACATTCGACTGGGAATTACAAGGAATTTAGATTTATTTTAAATTATCCTTTGGCATTGTGTTACTGTGCAATAGTACATTTTTTTCATGTAATTGTAATTCATTGCAGCAGAGACATGTAATTAATTTTTTTATGAATTGACAGACACAACTAAAAAAAGTTCATCTCAAAAAGTTGCCATTCACTACTTGCACAATAGATTTTCTTGAAAGTCAGTCTCACAAATCAAGTATTATTTACTTGGGCTATGGAATTCTAAAATTCATTGCTCTGTTATACAGTAATTACAGAGATTTGTTTTATTAAGGAACAACACAATCTAATATAGATCAATCCAGAATTAATGCTTACACACCAATACAGTGTTTCAATATTATTTCAAATAATGTATGAGCTAATTACATGTATTGCAAAAGTTCTCATTAGAGCCAAACTCACTATTACTTGAAACAGAAAAATTCACACCTCACTTAGGTATCATGCATAAATAACCCAACATTCTTAGGCAACACTCAGGTAACTTTGGCTGTAATTTACTGAAACTTTTTGTTCAAATTTTTAAGACAATTAATTCTATTTTTTCCATACAAAATTGTTTCAAAGAAAACAGTTTACTTTTTGGCATATACCGCAAGGCCAGTTATATGTATTTAACTACTTGCACATACTTAGAGCACTTCTTCTTACCTAGCGATGGAGCGCTTTATTGGTAATATTTTTCCCCTCATACTTTTTATCGCAAATTTAGACGAGACTTTGTGAACGTTTTGAGTAATAAAGCAATTACACTAAATGGTAATTGTCACAAGTGTTACCGATGTATGGAACTCTGATAGACACATTTTGTGGGTCTCGACCGTGCGGTTTTAATTTTATAAACATATTTACGCGACAATTGAGAAAACTTCTGGTTGTGGCAACCTTAACTTGAGAGTAACATCTTCCTTACTTTCAAAAGAAAACCGTTTTGTAGGAACAAAATCAATGTATCATCTGCTGCCACGGCCACCATGCAACATAACCAACTACCAATAGCAGAATATTTGATAGGGACATAGGTATATTTACTTCTTGCATAGAATATGGGAGCGTTTCGGTTTTTTTATTCCAGTGCCCGAACACATGAAATGGCGAAAAATGCTTTGGCAGCTCTCAGGAAAAAAACCGGATATACATTTGCCAATTGCCGAAAAGCATTAGAAATGCACAATAACGACCCGGCTAAGGTTGGATATAATTGGTTGAATTCAATTGGACTTCTTATTGTTCAGAAGTAATGACTTTAGTACAATACTTTCAGGCTGAAGACTGGTTGAGAGAGCAAGCCAAAGCTCTGGGTTGGAATGCCGCAATGAAAGTACAAAGCAGGAGAGCAACTCAAGGTTTGATTGGAGTTGCAATTAATAACAAAAAAGTAGCTATGGTAGAACTGAATTGTGAGACAGATTTTGTGTCAAGAAATGAAAAATTTAAGGAAATGGTTGATTTGGTGACATCTGTTTGTTTGAAGTATCCTGTTCTGAACCCTGGAGAAGACACAAAAGAAGTTTGTAAACTGTAATGTTACTATTGGTTTCATTAATTGGATGTCACATAATTTTTTTCATAACAAAAAAGTTTTTTCTCTTTATTTAGGTGAATTTAAATGGTGAAGAATTGGCAAAACTGAAAATTGGAAATGAGACACTGGCAGACCACATGGCTGTCCTAATTTCTGGAATTGGAGAAAACATGCTGTTAAGAAGAGCCTATTGTTATGAGACTCAAAGGAATGATATTAATTTAGCAGTTTCTGTTCACCCACCATGCAGTAATTCATCAGTACTACATGGTATATCCACTTTGCCATTCATTTTGAATAAAGAGAAGTCTCTTATTTAATCTGGCTATTAATTTGTCTCAAATTTCAGGAAAATATGCAGCATTTATTGTTTATCAAAGAAATGCAAGCAATGGAGAAGATACAGATGGAGTCAGCAATGAAATTTGTAAACACATAATTGGTATGAATCCTACCAAAATAGGAGACTATGAAACCGATGAACCATGTAAAAATGCAAGTGAAGAACCTGCACTGATTCACCAAGAGTTTTTGTCAGATGAATCAAAAACTGTTGGTGATTTCTTAAAAGAATCTGGAATAAAACTTTTGACATTCCAGAGATTCGAATGTGGAGAAGAAGAAGCAAACAAAACCAGTAATGAGAGTAATGAAAAAGAAACAGAAGCCAAAACTTAAATAGTTTCTTAAGTTGTCCTCCATTCAATGGCTAAATTATGTAAGAACTTGCCTCCTGAAAGTTTGGATACCCCTAGTAAAAACAAATCAAAGATGTATATATGATTCATTGGAAATATACTACCCTAATTGTTGTGTATTTATTCTAATGTGTATTCTTCATTTTTTGTACAAAATGATATTCCACTTAATGTTGTGCTTCACATGCAACATTATTTATTGTTATATTTCTATAAAACATAAGAACACACATTTGTCAGTTGAATATACATAATTTTTTTTATCATAGTTTTACATATTACTTGCTATTCTTTAAGCCCTTAAGTAATCTTTTAATACTGCTTCTACGTTAGTAATTTTGCAGTGTATGCAACATTTAGATAAAATATATGATTCTTTGTACCCAATGTTTGGAAACCAAAAATCACTCAAAGTCTATTGTAAATTTTTTTTCCTTGGTACAAACAATTTAGTACATCTCCTTGTCACACCACTTGTCAACAAGTTGTGAATTGTGTTCGAGACATTTCATTAAAATATTAAGAGGTTCAAACAGAAATCGAGTCATCCTCACCCTGTCTCCGAGGCCTAACCACCTGGCACAAGGAAACCATAAATACCTAGAAATTACTATTTAAAATTATTAGTTAATAACAGTGTTGACATCGCAGAGCTGACACGTACGGAGTTGAGATATTTCACACAAGTCAACCCGTTCCTTTGGAAACTTAAAAAGGGCCTTATTTAATCCCGATCGATTGCTCCAATTGTGCAGAACAACAACAACAACAACAATTTGCACGACGTGAACCTAATTAAACATTTCTTTTCTTCGTCATATGTGGGTCACGCGAATTCAACAAAAACTCAAAGTTTATGTGTCAGATCATTTCAAATCGAGCTCGTTTTAAGGTCGTGCGCGTTCACACCAACCGTCGGTTATTATTTTTTTTCTTTTAACAAACCGCGCCATTCGTCAATTAAAATCCGAGCAAAATCCTGCGTCAGGTGGGGCTCCGACACCAAGTCGAAAAACACACGAAACGGAATGTGTGCAGGTGTGAGGCGGTTTTTTTTTATTATTTTTATTTTCGTTCATTTCTTACCAGGTACTCTCAGGAGTTGGAGCATTGATATCCGATTCATATCTCTCTCTTTCTCCCTCTAGTCGGCTGTCTGCGTCAGAGAGATCGACAGTAAGCTCCACTAAGTGCGAGGAGAGACAAGGACCCGATTCCACCGATAGCGAAGATAATACCCGGCATTGCAAATAATTTATGGATTTCATAACGCGATAAACCGGAGAGATAACCATTATTGCCCTATTCAGATATTAAATCAGGCTCATTTACGTTTTATGTAATCGTGAGGAAACTTGCCCGGATTCTCGAAACAATTGTCCGCGGTTCGATTCAGTCGAGTTCATCTTCGCCTTCACCAGGTAAAACTAATATTTTTATTTTCTTAATAATTCGAATCATTCGGGGGTGTGTATGTGTGTGTGTGTTCATGTCATCATGTCGGAGATTATGGTAAGCAACGTCCCCGGATAGGAAACCCTGCTTTCGAAATACGACACGGATTGAAGTTTCGATTCGACGGAAATGCCTTTTTTGGTAATTTACGTCATAAGTAGAAGGTAAATAGTTGATAAATATAATTCAGGGGCGTTGTTCAACGATACGACAGGGCAGATAGCTCGCCTAAAAAAATTAATCTTACCTACCTATGGTAATGGCTCGGGGACTGCTACTATATAGCATTTTTATAGGTTTTGTTAAGTGACTTGGTCAATAAGAAGGTGAGTATCCAAGTGAGTTGGTGGTAGCAGGAGTTACAAGTTGTGTCTTGAGGTGTTTTCATAAGGTTCGCCTAGTAAAGCCGGATTGTGTGAACCTTGACTCCATCCGGACGGAGAGTACGGTTGAAATGGTACTTGCACTAGGTCAATGTCTTTGAAATCTCTTAGGTGTAAGCATCACTCTTCTGCGCTAGCACCACCGCATCTAGCATGACTTTTTTCTAGGGCACGCTGAGGAAGAAATTTGCATGTGCGACTTTAACTTCTCCGTTGTGCAGAGCTAAGCAGACTGATTTGACCGATAAACGTGAGAATCATTCGTTTGACCCACTTTGGAAGTTATCGACCGAAACCAACCGGTAAATAGGTGTTCCTGAATATTTCGGCGGAGAAACGACACCCATGAGGAGGACCGCAACGCACAAGATGTCGTCGCAAAGACATCGAAGTTGTGTGTTACTTCCCTCAATGAGATTTAACCCGTACGGATCGTATATATCGTCACGAACTGGTCTGACCCGGTTTGTCTGACAGTGTAAGTGGCATGGACCTTAAAATACACATCCGTGGTCTACCTGTGCCGTGTACCCATCCGACCAAAGTACACAAATCCAAGCTTCTAACTCTGCTGCGGAGGTAATGGAACTCCTGAAGGTGGTTCGTCGGTTCTCCTCTAAACAATACCTTGCTTACAAAATTGCGTTACGGTACCCGTGTCACTGACATTAATTTAGATTTTATTGAAGTGAGTTTCGGTCGAAAGTAGAATGTTGTCATTCGTGTTCGTTAAAAGCCACAAGATAAAGAATGAAAGGCTTTCAATGCGGGTTTCGGGTTTCACATTGCCCATTGATAGTCACACCGGTGAACTCGGGAATGAGTTTGTTGACTTGGAAGTGACAAATTTGGGAAATTTCGTCAGAAAGGTAGGGAAATCCAGTCCGGTATTTATCGTATGGAATATTGTAATCGTCAAGTATTAAACAGCTACGACTATCAGTCATGAGTCAGCCCATTGTTATTCACTATTATTGTCTTTCTCCCAAATTAATTTCCATTTTTTTTTAATACCAAGTATTGTTCATCACAGTGACATACATCAAGGTCGTAAGCGAATGGCAGAAACAATCTAGGAAAGCACATTTTATTCGGGTAGTGGTGTACGAGAGAATCGAAACTTCCCAGAGCGTAAGTTCCTTAGAAAATAGTTAGTTGCCTCTGACTTGAACGTTACACCGACTGATGGTAGTGTAAGTCGAATAGTTTTTTTTTCACAACCTTGGAAACTAGCTGGGGACGAACGAGTTTATTACATATTGCGAAAACTAATAAAAATTAGTAGTTAACGAGTCAACCCGTCCACCGGTACACCGCATGGTATTACAAATAGTTTTGAAAAAAAAAATAATAAAATTGTTTTATTAGAAAACTATTGCGTAAAGTGGTAGCTAATTATGCAAAATTATATTTTCGTTCCACCGGTTGATTGGAAAACTACTTTGTGGTAATTTTAAATAGTTTCGTTTATTATTTTCCCAGTGGTATACTTCCAGTCCGGAATGGTACAATTACCCAATATATTTTTCGTGCTTCAACTGCACTACTTTCATTAGTTTCAGACATGGGTTTCGTTGATCCCGCCTTCAAAAACATAAAATTAGGTCAGACTGCCTTTTTAATATGGAGAATTGAAAACTTCGAAATAAAACCACTGCCGAACACCAAATATGGAAGCTTTCACGAAGGCGATTCCTACATTGTTTACTCTGCTGTTCCTGCACCTGGAAAATACGTCACCAAGGTAAGGTTACTGACACCTGTATGCTGTAACGCTACCACCCCAGTCCGGACCTGTGCTGTAATGTCGTCTTCCTTTTTATAGAATGTTCAACCGAGGTTAGAATATCATATACATTTCTGGATAGGTAGCACCACCACGACCGATGAATCCACTACGGCCGCCATAAAAACGGTGGAGTTAGATGAAGTATTGAATGGTATAGCTGTTCACCACCGCGAACTTCAGGGATACGAGTCAAACCGATTTAAGTCGTACTTTAAGAATGGAATTAGAATCCTGAAGGGAGGAGTCGCTTCAGGTGAGCATTACAGATTTAATAACAGAAAGTGTGGCAAGTCTTAACAGCTACCACACGGTAGTTGTATAGTTCGATTAAACGCTACGTTGGGAAAATAGATCACCAACACGTGCCATTGTATCCCAGTACCCCGATGCCATCATCTCAGTTTAATTTCCTCTATCAGGTCTCCATCATGTCACCGACACGTTCACTCCTCGACTCTTCAAGATCAAAGGAAAACGACGTCCGATAATGACGGAGCAACCGGCCATCTCCTGGCAGTATTTTAACTCCGGTGATGTCTTCATCTTGGAGTTGGGCGACAAAATATTCGTATGGGTTGGCAAAGACGCCAACATGATGGAGAAGTTCCAGGCTGGGAAGGTAGGACAAGAGCCGGTCTTTAGATTCTTGAAAAAAATTGCAGGACTCTTCCATTGTTCTACGCGACGGGTTTCAGGTGGCTGCCCAGATGAAGAATGAAAGGCCGGCACGAACGGTGGTGTTCGTCGACGAGTTGAAAGAAACCAAGTTGGGTGGAGACGACTTAGCCGACTTCGAACAACACTTGCCCTTGGCTGAGAGAGTAGTACGTTCGGCTGATGATGACATATCTGACGTGAAGAATGAGGTTAATGCAACCGAAGGAATCAAACTCTACAAATGTACAGATCATAGTGGAACGTTTCAAACGATTTTTGTGAAGGATGGACCCCTGAAACAGGCCGACCTGAATTCCCTGGTAATTCAACGAGTAAAACAAGCTGTGAAGAGAGTGAAGTGGTGATGGTCGCACTCATAGGTGATGTACCTTTGCAGGACACTTACATAATCGTCAACAATGCACACGGCATTTGGGTTTGGATAGGTAAAAAAGCATCGGAGGAAGAACGTTCAAATGGAATGAAGCAGGCGTACGAGTTCCTCAAGAAGGTCGTAAACTCGGAAAAGATGTGCGTGACGAGGGTTGTGGATGGTGGTGAGCCTGTCGAGTTTCAAATGCTTTTCGCAGACTGGAAAGATCCGAATGCTTCGGTTGGATTTGGTCCGCAGTCACCAGGTAAACCCCGCAGGACTGTACTTGTGCAGACACCGAGCATCCGTGAGAATGACTAAAGAATTTTTATATTCAGCGAAGAAAACTGTTAACATCGACTTCGATGCTGCCAAATTGCACGAGATTCCATCCCTCGCGGCCGACACCCAATTGGTCGACAACGGAAATGGCAAAACCCAGGTTTGGAGGTTGCACAACAACGAACTGGAGCCTGTGCCGGAGGATCACTTCGGTTTGTTCTTCTCCGGGGATTGCTACTTGATTCTGTACACGTACCATGTCAGAGGTAGAGAAAAGCATTTACTCTACTTCTGGCAGGTGAGCACCCGGGGTTTAGCACTGGTGGTCTAATTAACTGAAAACA
Source organism: Polyplax serrata (assembly GCA_037055365.1). NCBI lineage: Eukaryota > Metazoa > Arthropoda > Insecta > Psocodea > Polyplacidae > Polyplax > Polyplax serrata. The sequence goes on along the minus strand of JAWJWE010000038.1, from coordinate 7,294,209 downwards.
CGAAAAAAATCAGAGGTGTCATTTCAGGGAGCTCATTCTTCGGTGGACGAGCGTGGAGCCATCGCGTGGCATGCAGTGAAGAAGGACGAAGAGCTGAATGGTCTGGCCGTTCAGGTACGGGTTGTTCAATCTAAAGAAGACCCTCAGTTTCTCCTCATTTTTAAAGGGAAGATGATTGTCTTCAACGGAGGTTATGCGTCTTCTTTCGATGGTAAGTCGAGTGGTACTACGCCACGTGCATTGACATGGCTGATGCGGAAGTGTACAGTATTCGTACTTCAACAGGTCCAAACGGGAAGAACTCAGGTATTCCATCGAAATTCATGATACAGGTAAGAGGCGGTGAGGATCACTCGACCCGATCCGTTGAAGTTAAATTCAGTTCTTCGTCTCTCAACACGAACGACGTGTTCGTTCTGTGCGTCGACAAAAGAACTTACGTTTGGTGCGGAAAAGGTTCAACAGGTTCGTTCAGCTCTACAGACAAAATAAAGTAGCTGAACGCCAGTCTTAATGTGGGGTCGTGAACAATTCACAGGTGACGAGAGGGAAAGAGCAAAAGAAATCGCAAATCAGTGGTCGCCAGTGAAAGAGCACCAACTCCTTCTCGAAGGCCACGAAACCAACGAATTCTGGAAGATTTTGGGGGGCAAGGAGCCCTACGCGAGTGACGAAAGGCTGTCAAACCCTGAGATGGCGTATCCTGCCAGGTTGTTCCACTGCTCCAACGCGTCGGGATATTTTAAAGGTAAATCAGGCGAATTAGTGTCACCGCACAAAACATACTCCACCGCTACTGAGTTTTGGTTTTACATTCAGCCGAAGAAATCCTCGACTTCAGTCAATGTGACCTCGTTCCTAATGACGTAATGGTTTTGGATATCGGTCATGCGGTTTTCATCTGGGTTGGAAGAGGTGCTAACAAAACGGAGAGAGTCGAAGCACCGAAACTTGTCGAGAAATACCTAAAAACCGGTGAGTTTTAAAAAAAGATGTACGCCAAACAAAAATTAAGAATGGTACTCGTGACGTTCTTCTTTGGCAGACCCTCGAGGAAGAGATTTGGAATGTCCCATCGTGACCATTCAACAGGGTAGGGAACCCCCCAATTTCACCGGGTTTTTCGGTGCTTGGGACGACGATTTGTGGGATGTAAGTAAGACAAAAAGGAACGATGCTCATACTACGATAACATTAAAATACTCACGAAAATAAAATTTCGACGCAGAGTTCGCTGTACATGGAGTCAAGTTCAGATGTTCCTCAAGGTTTTTCCGACTTTCAACCCAAACCTACCGTCGAAGCAGTTAAGAACCGTGAAAATATGTCCATCTACCCGCTTAGTGAACTAGCAAACAAAACGGCTGCCGAACTTCCAGAGGACGTGGACGTCTCACGTAGAGAGGTAGGACTAATTTTCCGAAAGAAGAAAGAAGGTTCTCCTTTTCTCCTAAACAAAGTCCATTGTTTTTTTTTATTTTAGCTTCATTTGGGTGACGAAGAATTCGAATCGACTTTTGGAATGAACATAAATGAGTTCGAGGCTTTGCCGATGTGGAAGAGAAATAACATGAAAAAAGACGTGGGACTTTTTTAAGTCTGCTTGGAAGTGATCAAGGCACCATACGTTAACCGATTTTAATTTATTTTACGACGTAAAGACTAAAATTCGTAATAATCGCTGGGAACTTGTTTAGTGGGTTGCGACTAGTAAAACACGTAATAATACAGCTGGTATGAGTTATGTCTAGTCAATGGGATTGCCTCCGAGCAGGTAAGCAGGCCTGTAAATACATACAGGTAGAAATAGATAATTTTTTGTGTTGAATCATTTAGCTTCTATTAGTAGCATTTGTTATGTGCTACAGATAACTATATTAAAATTTTCCATTCGTATAATTTTATTTTTATATTAAATGTCTTTTTGCGTTAAATTTTCATGTTATTTGTTATAACGTTATTGCCCTGGAGTTTTCTCCAATTCTTCTAGTTCCTTGACAAATTGTTTAATTTTGTACCTGCTACTTTGATGGTATAAAGTGGAAGTACTGAGCTGCGTGTTAATCACATGTTCAATTGTATTGCTGTGATACGTCACAAGACTAACCACTGCACACTAGTCGCAGACCACACACTGTGTGTGTTTATTTAAAATTTCTAATTAGGTTCCATAAAATATTAGTATGCACACACTTACACAGTATTATTAAATGACGTGTGATGCGAGAAATTATTTTCTTTTTTCGTTGCTAAAGGTAGTTGAAAGTAGTTAAATAGTTAACAGGAAACAGAATATTAGATTTATTATAAGAGGATTGCTTTCACGTGTGACCACACAATAGTAAACCCATAGAATTATTAATTAATGGAGAATTTTAAACATCCGAACAGTATTGATTCATTATCCATGCTGGATTGCAGCAATAAAGCGTTTTATGTAACAAACGTAAAATGCCCACGTGTCCCATGGAATCAAACGACTCTCACGGGAGCACAAAAGAAAACCAAAAACTTAATTTTCCGTAAATTATTTACATATATTGATTTCCGAATTAAATAGTTTGCTTCGTTAACAATAAAACTGATTTAACAGAGTAATACTACAGGCTAATTAAAAAAAACCTAAGAATGAGCCGCATTCCTTTACAATTATACTCATACAAAACGGCCGGAGTGATGACCACTTATTAAAATTACATTGTTGAGTTTTGTAAATGAACACATTCGATTCGACGGTTGAGTAATCAAAATATTCGTTGTTTTACTGATTCGTTACAGCGCACGAGAAAAAAAACTTACAAAACGAAGGAGTAATAGTAATAGCCACAAAAGTGTTCGGCGCAAATAAAATATTCTTAAAAAAAAAATGAAGAAATAATAACAAAAGTGAAAAAGTTCGGACCGTAGCGACGACAGGCGTTCATACACACAGAAAACACAGACTTCACTCTCTCTCTCTCACATACACGAACATACAAACACATACTCACACAGTCAGACACGCAAATTACAACGCTGTGTATAACACGACGGTACGAACTTGGGGGTGTGTGTGTGTGTATGTGTGTGGGGGGCAGGCACGCATTTGTCAATTGCAGAACCCGAGACCTTACTAAGAATGTAGAACAAAACATTTTCCCCCCGGGTACAGAAGAAAAAAAAATTTACAAAACAATTTAATCACACAACTTCTACGAATAAACGAAAAGAAATTCAATAATCACATAATCAAACCAATAGAAATTTAAAATTCAGTTTTCGTACTCTCATTGGCGGGCGAAATGGACAAAGCAAATAATAAAAAATACAAAAAGAGTAGATCAATCAATCAATCAATCAATAAGTATTTTTTCATTTTTAAAACGTTTTAGTGGGAATGTAACCGAAGCGCAAAAATTATTAATTTTTTTGTTGTTTTTTATTTATTTAAAACTTAATAAAAGCAGCACGAAATTGTACAATATATGAGTTAGTATAACTTCGTTGGTAGCAGCGGTAGGACAGTAAACAAAAAAAAAAGAAGAAAACTCGCGAGGATGTTCCCTGTGTCTCGAAGCAAAATACCAGCGGATCATGTTACCGACGACAAATCAGTTCCCCCGCTGATTTTAATCCAACAGCGAAATTAATAACACCAGTACCGAAGAAGCCGAGAACCGATTTCTATGTTTAAAGCGCACACAACTGACCAAAAAAATGAGGGGTTTTTATTATCGACTGTTACGTGTGAGTAAATACGATGCGATAGTGGAAACCGATGAAAAAAGAAAACTTCCTCTTAATCCCAGCCCCGCAATTCATCAGTGAAGGCCGTGACACCCTTTCTAGGATTTCAGTACAAAAAGGTCGAAATCACAGGCATGTAAAAAAAAAAGATTATGACAAAAAAGTTATATAAAAATTAACTAAGGAGTAAAACACACCGGTCAACAATAAGCAAGCAATCGTGAGTCGTTAAGTCCTTTTTTTATTAAATAAAAAAAAGCATTTTTAAGTACTTTTCTTTTGAAAGCCTTTCACCGCGGTACGGGTACCTGTGAGCCTACATAAATGTAAACAAAAAAGACCCCTTGCTTGTAATCTGTTTGTAAAACTTCATTGTGACAATCTTACATATGAACTTTTCTTCCAGTGGAAAAAAAACCAAAGTGAAATCTCGTCAGATCGTCCGGGCTCACTCGACGGACCGTCTAGGACGATCTATGTACATAACATAATTTTTCCCTTACGAAAAAACGGAGAGGTATCCCATGCAGTCTTATCATTTACATTTTAAACCCTCAAATGCAATTTTCCGCATCCGCCGACAATAAATCTGATATTTTAAATTTAAAATCCGTAAAACAACGTTATAAAAATGTAGTAATAGTAATAGTAGTAGTACTAGTAGTAATAATATTGATAATAGTAGCAATGATAAACTTGAACGATTTGATGAATAACACAACTCAACTGCTAGAATAAGAGCACTTGTGAGGCAAGTTTCACACGGGGTAAATTTTCACCCATGGTACCTTGGGTCATTTTGAATTTGCCGATGAATTTGCGGGAAGAGTCGATGACTTTTGTTGTATGTTGTACGGCTTCATTGTCGATCTTGTGGACTCCCTGTGAACGAACAAAATGTTCAAACACCTACTTCACGGTAACACTTTAAGCACTTGTACTACACGACGGGTCGGAGTAAAATTCTTCCGTTTGAGTTAGCCATTCCTGTTGCTACTCACCTGGGAGAAACCTTTGATCCATCAATGCAATTATTGGCCTTGTAGCCACATTTCTGGATTTTTCTACTCAATCTTTGAACCCAAGCTTTCTGATCGTCAGAATTTTGAGCCAGCAACAATAAATCTTTGGCACTAGTTGGATCTAGGTGTAATTTACATGGTGCTATCGCATCTTCCTTCTTATCTAAATGTTCTTTATGCACTTTTATTCTACATCGCCTGCATTCGACGGCTGGAGGTGGTCGGAACATGTGCCACAACGGTTTCGGACACACCTCACAGGTTGTTGGCATGTGATAAGATATTTGAACGAATTCGTGCCCTTTTACCGTAGCCGTTCCGGGCTTGTCTTCACCTCTCAAAGTTGGTAAGTCTAATTGCTGAATTCCACCTTCTTCCGGTTTCCTGGCTTCTCCCTCTCCGGCATATAAAAGCTAAAAATGGATGACAAAACGTAAGACCTCTTTCACCAATGCAATTCACAGTGCTTTTAATTAACTTATACGTTTTACCTGAAATATCCTAGGAATATCTTTGGCATCAGCACGTATGACGTCACCTTGGGTGACCGGTCTGACATGAAATACTTTACTGTAAGAAACATAAAACGTTACTAACCATTATTGCCCCAAAATAATAAGTCCAGAACTAACAATGAAAGTTTGGAAGGGACATACCTTAGATCTAAAACTAAAACTGGATCTGTATTTTGCTTATCGGATTCCGAATTGTAAAAAATAATTTTTTTAGAGGACACAACAACATATTGTTTCCTCCAGCCGTGTCTCCTAATATTCTGTTTGTTTGGAACGGACAACCATCCCTCTAAACGCGACTCTATAAAAATCGTAGATTATTAGAAACATGAAAATAAAAAAAAAAACACCAAAAATATGAATTAAGAGAATTACCTTGACCGTAGCCATCTTCGGTTTCATTTTCAGCACCGCCCGAGCTAAGAGAAGCAGTTTCACTGCTGAGAAGTGCTAATCTAGACTGCAACTGTTCTATTTCTGAATCCTTTGAGTCAACTTCCATTTGCAATCTGACCTTCATCTGACTTTCATCAACGACCTGTGACTGCAATTCCTGGATCTCTTTCTGAAACTTAGCCGCCATTTGGCCATATTTTTCTCTTTCCTAAAACAAGAAACCGAGTTTATTATCATCCGCTAAATAATTACAATATTTCTTCCAATATCACGATACTCCACCTGAGTTAGTTCTTGTTGTAACTTTCTGCAGTCCCTTTCCTTCCTTCTTAGGTCGGCTGACGAGACTTTGATTTTAGGTTTTGCTCTCAAATTCATGTCTTTCCTATTCATTATCTCCGCTAATTTATTAACAGCTTGTTGTTTTAATACTACTTCTTGTTTTAGGACCCTGTTCAGACGTTCAACTTCTTCATCTTGGTTTGTTCGCTTCTTCATATCTTCTTGAACGTGACGTAACTGCCTGCCCATTTCTTCACGTTCTTTAGAAACCTGCTCCAGTTGTCTCTTCAGATCAGTTTCTCTTTCTTTGAGCTATACAACAACAGAATCATTAGATTCAAAAACCGAATAAATCGCTGGAAAATAAATTCAGGCCGGAAACTCACCATATTCAATGTCTGCTCCTTGCCTGCTTGATCCGTTCTATGCTTCACCAAAAGGTCTTTTAACTCCAATTCTTTCATAGTTTTTTCTTTTTCCAATTCGGCAACTGTTTCTTCAGCAACTGATCGAGCCAGTGCCTCACTGTCTGCTCGTGCCAGAGCCAATTGTAACTGATGGGTTAATGATCCTCTTTCCTCTTCAAGGTCTTGGACGTTCCTCTGCTTTTCTTCCAACTCTTCCTTAGTTTCTGCTGCTTGCATTTTATATAGGGTCTAAAAATGATTAAATTCGATTAAATATATCCAATCACAAACTAAACCAAAATACCATTTGAAAATTGAACAGTAACATACTGAGAAATGTTGTTCAGCCTCAAACTGATCTTGTAATTCTTTCATCTGCATATGATCCATTGATCTCTGTGCTTTCACTTTGTGCAATTCGTCTTCGACTGTTTTTTTATTCTGTCTCAAAAGAGTCACTTCACCGGTCAGTTGGGTTTCCCTGGCTTTTAACCCTGCTACTTCGGACTGCGTCAATCCCAGTTCTGTTGCTAGTGATATTTTTTTCTGCTGTTCCTGTTCCAAATTTGCTTGCAGAGCCTTAACCTTTTCAACCTCTTGTCTGTGTTCTCCCTCCAATTTTTGTAATCTCTGTTGTATCTGACGATAATCAACCGATAACATCGACATTTGCCTTTCCTTATCTTGTGAGTGAAGATCCGCTTTCTGTCGGGCACTTTTCTCCTCATTCAACTTGGCTTGAAGAGCTAAAATTATATACCGTAGATATTTCAATGAAAATAGAAAATTATAAATACCCATAGCCTTTGACTATTAATGAGAAAATATACGAACCTTTAACAGCTTCTAAGTTAGCCTCTTCTTTTGTTAACAATCTTGATCTTTCAGTTTCCTGATGAGCCTTAACTTCTTGATTGTAACGACTATGAGCGGCTTTTAATTCCAGTGTGACACTAGCAATTTCCTTTTCAAGCAATGATACCTTTTCCACAAGAAGCCTATTATCCTCCGAAAGTTTTTCCTCCTTTTCTCTACTCATATCTAAATCTATTAGTAACGTCTGCAGCTTGTTTTCTAATTCCTGGGTTAAGTCTGACGCTTGTGTTCTGGAAGACCGTTCCTGCGACAATTGACCCTGTAGAGTTGCAACTTCTTTTTGTAAGGCATCCCTCTGCGCTTGCAATCCAGTCAGCATTCCTTGAAGCTCCGACTGCAACTGTTCACTCGTCGCTTTCACCACGATCAATTCACTAACTAATTTCCTTTGTTTGGAAGCGTTTTCGCTTTCAGCTTTTAATTTCTCTTGCAATTCATTAATTTGTTTTTCTAGTAAGTTCATTTTATCATTCGTTTGCTGATTGTTATTCATTTCCCGCGTCCTTTTGTTTTGTTCGTCTTCCAACTTCTTTTTAGTTTCTGTTAAAAGGGCTTCTACTTTTCTCCTTATATCACTTTCGTTGTCGGCACGTCGTTGCGCTTCCTTTAAATTATGCTTAATCAGAGTTATAGATTTTTCTAATTGGCTAGTTTCTTCCGTAATTTCAGCCTCTCTAGCTTTCATGTTATCCAGTTGTGAAGACAATGACTGAATTTTAAACATCAATTCATCAACTTTCTTTCGTTCTTTCTCGAGATCGCTCTCCAACTGAGTTTTCTGCACGGAATTAGTTTTAGATAAACCCTGTTAAAAAGAATTAAATTTAAAATAATCATAACATCACACAAGTAAAACAGTCAGTTCAACTAAACAGATTAAAAAAATAAAACTCACTGTATCAACTGTGTCACCCAACGCAGATTTGTAGCCATTTTTCCCCCCAAGTAATTGGTAATCTCTGGAATAAGTAAAACCTATAAAGGGCAGATGATTTCCAGCAAAGGCTTTGGGAACTGAAAAACTTTCTTCAGGGCTGTCATCCTTTTCAACATCCTCAAAATTACTTGTGTCATCATCCCCAGATAATTCTGGCACAACTGGTGGAACAGTTTCTCTTAAGTTGTCAAAGTTCCATTGATCATTTTTAAAAAAAGGATGTGCTTTGATTTCATCCACACCACTTCTACCCAGTCTTTGTGTTCGTTCAGTAAGGAATCCATAAATCAAATTTTTAGCAGCCTTGCTGATTTCTATATCTTGAGGAAAACTCAAAGATTTCCTGTGATCCATAATTTTTGAGTATGTTTCTACGAGACTGTCTCCATAAAATGGTGTATCTCCCACTAACATTTCATATAAAACTACTCCCACAGACCACCAGTCACATTCTCTGCCATACAAGCCTTCTCCACCTTGTGATTCCAGAACTTCTGGAGAAATGTAATCTGGGGTACCAACAGCTGTGTCTGATCTTACCAGACCATCCTGTTAAAGAACATAAAAGCCGTTAAATTTCAATTGACACAAAAAATGTGACATTTAAACCAGAATCAAGGTGTTCAACTTACAGATCCCATCCTCATGCAAGTTCCAAAGTCAGCTAGTTTTAGATGACCATATTTATCTAATAACATATTGTCAGGTTTTACATCTCTATGCACAAAACCCAGGGAATGAATTGCATCCAAAGCTAAAACTACTTCTGCACAATAGAATTTTGCCCACTTTTCAGGAACATCATAGTTTGACATTAAGTTTACCAAATCACCCCCTGGCATGTAATCCATCACCATATATAAATACTGTGAATCTTGGAAGGCAAAATGAAGCTGTACTATCCATTCTGAGTTGGCATGTGCCATGATGTCTCTTTCTTCCCAAAAAAAAGCAGAATCTGACCTTTTTATCTAAAAAAATAACAGCATTTTAACAACTTGACTATTGATTTGAATTGTTCCTTAAAAATAATCTTGTGCAGGCAAAAATTCATACCATTTCAAATTTACTAAGTAACTTCATGGCATAAACTTTTTGTGTTGAATTATGACGGACCAACTGAACAACACCAAAGGAACCTCTTCCAATGACCTTAATTAAAGTGTAATCATCTGTTTTCATTCGCAGGTTACAAATGTCTCTTGCTAATTTATCATCTATAAAATACATATTTAAGTGAATTTAAATGTTCATTAACAGAATAATAAAAAAAATTAATTGCAATTGTAATTGTTTAATATAAAAGTAAATCAAGCTTCTTTGATATAAAACCATATTTTCATTTAATTATTCATTTATTCCCACTGAATGTGGTTTTTAAGGCCATCATCATCAATAATAAATATTCAAAGCATGTGATATACTGTTAATTGTTTTTCAAAGCAAGTGTTTTTATTTGTTGGTTTCAACTTACATCTATTGGTATATGCTTCAACATTTTTCATCCTTTTAACGCAAGGATGGTCACAGTCAGATACTAAGGCTTGAACGGTGTCCAAAAGAGAATCTATGCTGGCTACACTTCTGGGATCTTGAATCTTATCTTCCAATTCTTGCAACCGTTTCCTGCGGTCATCATCCTTTATCTTCTCCATTTTTGAAACTCAATGCTTAAAATAAGACAGCAGAAGATTTATTAATTTACTCTACGAGGCAATGCTACAAAAAAGCATAATTTGTGTGGGTCCACAAATCGAGATTTCTTGATAAAAAAATGATCCTTAGAGTAAAACGGAATCGAATCAGTAGAGTTGCCACTTTGACCACACCTAATTTAGGGTTCTTGACAAACCGAATCTCTACCGAATTTAATAGTAATTGGGAGAATCGTTTTCTGGGCGAGACATTTTAGGCTAACAACCGTGTGGTCTCGGATATAACAATACAGCCTCGAAGAAAACTTGACATTTATGTACCTTTACGCAAGCTATCAAGGTCCAAATTCTGCTACGAAAAGAATGCACATGAAATAGTTTACAATGAAAGTTTTCACTGATATTTCACATATCCCGGATGTTTGGAATATTTAATGTCATTAAAAAGCATAATGACAAATATCTATTAGTTTCTAAAACGTAAAATCATGTTAATATGTAAAAATGTACACTAAATACTCTTAACCGCTTCAACATGGCTGAAAGATTTTCGTGATAGCCAACATCGACGGAGTAAAAAGTTTTTGGACAGCAGCAAATTTGCTTGCTTCGTGCCAGGTTGCTCTGAACAGCTACAAAACGTTTCGTCTCAGGTCTTCAATAAGATTTCATAATGCAACTCGGCATTTTATAAGCCGCAAATAATTATCGATAGTATTAAGTGAGATACAATAAAATATAAATCGAAGCCGCATTTAAATTGTGTTCACCGTAAAGTAGGGCCACATCGTGTTTAGAATTTTTGAAATGGCATCTCAGTTTTTTAATAGAATAGGTCAACTTGGGTTAACAGTTGCACTCGCCGGAGGAGTTTTGAATTCTGCTCTATACAACGGTACGTACACATGGTATCTGATAAAAACACGGCTCCACGTTTGATTTCGGTCGAGATACACTGTTTTAAATAAGTCAGTTCAAACGGTACATGCTACGCGAACCGGAATGACTATCACTATCGAAGTGGCGTGTTGTTCAACATTATCATGGCGTAGGCCTGTTGCATTTTAAGAATTTTTTTTTTTCTGAATTAAATATTTTCTTTCAGTCGACGGAGGCCACAGAGCGGTCATTTTCGACCGATTTGTCGGTGTCAAAAATGAAGTTATTGGTGAAGGAACTCATTTTTTCATTCCTTGGGTTCAGAAACCCATAATATTTGATACAAGGTGTAGACCAAGAAATGTTCCAGTCATAACTGGAAGCAAAGGTGAAACTCATTTTTTATTTTGTGTCTTATGTACAGAGACTCTGCAAAGATAACACTTCACAGCTCAAATTTTTTGTTTCAGATTTGCAAAACGTTAATATAACTCTTCGTATTTTGTTCAGACCACAACCAGAACAATTGCCTAGAATATACACCATTCTTGGAGTAGATTATGATGAAAGAGTTTTACCCTCAATTACAACAGAAGTGCTTAAAGCTGTAGTTGCACAATTTGATGCTGGCGAACTAATCACACAGAGAGAAGTAGTTTCACAGAAAGTCAGTGAAGAATTGACTGACAGGGCCAGCCAGTTTGGTGTTATTTTAGATGATATCTCCATTACACATTTAACATTTGGAAAAGAATTCACACAGGCAGTCGAATTGAAACAAGTAGCTCAACAAGAAGCAGAGAAAGCTAGATTTTTGGTAGAAAAAGCTGAGCAAAACAAAAAAGCAACAGTCATTTCTGCAGAAGGTGATGCCCAAGCTGCTATTCTATTGGCCAAATCTTTTGGTGAAGCTGGAGAAGGTCTGGTTGAACTGAGACGAATTGAAGCGGCAGAAGACATAGCTTACCAATTGTCAAAGTCTCGGCAAGTGTCCTACCTTCCTGCAGGGCAGAATGTCTTCTTGAATTTACCAGCGGCATCTTAAACAGTTTATGTCTTGTTTTGACTGCTTCTTAGCATTAAATAGATTTAATAGTTATATTAAAAAAAATTGAACTATTTGTTTTTTACTATTTTGTTGTTCAATTAACTTTCAGTTGTCTAGTGTTTGTCCTTAATTTCTGTATTTTATTCAAAGAAAAGGATTAAATCTTTTACAACATGTATAATTAAGGAACTACCATTACTTTGATTACAATTTTTTTCATTATTACTTAGAGTAGTTGTATTCCTACTTAATGAACTACATTTCCATCTGCTTGGGTGTTACTTAAGTGTAGTGACATGGTTGAAGAATTACAGAAATCTCATTCACTTAAGATTCCAACAATAATTGGTAATTAAGTTATTGTGTTGAAGCAATTCATAAATTCACATTCCAGTGCAGAATAGAAAGAAAAAATTAATGAAAGAAGTACTTGGTGTTGTCATTCATTTAATGGGCTCAAGTTTTGAATGTTCTAATTACTTCAAATCTGAACCACTACATCCTTCAATATTTGCGACATGGACTTCACGGTGGTCGTAGTCCTGTCTTGCTCCCGATTTTTAGTTCTAATGAATGTGATACTTCTATTTAAAATTATCCACAAACTAGTATTTATACAAAGTTTCAACTTCAAGTGAAGACTATTTTCGAAAGTCTTAATTATTCTCACAATGTAAATGTAATACCACCCATGGCAAATATTTTTGGTTGTTCCTTAAAATGGATTAAGTACAGTCAAATGCTAGTTTATCGTCCTGTACAATATATAATATAAATTACGTAATTATTGCATCATTCACTTGGTGGAAACGCGTGACCCGCCACTTCCAGGAACCGTAAATTTTAACGTTTCCGTCGTTGCACCGGTTAATAATTCGGTTCTTTTAATGTTGGGGAATAGGAAAGGGACCAAGTCTATTTCATAATCTCCGTCAATGGGTTCAATTTTCCACAAAAAATCGTAGTTTCCTTTTGTTTTTTCGTTAAATGTCTCGTTTGGGACCGTCGTGCTGCATCTGGTGGCCGAATGGTCTACTAAAACACGTGCCGTCAAATCGATTGATTCCGACGAGAGCGTGTATATTTTTCCGCGAATCGAATTCCTTCGTCGAAGAAAACAATTGCTTGCTGAAATTCAGTAATTTTTGGTTGCTTGCAATTTCGTCTCCAATTTATGAGAAGGCGAACAAATAAAAAAATGCAAACGAAAAGCTTTTCGGAGAATGATTGAAAAAAAAGAGGGAGAGCGGCGGCGAAAGGAACAGCCGAAACGTTCTCGAGTGAGCCCCGCCTGTGTTTCGACAGTAGGAAAGTGAGTCTTTCAAACCTTTCGTCCGACCAACGTCTGCGCACAATAAGATTCTTTACAATCAGTAGCGCGTCGTTCTGATCGTCGTACGGGGTGTGCATAGCATTTCATTTGTGTATTCGGTTAAAATTCACTCCATTTTTGGAACAAAAAGAATAAACGTAGGTAGTTTGCAGGTATTAAAGTGTTCTGTCAAACCTTCGGGACCTTTCCCGCAGACATTGAATCCCCGTCTCTCTATAATTGTCCAAAAATGAGACAAATTTCACTCAAAAGGGCGAACATAAAAGTCTACGGGAGTAGAAAACGAAATTTTGTAAACCAAATGGCCGCTCGCGCCCGGTCAATATTGCCGCCTAAAAACGGTTTCTTTCCTGAATTTTTCCTGCTTGCAGAGTTAATGGCCTCCTGGTTTTCGGTTTTACAAGAACCGCGATTGTGCGATATTTACTCGTAGCTGTCCACGGTGAGGAGTTCGTACCCGCTCTGTTGTTTGGGAATTTGTTATTGATTTTACGAGCTCAATCCGATCTGCACCACCATATTTGCGTGAACTTATTCGGGATATTTTTTTCACTAATATTTGTTCAAATCTCTTTGATCTGTCGAAAATACCGAATTGGACATTGTTGCCTGTCAATTGTTTGGAAATTTCGAGAACATCCGGTATGAATGATGGATAATCTGTAATTTACCCGGTCCAAGTGACATTTGACAGGTCGCCCTGTTCACCCCCCAAAAGTTTCCCATTGAAAGAAAAGTTTGAGGAATATAATTTCAATAACAATTATGTTGACCTCTTGTTTCATTTGTGCTTCATCTATAAATTAACATACATTGACATGCTCAAAAGCATTTCAATTTATGAAAAATTGAGGATTTGAAGTTACCATCATTTGTCAGAGAAGTTTCCATGTCTGTGGGTCTGGTTTTTTGGTCACCACCTCCTGAATGATAGTTTTTTAGCTAGTGTTTAATTGGCAGACAGTATTTGAAGTACCTAAGAAGTGAAATACAGACTGATGTGTATCAAAAGTTACTTAAACTCAAATTTAACTGTTTAACTATAAATTTTTGATTGACTGACAGTGGGACTCAAAGGAAAATTAAACACATTTATCTGTACAATTTTACCTCACTAAAAACAATTGTCATCTTTTGAATTTTTGTACAAAATGGAATGTACAAAGAGGATATTTGTTGACACACAAAACTAGTCAGTAATGAATGAATAAATCTGTCAGAAATTATTACTACATTGTTGCGCTCAACACAAAACTTGGGTTCCCTGTTTGGTTTCTTCAACTTTTCCTGACTGGTACCAGGTGTTTGATGTTATCCTCTGTAAACAAATGTCCCTGTTTCTAAACAGTCAGAAGCAGTAATTTAGAGGGGAGGAGTGGAACGAGTAAGAAACATATTCTTCCTTGACTGATTTGTAATGATTGCAGTAAGATAATTAAAGTCTGTATATAAATAATGTGCTACCTGGGAAGAAGTCTAGAAATCAACATAATAATATTTTGAGTTGTTGTAAACAATTCTTTACCTGCCACAAATTTTGCATTTTTATAGTGCTGGTGTTTATTTATTATATATTTTTGGTGGTGTTTATTTAATTGTTGCATTGAGCCATGTTGTAGTTCTATGTAGGAAAATTGCAGCAATTATTTTCTTGGTAATTAATTTGAATTTGTTCCCATCAGGAGAATATTAATGTCTGGAATTGCCCTTTTTTTCTGTTTCAGTTGGAAATGATTTGAAGAAAGCACTACTAAGTCGTGCAAGTTGTAGCTTCCGGGAGGTGAGCGTGATGACGACTTGGACAGTATGGTTTACAGCGGTACTCGCCGCATTTGCTTCTATCACGCAAGGAATATTCGGAACTGGATTGCACATACGAAGGAACATAGCAGTTTTACCCCATGACACCTATCCGGGTTTCAGTATTAAGAAATACGATGCTGGAGATTTAATAAATTTCCGGATGCTGGAAACCGGATTCAGTCAGTTCTTCACCGTGTTGGATAATGGAATGGTCATGACAACTTCAGATATATCGCCTTTAGTCAATCGAGCAGTCAATCTGGTCGTTTTGGAGGAGATGCCAAATAAAACAGCCACTCATTCGCTTCACCTTTACGTCCTGGACCGCGAAGACATGCTCTCCTTCAGGGAAGAGCTCTACGAGGGTGAAATCCTTGAAAACTCTCCGTCGGGCACCTTGGTCTCTCGTCTTCCACGGATACAAGCTTATGGAGGCGGTACCGGTGGCGTAAAGTATTCACTCGTTGAGGGAAACGATGATGGTGCATTTCGTTTGAAACCTGAAAAATACAACGCAACATATTCTGGAGTCAGACTAGTCACGAACTTTGCCCTCGATCGCGAAAAGGAAGCTCAAAGATTGCTAACTGTACAGGCCATGGACGGAAGAGGAATCGACAAGGCGTATACAAAAGTCAAAGTCAACATTTTGGACGAGAACGACAACAGTCCGGTTTTTAAGCAACAAGTGTACGGGTTTACCTTAGGTGGAAATGGTGGTAATAATTTAATAAATAGCACATGGAGGAAGTTTAAGGTAATAGGAAAAGTCTCTGCCACCGATGCTGACGGTGACAAAGTCGCGTTTCGTCTGTTGACGCCGAGCAACGTCGTCGTTCTGGTACCCCAAACCGGTGAAATCCTCTTAACGGGTGATCCATCAGTGAATCCCGGTGAGTTAAGGGATCTTGAATTACGAGTGGAAGCTCACGATGTGAGGATCCCCAGTCGGATATCAGAGGTACCCGCCAGAATATGGCTGCGGTACAATGCTTCGTACAACGACAACAACATGGAGTCGAATGAAATCAAGCACAGGGAGAAGCGTAGGGTAACGAGGGCAGTTCGTCCGACCAAAAGGATCGAATTTACCGAAGCTGATGGAGAAACAGAGGGTCGAATTGTGTTTCAATTGGAAAAGGAAACGGAAAGAGAAACGTTCAAAATCCGGGACGAGAATGCCTGGGTGACAGTTGAACCGAATGGATCGGTCAGAGTTAAGAAGAAGTGGGACTATGAGGAATTGGGCCCGGAAAAAACCATCGACTTTTGGGTTACGATCACCAACAATGGAAACGGAGGTGAGTGAAACAATAATCCACAATATTTACCGAACTACAGATTTGCTACTAGTTGTATAACCCTGTACGGGAACTAATACAGGTGATGATGTGCTGAGATATGTTTTTTAACGGTATCGTGTGTCAGTGCAAGTCAGAAGAGTCAGGTACGGCCGTAAAGAATTACAGTATTAACATCTTAGATGAATAATAAAAGGCCAGTAATGATGGGAGGCGAGTTGTTACTCAGTTCCAAGGCAGAGAGAGAGAGAGAGAGAGAGACATAGTAGACATTTTTGTTGTGTTTGTATCGATGTAAGGAATTCTTGTATTTATGGTTCCATGTAATGTGGCATTTCGTTAATAATAATGATTTGAACGAATGAATTTAAGAATGTGCCCTTGGGAGTAGAGCAGTAGATTTCATCAGATATTCCGGTTAAGTAGGGATTTACAGTATCAGGGATTAATCTTTCACGCCTACATTCATGATTTTACTCAATCAGGAATTTTGAGGTATACTTACAGGACAACAAATCTGGTGAATTTTAATTGGATTTGTTTGTGTCGCTCCGGGACCACGTCTCTCTAAATAATTGAATAATTGTATCAAGTTCTACAGTAAAGATGGTGGGTAATTTAACTTATTTATAAGTAAATTTATTAATCATTATCCCGCGACGATTGGCCAAGTTAACACGTTCTATTAAATAATTAATCGTATTCTTATAGGCGTACCCTTATTGTGTTCCCTCTTGTCTTACAACTACGTTTGTTAGACCGTCGGTTTAAAGTTCTGAGGTGTGGTATAAACAACCCTACTTAACAGAATTGTCTTCAGTTATTTGGTTATATAAATTAAGATAGGGTGCGTTTTTTTCGTTTCTTCGTACATATTAATTTGTAAATTTTGAACGCGTAAATAGCGATATAAAAACAAGGGGTTCAAAAACCTCACAAGAAGATAGATATGTTGTAAAAAGATTTACAACTTTACATCATTTGTGCGCCTGTTGTCAGCCTCATTTTGTTTTCTATGCTCGGATTCCCTTCTATTCTTTTTTGTGGACCTTTCTGGTTCAATGAATCAAAGACCCGATTTTATTTTTGAACCCCTACAGATGGTTTATTCTCCATGCATGCCAGCATTGGCTTTGACACCTGAAAAAAGAAGTGATTGTTGGGTATCGGTGGGAAATCGGGATATACCAAAAAATGGTCTTTGAGGACTTAATCTTTCTAAAATGTCTTTATTCAAGGTTAATTTTTTTGTCCTCCACATTGTCAGTTTTCTTCTTCGGTAACTACCATCAAGAGCAGTCCGTTTAACTCGAGAGGTTCGAAGCCCACTAACAAGTTCTTTGGCTTATGCATCTTCTTGCATGTAAAGTTTTTCTAATCTAAACTCTGGAGAGAAGTAAAAACTTTTCGTCATTTGGAGTGCTCTCTCTCTCTCTCTCTCTCTCTCTCTCTCTCTACGTTTTAAAATCTTCATTTAAATTGGAATACAATTCATTTTTACTCGGTGTTAACTTTTCCAGAAGTAACGGTACCCGTTTCTACAATTCATCTTTGACTTTTGCTGGTGAAATTGCTCGTAAAAACAAATGCAAGGGGCAGTTTTTAGGTTGAGGATTTTAATTAGAGTTAAACACATTAATTTATAATTGTTACCGGAAATGAACCGTTTCAGCATCACGGTAGGAGTGGAATTAATAGAATAAAAGTTATTGAAATAACGTTTTCGACCGGTGCTGAAGTCGTCAAACGTCATAAGTTTTCATTACCTGAATTCAATGATGAAATAATTCATCTTTGCGATAATTACTTTAATGTGCAATTGTAAATTGAGTAAATTACATGGGTTTATCATAATGAATGAATACTTCCTGCACTTCAAAATGCGATTGAAATTAGTCTCTTGAGGTATACTTAATCCGTCCCGTGATAACTTTGATGAATTTTTTGGTCAAATTTTAAAGGCTTAAAACTAATTTGCTACCGGGAACAAGGTAATTAAATTGAACGTTAATGTTAGAAAATTTTCGAAGTGGAAATTCTATCGACTCCGATTCAATTCTGTCAATGAACGACCTGAAATTTGAAGTATAGGTACCTTCCAGGTGTTTGAAAAAAATAACATTTTGAATTCAGGTATGTTTTCGTACTACCACCTAATTACTGTGTACTTTACAAGTACTTAAAGTTGTGTTTTTTTGATTGCACAATAATCACAGGGTAAACACGTGTCAGGTTCCGTATGGGGTTTCAATCATCTAGTTGAGAACGACGTTAAGGTGTAATGAAGCATAAAGTATACAAAGAAGTGTTAATGAAATTGCGCGCCATGATTCTTACGTTCGATGCTTAACAATGTATGAGTTTCGTAATACAGGGGAGGCAAGAAGCCGAATAAATACGTTTACGGTTAGCATCATGTCTTGATTTGACTGTAGTGAGCGATTTAATTTTTTTTAAAATCAAACGAAAGATAACTATCTGTAGTTTACGTGCAGAGTGGGGAAATTATATGCACAAATCACTGTGCTATTCTGTACACTTTGAATACTTAAGGAAGTATATGTTTTTACATGCCAGAAAATAATACAAATAAATCAGACAATTATTTACCAAGCACGCTTAGTGATGTATCACAAGATTTTGAAGTAATTACCTCTGTGGACTTATGTATTTTGCTCAGATGTTGTTTTGCTTTTTGGAGTTTAACCAGTTAAGCAGTTTTTGTTTTATTGGTGGTTTTACATTCATTGATTCGACTGCACAGAATTCTAGTTTGAAAAAACAAGCTTCTCATCTTGTAGAAAGAAAAGTTGTTTTCATTAACTTGATAATTTCGAATGCTCAAGTGAGATCGTTTTGTGCGAGTGGATTGAATACTTTAATTACAGTCCTTCAAAGAGGTTCAGTATCCCAAAATGATTTCCTTATACAAAATAAACGACCGAGTGCTCAGGTGCCTTCGAACATTAAGACACAGTCTCCCTTAATTGACGATTTTCAATGCATTGTTTTATTACGGTTAATTCGTTTAGAATTTTCTTAAAATGTCGTGGTGAAATAATTAGGCACGGCCATATATGTCGGAGAATTAAATAAGAAGTATATGCCGTTCAAAATGCACGACTACCTGTCTGTACAACTGTCGTGGTCTGGAGAGAGAAAAGTAATTTAATTAACTTCGGCTTCTGAATTAATGCTGGACAGAAAGTCAATTCCAAATTGTAATTGTAGATGTACGCAAATACTTTTGTAACGGGTCATCCGACAAGTGTCGAAAATTTTATGAATGGAGAGATTCTGCCCTGAACTCTACTCATCTTTTTTTTCGTCTACCTTCGTTCTATTTGTTAAGGTTCTTTGAAAGTCACGATAAGTAGTATTGGTCTTACTAAACTTGGTTGTTTCTTAAGACTCCGGCACACATGTATAAACTAACCTTTTTTTTTGGTTTTTGTACGTCTTAGTTTTCTTGTTTAGGGGAGAGAGGAGGTAGAAAATGTTTCGTAAAAACCGTTCGTACTATTGTGCTGTTTTGAGAAGATCCTTTATTGTGTCTAATGTACTGAGAAAACTTTTGTTCCACTCAATGGAATTCCGGTTTATTGTATGGAATCGATATTATTATGTAATCGGATTTGCGTTACGAAATTTGAGACGTTTTAATGGGTGGTCCCTGTAATTAAAGGTGGTTGATAAGCATGTGACGGAGTTCTTAAAAATTCAATTATACCTTTAAGGTGGTTTAACTTGAACCCACAACCGCAATGGTGGCATCTTTGAACACACTGTTGAGTCCCGTAGAGCTTCGGAAAATGTCTAAAATTAGTATTCATTATTAGTTCATTTACATATATCATTAAAATTGTTTAAAAAAAATTTGGAGGAATCCTGAGAGTGTGAGAACAAATTAAGGAGGATTGTTTTATTGTGTAACATGAAATAGTACCTAGTATTATTCATTACAGTAAGCATTATCCGTTTTGTTTGTACGAACACATATACTAGACTTTGTGGTCACTCCCCAAAAGTTACTCCTCAACAATAATCTTTTTATTTAGGTTTGGTACGGTGGTTTGTTAACTTTATATAACATTTTTACATCAGAAGAGCTCGCACGTGTGAACCCTAATAAAAAATAGATTTATTCTGTCAGCATTTGATACTGTTGCTACACGCGAATCTTGAATAATTGTGTGAAACGGAGGGAAGTACATCAGAAAAAAGCTGTTCCGTGTTATTTTCCATCGGATTTAATTTACGTGTTAATGCAATATTACCGAGAACGCCATCAGAATTTTTAATAAGGTTCCGAATAAGGAAAACATTAAGAGAATTGATATATAGTTTCATCTTCCGTTTCTGTTTGCACCGCGTTCATTCTGAAACGCATTCATTAAAGTGCTTTTGCTGTTTTCGCTACTGAATTTTTCAGTTTTTGTTATTAGTAATAGAGTATAGCTAATAGTAATATTGTTCTTAAGAGATTGGAATGATTAAACGTGGCGTGATGTAAGGCAGCGACAAAAGACCACAGAAGAATACAGATTTTATTACTTTTAAGGCGAAATTGATGCGTCCACAGATAAGGGAAGGTAAAGTTTAAGGGCTCTTTTCCATTGTGTACGGTTGTATTCATGAGAACAATACCTTAATTATTGAATGTGTCAGCCCGAACCCTAGGATTCAACCACATACCTGGAATGTTGCCTGAGTCCATATATATATATATATTTTTTTTTATTACTGAAACCTCTCGTGAGAATTTGAATACGAAACATCGGGAATTCGCCAAAGGAGGGGTTATAAAAATTATTAAACTTGTATTGATTCCTCTTCGAGGAAATGTCAGAGCCAGGGGGAATGAGTCAGGGGGTATAATGTACCTGGTTACCGCAGAATGAATAGGTCTGTAGGTTCAGGATCAAATATTATTTTAAAGACATCTTCTCATCTCGAATTACCGTAAGTTTTTTTTATTAGTATTATTTCACCACAGATTTGTTTACATCAGGAAATGCAACCTACACTTTTCTGTGAGACAACTTACCTGTCTCATATTTTCTTGAAAATGTCAGACAGTTGATACGGGAGAGATCGGTCGATCTCTTTGAAATGTCTAATTTGTCATATTTGGATGAGGTTACATTGATGACATCTTCAGTAATAAGAGTTTAATTTTATTTCATATTTTCAAATGACGAGTACTTCCATTAGGGACCGCATGTCACAGTCATAATTTCTATTAAACATTTAATTAGGAAAAATAATGGTACTGAAGTTTTATCGCAATGCATTTGTACTCGTAGAATTAAGGAATATATACAATTTTCTATGTTGTTTGTTATAAGAAACTCGGGATAATTGGATTGAAAGGCAGAGTTACTTCACGGCTAAATTTCAATGGTAAATTATGTCGCGCAAATGATTTCATTACATTGAGGCTAACGGTTCAAAAAGGAATTTGACTAGCTTAATTTTTTTCTTAAACTCACGTATGAATGGTTCTACAAAGCACATTCCACCGCATATCGGTGTTGAACAAGTTAAAATTTATTGAAATGCATCGGTGCAGCCAAAACTGGTTTCAGACGTTTTTTTTCCTCTCATCGAAGGAAACCAGGGTGAATTGGGGTGTCCGTACAAAGCCAAGGGTGAACTCGTGTCGAGCACATGTACAATACCCCAAGTGCAAAATCAGAGTCAGACCCGGTGGGGTTGTCTTCTACTGTTGCATTGTTTGTTTGCATCATTCATTCCGGACGCCGGTTTATTGTTGCTTTTAGTTTATTTGGCTTTATTGTATACGATTTATAATCACACGCGTCTTCCCTTTGTCCCATTTTGTCCTTGACCTTATAAAAAATAAATGTTTTATTGATCTTGACGGACAAGGGTTTCAGTGTGTTATTTGGCCGCCGAGTGGGTGGAAATAATTCGCTTAAATGTAATTTGGCTCGGTTACTATCAAATTTTTATGTAAGTCTTGCCGCCATTAGTTGTCATCAGTTGTCTCTGACGAATTAGGGCTCACACCTATTGAACGGAGCAGAGTTTACGCTCACCTGCTTCGCTCGGTTATTCGAATCGCGATACTGGCACATCGTAAAAGGTTTGGAATTGATGAACGTTTACTTATGTACTTATTTTCTACTAAAGTGAAAGATTAAGGTGAAATCCTTGTAATGAAACCATTCTGAAGCTTTTCGTATGATGGTAATGCACTCGCGAACATTGAGAAGGATAACGTGGCATTAACCGGATTTGTAAATCTTAGATGATCAGGTGTTTGATTAGATCAGCAGAGGATATTAGTTGTGGATGTGAAAGAATGATGAGTAACTCTCCTAGGTCAAAGATTCATTTTCCTAGGAACAATTTTTTTTACTACTTCCAATTCGGTTGTACGTTGCAGTTAATAAATATAAAAGGGCTTGAAGGGAATTATAACTGTGACTCACGCGTAGTATAAATTGGAAAGGAATTTACTCCGGGATTATTGCGATTTTAATATCAGTGAACTCAAAACTTTGGTATTGCATTATCATTGTAATTGAGGCCCAGCATTGCTGTACTTGAAAGGGTACATTAGCCAAAGAGAGCTTGAAATTATTTTTGCTCATCACTCTTCGCTGGAATTTACATTTTGTGTAGGTGCAGCGAAGTATATACTATCAGAAGTCAACAAGTAGCTGTCAAATGTAAGTCGTGGTTTATATCGAAAAGGGGTATGGTGATTTATTGAGTGTCGATGGTCCAACCACTTAACCTCTGCTACTGTTAATAATAATTAGGGGTCAAAATGGTTAACATCATTCAATTATTTGGCATTCTACAAATTGGTCGAGTTGACAATAATCAGATTACCGGTCTACCGCATTAGGGTTTATATATTGATTCTTAATGTTTTATTTATTATGTTTCGTTTACTATATAGGAAAAATTTACGTGAGCCAACATGAACCCGTCCCTACTTTGTAATATTTTCTCAACCGCCCTGCAAAAAGGTCAAACTTGGGGTATACAAAATGTTGTGTGTCTAGGAAAAAGAAAAATTCTACTTTTGGAATATTTGAGTAAAGCTCGAGAATGAATTTTCCTTGTTTTTGAGGGATCTTGAAGCTTTTGTTAGGGTCCTGAATATTTTCCCTTTTGCCACACGCAGTTGTAGCTCGAAGGAGAATTGTATCGACAGGACCAAAATGCTAAAAATAAAGATTTTCGGATGACTAAGACAGATCGAGACGTGAGCCAGGGCCTAGGGTGACTAAGTTAATAATACAATTACTTGAGGGTGCCTCTTAGGGAAGTAGGGAACGGTGCATTTGTTTGGTCTTCGCATCATTTCGCAGGAGTATCGCATGCCAGTGGGAAACATCACGGCAATTTCCCCTTGATCTTCCGTACAACATGACCCTATCCCTAGAGTATAACATTTTGGTATTAGTGCATAATACATTCCGAAGTTCGAAATTTAAAATGCTGTTGCTGCCTGTGAAGTTACTTTCCAGGTTTTTCCATATAAAACTAGAAGTTTTCAGAATGGGTCAAAATATTAGTGACCAAGGTATGGTAACGCAATAATAATTATGTCAAAACTGTGACATTGAAATTACAACATTAGAGAAAGCTACTCGATGTTTGATAATTTAAAAAATTTCGAAGAGTATTGTAATGAATACAAGCGTTTACCGGAAGATCAATTTTCTTAATGGTTTAATTAAGGGGTTAATGGGTTGATAATGGTTAAATGGGTGTGCATCATTTTTCTAGAAAATATCTTGTGCGTTAGCCGTTCAGTAACAATACAACAATGTGCTCTTTTTAATTGTTGGTGAAGAACAGTGGGAGTCGTACTTGAATGTTCGGTCGAAATTCAATTCGTTCATGTGAAGATCATTACTCGACTTTGAGTTATACGGCTGGTAAAGGCACTGTTGATTGACATTTATTGTTTGAAACTTATTGGTCTCGTGGAATGCCTTCTAATGCACCAGAAGGACTAGTTAGCGCACTCGGAGGAAGTTTTGAGTCAATTGATATGGAATATAACGACAAAATGTGTCTGTTGTGAACAATATCGAAACAACATGTGTGTCTTATATTTTCCATTAAAAATTGAGGTTCGTGTCTAATTAGCGAACAATACCTATTTTTATATTTTTCCAAAGTTAGAAACGTTTTCTCACAATCGATTTTCTGTTGTGCACGAAATTAAACGTTTCACTTATTGTTCGATCAAACTGGTTTTTAATTAACATCCACTACTATTTAAGAGTCGTCCGGCCGATCGAAGGCTGCAAGACGTCGTTCTTTCACTGTTAAAATTATTTGTCAGTGTTAATGACGACATTTTCTGGTCATGTTAATACATGTCTTTGCAAAATCGGAAACCGATTATGTGACAGATAAATAAAAATTAACATAAAATTTAAACCGGCATAAGCAATTCGTCTAATTCATAACAAATATTATAACTCCAACTCCAATTCGATTCAACTTCTGCAACATTTTTGCATTACAAACAGACTTGAGCTTGGTATTTAATTTTCGGGTGTCCTACTCTGCTTTGTATGCCTAAGGTGAAGCCTATAGCCAGGGAAATACCGAAGAATGTGCTTTTATTGTTGGAATTCTTCCTGTTTCATGTTCAGGTATCAAAATTGTAGTAAGCAGCATTATTATTATCGGTATTGGTGGTAGTGTATGTACACTATTGTGGTCTAATGAGTTTCCTAATTAAAAAACTTGGGGATACAATTAAGTCATAAAAAGTGATTTATAATGTCGTCAGTCGAGTGTAATGTGCAGGGTTCGGTGTAGTTATAAGCAATTGAATAATTTACGGAAATTGATCTTTCTGTGAATACAGCGATTTGGTTATTTTTATTTCTGTAATAGGTCGGAACCGATGGGTAAAAGTAGATTTTTTTGTGTGGATTCATGTTGAACGGGTGTCTCGAGTGGTGCAGCTTTTACGATCTATAACAGGAAGCATTGAATGTTGTTGCCCGTTTATTAACATTGTTCAAGTTTTAAAGAAACAGAGTTTACTTCAAAATGATGAATGTGCGTGCACTAATTTGAAGTTTTCAACTGTGCTACCGAATGCAAATAAAAAGAAGAATTCTTATGGGATTTGAAAGTTTAGCGAGGAGACTACCGAGAAAATACATTCGAGTCCGTGTTTTCCTGGATTTTTAAAGCTTACCTTGCTTACCGGTTAGATAAATTTCATTCCGGTTACTGGCATTTTTCTGTTCGAAGTGTACAATAACTATTACACAACAAGTAGATAATTGCTTTTAATAGTTTTTGAGTTCTTACAAACTGAATATTTACTCATTTTTATTGAAATTTAAATTGTCATATGTTGTGTACTTATATTGATATTGTATATTTCGGATACTAATAAGATTCTTGAACTCTCACACTAAAAGCACGTGCATTTCTCGGGGGCGCACACAATTTCCTCGCGACTGGGCTGTGATATATTACTGATGTACCCACGGTAATGTAACGTGATGAAGTATTCGATAAGATAGAAAAGTTGTTCTCTTTCTGGTTTGATATTTGTTGAATGTAAATAGAAATAGATTGTACTTTTGGTACAGATGATTTTTGAGTAAGAAGACGCGAGACGGTTCCCTCTCCAGCAGAAGTTGCGGGGCGCCTTTTATTCTTTCACTTTTGTCGCGCAATTACGTTTGCTACGCGGTTAACGATTAATTACTACCTCTCTAGTAGATCAATAGGTTTTGTTTGTAGGAGAATGAAACCTGTGAAATTGTTAATGACACGGTCTTATAGGTCAAATAGCGAAGTGCATTGTATGGAAGGAAAATATTGATTTTTTGTGCCACGCCCAATGCCGCTTGCTTCTACCCCGAAGAAAGTGTTTTCTGGCCTCCATGAGTTTCTTCCTTATCTTAAATCTTCGTTTGACTTAACAGTTTGGCACAAAACAGATTTTAATGGAGTTGCCGAGCCGAAATCAATTCGATACTTCCGTTCGAATCAATTTCCGAGGAATTAATGTAACGTCCCCCGGTGCGTAATATTGAGCCAATCGTCGGCCGATGGATTTGAACAGTTCGATTATTCGAGGGATTAAGAGAGACGAATTTTATAATTTTTCTCGACAAATCTCGGCCGCCGTGTTCTTAAGTCCTTGACTTAACACCAATGTCAGATGTCTGCGAGAAGATGCGTTCGAGTAAAAAAATAAGTGCCACACCACTTAGACTCGAATTGCCAGTAATTGACAAATCAATCTGCAGAGATGAGATGCTTACCTTGGTTGTTTAATACCTGGGTCTCATGCAATTTCATAACCGAAGCCGCTGGCATATTTTGGTGGAAGTAAAAAATGAAAGAACTTTCGTAACGTTTTAATTCATCAAAATGGTACGAATCAACTTCATTTACATTGAATTGTTTCCAGGTAGATTTGAATCGATTTCGAATCAGACGAAACCGACGAGTTTTTTAAAAAGAAAACATCTCTCAACATGGTGTTGTGTGACCTAGAACACTCGAGCACCAGTAGAAATAGTCATTGTAAAATATCCCTTTATTTTGCCCTTACAACTAACGTGATTCTTGCCGAAATGGCGCTGGGACGTCAGATGAAAATTTAAATTGAAATGTAATTGCACAAAAATGGTTTTCGAGTTAAAAATCGATTAGAAAGTGAATTCTTGAAATAGTTTTTTCTATGCATATAGGATTAACTCGCAGGCTGACTTACTTCACTGAAATTATTTTTTCTTTTGAGTTTTACAATTTTTAGTCGACCCGTAGGATGATTTTAGTAACTTATATTACTCGTGTAGTAGAACTCTCTGTAAACGGCAATTAGGAGACCCACGATACCGAAACCGATATTGATGTAAACCGTTTTACTTTATGCTGGAGATGACAAGCTCATGGATTATTTCAAAGTAGTTTAATAAAACGTTGGAGTCGTAAAATATTTGTACCGCCCCTCGATTACCTAAATTAATATTTCCCTACGTAATTGTAATGTGGATAGTTTAAAAAGTATGATAAAAATGCTTGAATGGAGTATTAAATTCAATAACTTTAAATGGATAAATTTTTTGCTATTGAAAATTCTGTTAAGTTGATTATGTGCAGAAGAACTCTTCCCGCGACCTATTTTTATTTAAATATTGCATTATAGATTTGTGTTTCTGCATTCAATTTAATGAACCGAAAGTACCGATTTTTATTAGTTGAACGAGCACGGGCACTCTTACTTAAAGATTCACTTCACGAGCAATGCGTATTTGGACAAGTTTAGCTTTTCTTGGGACAGATACTATCTTAAGAAGAGTAAAGTTGGAGGTGGTAAAAAATTTATATGGCAAATGCGCTTCTTCTTTAAATCTGCTTTAAAATCGGGCCGAAGGAGTAACAGTGGCAGTTAAAGGTAACAGTTAACTCTTCACGGGCATAATATTTTGTCAGTCATTGTAATAAATTCTATTGAGCCTAAATATTTGTGTCAGTGAGTAGTCCGGCGTCTTGGATTATTTCTTCGGGAAGGAACATTAGTCTTTTCATATGTGGGGCCACGAAAGACCATTATTTTTCTTATTAAAAGCGCATGATTTATTTCTCGCGGCGCGACCGATGTGAACCATACATAAAATGATACAAGTTTATGTCATCTTAAAATACGTATAAATAATTTCGAGTGTGAAAGGTTCGAGCGAGATTGCATCGATCGGTTGCATTGCGAGTCCGAAGGTACCCTGACAAGGAGTAATACCCATCCCGGAGTCATGAGGAAGATGAAATCTATGCCGTGTGAAATTTGTAAAGCCGTTCTTGAAAATCTTCAAGGACATGGAAGAGACTCGTTTGACCCGAGTGCTTCACCTCGGGACTGTATGTAACACGTTGTGTATTGAAGTGCACGTAGAGCGCTATAAAAGATAGCGCGATACACCGATAGCAATCAGACAGTAGAAATAGTCACGTTCGATGCGTTCGGAAATATTACTTTTTCAGGAAATAAATTTTCGTTAAGGGTTTTCAGTTGTCCGAGACGTGAATTTCGCACTGGAGGATGATGCTTTTCCAGCTAATATCAATCTCTCCTCCTCGGATTGATTAATAAGTTTCTATCTGATTTTCGAAAGGTCAATTTCTTTTCTCACTCACTCCGGCTCTCATTGCTTGGATTTGTTTACCCCGAATGGCTCTGACCGATTTCCACGGGGTTTCCCATAACAGTTTCTGTTCGTTTTAACGCTCCGAAGAAAGTAATTGTTGTGTATTTGATGGAAGTGGTGTTGCGTTTGTTTGTTTCTTTTTCTTTTTTTAAATATTATCGTTGTACTTTCTGTATTTTATAATAGGACGCGTTGGAAGTGGAACGTCGTGGAATTGCTAAATAAGTTTTGTTCAATGAAAGACTGGAGGAGATGCGGGGCAGTTTCGTTTTCTTTTTATTAAGTCTCGTTTAATTTCTATTGTTTAAATAACTAATTTGGCAGACAGGCAGATCTGGAACGTGGAAGATGAGAATTTCTCCGGTGTTGGAGTCGGTCTTCGGCCGAATCGTGGTTTGCTTTTTGAAATGCATAAGTTACTAACCTCTCCAACCCACTTCATTGAATGAAGTGAATTGAAGTATTTGAGGGATTGCATTCTTTTCCTACCACTCACTGATGTCCAATGTTAATGGGATGAAGAGGGTTGTTTAAACAGGTTTAACGTGACCTTTCACGTGCTGGATATGCATTTGTTGAGTTACGTATTTTTTAATGCTAAAGGAAGTCTCTTCAATTTATGTATTAATATATAATAGACCAGGTTTGTGTAAAATTTTATGCCACTATTTAAATAGTTTGTTTGGTCGAGACTACCATTCTGATGAATTTTATTGTAATCCGAAGTTATTCAGGAATTTATGTTTAAAATTGCGTAGACAATTATTTTAGGTGAACATAAATTTATTGATAATTAATGAGTTCGGTATGTTTGAGGAACTATATTTTGGATATTTAACACTCCACAGCGGATTAGTTGCTTAATTTAATTTAAACTTTATTGTATAATATATATAATATTTTTTTAATTAAATAGTTCCGAAGGGATGTGTGTAAAAGTAATAACCGAATAGTTGATTTGGGAAAGGAGTTTTTAAAGGCACAGGAATTTGTTTTCAACTTGTAGAATTGAATTATCGATCCCTCAAATGGAATCTTAAACATTCTCGAACACGTACTTACGACAAAGCGTTCAATATGCTTTCAATAAGGGTAATTAATAGAAATTTTCTCTTTGCCGACGTTTATCAACCTTACACTCCACTTAAAAGTTATTAGTAAGACAATATTTTACAAACTCGGTTGTAAGAAGTATTCTTTAGGGGCATTACAATTACCGTCTCGTATGCGTTAATAGGCGCGGACACGATTATTCACGGGTTATTTTTTTGTAAAAGGGTTTTTGATCCGTCAAATCTTTTAAGGTTTCCATTCCCGGAGGCTTAATTGGAGAAGACGGTATGTTTCTCTTTTCCCTCGGAATGAAAGAACCTTTTCGACTGGGGTCTCTCATTCATTAGGTTGAAGTGAAACAATTTCCAGGGCCTCGTTTCGGTTTACGAGCCGACAACGTGCCAATCATTGGAAAACCAAATAGAAGTCCTCACGTTAATAAATATAAATCATTATTTATGTTGAGGGCAATAAATGAGTTATTAAAAAGTCGTCGAGTAACTGTCGCTAACAGGAGCCTAAAGGAGTATCCAACGGTTGTTTGGTTCTTCGAAGGTGTTTGAAAATAGTTATTCCTATGAATATTTCTCATGGCTTCGCCTAGATTACTTCACCACTTTTAGCAGAACAATAAAAGTTTTCATATTTGATTTTTAGAGGATTTTCATTTGGCTTAGGATAAACGAGATGGTTAAGAGATTTGGGTCGGTGCGCTGTTAAAGAGGTTAGTGTATTTTTACGGAGGAATATTTTTACGATTGACTGAATAAATACAACAGAGTTTTGGTAGGTGGAGTTGTGCCATTATTAAAAGTACCGTTTATTGTTCAGCGGAAAAACGATTATATATAGATTTAAACGAGTCCCAGTGGAATCTGCAGTTTTCCGGCTTACGATTGGGAGCATGATTTAAACGCTCAAGGTTTTAACACATCGAAAACAAGGATCGATTTTCAAATCGAATCGTTGTTTAGACTCTGTGTTAGTTAGAGCACGCATAGTTTCGATTAATTGCTGACCCGGGTTTCATAACCATGACAGGTGGAGCGCAGTCTTGGAAGTTTAAGGGGAACTACCTGTTAATGGTAGTGTTTGTACACTTTTGTAGCATTTCTAATATCGACTTTATAAGTTTGGCAATTTACAGTTCATTAGATTGTTACATAAATGGCAGCAAAATGAATGAATTATAGTTGAGGTGTAGCTTAATGAATTCAATTAAGGTAATCAGATTTCAAATAATCGACTGCATTTTTAATTTGGATGCTGGCCACCGGATGGATTACTTTAATGAGGTTGTTAGATTTGGTATGTGGAAGACTTTAAACATATTGACTTTCGCGCCAAAGCAAACACGGTATTGCTTTCTTAAAGATAAATATTTATTCGAATTATAAAATAAAGAGTAGTTTTGCGTCCGTCCATATTTACGATCTCATTTTATTAGAATCATTTATTGTAGACCAATATTATGATTGAATTATTTTTATAGCGCGAGTAATATCCTTACGATTTATGTCAATAATATATTTTTGACATGTTTTCATGTGGTAAGACCATTTAAGACCTGTAAAAGCAATTATTAATTCCTAAGAAAACATTATTGTTCTATTATTCTTTTAATGGAATTATTCGTTGTTTAATTCATTTGCCAATTCTGTGTTCTGTGTGTAGTGCACGCATGTAGAGACATGTGCATGACAAACAGATGTATCCGGATGCATTTTTAATGTGTTTACACACTTCTTGACTGCATACCTTAGGAAATAGAGAGATGTGAATGCTTGAATGAAGTCTTCCGCGCAAACATTCCAGAATTCAAAGGGTCTTTCATTCGCCCTGTCTGAAATGGTTTGAGACGATACTCATAACCTTCTTCATATTTCAACTCCTTGTACATTCACTCTCATCCGACTTGTCCGCCACACTGACCGGTGTCTAGGAATTGAAATTTTTATTCAATGTTATGGCAATGTTATTCAATGTTACGTTTTCCTATGGCACATGGAAAAATTATTTTTTTTGGGGCGAAAGGAACCCCGGGGAGTTAAATCACCATAAGACAGTTACTCTCGCTTGGGAACAAAATGTACCCATAAATGCTTTTGTTGATTTTCTCTCGAGGTAAATTGCTTTGTGAATGACGCATTCGTTTCGTAGTATTTTTCTAAGACTAAGATGGATCTGCTAGAAATGGAGCCATTAATTACATGGGCGTGTTGATTATCGAGGCGCAGACCATAGTCCCAGGCCTTCGGTCACAAGATTGTGATCATTTCGACATTAAGTAAATGAAAAGATATTATTTCCAACAAGTTCCAGACGATCGATGAAAACTGCGAAATTAGGAAGCAAAAAACATTGAATAAATGCTTTTAGCAATATGATGCAACTCAAGTATTCCTTCAACCGGTACACCTGTTTTCATTCGGACTGAATTCGAGAAACCGTGAGGTTAAACTTTGTTTTAAGAGAACTTTGATCCCCGGTACCGATTCCTGGAGGTTGAACTAAATTCTAGCAATCAGATCATTGGCGAAGACCTGGTTTACATCCCGTGAACTGTTGACCCAAAATTTTAGTTGTCCATAAAAATTCTTTCTTTAAACTTAGTAGACAACCCACCGTTGAGGTTCGATTCTTTTTTTCATTGGAGAAGACATAAATGCAAAGCAAGTGTTATTTTACATTAAAGGAGAGAACGCACAGTGAGAGTAAATCTTACGTTACATCTTTATAGTTACAGTAGTGTGAAGAATTAATTGTTAGTTCCTGGTTGAAGAAACGTCAAGGCGAAAATAAAGTTTAATCGGGTTAATGTTCTGTAGTTGTGGTTATTCTTATTATAAACCAGGCTCTATTGGTGTACACATCACATGGGTTCTTGATGGTATCACGATATGTTCATGAGTTCGTGTTTGCGTATTACGATCTTTTCTTGTCACCGGGCGCACCACTTTTGTTGCCGGGATGACTCCGCCGAAAACAAAACGAGAATAACAACAAAGGATCAAAAGAATGGTTTCATTCTCATTTTGCCTTTTGGCAATGGCTCCGGATAATAAAACAAACGGTAGGTGGCTCGGTTCGAAAGATGGGGCTCAAGTCAAAGCGCTGCACAGGGCGGAGATGTATGCTTTTCCCTTCAGCTTTGACTTAGTGCTGGGTACCGGGAGCGCAGCTCAGAAGTAACGACCGAATCGACATAAAACATGCCAGTTCACGAAAATCCCAATGTGTTTATTCACCACGCTAATTGAGCTCTTTTTCTTAACCGTCGAAAGTCACAAAATGTTCATTATATGATGTTTGCTTAGGTCTTTCAAACCGGCGACAAATCTTCAATGAGAGATGGCCTTTGTCGTGAAATGGTTGAATAAATAATTAACGGAACAGTGTCATCGGCTGGTGCGGTGCGTCTGGGCTCTAAATTTAAATTCGTCGTGTTTGTCCAATTTTGTTCTGTTTTGATCATTCTAATGTATTAAAACTTTAAATTGCATGTTGGGAAACTGGGAATAGTTACACATAATGTATGACCGCAGGCTAGAAATACATTAATAATTATGTGGCATTCGATTACAATAAATTAATAATTTTAATATTGTGAAGAGACAAGGATACGTAACTTATTATTTAATGAAGTACATTAATTTGAAGTAACGTTATTTTTGCTATTCGTTTGAAATATTTCAAGATTTTATGTTTTTCTTCGATAAAAATAACTCGAGAGCTGTGGAAGCAACCCCTCGCGGAAAATAAGGGTGAATACTTATATATCATTCATATTTATTATGTGAAAGATATAGTTTCGCAGCATGATGGAAAGGTAAATTATTAAGTCACAACTTTTTCACGACAATTTTGCGGGGAAGCAGTAGAAGCTTTTCGAAATGTTGAGAGGTGGATTGTAGTTTTCTACTGGGGAAAATCGCTTTTATAAATTTTTAATGTGACGCATCCATTTCATAGATGATTGTCGGGGTTATAAATTAAGTTTCTGTGAAAGAGGAGAGGAGAATGACTAACTGTAGCAGTCAAATAAACTAATTTTAGATAGTGATGCTGAATATTTGAACGTCTTTCGGGACGTTCGAGGCGGTTTGTTTAAATAATAGTAAACAACGGGGTGAATGTGGTCAAATGCATCGTTTTGCGTTTTTGAGTTTGTAAACAAAATTTAAGAATTAATTTATAAAACATTTAAATTTTCGATTGGAAGCCGGTTTAACTTGAGTAGTCAGAATCTAGTATTCAGGAGTATATTATTCAATGAGCGAATGATAGTCAGAATTTCAACGAATTTTTTCGTTGGCTTCATTTTTTACACATCGAAGTGCATCAGTTTGATTGAATGCTGTCAGAGTGGTACGATCACTTGCAAGATCCGTTCAATAGCCCTTAAATTGAAATATTCAAATTTATTCAAATTTAATTGATGAATGCTGGGAAAAGTCATTCTATTTTGTAATTGTCAGTAGAGTGAGTTAATGAGTCGAACCGTCGAACAAATCGTCAAATTTTAATCCAAGAAAATAATTAATGTATTACTTTATTCGTGGCTACTACGATTGATTGGAAATTTCAGTGGCACCAATAATTTGATTTACGTATGATCGGACCGGACGGCTTAACTATCTGATTAGATAATTGATTGTCTGTTTCAAATATCAGTCAAAGAATTGGATTTGATTGAATGTAAATAAGCCGGTCTGAGTCGATGTTGTGTTCATAAATTTTTTACACCTGAATACTAACTTAGGACCCTGAAAGATAGTGCATTGATATATTAACAACGGTTTAACTGTTACTTCCAGAAGTCGATAAATACCGTAAGGTATTCGTGAACATCTCGTCAACAGGTTGCATACGAAGCACAAGTCATTTTGTCGAGTTGCGTGCGTTATTTCCAAATGTACTATTCTGTATTCCATCATCAGTTGCTCATTTGGCAACCATTGTACTTCCATTCGAACATTATCATTTTTATTGTCTTCTTTCTTGTTTCTCTGCTGATGGCCGTTTCTTAGTGACCACTTAGGAGAAGAGGTAGAAAACTATCTTTCGAGATATAAAAAATAATGAATTTCAGTGTGTGTATGTGTGAGGAAAATACAATTCGCTCCGATGTTTGAAGAGTTTTAATAAGTTCCGATCGAGCATGCAATGTTACTGTTACGTATCGTTCATTCGGATGTTTTACCTGATTTGTGAGAAGCGATACCTCAACTTCACAGTCGTTGCTACCTGTTGAAACAGGTTGCGTTTATTGCTATTGAAAAATAAAAGTAGTGGATTTTGGTTGTTGGTATTGTTCGCCACCTCCATTACATATTTACAAGCGAGTATTTAAATATTACAGGTTGTAATAAAATTTAAACGGTCAAATGTGACTCAATCGAATGGGATGTTCTGTCGTAAAATTTTAAATGTTGGAATTCATAAACCCTTTTTAAGGAATTAATAGTCTGAAACATTTAAGAGCATAAATGTTCGCTTAATGGGAAATTTGTAGGGATGAATATATACATTACACCTTCGGCTACTAGTAATGGAAAGATGGGCGGCATTTTCTCTAAGATTTTATTTCATTAGTTTTATCGTGGCATGTGTCTATAAACGATACGGTGTACGCGATGAAATATAGATAATATGATAGGTGCTGTGTGCCTGTGACAGGTCTCGTACTGGAATTCCTGCCCCATTTGAAAGAGTGTGTATATCTGGTCGTGGTTTTTTTTTATAGAAGGCAAGGGGAAGTACCACATGTAACCTTTTCCAAGAAAAATCGTCGGGGCAAAGTAATTAAGTAAAAAATGAAGGTTTCCAGGCATGCGGTCTTGGGATAAGTTCAAAAGAGCTGTACGAAAGAAATCGTAAAATGCGAAGGTTACAAGATGAATGAGATTCGCAGGGTTTCAGGCTAGGGGCTCCCAGAACGAAAGAATTTAGGATCGTGGAGCCTCAAGTAATCGAAGCATAGTCAACTTACGGAGGTCTCTTCTTCGGCAGCCGTCAAAATGTGTTCGGATCTTTATTTTGGTTCTCATCGGAAGACCGTTGGAACCCCTGAAACTCCAGACGTGGTCGTACAAGTTTCATATGTTATTGCATTTCTTCTGAACTTGATTTGAAGCCCTTTCAGACAAAGTTGGGGGAGTTAAATTAAGCTTTATTATCGAACGGCGTAGTGACGCTCTGGATACGTCCAAGAGCAGCCAAGTCACAAAATACCCACCGTGAAATTGTGTGACTTGACTCATTTCAGGGAATTAAATGCCCAGATATATTGGAAATTTTGTAAAGGATTACTCCAGTTAAAGTGATTAATGTCCCTACTCAGGTGGCCCCTTCAAAAGACTAGTTTTCGGATCTATTTTTATGTTTATACCGTCTCAGTCTATAACTAAAAATATAAATTACTAATTTAAAATATAGTCAATTTGATTATCACCTGGATATGGTTTTTTAAAAGAGTCTATTAATTCAAATGTCCAACGTACAATTTTTATGTAGAACTGCTTTTTTTTTAAAACTCACATCTTCGTTGCAATGAAATTTTTGGGTTTTAAGGGCGTGCTGGTTTAGTTATTAATGCAGGTATGAGTTTTGTTTAAGAGTCATCCGTCTCTGGGTTTTCTTGCATTAATTAGTTTTATTGCATCTATTAACATTGAATGTTGCATAAATTTTGTACACGGGCGTTTGTCATTGGTAACGGCTTTGAATTAATTGTCGTTCACGGTATTCTCCCTCTCGTTCACATCTAACATCTAAACTAATTTGATTTGACAGCAGTTTACAAATGGTCTCAGCACTTTCTCACCGATATAATTGTTCGAATTGAACCTTAGCGTAACATTTAATATTAGCCTTATTTACTAATATGTACTGCATAATTTATAATGATATACGACCAATAACACTTTGCTTCTTTTTAACGCTTCCAAACAGGAAATCTGAAATGTAAGTAATCCATAAAATTGTTTGCTTTGTAATTTTTCTTAGAAGTTATTAAGTAGAGTTCGATATTTATTGATCGTTTGATAGGGAAACGTCAAAATACGTAGTTTTAATTTGTTTTGACTAGTCGTGCCCTCTAACATTCCTACCCCGAGCAATACGTTTGTGAGTTTTTATTTTTTCCGTTCCTAATAATGTGATATTTGACGTTATTCGAATTGTAAATGTTTGCCGCGTAGATGTATCAAACGTAATTAAATTATTGTTTTCGAAATTTAAACATGGAATTTTAATTTTTGTCGAACCGTTTTTTCAGATACCGATAACCAACGAGTCATAATTCACGTAAAGGACATGAATGATGAAGCACCGTATTTTATCAACCGACCTCTACCTATGCAAGCGGTTGTCCAGTTGAATGCACCGCCGAACACACCCGTGTTCACATTGCAGGCCAGAGACCCTGACACAGACCACAATATACACTATTTCATTGTCAGAGACAGGACCGGCGGAAGGTTCGAGGTGGATGAACGTTCCGGCGTGGTTCGTACCAGAGGAACGGATCCCTTTCAGCTGGACATGGAGTATGTTTTGTATGTGAAAGCCGAAGATCAGAATGGGCGGATCGATGATAGACGGTATCAGTCGACCCCAGAGGAAAGATTATCCATAGTGGGCGGTAAAAGAGCGCCCCAATTTTACATGCCTTCATACGAGGCGGAAATTCCGGAAAACCAGAAAAAGGATTCAGAGTACGTGAGACAATGAATTTTTCAGAAGTTGTCAAGGATTACCTAACTCGGCCCAAAATTTAGTACAGTTTGCCGGTTTCAATTTTGGTCTTGAAGTACACGCCATTGTGTTCAATGAATCCTCGTCAACCGGTTGGTGGGAATACTACAGAACCTGTTGCACGAGACGTCAGTTTTTTAAATTATATCTCCCGTAACGTTTTCAAATATTTCTTTTAGTCCTGTTGTGCTATTTTTTTTCAAATCGTTAGTGTAATGCATTTGCTTTTCCCTTCTTATTTTCCGTTGTATTGTTCTTCCACTTTCATTCACATTGTTGTTTATTGTATGAGGCTTAAGTTTTTAAAAAAGAAAATAAGATATACTCTCCTGTGTTTGTTTCTTAGCTTCAAAAAAATCTGTTGGAAATAGAACAGGCTAAGAGGTAGATAATCCTATTTCAAGGGTCTTATTAAATTCCGCAGAACTATTTATGGGAGAAAACTTTTTATGGTTCTTTTGAGATGAAATTACTCTTGCTTATTGTGTTCAGTGTTGAAAAATATACCTCCCACTGGGCCATTGCTAAACATAAGTACTTTTCGCATTAACTCCATCTCTTATTTTGCTACAAATCATTTTCTAATTCGGTTTCTTAATATTTCTTTTAGCATCATATCAGTGAAAGCAAAGTCGTTTGCCGACCGAGAAATACGGTACACATTAAAAGCACAGGGTCAAGGAGCAGGCACCTTTAACATTGGTCCAACGTCAGGAATAGTGAAACTGGCCAAGGAATTGGATTTCGAAGATCTCAGGCAACCGCATGTGTACTCGTTGATAGTAACCGCCACCGAGGATTCCGGAGGGTTTTCGACGTCTGTTGAGCTAACAATTCGGGTGACTGACGTGAATGACAACGCTCCGAAATTTGAATTGCCGGATTACCAAGCTCACAACGTAGATGAAGACATTGCTTTGGGAACATCCATCCTGAAAGTTAAGGCAACCGATTCGGATTCTGGTTTTAACGCTGAGATCGAGTATTTGGTATCGGATGATCATTTCAGCGTGGATGCAAACGGAATTATTTCAAACAATAAGCAATTAGATGCCGATAATAACAACGCCTATTACGAATTCGTCGTGACAGCCAAAGACAAAGGAGAACCGTCCAAAACGGGTACAGCAACCGTTCGGATATATACGAAGAATAAGAATGACGAAGAACCGAAATTCTCACAGCAGGTGTACACGCCGAACGTAGACGAAAATGCTGGTCCAAACACTCTCGTGACCACTGTGGTCGCCTCCGACAAGGACGGGGACAACGTAAGATTCGGTTTTGTAGGCGGTGGTACCACATCTGGACAGTTTGTTATCGAAGAAATCACTGGAGTCATTAGGTTGCATTCGAAAGCGATATCATTGGACAGGGATAAATATGAGCTGAACGTGACAGCCATGGATGACGGGGCATGTTGTGCTAATGGAGGTTCAACGATCCATACCTCGACAGCTGTCGTTGTAGTTTTCATTACCGACGTTAACGACAATAAACCCGTGTTTAAGGACTGCAGCACCTACTACCCGAAAGTCGAGGAAGGTGCACCGAACGGTAGCCCTGTCATCAAGGTGAGGCGAAAAACGTTTCGTACAGATGCAATTGATTTAAAAGAAATGGTACAAGTGGAACACTAACGTATTTTTCATGCAGGTTCATGCAATCGATGAAGATAAAGGCGTGAACGGTCAAGTCAAATATTCAATTGTCCAGCAACCCAACCAGAAAGGCACGAAGTTTACGGTTGACGAAGAAACAGGAGAAGTGTCCACAAATAAAGTTTTCGACAGGGAAGGAGACGATGGAAAGTTTGTTTCCGTCACAGTTAAGGCCACGGATCAGGGCGAACCTTCCCTCGAGGGAGTTTGTTCTTTCACAGTCGAAATAACGGACGTCAATGACAATCCGCCGTTGTTCGACCGACAGGTTTGTCGCCCCTTTGAGGGTCACAATTTTCTCTGCTGTCCGATTGTTCACCAAGTGGATTTACTAGCATTGTCAATAACCTTTCCGATTGTTTTGTAGAAATACGTGGAAAACGTTAAACAAGATGCCAGCATCGGAACTAATATCCTGAGGGTCTCCGCTTCGGATGAGGATGCTGATAACAATGGTGCCATCGTGTACACCCTGAGTGCTCCATTTAATCCGCTCGATATTGAATACTTTGAGATTCAGCCCGAATCTGGTTGGATTGTTTTGAAGAAACCTCTCGACGTAAGTTTTTTGTTAAAAAGGCGGTATAAATAACAAAAACTGAGTTGCTAAAATGATAGATGGAATGAGTGAATAGGAACGAAAGAAGGGCAGAAGTAGTCCGAGGAAAGGCTGATGGTGTTGGTGGTTGTTGAGGTGTAGGTGAACTGATTGTGTAAGTGATGGTTCGGCTGATGCTTCAATCATTTCATAAATATGTATGAAAACTATTCGAAACAGTTCATTAGCACACTTACCGCTTACCCCAAAATTACTTTATATTTTCTCTGGTATGTTCATCGGAACATGACTTCTGGTAGTTTACACTTCTCTTGTCTATTCTTTTTTACTCGGTTCTCTTCTTTTCTCAAGTTGTAAAACCATGTCTCTTATAAGTCTTACGCAAGTGTTAATTATTCACGCCGTAGTGCTCTCGTAGTCGTTTGCTTATTTAATACAAACAGACGTGCA
Organism: Polyplax serrata; assembly: GCA_037055365.1. NCBI lineage: Eukaryota > Metazoa > Arthropoda > Insecta > Psocodea > Polyplacidae > Polyplax > Polyplax serrata. Next base: position 7,254,369 of record JAWJWE010000038.1, on the reverse strand, counting down.
AAACGTTACTAATTACCATTGCAGATTTGGATTACTCTGAAGGAAACTCAACCGGAGCTTTAGTTCTGATTTAATTTGTTGGTTGCATGTCTTCTACCACTGGTTTCTGGTTTTTCTTACCAAAGCTACATGAGGTTTACATCCATATTTGTTCTCGATTTCTAGCCAAAATCCAAGAAGATTATTCTGCAATTTTGAGTATATGCAGGTGTACCTATCACCTTACGCGGGAAGTGTGTTTTGCAAACAAGAGGAAGCGTTTTGTGAATTTGCAAGTGACTGTTGATGGTGTGGAAAGGAGGGAAACTATTTGGGTTCGGGGGTCGGGTCAGCTTCTTTTGATTCTTCACATTTGTTTGAACCACGTTTTGTTTTATTTGCTCTGGTTCAATGAGTTAATTATCTACGGCACATCACGAGAAAAAAATGATTATTTTATTTGTATTTTTTGACTACTTCACACTTGCACACTTCCATTTTGAATTGCACCTACACGAGTTTTAACTTTGCTTTTGCTCCGTTATTGCATAAATTGAATTCTCACGACTCGGCAACAGCGAAGCCATTTTACTTTTACTTACTGGAAAGATATTTTTGCAGTGTCTTTTCATTGTTTTTGTACATTTTTCACACTTATATCTTTTATTTTTTTTAAATGGTATTTTTGTGCGGATGTGTGCAAATGGATTTTACGATTTTTCTGCCACTATTTTTTTTTTTTAAATCCAGTTTTGGACTGGCGGCCCGGATTTTTGTGGTGTGCAAATTTTTTTCAAAATGTTTTTGGCGCCTTTTTTGGGCTGTTTGGGTAATTTTTGTTGCGGTTGTTTTTGTTATTCATTTTCAGGTGGTGCCCTTTTTTTTACTTCCGGGATTATTTTTTGACCGGAAATGTCCAACCGGAAGTTCCAGGCGATGGGAAAATTTATTTAATGAAAATGATCAAATGATTTTTTTTTACATGCTGGACATTTTTTCCAGGACTGCTGATTTTAATATTAACTCTTTGATTGGCCACGTGACATTTTTCCTCTGAATGTGGTCAGCCGTACTCTCAAACGCGGGCGTAAACGTGCGAAATGCTCATTTTTTTTGTTGGCGGAACATAAAATTTTGAAAACGCCAAATTTTTGTAACCTTTTCAAATACCCATCCTGCCACGCATAATGTTGCATGAGCTTGATATTCCAATACTTAATATCTATTATTCCTCTATAACTTGTTTGTTTGTTTGTAGTGTCATTTTATTTTAATTTGGTACTCATTACCTATCGTCTCTGATATTCTTTTAGCATTCCTGTTTTTTCTTTTACTTTCGTTCTGTTTTTCATTGATTTGTTTTATTGCACTTACTTTTTGGACTGGGGCTCTACGAGGAATGTTTCCCAGTAAGTAATAAGTGTGCTGAGTAATTATCCATAGCAGTTATTGGTTTAAACATCGGAAATAATTGTAATCGTTATTGTTTGATTAATTTTTTAAATTCATTTATGTAGTTGAAGTACCCAAGGGTCTTAGTACTGTCCTCTTGAGAAGTTTAGTGTTTTTATTTATTTTCGAAAACGTTTTAGTTATTATTGACTTACTGCTCTTATATAAGAATTTACCATTTATGTTACAAAATCAGAATTTAGGCAGGTATCAGTGATTAGTTATAGTCGAGGACAGAGAATGTCAGTTTTCCATTGATTTTATTGTTATTATTATTCTTTTTTTATTTTAGCTTCGGATCGATGCTCGACTGTTGGCAGTTCACTTTACAGAAAAAGTAGCAATGAATTTGAGTATCTGTCACCACGGTCTATTACATGACTTTGTGACATCGATCCGGGGCTTCGCGTTGTAATTTGCTTGTCTTTGTGTTTGCCACCCTTCCTGATGCACAATATTTTGTAGCGAGAGAAGTATCGGCTGCGGGTGCGCGCCTCGGACCGAGGTGAGCCGCCCTCCTGCGCGGACGTGGACGTCGAACTGGACGTAGTCGACCGGAACAATAAGCCTCCACTCTGGGAAATGAGTGGGTACGGCCCCATATACATCAGAGAGAATGTCACTGTTGGCACGGTCGTGACGGCCGTGAAAGCCAGGTATGCTTTGCCCATTTCCTACTTACTAATTAATACTGTTAACACAGCGAGAGACGTACAAATTGGAAGCAACAGCAGAAGACAAGGGGTATCCCTCGCTGAAGCGATCCGTTGAGGTACAGATCGACGTAGTGGATCGCGCCAACAATCCACCCATCTGGGACCACGTCGTTTACGGCCCTATCTACATAAAAGAAAACATGCCGGTTGGCACCAAAGTTGTCTCGGTCAAGGCCAGGTCGGTCGTGTGGCACGAGCATGCACAACGCCGTACTGCTGCATGACTCAGTCTCATAGATTAATTAATTCATAGTTCCGTTTGGATACCCATCCAAGCGGAGTAGTTTTATTTTATTTTTTTTGGAAAAGAAAGATTCGACAGGGTCCATCTCGGCGAGGTGATGGTGCACTTTGGGTTGCTTGACACCAAGGCAGCAAGCCGTGAAAGAGAATCGCTCACGTCTACTTTTGGTTCTTGCAGTACTGATTAACACGCATAGTCCGAAGCTGGGGCCTCTGCTGTTCTACAGATGCAAATAGTTGGTGGGAGACTGTCGAATTATATAGCCATGTAGATGAAGCTCAATATGTAACTCATTCACCAGAACTTGGTACTCATCTTAAACAGAACGACGGAATAGGAATTGTAGGCGGTAGTGGCTAGGGGAGGAATCGATATCTTGTTATTAGGAATACAGTTCGTTTGCTAAAGTCTAACTCAGCAAGAGAACATAGCATTTCACAACAATGCAAGAATAATCACCATTACACAACATTCAATACTAATACAGAATGCGTTTTTTTTTCACGAATTGAGTTTTTTTGATTTTTGATTTTTGATTTTTTTTGTCAACAATACATTTTGTTTGACGGTGCTGTGTTTTTGTAAAAAAATTTTTTCATTGAACTAGCTTATTTGCTTATATTTTGAAACTTATTTTTCAAATATATTTGTGGCAATCTACGAGTAACCAGTCAAATTTTCAATGAAATCAATTTAACATAACTAGACGGATTACGAATGATAGTTATGTACTTATAGTATGTTTTATTTAAATAATGCAGCATATTTTTCGAGTGAAAGTTTGACCGGTGACACTCAGCGTTTTCATTAGTTTTGCTAAATAATATTTTTTTGAGCTTTTAGCAAACAATTTTTGTATTTTGTTTTTTGTTACTGATAATTATTTTGTGAAAAGCAAATTTTTTTGTCGAAATCATTGTCTCGCATGCATGATATTATGTATTTTTTTATATACATAACTGGTTTTCAAGTCGGAATTGTATGTTACATTTAAACATTTTTCGTGATTTACCTTGCCATTGATTTTTTTTAGACTCGAAACATTGTATACATAATATGTTTTTAAACATATTCGAATATTGCAGATAGACACAAATGACGAATATAATTTTTATTCGTTTTTTGTGCTTGAGTAGTAATTTTTGAAGCATGAGCTGGAGTTTTAAAAATTTTTGTAGTACAAAATTTTCAAAAACATCAAATTTTATTTACTCGTTAAATTACAAACACATCAGTCAGGTGAACTTGTATATTTAATTCACACACAAAGTAGTCATTGTTCTCATTAAGGGAATTTAACCAGTCTGACAGAGATATTGGATTATTTCGCGCACAATACAATTCCAAAAACCAATCACATCGTGAAAGGATTTTGTTTCTAAATTTATGGGATTTGAATCGAGAGGTCTTGTTTTGTCAGTTTTCATTTTTTTCACCAAAACGTCTTTTAATATAATTTTATGTGTGTCGTTTATAGCTCTGGAATAGAAGGCAATCCAACGGTATACTATCGCCTGATGCCGGGGTCAACAGCGCAAACCAATAAATTCCACACTTTCTACCTGCAACAGAGAACGGACAACGGAGACACGTGGGCCGACATAAAAGTAAACCATCCTCTCGACTACGAAAGCATAAAAGAATATAATTTAACAATTCGTGTTGAGGTTAGTAACACGTTGTAACTTACATGGAAATGTCTGGATAGCTGCATACGGGATTTGAACATATTTCATGTGAAATCTTTATTGTTATTAGAATAATGGAGCACAACAATTGGCTTCGGAAGCCACGGTGTACATAATGCTGGAAGACGTCAATGATGAAATTCCTCTATTTACCGAACGTGAACAGGAAACTGTCCTCGAAGGTGAACCCATCGGAACTAAAGTGACCCAGGTCAACGCTATTGACAAAGACGGAACATTTCCGAACAATCAGGTACTGTACTTGAAACCGGTAATGCTTGTCAACCGTCTGCTTAAAATCTTTTTTTAATTATGTTTAAACGAATTACTTAAATTTAATGTTTGTATTTTTTATTTTTTAATCGTCCAATTGTTTGTTTCAGGTTTATTACTATGTGGTTGATTCTCCGCGAAACGAAGGCAAAGACTACTTTGAAATAAATTTACAAACCGGTGAAATCTTTACCAAAGTCGTTTTCGATCGAGAAAAACAGGGAGCCTATGCTTTGGAAGTGGAAGCAAGGGACGGTGCACCATCAGCGCGGCCAAACAGCAACGGACAGCCAAATTCCGGTAAGTCTGCATTTATCTTGTTAGTATAAATCTACAAATATTCAGAGCCATACATGTGTACTTTGTACAGTGATGTATGAATTGTTGGTCCCAAATTATAAAATTTGCTCGAAGGCCGGTTGAGTTAGTCAGGTCGGAGTTAATAAGTCGTCTGAGCTTTATTTTAAGTGTAAAAGACTTGACGGAGCAACGTCGACGAATGCCATGATTTTCCCTTTTCTATTGAACTCCAAAAACATAACTCTAGGATAAATTTTCTTACCTTGCAGTTAGGACGGATTCGAAAAGTTTTTACTGCTTTTAAATTCATAAAATACACAGAATCACTAAGTTCGTACCGAACAGTGCAGGAAATATGCAGAATATAAAGTTCCACTTTATTATGTGTTTTAAATTTGTTGCGCCAGACTTTATAATGGTACGATAACTTTTTATTGGCCCGAAGCAGGGATGTGAATTTTTTCCCTTTTCAACGGGGCATAAACGTATGAGTAAGTTTGAAGTTGGTGGTAAGAGTTTGCGTATGTCGAATAATTTCAACGTGTATTTTTCGATATTTTTACAACTTGTTACGATACAGAGAGCCGAGTAGTTTCGTACTCATTGAAATTATGTGAGTCGCTTAAAAATTAAATGGGTAAACAAGTTTTTTTTCCAATTCCATTATGAATTTTCATTAATTAATAGTGTTAGAGTTCTCTATGTGCCGTTAGTCAAATTAGGTTAGAGATAGAAAATTGAATGTTGCGCTAACCTAACTTTTTGGTTTAATAAGTTGAACGTATTACAAGTTTAAAGTGAATTAATTAAAGTGAAACTTTGAGACATATTTGTTCGGATGACTTGAAAGTTTTTGACGTGTTATTAAAAGTGCTTAATGAAGGGTACGACTGTCTTGGCGAATACTCTCCTTCACGTTTTATGCCAGAAACTGGCGTGGCAAATAATAGCAAGGCTGAGAACTGACTGAATATTTAAGGTGGGAAGAAATTTTGTGTATTTTACGACTCATAAACTAGAACTGTAGTATTTAACGTTTGAGTTATTGTGAATTATGATTTTCTACTAAAGACGTTGCAAACTGTTATTTATTTATATTTTTGTTGCGGTCTAGGTTGCTTTTTGTGGGAGGGTACCTTTTGATATACGGTATACAGAAAAGTTTTTAAATGTTTGCCGTGGTAATTATTTGTGGAATGTTAAAGTTTTTCTTGAATCTGAAATTTCATTCAGTTTCTGAAAACTTGACATCTCCCAGTAGGCGTATCGCTCCCACGGTTTTGGTAATTAATTACTTATTAACTCGAGAAACTCGAGTTATTTATCTAACGAACATCTGTTGATTTTCAATTGTCAGTGTATCAAGTTTTATAATTACCGACCTCGAAATTAAAATTTTGCGTAACACTTGCATTTTATTTATTAAATTTATTATTTTGAAATTAAACACATTGACTACATACGTAGTGAACAAGCGAAGCACAGGAATTATTGTTTTGTTGTGAGATTTGCAGTGAGAAGCGACAAGTTTTGAATCAAAGGGACTCGCATAAGATGATTTATCCCTAAGTAGCTGTCCATGCCGTTTTGTAGTGTATTTTCGGATAAGTCACCAATGTTTACTGTTTTGTTAGTTTTATAAACCATGAACTTTGTTACAGCTGTATAATCGTGGTGATAGGCATTCAGTATTGGACTGTGTATTAGACATTACAAGCAATTGACTTTTTTGTGCGCACAAGTTCGTTTTAATAAAAGTGAAATATTGATTTGCGGCAAGTGTCACCTTTTTGTGGCAGAAAAATTAAAAATATTCATCCGTAACAACTTGAAGGAAACATTAAGTATACGGTTGAGTGGGAAAATGTCGGGGCGACGAAAGTAAAAATTTGAAAGGAGTTGCTCATTGGATTTTATCCAAATGCTCTAACTATTCAGGCGCATCCATTTGTCTTTTCCAATGGTAGAGCAGTATAATAAGCGTTTTAAGTGGCATCTGCAACGAAACACAATTATTTTAGATTTAGTAAGGAGAAAATACAGGCGACTTATGAAAGAAAGTGTATTAGTATATTTAAGGGCATTTCTCATTCAAAGTTTTCTCGTTGTGTACGTTGCTCACGGGGATTTAGAAATGCAATTATTTGTTTTGTTTTGTTTTTTTTATGTTTTTTCCTTTGTAATTTATATTTCTAATACAAAGTCAAATTGCTTATTTAATTTTCAGAACTCGTAGTCTGTGGCGAGGAAACTAAGTAATTTTATTGCACAGGAAACCGATTAAAATCCCGAGTCGTTTCTTTGTTTAGTTTCGTTGTGGATTTTCGAGCTTGCGTCTTAGACATATCAGGCGTTATGTAGAATTAAAATCACACATCAGTCTTAAGATAAAATCTTTCCTAGGAGACATGGAGACCAGCAATCGGGATGAATCCCTCGTAGGCACACCTTTCCTTTGTGCCGCTGAAAATTTTTTGAAGAATTTTGTTCACTCCGTCCTGAAATAAAGAGTGTTGTTCACCCCAATATTCGACTGAGACATTTTTATGAAAGGGATGGAAGTTTGGAAGTTGACTTTCGGGGAACAAAAAAAAGGCAAGCGTTAAATTAGAGAGAAAGAAAGAAAGGAAAAATTGGTAAAGAACCGGATTTACAGCTGCCAAGTTTTTCGCATTTGTTTTTCATAAAAATTGTTTTCTGCTTACTATTTTGCGTAGCATTGGTTGACTAATTTAATTGTTAGTGTTAACGGGGAGTTTAAATACGTTGTTTGCGTATCGCATAATTCAATTGGCCATTAGAGTTAATTGAAAATGAGAAACAATTGTATTAATGTTCGCAAGAATTGACTAAAACAAATAAATATAGTTTTCGGAGAAGTAAAAGCAAGGGAAATATATTACACGCTCCGCCTTTAAGTCAAACAGTTGTCGAGTTATTGTTCGTTTGTATATATCATATTTTACGAGTTTGTTTGAAAATATATGGAAGAAGGCTTGCATCTCCAAGGATTTACTCACTAATTGTCGCCGAAGAATTGTGTAGCTTAAACTTTGTTGCCCGTAGCATTCGAAAGCCTGAAATAATGACTAGGGTCACGGTAGGAAAAGTAACAGTATTAAAATTATATTAGAATTTTGCGGAACCTTAAATTCTGCAGATTTACGTGCCGGAATGAATTCTTAGGCTCTAGAGAATTTATAAAAGTAATTTCTTGTAACAAAAAAATCAAACGCGAACGGCTGCATGCCGCAGAATATTAAAAATCCGGCGTTCAAGGAATAACAGAACCAAATTATCTGGCTCTTAGAAGAGGAAGAGATTTCTGTATTTTATGGTGTTTACGACAATGAGGTGAATAAAAAGAGTGTTTCGATATCCTTTCCAGGGATACAGGGATCTTTCTAGATGTATATGATGGTTCACTCAGAAGAATTCAAGAATTGGTTGTTTTTTTCCCCCGAATATAATCTGTGTAATTCTTTTTCTGGGCGTTGTATGGATGACCCCAACACTCGACAAAGGCAATCAGCAACGTATTGATTTGTGTTTGAATCGGAACTCAGATTAAATCGGACGGGAACAAGATTCAAATGTAGAGAAAGAGAGAAAAAATTCAATTTACTTTGCAAAGCAGAGAAAAGGGATTAGGAGTTTTTCTTTTAAATTGCAACTCGTCTTGAAAAGAGTGAATGCAAGTTTTCGAAAAGGAGCTTACAGGGAATTGTACGGGATTAAATTCGAAACTCAAAGTTTATATTATTTTTTAATAGCAGGTGAAACGACACCCCGGTGCCGGTGAAACTCACTTGCAGGAGATGGTGGAAAATGAGAAATCGCTTTATAATTGGGTGAAAAGCAGTGAAACAAACCCAAAAATTCACTTGAGGTTTTGGGTTTGAATTGACTCAAAACTAAACACCTCAGATGTAGTGTTATTTTTCCCTTGATTTTCTTCCGATTTATTTTATTTCTCTCGCACTCGTAGTCAACAGGGTGAAAAGGATGGTTCGGTATTAAAAACGAAACGGTCAGTATATTCATATTGTAGAGATACTAAAGGTGCTGCGAAGTGAGATGATATGAAGAATGATATAATTATTCTAAAGTACGTTAATACGTAATGTAATTCGTTTGGCCGAACCTAATCGGACTTGGTCGTCTTGCTTTTGAACTCGTAAAACATTTCGGGGTACTACCTGGTGTTTGTGTCACCGTACCAAAGCAGCTGGGTAGGAATCCCGGGTCAAACAACCTCCACGCGAACTTTGACTCTTGCTGCGGGTTCGGGTTCTTTGGAAAATTCAAAACCTGCGTTAATTTAGATCAAACAATATCGGGCAAAGTAATGTAATAATAATGTCGCAGAGGCGAGGGGGCGGGTGGTATTTTAAAGTGAAATATTAATTTTTAACGGAAAAGTGTGACGATTTATAGGAAAAGTAAGATTGTGATAGTCAAACGTGGGTCGGAGATGGAGAGAAAATGGAAGATAGGAGAAGGCCATGAAGAAAATTTTAAAAAGTTCGACGCTGCATCCGTGGTACGCCGGTCTGTTCGCAGTTCTGTTTCGCCGCTTCAGTGTCGATATGGAAGCTGATATTTCAGGCTCGCTTTTTCGTCGAAATTGCGTGTGAGTGTGTGTGCTGGTGTGTTTACTCAACGGCGATGAAAAATATGCGAGAGTCATTGAATTTGTTATAGATAGATGTAGGGAAATATCGGTTGGTAATTTATAATCAAGTAAAACAAGTAGGATCTTCGATTCGGTTCCCCATCTCATTTTTCTACGTTGTTTTCTATTGGACGTGATTCGTTGGGAAAAACATGCTTGCGATGTGCTGTTACAAAGTGTTCGTTCGTATCGGTGTTCGTATCTGTGTTTAATTTGTAATCGTCACATGCACTGCCACTATTTTGTGCATCTTCATACCTGTGCCCAAATCTAACACCTGGCGAATTATGACGGATTATACCAGTGGTACTGCAATCACCTGTACAAGTTCATTTTAACGTTTTATGTGAATTATACAAGTAGGTACTTCATGCTGTTAGGTGTAAGTAATGGATATTTTGTGTACGGCAGTAACGTTTTATAATGCAATTTAACCTTAATAAATAGGAAGTATGTATCACTTTGGGATAATAGTGGTAATATTGAAATAGTACCGGTATCAGTAATACATATATATTAATAAGTGGAGGTGAAAAGTTTCTCCTCGATTATGATTATCATGTTATTAAAGCGATTGAAAATTATTTAGCTTGAAAACTATCAGGTTATGACGAGTTAATGACAAATTAAATTTCAAGATGTTACACTGCCTCGCATTACTAATGGTGGTGCGTTTTATTCTGAGGTTTAAGTGGGAAAAACTAAACACGTAATTAAGTTGTTGATAAATTTAAATAAATGCTGTTGAGTGAATTACATACCTCCGAGTGGTGGAATTAAGCAGTTCACCGAAGAAGCAATTTCTGGATTGTGTTCTTGAAAATTACACTGTCATTTAAGTGCTTCTAATATTTTCCTAGTAATTCGTAACATATTGTTGGAAATCCAGTCAGGTATAATAAGTCAGGTATTCTAGTTGAGTTCGTAGCGGGGTAAAAGCAATTCTGACGATTTTCCGAGAAATTTATCTAGGCTCGCTGCGAAAGAAAGTTTTGCATTCTCCCTAATTGAGACGGTTAAATAGGTGGCTTTTGAACGGTGTGGGGAGAAGTAACGTCTCCTGCTGTTCTCCTTCTACTCAAATTTCCCAATAAAATTGTTTTCCCTTCGTTTTGCTCATTCGATTAGGAGGGATATTATTAATATTTGCAAATCCATTAACATCGTTGGGCTTGGAATGGAACCCGGGGTAACAATTCATTTTGTCAGCATGTTACCGGGAAGTGTTCCCTGTTTTAGGAAGGTTCAAAGGCAAAAGGGCAACAGTTAATTACTACTATATGAGAGTTATTTTTTCCTTAGTTATTTTTGGTGATTTGGGAGTGGTTGCAATGTCGGATTGGTTATAACATGTCTAATTATTAGTGTTTCGAGAAAAAGTAACTGTAATTTGAGTATACGTCAGTACTTTTATATTATGCTTCAAAAGATTCAGTTTTGTAGGGCAATTAAAAATTAATTTCTCTCTAGTAAGTCTAGCAAAACATATGTTTTATTCGTTCTGTTGTAGTTATCTCCAATTGTAATACTCAAAGTTTTAACCGGCCACTACGGTTTCTGCGGAAATGTAACCTTTTCCCGGGACTGTTTATTATTATTATTGTAGCTTTTTCCATAACCTATAAGATTTAACTTCGTAGTCCTAAGTTACCGGGCCGCATTTTTAAACCGTCCGTTTCGTCTTTGGTCAGCCGTATCGTATTGTTCATTATAATTTCTTATTATTTAAAGAAAAATTTTTTTTAGTTTTCCAGCACCGAAATTTCTCAGTCGTCGACTTTACCATGTAAAATTTTGATTTTTCCGTTAACACACGGGTGGTTTTGTGTTTTTTTTCTTTCGCTTTCCAACGCCACGTTCAAATGTAGCTTTTGCCAAGTCTGGGGATAATACATGTAAAGGAGATTTTTCAAGTCAGATTTACGCTTTGTATGTGGGTTACTTGGATGAATCTTATTAAACTGGTAAATATGGAGTGAAGACTACTGGTGGGCACAAAACGGCATGTTTTATGTATTGAATTATCAATTTATTTAAAGTATGTCACGTACTACGGAATGATGCACAATCCAGAGTTCTTGTTTTGTTTTCATTCTTAGTGTAAAGTATCGACTAGTTTAGGAAATAAATATGTTATCCGTCTCGATGAGGAATAAAATTATTAATTGTTGCGAGAGATAAGTGACATGTTCTTAGGCTTAACATTTATGTAATTTAATGGACCAAAACCACAAGTTTCGGCTCAAATGCTTGTTTCCTACCTCGTACTGTATGATTCTTACTTATAATACGATTTCATTGTGCAGTTATATTTTATTCTACATAGAGAGCTTTATTCATACAGACCCGTCGTGATCGAAAATTTGTATCTTCCGGTTATTGTAGATTTGGCGCCATTATTCACTACTAGTATTATTATTATTATTACTACTACTGGAATTTGAGTAAATCTCCTATAGGATTTATGTGTCGTTTACACATAGGCAACAGGAAAGAGTTTCTCTTTTAATTTTTCAGTAACAAATGGGGGAAAAAAGGGCAGAAAATTTTCTCTGGAGCCGAATGGGCAAGTATCCAGCTCCGAGTCATAAATGTGAAAACGTATGTTTATCCAATTATTTGAAAATTGCTGTTTTTTTTATACGTTTGCCATTTTCTATTTTTAGATAAATGATAATACGAGCAAATTTTCGATCGGATGCTTCTCATCCGAATAATACAGTACTCGTGTTGGATGGAATCAATCATTCAAGTCAGAAAACATGTTGGCTAATTCCCTCCTGGGAAAAGTTAATTTTTAGATTCTTCCTCCTAATGATTCCACTAAACTACCTCAATTTATATCTTGCGCCCGCATTGGCAAATCTTAATGACTCCCGTCATGTACTTGAATTGCTCAATGGACAGATCATTTGTTTCCGTAGACCAGTCAAACACTTTCTTTTCCACGTATTTATTGTCAAAACTATTCTGCGCTTAGTGTTTCATTAAGTAAATTTCATAAGATCAATATCGATAATTTTGAAATTGTATTTGGAATTAAGTTCTGAATTTATTTTGCTATTTTTGTTATTCCTGAAGAAGTGTGTACTTACAGTTTGTCAGAGACAGTTTTGTGCAATAACTATCTATGATTCGTGTAACTGATATGAGTTTGATTTTAAGGGGAGAAATATGGAGACCAAATAATTATTTTGAAATTACTTGGGATTCTCTGTGTGCAGATTTAGGTGACGCTGAGACGTTCAACGTGTATATTGATGCTTTAGCTTGGTCGCATTCTAGTTTTATCACTGAGGACAAATAAAATGGAACGGTAATCCCAACGCCCAAGCCGAGTTGGAAATTGTCGACGCAAATTATGTATTGTTTTGGTTCGGTAATTTCTTTATTAAATTTTCACTCAAATGCATATTTTTGCCGTAACATTACTTGACTAATTATTACGTCTTCAGAGTATTTTTTTCCGTGAGTTAGAATTCCAAAAAGGTAATTATTAATTAGACTTTCTTGTTGAGAGTAATACGCGGTTGACGGTAATTGAATTGCCTTTAGCACGAGTCTCCAGAACCAACGGGGAATCGCTGGAATCTACTTCTTCAGAATATCAGGATAGGAAAACTTTGTTATACGAATTGTATTAGATTACAATCCGTTAGGTTTCATAACAACAAAAGTATCGTTGAAAAACAAACAGAAAATGTGGATGTGTGTTGGCGAAATTACCCGTTCAAGACAACATAGAAACTGCTGGAAACACTCTGTTGCTTTTCATTTTTAATGAATGCAGAAACATCAAAACATTTCAACTCGAACTTATTCTCACAAGTTCGACAAATAAACAACCGTTGGCTATGTATTTTCCAAAGAAGAAATTTATCGAAAATTTGGAAAATGTTTATGTTAGCCGGTGTTTCCTGGAGTGACTGCTTTGTAGGTGTTCTTGTAATTTGCTGACAAAAGGTGGATGCCAGTCAAAATATGTATAATTGACTCGAGCATTGAGCTTTCACGGGCTTTTCTCCACTCTTTGATGTTGTGCACAACTCTTTTTCATCGTTTGAACGAAAAGGAAATAAGGGCCGTCAGAACTTGATTTGTTGTTGTATGGTAAAATGAACCGAAAATAAGATAAAATTAAACCTTACAGAAAGGGAGTGTAGAGAAAAAGGAGTATCAATGACGAACGGCCGAACTACTACTACTAACGGCACCTTCTACTTGTTTTTGTTGCTTGCTGCTGTTTTATTGACCACTTAAATAATGCTGTCTACGTGTATGTCTGTGCCTGTATATTATCTTCCCATGCTTAAGAGCACGGTAATTCTGTTCCAGTTGCACAGAAATTTGAAATCTACAAGGCAAAGAATTTGACAAATTGACAATACCTTTTCGAGGCGGGTGATGATCCATTCTAATTTCATTACATTATCTAAACAAGTTACAGAACTCATTCAATATAGTGGATTTGGTTAATGAATTACTCATCAAAATGACGAAAGCTTAAATTGGAGTTTTATACCCAGTTTGAAATTGCAGTAAAATAAAATGAACACGTTGTGACGAATTAGACCGAATGACTCGTACGGAAAAATGTATTTTGTAGTGCTTTCATTGACGTGTCGAGTGTAGTTTTATACTGGTCATTGGGAATCATTTGACCGCGAGAAAAGTATCTCGTAAAACGAAATTAGAGTACAGGAAAACTGTTCAGTAGCAGCAGCGGCGGCGAATCTGCATTTTTTGCCATTGCAGTTTCACGGGGAAAGGATTTTTAGAAATCTTTCCCGAACGTCATTCGTCTAATAATTGTTTGGGATTTAAATTTCTGCTTTGGAATTGGTATTTTGGGTAATGCGCGTTCGTGTACAGTGACACTCGGATAAAAAGATATTTGCTCCGTGTGGTGTGAGAATGTCAGTTTTTCCATTCCATTATTGAAAGACTGGTGAAATATGGGAAAGCGGCGAGAACTCGTAATAATATTCGATTTTGAATTAATTTCCGTTTCCTCTCGGATGGGAATACTTTTTTCGAAATGTTAATTTTTGGTAATGAAAATTTGCATACAACAACTGCTTTGAGCAACACATGCGGGAAATATCTGGAACATCTTGGCAGGTGAAAATGTTCCGCTTGCCGATAGTGAATTAGACACTTCTTTTGAGTGGTTAACGTGGATTACAAATAGGCGTGGTTTTCGGGGTAGTACCTTTTTCTAGGCGTAGACCCAACTAGAGAGTGAAATGTACTTTGTAGTGACCGATATTTCTACTTTTGTAAATCGTTCGGAATTACGGGAATGATCGTTTTAGCGAGTAGTATTATTACACGAACGTATGAGTAAATTAATTGTGTATGGAATACGTTGGGGTAGTTATTAATTTATGCAATCCTGATGTTCAGTTATTGAGTAAATAATGTGTGTGGGACCGTGAAGTTCACTGTAATAAGTTAATGGTCTCGAGAATTACGGATGTAACCATTTATTTTTTCAATTACATGCGTGTGCAGGGTTATGAAAACGGTGTTTTTATGATTTTTTGCAGAAAATGGTATTTTTTTTATTGTCGGGTTCGATCGGGTAATTGCAGACTGTGCTGCCTCAAACTGCTGGCATTCTGTTCTATTTTCTTTTCTTTCGTTCATTTATTTGTGGACGTTTTCTCGACTGTGGCCGTTTCGGACGGGTTTCTTTTTCATTAAAACCTCAATGTTATTTTTTCCTCACAATTTGAAGATTTAAAATATCCAGTTCTATTCTCCTAAAAAGGTTTTTTCTTCAATTATTTTTTTTTTTAAAAAAACCACACGAACTGACCCGTCTTTCTGGGGAGAAAGTCTTGGGATAGAATATATTTGATGCATTCTTCACTATTATATTTTTATACGTAAGCTTTATCGGGGATAAAGCTCTATGAATTAAGAGTAACTACACGGGAAAGGAATAGTCTAGAAACAGTTTTTTCATATTATAATTACACGTTAAATATATTATTTATGGTATTTTCAATTTTATTGTGATGGTTTTTTTATGGTTTAAACTTTTTTTTAGAAAATTTGAATGGGAAAAAGCAAAAAAAATGGCAGAGCTGTGCGTTTGCTAATTTGTCCACTGTAGATTTCTTGAGGGCATTTCAATATATATATATTATATATATTTATCTGATTCCGGTTAATGGTCCCTTAAAAAACTTTTTATTTCTCTGTAACTTTCCTCTGAGCCAGAAAACTTTTTTCCTACCAACTTTACAAAATTGCCTGGAGCTTTCCCAATGGAATAGGGATAAGCTTTGCAGCTTCGGAGGAATCAGTCAAGGTTTGGTGGTCGGCCACAATATAGTCTTTGACCATTTTATTATGCTCGGATGTGGACCTCTACATACGTGTAGAAAACGGAAATGGAAACAGTCGAAGGAGAAACAGAATTAAATAAAATATTCTGTCGTTAATTGTAGGTAATGAAATATTTTGTAGGTTTGCATTCCCCCATACGGTATATATTATACTATATCCAAAGTTTGTAGTATAATATTTCACTCACCCTTAGTTTCAAGTGGAATTTTTTCTTCTACCGTTGAATTTCAATTTAATAACTTTCACGCTCTCGCTTCTTTTCACTCGGGTTGCAAAAGTTCCGATAAGGAGTTTGTCATCCCATCCATCCTTTTACCAAGTTTTCCCATACTTCCAGGCCTTCTCCTTTTTACATTTTATCGGAAATCACAGAGATGAAGTTCGTTTCAATCCTGGGACTTTCATGCATTGAAATGTGCAACTATGGAAAATAAAAGAAAACCGGGTTGGCTATTGACAGGGTCTCCGCTACTTTCCGGAATTTACTTTTCTGACATGTGAATCTCATTTTGACCTTTCATTCGAACTTTTGGCATGCGAAATTATATGCAGTACTGTATGTTTTCTGTACACGAGTTTATTTATGGAAAAATTTATGTTTTGCGGGAGCTTAAAACAGAGTATTTCTTACTTAGCGGTTTATGATGATTTGTCGTGGAAGCAGGAGAGACTAATACACTACCTTTTTATTGAAAGTTACTGATATTTCCATCCTCTGTACTATACAGTTTAGATACTTTTCCATTACTTTCCATTTACTTCTAAGGATAAGCTGTCGTAAGAGTGTAGGAGATAGGATTTTTAATTAACGAGAGGAGATTCTTTTTCCTTGTGTGTGCGTATGTGTGTCTGTGAATTTACTGGCTTTAGGGTGGGAGTGTAATTTAAGGTCTGAAAACACCTGGCGCGTGGTCCTTCGTGACAGATAATGTTCAACCACATTGTGACGGTTCCCGTTGCGACTGGCCAGATATTATCGTGACATTTTTCTGAAAAATATTCCAATCTCGGTATAATAAGTATCAGAAAAAGCTTTGCATTGAGGGGTTTCGGCTAATTATAAGCAAGAGCTACGACAACACTTTCCATATTAACATTACAAGATGAAACCAAAGTATTTTTATTAATCGGTGTTTTAAAAATTGTAATAATGTGCGTATAAATAACTATATAGTCCGTATTTGTATGTGTGATTAAAATTTAGTACTAGTTGAATTGGCGTTGCTGCAAAAGGTTGTGTACAATGTGGTAACAGTAGGAAAGTTCCTGTCATATTGTTCATTTGAAAAGTAAATCAAGTTTCTGCACGAAGTGTAAAATAGTTGGTGTTGGTGTTGAACTCTTAGAAAAAAGAATACGAAAAATGTTTTGGCAAGGTCGTACGCAATAAAATGTGCAAGACTCATTACTCAGATGCTTTCTCGTTTGGGGTCAGCTGCTTGCGGTTGAGAATTTTCATCCCGCTCGAGATTTAGGTTTTTCCCGGGGGAAAATCGTAAACATTCACATTAAAGGTCTAAATACCATCAATTTTCAAAGGAAAAAATTCAAAGGTGGAGGTGAGCCGAGTTGTGAAACTCCAAAGTCCATTTCCCAGGGAATGAAAATTCTTTATTCTTCCTTATGTTTTTCACGGTACGGCCCGTTGCTTTTGGATTACATCCTATCCCCCATTAGCCCGTCGAACAATCGGAGCTTTTCGAATATCTTTCCTCTCATCCGAAAGCACAATTTACATAATAAAACGGTATTTCGGATTCGTATTCTTCTTCCGCGTTTCAAATTGTTATCAACCGCACGCGTGCGAGATTTCAGGTTCTTTTCCGGTTTTTCCGCGCGAGCTCCCCGTTGAAAAATTTTCCCCAAATCTCACATTTTAAAGGCTTTAGTCTTTTTCGCGGTGTCGCTCTCACTTTGGAATTACCGTCTAATTTGCAATTTACGAGTGCGTAAACGTCAGCGTTTTTCACCCGCGCCAAATCCCGTCGCGTGAAATTCTCATTTCGTCCCATCTACCGTGTGTGAGCACGGGACAAGGTGAGAAAGTGGGCGCCTCTCACCCGAACGAGAAAGGATTCAGTCGGAAGAAGTTACTTTATTAATTTATCGATTTGAATTCGGGGCATCGAAACCCGAGAGGAAGAAGTTTAATAAAATTGGAAACGATTGTCTTAGGGTGTTTTTCGAGTCGAACTTTTGATACGGTTACCTCTAACACATGCGGTCGAAATAAAAGTTAGGAAAGAGTTTTTGGAAAATAAAATTCTGACGAGTCCGAAGGTTATTACTTTAGAGTTTTTACTACTCTTCAAATGTCAGAAATCAGAAAGTCGGCTCATCTGCTGCGTAAGAAAGTCGTGTGGTTGGGGGGGGTTGAGTATTTTAAGGGTCAGGTACACGGGGACAGTCCGCTTCGGGTGAATTGAGTTGAGGAGACGACAGGCCTTAGGGAGAGAATTTCACTGCCGGGAAAAAAACCTTTTTGTTAAAGGAAGATATCACTTATTGCCCTTGATGTTAAACGGCGTTGACTTTATCTGGAAATTTTCTAGATGAGAAACTCGTGAAAAAGAGCGAAATTATTTTTGTAATTGCTTTTCCGTTAACGGTGACTGTGCGCGGAGACTGTACAATGGAAACGAATCGCTTGTAATTTAGAATGTTTCGAAGAATGATAAATTTCTTCAGATTCAGTCGGAGCATGTAGAGTTTCTTGGTTTTCCTCACCGGAGGAGGGTACCGGTTTGTGCCGTGCAAGGGACCTCGCCATTTTGCCGCAGATTTCAATTTCGAGTACCCGGAATTTTGTGTCGTGTGGTCTTTTCCACGACAAATTAAGACAAAACATTAATTTCCGGTGCTAATCCGCGTGCGTTTCGAGCTCTCGGGTTTGGTACAACTGACTCGCAAAATTTTCTACCTTTCGGGAGTTTCTCCCGAGACAACCTTTCACATTTTGACCAGGTTAGTCGAAACGGGGTAAAGAACGTCAGGACGGAAGTGTCGACACGTTTTCCCTTTTGTTTTCGGGAGCGTCGTTTCCGGTTTAACAGAAAACTTCTCGGGGACACGTTGACGCTTTTCGTGTTGTTTTCTTTTCGCCATGTTGCACGCGTCTTGTCAGAGGCGTAAAAGCGTGCTGGAAAGTCAATAGCGAGTGTGTTGCCTCTGGAAAGTTTCTTAAATTTGTGAAAATTCTTGTAGGCTGTCTTAAAAACTCGAGCTTAGTAACTCAATTTTTTTCTCCCATTCTCCTCCTTCGGTTTACGACTTGTTGGTGAACATCATAAATCTCGTGTTTTGGCGTGAAACAGAATGTTGTGTACTTTAGAGCTTGTAAAGCGTTTCATTTGCATTCATTTCAACCCGTTCGGACTCCCGCAGCGAGTTCATGGAGGCACAAATACCTTCTTTTATTTGGGTTTGGCATCCTCGGAAATAAGACGTCAGATGAAAAATCAGAGACTATGTTTAGAGAGGTAGTGGGTACTGGACTCGTCGTGGTGGTAAGGAAAGCGGCAGAAGTCGCTTTTATGATCTTCGGTCGTGCAGTCGAAACTTTTTAAAACTTGCCGTAAAGTCATTTAATGACGAATCTCTCAAAATGGCCGAGGCTCGCGTTCAGTTTGTGTAATTTAAGGGTCCGAGAAGTTGCCGAAGAAGTTTTCATATGTCTGGATCCGAAAGAAATTTTCTGTTTGGGTGAAAGTTTCTGTTTTTCAACAGGCAAAGTATTTCTTTTTATTTTTTTTACTTTCGTCTGCCCGGGCTTTTCTGCACAAATTTGAAATTTTCACTTTCTTAACTTGGTTGATTTATCTTTCATTTATCTGTGAGTTAAATGGAAATTCGATAATGGGCTCTGCTGAGAAAATTGGATTCCCTTTCTCCGGGACTGAAGAAAAGGAATGGAAATATTTGATTTTTAAATTTATTACTCTGTATTTTGTAGTATTTTTCTATTTAGTTTTTGGTCATTCAACGTGCTCTTCACCGCTGGAAAGCTTTTGGGTTTCATAAGTTTAAGAGATGTTTTTTTTCATTGTTCGTACTGTCTCGCATTACGGTGTGTGTGTGCGTGTTGCAGTTACCGTGAACTGAAGTACCAGACTGTAACTTTATGTATTTGAACGGGGGAACAGTCGTCGACCGCTAATATCTCGTTTTAATTTTGGTACGAAACGCTGTCGTTGACACTTTTCGTACTAAAAGACTCGCGTAACCCGCCGAGATTGCTTTTTGAAATGAAGGTGCATCGGTAAGAGCCCGAGAACTTTCCAGAGAAAAGGTCTTTAACGATCTAGATAATTCAGTTCTTTAGAGGGAGGGGAATTTGGGAGAATTTACAGGACTTGTTGTTTTTATGTATTTTAAAACACGTTTTTTGTTTTACGAAAGCAACAGTTTTGAGCTGCCACCTCCCCACTTTTTTTTTAGAAATGAAATTTTAGAATACCTGGTTTTACTAAACTGCTTTTCTTTGGACTTTTAAAGCCAACAATTTCAAGGCTTATCTCCGTTTAAAGCTGAAGAAGAAAGCGAGCGAAATTACTGTTGGGTTGGGTTTGTAGTCTCTCTAATTATAGTTCTCCAGTTGGAATTATGAATTTTTAGTATTTGCGTCAGCATACGTTGATTTTTAGACGAGTATGCGTAGATGTGTATTCTTGCCACA
This sequence comes from Polyplax serrata, assembly GCA_037055365.1. Classification (NCBI taxonomy): domain Eukaryota; kingdom Metazoa; phylum Arthropoda; class Insecta; order Psocodea; family Polyplacidae; genus Polyplax; species Polyplax serrata. The sequence continues at coordinate 7,234,010 of JAWJWE010000038.1, read as the reverse complement.
GGTAGACTTTTCTACTTCGGCGGTTAAGTATTAACATCTGGTGTTTGACAGCTTTCATTTGCATATTTTTCGTAGAGATTTCTTTCACTTGCTCACAACTATTGTATTAATTTTCCGAGGAATAGAAGCATATTCGGTGCGGGACTTCCCGGACGAAAATTTATTTTTCAGACTCGAAAATGTATGCAGTGTTGTGAGCCCGAGTTGTCCAGCCGGAGAGCCGAAAAAGTATTTCGGGCACATTCCAGCAGAAGAATGTGAACAGTACTTTAATTAATTCTCAGTGCGATACGTTAGGATGACGGGTGTTTTGTTCATTTTAAATATATATATTTAACATTTATGAGTATCAAAAAGTTAATAAGATGGTTTTGCGTGTAGGCATAAGTAGGCTTTGTAAGAATAGCCGACAGTGAGAAGTGAGGTCACAAGGCAGAAAGAATAACAGTAGAAGACAGGCAGTAGGAAGTGGATTTAATTTTTCCTAATTAAGTTGAAATGTACAAAAAGGGCAATGGGAAACAATTAGGTGGAATTTACAAGTGAAATGGAGAAGTGGAAATACAAAGGATACAAGTTGTACGCCCGGTTTCTTTCCTTCGGAAAACAATTCCGTACATTGTTTGAATAGTTTTTTTGACTTTTCACAGTAACCTGGCCGAAGAATTCCAAAATTTTTTCTTGCTCTCTCTCTCTTTCTGACATTGGGCAAAGCTCCTTTTTCGACTGTCAGATCATGTCCGTAAGAGAAAAACGCGGTTGAAATTTGTCTCCCAACCTGACTAGTTGCCCGGAGATCATTCCAACTTATTAACCGTATGAAGTTGCACCGCAAGATTTTTGTCCAAATTAGACGGGTGGATTAGCACGTGGAATTCAAAGTAAGGGCTCCCGGTTGATGTTCACTACTAAAATGTTTTTTGGCACGATTCGACAAATCATTTTGGCTGCTAATAAGGCTCCAGAATAGTTTTTTGCCAAGTCTCCAATCCTCGGTCACGTCCCATTTCGGTCCGCACCAACAAAACAGGGAAGACTTTATTTTTTTTGTAGGAAGCACACCGACTTTTCTACCTTCTCTTAACTTTTTGTTGTCTAATGTCCGACTTCTTTACAATTTAATGGTGGGAAAAAAAATCCTCTTTCACCGAGAGTACTTGTTTGAATTGTTACGTGCAGTGGGTAGCCGAGGAAGAACGGCGAAAAGAAGGCGGATTTGAAAATAATGCCTTTTTAAAGGACCTTTTGTATTCGTCCGGAATTGACAAGTTAGTTGCCGAAAACACATGGAGGAAACGAACATCAGTTTACATTTTATGCTTTCGGCTGAGTACCGCCCGACGAGTGAAAAGTCAATTTTTTAAACAGCCATTTTGACGTCCCAGCGGGACTTTGCAAGTCCCCCGGGAACCTTTTAAGATTTCGTGCGTGGACGGGTTTTAAGAAAAAGGAGATAAATCCGTTTAAAATTTTGGGGAGCCGAATAAATCGCTGGGAATGTTTCCTGCTATCAATCACGGGTTCTCATTTATCTCAATGTTGTGTGCGTATGTGCAGACCTGTGAATTCTTCTCGGACCAATTTTTATAAGTCACATGTATAGAGGCGTTAATATGTTGTGTCGTGTGCTTAGGGTTGACTAATAGTTACACTGTAAGTCATATTAGATGACTTAGTAATTGTAGGAGCGTGAATAGACTTTCTATTTAGATGTCTCAGTACTACACTGCACTACAGCGTGGAAATACTTTTTTATTTGTAATTTTATTTAACTTTTGTCTTAACACAAGAATGCCTTTTTGGGTTGTAACAGACTTATTGGTAATTGCCTTGATAAAGATACAAGCTTGTCGAGACTTTTACATGTCGTATTTGGAACTCACACTCATGAGACTAATATCAATTTTATTTTCACGTAGAATTCTGTCGAGTCACCGGTGTACTGTCTTTTTTTCCACAATCCCTTTAAATCGTATGTGATCTTTCTTATTAAAAGGACTGGAAGTTTTCCAACTATTGTAGTGAGGATTTTACGTGACCGTTTATCACTCTTTTTTGACCTGTCATCATTTTTCAAACTGACACTTACGAACCAAACTCACCGGGTTACGTGCTTCGACAATTCTTAAATTTTTTACAGCGAGCTTTATTCTCCAGAAGTGATTCTTGGGTGTTTTAATGTTTGCCACTCGTCAAGGTAATTTCTTTAGCCTTCGTCAATCACCAAATTATGATGAGGCTGAGTTTATATAGGCCTGGGTCTTAGTGCAATCGTCATATTTTGGTAGTGAATAAGTTGTAGTAATGTTGTTTAAATGTGTTTGTCGTTCGGGCGGAAGAAGATTTTTATTCGGGGAAGTAATGCAGAAGGTAGAAGAAGTTTTTTCATTTGGCAGAGGAGACAAAAGGGTGTTAGATGAAAGAAAGAGCGACAAAATAAATGAAAAACCGGGGTTTATAACTTTTGACGTTTGTCTTTAAGGTATTCATCCAAGGCCTGAAATTTAGGAAGGAGTAGTTCAGAAGGATACAAGAGTTGTCGAAATATAAGACCGTCCAAAAATAGGTCGCTGCGTGTCAGATACAAATGACTGGACATGGTATATGTGCTGGGTGATGGAAAGGAATGGTTATCGTTGGGTTAAATATCGGGGTAGGTTGAAGAGAGTTTATCAAAATTTATTGTAGGCCCAAACTTGATCCGTTCACTTCGTTGGAAAGTTCCCGTTCAGCTTTAATATTTTAACGGCTTCATGTATAAAAATAAGTAACTTGAATTTCATGTGTATTCACAAGTACACAAGTGCGTCAGGAACTGAAGAGAACGTTCGAACGAATCTGTGGGAAAATGGAATGGAGAAAAATTGTCAATTCTGTGTTTCGTTTTGTTAATGTTACTTCAGCTTCAGCTGCCAATTGTCGTTCGATTGGAGAACGTTAAAAACAGTTGAAATGTTCTTGGAGTTTTTCGTGAAGTTTTATCGATGAGCCTTATTGGCTTGACACAAGTCTTATAAGTCTCCAGGAGGTTTCTGTCGACTGCGTGATATTATTAAAGTCACGTTTTTAATAGGAAAGTGAATGAAGGCGAAGGAATGTCGCGGAGGAAGTTAAAAAGAAGTAAATCAACTCATTCTCAGCTTGTATTTAATTTATCTCTTATATTTCACTTCCTGAAGCTTTCTAATTTCTCGTCTCGTTAAATAAAATTGAAGTTAAACGCTTATAATTTTAAGATTGGGACGACGATGTTTATTGTACGAGAGAAAGCACACAGGTGTTTTTTCGGGGGTCGTTTATTTTTCCGCCACGATTGTCTCCGAAGCGTTATATATAGGGCGAAAGCTTTCAAAATGGTGAAAGTCCATCAGTGCGGGCTCTTAAAAACGTTCGAGCGAGAGGTCGAGACGACCTTAAAGAGATACAAAGATGGACTAAACCAAATTAAAAACGTTTAATACCGTCATCCGCGTGGAAAAACGCTGAAAGGATCTCGTTTGAGTCGTCGGATATTCGATCGGGAAAATTTTTTTCCTGTACCTCTTGCGTATTGCCCAAAAGGGCATTTCATTATGAAAGAAAATAAAGCGGAAATGCCTTTTTCTCTGGCAAATTATTTCTCCTGAGTGGATAAGAGGCTTTTCCGTTGGGTCAAAAGAACTCTGCCGGTGGTACTCGACGGCTGTCACAATGTTTTCGTACGCATCGATTTTGCGTTGGTTAAATATTTTTGCTGTGAGAATGAAATTTTTTTCCTGTGCATCTTGAAAATCCTTTGAAAATGCAGCGGGATACTTAATAATCGCTGAAAAAAATAGAAGGTACTTCATTTTAGACATGTAAGTAAGGCTCGTGGGCTAACGGTTGGACTTCAGCAAGTGTGTGGAATAGTCGAATTACGAGATGTTTCTTTATTATTTCTGTATGGTGGTGCCATACATTATGTATTACACTGTATTTTGATCGATTGGTGACGGTTGCATTCATGAGGACGGCTCATTAGTTGAATGAAATGACGTCTATACATGTGGCTGCATTAGACACGATGCGTATACCTTACACCATTTATTTTTTAAAAGTCCTCTGCTCTCATTTGCTCCGATTTAGCCCGATAAGATTTCATAAATCTTATTCCAGTTTAGGAAAGGCTACGGAATTCTTGATAAATGCATCACGTTCAAGCTTTTTACCGAACGTGATAAACGCGGCACGCGATGTCGGGCCCAAGACGAAATTGGGGAAACTGAGGACAGAAACGAACGCCGACTTTTTTCTTTTATTTAGGAGGTTAATTTTTGCTGGTGGAAAAGTAACGAATGAGAAAAATGTATTGCAAGGGGAGAACTTTTGCGGAGACGTAAGGTTTTATCTTCGGAAAAGCTCACCGGTACCGTAACTCAATGTAAATATGAGTTTTGCTATAGAACGGAAAAATTAAGCAAGAAAAGAGAAAAACAACGGAAAGGAAAGAAAGTTTTGATGAATTGAAAATTGCTGCTGTTTATCACGGGAGAAGATAAAATTGTCATGGAAATGGAGATTATATAAGGCTTTTTCCGTCAAAGAAAACAAAAAACGAGTATCCTGTAATTTCTAGACCGCGAATTGTTTTGATAGCTTGTCGTACTTTTAGTATAAATATGTAAGCATATATCACGAGAGGATGAAATATATAAACGTTTTATCTGTCGTTACAAGTTCGTTTTCGAGAGTAAATAGAGTGAGCAGTTGGGCTATGTCCTGCGGAAAGAAAATTTTAATTGGACTGATCAGGGCTCCGAGGTAGTGAATTTTACGCGCCATAAATAAGATGACTAATAGTTTCTCTTAGGAAATGCCATTAGAATAAATCGAAAAGCCTCAAGCCGTTTCACATAAACGCCATTGTTGGAGCCAGCGTCTAATTCGCGGCACAATTTCTAATTTTGCAGATTTAGCATGGGCTTAATCCTCGGTGTACAACTAGCCGGTTTTGTATCGCGTAAGAATTATTATATTGCCTGGATTAAGTTGCTCATAATGTCACGTGCAATTTATACTTTTATTTGAATCTTTGTAAAACAGTGGTGAGCGAAATTATGTGGCCACGAGCTTGATATACCTGTAAAAAATGAGCCGTCCGGAGGAAAAATAAGTATGTGAGGTAGCCCCGGCTTTCTCCATATGTCTGCGTCTGCAGGTACATGACTTCTTGAGATGAGATCGTTAGATATTAGTCTTTTAGAAGGTTCTAAGGAAAACAAATGGTAGCCTGAAATGACCTTGTAATAAACCTGTAAGGCGGTTATGCATTCGTAGTACGCTTTGCTGTTTTCGTAGTGCGCTATGTTTTGGTATTGAGTTTAATTCGTATCCAATGGTTTGAACAGGATTATCACCTGCTGAAGTATTCAGTTATTCATTTGTAATGGAGTGTAGTTGAAGATCAGGTAAATAGCCCGAAAAACAAATTTGAATGTTTAAAAAGTAATATTATATTAGTAATTTTCATTAATTAATGTTAAGATGCTTGCACTGGTATCACCAGACCTATATTGTTAATATTAAATTAGATTGTTGTCAATACAACATACAATGTACAGGAAACGAACTAGGTCTGGACAGAATCTTAAAAGAGGTTGGAGAACGAGAAGAAATCACAATTATAACTACAAATTAAATATTTATACGTTTAAAAATTTAAACTCCTTAGTTGAGCGTTTTCCTCGTGCTCTCTGAGAATTTCACGCTTTGATCTCTCGTTGCGTCAGTACGTCTGGTTAATGCCTGAAAAAGTAAAACCAGAATTAGTTCCATGGGAGAAGGTTCTCGTAAAGAAGCATTCTATTTACTCGAGCGGAATTCGGTTTCATCATATAGTTGGACAGGCTTCTTTATTAAGCGTCTTCTCACTTTTTTGTATATTCATAAATATCAAAATATCAAAAAGAATTTCACAAGCGTTTAATTTTCTTCCTTATTAAATTTCTCGGCTGAACCAAGTGACGGAATTGTGAATGGAAGCGTAAAATATTAAGTCCAACGTGCCTTGGCCCTTGGTGGAAAATCCATAGGTTTGTTTATTTGTCTGTCTCTCTCTCTCGGTCTATTTTCTATTTATTTAAAAAACGCGGGATGCTGCCATTGGAATTTAATTTAATTATATGATATTATTCCAGCGTAAAAAGGTTTACACAGTACTAGGAACGTATTGCACGATTTCTGCGAACTTTCATAAACAAATTGCATCTTTGGTGTTTGTCCTGAGCTCTGTGTAACGCGTACGCGAATGTGGTCGTTTCAGTTGGGAAATTTATTTTTCTTTTTAGTAGATCTTTTATGTATCCTCTCTCTTTCTCTCTCTCTCTCTCTCTCTGACTCGGCAAAAGACATTCGTACGCACTTGCCGTGTGCAGTGTGGAGAAACTGAAGTGAAAATTTTAAATTGAACGCGCACAAGTTGGCTTTACACCTCCGGGGACCAATATTTCAAGTCCTTCTAATTAGGTTTTCCCATATCTGCAGAGCTGTTTGTTTGGCATAACAACGGCCGGCCCACTTACCTGATGTAAGACGTTTTCTTTCTGAAAACTGCAAGCCATTGAGAGAGTCTCAAATTTTGATTACTTCCCACCGGATTACACTTATACAGTCTTGTAATTGTGACTCGGAGTATTGATTGTACAAGGGTCCAGTGTAACTGTATAACTTCGATGTATTCGGATATTGGGATAGAATAAAATAATTTTCTTTCTATTGAAATAGCGTCGGAAACGAATTCATTGCAAATTTAATTATTGACATTAGTTTTTCCGTTCCAGATTTTGTAATTACATCATAACGGAATAATGACTTTGGTGAATTGTCGCCGTGTTGAAAGCGCACGGAGTCGCCCTATTCATTCACTAGTTTACGGAATTCTATTTTTAAAAGTTTGAGCTTTTTAAACTTTGTAATTAAAATCTTATTACTCGTGTTTAGAGGCTTGAGGGAAAATTAGAGCAATTTGCGTAATGTCTCAAGTGTGTCAGCTTGCGGATTATTCGGTGAAAAAAGTGAAGTCTTGTTGTTAGAATATTGAGAGAGAGTTTCTCGTGGTTGTATTGTGTGTCGGGGAAGTACCTTTTCTTGGGTACGTCGGGATCGTCAGCTGGACATGCCGACAAACCAAAGAGTCTCTCTTGCGTGGGAGCGCGGCTAATTGCCGTTTTGTTTATTTTTTGAACGAACCCTAATGACAATCCCAATGAAAATGAGTTTAAATTGAATTTCGTTTCTTGTCACGTATATCCGGTTCCGGTCATTCGAACTTTAATAGTATTTCTTCGAATTTGTGTGTACGTGATATGCTACGGTGAAAGGTTATTGTCGTGTACTATTTTTGCCGCTGATGTTTCTTTCTCTGGAACAAGGGCGAATGACATTAGGGGAAACAACATAGAAGTTTTAACTTAACGAAATTATTCGGCTAGATAGAAATTGATTCTGTCATTCCTGTTCCTGGGATGTAAGATACTCCTTTGACACTTGCTTTGATATTAATTTAATTTTTTGCTTTAGTCTTTTACGCTCAATTTTGTGATCCCTTCCAATGCTGGTACCTGAGCATAGTGTGCATAAGTACCTTTTGGGAACTTTCAAGCATGTTCTTGTTTAAAACTTGAAGATTAGCAATTGATCGGTCAAACGCTTAACTCCTCGCAACAAAAAGTATCATTAAAGCCAAGAGCTCTCGTCGGTCTCTGTCCTTCTATCTCTCTCTTTTTGAAAGAAATTTAAAGAACGACGACCTGGTTGCGGGAAAAATGGCGGGAAAAGAAAATGTCTCTTTGAAAAATGCAAATGGGACACGTTTAAAGCAAAAGAGGATAACGCGAAATGAAAGTTGGTGTATAAATAATTATACTCGTATTTTACTTGCCATTTTGTCATCCGTTCTCCGGTTGTAATTGTTGTAGAGAGTCAGTCAGAGGAAGAGTCGAGAGTACTTAGAACCTTTATGGTGACCCGCCCCCCCACCGGTCCCGAAGCATTTACATAGTTTTCATTGTCTTACTGTATAATCCGGTTCACTTGGGTTTCGAACGAGTCACGAAATGGCAGCTGGGTCAGAGCTAGATTCTTGAGATTATGAATGGTCTTCTTCCTACGTGACAATGAAAGGCAACACAAACCAGAACTAGTCGGAACGGGGCTGATGCTTCCTGCCCGGATGGGATTTTTCGCAGGGCACACCGAAGATGTCTGGGTGAGGACATTAACCCTCGACTTAATTTGTCCAATATCGAATTCTGCAGCCGGTGGTAGAAAAAAGTTTTTGCCAATTTTATTGGGAATTGAAGATGTCATATTGTAGATTTGTGACGGTTCAATTCTGGTTTACACACCGGAGATAACCAAATATTAAATTTTACTAAATTAAACATAAGAATTTGTAAAGGGATTGGAGATGTGTGTATTTTTTAACCGCTGGGATGTCTTGTTGTGTGTTGCTGTTGTGTATCAGGATACTGCCACAAAAAATGGTAATTGATAGGAATTTTTTATTACAATTGAATTCTACGATTGGACATTAATAAAGTTAATAAAGTAGGTTTTTAATGTAGTAGGTTTGTAAGGGCTCTTTTTACTCATTTTCAATGTGCGATTGATCCTGATGGTGTCTCATGCCTAGGCTCAAGTTTCTCTATTTTTTTAAATAGTCAATTCTGCAGAATATTTGTTGCTCACGGAATGAAGTTTGTATGCTTATCCTACCAAAGTCCCAAGGCAGAAAATTGTTTTCACCTGGATTACCTTTCTAGAGTTCTTATTTTTTAGGTTGTAAAGCACTCTTGGGTGAACTAGTTTGAGGTTTTAGATTTTCTATAGCATCTTCTGCTGTCTCATTATTCAAGTGAATTTTTCCAGACGGAGCAGATGTAATTTATACCTCAACACGTAAAGATTTTTCATAATACAGGAACGTATTCCTCCAACTTCAAGAAGGGATTTTGTAGAATTTCCACACTGAGATGTATCTAAAAACACCTTGTCTTTTGACAATTGTACGTAGCAATTTGTATTCCCACGTAGAGTATTTTGTCAGTTATCGACTACCCGCAGCCTTTCCCTAAAAAACAATTTTTATAAATTGCTTTAAACTATGGTTACTTTGGTCAATATATTTCTCTCATCACGTTTTGCTTTAGTTGTTATTAATTGGATAGGAACTTTGAAGTAACATCAAAGGTGACAATGTTGGAGCTCGTAAATTGCACGGATTAGGGGAACGGAGGACTAAACTTCAATGTCAACTGCATTATGCTTTTATACTATTCATGGAAATAATTTCAGTAGAAATAGCAGTGAAATGATGTCTATTTAAATTTATAGAATAAGTATTGGTTGGGTTTATTGCAAATACCCAAACATCTATTTTGCTTTGATGGTTATTTATTAACAGTTTTTTTTTAATTTTTTGACGTGACTTTATACTGCCAGTTTTAACAATGGATTGCGTTGTAACACAACCACTTGCATAAATAAGAACAAATAATTTTTTACAACAAGAGACATTGGGTTGAGATGTCTACATTGAGAATGAGTTAGAGAAAAGTTATGAAATGAGTTGAAATTTAAGTGGAGAACATCAGAAAGTTTGGTAAACTGTCTCTTCCGTTTGGTAACGCGGAAAGTTTCACATCATAAGAATAATTTTTCATTCTTTCTCGCTTTAACCAGAAGTGCCGAGTCTTTGTGTTGTCTAGGTAATTAAAACAGCTTAAAACACTATTTCACCCATTTTTCTGACTTTTACATTCAAGCGGTTGAGTTGTTTTCTTTTCAGGTAGGGTTTCACAGGTGCATCACCTGAATTGCCATTCGTCCGCGAATTATATTGAATTTTCGGTAATTTCTAACTGCCTCGAACGCTCCTCCAGTGGTTTCTTTTAGTGCCGTAATAAACATTAGCACGAAGGCCCCCATTGAGATGTGAATTTTTAAGATTTTTCGTATATTAAAAGCCATCTCGGCAGCAGTAATAAACCCCCTGGAATAAATTATTATTCATCTGAAATCTCGGGTTCCTTATTCCGGTAGACTTAGTACAGAAAATACGGAAATCTAAAAGCCAAGCACTGTTCTCTCCCTGAATTATGAAGTTTATATTTAAAAGAAAAACGAACTTTTTACTAATCCTAATAATACTCACGGGGTAGTCGTGTGGAAAGGAGAGCGATATATATATATACTTGCTCTATTTCGTGAATCGGGACCTCCTTAAATGTCAGAATTGATAAAATCAAATAAGTTTTTTAAGGGTCGTTCTTTGATTTGGTCCTTTTCAATACAGGAAAAAGATCGATTTCCCGTCATGAAATCATACCGTTCCGCACCGATTGAGAGGAAGTTGTTTTGATTTACTGGTCAACTACTTCCGCTACAAAGATATTTTTTTTTTATCGTCGAACGGTGTTTCCAAGTTTCAAATTTATGTGGAAAATTTGAGGGATGCCTCGGTGATAAGACCGGAGGTTATCATTTGGGGGTTCCTTTATTTGCGAGGGATTTAAAAACCGGAAATGATTTTAGTTTTAGGAGTGGTGCAGTGGATTTTTGGTAGGCTCGGATATAAATTTGACTTTCGGAACTTTTCGTAGTCTTCTTGGGCACGAACGGTAATCGGTCCGAGTTAAAGCTGATTTAGAATGTAGTTTCCGGTCGGAAATTACTTCAATACCTCCTGGAAGAATGCGAGCTTTCGTGTAAGGCTTCTTTGGCAGTTCGTTGTCCAATAGTTTGCTTTCGGGCCATCTGTGCAGAGCTTTTCTAAATGAAAGCTCACTGGACGGGTTTCCAGGGTGTAGTTTTTCCGTCTAACACCAGGGAGTGTTAGTGGTGTGCGCTGCTGTAATTTTCAGCACAAAGGTTTTCGTTTTTGTGAATTTGTAAATCGCAGTCATTGAATATTTCGCTAAATTATTTTTTTCTTAGATTGTATAAGAAGCCTACGAGAAATAATTTTATACTTGACTATGACTATTTCATGTTATCTGGTAGACATAGATGGCTTTTATTTTCTATGACTGAATGCTCCTGTAGTGTCTCATTCTGTAACTTTAGGTTGTTGCTGTTGTCCTCACTAAGTAGCTTCAACACGGTTGTAGAATGGTTTAGGTGACTTTAATTAAAGCTATGATTCTGGACTTGAATTTTAATATTGTCCTAACGGTGTTATTTCAAGTTTTGAGTTTTAAACTTTAGCTTTTCGGTCGGGGAGAAGCACACATCAGGTTCACCCCCCGACGGTGTTGTCGTGTCTTTACTTGTAAGGTCGTTAGAAAAGGCATTTTTTTTTCGTTTCTGTCTCGGAAAGTTCTTGTCTCTCCATTCTGGATATTTCGAATAATTACTTCTGGAGGTGGTGTTTTAAATGATTATTCTTGTGGTTGAAGTCATCATAACGGAGAAAGTTTGTTACCGAAAGGGACCGCGTTTCTGTTTTATTTGAAAGATCATCAGTGTGGGTGGAATTTTTTTTGCAATTTAACCCTGGAGTTCTAGTTTTTGGAATATGTTTGTTATAACAAACGAGATGTGATGTAGATCGTGCCATTTAACGAAGTGCAATCCTCAGTAAATAGTAATCTCTTCATAGTTGTCCTTGCGAGCTTTATCCTCAGCGAATATTTCCTGGCGAATGTCTGCGTAACATTTTAAAATTGTTATTTCCAATATTGTTGTTTTAAGTTTCTTTAAAATTGCCTATTTATATTGAAAGCTGTGTGGCTTTGGTTCTCCAAAGATTTGCCACGGCAAAATAAATAAATATTTATCATTTTTCAATAGAGCTTTCGGATGAAAGATTCCAAGTTGATGGGTTGGTTTTTTTGAAAGCTCTTGTTCGAATAGCAAGCTGTGAAACTGGGTCACCACACAGATTTAAATAAAGAGAAGAAACAACATGAAACGTGCGACTAAATTAGTAGTTATTGATTATTTGATTCCAATAGTAACATGATAGCACCTAGAAAAACAAATTTGGTATTAGGTAATGATTGTAATGCTGTTTATTCCGTAACATACAGTTACCTACCACCAACAGTCATTGACTTGTACCTAAGATACAAGTTCTGTTTATGGTAATAATTTGGAAATCAATAAATTGTAACTAAACACCACGATTTTTTTAGACGGATGAAATCGGTTAGGAATTTAAGAGAAAGAGAGTAGGACATTGACATAACTTATTGAGTCAGTGTGGGTTTTATAATCTGATTTGGTGGGAATGGTCGTTAAATTAAGGATTTTAATAAAGGGACTTTGGGGAGAATAACGATTTATGCCCGGCGTATTCTTTCTCCACATGCAATTTTTGTAATTTAAACATGACAACTTGAATTTTAAATAGCCGAAAAACGATCGAAATGACCGATCCCGTGGAAACCAATTTTTATCTTGAACGGTCACTTTATGGCGGAAACAGGCGTTAGGTGGAGACCATTAAAAATGATCTGGCTGGAAACTACTGGTGGTGGACGAGAACGCGAAGACATTATTTCGCCTGGTAGGTTTATTATTGTGTTGCAACAATTTTTGAAAGATTTTTTAGTATCGAAACTGACTTATTGATAATACACTGCTTTTAACTTGTAATTTTGTAATACAAAATTTTATATAGAGTTAAAAGGTGTTGGGCTTATATCCATTAACAAATCTACTACTTACAGTAACACGTACACACAACAAGCATATTTATCTATGTTAGTTAAAAAACCAATTGGCACGGCTCTATTGTGACAGTTTAATTTTCAATGATATTATAATGTAATTTCAATAAGACAATTTTAAAAGGCCGTAGCACGGACTGTATTTTCGTGACTCAAACCACCGCCGTAATTGCAAAGCATCGTTCAAAGCTTTCGCTTTATAGGATTTTAAAAAAGGTATCATTAAGCAACTCACGGGAGGTCCGTTGACCGCTTTCGATTTTAATGTCCAGACTCGCATTAGATTTAATATTAAGTTCCCGAAAATATCTTTGAGAAGAGCTTTTGCGAAGACAGAATTAGAAATCCCTTGGCAAAGACTCTAAAAGTAAATGTTTGCCATAAAACGGGAAAATTTAAGCGGGCCCGAGAGCTATTTATTTAGCTACAATAATAAAATATGTTGGTTTAATGCCAATCGCATTGCATTTTCACCGGACTTGAGAGGAAAACTACAAGAGACAAATTCAAAGGAGGTGTATATATATATATTTGCCGTGGAAGGCTTTGTTCGCCTCAGCCAATGGTCTTCTCTTTCTTGCGTATAGAAAATTGTTTTATTTTGCACATTAAATCTTTCGGTAGCGATTCATCACGACAGGCAGCGGATAGGGAAAATGTGTTTTATAGTCGGCGTCCAAAACTGGCGAGTGTAATTTTGGAAATAGGACTCTAGTCGCCGGCTCTTAAAGACTTTCCGCGATCCAATGATAAATGTGCTAAGTTGAAACGTTTGCCAAGGATGCAGGTTCATTATTGAATGCAATGGAGGTGGTGGCGGCGGCATGTTCCTCTGGTATTTGGCAATAGTTGAAAACGTGAAAAAGTTTCGCTGACGAGGTCGGTTTGGCCACTTAGAAGTACTGAATGGAAAGGAGTCGAACTTGATTTAAGTATAAGTCTGCTCTTATATTATTCTCCAGCTTTGGAAATTATTATTTAATGGTTTTTATAAACAATAGGCTTATATGAAAGTGATTTGGGGTCAAATAGGGAACAAATGACCAAAACCAAGGCTCACATATATTTTATAAAAAATCTTGTATTTTTTTAGTACAATAATAAGCGCGTGTTTTTGCAAATTTGTCTAATTCAAGAGCTCGACAGGATGCTTGTAAAGAGTCCAATACCCAGGTGGTTAAAGATGTAACGATACACATTTATATATAGTCCGCTCAGGTGGAGTTTGGTCGGATTAGAGTGGTCCTTAGAGAATTCCAAAGAAAAAGAAATAATACGAGGCCGAATTAGGAACGCTTCGAGTGGCGTGGAGAACGAATAGGTTGATATCTGAGAATATTACACTTAGATACTGCGCTAAAGATATTGCGCTTCCTCCCCAGTAAGTACTACTTAGCTTAACAAGTAATAAATAAGGCTTGCTACTGAGCTCCACGCTTAGTAACAAGTCTAATAATAAAAGGAGAAGGAAAGTTAATACGCTCAAATTCGCATTACCCCCGCATTATTAGTTCTAATTGAATGTTGAACGTTTCGCTTGAAGTACAAGTGCTCGAGCTTTTTGAAATGATTTTAAAAATTCATGAATAGTTATTAATAATGCGGTTCATATTAATATTAAAGTTAATGTATTTAATTTTTTTAAGTTGGCAGGGAAATTAAATTGCTTCCGTGAAACAGGAAAATATTTTGTTTCATGCTAATTACTTGAACTGCTTAATGTATTTTTCTGATACTTTCACTGAAACGGTAACTGACGATAGGATGACGAATATTCAAATGTTTTTAGAAGGGTAGCACTCGGTACTGTATCCGGTACTCATGTAATATTGGTAACATTTTCCACTGGAACTGGTTCGTGTATATTTTATGATTCTTGACGGCCATGTCGTTTTATATATTTCCTTTATTTCGTGATGCCGGCGTAATGACATTTTTATTGTAACGTATTCTAGATTTTTACGGCAAGTTTTAAGTTCATTTCTTTTGTCAAGGGATTTGTGAAAGCTACAAATCTATAATTGCATCCATAAAATTGACTTGGAAGTGGGTAGTGGAACAGTGTTGAGTTTGTCGTTTTGTTTATATTAATTTTGCCATTAATTACGCATCATGGGAACCGAAGGACGTCGAGAAGTAAACGAGCCTTTTATGTAAATCAGTGAAGTGGAAATAGAAAGTGACGAAAAATTAGAGTTAAAAATTGCCCTATTAAATACGAGACAGACAGCAAAAAAAAAAAACTGGAACAAGCCTTGAGAGACGGCACTCTCGTTAAGTCGTTTTTTATGTTTGCGAAATAGAACTTTGTCGGAACAAAGAAAAAGTCGAATGATAAAAGAGTCAGAATAAGAATGAGAATGGCGTGGGAGTTGACAGAGGGAGACACGATCGCGGTAGTGGTGAAAACAGAGTGAATTAAGCGTGGAAAATTATGAAAAAGATGTTGGGACAAATGCTGGAGACTGAATCTTGGAGAACAAAGCACGCCTTCAATTGATTTTGTAGTTTTATTAACGAAATGCTAGAAATTTATATATATTAAAGGTATATTGTGGAACAGTGTTGCATTTTAACCTTAGGAACTCTTAGTAGCGCTAAGGTTTTGTCAGGCATTTCCAGCATTCCTCAGGGAAAGTTTGGAGAAGGAACTCGGAAAACTATTTATATGCAAAAAGCCAAGAGTTTTATCAAAAGCACGTGACAATCCAATTCATATTTTTGTTTATAGTTTTAACACGTTGAACGCTATCCGAGGGCGTCCCTGGGCCCCAGGACTGACATAATGTTGATGTTAATGAAATTTTGGGAACCGCTGGGTTTTCGAAAACACTGCGTCGACCCCAAGTCTTTTCCACCCGAGGACTGAAAGCCAGGACAACATCTCGTAGGTTGAGGTGTTATGTTCGAAGTTATTTTTCAATAGTGGGGTGTGCTGACTTGAGTAGCGATAGCACCGACGTAGACGCTTGATGTAGTATCTTGTTCGGGACGGAACTTGAACAAAAAACAGAATGCTTTCGCAAGTGGAAAACACGACGAGGAAAGAACGCGTCAGGAAAGAACCGGTAGTGTGTTACATGTGGAAAATTGTGATTTTGCATTTTTATACAATAAGAGAAGTGTAAGGGAAATAAATTCCCCCGCTGACTGTCAATCAGATGTTGCCGGTGCGAAACATTGAGCAAAATGAGATGATAAAGTAGAATCTAACATTGACGAATTGGAACGTTGACAAAAGTATTGGAAATGTGTCGCGCGAAATGGGAAAGTTAGAAGTCGAACGGAAGGCCCGGACGTGTTATGAACCCTGGAAAAGTGAAAATAGGAAAGAACCATTATCTATTACTATTCAACTCTGGAGTAGGCGTCACAAGTCTACGACTTTTTATATAAGGCGCTGCGTCACACATCAACTACACTTAAACCAAATGTTAAATTCTTGAATAATTCCTTTCATATCCGGGTGCACTTATTTAAGTCGTACTTAATAAGCCGGTTGTAAATATCTAGAATTTTGATATAGCGCCAAGTCAAATAATAAATCTCTAACCGAAAGCCAAAACAGTTCTACATTAATCATTCAAATTTTAAAAATGCACTTAATATAAATCTTTGATTGTACAATATGGTGGTTGATTAGTGGTTTGGGCATTACTGCACTCCAGTAATATATTATATTATATCCTTTGTAATATTAGAAAGGATGTGCTACTTAAAAATTTTGTGATTTTAGACTACTTTCTGTTACGTACGGGGAAACTTTTGATATATTCTACAACCTTGGTGTAAAGTATAATAACATGCCTGCCTATTGTAGTACTAAAGTTGGTACGACAATCAATAGTATTTAACTACAATAAAAAAAAGACCAGTACCCCAATGGGTAGAGTGCCTTCTGGGAAACTGTTTTAGTGCGTTACATTTCTTAAAAGAATTCAAGGATCCCATTTGGTATTCGTTGCAGGCGCTCGTTAATTCAAATCTTGCTCATTATTATGGGCACCAACGTGAATAAAAAATTGTTCACGTCTTGGATTTCGTAACAGTTCGGAGAAACTAGTCTGGAAAAGGGCGATGAGGTATCTTTCTTCTTTTTTTTGGGGGGGAAGGCACATTCGAGGCTAGAAGACAGGAGAGGAGCCACCGCCAAAAACGAGGAAAATGTTTTATTGCCAAATAATTTCAAACGAAAGCTCATAATTAAAATCTAAATTTTAATTTTAGATAAGGGGGTCGGTCGTTAACTATTCATGGTTGGATTTTTTCCACGAGAAAATTAATTATTGTACGTTCCGGTCGAAAAAGGACAGACAGCAACGAATATTTCTCTCTTTGGTGATGGTCGTCTTTTTACCAGGGAATTAGGTCGTCTTCCGGAGAGCCGGGTACCTTCGGAATGGGAAAAATTGCCTAAGAGGATCAATTATATTAGGTCGATAGGCTTGTTTTGAACTTCCCACTAATAATAAATAATATAAGTGATAATATAAACGTTTACTGCTAGACCGCCTGGAATCGTCATGTTTATTTATATTATTCGAAGTGAATTTCGATGAGAAAGCCTTTTTGGTCGTTGTTAGGGATTTAAACCCTCAAATTTTGCCTTTGAAAGGAATCGACATGTCGTAGACATCCACGCACGGGATTTAATGTTTTCTGTAAACAATTGCCTCTTGGTTAGTTTTATAGAACATCACCACCATTTCACGTGTTGTATTTTTTTTTATCTGTTACCACTTTAATGGGAAATTATTAATAACTTGAAATAGGTTTAATAGTTTTCGTATAATAAGCGGTGGTGAAAACATCACGACAACGTGAAAACATACGATCCTGTAGGATTTCAAGACGTGTCTTAAATGTTTTTTTGACTGCACTACGTTTTCCTGTTGAACTGTTGGGATGGAAAAAGGATCCTGGATCCTGAGGGTACGAGAAGTGGCATAAATAACGGGACTAGGAAACGATAACCAAAGAAAAATAATCAAATTGGATTTGGAGTGGTGGGCTTAGGTAACGTCGAGAAACTCAAATCCGACTGCAGCTTCCGCCGGAAGAAGACCGGAAAACTTATTCTGCAAGACTTTAATTAAATCTCACCGTGTAATCTAGGTTTTGCGGCGAGAAAAAGCCTCAGATAAAATAATATATTTAATAATTTCAGACCTTAAAGTTTCACGGGAATGAAAAGGAAAAACACGGGAGAGCGTGAGACGGCGGAACGGTTTAATGTGAGTTAATGGTAACGGTACCGAAGAGATAAGTTGCCACGAGGAGGAGGTTGTCACAGTTAAACTTGATTTGTAACATATCGAATTAGGGAATTTATATACTTATATTATTATAATGATGAATATATTTAAATATATATAATATATATAGCTTGTGCGATGCCTGAAAGTCGCGGGGTATCCGTATGCGGCACTGAAATTAATATGTGAAGGTAACAATGGCTAGTTGGTACTTTTTACTATTAAAAACCGGCTGTACTTTTCTTTTATTTCCCCAATTTTTTTTTGTTTTTTTGTAGTAGTTCACACGTATCTGCTGCAGGGAGTTAGAAATTTATTTCTCGATATTTTGAGCATGTACAATATTATCCGTGTCTATTTATCAAAGTTTGCCTGTGCCATTTTTTACTGTCAAGGAGTACGGATGCAAGCGAGATGGAAAAGACGACAATTCCTATTATTCTTTCACTTCGTGTAGAATTTGGAGACACCAAGATGTAACGCAGTCACAGAGAAAGTTTTTTTTTGTCTTTGTCATTGTTGATTTTTATTCGCGTTGCATTTGTAAAGGTGTACCTGGAGTGAGGTGTTGCCTTGTCGGACTGTTATTCGAGTGCATAATGGAAGGTGCAATGTGTATTTTGAAATTAACCCTTTCAGTATTAGGTTTTTTTTTTCAATTTGCGTATCGTTGCCGTCATCGTTTTTACATTGCTTTTGACGCCACATCGAAACTTCCTCATTATTGTTGATATCAGTAAGGAAGTTACTTTTTTGTTGAATGCAGCTGTCGTAAATTACTACGGCAGGTTACGTCAAATAGGGCGATATAACGTCCTATGTTTCCTTGTATACGTCACAGCCGTACGTAGTGGATTCTTGATAATAACAACCACAAATGTATAATATAGTTAATAATATCTTTGCAAATTTGTTGCTGTTTAAGTGCATTAGCAGGATAGAAATATTATGCTTAAAGGTGGTAAAATATTATTAATATTCAGACGCATGTCGTGAAATTTCTATTACGTAAAATGTCACTATTAAGTGCCTCAACTGAAGTGCAATATAATGGAACATTCGCGTTTCAGGCAGGTGTCAATTAAAGTGTACATTTACCGTATCTCATTTTTAGGAAAATTGATTTGTTGTCGTAACTTATAATACAATAAAGTTTAATGCATTTAATAATTTTGTATTCTTTTCAGGTAAGTCGAATTGATTGCATTCGAAGTAAGTTGGCGTAAATAAGAGATTGAGTTGAGATGCCTCGACAGGGTCAGGTAGGACTGAATTTTTGGTGATTTTGTCTCGGTTGAGGAATACAAATTTGCCATCGGGTTTGACACATCGAAAGCTCACTCCGAGATTAGTTGAAGAGCTTTCACTGGAGATGGGTAAACGGGAGAGAGGGAAAGAAGCAAGCCGCATTGAAGGTATCATGAAATTTCAGTAAAAGGACCCAATAGAAATAAAATAAATTCGGTGACGGGTCACTTACTTTTCACTGCACACGATAGCAGTTTTTTACCTTTAAGAACGGAGCCCTTTTAAGTTAAATTGCTGAGGAATTCAATGAGGTACTTCGTACCTTTTCTCTCTTCTTTCCGCAGGATTCGCACGGCCGTGCAATTTCATTCGATTTGAATTTATTTTTCTCCTGAACGAATTCTTTTTGCTTAATTTTAAAAACAAAGTGCTGAATTTTAAGTTACCCGCGGTGATGCGAGAAGAAGAGGCTTCCTCAAGCAGTAGAACAGTCGAAGAAAATGTGCGGCAGCAGTCCGGTGGAACATGAATGGGGGGGGCACATGCTTTTTGGAGGAGAAACTTCGCAAAAAATGGATTTGGAAGCTGTGCCGCGAACAATACGTGATGGTATTGAAGGGATGAGAGATTTTTGTCGCTCAAATGCAGACATCTTCAGTTTTTACACAAAGGATTTTTACACATCTGAGGAGTATCGTAAGAAAGTTTGCATCTACCGAGTTGAAAGAACTCAACCTGGTTTTATGAGTCAGGGACCGAACCCTTGAGACTTCGCAACCCTGTACTCTACTTGTTGTTAAAGACAAAAAATCAGTGTTGATTTGACATCCATCGTCCATTATTTGGTATGCCTTTGGATGACTTCAAGATGTTCACATTCTCCCAAGATGGAAGTTTATTTGCTTCTCTACTGCAAGAGTCGTCATTGATTTGCGAACGACGTGAGAATTTTTGCTTACCGAGTTTTCATTTAATGGGTGAAGTCATCGAAAATATGTTTTCTTTATTTTAAAATTAAGTACGTGAGATCGTTTAGGAGTTTTACCACGCGCTTCTCAAAGATATTTCTCATTCGTAGGTGCAATTGTTTGACGGGAATAGTTTTAATGCTGTTCGACGTGGAGGAAAGTAGTAGAATAAGTCGGGATTACCATAATTGTAGAAAAGAGACTAGTTACTGACCGATAAACTATGACATTAAAGTAAATATAGAGGAGTCCTCGTTACTATGAAGAAATCCTGTGGAATTAAACTCCTAGCAAACTAAAAATACGACAAAATTACTACCCACGAAGTACTAAACTGCTATTCACTAAATATAAAGTCACCGTTTATTTACCACGGCTCGTGGAGTTTTATCCCCACTTTTAGATGTTTAAGTTCATGCGGAACTCCAGATTTTACATGTCCTAGGGTAGAGTAGTTTTAACACAAGCGATGGTGTGAGAAATGGTGGGTGGGACGTAGTAATGTTTGATTCACTTAAGTTCGTCGGATCGAAATCAAACGGAAATGTAAAGGAAGGAGAAATGATTTCAGCTTAACATACACCTGTGTCTGTTCACTTAAATATGTTTTTTTTTTTTGGAAATTCCATGCTTTTTGTGCCACTCAAATTGAGTTCTGTCGCTTATAAGTTTTTTTTTCTTCTTATGCATGTCAAATCCAATCAATCCAAAACATTTTCTCGGCGAACCTGCCCCCCGCTCAAGAAAGGTTTTAGATGGAAAATGTCTGACGTAAAAACATTCACGTTCTCTCGAGTATTTGCTAAAAGAATTATTCGGCGTGCATTTTCGGTGCGGATTTTCGAGGAGGCCGTTCCGTAGAAGAAAACAACAGTCTTTTCCACCTTTATAATTTGGAATTTTATTTTCACAGACAGTTAGACAGTGTTAGAGACATTGAAGAAGAAGAAGGTGCAGCTCAGGGGTTGGATTTGAATAAGGCTCGAAAGAGAGTTTCTTTTTCTATTCGTGAGGATTTTTTTCCGTCTGTCTTTGGAATGCCAGCCATTAAATACCCGAATGATGTTTAAAATAACTCACAGGGCTAATTTGGCACGTTGAAATTTCGAATTAAGAATTTGCTAAAGTTACCGGGGTAGTGGCGGCGGCGTCGGCGTTGTCGGAAATGGGTTATTTTTACTTGTTTTCGGGGGTTGCTGGACGCGCAGAAGTCAGATTTTTCGCTGATCCTTCGCTGGTTTCGTTCAACAGATCAGCAGTTGGCGTTCGGTCTCCGCGTCTTTCGTTCAAACAAATTCTGCCTCCATGTTTGTGCCGTTTCTTGTGTTGTTTTCTTGTTTTTTGTTGTACGTGTTTATAAAGGAACGGGGAAGTGTTTCTGGTCAGGAGGAAAGTGATTTGGCGCTGCTTCCGGTCCCGCGGTGCTCCTCCGTTTTCCACGCCGGTGTAGCGGTCTTATTGAATTGCACTTCCGTTAGTTTTCGGTGGGTAACCACGTTCGGAACCAGCCGAAACTGTCACATGGTGAATGTTCGTTCCTCTGTCCTTTTGTGCATCCGTTTTCGCTGAGAAATTCGGCACAGAAATTGACAGGCTCGTAGAAGGGAGAAAGAGAAAGAGTTTCCGTTGCTTGTGTCTGTGTCCCAATGGGTCGCAGAAACTGAAAGGTGTGACGAGTTGTGAATTTTCCATTTCGAAAGTCTTTCTTCTTTTTCTTTCTTTCCCCGGCGTCTTCTGTTGGTGACTCGTGAACGGTACATAGGAATCGAATATCGGGAATGACTCACGGAATAATAAAAGGAGTATGATAGCGAATGATAAAGTTTCTGCTAACTTGTGTCGCAGAAGTTTAAATTGAAATCTTCGATTTAATAATGGAATTGTGAGATTCTCACCTGAGTTTTCTTACTTTTTCTCAAAGTCGGGGTGGGGGGGAGCAGTGGGCGGTTGATATGTAAATACCCTCGATATTCTTTTAAATGTTCACCTTTGTATAACGTCTCTTGAACTTTTCTACTTCTCATTAGAGCTTGACATTAACACCGTTACTTGCAGTCTTTGTAGCCTCCATTTACATAAGATTCAAAGTAGATCCTTGTCAAAGTTATACATAATTCCTGTCCCTTTTGCTGGTGTACAAATAGATGTTCCTGCTGAAACATCTGAATGTTATAAGTAAAGGTCTTAGTCGGCAGTGCCGTTAAGGGACAATTTATTTTGCGGTTGTGCAGTCAGTTTTTAGAGAAGAGTTTCCGGTCTCAAGGATAAGAGTTTATAATAGAATAAGGTGGAGAAGTGGTTGTTTATACCAAAACCTATTTCGTGGTTAGCAAGCTGAAGTAAATTGCGAAGGTTGGATTCCTTCCTCATTGAATGCCGGAACCTGATTAAATCGAGATTAAGTGTGGCGTTAGAATCCGAATGAAGTGGCTGATGGGGATGATTCAATTAATGAGGAATGATTAGTGGAATCAGAAAGCATTTCGTGATTGGTTTGGATTGCTTGGAATGTTTCTAATGAATTTTAGTTGTCTTCTTCGCTGTTTTAAGGTTTTTGAAATTGTTTTTAAACCCCACGCAGAGAAGCCTGGCCAAATGTGTTGAAACAGTTTAAAAAATGTACATGGTGTAAACTGTAGGACAAATAGTGCTTACGTGTATTATTTATTTATTAACTGTTTATGTTCACGTACAAAAGTCTAGATATGTGGCATCGTAGTAAGAATTGTTTTTGTTCAGTGTGAAATACTCTACTAGTTGTACTGTCCTTCCGTGGTCCGATTTACATCGGAGATGTAAACAATAAAGAGCAATCATAATGGAACGGAAGTAGTCTGATGGGAGTTATATTTATCTGAACAATGGGAAATTCTGTTCTGCGGGTATCTCATGCTCACACAGCGTAGTTTGAGAATCGCCTGCGGTGTCAACTATAGATTCAACAGTTCTCTCCCGAAAAGTTCGAACTTTGATAATTTTTTTCCTATTAAAACTAAAGCGTCAACTTTGTGTAAGAGGATTTTATGTTAAAAAAGGGTTTAATGGTTCGGGACGTTTCCATTTAGGGCTCCGTTTTCGATTTTAGAGAAGGTTTAATGTGATCTTTGGTACGATTAATAGCAGATTATGACACGGTGTTAGGTATGCGTTTTCTGGAATGGTTTACGAAATAACTTTCTTTGTCTTGACAAAATAATGCCAGCAGCAACGGTATGCAACGCGCTTCTCCATTTTTTTGCGTTTTAAGTTTTCAGTCACATAGGTTGCAAATCTTCGTTTCGAACATGCCGTCACGAATTATTGAGTCTCGAAGAATACTTGGAAAGTCAGTTCGACCAAGTTTCTGTACAGTTCTCACGGTTCGATGTTTTGTATTCGAAATTGGGTCACCTCCCAGGTACACAGCTTTCGAAAAGTTTCAGGTTTTGCACGTTGAATTTAATTTAGTCATTCGAAGTTGAGTGATGTCGCGTTCGTTTTATCTTCTGCCGTAACATCTGCTTTTCACAGTTTGTTCGGTATTTCATGTCGGACGAGTTTTCTTTGATTTTCACCGTTCCGCGAAATGTTGTCCCGAGACAAATCCCGAGAAGTAGGTGGCACTATTCCCTGTTGTATTTGCCAAAACCCGAGTGGATTTATACGGATACGGTAGGAATTCGAACAAAGGTAAACGATGAAAGGCCGAAAGAGATAAATGCGAGGAAAGAATATTCAATAAAAGAAATAAAACGGTCATTTTGTTTATGGCGTAGTTATGTTGGTTGTAAAACAAACGGCGTTCTCTAAATATAATTTGACAAATAGGTTTAATAAAAATCGAGAGAGAAAAGTCATCAGTTACACCGGATTCTGTTTGATTCCGGTTATAGCTTAATAAATAAAGGAGAGTGCAACAAATAAAAGTGGAAGTGAATAATTTTCTATATTTTATCTATGGTAGTAAGAATAGAAATAAAAGATGGTATACAATAAAGTCGGGAGAGGTGGGAAGACGTCTTATTCAGTGCCGAACCATTTGTAAGTCAATAAAATTGGCGGGAACCGAAATGGAGCCGTGCCACAGAGCACATAACACTGGAAGTAACCAGGTTCCCCCTGGCGATCCCCTGACTGAGGATCACTCTGGTAGGCATCATAGGATAGCATTATTAATAATTCGGAAATGGATTATTGATTATGGGAAGTGACGTTGATAGATTGCTCTTGTCGTTGAGCGACAAGGTGATTCCGAACTTTTTCGGTGTCAAAATAGAAATTTTAGTGAAACTGAATTTAGCTGTTTGACGAAATTGTACAGAAGGTGGGAGGAGGGATTTTTTGTGTCCCACAGTGTCAAACGAATAATTTGACATTGACACTTTGCTGAAATTTTGCTGTCGGAGGCGTTAAGACTGGGTAGTAAGCGATTTTTGTTTTTTTCACCAGTCGAAGTTTAATTCTAGAGGAAATTAGAGGGAGGAATTGGCACGAGGTAAACGTGGCGTGCAGGTACATTGCAGGTATCAGCAGGATATGCCCTTCTAATATTACACTTGAACTTGTCTTTTGTGCGCACATTTCGTGCGGTCTGTTAGGGCGTTGTGAGGTAGGCAGTAAAATTGTTTTACATATTCTCAACTTGTTTAGAATGTTTCACTGCTCCGCTCAACTTTGGCCACAGAGACCGCAGAGTTTGACGAAGAAGTTGCCTGAAACGAACGGTAAAATGCTGTTGGTAGCACTTTATCAGAAAATAAATTATTAGAAAGGGCCGGGTTTACAACTTTCTTACGCTTTTCCTTTTTGGGGACATTTTTTTGCACTTCATGACGTCGAGAAGTTTTGTCGTAGGCAAAATTTCTCGTAAAAACTAAAAACTCAGAAAAAGGATGGGTTCACATACCGTCGACGAAATAAGGAGGCTCTGACGATAATTGACGGAGACCGAGGGATTGCTTCCGAGGAACTCTGGGTACTCGTGTGAATTTGTTTTTAGAACAAAGGTACTCATTTTGAGCACCTTAATTGTTCTTTAACGAAATCGATCATTGTACTTCATTTAAACGTTGAATACAAAATAATAAGGTAAAAAGCTTATATAACGGTACATACGATTATATTGTCTAGTTCTAGGGGGATTTCTTATTTGAAGGGAAGTTTTGCATTCAAAAATTGTATTGTTCCAAATTTAAATTTGACTATGAAATTGAATTTCCACGTCATTATCACAACCGGAAATTCTTCAACACGTACACAGCAAAAATAATTTTTTAATGTGTAAAAATGAAGTGTTTCAATGTGACGTCTGCCAGAAAGTGTGAAATCTTTGTTTATCACCATTAACCTAATGAAGTCCTACCTTTGGAAAATTCAGATTTGGCGCGCTACCTGTTTCGGTATTAGAAATTGAAAAGGTTTCGTGGAAAAATTTCAGCAAAGAGGTTTTTACTCTGCTCCCCTGATAAATTCCTACTGTAATCTCCATTTTCTGCCTTTCGTTTTTTTTATTCTTCCATTTAAGCTAAAACCATGTGCTGGGAATGAATGCGTTTGATATCTTAATACATAACGCACAGACATCGGGAATTTTATTTTTTTTTACGCGTAATCATCATCATTATTAGTGCTCTCTCTCTCTCTCTCTCTCTCTTATATGGCACGGCCGTAATATTTTCAAATTGTTGTTTTTTTTTATTTCTTCGCAAGATGGTTCTTTATTCGCATCTATTGCTTCTCCTAGGAGGACCAGTAACTCTTCCGGGAGGTGCTCTTTTGCAGCAGTTTAAATTCTTCCCTGCACTTTGGACTTACCCCCCTTCCTCGAAAGAAGTATAATTAAGATAAAGGGTTGAGTGTGTGGTGAGAACCACAGTATTTTGGGCTTATTCTTGTGAATAATAAATCCTCCGTGAAGGTCGCAGGAAGCTATGATACCGGATGATTACTTTGACAAATAAACGGAGTTAGTTGCATACGCTAAGTAGCTTATGTAGTTTCAATATAAGTAATAATAACGGATTGAGGATGAGAGGTTCGAATATCTTTGGTTAGTCAAATCACACAGCGATTCCCTTTCCGATGATTTACCTACCTTATTAGCGAAGGAGGGATCTGAGTGATTGGTTTTTGCTTCAGAAACTATTCTGGTTTAATGGTTTTGATGAGAGGAAAGGCAGAACACAATGTCTGAGTTTTAAGTCCACTTACCTGAATTATACAGTGTTTATAATTTGTGTAAAAATTGCAGTATTTGGTGTGGGACTTTCAATATTTGATAGTTTGAGTTCGGATTTCACATTGCTGCGTGACTACAAATCCAGAGAGGACCTTATGTCACAGGAGGTGTTGGCAATATTTTATTTATTTTGTGTATCAATTTACTATTATCATACAGTTGTAATTAATGTAAACGTTTGCTCGATTAATCTGTCGGTAATTAACTCATTTGCTCAACAAGTGCAAAATTGATTTCGGTTTTCTTGAGTTCCACACGAGAAGAGGGAGTAAGAACCACTCGAGTTTTCATTCTGGTGCCTTAGAAAAGTGAAAACTCATTGAAGGTCATCCATGGAATGGTTCCAATTTTTTCTCCATCCGTAAAAGAGGAAGCTATTAAATCTTAGAAGAGAGGATGAGAAATGAGAAGGTGTTTTCGTCGTGAAAATAAATGGCAGCAAAAGGTGGAGACGTGCAGAATTGAAATTACGGGCCGGGTTTTCTTTTGAATTTTACCAGCACTCACACGCACCGCCTTGTTAATTAATTACATCCCTGCGGGACAGCAAATATCGTGCTAACGGCAAAAGACGGGTCAAAATGACTGTACTTCCTTGACCGGGAAAGAAACACTTCAGTTAGATGTACCGTCAAAGTGATTTTGTCATGTATGGTTTCGTGAGTTTACTGGCATACAAGTAGACACAAGTTGGACCCAGTGTACCGTATCACTGCCCAGTCAGTTGCGACTACTAACGTATTTTTTCTCTCTTTCAAGTTATTTATATTGATTGTGCGAAGGAATTTTCCATTGTATACATTTTCTCTTTTCGGAAGGAGGAAACTGTTTGTGAACGACGCAGTTCTGGGTAAATCTCAGATGTGTTTACTCAGTGAAATGCGTTTTTTTCTTCTTCTTCTTTCTTCGTCCTCAACGTTGTCGGATGTCCCGGAACGGAATTGTTTAATTTTCAAGCGAGTCACACAACTCCGACGGAATTATGGAAAATAAGAGGAAAATCATTCTGGAGTTGGGAAATTGAACGGGAGAAGTAGGACAGGGACACGAGTAGCGTGAAGTTATGTTTCAAATCTTATCGAATATCAATTTATCTGCGTTTGGTGGTACCCGTCGTAAATCGAACTAAATTGGAGACCAAAAAACGTTCGGTCGTGAGAGATGATCTTTTTCGGGTGTCGACCCACCCTTTCCCAGCCGAGACTCAGGCCCTGATGACTCTACCATTGCCGGCCTTTATGGGAAAGTTTTGACGAACTGTACCGATAAGTCGAGTTTATGAATGTTCTCCCGAACGGAAAATTTGCTGCCTTTTCTAAATTCGAAGTGGAATGGCGAACGGCTTGGTGCATCCGTGGAGATACCACCGAAGGAAGTGAAGGGATGTAACCCCAAATAAGTGGATATTTGGTTTGAAATATGAAAGACCGTTTGAGATTTTGTGGTCGTGCTCGTTCTTTTTCCGACCTCGGTTGTACTTTGTCGGACGAGGAAACCTTCAAGGAGATCTCCTGTCGAAAGTAGTTTTCGAGTTAAGAGTAGTCAGACAGGTAAAGGATTGACCTGATTTAATCAGCTGATCCGTCGTTTCTACCCGGAGGAAATTCCCCCGGGATATTCGTTGAAGACAAGGGTCTGCAGCCTTGCCCTAACATTTAGTTACCTCGTACAGGAGCTGTTGTGGTGTATGCATTCTGTACACATTCACCTCGTTTACTTATTGAGACTTTAAAATTGGTATCCGTACTCTTTTTTTATGACGACTTGTCTCGTTGATTACCATGGACAGTTCGTACAGAAACAGCTCATCCATCCCAACAAAAAACTCTTAAATATCGAATTTTGAAGGGCAAAGAAGTAGATGTGAGTGCTGCCGTTACTATTTGACGAAACTATAATGTTCCTCTCTAAAGAAAATGCATTAGAATTTTGTGAGCGCGCGCGACTTAAGGAAGCCCATTAAAATCCGAAATATTTGAGGATTTCAAAAGCCCATAGACTCGTGCCTTTGTGGCTGGTGAGTGCAGAAACGAGAGGATTAGAGGAGAAAGTGATGACTTTGATGGCGTCTCTTCACCACTTGATTTGTTAGGATTTTGAGGTTTTCTATTAATGGGAATCCGACAGTAGTCAATTTGCCAAAGTTTGTCGCAGTTAATTGGTTATAAAAGAAAGTCGAGTTCTTTCTCGGGAAGCGACGAGACCTCTTTCTTATTCGTTTCTCAGTTCGCCTGTCTTGTCTATTTTATTAGAACGGGAAAAAACACATAACTTGAAAATTTATTCGGGGATCTAAGTCGCCAGCGTCGATCCCGGGGCCGCATTTTTGTGAGGAGTCTTTTAATTAAAGTCACTGTTTATTGTGTTTGTTGGCGCAAGGAAAGACGGAAAATCCTCGGCAGGAATACCGTCATAACTCGGCGTGCATGCCTTACTTTATTCGTTTAATGACTATTTTTTGTCATTTGTCCTATTTTCTGGCTGAAGATGGGGAAAGAGGAGATGTAAACACTCTCCTAGACAGACGAATATGTAATTCGTAGTGTAGTATTTACTTTCCACTAGTTTTTGGGTCAGGAACCAGTCTGCCACCCTCATTAACATGCACGCTTATTATGTACTACTTTTTACAATTGTAATAGCACCCGGCTGAGAACGTGGTGAGGGAGTCGGATACAAAAGTCCAGGCACCGGGTTGTTTGTGCTTATAGGGGGGGTCATTCCCGAATCAGTTTTTGAAACTCTTGGAGGACCTCCCACGTGACACATTAATGTTAATAACGTGATTTTATTAAGGTTTCCTTTGTGTAACTTTTGGAAGTTATGAAGTGAAAAAAATACGGGTTGAGGACGTCAAGTGCAAAGTTAAAATTATTTGACTGTGCCGTGCACATGATGTTCTTGCATTAAATGAATTTCTACTTGCCAAAGGATTGGGTTTTACATTTTATTATCTCTTTAGTGTCTTCTGTCTTGGGTTTCTTCTGGTAAAACGAGAAATAACAATGGAGATAAGCCATGTGCTGCGTTTTTCATTTCGTATGGAAATTTTTTCCATTCTCCGACTCCCCGTGTAGATTCTTGCCGGCGATTAACACACGCAAAAAACCTTGTAATTCACCTTAGCGAACCTTTTTATCCTTTTTTTGGGGTAAACTTTGGACTCTCGAACCTTTTTCAGTTCACGTGACATTCTCGTCCCCGAACCTTCACGCCCATGATTCACTCTAAACTATTACTCGTTTTTTCTGTTTTAGACAGTACTTTCCCCTTTTTGTTTGCATTGATTTTTCACTTAATAAATTTCTCATTTGCGGCTTGTTGGACCGGTTTTTCCTCTTGTGTCTGCCCCACGGACGACCAGTGGTTACGACGGATGAGAGAGAGAAAGAGAGAGATTGAATGGGGAATTTCTCGCGGTGGTAATCCGTGCGCTTGATTTAAAATAAGAAGGAGAGGAAGTTGCTGCGTTTCTCATTTTTCAGGTACCTCATCTTCGCTTCGTAATAATTCCTCAATATACTCGGAAAGGTATCCTTGGCAACAGATTTTGTGAAAGTTGGAGAATAGAAGAAAGTTGAAGGGAGGATTAAAACGGGAGCTTTTCGCGAAGTTTTCACTAAATCATAAGACCCGGTAAAAAATCGTTCCTGGTACGCGACAAGAAGAAGAAAGAGAAAGTCAAATTGGAAAATCCGTAGTAAAAGTAAAATTGATTAATCGTGTATCATGGATTCATGGCGGTTTATTCCAGTCTAGGCTTGAATAGTTTTGGAGGAAGGATCAAAGGAAGGTTTTAGTGGATGAAATGAAGTATTGTTACGTGGTACCCGAGTCCATGAAATTTTTTCTGAAGTAGACCTCTGTTGAACGTTAAATAAATTAAACTAATGACTTATGTGATGGACTGGTTTACTGGAGTACCACAGAGGTGACATGTCAACCACTGGTATCCGGTAGACTGATGTAGTTGTTAGTGTTGATAACATCTGATCGCTTCTTCATTTGGTGAAACCGGCGACCGGCGACATTTGAGTTAATGTGAGTTGTTCAAAGAGAAACAACAGGCGACACAACAGCGGAATTGTAGTTTTATTTATTTTTATAAATTTTTGGGGAAATTTTAACGTAATTAATTGACAAAAATAATCATTATTAATGATAAAGGTAATTAGTGAGTCGAAACGAGAAAAAGCGACTGCTTCGTCTGCTTTGTTGTCGAGACTCGTGGTGAAATATTAAATTCAGGGAGACAAGAAAAGCCCGGGTTAGCGACAATATAGATTTTTTTCTGCCGGAGGCGGCTCCGGAACCAACAGGATGAGACGCTTCCGGCCGAAGAAGCTCATTCAAAATAATATACTTTTCGCCATGTCGGTAGGCGAAACTGGAGAGGGAAAAAAAAGTTTGAAAATGCTGTCGCCGACGGGTGACACGTCGACATTGTCGTCTTCATTGACTCGGGAACACGGCACGAGGGAGAACATGGCCGTATCCGTAGAGCGGAGGCATTGCGCCCCCCTATAACCTTGTTTCCGGTTGGAAAGCTGTCAACCTTCCATATTGAAAGTCGACGATTGTTTAAATATACTTTTTTGAAAGTTGAAAGCATCGCCCGTGCCCTTGCTGTTCCTCATTCGACTTGTCAGTTTTTGTACCTAAAAATTTCGTCTCCAAGGGAGAAAAGACGCGCGTTCTCAACTCTAATTTAAACTTTTGCAAGTTCGTTAGTTCGTTGCAAGTTCATTTGACGTAATTTAATTAATCGAAATAAGCGAGTAAAGGAATAAGCAAAATATTGAATATTAAAGTTGTGTCCGACTGCTTAAAGGCGCGACCTCCTCGGGCCGGTAACTTGAGACATGAGACTTCCCCGGCTCGCTGTTGTGTAAGGCAACTGGAAGTGCTTTCGGATATCTCGGGACAAACAAAGCCCTGAAGCTCAAGGGTTCGCATTAGACAGAAACGTCTCGATTGACGGGCTTTCAATGTGGGAATAATTTATAAGTTATTTATCTATTAGTCAATTAGAATTTATCTTGGTTCGAACTGGCAAGGATTTGAGTCTGGACCGATTGTACCGTCGAGCGGATATCATCGAGAGTCGTTAATTTCTACAAAGTGCCTCTGTAAAACGTTGATGTGAAATAAATCAGAGTGTTTTATGGTGAATTTGTTTCTCTGTTTGACTTAATTTGAAATTAAGCTTCAAATTTGACCGTGATTTTAATTGAGTGGTGATAAAATCTTCTCTTACATTTGAATATAGGAATCGTCGAAGGCAGGGAAGTTAGGGTGTTTGTGGATTCGAAATCAATCTCTATTGTTTCTAATCAATAAATAACGAGGTGAATTTTTCTGTATCGCACCGTTGCAGTTAGACAGCTTTAATAGGCTGACTTGTGAATTCTGCTGCGTCGTAACCATAAGCCTAGAAGCATCTAGTGAATTAAATAAATTACGAAAGGAAAACCTATATTGCTTCTGTATTAATGGCTTCTAAATGCTTTCAAAAACAGTGGTAACAGAGATAATCCTAATTGGGACGTGGAAAATTAGAGCGAGAGAGAGAGAGAGACGAAGCAGTAAGCTCTTGAAATCGAATCAAAATTTTTATTACCGATTATTATGGTATTAGGTTTTTCGCCGAACTGAAGAGAAGTTTCGAAGTCGACAAAATCCCTTAATCGGAATTTACGGGACAAGTTCCGGGTAGTCCGGAAGTAGTTGCTGAAAAAAAGCGCATCTGCGACGAGCCTGGAAGACTCCTGATTTCAATGGCGAGCCTTAATACCATTTTTTCTTTAATTTTAGTTTAGATTCTCGTCGTCCGTTTCCATCACAATTTGTTCTGATCATTTTTAATCCCAGTTTTTTTCCCTGATTATTAATGATGTGGGATTTATCAAGGGAAACTAAGTCTTTTCCGGGAGTCGGTCAGAGCCGTTTCGATCAATAGGAGGCTGCGTTAACCGCCAGGGTGAACCTTTTTTCTATGTAAAAGGAGGCTAATGACAACGCACGGTTTGATGGATTGACCATGAAACCTGATTTTTTTTCGTCGAGAATATGATTTTGTGGTATTATTAATTGGGCCTTGATGTAGTTTGGCAACGTGGATCGAAGCCAGGGTTGAGTTTGTTTCACAAGAATGTTGACGCTGTAGTTTAGAAAAATGAAAGTTTGAGTACGAATCCAAGATTCATTGAAATTGTTTTCTTCTTGTGGAAGCTCCCTTGTATTGTGTTATTGTAGTGCACTCAATGCTTCTTGTCGCGTATGGTCACCTATTATTTCTGTTGTAATAATTTGATGTTAATGACTGAGTATGGCACGGCACTTTTCTTTCCTTCAGAAACCTGATAATTGCTTTTGTTTCGTCGTTATGGTTCGTCAGACATCCGTGTGTTTCACACCTTTTGAAAAAATGACATTCACACAGTGACAGCTTTGCTGTGTTGTCACCCGATGAAGATTCGGGTGGTGAAAACCTACGTCTTTTTTTCACATTCGGTCAAATCCACAGAAACCGCAATGAAGCAAACTATAAAAGTAATTTTAAACGGGAAATGTCAGGATAACAGTGTTATTCTTAGGAGGCTCTTCATTAAACCGCCCACATGGTCGTAATGGATCCGCTGAAGGTGTTTTGGGTTTTCACCAACAGCACGTTTTTAGGTAAGTAAGCCTTGCGTTTTGTAGAGTTTTTGCACGGGACTGACGTGGGTTATTGTCAACGTGATTGTTAATATCCCCCCGTCCGCATACATTAGTCAAAAAAGGGAAGAATAAAATGTTGGTACAACATGGAGTTTATTTTGTGTCGTGGAGGTAATCTCGTTGATTTATTAAAATTTTACCTGTTGCGACTTTTGCAATTTACTCACGGTGCATATTAATTTTGCTGCATCTCGAGTGGCCCGAGAAGAAATGAACGTTAGCAAACCATTCCCGGGATTTTATTTGTATTTGAAATTTTTTTTAGTCGAGGAAAATCTGACCGTTTAGTAGAAGTGCTTGCTCTAAGCTGACCTGAACAACTCGAGTAGAATTTAACAGGAGACACACGTTAAAATGTTTTGTTTTGTATGTAACGTTCGTGCAGCACATTGATTAATGTACATTTCCATTTGGAGAGACAAAGTTTAGTGTTGGAGGAGTTAATAGCAGAATACAAAAAGACCAGAATGAATGTCGGTGACTGAAGGTTGGGAATGAAACGCCGGCTCGAAAGAGGGGGACTGTTTTTGGGCTGGAGGGCATAGTTTGATTGATTTTTAGTAGACGTGCCGATTTTATTTGTGCCTGTGGTAGTGGAGATGTCGACTTCGGATCATTCGTTTCAAACGATCTGAAAAATGGCCGAGGAATGAGGAGAAATAAAATGTAGTTTCGGACGATTACAAATTCCATTTGAAATTCAGAATGAGACGCGACGTCCTGTTGCAAATCGATGGGAATTTATAATCTTCCTATTGTCGCTGTTTGATTTTATGCACTCGGAAGTCAAGCCGGGGAGAAAAATTTCATTATTTTCTTTGTCGCGAACAGACGACAGCATGGGAATTTCCCTCGCTTTTTCTTTGGGAGAGAGAGAGAGAGAGGATCGCGTCTCGCAGGGTTAAAGGTGCGATTTTGAAGATTCCAGAGAAGATTTTTCCTTTTGTCTTTAACTCAACTCATGGGAAATGTCATTTTTCCTCGATCATTTATTTTTTCCTCGCGAAGTGTAAATTCCTGAGGAGAATGTGAGGCTCCATTTTAACCGCCCTCCCCGTTTTTCGATTTCTCTTTTTGTTTGTTTTCGAACCATTGAACTCTACCGGAAGCAGACCGCAAAAACAAGCATTTCCGGTAATGGAAATGGAACGGTAATGGCGAGTCGGACTTGATACCCAGTTTATTTGTCTTTTCCACGTCATATCTTGCTGACATGACATGACATGGTTTTCATCCATTAATGAGTACTTGTGTTGGGGTCTTGCTAACTGTCAGGTTTAGAAGTATTCCGATCTAAAACACTTGATTTCGCCGCTATCCTGTGCTCTCTGTCTGGACGCAGTAAAGTTGCCTTAGTTTAGTACCGTACATAACTTCGGAAGAACTATTCTGCCACGTAGACCAAGAGTGTATCTTATTTAACAGCAAGAACCCAAGTGTAAAATTAATTTCGGAAAGAAAAAAATTAGAATAATAATTGCTGAGTTTCTGCAGGAAACTTTTCAATAACAACAAAAAAACCCTGAAATTCGGTTTGTTTCGAGTTGCCTTTGCCATGTTGAGTTACACGTTTTCAGACGTTCATTAATCCTTTCTGTGACCATTGGGTATATAAAATAATTCACTATAGAAGTAAATTTATTCGGGACCTGAAATTAATTGCCATCTCACAGGTTTCCTTTTCTTCTGTGACTTGGGAGAACGTTCTGGATGACGTTGCAGAATTTAGAACTTGTCTAAATTATCTACAGTTCCGGTTGTATTTGTTGTTAAGTATATACAGGAGTTTGAGGTGTCTGAAGGTTCCGATATTTCCTACTTACTTATTTCGTACCATGAATCTGAACTGAAGATAGGACGGATAGATTTTTTGTAGACAATCGGTATTGTAGGGTTTTAGGAGATATTTCTGCAGGGATGTACGAGATATGTGAAAAGGTAATTAGTGCGGAATGCAGGAAAAAGTTAGTGAAAGCATTTGACTTCAAATGATGGGGAGAAGGGAGTTGTTGATAGTTTTTGGAGAATTCGGTTCAAATCGCTATACATCGATCCTGAGGGATACGAACAAAAAAAATCTAGATTTTCCGACAGCAATCTGTCTCCTGTTGTAAACTGTTTTTGTATTTTTTGGAAGCTTCTGTTTCGAACAGGGCGTAATTCGAAAGTTTTCTGGGCTGTCGGATGAAGAACTGACCTCTGTGGTAGAGCACGATAGGTAATTAACGGTAATAAATCTCCGGTTTGTTTTTCAACTGGGGAAGGCGAACACAGCTAAAGAAATACTTTGTAGTTTTCGAAAAAGTTGAACAAAAGTACATTAACGGCCTTCTGTCCGGATTGCAGATGCAATTTTCATGTAATGGAATTTCTTTCAGATTGCAGGAGCCAACTGAAATTGTCTGTGACATTTCATTGCGAAGAGTTCCCACTAGTCCGAGCTAGTAATACAATTTTGAGTGAATCGCTTTCCTTACCTGTCATGTAAATATATGTAACCTAAATAAAACTTATTTAGACTCCATTTTACGTCCTCAACGTAGCGTACGTTTGCGTTTGGCAAGTAGTTTGAGGTTAATTTGAAATTTTTAACTTTGTTTTCTGGTCGACGAAACCTTGAAGATTGTTTTTCGATGAAGTTTCATTTTTTTGTTTGAGTCGAATTACATTTGGGTCAAGTCAATTCGTTTTGATTCTTACGGAAGAAATTAAGTCTCGTAAATTTTGTATTCTTCTTCCCCGTCGTCGAATCTCCCGATTAACCCGGTTTGCATTTGCACAAAAAGTTTCTATTGCAGTTTGAACGAATTTTATTTCATCACCTGACTCTGCTCTGCTTGCGTTGGTTTGTTACATTGGCCGTGGACTGGAAGGTCCCTCGAGTTCCATTTTGTCTTTTAGAATTACATCTGTTCTGCGACTAGAAAAAAAACAGAAAATTAGCCCAGGAGTGCAGGAGTTTTTTTGTGACGTCAATTCTTCTATTTTATTCTGGAAAAAGGTTTTGGATTGACGTGTAGTAACTCATCTGATGTTAATAAGTCTACTTGATACATAATTATTTTTGTATATAAGGAGATGCCAAAACAAAAAATTTCTTCTACAACTTCTTCAAAACTTTGATTGTTATTTTGTTTGGAAGTTATTGAGGTTTAAATTTTGTTTTATTACTTCGATATCCGTTTGCTGTAACGGAGCCGGTCAGAAATTTGGATGTTGTGGGTGACCGAAGGCAGCCTTACATCTGGGGGTGCCTGTGCTACCGAATCGGTTTATTTATTTATTTATTTAATATTTACGAACGCAGACAAACCGAATAAACTGTAGTTTTATTTTGAGCTTGCTTCACGAAAATTTGGACATTCGAATTTTCCTGTTGGAATTTTCATAGAGTTAGTTCGCGATCACAGTGAACCCGTTAACGTTTATTATCAAAGTTTTTTGGTTTTAATTTCACGGTTTTACGCTCACTTGTTTTTATTTAGGGTAGTGAAGGAAACACGAGACCGAAGACAACCCGTAATCAATTATCGTTAACAGTAATGAACTGTGGAAAGTCAAAATTCAAGTGAAGGATGGCTCAAAATGAATGGGAAACGGGTGGCTTTCAGACGGAAGTGATCCAAAGTGACCCCCGTCGCATCCTCTTCTGTGTTTCTTACGATCAACTAATTGCACCTTTTATCTGTCACCATAGAAAGTTCGGTGTTGTCGGTTGATTGATTATCGGTCCACCTAATCGATTTCGAACTTCATGCCCCTGGCTGGTAGCACTCAGGTTGTCAGTTCTGGTTGCATACTGGGCAATAGTGCGGATCGAAATCTCCAAAGTTATAATTTCGAGTCCTATTGAAAATCTATTTGTGGTTTATGTTTGGCTCTGAATTTTAATAAAATCCCGGATTGACGTCTTGTCTGTTAGTCCTCCTTTCCTGTCCTCTCTCTCTCTCTCTCTCAACTTCTTTTGCCTGTCCTCACTGTAAAATTTTCCTCTTCTCTCTCTGGAATTTTGAAAATTTCGTCCCGTAGGAATCTCGGAATCCTTCCTGTCGGCCACTTTGTCCGTCGTTTACGGGTGAGAACTGCTTATTTCGGAGAGAAATTTAAACCAAATTCCAGGAAAATTGTGACAGGTGGCAATGAGGTTTTCCCCATGCAGGTTTCTCAAAATTCGGTTTACACCCGCGTGGTGCCACAAACATAATTCTCACGGTTGCAACTGTTATTTTTTTTTGGGGGGGGGGGCTGGAAATTACGCAGACGACTCTCCCAGGAGAAAAGGAACATAAATCTGGTGCCCACGAAACCGAAACAAGTTGAGAAGAGTAAATCCTTAATGCGGTCAACTGGCTTATCTATTTGTTTTCATGCTTCTCCCATGGTTCTCTTTCTCTACTTGCTCTCGTTCATTGATGTCTCTTATTGGCAAAATTGGATTTCTTGCGAAATTAT
This sequence comes from Polyplax serrata, assembly GCA_037055365.1. NCBI lineage: Eukaryota > Metazoa > Arthropoda > Insecta > Psocodea > Polyplacidae > Polyplax > Polyplax serrata. The sequence goes on along the minus strand of JAWJWE010000038.1, from coordinate 7,196,458 downwards.
TTTATAGACGTTTTTTACTTTGTTTTACGAATATCTTGAATTCTTTCAGTTTGGTAAATCATTCGGATCATTAGGCAAGAATATTCAGCTAATTATCGATCTAAAACCAGTGAGTTTTGTAGTGTTTTCGGTTTAGAGCGCAACAACTCCCTGTGAATGTTTAAATGTTTTCAAAAGAAATGCTCACCGGCAGGAAACATTTTAAGAATATGAACGAAACCGCAATGTTTTGTTGCGTTGGGGTGTTTTTTATTTGTACGTTTAGTAACTCACTGCTGTGAGCTTGGGTGGCTATTAAAAAGTCATGGTCATCTAGAGGTAGAAGTGATTATAGACGGCTACGCCCAGCAAATAAATGAGGTAATCTCAAACGTCACACGAAAATTAGCTTCTATCTAATTGAGTATTCCGCCGCATTCCGGAATTTTTTCCCCTGCTTGAAAAGCTTGACAGCCAAAAGTCGAATCGAAAGCAGTTGAAGAGGCGGAGAGAAAAACCTCGCTACGAAAAAAACAATAGAAGTCAATCACGCGGGACTGAATGGAGCTGGAAACGTTTCCCCCAAAATAATAAATTTCGTGATGGAGCCTCAAGAAGCCATTCGTCATCTTCACCGGTGAACATAAAAAGTCTGCTTGTTTTCCTTCCCATTACCTGTTCTTGTTGAAAATGTGGTGTAAATTTCAATCTACAGGGAAAAATAAAAGTGAGAACGTGTTAAGTTGCTGAAACGTAAAATTAGACACACACACACACTAGGTGTTAAGTAATAGAAAAGTGTGATGAATGTAGGTTTTAGGCGAAACCTGGTGAAACACTTTCTCCACCCAAAAAAATTACAAATTTCAAAGGAAAATCTGTTTCTGCTCCGAACGTTTTTTATACAAATCTTGTTCATATTTAACAGGAAACTAAATAAATAGTTCGCTTTGGAACTTATCCACCATGAAAACTTACGCCTTGACAACTATCAGGTTGTATGCTTATTGGACGGTATTCTCGGTAGGCAAAAACCTTTCCGAGGATTTTATTTACTGCCGGAAGGAAATTGTTTTCCTTGTGGAATTTACCGGAACCGGAATGGGTTGTTTTTTTTTCGATCAGAGAGTATGACATTTTCACGGTGAAGTTCTTCAGTGAATGGTTTTCCTCTCTTTCCCAGCCTGATTGAATTAGCTGTGGAGTGTAGCTTCGTTAAAAATTAATTAATTTCATTTAAACGTAATTTTTTGTTATTCAGTACTGGTTTGTACGCGGAGTCTTTTTTTGCTGTTGAGAGCTGTTCTGCCCAATAAACGAAAGCAAAGAGGCTCTCCACTGTTTGTTGTATCGGTTTTGTGAACGTCTGCTGGAAGACTCTGAGGGGCAAAATACTTAATTGTTCAATATTTTAAAAAAACGTGAATCAAATTTATGTATGTATTAATTAAAGTTAAGTTGGTATTTTATGGATATGTGTGGATTAATGGAAAGGTTTAGACGAGCAAAAATTGCTGGGCCATGATTAGGCACGTCGTTGTCTCTTCACATTGTATAAGTAATGTCTTTTTGATTTTTCCAGTGACCAAATTTATTCGGATTGGAATCGCAGACAAAAATGACAATCCGCCTTATTTTGACAAAGCACTTTACGAAGCGGAAGTCGACGAAAATGAAGACATTCAACATACGGTGCTGACAGTCACTGCCAAAGATCACGATGAGTGTAAGTTGATTTGTTTTTTTTTCAAAGCGTGTATTTGATTACTTCCCTCGAAGCATTTTCGTGGGGGAGTGGATTTTTTCAAAAGTGTGTTTGGTAATTTTTCCCCTTCGAGCCAACTGAACGACCATTAGCTACGCCTCTTATTATTTTAAGCCTTAAAGTGCAGGTAAACGGTTGGAGGTAATTCTTTGCAAAAGAAGTGGTGAGTTAGCCATGGTGAGTTAATTTAATAAAACACTATATAGGATAATTATTAAACTAGAGCAACTGGGTGGTGAAAATAAGATAGTTGTAACATATGATCTGTAGGGAGGAGGTGACAAGTGGGGGAACATAAAAAGCAACTAGTTACATTAAACCGTTATTTTGAGAAGATTCCCATTCCAGCCATTAAGTGGAAGTCTCAGAGTTAAATTTGATTGATGCTTGTGAAAAGAATGAATAAGGTTGTCTGGGAGCCGAAAAATTTCGCATCATTTAAGTCAAGGATTTCGGGACTCGTCCCCGGGAAAGAATGAAACGTCGGAAAATTAAGATTTTTAATTTTTCTTAGAGCCTGGGAAATTCTCCCAGAGTAGTAAGAATTTTAAATTTCTCGTGTGACTTTGGTCCCGCGTGGAAAACTAATAAAGTTAGCATATATTTAATTTTTCTTATAGAAATAGTCCAGGTCTGACTGTGTGCCATAATTTTTTTTTTCGACAGTCGCTTTAAGTTCCGATTGTAGTTTTAGTGCCGAACACTCGTTGTTACAAATTTATGTTAGTCCAACTACCGTACGCCATGTTTTGTATCCTTGTTTTGTCGGTTTTAATAATTTGTTATGTCTTTTTTAGTTTTTTTAACATGCTGAGTTCCTGGCGTCACATTAGGTTCTGCCCTCCTCTGCTTTTTTAAATTTCGATACGTTCAGTGTGCAACTCAATCAAATCCGTTCTGATTACTCCAATTCTCCTCACGTTTTGACCTCTTTTTTTCTATCCTCCAACCACAGTACAACCTAAGAGAGCGTATTATAACATCTTTCAAAACCCAGCAGTACAGTAAATTTGGTGCCCGTGATTTGGACGTTGACCGGCTAAAAAAAATTTTGCTCCAGTTAATCCACCACGGGGTGTTGCTGTACCTCATTCATTTATAAAAGGGCCGAGACCAAATCGAGGAAAACTGTATGCAACACTCCATTTTTTTGTTTTACATTTTCCCGGGTCATTTCTTCGGTTGTAACAAATTCGCATGACAATGGCGCATTTAGAATTTTAAAGCGGTTCCCACCCGTGTCATTTGTTTAAAAGAACGTGAGACTTGACCGGAAAGGGCCATTGTTTTCCGCGAGGAGGTTGCCACCCCTGGCCGACCGAATTCTGTCCGAGGACGATGAGTGTAATAAAAAAGTGTCGTAAAGTTTGGGATGACAACAATTCGACCTCATTAAGGTTAAAATTCAATTTTTCGCGGTGGAAATTCTAGCGGAAACGGACGTGTCCCTCGTTCAAAAGTGCAGGTTTTGCTACGGCGAAGCACGCCAACTGAATCGCCGGGGCAAATGCCTTGTTATTTTCACGGTTAGGATGGGCCCAATCGGAAGAGAAACTTGTATTGTCTTGTTTCGTTTAAATTTATCTGAACCGTCGCATAAACAGGTTTCTTCCTTTCAAATTGGTTTTTGTTTCGAAATTTTATAGGAAATTGGAGCCTTTAAGTAATCGGAGGAGGAAATGTTTTGTTGAGATATTTTTCCCACAGCATAAAAGCGTAAATTTAAATTTTGGTAATCCTTTTGCTGCCTATTGATATCTTAAACGGTTTCAATAGCCGGTTTTGCAGTTATTTTTGACTTAATAAGGTTACCTCTGCGGAGTGGGAAATATCGTTGAATTTTACATATGATAAGAAAGAATTGTAACGATGTTTGAGACATAAGGGAAAGATTCGATGACTGCGTTATTGATTCAAAAGGGAATGATTATTTATTAGTGAGAACGACCACAGTCCAGACTGTTAGTTTTTGTCATTCATTATTTGTCTGATAAAGGAGCACACTTAAGCTTTCCCGACGTTTACTGTTGATTTTTACTTTGTTGCCGTAAATAGTTGGAGTTGTACGAATGTTTTTGGGAATTTTAACACCTTGGAAAGGTGATGAAACTCTCCAAACAAGAAGACTGCTCTGTGAATGTCTCACCTCAATGTTATATTCTAAACATTCACAAAAAGCTTAGAAGAATACTTAACTTGCTAAATTGTAGTCAAATTTTGAACGAAAACAGAAATTTTCACTTTAAGTCGGATGAACATAAGTATTTTTAATAACGTTTTTGCGTTTAAAGTAACGCACGTTGCAACAAGTGAGTAAGTTGAGTAACGTCAAAATTTTGAAATTAAAGTAGGGTTCTTTGTTTTGCTGGGTCCAAGGAACTGCTGCTTGGAAAGGCTAACACTTGACGTGACAACAGCAGAATAAACAGAATATGACTCCTAAATTGCGTTTGACGAGTGTTTTTCATTACTGCCAAATGAAAATTTAAAAAAAAACTACGTGTCTATTTTTCATACCGCTCTGACTTTTCCCAAAGTTCAGTGTTTCATAGTTCGCAGTGTTATGTGTGTTGTTTACTATGCATTCGCTAAACTTCGCTACACTTCAACTATTCAAGTCCGCGAATTATGCAATTGGTGTTTGCACAACAAAACATTTCTGCGGTACCGCACGTTACGTGAGAAACCTTAAAACTGAGATGTGTAATTATTTCCATTGCATGGCTGGCGACAGTAAACGGACGGCAATAAAATAGTTATGAAAATGTGCGATTCTTTCGAAACCTAGAGGAATGATATTTCGCATCGCAGTCTCTCAATTGTCTCATACTGAATTTCTATAGGATAAACAATGGAAAATAGTTAAATCCTTGATGTTAACTAGAGATTATGTATTCATAGTCCGGGTGTCTATCCTTGACCGAAATAGTTTGCCTCATCGGTCTCAAAATACGACAGCTCTCAATTGGAACGTTTCGAACAGAATTTCTTGCCTTCGTCTCAACTTATTAAAAAGAAAAAAAAATTGCTGGAAATATCTACATAATGAAAGCGAGGTTCGGATGGAAAATGAGGAATGTTTTACCTTGTACGAGTTTGTAATTTTCATAAACGATTATTTCAAAATTGATTCCTCGAACGCAAAACAAAGGATTCAGTTGGAAACTGACAAAGAGTTGCCTAACGAAAAATGTTTGACTAGCAAAGCACTTGAATGGTTTCAATTTTTAATTTAATTCCTTTCTCAACTCTTGTAATTTTCTCAGTCCGTCTACACACCCCCTTTCCATTTTTTTCTCACACTTATTTTTTTCAGGGTGCGTAACCCACCCACATTTCAGTGTGGAAATACTATATACTCCTTATACGGCACATTAATTACCGGATAGTATCGTTTTTGTTGTATTTTCTCGGGTTGTAACGCCTGGCTGGTATCTTCGTGGCGAATTTTATGTTGGTTTGATGTTGCTCACTTCTACCTTTAATTATTAATGTCTCATTAGACGAACGAATTATCGGGTTTCTACCTGTTCGGCTGCAGTGATGTGGCAAGTCAGGGGTTGGCTCTGAGTATAGTTCCATTAAGTGAATGTGTGTCTAACTCCTATCTGTCTGCATTAGACTACCGAGTCTTGGAGTAATACGGCATACTTAAGGCACGACTAGTCTGTTTAATGCGTTTGCAACCATCCCAAGGCTGAGGGAAGCGCAGGGATGGAATGGCGGCCTTATTGACCGATATTGAAAATGATTGTCGACTATATACATCCCAAGATAATTACTCGTTAGTTATTAAATTCGGACGAATGGAGGACTTTTATTTTTCATTTCCGATTTTGGTCTTTTTTTTATTTTATCGATCGGGTCGAAAAGGGAGAAATCGTTTCCGGTGCTATTCTTTTTCCAACGGACTTCCGATCGGTTGTGCCCGTGTGCATTCTGCACCAGTGGCTCGTTTAACGTACGTTTAGCGGTTGATAGAATGAAAAGGTTTAATGACTTTAAATAAATTTTATATCCAAGAATTCGGAGGAAACATTTTTTCCCCCGGCCGAATCTTTTAGTTTTCGTTAAAATGACAGAATTCGGTTCGGTTACAAGGATCTGGCGGGTGTCCAATTCAATTGAAAATCAATTTAATTGTTCCGAAAAGTTTAATTCGGATATTAATGAAAGTTGTGGGTACGTTTCCCCGGTGTAATTGAAAGAGAAAAAAAGCCTCGTTTTTTGATTGTTTTTTTTTCCCTCCGATTTGGACACGACAGACACCATCGAATTTTAGTGCTGAGAAACCAATGGTGTAGCTGACTGAGAGGACCATCAGGGAGACGTTAAATTGTTTGCATTAAACGGGATTAATAAATGTAATGAAATTCGTTATGCGCTCTGGTAACATAATTTGACACGATTGCCGCCGAAGAACATTAAATGTGATTTATATAGGAGTTCCTTTACATCGCGGCATTTATTTTAAGGTCGCGGACGTTAATTCGCGTTAAAATGTTCCGGCGTGCCTTGAAAAAACGGAAAGTATTCATCGATCAAGTTGGAAAGCTTTTCTGGAAATTAATTCTGGAAAACTGCAAAGGAGCAATTAAAAAAATGCGGGTTCTCACTCCTCCCGCAAGCAATTAATTCGATATATACATATATTCCAGTGTCGGCAAGTGCAAACAAACTTATCCCAGCCAGGTACCAGGTATGCGTCGTTTTCATATGATAAACATTTGTTTATCTGTCGCTCTGCGAGTTTTGGGGAGGTTTAAGCAATGAAGGTGACGTCAGAAGTTCACAGAACTTTTTTTTATTAAACATGGCAGGGAAAATTGTCGTAAAGTAATGAATCGGTTATATGTAAAAATGTACCTGCTTTGTAGAGTGGAATTTCCTATATTCCTCTGAATCCGGCAGCTTAGTGAGTTGACCGGGTTTTAAGGGATGCATTTTAAGTGTTGCATGATTGCCGGGAGTCGTTCCGTAAAGCTCGACTTTGAATTTGAAATGGGTTCCATCTTGATACAACGAAGTTAGGAAAGTTCGATGACCGAAATTCTGTTACAGGGGATGTGAAAAAGACTTTTTCACTTTGAGAGGTTAATGAACCTGGGCGGGCGCCCAATTTAATAAAATTGAATAATTGATACGACGTTTGATATAATTCATTTTTTCGGGAGACTCATCAATTGCCCGGGGTGAACGAACGGGTACGATTCAACTATCTGCTCGAGTAGTTCTGTTCGGTGGAACAGTAACAAAACCGAGTACTTATGTAATCAGAAAGTTAAATTCACGGGAAATTTATAATTTATAAGTCGGGAACAAAGTTTTCGCTACCGGTGTGAAATAGTTATCGTGGAGTGGTGTGTGTATGTGTGTGCTTGTGGAAGTGGAAGAGAAAGAGCAAAAATACAATGACGAAACGACAAAGAAACCGGAAATCCGGTTTAATGATGAAGCCCTATTACGCAGTGGTGTCCCGACAATGCAGGGAGGCAATAATTTAAAACGTTACGATAACCTTTTGACTGTAATCGGTTTTATTTAATACCTTTATTTTCTACTACTCAACATTTTCGATCAATAGTTTTGAGAATGACTTCCCAAGCTTGCTAATAACTGAGGTTGTTGTGGTATTTGTTCAGAATCTTGGCGTAAAATGACGTGGTTGTTTTATTGTGTGTTCTACGCAGGAAAGCAACGTACTTCGAGGCATACTCGTAGGTAGTCCAAGGGAAGGTGTGGAAGTTAGAAGGAAAACAGTGCTGGAAACACGTCACACGGTCAAGGTGGCGCAAATATAATTTCGGCTACAAAATTAATAATAATTTAGCGTAAAAGTTGCACCAACCTGGAGAGAAGTGACGAGAAAGCAGGAAAACTACCCGAAAGTTAAATGTTAGTTCTGAGGGAAAGTTTTGCCCCGTTCGATGCTCCAACACGTGAATTCACTTCTGTTGGGAACTTGTTATTGAAAATCAAATCTCTCTTTCACCCTCTGTTTGAAATATTTGAATGGATTCGGGGGTTGGTACAGTCGTGGCAGGAGAAGTCGAACACCCGGAAAGGAGTAAAATCAAAGGAAATGCGCTTTGAGGTAGACGTAAAATCGATTCGGCTTCTAGGCCCTTGCCTTTTTCAACTTTGTTTTTTCTTTCTTCGTCGTCGTTCTGCTTCTTGTTAGTCCGTCTTCTACCCGAAAGCTTTTGTAAAAATTTTCATCAATAAACGGGGATGAAAGCAAGTCGAAATAAAGCGGAATTTATAGTTAATCTTTAAAGCCCTTGGTTCCTCCGTTTTTGTTGTCGTCCTGCCCGTGCCGTTGTCGTTGGTACCCCTGCTGCCGCCGCCGCTGTTGCCCATAGCCGCTCCCGTTATTAAAAACCCGATTTTTGCATCAGAAATGATCTAAAAGAGTCCTCCCGGGCGTGAGAGCACTACCCGTCAATATTTTCCTGGACATTCAATCTTGCGGAAATTCGGTGATTTTTTGTCGCACATGTTGAACGCACCGGGCGACACAGGAAGTGAGGGGAAATGGTCTAAATTCGAGTTGAAAGTTTTGTAATTACAAGTGTCGCACGTGGGTGTTAGCTCAGGAGAGTGGAGAAATGCATTGCCAAAAGTGGATTTAACAGGTCGGTAACAAACGATAAAAAACGGGGCCATATTTTTATTTAATTCCCGTGTCTATGTCTCCCTCTCTCTCACTTGCTCTCACACTCTGTGGTCCGTAGGTGGTGGAAAACACAAAAGCGTGACTATATATTTTTGCACGTGAATTATTAATGAGTACGAGCAGGTACGTAAACGGACGTAACAATGTCGAGAGGGAAAGTTAGTTTTGGTTTTGCACCCGGTTCCCTGCCGAAATTTAAACTTTTCACACAGGTGTCTCGTCTCCGATGTGTAATTTCAGTGTTCTCCTGCGGTCTTGACCGAATCCCGCGGTGACTGTAATTATACCACCGGATGTCCGGTTGTTTTTTTTTACCAGGCTGGCCCACCGGAAACAACGTCGGGTTATTACAACTCCCACGGAATTGTGCGGCATTTTTAGTTTCTTGTCCGACACGGTGTGGGAGTTATGTCCGCGAAACGTCAGATCTCGTTTGTGAAGCTTTGTAACACTGTTTGAAAAATTAGTTGGTTTCCGCTTCCGGTTTGAAAGAACTGCATTCATTTTCTGCAGTTGTGAATGACCCCACGGAAGCTTTCTTAATGTTACCCGCTAGCTTTGGTAGACTCTGTGGAAAGGATTGTTTTACGTACAATGGAAGCGGGTGTTTCAGAATAATTGTAAAAAGCATTCAAGCTGTGGGATTAATACAGACTATTATGGATTATGTACATTATGTATACTATTTTATAGATATACCGAGGTAAAATGTTAGGGGCTACTACCCATTCTAGTAACTGAGGAGACCTTATGCTGTCTGTCACGTACCCGGTACCTGTCGCACATATGTTGCCGTCTCGGTGAGCTACATTTTCTTCCGGTCTTCTTTCCACGGCAAATGTTGGCTCCCCAACGTGCCTATTTTTTTTGTATGAATTTAATTATGCAAATTCGGAAGCTCGAAATATAATTCCGCGGGTGAGAACTGCGGCGCTGTGGAAAATGGGTAGCCCACCTGCCGCCAACCTCTCGCACCGAGGAATTTTTATTTTGGTCCGTTTTCTCGAAATTTTTTCTTTGTTTAAATCTACGTTTGTAATTTTCATTACAAATGAAGGGAAAGGGATTGTTTTATTTATAAGCGGTTTGACACCCCCACTCTCCCGCGCGTGCTTTCTCTGCAAGAGAAAATACACATAATTCTACTTCTACCCGGTGAAATTTAAATGATTAAATGAAAAGCTTTCAGCCTCCTTCACACACTTTTATTTTCAAAGCTGTTTTATTTCTTTATTTTGCTAAATGTTTCAGATGACTCTTTCACCGTCGAATATTACCTTTCCAGAGCCTTTTTAATTTCCATTAAGAATCTTATGCGTCGAATATTAGCGTTAAATTTGCGACCCGTCGGAATTCCGCGTGCGTTTTTCTCTGTCACCACTTGGCTTTTCTCCCTGTCTCATTGTACTCACTCGACTGACCTGTTTTTCTCCTGTAGGCTAATATCCACAGTGTGGGTCTCTATTTTTTTTGTGATGGTCGTCAGTGTTCGATTTTTTTTGTTGCAGTCGGTTTGAGAGTGATGTATTAAAATTATTAAATGCTTTATAGATTAGAAGTTTGGAACTTACTTGAAATTGACTTGTATGTTTGTTGGTGGGTCAGTTTCGGTCGTGGCGTTGCGGTAACTTCTCTAGCAGAAGACCGAGTCCAGGAAGAACGTTTTCTTGCTGTTTTTCTGTTGCTATATTTCACTGTTATGATTTTCCAAAACTGTCCGTGGCAGGTTTAATTAAAATTTTGGAGTTTTTGCCATAGATTTACTATTTTTGCCTTCGCATAGTTCTCTAGTTACCATGTAATACCATAATTCTTTCTCGGATGAAGAAGCCACTTAAACGAACAGGATGGTTGGGGAAAGGCTAACTTATTGTGTTGTATTGGAGATGAAAAGTGTTCGGTTGGGCGTTTATTTATTGACTAAATACTGTCTTGTTGAACTGTCGTATTTTGCTGTCAGACCATCAATTTTGGAAGTATGCAATGGAGTCTGTGTGACGTGACAGGGAACCGACCCTTCAGTTGGATCTTGAGTACATGATGGAAGTTCATTTTTTTATGCTGTACACCCACCTTTTTTTTCTGAACATCTAAGGTTTGGATTTTAAATATCAGCTTGAGAGTACTTGTGTGATTGGTTGCGCGTCTTCCCTTCAATTGTGTATTGCCTTGTATTGTACGGTTTTACTTATCCCCCCCCCAACGGACTTGGCGTCCTATTTTTGAAGAAAAGTCAAGATTGTCTGGTAACTTTCCGCCGCCGACGAAAATAGTGTTTAATAACTTTTTCCCGGGAAAATTTAATTTAAAACATTCTCCTTTTTTGTAGTGCCTATAAATTTGCTTAAAATGGAAAATTAGCGCCGACAGCAATTACTTAGCAATATATTTAAAATTTATATGGAAAAGTTAGTGTTGCACGGGAGAGAGCTAGAGGCCGGACAGCGGATAGGATGAAATAGAGAGAGACCGAGGAAAGCGCCACGGATAGTGAAAGCAATAGAGAGGAACAGAGAAAGAAGTAGAGAAGACAAGAGCTATAAATCTATCTTAGAGTATATGGTCTGATAGGTTTTCACTCGAGCAGACTTTACACGTCAAAGGTTTCCGCCGTTGAGAGTGAAAAGCTGGGAACTTGAGCGGACGTCGCATAAACCAGAAACCGGAAAAAAAAGTTCCACTGTTGTTCCACACGACTGTCTGCCTTATCTCATAGAAAAGTCTAATGGAGTCGTGAAATATAGGAAACCACAGTGAAATAAATATATGTATTCAATAGATTTAGGGCGAGGCCTCGGCGGGCGGTGGTGCGCCGATGGAAAGAGAGAAATTAAATATTTTTTTCTGGTTGTCTTTCTTGGGGGGCAAAAAAAACGGGAAGAAACTTTGCTTTTAAACGGGAGGGGGTGAGTAGGTGGGAAATTCACACTTAAATATTCAGACCCCCCTGCTCCGGAATGCCAAACATTTGGCAAGTCGATAAAAATGGCGAGGATATTTGCAAAGTGTTCATACTGTAACGGTCGCTCTCTATGTATATTTTATCTGTATTTTTCAGGCCGAAGCTTAATGAGAAGCATAATGCATGCTACTAGTAATAATAAGCGAAATATATTATTGGAATGTGTATTTTATGTATTGGTAGTGAAATTTATCAGTTTTGCAGACTGTGGATGGTCATAAATTTTACTTTAAGTTACGAGCTATCTTTGTAGGAAGACTATAGAAGTAAATACTTGAGTTATTGGCGGTTGTTTTATCATCGAAGGGCACGCAAGGAATACCTGAATTATTTACAGGTACCACTGCCAAAAAATAATTGCATCAGAGTCTGATTCCTGTTGTTGTTTCTGCCGAAGATCACCTGTATTCGATCGTTCGCCGTTAACCTTAGTTAACATGAAGGAGAGAAGAGCGATTTGGCAGTTTGACGTTCAAAATATGGAAGGTGGAGGGGGAAAAGGCGTAGTCGAATTGCTTGGTATTTAAGAAACGTTTCTCGTAGCAAAAGGTTTCATCCTCTTACCGCTTGACTCGTTAAATTCTTTGTTGTTTTTGACATCCAAAATTCTCAAACTTGGCTTCAGACAGACTGTAACAAATGATGGATCTTAGTTTTTGTTCGCGACCACCCTCGTCTTCAGTTGCTTCTACCTTCTCGGAGGAAACCTTTCATCTGAAATTATTGCATTATCAAGATGTCTTAACTCTGAAAATAATTTTAGGAGCAGATTTTAGACGGCATACGATTTCCCTTTATTGTCTGAAAATGCTTTCCGTCGTATAGTATTTGTCTAAGAATTTAGAAAATGGTTGCGTATAATCGTGTTAACCGACGACAATTTTGGCTTAGTAATTTAGTTGAGGACGTAACTATTGTTTGCTTAGTTGAGGGGGCTAAATCTGTGGTTAACCAATGGCCAAAACGAGGGGTTTCTATCCTCCAGGGGTAGGTGGTTGAGAAGGTTACTGTATGTAAAATGGCCTCTGCCGGAGGACCCAGGTTGCTTGTTAACTGACAATTATTTTTTTGCTGGAGACATCAGCACTCGATATCCCCTCATTTTGATGTCAGGTATCCCTTTGAATGTTTGTCAGACCAACTGTAACTTTTGCCCTCGTTTTCAACATACGGAAAATACCTTTTATTTTGATTTTCGTGCTAATCACTCAAACGGCCGAATAAACTGCGAAACGGGCAAAACTCGAATGAAACTCGTCGACCGTACATTTTGAATTTTTGATTCAATGCCCATTGAATTTAAAATTTTAATTTGAAGCTTCGCCGTCGTCAACTCCTGAATCCGACTGCTTAAGTTACACATGCGAGCGATTTATGAAAACGGAAAAAATAGACGTCGGAAATGTGTCCGTCCCTTAGACTTCTGTCGTCGTTTTGTATTTTTGTGTACTTTTGAACAGAGCGGTCCTTTATGAGAGATGGTCTCATTTCGGAAGTACAAACAACAATCTTTGGCGTAAATAACCTGTGTAAAATTGGGCGACAATTTAGAAAATTTCTTATCTGCAGCGAACTACCTGAATTACTTCACGTGTAGCACTTCACAATGAACTTGAAAATCCTGTCAAGATCTCGTCTTCCATGTAATTCGTACTTCATGCATTAATTTAGTTTTCCTTAATTTTTCGTGGGTCATTGGATACTCAATTTGAGAGTCATGCCATTTCTCCTGTGCTTTTCTGCTTTGCAATAAAGTTACTCTCGCCGAGGTGATACTTTCGCGAAACTCTGCTGGTGTTTATGGAAGCTTTTTTTTCGGTGTGCTTGAACTTTTTTTTATTCTCTATTGACAGATAAAAGCTCTTTCGCTGCCAAAATAATTGGAGCACCCACTCTTATTTGTATTATTTCTGCATCTATCGACTAAGAACTGCAGAGAGCAGTTGTTTTGCTTTTTTTGTAATACTGGTTAATCGGTAAGTGTGGTGGACTTCTTCGGATGGGATATTTACAACTTGTGGTTACTGCTATTCTAATGTTCGCTTGGGAAACTTATTTGGCAATTTACAAGTCGTTTACAAGACTTTTCCTGTAGTGTTCGTCGCTTGTTCAGTCGAATACGTTCGTACTCTACACTCTTACACTGGTACCCTTTTTTGCTTTCTTGCCTATTGACCCGTCACCGTGTTCCACTCGATTACGGGAATTTAATTCCACGTGAAAAAAAGCATGAGACGTTATTGTGATAGAAATGACAAAATAGGAATTTCTTCCACTATCTTCCGAGTCAACACTTCGAACTAGCCGTAATCTTAATTGCCAATTTTTTTGTTCGCGTGTGGTTTTCATAGACCGGGTACGAAGGACTCAAGTTGAGCAAACAGAACAGGGCAAATTCACAGCGGAAACAACATAATATTGCACTTTTTACAATGATGGAACGAAACGATAAGGAAATTTCGTGCTTTCTGTGGTTTTCCATCCCAAGGGAAAAAGTCACAAAGAGAACTATCGATTCAATTTATTTGGGGATTTGTTATTGTGTGCGGGTGCTTTTGTATAGAGGCTGATTTTACATATGGAGAAAGCCGTTATCACTTATCAATTCAACTTGAATTCGATCTTTTGCCCCGCGTCGTCGGTTTTTGTTTCCTCCTGCCTACCGAATCGGACCATCTCCGATGTCAATTAGTTTTAATTGGTTATGTTTTCGAAAAAGAGTTGATTTTGCTGTTTTGATTTTTCAATAGGAAATTGCAGATTCAAATTCGAGAGAGGAGAGGGTAAACAAGTCGGGTTGCGTTGTCGCAGGGCTCCTTGAACGGGCCTTCCGACGCACGGTCCGTTTAATTCTTACGGATGTTTCGTGGGAATGCGTTTGACGTGTTAACGCTCAATTAAAACCAAATATTTTTTCTTATTTTTTCCTGCTGTCTGGTTGGGAAAATGCCCCCGGGTTAATCCTAAATTACGACGAATTGATTTTGTATTTTTGTTTAAAGGTAAAAAAAAACAAAACAAAACAGAAACAATCGAATTGAAAACAATCGGGTTCTCGAGTCCAGGCCGTAATTTACGGGAGACCGCTGTCGGGCTGTAGCCGTGCGTTTAACCCGTATTTATGTTTGGAAAAGTTTGTAATTTAGTGAACGGAATTGAGGGATTATTAAATTTTCCAATCGGTGTGTAAGATATATTAAGTCAAAGTCTTGAAGGTTAGAGTTTTCCGGGTCGCGTTTCCCGAGGAGGGAGAAATTCTACTGCCACGTCGGCTCGCGGCTCCGTCCCACCAGAAGAGATTTCTTTTCATTTCCTTCCGTTTTGCGAAAATTGCGTTAACTCTCTTCCGGTGGACTTTCTCTCGTCTTCTCTCAATGCATTTTTCATAGCACTTTTGCCGGGGAGGCAATTTAATTACGTAGACCGTGCGTGAACTCCCTAAAACCCATCCACTCATCCCCCCAATTCAAAATGTTTTCCTAATTTTCCTAGGAGTAGAAGCTTTATCAATAACTTATTCGATTATTGCACGGGTAATTGGGTAGGGGAATTTTAATGCTGATAAACTGTTCTTTCTCTTGGTCGGTGTGTCAGTTCTAGTCTTTTTTTCAGTGTATTTTTGTACAGGTCAGAGGGTAGTTTTTATCCTGTAAACCTACTGTATTGTTTTCGTTTTGGATGCGTAGTGTATGTTGTAGGACTTTTGTAAGGTAGGTAATTTTCGAAAGGGTGGTAGGAACTTAAGGTTGACAGGTGAAAATAAGGGATGGCCACACCATTTGGCAAAGGTTGACAGGTTTAGGTGGTGAATGGATAGAAATTAAATAAAGTAATTCTCATTGAATGATTTGAAAGAAAATTAAGAATTAGTGTTGAGGATGGGGAGCCACTCTAATAGAAAAAAGGGTCTATTTGCGGTTAAACAGTAAGAAATGTGGGTTTCTGAAAATAAAGGAAAATTCCCCTCGACGAAAAGAAACTGTGTGATTTTTAATTTAATTAGCCACGGAGATTTCATGTGGCAGTCGAAAATGACAATTTCACTCGTGTCTTAACGGAATTTCCGGCCGGAGTGTCCCATAAAACTGCATGAAGAGACGAAGTTAACGAAACTCCATTTGAGAAAGTAAGTCGGAGATGTGTCATGCCCAGGGTCATTTCACTGTCAAACCTGAATTCAAAATCAAGGAATTTTTATCGGGAGTCTGGTGCCACTTTTTGTCGTCTTTCACTTCGACCACGAAAGTTGTGGTTCTGTGCGCCCCGTCCGGCGAATATAAATAGTAAAAATCTGAGGGTTGTGCGCTTCTAGCCGAAATTAAATGCACCAGCCCTGCATTTATCTCAGTATCTTTTTCCATCATTTATTTCCGCCTCTCTTCAACGGATTCTTTATGGTCCTCGGTATTTCATGCTCTTAGCGCCTTTGTTATCACTCACGTAACATTATTAATCCAACTATTCTGCATTTTCGTCGCGCCCTATTTCGTTAGCTGCGTCGTCCTCCGGTTAATTTGTTGCCTCAGTACCTTTTGTTTCGCCTTGTTTCACGTTTCTTCATCTGATCGTTATTTAATTTTTTTTGTCTTTTTCTTATCCTAAAAATACTTGTCTGTTCTAGTTTTAGTAACTTTTTTAACACTTTCGCTGTTGGGGAAGCTCCTAAAATATTTCCCTCAGTCACTGCGTTTATTTATCGGTAAAATTCGTAGACTACATTAATATTTATTCGTGAAGTTCGAAAGAGTTGGTTATCTTGTAGAAGATTCTCGTTTGCCGGTCTGAAAAGAAGTGAATATAGAAATAGTGGTGGGGATTGTAGATGTAAGATAAGGGCCAACGTCATTTCCATTTGTGAGGGATTTTTTTTAGACGTGGCGTTGGGATTCTTTTAAATGAAAACATATTACCAATTAATGTATGTCACACAATACATTCCCATCCGACTACCATGTCCACCTTTGAAAATTGGAAACCCATCCGTTGGTTGAATGAGGCAGGTTAGGTTATTTTTTTATCACCCTTACGCAATTTTTCTAACTGACTGATATCATCACAGAGGATACAAAAATACATTTGTTTCTTACCTTTAATAAAGTTTCCATTAGATATACTATGGTACAACCGTTGAAGTTTGAGGTTTTGAATATCGTTTAATGATAAGAAAAAATGTTTCGTTATTTTTGTGGGGACAAGTGACTTTTCAAAATCGATTTCCTCGGTGAACCAGATAATTATTTCATGAATAAAGATGTCAGACAGTTTATTTATAGTTCACGCGACAGGCACCAAGGCGGAACGTTATTTTCCGAAAATGAGCAGAAGCGGTTTTCAATTTCCGTTCGGTCTCACCGAGCCTTTTTGCCCAAACCCGACAACAAAAGAACGGGGATTTTGGGCGTAAAAAAAAGGAAAAGAAATAGGTAGATTCTTCCGTCAGTCAATCAAGAGAAAGGATGAAATAGAAAGCTTGTAAAGTCCCGTTTAATTTTACAAAGGAAATATTGATCAACAGTGGGCTTTCCTGGATTAAATGGCGTTTCGTCGTAATTATCTGTAAATTTGTCACAAATTAGTCGGCGATTTCTTCAGTTTCGGGTTTTTAATTTTCCAGAAGAATGTATCTTGCAACCTTTTGCCGGAGACTCGGCCCACGAGTCAGGGTCTAATTAATGCAATTGCTCGAAAGATCCCTCATTGTTCTCTAGGGTTTTCCAGAAATTTTCTGGGCAGAAATATCGTGCCAAGGGAAGAAGGCGCGGACTATTAATTAAAATTTTTTTGTCCATGGCCGAATTTCTCATTTATCTTCCTTTCTCGTACACAACCTTTTCAGCCTGAGAAAAACGTCAATTGCCGCTTTACACGTGTACCTTTCTTTCCCTCGTCTGGGTGTTGCGTGCTGTCCGAGAAACTCCGGATGGTCTTAATATATACGAGACAAATGTTTTTGATTGCCTTGGTCAGTTACCGGAATGGAAGTTTTTCTATATACTGTTCCCTTTCGAGCGGGTTAAGTTGATGCATGACCTTGCAAATTGGCGACACGTTCATAAGGCCTCGCATTACTTTGTACCTGCTCAGTTTTACGACCTCGGGAAGGTGACTGGCAAAACGACGCATTGGACTAACCAAAAACAGAAACCGAGTAACACACTAGGAACAATAAATTTGCTGCAATTGCACAACAAGGGAAACCGCAACTCCGACTAAATTCGTCTTCTCTATCTGCTAATTTAATTAAATTTCGCGGCGTATAAATCTTATACAATTATTGAATGAGTTCAGCAATTAAATTTTAATCCGTTTCATTGGGCAGTTGATTTCGTCGGGTGGTGCACGGGTAGGGAGTTCGGCCCGTTGAATAAGTATTTTGTACGCCGAATTAAAACTGAAACAAAAGAAGTTGAAGAAATATTTTAAGGGCAGGTCACTCGCAGTCGCGAACCCCTGTGTTTAAGAGCCAAGGTAATTTTGTTGCATGAGTGAAGGCTCTGAAACTAATGGAGTACATAAAAACAAAAAGAAGTTGAATAATTTTTAGAAGTTGTGTGGGAAGTTCAGTGTTGAGTATGTTTCTCGGACTCCCAGACAAAGTTGTACTCCCCCAACGAAAGTGCGGTTGAGCGAATATAAAATTTGAAATTCAATTCAAATTAAATTCTGATGGGGTGAGACGATGTCGAAAACGTCACAAAGACATAAATAAGAACATGAGGAGAAATCATCGGCGGTGGATGTTTTTCTTCTCCTGATATTTACTATTTACGCTGTAGACGAGTCTGAGGGCGCCTCGAATCTGCATGTAATCGTCTGTGGTTCTCCTTTATTTTCTCTCATTTTTATTAACTCTGGGGAAAATTGAATGGATGCTATAATTCTCGCAAGGGATGTCAAGTGAGACGGTCAGACAGTGTCAAAGACCGAGGCGAAAGTAAATGGTGAACCGGGTGATGCGGCAGGGGAACGAACAGCGGTCTCGAAACTTGGACTGAAGGAAAACATGGAGGACGAAGGTAGAGAGGAGACCGAAATAGAACTACCTCCTGACAAAGAAGCAAAGAAACCGCAACAGAGAAAAGACGTGACGCGTGTAAATTTGACCGGGCAAATTTTCTGGGGGTTTTTCAAATTCTGTCGAACTCTGAACGGGAAACCGTTGCAATCTGGCGCCAATAATTGGAAGGAAAGAAAGTTTAGGCTTGACCTATTCGAAAGACTCGTCGGTGGCAGCCTCGCACCAAGACGTTATTTACAACTCCGGTCGGAGAAGTAATGTGGGAAGTTGAAATTACAAATGTCGAAGTGGTGGCGCCGTCAGCTACATATATAAAAACAAACAAAGGAAATCATTGAAATATAAAAATAGGTTTGCTGTCGGTTGGGGGGTTGGTGCGAAAACCACCCCTACCTGATTTAAATTTCAAGGCATCGGGTATGGAAATACTTCGTGGCTGTTAGCTTGAACTTCACTACTAAACAACCCCTGTTTTGACTCCGATTTGTCGCCATATTACGTTCCTTCCTTTCAATAAGTCAAGTCTGGAAGGTCTCGAAACTATTAAAATCTATGTGTTGTGCACGGTGTACAACAGAAAAGTGAATGTGGAGTAAACGACCCGTGAAATTAGGTTAATTAGTAATTAAATAAAAAGGAAGGATAATAGGTGTGATCTATTGAATTACACTTCACAGACGTACTCAGGTCTCAGTAATAAACAAGTTGAGAATTAATTTCATTTCTCCGGAGGGAAAGAAGTGACTCGTTGGCAGCCTACCGGGAACTACAAATGACTACAGAATTATGGAAAGTAAATGAATCGGATGCAAACAATTAATTTCAGAGTCTGTTTTATTTTATTTTCCGAAATGAAATTAGTTGTAATTAGTTCGAGCGCAGCTTTTGGGCTTGCTACTATTTCCTTGTAGTCGGGGGTGGCCGCAATGTCGTCGTGTGCCGGTCACACGGGGCATTGTAGGGAAGACAGCGTCGAGGTGAGAAATGTAGTTTTTGCCCCGAGGAAAACCTGTTGGTAAATTTAATTTGAAGGGGAGTTATACGTTCGATGCGTTCGCGTGCTACTCTTTCTGCCGGAAGTAGATGAGATCCGGATTTTCCACGTTCTTCCTTTTCATTGTTTCCCGCGCAAAGTAATTGATTTCGTTCGATTTTAAATTTATTTCTTGACCGTCGGGAAAAATTTTGTGACTTTACATGTCCGGTCCGAACCTCTCGTTGGTTTCTTCTTGCTCTCGAAGACGCTCGGCATGCCAGAGTTTTACTACATTTGGCGGGGTCAATTGATTTTTTGCAAATGTCGACCGACTTCTGTACGACAAGTTAAATTTAATTCGACAAGAACGAAGTCACCGACATTGTTGATATCGCCGGATTTTATTTTTATGCTTTAAAATTCACTCGGACGAAGTCTGGTGATTGGTTTTGCTAACCAGTCAACCCTCACGTACATAAGAAGAGGAAACATGTGGAAGGCAGGGCAGAGAAGTATTCTATATATGAAATAAGGAATATAGTGTTTTTATGTATTGGGCAGGAGGATTACTCTTGCTGGGTTGGGAGGTGGGAAGTAGTAAAACGCAGAAGACTTCAAATCGAGCACGTTTTACGTGCCGAAGTTTTGCCCAGCCACTGGGAAGAGGTTGCATTGAGGGGTGGTACGAAGTAGAGTACAAACTGTAACATTCTGACGTGAAGGTGTGTCCGACTGGTTCCTGAAATAAGCCGGAAGATGATTATCTCAGTACGTTTCACCTTCGTGGAAGTATACGGGTGGAGTTTAGGGAAGGAGGAATGAGTTTGAGAAACTTGTTAGTGACAATTTGTCTTACTTTGAGCAAATGTTTCCCCCCACGTATTGATTGTTATCGTAAGTTTTACTTCGACGCCTGCTTGATTGAACTAATTCACACACGGAGAATTTATTATATAGCCGAAGAAGCATCGCAGCTGTGTATCTTGGGCGATGTAGGGCGATGTCTTCAGGTTGGTTACATTCGAAAATTTCTTAGCCCTCTGTCGCTAGCAAGTGCCCGAACGTATCCCCGGGAGTGACAAACTTTGGCCGTAAATTTTTTTCTCCCATTCAGGCACGTTTTCTGCGCGTTTGTGCCGGAACGTTTTTTTCTCTCTTTCTCTCTGCCTTTCTGCTCCCTCGTATCGGTTCTTGTCCCATCGATTTCCCTTCATTTCCACGGAGAATTGCAAATTTTAATCGACTTAATATTTTTTTCGTGCGTATGAATTGTAATATTTTCACGTGCCGAGCAGTAGTCGGACGGCACTATGTGGCACTCTGACTTTCTGACTTGAAGTAAAAGCATTCAGAAGCAGCCATGAACGACTGCTAATGTCTTTAATCGGTGCGTTCTCCACACCGGAAGTTATGAAAAGAAGAACGAGTTTCGTTGAGTAAGATGTTTGTTTATGTATATCGTATACATATTTTCTTTTTGTTTACTTATGTTATTGATTCATACATTACGGTTATTGTGTAATATAAAAGATATATAAATAATTCTTAATGCACTTAATAATAATAAATATACTTTAAAGATATGCATAATCCATGAAATGCTTCCGGGAACCAATATTACGCGCCATAAGATCATAATAAATAAATAAAATGTAACTGGGTTGGGAAAAATGGCGGTTGAGTCAACTTTTAAGTAATTCAGAGTCGCTTATGTGGTTATAGAAAAAAGTTTGACACTCATATTCAGGGGATGTGTACGTACGATCGCAAAGTAATAACGTGATAGAAGTTTCATTTAATTTAACTAAATGGTATAAAACTGTGATGTCCGGTGTTGCTTTTTGATGTAAAGTAGTTTATATGTAAATGATGGTTATGGCAGTAAAACAAGTAAATATCGTTTCTTTTATTGTTTGTTACAGCCTCTCGGATCAGGTACGAAATCACAAGTGGAAACATAGGAGGAGCCTTCGCTGTGAAAAACATGACCGGTGCCATCTACGTGGCCGGTGCCTTGGACTATGAAACTAGAAAAAGGGTAAGTTCTCTCATTCAGATCTATTTATTGTATCACCCCCTCCCGGTTCCCCATGAAATGTACGGTCTTATTATTGTTAAGCGATTCGCCGACGTGTTCCAGTACGTTGTATGGGGTAGAAGTTATTGGTAGGAGTACAAATTATGGCGGCAATTTCCGTTTTCTGTTGTTTCTTTTTGACTTTCTGTCTGCGGTGCCGCATCACGTCGTACGTTTGTCTTGCTGTCGGCCACAGGGTTCCCGGCCTACCTGTCTATTTCCCTCTCTCGGACGCAGAAAGACCGAGGAAATGTATGTGCTTTCTTAATTTCATTTCCCTGCTCCCTTTTTGTTCATTGTGTCTCCGCTGTTTATATCTCTTTGAAGGTACAATATTTTTTTTATCTCCTCCGTATGTGTTCTGTCTCTTCGGTAATTTAATTCGTGTCGTTGCATTTAGAAAGTGGAGTTGCGAATTGGATGTCTCATGAATTTTTATTAGATTATATTCGCTGCGTTATTTCCCGTAGACGAAAAGCAGCATGCACTTTAGGCTGAGAACTCAGACGGAAGCGTGCGCCTATTCATAGCGATTTGATTGAGAATGTCCGGATGTGGCAGGTCCTTCGGGAAAGGTTTTCATTTTGCTTATTTGGTCGTGACAGAACAATTTTCAGAACGTTTTTTTTTCTTTGTAAGCCTCTTACACACATACACACAGGGAGCACTAAGTTACACTCCTCCGGCACCTTTGACAGAAAAGCGTTATTTCCACCCGGGTAGGTTTCATTCCTGGTCTCGGCTTGACGACTTTACACGTTTACATGATGTATTACCCCGGAACGGCACACATCGATTGTGGGGAAATCTCTTGTTTTAAGCCGCAGATTGAAATGTCGAAATTCCTAAAGCTTTTTAATTGCACTTGCATTATACACTGATGATACGGAAACTATTCGGGAAATCCTCTTGTCCATCGGATTTAACATTTGTATTGTTTAACATATACAGGTGTACATATAGAGTTTTGGGAGTCGGCTTTCAGTAATGGTTTTCGTTATAAAATGGAATATTCTGAAAGGTTAATGTTAACAACGAACTGGTACGAAAGTTGTGCACGTATTGAACGTTTAAGGTATCTGGGAATAATAATGGTGGTATTTTCTTGTCGATTTGAGAATTTTCACGCCTATATTCATCCAACGCTTGTTCCGTTGACGAATTACAAACCATGAGAAGCGTTGTGAGAGTAAAAGATTTCCTGTCGGAACAATAACAGGATTTTTCAGGCGAGAACACATTGAAAACGTCTGCTTTTCGCTCAATGGGAGTTCTCGTAGCACAGTTTTGGCACACAAAACTGTATTCTTCCCCTGAAACGTTTCACTTCTCAGTGGGTGTCAGTCGTTCGTTGTCGTTATTTATAAGACTTCCCTTCGCTTCGTATTGGCTCGTGTGTGAGTGGTCTTTGTCTTTGTACTCGTCTACTACAAGTTTTGGATCCAGGATCCTGCCTAAGAAATTTTTATTCTGACGGAGTGTCTGCGACAAGGAAAAGCCAGGCTACCATCAGTACGCTACGCATTAAATAAAGTTCTCACTGCTCTTTGGAACGTTGACCATTGCAAGAAGTGCATGAACTAAACAATCTTCTCCGTAATTCGTCGATTAATAATAGTTGAAAAATTGTAGATGGAAATTTTTTTTCTTCTCCTTGTAAATGAGAACGGCAGAGGTTTGGGGACGCGGCTGAAGGTTGTGCAAGCATTTCGGAACTGAATCACACGTGCTACACTCGCTTTATATTAACTTATTGAATCATGTGGTTTTAATTGCTTTCCCTTTCCGTTGCTGACTGGCTGACTCGTAGGAATTTAACAGCCCAGGAAGAATTTCCTCGCCTTTTCATTTTCTCTCCGACAGTCGGAAAACCGCTATTTATCGTTCTCAGGGCTCTTATGCCCTCACGCATGTGTGCAGCGATTTCATTTCCTCTGGTTGTCGCCGGTGTAAGACAATTAGTTATGAAAATGTCAATTCGGAAGCAGTTAAGCATGGCAATGAGGTCGAGGAAGACAAACTGAGGATGTGAATACGATTAGACCGCGTTGTTGTTGTTGTTGTTGTCGGTCTCCTTCCATCGTTCCATACTTCTTCGGTGGAGACAATTGACGAGTCTGGAGCTTCATTGACCGAATGACAGAAGGAAATTTCATCTGCAAGGACATTTGCACGGTCAGTGAGGCTGGAATTTCTAGGAGCAAATAGAAAACCGTCAACCTGTCGCTGCGTAAGAAAAATTTGTAATATGCCCGGCGACATGTGCCCAAATGGACGGGGTTTGGTTCGCCCCGGGACCATAAGTTATATGTCACAGGGTCAGTGTTCCCACCCTTTAAGTAACCACAACGCTGATGACGTTTTGATTTTGAGTAAATGTACTCCAGGTTTCTGGTTGTGGAACCGAATTTTTTTTCGACAAAATAAGACCGTACATAATATACATAAGTAGTGTATCCCAACATGTAACATTGCAACACGTTAATTACTTCGACCGCGCCTTGTATTATTTTTTACAGGATAAATTACTGTCGCATTCTTGTGGAGTTGCTATGGAATTTTTAAAATTTCAAAGTTTGTAATAGTAAAGAATGCAACTACAAACATTCTGTGATTAGTAAACAATTTTCAGTTATGTATGTGAAGCTAAAATTGGAGTTTTTGCTTTACCGACCGCCAGGAATTTTAATTTTTTTCATTACCTATAGGTTATCGTTAATAATGTTTTATTTTATAGTTTTCCACAATCTATAACAAGTTAACTCTACTACTTGCAAACGAAATAATGTAGGAAATTGAAAATTTTCCCCTTTCAAACTTAAAACAAGAGAGGATCTCTGACCTTGGAGAAACCTGAGAGGGACCGACGATTGCCACAAAACTCATGGATTTTTTGTTTGTAGTATGAACTTCGACTAGCGGCTTCTGATAACCTGAAGGAAAACTACACGACCGTTGTGATTCACGTGAAAGATGTGAACGACAATCCTCCGGTGTTTGAACGCCCCACGTACAGAACTCAAATCACCGAGGAAGATGACCGAAATCTTCCAAAGAGAGTTCTACAGGTCAAGCAAACACTAAGTTCACTCGTAGCATGTGTTTGTTTGTCTGTTTGTTTGTTTGTTTGTTTTTTTGTTCGTTCGTTTCAGTCTACTTGTCCAGTAGCATGTTTCATTGTCCTTGCATCCCCGAAATTTTTTGTTTTTTTTGTTTTTTGGACATGCGGCATGTGTTTCATTGCACGTTTTTTATTTTGTTTTTCGTGTTTTTCGCTTTTGTCCAGTACACATTGAGATTGTCTGCGTCGGATAGCCTTAGTGAAAATTACACGACAATTGTAATAAACGTGAAAGATGTCAATGACTTGCCGCCCGTGTTTAGTTCGACCATGTACTCGGCGACGTTACAAGAGGAACATCAAGGCCCATATCCGGTCAGGCTGCTGCAGGTAAGTGCTCAGTTCCGGAGACAGCTAACAGTCAAAGTTCTAACCTGGGCCATGGCTATGTGACCTATTAAGACTCTTGTAGTTATATTATTAGGATAGCGACTCTCGATGTCTTAATCGGAAACGGTCTTCTATTGGAATCGAAGATTTTGATAATTACAATTTAAGTAACTTACTACAGTGAGTCGTTTATGTAGTGCTCTTATGTTTGTTGTTTTCATAATGTTTTTGCTTGTGCTACTTTTGAATTTGTAACGGTTTGTGCTACTTGCATGTTTTTCATGTAAAAACTATTTTGATTCGTGTTGTCTTTGTGATTTTAGCCCTTGTTTTATTTTCAAGTGTGGGGGGCTTCGCAATTTACACAACAATGTTAAACCCTAGAAACATTACTCGTGGCTTAGGTTCGGAGCAAACATTTCCAGTAGTGTTTGGTAGGCTTCAAACATCAAAAGAAGGGGTGAAGGTAGGAAATTTGAGAAAGAACTTGAGTACTTATTCGTACTATTCGGTTCAAAGGGTTCATTCTTTGAACATAAACACAAAAATATTACCATGCTCAGCAGACTACAACGTCTGTTAGACGACCATAATTTTTTAATTTCCCATATAAATTTACGTAGTCTGTAAAGTCTTGTAGGTGTTCTGTATTAATTGTCTTGTAAGGAACGGATTTTTTATTACTAGTTATGTTTTATTTGCAATTTCACGGGAATCGTTTAGTAAACTTCACCGTGTTGGATTTACAGGTTACGGCCACCGATGGAGATAAAGACAGGCATCAAAACATTGTTTATTTCTTAACCGGTCAAGGAATCGATCCGGACAATCCAGCCAATTCTAAATTCGACATCAACCGGACAACGGGCGAAATTTTCGTTTTGAAGGTGTGTAAACTGAAATTCAATAGCTAAAACCCGAAAATAACTTTCCCAGGAGACTCTATTTGGAGGTAAAATATCGTTATTACTGAGTAACATCGGATTTGTTTTTACCACAGCCGTTGGACAGAGATCAACCGAATGGACGACCCCAGTGGAGGTTCACCGTGTTTGCTCAAGATGAGGGTGGCGAAGGTCTCGTAGGCTACGCAGATGTACAAGTCAACTTGAAGGACATCAACGACAATGCGCCCATATTCCCGCAGGGAGTTTACTTCGGGAACGTGACGGAAAACGGTACGGCGGGTATGGTTGTGATGACGATGACGGCTGTCGACTACGACGATCCGAGTGAAGGGACTAACGCAAGACTGATCTATTCAATCGAGAAGAACGTTATAGAAGAAGAAACGGGTTCGCCGATTTTCGAAATCGAGTCCGAGACAGGTGTGATAAAAACGGCCGTCTGTTGCCTGGATAGAGAAAGAACTCCGGATTATTCGATTCAGGTGGTGGCTATGGACGGTGGAGGGCTCAAAGGGACAGGTACCGCTTCAATACGTGTGAAAGATATAAACGACATGCCTCCAATGTTTACCAAAGATGAGTGGTTTACGGAAGTTGATGAAACAGCGGGAGTGACCCTACCAGAGATACCCATCTTGACGGTGACGGTTCACGACGAAGATGAAACCAATAAGTTTCAGTATAAGGTGATTGAAAACAGCGGATACGGAGCCGATAAGTTCACGATGGTGCGGAATAACGACGGCACGGGTTCACTTAAGATAGTCCAACCCCTGGATTACGAAGATCAGTTGCAGAGCAATGGTTTTCGTTTCCGAATACAAGTGAACGACAAAGGTGAGGATAATGATAACGACAAGTACCACGTGGCGTATTCATGGGTGGTGGTGAAACTTCGGGACATAAACGACAATAAGCCGGCGTTCGAACGGCCTAACATCGAAGTTTCCGTCTACGAGAACGCAGAAGTCGGCAAAAGTTTGGAAACGTTCAAAGCGACCGATCCGGACCAGGGTGGAAGAAGTAAAGTTTCTTATGCAATTGACCGATCGTCCGATAAGAAGCGTCAATTCTCCATAAATCAGAGCGGAACGGTGACGATTCAGCGAAACCTCGACCGGGAAGAGACACCCAGGCATCAGGTGAAAATTTTGGCAATCGACGACGGAATTCCACCGAAAACGGCCACAGCCACGCTGACGGTCATCGTGCAGGACATAAACGACAATGCGCCCAGGTTCCATAAAGACTACCGTCCGGTTTTGCCGGAGCACGTGCCCCCGAGGAAAGTTGTCGAAGTGTTGGCCACAGACGACGACGACAGGTCGAAGAGCAATGGACCACCCTTCATATTCCGTCTTGATCCAAATGCTGATGATGTGATCAGAGCATCATTCAAGGTTGAACACGATCAAAGTGAGTATACCTGACACGTTTAGTTTAGGGTACTATCTTGATGTTAGGGTAACTTTTCAATTATGTTGCAGAGGGTGCAAATGGGGATGGTATGGCCGTCGTGTCTTCACTGCGATCCTTTGACAGAGAACAGCAGAAGGAATACCTCATCCCAATTGTCATTAAGGACTCTGGAAATCCAGCCATGTCAGGCACCAGCACACTCACCGTGGTCATCGGCGACGTCAACGATAATAAAATGCAGCCAGGTTCGAAGGAAATCTTGGTGTACAATTACATGGGTCAAGCGCCGGAAACGGAAATAGGAAGAGTATACGTGTACGATCTCGACGACTGGGATCTTCCCGACAAGAAGTTCTACTGGGAAACGAACGAAGGACATCCTAGGTTCAAACTGAACGAAGACACGGGAATGCTCACAATGAAGCACGGCACTCGGGAAGGGAAGTACCACTTGAAATTTAAGGTTTACGACCGGAAACACACACAAACTGATATTCCGGCAAACGTAACGGTCACCGTGAAGGAGATCTCTCAAGAATTAGTGCTCAATTCGGGATCTGTGCGTGTCGCCGGTATCACCGACGAGGATTTCATTAGAGTGTGGAACTACAAGGTGAGTAGAAATTGAAACTGTACGGGAGAGTGTCATTTATTCCACTCAATTACTAATCCGAGTCTTTTTCTTGGATTTCAGAAACAGAGCGTGGATCGCAGTATGATAGACAAGTTCAGGGAAAAACTAGCCGAGCTATTGAATGTGGAAAAAGACATGGTAGACGTGTTTAGTGTTCAACTAAGGCGAAAGCATCCGCCGTTAACTGACATTCGGTTCGCCGCCCAGGGATCGCCTTATTTTAAACCCGTTAAACTCAACGGACTGGTTCTGATACACCGGGAGGAAATCGAGAAGGACGTCGGTATAAATATAACGATGGTAGGAATCGACGAGTGCTTGTACGAAGGTCAAGTCTGCGATCAAAGCTGCACCAACACGTTGGACATAAACAATCTTCCCTACACGGTAAATGCCAATAAGACTGCGCTGGTTGGAGTCAGAGTGGACGTCATAGCCGAGTGCACTTGCGGAGCGAGAAATTTCAGCAAAGGAGAGTCCTGCAAGACAAGTCCATGCTACAACGGTGGCAGGTGCGTGGAAGGAAGGTATGGACTGAGCTGTGTCTGTCCATCAGGGTACAACGGGCCGCGGTGTCAACAGACTTCCAGAAGCTTCAGAGGCTCTGGCTGGGCTTGGTATCCTCCTCTTGACATGTGCGACGATTCGCATTTGAGCTTGGAATTTGTCACTCGAAAATCGGAGGGTTTGCTATTGTACAATGGACCAATTGTGGCTCCCGAACCGGAGGAGATACTCGTCTCTGATTTTATATCACTGGAACTCGAGAGAGGACAACCGAGGTTGTTAATAAACTTTGGGTCGGGCACTCTGGAACTCAGAATAAAATCTAAGAAGACTCTGGATGATGGAGAATGGCACCGGATAGACGTGTTCTGGGGAACCGAAGTCGTCCGTCTGGTCGTCGATTACTGTAAATCAGCAGACATCTCAGAGATGGAAGATGGTTCCACCCCAGAAATAGATCTGTCAAGTTGTCAAGCGGAAGGAATCATACCACTGTTCAATCAGTTCCTAAATCTGAACACGCCACTGCAAATCGGAGGTCTCCACATGGAAAACATTGACCCCATACAGCTGCACTGGCAGTACATGCCCATTGGGAAAGGTTTCGACGGTTGCATCAAGAACGTGATACACAACAGCAAACTGTACGATTTGTCTCATCCCGGTCTGAGCAAAAACAGCGTGTCTGGCTGTCCACAGACGGAAGAAATCTGCGCCAATTCGGAGAGTCTGTCGCGGTGTTGGGAACATGGTACATGTGTTGGTTCCCTGGCCGAGGCCCGGTGCCAGTGTCAGCCAGGCTGGACGGGACCTGCATGCTATACACCCACCGTACCGACAACCTTCGCCAAACAAAGTTACGTCAAGTATGCGCTGTCTTTCGAGCCGGACAGGTTTTCGACGCAGATACAGCTGCGGTTCAGAACGCGGGACGAACACGGTGAACTGTTTCGAGTCAGTGATCAGCACAACAGGGAATATGCCATCCTCGAAATCAAAGACAGTAAACTTCACTTCCGGTACAATCTAAACAGTTTAAGAACAGAAGAACGGGACATTTGGTTGAGCGCAATCACCGTGGACGATGGACAGTGGCACACGGCCAAAGTGTCTCGTTTCGGTTCCGCGGCAACCTTAGAGATGGACGGAGGTGAGGGCAGACGGTACAACGAAACCTTTACTTTCGAAGGTCACCAGTGGCTGCTAGTCGACAAGCAAGAAGGCATCTACGCGGGCGGCAAAGCCGAGTACACAGGAGTGAGGACATTCGAGGTGTACGCGGATTATCACAACGGTAAGACACCACTCCGGTTTTGTCCGGAGACGGAAATTGTCTGACGTGGCAGTCACACGAACGAATTCTTTTCTTCCGCAGGATGTCTGGACGATATCAGATTAGAAGGGAAACATCTACCTCTTCCTCCTGCCATGAACGGAACTCAGTGGGGTCAGGCAACAATGGCGCGCAACTTGGAGAGACACTGCGCGTCCAAGAAACCTTGCGCCAACGTCATCTGCCCGGATCCGTTCGAATGCGTCGACCTGTGGAACGAATACGAATGCACGTGAGTACTCAAATCCAGTAACGTTTGGCGTAAATACTATTGATAGTATAACACAATATAATAAGCATTGTACAGTACTGACTGAAGTACTAAAACTAACTTCGTAAACAATTAGTGAGGGTCTTGTTCGTATATAACTAACTTTCTTCGAGGTTTTCCTGTTAGATAGTACTTCCGGTTGAATGAGTTCACCGGAAACGGTTTGAACTGGTGATGGTTTGCCTTGTGGATTTTGCTTTTGAGAGTGAGCATGTTTATATTATGCCTGAACGCAGCTGTGGTGAAGGACGCATTCAGTCGCCCGATCTGAAGGGTTGCACCGACAAGAACGAGTGCTTGGAAAGTCCCTGCCTGCACGGTGGTACTTGCATCAACCAAGAGCCGAGACTTCGGTACCGCTGCATTTGTCCCCCGGGATTCTGGGGAGAACACTGTGAACTGGTACAGGAGGGTCAGACCCTCAAGCTGAGCATGGGTGCTCTGGCTGCCATTCTCGTCTGTCTTCTCATTATTTTGGGTAAGTTGTGGTGTCAAATATTAAGCAAGGTCTCTCTCTCTCTCTCTCTCGGTTCCTGCCAGTACCTGGTTTCAGGTAGACAAAGGTGAGTTGCATGTGGGGTTTCGCGTGTGGCATTGAAGTGTGAATCTGTCCCCTTTCGCCTTCACTAACTTGGTTTCTTTTTTGTTGTCCTGTGTTTTCTTCTTTTTCGGTTTGATTTGTCTGGTTTTGGTTATCAATTTTTTTGATTTTGATTTATTTTTTTGTTTATTTCACCGGAGTTTTTTCTTTTTTTTTAAACTCATTTCGATAGTTGTCCACTGGGATTTAAGCCGAGGGGTGTGGATTGCGAAAACGAAAACGAGTGTCTGATGAACCCATGCCTGAACGGTGGCATTTGTAAAGACTACAGCGATTCCCGTCGCTACACGTGTCGCTGTCCGCCGAGTCACACGGGAATGCACTGCGAATTGGAATTGCAACAATCCGCTGTGATTGCATCCACTGACTTTATTGTAGCTGTGATATTTTGTGTGTTCCTATTGCTAGGTAAGTAGAAAATACTATATTACCATTTAAGAACTCGGTCTCTTGATAAAGGTACCCGTTTGGGTTTCACCAGTACGCTTCTGGTTGACTAGAACTGTTTTTATGAGTCGGGGAGACTACGTTAAGTCGCTAGTTTACCTGGAATGGTAGAAAGGTAACGGAAAGTAGAGTAATATTAGCTACCTCACCTATGCGTACTGTAGGACCCTAATTTACTGTTGGATTAATAAATAAATACGTTTCAGTTCTGGTCCTCGTCTTTGTCGTGTATAATCGACGTCGAGAAGCTCACATTAAGTACCCGGGACCGGATGATGATGTTCGAGAGAACATCATCAATTACGATGATGAAGGAGGCGGCGAAGACGACATGACGGCCTTTGACATTACACCACTTCAAATTCCTGTCGGGGGACCGCTGCCGGAAATGAATGCAAAACTGCCATGTAAGTGTCGTAATTTCCCGTTATGGTTTCTTGTTCTTTTTTTTGTGCTACAAGTCGGTATTTATTTTTGTTTTTCTGCAGTTCCTCCGCTGGGGTCCGAGCCGAACGTCGGAATTTTCATCGAAGACCACAAGCGACGTGCCGACAGCGATGCGAACGCACCACCCTTCGACGACCTAAGAAATTACGCGTACGAGGGTGGCGGCTCAACAGCAGGGTCCCTGTCATCGCTAGCGTCAGGTAGGGCAGTCGAAGACATGGAACCAGTGAAAAAAAGGTTGCGTTCCGATGACGAGTACCCCACTCAAAATGTAAAATTTTAATTTCAGGAACGGACGACGAGCAACAGGAATTCGACTATTTGGGCGCGTGGGGGCCTCGCTTCGAAAAGCTCGCTGACATGTACGGGCCGGAAGGTGAAACCGAAGACGACGAGGAAGAACAATAAGCGTCTGTCGTACCTTAGTTACTGTACCGTACCTCACTCCCAAAAAGAAACGGAAACCAAACCGCGAATTACCTTTTTAATTCGACTTTTACCAAAATTCAGCGATTCGCCTGCCAACCTCCAGTCAAAAGGCGTATACAATGATCTCAAAACACCATTCCCTCTTGGCACCGTCTGAGTCAAGTCAGTCCTCCCCACCCATCCCAGCGAAAAACGTATAATATATAATGAATCCTCTATATATAAAAATATACTAGAATCAAGTAGAGTCTGAGTGTGTTATAGGAAATAATAACGAAATGCTCAAGAGTTCGCACCGCCGTCGATGATCGTTTTTATTATATATATTATTATGTATATTATTATACACAAGAACGTCCCGTTGTTTTTTTTTTGTTCCGTTTTAGCGATGTCAATTAAACACGCCATAACAATAATAATGATTTTATTATTATGCACGCCGTTGCGTACGACGTAAAATTGTTTTTCGTAATCGTAAAAATATAACTCCGAATTTCCCAGGACGGTGGGAAGACAACGGTAATACATTATAGAATAATATATATAAATAATAAAAGCAAAGCCACCGCTCCGACGTGTGGTCGTTCACAGGAGGACAAGGTAAAACCCGGAAACCATGTTTTTTTTTCTATATACACGAAGAGATATTTGTTTTTTATTAATATATTGTAATAATATATTTATTGCCAGAGTAAAAGGGAGAGTAAGAGAGAGAGAGAGAGAGAGAAAGAAAGAGTAATATAAATAAGGTGAATGAGTAATCTCCATTTAGCCGCGACGATTACTACTCCTTCTATTATTGTTTTCTTAATTTATTACCTGACGCATAAAAAAAAAACACGGTAGAAAAACCACGTGACTTTCGGTGAGAAAGTCTATATAAAAAATAAATAAAATAAAATAAAATAAATAATGAAAATCGAGCCAAAAGCTCTGCGAAGACTGCCACTTTGGCCGCTCGGCCGAGGCCATCACTCTATTTGTATAATCGTCTTGTAATTGTCGTTGTACTAGTTTAGTAGTCTGTAACTATGAGATTTTCATTGTCATGTACATAGAACAACTTTCCACTTCATCCTATACATTTACCGGAGGGAGAGAGGACAGAGAGAGAGAGAGCGAGAGAGTTCAAGTTCGGTGTAATACAGAAAATACCGCCGCGGAAGTATATTATATTATATATATATAAAAGTATATATGTATAATATATGTTGTATGCCTTCGTGTTGGTTGTCACGTGACGCGGAGACATGTTTTCCACTCTCGAACGTGTTACTTTCGTCTTCTCCCGTCGTGCTCCCATCTCCGTTAAATATATTTATATATTTATATATTTTAGTTAGTGACCGTACTTTAGTTTCTGTCCATCCCACCCCGGCTGAAATTCTCTCTGTCCAAGCATAAAGGTGAATTTTTTTGAAACGAATGACGTGACTTAGTCGAATTAGGTTCACACGAACTCTATTTTTTTTTTTTAATATTTATATATTATTTCTATATTAATATCGACATTGTATCTGCCATTTCAGTATTCGCTTATTAATATTATTTTATTTAGCGTTCGTCAATGGATCATTCCTAATGTAAACGAATTAAACGGAGCTTTTGTTAAGTTCGATTAATTGCGATCCGTTAATTGATTTTAACGGATCCATCGATCACCTGTGCCGTACGACGACTGCCACTCCGCCAGCGAACCTTTCATGTTGTCAAGTACAAACAAGTAGATTAATTCAGTCGCTCGCGGAGTTGGTCCGGGGGAAGTACCCGGTGGGTACTTGAATAAATAAAATTTATCGGACTCGACAAAAGAAAATATAAAATTAAATAAAACGAACCCGGGATCATCCCCGGAGAGAAGGAAAGCATCCCTCCGGAGACTCGAGGCGAGTTTTATTTAATTCTACCCACCCAGAGAGAATGCCGACGAACGAGTTGAATGATTGACTGACTGATTGTAGCAAAAAAAAAAAAAGAGAGAACATTTTTGTACCGCGTGCATGCTTAAATCACGGACGTAAATGAGTTTTTAATTTTTCTTAATTTCGCCATTTTATTTTTTACAAATGTTCAAAAATCGGCCTCGACGTTTGCCCACGGTAAAAATCCAAAATTATTTCACAAAAATGACTGTCATTTGAATATTTTTTAAAATCGATACATCTTAAATGGTCGGAGGCTGGAAAATGTTTCAATTTGTAAAAGGTAAATTGGTCTTTGGTAAATGATGTGTGCGTAAAACACTGCCTTAAACAATCAAAAAGTAAATAGCGAATCGTTTTTAAGCACGGGAATTATCGAGAGAAGTACTCAACTCAGTTGGACGAAGTGTTGTCCTACACCGTTTGCCATATTGTTACTTTTTAAAACGGTTTCCTTTTCTTTTTTTTTTGCTTTTCTCACCCAAGAGACACTTCCCAGCTCGGTGATGTGGAAACTCAAAGTTCCTCCTTGAGTTTTAAACTCGACTTTTAGTTTTTCCGACAAATAGTTTCGGTCGATTTGGTTCCCTCAGGTGTAACTTTTGTCTTCGACGAAACGTGTCATAGTATATACTACTACTACTACTTTATACTACGCCAGTTGAATGCGAAACAATCTATTTTGTAGAGTTGTAGTGAAAATAAGTACAGGTCGACCGATTGGTTTTTTTTCTTTTTAATCCTCCACACTTTATTATTTCTTTTAGCGTGTACTGGTGTTTTTTTTTTCTTTTTTGTACTTTAGTCGAACGTGATTTACCAAAGTTTTTTACAGGTGTAGTTCTTGTGCACATCTCCTCACGGCGGGTTATTAACTTCCACACCATCCAGCTCCCACCCGATCCTCTCTCAATTAAAAAAAAAAAAATGAAAAATTTTTGGGTTGTTTTTTTTTTCGTTTCTAGTTGGTCGCACCACAGCTGGTAGAAATTATTTTTGCACCGATGTGTATTCTTTTCGAGTAATATTATTAATAATAAAAATAGATAGATGTATGTATGAACCACAAAAAAAAAGAAATATTGACGCTGATTGCGGGATTTTATTTTTATTTTTATTTTATTTTCGTCACGCCCCGGGGGGCGAGTTTGAGAATTTGCAAATCGCACCCCTTCGAACCTTTCGAAAGTGAAAAGTTTCTCGGTTTGTCTAGTTTGTTTTTGTTTTTTTTTCTTTTTTTTTATCTGTCTGTATTCTCTGTCGTTTTTTCCATCTCGTATGGAATTGTATTCTCGACATTTTCTAGTCAGGTAATTGAAACGAGAAGAACACGGGAATGCAGTGAGTTACGAGGGAGACAAGTGGACTTTTGATATTATTAGTTTTGTACCCTGAGTTTGTTGGTTTTATATTATTATTATTATTATTATTATATAAATATATATACACAGATAGATAGATATTTATATATAAATATATATATACACATAAATAATTTGTATCAGTGCGATGTGTTTCACCGTATTTATTACTACGACATTCAACTTCGAAAAACTCGTTTTTTTCACACGGACAGCGACGACACACACACACAAACACACATCCAAAAACTACACAGCCTGATTTTACCGAAGAAGAAGAAACAAAAAAAAATAATAATAATAATAATTTTAAAATAGATCGTGAGGAGAAATAGAAAATATGTTAATATTAAGAAATGGG
This sequence comes from Polyplax serrata, assembly GCA_037055365.1. Taxonomy (NCBI): domain Eukaryota; kingdom Metazoa; phylum Arthropoda; class Insecta; order Psocodea; family Polyplacidae; genus Polyplax; species Polyplax serrata. The sequence goes on along the minus strand of JAWJWE010000038.1, from coordinate 7,160,914 downwards.
TCATTACGAAATAAAATTAAAATTTAATAATAATAAAATTAATATTAATGATAATGTAATAAATAAAAGCATGTCTCAATTAAATAACGAGAAAGAAAGAAACAAAGAAAGCATTTTTTCAGTACATTTTAATACCTTTTGTTAAGTGGTAGACAAATTTTTTTAAACGATGAAAATAAAAAATACCAAATGTATATGTAAGACGATACACTTCAATTAAAAAAAAAACAGAAATTGATTGTATTTTGGTTTCCGCTGTATTTTCAACACCTCCTCCTATCACACTCACCCCGTTTTCTGCTTTTCTCGCACGTGGGAAATTAAATTTTATTGTATTGATGTACGACCACAGTAGCGATGCTTACCGTTAGAAATATGCAGAGGTTGGAGTGAATGCATTAGGAAGGCCTTGTACGAAGTGCCTTCCAATAATACCAACAAAAAACTTCAATATTGAGGGAGGGCATTATTAAAGACTTCTGCTTGTGTTTGTAAACAGTGCGGACGCAATTTCAGTACAAGCTGTTTTTTGCGATTTTTTTGTGGGATATCCCGTAGTAATTTATGCTTATTTGGTGTCGTAGTACTCGCGTTAACGAGTGCTTTTCAGTGGTACAAGTACGGCTTTAATCGGTTCAGACGTTCTCCAGTAATTCAGTAATTTCTGGATTACCGGCCGGAGTTATCCGGTTTTTTCCGTTTACCGATAGTCCCGTGCTACAACTCCGGTACCTTAAGGGGTACGCGGTAAAAGGACGCAAGGTAGCTAGTAACTGGTGACGCCATGCCTGGGAAACGGACCAATAGGGACGTCATAATATCGTACACCTCTGAGTCGGAACTCGAGTGGAACGATATTGACGATGAATCAATTCGATTCATCTCCCGTGCGGCGCAGGAAAACGAGGGGCCAGCCCATCCTCAGGGGCGGCCGAGGAAGGGGGATAGCCAGGGATAGCCCCCGAAGAACTAAAAAGGAGGACCAAGACGCAGAGGATCGCAAGAGTCCTCGGTGAAGAGGATGCGGAGTCACCTCTGACGTCCGCAGTCGTCGGCTCGACGACCTCCGCGTGTGCTTCAGCTTCGCTGGAGCAATTATTGAGCATGTCCGACGCTGCGGCCAGCGTCGTGATGAAGGTTGCCACTTCTTCTGGAAATTTGAAGGGCACCTTCGTCAAGTTGCTCAAAGACGCAGCCAAGGCCTTCGTCGCCATCGGCAGGGAGATCGGACGGAGGTCCTCAGACGACCCGTCCGTTACCGCCCTGAGGGGCCAATTGAAGGATGCCGAGTCGGCCATCTCACTGCTCCGGGAGGAGCTGGCCGAAACCAAGGCCCGTCTGGCTCGCGTCGCGGAGGGTAAACAGAAGAACCCCCCGCCACCGGTGGACATCGAGGAGATCGTCCGTCGGGTCAACGAGTCCATGATGGCCAGAGAAGAGGCCATCATGGCCCGGTTCGAGGCAGCTGGCTTCGTCAGGCGGGAGCCGGAAGTCGGAGCTGTCTCGCGCAAGAAAGTGGACGACTCCAAGAAGGCGTCGCCCACCAAAGCGAAGAAAGAACGAGAAAGCGGGGAAACAGACGACTCCCCCCGCCAAGAAGGACGGAAAAGTCGCTCCGAAGGAGACGTCGGCCGAGAAAGAGAAGTCGAAGGAGAGGGCGCTGGCAGTGTCCAGGCGACTTGGAATGTTGATGCCCAATCTGCGAGGACTGAGCTTCCCGAAGCGGAAGCTATTCGGTAACGTGGTGCTATCGGTCCTGCTCTATGGGGCCCCGGTGTGGGCGGACTCGCTCGATAGGGCGGGCAGGGAAACGATCACTCGACTGGAACGGGTGCGTCGAGTCGTCTCCCTGCGTCTCTGCCGAGGATTCTCGAGCTTGTCTTACGAGGTCGCCGGACTGTTGGCAGGAATCCCACCAGTTGACCTGCTGGCCACAGCGAGGAGACTCAGCTTCCAGGAGCTACAAAGAAATCGACGGCGGCGACTAGACAAGGATGGCGTCACCATCACCACCACCGCTGCCATCGTCGAGGACGACGTCAAGAGGACTTGGATCCGGACGTTGGAGACCACCAACGAGGGACATCTCGGAGGAAGGACCATCGCCGAATTCAAGCCTCTCCTGGAGGAGTGGTTATGCCGCACATCCGGTATCCTCTCATACCGGACGACACAGTTGCTCTCCGGACACGGGTGTTTCGCTGCCTTTCTGCATCGTATCGGTCGCGAGAGGAGTCCCGCCTGCTGGTTTTGCGACCACGCAGTGGACACGTCTAACCACACGTTCCGCGAGTGCCCAAGGTGGAATCGCGATCGCGAGGAGTTACGAAGGCACCTGTTCCCGAGGCCGAGGAGGACTCGGAGCCGGACACGGGAGAAATTCCCCCGTTTGGTCACGGTCTCCAGGTAATCCGAGCGATCCTGTAACGGATCGTCTCAAAGTCGCATCCACGCGAGTTTGGGCCTCGGGCGTACGACACAATTGGGTTTCTGTCATCGTACGTCGCAGAGAGCGGAGGGCCGGTGGGGGACACGCCGTCGCCTCCGCACGTAAGCGCGGTGACCAAATGAGCGGCACCGTGCGACGTCTAGTGTTGTGGCAAGTTGGTATCGCACCAACTAGAAATCCGTGGGAAGCAGGCGATGTAGCGTGAAGCCGTTCGCCACTTCCAACACAAGGATTTAGTGGACCTCTCAGGTTTTTTAGGGGGTTCGAGTCCCCCACTATTGGATTACCGTCCCAACGGGTCCTTTGTGCGTGGGCTTTTTTCCTGTGTATTCAAAAAAAGGGCATTATTAAATATTGTTATATTGAATTCTAATTTCAATATTTTATACCTATATATAGGAATCATTTTCCAAGAACCGTACATAAGTACAGGGTACGTAAGAATGGTAGGGATGATAATAAGTAACTGAAGGTACTTAAGGTTCTTCAGATAGTAATGAGTTTGAGGAGGGAGCAGCGGGATCAAGGTGGTCTTCCGGTTAACTCATTTTATATAAGTACAGTCTTCCTGAAAGTAAACTATGAAGTGCCGATTTTTATTAATTCAAATAAAGAAAACATTCGCCTTCGACTGAGGAGACCACAGGCTTCTGTACCCTGCCTACTGAGGTAATGGTTTTGTGGGTCCCAGTATTCCAACCAACATAAAATATTTTACCTGCTACCAGAGAATTCTACCAATCCGCCCTTTCTCCACCTTTTCCCACCTTTTCCCACCTTTTCCCACCTTTCTCCACCTTTTTCCAACCCAGTAAGCCCTTTTTCCACCTTTCTCCACCTTTTCCCACCTTTTCCCACCTTTCTCCACCTTTTCCCAACCCAGTCAGCCCTTTCTCCACCTTTTCCCAACCCAGTCAGCCCTTTCTCCACCTTTTCCCAACCCAGTCAGCCCTTTCTCCACCTTTTCCCAACCCAGTCAGCCCTTTTTCCACCTTTCTCCACCTTTTCCCACCTTTTCCCACCTTTCTCCACCTTTTTCCACCTTTCTCCACCTTTTCCCACCTTTTCCCAACCCAGTAAGCCCTTTTTCCACCTTTCTCCACCTTTTTCACCCTTTTCCCACCTTTTTCCAACCCAGTCAGCCCTTTCTCCACCTTTTCCCACCTTTTTCCAACCCAGTAAGCCCTTTTTCCACCTTTCTCCACCTTTTTCCAACCCAGTCAGCCCTTTCTCCACCTTTTCCCAACCCAGTCAGCCCTTTTTCCACCTTTTTCCACCTTTCTCCCACCTTTTCCCACCTTTTCCCACCTTTCTCCACCTTTTTCCAACCCAGTCAGCCCTTTTCCCACCTTTCTCCACCTTTTCCCAACCCAGTCAGCCCTTTTTCCACCTTTCTCCACCTTTCTCCACCTTTTCCCACCTTTTTCCCCCTTTTCCCACCTTTTTCCAACCCAGTCAGCCCTTTCTCCACCTTTCTCCAACTTTTTCCATCTCCTGCCGCCTTATTAATTTCTGTTCACACCTCTCTCTACTATTGTCCAACCCTACAGGGCATTGGGTCGCCCCCTGTATTTCTATAAAATATTGGCTAATATAAATATATATGTGTTAAGAGGAAAATCTTGCGGAGAAGAAATTGGAAAGGAAATAATAAATAAATACAAAATCACCTATGTCCAACTTTTTTATTAATCAACGATTTTAATTACAATAATTTATGTATATAAGTCCTACTGAAAGCTTTCGCCGGCTTTACGGTTTGATTATGTGTCGAAATTTATTTCTATTTTTTGGTTAACTAAATTATAAATAAAGCGTTTCCAAAATTCTGGTAGGAGAAACTGGAAATTGCCATTTTGGGTTGGATGACGATCAGATCTCAAATCACTCTGAACCGGGTTTTCCATCAGTTAAAATTGGTGTACTCGGGTGTAGGCGAGCTAGAGAACCCGACGCCAGCAGATGACGACACCCCTCAGGGGGCTATGTCTCCAGGCTCGTCGGATTCAGTTCAGGAGATGGGATATGGGGAAAGCAAAGAGCAACTCAAATTCAAACCTGCAGTGAAAACCTGTACGGGGCATGCTAATGTAGAAAAGTTAAAAAGAAGGAAAACCCTAGATGAAACAACAATGTCGAAACATCGGAGACGACACGCCCCACGAAAACAAAAAAAACATACAAAAAGAAACCGGGGACATTTTCTCATACGACAAGGGGGTGAAAACAAACCCCAAAACTTTGAAAACGACACTTCGGATTACTAGTGGAAGAGATTATAAAACCTTTACAATTTAATACTACTTTACAAAGTATAAAAAGTATGAAACCTCTCCGCGTCTCTCCATAATATATAACTCTATATATATATATGTATACAGTTTACACGCAATGAATATGAAAATTCTAGGCGGAATGTTCTATTTACTCTTCCCAAAAAATTGACAATCACACAAAGTGAGACAGGACGTGTCTTCGTACCTGTTCCATCCCCTAACTAAATCGAACACCTCGTCTTCGGGCAAGACACACGCACACACACGCACACGCACTCACACACACAAACGCGTCGAGAACGAGTACTGCACCTCAGGTAAAGTGACACCACGTAATCAGTCTTCTGCCGCCTTTCTCTGGTGGAAGTTCGCAGGGTGAGCTACAAGGACGGAGTCAGCAGATAGCAAGAAGAGACATGTACAGAGTGTACAGAGAACGGGACGAAGTGTTTGTCCGAATTCGAATGGACGGAAGAAAGTGCGTGAAAACGAAAGAAGTGGTCTTGCACGACATCGCGTTGGGTATTTGGACCGGAAAAGAACCGCGGAAACAGCTACGAGTTGGACACCACCAGCATGGCAGATCTCTCACCGATGTACGAGTACCAACTTCGTTCTCGAGTCCAGACATAAAATTCAACAAAAAAGAGCAGTCTAAAAAGTGTCAGTGTCATTGCCCACCGCACAGTTCACACTATTGCTCATTTATTTACACGATATATAATTTTCTAATTAATTAAACGGAACAAAGTGATTAGTTTAATGGACTACGATTGATTAAAGAGATGCGTTTAAGTCTTTGCACCCTGGAAGTGTCTTCTTTCCTTTTTGCCGAACTCTGAATGTATACAATACGAGAACATTGGTTACTGTATTTTTCGGTATTCAGTAAACGAGTATTGCCGTAAATGAGTATTTGCCGAGCAGTTACTCTACAACAGCACCTGGTGTAGATCGTACATAAAAGGGAAACAATAAGGGGACTGCCATCCCAGGCAGGAGGACACGCCCGGACCACTCGGAACACATCCGAAATCAATCTCACATTTTGATACGATTTAATTACAAAAAAAAATTTGTAAGTTTCCATTTAAGAAAAAAAACTACTGTCTCATTATTAGATTATACAACTTAAATTTAAAAATATGGGAAAAGACAAATCGGCAAAACCTCAAGTTTTTAAGAGTTTTTAAACAAAGTTACGCCTGTCTATGGACTCATGAAAAACCCGGTGGATAAAACGTCAGCCACTCTTTCTAGATTCTCTGCGGCCTAATCAATTGACGAAAGAATCTAAAGAAGTTTGATATTCCGACGGTCATAAACCTGCCTATGGAAATAGTCAACTTCCCCAGATTCATGTGCTATTCTAGCTTTGGTTCACTAATACCAAAATCTATTAAGAGCTACAAATTAATCAGGACTGCATTCTTATACCACCGGTTAAGATTAGACAAAGTCTTAAATTCTATGATCAAGGATTACAAACCAGAGGTATCCAAGGTAGATAACTTCTTACAAATTTCAATTGATGCCACTTTCTATCCAATGGACAAGAGGAGGACAAGAAAAAAAAATTCACAAGAAAACCAAAAAAGACAACCTCCACAGGTGCAGAGAATTAATTTCTCCCATTTGATTAATATTATATATATATATATATATATATATATATAATTTACTAAAAGCGATCACGGATGGTATCGATAGTCAAATAGTCTAAAGACTATTTGAAACGAGCAGCTGAAAAACGTAGACAAAAAAATAAAAATCAATCTCCGACGTACTGCTCCTTTTGTTTTCAACCGAAACGTAATTTATTCTTCTAAGAAAAGATTCAAATTGGCCCCCGGGGGAATGATGAGACGATCCCATCCGATTTTCTTTCTTTTTTCAAAGTGCAAATGGCGCCATTAGTGCGAACATTTTCTCTTGCCGGCATTTGTGTTAGTTTCCATTTTTAATACGCTTCTATACACGTCTATAAATATTGATATATAGAAAATAAATTTTGTGCTATGATTGTCTCGTAGAATGCACTCCAACGGCGGAAGATACGTCGGTACGTCCGGTGAGACGAAGACTCAAGACAAAATGGCGATGCTCCGTCTAGGCTGACCCATGCTCACGTTATCTAAACTAGACCACTTTTTCGAGTCTTTTAAAGCGTTCAGTACGAGTTTGTCCTGGTACTTTCTCGACATCGCCTCGAGTTTCTCGGCCCTCTCCTTGCTGAGCGGCTCTCCCGGAAAAGCCAGATCGTTATCCTCTGCCAAAGTACGGAGATCAAAGTAATATTTAGCGTAAACGCTGGACGGCACATTTATGTTGAATTGAATCATTTCCAAAAACTGCTTTTCTAATTCGTTCCTGAAATGAGTTCGGACAAAAACTATGAATTTTGTGGAAAAACAAAACATACAAATCGTTGTACTGGGCACTCCTAAAAATTCCATCAAATCGGTCAACCATAACACCACTCTCCAATCCTACATGTGTCAACTGTTCATTATTAAAAAACAACTTGATTGATAATACCTTTATTATAAGTATTCCTATTTTATATTGATATTATTTGATTGATATTAATACCAGTTTGAGATAAATATTAACTTATCATGAATGTTCCTTACTTACATGTCTTCTATACCAACATCTATTAATATTTGACAGTAGTCTACATTCCACACAGCCTGGTCGTCCCAAACCTTTGAAGCCAAAAGTATCGCTCCGAGAACTATCCTTTTCCAGTTGCCTGGAGTAATATCTATTTCTGCAAGAGTTAACAACCTGAAAGTAAATGGCATTTGGTTGAATAATGTGAGTCACTTTGAGTGAGAGTGTAACTATGAGCAATGCTCTCCTTTGACACAGAAAGATTGAATTTTATTACCTCTCTAAATAAACTAGAGTTATTATGGCACATTCAGCTGTTAATTGAGCTGCACCAAACAAGGTCCTAATGCACTTGTAAATTTGTCTATGCTCTGGAATGTGCTGATCATATGTGTCTGGAACAGGATCTTTCTGAAAAGGCACAAACACACCATGTGAAAATAAAGCACTTATGCAGACTGAACATCATTTGTTGCAACAGTTTGATGAAATCATCACTTACAGTTAAGGGATGTAGTTTCTCATCGAATATATCAAGCTGTCTATCTGAAGTACGGTTTTTTATGTTGTAATATATTGCAAGTGCTACACATTTGATTGTGTTTTTCAAATTTGGCTGTGACACTGTACTATCATCTAGGTATATTGTAGAACACGAATTACTCTTCTTGAGACGACAAGCATCAGCAATCTGTGTGAGAAAAACCAGCGGTCATTTCATTGTAACAATTTTCTTAACATTATTCTGGTAATTAATTAGTACTGCTGTGAAAAAAACACTCACATGACTCATGCTCTTCTTTCTGACCATTCCATCTGAAAGAGAAAAATTTTTTTTAAAAATTAACAATTTTCATATTTTTCAATGCTGCTCAGAATTCTAAGATTCTGTTTCTTTCGTGCTCTCCCACTAACTCATGACAAGAGAGCAAAAAGAAAACACTTGTGAATATTTATTACTCACTTTCAGAGACCTTGAACCTCTCCATAAATAATGTGCCTGCTTTTGCATGAATTGAAGGATTCGCTTCGAAGTTATCCGGTTCTCTCTCGCTAATATGGGGCAGATTCGCGTGACTATTATGCTTCCAGTCTGTTATACTTTCTCCCACTGGTCCGCCGTCCAAGTGTGGCTTTCTAATGGGCGGAGGAGTTTTATAGGCAAAGCAACAATTTTTGTTACCCATTATCAGTCAGTCGACAAACTGTTGCAAATTCCCCCGATGATCTTCACGGTTTGACTCCGACAAGTCCGACTGCACGTCTTCAATTAAAGAAAAAGAAAAAGCCATCAGCTCTCCATCGAAATACGTAGCGAGCAGTGCTCTCTCGGTCAATCGATTTCCCCAGTAAGCAATGTACGGTCTTAATGTTTTATCTACATAACTTCGCATCCCACCCAATTCCTGACGATCACCACCTCGGACTTGATTTCCCAAATTAAAAGGAGAGGAAAAACCCGGTGCGAGAAATCTACCTAAACATCCTCCTGCGACCGTGCGAAAACGCTCCTCCGGACAAATTGACGTTTTTCTTACTGCTGAACTCGAAAACGTCTCAGAAAGCATCCAAAAATGCGGAGAAAACGCGACTTTTTAATAAAATCTCTCGCATTATTTACTTCACTCCTACCGAGCCATGCACATTAACTGTAAGAATTTTTTTTTCAGAAGTTGCCCGCCTGACACCACATGAGACTCCTTATCAATTCCCCAGAATTCAATTTCATTGAGTAATTGTTGATCCATTAAACCTTTTCAATATTGTTCCTCAAAAAAATGCTACACTTTTGACACATCTTTCCCTGGGTTTTCGATGTAACGAAATAAACAAAAAATGATTGTTCGTTTCCCGGAATCCGCCACTCATGAGTTTGACATGACTTCTGAAATTGTCGTAAATCACGAGTAACATTGTGCAATGACTTTTCACGGTTTTTTTCACTCAGCTGATTGTCCTCTTCTAAGGTGAGGTCACACGGTTAGAAATTCCTCATCGGGAGTAACATAATAAAATAACTCCGGAATTAATTACTTCAAGTCTCGAAAATTGAATTTCCCCTCATAGCTCTATGACAAAAATGGCCGACACTGAGAATGATATAGAGATAATGGAAGTAGACAACGAAGTTATTACAATTTACGACGATGAAGAGTGAGTAATTGTTTGATTTTAATTGTTTGACAAGAGAAAATAATTAAGAAACGCTCAAAATCAATTCGCACATTGCGATCCGTTTTGAAGGGTTTCTGTTGTGACAAAGGGAAACTGCCTTAGGTTAGTGTGTTTTCATTTTTTTTCTTGGATACTAAAAGTAGCGAAAATCCAAGCTTTAAATTTGTTTACATTAGTTTATGCATTTTGTTTTTTGTCGATTGCGTTTTGTGCAAATTATTTTTCAATCTGTAAATTGGAGAGTAAAACAGTTTATTTTCTATAAGTACGCGAGTCATTTTGAAATGACTCGCCTCACGTTGTCAGTTACATCTTGGCAAGGGGTTTCATTGTTTTAATGAGACATTGTTTTTTTTTGCAAATTATAAAAGACATTAGGTTACTCTTTTCCGGGATTTACGTATTATGTACGTACATAACCATGAACTTCAAATTAGTTGTGATTTTACGTCGAAGTTTACTTGATGGCTAAAGGTGACCGGTCCTTCTGGCCAATAATGCAATTTCTTGTAACGTGAGAGTTGTTTTCACATAAAACTTGTAAGAACCTGTACACTCAAATCAAATTCATGTTGTTGATGTGACCTTTTGTTTTGAAATAATACAAATAAAACCTTCAGACTGATGAAAGTAACAAAATTGTCATGACCTAGTTGGTTGAAATGCTAGCTGCAATGAAAGTAGGCAAAACCATGTGATACTTATTAACCTTTTGTAACATTTTTGGCAATAATTTCTTTTTCGTATTTCTGTGGTTAACTTATAGCAATATTATAACTTTATTGATTTCTAGAGAACAAAAATTGTTTTGAGTTTTGAGTGATGCAATTACAAATTGAAAATTGGCCACTCAGATCACCTTCAGTATCAGTGAAATAGAAAATGACATTTTGTGAGTGTTTTTTTGAGGGGGAGATTTATATTAGGTCAAGTTCTTGATGAGAAAACATCATTTGGTTTTGTTATTACAGTTATTAAATAAATTTAATAAATCTAACAATTGTGACATTCAGTGCATTGAAAAGTTCACTTTATCGATTCATGCAACTTATTCATTTTATTTTTATTTTTACAGCATGGCTGAAGCAAAGAAGGATATAGGAAACAAATTGTACCAGTTAAAAAAGTACAGGGATGCCCTTCCTTACTACACAGAAGCCATCAATCTCCAACCGGAGAACGTGTCCTACTATGGAAACCGTTCAGCTTGTTACATTATGTTAGGGCAGTTCAAGGAGGCCCTGGAGGACGCTAGGAAATCGGTGTCTTTGGACCCAACGTTCGTCAAGGGTTACATTCGAATGGCCAAATGTTTCATCACCTTCGGAGACATAGCTGCGGCCCGAAGTGCAATCACAAAAGCCAAAGAGATTAGTCCGAGCTCAAAGGCGGCTGACGACGAGTTGAAAAACATAGAGGCTATTAGAAAATTCAAAGAAGAATCTGACAAAGCCTACGAGTCGAAGGAGTACCGTAAAGTTGTCTACTGCATAGGACGCATACAAAGCCTAGGGGTGAATTGTGCTTCTTACAAATTGTGCAAGGCGGAGTGTTTGGCATTTTTAGGGAGATATAGTGAAGCTCAGGAAATAGCCAAGTGAGTTTCTGAGAAGGAAAAAATCTCGTACAGTAGTAGGGTACACGTAACAATCTTATTTGTTTTACAGTGACGTTCTACAGTTTGACAAGCAGAACGCTGACGCAATTTATGTTAGAGGAATGTGCATATATTACGGAGACTCGGCAGGCAACACGGAGCAGGCATGCACACATTTCCAGCACGCCCTGAAACTGGCCCCCGATCACAAGAAATTGTTAGAAATCTACAAGAAAGCCAAATTATTGAAACAGAAAAAGGAGGAGGGAAACGAAGCCTTCAAAGCATTTCGGTTCCAGGAGGCGTATAACCTGTACACGGAAGCTCTGAATGTCGACCCGAATAACAAGTTAACAAATGCCAAATTATACTTCAATCGAGCGACCGTCTCCTCAAAAGTAAGGATGAAAAGTCACTGGTAGTTTGGCTTTCGATGTTTCAAACTCGCGCAAATAGAGTTGTCTTTCCTGTTTTGCAGTTAGGGAAATTAAATGACGCCGTCTCAGACTGCACGTCGGCGCTTTCACTGGACGAGAAATACCTGAAAGCCTTGCTGCGCCGGGCGTGGTGCTACATGGAACTACAGAACTACAAGGAAGCAGTCCGAGACTACGAGCAGGTATATAAAATGAATATGACAAGAGAGAACAAAAGACTGCTTCACGAAGCAAAATTAGAATTGAAGAAATCGTCGCGAAAGGACTACTACAAAATATTGGGGATAACGAAGACGGCAACGCCGGACGAAATCAAGAAGGCGTACAGGAAGAGAGCGCTCGTACATCACCCAGGTGAGTGACACGCGGACGAAAGTGACACACGTGAACGCCAAAGTAAGCAGTTGCTGAGAACGTGTCTTATAACTTGCAGACCGCCACGCAAATGCATCCGAACCGGAACGGTTAGAACAGGAAAAGAAGTTTAAAGAAGTCGGCGAAGCCTATGGTATACTGTCCGATCCAAAGAAGAGAGCTAGGTACGACAACGGTCAGGATTTGGAGGATATGGAAGGTATGTTCTATGCCCGGGAAACACATACCAACCAGCTCTTCCTTTTTGTCCACGAACTAACGTTGAGATGTTGTTCTCTTTCAGAAATCGATCCGAACGGCGTTTTCTACTCGTTTTTCGGGGGTCCCAGCGGTGGCAGCAGCTTTAGCTTCGGCTCTTACGGTTTTCCAGAATCGGGTTTTTCATTCCAGTTCGGCTGAAGCGATCGTTGAAAGGGATTCGATTAACAATAACAATAAATTGGTATCTTTGTTCGAGTCTGTCAGAATCTCGGGAATATGTTGGACTGCTCGGTAAAATTCTTGTGCAGCTGTTGCTGTTGTTGTTGTTGTTGTGCTAACGGAAAAGAAGTTTCGGGGGCTTTTGACTTGGTCCTGACACACAATAGGCAAACTCTAAGTACCACCTGGCACTCTGTGATATCTGTGAGAACGCTCGAAACGCTTGCGACTGCGAACGCCCTGCGAGTTCGTGCCCACCGTAGTTGGACAACGGTAGTTGCACATTAGGTATTTTCTTGGTTGTACAACCGTATTAAACGACGAGAAGTAAGGCCGGGTCTACCTAGGAGTAACACACCTGCTTTTGGAATTGTTCACACACACACACATACACACACCCACACTACTTGTTTCTTGTTATGAATATTTGGACGTTTGTATCATTCTCAAATTCCTGGCGCACACACCACTCGAACTCTAGAGAGTTTTTCTACGGTTGAATCCGAGCAGTGCTCAGGTACCCAAGATCAATAGGAATTTGGTATTCGGATCGGGTGGTGGGCACCTGGAATATCTTAAAACTCTTTTGCCACTTATGTATCTTGACAGAGCTTTGATCAACGATTTACTCGATTGCTTAACTCGGCGTACGTTTTTATTTTCGTTTTTTTTCTTTTCTTCTCAAAATTTGTTTTAAGTTACGTGTAATGATTGTAAATCATTCATGCATGGACGAGGATTATGATTGAGATGATGGGAACGGGAACCTGGCAGGGAAATCTCTCGGGTTCTTCCTCTTCCTCCGGATTCGACTTTCCAGGCCGCCTAGGCCAATGATCAATTTTAGTTAAAAATCAATTTGATCGATCGTTTTTATTGTAAATAGTTAGAATCGGACACTTTAAATTGTAACTGAATCTGCAATTTTTTATCTGGATATAAATGAAACAATTAAATTTCGATTTTTGTACGTGGGTTTATTTTTTTTATTTAGAATCCTGTCGAATTTTTATTGTTGGCGTCTACTCCGATCGTGACGGTGTGGATTGTGTTTTATTGTGTTGGGACTGTAACACAAGAGAACTGTAGAGAATTTTGTACATGTCGGGTGTATGCATTGTACAAGCAGAAGTATCTTTAAGTTCGCAAGTAATTAAAGGTCATTCTGTACTGTTGGGAGTTGTCACACTGTCCTGTGCTGCAGACCCTTTCAAAGTTGGTCTCCCTGGTCCCTTTGATGTAACTAGATATAATACTTTTATTAATAAACAGTTCAATTGAACAGTACGCGACAATCGATAGAAATATAGAGATTTTTAGCTCTCGTCCAGCTGAACTATCTGAAGTCATTGGCTCATACTCACACATACACTCGCATTTACGACACTTACGAGAGGACATGTATCCAATCCTTTTTGGATGGACCGAAAAACAGGAGGTCCGGTTCGGTCGTTCACTTGAAAACAAGTGAACTGTCGTAATTTGGCCAAGTCAAGAGCCACGTTTTATTTTGCCCATTCGTAAACATATTGAACTCGTCCATTCATTTAGTCAATTATCATTTTGTACTATGTCGACGACACTTTTTGTAATGTAAGAGAGGGAGGAGGACAAAAAACGCGTGTACATATTCTGGGGCCAAAAAAATAGACAAAAATTTTGAAAAAGCCGAAAAAACAAATTGTTTAATTTAAGCGTCATAAATGCCAAAAGAGTTTTCTTTTTAAAAAAAAAATGAAAGAAGGCAAGCCTGAATGTGCAAAACCCCCCCGTCCGCCAAAACCAAATCTGAAAAACAAGGATTTCGTAAATTGGGAAAGAACGGAAACGTGCAAACCAAAGAATGACAACCTGGTGGCGAGCGATTGGCGTGAGTACCCGTAGAAATGCCTGTAGCCTACGTGGGTACCTGGTACCCGCTGCCGCACTCCCGAGGGTAAAACCCTGTATGGTTGCTTACAGATGAAAGACTTCAGCGAACTCCCCTGTTTACTCCCGTCTACGACAACGTAAGTAGTAACACGCGGAACGAACTTCCCACGAGGAAAGAGTAAAACAAACAATAAGAAAAACAGCAAATTTCCAGGCACCCACGAACATGGTGTACCTACTCAGCGGAGAATACGGGAGAATGTGGGAGAAAGAGAGGGAAGACTGGTACGCGAAAGTCTTCGTGCTCAACCCTAAGGAGCGAGACATGAACGAGCGAAAGAAGAAGATACGAAAACAGGCGAGGGAAGCTAAAAAAGCAGCCGAGGTGAGCATCCAAGAGAGGAAAGCGAGGCGAGCCAAAGAACTCGAGGCGAAAGCAAAAGCGGAAATGGAAAAAGCAGAAAAGATGAAGGCAAAACTAGCGAAATGCGCGGCCAAGAAAAAACCCGTGAAAAAGGCAGAAGGAAAACACGAAAAGGCGCCGTCCGGAGGCAAAACAGAGCCTGCAGAATCCTCAGACCAGAAGTGAGTGCGGTCTGTTCTTCTCCCGACCGGGAGGAAATGACACTAACCCGTTTTTATTTTTCCAGGAGCGACACATGCCCGAAAGGATGGATGCCTGTGGAACTGACAGTGCAGTGAGTATCGACAAATTCCGACGGACAGACAGAGCTACAAAGATCCGGTGACGACCGAAAACTTGCAATTTCAGGTGCCAGTGCTCGTACCACGACAAAGAGAAGGCCGAAAAAGAAACGGAAGAAAATCAACAGAGACCGGAAAGTCAGGGACAGCCGGAGGAAAAACAGAAACAGCCTGAACCAGAGAGCAATTCAGGGGGTCCGACCATGTGCGAAGACTACCTGAAGCAAATAGCTGCCATACAAGAGAAAAAAGACGAAGAAGCCAAGGCCCAAACGCCATCTTAAATTCGAGGAAAATGTTCGGCCTGAAAAAATCAAAATTTTACGTTTCTTTCGATGAAATTTGGGTACTCGACAGGTGGCAAACATGGCGGCAGGCCGTCACCCCCGAGTGCCAGTAAATTTCATTGAAAAATCTACTGATTCTGTTGGAAATTTCTTTCAATAGATGAATAAAAAACAACTCGTCTCTTGCACACCTTTGTTTTGCTACGCTTCCTTTCCTACGGAGTACTCCCAACCAGGTACTTCCCTCAGCCAGGTACTTTGGTACCTTTTTTCCTTTCCGAAAAAGTTACTGCTGCTAAAGCTTTCATAACTTCTCCACATTTCGAGCTCTGCGTTTTCATCAATTTCAGTTCTTCCGTCTCTTCCGACTTGGGAAACCAGAAATAAAATTACTTTTCTCTCTCACACGCATTTCACACGAAATTATTCCATCAGTCATTCATTGATTGATTGATTATTCGTTGGAGTGCCTCAACTTTTAAGAATACTCAGAAGTTACTCCGAGTCCAGGTCTTTTCCTGTAGTTCAATTCCCAGTTTTACAAATTTGGTTTTCCCTATATAGTCCGTTCGTAAACATGTGACCTCGTACCTGGTACCTGACAGACCGTTGAGGGGATGCACCCTGTGACGGGTTTTGAACCCTCAAAACCCGTCAACCGACGAAGGTTTTCGACTGTCCCCTGGGAACACAACAACAAAAACAGCACGGCCTCTGGGGTGCTCCTTCATCGACTTTGTATTTTTAAAACCTAACCAAGTCAACGCTTTTACTTAAACATTTTTGAAAACAAAAAAAATTTCATATAAAAATAACCTATTATTGTTGTTAACAATTTAATTTAAAAACTATTCCCTTATATATTAAAAATTTTAATACATTCACACGTGACGCACCTCCACATTAATAAAATAAATAATAAAGTACATAGCACTGCCCACCTTAGACCGTTTCCATACATAAGCCTCAGTGTAACCGTCTGTCACCATAAATAGTTATACCGACACCTGTGCGATGTGATTTGATTTTCAACGACGATTTAGCAAAAAATATATTCCTCAAAAAATTATTTATTATTTTATAGCAAAAAAAAACTGGTCGAATTAAGCCGAAGTGCCTCGATATGCTGCCTCCTACCCCTGACCAAGCATTCCGCGTGTATTTTTCCCTATATAGTTTCCTGAGTCACTTCTTTACGAACGGCTGCAATTCTCAGAGACTTTCTCGTCTGCTGCGAATCGTTCCGAGTTCTCCTGACGAGTTCTCACGCGGGAGGACTCACTCAGTCGGGTAGCGGTTGGATGTACTCGTTCACCTGTGTCGTCTGCGGTGCCAAATAATTGTCAGCATCCAACATGTCCGCGTATTCGGTTTGAAACAGTGGGGAAATGGGAAAGAGAGGAGGTCGCGGACAAGGAAGGCCCCGGTCGACGTCGGCCGTCTCGCTCTTGAGTTGACCGTCGTTCGGGAGAGGTTTCCTCTGGTCGACCGATCTGTTCGCTTCCGTTTCCTTCCAGCTCTTCTTCAGCTGGTCGTAGATGTCTGGAAATTTGATTCGGTCCTTGGGCTCCGACTTCCAGCAGGCTCGCATCAGATCACAGATGAATGAGGGACATCCGTCCGGGGGTATCAGCATGATGCCCTGGAGGATCATCTTGACGACTTCCTCGTTGCTCAGACCGTAGTAAGGCTGCTTTCCGAAGCTGTAGATTTCCCAGAGGACGACGCCATACGACCAGACGTCCGACTCGAGGGTGAAACGCCTGTACATGACGCTCTCCGGTGACATCCAGCGAAGCGGAACGGGTTTCGATCCGCCGATTCTGTTTTCGACAAGACGGAATTATTAAACGGGTCGTTAATGACGGGGGAGCGGAAGTGCGCGACCGGAAACGGGCTCACCTGTAGTAGTCGCACGTGTAAATGTCTCGACTCATTCCGAAATCGGCTATTTTCACCGTGAGTTCCGAGCCGACGAGACAGTTCCTGCAGGCGAGGTCGTTATGAACGAATCTTTGAGCTGCCAGGTATTTCATACCTCCAGCAACTTGAAGAGCAATTTTAAGCAAGCAATCCTGAAAAGTGACAGAATGAGAAAAACTCAAAATCCTCACTTTCTCTCACGGGGACTTAGGTCAGGTTAGGTTAGGTTAATTTTTTTTATTTTTTTAACCGTACACCCACCGGTCTTTCGCTCCTTTCACCACGGGAATGATGCAAACCCCCGTGGATGAAAGTCCTGCTCTTTAGCCCCCACCCTGTTGTTGTGACCGGAAACTGACAGAAAAATAACAATGAGACCACCTTCTATTACCTTTGTTAATGATTTAAGACCGGGCACGGGTTTCCAGAACTGTCTGCTGTTGCTTCTCAACACTTCGGCCAAGTCACCGTGCGGCATGAACTCGAAAACCATCCAGGGACGCGACGAGGCTTCTGTAAAATAGAAAACGAAACGGAGTTGGTTATCGATGAGTTATCAACGGAAGGACCGTGATGGACGACGTTTATCTGCGATGTCAACATCACCAATTTACCTTTTAGAACGATTCCCAACAGAGAGAGAATATTTTCGTGGCGGAACGCGCTCATAATTTCCACTTCCCTCATGAAATCCTCCTCGGCTTGCTTTGACGCGGTCTCCTTCAGCACCTTGATGGCCACCACCTCGGCTGAGCCGTCCTCCTTCTTCAGTTCTCCTGCGAGTGGACAAAAACAAACGTCAAAATGTAACAGGCAGACGTGTCGTGGGGGTTACGTGTGGAAAACAAAAACACTCGCAGGGTCGACTGCTCGGAACCAGTCTCGAATGGAAAATAAAAACGAAAAGAAATTAAGCAGGAAGACGGTTAAGAAAATTAGAAAGGTAAGACTCGCGGGGATGATGCCAGAAGAATAGAGATTATTAAGGTATCTTTTCTGAGAATGAAAGTGGGTTTTCGGATTTAATAGGAAATTAGTCTAGCTGATATCCTGTATTTTCTATTCCACGTCGGATGCTGGGTCTTCAAGAGAGTTTCAATTTAATTATTAATCTTATCATCATCGTCAACATTATTAATTTTATTAGTATCATTATCATTATCAACATTATTATTATACATCAATAATAGTACAATAATAGTATTGTATATAGTTACTATATATCATATAATAATAGTAATAGTAATATAGAAATTACTAAATTAATAATTACTAAATTAAAAATTACTAAATAAATTTAGATTATTATTATATATTTATCAATAATAATATATTATTATTATTTATTAATTTATTACTATCGCCACCATTAATTATTATTTATTATTGATACTAATTTATTTGTTATATTTAATTCTATCATTTTTGTTATTTGTTATCAATGAAAACTCGAGTGTTTTTTTAAATTTTGAACCTTAAATATTTTCTTATTTTTTATGATCAAGTGTATTGTAGTGTATACTAATAATAAATAACTTTTTATAATTGTAATGTATTATTTAAGTATAATAATCAGGAGTAAGCCTCCCGTTAAAATCGCAATATTTATTTATCTGTGAACGGATTATTTTTTATTATAAATTATGTACATAAAGTATAAATGAAATTATACTACAGGAGTGTTTTTTTGCAGTGTTCGATTTATGTTAATTATAATTCACCCCTTTTTTTGTTAAAGAATAAACTTCTGGAGTAAAGTTTATAAAATTTTTAAAAGTTGGATATATATATTTTGTTTAAAGGCGATGTGATTTACGTAGTGATTTTTTTTTGTAGAATTTGAGACAAGGAAGATGAAGAAGAAGAAGTGAGGATGTGACCGACAGTCATCATCAACTCGATTGTCTTGGCACAAGGACCAGATTTCACTGTGTAAGATTTTGAAACGGGTCAGGTACCATTTGAACTTTCCCCTCGGGTGACCCGTCAGAATTTCGGTTCGATAAGTGTTCTATTTCTATCTGTTTCGTATTTTAATCTAATTTGGATAACTGGAACGAATCTATGAATGACTGACTAGGCCTCTACCAAGTTCAGTGCAGTGCAGTACTGAAATCACAACTATACGACCCACTATATAATCCTTCACACATTTGTACTGGGATAATAGAAATAGATAGTAGATAAATAAGAGATAAACGTAAAAGATAGGGGATAATAAATTAATAATGGAAAGAGCCCATTTTGTGATGTATCATTATTTTATTATTACAATATTTTGTATTAAAATGGCCATTCTGATATTGTCCCGTCTGTCTGAAGTGTTCTACTAACTTTGATCATCACTCTCCATCACAATAAACGCTACCACACCTATCACTTACACATACACACACGTCGTACAGACATATGCATACACACCAAAGAAAAAGGAAGAAGTAAAAGAAGACTTAATGTTAAATCAAGTGCAAAACGAGTTCTGTCTAAATTTAAACAGGCGACCTGACAGAGTTCGTAGAGTTGAAGGAGTCGAACGAAAACTTCAACAGGAAAATCTTTTGAAAAACGTCAGAGAAGCAAACCCGCCGAAAGTGAAGCCGAACCATCACGTGTAGTGTCGCATCCATATTAATTTTTGTAGTTTTCGTTTGGTTCGAAGAAAGAAAGCGTGGGGAAATTGACATTTCGAAAAACGAATTAACATAAATCAAAGACTCGCAAAAAAGCTCGTTCGCATTCTTTTGATTTAAAATGGATGCGTGTGTGTGTGTGACGTCGGCCACGGCACTTGACTACTATTAATAGAAAACGGTTCATTAGGTAATATTTGCAAATGCTCTAATAACAAAAACTGTTGATGTACGCAAGCAGCCGAAGCGGATCTAATAAACGTTTGCATTGAACCACGTCGCCGGAAGATGTTACACGAAGAATGGAACTTGCCGGGGGAACGTTAAAACTTTCATATATAGTTGCTTAATTCTATTTAATTAAAAATAAAATAGTATAGACTGTACGGGGACTGTACGGTTACCAGTAACAAAGTACGCGGTCAGTCTATAAGAACCTTACCCTCGGTGTCCTTGATAATTTTTACAATATATGCCACGACATAGAACTTCAGGCCGAGTCAGTTCGAGTTGATTAGTTGAAACAATGAATAAAATAAAATAAAATAAAAATAAAAATAAAAAGTTCGTAGACTACCCCTATCAGACGACTTAAAGGATTATCACCGAGTAATAAAACTCATTTCTTAATGTCAGTAAGGTTACACCCGTTTGATAAGGTCACGGTGGGATAGGTCAAGAGCTGGTGACCCTTGTCAGGCATGAGACAGGGGTGTGGGGGGGGGGGGGGGTGGATGGGATGTAGAAAGCAATACCACCCCGAGTGAAACAACCCTGAGAAGTAAAAAAAAAGAAGAAAATAGGAGTTGGGAAAACTCGTGAAGAAACTCGAGCTCGTCTCAATGGAATGAAGGAGGAAAGGTTGAAAACACGACAGGACCGAAATAAACGTCGGGTAAAAGAGGGATCGAGGGAAAAGGTTCACGGGGTTGGGAAACGCTGGTTTTTTCTTAGTTTTGACCGAAAGGAAGGGAGAAATTCCGAGAGGGTGAGAGTAGGACTCCGAGCTGCAATTGTCCGACGAGAGAAAAACCTTTTTTGAAAGGGTTGAAGACACCTTAAAGGTTTTGCGAATAAAGGGATGAATCCCACCCGAAATGCAATAATCCACCCCCCCCACCTCCCACCCCCGAATCCCGGCAGTCCCGCACCTTTCATCCCCCGGCCGGACCGGAACCTTTTCTAACTGACCATGCAGTGATTTTCATTCAATTCTTTGAAGTGTGATTACTTCCAGCCTAAACGTCACACCACAAGGACTCGATAAGGAGGGATATTTGTTTAAATTTCCACTGTGAAGTTCCTCTTCCTCTGCAACGCGATAAAACCCACACTGTCAACTGAAAACCGATTGAATGAAATCAATAATAAACAATCGATCGATCCATCCATCCATCAATCACAGGTGAATGGAAATGAGAGGATGCCTTTTATTTCGGGCAGAAGCTACGAAGTCCCGTTGAGTCCACTTGACTTTTGGTGACTTTTTTTTTGGTGAAGTGGACCGACAGAACGTTCGTTTCTGTCTTGAGTACCGCTAGGAGTCGAACAACACCTTGATAGTACCCAAGTCAGGAGGGAGAACTCGATGGAAGTGTCGTTTACGTGTTTCGGGTACTGGTTGTTTTTCTCGGTACCACCGAGCGAAAAGGCTTCGTGTGTTAGAAACTGAAACATCAAAATGTATCAAGTGGTAATGTAACACTCGACTACCACGTACTACCGCAGTAATGTTGTAATGCACAAGAATTGGGTACTGGTTTTCGTATAACACCTTTTAATACTTTTTTAATAGTTCAATTGTTGAAAGCCTTTCGATGGGAGTACTACTCTGAAAAGTACTTAGAACTTTTCTTCACAAATTTGTAGGTACTACTTGTCGTACATTCGTACTGTTAAAATTGGCCTTGAGTACTCAGTCAGAAATTGAATTATCGATGTCCAACAACCAGTATTAGGTAGTGGTTTTCGCTTGGTTAATACTTCCACAATTGAATGAATTTCACCGTCAGTGCAACTGTGGGTAGAATTTTACGCTACAAATTGCAGGTACTGATTTTTAGTGCCGAGCTGAAACTAATACCATTTGAGGTAAAAGTTTATTTTAAAATTATTGGGTACTCAATGTCAAATGCATAGAACCTACTGATGTTAGCAACCCCTGTAGACCTTGGTACAACCCAGCCATGGTACAACAGGTAGGTATCTGGCGTAGTTTACAGTTGGTTCTGGTACATGGCTCATCATTTGAATACATCTAACACCAGAAGACTGTGAGAAGGTAGCAGCCCGACCGCCGTGACACTATCAACATCTACACGAAGCGCGGGAACCGACTTACAGATACTGGACGATGACCAGTACCAGTACCGCCTGACATTTAGCAAAGTACATTCCTCTGCAACGTCTATAAAATATGCAATAAACAAAAGCACGCGTAACGGACAGGCGATAAATTCAATGGGAAAACAATCATTATTATTGGCGAAGAACATTCTAGAAAACATCAATCTTTCTGCCAGCAAACGTTTTGCACTCGTAAATATTTGCAACAAACTTTCTGTCTATTTTTAAACGTTTCGACGATCCTCCATCTTCCTGCAGGAGAGCCGGGAGAGGGAGAGGGTGTTGTGGTGCAGATTTTTATTTCCAGAATAATTTACCACTTTTCCACTTCCAAAATCACAGGAGGAGAGAATCGTTCGCTCTTTTCGAGTTCGACGAAGTCTGAAACAGACGGTAGAAAACCTTGAAAGGTTCCAATTTCAGTTTCTTTCCTTTCTCCCGTTACTTTCTCCGGTTCGCTTGATTCAGCAGAGCGTGAAACTATGAAAAGCATGCCAGGTGCAGTTATAAGGATGTGACGTGACTCTGAAGTGTCGAGAAATGCACTCCAAAGGGCAAGTACTGCCTAACGGAACCCTCGGAGGGATATCAAGCCCGAGTACTGCAAAATGCTCTATAAATACCGGGTAAAACACTACCAATAACAGATAACACCCCAGAAGAGATCAAATACTATTATGATGAACTTATACAATCACAGTTATGTACAGTAACGGTACCGGACTCGTAGTACTATTTAATCCGTTATAATATCAAGTACAACACTAAGTCAATAAAGTACAGATTTGACGCTCTGAGTATTAGGTACTGAATTCTGAGCGTCAACTGTGATCACCATGTACTCACGAAGTACTAACCGATAACACATGTGTTACTAATGTTAGGTCAGGGCCTCTACTGTACAACAGTCCGAATGTCAAGTGCAGGACTACATGAGAATAGAGAACGAAATTATATACATTTAAAATAATCTGGTATGACACTAAATAACAACCAGGTTACTAATATATCAAATAATAATATTTAAGTATTTGGTACAGTAAATTGCGAATTACCAGTAATGTGTAACAGTTGTACAGCTTCAGTATAAAATAATAAGATCTGACTCTTGTAATGACCCGACGGAGGTATACCCGGAACTATACGGTAAGTACCAAGCGCTGAACTGTGTAATACGCACACCGAATATAAAGTAACGCACCTTGAATGTCGCACTCCGATTGATGAGTACAGCATCCTGATTACCGGGCATTCTGGACAGTTGCAGTACTAGAAATAAGATTCGTCAGGACGCAAGGTGAGTACAGGCGAGAGCTACGACCCAACAACAAGTTTCCCGTTAAAAAATAATCCCCGCTTCTGAATAATCAGTAATTGACAGCACCACGGTGGAACGAGCTCGAAAAGGTAGAGGATGCCAAAATGGCGACTCTCGACAGGTGACGAAAATAACGAAAGTCTTAACGAGGCGAAGTAACAAAAAAAAACACGGACTTTTCCGTATGGCTACATGCAAATTCAACGTCCTGTGAAATCTCCAGGAAAAGAATTTCACTTCACCTCGTTCCCGAAAAAGCAGGAGACAAAATTCGGACATTTTCCAGTTACGAAATCTCTGACTCTACACGTTCCACACGACTTATTTATACATAAGACTGAATTTCGTCGAATGTATCGTATGTACATAACATTTCACGGGAATGCACGCTGTATACGATTTCTATTAACTTGGAAATTGTTCTTTGTACTCGAACCAAGGGCAACAGGCGCTTATAAATTATATTAAATGTAAATTTTACTATATGTTATTGATTTACTAGTAACTGTAACTCAATAAAATCCTATACATAAACTCCTTCGTGTTTCTCTTTTAAAGTTAATATCTACGGCATTCATTTACTTGTACTCGGCACAGGTGCTCGTACCCCAGGTGGTAGTTTTGTTAAAACTCCAACTCCTAAACGCAGGCCACCACTCACAAGTATTGGTGGGTATCAGGTGATTCTGAACCACCTACTGCCCACTTCCAGTCCGAATCGAATGCACCAACACAAGTGGAGACTGAGTTTGCACACGGCACGCGGGAGAAACCGTAGCAACGTCACCCAACACCACGGTGCTCATCATCGTCATTCCTCGACGGTGAGGGTAACCGTCTCCTTAAATAGCGAAAGACAAACGGGTCTAAACGAATAGTTCACATGGGAAACGTCTGCCACCACGTTTCAAGTTTCCATCAGCATCAGAAAAATTTGCATTTCATCTTCGGGAACACACCCTTAATCCCGGTTTTTCCCATGCGGATATAACATTCCAGGAATCGAATAGAAAACTGATATTATACGTATACGGGAGCACGTTGCGTCAGCAGCCCGTTGGGGGGGTTTATGGGGGGGTAACCGTGTCGACACGAGAGAAACTTCCTGGACCAACAGCACCCCACGGCCCTGTTGTGTGTTAAGACCTCGAGGTTCGGCTTATTCAACCGGAAGTTGACTCCAAATAAATTAAAATTTTTAATCTTCAAATCCGGGCTCGGGGGAACTGCGAACGACCACCCCCCATTCATCCCGGTTGCTAAAAACAATTTCCCATGCGGAGACACGACTCTGGTCCAGGTGATGAGGACCGGAGCCCGTGCGAGAGAGCCCTCCCCCATTCGGGATTTTCCGCAGCCGAATACTTTCCCCAAATGAAGCGATCAACGGGAGCAACGATCTCGTCAGACCGACGTCAGATCACGCGAGTGATGGGAGACATCGGAAAGGACGGAGATCCCAAATTTGCCAACTCGGAGGAACCAACGCCAAAAATAACAAAACGTGTTGTTTTTTTTTAAAAAAAAAATTTAACGAAATCCACCTGGCTCTCTTCCTCCTCCTCTGTCGACGTAGCCAGAACCGTCGTGGTACTGGGAAAATCATTTCGTTCTTTCTTAGCTGGGCACCAGCTCGGAGTGTCCAAGAGACTACTGACACGACAAGTCCTCCACCATTTTGTTTCTCTTACCTTTGAAAACCTTTCCGAAGCAACCTTCTCCGATTTCCTGGACGAATATGAGAGTGTCTCGGGGTAGTATCGGCACCGGCATCGCGCTGTCGGCCATGTACTGAGGATTGGGAACGTAATTTCCGAGAAGTCCTTTGCTCAGACTCAGCGGTGACGGCTGAAACAATAAAATTTGGAAAATTAAAACGAGTACCTTAACTTCAGCTGAAGACGTGCTTTTTAAATTATTTAAATAGAATTAATTGTACGAGTTCCAACTGGCCTTAAGTCTCGCGTCGGAAATAGTTCAAGTCCCTAAAACACTATTAACAGTTTAAAAAATTAAAACAGTACATACGATGAAGGATGACACACCTAATACATAGGTTAATAATACAACAGACTACCTTGATCGAGTAGAAGTTAGCCAGGTACTGTCAGGTTCTAGGGCAAGCCGTTTGTTTCGTTCAGATAGAACTTCGTTTCGAGAAAAACCTGCGACACGGGGAAGGAGCGCACGAAGTTGACGACAAAGAAAAACATTTCTATTTCCTCGACTTCTTGCCGAAAATAGATAACTAGGTGTTCGGTTAATAGAAGACCGGGCTAGAAAACGTTCGGAATCGGTCTGAAGGGAACGCTTTGTGCGGTGAAAACATCAAAACCCAGACGAGAATTGTTTTCGGGGTTGGAAAGCAGCACGGATGAGTTGAGGACGTAATGAAGTGCCGTGAAGAAGACGATCGTCGAGGAGGAGGACAAGGACGAGGACGATGGCTGATAATGAAAAGATTAACCAAATTCATTATAGAAGAAAATAAATTAAATGCGACAGTAAAAAGCAGTCAACCATGTCGAATGGATATGTTTTGCATTCCCCCCGGGGGCTCGGCCCGAGACAAACGAGACATTTTGTTTTTAAGTGAAGGAAATATCGCGTTACCGTAACGGGGATGAACGCCACTCTTTGACGACCAAAGAAGGACCCCAAAATCTTTCAAAAAACCACCCTCACGCTCGACCGTTTCCTTAGAGAAACTTCAAAATTTGCGTTCGTCGGAGTTGAAAATTCGCACTGGACGCACCACTCACTCCCTTGCACTGCAGCCCTGTGGGCCACACCGACAAAATGCTAATCACCCTAAATTGTTGACCAAACAAATTGTTGACGTATATACCTGTGAGTATTAGTTACTACATACAGTTAGTCCTAATAGAAATGTTATGTAAACGCAACTTATGTGTGTACAGAAACTATATTATTAATAATATATAATGCATGTAAATGTCAATATATAGTGCTGTATTTGGATGCTCCGTAGCTCCATTTATTATTGATCAATACATGTTATTTGTATACTGTTACGTTTTTTGTATATTACTACACTTTATTATAGTACAACTACGATTTCTTGTAGTGTACTGAATTCATATTGCACTATTGGGAGATTTTACAGTCCGTGGTGTTGGTGTTTGTGACATCTGTTCGACGTGTCGGCTCCATTCCTCAGAAATCGATGCTGGAGATACTACACAGATCTCTTTTCCAGAGAGTAGTGTGAGTAATTAACATATTCGAATAATATACAGGAACGTTGTTGTATTGAATTTAATATTAATACCAACGTTCCTATATATGTACTATTATTTATTGATTTATTACGATTGGTTTCATATCAAGAATTCCAGAGGTATCCGCTCAACCCCTGAGAAATGGTCAGGAAACTATGTACTGCTTAGATATAATACGAATATTATAGAACTACAAATTGAACTTTCATAAGAGATAACTACAAAATAAAACAAATAAATAAAATTATGTTCTTATTAACAGATCTTTGGATAATACCAGATAACATGACAACACAACAAGATTTTATTGTTATTATTATTATTATTATTATTATTATTATTATTATTATATTAATTATATTAATTCGTACTAAATGTATTATTCCGTTATTTTTTATTACTGTGACTTTATGTGGATATTTTTACACGAACATATTTTATATTAAATTAATTGCAATTTAATAATACGAATACATAAATTTTTGCTCGAGTCAGGAATAGGAGTAAGTTAATATGTAAATTATTTAATAGTATTGTTCCGCAACGATGATAATTCGATCGATTATTTATTAAACGTAGGTACATCTACTATGATACTAGATCTACTAGATAAAATTCGTCTCCTGTAGTCCGCCCGCAACATCCGACAAAACTCATCACAACACGAAGTTAAACAAGTTAACGTTTCCTAACCGGAAAGTTATGAAAAACTCTACACTCCCATCTTAAACGTAAATACACAAAAGGTAAAAGCATTCCCGGTGGAGTTTGTAGCGTTTCGTACTCTCCGAAGTACCTTTATTCTTCTAATAATGTGTAGCACGCGAGATGCGAACCACTTTCCAACCCCCCAGCGACCAGGGGATGGAATGGGGTTGCATCCAACCGCTCCGAGGGAATTAAAATTTTCAAGTCAAACACTTTTACCCAACTTCTTCTCTAGGTCGTCGTCGTCGTCGTCGTCGTCGTCGTCGAGCAGACTTTAAGTTTTAAGTTCGACAAATATCTCCGATCAGACACCTGCACCCTCCCCAACCGACAAACAAATCTTTTCAATTCCAACTTTTCAACCCTTCTCCCGTTCCCTCCGATTCAATCCTGCGAGATCAGACGTGAACCTTTGAGCGGTTTATCCGACCCAGAAAAACTCCACGAAGAATGTTATAATTCATAAATACTAATTATCTATCATGTTAATAATATAAACAGGGGGGTGGTTTTTGTTTGTCGATCAAACCGATCGATCGATCGAACCGACTTCCGATCTCAAACTCGCAAGACTTCCTCTTTCTTCCTGTTGACGCTTCCCTGACTACCCGTCGAAACCCGTTCAAATTGCTTTCCCCGGAATTCTTTCGCTTTGCATCACAACGTCAGAAAAGTTCAAAGGTTTTCCCTCCCTCCCTCCTCCCTCACCGGGGAATTTTATTTATTTATTTACATATTTTTTGAAATCCAAGTTCCGTCGGAAAAGCTTATTAACCGGACTTAACTGACACACGACCTGCTGACGACCAGAGACATCGACTTTGGTCCTGGTCAGTCCTTTTCGGAGGACTTCCGGCACCTCCTCCGCTCTCGGGATGTCGAGGGTACCAGAAAACGGAAAGAATATATTCCTCCGTCATCCCTCGGAAGCTCTCATTATCCGGTGTTAATGAGAAATTATCCTCTCTCTCTCTCTCTCTCCGGATGAATGAATATGAATAACTCACTAATGAACCTAATAATTAACTTTAAACGGTTCAAAGACGAGGTTGACCACATGGTGGCTGGAAAGAGCAGGGGTGAATGCGAGGGTAGCGCGAGGAGCCAACCCTGATCTTCTAAAACGGGAGAACTGACAGGTGTAAAACGTCACATCACTTCTTTCCATTTCGATTTCGATAAATCCCAGCGATCGTGGCGACGGGCGACCTTAAGTAGACAACGTCTACATCATCGCTCCGGTGTCAGAAGGAAGAAGTTAAGTTCCGCGTGACAGACTCGCAGGTAAATCGGTTGGGTCCCGGGAATAGAAAAATGGCAGAGAGCGACAGCTGGAACCGCAGGCCTCCCGACCCATGAAAAATCACATCGGGGGATGTTTCGTGTTCAACTGCCCCTGTATTAAAATGTATGTTCCAGTAGAATAGTAGTGCATTGTAGTAATGTGTAGTTATTTTTTTATTTATGTAGACAGTTACGGAGTTCGTACAACTTCACCGTTCTCGGGTACGTTCTTCTCGTTTCTTACAATATATATATATATGTTTCTTCACGTTATCGTTTTTTTCCCTACGCATTTAACTTTCATAACTTTTTTGTTCACCGGTACTTTCGTCTCCATCAGTACTGAGCTGATACTTTCAGGTGTGTAAGAGCTGTCGCGTAGTAGTTGTGGCAGCTACCTGAGACAACCTTCCTAAACCAACCTCCCTGTCTTTTCGATTATGTTGCAAGTTGCTCTGTGACGCTGTGCGAGGTAATCAGTTAAAAAATAAATAATGGAAATTATATTACGGGTTGTTGCGATGCGCTCCACCTTCATCGGTGTTTAATTTTGGTTAATAAATTTATTTTTCCACCAGGTTGTGACTCGGTTTATTTCATTCGACGCCGCGTTGTAACGTAACCCTGCCCCCGGACTTGTTTTAAATGAATCGCACGGGTCCAGGTGAGAACGGCGTTCGCCGTCACCTCTCCGACCGACCGTCTCCCTCCCCTGTTATTAATCCTTTTTTATTACCCGAACAAAGGACCTGATTACCTGAAGTTATGTACGGAGTGGGAGTAAGAGAGGTGTCACCGAAAGTCGTAAACCCACCGGTGTTAATTAACGGATTCAAGTCGTGGCAACTCTAATTGGAAGAAAATTCGCCTACGAGTCGGAGATTCGAGGGAACCCGAGGCATCCGCACGCAGGTGAGTTCCGACCGGAAATGATTTCAGGTGACCAAGTTCAACCGGAAGTGAACAGGACAAAAAAAGCCAAGCGAAAACTCACCGTCGTCTCGCTCTTGTTCTGTCCGGCTGTCAGGGAACACTTCGAAAAGTATTTTCTCTTCCACCAGTAGACGGCTCCGATGAAGACGACGAAGATCATCAGAAGACCCATCAGACCGATGATGAACCCCGTCGACTGCTGACTTGAGCTCTTGCCGGCCGTGAAGTTTTCAGCCTGTTCGAATACGTAAAAATAAAAAATGGTTTAATAAAAAAAAATTAAATAAAACAAAGAACGCTGTTGTAGAACAATATCACCAGAGATATGTAAATAAACACATAAATAACAACATGTAAACCTATATTGATGTACATACATAAGTATTTCTAATAATTACTTTTATAAATTATATACAAATTTAACGAAGCCTTCCATCAGGATTTAATTAATTAAAGAATTATTTAATGTACACATAAATTTTATGTATAGTGTACAGTGTGCACTTTACATACTTCTTGTGAATGCACTTTAAACTTATGTACTTATGTACTTGTTTTTTTTCTATTTTCGTCGTTTTGCGTTCGGCTACTTTTTTCTCACACGGGTAGGAAAGGTCGCGATTGTTCGAAATGAATTTCTATATCAGGTGATGCAGAGCAGGTAGTTGTGGTGGTTTGGTTCTCGGTGGTAGTTTTTTTCCGTCTGCTGTCGTGGTTGTGCGTCGTACCGATCAGGAGACGGTCTCCACACGACGTCGTTTTCTCACCTGATCTCAGTGTCTCTGTCAAGGATTCGTATCGTATTTTAGTACTAATTGTATTCGCCACCCCCGTCTCTCGGCAATGTTCTCTCAAAGGGTTTGCACTTCGTCGGAGATGAATTGATTGAAATTGATCATCCGGGTTCCGTTGATTTAAGGCAATCGACTGGGAATTACCCGGATCCGTCGTCTTTTACGTACTTTTTGTCAAAGTCTAATGGAATCGTAACAAATACTGGAAATGAAATCAAAGAGAGACAGAAAAGTTCAAAACCGAGGTAAGAGAGAAAGAATGAAATAAGGCTGTTTGGAAAACGTAACAGAATGACATCCGACATGTCGGGTCAACATTCGGAGAACTTTCCCACAGTAAAATCGTATATGGTGAAAGCAGCGTTTCATTCCGGTCAAAACCAGACTTTCCCGGGGGACCGACAGCAAATATGTTTGCCTTTCATTCACACCTACTCCTACGGATATTTTCTAGAAGTGTCCCACACCAATCTAAACTTCAACCCAGGGAAGGTGGTGGTATGTACGAAACAAAAATTCGTCAGGGAGAGTAAGAAAACCTTCATTTCAGTATCAATCGACAGCACATGTACTACATATATACAAAACCAGTACCTCTCTGAGGCAGGAAAGGGTTCTAATTCACACAGGGAGGCAGTAGAAGAACTCGTACAAGTACAGTCTGGTACTCCAATTACTTTCAGGTGACATAAGCAAGTTAGGATTAGAGTTATATCACACGGTACCCAGACACGAGTACTCACGGGCACTTAAGACCCAGTCGCGAGTGCTCGACGAGTGCACACAAACCCAACGAAACAAAACTCCATTAAACATTTTTGATTGTATTTCATACATTTCATACGCTTCACAATTCTCGGGAAGACTTTCAAGATTTAAAAAAAAAACATATACAACGCGAGTTCGCTCGAAACGTCACGACGACGTTAAGTCGTCTGCTAAAGACTTAAGACTTCGCTTCACATCAGAGCCGCCACCTTCGCCCGAGTACTTGGACTGGGTGACTGAGTGGTTAAATCCCCCGGGAAAAACCCTACGCCAGCCAGCCAGCCAGGCAGCCACCCCCAAAGGTGTGAGCGTGGGGGAGTTGAGCTCGTGCGTAAGACAGGTGATAACAAAGTGCACTTGATAACAGGCAAAAAAGTATACGAACCTTGCGAAAAATGTCGGACGTCGTCCGATTTGCCGTTGGAGCGACGTTTCCTCCGCTTATGTTTATATTTAGAATCGGCCTTGGTGTCAGGGGTACTGAAAGAAGACAAAAACAGAATTCTTTGTCGTTAATTGAATTTTAACTTTATTCCCGGCCAAACAATAAGATACATCCCGAAAATTAATGAGCTCTCCTCGGCTCTCGCTCTTTCTCCCTCACGATTTTCTGACCGCTCTCCGGACGGGAGAAAGTAATTTTGAAAGGCATTCGGAAAAGCGACAGGGGCTAATAAAGGAAAATGCTAAAATCTCATTATGTGGTGGAGTGGAGGACTCGGCGAGAAAACAGGTAACACCGCCGGTTGCTCTCCGCCCAGGTGAAAACGCTCTGGAAAGAATTGGACGCGAGGAGTTACGTGTAAACAGGAAAATTCGAACAAGATATTAATTGTTACAGTCCGAACCGAAACTTCAATATTACATTACACTACAACGTTTAACATCTTTGTAAGGTACATAAACCATTACATTCAATCAATAAATAAATATTCATGTAATAATAAAAATAATAATAGGGAGTAATAATCATGTAAAAGAACAGAATCGTAGTAATAAAATATTCAATTCAAACACTTCGTCAGGTAATTTGGAGACGGAGAAGAGAGATGGTGAACCAGGTAACAGGTGTGAAAAACGAAGGAACAGTAGTAGCAGACCGAAACATTTGAATAATATAATAATATAGTATTAGTATCTCGTATCTAGTGAGTGGTAATCGATGATCTTGTATCCTCACGTGCTGACTGATCATAAACTACCCTTTTGTTAAATCCGTCACTCAAAGGTGTTCACTCATTCAAGCAGTCATTCAATCAGTTCTCATTTTAATAATTCATTCAATGCTTAGTACAGACTGAGACGTGGTAAAGTGTAGGTCTGCGAAAAGTTTACTTATTCGGTAATTTCAGTTGAGTAATTACTGTTTATTCTAATTAGTGATTTACCAGTAAAACATTAAAGCCTATTAAGCATATTAATAAGATTAATAGAAGACCAGGAGTAATTAAAATAGGTGAATCAAATAATGATAATGTTAATTATAATGTTAATAATAATAGTAATAATAATAATATAATATAATAATTATCAAAAAAGCAGTAACAGAAACTTTCTTTCTGTTTTCTATATTTTTCTCCGATTCAAACAACCACCCAATCAAAACTTGAGGATTTTTCTCCCCATAAAGACGTTCGTCATTGAATTCACCTTTTTTTCTGCGACCCCCTTCTCCCAGTGCATTTCGACAGCTCATCGACAACAGAGGCTTTATATAAAAATGCCTCGCATCCTCAAAATCTTTCACCCCCTGCTAGTGACACGCTGACGATTCCCTTTTTTTTGTCGCCACCACACTCGTTGTGTGAGGATGACACAAAACGTGAGAAAAAAAAATGTTTACCCGTACAAAATTGTTTTATTCTACACCTGGAAAGTCGGAAATTACCTCCGGAATGAGTCGAACGGGTACCGCAGCCGAAGCAAACCCCCCCGGGTCGACAAGGGTCGGTTACGTGCACTTTTTTATTGCACGTGTGGAAGTGTGTCGGCGCGTACGCGTGTACATCTCGACATATGCGAAAAATAATAATTTCCTGTCCGCTCTGTACTTTCAAACAATTTCGTTTGTTTTTCTTTTCCCCCGAAAAACAAACGCAACGAAGCTAATTAAAAAGGAACGGTGCCCCCGGGGGCAAAGGGTTGAAACGGCGGGAGCCGAACCCCCCCAGCTGAATTTCCTCCGCGGAATAATTTTTAAGGAGTTTTGCATACAGACAAATATGGAATATGCAAATATTATTAACGGATCAGAGAGGACCTCGTTTGTTTCGGGTTTCCATCGAGAAGTTCAACCGCAGCATCCACCCTCAACCCCCAAAATGACGTTGTCAACGAGTTTAAATCCCTCGGAATTGAACGAAAATCCTGTGTAGTTGCGTTTCGTGATGATGTTACCTCGAAATAATCTACTATTTATCTTACGAATAATTCCAGTAATATATATATATATATTAAAAATCACCAAATAGTATATATATTGAAGTTCATAAATAAATCTGAATTTGGAAACTTATTTACAGCTGAATTTGTCGCCGTAACTGATATTACGTTAACTAATATAATGTAACTAATATAATAAATATAAATAAATGAATAATAAATAATATAATAAAATATGAATATAATATTGATCTGTGTACAATAATATGAACGATACATGCTGGTAACTAGTGTACGATGCGTAATACCATAATAATACCACGGTATTGTTATAATATAATATATAATATAATAGTAATTATATAATATGTAAAACTAGTTAAATATATAATATAATATAATACTACACTTTAAGGGTAATTATAATAATATATACTTTTTTATTTGCCATAATTATTATAATGTGTACGGATACTAACTGGCCGTAGACCTTGTGTCGGAATTAAATAATATAATACGATACGATAATTAATATATTATATATATTTATTTTATTTGAACATTTAAAATATTCAATTTCAATGAAGATGAGTTTCGTTTGGAAAGCAAATTCATGAGCAATGCAATAAGTAGTTGACTGATAGAAAAATGGTTACGAAAATGTTTTCATAACTCATATATTTTATATTAAAGGTAAGGAGTGTGTATAATGTAATTCTAAAAAAAAAGAGAAATAAAATTGTCCATCAGTCAAGTATTAAGTGTTCTAGGTTGTCGGGCACGAGTTATGAAAAGTAGCGGGATCACGAGTTGTTAACTTTTACACGGACATTTTTATAAATATACAGATTAATAAAAATATAAAAAATTGTTGGGTTTCGGTAGAAAGGACTCTCTTTTCTCTACTCGGTTGACAGTG
Source organism: Polyplax serrata (assembly GCA_037055365.1). Classification (NCBI taxonomy): domain Eukaryota; kingdom Metazoa; phylum Arthropoda; class Insecta; order Psocodea; family Polyplacidae; genus Polyplax; species Polyplax serrata. The sequence goes on along the minus strand of JAWJWE010000038.1, from coordinate 7,126,458 downwards.
AAAATAAAAAGGGTTGCGATAAGGTTCACTTGCAGATACCTGAAAATGGAGAAGGAGGGAAAGTAGCACGCTGTGTCAACGCAAGGGAAAAAATGGGAAACATCTGGAATTGAACAAAACGAAGAACGAGGAACGTTTACAAAGTGTGTTTACAGTTGCGAGATTAATGTTTGTGTTTTCTACATAGGAAAATTGTTATTAACCCGTTTAATCTCGGCCCTCGTGTCCGGGCAAGGGAAGGAGCTCGGCGGAAACAATACCTGTAAAATACCTGACCGTTACCTGAGTCTCACGGGGGAGCCGAAACCCTCTAATTTAGGGGTTGTGGGGCACCAGGTCGTTAGTATCCAACAAAACAACCGCAGTATATGCATATACCGTTCAGTACTGTCTGTACTAGACATGTAAAAACGTATATACAAAAAATATACAGAAAAATAAGTTCAACATACCCGCAGTAGAAGTTTGTTGAACCGTCGCATTCGTCCTCAAGCTCAATTTCATTCGAGTATATATTTTATACACGTATATATAAATTATTTTATTAACATCCCTTAATCGATCAGAAGTGAGGGATTTGAAAATTGAGGTCATTGTTCACGGGGGTCACTGACACTTCAATACGTTTTAATGCCTCAAGCTGTAAATCTCGAATACGCGCCATTAAACCATTATTTTCATATTCATTTTCATATGATACAAAGTCAAAAAATGACTTTTCCCCCTCGGCAGCCCGTCAGCGAAAAGGCTCTACTTGCCTGCTGCCGAGATCAGAAAAATAATATTTCGGTTTTTTTTTTTTACGGCTCGGTATATTGCGAAAATATTGCTTCGGTAGAAAATAATATGAGAAATAATAAAGTTCGCGGTGAACCTCTCGTCACCAACTGTTCGCTCCTGACAGATTTTTATTATTAATATTTTTTTATTGCTTAAAGTTTTTATGTTAATTCGTGTAACAGAGTGAGTGGGATTTCCGACAAATTATGTATAATAGTTTCAATAATTTAAAATATTACTGAATATACGTAAGCATGAACTTAAGTATAAGAAACGGATACAAATTGTATTATCTGTCTAGATTGTCGGATGATAAAATTATATTATCTTTTATATGTTTATTTATTATATTCATTTTACTGTTATTGTTACATTATTTTTATATTCGCTTTTACTATATACGCGTGCATTCCTGCGTGTATTTCAATATTTAATAAAGTTCACGTTTTTTGTTTTACTCCACCATAACCGTTTAACCAATAACTTATTATACAATGTATAAATTAATAATAATAATAAAGTATAAATAAATATTGCATAAAACAAATTGAATAATATGAATCAAAAAATACTTAGGAATACTTAGGAATATGTGTGGCGCTCGTTTATGTATGCAATAAGGTGCGTTAATTTTATATATATATTGTAACTTACAATTATTAATAATACAGTAAAATAAACATAAGTAACGCAAACTTAGTAACAAGTTTGCACATAAGTAATTGAACGACCACAAAGGTTTTATTTTTTTATTGTACATCCATTATTCGCGGTAAATTCCCTTGAGTAAATAAATTTTATTGCTGCGTTTATTAAGTACTTACTTGTTGCACATTTTAACCCCACAATTATTGTTAAACACAAATAATTAGCAATTTTTAGGTGTAACCTTTATGGATTTGGCCTTGTAAACAGAATTTAGTTCACATCCAGAAAACAAAACTTCACAACTGCACCACCTGTAATGTTTGTATATTCGCTACGATATGTACATATAATACTACGATATATAATTAATAATATTAAATACAACCCGAATACTTCTGATTCCTTCATACGATTGAGTAGGTAGAAGTTGCATGTTACTACAGACCAGTCTAATATATAGAGTTCTGGTTGTAGAGAACTCCCGGGACATCCAAATAGTTGTAGGTTGGAGGCGTACCCATTCAATAGGTGTACAACGTTCAATTTATTTTCTTACTTTTATTATTCACAATCAATAAAGTTTCATGTTTTGAGTTTTTGCGGCGGAGAGCTTTCCGTGAGAATTCACTCGGGCGACGTGGAAAAACAAAACGGAAATTGAACTTTCATTTCTCACAGTTTCAGTCATGTGAAATGAACAATCAGGGACGTATCACGGGTAATTTGATAAGAGCCGAAGCGACGTATCCTTACGCCAAAATCGGATTTTCCGAGAAATTCAACCCCAACCCCGGTCATCCAAGGGATGAGAAGGAGAGAGCCAGATCGACAGAGAGAGAGAGAGAACAATCCGTCAAAAATTTCGACACGACAGATGGGACAAGTCACCAAGTTGCTTTTCTTTAGGAATCCTCGACGAAACCTGAAACCGCCCCTGACTCGCGACGACTTGTGACTCAAATTAATTAATTAATAAATATAAATAATAAATAAAAACCTCTGACTCTGACTGTTTGCCGTGCTCCAAGACAACAGGAGCTTCCCAAAGTTTCCAAACATCTCAAAAACGCCCAGATAATATATGTACATATATTATGTATACGTAAATATATATTTAATATATCAAAAGAACCGTGTTCTTCTTCGTGTTTTAATTACAAATTGTGCTCTCAGCCGATTCATTACCCTTTTTTACTCCTCCTTCGACTATCAAATTCAAAATGATAAATAAGGAAAACGTAAATAAGAGTTTTATTACATCTTATTAAAATTATTATTTTTATTAGGGAAGCATACGGAGGACTTGTTAACAAAGTTACGTTACTCGATTTCATCATGTATGTAATTAAAGTATTTCTCTCTAACCGTTCTAAAAATACTCGCCGGTTACACGGATGGTAAGATGTCAGTAAGGTGGCAGTGGACTTTCGTCGTACGTCACGGCACTGTATAAGAGTCGCAGAGAGGTTATATTCTGGGAGACAACAAGCGAACCATTCAATTATTCTTGTTTTCTAGACTGATAACGAATGATAAGAAACAAAGAGAGTGTATCGTTACAGAGAGGAAATACATAAACGCGTAGACGCAAACGAGGCGGAGAGAAACTAACTCGATTTACTTTTCGGAATTGTTCCAGAATAATAACTTTTCAAAATGTCTCATCTTGTTATGCGATATACCCCGTGTCGCGAAGACTAAGTCGAAGGGAAAGTTGTCGGAAGAAAGTGTCGCACTTTCGTCAACTATAATTCCCGTCGGTGGTATTATATTTTGCGGCCTATCACACTGTGCGGTGTGCGATCGGACTACTCCCGTGCTCCCCGTAGCCAAGGGATGTTGCCGGGGGTCGCACGTGTACGCACGCAGGAAAGGAGTACAGGTCGTGTACACCGAAAGATCGCTTGGAAGTGAAGATCAACAGGTGACAAATTCAACTGAATCGAGTCGTGTGGAATTACATAAGTTTTTCCATGTGTTTGAAACACTCACAACGTAACCAGACCACTTATTTAAAATAGTAATTCTATGTAACGACGTGGAAACCACCAATAAAAACTATCGACAACAGTTTTTTGAACAGGGGATGAGGGTGAACGCGTAGGACCATTTCAACCCTAAAGAAATCATTTTCTTTCTCAAGGAAGCACGCAACATTCGACTCGGTTAACGCTTCACAATTAATAATGTATGTAAACTCTTCAATAATGCGATACTTTAATAATAAAGAAGTAAAATACGGTTTTTCACCACCCTGTGTGTGTCCGTGTGTCTGTCTCTCTCATTCCGTGACGTCCGACTAATTGACCAAATCGACTAATAGATTTTGTGTAGCAGGTGAACGCACGGGAACGCGCGGTCCGGCCCGCTTTTCCTACCGTTCTATTTGAATAAGGAAATTAACCGAAATGGATTCCGAACACTAATTAACAATAATTGTTTAATAAACATTATTAAACGATTTGTCTGAAGGGTAAACACGCGTCCGCCTCGTCTGAACGCGAGCAAAATCGTTCGGAGGTGAGCCAGTGCTGAGCTACATCCACTCTCTCTCTCTCTCTCTCTCTCTCTCTCTCTCTCTCTCTCTCTCTCTCTCTTTCTTTCTCTCTCTCTCTCTCTCTCTTCTCTTCTCTCTCTCTCTCTCTCTCTCTCTCTCTCTCTCTCTCTCTCTTTCTTTCTCTCTCTCTCTCTCTCTCTCTCTCTCTTTCTCTCTCTCTCTCTCTCTCTCTCTCTCTCTCTCTCTCTCTCTTTCTTTCTCTCTCTCTCTCTCTCTCTCTCTCTCTCTCTTTCTTTCTCTCTCTCTCTCTTTCTCTCTCTTTCTCTTTCTCTCTCTCCCACACACCCAACCACCCGTTATTTCAACTTATTAATTAATTTTATGGAATGTGTATTTTATCATTAACCGACAGGTGAAACCCGTGACTTGCGAGATTTCCTCGAAATTATTTATTTATTTGTTGACTCGGGTCATTTCAAGCTAACGAAACTGCCTTTCTTCCCTGCGACGCTCCGTGAGATGTTTATTTACGTTTATTAACGTTATTAAATATTCACTGAGGTAAGAAAAGACCACTCGACGCGTCATCAACTTATTCATTAATTAATAGTTCTCTTTAAAAGTCTAACAATTATTACGTGTCGATGTCGATTAAAAGTTCTTTGAACTCACCCGTATAATTTTTCCTGGCTTGTTTCTTTATTAATGTTACTAATATTATTTCTTTTATTGAACTTGTTATAATAATTATTGGTTGAAAGAACCGAGAACCGCGTTTTTTTTTAATTAAATTACCCAAATTTTATTAAATATTATTAAATATTATTTAATTATAAATTATTATTATTATTATTATTAAATTATTATTATTAAATTATTATTTTTATATTACTAAACTACACGAAGTATCACGGGTAACATTACGGAACGCAACTTGACCCTGTTTACAGTTTTTTTGCATTAATTAATTTTACTGAATCTTCAAGTGTAATTATTAGTAAAAGGTGTACTGTCTTAAAAATTATACCTTTTTCTGCAATGTATTTATTAACTCAAGTTATTATTATATTTTCGTATTATTAAGTACATCATCCTAAATTACATGTCATCGATTCGATTCGATTAGATTATTTATTTTTAAAAAATTGTTATTGAACGTCATACGCGAGTTATTATTTTGCGTGCACGCTCTTGGAACCTATTTAAGTACATCAATGCCTAATCGCTGAATTCAATTATGATAAATAATATTCTAAATAAATGATAAGCCGATGTTGCAGAACAACCGAGACATTAATAAATACTGAACTGTCTGCAAGTGTCAGATTTGGGGTCCTTTCAACCGCAAGCCCATCAATACATTTACTAAACATTAATTAAAAATTAATTGGACCATAGATAAAACCGTAACCGACCGTAACAGTAACCGAAACATTACAACCCCATTCATTCATTAAAATCCTACATACACTACAATAATACACACGACAAATGGAGTAGCGTCGCGTGTACGATCCTGAAAAAAATTCACTCCAACGAGAGAACTGAACGAACTACTCTACATGATATTTTGTATATAAGTATTTGTATATATTAATAATTCGGGTTCAACGGCCTCGGGTGTTTTCCATCCAAAACCTGAACCTTCTGCTTTTTCCCGGCCCTCCGGTTCTTTCTCCGTCTGGTTTCGCCCGACGAGAAGAGAAAGGCACCGGGAGGAACCGCAAAGGAAAATAGATATTTTCCGCGGTTCTACAGCGTTTTCCTAGTTTGAACAAGCGGCGAAACCATTAAAGAAATTATAAGAAGAGAATACTAATAACAGGGAATAGAAATTTTTTTCTCTTTCGAATCAAAGGCGGAAGTCATTAGAAATTTAAATGGTTGCAGAGGAGGCCCGGGAAGAGGTCCGAAACTTGGAATTTCAAACGGGAACAAGACCATTTTGAATAAAACTAATTAAAACCGCAGAACCTCGAACCTGCGGCGCATTAGACTTGTACCACCTCGATTCTAAGAAGTAATAATAGATAAATAGAGAGTTTCGAATGTTTGCAGACGCCCTCGTCCAACTCTTTGAAGGTTCAAACCGTGGCGCGTCCGCCATTTTCCAGTCCTCAAAATTATTTAAAGTGCTCGCCTTTCCTTAGAGAATTTCTATGAATACTTAAGAACTTGATAAAAAAAAAGGTTTACGTCTCCTAAGAAGGAGAGTATACATAAATTATGCGGTTTTTTTTTTTTTTTAGTTTTTTCTTAATACCTCGAGCCTGCCTCGTGTATCCTCCTCACCCGGTTCTCATCGCGACTTAAGTTAATAATAAAGTTATTAAACTGTGATTTAAAACGTAACATTAAATAATGTTTAGTTAATAATATTATTCTGATGTTGAAAGCATCGGAAAACAACGAGTGAACCGTAACGGAACGAAAATCTCGAGCATTTTCTATGTGTTATGTGTTTTCTAGTCACATTAATAATGCTGCTTGAAAATTAATAAACGTTACACCTTGAAGTGTTCTCTCACTCATTTGAAAAATGTAACAAGAAATAACTAAACTGAACTGAACTCAACTCTACTCAACTCAAACAATTAAATAACAAAAGCACCCCTTATTATCAGTAATTTCTATTAATTTTCTTTATTAACATGACTGGTTACCGCTCGACTAGTAAACATTTTCCATGCACGGTACACACTAACATAATTTAGAAAATGTTCTTGAGCCGCTACAGAAAATATAATTTAATAATTTATTGTAGTGCAATAGTAGGTGTGTCACGCAGATGATACGCTGCAAGTCCTCTGGAAATGTGACAGCAACGCTGAGTTTATCGGCACAAATGTATATATTTAATGGTTTTGTAATAAATAAAGTATTGTTTACTACTTATATATTACTACATAAAATTCTCGAAGTGGTGTTATTAAAGAACTGCAATACTTAGAGATCCAGTCGTGCTTAAAAAAGAAATTTACGCATTCGTCTAACTGTAGTATTGTAGTGTAATAGTAGTGCACTACTTATGCCTAAAACTCATAGCTCACGACAAAATGAACTAGGCTAGACTTAAACAGTGCTGTTTATGTATTATTCATAGGAGCGTTTTTAATATTTTTATTTTTTCTCTCAACGCCAGATGAAATTCTATTTGGGGGGACAGGAAACCGAGGTGTGCCTGCCCCACAGAACATTCACATCAAGTAAGAACGACAGGAGTGAAGGTAAAAAATACATAAATATAAAAATCGATAACCAACAATTCGAAAGGAGGTGAATAACACGACCGGGAAATTTAGGCGTCAGGTGAGGACATTACAACTGAGGGAAAGAGACGTCCACCTGAGCGTTCAGGTGCGCACCCGAAAGAACAATAATCGACTCACCTGTTTTTCGTATAAGGCATAGTTTGCTGTCGGATGTTGGAGCCGACAGATCACCCGGACAGACGCACTTGTGCGTCAGGTTCCGTCCAGGCATGCAGGCGGCTTCTTCTCCGCAGAGCCCGGGTTTGCAGTTGCCCGGGAGCCATTCTGAAAGTAGGAGAGAAAAAAAAATTAAAAATAAAACAGAAATGCACGAACGAAGTTTCTCCAGATCGTCCGAAAATAGTTCCGGGAAAGCTCCGAGCACCGAGTGAAGTTGGACGCAAGGCAAAAAAACCGACTGGAAACAATTAAAAATGGATTTGGTAGAAAACTAGACAGAACTAGAAGTTTCCTCACCGCAGGTTCGACTCGTTCGAAACTCGGCTAGTTCGAGACGAGTCGACGACGTGTCACACCGGTCGGAAAAACTAACTTTGAAGGAACAACTAAAACTTTCCAAATTTTTCCTCTTCTTCCAGTTGTACTTCTTGAAGGTTCTTTAATTTTCTAGGATAGTGATAGAGTGCGGACTATACATAATTAATCCGATCGGGTTGACTGCAGACTCCATTCAAACCCTCCCCGGCACACACACACACACACACACACCACGGCTGACCTACATCCTACCTTGTCAAAAGGGTGACTTGAGCCCGGAAAAGGAAATGAATCACCAGGTTCTGCGCACATACAAAGAGCTCGCTTTCAATGGTACTATTATATTAATAAATATACTATTGAATACAAAACATTTCCCACGCTCGGAAGGCTCGCTCATGGAGTGGGTGACACAATACTAAGTTTAATATAAGAGTGACAAAACATATGCAGAATACTCATTACCAATAGTATAATTATACTCAACTCCATGGTTGTTTGTAAGTAGCAGAAACAGTAATTGTATTCTAACATTGAGTTCACACAGAATACTCTTCTATTACAATTAGTGTCCTCAACAACACGTCCTTCCCATCGAAGGATCTATTCTATTCTGCTCTTCATAACAATGCCTCTACTTTACCACCGCCTTCTGCGGTTCCGCCATAGAGCACGACAGCTACCTGTCTCCTCTAAGACCACTCTATGGTTTTACACTCTATGGTCGCTCCGATCCGACACCTTTATATACTACTGATTGAATATATCTGGAGACGGCTGACTAGATTTTACTGTTACTACACCAACTAATTTTTATTACTATTTATCACTACATTATACAGTACTATACTACTATATTTGCCCATTACTTAAGCTTAATCATTGATATATACTGTTGTATACATATTATTAATTTATGTATTTAAATGCACAACAGATTATTAATAATAGATATTGTATACTAACGTAAATGCAATGTCAAGCGAGTAGTATACTATTTCCTAGACAATGTGTAAACAACTAAATATAGTACATTAACTCGATAACTGGTTTATATTGTTGTCAATAATAAACTACGGTTTCCACTTGAACGATACTGAGCGAACGATACTAAGTATAATATAACAAGTTTATTAATAAATATATATGTTAGCATTTGTTTTATACGATTGTTCAATATTGAGACTAAATATAATAAACCACGGACGTTTTTTTTATTTTTATTTTCATTTCGAGAAGAAATGGTCGTTAACAACTTCAGGGCAGCGCTGAAATTTTTTTCTCCGCGGAGTTTATGTTGATTTATTTACCGTCCGAAATTCCTAACAGTTTATATTATACAATATTATGGAAATTTTAACGACGTTTTAAAATATGTTCTTCACGGGAGAAATGAAGAGACCGCGTCTCCTCCATCGAATTTGTCGCAAATCGGTTTCCGAATACCAGGCGACACATTCAATTACATTCAGCAACGATATATTCTTACCTCCCTTCATTAAGTCCGTTTCATTTGATGGTGACTGATATACAAAAAAAATTTATCCGAAAATCCGGAACGGAACGGATCGTAAGGACTGGAATACATAAGTGGAAATATTTTAATAATCCGATGAATAATAATAAACGGAGTAAGAACATAATTCGAAGTTAAAAAAAATTAGAAATATAAACAGAGGGCCCTTGGAATCGCACACAGCTGTTGTGTTCACACAAGCAAAGTCCCAGACTTGGCATCTTGGGCAGTGTGGCAGTCTACCATGTGGAGTAAGTGACACAGAAAATATGTGGTAAATAATATGAGGACCGAATTGTAATTGTGGGCAGGCACACTTGTACATACATACATTAAAATTATGTATGCATAAAGTGACTGATGTACTTGGTTAGAGCGTCAGGCTGTGTAGTTATTAAGTATAGTAAATAAAGCAAAAATTCCGAATTCCTAAGGATTTGTCGTAAATAAGTGGTGAGTTGGCATGACCGCTCCTCTCTATTTTCCCCGCCCTGAAGACAACCCGAATCGAACTTTGCCTCAATTCTTTTCTATTGTTCCCTTCCTAGTTCTTTTCTATCGCCGGTCGAAAATAGTAATGAATCATTCATGATCTTTCTCCATTCTTTCTCTCTTTGGTCCGTTTCAACCAACCGCAGAACGAAATCAAAACAAACCGTCTGGAAGCCCGCTCTATGATCAAGGGAAACCGATAGTCATCGATGACGGTGATTAGTCATTATTTTAAATTGATATTTTTGTACGAATTCGACCTGTACGTCCGGACGGGTACGACCGGAGTCCGGCCGGAACGTGGAAACCTGACGTTCAAGGACGAACATCCAGAGTAGTGTGGTTCGTTCCCGGTGAACGAGCCACGACGCACACCAATCTACCTACATACACAAGAGTTTACCACGGTTAGTATTTGTAGTAGGACAGAGTTCTGGTCATTCCTCGAGTTACCCGCTGGACGAAACAGGTGGGCGTCCGCTAGGAAAGAACAACGACAGGAACCATACGGTTGCCTCACTTATTAAATTATTCGAAGTTGCTCCTTTTATTATTTATCATAAAAACTAAAACTATGTAGTAATTAAACAACTTCATATACATTTTAAATAAAGTAAAACTTTAGGAACAAACTTATAAAATAACTTAAATACTTAAACTTTACTATAAATTTAATTATTTTATTTAATTATTTGGTCTATTATTTTTAATTTGTGATACTTACTATTTATTTATTTATTAATTAATATTTTGAATACATCTATTAAATATATCAATTAATTCTGCCGTGTAATAGAGTAGAGCAGGCGAAGAAATAAGTAAAAACATTGTAGCAGAAGAGGAAGCACCGGAGATGGAAATTGTGTGAACGATAAAATAGGGTAGACAGAAGCAGAAGACCAAGAGATGAAATAGTTCTAATAATACAAAACGTACAAGCACAAGATGAAGTAGTAAAAAAGCAAAAATATAAAAGTCAAAGAATAAACTCATCAGAACAGATACTCATCCGCTTATGTACATAAATAGAAAATTCTATTTTCCTCGCGAAGGTTAGCACCACTTTCTTGTCTAGTAGTTAACACTTAAACAAAAATAACAGAACTCTAACCTTTCGAAAAATAGTTTAACTTAAAAGACTTAATGATAATATTTTTCTAGTATTTGTCAGGGCATCACGTTCTTCCATCTGTCTTCTCGTTACTTCCGCTTGACCCAAATCATGTGCGGGATGATTAAAGCCATACGTGCGAACTTCCGTTCCGGTAGTTCGCCCGTGAACTTCTTTTCGTGTTTCAACCCGGCGAATAGTTTGCTACCCTGCACTACAATCTCCCGCACATAGTTCTGACCGAACTTGTTTAATTAAGCTTGGCATGTCGGGAAATTTTTATTAAAGGTTCGAACTCACCACTCGTTGTATTGGTGCATAACCTCGTCGAACCTACCAACGAACGATTATCGATTGTAGTTACGATTGATCCCCGTTCGCTATCGATCTCCACTTCCAACTTATGTGTAGTGACGCTACGAAACCGAGACTTAATTTAAAGCCGTTTCAAGGTTGTCTTAAATCCTTTTCGGTTAACTGAATTGCGGCACTCCACGTTCTCTCCCATCTAAATTATTTACATAAACTTTCGACTACTTGCACGGATTTTAAATAAATTATTGTCCGGCTACGCATTCCCCGTTTAATTTTTACGGATTTAAATTTCCGCTAAAGTCAAGTGCTCGCTTGCTAGACAACAAAAATTGACTTTTAAAATCGACCGATGTATGTAAGTCTACTTACACCTACACATCTTTTACATAATGATACATTGTAAGCACGCAGTGATCTTTTAAGTATTGATACGCTTAGATGTGGTTGTAAGAAACGGTTGTAGTACTCAATATATTAATACTTCAATACTTATTATATTATAACGAGCCGTGACACTGTCAATTGAATATATGTTTACATTCTGGGAATATAACAATTTACGTTATTTGTGTAGTAGTCAGTCCTCTATTAATTTCGGTGCTGCCAGTAGTTTCCCGGTTCTTCTGGTGGCATTCACGTATTTAACAGTAAACGGTAGTTCTTTTTTTTCAATAGCTACTCATTGTATAAGAATTTTTTTTAAGTTTTTAGTGTATATGATTTTTTATTATTTTTTATTTTTAGTATTTTTAGTTTTTCGGTACTGTAATTTATTGGTGTTGTATACGTATATTTGCGCATCGGATAAATTTGTACCTATTATTGTGATAAATAGTAATATAATGAAGTACAACTGGACGTGGAGCTTGTGTCGGAACGCTACTGGTTAATAATATTAATTGTTGTCACTTATTAGGAGTCACTGTTTTTAAGGGCAATTTTTGGAGGAAGGTATTACTATACTGTTATTATAAACGGTAACGCGTACACAATTACTTTAAAAAATATATATAAACACCTTTAAAAATATGTTCTATAATACAAAAATATATTGTTCATTAAAAAATTATTGAACGTAAGACGCGAAACGGTAAAATAAGTTGTGTTTTTCAAATTATTCCGGGTGCGTGTAACAGTCCGGAACTCTTGCTAGTCTTCTATAATTAATTTTACATAAAACTTTTGTGTTATGTTGTGGATATACTGAGTTATACGTACACACATAAAACCTATATACACTAAAAACATTACAGAGCAGTACAACGGGGGGCGCAACGAGTATCCCCGAATTTCTACCTGTCATCATTCCAATTGAAGAAAGTTAACCTGCTCTTAAGTAACACGGCCGCCACCCCCGCCCCAGCACCTCACCGGAACAACTCAATTAATAACATAATATATTTTTAATAGGAGAGGTCGGTCTCGTTACGCATGTAAATACGATACGGTGACATGTGGCTCGTCTCGTTAAAACCATACTGCCTCTCTGTTTGTTTACTTAAAAACTTAAGTTTAAGTGCCTCTTAAAAAAGAGAAGGAATTTTATGGCGGTTCGAACCCGAGTCGGTAGGAAGAGAGCCGAGTACCACCACCTCCGGGAGAAGGCACCCAAAAAGGGATGTCCCTTCTATATTTAGTCCGGTCCAGATGTTTCGAATCGTTCGGGAAGTCTCGGGTAAACAACGGAGCAGTGCTTGTGTTTACACAAGACTGCATTCTTCGTAGGAACGCCTAAGAAGAAGAACAAGAACAACAAGAACAACAAGAACGGTACCGGTTCCCGGGCAGGGGAAGTAATTTTTAATAATAATAAATTGTATACTTTCCAGTTTCGAGAAAATTCCCCGCATCGATCAGACTCTAAGCTCCATCCACTTTAAATTGTATTTGTGTCTATGTATACACACTCTGAAGAATAAATTAAGAGCTGATGTCAGATAAAAGGATAGCTAATATTGTGCACGCAATGATGGAAGTAACCCAGTTTTGAGTGAAAGAGCGCGAGACTTAACTTGAGGGGGATGTTCGTCCATCAACCCCCTCCCCAAACACACACACATACACACACACACCGGTCAAAGACCACTCAGACAATGTAGCAAAGTTCAAAAGTTGTGCGTTCGATGCAAAATTGTTGATTTTCTCTTTGTTAGTTCACACCCGAGTTAACTTCACCGAATTGATTTGATATCGATGAATTGAAATCCGATCGGAGGTTAATACTTTGAATCAGCTCCCGATCAAACGTTCAAAAGTTACTGTGATAGGATAAAGTACTTAGTACACCAAAAGTCATGAATCTGTTACGTATCTTCCTTCGTGTTGCAAGTGTTCTATCAGTGAGCAAATTGCTGGAATTTTAATTATGTTTTAGTAGTACTCCAATACTCCAGCCCCTACATTATTGGTGTATTAATTATGTAAGCTCCTATGCATATATATATATATCTTTGTTAATATTTCAGTACGAAATATTATGTGTTACTTACTTATTTCATATATATTCTGTTTTCTTTTATAGGTAGAAAAGTGCCAGTACTGTCTAAGCTTTCAATGAATAACTTTAAATAAGTTCCTTGCCTCTTATAAGTACAAACTCTGCTGTGACTTGTATGTAGAAGTCTATTTATTATTACAGTACTATTTAATATATTACATCACATCACTCTGCTAAATACCAAACAGGGTTAATCATATTTGTTCCAAATAAATTTAAATGTCATTTTTTGTATGAGTTCCAAAGTTCGTGATCGCCAGGGGGCCAGGTTCTGTGATTCCTACACCTCAATAATTCAGGGTGTATTTAAGTGGTAATTAAGCTTCAGAATGAATCTTTCGAATAATTTCCAGAAGTATAAGTTGAGGACCAATGCTTGTACCCGTAAGCTCACACCTAAGAACAACCCTTGCTGCAGGAGGTCCGCTCTTGTCGCATCACCTGACAGAACAACTCAATAAACCGGGTCATTACGTAACAAAGCACGAGGTTAACAAGTGAATTCAAAAATAACTTCATTACCTCGGGGAGAGAGAGGCAAGAGAGAGAGAGAGAGAGAACAGGTATTTTTAGTTGAGTATGCTCAACATCGGGGGTGACAATTTTTGCATTCTCATGCACAATCCCACACGTACACGCACGCCGAAATTACTCAAAAGGAAAGTGAACACCCAAAACAGCTCGAACCTTTTCTATCAATAGGCAAAACGCATTTCGGGCCCCCGCCCTCCGGATTTCATGATTCACACCACTCATGGACGAGACGAAGACACAAAATGTAGCAATAAGCTGTCTATGTGCGAGACAGAGAGAGAAAGAATGACGTTCGCAAACATCCAAAGCCAATTCATGAGTTCTGGATGTCGTGAAGGTGTCAGGAACCGACGACAGAACAAAATCAGAAAGACGATCGTGCGTTAAAAAGACGAAAACATTGATACGTCTCGCAGAAAGTTCCAGTAAGTCGGAAAAAAAAACAACTTGACAAGTTACGGACCACGGGAAAGTTTTAGAGAAAGTAAGAGAGAACTTAATTGCCGAAAAGAAGTACAAAACGTCTCCGGGTTCTTCTCGTGACGTCACGTCACTAATACGCCCGTGACGTCACGGACGGGATGACGGTGAGGAGATGCGAAGACAAAATTCGCTAAGTAGAAAGTTCCGAATACAAAAGTTAGTCAACTGCCGAGGTAAACCTCAAAAAAAAAAAACAAACGTTATAAAAAACAAAATAGAAAAATCTAGTTTCCTAGTAGGAGAAGGAAAATTTAACGGAAAATGGCCGAGGGCCTCTACAAGGATTTCTACAAGAACAGTAAATAAAGTTTGCCGAGGTGGAGTGACCAAAGGAAGGAAACTCACTCCTAATGCGGTTTTTACACAACGTCGTTTTCAGAATTATCTCCAAACCGATAAATTTCCTATATCATATCATCTCATCTCAAATATTAATAAATATTATTAATATAAATAATTAAAAACGGTATACGGAACGTGGATCCAGAGGGATCCGTTTGCTTTCTGACACGGCTAAATATACTACTATTGACACGGATTTGTATATATTATCTTGTGTTATCGTGTAATGCAACTACAACGAAGAGGAAAACCTGACGACTTTCCAAATAATATAAATTCACATAGTATAATATAATGTGTAGTCAAATAGTACATATTTCTATGTGTTTTAAATTAAACACGTTTAGAATTCGTGTGAACAGACAAAAACATAAACACAAATATATTACTGATAGACGATGTGAAAGTGAAAGGAATATTTCGGCCAAAACCAAAAACAACCGTTAACCCTGTCAAAAGGGGTTAACATTTCGTGTACAACAGAAACGACCCGCGATTCGGTGAACTACGCCGGGTACTACAAATCCTTAACTTTTGATTCGTAGAATCCGAGATGTTAATACGGTAGTATTAATATAGATATAGGTAATACTATTAATGGGATGAGAGGAACAACTACAAATCCGGGAATTAGCATGACTTACTCAGTTATAAATGCTCTTAACTCATCCAGAGAGAGAGAGAGGATTACGAAAGAATTGATTTTGACGGGAGGATGGAACCAAACAAGTTATTCTATTTCTCTAGTCCCTGTAAATTGTCCGTGCTACAACAATATAAATAAAAAATACAAACCAATGCGAAGTAATGAAGGACTACAAGATGGCTAGACTGTACTACGTGTTAAAGAGCACTTCCTCGTATTTTATACTGTAACCCAATACAACAGCCTTACTACAACCAAACTTACAGAAGTGAACTTCTTTAAAAGACTTTTCTGTTAAATAATATAATATGTTATATTATGATAGATATATATAATAGATAATATAATAAAAGTTCTACTCCTACGGCATCTACCTTCCCCTGGCTCAGTAGTTTGTGTTACGACTGACGAGTACTACGATCGGTACCCGTTTTTTTAGTCCTCAAACACTCAAGCAATCACTGCGAGTTTGTCTAGGACTCTCTTTAATCTCGTTGAAAGCTGGTGACGCGAATTAAGTGACCCGAACTGTGTACACTTCACTGACTGTGCGAGCACAAGTCCGCCGACTCTGTCACGCTGCCAATCAACCCACGTATTTCCCTATACAGTAAAAAACCTTTGACTCACTACGAGGAACTACAGCAAGTTGTTGTAGTCAAAAATATCAGGTCCGGAGAAAATACGCCACGGTTACAAAACCCATTGTTATTCTACAGTACATGTTTATATTTACTATATGTTTGTAGTAGTGAAAAATTAATTGTATTAAGACACGTGTAGAATAATATAGCTGCAACGTATAATAAAAGGGACTGAAAATATACGAAGTTAACCGTCACCCGACTCTAAAGCATTAGCTTTATTACATAAGTAAACTACATTAATAATTTCTGCTTCCCCGACCGAGTCTCCATCAGAAGACGGCAGAACACCACAAAAAGGTTGTTTAAAACCTAAATATACATTCACCGCTAACGACGAGTTGTACTCTCACGTCTAAGCTTCTTTTCAGCTTTTTAAGTCGGCGCGAGGATGGGTAGGCGCTGAGTAGTGAGGCGGTGAAATCCACAACCCCCCGAAAAATTGTTCCAACCCTAAAGAGGATTATAAGAAAACGAAATCCGAAACTCAGGAACCGAATAAGAAAAAACTGAAAACCTCTTTTATTTTACTATATAGGGTTTTTACGTTGTACCTCCTCCACGACTCACTACAATTAAGTCTGTGAGTAGTTGAAGACGACAGGAAGTGTCTGCAATTTCCCGACCGAACCTATCAAAATTATTAGACGGGTTATATTAGAAAACGACAGGGGATGTTTACGGTGACAGACACTGTACGGTGATCATACTGTATGTTACAGTGTTGCGGAGCGTGTGACTTCATTTAAATCGTACGATAGGAGCGTTTTCCTCTACGATACGAACTGGAAGTTGAACCGAACCCATAATTAATATCAGACAACAATGACAGGAGAAGACGATAATTTTTCCCTCGGGGGTCATCGGAATGTTATCACTCCCGGCGTTCTTATCAATTTTTCCGTTAAAAAATCTAAAAATTATCAACCGGGATTTTATTTATGGGTTTCCGAGAGTTTTTCTCGGAACTTTCGGAGCACCCCCACCGTGGATGGGGTGCGTGTGTGCTGTCGTGTGCGTGCGTTCCACGACTTTCACGCTTTCAGAAAAATTCCGCCTGTTGCATTTTCGGACGACTGTCGGACATCTTGAGACCCGGCCTGGGGGACGACCCGCAAGTTTCATCGTTTTATTAAAAAATAAATTATTAATTAGATTTTATTGATGAAAGTTTTTTTTTTTTATCGGTGAAGTATCGGTTCGAGAGGGCCGGTGACAGAAAAAAAAATTGTAAACGATGATGCCGGGTATGACTGATAACAAGGGGTAACATTACGAACTCGATTTTTCATCCCCCGGGTGTGGTTTACGGCAGCAGCAGCAGCAGCAGGAGACGGAGCTCTCTACGGAACGCGAGTCCTTGGCCTTCTTCTAGGGAGGGTAGTTTTTGTCTTGGGTGAATCTACCGATGCTTCAATGTTATTGCACGCATTATAAAATATACGAATAATTAATTAAATATTCTACGTTAATAAAATAAAATACGAAGGATACCTCGGAGGGTAGCTTTTGATGTAGCGCCTTTAGTTTGCTCTGGTACACCTTGTTTTTTTACTGACGGGGTTGTTTTCCTTACAGTAAGAAAGTAGATTTTTATTATTAATATTTGTATTATGTAGTAATAATAGAAAGAATTTTTTAATATATTTAATATGTTTGCCTCTCAATAATTAACAGTCTGCGACAGGTGCTGAGTTATAAATAATTTTTATAATAATTTATTCTCCTATTTTTAATAACTAAAAAAATTTACTTTTATTATAATATTTTATTTTCACGTTATTATTATTATTTATGTATTTTATGTATTATTGATATTATTATTATTATTATCAGCAGTGGTGGTAGTATGATCCTTTGTAGTAGTTTGAAAATGTACGATCCTTGAAGTTTCCACGATCCCGCGAGTATTTACCTCGTTCATAAATTAACTCTCCCTGTGATTTATTTTAATAATATATTTATGTAAGTATTTGAGAGGAGTTGCTTGAGTAAGAGTCACAGTGTAACAAATCGATCGACTCGAATTGGCAAAATTAAATTACGGCTTAAGTAAAATGGAGAGGTAAATTTTCAGGATGGGATACCCGGGATGGTGTCCGAGTAAATTATTAAAGCGAATTCCGGGCGGAAGTTAAAATAAATAATAAATAAATCGAGAAAAGTTCAAGGAGTAGGCGTCCGGAGGCGTCCATATTTGTCTCGGACGTTACCAGCGGAAGCCTCGGACGGGGACCAACAGTAAAAATAACAAAAATCTCGAGTTACAACTAAACAATTGTTACATCTTCGCCGTCGGTTGCACTTAATCGAAAGCAAATCACTTGTTGGCTGTTGTTCTTATTAGCATCCGTTCGTTTTACCATCCGGCTGCAGCCTGTCGATGTCTTAAATATTTAATGGCGATTCGTCGGATTACTTTTTTCTTTTCCGTGCTTCAAGCGCTTCCCCGCAGGAAATCGTCGTCTTTCGAGCAGAAGGTTTAAGCCGAACGAGTGGAGAGATTTCCCCGTGTAAAAAACGTATATTGTCGACCCGGCGAACTCCTGCGGGTCCTTTGAATGTTCACTCGTTCGTAAAATTACGACGGATGTTTCGTAACAAACTCGTCCATTTGCATGGCGTGATGAGTGAGGAAATGGAAAGTGTGCCGCCTTAATATTCGTTACGAGGTAGATGAGTGATATTCCCATGAAATGAGTCCTTTTCGGATGTTTCCTCTTTTGAGCTACGGGAGAACCTTGACAAGGAAGTGTCACCCTCAAAATTTGGGTTACCAGAGAGGTCCACCGCGACAATACTTTCCACCGTCACTCGTGTTGGTGTTGTACAAGTCCAATTAATATATTATTCAAAAATAAAGGTATATATTTATGTACCTCTGGTAATGGGTCAATTCGGTGATTATTAGTGACCCATCAATTATTATATTATTAACGATCTATTTAAATACGATACTTCAGCATAACCGGTGTACTGGGCAGCAGCAGAATAAGCTGCAGACAACTCAAAGGCACACCTACAGCCCAGCGTAAATAGTACTAGTAAAACGAGTTAATTAATTGGTTTAATAATGTAAAACTTTTTTATTATCAGTCTTATGATAATTACAATAATTTGTCAATTAGTTAAATAACTGTTTGAAGTTAATTAGTCAGATGTTAAGAAACGGCGAAAGAAATCTTGTAATAATTATTGCAACCACAAGTTTATAATATATTTTATTTTAGTTTAATATTTTATTGTATATAAAATTACTGTGAAATTGATTGCTTCGTTAATGATATTTAATAATTCTTATACTTATTTTTTATTTATTAGCTAATATATATATTTAGTTTAGGTTTGTTTATTACTCATTACCGAATTTTAATTGTAACAATTAATAATGTAATGTTTTACTGTAACAGAGCAATAAACAGAACGCGGACTGGGATCTGGGGAATTGGCACTAATTTTTTCGTTCTACACTTTGATATTTTGTTTTCAAGTTTTCCACATTGATATTGTATAACTATAGTTAACTGTAAAATAATAATTAAATTAAAGAGATGTGTATAATATAATATTGATTACAAAATAATAATAATGGTTAAAATACTACAATTGGAATTATTTAAACGTCTATTGCATATTATGTACGACTGTACGAACTTGTCTGACCAGAGTCAAAGCAAAAATTGACATTTCCTCCGAAGTGTTCAATCAGTCGGAGTAACGTCTACACACTTACGAAGTTATGAGTTAGTTAAAAGTTGGAAACTTATGTAGTGGAAGCATAATCGTTACATTCGTCTCCGTCACTAGACTCGACAATTCCTCTTACTCGTTTGGTGCTTGTCGAGAAGTTAGAAAAACATAATATGAGTAATAGATGCAATAGAATGCGAAGTTACTTGTCGTCGGCATTTAGAATGACCCAACCCACCCACTTCGACGTTTATTTTTTATTTTTTGAAATGAAAAGGATTGAACAAAACGGTGAGACACTAATGCCGGATAACGCCAGAAGAAGCAGAAAATCCGAGAGTAGTTCTGAATGGATCGTCAAGTAGGAAATAAGAGGAAAAAAAAAAACAGGTCAACTAGTTTGAATGACTCGGTGGTCAGCAATAAAACTCCTGCATGCAACCCCTAGAGAGAACTTTTACTGTACATAATTTTTATTATACAACCCTAAGAATTGTATACAGTTCAGAGTTCATATATAGAACCAATAAGGAAATGATGATAATGCGGATAACAATGATAGCGGATAGAAACAATGGTATTAATATAAAACTACAAGTGATCTTGATCATGACGATCTTTACATGCAGAGATCTTTTCGATTGTTGTACAGATTCTGACAGAGAATATTGTCCTCTAAGAAAGAGAAGTTACTGGATTGAATGGGCGCCTATGGAGCGAATCTTGTTGCCTTTGTTCCTTCTACATAGAAAGTCCCTATATTGTTCAATGACGTCACGATCATTCACGAACCAAAGACCGAGTCAACATGTCCGGAACATCAAACAAAACGGAAATTATTTTCAAAAGATGGCGGCATCCTAACTTCTCCGAGATTAGAATTTTTGTTTTGACAACATCCCTCACGGGGTGATGGACCATCACCCACGAGGGAAGGCTACTGTCCCTAACCCTTCCCCAAAACAAGAGAGAGAGAGAGACCATTTTTTTATCGGGTCGGTCATGGGTCCGTGCACTGTTGTGTGTGTGTGGAGGGTTAAACATGGCGATAATACACAAGATAAGATTACCTAAGACGAACTGTAGACGTCTAGTTGGAGATTTATCAGACGGTGGCTGTGGTCATGTCGAATGGACATGTTGCACAGGACGTACAACGTACGTCCTTTTCTTGCACGAAGAAAACCAACAGATGTCTTCTCTCAACCGTTTTCTACTTCTTCGTGGTGAACGATAAACATTTGGGAGTGTTTGTTTTTACTGTACTCGGCATGAGACAAGTGAACCGAGTTCTCTTTCGATTCATTCGACCCTCTTCGACCAGCTAGATGAAAGCGGGCAGTTAGACCGGACATATGCCAGCTACCATACAAAATACTCGGTTTACGCCATCCCCTGCCTGTCCAAGTCTAGAACCCCTCACGTGGTGTCCAGATACAGGTACCATTGGTACACGAGGCCGAACACACATAAACCTCAACCCCTCTATGGAAATTTTTTGTCGAGTGACAACGGGAGCTCCGGGGAAGTCGGTACCGCTGTGTTGGTGGCAACCACTGTAGCGAAACAGGACAAAGGGAGACGTCAACAAAAGAGGGATTTCAAAAGAGGTCAAGAGGAAGACGGAGCTCTGGTACTTCAGACGTGGAAGTTGGGTTCAAACGAGAAAGAAACGTAGAACCGGAAAGGAGGAAGCACATCGAGCGGAAGTACAAAGTTCAACGTTTTTCCCTAAACAACGCCATACGACCGACGAACTTAATTACAATCTCTTTACACAACGTAACTCTGTTAGAAACTTGACAAAGAGGCATGCACCTGATTTTCTAGATCTAGATCAAATCGTAGACTCACCCAATTTCTTCAGCCGATGATCCTCCCTTATGATGGACTCCCTCTTCGGGTGGATTTGTATTCGTCTCCCCATTTTCGTTTTGCGTTCCGTTGCCTAGACCGGTGGAGACTCCTTTCTCCTATTCCTCATGACTAGACCTGTGTGACTTGTCTGATGCGTGCGAGACGTTTCTCGGGTCCCCCTGCAGAACCTGAAAAGGGAACCGTGCACGTGTTAGTCTCCAGGAAAAGTCTTCTGACGTGGGCTCTACTTCTCCGACGGAAAAATTACACCCGGGGGCACCGGGAAAGGGTTGCGGACCCATTGAGTTCCTAATTGGATTAGAAGGATTGCGGAGGAGATGAACGCCGAACCGGGACCGATGTACAAAGTCGAACTCGCTTCGCCGCCTTTTGACTTAAACAGACGCCCACCTTAAATTATTATTAATTAACGGCACACCTGTAAATAGATCAATTGGTAAATCGTGGAGGAGATGCTTTCGGAACGCGGAGTTAACCGTTTCGCGTCAATTGTCGCCGGTACGCACGACACTGACACCGAGCGTAAATTACTCCGAGCGTTTCGCCGAGCAGATGAAATCACTCAAAGCCTATTAACTTATTTTAACTAATAAATCAATAATAGATGAATCGAATCTACTGTGTCTAGTCACCCAGAACCCGTGCGCAGATAAATAGAGAGCTGATTTTCTGCTTTTGGGAACTTCGCTTGCCGTCTGGAATTCTCAATAATCTCATTTTATTTTTTTACTTACAAAATTTACTTGACGACATTCGCTGAAGTGAAAAACCTGTAGTTGGCACTACAACAACCGCTGATTACCCAAAAGGAACTTAGCAACGTCAGAATTAATTTTAAATAGCGCAACATAATAATATAAACTTTGTATCGTTTTTAATTCTCTTGTTGGTTACACCGTAATATTACTATTATTACTGTCTCATTACTACTACCAAGGCTAGAATTATTAATAAAAATAATAATAAGAATAAAATAATATTATTAACTACTTGAACATTAAATTAATTTAACGTTAAATAATGTGGGTAAATAATGTAACAAATCATATAAATTAATAATCGTACAAAAAAAACAAATGATTTTACATAAATAATATAATAAGTATAATATAATAATCAAATTAAACCTACTGTAATGATTATTATTATTGTTGTGATTATTATTGTTGTTATTATTATTATTATTATTATTATTATTATTATCATTATTCATAACTGTTTTTTTACAGTAGCAGCAGCAGCACCAGCAGGGAAATCCTTGTGGTTCGAGTGGTGAAGGAGTCTCACCTAAGAGAACCTTACAGTCGCAACTGTTCGTCTTGCTGTTGTCATTCTTGTCGATCGCGTATTTATTTATTTTTTATTGTTGCACCACAACAATTCCATCACCTTTGTGTCACCTTCACGAGATGTTGAGGAACCGCACTATGACTTTGAGCTGTCCCGTAAAGGTAATAAAGAAAACTACTCTCTCACCAGGCGTACATCCTTTCTTCTTTTGACTATTTTGTTAGTATCATCATCATCATCATCATCATCATCATCATCATCATCATCATCATTATTATTATTATTATTATTATTATTATTATTATTATTATTCACAAGTCGGAAATTTCATTTCCTTCTTTCCTAAGGCGAGTTGCGGCTTCGTGTTCACCCGGGGAGGTAGAAAACTATTTTTTAAACTATTTTATTATTATTCATGAGTAAAAGCTCTTCTACCAACTGTGTGCGGTTGTCGCGTGGCACTTTACAATGTTCAAATTCGTCTTCGGATAGTTCGCATCCCGTTCTTTTTCACTTGACTCCTCCTTCAGACTCCTCGTATGCATTTCTTTTCAGACACGCAAAAAAACATCGGAAAGAAAATCCCTTTCCGCATGTAATTGCTTTTCATGTTTTGGGAATTTCACGTTTTTCGGCGAACTTCGTGTGGCAATTCCCCGACTCTCCCGATCGAACGAATTGGACTCTCTCTCCTCGTCCGACTTTTCCCTTCCCACACACACACCTGTGACACCGTGTCGGACGATGTGCACAAGTTTGGTAACCTGCACGTGCTCGATTATACGTGATAAGTATGAATGTATATATATGTTTGAAATCTGTATGTGCAGGAGTTCATCTGGAAGGTCAACAACTCATTTAACTTCTTCAATCTCCCAGGTTTAATTCAATCTTCCTCGCCATTCAACTTTTGTAATGAATGTTTCTCATAACCCTGACGTTTGACTTGAACACGTTACTTTGTATATTTTTCATTACTTGTAATGATTATATATATTTATATATTTATATATACCACTACGCGTGAACAGTACAACTTCTGTGTCGTTCTCCGTCTCTCATCGTTGCGAACCCCCAACCCTACGAGACTACACTCCAATAATTTTGTAATGTTATTTTTGTAATTTCGCTCCGAGAGAAGCATATTAATTTTTATTTTATGGTTCTTTTGCATTTTCGAAATATTTCACGCGTTGCCGTTGGCATTTAAGTTTTTTTTCCGTCTGTCTGCTGCTGTTGCACACCACCGCCCCAGTCCAACCGCTGCCGCCCGAGCTATTTTAATTCCCCGGAAAAGAAACGACTCGCAACTACTGTGGCGTTCACTACACTCGACGGATATTACAAAAGTAGTTTTCTTCTGCCGCGGTATACACCCCCCAGAGCTGGTCCACACACACACACAAAAACATACAAAATGAACTCGTCTAGGAAACAATTAGATGTGTTCCGCCGAGCCCCCGTGTGCTGTTGATCTCGTCGAATGTAATTGTAGGGAACCTTTTTCTTGCTAATTACATAAGTATTACTTCGTTCCATGTCTTTTTAATTAAATTTTAATTAAATCAATACGTATTGAGCCGTTACAGAACAACTTGGAACGCGTGTTGTTGGTTAAATATTGAATGTTTATATATCTCCTTTTTGAATGTTTGATTTGTACAAAAAGTATCGGTGTTGTGTGGGAACATCAGTGGTACGTACACGTATCGGTAATATACGGACTTGTTTTTTTGTATGGAAGCATTATTTACAGAATTGCGCATGTAGTAATGTAAAGTAACAAGTGTAGTACACGAAGTAGAAGTATTGTACACGAGCAGCGGTGTATGACGGTATTTTTATTATTTTTATATATCAATGTCACTGTAGTTATTTATTTATTTATTTCATGTAATAAATTCTTGTTTGTCTTATACATATTTGCCTTATACATCCATACATGTCTTATACAAAAATAACTGGCACGGTTCAAGAGTTTCCAGTAGGTTTTACGTACTGTATACCTAGTAAATGTGTATTGGGGTGCACAGTACATGTCAAGTTCATCAAGGTACAACGTCTCAGTCAGGTCGGGATCACCTGTACAGGCGCTAATCGAGTAAGTTATTAACTTTATTAAATTTTAGGGATTCTTTACACTACTTGCCTCTGGTTCTGTCCTTGTTCGATGACTGTATAGCTATTTCAAGTATACCAGTTTTTTTATAAACATTAGTTTTGTCTCATGTAGGAGTTCCAGTATTTAATCCTACTACAGGTGTTGTACCAAATTTTATGTATTATGTAAAATAGTAACGTACAGAAGTGTCGGTGCTTGTGTTTGTGCTGGAACACCAGTGTTACGTAAAAGCAGTTGTATTTTTTTTTCTATAAAATATCTGTTCTACAAAGGAGCACTGGCCCTGTACAGAAGTACCAGCGATGCTGAACGGGTACTCACGCGTTCTACACAAGTATCGGTACCGTACATAACTATTAATTTCATATTGAAAAGCAACAGTATTGAAGAGGAATACTGAGATTGCGCAGGAGTGTCAATATTCCCTACGAGTGTCAGCTGTGTAAGAAATTCCTAGAAGGTAAGTCAGTAAGTGCAGTACGGAACAATAGAAAACTTCAAAGAAAACTTTGCATTAAGTCTAACGCCACTATTTTAATTATGTATTACCGAGAACGTTGATGTCAATAAATTTCATACATAGAAGTTAAGGAAATGAACACCGCCTTGAAGTGAACATCAACATCAAGCAGAGACGTGTACTTGTGTGTATTCATCGAATGAATGGCAGCAGTCAATGAATCCAAAGGTTGTCCCGAACTTGAACCTGTTTTTATTATTATTATTATTATTGTTCCACGTGGTGGTTCATTGTTTAAGGGAAGCATGTCCTCGACCCGAACTTAAACCCAATGAACCTTATTCGGTTCAATTTACAATTTAAGCATTCGAAAGAATTCAACGGACCGGAAGTTCGTCTCTCAAAATTCGATTCCGCTTAATACAAACAGGATCTAATGTTCTGTTATTGATTTTGCACATGTGCTCCTTAAATTTAGACAAACGAGACCGTCGCACGTGTATGACGTCTGACTCCCCGTCCCAAAACTGTACCTACAACCCAAAACCTCATGTAAGAACAATATTAACTTAACTTCCCTACTGTTGTTGAACTTCCCTGAAGACTGCTCGCCGAGTTTCTAACTAGTACACATCCTATCAACGTAATCCTTTCCCATTCTCAGGACATGCTATCCCTTGCCTGCCAGCAGTGTTTCCCTTAGAAACCATTCCCGGACCAAAATTCGGGATGATGTAATGTAATTGTGTACATATTAGTGCACCTCGTTAACAATAATAAACAAATTATTAATTTATTTTAATGTATTAAATCGCTTAGTAATTTTTTGAGCGGTAGATTAAATAGTACTTTTATGTACGTATATTATTGATTTTGTATATAATTTATTGCAACGCAGTATAGTTTCTTATACAAAATCGTATATACTTCGGGAGGTCACTACCTGACTGGTACCCAAAACTACAAGGATACGTCGGGTGTACGTCTGTTCGACGAGTTCGATCAGTCAAAACTCCCGATTTAATTAAACAATTAACACATTTATTAACGTGAGAGAGCACGTAAGTCGTTATTAAGGTGTCAGACAAACGGATTTTCTTAATTAAAACGTGGAGCAGAAACAAATTAACGAAACATCCAGGGGGTTTTTCTGTTCGTTTTGAATGGATTTTTGGCCTGCGCCACGAATTAACGGACCTCTAATTACTTCATCCTCCCAAAAATTAATTTTCTTACCATCTCGTCTTAATTTGATTCTTAACAAAGAGGTCGATCGGGACCGGGGAGTTTTTTTGCGGTTTTTGACAGTGACGACACCTGTCACTCACCTCCGAGCAACCCGATCCCGGCAGGATGGGAGCGGGTCGTCGAAACTCCTTACCCACCTGCGTCCTCCCGCCGCGAATCGTTTCAATTTATTAAAATTAATTACGCCCAGGTGACTGATGGTCGAGCTCCACTTGTAATGAAATCCTTCCGAAACGGGCCAATGTAAATCAATCCGGAGGAGCGTCAAAACCGCGAATGTGGCGGTGGTGACGACTCCTACCGGGTAGAAACCATGGGAGTAGGGACTTATGTATGTATTATTACGAAATTAAATAACTAACATTATTAATGAACGTGTAAATAGTACATGCTGTTCCTATAAATAAAATGTCCGTGTAATCACCCGATTAAGTACGTAAATTACAACTTACTAAATTTAATTAACTACTACATAAATGTATTATTGATGAATTTTTTATGCAAGTACATAGTAACATAAGTTTATATCTGTTATTGCTTACTAAGTGGTGTTGACTAAATCTGATAAATAATCATATTACTAACTGCAGTGTAGTAACTACTTTTTATCTATTTATTACATTTATTTACTTTACTACATTGCTACTGTACATACTCTATGCATACTACTATATTACTGTACTACATTTATTTTTTTAAACAATTATTCAACTACCTAACCGTATGTATACCATTGCTTAATGAAAATTGATGATGCAGGGCCGTGATTATCTGATCGATTGACCAAAGCACGGTGTAAATAATAATCAATGAAGAACACATTAATAAATGTATTGATAACTGAATTAATAAATAAAATACATCAGTGTTCGGTGAGTCCATGTCAGTGCGTACACACTTATACGGTTTAGTTGGTGATGGCAGGGAACAGTTTGTTAAGCTTCAAGTTAAACTTCACCCTAAACTATTTTAGTTGTTTGATTTTATTGTTTAGTTGACTGACGTCACAATTCGTTCGGCCAGTAATCCACGAATGTTAATGACGTCACACGACCACCAAACTCCGTTATCATCCACATCCGCGTTGCACATTCTTTTTCCCGTATATAATTCGGTGTTTGTGTTTCGTTCACTGTCATCCCTCGGTGAGGTGTCGCTCTCTCGCCGAGTGAGTCAGTTTTTGTCGAAAAAAAAAGAAAAAGGAGAAAGAGAAAGTCAAGGCAGTTTCGGAGGTCCCCAAACTGTCGCTCTGTCATTTTCCGATTCCTGTATGTAAATAGGATAAGATAGTAAATAGGATACGTATATTGGATTGCTTTATTACGAAAGGTTCCAACGAACCTTTCGCACGGGGTTCAATTCGTGACGATTTCCATCATGGCGGAATGCAAATTCACGGCGGGTTTGACCTGTCCTTTCGCCTTAAAATTTCCCACTTTTCAATTTTCTACTCTTCTTCCGTCGAACGGTGAAATTGGGTTTCACCCTGTAAACAAATCTCGGGACGAAAGGGAAAAGAAACGTAACGTAACGAAATTTAAAATGCCGAAAACAACTCTCCAAGTTTACTAATTTCGCGTGTTGTCGAACTTGCACTGCTAAAAAATGGCGAGCTTCTCGTGACGTCACGTCAATTCTCAGGGAAGAAGGAAACGTTGGTCTCCGGGAGAGAAACCTTCCATTGTAATTTCTCAGGGACTCACGGCCGTAGGCTGTGTCTTTTGAATATTATAAAACACGACGAGGGTTTTAAATATATTTTAAATATGTTAATTAACGTTTTTGAAATATCTGACTCTGTGCGGTCATTTTGTAATTTATACACCTGGTGGGATTTCATTCAACAGGAACATTTACAGGGTTTCTATTAATTGTGTAGGTCGTGCTGTTAGTATAAAGGTGGTATATTATTGACCAGGTTTTTTTTGTGAGGTAACATTGGGTTATTAGTATTGGATGTTACTGTCACATACGTACCGACTTTGGGACAACATAAACGCTTTAGATATGAATTTATGCCCAATATCCGGTGAGTAAGTGTCGTATGTTTGTTGATTACTTTCCAACCATATAGTATTAAATATAGTATTAAAGTACAGTATTAAATATATTAATAATCCCTCCTATTTTGAGGCGAAAACATAGAATCGTTTGAATTAATGATGTTACTTACGCTGGCTTGAGGGGAATTAAAATTTAATATATAGTTTAAAATTAAAGGTAATAAATGGATATCTATTTCAATGTATTATTATTAGTAGTAGTAGTAGTATTAGTAGTAGGAGTTAGTAGTAGGAGCAGCAGTATTGGTGGTGGTAGTAGTAGTTGTTGTAGTGGTAGTTGTTGTTGTTGTTGTTGTGGTAGTAGGAGTTGTTGTAGTGGTAGTTGTTGTTGTTGTTGTTATTTATTGTTAGTGTAGTAGTCGTAACAGTAATTATTGTAAATTATTAATTAACATACATAAACTTAAATTATTATTATTATTGTTGGTTTACCTCACCTCGGACTCAGAGTCAAAGTCCGTGTTCGTCAATTTCTAACCCAATAATTACAATACTTTAAATACATAAATGTAAAATGAAAATAAGTAAAATGTCAAAAACAATTAACATTTCATGGTAGTTAGTGACTTTTACAGGGCTTACAAGACTTCAAATAATCAACGCAACACGGCCTGGGAACCTGTAACCCGTTCATCTAAGAAACTTTACGGTTCGGTCATCAGGGTTTCCACTTTGTTTCGAGCAGTGGTTCTGTCGTGTGGTGGAAGTCAAACGTACACAAAACGAAATCGGAATAAGTGAAGTGATGGAAAACTGGACGGTTGAAACGCAACGGGAAAACATTTGAGAGACGTAAAGGCAGTGACAAATGCAGCGTTAACCGAAAAATGTAGTTGCACTTTGACCTCCTCCTCCTCCTCCTCCTCCTCCTCGCCCCCGGCCCAGAATACTTTCACGTCACCAAACTGTCGTCCTAACGTAACAAAAGAATAGTTTTTCCCCATTTCACTCCTAGCCTTTCTTATTTTTAGTTTTGACGAACGGTGTTGTTGCTGTTGTTTCTTTTCTTCATTCATTTCAAGTGCGTTTCCCCGAAACCGCAGTTCTTTTGTGTGTGCACCTCCTCCCCCCCCCGGAAAACCCCACAACACCTGATACCTGGATTTCATTCAAGCACAAAACGCCAACGCAAAGACCAACCCGAAAACTATTTACTGTTGGTTTTGCCGCAGCACAGTTTGTCTCCCCATAAACAGCGGGAATCTCTGTACTTTCCATGTTGTGATTTTCGCCGAATTGAACTGTCTAGACAACTCCTAGAAACGGGCTGGTAAGGGCAACCCTTCCGAGTACCTGAGGAGTAAAACACAAAGTTGCCTTCTCGAAACCTTCGACGTACCTTCCCTTCCGTTTAAGTGATCCTTAAGATGAAACTGCACATCTCAGAATCGTCCGGCCCATTCGTAAAGCTCACCCTTTTCCATTTACCTCGTCTAGTTCCGTTTCATTCCAACTCGTTTTCGGAGAGATTTCTTTCAATTCGACTTCTCGGTGTGAACTTGTCACGCGGGTAAGTGACAAACCGATAATCGTTGCGAAAATGTAGGAGAGTGACGGAAACCTTTCGACGTGGAAAAACATTTTCCTTCGTCGGAGGGAAAAGGAGTCAAACCGATTGAAGTCAAATAGCAACGCTCGCTAATTCGCTTTGTGTATATCTAAAAATTCACGGTATTAAGTCGGATGAAATTGGTACAGACACACGAACACGCACACGCACACGCACACGCATACACACAGAGTGTGTACACCTGACATTTTTAATTGAACAATAACTGTCAATAATAATGGTCGTAACCTACGCAGTCAATGGAATCGTATATAACAACACGAATCCCTCGGCTTACGTTCTCCAGTCGTCGAGAAAGACATTAGCGTCAATAGGAAGACCACTAATTTAGGTTTAGTGTCGAGAGCGTCGGGGGGGTGGGTATTTATGTACATAATTAGAATCACGATATTTACCGTATTTATTAAGTGTGTCTGGCACGATGAAGGTCTTCCTCTAATTTAAATTGATAGGCGAACGGAGAAAATTAATTCTTATTGAGTTATGTACGCCCACGGGTTGAGGAGACAAGAACAACCCCCTAAGAAGAAAGGGGCGAATTTTTAAGAGTTTTTAACGAACTTTCGATTGACTGACAACCCATCAGAAACTGGAACATTTGGTTTCACCCATACACCTTCTCCTCCCCTCTCGCCTATAAACTGTACGCGGGGGCGAATGTTTTAGGGGATGTTAACATGACGGAAAATTCATGTTCGGGTGTTCGGTAATATCATGTAACGCAGACTATTAAAAATTATAAGTTAATATTTTATTATTCTTTCTCTCTCTTTGTCTGTTTCTCTCTCTCTCTCTATCTACCTCAATCTCTCTCTCTCTCTCTCTATCTACCTCAATCTCTCTCTCTCTCTCTCTCTCTCTCTCTCTATCTACCTCAATCTCTCTCTCTCTCTCTCTCTGTATGGATATTAAGTTACAGTACAGACTCTGATTCGGGGAACATGGCTGATATTGTAAAATTCCCCCGGGCTCACTCGGATTTCCTAAAAAAAAAAGTCGGTCTCCCTTGGATTTTGTTGCTAAACACAGGAATGGTTTCATTTAAAATTTTTCATTTGTAGCAAAAAAGTTGTATAGAATTCTCAATTTATACGATGGACGTGAAAATAGAAAACAATACACGTACAAAACATACACGAAGTACGATATGCAGACGATTCATTGTACGGTGACCGTCATGACATTCAAACAGAATTGCGTTTATACAAGTATTGTGCAATATTATTTAGATTATATAAACGTATATTATAAGCGTGCAGCAGAGTATATCGATAGATACACATGTATCCCATTCGTAATATATAAATAATAAACTTGTTTTAAACGGAGCTCTTACGTAGAACCGTGTAAATTACGCAGAATTTATTATTTCTGAAAAACAACACACTACAAAAACTGTTGTAAGTCGTCAAGCGCACCAATATTATTATACGGAACGGCAAATAAAATTTCGTAGCTATACAGCTGAACAAAATTATGTTTTATAAACTCTACGAAATTTAATTTGTTTAAAAATACTCAAAATTGTATCGTGTTGAATTAACATGAATGGCAGTTTTACGCGGAATTTTATTTACTTACATAAAACAAATTTTGGTTAAATAACGCAAAAATTAAAATTTAATTTTTCGCTTATATTATGTAGTGTTTTACTTATATTATTTTTTTAATTAATTTTTTTTTATAATGAAAAAGGAAAACAAACTTGAGCTCCCGAACTTTTCATCTTTCCTACCAACTTACCGGTTTCGCTTACTATTTATACGTAACAACATCCGATTGTAGTGAAAAAATGATTTATTACCTTGATCCGGGATGGTTCCTTTGATTCACTTCGAAAATTTATTTCGTGAGCAACGCCGAATCCGAACTTAATCCAAGTGATGCTCAGGTGCTCAGGTGCTCACTCAACACTCAACCAGAGCGCAAAAAAAAATAAAAAAAAAAACAGGTTCTTGACGATTGGAGAAAAATTTTCCTGCCGTGCGATAGAAAAATCCGTTCGGATCACACAAACACGCGCACTTCCTACATCGGAACGAAACGCGGAGATCTGAACCGAGCGAAGATCACAAAAGGACTGATACGAGCACAGAGAGAGAGAGAGAGAGAGCGTCTTTCGATCTTCTCTGCCCTTTCTCTAACCCGCAAGAGAAGACTCATCCGATCCGATTTGTTTTCACTATTATCACCCGCCTAGACGATTTATCTATTCAACTAGCCTTTTATCTTGACTGTGAACTTGCCTGAATAAAATAATGTAGTCTGGTGAATCCTAGACTTTTGCAAACCGGTCAACCGAGGGATCGAAAAACCGCAGGGGGAAGTTACCAAATCGCCCCGTTTTCCCGTTAACTTGTTAAATTAATAAATAATTATTTAACGAATTTATAAAATTAATAATCGAATTGCGCAGAGTTAAAAGATTATTAATAAATTTCTTCTTAAGGGGTTGGGCGGAAATATAGGAAAATTAAACTATCCGTGGATAAATACTTTTCAGGCTGTTATTATTTTATTATTATTATTATTATTATTATTATTTTTATTATTATTATTATTATTATTATTATTTTATTATTATTATTATTATTATTATTATTATTATTATTATTATTATTATTATTATTATTATTATTATATTACTACTATTTTATTTTTATTTTTTTTTATTTTTATTTTTATTATTGTGGTTTTTTAATTGTCAATAAAAGTACGTAGGTTTAGACAAGCGCAAGTTTCCACACCCTACAAAATGAACCAAATAAATTTTATTTCGTGTACTTTTTTAAAGTTATAATTAATTGAGATTTATCTCGAATCGAACGGAAAATGTAGTCACGTTACATAAATAAATAATTATTGTAGTGGGTTTGAAATTTCTTGTAGGTGACTACCATTAGTAGCATTCGTTATGTTATGTGTCAATGGCGTGTGTCCCGCTGGAATTTGTTCGTCTCGTATCACAAGAATCATCACAAATATATATAATTCAAAAAAAATATTATTATTTAATAAAATTATTAAGCAAAACAAAAATGGGCATCAATGGATGTTGCTGCGGATGAAACAAATTTTTATTAATTCCTCTACCCGTCTTACTCTTTTTTTTTCTTCCTCCATAAATTTATTTATTTATGCTTTTCCTTATTTACTTTATATTTTTTTTTAATTTTCGCCGAATTGAACTGTCTAGACAACTCCTGGAAACCGACCGTTGGATTTTGTTGTATTTTTATGGATGCGTACTTTTCGTTTATTGTACTTTAATTTATTTTTATTTGGGATGTTCGTAACAAACTATACTATTTAATGTCCCGGGAGAGATTGTGCAACATGTATACACGTCAATAAAAAAATATTATGTAAGAGTAATGTTGAATATAATTTAAAGGTTTGAACAACTCCCATGTTTATTTTGAGGTCAGTGTTGGGGTACTGGAGTTACGTCAAGTGTATATGTATGTTATGTACTACTTGCAAGTTCTTATGGATTATTGATGCTACGTTTAAATGGATTAATGGAACGTCCCCGTCAGGTTACAGGTAACATCTTCTCCGTCCGTTCGTTGATGAGTCACCCGTCCTTGCTATTTATTAAATAGCAAATAGTTCACTTGTTCTAGTCGCATCTCAACTAAGTGAAGGCATTTACGATTTACGATTCTCGGAACGGATCCCACTCAGACTCGTCTATTTTAAATAATTTCCACCAGCCGGACTTTACTATTTGTTTAAGAATTCTTCCGCCCTTCGAATCGACCCACCCCCTGCTACGGTTGATTATTAAAACATGTCCACACCCCGAACGGAGTTCCTCTTCCATGAGCTTTACGCGAGTTATGTACGGGAGCGTAGCGTACCAAGTTAATTAAGTAAACGAACGTGGTTACGTATTTGTAATAATATTTTACGGTTCGGCTTCATTTCAAATTATGCTTGTTAGCCCTCGGCGATCTTTAGACGTTTTCAGACTCGTCATTTAATAAGAGACGGGTTTATTTAAGTGCATTCTTTTTACCCTAATGATACCCTGACTTTCCCACACTGTGCCGGGACAACAAGTTAGCGTTTTTGGTTACGGACAATAAAGAAAAATGACAACCACAAGAGAATAATACTGCAGAAATAAATGTACCCTTACTAGAAGAATGATAATGAAAGACTGTAATAAAAGATAGATAACATACAAGATAGCTAGCAAAAGCAAAAATACAGTGATAGAAAAAGTAATAAATTAAAAAGGGTACAAAAACTACATAAAAATACAATTATACAAATTTTATTAATAAAATTAATTATTAATAAAAATGTATTAATAGTAGAGGAAGAAGAATGGTAATAAATTTTCTTGTGTCCGGTACAACACCCGTTGATTTGGGTAAATACATACATACACACATACATAACTAGATTTCGACAATTTAGGTTAAGCAGTAAGTAAGCAATATATGGTGCAAAATGGTGATATTATTTTTTAATTTTAAATAATCTTATTTGTTATTTGACAAGTCGAACTTGGATCACCACGAATGGTTTCTAATAAGTCCGATAAGTCTTAGTCTAACTTATTATTATCTTCTGTACACGGTACTTTATGTATGCATGTCTGCATGTATGTACGTTACTTTTGTTTTGCCTTTTGTAATTTATCGGTTATTTATTGGATATTTTATGTAATTTATTTGGTTAGTTTCTCATTTTAGCCGTTCCTGCCACCATCTCTTCGCAGAGTAAAATGGTTATTAAGTTGTGTTTTATACAGAATATGCCAAGTGCAAACTTCTTCTACTGTTTAAATAAATCGGCCGTTTTTCTATTAGTTCGCGTACCTTCCCTTCCTCGTGATATGTTTCCAGACTTATAGAATGAGCTCACCAACTCGTCTGTTAAATAGTATTACGGTTAAAGAGATTGGGTGTCGACGTAAAGCCCAGGCCAATTTTCGACGTCAACATAATTTAAATAACCAACGAGTTTGCACAACAGCGCATTTTCGTAACCGACGAGAAAAAAAAATTATGAAAACACTCGACAGCGTTCCGTTCGACGATTGTGGTAGAAATAATTGGAAACCTCACTTTGTGACATATGAGAAAAAAGAAGTTGACGCGATGCTGTCGACCATCTTGCCTTTCTTCTATTAACATGCACAATATTACTGTATACAGTTTTCATCTACATAACAATCATAATGCTCTTCCGCAAAGAAGATGACGTGATTAGGAAGTGATTCGATGACGTCGCCGTGATGAAAAGGTCTAGGATGACGATGATAAAACGAGGGAGGGAATAGACGAATAGCCTGACAAACAGACAGACAGACTGACAAATAAGTTCGTGGGTTTCACACACACACACACAAACACACGAAAAAAAATAGAACGATGACTATTTAATCGACTAGGCAAAACAACCCCATAGAAAAAAAGCATTCATCGACTGGGCGTCTATCATATCTACATGTTTTTATCAACTACATTCATAAAATGACCTTATGTACTTTGTTTAAATAATGCTCTGGCGTAAATTACTCACAGTGTGGGTACTTGGACAAAATCAACTCCGAATTTGGATGTTAAACGAAACGTCGGGCGTAACCGTACACTTACATTGGTGATTATACACTTCGTCAAAATGAGACAAAATTGACCGTGACTGACCGACTTGAAAACGACAACATCGACACATACCAGGTGCGACAGTACTTTAATAAAACTACACATAACGCGGGCTTTTATTGATATTATTGATTGAGGTCTTCGAACTTCCTATAGGAAATTCTTATATTGTCCAATGTCCGCATGTTCTTCAGGCAGATGTTTATCACGTTCGGATAAGAACAGTTTCCCGGAAGGGATTAACAACTAGTTCGATTCCTCTGTAAATGTTAAATTTTAATTCTGAGACCCAACAACAACAACAACAACAACAACTTATGTACAAAGGGCCATTCATCCGAAATTTTTTTCCGTGGTCTTCGGTCTACGAAAAACCGAAGATAATTTTTTGACACCATTGAATGGGCCAATACAACGAATAAATCACGGAATGATTAATGGTTTCCTGCAAATTTAATCGATGCCGAGTAGTTGGGCTCGTAATGGAAAAGTACGTCCCGATGAAATAACTCAAGGGAACCGATTCAGTTCTGGTAAATGGCGGATGAAAAACGGGTCCTCCTCGTCATGAAAGAATCCTTCACCCGGATTGTCACGGTCCGTGTCGAGGCGTCATCTCACCATACAAATCAGGACGAGTGAGACGACAAGTTGGAATCCTAACCGACACGGGACAAGGGGATTTTCAACCGTGACAGCACCATCGACTATTAACTCGAAGGATGTCCCAAACTTCACACTCTATTAATAACATATATCAAAAACGTTCTAAGCATAATCGTAATAAAAAAAACATTATAAAGCTTAATTGCGTAAATTGCATAAATAAAGTAACTATATATATATATATTATGTTTATGTACCTTTAAGTAAATATTTATTATACTACTGTTTTCGGTTTATAGTTTATATTACATATGAATTTATGTAAATATATTCCCTATATTAAGCTTTTGACCAGCTGGAATCTCCAATTGTAATAAGCATTAGTACAAATATAAATGCTTGAAAATTATATATATATTTTAGCTATCTAATTTAATATATTTTTATATACTTTTTTAAATGCTTCAACATTTTCTATGTTAAAAAAATGTTAAAACGTTTTTTCTATATTATAAATTATTTTATTTTAATCAATTATTTGAATATTTCTGTTTACTTTCTGTCACACTACATATAATTATTTATCTACATTGTACGTATTGTATTATATAAACATATTACTTCTGTTGATTATAAACAACTACACATGTTTGTTAAATATTTACCAGCTTTTTATGTCAAGGGTTATTTTATTATATTTTTTAATTGTTTCTCCTTTTTTTTCTTTCTGTGTTTTATGCAATGGTACAACGCGTACATTCCACACTACAACCTATACAAACGCACTACGAAGGACTCTTCCTTCGAAACCCGACTTCTCGGCTGTCAGAAAAAAATTTGGCAAAGCTTCCTAATCCCCCCCCTCTCCTTATCCCCTCATCCCCCCGGGAAAATCCAGAAGGTTAAAGTTTGACGTAAAAATTTCCAATCGAGCACTTAAAAGACTTCCCTCAAACTCGAAGTCAAGTATTAATATTGACTTATATAAATTGAAATTGTTCCTCCCTGAAACCCGGCAGGTACCCTTCTCAGAAGCGCATACGGTCGTCGTAATAATAATTTTACACATTATTAAATTTCTTTTCATGTTTATCGACGGCCGCATAATAAGTTTAATGTCGTAATTTGTTGAGCAGGAGGAAGTAATTCCCTTAAATAGGACGTGAATGAAATTTGGTCGTGTCGAAACAATGCCAAGAGTCTTCGGAGACCTGCGTACGGGTTATAATCCGAGGCCTGACAATTAACGAAAGACTTAAAATAAATTTCGTATTTTAAGTTCGCAAATGCAAGATGGCCTGGTAACATGCTTTATCCTTAAAAAAAATACATGCGACTTGTTTTGAGGACACACAATGATAAATTGAGTGAAAGGGAAAAAGCATAATTGTTCCTTTAAATATACCGAAGCACCCGTTACGTGTAAAAATAACTGAAAACGTGATCCGAATGAAAGTTGAATTTTAAATATATATATTTAACATGAATAAGCAACTGAGGAATTATTAATATGTATTTAATTCGCTAATAAATAATAATCGGATTCTTTCGGATCTGATCAGTGTTCGACAACGTAACCAATGCCGTTTCCCTATTTTTAATCGTTTCTTTAGTTTATCCTCTTTAATTCTAACCGAACTTGTTTCCTGCATTAATTTCAAGAATGGTTTGGTTCCAAAAAAAAATTTCCAATCATCCTGACTGAGAAAAGGAGTACGGAAATCTGACAAAAATGACACGCTTCGGTCTCGACTTACACAACTTATTTATATTAAACTGTCTACAGTTTAGTTACTTATAAGGCGATCCTTAGTATAAAAGTAAAAAATTTACAATTCATTAGGGACGTTCAACCACGTTCAAACTTTATTAAAATAATAAAATGCGTTGCACAAAAAAATAAAATACGCACGCGTTCCCAAACAAACCGAAATCACTCCCATTAAAAACAAAAATTATTTTGTACTCTCTCACAGTCTCGTTAAACGAAAACATTATATTAATATTAAGAAGGACTCGATTGGCAAGTTGTTTTCTCTTCTCTTTAAGTAAACCGAGACGCGGTCTAGTCAGTGTTTAAAACAAATGTCACGCCGATAAAAAAACAATTATACACAAATTAATTTTCCCTTCAGCACTACCCATTCCAGGACTAGAGTTAATCCGAGAAACACAACATTACCCCCACCCCATGCAACCAACATGCATTTCAAATCGATTCATTGATATTCGATCAATCGGAAGTGATCCACGACCCTAGGCTAGGCAGGAAGCGTCGTTCAAAATCGATGACAGGAGATTGAGATCTTTCAGGGAATGAGTAACCTCCGACTCGTCCCACTGCAGAAGGACTTTGGCGAGCGTTCCGTGTCCTTTACCCAACTGGATGATTCCGGTCACTTCGACTTGCCTGCAGAGAAATATGAAACCGGACTTGTCGACGGATGTCAGTCCTCGCTTCGAACACACTTTCGAGTAGACTTGGTGAAGCTGAAAAGAAAAACCTTCGTTGTAATTTTTACGATTACATCGGTGAAAATACCACGGGTTTTGAGAAACAGAGAAACGGAAACGCCGTCAAAAAAAGCTTCTGTTGGAAAAGACGAAAGAAAGAACGGAAAGAGGAGTAACAAAGCTGTGTAAACAAGCAGAGTGGCTTTTTGAATTCTTCTCTCGACTCCGTATACATCTTCCTGTAATTAAGCTCGGGTATTATGAATTAATATAATCAAACAACGAGCAGGACACCTGCTTTCCACTTAAAATTTCTCTGTTTACAAGAACTCGAGTTCAACTTTAGAGTTATACACAAAGAGAAAGAATACATTTACAATCTATTCGACATTCAAACGCTGTCGTCATTCCATCTCCACTTCTTCGTATCGAAGAAACTAATTCTGAAATTATTTACTCACTTTTCCCACGGTAATATCTCTTTTCTTGCCCCTTTTTATCATGAGCAGTAACGAACATATGAGTAGTTTTTGATGCAACGGAAACGAGGACTCTTCGTTCGGTTTGAAATTTTTAGAGGCTCCGAAAACGGTTCTCACCACCGTGAGCACATCTTTTGAATTGACTGCATCAAACTGTTGTTTTCTCGGTGATCTTCTGAGTACATTTTCGGAATTGTCCTTCAGTCTTTCGGGCTCTTCATCGAACTGTAATTTGGCACTGATTTTTTCAACTTGAGTCACAAAATTTCGACCGTTGGTCTCTTCATCGAAAGTTCCCCTGCTCAACTTCCTGGGTGATTTTCGAAGAATTCTGTTTTCTGTCGGATTATTCGAATCGTTCAGTTCTATCTCGCTGAGACAAACTCTGTGTGACTGATTACTCTTCATTAATTTTTGGGGTGAGGCTCCCACTGATGTGACACTACTCTTCACCGGTGATGTCTCTGAAAAGTTTAATTTTCTCTTTGGTGGACTCCTCGTCCTATCTAATATTTCATTTACGAATAGTTCTAGTTTTTTTGGAGTCCTTGCACTGGGACTCCTAATATCTAACTTTGATGTTGTTATCAAACTAATTTCATTCTTTTTCTCTCTACACTGGAGTGGATCTGAAACAATAATATGTCCATTATTGTTTATTTTCCTTTCGAATGGCACATTGGTTGAAACTGAATTAAATTATCTGAGTCTGTGTTTACTTTGGTTTTGTTCAGCTATTTCTATTACTCTCCTACCCAAATCGAGAGCTCTTCTGACATCACCTGAAGTTCCAGCAACTTTAGCTGCTATCAACTCGATTGCACCTGGAGCAAAAATTTTGTCTGCACCAACCTAAAAACGTGGAAGTCCTAAGTTTAGTTATAACGAAAGTAACAGTGAAAATATTACATTTTTTTCTATAATTGTTTTTGACGAGTTAGCTGGTTAGTTTCAACAATATATTCTCTAATTAATTCTTTAAATTCTTATTTGCGATATTAGTGTTACAGATCAAATGTGACATAAAATTTCATACAAACATTATTTCAATATGTTATTTTAAAAAATTCCCTGATACAGTAACATTCTATAACTTTAAATGGGTGACACTTCCACAAGATCATAAAAACATCATTGGGCATGTCAAGTCATTACAACATTTAAATTTTTAATTGTTAACTCTGGTCATCGTCTCTTTTCCTGTCATTAACACTTTTTGCAACTCTGCAAAATTCTTTTGTCTGGTCATTCACCCCTGCTTTTCAATAAAGATTTTATTTAAGCTAATGTCTTGACTCCACAATTGAATCAAAATTAATAAATTGAATAGATTCACTTA
Source organism: Polyplax serrata (assembly GCA_037055365.1). NCBI lineage: Eukaryota > Metazoa > Arthropoda > Insecta > Psocodea > Polyplacidae > Polyplax > Polyplax serrata. Next base: position 7,085,381 of record JAWJWE010000038.1, on the reverse strand, counting down.
CATCCATTAGTCTTTTCTTCAAAATCTCTGTGATTTCATCTTTTGAATAAGGAACAAAATGTAACAGTCTAGGTTTGAGTTCAACCTTTCCACATAGTCTGGGTAAATTCCTGTCTGTTAAATCCATTGCATTCGCAATTCCAATTAGAACAAATTTTGAATTCTGCCATGAAGGCCACTCAAATATTTTATATAAAACTGATTGTGATTTACTTTCAAGCTGATCAATTTCATCTAAAATCATAAGGCTAAAAAAAAAACAAATCAATTTTATTTAAATTCATAAACTAGTTTATAAAATTCAATAAAAATCAAATAGATAAAGAGTAATAAATGATTAGTAAACGGGATGAAATATTATGTATTGTGGGTTGAATATTTTTATATGAACCCAAAAGAACAGAAACACCTGTTGAATGTGAATAAACATATGGGTCACAGGTTTAAATTTGAAATACTAGTAGATTCACTTACATCATCTTGTGTTTCTTTAATAAATACTTTTCAATTAAACTCATTGCTTCTTTTTCATTCTTCCCATAACTTTTTAATTTCAGTTCCTCGCAAATTCGTTTGAAAACAGCTTTGGAGGAATTGAACGCCGTGCAGTTGATCTTGACAATATGAAAATGCTTATTCATCTGCGGGTGAAATCATAAATCCGTGTTGTAAAAATTCCATCTGTTCAGTGCAATAATTAAATTTTACAATTCTAATAAAGAAAACATACCTCATTTTTTTCTATCACATAATTGATACAGGCTGTCTTTCCCGTTCCTGGTAATCCAGAGACGTAAATGCTCCCGGATTTCTGGGCATCCAGGTGATCTCTCAGAAAACATGTTACTTCTTCTATTTCTTTCTCTCTTCCCACTATCACATCGCAAGAATGCAAAGCTTGCCTGGCGCTGGAACTGACCGATTTCACAGCTGCTGGAACCTTAGAGAGCGGAGTCTTTTTCTCTGATTCTCTGTTCTCACAAGCGGTTTTATTCGGTCTCCGATCAGCCACAATCTTCCGTTTAGGAAAATCAATGATACCTTGCCTCGTCGCGTACGGCATTTCACTTACTTAAAATTAAAAATTAAAAAGGTCCATACAAATAAAAACACCGTACCGTAAAGTATGCGAATTCTAAAGGCACAGACGTCGAGGTCTTGGCGCGACTTTTACAGTGCTGCCAACATGAGCGAAGTAACGGAGCATTGCCTTTCTCTCCTATTTTTCCCCGACTCCTGTTGAGTAATATTGGAGTGAGAATACTTAACGATCGAAATATATATCTTTGCATAGATGTTTATACCGATGTATACTTGTGTATGTCAACTACCAAGGCGAAGAAACTCTAGCGGTTTCCTAAAAAAAATAAATATAAAAATACAATAAAAATTTAGTCAGTAACGGTTTATAATTTGACAATATAAGAATTTATACTGTACATCTGACAGAGGAAAGAACTCTTTACATCTCAGATGTTAAGTAATTTAAATCGATATGAAAATTATGATTTATTCTTGACTAGTACACGCACCAAATGAAAAATGTAAATTATTTAATTTGTAACTTATTGAATCGAAAGGAAATGGCCATTCAGGTTGTTTCACGTCCATGTAACAGTGTACGTCGATTTTCTCTAATGTTAATAAATTATTATGTCTATTTCCTTTTATTAAAATATCTTAATATATATATAATATTTTACTTTCCATATACATAAAAACTGTATACTACATTTATATAAGATTCTTATACACAATTAGTCTCACAAGTTATATCCTCCAGTTTTAGAAAAGTCTTTATAGCGGAAGGCAAAACCAACGCGGAAACTTTCTCGTATATTTTTGACTTGAACTGAGTTCGGACGGCTATTCGGCACAAATCACACAATTTCATTGGATTTATTTTCAGTTCGGACATCCACCTTTCCAAGGGAGTCGTTGGTTCGTTGGAGAGTTGAATGTCCCGAAATCGGTAACCGGCAAATATAAATAATTCCGAGAGAAAACGGTTTCCCAGAAGCAACAATTGGGTGAATAAATTAAGGTGATGAATGTGGGGATGATTTACGTCGGCTCCGTGTCGTATCAATGTGGCTGCAGCCTCGTCAAACCGCTTGTACAGGGCGAGACACAGCGACGTGTAGCCGGCGTCCGATTCTACTTCGAGATCAACATTGAATTCTTCCAGAATGGAAAACATCTGGTTAAATTTGTGGCATCCACCCGACATGTTGCGTATGACTTCATGGAGTGGTGTGTTGCCCGTGACGTAGCTTGTCGAATTAATGGAAGCGCCTACGATCAAACAAAAAAACATTCAAGTCACGAGCCAGTTGTGTCGACAAGAACAAAGAACTAGAAGGGACAATGAACCTGAATTCCATGCAGAAGGAAACATAGTTGGAAAAAATTTACTATTCATCAAACTATTGAAGGATGTTTTTCATGTTGGAATTTACCTACTACATACTAAACATACCATTCATTAGCAACAATCTAGCAATATCAGTCTGATGAGTTTTTGCAGCTACTATAAGAGGAGTATCTCCATTCTCATCTCTTAAGTTTATTATGGACCCAGCCGATATGAGTAGAGAGACCATTTCTTTATGCCTGTGCAAAACCGCGTAGTGAAGTAAGTGATGTGACTGCGTGATTTTTGCACCAGCATCGAGAAGCATTTTCACAACCGTTGTGTTCTTTTGCCAGACAGCCTCATACAATGGCGTGTAACCTGCAAAATTATTGAATGACCCGTTACAAATTTATTCCGGCATAAAACTGAAGTGCAAACAAAAACGTGGCTCACCATGAATTTCTTCTAAATTAACTTTGGCTCCTTGTTGCAATAAATATTTGACAACATCTTCATGAGATCTTGATACAGCCATAAACAGAGGGGTTCTATCTGATGAGTCCAATGTGTTAATATGGGCTCCAGCTTGAATCAACAATTTCACATTGTTCAAGAGTCCTCTAGAAGCTGAAACATGTAATGGTGAAATTCTGTCTATTGTTTTGTGATGCACATTTGCCCCTGCAGCTATGAGTAATTTAACAACTTCTGGTGTATCTCTGGCAGCAGCCATATGCAATGGTGTTAGGTTGTCTGCATCTCCTACATTGACTTTGCAACCTGAAATCAAATAAAAAATGTTTTGAATTGGTCAAATGTTTATAATTCAACACAGTTTAGCGAATAAGTAGTGTTCAATAAATTACAACTCAAGTTGGAAAGTGTTTTAAAAGCAAAGGTATTTGACTAGGGGTCTCAAGTAACAGAAATATCAAATCTGAAATAATAAATAATAAAATAAGAGAAAGTGTAATTTTTTACAGTGCAGCGATTAATTTAAGAGGGACTTCTAAAACAAATTGTAAGACTTATAAGCTAATTTTTTATTACTAATGAATTCCTTTCAAAGTGTGCCAGAATTTCTCCCAAAGACACCAACCATAAAGTAATGTAATTTTAATAATTTAATGACACACAAATGAGCATTACATACATTGTCATTATTTCATTTGGAGAATTTTATAAAAATTGATGCCTCAGTTTGTGATTCATGCATGGAGGGAAAGACCTCATTACCTGCATTAATGAGCAGCTTAACAGCATCAATATGACCCTCTATTGTAGCATAATGTAATGCCCTACATCCAAATTGATCCTCTATATCAATATCACTTGATGATGGCTTTTTATCTAAAAAAGAACTAGTTTGCAATAGAGCTTCAGTGTACCAATAATACCATGCATCATCATCCTCTATTGGGACAGTACTGGTTTTGCCTGGTATTTCCATGTCCCATTTATCCCATTCCAATTTATCCATTCCATCTGGTGTTAATTCACCATCCTCATGTAAGACCTCAACACTATTGTATTTTGATTCAAATCTTGGATCCCTTCGCACAAAGGGATCATTGAATGTTGCTAAATCATATGCTGTTTTCCTTAATGTTGACACCATAACTTCACCTCCATCATCTCTAAGTTTTGAATGGGACTTATCTCTGTCACTACACACTTCATAGTTATTTCCCTGATCATCTTTGTTCAACTTTATGTTGCCCTGATCAATTGAACAGTCTAATGAACCCTGTTCATTGTGAGTACAAACAAAATATCCTAAATTTGGCTGGCTAATGTTCCCCAAATTAGCCTTTGCCATAGAATTGTTAAGGCCCTGCTTCAGGTCAGATGAACTTTTCAGTTTATTTTTTTTCTTGTTTTTACTACGATCAAGAAACAATTGGAGGATTTCGACATTTCCCAATTCGGCAGCCGCACCAAATGGTGTTCTTCCGTTCGAACATATGATATTCATATTTGCTCCTGAAAAATATTCGTCATTCAGAATTGTCATGAAGTCGTGAGTCACATGCATCACATGCGTAACACTACCGCTCTCAACAGGGTAATACTAACAATACCTCGGGTTGTTAGGTCAGAGAAAAAAGTACGAGGACCCAGCATGCACGGGCAGAAATAAAAATCAAAACGAACGAGGCAAATAAATCATTAAAATTACCCTGATCTAAATAATATTTGACGTCGTCGACGTCTTCGCGGAAGCAGGCAAGAAAGAGTCCTTTTTCCAAAGAACCCATTTACTCGGTTTAACACTAGCGCATCGAGCGTGAAGATTATCCGAATCTCATGGTTTTCCCATTTCAAATGTAAAATAACACATCGATGGGATTTATGTAAACCGCCATCTTCTTTAAATTTGACAGATAAATTGCCAACATCGAAAATTGAAAAACGATAACATTCCGGCAGCAATATTCACAGCGTTCGACCTGCTGCCCTCGGCGAAAACCCGTCGAAGCTCAGACGTTGTGAACTCAACGCTTTATCACCCATTGTAATCATATTAAAGACCCATGAAATAATGTAAGAATGAAAAGATGAATTATTTTCTCTAAAACCAACGTCAGACAATTAAAAAAAAACAACTTTAAGAAAACCGTGGTGAACTACTGAAAATACCCACCACGAGTATCCGATTCTGGTTCCGCGTCAAACAATTTCTATTTATATCCGAATGTGGACAACAACAGTCTCGTATCCCCCACCACGTACGTGCGACCGATACTTTGAGTTCATTTCAAATAGATTTAACCAGTTGCCAGCGATGTTCCGAGAGAGTCATGTCGTTTTCAGCTCTCTTAATCTCCGGCAATAGAGGATAGCGCGAAGTTTTATTTTATTTTTTATTCTAATAAGTGACGACCCGTGTCAGTTTCGAAAGTGGTGAACGCGCTTGGCCAACATCAAACCCCGGAAAAAATGTATTTAGACGAGAACGGGAAAATCTCGAGTGCGACATCGTCTATAATGGATTCGCCCACTTTGGCCAGGGTTGAAAGAGCCATGCAACGACAAGAGGGAAAAAACATATTTCGCTGTCAGGTACATATAAAAAAACTAAACCGTATCGTATATTTTTCCACTTTTGACCTTTCGAAAAGCTCGCGTGAAAACTCGGCGAAAAACTATCAGAGAAAGAGTAAAGGAATAGTTTTTAGTCGAAATCGATACTGTCTGTTATGGATGGAACGATTGCCAACACGGAAACGATATGAAAAAGTTTAAAAATTACGCGTTCGCACATGAAGAGCCAGGTGAGAGGTGAATTGCCGTTGTTCGATTGAATTACAACGGCAAAAGGAAGGATATCCCGCGTATTGTTCGATTGATTCATCGATTTCGATTCTCATAAAAAGGTTCAGAAGAGCTATTATTAATGAGATATTATTAAAGCTATGTACATAAGAGATAAAAAAGACCGAGAAAGTTTTGGCGGTAATTTGACCTCTCCTAAATTTGAACTTTTGTTAATTCGATTAAATGCAGAAAAATGGAGAACCAAGAGAACGCCATTTAATTACATTTGGAATGATTTTAGGATGACATTTGGAAATTGTTTGTCAAATCCGGGACGACAAACCGTTGATGGGTTTCCATTTGGTAGGACGTGAGTAATGTCAGGACGATCCAGGTGTCGAGTACCTGGCGCATTTCTCCCAAACGGAAGGTTACGTCTCCTAATTATGTAATTTGTTGTTTAATCAGCAATAAAACGGAGATATCGTTCAGGTACGAGGTGGACGAGGAAATGACAACTGAATTTTCGTGTCAAACTGTTTTAAATGTCACTCGACGTTCGGCCCCCGGGGGGGGTTGAGGTCCATCATCGAACCTTAAAATCTGCCCACGACATCAACGAAGTTTGAACTTGAAACGAATTCCAGAATTGATTGCTTAACGAGTAGCAATTTTTTTTAAAAGGCTCAACCATGAGTAATTAGGCGATAATGAGACAGGTAATCTTCGTTTTATTACTTAACGCGAAGCTACTTGTCATGCCTGAATTGACATCGGTGACCGTACCAACGGGGACAGTCTCCTCTGAACTGATGCGTCACTTTAAAGATCTCACTCCACTTGTACCGTCGCCTTAAAATCTATTTAAAGATCGATAAGACATGAATGGATCGACCAGGGGTGACTCCATGTTTCTGGGTACTTGTGTGAGTACACAAATCATTTGCATTTGTGTCAGGAGTCAACACTTACGTAATTGTCCTTTTTGCTTAAAATACCTCTTGTGTGACTCAGTAATTACGACGTGCTAGAGGCATCTCCTACTTCTCTCCCCGCCCTTGGATAACTTCTGCTTGAGCATCAACGCATTTTGATCTGTCAATGCCGTTGCAACCTTCGGGTTCAATTACTCACACTTTGGAAAATCCTTGATCCTCGGGCACAACGAAACGGAACAATTGAATGAGGCAATTTGTCTTGTGGTACCGAATAAGGAGGTGTCGGTCCCTCTCCTACCTCCTGGCATTGCTCACCTGTTCACCTTCCCGCAGGTGACGGTGCACAGGGAGTTTTCCACAGAAAAAATGTGTGTCACAGAAGGCTCTGCGTGTCGTCTGAGTCTACCTAGAATTACGAAAGAATCACATCTGAGCAGAAACGCTGATAAAATTCGTAATTACCCGACATATAGAGATATCGAGAGAGCGGGCGTGTGGGTGATCGTTTCCTTAGGATGATCTTCACTCACGGGAGTGTGGGAGATCCCCCCCGAGACAAGAGCCCCCGGATGAAAACAAAAGGAGTCGGTACGCACCCGAGCACCTGGGAATGTCCCCGATTTTCCAACTGGATCGCGACCTATTTGTTTGTCGATGTTTGCTTTTTTTCGCGATCTGCGGTGACTCAAGCACAGAGCACTTCGAGATCCCACAGTGTATTTAATTATTTACAAGAACCGGCAACGGTACAATAATTCTGACGGAACGTAATTATTGCCATGACTCCAATGATATTAGTAAAGTGAATGCTAATTATTATCGGAGATCACGTTCGGATTATTAGGATAAGGTGGATGAGCCAGAGGTCACTCAGATTTTACATGCCCATGAGAAGTAGAATATTTTACCACAACTGATAATAAAATCAAGAATATTGTTGTATACTCTACTGCTATTAGGACGAACCACTGGAACCATTAGATTTGTCGTGGAACGTTATAGGTGTTCTCAGACACGACCGTATATGTGTTACGAATGTTTGTTTATGTTGTAGCAATACCTACTCCAATTTCTGTTAAATGTTTAATAAATACCAATACGACGAGGAGTAAATAAATAAGGAAAATTAGGATACCCAGGAAAGTTTTAAATTAAATTAACAAGACAATAGGATAGGATTACTCGCTACGGTGAACTTCTTGTATTTCGTAAGGACAAAATAAAATGGATTGCGTTCCAAAGTTATGTTTGCTTAGTCGATGATCAGAGTCTACGTAAAAGACAGGGAAAAGCAGTGGACGCCACATAACGTCCCTGCTCGGGAGAGTCGGTCTTACCTAATTGTCTTCTCCTGTGTTTGATCTATGGATCTATTGATCTAAATGTCTACGCGTCGCCGTGAAAAGCCGCTTTACCGTCACGTGAATGTTTTACGTGCATTATTTAAATTGCTCGATAATGTTTTTCTTAACTCGTTTAAATATTTAAAAAATCGAATCAATAGTGGCGTGACGTCACGGTCTCCCCATGGTTTTGTTAGCGAATGGGAGTCGACTGTTTATTCCACGGAGAACTTCTCTCAGCCTAATGTCTAATGTCCCGAGTTAGGTCCGCGGAGGCAATTCTCAAACAAACCAAAACGAAAGTCAGGGAGCCGTACAACAATCGTCACCAACAGGTCGAGGTGTCGCACAATGGGTGTTAATCACAATATCTAACGAATAAGTAAACGTGAAAATTATTTACGACACGAAGCGATCGCCTTAGTCAGCTGTTCTCGCATGACCTAACTCACAGGTATGCACGCTCCTTTCTTAGCGGTGAGGCGTAGCGAGGTTCGGGTGTGGGTGAATGACGAAGAGAGAAGGTTCGCTACTTATGTACACGAGACAGAAACAATATAGGGAATATTCAATGGGGAAATAGAAGATACATTCAAGTATATTTCTACTTTAAAGTAGATAAAAATTTATATACTGTGGAGACTCCGGGTTAGCCTTCCGTAAATGTCAGCTCGTATGTTTCCCTCGGGTGGAGATCGGAACAACAGCCTCGACACCCTCGAAACTCATTTCCTAACCTTCTCAACTGGGGAAAGGAAGTTTCCGTGGCGGAAGTTACTTGTCAACTCTTGCTCAACCTAGAGAAGAGTTCCGATGATAATCGGGAAAGTATTGTAAAGTAGATGCAACTGGATAACGGACAGGGTGTTACCTCACGAGTAGTTCCGCTCGAAGACTCGAAGGTTACGGACGATAGTTCCGAGTACTCGAACCTGAAAATCGGCCTAAAATTTAGCAACTTTCTACCGCCACTGGTTTTCTTCTAGAGCGTCATTGTCGAATACCACGTTGAATGAAATACTCGCTCGAGTATTGTCTATCGTCACGGGTACCGGAATACCCGTCGACGCACGTACCTTGCGTACGTTGGGTGTGGCACCTGGAACTCTATTGTATTGATTCATCTCTTTTTTTTTGCCAAATACCTCTCTCGAACGAGTACCCGTTATTGCCTACCTAAAATGAGTAATTCGTTTCGGACGATAAGGAACGACTTGCGGAAAACCGTATTTATCAATCGGAAACGGCTCCGCGACACGAAAACGACATTTTTACCCCCCTCCAGGAATGTAAAAATTGCCGCCATTGTTACTCTAAATTGCTGTTTCGTATGGATGTTTGTAATCGTGTGCCAACATCAGAAATGAAAATCTATGGAAGCGTCAGGGAAAACTACCCGGGGGAAGAAGTCGGGTCCTTCGGGATCTTACCTGGATCGACAATTAAGTCACCCCTTTGGGAACTCAACATCCAACATGCTCGTACCGCTTCGACTTCTCCGTGCGTTTCTTTCGAGGGTTGAGAGTAAATTCGTTACGTAGGGGTAGTTGTTGTTGGTACCGTTTGTTTTGTTCGAAATGAACACTTTGAAACCGTTCGAGTGAAAACGGTCGGTGGAGACACAAATAGAATGCCAATAACTCTCAATGATACATGATTTTTTGGAAAAGACCAAATTGACACCCGAATTAACGAACGTGACGAATAAGTACTCGAACGTGTAGTTGTCCGAAGCCACGACTGGAGCCAGCCGTCGGAAAATGGCCGCCACGGCAATAACAAAAGATTTTGCATTCTCTCCACCTGCGAATGCCAAACGCATAATGGAAATGACAAAGCCAAATGGCATGCCAAATTTGTGTCGTGTGTGCTCTTAACCAGGTACACACCCATCATGAACCTGAAAGCTGACGGATTTTGGATTTGACAGGGGAACTTGATGGATTTTCGTATTTTCTCCCACGCTTGGTTTCCTTCTCGTCGATTATTGACATCTCGGAAACTTTCTTCGGGTACATCATCCGTTCGAACGAGTGCTGTCACTTGTTTTTTTTTATTACGTGAGACAATCTTGTAAGTTGTATACAGTTTATTATTTAGACAGCTGGAAAACGGATTAAACATGTCGGAGAGGTTGGCATTTGTGGCATGTCAACTCCAGGAGAAGTTGATCGTAGCACACGTCCAGTCTGATGTCTGTCGGGTGGAAAGGATTAACTCTAAATCGAAAAAGCAGCAACAGTAAACAATCTGGGGTGGCATCGTTTCTGGTAAACAGAACAGGTCGAGTTCGAGCGGCCCCACTATGGATGGGTACGCCGGCGTAAGGTCTCGGCTACACCCAAATGGAAATGTAAAAGTGTAACGCGCGCGCACACACAAGCATTTTCAGACACCTCGTCATGGGAGTGCTGATTTTTCTCAATTTACTTCGACCTTCAGTCAAAGACGAACAACAAAAACAGTGGGCTCGGTCGAAGAACCGACCCGAAGCATCGAATAAACTAGTATACTACTACCCATGGTACTCGTCTTTCATCCTTTCTTTGTCCGACGTTGTTCCATGCGGAGCGTAGGTTCGATTAACAATTAGCGAAAAAAAAAGAATCTGCACTTGCCATCGATTCATTCTCACCGGTGAAAATGAGATGTGACAAACGTGAGATCTCGGCTTCAAGGATGAAATTCGATTTGCGTCGGGATCCGATTAATTTTTCGTCATCCACTTTCGTACCTGTCGCACCTTGTCGAACGGAGATTCCACACGGCGTTTCAAACCCGAACCGAATGTTTTTACCTGGTGCCCTTTCAACTAACGCAGAATTTCCTATATAGTTTTTAGTACGTTGGTACCCGTTTAGAACCTGGTACACCTGACGGCCACCTCCCCCATTTTCGAGTACCTGAAATGTGTACTTGTTACCTGTTTTTAATTTCCAACCTGCGCGACAATGTTGTTAACCTACCTGTCCTTATCGTTAATAGATCACGAGGGGAGAGGAAATGAAAGGTACAGGTTTTTGGTGTTTTTTGTCAGCGACCGCGCCAGATACGACAATTTACCTCCGCTTAGTTAGGTTCGTACCTGGAAATTAGAAAGTTCGCCAATTAAAACTCATATGAAAAATGTTAAATGCTCATTAGAAATGGCTTCGCGAGCAATGGAAGTTAAAAAAATAATAATAATAATTGTTACATGACGGACGAGCCTGCACCCGGGCAAAGTGTGTCAAATGCGAGAACAAGTCAGGGACCATGCCGGTCATCGACGAAAACTTATGTTTAATTCAGTTTTTAGGTGAGTTGTTGTTGTTGTTGTTGTTACTTCACGGTAGCACACTTAGTTAACAGTGAAATGGAAAGGAATCGTCTTTAATAGAACGTAAAATTAATACAACTGCATTGACTACTGATGAGTAGGACGGTACTTAAGATGGTAGCATATACATAAATTACACAGTAGGCGTGTGAGTACAATGACGACCTATTTAAGGGTAGTTCGAGCACACACACACAGGTGCACTATTTTGGTAACTTGAATAATTCGTCTACCTAGTCGACCACCCGAACTATCAGTACCCGAGAGGAGTCTATGCCCACTGAGTTATGCGAAGTACTTGGTAAAAATCTTAGGCCTTTTCGATTCTATCTATTGAAATTATTAATCGGTGGCATTAATCTACTTTGGTATATCTGATGGAAGTGTTTGATGCTCGAGTGCCTCGTGGCAGTCCCGTAATCCAACTGAAGTTGAACATCTCAATGAATGATTAAGCGACGAGATGTAAATCTCCGTCAGATTGTTCCTTTGATGGAGACTAACTTTTGAAGTCAATCGCGAGATGAAAATATAAGAAGCACATGTACACGTATCGAATTTCAGAACCGAAACAACGCGAAGGAGTTCTCGGAAGTAGTAAAACGGAACACCAGCTTTATGTTTGGATTCCGGGTAAAGTACCTTTAAATGTTAGAGAGGATGAACAAAGAGGTGAACTCGGCAGAAGGCACGCCAAATGGTGTCAAGGGTCATGTAGCACACAAAGGTACTTTAAGCGTAACACAGGAGTCGGAATGTTTTTTTTGGGGGGCCGCATAAAATGTAGAAGTTTTACTGTGTAGGCCGGAACAATATCCTGGGAATTTTTCCGACTGAAATCAATTTATATGGTAAGGGTGGGTGAAGCGCCTTTTGCATGAAACTTGCAACCCCCGGGAGAGAGAGAGTACTTTTGCGTGTTTTCGTGTTTAAAACCCGTTTGGACACGTGAGGAGTCGAATAAACCCAAAATCAATCAAATTCAATATTTAACAGCTGGAATTGAACTCCCTTGCTACTTGGGACGGATGGTGGGGGTTTGGTAAGTCAGGCACAGGCAACCTTTTCACCAGAACATGTCCCGGGAAGTTGTTTCCGTTCACCTCCATGCTTCCAAATATAAACGGCCTTATTACAGACAGAATGTTGCAGATGAAACAAACAATTGGCCAACTCTTTGATTGCGTCGGTGGGAAATGCATTGGACAAGTCACAACAGCCCGCGACAACACGGTGCACTTGAGTCACCTGATTGCAACCACTAGAAACCCGGCGTACACGACTGATACCGGCTAGATGTTGCTTTGTACTTTCGGTATGTGACTAAGAACGGTTGTTGGTTCCTTGAAAACCTATTTGATAGTTTCGTGAATTGAAATTAACTATCGAGAGGTTATGAATGAGTGTGACTTGCGTACATGCCGGTTGGTGTGGACGCCATGACGGTGGGACCACTCAAGTTCACACGTTCCCTTCGCACCAACATCTATGTAATGTTAATAAGTGCGAGCCTGGAAATTTCTCTTTGGAGAACTTTCTTGCTGCTCGGTCGAGTCTACCGACCATGAAAACGATTAATTCGAACACTAGACAATGCACCCAAAACGCTTATTTCTACCAATTCTAACACACCCGATTAACATGGTCTGAATATCTGTTACACTTTCGTTTTTTTTTGTTTTATGAATTACAAAAAAAATGAATTAATAAAATCCGCGTGAGAGACCAAATATAAAAGAGGAGCAATTAATAACTGGAAGGACGACATGGATGTTTGAACAGGACGAACAGGAAGAGTGAGGTGGAAAGTGGAAAAATGAAAGTGGCCACGGACAGGAGAAGAAGGAGAGAAGCCAAATTGAACGGGAGAGGAGAGTATCCAGGTACTGATGAGTACCTACGAGGAGAATATAACAAATCACAACTCATCTATTTCAAAAATCAATCCTTTTAACGTTCGCAACACCTGAAAGGGTACGCGGAACGTGAGGCGGTACCTGTTCGATTGATACCGAACACCCGGGTACCATTCCGGCGAACTCCCCTTGTGTTTTTGGACGTTCTCCCAGGAATGGCCGACGCGGAGAGAAATTGATTTTCGATTAAGCGTGTCGAATTAACAATTCATCGGAGTTCGGACGAGTAGGAAAAAATCCAAATTTGACAGAACTCATTCCTTTAATGTCGTCTGAATCAAAAATAATTAATTAATTGAGTAATTTATTTGACGGACGAAGTGTCCGTTCCCCCAGACCAGACGCGAACGTGGGGCGAATTCTTAATCTTGTCCAAAATGCAAAATACTTTGGCATTAATGCGACACGAGAATAGATGAAAATAGTTAGAGTGTCTATGGTGGTGTGGAGAATTCGAAAACGAGACGTCGCGTCCTACACCGCACATATCTATGTAAATAAATAACATTAATCTTGTCGATGTAATCAACTACTCACTGAACATTTTGTAGTGTACTGAAGAATTTGCCACGTACTCTACAAGCTGTTCTATGCAGAACAAGTTCTTGTACACTGAAGGAGTGTATAGACCGTACATTTTGTGTATTGAACTAGGTGTTACATACATGTAACACGTTGCTATTTATCGAAGAAATTGGTATAAGCTGTTATATACCAAACAACTTTCTGTATATCGAACAGGTTGCTATGTACTGAACTTGTTACTGTACACCGAAGAATTTGTTTTTATGTACTGTACACGTTGCTATATATCCAACAAGCTGTGACGTACCGTACACTAATTACTTTAAACATACCACAAGTTGTGTATTTGAATTTTATAAGAGTACATATTTCTACATAATTTTTTAATAATATTATTTATTAGTTATTCGCGAGATGAAAATAATTATCAAATTTATTAATATTAAGTATCAAACAAAAGCAAGCTAATCAGATTTGTCGAGTGACTGGTAACTTGTCACTTAACTTTAGAACCGTGACTGTAACTTTCACAAATTGTAATAATAGGAATATTTTAGAGAAATAGCTTCTGGACTAGTTCACTTATTAAACAATCACGAGTGTAGTGAGTTTTTATGTTCCGTTCATCTGAATAAATTACATGCTCGTCAAAGTAACGCAAGGTCATGAGTCGCTCACTGAAAAACTGGATGATTTGAGTAATGGTCGAAACTGTTTCAGTGCGGAGTTGGGTTGTACATGTTTCGCACAATGCTAATACGATATAATTATATAATTGAGCGAGCGTAACCACCACGGGAGCATTACTAGACTAAAAATGCAAAAAAAAAAATAACTTCCAGTGGTCCGAGGAGGATGAAGAAGGTGGTTAGGAACACCGGTTTGATCTCTCCCAACTAAAATACAGAGATTATGCACAGCGTCTTACTTCTTGAAGTATGGGGCTGCGGTTTTGTAGTACAAGTCGTGTAGTGCTTACACAATTCATTTTTCCATGTTCAGTCACACGTGGCAGAATTCGTTAATGACCAAATAGACTGTGAACTTGGCTACTTTCTTATTGTTCCGACATTTTGGGAGAAGACATTGAAACGTGGTCGGAGAGAGAAAAAAGCGTGGTTCTAGTACTTAACCAAAACCTAAGTTCATTCTAAAAATATCCGTTAAGGTTAAATTAAAATTTAGTATTTAAATTTGGGTTCGAGACGGCGGAGTTTTAACTCGATATTGGTCAATGGAAATCGTTAAAATTCAAATTACCTCGACGGCGGGTTACTTTCATGGCGGTACCCACCGGCGGTACTCTCACAGGTACTTCTTCTCCGGCCCCCTCTCCTCTTATTGAGATTTTTGCACTCTTCGAATATCCAACGGGGGATGTAATAAATCAGGCGCCCCCTCACCCTGTCGCGAATGTATCAGACCGTGCGAGGTCGTCTGAACCTATTGAAAGGTCTAGCCTTTTCGTCGGTTTCTCTCCGACCGAACTCGGAGCATTGAACTTCGACAGATGAGGACATCCTGTCAGAAGGAAAACGTTCGCGGTCACGTGCTACCACAAATGTGGAGTTAATTTGCAAATGGCCACGGGGCAGACGATGAAAGAAGTCTCTCGACTCGACCTACGTTACTTAAATGTTATATACATAACGAGTGACCGACTTTCATTGCGAGCGACCAACCACCAGATGAATGCTCTTAATGATGGAAGTAATTTCTGCACTCGCAGCCAAAGAAAGGATGAGTCCCCACCTGATGGTTAACTATTAGCAGATGGGGACAGGTACGGAGGGAACTATAGTTCCACGGATCGGGTGCGACTGTGCTCTGTTCTCGTCACACCACCCTACTCTCTTGTTCTGTTACGTCATTCACCACTTAAGATGTTCTCTGAGTTCTTCCGCAATTTGTCGACTGCAAAACGAGGCCCGGAGTCATTGTTTATTGCGCGAAGGAGTTTAATTTGTCTGACTAGAAAAAGTAGTGGGAGGGTAGGCGGATAGACACACCGCGGCCTCCATCTGACTTTGGTAACGAGACAAGTGTTGTTGTGCAGAACCCGAAGAACAAAACAAAATAACAAAATGTCAAATCGCATTTCCATTCTCCTCCTGCCCGAGCGTCTAATTTGGCGTTCTAGATTCGACTATTTCGGACAATAGATAACGGGGTAGATGAAGAGTGTCCTCGACGGGTACCACAATCTTTTTCCAGTTCGACGGCAAACATTCGTCGCAGAATGCCTCGTAAAAAATTGCCTTGTGAATGTAATTTACGCGTACGTCATTTACATAAGTCGAGGGAAGAGAAATTCAATAACAAACGAGGTTGGTGACGGGACATCAAACCTTTCAACTACCTGACTGGTGGTCAGGAGGAACGTTTCGTCCAAAATAATAAAGAGAATTTTAAGCGGTGTGCCTAGGCTAGACCACATGCCTAGACCGAGTAACCGGGCTCCACACTTTGTACCGGCTATTCCCATGAATTTTTTATTTTATTAACCACTATTATTTATGATGTAATATTTATTATTATGATTTTTTTAGTTACTTCTTCGCGTGATGTAAACTAACTCAAATTTTTATACAAAATATCACGCGATATTATTTATTATTAAAAATATGTATGTATGTAAACGTTGTGTCACACTTAAATACAGGTTATGTTGTACTGTTATTTTTTTTTTAAATATTAGCAAAATTGGAGTGTTGCTTAATGTTATAATAATAATATTGTTTATTTATAAAATCTGAATATTCGATAGAGTCGTGGAGAAGTGGCAAGTGACACTACTTGGTAGTGTAGGAACTAAAACTGTTCAGTCGTGAAAGTTTAGTGTGCTTACAATTCACCGGATTGTTTTTTGTTCTTCTAACTGCAGTTGGTAAGTTCCAACAGTTTGGTATCAGTCGTGTGTCATTGTGACTATTTGACTCGTCCAGTGGATTTTCTGGAAAAGTGGAAATACACGCGTGTGGTTACGCGGAGCAATGTGATTCGTCCCAAAATGGCAGAGGGACCCATTGCCAAGGGATTTTGGCATTTTTGGATTTTCTACGTCCGTCATCCGGCCTTAAAATTTTCAATTTGAAAACAAATTTTTATTGACTCCTTTGGGTTTAACACGGGAGAAAACGACTTGACTCCTACGCTTCCCGGTTACATTTTGTAGTTTCCCATTTTTTTATTTTTACGAGTTCACGAAACGCGATCGACTCCGTGCAAGTCAAGAAAAGTAAAGGTAAGTAACGCGCGACGAAGCCGTGCTAAAGACCGACAGTCAACGTCCTGTGAGACGATGTCCAGTTCAGCTGTAAAAATTCTACTACTTCCCCGGACTGTTCCATTTCAACCGGAAGTTGGTGTGGTGTCGAAATCGAAAGTTAATGCAACAACTCCAGTCCAGTCATCGACTTGCGTGTAACATGTGATATGTAATCGTTTGCCACTCGATTGTGTGGTATTTGAGCAATAGCAAACGAATCAGATATTCGGTGGAATGCAGCTTTGAAGAAGTATGTGGCCTCCGTACCCAACATTTAGATCTTATTACTTATGTGGAACGCATTTACAACCGTTCCGCTACCGAAGAACCAGAGAAATTGTTTCACTACTAAAGATCTGCACTGAAAGTGTTTAACTACTGAAGAACCGGAGTGTGGACGGAGAGGTTTGGTAACGACTTTCCTCAGGATTTTAAGAATATTCAAATATGAATGCCCGTGACGTCACACAACTGATACCAAACCAAAAAGTAATGAAAGTCTGACTTACCGAAGTGCCGGTATTCAGGTACTCGGATTAAATGTCAAAGTACTCGAAAAGAAGGTCTCCGCCTTGGCCTTCCCCACCCAAAATCAAGTTCAGGCCTTGTAGAGTGTCAGAAAATAGTTTAAAATTCTTTTTCGGTGATTTAAATCGAAGTTGAGTACATTATTTTAATTTACGACCGGGTAACGACACCGCCGGAGTGGCTTGAAATGTTCCGACAGGTACCTGAAGTCCCGTCTGAAAAAAGTAAATGTCGTAACGTTTGGCGACGAAACGTTTTGTTATTTAATATGTTTTATTAAGAGCGTGTAATTTATTTACATAAGTGTCATTTGCAATGCTCACCGGTTAATAACTCAGGAAGGATTGGGCAACATCCCTGCCGTAATAACTCAGTTGGCGAACGCAAGCGTCACAGACTTTAGTTTTTTTTTTCTTCTGCAAAACGTCGACAGACTGTGTGTATTTGCGACAAGGTGAAAACACAATTTGGCATTCAACTTTTTTTTTTCATTTTCTTGTGGGTCCCGAGCGCATTAGGCACCTGCCCTTAATTAAAAGTGAACTCGAGCTACTAAAGAGGCCGAAGTGAATTTCAACTTCCCTTCATTGTTTCAAACTCTCCGCGAGAGAAAAATTCACCCGAGGTAATTAGGTACCTGGCAATTTGAGAGTTTGCATACCTGAGGCACCACGACAGGATGCGGTGGACCCCCCAACCACCACCACCACCGCGAACACCACGCCCTGCTCACCTTAAATGAAAACGACCGTCACGTATGACCCTGTCGCCGCCATGTTTGTTCTCACCGGTTGAGTGCCTCGTGTCAAACGGTACCTGGTTTATCAGACCGTGCCAGACGACACTTCACGACATAAGTTTTTCCTGTTTTTGCAATGCCTCCTACAATACCTGGGTAGTACCCGTGTGTGGTACTCCCGCACGGGGACCAAAGCACTGGGAGAAAGTTTTCTCACTTTGATTTTTACCTGGGATCTTTGCCATCGCGGATCCCTCGACGCAGGGGGGCCAGTAGCCGTGGGAAGGAAACGGAAACGGAAATTCGTAGTAATAATCTGAATGGATTATCGGTATGTATCCGACTCCATTCATCTGGAGGTTCCATTGTGGTGAACGCTCGCGTTCTTCTTCCTTTGACAGCGTTCCTTTGACTTATTCTGGATCGGAGGGAATGGAAACTTTCGTGACTTTCACCGTCCGATTGATAAGAAGGTTACGCAACGACACGCGGAACGGTCTCTCCTGCGTAGACTTCCCATGACACAGCACACGTCAACGTCCAAACCTTCCGTTACGTAAGTCATCGAGAGGTTTTCCTAGGTCCCCTAACCTTTTCTCACGGTGTCAAAATAGTGTTTCGGACGAACCGAAACCGAAATTTGTGTTAGTGCGAACCTGCTACCCGAGAACAACATTCGGAACTCGTTTTGTTGTCGTCTGCAAACGACTTGGAGTGTCGTCGGTCTGCTAGCCCTTTCGACATCGAACACAGCCGTACGAAAGGTTGTGGTTACATTCGGTTCTGGTGTCGGGATGTACCTCGACTTGTTCCGACTCCGATCCACGAGGTTCTCGGCGGTATCGCGCCGTGGAGTGCCGAAAACCACATCTCGAGTTCTTTACCCGAAGGCGGAAGCCGAGTCCAACGGAAGAAGTTGATAGACGTTATCAGGTGGAGAGGAAACAGCGGTTACCCCAAATAGATAAGTCCGTAAACAAATTATATTTTCTAGATGAGATTTAGGGCCCCGAATAAGAAAGTAGTCCGAGATTGAATTGAATCGAATTGCGATTGGCCCAGGGAGAGCGCTCACAATACGATTTGCCCCGTTTTCTTCAGAGGTGCCTACGGATGGTTTCGAGGTACGAAATGATTTCTTTTCGCATAACTCAGGTGCGTTAAGAGAATTCAGGTGCGATGCAGGGTCACGACTTTCGGTTCTTTTTTTTTTTTGATTTGCTTGAACTGTAACCGTTTCATGAGGGGAGGCTGTCGACTATGGCGACCGTGAACTGAAACGATCCAAACCGGTTTGGTGTTATACAGTACCTGAAAGACAGAACTTTAGGTTTCTTACCGTAGGATGTACTTCCGTGCCAATCGCCCCCCCCCAACCTCCTCAATTGCTTTCGAGTCCGATCATGTCTGGGCTCTCGGATTTCCAGAAGCGTCGCATTCGAGTCACGAAATTTCTCTCCGACTGTCATGGCGAAAGGGTTCGGTAAACGAAGTTTGAATATTTTTACCTGGGTTTAATGGTTCTACCGGGGAAACACTTCCTTGGTTTGGTCCCGAAGAGATGGACAATCCATCTCTTCGCCGGAGTGACATCCGACCGTTCGGGTCTTCGCCATCCCGTTATTGGTTGGTATCTTTATGTTCGTTTATGGTTCACAGTTGGCTAATGAGCCTAATTTCTTCCTTTCTACCTGAGAAATGAGAAGCCTTAAATTGTTTACGCCATAAAATGTTTTTTTTTTTGCGGTGAGCCACCGAACACTTTGCGCTCGGTTGAATTTTCTCCATCTCCGCGGCGTCTCTCCCCAGTCCTGCCGTACTTTTCAATTATGCTTTCTCCGATCGATTCATCCGCGTAACAGGAAGCCATAACAGTTATCAATTTTTTTCCTTCCTGAGACAAAAGTACCATGAACTTTAATGTTTCCTTTCGTGATTCCCGTGTGTGATTATCGTCACTCGTACGACGGTCACCTGTGCGTCTCTTCTTCTTCGTTTGGAACGCTACGTGAGCCGTTTGAACATTGGACAGCCGCCCTGTGGTCAACCGTCAACAGGAAGTCCATCTCTGAGTGAACGGGTCTGTCGTAATTAAAGACCCCGGGAGTGACCGTGCAATGAAATGTACCGTTGCTCCTAATCAAACGTGGCGAAACTCTGTTGGGGTATCATCACCCCACGGATCCATAAATCACATAAGTCTATTTCTAGCCTAAACGAATTGGTTATTATAAGATTTCACCTTGGTACCGGGGCGCACGTACTGTTTCAGTCCTGTTACTGGCCGTAATTTAACCGCCAAACATAGCTTTCTATTATGGAACGGTTTTCAATGGTCGAAGTGGACTCTTGGCCGGTGTACAAAGTCTCTTGTGAAGTATTTCGGACAGTAACAGTGGTGTTCTCGGTTACAAGCATATTCAGACTAGTCAAATCGGTCACCTTATTGTATCAACCGCACACCTGGCGTCTGTGTAGCTGCCAGGTATATTTTCTAAGGTTGTCCGAGTGGTAACTAACGATGGGTTTTCTACTTCTTCTGCAGGCAAATGCTCTGCCTGGTCACGTGATACAAAAAGGCTTGTTATGGCAGCAGAGAGACAAGCTCTTCGCTCGATGGAAGGAACGCTATTTCATTCTGACTAGAGACTACCTTCACTGTTTCCGTAAGGCAACTGACAATGGTTTCGACCGGATCTCAGACATGGGACTTTTCATATTCAAGGTAACGGCGTAAAAATAACACCAGCGCAACCTCTCATCGTGATTTATTCACATTAAACGTATTCATAGGTTCCGCGCGAGGTTAAAAAACTAAAACCACTTGTACATTTTTACAGATTAAACTAGTCGACGTAGAAAGAGTTACCTGGATTAATAAGAAAACGTATAGTGCGATCGCACTAGATTTCGGGAGAGACGGAAGAATTTTACTGAGGTCACAAAGGGGATTAGAAGACTGGTTCGACTCGCTCGAAGTATGAATCTCTAAATTTACAACTAAATTTTTTTAATTTTAAAATTCAAAATAAACTATCATATATTAAAAAGCGACGAAACGATACATTTTTTTCGGTAATAAATCAAACGTTTCACTGTTTATAATGGTAAAATATTGTTGCAGGAGTGCACGATGGCTAGCAAGGAGAGACGACGAGCACTCAAATGTTCTCGGGACTCCTATCAGGGAGAAAACGAACAGAACATGAACAGCATGAGCAGCAACGTGGAAGATTGGCTGGTAGCGAGAAAAAAAATAGGTAACTTAAATTTACAGCACTGATCTGTTAACGTATGGCAAGCAATCATCAAAAATCTGTTAATGCGTTTGTCTTCCAGCTCAATTACAAAGAGATTACATTTCTGATTCTGTTCCGGATATATCCAAGTTGGGACCTCCTAGTCTGAGAAATTTAATAAACGCTGAAAGTCGGTCCAAAGACGATGAAGAACGATGGTACAACAACGCACCATTCAACGCAGCCAACCAAAGACTATCATGTAAGTAATCGCATTGCAAAATGTGTAAACATATTTACACGTTGGAGTTGTGAAACATTAATTGTCACGTTTTTCCGACAAATTGGCGGAGTTAAAAGAGTACATAGAACTATTATTTTCGGTCAATTTCATTAAAAAAAATAACGAACACGATACACTAATATTTTAAAAATTTATATCATGCAGTGTTGACGGATATAGACATCAACGCGTTAGATTCGTCTCCTCCGTCGATTCGCCTGAGGGCAACTCCAACTCCCTGCCGACTCAACAGCGACATTTTCTTCCTTCCTGGCCTGTCCGGAGGGGCTAGACAAAGGTCCAGCATAGCGGGAGCGGTCGTGCAGATACCCGAGACGAATCAAGAAACTGGAAGACCAAGGCTGGGAACTAACGGATCCGAGTACAAATCTAGAAACTTTCTCGGGTCCTTCCGAATACCGAACATGCTGCAGACGACGCGAGGGACCGCCAACAGATATTCCTTGATCGATGATACCAATTCCTTAAAAGTAATTTACTCGACCTATGAAAAAAAACCGATTTCATCTTGATAACATGTGCGCCTATTTATTAATCTCAACAACAACAATGTTTGCACTACAATAATTGTATTCACATCCTCGAACGTTCTCCGTAATTCAAAATAAAAAAAATAGGCAAAACGATTTTTGCAAAATAAAAATGTCTCGATTCATTTTGATCTTTCTTTTTATCATTGTAAATCGCCTTACCTCTCATTGTCCTGTTTCTCGCCGCAAAATGCGGTCCTCGACCACCTGCTTTAGTATCACTATAGAAGGAAAGTCATCGGCCAGGTCCCGGAGAAAATTCTGCAAATAAATCGTAATTAATTTAAACAACAATGCTAAGAAAAAAAAACTTAAAAACTGATTTGTACTTGAGTACTTACTCCATTGTTCTGCGGAACCCAAAACGTGGAATTGCATTCGACACCAAAAATTTTTTCCATAATGTCACCGAAGTTTTCCTTGTATTTCCAAAATATATCGCTGAAAATGTTCTCGTGAAATAAATAGGACTCCTCGTTCTTTTGAAATAACTGAAAATCAATTATTTTAGTTTATAAATACGAACGGAAATTAGCAAAAGTTTGCACGATGTGACAAATCACTTACCACATGGCTCCACAAGCATCTGTAATAGTCCAACACGTAGGTGTTGAGTTGTTGCACCGCTTCAGAGAAGTCCTCGTAAACTCCCAGTAAAAATAACCTTTCCACCGAAGTCATTTGTAATCTGAAATTTAAAAATTCATTATTCACTTGTAATGTCCGACTCATCGTACACTTTCCAACTTTACAGGTCTTACCGTACGAGTAAAGAACACATTCTCGCAATGCACACCCTACTGCCTGAGAACAAACACGTGTACACCAAAGAGGGTGGCATCACGATAATAATCGGTAAATCCCTCGCCTGCTCCAATGCCTGAGTCTGCAAATTTATATTTTTATTAATAGTCAATAATCTCATAGGAAATCAAAATACCATATTTGAGAAATTGGAATTCCACTTACGATTTCGTAGAAATCTAAAGCTGACATTAGAATGTTACGAGAACGAGTTTCATTGTTCCAAATTAATCCGCATCGAATGAGTCCTCCGACAAAATTGGTAATGGCTTCAATCGATTTTACCAGATCACACTCTTCGTATTCTGTCTGAAAATAGTTTTTCTCTCTCTTCTCCTTAACAAGTAGATTTCTCAATAACTTTCCCATTGTTTGAATGATGAGACACTTAGTGTGCGTTCCAGATGACAGAAATATCTGTTGCAACGGTGAGAAAACGTATTTCTGTAAATCTGAAAAGTTCAAGAGTATATTATACAGGAGAGCATTATCAAAATTAGCAACGAATAAGACCGTCAATATCTGAATGAAAATAACGTGTTTCGCAAACTTACCCTCTTCATTTCTGACCTCTATCCATTCTATTAAACCAAGAATTTCTTCTTTGTAACTATCTCCATCCCACACAAGTAAATAATTGAATAGGAACGTTGATACAACAGGAACACTTTGATTCATGTATTCATGAAATTCTTTGAGTAATTTTAAAAAATTCAACTTTTCTTTTTCAGTATAAGGAAGAAGTTCCAGTAAAAATACTAAAAAACAACATCAAACAGAATGTGCACATTAGAAAAATATCAAAAGGTCCTTGTTTAATCTTCAGCTCCTCACATAAACAACTAACTAACCTTTCCAAAGTGTGTGATACAGTTTATGTGAAAACCTAGCCTTTGTTACATCATCACTGAAGGCAAGCAAATGATGGCCACCTGTGTTTGCCAAGAGAGACAATGTTTGTGCTGGATATTCAATTCGAAGGTGATGAACAGCAACTGATGACAGGCTGTAAATATTGCATCACATAAAGATGACAATTGATAATTAAATGTGAATTTAATTAAATTACTCTAAATTTCATAAAATGATTACTTACCATTTCAGGTCAATAACAGAATATTTTTTCTGCTCATTGTGTTCTATTCCAGAGTCCAGATTTAAATTCTCAGGAGCCGGAATGATTCTGGCAATGGCTTTCTTATTCTGTGAAATATTTCAATATTTAGTAAAGTTGTGTTACATAATTTAATTACATAACATTACATGTTTTTGATGGTAGGAAATTCTGTAAATTTAAAATTTGAGTGTCTGATGACTTACATCATACATTTGCCAAGAGTTCCATTTCAATTCTTTTTTAGTATCCTTTTCTGTTGAAATATTTAACTTTCTTGCATGTGCCTGTTTTAAAGGTTCTTCATAAATTCCTAAACTTCCAGGTGTGAAATTTGTTACTGGAACTCTCTCTGGAACCACCTCAGGCCTGTATGACTTTAGAAGGCTACAGGAAAAAATATTTTTGAGTCTACATAAAAACAATGGTGTAGAGAATTTAGCTTACAAACATAAAACAAGTGTACCTTAAGACTGAGTTTGTGTGCATTTTTTGTCCATTTCTGTTGTGAACCCTTAAAATTTGTAGCACAACCCATCGTGTAGCATCCTCTGGTTTTGTTAAGAGGCATAGTAATTTACAAACAGGAGATTCCTAAAAATAATCAACCCAATAAAACTTTTACTGTTCTTTTACTGAATGAAACAAACAGATAATACACAAATTTTACTCACCAAATGTGGCACATCTAATAAAAATATAAAAGAATAATAATATGAGTCTAAAACATTGCCATCAATAAGATCATAGTACACAATTCCTGAAAATTAAATAATTCATATTAATAACCAAATTCAAAAAATGAGGTCTATTTTTCAATGACCTAATAATGGCTTACCTATTAGCCAGTTAATAAATTGTTTTTCCAGTGAAGTGGTTATATTATTTTGACCCCTCTCAGTAAAGAACCAAAGCATTAGTTTTGTTATCAACTTTTCTGATATACTGTTTTCAGGAACAAAGCAGGCCATTAAATTACCGCGAATAGCATTTGCTGAAAGTGTAATAATATTTAGCAACCATTGACTAAACTTATCAAATATCATTTACCAATCATTTACTGAGCAGGATAATAATAGTTTATTACAAAGGGTGTACCCCACGACTTACTTAGTTTTGTTGTGATTAAGTAATTACAAAGAAGCTCCAATTCGTTTTCTGAAAGTCCTTCAGAATGCGTAAGTTTTTTAAGTTCATCAATACTTGCTTGGAAATTCCTACTGATATGCTTTCCACCTGAACGCAAAAATATTTTAAAACATTAAAAGTTAAAGCAAAAGAGAAACCAAGATATTATATTTTTCTACGCGAATAAATAAATGTTTTCTAAATGTAATATAAATATGTTAACAAAAATATTGTCTATTAAATATTGAATTAATACGAACGACCTAAGGTAGAGTTGAAAGTAAACAAATATAAATATCACGTTTGCACTAAATTGCGGTGACAATTCTCATTTCTGTTTTTGGATAACACGTTACCTATAAAACTATAAAACTTACCAGTGGTCTGTAAAATGCACTGAATGGCATTTTGCCTATCAGAAGTCATTGTTCAATAAAATCAAAATAAAGACGCTTCTGAAGTCCGTTAAACACCGTAAAAACCGCCAATAGCCAAAGGAAACTTAAAAAGGAAAATTTATGGCCATTGAAGAGAAGTCATAGAGTAATTAAAAATTATCGTAGAATAGGTCAACGAACAATATCGAAAGTTTTAGTGATATATACAAAAAATTACCTTACTCTGTATTACTTTTAGACGCATTAAATAATTCAGTAATCTTAAACATAATATTAATCTTAACTGTTTAACTTTCAACCTAAATTGAAAAAACGTAAAAACCTAATTTAAAATTTGTATAATTCCCTTTAATATGTAATATTAAAATACAAACGAAATATTTTTTCTTTTCCTGTAATTAAATTGGTTCAAAGTTCTGGTAGGAGTATCTAAATTTGAAACTGTTAAACCGGTAAATCATTTTCTCTGCACCCATGTTATGCAAAATAAGTTTTAATACTTTTGCTTTTAGAATCAGGTACATATGCATTACTAATTAAAAGGTAAATGGTTCAATCCATTTTTTTTGTTTATAGTTTTTGTTTGTTTTTTGTTGAGGAAGCCAAATGTGCCAGGTATTCGAAAGCACAAAATGTTAATCTATACAAATGGAACTGTAAACCAAAAATGTATTACAAAACTATATAATAAAAGTTTAATTCCAAAGGTCTATGCATAGTGATTCTTCTAGAGTTAAAAATGTACATAAAAACAAATACTCTGAAAATATGGTTAAAGTTTATCCAAACTTAAGCTGTAACATTATTTGGTTCCAACTCACAGGTAATTTTAAGTCAGTAATTCTGTGAATATTAGATTTAAGCTGCAATTTGTAGCAAAAACTTTTCATTATACCAGTTAAATAAATGCTCTTCTCCAAACAAATGCAATCCAATATATATAGCTATTATATACACTTATTCGCCTTTTATTATATGGTAACTTCATGTATTGACTTTGCAAGATACGCAACATTTTTTGATGTTACACCAGCCATCGATATTCTTCCATCCTTTGTCAAATATACACTGAATTCTTTTGTTAGTCTTTCAACCTGGAAAAAACCATGTTTCCGTGACATTCATATTGAAAATGTAAAATTTTCCTTTATATGGGACCTACTTGATCAGGCTGGAGTCCAGTGAAGCAGAACATTCCTATTTGATCGGTTATATGTGACCAGTTCCTTGTGGAACCTTCTTTCTTTAAGAGATCCCGAAGCTGAGTTCGAACACCAATTATTCTGTCTGCCATATGCTTTACATCTTGCAACCTGAAATTGAAGAATTTTATTAGAAGTAAAATCTCACGTGTAACCCAGTCTCCGACAAGTTTTAGCCACCCACCAATGCGATTTCAATTCCGGGTCCCCTAGTATTTCGGCAACGATTCGTGCTCCATGGATGGGAGGATTTGAGTACATTGGTCGAACAATAATTTTCAGTTGGGATAAAACGCATTCCATTTCCTTTTTGCTTTTGGTAATTAGAGAAAAGGCACCGGCTCGTTCACCGTAGAGACCCATGTTTTTAGCAAACGATTGAGCTAAGGCAATCTCATGGCCATCCTGGACGAACTTTCTAACGGCAAATGCATCTCTGGCGACATCCCCTGAGGCAAATCCTTGGTAGGCCATGTCAAAGAAGGGAAACAGTTTTTTCTCCTTGAACAAATTTGACAATTCATTCCACTGCTCCGGTTTGGGATCCACTCCTGTGGGATTGTGAGCGCAGGCATGAAGCAAAACAATGGTGTTGGGTGGAATTTTCTAAAAGATTTTAAAGAAACATTTATTAAACTCTAAGAAAACATGCTTTTCAGTATAGTCATTAAAGGTACGTACGGAAATATCTTCCACGGCTCCTTGGAAGTCTAAACCACAAGTTTTAGGATCGTAGTACCGGTAGTGTTTTATATTGAGTCCAGAATTCTTGAAAATTGGTATGTGATTGCCCCATGTGGGAGTTGGGAGGTAAATATCTTTGCTACCCGGGAAAAATTTAGCTAGGTAAACACCACCTATCCTAAGTGAACCCGTTCCAGATATTCCTTGAACCGTTGCATTCTAAAAATTGATGAATGAAACTTTATATCGAAACTAAAAAAGTAATTAGTCAAAGGGTGAATAAATTAATAATATCATTGAAGCATTGGACAGTATTTACTACTAGAGGTTCAAGTTTTCTTTAAAAAAAATTTTATTCAAAATTTAAGTCAATCTCCCCAAAAATGTAAAATTTTCAATTAACGTCCTTAAAAATTCAATTCAAATTAAAGTCAGTAATATATCCACAAAAATAACATTCAGCTTGTAGCTAAGCAAATGCTACTTTTTACAAAATAAAATGAAACCCCTGTGATGAATCAGCTGAGTTTTTATATAATACAAAAAAAAAAACTGGTCTAGCAACCGGTTAGAACCGGTGTCCCAGTCGCGGAAACGTCTTCCTGTGTAAAAATAATTGGCTATCAATAATTAGTGATAGATTTGAATTAAAAGCAAGTATTTAAAGTAGGACCAAGGTCATTTCCCTTGTATTGAGAGTGTATGATTGGCCAAGACCTGAGGAAGAACTAGAAGTGGCAATTAAAGTCAAAATTCTGCCAAGGGTCAAATGTGTCATAACTGATAAAGTGTCCTTTTAAGCAAAGATTTCTCATCTACCGAATGTTTTCTTTTATGAATGACAGAAGATGGTTTCTGGGGTTCATTCCCTCCCCAACTGTTTAAGAAATGATTCCCCCATTGTGGTAGTATTATACATTGATGTGGTAGAGTTAACAGCGCACCCTAAATGGTCAACAACATAAATAAATGTCCTGTAGGAACTCAAATGATTTTCAATGAAAACCATTATTTCATATCTTACAATTAAATAGAATTTTAATCATTTATCTATTATTTACATATATACATGTACCTATATATCTATGTACATGATGCTTTCTGTCTGAGAATTAATTTATGAAACTTCTTTTGTTTTCTGATTGAACTGCTCCTCCACTATCCCTTAAACTTCCTCTTTAGACATTTGACAACTTCTTCAACAATTTTTTAGTACCCCTGACAGTGTGATTTGAAAAACCCCAAAATGATAAAACTACAATGATTATGAAATTCAATGTCCGTGACACAAATTCTATGTTATGTATTTTATTTAATGTCCTTATCCTTGAATTATTTTTTAGTCATACCAATTATTTATCTACTTGCCCGTCCACTCTTAATAATTTCTTCATCATCTATTGCCAAGTGTATGCTATGTTTACAAAATTCAGGAATTCCAGAAATTGGTGCATACTCCTTGTCTAATTTCTTGGCAGTCATTCTCTCTTCTGCCTGTAATGTGTGATAAAAGGTATTAGAGATTCCATTTTCTCTCAACAATAATATTTTGAAAATTGAGATCATACTGCCTTTACTATTTAGATGTCAAAACCTTAAAACCCAATAGATATTAGAATAGATAGAAAATTTGTAAATGCAGTATTAATGTCAATCCTGCCATTTAAATTGGTAAGATTTGCAAAAGAATATGATAAAAATTTTTTAAATGACAATTTGAAATTTAAATATTAGATGAGATTGTTGATTTATTAAATCAGTTACTACAACTTTAGTTACTCCTCAGTAACATTAAATCAGTTAGTCTTCAACCTCTTGAAACATTATAAAAAATGGTAATAATTTAAATTATTACGAAACATTACATTGATCTAAAAGTCTGCAAAACACAAAATTAAAAACCTGTTTTAAGTATTACCTTGAGAACACTGGGAAGAACAAATGGTTTACCATTGTCATCTCGATATGCACCTACACCCAGGTTTATTTTGTTTGGATTAGTGTCCCTTTTAAATGCTTCTGTGACTCCAAGAATGGCATCAGGTGGTCCCATTTCCACATGTGACCACAATGAACTGCAAGACACAAAAAAAAATTAATTTCTGTCATACTCTTGAGATCGTAATATTTTTTACAGCAAAAGTATTCCACTTCAAGGTGTTCTTAAAAATCCCAACCAATGTTGACAGTAGTAATAAATTTCTCAAATATTTATTGTTTATGAAAAATGATGTTCTTCATTCTCATTTTCTTGGGTACAACCTTGAGAAAAATAATGGTAACGAACTGTGACCATTACCTAAACATTTCAATCTCTCTTATCAAGTGTAATAAAATTCATGGTACTTATACAAATATCAATTTAATTTTGATGAAATACATTCATAAACCATAATTTCCTAGCTGTGTGATTTGGATCTGCAGTGAGCAGGTTAACAAGCATTAGTAATCAGGTTGGTCAAAGGTGTAACAATATTACTTTCATTTCAATTGGTATATCAGAAAAGTGGAAAAATTTAATTTAAATGTGAGGAGCAGTTTAATTTCGTCTCGGTTATGCGGAGCCAAAGCAGACGTTGGATTAACCTCAAAAGAGAAACTCAATTTAAATCTCCCGAAACAGAATTAACATAATTAATACGGGCGAAACGATTCAACGTGTCTCGATAGGACTCATGTCGACCAGACTTCACATAGTGACGTGCTCCAGCTGAAGTCAATAGGTTAAAAACGACAACAATGGGGCAGGCAACTAATGGCTTACCTCTGTCTCGCACATTGGACATAGTGAAGCTTCCAAGTCTTATGCCAATTACTTCCCGAAGCCACCAGTAATTTCATGGACCGTGTCATGTTGACGAATTGCGAATAATCTTTAAAAAGTTTTGACCAAAAATTTTACAACTCTGATTCTGAAAAAGAGAGCAAGGTCAACAACACTGACCGAAACCACCGGAGGACCCTTTCAACCGGTGCGATTTTTATAACAACAGAACGTCAGACACAAACTTACTTTATACTTAATAATACAATTTCGATTTAACGACTGTATAAAAAGTCATTTGCAAGGTTACCCGGCATAAAATTCCGATCGAAGCGACGCGCTGCGTCTCTTTTTAAAATTAAAACGAGAAGATAAAAACGCGCCATTCCTGAGTCGACTGCTAGCGACATCATCCTCCAATTTGGATTTTTTTTTATAAAAATGTTTTGTGGCATTTTCTATTTTAAATAAGATTTGGAATTTATTAAAACTAACACGTTGCACTGCAATTGAAGGGATTTCTCTAAGCAATAACAATAACAACACTCTGAAGTTGTAACAAAAACTTAACATTAAAAAAAACAATGGCAATCTCTCTCTCTATTTCAATGATATAAATCATATTTTGTCCATTATATAAGAAAGTGTATTACGTTGTGTAAATAATATATTTTAGACAAATTCAAATCAAGTGAAATCCGCAAACAAAAGGGCTATATTTATTTGTCGTTAATTTTTTTTCTGGTGCACAATCACTTTTGGTTTTATAAGCTTTATAAGCAGAAAAAGTTTTTGGTAAATCCTTTGGAAACAAATTACTTTGGCTTTTGTGTACCTGTAATTCTCATTTTAGATTTTATATTAATGTAAGAAGTTCGTGAATTTCTCTATCTGGGTGACTGCCCTTTAAAAACCGCACATTATTTTTGACACTGATTGATGGGGCACATTATCGACTGAAAGGAAGTCAAATAAATTTTGTAAAGTGGATTTCTGGTGAGGTAGGCAAAAAAAATCAATAACAAAATCTTTTGAAAATTATTTAAAACAAATATTTTCCCGGAATTTAACTCATTCAAAAAGTTTTCCTGAGTTTCAGGCTGGTGGAAACCGTCAATTAGGGAACCCTTTAGAAACCCTGCTATTTGGTCTGCGCATAGAACAAAAACTGTGAGTGTTCTCATGTGAATAATTTAAAACGTTTTTTATTGCGTAATATTTTCAAGTAATAATAAGCACAAGATAAGCAGTCAGCAAGTAATAAATTTTAGACCTTTACAACTTTCTCGCTAATATTCGACAGTTACGGTAATTCAATCGTTGTGATAAAATTAATTAAATAAATTAGTTTTATTAACTAACTGTCAAGCCATTTTGCCAGGTGTCAATGACTGAGCAAAAATATTTTTCCTAATATTGTCATGTGTGACTACCGTTGCACTTATAATGACTTTATTTTCTGTACTTACCATTCGTTAGTCAATGTGATACCACTACACTCTTAAGAACACTCTTGTAATTGTCTGAGTTTTTATCAAGCGCATTTCTTATGTGTTATTTAATAAAGGGTTAGTTAGTTGACGGTTAATATAGGTGATAAAGGGTTAGTGACAAGCTGAAACAATCGAACGTGAGCCTAGCAATGGAATAAAAAATAATTTAGCAATATATCCCTCCGTATTGATGGCAATAAAATTATGTAAGCGCAGTACAATATTAATACAATTCCATTGTTAATGTCGCGTCTGGTTTGATTGCTCGGCTTTCACTCATTCCCACATATTTCGCCAACTTTCACAACTGTCAATGTGGTCGAACTGCTTACAACAGAGCCGAGAACGAAAAGCCGTTTACATTTGCGTTTCGATACAAAAAAGGTATTAATGTAAATATGTGTACGGGCCCTAGATGTGCATTAATCAGCTTAAGTTCATGTTTGATGATTACTCAACGTAGGCCACTGATTAAGGAAGTGCATCACACATTTTAAGGTCATACGATTTTTTACTAAAATTGTCGAAATGTAACGAGCATCGGTTAGAGAACTACAGTTTGATCGTTTAAATAATATTTAACGAATTTCAACGAAAGCTACGAAATGACTTTAAATTACGCAGAGCAGAATTAATCTAAACAGTGTTTTGAAGGCGTTTTTCAATTATTTTGAAAATCTTAAACTCAAACGAGGGCCCCAGTGTCAGCTATTTAATAAAATTATCGAATAATTATACATCGTAAACAATTAATAATGCATATGAAATAATGTATAACTGTATAACATACACGCTGTTATAAACTCATCATGTAGTGTAATTCAGAACATATTCAAGTTTGTGTGCACATTTAGCTTAGAGTTTCTGTTGCGTTTCCTTACATGTCTTAATTTAATTGTAAAGTTTTTATTTGCCTTATATTGTTACAATTCACTTATCTTATACACTCTCTTTTTGCATGCGACTCATTTATTCATGTATTTGTTTCAATATTTACGTTCTAGCTTATCTCCCGTAATCTTACAGTCACGTCTTACCTTGTCAGTTTTTCTTCCTCTTACCTCCACCGCGAAACTCTTACGAAGGGTACTAAAGGTCCTAAAGTCTTTTAAGTGAAATAGTTAATAAATAAAATAACTCTAAAAATAGTTCTAAAAGTGGTACATTGCATACAACGAAACGTGTATAAGTAATAACGTCTAGTAGAATTTTAAATGTTTACTCGAGTGCTTAACTGATAAGAACTCCACTTGTTTCTTCTTCCTTTCAGGAAATCAATTTTAATTTTCCAACGAGTCAATGTCAAAACAATCTACAATTTTCTAAAAACACCGACAGTGCTGGAGGAATTGTCAATCAGTCAATCCGTCCGGAGAAAAAGAGAGGGAAAATAGTACCCAGATGGGAGCCAGATCGTCAGAGCAGATTCTGAATCAGATGAGTTGCTTCTGCCTTGTTTTTTTTTTATTTGTCACGCCACATGAGCTGTAAGGTTGACACATTTGCCTCTAAGTGAAACGTGAATAAAAACGACGAAAGAGAAGAGAATATTTCCGCGGCGATAAAATACAACAACATGAAGGACAGCAAGAAGAAACAAAATTTTTAAAGGTGAATCGAATGTCAAAATTAAGTGGCAATGGCCTCTGCTGAAGACACGTGGAACTCAGAGGGCAAATGTTTCCACCTTCTTCCTGACTCCTCGCCCGTAATACAATTTGTGTAAGTTACATGGGACCAGAAAAAGATGTTCATGCAAACTGGGCGACCGGTCTCTGTCACACGAATGTTTAACAATTTGAAAAGGTCTACTGGTAAAAAAAATAACTCAAAAATAGGTGCGTGTGTCTGTGTGTGTATGTGTAATGTGTGTGTGTGTGTGTGTGTGTGTGTGTGTGTGTGTGGTGTAGGTAGGTACCACCGACCAAAACAAGTCAGAAGTCAGGATCGATTCGATCTGGATGAATTCCATTCGACTATGTTAATTCATAGTTTTTTTTGGGAAGGAAATGATAATTAGTGGATTTAAAAATACAACCGATAGGCTTCAAAATGTCGGTGCTCATCCATTAAGGTTTCCATTTGAACACCTTTCAAATTTTGAGCCGAACACCACCACAACTACCACCCCTCCAAACCCCAGCCCATCCCATCCCGTGAGGTCATTTGAAAATGTGCTCGGTTAAGAACCATTGAAAAATCAGGAAGCACCTTGACCCTAGTCTTGGGAATGAAATAACCTAACAGCAAGTCAACAACCAAACAACGACGACGTCGACGACAACCGCTCTCTTCCTAATTTATTTCCAAAACGAATCCTCTGACGAATCGATCTAAGGCTCCGAGTTATTTTTCCTACCTCATCCATCGTTATCATTGAACGGTTATGCAATTTTAATGCTCGGGCATAGGAAGCAAGGAAAGGAGACCCGAAAAAAGGAGTCATAAGACGGAAGATGGGAATGTATTACTGATTGAACCGTATGCGTCTATGTGGGATGAGCCTTGCTCCGATTGGTTGGCATGCACGGGGTCAGGGGACGTCAGGCGACACGTGGAAAGGATGCAGTCATTGAACTTTTTTATTCAGTTACTTTTCTCACTCGAGTTCAAACAAAAGGTTTTCTCACCAGTACCTCCCCCCCAAGATCAAAAAGAATCGGCCGTCTGTAGTTTAATTCACTAATTAATAGAAATCGATGAGCGAGCAGTCCAGGTCACCTGGCTCAGGTGGTGTCCGGACTCACAGATGGTGACAACGTGACATGGTACCAGTCCATCTCCGGAAGTTGAGAAAATGATTCGACTGCGACTGGGAGCCCGCGCGGGTACCCGGGCCAAAAATATTTTATTCGGACCCTGTTGTTCCGATTACGTGAACCCATCTCGTTCCCAGTGAAATGATTTGGCCTGTGAAGAGTCAAAGGCAGAAGAACTCGGTAAGAGACGAAGAGGAGCGACCTTGGCTAACGCGCACAACTCCACGCTGTTTGTGCTACAAGTTCAGCGACCCCGGGTACGAAGCCAGCGTTAGGGCACGCCACGTGGAGAACGTTTCCACGTGGCAGAAGAAAGAAGGGGAAAATCCAATGTAACAGCGACCTAACACAAACACAGAGTTGGGAAGCGAAACGAAACGAATTCTCAGAGAGAGAGAGAAAAGTCCTTTCCTCCAACGTTGAAACCAACGTCAATTTTTCCCCATGGAACCCCGTGGCACCAACCCCAAACTTTCCGGCCATCTTCCTTTCTGCTGGTTCTAATTGAATGTGTGTGCGTGTGTGAGGGAGCGAAGCCATCGCTCTAGATAATCCTAGGTCACTCGGTTTTTTTAACCATCGAAATAGACAATTTACCATTTACGATATTTCGTTCACCGATTCCCGTCTCCTATTGCAAAAGGGACAACAATTATTTATTTACTTATAATTACCTAAAACGTCGTCGTCGACGGTGACTGCTGCAAGTGCAGTTTACTTTATTTGAGTATAAGTTATCGGGTCGACAGTTTCGGTTGAAGCAATACAACTATTTGAATGTTGACGTGTACCTGTGGCTGAGAGTTCTCATCGAGTCCTATTAACGGACAAATGTCCTTAATTGGTCGTTAATTACCATTTATCTCTATTAGGGATCATTGTACAGATGACCAAACTCTCTTCGCGATTCATGTTGTAAGGTTCGATACATCTGCTTCGTGAAATTCTTGTACAGAGAAAACCCAAGTAAGATTCACGTGGTGCCCGTTCCGAAAACCTCGGAATGAACTTGCAACGTGTGTCAATCGATAAGTGAAAGAATAAATAAGTAGCGGATGACACAAGAAGACGTTGGTTACCACTGGATAGTTACTCGAGCGATTAACCCGAGGTCCGTTTGCTTCTTCTTCGGGCCTGGGAACTCGATGGACACCCATTATCGGGCACGGGCTCTGCGGTCCAGGGAAAAGGACACGTCCATCCCCAGAGGTCAATCTGTGGGCTGACGGCGGAGGTTATACCAAAATAACAATGCATTCCTATCGTGGGTGGACACCACGGGAATTTCCTATTTTTCTTCTATTGTAATTGTAGAACCGGTGAACACTTGAGGTCGGCTGCTGACCGGATTTGCTTGACGACGAGTCATTGTTTCCCATCATTCGTGCATGCGGTATGTACATGTCGAATGAAGAGTGGCACACCTAAATCCGCGTTGATAGTTTTCATTATCAAAATCCCAGGGAGGGAGGAAGGTAGAGATAGGGAGGGGGAGGGGGAGGGCTGAAGAGGACTGAGTGTCTGTGTATGTGTGTGTGTGTGTGTGTTCATCGGAAAGCAAAATTCAATTTTCCATTCGTCCGAGGCGAAAAATTCAACTTGAGAGAGGCAAATTTAATGTTGAAGGCACACGCGGGGTCACTAAACTCTTGCGAACTCCCGAGGCCTACACGTGGAAAGCCTGACCGAATTTTCGGTCAACGACTTTTGCGTATTCCTCCGTTTTCCCGAAGCTTCGCCGTCTGCTTTCCTATAGAAACATTCTAGAATTTTCCCTCTTCTCTGTCCGCGTTCCCTTCGATTGTTGAAAACCGACCTCTCCCGGGGTTTTCCCTACCCTAGGTTTTCAGCGAGCCTCCCTTGAATAATGTAGGGAAACGCGTTGCGCACTCCTGGCAGGTCTAACAGCGCTCCAAGGCCTTCGCGAGACCGAGAAACCATCTGCGAAACACCGTATTTACCAACAACAACAACAAAAAACAGGGATGTAACTGGTATACCATTTCAAAAACTATTTTCACTGTTTCGGCCTTCACAGTGGTCAGTACCATTCTCTTTAATCGGACCGTGTAAAATGACTTTGTCGATTTATGGAGATCCATTAACTTTATCGAAATTCTACACGACTTAATGGACTATTGTGTTATCCCTCGTTCGAATGTCGCTTTTATCATCCGCACGGGTAAATTGAACCTTTTCATCGGTCTCCAGATTTTCCACGATTTGGCACCGGTGTGCCGGTCCGCGTGAAGTGAAACCCCAGGGTTTCCACTGACCTGTGCGGCCGCCTCGGCCGGAACGAAACCATCCTGATCTGTTTCACCCTAAAAGTTGCAACAAACGTAACAGGTCTCGTTACGGTCGGTACAAGTGACGTGAGTCAGGTGGAAATACGACAGATTCGGTTTGAACGTGCACGCCGTCCCAGGCGAACCGACCCAATAGATAAATGGGAACAACGTGCGAGTTTAAGGGGGGTACGCAGACACTGACCGGATTCACACACAACTCATAAGAGAAAGAGATAGAAGAAAATAAAAAATTATTAGACCCTGACGGGATACATAATTACACAACCGAACAAATTTCAAAGCCCTACCTAATACCATTCGTGGTTAACGCTTATTTTTTGGGCACCGCATACATTGCAAACGGGCTGCAATGTTATTAATTCTTGGAATTACTAAACGCACCGTTTAATACACACTAACTAAATAACAAATTATTACTTATTAAAGTCGTCGTGATTAATTGCTCGATCGCATTTCCGATCATTCACATTTCGATTCATCAACCATTTTTTTTTTATTCATTTCCAGGAGGTACTCCATCGACGGCCACTTCACTGGGACCCACGAGGCCGAATGCGTTCGGCCTTGATGACGGACAAAAAAAAGAATTAAAATTAGTCATTGGAACTAAGAACCGGAGTATTAAATTATAATTAGTAAGAGTGGGCTACCACGGGCCTTTCCTGTGGTCATAGACCAGCACACAAGAATGTTCTCATCCGTGATTTTAATAATCGAATAATGAAATTTTGATATTTAAATAGTTTTAGTTGTCGGCGTGGATGGAGAGGTCTGCTGCCACTTTGTGGCAAACGATGTATGGCAATCATGTGAGGAAACCCGAGGAGTTCCATGTGCAGAGTTAGAACTTCACGTGCAAGTAAAAATGAAAATACTGGAAATGTTTGTCTAGGGCAGAAGGAAGAGAAGGACAACATTTCCAGGGTACGTTGAACCAGAGGGGTGCGATTGCCCTAGAGAGCCAAGGGTTGGGGTTGAGTTCCGTGCATTACGCAACGGCATGTTCACCCTGGATGTGCTCGTGCACCCCACGGATCCTAAGTTAAGTCAAGTTAAATAACTTAACCGTTGAGAAGCGTACAATAAATTCAGCCGTTCATCGGCTTCAATAAGAACGATAACAATTATGTACATAGAGGAGACGGGTAAGAGAATCGACTGAATGGAGCGACAACGATGTTTTCGTCCCAGGCGAAAAAACCCCTGGAAATTCAGGTCTGAACGATGGTGCATTAAGAAGATAGAAGTTTGTCGCGCGGTGTTTAATGGTCTGACCTTGGAAGAAAGCCTACACGTGTAATAAGTTTGGCACGTGGAACCAGCAACAAACGGTCACTGACCCTCGTCTTTTTCTTTCTTTCCTTGCGCGCCACCGGTTCACAAGCTCTCGACTTTGCCGGGAATTAATTCAATACGCCCTATCCTTTTTCGCCTTTTATTGTCACCTCGTTTTTGTATATTTCCATTTTCCGTTCTTCTCCTTCTTCTTCTTCTGCTTCCACGTCTTCATCACGATGCGTGCCTTTCTACTCACCCAGCCTCATCTGCTCTCTTTCTCTCTCGAAGCAAATTTCTTACCGGAATTACTTATTTAGAGAATGCGTCAAATTACGCTAGTTTTCACTTCTTCGTAGTTTCTTCCTGCCAGGAATATTTCGGGGTGGAATATTCCTTGGATTTGTCATACGAATCTAACGTTCTCCGTGCGCTGGAGAATGAATTGGAAATGAAGGTGCTCACCCCAGGAAATGGCTCACTACTCGGTGAACCTGAATTTTTTTTTAAATTTCGGTTTGGTACCACAACCCCTGAGGAAGGACACGATTCGAACTATTCTCGATGAACCTGGATAATATTTATTTTTATAAAATTTCAGGAGTGGCGTTAAGAAAAGATCCTAACAATTCAATTGATGGGTAGAGACATGGGTTTTCAGGTTATCTTTTCAGTTTCCTGTCGGTCAAAAATTTAGAGTAATGGATTCCGGGGAGAAGTGCGATCGAATTTGATGGAAAATTCTCATTTCCTTCCCCCCGTCGGGTTATGTCAGACGAAGCTTCTCTCCTCTATCTCTCAAGTAATTATAATGCAGCTGAGGTTCCTAGGACTGTCCGTATCGGTCGCGAACGATTATGCGATACCCAGAAATTAATAGTTTTATCTCGGCATATTACGCAATGACAGTTCTCCATCGATGCGTGTGACAGTGACAGAAACCGACAAAGTCAAAAGTGCATTGAATATATTATTTACATGGGATTCGTTTTCTAGGATCGAGTAGCATACCTACAAACACATACAGACACACGCATAGGCCTCTCCGTTCGTGCGTGTTTATTTGTGTTTATATATGTGTGTATTGTCTTTCACTCTTCTGCATTGGCTCGTTGCACTGGGGACATAAAACAAAAAAAACTCCGAGCGGGCAATTTCCTTATGGTTAACATGTAAAGATTCATTCTTTCAAACACAAGCCGGGTTTGTAGAGGGACAAGCGGATCAGAGGAGATCGTTCAGGGACGAGGCGCCTCCACGTGCTCAACTTGAATCGATCGGTAGGGTCATTGACAGTGGTTTATGCGAGAGAGAAAGAGAGAGAGAGAGAGAGGGGACTTGATATAGGGCCCAGTGTGAAGGAAGCAGAGAATGCATTGTAGACACGTAGAAGTGCATGATGGTGCGGCCAAACCGGCTGCACCATACACTCTGTTCTGGTGAGGCAGTTTGAGACCTGGGCCTCTTCGCTTTTTTGGGGAAACGTCCACGACACGGCCGTGTAAGGCAGACCTGCGAAGCTACGTGACTCCGAACGAAACTCATCCATTGGAAAACCAAAAAAAAAATTGTGGTTGATATTGTAACAGAAAAGTTTCACGTGAAACCGCTTTCTCTTAGTTTCATAGACAAAAAAATATACACAGACGGACACAGAAATCCTTTTGTTTGTTTATCTATTTCTCTTTGGAGATGAGCCAACAATGCGTGCAAGGGTCACCCACACATAGGTGTGTGTGTGTGTGTCAATTAGACGTTCATTCTTACTTAAATGAATTCCATGTAAAAGTAAGAAGTACAAGTCGGTCTGTAGCTCTTCGGTTAGAAAAGTACCAATCGTGACACTCGAAAAATCCCTTGAGAGGTCACACCGATTTGGACTTGAGTTTTCCTTATAAAAC
The DNA here is from genome assembly GCA_037055365.1 of Polyplax serrata. Lineage (NCBI taxonomy): Eukaryota > Metazoa > Arthropoda > Insecta > Psocodea > Polyplacidae > Polyplax > Polyplax serrata. The sequence goes on along the minus strand of JAWJWE010000038.1, from coordinate 7,045,284 downwards.
AACTTTCAAGGTGACAACAAAAAAATGACACTGTTCTGGTGCACACATCCTAAATGCATGTCTGGTGATCGAAAATTTTAAATAAATAAGAATTGTTTTAAGTGTATTTATTGTAATGATAACACCAAAATTCGAATTAAATAACCATTGTGTACCTCAAGTAAAACTGACCGTGTAACAAAGCAACACTTCAAAATGTAGGCAAAATTTATTTTATAATATCAGAAGTTACATAATAAATAGCATGTGATTAGTTCCTGCAGTGGAATATTCGATTGAGTCGGATTTTTTTTTGTTGGTTCCACGAAACTTCACCTGCCGAATTCATTTATTTTCTTTTACGTTCGGATAAATGGTACTTGTTATTGGAATGTTAATGGTCGGTGGTCTAAGTAATCTTGAGGTTGCGAGCCTTGACTGACGGCTTATGTGTGGTACCCATATTGAGTTTACGAGCCGAGAAACCCGTTCGGAGGTACGCGTTGCACAACCGTGACATTTTCCTAGGAGTAGAAAGAAAAATAGTGGTTCAAGGAAACCAAAATTAATCGGAAAACGTTTAAACATCCAAACCGTAAGTAAGCGAACAGATTTTTAATTATTTGGTGAATTGTTGACGATTCAAATGCCACACTCCTAAAGAGCTCTCTTCCATGGCGATTGATGTACCTTTGGAAATTCTGACCGGGGGGAAAAAAGATCCTTCTCAAGATTTAACGTGTTGGTTATGTAACGAGAGTACGTATTCTCCAAAAAATCGTACGTCCTTAATATCTCTGATGGAGTCCAAGAGAGAAACAATAATGATACCCGTGGTGGAAGAAAATAATGAAGGTTACCTGAACGTGACGATAACCTTGGTTCCTCTATGGTCAATGTGATACAACCAAGAGTTATGAAATTGTATACATGTAATTGTATTCAATGATATCTCTGCTGCGTAAGTCAGTCGGTTTGTCCTTTGAACATTCCAGAACCTGGTTTACCTTTCACGTACCTACTACTTCACATGGTAATTAAAAATACAGAAAAAATCAAAAGTTGTTATTCTGAAAGTGTCTGCGCGTAGTGTGATGTCCAACGAGTGGTAGTATGGTAGTATTTCTGAGATGAATTTTATGAAGTTTTTAACATGTCTTGCTGATATCAGTTCTGGTGTTTTACAGTACTTTACTATTACTTGTAAATAGTATCAATGTGGAGTTTCCAGTTTGGAGATATCAAAGAAAAGTGGGAGTTTTGTTTGGAATCGACAATTTCCGTTCTAGTTTGCTTAAATAGTGCCATTTCTAGCGTTGTCTATTTCTCAGGTTCCGTACGTCAAACCCATGACACAGTTTACCCCTTAAAGAAGGGAAAAAGTTCTTTTGACAGAGCGATACGGAAACGGGTTTAACGAAGTTCCTAATTTCTTGCGGTACTTACTCTGATTATGAGAAGTTTCCGTGGAATTCAAATACTCTTCCCTACTTAAAAATAATTTAACGAGTTAATTAGAAATTTTATTATTTGCCAATTACTTTCTGGCGGGATGACTGCGGAGCGAGACTTGAAGAAGGGGAACCAACACCGGGGGTTGTAAATTTTAATGAGAAAAGGATTGGAAGGAAATTTAGAACTTAATTTTGTGTTTTACTCAATTATGTAATAATCATTTTATCAAACGTTCTATTTTAATAACCGCAGATCCGCAGTAAGAAGTTAGAAAAACCTGGACGAGAGCCTGATCAAGAGTTGAAGGCACTTTGAATTTCTCATTCAGTGCAATGGCAGCTACGAAACCAATTTAGGCGAAAGTGGCAGAGATAAAAAATTGAATGATTGATAATTTCAGACTTTTCTCGATGGATACCAGTCGAGGCATGTAAACAACCATATATTCGTGTGTAAACTTAAATCCGGGAGCCAATGTTTAAGGATCTTGGGAATGAATTGCTTAAAAAATACTATTTTAGGTTTTTAAGCCTCAAAAGGAAATTATAAATAAACCCGTGTGATTGCGACGAGAACCAAAAATTCCTCCTTAACATTCGAAAGGCGGGATAATATCAGATGATGGAGATTTTTTACGGGGAGGGAATGCGTCCATAGAGTAAATAAAAACCTGCATGAACCCGATTTTGCGAGAGGAAAAAAAATCTCCACCGCCCCCAAAAGAAAATCTCGCCCGAAAAGAAGGCTGTGCGCGAGCACATTCGAACCCGTCGAAATTCGTCGGGGACGTAGAAAATGCCCGAACGAGCGCCTCCACGAGTTCCGTTTCTTCTAGGTCGTTCGTATTTGGTTTAAGCGGGGTCAGGAGCGACTCGAGTTCGGCTTTCCGAACGCCAACTTCGGCCAAATCCGCCGCACATTAGAGTAAACATCACTTTTCGAATGTTGAGATATTACAGTGTTCTCTCCACCATGTTCTGCCAAAAAATTTTTCGTCAATCAGGAACCGTTTTCGTTTTGAATTAGATTTCTCTTTGCGGGTATCTCTTTCTCCTGCCGACACCGAGTTATTTCCCGGCGGTGTGAATTTCGCCGCGTGTTCTTTTTTTTCTCGGATTTTTCCTCTTCGCGCGATTCACCCCATGACCGCCAGAGTCGTCGGCGAGGGAGCGAACGAACGCGAGAGAGAGACGGACAGATAACCGGAGAGGAAGCGTGCGTGCGACAGAGAGGGCTGGAGCCATGTTCGAGAGCGTGCGAGAGAGATGACGGACACCCAGTGAGAGAGGGAGAGAGAGAGAGAGTGCGCGCGGGGAAAAATCAGTTAGGGGTTTAAGTCTCACGGCAAACGAAAGTGAATCTTGTGGAGTGTATGCATGGTCGTCCCGTAGGTCGGGAACCGAAAATTTTTGTTTTAGTTTACATTTTAATTTCGGGGTTTTGTTAAGTGAGAATGAGTTGATGGGGATGCGGACCGGGCTCGGGAGCGTCACTCAGGTATGTATCGTTTGATGATATTTGGATATTTAACCGAGGGTGTCGGGAGAATCGTGTCCGATGTGCCCACAAGCGTGTTGTCATTGACGCAGACAGGCACTCACGCCTGAATCAATCGCTTCTCCGAAAATTTGAAATTTGTCAAAGATCACCGTTCGCATTAGCGAAAGAATAACTGAGTGCACGGAAAATATGACTAACGACCGAGTTGACGGTTCGTTCTGTTTGCTACATCTCCCGCGAAAGACGTGGAAATGATCGAGAAAAGGTTAAGCCTGAAAACAATATGGCAGTGTATCGATTGACCGGTTTGTAACGAAATTTTGTAATGGCATCACTGCGGTTTTCCGGCTTGCTCACAGGTTTGCGTTCGTGTTTGCTTCACTCACATTTGACATTGGATAATGTGTGGTGATGGTGGTCACGTAGTTGAGAATTCAGTAAGTGGTGATGGCAACTGCGACTGGAGCAGGTTGCCTTTCCAGCGAGTTTCCAAAACTTTACGGGTGAACCTTGAGGGAGGTAGCTGAACCATGTCATTAACCATGCTCTACGCCAGAAATGGTCAATCGATGAAAATGTTTTTAACTTTTGGAGAACTCACAAGTGTGCCTGACCCATTCCGTTTCAGGTGCATATGCCTTTCAAATGAATAAGAGAACGACGACGACAGAACCATTTTTCTGGCATTTAATTCTTCGATATGTTGAATGGACGAGTGAATGTTCGGATTTCTCTGCGGTAATTGCGGAGGACACAATGATGAATGTTCTCAACCTGCACAACATTGACTTGTTTCTTTTCCGGAATGCCCGTGTTTCCTTGATATTTTCCCTCTCGCGAACAGACCTTTGACTTTGTTTCACTTGAAACCGAAGCGGTTTCTTTCCAGACTTACGGACTCCATTTTTCTAAGCGTTGTTAAGCTAATGGCACTCCGAATTTTCACCATTTGACGCTCGGGGCAATTCAGAAAAAGGCAAACTCGTTCCTCTTTATTTCGCAGTTGACAGACAGGATCTTCTCGTGTGCCTCGTTTCTCTCTCTCTCTCTCTCTCTCTCTCTCGTGACACTTTGATGTTTTCCTTTCCTTTCGCGGATACGGCGAATATGTTTTACCGTCGTCTGTTGTTGAGGGACCAAAAAGTATAATAAAATAAGGGAAAAAAAGATGGAGAATGTGAATTTTTTTAGGGGGTTATTGCCTTCGCTCCAATCTAGTCAACCAGGAATGATGCAATTGTCGTGCTCACTACGGGGCCGGTTAACGAGGTCGGTGATCGCACGGAAGTTTCGTATTTTGACGGCTCGTGGAGGCGATCGTTTCTGGATGTTCGAGAGCTGCGGGAGTACGAGCGCCTCAGTGTGTTGTCGTGGCTCGAACCACGACGCCGAACTCGTGTGACGCCCACGTTTGACTTATGGGAAGTCAATGTTTTCCCCTTCCGCATGCGACCCACCACCGCTCGTCCACCTTCCGACACCGCGTCCCCCGCCCTAAATCTCGTGTCTTGCTTTGTTTAATTTTTAAAATGCATTTTTTTTGAGCCATGGCGGTTGAACGAAGATGCGCTTTTGTTTTTGTCTCTTGTTGATTTTAATCGGCCGAATGCTTATTTCCAGTTGGGACAATGCACTACTGTTTTTGACTGCAACTCCCATGAAAATGTCCTTGCGGGTCATAACCTTTTTCTTTTTCGTGGTACAATTCGAAACCAAACCCGCTCGGAGCAATTAGGACAAATTAGCAGGAACTCTCTGGCCTCCTAAATTCCTTCCTAAAAGAGAACTTATCCAGCATGGAGTACTAGAAATGTTTGAGGAAACCGAACCACATCCGAAGAAGAAGTCTTTGTTCGTGTCAAAAAGTTACGGCTCATCCAAAAACCCCTGGGAACGCCACATGCAGCCCCTCGTCTTTGATATATTGAAAGTAGAACTCATGCCTCTGAAACTTCGGACACTTATTTTTTACTTTGACACTCATCGTTTTTTTTTAGCACAAGTGCCCATATTTCTTTGACCGCAAAAACCAACGAAACCACATTACCTGTTGTTCCTGGAAGCTTTTTAACAAGACTTTGCAAAAAGCTTAAGAGTTTTTAAACTGACCAAATCACCTGCTACTTGTTACGACTCGTATACTTTGCCGTGTTAATTCTTAAGGTAATTTCGAATTTTTGACCAATTTTCTTTAAAGTGTTGTCTTCGGAAAGGCAAAAATCAATATTATCTATCGGTAATCTTTTGAGCGAAAGCCAAGCACCTGTGAACATAAATTTTGCCTCAGAAATGTTGTTTGCTTTTTTCGACATGACATTTTTTATTAGGGCGATGCCAAAATCCTAGTCAGTTGAGCAAAACTAGGAGGTAAATTCCCAAATCCTGAGGTTGGGGATTAAAATTGAAAGTGCATGAACGCAATGATTGAGGTATTGTGTCTAACTTGCAACCACTTACAGTTATTGATTTTCAATAAATTGAGAAACCTAAATGGCTCGAGGTGTACAATTCGAATGTTGTTAATTGTAATGAAATTAAAAGCCTTTGATTGTCACTTTCCAAGTCTGCCAGTTGCTGGTGAACACACGAATACATACTTTGCGGTGTCATTTTTCGTCCACGTGCACGGCTCAGGTTTCGTTGAGAAACAAACGCAAGATTCGTCAGCGACAATGCTGCGGTTACATTTTTTATTCACCGCTTGTAATTGCACGGGTAGATGCTCTCGAAAGGAGGACACACGTGCAAAGGTGATGTTGAATTAATACGATAGAACTGGTCGCAAAGAGCGTTATGTAGTCCACGGAGACGACAAGTCCTAAGTAATTTGCCTCGGTGAAGGTCAGCCGTGTTGTCCCAAGAAAGACAGGTTGGGTTTGCTATGACCTGCAGTGATGGTACGATGAGTGATCACTAATGACGGACAGGTCGCTCTAATAACGTTTGGGTGGTTTAAACTGTGGTTGTACATGTCTGCACAGAAAGCTCCATTTTGGTGTGTGTGGCGATGTAAACCTGCGGCATGTGTATCTCATAGGGACGGCGTGTTAACCCAAAGCCGTTTGTTTTATGCCGGTGAAAACAACAAAACATGCACTCCTTTTTGTTTACTAAACACAATCGATAAGAGAAGAGCACCTGTATTTATTCATTTACCTTTATTAAATAATTGTCGGCGATTAGAATAGATATATGCCTCTGCACTTGGACTTGATTACTTACCCCTAAGTTTAAGTCAAGGACCCTGGCTTTGAATACTATTAATCATAATTGGTACATCGTGGTGACTTACCGAAGTCACATTAGTCGAAGTGTAAAGGACAACTGGGTAGAATAGTAGAGAGGGTAACTTTTAGGATCAGTGATAGTGGTTCTGTCAGTAGGAAGATTGGTCGCATATGGACAGGTGTCAAATAATTTAGCCGGGAATGATGAGACATTCAGCGTGAGTCTTTGGGGATTACGAAAACACACTTGACTTGTGAAGACGAACCCAATTTGTGAGGGAAGATGACACTTAGTGAAGCAAAGTAGTTTTTGTTTCGATAGTTTTTTAAAAGACGTATATGTATTTATGTATGTGCACACAAATAAGTACAGGACAATATCCCCACGGTGTGGCGTCAGAAAGGGAGTTGGGCTCTCGGGCATTCAAAATGAATTGTGTTCTTGTTATCTGGAAGAAGAGGCAGACGCTGCTGAGGGACACTGATTGATTGTCCTTTTTGTCGTTTGATTTCCGAGTTGTACGACAGAAACGAGGGGGTTTATCTGCTGGGAAACGGTGGAATTATTGCGGGAGATATCATTTTCCATTACGGAACATATCCAGCCTATTTTTACCATGCGCAAAGAAGATTTAATTGAACCGCCGCAGGGAAAACCGAATGAAGGGATCCCATCGGGATTTTTCTTGGGGAAAATCGGGAGCACCCAAGTCGTGGGCGTAAGCGTTGACGTTACGCCTAAACACCGGAACTTTCGACTTTTCCGAATCGATTGCAATTAATTGCCGGTGATTGGTGATTGGCAAACAAACTCTTCACCGTTTAGTTACCAAACACTTTCCTGACCACATTCGTCGGACTGTTGGATGCCGTAGTGGAAACAGCGGGTGTATTTTGCTCTTGCTCGAAAGTAAGACACGTTGCACCTGCCGATGGTAGTGTCCACTCGTCGTTCATCGACACGTCTCATTTTTTGAATGTGTCGGACCTCTGAGTCTTCTGCCACGGGCTCCGAGAGCGAAGTGTGGTCATTTGCTCAGCATTCAATGCGACCGTACACGCGATGGGTTACATTAAGGAAGTGGAGTTGCTTGCTCCCTCTCCGGCCTATGTTTAGCTTGCCTCCGGAGCAGACACCTTTTGCGTTTTCGAATATCAGGGCCCTCCTCCCCCTCTATAGGAGGCTTATTTTTCGAAAATACTCCCCTCGCCCTAATGCGCCACGTGCTGTTCGGGGAACTCTACAACTGGAGTACACTGGATGCTCTCCGAGAAACATTCGCTTGCAGTCACTCGGATGTGCCATATTGTTGACTTTGTTTTACATTTATATAACTTTTTCTACTTTACGTGTTAGTCTCACTGAGTTGTACATTTTTTGGGATTTTTGTTTTGTTTTCCGGTAAAAGTGTGCCGTTGTTTTTAGCATTTCTTCTTTCTGTCCACCAATCACGGTTTTGCGACGTCGGATGCGGTTGTCTGCTGTTATTTTCTGTAACTAAACGAGACGTAAAAAAAAATTAAAATTTCTGAAGTAGTTTAAAAAAATGGGTGATCCGCTTGAGAAATCGCAAAAGAATTGGATGAAAAATCATTGGATTAATCAGAAGCAAAGTAACGTACCTGGTAAGAGGGTAGACATTTTCGGCTCACTAAATTAAAGTCCTGCGACTGCGAGAGATTTCCCGGTGACTTGGACCGAACTCGTTTTGCATTCTGTCGCTTATTCTGTCGAATAAAAAACGAGATAGGACGTTTACTAGGTGGTGAATTGTTAATGGTCGAAGAAGTAAATCTGAGGCTCGCGTAAGAATTACGATTTTCTGAGTTGTGAGGGAGTAGTTGTAATTTTTAGTGCGTTTACGGTTGCATAACACGAAAATAACGAAACTAACGGAAAAGGTAAATTAAGTGACAGTTCAATTTTTATCCCTGCCCAAGAGATCCCCCCTCTCCCAAAATAACGCCTGTATGAGAATAAGAGTTGTAGTTGCAGAGTAAGACCGATGAAACTGTACTTGAAGTAGTTTGCTGTCTAGAAGACTTTTCTGAAGATATTTTCCTTTTTTTAACCAAATTTTCATAACTCTAATAAAACACTCAAGTGCTCTTAAATAAACAGTAACCATTTAAATTATTGTAGTAAATATGTTTATCTAAAGAGGTGAATGTTGTTGTTGTTATGTTTTCAGAAAGTCTATGGAATCGAGTATCGGAGATCATTAACTACTACAATTCAGATATGACCGGTGTGAAAGAAGAGGTTCAGGTGCCCGTGGGAACGGACTGCACGCTCAGTCCCATCGTGTCGCACGATGCTCAAACGGAGTCGGCAATAAAGAAACTGGTCTGCAGTCCGGACCTTCCGGTGTTCGAGGAGACGCCGTCGTCGTCGTCCCCCGACACAACCTTTCAGTGCTCTTTCTGCAACAAGACATTCCCCCAGAAGAACACGTACCAGAACCACCTGAGATCTCACAGCAAAGACGGCGAGGATCCTTATCAGTGCAACATTTGCGCGAAAACGTTTGCCGTTCCGGCGAGACTGACACGACACTACAGGACCCACACGGGCGAGAAACCGTATCAGTGCGAATATTGCAATAAGAGTTTTTCCGTGAAGGAAAATCTGAGTGTCCACCGTAGAATACACACGAAGGAGCGACCGTATAAATGTGACATTTGTGACCGTGCGTTCGAGCACAGCGGTAAATTGCACAGACACATGCGGATACATACGGGAGAGCGTCCACACAAGTGCACAATTTGCTCGAAGACGTTCATACAGAGTGGACAGTTGGTGATACACATGAGAACGCACACGGGGGAAAAGCCGTACGTGTGCAAGGTGTGCGGCAAAGGGTTTACGTGTTCGAAACAGTTGAAGGTGCACACTCGCACTCACACGGGTGAGAAGCCGTACAACTGCGAGATATGCGGGAAATCTTTCGGGTACAATCACGTGCTGAAGTTGCATCAGGTCGCGCACTACGGTGAAAAAGTGTACAAGTGCACGATATGCAATGAGACGTTCACATCTAAAAAGACGATGGAACTGCACATTAAAAGTCATTCGGAGCAGTCGAACGCTCAGAGAGTGCAGAGTACGGATCCAGGTGAGACATCGTCATGTGCCTCGTCGACAAGTGACAAAGAAAACAAGGAGAGCGATTCGGAAGTGGCAAAACTCGAGAATTTCGATACGGAAAAGCAACAGCTGCAACAACAGTTACAGCAGCAACAGCAACAGCAGCAGCAACACCAGCCGCAACAGTCGCCTTCACAGCCTTTAGAAATCCTATTGAGTCCTCCGGCTGCGACGCCACGTATGACGACAGAACCCTCCAAACCTCAGAACTTAAGGCAACTTCGGTATTACCTTTACTATCCTAAGAATAATTACAAGCCACCACCACCACAACAGGGTGTGAATCCGGCGCTGTTGGCCGTCGCGGCGGCTGCAGCTGCCTCTGAGGAAGGCGTAAGCTCGGGAAAACTGCAAAACGAAGAAGAAATGTCGTCGTCGAGGTTTGCGTCGGAGGTCAGTTACTCAGGAGTACCCCAGTATTCTACGAATGCATCACCCAATCCCATCGAACCTTCCATCTACCTCTGTCCCGATCCTTTGGCCAACATGCAAAGGCGAAGCTTTCCCTACCCAGTGCAACTGTCGACCGACTACCTCCCCGACCAAATTGATATGTCGGACCAAACGGAAGACAGACAGAGTTTGAGTCCGGTGCTGACGCCGCCGAGTAGTAACCCGGTGAGTCCAGCGCCCTCCCTTTCGCCGGATCCGAATGACGGAGCCTCCGGAAAGGAGATCCTGATCCTTCCGCCGAGAAAACGTTCCAAGATGATCCTCAAGTCGATGGAATACGCGACGGAGTCGACAACGCAAAGGCTCAGGCAAAATTCGGTGATTCAATTCGCCAGGGCGTCTTCCTTGCAGCAGAACACTTAGAAGGAGCAGAGCCGCCATCACGCAGCAACTCCCGCGGATCTCGATCTTCACACCTCGCCATCTGACGGCGTTCGGCCGAAACAGTTTTTTTACAAGCGCCGTCGATATATATATATATTTTTTTTTAAATTTCGTTTTGAATTTCCGTAACTGTTTTAACATTGGCCATTTGTTACCTCGGCGAAGGTTTTGTCGAGTTTGTACTGAACTTTTGATAGAAAGAGTCGTTTCAAAGCCGAATGCTACTTTGGACACGAATGATTTTCTTGTAATCTAGTCGTAACCGCCAATGGCGTCCACGGGCCTGCGCTAAATTCAATTGTTCTTTTTTTGAGACTCTCGGTGTCCGTTTTTCTAATCCAATCGAATCATAAAAGAAAATGAAACAAAAGTAATTAATGTATAGCAAGTCCTAAAACAAAAGTAGGCCATGACTGATTTTCATCAATGGACTGACGGCTGTTCATCGAATTCTATTTTTTACGAAACAATTTCAACAGCGTTTTATACATGTATTTAAGCTTAAAAGATGCAGAAGAAGAAGAGTAAGCAAACTGTGGCCCAAAATTGTTGATGAAAGCAGCCAGACTGTATGTACATAGGTTATAAATATTATATATATATACACACATAAAATATGAAAACACAAAGCTAGTAATAACAATAACGTTAATGATAATAATAATGCATCACAAATTATACTATCAGTGTTAGCGGAAAAGTATGTCTCCCACCTCCCCCGCCGAGGAGGGAATTACTTTTAAATCACTCATAGACTGAGAAGCAAGTTATACACATGTCACATGCGAACGTAACATACACCAGAAATATATGTGTGAATTGTAAAAGCTGCGCGCACACACACATACACACACACACACACTCATATAATATATATGTATATATATAAGCATTTGGATCGGCTACGCAAATGGATCTCAGGCTAAATGCAAGGCTTCCACGTATAAGAGTATATAAAAAGTACAAATCCATTAAGTGTTCATTTAACTTAAGTATGCCAGTCGAAACGTTGGCGCCGTTTCACTTCTATACGTAGAGGCAAGCGTGAACACGTTTTCAAATAAGTACCATTTGTGTACCGGATGTACCCGATGCAAAATATATATATATATATGTATATCAGAGGTGTATAGGAAGTTGCAGCGTGGATACCGTACCACGTCTTGTATTGGTTTTTGCTGTAATATCGGTGATACTGTACTGAACAGCAGAGCGTCTAAGACTTGCACGATCGTTGTCGTCACCATCAACACTCCACGAGATGTAGTGATGATGGCGGCGATGGTAATAATGATTTAGAGAAGCATTTTGGTGTTTGGGTAACGAGAGGAGAAAAAACTTTCTCTTTCAAATCGGTTTGGTATCCTTGAGAGTAGCCTTCATGCAAGACAAAGGAAAAACAACAATAAAAACCGTCAAAGTGGTCATTTGTTTTAGTCGATGTAGTTTGTTTGTTTTTTTTCTAGGAAACCAGACAGAAACTAAAACTTACGTAATGTCGGAAAAAGAATGTACTCTTTACTCTGCACAAAGACTATTGCACATCTCGGGCGGTTTTTTGCTGTTTTTTTTTTCGTGAGGAAACAATCGAAAAAGGTCGCTGACAAACAGCAGCTTGTCGTCACGGGGGAGTCTTACCAATAATTTCGAGCAGGGATTTTCAGTGGGTTACCTCGGAGGGGAGGTACCACAGCCGGTAGTGGCCGTTTCTCTCAGGTACAACAGTCGTTTCTCTCAAACAAATAAGGAGACCTGGTGTGTATGTGTGTCGGTGTGTCGGGTTGACGCAGGTCACACCAATGCAATTGTACGCTGTATAGTTTTGGAAGGGTGTGTTTGTGTGTATATGATTGACTGCGTGCGTGTGTGTGTGTGTGTGAGAGAGAGAGAGAGAGCACCCCGGAATTATTAAATTGCAATAATATTAATTAAGCGTACTACTCGTGTGAACAATTATAAGTAATAATCATCGTTTAGGAGCCAGATAAGTACAATGATGTGTAAGTGTATGCGTGTCTGTGTATCTAAAAAACATCTCGATTAGTTAAATAACCTAAACTGTATAGAATAGGAAACGGAAATGGAAAACGTTGTCATGAGTCATGGAGTCCCACGTTTGCGTTTGCTTTGCTTTTTTTTAATTTAATTTTTTTTTTCGGGGTTGGGTATTTAATCAATCAATCAATCAATCATTCGGTCGTGAGAGTCGCGTAACAGTTGGGAGAGAGACAGAAATTCTGGGGGGGTCGTGTCCTTAGTTAATGGATGATAGTTTTCAGGTTCCGGAAGAAAGAGAAAGCACGGGGCTAATCTCGTCAACGTGCACGTTTCACGTTCAAGATGGCCGTGAACTGTCTGAACGTGTGCGTAAAACGTTTCCGTTCTCTTTTCTAGCGTCAATTAATTGTTAGTAATCAAGTATTTGAGTAGTACCAATGTCTGTCCATTAGTTAAATGGTGGTGATTTAAAAAAAAATGGGAATGAATTTGACCGGTGTGGTCGGGCTGTTGGCCTCTCGAAAACAGGTATATATACAATTTTGTTAGGTTTTACTTATATATATATATATATATATATATCGTGTATGTATATTATATGTATGTAAAAATAAAACGAGCGATGTTAGAGGACCGGGGTGCCTTTCGAGAATCCACAAGGGTGACACTCGTTTTCTACGCTGTTTAAATATCTCGGGTGTTGGGCCATGTTTGGATGCTTCACCAAGCTTTCCTCCTGTTCTCGAGTCGATCATTCCGTGTGAATGGGTACCCGTCCCTGACAGATCTCTGTTGTAGCACGGCAGATCGCTCACCGGTTGTCCGGGAACCGTTTGATTGGACTGAGAAATACGAACTACCTCAATGATGTGTAGATGAGTAAGTAGTCGGGTTATGAAAATCAGGAAGGGTGCAAACTTACCCATGGGCGTGAGAATAAGAAATTCGTCTGGTTACTTTTGTTGATTCGGGGAGGAAATTGTAGATTTCAGGTGAAGGGGTGAGAAGTCACGTTAACAATCTCGGAGTTCGATCTCCGATAAATTTGGTTTCGATCGATTTTAGATTTAAGTGGAGTTCTGATTCGGAAGGGAAGTTGGTCTCCGACGCGTACAACTCTACGTCACTTCACACTTACCGGTGCTTGTGTAGTGGAACATCACAACTGCTTACCTCGCGTTCCTTCTGCATCGGTACAATTTTTCTCCATGTAAAATTGTTATTCTTTTTTTAAATTTATAGTCGCTCGTTCTGAAATTTTTAGCTTTGGTGTAGTTCAGGTGCTGTCAGGTTTTTCGTATCAAGTTTTCAGCCAACGGTAAAAGTTCCCCGTGATGTTCAATGTTTCAAACGCAATACATAAATACCTGTGGTGATTTACGAACTTGTTTAGTGTCGTAACGAAGGGGTAATGTCACGTCACCCTTAAAAGAACGAACACGGACGCATCCCGGGGGAAGTTTGCACCTTGCTGGTCACCTCATGACTTGATCACTCAATCGAAGCAAATCGTAAATTTTTGTAAAAAAGTACGAAACGTGTAAATGAATGCCCGATCGCGTATCCGGTTTTATCTATTGTTTCATTTTCATTTCCGGTTAAGTATAGAAATGATACTTTGCGAAAGCTTTAAACGAGTAGGAATTCTCTTTTTTTCTGGCACGTGTTCAGTGTTCTTGCAAATGAAAAATATTTAGTATAAATATCTATATATACTGTATAAGTATCTGTTGTATATATATGTAGAAAGTATATGAGACGATGAGGAACGGTTACGTGGCAGTGCGCGGGGTATTTCCGTTTGTTTTTTTCTTTGGGGTGAGGGAGTTTTATTTTGGTGATACCCGTGAGTAGGCGGTACCCGGTTTTGTTTTTGTCCCGGTTGTTTGCTTTTCTATTTTATTCTGATCGGTTTGGCTTTAGACTATTTTATTTCGGTCGAAGTTAGAACTCTGGAAATTATTTGTGTGTTTAATTTTGGGGTTCAACTCGTTGCCGAGTTGTCCCCGGTTAGGCTCCCCGGAAGACGGTAGACCTTGACGAATTTACCCCCTCTGACTCACTGCCATTGAAGTTAGTAAAGCGGTACAAACTAGTAATGCACACGTATTACATAGATGTGTAAAACACTCGTTTTGTTTTCGGTTTTTTTTCCGGGGTACGTTAGATGTATTTATGTATATTTAAGAGATGAATTCTAAGTTTGTTTTTTTTTATACGATACTTACTACCTCAAGACAAATTAGCGGTGCAAATAAGTGGAAGTAGAGAAATTTAAATTAAGTGTACGTGTGGTCGTGTTCTGACCTCTCTTCTTTTGTTGTTTGTTGTTGTTGCTGCTGCTGCTGCTGCTTTTCCTTTCGGGAACTTTCCAGGGTGCCTGTAAACGACTTACAGGGTAAAAGCCAAAAGGAAAAACCAATTTATGGCCTTAGATGAATGAACCCGGTTTTTACTTTTTATGTGGTGTATTGGTTTTTGCTGTAGCCGAATTTCAGGTACATGAAACGAGCAGGTGACGGTCCTGTCCCCGGGAGAAAGTTCTCCTTCCGGGGGAGATGTCATCCCTCGTGGTGAAAAGGCATTTTGTGAAGGTTCTCCGTAGCGTCATTTCTCTGTCTCGAAGTTGTTTCAGGGTTTTGCCTAGACGAACCCCCGTCCTTTTCCGTAGCTCTCCTGGGTCAGTGTTTGGCACACCTGTCGGTTGTACGTGATGTGTGAGTCTCTCTGTGTGTGTGTGTGTGTGGACGAACCTGCGATGCCTGCGAACTCCCAAATCTTTCTAGTTGCTATTCGATATTAGGATACTTTCCTAGGGAATTTGTGTCGTTTCCGGTTGGAGAAAAAAAATGGCGATACGACTTTTCTCAACCGGAAATGATTAGTCTGTGACGCCGGAAGTGGCAAACGTGGCAATACAATTCGAATTGGCCGGGGAGAGGGCCAACAGATTCCGATGGTTTTGCTTTCGGTCGTTCACCGCCGCCCGAGGGTAGTTTGCCACCCGCCTCCAAAAACTCTAGCCAGATTGATTCTGCCGGTGGCAAACAGTTGAAGGGTCTCCCACTGTTTGCCTTCTAAATATTCTATTGAATAATAATTAATAGTGGAAATGTGCCGGAGAGAGTAGTGAGAGTTCACTTCGTACTTGTACTCTGTCCCTTGCCTCCCCACACATAGCTCGTTTTTTCTTCTCCGAAAGTAGACAATTTTAATCGCGAAATTTATTTATAAATTAATACTGGTGTTAATGAAAATATTATTGATTACGAATCGGTTTTTTTTGATTGATTGCCGGCAATGGCATTGAAGTGATGAGTAATTGTGTCGTGGTGTGGATTGAATGAGTCGCTGTTTGACTGAGTTTTTCCATAGTGAAATAATTACTATTACTATTATTACTATTATTATTATTAACTTATGAAAGGTCTAGTTGAAGATTGAAACTCTCCCGATTAAGTAATATTAATAACAATAATCTATTAATAATTATAATTACCAATTAGTTATTTAATAAACAAAATAACTATTTTTAACTTAAAATGTTTATATTTTTTTCTGTTTGGTGGGTCGGTGGTAAGACCTAACCTTTCCCGACTCCTTGGAATTAGAGGCAAGAGAGAAGATGGAAGTAACGGAGTAGGATACGGATGAGAGAAGTGAGAGAAATTACATAAATTATGTCGCAGTTCTTCAATAAATGACGCGCACCTTAAAAAGGTGTCACAAAGGTAAACTTTTATGGCAGGGAGAAGGCACAGGTACGTAATGAATGGTAGTAGGTAAGAGTAACGTTAACAGTAATGCAACCGGAGCAGTTGAACAGATTTCAGGAACAAGTACGGAGGGCCATCGTCAAAGGAATACCAAGGGGCAATGATTCTTTTAATGAAAATAATAATCAGTAATTGGGAAATAGAATTGTCGAACGAGTAAGTACAATGGTTTAATAACTTGTGATAGATGGTTTAATAACTTTAATAGATAGTATAAAAATTATTCGGTTTCGAACTTCATCGCAGCGCCATCCGATGTCTTTTGGAAACTTCAAATTCGCTCACGCCGCGGCGCTGTAGTCGGCAAATTTTTTGACAATTTTTTAGTGTGGACCTTTTGTCACGAAAAAATGACAATTTCTATCAGGCGATGATAAGGTGCGAGGAGGTCTCGGTGAAACTCTAACCTACCGGGTAAACTTTGAAGATTGGAGCGCCAAAAAATAATAATTAAAATTAAGTGGACACGTCAATCAATTTCTACATTCACGTACATTTATTTTTTATTTTTCCAACTGTCCCGACGATCATCCCCAGACACCACACTTCCTTATTTCCGGAACGTACAAATTGCGTCAAAAATATCAAACCGTTGAAGGCGAGGGAAAGAACTTGTCGGGGTGAAAGCTTAAATCAGGAGAATTGGTGACCTTTACGGTCAAGTCAATGAAAATTTCAGGACTCAAAACTATTGTAAAATAAAAAATAAACTCAAAAATTTTCGAAAAAAAATTTATTTAGTGCACCACATTTAACCATACACATAGAAATTTTTACTAATTTAATTCATCCACAAAATGTATAATTTTCTACAATTAATTAAAGTGATAACGATACTTAATTACGGATATTTGTAATAATATTTATATATTTGTATCTATTTGTAAATGCATTTTATTATACGATTTCGGGTGAAGAAAGTTTGAAATAAAAATGAAAGAGAATGATCGAGCCAAGCGTGAAAGGGTGTGCCTTTCCGTCAAGAATGACAAAAAAACCTGATAAATAAAAAAGAAATGCTCTCTGTATTTACTGCTATGATTGTAAAAAATGAACTTGGGTAAAAAAAAGAATACACATAAAAGTAGCATGCGATTGGGTGAAACCGTTGACAATTTTTGTTAAAATGAAGTTACCCACATCGAGGTGAATTTCACCTAAAAAAAAGTTGTCCAAGAATAACAAGAAAAAAACTTATTTAAATAAACTTTCAAGCTTTCGGTAGTAAATCGTTGAAGCGTCAAAATTATGTGAAAAATAATGACAACCCTGCATTGGGGCGTACGCAGGAGAAAAACTGCATGGAGTGTACAATACAAATCCCTTGAAAACCAAAGATCGAAGCGACATGCGGAGAGGTAAAAGCTACAGCGGGCATAAACATAATAAGCTCTAGTCCCCGTTACATTGTTCAGACCAACTGCTCAGACAAAAGATTCCATAACTACAATAGAAAGCCACAAACCAATTATGCGAGAGAAAGATGCTCGAGTCCCAGGCAACGGTTCGAACCCGATAGCAAGGGATGCTCCCCGAGCAACCAGGTACTTCCAACGAAATTTAGGGTGTCTTCCACCTGTTGGCCTCTTATTTAAACAACTGAGCCAATAAACAACAGTTTCGAGTTTACACAATTCATAAGAAACCCAGTGACCAACCCAGAATTATCAAACAATTCAAACATAAACAAAAAGTTATAGGTACGGTGATCTATACGTAATAGTTCAACTCAGGTGTTACGACCGGCACCTGAGCACATGCCTTTCACTTACACAGAAATAACAAAGCTACTGAGGGAAAACTTAAACTGATATCCGCGAAATAATATATAACAACGTATTTATCCTTGCCACGACTCTTACTCGAGTCGAGAAACAAAGTTAGCGAGTATGGACTAAGTATGAGGTATCTACAGTAAGGTCTCTTAAAACTAAAAATAGAAATTTATCAAAATCCCAGTCTGAAGAAGAATTCGCTAACCCGACGTTCCAAACTTATTAATAATGCCCACCAACGATTTAATAAAATGTTTGATAAATTTAAATGTGAGTGAATATTCTTAAACTTCCACACCCTGGCACTTCCACGTCAATCTCTGAAGAATCAGTGGAATGTTACGGTATCGTTACCTAATCAGTAGAACAGCTGTAGTTAACTCAATCAAGCTCAAGTTAGTCATGGGTTATTCATTTTCGGGGGAAATTGGGGAGTTTGAAATATCAAAAAGATAAAGTAGTTAAGAAAGCGAACAGTTTTCAAGTGTTCGGTCGAGTGCGATGCGAATAAAATGTAGTGGGCAGTGGAAAAAAAAGCAAAAGCAAAAATGTGCCCGGGCAAGAGTTTCATTCAATACAAAATTCCGAATCGAATTTGACTAGGTTCTCTTTTTTTTTTAAAACACACAGCGTCCATCTGCTGAAGACATGGAGGAAAATCCCTCCAAGTTTCCAGGTAGCTCCTAAAAAAGTAATTTACATTCGGCGAAACTTGGGTGTCTTCAGTGGAACGCAACTACACTTACGAGTTGAGTTAACTGTCTTTTAAACGCTTACAATTATACTTGAACATTTGACTCGCGACACGAGATGCCCGGCAAAAACCATCCAGTTCTCGATACGTCCGACAGACCTACAATTAAAAACATTAAATCTCTTTCAGGAACTGGATACTTTGCTCCGACATCCTCGGTACATACACGTACGATACTCTTTACCGTCGCTCACCGTGTCTTACTGTTAGAACGGAACCTGCTCTTCAACCTGGAGACCCTAAGTGTTACCACAATAATCAGTACAAGATTTAAACAACAAACTTTAGCATCCTGTACTAAATTATTATTGTAATAAGTCAAACACGCAAGGCCAAAGAATCCCCCCGATTAAAGTACACCTGGTGATTAATTTTTAATTTGTCAATCGAATCAAACTACTGGTCTCTGAAAGAGTTCAAATATGCCAAGTGATGCCGTGGAGTTAGAGAAACGAAAGACTCAGCGTGTATAAAACCGAAGCAGAAAAAAATGTAAAAAATGTCGGTGTAAACAGAGATCCATAAGGCGAAACCATCTGTACCTATATATAAAGTAAATTTGTTTATAGAAAAGGGATACTGTATCACTAAACAATTGTCACTTGGTTGAGACTTTTAAAAGTTAAGAATTAACTGAATTTTTCTGTAGCACAGAGAAAAAACAACATAATTACAACGTAGCATAATACCCTTATACAGTTCAATATAAAATCGGTCTGAACATTCACCCTGATCCTTGTGGAAACAGTAAAACACGGTGTCTGACAGTTTTTTTTGGTGGATTATAGTAACACTAAAGCAATCTCTCACCGAATCACATCCAGGTGTTAAAAACACACTATGGATTAGAGAGGGAGAGAAAGAGAGAGACAGCCACCAAAGTCCAACTTAACACAAATTATCTAGTAGACTATTTAACTATTTCCCATTCTGACGGAAACTATTATCCGGCAAAGCTATAAAGTTTAATTTTTTTTAGAAAAATGTTTTCTCGTCATCGAAACAAATTAATAAAATGTTTTTGCCGACAGTTTTAAACTAACAGAGATATTCGATGGTAGAAATATTCGGGTGAACCATGGGGTAACGAGTGCGGTCACGTGGCACCTGTTCTCCGCCACGGTACCACTCCGCTCAATTATAATAAGACTTATTTAAAAAAAATTGAAATAAATAACAAAATGGCGATGATGTGAATGAAGTTAATAGCGGGCTACGATATGATTTGTGTGATTTGAAATTTTCTCACGGTGTTCACTTCCCGAACGACATTTTCCAGTTTCTTCTTCTTTATTCCACCCGGCCGTTGGTTTCGAATTGAAAAATCAGTCTTTTGTGAGCGTTTTTTCCCTTTTATCCACCAGCCCATGGTGTTAATCCAAATTTGTTTGTTTAATTCATTATTAGTAGAAGTGTTCTCCTGTTGTTTTTCTTTTCCTTTTTTTTCATGGAATGTCTCGGGCTATTTCCTGAGCGTTCTGCGTCAGAGCCGCTTTCATACTCGTGCTGGTGCCTAACTGGGATGATGACGTGCTCTCGTTCGTGGCATTGTTTCTCATTTCACTAACTGATGCCCTGATTCGAAACAAAATAATATTAGTATTGTTTGTCGATTGTATCGCATTGAGTGTCGATCCCTTCAAATGCGACTGATTAAATTAAATATTTAAAAATAATTATTTTCATGCAATTGTAAATATGATTATCAAATATGTAATCTTTATCACAAATCAAATGGTATCCATCTACCTAATGTTCAGGTTTTTGGCTGTCCTGCACACAAAGTTTTGAAAGTGAGTTATAGAATTGTATTTTCACACCTCTTTATAATTCCACTACTGTTCCCTTCAATCAATAAACAAAAAGACTATTGAACCAAATCTTGGCTTATTAAACCTAATGTGTCAACAATTTAGAAACAAAGTAAACTTTATTGCAAACTGCCAACTGTGGTGGTATAAAACACTACAGTGCACAATTGTTCTGTCTCAAACGCTATAACATTGTTATGGACCACCACTTTCATTGCTGTTTAACATGCACCAATAAATAGTAACATAAATGAACATACAAAATAACAAAATTCACCATGCATCTGACACACAGGAGTTATCGATATTTGCCAAGCCCAACAAGATGAATAACACCAAAACCCAAAGGGAATCAACTCAAAACCAATTACATGCCAAATATGAAACACAAGTTTGACTCAACTACTTGAAATGTCAGTTGAATGCCAGGATCAAAAGGATCAAAATTCCAGAAATTATAAATCAAAAAGATCAACTACCAAGTGATGAATAAGGGTTGACATAAATACAACTAATCAACTGTAACTAATGTAAGTACAATCAAACACTAATAGGAAAATGGTTAATAGGAAGCAGTCTTTCTGGGGAAAATACTGAAACATGTGACAACACTTAAATACAGTTAAAGTCCCTGCCTTATTGTATTATTCAAAATTAGTAATTTAGGTGGGACGCCACACATCTGGGTCTTCCATAAGAGTAGCAGAATGACCAGGTTGACCACCTGTTGGTGAGGTTAAGCCTTGATGAGTAGTAGCCATAGCAGCCATATCTTCCTGAGAACCTCTATTAAAAGTTGTTATTTACACATATTAGTAGTTAGTGGGGTAAACAAAATGATTTTTTCTTGAGGCAAAGTAATTCAACAGCACTTACTTCTTTCCAAGGGCCATAAATCCATAAATTACACCAGTCAAAAATATGAGTCCACTACCAATTAAACTACTAAATGAGAAACACAATAATAATGGTGGAACAGCAGCTCTGAAACAGTGAAGTTATTAATCAAACAATAAAAATATGAAATATTTTAATTTAATATAAATTTTAATTTCCAAGAATTACAACACTTATAGGTGGGTGTTATAAGGTTGGTCAAATATTGAAAATTAATCAAAAATATCAACTATTCCATTCAATCATAATATTACAATTATTATTTTTATTTTATTATACCAAATTATTATCTCAAGTTCTTATTGCTCATCATGTTCACATGAAAAAAATCTACAATTGCTTTTTCATAATTTAGTTTTAAAGAATATAAGTACTTTTAATTGAATTTACAACTTACATTATGTAAAAGAGTCCTCTGTTCCAATAGGGTCTCTTATCAACCCACTCACTGAATGTATGAACAAAATCAATGAATATGCAGCAGCATGGTGCTTCCACTACAATAACAAAAAATCCAGCCAGCCTAAAAGAATGAAAAATTGTGATTACAAAATATATTTATCAAACAGGTTCAAACACCAAATTATTTTCAAACAACAATTGTGATTATTACATTCTAAATAACCATAATTGTGTGTTATATTAATTGTAAGGCAGATAAATAATAACAACTTTTGGAGTTATTAATATGAGAAAATAAAATTCGTTAAGCAAAACTGAACAACATGATTAGGCAAGGAATGTGCTTACTAAGAGACATAAATACTTTTAAAAAATTTCTAATAAAATTACTTACATTTGCCAAACTCCAGCAAGCAGACAATCTACACTTCCAGAGATGATTCCCACACAATTCCAAACACCAAGAAAAATGGCAACTGGAAGTGACCAAAAAAAAATTGTATCACTTGTAACAGTTATTTTACCATTTTTTAAAATATACAAAACAAGGCTTAGTAATCTAAATCTAATTTTATCTTTCATTTAATAAAAATTTTGTAATTTGATAAGCAACATGATAAGAGTTTGACAGATAAGCGTAAACAAATTACTTAGAGTTAGACGAATTATTTACACTTGTTTCATTCGTCATAATGTGATTCGAAGAAATTTCCCCCATTTTGAGCACTTCAAATCGATGCAACAAGCATTGAAATATTACTCACTTCCACCTCCTATTGTACCAACTAATCGTCCAGCTGTTTTCAACCACCACGGCACATCGTCTTTCTCGACCAAATCCTTATTGGGTCTGGCCATCAACGAGCCCACTTTTTCCATGAACGACTACAAAATGAATTTAAAAATTATTACAATGAAAACCCGGACACGGTATTACCAGGTGGTGAGGTCCGTGGCAATTCATATTCCCCCCGTGAGAACGCAGCTCATTCGGCTCTAAAAGTAAATAGAGTGTGCAAAATATTTACCATTTTTGTCAATATAATCTACTGACAAACTTATAGATTGTCAGCTGTCACAGGTAAAACGGGTTTTTCTTCTGCTTTAAGCCCCGCACATTCACCCGTCGTGGAACCTGACGAAAGCTTTGTGTTCCCGTTGGGTTGGCAACAATTACAAAATGGAGCGAAATATTTTCACTGGCTCTTCCATTCTTCTCTTTTTTTGTCACGAGCTTAACAAGTAAAAACTTGTTGTTTTTTTTACAGGAAATTATGGACCAATATGTTTTAGTAGAGCAGAATTATTATTCTCGGTAGTAATAGTATTCTCGACAGTATGGTTAAGCCAATAGTAGCGCGACGGAGAAATTACGTGTATCCTATCGAAAGGGTAATAGGGAAGGGACAATTCAGTGTTGTTTACAGGGCCAAAAATAAATCGACTGATAACCCGGTGGCTCTTAAAAAAATTCAAAAATCAAAAATGTCGGACGACAATTTGTTGGACTGCATGAAGGAAATCCGTTTACTCCAGGTAGGCTCATCGTTTTGGCAACCGGTAGCCTCGTTTTTTTTAGCTGTGAATTGATCGAATCGACTTTTTTAAGGAATTGGATCATCCGAATATTATAAAATACATAGACTCATTCGGCGATTTATGTGAACTGAACATAGTACTGGAACTGGCTGACGGAGGCGATTTGGCAGGACTCTTGAATTACGCCAAACAGGAGAAATTACTCATAGACGAAAAGACTATTTGGAAGCTCTTTGTGCAGATCACACTCGCTCTCCAGCACATGCACACTAAGCGTATAATGCACAGAGGTGAATTTTTTCTCTCCCAACGAATCTCTCTCTCTTTTTCTAATGAATTCGATGACTGTAAATGTGTTTAATAGAGTGGTACCTCCACACAGCGGCTTTGATACCGCCTTCAATACCAATTTTAAATTATGTATTCAATTGCAGACATAAAACCGGCGAACATATTCCTGACAAAGACTGGAACTGTCAAACTCGGAGATTTAGGTTTGGGCCGATATTTTAGTTGTGACACAAACGCGGCTCATTCTCTCGTGGGAACACCGTACTACATGTCACCAGAGCGCATAAAGGAAAGCGGTTACAACTTCAAGAGCGACATTTGGTCTGTTGGATGTCTGCTCTACGAGCTCGCCGCTCTTCAGAGTCCATTCTACGGTGAAAAAATGACTTTTTACACTTTGTGTAGAAAAATCGAGCTCGGCGACTACTCCCCCGTGCCCTGTGACTTATACTCTAAACAGGTGTGTTAATTTTCACCTCAAGTGCTATCGTCTTCAGTCGTTTCGACTTCGTACGGCTGTAACGTGCGATTTATTAACAGTTGCAGGATTTGGTGAACGCCTGTCTACGGCTGGAGTCAGCGTCACGGCCGGATGCCACTTTCGTTCACAAAATGGCTAAGAAAATGAACGATCATTTTCAATCGTGCAACGGTTCAACCGTTTTCAAAGATCGAGCAACAACTTCTGATTGTTAACCCGCTTTCATAAAATGCCTATTGCTCGTTCAAATGATGTTCTTTCCCTACATGTTTTTCCCTACTCAATTAAGTCATAGAGAAAATTTAACGCGCCATGATAAGACCGCTAACGTTGGTAACAGTACCGTCGATGTTGATATTTTTTTTATTTTTTATTTTGTTATTTTATGTTGAACGACTTTGTTACGTTTGTTTTTTATTAAATCGACTTACAGAGACTCTCAGTGTTTGCTTCAGTTTTATTTGACAAGTTTTGTTACATTAATAACTTTTGTTTAAACCCCGACTGGAATGTCTTGCAGTGTGACATGCATTTTGCCGTAAACACTGTGATAAAAAACACGTGCACAACACCTGGTGGATCAGTAGAGTAACATTAGAAAGTATCAAACAGGTATGACTGTTTAATATTGTCGTTCAGTTTTTTAAATTGAACGGTTTGGATCATACGTTCACGGTTCTTACGTCTTATTGAAATGCCTGTGACAGAAAGGTATGTATAAGAGACTTACGTCCACGCTGAAGGGAACGTTGATTTCATTTAAGGTGCTCGTGTTGTGGAATTTAAAAGAAAAATGCCCGCACAAGAAACGCCTCCGAGTTCACCCTCTATCCATTCCGATTTAAATGATAACAATGATGAGGATGAAGAAATGGCTCCGTTTCTGGAGGAGGACATGATTGAAATTTTAGATGAGACTGACATTTCGAGACCTATGGAGTCTGATGAAGAAGATGAAGATGAAGGTGAAGGTGAGGCGGCAGGATCAGTTGAAACAATTCCAGAGAGGGATGATTCACAGTTGGTTTTCAAGGAACACAGTAGTAAGTTTCAACAGTTTTAATGTTATGTTCCAACCTTCGTCTTCTGGTTTTTGTTTGTTGAACCATTTTAACAATACAATTAATTTTTTCCTCTGGTGAGCATGGAAGTTCACAGCTCCAGATTAAATCATATAAGAAGTTAATAAGTCTTTCATTTTGAATTATCCTATAATGTGACTTTTCCTAAAACCATCCAAAAATCATAATTTCAGAGGATGTTCTAACTTGTGATTTCCATCCTTCGAAAAATACAATAGTGGCCAGTGGAGGAATGGATGATACTGTTTATATTTGGGATACAACAAATGGAAACAAACTTTTTACTTGTAAAGGACATGAAGTGAGTGACAAGGATTATAATCCTACAATAAATATTATAGGATTAAAGAAAAAGGCTTATAATTGATTGTAATCATTACGAAAGTTAGGTATTGTAAAAATTTGTTTTATTCCATCATTTTAGGAATCAGTAGAAATTGTTTCATTCAGTTTCGATGGCAGCTACTTGGCTACAGCTGATTTGAATGGTGTCATAAAAGTGTGGAGAATTAGGGATTACAATTTAATATTGACATTTGAACTCGAAGATGAACTAGGAGTAAGTATAGTATTTCCTTCTGTTCAAAACTACTTTAGAAAGCAAACTCAAACAAATCATTACATCCATCCTAATATACCAGATTTCCTGTGATGTTTAAAGTACTAATCATAAATTGTTTCTTTAATTAAAAAAAATATTCCCCTGTCCTAACCTTAGTAATTGTGAACTGTAATTAAACTTTATTAAAATTGAATTTTTAGTGGCTTCAATGGCATATGGGAACCAATGTTTTGGTTGCCTCTTCACAAAATGGAATGGTTTACATGTACAAAGTACCATCCGGTGACACAAAAGTTGTGATACCCGAATTTGGACAAAACTGTTTGGCAGGAAAAATACTTCCTGATGGTAATGATATTTGTTTTCCCTTTTCTTAAAATTAACTGCAGTTACATTTTTTTTAAAAATTTTATTCACATCTTTGATTACTTTATTTTTTTAGGTAAAAGCTTGGCTTGTGGGTATAGCAATGGCTGCTTAAAGATTGTTGACCTCAGGCAGGGGACAACTTTAAAGGATGTTAAACCGGTTGATGAAATTGGAGGAATAACATGCTTGGATGTTCACAAAAGTAATAATTTAATTATATGTGGGTCTACAAGTGGTGCTGTGATTCTGATTAATTCGAATAATGGAAAAGTAAGTGAGAATGTTTCGACCAATTAAAACATTGACCTTTGAATTGAAAATTTACAAATTCGTTTTGTTTTTCATTTCATGACACAAAAGCGTTACCCTTTAAATCCTATTAAAATCGCTGTTTAATTCGTTGTAGGTCGTGTCAGTCTTACAAGGCGTCCAAAGCCCCGACAGCAAAAGCTACATAGAAGCCGTGTCATTTTGTAAGGACCCCAGCCACCAGGTCGCAGCCAGCGGGTCCCTCGACGGTAATCTCATAATTTGGGACATCGTCAAGCAAAGTCTGAGGCACAAACACAATTTCTCATCTTGCATAAACCACCTTGCCTGGCATCCGAGTTTACCTTTAATTTTCACCTGTCACTTTGAGGGCATCGTTCGCGCATTCGACGCCAAAGCCGGTGAAGTGAAAAGAGAATTTTTAGGACATCAGAAAAGCTGTCTGAACATGGGTCTTTCGAGGTCGGGCAGAAATCACCGGCGCATTACTGACTGACTCCGTCGTAGCGACAATCTTTTCAATATTTGTTTTTTGTTACAGGGACGGCTCTCTGCTCATGACAGCCTCCGAGGACAACACGGTGAGGATATTTTCTGTCGGAGACATCATGTAGGCATTTTGAAAAAATAAATTGAAAATAAATAGTTGTTTTCTTACGCAACACTTCTTTTCAACCTTTTGGAGAGTACAGCAGGTCGGAGTGTGCGAGTTTCGGGTTTCACCAGAATGATGGACTGTTATTTTCTTACGTAGCCAACAGAATCAACTAAATCAAATATACAATAATTTATTTCCTTCCTACAGGTTCATTTTCTTAAAATTAATGTCTGGTCTCGTACAACAGTAAAGAAAATAAACGCCAGGCAGAATGGTAGCGATCGAATTTTTTTGTGTCATTTCGCCTAAAGAGCAGCTCCGTCGGGTTCCGAAGTTACCTCGCCCAAATCGGACGACTGTTCTGTCGCCTCGGACGCCGGTGCCGCGCTCGTTTCCTCGCTCTTAGGGGACCCGGTCGTTTCCGTGAGTCCCTGCTCTGGCTCTGAAATAGTACCAAAGTTGCAATAAATAACTCGACGGCGAAAAAGACGGAGGGGCCGCTTCACTCACCATCTTCTTCCTCCATAAAATTGTCCAAATTAATGTTGGCTGAGGCAAGAGCCGTGCTGAAAATATCCATTGACTTCGGCCTTGTCGAAGTGAGAGTCGTTGCAGGAGTCACCGAGCCCGACGTCGTCGCGACGACCGTGTCGCTCTCGCTTGTACTACTCTGAGAAAAACTGTCGACGGTTTGATCGACTTGTAAGGAGCTACCCTCGGCTGTGGAGTCCTTCTTCAACATCTGAAACATGAGGGAAAGTTTCATTGTTTTCAACCTGTTGAACCAACTGCGTAAAGTACCGGTGCTCCTGAGCATACCTCCTCTTCAAAATCCGTGTCATCTGCTTTCACCTCCATCACCTCCTCCTCTTCACTGTCCCCGATTTCATCCGAGATCTGGATACCTGCTTGACTCAACAAGGCTCTAGTTTCCGGTGTATCCGAACGGTTCAACATTTCCACGGCTTCCTCTGTAAAGAGCAAAACGCGGTGCTTTAGAGGCTGAAACTTTTACTTGAACTTGCTCCCATCCTCGTTTTCGTTCACAAACCAATTGACAGCGTCGGAGCAGATGTTGTTGTTCCACCCGTGTCCTTGACCGCGACTTCCTCATCAGTTTTCAACTCTTTTTCTTCCACGTCGAGTACTTGAGACTCTGGACCGGAGACAATTTCTACGTCGTCACCCGAGGTCAGTCGCTTCGACTTGTCGACGACGGTCGCAGAATCACCGAGCAACCCGGAGGCCTGAAGGAGTTCAGCAATTGCCGCATTCTTTGTCATCGATTCCTGATTACTCAGGTCGAGCAGGATGACGCTTCCTGACTAAATGTCGACAAGAAATGAAGTTAGCATCCCTGTTGGATTGGGTTTAAAAATTTCAAATATGAAATAATTCAAAGTCCTACCTGCGTCTGCGTCACCGGCAGGTTCTGCAGCGACTGAGCCAAGCTGTTGGTTGAGAGCGTGGTGACGGGTTTTGCTACGCCGACCTGAGACGTTTTGGGCATGGCTACCTTCCCGACGATTTCCTACTCGTCACCCAACAAAAAATCCCATTTAAAGTTAGAATTATTTAGGAGAAAGCGTAAATGTGTCTTGTTCTCAGGTTTCATACCTTTCTAGTTTGAGCTATGGGTATATTCTTTGGTGTGGAGCTTTTCTGGAGGAGAACAACGTTTTGTCGCCGTGCGGCTGGAGGCTGTGTTATGAAATGAAGTCTTTGTACTGGTTTATTTGGAGTAAATATACTGGGCTGTGAAGTTTTAGGAGTGGCAGTACCCGACGATACCGCCATACCTCTGGGAGAAGAACCTGAAAGTAAATTTTTGTGGGCCAGGTGAGAGGATGTCGAGTAAAAATTCGGCCAGATGTGTCCAGTATAACAAATTAGAGAACTCACTAGCTGGAATGGTTCGCGTAACCATAGACAAAGCTGACGTGCTAGTGGACACCATATATAAAGGTTGACTTGGTTTGGGTAGTATTTTCGTTCCACCAGATATGGACAACATTTTCATGCTTCCTGTATAAAACATAAATAAATATAAAACACTGTTTAAGTAGTTAACTCGGTCAATTTATGGGAGCTAGTCGGAATCGTACTCACCACTGTCGTGCTTTATCTGCAGGCCCTGACTTTTGGCGGCCGTCCGAAGGTTCACGGGCATATTGGTGAAACCCTGAGGCGTTTTAACTTGCACAATTCCCTTCGTCTGCTTTTGTTGCACGACAACCCCAACCTGTCCCGTTTTGGTCGTGTGTATGGTTTTGTGCTGAGGACTGCTGAGCGTTTTCTGCTGCAGCGCCTTCGGCATGGTGCGGGACACAGTTTTTTGCTGGACGAGAATTTTGCTTTGCGGCGACTGCGTCTTCACCTGCATCCCCGATATCGTTTGGATAGGAACCGTGTGTTTCGTAGTTTGCAGGGCCGTTTTCAGGTGGGGCACCGAACCTGACGGGTTGGGTTTTGTATTCAACTGAAGTATTTGGGAAGAAATGTTGCTGCCCTGATTTGAGACGACGATCGCGCTTGATCTCGGCTTTGGAATTGACGCGGACGTGATGGATTTTGGTCTAATCTTCGACGTCTCAGTCGTGGATGACGTTGATGTGAGAGGTAGCGTTTGAGCACACAACATTGTTGGTTTACTACTGGATGGCACAGTTTTAATTGGTACACTTAATGTCTTCTGTAAAATACTTGAAGTCCCTGGAGATTCTGAACTTGAAACAATTATAACCTGCTAAAAGAAATGAGTCTTTTGAGTGAATTTGAGTCTGTGAATTATGTTATGGGTAAAATTATAAATAATCATTTATAAATACTTTTGATGATGGTGGAGGTGATGACGGACAAAGAGCAGGCTTAGAATTTCCATCTAATGTTATTGAAGTTTTTCTCTTCTTTCTAACAATGTCATCTTCATCCAATTCTCGTTTCATTTGAATTGCTGTTCCACAGGGCAGAACAAGAACCCCTGATGGACTTAATGGGGATGGCTGTGTCTTTGCAGGTTCAGGAGAAGATGGTTCTTGTAGCATAGGAAATTCTGCACACAGTCAACAATTTAAACCAAGACTGTAGTTAAAATTCAGGTAAATATTCCATAATTCTTGGGTTGAATGAGTGACTCACCATTGGCTTTGTTGGCTGTCTCTGAAGGGGCTCCCAGTCTTGAATTTTCAGACACTAAATGACTAGCGGCTTGGTCTGCAATTATTGAGTAAATAGTTTTTGGTGGTTCTCTGGGAAGCAAAGGAACCAACCTCCTGCCTTCTATTGCCCATTCAATAGCTGTATGTGGACCAAACAATCTACACAAAGTAAAACACAATTTTAGTCAATTGCTTGTGTTAATCTTGTAAACAAATTAAGTTACAAACTATAATAACAAGGGTTGAGAGCCTGGTATTTCAAGAGTTTACTAACACTTCAGCTATGGTGTTCAACTTCTCATCATTCACTGCTTTTCTGATTTCTGCCTTGTGGCGCTCCATTGGTATATTCAACGCTGAAGCCATTTCCTGCAGCAACTTTTTCTTTTCGGGACCGAGTGCTCCTTGCGCTCTCAAAACGGCCACAACGTTCGAGTAAGTTTCCAACTCTGAAAACAACGTGAGACACATAAACCAGCGAACTTGGTGAATTTAATCGCGTTCGCCGACGAGATTTCGGTCACGGCAGCAGATCAAAAGACTTACCTAGGCTACGCAAAGCCCTCCGGCACTCGTCTTTCGACATATCAACCAGTGTCGGCCACATTTTCCTTACTTGTAAAAAGGGGGGAAACAACTTCGTTAAATGGTAAACAAATACTTGACAGCAAATAAAAAAATCTAAAATCTCAATTAAAAAGATCCTATAATTTTAAATAATCGTTTTATCCCTCACGGGAAACCCCGTTATCCATGTACATATTATTATACTGTAATCACGTTCATGTTCGCAGAAATTATTATTAAAAAAAACAACTAAACGTATTCCCCTACAATGAGCAAGGACGCGTTATCCTCCATCTTGAAATTTTGGCTCGTTTCGAGCCATAGAGAGAGGAGACGCGACGCCTTCGCAGTTTGAAAGTCTCGTTTTGGAAAAGTCGTGGAATGGAGCCGATCTTAATTTACATTTTGTAATCGGAGACACAGCGAAACGGAGTTAGTCAACGGCCAAAGTCGGCCGCCGTAGACATTTTTGACATAACCGGGGAGAAGTTACGTGGAAAATAAAGTGAAATAACGTTCCCTGAACTTGAATTTTCGACCATTTTTATTTCAGTACAGAGTATCGCAATATCAGGTTTTTACCACTCGTCAGCCAATTGATTATTTCCCGTTCTATTACACCCCATGAAAGAGGAAAGAACTGAAATCGGTCAATGGAAAAGGCAAGGTACGAAATCAATTTCACTCGTCAGGTATTCGTGTTCAGTGTTTTTGTCTGTTGTATTTTGAAAAAGTGATCGAATGCCAAAATTATTCGTTCCCCAGGTATTTCATCAACGGATCTGCACAAACGTAAGCCGTGGAGTAACCCGTTATTTGTATCATGAGAGACTGAGTTAAAGATTATCCGTGTAAAAATGGCACTGCCAGTGTTACCTCCCAAGAGGAAGGAAATATATAAGTACGAGGCATCATGGCCTTTGTATTCAATGAACTGGTCAGTGAGACCGGACAAAAGATTCAGGTTGGCGTTGGGTAGTTTTGTTGAAGAGTACAATAACAAGGTTCAAATCGTCTCTCTCGATGAGGACACATCAGAATTCAGTTCGAAAAGCGCTTTCGATCATCCGTATCCAACCACAAAGATCATGTGGATTCCAGACAGCAAAGGAGTTTACCCGGATCTGTTGGCCACAAGTGGTGACTACCTGAGAGTGTGGAGAGCTGGTGAACCAGAAACAAGACTTGAGTGTGTGTTAAACAATAATAAAAATTCAGACTTTTGTGCCCCCTTGACATCATTTGACTGGAATGAAGTAGATCCTAACCTAATTGGAACCTCCAGTATAGACACAACTTGTACAATATGGGGATTAGAAACAGGTCAAGTTTTAGGTCGTGTGAACTTAGTGACAGGTCATGTGAAAACTCAACTTATTGCTCATGACAAGGAAGTGTATGATATAGCATTTAGCAGAGCAGGAGGTGGAAGGGACATGTTTGCTTCAGTGGGAGCTGACGGATCAGTCAGAATGTTTGATCTTCGACATTTGGAACACTCAACAATAATTTATGAGGATCCCCAGCATACTCCACTCCTTCGTCTTGCTTGGAACAAACAAGATCCCAATTACCTGGCAACAGTTGCAATGGATGCGTGTGAAGTCATCATTCTCGATGTTAGAGTACCATGCACACCTGTCGCAAGACTAAACAACCACAGAGCCTGTGTGAATGGCATTGCTTGGGCTCCTCATTCTTCATGTCACATTTGCACTGCAGGTGATGATCACCAGGCACTGATATGGGACATACAACAGATGCCGAGAGCTATTGAAGATCCCATTCTAGCGTACACAGCAGCAGAAGGTGAAATAAATCAAATTCAGTGGGGAGCAACACAACCAGATTGGATAGCCATTTGCTACAACAAGGCATTGGAAATTCTAAGGGTTTAGTTGAGAGACTACCAATTCAAAACTTCTACTTAATTAATTTAAGGGTTTTTCAGAAGAGTATGTGTAAACTTAGTATTTTGTACATACCAAAAAAATTAAATTTTACATGTACAGGTAAAACCTAATTGTGAAAATGTGCAAGAGCTTTAATTTATATAAGATAATTTTTTAATCACAAAATCTGATAATATTATTAAATTACTAAATGATAAGAATAATTTATTAAAGTACAACATTACAAAAAATTTTGTTACAGAGGACATCATTTTCGTATTTGATATTTTTTCCTGCAACAGTTGTAATCAACCAGACTTTTGTAAAATTGGGGTCAACACAGTGTGGATTACAGTTATAAGTATTATTCCCTTTGAGTAACTAATGCTGAAATTCGGATATGCAAAATGCTTAATGATCCTAAATTTTTATAATGTTCTGTGATACAGTATGATTTTTTAATTACTGTAGTACACCCACTGCCACAGTTTGCTACAATTAAAAAGCACTTTCATAATTTTATGGGAATGCATTTAAACTGAAATTTGGCTTCTTTTTGTCATAATACAAAGGTCTGAAATTCAATTCTCTGTCAACAGGGACCAAATTCATGTTGGTTTTACTAAATTTGTATCTGAGAATTAGTTCGTAATAATATGCATGACACTTATAGCAATTACTTGAAATAGAGCTGGCAAGCAATATGTGAGTTTCTAAAGGTACCTAATCTGTTGTAAACTAACAAGCTGTTGAATGTAATACAAAATACTGCTAAATGTACATAGAACCTCTAGGTCAAGAGTTTTGAACTCTTGAACAAACCCACTCTTTTATTTTCTGCAGCCAATAAGAGTAACAAATACTGTGGACAACTTGTTCAGGAGTAAAAATAATAAATACAGATAGAGAAAGATTTGTGTAAATAAAAAACAGTTAAATACCATAAATTGTTATTTAATTTTTTACATAACCTCTTTTGATGTAGACATCATCAATGGGCCTGTCATCTTTGTCTGTTTCCACCAGGCCAAGTTTTTTGACAACTGCCATTCCTGCAGAGACACGACCAAAAATTGCATGTTTCCCATCCAGCCATTGAGTTGGGGCTAATGTTATAAAAAATTGAGAGCCATTTGTGTCTGGTCCTGAATTTGCCATAGAAAGGATACCTGCACCTGTAAATAAAGTTATATAGGTAAGAATGGATAGTAAGAATCAACCTTGAGTGGCACAGAAGAAAACACACAGTGATTACTACTTAATAATAAACTAATAATTAATTCATGTACCAGAAACCCTAACAAGAAAAAGTATGAACTTATTTAAATAATTTAAGCTTTTAGAATATGTGAAGAAAAAAAATTAAATAAACCAACCTGCATGTTTTAAATCTTCATGAATTTCATCTGCAAATTCTTTCCCATAAATGGATGACCCACCTCTTCCTGTGCCTGTTGGATCACCTCCTTGAATCATAAAATCCCTGATTATCCTATGAAATTTTGTATTATTATAGTAACCTCTCCTTGCAAGTTCTGCAAAATTGGCACATGTTTTGGGAGCATGTTTCCAATACAACTCCAGTGTGACATCCCCCATTCTAAAAAACACAAGCACACAATTTTCTCATTAAAATCTCATTATCGACAAGAGAAACACATAAAAAACTGACATGAATTGGTACACCAATCTCAATTGTTACACATCACATGTTCATTTTTTAAACATTATCAATTCTTAAGTAGTGCATATAATAAGCCGGCATTCCAATTCCAATAATACTCACGACGTTTCCAGTACTGCGAAACGGGGCTGCCAGTTTTTGTCAGGAATTGATGGCACACTACTGACCAAAGCCATGTTGACGCATACACGACTACACTAAAACTATACTTGTAAATAAAAAAAAACCGTTGGTGACGGGTCCTTTCAGGTAAGACTGAAGAATTGTTCGATATTGCCGTCCGCCAAACGACTGAAAACAACAACAACCGATTGCTGACGACAACCTAATTTATTTGACGAAAGATCAACTGTACATTTCAGTGAACACAGTATTATATTGGCCTCCGAAGGAAAAACTGAGCAGGTAAGGAGCTCCCTCCAGGATTTGGACGACAACAACATGGCCGACAACATGACAAAAATAAAATTTTTGTCGAACTTTGGGTTGGCGGCGTGTTTATTCTCACCTTTTGTTATTATGGCGGTTTATAGTCTACTTTTACAATATTTTTTGAACGTTTTAAAAATGTTATTTTCGTAGTCGTGTGAATGCGTGACGAGTTGCGGATCAATTAATAATCGAACTATGACGAGCCGATCGACCGAACTGTCTTTGAAAGACTGCCGCAGGAAAGCCGAATCGAGGTTAAATCACATTTGTCCGAGTGAAGTCAAAGAAGTTAAGGACGAAGGATGTCCAGTAATAGAGGAAAGTGGAACAGTTTGCGGGGAAAAGGAGACTCTCAGTATTTTTCAGGAATTCCGGAAAGTTTACGAGGATTGCATAAAGAGATTAGAGGAAACTCCGGATGGGGCGGCCTTACTGGTATTTTGACACTTTTTTTCTCATTTGACCGTTACAAAACTGTTTACGTTTGGCCAGTTCTCGAACAAAATTATTGCTTTCCCCGGGAGGTGGAAGTTACGTTCGTGGCACCCTTTACCAAGAAGAGAAACAGTTCCATCTCTGTCAACCTTCCCGCTTAGTTTATCTAGTCATTATTTACTCCCATTCAGTAACCCGTTTTGAAATGTTGCGCCTACAATAATAATATTAATAATACGATCTTGTCGTTTGGTTGCAGGCAAAAATGACTCCGTTTAGAAAAATTGTCGATGATTTGTGGGAACAAAATAATTTACTTGTCGAAGCCGTCGAAGAATTGGAGCAAGAGGCTACCGTCCATGTCACAAACCTACAGAACAAACTAGATAAATCCTGTCAAAAGGTAGAATAAACATTTTCGAAAATCTTAAGAAAACAAATTACCATTCAAATACGAAAATGGATAGTGTAGTCAACCTTAGATGTATTCGGTGTAGTGAGTAAATAGAAAAATAAAAACCACGTAAACTATGAGCACTCGACGGATTATTCGACTGTCGTGAAATGTCCCAACATAAGTTTTAACAATGTTCACCTTATTTGACGTAAATTCAGTGTGACGCACCACACCACCCAAGTTCTCGTCAATAGGTAAAATACGTTTTTATTGAGTTTTTAACGACGTGAAAGTGCCATGTTTTTTTTAAATTAATACGGGAAGTTTCACGAATTGGTAAGTTTATTTGATTTTATACTAAAACGTAACCTGTTGTTGATACATGAATCTATTAATTGAAAACGTGCTCTCGTACGCATACATAAATCCCGAGACGTGTGAGACTGTCGTCATTGTCTTCTTTATTTTTCCGTTGACATTCGGTCGAGTTTTAAATTTTCAGGTGTTTCAATGTAAGAACGACATTAAATCTCTCATGGAAATGATACGGAGACTGAAAGAGGAGAATGTTCTCGACTGTTCCGGACTTGAGTTCCACACTTTGTGTCCCGAATGTTGCTTTGGAAATTGCAACGTAAAAAGAACCAGGTTTTATTGCTGCTGCATTTTATTGTTTAATGTAAAAGTAATCTTTGCTTTTTTTAACAGTCGTTCATTAAGTACATAATTTAATTTAATAGCACGTTTGGCCAGGGCTTAGATCGGTCCCAACCGGAACATTATTACTAACGTGTGACCAAAGTTCGAGTTAAACGTAGTTTTCCACTACGACTTTCTGATAGTTTTGGGACAGAACTATTAATGATTACTAGAAAACACCTGGGTTTTGGGTATTGTCCTAACACACGACTTCAAAACAATGAGAGAACCGTTCGTGGTTTTAGAACTAGTTACAAGGCGGAGGTGGGGGTGGGGGTGTTGGTTCCTCAGTTAATTTTTCTTGAAGAAAGAAAGAAATTGTAAAAGTCATCAATCAGAAAGTTTAATGTTCACTCAGGTCTCTTCTTGTTTTAGTGGACCATGCGAAATCGATCAAAGACGAGTTGACACATCGAAACAGAACTTTCTTTCTCCACGTAATACTCCCTTGAGGACTGTTATTAACTCGCATGAATCATTGTGCTCTGGAAAAAGCGACGAAGCCAATCCGGAAACGTTTAGAGAGGACTGCACCGAATACGAGAACGAGGACGAGGACGAGGACGAGAACGCTTTCACCTTTGGGGAGTCCCACGAGTCTGACTTGTTGGGAATGAACCCCTGTCAGAATCCGCCGGGGAGAAGACAAAACGCGTCTGTCACCGCGTATAATACCCCCCAGAAAATACGGCGGAACTCGAATTCCGACTGTTGCGACGTTGAAAACTGCGAGGATTGTATTAAACTGTTGAGCATCGGGTTGAGCATGTCCAGGTCGACGAAGAATGGCTGCTGTCAGTGCGACTGTCTCTGCAGTCGAGATGATTGATTCTCTAATTAAAACTCGGATTACGCCCTGTTGTTGATTCATGCGACTACGAAGGAACGAAAAACAACCCTTGTTTGTTGCTTAACAAGTACCAAACCTTTGAATAAATCGTTTAAATTCTCTGTTAATAATGTGGACATTTTTTCTAATACTCAAAAAGCCTTCTGGGTGGTGATGCGTTAAAACTTGTTGTTGGGCGACTCGCAAAACTGTATATCTAATCATACATAAACCTAGGAAATGACATTAATAAAAATAATATTATTTTGGGTAATATGCCTTGGGTAATACCAATAGTTACATGTGTATTCGTATGTTTTAATAAGAATTAATTATTAAGTCTCACGCCTCTGGTGCTGATAGGACTCGTGAACTATTATTCATAACATGTTAACCTCTACGGACGAGTTAGTGTAAAAGTTATTTCAGATTACGTGGTGTATTTAACCACAACGAATATTGAAAGTTACAATTAACACTATTAATTCGTAAATTAAATAATTTTAGGATATCAGGTATACTTAGTTACGTCACATTTAACGAATGTACATGTATAAGTTAAATCAACTTTTCTATAGTTTTAAGCTTCGTAAATTGACAGTTTAATAGATCAATAAAAATCTATCGGTAGTATTGACGAATTCGCCTTTAATTCAAGTGACATCAAGTGTTATGTACGTAAACTATTGTTTTTCTTTTCTTTTCAGGAATTACACTGCATTCTCAAGACGAAAGAAAGGTTCGTATGATATCATTTCGAATCCGTGTCGACTGTCTCGATCTGTTTTTGGGTTCAAATTCTGTATTTGAGTCTAGTTCTGCTTTAATTCGGTAAATTTATTCATCGCACACATTGACGCATCTCTTTCTCTACGTCATTCGGACAATTTTCAGGTGCGAAGGCACGTCTTCACGAGGCTCGACCGAGAGCAGACGTCGCACGAAAGTCTTTTGATTTTCTTTAGAGTGACTATGTTGTCCCTCGGTACGCTTGTTAAGTGCTTTAGATCTAGAGATCATTATTCTCGATAGATGTACAAAAAGTGATTCGTGTGTGCCAGTGTGTCAGGCTCGTGTCGACACGTATCATCCGTCTGAAGTCGTCAGGAAAGGAATGACAGGAGGGTAGGGAACCCAGGTACATTCTTATTGGGATGTTTTCCGATAAGCATACCTTTTCTTCAATCAGGGAATTTCAAGCCATTGCTAAAGAGTTGTGCGAAAAGAACGAGCTCATAAAAAAGCATAGCTGTCGCATAGAACAACTCGAGCAGGAAATACACGTGAAAAATAAGCAGTGCAAGGAGTTATTGAGACGACTTAAACGAGTTACAACCAGAAGTAGCTGTCAATCTGGGGAAGAAGAGTACGATGAGGATGATTTCGATGAATGCGACGTCACGGTAAGTTACCACGTTCAGTTTAAGGCAAAACAAAAACCTGTACCTTGTGTTACAAACATAGAGGGGATTATCGTGTTATTATGTGCTTAATATACTGTAAGATTCGGAATTCCATGCTGAGAGAGAGAGCCCGAACTGAGAATAATACGTTATTTGGTCACCTCTGAAGGAAATTTATTTGTTTGAGAGATTTTCCTCAATTTCTCGCGCCTTTTCGTGACTAAAAACTATGAGAGAAAGGAGAGAGAGTTGAATAAATTAAGTTAATAACTTCGTGGCGGAAGACGTGCCTCAAGGAAGAAACCTCGGAAAAATCTGACCGGTTGCATTGGTCATTGCAGGCAATGGACAAAAGTTTGAACGGCTGCATAACGGATTTAGAGAATCAGACGCACCTGCTGGTGCAAAAGTCGCAGGATGCCGAACTCCAGATGCAAATGATGACCTCGGAAAGGAAGAAGCTCATCATCGAGAGAAACGAAATGGGAAACAAACTGCAGTGCGCGATGAACGAAAATGAGAGACTGACGAAAGAGTTGGCACGTCTGAAAACGTGCCTCGCCGAAAAGGAGGATTTCAACAAGATGACAGAGCAGTTGAAGCAAGAGAAGTGCGAGTTGATCAAGAAGGTAAATGGATTGCAGGAGAACATTAAAGAGATCAACAACAACTTCAAGGAATCGCGATGGGCTTTGGCGTCGGAGGTGGCCGAAAAACACGACCAGGTACATGAAGCACAGAGGCGAATTGTGGAGTTGGAGGAACAGTTGCGTCACGCCGACCAACAAATTCAATTCAAGGAGGATATTGTGAGAGAACTGAGAAAAGAACTGAGAAGTACAAGAAAATCGGTAAGTGGCGTATCCTCCACCCTAAAATGACGTATCCTCCACGTGGCAGGTGCACGTGAACGCTCTCAACCTGTCTTTTCCTACTCTCCCAGTCTCAGATGTGCAACCTGGACAAACCACAGAAACCGACGGTTCGCGAACACTCGCCACCCACCCAACTGATCGGACCGAAATCATTAAACGTGTCCGGGCCAGACAAGACGATCAACGACGACGATCTAAAGTTCGACATTCACATCTATTCGCTAACTGACAATGTCAGGTGTAAGCAGTCGGTGAAAAAAACGGAAAAAGGACCTGAGCTCCGGTCGGTGGACGTTCAGACCGAAGTGTTCGGCTCGACGTCTCCAACTCCTCTAAAAGTGCGGAACGTGTCCACCCAGCACAGAACTCGGGTCCAGAAACTGCCCAGGTCCTTCGGTACCCTCACTGTGACACCCTGGAGCGGAACAACCGGTCAAATTGCGAGCGATGACATCTGCATCGAATACATCCAAGAAAATAAAAAGAATCAGAAAGGAGTTTTCACTGTGCCCTTCAGCAGTACTTAACCCGTTGCGAACGAGATATTTCAACGTATCGATTCTGTTAACGTCGTGTCTACTTAACTACAATTATTTTAACAATATCTATAAGTTTTAAAACAGTTTTACAATACAATTCTATAGACAATGTTATTGTTTTCTTTTGTTTCTATTACTCGTCAGGTTCATAGGAAACCGAAGCACGACTGAATTCTCTAGCCGTTTTCTAGGAAAACAAATGTTGTTATTTTCAATGTGGTCCCATCAGTCATTCCTCTGAGTTTAATGACTCCGGTTCTTTGATCTTAATCGACGCCATCAGACGATTACTGCTCGGCAAAAGTGAAAGCCAACTGATCGGAATTAGATATTAGTTATTATTTATAAGTAACAATACATAGTTATTACGTACTCGGATAACATTTCGATACATCCCGAAGAGAAGCTTTCGTTCGGTCTAGTTAAAGCGTGTATTTTTTTAATTAAACTGTGACCCGGCTTGTTCCCCACCTGGACGTGCTCACATGTTCCCAAAGTCCAGAAATCGAAACATAGGTTACACTCGGATGGAGTAGACAGAAGAAACAATCCCACCGTGGTTAAAAATAGATTTCTTCACGTTGCCTTTACATTTCTATTTTTTTTTATTTTGACAGAGTCGTGTGTTGTGAATGCGTGCGTACGCGTCTTCCGTCGTGTTCCTTTTTCTGTGTTACTTAAAATTCAATAACTCTTATTTCGAATAAAGTTATATTTTATGTATTTTGGATTTTTGCGATCAAAAGTTCAAACGCAACACGGGTAAAAGTTGTTGTTTTTATTTGATCTATTTAATTATTAATTGTGACTTGTTGGATGAACTTGTTGGAAGTCGACATACATGACCGTTCAATTTCTTGACATGCTTCCAAATTAATCTATTAAAACCGAGTTTTTGAATGAGTACGAAAAAATAAATAAATTATTTGACTTTGCAAGAACTTCGGTCGTCAATCGGTCAGAGTGGTCCTCCAATGTACCTTACTGAAACATATATAGTTGCTTTGGTTGTTTCTTTGGAGTTTAGGGTTGTCGATCAACGTTTTTGTTTCTTAGTAATTTCTTGTCATCGTTGATTTTTATATTCCTATTGATATCTTTTAAGGGACAGCGTCAACCTTGCGCTAATTTGAATAATTCAGTAAGGAGGATAAAGAGCATCAAGTTCGATGAAGCCTCAACGTGTACTTTTAAATGCGGCAGCGACAACAGGACCATGAACTGTTCGTCTCCTTCTTGCGACGGCCCTGACTCCGGTTTCTTCTCGGCGGCGAACCTCCTGCCTGAGAAAAAGGATGATGGGCAAACGTCGACCTCCGAGAACGAGAAACTCAGGTCCCAGCTGGAATGTCTCAAGAATTCGCTCAGCATGAGAATGAAAGACCTGCAGGTGCAGCAGGAGTTGACGAGAGACTTGGAAGATGAACTGGAGAGAACGAAAGACGATTTGTCTTCGCTGCAGGACAAATTCGAGAAGCAAGAACGAAGAAACAAGATGTCGACGGTGAGTTACATATATCAAAATCACTTATGTACATAACTACTAAAGAGAACAAAAGAATGGGGTAAAACAATATGTAAACTGCGATACACAGTTTGGAGGTAATTACACAGGTACTCTGAATAACGCAGAAGTTGGTGTACAGGTTGTGCAGGGGGTTGTCACCAAATTTAAACAACATATTCATTTAGGGGTTGCATTTTTATATAAGAGGTTGGACGTACAACATCAATAAGTATTACCATGCCAAATTCTTGAAGTAGAAAAATGAAACAAACAAATAGGTCTCCTGAACCTGAACCTTAAAACAACTATAACTGTATAAGTTACTCCCTAAGGGGTTTTCTGGAACGTCACAGTTTTTCTATTTCAACAATTTTATTGCATTTGTCGCATTGTGACGATGAAAAATTTCCGATATTATTCACCGTCTGACACGGTGGGACACGGCGAGGGGGACCACTCTGTCAAGCTGTGGGCATTTTATGCGAAAATAAATTTTAAAACATCATAAACATCAGACGGAGTACTCTTTACGACTTCAATCCAATTTCAAGTCTTTGCTGCTGGACGAACCACCCACTCAGATCAAAGGTGTTGCTTTGTTCCAAAGAAAGAACACTAAAACATGAAAACTTCACTGGGAAGTTTCGTGGAACACCCATTATGTTCGTCATTACGGGAACTCCCCGAACGGCTTTTAGACACTCGTAATGATCTGAGTAAAGCAATAATCGGAGATGCCGTAAATATCGTGATCAAGTAGAATCGTTGGCAGTCCGTTATTATCCAAAGAGAGAATGAATGTTTGGCAACCCTTCTCGTTTTCTTTGTTGCATCTGTCGGTTTATTTACGTCGTCGAACGTCTCATCAATCAACCCCGCGGAACGAACTGAAGCGAAGTCACCCAAGCAAACGAAATCAGAAACAACAACAGAGTTCGGTCGACGTCAGTGAACCTTTTCCAAAACAAAAACTACAGGTGTATATTTCCAAGGTGAAAAACCACGAGTTCTAGTGAACCGAAGTAGCCAGTCGATACACCGTCAGGTATCAACCAGACGAATTGCAAGCTTCTTATTGAACGAAACCTAGTGAAAGACACACTTCTGGGCGTCTGAATTTTTTTTTATTTTTAAATTTTTCCATTCATTCAAACCTCCCCAACTAATTTATAGTATTTATAGAATTCCGGCTGACGGACTAATTGGACGCTTGAAATGACGAGATTTCCGGCTTGAAATATTTATCGAGTTTTTACGAAACTACACGGATAGTTTGAGCTTCTCTCTCTCTCCATTCGATTCCTTCTACCTGTTTAATTCCAGATCACTTCCCTGTCGGAACCCGGACTGAATTCAAAGTACGGAACGCTGTTCTACGCAGTCAACAAGGTGGAAGCCACCCTTAGGAACTTGTCCGCGAAACACAGTTGCGGCTTGAAAGAATGCAGATCGGTTATAGAAAAAGAAATTGAGAAAATAATGAGTGTTAAAAATGACCTGAAATGCTTTGAGGTACACCAATTTCATACAGCTGCTCTTGTTACGTATCTTTCCCAGGTTTGATTTATTCACACGTTGAACGAGAGGTATAACACAGAATATGTTGTAATAGACGCAACTCTGAGTAAAATGAGATTTTATTTTTTGTATAATTTATTTTACCATATACTTTTAAATGGTATTGTGTATGAAAAACAATTTTGAAGGGGTTTGGGTTATAATACAATGACACAATGAAATTAACGATACCGTGTAATAATAAACGGCTAGGTATGCCTGCCGTGAATAAACATCCAATAATAACGGTTATTAATATTGAATTAATGAATGGATCAATAAATTACAAGTTCAGTGAGACTTCTGTATAAACGATTGAGTAATTAATAAAGATCCGAATGAATCTTTACTAACTGATTTTCGATGATTTCACTTCGGAGTCCTCGTACATCACAGCACTTTTAGAACTTGTCAATTTTGATTTATTAGATTCATCTGGACGAATTTCAGATATTGTAGTTATTTAAGGATGCCAGAGTTGCATTCATTTTCGACATTTTAAACAAGTGTTTTTTTACGTAACTTAAGAGCAATAAATAATCCAAAACCCGAGCATTCTGGCACATATTTATTCGGCCTCGGTTATGCAGTTTCGTTTTTAATCAAACCGTTGGGAAATGTAGATTTGAAATTTATTGTTTTGGTAAGTCTCCATGTTGATATTGCAGGCAAACAAGTCGACCGGACCTGGTAAACCGTGCCCGTGTAGTTCCGCAAACACTTGCAACAGTGGGAAAACCATTGAACTAGATAATTTTCAGTCTCTTTCGTATCGATCCGACTTACAGTCGAATAGATGTAACCTGCCGCATGTCAACGACGTTGAAAGTTTCCGGGAGAAAGCCCTAATGGGAGTCGCCACGCTCGAAGAAATGAAGGAACAATTAGAAAAAATCGAGAACTTGATACGGAAATATATAGATGAGGTGCGGAGACGACAGATTTCTTATGTACTCCTTGAGTCTGCCGGTTAGATTGGGTATTGTGTTACACTATAATACGCTTGATCAAAATGCTAGTGTTGTGGTCATTGTCAACTGACAGCATTCACCCTGTAAACTTCAACGGGCTATATATAACACTTTGCAGAGACATTATATTACGTCAAGCCTACCGCGGCACTATTGTTTGGTTCATCTCAAAGGATTCCAATAGTTTTTAACTTGTTATAAATACATTTAAATATATTTGAATCGGTCTTGGTACACCAACAGGCATGCCAGATAGTATTTCTAGAGCTCATCGACATACCTTTATATATATATTAATATATAAAAGTACCTGTAATGTTTAGGTTTGAAGTAGAATGTCTGGCCCATTTTCAAGTGACAAATAAGTTTCCTTAACTTTTTTATTCTCTCATTAGTTTCCCTGTGACTGCGACAAGGGAACCCTCAGCGCTTGCGAGGAGAAACTGGACACCCTGAGAAAAGAATTCGACGACATTACCGATCAGCTCTGCGGTATGATACAGAAACTGGACGAGTACAATGCCGAGGAAAGTTGTAACGGAAGCTCAACCACTTGCTACGATATAATGAAAGCAAAGGAGCAGATGAGTATCCTGACCGATGATTGCGGAATCGCAGGAGACATATCCAGGTTGAGGTGCGACTCCCAAAGGTTGCAGAAGGAAATATGCCACCAGGAAAATGAAATTGAAAAACTGCAGGAAACCCTCCGACAGGTAGGATA
The DNA here is from genome assembly GCA_037055365.1 of Polyplax serrata. Lineage (NCBI taxonomy): Eukaryota > Metazoa > Arthropoda > Insecta > Psocodea > Polyplacidae > Polyplax > Polyplax serrata. The sequence goes on along the minus strand of JAWJWE010000038.1, from coordinate 7,000,864 downwards.
CCAGAAAGAAAGGTTCGCTTGCCCGAGCATTGTTTACACTTCCAAACTTCGTGTTGCAGCTTGATTGCGAATGCGAGAAGAGACGGAATGAACTTCAACAGCAGAACAAAGACTTGGATACGAGGATGACAGAAATTTGCAGGTTGAAGAGTCTCATGTGCGAGATAGGACAGCAACTGCAGAAGGACTTGGCGGGATCGACTGGCTCAGCTGTTGTCAGGGTTCCGTCCCAGTGTACTTCTGCTGGCAACAGCCTTAGGAGTTTGTTCTGCGCCATTAAAGAATTTAGCTGCATTTTGGAAAAGGCAAACGCGATACTGTCGGATGGGCCGAAACTCATGGAAGACAACGACAAACTCAAGAAGAAAATTGTCTCCATGGAAAAATACGTGAGCGTCAGAGTTGTCTAGTGTCGCCATTCCACAAAGAAGATTCCAATTAATAATTTCAATTTGTCGTTAATAGATTTGCAATAAGGAGGAGACCCTACGAGCACTACAGGACACCATCAAATTCAAAGAATGCCAGATAGATGAATTCAAGTCGAAAGTGGAACTTTCGGTGAGACTTTCATGATTTTGGATTAACACAACATCCCGCCTGACAAACCGCCATTTTATGTTTTGCCACCTATTACTTGTAGTTCAAAAGTGCATTGTTTCGTAACCTACAACTATTGTAACTTATATTTCGTTTTACACCATTTATACGTTGTCCACTTAAGTATACTGATACTTTGCTTAATTATTTCATTAGGAAAACGAAACTTCCAAGTTGGCGCAAGATGTCGAGGAGAAGTGTCGGTTGATTGCGAATCTTCAGGATGCCGTGAGAAAGTGCAAACAGTTCGAAGTAAGTCCGCGATCGAAAAAGCGCAGGTGGACGTGGTCCTGGTCGAAAAGATCGAGATACGGACACACTACCTGACTTGCTTGTTTGATATGCGTTTATCATTTATCATTAATCAGTACTAATCGAACAAGTGTAGTGGTTACAAATTAATAATAATTTTAGGACACCGGGGAAATCGTAATAATTTTACGTAATTTAAGTTCTCAATGCACAAATAATGTATTAATTAGTATGGTTATCCTACAACGAAACTATACGATGTTAGTCCGGAAGAATTATAGGCTTTGCTATTTCAATATCGAATACTTGACGGAATTGCACAGTCGCTGAAAATTTCTTACTTAAAAACAAAATGTCAGTAATAAAATAACTTTCCGTAACGTTCATTCAGTCATTCAGTCATTCAGTCTGTGATTGTTTACCTTTGAATTAATAAACCGTTTTCTGTTTAACTTTGCTACCAATATTTATTCTTCGTATTTTTGTGGTTTTACTTATTGAAAGAATTTGGATCACTTTACGGGTGAGTAGAAGGTAATGTACTCTCTACAAGTGTAGTGCGCCTCATAATGCAACTTCCAAAGTATAATCTTATGTTTTTAGGTGAACGTGCGGTCAGTTCAAATGGAAGCTATGGAATTTAAAATTTGCGAACTGGACAACAAGTTGAAACAATCGGAAAAAGAAGTGAGGAATCCATTGGGACCCCCACAGAGAAGTAGAGTTAAATATTTTGGTTTGACGAAACCGATCAATTGTATTTTGTTTCAGTTGCAGGCAAAGGAGAAAAAGCTGGAAAGTCTACACAATACAATACTAGTTTTGTCATCAAAAAACGTGTACCTCATCCAGAAGCTGAATGTAATCGAACCTCGTTTAAAATCTATATATAAAACGTGTCACCTGTTTGAGGTAGTCGATACCACCCGATTGAATGTATTCCTTACTCTTCTATTTTTGAATTTAATAAACCGCTTTTCATACTCCTGACCGATTCCTTATTCCGTTCCTGGATGCCATAATGCATTTGGAAATATTTATGTCGCTAAATTGGAAATAAATGTCGCCTTAATGACGCCTTAAATCTCTTTGCAGAAAATGGTGGACACACTACAGTGTGAACTAAAAGAAAGAGAAAACGAAGTGGAAAATCTCTGCGGAAAGGTATTTGTGCACAGTATAAACATATATCACATTTTCGTAAAAATATTTCACAGCAGCAATTGTGTTCTGCATGTGAACTTTCGTCTAACAATAAATTTTTCAACACAGATCAGAGACTTAGAGGAGGAGCTGGACTGCGAATTTAAAAAGTGCGAAAACCGGGCTCTGGAGGATTCAAAATGCATCGAAGACTTAAGTTCAGCTGTTAAAAATTTCCAGAAAGAACTGTGTTGCGCGAGAGAAAATTATAACACGACACTAAATGAGACTGAAAATCTACTAATGAGGGAAAGGCAGACGGTAAGAATTGTATTTTTTTTTAAAACGGAGGTAAACCTCGATCACGCCAAAAGCGACATTAAACACCAGGTGGGTACAACACCTTTCGACTCATTTTCAGTATAAGGAAAAAGAGAAGGAGTTAAAAGACAAAATATGTCAGCTTAAGAGTGAAATAAAAGAACTGAGAACCGAACTGGAAGAGAATGAAAGCAACGACAATTGTTCGGCCAAAATTTGCGATTTGGAAAATCAGGTGAAAGAGGCAGAATCGCGACAGCAGTTTTACGAGCAGAGAATCACCGAACTGGAAAACGATCTCCAGTACACCGTGTTGGAACACGAAGAAGAGCGCAAGAACATGTTCCAGAAACTGTGCGAGGAGAAGAAGGAAAATGTAAAGAACAAAACGTTAATAACGAAACTTAACGAGAGCATTAAACAGAACATGGCAAGCGAAAAGGCACTGAGGGAGCGTATTGACAGGTTCACGGAGGACACGGAGATTTTGAAATCGGAAAACCAGGAACTCAGAACGGAAGTTGAAGTTCGTAAGAAGATGATATGTGCGTTGGAAAATAACGAGAGCACGAATTTGACCGACCTGGAGGAGCTGATATGTCACCTGCAGGTACAGAAAGCGGATGCCAAGTCTCGTTGCTGTAGCCTCAAGGCCGAGTTGGACAAAGAGCTGAAGTTAAAAAGAATTCTAGAATGCCGAGTAGAAGATCTCAGTTCAATGTTGGAGAACAAACTACAGGAGGTATACACTTCAGGTGGTATATAAAGGTCTGTCGCACGCCCCAGCCAATATTTCACTGTACACTAAACCTTTTCTAGTTTGATGAGATGGTTAAAAACTACAAATGCACAACAGCCAAGTTGCAAGAAGCCCTGAAGAAGGTCAAAGAACCGGATACGGATTGCCGGGACAATGGTCTGCAACAGGAGATGAATGATGGCCAATACAACGAACACGAATGTTTCCAAAAGATCATCAAAGCCAAAGCTACTGAAAATGCCAAGTTGTGTAGTCGTCTTCTTGTTATGAAGGTGACCATCGCCAAGGTTTAACATAACAGCCATTCAAATTTCAGAGTTTGTATTCTAACGTTCAAATTTGTACTGACACAGGTCGAGATGGAATCTCTCCGTACCGAGTACCTCGCAATGCAAGCAAACAAAGACAGTTTGATATCCAATTTGAGGCACGACGTAAGTCAAACCCTGATAAATCGACACTTTGTGGTTTGTAACTCCGGTTGTGACCGTACCCGTTTCTTCAGGTGAACTGTCTGGACAAGAATTTACAAGAGCTAGAGGAGAAGTACCAAAGCTTAGAGGAAGAAAATAGACGAGTCCAAGGAGAATTAGACAACAGTCTGGACAAATCTGCCACCGTACAAGCCGAATTCAGAGAAAAACAAAAGGAATTGTGTGCCAAGTTGAGGTCGACATTGTGCGAGAAAAACGATTTGCTCAATTCGGTGGACAAGTTACAGCAGCAGCTCGAACATTTGTGTCTGGAGAACGTCAACAAAGACGAAACGAACCGGGAACTGGCGGAAGAATGTTCTCGACTCAAATTAAACGTAAGCTTAGAATGAAATAAAATGAGAAAGACAGTTACTTCAACAACGGATAGGTTAAAAATAAGTTGTGGGCCTAGAACCACAATCAGAGGTATAAGTGAAAGTCCTGACTAAGACATGAGTGCCTACATCACAACCGTACACGCCCCACTTTGGATTTTTGATGTAAGAACTCCAACAACTACAATTCTTGTTTTCTTTCAGCATGAAGCCACCGACAACTACATAAGGAACAGATCCGAAAAAATTATATGTAACCTGAATAAGCAGGTAAGTAAATTCATTTATTAAATTGCTAGGTACCTACACCTACCAGACACACGATGAATATTCATTTACTGTAGCAGTAACATTATTAATCTGTTTCGTGTACCACTACCAGGTGAAAAATTTAGAGTGCGAGCTTTGTAGCGTGAAGGAGAACTACGATGCCTTAAACGAAGAATACCAATCGTTGTTGGAGCAATTCAAGACGATTGAAAAAAAGAAAACCAACTTGGAAAAACTGTATATACAAGTCAACAACGAGAACGGTGATTTGCAAGATTTGAAAATGCGAATGGAGAAAGAATTGTGCGAATTGAAAAATCAAAATTCGCTACTGAAAAACAAAATAATGACGGCTACCAAAGGAGAGAACGGAGGAAACTGCGATGAAATAAAAAACCTGCGAAACAAAGTGCGAGAGTTGGCCATAAAGGTGGGTGCGACGTGACATGTTTTCGTTCTTATACTAGTAGTACCCGTGCTAACGGGAGAACTCTGCTTCAGGTTAGAACATTCGAGAAGAAAATAATCCCAGAACTCGAGCAAGAGATAGGGGAGAAAAACTGCTGCATAGAGAACATGAACGCTGAGATCCGAGAGGCCAACATCAGCAGTCAAAGAATGCGAAATGAAGCTCTCAGGGTGATACAACACACGAGGAAATATTTGGCGGCCCAGAGGTGCGCCAACGACGGACTGAAATCCCGCCTGGAAAGTTCGAACAAACGTGGTAACATTCTGGGAGCCGAGAACAGGTCCGAACCCCTTTCCCGGAACTCCATGCAACTAAGAGACCCGAATAAAAATATAAACTTTTCGATTGCTTAGGGAACTGGAGGAACAACTGAAAGCAGTGACCAGAATGAACGAGTTCCTTCTTTGCCAGTTGGAAAACTCTAAAAGTGACGTGGAAACGGAACCGAGACCCTGCACGCAGTTACCCTGGGGTTGTGCCACCGTCGAGCGAGACACGAGTTCTTCGGAATACCTGGCAGAATCTGGTATTCAGGTGAATACAAAAACAACGTGTTGTACTTCCGGAAAAAATGTAAGCGAGTACGTCTACAATTCTTCTACGTTGCAGAGTATGCAGCAGTCTCCAACAAACATGGAGTATAACGCGTACGATTTCAAAGAAAATGCAAAAAGGACAAGTTCACAGTGGAATGCTCTGAAACGGGGCAAACACGGCGGGTCAGCAGAGTACCCATCCTGTCGTGGTAACGTTAGGTAACGAAGACAGTTCTTTGGACCGGTTAGAAGTCATAGTCATAGTCAGCTCGAACCCTTACACCCGTGCACCGCGTATATTTTTTTACTTATTAAAATCATATTCAATACAATTCAATCAATTATTTTGTGACACCCTGTGACGAACATTCCTATAATGGATCCTATGGACTACTATTTTACTCTGTTTAGCTACCATTTTGCTCTATGTAGAGCACCCACAAGTGCTCTAGGCATACTAGTACACACACATTATGTACCTTCGCAAGGAGAGAATTGCTTATAACTACACTCATAGGTATGCCTGAGCAAGTCACTGTTTCTCAGAACCTACGGATGCCCTAACTCATTTAAAAAACACTCAAAATTTCAAAAATATATTTAATGAAATAAGGCGAACATTCACAATTTACCAGAATTTCTCACTTCGTCTCTCAATTTCAACCGAAGTTTATAATGCGGGAGGTGAAGTATCCGAACCAGGGGTAGATTCCTCACGTACATCTCCACAAAATATAACAGTGCGGATTTCGTTTGTTCCGGATTGAAAATCTCAATGCTCTTGGGCGGCGACTAAAAACAAAAACGAAACAGAGTTAACTCATCTCCTCGTGGAAAGTGAATCCTGGTGATAGGATGCCGGGGAAGAGCCCACACCTCAACGGACTGACGTAGAATGCTTTCCCTGAAGAAGTAGTAAACTTCCGAGGCGCTTCTCCACAGGGATGCCGTGAAGTATTTATGCGTGTAGTAGACGGTACCGAGTAAAGCTGACAGTCTCGTAGGATCATTCCCGTAATGTTTTCTACATGTTCAAGAGAAAAAAATGAAATACATGGTTTACGACGAGATCGATTTGATGGGTTCCCAAGTTACCTGCAGTAATTGTATATATCGCATAATAAAACGATTAGCAGGGTTTGATCGCTTCCTATTTTCTGCTCTGGGAACAACAGAAAAATTACAGTTTTAAGATTCGAGTGTTTTTATTGCTCCGATACGTTAATAGTCAGCTGTCATACCGATGAAAGTAATAAAATAGTCCGGATACAGTTCCAACACTTCACCGTCCAATAATCTCTCAGATTCATCTTTCGTTAAAAATTTCCACAGGAAAATACCCGGGGATGGAGCAGGACCGTCTTCTTCGAAGGCTGATCAATAAATAAAAAGAAAATCGATGATTACGGGTCGTTAGCACTGATTCGGATATAACAATTTGAAACCCTCGCTCACGGCCCTGAACCATATGGTGGCCGTGTGTGCTCCTGCATCCGGATATAACAATGGTTTTTCCACGTTTAGATTTTTCTGCCAGGCCGTAGTCAGCGATTTCGATTCCTCGGCTTTGTACTCGCAGGTAGCTGCTGTCAGGTACGCAGCCTCGATCAGGTCTTTCCCGTTCAGTATGGCCGATTCGAAGGTGTCCGCCGCCGGAGCTATCACATCCAAAATCGTTCTTTCGCCCAATTCCACTTTTCCGTACTGTTTGACGGCCATGACGGCCGCCTTGAAAGCGGCACAGCACACGTCCGGTGTAATTTCCGTCGCGTTTTGGAAGGCTTTTCCGCCAGCGTAGAAGAAGACCTTGCACAAGGCCCCGGACATACCGCCCATGGCCCCGCAGGTTATGTCGCTGATGTCGAAAAGGAACTTGCACGGTCTCCTCACATCTATCTCGTTGTTCATCAGTGCCTTCTTGAGAGCTTCGGCACCTAATCTGAAGTTGGTTCCGCAATCACCGTCACCTGCTTCCGAATCTATTATGTTCAATTGTTTCTCGCAAGAGATCAGAGCGTCGACTGCGAATGTCGTGATCTGTTTGAGGGAAGCTGCTATCTTCTCGCAGTGAGTTGGACCCAGTGGATCATCTGCATATCGCGTCAGCAGCAACTCTCTATGATCGCATTTTGGAGGAATTACGGTCGGCCAAAACGCAACGGGTTGTTTCAACTCTTCTACGTTGTAGAACACTGGCTTCGGCCAGGCAGGTACCGCGGTTGGAGCTTCCAAATATTTCAGGGTATTTGTAGAACTCACATTCAATAAAGTTATGGAAAAACCGTGACTGTTGACGTTCGACATAAACGTTCCGGTGTATAAGAGCTCAATGCTTACTCCTGATTTGATGAGTTGACTGTAAATCTCCATTATAATAATATTTTCAAAGAATTTACTTGTAGACCCATGATTATTTATCAGAAGTATAACTTTGTTGTTATTCATTTCCAGAACACTTTTTGAAAAGTTTGAGAATTCATCCAGAGTAAGCGAAACTGCCTTCTTTATATTACAGAACTTAATTTTCTTTTTACCCTGCTGCCCGTATAAACCCATACCAAAGACCATCTCATCAGGCTCAATAAAGGCACCCAACGACTCTGAAAATGTCTTACCACAAGTTGGAAAATTTAAACTGACTGTACCCATGTCTGGCAGTATATTATCCCTGCACTCCTCAATGATTTCATCAAGTGAGAATTCTTGCTCTGCCATTTCACCTGCAATTTTATATATCAAAACACAACCTGCCAAAGCCTGTCTTCCATGGCTCTCCTTAATTGGTTCTACAACATCATCACCTATCACCAGCATCTGTACTTTGATGCCTTCTTTTACAGCTTGATTTAATGCCAAGCCAAAATTCAATTTGTCCCCAACATAATTTTTTACCAAGAGAAGAATACCCTCATTGCCTACAGAAACCAATTCCCTTATGGCTACTAATACATCTTCTGCTGAAGGAGCTGCATACATCCTACCCATAACAGCTGCTGTTAACATTCCTTTTCCAACATAATTTATTTCTGATGGTTCAATGCCTGATCCACCACCTCCAATAATTTTTATCCTGCCTCTCATACTTTCGTGGTCTCTCCTCATAATTATATTGTGTTTTTCCAATACAACTAGATTTTTATTGGCCATTGCAACTCCTAATAAACCGTTATGGATGGCATCCGGATAATCTTCAAGAAGAGAGTGTATTCTTGGATAGTTCGGGAGTTTTGGTTTGCTACACATTTTGACACACTTTTGAATTGACAACAGTCGCGGCAACTACTATTCCTAAAACTCGACTTGGTCAAAGTGAACAGTTAAAGGAACTAACCAACGCATTTGAAATATTCATCGCTGAAGTCTTTTTTTAAGCACTTGCATATTGGTAATAAATTTACGTCCTCGAAAGATTCGGTTAATGACATTTTATGTAAAAATAATAAAAACTAATAACGGTTGTGTCATTCCCCGGATTCACCGGCATTATACACGTGCAGAAGACACTTTAGCCAAAACACAAGCATCATTTGTTTCAAAACAAATCAAATGCGAGACATCCCACATGAAGTGAGCAATGAATCGATAGGCGTTGTTTCTTGAAAACGGCAAACACGTCAAAAATAATAAATATATTTCGAAACAAATTCCAAAACCATTTTGTAAGGACTATGTTGCCGGTCCTCAAACGCTGCCTCCTACATTTAAAACATTTCATTTGCTGCGTGCCGGTTAATGTTGTGAATTTCTCTAATTTTAAGGTGAAAACCTCTTTTTGTGGTACAAATAGATTGTTGACAAGGTACACCGGTATAAAAGGGTCGGTTATCATTAAATAAACTTTACATTTTCCATTTGATAAATTATTTTTGCTTCCGCATAACGCGCCATACCGTCCGCCATTTTTATCGATCTTCCACCATTTTAACCGTGAAAAGAGAAGCGGATAAGTTGCTTGAGGAGGCAGGAAAAGGCTTTTTTTATTACATAATACATGTGGACAATATAACACATGAGTGCTTGTTTTAATTGGAAATGAAAGGTCAGTAGACATTTAAAATATTCAGCGATTTTTTTTAATAAGCCTGTGAACGTTTTTAAACCACTCGATAACTCAGAAAGGTGAATACAATGTGCTGAATAAAAAATACACCTTGCCGCAAATTAAATTTCTGGCCTTGTCGCACAACTTAGAATTTACTATTTCAATTAATGTAAAATTATTGAGAACTCGAACTCATTGAAATTTGCGTTTTCAGAGTAGTACGCAAAATCCTTCAATTCAAGGACAATGTGTGTATCACATTTAGTTTTCACATAAGGGAATGTCCTAATGATTTATTGGTCATATCTGCGGCACCCAAACACCAATTCAAGAAACTAATGTAAAAGTAAATAGACATAGAATTAGAATTAAGAAAGTGTAAATGTCTAACTATCCATGTGTGGCATTGCTTTTGGTAAAGCACCACCCTTATTTTATTACTAGGAGTTATGCAGTTAAAAAACTTGTTTGGAACGATGGAATTTTTATGTCATTTTGTATTACATAACTATATATGTGTAAGAGAAATAAAAATATTTAGAAACCTATGAAAAAACAAAAGTAACCATACTGTAAAAAAAAGCTAGGCCCATCTTAATTTTCCTTAACAATTTTCACAATAGTAAAACATTGACAAGTTGAATTCAAGTTAAGAAATTCAAATAACTTTTTTTGTTCAAGGTTTCTATCATTAACCATGAGCAGTGTATCAATTGACAGAGAAGCATTGGTGCAAAGTATCAATTACCATGGGCAACAGCTCCACAAGTTGTGTGAAGGCAACAACAAACTGAATGAAGCTTTGTTAAAAGTGAACCCTCAAAAAATTAATTACCATGAGTACAATAACAGACAGAAATATTTGGAGTAAGTTGAATGCCTTTTAGTTTTATTGCTAAGCTTTGAAGATTATTGTCATAGTTAAAAATTCCAGTTTCATATTTTTTGGAGCATAACTTCTACCTAATAAGAGAAAACCAATAATTTCTTATTGTGTTTCTTGCCTTTTAATTTTCTGCCTTTTATTTTCAGTTTTCATGACCGGGGAAAAAGACTGAGACTACAGGAGTTCATTGTCAAAAACGCAGCAGTTTTGTTTGATGAATCATTCACTGCACCTGTGCCTGAGAGCAGGTCAAAAATCAGTGTAGATGAATCCTACTTTGCAGCAGTTCCACCATTTGAGACATTTTGCAATGCAGACAAGGAGAGCAAAATAAAAAGATTTTTTGAGGTACAGTTATTCTGAAGATTGCAAACAATTAAATTTACATTCTTACTGCAATGATTTATATACTAATTGCAACTTATTTTTCAGACAACAAAAGTTGGAGACACATTACTATGTGTTGTTACCAATAAGCAATCTGTTACAGGAGTTAAAATTTTACTTGTTGAAGGTGAAAGACCTCATGTTGTTGCTGATCTTGGAATAAAAGCTGTGCTCCCCATAGCAAACATTAGCACAAATCAACCTCTGTTGATGGGAGATTTTGTGCGGGCAACAGTTTTGGAAATTGTTCCGGAAGCTGATAAATTGGTTATTGGACAAGCAACATTATACACAGATCCAGTTCCAAGTATATACAAGTCAGTATAAAAAATCATTTAGTTGTTCCTGCATGTTATAAATTATTTAGTGTTTCAGTTAAAGAATGTAGTTGATTGTAGTCAATCATAGACTGACATGGACATGACTATCGCAAAATTATTTTCATTTGTTCAACTGACTACAAAGTAAAATTTTCCATAACTTTTTACTGCTATTGAACACAGATATACATTATTCCTAAAATATTATGTAGTTTACTCTGAATTGTATCATGTAAGCCACCACTGACTCAGAAACATCCATACATTGGAGGAATGCTTATAGGCCAACAACAACAGTTTCTCCAGTGCAATTATTGCTATTATCCCAATATGGTCAGTTTTTTCATAATTTGATTGCACCATGGAATATAGAAATTGAAAACCACAATTAGGAATCGGCCCCGGCACAGTTACAAATAAGTGATACCAGCAGATCAGTATGATAAATGTACCTAAAAACGAGCCCGAGGTTTTAATAGTTTATCACTGACAACCCGAAAAATACCTTTGCATGTGGGTGAATATTATAACTATTTCCCAATATTAATTTCGATTAGGAAACCCCGTTAACCCAAAAAAGAGGAGAAATTTTTACAAATATTTGAAAACTTACACCAATGTTATCATGAGTCATTATGATTCTCTTTTAGAATGCCAACCTAAAAGTATACAACCATATTTGAACTGATTGAACTTCATCAAAAACTTTTATTGCACCAGTATGAAAACTAGAAAACAAAAACACTTAAATCTTTAAATTATTTAAATTGAGAGAGACAGAGAGGAAGAAACTTGTAGAGAGGAGTTGTGTACTGTAGTGTGCCGTAACATTTCTAATCAAAATGATGGCGGATTGAAAAAAAATTGTGATTAAAAAATCAATGGGTGTCTAATGCTTTGAAAATTGAATCTTTTACTTGTGAAAAAATTGTCATCAGAATGGTCGTTTAAAATAATTTAGTTCAAACCAACTGACGATGGAAAACACACTTACGACCACTTAAGTACCTATCGAACAATACTTTTTACAAATCGTTTGAAAAAAACATACTTTTTGTTAGAAATTGTATATGAGGGAAATAATGACACAAGAGGTGAGTAGTTTGCTTGTTCAACACAACAAATTTTTAATTTAAGAAATGTGCAACATATGTATTGATTATTATAACTTCTTCGATGATTCAGACTGAGTTAATCGAATGGTAAAAAGCTGTAATGAACAAAAATCTTCGGGGGTTTAATAGCGAACCGAAAACATAGATTTGCAATTTATGGTTTGATGAATTTTAGGAACACCCTGTGAGAAATGACTAAATTATTTTTGGTCCTTTTTCGTTAGATGAGTCTAAATGAATGTCTCGAAGATGTTAAATAAATTTCCATTCATGAATTTATATTTAATAAGTGAGAGATGAAGTAAATAATGGATTTGGACATCATTTGTCAGTGTCTTCCACATTATACTGGAAAACGAGAAAAATCGAAAAAGATGCGATGACTCCGGATGCATTAAACTAATGTTAAATTGAAGAGAGTTTAATTAAATTAATTATGAAAACAAACCCAGTAATTTAAATTAAATTTCAAAGGATATGTGGAACAACTGTTTAAAAGGACATATAAACATGATGATTTGTTGTGAGATTTCAGCTTGAAAATAATAGGTAAGGTATGTAGTGTCAGTAAATAAATAGAAAATTACAGAACCGGGAGGGGTTCCCATTTATAATAATGGGAGGGAATGCCCAACCGTCAGGTACAATTTCGAAAAATGGGAAGACTGGTACCAGGTTTATTTATTTATTTTTTAATGTTTCATGGTGAAAAATTATTGTCTCACGATTTCATTCACTCCCACTGCCAGTAACTAATAATCAATTGTGATTTTGTTTAATAGAAAAGTAACGCAAGATGCCCGAATCGAATCCTATGATAATTTATTACACAAGAATGTCGGATTCAACAATCCGGGAAACGTCAGCTACCTAGGTTCTTTGCTTGGAATTGGAAACGAAAATCACTCCAATCTACCTGGCTTGAGGTACGTACCTCTACCAGTTATATTAGTAACCACTTCCCAGAGACAGTTGTGCCCTGGCACGACAAATGTAACGGTCATTTTATTTTACAGGGGTAGGTTTCCCGAAGAGGAATACGCCACTGAACTTCGAGCCATGCAGGCCGCCAAATGGGCATTTAAAAGCGTTGCAGAGGGCATAGAGCACTTCAAAGGTGGCAGACATTCCGAAGCATTTCAGTGCTTGAACAAAGCACTGAGTGTGGATCCACGTAATGTGGAGGGTTTGGTCGCTCGCGGTGCTTTGTACGCAAATAGTGGTAGTTTTCAAAAAGCTATAGAAGATTTCGAAATGGCTCTGAAAGTTAATCCAAATCATCAGAATGCAAGGAAGTACATGGGAGAGACGTTGGTAGCCCTCGGACGGAGGTACGTGGACTTAAAACTTTCCCACGTTGTCCACAGCTGGAGTGAGCCCGTTACCAAATTTTTCTCTTTGTCTTTCAGTTACGAGGAGAAGAATCAAATGGAAGATGCCATGCGAGCTTACCAACATTGCTTGGTCTTGTTGCCTTATCACGAAGAAGCTCAGAACTCGATTGAATTTCTACGGTCGAAAAATTTGGTAGCTCTACGTGAAAGCGAGGACCATAAAGAGAAGAAGAGCAAGAAGGAGAAGAAGAAAAAATCGAAAAAGAGGCGCCACGCATCAACAAGTGGAAGTAGCAGTAGTTCGAGTTCGAGCTCATCTGATTCCTCCTCAGAATCGAGTTCTTCCTCAGGCTCGAGCAGCGGATCTTCTCAATCATCACATTCTAGAGTACGCAGGAAAAAATCAAAGAAAAACAAAAAGGAAAGAAAAGAAAAGTCTCTTTCGCCATTGTCAAAAAGGATGCAGCTCATGGACTCAGGAGCGGAAATTGACGGTACTTCCACCATTCAAATTACATTCCAACGATTTAAAATTGGTTTTAGAAATAATTAATGAATTTTACGATTGATATTTTTCTAAAAATTGTTTACAGATACAAGAAATATTTAAATATGTAAAAATAATGTTAACTATGTCACAGAAATGAAATTTAGCAAGAAAGAACGATTCGAAATCGTTGTTTTAATCAGAAGTCTTAGAATCTATAAAAAAATCTCTTTTAAAAGTTGTAATTCTACGGATCCCTATGTGATTCGGGTTAAATACATATGCTACCTGGTATTTTATTAAAAGCCAAACGCTTATATGATGTTGCCAGTTAAATGTTGAAATTACTAATGGTTTTGTTATTAATTTATTTTTACACAGGAAGCCAGAGGAATCAGTGTAATCCTGCATCGATGCCAAGTAAGTTGAAAAAATCGGCATTCAAGGAGAAGCTGTTGCCTTCCACATCTATCAGCACCAGTTGAAAATCATTATTTTTTACTTTCAGGAATGGCGTTAGATAAAGATACAGAGTACGAAATGAGAGTCCGTGCCTTCCTTGAGCAAACCAAAGGAGATTCCGATTACGAAGAAAGGGTTCGCAAGTTTTTAGCAGAAGCCGCGCGGTTCAAAATGGAAAGGAAATCCGACGAGAAGTCAAAGAAAAAGAAAAAGAAAGAGAAGAAGGAAAAAAAGGAGAAGGACAAGAGTAAGAAACGAAAGCGGGAAGAGAAAGAAGAGAAAAAGCGACGCAAGCGAAATAAGAAAGACAAAAGTCAGGACGGTGATGACGACGAGGATGAGTTGGACGCGGCCAGGTTAAGGGAAGCTATACGGAAAGAACTGAACATGAAACAGGAGCTCAGGAGGCGAGTAGCTGCACACGAAGGAGAAGCAAACTATGAAAGGCAAGTGTTGGCCAATCATGAAGAAGAGGGACCAATGAAATTAAGTGGCTACTACTTCAAAGCCAAAGATAACTCCAAAAAGTAATTGACTGTTCGTTGTGTAAACTCAAATTATAAATGACGAAACGAGTTAAACGAAAGACATATGTTGCAGGTATGACGACAAGAGTGCAGACGACAGAAGGAATTCAATGGACAAAGGAAGGCTCTCTCCGAAAATGTATCGCGAAGAAGGTAGTTGAAGTTAGTTACTTTTAAGAAGATAGCTACATAGCTGAGACACTTATTTTGCAACATAATTTCTTTTCAGATTCAAAGGCACCAATTGATATATTTGAGGATTCTCCACCTAGAAATAAAGGAAAGATGCAACTGGGACCGTCAGGGGTTAACTCCAGGTATCCGGTGAAAAAAGAAAGAGAAGACAAACCTAGCTGGGAGGATTTGGAAGATAAACGTATGATGTATGGCAAAGAAGAGAATAAGAAACAAAATGACGAAAGAAAAAAGAGCCTTCCAATGTCGCCTGAAGAACGCATACCGTTACCCATTGAAAAACCAAAGTTATCACCTGTTCCTGTACCTCCAACCGACGTACCTATCAAAACAGCTGTGGATAAATTCTCCTTCAGAGTGAAGATCATAGATCAGCCTTTAGTGAAAAGTAAGTCCGATATCATTTGTTGAGTTTAGAATTACATGGTACGACAACTAATTGTTTTTTTTTCTTAGCTCCGGCAAAAAGATCCGTCAGCACAAGTTCTTCAAATTCTGAAGAGAGGAAGAAAAAACAAAGAGAAGGTTCATCGGCATCATCCGGAAGTCGAAAACTCAGTCCCTCCTCGAGCAGAGGACGAAGGTCCAGGTCGCGTTCATTTAACAAGTACGGATCGCACTCACGATCTCATTCATATAGATCATCCAGATCACATTCGAGATCTTACGACAAGTATTCACGAAGTCGCTCGAGGTCTCCTCGAAGATCGTCCAGAAGTCCTAGAAGACACACTCAAAGATTCGCCCGTCATCAAAGGGGAACTTACTACAAACCAAGGTTCCAAAATAACCCACACCATTATAGAAATCAACGGGGTCGTGACAACTACAATAACCGAGGACGGGGTTATTATAATAACCGATATGACAACCGTTACGACAATAGATACGATCGTGGACGTGGCAGGGGCTACGCTCAACGTTCCAATGGAAGAGGACGAGGCAGATACTTCCACAACAACAGGCCGCAGCATTACAACGACAACAGAAGGCGGTACTACGACGAGGACAGAAGGAGATCGAGGGACCGTAGTCGAAGCGGAAGTGCTGAAGACGACGACCCCATGAGAAAGGTAGGCGCTGCTAAGGATAAGATTGACAAGTACATCGAAATGGAGGAGAAATCGGAACCGAGGAGGAGGGACGAACCTTTGTCGGAAGGTGAAACCACAGATACTCCCCCGCGCAAACCTGAAGGACCCATTCAACTTCCAGACAGCGATGGGAAAGAGTTCTCAAAGATGAAGCTCAACAAGAAAGAGGAGTCGAAGGAAAGGATGAAGGAGTAGTTTATGATTTTATGTGGTTGTAAGAATTGGAATTAAACTTAAGCCTTAAGTTTTTTTAAATGATTACCTTAGGTGGAAAATTGTTTCCAAGACTAAACATAGTTTGAATTTGTTCATTTAACGTTCAGTACGTATACAAATTTCTAGCCCACTGTGTAAGCTTGTCAAACGGTTATTTAGAATTAACATAAAAACGCTTTAGGGACATCCTGAATATGCGTAAAATTAATTTCTCTTGTAATCAGGCAATTGGAGATTGAAAATTTGTCAAAGTTTTTTTAATAATAATAGATAATTCGTTCGTAATTAGAATAATTTACTGTTTTTGTTTTCGATGCTCTCCTAAACTACTCGTCCTTATGTTCGCTTGTCCCATTTTACCTGTCATCTATCATTTCACCATATTGGCTAAACACCTGGTGCGTTACCCCTCCACAATCCCACCAACATCATTTCCCAGATGTTACGGAGCAGTAACGTTCAATATGGTACCCTTCTAATAGTTACTTTATAATTTATTACATAATCGTGAGACCAATGGGAAAGTCACATTCCGATTTAGAGAATAGGAAGGGACCACCGGAGGATTAATTGTATGGTGGGGAATCAAGAATGTCCGTCGACAGTTTTGACTTCAGAAACTAATAAAATTTCTCATAAGGATTCTGTCCTAATCACTTATTAGCTTATAAACACCCTTAAATCCTATTAAGTGAACCGGAAAAAAAATTAAAAACCACTACACCCCACCACGGCTGTACAATTACACCACATTTGCATTTTCCTTTAAAACGAATCACCTGTTTTCATTCAAGACCAGAATTGACTTATTTTAACACTTGATTAAGAACTCACCCGTTCTCAAGTTCATTCTCAAGTTTCGTAGTCCACAAAGGTGTAACTTCACCGAAGGACATAAAAAACATATTGAAAGTCGCATTTGAATACCGGAAGAAGGGATGAAAGGACTCGGGCAGAGGGTAAGAAAAGCTATGACTTCTTCAAGTCCACAAGATTTATATATAGAGAACTCGCCTAAGACGTTCCATTGTCCTGAATTTAATAAAGGTGGCAAAAGGAGGTGGCGTGCATGCTTTTCCGAGTCCGCCATTTATTAAATAAGACCTGCGACCTTTATTAACGAACAAAGATATTACACGTTAAGATCATTTCCTCAGTTTTCTCAAGACGTGAATTTAATGTTCCATCGAGTAAGGGTCTTTCCTCGTTCTTTGGTTTTAATTAATTAGGTTTTATGTATTCGGCGGACCGAGATTTTCCTTCGCATTCATTACCGTTACTTTCTCCACTCCGCTACTAGGCATTGGACATTACAGCGACCACGTGCATAACTAACCCAACACTACGAAACTATTTCAAACAACCAACAGAAAACGGTCTGTCTGCAACTGACTTCACAAAGGATTTCTTAATATTAAGCTAACTGCCACATTATAAATCAGAAAAATTATGTTGTATTTGCCTCAAGAACTAAATTTTTAGCTTTTATTTAATCTTTAGCTACACTACCGGAAGCTTCTCTTCTTCGAAAGGACGTAAATAACGCCACGCTTTCAAGTTATCTGGAGGTAACAAGTTTGTTTGGGTGACAAAATCTGTTCATGTACACAAAACCATAATTACTACCTAGGATGACTCGTATCATCAGCGCTGTAAGATGAGACCGAAAGAACGGACCGACTTTGGTGTTTAAGACCTTTCTCGTGGAAGACAAGAAACTACGGAAAATAATACTAAAAAAACGTTCTCGGGCAAAGCAACCTTTATTATCCTTCCGTTTATTTATTTCCGAGTCGCACTTTCCGTCGGAGTGAACAAATCCGAACAATCTCCTTGTTAAAAAAGAAAGAAACTTTTATGCGCTTTCGTGATTTTCAATCAGAAATCAGGGTGAAAGCAAAACTGCAAAATCTTTAAAGAACAAATTTATAAATAAGGCGAAGGCGACGAGGACGAACACGAAGACGAAGGAGAAATGGAAGCAGATGAAGAAGCAGAAGAAAAATATATATATATGTACATACACACATACACATACACAAAAGAATGAGTTTGAATAGACCCGAGATTTGATCTGTGTAATAGAGGAAAGGTGTCGGGAGACCCTAGGAAAAATGAGGCGGAAAACTCGGCATCGCTTGAACCTTCTGAATTTAAATCACACAAATACGACCGAGAAAGGAATGAACATGTCAATTCTACACGTTTTCTAACTTCGGATGAGACTTTCGACAATGCAACCCGTTCTGTCGCAGATCTGGCTCTTTTCTTCAGATCACAAATAATACCAAAAACACAATAACAACCAGGCTGACTTACCTGGAGGACCGTGGAGGTACCGACTCTTCATTAATCTTCTGCGCGTCACGTCGTCACAAAGGGATGTGTGGCCTAGAAAAAGACATTTGCTTTTAAATTAACGTAACCGCCGAAAAAGTGCCATTCTGACCGTCTCGAAAATGGATTAGGATAGTTCTGACACATTCAAATACGTTGAAGCTACACAATATTCGCGACACGACTGGGTTTTTGATTTAACGGAATTTTGCCCATAATTAAAATCGTTTTTTATCGAAAGTAAAATGGCTGCCGTTTTCGGTTGAGATGAGTATGGAAATGTCATACCCCTTCAATTGGTTTTTCCTCTTATTTGAAACGAAGGTACCTGCTTGTAAATTGTGTGCCGACGTGTTTTAAAAGCGAGCAGCGAAAGCTACAAACGTGAATTGGACATAATAGTTAGTCGTATTTTAGAAAAAGAATTAATACCATGTCTTGAATAAGTCAGTTAGGTTAGATTAATTAATTTGGTAAACGTTAATTAATTGCGATCACTCTTCGATGCGTTTAAATATGGCAAACAACCTTTATAATATCCGATGAACTTGTTTTGCAGAGCTGATGGTGTTAGCCGGACCAGATAAAGTTGGAAAATCCGTGTTTTGTATTCCTAGATGGACGACAACTCGCGGTTTTTTTCCTGGAGAAAACTCAATTTAGGCTTTTTTTAACGAAATTTTTGCCGCTAAGTTGGCGACAGGATAGGGGAGGGAGAGAATGAGACGGAGAAATGGAAAGAGAAAACGAGCGAGAGAGAAAGATGCACGGAAAAGGCGCTGAGACTGCGCACGCCTTCGCCGACTTCCCGCCTTCCTCAATCGTCCACCATCAACTAGTCGTGTGCGTTCGTGGTTTTTGGTTTCCCGTGTTTTTTGGCCATCGCAACGGTTTCGGTTTTATCGCGCTTTCAAAAATTCGCGTGTGATAACAGTTTCGGGTGGTTGTGCAAGATGACCCCGTGTGCGTATTCAGCAAAAACGGTTCGAGTGCGTGACCGTGTGCGGTTGCCAGTGGAAAATGTGAAAGATGTGCGTCCCAAACGTCAATGGATTATTCACTGAATACACTATGAAGTGGAACCCAACTCCAGAGATGACGAGAACTTGGTAAGAAACTTTACAGTACCTCAAAACAACTATGATATTGTAACTTATCTCGATCAAAGTTCTCCATGGAACCGCTGCTAATGGCTCCTTAAACATGGCGGTAGTAAGTTAAGGACTCCCACTTGCATTAACATTTTCATAAATTTTACCAAAA
Organism: Polyplax serrata; assembly: GCA_037055365.1. Classification (NCBI taxonomy): domain Eukaryota; kingdom Metazoa; phylum Arthropoda; class Insecta; order Psocodea; family Polyplacidae; genus Polyplax; species Polyplax serrata. The sequence continues at coordinate 6,981,034 of JAWJWE010000038.1, read as the reverse complement.
TGTTATGGTACTCACTGCAAATACTAACATAATAAGATATTAAGTTCAAAAAACATGACATTATTAGTGAAAAGGATGGGGTGAATGCCAGCAGAGAGAAACAACAGGGGGCTCAGGTGATGGTATGTGGACAAATCTTGGCATTGGTCAGGCTAAACAGAAATCCTATAGATTGCTTCCAGACTATGTAACTTGTGTAAACCCTTGTTTACAAGCATTCCCTTAAGCCTTGAATCATGCATCTCATACATACATGTAATAACCATGTTAAGTATGTCATTTGGTGTACTTAATTTTAATGAAATTGAACATGGATTCTGACAGTTAGACCAATCCCAAATTTGTTCACTTCTTGGCAATACATAACAAATAACTGTTAGTTTAATAGTTGGCAATGTACATTACACAGTTGTGAGTTTAATAGTTGGTATTGTTATTCTTCTGGAAGCAGACTTGTTTAATTGCCTAAATTGGAGTCCTCATTAGTATCTCACTGTATGGCACCATGTAACCTTTGATTCATCGTGGTGTTCTTCCGTTCCAAATGTCGGGTCTGTCAGTGGTTATTCCCTGACATTATTTCGCCATTGGAATTAGTTTTCAACAACCGCTGCATCCCGGCGATTAGGCTCCATTTTCCTCTTTTGAATAAAACGTCCAACCCTCTCTGGAAATGAGTTTTCAAAAAGCAGACAGTTCGATCTAAGTAGACTGACAGTTGTATGAATAAGCGAACAAACACCTTTCGCGAGACTAACAGACGAAATCAACTTTTTCTGCTTAGTCACGGTTCGTTGTAATATTTTGATGGGTGGACCTCCGAAATTTCCATCTGGCCCGGGTGTTTCTCCGCGGTATCCCAAACTCCATAGTCTCCTGATTAATTTCTAAGGGATGTTACATCTACATAGGCGTATGTGTGTGTGAAATTCATCACGAAAACAGTATCGTTCCCCGTTTTGTTCGACTCGTTCCATGGAAATAATAAAAGTTCGTGTCTTTCTTTAATGACTAGATAATACATTGAACATTCGTAATGCTATAATATTGTGTTTTGATTTGTTTCCCGTACACCTAAGGAGACGTACACACACATATTACCACCGTGTAGTAAATTACATAAATATGAATATATAAATGTATAATATGAATGTACGAAGTGAGAACGAGGGAACTTTGGCGTTCACCTTAGTTCTGTCACAGTCCCTCACACCCCCACACATGAAGACAATATGCAGAATAGGGGCAGTACACTAATGATGAGATTCTCCCCGGTCTCTCGTCTCGAACGTAAGTCGAAAGTTTCATTTTAACGCTGAAGAATTAGGAAGACGATGTGAAAAGAAAGACGAGGCACTAAACAAGTATCGGCAGATACAGAATGTTTTTCCACTCTCTGTTCAATAGCCGAAATTAACGCTATTCAGTTAGATTTTCAGTATTGTGGGCACAATTTAGCGTTATTCAAAAAGAATTTTCAAAGGCATATTCGCTTTTCCCAAGATCGGAATATTCGAAGCTTCTTTTCACAATTTCTAGGAAAGTGCTATCTGATAAAAATCTGTTTTCTTTTTCTGCCTTTCGCTACACGCGCAATTTAATTTCTCTCCGGTGCCAATTGCACCGGGAGAAAAATGCTCGCCCTGACACATAACCATTGTCTATCTGTATCTTGTCTATCATTTAGTTTGGAAATTCATCCCGAACTAGTCGAATGTGGCGTTACAAAAAGTATTGCTTAAGCAAGTTCACTAAGAACTTAATAATATAGAGTTATGTTACTCGTTGATGTACAAAAATTAGACGGTGGTTAGGTAACATTTGAGGTCCTAATATATATATTTTATATATATTTAATTAATTACAGTTTAATTGCATATGTGTAACCAGTATGCTATATATATGTGTTTATTTTAATTAATTTAATAGTTTTATTAATAAGTGATTATATGGGTGACTATATATGTACCCGTTCTTTTTATCCAGTATATATCTGAGTAAATCCGTACACTTCAGCATTACTGTAAGCCTCGTGTCAAGTTTGTTCGTCACATATACGATAAGTTATCGGCAACTAATAATTATAGAATATTTTTTAATTAGAATATTATTATTGTCGTACCAAGTAATTAATTTATTTGTGACGTCGACAACGGCTTAATCAAGGAAGTTGAATTATTGTGTTCCACGCGCAAAACTTATATATTATGAATTTTACGAGTTGGGAGGCTTTCTGTAACTTGAAGTTGGTAGAGTGAATCGATGTTAAGGGAAATTATAACGTATTTGGTATATCAGTAAAAGCAACATCAGTTTGATTGGGGTACAGAAGGATATAGGTATTTTATACTGGACACATGGACCCAAAAGAACCTTTATGTGTTGGAAAACCTGTTTGTTGCATTATGTGTACCAGTTTGGTATTGGCGGTCATACTGTGCTAACACACTCGAAACATTTATCGTGATGCTTTTATTAAAATGAAAGTTGCTGAAGAATTTTATTGTTTCTGCTGTAGGAAGTAGTAAAGGCTCTCTTTACTCACAAAAGGTTTTCGATTTGTAACTTTTTACTTCCTTTGTTTTCTCATTGTCTTCTTTTATTCTTCCTGCCTCTCTTCTAGCTTTCCCAAATCGTCCTACTTGTTGTGTTGTCCCTGTTGTCTGTTCTGCAATAGCTTTTATGGTTGTTGCCGTCCCAACACAGGACGGTTATGGTGAAGCTCAAGACAGTTGCTTTTTGAAATTTCCTACTTGTGTTGTTATTTCGAGGAACAATGAAAATGAAACAATAGGGTTTGCCTTAGTACCTTGCGTGCCATTACGGCTTTTATTTGTATTAAGTGACCTTTAGTTCTTTTCTTGTTAAAGAACCGAATTATTGATGTAACACTTATTTCTACATCATCGCTGGGCTTTACTTGCTCCTAACATCTTTTATTTCCATTCGCTCACTTCCATGCCTGTCTGGTCTATTGATTTCGCAGCATTCCATTTTAGAGTTGGATTCCAGTTCGATTTGGATTGAATGAGTTGCTTTAAAATAATAGACTTGTATTGATGAGTATCATTAGAAGTTGAATTTCTTGTTTCGGTTATTTTGTTTCTTTCCACTTTGAAGAACAATATCAGCTATTGAACTGACTAGCAAATCATAGTTTCTTTACCCTGTCTTCTACTGCCTCTGTTGCGTTGACTTCTGTTCCTAGTTCTCGCTTTTCTTTTTTGAATGCTCCCATTCCTTTGGACCAGTGACGCGCCTTGCAGTATAATTTAGAAACCAGCCAGGTTGTCTGAGCTTATCACCTAGAAATCGTGTTGCGTTTTGTTTTCGTTTGCTTCGTTTGGTTTCGTGTGACTTGTTTTCGATCCGTGCAAAAATCTGCGAGTGGAAGACACACCAATGGATGGAGACGGAGAGAGAAAGAGAGAGAGAGAGATATCATAATTTGTAAGATTTCTATGTTCCGTGCTTTGCTTCTGATTTGGTATGAATAGAAACAGTGCACAATGAGGAAATGGGTGAAGAAGACCATTGTCACGAGACCAAACAATTGAAGCGAGGCACCCTCTTTGTTGCCGATTGTTCCTTTCATTTCTGCCAGAGAGAAAGAGATGGAGGCGGCGCCAGACATTGTCTTCTCTTTTTCTATTGTTCTTTCAATTATTGATGCTTCCTTGTCATAATCCGATATTTTTCTTTCTCCTTTTAGTCCAACTTTTTTATGTTATTATTATTATTGAATTATAATGAATATTCCTCCGGTTAGTGCGGTCACACCAACGTGCCCTTGAGTGTCCCGTACACATGGGTACATAAACCTCGGTGACAATGCCAGAAAGCATTTCTCGTACACATACTTCGCACTTGTTTCTCTTCTCTTCTTTGTCGTCGTCGTCGTCTGCATTTTCCAGCAAATTCATTTGCCTAATGAAAATTGAGCAGAAACAAAGGAAGCTCTCCGTTTTGAAGAAAACTTTTTGTTGCTGTTTATTTATTTTTATATAATATTTTTTTGTTAGTTCTTGAGACTTGACTCCTTGGGTGGTAGTCAACTTGAATAGTGTGAAGGAAAATTTCTTATCGGTCTGGAATTGTGGTCTGTAACTTGCTTATTACAAATTTTATGAATGTAAATCTATAGTATCCTGTGAGTGAGTGTTTTTTGGGGTAGTTCAGAAGTAAAACGTGTGTCCCTTAAGCGTCAATACATGAATCAGAAACAGATGGACGAGTTCAGTTACTCGACTGAACCAGTTGAGGAACTGACCTGTTCATGTTCACATCAAGAAATGTCTCGTAATGCTCGAATTGTAGCCTTACCTTATCAGTAGACTGTTATAACCCTACATACATAATAAATTAATGATACTTATCATCTGATTGATGGCTTTCGACTTGTTACTTAATTGTCTGAAGTTAACTTTCTACGTTGCGGTGCGGAACTTCTGAAACATACGAAATGATTGAAACGTGGTTATTGAAAAATATTTGCAAAGTAAAAAGAAATTTCACAATAAACTTTTTAGCAATGTCAATTGCTAGTGCTCCTCTTCATTATTTTTTTTAATAAATAATTAAAATCTCCGAATACTAAACACCAACGGTACACTAAAGAGTATCAAGTCTTTGGTATTTGTGTTTGATGTACTGATATTAACTATATACTATTGACTGATAATTTAACAGCAGGTTTGACTATTAATGTAGACTTTGCGGTACTTAGATATTTTAATAAAAAGCCGTACCAGTCATGTTTCACTTCACATTCAGATATTCACAAAGCTGAATGTTTCCAGGCAACCACGGAATAATAAAATTAAAACCTGGTTTTATTAATATGATAGATGTAAATAAGGTTATAAGTAATGATAGATGATAGATAGAAGAATAGATGATAGAAATAAATAAAGAATATTAATATGTTAGATGTAAGTAAGACAAAGTCTAAAGAAACAAAACGAAGAAGCTACGATTACAGGAGTCAGAAAGGCATGAAAGCAAAAATCCACTTCTCTTTTGGTGAGGAGCCTCCTCGGAGTGTGTGTGTGCGCGTGGGGGGACCAAGAAAGGATAGTAGATAGAAAGAAAGAAAGAAATGCTGGAGAAGAATAGAAAAAAAGGGATAGAAAGAGAATGAGAATGGAAAAAAGTAAAATAAAAAGGAAGGGCAGTTCTTTTGGTGAACTCAAAAATTTTCTGAAAAGAAATGAATACAAAGGTATGAAACACAATGACGGGGTAAAGCTGAAATATAAAAAGGTGGCAAGTCCTCTGATGTTTCTTATCCCTTTGGTTCCCTGTTGTTTTGAATTCTTTAAATTATTCTCCGGGCACAAAAGAAGTTGGTAATTGTGTAAATAAAAAGAACGGGCATGAATGAAGCGGTGAATAGAACAATGTGAGGATAGGCAACTGAATGGCACCTGACTCGGTTGAAGGCAAAGTGAAGAAGGATGAAAGGAACTTGCGTAACTCTTTGCCTTTTCTTTCCTTTTCTGTTATAATAAAAATTAAAATTTTTCCTCCGCCACCGCTTCCGTATATGTTATTATTAAACAATGGGATAGTCCTTTTTTTGTTTGTTTTCAGCCTCTCTCTTTTTTTTTAATGAGTCGACTTGGTGCTATGTAGACTTTTCCTGAGTGCAAAAATACATGATGAAAGATACCACGTTGTCACCTCGACCTGGTCATTCCCACACCTGGTTAGGTATGGCGGTTTCATACCTTGTACCAGGATCCCGAGAATGTGTATACAAAGGGTGTGGGGAGTACAGATGTGGGGTAGGTGGCATTGTTTGTAAGGTATGATAAAATAGTAATTGCTTTATAAATAGAGTGACGGTTGAAATTGAAACAGTCAAATGGTAATGGAATGGTTAATAGTTTTTTGCCGACAAGTAGTTCTTTTTTGGTAATACCAACTAGTTATCTATAGAAAACAATGAACTTGAAACATCTAAAGGAGTGTAGAAACGGCATAGTCATTTATGTGAGGCATTGCAAAGTTCCCAAGACCCCGACACTTCAATACTTTAATATAGTTTATATTAATGTGCAGTAGTCTTGTTACAATTAATTGTAATAGGTATAACTTATAATAATCTGATTTACTATAATCACACTTCAACTGTAATAGGATTTGACACCTTGTCGCATTTTTTAGTTGACCCTGAAGCATCGGTTGGGATTAGTCAAGTGATGAGCGACACAACAATGCACAAAGGAATTTTGCTTTGTCGAATGTTTCGCTACAGTAAAATGAGGTAGTAGGCCCTTACTCCCAATCAGGAAGTTATCGTCGTGATAGTCGTAACAAGTTTTGTCGATGAAGAGAAGAATCAAAGGACAACACTTGTTTATTACAACAGCTGATTATAGTTTTGGTGACGGTAATAGTTATTAAACCGAACGTATAAAACACATAAAAGCAAGGCTTTTAAAGGGTGTTGTTTGTGAGGAAAATTATTTAACTTTACGTTTGTGGTCTACCTATACTCTACCTCCCTTTAACCACCATACAAGAAATCAATAATACACAAGTTGTAGTACATTTTTGATAGTCTTTCGGATATGGGTACAGTCATTCCTCCCTCCCCCGGCTGTACACCAAATCACCACATGCCTGTTGGTTTACTGTATTGTAGTGCATGAGTGATTTAATAAAATCATTTCACTCGCATTGAGTCAAATCTTTAGATTTAGGCAGGCAACCAAAAGTGAACCCTGCACTCTCCTTGAAAAGTGGTGCATTAAAAAATAATACTTCATTGAAGTCAGAGATACTTCAATAGCCTTTCAAAATTACGAACCCGTCAAGGTCTAGAATCTCGTCTATTACGCCGGTAAATCACTATGCGTTCAAATAGTTTGAAACTGTTTCGGGGCGAATGTCAACTAAAATCAAATTGAGGAGAGGTGGTGCACGAGACTGGTCTGATGGGAGAATCAACACAATGGAAGAGCGGTTTCAACAACAAGATTAGAGGGCTCACGAAGCTACCAAGAGGGAAGTGAGACAGTCAACAGCCGACAAAAAAGGAACTTTGACAACGAACCGAGACGAAAATAGAGATATCTGCTTCCACGACACTTTTCGTAATTATCTAATTTTTTACGCGCCAATTTACTTTCACCGTTGGAGAAACGTAAAATTTTTCCCCTGGGGAGGCGATTCGAGGAATTTCCCTCGTAAATAATCAATTTTTTGCTCAATTACCGACCGGTAGTTGTCGTTTAATGAACCGGAAATGGAATTTTGAAGATACTAAAGCGATTTTCACTAATTACAAGATTCAAGGGAATTGTTGTTTTACATGAAACCGTAGGATAGACAGTCACCACAAAATCTATTAGTCTGACTGTAATGGAGCATGATAGGTTCTTTTGGGTCAATGCACCTTCTTCTAATTTTATCAAGCAAGAAAATAAATATGGGCTGGACATTTTATGGAGAATTTTTACCCAACCTGTTGCTCTCCCAATCTATACATAAAAATCTATATATAGTTGTATGGATTTTAGCTATTTAACGATTTCCATCTAAAATGTGGAAGACTTGTTGTACACCCATCTCAAGCGTATGTTTAGTAACATGACCAAAGAGCATTGTACATTTGTACATCGAGTACGCGAAGCGTATGTATTAAATAAAATTAATTTTAACTTCAATTTTTGTTTTGCATTCGGTGCTTTTGTTCGGTGGAAAAGGACTTTGGATTATCAGTCGTCTGGCAATGGACTACAGGCACACAAACACACAATCGAACCTTACAATTGCCTATTGTTTTCCCTCCCTATTGTTCGCAATAATCAAAGCCATTGAGCACGGGCACATATGTATTGCATTAATATGACTGAGTCCCGTGGCAAAACCGACTACTTTATTTATTTATTTAATCACTCGTGTGCGTACTTAATTCGATGGAATACCGTCTGGTTACAGGCAAAACGATTAATTTATTCAACCATTCATGTGGATTACTAAAATGATTCCGGAGAAGATTTATGTTTATTAGCTTCCCTCTCATTGTAGCGTCATCCCTTCGCTCTCTTTCTCTTTCTCTCTCTCTCTCTCTCTCGATCTGTGTGTATGTCGCACAAAGAGGATGGCACGACGTCTAAGATGGTTTATGACCGGGTCTTGGATCCGTGGAAGACCCATTACATCTTAGGCTTTCCGCGTTCGCTGAAAAGAACCCAACAGATAATTCACTAATATAGTTTTGTAGAGTTGAAAAGCCCTTCTCCATGGATTTATCCCGATAATCATGACAAAAGAACAAGGGCGCCTTTACGATTAATGAATAAAGTAAATACCTTGTATTACAATGGATCCCCTTATACGTTCCGAACATTTTTCACTGATATCGCAAACACAAGTCTAAAAGTTGGTACAATAAAAAGCTCTTATCAGTTAGCCGGGCATGCGCTTTATATAGCCCCCACCCCACCCCAAAAGCTGATTCTTTTCAAGATTCATCCATATTCGTCTGCGATGTTTTCAATAACGTCGCTAAATAAAGCCATCGGGCAAGTATATTCGTGAAAAGAACCTTTCACAGTATTGACTCACTTGCATTCACATGATTTATAGGAAAGCTAAGGAAGCTTTCTAGAATAAAAGCTTCTTGAATTCAATGTCGAGAACTTTATAGTCACTATTCATTGAATTTAACATCCATTGAATTTTATTTTGTAGAATATTCCTTTCATTTGACAAGTCTTAGAGGCTCATCTCTTTCTCTCGCTCTCTCTCTCTCTCATTCTGTCTCTGTCCCTGTCCCTGTCCCTGTCCGTGTTCTCCTCCGGACAGAACTATTTTCTATCGATGAATCATCCATGATGATGACCAGGGGTACAGGCATTCTAAGGGTTGTCGTGAGATCTATACGTTTGCAGTAAATAGCAAGAATGGATTTAATAATATCCGGTAAAATTCATTTACTTGATATAGTCAGACTCGATGCTCGAACAGCCTTGCTACTTGAATCTGGTAGTTAAGTATAGTAGGGAGGTAGTTGGCCCAAACAAGTAATCAGGCGCTCCTATCAATAGCTGCATTAATTGGTTCCTAGTAAACTGAACCAGAAATTAACTTCTCTGTGGTTTAGTTTTGGTTTAGGTGTTACATTTCTCTGGTACTTGAGTGTTTATCGTCCTCCTTTTTGCTGATTTTAGTTTGGGGTAAATCTTAAAGTGCATATTTTGCATTTTGAATTTTGTATTAATAGAAGAAAGTCACACGATGAATGATTTTTGTAATTCTGAGTGATTCATCCACATTCTACTTCATGCAAGCCCTACCTATTACCTCGACTCAACTGTAAAGAATGGACCGCTCTGGGAAGTGCAAGCTGCCCCATCTTTTATTTTTTTATGGCATCTTTCTCTAGTGTTACTTTTTTTTAAACCCCATTTCTGTATTTTAATGAAAGGATAGTTCGTTTTTTGTAAGTGAAATTGTACAAGGAGGTGTCTTGTCCCTTGAGGAATCCCTGCTCAATTGAGTATACCTAGATGTACACGCGTCATACGCGCAAGTTGATTTTTCTGCTTCTTTCTCTATTCCTGACGTTGATACAAAAATATGATTAATCTGGTAAATGGTAGGTTTTTTCCTTTATTTACTAGAATTAAAAACACTTTATTTCACAACGCCCAGATCTATGCTACTTAGTACCATTCCTGAAAAACTTAGAAAACTTAAGTATTTCACCACCAACATTTCCTGCACAAAACGCTTTAACCCTCAACAGGCACAAGAAACTTTTATTTGTGTTTCTAAAACCTGTTCATACTTATATTTAGAGCCACGTTTATGCTAAGTAATTCAGAAGAATATAATAATTTTCACACTTAGAATTATGATTTTTTTTACCTGTTGTGTGTAACATGTGGTTTTATGTGACTCACCTGGCCCAGGCATTTTTCACAGCGCCACAGACGTTTGTCATAAACATCTCGAGGGAATTTGATGAGTGCACCACCGCACCTGTTCCATAATTAATTTTATTATGTACATTTCTCACAGTTGTGTTTGTGATCAGTGTGATCCTCAGTGAGAGAGAGTTTACGAAAGGGGGGGTAGGATTTAATTTAATTTATCGGAAAAAATTAAGACACGATTGAATGGAAGTGATAAATAAACACTATATTATCAGTACCACACACATACATATGTGTAGTCAAACACAAAAAGCAAAAGTGGAATAAAAAAGAAGCGAAAAGGAAGATTGAATGGCTGAACGATCCAAATGTATAGACTAGTGTTTGATTACTTTCCCTCCGCTCCACTAGGCCCTTTGTACTCGCAAATACTTTCATTTTCTATGTTCTTTTGTCGCTCTTGTACGTCAAACTTTCCCGGGAAATAAAGGAAAAAAGGAAGGGAGTGAAAGCAGGAAAGGGTAGCGAAAAGGAACTCCGGAGAAGAGTATTGGTTCTGAATGAATATCAACACACATACATACACACACTCACACACATTCGGCGGAAACATTGTTTCGAAAATGTTTTTATATGTTAAATATAAGTGAAAAATATTTCATTGTTGTCATAATAGATGGCTTTTCAGGGTATCTTTTGTTGTCTCAAATGCACCAGCACAGATAGGAACGGATAGAATTGTTTTCTTTACCGTGCGAAACGTGTAAAGCGTGTAAAACGTATGAAGCAAACAAATTGAAACTCATTTTTACTTGCGAAAGCGCTCGAGGTTCCATATATTCAACCCTCCCTCCGAAAACAGCCCCCCATGGTTTTGTGTCAGGCACTGCACATTTTCACAGTTGCACCCGCGTTTACTGCAAATAGAGTACGGGTAGGTGGTACACCTGAAAAAAAGGTTTGCTCGATCATCACACAAATTAACCGATTTGATGTTTTTGCTGGCGTTCACCGCTGCACTTGCCCCTGTGTGACCTTTATTGTTTTCCCCATCATGCAAAAGCGGATGTCGGGAGGCATGAACATGAGTTCCGTTCGTTTCCACACCTCATAAAATTTCGTTAATTACTGGTTTCTTGTTCTTGTTATTCTTGCGACGCCATTCCCCTAGGTTTTTATCTACGGTTTTCCGGTTTCGAGTGCCTTTCAGAGCAGAGTCAGAGAAGGTTTGCTTGCGTAGTAGGTGCGTTGTCGAGAAAAGCGTGCCTGCTAGGATGCAGGTGCAGGTAAGTGGAGAAAGCAAACAGCGTGAACTTTCCAAAGCGTCGCGACGCAAACATTTGAATTAATCGAATCTAGGGGTGGGGGAGGGCTGGAGGTGGTGTCAAGGGTTGCTGCAGCGCGGCAGCAAAATTGTTTAATTTCGTTTTTGGAGAGTACAAGACATGGAAAAGTCGTAACAATTTAAATCATTGTTCTGGCATCATCAAAGGAGTCATCATTTAACTAATAAAGAGTCTCTCTCTCGCACAATGCCATCTTTTAATTCTGTACACACGCATTGTCTGCGCCTTATCAGGCCAGTCTTTTCAACCTGTTTCACTTCAGTCCCCGATTCAAAAGCCGCGTAATTCTCTCGCGGCAGACAATAGATTCCATGTTACTATTCATTTCTTTCAATACAAAGTTATTATTTTACTAAATTTAAAATGGCTTTGTGTGATTTGATAAAGCAGAACTTGATGAAAACTTTTCAAAATTAACCAACCTATTCTTTCTTTGTTCCGTCATCCATTATGCTCTCTCTGTCTCTCTCACTCAGTCATTCACTCATTCGCTGTTTTTTTTTCAATTGTAGTAGGCAAAAAAATATGAAAAATCCTTTATTTTTCGAAATTACACAAGATACGAAATGATTTTTTGTTGTTGAAACAATGATGAATTTGTTTTCTTTTGTTCGGGCCCTATATCTGCCGGAGTCATCGGGGAACACAATGCTGGGGAGAAAGAGATCGAATTGCAAATAAAAGTTTTCAGTGCAGTTGTACCGCCATTTTTGTACAATTTCAGGTGAGCGCTTAGTTGTGTGAATTTGGTTAGGTTAGGTCGAATGGTTGAGCAGGGTCTTATGAATGTCATTACAAGAGGGAACAGACTCCTTTTGTATATTGCTGGAAGTCCGAGTTTTGACGTCAGTGCAATCATACATGTAATTAAATAAGTTCCTGAGCCCTGGGATGAGATTGATACTTACGTTTTGCTACAACTAAATAGGTGGATCCTATTTAGTTTATAAAATACTTTTAATTCCCGTGTGAATAATTTTAATTAAGTTTGGCAAAGGCATCCCCGCGAAGCGATCGTAAAAACATATTTAGTCTTATTATTACGAATAATAGTAATATTATCAATATAACACGTAAGAATTATCTCGACGTTACTCATTTTCTTTCTTGCTTTGATGATATTAAACATTTAGAGATGGTTCAATTTCAACTTCAACCGGAAATTCGATATTTTCAATGTGAATACCACGGAACTCAGGCTGCAATGTGTTGCGGTAGTTTTAGGATTGTTTTTTATTCTGATTTTTTTATAAAAGTTGAGTTGGTTACGAGTGGACTTTCACTAACCAGGTGTGTCTAGTTCTGTAACGCACTCTCTAAATTAGTTTTTAAAGGAAGTTGAGCGTTAATGAATCGATGAATGCTCAATTTGTTTTATCGCTTGTGGATACATAATTCAAATTATCATTTTTATTATTAACCACCCTAAATATAGTAAAAATTAATAATTTTGAGAATTATACACAATTGAATTATCCATGAAGCGCCTGATTTTGAATGTATAGGCAACTGGTGAATTGTTTTTCTGCGGTCTCCTGCAAACCCTACATAACCTGCAGCAAATTTCATTGCAATCCGTTTGCTTTTGTTACAAAATTTAATTTCATTCGATGGTTAAGAATTTTAAATGGTACGAATTGATATTTTTTGATCAAATCGATTTGTATTCGTAGGCGGCATTTTACCAACCGCGCGGAATGAGAGAAATTTCACAATGGCCAGAACCGAAAAGCTTGGAAATTTTTTCCTTTTTCATTTCGTGAGTTGTGTTAAGGTCTCTAAAAAAGGCATAATCGGGAAGTAGAAATAAGGGGAAAAACCGGAAGACAAAATGAAGACGACTTGGCATTCTTTGGAGTTACGAACCGTGTTGATGCCATTGTCTACACATAGAACTTAAATAAAAGATCCTTTATTCTTACATCATTGTAGTCTGATTTCATTGTTATCTTTCAAGATTTTGCTCTGCTCTCTCTTCCTCATCCTTTCCCAGTCTCAATTAGGATTCCAACATGACTAGAACCTTCATTATTGTCTTCAAATAATTGGTTTTGCATTTTCTTTTGAAGCCTAACGATAATGTTCCCTCGTTGTAGTGAGCGGATGATACGGATTTGAAAACTGGGTTTTCTTTCCTAATTTTTTTGCTGTTGTTGTTGCTGTTACTGCTGCTGCTGCCACTGCCACTGCTGCCACTGCCACTACCGCCGCCACCTTCTCTCTGTCTCGCTCTTTCACTCAAGTGAAATTTTGTGAAAACCGAACCGAAGCGTCGGGAAGTAGCGTTGAAGATGTTCGCAAATGAAATGGAACTCGAAAACAAAACCTAACAATGTCAACGTCAAAGGGATAATAATTGAACTGGGATCAATTGAAATGAACTAAATATGAATGGATGACGACAACAACACCGCTCCACCATTGTCAGTTCGACATCTGAACAAAAGAACTGTGTTGGCTACGAGTTCAATCTCTCTCTCTACAATTTCTGTCGCTTTCCCAGGCCAGGACCGGAATTCTCGTATTTCCAGCGTGGAAAATAGGCACGAGACAGTTTAATCTGTGTAATAATGAAATGTAGTGGAAGTTTGTAGTCAAAGCACAGACACGAATACAATTAGGTGTACTCGTGGAACTTCATTTTTGCTGAGAGCACTGCTCGACCGGTTAGTTTTCTGCAGAGACCGACCTGAGAAATGGTCCCTTAAGTTTTTTAGAGGTACCAATTACCTGTTTGGAGGACATGTGAAACATATTATTGGGAGTAGTCTGCTGTATGTAGATAGCTTAGGGGCAAGGTGGAACAATTTCGGGTGGGGTAGGATTGTTCCAGATTTATAGAAAATCGTTTAAAAATGAAAAATAATTTATTTTTCTATCGGCCCCAAAACAATCTTAAATTTCGTCTATTTTTGAACAATTTGCGAACTTAAAAATCATTTACTTAAAATTATTCATATTAAAATCTCTGGTTTAATAATGCGTGTATACATATATATATGTATATATTGGCCATAGTCCAATGTTTTTCCTAGCAATGCTCGTAGAATTCAGCCAGCGTGTACAGTTTCTTTCATATATCCCAAACAAATTGGATAGTTACTTCCGTTTAAAAAGAATTATCCTTACTAAAAACACCGCTGTTGCATTCGTTTACTTCTACATAGATATTTCAGGGCCAAAAAATTTACAGTTTAAAAAAGTACTTTTTCTTTTTTAAAATTTTGTTGAGAATCACAGTCATACCGAACATAATAAAATCCATAATTTTCTTTATTTTACAATGAATTAGTTTCTTAGCGTAGTATATGCAGACTTAGACGGTGAAGTCACTCCATTTTTTTTTGTTGTCGTTCAAATTCTATGTGATCTATCGGTCACATACTCCGCCTGTACTGAATACGGACAGGCATGCACTCGCTCACCCACACTCGCAAAAAAATATATCTATATAAATACCAAGCGGTTTCCCCGACGCACATCACTTTCGTTTTGGTACAGCTGCGTAAAAATCACAGAGCAAACACTTCTGACCATCGATTTCGTCCAAATCTCCGTAGGGACCCAGTCTGTGGTAGATGGAACGTCGTTCCCAGTAGTTACTCATGTTCATTTTGGGAACACTCGTCGTTTGGAAAACCGAATACGGGTAGATGTTGCCGAACACGTCGAGTATATCTCTCTTTTGGTAAATTATCACCTGTAACCGAATGAAGGATGTTATGTTTTCAGTGTACAGTACTGATGGCAGTAACTGACTGTGGCTGTCAGGTAGCAGAAGCAATGATGGATGCTGCCAGTGTACAAAAACTGTTCTGTACATAATAATCTTAATTCATAGGAAACTGTACCATTTTCAGGGTGGAGTATTTAAGTAACGTTTACTTGTAAATGTAAAATTTTTATAATTCGGGTGACATCTTTACACCTGAACCTTACCCCCTGAACATGTAGTTTTGTTAACGTGACATACTGGAATGTTTTTCTGAAAATTCTCACTAATGAATTCTGGTAGTTTGTCTGAGTCAAGACCCTAGTTCTTTTACTGTATGTGCCTTCAATGTAATGGTAATAAAACTTCTGCTACATAATTAATTTCTATGTGGACCTTAGGTGGTCAAAGCAGGACCTTGCCTTGTCGGTTCAGGTATACTGTTTATACTACGGATTTTCTATGAACTACGAATTGTCGTAACTCAGTTGAAGTGTAGAATATAAGCGCACTTACAGGGCAACTAATACACTCTTCTTCCTGAGTCTTAGGTTTCTCCTCGAGGTTTTCTTCGGACGACTCAAAGTCCGACGATGCCAGAGAGCAGACTCCACTTGTGCTGGCATCGCTTTCTGGTGTTTCCGGTCTGTCACACTTCTCCGGAAATTCAGACTGGTCAGTGAAGTCCTGGCCGTCGTCACCTTTCAGTTCAATGTCCAATTCGGGGAAGGAGAGCGTTCTTGCGACATTCAATTCCATTCTGCAAAGTTTACGGTCATTTTGAAAGAATAAAAATAGAGTCGAAGAACGAAGAACAATAATGTAAGAAAATGCCAATAAATAAGGCGCAAGTCGTATATTTTGGCTATATATGTACGGCTGCGTAGACAACTGGTGTAAAATTCATGTTTATAATGCACCCTGTTCCTTCTAACGTATGTACTTAAGTGAAAAACTGTCCTAGAAGTTGTGTAAAGCGACAGTTGTCACATTCAACCTGTTTGAAAATGGCCGACCGATTCGCGACGTATTAATTAAATTTAAATTTAATTAGAAGTTGACATTGAACCGTCGTTATTATTTCGGTCGGGAAAATCAAGTTTGAAAACTATGTATGTGTATGTATGTATGGTCGGAAGTAAATTTATTTAGGCTCACCTCAAAGTCTAGTCCTGTTGCTTTCCATTCCTCCTGATGACTAAAACTGTTGATTTGTATTTGCACCCGAGAGGAATTAACAGAAACCAACCGGTGGACATCTTCTCAACGTGTTGTCACTTGATTGCGGCGTCCGACTCACTCTAAGAAGTCAGATGTTCGAAGGAAATGTCACAATCGAACCTGTGACTTGTTTTTAATTTATTAATAATTAAAACCATTTCATCTATGAGGAGGGATTCTTGGAACGTTTTTTTAACATGGTAAAACCATACAGGGCGGTTGAATTGTAGCTGAGTAGTAAAGTTTCCTTCCCACATTGTGACGGTAATTTTAGGTGTCGTGCACCTGATAATGACAACCTGAGTTTAGGGCTGCAACTAATTTCAGGGTTTCGGGGTGTAGGGGTCTAGGGTAGGTAAATAGGTGATTGAACTTGAGAGAATGAAGAGTATTTTTTTCTTGTGTCAAATATTTACATCCAAAGTCATGTTTGAACATAAACATTCCTAAGCAAAACATTTGTTTTTTCGAGGTAATTGAACTTTACGTTTCTTGTTCATGTAAATCGGAATTATATTTCGATTATTAAACTACTACTGTTACGGTTACTATCTACTACCAAGATTTTGTAATTTATGAAACTATGAATGATTTTATTTTTATGCTATTTAATTTTTTGTTTTGTATTTTTAGTTGAATTATTAATGTTGTATTTTTTTTGCAGGGTAGCACCGTAGCCTTCCTCACAACTTGCAACGATGCTGGTGAGTCTGACGAGAAAGATTTACACCTCTTAACTGCATGAGATACAGCAATTTTAACATTGCTAAATAATTATTAATACATTATTACATAATTTATGGAGAGAGATTCCTTTGTTTTCACCAAGTGGTGTAAAATATTGTCCGCTTTTTCAGTCGGAGTTCACACAGCATTTGTTAGTTCTTTAAGGGTTAAAGCAAACTTTAAAAGTTTATCCAAAGGAATTTATCAAAATAAGAACAATAATAATGAAACTTATGTTAAGAAAATGTACCGAACACGAAGGAGTTCCTTTTTATGTTTACTAGGGTTGCTTTTATTGGGGGAGTTAATTTCTGTAGGTTTTGTGGAGTTGTGCTATATCAGTTTTGTAGGTGACATTTGACAAAATCGAATGTTGGAAGGAAGGTGAGATATTTTTAAGACTTGGTAAAGTAGTTAATGATTAAGTAAAAAGATTAAGTCTGTATAAGTACGAGGAACAATTTAAAGAATACATTCTGTCTAATTAATTAAGATAACGGCGGTGTACAATTGCAAACTATTGGTTGCCTTGTTTTATTTATTCCTAACGCTAGTATATCATTCGTTTGAAGTGATTAATGCGTAAGTAAACAATAATGAACAGTAATGAATTTCAAACAATTCAGTTTTCGTTGAACCATGACCCTAACTGACAAATGACAATGAGGCGGACAGGAAGTGTTTTGGGGGCATTGCCCAGAAGTGAGTTTTGTATGTACCCAGTTGTTTACTTTTTACTTGTCGAGGTATCAATCTGTAACCCAATACCTGTTCACTTAACATAAATTTATTAAAATAATCAAGTTCCAATAATTTTTGAACGGGACGACGTTTTCCCGCTAAATGGGACCGTCGAGTCATCTGCACGGTGTAAACAATGAAGCCGACGGACGACAAATATTTCAGAAAAACTCCGCGAGGGAGCGTCGCGTGATAAATTGCTTCCAAATGCCTTTTCCATTGGAAAAATGTGTACGGGAAGAAGTTTCTCTGCTTCCCGGCAGGTTCTCTTCCTTCGCAATTCGGCGGCCATGTTGAGTTGTAGAGTGCTCTCTTGCGGTCAGAGTAGTAACTTACGGTTTGCTGGCACGTTTCCACGGCCGTTCAACAGTAGCGCGGCCATTTAAATTTTCCATGACTTGACTGCGGATGATTGTACGACTATAAATTTCCATATGAATGCCTTTGTCAGGAAATGAGTCTCTTTTACAGGCTTCACTTACCTTCCCAACTTTATAAAAATTTGTTTGATATTACTTTTTCCTTTACAACTTGGTATTCTTCTCGTTTCTTTTTTTTCCTCTCCTCTAAACGCCATTTCACGCTCTTTCAGTTTTACGCCATTTTCGGGCTCTTGGGAAGGACCAATTTACCATTTAGTAATTCTCACGGAACATTTAGGCGATTGAATTTTGATTGATTCACTCGTACAGGTGCCGTTTTTAAAAACGGAAACATCCCTACAGGTCTGAATGTATCGCTTTATTCATGTGAAATGAATCAATTGAAGAATTCACCGGTGGTTGATCCATTGTACTTACGTATTGTCGTGTTCCATTGATTGTCTGAACAATAGGGTCTAAGTGCTTTTCACACTCGGATATATTAATTTAAAACAATCATAATCCAACTAAAGAGTTTAGCGGGAAATAAATCGTTTTCTTTGTGGAGATTAACTTCCTGCAAGTACTCAACCAATAGGTGGACCAGAAAAAGAAATGAATTGGAGTGGAGTCTTAAACCGAATTTTCGACACTTTTTGCTGTCAAAAATCGGTCCTCCACAGGTGGAGACAATTTTTGGCGAAACTATCTTGTCTGACATGTATGAATCGAATGCCTTTGTCCGGAGTATAATCCAAGAATTATTGGAGACGACAGTCTGTAGTAAGAGAGAGAAAGAGGCTTTCCAGATGGGCATCATAACGACTCTGACAGATCACGACAATCAATCATTCATTCAGATGGAAGCTGTGGGAAATTAATGACTGATTTATAGATAGGCACTTTACCGGGGATGCTGCTGCTCTTGCTGGCATTCTTTTTCTGTACTTTCTCCGAAACATCTTCATCACCTGAACATTTTAATAGATACGCATTGTCGGTGGGTGAAAAATGAATTCGAGTCGTCGGGATGTCTCCGTCACACGATCGTTCCAATTTACCTGGTAGGCGAATAGGTAGACTCGCGTAGAACGTAGTTGGTAAGGTAGAACGGAATGCATCAGAACGGGGAAAATGTCAGAGTCGAGTCTGAAAGACTCATGAAAGAGATCGAAAATAAAGGGATGATAATCCGGGAATTGAATTCAGTCGATGGTAACTGTTGATCGATTAACATCTAAGGGAAACAAGTTGTAATAGATTAATCAATTTCAATCTATGGAATAATAGAGGTGGATGAATCAATGCAATTTTCAATCAATTTCAGCGGGAACTTTGATAGGAACGCTTGGCTTGCCATTTTGATAGATGGTTTCTAGCCGTTTTCGACAATCTGAAAATAAGAATCACCTTGATCGACATTTAAGTTGCCCTAGCCGATTATCAGAATCTACAATCAAAATAGATGTAGTAATAGATAATGTATTGTCATGTATGTAATGTACAATAATGTGTCATAATAGATTAGTAAAAAAAAGTTGCCGTCAGTGAAAGCGGTTTCTGTAACTTTCTGCGTTCGTAAGTTAATTCACATACATTCTATGTGTAAAAATATTATTTTATCATACAGTATAAATGCCAAACATTGTTATAGTTTTGCCTTCAAAAATAAATAATTTTGCTGTAAGTATGTAGGGTAAAAAGAACGCACTGTAGGATTTAAAGCTGGAAGTAATGTAAAAAAATAATATTGTAATATAAATAGTAATAATAATAATAATAATAAATAAACAATATATATATGTATATTGTACAGAGGAAGGACGTCAAATCTTAATATAATTTTTTTTCATCGACTCGGGAAATAATAAGTCTTGGGACAACCTAGGACGTGGTATTGACCTTAAAGTTAACTTAGTAACTGTATGTGATATTTAATTAATTGTAGCATTTAAAATTATAAACTATAAAAGTAATTACAAGGTGCAAATGGAAGAATAATATTCCTCCTACTCTATTTTCTGATGACAAATACATTAACAAAATAATAAAATACGAGAATTAATTACTTTAAATTATTTATGTTACATTACATAATATACATGAATACATTGGAATTTGACGCAATGAAGACACCAGAACCGCACAATTGGTGTTAAAAAATAACAATCAAATGAGTTCGTAGTGCACATGGCTTTTTTTTAAAAACTAATTTTCCCTTAATTAGCTTCACACACTTGAAAATAGTTTAATGTTATTGTTTAATAATAAATGGCGGTCGCTGTGGTTCTTCAGACAGAAGTAAAATTAAATAATTGGGAATGAATGAAATCGTTACAAGCGGATTGAGAGTGTGAGATTGAGAAAAAGTGTTTTCAATTGAATGCAAATAGTTTTTTTCTTCCATTGTCCAACTTCCCTTCTCATTCGATTTACTACTGGGGCGGTAATGAATAAACAAACCGTTTTTTATTACTTTTATATGTAAATTATAATTTTGCGTTCGGGTATGTCCTCCTCGATTGGGGTCAAAGTGTGTCCTACGTCGTCACAAAAGAAAAGGAGCTCTGTGTTTTCCCATTTAATGTGTGAAATGCGAAAAACAAAAACCCCAAAACGAGCAATTCGGTTCGAGAGAGGGTCGCGGGCCACGTAAGAACGTCGAGGTTTAAGGGTAGTTTTAAGGGTTTTAAGGATAAGGGAAAGGCAGAGGAGAATCCGCCTACAACATGGGACCAATCGGAACCATCCGAACGTTGCCCTCTTTATTTCAGCCCAGGATAGGCCGGTTTTTTATTTAATTAGGAAGTCTATTCAGTCCTTTGTTTCTCTCGATTCTATTGGCCTCTTACCCCTCACGTGGGTTGATCCATTTACCACAAGAAGGCTGTGTGAGGACCCAGGTCAAATCGGATGGTTACACTTTCTTCATCTGTTTACACGTTTCTTCACCCTCGTGAGACTTCCTTCTCGTTGCTACAAAATAAATCGACGAATAGTTCTTTCTCTTTTCCCCTAGATACAGAACTACTAACATCCGAAAACCGAGTCCAAACCCTACCGATTTCTTGCACTTTATGTCGGGGAACTAACTTACGACCACTTTTCTACATTTTTACCTTGGCGATATTATTTTTGACTCGAGGTTAATATATTATTAAAATTCAACGGTGTAGCACAAATTCCCGAGGAATGTAAATAATAGTTAAGAGCGGCGAAAAAGTCATAAATAGTGCAGCGGAAATAATTCTAAATTATTAGTATAATAACCGGGAATAATAAATCTCTGGTGGGGGGAGGAAAACACAATTTTGCATAATTTTTCCCCCGCGTGTTAAATTTTACTTTCCAACTTTTGAAGGTTAAACAAAAATATGCGAGTGGAGTGGCAATTTCGGGTGACATATTGTGGTGAAATAATTTTTCTAGTTTAGGTGGAGAGTCCAGGACGGGGTGAGGAAGGGTAGTAAAGACCAGACACATAGGTATTAGGTTGGGGAAGAGAGTTAGAGAATAGAATTAGAGGGGAGGTAAATTATTGAGATGAAAAGTTGGGGATAATGTAAGGTGTTTGTAAGAAATTGGATTTTTTTCGATGCGTGCGAACAAGTAGCACTGTACCGGGAAAGTAGCACTGATTGAGGGTGATAAGCGTTCCGTTGGGTGGCAGGAGAACAGGTGAACAAAATTAGGCGACGAGAGATACTTGGAATTATGACTGTTATCTGAAATACACAAAGCTTAATGACGGTTATTGTATAAATTTAAGGGAGGTAGGGGGAAAAAAGAATTCACTTAGATGGATAGGCAAGAAAATAAATGGCAGTGAACAGGGAATGTGAAAAGGAAATGGCGAACTACTTTCCGGTTTCTCGACAGGATTATTTTGGACCAAGTTTAAATGTCATAAAATTAGCGATTTTCCGCCATCAGCGAGCGTCGACAGCGCTCCAAAGATTAGTAACCATGCGAGAGAGAGCGCCCGAGAGAGAGAGAGAGAGAGAGAGAGGCTCGACTAGGGAAATCAATATGGCTTCCGGCGTCACGAAGCTGGCGTGGAAATAGAATAGAGGGCGGTGGAAATGGCGCGGAAAGGGAACGCGGGAACGGAGTCGGTTGCAGGGAGATTCGGCCGGGTTTTTTCAGCGGGTGGCGGGAGTGGGTGGCGGTGATGTGATGTAGTGTTGTATGATGTGACGTGAACGCCTCCCTTCCTGCTCCCCCGTCCCCGTCCCCGTCCCCGACCCCGTCTCCATGCTCCTGGCCCCCCGCACGAACGCCCAAAATCCACCCTCACCCTTCCCCCGGAGGGAACTCCGCTGGCTGTTGAGGGATGACGGAGGCTGCCGCACGGGGGGTTGAGCTTCATCTGTTTCAAAACGTCAATGTCACTTTACGTCTTTTATCAATTTCAACATGTCTGTTGCCATATCCTCCACGTTTTCTCCTTTTTCCTTCTACGTCTTCCTCCCTTAACGGTTTCCTGGCTTCCTCTGGTACATCTTTGGACGTGGAAAAGAAAAAATCTTTTCCTTTCAAGTCGGAGACCATTGGCGTATTTGTTCCAGGCCTTCCAGTCCAGTTCCATGGAATTTTTCTATTTCAATTACTGACTCTTCCAAAGTTCTGGTTTTCATGTTTCAAAGTGTCCGAACTTCACGTCTCAATACTTGGTAAAGACGTACCCGTGTATCCAGGTGTTGCGTGTATTACCAGGAACTGACACGTCGGCGTTACACAATCCGAACAAAGTGTAATCCATTCAAAACTCGAATTGTCCTCCAGAAAACGAGAATTACCATGAATGTGAAGATTTTGTTCCGCGGCGAGATCCGCCACTGATTATGATCTCTTTTCTTACGTAATAGAAAACTTGAAGAATCCGAAGTGAGGGACGCCTGTGTTGCAGTCTCAAAATGGTATTAAAATGAACCATCAAGATATTTATTATTACCATTCAAATCTCAACAACTAAGGGGTCGCAACATTATTCGCAATGAGTGTGTATGTGTGTGTCTGTCACGGGGGTTCGTTGTAATTCAAACGGGTTGTCGGGCTAGGAGTGTGGTGTTGGTGTAAACAGTGTAATCACAACGAGTCTTAGACCTGGTTATTACGTAGAAAATAGACAGTCATATCAGTCCGAGGTGTCACCACTCGCTGACTGTTGGATGAATTTCTTCTCCTTCTCACCCCCTAGCCGTTGATTTTTTTGTTACTTCTCCCGAAGAAAGTCCCGGCGAGAGAGAAGGATCCATAAAAATATTATCCCCGACTAATTCATTCGGAGTAACAAAAAATCGGGTTTGTTTTTCCGTTTTCTTCCGAGTCTTTCGGTCAGACAGGAAAAGCGCAGGACAGGAATTGGACCAATCCAATAAACGCAATGGCTGAATTAAATAAAATCCCCGAGCTTTCAACGCAACTCCCGTCCAAATTTCACTTGGGCTCGAGGCCTTGTGGAAAACGCCAGGGAGGAGAGAAAGAGAGAAAGTTTTCTTTCTCTTATTTCAATGATTTTCTTGTAGGGCCTCGGCAGGAGCACATGAATGACTGTCTGCGTGCACGACAGAATGAGCTGCCATGTTTCATGACAAGCACGGGTCGAACATCACTTCAGTCCTGCATGTACATGATTTTATTAAAGCTCGGTTTTTACCAAAAAGGATACATAATTGCCAGTCATGCTCATGACAATATTTCTGTACTGTACTTATAATTTGCATGGCTGGTTGAGGTTTGTTTGCGGTTTCACTGTTGATGTGGTTTGAGTGATGAGTTTCGCTTATTTACGTACATTACGCATCATTTATTTTTTGTCTTTCATTGATCATGTACCCGGTTAAACGTATGTTGTGATACTACAGGTATAATTTTTCAAGTACTCGACTCGATATTAATTATTCTAACCGATTTATACAAGTTCTTGCTGACCAGAAGCCTGGTAATTAATATTATTATACGTAGAAGAATTACGCATACGTAAATTCATGTAGAGATACGATGTATAAATTTTAATATGCGTTTGTTAATTGTGAAGAAGTGATTTGATAGGGAACCAATTAAAGGAATTATTAAAGAACAGGTACAGTGCTGCTGTATTGCATAGATGTATAAGTACATAAATACCTGTTGTATTTTTTGTTTTGCCCTACAGCAAATTTTTCATAGTCATGCTTTCCGTAGTCACCTCTTTCTAAATTTTCCTTTGATTTGACGGACGTGTGCACACCCCGTGGTGGAAAAGTGACTGGTCACGGGCGAACAAATGTCCATTTGTTAGTCAAGGGCAGGGCAGAGAATGTCTTCCGTCGGAGTCCGAAAATTCGATTTTTGACTTTTCATTTGATTAATGGTTAAAAGGAGTTCCTTTTTTCCGCTCATTCGCACGGAATTTGTTGACATTTGGAGAGCACCCTGCTCGGGAGACACACGAGGGGTAGCAAATTCCTTGCGCTGACCTTTGCTTGTCCCATGCGACCACGGAGGGAATCGTTGATTTTTCTATGCAATCATATTTTCTCACTTGCCCTCGACTGATGTCCTCCGAGGCCTTTTATGGTCGTTTTCTCAAGTTTGAGCTCGGCGTTCTTTCAATTGTGCTGCGTACACGTAGACAAGAACACTCGGTGTTATAACGGGTTAAGAAGTTAGGGGTGGTTGCAAAAAAGTAATAGAGCACAGTTATGTGTCTATGTATAATTTATTGTTGTTTGCAGTTCTTGATTATTTCCTCTGGCTGCTGAGGTGCAATGTCATGCAATTATGGCATTTTACCTTAATATCTGATATTCGTTTTTCGCGTCCATCGGTGTAGAACGAACATTTCAGAATCGGATTCGCCGTCACCATGGAAAGGTTGTTTTAAAGCGATTTAATTATAGGGAAAAACCATAGAGAGAGAGAGAGAGAGAGAGAGG
Organism: Polyplax serrata; assembly: GCA_037055365.1. Taxonomy (NCBI): domain Eukaryota; kingdom Metazoa; phylum Arthropoda; class Insecta; order Psocodea; family Polyplacidae; genus Polyplax; species Polyplax serrata. The sequence continues at coordinate 6,956,116 of JAWJWE010000038.1, read as the reverse complement.
AGGAGGATGATGATGACGGCGGCGATGATGTTGATGGGGGATTCTTTCCAAGGTATTAAGATTTGGGTTTTAGCACGAAGGGATGGTGGAAATAAGGGATGATTGCGTGGCATTCAACCTCGTTTTTAGCGCCCTTAATGAAAATTTTTGCGTTCTTGCGATTTCATTTAGCGGGTTGACGTTACAACGGTGGGGTATGGGGGGGTCGGCATAGGGGTTGGGGAGGAAAAGAAAACCAGATATTACACTTGATTGCTCGTCAGTTTCATATCTACTGTCAAACTCAGAGCCACACTCACCGTGATGAAGAGCTTTTCACTTTCCTTGTGTCCCTGACTTGGTCTTCTCCATCCCTTGAAACAAGAAATGTACTTTCAAGGGATGTTTTACTTATTCTTTATTTAGGAGAAAGTGAAATATTTGAGAGAGAGAGAGAGTCAAAGCTAGGGTCGATGTGTTGGACAGAATAATAAAACGTGTGGTGCCTTTTAATATTTTAACAGAGTTTTCATTGTTTTGTGTGACGGTTCCTTGCTTCCTTGAACATTTACATAATGTAGCATTTTTACCCCTACCCCTGGGATATTCATCGACTTTATTTTCGTTTCTGTTCTCATAAATTATAAAGGATACTTTTTTATTGCCCACTTATGTAGTTCACCTTAAACAGGAAACCCATGGAAACTCTTCAGATGCAATCATCATTGCCAGTTACGGTTGACCGTGTGTTATTTATATATTCAACAAAACATTTATATTTTTATATTATCTCACTGGGAAACGTTACAAAAGGCATACGTGAAGTTATAATTTGTGGAACCGACTTAAAAGCAGGGCAGTGCAAAGGAAGTGATGTGCTCTGAATGGACGTGGCATGTACCCGGGAATAATAGATTGTTGAAAATTATACAGCGGGCTCATAAGGGAGTAAACATCGTGCTCCAAAGGGTAAGGGTGGTGGTGAAAAGCTTAGACTGATTGCTGGGGATGATTCAATAAAATGATAATAAAAGTCAATCAATCTAACATTTCATCTTTTCATTTTGCGAATCGAACCGAATTATTCCTTCGTTTTGCTGCGTTTTTTTTGTACTTCTCTACCAACCAGTGACCGAACTTTCAAAAAAGTGCTGGAAGGTCATCTAACTCTTGATGATACGTTGAACCCAATACAATCCCACGAAACGTAACTGGTGGCAGTAAGAAAAACTAGAAAGTACACCTTGGGAATGAATGAAGGGTGGTAAATTACGGTCATTGTACCTGCGTTGCGTAATTTTTTTTAGAAATTCCAGGCAAACACCCCAAAGATACATAAGTTATGATTCCCATATTAAGTGAAACTGCGGTGAAGTAGGCAGACGGAATTTACTTCCACACGTGGAATTTCTAAGTCCTTCAACCCTATAGTCTCTCGGTTGTCCGTATTTTAGGTTTATCGTTTCCTTTTACCATTTAGGGTTGCATCGCCACTCGAAAAGGTCGTAACAGTGTCATTGCGAACAATAAGAGGAAGCACGAAAGTGTCGGCCCTGGAAAACGAGGCGAAAGAAAGGGAAATCGATAAAACTCGGGACGAGCCAGCAAGTTGCTTTTGGTGGCCGTGGCTGTAGCGACGGACCGGATGCCAAAATAATAATCCTCCAAATGGAATCATTATTTTATTAACTGATGATAATATAATACACGTATGATAACAACTAAACATAGTGATAACAATTGTATAACTGATACAAATGGTGAATTATTTGTGTCTTTTCGCGCTTGACATCTCTGTTGGGTGGTCCTGCAGTATTCAGTAATAGTAGTATCTCAATATATTCGCAAGGTAATGTCTAAGTTGCCCAACCAAATGAAACAAAACTGTTGAGAGGAGAGTGAAATTTACAGAAATTCCCAATCAATTCTGAACAAAAACAATGTAAAATATAGCAACGTAGATATAAATATACACAACGTACTGCAAAGTGATACTAAATGTCATGCTTAATAAAACTATGTTGTAAGTATTTATAATGGTTTCTGGGCATTAGGCCATGGCAGTTGATGTGTAAAATGAACTGTGTAGATTCTAAATCGAAAAAAATTATATATATTATATTATTATTCAACTTGGAAGTTATTTTAACATTGAGTATAGGTACTTACCAGAGTTACCACGTACCAGAATGTAGAAAATAAAATCTATCCACGAATAAATATCATAAAAAATAGTTAGAATTTTGTGGTAAGGAGTAAGCTCATATTGAGTAATAATATCGTGTAGTAAGGCCTTATAAAAAATTGTACTGTTTCTGTAACTAGTAGTAGTGAAAGAAGAAAGCTTACAAATTGCTTGCTATAATGATATCTCCTCACCTTACTTAGTTACTTACTCAAGTGATTCAAGTGAGAGTTAATAATAAACATTAATAGACGAAAATTACAACTGGGAAACTGTATATAGCAAATTGTTCATAACAAGGACTGGGGTGTGGAGGAACCGTAGGAAATTCATTTTCTCTTTAAAACTGTTTTTTTTGCGTGAATAATTTTTCCCCCGTTTTTTGAAATATTCGCGCGAACAAAGCCGTCAGAGGCTTATTTAAAAATGTTTTTTCTTCTCCATTCTGTCTCCCATCCGGAGAGCTCCCGACCACCCCGAATCCGTCCACGAAGTTAGAATCCTCCCCGTCAAAGCCAAATGGAAAAAAAAATAAAAGTTCGGTTCGCAATTTAAAGGAATCAAGACGGGTGGCAGGGTGAAAACGTGGCTGAAAACAAAACAAATAAATCCGGAGGAAGACGTTCGCGTAGAAACTATATATAAAATAGTTCTAGGAACTTATCCATCAAAACCATTCGAATAATACTGGTGATTTGCATTAATTTTCTACTGTTCGAGTGCAGTGTTTGTAGCTTGGAAAGTCCACACAGGTGAAGTTCCTTGTAAAAACTCCATTCGGGAGAGTCTCGGGGATTTATGGCCGGAAATTGACGTTTCCCTGACGCTTAGATGGCCAATAAAACCGACGAGTGGAAAATTAATGCAATTCGATGGGCAGATAATCCAGTGGCAACGGAGAAAGAGAGAGAGAGAGCGCCAGTTCTTTCAGTGGTATCTGGGCTACATAGAACGCAGCTTAGCAACCTGATGAGAAAGAGCAACAGCAACAGGAACGGGTAATTTGGTGCAACTACATACGAGAGAGTTATTAAAGAGAACGGTTCGCCGCTAATTGGGGAAAAGCCATAAATCCGAATTGATCAAAGAGGTGGGAGAGAACTTGTGAACGCAGCATCCGCAGAGATGAAAAACTCGCCCGCGGATGTTTTCCAGATTTTTACCCCGAAGGATGAGGAGTTATAATTACCTAGTATATCCTTTCAACGTCGGTCCCGATTTGAATGCTGCAATTAGGCCCGGACGAAGTGCTGGCTGTCTGCCTTTCGGTTATCAAGAAGGCAGCGTAGGGGTGGCGGGACAAATCACCGTACACGGGGCGGTTTCATAATGAGAGCCGTCCAAAGTTTTGCGAGTTGTTTACAAAAGTTCAAAGAGATTTCCTATATAGTAGCCGATAACACACGTGGAGGTCGAGAGGTCGATGAGACTCACAATGAACCCACAGCATGACCTCATCCGAGAGACATTGTTCGTGATGTGTGCAAAAGTAAGCACTTCGCGAAAGAGACCATAGGTTTATTGTTGGAACTTGTACATGCTGAAACTAATATAAGTACGTAAATAAAAATAAACTTCACGGAACTTATTAGTCTGCATGAAAAGTCTTTCCCGGTAAAAGTAAAATTCTGTCAGGAAAAGAATATTATTTTTGAATGCAGTAAAAACTACCTAATAATAGTGACTAATAATACGTGACTAATAAGAGTCTACTCAATTAACAGCATATGTCAAGTCAGGAGCTCCCACTGAGCTCCCAATAATGTAAGTACACCTAAAAGTACACTAAATTAGCATTGAAGAATCTACAATATCGTATATGCAGTGTAAGGGTAATGTTAGTGATCGGATGTTATTGTTCGAAATTTATTGTTTAAGAAAAACCTACATAGTAACTCGATAGGATGTGACGTATCATTCATAAGCAGTTCATGTTCATACTCGTTTATTTAACTGTGGTATGTTAGTAGAAGGGTATCGGTTCGGTTTTGAGCTGTCCGTAGCAAAAAAATTAATTAATGTATGTCTCCCTTGAGAATAGGTAAATAGAAAATTCCTAAGATTGCAGAATATGCTATCAGTCAATGTGACATGTAACAAGAATCTTTTGAACACCTGGATTCGTAGCTCGGGGTAGTTGGTTTCGTTGAATGCGAGGGAGGAAATAGTCAAAGTGGTCGGTCTACCTTCGTTATACAGCGTGAGCGCGGACACACATAAGGGAGAGAGAGAGAGAGAGAGAGAGAGGCGTAGACTTACAGGTACAGGTATCGTTACTTGGAAAACGAAGAGTGGGATGAGGGAGGAAAAGGTGAAATTCTTTTCATACAAATCTTTTTCCTTCCCTTAATTCCGTGCAGCTGTCGATCAAAATGTAATTTAAGATTTCGTACTTAGCCGGAGTTTAGCCGGGAGGGATTCGTAGGTACCCGAAGGTATTTACCTTTATGGTATATGAATGCCGCATTGAAATCGAGGGAGGAAGAGCACCCGACCAGAATCTAACGAAGGGAAGTTGCATTAGAGTGAAGCAGTCTTACACATGATTTGTTCTTAAACAATGACTCGAGTCGAAGTCCGTGAATAAGAAAGATGTAATCTTCGTCGAGTAGGGTTGGGTTGTCGAGAAATTTGACCAGTACCGAGTACAAGAGAAGTTAATGTCGTGCTGGATGTGTGTGAAACATCCGGTCAGAGAGTTGTTATCCCATTTCCTCTGAACTTCTAAAGAATGGCGAATGACGTATTAAAATCGTATATTGTGAAATAAACCAAACATGCATAAAGTTACACGGATACTGAAATTTTCGTCATTCTTTCTGCCATTGTTTTTTTGAAACTTATAAAAACTTATAAATACTACTCATAACTACCCTCGATCAGACTATTGTTTTTGATCAATGTTCTATATTGATATGTTAAGGGAAAAATACGCCACCCGAGTTGTTTGCAGGTAGACGACCCATCTTGTCGAGAAAGCAATGTAACCGAATGCGTTTCCCGAGCTCCTGCCTAGCCGGACACAATGAGAATTGAACACTTGTAACTAAATAGTTTGTGCCTGTGTAACACGACCGTGAGATAGTTTTGGGAATGAAATCGAGAGGTACTCATTCATCAATGAAGGACTTCTCAAATATATTGTCATTAATTGGTATATCCTAACCGTTCTACAACGACGACTAATACCCTTGGAGTCATACTTATTAAAATATTAGGTAAGAAATTAAGAGTTTATAGCAAAATTTGTTTGTAACATACCTATAAAATGGTAATCTTATGTGCAGCAATATTTATTATTTTGTAATTTATTAAAGAATATATTACATTCTGATAGTACATCTATGTGCAGTACATTTACAAACAATTTCCATTTAGGTGACTATCCAATAAATTTATTTAATAATTAATTCTGGAGGCGAAATAAATTAATAGCTATTTTATAGTCCGCAATTATACTTCAACTTCTTATTGAAAATTATTAATCAACAATCCATTTGTAAAGAATATTGCAATAAACCCACAAAATAATAGTTAATTGTATTACAATTACATGTACACATAGAAATGCTTGAAATTGAAGAACATAACATTATTTATATTAAAAAATATTCAGTATAGTTTTACATAAACTTTATATTTAAAGCCACGTAACTTGTTTCTTATATCTTCTTGGCCGATCAGGGTCGGGACACTAAACTACCTATTTATAGTTTTATTTATGTTTCAATATGGCTCCGATACCTGGGTGAAAATTTTAAAAATGTAATGTCAATTTAAAAAAAAGATAATACTAGATTTTTAGAACTATTTCTCTTCCGATTGAAAACACCAGGTTGGGCTTTACAATTTTATACCCACCCGTATTTCAGTCGTTTAGAAAACGAGGAGTCTCATCAGATTGGTACGAAATGGAATTGGTGGTTTTCCAGAGCACTTGAAACAGGAAAGCGTTTAGCCTGGAAAGCAATAAATAAATCCCGGGGACCGGGTAGTAGTAGTATTATATTTTTTATGTATAGAAGCCGACGTGAAAAAAATGTTATTTATAGCCTTTAAAAAAAGTGAAAATTGAGTTTGGAATGTATTGAATTTTTCCTAGCGGGAGAAACAAATGGCAATACATGTAGATTTATACGTGGTTTGAATTATGACGATCGAGGGATGAACGGGGGATGAATAGGGATTCCAAACGTTAGGTCTGCTTCACACTCCTTCCTCTCCAGATTTATCGTCGTTTTTTTTTCAATTTGCCAATTTTTTCCCAGGCTTCTCCAGGCTATCCGGACGAATTCAATACAGCGCGAAGTAAAATTAATGTTCTTAATTTTATTTCGCTCTGCAGTCTATTAGATTCCTAGCCGGATGGGAAAATGTAATTTTCTACTAGAAAAATGGCTGACGGGCGAAAGCCTTTCGTGACGACTGATGTTACTGCTGATGGTTTTTCCTGTTCCCCATTTCGAACCTGCTGTATGTATTACCGGTGTAATACCAGGTATAATTTTGATTGGATGGGGTGCCTGTAGTGGTTCCAGACCGTATTGAGACTGATCATCAAAGAATTTGGGTTACTTGTCGATTTTTCGTGACTTTCTTCTTCTGTTTGCTGCCCTTCATCTTGTTCTGAACTCACTGTCGGAACTCCTTTTCTTTTTTGTTCTGAACCCCTTCATTTCTTTTGGAATTAGTAAACTGATAACTTATTAAATTAATAATGGATTTACGTGTTTAATGTAAGGTAGCCGTACCTCCCAGGATTTATTAAATACAAGTAATTTATTGATTGTTTGTTAATTTATTGTGTTGTCCTTGGTCAGTTCAAAGACTTAATCGTAGGAAACTAGAGTAAGACCGAAATTTTGAAATATATTGTACGGACCGTATTGAAATGAAAAAACCTTTCACAGCACTGTTTTCTTTATTTTCTGTTTATACTTTGAGAAGACGTACAATTACATCTCAAGCGTGTTGAACTTATTGGGGTTCTGTGTGCCTTATTAAAGAATCGAATAACTCGTAAATAAGTTTATGTTAAATTATTTCTAGGGTGCATAACATGTACTTTAAATCTATATAATTTTAATGTACAAGTAAAAGATGTAGCATACCTGTGACTGCACTATTATTGGTTGGTATATTGTTTTTACGTATGTTACTCTCGATGTTACACAATAATATATAACAGCAGGATTTATGTATGCCATGAATGGAGGAAGGGGGCTTGGTTACACTGGGTGTGGGATAGAAAGGTAACTGATGTGATGCTCCCGAGTGTTTTATTTACTTATTGAAATCAATTTAAACCTGAAAAAGTCAGGTACGATTTGTGGAAACGTTTGGAAACAACCAAAGGTGAGATTAACAAGGAATTGATTAATTTTTCTTTCACGGTTTTTCGCACGAAAACGCGATTTAATTTTACGGCCCGTGTCCTTTGTTCACCGGCAGTCAGGTCGAGGTTTCTCATGGGGGGTGGAGGGGTACAGTCTTGGGACCCCCGGGGGGTGCGTGTCTCTGCCAGGTTCGGCCAAGGGCATGAATGAAAGGAAACCCCACACAGGGGGATGAGATTTCGTGGAAGGAGACCTACCGACGACTCCGAGGCCGACGATGACGAGAAAAAATCAGAAGAAAAAGAGCAGATGACACGTCCCAAAATGTGAGCAAAAAATTTATCACCGTGAATCGTGTAAAATCGGTTTGACTTACCTGGCCGGTGCGGCTACCTCTTTTGTCAACCATTCATGAATTATGATCTTCGAGAGGCATTCTGACACATTCTAGAAATAATGGTTCATTCAGGGGAAAAGGGAACGGAAAGGAACGGAACGAGGTATCGATGTAAAGTAATGACAACTCGCACCTTGAGCTTAAAAAGTCAAAAGTAAGAGATTACAGGTTGTTGTTCGGTGTCAACATGGCGATTGAATGTTAACAAATTGTAATTGAACCTTGTCGTTCGTTTCATTGGGAAGGTTTAATAACCTGTTACGGGAACAATGGCGGAATTGTTTCAAAAACGATTTTGTGATCGGTATAGTAGACGACGAATGTACAATGTGGGGGTGGCGATGCAACGTACAGTTTGGTAAACATGTTAATGTTTCTGCAGTTTTTATATTTATCTGGATTTTAACTTGTGTATTTCTATAGTATAGTATCTATAAATAGTACATAAACTTATACGTACTTGTCGATTGTAACTTCTACTTGTTTATGCAGTGTGGAATGACAGTTAGATACAAGTTTGTTATAAGGTACGACTTCTGTTATAGAGTTGTATTTTCAGTCCAACAACGAAGCCATCATGATAAGAGTGTCAGAGTTTTCTTCTCAGATAATATGGAAGGCGTATGGCAAAATTACATTTTAGCTTTTCCTGAAAATTTCTCGAGTCTCGGGGTCCCATTAGAGCCGCTCACCGTTTCACATTCTTACCTTTGAATATGGAGGAAACATTATCTCGTGGCCGGGGTGTTACAACACCCCCCCCCCAAACCCGCTCGAAGTCGAATTTCCTTTTTTTCCATTCCATTGAGAACATCCGCGATCATTTGCGTCGCCACGCTTTCCTATCTTTACGGCGACATTTCCGTGAAAGGTGCAGCGCGATGACCCAAGACGTAATTTCCCTTTGTGTGTGTCATAATGGCCGTCGTGAAAATCTACTTCTTTCCGAGACTTCCGACAGCCAGGTATTTTCCTGAACGGTCCCCCGCAACAACAGATATGATGGGCGAACAAGATGGCGGTGATGAGACGTTTCGACACGGTTTCCTCGGAGGCTTGAGAAGTCGACTGACTTTTGTGCAGTGCTGTGATCTCGAATTCTTCCCCCTCCTCGCCCATTATAGAAAATCTGATCCAATCATTGTGATCTACAGGGAGATCTTACCTTCAAGACATTTAGGTTTAGGATTTCCTGCAAGAACCTCACACTAAAATTTTATTTTTTATGCAATTTTTTTATGGTTTTGCCTATCTACCTACCACGAACCACCCCCGTAGGGTGGGTGACGTTTCAGGGTGCTTATTAAAACAATCTACCCCTGAGTTTTCCGGACGCGTTAACGGACTACTGTTAGTAGAAAAGGATAGAAAAAGATTATAGACGAAAACACTTCTAAGAATTGTTATTAATGAGCCGGTCTTATCGGGGAGCTTCGGGGTGACTTGAAACAATTATTAGATGAGTTGGTGGTGAAATGAAAAGCGTCACGTCCTGAAATGAGAAATGGTGAACATCACTAAATAAAGTAGAGAAAGTCTAGATGAATGAAACGTGTGAGCGATCCATACTGGAAGGAAAAGTAGAAGTAGAAGATGGATGGTCAGATAGATAAACACCCGAAGGAAAAGTAGTCGTTCTCCGAAAAGGAAGGAAACCCTGAAAAACGACCAGGGTTGGGTGTGTGTGTGCGAGTGCGTGTAGAACAGGGAAAAACAATGTAGTAATTTGTCAACGCTATCAGTGACCGGAGACCCGCCATATTTTGATTGATTAATTGGGAAAAGTGTGTTACATCCATTTAATAGACACGACTTGTGACCGCTAGGAAAATAGATAGATTTCAACCCCCGACGTGTTTATCAAAATGGACGTAATTATCGTTAGTTTTATGTGTTTTTCTTATCATCAGCGGCGACATTATTAATTATGGTTTTTCTTCTGGGGGGCGAGGGTTGAAAACTGCGTCTCACACCAGGCCTCACGATTTCTTTCACGACGACCCGTCAAGCAGGCAATCAAGTTCGGGGGTAGTTGAGGAATTTTGAAATGACCACCGAGCAACCTTCTGTTGTTTGCAAGTCTAATGACACGTCGAAAAATAAAGCGTCGGGAATAGGAATTGGTTTGTTCTGGTGATAATTCCCATCACGAAATTTCTAATGAGTCTTGTTAAGAGATGTTGCTGGCTCTTGTTATGTTGTTTGGTTTAATTATACATAAGTTCCGGAGAAATACGGAGAAGGTACATAACAATTATCTTTATAATTTATTTGGGTAGTGTTATGTAAAATGCATACGGTTATCATTAAGTTACACTCGCCATGGAGAACTCGTGGTTATTATAAGATTTTATATATTCTAATTTTCTTTGTGTTTCTATAGAATTTGGTCTGTATTTTGTTTTAGTAGTACTCGGTAAGACAGAGTTCTGTTTGTTGCATTATCTCTTTATATTTTGCATACGCTTTTATTTATATTATGTTATTTATTACATATTTTATTTATTTTCTTTTTTATAATTTCTACATATAATTGTTTTACTTTATCCAAATTCTATTTTACTCTTACATTATGGTATTTTGTTATTATTTGTATTGCAATTTTTTTTTCGTAATTTCTATTTTATGCGTTGCAATTAACTTGCTCTAGTAGTTGGCTTTTACTTTGACGTAATTGTTTTGCCCCACATCATTTTCCATCTCACCTCTTTTCTGCCTCCCGTATACAAGTCTTCCATATTTTGTATATTTACTATTGATTTCTAGTAATATTATATCCAATGTGTTTACACACTCAATGACCATTCATTCATTCGCATGTGGAAAATTATTATTAAGTTGGTTTCGTTTAAAAAGGACGACATAAAAGGTGTACGTTTCATTTATTTAAATGAAACGATGCACTTCCAATCGGACACGGATCGGACTCGAGAAGAAGGAAGGTGAACGTTCACGGTTGTTTGGAGTTTGTGAAGGTGAAAATTATTACGGTTTCGTGGAATCGAACCTTTTAATAATGGAAAGGTTAAAAAGGAAGTGCATTATGTCCAAATTGCCTCTTGGCATCCGTCCTGGAACCCGGATAATTGCATTTACGTTAAGAAATATTCATACAAAAGACCCACGAGGTCGTCCAAGTGTGAAGTCGTTTATCTTTGCTTTACTTCTTATATTTCTTGTAGTTTGCATCCCTCTAGTACATCCCCCGGGGGGACGAGAGAGAGAGAGAGAGGGTGGAGGTGTGTACTCCGTTTCGGGTGCTTAGCCCTTGACAAAACCCATTGGAGAACATAATTTCCGCACTCATTTGGAGCCTTTTGAAAACGGTCGAGTATTTCTTATGTGTCGTATATTTTGCGCTCCTTCATCCCTGCACTTACCCCCGCAATAAGGGTTTTTGCATTTTGCCTTCGCCAAGTTGAGATTATTATTTTTTTTTCATTTCCTGCGACCTTTCTGCTTCCTTTCATCGTCGTCCGTCTTGGCGTAATCCGGTTAATTTGACTTCCGCTAAATTAACTTTTCCTATTACTACAACGAGTTTAAAATGGAGGAGAGTGAGAGTAATCACCTTTTGTTGGGTTATTAAAAAATTCTTACCGTATTTGCTCCGGCCACTGAAAACGTGTCGGTCGAACAAGCTGAACAAGCTTTAGCTATTAGTATGACACGAGGAGACTATATTCCTGTTCATGTAAGATCTTCCAAGGTTGAAATATGCCGGGAGAAATGCGCACAAGAAAAGTATTGAGTGTATTATTATTCACTATACGTAATATATATTACTAATTATTTAGCATTTCAGGCTTCTACATTACTACTAATGCTATTGTTTAATAAATAATACATAAAAAGATTTATTTTAAAAGGGTGTATATCAAATTTGTTTTATTACATTTAATCCGGTTATTCATTTTTGTTTAATAAGATTATTGAATTTGTAAAATTAGAACTGGTCCACGAATATCTCTACAGGCCAGACAACTAGTCTCCAACCCAATGTGGAACATGATTTATGTATTTATTTAATATTTTTTAATACTGTTTAAGCGACTCAAAAATATAGCACTACATCACTCAATACTATATATATATTATAATTTGCACGTGGTCAGCTATAAATTGTTTTTCTAATAAATTAAACGACCGTATAAGGAAATACAGCTTCGTGGGAAATAATGTACGTATATAGAAGAGCAGTTCTGGTTTCTCATACGCATCATCAATCTTTATTGCCCGTGGACTTCTCGGTTGAATATTCAAACTGAAATGTAATAAAAGCAATAATATAATTCTCTAGAAGTTGACTGAATTGGAGGCTGAAAATATGATGACTGGGATTTGAATTCGGTGGTAAATATTGACTATCATCGGTCTGTATCACCCTAAGAGAACGCTTCCCTTAAACAATTATTCCACTTGACGACACGAGGACGACAATTGCCTCGCCATTGAGAGAGAAAAAAAGAATGATACAATGAGGACAATTTTCAAATGAAGATGGGGTAATATTTTAATTTAATGTCAATTTATTTATTATCGATTTTATTATAGAACAAAATTCATTCAATATGTTTTCCTAGTACGTACAGTTTTCCCTCGATATTTTTTCGATTTGTTTTGTACGTACTCTGATTTATAGTAATTTGCTTGGAGTTGGTTACGAGGTAGTACTAAACCGGGGAACTAAACTTCACGCGACAGGGAAGATTGCTTTCCGTGTTCTCAGAACAAAAAACAGCACACACCTTAGGCACACATTAAGGATGCAACCCTTTACAACTCTCCGTGAAATTACGGGAGTTAAGTTAAATGCGGGCGACCGATTAATTAATTAAATAATAGAAGTATTAATTACTTAATAAGTATGACGTACAGTTGGCGGTATGACTGCTCCTATTGTGGTTATCCTTTAAAGGGATGAAAACGAGTACGTCAAATGAATCAACCCCGCCGAGATAATGGAAAAGAATCCGGGAAGTTCTCGGTGTCAAATCGGTTCTGGTTTGACGGGGGATGACAAAAGGGAAAATTAAACAATGCAAATTAACGTTCGGTTCTTGAAAAGGTTTTATTTTATATCTTTTTACCGATGAGCAACGTGAACCAGGTGGGACAGGTAGGAAATCGGATCGGTGACAACCTCGTGAGCAGCCCCGTTTCTAATACGATGGGGGTGGTCCCCGTGACGAGGTCGATGATTTCCACCAGAAGACTATTTTGCTTTATTTTTTTTTTTTGCTTGCGATATTTAATGGGAATTCGAGGAATACAGGGGAGGGATGACGGTTGGGTCGGGGGTCGACGGATGCGAGAGCGGAACGGCAAAAAAGGAAAGGAATGAAAGGAAGGAACCTCAAAGGAATTCGCGTGATCGAATTTTCCTGGGAGACATCAACGTTAAAAAAATGTCAGATTAGAAAATACGAAATAATATTCAACCCCGTCTGAAATCTTCTTAGCGGGGAGTCTTTAATTTCCTGAAATGAAATGGTAAGTGTAAATTCGAGCGAAATTCACGCAGGCGTGCCAACAACCCCCCAAAACCTCTCACCCCCCATTCAACCCATCTTATTTCGTCTTATTTGCTTTGGCGCAGACCTCGAAGGCAAAACCCGTCGAGGCTCCCCACCCGCAGAGAATCAAGAAATTTTTGCTCTCGTCCGAGTACGAAAAACCGCAATTAGAAACGTCGTGGGTGTAGTACCCAAGTACTCTCGTCTCGTCATTCTCACGATTCTTTCCCACGACCCCAAGGATAAGAGGTACCTAGGAACGGTAGAATAAGAAGAATAGGCCAACTACTATCAACCATTTTGAAGATTTTTGTTAGACATGTAACAAAGTAAAATTACATTACAGAATATGTAACGTATTTTAAATACATATTAATTAATTTAAAAAAAAATATTTATTTGTTTAAATGTAATTCGCGTACTGTACCACGTAAAAAAAACATACAATAGTAGTGTAACGTACTTTACTGTCGTTAACGTAATAAAACATGATGCAGTGTTTTGTAATGTAGTTTCGATTATTTGAATTTGTATTTTGTCCAAAATATCCCATTAAGTCATGCGTCTGGAGTGTACTTATTATATACTAAAATGTTCCGTTTTGAACATATGAAAGTGGCTCATTGCCTTCGCGATTGTTTTATTCCGGCAATTGAACCGATGGGAGGGTTAACTTGACACTTTCATTGCTGTGTGAAATGTAAGGAAGCGTTACGTTGAAATTACAGTTTTATATCGACGAGATTAAAATATGTCACGCGTGTGTAAACGATTACCAATTACTAATCTTGGGCCTTTCATCTTCGACATTAATATCATTTAAGTATGGAATGAGTGCGGAGAAGAACCGTGTGATGTAGAAATTAAATATGATGTATTAGATTTATTAATGCGTACATGCATCTTTTATTGTCCGGGCCTCGTGTTTGATCCTTTTTTCGACAATTTCTGTACATAACTACTAGTTCCCTTTTTTTGTCGTATACATATCCATAAATTAATTAAAGTAATTGAAATACTCTCTACTCCGACGCTGTTTATAGTGCAGTTGGAACTTGCACATTGTGTTTAAGATAAATAGATAAGGCACACTTGTTCAGAATATATGTAAATAGAGATGTATAAGTAACAGTACATGAGTAATGCATCTAAGTAAAGACACGCCTCGTTTCATGGATATTTATACAGTGGAGCTATATAAAAATAAGTAATATTTTATGTACCGTGTATTTTAGGAAATAAAATATTAACATGAATTATCAAGTAGTAGTAGTAGTAGTAGTCGTCGTCGTCGTAATAATAATAATAATCATAATAATAATGTTTAATTTATAGTTATTGATGCATAGAAACACCACGCGAGGACCACACTGTTGCATATTACGTAAATAGAATGTGTACCGCTTGAATTGTGAAATCAAATAATAAATCGTATATATTCGTACTCAAGTAATATCCATTAGTGCAAATTAGGAAAATATAATGTATGTAATAGAAAAATCAATAGAAATGGAAATAGTTAAAATATAAAGCTTGTACATATGTATTATTTAGACAAATAATTTTATATGACTTTTAATTGATTGATCGGCAAGGTGGTCACATTAGAGTTTGATTTTATTACTCCGATTTGTGCGGAATTGTTCATTTGTAAAACTTTATTATTCGTCGTAAATAGTGGACCAAACTTTTGTTCATTCCTCGCGCAGCGGCGAAACGTCTTCGTCTGACCTTTTCATCGTCGCATCGAAACGAATCGTTCGACTCTCACTTTCTCCGTCCCATTCTCATTTCACGAGGCATGTGATGTGTTCCATTTCCCTTGAAGATCTGACTTTGAGTATGCCAATATCCATAACGTGACATCAATATCTCTATTCGAAAGCTTTCGTGCATGAGGCTTATCCGACAACCATCTTTACAACCTATAACTACATAATTTTCATTCACAATAAAATTTTACAATCGCGGAAGAATTTATGCGACTCCCCAATTTTTTCCTTCTCTCCTCCTCTTCTTCGTCTACTTCGTCTACTTATCTACATCCGAGTCGCATGGAAAATTGAATTTGCCAGCCAATTTTCTTTTTCCAGTCTACGAATAGAGTCATAGAAAAGTTTCCACTACAATTTTTTATGGGTTAAAGTGAAATACCTTTGAGATATACCTGACAACTGTTAGATGTTCCACTGCACAAAGTAACATTTACCAACGAAAGGTATCAATATTGTAATTTAATTATACATAGTATGACCGCGATGTGTATTTGTATTTGTATACACTTTTTTTTGTTCACACTTATTATTCCCTTGGTTAAGTACATTGGCACCGCAAAGGGTTACCTTTTTGAATGTACTTGGGATATGGTCTGTTACTAGTTTTCTTTTATTTCATGAATTCTTTATTCTATCTCATTTATATTCTTTTTTTCTGTATTATTACCTGCTGTAAGACACCTGTCACTACAGCATATCATGCCAACCTTTCGCTGAATTTATTTACATACATGTAATGTACGTTCACCAAATAAGTCTTCTGGTTTGAAATATTCAGTACTTAAGAACTAAAATAGGTTAGTTAACGTAGGCTCAGTAATCCGGTAATTGTTACAACTTGTGTCTTGACTTATTAACTTCTTATTTATTTTTCAAACTACTCTACTCTACCACCACGTTCCATGTTATTTTACTAGACTCCTTATCGTCTCACCTTTTCTAGTAGTTATTTCGTTGAGGTCACCATTTGGATGGTTTACAGCTGTTTGTTTATGATGGATGGTTTACTCTATATGTTTGTTTTAGGAGTAGTTGTGGAGTAGACTTGAAATAGGCATTTCGCATGGAATCCACCTGCCGCCTTGTTAGTTTATTACATCCTGGTAAGGCAATTCCACCGCTTTTGTGTTAGACGAATCGAGTAAAAATAGTTTTGATGTGGTAGTTCACAGTGTACAAGATGATACACTTTAATTAAGTGTTGTTGCGACAAGTACACTACTTAGTTACTAACCCTGACTTCTTAAGGCTCCTACTTCCCCACATCTATACATATTATGTATTGGTTACATATTCATAAGATTCAGATGATGGTATGGAACTTTCGTTTCGGTTTGTCTCCGTGTAGATAATGGGGGATGTGGCAGTGTGAGGAAGAGAAGAAGGTATCGCAAAGGGAAAAGAAACATTTTCCTTCCTATTTTAATTTGCTCTCCTCTCCGGAAGTGACGCCATTACGCATGTAGAATCACGAGTGGAAAGTGGCATCAACATTCATTAGTTCTGGCACACAACATTTCAATTTACATTGTAAATGGTCGAGGGCGACTGTTGAGGCTGCGGAGGGGTCGGCTCTGATTCAATTCAGAAAGTCCTCCGTCTCTTTCTTTTGAACCCCTTGGAAATGTTAAGACAATATTTCAATTATGTAAATCAAATTGGGGGTATGTCATCAGAAACGCGTATAAAAATATGCCGGCAGGATAATCCGGTTTGTTAAACTCTCTCCTCTCTCTCTCTACGTGTGTGTGTTTTTTCATTTTACAAGTCGTTGCAACACACACTCTCAAACTGTTTCGAAAGTTTGACCTTTCATTGTTTTCCGAAAAATGTCTCCGCTCAACAGTCTTAACGGTAAGAACTTTCTATGGTGTGTTTTCATTAACTCGAAGACAAGTTTAATGGAAATACACCGCCCAACAAGTGTTACATCCAATTTATATTACTGCTGGAATCGTTAAAATAGTTTTTAAATTTAAGTAGTCGTTAATACCCCTGTATTAAGGGTGTCGTAATGGTAAGAGCACACAACTTGTGGTTACATAGTGTTGTGTAGTTTGCCAGATTAGTTCATTAATTTTTTTTAATTTGAGTTACGATTTCGAGGTCGAGAGGTTCGATCTGTTTAGAAGAATAATTTCTACGTAATAGTCTTTTGTGGTTTGTTCAAAATGTAGGTAACCATTAGTTACATAGAACTTTGCCAGGAGCGGTGCCGTTTTCACCGCTGTCAATTGAGAAAAAGATTTATAGAGGGAGATTTACTGAGAAGACAAAATAGATATACGTTGAAATATAAAATATTTATATATGCAAAAAATGTTATAATATAAACCGTTAAATTAAATTATTATTGATGAAATTTTTATTAATTAATGATTTTTGATGATGATAATTAATTGATCTTGAACTATACGTAAAATAAACACGTTACGAATATTTTATAATAGTAAAATTACTTGTTACCATAAAAAGAATAAAAATTATGGCAAGTTACGCAGCTCCCACGTAAATCCGAGCATAGAAACCTGGTGGTTATTGAGCTTGCTTGAGAGAGAGAGAAGAAAGCCAAGAACTTGTGTGATTACGGCAAAAGTAACAAAAACAATAACTCAGACGGATGTGAACCAAAGCAAAACATCAAGAGAAGAGTCAAGGAAGGCGAAACAAAAGAAGTCGGATGAGAAAACCATTACTCTCCTCCGTGTGTGTATTCACGGCCGTAATAAACGACTGTTGCATTTCTATTACTATTATCGAACTATTAGATAATTAATTGCAATCGCGTCACGACTGTTAACTTCGAGCAAACGCATAATAAGTAATAAAAGTAATTATAGTGGAAATAATAAAATAGTTTCGCAGGCGATGGTTTCTTGTTGAGTTCGACTCCAAAACAATTAAAATCTAAATGGGAAATCCGATGAGGACGGGAGAACGGAAATGCAACACAGGAAACCGGAAGTCGTTTCCCACTTTTTTTTTGCCTTTTTCACGGCCCCTTTTGACGTCTTTCAACTCGAGGAGAACTCATTTGAATGATAAAAAGTACCCGTCACTCCCGAAGGAAGAGTTTGAAAATCCAGGTCTCTTGAGGTTATCGTCTCACCTCTATGAATTTTAAACAAGGCGACCTGGTGGTACCTCGCTCGTTTGAATTTTCTTGAATTTAACAAGTCGTAGTCAACAAGGCTAGAATAGTTCTATCTGAGCTGAAGATAGTCAGGGGTTGTGCATGGGACAAGATTTGTCGCCGGATTGCTTCCGTCTAGGGGGACTCTATAAGACGGGACGACTAATTGTAATTGTAATTAACAATATAATTTTAATAATAAGAAATATTAAGAGTAGTAAACAAATAATTTATGTTTGACGTCAATATGTGATGGAGAATGCTTTGCTACTATTATTTCTCTACTAGCTACCTATAAGGTGTACCTTAGTATTAATAATTTGGTTTCATACATTACTTGTTATGTAGCGTAACGTTTGAATAGTATTATTGAATTTTTTATCGTTGTCGTGGGTGTCTTACTTTATGTCTTTACTTTATGAAGTCACCTATGACGTAGAACCGAGCTAGTTGGTCTGGCAACGTTCCCGTAATAATGCAGTGATACAATTCAGTGCCGTACTACGAATCGATGTGATGGGGGGAAAGAAAACCGATGAAAGGTTAATAATCCATGAAAGTGAAAATTCATAACAGAAACAAAAAGTGTTAATCACACGGGAGAAGTTAATTACATCCATCCAAGATTTACCGACTTCCAACGGAGTCTGTTTCCACATTATTTACTATTCTCCGGGACTGTCAATGGGTATGTTGAACGGTAGCAAAAAAAAATTAAATGGCGCTTAAAAATTGAACACTTTAAAAAACAAGACTTGGACGTATTTTATAAATGTGGCGACCCTCACTGGAAACGTGACTATACACGAGAGATTGTTTTTACATATATGTTATCATTAATATATTGTTGTTTATTTGACACTCACTTTCCCTTGCATCTATTCAGTGTAAGGGTTGAAGCGTTTATGAGTGTAGCGAACATATTTTTGAATGGTTTCTTCACTAGTTTACACTTGTTTTTAGTTGAAGATAATATTATAATATAATACAAAATAAAATGGTGAGGGATTGAGTTTTTGCTTTCCTGTTAATAATATTAATACAACATTTATTGTAACACTCTAGTGAAGCGATATGAGTGAAATAAAATAGTAACAGTTGAATAAAATATAAATAGTAGTAGTTAAAGGTTCTTAATTATGTTCAGAGGAGTCGTAAGTTATGTAAAACTCAATCCACCTTGGTCGGGACAGGCCTGTGAACTTTTGGAAGTTCCATCAAATCTATAACAAACAGAAATTCAAGGTACAGTCAGTTTTAAAAACATTTCAAGTATTTTTACAACATTGTTTAAGTGGTGTTTCTAAGTCGCAGGAAATTATATGATAATTAAAACGAGTTTACACCTCCTTAACTCTCGAGTGGGTTCTTAAACCGACGAGGACGGTCCTACGTTAAGAAATGTAAATAGGAAAGGACACCGCTGTTTAAACACAAGTGTTGTTCTAACGAGCCCGTGGCCTTTACAGAACGAAACTTGATGCGTCTCTGTAAACAGAACTTCTAGTTTTGTCTAGTTTACTTTTACAGTTTGGACGTGTAGTCGGTGACAGATGTCGTGTAAATGCCACACACCATCCAGGATACTAGGAGTTTTGTAGTTAGTATGTAGTACCGGCACCATATCACTTGCCTAGGTACCACTATCCGGTTACGTAAGGTAGCTGTGAGACCTTAAGAAATAATAGTTAAAGAAATGTTTAATGTGTTTAATAACCCGGGGTAAAAATTTTATTCAGAGTCATTACTCCTTTGGCTGTTTTCGCATGAGCCGAGTTAATGTAATAATGAAAAAGAAAAGGAACATCGGGGGTAGCCGAGTTTTCCGAAGGAGAAGAGAGAGAGAAAAAGATATTCAATTGAAAGTTTTTATAAAGTTGTCGAGTGCCATTGAAAATCGTCGGCCGCAAAGTGGAGAGAAGACATGTCGAGAGTGCTGTCGGACCGAAGGGGGTTGAGAAAAGGCTCAAATAATGCAGAGGAATTAATTAAATCACTTTTAATTCCTGGGTTGAAAACGTATAGAGCGAGAGAGAGAGAGAATGGGAATGACTGGGAATGAGGGTGAAGTAAGACACGGGTTTCCACTAAAGAGGCTATATTTCAGGGACCTAGTTGACTAGCCGACTGCCTTTGTAGAGGAGAAGTCTTTCACTAACTGCCTTTCGAAACCCTCCAAATGGCAATTGTTTTTTTTGCTTCGGTTTCTGCTGCTGTTGTTGCTGTTGTCGTCGTCGTCGTCGTCCTCGTCGTCGTAAGGCTTTTTAATTTCGTCTCCCTTAACCTCTTCTATTAAATTAATGTGGATGTTTGAATTTTTTATTACTGACTTTCGAGGGGTTTCAAGTGTGGAATAACGATACCTGCTAGTACGGAGTATTAGTTGAGTGTTTATAAGATGTGTCATGCTATTTAAACACGCAATATTAGTAAAACTATTAATTATTTGTAGTATTTGGGTTACTTGTTTTTTCACCTATGCACTCTCTGTATGTTGTATAGTTCTTAATATTAATTATATTGCGGATGAGGAGATTTGTATGGAAGATATGTACAACACAGATACAGTGTAGGGGTGTAACAAAGTTTGATGGGAAAGGCTTTCTTATTAAGTCTACTTATTATGTATAATGTGCACTTTATGTACACTTTAAGATGTATTTTAAAATCTTATTCTAAATGTTTTGTATTTGCTTTAGCTTATAGGCGCGGTAGCTTATAGGTCTGTGGTGAACATCACCAACCTCTTGGTACATTTTTCTGGTCGCAGTCGTACATGAGTATATTCCATTTGGTGTATTCGTTTGTTGAGTTTAATTTAATGTTTGAACGTTTAATTTGAGTAGAAAGAACTTGATACGAATGTCCAGTGATGAGAATGACGAATATAAACACTAATCGTAATCAACACTTGACACCATCTGCAAATGAGAAAAGGGAAAGTCAGGGAGGGAAGGAGAAAGCTCCCTCGTGTAAAAACCCCCTATTTAACACTTCCATATGGCCGTGTTAATGTGAGTCTGATTTGTGTCACCGATACCCCAGCTCAGGTTTCTTCTATAAACTGAATTATTTTGTCATTTGGTTCTCCGTTGGCCCTCGTGAAAACGGAAAGGGTGCCGTCGTGGTACTCGTCGAGGTGTGCCTCCTTACTCCTGCCACGTCTTTCACCGAATAATGCCCCACTAACTCATCAATTGCATCTCCACAACTTGGCGCTCTTCGCTGATACTCTGCGAGTACCGGCACCCCACATCCACGGAATTCTAGGAAAATACAGTTCATTATTTTATATTTAGAAAATATGTTCATTATTTTTATTTAATACCGAATAATTCACGAGAGCTTTCAGAAAATATAAAAAGGCTCGCGAAAGGACTGATTGCCGTTTCAGGTTTCAAGTAATCAATCGATTTAATCGATTGATTTCTTGAAACCTTGATTACTTGATTACCTGGTTTAGCGAAATTATAAGTCGGTTGAAGGACTCCGGTACTTGAGGGGGGGGGTTCCGGGCTTGCTGAACTTTCTAGTCAAAGTCAAGAAAATAGAAATATAGAAAATAGTAATTGCCCCTTTTCCTAGCCAACATATGTGACTTTCACATCTTGGTGTTACTCTCTCGTTAGATGGGTGGGAGAGAAAGTTAATGGCTTCTAATGGTAGAACAATATTCTACTGTTTTTATTTATTTTGTATATTTTTTCAAGGGGTTGCCGCCCGAAAATCATGCAATTTTTTGTTTGCTTTATCAAAAGTTCTCCATTATCTTTCCACACCCCCTCCTCAAGTTGATCTCGCGTGTTTTTTTCCTTCTTGCCAGCGTTTTGTCTTCCCGTCTGGTAGGGGTGAGTGTTGGTAAAAAAGAAAGCGGGAGAAAGTAGCGACGGAGAAAGGTGCACACGGTAATGGAATATTTAATTTTGAAATAAAGTTTATATTGCGATACACGTGTTCTATCTTCACCCTCAATGGAGCTTTTACTAACAAAATGCAAAATTAATATTGTGAAATTGAATATGAAGGCGAGAGGACAAACATCATTAATACAGATGGCGTTTACCGAATCTGTATTAGTGTTCCGACTGGAATATTGGGAATTTCTAAGGGAGGAAAATTTCCTTTTGTCCAGATTATGCCGTGTTATAATTTGTAACAGTCTCTCGAATATCTTCTACCTCTGTGAGTAAGTTGCAAGCTACGTATTTTACAGTGTTTTGTGTCGACTTGGGATGTGCCTACAGGTTACGGGAAGCTGCGATAAAAGAGAGTCACAGGTTTTAGAGTAACCGGCGTATCTTTTTAGTCCTTCCTACTATTGCCATAGTACTTATTAATACTAATGTTCTTTAATTATTATTGGAAATTCACAACTATACCCACTACATATTCTATTAAACCTGTTTGTGTCCCATGGATGAACCATTCGATTAAAATTCTGTATCCATATTCTCCATTTCTATCCTTTCTGGATGAATGTAATGTTCACCCTAAAGTCACTTACTGCCACGTGTTAGGTTCGTCGTGTTTTATTTATTTATTTATTTATCTAAGCACGATTGCGTACTTCGTATTGAGTATTATTAATTCATTCTATGAAAATTTATGGACAATTTGAGGTAAATGCTTACATTGTTTCATGTTCTAGTATATGAGTAGTAAATGAATGATTCTTTAAGTATGTAAACATCTTATAGAGTTATGTGGTGTGTCATATTTATTTATTATGTATTGTATTATGATTGTTTGTTATTACGACATTTGTTATGTAAACCACATAAAATAGGGAAAAGTGACACAAACGTCATCTAGTTTTAATAATAAGTTATTAATTTCTGTTCACTTCCATTTCCGATTGTCATCATCGTAACGTACATCCATGTGGTTTGGTTTTGCTACACTCGATTTATGACAAAGACCGACTCTCTCCATTTATGACGTTTAATTTCAAAATAATTGAAGGAAAAACTAGTTGCTGTGAGCCGGCTAGACTCATGGAAAAGGGACCGAGTGAGAAGGGACCGGATTTTAAAGTCAGGAAAATAAATAAAAGCCAACGCCATTGGAGAAATTTGAAAACGGGAGTATGTAAATTGCGTAAATTCGTTTCCTTATCTCTCTAGTAGAGAGAAGTTAAATGAGGTACCAGTTTTCCTCCCCTAGGCCTCTGGGGCACATGAGCCATCCCAAGAGAACCAATACAAGGGTTCAATGATTTTCATTGCTTTTCACGTCAACACTTACTTGTTAGTTCAACTGCAGATTGCGGATTTTATTTCTTGGAGGAACTGTATACATACAGAGAGAGAGAGAGAGAGAAGCGGGGTGGAATGGCTGGAAGGGCAGTTTCACGGCAAAAAAACTTTTAATTTCGTTTGAGAAACGGGGTAGTAAGGACGAACCGCTTAAATATTTATTATCATTCCATTCAGAATAAGTTGATTTGTCGAATGGTTACCTGCTCTTTGCAAACAAAAATAGTTAACATTAATTGAATTTACATTTCTTGCGACCTTGTGTTAGCAACTACATAAACATAGGGAAGGGAATTAATTCGGTTAGGGGAACCGTTTCGGTGTATGGACCGTACTGAGACGGACAGAAACCATACTGTAGTTATATACAGTCAAAAAAACACGTAGGTTTTGCTCGTGTCTAGTTGAGTTCAAAGTCAGAGAGAGATGAATAAAGCAGTCTAGAGATGGTGAAATAGATGTAACGAGAGATGACGGTTGACATCTATTAATAATGTCCGCATCGTTTCCATTAATGTAATAATTTCCCATTTTTCTTTCTTGCCGTAATAGATTTTAATCCGTTTCTTCAGAAACGCAGCAATGCATTATTTATACGTCGGTAACGTTGAATGGGTTACGAAGACTGACAGTGTATAATGATGGAGTAGATACAAAAGTTAACGCGAGGTCATCAATAACAGCGCGTATACAAATGGCCGTGTTCTAATGAAGCCGTCACACGGCACACAAACACGCATCTCTCTCTTTCTCTCTCTCTCTTCAGAAAAAGGCCGTGTGTCCTCGAAAAGTTCTTCTGCTTGCCTGGGTCTGCCCACGGATCCTGGGTACTATTCTTGAGAATAGGAAATTCCTAGGAGTTTCTGTGGGACAAAGGCCCGACAAAATTTTTAAAGGATGTTCTATTGCCATGTCTAGTGAATATATCAAAAGTCTAGGAAACGACCGCACGTTTCGTCATGGTGAAGTTTTCGTCTAGGATGTGTTGAACCTACTTGGGAACGGAATAACCTGACGTTCGCTGTGTAAGAAACTAACACTGGTCTCTCACAAAATCCCCGTTATCATTTATCGGCATGCTAATTTTAACCTAACAGTACCGTTCCCATATTGTGGCGAATGAAACGACTCGTTGTTTTACTTTCATGCAGCAAAAACCTGATGTTATCCTGTAGAAACAAATCCAAGACTACAACCAAGCGCCGAGGGAAGAGTGTTACGGAGAGTCAGAGAGAGAGAGAGAGTGACGTCACTCGGTAGAGAATTCCTACAGTAACTTGGTTGTGTTCATTAAGTTCTTGACTTTAAGAACCGAGTAATGCCGACCCGAGGGAGATGAAATCTCCTCAGCATCTGCTCTCAATTGCTGACAAAAGAAAGAAATTATAATGTTGGAGAACCCGAAGGGACAATCCGGACTCCTCCATGTTGATGAATATTATTACCATAATCAACGCCATATCGAACGGTTTCATCTCGATAGTCAAACATGTTTTCTACGAGTTTTATTGCGTTTAAAAAAAATAAAATGGTAATGTCGAGGACGTGGACGAGGGGGGACTGACTGTTGGGACGAGCCAAAGGGTAGCACACACTCTCACATATACACGTACATACTGAAATGGTTCCTGTTGATTTAAAATAAGGTGTAATACCAAATATATATTTTTGAGTATATTCTTTTATTTGTCTAACGCATTAGTATAGAAGAAGAGTCGAGCAGAAATGGAAGATATGGAAACAAAATGGCGGGAGGAAGAAGAAGAAAGGTTTCTATATTTTTTTCTTGTGCAGGGTTGCCGGAAATGATTTAAGAATGAGAATTAATTTAGAAGTGAGAAAATAAAGGAAGTACGTGCAAAGGAGTGGGAAATTCGAGACCAGGGAGAGTTCATAAATCGAATTTGGCGATGTATAGAAACAAATGAATGCCGCGTGAGAGAACAGATGCCCCCGAACTAACAATGTTTGCGGAATTCGATTACGGCTAATGAATCGTGTAGGCATTTCTACCCTCTCCTGTGGACTGCCCCCGGGGGCTACAGCAGGAAGAATGGTAAAGAGAGAAGGTGACACGCACACAGACACACATACACACACCTAGCCTTAGCCCTGTTGCTCCCTTTTAAAATTTGCTTTGGCTTACTCTCCCGTGTTATTCTTAACCGAATTGGAATTAGCTGGGGATGCAATGACCTCCTGGTCGTTGGAGTGCCTTTTGCTATCCAACCCCCTCGACTCTGTTGGAGGATATGGTTATTTATGCCGGAGATCCACTTCGGCATTTTCCTCTACTCTATCCGTACGTGTACATAAGTGGTAATGCTGTTGATGTAACTCTTATGTATAATTAATACTAATCTTCAATACTATAATCATTTATTTACTTTAATGTCAAGTAAAGTAGAAGTCAGACCCAGTTAATTGTATAGATGCTCGGCATCTTGTGCATCGACTTAATGTGATAAAACTATGGAATAGTGATAGAGAACGTGAATAAAATTAAACTGTGATTTGGAAAGTAAATAGTTTACAGAGACTAAGTTGAAACAAAAGTAACTTCTTGATAACTTGACCCTTATTCTGAAATAACTCTTCGTATTCGTACGGTAAGATTCGGTCCGTGTGTGTGTGTGTGTGTGTGTGCTACAAGTACATAGTACATAATTCAAAAGTAGTGAGGGACTGTCATGACGAGGTCGTTGATTGGGTTCCCCCGACGGAAATGAACTCGAAATATTGGAATAAATAACGGTTCTGTAGGGAAAGACTTTTCTTTAATTACTGATAACCGGAAGTGCCTGAAGAGGGAGAATCACAATTAGTATCCGTGACTCTTTGTTAATGGAACCCATCACGGAAGGAAACGGATTATGTAGATAAGGCTGCTGTTGCTCCTGCTGCCGGTGGCGGTGACGACGGCGATTCTGACGATATTCAGGGGTGGTGTCAACTGAAGTTGGTTTTGTGACTTTTGTGCGATTCGTCCGTTTCTCTCTCTCTCTCTCTCTCGATCGCTCACCGTGGTTTCCAGGTTTCCTCGGAAGAAAGTGTGCCCTCAGACCAAATTGGAAAACGGGAGCACCCAGATGAAAACGTAAAGCCAGTAAATCAGGATAAACGCGCTCTCGTTAACGTAAGTCAACATATTTATGGGCGATAAATTTCGTGACGTTTTGTGTTTGGAACTTACCCTTCCTGCGTACTGTTTGTCAGTTTACCGAACGGTTTTTCGGGGGTGCGGCGGGAGAAAGGATACCCGTCATCCGGATGGGACTGGAAACTCTATATGAATCCCCGTGTAGAATCCCCGCGTAATTAAATATTAATCCTGTGATTTAAGTCAGAGAGGTGGCGGGTACTTCGGGTACGGGTAGTTCCACCGACACCCCCTCACAGCCTGCTTAGAATGTAATTCTACCGGTACGGGTACCGCCCGGGTGTCTGGGAGGCTTTTCCCCCCTTCTCCTTTCAAATCTTATTATGTACATTTCGATTAAATTTATCGCTAGACAGATTAATTTATTGTTCTATTGAATCGACCATGTCGGCTCGTGTGAATTTCCACAAGATTAATTTCATTCCAGAGACCGGGACGAGAATTTGAATGAGCTCCGGACCTGAGTCTTTGACTGGAATCAAAGAAAGAGTCGTGTTAGTTGTCGTGGTCAACGGATTTTACGGAGTGGCACTATGGGAAAGAAAAGTTAACCGTAGCTGCCGTCATGTTCATAATTGAATTAATAAGTGTTGTATTCTGCAGGACTTTGTTTTTGTAGATCAGAATGTACTAAATATATATACAGTTTCGGTTCCGACTATAAACCTGTCATTTTAGATAGAAAAATGTAGTATAACGCAGTTTTAACTCATATTGGTGTCAATACATACTACCGTATTGTCACACGTTACCAACAAGCATTTATTTATAAAGCTTCATTCACAGGCTAGTACTTCATAGTTTCTCCGCCCGCATAACCATTTTACTATATTAGGGTGGAAGGTGTAGTTGTTTCTTACTGTACTTATTCCCGGAAACAGGTAGGACTGCTTTGTTTACTGTGGTGACTCGTATATTTTTCGGTAGTTAATTTTTCTATTAATTCCAGAACTTATAGATCATCACCAGAGCCGGGGCAACTCATTTAAGGTTGAACGGCTAGCGGTTTAATATTGTCCTCCGACTATATAAATCCGATAAATTATTACTCTTTGTTCGATGGTATGGCTACCAGTGTTCGGGGCGTTACCGAAGTCTCTTCTTTATTTATGTTCAATATTCTTTACCGTGTACCAGGTTCGGGGAGGTGGTGGTGTCCCAATTGAATTTTTGGCATTTCGTTTGAATGCAATTTCGGGGAGAGTATAAGAAACGTCAAGTACTCACACACCGTCCGCTATCATCACGATCATTGATAAGAACTTATTGAACTTATTTACACTATCTACTTGAGGAAACCTTATGTGTTATCTCATGATGTAATCGAACGCCAAAAGTAACTAAGTACTGAGTACTTAGTACTCTATTGTTTGGATACAGTTTCATGCATTTAGCGGGTAGTTCTCCAGGCAAACTATTACTCTCTTGCCATTACAATTAATGTGGTCGTCTTCTCAAGGAAACGGAAAGCTTCCTTTTCTCTCTCTCTCTTTCATTTTCTCCACCGTGTTTATCAACAAGATATATTTGTATGCGTCAAGTGTTTTTTGAAATTCTAGTCTGTCACGTGTGCCGGATCTCATCGCCAGCCTTTTCCAACCCCTGAGAAAATAAAAACAGGCGACACGAAATCTGTATCATAACTTTTTTCGTAACAATACAAGAACGTGTATTTTCACTTGGATGATAAATTCCCCTCCACTCTCGTCCCCCAGGGGGAGCCTATGCCGGAATATAAGTCACTCGATTTTCGTATTTATTTTATCCCACATGATGACCAGATTCCAAGGGATGTTCCGGGAACCCGAGGAGTTACACACTGAGTAAAGTGAGAACAAATAAGGAAAACTCGGGACGAGAGATTTGGTATAAATCACCGTGTACGGCATTGTTTCTAGATGAGCGGAACTCAATCGTTTTTCAATTTTACGATATAGGGATTTTATTATGGCGGTATGTATAGTACATAAGCATAAGTCGTGTAGGTTCCACTCTTTTACCAGCTGAGCCTTTCAGAGCGTGTATAGGTTCTCCCTGTACATAATATTTCCTTTGAGAAGTGAAAAGAAATTGGCAGGCAGTTCGAAATTATAAGAAGGCAAAGAAAGAAAAATCAGCTTTTAGACTAATTAGAAGTTTTCAATTAATAATAAAGTCAGGGCGGAGTCAGGAAAACTGATTAATGTCGAAGAGAGACGAGAGTCAGGAAAGAGGAAAAATGAGTTTGTGGAAAGTTGAAAGTAAAAGAGAAAAAAAAAACACAGGAAAAGAAGATTTTTTTCTCAAAGGGACTCTTCTTTCAATTTCAGGTACTCCCGGAACTAAATCTGGTCAAAGGAGGACTGAGAGCGGGCAATTAGACTACTGAAAGGTAAGTACCCGAGGTATCATGGGCAATGCATGCTCGGGGGTTGTCCGTGGCAAGGACAAACATGGCGGACGTGGCAGAGTGCATTTGTATGCGTGTATGTGCTTGGAAGAACTGGAAAAACATTTTTCATCTTTCATTCCGGAGTCTGCGAGGAAAGATCAGGTTGCATCCATTGTTTTCTTCCATCCCGCGTTTTCCCTTTATCACGAGGTGACATTCTTGCTCTTTGATTGAAACTTTCAGCTTGATTGAGATCCCGAAATCGGAAAACGACAGTCTCTCGTCCCATTGTGTTTGTCGTTCGAATGGATGAGGCCCGGGGTTGAGGGATGTTGTAGCGCGCTCCCCATCCCCACCGTCGCCATTACTTCCAATAATTCCGTGTTGAATTAATTTTGACGATTGAAAACTACCAAAAAGGAATCTTCTCAGTCTTTCCTTTTTTAGGGAATTGGGTTTTTTTTTTGGGGGGGGGATGGAAATGAGGGCGAAGGCGAATGCAATTGGAAAAATTAATTAATCTGAGAGTTTTACCCTGCGTTCTCCGAGGAGTTTTAAATAAGTTCTTTGGGGTGGTGCTTCGAGAACTTTGCACTACACTAGTTGTCGGAATAGTGAAATTGTCGGGAAACTACTATCAAACGCCTGCAGACAGGAATATGTTTCTGGTAATAGAAGGAACCATAATTATTTAGTAACATAACCACATATTTACTGAAGTTGATGTCAGTTGATGTCGGAATAGTGAAATTGTCGGGAAACTACTATCAAACGCCTGCAGACAGGAATATGTTTCTGGTAATAGAAGGAACCATAATTATTTAGTAACATAACCACATATTTACTGAAGTTGATGTCAGTTGATCGTGTGAATATCTCTCTATGGTTCGACCTATACTATATCCTAGAGAAGTAGTACACGTATTTGTTTATCATTGATCCTTTGTATATATACACAATCCATTTCGTCTACTTGCTCTTAAAGATCACCTGTTCATAATGTGTAGTTGTTTTATCGATTTCGGATACGAATTAATTTTAAGAAACTTTTAAGCTCATCTGAGGCTGCCTTTGTTCCCGAAACGTCTCCTGCTTTGATCCTAAAATTTGATTCTTAGATTCTTTTTCCAATTATAGATTTTTCTAGATTCAAACTAGATTTTAGAAATCTTTTTTAAATTTAAAATCGAATATATTAGCTGTTATGAGAGCTTAATATTCTATAAAAACCATTTTTGTCGTCCGAAAGAAGTTCTTGTGGTACTTCCGACCCCGTGTGTGTCTTCCTTGATTTCTCAAAGGAAACTATCACTTATTTTTAGAGTTTGAAAGGTTTCCGGATTATCGTGACGAATCGATTTACAAAGTACGAGACTACACATCTCGTGGCGTATCATACCTTTCGTCGGGTTCGTGTGTGACATGGGCTCCCCCGAAGGACACCTTAGGAATTAAGGAAACGTCCTTAATGGAAGTCTAACGAGAAATCGTGGACGTCAACAATGAAATGTGAAATTTTATTTTCCGAGTATCCTTCCGCCTCCTCGAGTTCACATAAAAACCAAACCGAAGTATCGGAAAAATCACTCGAGAAGAGAGAAGATTAATACTTTCGTTATTAGACACGATCATTTCGCTTTGTATCATTATTAGATTCGATCCATTGAAACGATTTCGAATCACTCAAGGTGATTGATCTTTGGCATCATCCATCAGGGATCTGTCGATGCTGACGACGAGTCGCTGGTGTGTGACCAGATGTGATTTTGAGCCATAAATAATGGATGGATGAATGGTTGCTCCGAGAAATTTCTTTTTTTTGGCTCACCCTGGCCCATATATGTCTCCGGACGATTGAAAAACACGTAGCATTAATAAATCCATACACGATGATGACCACAGATTGGTATGGTGGTTGTGGTGCTCACGCACGAGGTCAATTGCTACAAGACAACCCCCCCGGCAGGGTCGACCAAAATACAATGGCCCTAGTTAAAAATTCTCCTTTTTAATGGACTTTAATCCAATTAGTGGACATTTTTATACTCTACAAGACCTACGGGTGAAGAACTGATCAATCAGTGAAGGGAAATAATAATTCTATTAAATGGATTGTAATTTAATTAGCGAGACCCCTTCATGGTGATTTCTGGCCATACGTTTTGATAAAATTACGGTCCATTTGTCAGCACTTCATTCTTCAGAGTGCTAAATATAGCGAGAGCAGTACGAAGCCGCCGTGTATGGGAAGAAGTGACGTCTACCTGCACGATGTCTTCGTTACAATTCATTAAAACTCGAGGCTGTGACACCTATGTACACCTATTGATGTACGTGGTGACCTTATTGAAATTCAATCGGTGATGGACTGAAGACGACATTACAAATTCAACATTATTCATGTAGTGTTGTGTTGTGTTGTTTTTTTTTGACATGAAGGAATACATTAATACGATTACTCGTGGTTTGGGAACATGGGAGATTTCTTGACGCAGAATCCCGGCGGGAGTACTTCGGGTACCCGTAGAATGAAACAATTGCGATTCCGTGAGTGATGTTGAATGCTGTACATGTGTGGTAGTAGGAGAAGAGAAAAATGGTCGCTCTCACTGGCGGAAGGCAATCAGGCTCCACCTACCAATTAACCAGTCTTGAAGGTATCTTTCGTTTTTGTCTTCGCAATGGGAAGGGTGTTTCTATTAGCGGCACCGTAGTTTCCTTTATTTCACGCCAAAGACAAATTTGCTTCCTGGCCACAATGGCCACAATGCAACTCGATTGTCATGCAAACCATGGGAAAATGTTAGGTGGAAAGAAATCGGCGGGGCAGGAGGTTAAATGTCGACAACAGGTGTAGGTGTACCCAGGTTTGTACAGTGGTAACACTGCACTCCTCAGTATGGATACAGAGTATTTAGTTAATTTTTAATTAAATATTTAATAAAAATGAAGTGTCATGATTGGCAAAGAGCTAAACGCCACTACGTATGTGTTCGGTAGGCAATCATGCTATGTGTTGCATTATAAGGCAATATCAGTATAATTATAAACAAGTGTATATATATATATATATATATATTAATACTTACGGTATAAATAAAATGATTTTTAGGGAAAATACATATTAGTGGTAGTACAACTGAGGAAACTGTGTTGGAGCACTTCTGCTGTCCTGCTAATTGCGCTATTTTGCTGCAGGTACACATAGTCAGTTATACTATCATTCTATTGAACCAGTAGGTCAATAGTTCGACATGTCAGCGGTACTGAAAACTGTTTGCAAGACAAATTTTGGTTCTTCAGCAATAGTTTAGTTTTGCCTTCGAACCATTGTCGTCCGTTCTCAAGATGAATTTTTATTGCAAAGGGGGGGAGAAAAGGTACCGGGTCTTCGGGTCATATGTTATGATTAAGTGAACGCGCCCATCGCATGAATGACCCGGAGGGGTCGGGGACCATACTTTTCGGCCTTGTAAATCTGCAAATAAAACACATAAAATTAATGGCGTGAGAGGAAACTCGCGTGCGGACATTACAAAAAGCAAACACGTCCAGTTGTAAAATATTGTGGTGCAAAAAAATAGGAAAAATCATAATAAAAAGAAGCCGTGCAAGATGGCGGCGAACGATGGCGCAGATACCCAAATGGAAAAACCTTGTCCCTCGCCACGCTGACTTCTTCGTCTTCTGTTCTGTTGTCGAAAAGGCTCGAGCGCTGTAGAAAATTTAAAACTCCTTTGTTTATTGTTTTGTTCCTTTGTACTCGAAGATTTTCCAGCAGAATTTAAATTTTTCCCGGTAGTTTTTCTTAAAAGGAGAGCTCAGATCGTTCGGCTATGTTGCCAGGGACTGTGCCACCGCTGTTGACGTGTTGTGCTGCTTTAGAGGCGTTGAACTGAAATGCAGTGCTGTAGTATAATGCCAAGGACTAATATCTAGACCTCTTAGTCGGGTTCTATTTAGCGAATGAAAAATTCAAAAGCCATTCGCTCCATTAAATGAAAATACGCGCAGTTTGTTAGGAAAAATGATCTCGAATTATCTTAAGGGATTTTTCATTCGGGATTTTACTCGTTCCTACGCGGATTTCCGACAATTTGATAAGATTTCCAACAAGGAGAAACTATTTTTCACTTTCCCATCGTTCCCGATTTAGTTCTCAGGTGATTTTTCATTTGTTCCCGGAGAGAAGGACACCCGGACACACTGGCAGTGGGACTGCAGCTCTTCTGTCGAATGTGTCCTGGGGCGTTCTCCGTTGACTGGGTGATTACCATCCATCGGGTAATCCGTCGCCCACTTATGTCCAAACAATGGCATGGGAAGGTGGTAGGACGTATGTGACACACACACATACACACGCACACGAGGCAGGCGATTCGAGTATTGCATAAGTCACTTAATATTTAAACTCATGTCAAGTTGGATGGAAGGCGCTTGGGGATCTGCGGTGTGTGCGGACGTCACCCCAGACTGCTTTTAATGAGATTGGAAACGCGTTGTGGGACAACATCGAAGGGATTTACAATAGAAGAAATCTTCGGTCCCTTCCATGGCAGACTTCCGAGTCTTTTTGTCACTCTGCTCCTGTGTCGGTCGAGTTCTGGGCTGGGTGAAAAGGCGAAGGACGCTATTAACACGAGAGATTTCAAGTATTGGACCCAGGGACACAGTCTGACGTACCGTGTACCGTGTACCAAGTCTCTATTAATTAAAATAAATGTAGGATGGGTACAAGGGGGTGGAGGTACCATAACTTAAAGTACTTGAATGTAACTGACTAACATGCGAACACAGTCTGCGGTGTACGAAATGATAATTTTAGTGCTTAAGCATGTCAACTAAAGGACTTTCAATAGTTGGATGCCTAATGATTTTTTACATAGAGATTATTAGTTAGGTCATACTTGGGTAATAAATAGGTAAAATTTGGAGGTTATGTTGCACCAGCACACTAAATTAACAACCCTTTTTAATAATAATGTAATACACAAAGAAGTATGGAAAATAAGAGCATTTCTTAACATTACACTTATTGTATCTGTAATCATGCATTACATGTATATAATCTACACTCTTTTAAAATTGAATAATACTTTTTAACAGTGAAATATGATTGTGTAATAGTGCAAGGTTAATTGATATGTTTAGGGTACATTTCTTGGAAGATGAAATTTATTGCACAATGTACCGATCATCCACGTTTTATATATTAACCCTTTAACCTTGAGTTAGTCGAGGAGGACGGACAGACAGACAGATGTATGATGTAAGAGAGGTCGGTTTGACGGTAAAAGCACCAACAATCGCTTTTTTGAATGAGACAAGAGGTTCTAGTGTTGTTATGTTAGAGCACGCCTATTAAGTATGTAATTCACCTCGATAGTGTGATTTATAGAAAACAACTACCGAGACGAAACTTGTAGTTTCGCGTCTAGGGGTGCACATTTTCCTCTCAGTATCTGTACATGTCAAAAATGATACCACCGTGTGATACCATATGACAGGGAGGTTGTCGGCCGTTCGCTCGTCTCATCGGCCGATTACTTCCAAAATCGAAGGGGAAGATTAGAGTCACGTGACTTCCTCATCGCCTCCTCCCCCCGTCGACGAATGGATGGACCCTAAACGTGGGCCTCGAAAGTAAGAATCCGCTGTAAAATAGGAAGTCGAGCGGAGCAATGGGGTTGAAACGGGAAGATTTTTGAGAGAAGGGCCCAAATTCGGGGGAAAACACATTTTTCAACTGGGGTGGAAACGAATCAAATCTGCAGCTTTTGATGGCATCTATGACGGGGTGTGCTGCCATTGATGAAGTGGGATGCTGCTGCTGCTGCTGCTGCTGAGAGAGTCCTCAGCAGCCACATATTGGTTAACACGTGCTTTCAATTTTCCGTTAGTAGATGTATGAAGAATTCACAATGGTTATGCATATATTTGATAGATTTAGTGGGAACTATGGTGCACAGTGTACGCTACAATGGATTGAAAATTTTATACATTGATTGTAATTATTGAGAAAAATTATCAATATTGTAATCAACGAATACAACTCTTTAACTACAATCAACCAAAAAGCACCTGGTCGCGTTAAACCTATTATTTCGGTTACTTAAACACAACGGTAACCAAAGCAACATAAAAACCGCACTAACTCTAACCGCAAAAACAATTAAAATTAAATAAACTAAAATAATTTGAATCTTAACTGCCGTGATCATAACTGAAGTTCTATGATTACCTATGAATAATAATAAATTGATGTCAATAGTTAACTTCAATAATTTAATAACTATTGCAACTGACTAAACTACAATTTATTTGCAGCAATATTTTATTATCAATAAATACACCTCTATATCTACAGTAAAAACTACATCAATAGTCGCAACGAGTTTATTATTTCAGTTTGATAAAGACAAAACTAACACGGTTTTAAATTTTGTAGTAATAGTTTTCCGTAATAATTGTAGTTGGGCTCTTACCACAATTCTCCAATTTAGTTCGATTGACTTTGCTACTACTTCTAAGCTGAACGTCAACCTAAGAACAATGGGAGAGACGCCGAAGTGATTGTAAAGTAAGTTACAAAGTTTAGAGTCGCAGGGAGTGAACACACATCACACACAGGAGAAACGAGTTAGACGGAGCCATAGAGCAAGAGAGAGAGAAAAGTTTTTTGCTCGGTGGTCGCCCCAACCTTTCAGCTGCCTTTCCTTTCCTACCCGACTCGCACAGACATTTTTCAACCAACCCCTTTGTGTTTGACTTCAAAAATGACACCCACTTTTTCAATCTAGCGCAGATTTAATGTTCGTTTTTCTCCGGATCAGGAATTAATGTTCTATCCTAGTTCAGGGTCATTATTGATGTCCTCATGAATGTGTGTGTGCGTGTGTGTGTGTGTGTATGTGTGTGTCTAGCCGGAGTAGGAAGAGAAAGATGGAACTGGGGGAGGCAAACCGGGGAAAATTCTTGCCGGTAATAAAAAACAAGGATGTGTCATAGCTTAACTCAAGAAGAAAAAGTGGAATCGATATTGAATTTCATATATAATCCATTTTTTCGGTATTAAAATTTTTATTTACCCATTTCTTGTAAGCAAAAGATTTTTTTCCTCCACTCCCATCCCTCAGCCCCGCTTTCTCTTTTTTTTGTCCGTCTTGCTTTTTCCATTGTGTCTGACACACTTACATTTTTCTGCCATTGACTTTAGTAAATAATTCCGTATTTGTGTAACGTGAAATTGTACAAGTTTTGGCGTACGGTTAAAACCACGTGTAAGGCAGTGACTGTGTTAGCCCGTGTTGTTTTTACTTTTGTATTATGCTGTTTTGTGGTTATAATGTGAAAACAGCTTGTGTGGCATTACAAGCCCTTGATTCGTAATAGATGTATTGTAGAGTCGGGGATTTTTATTATACAGCTACCCGTGAGATGGTTGCTCTCTGTATTATTATGTGGGGAACTTTTGTAGTTCATTTTATTTACTTATTTAGGTTGTAGAAGGTTGACGTCATCGTTTTTGTCTTTCGTTGTCTCATGGACTAGACCGATTAGAACTAAGCTCTTCGTTCGCAACAGAACTGTGATTTCTTATCCAAGCTGATAGTCTATGTCTCTGATCTTCTTAACTGGACGGCACCTCCATGGTACGGAAAAAAAAACTCCAGTAAATATAATTTATTACGAGGTGTCACACTCCGAATGCATGCCGAATTTGTATTGTTTAGTTAACAGAGATAACATTTATTTAGAAAGATGCTCAAGTTATAGTTTCAGTACAAATGAGCCAAGACTGCCTCGTACCAGTTTTCTTTCGGTTGGGACTGACACATTGAAAGGTGAACTTCAGCGTTGATGCATTCGTAAATTTTTCCACGCAGAAATGAAAAAGTCATCACAAAGGAGTTTAGAAATGTAAATTTCAGGTTGTCTATGCACCATGACGATGGTGTTGTGTCAGAACCGAGCGAGAGGTCGGGCACTAATTACACCTGAAAATTATTCAATGGCGACGGCGTGGACAGGACGATTTGTCAAGGTCACCAGGTAGAACATTACAACTTAAAACGAATCGACGAAAATGAATGGAGACCATTGGAAATGGGAAGTATCCTTTACGAGGTATGTCGGCATCCAGGCACGTTCCTTCCACGAATAAGAATCGCAGTCCTCCGTGACTAACTTCTTTCTTATAGTTCTGGCCGTGTTCCGTGCCCCGACCCGATTCTTTCCGGACACTTCGTCCGTGTCGTGGTGGTGACACTCAAAGCTCTCATGTCCGGCATACCCCAGACCCAAGAGCAGACCTTCTGGGGAGTAGCGTTTACTTCTCGAAAATTAAGACGATAGCGAGTCAGCTACGCCCATTTCACGGAACTCAGTTTTATAGTTGTTTTATTACATTTAAATATCTGACACGTCCGAGTCACGTGACAGTGTACAGTTCTATTGATCAGTCATCGAAGGACACCTCGAGGGAAAAGCGAAACAGAAAGGTTCGCGGTATACCCGAAGTATGTGCCTTGGCAAGTTGTTTCTGTCACGTACCATTAGATTTACGCCTTTTCTTGCTGACAATATGCCAGGGTAATTTAATGGGGGAAGTAGCACGTGAAAATAAATTACAAAGGGAGGAGCTGACCCGGGTTAAGGTTTTACAATCATCAACCCCTTTGCATTGGCCAAAATTATTATAGCATCATTGATTTATAGTTACGCATGTAGCAGTGCTGCCGACTAGGCAACACCTCTTTTCTTCTAGAACTACGACTCTAAGCAATTTCTATCGACTAATTTTTCAATCAGGAAAGGAAGACTTGAAAGAGACCATGAGAGAGAGAGTACGTGTGTGTGTGTGTATGTGTATGGGGAGAGCGATAGCCTTGCTGGTAAAGATGGAGGAATAGAATAAAAAACATACGAAAGAAACCGTAATAAGACCAAAAGCCCCAAGCTGACAAGGGAAAAAGAAGAATTATTTACTTGGCAGGCAGTCGTGGAGCATTGAATAATAGAAGACCCTTTCCAGAACCCAACAAACCCCACTCCAGCGCTTAGGCCATGGAAAATGTCCAGGTGCAAAGGATTTTGCAACGTTTAAACACTCAACTTCAACTGGAACACTTTTTCATCATCATTTCATCATCATCATCATCATCATCATCATCATCATCTTCTTCTTCTACTTCGCCTCTCCACATACGGGCTAATATCATCGCTATTGCAGTTAAGCAGGAGCTGTGTGGCGAGTTCGGAGGCTTCGTCTTTCGCAATGAGGACAAGCTGCAGGCAGAATCGGATCCTTGAATTATGTTAGTCAACTTTTAGGCGAAGATGCGACAACAAAAGCAGAAAAACTAGTTCTCTCTCTCTTTCTTAATCGTTGTTTTTTTTTAATTTGAGTACAGGGACTACAAGCGATTTGGTAGGGACCATATCTATTTAAGCTAGTTCACAGTTCTAGTATTTATCAATCAATCACCCATATGTTTAATATGTAAAATTTGCTAGGCGTGTTATTTACATTCAAAGTTTCTTTTCTCCAGCTTTCTTATATATTGTAGAGCCGTTCTATATATGTTACTTATTATTTTTTAATAAGTTGTTCGAGGAGCATTAACTTTGGAATTGTGTTTGAGTCGTATAGAAACCTAGATTCTTGAATTGCTGTCCTAACGTTTATTGGGTTACCTACAATAACATAACCACTCTTAGTATCAATATATGATGTTACCATTAATGTAATAAAGCCAACGATAATATTACAAAAATTATTTTCTTGTGTTAGTGTTGGAAGCCTATTTTGTGCTTCAATTAAGTGTTCTCTGCTTAGGTAATATTATAGTACCCTACAGTATCTACGACTTGTAGTTTGTATCTTATTGATTTCATCTATAAGAAAATATAAAATTAAATTATAATTATAATTGGATCAATTAAAATAAATAACAAAAATAAAAATTTGATTATCATTAATAATAATTATCATATACCATATACATATACTACTTCTCTATGCTATAATATATTTATAATGCTATTATAATATTTTAATTAAAATTTTGTCATCAACATGTTATTAAACATTATTTATGAAACAATTTAAACCATTGGTGACTTATTGGTTGCAGTTGATGGTTATTTAAATTGTGGTGGTATTTTGGGAATTGATATTTAGTAATTAGTTTGTTAGGTAGTTTTGTCACTCTTATTTGTCTATCTTATATGATTCTTGTAGGGTTTTATTCGATGGTACCTACATACCGCCCAGCGTTGTCCTCGACGGTATTCGTGTGTCACATTTAACGTCAGCAGTTGGGTTTAATCGGGTGGAATTTCGACGTTCGCCATGTCATGGTATGAAACTGCGGTCTAAAGATGGATTTGACAACATTTCTCGCGTTCAAGAGGGTGGCATATATCGAGCATGTTTTCGGGGTGTCCCTAAGCGTGGGCAAGTCCCTACTAGGCGAATTTTCGAACTCCACCTGGCTCTCGGGGCCTGCAACACCCCAAATTTTACACGTTCTGACGTCACGTAGAACCAATCAAAAACCTGGAAGGATACTTATGTCGAACGTCTGAAAGGGTCGGGATCCGTTGTAATGCAAATGAGGGATGCTCGAAGCCCAGGTGTCAGGCCCGGAGCAGCCCCGGCCCTGCACTTACAATTCATCCAAAAACAAGATTGGGGTGCCACAACGAATTCCATAACTGACTATGTTACGACGGTAGGGTCGCTTGCCTTACCGGAGTACCCATCCGCCACCATTCATTTCTTGTTCTTCTGCTTCTTCGGGATCCCTTCCCAAGCGAATCCTCTCGATACCGGTGGGTATCCAGAGACATTCATTTCCAACTCGTTCGTACCTACCCGTACCTTCTAGTCAGCTTCTTTATTTAGGTTTTTTCAATCGAGAAAAATGTATTTGGAGCAAACCCCAGAGAGTAGGGTTGAGGAGGGTTGAAGAGTCTCACCTGTGAAACTGCGCGGTCGAGCCTTGCATAGGGCTCATAGGGGGGTCCTCTACCCGAGTCTATTGTGAACTATTTTTGAATGAAACGGAGCGAATAAGGGGTGTATAAATGAACGTTTTTAGGTGTGACCGTATCCAGGTAAGAGATGCTCAGTGGCGAATTCATCTTGCGAAATTTCCGCCTCACATTTATTTTAAATTTCTAACTTTCCTAATGGATACTTGTGAACTATTAACTTTTTTTCACTAGATAGGAGTTATCATGCATTTTTCTATCGGTTCGGGAGTTACCCTTACATCGAATAATGCCTACCTGTCCTTTGGACCTCTCCTATACTCATTGTATGCACTGTAACTGTCTTGGACGTGGTTTTTTTTTGAAATGTCCCACCCAGCAGGAAAACAACAAAAAGAGTAGTAATTACATTTGTGGTAACCGCAGTAAAAAAATTCAATTTAGGGTTGAAGTCTAGTTCAGAACTTTCATTTTTTCTTCAGGACATCGGGTAATAAGATTCGAAAAATATGAAATTACAGTAATTAGCGTGCACCCTGCAGTTGAGTCATCTTGAATTTCGTTGAATCCCCGCTGCACAAATTATTTTAAAAAAAAGGAGGTTCCAGATATGTCAGCTGTCAGTTTGTCAGTCGTCCCACCGTGGCAGTTTCCCTGTAACTCGACCGGACCACCAATTCCTTCCTCTTCAAGAGCCTCCCCTGTCGTTTCTCAGCTCCCGTGTTGGCCCTCATTCCTCGTCGGGCCTGTTTCCGCCATTGTTCACGACTACCCGTCGAGAAACCCGGCAGGTAAACATTGCCGAATTTCGTTGATTTTTCCCATGTAACAGAGTCGGATTATACAATAATAACCGGGAGGTAGAGTCGGCCGCCATGTATTGTCCATTTTAAGTATGTATTGTATATGAAGACTATATATATGAAGGTATATAAACGCAGAACTGAATACACACGGATTTATATGTATGTAATGCACGAGCTATTATTACATTACGCACTTTGTATAATTACATATACACTATTTCCTTTTTACTCACAATTTTTTTTTACACTTAGGAGTGGTACGGTACATTCTGTTTTGCATCTTCATATTCTGTATGTTCCTCTTTTTAATGTATTTTATTCGTACGTGAAAATGTTGTACGTTTGTTTTTGTGTTATTTACCGTCTCACACATCCTCGTGGTTGATATTACCAATGAATGTTTGAAGTTATTCACAAGCCACGAGGTTCGTTAGTAACTGGGGAGACTCGAGTAAAAAGGTATCCAAGGTAGAAAGTCTTTCTCGACTCAATTTCCGTCAGAAATAATTAATGGAAGGAATCAAAAGGCTTTCGGGCAAGGCAGAAACAAAGATGTTTCTTGATTCTCCACGGCGTTTTTCACATTAAAAGAAGGGAGTCTTTTTAAGGGAAGTTCTGAGCCTGAGGGGTGTAGGAGGAATTCACCTTTCGTCTCGGACCGGTGGCACGCCTCAGGTAGACGTGGTCGAATGAAACCGGCTGGAAAATCAGGCAAACCCGATGAATTTGTCGAAAGGCTGTTGAATGTGTTTTTGGGCGGCAGCGGGAGTAAGGGTCAGAGCCCAACGGGCAGCAAAAGGAGTGACAAATGCTCCATGTCAGACATCATTTGCTTTAATTAGAGGACTGGAGAGTTCTACTTACACAGAGCAAAAAATGATTAGACCGGTGTCCATTCAATAAAACAGACATTTCGTCAACTTTCCTTTCATCCGAGAAAATTTTCTTTTGAATGAGAAAGGATGAACACACTCTGACCAGAACTTATACGCGGCGCATTTGGCGATGGTGGAGCCTCATGCGTTTAATAAATGTGGTTATTAATCTAACAGCGACTATAAAGAGATACAGTCACAGGTTTCAATATTATTACTTAATGTTGCAGAGTTGTGCATCAAATCATATGTATTTTATAATTTATTTCTTGAAATTTTGTAATCTGTCACATGGCGTTTTGGTACTAAATGTAAAATTCATATATAGTAAGGGCTAAGCACTTTTTATGACTGTTTACCATGTCTAGACCAAGTGAAACTATGTACGCTTCCACTGAATTACAAACATCAGTACAATCACATATATGTACATTAAAAAATAATAATTAATATTGGCTCTACCATGCAAACATAGTTGAGTTATTTTAGTTAGGGAATGTTTAGGAACCGTTTGTATTTTGCAGCAGACTTTTTCGTCTTTTCTTTTACAGATATCTGTCCCTCCTGCTCCTGTCTATGATTTTCTAGTTTTCCCTTCTACTCTTTGTTTTTCCTCCTGGCGTATTGCTCTTTTTGCTTTTCTCTCTCTTGCCTACTGTCCA
The DNA here is from genome assembly GCA_037055365.1 of Polyplax serrata. NCBI lineage: Eukaryota > Metazoa > Arthropoda > Insecta > Psocodea > Polyplacidae > Polyplax > Polyplax serrata. Next base: position 6,913,668 of record JAWJWE010000038.1, on the reverse strand, counting down.
GTCAGGTCTTTTCTTTGGAATTGTTCGGAGGAAGCATTAGGAGCGAATGGAAATTAGGGAGCGTAGAGAGCTGTTACATTTTCTTTTCTTCTACTCTCGTGATGATCGAAGTAGGAAGAAAATGAAAGGGCTGAGGACGGTCGTGGCAGCAGTGAAGACTGCCAAGAGGTTGCGAGGAGAGCATTGGTGGCGGCGGCAGCTGGGAGGGTGGGGCTGCGTAATTTTATCAATTAGGAAGAAGAAAATTAGTGAAATTTTCCTCCGTTTCTTCTTCCACGAAAATTCATTTCCTTTCTTAACTTTTCAAAGTAATTAGAATCAGATTTTTTTTGTTTTATGAAAAGTTGGTGTTGTAATTATCTAAAATCAAGGAGTTCAAGATTATTAATTTGCCTCGATTTATAAGAATTTTCATTTTTTACTCCCAGCCTTTCCTTCCTTCCTTTCTTTCTTTCTTTCTTCCTTTCTTTTCATTCTTTTCTTATTACCCTTCACCTTCTTTTTGTGTGCATATTTTCTGCTCCCTGGAATGAACTTTTAATGATTAAAACTGATGTTAATGTCTGCCTCTCCGCCTTCCTGTGGTTCTTCTTCTGCTCTCGACTCTTTTCAACGAGAGAGATCGAGCCCATCGATTGCACACAACACAATTTCGGTATTTGTAGTGCATAACTCCTCGTTTGCCTACGTAGTGTAAAAGCTTGTACTTCATTCGGCCTGGTCCTGTATTGTAGACCTTCTACTGCTTAGGTTTCCCGTGGTCGAGGATAGCCTTTCATAATTCCTGGGGATTCCTAACTTGAATTATTAGTTCCAGAATTTGTCCAAATGTATTTCTCTACTTTGTTGTTTTACATTATTGTTCTAATACGTTATAAATGTATTACTATCATAACGTATTAATGCAGTGTAGAACCACCATAGAGTGCAGGGTTGGGCAACAACTTTTATATGGCCACTTTTATCTGGACTGGCTATCTTTTCTTCACAACTCTCATAATAAAGATCTTACATTCAGATAACTGTTGCTTACCATAATTCTTATGTAAGGTCCGGAAGCGAGGTTAAAAATCTAACTTTTGAACATATATAGAAGAATTTTCAGAAGGATATAGAAATTTCAGAAGGGCATAAGGGTTGCTCCTAGCAGAGTCAAATTCTTGCGTTTCTCTACGTGTCAGGTCAACAAAGAATTAGAGAAAACAAACAAATCGATCTGGACACGAGAAGGTCTCTGATCGGATCGGACTAAAGGCTTCCGATGAAAACAAAAACGAAATTTTTGTCTTCGTCATCTGAGGCCAGGGGGTAGGGGGTTGTCATGGGGCTCCCAGCATGGATCTCTCCATGTTGACAAAAAAACGATTTTCGCTCTTCGAAAACAGATAATGATTATTTCATCTTCTTTGTACTCTCGGAGATGAATCTTGTAGATAACAGTTATCAATGCCGAGTGTTCTTGTTGGGGATGAAACACAAGGGCTGTTTTTATCCGGTTCAATTGTAATTTTCAGTTTGTTCCATCCGACAGTCTCGTTTCCACCTTTTATCTACCGGTTTTTCCTCTCACTCTCTCCCCTGCTGCCTGAGTCTTCGCCGAGATGTAGGCGTTTCTAAAACCACGACATAACTCGAGCGGTGAAACCCGAAACTTTTCCCTCGGTTTGACACGGCAGACACAACCTTCTTGTAAACTGGTAGTTGCAGGTTCCGGTTATTGCCGTACATAACCGGTCGTGTCGGGGGACGAGGTTGCTACATCCCTAAACCCTGCTGTCGCTGTCCACTAAGCAGGCGAATTCACATTGCTGTACATAAAATGAGATGGAAAATCAGTCCTCGAATCCGACTTAATTTTCGGGAAATATGTATTTCCACGACCGAGTTATTGCGGCGGTTGGCAACTTGTCAGAGAGGTTGCCCACAAAGAAATCATGGGCCGGCATTAAAGTGAAGTGACATCCGGTGCGTCATGGTCGTAAAATTGATGACGACAGAATATTATTTTTAAATGAAATGGACGAAAAAAAGGGAATGAGGTGTCTGTGTGTGTGTGTGTTTGTTAACATGTACACATGCGGTTGATGGCAGCCACGGGTAGGAAAAGAAGTTCTTAGAAGGAAAACCCACAGGTCGGGGAACCCAGGAAACCGCTCTCATCTTTATCGCAGTGGGATGTCGTTTCCGGTGGCAGCCCTTTTCATTCCTTCTGGACAATATGAGGTCGATTCTGGAAAGGAAAACCCGTTTATGGAAGCCCCAGTCGTACTTCCCTGAAGTAGTAAAGGGGATCTGAGGTCATACCTCGAACCTTAAAAGGTTTGTCGGTGCCGTATGGTTCCCGTGGTAGTTCGTCTAGTAATAATTTAGGGTTTGTGGACAGCTGTGCCGACACGGTTGACAAGACATGCTCCACCACGAGGTGGAGTCTGCGGATAGTCACCCGACATATTCAGGTACCCCGTGTCTCAATCTCGGTCATTATCGGACGAGATCTACCCTTGTCTTTCTCTCCTGTCAGGGGTGTTCATTTCAATTCCTCTCTTTTTTTGTGATTGCCGCGAATTTATCACTCCCAGATCGGTCCAAATAGACTTGGTGGCGGTGGTTGTCGCAGTCCTCATCGTCGTCGGATTGGGTTCCTTCCAGGTGTGCTGCTGCAGTGGGAAGGTTGAAAATAAAAATGGTCGTTTGTTTTCGTTGACAGATTTTCGTTTTGATTTTTTTTCGTTTTTTTTTACTTCTCTATTTAGTCACGATGTGGTCTGATAGGTAGACGTCTGAATGATGTGAAATAGACAAAGGAGAAGGAAACTTCCTACCGAATGTAAAGTCACGACGACTTACGTGCCTCACAATGCTAACTTTCAAGTGTTTTCACCCATTTAACGACAGGCTTAAGCCGAGTCAGTCGTTTTAAATCATCCTCCTTTTTCTAGCCTTGTAATTAATTTAGACTGAAAAATCTAGTAGTAAGCATGTAGCTTGGGTCATTTCAAGATACTTTATTTCTTATACGAGAATGTCATAAGAGATGGGGAGAAATCTGTTGTAGAGATTAATATTATATGTGGCGTAAATAGATATTATAAGTGGAGCATCTGATAGTTACCTTTCTACTTCTAGTTGTAATTTTTTTTGGCGTACGAGTTCTAGTAGTTTGTGTAGAATGTCTAATAATTCTTACTTTAGGCATCTCAAGTCGTCTCAAGATTATAAGAATTTTTTTATGTTGAGGTTTTCATTTTACTAGTTTACATGAAAGAACTTCAAGTGTTTTTCAGGTAGTCTACATTGGATTGTTCTTATTTTAGTTGATAGGGATTTTTTTGTGGTTTCGTGAGTTTTTTTTGATGTCCACCATAAGTGTTCGATTTGATTGACAAAGATCAATTAACAAGGACACACATACACACTCACAAGAACCAATTCTTTTAGACATGGTATGTGATATTATGTATTACAACCTATTACGACTGACAATCTCGGTGAATGACAATGACAATGACGGCAGGAGGAGCCATAACAATGACAATTTGTCACCGAACGGGCAATATTCGAAACGGATTACGGCCATATTGTTGGAATTCTTATTCGACAATAAAAAGGCAACAAGGAGGACGATGAAGAAGAAGAAGATGAGATATGCCCTGGGGTGCCATATCACGGAAGCTAATTTCATCCCACTTAAACCCCTTAATGGTGGCATTTCCTGGCGAAGATGTTCTTGGCTGTTCCTCGAAGGAAGTTCCTTCCCCAGTAAGCGGTGTCGACAGTGTGGTAAATACGTGCCACGGCAATAAAATCACTGCCCGGAAACTTGAAAATATTTCAGCTTTATCTCATGGAACGCATCTATGAGAATCCCATTTATTTTTTTCTGCGTCTCCCTGTTTTATTGCGCCCCGAAAGACAAATAGTTAAAGTTATACCATTAGTAAGAATGGGGATGGTTTAGTGTGGGCTGCGAATTAAACGAATGAACAGTTAGTAACGTGATACAAGTATTGCTTGGCTGAGTAGTACAGTGTATTGCAAGTACATGGGCATTAACAGAAAGGCAGTGCGTGAATGTAACATTGTACATTTATGTAGTATCTAAATCATGAGGTTGACTTACGTATTTTTCCTCTCATGTACCTGTTCGGTGAAGCCTAAACCAAATGCTGGTTAACTATTTTGTATTGCGCCACTCTTGCATCAACCATTGTAGCTGTTACTACTGGTGCTGTTGTAGTACTTCTTGGAATGATTTCTTCTTTTATGACATCCGTTATGACACTACTTCTCCTACTATTCGTATTACTGTTACTCTTGGGGGAATCACGAGTTTACTTTCAGATTCATTTAGATTTGCTTAATTTTTATAAGGATTCTTTGCATTAAGAGTAGTCTCCTTGAAGAATCTCCCCGAGGATGGAAAGCAACAAACTTTATTCCACCAAGAGCCGACGAAAATTTCCTCCTCCGCTATGGTTCTGGTGTACTAGAAAAAGAAAAGGAGTCCCGTGTAGAAGAAACGGGAACGCTACACGCAGGAGCTAATTGAAAAAAATTAATCCCCGGGAATGTCCGTATAAATCATTCCCAACTCGCTACATAATCACGCCATTTTTCCTCGTCGCGGGAACCACCTTAAAAAGTCGGTCTAAGAATAGAAAATAGAAGTTTTTTCCTTTCGTTTTCTTCTGCTTCTTCGCCTGCCTCCACTTCTTCTTCTTCTTCGCCTTAAACCGAAGATGATCTCATCAGCCACTCTCGAGAGTCTCATCATCTTCTCGTGAGTCGTTGTCATTTTTCAAGGCACCGACTCATACAACATGGGAACATCAACCCCTTTTTATGTACAACTTATGTAGTTAGGATTGAAGTTCTGATTCGTAATCAATTATACGCACTACTTCCTTAGTTCCCAGCTAATTGTTCACTTGTTGATAGTTCGTAGATAACACCGATGGTGCGAGACGTCTTTAGGTGTAGGATGAACTAGTAAATGACGCACAAGAGCAAGTGTACCCCTAGTGTTCATGAAGACATCAAACAAACCAAACTAAAATAGTTGCCTTTATTCTACACGAGGCTGTCAGGCAGACCACAGCCATTAAACATGGTGCTCACCTCTAACTCCGGGCAATGTAGGGGAAACTGCATTGAAAAAATTGTTGAACAAGAGATGGGAACCTAGGGACAGCTTGTCGCAATATATCTAGGCCCTAGTTCGAAGAAACTAGCCAGAGCTTGTCATGAGACGACACAGCGACCCTACCCGTCAGTTCCAACGGCATTTCGAAAAATTTCCACTAGAAAACCCCAAGCAGACAACTTGAATTGTACTCTTCGTCTATGATTTCGTCGAAATCAGGGGTTGTAACTAGTTTTTCCCCATTTAATTTGAGAAACATCGTTTTAAATACTTCTTCTTTCTCTACACACTAAAACGTATATAGTTTTTTTCACCTTGCCAAACTCGACTTCAGGGGTGGATGGCGTTCATTGTATCACCCTAAAACCCAAAGGGGTGCATTGCAATTTACAAAATCATCTTTCAAATTCAAACGGTGATGGTATTAAGGGTAGTCACGAGGGGCACCCTCTTTCCTGAATCTGTTTGTTCGGTTATAGAATAATGGACGGAGGCAAAAAAATAGAAAATAGTAAAATGAAACGGTGTACGTAGAAGAAAGACGAGAGAAATCACATTGTATTAAAAAGCCCGGGTGCACACAATAAGGTCCCGGGATAAGGTGTTACTGTGTGTCTGTGTATGTGTGCTCCTGCTTGTGTATGTATATGCCTCTGCCCACCAATTCTCAATTCGATTTTCTTCTTGTATTCTATTAGTGCAATGGAACAAGTGCACGATTATTATCGCTTCCCAATTATTCTCTTGTTGTTGTGTTATTCTTTCTTTTCGTTCAATTGTTCAGGAATTGTGTACAACCTGTTCCTCTGTGTCTGTCTATCTGTCTCTCTCTATATATATATATAAATGTATACATTTCTGTAGGAGAATGCGATCTTTGTACAAGTTTGTGTTTGATCATTTTCAACTCATGGGAGTGTCGTTTACGACAGAAATTGAAGTGCATATGTCCTGTACAACACTAATTATTGTGGAATATTTATAAGGGAACCTACATATATAATAACACTACGTTTTACTATACAATTACATTACGAATAATAATTTTTACAAAACTGATATTACAGTTCAAATAACTGCAACACTTAGAGTTTTAATTAATGGGAATAATCAAAAAGAAAATTGTAACTAAAAAATAATATGTAAAAGTAATCGTTGAAACATTTTTTTATTTACAATTATGTTAGGTACGGAGTATCGATGGTGGGCAAAACTACAGATTACAACAAAACGCAGTAGTACCGTTCACCCATTAACCATTAAACTTATGTAGTAGTCCAAGATAGACAAATAAAAAAGTTTTACGTTAAGTGGTAACCTAATGGGTACCGTCCATCCATAAGTTATAAGTTCGTTTCATTCTATTACCTCTACCTCACTACAACTACGTTCATGTTGTTCGTGACGTGAATAATTACAAAACAAATTATTACTATAATAGTAAAACTGAAAACATTAGATATCACGAAATAATTTTTGAGAAATGTTCTGATGTAATTAGGATACGTTCCATTGTAGTCGAATTACAATACAAAATTAATATACACAACGGGTACTTTATTTTCAATTAATGCTAAATATTTTACTGTCAAATTGAGGGAACTCTTCAAATTGCCAAACCGAATGAAAAGCACTACTCATACAAATTATTAGGCAACACTTTATTAATATCTGAAAAATAATTATGTGCATTTATTTCTCAATTATTAATTTCTTAATTTTAATAATTAAAATTCGAGAATAAGTCCAAATGTAAAGCTCACAGGAATTCTGCTCGGACGATACCAGCACATGTACGAAGATTCTTTTCAAAACAAAGGAGACTACAAAATACAAAATTTTTTTCCTATTTATGTTTTCGTGTTTGCACTTACTTCTAAAGAACAAACAGGCAGTATCGGAAGGTAGAGATCTAAACAGTGGATCTTTAATTAAGATACGACAAGATTACAACTACAACTATGTAGGATAACCAGGGGTAGAGCAGAGTGCCGCAGAACTGAAATTTCCAGAAAGAAACAGCCTCTTGCCTGTTGTATAGTTTTTTGATAGTTGGTGTGAACACGTTCAGGTCTTTGGGTCCTGTACTTCGTTCCTTTCTATGATTCATTCACCTTCAGGTCACCTACCAGGCGACTCGACTCAGCCCACGTGCTCTCATTAAATTAAGTCATACCGGGCAGGAGGAGATTAAAGGCGTGCTAATAAATTTTTTTCTTCTCGTTCACATCGACCCGAGATTATTTTTAATTTTCCTATTAAACTCAGACTTTTGTTCTGGTTATTATGTACCGGTTACTCTTAGAAATTTGTTCCTGAACGTTGCTTTGTGCATATTTATATATATGTAGTCGAACTTTGTCGTCGCTGGTTGTCAGAACAATGGCTCCGCGTTAATGTATGAAAATTGTTCGCGTTCCACCATAAAATTATTCGGTATTATTTATTTAGTGAGCAGGTGACCGAAGCCATGGAACTCCTTCACAATGGAAAATTGATAATAAACCCGACTGTGGTGAATATCCGGTCTGTTACACCCCTGCGTGCAATAATAGTTTTCCGTACGAGAGAGGTTCGCCTGGAAGAAACTCTCGAAACATGCGAAATCAAATAATTCACTACTGTTGCCTACATTATGTGAAGCCTGTTTTCCGGAACAAAATAAGAACTATTAAGTTTTCACTACTTTTCTTACATTGAAAAATATGAGAAACCTCCGTCAATTAAATAATTCACTACAGTGCGCTACATTTACATGAAGTCCGTGTTTTAGGAAAGAAATAACAATTGTATTTTTACTACCTTCCTTGTGGGCTAACAACAGCTAAAAACGAGAAGTATTTCAACTTGAATAAATAAGATTGTTTATTATTAATTGCTAAAATCCACTAATTCTGTGTTTAAGGAGCGTAAGAGGAGATCTATTTTTTGTTTTCACTATTTTGCTTATATGGCTTCCATATTTACTTGTAAAACACGGGAAGAAGCTCTCGAATTTGAGTGAATAAGCTACTATACTACTGTTCACTACACAACATTAGCTCTATCAACTACAGACGAACTACAGAACTACAGAGAACTATACAGTTCTATCCAGATAGAACTATTGTAGTTACTAAACTTCGAGAGATCAAAATCAGAGCTGAGGCTTAAGTTCAACTAGAGTTTTCTCGGATTAATGAGACTTATTAATTAATAAATATTGATACGTAATTTATATACTGTTGGTTTTGGCGAATATACAAGTGTTGACCCTATTACAAATCGAAAAACACAGATCACTTCTTCGGGGGGGGGGGGGGGAAAAGAAATGTCAGATCTGTCCGTCAGAGACTTCGGTAGAGTTCAAATGGTTACGGACGAGACGACTGAAGAGAAAAATGAGATTTTCATTTATGAAAGAAAAAGAGCTCGCAGGTTTTTTGAAAGGATCACCTGGGATAATTCGATGTCCCATTTGTGTCTGACACAAAGCTCAAGTCTGAATTGTGAAAAGGAAGGCGAAGAAAAATAACGCGCCGAGTTTGTTTAACATAATCGTGGGATCAAAAGGGAAAAGGGAAGTTATGAAAGAAAATGGAAAGGTAATAATGGAATGTTTACAATAAAATCCAAGTCGTGCCTTTAAGGTTCATGAAAGTTTGTTTTGACAGGACTTTTCTTGTCTACTCGAAGGCTCGAACCATCATTATTGTTTCTTTTTATTCCTATTTTTTTTTGTTGCGCGACTGGGCTTCAACATGATCATCTCCCCAAAAAGATGTCAAAGATCTCTCGTGAATTGTACTACGATTTTGGATGATCTTATTACACTGCTTTCGAGTAGCACCTGATGACAGTGACAGTTGGCTACCCATAGTTGAGGTTCAATTCAGCACATGATATGGTTCAGGTACTTACAATCGGTACCTGAAAGTACTAACTGGTTATTTACTGGTTAATTTCTGTCGATTAGAAGTGTTATGTGACTGCGAGTACCCGGTGCCCCGTGTCCGACATGTTTACAAGGCACGTACCGGTCGGATAACTCCGAGTTTGAAGTGTAAATAAAAGAAAAATTAAAAATAAATGGAGGGGAACGGCACGTCTGACGTATCGATAGATTTGCATCGAATTATCGAATGTCAATAGTCATTAATATTCGACTAGTGTTGGCACAAAACGAACGTCCCATTTAATAATCCATAAAGGTGGATTTATCGGACGAACGCCTTTCTTTCTCTCCGGGGAACTCGTAGTGGGGGAATCCCCTAACTAGAAAATCAACATCAAATTAATTTGCCGCAAAAGGCGAAAGTGAAAGTGTAAGGGTACGAGTAAACAGAAGGGATGGAGAAAGTACTGGGGAAGGAGTACGAGGTACTCGTGCTTTTCTGCATTCTCGGTTTCAACCATCAACTTCTCTTTTCTAGTTCAGTATTAGCTCTTCAGAAATTTTTCTTGTCCATGTGGAAGTATGTAAGTTGGTTGGGTAGACAAGACGGCGAGAATACAATCGGACGTACAAGTGGAAGGAAACATATATAGTCAATGAATAGGAGGGAAGTTATCCTGCGTTCAAAAATTATTTTCAAATGTAAGAGCGCTGGTTACGCTGATCGTATGATCTCAGGTTGGTAGGATGCCACTCCAACCCGATGATTATGCTAAAAAGCAAGGAGAACGGGGAATTGACTTGACAGGAACGAGACGAAGGTATTCTCAGGTGTGAGAAGAGAACCTTCCGATTCGCGTAGACAGTCCGGCGTGCCAGATGTCACACTACCTTATCATTTTATCTAAGCTGTCATCGTCATTACAGAACAGTCTCGGATGTCATCGTCATCAGCGGGAAAAGGTTGCTAACATCCAAGTCAGAGTTGTTAGTTGATGGCTGGTGCCTCCCCTTATGCCACAAGAAGGCATTAGCATTTGATGTCGCATCCATAGAAAATGTTAATAGGTACAATAGTAATCTGAGTACGTTAGGTTACATTGTAGGTAACCTATCAGGGGAGAATCGTAAAAGGGCAAAAGCATTGTAGATTATGCCAGAGGGACTTGTACGTAAGCTTGAGGCCATGTTTGCTGCCAACTTTTGTAGTTAGCAACATTCAATAGTATAACATAAGAACTATATATAGGAAACCTTTACCGCATGTTCTGTACATTTCCTTTCATTCTTCTATCATCCGTAGTAACTTTTCTGTTTTACAAAGTTCAGAAACCATTTGCAGATATGCAAAACAGACGACCTGCTTTGGTTCAGTGCCATTCATCATCAGGAGCAGAGTACCCCAACACTTTGTTCTCGTGCCGCTCAGTGAGAGAAATCCCATTCTGATTTTTATAACTCTCCTAATTGATATTACCGATTCCACGGTGGAGTCATTCACTGATTGATTTATTGGCCGTTAGTCGCACACTTCATTTTCTAAATCCTCAACTTGAAAACAGGTACCGGGGTTTGAGGGGAACCCCCGAGTCATTTTCGGACGCACCCCGGCCCTCGCGTTCGAGGGTTGCTACGAGAAAACCGTCACGATTTTCAATCTTAATGAGATTGGTCCACCTTTTCTTACCTTCTTTTCCTTTATTTTTATGGCGCTTCATTGTGATTTCTCGGTCACGTTTCCTACGTTAGAATGGGGCGAACACATACGAGAAACTGACAAAGGACCCAATAGAAAGAGAGAAAAAAAAATTATTTAGTTTCTAACTTTGTAACAAGCGTATTGCCTGAAAAAGGGAACTACTTGCCTAATACATTTCTCCTCTACCGCAGACATCGAAGTCAAAATTTGTAATAAACAAAATGACGAATATCAACGCACGGTGTTCAAAACATAGCAATATGAAAGTATTAACTCTATCTCTAGGTCTAGTATTAATTCTGTATTGTAGCCTACAAACAACTACAAGTATTTCTAAAATTTGTTTTTGAGTGCGAGCATTTAAAATTTTAGTCCTTCATTTTCCGATCATGCCATAAAGAATTTTACTGCAATTGGAAGTCACTTTACCTTGTGAAAGACTATTTGATGTGTCAAATTGCGATACAAAAATAGAGTTGTGCAATAAAATAAATAACCATGGTTTAAATATTAATTATAAAATAATAAAATGTGAAATATACTACATAATAATAATAAAATAAGTAATCTAATGAAAATAGAATAATGTTAGGAAAACGTTTATTATCAAAAGTAATATAGAGTGCAACAAAATAATAATAATAATAATATTTATAATAATAATTATAATATATCTTTCTAGAATAGCTTAGTTTAACTGTAGTGTGACAACAAAAAATATGTGTCTCTGTGTTTCTTTATTATGATTTATTAAGACACGAAATGCCACATTACCCTATTAACTTATTAATTTATGTAACAGCGGCGCATTGGTTATTATGCATTATTATGGTCATATGTAAAAGTGTGTACAGTAGTTATGTGCCAGTCAGTTTTTAGTTTTATAAAGTGTAAACCTTTTTCCGCGTGTAAACTCAAGACATTTCCGTACGAACATACAATGGGAACCCCCCATCAACGGAATTTAATTTCTGTCGTCCCCTCGTTCGTCCCCCGCTCCGCGATGAAATTTTATACTGAACCATTCAAAAAGACATTATTGAGAAGAAAACAGGAGAGGATTTCGTTCTTTGCTTCGAAAACGAAAGTCAATTCCCAATTCCCCGAGGCAACAGCAACAGAAGCGGCAGGAGCAGCAGCAGCAGCAGCACGCTCTCAGGGTGAATGTTAAATGAAGTGCCAAAATGGGGATTTTAGTAATTTTCAACGTACGTACGGAACTCATTATGGGGACTTTGGCACCAACCAGGAAATGCACCCCACAATTTTTTGGGGGTTGGTGATGACGAGGGCGCACTAGATTTCGGCGAGTTGCCTCAAGGCCATCGACCTCCTCAGAGGTTTCTCTCTGGGTAGTTCTCTAACAGCTTGTAATTTGTGTTAACTAATCCAACGGTTTTACTATATTCTAAAATATCAATATTATAGTATAAGGAGTTCCGAATTTAATCGAGTTCTCTGATGTAACTTTAATAGTCTACATTTTGAACTCCACTACGGTGCTCTACTCTTTGTTAAGAAATATAAGGGATGCACAGCAGGGTTGACGATGGTCTCAGGGTGAATTTTGCGAATGCCAAGTGTGCCAGTACCACTCGAGCGAGACACAAAAGTTCCCGTTCGGCGGAGTTTGTCATTTGTCAGAGTCGTCGCGGGCAAAAGGGTTGAATTTATTGCAGACGCACACACGGACGCACGCACACCCGCCCCCCGAAAATGTCGACTCGAATATTGTGCCCTCGTGATGTGGTCATGTAGCTACGGAGCATTAATTACCCGTCACGTCTAGCACAGGACGTTGTCAACACGCATAGACCGTGGCAGAAAATTAGAAATTAATTGACATCCATGTTTTCAATTACCATATAAAACTATATTCATTTCCCGTTCCATTAATCATCTCACCTGGTGACTTTCCTTTCCTTTTCTCTCTCTCTCTATCTCTGCGTCTATCAGACCCCAAACTCTCCTCCTTTTTCCTCTTTCAACCCGTTTATTTTCCTATATATATATCTCTTTCCTTCACTAATTACAATTTCCTGAATTGCTTTTTCATTAACCAAAGCCAGAGAAATTCTGGTTTGCCACCGCGAAAGCTCAAGCTTTTGTACGGGACTCTGCCGGAAAGTTCACTTCTGCTCTTTTCACTTCCTTTAAAAAAACTTGTTCACCAACGGGCTGCCGTATCGAATTTTCTAATTACTGTAATAATGTATAAAAAATTTATATTATTTCAATATAAACTCGAGTCGCGGTGGAACTTCTTAGAGAATAAATAGTATTGTTGGAGTTTGGTAAACTGCAACCCAATATAGTTTCTGTGAGTGTTTTTGTGAGTAATACCCGATCGGAACCCACAGCAAGTGATTGAATATATAGAATTTGTCTAATTATTCTCATGGCAGTTGCACTTAATTGATATTAAGAAATATTACAAATGCATACGCTTTAGAAAAATTGGTATGGGCTATGTGTGGATTCTTTGGTTCGTCGAAAAGCAGTTAATAGTTTTGTTGATTTTAATATATATATGTGCTGTGAAATTGTGTTTTTCCTTGGTGAGTGCTATCTTCTCAGACCCTCTCTCTCTCTCTCTGTCTTGTAACTCTTCTAAATGACTTGTGTAGAAAAGGTCTCATTAATCTCGGGTTTTGGTTTGCTGGAATTTCAGCACAAAGATGTTGAGGCCGGGTCTGGGGAAAAGTCCGAACGGATCGAGAATGGTGAAAGAGGTTAATGACGAACCCAATTCTCAAATAGAAAGATCTTTGGTAGATTTTGCTGAAAATAAGAATAATAGTACGGATGCACAGGCAGTGAGAGAGAGAGAGAGAGAGGAACTTTTCATTTCCCTTTGATTGAATCTCTGCTCCTGTTGCTGTTGCTCCTGCTGCAGTGCGGTTTTGAAGGAAATTATGACTGTCGTTAAATTCTAAAACGAAGAAGCGTTTCTTATGACATGAGGTAAAACGTGGGAGAATGCTATAAGGGATGGGATGCCTGAAGGAATTATTTTATAGAAAATCGCACTTAAAACGTCACTTTTGTAATTGTTATGTTCGTAACATAACACTGATAACGGTGATAAAGAGACGTACGGATTAGTTTGGTGATTGTTATGGGTGCGGTTGACCGACCGTCGACCGACTAACAAAACATTTTATGTACTCAAGTAATTATTTTATGTAATTATGTGTAGGTTGGTTTTGTGTGTAAATCAAAGCTCAAGGTAAAGGTGTTTGTCATCCCTTCCCTCTTGCGGTTGCTCCTCTATAAAATCAATGAAGCTCTATGATGTCTCTGAGCTGGGTCGGAAGGGAGGGAAAATCCTTTTGCGGAAGGGTGACGACGACGATGATGAGGATGATTATTTCAATTATCTTGGTGGTACACAGACTCCGACCCTTGCGGATTATGTCGAATCTCCCGCACGTACGTTTTAGACAATTTGATCGGATTGCAGCATATGTCGGAGTCAATGTGTTCCAATAAAATTATATTTGATCTGGGAGTCTCTCGAGAGACGAAATCATTTTATAACAGTTTATAATCCGGTGTGCCCTCCTCCTTTTGTTCTCGTTCTGTCAATTGACCGTTTCGAATCGGCTCCGATTTCTTTTTCGGTAGTTCCATCTTCGACCGCTTAAATTCCGAGTATTTCAGACACTCTATGTGTGATCTGGAAGAAGCTGTTGACGCATGATCTAATCAAAGATCACTTTAATTGTATGGCTCCAACGGTGTAATCTGCTGTCCAATTGTCTTATCATGGACAATGTTGTTATCAGTATTAAAACTGTAATACTGAACATTTTCTGAAGGTTTTATTACTGTTCTAATTTATATTTTTACAAATTATTGTATTTTTATTACTACTTTTTATTTAGGTTATTACTTTTTGATTATTAATTAGTTAACACTTAAATTGTCTGTATTGCCGTAGCAGTTGTATTTTGTTTTATTATTAAATGAATGTTTTAATAATTAATAATTAATTAAATACTAACATTACCATTAAAATGTTTTAATGCCGCCGTTCTTTTGGTGTACTAATTCAACGAGTAATTTTCACTTTGTTGACGCGTTTTATTCTTCGCACATGTCTTTTTCTGTAGGAAAGAGAAGATCGTACGGACAAGGATGAGTATCGTGAATATGTAGTGATGCGGTAACCGGAATTGGAAAAATCGCAATCAAATCTATTAGCGGTGGAAAAAGAGCATCCCCAAAGTGTCGCATTTGCTTTGTCGCGCCGGAGGCGTAATTGGAGTCGACAGATACAGAAAGTTCATATTTTGATGTTCGGTTTGCCATTCGAAGCACACTCGAAGCCCCAGGTCTATAAGACGCCCTCTTAAATTGCCTGTTTATTGGTCTTGTCACGATTACCGACGCAAAGCTCTCATTGGTTCCTCTTTCTATTCATACATAAATTCTTAAAAGGTATGTGCCTTCGGAATACGTAATGGAATTAAATCCGGACGGGAAGGTGACTTTAATAATAACAATTTCAGGAATTCCATCGCGGGCACTGGGAGAGAGAGAGAGAGAGAGAGAGTGGGTAAGTAAGAAGCCGGGGATCTTTAAACCCACTATCACCTCCCATTCCCCCGATGGTAAATCCCAGTACAAAACGAGAGACAAAAATTCCTAGTCGGGATAACCGGGATGAAAAAATGATGGATTGCGTTTTCCAGGATTTTATCACGGCACCCTTTTTCTCCATACAGTTCGTCGGGAGACTGTTTTTCCGTGCCAGCCAAAGCTATTGACACAGACACTCCCATCCCCCTAGAAAACTGCCATAAAACCGTCAAACTTTACTCATTTTCTATGTTAGTTGTGTGTTGACGTAAACGAACATGAAAAAAACGATTCGACGAGCAATTGAACCCGATTTTGGCTAATTCTAGTGGAAAATTAAAGTGTCACCTCGAAGTTGTAGAACATCTAGGATTGGTTAGGTATCCTAGACGATGGTCCGTTTTGGGGTGCGCGATCGATGACTAAGTTTGTTTTTAATTCACGGTTGATAATGAGGAAATTTACAAGAAGTTGAGAGTTAAAGGAACAATAGACCAATTGAACACAATGGAATTGTACAATAAAAAGTGGTCAATTGAGATGTGAGACCTTTTGTCGTCCTGTTAAACGCAATTGGGTAATTAACTAAGTGTTAGTGTCATTTTCTCAATGTCACACATTCAGTAACGTCCGACGGCCACGTCTTAACTATTCTAGACTCCTAGAGATGATTCGTATGTGAACGGTCGTCTATTCACCTTTTGTCTTCTCTCGTGAAGACGTTTTACTTTCCCTAATGGGTCCTCAGCCGGGACTCGGGCTCCCATTCCCTAGGGTTCTTTCTCCCAGAACTAGAACTTTACTATTATGAATTGATAGGTTAGATTTTACGTCATCTAATTAGACGTTAGACGTTTGTACTCGGAGAAAGTTTGTCGGGGCAATTATTCGAAATTTTTAACTCTTTTTTTTCCTTGTACACTTCTTCGGTCTCACATTCAGTCTTTCTTTATTGAAGGAATCGGAGAATTCTGGGGGGTGAGATTGACAAAATTTATTAAAAGTTTTCCTTTTCTTTTTCTACCGGGTTGTTCTTCACTCACCACCACTCCTATCCGTCCTCCTCTTCGCTCGAAATTCACGAACATTGTCATGATAATTTTAATAAGTCAATGATTTTTTTTCTTCGCCTTCTTCTTATATTTTGTTGTATTAAAAAGTTTTTCGAGTCCCCAAGCTCTCCGCACGAGCACCCCTCATTCTCTACCGTAGTTTTGACAATGGAAAAATAAAACGTCAATCAAGTTGGCAACATTGGGAAACAATTTTTCCTTTTAATGCGGATTTTCAACGTGAAAATTTCTTTTCTGTAACTTTAGTACAGAAATATAAAGTTGTGGTGTACTGTACCATATAACTACACGACGTATAACTGCAACTGTTACTGTAAATATTCTAGACTTATGGCCTCGCTTCGGATTGAAAGGTCTATTAGTAGTAGATGTTACCACGTACGTGTTAAATTTCAGGATTTTATGTTTTTGCTTTGAGTGTATTAAACTTTTCAGGTACTCCCATTGGACGTGACCGCAGTGTTCATCCATCAACCGTTATTCACTCGTAACGTAACGCAAAACGTGGCAGTTGTTGTCCTATTGAAACTATTTTTTTTATTCTACTTTAAGGTGCTGTTTATTTTGTAAAGCACTCAGAAAACCGGCGTAAATTTGTAGTTTAATAACGAATTGCAATTCAAGAAAGCTCTTAGGAACATAACTTGATAAATGTACATATTATGTAGTTGACTATAACGTTTCTATGTATTCAACGCTCATCTACTTATATGTAGATATATATATTTATATTTAAGTAAGCGATCAGCAGGACGGAGCATTGGAACAATGAAATTAATCAAATGACAGAGTTTTGACATGTGGCGTAGAGGAGTCCGCGTGCGTTTTTATCAAAGAACTCGGTTCGATTTGAATAATCAGGAGAGAGAAAAAAAGTTAATGGCGGAATTAATAATTTGATCGCTCTTCCAATTTCGTTCGTTTTGCTCCTTTCTTTTCGTTCCCTCATCTGGTGTTCCCGGTGCCCGAAAAGAATCTTGACGGGGACCAAACGAGAGATATGATTGCAAACGTAAGAGCATTGAAAAGAACTTCAAAATTACTTTCTGGATAAGCTGGATTAGAAGCTCGGTGCAGAGGAGAGATTATGATTGAGCTCTTGCTTGTTTCTCTCTTTTTCCCTTGAAGAGAGAGAGAGAGTCAGTGAAAGAGGAAGAAAGGCGTAGTAGAAAAAATTAAATGGAGGATGCGGCAGAAAAGAAGGGAATAGCAGGGATAAGAGGATGTAATGACACTTTTTGATGTTCTTTGTGCACAGACTCGAGTGGTCTGGTCCATCCGGGGAATGAAACCTTTTTGCCCCCATCGCAGTCCCTCTCTCCCTTTCTCTGACTCTCTGCGTGTATGTCTTGAAATTTAGAAATGAAAGCCAGATTCGAGTCTACTAGTTCTACCAGTACCTACAGCTAACTGGTGGTACTAAACACCCGCCGACAAGTGCCAAAGAACGGTATATAAAATCACTTTTGCACTCTGAAGTTAACTTTTCTCCTTTGGGAGTATTGAAATTCTCCCATTGAAATGCTCGGAGGAATCCAATTTGAACGGGAAGTGAACAAAAATTGTAAATTTGACATCATTAAAATGGGACAAAACCTTTGAGAGTGAGCTTTGTGGGGCTTTAAGCACATTCACGGGGTACATCAAAGGTTTCAACGTCCTTTGACGCTCTCCCCGATCTGCCAAACCCAATAAATATTTATTTATAATTTTCAAATTTCAATTTTTTTTTGTTGACAATTTTTTATTTCGGATCATCCGACGAGTTCTGACCTTCATTCAGGTGACTGATATATATCTGGGCGACCTAAGGTTTCCCCATAGAAAGAGTTCTCTTTTAGTTGCCAAACGTTGGGATCCAATGGGAAGGTTTGAGGTTGAGGAGACCTCAGGACACAGCAAAAAAATATAATGAAAGTAATATATATTATTTGATTTTATACAGTCAAACAACTCAATGCCTCAATAATGAGATGCTCATTAAGACCGACTACATTTTACTTACTTAATTTAAATTAATTAATAAGTTTGATTTATGTATTTTTTGTAGGTACGTCGCGGTAATGATGCCTCCGTGACAGTTCCACCAATTAATGGAAAATACATGGAAATGTAAGTTTTCCTATTCTTTTTTCATTTTTGGCAAAGTCTCGTGTCGAAATATTACAAAATTATACGTTGACCCTGCGACAATGAACCCTTGAAGAGTGGTTCGGGAGATAGATTCTAGAAATAGAAAAGGAAATTACGTCTCCTACTAGGTCGTTCTATCCGTGAACAATGAAGTTTCTACTTTTCAATGATTTGAAGTCTTCTTTACTTGCGTGTTTGCTTGTATTTTTATTTTTATTTTTCACTTTGTAACGTATTGGTTTTACGTTTTTAGTACTTCCCACGATTAAAACTTCGGTGAGGTTAACTTTAGTATTTAGGTTACGCAACTTCCTTTAGATGGGAATTTAATGGATGAATTCTAACTTTTTTTTATATTTTGACACTTCAAAATACGATGTGTACGACCCTGTACCATCTGTTCTACATATAAATATATAAATTAATTAATAACCGTACATCAACCATAAAGCTTAAACAATACTCAATAATAGAAAAAAGTTGTACATTATCTTCGAGACTGAAATGACTAACACCAATCTATCAGTGTATTGTAACTAATTTGTGGGAACTACATTGGTTTCTAACATCCCTGCGAGTAGTTCAAGTACAATAACACATCGATTAATCATAATATAAATGATAACTACTTATGGTAGAAAGTTAGACTTTCGCAAAGGAACATGTAACCCATCAGAAAACACGACAAACCTTATGTATAAACAACTTTTGTTCTTTATACTGTGAAAGTACTTTCATTGCTCTCGCTTACCGACTTTCGTACCTCATTTTGTAGTGAAAGAGACGACAGAAAATTAAATTTCCGCGTAAAACGAAGTCAGAAATAATCAGTTTACATTTTAAAACAAACAAGAGGGAGAATCAGATCGACAGATTGAGCAAAACATAGTCAACAGGAAAAGCAACCCTTCACGGGCAACCTTAGGGGATTTCAGAAAAAATAATCATTCGAATTAAATGGGTTTTTGAAAAGTCAGAGAGAGAGAGAAAGAGAGAGAGACTATATACATCTATATTTAAAATGGACGGGTTTATCAATCCAAGCTGGAAAGCTCCCTAGACGAATAGGAATATAATGTTTTTAGCTAGTTTAATTACTCCGAAAACATCTGGACGGAACTCGGTTCGGTTTTAAGGAACTACATCCCTTAAAACCCCATTCCGACTAATCGACACCCCTGAAACCGTTAAATGGTTCAAGGTTTATTGTTTGGTTATAGGCAAGTAAGTACGAAAATGTAGAAGTTCCTTTTCAATTTTTCTCTTTGATCAGTCGAGATAGATGTAAAATTCACATAATAATGTAATGTGTGTACGCTGCGTCAATATTAGTGAAAAATGTAAACAAATATATTAAATAATGTTGTACACATAAACATATTCCACGTTCAACAGAAAAACACGTATGAAGCACTAAAATTTTACTAAATATTTATTTAAAAGTCAACCAATATTGATATTTTTCGGAGATAAAGTTGGAAACGTTTTGTGTTTAATTTTTGCTATGTAATAGTCAATAAACAACCATTTAAATCTATGAGAAATACGTAACCGCATTAATAATAAAAACGTCTCAATATAAAGAAGTTCACCATAGGCGTCATTACCTATTAAGCTCGACTATTATTTGTGTATTAACTCGGAAGAAGTACAACACCAGTAAGACTTTTGGTGAGTAATTTATAGCGATGGCGTGAGGATAATAGTATACAGAAATAATACTGTAGTTTTTATTTATGATAATTTAATAATAATATAAAGGACGAGAGGCAATGTTCGATTGATTCTCTGGGGGTTCATTAGTGAAATCCAACGTGACTGTTTGATTCTCGATAATTTATTTCCGGTGGACTGGGTCAAGTGGTGGTTTTCAAAAATCCTCCCCGGTGCGCAGCGCATTTGGAAACCAATTATTACTTGTTGTCAGAAAGAGAGGAACAGTTCTGGAATTTGAGATGTTCGATGGGGGAAAGAAAAAAAACCACTACTTGAGAGGCCTCAACATTTTTTTCCCTGCAGAAGAGAGTCTGAAGTCCAGACACTGAGCAAAAAGAGAGTTCGGCGCGCAGAAAGCACTACCTTTTTGCTAGCGGAAGTGACGTAATTGAATTGTCACCAAGTGAGGTCTGTGAGTGGTACCCCTGTCGATCACCTGAACGATTGCCGGAGTAGATTTTTTTTATTTAAGGACGTTAAAACTCGGGTGTTTTGTCTCATAGGGACCGAACTGTGAACTTAATTTCTTTTAAACCTAGCAGAACGTAATAAAAATTTGGGAGTAGTTTTCGACAGTTGACGTGTGATAGTTTATAGTTCAGGGTATTGTTAGAGAAAAAAATTAACCATTGTTGTTAGAAAATCTGCGACAATTGCTTCACTGGTTTTTCTAAAAACTTCTAGTAGGTTCGAGTTGTAATGTAACAGTTTTATGGTTGGGTTTTGACTGCACAAGTCATGCACGTACGGCTTTATTTTCTGATATTAGTTGGAGTTTTTGAAATCTAAAAACTCAGGGAGGAAAGAACCTTTTCGAACGCCATGGTGAATTGCGTTTTCCACTTCCATTGTCTGCCGGCTTAGCACCGCTAGCCGCCCTTCTCGGAAAACCTAAAAGTTTCACGGAGTGCCAAGCAAGAATTTTATAATTTTTATTTTATTTATTTTCTTTTTCTGTTGTGCGGGGCCGCTCGCTCGCTCACTATTTTTCTACCCGTTCAACCGGAAGCTGTCAAAGTTGGCAACAATGGCGCGATAGCCACACCTGTCCCCGACTCCTGTCGATTTGATTGGTTCGCAGTGGACCACGTGACGGGTGAGGCGATCGATGGGGGCCTAAAAAATTTCCCCCAGTAAGGTTGTGCGTGGGACGCACTTCCATTTCCACTCGGCAACTGGAAAATTTGATTGAGTTTACAAATTTTCCCGAATCTGTCGGAGAAGGTAAAACTTATTCCGCCCCATCCGCTTGTTCTGTTCCAGGGAAAGCCTTAGGGAACGTTTTTCGGCGTACGAAAAAAGATTTTCTTATCCGCCCCCCAGCCGATTTTTTTTTTTACTTTTTTCAGTTGGTTTCCCATCGCCGGCGAGTCTCAGGTTCGGAAAGGTAACAATGTTATCGGCTCCTCGGATGGGAAACCCTTTTCTTTTTATCAAAACGCTCTGTGAAAAGCATTTCAAGTGTTTCCGCTTTTCTTTTCTCCTTTTCTTTTATTGTTCCTAAGGCACCAAATTACTCAATATATTTCCCTTTTCCACTGTCGCCTTCCTTCCTCCGACTTTTTCCAGCGGTTGTGAAATTATCATTTTCGGTTTCCTGTAGAATTAGTCTTGTTTTGATTTATCATCAGATTTTCACCCTTTTGCCGGGGAAAACGAGTCCCCATTTAATTTAAACAGGATGACACGTACCGTGGAGTATTTCTGTTCCTTCCTACTCGAAGGAATGCACCAGACAGAGACGAAGAGACAACCTGCGAGAAATTCGAATTCATCCGATATCTTAGATGAAGTTAATAGAAATTCCCGCGAGATCAACGATGGTATTTGTACTTCATTCTCTGTCTCTCTCTCTCTCTCTTCTGCCATTTTGCTCTGTAGTTAAGAATCTGCAAACGTGTCGAGCACGAGTAATAAAAACACGGCATAGACAATTAGCCACGGGTCGTTAAGAAAGTACTGCGGTGAAAGGCAGTAGAATGAAAATTGCCATTTTGAATGAGAATGGTGTAGCCAACGAATTACTTTCTTATATTACTACAATAAATTTGTAATAAGAAGAACAAATTACGCCTTTATTCTCGTGGAGTTATTACGTAAGATTCATTGATGTCTACGTCTTGTCGGTGGCGATACTTAATAACTGCACTAACAATAATAATTCTAGTTTACCAAAAAAATTTTTTTACTAGTTATACTTTTATGTATGCGTCCGGAGGCAAACAGTTGCTGAAGGAAGTTAATAGTAAAAACATGTCGAGTACATGTCACAAAGAAAGGGTAAAACGGTCGACGTCAATAAAAATCCGTGTCGTTCTAAATCAGTTTTTGGCAGGTTCCTTGGAATGGGCAAGCCTTTACACTTTACAACTTTTCCATCATTTCGTGAGTGGGGTAACGGAACCTAATCTACGATCCTAGTTATGCTCAGGTTGAAATTTTTTTCTTCCTTCCAGCGAAAGCAAAACTTCAGATTATCCGTTGAAAATAATAGCGCACAAAAAAATGGACGGCAAGAACATGCTGAGAGAGAGATGGGTAGGTAGGTGGGTAGGTAGGCAAGCAGGCGGTGTTTTGAGGTGGGTACCAGAATGGTAACAAACTGAGACTTGGAAGTGTCTTTGGAGAGACGACGACCCGTGATAACATCATAAATTTTAATGTCAAAATCATTTTTCAAAGGTGGAGTTGATTGATGGGTAATTCCATCCGTTAAAGGACAACGCTTCAAATGATAATTTATGTCTCTCGCATAGTAAACCTGCCACGGGATCGAGAAGGGGGAGGGGGAGAGTGCACCGGTACGGGGGGGAGAGAGAGAGAGGGTACGGGTCGGAATAAGGTCCGAGTATCCAAGAGAAAGGGACAGGTATAGGTTCGTAGACTTGCGGTACGTGGAAATATCACTAGGTGTACAAAAATAAAAGCATGGAATATTTTCTTTTAAAAAACACTATGAAAATTACATGTATACATTATCGATTTACGAAATAATGTATGAAATAATAAAGGTACAATAATTTAATAATAAACTACAATAAACCTTACGATATATTCAAACTTGATCTTTGGAAGTAATTATATAATAATAACTATAAATAAGCTGGAAATAATGTTGAATAAATTGACGAGAATGTAATAATAAAATTCGGTAAAATTTCCTAATGCCGGACGAAAATAAGACACCATTTATTTGAATACATAATCAACATAAAAATAGAGCATTACATAATTATTAAAAGAGTAAAACTTTTGACACGTCTCATTTATCAAGTGTATTTATTTTAAGTATTTATTTTACATTGAGTAATGTATATTAGAGTTGAGGGGTTCTAGTCACACGTTGATGTGTAATTAATAAATACATAAGATTAAATGAATAACCAAAAGGATGGAACCCATGGGTAGAAACCCAGTCTACATTAAAAAAATGTCATTTCGCCAGAAGTAAAATAAAAATTTAAGTGAAGAGTCAGGGCCGTAAGCAAACTCGGGCTCCGAATCGAACAAAGATGGACGTCATTAGAAGGGGGTGGTGAGGACATTGTTTTCCAATTGACGATGATAAAGCCACCCACAAGGGATGCGTCCGAGCCGCAGAATGCGGAGAGAACAACAACAGCAGCAGGAGCAGGGCAGCCCCCAGGAGAAAGGGCGGATCGGAGAGGTTCACACGGAATGTCATCTAATTCTTTCCCGTGCCTCCGCGATCGCGCGTCCGTCTTGAGAAATTTATAGCCCATTACACTCGTCTGATTCAATTGTCGCCGGGTCATGCACTCGGTAGGACCCAATTTACACAGAAAAGGTTGATTTTAGTGGATTCGTGGAACGGGAGCGAAGCCAGGAAGTGGAGTACTTTGATTCACGAGGGTTCCTCCGAGCGAGCCTTTTGTTATCATTAATTCCCAACTTTCCTCTTCTAAGCCTTCCACTTTTCTTTTTATTTTCTTGCGGAGTTTTGACAGGCGCTCGAGAAGCATGGAAAGGGAGGAAGGGGGGAATGAAAGAACTAGACAGAATTTCGGCTCGAAATCGATACCCCGAAAAATAGGACGAATAGAAAAAGGAACGAGCAAAAGAAACATTTATTAATAAGTTCTCGTGAGTCTTTTGGACGAACTGGGAAATTGATGAAGTCTCCCGTTACCGTAAGCAGAACTTCTAGGACTAGACTGCTTTCTAACAGATGTGGTACGGGGGTTGTGGGGTTTGAAGTAGACGACGCATGTGGAAATATGAATTGTCTTTGTAGAATTGTATGTGGATTGTTCTCAAACATTTGGTGTTGTTCTTGGCTACTTTGAGTTTTAAACTGTTGTACTACTTATAGTTATTTGAAACTAGTTTACACCCATAAGTAGGTGATCCCCATATTAATTTGAGGTTCTAACGGTCAATCATTTTGGCAAGTAATGTGTACATAAAAGTATTAATTAAATAAAACTTAAAACTGGGGAATAGAAATAGAATTGAATAGAAATGCTGCAGAACTACTCTACATATCTGAGAATCTTAGGAAGGTGGTGTAATAGTTACCTATTATATTTCTAGTGAGGAGAATTAGATTGGTCATATGAGTAAGTTATCTGTGAGCATCCTTTTGGTATGGTTCTGCAGGGAATTACCATCCTATTAATTATATATATGCGCATCTATCTATTTGTACAAGGCCATATATTGTGATACTATTTGCCTGTTAAGCAGGGTACTGGTTGAGTAACGCTTCTGACGCGTCTGACAGTTTCGGATAGTTAATCCACGTACATCTGCTACTCATTTATTCTTTCGCAAGATGTCTTCCTCAACACTTGTACGGCACACGCGATTTTTTATTACCCAAGCCGGATTAATTAGTTTCGTTTGACAAGGAGTACCAAGTACGTAAGACCTAGACGCGAACTTGCCGGCAAGAGAAAGCTCAACCCCACCCAGTCGCTAAACAAATAAATTTATGACCTAAACAACATTAATATCGAAATGCATAATCATTAATGGATTCGTCGCGGTTTCCTTCGTAACACTTGATTAGCACCACTCGACACTGACGGGTAGGAACACTTAGATGGAAGTCTGCGAAGCCACGCAAAGAACAGTCGTAAATTGAAAAAGGGGTGGTTGACCTCCGTGGGGATGGGGGTGGTATCTGACATGATTCGAATCAAACCGTGACCGAACATCTGATGCCTTCCCAAAACCTTAGATGAGGAAGAAGCCTATCAAATCGTGGGTTTTAATCATGGTGTGATTGTGACATGCCACGCAGATATTTCCCGTGTGTGTGAGCCGCCCCCGAAGTCGGTCTACTTCAATTAATAATGTAGTTAAGGGATGATTCAGACGAGAACGGGCGGATTTCGACCACGGAATGGCATATTCTTCACTCTTACGTACCCCAAGATGGTAAAGAAGAAGATAAAAACGAATATTTAGACTGGTGACATAGAAAACTACGCACTAGTTCGGTTGTATGTAAATTTGCCTGTATGTTTACATATATAACGATGTTTCCTTTAATTTAAAGTACTTAAACACAGAAATTGTTGTCGTATCACACGATGAAGTTTCTATAAAAGTAATTATTGAAATCTTCAGCACATTTGAGGAGTTGTTGAATTATATTTTGTCGCGATAATTATTTTATTAATTAATTTTTTAAATCATGTAAATTTGTAATAATACTGTTAGAGACTTTGGACAAATTCTAGCCATAATAAAATTATTAAATATTTAATCGTCAATCAGAATTGACAATAAACGGATTGCTATGTGTTATGTTCAGGTTCCCTCCTATGGTTGCAACATACTTATTATCTATACTTATTAATTAATATGAATACCTGTATGGAGACCTGTAAGCTCTGTTCAAATGCCTAGGTACTGCTGGAGCCATTTTGGGTTCCTTAGGGCACCATTTCCCATCATCCAGCGACAGGGCGCGACAGATTGGCCAGTTTCTTGTCGACCATCAGAAGAACCCTTTGTGGCACTCTCCTTCACACAAACACCCAATTTCGTACTCGTACAATTTCGAATTGAATTTTTTGCTGTTGCTGCTGCTGTTGTTGTTGAATGACTTGTAGCGACCACGGGGGGAAAATTAATTCCGAGAGGTCATTTTGTTTGCGTCATTACCGGTGATCCTTAGGTCATATCTTACTCCTTTGTTATTGCTTAAAAACCAGAAAATTACACGTATATTTGTATGAAAATGAAAGCAGTCTTCCACAAAACTCAAACTCTGTCTTTGTTCCACTCTTTGTCCGTTTCGGTTTCCTTTTTTGTGTGCTCCTTTGATAATATATAATTTTTACTTTTACGGGCGGAGTAAAAAAAATTTCAAGTGGCCTCTGACAGAGTTTTTCATTTCAATTAGTGGATATTCATTTTATCTGATGTGTTTCATCCCTTCTCTACTCCCGTGCATGGCCTCCGAGATTGAAAAAGAAAATAATGTCGGCTCTCTTTCCCTGTCCGCGACCATTTCGCTGACCATTGAGATTTTCTCTTTGTTGCGTGGCAGCCGAGGGAAGTTGTTTTTAGAAGGGAACTAAAAAGTACTGCTGGAACTACGGTTCCAGATCTTACATCAAAAGTATGTTAATACGCAACTAATTGAGGTGAGGGGCTACAAGTAAGTTCCCACAGGTTCTTGTTGTCAGTGTCTTACACTTTTCGTTATGTATAAAGTTTGTTTATTTTGTATATCTTTGATATGTTTAATCGCAGTTAACAGTATAACTCTTTAAGACGCGAACATAACGGGTGGTGCGTCCTATATAAGGTACCGCGGCATAAATCGTACTTGATATATTTAATTTACTTCTACATATATTAAATTATCGTTTTACTTGTGTGTTTTGTTACTGTTGGGTAAAACTTGGAACTTTCGCGTTAACATTCACAGTAACATTAAGTAGAACTAGGCCATTCTATGCCTGATGTAAGTTCTGAACGCGTCTGTAATGTTTTTGGATGTGTAATTAATAATCTACTATTTCGGACAGGCTATGTGGCATTATGCTGAAGAATAAGAATTATAATTTCAGTAAAATTTCAACAACCGTATTCATACACTTTTCCGGGAGGCTAGAACCAACGTAATTTTCCTATATTGTACATTGGTGTACTTAATGTCCGCTTCTTGTAAGTTTCTGACACACATAAAACCATCAGGGGCTCACAACTTCTTTTTAGATCCGTTGGTTACGACTAATAGTTCCACTCTAATTGTTTCCACTTCGTCAGTTTTTTGACGTTTTCGTTTATGTCCGATTTATTTTAATGATTGGCCAGAAGTCTCGGACGTTAAAAGCTCATCATCCCCATTTTGTTTATTGTTAATTTATTTACGTCGAAAGGATTTGTTTCGTGTGGGTCGACAAAAAACGAGTTTGAAAAATCTGATCGGTTGTCATTGAGAAAATCGACTCTCTCGTCCAGATGGCACATTTTCTTTTAATCCATTACCATGTTTTGAAATTAAAAAGAGAGAGAGAGAATACGAGGAAGAAGCAATTTTACCGTTTCAATCAGTGAAACCGGCCAAGATTTCTATGATATATATATAAAAACCAAAGGAGGCGGCTCACATCATGTCTACTCCAATGAACAAGAAGCTTAATCATCACAATCATCACGATAATGACACACACACACACAGAGAGAGAGAGAGAGAGAGAGAGAGAGAGACGGCGTCCTCACAACCCTCCCCATGGCTTTCATATGGCCGCCAATGTTAGCCCCGTCTGACGAAACCCTGAAATTTTTCACTTTTCTCCTTTCTCTCGGAGTTAAAATCAACAACGACGAGGGACCCGTGATTTTTTGGTAGCCATCCGTCGTCGACCCCCGGGGTACTTCCAACCCCGTCGTGCCCAACGGTGGCTGATTAACCTTTTAAGAGCACATGTACAATCACTGGGGGAGTACAATCATGGCCGTGTAGTTGATTAAAATAATCACTGAGGTCCTTTTCACGTAGTGATGAGTGATGTAGTGTGTTATCAGTGGCAGTAGTTTTGACCGTGTATGAAGCAATACCACACCAGTAGCGTACTTCAAGTGTGGTGTGGTACTTATTGGTGTATACGAGCGGTTTCTACTTTTCCAATATACTTTCCTAAATAGAGTGATTACGTATGGTTTCTGGAAAAAGTGATGGATGTGATACCTCCGAGTGTTTCTCGCGACATATTTTATTAAAGGCATCATGTTTATCATTAGGCTTATTACCGGTTGTAAGTCGTACATAAACACAGAATAGGGATAACTAAGTAGGGGAGTAGTTTTATCTCATGTAAGTCAACAAGTTCTGCGCAAGAAGATCGGATC
Organism: Polyplax serrata; assembly: GCA_037055365.1. Taxonomy (NCBI): domain Eukaryota; kingdom Metazoa; phylum Arthropoda; class Insecta; order Psocodea; family Polyplacidae; genus Polyplax; species Polyplax serrata. The sequence continues at coordinate 6,885,112 of JAWJWE010000038.1, read as the reverse complement.
TCTTGAGAAGATGTCGTCCGTCTCTTGTTCAAACGATGATTCTTGTTCTTCGGTTGACGTTTTCCGACATAAGTCAGCTTTCTTTTCTATGTGTGACTCAGACGACACACACACTGCCTCTCTCTCTGTCTCTCTCCGGTTCACTTATGTCTCCGTCTGTTCTCTCCACTCGTTTTTAGTTTTGTGTGAGTTAAAAGGAAGAAAAAAAAGAGTCAACAGAAATACATTTTTATAGGCGAGTGAACAAAATCACAAAGTCAAATTTCGACGAGGAGGGTCCCGTGGGATACGTTAAATGACTCCTCCCTGCCATCGACTAAACATGTGACTAGTCGCGTTCTAGTCGAATCGAACGACTCTATGAAAGTTGCCGGAAGTCCGTCTAATGCATCCGTCTGTCCGTCACAGCTCACTTCCGCTTTGCTTAGACGCGATAGGGAATTTCTACGGGTTTTCTTTCCTTCCTCGCCCTTTTGCCTTCAGCCATCAACTACTACTTCACTATGTGTCTCTCTCTCTCTTATTTTCTGCTTTATGGTTTTTGTAATGCGTTCGTAGATCTACGAGTTTCCATCACATTCGAATTCATTACTCATCTCTTGCATTATTTGTTTTTATTATACTCCATATATATATATATGGAAAATGAAGTATTATGAAAAATATAGTATTGGTTGGTTACGAAGAAATGTTGAACTGTTGTTGGTGGCAGGGTTTAGCTGGTCTCGTGTTTCTACCCTCCGCTCCAGTCCACTGGATTGAAGTCGGGCTACTCACGCCTGGGATTGCGTTAAGTAGTGCCTGGTGTGGTACGTTCACACTCGTTATCAAAGAAAACGTTGTTACGTTTCGTTACACCTCAGGTATCACACCCGTGTTTGTGAATGCCGACGCGGAATCACATCGATGCCACCATTTCATGAAAAGCGAAAAAGAATTAACGCGAGACCGATGTGTGACCCCATAACACCTGCCAACAATGGTCACAAGTCTAATGGTGGCTGTTGAAGAGCCAGAGGTTTAATCGATGAAGACCTCAACCATCCACTTTCCACGGGGTGGCAGACGGCGGGAGGGGAGTGGCGCAGGTACATATTTGGGTCTTGAGAACGAGAAAGACATGTCGGTAAAAGTAGATGGAATGTGTCCGTAGTTCTCACTAATATTCACGATGATGGATGAGATGTTCACCGGAGAAAATGACAAAAAAGCCGTCGCTTTCTTTCGACCGAAAACGGCACCTCGATGATGATGATGATGTGTAGGCATAATGGCGGTCATACGTCCGCGGTCTGAGTCGAATGAGAAAATGTGGCAGCAGAAGCGAGGAGTGAAATTTTTTCACCTGGGTTTTTCCCATCAATAGAGCACCGAATGTGACTCGAATACGAATGCGTGGTAAGCAACAGTTGTCATTTTTTAAAATACTCATCCTTGAATTTTAATGTCATTAAATGATTGTTTTTCACGTGTGAAAAGCAAACAAAAGGACGCTCCGGATTACCCTATTTGTTTCTGTCTCCGTTTCTGCTCGGGATTATGTCGAAACCGGCGAAGTCAAACAGAATCTTGAGAGGCTCGTTTGTCATTCAACAGGCGTCTTCTCACCGATTGGGAAACTCTGCAGTAGAAAAATACGAAAATGGAAAAACGGTTTAATTGTCCCGAAACAGGGCGTTCCATCATCAATACTAATGCGAAGACGTGGGAATTTTTGGGTTATCTCCGTACGACATTGTTGTTTTCTCCCGAGTCTGATTCCACGACGGGAAAAAACTCCATGGGCGCGAGAGCCTCCGGAGAAAAAGGAAAATCAAAAGACGGGCCGAGTCCGTCTAACAAAGGAAAAGTTGGAGAGACACAAACGAAGGTCGCTCTCCTTTCCTTTCTGAAGCCACGTTCTTATCGTGTCATCTCCCCAGCAGGTTTTTACTTATCTGATCCCACTTCCTTTTCATCCGTTGCTCTCGAGTCTTGTTTATTTATTTATTTATTTATTTAGCTAGCAGATTTTAAATCTAGGAGAGGAGTTTTCGTGGCTGCTGCCACGGTCTGCTGCCGCCCTCCCCCTCCCTCCATCTCTCAACCACTTCTAATTTTCCACCGTCTCCGCCATTTGTGGAAAATATTTAATTATGGACGTCGCTGGGGATCCTCCTCATTGTGCGAGTTAAAAAAAAAATTTCTAATTAAAAATTCCTGTCTTTTTATCTTTCTAGTTAGTTGGTCCGACGGTGAAAGCACTTTCTTTCTTCCTTTCTTCCAACTATTTTCACCGCCCAAAAATTAATGCAAGTGCCCGTTCGAGTGTATCCCGACGAGATATATCTCGCCGCCATTGAGTTATTAAATTAAATGATTGAGTAATCGTTGACGAGGTAAACGTTTAAATAATTCTGATAAGCGGTCGGAATAAATAAGAAGTTCGGTAGGGAATTAGTTCCATTCTGTCGGACACTTTTCCCAGAACCCGAGGAAAAATTATAATAACGAGGCGAGGGAGAGGGAACGAGAACGACATTATTGGTAATTGTACCGTTTCACTAATGTTGAAAATCAGGATCTGATAGGAAAACCGAAACAAAAAACGAAAGGTTCGTCGAAGTGCCTTAGAAGGCAGAACTTAAGTACAACAGGAGGAATGCCATTAAGAACTATCGGCATAGTGTCAGGATTAGGAAAGAAATTCCGGAAAAATTCCAGAGGGCTCGGTGGTAACAGTAACAGGAAAGCTGACCAATTTGATGCTGACAGTAGAGCAGAAGTAGTAAATAATAAATACAGTAACCAATAAATGTTTGACTTAATGTTAAGTCGCGTATTAATAAAATGTACAATAATAATGTTTAAGATAAATCTGTAAGCAATCTTTGTGATAGTTCCTGGAGCCTAACTGATGTATAAGGGAAATATTTATGTAAAACTTAGGTATATTAACTTTGTATATATAGTACTTAGTAACATATACATACATATAAAGTATAACTAGATATAATGAAAAAATGATACGTTTCCAATGATTAGGAATTACAGCAAAACTCGTGGGCAAAAGTTATGTTTCGTAGAAAAAACATTTTTTTATGGCACTAATAACCTCGAAGTTAAAGAAATTAGTTACAACTCACCGATATAAATAAATAAATTTCACGTTGTTTCTTTAATGCACGACTCATTAGGCTCGTTTCTTTTTGTCCATTTCGTCCACAAACGTGCCGATTTAAATAACCACGTCGAAAGTAAATACAAAACGATGAGAGTTGATGTTTATGCAGGAACATGTGCAACATCAAAGTTGATCACCTGACTCGGACGTATATAAAAATACCATTGATAGTTTTATTTATTTATTTGAAGAAAAATGGTTGTCAAACAGTAGGGCCCGAGTGAAAGTTTTCATCGGCAGCCCTGTTCAGAAATTGTTTCCCTGGAAATGGATTGTTTTTCCCATCACACCAACCCCTCGACAATGGCTTTTTGGTACTGGTAAACTCTTGTCAAAGGATCGGGTTACGAGAGAAGGAAACTCTTAATTAAATAACGACGTAATTGGCTGGCCGGGAGAAACCGATTTGAAGGAATGGACGGACAAGAACGCGGTCTCGCCATTTGGGAATATATAACAATGGTGAAATTGATTGTTGGACTCTCTGCGGAGTGTTCAGCGATGATACTCTCCCTCCTCACGTTTATATTATATATATATACATATACTTTTTAAACGGGATCGGTCTCGGGAAGTAAACCCTCGCGTCAGGGAGGTGGTTTCCCCCAGGAACAAGTACACTTGACCAGTACCTGATCTCGGAAGATACGAGAGCAATGAAAATTCAGTGTCCGGCACGTTTGATATAGTAAGTGACGTAGTTTAAATTGTTTACACAAATAACCAAAATTGATAATTAAAGTACTATTAATTATTATTCGTATTAAATTATTAATTAACCGTACTGTAGGGTTTATTGGTTTAGTAGTGATAGGTTGTAGAAAGTGTTGTATTTCTAAATTATTGTACTTTTTTTAAATTAGTTACAACTGCTCGGATATATACTAAGGATATTCAGAAATAGTTTTCAATTGAGTTGTTGCCACGACCGGGGGAGGTGACTTCTTATGTAGTATACATAAGTCAACGTTGTTATCGTGTTGAACCTAGTCCTGCAGGGATGAAAAGACCTTCCAATGTCTTCTGCACCATATTCCAGAGCGGTTTATAAACAGGCCACAGAACTATTTGACTGTTTGGCGAAGTGAGGTGTGAGCTGTCATTCGTGGTGTGGTCTCGTAATCAACCGGTACGTTCTTTGTGTCCGCCACGGCACGTTCGTTGTCTCCATCTCGTTAACAAACGTGCCCAAGTTGGTAATATTGAAAAGGTAAAACGGACGCGGGGGAAGAAAAGCGTGGAAAATTAATTTTTCTTTACGTTTCTCTAGAGCCCACAAAACTCAACTTTTGCTCCGATGAAAACGAATTGCCTTTTTAATGAACCAACCGAAATCAGACTGACGTGACGTGGGTGTAGGTAACTTGTAATATGCTCATTATCGAGAGGGAGAAGTTTATAAATCTCGTCAAGAAAAGGCGGGTGGAAACAGAAAGAAGTATAAAACGTGAACGAAATAATAAAAATTAGAACGCTGAATTTTTCTGCTTCCACGACGACTGTTGCTGCAGTTCATTTGGTACCATACGACAACCTACACAGACCACCTTGTATGCATTTCTTGGGAACTTGTGAGCCTGCCGTAACATTCCCACAGGCAAACGACGCCATTTCATCTCTCTACAATATAAGTACAACTGACGAACTCTACGGAAAAATTAATGGATGGAAACGTGGATTGCATATTAAGTACAAATACGATTCACTTGTTTGAATATGTTAATAGGTTGAAATAGTTTCGTCGATACTTATGACACTGATTATTCTCTCGTATGTTCAAGGCAGATCCGTCATTTTCGTTTCATGGAACGATTCTTGCAGCCAGGGGTTGAAATGTCCAATTAATTGCCACTCAAAGGGGCAGTATATTTATTGTATGCCGACAAGTGTATATTTTTTTGGGGGGTGGTATATATTTTTTAATCCACTTTTTTTATTTTTCATTCGGAAATGCATGAGAAGTCAAACGTGAATGTTCGGACTTTGGAGCCCTTGTCTCCCCCCGAAAGAACCTTCACGGTTCATTTCGTGACAAAGGGAAACATTTATATTAATTTTTGGATTCGGGAAACGTCAAACGGCATAAATTAAAAGACGGCAGTCGGTTTTGCCAAGAATTGGAGTTAATGGACGCTTTGTATTTCCTGCCGGTGGTGGCTTTCGACTCAAAGTGGTCCCTTTTCCTTCTTACTACCGCACAACACTACACTCCAAAAAAGTACTCTTGTTAACCTAAGAATGTTGTAATGGTACATGACTTCACCGTGTATCATTTTACATAGACGAATAGCCTCAGTAAACGCTTGCTCGCTTGCGGTATTTAATAGCAGTAGAGTTATAGGAGTCGTATTTTGAAATTATAATTCTGGTGCATAAATTAAAGTTGGTAGAGAATTTGGAGAATTTATTGGTAGAGGTATTTTTTATTAAAAGTGTAGTTATAATACTATTTTAAATTACTAATTATGACTAGCTCAAACTACAGTATAAAATATGGTTTAATTATCCGAACACAATAAAAAAACTGTCCCTTCTTGTTGTTACCTTAAAGTCTCGAGGTACGTTCTTTCAGAAAGGTACAGGTCCGCGTCTGTTATGTTTGAGAAACCATATATAAAAAAGGCTATTTTATTTAGTTCAAACATTGTCTAAAAGGCTTGTTAAGCGGCCCGAAACTCGGAGCGGAAGTACTCGCCTCGTTAAATTCCTCGATGGCAAAATATGAGGCTACGGTCCTGTGAATTTTTGATCTGTGGACGTTCCGCCACCATTTCCCAGAGCCGCTTAATATTTCACTGGTGTGATTTTCTTCGGGATCACATCACCACGAGTTCTCATTTCGATGGGCAGAACACGACCTTTTTTTGCTCAGGTCGTACGTGGTGTAAAGTCAAAGTCAGAAAAAGCAGACGAACCTCCACAAATTTACCAAGTACCACAGTACGCAGTCGTGTACCACATTATTCAAACTGAACTTGCCATCAGGAAGATATTACAGATATGAAACAGCACGTACTAAAAAATCAAATGTGAGGGACACATCTCGGGTTTCTCAGAGAATCTACTGTATTCTTTGGCATACATAAATCCTTTGAGAGAGAGAGAGAGAGAGAGAGACTGTGTTGTTCTGTTTAACATATATAATTCATTTATAATTACACTTCATTATATTAAATATCAATTGATCTTTTTATAGTATTTGAAGTGTTTTATTAGATCACAAAAGTTTGTATTTTCTGAAAGAAACCCTCATTCGAGCATTTCTTTCAACTGTTAATTTTCATAGGGGTGATTTCCGTTTAAAACCCCATAAATTTCACATTTTTATAACACAAAAGTTCCAAATTACGTTCGACTTGAACTATTTCTACGACTATTACTATTTTCGACAATTGTGACGGTCAGATTGTGGTGTTTCTCATATCTCTCTCTGATCTTTCATGTTTTATCGATCCCGTTTGAGGTTCTCGATGGATTCAGGCGAGAATCTCGGAGTAGAATATTATTTATACATACATATATATAATATATATTTTTCTAAAATTAATGATGCGATTGCTACAAAAGGAAGGAAAGGAAGTTGAAGTAGAATTAATATTTTAATAAGTTTCTCTCCCGTTCACGAAGCCGAGAAGCTTTTTAGTCCGCGTTTTATTGTTCTCCTCGTTTCCATGGAAACGGAGGTCTTGTAATTCGCAATATCAAACTCCTAAGGCTTCATGATTCGCTTATTTTACTTTTTAACACTAAATTATATTATTTTTACTCGTGCAGGACTTCTCCCCTATTATATAATACTACGAACCTCCGCATATTATATACTCTGGCACTCACGTAAAGGTTTCCTAATGTAAGGTAACAACCTCTGATATTATTAAACATTATACAAGATGGATACTGAGTTTTTTTACTCATATAAATTCGTTCACACAACCTCTGAACTTATATAAAAAATGTATGAAAACTGCAAAACAATCTCTGCAATCATACGCTATTTGTAAATCCAAATACTTTCGTACCTTTTACAAGTTAACATGAATATAGAGTACCATTATTATATTTCTATTAAACTATTAGTTTCCCGTGCTGCATAACATAACACCTCTCACAATTGTAACTTCACTTTGATATATTGTAATGTGATAAAAATCTGTTACTGTCCAAATAATAATCTCTGTGTAAAATAACTACAGTAGTATTTCCAATAATACCTACAACAACAATATGTACTATAACGTCAATTTTATCTTAAAATAAGCTACTCCTAAACTCACGATAAATAAATACATACTTCTGGGCACTTTAAAAACATGTTTTCCACGTCCCATTTCTGTTACATTGATATTAGTAGATCTTTAATTGTTTTTTATTACACCTGTTACAAGTTTTGCACGTATGTTTTCATCTATGTAGTTACAGATTTACTGGCGATAAAACAATAAGAGGTGCGAACCTTATTTATTTGAAATTATTTATTTCGATTTCTTTTTAAATAATTATTGGATGAGTGTAATGCATCGGCTAATGCACGCGTTTATAACTATATATTTAAAAGTAATATACTTAGTTTAAGTCGGAGGTAATTCAAGGACCACACACCGAAGGTTTAAACGGCGTGGAACAAATGTTACCTTTATTGTTTAACTCGAAAAGTTATAAACACTGATTTGTTGTTCTCTTGTGTAGAAGGTTTTGGGTGGGGGATGTTTGTCCAGTTGCCTTTCATAGAACTCTGGCCTGTACACCTAAAATACGGGACCAAGATGGTACGATGACAAATGTAATCATAAGTGCCAAGTGTCAGTTGGACTCATGTCTTAAGTTCATAGAAAAAGCGTATATACACCAGGAGATTTTAGTTGAGGCTACGGACATCGATAGTTGGATACCGTGTAATGATGTCAGGCTTATGTATGATCGAGGGTTTTTTAGGGTCAATATATTCCGCATATGCGGGGAAGAGGTAGTACCAGTCCTTTTCATACGTAAGAATATTTATGGAAAATAATACGGTTGAAGGAGATGACCGAATATGAATGAGACATGGCAAAAAAGAAATTGTTAAGTGACCGAACGATCACACCGCTCATCGGGGGAGATTCCCACACGCTTTATTAATGGGAATTTGATCTATTCGGATCAAAAGATTAGGCTAATGATACTTCGCGTTTCGTGTTCACACAGGATCCGATCGAGCGATCCTTTGATCGGTTTTCTCAACCGTAAATTACCGGGCAGATAAGATGAGGAGGATATTGAAATCGTCCTGTTGGACACACCAGCACACCGTTGACTAGACTCGTAGGTATGCGGTCAAGGTTGGGCGTGTAGGTACTCACCACCCCCCCCAACTTGACTCGGTCTCCGAATGAATCAGAAAGGCAGAGAACTTTCTCTCACCGAGAGCAAAAGGCTGTGTGCATGACGCCACACAATTTATCACCCTAATGCCCCGACCCATTGTCTTAAGAAGCCGAGATCTTATTGTTTTTTCTCCTTCCACGACAGAACCGCCATTTCAACTTTTCTCCTCGCATGCTTAGGTCCCCCACCCAAACCAGGGGGTAGGACGTCACTCGGAACCGGGGGCCCCCCGACTCGTACAAGTTGGCTCTACCCAACTGTTAAGCATGTTATTCTCATTCTTCTGCTAGCCAATTTTATCTTCTTCGTTTCTCAGGGTAGGACAGGAGGAAGCTGTGGAAAAGTTTTGCCAGCCGATAATTTGTCTGGGAGTAGGCTCTCTATCTTTCTCTCTCTCGCGCCTTTTACTACCGGAAAATGTTGGAAGCGAAGCCGTGTGAATGAGCCATGATATATTGCCAAACTTTCTCTTGTTTAAATTACACCCCATAAGGCTGATAATATTTTTGCTTATGTTATCTCATTTGTTCGTACCCGCGAAATAAATATAGCGGTAAAAAGTTAGATCATTACTTAGGGAGCATCTAGAGAGGTGCTCGCACGCCCCCACCCTCTCAAGTAGTGCCCTAGCCCGGTGCTAACGCGAACGCACACGTCAACACACACGCACACACACACACAATTCCAACTCAACTCTAACAAACGAGAACTTTTTCCACCGGAAAAAGGAGTGGAAATGAACCAAAAAGCACCTTTCTTCGCAACGTCTTGGAGGGTTGTTTACAATGCAACTCAAAAGCCTGAAAGTTTCGACTGACTGTGAGAGAGGGGGTTGTAAAAGTCGGTGGTGAAAGTGAAATTCAAGGTAGCCAAGATATTTCTGGTAGTCGACCAGAACTTTAATTACGTTCCTTCAAGTGGTCCTCGAGTTTTCCACAACCTCCCTTCTCCTCAAAGATTGATGAGTAATTAATCCGGGGGTGGTTTTTTTTCGGCGAGGTGAAGGGTGAAAATTACACCGCACCCGAACTATTATGTATATTAATAATAGATAAAATTTCTGAGAATGACATTCCCGGGGTTTTTCGGGTGTACGCCCCGCGGGTTTGGGTTACTCCATAGGTTTTTATTAAACTACCCCGAAGCTCCTGGCCTCCCTTTCTCTCTCTCTCTCGCTCTCTCGCTCTCTGCCCCTCATTTATTTGTTTAAGGGAAAACAATGAATTATCATGGCTGCGATAGTGAAAATAGAGCATTTTTAAGACTCTCGAAACGGGTCTTTTGTTGGCCAATTTTGTGCCAACTGCCAAAGGAAATCTTTCACGTTTTATTAACTCCATTTTAATTTGTCCGTCATGGTTTTGCCGTTTGGCCGCCATCTTGGCTTTCTCTCGGTGTTGTTCGTCCGTGTGCTCCGGTCCTGCAACCCTGCCGGCTCATCCCCCTTTCTGCCTGTTCAATTTGGTTTCTCGGACGTGTCATTTCCACGGATCTTTTTTATATTTGTTCTGTCGTAAAAATAGTTTTTATTGATCCGATGCTAATTCGATAAGATGGAGGTTTATTACCGGGGAAGACTGTTTCAAACGAAGATGATTGTCGGAAGGAAACTCCTTGCCCCGGACCAGCTCCGGTTTTTACAACTCAACGCGATGTCATTGACAGATGGAACGATGTCCTCTCCCCACCGGGCAGCCACCGATTCGATACCTGGCACACCTGGCCAGATGTACGGCTAACGATAAACACTCGCTCGACACTTTCTCACCTTTCTACCTTGAAATTTTATCTTTGAAATTATCTGCAAGTAACAGCGGTGAGAATCACTCGGGTTTTCTGAGAAATATGTCGATTTGGCAGACAGGTAGTCAGGTAGCTCTCCACCCTGCTTCGTTGTGAATTTCCAAAAAAATTTATTACCCCCACATTCCAGAGTCATGAGAACCGCGCGAAGCGCATGTTACCTGGTAGAGAGGCCGCTAACCTCAGAGGCACATTCAGGACATTCCAAAAATAGAGAACTTCATATTAAGTTTATAATTAATAATATAAGTACAATTATATAAATAAGCAGTAACTTAAAGGTCAGATACAAGTTCACGGTACTAAGTTCCCTTTTTTGCTTTTGTTTTGTAGTTCTCAATAAATTATATTAATTGTTTTAATTAATTATTATAATAAATTAGTCGATATAATTGTACTACATGAGAAGAACATATTATTTAAAAAAAATACACAAAATAAAATAAAAGAGTGGTTTGGTATAAAAACACTAGTGCGAAACTAAGTTCCATGTACATTCCAAAGTAATGCTTCCGGTGGTCTTTGAATGCGCTTCTAAAAAAATAAATAAAATCATTGTAAAACGCAGAATGAACTATTAAATGACAAATAAGTAACATAAAGATGAAAACATGATGTAAGCAGAACAAAAAAAAACAATGCATAGTATACAATACATAAATACCTGTAGTAACAGGTCAGGTTGGTTACTGCATAGCCCGGCCACAGTGAGAATGGTCCGGTGACTGGGTTATGTGACATATTCTAGAAGTTATTCCATGTAATCTGTTTTGTGCGAAAGTGAATGGCACCGGGAGAAATGTGATTTCAGTTTTCTATCACGCGAATCGAAAAAAAAAATAGTTAACAATAGACTTGTGCCTAAGAGGAAATCCTCATATCTTCGTAATCCAACAGACACTTCTAATAAGCGGATTAGCGTCAAATTCTATCAAATTAAATTGAAGTAAAACTGTACGAACCCCACGTGCAATGTCGTCAGCCCTTGTCAACATCATCACCACCACCCCGGGAACCGCGGCCACCATCGGCAACGTGGCTCGCTCTAACCCTCCTGTGGTCCACCACCGCGAACAGCCTCTCATTCACTCCGTAATAATCTCCTTTTCGATAGTCGAAAGCTTCTGTATATATATGATTTTAGCATAAGCCGGGGTCAGAGCCTTTGTTTTCGCCGGGAAGAAAGCGAAAAAGTTTTTCCCAGTTGGGGATGAGCCAAAGATGATAATAAAAAAAACCGTACGGTTGAGGAGATCTCGTCGTCGGCGGCAGCAGCAGCATCCTCCTCCTTGGCATTTCATCCCTCTGAATGCTGCTGCCGCAGAACCCTTGGATTCGCACGACCTTAGGCGAGATAATAGTTTTTTATTAGTGACGGGTAATGGGATTAAATCAAAGCGTATGCTTCTCTCTTTGGGAGAACAGGTTTATGATATCTTATCATGGAAACTCACTGCCGGCCGCCATGTTGCTCAAGAACCTTCCATGCCTTTGGTGTGGGTGACTCAGTAACCATAGAATAATACCCCCTTTCTCTACGGATAACTATTCAGGAGTATATTTAAAAATTGTACAGTGCGAATAACTTTCGGTACTAGCCTTATTAATTACCCTTTTTTTTATTATTCTTAAGTAACATAATTATGTATGGCACCGAAACAAAAATACTCAAAACTTTCATAATTAAAGTATATATAATGTAATTATAACTCACATATATTATAAACCGCCACTACCGTCACTACTAAAAAGACTGTTTTAATAATGTGCCCTCCAGGTATGTTACCGGTTCTATATATTAGATGTGTATGTACTATTAAAATTTTGGTTTATTTACATACATGTGTAATAATAGATGGCCTAAAGTACACAGGTTTTCACTTTACGAGGAAAAATAAAATTTCTAGTAAGTAGCAGTTTCCCAACTTTATCTACATTCCCTGTTTTTTTTCATTTTTTCCTCTCGCCTTCTGGCCCCTTTTTTGGCCATTTCAAGAAAGTACTCATAAATCGTACATTCTTGAATGATTCATTAAACGAAATTATTTATTACCCGGCACAATAATTGTTTTCCACAATTTTTTTTTTGAGAGAGTCAGGGAACGAAAAGGCCCCGGACCGTAAATTTTTCACTGTTGAAAATTATGTGGTCCAGAGATTTTAGTGTGTGTGTGTGTGTGAGAGAGAGAGAGAGAGAGAGATAGGAAATAACACAAAAAGATTGGAAATATCCAATTTCTATAGATTTCGATCGGGATTCGATCTGCCTTGTCCGTTTAGAATGGAACCCGAAGAACAATTACTACAAAATCCGAGAAAATTACTTTCATTGAACGTGTGATAAATTGTAAATGGAAATTTTTGTAATGAAAATTGGGGAACCCGTTCCGGGGGGGTGATTCGGCAAAACGGGTATCAACCTTACCAACTATCCCGCACTATTTTTCCACTATTTCCCCCACCCACCCCCTCTTTGTCATCCCGACTTCATCACGCGTCTCTTGCGAGTTACGCAGATATTTTCTGAGTAATTAATTTTTTACTGTCGTATGTACCCGGTACTAACGTTCACTGTATACCTTCAGGGCTTTGTAAGAGTTCTAGAGATGGTAAAAGTTGTGTGCCTAGTGACATTAATAGTTACCTGTTCGACGTGTCAATTTCTATTTTAAAATGATGTCGTTTATGTATATTTATGTATTTGTTGATACGTCATCGTGATAGTGTACTTATACGTGTGTATACGTGCATAAAATGATATTTCTACCCGCCACTCGCCCTTTCATCCTCTTTCCCCCCCCCTCCGTCAACCCTTAAAGAATGACGCGTGAAAAAAACGTAAACAACAAAACATGATGTCAGAAGATGGATCAAGCTCGTGGTAATCAATAATAAGGTTATTAATTTATTACTGTCGGTACCTGGGCGATTCTTCTTCGGGCTGCCGGGTTGCCAGCCCCCGGGTCACAAGGCCCGGGCCTCGAAGCCTCGAACTTGGTCTCGTCATGGCACCACAATTAATCAAAACTTTTCCCTTTTTTTTCGCCTGGCTCTTGTGTTCGTGTTGTTTTTATGTTCTTCTCTCACCTCTCGTGCACCCGTCCCAACTGCCGTTCTTCCGTACCTATCCATTCCCGGTCGGGAGCGCACCTCTGAAGAAGGAAAACTCCCGCAGGTACCTGTCGCAGGTCGCACGAGTCTTCCAAAAGCCCTAAACAAAATGTCGACCATGTTTTCGTTTTCTCATCTGTGAGATTACTTCTTTTTTTTTTAATAAATTCGTTCGATAACAGGTACGCAATACGAAATGATCGTTAAATTTTAACGGCGGCCATTATTCATCCTAATTAATGAGTCGTAATAATTTAACGTGTCGTGAGTGTGATGTGTTGGTTTGATGTGTAGTGTAAATAATAAATCATAGTTAAGAGTCGTCATTCGAACGGTGAGCTAGGCCCGGTTCAAAAGATCTCGTATTTCCAATAAAATATAAAAAAATAGAACTTATATACGTCGCCTAGTTCAACGGCAACCACGATATACGATGCGATCCTATATTACTAAAAACACTCGACTACAAATTTCGTGGTGTGTCGATCTACCAACGGAGAATGCACGCAGTCGTAGACGCGGATTAATAAATAGTAAAATCTAGCGAATAGACCGCATAAAAGTCTATATAAGTTGTCAGGTCTATAAATAATATCCGGGCGCATCCAGTGTAGTTCATTTGTCAGGGAATAACAACGCACGAAACCTGTTTTTCACCTGCTGACACCTGAGACCGTTCCTCTTCTCTTTTTATCATTTCATTTTCTCAAGTCCTAGGCGAGACAATAGGAAACGTCGCGAAGTCTGACGTCTCCGTCACTACACCTTCACACCCATCCGGTCTTAATTACATTCGTGCCTGGAATCTGTCTGTGATGGACGGACGTCTCTCTCTGTACCTCTCTTGTCCTCCCTGGTGTTTTTTTTACTCAGTGTAAAAGAAGAATTAGGTATGGATTATTAATTAATATTCTTATGTAACGTGTTACATAGGTCACCGAAAATGGCATGGAACTAAGTTGAAGTGATAAATTGCGATTTTATGGTTTTGCCTAGACTACACAAGTAATAGAAAAGGGCGTTTGACACAAAGAATCAAATTGTAAAACAATTAATAAAACATAGTAGAGTAGTAAGTAATTTATGATACATTTAATTTCTTGTAGAATAAGTTAATGGTATACTATATTTTGAATTAATAAAGAAAATAATTTAAAATATTCTGCTAGTACAGCTTGAATATGGGAAGTACTTCGTAGCAAAACTTGAAGTGACAGTGAAAGCTAAAATTATGTGCATACATGAAAACGACATATTATTGTTCGCAAAGTTATATTTTTTGGACAGTTGCAGCTATCAGCTGTAAAAATAATACTCTAGATTAATTCGCCGCCGCCATTTTTCTGTTAAGTAAATCAATTTCCTACGAATTGAACTCTGTTCGATCCCTTCAAGTCATTTTTTTATAAAATATTTTTCTGGAATTTTAGAGAGAATAGGAAAATTGTAATTCGTACAGCCGTAGTCGTGGTTTCAGTGGTCGTGTAGGAATTTGCTGTTTCTGCTTACACGACGTAATTTTTTCTACACAGAATTCATTTCGTTGTAATACAAAAAAAAAATGAAAGATAGAAGAAAGAAGAAATATTGATTTGATGAAAAATTGTATTTAAATGTTGACTATGATAGATGATTCCTCTTTCTCGGCTCGTTCTATGATATTAAAAAATGTGACGTCAGCTTTGGTTTCTTCTTCGTCTTTTGGCAGCAGCGACAGCAGCAGAAGAAGAAACCCCCGTGGATTTTTTCTTTACGACGTCCCCACAGTTTCTGGCGAATTATTCTATCTCGACCGGGGAAGCGTTAATTACCTACTCTTCCTCTTCTCTGTCCGTTTTTTTTTTTTTTTTACTCTGGGGATCAGACCTTATCGTGATTAGCCCTTTTTCTTTCTTCTTGATCCAGCCGGGTTGTGGTGGTGGCGGTGACGGTGACGGTGACTACACGACATTATCGGCATTATCATTATATTTTTTAAAAATGAAGCAACCAATATTCCAAAGAAGGGAATCGAGGGAAGAGCTTAATTGTCTGGATAGTATATAGAGATAAGATGTTCATTACAGAAGTAACCTAAAATTGTAGGGAAGTACTTACTTGTACATATTAAATATGTGTTTTATTGTTTTGTAGACAATTATAAGAGTAGTCGTCCTCAGTATTACCTGAAATAGAAGTACCCCTCAAAGCTCTAATGCCCTAGTCAGGTATATTTATTGTATTAATTGAAGTTATTTGTATTTTAGTTCCCTCGGGGAATACTACCTCTCAGTTTGAAATTATTTATTTTTAAATGCGTTTATATATTTTTATTGTATTTCTTATTTTTCGTCTCATGTTTTACGTATAAATTTATAATCAACAACTCTGCCTTCAGGTAGGTTTCACATTTGAAGCGAGTGAAGAGTTACGGTTACCGTGGTCAAGAGTGACAGTTCTATTATAAATGTTTTTGTATGAATTATTTTAATGGCTACCATTCGGTTGATTGTTCTAACGGATAGTTAACAATCGGCTTCTGCACGGCTATTAGTCAAGTGAAATTCCCTTTGCAGAGGGACAGTGAAAAAAGCACTTGCCGCCGAGAGGTCAAAACGGGCCTTTATCAAATTGCCAAAAATCCAGTTATCAGTGCCACGTAAAGCAACGTAGGAAATGTATATAACTAATGAATACGAATGTGCGTAATTGACTTGTGTGCCATCTTGAAACTTCACATTAGTCTTTGTGGCTCGTGTCTTAGGAATGAATGATGATTACTGTTACACTGATGTAAAGATGTTGCTATAGTCTCTGCGGTAGCTTTCATAAATTTAGAAAAGAATCATTCGTTTCACAACGCATTTTGGTAAATGTGTGATGGCATATTTTCGTTCCTTCGGCAGCCATCTTAAATTTTTCGCAACTCACTCTTAGCAGTTTTTCGTCACATTTTTTTTTACTCTATGGGAAACAAAAACTGTTTCCGGGACGTTCATCCAGAGTCTTTTTAAGTAAAACGAGTATTCCAGAGAAGGGGGAAAATGTGAGACAGAGACAACACGCCCAACCGTATTACGGGACCGTTCGTTTTTAAAAGTCAAAGTCTTGGGGGCCCGGTGAAAAGAAAATAAATTTAATGTAATGTAATTAGAGAAAATGTACGACGGGAAGGCAGGCGAGGACCCTCGAAAAGAGAAAAAGCACGAAAAAGTTTTAAGGAGGAATTTTTCAAACAACGGAAAGGTACCCACACACACACACAGACCCACTTATATATATATATATAAGGAGAATACTAAAAAACCGTTAGGCATTAACGTTAACGACAGAAGGAACGTCTGTGGGAGCAGTGATTCCACCCTTCTCCTGCCACGATTAAATCACGCAAGTTGTCAAAATCTAATGGATGCTCTTCATTTTCGCTGAGACGAGACTCTACGAAATGATGAAATTATCCTTCTTAATCAGCCTTTCGCCCGTTTCTTTCTTTTTTTGCTTTTCGAACCTTTTTCTTCTCCTTCTCCTTCCCTTGTCTTTGTTTTTCCTTTGCTTCATCGGATTTGTCCTTTTTCATACGACATTAAATTTCAACCCTTGTAACTCGTGGTGCTCCGCGTTGTTTCCCCTTGACGTCGCGCGTCGACAGAAATGTCAGAACACGGTGTCGTGTGCCCTTTCAAACTAAATGAAAGTAAATTAATCTTCTTCCCGTTCGAAAACGCCACGTTTTATTTAATTAATCGACCGTCGAACCTGAAACGAGTACCCGAAAAAAATAAGAGCGGGTACAACGCGAGAAACGCCACGAAAACCGACAGAATAAATATTCTAAATTATTATAAATAATTGTAGCTGCCATACAACGTACGCTTGCTAAGTAGGTACTACCAGGTACAAGTACCCTCTTCCGTAAGAAGTAGATTTTCTCTCACCTCCATAGCGAGATGGAACGGGAAACATGGAAGATCGGTTGACCTCTCACCTCGACTACTTGTTACGTGATTATTGTTTTCGCTATTATTAACTATTATTAATCCCGACGCGAATTTACATACAGATGTTAATAATGTACCGTCAAGGGAGCCAATTATAACGTCCGCACGTGAGTGTATAAATACCGCACGGTTAGACGGGTTATGTCATTCATCTTCTTCAATGGCGAAATGATTAGAACGAAACATCTGTAATTACGTAAAACAAAGACCGTTAAGTTTTCAGTGTCGAATAAATGAATTGGGAACTTGGCTGGAGAGAATCAATGAAGACGAGTGAAATCCACGAAAGGAAACTTAATCGATTGCTTAAATAAAGTAGAATTTGGACGTACAAATAAATAATATTCGAACGCTCTACTCCAAGTGTTTTGTTTTTTATTAATGTACGTTTAATGTTATGTAATTATTAATGGCTTATTAATTGGTAGTGTGTGGTCCGCTTCATTGTACACGAGACAACGAATTCCAATTAGAATGTTAAATTGGTATTTATGAATTATTTTTTATTATATGAATTATTTTTTAATATACATAATTGTTTAATATGTGTGTTATTGTTTTACTTCCGCAATTGTAGTATTCTGTTTACGGTTATACTGAATTTTAGTGTGTGGAATTTTTCTTAGTAAAAAAATTATACGTAGCCAGAACTTATCTCGACGAAAAGGATGTATTTTATTATTATTAATGTTTATTAATGGATTTATTTAAATAATTCCAACAATTATATTTCTATTTTAAATCAGTTGTTTGGGATTGTTTTTGACTCTCTGTTATTGGTTTTATATATTTTATTGTATTTTCGTTTCGTTCTTCTGCCCTCTGCATTTATTATTGTAAAGATGTTATTGATTTCCTTGTTTCAAGTGAAAGGACAAAAGCCCAAATTAATTTTTTTTACGTTTTCTTTCTAGGCTTTCTATGCGGGAAGTTGAACTTTGTCTGACCGTTGGGGTACGGTCCTGTAGGACACCAACCTGTCGTTTTGCGGCCCGCTGTCCGTTTTTTCTGTAAGTAAAGTATTTGTTAATGGTGTCGGTTGAATTTATTTAATGCTTAATAATCAATCATTGTTGTACTGCCTGATAAACCATTAAGTGCTCCATGGAAAGTGCGTGTACATGCGTAAGGTATACAAAAATGAATCTTCTTATTTTCTCGGCTAAATTGTAGTTTTAAAGCAAGCTCTCTTTCATGGTGTTTAGACGCCAAACATCACGCGAGATTTGACAAAAATATTTCCCACGTACTTTCTCTTTTGTTACAATTCGACTCCTGCCACGCCTCGTGTCTCACCAGAATACCAACGTCGAGCCAACGTCTTTCAAAACAGTTAAATAGTTCTTCCGTACTCTTAATTCTTACTTCAGAGGTTAGCTTTCTTCTTGTAGCGAACAAAACAAGCTTCTAGAACGACAATCATGTTTATAGGTTCAATAAAAAAATCTTTGTAGAGGATACAAACCACAGCTTTGTACGTTCCCGGTTCTGCAAACAAAATTATTAAGTAAGACGATTTTCTTGATCGAACTTCTTTCGCAGGCTGCCATTTTCTGAACACATTGAATTCATTTTTTTAAAAATAAAATTTTATTAATTTAAGATCATCACTACATTTCCCTACGTGTTACCCCCTAGTCACGACTCTTACATAAGTTATAAATAACTTCGTATTGGTATTGTTTACTAAATACATCCAGCCGATCATAAGTCTGGAATGTTCAGACGCTAGAGTACACATATTGCGGAGAGTGGATGTAGGGAAATAAACAGGCTTTCTGTTTTGGAAACGTCACCAGGCAGATACAGAGAGAGAAAGGATGGAAAAGGTTTTCTTGGTACTTAAAATGTAAGTCACATTCGAAACCTTTTCAATTCGGGAACGGTCGAAAGGAGAGAACGATGATTGAGAATAGCAACTAATGAAGTCCATTTAACTTGGGAAATCGGACAATAAGACTATCGATAGCCCGTAATGGACTTTTCACATTAACTTTCGAGTCAGTTAAAACTTTCAAATTAGAACTTTTGACCGGTTCGACATTTCCATCGCAGCTTTCGGGTCTACTTCCAGGTGTGCTTCACAGGTGTGGTAGGAGGATAATGGAGGTACCACAGGATCGACCGCTTTCTGGAGTTGCCTCTATATATTTAAGAACTGTTTTTGTTCGTATTTAAGAATCGGTTGGGCTTTCGTACTGACCAACAGAACGGGCGAGTACCCAATGAGTACTCCACGTGAAAAACCTACGTAGTAGTCCTTTTCAACTTTTGATTGATTGATGGTGATTTTCCTATCACGATGTTTTGGTTGGGTCAAATGTGTAAGAAAACGTCAGTGGTACCTGTGAAAATGAAACTCATTGAATACAACTCTGTCCGACATTGTGCTCGATTGAGCCATCACTAGACCGCGACGGGTACCACTCGGGTACTACTCGGGCACAATTTCCAATTATTCCGAATGGTCACGATGATTGTGGGAACTTTTTACTTTCGGTCAAACCGATCTCTGTCCCGCTTTAAAGTATGCACCCGCCATTGTCGTACCCGAGAGAGTACCTGAGATGTGAGATCGTTCGTCGTGGAAGAAGACTGTCACGGTTGACGGACAAGGGGGCGGATAAATCATCCGAATTTCAAATTTAATGAATGGATTCCCTGAATTTTCTCGACACACCTGTGGATCTTTTTCAGTTCAGGTACGAATTACCTTTCTTTATTGGTTCGCTCCATCGTTAAATCCCTACGGGGACGTAATTTAATTCTACTTCTCTGGGCATTTGTCTATTTTCGTAGGGAAATATCGTAATTCTCCTCAACAAAACTTACTTTAATAATTGAATAGTATATTTAAATAAATAATACATGAGTACATGATTGGAACTCTAAAAGTATTGATTCACTTTATATATATTAAGTGGAACAATGATGGGAATGTTACGATGTAATGTAACTTTAGTAGGCAAGTAATAATAATAAGCACTGCATGTACATTACAGAATAAATATAGGAACAACAGGACTGTGACTATAAACCTATAAACATTAAGTAATTCACCTGTCAGGTACTTATGTTACTCACGTACACTCAAACCCAATTATAAATATAGAATACGTACAGTGCAATGTAGACTCTAGGAAACTTCACAAAGGACAATTTGTTTTGTTACACGTCCTAAATAGTTTTTACTCTTTATATTCGTACCTATTTCTCCACCCTGATACCTTGGGTGTCGCACTCGATGGAAATGAATGGGAGTTACTCGTTTTATTTAGTTTTTTTTTGTATAACAAGCCACTCTGTTTCTGGAACTTGAGCATTCATGTAGCCAGCTCATTACCTTCGGACGAGATGGCAGGAAAACGAAGTAGGATTGTCCAATCTCGCCCAACCTAATTGGGACCGGAAGCTTCAAATCAATTCAGGTGTCTCTCTTTTGGAATTTTACCTTTTTGTGAGTTCATC
The DNA here is from genome assembly GCA_037055365.1 of Polyplax serrata. Taxonomy (NCBI): domain Eukaryota; kingdom Metazoa; phylum Arthropoda; class Insecta; order Psocodea; family Polyplacidae; genus Polyplax; species Polyplax serrata. The sequence goes on along the minus strand of JAWJWE010000038.1, from coordinate 6,864,226 downwards.
GTCCATGAAAAAAATTTTTTATTTAATTCCCTGCACAGACCAGAATAAAATTGAATTTCATTTCGGGCTAGAAAATTCCAAAAACGGATTTTTTACAGACTGTATACGTTTTTTTAATGGTTTACACTGGGGTTTCAAAAATACAACGGAGGTCACCCAGCCGTTTATAAGAAGTTGTATAGAAAATATAGCAAGAATGAATATGTGCAGGCTAGATAACTCGGGTTTAGGTAATTTTTAGTACGTGCAGTCGTTGGTGAAAGGGATGTTTGTCTACTCTACAAAGAATCCTGAACGAATAATTGTTGTTGTTGTTATTATTTTTAAGAATGACCATTGAAAAGTCGAAAAACAAAATAGTTAAAGTCGTCATAGTTTTCGCTCTTGAAACGAATCTATTCTTCAGACTGAGCAGAAATTGTTTCCCAGTGACTAATGCCACCTTTGTTCCTCCTGGTTAGACGAGGGTAGGAATCTCCCGTCGATTCATTCATTAACCTCCTCGAACTGATAAAATCGTCAGTTTAAGGTGTGAAATAAAAGAGAGAAGAACCGAATGGAATGTCCGAAACAAAAAAAGGACAAGTGTGAAAATGAAGGAGGAGGACAGAGAGAGAGAAACAATCGACCCCCGAACCTGAAACCTGAGGGCGAACTGCGAACGTCCTCAATGGACACGACAATGGCGGACAATGGTTGACCCAAAAAAGGACTTTTTTTCTGTAGGTCTTTCCCGATGGTGTAAAAGAAGATGAATTATTGACCGTTTAGAGAAATAAATGTTGACTTTAAGACACGGTGGAAGAAGTAGAAGAAAAATCCTAGAAGAACTCAAATGATAATAATAATAAAAAGACACATTTCGGGAGGGTAATAAATCGGATAGTTTTCAGGTTTTAAAAAGTGACCCCGCTGAGTCGGAGAAGGCGCAACGCAGTCTGGTGAGGCTCAGGTATCCTCAGGTAGATTGCACCTAACCCAGGTGTCTTTCTCACGAGGAATGTCACAATGTAAATAACATTCTTTCCCTCGTGGGTGCCCCTCGAACCTTCCTCGCAAGCCGATTCCAAATAAAAATTTTATTTTCCAACTTCTGTGACCTTGTCTCCTTTTTAATTCCTTAAAATAATAAAAAGGAAACAATTTTTATGGCTCGTACAAGAGCAACCCCCCTCCGATATTATATTATATCATACTGTACTGTGCATACGGATTTTTTGTGGACGAATTCTTTCACTTTTATTGCCGTCCGAGAAGTGTAATTTATCGGAGAGAATGAATAATTTGCCGTGTTGAAGACCCTCTCCGGCAATATTTTTATCTTCATAAAAATAAATAAATAATATACTGGATCGTTGTGTATAATCATACTGAAAATTTGGGAGAGTTTTGGGTGTTTGGCTGTTTCAGAGGAAAAAACAAAGGTGTTGGTACCTGGTGGTGTTTCAGCGCCATTTTTCCTATTATTCATTCTTCTGCCAATTTTTCAAGTTACGCATACGTGTATATGTGTACATAAATAGTGGGAAATTTAAATAATACCCGGCCCGCTTTCAAAAGGACACAAAAGGAGTACCTGTTCTTTGTGTCAGGACACGGAGCAGGTAACGGTGTCGATCACATCCTAATTTTCGGTGTATAATAAATTTATATGGCAATAAAGGTTTTATTGTTAATAGTTTTATTAATTATTTGTTTCTGTTTAAGCACTAATGTATTGCGTTTTGTGTTTTATGCCGGAGTCGTTTGGAACCCGCTAAAACACTAAGTTGAGTGGTCATTCAGTAGCGATGTATATATATACTCGTTACTCCACGGAAAATAGGATTTATATTGTTTTATTTGTAAAACGTTAATAAATACACGTTATTAATATTCTAGGCTGTTCTTAGGTGTAATACTGAAAGGTGGTTTGCAAAAATGACCCTACCAAAAATTTTAAATAAACAGCCGAGGGACTAAATGAAACAAAATTTTGAAATTTACAATTCGAAGATAAATAATAAACAGTAATAATAAATAATGAATGATTAATAAAAAATATTTCATATATTTTTAAAATAGAACGTAATTAATAAGAGTGCCACCATTACTGCCACGAGCAGTTTTTAATATTTTGGGTTGTTGGTTTTCTACCTATGTTTCTGCTAATCAAACAGCAATGTAAATAGTAAATAAAATAGCACTTAATGAGTCAGGTAAAAATATTCAATAAATTTATAGACGTGCACCTAAATGTTACCTGCGATGGGCGTCTTTCAAATAATTGAATTCTCTCGAATTATGTACTTAAGTTATTGAGTACTTTTGTCTTATTAGCATCCAAAATCCATGGGCTTGCATGAGCACAAACAGTCATATTTGTTACTTGACAGTAGAAGTACCACAGGTGATGGCGGCCAATTATACTTTCTCCTACCTTTCACAGAGACGTTTCAGGTAGACCCGTCATTTTCGGCAAAGGCTTCCGGTCCTCTCACGGAAGGAAGGGCCAGGCCGACTTTGAGTTGTTGACGGGCATTCTGGCGAAAACGGGCAGTTGGTAATAAGACGAGACAAGTCTAATCCTCCGGGCGGATTCACAAAGGAAATTACTCCGTGAAGAGGGAAGGGGGACGATGGAAGAAAAATTGGGTTTTTTGTGTGTGTGGCGGCGGCGGCGGAACTGTCGAGGTAGGTACAGGCCGAGTGTAAGTAGACGACAAAAAAGTAGAATAAGGAGCAGAAAAATAATATCGCAAATCTCGATTGATAGAGAGAGAGAGAGAGAGCTGAGCAGAGGAGAGAATAGATCTGTCAATCAGTGGAAACTGTGGGGTGCTTGGAGGATACCCAACGACCGGTACGACGGTATAATCCAAGTGGAATCGTAAAAAAATGGAGGTTCACCGGGTTGTCTGCCATTGGGACCGAATCATTTTGTCTTATTTTCAATACTCTTTTTACTTGCCTTCCTCTTCTACTTACCTCTTCTCTCTCTTTGGGATTATTTCTCCCACGACATTGGGTTCCGTGCGGTTCAATTGAATCAATGGGTTTCCAGGAATATCCGATTAAACGATGTAAAAATAAGGAGGAACTCGGTTTTCGAGCGTAAGGGAAAAACATAAAGAAGAAAAGGAAAATACCTGCCACGACGACGTTGATGTCTGAATGGAAGGTGAAAACGTCGTCTCATTCCTACCGCCACGTCTACTTTCTTGTAAATTCGTTTCGTTTGTGCGTTATTTTTCACTAAGATTGAAAGATTCGCCATTTCTGTGGCGCATTCCAACAACAGGCGTCTTGTAGACTCATGGGGAACTCACTGGGCACAGGAGAAAAATAAGTAGAGTAGGATGTATTGGACAGAAGGAAGGGAAAAAATGGAGAAACATTAGGTGGGAAACGCTCGAGATTTGGCAAAACAGGGAAAATTGACCGGGAGGAAAGACATGTCGTGCAGGAAGACAATATCGGAAAAGTTTCGTGATGGTACACGTGAGAGAAATACCAATTTCATGCATAAATTATTCCGATCATTCCGGGGGCATTCTGACGAAGGAAGACGTTGATGAGGAAGAAACGGAAGTGAAGGGAACGAAAATCTGGGAAATCGAAGAAAGGAAAAAAAGATGTAGAGGAGTGTTAATGAACACGTCGTGTCACTAGACAAAGTGTACATTCACCTGAGACAATCACTCGTTTTCGGTACTTTCTTTCTGTAAAATGCATTTTGCAGTCCTCAAAATTTGGGCGACATCAAGTGAAACGTCCGAAATGTTTTTTTTTTGTTTGTTTCGATCAAAATGGCGTCCTTCATATCTGGAAAACATGACATTAGAATTTCCTAAGGCGTTGATTTAATGATCTTCACTGTTACTTCTCGGGTCGTCGTTGACAAGTCCAACTTATTTACTCTTTAGCCGAGGTCCAAGTCGGTAAAAAAAAAATTTTCTCGAGAAGTACTAATTTCTCCCAAGACATTCCGCCATTTTGTTTCTCTGTAACTTCTATGTATTCACTTATTCTACTTATTACCTCTGTTTCCTTTGCTTTTTGAATTCTCCGCGCTTTTATTTCTCTTTTTGACGCGGCCTTTCTTTCCTCTTGAGTACATTTACTTCCGGTGTCCACAAAGTCACGGCGGTCAATAATGTACATAAATTGAGTTGTACACGTACGTTCTAATGGTTCTTAATGTGAGAAATCAAATTCACGTTAGAGACCGTCTCTCGAGGAGAACAACTTGTTTTTTTTTCATTCATTCGTGAACGGTCCACCATGTTCTCGAACCTGAAAACCTATTTTCTAGGAACGTCACGAACCTTTCCAAGCGGACGGGGGTGGAGTGATGACTTGTTTCGGTGCATATGTAAAACGCTTATTGATCACGTGATATTATTTTTGACGTGTGATGATGATGTATTGCCACATCCCTTGCTATCTTTGTCTCTCGGTTCTCCCCCAGAGCTTTTGTACGCTTACTTGGTTCGACCAACGTCACTCCCCATACCCCCATTTTAAGCAGCTTTTAAACGATCTTTCGGTTTCATCCCCGTGTGCATTCCCGGGGCCGGTAGGTGGCGACGGCGGTAGTTTCATTTTTTTGTACTTCTTATTTCATTTCCTTTCGTTTTTTGCCTTAACACTTCTGTCCGCACCCAGTTCTCCCGGATGGAAGGAGAAAAGGTGCAAAACTGGTCGGACGATTATTTTCCTGTGCGTTGACTTCTCTTGAGAACGTCAAAAAATAGTTCGCACTCGGTCAATGCCAGAGACACGTTATTTCCTGACTTTGACGTGGTTTTGCTCTCTGCTCACCCGGACACATGCAGAATGAGGTCTTTATCAACCCTTGCTGTCGGAAAAAACATTCCACCCACCGCTTCCCAAAGCCGAACTCGTGAATTTGACGTTCGCCGCCACCGACCCGCCTCGCACTTGATGTGTTTTCCTGTTCTGACGATAAGGAAAGGCATGACGGACAGAGTAAACCGAAATGTCTTCAAAGGTCAAAAACTACCCCCACCCTTATTATACATACAAACTAAAAAGCTCTTGTTGTTAACGTGTGTAGTGTTCAAGTTGTTAGGTATGCCATGGGTACACAGGAAGAATGATTGTCACATCTCGTGTCTTTGTTTATTAAATAAAATTAAAATAAAACATATTATATTATTAAATTAAATATTTGAATTAATATTTAATTCTTTTTTTAAGAAATTGTTGAGATACATTATTGAGAAGTATAAAATATATTTTTAGCATTTTTAACTCTAATGGGGTTAATCTTATGTTAACAACCAACACGGTTGAGCTGTGTGTAGTTGACTAGACAGCACGTTTATTACTAGACGTGTAATGGCGTACACTAGGGTTAGAGGTGTTTAGTAAAGGTGGGAGGGAATCTTCTTTGGGTTGGGTAGAGAACGGTTGAAAGGTTGCTACCAGTTGAACCGAGCCTATACTCTTGTACTTAGAAGGTAAGAACCAGTACTGAGACACTAGTGAGTGCGTCCGAACGATTTTATTTATTCTCGAGTACCCGCCATGCACTTTCTCACCGGCATGATTCTTCGTTTTGTGAGATGTTAAGTTGGTAAACTGCACGTGTGGAATTTAGCGTTCAAGAATGACACAGCCAAATAGTCAGTTGGCCATGTGGTGCTCAACCAAAATCAAACAGATTTCTCTCTAACGCCCGAAGAACCGGTCACAGAATTAATGAAGAGGATCAAAAGGTTTTCTCTATGGTATCTTGGCGGGTAGAATCCTAGGCAAAATTGCAAGGAATGACCTTTTTCCCCGTATCCGTCATCACGCTGAGAATTTATATATTTTCTATAAAATCCGACTATTGTCCTCGGAAAAAAGGGTAAACACTTAATTATGAATATCAATAGAATAAAGTTGTCCGATTGTAAAGTATACAAGTTCTCCTTCCCCATTGTGGATTTGTTCAAGAGACGTGTGTCCTCCTCATGCTCCTTAATAAAGTAATTGTCGTCTTCGGGTCAATAGAATGATTATTTCCACGTCAGGAATCCGTTTTAAATGCAATTTGTTCTCATCATTTTTTTTTTGATTTTGTACTGTGTACTTCCCATTGTTTTCTGTTTCTCTCACCTTCACTATTCATCTGGTAATTTGAGTTGTGCTCCGGGCAGCTTTGCTACCGTTCCACGTTGACTCCTAATATGGCGTTTTTTTTGTTTTGCGGTCCGAATTCCTTTAGACTTTGAGATTGCTTTACGAGCTCCACTGCTTATTTACAAATAAATACGTGAGCTATTAGTGAGTGTTCGAGAAATCAAATTGTACAGAGTTGTTTGAAACATTTATTGGTGTAATTTTATTACGGAGTTGTACTTATTTATTAATAATTAAGGTAATAGTTACTCACAAAATATTTTGATGGAACATTAAGTGCTCTTCTGCTGCAATTGGTTAAACCGCATCAACCAATTTAAGTTATTAGTACTAGTTACACGTACTTTATTTATAAATTGACAGACTATTAGTTGTATTACAAATAACAATAAATAATTAATAAAAATATAATTATATATACGCATAATAAATAGAAAAATAACTTACAAGGAGATTACTGTTTTAAATATTATGTAGCCACTGAAGCAAGCAAAAGTATGTACATATGTGTTTATGTATATAATCACCTTGTAGTAATGGTTCTCGTCTATTTTCCAAGAAGAGTTGTCCGAAGTTAAAACAAGATTCGTACACGAAAAAGTTGTCTCTAAAATAGGTGTACTTCAACCATAACTTATTTAAAACGAAATAAATCTACTTGAACGAAAATAGACGTTGACATATCAATAGAAATGAGTTTTTATTTGTGATGATCGCGATCGTTCGACCCGGCACAGAAACTTCTAGAATTTTCTCATGGGGCACTTAAAAATTTTCTTAAGTCAGACGAAAACTTGTTCAAACTCCAATTCGAGAAATTTCTCTAGAAACATTAAAACTTGGAATCGTTCGCGAAACTTTCATTTCTCACCTCCTTCATTTTTTCGCTGATCCAAAGCCGATCAATAGGCGAGATCACCGATCCCCCGAGATGTTCCGTCGTTTTAGTTGGCGTTAAATGTTTAAAAAAATACCATTTTCTTTCTTTTTGCATGGAAATTTTGGAAGATAGCGGGCCCCGACAAGAGCGGTGATCTACTAATAGTTCACCTTATCTAAATGTTAATAATATAAATTGGGTTCGCGCGGTAGCCATTTGAAGTACTACTAGAGTACTCATGTGCTTAATGTACTTAATGTACACTTGTACTTACTCCCAGTTGAACATGAGTACTCCTGTTCTTACTAAATCCCTGTCAGAGATCTACTTCTGTATTACATCTAACAAAATTTAAAGGTTTTAGATGACATTTTGCAATTAATTTAAAGTAAGGTATTCATAATTTGTTCTTGTTCCTGTTCCGGTAGAGTTTCACCCGTTACTAATTTTGTTCTTCTGCAACTTCATAATGGGAACGGGCACGTTCCCCACGTTACGGTATATTTAAAAAAGTAATTGAAATTCTCGGAACCATTTTTTCGCCCCCCCCCCTTTACGTCTGTCATCCACGTCGACTCCATAATTATTATTTAATTAATTAAACGATTGGACTATTAACCGAATACCTGGCAGGCACGGCCCGAATTTACCTGCGATGACTTTCCGAGTGTAGGAATGAAATTGGGTGATGGAAGTTCCGGAGGAAGGTGTTCGTCACGTTTATCCTATCGGTCGAATTGTTTTCTTTCTGTTGGTCCATCATCACCATCATCTCCTCTCACCATCTTCACGTCATCCCATCTCGTGGTGGTTCAGTTTTCGGAAATTCCGTCGAGCACGAAATCCTCCTTGACGATTTTGCAGAATCATTCTCGATAAAAGCGGTAAATCATTATGGCCGGGGAAAAAAGCGAACGATGACGAAGAAGAGAAGGAGGATGATGGTGATGATGGTGTCGGTGGTACACGGGGAGAAGATGAGCGGAACAAAATTTCTGGTCCTCTCCTTGTGGGAAGGTGATAAAACTAAAACGTTCAAACTGTTGAAATGTAAGGTGCAGAGCTCGGGCCCACCAGGGCAATGGGTGGTGTGAACTGCTGAGTCAGCTCACTAATAGCTTTATCGACAACATCTAGAGAATGCCCGATGGAATCCACCTCATTATAACTTGACCATTTATTAATGTCTTCGATCGGTACGAGAAAAATTTTAGTTAAAACGATGAAGAATTTAACGGCCGGATGAATCAATAAGCCATGTGCCTGCAGTCGAAGCAATGGACACCTGGTCTACTGCTGATGTAGTACTAGCCCTTCGACAACAGCCACCAATACTGATGGTACTACAAATTTGCAATTTATGTGTACGTCACTTGTTACACGTTAGGAGCTGTTCAGTACCTGTTAGGTTGACTATTAAGTCTAACTTGAGAGTACTACTGGTACAATTAAGGGTTCAGGTACACAGAGGTCCCGGTCACACATCTTCCACAGGTTGTATTGTACGTTGACAATGTCGGGACGTGTGCCGTGAGGTACCCGCCGATATCCTTGGCCGCTCTCGTACCCCAGAACGTTTTTTTTTTCGTTTTTCAAATTAATACAACGTGATCCATTTCTTTTCAGTTTGAAACGCGGAACGTTATTTATATTGTTTCGGTCAATTTCGGGCGCACGCGAGGGTCACGGACCAAAAGTTCTGGGTGATTGACCGCGAACAATAATAATCAAATTCCTTTTAAAGGGATCTCCGCCAAAGCGTTCATTTTCATGGTTTCCCAGTGTCGTTTCGTCACGATGGTTAAGTCCTTCTTATTGGGTATACTCCCTCCCTCCCCACCCGCATCGATGCCGTAGGCAAACCCGCCCGGAACCGAGCTGAGTACTACCCATGGAAACGCTGCCGGGATGTGGAACTTTTACTTGTGGCGGTGCGAACCACGTACTGCCACCCCCCGGTGTTGTTGATTTTACTCACCCCGAAAGTAAAGGTTTGAGACGTTTTCAGGGGTGCGTCTATTCCTGACTCTGTAGTGATGTGTGTGAGTTCGTTTCTAGGGGGTACACGCAGACTGCCTCCCCGACGCAACACTCGTGAGACGTCAGGTGCCATGAAAAGTCGTAGAAAAACGAGAAGTAGGATAAATGGAAATAGAAATGGAAATGGAGGTCGGGTTTAAAGGGCATAAATAAAATTTTATCGAATGGAAAAGAATGGAAAGCGTGAGGATGGTGGGGGTGTACTCGAATCTCCACGGCAGCGATCCGTCATTGTTAAAGGCAACAGAAGAGCAACAGGTCGTTTTAAACAAACTTTATCAGATATGCTAATTATCCATTGTTTCGTGTACTCTTTTTTTTGTACACTCCCCCCCCCCATTCGTCCGCCATTGTTGCCTTCCTCGAGGAATTCTGCTTGTGTTCCACTCCCGGTGTACCTGGTTCGGAGCCTTGGCGATGAAACGACGTAACCTCGTGACGAGGATGATAGTGAATCAGCAATTAAAAGGTGAGAATTTTTCGATTGTGTTCGATTCGATTTTTCAGTTGGGTGCTCTGACCCCTACGCGATGGATGACTCTGAGGAACTTGGAAGTAGACCCGAAACGGACTGGTACCCGGTACCCGAGTTTAGTATTTACACAAGGAACTCGATGACGTACTCCAGACCGGATTGCCTTTGATGTCGAAAACTCTTCTGCGTGCGGTGACGTAACCAAACGGCCTGACTTATCCTCTTCAAACTATCACTCCTCTTGGTCTAGCAGGACTACTACTCTCGGGACGTTACCGTTCGTCGCAAAATTAGTTCGATTTTTCCAGTGAGTGAGGTGATCATCACTCTTGGTGAGGTCTGTCTACCGCATAAATTAAAAAGGAGAGTAACCGTACAACGCGAGACCAGTTTAAATTGAATTTTTAATTAATTTCTCATAAACCGTTTGTAAAACTCTAGTCTCTCACGTCTGGAAAAATAGTTTTTTTTACGGGAAGGGGAACGAACTTCGTCTAGGAATATATTTAAATATTATTAATGTTTGAATATTTAGAGTAACGGCTCGTCGCTGAGACGTGTCACCTGAAACCCCAACGGTGTGTTCACACGGTGATGATGATTATGTATCTTGCACAGTTGTATGCATAGTTTTAGCACTGCGTATGTTAGTTGTAATTAAGTCAGGGTGAATTAGTACTTATAAATTATTTAGTCATTGGGGTTGTGGTAACGTCGGATCCGAGGGACACCCCAGTTACGTGGGTTTGTAACTTGTGTGTTCCACAAATCATGGCAGGTCACAGTTGGATTCGTTTAGCAAGAAACTGTTAGTGATGAGTAGTGCCACATAACCTCAATAAATTATTATGTTCCGTAGATGCGTTAGGAGGTTTTTTTGATATTATTTGTGTTGCCGTTAATTTTGTCTCAGCGATTTACTCTGAATAATTATTTATGTATATGCGCGTTATATTTTTATTTGTATTACATACTAATTTATTTACTTTATTTTTGTGTAAACCTATTGTATTTTTTATATTTCATTGGCTTACATCTTTCTTACACATCTGGTTATGTATATATTTTTCAAGGGGTGTTATGCACAGTAAGCGCTGGTCATGTTTTTCTATTAATTATTTTATGGTCTATGTGTGGTTTTATTTAGTTTGTATTTGGTATTTGGTTTGTGTACTTATGTGTGGTTTTAAATTTTTCCTCATTGTATAAGAATTTTTTATGGTGTTTTTGATTTAACTAAACGTTCTGATGTACTTTTTTACGGTATGGGAAGTATGCCGGCACCTCTGTCGTTCAATCTAGTTTTTAGGTTGTACTATTGACCTATTTTTGCCTATTTTTTACGTTTTTTTGCGTGCGGTTCATCATTTCTCAATGTTTCGTAGCATTCGTCGAGTGTTCACCCCCTAAAGTTTTAGACAACCATCAACATTTTATTTATAGCACCTTTAACGATTTTTTCGGGGGTGAAGGAAAAAGGTTCGGGATCCGGGGTTCGTCGACCTTCGTTTTTTTCCCGGTCTCATGACAAAGAAAGAAATCAATTTCAGAACCCAGGTGCGGACCTCGAAGTAAAAATCACATTGTCATCGGCCTCGGACACACAAATTTGAATTTTTGAATTCGACTTAATAGTTAATAGGTTCTAGGATGTTCTGCTCATTTCGGAAATTTTTCTACTCGGGTAAGGAAGACATCAGCTCCGTTTGCTCAGGTCGGCTCATTTGCTTCCTTTCATGGATGGGACCCACGGGGGGAGGCAGTGGGAGGGAGAGGTCATGCTTATACCGCTTCTAGCCTTTTGTAGAAAAGCAGGGGTGTTGCATATTCGGCGAAATCTTCAGGAGAAAATCTCTGCGGTGCCTCCCTGGTGCCACGTCTCTGTCTCCGCCATAAAAAAAAGGGCAGAGACGGTTCGTTTCGCAATTAAGAAAATCCTGGGAAATCAGCAGAATAATTCTTGGTAAATTCTCAGCGGTGTGAGACTGCATAAAAGTTTTGAAACTTTTTGTATCGTCGCCATGTTCGTCGTGAACCTGCCACCGGCACTTGTGTTGCTTCGCCACCGCCATCATCATCATCATCATCATCCAAGAAATAAATTCAATTAAAATTCGTAGGCTGAATATTTTCTGGGGTGCCCGTTCTCCCGTTTCCTCTTTATTTTCTTCGTCTGAGGCCCACAAACCGGAAATCCAATTCGATCGAAGCCCTTTGAAAGCGAACGAAGTTATTTCTAGCCAATCGAAAAAGAAATTTTCCAACAGCAGGAGAAAAAGTTTTTCAAAACCGAGTTGGAAGTGTCAAACTGAACTCGTTGCGTCAGCTATTTCCCACCTGAGTAAGGGGAAGAAAGTTGTTTCCAAGGAAGACAGGAAGGAGAGGAGGCTACCACTTAAACTACACGCATTGAACTTCTGCTCTTTCCAATGTGTTACTCTTTGCTCTTCGGGAAGAAGCTTTGCTCCCATAAAAATGAACTTTGAGGAATTGTCAAAAATGGAAAGAAACTCCTCCTGTTGACTCGTGTGCATGAAGATGAAGATGAAGTAGAAAATGTTGCTGTTGTTTGTCTATGGTTCAGAGTGTTGTAACACGCGTGCACCACACCTGAAGTGCAGCACCTTGTCGTTATCCAGTACAAACACAATTCTCCACGGTACCTGCCCGGTAAAACTAATTTCCGATACTCATCCTGGTCTACGGGTACCTAAAGGTTCAGGTTTTTCCGTTGAAAATCAATTTTTTCATGCCATTGTTTTTTTTTTTATGGAGAGTCCGTACCGTGTTGGAGAAATCAGCGTTCCACGTAACATGTCCGTGCAGGTTTCTTCCTATCGAACTCATTCGTTGTGGAAATGGCGGCAACATCTGGCCACTTAACCTTTTCACGGGGGTTGGGTAGCCCCCGTACACCCTTTTGAGGAACTCCGGGGGCACGAGTCTGCCGTGGGCACGACCTGTTCGTTTTCTCTACAGGCAGAGTAATTACTTCGCACCGCGGGACATCCATTGTACACCGGGATTTTCACTTTATTTCACGAAACGGGGAAAAATTTTATGCGGGAAACGTGAAATATTAAATAATTCGGGAAATGAGAGTGACACGGTTGGGGATTGGGGGTAGGGAGGCTTGAAGAAGTGAATGTTAGAAAAGGTTCGTGGGATGTTCACCCCCTGGGCGGAAAGTCAAGAGACGAGGCGAAGGCTCTGACGTCCAGGAATGGGACAGGGGGTGCTGTCCAACAAGAGGGATGAGGATTTGAGTGATGATCGATAAATATTGATTGTTGTTGGAGTGATTCCGTTCGATAGAATAATGATCAATTCGACATGTTTTTACGACTCTTACTCCAGTTTTAGAGAACTTTTATTAATTTGTTAGGATTTGGGAACTGTTTGATTGATTGATTTTTGAGGGTAGTTTTAGAACTTATTCACTACTTGTACATGGCTCGTTTTGTAGTACGTAAAGTTAAACTGAGCAACTCCTTATATTAATGTTAATACTTAACGTAACACTTACACTCCCCTTATCTAACGTATTAATAAGTAATATATTAATGTCTTTGTTATTAATATATTTGGAAATAACATGGTAGTTATATACCTCGAAGTGTAGTTGTGAGCTTGTGTTTGTTTAAGACTGCGAAGCAAACGAAGGCTGGTGTTAAAGTTAACCCGGATGCCACCCTCTTGAATTTATTTGCTGACTTTTTTTCTATTTTTGGAGCACCGAAGGTTCCTTTACTTAAGGGGGTACAATAGTCGGCCAGTTCTTGTAGAATGCTGACACAGGACGGGGTGGACTATGTTTCCGGGGATTCAGGCGCATTTCCACTATTCCCCCAAAGAGTTATGTTAGCTTAAGGATATTAATATTCTATTTTGTTTGTATGTTTCTTCCCCCGTAAACACATTGCACGAGTACTCCCAGTAAATTATTTTTATTTTAATAGATGCGTACTACAAGTGCACTCCGAGACGGCGTTGTTCCTCCTCCCGGCCGGATAGTTCGTACGCAGACATTTTTCATGTGTACCAAAAAAATGACAAAGTTACTTATACAAAGTAATTCAACAGACTGTTAAAAACAACCCCGAAATAACTTATTCCAGACATTTTCGTCGCGTTCACCCCCAACCCCTCGTTGTCGTTGCGGGGCGGACTAGAAGAAAATTTCACTCTGCTCCGACAAGGAAACGGGAAAATAGTTCCGCGGAATCATAATTTTCATAGAAAGGCAACATTAAAAGGCTCAAGAAGGAGGTTTTGGTCGAGGAGGCCGAGGTTCTGGAAGGAAGAAAGTCGCAACGCCGTGGCGAAATGTCGTGCAGACGCGCAACTTTCACTTTTGGGACTTTTACATTTTTCGCCTCATTTTCCTGCGGATCTCAATTTGCATATGAATTACTTTCCTGCGGGCTTACTATTTTACTTAGAGATTTCGTCCCGTCCTGACGGAGTACCAGGACAGCAATAGGAACAGCAAAAATTCCCCATTGTCCGATTATAATTCACCTTTACTGTCCTTTTTTAATTAGGGGAGACCAGTCCACCTGGTTCACAGGTTCTCAGGTACTGGTAGGAAGTAGGGCAAACTAAGCAGGGAAGTTTGGTAACTTTGTGTATAGGATTTTTTGTGTGCACCTGTGGATGTGATGTGTCAATCTCTTCTCTACTCACTGTTAGCGTCGGGTATAATGGCAACTTTTACTTCTTCGTCGTTTTGCTTCTCCTTCAGCACCCCGGAATAAAAAGTTCCGACTTTTTATTTTATTCTGACCGCCATTGTACGAGCAGGCATTTGATTGTGCCCCTGACAAAAGAGTTTGCTTTCATTTATAACGATTCCTTTAAGTTAATTTATGAAATATTTTAAAACGATTCCGCCATGTTATTCTTCTCGTGGGGAGAGTGAGAGATTGAATTACTGGAGTATAGCGTTGTGTTGTTCTCCCCGAGAAGTTGGTAGAACCTGAATGAGGGGTCGGGACAACCTGACAGAGAACAAAAGTTAATTTTGGGGGGTTACATAACTTTTGCATTAGCGAAAAATCTCTGCTCCTTCCCATCGTGGGGGGTTGCTTGGTTGTTTCTTCTTCGAGTCTCCCGAGATATTCGAAATAGTAAAGGAGTGGAAAAATTACCCCAGTGACCCTGTACCTGGTGCGGATGTCAGGGCCGACATGTTGGATTCTTTAAACGACACGATTTAAATATTCTGAGTGGCGTACCTCCACCCTCCGAAATTAATATGAAAAGATCATTATACTACCCGTGCCGATACCAATGTGTACCCGGGGTGCGATGGGTGGAGGAGTCAATAATAAATAAAACCATATTTCACTTAGTTCCACGATTGACATGTCGTCGTGGCAGAAGAAGTTTGCTCGGTTTGTCTTTCCTTTTTTTTTTACAATTTTATTGTCCACCCCAGGGGTAATTATTAATAATTTACAGTTAGGCTCCATTGTGAGTGTATCGAGGGCTCAAAAAAGGTTTGGTCCTGTTTGTCTGCTTTTATGGTTTGTTGACCTCCGACGAACCTTCGCCGGGTGACACCCCACGTAAGGCACACTAGTCTGGCAGTTGAGAATTTTCACAATTTCCTCCGCAAGGTACCGGAGAAAATCAGGTTCGGTTTCAGGGTTTCGGTTCTCGAAAGGTTGTCGCACTTCAGGTAGAATTTGGTTTTCTTCCTCTATTTGGATTTATTGTCCCCCCACCCACCGTTTTTATAGGTATGAGTCAAGAAGTTCTTAATCGTGAGGGGATGGGGGTGCCTGGAACTCATATAACCGACAACACGGCTTGTTAGTTCTTCCATGTTTTCCAGTTAAAGTGTCATGTTTTACCTGGGAGATAGTTCCAGGTAGGTATTTGTTTAATGCGAAAATACTAATCAATAAATCTGACATCAAGTATATTTCATAAGGTTCTGGTTTAAATAATACTGAGTAAATTTAATAAATAAATAGTAATAGAAAAGAGTCACGAATAATCCCTACTATTAATCACCTTTTCAATAACGTATAAATATATAAATATATGTTATTGGACACACGTACATTATGTATTAAAAAAAAGTATTTTCTATTTTTTAAAATAACACACCAAACATTTTATAGAAGGAATCACATACAGTATAATTCACTCTGCTTGTGGTATAACATACTTTATTAGTTTACCTGAGTATTGTCGAGTCAACCACCTACCATCATGCCAATCACGACCTTCGCACCTTCTTAAAAATGTATAAGAACGATACCCATCAATCGATGTCGTACATAAAAATACTGTGTACATAATACGTACGATAAATTTATTATTCCAATTCTACCGTAATTTTTATTATCCACCTATCATTAGTATCCTGTTATTCTTTTGTAGTTTTCCTCATTAAAGTATGTGCCCCTTTTTATTTGTATTGTTTACTAATTTTATTAAATGTATTATTTTTCTATTATTCTCAATCTATTTAAACATTCTTCTGGATTAATCTTCTTTCTATATTTGTCATGCGTTTCTATTTTTTTTTTAGAAACAAAAATAGAATTTGTGCGACATATATGTTAATAAAAAGGTGTACTTTACACAGTTCGATGTAAAGTATTTACAATTATAAAGTCCAGGAACCGATTACATGGGTAAGAAGTTTAATTTGGAGAGGAACAATCCGGCAGTTGTCGTTAATAATAAAAGGACATTAAATTGGACCGTCCATAAATCAGATGGGAAAGATTGCGGGTTTTTCGTCAGGTACCCGTGACGGAAACAAACATCTCGCCGACTACCGTTTCACTGGATTAGGGTTGAAAACCTCGGACGTGAACCTGAGAACAATAAAAGCGGACGAGTATCTTTTAATAGAGAAACAATGTCGCGGCACGACGAAGTGACAATGTTCCAAAGTCAAAGGTTGAAGACCGATTTTATTATAGCATCCCCAACCCCACAACCCCCTAAAAAATTCCGCAAACAATAGGGGAGAAGAAGAAAGGCCAAAAATACCAATTTTGGCCCAGGAGTGTCATGGCGGCCTTTCACCCCCGTGAAGGTACCCGGTCACCGCTCAGGTACCTGTAACCTGATGTAAAAAATAAAACATAAACTCAAATTACAAGTACCTGATCTCCATTTCTGAGAACTTCCTTTCTGTGAGGAAATTTAATTTCGGACGGATGTTTCAGGTACATGCCTCACTGGTACGGGGGTTGTAATCTGAGAAAGTGAAAGATCTCACGGCAAAGATTCCGTTTAAAAATAAGCACACGCACCTCTGCCTCCTTACATCGATTCAATAGATGTAGTGATGTTATTTTTTATTTGGGAAATCTTATTAATGTGTTATTAATTTTTTACATAGTTAAGGTTGTGTACGTATAATCGTGGAAGATACATAACGTATCGTTTGCAAGTTCCTGGTTACATATATAAAAGTCCTTCATTGCACTTAAACGGACGTAAAATAATTTCGCCGTCAATGGTTGGAAGTTAGTTTTTCTCCGTCTCAGTTCCATCTTAATTATTAACTATCACTACAACGGTCACTACTTGATGTTCTCCACATCGGAAACTGCCCTCTTCCTATTAATAGTACAATGGGATTTTCTTTGTTGCAGAACATCCGGGTCAAGATGGTGAACACAACAACCCACATGCAGGTAATTACTCATTTTTCAAATTCTTTTTTCTTTTGATTTTTTTTTTGGGTCGGTTATAAGTTTTGGAGTACATAGGAACGAACATAATGGTAAATAAACTAACCATTGTCATGGGATTCTGTGGAAACTTTTTGGTCACGTCGGACAAAATCGGACGTATTGTCACGGTCCGCGGGTCTCACCCTTACCGAAATTCAATCCTAAGTCTTGCACTCCATTTTGTTCTTTTTTTTGTTTGTAATTCGAAATGTTTCTTACGTTGGTGTGACAGTTTGCGTACTAATTTGGGAGGAATTGGTGTTCTCTAACAGAAAGTACCTGCGGTTAGGTAATGGCAAAGACGACATATAGATTTGTCTAGGACAAGACCGGCGAGGGTAGAAAGAGATTTGGTCAAGTACAACTCATCTTGTTAAGAATATTTAAATAAATATTTGTTATAATTCTTATTATACAGCACATACGTACTTAATAGTTGTAATGATATATAATATCCTACATATTATATTGACATGGACGAAGAAAGAATGGGTAACATTTCACACATTTAAGATTGTCGGTAAATTACGCTCAAAATAATTGATTTACACTACAAAATGACTTTAGTGTGTCCATATTTAGTCATATAATTGGGGGTGATGGTTTTATTGAGGGTCTATATGGCTATAAGTAGAAATGAGCGGTTGTATATAAAAACGTATCTGAACATGTATAACGGAGTTATGTAAAACCCTAAGAGTATAATTTTTATATATATGAAAATTAAGTGAGATTAGGTAACGATTTCATTTGATCTGGCCATTGTTTAGTATTGTAGAACACAATTATATTTTTTTATTGTGAATTATGAACATTCTAGCATCCTAATTCTAACTGGTGTCAAGCTCTATATAGTAATCATACAGTATTTTTGGTTCAATTCGACATAATGCGATGTACGTGTGTTGGTTATGTACTTAAAATCTAGTGTATGTGGTTGTGTATGTCACAGTGCAATAGTTGAGTTTTCTATCAGGTCGACCTCATTTTTTCTCCCTTCCCCAGCTGTCTCTCAACTAGTTAAATATTTACGATAGGTGAAACGGGTAAGTTTTTGAGTAATAATATATAATAATAAAAAAAACAGCTGTCGCGCGTTAATAGCGTATTTGAGTAAAAACCCTCGGTACTCCGGAATTTATTTATTTTCCCCGGAGCGCCCATAAATCTTTCACCCGGTAGTTTTCATTTTGGGAACATTGGAGAGGTATCACTCACGACAGACTACCCGTACCCCCGGGGGTGGAACAAACGAAGGAACAACAACAACAACAAAAAAATGAAATTGAGGAGAAAACAAATAAAAAGTCCAAGAGTGATGTATTGCATTCCGGTCAGTCGTCTTTTCATCCATTTTTACCCCCTCCCGTACCTTAAAAATCGTCTCGGAAAGGAAATATTGACCACCCCGGTCACTCGGGGAGGTTCGCGGACCAACGAACCCATTTCGGTGGTAAATTAACATTTTACGATGGATACCTCTCTCTCTCTCTCACTGTAACTCGTCAAGACCTGTCAATCTGTCACTGAGTTTTATGGGTGGTAGATTTTCACCGTGAAAAGTTTTATTTTGTTTTCTCGTCCACCCCATACCCCCGGGTACCCGAAGTACCGGACCCGAGCTCGTGACATCCCATTGTCCTCGCATTAAGGGAAGATTCCTCGGAACTGACCGAATTTACATAAAACACACGCCTGTCAATAATTTGTGTGTGCATGATTGTGCGCTCTCATCCGATGGAACGGTGGTGGTGCTAGTGATATTTCTAAAACGACTGCCCCGGCCACGACCGTGGAAAGAAAAACTAAATAAATAAAAACAAACAAGGCAGTCGAGAGAGAGAGAGAGAAGCGGACGATGTTTGTAAAACAAAAAGTACAACTCACGTGGGGGGATTTCAGGAGTATGAATTTGTTTTACTTGGCTCCATCCCTTGTTTAAGTTGTCTCGTACTATTGTTTGAACTGAATCACCTCTTGAAATGCCGTAAAAATCAAATTACACTACTTTGAAAAGTTTCCGAAATAGAAAGTTACTGAATGACATAATTTGTTAGGGGACGGAGGCATCATATCTTTGGGAAGCCCTATATAGTAAAACATATATACTGCTTTATCATGCTTCCGTTGGTATTGATTCTTGAGGCTGTGCTATGGCGGTGAAGATGTAGGTTAAGCAGGTGATAATTTGGTATTATTCATATGAATATAATAAATTGATAATTAAATAAATATATGAAATAATAGTATGATTATGTTACACATAGGAATATCCGTGAATTATTTTTTGTTTATGAAAACATGGTGGTATTTACTAAATCTTAAGATTTTCAAAGTAGTTCACGCCTACAAGAACTAAAATTTTCAATTACTCAGAGTTCTGTACTAAATCAGTATATAATTAAATATATTAATTTCAATATATGAAATAGTATGCTTTTTTCTTAATGACTTATTTCAAAATGCGTGTTTTACCGGGTCTATTTCTTTGTATTTCATATTCAGTTTTGTAAAGAAATATTATCTAGTTTATTAACTATAAAAATTAATTTCTTATATTTAAGTTATACATATGTAAATAAATAAGTTGTATTGTTATTTTCATATTGGGGTTTCCTGTATTGTTTATGTTGCTAGGGATATTCTCCGGTTTTGGAGTTGACCGGTCGTCTTATTCTGATTGTCATGCTCATTAGATTCTTACGAATAGGTTTAGTAGTTTTGTTAGTTTGCCAGCAGCATAACATATTATAGATGATTAGGATTTATTATTAGAAAGCGATCAGGAGAACCTGTCGGAATACCGATGCGTAAGGGTTTACGTGACACAATGATACGACGTGAGAATCTGTGACGTATTTAATAGAATAAATAGATAAAAGCACGTGTCACGTTCCTCGCCAAAAACTTCAAGTGCCCCTGTCACGTCTCTGGAAATACAAACAAGAGGAACGGTGTCTGCCTAGGTAGTAGACAACGACGGTTACCCGACTGTATGACTGAACAAACGAATTGTTTATTTTCCATTGTCTGTCAGCAAGTCTGTGTTTATGTCTTCGTCTATTTGCGTATGAGAAAAGCAAATTATTTCGTTACACATAAGTGTTGTCGGTCTCGTTGCTGGACAAACACAAACTCGCAACTCGGTCGTGAGTTTTGTTTCACATTTCAGTTTCGTCTAGTTTCCCCCCTTGACTCGTTTTCTGTCGAGGTAATTGAGTAACAGTGACAAGGTAGACATGCACAAAGCGGCAAACAATGGTATGCTGTGACAAAACTATATATACATTTACTCATGTTAAAAAGAGCTAATTGCACGGTAAACTTAAATTATGAGTTACACATCGAACTGGCCGACTACTTATTGTGCCCAACGGTTCAATAGAGAATTATACACCTCAATTACCTAGTTATTTCTTCTTCGGGGGAAAAATAGCACATTCTGGGACGGTCTCTAGGCCACGGGAGACGATTTTTCATTTTGGAAATTCTCTTTCTTTTTCTCTCTCGAGATGAGAAGGAGAATGTTCTCCTCGAATGAAAACCCTTATTTTCTTAGCTTTCGGAATTGGAAAAAAAAAGAAATGAAAATCTGATCAACTATTGCTGCCGCACATGCCTCCACAATTCATTCTGACAAACCGTCGCCCCGGGGCCCCCAAACAATCGAGCCTATTCAATTTTCATTGGAATTTCCGTTTCCGGTCGAATTGGATTTGTTTCGCCCGAACTTCTCACCGGCACGTGAACGTGGATTTTTATCCACTCGGTGCGGGAACTGCCGACGGGAAAATTACCAGTGGATAATTAGTAATAGTTTAGTGCCCTGATATCATTAGATTAATGACTGTGATGAAGATGATAAAAAAAACGAAAATTATTTTTTCCCAAATTAAATAGAAGTCTAGGCAGAAGGAGCAGAGTAAACAAAAAATAAACGGGGCAACGAAAAAACAAAGGCGTGGGAATTAGATAGGGGCGGTCTCAAACCGTTTCCTCCCAACCCGACGCGATTGGTTCAATCCAAACATGGCAGGCATTTACGGTAATCAATAACCCAGGTCGTCGCAAACATTTAAAACTGACAGATCTATAAGCCGATCATTGGCGAAATTGTTTTTTAACCTTAATTTTTTTTAGCCAGGAGAGATGAATTCTAAGAAAGTTGATTGCATAGATTAAATAACGCGGGAGTGAAATGGCAACTTAAAAATTAGAAAATATAATAGCCGGATGCTTTATTCTAGAATGAGGGTCGAGCGCGGGTAAATGAAACGGTGCGGGACGACGTTTTAGAATATTGAAATCAGCCAATGTTGGGATTTTAGCCAGGTCGAAGTCGTAAGAAGACAGGTCTGTTCCAGGTGTTCGAAACAAATCCTGGGATCTATTTAATTTTCCACGAGCAGGTTTCGTAGCATCGTTCCTGTCTTTAGCGAAGGGGAAACACTCATGAATATTATTAAATCCCATTAACGTCGGTGATGCCCTGCCAACGGTGGGGAATTACTTTTTTAAACGGTTTTACGGTGACTCGTTTTTAAATACCGTTTCGCCCACGTCTAAGCATAGGGTAGATGAGCATTTGACGGTAGACCGGGCCTGGTTGCGAGGAGCGAGGAGTGAGGAGGGGCTTGGGTGACCGCTGCTAGAGTTTCATGAGCGGAGGCATTCAGCGTCATTGTCTCGGAGAGAATAGAAGCAATCGAAAGGGGGCCAACTGCCAAAAGGCTCCTCATTGTCAATTGATTTCGGAGGTGTTAGGATCAATAGGTGATTGTGTGGACAGTGGTAGCGGTGGTAGTAATCAGTCCCATCACATGTAAGAATCTTGCGATTCGGTGACATCGCGGGGAAAACACGTGTACGGGGGAGAAATCGCGTGTGCGGTCAGTGGCGGTGAATTCGTGGCAAGTAACTGAAAATCGGAGCGGAGAAAAGTCGGAAAGCGCACGAGTAGCAACACACATGTATAATATACCAGGTACAACGAAATATTCAGTGTCGCCACTGAAATAAGTGACAGAAAGTCGGTTTGTCGGGTTCGTTTCTTCTGGAATGTCGGATTAAAAGAGGCGCGTACTCGCGAATGTGCATGAGTGCCCTTGTGCGCGCGACCAGGTGTAAGAAGAAAAAGTCAAGTTGGATTTGTTTGTATGTGCGTGCGGAATTAGTCAGCCGGTGGTGAGAAAAAGACGCCGGGTGAAAAGGCGTTTTGGCTTGGTTCCGCGTTTAGGTTGGAAGGTAAATCTGACAAACTGTACGCACACAGGGAGGACGAAATGCTGACGATGGAGGCGGACCTCAAGGGCGGCAGTCTGCACGGGAACATGGCGCCGCACCCTGGCCTGCATCAAGTCAGCGGCTACGGTACCCTCGGGGGCCTCGTTCACGGTTCCTCATTATCTCCCGGGAGCATGGGATTGAGTCAACAGCATTTGCAACACATGTCACAGCACCAGCCTTTGCAGCACTCGCAGCATCCGGCGCATCACCAGGGTCATCAGCAGTCGCAGCACCATCAAGCGCCCCCGTCCAGTCTCCATCAGCACGCTCCTCAGCCGAATAATAACAATAGTTCGAGTAAAAATCAGAACATTGATCGCGTTAAGCGACCGATGAACGCATTCATGGTCTGGTCTAGGGGACAGCGACGGAAAATGGCCCAAGAAAATCCAAAGATGCACAATTCAGAAATATCTAAGAGACTAGGCGCGGAGTGGAAGCTACTTAGTGAATCCGAGAAAAGGCCTTTCATTGACGAAGCTAAACGGTTACGGGCTGTTCACATGAAAGAACACCCGGACTATAAATACAGGCCGCGTAGAAAAACGAAAACTTTGCTCAAAAAGGACAAGTACCCGCTCGGGGGAACAACTCCGCTGATGCCGGGCAGCGGAGAATCAGCGCGAAGTCCCGTGTCCCAACATCAGGCCCTAGGCAGAGACGTATACCAAATGCCTAACGGATACATGCCTAATGGATACATGGTACACGACGCTGCATATCAGCAACACTACGGCGGGTACCGCTACGACGTAGGTCAAATGCAACATTCGGGGTACGTGAACGGGTCCTCTTACGGTATGTACGGGGGTACAGTGCCTGGGGGAGCCCCGTCGCCGTACCTTCAACAGTCGTCACATAGCCCTAGTGGAAGCTCTATAAAATCCGAGCCCGTGTCACCGTCGTCGGGAGGTCTTCACACGCCGACACCTACCACAGGAGCTCCCGCCTCGATAAAACGGGAATACTCGGGTACTCCGGGTGCCGTACCTACCAACGGAGCCAGCGGAGACCTACGACAAATGATCTCAATGTACCTACCCGGGGACCCCGGTGCGGAGCAGCGCCTTCACCAAATGCAGTACCATCCGTCGGACCAGCTGCAGCCGCTGGCCCACATATAGGGACCGGCAGAGCCTTCTCCCTGGGCACACCATGCCATGGACTTTGTGCCATGACTGCAGTAAAACCTAGGTTGGAGAGGGCCTGTTCAAATTTGTGTACATAAAACGTCAACGGAGCTTTCTCATTGTTAAATACAAGGTAATTTTTATTAAAAATAATTTGGTTATGGCGGGTAACATTCACGTCAGACGGTTAGGAACCGGTACCCGTTCGGGTACTTTGCCTCCGGCGTGTCGTTTCCAGCGGAAAACAAAATTTGATTTGGAATTTTTCGGAAGGTCCAATTTTCGTGTTTAACACACTGTAAAATTCAAGATGATGGCCCGATTTAGACGTTTTTTTCGCCTATTTAGGTACCTGGTACTTGTGGGTACTCGAGTCGGGTGACGGTCGTTGTATTTTCACAATTTGCCGGTCCAGAAAATGAATTCTGACCGACCTTTCGCCGATGTTACGTTTTATGCGGAGACACCGTCGACATTCGACGGGTTCGCTTGTTCCGTCGGAAGTTTTTTCTTGGGCGTACTTGTCACCTGATGGTACCCGTCGTCGTTTTAGTTTTTTAATGTTGATTATTAAACAATCCGAGAGGGAATTTTGTGTCGATTCAGTCAGGTTCTCGTCCGTTTTGATTTGGTGTTAATTACCGGTTGTTTTGGGTAGTTGGTTGATTTGGTTAGGTAGTTTTTGTTACGTTTGATACTTTCGGTTTTGTATCCGGTAAAGGGAAGGAAGTAGTGCGTTGTAGTCGTCCGCCGTCGGATACTAACAGTTTTCCTCGCTGCTCTCCGAAGAGTCCTCTCTTGTCTGACACTTATGGTGAAGTAATACCGGAAAGGTTCTCAGGTCGGAGACATTTTTCTTTTCGGGTGGATCACCGTGACTGTGAGAAATGGTTTCTGGTCCAGGTACGAGGGGTTTACTATCGGTCCAAGGATTTCGTGTAGATTGCTTTGGTGTTTTTCGGTCGATTTTCACACGGTGCCGCCCTAACCTCCCGGTATAATAAATTAGTCCAAATCGCTGCTTCGATTTTAGGTTTCGTTTACAGACACCTATTTTTGGTTGTGTCTCACCTGCGTGAGTCACTTGTTTAACGACAGGGCTTAGCATCCAAGGTGGTCGTCTCCCTGACATTTTTGCAAGTCGGTTAATTCTGTTTAAACAGGTACTGACGGATTGCAGTACCGCCGACCCTGAAGGATGTCGGGGTTCCGATGAAGAAGTTATATTACGGATGTGTGTGTGTGTGTACCGTAGTATTTACGGGTTGGGATGAATTAGGTTCGTTCAAGTGTTTATCCCATTCGCTATCGAATACCTATTTTTAAAGGGACTGAGGCCACGACCCGTTGGACTAATTGAATAAAATTTGAAGAATAAACATAGCCGAAGGTACCTGACAAATACAATTAAATGTTTTCATATCGTACGCCATTTCGTAAAAGCTTTCGGTGTGTATGTTTTATTTATTTATCTTTCTTATTTTTTCTTGTCATCGTCATCCTCCTGAGCGAGAGAGGCGCACTTAACGTTTTGACGAGCGCAAACAGGCACTCGGGGAATCCCTGTGAGAAAGTTTTAAGTGAAATTTGTGCCTTTTGACTATTTCGTCTATTTAGTGTAAGACATATTTTTTTAAAGAAACTTCCTAGAAAAGGTTGCTGAAATTATTTTATTAAATTTCTAAGCGGTTTTGGTGACTCGGAGGGAGGTTAATGATTTTCTTTCGGTTAATAGGTAAGAGATGGGTAAGTTAAATTTATTACGATAATAACTATTTAAACTAGTAGAAAATAAACAACTGTAAGATTCTTATCTAGGCGTTTAGTTAACATCTTGTTACCCTGTTAATCCATCTAACGACGCGTTGAAATTTTTATTTATTAGACTCGCGGGTTCTCGTACCTTGTCTCTGATACCTGGTGCGTGCCTGTCGGTCATTCCTCAACCAAATTTCCACGGGTCGAGAATTAATTTGGGCGGAAATTAGTAACGGAATTACTCGTCGAAAGGGAAAATAGTTTTCGTCCGACGGTCCGGCAACCGGTAGGAATTTTTCGGTGTTTTTCGCTTCCCGGAGCGTTTCCAGGCACGCCACGACAAAAAACACAGGTTCGAGACGGTAGGTACGGGATGGAAACGTTTTAGAACACGCAACGTTGAACATGTCAACACTAAACTCATCACGTGCATTGTTTACTTCGGCCTTACTCAGACACGAGCTCTTCTTTTTTTGTGGGTGTGTGGTTTTCCTTTTGTCGTTTGAATTGGTACCCCGGGTATCAACAGACCATTCGATACCCCCGGATTGACTGATGGAATCTCCGTGTGACATTGAATCGGCCGTGTCTTCGTCGCGGAATGAAATGTGCGCGTGCTTTCACGGGAGTGAAATCAATTTCTGAATGATTAAGGTATCTGTGTTAATGGGTACCCGGTTCGCACCCGTCACAGCCCCCTTGTTAAATAATGTCTGTCGGGGGAGGCAGTTGTACGAAAGACGTTCTCACCTCCGAAACCGGGAAGAAAAGTTTTTGACAGGAAAACTAATTGAATGAACACACACACACACACACACGGGTGGTGTTTACCTGTGACTGTTGCTCGTTCGTGTGTACCTTTGTACCTTTTTTTTGAGAAGGTACAAATCAGGTGTTTAGTATTAATTGGGTATCTGCTACCCGTTTCTCGTTCTTTTTATTAGTTAGGTGATTGCTTTATTGCGGGGTTCAAACAGTAAGCTGAAATTTAGTAGCGGCTTCAATACCATGCATATATACATATATAATTTGTTGGACTTGAAATTAAATAAGGAATAACTGTAATAAATAAATTGGATTTAAGTAATAGGCAGTTTTATTGTTATGAAAATTATCACATTTTGAATGTTATGAATTGTGGTTTGGAATATTATTGGATTCTCTTGTGCTGGTGACTCGTTCTTGTTTTGGTGGTGACACCCAGATTGTTGAAACTGTTTTCCATAGCACAACTACTTTTTATGTGATGTCAGAGTCAATTACTACAGTCAATGTACATTTATTACTTTATTGTATGCATTTTTGGTGCATCATCCGTTCTTCATTGTTTTAATAGATTGTTAAGAAAAATAATTATACCTGTACACAATAATTTTATGGTTTCATATTAGACTTTTATAAGGCACTGTACCGGCTATTACTCACCACTATTAAATAGATGTTTTAGTGGTTCAAATAGTTTATTTCGCTTGTAAAATTGACAAATTTTAATTATCTAATGTTGCGGAGCTGGTTTCCTAGTTTTAATTCTAGATCAGGCTTCTCGAATTAGTTTTAATTCAGAAATTTAAATGATTTCAAGCATTCGAATTGTCTCAAAAAAGGCTGGAAAAATAGAAGAGGATAGATAACTTTAATGGTCCGAAAAATAACAAAAGGTAATTCATGACTAATTGCCACGGTTGGTCGACGCCCAAATCTCGCCGTAAAACTACCTGGCGAGAACTGTTGAAGGCGATTCAATCGGTGCCTGTACACCAAGTTTATGAGAACAACAATTAATAAGTATTTACAGATATATTTATTGAATTTTATTGCCTTTTTATTTATTACTACAGATTGTTTTTCACCTGAGTACCTTCATAGTTGGGCAGTTCTGAGTGTAGGTTAATTATTATCGTGTTTTAACCTGTTTTGCTAACACTGTACAGGGTGTTACATAAGATATTTGTATTTTAATTAATTAATTTCAGTTTCGTTAATTTCCATATTTTTAATTTTATTAATTTAACTTGATTTCTGCGAACTATTTTGCGATATTATTATTTTTTTATAAGTGTGAAGTTCATCAGTAGATTTTTCTGACACCCAGATACCTTAATAGATTAGTCAGATCAATTAACCGATGCGATTTAGAAGAGTAATTCGTTGTTTTAGGGATGTACCCGAGCGTTGCGTGACGTCACGGATTGATTACTTCTGATAGCCGTCGATTGAATTCGATTAAGATGATTTAAACAAAGCGAAAGGAAATCGATAATTAGGAAGTGGTCTGAACCTGACAAATTAACTTGTCGATTAGGAGCTAAGTGAATAATTTTCAGGCAGGAATTTGTGGGTTTGAAAGTCAGGTTTTCTCTCCTTCGAGATTTTCTGTGTTTTCCTCGAAAATTGGGCATGCTCAGACCTGGTTCGTCTTCTGTCACTCACTCTCTCTCTCTGTGTTTTTAATGAATATTATTCTTATCCGGTCAAAAAGTCAGGTACGGGCAGGTATTTTTCCCACGGAGCTCCGAAAATCCCAGAAGATGAATTTGCACGAGCTCTTCAAGTTGTTCGTCGATGAGTATGTTTTTCAGGTGTCAGGTACTTCCGAATCTCGCGAATGAAAAAAAGGGTCAAACTCTTTGTTATGTCGTCGTACCTGAGACTAACGGTTACTTACCTTTTCTCTTTATTCTCTGGGAAATACTTTTTTTCTTAAAAGGTTAAACAATGGATGTGAAGTACCTGTGTGACATTCACACCTCCGAGTAAACTTGGTAAATAGTTCTTATACCAAGTGAAGACTGACTTACTCGAGCTTGTAAAAACTGTTCCGTATTCGTTTAAAATACTTTGTTCAGTTGTAATGTTCGGACGAATTCATCTTCAATACTTGTATTTGATTTTATTAGTTTGGAGTTGGTAACGGAAGGCGAGTGAATAAGTTCCACCATTTTAGAAATTTATTATTTTTTTGGGATTCTTTTCCTCGTCCTCTGGGCCCATTGCAAACACATAAATAAATAATGTACTCTTTACGTTTTAGCTCTGATGACCGCGGTGCATTTAATGCAGTGAAAAAAATGGTCCCGCACCAATCTGAACGTTTTCAAATTTTAAAATTTGATTTTAACGATTTCCCATCGAACGACGTTTCGTAATGAAAACAATGACTGACGTCTACCGTTAATGTTTGTACGCGTGTATATAAAAAATACTTGGCGGGTTTCTTACCTTTCGTTTCGAAATTTTGTTTCCTTCGTGCGGTGGGAAAATGTTTTAATTCCCTCCCTTGAGCAAGTTCTCCGAGGGTTGTCGGGGGTTGACGTTAAGAATCCGTGAGAAAACATCCCTTGCAGAGGTGCGGGTTACGGCGGTTTAATGCGACTCACCAACGGATTCCCGCCGTGGAGGATTCAAAAGGAAGTTCCGAATTCTATTTTTTTTAACGTCCCCGCATTTAATTTGGCTTTGTTTCCGTTTTGTTAATTCTCATTTTCGATTGTTTTAACAGAGAGAAGCCGGGCGATTTGGGACGTCGCAAGAACCTCTTCAGTACCGAACCCCAGTCCTTTTGATTTAATTTGAATAATTTTTAATTAATGAGGAGAGAGAGGGCTAGAACCAGAGAGAAAATGAGAAGTAGAGAAAAAAGAAACGATGCCGGGGTCGCACGGCGAGACGCCATTTTGTTTTCTGGAATTTGTTCAATCGAGCGTGGCAGGAGACCCGCCCTTCTGCAATGGGGCGAACGTTTTGACCGTTGAGATTTCCGTTGGTCATTTCACAGGAACCGTTGATTTTTTTTCTTCGCTCAGCTCACGGTCGCAGGGAATCATCTCTCGCCGTTGCATTCCTGCGACCGAGTAACGATCCTCCAGGGGTCGTTTTCTTTAGTCTCATCTCTTAATTTCCAACCGAACACCATTCGTGATTAAACTGAACGCGTTAAACATCCCCCGAATCGAAATAATCGAGTAAACAATCAATTACCGAGAGACGGTTACGACCCATAAACAAATTAATTACGATGATGAAGAATATGGTCTTGGGTCGTACGGGGATTGTCAATGAATTTGCAAACAATTGGAAGGAAATGCAAAACTGAGGATTTTCAACAAAAAAGCGTGTTGCTTCGGATAAACCGAATTTCGACAATTTTAACATGTCGATGTTTTACGACAAACCAAGCGATTACTCTTTTGTAAGAAGGCTTTACTCTTTTCGGTAACAGAATTGTTCAAGTAGACGTTTCAATAAATTGTTAATCCCGTCACTTACAGTGCTGTCATTTTGTTTTTCCCGGAGTCATTAGCAGTCGTCGTCGTCGTCGTACTCTTTCTGATAATAAAATATTAATGCTCGTAGATTTTTATTAATCCGAGCGCATCAATCAATTTGAGTCATTACGTCTTCATCAATTATTTCTCACCCCGTTAAGGTTGTGGTTAAGCGCACAAATTGTCGTTTCGACAAAATGGACGTGTCGAAGAATTAAGAAAAATAAAATCGGCGGCACCGGAGAACGTAATGAGAAAATGTCCGACATTTTGCGGTCGGTTCTGAATTTTCAGAGGATGCCAGCCGGTGTCAGTGGACCAAACGAGACCGGAAATTAGACCAAGTCGTTAAGCTAAGGTTTGTGATGATGAATGAGCCACACTCCAAACGTCACTTCCGGTTTCGAACCGTTTCGAAATTGTTTTTGTTTTTGATTTTGTTCTCTATGGGCTGCCAGGTGTGGAAAGTCGTTGACATGGCACACGGGACGTTCAGGTTTGCCCGTCGTGACTTGTCGTTTGTGTATTGCTTTTTTTGCCGTACCTGAAAGTTCGTCCGAGTTTGTCGCGGTTCTCCCGAAAACCTTCAAACTTAACTTTTGTTTTGATTTCTGTTTTTGTTTAAATGCCATCCGCACACACAGGTTCTGTATGCCACGGGTCATGTGTCAGCTATTCTCGAGAGTTAGTGTTAATATCATCGGTTGTTTCTTCTCCTAGACAAGATAATTGGTCGCAGCAGGGATGACTATTAAGATAATCATCGGAGGTCCCTTCACGTCATCAAACTTTAATGGATGTTTTTTCTAATGCTCCTTTCGTGCCTGTGTTTTTAATCATTGTTCTTGCTTTGGCCTTCAACCCCCTCCAGGGTTGCCAACGATTTTTATTCCAGATCTTTCTGGTACTGTGTTTTTGTCCATATTCGCGTTCGGGGTTCACCTGGAAGTGCTTCAGAAGTAGTCCCAGCACCCTTTCTACCCTACGGTTGACCCCCTTCCTGCTTTTTTTATTTATAACGGACAATCTTGTTGCCAGATTCCATGTTTCTCACCTGAATGAGGCCTCACCTTGCCAAGGAGTGACCGCACACTCTTCAAAGTGGCAATTATAATCATTAAAATGGCCGGGAGTGAGAATGATTTATGAAATTTTGTTTATGTCCAACACACACACACAAAATAGTTATGAATGAGCGCGGTTGGTGGCGAGGGGAGGCGTCGGTGGTGGTGGTTGGTGGCACCGTTTTCTGGTCTCTTGGCGATCTCTTTAAAACTTCCAAAAATCATTCTTTTTGATTGAATTATCCTAAGTGGGCGGACGTAATTTGTTTATCCGATAAAAGGTGCCATCAATTCATGCGATGAGGTTTGAGGTTTTCTTTTTTTTTGTTGTTGTTGTAACGTGTCCTCTCCTACATTCAATCAACAGGATCTGAAAGAATTCGGGGAATGACTGACTGGCTGACCCAAGGTGACGTCAGCCCAATGCCATGGATTTTTTTGCATTTTTAGACTCGTAACTGAACCCGTTCTTATTTTATTATATTTTGGTTACGTTTTTAGAAGTTGTTTGACTATGTTGTGTGTGTTCTTATGGTGAAAGGAGCTTTTTCATTTATTTAATTACTACACGAAGTTTACGGTATAATTTCTGACGGAACATGCTCAAAATATACTCGAGTTGAATGTGACTGTAGTAATTTACATTAATATCGTACGAACCTGTCGATTAATACATATTTAATGTACAGACGATTAAGTTTGATGTATTAATTATACGTAATATCTACCTGTATACGAAGTATGACGATACGAAATGTAGTAACTGCGTAATGTATATTTCGATATAATAATTTTAATAACCAAACTTTGACGCAAGTTTTGCGACCATTTTGAATCGCAAAGTAATTTATTATTTATTATGACGTATAAAAAATTAATAAAAAAAATTGACTCATCACTCTATTGATCGGAACTACGATCGGAAGTACAGAGGTCAAAACTATAAATAGTTTTTGTATAAATAAAGTTAGGATATGTAAAATATTGAATATGAAATGCGGTCCATTATAATTTAGTTTCTTAATTTTGTCAATTCAGAATCGTTTAATTGGAAGTGTTCAGGTAGACGGTATCATTAGTTTTCGCGATAGTTTTCGGTTGTTTACCCAGAAAAGTGAATTTAAACGGGTGGGCCATTCATAAAAATTGTCCACATCGGGGAAATTATTTTGGGAAGGAAAATGTTCGAACCCGGGGAACCGGCGTTGCCAAAAGTTTTTTCTTTCAAACGTTTCGCTTTTCCCGCGGCTGACAATTCGGGGAAGACCTGAGTAAACCTGCAATTTAAGGTGAGCGGTTAATTATTGTTTACCGTTCGGGAAAGTCGTAATCCTAACAATTTTCAATTTAACGAATTAACCGCGGAGCACCGTGTGATTTCCGAAGGTTGAAATTAACGAGTGTCCGCCATTTTTTCTCTCTCTCTCTCTCTGTCTTTGCTCAATTCTCCACTCGTCATCGTCGTGGACTTGTTAGGCGAACGCCAGGTCTCGTCTTCTACCTGTACCTGTTTCCTCCTTGTCATTATTTTAAATTGTACCAGGGATGATAGGAGAATTAAAAAATAGTTCACGGGGAGGGATTGGGATCATTGTTTATATAAAAAAGTAGGTTTTTGTGGATGAGCGCTTCCGTGTCAGGTACCAGGTATCTCATACCAATTTTTAGAACTTCCCCACCGGTACGTGTGATGTTGGGGTTGGTACTGGGGGTTGTCGGAAGTGTCGTGAAATCCTGCCTTATTTTTTTTTATAATTATAATTATTACTACACGAACGCTAACGAACATTATTTTTCTATTTTGTTTCAGGCTGTTCGACTCTTTTCTTCCTGTCGGGTGACCCACCACGACTCGAATGGGACAACGGGGGTCGA
The DNA here is from genome assembly GCA_037055365.1 of Polyplax serrata. Lineage (NCBI taxonomy): Eukaryota > Metazoa > Arthropoda > Insecta > Psocodea > Polyplacidae > Polyplax > Polyplax serrata. The sequence continues at coordinate 6,831,615 of JAWJWE010000038.1, read as the reverse complement.
ACGGACGAGGGCGGCTTCAAACGGCCCCGGCTCATCAATGGGAAATTCTTTTTATTCCCCGGCCTGTGTTCCACTTCTGGAAGAATATGCGAACTCGATAGCATAAATAAATAAGTAAATAGACAAGGAAACAAACAAATACAAGAAAAAAAACTAGAATTTAAATGAGAAGTTGTGTAGAGTGGACGTGAGAAATTCACACGGGGAAACGCACACGTTTCGATTTGAAATTCGATTTTAATCGATTGACATTGATCGTATTAACCGAGACGACGATGACGACGAAGACGACGACGACGACGCAGCATTATTATGATTTAGACGACGACGAAGATGATGATAATAATAATAGTTAATAAATTTGTTTTATTGAAAAATTTAAATTCGGAAAAAAAATTATGGAGAAACTAATGAAACGGCTACCATCGAATTGGGCTTAATATTCTTCTAATTTTTTTAAAAAAAATTATGTACATGTACGAAACGGCCTGAAGAATATGCTAAAATTTGTTTAAAAATTTTTTTTTTTACTTTCTGTCTCAGCCGAACATATTTATGTCTAAGACGAATGGTTGGTCAACCATTTTAAATAAATTTTTGGCGGGAACAAGGGACGCGTTCGACGGTATGGGACCGGGGGTGGATAGTTCACGGGGTTGGATGCGTTTTCCGCGGGGTGTATACTCGAAAAAAATAGTTTCGTACCGCTGTTGACCCCTCTAGTATACCACTTGGTGGAAAACAAAAGTCCTGACTTGGAAAAACTACCACTAGTGAACTGTTCGGAAACCATCGGCGACTAGTCAAAATGTCCGCTATCGACAGGGTTTTCTCTTGTGAGTTTTGTATATTGTCTTTTGCTAGTCAGTTGACACTAATCTCTCTCTCTTTTTGTCAGAACTATCGTTTGCACTATTCTTTGTAGAAGTGTAGTCTTCCGTGAGTCCGGTTTGTGCACTCTTTTCTTTTTCCTAACACTCCGACCCACGTCAGGATTTTGGTTTTCCATCAGGAGACGGGCAAAGCCTCGAGTTATTTTCCTACCTTCCGTTGTTTTTATTTTAAATAAATAGGTAGATAAATAAATAAATAAAACAGTCAAGGGTGATGTGTAAGAAATTTGCTTAAAGCGGTGAATCTCCTTGAATTTAGCTCGGTCTTCTGTTGTCGGAACGTTTCCACAACAGGTAGTTTTCTTTTTTTGCACGTTATTGAAGTTCACCTCTCCGATATTCTATACAGTTATACATGTATAAATGTATACTGTACGCAATTTCAGTACGATGTATGCAACACACGTCACAACAACGCAGATTGTCACGGGGTCGGCTCACGGTCCTTTCCATCGCACGTTCAACTCTCCGAAAGTGCCCGGTTTAAAATTTTGAGCTGTTTATGAATTTCAAAATGCCGACACCACTTCGTATCGATAGAAATTCGATAATCACCACGGTAGGACTGCAAACGACGCCATACTTGCAAGGCTTTCCCGCAGATTCAAAAAAGTCGTTCTCGCTGTCCACACCTCTGAAATCGAGTCAACGGGCTCTGTCGTACGCCACAAGAAAAAGAAAACCTAAAATTACTCGGTCGGTTGTCTGAAGTGGAAGTAGAAGAATCGTTTTATAAAACATTTTACACATCAGTTGGAACGGCTTTCGCTGCTTCGGGACACCCACCGACTCGAAACTAAATTCGAGAGTCAGCGTCAAGGACGGGAAACTATTTCCGTTTTGCTTTTTTATTTACCGCGTCGATGTGAGGAAACAATGAACGGTGACCAAGTCATGCGAATCAATCGATGCGAGAAAACAATTATTTATTTATTTATTTATCGATTTCGATTTATTTGGCAAAATAAAAATTTTGTTATTTTCGAGGGGTCTCGTGCCTAAGGTGCACCCTTGGAAAAATTCGCACCTGAGGGGAAAACGGAAGTAGAGAAACTATTGTTTCGACTATTCTCGCGGATTTGACGATTATGTTACCTATTTGACGGATAACAGGAGGAATTGATTGATTGATTGATTGATTTTCTATAAAATAGTTACGCAGTGTATACGATTTGAATTGTTTGTGTATACCTCAGGGGTGTGGGAAGGACAGTTTTGGGCATGGGGTGGGGGGAAGTTCATACAGGAAAGGTTTAATAATAAAAAATTTCGAGCCGTTTTTCTTTTTTTTTTTTTTTTTTTATTTTTACGCCCTGTACATATTCGTATATTAAACGAAACTAAATATAATAAACACTAAATTTAAAAACAAGATTTGGTTTTATTTATTGATCAACCGTGTGATGTTACCTTCCTGATTGGCTCTGACGTGATGCGGGAGAAGAGCAAGACGATTCCTGTCACGACGAACAGGTAACAGGTCAAGTTGGTCCTTCGTCGATGTTTTTCAAATTTGGACTTGGACCGTCGGAAAATCGAATTCCTCCCACGTCAGACGAAACGTTTTTCGTTTTTCGTATCGACTCGTGCTCTCCTCTTTGTCCAGGACCGCCTTGAACTTCGCTAACTTCTCTTGCACCGAGTTCTCGGTCGAGTGTCGTGAAATGACCCTGACGCAGGTTCTAGGGCAACGACTGTTTCCCCTGTTGGCAACAGGTGTCACGTCCCGTACGCTCGTTGTTCGTACGGATTCCTGGCGGAACAAAACACTTAAACGAACGTGGAGAGGTGGTGAAGGCCAGATGACCGCGTTTGACTCCTGACGAGCTCGCAAATTCCGACGGATGCTGCGGACCACCCGTACCGACACGGTGAGGATCTCAAGGAGGAGTTGTGACGTCACTTCAAGGTGAAAGTTCGACCGCAGGAAGCTGTCGAATCGAAGAAGGAATATTAATGATGGGAATCGATGAAACATAATTGATTTTCGGTGTATAAATAAGCTGTCGGGTATAAATTGCAGGAGACGTGAACAGCAAGGGATGGGTGGGAGGGAAATAAGGTAAGCGATCGTCGAAGGTTTCACGCATCATTGACTTATAAATTACCAGGGTGGTAAGAAAGAAAAAGATTTTTCTTCCCGCTTACATCTAATTTCCTTTCCATTAGGCAAAACGTCAGAACTCCGTGGAAATTCTAAAAACCCACCCTCTAAAATGCCTCCCCCGTAATTTGAGTCAATAATGAATTTGTACCCGTTGGTGGTGGCATCCCCCTTGCTACTCACAACGGGTAATTTTCGTCGGCTCCCGTCTACCGCACACTTATCACTTCCCCATCCGGTTTTTCCCGATTTTTTTTCAAAATTATTTTCCCGCCAAATTGTTAATTTTTCGGTTTTTTTATCTCGTGCGGGTGTAGGAGGCAGCGACGGAGCAAAGATAACATCGGGGTGGGTCTGCAACACCAGGTATTGTACTTTTATGCATTTAATAAGTTTTATTAATTAACGGGTTGTCTATTAATATTTTGTTGTTATTCTGCAAGCCGGAGCACCTGGGGAAGTGCGAAAAATTTCAGGGAAAGAAAACACAACTTGTTCGGTGCCGAAGCACACCACAATTATTGTAACTGAGGTCTCCTACATTCTTCTGTAATTGTCTATAAATGTTTATGTTTTGCAGAATTTAAACTGTGAGCAACAGCCAAGTACGACTGCGTTTGTACAGAGTGTGCGTTGTACGATGAGGCACACTGCTTGAAGTGGGAAATACAGCCGTAGACAGTGAGCAGTCATAGAGGTGCTCAACCGTAGCATTGGTACCGTACACTACAATATTTGTAGTGTGAGAATGTCGACGTTTGGGGTCCTTCTTTGCTTTCGGTTGTCAAGTCGCGCCTTTTAGGTGTTCTTTCTTACGCCGTCGCTGCAACACCACGAGGCGTTGGGTAGGCCCCCTGACCCATTTTCATTTTCCCCTGGTTCCCATGCGTAAATTCCCACTTCAAAAAAAATAAACAGTTTCACCAGCACCACCTAACCAAAAACAGCTCAACAATAACGAACGAACGCCCTTTCCCGACGTCCAAATTCGTCCAAACCCGTCAATAATCGACAAAACAATTGTGTTCAGGTACGCGTACCACAATCTTCTAGTTGCTCCAAAAGCAGCCCGAAAACTCTTCTTTCACCACTCCAACAGATTTACACATTCGATAGGTCAAAGGATTTAGAACAAAAATAAAAAATAAATAAATAAATAAATAAACCTCACGGGGTGGGTTCGGACGATTGTTTTGATCGGTGACGATATGACGACGACGACGACGACGACGACTAGAAAAAAATTGTTTGAATTTAAAAAAAAAAAGAGAGAGAGAGAGAAAAAGAAGGAGTCGAAGAAGAGACAGAAATAGAGAGGAAATAATAGGACAAAGTTTACTCAGCGACAGAACGGTAGTCAACACTTGAAACTGAGTAAACAAGTAAGTAAATTGCGAGTAAATAGGAACCGCCATCGACGACACATGTTGTCTCGCCTTAGTTGACATCCTTTGACGAAAACCCAGCGTTCTCTTTCCTTTTTTTCTATTACTTTTTTATTTTATCTATCACCTCCATAGATATCCCCCGTTTTCCTATGGATTCCCTCTCTGGATTTAATGGATTTTCCATTTCTCTCGGCCGGGTCCCACCTCACTCTTTTTCACCTCCTACAAAACCTTACTTATTTCCTATACATAAATCTTTATTTATTTTTCGTCGACGGACCATTAGGCGACTGTTAATTTTGAGTGAGCACACAATCGCGACGACCCCAGGTACGGATATTTAATTTGAAATTATGTACGAGTTATTTACCATTGATGCCCCCTTATGTATAACAATGCGTAACACTTATGTGTAACAACTCTTTAATTATTTTTTTTAATGCAGGAATATTATGGGTGCGTGTTAATATGGTATTATGTATTAATTCTATATTCTATTCTATTCTTATGTATGTATTATTTCTATTCTATTAGTATTGCTTAATGGAGTGCCGCAGTGACGCTCATTTATTAATGTATTATTATTGACAACCGACATGGTTATTTATTTTTCCCTAAGTACAAATGTTACTTCCCCATAGAACCACTACTGTATCAAATATACTGCAACCTACAATTGTACTAATTCTCTACTACCACAACTACTTGCACTACAACTTACAACCGTTTTACCCACGTCTACGGCTCTTTTTAATACATACATAAGTTTCGTTTAATTGTCAAGAAAACATAAGTTGAACTACGTCTACGGGTACCTCTCTGTGGGTACAGAAAAATTCATGGCACGAACTACTGCCGCCTTCGTCGAACTTCAATAATTTCAAGAGTATGTTTCGTTTTCTTCTATGTTATAAACAGAATAATATACACTATTATAATAATGTGACCACCACGCTGTCACGCTGACGTAACATTACACGCTACATAATTATTATGTTGAATTTTGGTCGGTTGCAGTTCTTCTACTCAAGCACCCAGGTAGAGGAATCTACGAAAGTTCTACGCAAAAGAGCCGTCCATAAAATTGTAGTAACTCACCGAAACTTAACGGCATACGGTCAACTTCATCGTGCCGACCCGAAAATTTATATAATTCCATATTAATAAAACGAATAATTAAACGTGGCGTATTCAATAGGAAGAGAAGGTACGCTGCGGGACAAAGCGATCTGTCGGCCAAGTCAAAAAAGGCACCCCCAGGTGTGAGGGCCCTCGCGGCTCTTCAGTTGACGTTTCTGGTGCAAGTGTTGTCTACCAGCTGTTGTGCGACCTTGTCGCCGATTAAACTCTGACACGTTTCCAAAAGAGAGAGAGGATCAGTCGTTTTCTCGCGAGCTAATTAACACGATCGAACGTACTCATCGATTAACATAGGTGGTTATGTATACATAGACAAAAAAAATTTTATTTTCGGTACGGTAGGTGAGAAGAAGCCGAAGAAGACGAGGGCGACCATGTCCTCCTACGTGGAATTGAACAATTGGCCGGAAACTCAGTTGGCGGTTTGGCTACGGGCGTTTACCAACCAACCAGGTACCAGGTACTACAGGTACGGCTCGGGGTACCCGAGCCGAGTCCCACGAGTTTTGAATTTTAAATGTGACCGGCTGGCAGGAAGGAAGGAGAGAAAAAGAGTTTTCTACAAAGACACAAATCGTCGTCCATATTTCGCTCGTAATTGTGCAAATGAACGGTTTGCGAATAGTAAAATAGATTAATAGACGAGATAAAAGCTATTAATTCGAGCGAATGTGGTCTAGTAGAGAGAGCCTGCGGTTTCTTTGCCAATTTGGCAAAACCTAAACTTTTCCCTTCGCCATCTGCCATTTTTCCTTATCCGAGGTTTCTTCTCCGGGCGGTCCGTGCCTGCCAAAGCCTCCGCGATATCGACTCAGCCGACAGGACAAAAGGCGAGGACCCGGGGCAAGCGGTTGAGCGGAGGGTGAGGTGGGGGGGAGAGAGAAAAGGTGAAATCATGCGACTTTTGCATTTGACTGCGACCCCCGTGACTTTCCACCCCATTTGCCGTGTCATCCCCCGGCAGAAGATAAATGAAAAATACATTTTCATCTCTTAGATATAAGCCCCGGGCAATTTGTTAAATTTTTTTGATTTATTCATATGAAAGTCTTCGGGGGATGTGCAAAAACCACCCCTGACTTTCTCCGTCGTCTGCTCTCTCCTCGGCTTCGCCGGTGTGTCCTCTCACCTCGTCTTCGTCTTCTTTATTTTTTCACAGGTTTTCTTCCGAGGGACACATGTCCGGGTTTCAACCCTACCGCGAGGTGCCTTCGGGGGTGGAAATCTCCCGTCCTTATCATCCGCAAGAATCACGTAATTTGTGTGTGTTTGTGGTCGCTTTGAGTTTAGGGGTTGGAATTCGTGCTGTGAGACAATCTGTTTGTTTGTCCTCTAAACGAGTGTTTTCTAACGGGGCATTACAACGACATTAGCACCACCGCGATGGTGCCCGTGACCGTTTTTCCCGGTTTTACAACAGATTCTTATCTCTTATCAGATTCCCTGATTGTCGGGTATCATGTCCGAATTGTCGCTTAATTTCCTTACTCCCCATCTATCAATGAATTTATCTACGTAATTTTTTCACACTTTTGCGGACGATCGATTTTGTTCATGGCGTTGTAGGTTAATTGTAGAAAAAGTACAGAGTTGGTACTGTACGGTTTGTCCCATAGGCTACTGTACTGGTTTACGATGACTAACTTCAAATAATTCTCGCTTTTTCTCCTATCTCTATTATCTAATTAATTATGTAGTTAAACTTTATTTATTTATAAACACAGCATTCATTGTAGAGTGTAGTCATCATCTTTGCTACATTTTTCTAGCTGTATACATTTATTTTACAGTTATTTATGTCTGGCACGGTGGCCAGGGCTTCTATCAGGTTTTTAAGAATTTTAATTATTAATCGTTTTCATCCAAATTATCACCCCCTGATAAAACTGATCTTCAGTGTTGTTCATTAAAGTTAATATTTTCAATTTTTGATCTGATCGATTGTAACCGTATGGGGCTGCTCCACACGACAGGGTAGTTAGGCCTGATGGTGTGTTTCTGATATTTTCGGTTCATGCGTAGCCCCCGCCTCTAGGCGAGCCTCCTCTTCCTTCCCTCTTATATCATTAATCATTCATCAATTCTCTTATGTAAATTCATTGACAGGAAGGTTGTCGGCCGATGTATCACTTGTACAAAAAAATAAATAAATTCCGAGCGACACCAAACGTCATCTGCCATTTCCTGAAGCTGTCAGTCAGTTCGTTCGTCATCTTGAGGGCTGTGCACCACCGGAAACGGTAGGTGCAATTCCTTTCGACTTCGTTTTCGACTCACCTGTGCTCTACCTGAGGTCATTTTTTTCATAATTTATTGTCCAGTAGCACGGGAACGAACCGTAGCAATCGGGAGAAGGAGAGAGAGAGAGAGAGAGAGACTCGGTGAGAGATATTATCATGTCAAACGCATTTTAAGTGAACAACCAACCGAGGAATGAATGAACGAGCACTGCCCTACTCATTCAATTCAGTTCGGAATCGAAATGACTAATTATTTTGACTAATGAGACACTCCCCGCAGGTACACGTTTCACCTGACTCGAATATTTCAAGTGGGACAGGGTGACCGAGATGGGTAGCTTTGTGGCACCTGACAGGACCCACGCAACAGTCCCCTGCATGACCCGTAAGAAGATTTCTGATTTCCCGAGTCAGATACGAGTTGGGCACTTAGTTACCGACATTTAACGGGATATATACATTGTCACCTCTCACTCAGTAATTTTCATTAGTTGGCACCACCGGCCATTTTACTTACCCCGTAACTCTTATTTATTTTATTATTAATCTGTTATTATTAGTTGTATTTTTTTTGGGGGGAAGGAGTTATTAATTCATAAATACCTCGTTTTTGTTGTCTAATAGTTTTTACATCTTCTCAAGTATCAGAAAAGGGGTTCTTTTTTCCTCGTTGTATCACCCGTTTCATCTCCACCATGTGCACCATCCCGTCATTTAATTTCCTTTCCCATTTCCCAAATCTTCTTTCCCCGTTGACTAAGCTCCTTCGCCAGTTCTGTAAGGAAATGCAGTGGAACTTATTTCTTGGAAAATATCTACGAGGAACCGTTAGTTAATTAAGTTATGTACGCCGAGGTTGAAAAAGTATATCCACAGGTAAACACGGTGTGAATTCGAAGGTTACCCGTCGTGTCGTTGTCCATTTCTAATTTTGGGTATTTGCTTTGGAGAATTCAAGCGCATTTTTTACGCGTATTTATTTTAAAGAGAACCGACCCTCAATAGAATAAAAAAAAATCATTTGAAGAGTTAAGACACCGTGAAATGCATATGTGCGTGCGTGCATATGCGTGTGTGTATGTGTGTACGTGTTAATGGTTCACGTATTTGATTAAACCTAAAAGGACCAGAGCAGTTTGAAGAAATCTCCAACGGGGACATTTTGTATTTGCGACCCGATGAAGGCCGAGACTGAAAACGTCGTAAAAATTCGACCCGAAGTCCCTTTGACCTCACAAGCAGATCCTTCTCTCCCATAAAGAAATAAAATCGGGTGGAAATTCATCCAGACGTACCTGTACCTGTATTAACACCTGGTCGAGAGAACAATTCCCTGGAGATGAACGTCAACGTTCTCGGGCAGGCGGGGTTGTCTAAAAATCAAACAAACTATTCGGTAATAAACCCGAACCGTAATGGGCACTTCGTCCCCCGCGATCGTGCCCACCCCAACCCCTTCCAGGTGGTCACCGTACCGCACCAACCTGAACCTGAAGCAACCTGAATTCGTCTGTCGTGAGCCGGGCAAAGACAAAGACTTTGGTATTTTTTAGTGTTTACACAGTGATGGCATCCCCCTCCGGGAGTGAACGCTTTGAAAAATTAGACGAATTAGCAGGTTTGACGGTTGTAAACCTGTACGGGTTAGCCGAGGTTCACGTGACTCGAACCTTATCCAACCTGTGATGTTTCAGGTTGTAATCCGCGTGGAATACACCTCACCAATTCGACAAGTACCGAGGTGTACCGCACGCAATGGGATGAATGTAATAGACACAATGTACCGGGTGTCACAGATAACCCTACAATCAACCAGGATGACTAGAAATGTACTTGTCCCACTCCGAAATGAACATCATTTTTCCACTTTTGTATCCCTTGGTATCGCACAAGGAGTTTGTAGTACCAGCAGGGGTTGAAATCTAAGAATTTTTCGTTCCGCAGATAGTACGCCTAAATTACAAAAATAGTAAAAATGTACCAGGGGTGTCGCTATCCGGTTACCGTCAAAAAATACTGTGCGCATCAACTGATTGGAATCTTACGGAGTCATCTACTGTAATAATAAAAAAAAAATACTACGCCTTTCGGTGAGGGGGTGTGCTTTTGCAGGGGTTGAAACTCCTGCAATTCTCTGAAAAATGATTCATTTTATTGCGCATTTTTTACATTTATTTATTTACAGATATCATCTTGATACCGTCAGCCACCTCCCTAAGCCGCAACCGTCGAAAAGACCACAGGGGAAAAAAAAGACAGAAACACCCCCGAAGAATTTTTCACCACTTTCGAAGGATGCCAACTGCCCTGCCCTGTCCTGAACCCTTCGTTCTGGTTATTTGTTTTTACGCTTTTATTACGGTTTTCAGAGCATCCCTTAAATCCGCCATAAACTCTGGGTCATTAACTTTGGATTCCAGAAATAAGCGATCCTTAAGCGATTGATGCGGGGATGGATGATTCGGAAGGGGTGTGGGCGGGAAAGGGAGCGACTGTTACCACGGAAGAAGTTTCTTTCTCGTGGTTTAATCCAACACCGGGAAGGAAGAAAATGACGGATTTCCCGAGACATTGAAAATTATCCGTTTTCCACGGTCGATCGATTCCCCCGCTTATACCTACTAATAAGCAATTATCGAGGCTTATTGATTGTTCTACTTACCGCTGATCTGATCGGATCAGATCCATCACCTGGAAACCTCAAGCTTTACTCGACTGTAACCGGAAACCGCCCTGGGGAACTTCCCCAACTCCAGACACGCACGCACACACACACACACACACACACACACACGCTTCTAAATGTGTACTACCGAAAATCTGGTATCATTTTTCACTCTGACGTTTACAAATCCCCGTACCTGGTACCTTAAACGCAGATATATTTGTCACGTTTGTTAAATATACGAAATAAACAAGCTCTGATTAATAATGTGCCGTCCCGTTGTTGTTTGATGCAGTGAAAAACACACGAGAAGTGAAAAATTCAGTAATAAATATACGCTGTGAGGTGAGGTTCGACTGTATGAGTTTTGGTCGGAGGAAAAGTGCTTTACGTGGGTGTGGGTGGTTGGTTGACCGATGTGGCATACCTGAACCGTACAGGTTTAGTATCACCAGTACTACCGGTACAAGTGCTGACAAATTAATAATATATAGCGGAGGTAATAGACACCGGACAAGACCCAAACTCAGGGTGGAAAACCATGGAAATAGGGTAACATCATCATTATTAATGCAGGTACGATTACAGGTCGAAGAGAATGAAATGAAGAGTTAAAATATGGTACTTTGAATAAATAGAGAGTGAGTCAGAGAAGGACAGAGAGAGAGAGACAGACACCCAGGAGGTTGACCAGTAGCCGTGAGCACTGTGTTACACTATCGGATGTTCCCAACCTGAAAATTAAATGCCTGAAATTAAATTACGCCGTAAAAAAAGTTTGAAAAAAGGGTACAAGGTACAAAACGAAAAAGAATTTGTAAGGGTCTCAGGTTTGGCCATTCATTCACAGGTTTCAGCTCTTGTGGGGTCTTCACCTTTACGACCGACCGATACGAACGTGAACTCACATTTGTTTCCTTCATTCCAGAGCTGGACCTGAGGAAGAACTACACTCCCTGGCTTAAAATGAGAAATTTAAATTTTTATATACAGGACAAACACCGTAGCGAAGAGGGAAATTCGATCAGAGTGCACATCGCACCTGTACAAATCCAGGTAAGTCTTCCGTACGCGTACCGTCGCACCACAACCCAACTTCAGTACACCAATTATCTGTAAGTTCATGATCATTGTTAATGAAATCACAACTAAAGGTTACATAATTTCAGGTTCGTCAGGCTCTCTTAGGTAGGTTTCGACCGCAGAGTTGCTCCTGCGAAGACCAAGAGGAGACAGCCGAGGAGTTACGAAACCTCGTGCCGAGCGTTTAATTGCCGAGTTAATAGAAATTGACGCAACAACTCGTTGATGAGAAAGCAAACATATTAACTCCGTTTTGCAATGACTAATGCTCAGGTACAACCTGAGAGCAGGTTTATCGGTGACGACCGATGACCGATTTAACACCGTGAAAACGGGACTCAACTTCTTGGAAATTCAATTTCTTACCAGGAATAAAAGATCTAATAAAACAAACAAATCAAAAGTGCCGACTTTAACTGTCCCGTTCCACCTGTTGAGAAGTTACCTCAGCAAAAGCTCACGTGGTGTGAAGCAGTCGGACACTGCAAGTACCAACAGGGACATGCAAAGGAACAGGTACACACAACTCAACATACCACTTAAACTCAGTGCTACGGCCTGCTATTAATAATATACGAAGAAATTCTATGGTTCTACTGCTGTCGGCTTAACAGTGGTTCTCTATTTTTAAAGATCTCTCCCTCAGCGATCTCAGCTGTGAAATAAAGTAGTTAAGATCGTCAAACTAAATAGTAGGTGAACGAGTAGCACTCATCCGATAATCATTTTGAACATTAATATCTCAACCTGATTACCATTTTATCTTAAATCCTCGTGACATGGATCACGTTCCAGGTGACGGCTTTATTTGATCGAACCTGTGATCAGATCACAGCTCAATTTGTCCAAGGGAGACGGCAATGAAATTATACGTGAAAAGAATATGACACCGGAAGGAAGTCGGGAACTACCGGACGGACACTTACCAGAGACGCGCGTACAAGACATGTTTTCTTGTTCATGTGTACCTGCCGGTGTACCTACAGGTATTCGGTTCAAACCTTTCCGTCTGATTCGCCCACATAATTTACTTAAATACGTCGACTCACCGGATCCGCCTGTCTTTCCGTAGCACATAGTTATTTATATAATTTGTTATTAAAGGGGAGGAAAGTCGTTCACTCGACTCGGCTTCGTACCTGAATCCGAAGCAAGAAATCAGGTTCCGACGGCGTTGAAGCGTGGGCGCAGAGTGTGGGGCCCCATGCGTGCGCGACAAATGACCGCGTCCTACTCCGGACATATTTTTACACTTATCTCGGCTACCTGACGGCCACCATTTACATGTACCTTATTTCTCAGGTGCGACGTGTACCCCCCCCCCCTCGCCATCCCTCCCCCCACTGAAGACGTTTTTACTTATTTATTAGCGGAGACGAGAAAAGAGTAGAGAATTCGAATTCCAAAGATGGCTCTGTTCAACGAGTTCTCGGGGTGAGTCCCGGGGTATGCGATCGTCAGCCATGCCTCCTGTCGTACCTGGAACCTGAGTCGTGTGGCGGACGACCCACGCGGCTCCTATTTGACAGACAAAAAATCGTCATTCAACTTCTCAATTCCGATTTCCGATTCCGTAATGTTCGGATTGCATGATTAAAAATCATGAAACGTATCGAAACAAGATATCGAATGTATCGGCTAATATACGACACACGTGTGTTCATGCGTGTACGTGTACGTGTGAGTGTGTGTATGTGTCTGTGTGTGTGTGTGTGTGTGTGTGTGTGTGTTCACACGATGGGTCGACTCCCTTTTCGTCAATTAGTAAAATGAAAAATAGTGTAATAAAAACGGATGTAAATAACGAGTACAAGGCTGGTGATTCGACAAAATCGATACAGTTCAATACGAATCGGAAAAATTTTAATTTAACTAATAGACAGAAGGTCAGAAGACAAAAAATTACAGGTACTTTGGACTCCTCGTCCGATTCGGAAGCCTCGACGACCTGAGTTATTACTTATATAATGACACATACGCAGTTAAGCTATTAATCTTGTAAATAATTCTTGGGAGTCAAGTGAGGGTGACTGAACCGAATGAATGAGTGCGACCGGTTAAGGTTGAGAGAGAGAGAGAGAGAGAGAGAGAATCGAACATCAGAGTGGTCCTAAGCATTCACCACGGATAGGTACGATTTTGGTGGTACGAAACGAGACAAACTTACTGTAACAACACAGAGGACGTGGGTCCACTTGGAACTCACACCATATCATTGGTGTGCATAGGAATAAGCGTGTTTGACAAAGAAACAGTCAAAATCGGAAATAGTAAGCACATTACCGGTATGATTACGAGTATTCAGAGCAAGCAACCGACTAAAAACCTACATCCACGTACGCAATTGCAAATCATCCAAGCAGTCAAGGTTACGCGTACCAATTAATGACTTCCCACATGCGTACTTAAGTTGAGCGGGAAGTACTTGCAAGGAGTACGAAAGCAGAGCAGCACGACCCTTCGAGGGTTAGCCCTCTTGATGGAGAAACGAAAAAATCAAATGTTTGGTAAATCGACGGAAGATTCGGGTGAGTGGTACATACCTGCAGGAAGTGAGTACCTGCCCAAGATAAACCGCGTCGGTGGTTAGCCAGCATGAATCCGCGTTCTGACTCCCTTCCTGCTTCCACCATCCGACGTGTACTTGCCCAGTTTCCGTGCTAAATACGATTCCACATGAACTGTTCTCATGTCAATGACTTCAACGCCGTGCCATTTGGGCAGATCCTACTTTTTATCGAACGCAGGTAAACAATCAAAATTTGTTAACAGAAAGGACACGGGGTACCCGTTTGAAGTCTCCCAGTTGTTGATACCCCTCACCTGGAACACCGACAGCAAACCTGTTACATCCAGGTGCCACACCTTCCACCGACCACTACCTACTTCAGTTGTAGCGTACCCGAAGTTTGCATTTGACTTGTTATGCATACTGCTCGGGTACCATTCTGTGCTCTTTCCCTTCTCGCCCGTCACACGACCGCAAGGAGGGAGGTCTTCAAGTGTCCCTGACCAAGTTGCCTCCCCGTCAACAACTGACGCCGCCACTGATTCGTGTTTCCTACCTTTCGTGTAATTAAATAACACGAACACCTGTAATTGCCGCTCTCTCGCCGACCTGTACCACTGCATCCTGTCTATTGAGCAACCTGTAGCGTGCGCGTACTCAAACAAAGCCAATAAATCAATTTGGAACGAAAATTAGACCGACAAGAAAGGAAAGGAGTGAGAAATACAAATAATTTAATGTCGAAAAACAATGAACCGATGATTGCTTATATCGTATATTTCAATGAAACTATCAATCGATTATATACAGATATATAGATTTATGTGGCATCACCGGCGAACTAACTACAAAGTTCAACAATTAATTAAATTCTTCAAGAAATAACAAAGTCTTTTCCCCCAGATCCGAACTTTTTTTCGTATTCATACGAATTGAGAAAACAGTTTCACTCCTTCCGAGCCGTTGGTCGTTTCATTTTTGGTGTCATGGCGGTGGCTCGTCATCTGCCGGAAGTCGATTCAAAAGAAATGGACAAGTGGGAGACGGGAAAAGGAGCGGAGGCAACCAATTTCATCGCAAGTTAGACGAATCGACTCTACTCTAACGTAAAACCAACTAGAATAATCTAGGCCTACCGAAAAGGGAAAACCCGAAACTTTAAAGTTTCTACTTCGACTACCTCGCACGACAACTTAAAATGGCTGCCGTGTAGGCAGGTCAAACAAGTGTTGAGTTAACTTCGATTAAGTACGTATTCCGTCAGAATTGGAAACTTTCAGGGAACTTTTCCCACAAAAAAAAATAGTACAAGACAGTTTAAGAAGTTCAAGTCTCAAGCGACGAGTACCCGAAAGATACCGAGACACTCGTCTCCGATTAAAAATCACCGATCAATCAATAAAAACCATTTCCACTAATCGATAGTGAAACTCAAGAGTAATGTTTACCTAGAGCTCTACTGTACTGTTCCACTAACATCACTATTTTCTTTGTAGTTTACGTAAATATTAATCACTTCTAGTTAAGAACCTCCATTTACCCCTTAACAAAATCGAATTCTACAAACAATTTCCAAAATCGATTGATCGATCCTATTGATCGATCCTCTCTCTCCCACCTCCTCCACCTCCCCCACCACGCTACTTAAGTTACATAAAACGTTTAAGTAAATCGAAAGGCACCGTAAGTTTTATTGCTCAAACACCCAACTACAAATCTCCCACTTTTGACTACAATCTTTTGACTACTAAAAACCTTCAGTAATAAAATCTCTTCCAACTTTTACATGAAAAATTACGAGTTGGCCAGCCTGTCCGTCTGTTTGTTTGTCTACATGTTAACCGACCGACCGGTTACACCAGTAAACAGGTACTACCACACGAAGGTGTCCCAACTTAGCGGAACCTCTCCCGACAATTGTACTCGTCGAACATTTACAAGTCTAAGGACAAACAGGGACGTACGGCCGAATTCTAATGGGAGAAAAATTGAGCAGGGTTTTCTTCTCGCCGGAAGTGACGTACCTGACACTAATAGAGTTGAATAAAAGGCGAAAAAGACTGATCGGGTCAACAGTATACGTAGTAAAAGAGTGGACTATCACTAGGAGTTCGATCCTCGGATCAATTTATAGTTAAAGCCGTTTGTCAACCAACCGAAATCGTAGCTAGTACTTATGTATATATAAATTATTTATTTTATGTGTAACGTCCTTTAAATGAAACGATTGCGTAAATTCCTTTTAACTGCGAAAGCCATAGGAAACGAGAAAACAGGTATCAGAGCAAAAGAGGATGTGAGTACCTACCTCCAACCCTAACCGTCCAGTCGACAACTTAGAAAGCAATACTGGTAATACCTGAACGAGTGTCGAGTTTCCTTCTATATACTCTGTCAATACGTTCGGATTGACTTCCGTTTCCGTTTAGTCCGATTTCTTGTCCTTTCTCTTTCCTTTCCCTTTCCCCTTTTTGCCCGTGCCCGAAGCGTAGTAGTACAACTGGAAAAGGATCAGGCCGTTGAGTATGGTGGCCGTGACGTAGGTCAGTATCATCGTTGCATCTCCAGTTTCCTGTATGGAGGTGAAGACTCTGGCCAGACAGCCCGCGAATTGCATCCAGAGAGTCACAGCTGACAGCTGACCGGTGCTTTGCCTCTTGTAATTGCTCAGTGCCTGCACGCCCTGAAAAGGAGCAAGACGAGAAACTCACTTTAGTTCGAATAATCGGAAAGAGATTTTTTTTGGGGGTACTGCTGTCCTTCGGAAGTTCATGTCAAGTACGATCGCAGAGACATCTGTAACTAGCGTGATGTCCTAACAGGTGTCCCTCGACGAATTTCCTCAACATATGTACCATCGCATGACGGACCATTTCATTATTATAACAAGAACTTTTCTTCTCATTCTTATTAATTTTTTTACTTGTAACCCTTCTCCGAGACTTGTGTTGTCTGTCTGTCTGTCCGTCCGTACGTCCGTCTGTCCATCAGTCCAATCTGTCACTTCTCGGTCGACTTGGGTTGATCCACTCCACCGCTGGGATATTTCTGACCGCGAGGACTGCGAACCAAGTTCCGGACCTCAAATTACGTGAGACCACTAGATGTGTCGTAACAAATTCGTCTGGGAATTTGAGCGGGAACCACGGACCAAAAATTTATATTTAAATTACTCAAAATTCCCAATGTCCTACAGAACTCAGCAACCAGCTTTTTACGCCAATCTAACAAGAATGAAGCGGTGGAGGTTAGCCCGATAAAAAAATTTACAAGGCAGTAGAAAGAAACATAGGAGGGTTAGAACTAGAACCAGACTTGACCAAATTTCCAGGGAGTAGAACTCGGCCATATTACAAACACTACTTCTAAGTGATTTTTTTTTTACATTGGGGCAGTCTCCGGTTCGAACAGTCAGTTGAACCCAGATAAAGAATGATAAAGTTCAATGACTCTAAAAATAATATAATATGGTCTGAATCGCCTTGAAAAAGTCATTTCGTCAATCCAAGTAGACAATTTTGCAACCAATTTTAACCGATACCATAAAATCGATTTAATAAACGTGTTTTATGTTGTGAAAATACTTTTTAAGGACATTTCGGACGTTCGTGGCAGCAGACAACTCGAGTACTATATCTTCGGTTACGGGCAATATTTTTCCAAAGTTCCTCGTTTTTATTTAGGAAACCTAAAGCTGTCAGAAGTTGTCCTCCCTCCCTCCCTCTCTCTACCCCCTCGGCCCCGCATCTCTCTCTTTCTCTTATGGAGCGATCAAATTACGATTAAGTAGTAGTGTCAGTAGAGTGGTAATTCGCTCACAAAGTACACTATTAAAAATAGACATCTGGACGGGTCCCAGTGCGAGAACAGACGTCAGACCGACTAATCCTACGATAAATTACCTTCCAGTTGACGCGGCCCGTGTCGACGATTCTTCTTCCACGTCTCCCGCCTAGTTAGAGGCGAACGAGGAAAAAAATTTTTTTCATGATTTTTTAGAAATCAAATTAAAATTCCTCTTTTTCCAGACCAAATGAAAAAAAAAATTCGTTTCTCGTTCGAATTCAAAGAAAACAAATTCCTCCATACGAAATGGAACTGTCAAAATAAATTTCATTTGAGAGAACCTGTCGAACAAGCCGATCCAGGTAATCGATTGGAAATGCAATTTGCATTGAGCAATTTTCGCCATCCCTCTGGAGCAATCATCCCTCGTGCGAGACGAAGAAATTAAAAAATTTTCTGTGAGACACAATTGAAAAGACAAAATATTGAACAACGCATAATAAAACCAACAAGTTGACTAGATAAATTAATTACGACGTCCCACACATATGCACACAACAATGTAAATGTATACATTGGTCAAGAACGTTGATAGTGCTCTCTTTCATTTCCCATAACTTTCAAAATTTATACGAACCTAGGAGAATACAGTTTCTGTAAATAAATTTCAGTTTTAAATTACAAAGGGAAATTAAAAGGTACTTAAATTCACAGCTTCTCTCTCCCCTAATTATCACCTCAGCTCGTCTTAATAACCCTAATAAATAAGTAAATAAGTTCCCAATTCCTTCAAACAACATTCACAACATTCACCAAGTAAATATTGTCCCTCCCCCTTTAGTTTAATATATTACATTTTCTTCGTTTTTAGGTAACACTTGAGAAATTAAGGTACCACCGCGTAGGAATTCCACTGGAGACCTGGAAAACGCAGAGGGTGGCAAGCAAACGGATCCACATCGTTTTTTGTCCGAATTGATCAAAGGCAAGAATTCACTGCGGGTTCTGCACATTCGGTGGCAGTGAATGTGCCAATTTAAACGGTCTCAAATGGGTGGTCGAGACAGCTAAAAAGTGTACCCAACTCAAACGAATGGAGTAGGAAAAAAATGGTAGAAAGGCTACGTCCGGTGTGAATCACTTGATTTGTCAAAACCAAGAGAGAGAGAGAGCCTCCTCGGGGCCTTGCCATCCGTGGCGGTAGCAATAAATTACATGGGTTATTAAAGTTTTCAAACTACCTTGCTCTCCAATTTTTATTTTCTCGGAACTCATTATTTAAAGCGCACGCTGAGGCGATGCCACGATAGGAACTCTTCCCGACAGATGAAATTTCTCAAACCTAACTACAGAACAAACAGTATCCGTGGTGACTGCAGTCACCAGGTGAAACGTAAGTATCAGGGACACCAGGAGAAGGTGACTAAACAAAACCCTCTGGGAAGCAACTTAACGAACTTATACTCCGGTATCTTCCTAGTTTCCACTAAATAGTTCACAAAACTATTCAAAACGAAATTGAAAATTCCAAACTAAATAAAACAAGACAGGAAACAGTCAGGTTTTCGCATGAACCGATACCTCACCCAAAATGATTGATGACGCCCATCCCGTCAGACGTTAATAATCCTCTGAAATTAATTTATTTTCGCAATATATATTGCTTTATGTTTTATACATCATTTTTATTACTTTATTACGTATTTAATATATAACTTTATTGCCACATTATTACCGCCATTGTAACTTCAAAAACGCGTAATAAAAATAACACAGGGGTATGAAATTAATACTCCAACTCAAACTGTCCCACTGTTTCGTGTAGTTTAGAGGACGCACGAAGTACCAAACAACTCTTTTAATCAAATAACTAAAAAAGCGAACTCAAAAACCGAAAATTAACTATCCTACTTTCCAAATGGTCAGGTATAGTACTATTTTAAAAATGTATTAATTATAAACTGTTAATGACATTTAAATGATTTAAAAAAAATAACCCAACAATCTCATTAGGACGTCACCATACATTGGAGAAAACGTAAGACACATATACAGGCTTCAGATTTATATTATCTCAAGGGGAAACACAATAATACCAATAACGCCTCAAACGACCTATTATTATGTATTACGCTGCCTCGCCGTGTTCCACAACCAGGTAGCCATTATTAATCACGTTATTCATATTATATTATACATTAATTGAAATTCGCCGATTTATTTAGTCGTTTGACACGGCCTGATGACTTCCCAATCGTTATTTTTATAACTATTTATGTCCGACCATTTTGTTTTCTCACAAATATTATTACCTTTCGGTTATGTGCCAACGGAGCAATAACACACCTGAACGAGTGCCTGACAGGGTGGAGGACGACGGCAGGGGACACCCGAACGACCCGACTGCCTTTGCCAGACACTACGTCTGAATATAAAAATCTAATACCAATCGTATATTGAAATAACTTAAAATCGATTATTATTATTATTATTATTATCATCATCATCATCATTTCATTCCGTCTGACATTTTAACGAAAGTCATTTATTGATTGCACACAAAAAAAATTTACCATCCTAAAATGTCAGATTTATGAACCTGAGTGCGACACGAATCACTAGGCGAGAAAGAACATTAAATTTTATATGAAAGCTTTGTGTTTGTAAAGTGTTTTTTTTTTCTCTTTCCAGAGCCAGACACTGACAAATCCTCAGTCAATTCCAGCGAGGAGACACTTCCGGTAAACACTGAAATGCAACTTTACTGCTGAGACATGCTGTGACCGAAGACTTAAATTTGAGAGAGCGCCCACTCATTAAATCTGCAAAACTCCAATCGAAGGTGACTTCTGGACACTTCAAGGGGACAGACCCTGACGCGACGAATTCATGAGGGGAGATACTCGAAACATTTTGACCGGAAAAACCATATTGATGTGCACTTATAACCTAGAAACATGAGACCGTCTTCTGGTTCCCTTCATTCCATCAGTTGTACCATCTTCAATTACTACGGTATCAGACAAGATCTAGAGTATCAACAGGAAACATAGAACAAAGCAAAATTAAGGATGCATCTTTCTGGAACGAAGATAACAGCATACCTGAACGGGCACGACAGAAAGAAACGAACAAGTTGCAGCATTTGAGAGTACCAAACAATAGTGAAAACCAAAAAACCCGTACATGAAGAAAGCAGTTCCGGTTTACAGTAATTGAAATTAAGTCCTTCAACGCGCTCTCTTCTGTTGCGTTTTCCAGTAAGTACATCCGGCTTCAGGTATTATGAACACCTGTGTCTAATTGGCGGGTAAATAAATTAATAAAGAAAACGCAAACGGCGTTCTTTACCCCGCGGGCGAGTCCTCCAAACTCTCTAGGCGCGAACAATCAATTTCCGCCGAATTCAACAAAAAGAAATTAACTGGAATCGAACAGAAATGATAAATCAAAGGGTTTTCATCTTCTTCCAAAAACCTTTCCCTGAATCCGGCAAACCCTCGATTGTTTCCCATCGCAGGCAACAGGCCCGTTGGGTGAGGATACAACAAAAGACGATTTTCTAAAACAATTTGGATATTTTCTCTCTCTCACTCTCTTGTTTTTTTGGGCGAGTATTCGCGTGTCGCCCGGAAGGTACTTTTCAATTTCTATGCCCAACACAGTGGCTAATGGCGTGAAGATGCACCTTAAATGGTTTCTTCCTGAGAGGATGTCGTGGACGACCGGGAGACCTAATTGAATAACTTTGCCTCGACGAAATGATTCCAATGAGAAGATAATTAATAAGCAGCAACCGCGCACGAATACAAATTACTCCGTCAGAAGACAAAACTACCTCCAATCACGAATGCGAATTAATTTCCTTCTTTGATTGATCCGACCGAGAAGGGAAGAAAAAGGTTGTCGACGGACTGCTCTCGTCGCAGTTCCCCCCCAAAAAAAACCAAACTGATTCAATCATCCCCTGTAACAAGATTAGATTTTTAAAAACGATATATACAATATTAATTACGAAACACAAACAATGGACCGGGGCCCAGACCCGAACTCGTGAGGTGGAGCACCATGCCTGACTTTCTGTAATCGACAGTGATGTCAGATATTCTCAAGGACTAGTGTTGTTTTGATTGATAGATCCACCGACCAGGTGAAAACATTAAACATTATCGATGAAGCAATGAGCGGAACAGAAGGAAACCTTCGTTGAAACTGACTCTCCAAGTTGGTTGAAGAATGGAAGCCTGGTGTCAAGGTTGCCCTTCTACGAAGCCACTTTGAAAGGTTTTGGAAAAGGCGGCTCTTCAACCCTGTTCCCAATCTTCTACACCTAGCTTACGGAACTCGAACGAAACGAACGAACGATACTCGGTGAAATGGCCCATCAATTTCGGAAAAAAGGACTCCAATAAGTTAACGACTTTTGCCAGTTAGCAGAGCTCCATCTTTCACTTTTTCCAGGTTTATTTCAAAAGAAATTTCCGTCATCGATTTAAAACGTCTGTCGACTTAAAATTCCCAATAGCAAATGCATCCATCACCGTCAAACCAGCTAAGATACGTAGATCAGAATGACAAGTCGACAGCCCTTGCTGCGGGGGATGAGTCCTACGGCAGGAGTAGACAAAGACCGTAGAAAAAGTCCAAGAAATTTGAAAATGAGGAGGGAGGACTCAAGACCAACAGTCCCACAGATCCATAATAACAAACAATTCAAGAACTTGCTAGGCCTACACACGGTAGAGGTTCCATATTCTACAAAATTCTGCCAACGAGAACCACACGGATTGAGTTGTCTTCGGGGCATCCCTCTTTAAAGTCGACCGCGTCAAAAGCAGTTATCTTCCATCGGTCTACAAGAATGGTACCGACATAAATTTCGTACCTTGCGGATGAAAATAAGACAACATTGTCAGAACTCATGGGAAACTGGGAGGACGGAACACCGGTAGCTCGTTTAAACCCGTGAAACCAAGGTACAGGGGTGCCCCGAAACCGCGGATTGCGGACTACGGAGGCATTGGAAACGAAGGCCGAGACCGGCCTAAGGCCCCCTGTTGCTTTTCAACTAGTCTGCCCTCTCGTTCGTTTTACAGCCTCAAATGGGTTTATTACAACTCATTGATTGAAAAAGAATAATAATAAAAATAAAAATAAAAGCCAAAGCTTCTTAGGTATTTATTAGACTCGGTTCCTTAAAATGAGCTTCTATTTTATTTCCTTAAACGACAATTCGTCTGGCAGAACGTCATTCTCCCCGACTTCCTCGGAGAAACCTCACGGGTACGTACTCGTCCAGTCGTTACCTCATCATTACCTCGATAAAACTATGTGGGAAATTGTTTTAGAACTCATTTTCCTCGGAAAACCAATAAACTAAGAACATAAAAACTAATGTCATTGGTAATCGTCCCATAAAGTTAACATTCAAACGTGCCAGCGCTTCCGCATAAATTTTTCTTTTTTTTTGTAAATACTGACGGCATCCTTAATTCTGTAGCAGAGATCAATTCTACATAAAGAAAAGTTCATCACATGGTACACTATCGACCTTTGAGTTGGAGTTCCTGTGTAGAAACCATCATGTTAGTACACCGATGTGGCCTATGTTTAAAGATAACGTTAAACAGTCCCTGGCAGTGGACTACCCGTACAAATAACTTCTTTGTATTCTCTAGATGAAACCCAGAGCTAACACCCACCGTCTCGTTAAGCTCAACCATGTGTCTCACCGAGTGCATCCTTGGACGTGCACAACAAGGTCGGTGCAATTTCTTTCCAAATTTAACAACTCGTAATAAAACTCCGAAATTGGTCGTTTAACGGAGGTAAACGTCAGGAGACGATGAGTCCGTTTCGATTGAAAAGAAGTTCGTAAACGGTTCCATTTTTACCGGCCAACTACTGAAATTTAAATTTTTACGATGCTGGGTAATCCAGGACACGCGTAATTTAATTGCTCATCAAATTTTTGAACTCCCGTGAAAATAAATTACATGGGAGACGTAATAAAAAGTTGGGAGCGAGCCTTTAGAAAAATCAAGAAATTAAAGAAACCCACGTTTTAACGTTGACATAACATTTCCTATACAACGAGGGAGAGAGAGAGGAACTTGGTTCTACCGAGTACTCAAAACCGAGTACCTACTGCATCACTAAACGTAAGGCATGCCGTGTAATAGAAGAATACTTTGGTGGAAGTGACACTTACCTTACCCAGCATTATAATGGGCAAGTTGAAAAATTGAGCAGCCCAAAACACGGAAACGGGTATGAGGCCAAATGCCGAGAGTGTAACGATAACTGTATATACCGAGGCGAACATCGTTGTTTGGTGAACTTTATTCTGGTAGAGTAATATAAGAGCTATGATGGTCGCCGTTTGAAAAGCCATGAAAAGTCCATCTCCCCAAGCGCTGAAACAAAACAAAAAAGTGTGTAGTGCAGTGATGTTACGAAATAAGTGGAAACGCGGATTATTTTAGTTTACTGGTACGGTAAATTTATTGCACGTTTAACATAATTATTTTGTCAGATTGAGGGATCTGGGGCAGAATACACCGAGAAAGGAATGACACCATTCTCTCAATTTGAAAACCTTAAATAATCAAAATTAAACAAAACAATTTATGGGAGAGCATCCCTTCTTCTGAACGAGATTACATAAGAAACCCAAACATTTTCGATAATTTTGACAGGAAGATGTATATATTCTTTGTGTGCGTAAATGGTCGAGTCATCGTCAATTAGTCTTCGAACACTTTGGGAGTGTTTTTCCAGGGCACAAACCTCGTCTTTTTCACTTGAAGGGCGGTGTTGAAATACGAACCACAACAAAAAACGAGATTCTGTATTTTTGGGTGTAATGAAAAGGTAAATTCTGAGGTTCTGCTTCCAGGTGGAATTTAGGTTGGGATCGAGCCCGGTTCCAGGTACTTTATTAAGAAAATTAATATTAATCGATGCAGTCCTCTGAAGTGCTAGGCAACCAAAAAGAGACAGAGTGAGAGTGAGAGAGAGAGAGAGGAAGAGGCACAGCGGCATCCTACCACCCTTGGTTTGTTGTAATTAAAATTTATGCCATCTCATCATTGCGCTTCTATGCACAAATCGTCTAAGTGGATGGTTTCGTGCAATCCTTTGCCTAGTTCGTCTCAATTAAAGATTTCCTCTTAATAAAGGGGTACCCAAAGGTGGGATAACACGCCACGACCGCAACAATACCCTACTTTTTACTTCTCATCTTAGAATCAACTGCCCGGCAGAGGAACATTGGTTACAAAAAACAAAATACTTCTCCAAAGTAAAACTCATGTCATCATCACTGTTTATGTCGATCGTAGAACAAAAATGCGCGAAATAGACAGAACAAAGTAATTATGCGCAGTAACAATAAATTAGCGAAAATACGCGTACCACGTGTATTCCGTCACTCTCACATGAACTAAAGTAATGGCAATGTGGTACGCTACAGAGAAGAAGACCACGAGAAGATGATCTGCTGACAAACACGATTGGAGATTCTGGGGATTCACGACGGAAGATCCCCTTCGGACGTCCTACGTATTAAAACACGTAAAAAAGAATGGAAAGAAGAAAATTGATTTCGAGTCTAATCAAAGGGAAGGAAATTCTCCATTGCCACGGAAGATTGCAGTTGACTGTAATTTGGACGGGAGGATTAGGAAACTGAAGGCGGTCTCAAGTAATCAGAAAAAATACTCGAAACTGGTGCCCCTAAATCTGAAGAGAGAGAGAGAGAGAGACCCTTTACATCCGGGGAAAGTTAAGCATTCAAAGGAAATAGTTTTTTATGCTTTGGACGAAGACTCACGGACTTGGGGAAACCGAGGATTAAGCATACAAGATTGGAGGTTACGGATGTTTTCAATGACATCAATATAGGGTCCTTTTTAATTAAAACCAGAAGAGTTTTGGGGTTGCACGAGTTCCCGCAGAGTTGCTTCATTACTTCGGCTCGAAATCCTCCTCGGTGGATACGTAAACCATTTCATTAATACACTTTTCAATGAAGACGAGTGATGTAAGTGATGGGACGATGACAGGAGAAGCCAGTAATACAAAATGAAACCTCATTTTCTATAACTAGCTTCTTTATGACGGATTCGCCGGCACTTCCCAACTACGAATTAATAAATAAATCACGGACCGAAGAAACACGTGATTCTACAGAATATGAAAAACAAAGCAATAGACAAATTGTAAACCGAGATGCAGAGATGAGTTTCTCAAGGGTAGTAACTGTGAAACAATAAGCAAAACCAGAAATTACCTGCCAATAATAATGAAAATAGGGATTATGTTGAATTTTTTTATGTGTGTAATAATAATAATAAGATGTGTCAATGAACTATATAATACGATTTTGGTAATTATTACCAATAAAGCATTACGCAAAGAAGAATTTTATTCACCCCGATGGATGTATGGTGCTCTCGAATTGAACTGAAAATACTGTTTTATTAGATCACTAATAACTATAACTAATAGATAACTAATTCATAACATAATCATAGATAACAAGGCTTGCAGCCAGTTAGAATTTTATTTCAATCTCTTACAACAATTGTTAAAAAATAAAAAAATGGATAAGAAAATGGATATACCAAGAAAGTAAAGTGTCTTTATCCACACAACTAAGATCAATAAATCTGGTTATCCATAAAACCCACTACATAGTTCTCTCTGTCACTGAACTACTCTACATAAATAAGAAGGTTTTAGTTTTAACTTCAAGGTAGTACACAAAGAAATAAAAATTAAAAAAAAACACACTAAAGCCCAATTTTTTTTTATAAATGATAAAGTACTTTATCTAAAATTTTGCTAATTCATCTACACTACATAGAAATATGCAGCACACAGTGCAAAGCAGACTACCTTGGCTCCAAAAAATACAGCAACTAATTGAAATTAAATAAATAATGGAGTACACAAAGAACATGAAATAATTTTGAAGGTTCCTGCTTATAGTGTACTTGAAATTTGAAGAGAAATTCTTTTTGCATAACAGAAGAAATATTATAATATGTGAAGTACCTAACACTGAATAATATTCATGGCAATAGTTATTTAATAACTTTTGCTACACAAACAACTGTTTCTAAATCTTCAAAGTTATCATTGAGAACAAGTTTAAATTCTATATTAATTGATAAGTAGTCGCAACTGTTAAAAATTTATTGAATTATTTTGCTAAGCACTTACTTGTTGCAACACAGTTGAATTTCACTATTACATTGTATTCATTTAAGTTGCATTGTTATTGTTTTTTCAAATGTAACCTTACCTAAATGGAAATTGCTTAAGGTAACAATAAGCTGAGGTTGATGTAATTGCCATAAGCTCTAGCAATGATCCTGTTAATGATATGCCTTCGCCACTTCTGTTTTTGACAATTTGTAGTATTTGTGGCACTTTAACTGAAAAAAAAAGTTCAATGGAGTCAAAAATTTTACCACATTTAAAATTTATCACATTACCCTGTAGAGTATCATATAAATACCTGTGAATGAACCAACTATGATGATAATACCAAGAGCCTTGCTTATTGTGGCTTTCATGCATTCTCCTGAAAAGTACAGTTTAAAAATTTAATAAACAAGTAACAAACAATAACAACCAAATCTAGAAGTATGATAGAAAAAACTCTAATATGAAACCACAGCAAACATGATAGGAGATTTAGTGTAGTGTGGGTCTTCCAGAAACATAAAGTACCCCTCTGAGGGACATATTTCTAAAACAATTATTAAATGAAAACAATGATGTATTAATTTAATTAACAGAGTATGTTCATACATCAATGTTTCTTGGTACTTGCTAAGTAGTACACATTAGGTGAACTTCACTTTAGGGTCAAGGTGAAGGGAGGTGTTGGTGTGGCAACACATCTGACTATTCATAATTTAGATTTTCCATAAATGACATGTATTTCATCTCTTAATGTTGAAAGAGTACAACATGTACCAATACAATTACAAATCAACAATTAGTTAAGTAAAACGTAACTTGCCATATGCTATACAACTCCATATATTATATGACTACATCATATTGAAATTCAACAAGTTTAATTTTTAGTGTCAGTGTACATATGACATTTTATGTGGTACGTCAGCGAGAGTTTTATGTTGTCTGGAGAATTAATATTACGCTGACAAGAAGAAAAGAACAAAGTGATAAAAGAACTTTAACCTTACCGTGTAAAAAATTGAAATTAAGGAAATACTGATCGTAACATTCTGGTGTCAGAACCAGAGAAGCTACATTCTTAACTAATTCACCCATTTCGATTTCGTGAGAATCAAGCTATTGCTACTCAAAAAATTTTAACATTAAAGATTTTAATATTTAGAAAGGGAATGTTGTTCTGCCGTGGCGACAACTTGTGGTGATGTTAACCGATCAAAGTCTAGTGAAACCCTTGAAACCGTTCAAATTATGTCTGGTGACACGTTTTAGTCACTTGCGTTTAAGCCCGTCCACAGCAGCCGGTTACTAGTCGAACTTTTTATAATTTTTTGTGGTGAATTAAGTACATATCATCAGTCATTGAACATGTCAAAGCCAATAGTTTTTGTCACAGGAAACGCAAAAAAATTAGAAGAAGTAATTGCCATACTAGGAAAAACATTTCCAAGGAAGGTAAAAATTCACACTTTCTCTTTTACCCCCTGCATACAAAAATTAAATTATTTAAAACTTTTTGTATTGAACTCTTGAAAATTTTATTCTCATTTTAAGCAGCCTCAACTAAAAACTTTACTTAAGAGTAAATTGCCATGCAATATCCACTGTGGATTAGTTTTCTAACCACAGAACTCAACCCTTGTTGCACTGTATTTTTCAGCAATTCTGCATTTTAAAAATAAGAGTTCGAAAAAGTACTGAGCAATGATAGTCATTCACAAATATATTAATTCATACATAATTATATATAAGTTTGGATATTTATCAAATTATTCTTTTTCTAGTTGGTCAGCCAGAAAGTTGATCTGCCAGAGCTACAAGGAGAAGTTGATGACATTTGTAGGAAAAAATGCAAGGAAGCAGTTAAAATAGTTAAAGGACCTGTCATTGTGGAGGACACATGCTTGTGTTTTAATGTTTTTGGTGGTTTGCCAGGGCCTTATATTAAGTGGTTCCTGGACAAGCTTGGACCAGAGGGATTGCATAAATTACTAAGTAGCTGGGATGACAAAAGTGCAACAGCTGTGTGCACAATTGCTTACAGCCCTGGTGGTGAAAATGATGATGTCATTTTATTTCAAGGAAAGACTACAGGAAATATAGTTGAACCAAGGGGTCCAAGAGACTTTGGTTGGGACCCATGTTTTCAACCTGATGGGTATGATCAGACATATGCAGAAATGCCAAAGTCAGAAAAAAATAAAATTTCACACAGAACAAAAGCTGTTGAGAAATTAAGGTCATATTTCACCGAGAAGCTGGAAACAACAGTTTAGGTGGCTTTATTTTTCTTAATTGATATTCTCCACACTAAAAAATAGAATACTGCAAAAGTTTTTAGTTTTGTGTTTTAAACAATTATATATCCTTGTGTACTGTACATAAGTATTAAAATAAATCATTTGTACAAAGAATAGTTATTGGTTTATGAATTGTTTAATTTTACTCTTCAGAAAATTTGGATATCACAACATAATTCTATTAAATTATTATATAACAACCTATCATTTTTATTGTTGCCTGATTAAGTGTATTGTGTGACATCAGAATTAAGTACTAGTGGTTTTTCTTTTAAGAAATTTATTATACATGCAAAAGGTGAGTTTCTGCATCAAATGTTCAAATTATGGAAAGGTAGGATAAATTAGTATTTACTTAGTTTTATGCTGATTGTTATGATTTCTTAATGAACTGCATGAATTGAAATAAAAGGACAGCAAATATTAGATGACAAAAAAAGTTTGACATTCTTGATGAAAATTAAATTTTAAGTTCAAGTGAAATGATTCCCTTTGACCTGAGTCAAAAAAATTAAAATAGGTTGTGATTAATAATCATAGTGTATTATGAACAGTCTACATTCATTACACAATAAATGTTTTGTAACACCCAACGAATTGGTTTGGTTTGATGTACACATTTTAATTGCAATTAATTAAAAGTAGGTAAGCTCTTTGTCATTGAGATGCATTTTTATGTATGCCGCACAGTAAGTTAAAACCTCAAGAGCAAAGTTAAAATAAAATTTAACCATTTAAAATTAAATCAATACAATAAAAGATGATATTCAAAAACCACTTGTTCAATTCAATTTATTTACACACCCCAATCCTTGGGTGTTGAAAATAATCATTGAAGGTTTATAGTTACATACAATTTAGTATGTATGTGTATTCTGTAAAACCAAAGGTTAACTGAAAATACAAGTTCTGTATTATGTTTTCCTTTTATTTTTTTTCACAGAGTCTGTATGAAAATAGATGAAATAGTAGCAGTTTCACTGTAATTGTACAAGTATTGATGACTTCTGTATAATTGTTTAGTTCATTTTCTTCTTTGCAATTACATCAGTTGTACTTAGTATCTATGTGGTGGTGGAGGTCCTAGAAAAGAATGAAAAATTATTAATTCTGTTTCTTATTAATTAATTAATAAGATGAGGAAATGTAATGGCATAGGTCAGTAGTGTTGTGGATTGAAATAATATAAATAAAACACTTTTCAGGTGAAATAAATGACAACTTACCACCTCTGTTTATCATTGGTGGTGCACCCCTGCCAATGCCTGGTGGCATACCTATCATAGGGGGTGGTCCCATCATTGGACCTGGAGGAGCACGAACTGGAGCACCTGGACCAGGAGGTCTCATATGGGGTGGAGCAGCCATTTGACCTGGTTGTCCTGGAGTCATTACTTGCTGTGAAGGACCACCCACCCCACGAACTGGTCCCTGTAAACCTGCTGGAATGCCTTGGCTCATTGGGACTCCTCTACCAGCTGCTTTTCCAATACCAGGTCCAGGTCCAGCACCAGGAACAGGAACTCTTGGCAAACCTTCTTCAGGTGGAGGAGGACCCTCTACTGTTAATGAAACTATATTTTCACCTCTTAGCAGAACAAAACCTAATGATCTCTTCTCATCTCTTTCAGGTTCTTTGGAGTTCTTGGGTTTTGTCCTACGAAATTCTTCACAATCCCCAAGAATTAGGTTCATGTGTTTGTCAAATGCTTTAAATGTTCCTATAAAAGTCCTTGAATCCTGTAGTGTTATCCGGACCCTGTAATTTATGTGCTGAAGCATTTTATTATTTTTACTGATAGTCTGAAACAAAAAAATAAGTAAATGCATCATTGTAATTCCAATAAAAAACATTGTTTTGGCACGTATTGGGCTAATGGCCAATTCATGGCACTAAATGTAGATAATTTGACTTCAATTAATTTTCTGTATCAGGGAATGTAAGACATTTTCTTCACTATTATTACTAAAGATTGACCAAGAGTTTAAGTGTCCGAATTCAGTAAATATGTAAATTAAAAAAACCTACAAACATCGAAGATTATTCGAATATATCAATAGGTTAACCAAGAAGCCGGCAAACAATGTTTCATGCGGCTTTTGTGCTAAACATAACTCACATTTTTATAAAGAGGATAAACAGATGTAGTCACCTTCAACTTACAAAAATTGGCTTACCATTTTGATTTGTAATGTTTGTTCAGGTTCAGGTAGAGGAAGAAAAAATAATTCGTACTACTGAAAAATGCTCTTTTAACAAAACGTCCAAACGATTTCCCAATGTAATTGAAAGGCCCACGAAATGGCGACAAAAATCGCAGGCCCTGAGACTTCGCCATCTCCCGGCAAATGTTATTGTTTTGCAACGTGAAGTCCGATGGAATCATAGAATTTGTACCTTCTGTATTTTTTAATGCATTCTTCAGTGTTTAAATTCTGAAGGAAACATGTCTGTTAGAGTTATAACAAACCATTTAAAGTCACTTCAATTAATAAATAATGGAATCAAAATCAGGTAACATGAGAGTCCCGTGTTCAACTGTACCTCTACACAAGTCAGCGTAGTAATTATAAAAACTGCATTACTTCTTTAGCATTACAGGTACGCCCCTCCAGAATAGGCAGAAATTCAGGGCCCCTACACCAAAACGCCGAACACCACCGTGGCAGGTTAAACAAGATAGAGTGGTGCGTAAACTTCATGTCGTACATGTGAGTTATATTAAACCTAATGTTGAACTACAAAATGTAAGATTCATATATCCTTTTCAGAAATACGACGAGATGTTAACAAGTGAAAATAAAGAGTTTATTCAACAATTTATAACAGATACTTATGGACCACAAACAGAAGAATATGGATTGAAAACTTACAAGCATACTCCTCTGAAACAGGAACCCCTCCTTCGAGGAACCTGGTTTGAAGATTGCAGGAGGTCAGGTCTCATAGGTATCAAAATAGGTGTTGTTCCCCAGTGGTATACCAATGGTAAACGTTTTGAAACAACAATGATTCAGGTTAGGCTAAATTGAAGCAAAATGAAGTGAAAAAAATTTGATTCCACATTTTAATATTATATTATTCTCACAGATACTAGATAATCATGTTATTAAATATTATCCACCAGAAAAATTTGTGGTGAACAAGAAAAAGTATGCCAAAAGATTTTTAAAAGAAGGACAGTTGGGGTGCCTAGTTGTGGGAGCTGTTAATTGTGACCCACAAATGTTCACTAGGGAATACAATGGTTTATTCACTGAAGCTGGTGTAATGCCAAAAAAACTACTAACTAGGTTTCCCATACATCCTTGTGCTGCAATGCAACCAGGAACTCCTCTGTATGCAGCACATTTCAAAGTTGGTGATGTAGTGGATGTTACTGGATCTACGTAAGAAATTTTAAAATTTATGCAATAAATTCTTTAAAGGAAAAATTTCTAATTATTGATTATTGAAAAATTATTATTTTCTTTAAACAGCATTTACAGGGGATTTCAAGGTGTCATGAAGAGATGGGGGTTCCATGGCATGCCTGCATCACACGGAGTAACTAAAACACATAGAAGACCAGGAAACATTGGAGCTGGAGGTGAAAAGGCTAGAGTTTGGCCTGGCACAAAAATGCCTGGCGTCATGGGCAATAAAATGCGAACACTCAGAGGCCTAACTGTAAGTTTCTTATCTCTTTGTTAATTAAATTTGACTCACCTGCTGTTCTAATACGAAACATGAAATTAAATTTGAATAAGTAAATATGAAATAATTATGAATATTATCATATATATAGATAATAATATACATAATATATACTCAAACAAATTGGAAAAGGAATTAGAATGTCAATTGTAATATTACAACCATAAATTGTTTCAGATATGGAAAATTGATCATAAATACAACGTCCTGTATGTATCTGGTCAAAATATACCTGGTGAAGTAAATTCATTTGTCTATGTACATGACACAGTTTTACCCCGCAGGTGAATACACAACAATTCCGTATGCTTTATTACGGAAGTTTTCAATTATGTGTCATCGGAAAAGTTGACATTTTCACCACATTCGAATTTGTGATTTTTCACAGGCGATTAAAAGAATCACCACGTTTTCCGACTTACTATCCCGAAGACTACGAAGAAAATCCGTTACCAGAGGAAGAGTACCACCCCAAAGTTTTTAATTTCTCTGATCCGACCATAATGTTCGAAGAGGAGAAAGTAGTGGCGAAAAAGAAATAATATAAAACTCAGTAAATACAATTAAATAAAAATTTCAATTAATTCTCTACGAATATTTGTTCAATTTCAACCTTAATAAGATATATCTTATTTGGATTACTGGTAATGTTAACACATCAATTCGACAAAAAAATTAATATCATGAATTCTATCGGAGTCGGTCGAGAATTTTATTTAATTTAATCAACACTGCAGACTGTTGGTTCAAGGTTAATCGTTCAAATAAATCACGGCAGGTTCCAAAGTAATTAGTACGACTTGATCAAATCACATGATGGAAGAATCATGGTACTACATTCTCATAGATAAAGCCTACAGCAACGAATATTAATATTAAATAATTTATAACATCTGTATATATAAATATAATTATTTTTTATAACAATATAAAAAATAACATTTAGGTACTCTGAGTTTCCAAAGATCAATTTAAAAATTGAAAATCGATAATTAGCAAGTACTAGCAAGTTGAGAATGACAACTTGGAGAGTTACATATAAATAAATTACTGAAAAAGATCACATAGGCTCCTACTTAACTCTGTATATCACTTTTATGACTTTTAAAGCTTATTATTCCAACTACTCAGTGATGACTTAGTGATGACATATCCAAATGTCTCCACATAGAACATTGTAATAGGTGGATGAATTTCACCTAGAAAAGTTCTTCACGAACGAAAAAAAAAGTTTAAACTATACAATAGACCGTTCATTCAATCACTTTGACTGCTGCTGCTTTCAGACAGTTTGGCTTCAGCCTTGGCAAATTCTTTCTTCTTCTTTTTTCCCTTGCCTCTGACCATCCTATAAATTTCAATCGCTTGTTTCTTTCTCTCCTCTGCGAGCTTCTGAGCCTTCTCCTTCTGCGGTATTTTCTCCTTGCTGTGTAATCTCTCGTTTATCAACAACACTTTCGATATTTCTTTGTTGAGCTGTGACGTTTGGGAAATCGTTTCGTCACTTCCGCCGACGATTTTCTGTCGCTTTGCGTCTTCCCTGGTTTCCTCCGCGGTCTCGGAGCACTCAGTTGGTACCTTAGACTTGACCGTTCGCCTTTTTCTCTTCACCTTCGGCTTGGTGTTCGTCTCCTCGCTCTCTTCCGTTCCCTCCAACCGCTTAATTGCGCTCTCCACTCTCTTACTCAAAACTCCCACGGTTTTTGGAACTGACTTGAAATACTTTTCCATAATACTCTGACACTGAAATAATTACACTTTTTAGTACTCATTGTAATTTTAATTTAATTGCTAGTGCTCTCGAGTTACGTCTTAACAGCATTTTCGTTGTTGTTTCGCCAGCCTAGATTTTTCCTTTGCTCCAACCTTATTGCAGACTCTCTATAAGACTAAACTATTTACAAGTCACTAAACGAAGCAGTCTGACGACCCCTTGCTTGGTAATTTGTATCAATGTGTAGCGCAACACTAAACAATAAAATTTCATCTTCCTTAAAAAAGGAAAATTTAAGGTAGTTGCAATAGTTAAGTAGTTAATATTCAATAACAGGCTTCTTCACAAAATTACCAACTTTTTATTTACCAGTTGTCATCTTCGATGCCAACAATTCAAATGTGTGACAGCCGGATTCACCTAAATTTGACTTGTACATAGAAATTCCGTACTCTTTTTCCAATATTCCACGTCACGTATTGTACAACAGTTGACATTTCGTGACGGATTTCCCAAAGTAATCGAACGAGGGCATTGAATTACCGTCAATCTCAATTATCTATCTGGACAATCACCGTCCGTTACGCTCGAGAGGCCGGAGCAGGAAGAAAAGTTCTCGATCTGACTTTTCTTACAGACTTGCACGGGACATGGTACCAATTTTCTGACAGAGGTTGTCATGTTCTCCTTGACAAGTACGGTTGGCCATTTCCGAGAATGTGTACATTTTTTGTTTTTCATTCTGAGCCCAGTGTAAATATACACTCCTCACCAGTCCTAAGTGACTAAGAAAGTCGTGGACCCTACTCAATCCCAAATTTCTCATGCCCACTAGTTCAACAAGAAATATTCCTCAATTGCCACGAGACCAAGTTCATTTGATTTCAGGTACATTCAGAAGAAGACGAGAACTTGAGATGGTGGTACCCCATAAATACAAGAAAAGAGTTCCCTTCTTTTAGGACTTACTGTATTCTCTTCCATTTTCTTCACTACAGGCAACAGCAAATTATTACACTTTTCCAAAGACCATCCCATCTTCATTTTCACATATTTCCTGATCAAGTCCAAATTAGGTTTGGCCCACGTGAAAGGTTCCCTCGAGTCATCCACTTGAGGATGAAGGTAAGCGTCGGCAACAGCACGACTGGGAAACCCTAAAATCACCCAAAACTTCAAATACTCCGTCCGCAGTCAGCAACAGGAATCGCAACACTACCTGAATAATTAAAAAAAACCATACCTGAGGAGATAACGGTGTTTCTGATTTTCCTCTTCAGACTGTGCCTAGGCGAAGCTGTTTTATTTCGACCCGTAAACCAATCCCGAAATTTTTCTAGGCCCTCTAGCAAGCTCTGCTGGGTGCTAGGAAAAGATGCTAGAATTTCCAGGGCTGTGACAGGGCCAATGCCGTTGAGACCGACGGTGTAGTCACTTCCCACCAACATTGCCATTCTTATTAAGTCTTCTCTATTTAATTCTGTAACGAATAGATAGAAAATTTTTAAATTACAACATGAAAATACGGATAGAAGCTTGACGGTGGTGACACCAAGCCAGAACTTCTCATACACTGAGAGGACAATCGAATGTTACAGACATTTTTACTTGACGGTTCCATTCAGGTTTCTTACGACCAAATATAAAGTCAGACAGAATCGAGACTTGGAGTCTCCGACCGCACCTGACTAATGGATGGAACAGTAGTGAAAACAATTCAATGAGCATTCCTCTTCCTCCGATTCTACGTGTACAATATTTCACACAGGTTATTGTTTTCTGTTTTTTTTTCTTTAGTAGAAACTGCAAACGAACTCTTCTGGTTCCCACGATTTTATTAATAAACTCTGCAATCGTGGGAAAGAGCCAAGGCGGCCTACATGATATTAAGAAAAACACAAGCGAATCATCGCCGTTTTCTTCTCCACATTTTGACTTCTGCTTTGCTCTCCATTCCCAAAACAGAAATTCCAGTTTTTTGGTGACGCAATACAAAATGAACCCAAAAAATACGAGAGACAGAGAGGGAGGGAGAAGAGAAAAACACAAAACAATGGTCGATTGTCTTTGAATGGAATCTTTTTCAATGAACCTGACAAAAAAGGCACGGGAAAAGTTCTCGCAAAAAAACCTACTGAAATACTTGTGGATATTCACTGAAGTGTACTCCAAAACGTGTTTGGCCTGATTGAAAAAGTTTTTGTAAACGACCTGACCACCAAACAGCCAAATGTCGCTGTCCTCCGTGATGGTGCCCTCGGTCAATCCAAGGGTGTTCAGGACGGCACATTGGGCCTCGGCTTCCATTGGAGCAACCACATAGGGCACTCCGAATAATTTTAGCATCTCCTGCAAAAACAATTTTCATTAGTCCATTTTTAGTTGTGCGGAACTATTAAATTTCGTGGTTACCTGAGCATCCGTGTACATTTGATCGGTCGGATTGAGTCCCTGCCTTTCTTGTCGTCCTTGTTCAAACAACAGTTGGTGTTGCTTCTCCTCCAGAGAATCTTTTAATTCGTTCAAATCCACTGAAGACACCTCTTTGACAAATTCTTTCTGGAACTCTGTTACTTCATCCTGTGTTTGATTCTCAGAAACAGAGGCATCATCCGTTACCTCTACTTTTTCTATTTCTTCTACCTCCTTGGGTTGTTGTTCCGATTGAAACACATCCGCAAACAAATCGTCCGATTCGCTCATGTTGGATGGCTTGATTGTTATCGATAATGTTCGACTATCTTTCCCAGATTCATTCGTCTGGTCAGGTGAACGACGAACCGTGGGCTCTTGTTTCTTTTCAAAATCACTGCCCATTATGGGAATAAAATCACTTTCAGAATCACTCGATGAGGAGAAACCGGGTGGTGTTTTTATGTTATTTTCGACCTTGAGTTCTTCAGTAACCACCTCTGAATTTATATTCTTCGGGAGTGCTTCGCACGTAGGTGTATTTTCCACGTCTTTTAATGTTGTATCAACCTCTTCTAATACCTGTCTAGTGTCACAACTTAGAACTTCAGGGGAAATGATTTCCTTCGGAACATTACTTGTACTATTTTGAGAACTCAGAACTTCGGACGGAGTTATTTCTTCACCACTTCCACTTACATTTGTACTACTACCAGGACTTGCAGCTTCACGTTGAACTTTTCCTGTTTCTTCCAAAACGGCACAAATTTCGTTAACATCAGACTGAGGAACTTCGGTTAGCTTTGGTTCAGCAGTTTCTGTTTCTGCCCTTGCAGGTGCAACGAAACTTATTGGACCAGTCTCAATTTTTTTTTCTGTTGCAACACTATCCTTCTTGTTGGGCATTTCCAATTCTTCTAATTTTATCACAGGTTTCTCCGGTTCTAGTTCCTCAACAATTTCCTCTTTTATGGTGCTTAAATTGATTTCGAGCCGGCTTTTGGTTTGCAGTGGTTTTTCGTTGACTTTGTCACCTTCCAAAATGTTAAGAATATCAACAATTTCATCGGTCATTTCAACCTTAGGTTGACCAGATACAACAGAGGATTTCGGTTCATTCTCTTTTCTCTCTTCTCTACTTTTATTATTTCTCTCAGTCATTTTTGGCAATTTCCCGGCAATTACGTCGACATCCGAGTCGGACGACCACTCGACATCATCCAAATGATTCATAACATCAAAAGTTTTCGGTTCTGCTTCTCTTTGGATCCCTTCAACATTTCCAGACGCCGCATTTGAATTCCTCTGCACCAGCATGTACCTGGTTACGTTGTCCTGAGCGATGCGTTTACTAGGTAAATCATCCAAAACTCCTTTGTCGTTGAGAATCGACTCCAGCTCCTGAATGCTGAGTGCTCTCCCTCCCATTTCTTTCCCTGCTTTTTCCAGGGACGTTTGCACGGCGTGACGTTTCAGCAACCGACTCATTTGAAAATCCGAAAAATTATCCGAATTCTTCGGCATGCTGTCCAAATATTTCCAAGAACTTTGCTTTCTCGTCTCGATCATTTCCGTGAGAATGTCGTGACGGACTTCTGCCGGAAGGTTCACAAACTCTTGACTCGTTACGTCGATTGAATGAATGTTTTGCAGGTGCTTCGCGTTTTCCTCATCGGACTCCACTTCACTTGCCTCTGAAGACCTGCGACAAACATCAATTACAATTTACCACAGCGGTCCTTCGAGAACAGAAGATTCCAAACCGCGTTAGTATCATCCGAAGCATGAAAATTCATGCTAACAAAGTCATTTTCACGATGTAAATGAGCTGAGACCGATTCAACTAAAATCCATTAAAACGAAATAAGGGCCTTTGGAAAACGTAAGCGTCTGTAACTTGTAATTCGCTACGAAACCTAAAATAATGTTTGAAAACAAAATTATCTTTTTCTGCCTTACTAGTCACCTTAAAAATGGGAATTACACACGGTACAGAGTACCTCTATTTAATTGTAAACTTGCTTGGTACTTGAAATAAGTGTCTTGCCTACTGTTTGTATTGTATTGACTGATTATACTGAAATGACCATCGGACTAACTGCTTTCGTCACACGGGTACGCTATACCTGTTCCCCACTCTTATGATTGTTTTCAACACTTACGCACTTTCTGTACAGTCCGTGGCTATCGGTGGCAACTTGTACAGGTCCTCTTCGACTGAAGGACCTGGAAGGGCAAAACTGTTGAGACCCAAAGCCGCAGACGCCGTCTCGTTGGACAGTACCTGACGCACAGCCTCATGCTTCAGGAGGTTCTTTATCAATTTCTCTCGCACCTTGAGAACTTCCGTTTTTGCCGCGTTCGAGTGATTTCTTCTTGCTGCCTGACCAAATAAACAATAAATTAAAGCATTTTGGGTTCCACCAACCCAGTTCATCCTTACAACGAAAGAAAGGAGAGAGGTCAACATCGCCAAGCCCCAAGCTCACTACTTTCTTCTCTTTTGAACCACTCTGGGGTTCATCCAGGATCAAAATCTGTTTACTGAGTTTAGCCGGGGGAAGTGAGTCTATTTAAAAACAACATCTACATTCCCTCCTGTGCACAATCAGTGCTTCCTTCCTGACTTCGCATTGCGTAAATGTAGCTTGCGTAGATAATAATAATAATTCCATGCTGCAAGACTCATTAATGAAGTGGTCACAGGTGATGAGCAGCGTGGGATTTACTTAAAGAGCCATTCCTCATCTTTAGTCCCACAATCAAAACAAAGGGCAAGGATCGTTCCAAAACGAGTTACAGGTTGCATTCCAGGTATGCATTCCGTCCCGCCTCCCATTCCCTCTTTATGGTGGTACGCTAAACAATACTCTTAAAAAACCAGAGCTTTTTTTTGAGAGAGAGAAGGTGGAGAGTCAACGAATATTCCCAGAAGATTCCTCGTTTTGTACACTCCTATACTTTTGCTCGAATTCTTTTGAACACGTAAAAGAATTTGACGAAATGATCATTTCATTACATTCCGTAACTTATTTTTTCTACTAGAAATAGTTTCGATCACCCTGGCTGCACTGTACATGGTAGTTTTCATTCCAGTTTACCGCGAATTACACTATTGCTATATTTTACTCTTTTAATAGAACGTTTGCAACTGTTTTAGATAACAATAATGTATCTGAACGATAATATTGCATGACAGCATGTCGGATTTTAATTTTTTAATAAGTAGCCGTTACCACTTTCCTCTATGACAGTAGGAACTCTCCGTATCTTCCAAATCCTGTGCGAAATACAGTAGCCAGTTCGAACTTTTAAAAAACATTATTTTAGATGAGACTTCGAACAACAAACGAAATTTATTATACTCATTCTTATTATTCAATAATATCAGTGGTGCTGGGTATATTATTTGATGTTGAATTTTACTTATTAATTCAATAATAGAGAAAGGTAACTCTTAATAACGGCTTTGGGATATAGTTTTTCGAAAAAGTTGACCCATATTAAAAATATAGAGGAGTAAGACGCTTAAAGGGAACAATTGTTTTTTTCCACATTTTTTATTCTGCCGTTAAATTAATTTCTTGCAATGTCTTTGAAACTCATCGAGTAGAACGATGAATTTGAAAAATTCGACTTACAGCTCTCCCCATCCAAGATTCTCATTCAAAGGGAATATTACAGTGCTTGCAATTAACGCAGAATTGTATTAAAAGTGAATGCAAAATTTTATAGGACCACTAAATTGCAGTAACAACAGATGAAAAGAATGTTAAACAATGCAAGGAAATCTTCACAGAACCGTTCCTGTTTTAATTCAATGTTACATTAACCTTGAGCAATAAACCCATCATTCATGAGTTATTTCTACACACCAAAAAAAAGTTTTAACATAAATAAGTATATTGTCATTTGTGAATGCACCTAGAAAATAACTTCCATTGATTCCACACCAGGTGAACTGCTTACTGTTAAATAAATTTCACCTGCATTTAACATGACTGTTTTGTGTTTCTATTATCTATGGTAATTACACCTGTAATTTCATCAATTATATGTTTAATTTATGTGAATGATTCAAGCAATGAATCACACATTGTAAAATGATGCTTCATGTTTGCCCTAGCAGAGCACTTTAAACACTGAATAATGGTTTAAACCAGTCTTGCCTTGATTGACATGCAGTAAAATAAGAGCACTTAAAGGATAATAAGGGCACCACTGATTCATTGTTGTATTGTAGAGCATGAAAAATTAATACTTCTCCATCGAAATATCAATTTAAAATGTTTTTTTCAGTTTATCCGGTTGAGTGGTGAGAGTTCTGTGGCATTTCATGGGAATTCTGACCTGCACATTAATTTATTAGGTTTCAAGCAAACATAGACTGAATTACTCTTGCACAAGATGAACTTCAAGAAATCAATTTTTTTTATTGCATCACTGCTATAATACAATCATTATTAATTGCACAAGTGACTTTCCTTTTAAATGTATTGCCTACTTAAAAATTTTTTTGTTTTTTTTGCCCTACTTTTTAAAATAAATTTTTATAATTCATTGTTGCAATACCACTGGCATGCCTAGCCAGATCAGACCATAATAATGTTGGTGATACCTATATTAATGTAATTAAAAAAAAATAACACTAGTTTAATTTTAACTCACCAGTGTCTGATGTTTCAATGCTGGAACTCCTCCATCAAACACAAACACAGGTTTAATTTTGTAGTAGAGAAGTTTACATAAACGGTGAAACAAAACTATCAGGTGGGCAGTCCCAACAGGAGCCCCATATGTGTCATGCATTCCTTTTATGGCCTGATGTAACCAAATGGACACATCTTGATGTCAAATTAAGGAAATCCCTTACTTTGTTAACAAATACTCCTGTGGGAGAAAAATTGCTGTAGAAAAGGATACCAACTGCTATGACTTTTCCAGCCAAGCTTTCCAGTGGAACCATTTGTCCACTGGGTTCCAGCAGTTTCCAAAGGCCATGAACACCCATGTTAGGGGTTTCCTTTACTTATTGCTCTGCTGCCTTCATCTGAAAATATTTATTTTCATTAAAATAAAAACGTAACAAATAATGACAAATTCATATTTTTTTAATTCGCACAGTAAAAGAAAAGTACTTTGTTGTAAGGGTTGAATCGGGATGACAGCTGGTAGAATGAAAAATAAAACTATTCAGCTCAATTTAAAAGCCAAGTGGTTTAACTTGTCCGTTCGATTTTATTTATTCATTTTAATAAATCGGAGCGATGGTAAAGAGAGGACACGGGTTCGCGCGCGTACACATACTCGGGTACAACATAAACACAAGTTAACTTACCTTGAATTAATAAATAAGTAATTAGTATAATTTAAATGAGATTTCCCACAAATTACTATTCGAATCGTCCCGTGAACAGGAAGCCGCGGTCGAAATTATCGTGAGAAAATGACCGTGGGAGAATCGCGGGAGAGAAAGAAACTCGGTGTGGGAAACGAAACGAAACTCGCTCGTGCCATTCGAGCGGCGGACGGCGGACGACCGAATTTCCCTGCTCTTTGAGTCTTTCAGTTGTGGCAGAACTGTCGGAAAGTTGAGATCACAAACAGGTGTTCTTCATTGATTGTAAACAAGAGAGTGGATTTAATCGAACCACCGCCGAATTATGACTCGATTTAATACGGAGTTGGGCATTTCGCCGCGACGACCTCGACTCTGAGCCCGACAGAGGTGAGGTACCCGGTTTTGAGTCGGCTCCGATTACGAAAACGACCGGGGAATTGACCATGAAGTTTTCGGGGGCTCGTCGTCACAGACGCTGAACTCACGTTCCTCTGCTCCAGACTCCGCGTACGAATCGGAATCGCACGCCCGCGTTTTTCCTGGGCTCTCCCGTGTGTCGGTTACGCGTTCCCCGAAAGACTCGTATCAAGTAAAACAAGTGAAATGCCGCACCAGTACGGATTGCCCATGTTGGGCATTCAAACGCCACCCTCACCGCCGAACCACTACGAGAGATATGCACCGGTTCCAATTAGGCACCAGGAAGACAGGAGACTCACGCGGGAGGCAATGGAGAAGTACCTGCGGGAGAGAAGTGACATGGTGATTGTAATATTGCATGCCAAAGTTGCACAAAAGTCGTACGGTAACGAGAAACGGTTTTTCTGTCCGCCCCCTTGCATTTATCTGTACGGTGATGGCTGGAGACTGAGACACGAGCAACTGCTGAGGGAAGGCGAGTCGGATCAATCGGCCCAGTTGTGTGCTTTTATAGGTATTGGTAATTCAGATCAAGATATGCAACAGCTTGATTTGAACAATGGTAAACAGTATTGTGCAGCTAAGACACTTTACATATCTGATTCTGACAAGCGAAAGCATTTTATGCTCTCTGTGAAAATGTTTTACGGCAGTGGACATGACATTGGAGTGTTTCAAAGCAAAAGGATAAAAGTTATATCCAAACCATCAAAGAAGAAACAGTCACTGAAAAATGCTGATTTGTGTATTGCAAGTGGTACCAAAGTTGCACTCTTCAACAGGTTAAGGTCACAAACAGTCAGCACTAGGTACCTGCATGTGGAAAATGGTAACTTCCACGCAAGTTCCACTCAGTGGGGAGCATTCACAATCCACCTTCTGGATGACAACGAGTCTGAGTCTGAAGAGTTTGCAGTGAGAGAAGGCTATGTGCACTATGGAAGCACAGTGAAACTGGTGTGCAGTGTCACAGGTATGGCACTTCCCCGTTTAATAATTAGAAAAGTCGATAGGCAAATGGCTCTGCTGGAAGCTGATGACCCTGTCTCACAACTCCACAAGTGCGCATTCTACATGAAAGACACAGAAAGGATGTACCTGTGCCTGTCACAGGAGAGAATCATTCAGTTCCAAGCGACTCCCTGTCCGAAGGAAGCAAATAAAGAAATGATCAATGATGGGGCCTGTTGGACAATAATTAGCACAGACAAAGCAGAATACAGGTTCTACGAGGGAATGGGGCCAGTTAGATCTCCTGTGACACCTGTACCTGTCGTCCACAGTCTTCACCTGAACGGTGGTGGAGAGGTAGCAATGCTTGAGCTCACTGGGGAGAATTTCACCCCTTGCCTACAAGTCTGGTTCGGTGATGTTGAAGCGGAGACCATGTACAGGTGTCAGGAGAGCATGCTCTGCGTCGTGCCTGAAATATCCAACTTTAGGGGTGAATGGCTGTGGGGTAGACAGCCGACTCAGGTTCTCGTTTCTCTCGTCCGTAACGACGGAATCATCTACGCGACAGGTCTGACGTTCACGTACACGCCAGAGCCGGGACCGAGGCCACACTGTCCCCCAGCAGAAGACATAATGAGAACTCCGAGGTATCCTGCGATATCGGATATACCCTGGAACCATCACACACCACCGGCAGGCATGTGAAATAGGTAATTGCTGGTGATCCTAAGTCGAGGGGTGAAAGATGGGAATTTGAAATGGGCGACTTGAATTACTCAGAATCTCCCCAAAAAAAAGATTGTGCTGGCCCCAATGTACGAGTCAAGAGAACACACGCGAAAGCAATATGTATGTAAAAGAAGAGTGTAACTTGTGTAAATTAGTATAATATCGTAAACTTCGACACGTCACAGTTTATGCAAGCACACAGTTAAACTGTATAAAGTAATACTCGGCAGCATAATTTTTACGGGACAGTAT
The DNA here is from genome assembly GCA_037055365.1 of Polyplax serrata. Classification (NCBI taxonomy): domain Eukaryota; kingdom Metazoa; phylum Arthropoda; class Insecta; order Psocodea; family Polyplacidae; genus Polyplax; species Polyplax serrata. Next base: position 6,786,775 of record JAWJWE010000038.1, on the reverse strand, counting down.
ACATAGAAAGATTTTACTATAATCGATATGTAGTCCAATATACATATATATATATAATTAAGTAATGAGGATCACTATATATATAAATAAATATATATATATAGAAGACTAGGTAGTGGCGAATGAACGATTGAGAATTGTGATTATATTTGTAGGCTCTACTTAAAGGTAACCGTGTAGGCGTATATATATAGGTATATATATATACAATTATATACACATATAAATATATTTTTTAAATTATACTCTTCGAAATAATGAATTTAAATATAATTTTGTAAAAGATGTTTTCCACGTAAATGGCGAACGCACGCATTTTGTCATTTTTTTAAATTGTTTTTTTCTCTCTTTTTCTTTCTCTCGATTTTAATTTTGATCCTTTTGTGAGATGATTCCTTAGGGAAAGTGAGTTTTATATGAAGTTGTAATTGATTCATTATCGATTTATCGATCCGAAGAAGTTTAAGAGAGTGGTAGAGTAAGACGTAAACGCAAGACTCGCAGTAAAAAGGAGAAAATCGTGTCGTAGAAGTAGAAGGTCCGAGATGTACAGACGTCAAGGGAAAATTGTCAAGAGTAACTATCAATATGAAATAAATAAAAAGAATGATTCAATTGATTGGTTTTATTGGTTGTTCACATCCAACTCTCCTGCACACCTCGTCTGGACCGTGAGTTTTACAATACAGGGTTGTATAGTATGCGGGGAAACTTGAGAGAAGGAACTAGTTACAGGACTTTTATGTTTATGCTGTTTCGCGTAGGCAAGTAGACGATCGGGTAGTAGTGCTAGAGAGGCAGTCCTACCGGTAAGACCTGCTAATTTTTTATAAAAACTTATATTTCATGTTTGCGCACGGGTATAATTTTCAAAATGGCAGGTATAAGCGGTTAATGGGTTTATGGAGTGAAACGAAGGGAAAAAATACTCATTTAATAATGATTGCGGTTGCCGGGAAAAATAAAAAGCTGAACAAAGCTAAAAAAATTTTTTTGGCAATACCAGATTACTACAATACTAATACAGAAACTATAGAGCAGTCATTGTTAATTAAAGTTAAGTTAAATATTGGAGCCAAACCAGAATTTTACACGTAAGGAACAATTTATAATGGGGAGTCTGTGGGATAGGCAAAAATATTCACTTCTCACAAATAAATTTAAAATAGGCGTGTTATGTACATAAATAATAAAATTTTCATCACCGAAATCATTCAGTGTGATTTGAAATCCGTAACCTTCGGAGTTATCATCGAGTAAGGCAAAGCTTGAAGGAAGTCGTTAATAACAACTTTTTTTTCCGATGTACGTCAGAAACGTGGGAGTTTCTGAGCATTTTCACGACTGTCCAAGTGACAACTACAAACATAAAGGACAAGTTTTGTGTGACGGTACTTTGATTCTTCGGACGAGGGAGCCGTCGAATCGCATTCGTAGATGAGTATACAGGTACGTAGGTACAATCATATTCCTCCAGTGTAGGGTGAGAGGATTGAATTTGGTTAAAAGCATAAAATGAAGCGAGAACTCGACACGTACGGATTATTTGACCCCCAAAGTAGCTCGGCAGGAGTTACTAGAATAATAGAACTACGACTAGTACTATTACTAGTAGCAGACATAGTACCCCCGCCGTTACGATGACAAACACTACAAAGTTTTACGGAGTAGAGACCCAGAGGTAAGTGTTAGATGATCGTTGTGATTGACTTCCGTTTTGTAGTTCTATATTATTAGTTTAGTAGTTCCATCTCCGATCTAATATTTCGAACAAGATTTGTCCTCTGGAACTAAGTATTGTTCCGATTCCCAAACGGTGTGAACAATAACGACAAACTGTGAGAATGGGAACTTGGAACTTGGTTACAACTGTCAGTCCCACGCGATACCTTTGAATGAAAAGTCAAATTATTTATTTGCATTATTTTCGTAGTTACGTAATTCAATAAATTAATAAATTATTACGGGAATTAATTAGCGGAAGAATTGAATCGAACTTGAATGTTCCGAGAGTTCCACGTCAATTTTTTGTTATATTTAAAGTTCCGCTGCAACTAACTTTCTCTCTGAATTAAAGCTTACTACTCGTGTTTTACTTCATTGAACAGTTTAGAGAATGGCCGTTCTGACTTTCTTGGAAGGTTTTTATAGGTCAGATTCGGTACCTTCACTGCACTGCACCACTGGTTCCTGAAGTTCCCTACTGTCAGGAATTTTGCTCTCATTTCTTTGGGTTTTATCGTGGATAAATGGAGAGTTTGGATTTTAAATCGTTTTACCAGGGACAGAGATCATTTCAGGTCTGAGGAACTCGAAGGACATCCCCGACGAAAGGTGCCAGACTAACTCGGTTCGCGGTTATTCAAGCGTTCCTGCAAACACAATCAAAACTCCCGTGATTTTTTTGTTTCTCTCCCTTCGGATAACCGCAAAACCACGTGCGACCGGCGAACCGGAAAACCGGAAATAAATTGCCTTAAAGGGGAAGGTAATCGTTTAAAAATCTGGTTGGGAATTTTAAATGGTCGCCATTTGAACGTCACCCACACCCGTAAGGAGTCAACAGTTTTGTGAACCGTCGCGGTTTTCTTCCCAACTTTTCCATGTAAAACGTGAGGTTTCCTTGGAATTGAACAGGTACTCGGACGGATGGTACCAAATGAATTCGATGACTCTGGTCTGTACCTGATTTTAGGGAAACAACAACATTATTAATAGGGAAATCCACTTTCCCACCTGCACATTGCCTTCTACAGAACCTTTTTGTCAAAAGTAAACAACAAACGGAGTAATCCGCGTATTTATTAAAAATGTTTTTATTTAATAAATATAAAAATTGTTAGAGTTAAAAACTAAATAAATAATAATAATAATAATAATAATAATAATAACGTCTTACAAGTTTCTGTACAGTCCAATGACCAGCCTTTTTGTAAGAAATTTCTTCTATTCGGGTCAGTCTCACTCGATGTCTTCGGCACCTTCAACCTTTGACCTCACCACTGACCCTCACCAACCACTCCTGTTTTTTTTATTTCCCCCCCCTCCCCCGGCCCGGACGAAAAGTCTCCTATTAAAACTTGGTTTTCTGAGTTTGGACCAAGTCAACTAGGAGTGTTGGCGCAACGGGAACCCATCAAAGTCGGGCGTCTGCAAACTGTGTTAAACCGGACGACAGAAATCACGACAGGAAACCTATTTGATGCGCAATGATTTCTGCTTGTTGATGTTACTCAACATGAGGGAAATGTACGACGTGAGAAGATCATCCATTTTGTAACCGAGTGACGTTTCGCAGAGGAGCTTGGATCCGCGCACGAGGTTTCCGATGGTCATGTGGAAGTAGGTGTTTCCCGAAGACCAGTTCGATATCCTCGTGAACGGGTGAGTCACTAGAATGTCCTGGAGGAAGAAGAAGACACGTTGAAAATTCATGTGGCACGCAGAACTTGGTGGTTTTTTGATATTAAAAAATTACCTTTGTCTGAGGATGAATCAAACTAACTCCGTGTTTGTTGATGGCTATAAGCAGAAGTTCGGGGTAGTTGGGTTCCGTCGTCTGCTTCACTTCGAAGAAAGCAGAACCGAACGTCGGCCACCTGTACGTTATCTTGAGGAATGTGATTTTGGCGTCTTCTGCACTCGTACCCGCGTCCTGATTGTACGCTGTCACGATGCTTCTCTTCCAGTCGTTGGCGCTCTGTGTTTTTATCAGGTCCGAGGGTAGGAGGTCTCGGAGCCTTTGCCTGAAACAAGTACGTTCTTTCTTTAGTTTCGGACGCAAGCTCGGACCTGATGCGACCGTCATGGTACTTACGGTATCGCCTGAAGCTCTTGCTTGCTTTCTCCAAACCGCACTCTGTAAGCCAGGGCAGCGAGACGAGAGGCTTCTTCTTTTGTGCACTTGTGGTATCCGCGAAGCAGCTTCGGAAGTTCTTGATGATAGTGGAATATTATGTCTGCGTTTCTGTCCTTTCCGGGCACCGTGTTCGTCCACAGTTTCTTCATGAAAAATACCTGGTACGTGAACTGTGGAGTCGTACCTGAAATTCAAATAAATATATATTTTTTATGTAAGGTTTGTCTTTTTATGTTCAACTACCCAAGAAACATAAACTACTCTGGTAGCTTCGTTCCTCAGACGTTTTGTCATCCTGAACATGCTAGTAATGAACAATAATAACATACCATCTCTCGACGGCCTTGCTTTCTTGATCCAGTCCGTGAGGTGTCGAACAAAGTCGAAGAAGAAGTCACCCTCCGGAACGGATATGACTTTATCCGCTATCTTGACGAAGAGACTGAAACCCTCGCTCGACCTCAGGTTTAACCTTTGCGAAATGTTCTGACAGAAATCCTTCGCCTTTGTCGAGGAGTCCACTTCGAAGGCTTCGTCGGTGTCGTCCGGAAAGTAAACCTTGTGAAATATCTGCGTCGTCTTGTGCTGAATTGCTTCGACCTCGACCTGGTGCGGCGGATATTTCCTCTGTCCGTTTCTTAGGGTTTTCTGCAGTCTTTGAAACGAGTCTTGTGATATCGGGTGACGTCGAGTTCTCAAAAACATGGTCAGCTCTTTGAGTAGGTTCTGACTGCAGGCGAACAATCCGGTCGCGAGCCACATGAGTTCCCAGCCTCGTTCCTCGCTTAGCCTGTTCCTGTTCTCCGTCAGTTGTTTCATGATCTGGCAATAGATTTCATCCCGGAGAATTTCCTGGAATGTTAAGACACGTTACTAAGGCCACCCCACGATGGAAGTTGAAGAATTAGGGTCAAGTAGCCAAAACGCACGTGTTTCAGTGGTCCGTCGAAGATTTGGTCCGTGTACTCGTTGGTTATCCTTGGCCGTTTTGAGGGTAGATCTCCCATGTATTTGAGAATGGCAGTAAAAGCATAACAAGCTTCCTCGCTCAGCTCGTCCTTGCTCAGTAACTTCTTAAGAAGAGGTTGCTTAATTGGGTCTCTAGAGTGTCTCCAGAGTTCGTCAGGGGGTCCTCTCCTTGCCGAGGTGAGAGTTAGGGCCTTTGATACGGTCCACTTGGGCGGTGGCCTGGTCAAAATAAATAAGGTCGTTTAAATTCAAGTTTAACCAATCGACCGATTCAACGCAAAACCTGAATCACTCACCTGAAATGATCCAGTGCATATTCTAACAGATTGTGAGGCCTCTCTTGATTATCGTTGCCGTTCATCTGCGTGTGATTTGTTCTTCGGCCATTTTCCGTTGATTCCAGACTGAAAAGAGCCAATATGTCGCTAGGAGGTTTGTTCAAGCATGGTATGACGTAGACCGTTTCGGCGGGAAAGTCTCCTCTCTCATTGGTTCTTTCGCATCGACCGACGCACCAGCCTGAGTTCATGACTGCTTCACCTGTGCTCTCATCCTCCAGAATAATCAAATCACCACGTTCGAATGATAGAAACGATGAACCTTCCCCTAAAAAAAAGAATGTACGAAATCAGTCCTGGTCTGCGAGGAGTGCACCACAGCGTGAAGAATGGTTTTCTAAACAACCTGGTGCTCGATAGTCCTGAAGAGCAATAACAAATTTCGAACGTTTTTTAAGTCCTTCCAAGAAGTAAACGACAAGGTCTCGGATGTCTTCCGCGTTCGGACTCTGGAAGGTGAACTCTTCAGCTCGAACCGTCGACAAGGTGAAAGTCTGTGTGAAGACCTTGTTTGTTCTGGAAAACGAATGATTCGATTACACTGAGCTCAACAAATCTTCACTAACCCAAAGAATCATCTGACGGTATGTAATTCTTACTTTTGACTGGCCACGGTCATTATTTCTGGAAATGAAAGCTCGAGGAGAACTTGTTCCTGGTCATCGACTACGTACACTCCGGTCCAATTTACCGCAATTATTACATCATTTTTAGGAAGGTTCGGACCTGTTGAGTAGAATGTTTCTTAGTTAATTCTGTTTACAAGTACGCCTTTAAATTTTACTTCACTGTTCTGCGTACCTGAATTTCTGTAAGCTTCATAGAACCTCGAAAATAATAGAGGCCACTTGAACTTTGCATAACTGACTACATCCTCTTTCACACGTAGCGGAAGAACTTTTTCTTTGAGGTAGTAACTCTGCAAGATTAACATTTTTAAGCAAAATGATAAGTTGACGGCCGTATTGGACGTTTGAATTGCTTCTCACCTTCTTGTAAGCCATCACAATGAGTTGAGCCCATCTGTCAATGGTTTTGTCAGCGTTAGTAAGACAGTAATCCGGTATGTAACTCTGCAAAAGTGTGTATAACCGCTCCACGTTTAAGTCGGTACCATATTCGATGTAATACTGCTGAGCTGCGATCATTGCAAGATCTTCCTCCTGAAATACCGTCAATATCAACCGTTAAGCAACCGCACTCTGCCCTGACCATAATGTGAACATCGAGAATGAGTACTGACTTTGTCACATCTGTACTCTCCAAACTTGACACCTCTCACAACTTGCTGGTAAATCAAGTTGGTTGCCACTTGGTCTTCCGTTGGCTCGTGCCACGGTGCAAAAATTTCCTTCCTAAAGAACAACCTCCAAGGTGCGTTCCTTTCTTGGGCTCCCTGTTCTTTAGCGTATTGTTCGCATTGAGAAATCGCGTCCATCACGTGATCTCCTCCGCTACCCAAAGAAGACACCTGAAATCGAAATTATTGGCATGCAGGAAATGTTCGAAATTCCAATTCGAGTTCTTCGACCATTTGACGACTCACCTTGTCGAACAGTGCGATATACAAAGAAAATCCAAACTGATCTTTCAATCCGATTTTGTCCGACAGCTGATTACAGAGTTCTCTAGCAGTCGTTGCAGAATCTGCCAAAAGTGTTTTTGTGTTTCCATCCATGAAGGTGATGGGCAACATGATGGGTTTTTTAGATTTAGTCGCCTGAAGTTCCAACCAACTGGGGGGTTGATTTCTCGTACCATTGTTGAAGGTTCTCTTTAATCTATCCTCGCAGTAGGGTGCATATCCCGGAGGACCTTCTCGAATGAAAGCCCTAAGGTAGTTGACGAACTTTTCACTCGGAGAGAAGCAACCGACGCACAGCGACAGAAGAATCCACCCTCTGGCGTGGGAAGACTTCGATGGATTCGTTGTCAATTGCTTACATATTTGACAGTAAATTTCATCCCTAAAAATTAAATTTTGATTGGTGAATGTGTCCGTGCTTATGAACTTGCTTCTTCTCCAAAATATGTCACAACCTTAATTCGGCCCTTAAAATTCCGTGACCAATAATAAAGTGAAGTTTCTCCAAGTTAGTTGTTGGACGTGATTCAAGCCAATGCTGGTAACTGTCCGCAGTGTACTCATCTTCCTGCAGTTTACGACGTACATCCTCTCCCAATTTGTTCTTCTTCTTTAAGGTAAGCGACACCAGCTTGTGACGAATTGATCGTGGCTTCTGTTTGATAAAGGAATCCTGACAACACGCATACAGTTCCAGTCATAACAACATTCTCAGAATTTTGCACATTTTTCATGCGGTGGACAACTCACCGGGTCCAGGCCCATCAGTTGGGCTTCCTGAAACTCTTTGCTCCTTATGAAATTCCTTCCGAGGGTTGCGGTCACTTTTGACATCACCGAGGTGGTGTCCCTGTCCATCGTGTGACACCTGGGCTCGGCCAAATCTCCAGTGAATCTGAGTATTGTAATCCAAAGAGCTTGCGCGGCCTGTTTGGAGAGAAAAAAACATTTTTTGAAATATAAATATGCTCAGGGCATATAAGACGCATAGATGGCCCGCACAACAACTCACCAGCTGGTCTCCTTGGGTGTGCAACGGAAGCAGAGAATGTTTCAAAGGTTTTCTAGAATATTGGTGGGTCATGTTCCCCTGGAAGTATGTTGCAGCGAATTTGTGAAATTTAAACTCGGATAGATCTTCTTCGTCCTCAGACGGCACCTGCATTGGACTAATAATTTCATGTGGATCCGCTTTCGGAGAAGGTAGATCGTTAAATACGGAAGTTTCCCTTGTAGGAGCGGGAGCTTCGCTACTCGAGTCAGGCAGGAAATCAAACATGGCTTCCACGAGTTTGCTGTCGTCAACAGGCTCATCTTGTTTCTTAGCCGCGTCGTTTATTAAATTCTTTTTGATTTCCATTTGCCTTCGTTCCTCCATTTGCAACTCGATTTCTTTTCTTTCCAGTTCCTTCATTCTCTCCTAAAATATCACATCAGTGTTTTTGGTAATCTAACCCAATTACGAAACGTTCGTCTTGCATTTCGTATTTTGTTTGAAGTTTACCTACCCTGTAGTTCTGTTCGGCAATTTCTTTCGCTCTTTTATTTCCTGCCTCCTTAAGCTCTCTCTCTTCTAATTTCCGCAGTCGTAAAACTTCTAGATGATGTCGATAATCATACTAAAAACGTATAACATAAATGATTCATAAATATTTGTATTTTAATAATAAATATTCAAAAAAAACGAAATATAGACGAACCTTGATTTTTCTGTATCTTTTTTGCGCTATCATCCTTCTAACATTCGCCTGTATCTTAACAATAGCCCACATTTTTGTCCTGAACATTCTTCTTATAAGGTAGCCCCTAATTAATGCCTGCAGCGCAACGATGTGACCTCTGAGATGCCTGAACCTGTGCGACAAAACTCGGGATCGGATGAGTGCCTGAAGTCTCATGTATCCACCCCGCATGCGTTGGTAACGTCTTCTTTGCGCCCATCCTTTCCAGTATTTTTGTATTATCATCGCTGCCGTTTTCATTTTCATAAATCTAAAATAAAACGTCGGAGAACGTAAGAGAATGCGACCCGCTCCTTCCTAACCTCAAATTTCTGCTTGAAAAGTTCCGCACCTTCTTCTGTAGACCCAACCTCGAATGGATCGTTGCAAAATTAATATTTTTCGCGTCAGAACCCTGTCTCTCTCCTGTTCCAAGAACAAGTCGTGGGCATCCTTTAAAAAGACTTTATTGTGGCCGAGCTGGTAGTCGGAGCGACCTAAAACAGCTTGACAAATCCTAGTTGTCGCAGTTCTGCAATCGGCCTGAAAAAAACAATCACAGAAATATGAAATGTATTTCATTCTTAAAAAAAGGCAGGGTGAGTCCTTCGTTTCTGTTAACCGTCGGGTCTTACCTTGTGAGCTGGTGGAATCCCAGGTATTAAAAACCTGTACCTCTCGACAAATTCTTTAAAGCTATGTCGAATTGGATAACCAGCTCTACGAATTCTAATCGTTTCCATCATTCCAGAGTACCTGAGCTGACGACAACAGAGGCCACGATCGAACATCTGAAAGGTGACAAAATACGATCATCGTACATGGTCGGTCGTACGAAATCCCAACAATCCGGAATTTCCAACTCACCATTGGCTTTTTATATTCGTTTGGTTTGATGCACCTTATAAAAAATGGCTGACAAGAGCTAAGCGTTTTCATTAGACTATCGAGTGACTTTTTAAACTGGGTAGACAGGGTCGGAGTTCTTTTCCGTGTTTCCGCACCCATTCCAATGTCTTCGGCGAAAAGTGACTGTAAAAACTTATTGCTCGACATGTGAATGAGCTGGAGAAGGTCCGCACTGAAAGTGTCCCTGTTCTTCTCCAAGAATCCCCTCGTGTCGTAGAAGACGATTCCTGCAAAGTGATTCAATCCGAAGGAAGTGTTTATGTCGGACTTTGGCTTGAGATAATTGCGGTGATTTCCGTGAGTCTTGTGAAGTTTAGCAAGCATCGTTTGATCCGTGCCCTGCACGATAGAAATCGAAAGTAAAAATCCCTGAAAAAGATTTGGAGAAGACGGTGCTCGGCGGCACGAGGACTTACCTTGGGAAATTTTGATTCCTCGTCTATGAGAGCCATTATGTTCAACTGCTTGATTGCTATCAGGTCCAAGGAGTCTTGGTTGTCGACGAATTCAATGTGCTGCCAATTGATTCCCTCTATATTGTACTCCTCCTGTTCCAGCTTGAAAATGTGCTGCACGAAGAACTGTTGCAGGTTCTCGTTCGCGTAATTTATGCAGAACTGTTCGAAACTGTTCGTGTGGAAATTTTCGAATCCGAAAATGTCTAAGACTCCTATTGCACTCCGCATGGATCCACGCGGCTTGTAAATTGCACTATTTATCTTTTTCACTATGAAAATAAACAATCGTCCGTAGATTCCCTTGACGAAGGCGTCTCTCACGTCGACCGACTGGTCCCGGGAAAGAGTTGACACGACCGTTTCACCATTGGCAAAAATTGTCTTTCTCGTTAAAGCACTAATAAGTGGCTGTAATGGCACCCCAAGCAAACTCGCTACTCGTTCCACATTGCTGTGATCCGGAATTTCCGTTGCGTCCAAATTATCTGTAAGTACAAGTGACAATTATCAATTGTCCCATTTGCAACTACGGTAAGAGAAGACGAAAATAATCATCCCCTGAGAAGTACAAATCCAAGCAATGCAACAGGTTAGAAAATGAAAGGTTAAGATGACAAAACTATAATCCTACATTTTACCAGAAGACAAGTTCCTCAGTGAAGAACCTGATCTCGGAAGCCTTGGGCAACGCTAGAAATTAAGGGAAGGGCTAACACGACGCTGTAATTAATTATGTTGGCTCAAGAACTTCAACTAACGAGTTACTTATTATGAGATGAAATACAGTGATACAGTTCCGTGATACTAACCAATGACTGCAGCCTTATATTTGATATTTCCTGTGTGAAGAAGTGCGGCCAAAAGTTTTAAAATTTCCCATATCTCCTGATCCGTGAACAGCAGAACTTTCATGGCGGATCTAATGTCTGCAAATTCAGCTGCATCGTCTCTTCCCTCGCAAGTGGTACTTCCTCCCTGAAGAATTAGTAAACGAAACGAAACCAATGACCCAGGGTGTCATATTCATGAATCGGTTGAACAGAAGTCTAACTCACCCCCGTCAGATATCTATATTGACTTGGTTCCCCCAACTCAAGTTTTTGTTTTTCCTCCTTGGTCAAACCGGCCAAAATGCAGTAGAAAATGTGGTAGTTCCTCTCGTCTGTGCTCTGATACACGATCCTCGACTTCTCCAACAGGTACTGTTCAATCTTGGCTCCCTCAATAACTCCCTGACTATTGAAATGAATGTCTATGTACTTCCCAAAACGGGATGAATTGTCGTTTCGGATCGTCTTGGCATTTCCAAAAGCTTGAGGTCGATGAAAGTAAAAGAAAAACTTATTTTACTGCCAAGACCAACGAGCCTGATAAATGCATTCTTAAATTGTTGACGAGGCGATCGCCGCCGGCAAGTTTTACCGGTCTCCGGGTGGACCGTTTCGAACGGAGCCCTACCTTCCAAAATGGGATTTGCTTCTAGAATTTGTTGCTCGATCCATGAATGTTTACCGCTGATTGCAGCCAGATACTGCAAAATTAATTTGGTACTTTCCGTTTTTCCGGCTCCACTCTCGCCGCTGCAAAAACCAAAGTATAAACAAAGTTATTTGTTGTCCTCTTCCAACGCATTCTGCCGACACTCGAGGAAGACACCTCCTCAGGAGGAAACATCGGCGATTGATCTTACCTGATGACGATGCATTGATCGTGACCGTATCTTTTCATGTGAGCGTATGCATTGTCCCCTATTGCAAATATGTGGGGCGGTAATTCTCCGATTTTCTTGTCCTTGTACAGTTTAATTTGCTCGGCCGTGTATATGGGAAGAATCTGATACGGATTGACCGCCACCAAAATCGATCCCGTGTACGTCTGCAAGAGAAGTCAAGTGGTCATTACAGGGCACACGACCCGATTTGACGACTTTCGACGGTGTGACGGTCACTTCCCGTGGAATATTCCACGTAAGATGATAATTTAAAGATCCGGCTATTGAATATGTCAGAAACAAGAATCGAGTGAGCGAGTACACGGATAAAGTAAATGACAAATGAACGCAGTGCAACTCCGCAACTCAATTATCATAAGCAGATTTTATCAAATGTGTTTTTGAATGACGGATTCTGATCGTAACTACTTGTCTGTATCGTAGAAATACGTTTTCTTGAATAAACCAACTTTATTAATGAACAGAAGGAAAAATAAACTTAGAAAGCCTGAACTACGGACACATAGAGAGCCTGGAACTAACCGTTTCTAATGAAGGGTACTCACGTATATTAAATTTTCATTGTATCTGATGAGAAGGTTCCTGAGTATGCCGGCCTCGTGAAGATCTCCCAATGATATCATGTCCTCGACTCCTTGAACAGAAGTGGCGTGCATCGCCTTGATCCGGCGCTCCGGAGTCAGCCATTGTTCTTTGCTGTCGTCGTCTTTCACTTGAATTCTTCGTCCCTCAGCTGACACGACTCGAGCACCGATGGCTACATCGAACTCCCGGCCCGTCACGGGCTCTATCCAAATGTAGTCTCCCTAAGAATTGAAATTAATAAGTTATGAAATAACTTTTTACCTGGACGTATTGTCAACCTGTCTCGCTCTTGTAAAGCCCTGTCATCTCTTCAACTTGATATCCACTTACCATGGTCTTGTCGACTCGTACGAGCACTCACTTTGTCGACATTAATGTAACAATGTGCATCATGCGAGAACAATGACGTGAGGTTTTGCGTAGACAAGAACACCGAAAGTTTGGCACACAATGACTAGATACAACTTATACAAACTAACGCATGCTTGATTTCATCAAGCTTCCGGTACTGGTTCAGTAACTGCGGGGAAAACTAGGTCCAGGTCTAATTAATGAGGTTGGACTATTCAGTCATCTTTTCTTTTCCGGGGGCGGGGGTAACACACGGTCATGTAATCGAAAAGAATTTACTGCCAAACTACCGACGAAACTAAGCATTAATAATCATAGGGGTAGAAGGTGACAGAATACAAATGGCCGCGGATATCCCATGAAAATAGTGATCGTGTTAAACATTGCCGACCGGGAAAAAGTAAAAAACGACAACGATCACCAAAGAATTTCATTTTCTGCCACGGTACCTTACCGGACAGGTACTCTTTCACCGATAAATGGGAGAGTATCCCCTTTTTCCTATTGTATCGAGGAAGTTGAACGGAATCAATGACGGCCGGTTGGATCATGCATGGCTGACCACTTAGCATTCCTATAATTCATGCTCAGGTGAATTCATTTTTTATTCGTGTTCGGAAATGCTCTTAAAACTAAATTGAATCGTTTCATTTCCCGCGTACCTCGACGCGAATTTCAGGTACGAAAACTAAAGAAAAACCCTTCTTCTGCGTGGTAATAATTAGAAGCGAACAATTAGCGATATCATCACTGCTACTGTTTCCTCAGGAGCGGGCGATCAGGTTGGTTCCCAGCGTCTGCTCTATCTGAGCACATTACGGGACTTATTAACATTAAAAGGAAAACATCGGTCACAAACATTGCGATCAATCTCCACCTAACGGATTACCTAGGCACATAATTTCGCCACGTATTCTATACACTAGAAACAGGAAAATTCAAAGCCGGAGCAAAAAAAGAAAATATATTTCTTTAATTATTTCACTGAAAAATTTCAGGTGAGTTAACACCGGTCGTAATCGACGTAAATCGGAAATAAAACCGAATTGGAAATTAGCCCTTTCTCCACACCTATCGATTGAGGTCTTCTCATTTCATTAGTTTTCCTCCGGGGCCTTTAAAAAAAGGGAGCCCATTTGTTAGTCACATCTTCTTGGGGAAATGGCGTCAGCCGAAAATTTTACAGCACTTTCTCGGAGAACCGACTATTGTTCACTAAGCTCAGATCAACTTTTACACCTCCGGATGGAATGGGATCGCCCACACAAGGTGTCTGGCACACACATAAGGAACCTATTCGCACGAGCACCCAAACGTCAAGGAGTCGATTGTGCAAAACTCGACACACAACTAATATAAGAAATACACACGACGACTATCTGGTATTTAAATATCCGGCCAAGATATCTACGACGATTCTGTCACTTTGTTTGCTTATCGTTAGCATCTCAACCGGGCTTCGGGAGTAAATAGATAAGGATAACTTTGGAATTTGTTCGGTCTATTTGTTACCGATACGTGTGCCATCTTTATTTGCATGACTATCGGTTGTAGAATATGCAAATGGTACACATTCGAGAGTAAGTAAAGTCTATCAGTCACCCGAGCTTTGATATAATTTTTCAGATCGTATTTAGTTGAGAAAATCAGATTGCGGTTACTTTTTTTTAATGCTATATTTTTGTTCTCATATGGAAACGAATTTTTTAACATCAAGATGTGAAAGCATCTCTCGAAAACCCCTTAAAGAGCATTAGGTGTTCTATGGTTTTTGCCGTGGTTCTAATTTCTTTGTGGATTTTATTAAATGTGTGTACGACACAGCGGCCGGTGAATGAATTGATCACGCCTTACCTTGCTTACCTGAGACTATTACCAGGCAAAGTTAGGTTTTATTGGTGTAAGGCCAGAGATATGGGTAAAACAACATCTTCAGTACATTTACGACGGTTGACCAGGACCTTATTCTGGTCTGTGTACCTGACGGTTCTGTTCCAACTCAATCAGCTAAGTTTACTCCAGTTCAATAAGAAATCATCAGGGTCATCGATCCGAGTGATCAGTTTCGGTAGAATAATTTAAATCTAATTACTCGTGTCTTCGGATTGACTTTCCCGGAATTAATGCAAAAAAAACTATGTATAACTCCGCATCCAGCGAACCTGCCTCTCATTTATTTATTAACTTGAGTTGCCTACCTATGCGTACCTTAATCTCTAATGAGAGTTCTCAAAGTTCTAACGAGTTCGATTATAACTGACTTTTAAATTCGTAATAACAATGTTTCGTTGAGGGTTAATTGGACCGCTCTCAAAGCCCTGTAATAGTTCTTTTTTGTCCCAGGAAGACAAATAGATGAGGTGAGATGTAGTGAAAATCATTACACACCCAACTCTACTATTCGACTTATCACGTCACCACGCCAGTCTTTTTTTCTGATAATTTTCTAATAAGAATTTCTAGAATGTGGACTGGTTTGGTCTTTACACATAAAAAAAAGACTTAACGAGTTGTTTGACTTACCCTGGTGACTATCACCATCCTTCCGTGTTTTCATAGCATTTCGAGGAAATAATACCTGAAACAAAAAGCAACTAATAACAAAATAATACGATACCGTATATTTAAATAAAGGCGGGTGATTTCTCTATTGATGGCTTCTACGGCCACTTTGCTCTCTTAAAGAAGCAGAATTGAAAAGATCGGAGCGCACTGTTATTTTACAGCGACTGTTGCACCACGAATTTAGAGAGAGATAATGTGTCAATCAAGTGGTTCAACGGATTCCGATTCCGACTAATTAACGAAGTAACAATTTAAAAGAATGATTAACACATCTCTACCCGGATAAGATAGAATGATAAGGTGAGACAATGAAACATCTTCAATTAATACGATTTTGTGGTATCTGATTGATCCCACTAAATGCTTATCAACACTTTACAACGTACACTACATTTACCATTCCTAAAAATAATAAATTGAGCATGATGCATGACTACATAATTCTCATATTGTAAACAGAACACCTTAAGAAATAAAATTCAACTCGGTGTAATAAAAGTTATAAGTGTTCTCGGTAGTGACAACATTTCGTTAGTTGTCACGCCAATGAATCTCAGAGTTTAGATCTGCTACCTAATGTAAACTTTATAAACACTTTGACTTTTTCTTGGGACAGTTCTTGTGAACAAATTTCCTTTCTTTAAACAAGTCAAGTCAGTTTTTGATGGTATTAAATTTTTTCATGATTTGTCTGACTACTCAATTACAGCGAAGGAGAAGTAAGGGTTTGAGTGGCAGGTAACTGAACAAGGGTATCATACATTGGTGACGTTCAGGTGGTCATTCCCGATTTCCTTCCTGTTAGTGTCTGCGTTATGAATTTAAAGTGTGTTATGCAATTAATGACATACACAGAAAATTATTTATACCTTTGCCTAGGGACTAGCACCACTTGCTAATCGAGACGAATTCGTTAAGAAGCCTGGAGTCTGCATTTTGATTGCGAGTAATTATTAAACTAATAAAAGTCCAATGCAACTGTTTAAACATAATTAAGATCATAATTTCTTATTTTCTAGGTAGTCGAGTAAAAAATTAGCTGATTGTACTTGTTGAATGTCACATATCCGGTGAAAATCACCTGGGAAAATGCACGATAGAACATACTCTCGAGTCGATTAGATATTATTTCTCATAAACGCGCAAAGTGCATCAGCCAAGTGCATCAGTCCATTTATATGCAACACGAGACAATGAATTTACCGTATTCTTCTATCACTGAGTGAAATGGTTTCTTTCGTGGGTTTGTTTTTGAAACCCCAGACTTTCCATTAGTAAACAATGACAATTTCAAGAAGCGAATGAATTATGAAAGTCATATTTTTTAATAATTGCGGAATCCTCAACTTGCAACCTCATGAATATTTATAATGGATGAGAGAGAGAGAGAGAGAGAGATGCATTTTCTATATTATTGGAAAGTAATGTAGTGGACAGTGATTTAACTTTTCTTATATTCACTCGAATGCTTCCACCCACTCAGCAATAAAATGTTTCTATATTGAAATGAGTGAAATTCCGCGAGCGGGTCATGTCTTTTTATGAAAAAAAAGAACGGTAACACCAATTAGAGAATGCGACGTGAGACTTTGAACTGCACATTCGAACATAAGACCATGAAATCGGACGTACATCGTACATGGCAGCCCATTTTCATATGCATGCCGCATCGGACAAGAAAAAGAAACACCAGAGGCAGTCATTCCTTTGGATGCGGATGGTCAAGAACTTGGGGAACGAGGTTGTATACAATCCCGTACATTACGGCCCGGGACATCATGAATTGAATTCCAAACAGTTTATGAGCTTCATGTAAAACCTGTATAAATATAAATTACGAAATACTACGTAGAGTCACATGCGACAGACTACCCAAATAATTTGTAACCTTTGCTATACACCGATACGGGTCAATTAATAAAAACAAAAATGATTTAATCCTTACGTACAAATCACTTAATTCAACAATAAATTAAGGTGCCATGAACTGTACTAAACATGTATTAAGACGTCACGGAACCACGTTAAAGACATTTCGCGTACATCAACCTGTTCGTGTGTCTTTTAGCGTGGATATCAGGTCCAAAACTACATTACAGTTTATAGAGTGAACATTACCATACGGAGAACGTTTGACTGTACTTCATTAAACCGTATAATTGTGTTGATGTAGGCGTTACTAAAATTCTGAATTTGTTTTTTTTTTCACTTGAACTTCGTCCAAGCTAAGCTTGGACTGAACTAAACACGCACGCTCTGATGTCTTTAGTGAATGAGCATAGGTCTTCAATTTTCGGTCATCATCACAGAAACGAAGCGAAAGTTACACTTTGTTCCTGCTTCGTTACACACTGGAAACTACGAGCTAAAACAAAGAGTAAAAAATTTACACAAGCAGAACCTGGTGGCTCGGGCATCGCGTCCGTTGCCAAAAAAAACATTTTCTTTCGATGCCATTAGATCGGTTTCCTCGTATTCAATAACACATTTGCGGAGGATAAGAGAACACGGCACGAAGTTGAATTAAACAATGCGACCTACTTAACTATTATCCGGCCAAATCGAATTTACATTTTTACTTTCTGTCCGAGGAATTCGGCGCAATGGTCACACTTCGGCAGTCGAATTCTTTTAATCGAATATCGAAGACAAGTACTCGCCACGTGGATTTCATCCCCGACATATTCTTCTGATGCCAACTGCACTTGAACTTGTGCAAAACCGGCAAAATGCAAATTAGAGAAAGCAGCTGCACAAATCACAATTGCACTTTGAGCACTACTTGTAAGCGACTTACTTTTGCCATTGTTTATTAAACGAGACTCTTGTATGCGGCTATTCGCGTTATAGATAGATATTTATCCGTAAATTGAACCCTGCAACATCGTAATCTTTGGTTGTCAATTGGTTGTTTTTATAAACTTCGTTACACGGCCTTTACCCTTTTTGTAATTTAACCATCACATTGGTAATATTATTATTTGAATTTAGTTTTGTCCCATCCACTAAATATGCGAAATGTGTCATACTGCAAAACCGATATTCTTATTTATTACCTGCTTTTTATGCTTTATTACAACATTATTCCTACCTACTGAATTCTATGTGTCGGATTTATTATTTAATTTTAATTCGTTTCAGTTATTTATTTAGAATGGAATATTTTTGTTATTGATGTAATAGGTCTTTTCCGGCACGATATCCCTGTATACAAGTTTTAGACGTTTACAGTTATAAAAAATACTTTGTACATCATTAATTTTACATTAAACACATTAGATTAACCTCTATGCGTTACTATGTAAGTTTGTTGTTTAAAAAAAACATTTTTAATAGCTTTGTTTGATCATAAAAGCGTAAAATCATTGTCGCTCGATTTCTAACAATTCTAATTGGAAATCTGTTTTACTTTCCCTACGTAAATTTATTAATAGTGCTCCTACACGCTGTTAAGTTATTTGGTCTGTAAATCCCATCATCTATTTTATCTCTCGATGTAATTTATGGTTTAAGCATGTGCCGTTTGCTGTGTACACTGGAATGAGATCCTGGAACTGCTCCGTCATTCCCTTCATCCATCGAATTTATACGCTAGTTACTTACTTTAATTTTCTTTCAGATCTACCGATAGGAGAACTTGTCCGACCAGGTGCTTCTGAATTTAATTCTATTTTTACAGCGACTGCAATGTTCACTTTCATTGTTCGGGTACCATGATTTGCCGTTTACACACCTGGACACAGCCTAACAAGTTCACGTTATTTATTGACGCATTTTTATGATTGCTAAGAGTAATTAGAATGAATCACCGAACCCACAGAGACGTGGCTCGGGGGAAGATAATTTCATGGATAATTTATTTTCCAATTCAAAAATAAAAAAAATCAGAGCAGTTCGCCAATAGTAGTGAAGCAGCGAAAGTGATCGATGCGGACAGGTGAACGGACACAGGCGAACGGGGAAAGACACCGGATTTGGGAAAAACAAAACAAATGTTACGTACTTCGAACGAGATCAATAAATTATGATGATCAGGAGTAAAATAAAGAATGTTCTAAACGAATTGCTTACTTGGTGCCGAACACCGAAAAAAGTCAACGAGAATGAACACAAACCGAAACAAAACAACCACTAAACTAAAGCAGAAAATGGTTTTTCATGGTCGTGATTTCACAAAGACACTATGCAAGACTAATCTCGGGTCATTGTTCCCAGACTTCTTTATTTTACTTTTTCCATTCGGGTCAAAAAATTAAACGCAATGTATACAAATTACTGTTGCGCATAGGTAATGATTGAATGATATAAACGTGTAATTACTCAAGGCAAAAAGTATTTTTAATCAACCAACTACTTCCTAAGTTGTATATAATCGATATGCATTTGCAGGGCATGATCAATGAGTGTATATACATTATGTAACACTTCTGGTGGACATGACTCGACTTTTGTACGTTCAATGGCGAGAATTCCCAGCGAATTTACGCATCATTCAAAACACTTTTTTAATACTCTCACGATTTCGATTTCGTACAATAAAACTTGTCTTCTCGGTGAAGACTCTTTCTTCAAATGTTAAAAGGGATTTGGTTACACGGTCAAGTGAAAGTTTTGAACTTGAAAAAATTTATTAGAATCTCATTGTGTCAGGCTGGTTATTTGCACTGAAACGCACAGCTCGGTGTATACTACAATTAGTGATTTCCAGTTTAGACAGTTCGAGATGGCCCGTGCTACAGGTTCACCAGGTAAAGTATTAATGGTAAAGAATTTTCAGATTTACTTTCACGTTTTACCTCGATTCTTGCCTCGCTCATTCCGAGCGAATTTAAAATTTTTATTTTTTTTCTGTTATTGCATTCACGGACGGTTCACATGAAAGCAACTGTTAAAATTAATGTGTTTGCGACTGAATTTGACAGAGGTTCTGCAGGTATCGACTTCCCGGAACATACAGGAAGGACATTCTTTTTCAGAGTACCCGAATTTGAGTCTTGGCGTCACACATGGAACCGTGTTAAAACTGTGTGTTTTAATTACAATTATTAAACAGTGTTAAAAATACTTGTAAGTTAATTGTCTCTCTATATGAAAAGTTGTGCCTATTTGAAATTATTATAATTATGACATTGACCGGTAAATTTCTTTGATTTTCCCCTTGAGCATTTTTGGAAATTAAAGTCTCATCGTTTGAAACTTTTTAATAACACGTTCGCCAAAAATACAACATTCCCGTTTAGGTGTTATATTATATCTGGGAGCATAAATCAATTAATAAGGTACAGAAAGAGACGGAAACATGCCATACATGTTCTCCTAATTTTATCACCTGATAACTATATAAAATTTGTTAATTTAAGTAAATAATGACCGCATTCTTAAAATAAACTTTATTGAAAGATTATTATTGTTTACCACTTATCATGTTTTGCAAAGTACTAGGTCTTCTAATAAAGAAGTGCTTTACTATTGGTAGTGTATTTCCGTACAATTAAAAACGAATAAATTTAGTAAACATATAATTTGTGTTGAACTAAATATATTCATCTTATATTTTATATATTATTACTTAATGGTAATATTTCTCTTTGCAACGGTACAGTTATATTTAGATATATCTTATTTAAATATATCCCAAATTATAGGAAGCACCGTACCCGACTGGAACCCAACTTCAGAGGAACAATCAACGAACTTTGCAGAACATCAAATTAATGTCAAGTGTCAGGTGTAGCGTAGAAACTCTGAAACCTGGAACATTTCAATGAGATTTTTATGGTTCGATGCCGTCGACTTCTGCAGGTCGAAGAGACATCGAATCGTTGGCAGTGGGTGATGCGCGGTCTTTTCGATACGAGACGCCTGCTAAATTTCATTAACATTTAAATAATTCGCTGAAAACGACTTGACATGAAACCGGTGGACTAATCAAAGACTTTCGCGTCGAGGAAAGAAGAAATCATTGCATTCGTTAACATCGGAGACAGGAAACCAGAAAGCAACTAGAACAAGACAAAACCACGGGATTTCACAATTTCAAGATGCAAATTAATTTACAAATCATGTAATAGATATCTGTGTTCACAAAACATATTCTCTGTGTATATCCGAAACGGACTTTAAAAACTCGGTATCAAACGATATGGTCGATCTGAACCGAATAGGGATTAAATGTAGTCATAATTATAGATCACTTGTTTCAAATTGTCTATGAGAAACAAACGTCCTTTTTTTAACTACGAAATTTTGGGCAAAAATGGACTGACTCAAAACGCAAAGTAGTGTGAATATGGGTTTATGGTTCCATTGACCCTGCCTATTGAAACCTGACGTGCCGGTATCAATTTATTAATTCGTTTGAATACCTAAAAACATTCCAAATTCAGTATTCGGATTTCTCAAAATCAAATTTCCGAAATAAATCCAGACAGAGACAGCATGGTTTCTAAGCTCACGTTTAATAATTCAGCACCCGGCACCCAAATTCTTCCTTCAGGTGCCACTTCAGGTAGTGTTAATAAATTGATTTTTGTTAATGCAGAAAGTTCACGATTGGTGACGAGAGTTCGTCCCAGAAAACCAAAGATACCTGGCCAATCGGTCAAGTTCGTTTATTTAAAACAGCTCGTTCGTCAAAAATAATGAAGTAAATTTATGTTCCTGCAGAAACCTTATTTGTTAAATTTCTTGTTTCGAAGAATTTATTTTATTCTAGTTCGTATGCAAACGAATGAAAGTTTATGTGAATTTACATGTGGCAGAAGAGAAAGTTTCGAAAATATCAATTTTTCAAACAAAAAATAGCAGACACCGAACAAGCACAGGTGTCTAAATGAAATTATTTGTATTATTCTTTATACAATCTTCGGATCAATGTAACAGTTTCTTGAATAAATTAATTTATTTCATATCTCAATTGTAAGTTAAAACCTATTTTTATTCATCAAAGCTTATCGATTTGTTTATTAAACTAACGGTGTACAACCGAAATACAATTGTGTACCCTCCATTGTTCAGTTTGGTTCAGAAAATTAGGTAGTTTCGGTCAAATACGGTTTCATTTTTCTCTCTCGAATCGATATATGTACCCGGACTTGAGTAATAATAGTTGGAGAATTATTAACCGGCGGTTAATTTTATTAGCAACGGTGCGTTCTAACCTCGTGACAAATTGGAAACTCCTAATGAGATTTGAACCTGGTTTTTGAACCTTTGTCTCTCCCTCCCGTGCACACACCTAAATGATAAATCTTGTAGAAATTGCGTTTCTTATTGATTTTTTTGTGTGACTCCCATGGAACATTCTTATATACATATACGGTGCTAGAAAATTGTCGGTCTAATAATTACTTAAACGCATAGCGAACGTCTTTTCACGGTCTTGTAGTTCAAATGAATATTGCACACGAAATTTAATTTAATTCAAATTCACCAGCCGAAAACTTATTTTCTTATAATGTGAAATTCTCATCTCCAGAGTCGAAAAATATTTCCTAGTTAAATAGTACACGAGAGTGTGTTTGATTGTAGCGGAACCTCTACAAAACACGTTTTCAATGTGAGTAAAAACGCGTAATTTACAACATTCTTCGAATTAATTGATTCTTCACCGCCATCTTATTCATTTCTCCCCCCCTCTAATAATTCATCAAAAAGAGGTCTTTCCTACGACTTTGTTTTACACCCACCCACCCATCCCCCCGACATAGTGTCTAACATTATGTCACACACATACACACACACATATCGATTCGCGAAAATCGATTCGGTCGACAGTAAACAATTCATCGTTTAAACAATGGCTCAATTTTTTATTTTTTCACTTCCCTGGCAAATTTTTTAAAGAAACGACAAAAAATAACTTATTTTTAACAGGAATAATAATAAAAAAAATAGTTTTGTCACAGGTATTTGACTCTCGCACACTCGGCCAAGAAGGTTTGTTTCGCCTGCCTTTAAAAAAACAAGTGACAATAAAAAATTGTTGACCGTAACTTCAGGTACTCCTTCGCGGGCCTGCAGACGTTTTTTTTTGTTTAGGTCCAGTTACCTCATTTACATTTTTCAGGCTGACAAGTACTCGTCCTAAATTTGACACTTGGAAATTTTTTTTTCACCGGGTTGAATCGAGACGTACCGCGCGATCGAAAAATACTGTTTTGTAATTGCTCGATTAGACTAATTATTCGCGAAAGAGATGATACTCACTCTGACTGACGGGTACCGGGTACCAGATACCGAAGTTCTTCGTCAACGTGTGCCACGAATCGTAACACTCGTCCCAGTGAGATGTCAAACGGGTAAACCGAACCGTTTGTTCGGTTAATGTATTAATCCGAAAGTCTGTTGACCGTCGTAAATACCCGTGACTCGGTATCCGCTCTCGTAGACTTTAACAGTATTCGTGAGACACTTTCCGCTCTGAAATAAAGTCGATCACCGTTACCCGGTGTAAATCACATCGGTCAGGTCGAATTGTGTCAACACCTTGAAAACTCATCAACCAACTGCTCTTGATCGTACCTTAAAAGATTCTTCTTTCGTGTAATTGCGAGACGTTAATTTTTCCTCGGCTACTTGAGGTGCCCGGTGCACAAAACAACCATAATTAACTGTATAAAACGACTCGGTTTGCATGTGTCCGTACCTGACCTTATAAACCTACAACCATAACCTCAAGTGTTTGTCACAGCACATGGAGCAGAGTCGGGTGTGACTACCGAATAAAATGTATATTCGGAGGCATTACAAAGTATAAATGAGAGTCAAATGTTCAAAAGGAGAGGTAATGAAGTGAAACCAAGGAAAATGGATAGTAACGTGTTATTGGGGTTGTGTGGGTCTTATTTAATCAATAAAGGTACACGATTTGGGTGCTGGTTGTACAATTTTCCCTTAAATTATTATGTGGTTAAAGAAAGTAATGCACTGAAATGCTACCAGGTACTCCTTTCCCGAAGTATACGTGTGTCAAAGGTACGATTCCAGAAAGCTTAATGTGGTTACAAGGAAAGAGTTAAAACTGAATCAAGTGAACCATAATAAAAAAAAATTAGAAACCCAAGACCAAATGTATGGTCCTCGTCCTGTTGTAATAATAACCTAGGTACGAACAGGTACCACGGCGGCATTTGTCACAAGCAATTTCGTGGTACATTTATGACGTTTTGGTCTCTATCCCCCTTTTTTTTAAACGGAACAATTTATCATTCAAATTAGAGCTCCGTCACAGCGAAAAAAAATTCTTTCTGCCAGCCAGAGTGACAGCGGACGTGCATGTCCGTTGAACCTGGAGGTAAATGTCTCATTCCGCACATTTGCTATCAACCGAGTGGTATCATGAGAGACAGACACTCCGAAGAAATTGGTAATTCTGTAATTCGTGAATTTTCTTCAACTCCTCCCTGTCGCGGTTCAATCCGGGTAACCGCCATCTTGATTTTTACAACTGACACCGAAGATTAAAATATTAATTACAGAAAGATGGAGATTGTTTTTTTTTACTTTAATTAAACTTCATTGCTGTACGAAGAAGAAATTCTCATTAGAATTATAACACCGTCTTCGAACAGGTCCTCGAATGAATGCCAATAAAAAATTACAATTTTATTTTTTTCTCCTGGAAAAACGGTCCTCCGGCTTTCCCGGCGAATCAAATTAATTTCCTCCCGAGACGCGGAAAAGTCGCGAATACGTCCACATTCTTTTATGAACACACGTCGGAGACAGATTCAAATCCCTCTCGTCCCATTGTGCTCTAACGGGAACCGGAGGATTAAACAGTTCCGTTCGCCCGAGAGATCATTGACGTGGTACTCATTGTCAGTTTACCCAAAACAGTTTTCGAACGAAACAAAATTCAGACAGTTTTTTATTTTAAATATTAAAAAAAAGGCTTGCCCGTATTCCTTACTTCGTTCCGTTTTCCTCCTGCCTATCCTTTCTCCGTATCCGCTTAATCCATGTGATTCGCAGGGATCCGTGCGTCCTTTTCCCTTATGATTTTTTTTTCAGAACCAAAAGAATATCATTTTTTTATTCCGCACAAACTCACGCAACCCGTAACGAAGTTCCGTCGGTGTGAAGTCGACTTACCAGTGTCGGGGCACACCTGAAGGGGAGCGCCATCTACAACAATGGCGGATCGGTCGTACCTGACCGGGCATTTTCTACAAGGTGAACTCAAAAGAGACGAGCGCCATCCCGCGTCCCGGACTTCATTCAGTAAATTTTTTGCCGAATCAAATCTTATTTTCTGGCGAAAATATTAATTTATTCGAATTTTTTTCGAATGAAAAACTGTTTTCGAATTTTCAAAACGGCGGCCGCCATATTGTAACCGCCGCCATCGTCCAGAAATTTCGATTTAACGACTTCGATATCTGTTACCGTTAAACCGTTATGATTAATTCATTTCAGCGGCTCTTGTTTTGAATATTGCACCTTACTTTTGATGTTATTGATCTCTAAATATTTTATTGATTATTAGCTTCCAACGTTTCGGAATGGTTCACACACGAAACCAGCATATGCCCGACTTCCTTCGAAGTTCTTCAACTTAAAAAAATCTTCAATCTTCTACTGATTGTAAATAGTGAAATATTGAGTTTTCGCCTTGTAAGTACATCTGTTCCCGTACCGAATAGTGTACGCTTTATTAAATTGTACCACTCAAGTTTTTCGGGTAAAATATCCTTCATTGTCAACAGGTATAACGGCTTTCGAAGGAACGAAACGTAAAAGCAAGACTATTCCAGAAGTCTTACTATAAAATATTACCGTATTGTTATATTACCAAGCAGACTCCCGTTAGTGTGTGCCACAGTGACAAATAATGATTTTGGTGACCGCCCGGAAATTATTCTCTAATTTGTATAAATTCATGTTCGGCCCGCCCGTCGACGTGCCACAAAGGTGCAGGTTCTTCTTTTGCTCTGAGCGGATTGAGTCGTTCATCACGCTTGTTTTAGTTTCATCACTTGTCGAACCACCTGTCAGGTGAGCTACTGATGACATTGCATTCCATAACGGCCGTGTTAAAACGCACAGATGATGACTCGGTTCATTTTCGAATCCGAAAGTTGACGCTTACTTGTCGTTCGAATCATGACGACCCTCTAAAAACGATCGTACAGTTCATAAACTGTCGACACGTCCATCTGTAGAATGTTTGGATCTGGGTTATTCTAGCGGTCCTCTGACAACCCTCAATAAGAAAGGTACCAAGAAGTGCGATTGACATTGTGGCAAACCACTCCGGGGGGAGAAAACTATTTGTCCCGCAGACGATTTCCATGTCTTGTACCATATGAAGAATCGAGTCCTACTGCATTCTATGTATCATCTCATCTCGATCGCGAATTCATTCTTCAACATCCGGGTGATGCAGTAACGCGTACCATTGAATCGTTAATAAATGGTCAATGTCTTCGGGAGAATATCACGTGATCCAAGTTCATATGCTATATTATGATTTGGATCTGGCCAACCAGTTGTTAACCATCGGGAAAACCGTTTTACACTTTTCTACGTGAATCTATTTATTAAATTGACGGAACTTTATACAGTTCCCAAGTTTTACTTTTTAAATATTTTTTATTTATTGATTTATCGGTGAAATCGAGTCGGTTAATTATGTTTGTGGGAAATCTTGTGTTAGTGATAAGTAAGATATTCCTCGTTTTATTAATTATGCATGTTTTAATAAGTTGACAATGTTGATATACTCAGACTATACATGTATTGTATACGATGATTACATGGTAATTTCGAACTTCGGTTTTCAGACACTTTATTGGTTTTTATGATGTTACAAGAGTTTAGTTGTATTGCTTTTAAGTTCGTTAAGTCCGTTACACGTGTCGGTTTTATGTATTTTATTTACATAAATTGTGAAACTATTTGTTTTGTTTGTTTTCAGGCGTATTTCGCGAAATGGCGGCATCTTCAATCGAGAGAAGCCTTAGTACCGGAGTCCTAAAGGTAACTTAGAACCTAATTACACTTTCGTTGCGCGGAATAATTTATTACAAATGTAAATGAAATTTTTAACTCGTTTCGAGACTTTTACTAATTAACCATTAGTGCTTGATTAATAATAGTTTTTTTTGCGGCAGAGTTAGAAGTAGTCAGAAAATAATTGCCGAATAAGTTTTAGCAGTCGTACCGGTTGGAATTCGATACATTACATGTAGGCTCAAAACTAAGATCCAAACCTTCACTAAGACTTACATTTACAGAGGTCTGAGATAATAAAACTACAATTTACTATATATTGTAATTTACATTAGACTTCTTTACTCTTTAAAACAATAATTTGTTTTTTATCAATTGCGTAATTGACGGACAATGTTTTACACAAGTTGAAACGTTCAATTTTTATTGACTACACGTGTTTTCGAACGTTTTTTACTACAGTTTTAACTTACTCATTAACAGTACCGTTGGTTTATTTTAACGTTTAAGATTCCGGATGATTCTTTCGTGACTGGAAACGTAAGGACGAATTATTCGACGCTCCTATCAGTAGAATATGGAAAATCATATTGTCACTCAAACCCAGAGGTTTTATTCGGACATCCTGTTTCCAAAAATTTGTATTACAGGTAAGTTATTACCAGACTCCCATTAACTACATAATGGAAGTACATATAAAGGTAGGTTATTACTATTATTGTAGGAGTATTACTATGGGCTTGCTATTAAGACGTTGGTTGTATCTATGACTTGCGGGACCAAAAATGTCTTCTCACATTTATAACATTTACCTTTTCGAATAGAGACATTTTACTAAGTAGTATACAAACTTTTACAAACAAAACGTAGTACAGTAACTCTTCCACCTTGTACCAGAAAAAACAATTTTAATTTGCACACAGTTTTGTTAACTGAAATTTTATAACTGAAAAATTTAAGCGGTTTTATATTTCGTGTAGATGTAGTTACGTGTACGTTTGTATGTACATATTTGTACAGGTATTCGAGCACATGTATCTTATTTATCTTATAAAAATGTCGAAATGAATTTGAGTTGAGATCGACTCGTACACATCCGTGACCGGAACGAACCAAAAACTCCTAAAACCATTAAAAAACATAATAAAAAATGGCACTAAAGCAAACCTGATCGAGTGTTCCCGGATGTCATTCAGGATGCAGGAGAAGAGGAACCTCTCCTCTTCTCCCCTGCTCTTTTCTTACCACCAGACAGGTTTTCTGGGTTCGGAAAATTTTTCGACAGTTTTCACGTGTGTGGAGCAATCGATTTACTAAAAGATCGGCGACGGTCAAATCCATCGATTCTCGTCGGTGTCGTGTGAGGCCTCTCCGGATAACTTTAGCTAGGTGGCCAAAGATGTTCAGTGACGTCAATAGAAATATTTAATTAACATTTCACAAACGCTCTGACCTTTTCTTTCTCTCTCTCTCAACATTAAGGCAAGGAAGTATACCTGAGAGCTTCCAAGAAACGGGTTATTACCGCGCGAGCTCGGACGTTACTTCGGTAGATGATAAACAAACTGGTCAGCGGCCACTTTCAATCAGAATCCAAGGTGCAAGACTAGGCAAATTACCGTAGCCTGTACTAAAAGATATTAGTCACACCGCGAACGGAATAACATTTTTCGAAGGCTCCAACATGAGGAAATAATTTGAGGAACGCCGGGGGGTCACTTGCGATGGCGCCTGGTGTGTTTCGAGCAATAAATTCTAATATTTCGCAACGACCTACCTGTGTGCGAATATTCGGGAGCAGAAATTCGTCCGCACCAATTAAAACAATAAATAAATCATCGAGACCTACCTCAATATTTTGTTTCTGTGTGCTCTGACCGTGAGAGACCTTTTCGCTTCAGGTGTCAGAATGGCAGAAAGGAGCTGTTTCGGTGCTTCGATGGCTTCCAGTTCGACGAAATGCACTCGAGGTGCACCAGGAGAAGTTCCGTCTCCGAGCAGGAGATGATCACTGAAACGAACGATTGCACCGATCGTACGGATGGATTCTACCCCGATCTTCGGAACTCTTGTCAGGTTTATTACAGGTAATAATCATTGTTCAATCGCGTGAAATCGATCGGTTTCATCGCGAAAGGAGAGACTTCCTAACACAAAAGATGATTTTGAGTCTCTACATACCCAACTGTACCTGTATTTGTGGAATAGGATAAGTAAATTTTTGAACTATTTTGGACGACAGGTGGATAGTAGGTGGTAGGAGATGGTAACCATCGAACGAATACTTATGCTACCAATAACTTTATATGGATATGACATTAATATTCTAGGTGTAAAAATGGAACAAAAGTTGAAGTGCTGCGATGTCCTTCAACACAAGCTTTTGCTTTTCATCTTCAAAAATGTCAACCCAAAAGAGAAGTTCTTTGCGCTAATTTGAAATGCCATTTTGACAACGATGATTTCTTCGCAGTTCCCGGAACCAAGTGTCTTGCCTACTACCATTGTCGGTCGGGTAGTCGTAAGGATTTCATTTGTCCAAGTGGTACCACCTTCAATGTGGAAGCAAAGGTGAGAATCATAAGTAGGCGATATTGAGTGGAAGCGATTTTGAGTAATGAATGCGTATATTTAGGCTTGTGTCACGAGTGGAATTTGTTATGAGCCCGTTTGCACCGGAAGGATCGACGGAACTTACCCTGACACTACTCACGACTGTACTAGATCGTTCACGTGCAAGGGAGGACAACTGGAAGAAGTAAATAGTTGTCCGTCGGAGCAGAAGCACGACGGTCTCTCGTGTGTACCTTCTCAGGTTCACAATTGCGAAAGACCGGAAAAAACTGCCGCATCATTTCACTTCCATGTGGATAATGAGTGCAAAACGCTTGCAAACGGTACTCACGTGGTACCGGGTACGGACTGTCGAAGTGTCAGAGTGTGCCAGCAGGGGAAAACTGTCAAGACCATTGAGTGCAACACCAATGAAAGATATGCTGGGAATCGTTGCGCACCCAGAGACATGGTTTTCTGCGATGATGTGTGCTCTATGAAAAGCGACGGGTACCATGCCGACGAACAAACCGACTGCCACGGCTACTACTACTGCTTGAACGGACAAGTTCTGTCGAGGAAGGAATGTGTGAGCGGTACCGCGTTCGACGGACAAACTTGCGTACCTGAGAATTTGGTTTCCTGCACAAAGAAATCCATCTCTAGGTCTTCGAGCATGTGCCTCGGACTTCAGGATGGTATTCATCCTGACTACATGAAAGGTTGTCGGAGCTTCTTTTATTGTTACAATCACCAGATGGTGTTTACTGAGTCTTGTGCTGACGGTTTGGTACACGACGGAAAACAATGCGTCGAAGAGGGTACCGTAACCTGTGCTGGTCCGAAAGAATTAGACGAGTGCATGGGACGACCACCGGGACTGTACCAGAACAAAACGTCAGATTGCACCGCTTACCTGTACTGCGCCAATGGGCGCGGAACAAGCCTATCCTGTCCTCAAGGTTTACTTTTTAACGGATACAGATGTGTCGGTCTTGATGAGTACACCTGCTCCAGCTCAGACGAATGTGACGAACAAGACGGGTACAAACAGAGCAGAAATACGGGTTGTCGGTCCTACTACTTCTGTTTCAACGGCAACAAGATAACATATGTCTGCCCAAACCAGATGGTCTTTAATGGTACCCAATGCGTGCCTCAGAGTAGCTACAAATGTCCGTTCGTGCAGCCTCGGGATTGCGTCGGCAAGACAGACGGATACCATCCCGACAAATCTTCCACTTGCAAGAACTACTACTATTGTTCTCAAGGAGAGAAATTGACCACCCTCACCTGCACCGGTAAGAAAGTGTTCGATGGTAAAGGCTGCGCGCTCTCGGATGATCCTCTTACTCTTTGCTTTGGCCCGCTGGGCAATCCATGCTCAAGGAAGCATGATGGAGTCTACCCTGATATCACGTCTGAGTGTAGGAGATATTACACCTTGCTACAACAGGTCAGTGACGAGTACTAGTTGGTGTCCCAATGGCTTTCGCTTTAACGGTATTGCCTGTTCCGGTAATTTCAACTGCCGGACAACTAACAAGTGTGAAGGAAAAGAGGTAGGGTTTTATCAAGACGTATCGAGTGGCTGTCGAAGGTACTTCTTCTGTTTCTTCAATACCAAAACCGTCGGCATATGTCCTTTCGGCACCGTATTCAATGGTAGCATTTGTATTGATTCAAAATATTACAAGTGTCCCAGAGCTGATATGTAACATGGCGTGGAAAGTACGACAGTACCAGCACGCATGAGTAGTATACCAAAGGAGACAGATATTTATGGAAGACATTTGGTAGAAGAAAAATCAATGTCAAGGCCTTTTGTAGAGGTGTAAATGCAAGTTTAATAAATGTTGAGGTGAAACGGTGATTTAATTGAGCAATTACTGAATCAAATAGTCATAATTATAATTTATTAATTAATATAAATGTATGTATGTATGTATCAACGTTATTGATGAGCTTCGTGAGTTTGTGGCCTTCTTCCTAGGAGCACTTGAATATCCCAGTGATGTCAAACAACTGGCGACCAAACAAATGCGAGTCTAGTGACAATTCATTCTTATGGAGTACATTCCCACCGCGCTTTTATTACTGCTTTTAATTTACAAAAAACGGACTCCTTTTTCTACTTCAATAATAACATAAATAAACTGATTTGTTATTTCGATTTCTCGAATTAAAAAATAATTGAACCTCCTTACAGAATATATGTTATAAATTTAACGTAACAATTTAACTTAAATTTTCTCATTAAACAAATGAAATCAATTCTGCGGTCCAACGTGTTTTGTTCCTTAATTAGCAAGTTTCATACTTAATTTTTTAGTAAAATGCATTTTAGTTAATTTGATCTATTTTACAATTTACTTCATTGTTCGCTAGATTATTCAAAAATTTTATTATTAAATTCTTACCCTAATGGAAATAAATATACTAAACATTTATTTTTAACCGGATAAAACTTATTCATCTACTTATTCCTATATATATATTTCGTAAAATATAAAAATGAAATATTATTTATTGTATTTTTTTTTATAGAAATCATTTGCAGACGATGAACAGATTAGGTTAAAGGTAGTTTAGTCAGGACCGATAGTTTCGCTAAATCTATTCTCAACTTATAACACAATTTTATTTATTCGGCTTACCTAGCAAATGCCATAGTATACTAACTTGTATGTCAGAAGCAATTTGATATTTAATATTCATAGGGAATCTCATATACTTATTATTTGTTGTTTTTGTAGTAGCAGCAGTGCGGAAATGTTTAAAAAAAATGGGTGTCGTTCGGGAAGCCCCGAAAAAATGTCTATGTACTTGTTGAAAAAAGCAGAAAAGGAACTTTAATATCAGAAATTTGCAAAAATTAATAACTGAGTGCAGATATTAACTCAATCAACAATTCATTCGAATTTGAGCATTTGAGGCCACTTAGAAGGTGACACGTTCGTAAAAAAATTAATGGGAGCTACGAAGACTAGAAATAGATTCTTAAATCATGTAGACATCTTCATATTGTCAGAATTGATTAGGCAGGTGAGATATCAAGCAGGTTCAATAAATCTATTGAGTTAAAGGCGAAATGTCCCAAATTTTGATCAGTCTATCCTGGCCGACCGTCAACAAACGATCTCTCGCCTCATCCAAATCCATAAATACAATAGAATGTTTCGCGTCATTAAATTTGGCTAATGATGTTAACCTGCAAAAGAAATCGTTTGCATCAATAAAGAACAGCTGGCTTTCTGCGGATATCATTATTTTCTTGAAATCGACTTACTCCATATTTCGTAATGTTACGTTACACGGCTCACAAACTCTAACGTCAAACTCAAAGCCCATGATTGGAATTTTCGATCTCGCGGGGCTACATTTTGCACAAACAGCCTGACCGCAGTACCTACAATGGTGCTGCCTCATACCCATTTGACGTTGGTCCATCATAGCACGAACATTCCAGAAGAATGGCCTATTGCACTTCTGACATGTGTCAGATTCCTTCCACTCTGGTGCCTACAAATTATAAAATTGTAGATCTAACTGTAACCCACTAATTTTTTGCATTACATTTGGAAATCATTACTGCAATGAAATATAATTGTAAAAGCATCAAAACTATTTTTTATCATTTATGTGAGTGTTGTTAAGAGAACTACATACTCTAATAGTATTATTTAATTTAGAGATTATTTATACTCTTAAGTATTCGTTTAAAAGACTTAATTAATTTGTCATTAATTTAAAATACCTCCTTCCTTGGTTTGCTCCAGTCCCACGCAACAATAACTGAATCTTCACCTCCAGAGAAAAGGATTTTTTTCTGAGATGCATATTTTAAAGCAGTAACTTTATTTCTAAAATAGAAAACATTTATGTTTGGTTATCTGCTATACCAAAACAAGCACAAAAAAATCATACTTACTGATGCCCTTGCAGCTCATAGGCAATGCCTTTCAATCCACCAATATCCCAAACCATTACATTGTGGTCAAAACTTCCTGAAAAAAGTAACTCCTGTTCTGAGTTCCATTCTAATGTTCTGATACTGCCAGAATGACCCTTTAAAGTTGTTACTATTTCACAGCCATCACTCTCAAGTTTTAACATAACAATGGCTCCTGAATAATCTCCAATGAATACATGTTTTGTCAATGAATTAAATCTTTAATGTTTGTTAAGGATTTATGATTTCACATTGAATCAAGATTCAATTACAAGTCACATTAAAAGACATTACATTACTTTGTATTGTATATCAAAAAGGATACTGTACAGCAGTAAACCATGCATCACCCTGATGACCTGATATTCTTTTGGCACTCTCAGTGCAATGGTAATGAAAAAATTTATCATGTCCAACACTTAAAAGCCATTTATGGTGATAACAAAAATATATTGCAGCTACTTGATTTTGATGTGAACAATAATTCTTAATAAAATTTAATTGATTGTAATCATCTGCTAAAATGTATTCCTGAAATTGTTTTGAAAAAACAAGTTATTTAAAAGGAATGAAAATTACCAAATTAATCACATTGAACAAAAACCTACTGATATTGTTCCATTTTCTAAACCTATGAATAATTGCCTTGACTTTTCATTATATGCTAATGTTGTAGCCCCAACTGGCATGTAATGACATATACTGGGCCAATACTGACCAGAATCCCGTTTGAGCCATACTCTAACAGTCCTGCAGAATAGAATAATTTTAATAAATGCTAAACGTTAACCTAGACAAAACCAAATGTTACTTTCCAAGCATCGTAGCAAGGTGTCGAGATTGAACATACTGCAGTAGATCGTTATAATCGGGTAGACAAACAGGCTAAAAAATTGTATTTGCGTAATAGTCTTGACACTAAGCTTCATACACACCTTAGTAAACACAAATACGATAATGTTCATTACCTGTCGTCGCTTACACTAATAACGCCATCTTCACCAGGAATTATTATTGCAGCGTTTATATCATCACTGCAACCTTCTAATTTTGAAATTAAAATAGGTTTCTTAGTTGATTTAAATTTTTCTTGAGAACCTGCAGCAGGTTTAATCTCAGCAGCCATTTTAAATTAATTCAACTGCTACTTTGAATGTACCGTGTCGCGAAAACTGTCGCCACTTGTCAGATTCATTTAGGTTGGCTGTACTACAAGCGCCTAACGTTGGCCTTACCACTACCTTACTTGTGATTTAAATTTCTTCCTAAATATACAAAAGGGTGTCGCCTGAAAGAGTAACATGATTATATAACTTTTTCCCCAAACACTCTTATTAATAATTCACTACCTAATTTGACGGTGGCATTAAGGAATTCAACGTCTGCCGAGCACTTTCGCATTGTTACCGTTTCCAATTGTTATTCGAAGCTTCTTTTCGATCAAAACCCCAAATTCTGGTCTGGGTGGAAACAACCGAATACAAAAATTAAACAATTGAAATGACTCGAAGAAACAACAACAATTTCAGACACAATCGGTGAAGTTATATTTAGGACCATTACCAAGTAGGGACACAGATACACATATATCCACCTGACATAAGAATGGTAGAAGAAATAAATGTCGGAACGAATCATTCCGTTTGTTCCAGAGAATGCCAATTGAACGACAGACCAGAAGGGGATCCGGCCCTGTTGTCTAAATGGAGAAAAAGTGCCGCTCTTTTTCAGCCGAGTTGTAAGAGTCATTTGCCGGCCGAATTTCCCGGAAAAAAAAGTTTGAGTACGTGGAAGCAGTTGGATGTGGTTAATGACAGGGAAGTGTTGGACGCGGCCGAAGCACTGACTTTCCTTTCCCGCGCCTCGTTCAATCGAACTTGAGTAACGTCAATAATTTTCTAATCTATTTATTACGAATTTTATTGTTAAAATATTATTTGATTACGGATTGGCAAATCAAAGGTAACGTGACAAGTTATTTTTTATTCATTGTCCTTGCCTTGAGAAGGAATAAGTTATTCATACTTATAACGGCTCTGTTATTTATGATGACGGTACCATTTATCACATTTTTAATATATTTTAATTTCAACTTGCGGAAAAGTGTATTGTACGTATTATTTTGTACGTAAGATGATGTCGGAGAACCATTACATTGTATCACTGAAGAAGTTTGTTTGTTGATTGTTTTTTGAAAGTTTGACTTTGTTTGACGACACCTTTTCTGTTATTGAATGCCATTATACAATTTAAACAGCTCACTTAGAAACATAATTTGTACTATTATGTATTACTGATTTGTACAAACTTATTTCTAAGTTCCATTTAGTGAAATAACACCAAAGTTGAAAAGAGGAATAAAAACTGGAATTTTCTTTTACCAACAAACACTGCTTTATTTCAATAATTACAAATTAAAAATCTAACTTACAAAATAACCTATTAAGTTCTTTTTTAGCATGAATTAACTGCTTTTGTGGTTTTTGATTCCATAATAATGATTTCTGGGAACTGAAATTTCCATTGGGATATAAGGAACCAGTGGTTTAACTTTTGCTACCTTCTCCTTTGCTGATTTGACTAAGACACTGCACAAGTGAAAATGGATGACTGTTTAATTGCTGCACCAAGTTTTGCGAGGCAACATTTAAGACACTTGTCAATTGCAATTGTGCACTTTCTATATTTTCCAGCTTTCCATACTGTTCTATTTTTAAATGATCAAGCAGTGTATTATTATTAATAACAGCACCTGAAAATGTAAAAATGAACAAAAAAATTCACAACATCCTTTGCTTACATAAAGAGTAAAGCACTTAATTGATTTAAATATTCACCCATCAGTATTAGCAGAGGTAGTTTCTTGCAGGTTTCCAACAGAACATTTAATTTTGGGTCTTGTGACACAGCAATTGCAGTATGAGATTGAAATAATATTAATATAGGTTCATAAATGGTTCCAGTAACTGCTTTCCTCACAATTTCTGTCTCAAATGTAAACATCTTAAATCCAGCTTGTTTAAGGGTAACAGCATGCTGTAAAGATTATTATTGTTAGAAGTTTTATTTTTAAAAATTTATAATGCAACATTTGAAGTTTTATCATTTATTGATTTCACTTAATGAGGGCTTTGGATTTAGATGTAAGGCACCACATATATGATGGACATTTCTAACAAAAACTCATGCAAAACCAAGAACCACACTAAGCTAATTTCATTTCGTAACCCACTGTAGAATACACATTTATACCTCACATAAATTATGATTGAAATATTAAAATCTTACTAAAATTTTGGAAATAATTTTTTTTTGGTTATGCATAAGTAAGTATTATAATATTTTCTCACATCAAATTTGTCCTCTTCATCCATTGAATTCATGTGGAATAATCCTATTAGTTTAGAATGGTCAAACCAGTTCCTCAGCTCCTTAGCCATTATCATGGCTAATGGGCTTTCCTGAAAATTTATATTTTTAATGTTTAATTATTAAATAATATCAATTGTAATGTTAAAACAGTACAGAAATTCAGAACACCTTGAAGTGCTTTAGTAAAGGAGTAATTTAAATGTCTTGCTACAATACCTGGCGTGGTGGTTTTTCTTTATTCGCATCACAGTTTTGTAGCAATGGTATGTGGGGAAACCTCCTTTCACGGCTAACAAAGGGTACACACAATTTTTCAACGACATGCCTTCTAAAATGAGGTGGATTGGGCTTTGTAATACGAATTTTACTTTTAAAACGTACACATTGCAATTGGGGCTGCAGGACTCCTCTCAGTAAACCTGCACATATATAAAAAGAACGAAATAGTGGTTAAAAATTTACGTTTATTTGATCGCAACAAGATTAATGTGAAGCAAAGGGCTCTTAAGTAAAATCAAATATTCCAATTTTTTTTTCATAACTTAAGGAACATAACCAAAACTTTTTGTTTATTAATTGATTTTATTAGTGAATACCTTTAAGTGACGATGTCATTTTGTCCCATATTCCCTTAAAAAACAAATTGTTTTTCTTCAAAACACTTCCAACAAATGTTTGAATGAAATGAATCGTATTTGAATAAAAATAAGAAATATCTTAAGATTTTTATTGAATCCTATGGTGGAAACAGGCCCGGCAACTTAAATTTTTCGCATTTGGCAGTGCCGACATGTTAAGTTTCCATTTTAACGGAATCATTCACGGAATTTTATTTTCAATGATTTTATTAACAGAAAACCAAACCATATTTCTGGGTGTTTATGTTTTAAAATAAACATCGGCTTTTTACTTCAAATTTTTATCACAGCATTCACATGGGCACACGCATTTTTACTTTATTGCTCCTGCAAAATGCTTGAACAAAATGCAAGTTTTATTTTTTGTGAGAAAGTTTAGAAAACACATAATGTACGTACTAAAAGGAGATATTGGAAATAAATTTTTTTGGGAGACGGCTTCAGATCTGCACCGACCAGTTCATCCTGCTGCTTGCTTCCATTTGGCAATTGACCGGGAAGGTAAAAAGTATGGCAGGGACAAGAGGAAGTATTCAGTTACATTGAAAATGTATTAATTCTAATTACAGTGATTTATTGTTGAATCAAACAGTTTCAATTGCACCAGTTTTCATCCGAGATCTAAAGAGAGTGATAAAGACTTATTTTTTCAGTTCAATGGCCCGTTGGCAGATTGTATTTTTTTTATCCTGAAAAATATGGAAAGCATCGACGTTTGGCGTTTTCACTTGGTTGTTGATGCCCTCGACAGAAATGTTAAAGCCTCAGCTGCGTCTAATTCTTCTTTCCCGTGAGAACTAGTGTTGTTCTGGAAGTTTCCAATTTCTTCACGCTTCTTATGCAAGTGAACTCTGGAGACGGGGCGAAAAAATGAGCCTTTCTTCTTACACGGAGACAACAGGTGAGCATCTTCGCCTGTAATTGAACACGTCACTCGTGTCCTGTCCTCCTGAAAATCGTCTCTCATCTTCCTGTAATTCCAGTTATCGTCCCGAATGGGTTTTTTCACTTTTAACTTTTTGTCCGTTCGCTTCTTAATCGTTTTGTCACGTACCCCGCGAGTTTTTCTAGTCGATTTGCACTTTTTTTCAGTCTGCCCGAGTTTCCCCGGTTCGGTGACGAAGTCGGTCGTGGAACTTATTTGAAAGCATTGATGAAGGTAGTCGATTGATTGTTCGCTCTGTATCTTCACCTTAGACGGTTCATCCTGCACGGACGAATACGAATGATCCGCAGACTTGTTCTTGGTGCTCGAGATCGTCGTGACCACCGCATCGTACCGTTTCGATGGCTCCACATCTGGTTCCTCCCAAATGCTGTCGTCTGAACTGATGCTCAAGAGCTCGACATTTCCTAATGCTTGATCGTTATATCCCTTGATCAGATGACTCCACGTGAATTCATTCGCGTGTTTGTCGGAATTTTTCAGTTTCCTCCGCCAGTTGGCAAACCAATTGCATATCTGTAAAACAGGTACACGATCTATCATCCACGTCCATTGATTACTTTGGGTTGAGGGAAAACAGCACTCCACCCCGGTCTCACTTGAATGTAGGTTAAACCCGTTTCAATTGCCAGCTCTGCTTTCTCTTCTCTGTTAGGATAGGGATTTTCCCGCCTTCTTATCAGCCAACTCTTCAGGTGTCTTTTAATATCGGGAGTAAATAAACGTTTGACTGGACGTCTCTCGTGAAAGGACCGTTTCTGTTGTCTGCTCCTAAGTATCGGACCCTCGGATTTGTTTACTTTGCTCGCTTCACTTTTATCAATTTCTTCACTTTGTTCCATTCCGTTCTGATTTCAGTCGATTTAAGGTCGAAGCAAAAATCCAAAACGCCGTCTTGCTTCACACCATTAACGCTTCAATTCAGTTGTTTTACTTCGATCTGAAAAGGAAATTTATTTGTCGTACACGCAGTGAGAGTATCCTTCTGCCTGTGTGAGTACATTTTTCTTACTGATCTAAAATAAATATTGGTACTTACGATGTGGTACGTGACTGACAGTGAAAACGTCGTCGACTCGAGTCATCGGTACCATTTGTCCACCCGCGATACCAAAACCTGGTTAACTGTCATGTTTTAACTAGGGGGAAAAAAGAAGAAACGGTTGGGTAATAACAAAGTCCTTTAATGCTCAAAGTCGTCTAAAGTAAATAATACTCCTTGAATTTGGAACAGATACATATGTGGTATTGTGTATTCGTTAAAGTCGAATGTTTTGAAGCACGTGTTCCGCGTTTTTTTTGTATTTTCAGACGCATAAGGTCGCCCCGGTGTAGCGTTGTGTTTAGTGCATTGACACTTAAAATCGGTAAATAACTTCTGAGAATCTGCCAGTTGCTAAATCTGGAAATGGCAAATAATGAAAACGATGTGAAGTCCAATTCGAATTATTTTTGACGAGTGTTACCTGTCGTGCCGTTACCAGACGAAATGATTAACCCCCATCCGATGATAAAATTCCCAAATTTAGCGGGCTGACCTGTAAATTTTTTGTCTTCTACTTTACATTTGCTGTCGACGGTTGCTGGCGTGCACTTTAATCCGAAGTCAGGAGTGAACTAAATGCCCCCAACTTGAGTTTCTTCGTCTAAGAGAAATCACACCTCGGCAGGGGTGTCTGTTTCTCCTGACGTTCTTGAAATGTCTTTTTTAACTCATAACCATAGGAGACAACGGAGTGGAGTTTCATTTTTTTAACAAAGCTGGAAGTCGGTTTGCTAGCAGACACCAAAGTGGAGTAGAAAATTTGCTTTGGGTGTCGGACTTTGTTCGTACCGTTGAGTTCTCACCCGAAACGCAATTGCCCTAGTATGAATGCTTCTGGCAAAGTGCTTTCTCATTTTGCAATACACAAACTAACCGAAGAGTGCTTTTTTGTGTCCGTCCAAAAAAGTATATACCGCTTTCTGAAGTAGTACACGAAAACACCTGATGATAACTGAGTTCCTTATTGTTACGCAGACACCATGTAAACCAAGTTGACTGACCATTTTTCTTTGCACCGCAAAATGACCGATATAAACTTCTTGTTTTATTCAAGATGGAGGAGAAAATTGCTGTTCCTCGTGAGAGATGTCAGCATGTTATTTGGGAGGTGGGGACTTACATTGGACGGTCTCTCTGAAATGTTTTCACTCTGGTTCATTGCTCTTTTTCCCGTAGATTTTGCAATCGTTCAGTCGTTGATTCTCGAATTATTCAAAATGACAATTTTTGTCATCTCTAAACGGTTCGGGAACCTCATAAAAATATTTACACAGCCAGTAGTTTTATACGGGAAAGGTTTAATTAAATAAGGTCAAGTCTTCGGGTCTTCTACAGGTGAGACAAACTGTACCTACCGTGTAAGAAACTCGGAGGCCAGGCCGTTGCATCTTCTATTACATGAAGTCGAGTTCCAGAGGGTTTTACAGTGAATAAATCCTCTTTACTCGAGTCTGGTATCATTTTTACATCCATTGTCATTTAATTGGTTAACCTGAACTTATTTTCTGCAAACTTTTTATGCGACAGCTGACGACGGATGAATTGAAATGCCAACGGTCGGTTTCAACACGTACAACATTTTTTTTTCTTAAGTCCTTTTGTTCGTTTGGCATTAAAAAAATTTAAGGCAGGGAATAAGAGGGTTGGCAGAGGATCAAAACTAGTATATGTGCTGCAGTTATGGCAATAGCACACTGACAATTTTAGTTTTTGAACCCGCTTAACAATCCCACCGAGTACGTGTAGCAGGCTAATAGTGAAAGGTAAGAATTTTACATAATGTATGGTGAGCGGAAGCAGTTTATCAATCTTATATTGGGGTTCTTTCCACACTTCGGAAAGTCTTTCGACTTCAACCACTTGTTCTATAGGATGTGTATGAATTGGCACATGCGTCCGATGATTCGTCGGGAGCCTGCGTCAATTGAACGTGCCAAGTCAGATTGTTACACTTGTTTAGTCGACGGTTATCAGACATGAGGAAAGCTTAAAGTGCGGGTTTTGACAATTCGTTACTTAATCAAGTTGCTAATCTCCACATCGAATTCCCAGAAGTAATAGAAAACAAATGGATAACGGCGGGTATCAGGTACAACCCGTGGACGGAGTATCATTGTACCTAAGACTACATCATTTTCATTACAAGTTTTACCTGTTCATTTATTTAAAAGATCTTTTTAAATCAATCAAATGAACCAATCGTTTATTAAAATAAGTGTATAGACACTGGGACAATAACATTTAAATCGTTTTAAAATTTGTAGGGCGGAGTATACTTTTGTTTGAACTCGACAGGCTTTTTCAAACGTTTGTCTGTATTCAACAGGTATGAAAGTGTGTTTTGCGGCCGGTTCAAGTTCTGGAAAGCAAAATAAGTATGGCAACGGCCGACAAAAATGAAGTTAATTTGAAAAGAAAAATCACACTTTTAGATGGCGTTGGACTTATTGTGGGCACCATCATTGGATCCGGAATTTTTATATCTCCAACCGGTATGGCTCCCTACTTTAAAAACTTTCAATTACCAAAGTAGTTTTTGCTCGAGTTAATTATTTATTAACATCTTCTTAAGTTTTACAATAAAGTTTTGTAATACAAGGGGAACTTAATAAAATAAGGAAAACAATAATGAAAAATTTGATCAATACCAGAGGCGCAGTGTTAGACATTTTATATTTTATGTATTTTGTTAATATTTTTATTAAAACCATTCAGAATTCAGCGAG
The DNA here is from genome assembly GCA_037055365.1 of Polyplax serrata. Lineage (NCBI taxonomy): Eukaryota > Metazoa > Arthropoda > Insecta > Psocodea > Polyplacidae > Polyplax > Polyplax serrata. Next base: position 6,744,516 of record JAWJWE010000038.1, on the reverse strand, counting down.
GTGGTGCGATCCAAGTCACCATTGTATGTACATGTAATTTTAATTCAATTCATTAGGAGTTTTCGTCTGTGTAAAATCAATCGGAGCTTCAATAGGAATATGGGCGCTTTCGGGTATTTTCTCCACTCTGGGAGCTTTGTGCTACGGCGAACTTGGCACTGTCATCACACGGTCAGGGGGTGACTATGCCTACATACTTGAATCGTTCGGACCTCTACCTGCTTTTATTCTCCTGTGGGTGACACTTCTCATACTCAGGCCCACAACACAAGCGATCGTGGCTCTTGCTTTTGCCCACTACGCTGCGAAACCATTTTTTAGAGATTGTGAACCCCCCCAAAATTCAATAAGAATCCTTGCGGCTCTTTGTTTATGTAAGTAACACGTAATTCGTTTTTTTGATATTCTTTTTGGGGGACTTTCCATTGCGTATGTAGCAGAACAATTTATTTGATCTTTATCAATCATCAAATTCATACGTTCCCTTTTGTGTTTTCTCATTCTTCACAGGTACCCTGACTGCGATCAATTGCATTAGCGTTAGATGGGCCATGAGAGTACAAAACATATTCACAGCGGCTAAGTTACTGGCTCTCGTCAGTATCATATTGACCGGTCTTATTCACATATGTCAAGGTATTATCCAAAATATTCTGAGGTATCGTAATGGTTGTTATTGTTAATGAAAAATTTAATTTATTTCACGTAGGTGAAATTTCAAATTTCGAAAAGCCATTCGAAGGAGAATTCAACGCGGCTGACGTCGCACTGGGTTTCTACTCCGGATTGTTTGCTTTTGGCGGATGGAATTTTCTCAATTTCGTCACAGAAGAGTTACAGGACCCGTACAAGTAAGCTTTTGTTGAACTTTTAGTGCACTTTGGGGTGAATCAATGATTGAGACTTAATGGAAAAGTTTCTTACAAAATATCAGAAAAAGCACTTGTATGTTGAAATACCCTTAAATGTGGTCTAAGAAGAATAAATTTTGTGGAGTCGAGTGCAATCCGTAACAAGGCTGCTTAGGAAAGGTGATCAAAGATTTATCGGGTATATCTGCTAAAGTCAAATCGTTCGCCAAACGAGGTCTCGACTCTAAAGGAAATAACTAGAGTTTAAGGAAAGTCGGCAAATAAGAAGCTGTCTGTCGTTTCCAAACGAAGGTAATTGAATCACGTTTTCAGGAAAATCTGATTCTCTACCTTGGAGACGAAACCGTTTTCTACGTCAATGGGATTAATAGAAACAGAATAGAGAAAGTGAGAGATCTAAAAATCCCGTGTTTGATTCACGTATTCTTATACTTGGATGTGATCTCGGTCCCGAGAATAAATAAATATAGGTTCTTACGTTAGTGGACGATGCATGGGTTGACCAGTACAAATACACGTTAAGAAAATGAAGGGAATGCACATGCATCTTCCTGTATACTCATCCAATTGCAACGAATTGCATTTCGTTCTCAACTTTGAACTAGAAATCAAAATAAGATTTTTACTTTTGTGCCATTGCTCTCCGTTGCCAGTTTGTAAATAAAAACAAGATTTGGGTTTCTTGACTCGGCTTAATGAAAACTGAATAGTTCTTAATTGGACCCGGTTAATTGGGCTGCGCAAGACGAGCACACAGGAGCCCTTGGTCGTACGAGTAGGTCACTAAAAACCGGAAGAAATGATGCATACACATTTCGACGAGAGAGAAGTGTCCGTGAGAAAATATTTTGTTTATATTGATAGGTGCAATAAAACTACAACACCTGACAGAACACTGTGGTGATTTATTTTTTTAGTATATTTATTATATATAGAAATCATGTCTGACGCAAGAGATTGCATAGTGGAAGACAATCAATTTAATAATAAGTCATTTAATATCATTACGAAACTATTCGGACTAATCATCACTTCTGTGAAATTTTTACCAAAAACAAAGTATTAAATGTTCGTAATGAATGAAAATTAACTTAATCTTCTTTGACAAAATAAATTGATAACGTGTAGGTAAAGAAGAAGGTAAGAGAGAACGAGAGAGAGAGAGAGAGAGAGAGAGATGAATGGAATTGATAGGAACCTTTTGTAGAGATTGAAAGAAATCCTTTTAGTCGAATTAACGCGAAAGAGAAAGGCAGAAAGGATTGAAGATAAGAAAGAAAGAGTCTTGTTAGTGGAATCTCAAGTCCATTAATAAAACATGAAACTTTGCCCCGGCAGTCCAAGTGTTCTGTCAATGTCTAGACGATCGAAATGTATCTTTGCTCATGGAGACATGGCGTACAATTTTGGAAATGTGACCTCCCTCAACGTTGAAGACAACAACTCTAGTTTTATTGCCACCAGCCACATGTTCACAAAGTTGGGAATTGGGATTTATGTGGACATATTCTTAGAGAATTGTTGACTGGTTGTAATTAATTTCAGAAATTTGCCCCGTGCCATATGGATCGCCATGCCCATCGTTACTCTCGTCTACGTCACTGCAAATTTGGCTTACTTTGCGGTGATCCCCACCGACGAAATACTGAAATCATCTGCTGTGGCGGTCGTAAGTAATCGATTTCATCAGGTGTATCGTACCTGTACGATCGCAGCATGTATACAATTATAAATTATGTTTCAGACGTTCGGTGACAAAATGTTCGGCAGATTCAGTTGGTGTGTACCCATTTTCGTCGCTTTGTCCACTTTCGGTGGAGTCAACGGTATTCTTTTCACATCAGCTCGATTATTTTTCATTGGTGCCCAAGAGGGACACTTGCCCGAGGTGTTTTCGTACATTCACATGAGGAAACTAACACCCGTACCTTCGCTCCTTTTCACGGTACACATACTGTACACGGAATTTTTGTCAGGCTTACGGCTAACTCGCCATCGAATACTAATTTATTTTAATTTTCAGTGTATTTTATCGTTGATGATGCTCGTATCCAGTGATGTATTCGTTCTGATTGATTACTTCAGTCAAATACTTTGGCTGTCGGTTGCGGCCAGCATTGCCGGTTTGCTGTGGTTGAGGTATAAGAGACCCGACGCCAATCGGCCGGTTAAAGTTAATCTTGCCATTCCCATTATTTTTCTGCTCTGTTGTATTTTCCTCACCGTCGTTCCCATTGTGAAAAAACCGGTTAACACAGGTACTAATTAAATTTCCATTATTAAGTAATGTATGGCCCTTCGCTTCGATTGTTTTTCTATTTATTTCTCTTGCAGTGATCGGTCTCATCATAACTCTCTCTGGAGTTCCAGTTTATTACGCAACGGTTGCATGGAAGTCGAAACCGCAATGGATCCCTCGATTCACAGGTAGGGGCCAAATGTAAGTTGATATGAGATATTAAGACATGAAATGAGAGTGGCTAAGTGCTTACGTTCTTACAGAGAAAATGACACTCGTTATTCAAAAAACACTGGAGGTAGTTCCTGTGCAAAAGAAAGATGATCTTTGAAACATGATTTTTGTTCGCAAGATTCCAAAAGGGACCACGTTTTCTTCGCATTCTTGTATGCTGTGAGAAGAGGCAAGTTCACAAACCCTCAGATAAAAGTGTAGCTTGTATTGGTATATTTCCGTTTCCTATGAAACATTTCAGTGGCTTTAATACAAAATTAAGTAAAAAGAGTTTAAAATACTGGCCACCTCATATATTTCTATGTGAATTTACAGATCATTCAAATGAACCCTTGAATTGATTCAGAGGGAAATATTTAATATAAAATATATTTCGTTTTATGATACTGAAAATATAATTCTATAATAACTGCTTGAATGCAGAAAACAGATTCCTCTGGGCTTAAATAAAATTGAGGTCCCTATCCTTTTGGCTTGGGCGTTTCTTTTAGGTAGCCCATTTTTCTAAGTTTCTTTTTAAGTTTTTTTACGACGAATGGTGCGGTCGTTAACGTCAAACCAATGCGCCATGGAGCCATCGCTTTGTGAATTGCATAGGCAATAATAAAAGCGGATGCAACTTCTACTGTACCTGCACCATCACTAATTCCCCAACTCTGAAACATACCCGACTGTATGATCCCACTGCAAATGTAATTTGTAATCAGCAAAAAAAAAAACAATAAATGGTGAAGAATTCAATACCTGTAAAAAGGCATATGAAATTACAAAGCTTACCTTACAACAGCCATATAACAGCATCCTAATGAAATAAGAGAAAGTGTTACATGGAAGATAACAATAGCAATTCCATAATCCTTGATAGCATTTTTTAACATTTGGTTTGCTGTTAAGGGAGCACTTGAATTTTTATCTTTTTTTTGCCCCTCTTTCTGTTGTGCAGTGCAGAACTCTCTAATGTCACCTTGTTTTAAAACAGACTGCAAGCTTGGTGAAAACAATGCAGTATTCTTCCCAAACCAATTTGTCGATATTTTTCTTATTGTAATGTAATCACTAGAAAAAGTAATCCTTTGATTCATCAACTTGGAAGGTTGGAGAATCTTTTGGAGTTGAGATTGTGTATCACATTCAAGAAATTCATCACTGCTGATACAATCCTTTACATTTGATTGAAGGGAATTGTCAGTTGATTCTGTGGAACATTGATACCCCTTTAGGTGTGATAAGAGCCTCCTTTTACATAAAATTCTTTTCGTTGTGGGTGATATTCCATGATTATTTAAATCATTGAACTGAAGAATATTATACTTGGAGCAACTTTTTCTATAAAATTCAAGTGCTGTACCTAAAAGGTACATAATAAAGTATAAATTTTCAGTTTGAATATGGGAGTTGATTTGTCTTTTGAATGTTTTAGTACTTGTTACAAGTAAACATTTGATAACATGCAACAGGTAATCTTTTGAAACCTGTTGAACTAATCTTGTTACCGAATCTGATTTATTATAAGTTCAGTATGAAATTGTTAGTATTACTGTAACCTAATTTCTAATCAGTATAAAGGACTCTCCCTAATTGTTACCACTATCCAGGGATATACAATTTGCACACAATCATAGAACCATCCTTACATTCATTATGAAATTTCAGGTTACTTGAGCAGTTCCTGCTGCCTGGACATCTGAGCCCAAAAGTTCTTAACATTTTGAAGTAAAATTTTATGACTGCACTATGTTTTTAAGTTGCTTTTATTTCATTTCATTCACGGGTCGTAATGAAAATCGCGGTAAGAAACCCAAGGCGAGAAAAAATGGCTATTCATGAAACCACATGAAAAATAAATCCACAAATAAGTTCCAATGGACACACAAAAAGGGGGTAAACGTCAAAATAGTTAAAGTTCGAATTCAAGTTAACGCCATGGTGAAACTCAACAGACGGCACAGTCCAATTTTACGCATGCGTATGAGACTCACTGAAGTTCAAGTTGGTGGGATTATTCTTCTATATAATAACTGGTAAGTAATTTCCTATTTGATTAATTAATTTTTTAACGGATTCGTATTCTCGTATCCGGCGAATGATATGAATACTTAAACAGGGAAGTCCTACATATGTGGAAAGGCGTTGCAATAATGTTTCATTTGTGGTGTCGCACTCTCCTACATTAGACTTACGTGTACTCGAGTGTTCTTTACTATTGTTTCTAACGCTTTGTCCGTTTACTTTGTTCTTTCAAAACAGAAAAAGATGTCGAGCAGCGCACGACAGTTGGCTCGGGTTATATCCAGACCAGCGAAAAAACTCCAAAAGCCCAGACCGTTGAAAACTTTATCGTCCAGGCATTCCACAGTTGATGCGAACAATGTGAACACTTTCGAGGAAATTATGTTACTCGTCGAAGCTGTGGCTGGCAATATTTCAAACGAAACGTTTGACAGAGGCCTACAGTCGCATGTCATCTCGATGAGTGGTCTCCTAAAGATCTACGGTCATAAACTGGAAGTGATATACAAAGGTTGGTTGGTTGTCAAATCAGGGTCATATTCTTCATAACACTGAATGTAAAATTGGGATGATGTTAGTAAGATATGCTTACTGATTTCTTAAGCAAGCATTTGCTTAAACATGATACATGTGAATGATTTCTACAGACCAACTGGATCGTGCCTTTGTCATATTCAGAAATGGCTCTAGAGATGAGAATTTAGACTACACTTCAAGACTTCATCTGTTGGAGCTGATTGAACTGAGGGCCATGAATTGGATGACAGGAGAAAGTGTTACCTACTACAAACAAAAGTTCAATCACCCAGATGTAGACATTCTCTCATTGTCTTCCACTGATAGTTTTAGCTCAAATAATGCAAACGCTTTTCAGGTTAAAATCTTTAATATATTTTTTTCATTTCCATTTGTAAGCCAGATGGTTAGGAGTCTCTACTGGCATAAGTTATCATTAGCATTAATTTTATTATTTGTAGAATGCTCAAATGATAAATACTGTCAGTCCAGTGGTTTCTCCACCATTGCTGCTGGGCCCAGGAGAAATTATAAAGTCATCTGGCAAGTTCCCATCTCCAACAGCAATTCCAGGGAAAATTTTCTGCAAAGATGAAGTTGTAATTAGGAATTCAGATTCTGGCAAAGGTAAAATCATTAATTTCTTATTATGTGATAAGAATTCTGACAAAAAATTTAATGCTACCAATGGTAATTGTAATCTTGTTCAGATAAAGTGCCAAAATTGCTATTAGTGATGAAATAAATTCATCAGTTGTGTGATTTGCATGATTCATTGACTTGAGTGGATTTGCCCAAATTCATTTACTTTACTTAAATAAAAGCAGAGTCTTGATAAATTGTATTAAATTAGATGGATGTGTTATCATTGTAGTGATGGGAATCAAGGGGAGGAGAGTGCATATGATAGAGGAGCTGAGTGAGACTCTTATATCATTTCAAAGAGGTAAACATGACACAAGAAATGAAGAAAATTGCTTTGCTTAGTAACAGCTATTATTATTCCTATTGAATGTTACTAAAGCTTAAAATGAATCATTTGAATGCTTTGACTTTTAATAAATTTATGTATGGTTAAACTACTGATTTAATTTTAAAAAAAAATAATTGTTGCTTTCTTCCAAATTTACAAATTGAAATTTGAAAGATTTTTTCACATTAATCTCATTATTGTTCATTAATCAAATTAAGTTACTAATTTCTACAAATGGATTTGTGAAATGTTTGTGAATATTCAATATTATTGAGATATTTTTCCATTGCAGCTTAATAAGAATGACATTGAATAATTTGATTTTCCTCCTCGAACTAATATAAAGATGTAGGTTTTATAGTATATAATGCAGTAAACCATAACTTTCAATATTACGTGAAATCATGTGTCTACCATTGAATTTTCCAATATTCTGTTCTCTCATCAGCATTTTCCAACTCCTGTCTTCGCTAAATTACAGGTTTCATTTTACCTAACTCTTGTGACTATATTAACTGCTCGAAAAGAGTTTTGCATTATAAATAATAAAAATAATTTGTTTTTGAAGTGAAGGGTTTTAAAAATCCAATTTTCGAAAATAAAAAATATTTTTAACTGATTCAGTCATTTTTTTTTGCAGTGAATCCTAGTGCTAAAGAAAGGCTCGTGGAAATAACAGGTCCCTCGGAGGATAAGATAAAGTAAGTTGCTCCATTAACTTGAATATTATTTTCAGATTAATTCCTGACAGTTGCAAAACTTCTCGTAGTTGGTTTCATTGTGGGGGTTATTGTGAAATAATGACTCGAAGGTTGAGGAAGCCATGCATCTTTAGTGAAGCATTCGGCGATACCATACTCTAAAAGTCAATGTAACGACGTTTGGAACGGATTATTAAATAGATTGTTATTATTTGGTTATTAATGTGATTTCAGTTACGCAAAACAACTAATGGAGGAAACGATAAGAAGGAATGCCTCTCCCATACGTTCAGAATTATTGGAAAAAGAGAAACATGGATCTAACTCATCTCTAAATAGCAGCGTCTCTGATGACGGTTCCAAATTTCCGAATTTGAATGACGGTAGGCTTAAATAAATACTCTGGTTAATTAGATCTTGGTGAAGTCAACGGTTTAAAGATGTCTGATGTTTCAGCTTCAAAACGAACGAGTTTACTTCATAGTTTTTCGACGAGCGATGCAACAATTGGAGAATACAAATACACAGTCACAATCGGGGAAGACACGTTGAAAATCACAGGAACAAATCCTGATTTGGTGACTGTAGGTATTTTTATGTCACGACCGGGGTTGCGTTAATTGAGTTGTCATGAGTAATTGTAAATTTTCAGACTGCCAAACTCGTTCTCGACGAGTACTTCCTTTCGGAATCTACCGACGTGTTCCTGGATTCTGCATTTGATGACGGAACGAATTTCTATCACCCGGTCCACTTACCCGAATCTGAGGATGATGTTTTTCGAGGTAGCAAAACTTTTATTTGTTTCATCCCAGCACATGCTCTCATACACTTTCTTGGCTAAAGTTACAATTGTCAAAATGATTATTGGTAATCATTTTATTATAATGATTAGTTTAGAGAGAAAAGAATCGACGAGGGGAATGACTCACATTTTGAAATGTTTAAGTAGGAACGAGAAAAGTGTACATATACGTTGAATTGAATTACGTTTCTGTTTCCCTTAAATCACTTACTACTGTAAAGTTTTATTCTTGTCTTGACCAACTGCAAATATTGTTTAACAGGATCTATAGAAGAAACAGGCCGGCAAATTGTTGAGACTGAAAAATTTCAAGTAACAGAGGGCCCCCCGATATCCCTGACGAAAAATCTTGACCTTGACCCGGAATCTGATAGGGCAGCAAGAAAAATTGTGAGAATAAGTGAGGATTTGGAGAATATACTCCAGACAGGTATGAGTCAGGGAATTGTGATTTTTTTAAATTTCCTGAAAACCCCTTTTGGTGAGAAATATTTGTTTATATTTTAGATGGAGTGATCAAAGCACCGATCATAAAATACACTTCGGAGACAATCATAAAATTGGCTGACTCTAAACTCAGTAGGAGAACACCTGAAGGCTGGGCGGATAAGAGTAAAGGGGTACCCAGCATTGTGAGAAAGGTAAGTAAAACGAATAGACAGAAAAATGATTGAGAAAAAACCAGTGCATCTCCATATTTCTCTTTCAGCCACCCATTGTCTGGTTCGACTCTGCCACTTACATGAAACAGCGACCGCAAGAGATCGATGCTATAAATGCAATTCGAAGTATGAAGGAAATCGGATCCCCTGAACCGGAATAGAAGGGAATGTGTGGGCCGTACTTCATAGTTACTTTCTGTGCTTGTTTTCAGAATGGCTCACTATATATTCTTTATTCGGAATAAGTAGGGCTCTGGCAACAGATATTTGCTGTCGGGCCTACAGACCGTGTTTTATATTAGCAAAGAAATTTCAATTCAGTGATATTAACACCAAATTTTTGTGCAGACAGGGATCTTGAATTCAGTTTTAAGTAGCAACATTTTAAATTTGGTCATTTTCATTACCGACCACTACGGTATCGGAACGCAAACAACTTTTTTTTTTGGGAAAAGTATTACAATCAAGACGCTTTTGATTATGTTGTCGCACCAATATTGGAACGTCGGAAAATTGTAAATATTTATGACTCTATTCAATTAATTTAATTCTAAAGTCTGTAACCAAATAAGCCTTATTCGTGTATTAACGTAAGACATGTAAGGTTATTACGTGTCTGATATTAATTTGTTTTACGACGATATTACAAAAAATCGTGCAGTCGATTTTTACTGTCTCAGTCTCTGCCTAACGTCTTGCAGACTGACCAATTACTTGAGCCAAATAAGACATTAAGACTTCATTATTGCCATTACTGGTTTGTATACGCCTACAAAACGATTGTTAATAACCTTTACCAGGATAAATTGAAAGTATATAGTTTATATAATTATTATGAAACTATACAGTGTTATTATTATATGTTTTACCCTTTTTATTAATTAAATTGTTTATTATTATTAACAAATTGATGATAATTTGATTTCGGTTGAGTTACTACAAATTAAACGTTACCGGACTAAACTGTTGTGCATTGTGTTCATCGCATATTCTTACAAAATTTTGTCACCACTTTTAGGAAACCATTTTCATTGTGTCAACTAGGTATGTGAAATTCTGCTGTCAATAAAATTTATAAAATATTCAGTTCTTTCCAGTTGTTTCTTTATAAAATATTTATCGTTTATTTATTGGTATAGAATGTTAATTTTTTTTTGTAGAATTTAGACATAATTTATTGAAAGCTTGGAAAAGAAGCTGTGCGTTTTGAATTAATTCACTTAATTCGTTTGACTTCGTTGATTCTGCTCGCTTTATTACACTAATTGATAATGTGATACTTTTACTATTGTTACAGATGTTTTAGTATAATAAAATGAATTATATTAATTTTATATGCAATTAACATCCGAAATTTTTTAGTGCTCATGACTTTTTGTTTTACACTTTCTTACAATTCTAGTTGATAATGTTTCTCACAAAATTCACTGAAGAAACTAATATAATTTCCCTTCAAATTTTACTTTGCAAAATGAACGCTGATGTAACTCACATTTGCTTGGTTTTACTCACGACCCGACTCACGGGTTATAAATCTAAGTTGTCGAACACCGAAAATATTAAAAGGAAAACAATTCATGGAAAACAATAGAAAATGTTTGTGTCGTGAGGAGCAACAGAAAAATAGTCAACATACAAAGAGAAAGTGTGAGAAAATTTAGTGTTAGCAAAAATGAATGATACAAAAATTTAAATTGTCCACAACAAATTTGTTTTAGGGGATCTCATTAAGGCGAAAGGACGGGTAACAAATAAAAAATTTAGCGGAGCCCCAAGTTATTGATCGCTCCATGTGAGAGGATACGTCAGACAGAATCCACTAAAATAACCACGTGAACTTTTACATAAACTTGTGATTTAAGTAAAACACAAAAACATAAAAAATGGTAATACAAGAAAGGTGCTATCCTGTACTACACTAAACACTAAAAGACCCACAAATTATACATACTTACTTATAATGTAATTATAATTTTTTTTTAGGAATTTTAATTTTTAATTTTTAAAAAATTTTTTTGTTGAATTTAATCTTTATTAAATTTTTTCTGTTTTAATTTTTATAGAAAACATTTTCATTTTAAAAAATTACAATTTAACCTTTAACGACTATTTTTTCAAAATAACAGGTAAAAATGTCAGAGGTGAGTTTAAGGTTTGTTGTTTTTGAAAAAATCTACGTCTCTGATAAGAAATCAATTATTTTTTTATGTGCCGGTAAGTTGAGGACCATTTAACTTCATCTAGAGAATCTACCAAAATAACATGTGAACGTTTACATAAGTTTGTGACTTAAGTAAAACACAAAAATGCAAAAAATGTTAATTAAAATTTGAATATTTTCGGTGTTCTACAACTTACAACTTACACCTGTGAATGAATCACCTGTGTTCAATTTCACTGATCATCCCACTTTCTGTAAGAGCAAGAGGTCTCTCTACTGGTACTGCAGGTCTAATACATATTCCTTCACTTCAGTACAACTACATTACCGCTACGAAAGCGATGACAAAAGTTGTGTAAACAGATGGTGGTTGTTTGACAGTTTATTTGATAATGTTTTAATATCAGAGAAGGGCGGAGGCGGAATACCCCCTTGCGAGAGGTGAAAGGCAGAGACTTCTATCGCAAATTTTTAAATTTAAATTGAAACCTGTCAGTAAAAAATTTTAAAATTAACTGGTAGGAAATATCAGAGGTTTGCTGTTCTTCAGAAAATCTATTTCATTATTAAGAAACCAATTACGCTATTATTTATAATAATTAAAATACTAAGACAAGAACTCATACGAGAATTTCGACGGTTTCACCTGACCAACGGTACAATAACTACAAATCGATCATCCCTTTCGTTGTAGTTGTAGCCTGAACGGCCGAAGAAGAAAACTAATGTTGCAAAATAAATACATAACAATTAATGTATCTTTTGCACAAGTAAATAAACAAGTTTCACTTATTAAATTATTAATTATTTCATTATTGTTTTGGACAATTAGAAATTAGAACTTCGACGGGTTTTGCATCCAACATTATGAATAATTTGAAATTTATCAAAAAATTACACAATACAATGAAAAGATGATTGATGGACGAGAAAATCTACATTTAACTGACAAGAAATTAATATATTTATACATTAGGAAAGGTGATGAATACCTTATTTCTACTTTTCTGTCCGTCCTTTAAATTCAATTCCATTGAATTCAATTTAAATTAAATGACCTAACTTATGCTATTGGTAACATTTAAGACTACGGTGGTGCTGCGATGATCAGAAAAATAATCATAGGAAAAAGTAAAAAGAAAGTAAGACACAATGTCGTGTCAGTATGTTACTGATGAAAGTATATATCATCTTTAAAGTACTCGGGAAGATGCCGTACAAATGATATTTTAATAAAAGTTAAAATATTTATTAATCTACAAGTTCAAGTGCTGGTTTGGCAACAACCTTACCTGGGGAAAGAATTATTCAATGCGACATTAATTCGATACGGTAGATTTAGAAATTTGTTTTATCTTTACAACCCAAAAATCACAAAATGATTCAAAGAAATAGTCGATTTGACATAAAAAAACCAAGTCCACGAGGTGTCGTCGTCCATTTTAATATCCCCTGGTTAGTCCTGTTGGATGTAAATTACTCGAATCGAAAGTAAATCAATATTACACATGCCAGATCAATACAACATGATAGATGAAGTTAAATGGTCCTCAACTTACCGGCACATAAAAAAATAATTGATTTCTTATCAGAGACGTAGATTTTTTCAAAAACAACAAAACTTAAACTCACCTCTGACATTTTGTACCTGTTATTTTGAAAAAGTAGTCGTTACAGGTTAAATTGTAATTTTTTAAAATGAAAATGTTTTCTATAAAAATTAAAACAGAAAAAATATTATTAAAAATCAAGTTTAACAAAAAAATTAAAAAAAAATTAAAAATTAAAATTACAAAAAAAAAAAAATAATTATTAAATTCTTTCTTTCGATTCAATTCCTGTATATCTCTACGTTCCCGTAAATTTTTTTAAATATTTTCAGCCTCTCGGATTCCTTTCATGGATGAGAGGTAAAAATTAAAATACATTTATTTTTACATAATGATTTGTTACATATGGTTTGTCTCTTATAGTCTATTTAATTATCACACACCACAAAAAGTTTATGTAAAACAACAAACATTGCAAAAAATTGTTTTCACATCAGTAGAAGTCTCCCAGGTAATTTCTTGATGGTCGTCACCCGGCCTTCGAGTTCGTCTCCCGCTGATTTTAAAGTCAGCCAAATTTACGATTGTCTCCGTTCTTGTAGTTTTCATCGTCACATATTTCGCTCAATTCCCACCATTCTTGCATGGTTCCTATGATGGACTTTCCCGCTTTTAAGCTAATTGAGTTTGGGGTTTCGCCAGCCGTTCGTGAAAGGCGGAAGGAAAACTTGAATTTCTCCCACGACAACTCCGACCATTTCTGGATTGTTGCTGACCCTGGACATGCGCCATCCGAACTTAACGCTGACCGTTTGATCTGGAAAAATAAACATAAAAATCCATTGGAATTGAGCCGCACAACCAAACATAAAAACCACAAAAAAAACAAACTTTCATTTACTCGATTCTTCTCTGTTTTCTTCAAAACATTTTGTGCTTACAGAAAGATCTGAAAACAGGTGATTTATAAGGTGTAAACAGGTGTAAGGTATAGAACACTGACTATATTAAAAAGGAAAGCAATTCGTGGAAAACAATAGAAAAATGTTTTGTGTCGTGAGGAGCAACAGAAAAAGAGTCAACATACAAAGAGAAAGTGTGAAATTCAGTGTTAGTAAAAATGAATGATACAAAAATTGGAGAAAGGACGGGTAACAAAAGTAAATTTAGCGAACCCTTAAGTTTTTGTGCTGCTGATCACTCCGTGTGAGAGGATACGTCGGACATAATCCACCAAAATAACACGTGAACTTTTACATAAACTTGTGATTAAAGTAAAACACAAAAACATAAAAATTGTTAATAAACGAAAAGTGCTGGACTTCACTACACTAAACACTAAAACACCCCAAAATTATACATACTTACTTACTTAGAATTTAATAATTATTTTTTTTTGTAATTTTAATTTTTAATTTTTTTTTAATTTTTTTGTTAAACTTGATTTTTAATAATATTTTTTTTGATATATATATATAGAAAACTTTCATTTTCTTTTGATATGTACTTCACCAGTTCTAGAAATTAACTGGTACAAAATGTCAGAGGTGAGTTTAAGGTTTGCTGCTGTTGAGAAAATCTGCGTCTCTAATAAGAAATCAATTATTTTTTTATGTGCCGGTAAGTTGAGGACCATTTAATTTCATGTGTCAAATATTGATCTGCCTTCGATTTGAGTAATTTACATCCAACAGGACCAGGGGATATTAAGATGGAACAATTGTACCTACTTAGCAACAACAATTTTAGCTACTTATGTAGCTCAGACATTCTTTCTCAAGTAACTCTCCTCCGTTTAAAGTCCAGTCATTTTTATTTTTATTAAATATTTTTTCCTTTAATTGTTACCTAAAACTTTTTCATTTTTTTAAATTTATGTTACAAACTGTATGAAATTGAATGGTCCTCAACTTACCGGCACATAAAAAAATAATTGATTTCTTATCAGAGACGTAGATTTTCTCAACAACAGCCAACCTTACACTCACCTCTGACATTTTGTACCAGTTAATTCTTTCAAACTTACTCAAAAACTTACCGTACAATTAATACACCGTTTAATATCGTTAATACAAAAAACTACCAAAAAATGAAAAAGTTTTACATTACAATTAAAAAAAATTAATAAAAATTAAGTTTAAGAAAAAAATTAAAAATTAAAATTACAAAAAAATAATAATTATTAGATTCTAAGTAAGTAAATACGTATAATTTTTGGGCGTTTTGGTATTTAGTGTAGTGAAGTGCAGCACTTTTCGTTTATTAACAATTTTTATGTTTTCGTGTTTTACTTTAATCACAAGTTTATGTAAAAGTTCACGTGTTATTTTGGTTGGTAGGAAAGGTGTTGAATACCTCATATCTTTTTTCTAATTTTAATTTTTAATTTTTAAAAAATTTTTTTGTTAAACTTAATTATTATTAATCTATTTTTTGAAATAGTTATATATAAAGTCTTCATTTTTTTGGTACGAATTGAAGTTGTTGAGTATTAACTGAGTTTTTGAGTAAAGTTTGAAAAAATTAACTGGTACAAAATGTCAGATTTTAATATTTAAATATTTTTTCCTTTAATTGTTACCTAAAACTTTTTCATTTTTTTAAATTTATGTTACAAACTGTAGGTACAATTGTTGCATCTTAATATCCCCTGGTCCTGTTGGATGTAAATTACTCAAATCGGAGGAAGATCAATATTTTACACATGAAATTGAATAGTCCTCAACTTACCGGTACATAAAAAAATAATTGATTTCTTATCAGAGACGTAGATTTTCTCAACAACAGCAAACCTTAAACTCACCTCTGACATTTTGTAACAGTTAATTTCAAGAACTTGTAAAGTACACTTCAATTCGGACCAAAAATGAAGACATTCTACATAACTATTTCAAAAAAAAGATTATTAAAAATCAAGTTTAACAAAAAAATTTTTTAAAAATTAAAAATTAAAATTACAAAAAATAAATAATTATTAAATTCTAAGTAAGTAAGTACGTATAATTTTTGGGTGTTTTAGTGTTAAGTGTAGTAAAGTGTAGCAACTTTGGTTTATTAACATTTTTTATGTTTTTGTGTTTTCCTTAAATCACAAGTTTCTGTAAAAGTTCACGTGGTTATTTTGGTGGATTCTGTCTGACGTATCCTCTCACACGGAGTGATCTGCAGCACAATAACTGCGGGGTCCGTTATATTTACTTTTGTTACCCGTCCTTTCTCCTTAATGACACCCCTTAAAAAAAACTATTTTGTTGTGGACGACTTAAATTTTTGTATCTTTCATTTTTACTAACACTAAATTTTCTCACACTTTCTCTTAGTATGTTGACTCTTTTTCTGTTGCTCCTCACGACACAAACATTTTTCTATTGTTTTCCATGAATTGTTTTCCTTATAATATTTTCGGTGTTCTACACCTTACACCTGTGTATAAATCACCTGTTTTCAAATTTTTCTGTAAGCACCAAAAGACTCGAAGAGAATAGAGAAGATTTGAGTAAATGAAAGTTTTAATGTTTTTATGTTTGGTTCTCCGGTTTAATTCCAATTCATTTTGTTCTTTCCTTTTCCAGATCAAAGAGTCAGGAGAGGCGTCGGCCGAGATGACAAGGACCCTTTGACAAAGGCCGATATGCACGTTAATCTGATTGAAAATGTTCGGGAAAATAGGTCGGACGGATAAGTCTGACACATTGCGACAGCACCGTGTCCTCCTTCTCGACATTCAAATCAAACAAAAAGTAAAAATTAAAAATTAAAATTAAAAAAAGAAAATACCTAATACTGAATTAGTTATAATTTAATAGTGTTTTGGTATTTAATGTAGTACAGTGTAGCACCTTTCTTTTATTAACATTTTTTCCATCCAATCCAGAAATGGCCGGAATACTCATGGGAGAAAATCAAATTTTCCTTCCGCCTTTCACGAACGGTGATCGAAATCCCAAAAGTATAGAACTGGCGGACATGCTCAAGGGAGCGAATTCATCGAAGCCGATCGTGATCCATAAGATTCGGCCAAAATGTTTGAAAATCACCATTAACAATGAAACAAATAAAATTACAATGAGAGCAGTTAAATAAAAATAGAGTTTAAGTTTCATTATAACCCACCTGAATGAAAATGAAACAAACTAACTATTAAATAATTAAACATATAAAGCCTTTGGGAATGTGTTAATGAGGTGTTGATTTTCTCGTTGAAATCGGAATTGATCCGATTGAAATTCACCTCACCTGTTTTTAGGTTGCCTAATGGGACACCTTTCAAGTCCGTCAAATTGAGTTCACTAGGACTGTTGTTGTTAATGTTCGATTTGTTCTAAAACGGTTCCAGAACGATGTTAATGGTCGGAACTCGGGGTGGCACCTTCATGGTCTGTTCCTTCCTTCTACGAGTCGAACCTTTCGTTAAATTGTTTTCATTGTAATTTTATTTGTTTCTTTGTTAATATTCACTGTCACTTGTTTTTCAGTTTGTAATTTGAACTTTAGTTTTATGCACGGATTTAATTTTAATTTTAGTTTTAATTTTAAGTTTGCACTTGGTCTTAAAAAATATTAATAAAAATGAAAACTAAATTTAACTATAAACTAACTATAAACTAAATTTAACCGACTAACTTTTAAAATTAACTGGTCGGTTCAAACTGTCGCAGGTGAAGGTTTCTTTTTGACAATTTTTAACGTATCTTGTATATATTAGGGAAATTGTAAAACTGGTTTTTACACGAAGCATCTGACTCGAGGTGGACATTTGACTGTAAACTCAGACGAATAAAAAATGACGAATAGAAAATGTCTCTTAGTTCACCACTGACCAATTTTGTCAATATTTAATTGATTGTTTAATATGAAACGCAATTTAAATAAATTACCTTACTTTTTACTTGTACCGAAAATATAAAGCGCGACCACAGGAAAATTTACACCTTCACGTAATAAAACGTGGAATGGTTCCAACGTACTGAATTTTATTTCTAAATTTAAAGTGTATTTATTTTACAATAATTTCTATTTTATAATAATTGTGAATAAATTCATACAGTTCTGCGGGTGACTAATTACGTAAATATACACAAAAACCACTACCAATATCAATTGTTGTACATGGAGGATCCGATCGAAGTTCGGCATGTCGTCGAACATGATTTTAGACGAGATACCCGTGCAGAATCCCCGGAAGAGTGTCCACATGACGTAGAGTCCGATTGTGCTGAAAGAACACCAGCCACCCTTAGAGACTCTGCTTTACACAGTGGACTTGACTGTGTGTCACTCACCCCTTGCCGGATATGAAGCTGAGCGTGGCAGGGAAAGCTTTGTCGTTAAACGTGAACATGGTCAAAAATAAATTACAATCGTTGTGCGGCAGCAATGACAAGATGTTTTTGTAGTTTTCATCGTCGCACATTTCGCTCACTTCCCACCACTCTTGAATGGTTCCTATGATGGACTCTCCCGTTTTTAAGCTAATTGATATGTTACGATAGGTAGCTGTAACGCAGAGAATACCAAGTCAGCGCGACGTGTACCTGGACAAATTCCAACCCCACCGTCTCCCGAGGGGCCACTAAACTACAACCCTTACCGTTCTCTTTGTCTCCGGTCATCAACTTCGAAATGGCATCTGCGTTTCCCTTGTTTGTGATTTTCAAAAACTTTGGCAGAATGTTCTCGATCACGATCGGTTTCGACGAATTCGCTCCCTTGAGCATGTCCGCCAGTTCTATACGTTTGGGATTTCGCTCACCGTTCGTGAAGGGCGGAAGGAAAACTTGATTTTCTCCCATGACAACTTCGACCATTTCTGGATTGTTGCTGACCCTGGACACGCGCCATCCGAACTTAACGCTGACCGTTTGATCTGGAAAAATAAACAAAAAAATCCATTGGAATTGAGCCGCACAACCGAACATAAAAACTTTAAACTTCCATTTACTCGAATCTTCTCTATTCTCTTCGAGACTTTTTGTGCTTGCAGAAAAATTTGAAAACAGATGATTTATACGCTGCTGTAATTTCAAAGAAAAACAATTCATTGAAAACAATACAAAAATGTTTGTGAGAAAAAAAGTCAACATACACGAGAAAGTGTGAGAAAATTTAGGGTAGTAAAAATGAATGATACAAAAATTTAAACTGTCCACAATAAAATAGTTTTTTAGGGGGTGCCATTAAAGAGAAAGGACGGGTAACAAATGTAAATTTAGCGAACCCTTAAGTTTTTGTGCTGCTGATCACTCCGTGTGAGAGGATACGTCGAACAGAATCAACCAAAATAACACGTGAACTTTTACATAAACTTGTGATTAAAGTAAAACACAAAAACATAAAAATTGTTAATAAACGAAAAGTGCTGCACTTCACTACACTTAACACTAAGACACCCAAAAATTATACTTACTTACTTAGAATTTAATAATTATTATTTTTTTCCTAATTTGAATTTTTAATTTTTTAAAAATTTTTTTGTTAAACTTAATTTTTAATAATCTTTTCCTTGAAATATTTATGTATAAAGTCTTCATTTTTTTGATGTGTACTTTACTACAGGTTGAAATTAACTGGTACAAAATGTCAGAGGTGAGTTTAAGGTTGGCTGTTGTTGAGAAAATCTACGTCTCTAATAAGAAATGATTTATTTTTTTATGTGCCGGTAAGTTGAGGACCATTTCATGTGTAAAATATTGATCTGCCTTCGATTGGAGTAATTTACATCCAACAGGACCAGGGGATATTAAGATGCAACAATTGTACCTACAGTTTGTAACATAAAACTTTTTCATTTTTTTAAATTTAGGTAACAATTACAGGAAAAAATATTATTTTGTTAAATATAGAGCGCATGAAAAGAAAGTAATTTATGTAATTTCTTGAAAAATTTAAACGAAATTTAAAGGTTTGGGTGCCCTTACTTATGTAGCTCAGACATTCTTTCTCATGTAAGTCTCCTCCGGTTAAAGTCCAGTCATTTTTATTTTTACTAAATATTTTTTCCTTAGAGACGTAGATTTTCTCAACAACAGCAAACCTTAAACTCACCTCTGACATTTTGTACCAGTTAATTTCAACCTGTAGTAAAGAACACATCAAAAAAATGAAGACTTTATACATAACTATTTCAAAAAAAAAGATTAATAAAAATTAAGTTTAACAAAAAATTTTTAAAAAATTAAAAATTAAAATTAGAAAAAAGATAAGAGGTATTCATCAGTTTTCCTTACCAAAAAAAAAACAGGATAATAAACAATAATTACATGAAATGATTCTTCAAATACCTTTATTTAAATATTAAGTTGAATAAGATCTTACACAGATATTTACATGATTTGATCTTTCATCACAAGAGGGAATTCAACATAATGAAAACATTTAAAATCCACAGGAAGGTAGACTTGTGTATGTGTAACATAAAAAAGCAAGTGAAAGAGAAAAGAAAAAGGGAAACAGCCAGCAAACCAGGTGATCAAAGGGGATAAAAAGTTTATTATATTGAAAACAAAAACTTTTTCGGCACAACAGTAATAATAAATAACATTAAATTATACACATTTCATTGGTACAGTATGAGGCGTACAAGTAAGCTGACAGAGGCATGACCATTTGTATCGTTTTACGTCAACTTGTATGCCACACAGGCAAAGTGTCTTTGACAAAGGCCGACATGCATGTTAATAACAGGAAAAAACAATAACCAAACGAGACAACACCAGGTGTTGGTAGGTGTTGTAGGCGTAGATGTCGGCACTGATCCTGCAGCCGGTGTCCAACAGCTGGGAGAAGAAATTCTTCGTCGTTGAACAGTAGTCAACTCGACTGTTGAGGAAGATAAAAATAAAACAGTTTTGAGTACAAAACGAAGAAAGTGAAAAAATCTAACGAAACGGCAATACTCACGCTTCATTAAAATACGTTGGAAATTTATCGAAGGTGGCCTGAGGAGAGTACCTGTAGTGGAGGGTCTCCTCGAGTCTGTCGGTGTCGTGCCCGTTTGATCTGGAAAAGTAAAGAAGAAAATGAATTGGAAATGAACCGGAGAACCAAACATAAAAACATTAAAACTTTCATTTACCCAAATCTTCTTTATTATCATCGAGACTTTTTGTGCTTGTAGAAAAATTTGAAAACAGGTGATTTATACACAGGTGTAAGGTGTAGAACACCGAAAATATTATAAGGAAAACAATTCATGGAAAACAATAGAAAAATGTTTGTGTCCTGAGGAGCAACAGAAAAAGAGTCAACATACTAAGAGAAAGTGTGAAATTCAGTGTTAGTAAAAATGAATGATACAAAAATTGGAGAAAGGAACGGGTAACAAAAGTAAATTTAGCGAACCCCGAACTTATTGTACTGCTGATCACTCCGTGTGAGAGGATACGTCGGACAGAATCCACCAAAATAACACGTGAACTTTTACATAAACTTGTGATTAAAGTAAAACACAAAAACATAAAAATTGTTAATAAACGAAAGTTGCTACACTTTACTGCACTAAACACTAAAAACCCAAAAATTATACGTACTTACTTAGAATTTAATAATTATAATTTTTTTCCTAATTTGAATTTTTAATTTTTTTAAAACTTTTCTGGTACACTTAATTTTTATAAATCTTTTCTTTGAAACAGTAATGTATATAGTCTTCATTTTTTGGATGTGTACTTTATAAGTTCTTGAAATTAACTGGTACAAAATGTCAGAGGTGAGTTTAAGGTTTGCTGTTCTTGAAAAAATCTGCGTCTCTGATAAGAAATCAATTATTTTTTTATGTGTCGGTAAGTTGAGGACCATTTAATTTCATGTGTAAAATATTGATGTGCCTTCGATTTGAGTAATTTACATCGAACAGGACCAGCGGACATTAAGATGGAATAATTGTACCTACTTAGCAACAACAATTGTAGCTACTTATGTAGCTCAGACATTCTTTCTCATGTAAGTCTCCTCCGTTTAAAGTCCAGTCATTTTTATTTTAATTAAATATTTTTTTTTCTTTAATTGTTACGTAAAACTTTTTCATTTTTTTAAATTTATGTTACAAACCGTAGGTACAATTGTTCCATCTTAATGTCCCCCAGTCCTGGTGGATGTAAATTACTCCAATCGAAGGAAGATCAATATTTTACACATGAAAATAAATGGTCCTCAACTTACCGGCACATAAAAAAATAAATGATTTCTTATCAGAGACGCAGATTTTCTCAACAACAGGTAACCTTAAACTCACCTCTGACATTTTGTACCAGTTAATTTCAAGAACTTATAAAGTACACATCAAAGAAATGAAGACTATATACATAACTATTTCAAAGAAATGATTAATAAAAATTAAGTGTAACAAAAAAGTTTTAAAAAAATTAAAAATTAAAATTAGAAAAAATATATGAGGTATTCATCACCTTTCCTACCTAACGGATGAATAAATATATTAATTTCTTGTCAGTTAAATGGAGATTTTCTCGTCAATCGATAATCATTTCGTTTCATCCTAAACTTAATAGTTTTATGTTTCCATTTTGGGAAAGGCATGGCAAAGTCGAAGGTTAAAATACAAGCTAAAAACCCTATTTAGAAATTAAAACACAAAATTTATTAAGAAAACTATAGTCCACATCAGACTCCGAGCAACGATGTACTGTAAAGTTAATAAAAAAATAACAATTTAAACTCTTAAATATAATTTCAGGTATTCCCAAGAGGAATTCGATTCAATTCCTGTATATCTCTACGTTCCCGTAAATTTTTTTAAATATTTTCAGCCTCTCGGATTCCTTCCATGGATGAGAGGTAAAAATTAAAATACATTTATTTTTACACAATGATTTGTTACATATGGTTTGTCTCCTATAGTCTATTTAATTATCACACACCACAAAAAGTTTATGTAAAACAACAAACATTGCAAAAAAACTGTTTTCTCATCAGTGGAAGTCTACCAGGTAATTTCTTGATGGTCGCGGCCTTCGAGTTCGTCTCCCGCTGATTTTAAAGTCAGCCAAATTTACGATTGTCTCCGTTCTTGTAGTTTTCATCGTCACATGTTTCGCTCAATTCCCACCACTCTTGAATGGTTCCTATGATGGACTTTCCCGCTTTTAAGCTAATTGAGTTTGGGGTTTCGCCAGCCGTTCGTGAAAGGCGGAAGGAAAACTTGAATTTCTCCCACGACAACTCCGACCATTTCTGGATTGTTGCTGACCCTGGACACGCGCCATCCGAACTTAACGCTGACCGTTTGATCTGGAAAAATAAACATAAAAATCCATTGGAATTGAGCCGCACAACCGAACATAAAAACCACAAATAAAAACAAACTTTCATTTACTCGAATCTTCTCTGTTTTCTTCAAAACATTTTCTGCTTACAGAGAGATCTGAAAAGAGGTGATTTGTAAGGTGTAAACAGGTGTCAGGTGTAGAACACCGACAATGTTAAAAGGAAAGCAATTCGTGGAAAACAATAGAAAAATGTTTTGCGTCGTGAGGAGCAACAGAAAAACAGTCAACATACAAAGAGAAAGTGTGAAATTCAGTGTTAGTAAAAATGAATGATACAAAAATTGGAGAAAGGAAGGGTAACAAATGTAAATTTAGCGAACCCCGAACTTATTGTGCTGCTGATCACTCCGTGTGAGAGGATACGTCGGACAGAATCCACCAAAATAACACGTGAACTTTTACATAAACTTGTGATTAAAGTAAAACACAAAAACATAAAAATTGTTAATAAACGAAAGTTGCTACACTTTACTGCACTAAACACTAAAAACCCAAAAATTATACGTACTTACTTAGAATTTAATAATTATAATTTTTTTCCTAATTTGAATTTTTAATTTTTATAAAACTTTTCTGGTACACTTAATTATTATAAATCTTTTCTTTGAAACAGTAATGTATATAGTCTTCATTTTTTGGATGTGTACTTTATAAGTTCTTGAAATTAACTGGTACAAAAATAATTGATTTCTTATCAGAGACGCAGATTTTCTCAAAAACAGGTAACCTTAAACTCACCTCTGACATTTTGTACCATTTACTTTCAACGAATAGTAACGAACATATCAAAAAAAAATGAAGATTTTCTGTATAACTATATCAAAAAAAAGATTATTAAAAATCAAGTTTAACAAATAACGTAAAAAAAAATTAAAAATTAAAATTAGAAAAAATATATGAGGTATTCATCACCTTTCCTACCTAACGGATAAATAAATATATTAATTTCTTGTCAGTTAAATAGAGATTTTCTCGTCAATCATCATTTCATACTAAACTTAGTAGTTTTGGATGATTCCATTTTGGCGAAGACATGGCAAAGTCTAAAGTTAAAATACAAGCTAAAAAAACCCTATTTAGAAATTAAAACACAAAATTTATTAAGAAAACTACAGTTCACATCGGACGCCGAGCAACGATATACCGTAAACGTTAATAAAAAAAATATCAATAAAAACTGTTAAGTGTAATTTCAGATATTCCCAAGAGGAATTCGATTTTATTCCTGTACAGCTCTCTCTTCTTTCCCGTAAATTTTTAAAATTATTTTCAGTCTCTCGGATTCCTTTCTTGGATGAGAAGTAAAAATTAATAGAAAATACATTTATTGATTTGTAATTATTTTTAATATTCGTTTTGACTCTTGTGGTCTATGTAATTATCATACACCACAAAACGTTTCTACAAAACAACAACATCAGTACAACATTATAAAAAAAAACCGTTTTCGCATCAGTGGAAGTCTCCGAGGTAATTTCTTGATCGTCGTCGCCCGGTCTTCGAGTTTGTCTCCTGCTGATTACTCTAACAACTCGAACTATGCCATTCGATTCAGGAGGATTTTGGTAACCCGACCTAATTGACAGTTGAGAAGTGTAGAATCTTCATCTCTTAGTAAAACCAAATCGTTAATGGTGATATTTTGAGTTTTCTTGGTTACAACTCGCTGATGTATAACGTACTCCATCTTTTAAAATTGGTACTTAAGTGAAATAAATTTCTTAAAAATAAAGATTGGTAATAAATTAAAGATAAAAAACAGGATAATAAACAATAATTTCGTAATACGATTGTTCAAATAACTTTATTTAAATCTTAAGTTGAAAAAGATCTTACACATTAACGACTCTGCCACATGAAGCAGCGACAGCAAGAGATCGAGACGTAATTTATTGAAAACATGGAAGCTGTGCGTTTTGAATTAATTCACTTAATTCGTTTGACTTCGTTGATTCTTCTCGCTTTATAACACTAATTGATCATGTGATACTTTTACTAATGCTACAGCTGTTTTAATATAAAGTGAATTGTATTACTTTCATATGCAGTTAACATCAGAGATTTTTTAGTGCTCATGACTTTTTGTTTTACACTTTCTTACAATTCTAGTTGATAATGTTTCTCACAAAATTCACTGAAAATACTAATGCAATTTCCTTTCAATTTTCACCTAACGAAACGGTTCGAAAAAATTAGGTTTTTGATGAAGAAAATGGCGGTTGGTTCATTTTCTCATTTGAAAACTGGCGGTCGAAATGTGACGTGTAAGCAGACTCCCTGTTAAAGGACATAAGTTGGCATTCATGATTGGTTTAATCAAAAGTTCAACGAATTGAACAGTCAAAAGTTGGATTTCGCACGGGATTGAGTTTTCTACATATTTTTTTCTTCTGATGCCGCAGTAATAATAGTGTTTATGCGCGTTTATGTTCACGTCGATTTTCCAGTATTAATTATTCGGAACGAGTGCAACGCCGACGAGAATGTTTCAGATAAATTTGAAAGCATATAAATATGCGATATTCACAGTCCAAAGTCACAGGTGCGAGGGATATAAATATTATTAACTTCTTCTCGATCGGAATTGTCCGTAGTTCATTAGGTAACTGTCGTAATTTGGTATTAAAGGAATCTCGGTTTTTTACATATTGTGACGGACATGTGGAAGTGTCAGACGCGTCAAGAATATTTGAAGTTCCCATCTTCGCTCGTTGTTTTCAAATTATTTTGATATGTCAAATTTTACTATTATTATTGAAAATTTTGTGTCGTTTCACACCAGTCACAGTTAATGAGGATACATCCAATCATGTTAATTATTTAATTTTTTTTGTGACAATAATTTAATTTTGAAGATCATTGAATTCTTTTCTTGTTTGCTGAATTTAAAAATGTTTTCCTGTTGCAATGTTTTTAGCGTAAACATTTGATATTGCAGATAATTTTCCATGTTTATGATGATGATAACAAGTAAGCAGTGAAGTAAAAGATGACATCAGGAGGATTTTATGTTTCTGTTTGCCTGCTGAGGATAGTTCTGCCTCTAATTTTTATAATATGTAAGTAAATGTCAGTGTAAAAATTGAATCATCAAAAAAAATATGACTGCCACTTAATCTGACTCATGTAACAAAGTATCTGTGACAGGCCATATATGAAATTGTAATTGTGGGATGTTTTCAAATTCTAGATGAATCAAAATTGAACCATTTGGCTCATATTGATTTATTGCTTTCTTATTAACCAATTTTTGCTGCCATAGCTTATTTTAAGTGTTTGTCAGAATACTAGCATTGCTGAATAATTGTTTGCTTGGTGAAAAACAACTTATCTATACTAAAATAAAAAGTTTCACTGTTGGCTTGACCACTTGGCTGATGCTGCTGATAATTTTTCAGTAGAAACTTGGTATTAGAATCAGTTCCTGCAACATTGAGTCGTATCTAATTTCAGCAGGCTGAGATCTAGAGTTTCTTGAAAAAAGATGTGTGTTCACTCTTTTATTTATGACTATCATCACTTGTAGCCAGCTATACAGTCTATTATTGTTCTCAAGTGCACTCGAAATTTTTTGTATATTTTCTTTAAAAAATTGTTTTTCTTTGACTCCAGGAACTTATTCCCATGTGTACAGCACCCTTATTTTCCATTTCTGTACACCCACTTTGAGAAACACTAGTTTCACCCCCATTTTCATGTCTTGAAAATATGGACATGAGTAAAACTTTAGGTTCCTCATTCATTCTGGTTTGAATCAGATGAGTATTTATTTTCATCATGTGCCCATCTGTTATTTGTCATTGATTTTCTTCCTCTTCTCGACCTTAATTGTTCACAAATAATGATGTTGGTTAACAATTATTTGCTTTTTACTTCATCCAGTAATCTGTGAACTTCAAGTCTTATCAGAGGAAATTGTTTATAAATTTTTGTAGTTCAAGAAACCTGAAACTATGAATTAGTAACTGAAAATACATTTCAAATATGATTCATAGTTGAAGAAATAATTCCGGGAAAAAATTAAACATGTGTAATAGCTTATAAATAATTTGTCACATATCAGATGGACAAATAGAATTTGTTGAAAAAAAGATACATATGATTTTGGATTTTAACGACTTCTGTAATTGTTAAAATGTTGACACATGAATTTCTCCTGGTTGCATTACAGAAGCATAACAAGACAGTCTTATTTATGAAAGCATGCATAAATTTGAATATATGAAAAGTATGATTAGTTTTGATGCAGAAATGCAGAAGTAATGGTATTAGTTTGATATGCAAACACTGTACCTTTATAGAGTAATAAATGCTGTTGATCTGTTTTTGAATAAGTTACAAGGATTTTTTGTGCTAAGTTTTGATTACACAAATTTTATTTTAATATTATTTAATATGTGAATAAGATGTCGCACGAACTCATTTGAATATTCAACTCTTGTACAAACATCACAGTGGTTTGTTAATATTGGCAGGTAGTATCAGTACCTGTATGAGTAGCCAGGATATCAAATCAATCCAGAATTGATTGTTTTAATTTCCTCATTTTAATGTGACGTTAATTGTTGATGAGAACACTTTGTAGGCCCTTGTGCGCCATTCGATTACATCTGATTTACTATTTGTCATTCCTACAGGTGTTCGTTAGAAAGAATTTTTCCTGTCACGCCAGCTAATAGTGATTTACCTTATCCAAAAAATCACATACATGTCATAATAGCACCCATATTTTCTTTTTATTTCCTTTGCGCTAGCATTTTCCTTGCTATTGCTCGTTTTGTTTTTCAGTTGTGGGAATGACCTTTTAAATGTCACGTATACTGTACAACCCTCTCCTTACCTAGTTTTCCCCTTTCCTCTCCCCCCTTTGCCTACAATTATTATTGGCAGTGCTCTCGGTTCATGACATCAGGATCAGATGTGCCGATGCTTCACCAAACAATTACTCCTTCCACGATGGGTTTCTTGTAACCCAATATCTTGATCTTCTACCATTATCTCACCCTTATCAGGTATCGTGCACTTGTGAGTCAACGAAAATTTCTCATTTTTAGAACAAAGCCAAAGTAATGATTCAGTTTTTCAAGTGAAAATTTCGTACTGGTACAGAATTTGTTTGTCCTTGTTCTGAAACATGCCATGTTTTACACCTGAACAAATTCATTTATATATGTGTGCTAAAGAGACTGTTAATTTTAACGACAGCGTTCGTCTTCCCGTTACTTTGCCTTTTATCGTTTTACATTTGTTCTTTTTTTCGTTTATTTTTTTGTCACTATGTTCTCGAGGGATTTCTACGACACGTAATACATTTGATGGGGTCGCTTTCTGTTCGCATTTGGAACACGTTAAACATATTTAGTTACTAAATTAGGTCGTATGCAGTACGGGTCTTAAACGTACTTCTCTAGACAATATTCAATCCATTTACTCATCATACGCACAGTAATCTAGTAAATTTCAGTCTACAGCTCATCTTACATGGTAATTCTTACCTTGTTCTTTTTATTTTACCATTCACGGTTCCTTTTATTAATTCGGCAATTTTTGACATTTGCCCGAGTGTACAGTCGTTTCAAATGGCAAGTTCCTGAACTTCGTTGTGAACAAAGCCGGTTGAATCTTTTCTTCCGTTCCCCTTAAAATGTTCCCATTTTTGGTCAACTCATGTTTCCATACATTACCAAATGACCAGAACAACACTTCATGACATCCCTTTGGTTTCGCTTTTGCTATTGTACTTTACTATTTATGATTCTGAATTTCTCCGTTCTCTTAAGGAATTTTATTTTTCACACTTCCCAATTTTCCCACTAATTTCGTACAGCCAACTGCTTTTTATAATTCCCTGTCTCTCTCTCTCTCTCTCTTCCTCTGTGTGTGTGTGTTGCAAGCGGGGCCATTACTTTAAACTAAAGCATATGCTCTGAACGCGGTGTTCGTATTATTGATATCACCGGTTTTCCTTATCGTAGCCTTAGTAAGCGTTCAACGGGGCCCAGTGGTAATATTTTGGCGGTTGTATCCTCTCCAATTATTCATTTTTAATTAAAAAACGATTTTTAATTTCTCTTGGTTCTCATACGTCAGTTTTCCAATTTCATGTTTATTTAACGCTCACCAAATGAATTTCGTCAATTCTTTTGGGGAATAAAGTTTACAAATACGAGAAAAAATTCAATATTAATTATCTTACGTTTGTTTTACGGGTAACAAATTTACAATCAAATTCATTTTATGAACAATAAAATGTAAGGATAAAACTTTGACGTTTTGGAAAGTCGTCACGTTGGGCAGTATGGCTCAAGGCCGGAAAAATCTTGCATGTTGTAACCACGAACAAAAACTTAATTATGTATATATGTATTAATTTTTGTCGTTTCACTGCATGGATTCGATTCCCTGATGCACGCGGGAGGGATTTTCTAGGTGTGGTTTGTTAGACATTTTCGGGGCAAGCGTGTTCTTCCTTTGTCACCGTCGCTTTTTTCTCGTCATGTCAAAAAAAATCTATATATAGAAAAGCGTGACCAAGAGTCTTCGAGCTACATTTGTTTGAGACTGATTTTTTTTTCTTCTCTAAAAACTTATGCTTATGGAAAAAGGTATCATATTATTACTGACGTAACAACTTTTGACATTGCTGCTTTCACGTTGTCACAATTACTGGGTCACGCTTGGACTTGCTTATTTTTATACAGCCGTAAACCGTGCCTGGCATTTCGGAAATGACTTAAACGAAACATTGTTTCGAATTGGTTTCAGTGGAAGAAATAGTATGAAAAAGACCGCTAAGACGTTTAGAAATGATAGAAGTACCGAAGTGATAGACTCAATCGCACACTCAGTAATCCGCAATTAAATTAATGACTAATGCATACAATCATTAGTTGTAACTTGAATGTAGTTGTCCTAAATCGTACACTTTGTTGGCATTTAAATCATCGGGGGAAACCACAGGAAATGCGGTCGTCATGATGTGTAATCTCATCGAACCTTTCTCACGTGGGGGGGAAGAACCTGCGTTAGCGTCGCACCACCACGGCCAATTTCCATGAATAAACAATATTTTCTGTACTTCCACATCCATAAAAACCTGCACATAGATCACGAAAAGGCTCTAGTTATGGTAAAACTGTCATTTCCGCCTGACATTAACATTACTTTTATTGTTTTCCTTTAGCGCACTCCTGTTTGAAATTTTAAATGCCGCGTTATGGTTTTCTAAATCGTTCGGAGCGGTTACTTAATTAATATAGTTCCTTGTTATTTTGTTTCGGTATTCATATTTTTGCAACAAAAAAAATTAATGGGCGAAAGCTTAGGCACGCCCCGCAGGGAATCAGTAGCAACATTTTATCAATATTAAAAGGACTGTTCGTACATTTCTGGTTGCTCCTTTTCACTGGGAATCGAGTATGGTTTTTGTTCAGTTGCTGCAGAAACATGGGAATAGTTTCAGAAGTGTGTATCGAGTGCAACGGATATGGTTCCGCTTGAAAAAAAATGTCTGCCAGGATCTTTTCTACAGCTGCTTTTGACGCCCTGAAATGTGTGTAAACCGTTATTCGAGCACAGAATATGTTTGAAAGGTTTGATTTGAAGCTTCGTGAGGAGCGGTCAACCTAGGAATGTAGAAAGTTTCCAGTCTTTGCTTTCTGTGATGTAATTGTTTTGTTGATAATTATTATACTCGCACGCACCTAGTTCTTTCTCGTCAAATAGACCTCACCTTGGACAGCGTAACTATCAGACGATAAATCACAGACAATCCTGTTGCTTAGATTATTGCGTCATTGTGAGATCCACCGCGATGTATGTTTTGCGACTCATGAATCAAAACTATAACGACCTATTATATAGTTGCATTCTTGTCTTGCAACTCTGCGCAAGGTAATGTTGCATTCGAATATTATGTAGTGAGACGTAATGTGTTTAAATTATACGTTCACTGTAAACCGAGCACAAATGTATGAATGAATTCAAGGCTGAGGACGAGCTAAAAGCTTTCGGATAAAGCTTTTTTAGAGTGAAACGCACGTAACTGTCTGGGTGACATATGGCGATGATAAGAGAAAATATACAAAGGAGCCCACGAAAAGTAGGCTGCCTAATGCTTAAGCATACACAACGGGGTAATTGAATTACACCTTTTCTAAGTAAAGGTGATTTTAAAAGTCGATCAAAATCAGGTGTTGATTCCACGACCAAAACGTTCTTAAAATGATTAATTCTGATTAGTACGAACATAGAATTTCTAGTTAGTTTCATCTCGTTATTGCGTTACATAAACAGTTTTTGAGGAACTAGTGGTGAACTGGGTCTTAGTCTTCAGTTTATCATTCAGTTTACAGCATTTAGGGTTTTTAAAACGTCTTACTTAAATTGAGAGTACTTATAATTAGGTGCATTGAATTTGTCTTGGCTTAACTAATTGTAAGAATCACGAGTATTTCTGTTTAACAATCGCTTTATTGACAAATGTTATAAACAACATGGCCAGTGTCTTCTTACCCTTTCAAAGGCCAGGTGATTCCCTCATGGAATCGAGTTATTGTTTCTCATTGGACATACCAGGTCTTTGAAAAGGTTAATGGTTTAATATATATGAAGTATATAAGTTTATAAATATGAAGTAAAAATGAAAGAATAAAAGCATGCGACCATTACTGTTTGGTGGGGATTGAATGGGAAATCCTAGGAGCGATGAGAGACCAGACTAACCCTTTCAAACTCATTAATTTCCCAAGGAGAGGATAGTTAAGAAAGTGACGAGTCGAAGGCATTTTCTATCGGCAAAGCCTTTTCATTTAATTTTCTCAATTTGTCAATATCCTGCGTCCTTCTCTCGTCTTCTTTTCCGCCGTCACCCTTTCGGCTGTCCCTATGGCCTTCTTTATTGCCATCCCCGTCCGGTGCAAATAAACTCATCCGTTGACAAAAGAGAAAGGATACGGTTTGACTGCGTAGGCCCTACCCGGAGACCATCTTTTTATTTTACCACTTACCTCATGAAAAACCCCGTCTATTTTTTCATTTTCAAACTGGAACGGATGTCCTGGGTTCATGTAAAATGTCAAGTTTCTTGCGTTTTTTTTGCCTTATTAATTCTTTTCCCTGGGTAGGTTACCTGTCAACATAAGCCTTCGAGGGAGTATGGACTGGCTGAGACACAAAGAGCGACGTCGTTAAATTTTAAATGATACTTTTTATGACGAACAAATCTCTTTCCTTTATTGGGGCAGAGATTTTATGTTAGGAGATCATAAATGTTCCGTTGTAAGTGGGTTTATCTAAAAGTTGTATTGTTTATAAAATGTGCCAGTTTTATTGAGTGAGTAAAGCGTTTGCTGCAGTGGTTAATGAAGGATTTATCATTCATTTTTATGACATTCTGTGCGAATGCATGGGTTGATAAAGTTCTAGAAAACAACTGTTGTAAGGTTTTTACATCAAATAATTAAAAAAATCAATTTTTCCTTGAAAGTTGAAGGTGAACGACTGAATTAACTAGAACACTGTCCCCACGGTTGGGTGACTTGATAAGGGACCTGAGTATTATCAAACGGTCGTGGTTGAACCCCCGTCCCTACATCAACTTCCCTGAATGAAAGAATATTGAAGGAGACCGTCTATTAAATGAAAACTTTTATTATCAGAAGTAGTGAAGGTTATTATTTAAGGCGGGATTTTACTTAAGACAGCAGGAGTACAAGGAACAATTCAGAAAATTTGATGTTTGTAACTTATGTATTTATGTATTTAAGTTTGTATAGTTAATAACTGATGTTTTATTTTTCAGAGTTATGTTTACCCTAATTTACAGTTTACTTTTAGTGGAATGAAATGTAATTTCTCTGGTTCACTTTCTTTTTCAGGTCTTCTCATGAGGCAGACCGCTCTTTCCATCCCGTACCTTATACTTTTCTTTATTTTACCTTATGTCCCGATTCCAAACATGAAAACCATGTCCAGTTGGACCGGTTGTTACCTGCAGTCCATAATAATTTTCAGTATTCTGAACGTTTTGGGCCAGTCTGCATTTCAAATATTTTTGGCCGTACAGCAACCTTACGGTCAATTTCTGCCGCCGTGTGAGTACCATCCACAAAAGAATAGGTTTGCGTCAACGTGCATTATGCATGTATTTGTGTGATTGTATTTCTCATTTCAGGTGGGCGTTTAGAGTCCATTCTGCGACAGGTCGGATTCATTCGACTGGATCATTTGGACGGATTGTCCACCATATTGATGATCTCGCCAGACGTCATCGTGATGCTGAGTTCGATCATATTTTTTCTAGTCATTCAGAAAACGATAAGGAAATCGATCGACACGAGCGATCCACAAAATCAACTCTCGTTGGATTTCAAAGCCAAAGAGTATTCAATGCAAAAAGTCGGATTTTTGTCGTCCAAGAGTAAGCATATTATTTATGGCGTATTAAATTACTCAAATGGTTGAACTCCTTTCCGCATTGTGATTGATTGGTAGTTGGTGGGGCAACGTACACTACAATACCATAGAACGGTAAAAGAAGTTGAACCGATGGCTGTCGGTATGGCTTCATTTCTTTTTTTTGCGGGGGATATTGTCAACTTGTTGAAACTGGTTGAGCAAGTCGGACACTGGTATTGAAGGCGCCAAAATATAATCTGAAAGACCGTACGTGTTCTTATCAGTATGAAGGGAACCCACATGAACGCAGACAAAAACCTCTGGTCACGTAATGTCGATATTACATGCATGAGAATCCGTTGTTTCGTATTGAAATCTTACACGAGACTGCTCCACCACTTTTCTATATGTATATATTGAGATTGTGTTGTAGTTAATATATGAAAATTCATTCAAGCCTTCTGCAGTTTTGCTGTTTCTGTTTCAAATTTAAACGGGTGTGATCTGTGTGAACTCTGCGAGTGTTTTTTTTTTATTTCAGGTAAATACTTCGCGTTGTTATTGTTATGTTTTACTGGTGCCTTAAGACCATCAGTCAGCAGTGCTCTATATTTCGTCGTGTTTCTTGGTGGTGCTACGTGGT
Organism: Polyplax serrata; assembly: GCA_037055365.1. Lineage (NCBI taxonomy): Eukaryota > Metazoa > Arthropoda > Insecta > Psocodea > Polyplacidae > Polyplax > Polyplax serrata. Next base: position 6,710,469 of record JAWJWE010000038.1, on the reverse strand, counting down.
GGGCGTGTTACAAGAATTTAAACAAGGGTTTTGCCGTCGTCTGTAGAATTGTTAGCATTTTCGCAGCTGTTCACGTGTCAGTTCTGTTGGCGTATCAAACGCAAATTTTCCAGGAAGTACTTAAACCTGACTCTCCCTTTGCCAGGTGAGTATTCTACCATGGAAACTAGAATAAAAAACATCACAAATGTTTTGTTGAAAATAATATATTTTCAGGTATTTTGGATTGACCGATCTGAGGTTGACGGAGTGTTCAGATCCTAGAGTTGTCATCTTCAAAGATGTAGAGTGGCCATCCTACGTGAATCCGGCGGCCATTCTCGCTCTCTACTATATTCTTTGTCTTCAGCCTCTTAAACCAATACCGACTAAGGTAAAAACTCATAAACCTTAAACCGAAACAGGTACCTATATCTAACCACTTATCAACTAAGTCTATTATCTAATAGCTTAACTCATATATTTGCTTACTTGTGGTCAAGGTATTCTATCCTAACATAACGTAACTAATAACTATCTGACGAATATTTAAAAACGTCGCTCATCTACACTGCTCCATCTTCCTTTCGGTTCTTAATCAGAAAACATTTCAGGGACCTGATGAGAGCAGTGAGAGAGGGTTAGGACGGACCTTTTCTGAGCGTCTTTCGCAAAGGCGCCTTGCCAGAAATCCAACGATGAATTGGAGAGCAGGAAATCGGAAGGTCCGAGTAGGTACCACCTGAAACCTACGATTCGATTTCCGAATCAGAGATGAAGCTGTAGACAAGGCTTGTGTGTTCTGTGTTTGAATTTTAGACTATGGCTGCGAATATTTTTGTAACCAATTTTGTTTATTTTATATACGTATATATATTACTGTTTTATATATTCGTTTCGTTGCAAAATGGTCGTAAAAACGCACGCACGGAACCAAGCATGACGCACGCACGCATATGAATGATTTTCGTTCACATTATTTCACTTCATTGGGAGAGTTTTTCTATAAATGGCTTCCTGCAATACCAAGTAAAACTGTTTATTATTTACCACCATTAACTTCCTTAGAGGATTATTATTTTATACTCTGCTATTCTTTGTCGTAAAACGTTTTTCTTTTGTTCTTTATTTTATTTTAATTGAGTATGGGTCCTAGCTGCTGAACTGAGGTTTAATTATATAACGAATCAGAGGAAATAGGTCTCGTAATGTACGTAATGCAAGAGAAATTTGTCACATCAAATATAATAATTTAGACCGTACGTAAAATATAATAATTAAGACCAGTTAACCGTATATGTATTCGGTAAGATTGTAAAATTTCAGGTGTAAATTAAATTCTGGTATATTTAAGGTGTAGAGCAAATGAAAAATTTACGATTTTGTTTATATAATACGTACACATATTTACATTTTATATATCACATACAATACAATACTTATGTATTAGAACTTGAGAACAGGAATGAATTATTTCATTCGTTTGTTAAATGAGAATGTTGGTAAAACACTATTTTTTTGTGACAGAAAAGCAACTTAATAATAAGTGAATATATAATTATTTTACTTAAGTTTTAGGATATACGGTGTCACATTTTTTATTTAGTTCAGAAGTCTATTAGTGAACGTGAATACATAGTGAAGAAAAATGTGAGTAAAAAAATAGTTGAGAAATACGTGACGTGATAGTGCACCATTCAGTTGAAACTCACTACTTCTACATGCTCTCATATATTAGATTATGAGCAAAGCAATATATATATAACGAAAGATCATTTTTGTTGCAGTGTCGCAAGAGGTTTACTATGAATTTCGGTTACTATCCACGGCGCTCGTGGCTTGAATGTTATATTTTATTTCTTGAGTAACCCATCACAGTAATGTTTCTGTTTGTAACCTAGGCCATTTAGCATTCCTTTTATGTCATTTTTTTCTTTACGGTTAGGGCTCAGTCGGTGTCTCGGCTCATGGCGACGGGAATACGGAGGAAACGCCCGTACGTAACATAATATTTTTGTTTTATTTTTTATATTTTTTAAGTTTAGTTTTTAGTTACTTGGTAAGTCTTAAGGTATCCTTGTTCGACTTGCACTGCCTGCATGTATATATATATATATATATACATATATATATACACATATGGTCTCCTGGAAAATTCCTGTTGGTGTTTAATGTTTTGTTTACAGCACGCACACTTAAATTAATGTTAACTGCAGCTTAGTTAATAAATTATTGTTCAAGTGTTTCTTGGTTTTGATGTTTGTTCAAGCAGTTTTTTTATTAGAAAGTTGGTTTTGCTGTTAATTTTGTTCAATTAACCAAGACAATTTTCAAATAATTGACTAATAACCAATTAGCGTAGTTGTAGCTTTTACAATTAATTTTATGATTCCGATGAATAGTAATACTATTCGTTTTATTAAGAATATATATCGTGTTGTTCAATACACATGAACAACGTATAACGAAGTAAGTTTGAAGGCTTAACAGGTAATACTTAGAAATGTAGTTCCTGTTTCGAATCTCAGATCTTGATTGTAATACAAGTGAACCCTTGAGTCCACTGTACGGCAAAATCTACTAAAATGAAAATTTATATAGCTTATTTGTTATTTGGTACACTTAAGGGTTGGTAAGCAGAGGAATTATGTGCAGTACAAATAAATAAATTAATTAATATGCTTTTATAAAAAAAAGGTGACTGACAGTAATCTCTTTTTTGTGCAGTTTGTGGTGTTACAAACACATTTTTTTGACAGCAAGAACTTGTTCAGCTTGAGTAACGTTTGGTTGATTCGTTGTTATTACGCAGGAGATTTAAATATGTCAAGCGATATTTGTTACGCGTTGAATATACTAGAATAGTATACGGGTAATGATAAAAATATCGCCCTCACGCAATAGATCTAACGATACTTTACATTTTAGCTAATTAGTGCGAGCAGTCAAGGTGCTAAATATCGGGCCACTTCAATTGGAAGTACAATTAAAGGAGACGGCATAGGAAACACAAATAACACAACTATTGTTCCTTCCTCCAGTACGAAAAATATACCCGAGAATCCTGCAGGAGATGTCGAACTGAAGTCAATGCCAAGTCGAGGTTTTGTTATTTACACGATTTAGTATGGTGCGCGTAACCGTTGTCGGATGAAAATTTTTGAGTTTAATTTTCGTTTTGTATTGCAGAAGAAAGGTATGAGCCACCGAATTGCATGGAACTGACGATTGACGCCGTCGTTACAATCTTTCAACTTCTGATTAGATCTTCCTATATTGCAACAAATATCACGATGATGGTGAGACAGCAGTAGTCTTTATTTACGTATACAGACCGACATTTAATTCAAGGACATCATTGAACATGTATCAGGAGGATGTACCGCAGGGACAAGCAAAGTAGCTTATACATAATCCTGTTTTACAGGCGTGGAGTATTACTTATCATAGTTGGTTAACTTTCGTTCTGCTGCTTTGGGCTAGTCTGATGTGGATGATTCCTAATCAAAGGCGATCAATGTTGCGTTGTTCGCCCTACATCGTTTTTTATGCTGAGTGTCTCCTGATTGCGCAGTATATTTTTGGAATGAATTTAACGGAAAAAGAATTACCCACCGTAAGAACTTGAAAAACTAGTTTACTAACTTGTAAAACTTTAGTAAAACTACTTTGACAGTTAACTATTGAAACCCCTAATGCGTAATGGTTGACAATAATGCAAAAACTTTGTGTTCCAGGTTGTAAACGGCGTTAGATTGGATCAAATAGGATTCTTCAAACCTCTCAAATATGCAATGAGTCCCATTTTAATAAAAACTATGTTCACCGGAATGTTCCTCATAACAATGAGACAGTTCTATCGGGAACAATGGGAGAACAAACAGTCGAACACTCTGTATGACATGTCGGCACCATTGCGCATATCTGCCGGAACAGCCAGCGGTACTACTCGCTACGTCTAACAGAACTGCTGTGCCGTCAGCGATGCTCATCAGACTTTGGTTATTTTCAGCCCCTGCCGAGGATGAAGAAAAGAGTGCCTGGGTCAAAAGGTTTGGCGTTTTTATAAAGAAACTGATGACGAAATTTTGGATTTGGGTCGTGGCCATTTCACTTTTTGTCATAGGAGTAACAGGAAACAGGATAACGGTCTTCCGGATCGTATACATGGGACTTTTCCTTGTTTTTATTTTAACATTCCAGGTAGGTCGTCGTCGGTTCAGGTAGGTCGGTTTTTCAGATCCTGGCGTGAAATGACTCGACTGAAAAATTAATTTAAATGTGTGCTCTTGTTGTAGATCTCGTACAGTGCCTGGCGACGGATGATGTACGGATTTTGGCTGACCGTAATCATATATTCAATGAGTATTTTGATATTGGTGTATACGTATCAATTCGAGAACTTTCCCAAGTACTGGGAAATATATCTCCATGTGCCTAATGAATTGTTAGTGCATTTTTACTGTACGCTTTGTCAAAATGTATCTATATTGTCACTGATGTAATTGTGAATTTCAGGCAACTGGACATCGGTCTGGAGTCATTTGAAACGGCCGAATTATTCGTCAGGCTCTTAGCTCCCACATTTTTTGTCGTCATCACCGTCGTTCAACTGCACTATTTTCATAAAGAATTTCTTGCCATCTCGGATTTGGGAAACAGGTCACGGTTTGATCGTTATATATTGGGCAAACCCTTTGGTTGAGTTGTCCTTGTTCTCCTTGCCATCCTGATAATCCTGTATAAGTGTGCCCTCCTTGCGAAGTCTGTAAGTCCTCGGCGTCATATTCCTTAAGTTATTTGCTCATTTATAGTTTAATGGTGAAGGATATAAATTTACTGTAGACGTGCAATTATACAGGGGTGCCAGCATTTCGAGAAGCGGAAAGGGTAGCTCAAGATCTGATGGAAGTTCCTTCCAACCGGATGATTCAGTGCCTCCCTGCTCGGATTTGGCGGCCGATGATGTCCCTCTTTTAGGACTCCAGAAAATATCATTTCGGAACCTACGTCGTTCGTATTACATGAAAATTATTTTAGTGTAAGATACCAAAGCTGATACTGGTTTTCAAATTGCGTAATTTTTTTCAGACTTATCGTCCAATGAAATAAGAATTTTACTAAATGGAGTCAAACAAATTTTGCTGAATATTGTCGAGCTTGTGATTCTCTTCTTGGAGCTGCACATGTTGAAAATTGTATTATTTTCAATCATGCTTCTTTGCTGTTATAATGTGAGTAGTTCGTAGTAGTTGTAGTCTCAGTGTGATCGAAATCTGAATACTTTTCAATTATTCATTCGTATTTCAAATTTGCAGGTGGCAGCTACACATTTTGTCCTTGTGATATTATGCGTTGTTGCCTTACTCATGGGGTCGAAAGTTCAAACGACAATCACTCTTATTTGTAGCATATTTGTTGCAATATTACTTCTTCTGACAATGATTTATCAAATTCAGTACATTCAACAGGATGTGTACACGTCAAATTGCACGGTAGAATTAGTATAATGATTGGTTGAAGGAGGACGACGATTTGCATTCGATTTTACGTTCAATAAATTTATGTTTTTTTTTTTAGAATATACATATCGGCGATAAAACTTTCATAGCGAACAACTCTGAATGGTTGGGTTTTAAGAAAACCACTGAACACATTACTCTTATCAATTTGCTTCAGGGATACATTGCTGTATTTGCCGTAATCACCGCACACGCTGTCATAAATACCAGGCAACGGTAACTTCATTTTTATTATCATTGAATTTTACGCTTGAGTTATGATAGTAAGTGAGCTGCATAAAAATCTTCCTCTTAAAGTATAATGCGCCAGGAAACCGGAAAGCCGCGGCCGTACATTTTGTTCCACGGAATCACACGAGACATGGCCGATTCGAGCATTGCAAATTGCATGAAATATTTGGTCAATTATGGATTTTATAAATTCGGTGTTGAGGTATCACTTCACATAATTAACTCACACGAATTTGAATACACGTTAAACGGTTTACATAATCAGTATATTCAATCGTAGATTTGCCTGATAGCAACGGTGGGAGTCATCGGCTCCAGAATGGACTTCTACGGTTTGGTATATGCTGTCTGGTTGTTCATTCTTTTTGGATTATCTCGATCATCACTATCTCACATTTGGAACTCATACAAAATTTTCATCGCTGTAATGATATGTCTTCAGTACCTGATCGTTGTAGGTGCGCCACCAGGTTTTTGCATAGGTACGTTACTTTGACGTTAACTGTTCAAATCAAGTTATTTTTTTAAGTTCTTAACTGAATTACTTCGCTTATTTCACCCTATTCTATTTTATTTCACAGAATATCCATGGTATTATTCGACCATTTTAAGAAGACTTCAGAACTGGATGTTTCTCCCGGATCCTATTAAACCACCTTCCCCATATAAAATCCTGTGTGACGTTATACTCCTTATACTTGTCTGTAGACAGTCCTTGGGCTTCCGCATAGAACGAAGACATCGAACGGACAATTACGCGGGTGGATCAAACGAAGTCATTATTCAAAATTATGAAAAAGTTGATTTTGAAAATCCCTATATTGATCACATGACTTATACCAAGTGTGTGTCTAAAAAAGTTTTATTTTTTCCTTGGTAAAATATTGATCGTCATAATAATTTTTTATTCTGTAGATCATCTTTAGATCTCCTTAAAAAGGCTGTGTTTTCTGCCATGCTGTGGGTCACATTGGCTGTCACGTTCACCGCCGGTACAAGTAGAGTCAATATACTCTCAATTGGATACCTCATAGGTTCATTCATTTTTTTGTGGCAGGGTAATGATTTGTATCTTCGAAGGATACAAAGCATATTGAAGTGGTAAGTAATGAAATGCGTATTGGTTTAACTTTTGAATAATATGACCACACGATGACTGACGTAAATGCTTTATTATAGGTGGAATTGGCTCTTGGGATACAACGTGGTTGTCATTCTTATCAAAACCGTACTGCAAATAGCAGGTTGCATGTTCATGGAAGTAGTGCAACACAATGCGTGCTGGCTAGTTCAACTCTTAGGAATCGGATGCATGAATAAATTTGGAGATATACCGAAATCAGTGAAAGGTTTATAATTGCATTCAATTAATTTTGTTATAAAAAGGTGTGCATCACTTCTTTGTGTGACCAAAATACTGAATTGAATTTTAGATCGAGCACAATGCACAGTTCCCGATGCTGACATCGGCTTGGCCTGGGACGGACTTTGCTTCAGCTTTCTACTGATGCAGAGAAGATTCTTCCACAGCTACTACTTTTTCCACCACATAGATGAGACGAAAGCAATGACTATACTCCAGTCCAGGTTAGTTTACCAAATGATTGATTCATTGTAGGTTTCCCCTCAGATTATTTTAAAAACATCTCATTCATAGGGGAGCCCAACTCATAGAAGAACTCAGACAACATCAACTGCAAGAACAGCAATCACAAGAACGAAAACTTCTAGAAAAAATTCGTCACAAAATGGATAGAATTAAAGCATCTCAGCAGAAGGTATCCAATGTCTCATACAGGCCAAGTCATTACGAAGGTAATATTGCACACAGAAATGAAAGGTTTTTGTTAGGTAGTTGGTGTTACCGGTTTCAGGTCTTGAGACGTCAGTTTTGTTGTTTGTTTTATGCTGCCGTTCGGAGAACTTAACTTTGTTACAGTTGAACCTTTTTTGTTTCTGATGGTATTGATGTAGAACCGACAGCACCTCTGGCCGTGCAGAGTCCCGGAGTGAGTTCGTCATGCTCACCGCGGGGTTACCATACACCTATTTCCGAGGAAGCACCTCGATCGTTCCTTCAGGCCCCAACTCCCGTGTCGGCCATAATGACGACCATGGAGGGGTACTTGGAACCCCAGAGAATGTCCTTCAGTTCTCCTGCGTCCGAATTAAACCCCAGGTATCCTCGTACTCGGTTGTTTGTCAGAACCCAATCCTTTCCACCCTTTTTAATAGGACAGGTCAGCAATCTGACGCGATTTACCATTTAAGGGCACCATCTCCTGACGAGAGTTTTCCGGTTTTTTCTCCTCCACCGTACGGAGCCAGGTCTTCAACCGGGGTTCGGAACATTGTGCCTCCGCCATTACCTGCGCACTGTCCCTGGATCAGCGTTACGCCTCGTCATTCAATTGTGTCCCAGTCATCTCATCACACTTGTAATTCATAAGATTATATGTTAACAAATGTACTGGATGCTGTTTAGGCTGTTTAGATGAGGAAAAGAGCTTTGTGAATAGGCAAGACGTTCAATCGATGCTACATATTTTTCAAAGTTTTCTTTTGTGCACTTGTAATGCGGTCATCTTGTATGCAGCCATCGTTTTTACCCGCTACTTGACTTTATATAATTTTTTTGTAAATAACTTTTTTGTTCAATACCAGTATGCCTTTTAATATCTACTTAAACCTCAATCCTATTCTGCACTGTACATAATAATCCTTATATAAGGCTTATGTAAGGACTCACATTATTTTTTTAATGCTTGATAAGTTTCTATATTTTCTTTAGATTTCGTACTTAATTGCCAAAATTATTTTTTAAATTTACAAGTTCCTGCCTTGTGTTCATTTTCTCAAACCCTTGTTTAAAAAAATTAGTCCAAAATGCTGTTTTTCAGGTTGTTTTCCATTTCTGAAATTTTTGCTGTGGAAGTGCCCGTTCCTCATTGGCGAAGAAGTTGGAAAAATTTCAAGGAATTCGAGAACGGATCGTTAAACCAGTATTTTTTGTTTTGATTTTAGGCAAGGTTGACATTTCTTTGGATGAGCGTTTACATTCTCGGATCGCCACCAAGCAAAAGTCGCGACACCGTGGTAAAATTTTAATTGTCTAACAGAGTCCCGCTTAGAATAAGACTAGTTTAACCAGGCTAGGTCTCATAGATGGTTAAATAGTGCACTCATGTGGTGTCTATAGTGCAGTGTCTGGTCAATATCACAATCGTAATAAGTACTGTGGATCTAAACGTCCAATGCTTAATAAATGTAAGCTACTAACCGCTGTGCTGCTAATAAGTTACCTTTATACGAGTAGTGTCATAACAAACTAGAACTACAATGTTAGACGCACTCTAGCGTTATTTTATATGTATAAAAAATAATGAAACTAAAAAATTTTGCGAACCAAACTTTTGTCTGATTGCTTGGTGACGGTTGACAATTGTCAAATCAATATTTAATAGATTTTCATATATAGTGCATATTACCTTGTTGTTTAGGAACAGGTTTACGAGTTAGGTAAAGTCATTTTTTGTACGGGCCTCACTGATAATGCGTATGATTGTGCATTATAAACATTGCACAGGTGTGACAATGAAAATCAAATTTTTATTTTTGGGAATTATATTTGTGTAAATATACATGTTGTTTTCTCTAATTTTGTACGTGAAGGAATGTCAATCTGGTATGCATTTAGACATTGAACTGGCAACAGTAAAATTTTTATGCGTTTATATGGCTTTTCGTATTTCGAAATTGTTATGAGCTGTATATGATGTGTTTGCCACTGTCGGAGGAGTCCGGCTTTTCATTCGAATGCAAATATCTGCAGTAATATCGATGTTATTGATTATTAAAAGCAAATGTTATTTTACATCTCGAAATGTCGCATGCCGAAATAATTTTTTTGTTTTTCTTATCAGCAATTCGATCCGGTGATTATTACATGTTTGAAGATATAGACGATGAAGAGTTGGATTTGATTAAGGAGGACGAAGATGAAAGTTCTTCTGAGGGAGACGATGGTGATGGAAAGAAGAGATTCACTATGAGCAAGGTAGTATTCATTCTAAGTACATGACTACTTAAGACCCCGAGTATTAAGTCATTTGTATCTTACACAATTCCAGCCTTGTTTATTGTATTGTGTTTTAATAATCTCTTCCCGTAGTTTTTAAGCACCGCCATGAAGACCGATATCACGAAGGCAGCCGACCAGGCTCTCACAACAGAAGAAGTCGTGCCTACGAGGACTATTAAAGGGCGAAGAGCCTCAATGCCAGCTTCGATGTTACGCCGAAAGTCGTCCATGTCCAGGAAAGTGGCTGGCCCGAGCTCCGTTTTGAGTGCCCCAGCGAGTGGTGCCACAGCCGGACCCTCAGGCATTCAACTGCCGACTCAAGCAAGAAGCGATATTGTATGTAGTAAAAAAAATAATTATTAAATAATTCATTTATATATTTGGTCAAATTGCTACAAATGAAATGTTCAGGGTGTTCAAAGGCGTGGCAGCACCACCATTCTCTCAGAATCACAAAGGAGCGACCCTCGAATGGGTCGGGGTCCGACAGACAGAGGCGACGAAGGCTCAGATGATGGCATGAAATTCATTGTTCCCAAAGCCGGTGTGTATTTCTTGCAGAATAATATTTATTTTACTTCTCTGTACTAATTCTGTACTAATGGACGCTTTTTTTTAGTCAAAGAGAAAATCACACAGAGACTATGGCAGTCCTTTAAAGTTTTGTGGGCCTTCTTTGAGAGCGTGATGGTGTCCATGATACGAACATTGAATAAAATATCGAAGGATTATCGTTATGTTGTCCGCGTATTAGCACAAGAGAAACGAGAAGTTAAGGTTAGTAGTACTGACAGATAAGTTACCATGTCCGTACATCATATGAGCGCAGTGAACCAGAAAGCATTGGCATTGTGGTATTGAGGGATAAAAAATGCTTACAGGAAAACGAAGACTTCAGAAAGGGGAGCCGTTGTTGTATATCTAAAGTATGGAAACCGGAAAAGGAAGTCATCATGCAACTTGGAGACATCATTGCCACTACGTAAGTTCAATTCTTTCAGTTCTCTCACAATTTGTTCCGGTATCCGTGAGAAGTCGCCAAGTTCGTTTCGAAAATATCGCAGCGAAAATGTGTTTAAATCCCTCAGAGAGATCTGTTTATCTATTTATTCGAACCTACATATTTATTTAAATTTACAAAACTTGTTCTACAACAAAATGAATGTTGTAGTAATAACCCACCAATCAAATGTAATTGAATACTTGGTTTATTGTTCACAGAATTTTATTGACGGAGTTAAAATATGAAATGTTGACATACATCGTATCAAATATAGTGTTTTAGTAATGTGAAACGGTGCAATTTATGTACAGTAATGTTTTGATAACTTTTAAGGTTGTACTTTGACACCAATTTAATTGAATTAGTGGGTTTTCTTTTTGACAGAGTACACTTTTAACATAATTTCTTCGCTATCGGTAAAAAAGGGGGGAGGGGGGTTTGCCACTGCATTACGGTGAATTAAAAGGAAATTAGTTTTCTGTTTTGGTAACCGTTTGGATTTCCTACAAAGATGTTAGTTAATTACTAATATTTGTTGAAGTCCTCAAGGCAGCATTGGACGGGGTTCTGCTGACGAATCGACAACTCCCATGGATTCGCCCAAAGAGGACAGAGAAAGGCTCAACAGGTCTGAACGTTTGTCTCATCCGTAGATTCTAACAAATTGCAAACAATTTTTGTTTATTTTTGGCACCGATTTGGTCGATTTTTTGGTCTTTTTTTAACACCTCACAGTTTCAGTGGTAGTTGTTGACCTGTTTTTTTTCTATTTTACTGTTAGTTTGTAGACTGATTTTTGCACGGTGGTCGATTAGTTTTGCACCTTTCGTTTTTAACATTTTTGAGTGTAGTTTACTTAACCAAAGTTGACTGGACCGAGTGACTTTTAAATAGACGAGACGCACACGGACACTGGTTTTGCCTTAGGTGTTCGTGTTGGCAGGATTTTTCGATGTGGTCTCTCGTTCCGGTATTTTTATGTAGAACAGAAGTAAGATACGATGTCTGATTTCTACCATATTTCCCATGATCCCGACTTGAGATCCACTGAAAATGGGTTCCGTGGAAATTTTCTTAAAAATGATACTTGCTGAGAGCGGTAAGAACGTAATTTATGTAATTTCATGACAAATTTAAACCATAGGTTTGGGTGCGCTTACTTGTCTAGCTGAGATTTTCTTACGCCAGCAAGTCTCCTCCGGTTAAAGTCCAGTCATTTTTATTTATCTGTTGCTTTCACCATTGTACGATCGCTTTTATGAACTCTCTCTCTCTCTCTCTCTCTCTCTCCACCGTAAATTCTAAATTTTGAATAAAATTTCAATTGCGCGGAAATCCTTAGTTGTGACGAAAAAAAATCAAAAGAACTTCTTTCCACTTTACGTGCTGTAATTTCAATTCATTTATTTTTTTGTGTTATTTTTATGTGTTTTCATGTGTTGGCTTTTGGGATATTATGTGTGTGCTATTGACAGACCTGCCTTGTCCACAATAACAGAAAGTGATGACCAAGAGATCCAGTCGGAAATGAGCGGAAGGCCTCGATTTTGCAGGTCAGTAATAATTAATGTTCGAGTAGGAACGTTCGACTCGTAGACAGAAATATTGGTCCTCTTGGTACATTCGAATCTGGGTGGTGTTGAACGACAGGCAGGAAGGTAAGGCAGCATGGCGTGGAGTCACACGATGGTTTACGGTGCCTGTATGTGTCGCTTTTGCATGATAATTTTTTTTAGAAGTTTTTCATGGAAAAAAACTTGATGTCATATATTTTTTGTGTACTTCAGAGTGCTCAGGCGTTCAATCGAAAATTTTTTTCAGTTTTAGTTTACTAATGCCGGACTTGCTTGAAAATGCGACGGGTATTAAGTTGTGATTTATTTTTATTAGTTTTCCCAAGGTGTTCTAGCAACGTCTAGAAAGTGGCAATGAGACGATGGTAAGAAGGCATATGTTTCAATAGTGGTGTCCCACGACCTGAAAAAAATTTTTAATCGAGAAGTTGTTTTGTAGTGCAGTGTTTAGTTGCGGGTGTACAGTGATGCCTCGGACACATTTTAGAGAGTATGACTTGGGATAGGAGAAAGTTATGAAGTTGAAGCTTACTTGAATAAGCCAAATTAAGTAATCCATCAAACTATTTACACTCAAATTATGTCGCATACATTTATTTACTGACCCCATCATATGAAAGCAATACTTGAGTTGTTAGATTGGGCTCGTAAAGAAGCTTCACATAAGTTTACACGAACACACACATTTTGCTGCTAACAAAGGTATTTGTGGCTTTTTTAAAATGAATTTATTTGGTGTTGGTGGTAATTTTTTATGTCTGCATATATATATGGGTGTTTGTATATGTATGCATACATACATACATAGATTTTAGATTAATAAGCATAATAGATTTTTTAAAATGCATGGTAGTGATAGACGTTGTTGGGTTCTTAGGACTGACTCCTTTCTGCCGGACATCCGTATCATAGCACCCAGCCAGGAAAGAGGGCTTGATGATAACTACTTTGTCGACCAGGAGAGGTAACACTTGGTTAAATTCTGTTTTTTTGTCTGTTACCTGTGCGATTCAGTTTGCTTTTGGGGTTTTTTTGGCACATCTCGCACCTGGGGTTTTCATTGCAATGCACACTACCCATTACCGACACGATCTTTTCTGTTTTCTTTTACAAATATATATTTGTCGGGCTTACGGTAGCTATGATCTAAAATAATTATTGATACCTGTGTGACGAATTAAACCTCGAGTTTATGTAAACGTTCAAATCACGCAGTTTGATTTCTTATATTTTTGAAGTGCACTCATTAATGTCGCATTGAGAGAAAAGTTAGTAGTTATTTGACCATCAATGGGTGAAGCAGTCCTGATTGCGACACACAACTTGTAGTCCCGATCTTCTCCGAACGGTACTGCTTGACATAGCCCCCACACACTTGTTCGACCTCCAAAACGGTTAAATCACCAGGAACTTTTATCGGATGTGTGGCACCACATTTGCACTTGTAATCCTTCGGTTTCTCCTATCGTGTGCCTTGTGTCGATGTTGTCCCTCTCCTCATCTCTCATTTCGCCATCAAACATCAAACTGTTTATTTTCAGCAGTTCCGACACGGACACGGGGAAAGAGGAGTGGAGTGCAGCGAATTCACCCGTTTGGCTTCAGCTTTTGCTGGCAACTTGGTACGCCATCATTTCACATTCAGAACTCGTCTGCTACTTTGTTATTTTCTTACATCAAATCAAATCTCCGACGTTTCTCTCACTTCCGCTGCCGTTGATGGTGTTTCTCTGGGGATCTCTCACCATGCCGAGACCCACGAAAACTTTCTGGGTGACTCTGATAGCCTACACTGAGGTAATACTCGGGCTTGACTCGATAAAACTTTATCTATACAGAAAATCCGTGTAATAACATCATTATAATGTAATTACAGGTGGTCGTCATCATCAAGTGTCTCTTTCAATTTGATCTTTTGCCTTGGAATCAGACTCTCACACCGGAGAACAACCCCTTCTACCCGCCACGAATCATCGGCGTCGAGAAGAAGCCATCGTATGCTTCGTCCGATCTTTTGTTGCTCTTAATTATATTTTTCCACAGGTAAGAAAATCTACGCACAATAAACTGTTTTTCTGCGATTTACGTGGAACTAATTAGAATATTCTACTGCATGTAGGTACATGTTGAAGAGTCTCGGACTCTGGAAAAGTACCAAAGAAGATATTCTCACGCAAGTCGAGCCCAATTACAACTATCAGGAATTGTACATTGTGGACGAAAGGAAAAGCGTCGCAAAAAGAAGGAGAGGCGTCGGCCAAGATGACAAGGACCCTTTGACAAAGGCCGACATGCACGTTAATCTGATTGAAAATGTTCGGGAAAATAGGTCGGACGGGTAAGTCTGACACATTGCGACAACACCGTGTCCTCCTTCTCGACATTTCTAGCGCCTTGACCGTTGCATAGTTTTACTCACAGGAGCTCTTCGGATGAGAAGAGTGACACTTGTAGCACGACAAAGGGAAAAGAATTCACGGAGGAAGGTGGAAAGGAAAAATCCAAGATGAAAAAGGCTCTGTTCTGCGTTTCTGGCGAGGACAGCGACAGACTCGACGATGACCAGGAGACCCTCCACTACAGGTACTCTCCTCAGGCCACCTTCGATAAATTTCCAACGTATTTTAATGAAGCGTGAGTATTGCCGTTTCGTTAGATTTTTTCACTTTCTTCGTTTTGTACTCAAAACTGTTTTATTTTTATTTTCCTCAACAGTCGAGTTCAATACTGTTCAACGACGAAGAATTTCTTCTCCCAGCTGTTGGACACCGGCTGCAGGCTTAGTGCTGACGTCTACGCCTACATGTTCATATGCGATTTCTTCAATTTCCTGGTTGTTTTGTTTGGATTTTCGGCCTTTGGGGTAAGTGCCCGAACACCTGTAGACACCACTTGGCAGAGATTAACATTAACTAATTAATGTCTTCTTGCAGACTCAACAAGGTGACGGCGGTGTGTCTGCATACCTGGAAGAAAATAAAGTTCCCGTTCCTTTCCTGCTGATGATGATACTCCAATTTGCTTTGATCGTCATCGATCGAGCTCTGTACCTGAGGAAGTCGATTTTGGGAAAAATAATTTTCCAGTTTGTTCTCGTCATTGGCGTTCACCTCTGGATGTTCTTCATTTTACCCGCCATTACGGAAAGGTGACGGTTGTCCCAGAGAAAAATGCGTTTCGTTTAGAAAAGCCGAATTTTTATATATTATTATTCTTTTGCAGACCGTTTAACCAGTTACTACCTCCTCAGATGTGGTACACCGTCAAGTGTTTCTACCTGCTTATGTCGGCGTATCAAATCAGGGCCGGTTATCCTACCAGGATTTTGGGTAACTTCCTCTGCAAGAAGTACAACTACATTAATATGTTCTCATTCAGAGGGTGAATACCTTAATTAATGGGAATTTTTATGTACGTTAGGTGGTCGTACAACAGCGTTAATTATTTTTATCTTTTTTCATCTCTTCAGATTCATGGCGGTTCCCTTCTTGTTCGAACTTCGTGCCCTCATGGATTGGATTTGGACGGATACTTCAATGACCTTGAGCGATTGGCTTAAAATGGAAGACATTTTCGCACAGATTTTCCAATTGAAGGTACCGCTACAAAAGCGTTGGTAAAAGTTGTGTAAACCGATGCCGGTTTTTTGACAGTTTATTTGACAATGTTTCAGTGTCAGAGAAGGGCGGAGGCCGAGTACCCCCTACCGAGAGGGGAAAGGAAGAGCCCTCTGTCAAAGTACCTGCTCGGAGGAGCCGGACTGTTCATGATCATCGCCATCATTTGGTTCCCTTTGGTTCTGTTTGCCCTCGGGAACACTGTCGGAGAGTCGAATATTCCCTACGACGTGACGATTTCACTCAGGATCGGAGCCTACCAATACATATATGAGATGTCTGCACAGAATAACACAATCTACAAGTAAGAATTTTACTTAGCTGCATACTGGTAGTAAGAACTAGAAACACAATAGTCGTTTATCGTACAGGATGAGTGGGGTACTACTAATTTTTTTTTGTAATTTCAGATATTCCGAGCAGGAATTCGATTCCATAACGAATCTGTACAAGAAGTACCGGGATCGGGAGGCGGTCACTTTTCTGTCAAACTATCAGTTCGACGATGTTGCCGTGGTGAAGTTGAGCGGGAATTCGACAGCGATTTGGGGCATTTCACCCCCAGATCGGATTCTTCTACTTCAGGAAGTCGAATCGAGTAAACGAAAGTTTAAAGTTTTTATGTTCGGTTGTGCGGCTCAATTCCAATGGATTTTTTTGTTTATTTTTCCAGATCAAACGGTCAGCGTTAAGTTCGGATGGCGCGTGTCCAGGGTCAGCAACAATCCAGAAATGGTCGGAGTTGTCATGGGAGAAAATCAAGTTTTCCTTCCGCCTTTCACGAACGGTGAGCGAAATCCCAAACGTATAGAACTGGCGGACATGCTCAAGGGAGCGAATTCGTCGAAACCGATCGTGATCGAGAACATTCTGCCAAAGTTTTTGAAAATCACAAACAAGGGAAACGCAGATGCCATTTCGAAGTTGATGACCGGAGACAAAGAGAACGGTAAGGGTTGTAGTTTAGTGGCCCCTCGGGAGACGGTGGGGTTGGAATTTGTCCAGGTACACGTCGCGCTGACTTGGTATTCTCTGCGTTACAGCTACCTATCGTAACATATCAATTAGCTTAAAAACGGGAGAGTCCATCATAGGAACCATTCAAGAGTGGTGGGAAGTGAGCGAAATGTGCGACGATGAAAACTACAAAAACATCTTGTCATTGCTGCCGCACAACGATTGTAATTTATTTTTGACCATGTTCACGTTTAACGACAAAGCTTTCCCTGCCACGCTCAGCTTCATATCCGGCAAGGGGTGAGTGACACACAGTCAAGTCCACTGTGTAAAGCAGAGTCTCTAAGGGTGGCTGGTGTTCTTTCAGCATAATCGGACTCTACGTCTCCATCGTGTTCGTCATGTGGACACTCGTCCGGGGATTCTTCACGGGTATCTCGTCCAAAATCATGTTCGACGACATGCCGAACGTCGATCGGATCCTCCAGGTATAGATCGCACCCCTCCTGTGGCGGTGACTCCATTTTCAGTCCCCGTAAATGATTGACAAATGTGTTTTTTCTTGTTTGGTCGACAGCTCTGTCTCGACATCTATCTCGTTCGGGAGAGCAATGAATTCGCTCTCGAGGAGGACCTCTTTGCCAAATTGGTCTTCCTCTATCGGTCGCCAGAGACAATAATAAAATGGACGAAAGAGAGAAGAGAACTCGAGGAGGACGACGAGGCCGGGGATGGAAGTCAATTGCCCTCAGTGGAAAATTAAAATTTTATTTTGTTTGTAGAGGTGCAAGAATGAATTTCGGGATCGGGCATGTTGTGGTGGCTAAATGATAATTTGGACAGTTCTCACCGTATTTTCAGAGGTGGAAAATGTCTTCCTCGAGGTACTCAAAAAACGCACAAAATTCAGATGCCTCAGCTCACGAAAGAGGAAGTATTTAAGAGAGGTGATCGCAGACGTTTACCCATGGGGTCGGTGCCAGTTGACCGTGAAGTAGAGATAAATATCCGAGTTGAGAATATTCTGGTTGCCATGTTGAAAATTCTGAATAAGCAGAGATGAACATGTGGGAACTAGCCGGTTGGTCCTGCCGATTGGTCTCAAATAAAAAGTGACCGAGTCACCGGAACCTACCCTGAACTCTCTCCCAATTGTCAATGGTAATTTAATTTAGTTTCTCGTTTAGTTAGCAGTACTCGTCGGATATTTTGAATTTACTTTTCTAATTTAACGGTTAGTTAAAACAAGTGTTTTTGTTTTTCTCCTGTTCACACCCAGTGTTGTCCCGTCAAACCGGAGATTCACCCGCTGCTCGATTTCTGATTTTTGCGAGGGAAAGAATCTCGAATCATTGGAGTACTCGCTCGATCAATTATTACAAATTTTTATTTATTAATTAATAGTTGTATGCGATTCGAGGAATGTGTTGGCTGTTGCGGTTTGGTTTCCGTTTGCCATCTTGAGGAGAAGTTTGCTTTTTGTGTACATTTATGTAAATTGTCACCTATAGAACTACATGAGTCGATCACTATTTATTTAAAACGTTTTTACAAATTAACGGCTATTCTTTATTTGTTAATTTATATTTAATTGTTCGAGCGTAGCAGGTGTACAAATTCGCTTTGGTTTCGCAATGTCCGTAGGCTGTCGATTCAAGTGAGTTTCACAGGTGTGACGAAGAGTTGATGTTTCTTCCCGTGTCATGTTGTAGTTTTCGTAGTGAATTTGGTGAAAAGTGGCAGCTTGCTCGGCCGGACCGGGAAACTCATTGATTACGGTAGTGAAGTGTTCCCAAAACCTGGAGATTATCTATGGAATGCGTCTCTATAAGCGTTGACATTGTATTTGACCCAAATATATCCAGTACTGTAAGTCGTTGGGGTTTCCATCTATGGGTCAATCTGATGCTGATGAGGCGGGCTGTGGCCTGTGAGGCATACAAGTTGCTTACTGTACCAATGAAATTTGTACAATTTAAGATTATTTATTATTTATTGTGCCGAAAAAGTTATTGTTTTCATTACAATAAACATTTTTATCCCCTTTGATTACATGGTTTGCTGGCTGGCTGTTTCCCTTTTCTTTTCTCTCCCACCCTTCCCCACTTGCTTTTTTATGTTACACATACACAAGTCTACCTTCCTGTGGATTTTAAATGTTTTCATTATGTTGAATTCCTTCTAGTGATGAAACATCAAATCATGTAAATATCTGTGTAAGATCTTATTCAACTTAATATTTAAATAAAGGTATTTGAAGAATCATTTCTTGTAATTATTGTTTATCATCCTGTTTTTTTTATTTTTAATAATATTGCTTTTTCTGGGAAAATCAAAACTTTAACTTTTTGACTCAGTGCCCTACACACATCATCTTCAGATCCTAACGATCTCTCTCTCATAACTCCAGCTCATTTCTTAATATGATTACCATCACATCATTACCAGAGCACAAATATATTGACGTTCCTGACGATTAGATCATTTAGAATGATTGGTCAAAGTCAAACAGATATTTGGGAAAAGATGAAGTAGGGTATACATCAGCGAGTTGTAACAAAGATCAAAATGGAACCAAGCAAACTCAAAATATCACCATTAACGATTTGGTACTACTAAGAGATGACACTTCTCATTTGTCAATTAGGTCGCAGTACCAAAACTCCTCCTGGATCGAATGGCATAGTTCGAGTTGTTAGAGTAATCAGCAGGAGACAAACTCGAAGACCGGGCGACGACGATCAAGAAATTACCTCGGAGAGTTCCACAGAAGCGAAAACGGTTTTTTTTATAATGTTGTACTGATTTTTTAATTTTTTTTAATTGTAATGTAAAACTTTTTCATTTTTTGGTAGTTTTTTGTATTAACGATATTAAACGGTATATTAATTGTACGGTAAGTTTTTGAGTAAGTTTGAAAGAATTAACTGGTACAAAATGTCAGAGGTGAGTTTAAGGTTTGCTGTTGTTGAGAAAATCTACGTCTCTGATAAGAAATCAATTATTTTTTTATGTGCCGGTAAGTTGAGGACCATTTAATTTCATGTGTAAAATATTGATCTGTCTTCGATTGGAGTAATTTACATCCAACAGGACTAGGGGACATTAAGATGGAACAATTGTACCTACAGGTTTGTAACATAAATTTAAAAAAATGAAAAAGTTTTACATAACAATTAAAAAAAATTAAAAAAATTATTTAAAAAAAAATTAAAAATTAAAATTACAAAAAAAAATAATAATTATTAAATTCTAAGTAAGTACGTATAATTTTTGGGTGTTTTAGTGTTTAGTGTAGTAAAGTGTAACACTTTTCGGTTATTAACAATTTTTATGTTTTGTGTTTTCCTTAACTCACAAGTTTATGTAAAAGTTCACGTGTTATTTTGGTTGGTAGGAAAGGTGTTGAATACCTCATATCTTTATTCTAATTTTAATTTTTAATTTTTTAAAAATTTTTTTGTTAAACTTAATTATTATTAATCTTTTTTTTGAAATAGTTATATATAAAGTCTTCATTTTTTTGGTATGAATTGAAGTTTTTGAGTATTAACTGAGTTTTTGAGTAAAGTTTGAGAGAATTAACTGGTACAAAATGTTAGATTTTAATATTTAAATATTTTTTCCTTTAATTGTTATGTAAAACTTTTTCATTTTTTAAATTTATGTTACAAACTATAGGTACAATTGTTGCATCTTAATGTCCCTTAGTCCTGTTGGATGTAAATTACTCCAATCGAAGGAAGATCAATATTTTACACATGAAATTAAATGGTCCTCAACTTACCGGCACATAAAAAAATAATTGATTTCTTATCAGAGACGTAGATTTTCTCAACAACAGCAAACCTTAAACTCACCTCTGACATTTTGTAACAGTTAATTCTTTCAAACCTACTCAAAAACTTACAGTACAATTATATACAGTTTAATATCGTTAATATAAAAAACTACCAAAAAATGAAAGTCTACATAATTATTAAAAAAAAGTTAATAAAAATTAAGTTTAAAAAAAATTTAAAAAAAAAAAAATTTTAATTTACAAAAAAAAAAAATTATTAAATTCTAAGTAAGTAAGTATAATTTTTGGGCGTTTTGGTATTTAGTGTAGTGAAGTGCAGCACTTTTCGTTTATTAACAATTTTTATGTTTTTGTGTTTAATCACATTTATGTAAAAGTTCACGTGTTATTTTGGTTGATTCTGTCCGACGTATCCTCTCACACGGAGTGATCATCAGCACAATAACTGCGGGGTCCGTTAAATTTACTTTTGTTACCCGTCCTTTCTCCTTAATGACACCCCTTAAAAAAAACTATTTTGTTGTGGACGATTTAAATTTTTGTATCTTTCATTTTCACTAATAATAAATTTTCTCACACTTTCTCTTTGTATGTTGACTCTTTTTCTGTTGCTTTTTTCTGTTGACATAAACATTTTTCTATTGTTTTCCATGAATTGTTTTCTTTTTAATATTTTCGGTGTTCTACACCTTACACCTATGTATAAATCACCTGTTTTCAAATCTTTCTACAAGCACAAAAAGTCTTGAAGAGATAGAGAAGATTCGAATAAATAAAAGTGTAAAGTTTTTATGTTTGGTTCTCCCGTTCAATTCCAATTGATTTTGTTCTTTCCTTCTCCAGATCAAGGGATATGCACATGCCATTTAGAAGTTGTTGACCGGAGAAAAAGATAACGTTAAGGTTTGTATTTTTTGACTGCTCAAATCGTTGAACTTTTGATTAAACCAGTCATGAATGCCAACATATGTCCTTTAACAGGGAGTCTGCTTACACGTCACATTTCGACCGCCAGTTTTCAAATGAGAAAAAGAAACCAACCGCCATTTTCTTCATCAAAAACCTAATTTTTTCGAACCGTTTCGTTAAGTGAAAATTGAAAGGAAATTGCATTAGTATTTTCAGTGAATTTTGTGAGAAACATTATCAACTAGAATTGTAAGAAAGTGTAAAACAAAAAGTCATTACTACTAGAAAAAAAATATCTGATGTTAACTGCGTATGAAAGTAATACAATTCACTTTATATTAAAACAGCTGTAGCATTAGTAAAAGTATCACATGATCAATTAGTGTTATAAAGCGAGAAGAATCAACGAAGTCAAACGAATTAAGTGAATTAATTCAAAACGCACAGCTTCCATGTTTTCAATAAATTACGTCTCGATCTCTTGCTGTCGCTGCTTCATGTGGCAGAGTCGTTAATGCGTAAGATCTTTTTCAATTTAAGATTTAAATAAAGTTATTTGAACAATCGTATTACGAAATTATTGTTTATTATCCTGTTTTTTATCT
Organism: Polyplax serrata; assembly: GCA_037055365.1. Lineage (NCBI taxonomy): Eukaryota > Metazoa > Arthropoda > Insecta > Psocodea > Polyplacidae > Polyplax > Polyplax serrata. The sequence continues at coordinate 6,688,189 of JAWJWE010000038.1, read as the reverse complement.
TTAATTTATTACCAATCTTTATTTTTAAGAAATTTATTTCACTTAAGTACCAATTTTAAAAGATGGAGTACGTTATACATCAGCGAGTTGTAACCAAGAAAACTCAAAATATCACCATTAACGATTTGGTTTTACTAAGAGATGAAGATTCTACACTTCTCAACTGTCAATTAGGTCGGGTTACCAAAATCCTCCTGAATCGAATGGCATAGTTCGAGTTGTTACAGTAATCAGCAGGAGACAAACTCGAAGACCGGGCGACGACGATCAAGAAATTACCTCGGAGACTTCCACTGATGCGAAAACGGTTTTTTTTATAATGTTGTACTGATGTTGTTGTTTTGTAGAAACGTTTTGTGGTGTATGATAATTACATAGACCACAAGAGTCAAAACGAATATTAAAAATAATTACAAATCAATAAATGTATTTTCTATTAATTTTTACTTCTCATCCATGAAAGGAATCCGAGAGACTGAAAATATTTTTAAAAATTTACGGGAAAGAAGAGAGATTACAGGAATTGAATCGAATTCCTCTTAGGAATATCTGAAATTACACTTAACAGTTTTAATTGATATTTTTTTATTAACGTTTAAGGTATATCGTTGCTCGGCGTCCGATGTGAACTGTAGTTTTCTTAATAAATTTTGTGTTTTAATTTCTAAATAGGGTTTTTTTAGCTTGTATTTTAACTTTAGACTTTGCCATGTCTTCGCCAAAATGGAATCATCCAAAACTACTAAGTTTAGCATGAAATGATGATTGACGAGAAAATCTCTATTTAACTGACAAGAAATTAATATATTTATTTATCCTTTAGGTAGGAAAGGTGTTGAATACCTCATATCTTTTTTCTAATTTTAATTTTTAATTTTTTTTTACGTTATTTGTTAAACTTGATTTTTAATAATCTTTTTTTTGATATAGTTATATAGAAAATCTTCATTTTTTTTTGATATGTTCGTTACTATTCGTTGAAAGTAAATGGTACAAAATGTCAGAGGTGAGTTTAAGGTTACCTGTTGTTGAGAAAATCTGCGTCTCTGATAAGAAATCATTTATTTTTTTATGTGCCGGTAAGTTGAGGACCATTTATTTTCATGTGTAAAATATTGATCTGCCTTCGATTGGAGTAATTTACATCCACCAGGACTGGGGGACATTAAGATGGAATAATTGTACCTACGGTTTGTAACATAAATTTAAAAAAATGAAAAAGTTTTACGTAACAATTAAAGGAAAAAATATTTAATTAAAATAAAAATGACTGGACTTTAAACGGAGGAGACTTACTTGAGAAAGAATGTCTGAGCTACGTAAGTAGCTACAATTGTTGTTGCTAAGTAGGTACAATTATTCCATCTTAATGTCCCTTAGTCCTGTTGGATGTAAATTACTCCAATCGAAGGCACATCAATATTTTACACATGAAATTAAATGGTCCTCAACTTACCGGCACATAAAAAAATAATTGATTTCTTATCAGAGACGCAGATTTTTTTCAACAACAGCAAACCTTAAACTCACCTCTGACATTTTGTACCATTTACTTTCAACGAATAGTAACGTACATATCAAAAAAAAATGAAGATTTTCTATATAACTATATCAAAAAAAAGATTATTAAAAATCAAGTTTAACAAAAAAATTAAAAAAAAATTAAAAATTAAAATTACAAAAAAAAAATAATTATTAAATTCTAAGTAAGTAAGTATGTATAATTTTGGGGTGTTTTAGTGTTTAGTGCAGTAAAGTGTAGCACTTTTCGTTTATTAACAATTTTTATGTTTTTGTGTTTTACTTTAATCACAAGTTTATGTAAAAGTTCACGTGTTATTTTGGTGGATTCTGTCCGACGTATCCTCTCACACGGAGTGATCAGCAGTACAATAAGTTCGGGGTTCGCTAAATTTACATTTGTTACCGTTCCTTTCTCCAATTTTTGTATCATTAATTTTTTCTAACACTGAATTTCACACTTTCTCTTTGTATGTTGACTCTTTTTCTATTGTTTTTCTTTTTAATATTTTTGGTGTTCCATAACTTACACCTGTGAATGAATCACCTGTTTTCAATTTCATTGATCGTGACATTTTCTGTTTTTCTTCTGTAAATCCAAAAAGTCTTCCAGCAAAGCAGGATAAACCAACGTGTGAGAAAATTTAGTTTTAGCAAAAATGATTGATGCAAAAATTTAAATTGTACAAAACTAAACAGTTTTATTTTTGGGGGTCTCCTAAGGGAGAAAGGGCGGGTAGAAAAAATAAATTTAGTGGACTCCGAAGTTTTTCTTCTGCTGATCACTCCGTATGAGAGGATACGTCGGACAGAATCCACCAAAGTGTAATTAAAAAGTGAAGTGCATTTCAGAACGTAACCACATGGAAACTTTCCGGTACCACAAGGAAGTATCAATTATGAACATAATTAAATGGATTTACTGGTCAATATATATTCCTTCACTGCGTGTGTTTTGTATCCATTTCTTTAATTTTTGCAATGAATCTGCATTTCCGCATAACCAACTTAAAAGCCGGAACTAAGAGCAAAAACATCGACACCTTGGCACATGAGAGGAGAAACCGAAAGATTACAAGTACAAACGTGGTGACACATTATCCGATAAAAGTTCATTCCTGGTGATTTAACCGTTTTGGAGGTCGAACATGTGTGTGGAGGCTATGTCAAACAGTGAAGTTCGGAGAATGTAGCTACATTAGTTGCGGAACACTTTTTTTTAATTTACTGGTCACCTTACACGACCAAATTTGTCCGGTTTTTGCACTTGTCTTTTTTACTTTCACATTTTTTTGTGTCAACAGAAACACTGAGACTGCACTTTGCTATTTTTTCGTTAGCGGAAAACCCAAATTCATGCAAAATGAACAAATAGAATGTATTAATTCGTGTAATTATTCGTATAATTATTGTAAGTATAAATTAATCAAATGCTTCGCGGTACCGAACTCCTACCTGGCGTGCGCACAACTTTGTTTACTAAAAGAAAGTGACGGACAGATTTTTGAACGTTTTCTGCTTGTTGTTGACGTTGTTCGGGCGAACCGATCAAACACCTATGGAAATCATTTCAAGTCGATTTTGGTTCAGGTTCAGGTCGGGATGGATCGAAAATTTTCGAACCTGCGACGGGGAGCGGGTAAGTTGAGTTTTCACTTCGTCAACCAATGTAAACCCCAAAAACGAGAGAGACGGACGGCTTTTTTCTTTCAGATTGGTTCTGGCAGAGATTCGTCACGTTCGTCAACTTCTCTTGTGCTTTCCTTGAATTGCACCTCGTCAAACTCGTTTCGTTGTCTATCGTAACATTATGCTGCGTCACGGTAAGTATTTTCATGTAATAAGGGTACTCTGGCATGGCTCTACAGGCAACACACCGACACGGCTGTTATCTCAGGTGTTATTTATCATTACCACTCCGTTGACTGACTTCCAGGTGAATTCCCTGCACATGGTCATGATCGTCGGCATACTCGGCTGCTACGCCATCGGTCTACCAGCAGTGAGATTTTCATTAGCTTTCATAGGTCCCTTCATAGCTGCTCTACTACTTTCTAAAATGATCTACCAGACAAAATTCATACCTGATTACAGGACGACAGTCAATTGCTCGGTAAGTTCCTTTGAGTTCGGCAAGCCTGGGGTACCTAGGGTAGTACTTACGCAGCCATTGTACAACATCATTGAATGTTCCAATGATTGCTTTAATTGGATTCTCTTACGTGTTCTTAGACCGTGAACAGAACTCTCGAAACGGCCATCAAATTAACAATATCCGACCCTGAATGGTGGGGATACGAACTGCTCAAAGGCAAAGAAACCATCATGAGCCGTTACAGCAGCTATGTCATTGTTCTTTTTCTTATGACGTTGGCCACGGTGATTAAAACACGACAGAAGTGAGTTCCTCCGTGACTTCTCGTTGAGCGAATTACCATTACCCCGATTATCACCTTGACTCTTTCCTAGACTAGCCAGAATCGATGCCGGAAAACCGGCCAAAACCCCACCCGTAATGTACATCCACACGACCCGACAGGACGCTGACAAGAATCTAACCGAGTGCCTGAAGTACCTGATAAATTATGGGTTTTACAAGTTCGGGATCGAGGTGAGGACCCTTACTTGGTGCAGGAATCCCCCACCCACCTGGCTCTTTTTTCAAATTTATCAATTTCGTCTGCTTCAGATTACGCTATCCTTCTGCGTTTTCACAACCGCCTACCGAATGGACGTCTTCTCCATTTTCTATGCTTTCTGGGTGGCCGTTTTGTTTCTCCCGCAAAGATCCACGGTCTGTCTCCTGTGGCCCTTTTTCTTCACCACTCTCCTTTTCTCCATACTTTGGCAGTATGCAATGGCCGTGGGTTTTTCTAAACACTCCTGTGTTCGTAGGTATTGTTCTGTGTGCTTGAGTTCCTCCCTTGTTTTTCCCCCCGGTTTAGACGCCCAATCGCTTTATTTTCTTGTTTTATAGGATACCCGTGGGAACATAACGTTCGACTGGCAGTTTGGCTGTTTCTTCCCTGTAACGATCATCCCCCCCAGACTCAACACACGTTGGGTGAGACCGTCTCCGATCTCGTCTCTCACTCGCTCCTTTACCACACGACTAACAAATAATTTTCATCGTACAGTTGACTTTATCCTGCTGTTGCTCATTCAGAGACAGCAGACCGTCTTCGAAATAGAGAAGAAGTACGGGTCCCGATTTTTAGGAGGGTCGAATAAGGAGACCTACATGGATTACTACACGGACAATTTTATAAATCCGACTCCTGATCATACGGGTAATATCAAGTGTGTACCTGAGAGAACCTGAACTTTCGAACCTTTTCAACGGGAAACGATTCATTTCACAAAATTTTGTTTTGTTCAGCTCGTGGCTGGATGTCTTCAAGTACATCTTCATGACTTGGCTCTTTCGTGTGACTTTGGCCTTTGAATTCTGGAACGGAGCAAGCAACGCCAACATACTGTCACTGGGTTACCTCGTCGGAGCTTTCGTCTTCCTATGGATCGACTACGACCTTTGCCTGTGGCACATCAAGAAAATTCTCACGTGGTACGACAAAATCGACCGAGTGCACGACCGAACATGTTTTCTTTATTTACCCATGTTTACTTCCCCAGGTGGAACATACTTCTGGGTTACACTGTATTCGTCATACTCTTTAAGACCATACTCGAATTTTGCGGATGCGTGTACTGGAACTACTTGAGATCGAACACGGTCTGGCTGGTTCGATTGCTTTTTGTCGAATGTTCTTACTCCTACAGCACGAATCCGCTCCACAGGCAAAACACTAGCATATACTGGGATGTCGTTTGCTTCACTCTCGTCATATTCCAGAGGCGGTACTTTCAGAGTTACTATTTCCTTCATGAGGTCGACGACGTTTTGGGTATACACAAGATTCAAGCGATGGGCGCGAGACTCATGGACGAGCTACAAATGACGAAGCTGCAAGAGTTCCAGGTGCGAGAACGGAAAACCTTGATGAAAATCAAAAAGAACATGAATCGAATCAAAGCCTGGCAGAAGCGAATGCAAGGACTCAACTACAACGAGCCCACCGATCACGCAACGGGTACCTTCTCCAGGACACTATTGTCCGAGTATTAGTCGACGACCGACCCCAACTCACCCGCACACTTATTTTTCCAGCAATCTACATGGGCGACTATCTCATGTTCGAAGATTTAAACGAAGTTTCCTCCAAACTGGACGAATCGTCTTCAAGTTCGGACGAGTACGAGTTCGACGAACACGGTCAGAAAAGTAGAACACCGAAGAACGAGACAATGTCGAAGGTAATGTTCATCGTTGAGACCACGCGACATACCAGACAAATGAGGACTGACACCTATTGTTTTATTTAGTTCATAGGAAAGGTTTTCCTCAAGGGTGGAGAAGAGTCTTTAAGTAGAATGCAAGTACGGTCAGTCAAATCGGACCTCGAGGAAGAAGAGTCCTCTACGGTAGGTTAACACGGTCCAACCCGAGTACCCTAGACGTACGCATCCCAACTAAAATAGACACCTAAGCGAATTTAATTTCCAGTTCAACAACAAACGAAGAAAAACTCACGAAGAATCCATGAAAAAAAGGTAATGACCACTCACCTGACAAATGATTCACCTGTTACCAGGGTATTTCAATTTACACGTCTTCCTTAACAGAAAGAACGAAACCGACAGAGGCGAGAGCGACCTTAACTTCCCAAAATCGGACGCAACGATATCCGGTACGGAAGCACAATCCGCCTTATATAAAAATACCCCGATAGATGAGAGGCGTTAATTTTTTGTTATGCTCTAGAAAGCGGAAATAGAACGTCGATCAAGTTGTTCAACTCATTTCTGGACAGCGTCATGGTTTCGATGATCAGATTTTTCAAGAAGAATTCTCGGGACTATAGGTACATTCAAGCGAAGATGAAGGCTGAAAGAAAGGTAAGGAACCGTGAGGTTAGGCTCCTATGTAACCCGATCGGTGTCACACCCTTTGCTTCCACTCCACAGAGAATGAAGAAATCGATGGATGCGGGAGCCGACCTAAGGTGAGTCAGCAGGTGAGATCCCCAGAGGTGAAGAGTAGGGAAAAGATCAACGCGACACCGACCGGAGCTTGATTTTGAATTTCAGCACTGATAACGTGGAAAAAGATTTCAAGAAGTCGTCCCAAATACTTTTGGTCGAATTAATAAACGCCATCTGCATGTTCGCCATGTCCAAAACCGAACTCTTTTGCTATATTATCATATTCATTCACACTGCCGTTTCTCCCACGATGATTTCTCTACCTTTGCCACTTCTTGTCTTTTTTTGGGGATCTCTGACCACTGTCAGACCGACGACCACCTTTTGGACTGTACTAATTGCCTACACGGAGGTTTGTATTTCCATGCTATTTGTCGTACATGAAGTTCGAATGCTTCACAACTCTCCGTCTCTTGTAGATTACAGTAGTTATAAAAGCACTTTTTCAAAACTCCATATTTCCCTGGAACGACGTTTCTAAGGAAATAGTACGTCCCGAGTATCCGCCTCTCTTCCTTGGGATTCACCGCAACAACCAGTTCGTGATTATCGACTTGTTCCTGCTTTTGCTTCTGTTCCTTCACAGGTGACGATTGAATACCTCGCATGCCGGGAAGCCAACAAAGAGAACTTTAACGAACCTCCGATTTGTGTTCAGGTACAAATTAAAAACTCTCGGTCTGTGGAGCAGAGCTCACGAAGAGGAGACTTTGCTTCCCCAAAACTTGAAAGTTTACAAGGAACTTCCCTCCGAGAGAGACTACAAAGGGGTGAAAGGGAACAGGAGTTTGGTTAACCAGAGAAAACGACTCGTTTCCGAGATCACGGCCAACAACGACTCAATCGCTCACTTTTTACAGATGGCCACGTGGAAATGCACGAGTAAAGCCACGGCGAAGTTAATCTACGGGTACCTACAAAGGTGGAGGTGGCATATCGTGGACCAACATTAACTCCGGGTTGCTTACGTTTTGCAGAGTGAATAAAGTGCAAACGAAAATCAAAGTGAAGGAAATAGAAGGCCCTATACTGGTGACCCACGAAGGACGACGGCTGGAGCCGACCTACGCTTTTGTAACTCAACTACCGGATGACTCTCTGGAAGGGAACGTAGTGCTACGAGTATATGCAAACGACATCGTACCAGATGCCAGGACACTATTCCACAGACTATCGTAAGCGTCAGGACTACCTGGCACCGGACTCGATTAATGGTGTCAGACCTTGTTATACCTAACTTAACTGTTTACTTCTTCAGGTGGGTTCAACACTTCACGTCCATCCGGAAATTCTTCGTTCAAATTCTCGTCCGGGACTGGCGTCTCTCCGCCGATTTCTACACTTTGATCTTCATTTTCGAATTTCTCGATTTTCTACTCGTCTTCTTCGGATACTCCTCGTTCACTGTTGTTAGTACTCCGTGTTGTTGTTCGTTTCTTCCTTGACACGTTGCCAATCATGTCATCTTCTTCTCCCAGTCTAGAGAGATTAACTCCGAGGAGTACTTCAACCTGGCGGAAAACCAGGTTCCCGTTGTTTATCTCGTCATAATGATTCTTCACTTCCTCGTCATCATTATTGACCGGATATTGTATCTGAGAAAGAGCGTAGTGGGGAAGTTGGTTTTACAGTTTGTTCTCGTATTTCTCATCCATGTTTGGATGTTCGTGGTGGTTCCTCTCAAAACGGAATAGTGAGTAATCACCGTTACCTGATTCACGCTCCATCATTGCTTCTTACTTAAACAATTTATTTATGTCGCAGCCCCTTCAATCAACTGATAGTTCCGCAAATGTACTACCTCATCAGCTGTTTCTACTTCCTAATGTCAGCGTACCAGTTGCGAGTTGGCTACCCCCTAAGGGTACAGGGTCACTTCCTGTGCAAGAAGTACGGCTACGTTAATTTTTACGCGTACAAGGGGTGAGTGTTTCTCTTTCGTTCTTCCAATAAAAATGGCAGACCTGAACGAAGTGAAGTGTTTTCACTTGCAGACTGCAACTCATTCCCTTCTTCAATCAGCTCCGGATCATTCTGGACTTCGTTTGCATACAAAGCTCTCTCACGATGATGGAATGGATTAAGATGGAAAGTATTTTTCAGCTCGTCTACGAAAATAAGGTATTCTGACATCAACGGGGAGTGGTGAAACGTTCGTTTTTCCCCGAACTTTTCAACTAAAATCCATGTGTTCAGTGTTCCAGACGCGGCGACATTGCATATCCGGTGCCCCGAGGCCAGCAATCCCCCCGTTTTGCCAAACTGGCGCCAGGTATCCTCGTTCTCATCGGTCTCATAATACTAATTTGGCTTCCGTTCATTGTGTTCGCCTTGTTCAACACGGTCGCCCAGCACAATTTGCCACAGGAAGGTATTATCGTGTTGGATATCGGAAAGGCCGGCAATATTTTCGAAACGACAGCGACGTTTACGGATATAATACCGTGAGGACGCCTCATAGCTGACTTTTCGATTTCGGAATGAAAAAAATAAAAAACTGATTCGACTCGTAACTTCCTTCCACTTGTGCCGGTGCTTTCAGGTTCCGAGACACCGATTTCAAAGCCTTTCAAAATATATACAAAGACAATCGGAAAATTTGGTCGTTTCTCTCCCTATTTGACAGCAAAGATGTGGCCGCGTTGAAATTTCGATTTAAATCCTACGGCCCATGGTTAATCACGACCGAAGAGTTCAACCTACTGAACAAAACCGTTCAGGATTTAGGTGAATAATAATTGTAAAGGCTCATATTGACGTGATATTGGCCATGTCCACTTATATTGTTTCGCCCAAAAATAAATTTGTTTTCAGACAAACCAATTTCTCTGTATGTGGTGTGGGAAATACGCAGAATTCCACGGCCCCAGGTTGTTTCCAACGCGAAGAGCTACCACGAAATCACCCTGCATAATGGTGACAAAGCTCGACTAGGCCTCGCCGAAGCTTTTCGCAAGGCTGGCACCCCTGTAAGAATTAACGATTTCATACCCAAATTCATACACATAACTAACGAAGGAGAAGCCAAACCTGTCAGTGGATTTCTCGATGCAAACAACAGAACAGGTAGTCGATGCAACGAGTGTGAATTTGAATCGTCCTTTGCTCCGGGATTTTACATTTTGACTTCGTTTCCAGAGGCGTACGTCAATGTGACTCTTACCCTGGAGGGTACCGCCGAGGAGAAGTGGTGGACACTTATGGAGCTGAGAGACAACGACGAAGACGCGAAGATGTCTAAAATACCATTTCAAAGTAAAAGCGATCTGACGATATTTACGTTCAACGATAAAAACATACCTAAACTTCTGATCAATATTAGTATAAAGGGGTAGGTAACCAGGTAAACTGTAGGAGTAAGTGGAGGATTTGAAGTACTTGTTATTGGGCCTCAGTCCCCAACGGTTACATATTTAGTTTTAAAATGTTTATTGGACTCTAATGTTGATTTAGTAGAAGTGTGAAAAACCTTTCAGCACTCTAAATTATTCTCGCTAAAGTTAATTGTAAATTAATTTTATTGTGTAATAAATAAAAATTAAATATAATTCCAGCATCATAGGTCTCTACTTGTCCATCGTCTTCGTCACGTGGACTTTCATCAGAAGAATGATGCTGAAATACCCGTTCATAATTTACGACGACATGCCTAACCCGGATCAGATTCTGAAGGTACTCGTTTACCGCCACTGATGTTCGCAGCCGCGGGATATTATTTCATTCGTATTTATTATTTTTATAATTTCAGTTGTGTCACGACATATACCTTGCACGTGAAAATCATGAATTCGAGCTGGAGGAGGACCTCTACGCCAAACTGCTCTTCCTCTTCAGGTCTCCGGAAACAATGATCAAAGTAACGAGGTTAAATGCAATTAATCAGATTAACTAACCGTAGTCAGTTCTACTTCGGTAAGCCATCTTTTTGTATTTTACCTAACACAATAAAAGATATCTTTTTAAAGCCAACCGTTCACTTTAGACGTATAAATATAGGCATCCGATAATGGAGTAATTACGTTTGTTGTATGAGTGGATCATTGGTAGATGATCAACGGCCTCGATGGAAAATTTCATTTCGGTGCTACAGCAAAAAAAGCTGTTATACTTTTCATTTTCTTTGAATTCGCTTCAATTGAGCCCTTTTTCCTTTTGTTACAAACATCGTTTTCAATTACCGTTTTCTTCTTGACGGATGCTGGAGCCACCGCATTAATTTCAGACGAGAGTTTGAGTGCAACATGATAATCTAAATGTTCCAGAAATACGTTAAGTGGAATTTTTTTACCGCATTCGTTACACGTTTCACTAGGACACTGACTTTCTAGATTCGATTCTAAAAATCGATCCATAGGTCTAGCTGCACTACTTTCGCTCTCACTTAAATTTTTACTATTCGAGTTTAGTCTCTCTCTGAATTTCCTTTTCAGAGGCTCTGGTAACATGTCGACTACGTCGGCCTCAGCCTGGTTGACGTCTGGAATTAATTCACTCAGGCTGACCCATTCGTTTCCGTCCGATTCTTCTTCCTCCTCTTTCGTTTCCCTTTTAGAAGCCTCTACCGCCATCTTGTCTTGTCTAGACTGAAGATAATTGAGGATAAATGATGTTTTTACAGCTGACTGAATTTCAACGGCTCTACTTGTGCTTGGCGTTACGTTTGTCCGTTCTTGGGTTTCGTCTATCGCATTTAATGGTGTACCGTCCTTTTGTGACATCTCAGGATTTCGTCCCTTTAAAAATTTCTCTATTGAACTAACTTCATCTGTGAATTTACTAGCTGATAAGCCTAACAATTTAATAGACGGTCTCCTAAAATAAATTTACAACAAAAAGTAGCGTTTGATAATTCCTTAATATTTTAATGTCTATTACGTTATATATTACCACACATCCGAGTCGGCCGGCGCGGTATTAAACTTCTTGATTATTTGCATGGCGTCTGTAGCTATTTTGTTTGCGTCATACGAATTGAGTGGACCGCATTTTGAGGTTGCTGATTCTTGGTAAACTGAGACAGTTAAAAGTTTAGCTCTTCTTTTGTTCTTCTCAAGATCTTTCTGCAAGCGTTCCGATATTTCGCAGGCCATTTCCTTTATCCAGTGCTCCACTTTCGCTTTTGTCGTGAGCTGATTAAGGCCCGTAAAATTTTTACTGCATCCAACTGATTCAGGTCTTAGTCTAGGTGTGACAGGTTCCAAATCTATTCCTCTAGCTATGTTAAACAGCCAATGTCTAAAAGTAATAAATATATAACTCTTATAAATAAAATGTGATTGATCTAACTTGTGTAATGCATTCAAATTGTATGTTAGAGGATAATGTTGCATAAAAGCTGGTTTTTTGTAGTCTTCCTTTAACCTTCTATTTAAACTCTATGCTTTGCGCATTTAATTCAATGTTAGGTATTAACTTCTTGATTCTATTTAATTTTAGGTATACTCTATTATTCTTTTTAACAATCATTTATCCATAAAATCATTACCCTGTTTTATCATCAAACTTTTGCTGCAAATCATTCAATGTGAAACCATAGAGTTCAGACATGGTTGATATTGCAAGCTTTTGACAAACTTGTTTTCCGAATTTACCACCCAAATTTCTAACTTTATGAATTGGAAGTGTTTCATAGAGTTCTGGTACACTATCATGAGGCAGTATTGTTTGCTTTTGTGGCTTATGTAATCCAGCTGTTAGCTTAGCCAGAATCTGAAACAGAAAGTTTTATTGAATGAGAACATATTATTTTTAGTATTTTGTTGTAAATACTGATGGCTACTTTACCTTATTATGAGCAATTCCAGCAGAACAGTGAAATCCAGTCTTTTCAAAAATTTTTGATCTCATTTTTTCAACTATAAGTCCCCCAACAGCCAGAAGAAAATTTGGATTCTCATTTCTACCATCAGATTCTATAAGCTTCAGCCATTCTGCTACACCCATGGCTCTTTCCTCTGAAAGTAGTACTTGTAATTACAACCTGTTGTAATCAATTAAAATTTTTTAATTTTAAATATGGAATGTTTGCCTCAAACCCTCTGATATGTACACAAAAAACCTCATCAAATGTATTACTGTATCCCACCTTCATTTTTACTGCCTAGGTTGCAATGTCCAACAATAAAAGTGTTTGCCAGTTCTTGTGGTTTCACTTCTTTATTTGTCTTAATATATTCTTGCACTTCTTTACTCAAATCCAAAAATGCTTCATCGATACTAGCCCTCTGAACACATTCACAAAACTCAGAGAAAACTTTTGCAACTTCTTCACCAGCATTTCTGTAACTGATCTTCAAATTTAGTTGACATTTATTAACTTCAATTATAAGTGTAAGTCTTTACATGTAATTAACACATGAAAGCATTAAAATTTTTATATGTACATACAATGTACATAATATAAAAACATATAAGGAACCCTATCCTAGAGCTTAATTACCAAAAACAATAATGATATGAACAATAATGTTTTTCAGTTTAAATAAAATTTCATGAATTCAAATCATGAAGTTTACATGTATATCGCCTTGGCTGGAAGTTATTACTTTTGTTTTACCTCTAACTTACTTTGTTAAATCAGCTTTTCCCCTTACTGTTGGCACTGAAACCAAAACAATTTCAGGGCACTTCTCTTTTGCTTCATCACCTCGCATAAATCGTGTTACCCCCCGGTCTCGTGCTTCATAGTTGACAGCGATAATGCTGAAATAATAATAATAATAATAATAATAATCCTCATCGTCAATAGTTCCTCATTTACACAAATTCCTTAACAGTTTTACTTCATACCCTCCGCCTTTCCACTGATTGTATTGTACGACGGCCAGAGGTTTCCCTTTTAAGCTTGTATCGAGACGTGTTTCGACCTGACAAAAGAAGCAATCCATGTCCACTAAAGCTATTACCCTCTGATTTGCTGTACAATTCATAATGTTCAATTTCAATTAATGGAAATAAAATTTCGTTTTTTCGCTCCAGCTTCCTACACTTATCGTGGCAGTAGATAGTCATGTGACCAAATTTCGTGATCAAAATTAAAAATTTTAAACGGAAATTTTCTGAAGTGAAAAGTTTTCCAGCCCAACAGGTATCCCGTTTTCAATATTTACTTCACGATAAAACTACAATTTCTTAAAACAAAATTATAAAAATAAATCATATATTTTTGAGCATGATAATTATCAAGTTTAAAATCAAGTTCCCAACTATGTAACTAGTGGTGTAATAAATTTACGGGAAATTTTACAACCTTTTTTTGCGGGATAGCCTGGAATGAAATCATAGTAAGGAGCAGAAATGTTAAAAATATTGTGGAGGAAAGGAAACAAAATAAGACAGACTTTTATAATTTACAATATTTATAGTAAAAATATAATCACTTCTGTTTGTCATATTATTTGATTAAATAAAATAGCTGTACACAAAAAATTACACTGGTCATTTACATAAAATAGTTTTAATTACATTTTTTACTTATAGTCTAATTATTTTTCACATTTAAAGGCATATTTGGTAACAGTTTCGTCATTCACAGTTGGAATGACATGTAAAAATCAAAATTCATAGGAAGCTTCAGTTCAATTATTTAATTGTTCATTTCAGTATGTAAGAACTAAAATGTTAAAACTTTAAACTCGGCTCACTTTTATTTTGAATTATATGAAATTAGTGAGAGTTGATAACTACTTACAATAAAGCAGCAACTAATGATGCAACCTTCTTTACCCATCATATATAGTAATACTTTTTCTTTCTTTCTTTCTTTCCAAAATTCTTAAAAATTGGCATTGTTACATATTAAATAGGATTTAGTTTTAATAAGAAAGAAAACTAGACATAGGTATGCAAATAATTATCAAAAGGGAGATACTGCATAAAAAGTTGGAATGAATAAATTGCTTTAATGACAATTCATAATACTTTGCTTAAAATACTATGTAAAATGTTTCTTCCAGGGTTACGTCTACAACCGTTACATGTCCACATATATATGAAGTGCAGTTATGCACATGAAACCAAGTATAACTGCAAACAGTTGGAATAAACCTGCTCCTTGCAATTTGTTCTTTTGTTGCCACATATATCGTTCACGGGGTAAAATTTCAAAGGCTGCCACATAGAGAAGACTTCCAGCTGCAACAGCCTAAATGATATAAGTGTAAAATCAAATAATTGTGCCAATAACTACTTCAAAAACAATGGGAAGAACTATCATTATAAAAAGCAATACTTTTAAAAAGAAAAACTGAAATCAATCACATACAGAATGTTTTTGTTGAATTTCTAACTCAATTCTTGTGTTATGGTTTTTTTAAAAAATAAGCATGTGAAGCACATTCAAGGGTCTCCAGAAGTATTACTTTTGAGTACTTGTGTTACTATATTTTCATTGTTTAAAAGATAATTAAAATTAATTATTAAGTTTAAGGTATTATTGTTATTCCAGAATTTGGAACTCAGTTACTAAAACCATGAATTGAAATATTCACTTCACAATTCTTCTGAAAAAACTTTTAATATATTTACCTGCATTTGACTATCAATGTTGAAAATTCCATCAGTTGTTGTAACTATAGTACCAATAAATATGCCTAAAGCACTGCCAAATGAAAATACCAATATTGATAGTATTAAATGGAGTGGCCTGACTCCATGAGATTGTAGTTCCAAACCCAAACAAAATGATAATATCACTTTGTGGAATGTTATGGTTCCCAACAACAGAAGAATCTAAAATATATTATTTTAATTAAAATTTTACACATATTTTTAGTAACAAAATTATATCATTTGACACTTGCTTATTTGAAAGTCAAGTGCTTTCATTCAAAGGATATCATAATACAAACATAACAACCTCTTTAAATTTAGTCTGCACACCAATTGCAACACCTTCTAATATAGAGTGAACCACAAGAGCCAGTAAAAGACCTGTTTTGGCAATTGGATTTGATGTCTGAGGTTCTCCCATTTCAACATGGCATTGAATTTCATTATCAGATGAGTGTTGATGCATGGAATGATGTATATTGCTTGTACTGCATTTTGAAACAAACATTTTTAAAACTGTTGATAAAATAAGCTATTTCTATTTAAATAAAATTTCCTTTTACCTATGGCCATTTTGAGGCTCACTAGTGCAATAAGATTTTGTACAAGTAGGCTTATTAACATTTTCTTCAATTGAATCATATTTCAGAAAAGGTGAAATTTCTGTTTTGGTGATATCCTTTATGGCTCCATAGCTGCCTCTTCTAATATTTTCAAAATCTGACTTTTGCTGTAAAGCCAATGTTAAAAATAAATTACAATTTTAATTATCCCTTCCACTGATAAATGAAAACTCACCTGGTGAATTTTGGGATTCCTACTCTCCAAACACAAATGACATATTTCATCAAAGGTGTACAATATTAAAAATCCCAGGCTGAAGTACAACTGGGCTGAATGCTTAAGTTTCTCTTGTACTTCTGTCAGCATGTGTACTATAGATGTGGCCAATAGAATCCCACCTCCGAGGCAAAGTATCAACGAAAGAAAAAATGGACAGTGCTTCGTAACTCGAATGGCAAATGCCATGGGAATAAGCCCGAAAACGCAGCTCGCGACACTTACAACAATCATCGATACATAATGCGTCACCGCCATTGTCGCCAGATTTTCCTATTTAGGAATAAATTGAAATTTCCTAGTGGTGAGCCAGTATAGCCGACAATAGATTTTGTCGAATATCTCTTTAAAGGAATCCGTGATCATCTTTCACAACTACTTACCTTGGTTTCCCACAGACACCCGATTAACTTTTAGATAAAGGCGGTCGTCGATAAGAGAATGCATACAAATTTAACTTTATTAATTTGTAATGCAGAAACATATTTAATCATGGACAATCACAGAAGTTAAGCAATAACGGCAATTTCTTTATCCATACCGCTTCACAAATGTATCGTCTTATTAGAGATCTTATTTGAGATCAAACGGGCAGTGCCTACCTAAGATATTCTACCAACAATAAAGTTTTCCCTCATTCGTTTCCGTTATTCTGCCACTGATTAGTAGCTTACACGTTGTCTAATTTCACGATCTATCGTGCCATTGCCTAATTTCTATGACGTCACGTTGAGACACTGGCAGGCTTTCAAGAGAAAGTTTACGTTTTTTATTTAGAATGTATTTAAGTTAAAGTTCGCAAAGACATTTAATACATTTTCAGAATTGCAAGTATACATGAATTATTCTCTCACAGTTGTTTGAATTAACTACTTCAATTTTTCATTAATTAACTTGTTGTGTTAGAAATGGAGACCAATCCCAATAAAAGAAATGTCGCGGACGAAAATGCGGTAAATAATCTATTCTCATTTCCAGTAAACATCTCCCTTTCTATTACTTGTATTTTAGCAATTTAATATGGTTATTTTTGCAGGAAGAAGAAACACACAATAATAAAAAAAAAATTGTAGAACTCGACAATGAGAAAAATGATGATTTATTACAAGACAAAGAATCAGTAGAGGACAAAAATAGTAAGAAAAATTAACCTTAAACGACAATAAATAAAACCCACAATAAATTATTAAGTTGTAATCTTTTTTTCAGAAACAGGCACTAGTGAACCAGTACAATTTGCAGAAATTGTGGCAGCACATTATAATTCTTTAGAATCACACAAGGACTACAAAAGGAAGTCTAGTAAAATATATTACTTAAGAAACTTTAACAATTTTATAAAATCAGTTCTTATAAGTAAGTACTTTGATTAAATTTTGCACTACAATAATGATATTAAGCATTATTGGTTTTCAATCTTAATAATTTTTGCCATACTTAACACAAAACTTCCAATTTTTTAATTTTTATTATTGGTTTTTTAATTTATTAAGCCTTTTGTTTCTTAATGTTGCCCATTTGGAGTTTTATCATGTTAGATCTACAAAAATTCCATGTTTTATAGTTGATAATCAACATTAGTGCTTTTCTGAAAATGACTGGTTTTCTTTCAAAAAACATTTAGTGTCAATGCTACAAAGTTTTGGTGATATAAAGTTTCAATCATATGTTATGTTGAATCTCAATGTAATACATAATAATAATTTTTTTTATAGAAGATTCGGTAATGTCCATTCTTGATGGTAAACAACATTTAAATGTGTTGGATATGTGTTGTGGCAAAGGGGGAGACATCATAAAATGGATTAAAACAAATGCCAGGCATTTAATTTGTGCAGACATAGCTGAAAGGAGTCTGGAGCTATGTAAGGAAAGATTAGAACATTTAACCAAGGTATTCAACTGTAATTATTTACATACTGAAATCATTGCAGCAGATTGCACAAGGGTAATTATTAAACTTAATTATTAAACTATGTAAACTTAATTATTAAAAATTTGTATATTTTGTGATTTATAATGTAGCAAAGTAGGGTCATGAACCTTTAAAATTGTCACACTCACCATTAAAACAAATTAACACTTTTGTTTTTCATGTTATTTAGGTTCGTCTCTGTACCTTGTATGAAGATCCATCAATTAAATTTGATGTGGTCAGCAGTCAGTTTTCATTTCACTACAGCTTTGAATCACTCCCACAAGTTGAATGCATGTTGCAGAATGCTTCAGAACGTCTCAAACCTGGAGGAATATTCATTGGTACAATACCAAACTCTAATGAAATTGTGAAAAGACTTAGGATGGCAAAAACAAACTCTTTTGGAAATGATTTGTATTCATTAGAAATGTGTTCGTCCGAACCTTATCCGTTATTCGGAGCCAAGTACAATTTCTACTTAGAAGGTGTACTTAATTGTCCTGAGTTTCTGGTCTATTTTCCATTACTAGAAAAATTGGCGGCAAAATTTGGACTTAAATTGCTTCAAAGAAAACGGTTTGATGATATGTTTGAAGAAAAGAGAAATGACAGTGAAGCAAAATTACTTCTGAGAAAAATAAATGCTTTGGAGGGCTATCCTCCAAGAGAAAATGAGCGCCTCTATAGACCTGAAGAAGACTATAAAATTGCAAAAACATATTGGGAGCAACATGGGAGTAAATTAAGAGAACGGGGTATAAGAATTACTACTATTTCACAATCTGAATGGGAAGTTATCACTCTTTACGAATTATTTATATTTCAAAAAAAAAAGACATAGTTCACCAAAGCCACAAAGTTTGTTAATTCACATAATTAAAAATATTAATTTGTGAATCTGTTCATGCTTTGTGACAGGAAGTCATTTGCATTAACTTTTATATTGGGGACTTGAACTAATTTCATTTTGTTTCATTATCTCTTAAAGTAGACATATTGTCATAATCATGAAGATTGACTGTGATATACTGTATTCAGCATGAACTCTAAATTTAATTACCCTACCAAAATGTATAAGAAATATCAATATTTTTTTGAGGGTCAGATCAAGGGTAAATCTAGATGTGTTTTTATGTATGACAAACACCTGAATGTGGGAAAGATCACAAAACATTCAACAAGTGATTTTTTAATAAAAAGCTGTCAAAATGTTACAAAGGTGACATTAATAAATAAAAAATTTGAATTTGAATAATTTTGTTACATTATTCTGTAACACTAAAGCAATATACTTAAGTTTTGTGAAGATATGTATTGTATGCAAATACTCTTCTACCTTTGCATGTATTCATGCACTTTGGAATGTTTGACTCCTATTGCAGCACACAAGTACATTTTCAGTATGTATGCCTATTTGTGTATTTACTTAAAATATCTAATAAATTAGAAGAATAAAACTGTCAATCTCTCAAATAATTATTTTAATGTTTCGTTTTAAATTAGAGTGTAATCAAAATGGTCAGCCCAATGAGGGAATGACACTGTTTTAAATTAAATTAAAGCTGTTTTTCTAGGACAGTATTAAATATATTTTATTACAAGGTGTAACACAAAATGGGGTGAATGTTACCGTGGATGTCGAACGGTTAATACATGTGATCCTCGAGAAATGGGCGATGTACATTTTTGTGATGCAGAAACCCAACTTTTCATGCATATTAAATTCATAGACGTAATACATAAGTACGTTTTTATCCCCTATTTCATTCTTCTTTTCGACGCTGTTTGGAATTTTTATATTAAAAGAAAGAAAAATTCACGGATGGAATACAACCATGGATAAGCGAGAAAAAATGTCGACGCATGCGCAATTTCGTTCTTCACGAACTTAGCCGCAGAAAAGTGAGCTGGCTTGTGTGTTTGACTCGTCGCGGTGTTTCTTTCCGTCGTCGAGTTGCCGTGTCGAGTAAAGAGATGCATCGCATTTGATTTTAAGCAAGACAATTTCTGACGAATTCAAGTTTTTGAAAAAATATGGATTTCGAGGAGCGTCGAATTAACGAGAACGGAAACTCGGTAAGTTTTCTTTGGGGAATCGACAAAATTCGCGGACTAGTACAGACAAGCCAAAGTGAAAACGAGACAAAGACTCCCTGTCCGTAAAGCAACAATCGGAAATTTTTCTAAGTCCTAAAATGGCGTCAACGAAAAACTAAGTCCCAACGTATTCCTTATGCGGCCAATTGATTTCATTATTATTGTTATTTTTCGACCACGATTGATTCTCGCTAAGCCAATTTTGATAATGCGTTTTATCTAAGCATTTCCTTGGGAAAAATGTTAATTTATTTGGAAAAAATATTGAGAAATAGTGGAATGGGGGGAAACGCGAATTGGAAAAAGAAAGTCACCCGGATGATACCAATATTAAATTTATTGTTCCTTTACTCGTATTAATACTACCATTGAAATGTAATTTTTTGTTTTCAGGAAAAATCATTTGAAAGCGGAAATATACGCGAAAAGGGTAAGTAGATCTCGTGTGAACATCAAACACACACATACACACTCTCACACACAGAAGTTCAGAGACCTCGTTTCAATTGCTCGTAATAAATTTTTCACATTTTGTTTAATATGAACGAATCGAGTTGTTGAAAGGCTTCACGGATATTGCGAGAGAGAAGGATGAAACTTGGAAGCCAAGTGGAAAATGCGTGCAATGTATTTTTTTTGTTGAGTGCATTTTTCGCTTCGGAATTTTCAACAGAATTCGTCATTTACTTCGACCGTTTGTTGATGTTCAAGTCCCGTAACCATTTGCACCACTTTATGACGCGTTGTAACGTTTTTCTCGTGCCTCCCCCTCTTTGTGCCCAAGCACATTAAGTAAGATTGCTTAAGTATCTGGCTTATCAGGTGGACGTTTGGAGATTTAATTTTTACGTTATGAAGTTTAACGAATGATTGACAGCAGTACACGCGAGCAAATGATTACTCTTCAACGTGCCAGTACAATATTTTACGTTTTTTACTTATAAATTCGTAGAGCTCTTAGAGATCATTGTGCAATCCATTTTTCATCACAAAACTGCTAAAAAAAACATTTTTATAATTAACATTCCATTTCACCTGAACATGTAATAATTTTATTACATTAGTTGAACTGGATGACCAAATTTAACCAAATCAGTTTTCATTATTAAATAATGAGATTGTTCACAGATTTTGCTATCTGTGGCACAGTGCTCCAGAGAAACCATTTTGAGGTAATATTAAAATCTTTCTGGAATTTATCGAAGACAAGATAGTTGTTTCAACTGTGGTAGTGTAAACTTCTATGCTTGCACCTTAATGTCAGTAAAATGCAAGAACATCTATTTAAAATCAACCCAATAAAGAGACCATTAACAGTAGTTCATTTTATTAAATTACATTTCTGCACTGATTACAGAAAATGCAACACTAGTTAATGGAATGGCAAATGGCTACAACAAGGAACACAAATCAGAGCACAAAGATAAGCATAGAGATAGAGAGAAGGACAAGCACCGGTCTGACAAAGAAAAGCACAAACACAGTTCCAGTAAGAGTAGCTACAAAGACAAAGATAGAGACAAAGCTAGAGATCACAGCAAAGAAAAAAAATCAGGGGATGAAAAGAAATCCTATGATAAAGAAAGGGAACATAAAAGTTCCTCAACTACAAAAGATAGCAAAAGTTCCAGTAAAGACAAACACCATAGTTCAAGCAGTAGTAGTAGTAATAATAAGGAAAAGGAAAAAGAGAGACATAGCTCAAGCCATCGGGATAAAGACAAGCATTCGTCTTCAACATCTTCATCCTCATCTAGTAAGAAAGACAAAGACAAACACAGCTCTCAGTCTAAGGACAGGGAGAAGCACCACAGTTCATCATCTTCATCCAAAGATAAATATAATTCATCCAGTTCAAAGGATAAGGATAGACACAAGGACAAAAGTAAGGAATCTAAAGACAAGGATAAATCTAAATCATCATCACACTCTGAGCACCACAGGGATAAATCAAAGGTAATTTATGTTTTACCCAAATTAATTTTAATAGTTATATGGGAATGTTGTTAAATTATTTTCTGTACAACTGTACGATAGTTTTCAAAGTTTTAATTTCATAGAAGCTGTCACATGAGGATGAAAGACCTGCTTATATTAATGGAAAATATGCCTTGCATCGAACTTGTAATATTCCCTAAGTTGATTACAATATGTACTCTCAATGATAAAAAATTAAGTCACCTCAATTGTACTAATGTGTCTCCATTATAAATGTAAAAATGATTAAAATAATTTATTAATTTTTCAACGGCTTCATGCTAGTTTGGAGGCAGTCTAGTGTGTATTTTTCATGTTTCGCAAAAAATTAAATTCAATAAGCATTTTAAAAATTAAGCGATAAATGAGATCGCGTATTAAATCGAAGCCACGAATTAATTGATCGAATACTTCTTTTGAGCGAATTGTTTGTCTTAGCACAAAATAAAATTTGTGCCTGTTCAACATGTTTTTTTTTGTGCGTTTCTAGAGACAAACTAAAAATATAATGACTTTACAATTTGTTACCGAGAAGCGTTAGTTCAATCAGTCGTTCCGGGAGGACAAGCATAAAATACAATGGTTGTACATATTCACTGATGGTCTTCACATGTGTGGTATTTATGGTGAGAGTTTTTCGTTTCGGTTCTAGGACAAGATTAGAGACAAAGATCGGAAAGAAAAGGACAGAGAAAGGGAAAGACCTAGGGAGAACGAGAGGAGTTCAGACGTGGAGGTGAAGCAAAGCAAAGAGGAGAGTACCTTAGAGTTCAGGTCCTATCCAGATTCAGCTGATTCTGCCACCGAGGAGGAAACACTCAGAATAGACGAAGACTGTGTAAGAGAAGAATGCGATGGAATTAAAATTAAGGAAGAGAAGGAGGAGTCGGAGGATGACATACCTTTGGTAATGAGTCAATATATTTGATTGCTCATCAATAATTTTTCGTTCCAAATTTTTCGCAACCATTATACTAAACCTGACTATTTTTTCACCTATTTTTTTCAGACCATGAGGGCTATTAAACGAGAAATAGTGGATGAGGATGACGAAGATGAAACTCCTCTATTTGCTAGGTTAAATAAAAAGATTAAGAAGGAAGATAGCGAGGACGATTTTAAGCCCACCAAGGTTGTATACTAGTCTTATAAATGACAAACTACCGAGTTACTTTTCTACTTTAATAACCTGTATTTCATTATTTTAGAAAACAAAAGGAAAGAAGAGGAAAAGTAAAGGAGATAGTGACACAGAAGATGATTTTAAGCCTGTGAGTATGATTGTGCATATAATATTGTACATTGAGTTACTCATTTTCCGCTCTAATAACATATACGTCAGGTTTAGAGATTCAGTTTAATTTTGATTTGTTAGATAATTTTAGAAGTGTGAATAATAATTTTCAAAGGATGTTTTCACAATATTAAATTAATTTTTGGATTTATTTGTCGCTTTCAGACCGCTAAAAAAGTTTCGAAATCTGTTAAGAAAGAAGTTAAGAAAGAAACAACAACTAGCCCAAAGAAGATAAAGAAAGAAGAAGAACAGCAAGAAGTTTGGAAATGGTACTTTTGATTTTTCCTTGGTTTTTTAGTTTGCTTTTAAATTTTGTGTTCAACCTGTCAATTTTTGTCCAGGTGGGAAGAAGAGAAAAGAAATGACGGAACAAAATGGAAGTTTTTAGAACATAAAGGACCACTTTTTGCACCGTTGTACGAACGGTTACCAGGAAGTGTAAAATTTTATTACGATGGTACGTCCTTTCTTCTTATTACTTGTAGCGTAATTGTATTGAACACGTGTAATCGTTGTACTAATTTCTCATTTTCAGGTAATTTAGTCGAATTGTCGGAGGCGGCTGAAGAAGTTGCTACATTTTATGCGAAAATGTTAAATCACGATTACACTACAAAGGAGAAATTCAATTCGAATTTCTTTAAGGATTGGCGTAAAGTAATGACTGACAAGGAGAGAAAGTTAATAACAGATTTAACTAAATGCAATTTCAAACCCATGGCAGACTATTTCACGGAGAAATCGGAAGAACGGAAAGCCATGAGCAAGGAAGAAAAGAAGGTTATGAGACTGTAGCAATTTTTAGGGTTACTTTAGCATGAAAACGTATTCCCGCTGAAGTGTTTATTTCTTATGTTTAGGTTATAAAAGAACAAAATGACGCAATTCAAAAGGAGTATGGGTTTTGTACCATAGATGGTCATACGGAGAAGATTGGAAATTTTAGAATTGAGCCGCCTGGATTATTCAGGGGACGAGGAGAGCATCCCAAAATGGGAATGTTAAAAAAAAGAGTCATGCCAGAGGATGTTATAATTAATTGCTCCAGCGATTCTAAAATACCAAAGCCTCCTGATGGCCATCGTTGGAAAAAGGTTCAACATGATCCATCGGTAAGAAAGCAGCATTCAGAGAGAGGACGAAAAGCAGTCGTTTCAGTGTGGTATGGATCTAATATATCGGTCTTTAAAATTAAAGGTGACGTGGTTGGCCAGTTGGACAGAAAATGTGCAAGGGAATGTCAAATATGTAATGTTAAATCCCTCATCAAAGCTAAAAGGAGAGAAAGACATGGTAAAATATGAGACAGCAAGAAAATTAGCAAAAAAAATAGAGAAAATTCGTGAACAATATCAACTTGACTGGAAAAGTAAAGAAATGAAAATTAGACAAAGAGCTGTAGCCCTGTATTTTATCGATAAGTTAGCCCTGAGAGCCGGAAATGAAAAGGACGAGGACCAGGCCGATACTGTAGGTTGTTGCTCTCTCCGAGTAGAACACGTTGAACTTCATCCAGAATTAAACGGTTAGTGGTTTGTGTTCAGAAAATCTCTTCTAGACTAGAAATCTCTTGAAAATTCTTCCTATAAATCAACACTAAAGACACTAATGCATACTAAAAATTTACAGGCATGGAGAACGTTGTTGTCTTTGATTTCCTTGGTAAGGATTCAATTCGGTATTATAACGAAGTGCCTGTGGAAAGACGTGTGTTTAAAAATTTACTCCTATTCAAGGAGAATAAACAGCCACAAGATGACTTGTTCGATCGTCTGAACGTGAGTACATGAATTAGATAATAGTTCATTTATTTTTATTCGGATGACAAATTAAATTTTTTACATCGTGCCATAGACATCTGTCTTGAATAAACATCTCAACGAACTGATGGATGGATTAACAGCCAAAGTCTTTCGTACATACAATGCTTCTTGGACCCTGCAAGAGCAGTTAAATGAATTAACGAATCCAAATGACACCGTCGCAGAAAAGGTTAGCGGAAGTTTCACTTTACAAAATATCCGTTGGCCGTAGTATCCACCTAGTACCATTTTTAGTTATTTGTATTTTGCACGATTTCAGCTTCTCGCCTACAACAGAGCAAACAGAGCCGTGGCAATTCTGTGTAACCATCAACGGTCAGTACCAAAGAGTCATGAGAAGTCAATGGAAAATTTAAAGGCTAAGATTGAAGCCAAGAAAGACCAGATAAGCCAAGTTAAGAAAGAATTAAAAGATGCAAAGCGCAACAGGGAGGCCGGGTAATTATAAACGAGAAAATTGTCAAGAAAACCGCAGACTTTAAAATATTTGTACTGAAAATAATTTTTCTCTTTCCAGGACGGAGGGTAAAAAGAAAAAGCAATTAGAAAGATTAAAAGAACAACTGCTAAAGCTCGAGGTTCAAGAAACAGACAAAGAAGAAAACAAAACTATAGCTCTTGGAACCTCAAAACTTAACTATCTCGACCCTAGGATTTCTGTCGCTTGGTAGGCCTCATTCCGTATTTCAATTCTATTAAATAGTCAAATAATGAGGGAAATTACTACTTCTTCAATTTTTCCAGGTGTAAGAAATACAACGTTCCTATTGAGAAAATATACAACAAAACACAACGGGATAAATTTCGTTGGGCAATAGACATGGCTGGTCCGGAATATGTATTTTAACGTTGTAGTCTAACATTTTTATATTTTTAGTAGTAAATGTTAATTTCACTAAAAATAATTTTTGTTTTTATCAGCGCAAATGAGTAGATACTGAAAAAAATTAAAGGAGTTTTGGAAATAAGAAAGAAATGAGTAGGAGATCTGAAGGAATATTTAAGAAACAATTAAAGACATTCCTTTCTATTTAATTTATTTATATTGTTTTTTACTATAATTTTTTACCAATTATATAGGGAAAAGTTTAACGATTTACTGCAAGTGATTTGATAATGATTATTATTATTATTATTATTACTATTGAAAGTATGCGGACTGAATGCAGATGTGTCGCCTGGTCTATTATAGTTTTATTTGATAATCGAATTATTAATGAATTTTATTGGGGGATTGCAGTAAAATTCGTTCTGCCCGAGTTACGTTTCTTACGTCTCCTTGGCCCCCAAAAATAAAATTACACGCAAAGATTCGTTCCTTTGGAACCGTAATTGGTTATAATCATATAATGGTTAATGGTAATGAACATGTAGCATCGAAATTACTAATATTTTTTTGAAAACTATTTTGTAGATTTATGTATACTTGAATATACATATTTGTGTGTTGCGTTTTCCCGAACAGATCTGAGGATAAACGGTTTGGATTTCGTAAAATAATTGTACATATAAGAGATGAATGTTACTTATGTCACATCTGTATGTTTATCACTCTAGGCTAATTCATTTTTCGACGGCCTAACTTAGACGAAACGTTGCATGTTCTGGGAAACAAGATGTAACAGTAAGCGCATAAAATAAAATAAATACTAGAAAATTAGTGGCATTAATTAAGAACGTTTAAGTGCGTTTGATTTATTTTTGTACATTTTCTTCTGATTCTTTTCAGTGTACAAAGGACCGTTTCCTTTGTTTGACACTTGACTCTTTCTCGTGTCTCACATTCATCCCCGATCCTAATGTCCCCAACTTGTAGCACACCACAACATTCCCACCGCGAAAGCTTTACTTCTGGTGTACCGCCATTTGGGATTTTTGTAAGTAGGAAATCTGAGACGTGAAAATTTTCGGATTCATGTAATTTGTTCAGAAGCAAAAAAAGCAAACTGTAACTACTGTTCTAAATTAATGCCACTTAAGTGTTGTGAACTTTGTGCACCGAAGCAGAAAATAGAACATGAGAGCCTATTGCAAGGACTTTTTTCTAGGTCTTATTCGTGTGAAAGCACTTTGTTGACATTTTTCATAATTTTTCATTCAGAGTTTTTTTTCAGAGAAACATTAAGATAAAACAAGTAAATTGATCGATTAATTTATTAGTTTATTAGTTTTATCGAATTTACTCAGAATATGGCAGGATATTTGTTTGTGGTACGATTAAAGTATGAGTGGTACATTTGTCCATTGTACGGAGATTTTTTTCTTTTCGAATGTAACAACTCTTCGATTTTCTTTCTTTTTCGATTAATCATTCAAACGTGTGGAAATGAACAAAAAAATTCGGTAGTGAAAATTAATTTTCTTTTTAATTTTCCGTTCACAAAAAATGGCGAAGGACCGTTTTAAAAGAAACTGGTACATGGTGGATTTCACTTTTAATGAGAACGTAAGCTTTTTTTTAATTATGATATTACAAAAGGAAAAATTGTTTTAGTTTTCATATTTATGACGATATTATGGTTCCGTTGTAATCATTCACTATCATCGCGATGGTAAAAGGTGGTTCGATTTGGCACCACCGATTCGTTTAGACAAATTAAATTATTAGAGTTGAAGGTAGTTGCATCAAGCAAAAGTGTACAAGACCAAGTTAATTAGTGGATAACTTGGAGAGTGTATTATTTTTAATAAAACTCGATTTTTTTTATGTAAACTCATATTTCTGTTTTTTCCCTCCCGTGAAGATTTCCATCGGAGACCAGAAACCGTGAATTATTTTGCAGTTCAATCGATTAATAATTCTTATTTGTTAAACAAGAAATGTGTTCCCATTACTGTTTGCTTTTGGTTTTTTTGGTTTAGTTTGGTTATTTATTTAAATATCAAGATTTACAATTAATTATTTAAATAATTATTAATTGTACTTATAAAATATATACAATTTCATTCCCGAGGTGGCTAAACGCATGAGGCAATGAAGTTTACGATATTTGCTTATGGGTTCTTTGCAGTATTGAGTACGTAACCGTTACAACCGTTACACGGGGAATCCGCGGTTACGTAAAAGTAGATGAACTTTCGAAAGGAGGAAATGCCACCGTTGTTTTCGAAGCGAACGTTGGCGGAACTGATCGATTAAAAGATGTCGTCTGTTCGCGTTAATTTATTTCATAGTTGTTTATTTTGTAGAACATTTACACAGTTTTTGATATTATTTTTGATATTATTTTTTCACAAGCCTTTCACAGAAGGCAGTCATATTTCTGGATCATGGAACACTAGTAATTTTTTCAAGTTCTTGGTCAAATTCGGTTTTCAAAAGACAGTAAGACATAATCAAAAGGAATCGTTAGGTTATATATTTGGTAATATAACATCAAGATCGCATACGAATACAACGATAACGTTGACCGTGCTCGACCGAGGTTATTTCCTTGAATACTACGGTAACCGAACGATAGAAGATAAAGATTTGGCATGTTCCCGAATGTTCAGCAAAATAAGCACGACAGCTTTCGATTCGGTGTGCTACAACCAAGGTGAAGATTTCCTAAGGAAAGTTCCATGTCCTGCGGGACAGCTCTGTCCTGACGAAGATGTCCCGTGGAACGTCGTTAAGGGATATCAATTTACGTACGCGGTTCAAGACTTGAGGCAACCAAGGTTAAACATTGATAAAGTTTAGGCTCCGGATCAGATGATTTTTTTTGTTGTTGTCATTGAAATCTTTCAATTGTAGGTTTTGGTATGTAAGTTTAGCAGCATGTTACAGGGATGCAAAAACCTGCAAGTGGCACCATTTAAAAGAAGAAATGAATTTGGAGTATGACATTTGGTTAGTAAATGGAAATCCAAATGTTAGCTCTTACAATCCTCTTGTGTATCAATTTTCATTTGATAGACAGGTAATTTGTGGACATGAAAAGATAAAGTGAATTTATGGAGTTTTTGTTGTGGAAGGAGGAATTAAAACCGATTTGTACCAATTTTTTTGCAGAATACTTTAGAAATGTATTTAGCTTTTTTTCTGTGGTACACAGTCTTAGTACCTGTTCAAGTATATGCATCAACAAGACAGAGCCATCCAGTAACTAGACTATTTACTGCAAGTTTACTATTAGAATTTTTAGCATTTTGCTTCATATTAATCCATGTCCTGAAATTTGCATTAGATGGTGTAGGCTTAAGTAAATTAGCTGTGGCTGGTGATATTTTAGATATATTATCCAGGGTAAGCTTAAATATTTGTTTAGGTCTTAAATTAAAAATATGAGTTTTACTTATAATTTTTCTAACTGCTTATTTTTCAGACTACATTTATGCTTTTACTACTTTTACTGGCCAAAGGTTGGGCTGTGACAAGGATAGAACTTACCTGGAAACCATTAGTCTTTTCAATTTGGTTTATATATGGAGTTGTGCACATTTTATTATATGTGTGGAACATGGTTAGTCTAGCATTAATTACCCTTTAAACATAGATTACAAAATTAAGCATATAACTTTAAAAGACACCTGATAATTGTAAATTGAGTAAACAGTAGAAGAATATACAATACATTTTATTTTAAACTAGGATTAGATAGGAAAGTTACTTGCCAAATTTTCAACTATTTCACTAAAAGTAACCAAAGTCACATTTCATTGGTTTTCACAATAAATTATGTTTCATTTAATTGTGATCTTGACAACTGCATTACAGTTACTATATTTTACTGTTACATATTTCCAACTTAAATATTTTAATTTTTTTCTTTTACCACTAACTTTCAACAATATTTACAATACCTTAAGTAAAATAAACAAAAAATTCACTGTTTCAGACTGAAGTGGACATAATAGAAGACATCGATGAGTATCAGACCTGGCCAGGTTGGCTTATATTAACCCTTAGGACGTCCATTATGATTTGGTTTCTGTTTGAACTAAGAAACACCATGACTTATGAGCACAATACTCAGAAGTTGAATTTTTTCCTACATTTCGGAGCCTCCTCACTTGTTTGGTTTATATACTTGCCAATTGTTGCACTCATAGCTTTACATATCTCGTCGCTATGGAGGTTCAAATTTTTACTAGGTAAGTCTTGAAAACTTAAATTACCAAGGTCTTGATTTACCATGTTCATTTCCATTGCGTTTTCATTCATAAAATATTTGCGTTACCTATAGGTTTGTGTTATACGTATGGTTGACGATTTTCAGGTATTACGTATTCAGCGGACTGCTTAGCCTATAGTGTAATGACTCACTTACTGTGGCCGGCAAGGAGTGAACAGTATTTCTTGCTGGCTGACGAGATCAACACCTTTGGAGACGAACTGGACGAGTTCAACGAAGCTCCCCACGAAATTCATACCAATGCGGTGACACTCCGGCAGCACGGTACAAATGGGAACTTGTCAAATTTTGCCAAAATCAAAACATAAAAAGCCACCATTAAAAGTCTCAATTTTAAATTGAACTTAAACATTCACAAAGTATTTTTTTGCATTCTTAAGCAATATTTTTCTTTCACCGGGTTTCTCTTTAGTGGAAAGAAAAAAAACAAAATATCACGTGTAGTGATCACAAGTAGATGTGATTAATTTTTAATAGAAGAAAAATAATGTAAGATTACTTGAGTTCATTTACAACGTAGCAAATGATTACAGTGGTGCGTTTTTTAAAAACAGAAGAACCTTTAATTTGCTCAAAAATTTAACTTCAAAAATTGTAAAAACCGCAATTCAAATGAATTCGGATGAATAGTAATCATATAATAAGTAGACTTAGTATTTAATAGCGGATTCTTTAGCAAGCAATATCTGTTACCTGATAAAGATTATTAGGTAGAAGGGTACTGTTATTGTTTATTTTTATATTGTACGTGATAAATTCTAGTGGCTGATGTCAAAGGCCAACAAACTTATCAAGACTAGTCGAAATTCAAAGCCAAATGTGTAGAAATTGAGTTTTCGAAATTAACTATCGCAATAGATATTGTTTCATTTTGATGAAATCATATAACTAGTGTACTGGAATGTAAAAAGTTGTACTTTTCTAATGACTCATGTAAGAATTATTTATACGCAGTGCAATACATATTATCGTTTTAGGAGTTTCTTATATTGTACAAAAGTTTCTGAGATTTCACGTGTAACTTGGAGTAGATATTGATGTGAACCAAAAACGACGGCCAAATAACGAGGAAGAACCAATTTTTCGTAGTAGTTTGTCGTGTTCAAATTTAATTGTTTAATTAGTAATTATGTGTCGTTCCAAAATTTTTACTGTAATTTTGTACTGATGAAAATACGTTGCAGTGAAAACATGTTTTTTTAATGTGGGAATTTCGTTGAAGTCAAGTTTTCTGGCACCGGCTAAGAGGGTAAGAAATACAAACTCATTAATGGTATTCAATTGGAGAACAATCAAAAAGGGAAAAAGTAAGGGCACGACCCGATACTCTCTCAACTATGTGACTATAAATTCTTGTCTTTTTTTAATTATTTGTGGTCCTGACATTTCTCTGCTATTTGACTTTGGTAGGAGGAACCGTTGTTGTACTTCTTTTAATTTTCAAATTAATTATTTTTAATTAAGTTTACAATGTCAGCTCTAACTTTAGTTTCGTTTACGCAAACGTGAATTTAGTCATAATTAATTTTATATTGTACTGTTATCTGGGCAGCCATAAATTTGTTATTGATGTTATTATTTTCATTTATGGTGCTTTAAAAAAAATTATGTTTTAATTGAGTACCCAATTCAAATAATTATCAAAAGTGATTTATTTAATTTAGTTTTGTGGTCGCAACAACTCTGCTTTAAGTCATGGTTTACACCAGGTGTTGGCTACAAATGAACCTTGAACACATTCTTGGTGATTGTTGCATTTATGTAATTAAGTAACAGTAACTTGCCTCAAATTGTGTAAACTGCTATAAACTCATTATCCATTTGTTTTAAAAAGGTATCACCAATAAGCAGTTGCAGTAATATCTTCATCGATATTATACAGAAACTACTTTGAAATAATTGAAACATGAAAAGCGTGTTATAAATACAATATTTACATAAAATTTTTTTACAATGTGACACTTGAACTAATTTTAATGGTGTAATATCCTTCGTAGGAACTTCTTGTTTTACCTTCTACCATTTCCTATTTCAATTTCCCTGTAGTGATTTACTAACGTCATGAAAGTGAATTGAGGAACACAAAAACGTTTCGGATGTGTAATATCTTAAAAATTTCGCTTGGTTTCAAAAACATAAATGACCAACAATAAATTGCCAAACCAAAATATTGATATTTCATGTTTTATTGAAAATATAAGCCATATTATACAAAAAAATATTTGAAAGGTTAACAAGGATATATGCTATATTTCAAATTATTACTAAACAACATAATACATAGTCATACTGTGACGTGAAAGTCTGCTACAATCTTTTGCCAATGTGTTTTGTGTAAGGACATGGCATTAAACAATTGGAATTTGTACAACATACCTAAACAATGCTACCAATTGAATAGTTTGCAACTGTTATTGAAGATTACATGTCTGTTAAACACATGTCCAATCAAAAGTAGTTAAATAAGAAATTAAATTCTGTAAGAGTTCATCACAGTAGTCTAAGGTGAGAAGTCACTTCATCAATCTTACTAACTGAACCTGGACCAATACCCAAAACTGTTACAGTGCCTCTAGAAAGTTCAGTGCGTCCTGCATCCCTACACACAAAAGAAATATGTAAGAAAAAAAACTAATCCAATTATATTTAACTTTATTGAAGCCTGTACCTGATTATTGCTGCAACTAATCCAACTTTTGATGCACTCTGGGCTAATTTTTTGAGGTTATCCTCACCAGGTGAATCTGATCTCAACACAATCTTTGGCTCACCTCCCAACACCCATGCATTTGTTATTTCTGGAGATTTTTTCATGCCCTGTCTAAAACATTCAACTGCTGCATGTGAGCACTGAGCTGCAAGTTTACCTGCATCAATTGGAGCAAATGTTAACCTGACATTTTGTATGGGTTTGAAACAAAATTTAACTGTATTATTCGCTGTGAAATAACTTTGGGGGTGATGCAGCATTAAAAGGTCTTCTCTTCTCTGCAAAAGGACTCATTGGAGACTTCAAATAAAATTTCTTTTCTATGACTTTATCAAAAAATCTTGACAGTTTAACAGCTGAGGATGAGCCAGCTGCCAAAGAGCTTGGCTTCCTAGTATCCATTAGAATTTCATCTGCACCACATTCATCTGCAAATGTCACTGTCTTTTGGGACCTCAATCCTCCTGATAAATCCAATTTTGTTCCAACAACTAAGATAGGAATTTGCGTTGAGCCAACAAATTGCTCTGAATCAAAATCATCAAATGATTTTGGCATTTTACTGTCTGCCTCACAATTCAACACTTCCATTAGCCATTTCTGTAGGTTTTGCTCAGATTTCCTATTTGTCAAATCATGAACCAAAATTATACCATGTACTGGATTGTAGAAAATAGACCTTGTATTTCTATGATTTGAACTTCCTCCAATATCCCACAATTCAATAAAATATGTTTTCTGTTGTGGCAGACCTTCTTTGTATTCATGTAATTTAACTTCCACAGAGCATCCAATTGTCCAAGATGGATTGATTATATTTTCGTTATGACAAATTAAGTGAGCTAGTGAAGTTTTTCCCACACCAGAGTCTCCAAGAACTATAATTCTAACTTTGTCAATGGTAGCCATGACTTTCACTTCATAAAACAACAAAATTATCAATCAGATCTCACCTTTGGACATCACTATATCAGGTCGAACGACAATCACCATTTTCGTTTTTGTTATTGTAGGCACTCTAAAATTTAACAGTCTTGTAGCAATATTAGAATTCTTCAATGTCCAACCTAACAAAAATGATGCAGCAGCTGTTGCAAATAATTCATCAGCACCTCTTAGAACCATTATTCAAAGAAGCAGCTATTTAGCATTTCCTCTTGCCTTAAAATCATCCATGCATTTTCTAAAATTTTGTACTTCTTTCTGACACTGTCTCCAGTCCTTGGTTTCAGCAATGCATTCCTGTAAGCAATATAATTCTTTTTTAAAATCTTAGGGACCGTTACAATGACTATAGTGATTATGTAACAATAAAATTTGGCTCCAACATTATTTCCTTTAGTTTAAAAATAACCATTATTTTTTTTTACAAAAGATTACATCAGATAACCTACAAGATATAAATTAGATGTGGCTACAGTGGTAAGGGATGTAAAATAATTCATGGCTCTTAGTTTTGGGTTATCACATCCAATCCGTGTACTGCAGTAAATTTCTCCTCACCTGAACTTTGTAATGTAATTCTAAGCAACCGGTTGGTTTCATCAATTTCTCCAATTGATCTTCGTCGGCCTCATCATGTCGGGAAGCGGGCAACGTCATTCCACGTCTTGATGTTGTTAAAAATGAAATATTCAATACGAAGGAGTATCAGGTTAATTGGAACCGATTCCAAAAATTATTATTTTTTTAAGTAACAGCGAATAATCAAATTCTAAAAACTAGAGCGTGGCTCCCTTTCCTTAGATTAACAATATTTGTTTACTCTGTGCCACGTTTTAGTTTGACGACATTTTGAGCCGTTAAACCTAAATGAAAGAAAAGATACTTACTTAATCGACATCGGTTTGAGGTTGGTAATCTTGTGTAAGTTTAGAATTCAACTTCAACTTTTGATACGTAAAATTACAAAGTATATTCCTTATCATGCAAGTATGGGGTCTGCGCAAAGTATGGCGTTTCAGAATATCCGGCAAAGATACGTGATCCGAAACGCACCGAATTTTTATTTTGTCTTATTTCTGCGTAAGGATACTCTACAGACTGTACCGCCCGACATAATTGTCATTTCATCTTCAAAACTTAAATTTCCTAATAAAAATTACACCAAAATGTGTAATTCTGCTTGCGAAAGATTGTAACTCTACTGTTTCGCGCGGTGAGAGGAATGCGTTTTGTCGTACAAAATATGGATGCGACCAAAAAAATGTTATATTTTTACAATGATTAAACTTTATGTGAAAAAAAATAAAAGTTAAATGTCCAGCTGCAAATTCAGAGTGCAGTTCTCTCGTTGTAAACGACGACGGCGGTGCAGGTTTGGTCCAAGGTGCTGTCGTCGTTGTTTCCACTGTGGGATTTGCTCATAGCAATGATTGCGGCGTCACCTTTTCTCATTCTATTTTTTCTCTTCTTACTGAAATTAACCTGTAATGATACACGACGAATAATAATAATGAAAATTTCGGCTAAAGTAAAACTTGACATGGAATCGTACCTTAGCATACAAGTCTTCCAGAGCAGGAGTCGATCTGGATAAATTTTTCGACAGATCCGAATTAGAATTTAATTTTTCCAGGTACAAGTGAGACGTGTACACGTCGTTTGACATGAGAGGTTCTCGCTGCGGTATTTGCACGTAGGAATCCGAGTTTTGAATACAATGAAAGCTCTGCTCCTCCGGTTTATTCAGTCTGTTCTTAAAATCCACGCACGGAACATGCGTGTTGTTCTGCAACGAGAAATACATTTCTCCATGAACGACCACTTGGTCGGTGACTAAACGAAAAATCAGGAAAACCTACCAAAGGTATGGAGTCAACGGTTGCGGAACGGTGCAAGGTCGAACACCTCCTCACAGGATTCAAGTCATATCTATGAAAATGTTCAAATCCGTTCAGGCTTTCCTTTTTCTGGAGCCTGAAAAACAAGAACAAGAAACTCACCAGGTTGGACCTGCCCAACAAAAACACTTCAAATATTTAGAAATTACCTCACGGGAGCTGAACTCTTGTCCATTTGACAGGCCTTCACGCCGTAAGTACCCCTACCTGAAACATAATTTCTGTTTTAGAATTTCATCTTGAATTTTATTACGCTTGAACAAAACGGGTGACAAAACTTACAGCAAAGCTTTTTGCTGGCTGATACCAGGCAATACCTCCATAACACAACCGATGTCATAACAACCAAAACAATTCCAAATCCGCAGATGAGACCCATAAAAAGTGGTGAATATTCGGTGAGTATGCCCCAATTACCAAATTTCAATGCTCCTAACGTCCCCTTTGAATCGTTCTTCGGTTGGCAGAGGAAAAAAAATTCAAAATTTATTTTAAACACAACAATGGCAGTTTATAAGAGTATTCGTATTTTCCAACGTTAGTGGTGTAGTTAAAGTGCCTTACTTCGTCCCACATGGTAGCCGTCAGGGTAACAGACTGTTGGAAGACGTGTGGTTGGTAGTACTCTTCTTTGTAGCCAGGTTTCCCTGAACCTGAAAATAAGTTTACAACACTAAAGACGTCTTACCCTACTCTAGTATTCAAGTATTCTAAATTTTAAGTTAATTTTCACCGTTTTCAAATTGTTACGTATGGAAGTTGTTATACAGTTTTCTGTAGGCAGGAGGTATATGACGAAAACTTGTTAGGAACAGTAGAAAACTCCGTTTTAATGAAGAATGTGACCTGTCACATTCTATGTGATGGATTAGGTACATTTAACAAAACTCATACAGTGTGCGGGATATTTGAGAGAAATTACACATCTGTTCCATTGTTAGAATCAAAGCTCTACTTTCCCCTTGGTGAATCTGGTCATTTGACACAAGTCCCCTTTTCACCTGTTTGATACTTTAAATTACGGAAGGGACTCTTGAGGGATCGAGTGGAAGTAAATGCGTGCTTGAAGTCGTCGGAAAAGTGAAGTATGAAATGTTTGGGCGTAGTCTACCTAAAATATTACGCAGATGAACATGCACATGTATATATTTAGGTTTTACTGTTCCACTTTTAATTTTTTGTAATTCTTGGTATAAAACATTTTACCGAAGCTTAAAATAAACATAAAATATATCTTATAGCTTTATCAGATTGCAAGTAATCATAAAATCAATTTTTAACTTTTGTTTCATATTATATAACGTTTTTGTGGTCTATTATTAATCTGTTAATTGCCCTAAAAAGTATATATTCAGGGATTATTGAAAATTTTTAGCTCTGTAAGGCTGTTAAATTGCAATAACTTGTTGCAGATGGAGGTTCTCGTTTCCTGACACATTCGTTTTAATACTGTACATGAAATTGTGTCCTACAAGCTTCTTCATTATAAAATGTGGAACCTCCATGAATCCAAGACGTTTACCCTAAAACTGGAAACCGTGCAAAGTCAGGGGAGTTAAGGTAAGTCTTCGACTGGCCATGCAACCCTTACAATCATTAAGTCACATATAATCTTTCTAACATTATGAGTATATCATAAATAATCTTAAGTAGGAAATAATTCATTGCAGAGTATCTCTTTACGCGTTCGTTAGGGCTTAAAGCATTTTGAAAATCGTTAAAAGCGCTTTAGGTGTCCGTCTAATTTGAACTGCTTTAATAAGTCGCAGTGGAGTAAAATTTTAATAGTAAAATATCCCCCACTGTACCTTCTTTGATTAAGGGTTAGAGTGAAAATAAGTTGACAACTTTTCTCCGTGTGATTTCCTATAGAACGAGCTGTGAATAATTGTATTTTCTTCTTCTCTGTTTGCATTGACTCACTCAGCCGTCAAAGCGTCGCCTTTTCTCATGGGGGTTGATTCAAACCCAATAAAATTATCCTTTCACCCCGTTTTATAATTCCAACATAAGGTCATCCACCCCGCAGGCCCGGTATTCAGCCGACCACTCGCATAATTCAATTCGATTAGAATGAAAGGAACGGAAACATTTCGGGTGCTGCCGACTTACATAAATGTGTACAGAAGTACAGTAACAGAAAAATAATAATGTGGCATTTCGGTGATCAGACGGCAACTTGAGATCGTCAAACCAGCCATTAAACGGGTTATGAATGAATATAACACAAATCACAAAGTTTTTCTCGACATACAATCTCGTTTGTGGAAACATGCAACACACGAAGTCGGAGAGGGGGGGAAAGGAGATCATGCACGACCGTATAATCCTAGACTCGTAGTCCTAGGCGATTTTATAATAGGAAAAATTCAGTGGTAAAACTAAGGCAACGCTCTACGTGTTAGTAGAACCCCTGTTAATTATATACGAATCGTAATTAAGTTTTTGCAGGCTACTGCAGCGGAGCTATAATACTGCTTACTAAATTTAATACAATAATGTACAGATTCAGGAGCGTTTGTTGAGATGTAAATTGAACAGTTAACAAAATAAATAATTTGAAATAAAAAAATAGGTGCTACAGTGGTCTGATGCCAGTGCACTTAAACGGCGACAGAGTTCTAATTCAACTTATCTAGAATTCTAAATTAATAGAAAGTTTTAAGTTAAGCTTACTACATAGTCTTAAAGTTTTTAGTTTCGTAGGGAATAACGTTAGTCAAAACGATTTAGTTGTAAACCAATTAAATTACCTGAACTCAGGAGTGATATTCGTTTCGACGGTTTGAGGAAATCGTCGTAATCATCCCTGTGTATGTAGGGTGGCATGGTTGTTGCGTGAGAAAAGCGTTAACAAGAAGGAAATTTAATAAACAATACAATGGCGAGTGAGAATATTCACTTCCTCTAGATCGTTTCAGACATTTCAACTTGACTTTTGTTTTTCCTGCGTGATTTTTACCGGTCCGTTCCGTCGGTCACGTTCACAGAGTCGAACATTTGGAAAAACACCGGAAAGTTTTGTGGAAACTCTTTCACCGACGGACGAAAAACTAAACGAGTAACCGACCTGTCTGGAAAACGGCGGAACCGTCAACTGATTCAGTTTTTCTCCACTTTCAGAGCAACGTGTGATTCATAGTTCACATGCGTGTTGCTACTTGTGTCCCCGCGTGTAAAAACACTAGGAAAGTCAAACAATTTAACTTCCCTCGCTTGCCATTTGCCGTTTCCCCATTATGAATTCACTTTTTTTCCCCAACTTCCACAGAGAAGTTGATTGTTTTCGCTGTCTCGCGGAGGACATTTTAAAATCCATTTCCGGTTTAAGTCTCCCGGCTCAGACACTTCGGACCTTTTCCGAAGTGAGAAAAAGGTCGTCCGGGACCGATAGCTGGCCTGTTGGTGGTGGAGCTTCAGAAGAAAATGTTCACTTTGCCTCTTCGTTATTATTGTATAACTTTTAGAAAAGCAAAGAATTTTCACGTGGTCTAAAAATTCCTCTAAAAATACCGTCTACAAATAATTATTTTAATTCTCACACAAGGCTTAAGGCCGTTTGAAATTTCTCGACGGTAAAAATAATTGTTACGAATATGTATACAAAAAATGTTGTTATTGTAGTTTTATCATGTGTTTTTATTCCTCTTTGTTTACTATTACTTAATGGGGATGCGATACACTTCGACTTTCATTTGCTGGTATGTCTTGTAGAATAGTACAAGTATCTTTCGAATAAATTCTGGTTAGGGGTAATAATCGCGGATGAGAAATAAAAAAGTAAAGGAAAGGCAGTGCTGTGAATAATCTGAGAAATCACACGGTCGGTAGGAACAAGTATTGAAAAGTGTAGCAGAAAAGTCAGTAGTTAAGAGTAAAGGTGTCACTTTGCAAGCTTCGTGCGTTTCATTCTAAAAGAATAATTTTTAACTCGAACCGATGCAAAGCTTTGGTTTTATAATACAAGCGAAAAGATACAATGTTTCCAAGAGTTGTTTTTTGGGCCAATAATGATCATATCGCGCCGAAAAAAATGTTTTCCGATCGAGTCCTTAGCTGTAGACATCTCTTCGCTGGAGACAGTTTACACAGGCATCTTATCACGATTGTCGACGTCTTTATTATAAAAGCATTGTTCTTATCATAATCAGGCGACATTTTCCAGGGTGGAAGAAATGGGAGCAAAAGTCTCGGGGGAAATGGCCTTTATTTAGATCTGGGAATAAAATTTTTCCGGCTGAAGGATGTACGAAATTATTCCTTTATTGCTTTTCATCCCTAACGTTCGATGGGGACACACAAACCCTTCGTATTCGGGCACCCTTCTTATTCGGGTGCGGGTGCGGGTGCGGGTGCGGTCTCCTCTGTGGGGAAATTCTGTCTGTAACTTGCGTATATGAGTTACTGCAATTACTACGGGCATAAAGTATAGAGAAATATTTAGGAAAAATGAAGAAAATACTTTTTATGTGATTTCAACAGATAAATCTTTCCCACATTTTCTGTTACGTTCGCGGTTTGATATATTGAACGCGTTGGCAAGACAAACCTAACTGTTCATCTATTGGTTGGTTATGCCCGTTGACTTTTAAGGTATACAGATAACTTTATAGTCGTTTACCGACATTAGCTACAGCATTCTTTTTTGCGGTGCTGAATTATACTTATACTTATCAACCCTTGCTGTTCTGGTATTCATGGAAAAATAACTGTCAGGTATTCCCCGGTGAATAACCTTATCTGTAATTAATGAGTTATTCAAACAATGAAGTATTTCCCAGACGTGTGTGTGAATTTTCTGACTGGAAAAATAAAATAGGTCAAGACGAAAAATCTGGATGTAAAAGAAAAAAAAAATTTCGCTGGACGTACCGAGTGACCCAACTGACTGAAATCAGTCATGCAAGACTAGTTGCGTGTCGACAGGATTTGCATTTTCGTAAAAGAGAAAGAAAATCGATTAAAACTGAAGACTAAATTATATTTTGCGTAGAAACAATACGGTCACGTGCGAGTTGGAGTGATAATTTGCCTGACTGCGTCACAACCTTGAAATCCGGTCATTCACGTGGAAATTAGGCAATTGATTAGGCGAACCTGATGATGCCTTAAGTTGTCTTAAAGAGACTTCGTAATTCGTACGCTGCAGGAGGATAAGTTTCGTGACGATTGGATCTTCAAAAAATTACTTTCACCTTCCTAATGGTATACTTGAGTGAAGATGGCTATCCTCACTATGAGTGAGAATGTTGTAAACTTTCAGAAACTTACTGCGGTCCCATTTTGTATAAAGTCGATTTTAAAAGTATTTAACGTCACGGACTGAACAGGCAACGGATAGTGGCATATCAGTATGAATTTTTTGAGTATTTGAAGCTAATTGTATTTTTAATATAAAAGTATATTTTTTAAGTGTATGCTACTTTTGTTAAATTTCACTTTGTGTAGTTGTAGTAGTGCTGACACACTCAATGTTCATTTGTAACTAAATTGTTCACGCCTGTTACTTAACGCCGTTATTTCTCGTTGAATTTACTTGAAATGAACTCTCTGTATATAATATTCAGTTTAGAACGAATTTAGTACTCTCATTTATATAGTTTATTAGTAAGTTAATGCCGTGAAACAATATAAACACGAATTATATAATTTTAAATGGAGGTCGGGGCGGCGGAAGAATGGGGCGATTTTAAGGTGCCCAAAAATGATTGATAACGGGGATAAGTGAGAAAATGAAAATTTTTAGGAAATTTAGGTTTCAGGTTTTTAGGCGTTAAAAAGGATCGAATTAGAGCTTTCGATTTCTAAGGCGCTGATTGGCAACTTGTTTTACATCCAGGTACTGCGGAGCAAGAATTTAGGTTTCTGGTTTTTAGGCGTTAGAAAGGACCGAATTAGAGCTTTCGATTTCTAAGGCGCTGATTGGCAACTTGTTTTACATCCAGGTACTGCGGAGCAAGAATTTAGGTTTCAGGTTTTTAGGCGTTAAAAAGGATCGAATTGTAGCTTTCATTTTCCAAGGCGCTGATTGGCAACTTGTTTTACATCCAGGTACTGCGGAGCAAGAATTTAGGTTTCAGGTTTTTAGGCGTTAAAAAGGATCGAATTAGAGCTTTCGGTTTCTAAGGCGCTGATTGGCAACTTGTTTTACATTCAGGTACTGCGGAGCAAGAATTTAGGTTTCATGTTTTTAGGCGTTAAAAAGGATCGAATTAGAGCTTTCCATTTCTTAGGCGCTGATTGGCAACTTGTTTTACATCCAGGTACTGCGGAGCAAGAATTTAGGTTTCAGGTTTTTAGGCGTTAAAAAGGATCGAATTGGAGCTTTCGATTTCTAAGGCGCTGATTGGCAACTTGTTTTACATCCAGGTACTGCGGAGCAAGAATTTAGGTTTCTGGTTTTTAGGCGTTAAAAAAGGATCGAATTAGAGCTTTCCATTTCTTAGGCGCTGATTGGCAACTTGTTTTACATTCAGGTACTGCGGAGCAAGAATTTAGGTTTCAGGTTTTTAGGCGTTAAAAAAGGATCGAATTAGAGCTTTCGATTTCTAAGGCGCAGATTGGCAACTTGTTTTACATCCAGGTACTGTGGAGCAACAATTTAGGTTTCAGGTGTTAAAAAAGGATCGAAAGACCGGCAAAATGTGAAAGAAAAATGAATGGTACTTGCCTGGCTCTGGTTTCTGTATTGGTCCTCGCCGGTAGAAAGTACAAATAAATTAGCAAAGTACGCAGGTCACTTTGTCTGCAGGCGATCTGTAGGCGAGGACACTCCATCAGGTGCCATCCGACTTGATTTTCGGTGGCCTAACTTCGATTTTTTGGCATTCTGTATCTCTCAAATTGTTTCTTGGAGCCGTATTATGAACGCATGAAGCTCTTGGTGTTGTCTGCGACAACGTTCGAGTGAAATTATCATAAAGTTGAAGACCACAGTGGGATCTTAAGGACCAGACGGATGTACAATAATGTAAATCTTACCTGCTAATAATTATCAAAAATGCTTTCAAAGTTTATATTTTTAGGTTAAAAACTTTTTCGTTTGAAAACTAAAAATAGACAAAAAGTCATAATTGTAGTGAACTGTAAAAAATAAATTTTATATTGCGTTTTATTTTTTTAACAGAATCGTAATTCTGAATTTGAGGATCGTTGGTTTTGAAAACGGCTTGGGAGTTTATTAAAATACAGACAACTGTTTTTTCGTTTTGAAATATTCATCACACACCGACTTGTTTTCCGAGTTTCCTCTACTCTCCTCGTCTCATCCGCTCTTCCCTTAAATTCTATTTAGACGGATTCTATTACGTTTTAATTCTTAAGTTTTCCTAGGAACCGACGGCATTAGCAATTGCATGGCCGTGAGCGCGTCCGGAAAGTGACTGTGATAATTTAAAAGAGGAACGTATGCGGCCGTGATGACTCTTCCAGCGAACCAGCGTCCATGGAGGGAGTTAACGGAGGCCACGGCCGTCGCTATCGTCGGACACTTGAC
This sequence comes from Polyplax serrata, assembly GCA_037055365.1. NCBI lineage: Eukaryota > Metazoa > Arthropoda > Insecta > Psocodea > Polyplacidae > Polyplax > Polyplax serrata. The sequence continues at coordinate 6,644,955 of JAWJWE010000038.1, read as the reverse complement.
GTAGACGTTTCCGTTGGACGTTTTGTCGACGTATACGTGCAAGACACCCCCGTGCTTATTGCATTCCTCTATGACGTCGTCACGAATTTCAACGTCCCATGTCGGATTTGTTTCGCTGTTGACAAAGACAAATATTTGTGACAGACATTCTGAGAATTTAGACTGGGTATTACACAAATTCCAATACGATTATACATACGTGGCTGGATCAAACATGTTTGCTAGCATAAAACATTGTGTCGCTATCGGAGGAGCTGGCTGAACGGCTTGCGGTAAAGCATTCGCTAGATTTAAGGCATTGGCCGCGGCCGGTGGTATTTGCATGCCCGTACCTGGCAAATAAAAAACACAAATATTACAAGCGAATGTAAAACCAGATAACAAGGTAAAGGATACAGCCAGTAAGTGGGATGTCAATCGACGGCTGGAAGACAACATGACTGTTCCAACATTAATCAAGTAAATAATAAAAATCATAAAATAAATTTACCTTCGGCTAATTTATACATTAATTGTAATCTCCCTGTTGCTCCTAAATCTATGCCGGATCTGTCTAGCTCGTCCGTGTCTAAAATCGATGTCCCTGCTATGTTGTCGGTTCTTTCTTGAACATTTCCCACTTTCATCGGCCTTCCAGCTAACTCGAAGCCGTTTAATTGCTCTAAAGCTTTCTTGGCGTCGTCGGCACTATGGAACTATCAAATAAATAACATTATTAGGTCTGATAGATAGAGAACTGGAAAGAGTATATTCGGTTCCTCGAGTTGACACTCACTGTGATAAAACCATATCCTTTCGAACGACCGGTTTCCGGATCCATTATTAATTGTATGCTATCAATTTTTCCAAAAGGTTCGAAGATACCTCGAAGCATATCTTCTGTTATATTGAAGTGAAGAGATCCGACGTAGAGTCTCATTGGTCCTTTCATGTCCGACGGCATCATCATAGGAGTAGTGGTGTTACCTTGCCTATTTTTCTCCGCCTGTGTTGGCTGAACTGAGATTGGAATTCCCAACAGTTTTTGGCCCGTCAAGCCCATTGCCTAAAATAAACAAATGTAACGGAATGTTAACCGTGCAGAGATTCTTTCATGGCAAAACGTAGCAACGGTGAACCTACCAGCGGCACCGATTCTGGGTCTTTGAATTCTACGTAGGCTATCCCTTTAAACCTCCTTGTTTTGTTACACGTTATCAATTTTACATCCCTAACTTTTCCGACGGAGCTGAAAAACTCTTCAAGGTCTCTGCCTCTGATTCTTTGAGACAGTTGCATACAAAATACGGTTCTCTGATCCCTTTCTTCCGGTGTGAGGTCGTCCATCGGAGGTTTGCTGAAATGATACCAAAAAATCTGTGTATGATATTTACATCAAGGAAAATACCTTCCGCAACCATTGAAACAGTATCTGCAGTCATTGAACAAGCTGTACTCATTTTATTAATTAACAATTGTCAACCTACAAGGTTGGAGATTTCCTGTACGACGCATACTTCTTAGAAGCGTATTCGTTATATAATAAATGTGGAGCTAAATTATTCGGTGAAATTGACCTTCTTCGACTTCTGTAACGATCCCTGTCTCTATCCCTACTGTGTCGATCTCTGTCTCTGCTGTAACGGTCTCTCTCCCGACTGTGACGATCTCTATCTCTACTGTGTCTGTCTCTTTCTCGGCTGTGACGATCTCGGTCTCTACTACGGCCATCCCTGTCCCGACTGTGTCTCCCCCTACAACAAACATCGTATTTATTTACTAACAAACTCAGGTAATTTTCATAAATCTTTAAGTCACTATTTCGAGAGGTTACCTGTCGCGACTTCTTTTCTCCCTTCTGTCCCTGTCTTTCCTATCTCGTTTATCGTGTTCTCTAGAACGGGATCGATCTCTCTTACTCCTGAAAAAAAAGAAAACAAAGAATTTAAAATTTCATTAAATGCGACACTGACATATTAAAATTTCAAATCAGCAGATGCACTCACCTTTTCTCTCTGTCCTTCTCCCTTTCCCGACTTCGATCTCGATCTCGATCACGGCCTCTGTCTCTGTCCTTCCCATTCTGCTCTTTCCCGGATTTACTGGGTTCCTATGAATAGCCAAAATTGAAGTGACGCCGCCAGAATGATGGAAGGGAAGAAACAAAATTCAAGACATTCAAATGTTAATAATTTCTTAATTGAGTATTTGCTTCGAATTTTGGGTTGTTAGGAGTCTCTGGGAAATAGGCCAGGGTTAGGGCGCGGGGGATGAGTATTATCATCTGGTCCGTTTGAAGCACGACACGATGTTCACAGACAATCGTAAGGTCCCTTCAATTCCGGGCCAGAGAATAACCCCAATGGGAAAATATTAGGTTGTTAAAATCTGAGACAGATTCTGCTTTTCCATGTGTTTTCCGAGCTCAAGTGTCTCTGTAACGTTTGTCTGACTCGCTGACTTCTAATCTTACACCATCCCACCATTCACACAATTGGAGGTTAGAGACTCGACCCAACTTACCTATTTTCAATACGACATGATATCGATAATATGAAATGCTACGCTAGGTCGACACGTCAAGAGGCTTTAAACTTCTGTAAGAGAGACAGTCTTTCAATCTTCGATACAGAACCAGAGAGTTAAAGAGAATTGGTATATTTTTTATTTACAAACATACTCCACGTGAGATAAAACCTCTGCCGTTTTTATGGTCTCCGGAGAAGGCAGGACAATAAAATACAAGATAGGGGGTTCGGGGTTGCGAACAACTGCCAGGCGTTTCAAGTTCGACACCTGAGGAAACCCTACCAAAAAATGAGAAATTTTTCGTAAACCCCATGCACAAGAGTGATATTCTCATATAATTTACTCATACACAAACGCAAGGACTTGAAATTGGTCCGAGATTCTCCGCACCCAATTTATTAGTTCAAGTATCGGTATGTCACAAATGAATCATACTTCTCCCAAGTGTGGCTAAGATTTAAGGGTAAAATATCCGTCACATTAAGCTTACCCCCCGGGGAATGGTATTTTGTAACACGACATACCCATTCGAGTTATGACCCGGCAGTAGCCAAGAAATTGGTAATCAAGCCAGCCGTTTGCACTTTAATTTGTTCGAAGTTACCTGTGTATGTACAAATCAAAGAGAACCTACAGATTTTCAAAGCACCTGAAAACCCTCAGTGACAAAAACAAAACAAATCTCTCAAGCAATCAACACACTTACACAACCAACCTTAAATATATATACCTAATTGAAGATTTAAAAATGAAACAAATAAAATAATAACAGAAGTGTATCTATCACACACAGGTACGGGTTCTGTTGTGCATTACATAAATGTGAAAAAAAGTCAAATTTGATGACATGAAAATAGAAGATTACTTGAAAACATGCCATTAATATTTACATTAATAAAAGTTTTAAATAATGAATTGATAGTATCAAATTGAATTTCAACAAATATAATTCCAAAAATGGAAACAGATAGATACACCTCTGTGACAAATATCCATCAGTGGTATTATCATAATTTTTTCTTAAGAAAAACCTTCATTCTCTTTTTCATCCTGTACTCTTATTGTAACCTGATTGAAAACATGTAAATAAATAATATTGAATAGAAATTATATGATGACAGAATGAATCAATACTGTAGAAGTCCATGGACTGTCTTGGAACTTGAGAGTAAATTTCTTCAGGTGCAGTAACCAAGCAGCCATTCCTGTGTCATCTCATTGGTCCTAGGCAACAGAAGGGTATTTTTTCAGAATTTTTATATCACAAAATAATACTAATGTAGTTACAAAATTCAGGTACACATTTACCTACAGTAATGATTATGTAAAATTCTGCAAATTTTTGAAAAAATACATGTTTCTTCTATGCCAATGTTAAAGACCACATACCTTAAAACAAGTGACAGCCTAGAGAATGCTGGTGAGTTTTACAAGAGCATCAAATCAAAGTCTTTGCTTGAAACCTTTTATATAAATAAGCCCCCAATCAACAACAAAATTAACTGATAATTTTCTGGTTTCACAGACATTTTTTTGCCACTATTTAAGACTGTATCTGCAACATTTCACTGTAAACATTGTAAATAAATTTACAATTTTCTAAGCAATTCTTCTGCATTATTGTGAATGTCTAAGACAAGACAAGGGACTTGGAGAATTTTGTTGATGTGGTGTATTAAGGAAGGCACTTGATACAACTTTGCAAAATTTAAGAAAGGTAGAAATAAATATTGTTACATACACAAAAACTAGTTTCAAATCAAATAAGCGCAACTTCAGAGCATGTCAAATTTTTCATTAAATAATCACTTGACATAATTAGAATGAAAGATTATGACAGGACTATATATGGTCAGAATGAAATTTCAAAACATGTATGACTCAATATTGCTGAGAGAGAGAGTGAGCCTATAATGTACTTGTATTACATATATATATATATACATGGATCGAAAGGAAACATTATTCATTCAATTATATAATAATCAACTTCATTATTATTATGAATTGACTATTGAATGGATGTCTTTTTACTGATCATTTTTAGGTTTTACATGAAAATATATAAAAGAGTAGTATTTGACAACCAAAGTGTCCAAAAAGTAATTGCACTACTTTTTTAAAGATAATAAGTAAAGCAATTTAAAATACCCACCTCTTTATGTTTTTGAAAGGGTGCTTCCAGCATAGCTTCAACATCCAACTCCTCTGTCATTCTGAAAATTACAAACAAATCTAATTTTGCCACTTGCACTACATATTTTGGAAATAATATAGGAATCTATGTAATTCGCAATACCACTGTATTAATCTTAAAATTATAAATTCATATTTTTAACTCAAATTGTGAGCATACATAAAAGAACTCATTTCAACAAGGAAAAACTGATTTACATATATTGAAAGTCCCAATCAGAAAATAAATATTTCCATTTTTTTGACATCGTTTATTGCATCAAATGTTTAAATTAAAATTATAATCTTATTATAGCGTCTTTCAATATTAGTTAAAAACTATAGGAGAAAAAAAGCTTTTTTCTGGTTAATGAACAACAAGAAGGTCGTCATGTATTGAATCCAAATAAAAATGGGAAAGGAAACTGATAGAGCAACGATTCTTTAAATGAGATGACTTACATTGTTTGAATGATTGTTTCCAACCAGTCACAACGGATTAAAATTCGGTTTATTTAAGTGCCGCAAATTCAACTGTCAAATCCTATGTAAAACCTAAACATAATAATTATTAGAAAATATAATTTCTAAAAATAGCAACTTAATACAGGTACCCCTCGGAGGATGCACTTGAAGTACAAAAAAATCCTTTTATGTCTCACTGAGAAAACAAAATGGATATAAAAACAAGATGGCGGACGTCCCGTTGAGGTGAGCTTTTAGTTCGGAGTTTAACCGCGCCGACAACTTTGGCGCAAGGATCTAAAGGGGAAAAATGTCGTCAGCCCGCCTTTTACACTAAAATTTAAAATCTCTTATAATTTACGCAGGCAATAAGTTTTTACATTAGTAATACTAGTAGAAGCTGAAAAAGAATGACTTAAAATTTTCCTTTGGATGTAAGGTAAAAAAATATTCATTCAGTAATGTTTTATTTATTTATTTTCTATGTGCTACTAAAAACAAAATTTAGTCTATTAATAAATAATCCTTGGGCGGCAGGTTTTTTTAAGTACTTTTCACACTATTTTACAGGTACAAATTTCATTTCAAAAATACTTTCTCTTCATCAATCCAGAACTAGTTTTTCAACGACTGTATAAGTGTAACAATACCATCATTAAAATACGGCTGAAAAATTTGTATTATAGTCCACCTTAATTGGCAGAAGCCAATTCTTAAGATTAATGGCAGTGATGTATGTATATATATGTATATATGAAAAGAAAGGATACTACAACGCAAACATTCGGTCGGTTCACCACAGGAACGGGGCTCGTATCACATTCTAGACTGTGCTACATATACCTATTATACTAAAATAATATAGTTTGACGTCGAGAGCCAGATCTGGCAAACCTAGGTTTATAAAATAAAGTAACTGATTATGCCTAACTATAAAACTAAACTTTCATTGGTAACGTTTGTAGAAGAAAAGACATGGGTTTGCGACATCTAACTCCCGAGTGCATTAATGCGCTTTAAATAATTCTACCAAACGATTTATGCTTTGTATAACACAGCTAGTGATTGTTGTTCGCCGGACAAGATCCTATTAGAACATTCTGACGGAGGTTTAGGGTCGTGAAGTCGATCATCACGTCTCCTATGACGATGTTTCTCATGCAACCCTTGAAGTTGTCTCTCGTCTCAAGGATTGGTTTCCCGCCGGAAGTATGCTCTGGAAATATTTCAAAAATAATTTCAAACCCCGTTTCGCTAGTCAGAACATCAGCTGTGCAGCTTTAATCAGTTGAACGGGCGTACCTGGAAGTCCTCCGATGTAAACAGGAGACGAGATGGTTGCGTTCAGGTATTCTCCCCTTTTCAGAACTTCTTTCACGTCAGTTTGATCGACTCGCATTGTTAGTTGATCGGCGTCTAACATAACGTGAATTCGATGCCATTTATTGTCGCATACGACGAATTCTGAGACAAACTCATGAACGAGGCGGAATTTCACGTCCATGTCAAAATCTGCTATGAAGATTATCTGTACCAAAGACATATTAGTCAACCATAAAAAGTCACTTCACCTGGCACCTTTATTTGGGGTATTCAATTCCACGATTGAGCATACCTTTCCATTGTTGATTTCCAGAGATAGAGCCGGCTGGCCGAGGAAATCCGAGAAACTCAGTAGAACGCCACTCATTTCGGAAGTTCGGAATTCGAGTTCGATTTTTAGGAGATTTTCAATTTTCAGGTCTTTCCCTAGAAGAAAATTTTTAAATTAAACTCTTAATAAGAACTTAAACCTGAGGAACGACACTTAAACCCGTGGTCTGTAACTTACTGTAAGCAACGTAAGCATCACCGGAGAAGTACGAGCCTTTTTCTATGTGTGGAAAGCACTGTCCGACGCCTTGATGAAGAGATTTTTCACCGATCAGATCCTCCGTTTGATTATTGATCTTAAGATTTTTGACGCAACCCGTGAAACGGGGTAGTTTAGTCACCTGGAAGGTGAGACAACAAAACTATTAAAAACTTATCTATTAGTTTTACCGAATGTGAGACAATCGGGTACTCACGTAAGGGTCCAACATTTCGTATTCTGACGTTCCTCCGACATACATCGAATTGCTTAGGTTCACCTTTTTGGGCAGTTTCAAACGCATGTGTTCGCCTTTGTTCACTTCTATTGTCAGTTTTCTTTCTATTCGAACGATAGAAACCTGCAAAAGAAATGTTAATTGTTTACAAGGGCCTAGGTGATCACGACTATTCTTAAATAGTTTGGAGTGTTGACGATGATGTGGTTTAGTTTCCCGTACACTCACCGTATGCCAAGTGCCATTGTTCAGTCTGGCCTCGGACACGGCTTCCAACTTTTTCTTTGTTTTTACCACCACGTGAAGTTGTCCGTTCTTCAGGGTCGCCACCAGAAAGTTCTTGTGTTTTCCACCTTTATTTGCTCCCTGTTTAGAAAAATAAGTTTAGTTCCGTTTTCGAGTGCCACGTGCGGCAGTTCGACAGAGACTCCAGTACTCACTGAAATAAAGAACAAGAGTCCATTGGGATGATACGTTCGGAAATCCAGTTGAACGCTGTAGTTTTTCTGGAAGATTCCGCGCCTTCGAAGGTTCATCTGAATGAAAGAATTCAAAGAGTCGCCTAATTTGGCTGCCCTCGGATCCAGGGAGTACTTCCTGGAGCGGTAGCACTGGAAGTGATTTTGGGGCGGTTGTTTGGTAGTCTCCACAAACGTCATGTTGTCGACATTTTCAGGTCCTAAACGGCCTATGTCCACCCCAGTGGAGTACACCGGCTTGTCGAACTGTTGCAACCTGAAACGGCCAAAATAATTTAATGGTCTTCCGTCCCACAAGAGTTGTGCGTGTCTCTCCTTCAGAGTCTTACATGTTGTTAAACAGGAGATCAGTGATAGTTCCAACGAATGGTGTGGTGTCAGAGGCGTACACGGAAGCGTCGATACTCTCGGGCACACCACCCAGGTACAGATCTTTGGCCTTTACTACGATGGCACCTCCCGGCAACGTCGAAGAGGACTGAAGTTCGTCGTCGACCCTCAGTTCCAGTTTTTTTGCCATTTTATTGACCAAAATGGAGTGGAACCTTCCATCGTTGCAGAATTTCTGCGACACCAATGTGATGACACCATTTCCTGCATTTATCCTAACTTCGATTCGGCCATCGACCAAAGACACAGAGTAGTAGCTTTCTCGTCTTCTGTCCTCCCCAGGAAGCTACAGGAGAAAAATTTGGTTAACAACATGAAATTGAGAGTTTTGTCGAAGATAAATTAATTCCTCACCCTCGTTTCGATTTCGTTCGATATCTCGTTTTCTAAATCTTTTACTTCCGATGGCTTGTGCACCATTCCGTTGGCCAGTAGCACCAGGCCGTTTGATTGTAGCGTTCTCAAAGCCAGCCCGAACGATGAATCCTTTTTGAGACGTGTCGCTTCCAACTTCAGGTAGCCTTTCCCATGGAACCCGGCCGTTTTCAGTATCTGGAAAAATAATTCTGGGTAAGGCAAGTTCACCGGGGTGTGATGGTGCACACCAGACGCGTAGTCACATACCTTTTCTGTGCACGAGGTACCCACTCCATTGCTCTTTCCCTTTAAAGGATTGTATATATCTTTTTCAACGAATATGTCGGAGAGACAACCTAAAAATGGTTTTGGCAGCCTCAGGTTGAGAGAACCAAAGTCGTAGCCGGGTGGGTGCCCTCCGACCAAGTAATCCGCCGTTGCCAATTCTGGAATTTGAGACTGCATGGGTGGCGTTGGTGGTGCTGCCTCTTTCATTTCGTCCTCGACTCTGAGAAGACCTTAAACAGTCACGTGGACATTTCAATTTAGAGCTGCTTACCTGGTCTCAAGTTGTCTAATTATTTTGTATTTACCTTTTTCTATTATTCTTCTCCTGTCGAAATTTCTGCTCGCTTCGATGGTCGTCCAATTGCCGTCGTTGTATTTTTTCGTGGTGCTCATCTCAAGTTGCGACTCTCCGCCGTAACCTATTTGAAAGACCACCCTTCCGTCCCGGAGTATCAGCGAAGCGTATCGCGCCTACGAGAATTTTTTTGTTGCAGGAATAGAAGCGATTGTCTAGGTATTTGTAAAGTCTACTCTATTGTTACGATTTACCTTATCGGCACTGATGGCCAAAAAGAGAATGGAATTGTCGTCGTAGGTTTTGAACTTCAAAGCGACACTGAACTGGTACCTGTTGTAGATGGCTTTGGGAGCGTGCTTCAGCAGAGAGTATCCTTTCCCGTTGAAGAAGTAAGCAGACCCCTCAACGACGTCATCAATTCTAAAACAGAAACGGTTACCATTTCTGATTCTTAAACAAAATATTCAAAAGCTCTGGACGCGTCAGCTCACCCTTTTTCGCAAGCCGAACAGCTATCCGTTGAGTCCGTGTAGTAATTCCACAGGCCAATGGGTCTGTGATTAAGGGAAAGGGAGTGCAGACACCCCGGAAGTCCCTGTTGAAGGGAAAGAATTTCTGATGGTCTGTCGTAGTTCTGGGGTAAACCCCCAACCCAAATCCTGTCGTTGCTACCCACGTCCAATCGTCCGAAATTTGAATTTGATGAATTCGTCACGGGTTTGGGGTCTGAGACATCCTCGGAGTATACCCACAACTTGGCAGTGTGACTTATCCTGACGGGAGAAGCAGATTAATAAAATTCTCGAAAGCCACAAGTTGCGTAACAATTTATGACAACTGTTGGTACCTTTCAACGACTATTTTAAACCATTGAGGTCCTATTCTTTTCGTGTCTTCGATTAGACTCTTGGAAATGACCCCTGTGCCGCCGCCATTGTTCCAAACGAACCTCACGTTTCCATCGACCATCTCCAAAGCCATGAAATCGGACTGCGGGGGAATAAAAAAATTCAATCAATCAATCAGTCACCAACCCAAGAATTTCCGCCAATTTCTTGCTGGTCCATCACCCACCGTCGTTGAACTCGGAAGAAAGAAAATGATCCTGTTGGACTGCAGGGGGTCTACGGTGAGAGTCAAAGCCAAACGACCGGTCGTCGTCGGTTGCAACCCTGACACCTTGAACGATCTGACGCATCCCTTTGTCGAGTTACTCGAAAGAGATAGTCTGATCTGAAAAATTTTGGTTTTTGGGGTTAAACGTGAGATTTTTGACGTGTTGACACCTCTAGGTGATTTCCTGTCACTTACGCTTTCCGCCGTGTGCTTAGCTTCCGTTATTTTGTTCTTCAACTCGGTCAGCCTGTTGGTCAGGTGTGTGAGGGACGGCAGCTTCGTGTGTTCACCCGATGTTCTGTTCAGTTTCTCGGCCAATTTCAAAGCATTCCGATTTGTACTTAAACTGTTTTGCACTGAAAATAGATAACTCTGAGTCTAGTAGGTTACCTGGCTATTTTTCTTACCGTTCCCGAGAGATAGCACTGGTAGGTACCAACCGTCTTTGCGGGCTTCCAGTAGACCCAGCACGCTGTTCTCCTTTCCCATATTTCCAATTTTTTGTTTCAAGTCCTTCACCATGTCCTCTTTAACCTTTTCGATATTCTTTTTCGCTTCCTCCAAGACTCGTTGCATTTTTTCCATGTTTTCCATGGCGGATTTGACGTCTCCCTCGACTGAAAACCTCACTAATAATTATCGAGAAAACCTGAAGTGTACCTGAACGAAATTAATTTTAATTTACCTGTTTTGTTCTCCAGTGTGTAAATGTCACCGGAGAGCTTGTTGTCCGATGTTCCGATCTGTCTAACAGTGTCTTCGACTTTATCTACTGTTTTCTTGACTTCATCCAGTTTGTCTCGCAATTCGACATTCTTCTCGCCCTGTTGTGCACCCGTGTCTTTCAAACGAGTCGACAAGATCTTCAACACGTCCGACCTGTTCAGCACGGATTTTTCAAATTCCGGAGGGAATATCTGGAAATTCAGTGTCACCTTAGCACGCCTGTTTTCTGCACGTCACCTCCAGTTCGGAAAACACTTACCTTGTACATCAACTCGGAATTGATTGCATCTTTCGCCGCCATCTTGGCAATTTCCAAATCATCTATTATGTCCTGGTACCGTTTACTGGCGGCCAAAGCGAGGTCGGTGTCACTAGTCGTATTAAACAGGCTGCAGAATAAAAACTGAATTACAGGAGGAAGTGGTTCAGGTACACGGGTTTCGGGGTGGAACTTACTCTTTGAGTTCCTTCGCCTTTTTCATGAGAATGGCCGCGTGCATTTGTGCAGGTTTGACGTATTTGTTCCTATAGAGAGGATTCAAATTCTGCAGGATGCCTTCTTTCGTCTTGAGGAGTTCTGTTGCGTTTGCCAGGCGGCTCTTAACACCCGTCAAATTCTTGATGTTTTCTTCAACTTCCGTCAGATACGAGTCGGCGTCGAACAGGAGATTATCTGCCTGTCCTCGGACATCGTCGACTTCTTCCAACTGACTCGTGAATTTTCCCAATTTCTTTTTCAGGTGGATGATTCTGTTCTGGTTCTCGTTAGCCTGGTAGAATCTCTGCAAAGTAATTTGGAGTAAAACTTTCAGGTACCGCCTTGTAAGCATTCCTACCTATCCGGTATTTTTTTTTTTACCTTTTGAGACAGTTCAATGGTTCTTTTGATGTGAGCCTCGAGTTCTTCGAGTTTCTCGTGAAGAATTTTCAACTTCTCTTTGATTTCCCAGACTTCGGGAAAGCTCTCGGTCATGTGCATCGTCCTGTTTAGAACTCCCGTGCAATGATCCAGAATTTCCTCAACTTCTTGCTTCTTCGGAATCAAATCTCTGTTTTTTATTTCTTCCAATAATCCAACAGCTTCGGATAGGGCCGCGGAATCGTTCATGGCGCTCTCTCGGTTTCCCGAATAGAATTTCAAGTTCTCGATTGTTCTGTCCACGTCCTCATTCACATCCTTGATCTTCTTTACCAAGTGCTCTGCTTCCTTTCGTACGTATGAAGCGTCGTTTTTCGCCATTTTTGCTCGGCCCTCGATAGAGTGAGCCTGAAAATGTTTAACAAAAAGTCATTAGGCCCATTGTTTGGTAGCAACCCGAAGAAGCACGTCCGGTTCACCTACCTTCAGAAGTAAATTTTTCGTTTTTGTTTTAAATTCGTGCGGAATGTTGCTCTCGATGAGGTTGTCAATGATCTCGGTTGTTCCCTTCCAATCACGAAGACTTTTTCTCGTCGCCGTTAATTTTCTTTCCAACTCTTTTAATTTTTCCCAAGGGGCATGTAAATTTTCCAAGTCGCCTCTAACTCGAGTTTCCAAACTTTTCGTCATTTTCTTAAAGTCTTTTATTAGGAGCCCGGAACAATCGTCCTCGCAATCTGAAACGTGAATATACATAGTTTCTTAAACGCAATTCTCCGGGGAACTGAATTTTACCACGTACACAAGATTGTAGGAATGGTACCACTTCGCTCTTTCACTTTTACTTACTGGAACAACCCTTGTGTGTGAGAACTGTTCCTTCCGGACAAACAGAACAATCTCTTCCATCTATTCCAGGTCGACAGTTGCACTGACCGGTTTTCTCGTCGCATTCGTCACTGACAGATCCAAACACGTTGCATTTACAGGGTTGGCAAGAGCCTCCCGGGGTTTCCGTGCGTCCGAACCATCCGTAAGCGCACCTTAGAGAAGGGTTGATATTAGTACACCACGGCGGTCATGAGTGAAGCGCAAAAGTCAACTACAAGTACCTTTCACAAAACTGACCGCTGTAACCAGGTTTGCAGTTGCAGATGGGCTCTCTTCCAGGTGCAACGTGGCAGGACACGGCGAAATTTCTCTCGGGACTCGGACACGGACAACTCAAACACGGGCTCGACGAGGGGTCACCGTAGTATCCTTCACCACAACGCTCGCAGTGAGGTCCTCCGGTGTTGTGAGTACATTTCTGTAAATATATAAACAGTTACTGGGACAAAGGAACTTCAAAAGCTGAACCTTTTGTTCAGAGATCGGTCGTCGTACCTGACAGAAGCCCGTCTCGATGTCGCAAGTGGTCGACCTGTTGTTGCAGTCACACGGCCTGGCTTCACCTACCAGCTGAATGAGTATCGTCGCCGTGTTCACATCCTTGTCGTACCATCTGAAGAATCCGATGCTCGGGTCCTGACAGGACGTCGAATTGTATTCCGGAGGACATTCGCAGAGTTCGACACCTCCGGCGAGTTCCAGGCCGGTGGACGCGGCGGCCGTGTCCAAACTCACGTCTCTCAATCTGAAATTAATTTATTACCCGGGTAATCATTATAATTCCATCAAAAATATTGTAATTACACTGTCGCTGGAGCAACGACTAATGGACGTTTATTGAGTCATTCGGAGGAATCGATTTCCCTCCCTTTCTATTGTGCCCGGCCAGAGGATTTAATTAAGTCGAAAAACCAGTTATGCCGCGGACGGTCAACCCGAAAATTAGAGCTCTCCGATCAAGGTACGATGTGTGCGAAAGAAGATGTCAAAAGATTGAAATCAAGAAGGTTATGTAAAAAATGGCAAAGCGTCTCACAAGTTTGAGTATAAGAACGAGAAAATATATATAATAAACACTTACACGGCCTTGTTGAAGTCGGCAGACTCGGAAGCTCTGATCAAAATATGTTGTATGTTCTGCAGGGCGACCATGAAAGTCTCTCTCGACACTTTCCTGTCGGGTTGGTATTTGTCCTGCCAGAGAGATTCGTGAAGCCTGAAACACACCACGATGTACCGTACACGGACTCGCATTCCGCTGTGAGCAAAGCATTTCCCGCGGCGGTACTCACCTGACTTCGTATTTTCCAAACTTGTTCGGCAACAGGGGGAAATGCTGTAGAACGATCTTACCATTTCCCTGAAGCTGAACGAGTGGATACGTAGCGAGAATCGTCTGTGGAAATTGAGTGTTTCCGCCCTCCGTTTCGACGAGGAATTTCAAGTAGCCGCCGTAAGACAAAACCTGCAAGAGACGACCCGTACGACGTCAAACACATTTGGGTCCAACGTAAATGGCTCGAGTCAAGTAATGGACTCCGAGAAGGAAGAAATTAAAAAGTTGGAAGTCGTGATGAATTTTTATTACTTTAATAACCCGTTACATTACGCCATTTTGAAATTGATTTGACCATAAACAAATTACTGTCGGCCGGTCAATTCCGGTCGGGTAGAGTCGCGACGTACCTTGTCACCCAGGAACTGCCGCGGTAATTTCCAGTAGACAGGTGTGTCTATGAGAAAGCTCACGCCGATTTTGATGTCCTCGCTGTCTCCGGGCAGTGTGCGAAGGTTGTTGGTCACGTTCAGACCCGTGTCGAGCCCATTGATGGTGACTTCTTCCTCTCCGGGCATGGCGAGCTGAAAGAGAAAGATGAATCTCGGTGGGAATTGACACGGGCGGCGTCGGTAAAGTGGAGGATTTCACACCTGTGAAATACCTGATTTAATAGCGTGAGATAGAGCAGCGAGAGGTTACTTTATAACATGTGACGATTTACTATTTATTATCTACACCGATGTTACTCGAATAGAGTGACGCTTAGAGAGGGAAAATTTGCACTTAGTCTTAGAGCCGGTACTCGTACCTGTACAATTAGGCAACACTAATATTTTTCGTATGTAAGTGAGAAGTTAATGGACCTACACTTTTGGAGTGAGTACTTAGATTTCTTCATATTCTTTCCTATTTGAGAGAAGGAACTACCAATGGTCTTACCTACAGGTTTGGATTTAAAAACCCAAAAAATTAGTTAAAACCCTCAGTAGTTATGTAGTCTGTTATGAATGATAGAAACTGTTGATTCGAGTAGAGTCGTCCGGAGTTATACAATGAACTGCTAATGAGAGTGCACATAGTCAAGGAGAAACGTGTAAATAGCAAAATGGAATTTAAACCCATCAATCACGGATGGTGTTAACGAAACCCACGAACGTTTCAACCCGATGAAAAATCAGGTGTAATTTATAATTTCCAAACCGCACAATTAAAATTTCTTTTGATTTCATTAACAAGGTCGTACACGTTGTTACGGCGGTTTCCAGATAGTCTATTGTGTAGGTCTAGTGGTCTAGTACTTACGTTGATGTAACATATTTGCTGGGAGTCGATGGGCAGAGTGTTCTTGAACGGTGACGAGGGATCGTATTCGATCACGACGGATCGAGATCTCCCCGCGCGGATCTGACTCCAGTGCAATCCGGCCTGTGTGCAAGAGGCAGATCTTCCGAAGCAGAAGCAAGCGGTGCATCCGTTCGGGTTCTCGGCTTGGATCCCGAAGGTACCGCTCTTGCAAGTGTCGCACTTTTTGCCGATGACGTTCGGCTTGCACCGGCAGACACCATGGTTGTCGCACCGACACCTTCCCGTGGTTGCGTCGCAGGTCTCGTTCAGAGTTCCGCCAAACTCGCAATCGCATGCCTTGCAGAAGGGAAAATTGTAGTAGCCGTTATCGCAGGTGTCGCAACGAGTTCCCCGGAAACCTTTTCGACAGGTGCATTCACCCGTGTTGAAATCGCACTGAGATTTAGTCGAACCTCCCGAGTCGCACTCACACGGCTTGCAACCCTTCAGAACTTCGTACCCCCAGGCGTCAGGCGTGCAGGTTTGGCAGTGAACTCCTTGCGTGTGCGGAGGACAAACGCATCGTCCTGTTTCCGGATGGCATACGTGTCCGAGAAGTTTACATTCTTGACATTTCGAACATCCTTTCATGGAAAATCCGTAGTAATTAGGTAGACAGGTGTCGCATTTAAGTCCTCCGACTCCAGGCTTGCAGACGCATTGACCAGTTACTGCGTCGCACGTTGAAAGGAGAGATCCTATGGGATTGCAGTCGCAGGGTCGACACCCGAAACCTGAATCGATGCCCCAGTGCCGGTTCTGCACATGTAACAAATCCAGATCAAACCTCAAAACCGACCAAACATGAAACAGAAAAAACCAATAAAAACCTCCACGGCCTTAAACCTACCAGGCACTGGTCGCAAGCTCTTCCGGTCACGTTTCCTCTGCAGTTGCATTGACCAGTGTCAACGTTGCAGGCAGGGTGTTCGGAGCCCGTGGCATGACAACTGCAAGCTAAAATAAAAACGCAGCGTTTAACATGGACGACCCAAAATAATCCTAATTGGATTACAAGAAATAATCTCGAGATCTCGGGGAGCCATTTACATGATTAATAACATCTAGTGAATCAGTTATGAAAACAGTCTCCACTTATTAATAAACTATTTCCCATGTCTCTAGAGCGTGTTCCAGTAATACCCCACCAGGGGCCCAGGAGCCTTCGGCTAGCCGTGCGGTGACTTAACCGCTGTGGCAAATTCCAAACGACTTTAAAGTTCATCCGCCAAATACGACAAGTGCCGAACTTTAAATTCAAGTCATCGCCGCACGTGCAACTGGAGGAATTTCTTTAAAAAGAATCTTTTTGTCCGAGTCATTTGCGTGTCAGCCTCCAACCATTAATCTTTTTATTCTGTTACAAATAGTATGACCTCGTCTTTGTTCTTTTACTCCGAACCGAACCTGGTGCTACTTCTGACTCGGCTCATTAACCGATTTCCAACCGATTCTTGCACATTTACAACCGTAATTTTTGGTTTAAACGAATCATGCTAATTTTCATTCATCAACCCTCTCTCCCTTCTCCTCCCCGGTGTGGTTCCTTCTAATTCCACTTCACGCCCCGTCTTTCCCACAACCTGGAACCTTCGCAAAAGACAGGAGAAACACGTGAAAACAACCCGGGCTGGTTTCCTTCGTGTCCACGGTATTTTTTGGGGGCAAGGTGAAGGCACCCATTTTGGACGAAATGGCCGTTGCCCTTCGGTAAACACCGTCTACATGTAAACTAAAAAAATGGTACAAAAATGGACTCCGAATTTCGTGACTTTGTTGTTGTTTTTTTTTTTATTCATTTCTTTACTTCTTCATTCCGTCTCTCTGCGCTGGTACACCAGCGACGGTGCACCACCGAATTGTCATGCTGGAAAAATCAGGCTACTCTACGACTCGCCTCGTCACACAGGCGGGAATATTATTAATATTATTGAGTTCAAATAAGAATTACTTGACTGCAATTTATTAAGGTGTAATTTTGTCCTTTTTCAGGTGGTAATAGCACGGTTGTGAATAAGGTTGGCTGAGGTTGAGCTCATGACGAACTTCTTCCACCGTCACAGAAATTTCACATACGTAACTCCACTCACGACTTGTCTTCCTAGATCAAATCATAGTTCTCCGGCTCGACCACTCTCCTATTAGTGATTTAAGGGCAGCCCTTTCTGCACCCATCACGAGTAGCCGGGGTCACTCGGGAGCAAACGCCATTACGGGTGTCCCACATGAGTGTAAAATAAGCGTTTAACCAAACCGCGGTACTTGCACGCGTTAGAAAAGTATTTCTCAGAGAATTTGGGATGAATATGAAGTATAAAACAACAGGGGATGCGATTGTAGGGGGTATCTTTTTTAAATTCACATTTCTTGGCGATCAGCCCTTAATAACGTAACGTACACATACATATACATAGCGATACATAATGTGTCTCAACTAGGTGGAGATCACCGATAGGGCTCTCTTAATGTAAATTATATTTAATTCATTTCACTCTTATTATTAATTTACTCCAACTAGCCTGTGCATCGTTGTAGAACTTACTAAATTCTTTGTTATATTTTTATTATTGTTGTTGTTATTATTATTAGTTTTTTATGTATTTGCTAGAAAAGATTGGACATCTGTTTTGTAAACTAGTACAGTTTCTAACCCGGGGCACTTCAAACGGTTCAAAGTTCTTAAACCTCTAATTTATGCTAAATAATGTTAATAAATAATATACATCAGAGAAGTTATATACAATACAAAATTGTACTTATTTATCGAAGTTTCTCTACCGGGTAGTGCACTACCAAAGTGCTGGACAATCCTCCACGTCCGCGTGTTTTGGGGGGTGCCCGACGTTTCGTGAGAACACAAATGTTTCTTATGTACACTTCATACCGTTTTGTAATTGCAGGAGAAATAAATAAGAAAAATAATGTATGCACACAAAAACCATATAATTCCCCACGTTATCGACGTGTTTGTTCTCCGTGCGTTATTTTTCGTGTCTGACTCTTTAGCCGGTCATTCATCACGTCGCATTAGGACCCTAAATTTTATTTAACTTCGTTATATTTGTACGAAAAGAAATACACACTTATTTATTTATGGATTATCCGGCGAGCCCGAGTAGGTCATTACATAAATTATTAATTAACTTCTCAACTTCAAAATTCCAGTATATTAATTTATATCCTCTTTTGGGAAATCTCAATTTCCACCACTCCGTCTGCTGCTTAATAAGTGTTCTACGAACCCTACGAACCGTTCAATAAATAAGAGTCTTTCACTCGGTCGACCGGTTCAGGTAGTCTCGCGGATAGAGTCGTCGACTAGAAATCACATTGTAGCCGAAGTTCAACAGTAAATTGCCCTTGAAATAAAATGTGAGCAAGTGTTTGAACAACTCCGGTTTCATTCGACCTTAATCGGGAAGGGTGTGGACTCATGTGTCCACGCAGACATATTCTCTTACATAAAATTACATAACACCACGTATGCGAACGTGAACGTCGGGCTGTTTAAAACGGTAGGAGTTTGAGACAGGTCCGCAACGAGTGCAGACTCAACAGTTCAACGGTCAGAAGAACGACCCTCCATCGACCCCATTTTAATAAACAGAAGAAAACTATTCGATCGGTACCGGTAACCATCGCAAACGGTTGGTGGTAAGTCGATTAGTTGACGTCTGTTCTACTTCTAGGGAGTTCTGCGAACTCCGGGTACCTGTACAGTGCGTAAGGTAACGTGGGACTCACCAACAACCAAACCCGACCGACTCAAATAATTAGAAGTCAGACATTCCGAAAATGTAACGTTTCCTCGAGCTCGATGAATAGATTGATTAATCAGAATCGAACTGTAAACCAATCATCGATTTGATCGATTCGAACGAGCCGAGGTTTTTGTTCGTTCCGAAACGAACGAAAGGGGGGCCCTTTAATGAATTTGATTGCAATTTAAGGCTCCCGGCGGGATCATCCTCCAGCGTTCCTACAATTCCCACAACAAGTATAACAAGCTTTCAATCTCTCTCTTTCTCTCTCTCTCTCTCTGAAATAAACGTTTTGTCTTGGGAAACACAAAATGGGGTCAAAGTGGCCATGCAAAGTGCTTTTTATTTCGAATCCAATAATTCTCGACTAAAATGAGTTTTCATTGAAACGGAGAACAGTTCGACTCCAAGGTCTATTATTCTCACAGATTGGGCGTGATTCATTTCTTTGAAAACCCCCCCCCCCCACAACACCCACCATCCACAGGCACCCCATATTAGACGTACAGGTTCAAACGCCATTTAAGGTATTAATACTCGACTCATTAAACTCGACGCGATATCCATTCTTGAGAGAATTTGCACGGCGACGACGCCATATTGTAAATGAGGGGACACACACAACACACACACACACCTAATTGAGACTGACGAATTAAGTCGTTTCCATTCCCACTTTAAGCAAAAAAAAAATCGTTTTCGGCTTGTCAACTAACCCGACTTCCTTATTCGTGGGGGGGCCAGCAGAAAACCAGGGAGGCAAGTGGTGTTTCTTTGACTAGACGCGAGCCAAAATCAGCAATGGCGAGCTCAAGAGTAGGCCATATATAGTTTCACCACCGGGAACCTTCTCGGACTCTCCCACAAACCCGTGCGGTTTAATTCCCAAGAATGAATAATTCATCCTTTCGATCGCTAATGAACAGTTCACTCGGTTCGACATGACTCCATAATTAAAAATATTTGTTTTAATTTCCGATGCGATTCGACCGAGGCGAACGTCTCACGCCTCGACTCATCTTTCAATTAAATTAACAGTTCTTTCTTTCTGTAGTTCGTCTGCTTCGGCTTTGGTCACACCTCATCGAGAGAAGAGACAGTGTGCTCTGACGACAACAAAAAAAAAGAAATTTAAAAGCTTCGTTTTGTTAAGAATTAGTTAAGTGACCGAATTATTACTGGGGATATTAAGTTCCGAACTGATGCATCGTGACCGAACCTAATACAAGAAACTATATAGGAAAATGTATATTGTAAATTTTGCTCTCGCTTGTTAAATCTTGTTTTTTATTTATACATCCTATATAGTATGGTTTGAACCTGATGGTCGGAACTTAAGTAACTTCACGGAACTTAATAACGCGAGCGAGTTCCCCGGTTCATTCGGCCCATTTCTTGTTCTGCCTCCTTCCAGTAAAATTTCTTCTCTACCAGCAGTAGCGTAATTATAGTTCAACACCTCGTTTTCACTGGGGAAGCGAAGTTCCGGGAAAACAAAAAAAAATTAAAACGTTCCGCAGAGGCAGGAACGCGTCGATGGCTGTCTGGAAGTTCGAAATGACTCTGTTACCGAGTACCAGACGTGGTGGGTACTCGTGAATTAATTCGGTACCTGGGAGTTGTGAAATCGGATCGAGTTGGCACGTCGTTAGAGGAACAAAAACCTCCTGTCAACGAGAGGCGGAATAAAAAGGCGGTTTTTCATCTTGCTAAGTGTTGTTACATGCTACATAATTACGGTCTTTCGTATTATGCACCCCCCCCCCCCCCGAAATGCCCCCTCCCAAAGGAAATTTCACCTGAGGGCATTAGGCAAATTTTTAGAGCCGAGACAAAACCCAAAATGAAGACGTGAAGAACTGAAAATGGAAGCAAACAACAATATGGCGTCCGGTACACGTATATTTCTATATAATTTTGTGACGAGTGATCGAAACACCGTCTCGTAGTTTGATTTGTTCCTATCAATCATCGAACTCAAAAACTGATTGACGGTATACACACACAGACACACATCTTCTGACGGATAACAGATCTCAGATCGGAGATCTGAATTTATTTGTTTACATAAACCGTTCCATTAGTTGGTGATGTTGGTGGCGGTGGCGGTGACGGTGGCGTTCCTGCACCGTCTTAATCGATTATTACTCCTTTCAGCCGGGTCCGTACCAAAGTGTGACAGTGGGTGAGGACACCTTTTTGTGTCTTGCACGATGAAATACAAAAGGACTCAATTTTATTGTCAACGGGGCGCGGGTTGCACCTGCCCTTTGTGTCGTCTAACTCACCATATCTGTATCCGTTCCTGTAGTAGAAATTATTCTCAGGTTTGGGAGCGCCACCATGGCCGATCCTGTCTTGTTGTCTCCCATTATTCCTCCATTGTCCCTCGCTTCCTTTCTGATTATAATGAGGATGTTTGTTTGGAGCCTTGTTTCGTCTCGGAGGACTCGCCAAAATGTAAATTTTCCCGACTTCGGGACCCCGAGTAGACGCAGGCCGTCTGTGCTGATGTTGGTGCTGGTGCTGATGCTGGGGATACCTTTTCTCCGGCAGGTACGACGGATGATTCTTGTAGTACCTGGTGCCGGGAGTCGAGTTCGTAACAACCGACTGTACCGTGAGCAGTCCTGGTCTTCTATCTTCACCGTGACCCGTTTCAAATATTGCACTTCCGAGTACTCCTCTCCCCGGGTGTCTATTGACACTATGGTACTTGGGTTGATGTTCCGTCCGACCCGAAAACCTCTCACCGTCGTAGTATCTGCTCTCTTTCAACCTTTTCCGCCTTCCCGCCTTCTTTCTGCGATGTGACGTAGCAAAATCCGACTGGTACCCGTTGTCGAGTGCTCCCTCTATCCTCCTCGTCTCCGTGTCGTCTTCGCTTCGGCGGTGTATGGCATCTCCTGGTCTATCATCGGTTAAGTGACTTCCTCTCGACTCGTACGACGCGATTCTTTTTCGTTCCCTTTCATAATGTCCGCATGTCACACGCGTCAAGACCGCAAGCAACACCAAAGCCTTGACGGCTCTCTCGTAGAAGGCCACAGATTTACGGCAATCGTTTCGTGGCCAAATTTTCATCGCCATTACATTGCACCATTCTGCACCGTGAAGTCGACGTCGGTCTTTTTTCGTAACCGAACGCGGGTAACGAACAATTTTCTGTGTTTTCTAAAAAAACCTAAAAAGCCATGGACAAAACATGTATCAAAAACAATTCGGATTTTCACACCGACGCGAACCCGAACGAGGAAAAAAAAACGGTCAAGCGCACGGAGTTAAGAAGAGTTAAGAGTTAAGAAGCGGAATCGTAACTTGCTCGAAACCAGAAACGATTCTTAGGAAGAACCCGGAAACATTAACAACACTCAGACTTAATCGAGACTCGAGATAATTGTATTAATAAAACGTATACAAGCGGATGCTCGATAGGAGATTTAGAAAATGTGTAGAATGCCCAGTTCATAGATCCCCAGATTCACAATAAAAACTTCGAGATTTTCCCTACATCTAATTATAGTACCAGACTATCGTAAAAACTAAATGAAACCGCTTAAATCTTCTTAACCAAAAACCAAAAACCTTGAGAGAGAGAGAGAGAGAGAGACAGAGGGAGAGAGTGACTACTCTAATGTAGTTGTCTTAGCGTTCACAGAGCAATAGAACAACCCAGTTGTTATCAGGTAGAATGTTCTACCTCTAGTTAACCAACTGGTACAATAAATAAAAAAAAAACCAAAAAACCAAAGCCGTGCATCATCTCAATGTGTCATCACCTGTGTAAAGGTAACAATTACTGCTCGGGTAAGTTAACCGTTGTGATACAACACGCGGGTATTTGACATCTCATTCTTCTACGTGGTACCCACCACGGGTACTACCCCACACGCGTTCTCGAATCCTTTTTTTGTATTACATCCCGTCAACGAGTTTTTCAACTAGTTAAAAGTTGCCAGACTCATCTCGTCTAACCGTTCCGATCGATCAAATGAGGAGTTCGATATCCTATCAAAATATAATGAGTATATACAAAAACGGAAACACAAAACTTGATGGGAGGAGTACGTGGAAAGCGGTGGTCATTTTGTCATAGCGAGCTGTACAGGTGTGGTGTGCTTTCTACGTCTCACTAGACGGGGGAAATAGTAGTAGATTGTTTACCCCCCGGGTGGTGCTATTCTTTTTCGCACCCTGTGAGTACCAGGTATTTTCACACGGCACACGTACATTGTGAAAAGCGCGTGGTTAACGAGGAGATCGATGAGCTCGGAGAAGAGATGGAACACCTTGCGACCGCGAACATTTCTCCCGCGATCTGATGATAGATATCTTTATTGATCAGATGGCCACGCGGCTCACCTTTCTATCGAATTCCATTTATGGACGCCGGTTCGGAGAGTTATGAATTAGAATTTTTTTTTCACACATTCGCTTTAGCAGGCGATCGTTTAAGCGTGACACCTTAAAATTCAGGCTCGTGCGTGCGCGATAATTGATCAGGATCAGATCTATAGATTTCTCAAGTGTTTGAAACCGATACAGCGGGAAGAGAGTCTGTTAGGAATTGTATACAACTTCTCCGCGACTTGCCTTCCGTGAGGTTAACCTCAGATAAACACCGTTAAATGTCGGTTTGCTGTTTGTCTTGGAAGAGAACAGACAAACCCCACTATTAGTAAATAATGTTAACTTCGTTTTCTAACGTGCACTGCACTTCTGGGACAGTAGATCAAAACAGTAGTTGGGAGATCTCTCGGATGCTCAAAGTGTTGCATATTAAATTTATTTATATCTCGCGTCTAAAAGTAACAAATTTGACGTTTCTATTGTTCTAATTAATTGTGTTTAGCAAAGTCCCGCAGCAGTGGTAGAACATACGTCGTAGTTTTTTTTATATATGTTAAAGCTACAAACGACTGATGCTCGGTACGGTTTTACTAGCACCCCGAGTCTAGTCTAGTCTAGTATTTGTCTGGATAGGTGTTTTGGAAAAGTTCTTCCGGGGGTCACGTCACAACTAATTGTTTCTACACGTGTCTTCCCCGTGGTTTCACGTTTCCAAAAGTGTTGGCTCGACTCTGTCCATCGCTCCGTCTCGTCACCTCGTAAAAAAAAAAACATCCCGTGTGAAAAATTCAGGTACCTGTCGCGGCAAGTTGAATGATTGATTGTATTTCGCGTAGCAACAAGTCCCTGGACCGTTTCGACTGTCCCCACGACCCGACTTCTCCCGTTCTCAAATAGTAAAATTAATTATCCTCGCGCGGGAACGAAAAGAAAAAATAAATAAATAAATATATATATATATAACGAAACGACTTTGATTGCCGGCATCACGACGATAGTTGAAACTAGTTTTCTTCTCATCGTGAAAACTATTTTGGTTTTTTTATTCGTCCGCCGAACGTGAAAAACTTCTAATTGAATTCGTCACTCGTGAGACGCATCCTGCAAATTGGTTTTGATGCGACCTCGAGTTCAAAACTACAACTGCTCAACTGCACAAAACTAACATTTCTAACAACGGGTCGACTGTCCGACTAACTTTGCCCGGGGACAAAAGGAGAAAGACACAGAGACACTCGAGGAGTCGTCTCTCGTGAGATTCTCAAGACTCGATGAAGACGTCAGTTCCCCGATGGACGATCAATAATATCACGAACGATGGCTTTAATAAATAAATAACATACGCGTACGTAACATTCATGGAAGTTGACAGGAGTGGAAGTGAAGCGACCTGAGACGAAAACCGCCGCGCGAATAAAAAAAAAAGAAAAGAAAAGAAAAGAAAAAAAGAAATCCACGCGAATCGTTAAATTATTGATGAGTTTAACGATCCGATCGTAAAATTAAGTATTTACCACCTAATAATTATTTACGATCCAGGCATAAACCTGGAGGTATCCGTTCGTATTTATGCACCGTGTTAAAATCCAAACTGTTGACTGCCTCTGGAATTCGCTCCGAAACTGTCATTCGAACGGTGGAAACTAGACTGTTGAAGCGTCACGGTCGTTTAGTCAGAATTCCATAATTTTATACACGCTGTACGTAACACTGTAACACTACAATAGTGACTTGTAGTGTAGCGATAATGAAGACTTGAGAGCACATAGACTACTCGACTAAGTAGGTTAATAAGATAACCAAACTGACCTATTACTGTGGGTATTTATGCCATTTAAATTATGCTCTGTTTTGAATTAGTAAATACGTAAAAATATATTTATCCCATGTATTGTGATACTACAACCAATGTATTACAGTATCGTGAAAAGAAGTATAGCTCACAATGATTATTAATAGTGTGTTTATTATTATTTCGTGTTGGATCAAGTTATTGAAGTATCACACACAGTATAGTAAATTATGCATAATAACTGTAATAATAATCGTGTTTTATGTGTGTACAATTATGTACATTATGTTTAATAAGAGTTTTTATTTGATTGGATATTCCATGGTACACCACAGTTGAGCTGTAATATTTTAATACCCAGTCTAGTCCGATTTTCATTATAAGATCACTTAAAGTGCAGTCCTGAAACTTGGCTCGGATCCGCGCGAAGCTCTCGAGGAATGAAAGATCTGAAAGAGATCTCGACAGAGATCTCAATCGGATGCCTTCAGGTTGTCACCCGACGCTCGCGAGGTGCGGAGCGACTACGACCAAACTAGTTTCGCCACTACTCCTTCCTAAATTTTCGGGTATGGGACAACAGGTGAACGAGCTGGACCGAAACAAAAAAAAAACACCGTACCCGTTTTAACGATTGTTCTTTCGAAGAAGAAGAAGAAGACGAAGAAGAAAAATAATAATTCGTGGCCATTACAAATGTCGCGGACGGGTGTTTGGCACGTCAACCGGTCGTGGAAATAAATCAACCAGTTAGCTTTACGATCGGCTCCTTTTCAAACGCATAAACAATCATTAAAAGCTATTAATTTTATAATTAATTCGAAGGTAATCCGATTAAGATGGAAACACTGTCAAACACATGCACCCCGTCAATCTCCGGGTCCCGCGTGGTGCTGTCTCTCCCGTCTGAACACTCGACGACGTACGACAGACGGAGAGCCGGTCCCCGACTGAAAAGTACGCGCCGACCACCAACAGAAACCAGAAAGCAGAAGGCTCGACGTATCGGCATGACGGTAGCCATCTGCACTTTATACATCTGGAGGAATGGGTAGTATCCTCCTGGTGTCATCAAGCACGGGGCGGTTAGAACACGAGAGACGTCCATAAATGTCAAAACCGACCTCAAAAAACGGCGATGAGATCCAAAACTCAACCTACGGCTAAGGTCGACAATATGGCCAGAGAAAGGTGTGCTATTGAGTACTTAAAGAGCCTGGATTAAGTTCAAGTTGGTAACTTAAGAGCACTTGTAAGTCGTGTCGGCACTCTATCTCTCCCGCTCTCTCTCTCTCTCTCGAGGTTGTTCGGAAAAAATTTAATTTTGCAGAATAAATAAGACAGGTAAATAACCTCTTATCACCGTGATAAAGAGATGTTCGGAAAGATAAGAGGAAGAGAAGTTAGGCGCCCGGGAATCCCCCCGTGGGGTGGGGAAAGACTTGTGTGCTACGCCCGCGTACGTTCCGAAATTGCCAAAATCGTCAGCGGAGTATTCCCGTAAACACAATCAGTACGGAGAAACCGGATATAACGATGGATTTTAATAAAGCGCTACCGAGACGGCACTGTAAATTTGCGAACGCGTGCGAGTCAAAGAAACGTCGGGTTTTCTTTCAGGTACGAAAGTTGCCAGCCGCAGCAAGTTGGCGAGGACCTCCACTTGCTCCTACGACGACCACGAAGAAACTGATTCATTTCTTGTATCTGGTGCCTATGCGTGCGTGCGTGCGTGCTTGCTTGCGTTTGTGTGTGTGTGTGTGTGCGTACGCGTGTGTGTATATGCAAGTTCGTGTGAGGTGTTCCACACATCGTTCTTCTTGCTTCTTCCTCAACTCTCGTCGATTTTTCATTCGACTGCTTTTCCCTCAGGTACCTGACGGTCACCTGGGTACCCCTGCACGGTTGCCACCCTTCAAACTTTGCTTATAGGGTCCTAAAATTTTTCTTCGTTACCTCGTTGGGTACGCATTCCTGGAGGACTCGTGTGAAAACTACCGGAGCACGGGTGAAAGACAGGTACGGGCTGGCAGGTATAAATCGCTTGTGACAACAATCACACACCTTTTTCTTTTATTAAATAACTCTTCGATGACTTCGACACCACCGTCGCTATGGGTACTCTCAAACTTCCCGACGAGAAACGTCGATACATAATAAATAATTCTACTTTATCCGACTTATCCGACTTCGCACTATTATCGGATGGATTGGTGTACTTACTCGATGACAACATCAGACCATTTCGCGATGAATCCACCAGACGTCCAAGTCGTAAACCGATTATTAAACTGTTGTCAAAGGGAAACCGTTCGAGTTATGAGATTTAAATAAATAACTTCGTTTTACGAGGGTTCGCCGCCCTCTCGAGCTCAGGATTTTATTAACCTCGTTATGTACGCGACACATACAAGTTATTATGTTAATAACCTTCGGTCATCTCCTTCTCATCCGACGCTCCTTTGTCTTTGCTACAATTTTAATGTCTCGGGGGATGAGTTTTATTACTTTGTAGATTTTCACGTAAAATCCTATATTATGTATGTATATGTAGAGAGAGAACATTACATAAGTGCGTTTACATAACTTAATTACGTACAGCAATCAAGTAAAGTACACTGCTACGAAAATTTATTACGTCTTATGTACATAAATGATGCGGATCTATGTCTTACATAATACATAATGTCGTACATAACTTCAATGGTAGGAAAGGCTCCATTTTCCGTGTTCTTCGGTTATTAATAACTACTTAAGTGTCGTGCAGCTGTCCTGTTGTTCAAGTTCGAAAAACAAAGCCGTCGTCTGTTTTCGAAAACGAAGGATAATCGACAGGAGATGAAAGAGGTGACTTGTTAGGGGCAGGTGTTTATTTATTTATTTTTCTTCGGGAAGGAAATCCCCAGGAAGTAGTTTGCTTTTGCCCGGCAGTAAACAACACTCTAACTGTTACGGGGTCTCATCCGAGTTGAGAATCGGAGCTCTGGTCTATTTCGGTTACGACCGCACAGTCACCTCAATCGGACAGAATAATTGGGTGTATTTCACATACATAAAAAATTAAGTTAATAGTCAGTCGTTCCAGCAGTGTGTGAACAGAGTTACGTTCCCTGTAGCTCTCCCTTGCAATATTAATCGAGAACCGTCGGTTCCCTGGCATCGATACATAAGTTATTTTCCCTTGTGTGTACGGTATGATCCTTCGACTGGTTTATGTTCGAAACTGTTTACATAAACTAGGTTTAGGTACAACAATCGTAAGGTGGGGTTTCGGCACTCGGTGATGGTTTCTTACTATAGAAACACGGGCACGCACTTCATGTACCTTGTCCGGTATCGTATGTAAATTTCACTTTCGGGTTTTCCTTACTTCTCGAAATGTACATAAGTCACGAGTATGACACACACACGGGTACTCGAGTGATTTAACTCATCCTATACATCTCGTGCACGGGGTACTATCCGGTCGAACTCATATTTTATACGGCCGGATTTAGATGATTCGGATAGGAGACGGAGAGAGAGAGAGAGAGAGAGAGAACCTTTTGTTTTGTTTATCCTACTTATTATTCTGTGCTTTGGTTGACCTTCTTTGGCGACTTGATTAGTTACACTGTCAAAAGTTGAGAATTTTAAAAAGTCAGACCGCGTGATCACATCTTAAAATCATTTAACTTCTTAATGTCTCTTTGTTTGGGACGTTTCAAGTCGAACGGTTTGGGTAAGGGGAGTTTGTGAACTTCGCGTTTCGCGTCAACCAGTTCCACGGGATACTTTCGTTAGAGACATCCCCGTACTCCGGTGGGCGGTGACCCGACAGTTCCAACTCTGCCAGAGCCCAACACTTAAATTCCCAGGGTCTCGTAGAGAGTCGACAGTCGAAAGCCCCGGAGCGGATTCTCCCCGATTTTTAATTATAGTTTCGAGTTACATATGGAGTCGGCTTGGGAACATTGCTACCGTAATGGCCGGACCGATTCCCCCGGGCAAATCAGAACACCAACTCCTCCAAAGCGAAATGAAAATATCATTCCTCTTGACCGTACTGGTTTGTGTCTCTCCGACACCAGCCCTGACCGAACCCCCGTGTTACGTCCAACGTCGAAGATGTCAGATAAAACCCGAGAGCCGCCATTGATAAAAATTGAACCTTCGGGGCAGTCGGATCTCTAATGAATGCTAAAGACTTCACGTGCTGGTCGATGGATGGCTGATGGATTGTTCAAACGAATCGTCCATGATTGCATCGATGTGTAATTGCACGTTTCGAGTTTTTTTTCCGGCCATCCTCCCGTTCAATGAATTTCCAAAAAGCTATTTCGACATACGCATTTATTAAATCGTACCGGGCCCGAGTGCCACAGACCACAACCGGGAGGCCTGGGTTTGCCTGGCGGTTACCATGGAGTGGCCACCTTCTTTCCAGCAACCTTCAAGAAACCTTTTCGTACCTTTACGTAAACACCTGAGTTCGGTTTAGTCACCGTCTGAAAACTACACACGAATTCCTATATAGTTTTCCCTTCGCCCCAAGTCAACATTCCACTTCCCCGTGGGAGTGCTTACCGGGCGTTCCTACCCTTCTCTTAACCTTTATTAATCATATTAAAACTTTATCCAATTATATTTACCTGTATTACCTGTAATATTTGCTCCGTTATTTGTTGTCTGGTTGGATCGTGACGTGTAAAATCAGTGGGAATTCAAGCGAGCAAATTCATAATTTCTAAGCGCCGCCTATTAGTTGCATTACAAACAAATATTTATCGCCGTAATCCAATTAATACGCGTTCGTAAATAACCCAAGTTGTAAACTAATTTGTAATCGATTCCGATAAAACAACGCAACGCTCGAAAAAGTAGTTTGGGAAAATTTTGCTGCGCGCTGCTCTCTGCTCTGCTCTTCAACCGGGAGAGTTCGCTTTCACAATGCTGAACACTTTTTTTTTGGGGGAGTATGCGACAAAACTAATCAACCACTCCTGCAAGTTTTGAATGCTTTGGACCGCTAGAGCCATGGTCACATAAACGACAGTGCACCATATTTGAAACAGTATGAAAACCGACGAAGAACAGCATACATCAGCCGAACGGGAACTATATACTTTCGAAACCACACCGGACCGTGTGATTTTACTATTGACTACGAACACCTGAACGCTCGGCTGTAGCATACCGAAATCATAAAAATGTTAAATAACTAACAAAACGATTTATTGAACTTATTAACGTGGATAACTCGGGTCGTGTATTAACAACTTAATACCGACATAAATTAAAAATCGTGAACTAAATATAATATACATACTTATTTATATTTTACTATTTAGTCTCAGGCATAGAATAAATTGTAGTTCCTAGAAAGGAGTCGTTTTGAGGAAAAAAATGCTACCGAGCATCACCACTCTACCCTCTTCCCGAGTTCGATTTCATCTTTCCTCATAATCAACTGGCAGTTACAAACTACAACTTCTCTATTTTAGTTTGAAACACCTTTAACAGTAAAGATGACCAAACTCGTTTCCAACTCATCTCCTACCTGCCACCTTGCCAAACGGAGAATGCATTTTTCACTTTTCAACCTGTGATGCCTATCAATTCGGTTGAATTCGAAATTCCCGGTGAGTAAAACGAACAAGGTAAATTTCGGTGTTTCGTAACGAGAAAAGAGTCGGAAATGGTGCGATATCAGTTTGGTTAGCGCTGAAAACTATTCACGATTCCGAAGTCGGATCGAGTTATGAAAAAGAAAAAATACCCCGGGACAAGAACAGGCGAGTATGTTGTGAGTACCTGTTAAAAAGGTATATAGTTTCCCCGGTAAGACGTTTTGCCGGGTGTGTACACCTCGGGTGTATACAACTTTTGCAACACAAAATCATCTCCGTGCCGCAACATCCAAGGCGGTTTCACAGGTAAACGAGCGCTCATCAGGTGGTGATGAAAGGACCCGCAGAAGCATTACACCGGGTAAATAGGTGTGAACGAGGCCGAGTTAACGACGCGTGCCACGGGGCTACAACAACAAAAAAAGAACAGAACTTCTTTTTCGGAAATTCGACATGGTACCCGAGGAATTTCAACAAAGTCGAGAACCGGAGGACCGGTGTTGTCTTCGGCAGTGTGGCAGGAAAAGGGCGGGACCGTGCGGGAAATCTCGTATACAGCGAGAACACATGCGTGTGTGTCTGTACGTTTTCTTAACTGAATCACAACTCGGAGAAAAATTATTCGTAACTCGACATCACAACGAGTGCGTGAATGGGCACCCCTACGAGTTCACCCGCGTGTGCGTTTTACTAAAAATGGCAGATACGTCTGACTCGCTTAAAAGAGGAAAGAGGTGCAGTAAAAATCACTCAATTAGTCCCCGGTCATAGAAACCTACATAAAGACAGGAACCTGTATGGAGAACTGGTTTCGATTCCTACGGACACGTTTCAGACATTTTTTTAAACGTCTGTAAGGTACTCTGGGTGTACCTTAGGCTCTCTCGACGGGCGCAGAGAGTCAACGCGAACTCAACTTGACCTTGTGTGTTCTGTGACACCTTTTTTTCAATTGTAACGTCTCCGTCTTCTTGACCTGATGTGACCGCGGGTACGAAAATTATGAAACGTTCAGACAATACCGTGTAGGTCTCAGAGAAGTTATGTCTCTTCCCAGTTAAGCATAAGGAAACGTTAAAATGTTTGCATCGCATCTTGTTCACTACAATTACTGGTGTATGGGGCGTCTACCCCCAGGTCTATTCAACCCATCGGTAGTGGATGTCCTTCCAAAGGACTAATAAATATTAATTAATGTCTAGGTAACTGTATGGTAGGTTGGGTAGGATAACATTTACAGATAGTATTATATAGTATATACAATTCACTTTCCAATCCTTCAAGACGCTCACAACATAACTCGGATTGTAGTAGACGCTTAAGAGCAATATTAAGCATAGTAGGAGTCACAGTAACAAGGAAACTAATAAAATAGAAGATTAATGTACGATTCAGGGCCCTGGGCTGTACACTATATATGTATTAATATATTAATAAAACACACAGCAGTGGGATGGATGTGGAGCTTTTGTAAGTAAACAAAAACGGAAGTCTCATGGTCACACTACGATGTAGGCGAAAGGACTACTTGCAGTTGTCTTGTAGTAAGGCTCGGAGGCCTCAGGCATGAGACGATGGACGAGGAAGGTCCTACCGGTTGGTCATAGTGGGCTTGGAAGTTGACTGTCCTGCTCCGAGTTTTAATTCACACGAGAGAGACGTATGACAAGCACATTAAACATAAATAAAAAGATGACGCCATATTTCTCAATGAAAGAACGAATGAATGAACCCGTGATGATGATGATGATGATGATACGAAAAATAGTGCTCGGTACGAGGATCCAAGGAGTGACTCGATATCAATAAATTACAAGGAGGAGTACCACCACTCGCGGAAGAAGACACATAAAACAACATGCTTACGACAAACACGCAAACGAGCACTGGTTGGCGGTTGAAGTCCAGCTGCAGGTGACACGACAAGGACGTTTGAAAAAAGTCATCCCCCAATGGATCTCATTTAGATCACAACAGATCTCATCCCTAACTACCCCTCATCTAAAAAACTCTTATGTACAATTTTATACATACACGCTATAATCTCCTGTTTCCCAGAGGACTAAAACTTCAATGAGTGGTCTTCGAGCACCCCAAATTGGACTCTCGTGTGGGGGTGTGAGACATTTCTACCAAGTGGCAATAAAAGTTCTGGTAATAACACGATGGCGGTGTGTGTGGGTAAAAACACCAGGAAATTACACCGTTTTTTTTGTCAAATTTTATATCCCGAAAAGTAAACATAAAAATTAATGGGTCGGTAATAATCCAATTAGCAATTAATAAAATATATTTTTATGGTGGAATTTAGCTCTCACTCGGTGCTCTACTCGAAACTGACAAGTCCAATCTCCCGTGAGACGTAATCCATAATGTAAAATAATAATAATAATAATAATAATAATAATAATAATAATAATAATAATAATAATAATAATAATAATAATAATAATAATAATGAGACAGACACATAGAAAAGCTCGGACCTGACCGGTAAAGTACTCGAATCAGGTCACGTGTTAAAAGCACCGTCACGGTTCACCGACCATAATTCCGTTTAACTGTAAAATAAATAAATAATAAATAAATAACCGTGTAAACCGAGATGGGTCGAAGGTAATAAATTGCAAACCCGCGAGTTTGGATGGCCACCCGGGAAAGGCACGAACTAAAAACGAGTCCACTAATTAAAGGCCTCGTGGGTATCTGGACTGTGTGTCCCTAAAATCTTTTGTTTTATCATAACAATAACATATGTACATAAATGTGTATATTTAGGTGTTCATCCGAGACACTTCAAAGGAAGGAACGCTCTATAATTTGTAATAGAATAAGTCTAGTAATGTAGCGCTGCGCAGCCCAGGGAAGTACCACTCGAGTGGGTATCCACTAGGTAGTTCACCGTCCAGCAGAAGTATTTATGGTTCGCTACATACCTTTTCTGATGTAGTTACTCGTATACGAAATCTAGACATTAATAATTTAGTTGGTGGGGAGTGGTTGGACGTCTGTAACAGATATAATGTCGAGTATTTCATTCTGGAAGCTACAGGAAAACCACGAGTACCGTTGTAGGATGACGAGACGTCTACAGCACTTCCTACTCCACGTATACTGTATACAAATGTAACGAAGCGTCAGTAATACGTAACTATAGGGCAGTGTATAGTAGAGTAGGGCATAGAGTGGTGGGATAGCGGCATCGCAACACGTACACCTGTGCAGGGTGGAAAAAACTACTTTTCAACTTGCTACCTAGCGGTAACTGCGTCTGGTGCGATGGAATTTACTAGATCTAACTACAGGACACATAAGCTCTGCCGTGGGGTAAAGTGTACTTAAGAAGAGCACGACAACTGCCGCAATAAAACTTGTTGGTTTCATTGCACTTTTTACGATGAGTACCCGTGACGTCACCGAGCAATCCGCAGACTTCCATAAAGAAGAAGGCCAAGGTGCAATGGAAACCTCCCACGATTCCGGACGAGCTTAACTTTAGTTTCTCGTCCCACACGAAAATGCTGAAGTTTTTGTTTTTGTTGTTTGAAAGTTTTCACGCGGACGTGAACGAAAGTAGTCAAACTGATTGATTGTTTTCCGTGTTATCCGATCGGACACCTGACAGGTTTCTATGGTTTTTCGTAAACGGTTCGAGGGAAATCATCGACGGATCCCACACCACTTTCCAAAATGGTTGGTGCAACCGGACTCGTATGAACCGTCGAAGGCGTTAACCGCGTCTCTCCCAATTCGAATTCATTCAAAAAAGGGAAATTGTTTTGTTTTTTTTTTTTTGGAAATGTTAACCGTCGCTTGAATTATTTTTTGTCACGGATAGAGTCCCGTCCTCTTGAATTTCGACATTTTTTCCGAGACGTTGAACCAACTCGGAGTTAGTTAACACTAACGAGCCTGACAAGCCATCTAAAACTTATACAGTTAAGCAGTCACTTGACTTGCTACGTTATGTAGAACATATATACTCCGATACATAAATTTATGTATAACTTTTGGACACGATCCGACTTGTAGTGGCCGTGCGACAAGCCTGGGAAACTTTCTATGATTTGTAGTAGCCACCTAGACAAGCTGGCCATTATGTTCGGTCGTTTGTTCCGTCTTGTTAGTCGAGACCTTCGCAATCAGAACTACCCGAAATAACATAAAGATTAAATTAAATGGATGACCGACTACTAAGAGGAGGCCGTTTATGCCAGGGAACTGTGTATGTATTTCATTCCTGCCGGTGTACAACTTTAATAGACGAAAACAAACAAGTATCGACTGATATCGACACCGCCGTTACTCCTATTGACAGGTACTCAGGTACCGATCCTCAATCTCGTAGGATTATTCCCCTCCCATGAAAAGAATTAAGTGAAACCAATAAATGGCCGCCTTTGTGTTCGTTATTTTTAATAAACAGGGTCTCGGGTAGGTCCTATATAACTCAATCTTTTGTTCTTCGCTTCCGTACTCGACTTAAGTTATGGATTATTGAATTTCAATCGATCGGAATCGATTAATTTGGGGGGGTTCGAGCACGCCGGTCACACGAGCACAAAGGAAGCGACAAAAAGTTTCTTGGAAACCGAAATTGTTAACTTTGACTCTTCTGGGACGTTGAACTGGAACCAGGCGAACGCCTGTTGTGGTGTTTGTCCGTGCGGCGGAAGTCGACCTCCTGAACTAATTTCTTCTGCCGGACCGTTGCACTTTCCTTTGTCCGTTTCTTTACTTTCGTGGGGGACGGTGGTCGTCTTGGTGCCCACCAGGCAATCCGGCGGGTTGGTGCCGAGGTGGCACACGTCAACCTGCCCGCCTTCCCGCACGCAGGTTCTTCACCCAGGTGTGGCATCATCGTCCGAAGCAACTTCACCCACTTGTTTTTCTTCTGCCGATGTTGAAGTGTTTTGGTGCCGTTTCGACTATGGTCGGTACTCGACGAGTACC
The DNA here is from genome assembly GCA_037055365.1 of Polyplax serrata. Lineage (NCBI taxonomy): Eukaryota > Metazoa > Arthropoda > Insecta > Psocodea > Polyplacidae > Polyplax > Polyplax serrata. The sequence continues at coordinate 6,609,225 of JAWJWE010000038.1, read as the reverse complement.
GGGAAGTCCTCACGGCCTCGACGCAACCTCGTGGTGCCACTCTGATTTCTTCATTCTCAACGATGAGCTTTCACCATCCTGAGGACACCCTTGAACCACCCTTTACGGACCGTTTCCGTTTACACGAATTTCGCACGTTGTAGTTTCCGCAGGTGAACTACTCATTAGCATACTCGTTGCGTTTACGTACACGTGACAGAACTTTACGTGACCGCCGACGGCTCTTTTCTCCGGTAAAAAAAAATTCAATTAAAACCGAGGGAAACGGCACAGGCACTCAAACAAAAATTACAATCGATCTATTGAGTGTCCAGGTGGCCCGGTAAGCCAAATGGAACAGATAATTGTTGGGCATGGGGAATTAATATAGCAACCGTAGTCGAGGACCGTGTGGCCTAGACCGAAATGGAGTTCTCAGGGACACCAAGTTGTTACTTCAGCTATTCAGTATAAATGTGATACATAAAAGTTGTCATATTTTTATAAAAATTGATTAATTATAAATTAATGAATAACTACTCAGGGAGGAGCTTCTAGGGGTGCCGGGTTTCTAATCAACTTAAGTTCGAATTATTTACATAAGTCACCCTAAGTGTTGGTATATTAAAATTGAACTCTGCCTTTGTTGAGTTAGTGCTACGAACATCATTTTATAGGTAACAGTTCCTGCTAAAGTAAAAGTAAACCAAAACACATTCAAACAGGGAGTTTTCTCTTTGCTTAAGTTCAATATTTCCTTCCTCGCTATTTAAATTAGATATAGACTTAATCAGACTTAAGTTAGTTTCCTAATGGGTTTATAAAAGATTAATGTAGATGTACTTATTGATTTAATGTAGTGTGATAGTCGGGATAATGAGTTTATATAAACACCAGGCACAGGTGAGTCAAGTTCCTTAAAATTAAGTTCCTCAAACTTAAAGTTCCGTAAACAGCTAGGTTGTTCACGTGAAAGCTTCCCTCCGTTACGCTTAAAGTAATGTTTCTGACATCCAACAACTTTGTTTACCACATGAAGACACGAAGAACAATGTTTATATAAAGCATCTGTAAGTTAACAGCAGAAATTTAACGAATATGGGGGTAAACTTAAGTCGCAAGCAGACACATCCAACTTGGTTGATACGAAGCACAAGGCGTGGCATTTTAATGTTTTATAAATTACAACTAAGCACGACGTCTCACCAATAAAACAGCTTGCGTTCAAACGTGGTCTAAACATCGAGGAGTCACGTCACATGCAGAACACCACGACGAGGATGATGGTGACCTACCGTACTGACCAAGGAACTTCCCGAAACCATTTGGGAATAGAAATACCGTCGAGGCATCAGTTCAACGTCCATCGCTTGGCTTGAGGGAGAGAAAACATGGCGGAGCACGAGAGCAATATGATTAAGATGAATCAAACGTTAAAGAGAATTCACAACCCGAGGCCGACAAAATGAATTGATTCCTTCCGATAGATCTGATCTATTTCTACTAATAGATAAAATCAGCCTATGAAACGGCATATTTGGACACGGTCAAACACCCCGAGGGATGTTTCTCGATTTCTCGATTCTCCGGTTATGTGCAAGGTACCCGTTGCTAGGTACTTACTACCGGGTACCATGCGACGGTTGAGTTGGGTAGTTCCAGGAGGAAGTATTCGAACAACAACAAGTATCAGACAAAATCCAAGTGACTAATCTCCTAAACTTACACAAGGGTTAAGGCTCTTAGGTAGGGTGAACCACCAGTTTCGCCAGGTACCCAGGTACGCCATGGTCCGGGGGAGTTGGGGGTTTAGGCAACTTTCCTCCCGGGGAAATCAACTAAGTAAATAAGACGCCGATAAAGACGAACGCAACGGAGCCCGCGGCAACAAATCAATAAATCAATAAATTTCGATTGCCGAAGTGCGTGCACCTCGAGTTTGGGGGCCACAGGAAGAAATTATCGCCCACTCGGGTACGTACCTTGCACCATATTTTCAGGTTTTGAAACGTAAAAAGTTTCTCTGTCAATAGCATCTTCCGTTAATGATGATTTTGGTAATTTAATCCCACGCTTTTGTACCGGGTAAATTTTTAATGACCACGAAAATTCTCTTCGGCTGCCATCTTCCTCTTCTCCATCTTCTTCTTCGTCTTCTTACCACTCGTCTCCTTGTTACAGGTTCACCTGTGGAGGTGTTGCTCGCGTACTCCCAGTTTAACCTGTTCATTGGACACTTAACATCGTGTTTGACCAGAATGTCTTGCCACACAGTCAGGTACAAAGAGAAAGAGAGAGAGAGAGAGAGAGAGACTGTCCGAAATTGATCTCTGTGGTATCTTCCTCCTTCGCAAAAGCCGTTCGCGGAGGTGAAGGTGGTTGATGTTGAGGGGGGGGGAGAGGAAAGGAGAGACAAACAGATCTCTCCGAGTGGGATCTCGGACGGAAATGAATGAAAATTTGATCGGATAATCTCACGTGGCCCACGGATAATCCGTTAATTTTCGGGCATTAGACCGTCGACGAGAACTCCCGTGCCTGGGAGACTCGTGTTTTCCACCTAAGACTCCTTCTACATCAGATAAAGGCAACCACATTCGCATGTTCTACAAAACCTACAGGTACAACCTAAACGGAATGAAATAGTTTTATTGCGTGCGGGTAATCGGTTCCTCAGACGTCAAATAACTATCATTAAGAATTGTTTAAAAAAAAAATCGAAACTTATTGACCGATTCGGGTTTTGGCTTACGCAAATAAGACGGGACGCGGGTACCCGCGTACCTCGTGCCCGAACCTGAACTCAACTAACCCAATTGCATGACCAGTTGCAATAAATTTCACAGTACAAATTCCAGCCTTTAAGGTATTCATTTTTTAATATCTCCGGTAGATGTTGTAGTTCGGCAGGAGGCGAGAGAAAACTACACCACAGACAAAGGCCCTGCACACAATTCCTACGTGTCGGTTCACCAACTTCCAACAGGGCTACCCAGACCTGACTGTCACAGCCTGGTAACTTCTGCTGTGTACAAAGTACTACAACAGGTATTTGTCTTGCACGGGACGGGGGGAGGGACACCCGTGCACCGGGCCACCCACCAAAATTCCTCCTCGTCTCTCTTGCCCTTCTCTCGTTTCAACTAATATTTTCCATTCCATGGGTGTTTTCAATTGAAAACATTCTATTTAACAAACTAAATAAATAACGGTGGCTTGCCCATCAACGCCTTTGCCTTTTACCTCCGTTTTTGGTCATTTGTCATTTCGGATTCCGTGATGGAAATGGTAAAATGGTTTTTTTTCCTAGGCGAACCCGATTAGTCATTCGGTAAACGTAACTTTCGGACCGTGTCGTGCCTGTTGCCGTGTCCGTTACGAAACGAAGAATTTTTTTTCTTCTCTGTCTGTCTTGTTTTACAGTACGGTGTTACTGCTGCACGGATACACAATACTTGTCTGGTACGTTGTAGTGCAGAAGAGTGTTATTCCCCGTGTACAGAAGCTACAGGGTGACTGTTGAGCGACAAGCAGTTGTTTTCGAAGAACCGTAGTTGAATTGTAATTCGTCAGCTATGTACTCTTTTTAATTTTTGCAAACTCCAAAATCTTTTACTCTCTGTACCCATATACATGATTATATATCTGTGATTGATTACCTATGCGGACTGTACATATTACTGTCTATCGAAGGTTATATAGAGTAATTATGTACGGAATATTTGCTCTTTAACATATCTAGTTTCTATCCTTTACTCTGTTTCCAGAATTATACAAGGAAATTGTATAGTTAACTTGTATACAGATTCTATCTGTATCTGTACGTAGGGAAATTAAATGCACACACACGTGTGCTCCTTTTTTTGCACGATGTTCCCAAACTTCTATCAAATGTAGAACGGCGACTTTTCAGTCGAACCGTTACTAAAGAATTACATACAGAAACAATGTATAGAAACGAAAATACGTTCAGTAATACGAATACCAAACATTCTAAGAAGTTGAAGACTTTCATTTCCACTCCGTTCGTGCGCCATTAAACTCGAATCCGAACGTTCCGACTCGGAGTTATTTTTCGCTTTTTAAATAGTTCTCGAAACTAGTTTTTTTTTTGATTTTTGTTTGTTAACTCTTTGCCCTTTTGAAACTATCCAGTTTAACTATCTATTAGTTTTATTGTCTTTACATACTCAGCCCGGAAACGAGGTAATAACACGGAATTTGTTTAACGTCCGTCAGGAAGGACGAAGACCCAAGCGCCCGACCGGAGAGTTCGGAGGAGAAACCTTGTGACGTCACGGGACACAACCGAAAACCATCGTTTGGACAATTTAATAACGCACAATGACAGCGACGATAATTCAAGTTCTTTATTTTTAGTTTTAACAATTCCAATTAATAATTCAGAGTTTGCGTTCACAAACATTTCTATTTTATAGTTCAGCAGGGAAGTCTACGAGTTCTCGGCGAACAGAACAGTTGTAACTTTACACCTGTCAACCTTCACTGACGTGACCTTCCTGCACTTCTCAGTGGGTACATAATATGCGTATATAATTGGGTACTCATTGATATACCACACGGTTTAACGCACTTCCACACAATCTCAGGCGCAGTCAATGATCTTATTTTAGTGCACACCACTAAAACCACACCACCAGGGGTGATGGTGACACCATCTTCAAATCACTAGTCGCCAATATCGGTGGGTACTACTCGTAGTTTACAACATTGCTGATGTGGAATGTCTTGTTATGTACCTTCCAGGCGGTGTACCTTTCCTCCGCAGAGTGTTAAGTCGCTACATAAACAACTTGCTCTCTCACTGTAGGTAGTTCGAACGAGAAGGTTAAACTCTCATTGAAAACCCACGTGGTTCCATTAGAAATAGAAATAGAAATAAAGAGAGAGAGAGAGAGAGGTTAAAAGTCTGTAAATAAACATTTCCACTTCTTCCAACTACAACCGGGCAGGTTTGACCTCGCCTTCCAAACGCCTCACACATCGGGGCTGACACCGAACCTGACTCTCCGACTATTTTTCTATTTGCACAACTCTATCGGGGGTACGACTCGTTAACAGGTACTTCCCTCACAGACTTCTTCTTCTTCGCCCGGTAGAAGCGTTCTCTTTATTTTATTTTTTTTTACGAGCCAAGAAAGTTCCAGTGCCAAGTTCCAAGATGCGTTCGCGCATATACAGTTAACTTGATGTTTTAGAATAAGCCTCATTAACGTTGTTCCTCGACTTCTTCGTCTTCATCTTCTTCTTTTTACAGCCTTGCATTTGATGTACGCGACGTGTCCGATGCCCGAACACAAGAAAAATTATTTATTTAATGGCATCGATATTGTTTCGTGGGGGGGTCTTCTCTCCCGATGTCGCTTTTAACGATGGCTCTCGTCGTGTGTCACGTCACTTCTTCAAATTGGACCGACAATCGACGGACGGGGGAAATTGCGCAAGACGAACTCGACCAATTTAGAACCGTCGTAATGGGAACCGTCGTCGTATTTTTCGGGTTATTCAAGTGGCGTAGAACGAGCATGACGAGGTGGTAACCTTGGATGGATGCTGGACGGACGGCTCCGGAGTGAGACCGAACAGAACGCGGACGTCAAAAATGAATGAGTCATTGAGTGAACGCTCACGAAGTTCCCCCGGGGGAGATTCCAATTGAATTGGAAGTGATTGTGACACTGACAGCGTGACAATACCGATGGATGACCAGGTACCTGCGTGGGGTACCTCGGTAGCTCGGTCAGCTCCACTACCAGTACCACAGACTGTGCTGTCGACCAGAGGAAGTACCACTTTCTGAAGTTGTTGTGTTATGGTGGTGGAGTTCTATTTATACTCTAACTTACTTCTACCCTGTTAATTTATTTAGTAGTATTGGTAGGAGTGTTGCGCCTCTAGACAGAAGCCTCGTGTCGAATGGTCCAACAACTGCCACAACCAGTGTGACTCGACTGCCCAAAACGTTCAATTTTTGCAACCGCGCCAAATTTCAAGTGGTTCTAGTTCGCTTAACTGCCTGCTCGACTTGGGTGGTTAACCCACCCAGCCGTACGCAGGAATACCAAAAATCTGGCCGTTTTGCCCAGTCACAGTCGCGGAGAAGGTCGACCGCAGTGTGACTCTTTCGATTAATCGGAAGTTCAAAGTTCACGACTTCGTACCCCTCCCTCGAAAGTTACATTCGGGTTCATTCAACAAGTTATTAATCGGGTACCTGTCTTAGGAGACGATGTGCGCGTGTGACGAAGGTCCCGCGGACGTTCTTCCTGGGTGTCCTCCGGGTCTCGGGGTCTCCGCGTGGCCCAAAACAAACAGGAGCCAGTCCAAACCGCCATAAACGACTTTTCGCACGTTTCCGCAATAACAAGCGCAGGTATTTTAGTTTCACGCCTCTCTCGATTGGCAATCGCGGCAATAAAACATAATACGTCACGCGAAAAACTATTCCAAAAATAGTTGGACGGAACTTCACCATACCACCCCCACTGCACGTCTCTCGTCCGTGATTTATTCCGGGAAGACCACCCCCGAGTTACTGGTTCACCCAAACGGGTCCATGTCCAGTAATTACTAGACTATCATAGGATGATGTAAATCCGAAATGGGAAACAATAAAATACGAGAGTCGGTTTTGTCCAACTTTCAAAAACTATAATTACCACATTCGAAACTTTCAAAACGGATTAATTTTTCAGTTAAGTCGTTTTCATCTGGTAGAACTAGTAAATATAGATTATTATTCTCGAAACGACCGAGTTGCATTACTCATAGACCGATTCGTGTAACACAACCGAACTGCTGGACTACGACTAGGACGGTCGAAGGAAGAAGTGCAAAATTACGATTTACCCACGATAAAATTGACTATTATCTAGGACTATTGTAAGTAAATTCAGATGTGTATTTGGCGTAATATACAAATAGTTGTGCGTTTCATTTAGGAACTTAGTATGTGGAGTGCTTAGTTGTATATAAATATTCTTAGTTAACTGGTCGTCTACGAATAGAACTGGTTCCTTTGTAAAAGTAAAAGAAGTTCCTTTGTACCACACATTAAACAATATACTAGATAATGGCCGTAGATGCGGAAAGACAGAAAGAAATAAAAGTTTTCTTACCTTGACATCCTTCCTGCGTGAGCCCGAAGTGAAGTTGCTCGCATTTGTCACATTTCGGTCCTTCTGCTCCTGCCTGACAATCGCAGGTACCGTTCCCGGGGTCGCACAACCCGTTTCTAGCAGCTATACCACAGTTGCACTCCTCGCATGCTCCCTCCGAGTATCCGTATCCTTCCGCACACTCGTTACACGTCCTGCCGGAGTACTCGATGCTGCAATCGCACTGACCCGTTTCCACGTCGCAGGTTTCGTTCCTCGACCCTTTCTCCTCGCAGTCGCAGCCTGAATTAAGTAAACACACAGCGTACCGACCGCTCTGGCCTCAAGTCAGACGAACACATAGAATACATAAAAAACTTACTGAGACATTTCGAAGAGTTTGCGTCTCTGTAGTGCAGCGGTTTGCACTTGTCACAGAGCGGACCCTCCGTGTTACCCAAACACTCGACGCATTCCCCTGTGACCGAGTCGCACGGTGCGCCATTGCAGTCGCAGGGTTGACACTTCCCTCCGATTTCGAGTGGATTACCAAAGTAAAACTCGTCACACCTGGAAGAACGGAAACTCAAACCATGTGCTCGAACTAAAATTATTTAAGTACTGAGTATACTCGCACAGCTCGCAAAAGTCTCCGATGTATCCGACAGGACAGTCTGTGCAGTAGTACGGTCTCCCGTTCGTCTGGTTGTAGTCGTCCGGCATGAATTCACATTTTGGACTGAAGTTGTTGCTGGTCTCGAGGAGAGGACAAGCGCAGGGTTTGCAGTCGTTTGGAGTACCCGCAGTGGCATTTCCATAGAATCCATCCATGCAGAGTTCGCAGTTGTCACCCATGGTGTTGTGCTGACAGGCCTGACAAGTAAAACATAGGGGGTGGTTTTAGGATTTTGTGGTCATACACAGGGCACAACTTCAGGATAAAAGGGACAGTTGAGAAGCCGACGAACAAGAAAGTCTCTGAGCACCATCTGAGTATCAAATTGGCTATTTGCAACATGGTGGTGTCAGTTTAAGAGTCGACTCACCTTACAAATTCCACTCTCAGCGTCACAGTCCGAGTGTAAACTACAATTACAAGGAAAACACTGGGACTTTAACTCAAAGGAAGAGTTGAGTGGTTTGTAGTGTCCGAAAGCGCAGGATTCGCATGAGAGTCCCGAGTACTGCAGGGGGCAGGCACACCTCTCCGCCGTGTACATCTGTCGTTCTGAGAGGTCTTCAACGGGTTCCATTGACATCGAGAGAAGGCTACAACAGTTGAAAAGCAGGGTTTGACACCACGTGACGGTTGGGGGTTGTTGCCTAACGTTTGTACCACTCACCTGCCCTCGACTTGGTCCGTATGGAATTTGGCTCTCAACATGATATGAGTCAAATTAGCCAAGACGCCTAGGAATTGTTCTCTGCTGATGGTTGCTCCCCTATATTCCGTTCGTCGTAGCCTTGTTCTGATGTCCTTCACTTCGGGCGGAATGATGTACCATCCGTCTTCAATCAACAATGCTGAGAGCGTCGTGTTTCCCTTTCTTCCTTTGAAAACATCTTCGCCGTAACCCAACCTCACTCCGTTACTTCCCTACAATGAAAGCACATACTTAGGACCATACGACCACCATTCTAGTCGAGAGACCTGCAGTGGCTGACCACCTACCACTAAAATAATGTTGGGTCCTACGGTTGGTTGTCCACTTGTGTCTCCTCTCATTGCTTCCCAGCCTACAGTGAAGTTCAGCGTCACTCCTCCGTACAGTCCGATTTGACTACCTCCCAATGCAGGGGGTGCCAGCCAATAGTAACTTTCGACTCCTGGTAACTCATAGTTGCCTATGTACATGGTGTCCGTGTCGGGGTCTTCGGTGGGAACGATCGTCCTCGTGGTCGAGAGGTCTGCCACCAACCATCCCTTGAGTGAGGATTTCTGTAACGCGACATTCGGAATGAAGTTGGTGTTATCTTCAAGAATGTGCCGCGACACCACTCATACTCACGATTGTCTCAATTGTTTGATTGGCTTCCTCACATGTCTGAGTTATACCTGAGCAGTAACACTTGGTGCATCCCTCGGGATTTTTCTGGCTCAAACCGAAGAATCCATATTTGCATTTTTCGCAGTATTTTCCTTCCACATTCTCCTAAAGAGATGAAAGAATTACGATTAGAACCGAAGGGTAGTTGAACAGAAAACAAAACACTAAACTCACTTTACAGGTACAGGGTATGACACAGGCTTCGTTGTTGAGAGATCCTCTTGGGTCACAGGGACAAGGCTCACAATCTGGGAAGTTCCTTCGTCCAGGTGCACATTCGTCACATTTCAATCCGACGTAATTCTCCTTACATTCGCAGACACCTGCCAACTAGTGTATTATTTCGCTAATTACTCTCGAACATCACAACAATTTGTAGAAAATGTGGAGAAAGAGACAATCGGTGAAGCATACCGTTCCCGTTCGGGGACTCTCCTTTTCCGTGCAAACGCCCGTCGATCCAATCGGGTGACAGTCGCACGGCAGACAAGGTGAAAGGTCGTCAGGTTCTGCTTCTGCCGGCCTGTACCATCCTTTCTCACATTTCTCACAGTTCACGCCGGTCGTGTGGTTCTGAAAACAAATACCCGAGGATAAGTACCTGGTCCGGTCACCTCTAGCAACCCGATACGGTTGGCTGCCACCCTTGGTACTACCCTGCAGTTCAGACAGTGTCCTCCTCCCCTGTAGTATCCATTGACGTCCATACTTAATTTGGCCTCCGCGATTTGAGAATCGTACACGCAGGTATCGGAATGTCCGTGGCATTCGCATTCCTCGCATTTTCCGGATGAGTCCAAGGTCCCCGGCGACCAGGGCACTTGATTAAACATTGGACAACATTCGTCGCAGTGTTTTCCACAGGTGTTGTGCTCGCATTCGCACGTCGGAAGCTGCAATGAGAAACGTTCGTCTTGGTCAGGCATCCGGACGAGTCGATGCGTAAAAAACGCAATTCCTCACACCTTACCCCAGTTGCTTTGTTCATGGTACACTTGGACGCGTGTCCGTGACACAGACACTGTCCTCCTATTATTATTGTCCTTATCGAGTAGAACAACTTCTTACGAAGCGCAAGATCTTTTTCAGTCTTATACATTTTTTGCAGTCTAAATCTCACGTAACGGGCAAGCGTGAAGTTCTTCAACACGTCACTTGAATGAGTGTGACCGGGTCGGCCATTTAGTAGGGATACATGAACCTGAAACCATGAAGGAATATAACTCGCTTTTAGTGTTTAGTTTTAGTGACCAAACTAAAGTTTTTTTTTTACCAAGAAGGAACAACAGTTGAGGAAGCCCCTAATTTTGAGAACCCCTAAATCATTGACAATCCACCTGTTCTACTTCCGCGCTGAGAAATTGCATAAACGACAAAATACCGGCGGAAATAAAGCTTCCATTTTAAATAATTTTTTATTATTATGCATTATTTTTTTATACTCATAGTACCTAGCGGAAACAGGCACCTGAGGAGAACTTACCTCCGGATTTTCCAAATAGTGTAATTTGGAGTAATTGATCAAGCAGTTAACTTCATCGTCAGTCTTATAGTGGGGTTTCGGATGAGTACCCGGCATCCCGTACCTTCTCTCGCATTCGACTTCGCTGTCGGCGAAATACTGCCAGGGAGAAAAAATAATTCCATCGATGGATCTTTCCAGGATCCAAGCAGCGGGGGGAGCAGCGACTCCCGTCTTCATGGTCACATGGGTGATTTGGTACACCTGAGAACAGATAACATCACACACGAAAAATAATACCATTTACACCGGGTGGCGGTAAGAGGACGATGGTGGTGGCGGTGGCTAATAACCGGGAGAGGGACCGCGACTGACAACGTAATTTGTCCCAACCAACAAAACGTGTCCGTATCATCCACGTCAGACAACAATTCAGTGCCGTGTCCGGAATTTTGGGGACCGGAGAGGAGAGTCAACGGCACCGTACCGGGGGTGGCTGTCTGGCATTTGCCGTTCGGTCTATCAAAAATAAACATCCAGAGGAGACAAGTTCGACGCGACGCAACGCGAAGACAATTTAGGGAGAACTCAACCGATGTGATGTGATCCCCTAAATACGGCCGGATCCTTTCCCCCGGGAATAACCCACGGAATTCCTAGATGAATCTGTCGCGATAGACCACCGAACAGTTGGCTCTGGTGAGACGTTGACCGCTACGCGAGCTTCGTCTTGTTGACACAAACTATTAGAAAAAAAATCTAGTGTCAGTCGTACGAAATGCGCGGGTGGAGTCGAGTACCATTGTTTTGATTGTTTTGGAATGAACACTTCTCACCTGTGCAATCAAATTAGTAGATTCCCACTTGGGACTGTATGCTACACCCTTAAACAAAAAACAGGTACCACCACGCTTGCTAATTGGAAGCTCTCGGACCACAAAACGTACGTTCGAATCCAACAAACTTTGAAAACAAGTTCCATTCTTTCTGTTACAGATGATGTACAGTCATTTCACAACGCAAATGGAACCGCACACACATCACATTCTCCTACAGCATTCCTTTAACCAACACCACTTCTGTCAGTAACGCGTAAATAGCAATATTGGAAACGAATCCTATTATTTATATTTTATATTATATATTTATGTTATATTTTGTTACTGTTGCTATTAATTTTGTACAGATTCTGGACCTTAAACAGTGTCTGTTGAAGTGTAAACTAATGAACTGTTGCTACTAAAATAAAAACAGTCATCTATCCATTAAATTAATAACTATAAATTAACAAAATTATATGAGTAAAACGCAACGTTGTATTTCATATATTGTTTCCTGTATTTAAGTACTAACATATTACATATATATAACACACTAACATACACATAAGGGCAGTATTTTTGTTAGTTACCCTTTGACGTGCCCTAAAGCTCAGCAGAACCTCAAAAGAGCTTTTATACACGGGTTAATACGAGTTCTGTATTAACAGTAGACACTATACATAAGTTATGTGTAGTCTCTGTGTGTATGTGTACGTGTGTTTCTGTATTTCGCAGCCTTTCATCCCGATCCTATTCTTCCTACCACCGTCATCGAAAACAAATATTATTGCTCAAACAGGTATCCGACAAAATAAAATTTAATTCATTCACGGCGTCCATTTGACCGGATGAGTGGTACCCACCTTGGACGAGTCAAATTATGCTGGACAATTAATTTAAACGCGGTGGGACTCTATACGTATATGTACATAAATATCGGAGGTAAATGGTGTCGCTCTGTCACGTAAATCAAAATGTTGGACCTACTACTTTCATTCTGTCGAAAAAGACGTTCGTGCAGAGAGAGAGGAGGGAAGTAAAAAAAAAAAGACAGGACCGTTGCTAAGGTATATGTAACGACGTCGGGTCGAACGGGTAGGAGGTTAAACCTGGTCGCAACCGACAAGAAATATTATTTCGTACCAGCTCGGGTGGGTACCTAATGAGTACTCATATTTCCTCCCGTAGTACCCTCCAGGCCCACCGTGAAATCCAAACAGGGATTACCGGGAAAATTAATCGCTCTATAAACAATTTGGCGGGAACGACAATGGGAGACTTCCAGACGGTGGGACGTCCCCGTACCGTCCGCGCGCGGACAATACCCGATTTTTCTGTATTTAATAAGAAGGAATTCGATTACGGACGAACAAGGCGGTGGAAACCATTAATCACCCGAAGAATTAAACCATCCGGAGTCTCGTACGATCGGTCGAATCAATTACGGTAAGTGACGGCCGGGGTTAAATGGTCGAGTAACCCTGTGGTCGTGCAGCTTGGAGAACTACCCCCTGACAGGTATCACGTCGTGGTCAAAGAGAGTCCGACCCATTGTGAACGAGAGCGTGAGGAAGTACAATGGTACAACGCGGAGCGGTTAAGTGGTACACGCGGACTTAAGTACGTTATTATATATGATTTTTGTATGGAGACGGAGTAAGTTGTTATATACGGCTCTTACACGATAAAAAACTACAGACTACCGCTTTCTTCTTCGGTTAGTTACGATAAAGTGAAAGTTAAGAAACAATAGTTCCATGCAGAGTGACAATAACTTGCTATATTTCTGTAGATATTTATTTAAAGTAAGAAGAAGAAAGTTTTAGTTTTGTGACAACTTCTGAACAGTTCGTGTCTGATCTACGATCTGTCTATTAAAAGAGACGTCGTATTTTTTTAGAAAAGTATCTCTATCATTTTCGCATCACCCTCCTCCATGAACCTTTTCAAGAGGGAAAAGGCACGATAATAACGGTGGCGATTGCGACCGACCTCACAGGATGCTGTTAGGCACCGCCTTGGAACCTGAGCACCCGTACCTGCGTGGTACCTGCGATCGGTTGCCGCAAAGGCCGGGCTGGTAGCCCTCTTTTTCAGAGAATTTTATGTTGTCATGTACGACGTAATTTAAATTAATTGCTGGGAAAAATGTTGGAGCCGTAAAATTAGTTTGGATGACTGCAACTTGGGTGCCAATGTACTTATGTTTCTATTAATAAATAATTAAGTAACATGATTAATAGTATCCGTGACATTTAAAAAAAAATGCATAACTGGGGGAAATCTGCTGTGTACCGTGTTTTCCCAAATGTTTCAGTAATATTTGTTAGTCCAAACAGTAAGGTAGTGGCACTTTATTTATTTATTCGAACGTGATACATAATGTACGTCACGTGAATACCTACAGCAATACGTCAACATGGTTACTGTCATGAAAGCGTAACGCGTTGCTGCGGCAGTAGCCTCTAACACTAATGTACTACTTATGTGTAGTGCTAATATATTTGTAGTTTGTAAAGTATGTAATCGTATGTATAACTACTAATGGATGGTAGTACACACCTAGTAATGTAGTACATACATAGATTTGTAGTACATACGGCTCGTGTATAAGTTGTATGTAGTAGGGTTAGTTTTAGAATGGTGGCGTTAGTTATAAGTTGTGATGTGCGGTATATATTGTTAATGGCGTGAGCTACTAATACGCAAAACGATACGTATACGAATGGTACATAATTTAATTTCAGGTTTATTACGTGCAAATAATTAATGAACTACAAACTACAAAGATATGAATTTGTGTAGTGAATACCGACAGGTGTGTCGCACATCCTGGACACGTTTTACATTTCCATACTATAAATATTTTTTTAAAGTTTCCTATCGAACTATACGTAGCTCTCTCCGTGGTTTTATGTAGTGAGACCGGCGTACATATATGTAATGAGTTGCGTGTTTTTGTAGTAACATGCAAAAGTGAGGTGTGGTGGAACTGACGAATCTCACGAAGCAGAATTCTGTTTGGTATTTCTGCACAGACAAGAAAACCGACAGCAGCAGACACATAGCCTGCTTCTCACGAGGAGGAATTTTTTTTCTCACTACGAGACTTCTGTATTTTACGGCTTTCACTTTTCTCATCTGTGTCTTTTTCGTCTTTGGCGTCTTCTTCCCACGTGAACGTTGACAGTCGACCAAGGACCTTGTCTGACAGAAACCATTCATCACACAGGTTTTATTCGCTTGTTAAACGTTCGGGAGACTGTTTTATTACATATTATTAAAGTTGGATAAGCGTTTGAAAGGGAAAATGCGGCGCTGCAGCGGAGGCGAAGGTCCCACAGTGGGCCCCCCCTGTGGCAAGAGTACAAAGAGTAGAAAAAGAGCTTAAACTGTTTCTTTTTTATGTTTCTGTTTGCCATTAGCTTAACTGCCACTCTTCTTAACTTCTACTCGACGGGGTGCGGTGACTTAAGTGTCGTCACCTACTCCTCCGGCACGTAGGTCTGTCTGAAGTTTGACCCGACACCCAGACTACGTCGGTGCATCTTCGTAACTCGTTTTCATAACAGACCAAGAAAGACCGTCGGAAAATTATGAAAAAAGAAGTTGACACGCCGAAATTAGCCGGAGAGGAAGTGAGCGTGTGCACTGCGTGTCGTCTACTTTGACACCCTCAAGTCCACTTTCCTAGACGTGACGAATCGATTCTATGATTCTATTACTATTCCGCCGTGCATTCCAGGTTTTCCTCCAGAAATTAACTCGGCTCGGCCTCACGGCGACGTGACCGTCTTCCCCCTCTCGTCATCCGTGCGGTAATAAAGCCACTAACCAGCTGAATTTCTCCCAGAGCCTCGAATTGTTTGAAATAGAACGAAAATAGAAAATAGTTTATCGGTTCGTGACGTGTGTGTGTGTGTTTTTTTGTACTCCGGTAGAAACTACATTACAAACTGTCAATTTCCCTTTCCTTCCCTGATTAGATTTTATTTTTATGTATCGCTTTGGTCTCATTCCATTCCGCTAATTCCGCAATCCCTAACTTTTATTTCCGAAACTATCAAACGACTCGTTGAAACTATCGAACTTTAAGTAGACGTCGATTTAACGGCACTGCACCGGAATGCAGCCTTGATGGTTTCGTCTGGAGGCTTTTGGTACAACGCGGATGGTACCCGACAACCACGGGGTACTCGTCAGTGTCGAACTCGCACACACCCCATCTCCCCAACCACCTCCCCGAAGAATCCAGCCCCTAGTCGTTTCGTTTAATAGTTTTTTAATTCCCCGGTCCTTTTTTATAAAAACTACAAAACTACTTTTGACGGTAAAACGCCGCACGCGATCTTTACGCAGCCGACTTTTTCAAATTATTTTTGGAGGATACGACAACTATTTCAGTCGAGAACTATTCTACTCCGTTTTTAACTTTCCTCTTTTTACGGACTAACAAATTGACATTTAATTAAGATAAATATAAACTTTGTAACATGTTTGAGTGGTACGGTAGCTCCCGTCTCCCGTGGGTGTGACTAGGGGAAATAGTTTCTTTCCCGGCAGATGTTACCCGAATAGTTTTGACTAGTTGTCTACTGAAACTGAAACTCGTCTCGAAACATCGACCTCCGTGTGTAAGCATGTTCTTTCGCGCGGTCCGGTGAACCTGAAGAACGCGTGCGTGCCGACGTGGACGTGAACGATTTTACACTTTTCTAGGAGAATAGATAAAATGGCCGTCGTTAGTATTCTCCAGGAGACGAATGGACGGGGATGGATTTTAGCCTTCCCGAGCACAGACGGGAAGAGTGGGTGTACTCATTCAAACCGGAAGTCGGTGGGAATATGTTCCTTTTCCTGTTACATCTGGGTAGGTACCGGACGGAGTCGGTTTCGGTGCCACAACAACCCGACAACAAAGAAGAGAAAGAGTCCGGTCGGACGGGATCGGAGCACCCACCGATTAAAATAATCAGTACAAAGGAATAATAACTTAATCCCGTAATAATTTAAAATTTTTGTGGGTAAAAAGGAGAACGTGTCAGACGGTAATTACCGTTCCCGGTAAACCACCGTAAACGCCATTAGACCGTCCACGTGGGAAAGTAAAGAGGAAGGTATGTGGGCACATAGAGGCATGGGCGGCCTCGCCCCGTGTGCAAATGGACATCCGACGTGTGGTACGCCTTTTCTCAGTCTCATGGACCCGAATGCCCAGACCGGGTTCATAAATAACATTTTAAGGGACCGGGGGAGAAGGATGACTCTGCGTGTTCCCTCGTCGGTCTCCGGCATGCACCACCATGCCACCGGTTCGACTTACTTGCTTCAGGTCCAGCGTGATGGTGATGTACTCGTACTCGAGACCGTTTTCCAGCGTCGGACTTATCCAGGAGTCTTTGCTACCGTCCGTCGCCTTTCGTATACCGTTCTTCTTGGAATCGCACAACGTCGGCACGCACTGATTCGTTTTCCTCGATTCCTGGTCGGTAGGACGACGGCAGTACACCTCGGGACGATTGCCGCCGCATGTCCCGTTCACCGATATGTTGGCGTGTTTCGCGAGGTTGAATATCCTCGGAAAAAGTCCCCCGGAATGGTGTGGATTGTAATGAGAAGGTCGCGAATCTGAAAAAAAAAGAAAAACAGAAGTAGTAGCCTCGGAGTCCGCCATTTTGGATTGACACCGGTGCCCGCGACTCGCGTTCATGCACCACGGACATGCGCTTCCTACACCATTTATCTGTACCACCACCGCATTCCTGACTCCTATTACATAAAAAGGTATTCCTTTGTTCTTTCTCCGCGCACCAGATGATGTCTCATGTCGTCGACAACGTTTCCCTTCAGGCATCCGCACGCAACGCGGCACCACACCAGGATCCTCAACCATTAAAAGTTCACTTGTGACAGCATGGCGTCCACCTCCACGTCCTCGGAACGAAGGAGAAGACGGTGCAGTGGATCGATGGAAGCACGGCACCACGTCATTTCCACATTAACATCATCCCGTGAAGTTAGAGCCGGCAACACCAGGATGGTTCGACTATAAAAGCACTCCGTTCAACCCTTCCCGCCACGTACACGGGGTCATGGATTTCTAACAGATCACTTGGGATCTTAAAAAGATCTCTCTAACGGGGTCTCAGGAGCCCACACACCTGGCCCTGTCACGTCTGATTTTATTTATAGAGCCACGGGAGGGTTGAGGGTGGTCTCAAAGTGCATCCAGTCGCAATGGTGACTGCACCGGGAACTCTGACCCCGTACTCAGACCCGGGTACTTTCAGTCGGGTCCTGTCAAACGAATTTGCGACCCACCAAACTTCACATTTCGGTTATCCGTGCCGCCTGTGTCGTTTTCACCTTTTCAGTTCCTTCCATCCATCCATTCCAAATGCATTTCATTCCTGTCTCGTCGCGTTTTTATGTTTCCTGCTTTGACAGGCGGTGTTTTAATGACCGGCGGATATTTGACGCTTCCACCAAGGCTCGTTTCTAACCCTTTCTGGTGGTGTGCGATGACGACCCGAGACCAAAGCGCCGGAGTTAACGGGCCCGAGAAAAAAGTCATTAATTTAATCGAAAATTGAAATGTATCATGTCGATAGTTTATAGAACTAGTTTTCGTTTTTACAAAAGCATAAATTGTCAAATTAATACGTCGTATAGTTTTCAGTAGTAGCTGGTGTAAGTGTGACAGCTTGCATACCCCCCAAAATGTCTCCTGTGTTTGACTTGGTTCCCGGGAGAGCTCACCCAGGTACCAGAAATTTCGGACCACCACAGTCAAGGTTCCCTCGAATAGTTGAGGTTTCTTTCTGACCCGTACCTGTTCCAGTACGAAACTCATCGTCAATCTAACTTAACAGTTACACTTCTAAATTTGTTTACGACCGTTGCATAAATTAAATTTTCTGTAAAGGCGTTTAGTCTTTCCGGAGGAAAAGTTGATCATTGATCCACGGTCGTACACGGTCTGCACACCCTACGCGGTGGTACCTGACAAGTACCTGTTACGACAGGTTGACGGTGAACGTCGTCTAACAGTGTAAGAAGACCAATAAGACATCCTCCGACATCCGACACGTTTAGTTTGTTTCTACTTTTATTCCTCGACTAATAAAGTTCAAAATTAATTTTTTTTGTGTGTTCTGAGGCCGCACCGAGAGCCGAAGACATTTGGGTGACCGTCAAAATGGGACCCCGGAGTGAAAGCCGCCATTAAAAATAAATAAAAATAAGAGTGATAAAATAACTAGAAGTGAGGATTTTATTAATTTCGGATAGACCCAGAGAGTCTGATGAGTTCTAAAGGACATAAAATGAAATTGATACAAGGAAAACCGAGGGGATCTCGTGCGGGGCCTCTACTCAAGTTCTCGCCGTCCTGGGGATCACACATTTCCTTCCTACTCCGGTGCACTCGTTAAGAACTCTTTTAGAACTTCTCCTGATTGTCTAGTTGTTTACCATCTTTATAGTTATTGAATCCTTTTACGGATCCCCTGTCTCATAGCTGGCACTTAACTTCTCTTCTGAAGTCCAGAAATATATCCCCCCATGCTATTCGATCATTTTCCGTTTACAGCTCACCCTTTGTGATCAGTCTGGTCATGTTGTTCTTACTGTACATAATATTTCTATGTGTGTTACTTAACTTAGGGGATTGCACCCCGACCTCTGATTTTGTCTAGTTCCTACCCGTCTCGTGTAGTTCTACCGCATAAATTCGTCTAGTTTATAGGAAGAAACTGTCCACGTCTGGGGATTCTTACTCTACCCGCCACATTCTGTAACAAATTTACCGTTTATTCATTGGATAAAATGCGAGTCACTCGGAGATTATGGTGGCCACATAAATTACGGTCGGATATCTCCTGGGGATCTCCTTCTGGTCACATCTTTTTTTTTTCATTGTAGCGCCCTTTCCAACTTCCTTTGTGGCTTCTTCTGCCTGTGTGTGTGTGTCTGGTCCTCCGAACATCCCTGCACTCTCTCCCAATCAAATCCCCCTCTGAATCTCTCGCGTCTTTATTATGGATTATTGTCACAACAAGTCTGATTTAGAGTAGCGAGCCGAGATTCCCGGCTGGTCTCTTTCTACTTAGAATATAATAAATTTTTTATTTGTTTATTTTGGACGTGAGCTCGTACCCAAGTATTCTCCTGCTACCTCCGCCACCGCAACGCGACGACTACCATCAATGAACTATGGTGGTAATAAAGTTATTAACGAACGTTTCAACTACGTCTGTATTAATCCCGGGGGATTCGAAAGGAAACCTCCTCCCCCCTCGTGCACTCTCATGCCAACAGTTTTCCAGTTATTTATTTGCGATAAATAATTATTGATTCCGTTATTAAACAGATATTAATGAAAATATCCGAGGCAGTCGTGTGTTTTCTTACTTCGTGTCACTACGGTATATAATTACATTCTAGTGGTTTATGTTGTTTACTTTCATAAAGATGAATACCTCGGCCTTGTGTTCGAGATAATGAAAATTACAGCTGGAATGCATAAACACGAGTTGTGAAAGCTGCGCGGAGTATCCCCTGGTGGGGTAGATGTACTCATGTAGGCTACTATAAATAAGGAGTTAGTTTTCTAAAATTTTGGTAGTCACCAATAAATAATCACATAAACCTCATGTAATTGCCCGTATACTGTCACCTACAACAACGGCAGGCATCATTCAGACAGATAAATCCCAGATCCCTCAGACACATCGTTAATTAAACGCGTACCGTGAAGACAATTGCCAAAAAATTGCCAAAGGGATTCATATGCGGGCGGATGATGTCGGGCCATCCAGCCCATCCAGTTGGTACGGCCAGAGAAAGAGACGCACAAGACGGAGAGGCACAGACCGAAGTCTGTCATTTTCATCAATTTCTCCGGGATCTTTTTTTCTCGGTGGCACCCGTGAGAAAGGAAAGGACAAAGATGACGACGGAAGTTCATTACCATCCAACAGTCAGACCGTTTCTATTATTAGTTATGACTCTGATTTATGGTTATGAAATGAGTTTCGTGGACGGGGAGACTGCGACAGTTGCGTCTGCACTTGGACTCTGTCCCCGCCTTCTCTCCCGCCAACAAATGAATCATTTGAAAAACTATTGATTTATTAATCGTACACATAATTAGTGGAAATTCGCGGAAGATGTCTCATTAACTTGTGTTATTTATTGAGATTCAGACCGGAGTACGTCACCGTGACATTCCGACACGGAAGGTGCCTGCTAAGGATACAGTCGTGCTGTTCTTCACGTTCCTCGAAGGGGCGTGCTTGTAAAATATCCAAGTACATGAGTTCGATTAACTCCTAGTTAAGTAAATCAAGGGGGGTACACTCATATTGCACCCAGCTACATAACTCGGTTGGGGAAGTTGGACTAGACAACCTGTCACTGACTTCTAATAAGTACACCACAATGAAATTACGTAAAAATAAAGATACGACCATTAATAACAATACGTATTGCACTCTGAAATTAGTAAAGAAAATAAGAAACGAAGTTAAGAAGAAAATAATCTCCAAAAGTTGTGTACCACTAAAAAATACTACAGAGCGGTAATGTTACACCACACTAAAATACCATACAAGAGATGTGTACGAGACAATACAAACAAAAACACGAGCTCTCAATGAAGGAGAAGAATCATCCCCGGAGTGAAAACAATCGGGTGAAAGTGACAAAAAGAGACAGGAGTCGTCGAAGGATGTTCCGAAGTCAATGTAGACACCATCAGATGGACCAAACAAAAACGTTGACAGTTTAAATAACCGACAAAACATCTACATTACCATGAGGTTTTATGTCCGGGCCAGAGTCACAAATTTCTGACAGAATTGAATTATTAAAGAAGATCGGAGAGGACACGGAGAGGTAACCGGAGAAGAGTCCTCCCGTATAAAATGTATATACAAACGCGGGAGTACAGATAGGATCGCAAGTTCCTTTAATATTTACGACGGTTTTCGAGTTTTAAGATGATGATGGGTGGGGATAAAATGCCGGGGTTAAAAGAATCCTTTTGCAACAGTTTGAGGAACAAGAACAAAACTTTCAACAAAGGAAGGTTCTTGAAGTGCTCGAGAGAAGAAAAGAATCCCTCTCTCTCTCTCTCTCTCTTTCTTTCTTCTCTGGCTTTATGTTACATAAAAACGAACTTCCTCATTTACACCTGTTCTTCTGGGTGGAGGTATCCAACGCCTTCTGTGTATGTGCCTATGTGTGTGTGTGTGATCACCTTTGTTCGGAAGCATAAAGGTGAAACTGAAGCCTCGTCGGAGAATTTTTTAATCAGTCTACCTGCTCGTCGGCATTGTGTTCTTAAAACCATGCAACTTTTACTTTACACCCCGTAGAAATTTCAACTATGTAAACTATTCAAACAGCAGGAAATTACTGGGTTTGTCCTGATTTTATCCAGTCCAGACGCCATCACGGCACTTCGATTTATGTTAAACTGCGACACCAAGCCTAGCACATATCCCAAACGGTGTCCTCACCCATACATTGAATATTTACCGTACACAATCGTACGTGATTACTTATTGTATACTATACTATACTTTATACTAAATATTATACACTAAATTATATTAAACGTTTCGTGTAATATTATTATTGCATTATTGTATTGAATGTTTGTTTTCCTGAAGACCACTTCTCGATGCAACACAACAGGTCGGTCTCTAATATTATATTTTCTTATATATAAATTTATTATATTTCCTACGCACAGTGTGTTATCAACAAAAATAATAAATATAAATTATAAATACATGTACAAGTACAGCCCTGAGTTATATATGGATGTATGTTAAATGTCAACTTATGTATAGTTGTATTCATTGCATTTTATTAAAGAGGCATATACATAGAGGCGGACACTTTTACGTAATATATGATATAATATATCTATATATTATATATATCGCAACGTTATTTAATTTTTTAATAGTAAATTAACGACAATGTCTAGTTAGCTTACGCATCTCTGTGGGTTACTTATTAGGTTAAAGCGAACAAATAAACCATTAATACGTAACATATATTTATGTTTTATGTACTTAATAAGGATCAGGGCATAGTATTGTACTTACATCGTCATGTATGCATTGACCGTGACTAACACATGAAATGTACATTACTATTGTGTATACTTAAACAGCAACTGTCAGTCATCCAAAAAGAGACCCCCGCACATTGTCTTTTAAGGTTCGATGAAGAGAAGACAACATCATGTTGATGAGTTTCATAACTTTGTGCAGTTGTGTTTTCACTACGCCAAAATACTCTGTGAGTTCCGGAGAAGGGGGACTGACAGGTACCAACACCACCTATTTCGTCACGAACTTCCTCCATCCTGTTCCAGTACATTCTATTTCCTTCCCTTGTTTCTACTTAAACGTTTAATACGACGGGTGAATGAAACATCGTTAAGTGTCAATCAGTTTGCGTATAGGAAAGAAACAATCTCGTCATCTTCAGGTACATCAACTTCTTCAGGTATTCTAATTCTCTCTGCCACCACCCCCTCACCCCCCACCATACAATTATCGATCTATTAAAAATTTAAATAAATTCAACTTAAATAATTTTGACGCAGAAATACATCTTCATCGGAGCTCCGTTCGACGTGGGCATGACATGTGAGCCTCTTAATTAATTCGTAATGACGTCAGAATCATAATAATTAAGTTAATAAGGTGCTTCTATCCCGAGGTAAGAACATTATTTATTTACCGGTTTGATGTTTTTCGAGTTGGACAGAGCCAGGGGCGAAAACTCAAGTAAATTAGCCATTGTTTTTGTTGTGTGTGTGTGTGTGTGTGTACACATATATATACATATATTATAAAGACAAAATTAGACGCGTCCGGAGATTTATTTGCTTGTTCTTTTCCTCTCTCTCTCTGACAGCCATAAATTCACTCGATCGATTTGAGGTGATGCTCAGAAGGTTCTTACAAGGCAAAGGTATTTAAGGTTCGTGGGAAGAAGTTTTTCGTCGGCTTATGTAACCGGCTTCCATTAACATTATGTATGCATCACCTTGAGTTCTTCTATACGCGTACGCGATGCTATGGATTGCTCGAATTCACGATCATCGCTATTTATTTTTGGGGGTTTTGTTCCAATGTCGAACCACCCACGCTCTCTAGTTAAACCTACCGGATAGTATTTTAATAATTAATTAATAATTCGTTTGCCGTTGTCATTGTCATTGCCATTTCCATTTACATAAAACTTAGATGGGACTCAGATGGGACACAGATAGATAAAAGATAGATGGGTGTAGGTATTTGAAGATATTCGGAATTTTAATTTAATGTGTTTTTCTTTTGTATTTATGTATATGTATGTGTAAGAAAAAATTTGAGGACGTCAATAGACCACCGATGCAACCCAGACACTTTACTTACATGAAATATTAATAAGATAATACTTACATAATAAATTAATAAATCCATAAAACTATTTTGAATATATAAAAATTCAAATAAATAAAACTTTTCTTTTGTACTTTCACTGTCCTTCACATAATACAAATATTAATAATGCGTTTTATTATACATAACGATAAATTAATAAAAACATTAATGTCTTCTGCTGGTCAGGAAAGAAGTATTGTATGATATAACACAGAAGTATAACAAAATTAGTATGTAAATCAATTCTACTGATGAATAAGTGGTAATAAATAAATAATTGTAGCGGAATCGTGGTACCACCAGGGCTTGGTATCTTAACAAGATTTTGTTCTATTTTTTATTAGAGATAGAACTACAACTTTCTCTATTAGTAAAAAGAAGGAAACTGGAAAGAAAATGGCGACGAGTGAACCCCTTCTCTTCCTCCCTCCCGTTCCGATGTGCCCCCTGCCATTCATTCGAGTTGGCATTATTAACATGGACAATGGTGAATTGACACTTTCTCTGAGTGGCACAACCCCACTGGTACCTGATTGTGATTGTAGTGTTGTAGTTTTATAGTTGGGTTCGCGTCAACGTGACCGTTTCATTCATTTAAAGCGAAACGTTTTATCTTTTTTTTTTTTTAATTTTCTTCTCTTTCGTTTTGTTCTTTCTCTCAAAGTCTCACGATGTTGAATTGTCGGTTATTCGACCGATCATCACGATCTATTGATTTACAATCATCTCGAATGAAGCGTTCGATAAAGGAAATCGAATTGGTTTCGCCACCATCGACTCCGGTCATCGGTCGTTACTCATTCGACACGCCAATTGTACTCATCAGTGGACAGTTCTCCGACAACGAGAGACTACCTCCCGGGGGTTGAAGTCACCCCCTTCACTCCATCTGAATAATTAATAATAGGTCACTGGAAGTGAAGTGTGAGGTTCTCATAGCACTCAAGGATTGCTGTTAAGAAGATGGTCGTGTCATCACCTGCACACCAAGTGGTAGGTTTTTATTTGTTCTCTCCTTCCCTGTCCCCCCCGGGGGTTGGACGAGGAGGGAATGAAATTTTAAAATTTATGCTTAAAGCATTGTTATGTTATACGTGCTAATGAGATGGAATGCTCGTTCACAGGCGCCAGGGATGGAATTCTTTCAAGAAACGGACTCTCCAAGGGGAACAACAACAACAACAACAGGTGTAACATCCTTTGTCCTCACGTTAAAATCGCAGCGGTTCCAATTCGCCGAAAAAGGTCGTTTAAATTCCTAGATTTGTTCCTGACAACCGATAGAGCTTTCACGGAGTCTATTAAATTAAAATAAATTACACGAACCTTTTTAAGGGATGCGCAGCCAGGGTGGCACACACACACAAAAGAGTGATCGACCACCTGGGGCGACTCATCAAGTGAATGCCTCGTCCCTCCATCGTCATGTCTCTGTCTTTTGAGGTGCGACACGAGTGCGTACAATCAGGTACTTTTGCTTAGACCAGGATTATGTTCACGATTTTGTTGTGACAAAGCTCGATCGAAAAAGGTGAGAGGACACAAAACAGTTTCTACTGTATATGGTCACGGCGTCGGGAAGTCGGGACAAATTTTGCAGACTCTAACAATACTAAAAAAAGTAATGCCGTACCGTTGTAACCCTTACGATACAATATGCAGGCACCTATACATGTATCGGTACAAGGTGTAGTGGTGGTAACATGTGGATATATCATTCTTATCACGGTACCTGTACGAGTACCTGACACCTACCAAACCGTCATTCTTTTTTCACGAGTCAATCTGTCTAAGGAGTAACGGGGTTCGCCTACCTGAGCACAAAGGTTTTACTTTTCGGGTTTCCGCATGGTTTCCTCCTCTTAAAAAAAAAGAAGGAAAATAAAGCGTACTTACACAGAACGTTATCTCACAAAATTAGACATCTGCACATGTCGTCTAGTTCTTTAGACAACACTTCTATCTTTTGTCGTCACAAAGGAAGTGTGTAACACACCACAAAAAGGTGTCGACATTATATAAACGACACTCAGACAGTACGACACAGTTCTTATGGGTAACATCAACGTTTCCACATGTTTCGCAACACTAAATTAGATGGCATGGTGAAGATGCGAGAAAGTAGACTATATTGTAGGAATGAAAGGTAGGAAAGAGGATGAAAACCGAGATGTTAAGTACAAAAAAGCTGTGTTCACTGCTCCTCCATGTTCGACTGCAGGAAGTACTCCGGATAAACTAATATTTACCATTTCAAGCAAGTACAACAGCCATCATACCGTAAGAAACAACATCAAATTATTTACAGAAATATATTACAATATAATGTAGTACCACGCCATGTTAGTCACATTTCATCGTCATTTTTACATAAAATTCTTTTCTATTAGACTTATTTACTTCACCACCGTTACCCTATATAGTTTTTTTTGCAATTATTGTTGTCACACACCAACTAGAATTGTCTAAAATTGTTATATAGTTCTTTTACGAACCACGTGCAGTTTGTGAGAAAAAAAAACACGAACCAAAGTCAATGAAATGTGAATACAATGAAGCGCCCCAACCTTAAAGGAAACCGTTCACTTGTTACCTTCCCGTGGTGTGAATAGTCACCTTGTCCCGGACAATAAAGTCATAAAAACGACTCGAATGATTGTCACCAATACTTTCTCTCCGTACGAATAAGAGGATAATAAAAATTTATTGGAAGTAAAATGCCACGGGAACCATAGAAACCTGGAAAGCTCTCAAGATGGATGCCGAAAAGCGCTAGAGACAGGTGTCAGTCGATCCTATATACTAAAAAGACTATGGTAAGTCCAAGTAAAAGTGTTGTGTAGTTCTTTTAGCAGTTTAAACTAGTTCTAATCTGTAGGTTGAACCTTGAGTTGTGTCTCTGTTGTTTCCTGGCCCTCCAAGAACTCCTTAAGATCAGTTTGGTCAACATTGGTGATTGGCTTTTAGTCAGACGGCTGTCTATCAACTCCTTAACACTAGATTTCTTATACATAAGACCTTGGATCGAATCTTGGTTCTTTTAAAAATAAAATTATGTAATACTCCATATTTGTTTTATGATAGCTGATATGTAGAAGTGTGGGCGGTTGCCCCGGCAAACAAACAAACGACGACGACGTTTAAAGTACCCTACTTACAGTCTGCTCTAAGACCGGTCTAATTTCATACGAACAACACCTAATTCCCATGAAGACTTGAGTTAAAGTAGACTGCCTCGTTTCATGAGTCAGCTGTTATAGAATCTTGTCCTAGAGCGGTGGTCTAGTCTGGGGACTCCATCAACATAAAAGTGTTTAATTGGAACCATCAACCTTCTCGAGAAGGGAAACTGTAACTGGTACAATTGTATGACCGTTAAGTGACGGTTCCTGAGCTGCTTTCAGTAGGTAGGGGTAGTATCTGGCACTTATACAACACCTCATATCTCTGCCCGTTGTGTACTAATTACAGTCAACTCATATTCTTCTACATATACAAAATAGTACAGCAAGTCCCTTCCCAACTCCACACTATACGTACAATAATGTTCCAGTCAGGTTCGGGTGCACCGTGAGAGTACTTTGAAAGGAAGCAGAAGCTCCAGACAAGTGGCAATTAAGAAAGAGATGAATTATTGGAATTAAAATAGTGTGTTTGTGTGTAAGAATTTAAAGTAGAATACCAATATGGCAGGACGGTTCAACTAATTCCTAAATAAATAAATTGAACAAAAGAGGCGCATTAAACGGGTAGTACCCGGGAACTTAAAATTTAATGCTTCCCGAATTGGAACATCCAAGGTGAATGGCGGAAGGTTCGATTTTCAATTTGGAACTCTCCATTTTATGTACGGTCCGTACACTCCACTCCTGGTATTACGCCAGGTAAAATGTAGTCGTGTCAGCTATAAAAGACCCAGTCTGCAACATGACCACTACTCCATGAGACCACGGGAGGGGAACATTTTTCGATGAATCCGTAAAAAAAACGCGATACTTCTTTCAAGAAAATAAGAGTCCAGTTGTGAATTCAGAGAAACGGTAACAGCACTCGTCTGTCATATCCAGTTTCAAAGAGAGAACAGCAAAAAAAAACAAAAACAAAAAGAGAGAAAGAGAAAGAGAGACGACACGCGGGAAACTAAGGTCCGTCCAACTACTCACCGTGTGTGTGAGTCCTGTAGTGGTGAACGATCGGCGCCACGACGACAGGTAGGAACGTGGTCCAGAAAACGACAGCAACAGCACGTTCTACCATCTCGGATCCGTCCGAAGACTCCGCAGATTAAAACATTTCACTTTGTCTTATTCATTTTGCACCTGGTGCGCGCAGGTACGACGGACAGCCTCAACTCCTCACCGGCTCGACGACGACGACGAGGACGACAACGGACATGGCTGCCGAAGAAGGAAAACGTAAACTAAAACCTTAAAAACGAAAATAATGGATCGAGACCACCCTTCTCCCCTCCCCAGGTACTGGTATTTTCAGGTACGCTCGCTCCCCGACCTCCTCCCTAAACGAAAATCGATAGAATTAATAGATATTATAGAGAATAATGATAGAAAAATAGATAAATTGATTAAAAGGGGTAGTCGTGTGACCCCTAGGGCGGACCGACCGAACAAAAATGGAAACTATACTTGTCTTTTCCTTCGGGTTTCTAATCTTTAAATCGTTTATTTTATATTTTAATTAAATAGTGTTTGTTCAAAATAGTTTATTAAAATTAATAGTTTCTCGTAAGCTATTATTTAAATCCTTCAAGGACGCGTTTTGTACATACATCTCTTCCATACGGTAAATCATTTTATCATATTCAATTCCACAGAGTCATAATGAATACAGGACGGTATATTATAATAATATATAATATAAATCTGCAGTCCACGCTTGTATGTCCACGTTATGTAATATAATGTATAGTTACTGCATACATATTCTATTATATTATGTATATTTATCGTGTACAAGTTGTATTATTCAATTTTTATAATTATCTAACATATATCATACTATGTTGCCTATTGTACCCTGTAATTAGTGTATTATATACTTTACTGACGATTCGTACAAACTTGTAAGAGTTATTTGGTATGTATTTTTTAGTATCGTAATACGAATGAAATTCTTTTACGTTTGCTCGAGTTCATCACCTCCCGACAATACAAAAACCGTATATACAAAAAGTCAAACATCATCGCAGCACGTACCGAGGTCGTTTGACGGTTTAATAGTATAGGGAGTCGATCGAGTGACACGTCTATTACTTAACAAACACTATTATTCAGTCTGCGTGGAAAAGACCAACGAAATATCATTCCGATGATCTATCCGTTCGATCGGATGAAGTTGTTCCCAGGCAATTATTCGCATTCGAAAAGAACACGACCGCGCGGGTCCTGCACGTGTCGTGCGATTAAACTGCCACGTGAGATTTATAACGAACTCTTATTTTCTCCGGTCAAATTTTAAACGCGGTCTTGTAATAGCGGACGACGTGCGATTGATCTGACAGGAGGAAAGAACTAAAGTTTTTCTTCGGGAAAAGTCTCCCGGAATGATCAAACACGAGGAAAACTACACTCCGCGGTAGTGACACGCTCCCGTCCGTCCGTGGTAATTTACCACGAGAGTCTAACATGTTTCCCCAACTGGAAATTAATTCCATAAATAAGCCACGAGTCAACAGGGAGAGATTAAAACGTGGAGATCTATCGAGATCTCTCCGGCGATCGTCCGACGGAGGTAAACTAGTTCACCTGGTTCCCTTTTGTTAGCCACAGATGTTAAGCGATAGAGGATTTAATAGAGCGCTCAATTAGAGCACCAGACAGGTACACCACCCGGGGCATAATCAATATTGAATTTAATAACCTCATTCACGCAGGTTTCAGGTTCGGTCCCGGGTCGGGTGGACATTTCTTTTTATTTTTGTTTATCCGCTTGTCTCACATCTGAAGGATCGTTCGGGTGAGGGTTAAACAGGTGGAGGAGATGCATCACTCGAAGCGCCCGAACCTGAACCCCGTGCCCCCGTGCAAATCGAACCTGAACTGAATGAAATCCGAGGCGAAACACATCACTTGCACATCAGAAAACGCCACTTTGTCTACGCAGGCGTTATGAATTATACGATTCCATTCAACCGCGTCCGAAGCACGTCAATTATTTTTATTTATTTTTTTTACGTACGCGTTCGTACAGGTAGCAAAATTAGCCTTTTTCAAGAGGTGCTCAGGTTGGAGTTGTCTCGAACCGCAGTCCATCATCGGATACGCCACAAACGTACGCAAGTAATAATAAATAATGACTTGAGAAAGAATAAATACATAGACGTCGCACAATGGCGAACTAACGAAAACTATTAACTTGTTATTGTAAATTCCAACCCGTTGTTATTATTGAAGTTATTAAATTTAAATAAGGTTATGTATGACGGTACGTTAATTACATAAGAAGTGCATATATACATATATTACTCAATATTGAAGTTATTACACGTAGAAATGTAAATAGTTTTGAAGTTTTTACTATTACATGTAAAAACTATATATAAAAATATTGGTTTGTAAAATTTCGTTTGGCGGGATGAAAATTTCAAAAATCGTGGGTTGTCCATGGGCACGAAGGGGTCCACGTAGCGTCACCGCGTCTCTACAGCCCGGTCGTAAACCCCAAATTTTCATTTTTTTAAAAATCCGGTCCGCTTTCAGGTCCACCCCTCAATTGCACGGTTATCGATGTTCATTACGTTTAATACGTGTAATCGTTTTTATTAGAGGAACGGGCGGTACCTTCTTTCGGGTACTTCGTCCGAAGACTCCAAGACGGTACTTTCCACGGCGGTACCTACACGGACCCCATCCGCGCGTGTGTGTGTGCGAGAACTTCAATGTTGACATCTTCGCATCTTCGACAGACGGGTCTTATTGACTTGGTGCAACAACGTGGCAGTAAATTGAATGTTCGAAACGTGCAAAAATCGGTCGTCTGTTTAAATGGCGAGGGAGCGAGAGCGGTGGAAAATTAAATAAAACGAACGGTTTTACGTACTCCTCCAGGAATTTTCTCATGTCTTTTAACTTAAATGAAGGTTAATTGGTTCAACGAAGTCGGACTGCCCACCTGCCAATAAACACACGCACCGTACGGAGGAAGTCACTTCAATTACGGCGATTGTCTCACATTTTCTTCTTCTTTTTTTTCTTCTAAATTTTACTTCGTCCTGTGCCGGTAAACCAAAATACAACAGGGGAAACCACGTGGAGTCGACACGTGTTTACTTCGTAAAACGATGACAGAAATATTAAAGAAACTCGTCGAGTCACAACTTCTCAGTGTACGACAATAATGCCGGTTACTATATAGGGAATTTTAGCTGTGAAATTGGGAACTCGTCGTAATTGAATTTATAATTAAGAAATGTCACCACGGGGGTAATGAGGACCGCATCGGTGGCCCAGTTCGAGTCAGTAGAACATCCAGAACTAAGCAACGAGAAAACGGATTGATGTGCCGAATTAACGTCAGGAAGGTTGAACTTTGACCCGGAGGAAACCCGACCCGACATCATCGGGCCCGGTCTAAAACGGTTTGGTATGCGGTGGAAAGAAACGCCGGCGTTTACGCGTTTCGTATCGAAAGACTTGTTTAATGTGAAACACGGAGGCAGCGTTCTCTCGTACCTGAGAAAGAAAAAAAAAGGTTTAAATCCGTTCCCTTTTAATGGGGTCTGCGAATATCTGGCAGGATATAAAACAGAGAGACACGGCCCTCCCCACCCGTTCGGCATCCAACCGTCAGAAGTCAATCCGTTTAAATGACTGACTAACCGACCGACTGAATGATTGACTGACTGACTGACTGACTGACGGCATTCACACCTTGACCAAAAAAAAGAAAGATGCAGTTTAGCAGGATCGACTCGAATATCATAAGAAATTTGAGTAATGGAACGAACAAATCCAATAACTGTTATTATCGCATCTGATCCGATCCGATCCGATCCGATCTGATCTGATCGTAGCTCAGAAGTAGAATTCGTTTTGGTTGGGTGACGCGAGCGAACCTGAAAAACGCCGAAAAAGTGTGAAAGACAGAAACCCCATTATTTACTTAAATCAGTGAAACCTGGAATTTTTTTTTCCACGTCTGAGCCAAGGCGACGTGAAATTATGTACATAAAATAAATAAATAAATAGATGAATAGATTGTTGACAGAATTCTCCGAGTCTTTTTTTTGTGGAAGTTGAAATAAAATAAACACGGGGGCTCGGATTTTGGGTAGAAAAAACTATTTTTTTTCTAAATCTGACCTTCACACCGTTTCGATCGGTCGTTTCACGGCATTCTTAACTATAAATAAGTTTGAAAAAACTTAAATAAATTAAGTTGAAAATTCCTCCCGTAAAGATCCCCGTGTAAAACTTAATTGTGTTTCTCAAACGGGTGCTGTGGAAGTCTGCTCCAGGTAAGAGAGAATTTCAGGTATGTTGCTCGGACGCGGGTCACAGGAGTTTTCTGCGAGTTTCCAGCGTCACGGGTGGAAAGCGTTCCCCCTACATAGAGCTCCGACCGAATCTATGAAACGGATTTAGATCTATTCGACCATATTCTGGGACATTCTAGGACAAATTCCTGTTCTTATTCCTTGTGTCCCCAAGATCAATGACACAGGGATGTGCAATACTGTTGCATCGGCTCTTCAACTAGAATTCTGCATTGAGAATACCAGCAGGTATGAAGATAATCCTGTACTAAACATTTTTATAATATTATATATATGATAGTAGTAGCAGTGTTGTATATACACCAGTTCACAGTATCATGTTATCCCTTCTGTCTAAGAGGAGAGATGCACAACTCATAATATTCACTAACTTAACGACAAAGTATATGTTCGGTTCCCGTTCTAAATTTATGTACATGTTGTATCTTATATACAATAATATTTTGTCGTTACTAAATTATTTAATTATAAATATTATACTTATTATTATTCAATTGCTCATTTTTTAACAAATGTCCTAGAACAGATAAGTGGAAACCGTAAAGTCACGAGCACTCGTATTAAATTGTTGCTATTTATGAGAGTTTATTATTGTTATTATTAGTGGGTTCCCCAAAATGTAATTTTAAATAGTTCATTATGTTCACATACTGTCTCCCGATATGTATTTTTGTAACAATAACAAACAAATTTATATTAGTTTTTTATAATTATCTAATACGTCAGAATAAAGGTCAAGAAGAGTTGGGGAAAATGATATAATTTTAGTACCCAAGGAAGTACCAGTACCAGTACCCGCTACAACGCCTAACAGAGAAAATAAACTGAAAAATAATATTTAAAAAGTAAAAAAAAAAACGGCAGAAAAATCATGGCGTCCACAAATTTAAAATGCTTGGTCGTTTACACTTTGATCGAAATCCAAACGAACGTCACATCCGAGAAATAATCCAAAGGTTTTAATCCAAGCCAAGGCGGCCGAGTGAAAATCTTCCGGTTACAGCGATGACTTTCCGCGAGCACGCACGCGGACATACAAAGAACGCAGAATGTCGCACACGACAGAGAGAGAGAGAGAGGCACAAAACACGCACGCAGAGATGGCAACACGAAACGTGGGGTAACACGACCACGCAACGACTGATGTTTCTCAAGCAGCCGTCTCAACGTCTCCCTCGTCTACCTGAGTACCTTCCAGGCACCGGCGTGCGCGTACGACGTACCTACCGCCACCCTTCCTACGGCCGCTCTTCTTTTTATGGATGTTCTCTCCTGCTGTCACTTGCTCAGAGGGACATACCCTTCAACGCGCCACTGACGGCTTCCACTCGGGTCTTCCTACTTCCAGGTACCGTCTTAGGTCCACGTACTTCCAAGCCAATTAGCAAGAACCAGATTTCCAAAGAAGTCGAATTGAACCGGCCCCAAGTTGTTTTCCGTCCATCACCCGCACACCTATCCTGCGATCAAATCAACATTCCACGTTCAATCACCCAAAACTATAAAAATTAATATAAACTTTACTAAAGTATATTATTAGTTTTGAATGAGAACTTAAAAAAAAAACAAACAAACCAGAAAGGAATGTTAATTAATACCTTAGTTATTAATCGTATTACCTATAACCGACTACAATGCTACTATAAGTTAATTAACAACAATTCTAATCCATAAAACATATTATTTATGGTAAGACAAATTAATTGTACACAACAAGTTGACCCAAGCAGAAGGTGTCGTTTGGTACACAAATAATACTGTAAACAATATAAACTACAAATTAGGAAAACATATTTTTAAAATTTCAATTAAAAAATTAAGCAAATAAATAATATAATTAAAGAACCTAAATGTGGTTAATAATAGAAGGTTAATGACGTGGGCTGCTGTACTAGAAGTGTTACCTGAAGTAACTTACATAATAAAAAAATTATTTGTTATGATAATAAAACAAAACATTATAATATAAATAAATAAGTAATCAGTTCATCGGCCAAGCATAAACATACCCAATAAATGTTACTTTAAAACTAGCATTGCCTATAAGTGGAAGCAACGTAGAAGGAACTTTGGTTAATAAGTTATTTACAAAGTAAGACATTTTTCACTATTGATAATTAATTAATAAATAAAAGAAAATCATTTAAATTAAATGATGAAATTAATAACTTAAAATATCACTTAAGATATGTAATTTATTAGCGTAAAATGTAAACTTAAAATTATCAATAATATGCTAATAATAATAAATTACTGTGGTAGTAAGGGTATACGGTACAATAAGTCGACAAATAATATTAATAAGGGAAGTTAATAAATGGAAAAGGGCGAAACACACAACGAGGGTGGTAGGAATCGCATCGCAATAAATAAATAGTTTAATAAGAGCTCCGTTTTATATTTATTTAATTGTCAATCAAATTTACGTTACACTCACATATACATTTTTTTTCTACATTTAAACTATTTATGTTTTTATGTTTCTCCCTTCGAGTTCGGATGTTGCGCGGAAACTGATTGGCGGGCTGGCGGAAGTAAGAAACGCAAGAGCGGATAGAACCGGATAGACAAATAATAGGCAAACGAGTAGGAAATCATTGAGAATATTCACAGAGGAGAGTCGCGAACTCGGTTTCGGGTACCGAGTAGGGGAAAGAGTGCCCAGGCGAAAGCTGATTGATTGACTGAGTATCGATTATCGATTATCGATGAGGACTCACTCGTCAAGTTAGGAACTAATTTTAACGTTTTTCAGTTACTTTGACTCCATTCATTTAATAAAACTAGCGGAAGAAGAAGTTGAAAATCAGCAGAGGTCGTTTTGTGTTTATTCTTATGTACCACGACTCTTATTCCTCGCTCTTATGTACATATACATAGGTAAAAACGATTCACTACTTATTTACATGGGCTATCTATCGGTTATCGTATTGATTTTATCGATTGTTTTTTTTTTAAATGGCCGCTTTATTGGCAGTGTCAATTGCAAGCTCTCTCATTATTTTTTATTTATTTATTTTTATTCGGTTCTTGACAACCAACACTAAATTTCGACTACTGACATGTTTTAGTTTATTTTTTTTTCTATCCGTCACGTAGAGCAAGGCGTAGGAGTAGGACCGGGGTTTTCTGGGATAGAAAATGAATGGGGTAATGGATGAACCACCTGAGGAATTTATTTGGTGAGCTGTTATTAACCGGTTATTAATTAATTAATTCGTATGTCTCATTAATCAGTTACATACATACTTGTCGGTTCACTCTAAGTTATCAATTAATTATTTCAAGTGTTTTCAATACGAACGACCGAACACTTCAGCTCATCTGTATTGTTGATATTATGTATTATACTACATAAGTGCATTATAATACATACGAATCGGATATACATTATTATTAAGACATGTTTCAATTTATAATATTTGAGCTGTTCGATATTTTAATATTAGATAGCAAAAGTACACAAATGGTTATTAAAATATGCCGTTTACGTGTGTGATGTTATTCATTTATTGGAACGAATACAGAAATGCGTACAGTTCACCCGATCACCGACAACTTGTAATAAAAAATTTATCAATAATATAGAAAATCATATTTTAAATAATTAACTCAAAGCAATGCTGCGATAGACGTGAAAATGATTTCATTTCCGGTAGCAACAACGGAAGTGACACTCCTGAGCCGGAATATGAATGGACAACTAAACAAACCGACCGGATACGACACATGTTTGCGCGCATTGTTGCATCCGCGCATGTTGTAGTTGTTTTCATAGTTATAAGAGTCGTAGACAAACTAAAAGGACTATTTTACTAAACCAACCACTGACATTAACTAGTGTTAGTGTAAACACTTTACAAGTACTTAATTTCGTTAGTCAAATGATCGAATTCCCACACCTTGGGTACGCCAGTAAGGCAGACTTTACAAACGCATTATTTTCACGACCTATGTATTTAAATAATTTAATACATAAACTACTTGAATAAGACCAGGACAATAATATTTTCGCTTCTGCTCTGCTTATCGTAAATCCATACAAAATTAATATAATAATGTCTTATTAATAATACCGTTTTAATTAATTTGTAAACTTTCTATTGATTGTTACATGGATAAATAAGGACACGTCAAACCCACGTCTGTCAATGATTTAACATTATTAATTTAAATTTATTTATTGGGTCTCAGTGGGTCACGTAATACTAAATTCCGGATTAAGTTGAGTCAAATCTCTTCGGTTCTTTCTTATTATTAACGGTACGAATTGTATAATATCGTGTACATAGATTTTTATTCTAATAAAATTTTACCCCAAGACTCCAGGCCACGAATAAATAAATTAAAATAAAAATTACTCAAATTATTGATTTAGATAACACGCCGCTTCCGGTACGCAATTCAGTTTTATTTGACTTATTGACTCATTAATTGATTTTTATTTAACGTGAATTTAATATAATTTTGAATATAATTTATTATAAAGTATATACTTTACGCTATATCAATGAAATGTATGATTGTTCAATTGTTTATGTAATTTTCATAATGTCAACGTTGGAATTTTTAGCAGCTCTCACTCAGGAATACCTTCGGTTTCCGTTACTGCTACCGTGTTAATAATTTTTTCTTTTTCGTTATTAAGGATTAATAACATTTAAAAGAATCATTCATTATTAAAGTGGCGAACATTTTCTTTTAAACAGCCGATTCGTATCTTCTATTTAAGTAGCGGACTTTTACTATATACGAATTTTCCATTGGTCGAACCCTCCGTGCTTTCGGTATACATCTCTTATACTGTAAAGTAGTAGTGAAACACTAATTGATACATTTCTGTTTTGATAAATATGACCGATCAAATGATTATGAATAGTACAATGTTAAGAAACATAACATTATGATATGAGACGTTCTTAATGGGGTAAAAATTTTAAGTAGGAAAAGCAAGACACCGCAACGACATGTCTGATTTGGTAACTGTAATTTTTACTTTGATATGCATTACACAGATATCAAGCGGTTTACAGTATTAGCAAGGTGCATGACACTTTTTTTGATAATGATAGTTTTGATACTAATATTCCAGCAGGGAAAGACATCGGTACAAATGTACCTTCTGTCATGTATTGTTCGTGTACGAGCATCAATAACTCGGTTTCGATATTATTTTTAATTATCAAATATTAAACAAAGTTGTCAATAATATAAATATTAAAAATAATTCACTTTCGGAGGATATGCTCTGTACGAGACAAAGTATAAATAACTGAAATAATACAGCGTCGCGACCGCTGGAGGCTTTTGTGCACACCAAACTATCAACTTGGAACAATTTTGTCTATCAATAGGAAATAGATAATAGCTATTTTTCAGCACATGACTTAGTCCTTACCGTTTCCGGTTTCCGACTTATTAATTGTAATGTTTGGTTCCTTTTCTCTTGACAAAATTTTGCACTTTTGGAGTCAAACTAAAATAGAAAAGTGCCATGATAGACGTGACTGGATAACACTCAACAAATCTAATAGAGTTCGATCACGACAGGGAAATGAGTGAGAAGCCGCGGACTGAGAAATTTTTTCTGAGATCAATTTCTGGCATTACATGATTGACTTTTATTGTTCTCCTATTTAATAAAGCCTTCCATAAGTCTATAGAGAGAGAGAGAGAGTCCGTAAAACTAGAGAAATTGACTTGCAGTAGTAACTGTAGTCACTTTAGTCAGTACACCAAGCTTTAAGTACTTTCTTCTAAGATATGATTTGACGCCACGAAACATTATATAAAATATTATACACTATAAATAAGTCTATTTTTTTGTCTTCGTCTCTTTTCTCTGGTTAAGAATATTCAAGGACCGCCAGAAGCATTATTTCTTAATGTAATAAGTCCATTTATCACATGTTAATTGTATTAAATACAAATACTTAACTGTTTAATTAATTAATTTTAATCCAAAAGTAATAATTTAATGATTGGGTACTGCATTCGCTGCATCTGGTATGAATTTTCAATTTTATAAGTTTGACCTAAGTTGACGTTACCCCAAAATTATTGTGCCTTAAATTGCATGTTAAATAAGTCTTGTGTGAACATATGTATAAGAGAGCAAAAAAATGACTTCATCTGAACTTAAGAACTTAAGAAAAGTTGTGCAACAAACTACAATTGGTGATGTTAAGAATTTACACGACACAAAGTACTCGTGCGGGAACACTTAATCCGGTACTTTCCCGATATGCACGAGGTTATATATTGTTGTGTAGGCCCAAAGTTAAGTTTCGAACTAAAGTGACTACAAGTAGCTACCGTCAAAAAAACAACTCGATTCCCCCAGACGACCAAATATATAAAAATTCACCTCTCTTGCAGTTTTTTTTTCTTTTACTACAACTACATCAATACGCTCCACACACTCCTAACAGAGTTGACAAATAAAAGCAAGATGGTTATGTGTGTATGTGTGTGTGTGTGTGTGTGTGTGTGTGTGTGTGAGGGAGAGATTTAGAGAGAGAGAGGTAGAAATAGACAAACGGATACTTCTGTTAGATCACACTCGTCTCTCACAGGAGTCAACTACTACTCTGTAAATTTTCATTTCACATCCATTCGCCGTATTAAAAATAGCAATATTAAAATTTAACTTTGTTTTATACTCATAATAATATTACCTATAACCCGGGCTTAGGGGGGAGGGGAGTTACGTGGGATTGGGGGTTTGGGGCAATGACAAAAAGCGATGTCGATCAGTCAATTACCTTTTTCTAAAACTTACTTATAAAAATTTGACTACTGGAGAAAAATTTATTGTCTACAAGAAACGAATTGATACTTTTTTCCTTTTACCACGTTAAATTCCCTCGTTTACTCGTTTACAGAGTTATATAGATGGATATATTTATATATGCGTGTTTATATATACTGTTGGGTTGACAGGTTGATAGTTGGGAGAAAGAAATTTAGACAAGCAGACTGAGAGTAAGTGTCGTCTGCAACCACTGTTGCGCCGATCGGTAGAGGGTACTGCCACCGCTCGACCACCCTGAAGGCACTGGTCAGGCCAGCCTCTGCAACAAAACAAATTTTATTTACGTTGTAAATTAGTGCCCCAACACCGGGTGAAGCGGTTAGTAGATGGAGAAACAATAGGTGATGGCTCCCAGTAAGAGAAAAAAATCAAACTCACCTACACGAACCACTCGTCCTTCTGGCTGGATGAGATGTCGCTGGAAATTAACAAAAAACCTCATTACATAAAATTATCACAAGATCATGTGACGTCACAATACAAAGACATGTATTAATTTATAATATATTATACGATGTTTGTAATAATAATGTTTGACAGTAAGAGTAGTCAGCTTGTCCTAGACGGAGTACAGGTCTGGGTACAAATGGGAGTACCAGGAGTAACTAAAACCTACTCAAAGTACTAGGCTATAATTCAAAACACAAAATTCAACCATAAATAGTATAAATAGTTTTTCCTTAATACATTAGATAAGAATTATATTGGCCATTGTACGAAACCATGATTTAAAGATTTAATTAAGAGCGTTTGAAATCTGCGTTGAAACAACCCGAACTAGACAAGTCTAATTTGTTAACTATCCCAAGGGAAACAAGTTTTTAATAAACTTTTCATCGTCTATCTGATGACAGATTGAAGAAGGAGAAGACCTCGACCAAACTTAAATGTGAAAGTATAAATACAAATCCTTTCCTACATTTAGAATGTTAACTCTGAAACCGTTCGGTGCGAAAAACTTATTCGATGAATATTTACAACAAGTTGAGAGCAAACAGAGAGAAGCCATTTTGTGTGAAGGCTACACTTCCTTGACCGTTCCTCCTCGCAATCAAGTCCTTTTCCGATCAATTCCAAATTAGCAATTGAAATCATCGATTCTGATTCAGAAATTAACATGTGAAAGACGCATTTCTCACAAATTCTTCGTCGCCCTTATATTCGGTCGAAGTTTCCGTCCTCCATTTTGTCTTTTCCGTCGACACAACGACTCTGTTTCTTTTACCGGACTTCCGGCGACGCGAGAACCGGTAAACCACCGCACGAGCACGACGGTGTCTTCGTTCCTCTTCAACTTACCTGTCAGAGCCGGAGTTTCTCACTCTGCCTGGCAGTAGAGGCGGGCCCAGACCACGAGGTACCCGAGCACCACAGGGTGAACCCAGTTTACCGTCATTGGAGTGATGACGGTTGTGCCGGGAACAAGAGTTGATTTCTGAACATGAACTTGACTTGTTCCATTTGAGCCACTATACACCTGGTGCACTGCAATCAAATAATAAATAACGTGAAAACCTGTGCGTAAGTCCTGGGCAAGTTATTTCAGATACAAATACATAGATTATACGTATATACATAACACATATATTATTATCCCAAATTGTATATTACGACAATGGGCCGCCCATTTATCTTCTGCTATTAATCTCGAGTTATGTACAGTTAAATAAGATGTTTATTAAGTCATCCAAAAGAACATTATTCATTAGCATTCCCATGGTAACCCGTGGAGATCTGTGGTCCCCGTGGCAACCGCGTAACACGTGTAACGATATTAATGGTAATCACGGCCGAAGAAAGAATAATAACAAGTCATCGTAACATCCGTCGAGGAATTATACATTTCTTATGTCTCGTTCCGAGAAAATAACTCACTCGGGACGGAGTTTCGTCCGTTATCAGAACTTAAAAGCGTCCATCCTCCGCCATTTTCATTGGGCAAAACACGGAGAAAAATTAAATTTCGACGTTGAGAAAATAATCTCGCATTTAAATCAGGACACCTTCAAATTTTACAGGGTTTAAGTTGAAGTTTCATTTAATTCGACGGGGATTGTACGGGTCAGGCGGCCGCAAATTTCTGGAATCGGAACCCGAAACGAGAGAATTTTCCATTCTCGACTTCCTTAAAGATTTTTCCTACGTATTCTGAAATTGTGAAATTTTTCTCATTAAACCGCGTGGCAAAGCAAAACGAGTTCATGAACTCCAATTATATATAATTAATTACTTTCTCGCGGAATCGGAGTTTTGACTTTATTTAATAACAAGTTTTTCAACCGAACCGAGTTATCGATTGCGAAGAACGATAACAATCGAATCAATTATTAATAATTGAATTTCATTAATTTGACCGGCGATATTCGCGACTGTTATTTTCCTTCATCCCCCTGACCTGCCGCGAAATTAATCAACCACTTTCGGAAACGTTTCACCCTCGACATAAACCTCCCTCCACCGAAACTATTGGGTTTTAGTTTTATTCACTTGGGAGACTTGTGTCTTGGCACTACTCTGCTCCACAACTTGTCAGCAACTTTGTATTTAAAACAATTACCTCCGACGACTGACTCGGGTTCGCACATGGCGGAATGTCACCGTGTACCACACGCACTAATTTCCATGTGTTGCCCATCGCAAAAGTTGTTTGCGAGACTATAAATAGTTGGAAAGAATGTGTCGTCACGTGTGAAAATTTATGTCGGAGGTAAAAATTCGCGTGGAGAAGTGCTCATTCCATCAGACTTATTACTTCCGAAAATTGTAATAAAAGCTCTATGAAACTTGAGAAAATAACAACCACCCCATTAGCCTAATTCCCCCGTCGGAAGGAGCAGATGCGACGGAGCCGGCTGACGAAGGGCGGGTGGTGGTAGAGAGAGCATCATGGGAAAAAAGCAGAAAATAATGAAGGGAAGCAAAAAAAAAATGGGCTGTTGAAGAAATCATTGTTCCTCATTATTGGAACATAAGAAGAGAGTATCTACTGAAGTAGGATGTGATAAATTGCCGAGGAAAATTACAAAGTGTCTTCACCAGCAATTTGAAAACCGGAGGAAAAGAACACGGAAAGGGAACTATTTCTAGACGTACAGACATTCCTACTCGAGTAGAGCTCGGACCGAGAACACAAAGGTAGAACACAAATAAATAAAGTTAACTTGATTATTAAAGTACGCGTTCACTTACGGGGATGCTGTGAGTGAGAAGGTGTGCTTTGTTGCATCGAAGGCCTATTCCTGCAGAAAATAAGACCAGCTATGACTCCCAAAGCCGCTAATATTAAAAGAAAGCTGACTGATACGACTACAAATATAGGTAGACTTATTCCTAATACATATCCAGCATCGTTTTCTGAAAAAAAAATACGAGATATAGTAAAAAAGTGAGACGACGCACACAAGTCAGAACTTGTCTAACATAGAACAAATCGACTGAACAATTGTTTAACTATTGTAGTGTGGTAGTGTTCTGAGTGGCGAGCACGTGTACCACTCCAGAAGGACTCGTTTGAGTTATCGGTACTATCCCATGCTCCACGACACTATTTGTGACTTACTAGAACATTTTGCTGTGGATTCGTCACTTCCATCCGCGCAGTGGCTAATTCCATCGCACATGAGCTCCGGATGAACGCAGAATTCTTTCTGGTGACACCGAAAGTCTCTGCACTCGTGTTTGGGATCCTTCACGGCCGTGATGACAAGTCTGAAACCGTTGCTTTCCGTTCCCCAGTTATCCGTCACGTATTTTAACGTGACGAAATTCGTCCGGGTGAAAATCACTCCGACGGAGGTTTTTGTGTTACGACAAGATAAGTCGGCCTGTTGGAGAGAAAAAAAAATAGTCAAAAGACGGCAGTTGACCGGATATATTGTTCCCACTGTTTTTCATTGGGCCACTGACACGCTTGAGGAAAGTTTCGACGATAAGTGAAATACATGAAACACTTCAGGAGGTACTAATTTTTAATAGCCACGTTAGAGTAGCCATCAAGTACCCGTCGGACACCATACCCACACAGAGCTTGACTCAATCAC
The DNA here is from genome assembly GCA_037055365.1 of Polyplax serrata. NCBI lineage: Eukaryota > Metazoa > Arthropoda > Insecta > Psocodea > Polyplacidae > Polyplax > Polyplax serrata. The sequence continues at coordinate 6,565,979 of JAWJWE010000038.1, read as the reverse complement.
TTATCTATAATACAGAACTACACATTATATATTAATATTTATATTCTCGTGCACAACACAAAGATCTTGATAAATTTCAACAAACAACTTCATATTTTGTACTCAAAAGACTTCTGTCACTTATATCAGTTTTACTAAAGTAGCCAACCTAGATTAGGTTAGCTTACCAGTATACGACTCTTCATCATTTAGTGGGTTCGACTGCCACACTATTCATTTTCCATCCCGAAGGGGTCAGTCGTACGATGATATTACCACCGACATAAAAAAAAAGATTTTAGAGTACTCGGGGCGTTTCACCAATTCCCTCAAAATAGAATCAGAGGAACCGCAGCAGTTCTGGTACGTGATAATAGTAACAAGTGGTGAATAGTGAAGAGAAAAAAAAATTCTCATTTGAAAGTTTCTGCTGTCGCAACAACCGTCCCCAAGAAGTAGACAATATCCTACTGACTCGCAGACAGCATCGTTGAAAAGTCAAAAGGTCAACTTATTAAGTCAACAGGGTTGAAAATGGAGGGAGCAAAGGCAAAGCGAATGAAATATCAGGGTAATTAAAACCTAATTTCCATTCGAAGCGTCTTCCTGAGAGCCTGCGAATTAGATTTAGAATAAAAATATATATAAATATATATTCTGAATTAGATGAGGAAAAACCATTAAGACACGACGAGAGTTACTTTCTGTCCGGCCTATGGCGGCTGTCATCTCGCCCAGACCACCCTCTCGTTTTGTTTTCTTCAGGAAGAAATCAAACGAAGAAGACAGCATTTCCGGCACACACAAAATATTTATGTATGTATATATATCTATTTTGTAAGCTTAAAGCGAAAGCTTCGTGTTTTCTTGAAAAACGTGGCTTTATTCAACAGAATTTCTCATTCCCCGTGAAAATCCCAAGTCTTCTCTCATCCGCGGCCCACTTATCTCCCTCCCGAGAACCTTTCATCATCCCTGTCGACTCGCGCGCCGTCGTTCGCCCTTTTCAATGAATCTCCTCTCGTGTCTTCGGGTTTAAAGAATAGAGACACCGCCATTGTAACACCTCCGTCCGTGCAACAGGGAAGACGAGGCGAAAAGCAAGAGGATGAGATGAAAAATATGGCTGAAACCTGCTCGATTTTAATTCAGATAACAACTGAATACTAACGAGAACCTCCCGAGCTCAAACCTCCTCAGGTACCGGGAGAAAATTAATTGTTCCCTCGAAGTGAGTCCGGAATAATTCAGTCGAGTCGGACGGATAAGTCAAAAGGCTTTTTCACACGGAAAAAGAGGAGGATGGATAATTTCCCAAAAAGGTTCGGCTCTCCCACCATTTTAAAAATCAGATTGAACTTGTTTAATATAAGAGGGATGATCTTGGATTCGCCACAGGATTTCCTCTTTGACGACGTTTTCCACTGCGAAAAGCACGTTTTCGGGGGGTAAGTTCGGGTCGGATCCCCTCTGAAAATTCCCAACTAACTGACCAAACGGAATTCGTCTCGTTTGCTGAGTAACTAAAAATATCGAGAACACCTCAGCAAGTTCTTAATTCCATAACCGTGAACTATTTGTGAAGTTTCTCATTGGGGACACGTGTCATCACATCACAGTCCAAGGATAGCAGGGGGTCCTTCACTCTGCCAACACGTTGTTAACCCGGGGAGACACCGGAAAATAAAAAGGTTTCCGACGTAATTACACCAAACGAAAATCCTCGTGTTATTTTTTCTCAATTAATTTGCCACGAATTTCCCAGGTCGGGGACTTCTTTTCAATGTGCCAGAATTTAAGGTCGTAAAAATCCAAAGTCAAGGGACCGAAACGGTGGATGGGAGACCGGAGCGGTGAATGCATGTGCTTTTTTTCTCCGTGGCGAAATTCAAAAACACATCACAGACCGTACACAACCCGTTATTAGGGGAGTTCACGTTAAAATCAACCCGGAGAAGTCACGAATGTGTGTTTAACTGACCGACCGAAAGGAAGTGGAGGAAAGCAAAACTTGAACCGAAATCGTTTTCTGACTTGATGAAGTGGTCTACTTTGGAGTTGATTAATATCGATGACCATGGAATGACTCAAATAATACCACTAATGGTTTCTTCAGAGTCTCCCAGGACTCTGCTGCCACTTTATTGTCTCACGTCTACCTCAAGAAGCCTTTTTCCTTACGCACAGGCAGAGAGAAAAAGAACGGTTTCTCCGGAAGACTCCAGGTGACACCAACTTCTCGTCTAAGTTCGAAAATAAAAACAGGAATTGCTCTACTTTGATCGAACCTTCTACTCGCTGCTGCCGTTGTAGTTTCTGTCGTGAAGCACACTACAAAAATAAGTCGAGTTAGGAGGAAAGTAGGAAAAAAAACTAAATAATCTTCAAATTTCACCAGTCAAAATCCGAAACTCGTAAAATAGAAATGAAATAGTTTGGTGAACGGTTAGGCTTTGAGTAAGAAACTTTTTGAAATTATATTTTCTACCCCGTCCTGCCTAACTCCGGGCAAAAAACCCCTCGGGAACTTCTTTTCCCCGAAAACGTTGAAGAAGGTTGAGACAAACAGATAGAGAAGATGGAGAGATTTCGCAAAATCTTCTTTCGTCCTCCTTTTCAAACTGATTTATTTATCGAGTTCCCCAGAGAAAGAAGATTTTTTGACAAATTGGAAAGTTTCAACTTGAAACGTCCCGTCGTTCCGCACTCGTTCGCTTCGGATCGGCAGAAGATCGGAGATCTCCCGATTCCTCTCCGGTGACGATTTCTCTCCGCATCCATTGTCCCCGGACTAATTGCCCGATTAATTACCCCGAAAAATATTCGGCGAAGAGACAATGATAATTATTCTAATGGCGAGGAGGAAGAGTAGTTTAGTACAATTCGTTGGCAAGAACTATGGTCCCCCCCCGGGAAAAGACAAAGGAAGTCTCAGGAAAGATCAGACAATCCGCACGCGTGTGACAAATTGAATGAAACAATCGAAAGTTCCGTTCCGTGGAAACCGGAGAGGACTCACAGCGGTGCTTACATGACCAATTTGTACTAAATTTAATTCAATTACCTCATCAGATTAACCAGTGTTTGACCAGTGGGATTAAAATTCAATGCTCCGATTACGGTTGTAGTGTTACTTCCCGATCATCTTTTATACTGATGATCGCGATCGGAGTGAGAGACACGGGAATACTCCCCACGGGACTCCACTATATACAAATTTTGCGTGGTAGCCCCCTAAAAGTGTCACCCGTTTTATTTTACCCAATTGTACGGGCGAATTATTACGCATGTGACTTTGAAAACATAAAAAACACGTGTTTTTTTAATATTACAATTTACGTTGAAGTCAAAACGGTTTAGGTGGAGATTTTACGTTCTCGGGTACTGTTTGGCGCACGGCATGTCATTCAGGAGTATCTTTAGCGGCTAAATGCGAGAAACGTACAAAAAAAACCGTAGAATGTTTGAACCGTTTAATATTTTTTCTGAGAAAATAAAATTTTCGAGTTATGGTTAGTCAAACGAGGCTAATGAAGAAACCTGGAAACGTTTCAACGGTTCGGATGATCCTCACGGAAAGCAGAAACCTTTGAACGGACCGTTTACAGCTGGAACTAATCGGGAAAAACAATAATGAGAAATGAAACTGGAGACTGGCTATGCTCTCGAATAAGGCGATAACCTCGTCGACCTAAAGGTACTTTTAGGTACATTTGTGAGTTATGTGGATTTTATGTATTTCTCTTTTTTTTCAACGAAATTTACGCCACAGATGGAACCGACCGAGTTCATTCAGATTCTCGGTCTGCTGCCACTACCACCCGGCTACCTACTCAGGTGAAATTATACGGTTTTCTCTGGCTGGTTCATCCGTTTTGTTTCCCTTTACAGCAATTGACTAACTCCTCGGTGTGATGGGCCTCTCTGACGAAAGAAAACAAAATAAGCATGGATTTTTAATTAAACGTTTGAGGGTTATAACGATGACGAGTCCGCCATTAATGTAACGATGATGAGAAAGAGGTTGAGGCCGTGAGAGATGCCAGGCCGTAAACACGGGGTTTAAGTGCCGAAAATAAAATCCCGGAACGAGTCTTTTCCTCTACGAAATGAAACCTTTTGAAGTGTGCAGCTCCCCCGACCGACGTGGATCGTTGCTTTACGGCTGCAGTCAGGAGCCTCGGGGATCGGTGGGATGTCTTCGGGAGGAAAGGACGCCCCGAGGAAATGACCAAAAAAGGCACGGTTCGCGAAACACAACAGAAACGAAAACCGTTTCGGCTTTCGGATAAGTTCTGAGGTTTTTACTGCCGATGGAAATAAATTTTTAACTTCACCACAACCTTTCGCTGGGAAACAAAACAACCGACTCCTTCGTCTTTTATGCGGACCATTAGAAACTGAACATTTCCTTAACGCGGTTTCTCGAATCGATAAAACCGGATGTAATTAAATTTTAAGAATTCTTACGACGGCAGTCTCCTGCCACGACAAACGCTTCGTGGGCTCTTTCCGAACAAACCGAACATCCCAAAAAATATAGCAACTCTATTTCTCAAGAGTGTAACGCAGACCTACCCGATGGCACGATGTTTTCCTTTCTGAAGGTAACTTCTTAGGTAAAAGATTGGTAAGACCGGTTGAGTACTGAGTACGACGGAGAATTTAACAAGTCTCTTGCTAACTTTTAAACTTGTTCCAAATGGTTTTGATCCTGAGTTCCCATAAGATAAATTTCTACCGCGGGGTATTTGTTCTCCTGACATTCCCGTATTCCTGGGTTACCATTGCGAGGTAAGTTTATTGCAAACTCTCTAAAGACCACAACTTAACTTCTTCGGCTGGCTCAAACCCAACAAGAATAATTTCCACGGATGAGGTCAGTGTAAACAAATTGAAGAGCTTTCAGCGGGATCTCACCTGTTCGTTGAGCTTCTGAGTTGGACCATCTGAGAGGATGGTCAGGTGCACACACCGACACCGACTGTTAAACCTTTCAAATGTAACGAATCTGAACGAAGAAGGAAAATTGAAGAAAGAGGCCCCCGGCTGGAAAAAGTGCTGCAAGGAGTTCTCGGACGACGACAAACCATTTCGAGAACTTGAATAAAGCAATTAAACAAGTTGAATTAACTCGAGAGCATTAAATAAACGCCCGAGTCGACGAGAAGAGAACATGGCGGAATGAAAATTCCAATTAAGAAAAACGTAGTAAAAACCAACAAAACACCGAGTGCACACACTTGAGTAATTGAAGTAAACGACCCGGGCAGGGTAGAGCCCGACTACTACTGGAACCGCTCACATGGCAAAATGGAACTTTTCCACGGCCAATTAAAAATAATTTTCCTGAGATCTTTTGACAATATAACCACCCAGCCACCCCCCACGTCAGAAACGGATTGGAAGGCATCAACTTCAGAACCTTTTCCCCCAGAAGGAACACAAGGAGACTCGAGACCGGCAATAAAAATTTCCTTTACAGTTTTGTTGAAGCGTCCTCCCCGATGAGAAAAAGGTTCAAGTGGTGACTGAAGTTATTAAGTCGTTACGAGAACTCGAATGAGGGGGTGATCTCAACCCTTCCGGAACCCCGAAACGTCTCAAGGAAAAACTTTAGACCTAGACCGTACGTGAGAGCATTGGACTCACCATAAATATTTATGTAATAATATTATTTAATAGTTTTCGTGCTGCATAATTAAATTTTCAGTTCTAAGAACCCGAAGCTTTCGAATTAATTTATATTAATTATGTAGCACCCTTGTTATGAATAACCGTGCAATAAAGTCGACCGCTTAAACTACCGTTAGTGGATAGAACTTTCCAGGCAATCTACGCCTTTCGATGTGCTTTTTGTGGTGTTGCCAAAATACCAAAATATCACCGGAACGAAACAACCCCTTCCTACCCTTGCAAAAAAAAGCCACCGAAATGTTAAATTGTACTCTCCTGTCACTCGGTCAAAGTGTTACTTTCTTTATCGGACAGACTGGTAACTTAATTACTGTGATTACGCAGACGAGGCGTTTAACTTGTCATGTCGTGATTTAATAGACATGATAGGTGGTAATAAAGGAGTTGTGCTGAAATTAGTCAAATTACTGGTCAATAGTCATCGGGTCACTTCTTCGGCTGGGGGCCAGGTCTCTCCTGGTCGCGATGGCACCCTCACCGTCAGGTCACCACACCGGCTCAAAGAAATGCTAATCCACCGTTTTTATTTCTGTTGTTTTTTTAATACAACCTTTTTAATCCGATGAAAAATAGGATTTTCAAAGTCGTTCGTTAATCTTGAGTAATAGGGAGCTTCCGCCGTGGTTAATCCGATGAAGGGCCTTTCCGGTTTGATCAGACTCTCCAGGTATTTCCGCCGCGATTTCGTCCACTTCCGATCGATTTGAAACTGATTGAAAATCGTCTGGGGAGACGGGTACGTGTTGTTGAAGAACCCCCGTATTCGGCCCCATATGTTGCCGATGTTGTGGAGCTTCAGAAAGAACTTGGGAATCCGAAGGAGAATCGTCGGGTGACTGCTGCTGATTATGAACTTGTTCTCCAGGCACTCGCCGATACCGAAACAGGCGCCGGGTGAAAGCGTCGCCACTTGGAAGAAATAACTCTGCACCTGGATTTTTTCACCTGGTCACGAACGAAGTCGTAATTACGTGGGAGTCGTCAATCGCAAAAGAAAAAGGATACTGAGCCTGACTACCTTCCTCCGTTTCGTTTTCGGGGAGAGGAAGCTCCGAAATGATTTGCTGGAGGGTCTTGTCCACGATTAACCCGGACACGAACGGATCGGCTATTTTCCTACGTCTAGGTCTCGGAATATTTTTCACCGTGTCCGACAGCGGAAACGTTTCCTGATCCTCTTGAACGCTCCAGTCTAGCACTTTCAACTCGGTATAACCTTGCCTTCGGAAACGTAGAAAAATAGAAAAATCAAGTAGAACGTTGTACGAATACAACCAAAAAAATACTGGCTGGAAACCTTCACGGAAAGAACTCGATTGCAGGTGTACCTTAAATATTACTTCCGGAATGAAATAATATTATTAATTTTTAATGTTATTTCTTATGAATGACTGCGGGAAGGGAGACAGAGATATAGATATATATTTATTTCGGTTGGAAGTAAAAAATGAGGTTGATGTTACACTTTTAAGACTCATATTTCACGAGAAAGAAAATAACAAAGCGCCTGTACCATCAATCTTACAGTTCTATGAGTTTCCTGGCTACTTCTGACAATTTGAGTGCTTAAAACCCATGGTAGTTCACCTTCTCTGGAATAGGGGGGGGGGGGTACCACACTTTTGGATAAAAGCTTTCGCCCGAAAGCCAGATGGCTTTCGCAGAAACCAAATGGCTTATTTGGTTATACCAGCGGTCACAACCACAGTGTGACATTGGCCACCAGGAATTATTCTCTACGTGCTCCCTGGTTTGTTTAACGGAAGGTTCAATTAAATACCTGGGTATGTGCTGCAGCTGTAAGTGGTAAATAACTTGACAGCTTCCCGTGACTAAAAAGTATGAATTTTCGGTGTCTCCCGTGTGACCCCCCATTATGATGATGTTGTCCTCGAATCGAACAATTCTGGCCAATATACAGCATTCGACGACCGTCCGATGATTCCAGTCTTTGAAATACGCGAACCTATTGAGACACCTCGTTATTTCCTTCTGTTGTTCTCCCAGAAATTCTTCGAGTATGTTTTTAAAATGTTCCTGGAGAACGGTCAACACTTCGATGTGAGTGATCGTTGTCACGGTGGTTGGCCAGGGTTCATCGTGGAGAATATTTATCTACAACACATAAAACGTACTAGTTCCCCGTGTCTACCTTTTCGACTCGATCGAATATTTCGCTGGGACAAAGGTTCGAACCTCTCCGAAAGCATCCCCGGCATTCATAACGGTCATGTCGACGGACTTGAATTTCTTCTCGCCCGGGTCGTATTGCATTTTGCTAACGTTCGCCTGTCCGGATAATATGAAGTACATGGCAATCGAGGGATGTCCTTCGGCCACCAAAACTCTTCCGGGTGGAAAATAGGCAAACATGGCCGACGTTGACAGTCTTTCTCGTACTTTTTCGGGGTATCGTTCGAAGCTCTGAACCCGACTCCCCAAAACCTTTAATAATGTCTCTTTCTCCTCTTGGCTTCTTTGATCAACGGGAACCCGTAATAAACCCTTTATTGCGGTTGTCAGTTGCTGGGACTTGGTTGTAACCTTCCCTTCTTCAATTGCTTCCTCTAATAAGAGACAAGTAAAAGATCAAACAATACCAGTGAATGGGAATGTCAAACATCCATCGGTCGTTTCAATCACCGAGAGACGTGATTGGTATGCGGACCGGTTGCAACACAAATTTATATATTATTAATTTATCGTAATAATATTTATGCAAGAGCTCTCGATCTATATTCCTGCAACGATTATTAGATTATTAATTCTAGAGATTACGTACCACCAAAATTAGTAATAAGTAGTGAACAATATAGCAGAGATCAACAGCTATAAAATATAAAAGCTTTTGGACTTTGAGAATAAAATCTACCCCGCAATAAGAATTCTAAGAGTCTGATGGCAGGTATTAACTGAATTGTTCTGAAAATTTTTCATGGAAATAAAGCGAAACACAACTTCTTAAACAATTCAACGAGCTCTTAAGCAGACATGTAGCACGTTAGTAAGTCCCTTGCCTGGAATCGGCGAGCGCTTAGAAACGTTTTCAGAAAATTATAGGTAATAATTACATTATAATAAATTGTTACACGCAATTGTTGAACGTGAACGAATAGAAAACAATGGGGTAGGGGCAAGGATTTGATTCCTGTAATTCCTGAAGGGCAAAAGCCACCCCCGTTGAGCCTTCGGGTCAAGAACTTGAATATTTCATTTATGTATTCGGCTTATGTACACATCTCAGCGTTCTACTCTGCTCTACTTCCTTAGTGCGAGCGATTAAATTTTCATAAATATTTAATTTCGTCTAGCAGCACATTGAGGAGACGACATAACGGGGTGCAAAAGAAACGTTCTCGTACTTAGAGAGAGTAGTAAACGGAAGTAACAAGCCAATGCTAACTACCCTACCAAAAAGTTCTAATGACACGACTTGTTAAGAATATAATGAATGCTCGTACAGAACAGAATTAGTGATGTAAAGAGACATTTAGACAAGTCTCAGCGACAGAATTAAGTAACTTGAGGATAATTAACCCAACACTGTATAGATAAATTAACCTGATATTAAATACACGCATCGAATTATACCAAACCATGTATGTCCAGGTGAAATATTGTACTGTTACATTGATGTACGTGACGTACAAAACGACCCAATGATTAGATGGAGGTAGCACATCCCTTACGTCCAGTAAAACACAAATATCACTTTCTACAGACTGACTTACCCATGAGCCATTTTAAATTGTTTATAACGGTACGAACGAGAGCTCTGAACACAAACTTAGGGGTCCTTTTGATTTTGAACAATCTCTTTGACCTGTTCACGCTCCTGATCAGACTCTGCAGCTCCGATCGACTTTTTCGCTGATCGCTTTCCGACAGCATTGTCTCTACTTATTTCAACTCGGAAATCAGGTATTTCAGGACGGATCCTTTCAAATCACCTGTCCCCCGTCCGACATTCTTCCGCTGACCTCCCGGAGAAAACCCTCAAAGCCGTGCTTTGACTCGCTGCCTTTCCTTATAAAAATTATTCTTGGTAATTTTGACATTTGACCAATCGCAGAAAAAAATAACCTGATTGCACCTTAGGCAACTTGAATTATTAACGTGGGAGTAACTTGGGTATTTGTTTACTTTCGCTACGATTTATTTACAAATAAGATGACGTTTCGCAGCGAGCAAAGCCCGTGTGATTGACGTCCATTTTGAAAATTCCATTATACCCGATTTAAACACGCAGGAATAGTCAAACGATATTTTTTTTCCGATCGAGTACGAAAGTAAAAATATTATTGTTAATGGACACGCCAACAAGCCGATTAATTGATCATGTAATTTGAATTTCTAATCAGTACGAAGGGAGAATTGCTAATTTTTATGAATCGACTTCGTCTCTAACCGTGTTGAAGTTTCTACAATTGTAGTTACCAAACCCAGACTTCTTAGCGACCAAATGCCGATGTACACCCGATTGGGTATTTAACTTATTGATCTACAAGATGGGTCGGACTGGGGGTTAAAGTAGTATTAATTATAATACCAGTCTAAAATGTATGAAAAGTAAGACTAAGACACGTACTCCTCGTACATACTACACTTCCTATATAACGCGATACTTAGACCCTAAAATATACTACTACCATTAATACACAACTAGTCCATATCATAAAGTACATAAACAATATTTGATATCAAGAGTGAATTACAAATGGTTGGATTGTCACCACTTTCTTAACTATTAAACTGCAGACGAGTAGGTGACTTGGTAACTTGCAGATGACACCCAGGTAAAAGAATTTATGAAAACTTTAAGTAATTCAAGTGCGGTGCCCGTTACCCTTCAAGTCGTGACTCTTTAAGTTTGTTTAAAGTAAAAGAAAGCTTTTTTTCCAGCAGTGCACGATGAATTATAACGTTGTTAGACGTACTCCCATCCGATACGAAAATCTAATTTAAGCTCCACGAGATGAGACAGGGAAAGAATTTTTCTTGCGCACATGAAATTCTTAATTTTCGTTGAAAATTCAAACGCGATCAATTTGTTTTTATTGAAATTTTCATTTCGGCAAAAAAATGAGCCGCACATAATGTAATAACGATGGGAAGGCTTTTTAGTTGGGAAAGGCCTTTCAAAGGAATTTTCATTGCAAGAGGAGAATATTGTCAGCGCATGTTACCAACAGAGGATGTTATTAAAACCAAAACGGTGAGTTTCAAGTGCAAGACTTTAACCGCTGCGGAAACAGCTTTAAGCTTATTCTTATTCATGATGGCATGTAATATAAAATAAACAATGTATAAGAAGATGAAATCCATTCGAAGAGTGATACTTTCATACCGTGTTAGTAAAACCAAACAAAAATTATTCACAACTGGAACAATGGACCGTGGATAAGCTCGGATAATGACTCATATGGCCCGTGTACTAATAAAAATATTAATGTACAACCTTCATTCATCGCTTTTTCAGAAGCGCAGACTAACACGGTCTGCGTCTGCTGCTTATTAATTTTCAAATAACGGCGTATATTAAGTACATTAGCGGCATAAAGAAGAAATAATTGAATACTTTAAAGCATAAGCAGCACCAAGGTTCATTTAACAAGTTCCCTGTCTAATATTTAACATAATTAAACTTATTAATAAGATACAAGGTATGATGGACCGTCATAAAAAAAGAATATTAATGGAAGCATAGATTGCGACATACTACATAGTAATACTTCAACAATTTAAATTTAAGTAATGTTTTTACATTTATGAAATAATAAATAATTTTATTATTTCAATAATTTTTATAGGGTAGGTAGGGTGGGTATATTTCACCGTCTGGAAGACCAAGGGTAAATACATTTGTATTGTTACCGATACTTCCTTAGATACTGCCGTAAGTAATTGTTTTCCACTTACCTTATAACTATCAACAGCATGTGCTCCATCATAGATGAATAAATGGTCGTTGCAATCGAGTTGCAATAAGTCAAATCTCAGCATGAACCGCTGAAGAATGGAGTGCGTCTGAAAGGTGACGATACAGTCCAAATTCCTTTCGTTTTGGGACTTGAGATAGGCCCCTTCTATTTTGCGGTAGAGAGCCTGTCGAAATCGGTCCTCGCAGAGCGATTGCATGTCATCTGTAACAATCGTATAGAAATGAACGTGACGGAAGCACGATGTATCGATCCAATACATCACCGAATGCCGGATTTCGATCAAGAATTTATTTTAAACCGAAGAAACGGTCCAATTATAAACCGAATCCTATTAATTCCACGCCGAGGAGACAATAACTTTTCAATAACTCGGCACTTTTAAAGCGGGAAGCGAATAAAACACCGCACCCCCTTCGGCGGAAATAGTTACAACAATAACTATCAATAACCATCAACATCACCGTTAAGGCGGAAAAGTGTTTTTTTTAGGGGTGCAAAGGTTTTCCGAGTAATTGAGCAGACACATAGCCGGCAATAATTTCAACGTAGTGACCGGTTTTATGTCAAATATTCGACTTATAACGACCAATATAATTCTTTTCCGTTCCGTCATTTCGTATAATAAAACTTGTAATTATTAGTCGGTGATTCAAGAGTTATTGGTCACATTACAATTCTAATTTTTTACTTAAATTTGTATACTTCTCTCTCACTCGCCTTTATCTTTTAAAAATCCCATCAGCAATACGAAAACTCTTCGTTACGTATTCCCTTGGGTTCTGGAATGTAGAGTATTATGAAGGCATGTATTACATATTATTTTAAAATAGTTTTTCATCTTTTAGAAATTCTTAGTTCTTAGACCTTTCGGGTACCGTCATACTCAAATCAGTATAATAGACGTCCTATACAATGTTTCGTGAATTGTTTCTGCTGGTGTAGAAAGAATAAATCCAACCACTGCGTACAACTCGACAAAGAAGAGAGTCAGAAATAAAATTTTTTGCGTCGTCCCGACAAGGATCCAGAGGGAAAGAGACCGGAAACGACCCATGGGAAGAGACAGGAAAGAAGGTCATCCGGGTAAGTCCAGTAAGGTCACCATTATCCGAGTCCATTTCACGTTACATTTTAATTGATTTCGAGAAGACCATTATTATAAATTTCCGTGTGTAAAAAATAGTATCGCACGAAGCGTTAGTAATAATACAAATAATATTACTACACATGCCCGGGAGAAGTAGAGAATTTGAGATTCGACGAAAATTCCATGTCAACGACGTAACCACACGCCTGAACATCTTCGAACGAATAATTTGAATTGTCAGATACGCAAATATTACAGAAGACAAAGTGATGTTGACAAAATTCTAATAATACCCATACACTACAGAGATGCTCTGAATTCCTTTAAACCTAACCTAACACAAACCATAACACTACTTCGTTACGCTTTTTAAGGTATTACATCTTTAGGTAGGCTACAATAGATTAGATTAGTACAACACCTTCGAGAAGTAAGTGGTCGGCAATGTACCGTCGAGGTAGCGTTAAGAATCTGACTCTAAACCTTCCCTCTTCTACCCGAGTCGGTACATCACCGCTTGGCACAGACATAATATAATTTAATAAAAGTTTATTAATATAAAAGTAACAAGTGGTCTATTAGGTCGCGGGAAACTTTGCTTATTAACGTTTGAATTGCCTCGGAATTTATTAATAAAACCGCTAATAGAGGCAGTGTATAGGTTTCTAATTGAAAACGGCAAAGAGTTAAAGGGCAAATACGATAAATTTGACAGAAGAGAAAATTCCTCTTCATTAGCTCTCCGTCTATTTTCTTCGTTAGCAAGTTTGGTAACGGCAAGTTGCCGGGGCACAAAAAAAAATGAAACTCTTTCTAAACTTTTGCGAAAGTAATGAGAAAAAGACTTTCTCAAGTCTTTTAATTTTATAATTATTCTTGTGAAGATGAGTAAGATTAATTCGAATCTGATTTTTTTCTTTTTTACAAAGATAAGTTTCGGAATTTAATTCTTCGTATTTCTCACTCAACCGATTGCTTCAACGCATTTTACCGCGTGAATTTTTGTTTCGAAACACGTGAGAACGTTTGCAGCGTTCACGGTCCTCTGTCCCATTATTCACAAAATAAATAAAGTTCATCTTGCCAAGAACAAGTACATTACGATTAATATTAGAGAAGATGGCGAACCATTATTAAAAAAATTCCACAACAACCGTTTTTTAATATCGGAGACAGGAATTTATAGGTTATTTCGAATTTTTTTCCTTCTGTAGGGAACATCCATTGCGAAGTGGTCGGATAGTTTGCAGTTCAATAGAATCCGAATACCAATTTAATATTAAAAGTTTCTTAAAGGTAAATAAAGGGATGAGTGGTCTGCTGTGTAGTAAGTGTCGGACATGGTTGTTTTCGGCTAGACAACCCACGTGGAGAGGTCATTACAACAGGTTATATTAATCACCTGAGCCCACAAACCACGGAAAAGTAACGTAATTTTTATTCCGCCAAGTTCAATGAAATACAACTCTAATATTGTAGACTGTATGGGAAGAATTACAAGAGTAAATTCCACACGGGATAAATAACTAGAGAGCAGAGTAAGTTAAGGAATACGACCGTTTTCGGTTTTAACGATTGGCGACAAATCAAGAAACACAAATCGGTTTAGATCATGTTTACCTATCCACCTGACTAGTAGAAAACCTCTAATCCACCGTTGGACCTATTGAAAACCAATGAAACGATCAGGAAAACTGGCGAGAAATCGTACTTTGTCTTATTTTGACTTGTCTCCGAACTCGGGACATAATCGACAGTCATTTCGGTTATGCTACAAACCGTTTCTACTTAACCCAACGGAAAATGGAATGAGAAAATCGGGTTGACTTTTAATAATCCCTGACTTCTTTCCCGGAGACAGAAAAAGGATGCCTTCGAGGACCTTTTCTGCTCTTTCTCCTTTTCCCACGTCACCCGGTCTTCCTTTTGTTTGAGAGCTCTCCCGTTCCATTCTTATCTTTTCTTATTTTTATGGTTCGATGGCAAATTGAGGTTCCTTTCTTTCCAATCCTACTCCTCCGCACAATCATTGATCTTCGACTATTCTTCCGTTTCTCTTTTCCCATTTCCAATTACTCGTCTTCCGATTCGTGAACTTTCCTTGTAGTGGATTACACAAAAATTAAATTTGACACTATCGGATTGACTACGTCAGGAATTATTGAGCATATTGAAACGCCGAACGCTCGGAGGGAAAATAAAAACCTGCTAGAAGAGAAATTGATTTGAATAGGAAAGGATCTAAAATTTCTTTCGGTGTTTGCTCTACACGAACGGAATCACATTTGGTTCGACGCATTTTTTTTTTTCAAATTTATTTGTAAGCCTTTGACTCGGGCTCTGTGATTAAATTGTGTTATTGGGGAAGTGCTTTTACCTGAAATGGACGCAACTAGGAATACAATAATATAAGCTACTTGAACAGTAAAGAATAGATTTATACCAAAACCTTACGCCTGAACTTAGATTCACAATATGCGTTGTACAGATTCAATCGCAACTAACACAGAAAGCTGTAATTATGTGGTCATTGAAGAAAAGTTAATGCAAAGTGACAATACGTATTTATTTCCTTTTTTAAAAATAGTTAATATTCCCTTGGTTAAGCATATTAAAGAACCGATAAAGAAATTACTGAATTTACTTGGTCTGTTTCTATTTGTCAGAAAAATAATAATCCTTACCAAGGCGAATGGAGTAATCGATTGGAATAGATTTGTTTCTTTAATATTAAAAATGGATTGTTGTTTTCCCTAAACATTAAGGAAGTTCGTTTGAGTACATTCTAACTATTCGATTCCGACTACTTTTGGCAGAAAATTGAGCAAAAGAATCACTGACGACGACGGAATGAAGTTACGACTTACAAACCCTTCTCTCTCAAAAAGAACTCAAAAGACTGTCACAGACGAAGGAGCAAAAAGAGAGAGAGAGAGAGAGAAGTACAAAAGCAGAGCAGAGATGTTTTCAGGGAAAGAAAAGAAGTTGGGATGAGAAGTATGAGTGAAAGAAAAGAAACATTCGTCAGAAAGGGATTGGAAAATTTTTTTAGAATCTCATTTAAAATTCAATCAAAATTCAATCTCTTGCACTTGATATCTACTAATCCACAAATTTGTATAAAATATGACAAGTTAAAATGGATAAGCCGAATCGATACAGTCGAGTCTGAGACTCGACATTTTTCTGTTTCAAAATTCTGCTGGTACCCGTTCACTCGGACTTGTTTGTTGAATACAAAAAAAAGTCAACAACGCAGGGAAAACAATGGTGTCCTTAAAAATTGGCACAAGTACCGCCCTAGAATTTATTTCCAAACCTTTCAGGGTACTGAAAACAAAAATTAAAATCTCGTATTTTGCCTGTGAATGCTGCACTCGTTCCTATGTTTCAAACAAAGAAAATAACAAAGATAAAGTCAATAAGTAACATAAATAAACTACATAAATTATGCCGGGAAGGATTTATTAGCATGCTAAATATTACACTCTGCAAGCAGTCAATTAAATTAAACGGTAATTTAAATTGCTTACTGTTTCTTAGCCTTTCTATTACTATTTCCCTACAATTATTAAAAAATTAATTTTAATAAGTGAGTGCTTTTTATTTAATTAAAACCTTAGAAGCACCATTGCAGTTTACAAAAAGAAAAACAATAAAAAAAATTTGTTTGTAAACCGTAGAGAATAATCTCTTTGCTCAAAGAAAACCTGACGGGGGTTATCTATAAAATTTCCCTTCTCACAGTTTGTACTTTTCAGTTTCATCTATTGAAATTTGTAATGAAAAATCCTTTTCCCAATGCCTACCACCTAGCCTTTTTTCCTTCGTTTTCCCTTTTTCTCCTGCTGGGCTGGCTCCCGTGTTGGAGCGGAGGCGGCGTCCCGTTGCATTTCTCTTTTATTTAGAACACACAGAGAAACCATTATAAACAGGTTTATCTGGTCTTGATGCGTCTGAGTAATGTTCACCGTTCCTTAAGTAAAAATTTCGAGCTTCAAGCTTCAACGAGAAACTACGGAGAGGTTCAAGGACTCAACCACAAACCCACGAAATTCTATATGAATTTGATGTATGCACGATCCTCCCTCCCGTCTCTAACGTACATCAAAGTACATGAAATTCCACGGGTCAAATTTTAATATTTAACAGTTTTGCTATCCTGGTAAAGCTGTGTATTCAAATAATAATACAGAGAACGTGTTTCGACGGTCATGGGTATTTCCCACCGGACTCGGAAATAACACGCGACATTCCACAAGAAAAAACAAATCCTCCGTCTATAAGAAAAAAAAAAATCTCCTGGCCTACAACATTCTCGGAATTCAATTTGTTACTCGAGTGGAGACCAGAAGCAACAGAAAAATCTTGCTAGACACCAGAACTGGAAAAGCAGAAATTAAGGAAACCATATTTTCAACCGAAATGGCCAACGGAAGTTGAAGCATCCTAGGAAACGGTCATATATTGTAGGAACGGGCACGTCGAAAAAATTATTACCGTTATGTATACATATATTATTGTAAAAAACACCGGTGCAGAGCAGCATTTTATTGATCAGCTTATTTATTTATGGTTCGTATTAAATTCAATAACGTTCGCACGTCAAAATACACCATCAATATCTGTTTATTCTCTTCGGGTTTTATGTTTTCTCACACTTGCAGAGCATCACGTCTGGTGTTCCTTCTCTCTCATAAAGTAATAAAGCATTAACGGAAGAATGAAACCTTCCGAAGGCAACTCGAACCCCTCGCTCGTTTCCATTCTCCGTCTTAACGCGAAGAGAAAAGGCTCGTTTTTTTAAAGCTTTCCGTTTAAGGATTTAAATAGGAAATTCAATGAAAACTCCGGAGTCTGGAGTGGAGTTTCTCACTTGTTAAGCCGTTCGCATTACTAACCCGTTTCTTCGCGAACGATTCCTTTGGAAAAGCAACCGAAAACCGCGGAGGATATGATTTAGTCTTATTACATCTGAAATAGTGCGACAATTATTATTACTATTATTATCATCATCATTATTGTCGCTACATCTGCTCTTCCATCGCCCCGACCGAGAGTAAAAGGATTATTATTTACGCATTAAAAGTTTTCCCGACATCTTAGTTGACGCGTGTCACCGTACGAAATAATATGGTCTCCTAGACTATTCGTGAATTTAAAATTATTTGCCGGAGAAAGACAAAAGCTATAAAAGCTCCACCATTAACCTTCGGACTTTTTTCTGGCTACCCTCGGGAAAGAGAGTGTGTAATCGCAGGTATAAAATTTTCAGTGAACTTGGCACTAAAGAAATAGGAATTGTAAATTCCTCGCACTACACAACAACAATAACAACAACAACAGCTACAGCTACAGCTACAGCTACAGCTACAGCGACCACCACCACCCCCAATCTCGCGATAAACCCCTGGCAATGGAGTGCCATTTTAATTTATTCAACGGTGTGGAATTTGTAACACTTTACCCCGGGAGGAATGAACAATTAAATTAGATTGACAATTTGATATAAGTACCAATGCGCAATTAGGTACACAAACTATATCGATACAATATAAGGGGGTATGTACTGAGGGTAAGCGGTACCAAGAGGAATGAGTCCGAATCGTTATTGAGATGTAACCAGTCGAACTTATTAACAGATATCTAATGTGTGTAACCAAGTCATTAAATTCATTAATAAGTCTGCCTCCTGAGTTACCTGTCCCTGTGGATCAAACTCTTCATCACATTTGCTATTTGAAGGCACACGAAAGGTAAATTCTGTGTGCCGCCATTTCAGATAACACATTTCTTTTCATTTTATTTACATTGTTGGTTAATAAAAGATAAAAATTAATAAGAGGCGTAGGGTAAGGTGAGCAGTTCACGTTTCACGGGTAATTGTTGGAAACGACTGTTTATGTAAATTTGAAAACTCTTCAAGAGTCAAAGAACCTCCGGGAAAATTTCCTAATAGTGTTCTAAAAATTGAAATCAAGGTATGTGAAGAAAGTTTAACCGAAGTGATCACGGCGGGAAACGTTCTATGTATAAATTAGCAGGAAATTGAAAATCCAAATAGATATTTTTCCATTCTGACGATCCGCCAGTGCTGCGACACGCTCCCGGGGGGTCGGAGAAGTGAAAATAAATTTTTCATGTTCTAACATCACACGGCTCCCGGTGATAAATGAGTTTTTAAAACTTTTAAAATTGAAGCATTTTGTAAATAATAATAAAAAACATACTCAAACTAATTTTAAAACTATTTTACGTTCTCAGGTGAAAAATATGGGAACGCTTTGACGGGAACGGCGGAGCTAATCGGTCGAGAAATACACGCCGAAAATGCGAAAAGTTCACGGATTTTGAAAAATGGTAGTGTTACTAAGTTGATACATAAACATAGTTTTACTGTACGACGTTACTTATACTGGTAACCAACTCCACTCTTGCTTCGCAGAGTCGGAAGTATACGTTTAACTCTTTTGATACGCTGCAGACACGTGTACACGTGACAAGTAGACAATACAAATTAGTTGCACAACTTTGTGTGTACTATTTTAAAAGTTATCAATACTTAATGTATTACGCTCTGTATGATTACATGTGTGAGCTGTATTTTTTCCAGCAACACGATCACATAGCAAGCTCCCAATTTGTTTGTTACCTGTCTACTCGTTCCCCATACTTTCTTACTCTTACATGTTGCATTTTACATTATTACGTTGTTATTAATTCAAACGTTTTATCTTGTTGATACATATTTTTTTCATAGTATAAAGTGGTTACTTACATATCTTGTTGCCCTCTCCGGAGACGCACTGAATGGTGAGCCAGGTCAGGATCACGTGGAAGATCCATCCCGGCCCTCCCGGTCTACCGATCATTTTCACTTCGGTACCTCACTAATTTGTTCTAAATTTCTGCGGTTCTGAATTCATTTTAGCACCGAATTTCTATTTCCGCTGTCACATTCTCACCATTTCCCCTTGCGGTTTGCGATACCGTGATTTATCGATTGGGTTCCGTGTGTCGGAAGCGACGACGGGTCATCCTTACCCTCTCCGTGTGTGTGTGCCCATTCAAGTTCCTGGAAAGGACAATGTCCATTGTTAATGTCAATGGCGGATTATGACGGGTGCTCGCGAGGGCTGTTATCCACGCAAAAAAACATACATCACTCTTAATCTGTCCATTAATGCAACCCTTTTCTCGATTATTCGAGACCTTCGGCTCGAGACAAATCTCCGTCTCGGATAGAGAAGTCAGAGACTGCCGAATGGGAGAAAATTGTTTTCTACAACAAAACTACAACTCCCTAATGCGATTTATATACGGTTCCCAATCGAGATCTTCGTTCCCGGCAATTGTGCTGACTTCAAAAGGGTAATTTGTATATTTCGCTACTCCCCTGTAAAAAAAAACTGTACCCCTAAGCACTGGTTTTATGCTCGACAGTGTCTAATCAGTTTAATTGTTTAGATACCATTTCGAGGCTTGAGCAAAAAGTGGAAATAAAAAAAAACTCTAATCATCGAGTTTGACTTCCACATTGTCGCACATTTAACAAATCAGAGATTTTATCCATCTATTTTAAACCGAAACCATAAAAATCATTTCCAGAGTTGAAACAGATCGTGAAGCCATGAAAGTTGAATTAGACCATTTCATAGGAAAGCTGCCTGGAAAAGCCTTACGATGACTGACGATCGCCCACGAACAGGATAATTTGTAAAGTATAATTTTTTTTGCTCAACTGTACATTTACTTATGACAGTAGTTCGTTAATATTAACGGTAATTTAGATTTTTTCAAAATCCTTTTCAAGAACACGTGATTGCCCAATAAGCTCAACAACTACGAGAATTACCACAAAATATTACACATACATTTTTGAGTATTTTTTACAATAGCTTTTTCAGTATATATTAAATCTGTTCGTGAAGTGACTTTGATCCCCATGTATTCTATACCTAAGTTCTACGTTACGGTCCAATGGTGTCATTATTTTTTTAAATAACGGCAAATTATGATATGCGTTTACATAAACAAACGACTGAATTTTCTTTTCGTTCTTGGGAAATCCACAACAAAAAACTGAAATCTTTAACACGGAAGGAGGAAAGCTCAACGACAAAGTCGTAGGTGAGGGAAACGGAAACTCACGAAATCCTACTCCGGTGGGTGTTCTACTCTGACCCATGTAAACACAAACACTCACAGAAATATGAACAATATATAATATCAGGTGTCGCCGTGAAATTGTCGATAACAACGCTCTACTAATTACATTATTTTTTTATGCGAAAGCGTGAAAAATTTCAACGACAAATAACCGCTTGGCGGCTCAGACGAACACAACACGGGTTTTCCCGCTAAGGATTTCCTGTACATGGTTTTTCGATACCTTCGAGCTGAAATCCAACCTCCTGGGTCACATCCCTCTTGCGAGGAAGAACGCGTGCCGAGGCTCGGACTCACAACCACAAACACTTTTGCATTATTTACACCATACTATAATTTCCACTATTTAAATAAATTACACCTTGTATTTACGTTTGTCGTGGTACGCGAGAAACGTACGACGTCCCGATTCCGGTCGGCCCTTCGATCGATGATCCAGACAACCGATTTCACTGACATCTGTCGCCGTTGCGCTTTCGCTGTAACCGTTTCGTACTGATTTATATTATTAATAGTTAAGCGAGCGAAAATAAGAAGCGAATTTAAACCAGAAAGAAATCGAATACGATTGATGGAAAATTTTATCTTTTTGATTCTTTCACTAGGCCCCCAAAGCAACGTTTGACCGTTAGAAATTGGGGTGTTGTTTAGTGGCAGGGTCTGTTGAAAAGTTTTTGTACTCTGGTCGAGCGTACTCGGAAAGGTACACGGCTGAGAATATGAGAACTGAATCGCAACAGGTTGTGAAATTTAGTGCTCACCTTTAAATTGTAGAGATGAACAATATTACCTTTCGGATGTCCATTTGCAAGAACAAAATGTACGTTCCTTAGAGAAACTCGAAAAATTTTTCAGCGAGTCATAGAGTAAATAACCTTGAGGGAATGATATTTGGTCTTGCGTTGATGTAAGTTTTCGATTTTTTAAGTAATATTTCCCAACCATTCCTTGAATTCGTTCACTTGATTCACATTAAATAGAAATACCAAAAGGAAGTTGTCCCGAAGTACCCACGAGACAAGTAAAACTTAAAGCAGTCCGGTCAACTGATTTCGGCATTGTTCGTTTTGCTTTACGTTCAAAGCACCTCGAGTGTGCTAATTCTTTTTTCTGATATTTTTTGAGGTTATGTTAACACTTACGTTTTGATCATCACGGTAGTTGAGACAAATTTTATTCATTTTTTTCGTTGAAATATGACGTAAATATTTGGCATTTTTCACTTAAAAAATTGTATTCTATTAAGGGTTGCGAAATTATTTTGTGAACGTGAACGTAAGGGTGAAATTTCATCGGAGCAACAAATCGGCTCATCGTTGATTATAACTTTAGACGATAAAACTTAAAGCTCAGTTACACTAGGTGAAGAAGTTGAACAAATTCCCTTAAGTCACGTTCGAACCCAAAAAGAAACAAAATGAACAGCATCGGACCAAATTGCACGGAGTTAAAAAGAACTTACGATGCGTGTTTTCAAAATTGGTTTAAAAATCACTTTTTAAAAGGAGAAACAGATGATTCAATGTGTCGCGACCAGTTTCAGAAATACAATGAGTGCGTGAGAAAAGCAATTAAGGACCAAGAAATTGATATGGAACAGTTGGAACATGAGGTTTTGAACACTCCTGAAGAGAAGACAAAGCCGGCAGCATAGTGGAGCATTTACTCCGCATCCCCTCTTGTGATTGAATGTGGTATATTTTTGCGCATGAAGTGCCCATAAACAGAAAAACAAAAACATGAATTTAGGAAACAGCACAAAAAAACTGGTCTCTCATATCAACTCTTCGTTGAAATTCATTCAACTAAAAGGGTTGAAATTGGTTGATGGTAAAACCACTCCCCTAAAAGGTAAATAATTTTTTAATAAAACTAGTATGTTTCCTCTTTGCCAAATGCAAATATGATTATTTAATATTGCTTTACTTATTTTTAGGAAGCTTAGGAGTGGCCCAAGTAAAGCCAACTTTGATGGATCAAAGAAAATTGTCTGGAGAGAATGTAAAATTTTTTAAAATGATACACCCCGTAATGCAATTGGAAAACCAATTGAATCTTCTTGGCTCTTCAAGAAATATTTTGATACCTCCAATTCCAGGTTGGCAAAAAATTAATGAGCCTGATTTTAACAAGAAGGGAAAAATAGAAGTACCACTAAGTACTAATACACATGGTTCATTAGAACTCCCTTGTAATGTGGAACAAGAGAAAATTGAACCAGTAAAAAACATTATTTCAAAGAAAGCAGTTTATATGATTAGGGTTAGAAGGAGAAAAATGAGAATTCACAAACTGAAAAAATTAAAAAAAAGAAATAAGTACACCTATGCCAAAATCAAGGCCCAAAGGAAAGCTGCAAAAAAAGCAGCTTTTGAGGTAGGTGTAAAGGTGCTTCCATATTCAGCACTTGTCATTTAAAAATTTAATTTTTTAATTGGTTATTACAGGCAATGCTCAAGGAGATAGTCAGTGAGGGAAAAACTTATAATCCAGAAAAACATCTTGAGGACATGTTGGCAAAACTTAATTGGGAGCCCCCAGTCACCGAAGCCAGGGGCAGGCTGGCTCCTAAATGGGTCATAAAGCAAGAACAGGCTAGAATAGAGTTTGAAAGAGTGATTAATGAAAGAATAGAAGAATGCTTATCTAAGAATAAGATTTGATCAAAATAATTATCAGATTTCAGAACTTTTTAAATTCAACCACATTAAATATTGTTTAGTCAAATGTTAATCAGTTTTTTAAATAAAATATTCCTTTAAATAAAATTTTCCGTGTTGAAAGTGTCACTTCCAATGAACGTGGCTGAAAATACACAAAACCCAAATTTTCGTTCCTGTCTTCGCTTCTTCTTCTTCTTCTCCAATTAACTCCATGTAAAACGTCGTATTGGAGCGAATGAACAAACAAATGTATCGTATAAAAAATTTATTCTTAAATACTATCTAAACATCTATTATTTGGCCTAGTTATTTTTAATTTACATAAGACGATGAAAAAAATATATATATTGCAGCAAGCGAGAGAGAGACAGAAAAATAATACATTTCGCTTCTCCTTCTTTCATATTAAATGTAAAATTTCACAAACCCAGTTTATGCATAACGTTAATATCCCTTCAATCAAAGCATTTGAACAAAAAAAGAAACCTTTTCACGTGTGGTCTACTTTGTTATGAAAAATCTAATGCGTTTGGTTTACATTTTAGTATTTCGTAATTTTTATTTCAATAAAGTTAACGATCGTCCTTTGGTGTACGGATCTGGACTCGCTGGAATACGACTGCAGATCATTTCTGAATAATTAAAATTAAAGGGGGAAAACTATTTTGTGTACACAGTATACATTTAACTGCGACAGTTTATTCGGGATGGGAGGAGCTTCGGACTAAACCCTCAGTCCAAAGATACCGAGAACAAATTGGAAAAATTTTCAGCTATAAAAAATTAAATTAGAATAATACTTTTGGTTTCTTGTACGATTAGAAGTAAAAACACGACTAAAATGCGAGTAGGATAAAAAGTGAATTTCCTCCGTCACATCAAACCTTTCTCACTAAAGGCAGAAAGACCTCGAGAAAATCCACTTTGAAAAATGCTTTTGATTCCCGTTAAATATTGACTCATTCAGACGGCATCCGACCTGGGCCTGAAATCCAAAAACAAATAATTTGTATTGTAAAATTTTGGAGAAATTTCGAAAATCTAAACAACGGGAAAGAGATGCCTACCAAAAACAATTATCTGGCGCTCTCATGACTCCGACTCCTCCTCCGAGACGTCTGTAGTTCATTGTACCACAAAGTCGCCAGTGATTTTGCTCAGTGTCATATACCTCAATCGTTTTCAGGTAAGCAGTTCCGTCGAACCCTCCAACAGCATACAACTGTCCGTTGACGACGGCAAGGCCCACTCCGCTTCGTCTTGACGTCATTGCAACGATGGGACTCCAAGTATTTGTGTGCGGGTTGTACCTTTCCGCTGAGGACAATTCCATGCAGTCGTCTCGTCCGCCACAGGCGTAAATTAAGTTGTTGAAAACAGCGCATCCCAGGTGTTTCCGTCTCGTGAACATAGGGGCTACCGTCGACCATTTGTTTTGACGTGGGTCATATCTCTCAACTAAAATCATGTTTCACGTACATAATACGAGGCACGGAAACTAGGTAGCTTGAAGTGAATGACACCGTAACGTACCTGTATTTAAAGGACAGTGTCCATCTGAACCGCCAATTGCATACAAAAAACCGCCTAGAACAGCAACGGCAACTCCCAACCGACGTGTTGACATTGCAGCTACTTTACTCCATTTATTTTCTTTCGGATCATACCTTTATTGCAATTATTAATGATTAATTTCTAAATTCTTTCCAGGACCAAGTACATTTAAAACAAAATTAATTACCTCTCAACATGATTCAAACACTGAACTCCATCTTGTCCCCCAACTGCATATAAATAACCATCTAAAACAGCCACGCCAACACTAGTACGGCAAGAAGTTGTTGGAGCTACATCACAGGACCACTGGTTTGTTTGA
The DNA here is from genome assembly GCA_037055365.1 of Polyplax serrata. Lineage (NCBI taxonomy): Eukaryota > Metazoa > Arthropoda > Insecta > Psocodea > Polyplacidae > Polyplax > Polyplax serrata. The sequence continues at coordinate 6,540,566 of JAWJWE010000038.1, read as the reverse complement.
GGATCATACCTGAGCAAATTAAAAAATATTTAAAAAATATTAAAACAATAACGTTTTTACTTTTTTCTTTAACTGCTTTTACAAACCTTTCAGTACTATTAAGATAAGATTGTCCATCATGTCCGCCGACAGCATACAGTAGATCATTCAAAACGGCAACACCCACCCCACATCTTCTTTTGCTCATGGGTGCAACCATTTTCCAATCAGCAGACTGAGGATCAAACCTTTCAACTGATGCAATAGCATCTCCGCTACACCATCCACCAACTAGAAAGAAGACGAAAAAAACTTTTAAGTCCCCCAACACCTGAATAAATTCACATAATTATTTATCTCTTCTATTTACCAGCAAATAACACTTCTCCCCTTCTTGTTGGCCTTCTAGGCCTGGTTCTGGGCCCTTGCATTAAGGGCCTTTCTTGTGGAAGTAGTAAATAATTTTTGGCTTCATCAACCAAATCCCTACAGGCTTCATCACTTCTCACCAACAGATCAGAGCCCACTGTGCCTACTAGAAATTTTGGACTTAGTAGTGGTAATCTAACATGTTGCAAAACCTGGAATATGCAAAGTTTTATTGCACACCGCAGCACATAAAAGACATTCAATATGATTATTATATTCATATGCAATATTTACTTGTGCTAAATGTTGCCTTCTCTCAGAAACATTATACTTCAGCCAACTCATAACAGCATTGTATACTTGTTCTTCTGATCTCACGTTCAATTCATCACTTGATATAATATCTACTAATTGTCCAGCAGGAAGAAGCAGAAATTCTTCACTTTCCATTACCTACAAAGGTATTGTAATGTTTTTATAATGCCTTTAACTAACCAATGAAAATAATAACAGCCGCCCAATAAAAACTCACATCCTGAAAATTATGCTGTGTAAATTTATCAGCAATTCGTAAAAGTTCTCTGCAGGAATGAGTATCTGCAAATGCTCTGATTCCTAAACAATTACTAGGATCCAACTGCCTCTTTAGAAACTCACAACAAATATCTTGAATTTCTACTAATTGTAAAAGGCAAGCTGAAAATAAAATTATCAAATAAAGAAAATACCAATATAACATTAGAATGGTAAAGGTAATTTAATTGCCAGAAAGTAACATTATTTTACCTGCAGGCAATAATGTTTGTACATTTCCCTCTTCAACAACAATGTGGGAAGTGTAACAGAAATCTATTAAAAGTTCCATGGCAACCTCATCTATATCCCTAATTGTTACTTCAGTCTGTCTTGATTCTGATAATTCCCCTGTGAACATGGCTCGAAAATAAGGACTGCATGCTGCAAGGATAGCCCTGAAAATTTATACAATATGTAGAATGGCAATTGCACTAAAGTGACACTCAAAGAAAAATACAAAAAATGTTAATCAACCTGTGAGCAAAAATTTTCCTACTCCCCACATTTAATACCACATCACAAAGTTCCCTGTGCCTCCTGAGGACATTCAACTCTGTCAGGGTACTTCTAGGGTGTTTTTCTGATGTATGTGATAACCTAGCCGGTGAAGGGGGCCGCTCCCCTAAGACCATCTCCCCCATCCTGCGAGTTGGTGGGGCCAAGTGCAGGCGAAGGGGAGGGCAGGCCCAACCCCACACAGAGTCAATCTACAAAACAAAAATCCATTACAATTACAAATAATTTTCATAAATGAGAGTACTCATTCTACTCAGAGTACTCAAGTGTCTATATAATTTTGTATTTTTTTATTATTATTACATAACATAAAACACTTTTACCAGGAAGGATATATTTTGTCAAATTATCACAGATTGTAAGTGTAATAATCGAAAGTGTAATAATCGGAGAATATACAACACATTTCAAAACCACAACATTCTCATTCTGTGCAGTTTATTTTCAATCACTTAAATTTGACGTAGCAGATACTTTCTCGGCAGGGACGTTCCCAATAATAGGAACAAATTCGACTACGGTGTTTGGCAAGACTTGAAAACATCAACCAATGCTTACCTTTACAATTTAAACGCTTACAGGATCAGTAAATTTCAAATCGTATTCGAGGAGCTGGAATTTATTACTTGTTGGGACAACTCTTGACTTTTAACATGCTTATTTATTTACAGTCTGCAGTTTTAAAAAGAAGTTTAAAACATTCGACGCCATTGATTTTTCAGAGATTACAGGCAGGGATACCAATCTAGAAATTCTAACTCCGCTCACACAAGTCACCCAGATCTTTCTGTTGACATTTACTTTTTGTTCAATTATGAATTTGTCTATTTTTTAATTGAAACGGGGTGAATACGGACGGCATTTTTAATTAGAAATAATTAATAGTGATTTAAACAATTTGTGAGTTTCTTTGTAATTAACTTTGAACGTTTAGTTGTTACTTTCAAACGACACCGGGTTGTTGTGTGCTTGGTAATGAATTTTTGTACAACCGTTGTAATCAAACATACGGTCGAATTTCGAAAAGAAATAATTTAACTTTTTAGTAAAGTTTTATCGTAGTCTACCCTTGTTCACATAGGTAACCAAATTATCATAATTAATTTTTCGCAGAATTTAGTCTTCCTAACTGTCACTAGTCCGTTTGAGCACTTATTTAAGGGTGTTAATAGACAACAATAAAATTTATGTTTGGTTTAAATGTGAAACCAAATTTCACAAATCATCCTTAATGAATTTTTCATTGCAATCAGAAAACTATGCCAAAAGTTTGTAGAAGTAGGGGATGAGAGGCTTCATTCAATTTGATGTAGAAAGCTGACATAAGTTGATGATCTCTGCTGCTGTTATTTCAAAGTTTGAGTACATGATTTGAACACAACCTTTCAGCATGCCAAAAAGGAAAAATTCATGCCCTGTGAGGCTGACAGAAGAAGAATCAGAGGAAATCAATCTCTCTTTTCGAGGTTGTTTGTCATATCCTAATAGGGCAACAAAAAAGAATAGAGTGTCATTTGGTGACACCACTTCAAATGAATCTGTTATTATTGGTAATTTCAAAAAGAAGAAAGTTCTCAAAAACTTGATTCCGGATGGAATTGTTCTTGGAGAGTTGTCATTCCCAATAAATGTTGATCAAAAAATTGATGTTGAATTTAACAATGTGGACTACTCAATTATTCCACAAGAGACAAATGACTCTAAAATGATTAAAAATCTAATGCTTAAAATTACTTCAGTTTTTGATAAAAGTGTGTTTACATGTGTTAATTTAGAAATAAATGATGCTCTCTCAGTTACAATTCGTGAATTACTGACCCATAGATATTTTTGGGTGATCAATAATCCTTGTACCTTAGGTGAAGGATTATGTAACATTACCATTGTTACAACAGCAGAAAAATTGCCAATTCCTAAGGCAGAAAACATTGTAAATTTGTTTTTTGGTAAATCTTGGTCCAAACCAAATAGTCATGTTATTTGCACTAAAAAGGTTATTGACGAGTTTTACAGAGAAATACAAGAATATCAAAAGGAAAGGTTGGAGAAAAGTGACAAAGATGTGCAACATGAGGCACTCATACCAGCACTGCGACCTTACCAAGCAAGAGCTGTTCAGTGGATGACATTCAGAGAGAGTGAAAATTTGGAGACCCAAGACACCAATTGGTTCAAAAGTGTTAATGAAATTTACAATTCAAAATGTGGTAGGATTTTGTATTATAATAAGTACATTGGCACTCTGTCAGTACAAAAGGCTGATTTTCCACCATTTCAAAGAGGTGGAATACTGGCAGACGAAATGGGTTTGGGAAAAACTGTAGCAATAATCTCATTAATACTCAATCACCCACCTGAACCTCATGTGAAATACGATAAAGATGTTATCGATGCTAAAGCGGTTGAAACAATTTCAAGTCAAAAAATAACAATTTCTAGAGAAAGTTTGAAGGAAAAGGAAGAAATGGTGGCATTAAATAAGGAACATTGCCTTAACGCTCATGAAAAATTAGTTTTCAACGATTCCAAGGGTTCGGCATTAAAAAGAGCTTTAGAAGAATGGTACGTATCAAAGTTGGCAGAGTGCAGTCCAGGTAGTCAATCTAAATATAGGCGAACGCTTAACACAGACAACATCAAGTGTGTTTGTGGTAACACAAGTGGAAAAAGCAATGATGAGTGTGTTCAGTGCCCCGACTGCAAGAGGTATCAGCACAGTAACTGTGTCGGATTCAATCCGAAGTTTCGCTACTTCTGTCCATCGTGTTGGGGAAAACAGAAATTGGTTAAATCATCAGCGACTCTTATCGCAGCGCCCGGCTCCATCTACTACCAATGGTTCGATGAAATTAAAAAACACGTCAAACCTGAGGGATTCAAGAACGGAGTATTGATGTACAATGGTTTGAAGGATGGTTTTATACAACCCTCCGTGCTGGCATCCTACGACATCGTCATTGCCACATACAGTACAGTCGGGGCCGAAATCAATCACGCAAATCATAATCAGTCTGAGCGAAAATTAAAAAATGAAGCAAGGTTCATGAAAATGTGTTCTCCTCTGTGTCAGGTCTACTGGTGGCGACTATGCTTGGACGAAGCACAGATGGTTGAAAATGATCACTCTCAAATAAACCAAATGGTTAACATGATATCTGCGGTGAATCGCTGGTCCGTCACGGGAACTCCCATACAGAAAAGCATCAACGAGTTGTACTACCTAATTGATTGGTTGGGTATCGAACCTTTCACGGAAAAGACTCTTTGGAATGAATTCTTATACAGGCCATATTTAGAAGGCAACAAAATTCCTATGTATTCTGTAATGAGTAAAATATTTTGGAGAAACTCGAAAGAAGATGTTGCTGCTGAATTGCAACTTCCCGATCAGAAAGTAAAATACCACTCTCTGAAATTCACCGCTATAGAACAAAATTTCTACATGAGAGAGCATACGGTGAGTTCGACGGACTTTATGGAAAGGTTGAAGCGATTAAAATTGGATCCAAATACGACAACAGATTCTGTGGACAAAAGGACTCTTACAAGTCTACTTACGCCATTGTTGAATCTCAGGCAAGCCTGTTCTCATCCGATGGCTGTCAAGGGAAACAAAATATCCAGCAAGACAGGAAGCATGACGCTGACTGCATTACTCGAATACCTGTTTAACAAGACAAAAGTGGAATGTGAAGAAGGAATGAGACAGTATGTTGGAGCTCTTAATGGTCTAGCGGGTATTCATGCTATTCTGGAAGAATGGGAGACGGCGGTGAGCTACTACAGACAAGTCCTGCAGTTCACCGAAGAGTACAAAGACAAAATTCAAATAGATTCATTGCAGCGAATTCACACGATGACGAATCTGGCGGAAGTTCTGGCGGCTCATTCGGAAGGAATTCCTCCGACGCTAAGAGATGGCTCGTTAAAAACGGAAGCAAAGATTTTGGAGGACAAATACATGCAGACGGCAATCTCAGATTTAATGTCCGATGAAAATCTCTTGAAAGGTTTGACCAGCAAAGTGTCCGAACTTGAAAGCAAATTCGAAACAGAAGTTGGAGTTTGGTGGAACCGAATGATACATACCTTGACCATTGAAGGGTCGACAGACGAATTGCAAAATAAAATAGAATCGGAATTGGCAACGAATGCGGTGGAGAACAAAAAACAGGTGGACTTGTTCCTCAGCAAAGTTTCAACGGTGAAAGGAATCGAAATAACACTGAGAAGGTGGTTGTCGGACATCGAGGAAAACAGAACAAAATCCTTGAAACAATTGGACAAACTCAGAGAAACTCCGTGTGAGGACTTGGTGAATAAAGCCGTTGACTGTCATTTGCGAACTCTCGAGCTGGAAGTAAAAAAGAAAAAGTGTCAGTTGTGTCAGTGCGAGTCGGTTCTGTTGGACTACGAGTGTACGCTGTTTGACGTGTCTAGAAAAGTGCTCAAAGAAAATTACGAAAAAGTATTGGACGGCGCTCAAACGAAAGGTTCCTGGAGACCTCGAAAGGCTGAGAAATGTCTGAGGGCTTTGCTGAGTTTGGGGAAGACAAAGACTACAGTTGAACAGTGGTGCGTCAAAGATGGTAAGACTCATCTGCTGTTGCTTGAGGCCATGAAAAAAGAATTTAAACAACTTCGAGCCGTCTGGATGAGTCTGAACCACAGGGTGCAGGCTATGGATGAAATTTCAATGTGCAAACTAAGACTCCGACTGCGGTTACCTGACGAGCCTCCTCCTCCAAAAATGGCGAAATTAGCTTTGAAACAGCATAATGAAACTGAAACAATTTTCATAATTAGTCCGCACGAAGTACATCACAACAAATTAAATCTGCTAGCCAATTTAGAGCTCTCCAAAAGTGAATTCAAGAAAAAATACGGAACTTTGTTGTACCTCCAAAACTTAGGACAAAAGGAAAATCCAAAACCGGAGCCATGTCCTGTGTGCAAATCAGTACTGGACAACGAGTGGTGCGTTCTACAGTGTGGTCATTCCTACTGCATAGATTGCATACGAATTATGTTGACGAGAACAAAGAAGACGGTCATTGGTTGTCCCATCTGTCGGGAGACCACCAAAGGTTGCGATCTGAGCTTCATAGATCTCAGCGGAAATCAGGAGAACTCTGATATAACAGTGGCAGGAGATCATTCCACAAAGGTGGACGGCATAATCCGAAGCTTGCTGCAGTTGTCGAGAGAAAATCCTAAGGTTAAGGTGCTCATATTCTCCACCTGGGCCGTGGTGCTGCAGGTACTGGAGATCGCTCTGACCCAAAACGGAATTTCATTCCGGCGAATGCCAGGTGTAAATTACCAAAATCACCTGAAACAATTCAAAGACCCAAATTTAAATGTGACAGTTCTCTTACTGCCTCTTTCGTGGGGTTCAAAGGGATTGAATTTGACGGAGGCGAGCCACGTGTTTTTAGTAGAACCCATAATGAATCCGGCCGAAGAAGCACAAGCGATAGGGCGAATTCATAGGATAGGTCAAACGAAAGAAACGGTTGTCCATAGATTTTTAATTAGCGGAACGATCGAGGAGAAAATCCATGTGGCGGTGAGCGAAGCCAAAGACAAGTGGGGCGACAAGAAGGTTACCTTCGAGGACCTGAAAAACCTTTTCGACATGAAGAATAATTATCTTGGTTCTTCCGCGTGTGATACGATGGCCGTAGCCGGCAACTAATGATGTTCAGCTAAGAGAATTCGGTTTTATTTGATAGGTGCGTTTGAGAGTGTCAGAGACAGTGGTTATGTTATGTATAAGGAATTCAAGTCGGGGTCTGTTAAATAGACACAAGCTGGACGTAATGGCATGTCACAATAGACCGTCCTCGGATATGAGCAAATTTCGCGAAATCATAAAGAAATCAAAAAGTCTTCTCATCCTGACTGGTGCAGGTGTGTCAGCGGAATCAGGGATTCCAACATTTCGAGGCCCTGGAGGTTACTGGCGGAAATATCGGGCTGAGAATTTGGCAACACCAGAGGCCTTCTACTCGAACCCTTCCTTGGTCTGGGAGTTTTACCACCACCGAAGAGAAGTAGCTCTGACAAAGGAACCCAACAAGGTGACCACTCCCCTTCATTCTTCATTCAAATTGTCATATATTATATGTTAATTTAATAATATTAATAATAATATGAATAATATGAATGAGAATAATAATATCGACTTGATGAAATCGACTGCTATTGTATATTTAAAATAATTTTGCAGGCACACGTAGCTATTGCTCAATGTCAAGACCGTTTTTCGAAAGAAGGAAAAAAAGTGTGGATCATCACGCAGAACATTGACGAATTGCACAAGAGAGCAGGAGCTCGAGATGTCTTGGAACTCCACGGTTCTCTCTTTAAAACGAAATGTTTGAAATGTGGAGAAGTTGCCGAGAATTACGATAGTCCCATTTGTTCGGCTTTGGCTGGAAAGGGGTAAGAATGGTAGTAGTGAAAAGAAACAGTAGTAGGCAGCAGTAGTTACCCAGAGAATGGCACTTTGAATAATGTGATTATGTGTGTCAGGGCCCCAGATCCGGGATCAGAGTCTGCTGACATCCCCGACGAGCAGTTACCGCGATGCAAAAAGGAAACTTGTAAAGGCCTTCTTCGACCACATATTGTGTGGTTTGGAGAAAACCTGGACCGTCAGGTGTTAGACCTAACAGGTTAGTCATTCTGCCCAGTTGTTCTCCAGTTCTCTTTCAAATATATGAAAAAAATAAGTAATTTAAATTTAATGTGAACAGAGAAGGCTGTAGACGAATGTGATGTTTGCATGGTTGTTGGAACCTCATCTGTCGTCTACCCAGCCGCCATGTTCGCACCCCAAGTGGCCAGGAGAGGAGCTCCAGTGGCAGAATTTAACTTGGAAACAACCCCCGCAACACATGATTTTCAGTATGTCACTTTGATGATTACTACATTAGACTTAATTATTTAATTTTTACTACTTCTTACATAATATGGTTTTTTTTCAGGTTTCATTTCGACGGACCCTGTGGCTTGACCATTCCAGCCGCACTTGACCCCTAAACAACTGATTATTGCGGTTTTGACCTTTAAATTGTGATGAAATACTCATAGAAATGTGTTTAACTCAAATAGAATACCATTATTTTTCACGATTTTATCTTTTTTTCGATAATAAAGTACTTCAGTCCGATCACAGATTGTTACAAAGAATGAATGTAAACGTTTAACATTCAATAAAAGTAAACATTCGAACCATAACACCAAAACGGGAATTTGTGCGTTGAGTAAAAGTTTTTTTATTATAAAAACTCACGAAAAATTACGGTATTTCTTGTATAATCATAAGTGGAACATCTAAGTGGCTGAGGGTAGGATTAAAGGAGGACCGTTAATTAAAACTTGGGGTATGAAATTATTTCTCACCCGGTACCTTATAATTAATAAAAAGGTCTATTACTACAGACACTGTAAGATTGGTTCACTACTCACAAAAGTTTGTACGAGGCTCATTTAGTTTATTTTCCGTCTCTGGAAAATATCGGGGGAAACATCTCAAAACAGTTGAAACGAATGTCTGAATTCAAAATAACGATTGAGCTAGGAGGTTAACGGACATTGAACCATCAGTGCAGCCAACGTTTCAGTTTTGCATTTATGTCCCGTTTGCGAATTTCCTTCAATAGTGTTCGTTTAATTTATTGGAAAGCTAAAAATTAGTCCTCAGTTTGACCTTTCATTGCGGTTCGAGTCGGACGTCGCGCAAACAATTTTGACTTTATCATTTGGGACCCGATTTCACGCGGCAAAGGTCGTGACTTACTTGAGCAAGGTTGATAATTAAATTTATTGAAGATTTGGCGGATGGTGTGCAAGGCACTTACGTACGCATGTTCACGCACACAGTTAACCTCTCTAAAAACCGTGGATTCGGGTCGATTTGCTGAAGAAATTCAATTTCAACTGTAATCCATGGCGTCAGCGATTTCGTCTGGGACAATACTGCAGCGACAAACTGCATGATAATATCGTTGTAGTGTCATTCGAGGGAGTAAAGGTGGGTCATTAGGATACGGTGTTCACACGGTAACACTCATTTTCATTAAGAAAATCATTAGAGAAAATTAAACTTTTGTTTGTGGTTTTCCACAACCTCGAAATCTATTTTCAAGGCCGTGTCATTTTTCTTGTGGAAACCGACACCAGTGGAAACAATCATCCGCTTAAATCGGGATGATTTCGAGCGAAGAGATAAAATTTTAATTACCTCACTTGCCAATCGATTGTGAAGAAAACTAGTTTTTGCAGACATTTGGGTCAAAACCCAATATTTAAATTTTAAAACTCTGACTTGTACAATAATTCAGGGACATGAAAGTTTAAAGTAATGATAAGTGGTTGAATGATAAAGTCAAAAGGTGTTATTCAAGTGCAAAAATTAGTGGTTTCAAGAAACAATCAAACTTTGTAATCTATTCCTAAGTTATAAAACTTATCAGTAAAGTTGTTGCAAAATAAAATTTCCTGTTTATTTTTTTAGAGTTGCAGCTCATCTCTCTCTAACATGAAATATATTGGTGTGATTGATGCAGGAACAAGAACTGTTAAATTTATTGTGAGTATTCATAGGATGAATGGTTTATTTTAATGAAAAAAATAATTGTGAGTGAAAATCAGGTAACATTTCTGGAACTGTGAACAGGTTTTTGATGTCACAAACAGGGAAGAAGTTTTCTCCCATCACTTAGATGTACATTTACGTACACCACAAGAAGGATGGGTTGAACAAGATCCCCAAGAGATTTTAGGAGCTATCAAACAGTGCATTGGACATGTTCTGAAAACTATTAACAAAAATGACTTTAAAACCATTGGTATTACAAACCAAAGGGAAACTACAGTTTTGTGGGATTCAACAACAGGTTTACCATATTATAATGCTATAGGTAAGAATTTTGATTCTTGTATGATAAAAATTGATCCACAGTATTCCTTTAAATCTTTGTTTTGCACATCAAGTAATAGAAACATACATTTCACCAATTTAGCCATAAAGGTATGACTCATTTTCCACAAGGTAAAACACATTCCTAAATAAATTTTAGTATTTCTGAATATTGATCCTTATATAGAAGTTAGTAGCAGCACAGCACCTATTGAATATAAAAAATATGACATTGGTATAAAGGTTGATGACAAATGATTTTGACTGTTTACATTTTTTCAGTATGGTCCGATATAAGGACAGAAACAATTGTAGATCAATTACTTGCAAAACTTCCGGACAACAGTAAGAATTATCTCAAGCCAATTTGTGGGCTTCCTGTCAATCCATATTTTAGTGCATTTAAAATTCAATGGCTAATTGATAATGTACCTAGTATTAAAAGAGCCATTAAAGACAAGAGGTGCTTGTTTGGAACCATTGACACATGGTTACTTTGGGTAAGACAATGAAGCATTGAAATTATGTCTTTTTTTTATAGTTCAGCATTAATCTATTAATTTTTTTCAGAATCTAACAGGAGGACCAAATGGTGGGTTACATATTACAGATGTTACAAATGCATCTCGAACAATGCTTATGAATTTGGACACCCTAAACTGGGATCATCATTTATTAAAGTATGTACAGAAGAGATTCTCAAATGAAATGAAACACAATTCTTGAAATTATGTTGACAAAAAATTTTTGCTGCTAGGTACTTTCAAATTCCGAGTCATATGCTGCCTGAAATCAGAAGTTCTTCTGAAATCTATGGTTACATTAGTGACAAATGTTTGGTAGGAGTTCCTATATCTGGTGTAAGTATGACATCAAATACTTCTTATTATAAATATATGTGTAAGTGAGTTACTATTAAAATGTGATTTTTTTGTCAGATATTAGGAAATCAACAGGCTGCTCTAGTGGGGCAAAACTGTCTGCAAAAGGGAGCTGCAAAAAACACTTATAGAAGTGGTTGCTTTTTACTGTGCAATACGGGTACCACGGTAAGCATTAACCCTTTTTTCCTTTGTGCCACACTATTGTAGAGTATTAGTATTAATTGTGTCGATAATTGTTTTGCAGAGGGTGAATTCCAGTCATGGTTTGGTAACAACCGTAGCGTACAAGATGGGTAAAAATAGTCCGGCTACATATGCCTTGGAAGGATCCGTAGCGGTAGCTGGTGCAGCTATTAAATGGCTGCGAGACAAGTTGAACCTCTTGAATGACATAGATGAAACCGAAACCCTCGCTAAAGAAGTAATGACAACGGGAGATGTCTATTTCGTTCCAGCTTTTAATGGCTTATTGGCACCCTACTGGAGAAAGGACGCCAGAGGGTACATACCGCTGTTGCTCATTTTTGCCGAGTATTTTATGGCTCACTTGCCAAGATTTTAAAACTTGTATTTTTTAGAATTCTGTGTGGACTTACGCATTTCACAACAAAGGGACACATAATTCGAGCAGCTCTGGAAGCGGTTTGCTTTCAAACAAGAGATGTGCTGGAGGCTATGAACAAAGATTGTGGATTTCAATTGTCTCAACTTCAGGTCGATGGTATACTAGCCAAGAATAATCTATTGATGCAACTTCAGGCTGATTTAATTGGCATTCCCGTAGGTAAGGGAGGGAAAAACCTGTCGTATACAATCCGTATATATCCCAGAACCTTTCAACCTCACCCTAAGGCAACGACTTTGTCAGTAATGTTCTGAGACGGATAATTCCTAGGTATCATTCAGGGCGTGCCTGAGAAAAGTCACTGTCTTGAGGTTGATTTGTAACTGAAGTCAGTTCACAGCAGATAACAAAATTACGGTTTAATTTTAGTTCGTTCAAAAATTTCTAATGCGTCAGCTTTGGGAGTAGCAATAGCAGCGGGGCAGGCAGAAGGCATCGATGTGTGGAAGTTCAATTGTACAGAAGAAACAGAATATTTTATTGGCAAGGGGTTTGACAGCTTCTCACCTGTCATTACAGAAACTGGTAATAAAACTATTTTAGAGTTTATTTTTAGTTTGCACTTATTAAAGTGTTACTTAACCAGGATTATAATTTCAGAGAGAAATTCAAGGCACGGTAAATGGAAAATGGCGGTGCAGAGAAGTTTAGGTTGGGCAACTTCCAAAAAACGTGCATTCATGACAGGTAAAATTATGTCAACGGAGCACAAAAATTATAAGTAAAAAAACAGAAAAAATATGTGTTTAACCCATCTTTTTTTTTCTTTTACAGAAAAAAGGTATCGTCTGTTAAGTTCAATACCACCCAGTTGGTATATAATATTGAGTTTTGCTCTTCTAACGCTATCGACTCTAAAAACAAGGTGACAGAATCGTTCGAGGAATTATTTTGTAATAAATAATATTTATCAGTTACCGGTAACTGCTTGGGTACTTACTGATTTGCTGGATTCGCAGTAACCAACAGTAATATTTTAATTATATTTAATATATTGAGGTCAACATTGCCTTATTCATTTTTGCACCTCACAATTAGTAAATACAGAAATAAATTTTGGGTAACTTCACCAAGCAAGAGTAAAGTATAATTGACAGAGCATGATAAATAATTTATTGCAGCGACATGTACCGATAAAATGACACGAAACGAAAAATTTTGTACTCTATTACATCACAAATAATCTATGAAAGAGGTATATAAGAAATGAATTTCCCCCTGAGATTTTGCAACTGAAAAACAATTTTTATCAATATATAGAAAAGTTGTAATTACAACTTAATCGTCATTTATTCGAATATAATTAAAGAAACAAACAATCGAAAACAACGTGCAACAAAATAAATTTAAACTTTTTGACAAATTTCTTAGTAGCATTTAAATCAATTTATTAAAAGTCTGTGAAGGTGAAAGGAAACTTTCCGGAAACTAATAAAACATCCATAATGTTTTCGTAACCTTTTGTGGACGTCTATCAGGTGCTGAAATAGCTGTTTATTTAGAATTTAATATTGAATTGATTTCGATCTTAAGATTTCCGTTGAGCGTATTCGCCATTTTGAAAGACGGATGCGAAGGTGGCGTACTCGACCGTTCGGTCGCGAAACTACTGGGTTTCCATTGCAGCCACTCTTAGACATTGTGCTACAACGAATGGTACTGCGGGACATATCAATTGACGACGGTGGCGATTTAGTTATGAGTCCGGGTAACGGGTGACGTTTCGAAATTACATCTGGATTATTTTCATTACTGGCATTCGAACATGAACGGCTTCCATGGCTTGCACACATCTCGCGCGAGTTAAATGGGTTTTTCGTGAAACGAGTGATTACACAGGATTCGATGCGGTTACGACGAAGTCTGGTGGGTGTCACGATTTTCGAGTGATTCGAGGGATTTCCTACAGTCAACATGGCCTCGAAAATGGGACGCACATTTACCTCGTGATCGGATTAATACGTATTCGAGAATTGGTGACGGTTTAAAACGCACGAAAAACCAACCGTCTGCCGACAAAGTGCGTGTTGTCGTTACATGAGCGATATATGTATCATTCATGATGGCGGCGAACGGTAGGACTCGTCCCGCTCAACATAAAAATATAACATCCATTTTCTCGAAATTGCACGGTGCCTTTGCTGAGGCTATGGCTCCACCGAAGGTAGCTACCGATAAGAGGACCTTAGACAAAACGTGGAAATTAATGGACAAAGTAGTGAAGTTATGCCAACACCAAAAGATGAACTTAAAAAATTCACCACCATTTATTTTGGACATTCTTCCTGACACTTATCAAAGACTGAGGTTAATTTATACCAAATACGAGGATAAAATGATGGTTCTACATAGTAATGAACATTTTAATGTATTCATAGTTAATTTAATGAGGAAGTGTAAGCAGGCCATCAAATTGTTCAAAGAAGGAAAGGAGAAGATGTTTGATGAGAATTCTCATTATAGAAGAAACCTGACCAAACTTAGTTTGGTGTTCAGTCATATGCTTAGTGAATTAAAAGCAATATTTCCGAATGGACTGTTTGCTGGGGATCAATTTAGAATTACAAAAAGTGATGCAGCTGAATTTTGGAAGAGTAATTTTGGTAACAGGTATGTATGATTCTATTAAGTTGTCATTAATGATAAAATATATAATCAAAAGGAGTGTTTTGTTTTCAGCCTTTCAAGCAATAATTGCATTTTTACATTTGTATAAAATGTGTCCTCATTATTGTTATAATAGGTTAAAATTATTAGATTTTAACCTACTGTATACCTCTCAAGCTTCGACCCTTATAAAATGAAATTGTATTTATTAGTTGTAATTTTAACAGCAGTGCACTTGAATCACAACTTTTTTTGTAACCAAATGAAACATATTTTGGTTGGTCTCATATTAACAAAAAATGTGGGGTACAGTCAAATTTGTTTATGTATTGCCTCTTTTCTTATTTCCACACAATAATTAGCATTTAAAAGTGAAACTTATTGAAGGTGTTTTTTCATTGCCTGCAATATTGCATCACATAATTTTTTTAACAAAGAGGAAGAGCAAGATTCTGTTGACCAAGGAATTAACAAAACTTATGTGGTCATGTATTTCTCTGGTTGATTGTAAAAGAAGTGGATTTGGAGGCAGACATTTTTGATGGAAATTTCAATTTTCTAGAACACTACGATCAAGTGCATAAATTGCATAAATTGTACAGTCATCTTAAAATTTATCTCTGTAAAAAAGAAGTGTGTCCAAGTGGTGGAAACACTTTGTTGGCATGGTTGTTGCAATTTCTGGTAATCCAATGCCTGAAATTTGTTTTACTAAAATAGGAATAAAAGGAAATGATTTTTGCTACCATCTTTGACTAAAACCGCTGGGCACCAGGAGTATTATTTTACACTCTCAGGCATTAATATTGCCTCATTTGAAAGAGGCGCATTCGTGTGTGGTGGATGCCTGTGTGACAACACAACCCCCAGACTCCCCTAGATACAATCGATACCATTATATTTTGCTTGAATATCAATGATAACAAAAATTCATTGTTATCAATGCGCTTTCAAGGTGGAACGCGAACGCCGTGTGTAGTGCTACGACTAAACTTTTCTAAGAATAGAAAACCGAAACCATTCAATGGAATTAAGTCAATATTAACGAGAAGGCGGTTTATGTTCGGCACATGTTTCGCAGAGGTGATAATATATTATTTGAGCTTCCGTTCCGTTAGCCATACACCGATTTTTTTTCTTTTTATTAATTTGACGGCAACAGGAATCGACTTTTCGTAGTTCCCATTCATTGGGAAAACAGCAGTCGACATCCTTCGTTTTCTGAATGTTCTCCGATGTTTTTTTTTCTTTGAAACTATTTGAAACTACATTTTTCCCATCGTTCGTGTTACTACCCACCACTTTGTCGGGTGGTGCCTTCGTTTTTCGTGTGACTAACATTTATTTTGTCGAACCTATCGAAGGCTTTCACCAATTTCTCAAGTTCAGAAGGGGCATGATTTATGATTGAAAAATGTTAGCGAAGAAGAAACGTTGAGAATTTCCCATGGCACTAAACGCAAACACAATGTTTAAATGTTTTTCCGTTTCTTCCGAAAGATGAATTTCAAGTATATACGGTACACCGTAACCCGTACAGAGTGAATTAATTTATTATAATTTTCATTAACGCAAGAACTCGTTATTCTGGTACGTTCATTAAGAACGAGAAAAGAATTATTATTATTAATCTGGTCCCGCACGTTGATTTTACTGCCGCAGACTTTCTGAATATAAAAAAATAATGCCAATGTCTCGTTCAATGTTTTTACATTCGGAGGTTGTAATACTTTATTATTACTGATTTTACGTAAGAGGTATTAATATCGTTTGAATTTATGTACCTGTTTAAATTGTTGATGGTTGATGTAAGTCCCAAATATCCAATACCACATTCTACTTTAATAGTTATGTGTCGATACTGATGGTTTCATCAATCAGTGTAACTTGATTATTTATTTTTGTTACTAACACTATTATAATTTACTCTTCTATTATTATAACTAGCGATTGGCTGGAGATTTGGAATAGATCTAAATAACATTGGAATTATATAGGGAGGAAATCACCTTAATTTAATAGTAATACTGTATAGAACTTCGGGCTGGTCCTACTATTTGAAGTTTAGCGTAATCTTACAGTGGTTATTTAGTCACGGACTTCCGAGTGCTACATTGTCTTGTATATTTTTATTGGCTTGTATTATTTATTGTCAGTTTTCCGGCGTGCTTATTTACTTCTGAAAATGACCTCTCAGCCTTTCTAAGGGCCCCACACTTTATTTTGAGTACTTGCTCCTTTGGTTGGTACTTGTTCCTGCCACCCTTCACCGTTTCACAATTGTCAGTTCTTTTTTATATCTACCTTGTCAGGTGTTCCAGTCCACCTTTTAGAGTCCCATTAATGGGAGTCTCAAATTAATTAATAACCTTGACTTAGCCTTCTATCTCGGTTCATGATTTGATTTAAAATTGATGGATGTCTGTTGCAGGTATTTTTTTCTATTTATGTTTTCGATTCGGGTACTTTAGTGAACTTTAAGCCACCTTTGGAATTATATAATATTATCGTGCAAAGTTTGATTTCATCTTAATTTGACCTGACCGTAGAACGGTGTATCACACACTCATGAAATTAACACCCTTTATTTCCTTTAATTCATTACATTTAACTTTATAGTAGAGGTTGATTTAATTAAACCGCTTTTGCGGCTGGTTCAATCTAAATTTGATGAGATGTAGGGAATTGTGGGAAGCGAGAAGCAACATTAAAATAAAGTTTGATTACATTCACTCAGAAGTTAATTATTTTGTGTGTACATAATGTTTGTAAAGGGTTAATATCGACAAGGTGATGTTCAAGTAGCTTCCTGTTGGAAAGTTTCGTTTTGGAAAATTACGGGTGTTGCGGTGTTCTTTCAAGACCCTCATTGCTAATTTGTTTTTCAGTATCAACGAATGTGAATGTTTGCCAGTTTGAATGTATGTAAAATAATTCATTTGAGAAGTCGCACTGTGGTTGTGTATCGTATTCGTTTTCTGAAACTTTTTTTCCATTACTTAGAGAACAGGAAGAGGATCTAATTCTTTAACTTTCCTTAACTTTTAAGCTCTGCCTTTTAAAAACAAAGTTTTTGCAACTTCGTCGAATTATATAAAAATTGCGGTGGCAATTGTACCGTCGCGAGTGGAGGGCTTATGTAATTACTGCCAGTCAGAATCTGTTTTACACGATGCTTTGCCATGTACGTAATTGTCAAATAAAAGTTGTGATTAACCCATTCCTGAAATTCAGTATTAGGGAAGTTGTAGTTATCAAGCGATGTAATGCAAGAATAAATATTGAATGAATGGTGTCTCGTACAATGGTGGGGATATGTAGTGATGTTGGATATTCTGTGTTAATGCGTTTGTGTGAAATGTGATTAAGAACGAAATACCGTGCAGAAGAATAGAGAGAATTTATTATAAAGTTCCGGTCCCATACTGAACGAATTTAATTTTTAATTCTCTCATGTGTCGGTCCGGTCGTGCATTTGGCAGGCATTCTACAATCCTTCGCTAACCATAATTAGTTCACTTATTATCCAATTGGCACTATAATTGGCAGTGAAAATTTGAAAACAAATGTTTTCGTGGGCAGGAAATTGTAGCGGAGATGATTCCTTTAGGAAAGTATTATGATATATACGAGGGACAACGTAAAATGAGACTTGAAAGAATTCGTAAATCAGATTTGGGTTCGGCTAAAAGGTCCCTAGGAATTTTTCTCGTCCATTGTGTTTTGTCTATGGTTAAGCACTGCACAGTAATTAAATAGATTACGACGGGTAACGCTAGAAAGGTAGATGATGGTGTAGATTGTCGTTGGTCAATCAGATTTCGATTACATTAAGTTTGTTTGTAATTGAATCTGCGGTTTTTGGTTTCATTTCCCAATAAATCCAAAGAAAATAATTGAATTCGCGGTAGCCATCATTTTCTTATTTGTGTGAACATGAAGGCTTATCACATTGATTTTTTTGAAAATGAAGACGGTCTTCGGGTTCGACCGGGACTATCGGTTTACAGGAATTGCCCCCGACGAAAGTTAGCGAGAAAGTCAGGTATTTGTTTTCAGGTTTTCTGCGCCTGTGCCTGATTTTGTGACTTTGCGACCCTCCCAGAATGTTTCCAATCAGAGTAGTTCAATCCATCTGTTGGTGCTTTGACTATGATCTTGTCGAAGTCCGTCTAGGCTTTTTTCTAATATTTGGGCTTTGACTTAATAATAGTTTAAGAGCCCAAGTTTGGACGGAAAAGAGTCTCTCGCTTCGTACGCCAACTAGAACCCCTGCGGATGTGAGTTTTACTCATATTAAAGTGATGTCCTTATTCACCAGCGTGTCGTTTACTTAATCGACTTTTCAATTCACGCGTAATTCGCATTTAACACACTCAAATGTTCTGTTTTTGGTTCATTTAAGTTGTTTTATTATACGATATTAGATAATGTAGAAAAGACAACTTAAATAGTTGAATTTCAATATTACAAGTCTAGTTGAAGTAATATTCGGGGTGGATACAGTACCAGAATATACGGTCTTTCGTTTAAGTGTAAAAACCACGTGTATTCATACGTTTGTGCAACGAGAACAGTTCGATTAACTTCATTAATTCACTTCCCGATTTTGGTATCGTTTTGTTTTTTCAGAGATTTTCCTGCTGAATTTTCAATTCGGATTGGTATTGGTTTCGATTTTCGATTTGACTAAAAACATCAAACTGATTTATCAACATCTTATTCCATGTTTTCTTTGTACCGGTCATCTCGTTACACTTGACGACTTCCTTCTCACATTCATTTAAATGTTAGGTCATCGGTCGGCCCAGAGTTCGAGGTCGGAAATCATCCCAAACTTGTGAATCATTCAACGTTCCCCTTTCCTCTGTGATAACAATACGTTTCTTTTCGATTATCTTATTCGTAATGAATCGGAGGCCTTATGGAGGCTTTCGTGTTCCGGTCTGGTGTCTACAGTCACTTCCTGTTCTAAATAAGACGGCAAGAAAAATTTAGATGCTCCTATGTGAGGGTTACAGAAAAAAAATTTCCGGTCGGTTATCTATCCCGCTCTGTATGATGGTGACTACATCGGAGATTTTTGGATTTGTTACGAAATAAATAGTTTTGAAATTAAGACGAACATGTTCGGTGCAAAAAAAAAGTAGAATGCGGAAAGTTCTGTAGTGGCTGTACACGTTCTGAAAATTGTAAACAAAGTGGGATATAAGCATTTTAGATATGCCGGTTTGAAAATAGAAAACGAAACATCTGCAATTTCGTGTCAAGTGTTGGCAACACTAAGAATGGGCTTGGGTCTGCTTTAGAGGAAATCCATTTGAGGCTCGATAATCCGGTGCTTTCGCCAGGGTTCAAATGAGTCGGTGGTCTTAAGGTCTATAGATGGAGGTATATAGAAAAATTGAGGAGAATATGAGGATTAGATCAAGTCTCTTGAATAGAATGTGTCGGAAACCTGAGAACATCAATCGGCTTTGCAAACAATACGAATAAGTAGGATAATAAAATTTAATTTCTTGGCCAATGTTCCGATTTGGAATATTCGTCCCATTTTGGGTCAACATTGTTTTCGTTGCCTCCATAGTTAAAATTAGGTTTTCAAACGGGGAGGCCTAGGGTAGTGATGGCACAATAAAATCGGGCTGCCGGGGAAAAAGTTACGCTTCGCCAGGGAGGCAAGCCAAAAAGGAAATGAAATATGGCGGGGAATTCTCATCCATTCACGAATTGAAATGTAAAAATCAATTTGTAGGCAAGAACCATTTCATTGATGAATGAAATTCATCCCCCAAGAGCCGAAAAATATAAGCTGCAGACATAAAATTTGAAGTTGTATGTATACTGGGCTTGACACTGGCGCCAGGTATCGGTTGCTCCCTGGCAATGAATTTCCAGGGAGGATGTCTAAAAATACTGATTTATAGTTTTTCATTAATGCCGAATTCTCGTGCGTCGGCCGCACCAGCAGCAAATCCCAACAGTAATTTAAACATTTGAAATTGTAACGAGGAGCCGAGCAAGGCAGCTATAATTAATAGTTTTTGTTAGTCTATTTTCTTTGGGAATCAATTTCGAGTACATCTTCAGGAAACCCTCTTCTCGTAGACGTGGGCGTCTACGAACGGTGGGCCTATTGTTTCCTTGCAATGGATATGTCAATTGTGGGAATTGAAAAGAAGATGTACGTGCTCGGGAAAGTTGCATATTAATGGCAACTCATTGATCAAACAAAAAGTAATCACAAAAGCAATTCCACTTTTACTCCAGTCAATTTTCTAGAGTAAAGTCCTCCGATCTGCATGATCGGTAACTAGCGAGTTCAACAGCCGAGTTCATCTCTCTCTGTCTCTTTTCGTTGATTGGAGACAACTATGTTATCCCTAGCGAAGCAATGATTGAAATTTGGAAAACCAAATTAATTCACGCCGAGGATTTGATTAGTAAATAGGACGGGTCTGACACTTTCTTTAACTGTTTGAATTGGAGAAAACACCCCGGCCCGAATTCTTGTGTTGATTTCTCTGTCTCTCTCTCTCCTCCCCGAGGGTTGCGGGAAATTGACGATCGGGAAATACAAAAACGTTCGAGTAGATTACGGGCCGTTCGAAAAACGAAGAAAACCTTTCTGACAAAGGCTTTTCCTCACAATCAATTACTTGGCTCAAAGGATGAAGGGTTTCTATATTAAATTCTCATTAAACAAAAAGTAATTTCTTTCCGTGTAGTAACATTACGCCGCAACAAACGAGTACCCGTGAAATCGAGACGTATTTCTTTTCCCAATATTTAAGGGTAGGTTGAACAGATGATATCGGTCATTTCGATTATACAACCTCTGTCTATATAATTAATAAGATTTTGCATATAACACAACGATAGAGTTGATGCCCTGGTTGCCAAGTTTTGTTATTTTTGATTTTTTGACATTGCTTTATTTATCATCATTAAGTATGTTAATGATGCACACAAGTTATTGTGAATGTGTTTGGTTAGCTTTGCTCTCTTACGTATAATTTTCTGATATATATATGTATATTTTTATCTGGTGTAAAGTTTTCTGTTTCGTGCTTGAGTTTTTCATAATGACACTGAAGGTTTTTCTTCGGATGACCTAAAAGGCTAATGGGGTGTGAAAGAGAAGTACGGCAGTTTTCATTGTTTAATGGAGTGCACGTTTTTTTTATGTACTGATACTTTCCAACAATTCGTAAATAATAGCAATTAGTCTAGGAATATTTTTTGTCACAGGACAAACATCACAGAGTCCGCTTCCTTGTACAATTTACCGTGGGAAAGATAGATTTCGACTCGTAAATATTTTTCACTTGCCTTAACTCGAGACAAATTATTGAATTGTATCGCATTTATGTGTTCGTTATCTGTCACGAAATGAATGGATTCTGATTAAGTTAACTTAAATGAGTTTTATGTATTTTGAGAAATGAGTAAATCTGCCAACAGCTGGAAACGTTGGCGAAACCCCCCGTGTAAATTTGGCCGGGTCCTCGGTCAGAATCTTTGGCGGAATTTCCTTGTCCAAATTGATGCCGGTTTAATTGCTCGAAAATAAATCAAAACTTGTATTCTTTGCACATCTAATTAGTGTCGTTAACCTTAATTTAGGATGATGGCAGGTATCTCATGCGTGTATGTGTGTCGTTGGCTTTATCAATTTGACAATTACAAGTTTTTGTTTCTTGGCGGAAATGCGGGATAGAGCGTGGGGCGAGTCGTACCGCATTGGAAATTGACAATTCGCTCTTGGCATTAGAGAAACGTAACGGATAGGTAATCGCGAGCACAGCCGGTCAAAAGCTACGTGATGACAGTCCAAACGAGCCGAATCTGTTTTCATTTAAATGTAACGCCTTAAAAACCAAAAGTAGGAACCATGTACACGGCATTATTGATAGCAGGTGGACAGGAAATCCTGTGGAACGTGCAATCAATACCATTGACGGAGAGAGAGAACGTGGGAGCTTCTTCTTTCCTCCCGTCCCCAAATTAAACCGTCGAAATATGTGTTAAATGTCTCGGAGATAATATTTTTATGTGGTCCGCGTGAAATTAATAGTTTTATATGAATATTACAACATTCTGAAAAGTTTTACAAAGTGACCACGTTCTCTATGAAAAATGGAGAAGTCAAAGCGTGACACAAATCCAGGGAAATAAGGAAATCGGGAAGGTAAGCAGTGACAAAAAACAATGGACGGGACGGTTGAGAAAAGGTTACCGAAGTTAAAAGTAAGAGAAGAATGCAGGACGTAGCGCTACCGCTAAAATTCGGGAAGAAGGATTAAGGGATAAATCCGCTAGACCAAAAAAGGGCGGCTACAATTTATCATCCGAAAGTTAAGTTTTTCCAGCATGAAAGTTTAAGTGAAATAATCGACTTAGTTTGATTAAATTACAGGTGAAATAGTTTGGTCGTCCGGGGTGGTTTCTAGTTTCCGTATCCGACCCGTGGTTTGTTGACTGGTTTTTGCTCCGGAAACTAAAACAAGACGAAATTTATGGGCTCGGATGGAGGTGACCGATGAACCGTTCAATTAAACGGCCGTACTTTGGTCACCGCAGACATTGAGGAAGAACGAGAATCCCACAATGGCAACGACCTGAAAGAATCGTTAGGATGGGCTAGCGAAATTCCAAACAATTCTGGTATGCCAACTGGCGAGGATCGGTCTGGGCTCCGGTGGTGGAGGACCCATGGGTGACAACGTCAGAAGTCATTCCTTCTGCTTACTTATATATATATATTTACTCCGAAAGGTTTGTTTTCCATCGCAGGTTGTCGCAATTTTAAATTATCTTCTGACAAACACGGGGGCGTTCTCAACGGAGTAGAGATAATCATGTTCCTGTCAAATGGAAAGACTTTCCTTCAAGGCTTAATCCCGTTCGGGGCGGACTAAGAATTTTTTTTCGACAAAGTTTCCCACCGGAGAAGATTATTTTCAGTTGGGAGGGTGGTAGGAAAATGTTATATATATATAAAAACATATATATATGGACTCATCTCGTATGTGGACCGCGACACGACACTCCGGGAAGAAAGTTGAAATTTTAGAGAGGTATGTGGGTACGCGTTGTATTAGTAAACATTCGAATGAAGAAAGGTATCTGCGTAAAAGGCAAAATACGTGAGAACGCATCGAATTCTGTTTCATTCATTGGATAAGAGAAGGTGAGCTGCAAGACGAAAACAAAACGAGGAGTACTGAATGAAAAAAAGCTGTATTGTTTTCCGAAGTTAAACTATAAAACCACGGAAAGAAGTGTAGTTTTGATCGGGATATTTTCTCCGGAAACTTTTCAACGTATTGTTCCGCGAGCGATTTATTCCGGGTGTTAGATTTTACTTTTGGAACATGTCGTAATTCTATTCAGTTTGTTTGCCAAGTTCTCAACCAGATTCGAAATCGTACCGTACAAAGTGAGTTTATGTAAAACAAGGGGGTCGTAATATTAAAAAGGAGGTCAGCGGTCGTTACACTGGTCTCCCGGCACATCCCCCGTACGCGAACGCAACCCCCCGAGAGTACGTAGAAAATATCATTCGTCTAAAACTTGTGAAACAGAACACCCGGGGTAAAATGTACGACCAACTTGTGTGTAGAATGAATGAAACATTTATTTAAGTGAGACCTACGGGTTTGAAGGAACGGTCTCTTGTTATTGCAGTTGTTGAAAGGTTGAGCGGCCGTAAACACCATCACTCAGACGGCTTTCACATCCACCTCATTGTTTTTTTTAATTACGAGTTAGGATAACAATGGTGGAGGACCTCAAACTTTTGATGACGTCTCAAATCGGGAGCCGAATTTCACCAATAGACATCTCTCGATTCGAATCTAAGGAAAGTCAGAGGATAAAGGGCGGAGTGAAGAATGGAAAAGGGTTTTCGTATCGAATTTAAGAACCGGTCAATGAATGACCGAGAAATACGGGTCGGATACCTTGAATGACGGCAATCAACTCCACTTGTTTTCCAATCCATAAACAAGGGACGATTTCCGAGTGCGAACTTGAACTTTGAGTGGGTTCCGTTGTATTCGGACGCGACTTGAGGCGAATGCAGCCGGAGAACAATTAATATTAAATTATTAAACAAATATTTGATCGAGTAACGTCCCCCGTAATCCACAAATATTCCATATTTAATGTCGCGGAATTGAATTGTGTTTGGCCTCTGTTCGGTGTAATTCAATCATCGAATGGAATGAATTTGAAATTGAGTTGAATACACTTGCAACGGGGATGGGGTTGTTTCTGCTCCAAGTTTCTCGATTTCGGTTCCTGGTAATGTTTCGGTTGGAAAACTAGTTGTAACTTGTACAGAGCGCCCTGAAGAAACGCACTATTGCTTTGCCACGTCTGAGAACTATCGCAATCAGTTTGTTCTTATATTATCTCAGCCTTTGTAGGACTGTGAGGCGAGGGCTTTAGTATTCTACCAAGCATTGCTCCAATTCTTAAATTGCTTTCTCCTGCCTCGCAGAATCCCAGACCCGGGGACGTGAACGGCGCCTTAATATTCGTCGTAAATGTGATTTGTAGGCGGCTATTTCACACCATTTCAGTGTTACGTTGCTTATTTAAATGTCGGATATCGTGGGGGTTTGAGACCTCGCTTCGGTTAAACCGATGCATGAGAATGACGTTGGGTAGCGCAGAAAAATCGCCAGGCCCGTCTAGAGTGTAAGGAAACTTGCTAAGCCACGAACGTTTTAAATTAGTCAAGTTTTAAGATCTCCGGTTCAATCGAAATGAGGTTTTCCGGCTAAAACGAGATTAGATTGCCGTTAAAAAGCGCGGGCTTTTGCTCCCTGCCATCTTGCCGGCAAGTGCCGGGAAAAATTAATTTTCTTTTCGAGGGAGGAAGTTTTCCCATGTAAAAGGTTGAGGAAGCGAATCCAAATTAATTCGTTTTGCCGTACTATTTTAAGAATGGAAAACAAGAATGGGTAAAAGAGTCTCTCTCTCTCTCCTGTCCTGCCCCCGGAGGGAAAGAGGTTTCAGAATGGAAATGTCAAAGGCCACAAAGTCATTTTTTTTTCCTCTAATACTCGACTAATTTGAAATCGAAAACCCGTGTTTCCTAGCCGTGACATTCACGTTTGAAATATAAGGTATCGTAACGAGGAGACTTATTTTGGATTTAATAGGGAGTCATGTGTGCGTACGGAAGTTTGCTACGGTTCAACTTGAACCGAGTTCCTGCCTAACGGTAGATCGTAGTAAGCTTAGGTTATTTATTGAGTGGAGATATGGAACCAAGATTTACTGCCACACATTAAATACGTTTAATTTGCTATTTCGGAGTGAAACCACAAATAGTCGATTGGTTTCCATTGGGAGCTTTCCAGCCGCTGTGGTGCGGCTTCGTTTTGTCGCATTTTAAGGGAAGGGAGTTGAAAAGGCCGGAACCGGAAGATGTGTGTATGTGTGTGTTTTTTTTAGTCCCGTGTAATTAATCCAAGTCAATAATTAATTGGGTTGAGGGGCATAAGTAGTAGGAAAAATAGATTTCCTTCCGTCTTGTAATTAAATACATTTTCCACCATTGAATGGGAGGGCATGAATGAGCTGAGAAAACATGAATGAAAGTGCCTTGATTGGCAGGAGGCCAATTGGTTTATTGGTTTTAATGTTAGTAGCCGCTCGAGTTCGGTCTTGGAAAGATCGAAGACTGAGACACTTGTTAGTGGATTGGTAATCGGGAGAGAAACTATGTATTTATGTGGATTCGGTCGGGAGTTTGGCTTCGAACGACCATGTCCTGGTTCATCTCCAAACAACGACCGACAGCACACGGACGAGGGGCGCTGTCGAGCCGGTAAGGTATTACATCGATTGCGTCTCGAGTGTGCATGTGTCTACGGCACTAAATTTGCCACATTCTCCCTGTAACTGTACAGTTCACATAAATATAAAAATGTATTTAGATGTTGTTTACACGGTCTGCGATTTGTCACACTCATCCGAGGTCACGTTCCGGCTGAAAGGCTATCCTGGGGTGTACGCAACTACAGCCGAAAACCGAGGAAAAACATCTCAAGATATAGACAGAAAATGTGAGGTTACGTGATCGCGCATAGTAAACAGATGGAATCAGAAGAAAGGCGTGAAATCTGTTTGAGCGAGAGACCTGGTAAGAGCCAAGAGTGAGCAGAAGAGATTGTACCATTGCAACAATACCGCGTGAATTACGGACCCGGCACCGGCAAACAGGAAGAGGAAGTAAAAGCTAAAAGTTTTCAAACAGAGAAAAAGGAAATGAATAAAAGTTTTAAAAGGGAAAAACGCTCTTAAAAAACGAGATTAAGAATTTTAAGGCTGTAAATATCAACGTGGTGGGAGGAAAAGGTTCGCGGCAGGGGTCCTGGAATTAAAGAGACTTTCATTTTGGACGAGGTTTTTGTTCCGGTTGTGAGAAAACCGTACAGAATTAGAAGTTGGTGTGAAAGCCCGCATGCAAACTTGCTGCGGCAGTGTTATCAAATAGTTGCATGTGCCATCTCGTGAACTATACATTACATTTTGCTGTTGTCGCCTACCATTGCTGGGGGGCGAACCTTCACATGTTAAAGCAATACCAGTGTGCGGTTTTTGTAAGCAATGTTAATACCAATTTTATTTTTTTAAATAATATTTCGGGTACAAATTAGATACGATTGTACGGTTCGATTAATTTCCACCACGTTGGGTGCCCAGTAGTGTAACAACCGTTTTACTTCAAGTACATGTGTCGGATGTTTTTTTGTTTTCGCAATGAATGAGGACTAATTGCTGCGCCCAAATGTCGCACTCTGGAAACTCTGCTTTGAGAGACACAATTTACGGGTTTCTCTTTTTGGTATTCAGAAGAGAACTTTCAAATTGTTTTTTTTTGTTTTCAATTTAAAGATAAATTGGTTTTTAATATATATTTTTCGTTTTGCTTTATCTTTACAGCACATTAGTTCCTTGGAAAGTATTCAGGCAATACCTAAACGAGGTCCATCCAATTTCTTCCGGGCTTCAGGCAATGGCTCTAAAATCTACGATAGATCTGACGTGTAATGATTATATTTCGAATTTCGAATTTGACGTTTTTACAAGGCAAGTAACTGTTTTTTTTTGTACAGCTAGAATTTTTTATGGTAGACGAGTAATCGTGGAGTACACCTAATAGTCGTCAAATGTTTGCGTAACCTTCTAACTACTTGACTACCGTACATAATATTAGTTTTTGTATGATTGTCAGAACTTAACGACAAATTAGTTTAGTAACACGGTAGATTGTTGTGAATGAGCAGTTACTGAACTGACATATATTCTCCATTGTTGCGCTTAACGATAACCGATCTATTGATTTTTATTCCATCTATTTAGGTGTTTGCATTGAACGTGATTTCTTTGCGTTATGATTCATGTGTTTGTTCGAAGTCGTTGTTGACTCAGATAGCATCTTGAAACTTAATTCACATTGTTAAATATTTGCACTTTGAAGAAAATGTATTTATCTTTTTTTTTACTACGTGCAATGAGCTGAATTCGCCTCAATGGAAAAGAGGAAAAATTTGGAAAAATAACGTCCGCGTTAGTCTGCTCGATTCTTGTCGAGCGTGCTACTGTTTACTCAGAGGAAAGGGTTTTAATTGTGAGTTTGAATTTTTACAGACTGTTTCAACCGTGGACGACGCTATTGAGGAACTGGCAGATTTTGGCCGTGACACATCCTGGCTATGTGGCATTCCTAACTTACGACGAGGTAAAAGCGAGGCTCCAGAAATACATAAACAAACCCGGGAGCTACGTGTTCAGGCTGAGCTGCACGAGACTCGGGCAGTGGGCAATAGGTTACGTGACGCAGGAAGGAGACATTCTCCAGACAATTCCACAGAACAAGTCCCTGTGTCAAGCTCTACTAGACGGCTACAGGGAAGGATTGTAAGTTGCTGATGAGACGTGGAGATGTGGGACCAGATAAAACCCCTCGTTCGCTAGCCGGTGTGGTCGGTTCACACCTAGACGTGGTGCTAATGGCTTTGATCAACACAACCTGCCCACCTCTGATGTAACTACTTTGTTTGGAAGTTACGCGACACCGAGCACTTGGTTCAGTATTGCGATTCCGAAATTCATATTAAAGTAACAGAAATGCGAAAGCTAGGTCTCCTTGTGAGTAGACCAAACATAAAAACGCTGTAATTTGCTAAAGAAGCGTGTGAAGCATTCGTTGGCGAATCTGCCTGTGGGCGAACAGATTTTGTGAACATATTTCAAGCATTTAGTTTGCAGTCGAGTGCTTTTGAACAAATTTCTTTTAAAAAATTAATTGAATCTTGTATATCATATATTTGATGAAGTGGAATACCCTAGAGAAGAGATGCCAAGAGACGTTTCCACGAAATTTTCTTTTTAATCGGTCTGGATTGAAATGAAGAGATTTTTAGGGGAAATAACAAAATTTTGACATATGTATACACTAGGAACGAAAGTTCAGGATGAATAAATAAGAAGAGAACCGCGTCAATGGTCCGCCATTGTCTCCTCGGCACTCAAGTGCTTCTGACTAAATTATTCCTATATGGTGGCAGTTTACGAAAAATGTTAATCGAACGTTCCGTCGTTTCAGTTACCTTTTTCCTGATGGAAGGAACGTGAATCCGGACTTGTCTTGGGCCGTACAACCGACTCCCGAGGACCATATCAAAGTAACTCAAGAGCAGTACGAATTGTATTGCGAAATGGGTTCTACATTCCAGTTGTGTAAGATCTGTGCCGAAAACGACAAGGACATCAGGATAGAGCCGTGCGGGCATTTGCTCTGCACACCGTGCTTAACATCGTGGCAGGTAGAAGTATTTATGTATTAACTTTGCTATGGGTAGCTGGAGACGTTTGATTTAGTCTGGTCCTAGGGCTGTTACATCTTGGACTAGCTACGTAACGTTTTGTTTCAGATGGAGTTTTTGTCGAACGTGGATTAATTTTATATTTCATTACAGGACTCTGAAGGTCAGGGATGTCCTTTCTGCAGAGCCGAAATTAAAGGTACGGAGCAGATCGTCGTGGACCCATTCGATCCTAAGAGACAGCACAGAGCTGGGTCGGGTGCTGCAAACGCTTTGGTGGACCTGGACGATGACGAAGAGGTATCGGACACGTCTGAATGTCATTGATCCAAAATCAAAAATTGACCAACTTCCAAACACCACCACCCGTTTTGTTTCTTAGTGTTAATTATTTATTTTTTGTGTGTAGGTACCTGAGTCCCACCTGAATGTTTTATGATTTTGTTTTGTATCCTCTGTCCACCCTCTGCCCCTCTGGCTTTCTTAACAATTTATTGGGCTTTTACGAGAAGCACAGATGTTTTAGTTGTGTTGGGGTTGCGATTTGTATCGCGGTCTCAGAAAAGTCGGAAATTAAAGGCACGCAATAGTTTTTTTTGTCGTACGACCGGACGATTCATTTTATTTTGGAATGACTAGCAGTGTCTGAGAATGTGTTTGCAAGACTCCTTAAGTTTCTTTTTTTTTACCCTGAGAACCACAGCTTCTCTCTGCAACTGAGTGATTTTCTTTTCCGGTTCAATAGTACCAATTATTTGCTCCGTAGCGATTCTGCGATGCAGCAAGTATAATTTTTTTTTGAAAGTCGCACTTACGTTCACAGAAAAATCAGGTCAATGCTTATGAGCTGGTAATTTTATGGAAATGTTTACACTTGTTTCACGTCGAACGTCATGTTTTGAAGGGGTTTTCACAAATCCCTGTTAAGAAGCTAGTTAAAGCGTTTAAACGACTTCAAACAAGTCGATTGCGATATTTGAAACATTGAAAATATCAATATATTTTCGAGTTATTTGATGTTTCGTTTGTTACATGAAACATTTCTTTTATTCGGTAGTGTGGTCGATTGTCAGGTGCCTTTGAAAGAGCAGCGGTGTTGAGACTTGGCCTTCCTGAGTATGAAATGACAGTAGTTGTGCTCGTAACATTAGGGCTGCTAACGTGCCTCTTTTCTAATCAATCTTGATACGTTATCAGACCGCAAATAACCAAGGTCTTTCTGCTCCGACTTACTTAGTCAGAACACTTAATAAAGTGACAGCCGATTTAAGCATTAACCTGTTTTCCTTTGATGTTGACACGAGAAACATGCACACTCACACACAAATATACCATTGTAATAAGAATTGGTACGTTACCCAAAATTCCGTCAGAATTTTCTTATGATTTCGCCCGTCTTTCATTCTTTTTGTCTTCTGGCTGTCCTGCGAATTTTGTTTCTGAATGTTTTTTTTGACTGCTTTCGCCTTGCAACTATTTCTAAACCAAAAGAAACGAAAAACAGAACATCAGATGTTATGTTTTACGATAATGGATTTCGGGTCACTCGCGTTGTGCACACATCAGTTGTACATTATGTATATTATTAATATTATTTTTATTGTAAATTATCGAACCGACGAAGTAAATAAATTGGAAATAAGAAAATAAGAAGCTGAGGAGGTCCGTTGCCGGCTCAGTTTCGCAGATGTTTTATATAAGAAAATTTGATATTTTTGAGTTAATGAAAAAGTATAATAATAAATCTGCTGAAGAATTTTTTTGAAAATAAGATGTTAATTATTTTGTTTTATTTTATTTTAATGATACCTTACTTGTTAGTTACACGAACGGTTTAGAAAGAGTCTAAATCGATTTATTTAATATCGAATTGCACACTTGAATGGATTGACAATCTTTATTTCTAATCAGTGCTTGAGAATATATGTTACGAGTCCGAGTGAGGATTCATTGAACTTGTCTACAAGTCAGGCCACCGGTGTTAACACGAACTTAACACTTTTTTTCTCATTGCAATGATTGAGTTAGCCATGACGGATTATTCGTACAGCGTGGAGTTTTTAATTATTATTGCGTGGGGAAACCTCAGGCATGCAGAACTGCACTAAAACCGTCCGAATTTTCTCTACCTCCTAAACCAATACCCACGGATATGTACTAACAGTGTTATCTGTCTTTTTGCGTGGCTGCTGAAAAAGAATGTGCCATTCATGGTCGCATGCTCGCCAAGTATCCGGCTTAGAGGATTGATCTATTGTAGCAGAACAGCATGAACTGGATGTGTCAAAACTTTTATTTCCTTTCCCGGTCGAATGTTACATACAGTAAAGAAAGAGAATCCATTCTTACAATTGTAACCAGGTGAGACGAAAATTTTCATGACGTGGAAATTTGTCAATGTTATGAAAAAAATCCGTTTTAATCGAACGTTTTGAAACGATTGGTTTCCGAGCAGTAAAGTTCCTTTGTAAACATTAAAAGTAAAACAAATTTACTTCTCGAGATAAGTGAAGAAAAAACACGCCATTAAAGGAACAATTAAACAGTTGTGTTCATTTGTAAACCATAAAATTATTATCCACCAGTCAGAAAAGAAGTCCGTGGTTGGTTGACACTATTAAATTCGTAGTTAACATTAAGTTGTCTAACGTAACCTCTGGCATCGTGCGATGTCATTGTAATTTGGTAATCAATTGTAGGGATGTGCTAGAACAAAGTATAATGCGAATTGCAGTAAATGCCTCCAGATGTACGGCATCGTACTCGTAATGCAACTGTATATAACATTCCGTTTTATACATTCTTAAGTTCAAAGAATCTACCTACCCCTACTTAGAACTTTTGAAATTAGTCACCACTCGAGCTAAGCTTGCGGCATGTACTTAAATATTTTGTCAGCCTTTATGTGTGTTTCACTGTCCTGGCACGTACTACCCAAGATAATACATACACAGGACGAAATGCATTTTAACCAGCATTTGGTACCAGCTGCTGTGCCAAGACCTTTGAACCTCCACTCTCCAGCCTCCATGTTTTCACTAAAACAAAGCCATGTGGGGAACAAAAAACCCTATTCTTATATTATTTCAGGACTTGAACACTTGGAACTGCAACAACAGTTGCCTGCAGGCATTGGCACTGTCTCCCCGAACTGATAATTTCGATGGTAAAGTAAGTGTTAGGCAACCGTTGTGTTTGCTGTATTGATAGTTTCCAATGGACTCATGAGCCTGTCGTTTTGCTTAGGATGGGAGAAGTCCACTCATATCACCAAAAGCTTCGCCTCAACCGATTCGGAAGGGAATTACGGCTGTAACAAATCCTCCTCCTCCTTTGCCGCCCAGAAGAGCTTCGCCCGTTCTGGGAAGTCCGACGAATTTGCCCAGGTACGTCAGGCATGGAACCACAAAATTTTGCCTACTCGATTTTTGTATTTCCTTACAATTTTTTGACCTCTCTTCTTGTCCGTCTGACAAACCAATTGACCGAAACATTCTCCAACAGGATTTAATAATCAAATTTATTTCTAGTTCTAATCAACCGATAGGGGAAGCTTCCATTGCGCCTTGCATTTGTAACAATAATTCACAAAAAACAAATTCCTATTCGTCAGCGTCAGGTGAGAATGCACACCTTGTTCCGGAGACATTCTCGACATTATGTTTCTCTCCTATTGACTGAGCGTTTTGATTGCAGGCGTTCTCGACTCGGCGTACGACGTACTTCAAACTTCCACCGGAAACACTTCTTCATTGACAACTCCGACGTTGGCCGTTCCGGGAACAAATTCGTCACCGAGTTGGACGCCTCCGTCTTCGGAGTCTTCGACCGAAGGGTATCCACCAAAGACAGAAGATTCACTTCAGTACGCTCAACTAGTGCATCATCCAAAAAATCCCAATTACGAAAACATAATCATAACAGGTAGTTTTGTTATTTTGGATGGCTGCAGTACCGTAACCCAAGGAACTGCTCCGCGCTGTGCTCCCTGGTTGTTCAGATTGTAACTTGTGTATTTCTTTCATAGAAAACAATTCACCAGGACGACCTACCCTAACAATAGACGTAGAAATCAGTAGGTTGGAGTCGAAAGTAAACGGAAATCATCTGTCTCCCTACAAAACCGGATTCTCATCTTCCCTCTCGCCATTGCCTCCTCATTCGCCTCTCTCATCCTCTGCGGTTTCCTCTTCGTCGTCGACCACATCCGGTTTGTCCCGGTCTTCCTCTAATTTACCACTCGGGCTGTTGTCTCCAAACCCACACCGTCACACTCATCCTCTGCCCTCGCCTTCTCGCACGCCTTCAAACGATGTCAACATGAGTTTCCGAAAATCCTCCCTGGACGAAGAGAAAATTGGACTTAGGCGGAAGCAAGAAATGGACTTCAACAAAGGTGACAACGTCTCCTACGAGAACCTTAACATGGACTACATAGCGCAATTAACGGGAGAGGGCTATGCCCACGACGCGGTCATTCGTGCCCTCGGGATAACCGGAAACGACGTGAAAATGGCCTGCGACATATTGCACGAGTTTGCAACGAAGAAAACGACCAGGATGACTTAAGACGTGAAGAAATTTACTGTGCCAGAATATCACCTGAATACGGGTATTTATTGAAACTGGGGATGTGTCAGTTTGTGAGTTTGGATAGGTTGTATTTCCCAGTTCTGAACTTTTAACACACAGCACAGCATGTGTGGTGACTTTTTCTAAATAATTTGGTTGACGTTCAGAGCACTTTCCCTACAAAAAATTTTTTATACTGAATCAAATTCTACTGTGCAGTTTACAGTATTCTCCTAAGAAAATATCACAACTGCTAAATTTCAAATGAAACAACCATGTACATAACATTTGTGATTATTATATTCCTATTCATTTGTAAGGCAACATCACTTTCAACTCGATGAAAATATGTAATTGTTGAAATGTTCTTGCTTCACTTGTTGCATGTGCCACAAGTCAGTTATAGACCAAATTGGTTTTTATTTTACCATAAAATTATCATTTACTGGTATCAAAAATACACAATTACATGTTGTCCATTATTAAAAGTTTGAACTTGGTAATGGTAAAGAAGTGTGCTGCAATTCAATGACATGATTTCATCTTGAATCAGCAACTTGTTAATGCTCTCACCTTGTGTAAACTGAATTGAATAAACCAATTCCTAAAGTTAAATGGTTTTCTACCGTCAAAAACGAATTTGATTAAGTCGCAAGTTTGTGTACCTGAAATTTCATAATTTATTGATGTACGTTGCAATTGTATATAAATATAATTGATTTAAATATTTCCAGATTTATTTCAGTTATATACTTTAACTTTACCGTTAAGAAACCTTACATTTAATGGTTGTCAGTTACGAATTTATGTTACTTTTTTGCTTGGGAATACGTCCAGTAACCATTTAGTAACACGATCAGTATTTTGTATAAATTATTAATATTCCAGACTACTTGACATGACACTTTCGCAGGGGAACCGTTAATGTAATACTTAATATTTAAGTTACACTATGGTAATCACATTATTCACGTACCTGTTAATACTCACACAGTTATGTGGAATGAAAGGCATGTGTTTTCCACTAAAATTATAAGTGAATTAAAAAGTTAAAAAGGTGTCGCGCAAAACCGGTGGTCAAATTTTAACGCGCCATTTTGAAGTGATCCGAAGCAAATGTTGCTCGAACGAAAGCAAAATTTAAGAAGTTGCATGTTCATCGAGATATTAACCAAATTTTCTTTCTTTCTTAAATATAAACATTCTCTGTAAATGTCATTTATCGCCAAGGATCAAGGAAATGTAAACCGTGACCGCAAAGCGAGTGCCGAACAATTTCATCATTTACTTGTTCATTAAAGCAGACGATTTTTGAATGTCGTTCTATCATGTTTTGAAGTTAATTTTTAAGTGTAACAAAATGGGGGCATTTTGAATTTATCGCGTCTCCGAGGTATATTTTGGTTGTTTGTCACGTCGAGAAGAAATTTCGTACACTTCAGGTGAAATGTCGCTCCTATATGACATCCACTGAAAGTCCCGGTAACCTATCGTGAAAATTAACAATTTTTTCTTCACACCTTGAAAATGTCGTGCGGATTAACTTGTCGCCTTAATTCCGGCGTGAGCTTTTTGAGGTCCGTTCAACGGAACCTGAACGGCTCGATTGGCAAAAACAGAAAGTCGATTTCATGTCAGAATTTTAGGGCGATTTCAACGGTGTCGGGGAACGTCATGCTGATGCAGATGCAGAGTATCGTTGCGAAAGACAACAACATTCTGATGTGTTGTCCACTAAGGTGGTCAAGCCTCAAGACACTGAAATGTAGTGGTGTTACTTGCATGAGAAGTCAATTTTTTAATACGAGACCACCAACCGGCAACGATCCAGTACCACAAGAGAAAAAGTTAAGCATGTTTCAGAAAATAAAGAAAATGTGGAAAGAGTACTGGTATGTTGTATTTCCTGTTCACCTTGTCACCTCTGCAGTTTGGGCTGGAGGATTTTATTATTTGGTGCAAAGGTATGTTGGAATCAATCATGACAATGATTTTAGTGTAAACTACTTATTAAAACAATGATGTAATCTCAACAAATGATTACAATGCCATTGCTACCTTCAGCAGTTTTGTTGCAGTGCCATAAATTCTGAACCAAATTATTTTTCCAGAATTATTTAATGCTAAATTTCATTAATAATGACAATTATTACTAAGTTGTGTAATCAAACCTTCATAGTAAGAAATGGTTTGGCTCATTTCAATGTAAATGTTGTATTATTTGCCTCTTTTCTTTTATCCTTGTTTGATATATGCACCTCTCTGGCATGTGGCAGTAATACTGTAAAACATGTACAGGTTTCTGAATAATAGTTAATATTGAATGAAACTAATTCTTTCAAAAACTAAGTTATTGTTATGAAGCTTTATCATACATGATGTTCGACCTGAGTGTGATGTTGAATAGTTGATTTCAAGAGCCATTGATGTGATTTGAAGTTGCCAAAGATAAGGAATTGTTGTCAAAATTATATGCCCTGATTGCATACCCAATAATGGGACAGCAGGCTGCTCTAACATTGTTTGGTATTGCAGTTCTCTCTGTTGTGAAGTAATACAATTGATGATGGGTAACTGTATTGTAACATTTAAAAAAATCGTGAAACACCGACAAAACAAGAAACACCAATAAATTGCATGAAATAATAGAAACATTTTAAACAGTTCTCATTATAGATTGCTTTTTTTATTGCTCTGATAATCTGGTATCAAGTCCAAAACTGTCTCTTATTTATTTCATAAATGAAGTAGTACATAATTTCTAGAGTTGTGGATGTCTGTAGCAATCAATAAGATCTGCCTTTGAGGTTAAATTATACCAAACTTAAATTATACATGGCGAATCATTTTTCTTATTAAACAATTGATTGGTTTCATGTTTTATTTGTAACAGTGGCATCGATATTCCTGCATTACTGCTGTCATTGGGTGCTCCGGAATCATGGGTTGAAAAGCTGAAAGCATCCAACGCTGGCAATATTGTTTTAACTTACACACTCTATAAGCTTGTGACGCCCCTTAGGTACGCAGTAACAATAGGTGAGTATCAGCATCCCTAATGTAAGGTACACCTTGATTCCTTGTGCTCCTTTCAGTCTGCTGCTGCCTTTTGTGACCATCAACCTGATAGATAATCTTACCTTTAACAAGATCCTCTCGTTTACCTCTTTTCGTACCACTGAATTTTTTATATTTCGGTACTGCTCTTACTCCGGCTTTCCCCCTTAGGTACCACTCAATACTGGACTTTAATTCCAGAAACGTTACTTTTTTTAGTGTGACTTTCCCCCAATTATCATGTTTCGATTTGTTCGATTCATTCGAGTTAAATTTTAATTTTAGGTGGGACAACGTATGCAATTAATGTTCTAAGGAAAATCGGCTGGATGCCTCCCCCGTTGAAGAATCCCCTGTGCAAATACACCGGCAACAATACTGCGGCGTTGAGTACTCTAAAGGCGAGATCTCAGGATAAAATGCAAGTAATTAAACACGTTATTATTTGATGTGAGCTCAAAATGAGAGGAACTAAGGCTGTATTGTTTCTATAATGCCGCTTTTGACTTAGTGTGAATACGATCCCGACCTCTAATTTGTTTATAATCAAAACACTGCCTTTCCAATGTCCTTAACCTTTCACGGATTCAGGTAAGGAACTTTGCATTCGTACACCGCAACCTTTAAAAAATTATTAATTTTGTTTATTGAATCATCATTGCCTAATTAAAGACGTATTTATCCTCTCACAGTTTCACCCTAGTTTTATGTTTTATGTCGTATGTCTGTACGTTATTTAAAAAAAAACTTCATTACCCTTCGCAGTCTCAATAAGACTCGGAGCTCGTTTAATTTCATTATTTACATTCCGGCGACAAATAAATACGAAGTCATGTCTTTTTTCACGTAACGGGGAAGACGCGTACAAGCTGAAGGTCTCGACGACCTGTCCTCTCGGCGGAGGAGTATTCTGACACCTGGAACTTTCTGACCTCATTCGTCTCGTTAGTGGCCCATATACTGATAACTCGCCGAGACTCCCTGGAGTTGCTGCCTAGGGTCACCGCTAATTCGAACTATGTGACAGGCGCGACACAAAAGTCTTCCTTCCAGAGGGTAACACCTTTTGTCCGGTTCGTCCGTCAGTTGCATCCCGCAATCCTGTGAAAATGAAAAATTATTCGGACGTTACTGGGTCTGAACCGCAACTCAAATACTCGGCAGCCGCGGTCGCTCACTCACCTCGCATATGTAACAATCCACGTGGAAATCTTTGTCCATTGAAACGACCCGAACGGTTTCTTCGGTTCCCTGAAAGTAGAATACAACAGTCAAATAACACAAACCAGGGCCATGACAAGTGTGCGGTTGTAAAGAAGTGCAAAGTAGAAAGCTAAGTAACTCTTGGCTTGTGCTCTGGCTAAGCAAAGTTATTTCTAGTCATTATGTAAAACTTGCTGAATGCCGCTGGTAAAGTCACTGACAGCTGTAAAGTGTCATTTGAACAATGTTTGCTGTGACTGGATCGTAGTTTGGGGCTCAAGTAGTTCACCAGAGGAGATATTTAGTTTCTTCTAACCGCCCTCTCGACAATTTAATTAGCCTAATAAAAATGCAAGAAACCCCGTCAGTAAGTTTGTGATATTGTGTGGCCGACACAATACCACCTCCTGCTCGAACAATAGTTCGCCATCTACTGCACTACAACTGTAGTTTATTGCATTTAGTTTGCGTCGGAGAGACGGAGGCGAATTCTTAGGAAAATGGGAAGCGCGCCAAAAATATTAAAATAAAATCTATTAGAAACACAGAGACGGGGATTCCTTGCTTTAATTAAAATTCTTCAGATTTACCTCAACTGGAGTGATTCCTTTCCCACACGCGGCACATTTTGGAGCAAACATTCTGAAACAAATAGAAACTATTTTTCAGAAGCGTTGACAGTTTACTTAATCACGTATGTAATTCAATTAACATTTGTCTCTGGGATTTTATGCTACGAAAATAAAAACAGAAGACGTCCTACGAGACGCACAGTTCCCTCTCTTTTCTACTCCCCCCCCAGCAATGTTCTCACGGTACATGGGATAGTTTTCGGCTAGGTAGCAATCACATCGAAATCACACATAGGGTAGAAGTTATTAATTATTAAAATATCTGACCACTTTGTGTGTGCTTCACTCATTTCAGAACTAATAAAACGAATGAGAAACCCAGATGAAGTTGCATCACCGGCAGATACACGTCGACTACGGACCATACAATAATTGCTATGTAAAGGGACACAGCGACCCAAGATGAGTCAAACGAAGAAAAAGTGATTAGCTTGGTACTGATTGGTACAGAAAGGATCGAACGCCATTTTATAATTTAGCTTGTACACGAATGATTGAAATTATATATATGTACATACAATTTTATATATTGTGTATTGGTAGTCCCGATCAAAAACCTGTCTCTCCTCACTCCGACACTGTAATTCTCGGACTGCGTACTGAAAAATTTAGTTTCCTTGCTGCTTTTATTCGAACACAGGTCTTGAGATTCTCTGCTGTCCGTTTAACCAGAAAACTAAGTACTGTTAAGTAAGTTCTATCAATCTACCTGTATCCTTGATATCTTCCCACCAAATTTACCAAAACCGAATGGGCTTAACCAAATTTCCCATTGGGTGGGAATTACTTTGTGGCAAGAGAATTCGTTTGCACTTGGCATTTGTCCTAAGGCTTCAGTGTGGGCATCGAATATCTCTGACATTGGGAATTTGAGGGTGAAGTCCGTTACTCTGCCACATCCCGAAGATCACGACCATTTTCTTTGGCTAATGGATACCAATCAATAACTTGTGGCACTACAGACATTACAGAGTAACATAACACAACAAAATTAAGAACATTCCGTCACTTAAACCTCTCCTAATTTTCGGATTAAACCACTTACAATTAAACCACTAATTTTCGGATCCCTCGAATGTTATGTTGCTTAAGGAACGTTAAAGTGTTCCATCACTCTTACCTGTGGTAATCATTCACACAATAAATTTTATTGTCTACGTCGACCGTGAACGGCACACCATCCAGACAGTCGTTGCAGACGCAGCACCTAAAACAGCCCGGGTGGTAACTCTTTCCCATTGCTTGCAGTATCATTTCCATAATCAGGTGACCGCAAATGGCACATTTTTCTGCCGTTTGCTGAAAGCCCGAGTACTGAAAAAGAAAACAGTAAAACCTTACTCTAGAGTTGAACGATAAACGGCGGGCGTTCCAGAACTGGTTCATCCGGCTCCGGCAAATTTAATATATTAAAATTACTAATCAAATTATGTATGGCTCACCAGGTAATCCTCCTCGCAATAAACTCGACCGTGAACATTATAGAAAGCCTTTCCCCTGAGGGCTCGACCGCAGGAACAACATATAAAACAATTTGTGTGGTAGAGGTTACCCATAGCTTGACATGCCTGACCGGCACCTGTGACTTTCTCGCCGCAAGTGTGACATATACCTGAAATAAACAGCAAACAACACAAATCAAACTAAATGCAAAACGGGGGAGACACGGAGCCGTAGGCTAGTCCTCAAGCGACAACTTACAAAGGTCTACTCTCAGGTACGAACCCCCCGTGTTCATTCTCCATGAACTGTTAACACCTTCGGATCCTGTCCTTTCTTGTCGCGGTGACTACGACACCGGACGACAATTTCACACTAACGAAATTAACATTTTGACAATCCAATTTGCCAATTTCGAAACGCCCGGGAGACTCGAATTAACCGTTTCGACCTTCAATTATCCCCGATCGCCGGAAACGGATGTTCCAAATTTTCTACAAGGAACAACCGCCGTCTCTCGAACACCACCGAACGAATGTGACCAAATCCGAGTGAATTTCCGACGATCAACCTCTTCGACAGCACACTTACACACAGATAAGAAAGTCGCGCATATTTGGAAGGAATCCAAACTTCCTGATTGAATCTATTAATAGATACAAGTCGCGAGTGGTAAGAGAAATGGTAGTGGCTGTCGCGGTGGTGGTTTTACAACTAGTACTGAGACTCCAACCCGTCAGTAGACTCTACCCCTACTCAATGCAACAGGTAGCAACACAACTTCTCGTCAACGAAAAACTTTCTCTCAAACATTAGAAAAATACGGGATTTTTCATGTCCCACAATAAACACTTACATTAATAATGGAATTTATTCAATAGTCCCTCGACAATTAACGTTTTAATTAGTCGACATTATAATGAAATATTTATTGAACAGAATAAATGAAAATTGAAGCTCGTTAAACCGAAATAGTCTACTTGTTCACAATTGTGTACGGAACAATGCAACAACAACTAAAAATCGACCTTAGAAATTATAAATTTTTCTATGAGAACTTGAGAATTTTTGCATGAATTAAACTTTTTATTCCATTCAACAGGTAGAGTTCATTAAATTTTACGTGAAACAACGTATGTAACTGTTAAACACCGGCAAGTGATGTTCATAGTCGTTATAAACTGTTTGAAGTACGCTTCCGGACCGAAGATACAGGTTTTCTGGTCAACAAGTCTGAGTCAACAAGCCTGTAAGATCTTCTTTCTAACTCTATCTCTATTCTATACTTCCTCTCAAATCTGTTTCAAACTTATTATAAATAGAATTATTAATGCGGACTGCTTTCTTTCGCTGTTGCTCAACTCGTTCCGAAAATCCAAGAACAAAATAACCCGGAGAAATTTACTGGTACGCGACACGCACAGGAAACCGCAACAATTCAAACCGAGACCGGAAGTGGAAGACCAGCGCAAGGAAGTTCCAGCAAAAGTAAGGTCTCCTTTTCCGGTCGAATCCGTCTGAACGACTGAAAGACAATCCTTACACCAAGAACGGGACAGGCATCTCATGCAACCTCTACATGTCACAAAGAATTCGTCCAACCCACTTGAATGGCACACCACAACAAGTTTCTGGTTTCGATATCAAATTGAATTCGAATTGTGACTGCGAGCTATTAAAGGTATTTCCTAAAAGGGAGCCCATCCATCCTTTGGAAACGGTCAATTAATCATAGAGCGTCATGAATAATTATTCATTTTCTCCAAAAAAAGAAGGAAAAAAACGATACACTTACACTTTGAAAGGGGGAGCCAGTCTCGGTTTGACAGGAGGTACCTGAGAAGAACACCTTTGGCGACCTTTGCAAAACAATCTAAACAATCAAAACAGTCTAAGACACCAGATAACGAGAAATGGCAATAGTTGCACTCTTCTACCCCGGTTAACCCCCCCCCCCGCCCCATAGAGGGTCTACAATTTCCCAAGTTCTACACAACTACAAGTTCCTCTAAATTTTGGTCATGAGCCTTCAAGAACCGGTTCCTTCGGGAAGTGACACCATCCGTTGGCGATCTCGCGCCCAAACGCGTCCGACCACTACGTGTACAGCACACATTGTCGAGAATGTAATTACTGCCGTCGCCCACACCAGTCACTCCTGTTTTCAGGATTAGTTCCAGTTGTTGATATACGACGAACCGATTTCAATAACAGACGTGGGACGAGACTCACACACACACACACACACACACACACACACACGCACACGCACGCATACACGCGCACACCACACACAGACACGTTTTTAAATTCGCAAATTATCCATTTCCCCCCAAGGGTGGATAAGGAAAAAATTTATTACGGTGTTAAATTCTCAATTGTAGGAAACATTAAACCCACGCCTAAAAACGTGGGGAACGTGGATAATTGGATGTCTAGCAAGCACGAAACCCATGCCGGTCAATTAGCACGTGTCCCGAAGGAACTCAGGTAGAGGTACACATCCCGGTGAAACTGCCCAAACTTCAAACCCTATTTATTAATTATAAACAGTTCAACAAATCCATGTCTTTTTGTGTTCACTACATTCCATGTATTGTCTTCCGACTACCCAACCGGTAACCGATTCAGTAATGAGTTCGATTTCAGTACATTCACCAATGAATGCACAGCCCTGATAATATGCAATGTTTAGAAACTTTCAGCGGAACGCTGCCTTTTCTTATTGTTCTGGTTGTGAAAAAGCTGACTCGACTATTTCCCGCCACAGAAATGGAAAATCAACTTAATATAGGCCGGTGGACACCTGAGCACACCTACGGTCGTCGAGTTCAAACTCTTTCGGAGTGATTACACTTCGAATTTCACACGAAATGTCTAAACAGACGATAGGAAATTCATCCTCTACTTATCACCACTGATGATTACAACCAGTAAGTGGCGCACACGAAAATAACTTCTTTTGTACGTATTATCACGGAGCAAGTCACAGTGGTATCACACATTGTGAATTGACAACAAATACAGGGAACCATAACACAATTTGGTTAAATTGGATCAAAGATAACCGTGACTCAGCCCGATATCTCCGTCAATTGAACACTTTTTTTTATATATCGAGCGGATAACAAATTACTACAATAAAAAAAATTAGTCATAACAACACGGTCAACTTTAAATGCGCGATGACAAACACGACGACTCACGCAAATCTTTAATTATCAGAATGTGTACTAAACAATCTTTGTCCGGGGGTAAATATTTAATGGCGGCAGGTCCGGTCTAGAAAGTCGGCTGGACTCGGACGCCAGTGTTGACACTGAGACAAAATTTAACTTCCTGATCGTAACGGTTGTACGAGTAGAGCGAAAGATGAACTCCACGGTTTCATCGGCAAACCGATCTGTTGTGGGGTCGCACGCCCAAGAACCGACACCCCGAGAATTCATGTTGACTATCACTCTGCAGAATTAAGTTCGATGAAAAAAAATTTCAACACAAGTCAATGACGGTTTCCGAGAAATTCCCCTCGTCATTACCCACATTAATTCATAAAAAGATAATACAAATGTGAACAAGGTACAAAGGTTCAATCAAATGTTCTTGAACTCAATGTATTCTCACAGCCTTGCTTTCTTACGGTCAAGTGTGTACATTTGTTGATCAAACTAAATTATTTTATTTTTTATTTGTTTTTCTGTCTACTTCTGATTTTCAATTCATATCATTTCAAGGGTCGTGGAATATTTTTAACAAGTTATCAATTAACCAATGGAATAATTTAAGAGGCACCTGCAACCTTGAGAGAAATAATAATATTTTACTAGACCTAGGGTTTAAGAATGCTCAACAAAAAAAAATACAAATTTGTCGATTACTTGGGAATGAATCAAGCTCTAAGGGCACCCAATTGACCAAAATGATTTTCTGGTACCCATTGTTGTGACACTTTCCAGGGTTTCATTCTGTTTTCGATTGCTAATTGCACAACCTGATGAAATTAAATCCAAACACCAGAAAAATTTTGCAAGTTCATAATTTTATGAATAATTTTTGTACTTGTGGGACAACTGGAATCAAGCCTATTCTACATTTTAGAGAAGTACCAAAAAGGCACATACCAAAATATTCTCCCTCTTCCTCTTGCTTTTCCATTTCTTCCTCCAGTTGTCTGGTCAACTCTTCAATTTTTCTCTCTGCTTCTGTTGGTCCGGTTTGACGTGGTGGAGTCACATAATAAGGCAAGAGGTTCTTTCCGCTGTATGTATTCCCATCAAAAACCCTAACTTTTACATTTGCATC
Organism: Polyplax serrata; assembly: GCA_037055365.1. NCBI lineage: Eukaryota > Metazoa > Arthropoda > Insecta > Psocodea > Polyplacidae > Polyplax > Polyplax serrata. Next base: position 6,496,026 of record JAWJWE010000038.1, on the reverse strand, counting down.
ACTGGAATCATTACTGTCATTCTGGTAGTTTAGATTAAGTGGCATTCCACTTGTTGATCGTAGAGCTCCTGGATTATCCAAAGCCAAGCACTGTGACGGAACTGAATGTGATGTTGTGCTCTAAAATGATTAATTACATTGATAAATCACTTAAATTGGAAATAATAATGTGTGAAATGGAATGTTATTAATTTTGAGATCAACACTTTAGAATGACTGACAGAAGTCTGCTTACTCTTCCACTTGAGCTATGTGTTGGACTTTCCTTCATATATGGCCCACATGAGTATCTTTCACTGCTCTGCCTCTTGAAATCTATTTCATGTCTAGGACTCGGTTTGACGTAGGAACCTTGTGTGTAGAATTTATCTCCATTTTGTCTCTGTAGATCACTCTCACTGTGGCTTGTTACTATTGTTTCAACCGGCTTGGGGGTTGCAAACCTGTTCGCCGCTATTATGTGACCTCTTTCGTACACCTTGTAATCGGTAGATTTGACATTTTTCTGAGGTAAGGGCGGCAGGGCGGGTTCTACAAGGAAGCTTTCGATGGCTCCCACTGGCCTGTAGGGTTTCCCAAAACTACCCCTTCCCGGAGAGGAAATGTTACTTCCGGGAAGGGATCTCGTGACACCCTTATCTGTCTCATCCTGATGAGAGTAACTCGGAAGAACAACCGAATGAGTGGATAAAGAATCTCGTTGACTGTCCTTGGGTAGAATCCGTCCGTAGCCCGCGTCCGATGATTGTACGATTAGATCATCGGGATTAATGGTGAACCGTGAAAATCTCTCGTGCAGCAAACCTGATTCATCACTTTCACTCATCATGAATCATTATACGGTTCTATCGGCTTCGACACAAAAAAAATCCGAGAACTGGAAACTGAAAACACTTGCAAGTTTGACGTTTCTCACACTCGAGCCTAACTATTTTCTCAGTCGTCTCTACGGAAGACAAATACAGTCCGGAGAAAGACTCTTTTGCCCTTGTGTCACAACGATAAAAACAATCAAAATTAAACGATCATGAGCAACTCGTGAGAATAATGAAACGCCTCGCATCAAACCACACATCAGCGCCCAAACACAACTGTGTTCACTCTCAAGTATACACAAAAACCAGTTATTACCACTCAAAGTCAAAGGAAATTCAATGGTGGACAAAATGGCCGCCAATTGCCTTGAGCCTGTAACCGTCAAACCTGAACTTTTAAAAAAAATTTCCTGCTATTTTTCTGCGGTGCGGCACATCTCAAGTTGATTGTAAATGAATGTGTAACGCGTGATATCAAAATGTGAAGTTTAAATATATTAAAATCAAAAAAAACAAAATATTTACCGGCTTTCATATAAAAGTGATTTTTCGAAAATTAAATTTTATATTCTTCAAATATAATCGAAAACCGGGACATTTTTTGTCTTAGGTATGGAGTTTAAAGTGATTGTCGAATTTAGGTGACGAAGCTATTGTTCTAAAGTTTTTCACACGCTCTGAAATTTAAATTAACAATATAGGAATATAAATATCTAATTAGTTACGTGAAATAAGTTGGGTTTATTCGTTGACCATGGTTATAGCCCTTTCAAGTATAAATGCTCGACATTAATAATATTAATTCCTACGGTGACGTGTACAGTATCAGAAACTACTAGTTTATTCACCTATTTCTCGTGATGACATTTGGGTAGTTCACGTTACAACGTCAATTTTTCAACAAGCCTTTAATTTAGGTTCGGTAAACAGATTTCATTCGGTCGTTGTGTACGGATACAATAGAAGTTCAAAATCCGATATTTGTCACGAATCATTCACGGGCGGAATGAGTTACTAATTATAAATTGATCCCGTATCGTGACGAAAGTAGTCCTTTTAAGGTGATTTATTTCACCTGAAAAAATTCACACAAAGTCGTTTCATTGTATTCAATGAACAGACGTTACGTTTGTGTGTGTGCGCCCACAAAGAAAATAATTTATTTAAAAAATTTCGAGGAGTTGTACACGTAGTTGAGAAATAGGTGTGGGTTACCATCATAAAATACGGTGACAGCGGCTGACATTTTGCTTACTTTCGACATATGTTCGCTCAGAGGTAAACTTTTATTTTCATTCACTGGTTTTAAGTACTTATTTAATAGCTTTATGGCGCAGAAAAAATTCAGCCTTTTAAACTATTTGCAGCGATGTATAATTAATAATTACTTCGGTGTGCTATTAGTTAACCCTACGTTAAAATACTGAGTCTTTCCTACTGAATTAAATTGGATATTTGTGGTTTACACCCCGAATCAGGTTGTCTTATTTTTATTATTTAAATTGTCGTAACGTGACGCGAGGGATATTTTCCACTCGTTTCCTAATTTTATTTTCCCGAATGATCACCCACGAAATTCCAGTTAATCTGTGTACGAATCAAAACTACTACCACTAAACGAAGTACATATTCTGCTGTCTTCTTGTTCTCGTAAAATAAATAAATGGTAACGAATTAGTTAATAGTTACACTTGGTCTACCTAAAGAGTTCTCATAAACCGTAAGTAACAACTTTTTTTCCCTCAGCTCGCTACTCGCGAGACGATCCAAGTACTAAATAAACACAATAACATTAGATTTCTCTTTAGTCTATTAATGTCAATTATCACAGAATGTTACAACAAAAACTCATTACAAAATAATCAATGATTCATTCAGGTTGAGCTTCCACCTGCGAATATTTATTTAGAAAAATGTTAGATTTCCTTTTCGAGTAATTCCGGCACAATAAGTTAGAGTTTAAGTTTTTATTTACGTGGTCTTTCGACTCGCTTGTAAAAAAAATAATGACAATTATGAAAAGTAAAACTTTCAGCTCAATAAAGCAATATTTTTACATCTAATACTTGGCACTTTGTTTGTTATTGGCACAGACAAGAAATCAATACATTTTTGCCATGAGAACTAGACAATTTTCGTACTCTTTTGTTTGAACAGGCGGTATTCGAATGCGTTATGAAGAACTATTCGTAATGGAAATAGTAAAACTAGCTCAGGCAATTATTTAATCTATTTGGTCCGCATATATTAAATACTCCAGAATTTAAAATTTCAAACCTTTCTTTCTGTGACAAACGATGAATGAAAACTGTGTTTCATGTCAAACAGAAAATCCACATTTCATCCAGATGAACTGACAAACAAGAGTAAAGTGCCAGAGAGTTTGAGAGAGAGAAAGAGAGACTGACAGAGATGGAGAAAATGAGAGAAAGAGAGACTTTCATTGATCCTCCGATCTAGTACATTGTCGTTACACTGCTAAATGATCGATTTGTTTCGTTCGTTCATACCCAAAAACGTTTTACTCGGATTCGATTAAAATAGAAACTTGAATCAGTTTCAGACTTTCCGTAGCTCGTCATGTATCCTTGGACTCCATCGAATTCTCAGCCGCCTTTGTTCCTGCACTTGACGGAAGTCTGTTGAGTTGAGATTTCTTTGTTCTCGGTGAAATGGGCGGTAGATGTTTCTTGTCCAGGAGAGGACTGGTCATGCTTCGAATCCTGTAAATAAAACCAATTTATGCTGTACGGTTCGTACGGTAAAATTACTCAACAGAGGAAATACCAAACTCAAGCCGTTGGGCGATTGTTCATCAGAACGATTCAATTCCACATTATTAAATCCTGTACAAATATGTCGGAAACTTCAAGTCAACTCGTTTTCACTAAAAACCCAAACGCTGGCGTAAAATCGAAGCTTAAAGCACAGTTTAAAATTAAAATTGAAAAAAAAACACTAGCATGCGACTAATGAGAAAGCGGAAAAATACATAAATTTACACAAACCATAGGAAAAAAAAGTCAAACTATTCTAGAGAAGTCTCTTACCGAGGTTATTCGCTCAAAACAGGAAGGAGGGACCCATAAAATAAAATAAAAATTATTAATAACATGGGCAATACAGAAAAAAATAAATGTTCTAATTTGACTATTCTAATTTTAAAGAGTTTAGCTTAAAGTTCAAGTTTCTGCCATTGTATTTTTATTGAAATTTTACTACTTCTTTACTCATGTTAGAATATTAAACAGGAGCATCTAGCGTAGGCATTAGTGTTCACAGAAACTTATAGGAATGGGTTTCATAATTATTCTTTTTTTGAATCACACTACTAATTTAAAATTTCGGAACTATAAATAAAAACTTACATCTAAATAATTACTGTTCTACAGAATTTACTGTAAATAAAATCCTTAGTATTTCGTGCCATTATTAAACCTCTACTTAATACATATACATTACAAAGTTTTACGTAAACATACGTTCTACCAATAATTGGTGCAGAAAATTTAGATTTTATGTTCTTGTACTTTAAATATTATGTTTTGTCGCTACTTACAATTCTACGTTTTGAATTGTTGACTGAGGACATGTTTGGTCTGCTTTCACATGACAAGCTTTGTGGCATTTCAGAAGGCAGTCCCTGCATTCGTAGCCCTGCTTTCCGAAACGCCTGGGAATTTTGGTGGCGCAAACTTCGCACGTTGTATTTCTGAAATATTAAAATTTTAAAGTGAAATTTCCTCAAAGTGTAGTCTGTATACATAAACAGTTGAAATGAGAGGTACAAACCCCGATATATGTTTAGCGACGAATGTATGATCGTTGTAAATGTGAAGTTTCGTGCCTTTTTTCCGCCATTTGCTCTTTTGGGCTAGAGACAAAGGAACTAAATAGTGTCTGGAAAAAAAGAGTACAATACAATTTTACGTCTCTCCTCTCGAATCTGATTCGTATGCCTTAAGTGGATTCCTTACTTTTTGACTCCATTTTCTTCAGTTTCGAGTACTAAAGTGGAAGCTTCATTCAAATAAGTCCTCGCTGAGGCTCCACTTAAACCGGACATATCACTGACACTTGACCTACGGGACAACTCTCCGTCAATAGCTCGCAGACTGGGCACTGTAGTAGACCTGAAATTAATGTCGCATGCATTAATAAAATTAATATATCTATGCACAAGTGAGAGTGGTACAAATGCGGTTCGAATCCTTACCGAATTGTTTGAAGAAACGATCAGGAAAATTCCATTAAAAAAAGGAACATGAAAAAAGAGAATTAAATATAATTATATCAAGTGTACCAGTGCGTATTGATATATAACTCAATGTGTTTATTGTTTACCTGTTGAATGAGTTGAAGAATCCCGCATGCGATCCGCCGACACTGATCTCGTCAACATATCACCTTCTATCCTTTCACCGGGATCAACGGATTTTGATCTCGTTCGGGATTTGCCCCGGAATTTCCGTCGTATTGTACCAAAAAAATCTCTTCTTCGTTTTCTGCTCCGACCTCGTCCTGTACAACCCGAAACCAATAAGTTAGGGAAACATCAGGATAGGATTAAATGCAGGAAGAACCAAATAACCCACCTTCATCCTCTGAGGCCTCGTTTTTATCCCCCTGAGATTCATTTTGTGCTGTCCCGTCCAAGGTTCCTTGCTGAAACCAAACAATAAAAAAAATTACTAAACACATTAAAGCTTCATTAGTCTACGACATTGGTTTCACTTGAATTGCGATGTAATTCTTATCATTTGACACATTAATAAAAAACGAACCTGCTTGTTTCCATTGGTCACCTCATGCCAGTCACCATTTTTACTTTGTTCAACCTAACAGTAAAAAACACACAAACCATTTGTCAAATTAAAAAATTAAAAACAAACACCAACGTCAACTGAAAACTAAGTACGAGAAGCGAAACGTACCTGTATTGTTTTTTGGACGTCATTTGAATTCGCATGCTCCTTCAGCCAATAAATAAATAAATAAATCAAAATCAAAACGCAAAATAAACCGCTACAACTTTACTGTAACTCGTTCAAAGTCTACAAAACTCAACTCAAATAATCAACCTACAATCTGTGCATCATTGCGATTTGTTAAGTGTGCACTCACCCTCTGAACACTGTGAATTATCAGAGTACTTTTACTCGTCGGCGATTGGGCGGAATTAGTCTTGTTCCGAAGTTCCAGTTCTTTCAGGGCAGAGTCCGTGACGGCTTCGCCTCCATTTGTCATGTGATCTGCAGGAGAAAGAAAAACATGTCAGATTGTCAGTTTGTGGTACCAGAAATGTGACCAGAAATCGTAAAAGAAGCACCGAATGCCACACAATTCATCACTGCCATTCATATTGAGGCCACATGGGTAATTCGCATTTCAAATTACTTTCGGCGTGAGTAAACCACAATTCGGCAACTTGGAAGTATTACGAAGTCTCATTAAATTTTTTTTTTTTAAACGTAACCCGAATAGGAATATTAATTTAAAATAACAAGTACAGAAGTTGCCACAGACGGGAGATAGAACCACAAAACAGCGATTGTACAAATGCAGCAGTACCAACTCTTCTTTTTTGTCTATTAACTCTAGTAATCCAGAAGTAACTCAGTGGTACTAACTCAAGTTACTACTTACTTTCATTGGCAGTGAAAATAGTTTTAGATGTTGTGATGACGTTTCCACTGGGCGTCACAGAACGTAGCGTTTCCTTCAGTTTGTACGGTCGATTGTCTGGCGAAATTGTATCGCCTTTTTCCAGGAACATAAACTGTTGGTACAGAAAAAAAATGCATTATACTTGTATCAAATAAATAGCTCTTGCTGTAATTAAGAAGGAAGGCGTATCCCGAATGAATTTCCTCCTCGATTAAAATTGAAATTGCGATTGTTATTCTTAATTGGATTTTAAACGCAAGTTACTACTTAATTAAGAAATTTTCCAACCTCTACGGTCAGCGTTCCCGTAACATTTTCTGTTTCGTACGGTCTGGGCTGCAGGGAAATGACTTGTCGTTGATTCGGGTTTATTAGTAATTCTTCCACTCCAACAATGCCCAGTCCCAAGAACTTCTTCGTGTTTTTTTCGTACACCTCGAAAAGTAATTCACCGGTTCCGGTGTGTAAGTCGCTGTAAATGAATAATTCGTTTGAATTAATTCAAGGGCTAGTAGTTTTCTTCGACGAACACGAAATGAAACGTGTAGTTGAAACAAGCGAGACTCAATATTATTTCCTTTACTTTAATCACCGTTCCTGACTTAGCCCAAGTCCACAAAACTATTTTACGCGACTCTATAAAAAGTAAGAGGACACGGTGAGTACCGTTGGCACTAGAAAGTCATCGACTTTTCGATTTAAGTCACAGAAAATTCACGTTTCATAAGTCAAAGGTTTTGTAACTTCCGGTCAATAAACCACAGGAAAAAATAAATTACAATTGGAAAGGCCTTGGTAGTTAACGTGAAACTGACTGAGGCACAACGACTGACCAAAAGCCACACAACCTATGTAGGACGAATTTCTATAGATTCGAATAAAGGAAATTCAATCTTTTAAAACTTAAACTTAGATTTAACGTTCTTCGTACAATACGAAATGCTCATCCCACACTGGGCTGCTGGTGTCTTTCTTGACGGAGGTCTGAAACTTTTGCGGTGGATCGTCCATGTCGACAACGCAGTACGAGTCCTTACACTCGCTTCCCAAATCTTTGGCCTGTATGACTTTAACGAGGAGTCGTTTCTCTCCAGGTTTCATGCTGTGATACAAACTTCCCGCGCTTCTCGACAGCATTTCACTTTCCTGAAAATCATACAAGAGAAGAGCTGATTAGATTTATAGGACACAAAACCACGTTCATTGTTCTACTTATTTCCTTTGAAGGAATTTGCAGGGCGTGAAAAATTACACTCTTTTATTACATCCATTTTTGATATGCACACTGAACAAATTGTCTTTGGGCGGGTAACCAATCAAACCGCCCTTGATTCTTTACTACTTTTCCTGTAGGCAATCAATCACGGGTCATTTGATGGCAACCAATAAACAAAAATCGACGTCTATTCCCGCTTTTAATTTTATTTTATTTATGACTCACACATTTCCTGTGTGTGTCTGTGTGTGTGTGTCGACGCCATTTTCTAGGGCCTTACCAAACTATCGTAGTGTATGGGCAACACGTTTGACTCCGCTAGTTTCCCTCGACTGAATCTGGGACAGTTCGGGTACGGGTACAGGTTGAGAGGTATGACAGAGTTTCTCATTGCCATCACGACGATCTCGCTGATCAGATCTTGCATAGATTGCTCATCTAAATTGTTCTTTATGCTTCCGACCGGAGCCAGAGAAACTTTTATCTGCAATACAAAAAACCGTTTTACTCCCATTGTTCTTTTTTGCGTCACTCTTGTTTCGAGAAGAATGACAAAGATAATGTGATTGATGTCACCCAAGACTCATAGGGCGTCTTGTCTTAGCAAAAGTCAATTACGCAAGGGAAGTACTCGTTGAAGGTGAACCGCCGCCATGAACCTTAAACTGCAATCTTTGGACTGTGGATTTCGCACTATTGACATTCCTTTGATCGGCTTAATTTTTTGGGTTGTGAACTTTATACTTACGTCAGGCCAACCGTCGCATTTGACGTCTGCCAGTAGTTTGTCAGGTATAATGCCGACGTTCATTCTTGCCCTGAATCGGTTCACGTTCAGCCTGTAGTGGGACACTTCAACCTTTTCGCCTTTTTGTCTTAAGGCTTTCAACTGCAATGCTGGTGTGGCTTCACAATCACACGTAACGGTCTGAAAAAAAAGTGATTTTGCAAAAGTGATTTTAGCTGCGTAAGGTATCATCACATAAAAGGTACTTTGTTATGGGCATGTTTTGGTAATTTCCATTAAGAAGAAATGCAACTCAACTATAAGTAAATAAGTTACTTTGGGTAACTTCGAAGCACACAAGCCTTTCACACAAGCCATGACCCAACAATCTATTCAATTAATTACTGTAGGACTGCTAATAATTCAACATGTCTAGTTGTATTTTATGTATATCGCAACGGAAATTCAAAGTACTGCAGAAGCTTTTATGGAAGCGAGTGTTTTATCAAAATTTATTAATGCATTTTTTATCTACCATTTGCGCTGAAAGTTACAAAGTTCTCTTTGTTGTCGATAATAACTCATTCCACCTTTCAGAATCTTCTCTGACAATTAAAACAAATAACCTGAGTAAAAAAAAACGTAACAACAGTAAGTTTATAGCAACAGTAAACGCTTCATTCATTCTTGGTGGGAAAAGGAAGGTTACAACACAATGAAAAACTGGAGTTTTTGTCTAAATTTTTAGTACCTATTGTACACAATTTTCTTGGTTTTAAACATTGCGAAATCATGCTTGAAGTGCCCTAAGCAAGATTTTAGCTTTTATTTTAGCTTGGTATGGTGAGCTCACAGAAAGGCAGTTTTAAAATATTACTCATTAAAATTCAACAAAGTACCAAAGGTCAATTCATACGGAAAAATACCCAGAACCAAGAATAAATTTACACCTGCGTAACCATAAATGCAGGTAATTCCTTAATAATCTGCTAGGCCGGCAGCTACCTTCAGGTATAAAAAAATATTAAAAATAAAGCCATCCATTGCCAGTAATCTGCAAGGTGGTATTTTACAGTATTACAGTCAACGATAATTTTATGGGACTAGGGGAGTTCTTGAGGAGTTTGGCGCAGTTCTAAAGTCACTATACTGCGGTACAAAAATAAAAATTAATTGAGTTTTAACGACTTCCTCCTATTTTAATGGTCTAGATGATCCGTGGAAAACTGGTCGATTATTAGAAAATCCCCAAATGTAGGCCATGAGCCCTAAAGGGTAACCGGCTTTTACTTGACTAACCTAATCGAACACAAACAATTTATCTACTCATATCCCACGACTTTCACGTCCACTCTGCCTGTCGTCCAGCTGCCACCTGTTACATATTTTTACTAAGTCTTCATTAAACAGATAGACACTTAATATATTTCGTAGCAGTGGGTTGGCTTACGCATTTTCAATTGTGGGAAAGAAACTGTAATTATTTTTTCCAATTAACAGTACGCTAATTTCATGTGGTCAAATTTAAAACTATTTATTATATACTTTTGTTGTATGACTCACAATTTCCTTTTTCATTAAAGTTTATAAAAATACCATTTCAGTTTTATACACCTTCTCTCTTAAAAAATACTACCAACAACAAAATGTGTGGTTGAATAAAAAAAATTCGTCGCACATGTCTCCCTACTTCTGATTGCCTTATTTGTTTGTTTTGGTTGACTTTCAATTCAAAAAATTTCAACTGACTACCTTTCAAATGTTTTGAGTAAACATTCATTGAGATTATCAGCCATACCTGTTCCCGGCTGATTTCAGCACATCCATTATTTTTATATTATATTAGGTAATTATTCCCGGTAAAGAGGCGAGGCGAAAGTCAATGAAATGCAAAATTCTTCTGTGATGTTATCATCCCGTAGTCCAAATATAGTACCAAACTACTATTTTATGCACGCTGTTACACAACAAATTGTTTCTCCGTCTACAAGCTTTAAAAGCGAAAGCCACGAGACACAATTCTCGAATTCCATTACTTTTTTCGGTCGTTTGACACCACCCCAGAGGGAAAATCACATTGTCTAGCGTTAATGTTGTGAACCTTGCGAAAATGTATTTTTGATTCTGAGCCCATTTGGCAGCAGTCACTGACCACTTGGAGACTCCTCACGTAGGTTAAACTCCCTCAAAACTCGGACAAATATACCGTATCGGAAAAACATAAAATACTAATCAACTGTACTACATAATTCAGCGTGAAGGAAATGTCGTCGAAAATTCCTTCGGAATGTTAAATAAAAAATACAACAAATTTTTTGGCATCGGCTGTTACGTGGTCATCTCGTGGTCCCAACACCTCGGAATACGTGCACCATTGGGGATGACAAGCTTTGGTCCACATTGCTCCAAGGAATTCAGTTGTATTACAGGAACTTCTCGGGACGACATTCAGGATTCAGGAACTGGAAGGTACAGGTTGGAATTAGGTATCGGGTAGTCGAAGTGTGCACAATTTGGCGCATGCAAAACGATACTTACGACATCATGTTGTGAAACATTCTCGCAGAATACATTGCTGATGCTTGGCGGATGCGTTTCCGGAAGTATTCTAACAATCTCGAGTCCCACACCGTGCTGAAAAGAAAAATTGAAACATGCTAACAACTGCTAACAACATTTCTGCCATGCTGCGCTTTTACAGTAGTGCGAAATATTTGTGTGTACACTCAAGATAACTTTCTTATGGTAAACCGTTTCAATAACAAGTCGATGAACCCCAACTGTAATATTTACTTAGCACATTTTAAATGTCAATAAGTCTTTTTGGTCAGCAGAGGTCATTTTAATTTCAAAACAAATTTCATTGATCCGCTCCAGAGGCTTCGAACACCTTCACGGCTCACATAATGTCGAGAACAGAAAATACTGAAGCAGAACCACTGCTGACCACAGCATCGTAAAACGATCTAGTTAATAACTCGATTCATTCAGACTTTATTACTTTTCTATTTAACTCTGTGAATTTAATTTCGGTCTCAAGAAAATTATAGAAAACTAAACAACGTGTCCTCTTATCTATGCGACACATCTATATAACCGAGTAATGTGGCCAACTAAATTTATTAAGATTAGGACACATCGCGGTGACCACAAGCATCAATACTACGATACTAATATGGCTTCACGACCTTAAATAACGGTCATGTCCTATTCTTTTCTATTTTTCTATTACAGCGATGGCATATTACGCATCAAGGTGACGTACTCTCGCAAATAAGTAGTCAAACATTCAATAGTCTACACATTGCTAGCGGTACTTAAAGTTTTATGCCTGGCAAAACTTCCCCACCAAGACAATGCGGACAATGTTGACTTTATCAACGAATGCATTTCGTCCTTCCTGTGGCATCATCCGTTCCAAAGATCCTGGCCGCTAAGACCAAAACCCTTCCCAAGGAAAGCACGTACTCGGCTACCCGACGACGTACAACCATAAACTCACTTTCACGTTGGTGTCAGTTATGTCACTCGCAAATAAAAACATAGAAATTTGCTAAGAGTAATGAGGACGAATCAGCAACAAGTTTGATTTTCTGCTGTTGTGAAAACAGACAAGGTCGTTATTTTTCATTTTTCTGCCTCCTCTCTCACACTGTTTCCCCATCCCCGCACGGCCCCCTTCGAGCACAATTGAATTCGTAAAGGCACGTGATTTTTAATGTTTGCAAACCAAGACGATCTGTCATAGTTGGTTGGCGGAAGAACCATCGTTAAGTCGGACAAACTTCGGGTGGGTTTCTTCATTTAAAAACCGTTTACCATTCTTCGGACCGTTCTTGGTCAACGACCGATTAAATTGCATTCACCATGGAAGAAAATGAATTATCACTGGTCTTTCGTGACCGGCTAATAACCGTCGAAGATTAAATTTTGTCCTTTTATGAGAACTTGAAAAGATCATTTGAGCCCATAAATTAATTCTTCGATGCAGGGCAGAATCCCCATAAGATGTCCCAAACTAAGTTAGAGCAAAAAGTTATATTTTTGTAAAATGTAAACATGTCAAATGTATAATGCTCCTGTTTAACTGCAACAATGCTCAAGTTGTATGCTTGAAAAGTAAGTTAGGTCTCTCTCCTGCAGGCAATTAAATAAATATACTTAACATATCAGTACAAATTTACTTGATTTTATAATTGGAGAACAAATTTTCAAAATGTACTTTTTAAGATTTCCCTCTGTCTAAATTTTTCATTTGTATGTTATATCTACAAAATTAAATTATTATATTTACAAAAATGAAAATAATAATTTTTAAAATTAGTTGATTGACATTTTTTTAATTTTCCACAGTATAAAATGTAGTTTTTTTTAAATGTATAGAACTAATGTCATCCAAGAGAAGACTGTGAATTAAGGACATTCCAAATTTAAATTCAAAATAAATAATCGATTGTTCTCTTGCAATGCTTGTATTGGTAACCTTGTTCAATGTTTCTACTAAATGCAATACAGTTTATTTTGAGTTTGACATCGTTGAAATTAAACAAGTCAGTTATACAACCATGTCTCAGAATTTTTTAATAAAATGTAAAGTAAAGTTAAAATTATGCCAAAAGGTTTTTCTCCCTTGACCAAGTTGATTCATCAAATGCTTTCTTTATATGCCACTTTCTTGAAATTATTTGCACATTTTAAAAATAAGAATAATATTTTTCTTACCTCTGTAACAGCCTTTTTCATATATTCATTTAGGGTCTGTAACCATACACTGAGTAGTTCATCAATTATGTCCACATTGGAATAAAGCCACACAAAAAGCTCATTCACCCAATGCACAATTTCTGTGTCTGGTCCTGCAGCCTGTGGAGGATTGATGTGAATTTGTCTTCTTGAACCTGCTGGACTTGGTCCCGAACCTTTTTTCGTTGACAGTCTTTTTCGAAGTGGAGGTGTTGGAGGCACGTATTTTCCTCCCGATCTTGGGGCCGAACCCGTTTTCGATCCATCGGATTTAACGGCCAACTTATCAGAGTCACCACTGTTTGATGGTTCGTTGCTGTTATTGGAGAGTGACGTTACCTTTTTCGTAGCGGTCGGTTCATTGGAAGAGGGAACTTTAGAGAAAAACCGTCCGTACACGTATTTGCTTACCGCCAAAACTATAACACCTAAAACTAACCAGACGAAAACTAACATCGCCAACGTATCCATGGTAAAATCACCTCCACTATCAAAACTACAGATCAGATCGTCGATCTTCTCCGTTAAGTCGGCCATGTTGCTCCATATCGACGAAGATAACTTTCTCACTGAACTAAAAATGAGATCAACCATTTTCTAAAAATAAATCACCGGTTCACGTGTAACAGAAATAGCATTCTAGCTAAGCTCCGTGTGTTCGTATGTGTTTGACGAACGCCCCCTTTTTCTCCGTTTCGTCTCAGAAATGAGTTAAACATACACTTGCCATGACTATTTTGGACCGTAACCAACAGCTGTTTTAGTTAAACCGCTACTGAACAAAAGTAGCTAAGCCGTTTCGTGGAATCAGTTCAACATCGTGGGACTAGGGGCGCCATTTTTACCGGCTTGCTAACGTTATTTTTCCAGTTCTGTTTCTACTAGTAGATTGCGCGTAATTAAATTCCCTCTGCATTTTGACGGTAATGGCTAAATTAAAAATAAACTTTGTTACATAATAAAAGTGTGATGTATTGTATTAAAGACTTAAAAGGCAGTACGATACAAAAATCGTTGTGTAAAAATATTATTTTTCAATCATTCAATACTAAAAATTAATTAGTCATTAACAAATGTTAAAATGATTTTCGATTGTTTGTGGGTCAGTTTGAAAATCAAATGTACCAAATTGGGCAATCTATTCAGACTTATAAGCTTACACTCAGTCATTGTTTCGAAGTCGACGACTTAATAAATTAAACAGTCAATGGAATGAATTTCACAATTCATTTTTTTTGTACTTTGGAATATTTAAACATGTAGGAACACTTCTGACCATTTTTTTTTACTGTTTTACCACACTTGGTACTTGTTCTGTTAAAAAGGAAAGCAATCAACCTTGCAGGGTGGATTTACATTTGCTGAGGAGCGCATCACAAGTCTTTTTGGCGTCACCCAATAACATAGCAGTGTTGGGTTTATAAAAGATAGGATTATCCACAGCAGCATAGCCAACACCCAATGACCGTTTCATGACAACCACCTGGAATTTTGAAAATGACAAAATTATGTTTCATAATTTCTTAATAATAAAAATGAATTCATATTAGACCAAATTACTAGTCAAACTTACTTGGGATGCTTTCCATACTCTTAGAACAGGCATTCCAGCTATAATGGAATTTGGATCATCTTCTGCCGCACTATTTACGGTATCATTGGCACCAATTACAAGAACCAAATCGGTATCTGGAAAGTCATCATTTATTTCTTCCATTTCTAACACGTCATCGTAAGGCACTCCGGCTTCGGCAAGCAGTACATTCAGTTGTCCAGGCATTCTCCCTAAAAAATGAAAAATTAATTTTGTCTCTATGTTACGTACACATTATCGGTGTAGCATAATAAAGACATACCTGCAACCGGATGAATGGCAAAGCGAACTTTTTTACCCATTTTTTTTAACATGGCTACCATTTCGGCAAGGGGATACTGTGCTTTTGCAACGCAGAGACCGTACCCTGGAAGGACATAGATTTTGGTTATTCCGTTGTAAAATCTAAAAATGTTTGCAACCGTAGAAGGTTTACCTGGAGTTATGATAATGTTTTTGGCATTTCCGATCATCTCAACAACGTTGTCCACATTCACTTCAGTGTGAGTTCCTGTTATTTCCATTGGTTTACCACCTTGAGTTGATGACGTGCCAAATCCTCCCAGAATGACATTCATCAAAGATCTATTCATTGCCTGGAATTGTGTATTGGTTATCAATCTGTACCGTTATATTTTATTTCAATTACGTCAATTTCGAAAAATGGAGTCTTACTTTACACATAATGTAAGACAAAATGGCACCAGATGATCCGATTAAAGAACCGACAATTGTCATTAAATTGTTGTTAAGCATGAATCCTTCGGCGCATAGAGCCCATCCAGAGTAGCTGTTTAGTACGGTAATGACCACGGGCATGTCAGCACCTCCGATGGCTGCAGTAAGTGTAACACCTGCAGAGTAAAATATTGAAATTAATCAACAATCCTAAAATATTTGGAGCTGTTTTATTCATACGAAAATTTTCTGACCCATGGCGGACGACAATCCAGCGGTGGCACCTAAGGCAGTTAAACCTGCGGTCATGGAAGGATCGTAAAAGAACAGACCCATGGCACCCATGTTGGCAGCGAGCAAGCCAGCGTTCAAAGCGTGTCGCCCTGGCAGCAGCAAGGGTGAAGAGCTGAGAAGTCCTTGAAGTTTTCCATAAGCAACGAGAGATCCACTGTAAAGGTACGAAGCCTTTAATACGAGTTATTCTTGGATATGTATCGAACGGTAAGGTAAGACCATTTGACCTGAAGGTAACTCCACCGATGTAGGTTCCCAAAAAGAGTGATGTTTTGATAACGTTGGCAGCAGGATCTGTCGCGAAATTTGGAAAATCGTGAATGTACGTTGCGAAACAAGTTAGCACAGCAGCAAGTCCAACCAAACTAAAACAAAAAAATAAAAAATAAAACAGTCGCACAATGTTTCCTTCAAAAGTTGAGAAGGCTCCATGCGAAGTACCTATGAAATCCAGCAACTAGTTGAGGAAGATCGGTGATTTGAATTTTCTTAGCAATTGCTGTTCCAACTGCACCACCAACCCCAGCACAGAGCAACATCTGAGTGAGGACTTCCTGACCGGGGGCCATTGCTCCAATTGTCGTTGCTAACCCCGAAGTGACACCGATCTAATAAAGAATCAACAAACTTTCTTGCACTCACAAATCTCAAGCAAAGTACAAAAAACAAAACTATTGTGGTTACCATTCCTAGGTTGTTTCCCAGTCTGGAGGTGGTCTGCGAACTCAAACCGGCAAGAGCACCGACACAACATAATGAAGACATTAGGTAAGCCATTTGATGTATTTCATTACAACCGTTCAAAGCCAAATAACCGTAGCCCCCTAGAAATGCCGCTGCCGGTAAACCGTACAGATAGTTATGTTCGGGAGGATCACCTGGTCTGAAAACAAACAGGTACACACTCAAACGCTTTTTATAAAGAGCTTTCTCCCTTCATCCAGTTTCAGAATTATTAAGCATTACTATTGGTAATTCTCTATCCGAAGCCGAAAAAGAAAATGAAACGAAGTAGTCAAAAATATTTTTTTAATAATCAGGTAACTTGCTCACTGTTCGTACCTGCGGAACATATCCAGCATTCTTTTAGTGACGACAAATCCTCCAAACACGTTGATAAAAGAAACGAAAGCGGCTCCAGCAGCCAGTGCCTGTACCATAAAATCAGATGTCAGTTTCAAGTAATTAAACTCAGATTATACAAGAAGAACTTCAATGGTGGTATGCGGCACATACCTCAACCGTATTGGTCGGATAGTACCCGCCATTCATCAATAACAATCCACCAACAGCAGTTATCCCAGAAATAGCGTTTGTGACGGACATCAATGGAGAATGGAGAGCTGGAGTGACGCCCCAGACAGTGTGGTAGCCAACAATAGTGCTCAAACCGAAAGTTGTCATCATGGTAGTGAAAGCCGGATTTGGGGAAACTGCTCCAAGTGCCAATAGACTTCCCAATCCTGATGGAAAATTTCACCCATAACACATTGCATCTCATGTTTAATGAGTAAAAGTAATATACGTACCTCCTGTGAGATAGGTAGAATCTTTTAAGGTGTTGAAGAAATAATTAGGTAGCTCTGGCTCGGGTTTCTTCTCGGGTGTCACCGGTTTGGGTGGTGCCACTGGTGCTACCGGAGTTGGAGGTGGTGGAGGCGGCCACATTAATTTTCCTTCGTGCAGTACAATGCAACCTCTGATAACTTCATCATCCAAATTTATATTAAAGTGGTTCTTTTCACCTACAATTGAAAAATCCACACGGTTTGTATATCGTCAACGAATTATTACGAACAGCCTTCAAACTAACTTCTCGTACCCATGGAAAGTAAAATTTTGGAGATGTTGTTGGCGTACAGAGTGGAACTCTGGGTAGGAAGCCGGCTGGGCAAATCCGTCAGACCGACATGGATGACTCCGTTGTGATTGTAGATTTCTCCGGGTTTTGTTGTTTCTATATTGCCCCCTGCTTCGGCTGCCAGGTCAACTACAACACTTCCTGGTTTCATGGACTCTATGTGCTCCTATTTCATTCAATTCATTCAATGAGATATTTACATTAAAACAGAACTGTCTTCTTGAATTAAAAGAATGGTTGAGAGATGAATTACCTTTAGTATAAGTACTGGCGCTTTCTTTCCAGGTATCAGAGCAGTAGTGATGATTACGTCCACTTCTTTAGCCTGTTTTGCAAATAAAGCCATTTCTGCTTCGATGAATTCCTTGGACATTTCCTTGCTGTAGCCACCTGCTGTTGCACCCTCTTCCTGTAAGTAAAATAAAATACTCATTAATGCTTCTGAGGGATTGTTTTCTCGTCGGTGTCGGGAGGTAGACCTACTTGAATATTGATTTCCAAAAACTCAGCTCCAAGACTTTCAACTTGTTCTTTCACAGCCGATCTCGTGTCAAAAGCCCGCACGATGGCTCCCATGTTCTTTGCTTGACCGATAGCTGCCAGTCCGGCGACGCCACCACCGATGACGAGAACCTTGGCTGGAGGAACTTTTCCGGCGGCCGTTATTTGACCTGCAATACAAAGTAAGTATAAACACTTCGCGCAAAACAAAATATAGTTGGACAATTTAAATTTCACACACCTGAGAAAAAACGTCCGAAATGATGCGAAGCTTCCACCACAGCTCTGTAACCAGCAACATTGGCCATGGAACTGAGAGCATCAAACACCTGCGCTCTTGAAATCCTGGGAACGCAATCCATAGCTGAAGAAAAGTGTAAAATAAAAATTTAAGTTCCGTACAGAGTGAACAGTTCAGTGTAAAGTTTCGGTACTCACCAAATGCATTCAGTTGCTTCGTTGACAGTTTGTTTATAAGATCTTTGTTTTGAGTAGGATACAGGAACGATATTAAAGTCGATCCGGTTTTGAATTTATCTGTTTCGGTATCCATGGGTTGTCTAACTTTAAGGATAATATCTAAGAAACAACGATTAGAGCAGTGTTAAGGCCTATTCATCACATTAAAACATTCTCGGATATTAAGACATAAAAAATCGGTACCTGAATGGTAAATGGCATCTCTGCCAACGACTTTGACTCCAACCTTTTCATACTCGTCATTTCTAAATTGTGCCTGGAGCCCTGCATTTTCCTCTACCTGAACTTTGAATCCCTTTTTAATGAGGGCGGCAGCAACCGCCGGAGTTATGGAAACCCTGCGAACGAAACAAACCCCTCAAACCGTTGCCGTTCCAAAAGTTGTAATGAAAGTACAAGCAGTATACCTCTTCTCGTTCTGCCAGATCTCTTTTGGTACGCCGATAACTAAATTTTCATAAGGCAGTCCTTTGACAGTCTTTTCTGTTGATGCCCCCTGCGAGGATGCACTCTTCTGATAACGAACGTTTCCCCTGGATAAGGTTCTCGAGCCGAATCCTGTCGGTGTTCGCCGTGGTATCAAACAGACTTTTCGACCCCACGTCGTGGAAATCGTGGTCTTTGACGAAATGGGAAGCGTCGAAAGGCAGAGACCGTTCGCGCTCAACAATCTACTGCCCATGTTTTACTGTCAAAGAAGAACACAACTCTCACAAACCGTCCGGTGCAAGATTTATAAAATCAGTAAACCGTTCAAAAAAACTACATTTGTTTAACGAAATACTAAATTAGTTGAGAAATGTCAAGGTTACAACTTATCTAGCGTGCTGACTGATGGACCTTATCAAACGAATAACTTCTATTTCTCAATTCATGTTAAAAATCATTGGTTTAGGCTAATTTTACTCTCGCTGGGTGAAATAAAAACATTCGTGTTGTTATGCATGTGACGTGAAAGACAATGTCGAGGAGTCCTCATTCTTTCCTCGCAAGTCAACGACCGTTATACTGAACTAGTATTTTTTATAGTGATCAGTTATATCCTCTCAGATACGTCTCATGGTACTTCCAATATACCACCACACAATCAAACCATATGTGTATAATACAAATATTGCGAACAATATGCTTCCCTACCTAATATTTTCAAAGTCACAAGTTTCAATATCCACAAACTTTACTTGCTAAATTTTTTTAAAAAAAGTCCATGATAAAACACGTTAATAATAGTTACGTGCAAATAGAAAAATTACTAATTAATAGTTTCAGATAAAAGATTATAGTAAAAAGAACTAAACGGTAGCTATAAAACCAATCAAGATCAGAAATCCGTTACAAATATTTATTAATTGACTTTATTATGGATACGTACACCGTTAAAACATTTAAACAACGATATTGAAAATCAATAAATTAAAAATAAAAATTATATATAACAGAACAGATAAAGAAGAATTCGTTTTTCGGCTCTCGCATCACACCAGAGTTTTATCGACCGTCGAATTCGGTCAAAGTTTTGCAATTACAATTGTGCAGACTTGTTCGACGACGTGTTACAGACCGTCATACGTCAATCGATCGATCACAAAATTTTTAAATTATCGAAAGTGACGTTTCGCTCCAAGATGAAAGAAGAAAAAGGCAGACTGAAACTTTCAATATTAATTATATATATTTATAAATCCTTCGGTAACAAGGCCTTAAATTGATTTTCGGTATACAAAACAAAAGTGTAACATTACGTAAAAACGTTAGCCCGCCATGTAACTTCCCCTATACAATAAAAACAAATTGTCGGTGTGTAACTGGTTCAGATTATCCTGTCTATTAGTTCAAATACTCTGCCCAATACGCGTCCCAATCCATGCTGACATTTCCTCTACCGATGAACGAAAATATACTCTTTTTTAGTAATGTGTCCTTCGGTTGGTTCGTTCGTGAGCTAAGGATGTAGGACACCTTGTCTCTCACTTCGGATCTCTTCAGATCTCCCCGGATCATGAGAAGGCACTCCAGTTGCGTTTCCGTTATGTCGGAAAATCTTCCGACGAGCTCGTGAAGATCCAGGAGTAACATTTCCGGATCCTGAACTCGAATTATCTCGACGAGAGGATCGATCAGATCGAAATTCTGATCGATTTTCACGTTGGGTGCTATCCTGTGAAAAAACCCCTTGATCTGGATTATCTCCGACTTGATCTTGTTCGTTGCCGCCTTTCGTTCCTCGTAATTTGAAAATCCTATTTTGCCCTGCATGATCTTGTAAATGAAACATTTGGCGACGTGGGTCTGCGCGAACGATATGACGTACTCGAAATTCTCAACTTTCAGGTGAACGTAGTCCTGGAAGTAGTCCTCGAAGGTGAGGCAAATGGTGTCGACCGGTGCCGAAGACGATTGCCATTTGGTCGTGAAGAGATCGTTGAAATGCAGGTAAAGATCTCTGAAGGCTTCGGTGAGTAAATATTTGACGGCCTCGTTTCTCACTTCCAGGTAACAGTGTATTAATTTTTCATACACTTTAACCGTTTCCTTCGTACGGATATCCGGTTTCCATTGTCCGGCAAATTCCCTGAACTGCATGCAGTTGTTCACCACGCTGATCATGTGCTGCGTATAAAAAGGATTTTGACTTCTGTCTGCGAAATGTTTGTTCTTCAGCTGAAGGATGGCTTCACCGTAGAGTTTGGCAAAGTTGATTGCTTGCTCCATGCTCAGTAGCAAGACCTTATCCGTCAGTTTTTGACTGACCGTACGAGCCACTTCCAGGTTTTGATTTACTATTTGGAAGACAATGTCCGGAGCAGATGTTTGGTAGTAACCTGCATCGTCCTCCGGCGGAACTGCCTTCATCCAATCCTCCTTCTCCTTTTCCAACGTCTTCCCCATCCATTCGACATAATTCGCTTCGACGTCTGCCAGGTACTTCATCTGTAGATCGTCGATCAATTCCTCCGAGAGTAGTGGCTCATACTGAGTGACGTCTATACTTAATTCAGGGTGTGACATTAACTCTGTACCGGGGTATGTGTTCAAGCACCATGAGAGTAACGACACGTTCTCGTTACCTATTAAACCTTTCTGGATAATTTCTTTGAAGTGATTCGAAAGGCATCTGTGATACATCCTTACGTAATTGTCTACAATGTTCCACGAAGGGGGGAAGCACAATGCGCAGAGTGTCTTGACCACTCTCAAGTCTTCCAATATTAGAAGTCTTGTTAGTTCCAAATGGCGCACAAGCCACATTTTATGATTTTCACGTTCATCCGTTTGAGTACCTTCTATTCTTTGGGCAACTCCTTCTTCTAGAACCGCCAAGGCCATTGCTTTCCAGCGTTTCGGTCGCCCAGGAGAACAGAAATTTGTTTGCTTTCGTCTAATTTCATGGAATGCATCAGCCTTTTCCTCTCCTTCTATAATTCTTAATGTAGTTACAATTATGGTGGGATCCTTTCTGACTGTGTTAAGTGTTCTCCCCAATATAAGACATACTTGTTTCTTCATCATTTCTGATAATTGACCCACTTCATCAAAGTACATTTGTAACATAACGCGATCCGCCTGGGATGTTTGTGGGAGTTTATGCAGTTCAAATAACAAGTCATCTCTCGAATTCTCCAAATCTGCCAAACTCTGCCTTGCATACAACAATTTTCCTTCATTTATCCAATTCTTGGTCTTTCTAACACTGTCAGGAACTGTGAATATATGCTTCAGATTATGCTTGGCAGTTTCATATTGGGAATGGCGCATATTTTCCTCTTTGACAGTATGCAATTGGTTCACTAAATCTGGAATGTTTGCAATTGACTTTTGAACCCAAGACATATTTGTTTTTATTTCTTTCATGTCATTTTGAGCGACTTGCAGTAATTTTAGTCCTTCTCGAACACCATCCAGTTGACTTTGTAGTGCTGTTTTAAGCTGGGTCTCAACTGATGCCTTCTTTCTACTGACTCTCCTTTTGTACTGATCTAACTTTTCAAGTTGACCAGGTCGTTGTAATATACCCATTACATACTTTGTTCCTTTTGCTTTTGCTTCAGCTTCAAGCTCCTCCATTACTGTGGCTTCTACTTTTCACAGAAATAGTATCTGTAACAATTTTAATTGGCAATGAGTCAGAGCTCTATTCATACAAGTTGTATTAGTTCAGCATGGCTTGCTTAAGGGTGATTAAGGTTAAAACTTTTTACAAAAATTATGGAATGATTGGAATGTTTCAATAAATTTAAGAATGAATACTGCTACATTTCAAGACTCAATTGAACAGTCAATTCTTATATATCTAAAAAAGTAAGCAACATTACCAATCTTTGAGTCTTTTTTTATTAAGCACAATAAATTTTGTCTGTATTGCAATATTGTATTGTATCTTTTTATGTACTTCTAGAAAACACAGTGATTCTACGATGAAGCCTTTATTAATGAGCAGCCAATTAACAGCAATCTAACATGTGTAACAGATACTATATTCTGTGCACAAAGTAGCTGAGCATTATTCCCTATGATCTAACAAACAAATCTGGCATACAGCAATTCAATTTTACTAAGTTCTACCAATCAACTATATCACATCTGAAAGTGAAGAATTTAAGTGCATGTTGCTAATACTACCAAGCATGAATTTTTATTCTTGGAATTTTGCGAACAAAGAGTCATTCTACGCGGTCGTAAAATACATTAATAATGAATTATATAGAAGAAAATGAGAAATTGTTTTGTTGGAATGAATGAAAAGTAAAAGAATGGGTGGAGGAAGCTACACTACGGCAAGACTAGTTACATCTAGTTAACTACTTAATTTCAAGACATTTATTTTCGCACCTGAACCGGTTTTGAGTATCGAATCCCTCTATTATACAACCAGCGAGACCAAATTCATAAATAAACTCAATAATTAACTAATTAGTGGGTAATCAAACCCATAGCTGTCAATTCCCCAGTTACTCGAACAGACACAAACACACGGGACCAGTGGGGCCAACTCCTGAAATATCAGAGTTGGAAATCGACCGTTGAATCGTCGCCATTTCTTCACGGAATGTTTCGTAGAATTTACGTAAATTTCATTCAGAATTATAATTTCTCGTCCGACGAGGATTCAAATGTTTCGAGCGATTTCAACAAAATTAATAAGGTTAATCCCCTGCGAGGAACACTCTCCGAACCCAGCTCATTTAACCTTTTTGAGGAATTCAACCTGACTTTCGAAAAGGCTAGCTTCAACGTTTCCACAACTGGAAATAAATTGAAAAGGAAATGGACGGCCGGACCGGGTATAAAAAGCGTACAAAAAAGAAATGACCAAGAAAAAAAATCCGTAACGAGTTTTTCCATTGTACACTTGATATAATGAGAAGGCTCGTGGATTTTCCCGGAGCAGTGTT
Organism: Polyplax serrata; assembly: GCA_037055365.1. Taxonomy (NCBI): domain Eukaryota; kingdom Metazoa; phylum Arthropoda; class Insecta; order Psocodea; family Polyplacidae; genus Polyplax; species Polyplax serrata. Next base: position 6,472,057 of record JAWJWE010000038.1, on the reverse strand, counting down.
AATTCAAAAATGGTCTAATGCTCCTTTTTTAAGCCGATGCTACCAAGTGGCCCGTTTTAAATTAGTAACGGAATGATTTTCGCGTCATTAATCCCTCTGAAATTCGACTGGAAAAACTTGAGACGGAAACCCCGACTGTTCTACCAAATATCAAATATTTACACGACTCCAGTGAGTCGGTGCACCCGTTTTCCTTTGTAAAACTCGTTAATATAATTAATCTCTATTCATTTAAATTTAAGCTTTGCATAATTTTAATATAAGCGATGCGTTCGGATTAATTAAGGTTAGAAATATAACATTAATCAAATTAATAAGCTAAATAAAAGCATTAATGTCAAGGCATTAGCCTGAAAGTAAAAATAATATTTTTCAGTAAAATAACCCTAAAGATAACAACGCCATTAGCATGTGTTACATAGAGATATTTTCCAGAAGTGTTTCGTTTCTTTGTATTTATGAAAATTTATTTACATTCTCGAAGTAACATTTTGGAATTTCTATCGTAAGTCGTCTACCATACTACCCCCTGTTCATTTTTATTCGAGCAACGGATTTGGGAAGTATGCGGTGGGTACGGGCTCGAATGAAAATCTCCGCTGGATTCTTGGGGTTAACCGAGGAAAATGGCTGAATAGTTGAAAATACGAAATAATCAGATTCGGTTGTACATCATCAAAACCAGAGCCGGTCTCAGGCTGTTGTTCCACATTTTCTCATCACTCGAGGGAGAATTAATTCCTCGTCTATTTATTTCGCGGAGCTTCCGAGCTCGCCCGAAAAGTTAAGAAATTGCGAGTGACGTCCTTTTTGCAGGAAGTGTCGGCGGAACAATTTCGAAAATTCAACGAGAGAGAGCGGGAATCCGCTCCGGACGGTAGTGCTTGCTTGCTTGCGGCCCAATCGTGGTGTGACTCCGTTTTTCGCGGTTTAAAATGTCCGACTGTTGGCTTACATCAGACAAGTGAAATCGCTGACGGATTTTGAGACATGTTCGACTCGTTCAATTTGCACGTAAGTTTCAACCCTCTCATCTTCTTTTTTTTCACTTTTTTGCGATTTGTCGTACGACAGTCTGGTCTATTGACCACTCGTGGTCGCCGGACAAAAATAAAATCCACCCAGAAAAAAGGGGGTTGCGTTAATAATAGCATTCGACTCGCGGATTTATTTTTTTTTAATTTTAGCACCCGGCACACCTCCTTTTTCCGGTTTTGTGTTTCCCACAGCTTTTAGTACTCAGCTAGGAAAGCTTAACTCGTAAATGTACCTGGCCAAGCACAAGGAATCATTCCTCAAATTGTCAAATTCAACATAACCAAATCATCATTGTTGTACATCGTACTCCCCAATGAGAGTATACTAATTCGAAAGATTTAAGACATGTACAATCAAAATAAAAGTTATGAGAGATGGAAAATACGATAAAGACACCCCTTAGTCACGTATATTATACATTCTGGCACAATCTTAGTAAGAGACCAAGACAAATCCGAAATATTAGTAGAACTCACAGTTAATATAATTACAATAATACACACGAGTGGTGATGGGAAAGAGAAAACGTCTCATTAAAAATTTATTACGTTTGACAGAAACATGAAGACTTCCTGTCGGTTAACGATATGCCACTATTACTTCACGTAAAACACTACAAATTGTACACGTCGTCTGTGTAATGTAGATACGGTCTATACAGCGGGCTGATGGTATTTAGTTCTAAACTCGATATAAGCTGTACAAAACGGCTCAGAACGTTGATTTATGTTTTTCAATCTGTTCAATAATTCAGAGTTTTCCAAGTTAAACTTCACGTGAAACTCCTGCGATATTCAATTTCATAGACAGTTTTATAGCACCGGGTTCGTTTCCAATGAGAATCTCGTCCAAAGTGCTAGATATGTTAAATTGCGAGAAATTAAAAAATTTTTACATTTCATGTAAATCGCAAAAATTTGAATTTTATTGAAAAATTGTTCTCATCAAATGTGGTAATGCATTTGACGAGGTTAGTTGACATGACTACTGCCCTGTAACCCCTCTCTTTGTTGATACGAACAAGTGTATGTAAAAAAATTATAATATGTTCCTGAAAAATCATGGTCGAATAACTATGTAGGTGATCAATAAATTTAATCATATTATATTATGTTAGAATATAGGTCTCGAGGCATGGGTTTGAAGCACATCCTTAAGAATTTAACTATTCTTTATTTCTCTAGATTGGTCAGTTAATGGCCACACTGTTCCCCGACATCCGACACGAAAAGTAATGTTATTTCTTTCTATTGAATCTCCTCTCTCACACCTTTCCTTGGGATATGAGAGCCTTCATTGCGTCCTTTACCTGTACCGATCGGTATACCTGATAACTTACGGCCGGCCAGATTACTTATAAATCAAAATAAATTTCTCCATTGTAACTAATTTTAATTTACTGTAATTACTCTATTACAATTATTATGTCCCACATATTATAAAATATAATTTATTTTAGGACTGTGTAATATGAATCCGAAATTGAGTACACAAATCAATGTACATCATCAATTTTATGGTTCAATATAGGCGAACTGAAATTGGAACGCACAAAATTTATACACACGTGTACGTGAAAAATATTAATGGCTGAATGATTTTAATTAATTAAAAAGTAATAACCTAATATGGTTAGTATGTTTTTAATGAATAGTCCAATTTATTTAAGCTGAGACTGAATTTTTGTCGCATTTCTTCACAAAATTCCGTATCAACTATTGTACCGTAAAATTCGAGTGAAATGTTTATTTATTTATTTATTTTTTAATAACACATTGCTCGGAGCATGGAAAGTACTATCCCGGAGGCATTGAAACTCCGTTACGTTTCTCATTTTATCGTTTAATAACATACACCAACCCGGGAGAGAATTCTATGGTCTGGGAATTTTTTATTTCACCGGTAAATACGGGGAATCCATTCTTGCAATTGGATATAGAATTGATGAAACCGACAAGACGTGTTCTCTGTTATGAATTATTAGAGCTTTGGCTCTGCAGTTTGGGTATTACACTTGCCTGCCGACGTTCGTAATTCTAATACAATTGGATTTTTCCACTCTTGAATTTCATATAAAAGTAATACGATTCTATTAATTTATAATAACAAGATATCTGCTTTAACTTCCCTTAAGAATGAATTATATGTCTTATTAACCGCTTTTAATTTCACGATGAGGAATTGATCAAATTTTTTGGCTTTGGTAGAAGATATGTAGTAAGAAAATATACAATAAGAATGTGGAGAATAAAATGGAGAGGCGATTAATAAAACTCTAACATTTATTTTTTAGTTGTGTAAATCGGGTGATAAATACTTAAATAGTTATGTAAACTCAGGGTTATTGGTAGTTTAACGTATGCTACAAGTAAGAGTAATATGCTGGTGTCGTTACCTGGATTTAACATGCTGTTTTGCGTCCATAAGTTCAATTTATATTATTTATTAGACGTGGAAGTCGTACAAACCGTACGTAGAGAGGGTTCGTATTTGTAGAGTCACGTTTTATTTGACGCAACAGCTCGGGGGGCGTACAAGAATTGGTACGAAACCTTAAATGTCGCGTCCGGAAAAGAATCAATTTATTTTAAAAATTCGACAGAATGCAGTTGAAACATCCAATTGGGTGCGTTCTCAAGCATATGCAAGACGAGGAAGACACGGAGTACACGAAATTTTATCCGTTTATGTCTGTCGTCACACATCATCCTTCAGGTGTCTGCGTACTAATCAAACGACTTCTAGAGGTATATCTAGATAAACGGGTACGGCCTCTGACGTGTTAAAATGTAAATAAAAACATATATAGTATTTTTGAATTAATTGCCCTGTCAAGAGATTTGTTTTTGCGAAAAAGCAATGGGAAAAATAAAATCCCGTGAAAAAAAGGTATTGGAACCGATAGGAAACGACATTATTGATTCTGCTGATTGTGTTTCTGTTTTGAATGACTGGGTTTTTTTCGAGATTTCAATCTCATATTTATGGAGAAACGTTGAAAATTTTCCCGTTTTACTCTTCATCGGTAAAAAAAAATTATTGAAGTATAACCGACATCGAGGTCGCGCCATCACCTATCCGTGTCGTACATTATTTTCTGTAGGGACATTCAAGATGCTCGTTTTTGAGTGATTGAAAATTGGTATGCTAAAAGTAAATAATACATAATACATAATAATAATAAGGTGTACGCTTTCGAATGATTTAAAATATTTCATTAGAAACTATGAGAAACAAGAAGAGTTTTAACATATTATTTAAACTGTTAGTTGCAGCTGAGGTTTACAAACTGAAGTCGATTATTTAAAGAAAGAACAGGAAAAGTAGTCTAAAGGATTAAAAATAATGCACTTAATACTTTCTATTATTATTGTTATTCTTATTAATATATCTCTATAATTAAGAGTGCTGATCTGATCTGAGTGAGAATTGATGTCGTATAAGATCCATCACATGTCACAATAGGTGAAGTATGTCACGGATTCAGGGCCTTAGACCGTGTCACGACTGTTGTGAAATTTATGTCAGGACTGAATATATTAAATAAACAAATAAATAAAAGGTTATAAAAGGTTAATACGAGTGTAAAACTAAAGTGGTAGTCGGAAGTTTCAATGATCGTCCGCTACGGTAGAGGGTCATGAATCCACTTAATTACTCTTTTAAGAAATGTGTAATACCAAGTCGGACTTTAATTACAAACATAATTTCCCTTTGGATTACCCCCTTGTGCCGGTAACTAGTTTCGCACCTGCACATCACACATCTATTCGTTTTATTTTCGTGTTGAAGTTCCAGGAACGAAATCATCATCTTAATACTTCCGATGCGATCAAAATAAAACGCTTGCACGTCCCCCCCCCCCGTTAAACCTTTATAAATGTTAACAGATTGCTGACAGATTGAATATAATTTATGACACATTACCCCGTTACATCGTTTATCAGGGACTAGACTGATCACTTTATTAGCGTTTAATAACGTGGTTCAGGCGTATTACTACCGGAGTTTCGCATTAAGTGTTAACTAATCGACTAGTAATCTACGACACAGACTCTTATCAATTATTTTTGCTATTAAATATTTAATAATAAAACAGTAACTTGTTTTAGGGTTCGTTTAATAAATAAATAATTTTTGTATTTTTTTACCCTTCAGCAGACGTAACCACAAATAAGCATGTAAATTAATAAGTTAAATTAAACATAGGAATTATTTGACCTAAGATTGAATTAAACATTTATTTTAATTACCGATAAATAAAAATAGAAATAACCTGCGTTAATTGGTCAGTTACGGTCTAACACGACAATCACCCATTTATCCGTCTGGTACTAACATACATATTATGTTTTAATTTGGGAAAAAGTCACACATAAGAATTAAAGATATTTTGATGTAATTAGTAAAAGTAATTAGTAAGCAATTTAGTAAATGATTTCAAAAAAAAAATTCGACGTTTACAATTCTTCTGGAAGCATTTTAGTGTTATAAATTACATTATATATAAGTATAATTAACTTGAAACTTAGTGATATCTTTCACGTAAAACAAGTTGGTAGGTATTTTGGCATAACACTAACTTTACACACTGTACTTTGTAAACACCTTTATTTAGGAAGTAAAATATCCTGATGGGCGAATGATACTGACAGGCAGTGAAGTCAACTTGTTAATCCTGGCATTCAAAACGTGTATTATTTTCCAGGATTTATAAATGGGACAGGCCGGGCAGGAAAGTAATCGACTTAGGGATATTTACATTCTCTATTCTATCTATATTATCCGGAAAAAGGATTAACTCCATGTCTTGCACCAGGCGGTTACACCCGGGGACGGTTAAAGTGGATGTAAAAAAAAAAAACCCGGGGATGTAATACAAATAAACTCGGCCGCTTATGTTGATTTATTTAGGATAAATAACAACAGTTTACGTAAGAATTTACGTAGTTGGGAAACGTGTGAAAACATTCCCTTTGTAAGGCATTTTTAATCTTACGCGAGCATTACTTTGTCTGTGGGGTGAAAACGGGGAGAAAATTCCAAGCAGAAAATTTTTTATTTTGCGTTGGCGATGCACCGGTCGAAATAATAAAAGAAAAAACCACACACACACACACAACCACACACAGAGGGAAAATGGCAAGATATTTCTCACCTTTCTCACCTTTCCCCCGATGACGCACTCCCCAAAAAAGGTTTCTTCACCATCGGGTGGTGAATCTCCCGGGTGAAAAGCCTGGACTCTCGAAAGAACTTTCCTTTCGTTTGAAATTGAATTGGGAGTTTTGTAATTTTAAGAAAAATCTTTTATTTTCCATTCTGCACCCCTGTTCCTCCCCCTCCCCCAATTAACTACTTTTTTTTGTTGACCTGCTTACTAAATGATACTGAAGGTCCGGGAACGTAGCCTCGTTGCCTTTTTGAAAATCTGAAAAATGTCTGACGACGACCGAAAAAAGTATGGTAAGAATCCGGCCGATGTCTTCCAGGCATTCTCGGGAAAATTTTATTTGAATTTTTACATTCCCCTCTCTGGCTTTTGTCTGGTTAAAATTCTACTCGTGGCACACATAATATACGCATTTATTAAGTAAGTGCTTTTTATTAAAATTTGTGCCAGACTCGATACAGTTATAGCTGTACATTTACCGGGACTCACAAACATAATCTGCATAAATAGTAAAAAATATATATACAAAATAGAAATATATATAATATATATAAATAGAAAAACACTATCGAATATTATTATTAAATATTTTTTATTTACTATTTATTTTTTTATTTCTTATTCTCACGGTTGGGTACGTTCGTCGGAAGCATTACCTGTGATTGTACTTGGGACTTGGACACTACTTTCCTGTATGATTTTTGAAGAGAATTTACTCAAATTCCGATTTGAGTACTTGTGACTATGAAATAACAATTGGTCCACAACAATATTATTGTCGGGATGTATGAAAGTACGGTGGTAACTAATACTAAACCAATGCATTTATAATTGACAATTAGATTCGGATAGAAATGTAATGGAATATATATTACATATATAACAATACATGCCAGTCTCAGTATTGAACAACTAATAAATTATTATTCACTATACACCGTACTAAAGCAGCGACAATAATAATAATAATAATAATAAGTATGTAGTTGAAAATAAAGAGATTTTAACAAAGTAAACATTTCAGAATCCGGAAACGTATTTCAGGTATTATAACACGGGTGCTTGTGGTGCAAGTACCATCCCGAAACGAGATGTACGTATTACAGTTCACTCCACGTAAAATAATTATGTAAAAAAAAACAAAATTCCGACATAGTTTTTAATTATTCCAACACGTGCATTACTCTCCATTAGATAATTAATGTATTTCTCGTTGCTGGAATGAAATTTCCGTTTGAAAATGCAATTTTCTCTCTCTCTCTCTCTCTCTCTCGCTCGTCTCTCTTTCTATCTCTCTCTACCCGCATTTGTTAGGGAACCGACAAACACATTGCCGTTTAATTCATCATTATGGTGCCTCGAAGGCAGTAACTGCTTTTATTATTCTCTCTGTCCTACGTACCGCGAACCAAACTTCCGTACGGGAAATAATCGCTCGTCGTATAATTCCGATATAGAAAAAATAAAAAGTTAGGTGCCGGGCAACTTCTCTGGGAAACCTAATAATATGGCACGCTGTAAACGCTTTTCTCTTTTTTTTTAAGTTACCCTTAAATTTAAATTTGAAATTTTAAGTTCCGACATTTACTGTGTACTAAGTAGTTTTCCTATGCTTGCGGTTTGCATCGGGTCAATCGGTTCGATTGTTTATATTACCACAATGCTGGAATGTTTGTCTAGGCTTGGAAAAATTCCATTGTGACCGTTGTATTGTTTTGTTACAAACATTTGTATTACGAACACAAAACGATGTGGATGTAAATATTGCAATAATTAATTAACAGTAACAATAGCCAAAGTATGAAGTTCAGTATGCTTAATACAGAAGTTAACTGCAAGAAAGAAGTTATATTATTTTGTACTTTTACAATTGTAACGAATATTTAAACTAGTACTAAATTATATTTTCACTATTACTATTTAAACTGTTTCAACTTTTACAATTTTATGGAAATTTTTTGCGCTTTTAGTTTGGTTAACGTTAATTGTCTTCCTCTCTTTCCGCCTCTCTCTTTTTCTGTTTTCCTTTGTGTCAACGATGTAAGTGCATGTGTGACACTGCAAAATTCATAAGCGAAACGAAAATCTAAACAAAATACAACTGTAAATACCATCGGTTTATTTATTTAAAAAAAAGGGATTTTTATTTATTTTGCAGAGCACTTACGAAGCACTTAAGAATGCGAATTACTCGTATTTTATGCTCGTTTGAAGGCCCGATCACAACAAATACATTGTCCCAAAGCTTTTTCCAGTTTATTTTTAGAGTTTCTCGTTGCGCGCTGAAAGAATTTAAGCAAGACCATTGACTTGATGCATATTACGTTCCATCATAGGCAAAAAAAAAAATAATAAAAATGAAGTCTCGCATCCCACTGATAGAAAACGGGGGGAAAAAAGCAGAAACGAAATGGAAATTGATTCTGCAGGGAAAAATCTCTACAGCATATTTTCTGTTGTTCGTTTTAAAAACGCACACTGCCTGGCAGTGAACGATAGCCGCGCGCGCGTGTATGTGTATGTGTGTGTATATGTATCTCTACATATATACTCTCGGAGTAATGTACGAGTTATATAGGGAGTTCTTTCTTAATTAACTTGCTCCGTGTATGAATCAACCTGTCACTAATGCAATTTTATTTTATCCACACCCCGTAGTGAACTCAGACTCATTTTAGAAAAAAAAAATTGTTGTACCGGAGAAATAATTCAAAACCCTCCCCGGGTTCGAGCCCTGTCTATGCCTCTGTTCCTTTTTTTACCTGGCCGGCACACCGTACCGAACGAAATTACCCGGTAGTCTCGGATTCGGATCCTCCAACAGGAATCTGTTCCTGTTTCCCTAAATCTTCTTGTCGCTAGAGACCCTTTGTTAAATCGATTCGAGTCGTCACTCTGCGTGTTGTTGGCAGTTACTAATCAGATTTCTTTTTTTTTCTCTCCCTCAGTCGTACAATGAAAAATTTCAAGTTGTCACATGTGTTCCTCGAATTAATATGTGCGACCGGTGTTTGGGCGAAAAGTTTTTCTATTACTACTATTAGCCGTGAACTGTCGTACAACTGACGGGGGTACGTTGGGTGATGGTTAACTGAATGATTTATGCTGGTTGTATACTAGGTTACGAAATGGAGGAACTGTGTATGTGAAGAAGTAAAGGCTCAAACCCTCCCCCAAAAGAAGTCAATTCCCTATACCAGTTGAGGGTGACCACTTACACTGGTTCCAGTTTGTCTAGTTCTGGCTGCCATTTGCGATAAATACAACTCACTAGCTTTCTTATTCATCCATCAGAAGTTTTGTATACAATCGTAATCCTTTACATAAGACATTAATAATTACTTGGTATGATGAGGAAAATTTTGCTTCAGTCAGAGAGCACCGTTAATGAATTCCCTCGTTTCTTTCTTTGATTCATTCATTCATTCATTTCCTCAGCTATCTACCTAGACATAATCAAAGCTATCCCTCTCGGTCTTCCGATGATTACCAGTAAAATCAAAGATAAATAAATAGTTTCGAGAACCCAGTTTCTCTGCGTACACTTTATTAATCTGGAGAACTGTACTGTTATTTACATTTAGAATTAGTTTTAATTATTGGTTTTTTATTTTTTACAAATCATTTTTATATTTTTACCCTTCAACAGGCGTGGTCCAGGGCGCGGTATCTGTCGCGCATACAAATACATAAATTAATAGCCACAGATTAACCTAGGTACTAGTCTAAAATGGAAAAATAACAATATCAAAAAATAACATTGTGGTTATCACCAAGAGGCTTCTTTTCTGAAAAATATTACTTATAAATATAGGTATTGCGTACTACATTATAATAATTTAAAAAATATATAAATAATATTTAAATCAGCCACTTTAAGTAAATAAGTTACTAATTGATACTTCCCGAGGAAAAAGAACTATATTTACTTTTATGTATTTACTTACGTAAACATGTATAAGTTTGTGGTGTTTACGTTAAGCTGCCTTTTATAATTATTTAATTTTCTTGCATTTCCTTGCAAATATGCCCGGAAGTGTTATTTAAAATTTCTTGTCTATCTCACCTCGTAAGCGTCAAAGGGTGCTTTAAAGGGTCATATTATTAAATCCGAAATGAATAGATTTTCCTTAGACTATCTGTACTGCGTTACAGTATCGCGACAACAAAGCCAGGAGAGTACTTGCTCGTTTCGTTACGAAATATTTCAAAAATATCATCAAACGAATAAAAATATAACCTGACAATCAATTCCAGAGCAAACCGTACAGGTTTGCTGAAGGAAACTGGAGCAAATTTTTATTAAAAAAAAATATTGCGGTACTTTTAGCATATTTACCTTCGGAGAATTTGATTAAAATTTCAAACGTATTTTTCAATATCGAAGTTGAAGTCGATTTTGCTTACCTTGATTCATTCATTCATTCAATCATTCCCGATGTTTGACCCTGCGCCCGATGAGGCAGGCCGGCATCATTTAAACTTAGCGTGCGATTCCGGCGACTGTGTCTTGTCTTCATCTCGACGTAAACGAATGCAACAACAGATCTTCGATCGGATCTCGGTCCGGGAAAATCTCTGATTGATCCGGTGCTGAGCGATATTTAACGAGTTTCACCGACCTGGAAAAGTTATCCAGTCATGACGGGGGCGAATCAAATTTTCATTAGACGGTTTTTGATCGACCTCGGCGACTTCGGGGCCGGAACCGACGACGATCATTTCAACGTTGACTGGTGAATAAGGCGACAGAGACTGCGTAACACTATTAATAACATTAATATCGATTAATGATTGGTGTTTTGTCACTTGCACACCCAACGCGACCAACTTTTGCGAAGGGCAAATCGAAACCGAACTCGCAGAGTGGAAATCAGTTTTCCTTCGCTGACGTTCAACTTGATGGATCTTTTTCTCCGACGTCTACTTTTTCACTCATCCCCTTTCCGTTACAGAGTTCCAGTTGGAACTCAAAACGCCTACCCTTTTCCTTTTTGGGGTTGGGAGAGATTGGAGCCTGTCTATCTGTGTGTTTCCCAAACTTGTCTTACTTCGGCCTTTCACTCTCTGACTGTCCATCTGAATATTTCGGGATACTCTCCCACTCTACTACGACTACGACTTTCCACTTATTTCTTCTGCACTCCCCCGGGTGGGGGTGCAAAAAAATCTCAGTAGAATTAATTCACTTAGCCGATTAACTTGAAGCCTGAAGGTTTTCCACCTGAAGCGTCATTCAGGTGATAAAATTGTTTACACGCAGGAATTAAATTTCACCCGTGTTGAGGATTTCAGTATAATTAAAAATTCTCTCCGTCCTATACTGTTTAATTATTAATAAGGTCAGTTTTGTCGAAAATTCACCGGGAGGTTAGTGCATCGGTAAGGAAATTGGGGTGGTACTGGTAGAAGAGAAAGATTTAATATTATAAAAGAATTTGTTAATTTTGGAAAAAGTTTTGCCCAATTCCATTAATTAATTCCAGATGCTCGTAGCTTGTGCACACCATTCAATTCTTGTGTTGTCAACGTTTAAGTATGTTTAATAAGAAAGTTAGTGCTATGGGTGGAAAACGGTTGTGTAAGTCGTCGTCATACCTCACTCGCAGTATAATCTTGTTACTGTGTAACGTTCGGTCAAACGAAAAGTATTTTGTGTCACGAATGGCTTTTGATAATGGCGCAATTATTTTTTTGCTTGTAGGTTGTCATCTGTGTCGTGTATTTCAGAAAATATTTGCAATTACATAAGATGAAAGGTGACCGTACATAACCAACCTGATTTGTTTATTCGTGGTAAATGTAATACAATAACGTAAATTATTGACAATAAAACATTAAATAATAATAAAATTGTATTAAAATAATAACATTAACATAATATAATAATGCGATATTTCCAGCAGATAGCTTCAATAGGTGACAAATTTTTTCGTATACATAATACATACATTACGTATACCTTTTTTATTAGTTGTTATTCTTTCGGTCAAGCACCGCCAGAAGCATTAGTTTGGCTGTACGTGGGACTCGGTCTCCTACTAATTATTTCTCATCATAGCATTAAAACAGCCTTGTTTTATTTTATATTATTTATTGTTTAAATTATTTATTCTTTTTTTCCTTCCTACGTTAGGATTATTGGTACATTAAAAAGTAGGCAACAATATTTTCAATAGTACACGTAATATGCACGCAGTAACAAGAAAAAAAATGAAAATTAGTTACAAAGACCGTTCAATAATTTATTGTTGTAGTAAACAAAATTTAAAAACAAATAAGTTTATACAAAATAATAGATCTAACCGAAAACAACCTAGCGTTGTAACTACTCTTTACGCCTACCGTTTCGCTTACTTAAGTGTCCACCGAAATGAACAAGTGCAGCGGCAAAAGTATTGTTAAATATCGAGTGAGTGCTTTAAAGTTTTCCATCGCTCCAAAATATTGAATTCTACGCCGGGAGAGAGAAATTGTATTGTGAAAAATCCACAGACCTTTCAAGTAAAATAAATACTTTTCGTGACGAGCACAAATATTGTCGAACCGTGTTGAATAATCATTCAGAAAAATAAATATCAATAATGAAGTTCATGAGGAGGTTCAAAGCTCCGGCCTCTATGGTTGTGCTTTTTCGCGAAATCCCATCCCTTCCCTCCCGTGATATTTAATTACTCGAAAAACAATTAAATTGGCATGCAGGGTCACGTGAACGCGTTGATAGTTTTGTTTATTATCACCCGGTTCTATGATAGTAATTTAGGGGGATCCCCGGCTCCGCGGGAGCCGATCGTTTGCGGTCGTGCGAACCGATTTGAAATTAATTTTATTGCTCGTTTAACATTTATAGCGACGACCACAAACGTTTTAGGATTTGGTGAACTTTTCCTCTTGGGTTTGCATGATTGATAGACGTGTAGCATCTATGCACATGAATGGATATAGCATTCTGTTGACATCCCTCTAACTGTTGTTCGTACCGGTTGGTTCGATTTTTTTTATTAATTTTTGAATTTTTTGTATTTACATGAAATTTAAGTACCTGATTTAATTATCATTTTAAAATTCAACTGCATATGCGCATATACTTTATTTATGTATTTTTTCCCCCTATTTTTGTTTATTTATATACTTTTTATGTATAACCACCATTGTTTTGTTTCCGTGGTTAAGTGTATTCAAGCGTTAGTTTTGGTGTACTTGGAATTTTTGAAGTCAGTTTCTTTCTTCTTCTTTTGTTTTTATTTTTGCGGTTTTTGCAGTGTTCCACTGCAATAAAGAACCTTTTCAACATTGATAACACATTGTCGTCGACGACACACTGTGAGAAGTATTTTACATTTTCGTTACTTTATATTAACAATATATGTTAACATAAAAGTTTCAACTCCATGTCTACTTTACTTCGACCATAGAATTATGTCTGTACTCAACCAACATTGACTACATACATAGAGAGTAAACAAAGTAGTGTTCTTTCATACATTCATTTCCAGAAAAATAGTATCATTGACACTCATATCTTAACTTATGGTACAGGAATATGTTAAGAACTCCGTGAACCTAGCCTTTTAGGTCCACGTAAAAAACTCTGCATTTTTTAACCTTTTATAATATGTATATTGAAGAATTGAAGTTGAGAATACAACACATATTGTATGACAGATGTTGTATAACTGATGTTATACGACTGACTTGTACGAGTGGTTTTGTATGACAAATGGATCACTGAAGAACAATGAATGGCATTATTAAATTACACAAACTTGCTATTTTGTAAAGTCTAAAGATAACCGAGTCATTTCAAACGATCAGGTCCGGCATGAGAAAATATATGAGACGACGGTGGTCTCCGATAAGCGGACCATTATGATAAAGAGATGACGGGACACAAAGAAGTCATAACAGGAATATATTGTGTAAAAAATAGAAATTCAGAAATATAATTCTGAGTAATGTCAGCGCGAGAGAAACCTCTTATTTTCTAGTGTTATAAATACTAACAGAAAACTTCCGCTACTTACAACTACGAAAACTACTAAAGCGCTGAATAAACTAGTGTTTTTAATGTCTCCATTCCGGATTGGCATTTTCCCCCGACTGAAGTTTAAAAATTTACGACACTCTGGGGCTGCCACTGGCCTGAATTCGACTACCATCTCTCCTAATTTACTGCTACATTTTATATTTCCCTTATTAACTCGAACACAAAACTTAATTGACGTTCAGGACTTACGTTTTTTTAGGCAAAGCAAAATTTATTTTATTATGTAACTTTTATGGTGTACATAATACGGAGCGTAATATAATCGGTCAGTTTCATTGATTGTTTTTCCCATCGAGACCGGAGAACTTCGAAGAATAGTACGATGCACTGTGTTTGTTTAGTTACAACAAGTTGTTTTCTAACAATACTTAAAATTAAGTTTCCATTAACTTTCTAGCTTAATTTTCTATTTGATTTACTGTGCCAGAAATAGAGTTTGTTTTTTTTTCTTAATATTAGAAACGTATATCGTTGTGAATTTTTTTAAACAATTTTTATTTGTCGACAGTTCGTATAAGTCTCCCCTATTTGCTAGGAGACTGCCTAGTAGTTTTGAAAATGTTTTTAAATTCCTGTTAACAAATGTTTGACTCGTAGAGAAGATCAATTGCCCCGCTTGCCTGAAATCCTTCTGAAGATCTCGTTTTCTAATTATCTTATTCTCTCCCTCTTTGTTCTCAACTCTTTAGACTGTGAACTGCGTAGCTTCGTCCAAACGTCAGCAATGCCTCGCACAAACACCTGACTAAAATATGCTCACCTGGGATGCAGTCGGTGTGACGTGATGAAAACCGGACTGGTCATCTTGTTATTTCTCGACGTCGTTAAAACGGAATTTCGTCATCATCAGCAACAGCAGGACCGTTATGGGAAGCAGAACCACACGCTGGTGCCGGACTGGTCTCCGATGACGGGGCAAAAGTCGAAAAAGGTCATCGGAGCGCCGGAAATGGTCACGTACGATGGTGCCAAGAGGGGAGGAGGTGGAGCAGCAGCAGCAGCAGCAACAGAAGAAGAAAAATCGACAGCTGCAGACGGCCCAGGTGAGAACTCGACGAAATCGAAGGATTTTGACCCGGGGGAGAGTGAGAAAAAATTCCTGGACGGAAACGTTGAATCGAATCAAAACAAATCCGTCCCGTCCGTTCGGAAGGAAACGGAAGGAGAAAGCGGCAACAGGAAAACAATTGAAAATCAAACGGAAATGGTTTCCCCGGGACTCAAGATCCGGACAAGGGGAAAAAAGAAAACGAATCGAGTTTTGGAAATGGAAAATTTAAAGAAAGACGAGGAAATGGAAAACTCTGGTCTTTTACTTTCGAAATCGGTCGAGGGGAAGCCCCGAAAAATGTCAGATAACGAGTCTCTCGGTCAGGTCGGCTCGAGAAACGTAAACGGTAACGTTACCAGTGGCAACTATCACAGTGGTTACAATAGTAGTGAGTTAGTGCAAGACTCGACGACGGAAATTCAGTCTGAAAACGAATTTGACTCGGTGTCGGGTGGTGAAAGTGGAGAGTACCTGAATTTAAATCGCGACGTATTGAATCTTCAATTTGCCGAACCTCTCGTGTCGATGACGGAAACAGACAAACCGGAGGGCTGCGTAGAAACCCCCGTGGACGGGTACCAAGTACTCGATAGTGATGTAACGGAAGATGTTCTATCAAACAGAAAGGAAGCTGAGAACCTGGCTCACATGTTAATGGTGAGTTTCTGCTACTATTAATTTCTATTTAAATTCCTGCACGCGGACCTACTTCCTCTACTTCAGTGTTGTGAGATAGCAATGTATAGTAAAATAGACTACAAATTTTAATTTATGGAATTGCCATACGGTGACAACAAGCGCAGACATAAATATTTATTAATATGTAGTATTGTCGAGAGCTCTACGGTGGCAGTCACTCGTGAAGATCTGGTTCCGTTTCTGCTTGAGTCTCCCCAATCCGATCTAAACCAGAAGATTTTAATTTGGTTGATGTTATGTAAATAAACCAAAACGCCATATTAATTAGTTCCTGCGGTCTTACGTAGTTTAGCGAAGACTATGTCATTTTAGGACTATCACAACTACCATGACGCAGTCGAACCATACAAGGGCAGAGAGGG
Organism: Polyplax serrata; assembly: GCA_037055365.1. Classification (NCBI taxonomy): domain Eukaryota; kingdom Metazoa; phylum Arthropoda; class Insecta; order Psocodea; family Polyplacidae; genus Polyplax; species Polyplax serrata. Next base: position 6,455,687 of record JAWJWE010000038.1, on the reverse strand, counting down.
TAGTTTTAAAATATTTTCCAGTCGGGGAGGGTAGTATCCATTCCTTGATTACTGCGTGACTAACAAGAAATTTGACTTAGCCGTGTCGTAAATCCTCTCGTCTGTTTCGGATCAATATCGGGGAGTTAATTTTCAATATCGGGATTAAGGTATTTGTCCGCGACTTGGAGTCACTCATCTACGCGGAAAGCTTTAAAAACGTTAGGCCGGTAAATTGGAAATGAAAACTTGAAGCTTTTGTAATTATGATAACGTCAATCAACTTTTCGAGTCGATTCAAAAGTTACGACCGCCACGACGTCACGGTATTGGATTTCAAACAAGGTGAATTGAAAACTTTGATGACCAAAGAAAGGGAACCGAATTCACAAACGGATTGGCGTAGGTAGGAAAGCAGGACGGAAGCTTTAATTATAAAGTACGAATTTTTGTTTTTCCAATTCAACTTTTTGTGAAAGCCTCGGTGAAACCTGTCCCATCCGACGTAGTTTTGTTTCTATGGTTTGACATAACCTGCTCTCCAGTTCGACGTCATTCAACTGGTGAACAGCAAATTAATAGTGAGCCAAAGCTAAAGTAATATACACATAATATATGTAATATACACATTGTACAGATATGCTACATCAGCAAGGTAATCATTAGTGGGAGTAATATAAGTTAGAATAATATAACATGTGTTGGAGCAATCTCAGGTTAATGCAAGATAAGTTACGTTAATACATCATAAGTTAAGTCATTTCTTATCTTTTTCTTACTGATAGAACAAACATAAATATTGTGTTACAAGATGGTAAAGGTTAAGTAATCTTTACGACACGATGATTAGATCTTACACAGAGTGAAAATTACAGAACCGTGTATTGTATGGGAGAAAAGGGAAGTCTAGCACCAGTAGAAAGAAAAAGAGTTTTACAAAATTTATTGTTGAACGATAGCTGCGAGTTATGAGATGAAACGAGAACCGAGTTATCTGTTGTAAAGTAACAGACGTACATAAGACTTACGCATAAAAGGGAGTGTAACATATTTGCAGCAGCAATACATAAAAACGAGTGAAAATGATATGAAGTTTAGAAAACTAAAATAAATAAAGAAAGTTGGTGGTTGCATTAAATTTCGAGTCCCGTTTGCACTACTAGACATCGCCAAAGAGAGAACCAATAATGTACCCGATAATGGATGTAATTTATATAGAAAAATAACTTCACATGGTGTATAACCCGAGGTCACGAAATAGAAATTAAATAACACACGATGCACGTTCACCAATTTAATTCAACTTCCTCACAGAAAATTACTGAAACCGATCTAAGGCAGGTTTTCTTTGTAGCAAAATCATCGTGTGTAATAAAAAGCTTTAACCATGGGGTGTGCGTTTGGGGGAGAGAAGGCAGAGAACGGCAGTCCGAGTACCTGAAAGCTGCTGATAAGTAGTGAAGTCATAAATTTCCCGTAGAAAAGCAGGACAGTTTGATGTCTGGCCGTGGAGTCGAACATATTTCACAGTCCTCAACTAAATCCGGTTCTTCTCACCTTAATAAATTTACTCTGACTGCCTACTTAAGGTGTGTAGGTGTGTGTGTGTGTGTGTGTGTGTCGTCAACCTCATTTCCGCCGCAGAATAACCTTTAAATTAACCTTGTATATACACCTGGTGATGACAACTGAAATCACCAAGGCACCATGCCGCGGTTCCCACACGCGAAACGATTCGGAATTTAATAGTAAATAAAAACTTATTAATTATGTACGGAATATAAGTCGAGGTTTACCTTTTTTTAAAAAAAATAGAATAGTTCCTTAAAAGGAAATCAATTCGAGTGTTTGGTTAGGGGCGACAGCTTTCGATAGGAGAGCTTTCCTTTTGGAATCGAATTTGACTCCGCTTTGAAATTTCATTCAATCTTAATTAAACTTCTAATTAAAATTTATTCCTCGGTGTAATAAGCAGATTTTAAAATTTGGCTCCCTTTTGGGCTACGTGGAATCTGAAAGCAAATTAGGGGAAAGTGTCACTTACATAAATTTATTAAGCCGGGTACCGAGAAGGGACGATACGGTAACGCAACCTTTATTATTAATATTGTTATTATTAATATTGTTGTTATTAATATTGTTATTATTATTGTTGTTATTAATAAAAACGGTAATTCCTGGGTTGAGTCAACGAACGCGTAAATGGGAGGTTTTCATTGAATTTTATATTCTTTTGTGGTACAAGATTGGTTCGTTAAATGAGTACATTTTTATATAACTTGGGAAACGACACGGAAGACGCATACACAAGCGTATTATTTCGGGATTACTTTACTCAATTTTTTAGAAAATAAAAGGCAAGAACAATGAATTGCGTATGGTCTTTGACAATTGTTTTCATCATTATTATTTTACTTAGAAACTACCTTTATGTAACCGTAAGGTAGCCAACAAAGAACACGCTCAATTAGGTTATCAAAACAGCTTTTTTCCAAGTGACGGTATTCAACAACCCACTAATTTTTGAAAATATTATTACCGTCTATATTGTTATATATATTCCGACAGATAGACTTTATATCGTAGACAATACATAGACTTTACTGAAACGAAAAGATCGTATATTTACGTAAGTCTATTAGTCGCTTCCTCACAACATTGTATATTTTTAATAATTTAATTGTAGTCTTTACATGTTTATTTATTTATAATATAAACAACTTATTTTATAATTCAAGAGAAGTAGCTTGAGCATTTGTTGCATAAGTAGGAATAGAAGTGTGACAAGAAAACAGAAGCCAGACGAATGCTGTCGTAAAAATAGGGACGAATAACTGCGTAAATTATGTAAAGTACGAATAACAAAATAAACCATGAGTAATAATCTAGGATACATTTAAGTCAATTGTATGGCGTTAATAGTTCGTTAATTGTGTCATGTGTCTCTTATCCAGATTTCGTTTCTCTTTCTCGGTAAGTAATTCGCAAACGGCGAAGTAGGGGCCGCAATCCCCCTTAAAATATTTATCATTTTGTTAATAATGGAAAAGCATTACAGTGCAATAGATACGGATTATTTTGTAAGTCAATATGAGAACACAAACGGGAAGAGAGCATTCTCAATGTGAATGAAAATCTCATTCGATAGTTTATTAGACATTCATTAATTATTCAAGTCGTATGAAATCAAATTCTGCACAGTCAGTCCAATTTATTCAGTCTATTGAGTAATCAACAGATGGTGGAAAAGGAGACGAAGAGCGCAAGGCGACAGACAAAACAATTGTGTTTTCTCTCCGTGTGCGACGAGGGACAAAAGAAAAAAGTTAAAAATGCCTTTAATTAGAAATCGTTAACGACAAAAATGGGGCAATGGTAAGTAGCGAACGATCAGTTTAAAGGCGAAAAAGCGTAAAATAAACGTCGGTGCCCGTTGGAGGAATTTTGAGAATTGTAACATGGCCGAAGAAGACAACCTCGTGGCCGGTCTAAGGAGTGCAGTCACCGCAGGACCCGAGGGCGAACCATCCCGCGATGGCGTTAGTTTTCGGGTGAGAGTTTCCGGAACCGAATTTCCCCGTGGCTTAAGCACAAAAAAGCTCTCTGGAGCGTGTACTTTCGTTGCGGAGCATAACTTTTTCTGACTTTGCACTCCTTTCGCCGAAGTGAAGATGTCTTGCGAAAATAGGAGGGGAAATTTTCATTCGTCCGAAAGTTTGACGGTCCATCTCCGCCGGCCCCCGTCGAAAGGAAATTGCCATTTTCTAGCCACAACGGCGTATTTGTATTCAGAGATGAACTCTTTTCTTCATCGAAAGTGGTTGGGAAGGAGTAAACGCGAGGATTCCCGGTAAAACGGGTTTAAATCCTCTACGCCAACTTACCCGGGAAAAGTTATAATGCCACGGCTTTGCAGTTTTGCCAACCGAAAATGAAAAAAAATGAAAATTTTTCCAATTTCCGTTACTTTCGTCTGCGAAATTCAGTTAGGATGGTTTTAATAGTTCTCGTGGGAGTTGTCTTGTTCATTTTGGGGTGAGTTTATTTTTAGCCGTTTATTTTTCTTTTTTTTACCTTCCAAGTTTTCCCGTCGTTAACGGCAGGCCGTGAAGTGTTAATTAACACTGTTCGTTACGGTTATACCTCGTTCGTTACTTAAGTAATTGTTTCACTCCATTGCTGCAGAAGGATTATCCTACGGCTTTGGAGTACTGTTTAGGTGTAAACCAAAGATCTGCAAGATCTTAAGCTTAATCATCAACAGTAGAAGAATTAAAAATTTTGCTTTTGGCTTGAGTTTTTCATCACGTCGACTATTTAAAGCGGTCTCGAACCTTGAACCTTTTTTTTTAACACGGGGGTTTTAGGTGGTGATCATCCTATTTTACGTCCTCCACGTTTCCGTGTGCGCTAATTAGCCCTGAGAGGACACTTTTCTAACCTTTCAAAGGGCACGGGAAAGCCTCATTTAAAGTGAGTTGCCTTCAAATGATTCTTGTTCAGTGTGTCGTGATGTCGGTTAACGTTAATTTGAGCTTTGACTAAGTTCAAAAGATCTTCATTTTGGAAAGTTCAAAACCATGTTTCCTTATTCACCGACAAATGCTGGTTCACCAGCTCCGTGGAATTGTTAAAGCTCATTGAAAAATCCAGAAACTTTAAATTGAAATTAATAAATTATCAAGTGTTGGGTTTTTGTTTTGGTACTTTCTACAGGGCGGCATAGAGAGATTCTATATTGTATAGTACAGGGAATATTAAATATAGCTGTAACATTTTTCTACATCTGTCATCAACAAATGCGTATTTATTGGTGCTGCGAATAGAGAAAATAAACTTTTTGTATGTAGATGAATTCTGTTTAAACTAAATATATGTACATCTGTATTGTAAGACTCATGTAATGTAATAGTTTGTTTTTATCTTTGATTATTGCTCGTGGTTTATATGGCTATTGGTGTAGTTATCAATTTATATCTTTATGTACAACAAATACTGTACGTTAGGCTGGGGTTTATTGAAATATAAAATGTAAAAGTGGGAATACAAAATATATTATAGAGACGCTTTCATTGAGTGGTATACTTAATAAATATTAATAAATTTACATTAATCGACAGTGTATGATCCTTAGTTAGTATATAAGTTAAATATTGTAATACATTAGGTCACAATATACATTTAGAAAAAGAGAATTAGGTAGTAGACCTTTGTATATATTATAAGGAAAGTCGCGGTCTGGGGTTATGTACTGGCTTAGCGCACAAAAATACAATATACGGTTTAATTTAACTTTTATTAGTTTAGAAAACTTTGCAGGAATTATTTGCACAAGTAAGAGGGCGACTGTCATTGTTACCATATTAATTTCAAAGAATTGCATTGTGTTCTTGAATGAGATTAACGTCACTACGTAGTATTTACTACTTGCTTTGTGACTTCGTAAATGTACGTTTACTGTTTCGTATATAATTGCCATTTGATTGTAAACTTTTTTTCGACTGCATTAACTGTGGACATAACGGTGGAGAGAGGTGGGTTTGTCACGATGTGTAAACTGTTCTTCAATATCAAATGTTTGTTTTGACTTATATGTCTGCTGCGGCAACATACGTCAGAAACGTATGTATACAAAGTCGAGACGGAATTACAATGGATGTTTTTGATTGTTCTCCGCTGTATATGGGCAGCACATTCGAGATGCCATCTCAAGTAAGTTAGAGTCGAGTCAGTCTGGTGACACGTTAATCCTCCTTAAAATTACACAAAAGTACTTTTGCTCTTCGTCTGGATAATCTCGCCGTTTGTTCATTCATTCGGATGAAACGTTTCGCAGGTGATGACTCGTTGCTAAGGGATGTCAATTACAAACCACACGAGAGTATTCATTGGAATGTACTTTAATAATAGGTTTTATCTGGAAGAGGTTTTCAGTTGTCGCAAAAACAATTAGTAAACATCCAGGGACAAATAAAACAAATCTTAAAAGGACTATCTAACTAAAACTTTGTTATGTTTTTTTATCGATTCTCATTTGTTTTTATTGAATTTCATTATTACCAGAAAAACTTTATTTTAAATTTGTTTAATGATCTAATAATAATAATGTAGTATAGTATATATTACTTAATAGGTATAATAATGCAAAATATATACAATTCAATAATACCATAACACTTTAAAAAACAGTTACTTTTTCTATTAACAACACATTATATTTTTTTATTAATTATTATATTATAATTACATTATTTACTTATTTATCTATTAAGAATAAATATAGATTATATGCAAGTCAACAGAAATAGCCCAGACCGCTGTATCTGCTACATTTGAATTAAACATTAACAATTTAAGTCTCCGATGTTTTGGTGGCGTTGGGTACTGCTTTTGCATAATTATTTTTAATATTAATATTCCTATAGTATTTATTTATTAAACTTATTCGTGATAATGGTAAGCGAAACAAGTACTACACCAAATAATATTGATGCTCGTCTTGTACATCAATTACCTGACAGATCGTATCTTATTTTTCTTAGAAATAAATTAAGTGTATTTTTCTAAAAACGCCATTTACAAAATGTACGAAACAGATAAGATATCCTGTCTGCAATAAAAAATTATCTTTACTAATCTGATTGAATTACAGAAGGAACGATCTTTAATAATAATTTCTATTTTTCACCATGCTCATAACCCTACGGGTGTCCTATTCAATTTCTCCAATTTTCACTTCGTTGGGCATTGAGTATTTTTCTTTTCCTAAAAGAGTTATCTTCTGGAGTTTTCATTTCGAAAGAAGAGTTCTTTGTATTTTCTCCTCTTTGTTCTCAATCGCTGGGTTGTTCGTTAACTTGAGTCCGCCATATTTGCGACTGTGGATTTGACCGATGTACCCGAGTACTTAACTTATAGCCGTAGAGTCGGTAACATGTTTACCCCCTAGATAAAGCATAAGCTGCATAAAAAAACTGTGAAGAGAACAATGAAGGATAATAAAATATTACATAAATTATGTGAGAAGATTATTTAAAATTGTTCCAGGAAACCGTTTGTGTTAAGTGAAGTTCTGTAGTAATTCCGCTATTGAATTTAGAAATAAAATCAAGGAACATGCAGAAGTTGAATTTTTCTTTACTTCCAGGAAAACAAAGGCGACCTGGATAAGATGACGGATACGATGGAATACCTGATGGAAAAACAACCTATCATTGCGTCTATAACGGTGGCTGCTTTTAAGGAAACCGAACGTTCACAGGTCTCCCAGACTGTCTACAGAAAAGGAAATGACTTGCTTATTGACAGGAGATCGGAAGAACAAGGGAGACGAAGTGGAAGAACGTCAAATAAATGGACATCAATATTTAAGAACTGTCTTAGTGATTCGTGGATCTTCGGCTATTATTTTGCTATTGGAAACGACAGCCTGCGGTAAGTTTAAACAATTGCACATAAATGCTACTTAACATGCAGAGACTTGTACAGGTACTCTAGTCAAACTGAAGCACAACCCAAGCCACGTGAACCTTAGAACCACTGTCTATCACAACTACTGTCACCCAGCACGTGTACTACTACACTCAGTCACTAGTCAAACTTGTCGGAAAGCTATATTTCTCCCAGTTTGTTCGTATAAACTACTTCATTTCTCGAATTCCATCACACATTTAAAATAAAACTTAAGAAGAACGTTGAAAATGATAAATTCTCCATTTTGTCTTCAACTATTTTTATTATTAGTGGTACGTGTACGTGTGTGTGTGCGAACTAAAATTTAAATTTTTGTTGATTTTTAACTTGGACAGATCAAAACTTATTCTTGACACCCATCTGTTCATCACTTTTTGTTTTCCGTTTCCTTGCCTCACACAACGACATAAAATTTTACTAATTCCAGTTTTTACTATTTTTTGTGAATTTCCAAGTGACCTTTTAATTACCTCTCGGCACATGCGACCGGGTGAACTTTCAACGTTAATGTTTTCATTCTTTTGTCCTTCACTTTAGCCTTCTTAATTACTTTTCTTTGCCACGCTCTTTTTTCACATTCTTAAATTGCTTACAAAGTTCTTTGTACAATTATTATTTTATTATTGTGCAATTTTATTGTTTTTTTTAATTTATATTTTTTACTTGGTCTCATCCATTTCTTTAGAGCTTTTCATGTGTTGGGCACAGCTGTGGATTTCTACACTGTTTTATTAAATGTTGGTTATGTTTCGTTGTTCTTATCTTTAATGTTATCATCCACAATTTTGTTCTGCTTTTGCGTTACCTTGGGTAACACTGTATTACTTTAGTACATTTTCTACATCTTAGAAATAACAATTATTCTTCTATTTAAATGATTAATCCTTGAGTATTTTATTAAGGTGGTATTATTTGCTTCGTAACACTTTTAAAGACTCAAATGATAGGAACTGAGAGGAAATTGTTGTTGACCCTCAGATATGTATGAAGGAAGTACATAATCAAGTAATTTCCTGTCGTATCGGAAAAACAACGGTTATACAACACCGGGGGTAACAAGACTCGAAGAGAATGAAACGTGTCGAGAGGGAAATACCCAACAGGACAGCCAATGGGGAAATTGTTGGGCACGATACGTGACTGGATCTCAAGTACTAACTCCAATCTCAAAAGCGTATATTCAAAAAAAAAAGAGAGCAGCATCTGTTTGACTTTGTGGCAGCCTTTCCAATTTCTTAGAAATAAAAAAAAGTCAGATTTGGTTGATGCGAACGGATTGCCATTTTCAGACAGAAAACTAGATATATGGAGGATAAAGAATGGCATTTATTGAACTGTCGGAGAAATCTCTTACATGAATAAATCTCTAATATTGATTTCTTAAGCGAATGAACGAAGAATTCACAACGATTGCGGGCTACAATACTTGTAGTACTGCTGGTTGTAAAATAGTTTGAACACCGAACGATAACTTATTGAGTTCGTAGTAATAATATGAAGTCTTATATAGTAAGAATATAATTGGAGGGCACATAATATACATTGAAGATACGGTCTTACAAATGGCGAAATAAATTAATTTTGGGTAATTTGTAATAACTACCACACAAATTAGCGACCGATAAGTTTGTGTACAAAACATAACAGCAAAGTCATAAAATTTAATAACTCTTGCAAAAATATTTCAGTAGTTCTCGTCGCCAACTATTTCCCCCACCGATTGATTTGTACCAAAAGGTGTCTGACATTACCTTTTAAAATATTTACAGAAGGCAATAAAACCGGAAGTCGGAGAGAATTAATGAAGGAAGGAGTGCCCCGTGCGAATGAATTAGAATTTCGCCGTCCTTTTTTTTCGGGAAGGGGAGGCAGGAATACATAATTTATGTAAAAGGCGTTTGACTTTCCGTTCTGCTCAGCAATAAAAGAAGATTAGACATTCTTTTTACCGGGGTTTGGGCTCAGTCAGCATCGAGTCGTTCCCTCTTGACCAGTGTCATCTCCTGTGGAATAATTAGTGGTTTTGTGAATAAAACCGTCGAGAACCATTTCCGGACGACAAGGATGTATAATTCAGGAAGAAAGGAACGAGGAAAGCAATCTGAGCGAGCCCGGGAAAAATACATTACGATTTTATGTTCGGTTAGGTTCCCCGTTTCGAAGCACATCACATCTCGAAAATTTAAAAAGGCATCCATATGTTTTAAGGCATACATATTTGTAATAATTGTTACTGCAAAATGGAATTGTCTTGTATCAACAGTACAATAATTATTCATTTAAAACAGCAGTACTTTGTTGTTCAAGTGAAGAGCAATTTCGATTAGTTAAACTTATTTGTTTTTTGATTTGCTTAACTGTTCAGCACGTTTAGTGATATTTTTGAAATTTCTGTTTTTTCTGTAATTATATATGGAGTATTTTTGTTTCATTTGCGAGTAAAGGGAACAAGAAGGTAGTCAACACGAAATTCTTGGTCTTGGCTCGAGGAACACACTTCACTACTTAAAATTTTAAACCGGGTCAGGTACTGTCTAAATTTAGTTAAGGTTGGGGCTGAGAATTGGTTAATTTCTACTTCAGTCTAGCTCCGTAAACAATTTGTATGCATTACGGCTTCTTTCAGGTCTGATTTGCCGGCGGTTAAATATTCACCTATTGTTTTAACTCTTTCTTTCCAACATGTCTTACTTACGCATGTGCCAGTTAAATATTTTTATATAAAATTTATAAAATATATTAAGTTAAACGCATGTTTAAGAACGGAATTACTGCAAACAAAGTTAGTAACATTACAACAGTACAAAGTTCAACTAATTAAATTCGCATCGGGTTTAAGTCTAGCCAAAAACAAAATTAAACAGAAAGCAATTAACATAATTGAAAGGAATGTATTAATTATGTGATAACGTGTACCACGTGGAAACATATACGCAGTACAAAATACTATTTGTATTTTTTAGAATTATACAATTGCCTCGTATGCGACATAAAAAAATGACTAAAACTCTCATAAAAGTAACCAAATTTAAATTTACACAGTGAGAAGATAATTAATTAAAATTTATTAACCGCGCGTGTAATTGAAGTTTTCTTATGTAAAGCAAAGCTAGATGTACGAAAGGTATTTTTAACGGTTCTCTTGACAGGTACCTCCAGGAATGATAAATTTCTATAAGAAGCAGCGAAAAACCTTAGGGAAAACCTGGAAAGTACAGCTCAGTGGAAAGCGTTGAAGTGAACAAACAATGAAAACCCCTTGATTTATTTAACAATCAAAACTTTTTCGGGAGGGGGATACATTGCTCAGAGGTACCAACGTTTTCATAACTTTTCACAACTCGGAAGTAGAATTTTTTTCCCTTTTTGATGAATTGCGTTTGATGTGCCGGACTAACAAGGTTAAAGATTTTATTAAATCTGATGGATGATGATTCGCACAGGTGAAATCCTCCGGGTGATTGTTTTCGATAGTTGGTGAAGTTGAACTAGTTCTGAGTATTTGCTGTAAAATTGAAGGTGTACAATATCATTAAATAAACTCGGAATCACACAAGTAGTGCAATATTACTGTAGATTAACATATATTTAAGAAAAAGGTGTCAATTATTAAGAATTAGATCACTTACTTAAGTTATGTTAGATATGAGAAAATTTATGGAAAAATGAATTTTTTTGAGAATATTGGTATTGAACACTCTCTAACCACAGACATTTAGCCTTACCTTAGGTAACTTGAGGGGATTTCGATTTTATTGAACTTATGGTTATCGAGAGTTTTGAAGTATATAGCACACTACAATAGATTATCTATTTAAACATATTCAAAGTAAAGCTTCTGGCGTTTTTGTTGTGGGAGGATGAGTTTTGAACACGGATAATAAAGGAAACCCCTATTCAAACTCGGTCATTTTCTTCATTGTTGTGAGAATTTTCCAACTTCTCCAGACATCGACAAATGCTCTATTTTATATACATTTGTTGTATTATATTCTATACAACTTAAAATTAAACACTGGAAAAATTATACGTTTTATTTAAGTAACTGAAAACTGTACGTAATGGTACACCAAAGGTGGAAACAAATAATAAAATAATGGCATTAAAATATATATAACTCTCAATACTGCATTACGAGATACACCACACTTACATATAGCAACTACTGAATGTCAATTTGTGAAAAACTCTATATGTTATGAAAGGAACGTGTCAGACCCTTTTTTTTGGGGGTAAAAACACCTGTTCTAACACACCGGACGCCACGTTTTAGTTTTACAATGCAAATTATCCAGAAGGACTCCGTGTCGTCTCTAAAACAGAATCTTTTCATTTGCCGGGTCCATGTGTCGAGGTTCACAGCATCCTTTGTATGTAGGGCAACAACATGGCAGTCTTTGAAAATGTGAAAGCTTCTCCTACTTTCCTTCCTTTCATGTCTTTCGGTCGTAATTTCGTCTCAAGTCTGCCTTTTCATGTGGGGTACAAAAGATTTTCACTGGAATTTCAGTCTCGAGAACGATCAGGAAAATTCTCCGGTCTTTGATTACAATTTTTCACGAGGGAGCTCTCACCAGGACGAAACTCTTTTTTTCCCGTGCAGTCACTTTAAACCCATTAGATTTGAATTTAATTACCCGAAATTAAATTTAAATGATTTCGCAAGGCGGACTCACGCGGGGGATGAAAACGCACGCGGCATTGGAGAAAGTCCAATTGATTTGGGAGTCGTACCAAAACATTAATAAAGTTAAAATGAAATTGAGAAATTAAAAATTTAATTGCTTGCCGGGATCGGGCTCAAATATTTACATGCGAAAATTAAACGGATTCGGATTCATTTTCCTATAGAGTTTCTGGGAAACGCGACAATTGTTTTTCCCACGAGATGACTGGAAATTTTCTTAGGCCGCTTTATTGGACCGATGGGACCGAGTCCGGTGGTCCATGAAAATACGACCGAAATATTTCGGGACACCTAGACACGCACACGCACGAGTACACGGTCAGTGGCATGTGAAGAGCATTCTGGAAATTATAAAAGCGTAAAATAAAATTTTTAAACGCTTTAACCGAAGGAGGCTTTCAGGAAATTAGGTTTCGAAACTAGTAATAAACAGTGTGAGCACGTATAATGAACATGGGGAAAACTGATTCCCCGGCTCGTGACACCGTCATTTTTTTTCGGGGAGTTATCTCGAAGCAGTTGGAGCGCACCAATTGTTTGTGTCTCAAAAACCTGGAAAATAAAATAAATAATTTTTTAAAGTACTTCCTATTCCCTTGGTTAAGCACATTCGTCGACCGCCAGAAGCATTTTTTTTAGTGTTCTTGGGATTTGGACAAATAAATAAATAATTTGGAGCTGTCAGTGGGAGACACAGTCGTATACGTAGAGAGTAACACAAGCTGGGTTACAGATTACGGGCAGAATATATGTAAAAGCGATAACATATATTTTAGTCAAGAGATACATGTAGTTTAAAATAATTTTTATAATAATAAATTATGTAGAAATTCCAATTGGTTCCAAGGCTTATGCTTTGCGTCAGAATTTAGTTTTTTATTTCATGCAGAGGATGTGTGCATGTGCACACTCTTAAAACTTAAACCTAAAACTTAAACTTTACATTCAATATCCTTCTGTTCTTTTCTCCTTCTCTTGCTCGATTCTAACAATCTTTTTGTACTGTTACAGTATAGAGACGACTGTTTACTTCTCGACCGATCACATCAACGGATCAGTCGATCAGTGCAATCCGTCGTTTCGTACCATTTTAAATGGGGGACCGAAATGCGACGAAGAAACCACAAAGGTAGGCGAAATCTTTTTTTTTTCTGCAATTCTCCACAAATAATTCTCTGGGTGAAATTAAATAAATTGGTGAGTTTTCTATGACGATCTGGACGTCAAATGAAAACATGGAAATGAAATTAAAACCGTCCGAAAGGTGAGAATTTTTTTCTGCCTTTGTCATATGAAAATTTTAATTAACCGCCGACGCGGATCTCGTGGCACTTTCTGACGGGGTCGCGACACGAGAAGTTGATTTTTCCGGAGGGAAGATGACAGAAACGAGCAATCGAGAAGTGAACTCAAAAGAAGGGGGTGGAAAAAAAACTCAGAACGAACGGGAAGACGACAAAAATCGAAAGGAATTTAAAGGGAGACGAAGAGAAAGTTCGGGAGGGAAATGACAATTTCTCCACGTCTCCATTCTTGTTAATCATGGAAGTGCTCGGAAACCGTTCCAGAATAAATACATCCAGCGAAATGATAGAAAATATAAATTTAAAGGGTTGAAACTACTCGTTTTAGTTTCACACAGAGACGCTGTTTGAAAGCGTCTTTCTTAACTCGATTAACTAGCAGTTGAAGACCTTGCCGAGAGGAAGTAAACAATTTATTATTTCTCATCAATACAGTTTCTCTAAACGACTTCTACATGGCAAATTGCACAAAAAAATTTCGATTAACTGGCACAATTTTGTTTTATTAGTTTTGGTTGTGGTCTACCCCTCCCGTTGCTACATTTAGAGTGTTATCTTCTTATTATGTACAGTTCACAGTACGATTACTGCACAACCCTTACATGAGTTAGTGTACTTGAGGTCATGTTAGAAAATGTTGACCGCGGTGAATTTACGGTACGTATGCTTTGGTTCCAGAATTACCAGAGGCATTATGTATAGCGGAGCATGGAGTTATTGACAGCCGAACCCATAATTTTGTAACTCGAGAATGAAACCTACGTTTCTATGATGTAAAAACATTCATACGTATCATTCATAAGTCCCACACCAAATGATGGAATCCTATCCTACGTACTAATAATTTTTTGGTGTAAGTTGTTTTCTAAAGCATACATATATATATATATATATTACACTAATTCTCATAATAGGATACATATAAATTGAAACCGGGCTTAAGCTTCGTGTTAGAGAAGTATAATTTGGTTTCTTGTGGTCGAATGTCGGGTTCAGTTTCTTTGTCTAGTTCGCTCAACTAGTTCCAAGCTTAATAAAACTGATGTTTTTCCCGTGGTGGTTGTACGTGGAAAAAGAATGAAAAATCAATTTGTAGTTTTCCTCGTTTTAGATATTTTCGTTTTGTGTGGGCACAATAGACTGAAATATTACATTCCGTGGTAAAAAAAGACTAAACGAAGTCTTTCTGTTTACCTAATTTTGAGTCTTAGCGCACGGCGTTCTTTACGGAAGAGAATGTACCGAGTTGGAAAAGTACTCGTTCCATTCAAAATTTACCGAGATTTAATATTGCCCCCTTCGCAAAGGGGATGAAAATAATTTACTTTACTCGCTGCCCAATTTTTCACAGAAGGAAAATTTCATCTCGTTGAAAGTCCTCCGCTGCTTTTCTCTCTCATTACCTACGTGCTCTTGTATTCTCTGAAGGATTCATCTCCGTTGTTCCTCTGCTCTACTGTAGTGACTGTCGATATTCAACAAGTAATGTTCACGCGTATCGATTTGATCCATTAGACGATTCCTAGCAAGCGGTATGAATAATCACGGGCAGAGATCACAACTTACCAAAGTTTTGGCATATTTTACGGATAGAAACATGGTATTCGAACGGTACGGCACTCCGATGTATATTTATATATATAATTTGAGAAAAGATGGCGGAAAGGGTTCGGCGTTATGTGGCGAACCCAACGATTTTTCTCACTTTCTCCTAGAAATTCCGGGGGTGGGATCATCGTGGCATCCGGGTAAAACTCTTCGGATCGATACATAATTTACGGATTACCCGACCCATTCGTGTACTTTTTATTGAATTACAAACTTTAAAACAAGTTTTAATAAGTTGCTAAAATGCCTGGTGAAATTTTAATGCAAATTAAATTTCGCACGGGAGCAAATAACTTAAATAGTTAAATATTTACTCGTTGTTTGTTATCAATTTTGTACGGCACCCATGACACTGGGGGTGACTGATGACGGGGTGGATTGGCCTGGTCTTCTCTTCGGGTGCAAAGTGAGTTCTAGTGGGAAAAAAGAAGTTCACAAAAATTTATGCACCCTCAAATTATGCACACACGCGCCGTCTCTCACATTTTTCCGTTTTGCTCTTCTCCGGGGGTTCAGAAAGCTTTCTTTGGGAAAATTCTGATGCTGTCGAAGTGTTCTGTACGGTGGTATCGATGGTGGATTCTTGCCTCTGTTCTTGCCTCTCAGGTCACCTTTACCCTCCTGTTCTGCTCCTTCTACTTTCCACTTTGTTCGTCACTTTTTCCAGAATTAAAAAACACGGGTCTCCAAATTTAAAAAATCTTGTGGGGTAATGTCCACATTTCCCGTTACAAAATTCTAGAGATCTTCTCTAATAAAGTACTTTAATTATTTAGTAATTTTCAGGGGATAAAATTTCGCTGGATAATTTCGAAATTGCAAAACCGTGAAGTTGAAAAATGTGAATCTCAGAACTGGTCTTGGTCAAGTACAAATTTTACACAAACTATATTACTTTCGTATTTACACATCTATTTATCTGCCCATTATTTTACGTACACAATATTTTGTATTTATTTTTTCTTCTTGAAAGTTTTTTTCTCTGCAATATTTCTTCTTGAAATATTGAGAATGCCACCCTGATGTTAGGCAATGTATTTTTGTACTTATGTCAAGTAAAACGAATGAATATTGATGCTTTTGCCACTTCCAATCTCAGCCTGTTCAACCTGTCACTCTGAAATTTCGTACTTGTCGTAATTGGTGTGTTCGTTTTAAATCTAACAATGGAACCTACATTACATAAATAAGTACTAGTTCGGTGTAAAAACTATCTAAATTGATGGGTTAGGTTCTACTGCTCCAAAAATTGTAAATCATTACTCTAAAATTTTATTTTTGCGTCATTAGTACTGACATTTTCCATTAATTAACCTTCGTCAGTAAATTATTGTATTTTGTTGGGATTTAGTGTTACCACCCTCATTATCACACCAAGTAGAATTTGTATTTATAATAGGCGGCAACTATAATTCTTATTAAGTAGTCTGACATTGGGCAACGCCCATTATTTACAGTTTATTTAATATAAAATAATAAAAGTTAAGTTAAGGAAACAGTTACGAAACGTTTGTTATACATTGGAGTCGAGAACGGTGGGATATTCACTTTTTATTACTTTGTTGTGATGGGTAGAAGTTAACGAAATAAGATTCTATTTAAGTTTTTCTTTATTGTTTCACTCACCGTATCAACACGTTTATTTTCCTCTCGAGAATCGACATGGCAAACGCCAGTTGAGCCAAAAATGAATTTCGACCTCCACATATGAATAAGTCAAACAGTACAATTTTTATACACACGCGAAAGAAAGCCCCAAATGTAAGGTTGATCCTACTGCCGTTGTCATCTCCGTAAGATCAATCATGTTGACTGCTGAACAGAGGATTTTAAAGTCTCTGAATTGTGTGAAAAAGGATTATTTACTTCTTGCGTTAGAGTGTTTCTCTCTTTTTTTTTTTGATTAATGGATGCAGCGAATGAATTATTGAAATGTCGAGTCTTCTGTTTTCTGGCTGAGGAAAAAGAATCAAACAGAAAACAGAGCACGAAGGGAAACAATTTTCAGATATATAATTGATTTAGTGTTATGAGTCAAATACATAACAAAATACGTTTTCACAGAAGTGCTAAACGAAGAATAACGGCCGAAAAATTACCTGGAAGTCTCCTAAAACTTGATGAAAACGTATACGGTAAATCAGAAATTATGAGTTACAAAAGTACATAACATAACAATTAGTTCTTACAAGAGCGGTGAAGTTCGGTCTTCTAGAGAAGTTCTACTTATTCACGTAATGCTGAGGATTCAGGGTTTTGACCTGACTTGGAAGGTTCGGGTAATTTGACGCTGGATACAACTCATAATAGAACATTTATCAAAACGTACAACTGACGAAAGATTAAACGAGAGATCTGTCAATACAATACCCCTTTGTCTTTGTTTAATATTTACTAATCGACTCCCTTCGAACGGATAGAAATTTTCTCTCCTGATTTACGTACGTTTTAATTGAAGTCGAACAAGTGCTTGTACCATTAGTGGCGGATGTTGAACATGTTCTCAATGAATGCAATCAAGGTTCCGCTGTATTATTTATTTTTAACTAAGCATCTTGGTTTATTATCACCATCATCTTTATTAATATTACCCCGTCTATAACTTACGGACACGTAGGGCCCAGTGATTTTATGTAACGTTAATCGACTATATAGGGAAGCTTTTTACAAGTTTGAATTATTTAATATAAGCAAGTCCTGACGTCAAATCATTTCTTAGTTTTATTTATTTATTTATTGTTGAGGAGTCCGTTTTGTCGTGTCGGTGACGTTCAGGTGATTCGTTTCAACATTACATCAGCTTTGTTGCGGAGACCGTATGGTTCGTTATAAGAGCGCGTTGACCACTTCAAAGTGGAGGAAGATATTACATTCGGGTGCTCATTACCCTTTTACCCTCATTGTTGCTGGTCGAAAAGGTCAGTGGGCCGTCAATGAAGGCGCCTCCCTAAAATATTACCCGAATTGATTATTAAAGAACTATTCTCGAGTGTTTCATTTGATGTGGTAACCGGCAACTGGTGTTCCAATACCTGGGTCTGTTGGAAACTTAACGTGCAACACAAAGCCTCAATGTGACGTCTGTGTCTGTGTATACATCCTTAAAAGATACAATAAGGCATTAGGTAAATGAAATTTCTTAGAAGAGTTTCGGAAGCCGAAAGAATAACAGTATTGCAACAGACAACGCAATCATAGAGAGTAGTTGAAGTCGAGGTATTGTGTAAAATCCTATTTTTTAACAAGAAGAACAATTACAGGAACGAAACAATATAACCACTGGTAATACTATTATCCATCTTATTCGAACATCAAAACATAATCATTACGTGGTATTATTAAGCCATTGAATATTTTTATATACCATTTATTGTATTATGTAAAATGTAAGTTTTGTTGTATACAATTACATTTCGAAATTGAGCATTTTCTTTATAAAGTAGTTTATCGAGTAGTTGGTAGATAGTCGCATTAAAATAACAAAATTTTTAATTTTTTTGGCATGCACGAAATAAAAATAATTTTTCATAACTTTAGTTGCGTACCCCGGTTAACATAAAACTTGTACAATAATTTAATTATCCAGAAGACGCGAAAAATAATATAAATTGATAGACAATTTCCGAGGTTAAGATGATCGCCACAAAAGAAACTTTCAATTCAATTTGATTGATTTCTCGTATTCGATTTCTGTTTCTTTTTGTATCTTCACTAAATCTCTGTATGACAAATGTTAAACATCACAACAGTTTGCACTTCTCTGACTCCTCAGCTTCTTATATTTCTGAAAAATGGGATCTAATGTCCTTGCTTTCTCCTTGCTCTCGCCCCGGATGAGTTCGAGGGATTCAGGTGGATGGAACAAAGTGAAAAAAAAATCTGTGGAGTTTGGGGGTAAAAGACTCTTGCGACATCATTCCACCATGTGAAGTTTTGTCCAGAATTAAAAAAGTTTAAAATTTATGTTGGAGAAGTAGTAATAACACCTACTCCTCTTCGTGGGTTCAGGTACTCAATTCTTTTGTAGCTAAGATCATAAGTTTTTATGATTTTTTTTTTTGGTTTAAACTAATTTCCACACGAAAGCTCATGGTTTCAAGACTGTTTCCTCTGGCATGTAAACGGACATTAATTCACCAATTTGTACCGCATGATATAAGATTATCCAAGCATCTTATGTAGAATTACGAAAACATAAATAGATGTATAAAATTATAAGTACACTTAAGCAATACATGTATACTATTAGTTGCATACACTACTACGAATAAGTCTAATATACTAATATACTAACTGTTGTTTAAATATTTAACTAAAACTAGATAAAAATAACATATACAAATAGATTAATTATACATGGATTAAAAAATAAAATAAAATAACAAGATGGTAAATGACTTCAATTAATGATTATGATAGTAATTATCAACAATTTTCATTTGGAGTTTTCAAAAATTTTGCAGGTTTTCTGTTTCGAGTTTGTTTGTACAAGCTGGATATAAAAATTTAATGAAATATTATTCGACCTCGGGATTTGGTTTTATAATTTTTCGTATGTACATTAGACCTTCGTAGTGGATACTCGATGGCACGATACTTGCAATGTTCAACATTTCAAAATTCTGACTCCTTTTAATTATTAATTAGAGCTGCATTGATTCTATTAATTCATTACGCGAACCCTACTTAATGTTATTATTCTAATTTCGCCTCGGAGGCATTCCGATTTGCACGCTTATTTAAATCCGAGTCAGTGAGAGGGCTTCGTTAAACCGAGCAATTTCCACCGACATGTTCATATTACGAGAAAATGGTTCGAGTGTCGCCGGCATTATTTGTCAAAAATACGTTGACGAGTTAATCCATTCGACAAAAACCACGTCTCTGTCAGATATGCTTGAGTGATGGGCTAAAATTAAAAACGTCTTAAATTCATAACGTGTTTTGTGCTGTGTGTTTTAATGCATCGCATGGATGCATACAGAACAGGGAACACAAGTAGATTTTCTACGGTTTATCTATTTCCCAACAGAGAATTGATAGAGCGATAAGGAGTGTACAAAAATTCATAAGAAAGAACGAAGATTTCTAAATTTTTTTAGTACACTGTTGACAGAAGTTAATAGAAGTAGAAGAGGAGTATAGTGCACCGTGATATTGTAAAGAAAAAAAAGTACACTGCGAATATGTTTTGGTAGAAAACACGAAGAGAAAATGTGTCACATCTCCTAAATAATGTAAAACAAGATATAAGTAACTTGCCTTTATTTTTTTGATTTTTTTTCATTGTACATAAAAAGAAATACTTAATTGTTTACAAATATCTGTATTTAATATATATTAAATATAACTATGTAACTTAGTATGTAACCACAAGTAACATAAATGAAATATCACTCTTACTGGGAAACTGAAAATTTTGTCTTATTAAATTTCGTCTCTCCGCAATGTTGACATGCCGAGCAAATGAAGATGTACGTTAATTTAATTCAAAAAAATGCGAAAATGTTTCGCGTGGAAAGAAAACATGGGAAAAGATGAAAAACAATGATGGAACCTTTCAACCATTTTTTTTCTAAATCGACAACTATACTAACAAAGTTGCCAGTATTAGAATTGAATATTATGTTTTAACTAATCGTAACATTGTAAATTCCGGTTAATGTAACGGTGGTGGTAATGTTGGTATGGTTGGTACTCACGGAAAAGAGAAATGAAGAAGAAAAATGTCCGGTCGGAGCTTGGGCAAAAATTTCAAAATTTTGCTTTTATTTAATTTGTTCCCGGTGTGACGGAACAGGAACGGGAACGAAAGTAAAAAGTGATTGATGTAATTCAAATTAATTGCCTCATTAAAAATGCTGCGATTTTATTACTCGCTCCCGGGCCGTTTAATTTATTCTTTTCGCATCATTTGCTTTGCATTTGCACGCAGAGCGGCAGGTTCACTTTTTGTAATTTGTCATAGAGAATGAAAGTGTCATTATGCTGTTTTATTTTTGCGCCTGTCCACATCCGCCGGTTGCGCGACCTCGCCGCAAAACGGCCTCCGGAGAACGACCGTTGCTCGAGAAAAATAAATATGGCGTGCGGGATTATCCGCGACGACTTGGAAAAAAAGGGATTTTCGTTGGCCCGCTTCAGACGGGAATATCTGTAAAGCGGAGAATTTCCATCTGATTAATTTTTTATTTCGTCGCTTTGATTTTTTTGAATGGGGATTACTTGTATTACGTGTGCCGATACTAATGTTTCTGCCGTTTTTATTTTCGCCTCATAAAACGATGCTCCCGTCCAAAAAAATTGAAGTAAACAGAGAAACGACTCGTGCGCTTTGTGAGCTCCTATACCCTTGAATGAGAGCCTTTTTAAGTTGTAAATTTGCATATCAAACTTCAAAGGTGGAATTCTCCGAAAAAATGTAGGATTCAATGCAAGGAGGAACGCTTTTCTTGCTGACTGTTTCGGTAGCTTTGCAAGCTCAGGTTTTTTCCTCCTTGTAGAGTTGCATGTTGCAAGATGGCGGCATTTTTGGTTAATTTTTATGAGCAGCGGTTCACTTTTTCAAGGTAACCCATTTATGTTACTTTTCAATGCTGACACTAATTTTTCATTATCCTTTGGTCATGTGATTCCCATGGTTTACAATCTTACTCCCGAGATATTCAAGATTCTGTTTTTTAATTCGAATCTGAGAGCTCAGAACGTTAAGCAGTCTCACTCGTGACTTAATTCCTCCTGCTGCAGGTGCATGCTTACCAGAGTTTTTATTCTTCCTGCTGGCGTCCGTTCTAATGAGCTTGTATGTATACATTTTATTTAACTAAGTTCCCACGCTGAACTGTCATCTGTCCTGGTAATTTCTCAGATTATCTACGTGCTATTTTATGTAGGATTTTCCCTCCTAGAGTTCTGGCGTGGCTTCGATGTCTCTTAAAAAAATTAGAAAACTTCAAGATTACAATGGAGAGAAATTGCTACAAGAAACAGCTTTCCACTTTTTCTAGAACATTTGTATTTTTACTAAACACTACATAATAATCTACAGAACCGTATATTTACTGTAACGTAACGTATTATTTTAGTGTTAGTAATACTTTTTGAAAACTCATAGTAAAGCTTTTATAGCGGATTAAAATTCTTAGTTTCCCTTTGCCAGCGTTTTCATTAATTTCCAATACTATCGCACGTGACATATTTTTTTCTTGAAGCATTTCACAAACAATCTATACATTTTTCCTTGTCTCGCAAATTAATAGCTCGTTTCACCAACACTTTACTTTCTTTACGACTTGAATTTTTCATCATTTTTTTAACTAAACTCATAAAACTCAATCTGAAGTCTGAAGAGTAATAAAGTTAGTCGTCGATCGCTCCTCGTCTATGTTCACATCTCCTTCAGACATGTTCAAAGTCATACGTTTGATTAAACGGTTATTTATTAAAAACTAAAAACAACTCCGTTACACGTAGTTGTTATCGACCGTGGAGTATACTTTTTTTGGAAAAAATATGTGGAAATTTAGACGGATGATAATTTATAGATATCGTTCATTCGGACTGCTGCGTTAACATAAAATTCGTATTTTCATCGGTTTGTTGACTTCATCTCTGAATTTATTAAATATGAGCTTTTCTCATGAGGTGTACACAATACATAACTCCCCGAGACACGGGTGATCTGGTTAATTTCACATCGCCTCACACATCGCTATTAATTCACAGAAATGATATCGAAAAACATAATTGACATCACATTTTCATGTATGGGTGTGTGTTTTTTTTTAGTTTGTTTGCACTGAAATGTCAGGTCGCCGATGAAATGTTTGTTGGAGTTGCTTTGATGGAAACTATTTCGGGATGCCAAAGAAGGTGTTGTTTTTGAGTCGAAAATTCTTTCTTGACCCTGATCGTTAGTCCCCTCAAAGCCGAGGCGGAGTCTTCTTTCGTGTAATTTCGATCGAAATGAACATGACAAAAAGCTTGTGGAACGTCAACGTGGAACGTAAATTGATTGGTTTTGTCTGCAGGTGATTAATTTGTAGGTGTCGTGAAGTATGACTAAGAAGAATGGATATTTCTTATGTTTGTTTGATGGCTGTGCAGTAACACTGAACGATGTATAGTTTCATAAGACGTTTTTATTTTTCGAGTCTTGCCTTGGGAATGAAAACATTACTTTTGGCGAACTTGGGGGATCAAGTTCTTGATAAGATGTTGCACACCACCGACAACTACAGCATTAACAAACTTAGGTTTAATTGCATTAAATCGGGTTGATACTTAAAATATGAGATTATAGCACTGTTATGACTAAACAGCAACCGGAATTATTTTTACATTTTACGGTTTAATTAAACTTTTACAACATTACACAAAAGAGACAAGAGGCTTTTCATTTCATTTTATTTTTATTTTATTTTTTGTTTTCATCCAAGGGCGGTTCAACCGTTAACTGCTATCCCGTCGGTTGTTCCCAGTAAAACTTAATAATACTTTCTTACGGTTGTCAAAACATTTCGTGTCGTGATTATATTACTTCTCCGAAGATACCTTTCCTGTACATCAATTTCAATTTTGCACGGTTCATTTATTTTGTCAGATGTCGGATCTCATTTCTCAACCTTTCTGCAATTACTTTACGAATGCTCTTTGGTTAATTAAATTAGTGTAAATTATTACGTGACAAACTGGTGCGGTTGTGACGGTTGCTTGGTTTCATCATCGTAATTTCGTTCCCTGATTATTTCCCTATCGTTGACATCTTGTTTTTCGACTTTTCAATACATCACTTCTATTGTCTCTGTTTATATTTAATGTTTTATTTTTTATTCTTTTGGTAATTTTACATTCATCTTCATGTATTTATGTGAAAATCAGAATTGTTAACGGCGGATTAAGAGTAATATTTCCGTAAGAATAAATTATAACGTGTGACTAAATAACCGTTGCAGAATACATTGTTTATGTACATATTTTTGGTTTGAATTGGTTTAAACGGAGTCGTTGACAGACGTCACTTTGTGAAAATCTGAAATGTGGACTTAATCGGGAAATCAATTTCCAACATTGCAATTTACCACGAGTTCAAACAGAATTCAATTTCATTTTCCAATACAAACTCCGTAATTAATTCCGTTGTTCTTAGAGAATGTTGTTTTGTCTGTCGTTTCAGTGTCTGAATAGACCGAATTCAGGTTTCGCCATCGGCGGCTACAGGTGCGTCTGTCTTGACGGGTTCCACTCGGCGAAGAGTTTCCTGGAGGAGGATGGCTACGCAAGCGGAGCCGATATGGAGAAGGCGTTCGAGATCGGAAACACGTCCCATTTCCGGTATGTAATTCTTCTTTCTTTTTCATCCGTCGCGGCTCACATGAAGCGACTTTCTTTTTGTCATTTCTCTCTGGGAAAGCGCTGCCTTTCCAACACGAAATGAGGAACTTTTGCGGATATTTACAATGACGAAGACCCCGGGGATGTTGAAAGAGAAAACTCAAAAGCTTTCGCTCTCAAAAAGGAAAATGAAAATGATTTGAATTTGTTTACCGGAAGTTGTGCGCGTCGGCGGAGAATTTCATCATCCCTTACGTCTACTTGAAGTCTCACGGAGTGAAATTTGAGTTTTCGAAAGGTTAAATTTTGGCGTGGTATTACTTTGTAACTCATTTGTTACAACTCCGATCTATTTATGTAATAATTCAAACTTCCCCAAAAAATTTAAACAATATAAGTTTTCGCGTAGGAAATAAAAAGCCACTCAGAAAGGTTTCCGCTCCTGGAATGAAGCGTCATTTATATGTACATTACACGTAAATTCATTACGTATTTCGATGACGCAAAGCATATTTTTTAGTGTTATGCATAAAAATGGTAACTGATATTCATATTTGATGGTTGCGTCACAATAAACAGCTGTATTGTTGTTCTTGGAAAATTTAGAAAAGGAGTAACATCAGACTTTGTTCATTCATTGTGAATCAATTATTACTTTCGTGGAATTTTCAGGTTAAACAAAAGTTTGAGTGAATTGTAAATGATTTCGAAATCAATGAAATATAATTCCGATGAATTATTAATAGCTGGATCACAAGGTAGTACCCCGGGTATTTGGAAACAATTTACCCCAAAATTGTCTGCGGCTGAATACACCACGTTGAAATATTTACTTTATTGTGAAGAGAATGTTCATGTCAAGAACGTTAAAAATGTTTGCACTTATAATAATTTTTCTTTAGAAATTCCGAGTTAAGTAATTCAAAACTATTTAACGCCTGGATGCCTTTAATGGCATAACTTTAAAGTTTGTGCGCCCACCCGTCTGCCTCCATGCAGGAAAGATTTTTCAAGAAAAACTTCGTTGGAATCAAAAATTATATATAATGAAGCAAGATGAAGTGAAGAAATATGGAGTTTAGACACTTCAGTTCATTCAACTTTTATACCACATCAAGGAATATCTGTCTGAGATACTGTATATTTAGTCTACAGCCATACAAACTATATATATGTAAGTTGTTGACAATGGAGAATGAAATTCAAAAGAACAAATAAGGTGTAAAAGTAAAAGTCAGACATAAAACGATACTAGCAAAGAGCGAAAAGGTACGAAACATTTAAAAATCACTAGATTTTAGCAAGTCAAGAAGAGAGAAGAGGCATGGGAAACCGATGAGGGCGAAGAGAAGAAAAAGGCAAACAAAAAGTGGTCCCAGTATTTCCAGAAGTAAACCGGTCTTCCATCGGAAACTACGCAACGAACAACATTCGATCTCGTTACCGTGATCCGAAATAGAGAACAACACGGAAAGTTGAAAACTTTTAATTAGACACATTGAAAAACAGATTGTCTAAGAAATAGAAGGAGGAGAAGGAGAAAAAGAAGAAGTTATAATAGAAAACTTAACCATATTGAAAGTAGTTGACGTGAAAAATATGCTTTCACGGCGACGAACATTCTCCGACCGCTTTCAATTTTTTTCACATCAACTAGTTGGAATAAATTACACATAATTCTGTGAAATACATAAAAAGTTATAAGTCGATGAAAATGAATACGGATTTGGTGCGAGAGAAGGGGAAACTTTAGCAGGCAATAGAGTTGTTTACAATTTTTACAGCATGTCATCGCACAGTAAATTACTCAGAATGTTAAAACGAAACAAAAAGGAAAATTTAAAATTACGTTCGCCGCTGAATGAATATCAATAGATACAGTGAACAGATGTGCATAAGTATATACATATGTGTAATTTTTATGTATATATAATTTTTCCGTACTAGTAACTAATAATCTAATGTATCCCAACGTAACCAGCCAAGCATTCACTGGAATGAGAATATTCATGCAAAAAATATCATTAGGAATTTAATTACGGTTGAACTACTCGTTTTCATCGAAAGAGTTTTCAACACCCTTTAGGAGACAAGGGAAGTATATCAGAAGGATTTTGTTTTAATGCGAGTTTTGATTGAAGTTAACAAGTCGTTTGTGTTAATAATTGCGAGTGATACCTGACCTCAGTGTTGGGTTTAACCCTAGACGAACTCTTATGACACATGTTTGTGAGGAAAACTAGAAAATCTTTTGATAATTCCATTTTCCATCGGTGGTGAAGGTTTGAGCTCTCCAGAAATTCAGTTCAAGTTCTTATGAATGTGTCTCAAGTGAAAGACGCGAAAACCGGGATGTAACATTTTAAGTGGCTTTGCTCAGTCTCTAAGAAAAACAAATAGAAACAAAAGGGAAAATTAGATTTAATCAGTGCGTTTGTTTTCGGGGACAAATAAACGCTCTTTAATTACACATTCGAAACGCTTGCGTGCGTTTTATTCGGGGATGTAAATGCTTGAATGGAGAGAATTTGACGCTTCCACTCTAAACGTGACGATGTTTAGATTTTTAGCCGTTTTAGACAAGACAACTAGTAATAGTATTATGACAGAGAAACGGGTGGAGTGTTTAAAAACTGATGTCGCAGCAACCATCTTCGCATTATTTTTTTCCCATTGGGGTTTTGTACAGTCCATAGGATGAACTCAACAGAAATTTATTTCATTTCGATCAAGTTTATCTTCGGCCAACACTACGAAATAGTGTCGTTTCTCGCAACTCATTTAAGTAGTGATGATGGCAATCCTGAACCGTATAAGTGAACTATGGTTTTCTCGCTAAAATTTCCGATAAAATGAAACCAAAATTTTTTATGTAGTTTTACATAGATTAGGTCACTCAAAGTATTTTATTACTGTTTTCTGCTCTCGTTATTAATTCTCCGATCACCACAATTCTAGGAAAATTCAATTGAATAGGGTCCGTTTATACTGGTAGAACTGCTATTCCAACAAACAGAAATCCATATATATATATTATGTGAACGATTCACGCATCATGTTTTATTCATATGAAACTGTTTGATTGCATCAAATAATATAGGGCTAAGATGAATTGAAAGTGTCCCGTTTAAGCAATTTTGATCTGCTGATCTGGGAATTCGGGAACGTTTTTTCCATGCGATGTGTCATGGCAGTTTTCGTTTCATCTTCATTCGTTACGTAAACTTTATTCATGACGTGCGTTGTTAAGTATTCGAATAATACTTGTTTTTAATAAGTTACAAAAAAATTTTGTATCTCGCAGAAACCATATTGTACTACAAATAACGCCATTTATGTTGTCATTTGTGTCCGTTAACTATTGATGCACTTGAAATTCTAACAAGTGACCGTATAAAGTAAAAATAGATCGTAATGTTTAGTTT
Source organism: Polyplax serrata (assembly GCA_037055365.1). Lineage (NCBI taxonomy): Eukaryota > Metazoa > Arthropoda > Insecta > Psocodea > Polyplacidae > Polyplax > Polyplax serrata. The sequence goes on along the minus strand of JAWJWE010000038.1, from coordinate 6,427,878 downwards.
CGGGGTAACGAATGTGACAAGCAACCCGGGCGAACAGCAATTGTCACAAACACTTAAATGTTACGTTTGTCGGGCGTTTTATATCATTAAAAAGTTTCTTTCGACGGAAACTGAGACAAGTTAAAAGTTTCGCAAAAGAGAAACCACAGAAAAAATCATGCAGAATCCCCGGGGCAAAAAACATCGTTAGCATCTCGAAAAGGGTTACTTAGCAAAAATTCCGTGGACTTACTTATTGTTATTAAAATTTAAGTTGTGTAATACAGCCCTTGCAATGCCACCACCGTCAACATCATCATCATCATCAGGAGCAGAAGTATCAGTCATTATGTCAGGGTGAAGGGAAAACACAAGGGAAAATTTGGAAAGGAAGAAAGGTCATTTCACGGTTCACGTCGGATTCTCCGGGGCTTTTGTGCAGTTTTATTTGATGCTGGAGTAATTTATTCTTTCTCGGAATTCCGGTGTTTGTTATCCCAGTTTCTAAAACTCTGGCTCATTTCTGGAAGATCGATTGAAGTACAGGGAACCGGGGTTGGTGTGTGCGTGTCACGAGCAGGCAATCGTACGTCTGTCTAGTTGAGAACACACCAAAAATAGGACGGAGATGTGTATGTAGACACAAAAGCAGGCAGACACACACACACACACAAAGCCGGAACCCAATCGATGGAAAATAGTGCGAGAAATTCACTGCGCAATAACCCACTGTGGCTGGGGTAACAACAGGATGACAGTCGAAGATAACCCGACCGGGTTCTCCGACAGGCACACCGGTTTTTTCGACAGAAATACTTGCGAGAATTCTGACGGGGAACTGGGTTTCCATAGAGCTTTCCACTTGTTTTTCCACTCGGTGAATCGAAAAGCAATCCGCCGGGGATGAACATCAGAGATTAGTAGACGACAGAACACCTGAACAAAGCTCCGGAACTCCAAACTTTGTCCGTTAATTTTTAATTTACTTTCTCGCAGCTTTGCAACTCATTTAGGAAACGGTAGGAAACCTGCGGGTGTTGTCGGAACACCTTCGGGATGAGAACGAGGACAGACTCCGACGCGAGACCTGGGAAAATGTCGGAAAGTTATTTGGAATAATTTTATCGCAGGGTGACGTAAAGCCAGAAGTGTTACCATTTGACGAGAAGGCACAAAAGGTTGGTTGTGGAAGGCACGAAAGGGATGTAAGCTGGATTTGGTGTGTAGTAAAAATTAAAATGTGGTCTCAGAGAGAGAGAGAGAGACAGGGTTGGCGAAGAGAGGGAAAGCAATCAGAAATTGTGGTTTACGGAAAGGCTCAACGAAACCTTTCGATCAAAAGGCTCAGACATGAACTCAGGTGATTAAGCTCGTTTAAATGGAAAGCCGTGCATTTCGAACAAATTTTACAGTTGTGACCCGCACGTTTCGTGGAAAAATCCGCGGTTTCAAACGAAATTTCGTGCCTTCGAGGGTTTCGTATTACACCAAAACGGGAGAAGGGGGAGTAGCAGCAGCAGCAGCAGAAGAAGAAGAAGAAGGAGCAGCAAACCCAGAAATTGCAGGACGCTGCAGGTCTTGTCAAAGAATTTTTGGGGGCGTGAAAAGAAAATGAGAAAATGGGATGAGTGTTCTACTTTTTGTTCTCATTCTCCCTCGGACGGGAGAAATATAAAAATTCCTGAGGAAACCTGCCTTAGTTTTATGAAACGAAGCGTACAACTACAAATGGGAAGACACAATTCCCAAAGGTTGGAAAGGTTTCGTTTTGAATGGTCGACCGAATTCCTATCTAAAAAAAAAAAGAATTGAACTGCATAGGTCCTGCTAGGGTAGACATTTTTGTCAGCGTTTTGTCTTCTGAGTACAATTTTTCTTGCACGAGGTTTTCTAGGTTCTTTTTTCCTCAAAAAATTCCTTACAATTATATTCTGTGTCACAGATCAAACCATTCATCTTTGTTTCGCGCGGCCGTTTTGTAATTAGGTTGAGGTAAAAAAAATTACTTTCTCTTAGCCTTAAACCTTGCTCAAAAAATTGCGACCTAACTCGTTTCATTCATGAACCTTTTCAAGGTATCCGTTTTGTTTCTTTTTATTTCTCGGTTTCATATCGACAATTCAATGGACGAGTAAAAGATTCAAAAATGCTTTCACCACAAATCCCTGTCGGTTCTTGCGGGATTTAAAATTCTCTTTATGGTCACCGTCACAGATCACACTCGAACTTGAATGAAACATTCATTGGTGCAGTTCCAAAAACCAGGTTCTTCGGAATTGAATTGGACGTGTCTGGGGAGGAACGGACGAACCGAAACTCGAATTTTGGCAGATCAATCCGAACCGAGCGAGTGAAGGAATGAAACCTGCGTTGAATACGTTGAAACTTCCCCGCGTAGAACCTTCAGGTCAAGAAGTATTAATCTTCCCGTAGCGTGATTTAAATTAAAATCAACCCCGACGAAATTTGCATTTTGCCATCTTTTGTTGCTTCGGACTCTAAATATAATGACTGTGTTGTGAGGTAGGTTGCAGAGAGGAAATACCTCGGATATTTTATTATTTCGGGTAAAAAGCCCACTTCCCACCTCAACAAAAAAATGGTGCAGGGTTTAGCTTTTATACGGACAAAGTTTTGTACACGTGAGAATGTTTCTTTAAAGCGAATTCTTTGTCGAAGGAACTTGATTCAGGCACTTGAGGCGTGATGTGAGAAGTGTACTCAACTAAATAGATTTCCAGGGTTGACTTTTCCAAATTTAATAATGTAAATTGAACTACGAGTGTTACCCGTAAACCCCAAGCAAAGAAGACAGAAAATTTTTCCGAAATTTAAATTCGACTCCACGGCAAATAAGAAATAATTGTATTTGTAGCGTACTTCTTTTTACGTTGAATTCTCAATAGGTGAACCGTTGCCCAATTATATTTGGATCCGGTGAATTTTAACCGTTAAATTATGTGGATGCCCTTTCCTTTTCCATCCTCCCTTACTACCCTTATTCACTTCTTTTACACGTTTTCTTGGAGTAAATGTTTTCGGTAATTATCATTCGCTTGTTTCAGTTGAAACCGAATTTACATATTTTTCCGCTCTTCAGAATTAGCAAAAGGTGCCGGGGAAATTAAATTTTCGGTATCTTCTTGGCACAGGCCGGGATGTGAGTGAGACCTTCACCAACTTGAATGCCCATCGTTTGCTACTCTTTCTCTCCTCCGTTGTTTTCTGCTTTTTACATGTAATTGGATTAAAATGAATGGAACGAGCTTTCTTCTTAAGAGATCCGGTTTGCCCGGATTAGATTTCAAAACGAGAGGTATTACATAGATTACCGGAACGAAAATTATTTTATTATAAAATACGGAGCGTCACGTGCGAACTTGTGTTGCATTAGGTGAACAGAAGTCAGTCGGTGAACGGAAGATGGAGAATATATTGCTAAGCTATTTACACCGTACAATATTTCGAATGAAAAGACAAGTTGTATTTAGTCTGACTGTGGTACTGATGATATAAAAAATATTCTGTACTACCGGATTACAATAAGATATATAATATAAAATACGGATAATACTACAAAATATAAAAATAATTGAATATAATTTTCGAATGGAAATCTGAAACTACCCCTAGGAGCCAACACTTATTATAATTTGTGATTTAATGTTGGTTAGAGTGCTGATTTAGTACCAGTAAGTAGTAATAATGTTAATGGCGTTTTGTGTAATTTTTATATATAATAATTTTATATATTTTACGTTTGACCATAAGGTGATGTCTTGCTTTCTTGGCAACCTGGTGTTTTTATTCTACTCAAACTTTCTTAAATTTTGTATTCTTTTAACCTTTTAATTTCTCTACTTTATCTATTGGATAAAAGTAAAGGAGTTATGTTAAGAAGTCGCAGAACAGGATACTGTAATGTAACCGGTTAATACGTCTACTACCATCGTGATGTATTTTAATTTATTTTTACATTTTGTGATGAAAGAGCTTGATGAATGTCAAGTTGGCGAGTGTAATTGCTCCACCTTACACGGGCAATGCAATAAAACGAGCCGTTTGCACTCGTTCCGTTGAAATTAAACTTTAGATGGACGAAGTTTTCGTCGGGCGACGTTCTTCCTTCGTTCAGAGCCTGATTAGGGAGGAGAGCAATGAAAACAAAGAGAACGTTATTGTGTTATAAAAAGCTTTTAAGTTTAAATTTACCTATTACGCATAATCATCTCTCAATTTCTCTTGATTGTCCCCATCTTCATTATCGTCTCTCCTTATACTTTTTGCCTGTATCTTCTTATTTCAGCATTAAGATCTCGGCAATGTTAATCATCATCATCATCATCGTAAACATCAACACGATCACCAAGCACCAGCATTTTCCCCCGTTTTACGTCATCAGCATTATCATTCTAGCCTTTCATTTTTTCTCCCTGTTGCACGGCACTTTCTACCTTCTCCTTCTTTTTTCCCGTTGGATTTTTGGTAATTTTCACCGTTATTGCTACTTAAATCAAGTTCTTAATCTTGTAAGTGTTGTTGCAAATTTAAAAGGGAAAAAGCCGGTATCGTTTTAGCAGACAATTTAGGTGTTTCGTAATCATGTAGCGAGCATTACAAGAGCTTTTATACAAAATGAAGGAGAGGTTTTTTTCCCCCCAAAATACACTGAATTTGAGTACATTGTGTTTTATATATTGTATACAATGACTGATGGAAAAGCAATTCAAAGATTATTTATCGCTATCCATTATTTAGGTATTGCGTCTAATTAGTTCTGTAAGGTGTTCTATACGGCCTAACAATAAGTTAGAATAAAAAATTCAGAGTGGAAAGAAATTAGAAAAATATTCCAACGCTGTCATTAAAATTTCCTCTCGCATTTATGTGATTTTCCTAAAGAGGTCTGGTTACGTGATGTCCGATAATGTTTGATCCGAGAATGAGAGAGACAAACTGTGAATTAAATTCCAACTAAATTTACCACTTTTTTATGGTCGTAAGACGTTTTGTTTGTTTGCAGCAGCATCTTACCGTGCTTCTTAGTTGATTACTCGCACTGTAGAAAGTCGATCATGTTCGGCTTTTGTACTTGTGCGTTTGGATTTAAATTTTAAATTCTAGAAAACGCAGGCGTTCGTCCACATTTGGGCACGACACGTATGCACAGGATGTACAGGATTTGGAGTACTGGAATTCCAGCTTTGTGTGTGTAAATGTTAGAATTTCTTTATCACTTGAATGCAGCACAACAAAAGATAATACTTTGAATTTTCTTGGTTTGTGATGAGGAGACATTAAAACAAAGAAATTCAGGACATTCTCTAGGTAGTAGTTACTTACGTTAAATTAAGAACAAGTAACAGTTCGTGTTTTTAGTTTCTCTAAAATTCTAATATTTTGCAGTTGACCAAAGTTGACTTAGACCCAAGCACTCAAACGTGTAATATTTTCTTAAGCTTGAGCCTCAAGCAGAGTACCCAACATGTCGATTGTTTTTCATAGGTCGAGTACCCGTTTTGATGTGGTTATGTAGCAGGCAACAGTAGTTAAAATTAATTACTGGCGGTTTCACAAAATTTTTTTGATATATACCACGTGAATCTATTGATTTTTAATTATTTCACCCTAAGGAAACAGATTACACTCGAAGGTTCGAGTATCCCTTGAGGAACCGGTCGGGGACAAAAGGTTTTGGTAGAGGGTGAAGCTTTCGACGTAATTACTCCGGGTTTCGGGGCTGAGAAATTACCGAAATTACCGAGAGAAATTCGATAGTAATAGTTTTTAGTTGAAGATGAAATTCTCCTCGGAGATGTTTAAATATCGATTTTCCATGCTTGCCATAAATTCTTCTCCTTTTTGCAAAGGCAAGAACTTTTGCTCGTGTGTTCCCGGTTTGACCTCGGTTCCCATTTTATGAAACTGTACGGGAGAATCCGGTACTAGGAAAGAGTTCGTACGGAGAACCGAGAATATTAGAACTTACATAATATATTTATTATGTACTGGTATATAAATAAGAGGGATCAGAATCTATCAAAGCCGTTCTGCGCATCATATTTCACAACCTCACTTTTGAGTTCTGAAAAATCATATTTGAGATAGTGGATGTTATCTGGGGGGGTCTTGGTTGCGGAAGGAAACAGGAAACCGCGACGAAGGCACCACATCCCGGGAGACATTATCGGAAGGGAAAGTTGATGTCTCTGTGTCACGAGAAATAACTTCAAATGAGAAAGCCATGCGTATGTATTGATATATGATACATATGGATTTACATATACACATATGTATTGAAGACGAATAAGTTAAAAGTTGCAGACAGTACAGATTTCGTAAGAATAAAGTGATGCAGTCGTTCATGGTGAGGCTTGTCGTCAGCTGAGGACGAAAGGTTGGGCTTCTCGAATGTTCTTTTAAATTCTTGTGGAACGTGTGCTCAAGGTAACAGAAAACTCACCGATTGAGGTTTCCTTTTGTTGGCATTTTCCAATGGTAAACAAGGCACCTTTCCTTTCAATTACTTTCCGGTTTTGTTTTAGGGAGGTGGGAGGCCATCTTTGTCGGAGAATACTGCGACACAGTGTTCCTCTTTCTTCTGCTCCTAACAGTTTTCTCTTTCTTTCGTTTCATCCAGATTTTTCTTCTTTCAAAATTTGGAAAAAGATAAATTGAATTTTTTGTTGTTGCAGGACTCCCCGGGTCTGTCATTTCCTATTTAAATTCTTCGGTTGGTGTCCTTGTCTGTTATGTTTACGACTCCACCTGCCAATCTTTTCTTTTGCCCCACACAATCACGGTTGAGTCGTCTTGAAGGATTTTAATAGAATAGAACGTGAAGGTATTTTTTTCCCCAGCCTATGTCTGCCAGAATAAATCATGTTCTCGGTTTTTGGTTTTCTGTTGCATATCTCTAGCTTGTCTCGCCCGTTTTATGTAGTTGTGCTTTTATAGTCTGATATTTCTCGTTTGGTTTATGTACAGTTTCACGGATTTCTGGTTCCTTCTCACTCCTCCGGTGATTCTAAACCGTCTTTTCCAGCCGCAGTATTTGTAACCGTTAGACCGAAACATCGGTAGTCGACCAGTAGTAAACTTATTTTCGCTGCCGGGTTCAAAACTGAAATTCATCTTGCTCTCCCGGAACAATCCTTCTGCTGGACTTTAACTTTGATTTAAGCCCGCGTAATCTGGGTTAAGACTTATGAAATCTTCTTAAGCACGCGTCAAGTTCACAAACCCTTCCGAGCATCGTGACTGACTTCATCCCGGCGAAATGGGATTGACTTAAATTGAATTTGACTCACAAGCCAATTTGACAAACTAACAGATCCGTCGAGGAAACTTGTTAGAGTAGAAGAGAGACGTCTCGTCAGTCATTTTTTATCGTTACTTTCGCATTATGCTATCATCAGAGCAGGGTTTTTGCCGGGAAGGAGTGAAATATGCCTGCGCCTGCAACATTATTTATGCATGAAAAAGTTTTACGAGAAGTAAGTCGACTCGTTCAATTTATTACTCCGGTAATAGTTCATCAAACGACGTGAAGCTCATTGCCAGATTCTCAACATTAATCAAATTCCGCCCACGTGGAACGGGTGAGGGCCGGCGATGGCGGAGTTGGCGGATCACCGCCGGATACGGAAGTGGAAGTAGACAGAGGGTCCTCGTCTGACGTTTTCTTTTTGAATTTTCAAAGTGCACTTTGTAAGACGATTACTCTCGAGCTGTTGAATATTCACTCTGCCTTTTGCGCATTTTAATTGAATGAAGCTTTTCGCCAGGAGGGAAAAGAGGACCGACGAAATTTCTTCTGGCTGCTGCTGCTGCTCCTGGTCCTGGTCCTCCTGCTGGTCCTCCTCGTATGTATTTATGTTATTAATTTTTTCGTCGATCTTTTTGCAGGTGTATTCCCTGTCATGATTCCTGCACGGGAATGTGCAGCGTTCACGGGATATGTGCTCTCCACAGAAGTAACCTACTGAGAAATTCTATCCTATCCATACAGGTGTTTTGCGTTCTCACCACATCCGCGTTGATCGTCGTCGTTTTCAAACATAGGAAATGCAAGGTAAAATAAACTATTTTGTCGATTTTGCGTTCAACGTTCAATGAAATCAATCAGTCCAGCGGAAAGTGGTATTTAAAAGAATAATATCAGAATATAAATATTTTATCTCAAATATTATCGGTGAAATATTTACGTATATATTTTTTTAATTTCAAGGTTTGTGTATGATTTTATTAACAATCGTTTGTTCTTCGCAGTCGCAGGTTTGCGATGTGAAATTCGTCGACACAACTTCCTATATATAAAATTTATGAGTCTTGTAGATTACCTACTTATTTACTTAGTTGAGGAAAAATTATTTCTTGCGCTCTCAAATAGCACTCTTGTTTACCCTCCAACCCCACCTCCCGTTCCAATAAAGTAAAGCAGAAAATCTTTTGTAAAATCAAATTGTCGACATTTCGAAACAAAAATTGTACTTGCTGTTGTAAAGCCGGCGTAATCAACTGGAACTTCTTATAAAGAACGCGTCTTGACTTTAAATGAAGACTCAAAGACATTTATTACAAAGATAAACAAATTAGATTTTGTTTTTTTTTCTCGTAATTGTTACTTTCTTCGTAACTCGGATGGGAAAACTTCGCGGCGGAAGTAATCCGGAAAAAAAGGCTGATTATTTCATTGTGGGAATTCAATGGAATCGAACTGATTTCCCTCAGCAAAAGGACTGCTTCACCTTAGCAACGGGAAAAACGACATGATTGCTTTCACGATTAGGCGAAATTAAATTAGGTTATTTCATAGGTTCTCTCATATTAATTCGGTGAAATAAAATTTTCCACCCCCTCCGTTCATCTTTCTTTTCTCTCTCTCTCTCTCTCATAACCCTCATTAAAGCTTTGAATTTTTCATCGGAGAGCAAAAGCCTTTTTTGCTCTGCTGTCGTACAGCTGAAAGAGAGAGAGAGAGAGATGGAAGATCGAATTTCATTCCCTTAAGCTTTCGTGCCTTTCTTTCTGCCATGTTTCCCATTTTCTCCTTCTTTCGCTCTAAAACAGTTCTCTGCAAAGGTCAGGTGAGGCCAGAGAAAACGAGGAAGGAAGACGTAAAGGTGGAGATGTTTCTTCACCTTTTTTCTAACCTCTCGAAGAACAATGGCGGTTGAAAGGAAATGCCAACAACTGGGCGAAACCTTTTTTTTGTCTTTTAAACCCTCGCAACACGAAAATAAATTTTTCTAGCGTTTGCCAAATGACTGTTGGCGTAATTTCTACGCCAGGAAAACTTCTTCCCCGGGGGTGTTTTGTGTTCTCTACGTGTGCCCCCCCCCCCACACTAACCTCCGTTTGTACAAAAAAAAGTAATGGGACAGATAAATTATGGAATAGTAACGTCTGTCTCGTTATCGTCAGTCTTTTTATTATTTTTTTTAATGCGCTGTCAAGTCAAGTGTCCCACGTCCGAGGCAAAAATTTGCTAGCAGTAACGTGCTTTTGCTGTAATTAGGATAACTGCCACGGCACAACCTGTCACATTCAGTCTTCCCTTTTTAATAGTTATATCCAGGTTGCCAACCGTACACTTAACATGTATCTCATGTAGTGTTATTGTATTTGGTCTAGTGTTGTTTTGACTTCCTCTGTACAACGTTACAGGGTTCTAGTTTCTTTCTCCCTGTTTCATTTCAACGAGTGCCACCTTGTCAACTCATTAGAGAAATGGATGAAATCTGCCCTTCGGAGCTCAACGTAATAACCGGCAGCTTTCTCTCCGCCTCCTCCTCCTCTTCCCCCCTTAACCCGTACCTCCGGCGTAACGCGAACGGAGAGAAAAGTGTAGAAAAAGTTTGGGACAAAAAAGTGGAAATTCGACAAATATCCGGTTTAATTATCACGGCGAAAAGATCTCAGAACAAATTTTCCGGGATAGAGAAGCTCTTATCGAATACGTTTTATATATGACATACGGCGGGACAAGTTTCACAGCTTTCTGAGTTCTGTCTGCTCGTGTTCTCCTCCTGTATTTGAGAAAGGAAATTTAATAAAAAAAGTTTTAAAGCAACAGAATGTAAAGAGCCGTTTCAATGTGATGCCTAAATAGGATACCGAGGAATTTATTTCGCAGGAGAGGACGAGGATTTCACCGATAAAAAGCTAAAATATGATTTTATACGGGGGAACGTGAAATTCGGTAGAAAGTTTTTGCCAGTCTCAACATATATACTAATTTTTCGTACAAAGGCTACCATGTACTCTTACAAATGTTTGTGACCGTGTAAAAATTCTATTAAGGACGTTTAAATCCAGATACGTAAGAAAAAATTCAAATTTATTAATAAATTATGTCGTGTTTCTTTCTAGACGATAGCAACAGGGATGTGGACGATAATGGAGATGATACTTATAGGCAGTATGATTCTTTATGGCACTGTGAGTAATATAAACTTTCAGTTTATGTCAACATCCTTAGAGAATAGAAATAAAGTAGTGAATTTAATGAGCGGCGTTGTATCGGAGTTGCATGCAGCTGGTAGTTGTATTGTTTGGTCAGTGACTCGGTTAACACATGCTATTAATCATTGTTTTACTTTTAATAAGTCTTGGAAAGAGACATTAAACTACCGTTCGGGAAGCGATTCTAAATAACGACTTTTATTCTTTAATAATGTATTAATTTGAGTGCAAATGGAGTAATAAATATTTTTTTAATTTCAGATAATCATCAGGGCTTTTAATCCTTCCACTACATTATGTCTGATCGAACCGTGGTGTAGGGAAATAGGCTTCGTTCTATGCTACGGTGCCATCATTCTTAAACTGTACAGGTAACCTTGATAAAAAACTATTTTTTTGAAATCGTGCGATATCGTAAGGGGAAAAGAAAATGGCAGGTTTTGATTTCATAAAATAAATGTAGTGGAAGACAATAAGTGTTTGTGTTACTTCCAGGATTCTAATAGAATTTCGCACTAGAAAGGCACGCCGATGGGTAATAAGAGACAAAGACTTGTTGAAGTACCTCCTAGGAATGGTAATCGTTGTCTTCGGGTACATGGCCGCCTGGACGGTTACCAACTTGGATCTGATTCAAAAGGAGAACTACAGCATGTTGACAACAAGAAGAACGGCCGAAGGTGTTGAGTTTAAAGCGTGCAAAGCTGCTTGGTGGGACTATGTCACGGAAACGAGTGCGTTTCTATTGTCGTCACCACCGTCTGTGTGTAGGTTTTAGTGACTAATAGTTCTGCTTTGGTTTCTGCAGGTGAAATTCTGATTTTAATATTCGGCATACATCTCAGTTATGCATCACGAAACGCGACAACGCAATTCCGCGAGCGTTGCTTTCTCTGCATATCCATTTCCACCGAAGCTCTCATAAGTGCTGTGTTTTACATGCTCCGGTACTTTTACTGGGAAACTTCCATGCATCCGGACACTAGTTTTGTTGCCAATTTCGTACGGTGTCAACTAACAACCACGGTAGTTTTAGTGCTTTTGTTCGCTCCCAAGGTAAGTGAGTGACCCGTGTCGAACCTTCCTTTGTCGAACCCCCCTCCGACTCATTTTTTGACTTTCCCGTTTCAGTGGTGGTATCAGAAGGTACAAATAAACAAGGGAAGGGTTTCCAGAAATTACCTGATGCAGGAATCTGGAAGAGGACCGTTAGAAGCCTTCAAACCGCAAGATGGAGTGGTGGCAACCAACAGTGACGTAGAAGGTGAAATCAGTTTGGCTGACATGAATCCGGAGGATATCAGGGTGAGTTGCCCAAGACGAGAGAACTCGCCTGAAAATTTCACGTTTTGATGATGAAACATTCTTGTTTTCCAGCTCGAGTTGAAACGATTGTATATACAACTGGAAGTACTCAAAAACAAGACAATACGTTTCGACAACCCGCACATCTCGAAAAGGAGAGGAGGCCGTAAAATTGCTCAAAGGAGATTTTCCTTGCAGGTGAGTTCGACGTATTGTCACCCACGTGTTAACATCATTAATTTATATAAAACAAATCCTGCAGTTCGACAGTTCGTCGCGCTAACAAGTTGCTTCTATTAATTGTTCTTCACCTCGTAAAAAAGTTTGAGTTTTTCGAATTTGAATTTGAGTCTTTTCCTCGTTCTCATTAAACCAAATCATACAAATTTTTAAAAGCATTGCGGGTTAAAAGCATCGCAAGGTTATCATATAAAATTATTGATGATATTTTTTTTAACTTTAAAATTCAATTTCTCTTTTAATTGCTGCAGAAAAAAGGAAGTCGTGAGAAGGCAAGTACACAAATCTTTTAATTAAAATTGCTTCAATTATTTTAACTGCATGTAGGTAAATAGAGGAGTGCTGCGGGCGCCATGTTTATTAGTCTCTAATCTGTTGTTTTTTCCTCTGAGGGTCTTGTTATTCTTCCATTACTACTTCAGTTTCCTTCCTTCCGGTTAACTAGAGCAATGAAAACATTTTCGTACGGCTAGTCGTACGAGGAAATAATTGGTTTAGGGAACAGTTCTTTAATATAACTACTTAAGTATATAAGACTAGTTTTTTATTTAATTATTGTGGCACTCGACTTTTAGTTACCATGCGGTTTTCTTTTACAGACTCTCAGACAACAAACGCACAGGCTCTCGTCCAGACACACGGAAATAGAAGTGACAGAAGCGGAAGCCTCAAGAACTCCAGAGGATTCCGTTTGTTCTGTGGAGGGTCCCAGCATCGTTATAAATGACGGACCCAGCGAAACGACTCCTAGGAAAAATCAAAAATAATGAGAACTTTCATCAGTAATTTACACCGAATTATTAACCATTTGATTTAATGAACCGGGGAGGGGGGATGTAGTGCTTTTGTAAGAAAAGCAAGCCGCCGTGTGCCACTAGACAGGTGTTAAGATTAAATAAACATCCCGTAAATTTTTGATGAAGAGAAAAGGAGTTGCTTTTAATTTAAGGGTTTTTAGTTGTACACAGTGGCGCGAGCCCATGTAATTAAAAATTTACTCACTTTGATAAATAGTTGATGTAAACTATAAAAATGTGGACCACTAATCCGAGCAATTCCGGAGTGCTTGACACCTAAAAACCCAAGGTTAGTAAATGGAGTGAATCCGTGGCTTTTCAAAGGTACTTAATTTCTCAACATTCCCCTTTAACAGCCGTGTTTCACCATGTACTGAAATATCGTAGACCTTTGTAGAGCGAAAACACAATTTTGCTACGGGTAAAGTACAACAGTAGGAATCTCATGGCTCAGTTGCAGTTGCACTAACGTAACACAGTTAAAACTAGGTTGTAATTTAGTTTTAATGGATGATTCTGCTCGACAACAGAGACCAATAATAAATAATTTAAGTCTCTGCTTTACAGAAGAATTACCTTGGAAAAGTTTGGAAGTCATTTTTCTTTGGATTTAATGATTTTTGCCAGCATCCTGCCTGGAGAACAAAGGGGTTCTTCCATGGAAATCTCTATTTCTCTCTCACTCTCTCTCTCTCTCATTCAAAGGGAATTAACAGAAACTTTTCTATTTCTGATTAGAAAACTTTGGCACGTTCTTTCTTTTGAAAAATTCTAAGCTTAGCGAAAGCTTCGATTCTTTCCAACTTAACTTGAAAGATTCGATCGACTTAAGGCCGTCGAAAAAGGGTTGCTCCCGGTCCAGAACTATCACCCCCCCCCCACATGCGAAGTTACTGTTTTTCGCGACCGCGATGGTTACCCCTCGCCGGAACATCTCACACGAGACACATAAAAGAATTACTTAAAATTAGGTAAATAAATTATTAAAAATGTTGATTGATTAGGTCAAGCACATTATCTAGTCGTATTTAACGGGATCACAGATCATTCTGACGGATCGCACTCGGGTAACACACACTAGAACACGTTAGTTAAATTTTAATAAATCAATTTACTATCGAATGATTCATAAATTAATTTTAATAAATTGTTCTCTTCCGTTAGTTTTAAATAGAATTTTTAATTTTGACGTGAAAAAAAAATAATGAAATTATTGTCTCATTCGTGGGACGTATAAAGCGTAAGTCTAAATATTTTTAGTTTTTCTACAGTACAAAGTAAAAACCATTAATTGATAATGATTAATATAATTTGTATAGATTTACTTGAAATGTACTGATGAGAAGGTTCGCTTATTTAATTAATTAAATAAATACATATATGTATATATATAAATACGTGAGAGAGAACAAGCGAAGAATTTTATGGATTTCTTAGGCAGCGAATGTTTTATGAACACGTTACACATACATAAGTTGATCTATTATTGAACTGATCGATTTAAAAAATAAGTACTCAATACTTATTTGATTTTCGTGAGCTTACTCCCACATGTATTGTTAGAATGTATGTACCAAAACGATTTTCAGTATTGAAATAACGCTTTTTGAAACCTTTGAAAACGCTCTGTTTCAGCCATGTATTATTTGATATCGCCACATTTTTTACATGGCACACACATAACATACATAATATATGGATTACAACCCGTTCAACCGAATTAACACTTTTTAGTACCGGCGCGTACTCTACGGTATAAAATCGATTCGAATTTAATTCATTGCATATAAATTGACTTTGCTTCGTAATATAATATGATATAAACTTTGCTTGTGGTAGCACCGCTCACACACACGATGATTCACACTGTACGAATTAGTTTTTGTAAATAGTAATGCAAACGATCGTACTCGTCGTGGAGCCATTTTTTTTTTGTTTTTTTTAAATTAGGAATTAAACGATAGTTAACATGCACAATAATTAATAGTTTAACTTAGTAGACAAATGCATTTGTGACAATTGTGTCGTTTAGTATTTACTGTCTACCCTGGAAAATTATATATATAGACGTGAAACAGAATTTCACGTTTTTACATTTATAAATTGTTTTAGGCGGATTGTAATTTATATACTGGGTATTACTACTCGGTACTTACAGTCGTATTTAGAGTTGTACAGTTGGGTTGTTGCATTGCAGGGTGCACTCTTACACTACGCAAGAGTGAACTTATTAATATTTCAGAAAAAATAGAATTACTTGCCACCTTGCTTTTACCTCTTTTTTAAGCATTTCACGGTTACGTGTACCACACAAATTCACGAATATTTGGCCTTGGAAGAATTTGTTATTTATGAAATTAACGTGGGTGAGTTGAGACGAGTACGGTTGATTCATTTGTAGTCGTTCGATTGGTGTCAGGCTGCGTAGCTCGTGCATGGCAGCAGCAACACCACCTGAGGATATTCCTTCGGTCCGCTTAAAACCTGTCTTTTCGAGTAAAGCTTTATTAAATTTAAGTAGATATTTCGGGCACTCTTTCACGGATTTTCCTGCGGTACCTAAGACCGATGACGAACGCCGTCGGTCCATTTGGGACCAAAAACTGATTTACACAAAAAACAAGAATAAGAGTATACTAATATTTTATATAAAACTATGTTACCTGGCACAACCTGGACAAATATTTAGGACGTGAAGAATCTTAGTACCATACGAATACTCTCCGTGTACAAATACCAAACCGCCATATCACAAGAACGCAGGAATGAGAAAGAAGTTGATAAAAAAATAAATAAATGAAAATAATAATTTGTATAATTTTTTGTAGTAAGGCTTTTACAAGTCGAATCGTAAGCGGGTGACATCCACGACACATTGTCTGACTTTGAAGTCTCGTAGTGGCACAATCCCTGGGTAGCAGCGAAAGGACATGGAAATTACCTGCAAAAAACAAGCACACTACAAACACCTGCTTAGTAATAAGTCAAAAATAAACAGAGTAATAAACAGTAATAAAATAGTAATAAACAGAGGGGGGAAAATACAGCACATAGCTACAGAATAGAAATAAGAGTTCGGCAGCATTCATACAACGCTTGTGTTAGAAACCTCCACTGTACGCAAGAGACCACCCTCACACGCAAATTCTGCTCTTCGTGGAGAAGAAAATTAAAAAAAAAACAAAACAATCACTAGATTGCTCGTATTACCCCCGATTTTTTATTTTAAACGAAAGCGGGTCATCACAAGTCGGTTAATGTGTGATTGTCAAGTCAAAAAAAAAACAAACAGAGTGAAAGCATTGTACAAAAAATTAATTTAAAATTTGATTTAACAAAAAAAAACGCCGAAGAAACGATCATTATTTTTTTTTTAATTGAAATCGATTCGTTGTAAAATTTGTGTCACAGGCAGTCAGTAATTAAACACCTGAACGGTACCTGTGTCTCTCGGTTTTTTATTGGCCGCAAGTTCGGTCACCGTGGAAGACCTAAAATCCCAATGTGTTTTTCCAGTTTGGTCGAACCTTCGAGCGAGGGCCTGACGAGACGGTTGATTTCGTCCAAAGCGAGTTGAGCGTGCAATCTCGTCACGTCGTCCCTGTCGGTTTTATAAACGTGAATGAGAGCTCTGAACAGATCTCTGATGACGTATTCTAGGATCTGTAACACACGACATTATATATAAAAAATATACTAAACTGCTTCTGTCGAGAACTTGAACTTGTGGGCTTGTCCCTGTCCTTAAAACCGTTCGGCAACCTTAAAACTACTACAACTTCTGCCACCATCACTACCCCTACTTATAATACAACTACAACTCCTACTTCTGCTACTACCACTACATATATAAACATTCCCTAAATACTTGCCATAAAAGTATCTGTCGTTATTCCTTTGAGCAAAAACTGAATGACCATGACAGCCGCTCTTCTCGCCATCACCGACTTGTCCGTCGTCACGATGGCTTTGACGCATACAAAAACCTGAAAAAGGGAAATTCATCAACTGAAATTCTACAAAATTTCAATGGCGGGATCAAAGGAGTGGTAAACTCACCTCTTGCAGAACGCTACCGACGCTGCACCTCAAAATCCTGACCAGTTCGCCCAAGTTGGAGAGGCTGGAGACCCTGAGGAATTCATCGGTGCTTTTCACCCCGAAGAGGAAAGTGTTGATCAGAAGAGCTTTATATTTGGGTGCGACGTCTCCGAGGTTCCTCGTGATTCGCATGAGAACTTCACCGATTTTCGACTGAATCTCCGTGTCGTCCTTCTTGTGCTCGGTGTACTCCTCGCAGAGCAACTCCAGGATTTTCTCGGGGTTTTGAACGGCGGCGATAGCCTCGAGGGAGTTGATGGCCGAGAGGTAAATGTACGAATCCTCGTGCCTGAGGTTACATTTCAACAGGGAAAAGACATACTCCTTCTTCTCCATTGTTCGTTCGTCTTTTCTTCTGATGTACTTGGCGAGTTCGATGATGGCGTGTCCCCTCGTGGGCACATCCTCCGATTTGACCTCCTCCAGAAGCACGTTCAACTCGCTTTTTTCATTTTCTTTCTCCTCCAGTTCGACTATTAATTTTTTCTTTTCCTTTACTTTACTCTGCCCCCGTGTTTTACGGTCGTCAACATTTTCCGGTGTACCACCGACCATTCGTTTCGCGTTGCTCGAGACTTTCTCACCGCTGAACGGTCTGATTTGAGGTTTCTTCGCACCGGACACGGCTCCCCGTGTGCTGATCCGATTGAACAGCAGCTCCGAGTAGTACTTTACGTTTTCCTCCTGACAGTTGTCTTTTATCGTCTCGAGCGATGACAGGAGTGCTTTACACGTGTCCCACCTGTCGGAGTTTGTCTTGACGTTGACGGTCATGAGGTCGACGACGGCGAGGGCAACGAACAAATCCTCGGCGTCTTCCCTCGTCGAATCCTCCAACGGATCTTCTTCCTCCTGTGAACTCGAACGATCCTTCTCCCCGTGCAGAATGTCCTTCGCTTTCGACGCCAGAAGGTTTTTGACGAACTGGAAAACTATTTCCGGTTTCTCCTGAATGGTTTCGGTCACTTTGTCATTCTCGGCGAGAACGGCCAGCAGTTTGATCGTGATGATTCGCTTCTGGGAGATTCTCATGAGGAAAACGAGGAGTTCGTCCACGCTCAAAATCCCCGGATTCGTGTCGGCCATTTCGATTTTGTGATCGTGAAAGTCGGAGAGAGCGGAGAGGAGAATGACAAACAGATCGGAGAGAAGTTTCTTCGAGTGATCTCTTGCCTCGGAGAGAAGATCCAACGCGTGATCGCCGATCGTTTCGTACTCGAGTTGAAATTCTCGGCCGGGAAACGCCGGCTCCTCGTCCAACTGACGTTTTCCCACTTGGACACCACCCGATGGTCCGAACTGAAATTCCAAGTCCTCGTTCATGTCCAGCATTTCTTCGTGGGGTTCTTGAAAAATGAGAGCGTTGTAGATCTTTGCCAGTTTTCTCGTGTCCTTTTGGGAATTTAGAAAGTCCGTTAGAAGGTCTTGAATGGCCGATTTGTGCTGGTACGGACTCTTGGCGACTTTCATGTACAATTTGTATATAATTTTGACGATTTTTATTAGGACCGCTATGGGCACGGAGGACTCTTTGCTTCCGGGAGCGAAACATTTGGTCAGGTGATCGATGCACTTCGAGAGAGAGTCTTCGCTAATGAGCGTTCCCTTGAAGTTTTTCGCCACGGGCTTTGAGCACATGATGAAAACGTCGAAGAGCGGCTGGAAGATGTAGCGGTTGCATGTGGTCGAGTTTTGTTGGTGGATTCGTCGTATGCAGTTTTTAGCGACGGGTATGCAATAAGAGCCCGTCATGCTGAGAAGGGATATAACTTGGGGCCCAATTTTCGCATAGAATTCTTCATCCGATAAATTTCCATGTACCGTCGATATTAGCTTGGCCAGAACATCGACTTTGCTCCAGTCAACGTTGTCTGAACTTGACTCGCAGACTGCTCTCATAACAAGTGAGACACCCCCAGGACTGATCAAGTAGCTCGTCAACTGTTGAGAAATGGCCCTTTTGAGCCAAGGTGGAGGGTCGGTCACCTCGCCACTTTCGATTGCCTTGGTGGGAGCCAACAGCACAAGAAGTTCTTTTATTACGAGAGGTTTGTACAGGTTTTCCACCAGTTTTTGGTAAGTTTCTTTGAATTCATTTCTGTCTCTGATTAATTTCCCGTACGTTTCTTCGGTCATCACAAATTTCTTGTCTTTTGATGCCTCTGCCCCATCCAATGAATTTGAAACTGGTTTTTTTAAGGTCCCTGCATAGTTTACCTGAAGTAGAACTGATATGAGGTCTCCTAAGTGTGCAATTATTAAAGCTCTTAAACTTGGCACAGACAGAATTGGAATCAGTGTTCTGACAACTTTCGTCATTAATTTGTATGACTGAAACAATACTTAACATAAGCCACTTTTCATTTAGATTTTTCCAAACTTATAAATAATCTGGGTCACATATTTACCTCAATTAATTTCATTTCTTCCAAATTGTGAAGGTAAAGTTGAACTGTTTTGTTCTTTAATGGAGTATTGACTCCTTTAAGCAAACCTGGAGCAACTCCCAGTGAAAATATCATTTGCAATAAGATTTTTATTTTTTGCTGCTGCTGAACACTCAACAGAGATGATGAGGAGTCATCATTGCACAATTGTGAAAGAATTTCAAGAACATTCAAGCTAATTGTTACAAATTGGTTAATAATTGTGTTCTTTTTCACATTTTCAATAATGTTATTGCAATGTGGTAATATTTCAGTAGCTTTTTTAACATTTTTGTGCAAATGCTCCAGATGATCAGTTTTGGTACCTGAAAAAGAATAAAAAAGACATGAATCGAAATAGTTTTTCTTAAATTACAGTGCAGCATATTATGCAGTATATGCAATTCTTACCAACTGATCCAGGAAGCTGCACCAATATACTAATTGCTTCAAGTATTTCAGATTGATTCATTTTCATTAGTGATTCAATATGGTTTGGAGATTAGGTTATGTTTTCTTCATTGGCTTAAATGTGCGAAAGTGTAAATCGATTAACCTATTATTAGTTGAGTTCTCTTGTTGTACACTAACAATGTCATCCCAACTAAAAATTCTTAATCAACCATAGGAAAAAGTTTAATGTTTTTGATGAACTGAAATTCAATATGTATTCCAAGAAGATTAGTATTTTTAACTTTTTCTATTTGATACATTGCAGTATTTGTTCGAACGCATTACATGGCACTTTAGATAAACACAGCGTGTAGAATTATAAACGTTTTGCTCTTGGTGTGACAATATTATAAAAGTTATGATCACTTAAAAACTAACATACAAGAAATAGGCTGCAGTACTAAGTCTACCAGTAGAGCAACAAATCATTTCATAGAGAAAATAACATTTTTTTAACCGGATAAATTTTGCTCGTTTTGACTTTAAAGAAACTTTTTTATTACTTTTCCCTATTCATTATGTATTATTTTAAAAGTTGCATGGTAATGTTTTCATGTGAACAGCTGTAGGCATATATGGTGCAAACGGACATTCCTTTGAAATGAACTTTGGCCTTGGTCCAACATGCTTCTTACATTTTGCCGCCATTTCCACAGTTGAACTGTTTTTGTCATTACGGAGTTATAGTGCAGAAACCGAAGATTTGAACTTTTAATTTACAGGTAACTATTATTGAAGAAGTCAGAGAAAATGTTACCCAAAATAATCTCAATAAAGAAAACCGTGTCACGTCGTCTGGAAGAATATCAGAATTTATTAGAGGATGTCGAGAACCCCTGCTCTGACGTTGTCGATATTTGGGCTTCTATTTTCGAAGAATTAACTATAATAGGAGTCAATTGGCAGGCGCTTTGGATTCTCACGGAGGACAGTTGTAGAAAATACAATCTTGTATTTCCGACAGCTGTTATTGTGAAGGTATGTCTATAACAACGTAACACACAAGAGTGGGAGAAACTTCAACTGACTTTCATAATTCTTTTTCAGGTAAATGATTTCAATTGGAAAGACTTGATGGCCAATGTCAGTGTTGTCGCAGTTCAGGAAGATATTATTTTACCTTCAGCCCTTGATGTCCAAGTCATTGAGTTACATCCCATTGCAGATCAAGAATATGATGACATAGAGTTGAGAAATACAGAAGATTGGTTAGACAAATGTAGATATTTTTTCAGAAACCTGTGGTATCCATGGGATGCCAAAATAAATGTCAGCTTTAAGGACTGGTGTGAAAAACATTTAGAAAACAGACTATTCATGTAAGGTTTTCAACTTTTCAACCCCCTCTTGAACTACTAAAAATGAATTTTAACACTTATGATACCTTCCAGGCAGAGTGACATGAAAAATGGTGTTTTTGACAAGCCAATTGTGAATTACATGAAGTTGCTCCTCTTAGAAGCTCAGAGTATGAATTTCACATCAGGTAAAAGTTTTAACAAACATGAGGATGAAAAATTGGCAACTGTTAAGAGGTACATCAGAAGGAAAATTTTAAAAACAGAGTTGGATTTATTTGAAAAACCGGAATTAAGGTGAGTTTTATGTGCACCTTAAAAAAGTTTTAATAAAAGTTTTATCAACATGACATTTTATTTTTGCAGACAGGGAATGATCTTATTAAAAACAAATGAGAAGCACTTAAAACGTTCTGATAAGAGTTCACTTACACCTGAAGCAAGATTTGTATGGACGAGAGGAAACTTTGAGTGTTTAGTTGAGAACCTAAAATTAGCTCAGACATTCATTTCTAATGATGTTAACTTAATGGTTTGTTCATCTTTCCAAGAAGCACTTGATGCTTCCAGCACCAATGACATGGTTATTCTTTCTAAAGGTTTACATTTAATGAATAAATTCAGTGGAATTGATGGAGGTGGCACAATTAAAGGTAAATTGTGATGCTTCTTACAGTAACGCTTTAAAATTTGACAACCATAAATTAAAACACAAAACAACAGTACTCCATTTTGAACCATACTGCAATCAATCATTCATTCATACTGAAGTCAGGTAAATTAGAACAGGTGTAAATAATTAAAAAAATTTGTTTCAGGTGTAGATGCCGAGTGCACAAGCATTTGTCCTGACATAACTGCGTTACCAAGAGCCATCCTCTTTGAATGCTGTGGAGACATTCACTTTGAGAATCTCACCATAACTGCGACATCCGTCATTGCCATTCAGGTGTTTAACGGAATCGTCAAATTAACAAATTGTCGATTGGAGTCGAAATTTAATTCGGCGTCAAAGGGTATAGTTGTCGTCTCCGGAGGTAAACTTTGTCTCGAAGGGTGTCATTTAGAGGGATTTTGTACAGGGATCACGCTGCAAAAAGGATCTGAAGCGTCGTTATTGAACACCAAAATAACTAACTGCAATATAGGAATTAAAGTAAGCCATCTGAAAATCCGAATCCGCGTAGTGTTGAGTCCTATACAACAAATATTAATTATTTTCAGGTTAGCGACGAAGCATACTTTGCTGTACAGAACGTGGATATATCAATGTGTTCCACATTTGGCGTTTGTATAGAGTCAACGGAAAATAACTTGGAAGTTCCAGTTGTAGGAAGCTACGAACTGCTAAGTAGAAAAGACATCTGCAAAATTAGTAACGATGCCCTGACTTTCAGCGGAAACGGAAAGGGTAATGTCATTCTTAAGAAAGCCGGAAATGTCGAACCTTCACCGGAAGTTATTTGCATCAGCGATGATGGCGAATATATCTCCGATGAAGACACCGACGACAGTCAGGAATCCGATGTGGACAACATGATAGTTACTCTTGAGAAAACTTTATAAAGGTCAGTATCGTAGATAAATTTCAAAAGCCAAATGTTTATTAGGAATAATTCTCAAAAACGACTTTAATCTCTCAGCAGGAGTCCATGGCTGTCGGTTGTATCTCTGCGGGTGTTGTACACTTGCCTTGATCCGCGGGCTGAAACGGAATGTCGACCATTAGTACACGGAGAAGTAGTTATGTGTAGATAGGTAACCTATCTTCGGCTCTAAGTATATAAAATTTTCTATTATAAGAATTCGTATATCATACGTGTGTGTGGTGGATGTCGGGCCTTGTAGACCTCCGAGTCGCGTTACACGACAGCGTGGTTTTATATAATTTGCTTATTTTTATAGAGAAAAGATTCGAATGTTAAAACCCACTTACTGCCTGGTGTCTGTTGTGAGAATTTCCTCAAGTGCTTTGGCATTTACTTATTACAGTTCATTGTAACTTGACTAATTATAACTTGACTAATTATATATTTTGTCTTCAATATATCTGCGCAGAATAAGGCAAAGTAAAACGGGATTTGTGATAAAAAGTAACAGGTTACCTAAATAATTACCGGTATTTAGGCGTCATTTAAGTGCTTTACTAATCAATTAATAAATCGGCCAAAATAAAAATAATTTGTAAAAATAATTGTAAATCATTCGTTTTGTTACCTGACACGAGTCCAACTCATAAGTTGGATTCTCGTAAGTTGTCGTGGCCGTTTTGAACAAGGGATTCTCTTCCTGAAAGTAGTTTTATAAATTTATAATAATAATGTTAGTATGTAAAGGTTGCGTTGTTTTGTTTGGTCCGACACGTACCCTGCCCCAGTGTGCCAGGTGACGTTCTCTTTCGAATTTTTCGTATTCCCTTTTATCGTGAAGATCCGTTAAAACTTTCCAAGCAATGAGAGAGAGCAATCCGATCAAAATGGTACATCCGATTGTACCTGATATGACGGCTAGAATAACACATAAGTAGTGAATGATGAGGTCAAAATGGATCGTGCGAGAGTCGCAGTATAAAATCCGTACCGATGAGGTTGACTTGTTTGGGGCACCAGGTGACTTTTTCAGCCCATACGGACACTCTGTCACCTTCGCTCAAGGTATACAAGTACCTGAAAGTGCATCCTTTCTCATCTAAACTTACACATGTTTTTGCCTTTGGTATTATATTTTGTATTTCTGAAAAAGAATTTATGTGCTTTCATTGTTTTTCTAAAAATGGTTTTGGAAAAAATTAGGAAGAGGATTCACACATACACACACACCCACCTTCCATGCTGTCAACAAGAATTAAATTTAGGTTGTTGGAGCAGTTTGTACATCCCGTGAGAGCAAGAGGACCGCTGTCGTGGGAGAGACACTCAACGCATTCGTTGTGTATGTCACATTGTTCAAGGCACGTCTACAAAAATATGTTATTATAAATAATAATTTTTGTGTGTATTTTTTTAGGGTTACGGGTGCAGAAGGGAGAAACATCCCCATTGCGACGTACCACGCAATTTTGACAGTACTTCCCAGAGTACCTGTGCTCGTCCAGTTGGGTACCGTTGTGGCAGTGGCACACACCACAAACGCAGGTTCCTCTCCCCGAGCAGACATCATTCCCCGCTTCATCTCTGCATTCCTCATCGGTCGTAGGACAGTCGCACTTCTCTTCGGACCATCCGTGGTCGCAGACGCATTTCCCACATTTACAAGTGCCGTGACCCGTGCAGAGGACTCCGTTGACTCTTTCGCAAGAGAAGTTGTCACATTCGCAATGTTTTCCGGTTATTTCTTCCTTCGGGTTCTTTCTACTGTGACATTGACAGACGCCGCATTTACACTCGCCTCGACCCGAGCAGAGTTCATGGGTCTCGTTGTTTGTCACACAACTTGAAGTGTCGGTCACCCTCAAGGCGGTGTCGTACCCCGTGCACTCGCACTTTTGTCCGATTTCTCCTTCTGGACAGATGCACACTCCGCAGACCAGGTCTCCTGAATTGGAGCAGTAGGTGGACATTTTGTCTCGTTTCTGAAGGAAATCAGACCTTTAGTTCGGCAGAATCTTCTTTCAACCTACTGTCTGATTTCGTGGGGTTCTCCCCAACTCCCCAGGACCCACCTTTGAACACTCGCAGTCACACAGTGTTTCCAAGTGTATGGTTAGCGTCTCGTTGATTCCTTCCGGTTTGATCTGAATATCTTGTCTATACCATTCCGGTGAGGAACAGTCAGTTACCTGTAACACAGTCTAACTTAAGATACTGACAAGTAGGCTTTTCACAAATGATGGGACAACTAAAAATATGCTAATTACCGACAGGTGGACCTTGAAATGAATCAAAGAACCTCCTTTGACGTCGTTGCACTCGTTTGCAATCTTCCACCTGTCGTCGTGGGTACATCGGGCGGAAAACCCGACATTGACGGCTCCTCTTGAATTTTCCGTCAGTCTGATAGTTGTGGATATTTTCTGAAAGGAAAGAGTCAATCAGAGATTGATTTGATTCGTTGTGGGTACCCGACACCTGGAAACCAACTTCGTATTGGCCTTTGATCAGGTCGGCAATGTTTTCGCCGGCGTCCAAAAGTCCCAGGGAAGCTCCTCGAATTTCTTGCACGAGAGAATGGTACTCGTGTTTCACCTTGTTAACAACAGCAAATATAACGTTCATGTTGTTTCCAAGTGACTGGTGGTTGATCTGTAAGAGGGACTTAAGTGAGTTCCCCGGGTGCGATTAGTACCAAAAGGGAAGAACCCGTCACGAGTACCTGCGAAACAGACGGGTAGTCATAGGCAAGGGAATGCGTGTAGTAGCCCTCGTCGTCGAGGTGACACAGTTCGTCGTTGGGTTCGACGATACCGCCCAACTGAAAGAAACGATCGGATCTTGATCGGATCAGATTATCGGATCATTGATATCGTACGATCAGTTTGGGAGTACCTTGCCGTCTCCGGCCAAGTGAAATGGAGCATCGGTCGAAACCACAATGATGTGCCTGGCTTTCTCCCTCCAGTTGAGTTCTTTTTGACAGACCATCGCTTGCATGAGACCGTCCAAGACCCCTTCGGGCGTGTCAATGTTACCAGACATTTCGGCCGTTTCAACCTCAACCTAGAAACGCAGATGAAAGCAGGAAATATAGAAACTTGAACTTGTGCACTCTCCAGGTGCCGTGCGGTCTCACTCAATGCTATCCACCTCTTGACACCTTGGTGTTGGTGTGCTTACCGAAAATCTGTCTGTCTCTTTGGACAGTGACATGTGATTCCTGTAGGAATAAGGTGACCTGCACTTGGGACAAGGATGCACGAGGCTGAAAAATAAAAAAATTGCTCGTATCGGTTTAACGTCAAAGTTTACGGTCCTCCTCGTTTCCGCCGCTCTTTTTCGTATTTCATTTAGTGCACCGTAAGTTTTAGTCATAAAGAAAATCCGAGTCCTAACGGCCTGGCATCACGAGAGCTCGTTCGTTTGTTTGTCCTATTGATTGCAGGACTACTGGGAAATATAGAGACTGAATTGTGCGTTCAATTTTGATTATTTATGTAGTTACACTGCAGTACAGTTGCCCTTCGAAACTACTAAACTGCTGTAGGCAACTAACGATTTGTTTTCCATGAAGATG
This sequence comes from Polyplax serrata, assembly GCA_037055365.1. Lineage (NCBI taxonomy): Eukaryota > Metazoa > Arthropoda > Insecta > Psocodea > Polyplacidae > Polyplax > Polyplax serrata. The sequence continues at coordinate 6,401,643 of JAWJWE010000038.1, read as the reverse complement.
CTCGTAGAGAATCTATTGCAGTACACTCCAACTGCATCTAAGTATTACCATACATACGAACATTCCTTTGTAGTTCTTTAAAGGCAGAAGTATAAATGAAAGAGATAGAATAGTATCTATTCTTAACAAAGAATCTGTTGCGCATTACGCGAGGTTTTCTATTCTAAATTTGATCCCAGAAAATGTACTCAGTCATTTACAATTTCACATGCTCAACGCAACTGACATTCACGATTTATAATTTTATATTGCTGGAATACATCCCGTTGTGTATATACTTTCCGGTTGCAATAATTTTCACTTTTTAAACTATAATTGATATTGTTGGAGCACCCCTGAGTTTTCGTAGAAGTCTTATTAAAGAGTTATACTACAGTTGTTACATAATATTATATAACTAACATATAGTTAAAGAGTTGTGTTACAGTACAGAGCAAATATTAGCTATTGGAATTTAATCTATGTAATTGTATATCTATATTGTGTATGTACGTTGTACACATCTGTATTGTACTTCTATATCTGACGATTAATCAGACCGAATGAGAATTTGAGATATCATACCAACATTCCTCACACTATGATTTGATTCTTGATTTAGAGAAAAGTATTAATAATTATTAATGTAAGTATTATTTATTAGTTAACTGAGATGGTAGTAGCGTTTGGAAGTAGTTTGACCAATTGAACGGTTTGTGATGTTTCTTCACTACTACCCGAATTCTGTAGTAGTGATATTAGTTATATAGGGAAAATAATATGGGGAGAGGAACTCACTGCGAGGGCAAAGTACTCGTGTACGGTAGAGTGACTTTGTCGACGAAAGTACCGAATCCCAGCTGAAAATCGCTGGTCAAATTCTTCATGGTTTCGGCTATTTTATTGCCGAGTTTCGAGAGATTGTTCTTGTACTTGGACATGGAACTCGAGAAATCCATCAAGTAGTAGAGATCGACGGGGTAGTTCTCCGCTTTCAGGAACTCGATCTCGACGGCGATTTCTTCACCTGTCGTGGGAAACATGGCGGTTTTTAATTGTCCAGGCGTGACGGATGAGGGTTCGTACCGACAAACCTGGTTTCAGGTGGACGGTGACCTCCTGAGGTCGAATCTGCACGGATTCCCCGGCTTGTCCGTTCCTCATCGGTCTGCTGGAATCGATCCTGAACCTCGTCCGTGGGTTTTCCACGTGAGTTCCCTCGCAGAATTCAGAAATTCGGAGGCTCGAGAAGCAACCGGAAATCCAGTTAAAGTCCGAGTGAAATTTTGACTTCACCTTATGTAACGTGACATTAATTAATGGCGTACGTTTACTTCAGTCTTACTTATACCCTCTGCTTTACTCACCTTAGAGCACCAGGCGCAACCTTTCGTTTGTATGCACTCGGCACATCCGTCTGCATTTTTACAGTCCTCGTTGGTCACGTCTGCGAAGCTGTTGGGTGCAAGAACCAGCACCAGAAAGCTGACAACTGCCAGAGCTTTTTTCATGTGTAACAGTTCCACAATGTATCGTAAATAACTGAGGACAGCTGCCGGAAAAGTATGGTTCTCATATCTCCAATCCTGCGGTTTCTCAATAACTTCTCGTTCTTTTACCACAATCTCTTCTGCCGTTATCAACCGTGACGTAACTTTAGGTTAGATCTGAATAATTCATTCTATTGGTCATCGGCCCTGGAAAAGTAGGAGACCTTTTTAGAAGTGGATTACAAGGGTAACACTCGGTATTTTGTCCATCTTACGTGATTTATTGCACGTTATCAACTCCGGGTGACTAATTTATTGCACGAACTCTTTCACTGCGACTTTAATAAAAATTATACTTTGACATAAATATATAGGTTTTTAATGGGGTACGTAAATTAATAAATTAATTAAACAATTATTCATTTAATAATTTTCTAAACAATAGGTTTGCTGCTCAGCGTCAGAAAATACGATACCCAAAAAACATAAATATATACAAACAGTAATACATAAATCAAAATTACGTATACAAAACAATGTGTAGTATTTTATTATAATTGATTATTATATGTATTTGTTATTACCTAAAAGTAATGTGGGATTTTTATATTTATATTAACAGTGACGTAGCATTGTATTAAGATTTATTATTATTATTAGCGATTATTTCAGTAATATTTAATATATATTACACACCAATATTGTACACAGTACAAGAGGGTACTGATTCCCATATTATTAACAAATTGTTACTTATTTTAATTATTATAGTTGTAATATTCATTTATTTATTGTATTGTATTATTACGTACTGTGCAATATTGATAGTTTATGTATGGGTTATTTAGTGCAATAGTTATTTATTTTTTCTAATTCTTTTTTTAATAATTTTTTAGTGAGCGTATAATTTACGTGTGGAAATGTGTTACTTCTGTTTGTTTTCTCAAACTGAGATTGCAGGTTGACTTCACAACTACAGTAATATTTACAAATAATAATAATAAAAGTTAATAATAATACGTAGGAGTAGAAAAAAGTAATAAAATGTTAAAAGGAAAATTGAGCGCGGCTGGAGGGACCACCAAACTATCAAAACTATTGAGCCAGTTGCCGGGGACCGATCGCGGCCCGAAATTCCACGTCTGTGATCGTTAAAAGGAAAATCCATTAGCCATTGTATCTATCTAATTTAAGTAGGTCACCGCGGATATCTCCAGAGGTACCAGCCGACGAGGTTGATGTTCAGGCTGATGGCGTGTTCTCCTGTTAGAGAGAGAAGACACCCTCAGACTTTGCCTAATTTCGTCGGGTCGTCAGCATTGGCCTATTTCACGTGAGACGAAACCTTCCGTTCCCCGGGGGGGATTTAATTTAAATGGAAAGTAAAATTAGGTATCGACCCGACCCGAGTTTTTCAGCAACCACATAAATCATCCCACAGGAAGAAATCAATCGTCTGTCGAAATGGAAAATTTCGCGTACCTGGAACGGCTAGACGTGGCTGTGGGAAACCGCGTTAAGGTCAGCGAACGAAGTCCTGGAGATTAGCCCCCCACATCATTACCATTTTAATAGATTACATAGACATTTATTTTTAAGTAAACAGTCTAACAGTCTATAGTTGTCTACAACTGCTGAAATTCGAGTTGTAAATGTTACTTTGGTTGAATTGTACACAACACTGACGGGTTACTTCACTTCGGCATACACGAGTGTATGCTTCTAATATTATCTTCTTACATGTTATTATATATTGTAAAAAATATTGCGATATTGAAGGAACTAGATGCCTACCGCCAAGATCTCCAAGAAGAGATCGTTGTAGAAGAAGAAGTTCCACAAAGAAATTTCGGCAAAAGGTCATAAGACAAAAGTAAAAGGAGCACGCAATTCTTCTTGGGATGAGAGGGGTGTGGGTGTGTGTGTGTGTGTGTGTGTGTGTGTGCCATAGCATTTTTTTATACCAACGCAAAACATTTTAACTAAAAGGAGTTAGGGAGGCAAGAAAAGCACGTTCCAGTACGTGCCAGCTGTTCCTCCTACAATCTTTGAACGAAGAGAATCGACATGCGACATACGCCTTACTAGAAATTTTACTCCATGGAAAAAAGGGCAAAGAATAAGTTACTTACATTCGGATTGATAGTGGGGCACTGCAATCACTCAATACTTTCTGTTGTTTTTAGATTACATAGGGTTGTGTGTATGTAATTCCAAATTTGTGAACCCGGGCATGTCAGTCGGTGCTACACAAGAGCACAGCAGAAATTATTTTTTATTATGTAGGGAATCGAACTAACTTCAGAGGATTAGAGCTTATGATGTTGCGACTTCTCTCTCACACACACACAAACACACGTACTCATCTCTCTAAAAACGAGTCGAAGTCTATGTAAGGACCTACATAAGTTCCACGCGCACGTAGAGCTGCTTAAACAAAGCTGGGACCTATCAAACAGTACTAGTAAATTTGGAACTGTCCTAAGACAGGTCACAACAACAAATTACCACCAATCCCCTGAAGACTTAATTTCTACCAAAACAAAATAAAGGGTGGATAGTAGGGGTAGTTGTGAATAGTAAAGTATAATTAGAAAAAACAGGAGTCCTGGAGAACGTCAAATACTGTAATTAACTCGTCAACCACGATAAATAAAGCCTCCTGTTCTCTATTTTAAGACCTAATTTCTAATAAACTCACGAATTCTTCTATTACAGAACATCCCACACATTTAACGAAACATAAATTTGTGAAGTTAAGTCTCGGACGTGGAAAATGACTCCTGGTGGTATTTTCCCGACACTTGAACTCCAGCGGATGGAAGCTTCGACATGCTGGAGACCTCCTAGGAACTAGGGAACCAGTGTAAGTTAACAATCACAGAAATATACGAAAATTTAAATAGAATAATTAATAAACAAAATGTTAAATTTAATAGAAGAAAATTTGAAATGTGTTCGATGGTACATAACAACCACTCAGGTTCATATACCTACGTTGAACGTAGAAACTATTAAAGCAACCGTGTCAAAGAACAAGCACTCAAAACTTTTATAAAATAAATTTATATGAAATTATACTGTATAATTTAATAAACTAAATAACAAAAAATAAATTACAATACATAAACCTAGAATAGTTTGCAGAATAATAAACCTTGAATTTTAAAAACTCGATAACTAAGAATGTCTAAGAGAATTATATTAAGTAATGAGAAAGTATAAACTTCCACAATATAATTTAAGTATGCAAATTATGTACATCATGTGAGAGAGTCTAGGAATTCCTGAGTGTTTTCCTTTTTTAAATTCTAAGTAAAATTCGAAGGAGGATGAATGAACTTGGGATGAGTCGGACTGCAGTGAGCTGTGGTCTAATTTAATAAAATATTATTTTATAGTATGGAACATATATTATATATATTTATATATTACATATATATTTATAACATATACTAATGGTACTTTAATAGAAAAAGTTTCAGTAAATTGTGTGTGCGTGAAAAATCTTGTACAGTACCGTTAGACTGGATATAACTTTTTCTGTATAGGACATATTGTAGTGAAGTTTGCCGTTGTGCTTTCTCACAGCATTAGCCCTTGCCGGGGAAGTCGTCTCGGTGTAATTTCAGTATAAATGAGTTCGTACAAGTGTCATTGTTTTTTTATCAAAATTAATTTCCCATGGTTTCGCTCACATCCACGAAATCTCTGAAATTTTATATCTCGTCGACCTTATTCCATTTGTCACCTTTTACTCGAATGGGAAAAAAAGAAAAACAAGTTTTGTGTTTTTATTGGAGACTACTTTCTATTTCGTTTAGTCCTCAGATTGTTACTCCGGTTTCAGGCAGAGGACGCGGCTCCTGACTGAACTACATTGAAAATCATCCTGTCACAATTGAACACTTTCTTGTACGTTTCATTTATGACTAGTAAAACTTTTTATTTTTATTGAACTGCTATGTTCGCGCCTGACAATCAGTTTTATTAAAGCGTGTCATTGCTCAGTCTAAGTAAACAGAATCAACTGCGGCTCCTGTCGCGGCTGAAGTACTGGACTTCTACGCAATATTTTCTGTTGTGTTGAATACATCGCCGATGGTATATTCATATAGTCTTAGTAATGTAATGTTTGCCTCTTTAACAAATTCTGATTATTTTGATTCCGGATTCATTAAGGAAAAGAAATTATAGAAATATCTAATAAACACATTTGTTGTATTTTGGTAAAACCGTCGTGTACAACTATACGAATTTATTACTGTATAATTTCCATATTTACGTTATTATTTTTTTTGTGATTTTATTTTTATTGTAGTTTGTACTTTACGAAAATTTTTCCAACTATTTTATATCATATTTAAGCCGTATTTAGTTCTAAGATAAGTACTTTATCGATCAGTAGTATTGTAATATTATTATAAATTTTTCCGGCAGTATGAAAACAACATCCCAGCGGCGCAGTCTACTGTTATTATTTTGTGCTTTAATTGTTATTTATAAAATTAATTAACAGAATATTGGTACATTACAATCGATTGTAAGTTTAATGTCTGTCGCGGTGTACGTAGCCTGAAATATATTAAATGTAGAAAACGGGGGAAATGACGGCAGAGTTTCAGTCGTGAAAAAGAAGACCCAGGTCGTATGTACTTACAATTGTGGTGCATACTAATATACAAGTATACCAATACTTATATATATGGTTTGAGTCAGTAGATGGTTCCTCACATTGTACGCTCCTTGTCTTAAGTTCTGGAATTTCGGAAAGGGAAGTTCAACTATTTGGGACAGACGGGGACTCTCTAATCGATAGGTTGAGGAGGTGAGTCGAGCAGGAGGGAGAGAGGGATGGAGCCGGGGGGGGGGGTTAGCACCAACATTTCGGCGACCCGTGAAAATTTCGACAGTGTCAGTCGAATGAAAGACGCAATGTCGTCGGGTAATCCGTCCAGAAGAAGTAAATTTACGAGAATGCGATCGGTTCAGTCGAAATACGAACGTCCAGCCATGTTGCCGGGGTCGGACAAAGCGAAGAAGCCACGATCTAAGTAAACAAAACAATTAATAGAACAAGCAAGCAAACAAACAAAAACAACTGTAATTTGCTAACAATTAATTGCTGTAATTCATTGATTTGACTCGCACCGAGAACGCATTATGTTACGCATAACGAAAAATAAATAAAGTGCTCGTCCCTTTAATAATTTATTTGGGAATCTCCGTAACGCACCAATCACCAGATCTATTAAAACGAATCGTTCGATTACCGACGCACGCGTTAATTATTTATTATTTAGTAAGTGATAGTTTTGTTTCAACTATTCTCCCTTTTCCCGTTCGACGACGTTAACTCGTTGTTTCTTACCTTCTCTACTATCCCGCTTGTTAGTGGTTGTTTGTTACTTTCTACAAGAGAACCTTTTATTGTTATTCTTGTTATTTGTTTTATTTTGCGTATAATATACATTTTATATATATTTTTTTTAAATAAATATATATATCTGGCCATTTTATGTTATTTTATTTTTCTAAAGTTAATTTATTTTCTGTTTATTTAATAGTTAATTTATTTAATGGTTTATTTAGTTTCCCATTGTTTTTGTAGTTATAGATCATTTAGTTTTATATGTATTGTTTACATATAAATACACTTTAAGCACACTATTTTGTTAGTTACATAGTTGTAATGGTTTGTCAGCTCTTATTTGGATGGCGGCAGGCTTCATTTTTGGGCTTATTTAAAAATATGCAATGTAGGATAAAAAATATATAATAAAAAAACATAGAATACAGAGAAAATAATATTAGAAAAATAAAATGTGAAATTTTAAATTTAAAAAAAAAACTAGTTTGTTTTATATTACATAAAAATGCATTTGTTATTTTGTCATATTATGTAAAGTACATTATTTATTCTAACCTGCAGCTTTGGTGCAACTAGTTTTTTTACTCTGTAAATATATTTCAATATTTTGTTTTAATTACACTTTAAGGTGTACCGAACATCACGGTCAATAATTTTGTACCGCATTTTGGGTGTAACTAACTATATATTATATATGTACATATCACACGTATCACATATGTATAATATATATATATATGTGATACTATGATAATTTAACAGGGTAATTAGAATTTTTTTAACTTCATTAAATCGCTTTTTTACCACTAATATTTCGTACATTATGTCACAGACAGTATTACTTCATTTGTTAAATTTATTTTTATGTAAATTCTTAATAAGCACCCTTACAAATTGTTAATAATTGTTTGGTACACGCCAGGAATAACTTATTTAATCGGGGAGGACGTAAGAATATACTTTTTCCGTAATTATTTATCAGTCACCTGATGTTGCTTTGGATCACGAATTTTACTTATTTAATTTTTGAAATACTTATTGCATTTATTGATTTTTATTTTATTTAAAGACTAAATAAGTAAATATTTTTAAGTTATTATATCCGGTTATAATATTCAGTTTAACGGTGCACAAATTGGAAACCCCGTATAACTTTTAATTTAAAATTCAGGGCTGGTACGAAATGTACTCAACACGGAATGTAAACCATACGGGATTCTGTTATATTATTAAAATTTATATTGTTAGTTATTAAAAGTTAGCTGTTATATTATTATTAATATTAAAACCGCGACATTTCAAACGCGTTCCTCTACGGAGGTTAAATGCTCACACACTCCTACTATACATCATTTGTATTACGGATTACTAAGCTTGGGTGACTCTTGGGTTAGTAAGGTGTGACCAAAAATAGATTAAATAGCACGTACGAAATATAAATTAATATAATATAATCTTTTATCCATTTCATAATATAATCAGATTGGTACGGCACTCAGTAGTATAAGAATCAACTGAATTAAACTATAATTATAAAAATTACTTAAGGAGAGGTTATTATTAAGTATTAAGTGAGTATTAACATTCAATAAAATAAATGTGTATTTATATTATAAAAATTTCAAAATAAATATATCTATCAATAAAAAAACGTAGGTAACGCCATCGGTAGTAACCAGTAAAACCTACATCAGTATTATAGGCAAAAATGATATTTAATATCAGTAACATCTGTAAAACTAAATATTAAATGGGTACTACCATTCAATAATATAAATATATATAAAATAAATATTACAAAAATTTTGATACAAACGTATTCCATTGATAATAACGCGATCGGTAGTAACCAGCAATATGTACAGAACTATTATAAACATAGATTTCATGTATAAACGTTTATACGGTTTCGAGTGATATCAGTATATTTATAACTTTTATGTAGATCGATAATATAAACAAAAGTAATGTTACAATCAGTAATATCTGGAGAACTAACATAAACACCAAAACAATACAAAAATATTTCTATAAATGTTACTAAAATGGCAACATGTCGGTGGTACGATGTAAAACGTGGACAATTTTTGTTCTAAAACAGTATATTATTGTATTAACTGTTTAAGATGTAGTTTACTGTGGAACAGTAGAGCGTTTCAGAACGTCTAGATCGTGCACATTGCTAGAGCACGAAAGTTTGAAAGCACTTTAATATGCTTAAGTATTTGCAGGATGTTCCTTGCATGTGCACGAGTAAGAGGGAGCACATCCAAAATCTCAAATTTATAATACAATGTTACTCATAAGTTAAGTGTAGGAGTCGTGTAGCTTAGTAAATGCCCGATGACTCTACACCTGTGCTTGAGTTTCACCCCCAAATTTCTGGCCGACAAGACAGGTGAAATTCTTTCAAAGAAAATGTCTTCCTGGAGATGTGAACGACCCCGAGCCGTAGAAACATTCCTAGAAAGCTCCTAGAAAAACTGTAGAAATGTTGTAGTAGCAATTGAAAGATATTTACCTATAACATAGGGTTGCTACGATACACCGGTAGTTTTTTTATTGATTCCACAAGAGGGGTTGACTTCTTACCCTGTCGTCTACCGTTTGGCTCCTGCCGTCCTTTCCGGTTCTATTTTTACTCACTATTTCTATTTTACAGGTGAAACGAGTCGCTTTAGAATGGTTACCGGACCCAGTTCAAAGTAATTTACGGGTAGAAAGGCGTAGGAAGAGTTGCGTTTGAACGTTTTGTCCGGTGCGAACCGCTAAGCTAAACCTTGTCTTATTTATCTCGACAGGAAAGAAAATGAGTCAAAGTATGAAATGCTAAAAAAACCTACGGATTACACGGACGTGGCATACAGAGAAGCTGTCTCCAGGTTGAGGTACCTGTTGCATGAGTCTTATGTGCCATCACAGTCCAAATATTCTACCGTGAGTACTTAATACCGTTACTAGAAGTTACTGTTGGTTACATTAAAAGTCTTAAGTATAAATATCACCAATAATATCAACTGAAATCGTATTAATCAATAATCACTACAATATTTCAAGTATTAATATGAAAACAATGTAAGTTAACTTGTTCGTTCTGTATGTGTTTACACGGCATTGTAGTCTATTCTTTTGTATTGTAGTGTAGCATAATAACCTTAGGCGGTCCCATTTCAGGACCTTCTAGCTTAGTGGATAAGTGTTATATGTTGTCTGTTACATGTGTGTTCCTGTAGGGTACCTATAAGCCAGAAGAAAGCGATGAAGACAGCGCCGCATCTCCCATTGCTACCGACAGAACAAGAACAGCCAGGATGAGTCCGTTCAGAAGACCTTTCTTACCTCACAGGTTTCCAAAAAAAGTCCAACAGTCTTCTCACTACTACACCGACGACAGTCCCGAAAATATCAATCAGCTGACGAGTTCTCCCGAATTGGTAGCATTCATAGAGAGGCAAGAGGAGTACATAGATCAGCTGGAAAAGGAAGCTCAATACTGCAGGGTGAGTCTCAGAGGAGTTGTGTCCCTTGACTGAATTTCAGTGTTGACATTTCTAAAGGTTTCACAACTCGGTCTGTGCAGGATGAATTGTCACACCTGTTACGAAAGGTGAAGGAACTGATTACGGAAAATGAGACGTTACAGGACCAGCAGAAGACGGGTCTGATGAAAGTAATGTTTGATGGAACGGATGAAGAAAAGCTGGGTGACTATCAGGTAGGGTGTACACTAACTGTAAGACACCCAAAAAAGTTACTGTTGTATACAGAAATATATATGTGTGTGATGTGTAGCATACAGAAGCGTTTGTCATTGTCTGTTGTTGTTGCCTACTACCCCTCTGTTAACGTTTCGGATATCTGTCTTACCCAGGGAGCAGTACCTCGTCTACCACTGTACTAAAAACTCTTTTCCAGAGTCCCAGGAAATTTACAAAACCCGTAGAAGGACCTTTAATAGTCTTCGAATCGAGGATAAGCGAATTGGAAGCTCAGTTAACACAAAGCAAAATAGACCTACGTAAAGCTCAGGAGGAGGCAGAGATGTACAAGAGAAAACTAGAAGACACGCAGCCGTCATCGTCGAACTACGACTTCTACAAACAAATAGAAAACCTTCAAAGGTTCGAGCCTCAAAGGTTTTGCCTTGTGCTGTTTACAGTCGACGAACTCTCGCCTGAAAGACCTCAAATTAATTTCAGGGAAAAAAGAGATTTGAACGAGTCGCTAGCTAAACTTCAGGCGTCCATCAATCAGATCAGAGAGAAAGAAATCGATGCGTCTAAAAAGGTACAGAGAACGCTGGACGTGGTGGACAAGACGCAGTTCGAGAAGCAGCAAGCAGAAATGGAAGTTTACCGTCTGAAAAGCGAACTCGAACTTCAACACGACAAACTCTTGGAGGTGATTTCCGAACAGACGAAAAAGGTCGCGGACGAAAGGAGTCAAGCGGAGCGGAGGTACCAGCAGCACGTGGAAAGGTTGAATGCGGACCTGACGGCTCAAAGGGACGCCCTGTCGAAATTACAAATGGAACTGGAGAAACACCACAGGGTGGAAGAAGACCTCAAGCGAGACTTGAACTCCAAGAATCAGACAATAGAAAGTGTTAAGAAAGAACTTCACAATAAAATCGGTGAGCAAGCTCCGGACAGAGTACGTGTCAAAAGTTAAGAAAACACATGAGCGGGTACTACCCACACGGTACTACTAAGGTACTCACGCAAGACTGGTACTGAGGTACTCAAATCCGCTGAATGAAGTTTAATTTATGTATTGTAAAATATATTAATCTATATAAACAAGATAGTACTTGTATACATATTGAATTATGTACTTATTTATTTATTCTCTTAGGCATAACCTATGCAGTTGTATAACTACAATAATAAGTTAATGGCTTGAAGGAACTTTAATAAGTTTAGTTTATTTCAGTGTGTTATTCTCTGTTTACTAAAATATTTATTTATTTGTGGTCTATGTTCTGATGGGTACATAAGGATACTACAACCTTAATAATAGTACATAGGATTTAAGTACCCCAACGATAAAATGTTAATTTTTGCTTATTTTAATAGGTACCATACTGCGTTTGTGTAATAATATCTATGTACTCCTGATTCTCCGACTAAAGTTTTACTTATTTAATTGTACATTTTTTTTATTCTGATGGGTAGTACTACATAAAAATTTAATAACTTTGCTGCAACAGTTTCTCTTATTTTCATTTATCGCACTCAGGTGAATAGTACCTAAGTAGTACCGTATAGGAGGTTCTATTTACTTATGTATTAATTTATTGATGTGTGTGGTGCCTTGTGATAAAATTTCCTACATTGTACTTCCAGCCACCTTGCAAAAAGAACTGTCGACCGCGCTGGCCGAAAGGGACTCTCTCGAACAGGAGTTGAACAGCAGCAAAATGTCGAGCGAAAGAACCGAACGTTTCAACAAGCAGGAGTCGAATCGTCTCCAGGTGGAAATTTCAGCCCTTAAAAAGCGTTTGGACGGGGGTGACGCCGAACTCATCCACAGCCGTCGTGAAAATCTTCGTCTTCTCGAGAAAATATCAGATTTGGAAAAAGAGGTACTCGGGTACTAGTGACCACACACACAGACACACACACATCCCGAGATGCAAAATGACCGACGTTTCCTTCTGATTTCAGCTCACCCTCTACAAAATCAAGTTGGGAGAGCAGAGAGATCCGATCGAGGACGAAGAGCAAAAAGCTCGGGAAAAAATCATAAACTCGAGAATATCAGAGATCGAAGCTAAACACGGTAAGAATTTGATACCTGTGGTACCTGGTAGGTACTTGGTAGGAGTACGTCAGGGTACGTCACCGTCTCTGCCGTCCGTTTCAAAACCACCCCGTTTTTTGCCGGGTGGGGAAAGAAATTACCACTTCCTCTGCCACTTTCTCCCGCACGTGTAAATCTGTTTGGCGGTTTTTGTGTTTCACCTACACTGCTTTCTTACCTTTTTCCAACCGTACCTGTCGGGTACGCGCGCCTACCTACTGCTCCGACGCGTTCCTTCCGTTCGCACGGTTTCCCTGCGTTTTCTCGGGTTTTTGCTTCTTCTTCTTCTTTGAATGTGTCCGCTTTCTCTTTCTCTCTCTTTCTTTCCACCATTTTCCTTCCTTCTGCGAATAGTTTCTCTAACTTTAAGTCCGATGGATTCATTTTCAAATTTTTTGAACGGAATTTTTCCAGTCGAAAGAGTGTCCGATCTTGAAGGTCTGATAGAAAACCAGTCTCAAGTGATGGCACAACTCAAGGCCGAATGTCAGTCCCTCACCCAGAAGTTAGAGGAATCAACTGCACGTCACAAGTAAGCTCCACCGATTTTTTTTATACGGACTAGAGTATTATTGATTTATTTATTTATTTTCGTCGATCGTCTTTTTATTTATTTATTTTTCTGCGATCGCGTCTTACGGTCTCTTCCCGTTCTTCAGCCTTTATTTTTATTTTTCATTTTGGACACGCCATCTTGAAGAACCTGACACCTGACAACGTCCGACGGTACCCGCTTCTTTGATCGGTCTTTTTTCTTTTCTTTTCTTTTCATTCTGTTCTTCTTCCCTTTTGTTTTGTCTAGTTGTTAGCCGTAGAGCTTAGTCTAGCAAGTACCCAGCAATTCTGTTTGTTACCCGCTTCGCACGTCGTCGAGTCCAGGCTGACACGCAACGGCAGTCCGCGTTCCTTTTCTTTATGTCGGCAAGGGAAGGGGTTCCTGCCGGAAGTCGTTGGCAGACTCACGAATTAGTTTTATGTGGTCTTAGGTACGTCAACGGTGGAGATACCTAGAGCCAAACAACTCAAAGTTGATCTATCGGTTAAAGTATTTGCGAAAGGAGGTTCTCGGAAGGTTTGTATTCCCTCCTTTTTCCATGTTGTTCGGATTTTCAACGATTTTTTTATTCTGCTTCTTGATGTGCCCGAATTTTTTTGCTTCTTTCTTCTCTGCTGCCTTTACGTCTTTGAACGAGTGCCACTTGTGGTGACCCTTTCCGAATCGCTGTGCAGAATAATTTACTCGTGTGTGGCACGGGAAGTTGTCTTTCGGGGTGAACGACAACTTGCTGCAATGTGCGGGTCGCACACGTGAAAGACACAGTTTTGTTTCTGTCGTGTCCTGCTTTTGGATAGGTGAGAGAAAGGTTGATATCCTGGCACGTGAGGTACCCTCACACGAGGCCAACTTCCAGTGTTTCGCCCATTTCCACCTTACGCATGGGAAACTTGCGCACAGTTCCATACTCTCAACTGAGTACTCAAAACCTTGCCGAAAAGCCGATTTCTCTTTACATCTTCTAAGAATTGTACTACCACACTTTTCTCTAACTTCAGAAAAGTGGAGTGTATCCTGAAATGAGCACACGAAACAATCCAAAGAGCAACAAACAAAAACTACCTTCACAATACTAGTAAGTTACCTGCCAAGCTGTCAAAACCATCAAAAAACCGTGAAACCTGTAGTTTTCTCTACCTGAGACGACTTCCGGGCGAGAGTAACAAAAAATAACAATACGGCGTAAATAAGCTTAATAATTAAAATAAACCGTCTGGCGAAACAGGAGTTTTACGTCAGAGTGTACCTGAGACTACCTGAAAACAACCTGATTTTGAATAATCTAAGTTTAGAACTGATCGTTATTAATAGTTGCGACCGATCGATCATCTCATTGAATAATTTTTTTGCTCGAGAACCGAAAAAAAATCGTCTGCCTTGTCCTGCTTGAATATTCAGTACATTCCTGAATTTTTATTAAATCAACTCGATGATTTATTTTTTATGGATATGGCGGTGCCTGAATAGCCACAGGTACCTCTTCATCTTTCTCTTGTTCTTCTACTTCATTTTTTTTGCTTTTTCGACTGTTGACGGATTTCAAACGACTTCACCGCTGTCATTTGACCTTTGATGTTGAACGCAGGGCGATTTGAAATGTTTTTGGAGATATTCTCTGGTGTACCTAACTGTTTATGTACTCCAAACGTAGTACATTAAGAGGAAAACTAAGTAGAAGTGATGTGTGAGACATATTAAATGGTGAGACCTGTCAAAAGGTAGAAAAATATAGAGTGCTTAATACTACGTGACTAGACTGGAATATAAGTTTACGAGAGAAATTAATTTTGCCCTAAATTAGTACTGGTGCTAATTTAGCACTACTACAGCTACAGCTACAACAACTACACTATTAACTTACTATAAACTAGAGTTTCTGGAAGGCAGGGAAATATTGAGGTATACACACGCACATACAAACACATACGTGCTTGTCCTCAAACACTATTACCATATTATACATACGAATATTATAAACGCGTGGTACTGTCGCCCATATACGACTTTATATACTGCTTGTCAATACAAAATTATGTACGTAAATGCATGTGTGAGGGAGTATTACATTGCATGACGATAATGCGTAGTAGTATACAGTCATTTGCTTAGAAATAACTTCTTTGTTAAAATTCAAACTTTATGTATCCCAGGTTCTGTAGTTTTAGTTCTGTTATTGCACTTCGTACATTGACTCTCTGCTTGCTGATTTTATTTTAAACACTTTTATGTTCTTTGATACTTATACAATATACGATGTTATGTATTACGTTAACGAATCAGTGTTGTGTGATGGAATCCTCAAAGCTCGGATTGTTTTGATTTTGGAGTTAAACGTAACTCTTCAAAGGACAACAGTTTTCATTTCTTGTTCCTCCGCTTATATTCTGTTTTGAGTGTTCGGTACTATGTGGACTCGGATGTGGTACTAATAACTGTTTCTCTTTCAGGCAGGAGATGGACAGCGTACAAAGTCGCCTAAACAGTTTGAACACAAAGATGGAAACTAATTTCGGTACTCAGCCGTGGACTTCAGGTGATCAATGCTTACGCCCGAGAACGGTCACCGATGAAATTTTATATAATAATATTGATATATTGTAATATTTTTACAGACGATGCACTTAAAGAAGCGGAACCGGTGGCAAATCGGTACCAACCACTCGGAGACGAAAACAAATTCGGAAACCGAGAGCCGATCGACTACAGTCAACAGTTCTTGGACGAAGAAAGGAACAAGACCTCAACATCGGGATACAATGGAAATTACAGTACCTTGCAAAGTGAGGCACCCTACCCGAAAACAACGGACCTGAACTATGGAAGTGTCAGCGGAACCGACTACGAAGGAATAACAGGAACGAGAAGCGGAAACGGGTCAAAGATAGACGAGCCGAGTCCATACTACGAGGGTCAGGGTAGCAACAACTACTCCAATTACTACGGAACCGAGTTGGGATCGACGGGTAACTATCCAGATCAACAGCAATCGTCTTATCCGGATCAGCAGACGTCTTCGTATCAGGAGCAAATGTCGTACGGTGGCCAACAGCCCTACGAGTATCAGGAGCAGTCGTCATCCCTTCAGGGACAGTCGTCCTACCCCGAGCAGGGCTCCTACCAGTACCAAGACCAAGTGAAATATCCGGGAGATCTCCCGTCAACCACCGCAGAGGAGGTCAACAATGCGAGCCTGACCGCACCTCCCCAGCCTCTGACGATTCCCCAGACCGAGCCTTTGGAGAGCAGTCCACCGGAGCCGAAGCCGCCACCTTCCGAGCCGGTGAAAACGACTCCATCCCAGAGATTCCAGAGAGCAGCCGAACTTTCAAGGCAAACGTCAAAAGCGGAGGACCCGTCAACTCGAGGCAAACTCTCGTCTCAGACGAGAGCGAGAAATTTACAAATGTCTAGAAATCAAACGAAAACGCAGTCGAGATTTAAGTGAAGTTGACACGCCAGCAACTGGTACCGGTTTCTCGTCCGAGTACCCGCACACCCCAGTCCGTTCGTCCGACGCACGGATTTCAGCACGTGTCGTAGGCGGAGGTGTGCGCGAAAGGACACGTGTGGGTTTGCCCCGTGTGAACCCGTCAATGTTAGCCATCGCATATGTATATTACGTAATAAATAAGCAATTAACGTGCCGAAGCCTCCTTGATGTGTGTCTCTTTCAATGCTGAACAAATAATGTTAATGGCTTGTTGATGTCTCGCACGTAAGGACAAGTGACAGATTAAGAAAAAAAAATGTATATTTTATTTTTTATGTACAGTATTGCACAAACAACTCGTTTGAGGAGCGTAACGGAGCCGGACCGAGGATTTCTTCAACCTCGTTAGGAAATCCGCGTGTGGTGCGTTGTGTAGTAACTTAAATCCTGAAATGATGGGTCGGGTGATCGGAGAGGTGAGACAGATGTGACGAAGAGATGAGCCCTGAGGGTGAGACAACTCAGTTGCTCTCTTCCTGTGGCGGCAAACTTCTCAAGTACTCGAGAGCCCTTTGGATTTCTTCTGGTACTGGTGGTGCTACCGGAAGGTGAGCTCCTTCGGCGTGGAATCTGCGCGAGAAAAACAACACCGTTGGTACTCGGTCAGTGTCGCCGGAGGGGTACACCAGGGTTGGCGGCAAAATACATACCCGGTTTCGTCAGCGGTGTAAGTGACGGTGTAGGTTTGACCGTCGTCACCGACGTAGGAGTAAGCACCGCGAGCGACTCCTCCCTTGGTCGGTTTTCCATCGGCGTCTTGCAAGTCTTTCACGGCTCCTTCTTGCAATACTTTGGTGCCATCACCGGCTTCGAAACTGAAAATAACGTGTTTTCGTTATGAAAACGGTGTCGTGGAAGAAGATCGGAGTCAGGTCCGACTTGTGCACCTACCCGAATCTGTAGCTACCGTCGACGCTGGCTTCGTTGGCAGAAGACAAAATTGGAACGGGTTCCTTTTCCTGGGGTTGTTGTGGCCTGGCCAAGGTGCCGAGGACGCAGGCAGCGAGCAAAACTCCCAAAATCTTAAGAAAGAGAAAAATCAATGAGCAAACACTTACATAAGTCGAATCCGTCGGAAGTTAACTTTTAAAAAATTTTCTGTCGTTCGTAATTTTCGTGTCCGCAGAGAGAGAGTCAGACCACGCGGTTAAGCCATTTTCAAAAAAACAAAAACAAAAATTACTACTTCTCTGTTTGAAATTCTCAACATTTACCTTAATCATGGCGGAAAATTTGAGTTTGTGTGAGTACACAGTTGTCAAAAGAGATTCAAGACCAGAGTAATTGTGGAATTGATCCTACCTCTTTTATTTATATGGGGAGACCACGCGCTAATGGCATGTTACATCACACATGTTACGTCTGTCTGTCTTTTTCTATCTCATTTTCTATGTCTCTCTCTCTCTCACACACACACAGACACACACTCTCAGGTTCGAGGTATTTGGTTTTGAAGGTGGTGGACCTCACCTCAGGACATTCGACTCCACTTCCACTGATGCCTTTGTTTTTTTTTTACTTTGATTCTATTATTATTTTAAATTCATGCGTAATTTGGTGAGATAGAAGAAAACCTAGAAAACCTTTAAATAACAGATATATGTAAATAATAGAAGTAAAGTAGAATACTGAAGAAACTTGTGGCGAATAGTGGAGATCTTTAAAGAGGAGTCACTATCAAATAGTGAAAACTTAAAAAAAAATAGAAGAAACTAGTAAATAGTACAAAAATTCGGGTGAAAGAAGCGTGTCAATCGACAGACAACTGGAAATAATAAGAGAAACCAGCGAGCATACGAAACTCGTGGATGTAGAACGTAGAAATTTACAGGAACTTCTGAAGACCTAAAACAACACTTTTAAGTATCAGATTCTTGTCAATCGAGGAAAGCTACTAACTTAATAGAAACTAATAGTGACACACTACAAACACTAGTGAAAGCTACACGACCAACACTTGAAACCTAACCAGAGAAGTTAAAATTTTGTAGTTCATTGCGTCATTTTCTTAAATGGATGCATATAAGAAACCTATGGATGGTAGAAATAGTTAAAACAATAGATTTTACTAGAAACCACTCCATTGAATACCAGACATTTACGAGAAGTACACTGAGTAACACGCTATAAGGGTAAGTTACAAGTATACATTTCCACAAACCTACAGGATCTTTCTTTTTTGGTACGCTTTAAGTAACAAACTATAAAAGATGGTGATCTTCGGGAGTTGGTGATGGAAGATGACAGAGGTAGTACAACGGTTATCATAACTCCTCTCTAATTTCTTTAAGAAAGGCTGAGAACCTCCGCAGGTCTTCCTTTCAGTCCTTTCATACGGAATCGGAGAACTTCATTATATTGAACTAATTTTTAATAATATACATAATACAATACATTGTATGAATAAACAAATCAACCTTCGGGGAGCCAACCAGCACTGATGTTGCTCTGCGGAGGGCAACAAATTACAAGGAAAACTCATTCGTCTCCTCAACTTCTGATTTCGGCGTACCTGAGTTTTGAGGTTCTGATCCCGATACTAAATATAGATTTTTCATATTGTGATGATTCGATTTACGAGTTCTAGCCGGGTCTTTGTCTAGTGCCGGTTTACCTTCACTCATACCACGTTCCTTCCTATTAATATATTCAAAAACTCAACAACTTTTGTTGCTTCTCTGTCTGACACGTCGAAAGATTTTTTTTTCTTCGCCGCCGTTACTCATTCAAATTCAGGAAGTTATTGATTCCGATCGATGGGTCTCACGACGAGTGATCGAAAAATTTTTTTTTCCTATTTAACAAAAAATATTGGAAACACGGGCCAGTGCCCGCCGGGCGTAATAATCGTTGTCTACGGGCAGGGAAAAAAACATATACAGTCGGAGAGTTCGAGTCGGTCGGCTATTGTTCGTGGGGGGTATGTACTCGCGTTCGTTGTAGTTTTCGCCTTACACTTGAGATCGGTCGAACTACTCTTGTTCTGGTGGACTCTTATTGCTAACCCTGACCTTTAACTCGTTGATTATTTTAATTGAGACCGCGAGAGGTTTTGTCGTCAGACAAAATCTAGGTGAGGCTTCTGTCGGGTTCCATCTCGTCGGAAAAATAAATTTAAATTCTCAATATGATTTGTCGACGAGTTCAATGTCATCTACATAATATTTGTTTCGTAATTAAAAGAAGAAAAAGGAAAAAAAAAGAAGACTCTGTTTTTTCACCTTTTACAAATTTCAAACGACCGCGGCACGACGAGAGAACGTGACCGCTTTCGAAATTCAGGAATCGAGTCGAAGGTGAGAGGAAGAAAGTGGCGGACACGCAAAAGCGAACCTTAACATTTTCGGGTGCCTGGACGCCGGGAGAAAGCAACCACCTGACCCGCCAACTCGTTGACCTTTGCACCTTAACATTGTTGTTTTCCTTCCGTTAACGACGCGTCCCTCCCACCTTGACGTGCTCAAATTAAATTTCAAGTACGCCACCGAGATTTAACGCAATTTCTTGAATTTGAAATTTGTCTCTCGGACCACGTCGCACCTCTCAAATTTCATTTCGGTAACGATTGAGTAACACGCCGAGTCTGCCTGAAGTGAACCTTGAAGTTGGATTACATGGAATAATATAAGAACGTACGACATCAACAAAAGACACGTTCAGGCAGTTGGAATTCAGGTCAATCGTCGGCATGTTCCCTTTGGACAGGTACCAGGTTCGTGTGCCCACACACAACACGACTCTTCTGCTCCTTTCCTGTTGCGTTCACAACTGTCCTGAGACGTCAAATATCGGTGCTTGAACGTCTGGCAGCACACGACCAAAACGACACCTTCGCAAATTTACCAGTCGTCGGGCTCGGGACGAGTGCGTCATGGCGAGTCGACACGACTGTCCTTGGCCTTATGTCAAACCACGAGAACGAAAGGGCATAAATCAAACTGTTGTGTGAATGTCCGCGATTTTTGATGCGAAGCTGACGGATGACACGGATTGACCGTAGCAAAACCGAGTTGAGTTCACCGGTCGGCCCTGGAAAGTTGCGCGACAACCTTTTACATCCAATCAATTTGGTTTTGGTCAATCGGCGTACTCGACCAGGTTCATTTGGGTAAATAAGCCATGTGACTACAGCAGTTCTAGTCCCACGAGTCGAAATAAAAAACAATAAGATATTTACCATCCACAACAGACGTACGTCTAATCGGGTCTTTCGGGGACTTCTGGTACTCTGGGTGACATGCTCCAATGTAGGCTCTTACAACCACCTCAGGTCTTGTTGAGGACCAACAGAACGCCTGACAACCAGAGTGGTGTATTGCTCGTTTGCTACACCCAACAGGGGACTTTAAGTTCAAGTACTTGCCGAGTTGTAGTTTGCAATATATAATATAGGTCAGTGTGTCGGATTCTGTTTTGCGCATCGAGCGATTCAAGAGTTCTCACGGTGTCTCTTTCCCAGGACGACATTTGCATGTGCAAGTAACATTTGTCCGTTTATGTCCCACGTAAAGTCATTATTTTTCTGCACATTTCGAAGAGCTGACCCCTAAAATCGCCAAATTGTTCAGGTGTTGTAACCCGATAATAAGAAACCCAAGAACGTCTTGCCACCTTTCGAAAAGTGTCGATCGTCAACGGCGCCGTTGCGACATTCCCGAGAGAGAGGTACCCTCATGGACTTTCGTCGAGCTGTTCAAATGTCTCTAGCGACACCGAAAAGACAAGTAGATGACGAGTACACCGACCGGTGATGTAGCGGTCGAGTGAAGAAGACTCGCCCACGACACCATCCCCAGTCTTTTTCTGCGGTGCAGGTACCTGCAGAGTTCTGTTCGGACCAAGCACTCGACTTATTTCCCTTTTTTGGGGCGTAATTTCGTGTCCTGCCAGCTGAACAGGAAACTCGTGTACCTTGAAGTAGGACCCGTTTCTGGAAAAACACACTGAACTTTGCCGGTGCAATTCGTGTGTGTTTGCGACCTTCGAAACGACAAGGGTACCTTCTACCATTAAGCCATCTAAATCTTCACAGGAATAAATTCATAATAATTCAAATCTTATTAAAATGATATTTATTTTTTATAATGAAAAGTTTTCCTCCTATACTGTTTCTTCACTTGAAGGCAACGTGAGATTTATAAATGCGCAAAAATGCTCCCAGGTTTATGTAATCCAAGATTAACTTTACCATTTTAATGAATTTAATTTTACCTTATTAACATAAGATTTGTAGTCCTGGTATCTAACATAATTCAGAAGTAAGACATGGGAAATGAAGGCCAGAACTTAAAACTATTTTATCAATGTCCCGGCTAATTAAAGGTACGGTCAGGTGTGCCGTGCTGCCTGAACCTAAGCTGTCTCAGGTCTAGGGAATGCTTGAATATTGAAAGAAGGAGCCAGCAGTGTTTTTGTTGAAATCATCAAACAGGTAAAATACAAATAAGCTAACTTTTCATTTCTACCTAATTCTGTAAACTTTTTGACTACGGAAACAAACTTCTGTGTACTCGGATAAATAGTATTAATTAATAATTCTTAAAAAAAATATTCTAACATTGCAGACTAATATTCAACCAAAAAACAGTTCTCTCATTTTAATTTGTTAAAAAATAAAAAATGTCCTTCTACTTCTCTAAAATATTCGAAACAATGAGGGATTAGCAAAATAAAGAGAATAAAAATATAAAAATTTGGCATCAGAAAAGATTGCCAATTGCTACCAAATCATAAATTAAATTTAAATGACTATTATTAAATGAGTACATAACGGTATAAAAATATTTGGTAAATGGCACAAATGGCATATTAGGCATGCAACAATTATTTGTGAAAATTGTATCACATTTTCAATGAGTGACTGTGATGATTGCAAATGTAATGACAATGGATTTTTTGTCAAGACACAAGCAAGTGTGACACAAAGTAGTCAAAATACTCAAGACCCTGATGATTGAAATGCAATGCTAAGTGGTAACTAAACTTGGTAACTGTATTTCACAGGTTTGCTGCGTGAGATACTTGAGAAAAGTTTCAGAACAGCATCTTTTCATAGCAGAATAAACCGTGTACACTTCCTTCGACTTGAGCTGCTGGTGATCGTCTCTCTATTTTTAACACTCCTGATTCAGTCATGGTCCACAGATTCCTCACACTTTTGGCTCCAATGTCCTGGCAACTGTGTTTCAGTCCACATTGTAAGTATGGAAGATATTTCAATACTGTTCCCTTGTCAACAATGGCACCACTGACACCCTGTGCTACCTTCAAATTGTCCATTTGATTGTGAAAGTACCTGGTTGATGCAGAACCTCTGCCACCTTTTGAATTCATTGCTTCCAAGCTTCCCATTCCTCTATATTTCTTAAGCCTAACACCATCAGAAAAGAAATAATCACCAGGGGCTTCTGAGGTTCCTGCCAGCAAAGAGCCCATCATTACTGTTGAAGCACCAAGTGCAAGTGCCTTGGTGATGTGACCCACTGAAGTGATCCCACCATCTGCTACCACAGGTACATTAAACCTCCTGGCATATTCTGAGACCTTGTACACAGCAGTTGCTTGTGCCCTACCGACAGCCATGACTTCTTGAGTTATGCAAATGCTTCCACTGCCCATGCCCACTCTCAAACCATCCACACCAGCTTCGATTAAGTTTTTGGCCTGTGCAGCTGTCACAACATTACCACCAATAACTTGTAAAGTAGGATACTCCTTTTTTATTTCCTTCACCATTTTTATTTGGTATATAGAATTGCCCTGTGATGAATCAAGTACCACAGTGTCAACTCCTGCTTCAATTAGGCTTACAAGCCTCTCAAAATCTTCTTCTGTTGTACCAATTGCAGCACCCACAAGTAATTGTTTGTTCCCATCCTTGCTTGCATTGGGGAAATTTTTTGATTTTTTTAAGTCTGTCCTTGCAATAAGAGCAACCAATTCATTATTATCGTTAACAATTGGCAGCTTACCCTTTTTGGACCTTTCTAAGATTTCATTAGCTTCAACTAGTGTGACACCAGCCTTGGCTGTTACGAGATCATCTAAAGGGGTCATTACCGAGTCCAATGTCAGACTCTGCGGCCGGTTTTCTTCCCAAAAATCAATGTCTCTGGATGTCACGATGCCCACCAACTTTCCTCCTAATCGTCCGTTATGGGTTATAGGAATTCCACAAAATCCCTGATCCCTTTTTACTTTGAACACCTCTTCTATGGTATTATCAGGACTCATGACAACAGGGTTTCTGATAAAACCCTGTTTGTATTTTTTGACTTTCCTGACTTCAAGGGACTGCTCTTCCGGACTGCAATTGTGATGAATGATCCCTATTCCACCGCACAGTGCCATCGCAATCGCCATTTCAGATTCGGTTACGGTGTCCATGGGGGAAGACACCAGTGGTAATTTAAGATTTATTCCTTTGGTAAGGGGCGATGTTAGGTCGACATCCGATGTAGTGAAGTCAATGTAACCCGGCAAAATAATAAAGTCATTGTAAGTGTAACCGTCTCCGCTCTGAAAAAATTCAGACACTGTTTTGCCGTCGGTTTGAATCAGATTTTTCGTCATTGTGAAATCAGCCATTATAAAATCAACAGAATTAAAATAATTTGCACACCACCCCACGAACGGGTACAGTAGGAACTGATGTTCAGGAGGTAAAATCCGTTGAAAAAGAAACCACTGTCTGCTATTGACACTGTAACACGAGAAATTTCATAGAGTAAAAACTCCACTTAAATTACTGGAAAGCCGATCAGCTCGTGAGGGTCTAAACACAAATGTATTTATTTGGGTATTTCTATAGTTTTAAAATCAAGTAATCAGGATGAATCAAGTGAACCCTGAAGAGCAACTGCCCGACAAACCCGACAAGGCTACGATATTAGCTTTGTTGCAGTTACTTAGAAAATACAATTTGAAGGTAGCGTTAATGGCATTTTTCACGCTTGTTTACATTAAAAAATCAGAAAGTGTGTACTGAATATTCAACCTTTTTTAAAATAAAAATGCTCAAAACGTACAACCACCAATTTAATTCAGTGTCGAACCTGAAATATAACGACAGGAAGCGTTACACTCATTTTCTTATTCCTTTTTAGGCAACAGAAGATATATTAAAAAAGGAAACAAATGTTGATCTCACTGTTCCTGGCAGTCACGAGCTTGGACAAAATGAATCAGAAGTCAGCAGTGTACTGTCAGCATATAAAAGTGAAGGGGATCCCAAAGTGTATGAAAGTGTGTATGTGGATCTCAAAGCATTTATTGAAAACTCATTGGACATATACAAACATGAGTTAGGAATGATTTTATATCCAGTTTTTGTACACATGTACCTAGAACTTGTCTATAATAATCATGAAGAAGAAGCTGTTAGATTTATGAATAGATTTAAAGGTGATCAGGAGGATTATTATCAGGATGACTTAAGAAAATTATCTTATGTCACGAAGAGGGATCAAATGAAGGGAAATGAATTAACAGATACATTTAAGTAAGTTTATTTTACGAAAACAGTGAACAGCTGCTGCTGCAATTGTATGTTGCCTGCATTTTACGTTCTTACACAATATTTCATTTCAGGTCTAGTGAATTTATAATTAGAATGTCTAGAGACACATTATCACTTTTAAAGAGACATCTTTTAGAAAAAAAATATAGTGTGGTACTTAATATAATACAAGAGCATTTATATTTTGATATGTATGAAGGAGTATCTAGAAATAAGGCTCAAATTGATGCCACAGCAGGTGCCGTAGTTGGAGAAGCCACAAGGCAAGATAATAAAGCAAAGGTGTACTATGGCTTATTAAAAGAACCTGACCTGCAGTTTGTTCCTACTGAAGAAGAGGAAGTTGAAGGGGAGAGTGGAGATGCTGATAAACCAAAAAAGAAAAAAAGTAAAAAAGATCCTCTCTTTTCAAAGAAACCTAAAACAGATCCCAATGCACCACCTCTGGATAGGATGCCCTTACCTGAATTGTAAGTTACAAAATCAGAGTGAGGGTCACTTTTTTTGTTCATGTGTAATAGTGGAGAATTACATTTACTTGTAGAAAAGATGCTGATAAACTAGAAAAAATTAAAGCCCTACGTGAAGCATCAAAGAGGGTTACACTCGGTCCTGATGCTTTACCATCCATTTGCATGTACACATTGCTAAATGCCAATTCATCAGTGACATGTGCTGAAATTTGTGAGGATTCCAGCTTGCTTGGTGTTGGATTCACAGATTCAATAATTAAAGTTTGGAGTTTGACGCCCCAGAAATTGAGAGCCATGAAATCAGCTGAAGCATTACAAGATGTCGACAGAGAAGCTGGTAGGTTTCGTGACAATATTAGTGACTTAACATTTTACTTCTTATTAAAATGTAAACTAATTTTTGCTCTTATTATTTTTACAGATGATGTGCTTGTTAGGATGATGGATGATAAATCAACTAATGTAAGATCTCTTTGTGGACACAGTGGTCCTGTCTATAAACTTTCTTTCAGTCCAGACAGAACACTGTTGCTGTCTTGTTCAGAAGATGCCACAAGTAAGATTTTAATTTAAGTTTTGTTTACACCATGGATTTAAGTAATAATGTAAAACTCCCTCTCTCCCAACCTGTCGGAATAATGTCAGTTGTCACCCATTTATGAGACCAGAAAAGTCAACACCTTGAAAACCAAAAAATTGTTTCCCACTTACAGTAAGACTATGGAGCCTACAATTGTGGACGTGCCTGGTGAGTTACAAGGGTCATACATTTCCTGTATGGGACGTCAGGTTTTCTCCACATGGTTATTATTTTGCATCAGCTAGTCACGACAGAACTGCCAGACTATGGCTAACAGATCAGCATCAGCCTTTGAGAATATTCACCGGACATTTCTCGGATGTTGATGTGAGTCACGCGTACCGACTTTTGAGCAAGGTTAAAATTTTCTGAATTTAATAAAAATAATTGTATTACAGTGCGTACAGTTTCATCCGAACTCTAATTACATTGCCACCGGATCGAGCGACCGAACCGTCAGGCTATGGGACAATGTGACAGGAAGTCAAGTTAGACTAATGACGGGTCATAAAGGGCAAATTTATGCTCTTGCCTTCTCGGTCGAGGGCCGGTTTCTTGCGTCTGCCGGCAGCGATTACAAAATTATGCTTTGGGATTTGGCTCATGGGCATTTATTGGCTGAATTGTCCGGTCATACTGGTACCATTCACACACTCAGCTTCAGTAGGGATGGCAACCTTTTAACTTCAGGTACATGTGGTGTTCCATATGCTGATTTGTGTTTCCAATTTTCTTGCCTAGTAAAAAATTCCTTATTATATCAATTTATTTTCAGGATCTCTTGATTGTACAATAAAAATTTGGGATTTTACAAAGTTGGCAGAAGAAATGAGTTTGGAGGATGTTAATGTTTCTCACAATCCTGACATAAAAAATAACAGTGACAACTATTTACTTCGTTCGTATGCAACAAAAAGTTCACCAATTCTTTCTTTGCACTTTACAAGAAGAAATCTAATGCTTGCTGTGGGAATGTATGATTCATGAGAAGCAACATGGGCAAACATTATGTTGTCCAAGGACAAGAAATATCTCCTGCAGTGCACTGCCATTGTTGTCTTACAAGTAATGTACTCAGTTTATTATTTGGTGCAGGAAGGCTTGAAGTGGCTACCAAAATATGATCAAATGTCAGCAACTTGTGCTTCTGCTGAAAGTGACTCTGAACCTTTTCTATTAAATATAGTGTAAATCTGAAATGTATAGGAGCAAAGTGATTACCCATAAACTTCAGGTCAGGTTACAATTCCTTTGTTGGAATTAAAATTTCTGGTAAGCAGTTCAATATTTTATACTAACCGTGGTAGTATAGTTTTATATAATGTTCTGCACAGGGGGTTGTAAGTAGGACTTCCTCTTTAAAAATGAAAATGAAACTGCTAGAGTGCAAAGAAACTGTTTCTATCTATATCTAAGAAATCTTATTTTTGCATGAGATTTTCACTTCAATTTGGACAGGTATCACTCAAATGATAGCATCAGGTACCTGAAAAATATTTGATGTGTGTAATTAATCAATGAAGTAAACTGTAAAGACTATGTTAAAATACATTTAATAACTAAAGAAACAACACAAATTCATAATATAAATAAATATACTTTTTATATAAAATTCTTATAAAGTTGTAAATTTACATAAATATTTAGTGAAAAAATTATTTAGTCAAATTATGTATGGTTATCTGGGAAAATTTTTTAAAATTATTTTTTACACTTTTCCCTTTAATTACAGTAGCTCAATTATTACACTTATGTCTACAGGGAAGCCTCTGTGTTCATATTAACAGGAGGCAGTAGGTGTGTCCTGAGCTGGCTGTGAAGCTCAGCAACATCAGAATCTTCTCTCTCCAAATTCCGTATTAACTGAGAAAAATGGACCATACCTTCCCTTCCTTCTGGGAAACCGTAATTTTTAATTACGTCCATTTGAATTTGAACTATAATGGGAAACACGTATTGCATCATTTTTATCATGTCATTTCCCGCGTTGCCTTTCGCCTGTTCGAGTTTCAATGCATTTTCGGGCATATTAACCGCCTCCAGTATGTCCGTGAGAACAGCTACAAATAATAAATAATAATTCCCTAAGCAGGTAGATGGCATTTTTGAGGTTAGAAACTCATGTTTGTTCTTTGCAATAGTTGTAACTTTAGGGGATGCAAAAACTTACCCTTTGCTTTGGAAGGCGTGAATGTTTCAGGGTCTGTCATTACTGAAAATTTACCTTATAAAATACATGTAAGTAATAAAAGTGTAAAAACATATTTTTTTTACATCACGACATTGATACTGTGGAGCAATGCCTTCGACGTGGCAGCAGACATTATAATATAGGAAAATGTCTTTCGCTCCTTTCATATGTTTTCTTTTGAATTTGAATGAAACTTTTCACATCAACGGTTAACGCGCATTGACCATGACAAAAGTGCACTTACAAAATTATTGGCGTAAAGTTGTGTGACCTGATATATTTTTTCGATCATATCACATTTCCCGGTTGAAATTAACAGTTGGGGTTATTCTTATTTGCTTTATCAGTGTTTATTATGCTCGGGAAATCCTCACGGTCTTCGGCATGAATAAGTATCTGCAGGAATGTCAGAAGGTTTACAGAAATATATTAAACAATCCCTCCTACTACGAAAAAGTGAAAATCATTTTGGGAAATGAGTCCTGCGATTTGGATTCGGCTATTTCAGCGCTCGTGTACGGCTACATAGTCTACCACGAAAACAAACAAAAGGGGCTGAGGAACTATGAAGTGCTTCCTCTCTTGAACGTTTCACATGAAGATTTACCTGTCAAGACAGAGGTCACATTTTATTTAAAACTCCATGCAATTTGTTTAGACAACATCTTAACAAAAGTAAACAAGTAGGTTTCATATGTGTTTTCATCAACTCATGATTGCAGCAACATTTTTTTAGTTATCAACTGGACAGAATATAAAATAATTCTGACTTAAATGCTGCTAGAGGAGCTGTACTTATTTTTTGATTCATTCAGACATGAAGTGCAAGAGGCCCATTTTTCGTATATAATATTACCAATTTGAACATTTTGTTATCTTAGATTATAGTATGATTTAAAAATTTTTGTGTTTCAGGGATAATTTTAGTCTGACCAAATTGTACAGAGCTGGAGTTTTAGACTTGACATTGGTGGATCATCAAGTTTTAGGTCCAGGAGATGAAGAACTTGCACCATGTGTCACAGAAATAATAGACCACAGGCCCAGGGCATCCAATTTAGAAAGTTCAAATGCAGAAGTCACTGTTGAACAAGTGGGATCCTGTTGTACTCTGATAGCCAAAAAAATTTTGCAGAGGAGCCCACATCTGTTGACATTTCAAATTTGTCACCTTTTGTATGGTGAGCTACTTGTTTTTATCTTTTGAACCACATATTAGAGTTATTGATTCATTAATATTAAACATTAATTTATTTTTCAGGACCAATTTTATTGGATACATTTAACTTTTCTGCAGAAGCAGGAAAAACAACTGAGAGTGACAAACATGTCATATCCATGTTGGAGAAGAAAATTTCAGTTGACAGGAACAGATTGTTTCAAGATCTGATCTATGCGAAAACTCAAGTGGCTGGACTGACAGAAGCCCAAATTCTGAGCAAAGACCTTAAAATCATAGGCGGAATTCCAGTTTGTGGTTTGCCCATGCTGGTCCAGGACTTCATCAACAGGCCTAACATTGAGGATCTCCTTTTGAATTTTCTCAGATCAAAAAATTACTCACCAGTCATGATGATGATGGGTGTGAAAATAACAGAGGATGTAGTGGACAAAGATCTGGCTGTTGTCTCAACTCAGGCATCCCTCTCAGAGAAAGTCATTCAAGCTCTCATACAATTTGACAATCCATCATTGGGCCTGAAGGAAATAAAAGATCATAAACTGAAATATGTGAGGTTGTTCTCTCAGAGCAATGTGAGAATGTCTAGGAAACAAATTTCTCCTATCATACAGAAAGTGGATACTTCAGTGATCCAGGAGGAACAGAAAGCATCCAAAACTGTAGAGAATAAAAATTAAATTCTGTAGAAAGCAATCAAATCATGCTTAGGGGTTCCAATATGAACTCAAGCAATTGTTATATTTTATTACTGTAAATAAAACCTAAATATTTCAGTCTGTGTTTTCATTTTGTAGGGCTGAAATGAAGAACTTTTGTAGCATAGAATTTTAATAATGAAAGAGTTGAATTGTTTTGTAGTGTCAATTAATTTGGTTCCTCACACACCAATACTCTTTATGTAAGTCCTCCTGAATATTATCTGAAAATAGTAATGACAGTTAATTTTACAAGCACTAAGTACAATTAAAGTATACTACCTGACAGATATTAAATGTGGTGCAATTATTAATTTTAGAATTGGGAAGAATTTTGTTTTGAGGTTACATGCGAAATGGAACAAGTACCCTTTGGGCAGCAATCCTTCAAGACGACTACCAATGCAATTAGATTGTGTAACCACAAGTAACAAATGTCTTTATATTAACCTACAATAATTAATAATGTTGTATTTCACATTTTAAGTGGAGGATCGGTCTCAAAATTTTGTAGTACCTACACTTCTCATTCACTACTATTTAAATATTCTTATTTATTTTATTTTACTTTACTGTTTAACTATTTATTTATTTGAAGTTCTTTCTTCGTATATATTGTAATGATACCCCTACCACTTTATGTTACTATTGTTAGATGTCCTTAAATGAATTTTTTTTAAATATTTTTTTGTTGTTATTTTTTATTTTCTCCACTTCGGTGATGAAACTTTCCTACGCGTCTTCCCTCTTTTTATTTTTAAACTCTGGAATACTTATTATTTTGCCATGGCTCTTAACGCTGTTCAATAATTATTAATTCTGTTATTTATGGATTTTCAGCATCGACGCATCTCTCTCCACCGGGACCAGCGGCTCGACGATTTCACAAAATGGAGTTCTCCTCCTTGTAAACGTTTCCCACCGGCTTGAAAATTTGGTAACATAAAAGGCTAACCGTGATCGTAAATTGTTTAAGATTACACATCTCGACGATGAAAAATATCAATTTTGGAAAATTGATCGGAGAGAAGGAAACGGGAGAAGGCAAGGTTCACGTGGAAAGACAATTTTACATGGCGGAAAAGGGTGAGTCGGAAAATCAACCGCAGCACTTAATGGAGTCTCCAGGGGACTCGGAGGACTCGTTTTCTCTTGCCCTTTCTGGTAGGTCGACAGCTACTCTCGGTTTTATTATGAATTATCCTTTCTTCCTTCCTTCCTTCCTTCACCCCAGACAACGACACAAAAAACAACGGATCTTTTAGGGACAATAAAGCAATTTGCCTAATTCTCTTACAATCAATATTGCATGAAATTAGGTTTCCTCCCTTCTTCACTCCATTTCTTTTCTAACCACTTCGCTCGAGTGAACTTCGCTTCGCCGGGGGATGAAGCATCAAACTCGATTTATAACTTCGTTTTTAACACTACGAACTCGTGCTGACGCCTTTTCTTACCCTCCAGATAGACCCTGCGGATAGTCAAGTATCGTCGTCCGGATTGATGGGTCATCTCCTAACGCGTGAGGACAACGAGGAAGGAAACATTCACCGGGGGGGCCAGAAAACCACAATGAGTAATTGGTCATGCGGTAAGTGAGACTCCAACTCTTTGGGTGGTTCACGAAAACAAAAAATTGGAAACTGTCTGTTAGGTCAACAGGTAGAGGAGGAAGGTATCTCACCTGGTACCTTTCTATTTTTTTATTATTTTCTGTATGTATGACACACAACGTGGAATACGTAAAACGTACCTGTGTGACAGCGGTGTGTTTTCATTCCGTTTCGGTTGGCTTGAATGTTACCCGGTCGAGTGCGGTACCTGACATGTGTGGTACTCCTTGATAATGTCTCGTTATCTTACATTATGTACATAAAACGCAGTAGATTGTTTATAGATACAGGATTATGTGGTACAGTACGTAACAGAGTATTGAATGTTTAGTTACAGAGCTTTCACACTTATTTAAGTGCAGATATTACAAGTTTTAGACTTCTACTAACACTACTTGTTGAGAATGACACCAAGTAGTTATGCCCCATCCTTGGCACAATATTTTTATGTCCTTTTAAATTAATTAACGTGTTTTTTAAGCTTCGTTCCGCAGTATCGGCCAGTTATTTCTAATAATCTCAGAAATTTCACCCCGGTCCGAATTGTCTTCAGTCCCGGGACACTTGACTCATCGACGTTGTAGTCGTTTCTGGAACTTCACAAGATGAGAATCCTTTGACGATCCGTCTCTTACCAAAATGACAAATTGATTCGCCAACAAACCGAGTACGTGTGACGGGCATCTGAGACAACCCGGCGGGAAGGGGTAGCTTCGAAAATGAAATTGGGGCTGATCCCAAGGCCCTAACTCTATTTCTCACCCCCCGGTCCTGCCGGGGATGGCAGACGCAGACATAATCCCTATGAAATTAGCAATAACAGTAGCACTTTCAGAATTGTCTTGTCAGTTTCTTCCCTCTTGTTGCTGTTGCCTTTGTAAATAACCCCAATTTACCCCCAGATTAACCCCCTATGAACTGCTCTCCTAATTCGCATTATCAATGATCTCTCTTATTTGAAAAGTTGTGATTTCCTCCGAGTTTACCGACTATTTGATTCACTTTCAACCTTTTCCACTTGCTCTCTCGTTCCTTTTTTGTCGGAGGTTTCTCTTGGCTGCTACTTCTTTCGCTCCTCCGCGCGACTCCTCTTTATTATTGTCGGATTGCCTGCGGAGAAAGTAAATTTAGAAATGATTTTTACGACTAAACTTCTTACGGCTGACAAGTTTTCATCGTAAAGTTAAGCCCGTTGACTAATAAATTTTGTGTCCTTTTTTTTCCCTTATTCTCCATAAAGATAAGTTGATATTTAAGGCTCGGCAATAAATTCTTGAGTCTTGGAATTGTCAGAGTCGTTCTTGAAACCCCTAACATCCTTTCGATCTTTATATTATTGTATTGAAAGATTCGGTTTTAGTCAGCAGTTCTGCGTTCGTCGGGTTTTTTTCATCCCCGGGAACAGGGGGCACCTTTTTCCGCCCCGTAAAAACGTATATTGCGTTTTCGGAACATCTGGCGAGGTTTTGGACTCGGCCGAGCAATAAACCATCAGTCAATGGGATCGATGCAGAGAGGACACGTTTTACCGTACGAATACAAATGTATGTGGTTAGAGAGTTGTAGTTGTGGCAAGTACCCTTAAGTAAAAGTGAGGCATTGGGCAGTACGCGGGAGGAATATCTTCAGGGAAATAAAATTTGGTCACTAATACCGAGAAACAATCATATGGAAATTTGTTAGTCGTGTTCCTGTGTCTGTTTAAACTTTTAAATGATTTTGTAATGCCTGGGGCGAGATATTGTAAATAAATTATGTACTTTTTATTAACTGTAACCGAAGAGGTAGTTGCGATACACGAAACGTGTATGTGAGCCTTTTACATACGGAAAAAGTTTAATATCTGTAAGAAGTTTAATATCTACTAAGTTATTTAATTAGTTATGTATGTATGAAAATTTGTGTTTATTTTATTACCCATGAGCCGACACCAAAAAATGAAATAAAACGGCTCTGGTTGTAATGATTGAAACTGCTTTCCCTCCATTTTTGGATGCCTAACAGACAATTAATTAATGTTATGTACTTTATTAAAGTGTTTCATTAACCATCGAATCAAAATGTAATGGCAAAACACGCGGTTTTGTTAAGTACGTTAGTTTTCGATTTCGCAGAGCATAATTGGAAGGCATTGGTTCAGAACTTGCAAGTTATTTAATGTTATGTACTTACTTATGTGTATTATTAACCATCGATGAACCATATTATCGATATTAAATAAAACTCAAACCAAATATACGCGTACTGTACGATACTGTACGTATGTAGTGAGACTTTTCGGTTTATGAAGCTTTATTAAAAGGGAAGAACCTGCAAAGTGCTTAAGGTTATGTATTTTATTTATTTATTTCAGCACGGTTGTACTTTTAAAGTCGTCGACAAGAGCGGTCAGCGTCTTCAGGTTTCAGGTTTTCCAATTCAGGACCGGAGTAGGTGCGTGAAAGTTGGTGAAAGGTACCCGAACTCGGTTAATTGACCGTTTAGAACAAATTCATTGTTCCCAATCACTTCCACATTTCGATCCACTCGTGTTATTACCGTACCAGATTCCGATCGATCTAGGATATTGGCAATTCTTTTGAACTAGGAACCGGAAAAGAAAACAGAAATGCCACAGAGCGGCAGAGGGGCACACGGTGGCAGGAGTTGGCGGCCTGCAACCCAAAAAAACAAAAACGAAGACACGTGTTCGCGTTCAATTAAATAAACCCACATGTCGAACCCTTTTCCTAGATAACCTGTCTCTCCCATTAATAGAACTCAGGTTGCCACTGGAGAAGCCAGATGAATTCTACACACACACACACAAAAGTTATGCACATAAAACAAAACATAAAAGACAGGAACGCATTTTACAACTTCAAAATACGAACTTAAAACCCATTATGGCGATTAACTTGTCGGCTTTATTGAAAAGGAATAGTAAAAAAAGAAAAAAAAGTCGTGAAGTGGATATTGAATTATTTTCTATTTTGTTTTTGTCTATTAGGTTCTCACCTAAGTGGCTTCAGAAAACCAGAAACCGAAAATGTTAAAATTGGCGCCTCTGAAAAGCTCGAGAAACTAAGGTATTTAGAACTTGAAAGGTAATTAAATGAGAACCAGAAGCCCCCGTCAAGTGGATGAGAACATTTTTTTTTTTTTCAAGGAGTCCTCCTGCTCGGGACGCTAGCCGGGACCCTCCAACGGGACCTCCTGGGCTCTTGTCTTAGGTAATCGAAGCTTTCGTCCCGATTCTTTAATGGATGCTGTCGTGGGTTAACGTGAGAATAAAACCAGAAGTCGAGTACGGAGGTTTATGAAGTCCATCACGTGGTGTCATCACCACACCGCAACCCTTGACAAATTCATAACTGACAGTTACGAAAGTGGACTCTGGCACGGGAGCCCTCCTGTATCATCTTATGTACGTAATATTATTACATTCCTAGATCACAGTTATCATTTCAGTCGCTTACTTACTTCTAGTTATCCTAGTTTATTCTTATTCTAGTTATCTAGCATCCTTTAATTTTAGAAACTTCCAGAAAATTGTCATTGTGTTGCACAATTATTTATAAAACAAGTCTTGTGTATTGCCATTCTATATGATTTTTAATTTATTTATTTATTGATAATTCACAGAACGTACAAATCAATAGACGTGGCTCACGGTTCTGCTTGCGCTGCACATAAAGATGGAATAAATAATACAATAGGATACAACTAATAATCTAAGGTAAATTTTATACTGTTATGATTATTTTATTACATACATAAGTACTTACCATTACATGTAATTATTTATGTAATAATTACATAAAAAAGGGTCTGTACAAAAGTGTAGGACAACTAGTTTACATTGTGAAAATATGCCTTCCAGACGGTGGGCTCTCTAAATTGGTTTCAATTGACTTTATTAATAGTCTGAGAGTAATAATTTATTGTTTTTGTACATACATGACAAAACGTATATCGTGACATAAAATACACTCGTAAGATTTTTAAATAACTGTTAACATCGGACCGTAACAGGTGAAGTGACCCTGCTGTCGTTGCCTTCCTTTTCAGGTTTCTTCCGTTTGTTCTTTTCCCTTTTTCAAAAGCAACAAATTTTACTATTTCTATTTTAGTTTAAGATCGAACTTATTATTGTTGCCTTATCGTTTTTATCAAAATGCAACATGGTCGTTAACTCTTAGACAAATTAAGTTTACTTGCCTTAATGTATCATGCGTGTTTGCACTTGCACACCTCGGCTGTGCATTTTCATCGCGCGATTGCAAAACGTTTCGGCTCATTTAGTCTATTTGTTCGCCGTTTGCCACCATTCTGACGCGGATGTGAAAGAGGAAAAAAAAATACATACATAAAAGAAGGAAGCGAATGAAGTGAATACGTCCGCCTTTGACTTTTATTTTGATCGAGGAAAATTTGTCAGAACGCGTCGTCGTCGACGACCCATTTCTTCGCCTATTTATTTTATATTTATTATGAACATTTATTTACAAGTTAATAATCATTCAACGTGCGACTATGTCTATTATGTGCCAAGGTTCCATTCAAACAAATGCAAACAATAATATGTTCTGTGTAGATAAAATAACTTCAATATATATAAAACACTCTAACTTTAAAAATTTTTTATTTATTTGTCTTTATTTTTAATAATTGTAGATTCCACCTGGCCATGAACTTCCGTCACAATGTGTACACATTAGTAGAATTACAATATTATTTACTATCATTACATTATTACTATTATTAAAGTAGATATTTGTTACTGTATTGTTTGTTTATTTTACGCAGGTCTTGTTTTGTTACTCATAGATACTACTAACTCGGAATACGCCTTGTCCGGTTTTATTACTTCACTCTCACCCGTAATTTTTTTTCTACTTTAGAACGTGTTAGCTGAACTATTTTTTTTATTTTACGACACCGTAGTCACTAGTAATATATTTTTTGTGTATTGACGCATTTTTTAACGAACTTGTGTTTTATGTTTTACAGAGGATGGCAGCTCTCTACTGGCAGTAATAATAAATAGTAAAAGGCAACATGCAGTAGGAAAAAGATTACTACTTCCGAGAAAACTTATGTATAATAATACACAGTGTCACAGTCACTATGGTAAGTAACATATTTGGGTTATACATATATATAAGTGTGTGTGTGTGTTTTACTCTATATACTTATGTACAATTGTGATACATTTCGTTTATACGTTAATCTCTGATTTGAGCTATTAATGTCAATTAATAAGGTTCGTAAAGGAATTCAATGGTTGTTTACAAATCCACGGGCGAAATCATATTTTTTTTTACCGTGGGAACCGAAATTTTAACGCCCCGTCAAATGCGCGTTTTCAAGTTTCCTACAGGGGACTATTAATTTCTTATTACCCCTAAACCACTAATGGGTAGTGACGTATTGGAAGCAGATCTCTTCGACCTGTGCTGATGGGTCTCCTCGTGAGTGGGTGCCAGTGCGACAGGGAAAGCAGAAACCTTCTAATATCAAAAGACAGCCGACTCCTGCCAGAAGTGACTGAGACCTTTAAAAAGTCTACATAACACGGGGCAAACTGTTGTCTTCTGCTCTAAAAAAATCAGTCTTTTACAGTTCGGCCCAGGCTACCATCTCACATGGGTTTTTTTATGGAGCCGGCGGATGTTCTCAAGGGGATGAACGTCGGACTGTTGACTGACTGATCACTGACAAGTGCTCATAAAAATAAGTTCGAAAGGATTGGCCTTTTGCTAGAAAATCCAGAGACGACCCGAGTGGTTTTTGTGGGTTGAAACGTGCGCTCCGAGTCAAAGGAGCTCGCAAAGGAAACATCAAAGACTGTTGAAACGCGTCTAACTACCTTTGTGGGCATGTGTCTGCGTGTTGTTTCCCCCACAGGGACGTATCCTTTGTAGTCGTTTTTCTTTTACAAAGGACGGTAGCCGTGCAGAAGGCCCTGAATAAACCCACGACAGAAACCAACAAGTTTACACGTCTCTTTGCCTTCTCTCCACACTACTCACTTGATGTATTTTGAATACAAAAAGATCGAATAGAAATACTCCAAAAATGCATGCGTTTAGTCGAAACACAAACATTTCTTAATTTGTGATACAAATAATTAATCAAAGTAACATATTATGAATTCTATTTATATTATAAATACAACAGAGGTGGTTACCCTAGGTTGGATTAGGTTAGGTTAGGTTCGGTCCCCCATGTGGTCCCCGGGTTACAACAGGACCAACCTATGCACTAAGAGGCGTCTAAAAGGCAGGAGGACCCGTGTGGTTGTCAGGCCGTAGAATTCAACCACCCTCTGGCACTGGGTGTCATAAAAGGGGACTAATTAGTCAGTGGAGGCAGGGGTACAGGATGTTGGGGTTCTTTCTTGCACTCCACGGATCATGGGGGCAAGAGCCAGAGATGAATTGCTGCTCTCACCACGGTCCCTTCGAGTGGCTTCGGCCACGGTAACTTCCTGGAGAGGTCGCAGACAATTCCTCACGGTAGTCTCACCTCTCCACACAGGAAGGTGGTCTCCCTAAGGTTTTTTAGTGGGTTCGAGCCTGGTGAAAAATTTTCTGGGATTTCCTCTCTTTCATGTATGTGATTGTACCACAAATACTCTAACAATAGTAGATCACGTGTGGTAAACTACAACTGTACTCCTTTCATCGCAGTAAAATTCTATAGTCATTCTACACAGATGCGTGTGTAGCGTAGTCTTTTCCTCAATGGAAACTTCATATCACACCTCTCTCAGCAAGTTCTTTTCACCGCGTCCGGATCCGTAGTCAGGTGTACAGACGTTGATTCTCAAACCGTTCTTCATTTTAGACAGGTTCGCGTTGAATTTCACCTTCGAGACTGTTCAGTCTGCACTTCAACTAACACGAAACTATAAATTATTTCGAGCAGATATTCTCCTTAGGTTTTCAACTTGTAATTACAATGGGAATCGACACGGAACTTTCACGACCACGACGAACTTTCAAGAACAATGGGATTGTAATTAATGGAAAAAAAATTCTAACAAGTCAAACAATTTAATTAGACGCCGCGATAAATTTAATTAGTTTACAGGCATTAATAGTTAACTGTATGGTTGCGCGTGTCTAAAACATTTTTATTAATTACGCTGGAAAAATAATAGAAATCGGTTTTGAGCCACTCCACCGAATACCTTTATATTCTTATTTATGTAATTACCATGGTTCTATGTATGCAGTAGGAACGAAGTGTCGCACCGAATACAAAACCACCCTTGTGTAATTGTATTCATGTAATTTTGTATACAGTCGTGTCATTTTTACCATTCCGCAGGGTACCGTTCGTTCACGCGAGAAGGTTTACATACAGATTTATGTCGTGTAAAATACATAATTACCTATTAACATATTAATGTATTCTTCACATACGCAGACAAGGTAACTTATTGGTGCGAAAATTATCGACCACAAATCTATGTAGTCAGTTGGGTGACACCGAGTATTAATTCATTCTGGCCGTTGAACTGTCCTATATGAAAGTTTATTCTTTAATAAGTTTGATTATAATAAAATTCCCTACATGATAAAAATTTTAAACGTTGGAGTTTTCATTTCAACAGCTGCACGCTTGTGAACTCTTAAAACAACTACAACTCCTGGAGCAAAGGAATTACTCTGCTTTCCTCTTAATTAACCGGAAGACAAACTTCGACTTATACATAAAACGTTACAATTATTTTGTAGCTTACCAAGTAGTTATTTATTAGTTCTTTCCAAGTACTTATTACATTTTGGAGTACCTGCAAGAACTAAGAAACGTATGTAGTAGATTTCGGGGAGGTTTCGCCCTTGTAGACAGAGAAGTTGGGTGACTGCGACTACTATTTTTATTATTATTATTGTTGTCGTTATAATGTATTAACTTACCACCTCCACGAAAGTTCGGGTGTTGGCAGTCCACCACAAGGTCTTATTATATACGCCTTATCATTATAATTTTTGTACTGTTTGAGAGTCAACGTACAAGCTCCTGGGGGAGGCGGGGGGGCACCAAGTTCGACCATCCTGGCACCTTCGCTTCCCTGTCAATCGCATCGAGAGGGCAAATCGAGTCGACCCGAACCTGCAGGCAGGCCCGAGGAAGAGAACCTACGAAGACCTCTGAGTCAATTAAAGAATAATAAAGTATTATTCGCTGTGAAGCCACATAATTTGGGGAGGATACAAGAAGCGAGCGGCGAAGTATAAATTACAGGGGAAACCTTTGTTTAATCCGAAAACAATAACACCTTCGGCCGGAGATCGCTTATGTTGATTTTATAATAGAAAACGGATAATAATTAGGTAGATAGGTAGCCGGGTACTCCGGGTAGGTACCCGACCCTCTCCTCCTTCTCCTCCTCGTCCGACGATTTAAATCGAGCAGTCAACATGAAATTTAAAATTATTTCCGTTGTGTTACCCCGGTGAGGTACCCGCAAGTACTCGGAACTCCCGGACCATTGACACCTCCGGTGTGCCTGGGGAATGCCACAGAAAAGTACTCGTACAACAACTCGGTGTGCTTCCCCTCCCTGCATCCCTTACTCCCGCCCACGTCCCTTTTAATTAATTTTTAATTTTTAATCAAACGTTTTGCCCAATAATTATTATCGCCATTAATTTCACATCGAACCGCGGACTCAGGACTTCCTAAACTTATTAAACCGTCGGGTACCTGCGCCCCGGGTACCCGTGAATGAGAATTAAATTAATTGCTCCGGTTTGTGCGGATCCCTCCACTCGAACCCTGCCTTTCCATATTTATTTATGTATGCGTATTGAAACTTCGACCGCGTCACCTCCTCCCAGGAAACAAGTCCAACTGCGTTGTGTACTCTGTGTACTGACTAGGTACCCGCTCGTTTGACATTCTAATAAAGAAAAGGAACAATACGTAACGAGAAGTAAAAGTGAACGGCACGTTACGGCAGCGTACTTATTGTTATTTACGTAAATATTAATAAGTACGGCGACGCGGGCATCGTAATACTTAATTGTACACACTCGAAACGATTTTGCTGAAAAGTACTACCGGTGGTGACACCATCTAACTTTAGTCGGGATTTCACTTCTCTATAGTTTCCAATAGCGCTCCTTGTAGAATTTTTTAACGCGTTAAACATGTACATAAATTTAAAGAAATTAAAAGTTGGGAAAGTCTAGTTCCCGGACTGCCGTATACATAAAATATACATAGGCCTCGATACAGGGAGCAAAATCGAATTTATAATATATTGTTAATAATACTGGCAATAATATTAGTATATAGCGTAATATTATTAATAACGTCAGGTTGTTATGGAGATTGTTGTAGGTTGTCCTGGAACTATTTTAGTATTGTTATAAATTATAGTATGCTAGCTTATTAATAATAATAGTATAATAGTTGTACTAAGTAATAATGTAATTATAACAGTTGATAATAATAGTATAGATGTGATATAATATATGATAAAGACACAGAGATTTATAGAACCGTTTCGTACTTTTGAGAATGGAAACGCCGCGAACACCGAGCCGTTTTCTAGGAATCATCTAAGAGATCGTTATATGCGGAAGAAGGACTATTTTCAACATCCCTTTACAAAACTAACTTTCGGTAGGGGTGTCTCACCGAGTGGTCGGCAACCAAAGAAAATTCGGGGAACCCCCTACCCCACGAATTTCTTTTCGGATTTTCCTAGGCAAAAACAAGGCAATCCAATCACGTCTGATGGATCAAAGTTTTTCTACGACCCCCGATCATCCACCACGCAAAAGGGGGGGTCGATGGGTTGAGGTCGAACTATAACTCGACGGAATGTTTAAATTAAACTTTAACAAGGGAGAAAAGTGAAAAATGGAAGTTGCACTTGAAATTCGACCGTCTCCTCTTCAACCGACAATCGAACCTTTTACAAATTGCTCTAATCAAATTTCTTAAGTTGGGCTCAAATTGACACGTGACCTTTTCTGGGCCTTTCCTCCCCCGTGCGTGTGCGTGCGTGTGTGACTGTCGAGATGTGAAAAGCTCAGTCGATGTTTTGCAGGACAATGGTGACGTACCGTGTTCCGCATTAACATTAACAAACGACAAACAGTAGGAAAAACATAAATATACTCGGAGATCACATGGGGACGTTTAATTTATTAAAAAGTTCCAATCAATAGATCGTCATGTATGTTATTTGACCTCGAACTGCAACGTGTTGTAGTTTGGTCACCTATGGAGTTCAACACTCATGCACAATTGTTTTCAAGTAGGTCTGAGAGTGGGTCTTCTCTTCTTTCGTGTCGGACAACACCGTGGTCTCGTGTACTGTCCTGACTGGGTACAATCCACAGCTTGTCTACGCTTGCAGAACACGGTAAAAGTATGTAGAGTGACGTGTAACGGTCATAAACACGAGGCTACAGGCGGTTGGAACTGGTACCTATCCCGTGCGGAGTACTCGGTGGTTTATTTATTTTATTGAGGGACTGGGAGGGTTAATAATCCCCGTTTCATCACGAACAAGAAGTCAATTTCGGTTCTGCCGAATTTAGTTCTGACATTTCAAGACTCGGTGTTCTCGGGAGAACACATTAACATAATCGGGTACCCTGGTGGAATCACGGTATTATCCCAGGGACACTTGGTACCTGCCTGTTGTCCCCGCCGGTCTCATCCTCTCGGACGAGGAAGAGAATTCCTTTCTTCTTTCACGAGGGACCGTGCACACACCGAAATTACAGTATTGCGACACATGTCGGATGTAAACAATAATTACGGGTAATTACCGTCGGGTTAAGTAAGTCGATTTTGTCGTTACACCGTGGAGGTACCCGTCCGAGTCCGAGGAGTCCGCCCTTCTCGGAAAAACCGAACTATACGAGATTTTCCCGTTGATGTGGGAAATACGGGAAAACGAAAAGGATTTTCACGCGGGCGTTTCTTCCCTCGGCTCTTCCTTCGGTCTCTCAATTATTCTCCAATTTGATTGGGATTTTAAGAGATTAGTTTCTCGTGTCTTCTGCTTCTTTCCGAGACGAAGCCACCCGTCCGAGTCGACCCCCTTCCCGGCAATTCAATACCAATTTCCCTCTTTCGGTTAATTGTAGTTTTCCAAATTGGACGGTTTTCACTTAGATCGCGCCCTCCCCCCCCCTTTCCATCACCTGGGTTTCTTCTTCTCTCCCCCAGCCCCGTTTCTCCTTTGGAGGAATGAATCACGGGAACCGGAGGTGCAGACCCGTGGTACCCGGTACGAAGGCGTCCTTTGTACCC
Source organism: Polyplax serrata (assembly GCA_037055365.1). NCBI lineage: Eukaryota > Metazoa > Arthropoda > Insecta > Psocodea > Polyplacidae > Polyplax > Polyplax serrata. The sequence goes on along the minus strand of JAWJWE010000038.1, from coordinate 6,358,431 downwards.
CTGCGGTACTCCCGAGGTCCCGCTCATTAGTTGCGTCTAGGTTAACAACTGATAACTATAATTTTTATTCGCTATAATTTCCATGTTTTTTTTTTTACTCTCTCGTACATGCGCAAGCGTTCTCCTCATCCACCGACTCCCTTTATGTCTTTCAGCTATATAAGAATATTCAATTAAGGTATAAACGACCGTGGCGGAACCAGCGATAAACTGTTTATGGCGGCGAAATCCTCGATGTAAAGCGTTTAAAAATCATAATTGTCCGCATTAATGGCGCACCTTCGGGCTGGTATTCAGGTCGTTGATGCATTCAGGCCACAACAAAGTACAGGTTCGGTTTATTTTTGCTTTTCGCTCTTGTCCCTTTTTTGCCGTTTGAGTCGGATCCCAACAGAGCCGGGGAACCCGTCGAGCGGAGGCCTCGTTGTCGGCTGGCTCTCTCTCTCTCTAAGGTACGGACCCGATGTGTGATCCTCTCAAAATTAGGCGGCACGGACGGGCGGTACCTGAATCACAGGGCTCACTTCCTATCATTTCAATTACTCATGCCTGTTATTTTATAAATCCGCCGCCTCTTACTGATCACTTTTGACAAGTAAACTTCTTTATTTGAGGCATTTTTTCACTATTAAACATACACAGCAACAAGTTTTTGAAAGAAACCTTTAAATTAATTAGTCGGATTTTTTTCTTTCTTTTTTTTTTAATCTTCTCTCCTTCACCGAGATCGGATACCGAAAGATGAGTGCAGACGAGGTGGATAACCCGAGAGAACAGGAAGGAAAGCTTGGCAAGACGGGAAGTGGGAAAAGGTGGTATCCATTAAAACCTCCTGTGTAGAATTGATGGATGTGTTTTCGGTGTAAGGTGTAAGGTTTTGTTCCTCAAGAACCGTGATTAAGGTTGTCCGACATTTTGGCATGTGTTCGACCAGTCTTGTTATTAAATTTTCATTTCTTGTCACTCGAGGAAAGGGCCCGGGTCTGTGTGAGTGCCAGCCGGGCACCACCACCCCGACCGTCGAATTATTTCCCATACGAGTAATTGTATTGTGTTCCCGTAGAGAGAGAGAGAGAGAGAGAGAGAGAATGAAAACGTACCTGAGGTTATTTTTGTTGTCTCTCAGGTAGAGTGTCATTAGCGGTGATGTGATACCTCGTAACGTGGAGTGGGTACACGCCGACGTTGTCTGCCTTCACTCGCGGTCGTGTCAACCCATTCAATGACAAAACAATCTCACCCGACATCCGACTGCTTCTTTTCTATTTAATTCGTGTAATTTTGTTTATCGTGCATCCCGAATCGAATCGGGTAAATATAAGAAGAAACACGACGGAGACCGTTGAACATTACCGGGGCTGGAACTCATTTCTGGTTATGGCGGATGAACGGGTCACACCGGCAGAACCTGCCACCGTCCACAATTTACCGTCTACATCTACATCTTCTTCTTGTCTTGAAGAGAACCCGAAGAAACGTGAGAGACAATGATATAAACTTCAATTCATGATTTCCACTTACGACACGTACCGGTATGATATTGAATTTGTTCTGGTCGATGGTGACTTCTGAACCAAATTGTTTTCAGGAGCCAAGTTCACGTCTTCTTTCTTTCCTACATTTCTCGTTTCGCCATTATTAAAATCCGTGTTTTATTGTTTTTTTTCTCTTCTCCTGGGAATGTGATTGTTTCCTAAAATAAAGGGCACCGTCTCTCCTTTCTTGCTTCTCTCTCTCTCTCTCTCTCTCCGGGTCGCACTCTACGACTCTCTGCTCCCAGCTCCTAACCGACACGTTCCGATGTAATTATAACTTATTACTCATTACCGGGAACGAATATGTTCGAAATGAAAAATGTACGGATGGAAGGAAAAACGGAAAAACCACCGACTTACTACCATCACGTAATTTAGTCGCTTACGTGGGGAATTTCTGTGTCTTTGTGTTTGTACAGACGTGTGGTGTGAACACCAGACCGGTACTCAAAGGCGTAAAGCAACACGAACCCTGACGCAAACACACAGGACGGTACGTGGACCTGGTAGAAAGGTCTGCAAGGAATTGCTGTAGTGGAGTTACGAAAAAATATATTTTCCATATATTAAACGGTCACCGGGGAGTTCACTTCTTCCGTTCCTCCGTCTCATGCCGCTTTGGTGTACGGTGGAGTGTCTGGAGTTGTTGACACCAAGTGGGAGTACTTTTGCCCGTTCAATAACCAATCACGGTTCTCTTATTGAATTCTTACTTTTGTGTGTACACCTCCTCTTCAGGACTCTATCTACGCTTGGAAACAGTTTTCGGGCTTCTGCACAACTCTCCAGAAAGTACAAACCCTTTGTTGTGCGTAAAATAAAGAAGTACCTAAGTGTGAACGCTTCGTCTCGTCCAGTAAAAAAAAATCCCAAAATTTAGTTAAATTAGTCGAAATACAATGGAATAAAATACTCGGGGAGGAGAGAGAGAGAGAGAGAGAAGGACATGGCTAATTGTATTGAAATGATGATGTGGCGTGACAATACAAACGAAACTCTTTTTTTTCCATACGCTTAATCGCGGGTAATTTTCTCAACGACTACACAAGCTCGAGTTTTGCCGGTGTCGAACGTGCAGGAGGACGACGACTGACAGGAAGGAAAAAGAAGACTCGTCTTGCCGTTCTCATTAACCAAATGACACCGTTTAATTTGGACACTTCGCCCTGTCGCTCCCCGAAATTAATTTGTATTCCGCTTCTGTGGCTCACCTCTCCTTTTTAATTATACAATAAAAATTGTATAGGTGGGCCCGGTTGCGTGTCTCATCTGGTTCCAGGGTGGCTTTCGAATTATTTAATTCGATAATGGCATGCCGGAGGTGCGGGTCTCTGCGTCTCCGGTTAACTCGGTAGCACCAAGAGGACACTCCGTGTGCACCGCCCGAACCCTTTTTGCGAAAGGCAACACCTCAACAACTGTTTACTTGACTCTACCCTGTCGCCTTGTACAACTCAGACACACCCGTGCCAATGAGAAGTTCTCAGAAACGTTCGCCGTTTGGCTGTTGTTGTGTTCTCAAAAATACTCTACAGCTGGAGTACTAATTTAATAGTTGTACATATTAAAGACGGTTACGTGTGGTTATTGTAGATGTACTTATCTATTTATGTTAATTCGTGCAAAAAGTATACAAGTTCTGCCTGACAATAAGCCACATGTCTTAACTTCAACATACAGTAACTGTCTAAATAACTATTCTGTTTATAATATAGGGGTTATTCATGCTTGTTAACTTTCTAACGCAACTACCAAACGCAACATAATTTCTCCATTTATTTTCTACCACGTACTCATTAAATGATAAGACTAGTTCACTTCGTATTACTTACTCTGTAGCTGAGCTACTACCAACTTGGGTATAATTTGTCATTAAAATAATCGCTTCGTTGGGTTGTTACATATGTACAGTTCAAGTTCTGTTCAATAATTATTAGTCTTTCTATTTCACAAATTAATCAAGTATCCTACAATATAAGAATTGTATTATGTTGTAGTTTAACATCTAAGTCTAAACTAATTATAGCTTATATATAGGAGGGATAATTAAAGAAAAATTCTAAACTATATACGTACTAAAATTTGAAAACTAACACAAAATAACACATTCTTGTATTTTAGTTTCGACTAGGCGAAACTAGTTACCGGTCGCCGCGTATACGTACACCTTGAGGGTAAAAAAAAACACCTGCAGTAGTAAATGTCGATGACCCAAAATTCGGTATATTTATACTGTAGAGAGATTTATTAGTTCGGAAGGATGTGTGTGTGTGTGTGCTCTGTGTCGATGCCCACGGAGCTTCTTACGGGCTAGTTCGCAATTCGTGGGGGTAACAGACCGTGCCGAACGAGTATCGTTGGATAATCAATAGAGGATGAAACTGATTGACATATACCAGAAAAGTTAATAATTATTTCCGAACCTCCAATTATTCAAGAAGGTAACCGACACTTCTGGAAAGAGAAAGAGAGGCTATGCAAGGGATGAAGAATACAAAAATCGGTTTCCACCCCTTTGCGCCTGTGTTTTTATTTCACACAAATATCCGTCTCAAGTTATCTAATAGGATAATTTTCCCCTTAAACGGCAATTAATCAATCAGACAAGATAAAAGCCTCTCTTTCTCTTATTCCTCCGGTTTTAACGATGAACCGGAGATGATTCTAAATGCCAAATGGCTCGATTTTCACGATTCCCCGATAATCTAGACTTAATTGATAAAACAATATACGTTTTTTAATGGCCGCCTTCTGGGGCTCGTCATTCGATACACGTGACCGAAGATGGAGGAAAGGTGTTTGGCCTCCGGGAGGTTCTCTGGACTGCGTTTCATCTCACGTGTCAATACCTTCGAAGTCTTGCACACACACAGCCTTCAAAATGTATATACACACAAGTATGTGTGAGTGAGTGTGTGTGTGTGCTGTGGAACGACAATCAAACTCCTACAATTCCCATTTCAATTAGCTTCGATCACCCGTGTTTGATCGGTTCATTATTTATGACGGCCATGTGGCTCAATTTTTGCGGTTATTAATTGCTCTCATTAAACAAATCTACTGCGCTTCAAAATCACCGACCGAAATCCATTTGTTTCACCCTTTCTCTCTCTCTGTATATTTACCCATCTATCTGTCTCTCTTTCTCGCTATAAATCTATCCATACCTCTCTCTCTCTCTTTCTCTAACTCGTTTCCTACTGCAAGGGGCACACATACACGTACCAACGTAATCCAGCCAGAGTTTAGTTCTGTTCTCACAAGTAGTGACCCACCACATGGCAACGACACCACCATCCGGTCCCTACCGAGGAAGTTAGATGTTCCAGGAGGTAGACTGTGACCAAATTCAGGTACTTCAAACCACCAGGTACCGTAACAGCACCGACAACCTCCTGCCAATTCTTCTGATGGTGGTTTTAGTATTCCGAGTTACTTAATTGTTAGTTTTACTTAGTGAGTTCTGTAATACACTACAAGTAACCTACTGACACGTCACAATAATAATTTCGTTTTCTGTGGGTAGTTACGGGTAGCCTAAACATGACTCTGGGCCGGGCCTTAGACTTTGTGTTAGTACAGAAGTTGTAAGTTCCTTGCTGTTGTGGGTAGGTGCACCCATCACGGAGGAACATGTACACAACACGGTTCTTCACTCCTCCCTCCGTCCCAACGATATTGGTTTTTTGTCTCGGTGCGTGTGATTGTTTATTTATTTATTTATTTTTTTTTTGTATTCGGTATTTACTTGAGAGGCAAGTAGCAATAAAATTTTAATTAAAACGGCCGGCATTTTTATACGGCCGTTCGGAAAACGGGAAAGATATCGGCAATATTAAAAATGACACATGGCTTTTATTAAAAAGTTTTGTGCGAACCGAGTTCGTGAAGTTGGAAAATTACCGTTCGACCCTTAAAAGATAATAGAAGAAAAGGAAATCAATGGATTCCACCCCTGCGAGGGTGAAGCGAACTTATGCAGCAGATAGAAATGGACTCCTGCTGGAGCTTTTCTTACTCACCTTTGGAGTGTTGCTTCGGAGGAAGTTCCAAACTATCAATAGTTTCGTCCACACGCTTAAATTCGTATTTTCTCAGGAGTACACCCTTGTCCACTGCTGGCGCGCTCGACAGGGGTGTACCACCTGTAGGTATCACCTGTACGGTGTATTTATTGAACGTTTACGAAAACTGGTCAACGTACCGTAATTATATAGCAACATATTATCTTATATTTTAGTATAAGTTTTCCAGAATCTATCCCATCCTGCACTGCATTGTTCTGTACTAGTTCCGTAGTTCTAATGTCGACAAATAGTTGGTATCGTGTAAGAGACAATTATTTTACTTTTATTATCTGTGTGTCTTGTCTACGAATTTATTTTTCTCACAAAGTACTGCCTACGTGACTGATCTTCCGGATCTGTAATAAATGAATCTATGAATAATAATTATATAAATAATGAATCTAGTAAACAGATGCCTTCGTTCAGAAATGTACACAATTTTTTAGTGAACAGATATTTCTTTTTTGCAGTTGCTTCGTCTACGAATCTATTTATTTAATCCTCTCTGTGTATTCTATTTATTTAATCTATTCTTTTTGCTTATTGGTCCATTTCTCACTCCTAAACAGATACCTTCCTCGGTCAGTATATATAATTACCCTAGTGAACAGAACTTACGTACTGTCTGTGAACCTATTCCACAACCCGCCCAAGTCTAATAGTTAAATTTTGTACTATTTTCCGCAGTAACAGTAGTAAATAGATACTTTCGCTTGTAAACGGTACTCAGTTGGGTTACCAGTCCACCATTCCCACTGTCGCTGCATAGGAAATTTCACGTGTCCAACACTCGACTCCGAATTTATCTATTAAATTTTTCCGATTGATCGATATCTACGAGTTTAGTGAGCACATTAGCTGTTTCGATGTCTATCGCCCTGGGAACCCCCCCCCCCCAGCTCTCCCGCTTCGCCCTCTCCCGCACACCAGACAACGGCCATTACGACCTTTTTGTACAAAAAAAGGATTACCAACCGGAAGTTGCGTTGGAAGCAGCTGAAAATGTCCAAAAATTCTGCCAGAGCCTACCTGGCGGTTTGCCGTGTGAACTGTAAAATTTCAGGTGATAGCATCGGTGGAGTAGTTTCTGTTCGTAGTTTTTTTTTCTTTTTTAGTTTCTCGTCGGCTGCGGCGTTAATGAGGCCTCGTCGTTGAAAAGTTGAAAAATTAACTTGACTGTTCTTCTACCCTCTTACTGCTGTTTCTACTCCGTTCTCGTAGTTTTTATTTATTTATTTATTTTTTTTACCGTTCCGTGAAAATGTCGAAAATCCGTCCGACTCGAGTTGTCTGGAAATGAAAAATCGGACAAAAGGAGAAAAAAAAGGTTTTCGAGTTTCCTTCCATTTATTCAACCTTTCCCGTTGGTAACAAGAAAGGAAACGTGTTCTACATGTTTTCAAAGTGATTTGAATCCCACAGGTCTTCATCCTTTCTCCTTCTCTCCCAACATCTTCTTCGTCTCCTCCGTGTTGCTCCTGTCGGTTTCCCGTTTTTTTCGTCTTTGTCTCTCTCTCTCTCTCTCTCTCTCTCTCTCTCTTTCTCCTTTCCATTCCATTTCCACCCACCTTGAAGGCTCTCTGTCAAGAAATCAAAGTCCTGAAAGTGACTTTTCTTTTTCTTTCTCTCCCTCTCTCTCTGTGTGTTTCCTTAGTCCTTCTTTTTATGTTCCAGTTCAATTTGTGTTCGAAATCAAATTAACATACGAATATTTGTGGAAGGTTCATCCGAAGAATTTCCTTTTTTTTCCTTATTTCCTTCGAGTTGAAGAGGATGACCTGATGGACGCGCCCGTTTTGGTCTCTGCCGGGAATGAGATGAGGCGTGTGCTGGAAAACTTACGCTAATTTTTGTCCTTCTCTTGAGTACTCCTACCTGCACTTATGTAAGGGTAGTGTTTTGCATGTGTTACGATTGCAATTGTAAGCTTCACACGGCTGATATACTTTTAAACTCCCAGATGTACTTTTAAGTAGGAAAATTGCATTGCCTTTCCCCTACAAATAGAATAAACCATCATTCAACACTTACACAAAAACTTGCTCACACAAAATGTACAAAATGAAATGAGTTATTAAATTTATTAGTCATTAAATTATTTCTACATACGTGCAGATCTGCAGATAGTTACGAATATACATTATTTAATTTACTGAGAATTTTATAAAAACATGAGGGAAAATGTTTTCGCTAAAGAAATTTCCTGCGGAGTAGCCCACTCCGAAATTTTTAAATTAAAGTTCACTAGGTAGTAAGACAAATTAAAGCTTGGTTATGTTTTGGAATTAATAATTTGTACCATAAATAATAACTTAATTTAAGAAGGATGTTCATATATATAAATACATTATAATGCATTTTTATTATTAGGAATAGTACACGTTACTGTTGTAATATTAGTGATGTAGAGTATACTGGATCGGTAGTGATAGTTTTATTGGGTTTCAATTTAAAGGTTGTGTGCTATTGATTTCTTTAATAAAAAGTAGAAGGTTTCCATTAAAAATTTACATAATACGTACACAAATACAAAAACAATACATAAATACATAATCAACAAATAATATAAAAAAATATATACAAGCCAAGTGAATGTAAGTTGTTTACTGGAAGTGAGCTCTACATCCGACGCCATTTTATTTTCTTCAAGGTAAAATTGACAAAACAAATAATTACATGAGTACATAACATCCATAATCATATTAGGCTTGTGTGTGTGTGTGTGTGTGTGTGTGTGTGTGTGCTGCACAGGATTTTTGCTCTGCACAAGGCCCCACGGGGATGGTTCAACACGAGTTGACTCTACTCGTTCGAAGAGCCGAACCACCACCCACCCCGGCCCAAACATTTTCGGATTAAGTTGCCCTGCCGGATGAGTGAATTATCGCCCGAACCTAAATATGTGGTCTGAGTATGGCGAGACAAAAGGCACAAGTCAGAAGGAGAGAAATACGGTCGAGGAAAAACAAGTTGAAATTTATTGGGGTTCGGCTCCGACATGTTGCTAACTTTGTTTACTAGCTGAGAACTGTCCGTGTTCCTTTCCAACGGTTTGGCACATTCTTAATTAACTCATTAAACCGTATTATTTATACTTAAAACTTAAGTGTTGTCTGTGTGTGCGAGTGTGCGAGACACCGAGACGGTTATAAAAAAAGGCATTCTCTCTCTCTATTAAAAGGATTTCTCTCGATTCAGAACCGATTTGAACATGACGAATTGATATTTAATTAAGACTTTTCGCTAGAGCGATCGTTCAGAAAAGGAAAAGCACAGCCATTCACTCGATCAGATGTGGAATTATGTACTTAAAGATCTCCGTGTCGATTGCGTTCCACGTGTAAATAGAAAAGTATTGTAAAAGTACATCCTTGTGTACGTGTACCTTAACAATGTTTAAGTATAAAATCTGCAAAATGTAAATAAATATACTTAAATTATAAGAAAGTTATTTATGTAAATATTTCTATTTATTACTTCTGCTAGGTATGTTATTGATGAACTAACAAAGTGTGGTAAAAATAAATTAAGGGAATGGAAACTATTTAAACATATATTTATTGTGATATTAATAAAAGATGGTATTCTTACGAATGTACGAAAAATTGTATTTGAAAAACAAATACTCTGAAAGGAATTTTTTAAGGGGACATATATATACATATATATGTGTACTATATACGTATGTTCTAATACAACTTACATATTCATACATATTCTACAACATACATATTCTAAGTGGTCATAAGTATCATGACAGAATCATAGTATTCGAATACACAGTACATAAATATTTTTGTAATAATGCGAATAATACGGATATTAATACTATTAACACGTTGTTATTAATCCATTATTATTATCGTACATTATTAAGAACATAAACTTATATTCGATGGTATTTTATGTACTACTTTTCTATTGTACAACAGGCGTAATGTATAAATACATATTTGTGCTAGTTGCAACAACTGTAGCATCAGAATTATTGTCCAGTTTAGAAAAGGTTGGACGGGAACCCGGTGGAATTAGCAGATGAGACTGAACATTAGCATGTTGAGTAGTGTAGTGTGGTGTAGCTTACCAAAGGTTAGTACGTAACTACAGCAGAAGCTCAGATTTTACGTCTAGGCCTGGGCTTTGGTGTGGTTGTGACGTAGAATACTTAAGCGTACATAAGTATATGATTGAAATGCTATAAAAATCCAAGACTCAAATAATTTATCCATTCGTTGAGCCGAAGGGATCTCGACCAGGATCAAGACCAATTCAACCAGACGGAGGACAAGATCAGTTTAACGTGTCGTCAGACCGAACCGATCTAATTCTTTCCCGTCACCTGGCAAAGGAAGACACATCTGAAACTGCCTAATTATTGTAATTCGCTCTTATTAAATGGGGAGCAGATGTCGGGTTGAAAAACGGATGATGGGCTCGTAGGAAAACGAAATCGCGCGCGAGTGTCAACCGTTAATAAATTAATAATTAATTAATAAATCATTCGAAATCCGAGACGTCGTTTAATAAATAAATGCACGGCGATTTCGGAGATTAATTCGTTTTACCTCTTGCACCTTTTTTTTTCCTACTCCCGTGCAGTCCGTCTGGATTTCTGCGGTTTGCGTTCTCCTGCCACGACAGCGCCGGGTGTGTGTCCTGCTACCACTTCGTATCAATCTCTCGTGGCGGTGCCATCCGACGGCTCCGACCGAATTCCTGCTGGCTCCTCTTCTTCTCTCCCTGTCCGAAGATAAATATTCTCTCCGAGTTAGATTCGGTTTGTGTGCACTTCTGCTTTTTGTGTGTTAAAGATTTATCGCCAACCCTGAAACGGGAGATCCACTAAATCTAATTTGTGAAGATCACTTTCTCAGTGTCTGTGATTTTTTCTTTTCTTTTTTTTTACTATTGGGAATGTAAATGTGAAAACTGAGAAATTGCCTTTTTTATTCCACGTGACGCTTTCGCTTGTTTATTTTTTTTTATTTTTGGTTTTCCAATTTTTTGCCCTTCGGGGAAAGGGTGGGAGCCCCGGTTGAAGGATGTTGCCTTCTTTTGCTTGCCCCCTTGTGCTCTCTCTTTTTTTTACGGTGATGGAATTTGACGTACAGAGACTGTGTATGATCCGCTGTGGCCGTACCCAATTGAAATGTTTTTGGTTGGTTTGCTTACCTCGATACTATTTGTATATTATCTGGGTATTAGGCCTGTCATTGGCAATAATAGATTCTCAGTGCGAGAAACTACTATTATTCATGTACGACTCATTACACTTTTTATGTATGAACTTACATTTATGTATACTGACTTTATATTAGTTTATTATATTTTCATTACTGTATTCATTACGTTTACCTTACTATACTTGTTAATTAAATATGAAGAGTGAGTTACTTGTTAGTATTTATTTATGTATTAACTATTTATTTATTCGTATTGACTCAATACATTTCAATTTTGTTTATTGTTACTCACTACTTTGTATCGCTGCTTAAGAGGACTGGATTGTAGGTTCTGGTCTTGAACTTTCCTTCCCGGGTGCCGGATTTCGGGTACTTATAGACGCTGGACATAAAGTTACTAGTACCGCATGTTTTAGTTACAAATAAGTGTAGTCCTTTTTTCCCCATCTCTACAATCCGTGTTCTTTGATCAGGACGACCAATTGCCTCGTTCGCCATTAAACTGAGCCGATTCGAAATGAGGAAGTTTTGAAACTTCTTTTTGTCTTTTCGGTTTGAAGCATCATTTTTGTTTTTGAAGGTTCATCGTTTTGGAAAAGTAAAATTATTTCAGGTGAGGTGAAGCGACGAGTTCTGACATCCCCATGAGTAATTCTTATGTTAATAAGTTTGGGGACTCATCTTATCTAGGTACCTTTGAGGTTGGACCACTTAATAAAAAATACCTAAATAGATCGATATTTGAATGGAGTTGTGACGTACATAGAGAAATAACCCGGCATCTACTAACGAGGTACATAACATAATTTCCTACCCCTAAATACCCTGCTTACGTTAACTAAACTTTTTAAGTCTAAAAATGACAATTTATGTACATAAGTTTCCCCACGAGTTCCTATACAATTTGAAAAGTGAAAATAAAAAAAAGTTCACTAGTTTCTTGCTTCTATAAGATGTAAGTTTATTTAGATATTCTTGTATTATATAATTATAAAAATTATTATATTATGTACCATACGTATTGTATTATTAATCTTTTATCACATCAGTGAGAAGAGAATGTTAATGTGGAAGATATTCTGCAGACAGCTTTAATACATAATTATTTGCTTTAATAGATATCTGTGTTTTGTTCCCCTCAAAGCGTTTCTATCCTTCCATAGATTCGTCGACCACGTCTGTTTGCCAACACTCGAACCAATGCTCACATCGAATTTAATTAACGTCCTGTACGTTGCCTTTTTAATTTTGATGGCACCACCACCACCACCGCCGTTACTAAGTGGAACATAAAGTGTTTTGTATAACACAAAGGGTGACATCGAGCACAGCGACAACATATGGCTTGTTATTATATAGGGAAAATATAAAGGAACGTTCGCCTCATCCGTTCTTTTAGTTTGTTTTCCAGTTTGTTTTCCCCAGAGAGAGAGAGAAAGAGAGACCGGGAAGGGGGTGACTTCGCCAGTTAACTTTTCTTTCCATTCGCCCCCGTTTCTTGCAACTCAATTTAAATTTCGGTTTCGAGGGCATTTGCCGTGCTCTAAGAAGACCCCTGCGAAGGAATGCAGAAGTAACGGCTCCAACATTAACCGTCCCGCGATCAATCACAGCGTTCAATAACCTACACATGCAATTTGTAGTCTTTTCAATTTAAACATTCGGTCGATTATGTATTTTTTAATTCTGTTTAAATTGTACATTTGTAGTAAACGTATTCTTAAATTGTGTATCTTTTTTTGCGTATATTCACGGTAACGCTTATTACAAATTAAGTACAAATTCCAACTGGCCGTTAGCGAAGTGTGCACAAAATTATGTATATATTTTATTTCTAAATTATGCATCCTCAACAAATGTAGTTTTCAATTGTGTATTTTTAAATATGTGTTTTTTATAAATTCATATAAAGAATAGAGAATAGAGGGAAAGAGTATTTATAAAGAATAATACGATTGTTTAAGATAAACGCATTTTTTAAATATCATTCTATTATATATAAATACGTAATAAAATATTATGTGTGTTCTGTCCTGCTTCCCCAAGGGAGTGCTAAGGGCAATCTAACTCGCCCACTTGTACACTAACAAAGCACCCTTAAGTGTAACTTATAAACCGATGATAAAATTTAACTTTTAACGGAGTTATCAAAAATGTAAAAGACCGTGGAGGAAACACACACACACACACACACACAGGGCTTGGTGGCATGTTACATGTCGGTAAAAAACCCAACGATTCCGTACGAATCAGACGATTAATAAATGCAACAATAATTCACGTGTGTAAAATCAGCGCTCCTGTTATTAAAAAAAAAAGAAAAAAGAAATTAAAAATAAATGAAATAGTTATAGTTTCGAATGTAAGTCAACAGTCAAGGGACGCTGCAACTGTGACTTTTACGTCGAAATTAATTGGTCAATTATTAAAATTGTTCGGTGGTTCCACGCCAACAGAAACGATAACGAATTAATTTAGCGTATATTACGACTTATTTGTGTCGTGTCACCTGCCTCACCGGAGGCTTCTCCCTGAAACTTCGATTTCCATTCATTCGACGCAAGCAAACAAACAACATGGCCGACGTTTAAACGGCCGATCAGCGCCGTTGTGCGTCCGAGTTAAACGAAAGTTAAAAAATTGTCTTGGTCGAGTGAAGTGAGCGTACGGGAAAAGGTGCCCCCGGGGGCGGTGGGAGAATAGAGTGGAGAGAGGGCTGGGGACCGGGGGTGAAAGTGGGAGAATATTGTCGCTATGAAAGTCAGATAAGAGAAATTTGTCGAAACCGAAGAAAGAAACTTTTAATAATATTCGGTCGGTCGGTCGGTCGGTCGTTCCTGGGAAGAAGACAAGGACGGAAGAAAAATTGAATACAAAGCTAAATTTTTCTACTTCCCCTAGGAAAAGCGAAGTTACCGCCACCGGTCGATGTTTCCCTTATGCCTCGAGCGTAGCATTTCCGCTCGGCCGTGGCTCCGCCTCGTCGTTTTAGGGGTGGAAAATAGGGGTCGAATCGCGAAAATCCATGCGCCGGGCATTTCTCCTAGGCCCCGGCGGGCCCCGTCGGCCTGACTGACCCGAGTCCGCCCAAATCGAACGATTTTCCCGTCGGTTCCCTGGCCCTGTGCTCCAAATCTATTTATTTTTTTATTTTCTATGAATTCCTAGAGCTCAAACGGTCACGATAAGCAACGGAGGAAGGAAATTTGTCTCACTTCGAGTGTGAACTTCCACACGGGGACGCGAAAAAGTCCGACTGCAAGAGTCCAACCACCTTGAACTATTTTTTCACTATAAATAAATTATACTATAAATAGATGAGATGATGGTTTTATTTATTTTCGTTCGATAGTAACGATCACCGTAAAAAAGGTTTTCAGAGTTCATCCCCTCGGGTGCAACCCCTAATCGATTACGGGAACGACCAACCTTTTCCCGCGTCGTTGAATCATATACTCTAACATCAGATAATAATATATATTACCAGAGACTGAGGGATGTACGCGTGGTACGACGTGAAGATAGCTGCCGTGGAAGAAGTAAAAAGAAAACCATTAAATAAGTAAACCGTTACGTTTTCATCGGTGACTCCGACGGCAAGTTGTAAAACTATCATTCAACTATTTCCTTCCTTCCTTCCTTTTTTTCCTTAGTATGATTCTTTGATTTGGCAATAAACGTGTTCTACAAGTCGTTCGAATTGATTCGTGCAATCTGTTGCGGGAGACGTGGCAGGAGACAGGGAACCGCCACGCCACGGGGAGTACGTCGAGCCCCGGCGGAAAACGCTCCGTGAACACCTGAGAATTCGTTAACAGTTCGTTCGGGTCGAGGTACCCGTTTAATAAATAGAAAAAGCCTCCCCGAATTTCCAACCGACAAGTTAACAATAATTCCCGGTGAATTTGTTAATTGACGTAGAAAATATGGAGAGAGAGAGAGAGAGAGCGACAAAGGATGGGAAGACATGCTAATAACGACGAATAATTTCCCGACCATTCCAGTTCTGAACGCTTCGTTTAACCCGGCCGAACTTAAATAGTTTCACTTGTTGAGACGAAAATAATTAGAACTTACCAGTTAGACTCTGAAAATATGTATCGCGAAGTGTTGCTGTGAGTAATTGCCGGGTAAATAAGAAAAAAAAAAGGGAACAGGAGAAGGAGAGTTTTCTCATGGAAACGGTACGGGCATTTTCCCACAGTTCACTTTGTTGGTTAAAAGTGGTAAAACGTTAAATATTAAAATTATTAAAAATAAAAAAAACTATTATAGTTCTTGCTTTAACACCCATACCGAGAATTAAAATGGTAAGGGTACAATTTAAGAATCTCCACTGGAACTTCTATAATTAGAATTGTACAGGGCTTCTGATGGTACTACTAACACCATTAAAATAATATACAAAAAATAATAATAATAATAATAATAATAATATGAAAATAATAATAAAATATTATATACATTTTCTTATACATGGCAGCATCCCACCATAGGTAATACAGTATAATTTTTCATTACATAACTTTATAAATTGCACGTAACTCCTGAACATTTCGATTTACAAAAATAAGTTTTAAAATTACAAAGCGCTTAATATTTATGTATTTATTATTTATTTATAATTTTGATGATGAACCATTTAAGGAATTTTTCATAAAATAAAAATACACACATTTCGTGTGAACTAAATATACACGATTGTTATGTTTTATATTAAGGTAGTAATATTATTTATTACATTAATAATTCTGATGTTATTAATATTTTATGTTTATGATGTTATTAATATTAATGTTATTAATATTTCCGATGAATACATTCGATCTCATGATCTCATCAATATACGAGGATGTCATGTACGCACCACAGAGTGCGATCACCATCTGCTGTACTGATTTACTACTTACTTATGACACAGCACGCTAAGTGTCGGTTCTACTACTAAAATAAATAAATAAAAAAAATAAAAATCGTATTAATCGGACAAACGGACATTTAGGTTAATATCTGTCCGATCAAATGAAAATAATTGATCTGGTTATGGGTGATGATTATTAAGTTGTCGTCATTAATTGTATCGCACCATGAGAGAGCGGAACAATATGAAAGTAGCTTATCCTTCAGACAATGTAATAAATAAGCATTTTGAGAAATAGACACATTCGGGGATTCTAATAGAAAAGTAAGAGTCCTAGTCCTGGGAACGATGGGGTGAGTCTCGTACGAGTCTATTGCCATCGTTATACCCGAATGATTTCTTCGACGGCATTGTCAGCGCGATGGTTTATGGTTCGTTTCATCCGGAATTTTCCCACTACGTCCATTCTCTGCCTCTCTCTCTCTCTCTCTCTCTCTCTCTCTCTCTCTCACTCACTCACTACCATCCCTTATATCTTTCTTCCACTTTTAAAAATTCTTTCCCCTTTTTCGTAACAAACCTCCCTTCTACTCGAGGCGAACGTTTCCGAAAGTTAAGAAAAAGACGGGCTCCCTCATTTAACGAGTCGGGAACGGGCCGAACTAAGGAGCGCTCCCGTCATTATCCTCCCGTTCGTATAACACCGGGAGATGGTTAATTTTTAAGGGAAGAAATGAAGAAGAAGTCGGGAGTAAGGAGGCTGAGGAAGGAAAAAAAAATGGTAGCGGAAATAGTTCGCCGTTTCCTATCAGTTTCACTTGGTCGTCTTCTTCTCCTGCACCTTTCGGGTTAGTCTCATTTCCGGCGAGACGAACGCGAACCGACGGCCATTTTTCTTTTCTACTCGGCATTCCCGGGAAAACCTGAAAACCTCAAAAAACCCGATTGTTGTCGTTTACGATTTACGCGTGCGGACATGGGTCCGCGTGATAAATCGACACTCTGACACGTCATGTGCGTTGTTAAGGAGGTGTAACGCGACCCCGTGAACATGGAGGAATCGGATGTTTTTTTAATATAGATAATATTCATATATATACAAAGATATTTATATTATTGTGATTCAGGAGTCAGCTGCTGGTGTTGATAACTTCGCTCCGATGATAAAGGTATGTACCACACGTGTGCGAACTCCATATGTAAATTCGTTATATTTTTCTTGTCCGACCGAGAACTGCAACAACAACAACAACAACATCAAAATAATAATATACGTTGGGTGTATGTTTACATCGAGTTGTTTATTTAGTATATATTATTAATATCCCCGAGGGGTCGTGTAGAAATCGGGAACGCCACATCCTGTATATATAATAAAAGCTGCAGACCCGTCAAACGGTACTCTCCTTCCCTCATAATAAAGTGATACATCGTAACGGTTAAGTAAAGAGGCAAACACAAGAGGAAGAGTCAGTACCGTGGGCGGCCATTACTTAGAAGAAACTCATGTTCGTACGACGTACGGGTGAAAGCCTTTCACCGCTTGTGACGCGTCCACCTGACTTGGTAACATCGACTTTCTTCATCTTATTGAACATTTTTATTTATGTCAGGACCGGACTTAATAAATATTTCCGGCGCAGTTTAACCCCGTTGTTTTTGTTGTTGTTAAATTAAAATGGCGAACCTAACAACCGATACCTCGTCGTGAGAGTGCGTTCGCGGAGCACATTTAACTTTTTTTTTAACGTCCGCTCCGAGATAGTATCAATTAATTAAAAAGCTTTGTCAAAATACGAAGAGAGAGAGAGAGAAAATTAATTAAAAGTTTCACAAAAGACGCAGCAAATTAGCCAGCTACAATTTTTTTCCCCGTGTGTGTGTGTGTCTGTGTGCCTGTGTCTAGCGTTAGAAAAAAGAACAGGGTTAAATTTCTAGTATCGATTAATCAATTACCCGAAACGGAAATGGCGACACGGGCGTAATGGCGGACAGGAAGAAAGGGCCGAGAGAGGCGAAAGATTAGACGGAAAATTAGTTTTTGTTTTTCTAACCGGCTCAACCGTTTTTCTAGTTCCCCGACGGAACCGGAGACCTTTCGCTGGGAAGGTTTTTTTCCATTTTCCAACATTCATTTTATATTTCTCCAGCCTTTACTCTTTTTGTCGGTACCCTCAGGTAGATTTGTTTAGGGCTCACCTTCGGAGAGTCACTTTTTACTTATGTAAATAGTGCTTATTGTCACCCCCACCCCGAATTTCATAGTATCATACTCGAAAATTAATAAATTATTTTCAGCATGTCATTTCAATAATAATAATAAATTATTATTTACATATTTTCTTGGGATTTTTTTTGGTGTAGACAATCGGTGTGGAGGTGTCTAATCTAATGAATTTTTTATTTAAGTATAGTAATTTTATTTGTTACGTATTTAATACATATAAAAATGTAATAATAACTATTTTAATAATTGTTTATTTATATTGTTCGATGTCAAGTTACTTAAAAATTTCGGTACGCTTTTATTTATTGGTGAAGTTCTGGCGTCTGACTAGCGACAAATTCCACGTGAAAATGTCGTCATCATCATCATCATCATCATCATAATCGACTCCTTTGATTGTCTCGACACGAATGATTGCCATTTAATTGCCATCGCTAATAATAAAACTATTTAATAATATTACGGACAACGCGACGGGTCTGTCGAAATTTCTCGGCCTACTCCGCGGAGGTCCTCCACCCGGGTAACGAACATCTAAAAGCAATTACGTCCCCGGGATTTCGTCAGAGTTTTATACGTCGACTCTTGGGCCAGGTAAAAGGAAGTCGGATGACAAAATGACGGCGATGATTTACAGAGAGAGAGAGAGAGAGAGACTGAAAGAAAGAATGGAGAAAAAAAGAAAACATAAAAACCATAATGAAAATTTCCTGCACGACTTCGGCAGCCATTTTCAATTCGATCGAAAATTAACGTTTTTTTTGTTCGCCTGCCTTCCACCCGCGGGTTAGCTCGGCAAAATAGTTTTGTGTTTCGCAAAGCCCCCCAAAAAAAAGTAAATTAATAGCAAATTTGATGGGAATTTATTTTTTATTTTCTCGACGAGACGAATTATTGATTTAATTCGATTTCGCAGGAGGCCATTTAAGCGGGGTCCTCGTCCGAGAAATTCCGGGGAGAAAAAAATCCTGCACAATTGGAAAGTTCTAGAAATTTCCATCTCCTCCATATTTGAAATTAAATTGACCGTTTTCGGGTGTGTTACTTCTCTCTCTCTCTCTCTCTTTCAATTTTGTCGTATTTTCCTAGGTAAGCGAGCGCGAGACTTCGTGTCTTTCTCATGGACTCCGCCTATAACGATGATTGTTTTTTCATAGTTTGTTAACGTCAAACTTGTGATTAGCCAACGTTAATTTCCGTCCCTTTCCACCCCTGTCCGCGTGAAATTCTCTCACCTTCTGGCCAACAAATTTCGGTGTTCGCTCTAAATTAGACGTTTTTAGACCACAGACGAAGATGATGAGAGTCTGAGTGTCGCCATCGGAGTCATTTATATATTTACGTCTTTTTTTTTTCTCTCCGTTTTCCCCCGTGTTTAACTAAGTTTTTAGAAATCCGACTTGTTGTGTCACATCCCCGCTCACGAAAATCAAATTCCGGAAGGAAGAAGTTTAATTACTCGAGTCTGACTTACTTCTGTTTGGTGGCTGACTCGGACGAGTACCTGAAGAAATGGTACAATCAAATGTGGCAGTAGTTACGCCTACTTAACAACAGTAAAGAAGAAAGCTACGGGTAACGAAACATGTGTCTGTGTACTAGCAGAGTACTTGTAATGTGGTGCACTACAAATAGTAGGATGGTATAGCACTCCAGTACCTTGTGGTAACCCGCCATTGTTTTCCTACCACATAGAACATGTATCAGACTATTAATAACTTAAAATACTAGTTCAGAACAGGTGCTCTTTATATTTTACATGAGTATAATTTTTGGTTACTTCTTGTCGTGTCGTGCGACTGATTCCGAATTTTTCTGGCTATTTAAGTCTTGCCTGTACATAACTTCTGTACACGGATACTTACAGTTTAATCATTAAGTCAACAATGTTTTTTTTTAATTTTCTCCAACTGTTATCCGCAGATGGAGAACGTATTTTCACAAAGAGACACGTAAAGAAGGTGGGGTACATGTATTTCACACTCTGTCTGATCTTGTTAAACGTTATTCAAGACAGAATGGGGGCTAAGGTAAAATAAACATAAATTTATTTGCTAGTACATAAAAGTAAACTGTATGAAATGTAAACAATGGTTAACATAGGAAAGAACAACGTTTTTATTAAACTCTTGTCAATGTGTCTGTACTACGTGCCGTTGTTTCATGTTCATGTTTCACGTTGCTTACTTTCTTAGTTACTTAAGGGATGATACTGTACAGTTGAGAGAACGCGACCGACATAATTGGTTTATCAGAGCTACACAAAAGAGTTAAGAGCGTCTGAAACAATGGTGTTTTCCTCTCACCTTCTCCACGGGGTCAATCATACTCGTCTTCGAATGTCAGGTACTTCCATCGAATTTTCATTCTTCGGTCGAAACGCAGGGACCGTGTCCGATGGAACGCAAAAAAAAAGAAACCCGATGGTACGGTCATCCATTGTTTCCATTTTTTTTTCTTTTTTTCTTTTCAATACGCCACGATGAAAGTAGTTTCCATGTTTTCCTCCATATTCTCCGAGTAATTTAATTTCGTGCAGTTCTACTTAATGGTGTTTCTTACTTTTTTTTTGGTGCGTCAGTTTTGCGGGGGTTATTGTTCGCGGTTCTTCTTCGGGTGAATCTAATCAAAAGGAAAAGAGAAGGAAAAAAAAAACCATCCAATTTTGTCTGTGTTCTACTTCCCTCGCCACACACGAGAGAATTTCTTACTTTCCGCTGCGTGCCAATCGAAGAAACGAAAGCATTCGACGGTGACTCCACTGATAGTTTCTTAATGGCGGCCCCAGGAAGAGGGATAATAAACTATTCACGAACAATGTGATTGTTAATGAAAAAACAATCTCAGGAATTGTTACGGTTGTAACTGTAAACGAGTTCCTCGGTAATACAGAGAGAGAGAGAGCTTCTAACTCTGTACGATTGTTTTATTTAATTATATTCTAAGAAGAAGCACATGTAATGATACGTTCGAACTTGCTAGTTATTGTTAGTTATGTAGTTTTCTTGGAATAGTTAAAAAGCATTCTGCTGTCCGGTGCACTATTCTCAACAATAGTTCTACTCTACCTGTATGGAGTTGACACTTCACTTTAGTGACTGGTTTTGGTACATTTTTTGTTTCTCACGATGTAATTTACAAACAAACTGTACGTTCAAAGGTTCTTGGAGTAGAGTCTGTTTCAGGTACTGTTCAGGTAGGCGAAATAAACTCATTTGAACTCATTAAGAAAGGATCTGAGGATAGAAAACCTCGACGCGTAATTTTGATAGTTTGTATTCCCTCGAGAGAACTATTATTGAATTACAAGCCAAACGCAGGCGGAGGGTTCGTACCTGAATGAAACCATCGGGCTCTTCTATTTCTACTGCTTTGGTGGTATAATAGTTTGTATACGTTGTAGTGTAACTCCTATACGTTGAGTAAAATAAGTAATAGACACCAATAATTCCATAAATGTTCAATCTAAGCTCTTACACATTCTTAACAATTGTAGGACCACTATTTATTTTATTTATTTATTTTTATTAAATCGTGGAACTTCCCTAACTAACCTACCACCCGAATAATGTTGTATTCTGCTCCGCAACACGTAACATTTAACTTATTCGAGTTTGGTAAACGTTTCGATCACAGTCAACAGTCTGCAGAAAGGTACTCCAGGAACAGAGAACTTTCACGCACAGCATCCTGACGGATCTGCCGTGGCGGCGTGCCAAATCTGTGGCGTGCGTGCGTGCGTGCGTTTCACATTTAGAACAATATAAATATTTACGTGGTGTGTGACTCGAACGGTGATACATTTTTTTTCAGTAGAAACATTTGTAAATACCAACGAGGCGATTTGAAAACAAAATGTCGGACACGTTCGAAGTGTAATTAATACTGTTGCGAGAGGGTTAGACTTCTTTAGGTTATCTGGCGTTGCGGCGGTTAATTACGCGAGCGTTATTCGGAGGATCTGTACGAAAACAACAAAGCCGGGTTTATAATGTTAATAAAAAATATAATGACTTTTTTCTGTCAGTCACCTTCTTCACCGACATCTAAAAATGTGCGTAGATGTACATCCCTGTATTTGTCTCCATGAAAATATGTAGACATGCATAACAGAAGAACTGGTTCTGGCAGTTTATCGTCACACCACGCGAACGATTTCATTACACGCTGGCTCTAACCTTCATCCATCAAGTTGACGCACGGTAGAAAAGGGATGAATCGTCTTCGGTCATTAATAGCTTGCTTATGTACATAACTGGTTTTCCACAAAATGGCTGCCGGTGCCAAATTATAGTTCTCTCTCTCTCTCCCATTGTACCCGATATCTGAGACTCATTTTATGTTTTCTTCCTTTGTCTACTTCTCCTGACGTCTTATTTCGTACTTTATGTCCTTCTGTCGAAAGTAATTCCGCACTTTTTTCCGTTTTTGGTTTACTTTGATTGCGATTGAATTTTACCACTTTCTTACCTACCTGCCTACCTCTCTCTCTCTCTCGCTCTCGTTTTCTATTTTTTTACGACGAAAAATCCACTTTTTTATGGATTCCCGGTCATAAGTGAAACCGTATCCGGTTGTTATTTCACCTTCTTTCGCCCTCACGCTGCCCCACGGTCCTCCCTCTGACTTTTCATTCATGAAGAAACATAACAAATATTTGCTGGCAGGTGTCTCGAAACGGTTTCGTATGTCGTTTCCTCAAATTTTAATAGCTCGAAATAAGCGGTTTTTCCAGGGAGAAGGAATATTTGATTTTGTGAAATCCAAATATTTTCCATCCTCGCCATTCCCGAGGAATTTTATGTATTTATTTTATTTTTCCACGTTTACTCACACCTCTTCTCCTGTTTCCTCTCCTTCATCTTCTTATTCTTTTATTTCTTGCTCACGGTAGGGTTTGTAATTTTCTTTTTTATTATTTATCACTCTTTCGTTGTTGTATCTCAACGTATAAAACCCCGAGGTGATGTATCGGACTACATAAATTATTACTTCGCCGGGCATTCATAGAATTAATTATGTTTCGTGAGATAATAAAAAAAATGGCTTCATTTTCCTCATTTCGAAAAATACGGACGTTATGTTCTTGAAGAAATAACCGTTCCTGTGGTTAAGTTGAAAAGTTTGTGGCCAAAATTCGCCATATTGGACAATAATGCGAAGAAAGTTGAATTATTTCAAGTATGTAACAGTCTCTAACATGTATTTACAGTACGAAATTTATTTCATACTGTGTTAATTGAATTATATTTTTCTTTAAAAACTGCAGCGATGGCCGTCTATTGTTACGATACCGCAAGGTGATAGTTTGACCAAACAAAGTCCTTGACAGGAAAACACAATTAAACCGTTGACAGCTTAAACTCTCTAACGAAATATTAAAATATCATTAAGAAACAGGATCGATAAAAATAAATTGTGCCCTTCGAGAAATCGGACAATAGTTTTTTATGTTTTCTATTACTGGGAATTGCTAAAAGTAAAACGAATGAAAGCCAGTTTATAAAACCAGCAGACAAACTGAGTTTTTTTTTATAGTTTCCGAAGAGAAAAATACAGCCGGAATCGATTTGTTTCAGTCTACAAAGAAAAAGGTGCCCTTTCTTTTCTGTTTTTTACTTCCGGCAGATTGGTCGCGGGAGGAAGAAGACAAATTCAGCGTTGTCGCCTTGCAACGGCGAAACTTGAGCTGTCGTTTAATCCGGAGAAAAGTTTTCACGTGGCAGGACACGGGGTCGGAAAGACAAGTCCGAAATTGGGAGATATTTGGTTTCGGGCATTGTTTTCTAATTTGACCCGTCCGAAAATCACTCGAGTCCTCTCAATTCGCTTTCATTGTTAATCCATTACACGTCAATTCCGATCAATGAGAAATCCGTGGTGGGAAAGACGCGGAAAGTGGAGGGAGAAACACGTCCCGGGAATCGTAAGAAGACGACATTATTGTTGTAGACAAACCGCGGACACGAAACTATTAAAGGGGAAAGCCGAAAGAAGTCGACGAAAAAAAAATGTTTGTTAATTCGTGGCGGGGCTCGGACGCACTGGAAGGAGAAGGAGACAATCCCGTGGTTCCAAGCTAAACGTGGCGGGAGCGAGTTTGACGTGGCACCACGCCCCTCACCTGGGTGGTCCCCGAGACCACATTATAGGGGCCCCCTACGAATGAACAATGTACATCTTCTTACACGTTCTTAAAATTTTATTTTCTCTATGCTTGCCCCTTAACAACAAACGCAACGGTCATTCATCTTAGGTTATGGTTTTTTCTCAGCGAAGTAAAAAGATTTTTCTTACGCGTCTTCTCCTTCTTCACTCGACTTATTCGACGGGTTTCCTCGCGACGTAGTGCCCCCTTTCACACAGCCAAAACCGGGTACTCTTCGAGAAGAACCGTTCAGGTTTTAAATGACGGAGACTCGTCCGCGGATTCCGTGCTCCAGTTGTTTCTTCTTAAAACCGGACGCAAGCATTCGTCGTAGTAAAAACCTAATTCAATTAGATTCTCCGATAGTTTTTTTTTTCTTTTCGTCTAGTTTTTCATTTATTCTGTTTTTTTTTTCACCTTCTTCTTCGTCTTCCTCCTCATCTTGATTTCTTCTGATTGAATCAAATCTGGTCCCATTAACTTGGTGGGGGCTGAGAATCAAATCGATGTAACCGTCCATCGGTTCAGGCTCCGCAACGGTTCGACTTGCGACGGCGGCGGTGGTACTGGTAGATGATAATAATAATGATGATGATCGCGATGGTGGTGATGAGGACGACGACTACGATGATGGCGAACAATAGAAAAAAGTTTTATGTGTGCATGTCAAAGGGGACAGGAGATGTGAAAATCACTTTCAGTCGCTGTTTCCACTACCAGTTTTACACGATAAGAAAATTCTAATCATTCGGAGGACTCGCGCGCGTGTTTTTCTGCCCTTTTTCTTGGAGTTGAATTTGTGTGCGGCCACGGATTTTTCTTTCCTCCTGTTTATTTTGTCAGAAATTCGGGGTTTTATTGCTCGCGTTCACGGATTCTTACCTTTTCCGGTTAAATTCTGAGATTTTGTTCACCGACCGGCGAACCAACCGGCATGCCAGTTGCGATCGATTGATTTCGACCCGACCCGAAAACTTCGATTTTTTTTGTTTTGTATTTGTACCGCGAGTGCTTCGGTGGTGGTTGTTGTTGTTGTTGTTGTTGTTCCTGTTGTTCAAAGTGTCTTTAGTGTCCTTAATTATTTGGTGAGATATGTACAGTTGTTTTGGTGCTTTTCTCGTCCCTGAAATGTTTGGATAGCAACGAGGAAACGACAACGTGGTAAATACTATTTTTTTTTCTTCAACTCATTACTGCGTATTTCTATTTAATACATATTATTATTGATATTATACAATGTAGTGCTGTACATAGGTCGTACATAAAGCTGTAGGCTCATACGTAGAACGACATAAATGGATTAACGTTTGAGATTGTATATTATTTCGTCCACAAATCCTGTATAATTTTATTACAATTTCATATAATTAAGCTTATAATTATGTGAAATAAACAGAATTTGTCAGTATGAGTACCTAACAATAATAGCGGACTGTACGGTTCTTGAAATATAATGTGAATGGCGAAAGGTAACTAAAATTAGTAAATACTCCATACAATGTTGTAGTTTTATATATTTCATTTACAAATTTCTACAAACACGATGCTCGTTTATAATGTTTTATTATTCGAATTAAAGAAAAATACGGTGATGAAATTGTTGCCGCCATTTGCCGAAACATATCATATGGGTGTACAGATTTTCCGAAGGGTTAAAATTTTCTGACAGTTGTAAATTTTGAAAGCACCTTGGTTAACAGAATAAATATTATTAATATTTCGTAGGAAAAAACTTTTTCTAAACTTTAAAAAATATCGACTAATGAAACGCGATGACATAAAAATTATAATAACGACAAATGACATAGCAAGAAAAAGTCAAATAATTGTTAAAAAATAAAAGATATGCATACTATAAAAATATTACTCACGGTATATAAAAATCATTGTAAAAGGATACAGAATAAGAACTACGTAAATTACACCGTACCTTGAAATTTTTGAATACTTTAGGGAAAAAGTATAATTCAAACAAAATTGTCACATATACTCATGTACGTGTCTACGTATGTACCATTATTAATCACCACTGATCACCAAGAAATAAATAAAAACCAATAATAAAATTCAACCGGGCAGAAAGTTACAACAATGAAGTCAACAACTCGGAAAATACTCATGTAAAAGTTCTCAAGCATGTTGAAAATCGCTCTTTCGGTTGTAGTGAATGTCAGATGTCAAAAATAACAATACAAATAATTATTTTTATGCCGTGAAAGATTTTAGCGATCGCATTCAAACTATTAGAAAGACTAAAAAAAAAAGAAACTATTTCACGTAACGAAAAGCGTCGGCTTAATGAATTTTACACATTGCAAAATTTATAACCGCAATATTTTTGATTATGCATCAGTAAAATTTACCGTTGTCGCCAGTCCGAGACACGCAATTCGTGTCCTATTAAATTAAATCAACATTAATAAGTTGTAATTCACTTTAGAACGAATGTTAATAAGGTTATAAATATCGACTGAACTAAAATCAAAGTCCGTTAATTGATTTTTATAGCCAAAACAAGCAAATTACACACTAAACTTTAATAAATTGTTTCACATTTTGGCGACAAAAAATTAAAAATTTTATATCTATTTATGCGCTACACGAGTGTACATAATTTTACGGTATCGCGTTGGAAAATGATTTTAATAAAATATGTAATCCCCTTGCGCGAGGGAGAATGAGTTTTCCGTTAGCAGGGAGCCAAACAAAATCTATGTATTATGTAGGGAACACATAATTCCCTTGGCCTGCAATTAATAAAATACCGCGTCCGAGAGAATGACAATAAAACCAATCAATAACTCAAAATCAGTAAACAATTGAACAAATCCCGACAGGTGATGTAGTTCACTCGTCAAAGACGAGAAATTTACATTTTCAAAACTATAAAACTATCTATCAGACTCCTCAGAGGTTCTCAATTGATAGTTCGGATCAGGTTCGAGTGTAATTTGGTGTCCGAAGAACAAAGAAACGGAATGAAATAGTTTTTTTTTCGGGTGTCCTTCGGCACGGTAGATGAGTTAAGTTAATCGCCTCGCCTAAAAGTGTATAATAAAAATTGTACGAGACCGTTTACGTCCGAATAGAAAATTTCAATTAGTCTTTTTGTACCTGATTTTTCGGGCTCGGGTTCCCAGTCGAAATACCAAGGCTTTCGCCTTAAGGTCCCGGAGGGTCGCCGACATTTCAAGTCTCCCGAATGTGCAATAGTTTTTTTTTTGGTTTTTGCGATCTCGTGGCAAAAGTGTAGCACTCGCCACCGAAGTTGTCCGTCGAACTATTCGTGTAGTTTTCCCGCGGTTAATACGAAACAATAAAACTAAACCTTAATCGAAGGTTTTGGTAAACCGCAATGACGGAGGAGAATTGTGTTTACTCTCTGGAAGTGTACCTTTTTTGTAGGGGTCTGCGGTTTAAAAAAATACACATTAAGTGCGATTGTGGTTAATCATATTAAAGGTTTACAGTATATGTAATATTGAATTGAAATATAGCAATGTAAGGGAAATTTCTTGGTGTGTTCTGTTCCTCAGTATGGGAATTTTTTTGTATTTTATACAATTAGGGGTGTTTGTTTTCTTACTGATACGAAAATATATGTAACTATTCATCGGGAAGTTTTACTATCAGAACGACAGATTCAGTAGGTTTGTTCAAAAGGTAGAACTAAATATGATACTCTCAACTTGGCATACACAAAACCCAAACAAATTTAAATAAGTGATGCAAAGTGTTATAACCCTTGGTTGTTTATACTAAGATATGTGTATTAAGCATAATAATAAATAATAAAATCGCAATATTTGTTTTATTAATAATTCAAACAGATCATTAATGTTATTAGTGGGTTTTTGTGTTTTTTTTTTGTTATATATCTTTTGTACACTATTTTTATAACTAGATTTTCTCTATTATTATTAAATGAGATGTAAAAAATGTTTTTGTTGAATTCATAATATTTTGAGGTTCTTATTGTTAAATGATTGACTCAAGGTGCTTTGGCTTGAATAAAACTTCTATTAACTGAAAGGAAATGGTTATGATATACATAATTTTAAATTATGTCTCATAGAAGAGGGCAGTAGGGAATCCAATAACGTAAAAAAAAATTGACAAGAAAACCTCACTTTTTTACAGTTTTCAACTGAATGTAATATAAAAATAACAGTACGGGAAGAATTTTAACAAATTGATTTCACAAAAAATGTTTCTTTTGTTGAAAGAGATTTCAGAAAACTATTGCGTCGGGTGACGAATTATGCATTTCAACTGTTGGAGCTTGGAGATTTTCTCTTTTATCAAAAGACTATGTACCTATGCAACCGATCTAAGAGAGAATAAATAGCAAACACATAAAACTACAAAAGATTAGTTCAGAATACTTGAGGTGTAAGACTTCGGAGAGGGCGTACTTGAACGTATGCTCAAACGCTGCCTCCCACAATAGTAATTTTCAAATGTTTGTTAATAAATAAAGAATTAAGACGTTGCGGTTAGTGACGGCAAACATTATTTTCATATATTCCTGTTGAATAATAAGATTGAGTGCCAGAAAACGCCCCCGCAACGTGTGTTCTGCTCGCTGACATCAAAACTCGTGTGACGAACACATGCAAATTAAAACCAACAAATTTTCTATTTATTTATTTTTTGTCTGCCGCGTTTCCGTCACTTTTCTTCATTTCGGCTCTGAATCCTATGAAACTCACGTAAACGTCTCCTGAGCCCGATTAATAGTTTTTTACCTTTATAATTGAAAATCAGTTGGACAACCGGTGAAATTAATTTGCTTCCTTGATCAAATCGATCAAATATCGGAAATTTAATTTATTCAATGCATGGGAAGCAGGCAGTGGAAGAGACATGACGTTTTCTTTTGAGAGCGAAAGAACTGAGACGAAAAGTATATGAGTACTTTTTTACTATGTAGGTACTCAAGTACCAATTACTGTCGAATATTATGACTTCTGCATGTGTATAACCTCTACGGTACTGCATTATTTTTACTGAACCATTTTAATGTTGTGTTTTGTTAGGTGATAACCTAAACGTATTCTTAGTTCTGTTAGTTTTTAATTTTAGTTCTGTTAGTCACTACAGAGAAAATATATTTAGTAAATATGCGCACCGGCAAATGTCTGGATGTCGTATTGTGTTCACACAATATGTGCTCCAATAATTTATAAATATGGAAATGTCTGCATAAAAGCAGTGGGTTGTAGTAGAATTCTCATCGACGGCTTCGCTAAGATCCTGCGCCTTCAACTTTTCATAAAAAGTAATACACAAATTACTTATAATATATCGTAACATATGTGTTTATTTTTTAATTTTTATTTGCAAAAATTCTTACCATAAATTAAGTGCAGATTCGAATTGGATATTAACCTTTCAAAATTAAAATTGCATTGTTAATAATATATTGAAACCGAAGTCCGTAGGCCGTTTTATTTAATAAGAAAACTACGTTACACAAACATGCACGCACTGTTTTACTCAATACGATTTGAATGAGAAATATTTAGAAGAAAAAAGATCGATGGTGTTATTAACATTACGTTAATAAAACTGTTACATTAAATTATGTTACGCAAAGTTTCAAGTTTTATTGTACGGTATTATTACGCGGGATTTAATTAAGTACTTATTACTTTAGAGACTCAGTCGAATTACCACTCAATTATTACTTGTTTTGTAATATTTTTATTAATTTTCGAAACAGATTTCACTACACACCACAGGGCGACTTTGTTCAATAAGTTTATAATTATTATCCGACGCGCGGTGAGAATTTTCAAGTTGTACGAAGTGTATATTATAATTATATAGAAAAAGTTTTCTCAGGGGGACTGTTGAAGCTTCAAGTTTCAGTGTGTTAGGTCAGTAACCAATTTATTTTCTCGTTGTGAAATTTTAATTTTATGAACCAGAAGAAAACATCAGGAAGCCGATATGTTCGCGAATTAAATAATAATCATCGGGGTTTTTAATAGACGACCGAGAACCTATGTAACGATGCGCAAAACACTAATTGAAATATTTAATAAATAATAAAATGTTTAAATTAATTAGTTTGGTTTCCAGGGAACCGGCGCCTTCTAATCAACTCAATTTTGAAACCGTTCGGCCCCTCACTAAATTATTATATTAATTTAAAATATTAGTAACGAGATTTTTCATAAAAGTTACGAAAGTTACCCAAACCGCGAACAAATCAGTAAAAAAAATTAAACGTTCATTTCCATTTTCTGTAACCGATCATAAATTATAGTAGTATAAATGACACGTACATGTTGGTAATAGTACATAATATATTTTTATGGATGTAAAAGTAGAAATGGTGCAGGAGTGTCTTGTTCCTTAAGTTAAAATTTACAATAAAGTTAAATGACGGAGATTTTTTATTAATGGTAGGATACTTGAAATAATTTTATTTTATTTATTTTAAAAATTAGGAAAATATGTTTTGTATTGTATGGTCTCATTGCTAATCGTCTTTTTATTCTTGTGCAAGCGTTATTAAAGGGCACAATTGACTGCGTGGCTTATTACTTATTGAAATAAATAAGTTCAACTCTTACTGTATTGCATTATTATTATTTTTATAGTATTATATTGTATAATAATAAGTACATAATATTAAAATAATGAGAATAACTATTAGAGAATTAGTAGCGTGAGCCTAATATGTGTTTGTTGTTGTGAATTTTGCAGTTTTAATACTGAATAGTATCAGTTAATTAAAATGAAGTGTTAATCAGTAAATAAACGTACGGGTCCTATTCTGGATAGCTAATTTCTGTATATTTTGGAGGAAAAATTTGGAGTGTTGTATTAATAATACGCTGACATGGGTGTTTACAACTGTTAGAAGGTTTATTATTATAACTACACACTTAAACGAAAGCATATAAATAATTATTAAAGAAATAATGCCAGACACATTATGTATAACTGATTTCTATGTACATGATGCATTTCTATGTGTGTTTAACTTATTGCATCGAACGGCCACTAAATTATTTCATCTTTACGTATTTTTGACTGACGTTGTTTTACTTTTCTAACGAACAAGAAACTAATTATTAGAACAGCTCAGAGTAAACTTAACTAAAATCAATTATTTATGTTATTGCAACCATTGTTGGCACTCGGAGTTTTTCTCATGCGGTTCATTTTGTATGTAAACAACTAGGAGATGTCGGTCGAATACTTGAATTTACCACACACAGACACAGAAACGCACGCGATTTCCATCTGCTTCCTGGACGAATGAAAAGATTTTGTTGTCTTGAGCATTCGTAACTTTTACGATTTCATAAAAATTTAACGTTTCGAACGAGAGCAATAATTACGGGTCTCCGAGGAGCAGAGTCCTTTATAGTGCTATATATGATTTTCTCTCTCTCTTTCCCGTGTTCTTCTAGCTCGTTTAAAGTCTATCTGGCAAGGGTTTTAAACGTGCAACGATCGATTTCTTCCGACTACCGATGTCTTCCGGGTCGATTTTTCAACTTACACGTCTCTCTCTCTCTCTCTCTCTTTATCTCTCTCTCACTTCATATTGTTATATTTAACCGAACACCCGTTAACTTCGCCCGGTCTTTAACTCCTTGCTAATGTTATTCGCACGAGAATTCCCACACGCGAGAATATCGTTGGGAAATCTAAGAGGCCGGAAACGCAAACAAAGGGGATAATTTACGATTTTTCTGTGTTCTTAACAACGGGTATCAACCCTCGGTCGAAGGTGGAGTTAAGAAAAAGATTACCCGAAAAAAAAGAAAAAGAAACGCTACCTAACTACAAGAAAGTCAGAAAAGTGTAGTGGTGGTATGCCTATACATTTGCTGACAAGGAAATACCGTAGGAAGAACACAAGAGTAGTGCACAATTACATGTGTGGATATAAATTATTAACATTATGTATTAATTATTGCAATATATACATAACATATATTTCACGCACATAGAAAATTATGGTTATTACCAGGGGGATTGTAAGAGAACTGTATACAAATGTATATAACGGAGAACTTTATTGTGAGTTGTAGGGGATTATACTAATCTTACATTTCTGTAATCAAATTGTAGTACCACTGGTGCAGTTGTATGTAACATTTGTGTAAGTATGAGAAGGACACTAAAACTGTCTTCTGGTTCTTTTCTTTTTCAGACACGTTCGTGATTCTTTTAACCGACGGAAATGCGTTCGGAGTTGATTTACGAGTGCCAAAGATGAAGCGCCGATGCCTGTGATAATGAAAACAAGTGCAAAGATTTTGATAAATATCATTTCGCAAAACCATTTATAATACCAAAGAAAAATTATCTTACTAAAAAAGTGAAAGAAATGTTGCTGAAAATGGAGCCGGATAATTGTTCTCTTCGGCCTTGCGGCACGGATTTTTCAATTGCCGCCATCATGGCACGTCGCGGCCACGAAAAAGAACGTGAAAAACACGAGAGAAGGCTGACAAGACGAAGAGCCAGTGCTGACAGCTTGTTACCACTAGGTGAGTACCCGTTCGGAATTAGTTTCCTCCCGGCCGCCATCTTGACAAATCCCCCGTAAAACCCGATTCATAATCGAAAACGAAAGGAATCCCCAACGGTGAGATTAAACATAGAGAAGGAAAAAAAAAGCGTTTGCGGAGTACGCCCCGAAACGGCTGGCACCTTCCCTCCGAAAAAAAAAGGAAAACCCGGGGACATCTCAAGGAAAAAAACTATTCAACAGGGGAAACTTTCTTAAATTTTCTTAATCTCGATTTAAATGTCTCGTTAGAAAGAAAGGCACATAACCGTTGGCCTCGCCATTAATCGTCGGACACTTCCTCTTTTAAGACTCTTTTTTTGCGCTCGGAAAGGTTTTTCCTGCCTCCCAGGCGCCTATTTATGCATACTGATTTTTCCAAATGGATAAGCTTATTTTTTCCCTCCCCGTGAAATTACTTCGTTGCCTTTGTGAACGAAACGAGTTGGTAATTTTCTCAGACTTCCAGGCTCTGCTGCCACGTCTATTTTCCAGTTCGGAAATTAAATGCTCCGCTAACTGCTTGAACCCAACCGAACGTTTCTTCTCTTTAATTGAGTTTTTCTCTCGTTACCGACTAAATAATACCACCGTCTCTGGTACGGTCGCACCGTGGCGTACACCAACTACAGAAACTCGGTTTCGAGTCGGTCTTTTTCTTTGAACGTATTTTTTTGCAAGAGTTTCGAGTCCTTGTGGACCTGAGTTCCACTCAACCTGAACTTTTATTTCATTTTTCTTCCGGTCTGTTGCCACGCTGCGGTTCCCTTTCGTTCTCCTTTTCTCTCCGGCGATTGCATTTGCCAACGGTCTGACATTTTCCGACTGGAAATGTCGTACAGATTTTCACGTGAACATGCCCTGGAAATCGTCTGTCTTTTTTTTTCATATATTCTTCATGCATTATTTACGCATCGGGAGAGTTCACCTTTTAGTTTTTCACTTTTTAAAAGGTTCTGAATCAATTATCTGTCACTTAGCTTTCTCTACGTGGAAGTTTATATATAAAATAAATCGGTTTTCTGCTGTAGTTTCTGCGGTCTGGTAGCAGTGAGCGAGGAAAGAGATCAAAGATCGTAACTGAGGAATGAAAATAACTTTTGATAGAAGTAGAAGTGGTTGTGTACAAGCGCACGACATAACATAGTAAAATAACATAAGAATATAATAATATACACATATATAATATTTTTCATTGAGCGCTACTCTACTTATTATATCTTATTAGGATTCTTATCTTAGATTTTGAGAAATTTACAATGTTAGTATCTGACTCGAAAAGTAGTTCCTTCCCCAAACACAACAACTACAAACCATCCGCTAAAGCAGTTAAATTTAATACTACAAAACAGTAAATACGCCTATAATAAATCATACAAAAAAAACTAATTGATTTCGTATGAGCAAACACTACGGAGTTTAAAGTGTGTGTTTTTTTTAAATTTGTTCTGCATTTGCTAACAATGGAATAGTTTTTCTTTTATTATTAATTGACGTAGGGGGATGCGACGCTCAAACCACCCCGAACTGTCTTGCTGTTTGTAATTTAATGTCAATAGAGTTAGGGTTGGAGACGTCTACCGCGATTTGCAATGCAATTTATGGAACGATTAGAGGGCTGAAATAAAAATAAGAACGTAAATAATTTTAAGAGATGTGATATTTAAATGAGTGAGCGAGTTTCGTACCGCACACCGATGTTAGTCAACATAGTTTTTGTCCGGTTTAAAGGTTCCATAGATGACTCGTGAAGATCTTCTGTCTTGTAAGGTTTTCACACTGACACATTCTTTGTCTATTTAAATAGTTCAACTAAAATTACGCAAGTGTAATAGCGTTACATGTACATTGTTTCTAATTAATCATTTGAGAAATGAGACTCGTGCAGGGAAAAGACACCAGTGACGGGTACCGAGTTTATTGTACGAGTTCAAAGGTCACCGGGTAACTGATTGTTTTAGATTTCAATGGGCTTTCACTTAATGGGCCTCGTGGGTACCCGGAAACACACGCTCAATCTATAAATTAGGTGATTTTCTGTTTCATCATAGAAAAATAGACGAGAACGCTTGGCAGCACGGGAATTTATAATTTCAAATAAATAATATGAGGAACTCGAATCAGATAAAAGTGTTCCCTCGCTTCGACCTTTTGTTGTTGCTTGTAAACGATAGATAAAATCGATTTGGATACCTGAAACTGAGAGCAGAACCGATGAGTAGTGGTACATGTGTCCGATCGGGTAGACAGACGAGTGCATTAGTTGATAGATTTTTCTTCTTCGGGTGTTCGATTGTTGTTCTCTTCTCCTCTTGAAAGGAAGACGTTTTTGAGTTACGTAAAAAAAGCGTGGCAGGAGTGCTGGAGAACATTTTGAACGACACGACACATCGAACCGTACGATCGGAAGGCCACGATGTGACTAATAACACTCACACACACACACACTCAGGTCGTAACAAAAGAAGTTATCTGATCTTATGTACTTAGTTCGTGATAGAAAATTCTTATACATTTAGTTGTAATTTATTAAAGAACTATTAGGTTGAGGGTTGAACTATTATCTGAGGTGGTTTTATGATCACAAAGCCATGTAACGGGCAGTTATTTAGGAAGTTCAATTCAAATATGGTGAAATACCCAAGTACAACACATATGTATTGTATACACTTACTCGATAAGACATATACAGTGGTAATGCATAATTTGTGCATCAAACTGTGTATTCTCACTATGTTTATTACCTACATATGTTATTACATATGTTAACAAACGAAAAGAATAATTTATTAAAGGAAGAATGAAATGAATGCAAATCAAAATGGAGGTGTAATTTAGTTTGATCAAATATTTAGCAATTTGGTTGAGGTTACCGATACAACGGTAGTATTGTTTTCTTTAAATATAAAACTCGAGCAAGAAGAAACCATACGTAAAACTGTAATTTATTTAGAATTTATTAGTATGGATATGAAATTGTTAGTAGAAAGTTCTAGTTCTGTATACAGTTACCGTACATATATATTTAGTATATAATTATTTAAGAGTACTCCCGTCAAATTTTATCAAAATTTTATTATTTTATATGAATGGAGTTAAAATTGGTTAAATTTATATAATAAGGTGATGAAACGTAACGTTACAAGTTACTAATTGTGGAAGAGGTACAAACAGTACGTGTACAGTACCGAGGGAAGCTTTCGTTTACAGTTGTGTTTCACCGTGTCACCATATGACAAGGTTGTACGGGTTTTCCGGTGGTCGCTACAGTATTGAGCATGACACCATCTTTGTCGACATTTCACATTTGCTTTTTCGTTCACAGATAAATTCGCAACCGACACAACCTCGTCGGTGGCAAGTAGTTCACCGGAACCAACGACTCCCATCCCAACTCCTAGGCCCATTAAAACGTGTCCGGACGACGATTCCGAGGACATAAACTGCGAGTCTCCACCTCAGATAACGTCAACGGTCGACTCGGCCGCCTCGTCGGGAAGAAGTCGATCGCCGCCATCTTCACCGCCTCCTCCGAGGAATCCGCTCCTGCAGGAAAGATTCAACTGCGAGGAACTGAGAAACGTCGTCTGTCACCTCGAGACGAAAGATTTGTGGGACAAATTTAACGAATTGGGAACGGAAATGATCATTACAAAGACTGGAAGGTAAGGGAAATTCATATTTCTTTCGGTTGTGGAATGGCGCGAACGGGACCGACCGGAAGTCGACAGGAGAGAGAGAGAGAGAGAGAGAAGAGAGAGAGAGAGAGAGAGAGAGAAGCTGTAGGGAAGGAAGGAAGGAAGGAAGGGAGGAAGGGAAAGGTTTCGCAGAAAGAACAAGATGAAGTGGAAATAATCTGCATGCGAAACGCGTATTCCATCCCATCAGGGGTTGCCGTGGTGACATAAGGCTGATGGTGGCGGGTGCTGCTGCTGCTGCTGTAGCGCAGATGCTGAAAACCGAGCCCTTCAGCCTTTCGATTTAACTCTCCTCACTTAACCCCACCCGTCACGTTCGCACAATATCAACTCTCCTTCACTTTACGACTCGAACCGTGGACGCTTCTATTTAAGTAGGGCTTTAATATTGTAACTACAAAGTTCAACAGCAATTCTTCCTGACTGCCTTCCAACAGCGGCAAGAGCGACAGCGACAGCAGGTCCCCGGTTCTTTCTCGAAATTCGTTTTTATGTAATGGAAAATTAGCCGGCCTCGGTGAGGTTCCGCCATTTCTTTTCCCTGCCGTTTTCTTCCTTTTTTTTTCAGGGCCTGTTATTTATTTTCCCTTTCCCTCGGTGCTGCTGTTGTTGCTGCTGCTACTGCCGCCCCTGTTGCCTGCCCTGTGTCCCTGCCCGTGCGGATTTACATATTTCTCAAAAAATTATCTGTTCTTTCGGTTGACTTTTGTTTTTATTCTTTTCTATTTCCCTCGCGTTTCAGGAAGCACCACTCTGGAAGGTAACGATAAATCTCTTTCTTTTCCCGTAGTTTTTTTTTCCTTATATCAAGATGGTGCCACATTTTTGATTGATGATTTCTTACGTTTCTTCTTCTCTTCTCCTTTTTTTTCCTCGCGTGCCTTCCCTCGGCGGCCACTCCCGCCTTCCATTTGCCTTTTTCTTCAATGTGCTCCTTATCTTTTTTCCGCTTTTTAATGGTTTCTCTCTCGTTTCCTCTCTCTCTCTCTCTCTCTCGCACTGACTGTCTCTCTGGTTTATTTGTATTGTCACGGATTTGTCACATCTTTTTCCGTTATTGCAAAAACGACTAAATTCCTCTGTCGAAGATGTGTTTCCCCGAAACCCATAAAAATTCTATCGTAAAGGCGAACTGACTCGTTGTGCTTTTTCACAATGGGGAAATTGCATTTTGCGAATTTTCGTTGAGGGTTAACTTCGGGGGTTGTTCCGATACATAGAAAAACCGTTTCAATAAGGTGTGACGACAGTACAGTCAGGAAAATTTAAATACGTAAGGCACATCGGGAAGATCCAAGAGGGAATTTTTATTATTACAAACAGTACCGGCTGTAGTTTTAATAACTTAATAGAAGTTTAACTATTCTCGATTCTCGTGGTTTGGGCTAAAAAATAGGTCAAAATGATAAGTTAAAATTACAAGAGAAATAGTTTTAATTATTAATGATTAACAAGAAGTGGTGGCGAGAAGACAATCTGAAACGTTCATTGCCAAGTCATTCCATTTTATTGTTCTCTATTAATCGCCGTTATTGATTGTTTGCTATTTTTATATTTTCTACGAGTTGAGAGAATCAAACTCAGAGGAACTCGCTTTAATAGATTAATAACTTAACGTGAAATTTGCCTGCCTACACGCACAAAGGAAACTCGTACGCGGTCGTAAATATGCGTACGTATACACTCGGATGATCTAACAGATTATTAAAATGACACGAAAGCACCAGCGACACACTCAAAATAAGAAATTATGTATGAATCGAAGCAAATCGTAACAAGTTCATAACACTAAAACGAAGTCATTAACCAATACTATTATTTAGCTCACCGAAATAAATAACTATGAAGCCGGTGATAGATCTAATAGATCTCTATCTAAAGCAAAAGGGAAACAATGGGAAGCGCATTCGTAATGAATTTCACCCATTCATATTTCTTTCATTATATAATATAATTTAATTATTTTTTCGTTGAGTACATTCCTCAAAGTTTTTATTGCTTTCGAGTTTCTAATCTTTCTATCTATCTGCACTGTTAGGTAATTAATTATAAACTGTAATGTGTGGTTTCCCGGTAGGTTCGGAGGCCTGGAACGAATTTCCAGTCTTGTAGTTTACACTTTACATCTTTTCTTCCTCGCGAATAATTAATTAGAATTAGTTTATGTTTTCCAAAATGTCTCTCGACCCCCGACAAACACAGAAGCTAGTAGTTCACACACCTATTGTTTGCAGCTGGAAAGGTGTTCTACGGTGCTACTATTTGTAACTGATCCACGCAAATCCGTGGTTTTAAACCTACCTTTGGTCTTGATACTCCAGCGTCATCATCTCACTACGCAAAACTATTAAACGCGGTCACTACCAAGGCGATGAAGTGCTCTCAGACACATTTAATAGTTCATCCGACGGTGAAACTATTTTATTCTATCGTCTAATAATTAAAGTGATACAAAGTGAATCATTTCGAAGCGTACTCCTTGTGATCTGATCTCTGTATCGTGTTATAAAATTCTAATGTGTAAAGCAGCATTTCGGGTACGACAACCTCACTATTTTGAAAGGAACGGCAGTGTAGTTCCACCCTCAGACCCATTTAATGGTTGTTGATTTGCTTCAGATGCCCCGAGGAAGTTTCTACGCTTACGACGTGCTTCCTGTTGTTATTGTTCGTTCAATACGTTCCCAACTATTTCAGAGACCGAGTCGGAGATTCAACGATAAATCCCGCATTTTCATCCAAACTATGGCGCTTTTTAAGTTTTGCCTTCACACAAAGAAAGAGTAAAATAGTCGAGCGACAATCTATTTCATGGTCGATTCAACCGTACTATAATTAGGGCATTTCGTGCTAGAAATAAAATTGTTACAAGGGCCCTAATTTGGAAATTTGGTAAATCAAATAGTGCGAGGGCAACCGAACGAGTGGTTTCGGCTACCGTTCTTTTATTTTGTGTGACATTCTGTAGATCATATTGTTTTGGATTGACTTTCCCGTCGGGAGATCTATTTGACTACTCTGATTCATAAAAATTTGACGTATAGAGCACTTATAGCTAGTAGAAATGGTGTACAACGCTTCTTTACAAGGAACATAATCTCTGTATTAGTTTCTAGTCTTTCAGTAACATCCCCTAATAGAAATTCTTATGTGGTTCTTATGTAGTTGTACGGGTAGGTTCCCAGTGGTTCCCAGTAACTTCTAGGTCATAGGGATACTGTATACGAAATTGTGTACAGTCACCGTATCAATGCTCCACTTTCTAACTTTTTACCTTTCCACAAGACAAATAAATTTTCGTCCGGAGCCTCGGGGGCGCACATAAATCTCGTGGCACACACCGTGAGCTCCCCACACTCCCTGGACCGGATGGAGAAAAAAAAAGGTGAAATATTTTTTGATCAATTACCTGCGAAACGTGACGGACATTTTCAATATAAATCTGAGAACGTAACGCTACGCGTGCGTTAATATCGCAATTAATAACACACCCGGTGAAAAAAAAAATAAGTCGTGAAATTCGGACAAAATTCTTCATTTCTCGGAGAACGTAAAAATCAATTAATCTTCACGATAAGTTCGCCGGCTCTGTGCTGTGAGGAAGAACTTCACTCCTCCGTGTGATGTGCGTACGAAGCGTCAAAACGCCACATTTTCCCCGGGAAAGGTTACGAATTCGTAGCGTCGTAAATCAATCCGACGTGTTCGATTACGCATTAAATTTCATAGATAAATTCGTATATAATGAACGGGGGAAACTTCGATCTCCTCCCTGAAAGGATTAAAACCGGGAATTGACTCTCCTCGTGTCGACATGAGACCCGGCGATACATAGAATTTTTGCTTTGCTGTTTTGCACAGAGCCCACCCACATGTTGGGGATGGTGCGTGTGTGTGTGTGTGTGTGACGTCGGCATCCCTTGCCAATTATCTTCCACAGCATCATCATCATCATCATCCTCCTCATGGCTCCGGGTCTGCATCCTCCGACGTTAACCCAACATTCGTTTAATTAATTATCTCGTCAACTTTGACGCGGCCGTAAAATAACTAATAATTAAAGTCGAGCGGGAAAGTTGCCAAAAGTGGAGAATCGCGTTTTAATTTTGATGAATGCGCCGCAGCATCGCAATGAGCCCTGAAGACAACATCAAACGATCTTCAACTTCACACTTTTAATTGTTCTACTTCTACCGGTGCACGGCACGCGATGTTTAATTCAAATCCGAGACGGACAAATTGAAATCGTACAGATCTGTCGAATGCCGACATTAAAAACATAAAACACGTCTCTCTCTCTCTATATATATACGGTTACCCGTAGAAAAAACCTATATAGTTTAATGTAAACAGAAATAGTTCGTTGTGGTAGCCGTTACTAAAACCTATATAATTTTCTTCCGTACGAACGGTCACTCCCAGTTATCTGTAGCCCCTTGTCGTAAGCCATTGTTCGAAAAACCTATATAGTTTTTTTTATTATCGTAACAAACGAGTAAGTTCGCTCCGAGTCAAGTCTACCCGTTCCGTTCGAGCGTGAAAACTATTTTTTGGGGGGTCTCAATTGCAGACAGGTAATCATACTTTGGTGTTAGCATTAATGACCGGTGTTTACCTATCATAAAATCCACAGTCAAATTATTAGTTTATATACAAATAATGATTTGTGAAGTTCAGGCACGGCAACGTCGGAAGGTGTCCCTCTCTCTCTCTCTCTTTTCTCAAAACCGAACCGAGCGAAGACCCTCGAAAACGGCCGCAACCGAATTCTGTAATTAGTTTCCGTTTCCGGTTCTTTTCTCGCGACAAGATGCTTAACGTAATGATCATGTGCTGAAAGATATTACGAGAAAGATGTAATTTCGGACCACCCAGACTATTCCACTGAAAAGTAGATTGGATTTGGAACTACAATCTGCGATGGTTTCACAGAGGATAGTTTCACCTGGGGAGGTAGTTTAAACGGAATTAGTAGTACATAGAATTTTATTTAATTTTTTTTAGAAATACTCCGCATATGTACAAGCAGCAAATTTTATTGTATATAATCCAGTGATCCGATGATGATATTGAAAATCTGAATACACTAAATATCATTGTACTAGACCTAAGCGTAATAGTACGTAAAGGAAGATAACCTACATAAGTTATCTACAACTTAGTACGCACTAATGCACACATAATCTCTAGTAGAGTCAGTTAGTGTGAGTAACTAACTACAAGACATTAAATTACACGCTCCATTCAACTTAAATGTTAGGTCTGTACATACTACTGTCTGCCTATTACTACAACTACTATCGTTACATATTAAATTGAAAACAAACAATGCGGTAACGTAACCCAAAGTTAGCGACGCTCGGTATTATTAGGTATTTATTAATAGTACATAAAAACTCATACTTTGATGTGATATTTGTAATTTAAGGGATAAATTTCCTTTGTGCCGGGTACCCAGTTCTTACCCGGTATCCGGTTCTATTGTTCTGAATGACTGAGATGGTGGAGTGGTTGAACATCACACACACACACACAACACCGGATGTCATTATTGTTATTAATGATACAATAATTTGTATGATTATACCGGGCAAATAACAGTCAAGTCAAACGTTTCTCGCCAAGTCCGACACCTGTTGTCCGCTCATCAGCAGATGTGATGTTGATGTGATGTTTGCGGCTTTTACATTTAAAATTGCGTTTTGATAATATTTTTTAATGGACGCGCGAGTACTTCCGGTCGTTTCACACTCGCTTTCCGGGTCTGACGAACTGATAACACGTTTAAGTCTTTTTTTTCTAATTTAATTTACGTTGGTAGTAAGTTGGGTAGCCCAGGGTTGTAGTTACAACGTTAGCATCACATTTCCCGGATAACACTCAGTATTTATTAATCTATTTTGTTTCAATCTGGTTTCAATAACAGAGAGAGAGATTCTGATAGCAACCCTACAGATCATTAAATAGTAAAAATCGTTTTAGTAGAAATCATAATTTTTAATATCAGATACAAACTATAATTTCTTTCAATATTTAATAATTGGTTTGAGTTAATTATTAACATTTAAAATAAGTTTTTAAATATGTATTACTCGTGTATAACGCAGACTGTTCTTACTAAAATTTATAATTATAAAATGGTGAAATTAATAAACAATTGATAAATAAATTTTAAGGAAATTAATAAATAAAGTTGAAGCATAAAACATAAGAGAATTATATTAAGTAAATTATTAATAGAAAAAAAATGAATTTAAGTTTAATTTTTCCATAAGTAGCAAATTTTTTGTGTACTAAGATCTTTTGTTACACGTAGTCTATTAATTTCATCACATTTCATATATTTAATTATGAATTTTAGTGTAAGCCGTCTGTGTTTTACGCTAATAATACATAATTAATTACTTTTTTTTTAAGTTTCTTAACTTCTGAATGTATTAAGGTCATCATGACTCGACTATGGTGTTTGAACATTGTCAGTTGCGAAAGGTTGACCCGTGCAGTGTCGGTTATTGCCAAGTTATTGACGCTATACATTTTTTATGTGAGCCGTTCGGAAAGTTACGATTCCTGCGGTTGTCCGATTGAAGTCACCTACGACCAGACTAAGTGGTATCAACACAGATGGACGAGACGTTTCCGAAGTAACTTATTTTAACCCCCGAAGGGTTGAAAAAAAAAAGCAATAACGAAAATCACGCCGTGACTCGACGTATCCCCCGGAACGAAAGGAGAAAAAAAAAACAATAATAAAATTATTCGCACACGGCGGTGATATCAAATTTTTATACTCATCGTGGGTCGAGGGTCTGGCAACCACACACGAATTGGACAGTACGAATGTACATAACGTCATTCATAACTCAATAACATCGTTTAGGCCGTCGGGAGCACGGGTAACTTCCCCACAGGAAGAACGTTCTTGTAAATCAGATAAAACTTTTCAATTCTCCCCTGTCCGTTTTTCAAAACTGAAAAACCAAAACATCTAATTTAGATGGAAGTTCGTATGATTCATAAAACAAAAAAAAATGGGGGGCAGGAGTCGCACAAGTAGAACGTCTGAAATTGTTTTCCCGGCACAGAAATCTTCACCGTGCCGAACAAACACGTCCTCCGCGTCCGGACTATATACGAAAAACAATGTTAAAGTGGAAGTCGACGTTTCACCCCGACTCAGCGTTTCCATCGGGGAGGCCCGCGCATTAAACGTCACTACGTCAAATTTACATAGATGAAATCGGCCGGATAAAAAAACCATTTTTATTTATTCTTTAATTAATAACGACTCAATAAAATTGGTGGTTGATTTTTGACAGGGCATTAAAATATTTTTACGGCACAGGTGTTCTTATTCATTCAACGAGTCTTCGGCAATGTAACGGCCTTTTCTGCAGTCACAAATAGTTTTGTAGTGTCGTTCATTAGAGCTATTAGCCGGCATTAGAGCTCCCGAGACGTTTCATGCACCAACAGTATCAGTCTTAATATATTGTTTCTTTTTTTTTCTTCGTTTTTGATGGTTCTCTAAAAGTAGTTTTTTTGTTTTTTAATCTTTAGTTGGAAATAGTTTCGCTGTGTCCTTCGTACGGCCGCTCGGAAAATGCTTACTATTTTTTAGTTTACGATTACTAGTTTTTTCTGGTGAATTTTATT
Source organism: Polyplax serrata (assembly GCA_037055365.1). NCBI lineage: Eukaryota > Metazoa > Arthropoda > Insecta > Psocodea > Polyplacidae > Polyplax > Polyplax serrata. The sequence continues at coordinate 6,314,517 of JAWJWE010000038.1, read as the reverse complement.
TTTTGTTTGTATTCTCTTTTGCATACTATTTTTACACTTTAATGTATTTATTATTATTGTTTATTAATGTCGTAGGGCATGTGTAAGCTCGAACCGACTACACCCCTCGTAGTGTATTTTTTTTGATTGAATTGTGGTTTCATTCTCACCGTTTCAGTTAAAATAGTTCAGGGAATAGTCACTATTCAAAACTAGTCGGTAGAACTCTGCTGCAAATGTTTCACTTGGAGATTTCATTTTTTTTCCATTCTCGCTGCTTTATTTAAATAATTTAGTTAATGGTAGTACTCAGATGAAGCCTTCAGGGTACGCTACTAATTTCATTTAGTGTAATTCCATTCTCAATCCCTTAATTTTTATAAAAATAGTTTTTACGAGAGTTACCACGTAGTGTTCAATAGTAGTGTTCTAACGTATTTGGCAAAAACCTTGATTTTTAACTTATCACAGGTTAATTATAATAAATACTCGTTGAATAATTTCTCGTAGAGCAGTTTAGTCATTTATGTAGTTCCACTAGTTCTGAAACTGTACTGTTTTTTATAAAACCCCAAGAACGACCTACTAACTAGTTATTTGTGAATTACTAAAAACCACACACGCTTGGTACGAGGGTGTAGGGTAGGGTTGTAGCGAGTTCTTATTGTCAAATACTACTTTAGACACCTACACGATTGGTTCCTCTTCGGTCTCGGAAGAATATCTCCGATTGAATGAATCCAGTTCGGGCAATTCGTGTTCACGAAAAGTGTTATTAATGTATACATAAAAAAAGAAATCTCCTCGGCGAAACGACGGCGAGATGGTTTCCCTTATTTAATTTCTTAGACGGCGATAAACTCCGAAAGCGAAAAATCCCCCAAGACGACCGGGGGATCATTTAGAATTTATGTAGAAAAATGGAGAGCAAACGGTGAAACGTACCGTTAACGATTAACAAAGGAAATTTTTTATGTCGGAGGAAAATGGACTCCCTGGTCGGAGCCGGTCTCCTTACCTTTTGCGCCTCGTCTCTTTTTCCTTTGTTCCTTTGTTGGTTTTTCTCCAATGGAGAAATACGTGAGCCGCGTGCGAATGCGTCCGGGCTGAAGGAAAAAATGGCGGCCGCGAGATCCACTCAAGAAAATGCGAAATTTTATAATATCATAAAAATTTTCGTAAAACTATGATAAAAGTTTTCTCGGGGTTCTCGATGGTACTTGGCACGGTTCGGGGACACCACCTGCTGAAAATGAAAGGCATCCTCTCGAGTCGCACCTCCCCGTTTAATAGGTCAGTCCCCATCTCCGGGTACCTCGGAGGTTTTACCACCCCGAGGGATGAAGAAGTTAAGTGCAACCCTCGGGAGGACACCTGTGCACCGTGCGATTGTCGCATTCCGCTGCCGGAACTATTTACTTTAATTATAAGTTAACTTATTTTGTAGAGTACAGTGCACGTGTACAACACAATACGTAAGATGGTGATCTAAGAGAAAAATCAATAAGTTATTTATTCGAGTTTTAATATACATAACATTGATATTAATCGATCATTAGCAGTCAGAAAATCTGAGAAATATTCTTCCTAATCTTGTTTTGTTTTATTAAGGCTGCGATATAAATACCTGATGCTGTTTGTAATAAGTTCTGCCCTATTAATTGAGTTTTAATAAATAGTACAAATAACTATTAGAATGTGTGAAATTTATGTTCCGGTTCAACGCAGAGCAATTCTAACTTAAATATAGAAAGTACATAACTCAGGCAGCAGTGCAGAGTCCGAATAAAGACGGGAAAAAGTTTAATTGTTTACGAATCGGTTAATAACACGTAGATGATTAATATTTATTTATTTAATTTTTATGGCGTGCGCGGCTCACTCGACGAGGGTCGAATACATAAAAATATGTTTATGTAACATTTCGCTAATAAATCAGGAATATTTGCAGCGGCCTTTTCCACCCACCAATCCCACTCTGCCCCAGCACCCTTCTTCTTGGAGTCGTCTTCTTCTTCTTCACGTTGGTCTTCTGCTGGTCGTAAAACATAACATTAAAGTAGAGTTTCACGGGATACTCGTGTTATGTAACCTTTATTTTTGTATCACTCGGGCAAGTCGTGTTTTTTTAAGTATCGAATTGTTACCGAGCCCGGTTATTATCCTTTCTCTTTCCATTGGGTGTTTACCCCCCCAATCGGTCTAATTTCCATTGCCGGGGATAATTTTTCGTTTGCACAACTCGTAATGACACCGATTCGAAGTACGAAAGGCTCTCCATTAAATTGTCTTATTTAATTAATACTAATAATACTGGTATCGAGGTCTGGTTGTAGGGAAACGTTTCGTTGTGGGCTTTTATGGCGTTTTCATTCGACCGTTCGACAGAGTGAACAAATGCCGGGTGTATAGGAGGGTATGTCCAGTAAGTCGCATCGTTGAGCTTTTCCTTGTGGTACATAAGTACATAAGTTTCGCGGGTGAACGTCTTAAGTCCCGAAAAATATGTCCGTGGTGAATGATGAAAAACTGTACACGGTCTTCAAGCCGGTGACGTGGATAACATTCGTACGGGCAATCAGACAGAACTACATACATCAATAAGAACACAGTGCGTACTTCTAAAACATGTACACATGAATTTTACATAGTTATTAACAAATTACTAATTTGTGGTCGTACGTACTTAAATAAATGTGTAATAAAACTACAAAAATACAGTTTTATACATATTTACACATAAGGTACAGTATCGCACATATCCGTGCAGTTTCATTTTGAATTTTTCGGTAAAAGTTACACACGTCTGTATGTATAAGGAAGTTGCTTTTGAATCAAACAGGAACGTTAAAACTTGCGTCACTCCGTAAAAAAATGATTTAGAGCCATGTACCTTTATTATTTAAATTACATGAAACTTAATAAATATACCGAATCCGACGGGAGGACTACACTCAATCAAAACTTACACAAGTTCAACTGAGTTACAATTTTAATAAATACTACATAATGTGACGGTTGTGGTGAACACACCGTGGCTGTACGATTTTCGTATATTTCGTTAAAGAAGGTCAACAGTAGAGTTAAATAAAACAATGGTCGCGCTTATTAAAATTCACAATGACTTGCAACAATCTTACTTGTCCGTTTATGTATTAAACATTTATCATTTCGTAAAACAAAACGTATTAACAAATTGTTGTTATTATCTGATGGAAGTCAACCCGTTCACTCGTACACCACAACGAGTACGCCATTGTTTTGCTCCGGGTCTCGGTTCAGTATCGACTCGTGTACTTGTTGTCTAGCTCCCGCTCTCATTGATAGTTCAAATAGATAAATCCGACCCGTAACTTCCACTTTGTCTTTCTCGCAGACAACAGAGAGAGAGAGAGAGAGAGAGATTATGTCTTTCTTTCACTAATGGGAAACGTCGGTCGCGAACGTTTCACGAATTTGTCTTACTAAGTTATAATTAAAGTCGGTCTCAGATCAAAATGTCCGGAGATTGAACGATTTAATCGATTAATTAATTGGGTCGGTTAACACGGCGGGTGAGAGCACCGGGAGGAACCGGGGAAAAAAATTAAAGGACCCGTAAGAATTTTGGCACAAGTTCACACGGTTGAGAAGGATAAGGCGAGCGTAAAAGTTTCCAAAAGCCAACGAGAGGAACCTAATTAAAGAAAGATTCTCTTCTCGCCCCATCATCACCGAGTCAGCCATGACTGTCTGTAATTGTGCGTTGCTCAACGTCACTAAATAAACTTTTACTTGGCTTCCAGTTAATTACAGTCCCCCGAAAATCTCGGCGTTATTATTCTTCGTCTTCGTCTTCGTCGCCCATTTTAAGTGAGACAGTAACAGTTTCATTCCACTTCATCATTCGCCACGGTTCAACCCCTTTCTCTCGCGTTTTACATTTTCTCCCATTCGAGACGTTTGCGTTTTCCTCTTAGAAAATTTCCTTTGTTTCTTTCGGTTTAGCCGATTTCACTTCACTTAAGGGTTGAATGCTGACGAGAGTCAGGTACTTCCCCGGAGAACTCTCGGGTACCTTTCTGTTACTTCTCCCAGACGGGAACAGATCATTTATTTTTTTTATTATTTCGATTATTTAAACGATTTCAATAGACAAACCCCAGGCCTGGCATCTGTTACGTGTAAAGATGTAAATTAATAATTTTACACGATAAAGTACATTATTAATAGTAAACTAATAGTAAACACTTAAAAGCTAATAACATCATTTACTTACTAAAATTCTTTTGTATTTATTTATTGTATATGAAGCGACAAGTACGAAATACTTCCTTCGGTGTTGATTTTCAACTTATTAATTAATAATATATTTCACGTAAGATTTATATGAAATATTAGTAGGTAGAATAGTTGAACATAATAATGTCAAAATTTATTACTAGAATATTCCAAATCCCTGTTACGTCTTTTTCAATGCTTTAGAAATAAGAATAATTTATGAAAGAAACATATATATAGTGCTAAGTGTTTTCTTAATGTATATTTTATTGTTATTTAATAATCAAAACTCGCGATCGGGTAATTTGTATTTACCTAAGTGACATACAAGAAGCGTTTACATAAGAGCGGTTCACTAGCACAATTTAATCACTAAAGAGTACAAATGAATGGTAGCAATACAAACACTACATGATGTGTAAATAAATCAATGTAACAATATACATATATATGTAGCACTCCTCATGATGCTCTATTGCATTCAACGGACCGAACACTATATATCTAATTCTATTGAACTAGGACTATTGCGCTTCACGTGATACATAAATTTCACGGGTACGCATAATTACTGAATTTCTTTGTTGAATTTCTCACGACTTACGTTAACCCCCAGCAGTTACCGTAACACTTTTCATAACTCACACGTTGCGCTCGGTTACGAACTTCCAAACGAACTTAAAAGTTCCAGCGAAAAATTATTAATTTTTTTTTCGCTAAAGTTTAAGGTGACTCAAGTAAATCCGCCAGTCTAACTGTAATTTGAGCAAATGCCACGTACATAAGTGCTGCACCAAAGTTAATAAATCACATAAATAAGCGGGTAAGTGTGGTGTCGGCCACAAACACCTCAGGTTCCGAGGTCGTGAAATGTGTAATAAATATAAGCGCAGAGGCCGAGAGAGGAAGGTCGGAGGAAACAATCCGTTTCGATCGCTTCAATTACAAAATTATTGATTTTATCGGAATCGAATCGATGTTTAAGTAGATTTTCACGTCCCGTGACTTGCAATCCGTTTAATTTCAATTTAAGATTTTTAACCTTAATTAAAATCAAGGAGGGAGGAAAAGTAGAGGAGATTAATCTCGGATCTGGGAAACGCTGATCGGAGTCCTTCCGATCGTTTCCACTCTCTCACCTCTCGAAATCATCCGGTCGATTGAATGAACGCCGGGGAATCCCCGAAGAGATCAACCTGAAGTTTAATCATGTCGGGTATCATATTTCGAATGGTTTACTAGACCTATTAATTATGTAGTCTAATAGCTTCGGTGGCATCCCGAGGTTGTCTCCCTTGTTTCACATTAAAATAAGCTCGTGTAAAGATTTAAATGGGCCCCGTATTATGTTACGGGTAATATATGTGAAAGTACTCGGGGTGCCATGTGAACAGGACCAGAACAGTTGACCAAATCCGAATTGATCGTATGAATTTGAGTGAAGTAACAGAAAGTAGAACCGGGGAGAAAAGTAAAATATAAAATTGAAATTATGTTGTTTAGACCTTTGTACTACAAGCTAACCGGATAATGTATAGTAAGCTATTAGAACGCGTTCGTAAGTTCCTCTACCACGTTTAAAATCTGACAATAGAGAATGTACGGGAACCTATATAGTAAATGTTGACATTCAAAAACTGTTTGGTGATTATAAAATGTCTGAAAAGAAGGATTGTGTAATACTTAAATATTAGTTATAAAGTTAATAATATGTAAAAAGAAAGATTCAGCACAAGCACAAGGTTAAGTTACAAATATCTGAAAAGAGAACTGTCAACCGTTCAATTTAAAAACCGAAGATGAGTGAAGAAACACCTCACAACACAAAAAATCACAATGGTGTTAACTTAAAACGTCAGTCACAAAAAGGTCATATTATTTTGTCTGTTAACATTCTCAACAGTAGTTAAACTGTTTAAAAAAATCACCCGGAATGCTGGTGTCTAAGACACCTAGAAAATCATTGCTAATTTTGTAACTCTGGCAAATAATCAAGATGCATTAATAATACTTTATAATATAATACCAGCGAGTACGAAAAAGATATTTTATAACCAACACACTGGAATTAGTTGAACAGAAATAAGTCGGATAAATGAATCATTTATTTCTCTTGGATTTTGTACGAGACAGACGTACAACGTTCCATTCGACTCGTTAAAAACTTGTAAATTAAATCGAAGAACCAAAAGCAGGCACGCCATTTTGTCGTTCGTTGACAAAAAAAAGGCACAAACAAAAGCAAATGAGAAAATACAAGAAAGGACACGACGTTAATTGTATTCTCACAGTTTAATTTCTTTTTGTGTACCGTTAAAACGAAAACGGTGGTACCACCAAGTGATGATGATGAGGAGGAGGAGAGGTAGGCGAGACAGACAGGTAGAGGGGTGGCAGACATTAAATTTTGACGGACTGACAAGGGAGCCTTCGTGTGAAGGCAAGGGTGGCAAGACGTACGTTGAAGGGAAGTAGCGCCAAGGAGAAGGCACAGGTCCGAAGGTGAAATGAAAGAGGAGAAAGGTAGAAGAAAAAGGTTCGAGACATCATTAAAAAGGAAAGGAAAAGGTGAATTTCATTGCTTTGTTTGGAACTGTTTGTTTCGTTGTCATGTTTTCGGTTGAATCCCCCGGGATGAGATCGGTCGATCCCCCCGGGGGATTCACAGTGCGAACAGCAATACCTTAATGGAAATTGCTGCCTTTCTTTTCATTCTCGAAGTACCATCCTTTCTCAACCCTCGACGACGTTTCATAACTCTCGCTCATTCCCGAGAGTCGACGAAGAAGAAGAAGAAGAGTTGAATCCACGAGTCGTTCAAGAACCCGTTAGTTTAATTAATTGCCCAACGGATTCAACCCTTTCACCCCGTTACACGTTAATGTTAAACATTTCCTTTCCGAAGGTTCTCCCGGGGGAGGGAAAAGCTCTGACGTCAGAGCTCGCGTCGTCCGGGGTGCGAAATTGGCAGATCTGCGGAAAAAGGTGGCAGAGAAAAGGCAACGAGTCGGAATTAAACCGGAGAGAATTTTCGACTCAAATCCTTTCGTGCCATTCTCCTAGACTAATCCTAGATTTCCTAGTCATATTTCCGGGCTACCGAGCGGAAGACAAGCCGATTCTCAACTGGCTCTTTCCTCTTCTTCTCGTTTCAGACGAATGTTCCCGACGTTGCGAGTGTCCTTCACAGGTGTTCGTCCCGAACAGAAGTACGCAGTGCTCATGGACATAGTTCCCGTGGACAACAAGCGGTACCGTTATGCCTATCACAGATCTTCCTGGCTGGTGGCCGGCAAGGCCGATCCTCCGGCACCGTTTCGCCTGTACATGCACCCGGACTCACCTTTCACCGGGGAACAACTGCGAAAACAAGTCGTCTCCTTCGAAAAGGTTAAACTAACGAATAACGAAATGGACAAACACGGTCATGTAAGTGTCCTCTCCGGTCCGCTCCGGACGGTGTTGTCGTCTGGACCCGTTCCACTAATTCCACGTATCGTTACAGTTGGTGCTCAACTCCATGCACAAGTACCAGCCTAGAATACATTTAGTTAAACGGTCGGAATCGGCTGGAAATTCGCCGGTGACCGACTTGGAACAAGAAGAATTCAAAACTTTTATTTATCCGGAGTCGGTGTTCACAGCTGTGACGGCCTACCAGAATCAGTTGGTAAGTTCACTAACTATTACTTTAACTATACACGCCGGAAAGGTTCGTACAAGACAAAACAAGAGCTCGTCGAGAAGTTGCAAAACAGTACGCTCGGTTCTTTGTATATAAAAAAAACCTATATAAAAGTTCTGCATGGACTCAACGCGAGCGTCGGAACTTGTTATCGAACTGCCTTATCACGTACTTATTGCACACTTCATAAATAGTTGAATATTAGTGAGGTCTCTATCGGTTGTTGTGTGAAGTAAACTAGATATAGTTTAACCGGGTTTTCATCAAAGTTTGAACAGGCTCGAACGATAAATGGAGTAAAACAAAACTATTTGAGTTCCCATCGAACGGAAAATTAGTTTCACAGTTGCGAACTCCATTAACATGTCTTTCGGCACACGGGCCGCCATTGCTCTTGCTCCCGCGGTTGATCCCGGCAAAAGCTCGAGATCCGGGGATGAAGACGTATGAAATCAATTAATGGGCCGATCTATTTTGGTTCGGTTGAAGAACAAAAGGGACGCCAACGATGGATCGTTGACGTTGACAGGAGATCCCCGAGATCTCATTCACTCGTACACGGACTCTAACGGTTTCGTTGACAGACGCCTGGTCTCTCAATTAGCCTACCAATACGATCGCGATCTTACAGATCTGTCGCGATCATTTATATTTCACTTCCTATCGTGTTCCAAGTAGTAAAAACAATGGGAGTGATGATCGTATCTTCCTAAACACGGCGACGGATTTCGCGGGAGGGACCGGAGGGATCATTCGAAACAGATCGGATTCCGTACTTCCTGCAGACTGTGAGATCGATCGATTTAGCAGTCACTCCAACAGGTTGGGAGAAGGTTCCTTCCACTCGAGCGATCTCCAAAGGTTCCTCACCTGGTCGTCACATGTCTTCAGTTCGAGTGAGTCCTTTTTAAACGAGGCGAACAAGACGATCTTTGTCGGATGTCCTCCACGTTATTAAAAACTAATAATTTTATAGGAGGGCAAGCAGCGCTCGGAGGGGTTTCGCCTCTCCCATCTCAGGTACAAAGCGATCTTTTATGTTTTACTAGCCAGGAGCAGTAGGAAAGCGATCCATCACCCGGCAAATGGCCACACACACACAGGCAGGCAGGCAGGCAGGCAAGCAGGCAGACGTGGCAGTAGAACGCCCCGTATTTTCCCTTCCCCAGGCTCCCGTAATTGTCAAAAGAATCTTTTTGTCGGATAATTTGCCAAATGTCCCTTTAAATATAGTATAGAGCGGTTGAGTGCTCGGCTCGGAGTGCCCCTAAGCATAACTAATGACTCCTCTACTGTGTGAAATTTGTAGTTTGATGGCAGGAGAGGACAGTAGTCGAGTGTTTCCACCGATTGTGACTTCTTGCTTTACGTGGGAGCGAGTCTGTCATCTGGCATTTAGCAAAATGAGTTGCGTGCCACCTGAACAGATGATGTGTGTGAAGCCTCAACGGTTGGGGTGTGTTATTAATACGTCATGTACTCGTAGAGAATTCGGCTGTAGACTCGGTCTGTATGCATACTATTTTTGTGGGTGGTGTGACTAGGTTCCCTATTAGAGAATGTTATTTACGGTGTATGTAAGTTGCTTCCATTTTAAGAGCTCACGTGTTCGCCCGAGGGAAATTCATTTTATGCTATTTAGTTTCGTGATAAAGAACACCCCCAGTCAACCCCAATCTTTAAAAAATACAAATGGCGGGGATTTACCCCGTGGAAGGACGTGTCGATGTCTTGTTTTGTTTTTTTTTTTTTTACGGAATTTCTCCTCTGCAGAATTTTTTTTTGTTGAGGTTGCAGTGATGAAGTGAGCGTTCGAGGCTCGAGGACAAAATGGTGGAAATCAACCCTTTGAGGGAATCATCCACCCCACCGGTAAACGAGTAACTGTTGTCTGACGTTACGAACAACGTCTTCTGCTGTTGCCCCTGCCGGCTGCTTCTGCTGCTTCTTCTCCGGTTCATTATTCCCTTTGCTTTTTTGGATTTTTAAGTTCCCTTCCCCAAATTTATTTTTCTCGTCGTCGGTTTCATCCTGCAGAGGTGTCATGCTTTGGTTTTCTCCACCAGATCTCCTTTATGTTTGTTTTCATTCATTCTAAAACTCTTTGTAGACGCAACGGAAACAACTAGCCCACGCACACACACACCACACACACACCATACATAACTTTTAACCCGAAAAGATTTATTGCTTTTGGTTTTCGAGTTACTCTTCTTTTGGAATCCATTTTTCATCTTCACAGTTTACGATCTTTTGCTAAATTTTTCTCTTCTAATTATCCTTCTGCTCCTTACACGGTCTCCTTCTCTCTCCTTCTACGTCTCCTGCATCGTCACTTGCTCCGTGCTCAAACTGTGAATTTTCTAGCACTCGACTTATCTCACCTCCCCGTCGTGTTTCCTCATCGTAACGACGACAATAAATAAAGTCTCTCAAGGACAGGAGGTGATAATGAGTTCCTCGCTAAGCAACTGTGGCAGAACATAGGAATCATCAGAAACGGTGTTTAACCACCTCGGTCGCGTGACCTTGCAGGTGACTGACGTCGTGCCTCGTTGTCGTCGTCATTGTCGCTTTACACGGTGGCTACCGAGCACTCGAGATCGTAGACGAAAAGGTGGTTAGGCAACCAAGCCAACGCAACATTCCTGTCGAAGGTAGGAAAATTTAGTTCAATTGAGTAGTCCTCGGACTAGGAAATAGTCAAAAGGGCATTAATTTCGCTCAACGTCGACGGTATTAATATTTGTCAATAACCCGTTATTTCCGGCTTAGCCCTGTCATCCGGAAAATAATAGGAGAATTTCTCTCTCTTGCTCTGGCTCTGGCTCTGACTGGGAAGAAGGTGATTTAAAAGGATTTACAACCTTCTCCTCGGGGTTCCGGTCATTCGAATCCATCAAGTTCATCGCTCTCAGGTGACAGTGATAACTCGACGTGTCGTGAGTCAGACCCGGGGGCCCACAAAAAAGGGGCCCCGGGAATAAATCAGGTGGCCAAACTGTTGTAACAATGGTGGCCCATCAGGCGATAAATAAAGATGATCAAATTTCTTCGGGTGTACGAAGATTAAGATCATTCGGATTCCTTATTTTTTTTGTTGTTGTTGTTGTTGTCAGGGGAGTCGGTTTGACATATTCCCAGATATTTCTGGAATGTTTCGACGGAATGTGTTCTGCTTCCACGTCGTCAGCCGGTGCCGTGCTCCGGACGTTTCCTCTTTCGCGTAGAGCCCACCCTCTCGGTTCCCTCCCCGGGTTTTTTTTTCCACGGTTCCCGGTGTTAATTAACGTTTCTTCAGGTTACCGGAGGGAGAAGTGTGGCGGATGACTGCGAGGTGGTCTTCTCCTCCCCGCGTTGTGGATGCATTCAATTTCGAGTTAAACCCATTTCGAAGTTATTAAACACCAACTTGATGAATGTCCCCCGAAAGCAATTTAGAAAACTTTACGGTACATTTAGAATTTAGACCACCCTCAAGGAGGAACGGGACAAAATCACAAAAGCGTAAATTGGGGATTCTTTTGCGAAAAAGATGTTGCTCGGGATTATTTTCAGAGGGAGAACTGTCGGACGCGGGCCGGATGATCTCGGATGGATCGCTCGATCGATCGATCGATCGAAAACTCCGACCGACGGTTAAACGAATTATCATAATGTACGTTTTGTCACATGCGACGAACCGAGAATTTTCACTCTCCTCGTGACACATAAAACCCATTGTTACGTTACCCCGGCAGCCATCCCCTCAGAGACAATTTAAATAAGAAATTGAATATCATTACACTGATCTTTATTAACTTGTAATGAAAATAAAATTCCAACCCCTAAGTGGTGGCAGAAAACTTTTTCACAACTTGCTAACATAACTCGGTTTTTGGTACTTGTGATTCGTTCCCGTTGTAGTTCTGCGTAGAGGAACTTATTGAACTTAAAGTACCTGTTATTTATGTAGTTGTTGATGTAGAAGGGTTGGAACACATCAGCTTCTACGGGTTTAGTATTGTTGAGTGTGTGTATGTTAATAATAAGTTGGGAGGGTTGAGGATATTTGTCGTGATTAATAAAAAAACCACAAAGGTTCGATGTGTACAGAGCACAGAATGATAGACCCACCGTGGGAGAAGAAACTATTTAAGTAAGTGAAGTTAATAGAAGGGAAATATGATTGAGTGGTTGGAGGACTTTTAGGGTTTCCAGGGGTTGCGGCGAACAAACCTGGTGGCTTAAGGTCAACCTCTGGCAAACCTCAAGGCTCCAGTTGGTGTAAGTGGCCCACCGGGGAGGATGCCCCGTCTAACGCGACCGCATTCATCTTCATCTTCTTCCTTCCCCGTCTGACGTTTGATTTTTGTCGCAGTCAAACTGTCTGACACGTCTTTTCATCTTTTTCTGGTGTCTCGTATAAATTACACCGGAGGATACCACCCTTCGAATAAAAGTCAATCCCGTCAGTCCCGTTGAAAATTCACAATGGGGTGACGCCATCGAAGTGCACGTTCTTGTTCCACGTCACCCGTCATCTCTTTCTACCTGGAGTTGGAAGGAAGAAGACGTTTGTCGTCGTTCGACTGCACACCTGGACCGGTTGATCCCCAGACTCCTGGGTAAAGTCGTGGGAAAAGTTGAGATCGATGAGTAGAGTACCACGAAAAGTACAAGATGCCGAAGTTTATTAAAAATATATTCTCCGACCTTGCCAAAGCATTCTAAACAAATCTTAAGCGTAATGTAATAAACAACAATAATATAATAAAATAAATATAATTATGATAATATAACACAAATTGTGTGTACTCTATCAAAAAAATTATTACAAATTTATATACCGTTCAATATATAGGAAACTACAATAGTAACTAGGAAGTATAACTAAAACTCCGACAAGACTATGCACTAGTTCTATTAATTAGTTTTTAAAAACATACAGTCTAGGGTTTGTTATTTAATTTCATATATTTTGTAATAAATATTCTATTTAAAAATATTATACATTATACATGTACATAAATACCCTGTTCCACGTACAGTCTTAATTGGTCGTCTTCACCTGATTGGGTGGTGGTACGATGGATGTGTGCGAGATATTCTCTGTACGACAGTATGTACCCGTTATGTATCTACTAAAATGCTAATAATTAATAAATAAATAAATAAATAAAAAAACAGACAAATAAATAAATAATGTAGTCTTTGTACCGTAAGTTAGACTGACTAAAATTCTCACTTATTAAACGATAGTTTGAATGGTCGAACACGTCGCTCAGATGTATGTGCAAAAATATGTACATAATTTTGGTATATATAATTTCATCGTGTGTTAATTATTGAAGTTGAAAGAACTTTCCATTGAATTCTTACGTACAGGTCGAGTTCCCTGTTTGCCTTCTGGAATTTCACCTTCCCACCTTTTCCCGGTCACTTCCCGTCCACTTTTTCTGGCCCACTTAAACTCAAAATAAGAAAGCAATTTCAAAAAATTAACCCCGGCGTGTTAGACTTCCTACCCGGGTAGACCAGCACGCTTTCTTCTTCAACTGCGAAATCAACACATTCACGTTGTGACGTGTAAAACCGCGAAATTGCCAGGAGACATGCGAGTTTTGGCTTTATTTTCTCTAATGATACTCAACAACCACCTTTCCACCCCCAGAAGCAGACCAGATGCCTGACCTTCGGGGGTGAGTCGTGAGAGAACAACCGTGCAATTTCGTACAGAACGCGTGCAGGAGAATTCACGCGCGTCGTACGGCTCGGTTGAAAGGAAAGGGGTAGCTTCGGGTAGCAACCCCCAAACTGTTCGGTTAGTTGAGTTAAAAAAATTCTAACGAGTTCATAGAAGCATAGAAAAATTAATAGATAGATTTAATAAATAACATTTTGATACATAGACGCACCCCTATTTGCTACCCCTTCGCCCCCAAAACACACCTTTGAACTTGCATAGTTTCCCTCTGGCAAAGACGCAACTCTCGGCCTGATTTTTCGGGGGTGTCGTCGAGCTTCCGTCCGGTGGTGGCAACCCCACGGACTCACGACGGGGCGAAAAGAAACCCCAAGACGAAAATGCCAGGGACCCGTGAAGTCTTCGTCGTGTGTGTCCCACTTTGTGAGGTGTGAATTCAATTAATTACCCCCATCTTGCTTTTAACTAGATACGTGTCGCTCTATTTATCTCGACATCTAGTTATCTAGTCTCTATTTTTCTATTTCAGATAACCAAATTAAAAATAGACAGCAATCCGTTCGCCAAAGGTTTCCGGGATTCTTCCAGACTAACCGAATTCGAGAGGTAAGTTGATTCTTCTCTATTAAAGCTACTATTGTAGTTTTTGTGTATTGTGAACTATTTTATTTTCGACTGGAAACTAATTTTTCTATTTTACGGCCGGAAAATTACTATTTTCTACAGTTTTCTACGATTTTTCTAGGAAAATGTTTACTACTCCGTTTTTTTTGGTAACTGGAGTTTTTCTCTTATTTCACACCTCAATTTTGTTTTAGAGAAACAATGGAGTCGATGCTCGCGGAACAACACTACTTGAGGTCTCCAATAAGAACATTTTCCGAATTGGACACCCACAACAATAATCTAACGCTAGAGGAAAAGGCTCTGCTGGCTGCGAGGTCACAATTGTTCCTTAGGGCTGCTGCCGCGGCCGCCGGGCCCTACGGCTCCCTCATGGGACCCATCTGGGGCAGCCCTGGTCCCGGCGTCCCACCCGTCGGCATTCCGCCAGGCATGATCTGGAGCCAGTGGGCTTGCTTGGGTCCTTCCCTCCTCGCGGCTCAACACCAACACGCTCATCACCTGGCAGCCGCGGCTGCTGCCACGGCCAACACGGCCTCGACCTCGTCGACTTCGCCGACTCTAAGCCTTCCCAGACCCATGTACCCGGTACCGTCGTCTTCGAACCTCTCCCAGCACCGGTACTCTCCCTACAGGCCGCCCGGATCGAACGTGCTCAGGCGATCTTCACCAGTGTCTTCCCCGGAAAGCTGTCAGGACGTCACCGACAGACATTGTCACAGTCCGAATCCGACGTAATGTTCTTACCGAGCTGTTGGCTACCCGGTGGAAATGGCAACCAAACGCGGGACGGTTCCCTCGATCGCGGAGGCAGCGATTTTACTCTCCTGTAAAAGACTTCAGCCCCCTCGCACATACCTTTCCCCCCCCTTGCCCGAAACCCCGCAACAAATCAGGTCAAATGAAATTTTTTCTGTTTAAAAGAACTTTCCCGAGAAACTCACAATAAGAGAACGTTTCTCGTATATATTTTTTTATGTATGCAAAAATAAAACGTCTATTAAACTTATGTACTCGTAACTAATTTATTTCGGCTTTAATTTGACCACCATCTATTCTTATATGTAAGCAGGTTTCCTCGATTTACGAAGAACAAGAAGAAGAAGAAATTTTCATCATTGCCATTGTAATTTAGTTCCTTGTAATTTAATAATAATATTAATAATTATAATTAATACTACGATTATAATGCCTTTTTCAATAGAAGAAAATTATGTTTTTTATTATCAATATTATTTTAATTATTTTTCATCAGCCTTTTGACTCCATCCCGCACGCACTCCTCACAATAAATTTCCGGTTCCCGTTCTTCAAGTTCGACGAAATCCTTTGATGGGCAGGAAATAGTACAATATATTAAACTATAATATATATATATTATGATCTTATACTATTTATAATATCGTACGAGACTACTTGCAGTAAGGGATGGCCTGCATCTCACATCAAGTAAGTATGTTGTATTAGAACGAGTACTCTTGGTGCGCCCAGCGGGTCTTCAAACTCGACACCAAACATCCCCTGACGATGGTTTCGTACGCACTTCGAAACGGGGGGTTGTTCGGAGCGATAGTCCGAGTTAATTTTATACCGAGCGTTACACACCCGCCCCCAATCCCACAGGTGAAATAATAATTTCAATATAAGTTTCACCGACGAACGAGTCCCTCGCAAGGGGTGAGAGTTTTAATTTGGGGTTAACTTCCAGTCCGAAATCCTTTGTCATCCATTTCGTACTTTTTTTTATTTTATTTCCCCGCAGTTAATTGCTTCCCGAATGGTTCACCACGGCCACCCGTTCACGTCTCCGTTCCCTAGAAAACAAGACTGATGGCGGATTTCTACGACGAGACGAGAACCACGCGAATTTCTCATCAATAAACTACGATACGAGTTACTTTGACGTGCGTTCCACGTACGCTCGCACACTTCGGAGAATTATATAGGAATTTAGTACCGTCGCGCGGGGCGGTCGTGAACTTGCCACCTTTCGCAAGTGGTGCAAAAACACAAAATGCCTCCCGGCAAGTTCCTTCGACGAATTCTGCAGCCGTGGTGTCTCAGAGAATTTTTCGTCGTCGGCCATTTTTGTTTCAAGTCAGTTAACCGGGGCGGTTGGGTCGGCCGCGTCCGCATCAGGAGTGAAACCGTTAAAAATATTACTCCGATGAGTTACGAGTTGTTACCCGGCAAAAAGAGAAGTTTATGAATAAATCGGGGGGGTTGATTTACGGAGAAGTTCAAGTTCCGAGGAGCCTGAAGAAAATTTCAAATAAATCAATTCACGGGAAAGGGGTAGAGCTAGAGCCCGGTGTGGAATACTCAATTCTCTACGTGATTCATTCCGCGGAAAACCAGCAGAAGAAGAAAGTTTCTCTCTCTCTTTTAGGGTCTGATAAAATGAAAATGGCGGAAAATCCGAGTCGTGGTGGTGGTGGTGTTGGGCCGGGGGGGGGGCGCGCTTCTATTTTGCGATGGAACCGTTTGGGGAGGTTGCGCGCGTGAAAAAGCCAAGAAGCGAAACCGAAGTCAGCAAATCCACGTCAGCAACTAACTAAATCAATACTTATTAAAAAGTAAAAATCCGAAAAAGAGGAAACGGGAGAAAGGGAAGTTTTTCTTTTTTCTTGGAAATTCGGGGAAGCAGCAACAGCAGCAGCAGAAGAAGAAAAAAAATCAGAAGCTTTCGCTGACGTCTTCCCTGGCCGCCATTTCCCTACGACTGAGATTAGTCGAAAGATCCCGTGCAATTGGCTGTGGAGCTCACCACCGCATCCGGGTGGTATCCGCCGCGACTCAAAACCAGACGACAGCACAACCGACCCCGGTGAGGGGGGGGGGAGGAGGAGAAAACGGGAAAAACCGGGACCCGAGAGGAAATTCGTTCCCGGGAACACAAACAATAACAAACGGGAGAACGGGAAAAACATAAAAATTTTCATTCGAAAGGATTTTCAGGGCTTAGTGATAAAATGAAGTTTTTACTTCTTTCCAACGTCACGAGCTGTGTGCCACCCACAAAAGTGGCAGCAGCCGCCTTTTTTGTCGGGGAAGGAGCGAGGGTGAGTCTTCTGCTCCGCCGCCGCCGCCCCCGCCAACCCCCTCTCTCAACCCCGGCACTTCACCCCCATAAATTTATACCGAGCACTTTTCCGATAAAAGAAATGTCTTCGAAAATTTAGAAGTCGTTCCGGGGTTTATCGTTTATTTGTGTACGAAATAAACATGTCGGCTCCAACCCCCTTCCCGGTCATCCCCGCGTTCCCGGAGCCCGCATTCCCCCCCCCCCCCCCATTCTACGCCTCCCACCCGAAAAGATATCATTTCCCTGTTTTTTTTTTCTCCTTTAAGGGAAGAAGAGAAAACTTTCTCCCGAGTACTTCCGTTTCGGGGCAGGTCCGGAGCGAACGTCCGTGGCAGCAGACAAGGGGTGACTCTCTCGCGATTGGTCGACGCCTTTCACGGCCGTTAAAATCGGGTTTTTCGCAGATGGAAAATCCATCCGGGGAGGTTTTTTTTTTAATTATTTTACGATTAGATTTTCCACCCCGTCGAAACGTGGAAAAATTTCAATTTTTCAACCCTTTCCGGTGTGTGCGCGCGCGCGGGCGCTCACCCGCCCCCTTAAACCTTTTTTTTTAACTCGACGCTAATTGTTATGTAAAAACGTGGAGCGAACCCCTTCTTTCTACCTTTTACAAATTTGCAAAATAAAACAATTCATGATTTATTAATTAATAGATCGATCGATTGATCGGCGGGGGGGTGATAGGGGGTGCGTGGGCGATCCCCGTACACGGGGTAACCTTTCAACCCTCTCCCGAAGAAGAAAATTGCGGCGTCACTGCTCGATGCGTGACAGAAGGAGCGGAATTGAATGAAATCATTCACTCAATCAATCAGTCGCTCACTCGGAGGGGGTGAGTTCTGGGGGTGGCGAGGGAATGACTCGCCTTGGTCTATCAGATCGGGGAGAAATCGGTCCCGGGAACAATTCATCAAGCGACACGGTGACACCTTGCAAACTCATGCCCCGTGTCGTTCGAGTCGGCAGTGGACCCGGGGACCAGGTGACCCATTAAATAGAACCACATAAGGAATTTAAAGAGGGCGGTGGTACGCCATCAATTACGTCGCGTTGGAGAGTGGCATGCCCAGAGACGAACCGCTGGCTGTCGACCGATACCATCCCGAGCCGTTTTATCGGTGCTACCCATCGCTTCTGGGTGCTCTCTGACCAGCCCGGACACCCCGGACACGTCACATTTCTTCTCATTTGTCAGGTCCAGGTGTACGTCCAAATTTGTTTCACTGGGTCAACAGCTGACCCTGACGTGAGTGACCAATAAAAGTACCGCGTTGTCATACCCGGTGTACGATGTTATTGATCGGAACTGATCGCAACTTCCTCGGAACTGTCTGTGACACGGAGGGTCGACAGCGGGACACAAAACAGGAAAAAGGTTTCGTCTCAACGACAAGGTACCCGATGAAGAAGCGGGGGGTGGGAGTGGAGGTAGAATGACACGATAGTAACGTGGTAGCAGAAGACGTGTGCCAACTTCTGTGTGGTCACTGTACACGTACACACACATCTGACTGTTGTAACCTCATGATAAATATCCCGAGGATGAAGTCGTACTATTTCTACGATTTCTATTGTTCCTCTGTCTATTTGTCTATTTTTTTCTGCCCCTCGTTCATTATGTCACGTCAATTTTTTTCGGGTTTTGAGTTTCCTTCAAAACATTTCACTTTCTATAAAACGGTAATTGAGTCTCCGGGGGTATTTCTCGCGGGTGAATGATTACAGGCCCCGGTAAAAAAGGGGATGACACCGTACCAAGGTGTTATTGTTATAATTATTTCACCTTCTTCTTCTTCTTCATCATCATCATCAAACTCCTCTTCGGCACCTTTAATTATTTTAACGGCACCATCCCTTTTTGCTTCTTCTTCTTCTTCACGGATTTTGCCCAGGGTCTTCCAAATGAGCACCCAACGATACCCTCCGTTTTTGTTTTTGTTTTTTTTTCGGGGCCTTATACCTACGATAATCTTTCTTCATCATCAAATGACTGAATTCATCACTTTTTGATGATTTAATAATAACCCGGCCCGGGTAACTCCGGGTCTGATGCGAACTCCAAATTTTTTTTTGTTTTCCTTTGAGAGCGTGCGTTCGTCAGTTAACTTATTTATCACGTCAGGGCGTTAGTACAACTGCTGTTCGTCTTGTACTTGACCAACCTGATACCTGTGATGGAAAACCCCCGGGTAGATTACCTACGTGGCTTATACTTCTGTACACAGTCTCATTATGCAAAAACACAACTTTTTTTATATTATACATTCGTATATTCCAATATATTATAACGAGGTTGTAGTGTTTTTACGTGCTGTATATACGTAAGACTCGATACGTCCAGACTCAAATTTATGAGAGAATTGTTGGTTGAGTATTTACAGGGAAGTTAGTGCGTAGAATAATATATAATTTGTATAATAATGTATAGGAGACCCATATGATTTCTGCTGCTGGCTGCATCACATTATTATTGGGCTTTATTATTAGCTACAGTATACGATGGTATAGACGCAGGTAGTGGGCATGTATGAATGTATTAATAATAACGGTATTACAATATATAATAAATAAATTAGTAAATGAAAATATTACAACGGTGGAATGAAGGTAGCATTTTTCACGTGACTATAAAGCATTTCCGTAACATTCATATTATACCTTCCGAACTACACTACACCAGACGATTACAACAATATATGGAATACATTTGTAAAATTCCTGCGGGTTCGTTAAATAAACAAGAACGTTCTAAATAAAAGTGTCGCACCGTAGGTGACATTGTGTACTTAGGGTAAAACATTTGTCCTGAGATCTTTCTAGATTTTTATGAGTTCCTAGTTGAATTGAACGCATCCGATCAGAGTGTCTGGTTAGTAAACAATACTTTGACCATAGAGCGTTACATAGTTTGACCAGAAATAAAAATGGGGTGGCGTAAGAATGGTCGAACGATCATTGAAAAGCGAACAATTTATTTTCGTTTATCGATCAATAAATCAATAAATATTTATTAACGCGGAGCAGTTGTTGGCTCCAGATTGTGACAGTTTCACCTTGACGACTTTATTTATTTATTATTGACTTCTTTCTTTTTCTCTCTCTCTCTCTCTCTCGTGCGGGGACATTGTCTTGTCTCCTGTCGTGTCCACATGCCTTCCGTGGACCAGCACGTCGACACTCCGGGGGGGTAGTCGGTTGGTCATCGACTCGCATTGTCCACTCAAGGGTGGACTCCTTCCTCTTTTGTTCATCCCTTGACCAGTCCTCTGGCCTTTTTCCCCGGGTCAAAGCCTACCGATCGAACTCATTCACAAAAAATAAATAAATAGACAGCTGAGAGAGAGAGAGAGACAGAGACAAGTCACCTTTATTAATAACGTAAATAATAGACCCAAGTCATTAACTTTAATAGAGTCGTGAGCGAACGATTGACAGTTATTTATCCTATGTACAATAGAATTATTGACCACCGAAGTGGTTTTGCTTGGGTGATCATCAATGAACATTGTTTAAAATTCTCAAAATAGGTTTATGGTCACATAAGTCCGCGTCGAGCCCGCAGGACTAGTTCTCGAAACCTGTAAAGAGTCCCTTTTGGTTCCTTCGGATGACATCGATTGTTGTTCTCCTCCTTTCATTCTATGACTTTGTCATTTATTAATGAGATTTTTATCTATTGGAAAATGACCCCTTTAATAATCCGGTTTTCTTTATTTTACTCTCATTTATCACTGTAATCTTCATAAAAATCCAGTTTTCATTCTTTCCGGCTACTCGACGTCAGAAAATCACAACGACTCGAACCCTTCCGTGTACCCGGGGCTCGTACTTGTACCTCTGTGGTTTTTTGCTCGCACTCTCACCTAATTACTCGACTATTGTTCGAATTTAACATTGTATTTTGTCTACGGTGAATTGCTCGAGGAGCAGGACGTTTGAACGGAAGCAAATGCCTCACCCTAACAAACGTTCTCTCAAGTAGACCTCTATGGTTTGTGAAAAATGAAATTTAGTTATTTTCTCCTGACTACAATTATATTATAAATAATGTTCATATATTAATTATACTATTTGTTTAACACGTAAAACATTTTAGTGTTATAATAATTTAATAAAGAATTGTTTTAAATAATGTTTTCCCTAAATACTTTGTTAATTGGCGTATAATAATTTTTTTTTGTAAAAACCATAGAGTGAATGATCCAAGATCTTTTGTCTTAGATCTTGATTTTTTTTGCAGTTTGTCGCTGATGGTTTTCTACTCGAGTAGGACAACCAACAATAGAAAGAATTTATTAACAAATTGACGCGAATGTTTTGTTTGTTGGTCTCCTCTCGTGAGGGGGTGCCTGGTGTGTTTGTGTGTGGCTCGAGCCACACAGGTAGCCTCCGTGCGACGTTCCTTCCTGGAAATTTTTCTCTTTCGTCGGGGTACGTACCTGGAGATGACACCGAAACCCACCCCGTCAATTAACCATCATTTTCACGAGCTTTTTCAACTTTTGCATCCCCTGATCTTCTCTTGCGGGGTGCGCGGAGGGCTGTACTAAAACCTGTCCGACGGTTACAATTAATCTTTCCCTGATAAAACTTCTTCTTTTCCTCTTCTTCTTTTTCCTTTACGAGAGAAACAGAGAAAAAAATCGTTGCTCTTTTCCAAAATTAAAGGGTAATTATTGAGAACATAAAAGAGCATAATTCAGCCCTCAGGCGGTATAAAACGGGAGGTGGGGTGCGAGGGAAAGACTTTCCACCCTAATTGAGAGTTTAAAACACAGTTTAGGCGAGGGTGCAAAGTTAAAAGCATTTTGTGACCTTATCGCGTTGAAATTGGTTCCATATTTCTCGCCCAATCTTAATAATGATCTGACCCCCGAGAAAGACTCGGGGACGATGAACCAGAGAAGAAAGACAAAAAAAATGGAGGGGGGGGTAAGTACCGACTAATCTAATGGAACGAAACCCTGGAAGACGTGGCGGGTCATTGCCAACTGTAAATTCTAACCTACAGAAAAACCATGTCGTGTTTCCGTCGCGTGTACTAAAAATATACACAAATATATGCATATGCTCACTTTATATATACTAAAAAAATATATTGCAAATATGTAATAATGAGTAAATATTTAAAATAAATTAACCTTTGTAGTTCTCTTACGCATTTGAAAACAATTACATAAATATTATACTATATATATTTGTTATATCTTCTTCTATATTCAACAGTATACTTTTGTATTTTTCATTAAGACGTTATATATACAGTAATATATAGTATTTATATACAGTTATCGTAATATATACAATCCATACACGACACAATTTTATGATGATACACGACGTATCGCTTGTGTATTGTTCTTCTGTTAAAAAAGTAAATTATTATAAATTTGGTAATGCTTATATACTTACATAAATGCATATACATATTGTACATAATACATAATAATATAATGTGTAATAATATTTTGTACTGCGCAAATAAAAATCATAACGCATCTGTGTAACATTCGAATACGTAAAACACTATAGAAATTTTCTCAATACATATTTGTTATTGTTTTTAAATTAACTTTCAAAAATAAATGAACACAATTACACATTATTATTACATTGTAAATTTTGGAATCTTGCGATATTATATTATCATGCGTTCGGTAATTATAAATAGATTACCATGCACATTATCATTACGCAAGGCTGGAAACAGAACCAGTGGTGCATAATATTAAACTATATAAAGGTTAACAACAAGTTAGAATATACAAGCCACATTTTCGTGGATATGACAATGCTTACGCGGGTACCACTGCCCTAATATTATATATATTATTACGCTTTTTCTGATTTCAATAACATTCCTCTCGTTCAGTCTTTACACGCTACTTTCCAAAACTTCGGGTAGATGTGCTGCCGTCTACTTTTTAATTTCCAAAAAAGCAGATTTGATTTAGGTGATCTTCCTCTCTCTCTCTCTGGGCGGAATATTTGCTACCGGAAGGAGATAAAATGTGAGCATCGCTTCCGGCCATGTTTCTTTCTTAAATTTAATGTCTGCGCGAAAAAAGCATATATATAAATATATATATAAAGCATAAGTAGAGAGAGAGGGAGCTGGAATACGGAGTCTAAGCGGAAGGTGGAAATTCTCTCCTGTTGCTCGTCGCTCTCGGGAAGTAGAGAAAGTAGAGAAAGTCGAGGCGAAATTGGGGAAGCAGATAAAAAACGATAATATGTAGATGCAGAAGGGAGATGTGTGAGTTGTGGCATCGGCGCTTAGCAAACACTTTCCCACTTCAACAAATTGGCTTCCACCTTTTGAACGGAGCAGCTCATGTTAAGTTAGCTAGTGTTTTACGACTTGATTCAGTAACAGGAAAGGCGGGACCGGAAGAAGAAATAGAGAGTTAGCAGATAGAAGATAGATAGATACATAGAGGGACTCGAACTGGGTGGTAGATAGAAAGATTCCCCAGAGCCTGTGGAAAACCCCGTTATCATCCGTTCCCTCCGCCGTTATCTCACGCTTTTCCTGCCATCAACGGGAAAGCAAAATTTCGCCATTTCCCGTTCCCCATCTCCATTTTCTTTTTCCTTTTTTTTTTTTTTTTAACCATTCAATAAAAAATTCGTGGCTTTTGTCTGTCTTTTGCGCTCGCCCACCTATCAACATAAAAGTTCTTTTAAGGAAATTTCCCTTCGAGCCTTTCGAGTTTCTCCTGTTTTTTTCCCTTGACTCGTACGCGTCCCGTTTTTCTCTCAGAAACCCGCCTGGAAAAGCCTTATAATTTTCTTCGGCTTTATCCATTTTCCTAATAAAATCATACGGGAATTTCTCACAAAGGAAAATGCCTTCTTCTTCTTCTTCTTCTTTCTTTACTTTCTTTGTTACTGCTCACTCCTTAGCTTACAGTAACGTTTCCCTTTGCGAGGAGTACAGTTGAGAAACGTTTACGTACAATAAATTTTATACTTAATAATATAACATAGGATATTGTTATACAACTTACTACTGTACATTACTTACTTATTGTGTATAGAAATTTTTCAACTGTACAATCAGGGTTCGTTGTTTACCACGGCTACGGAGTCTCAAATTTAGTATAAGATATGGGCTGTCGCAGAAAAATTATTAGATTATGCAGAAGGCAAAGAAATTATTCGTGTTTGAGGTTGATTCTTGCTCCTTGATTTAGGGATGTACCAGCTTCTAGGACTGTGCGAGGATCGCGAGGGAAGTCTGGGACGAGTTTTAACCCCACCAGACCACGTGTTTCCCAATTAAGGAAAGTGTCTATGTATCATAGTACGAATGCGCAACGTATGAAACCCTGTACGCTTCGGTTTGTTATGTATGACGCTGTATGTATGCAGAATGAAAATTTTGAGTGAACTCCAATTATCGAAAGTTCAACGTACGAATGTGGTAACTCTGTGGCAGGCAAACACGTGAACGTAATACTGAGCTACAGTATATATACTGTATTGATTATATAATACAATACAATAATATGACAATCACTCCTTTATTGGTCTCTGCCTGAATTCAGCTAACAAGTTCAACTTATTTCTCGACCCAAATCAACCTTGTCTTCTTCCAACGGAACCTTTCCGATATTTTACCTGAGATCCTTTTTCGCGTTCCCTACCCCCGCCCCCCACTCGTCCCCCTTCGAACATTTTCCTCTGTCGGTTTTCGTCCTTTCCTTCCTTTCGTTTGACCCTTTCCGACGTTTCCATTCAGAAGAAGAGAGAGATTTTCCGCAGAGAGAGAAGGCCCGAGAGACAATGGCCTCTTCATCCCTCCGCCCAAGCCTAAAGGTTTTTCCTCTTTCTCGCTGGGGTGTGGATTTATGAATTTTTCCGGGATAAAATCCATAATTGAACAATAAATCAGGAAAATCGCAGAAAAGCTTATCGGGAAAACTCGTCTCGCTCAATTTTTTACAACCCCCAACGAGAGCGCAGACGTCACTTCTACAGGAAAATAATTTTTTCTGTAATTTCAAACGTTTCCGTCTTTGACTTTCTCTAACGGCAAATCTGGCAGATGTCCACTGAGTTAGATCCACGTGATGGTTCTCCATGTCCACTCGTGTAGAGTAGTTTTCCGGCGGAGGATGAAGGCTTCTGTGAGCCGAGTATAATCAGAACTATAGACGTGTTGCATAATTTGTTTGGAGCACTCGTACACATCGCGAGATAAGTAATTTTTATTATTAACCATTATTAATAACATAAGTGGTACATTACTAATATATTACTTATATTACGACGCGTTAGGTAAAGAAATTTTATTGTTTTTACGTACATTATGTAACTTAATACCTTAAAAGTGGTGTCCGATGCCGATCTATTAGTCCTACGTAAAGTAATGAATATCAAAGCGTTCGTGCAACTAATTTTTATTAAATTATATGTATGTAATATTCATAATTTTTGTATATTTATACAACACTTAATAAATTATTTATTTGGAATATACAAAAATTTAGTAATTTTTAATTTGAATGGCACGAGAAATATGGGAAAAAGTTAAAATCTGTGACTTATTGAAAAATTGTAAAAGTATCTTATATATATTGAAAAATTTGTACACGAGCAACCATTATTCTTGTTTACGTTTATTCTTGATTTCTGGTAGATCAGGCAGGGTTACAACGAGTCGCTCAGCTTTGTATCCCCAGAAATACATACACGTTGAAATACATATCATAATGTAAGAATGTTAAACGTCGTTTACCTAAGTTCGAGTATTTGCTTTCTGAATGAAGGACACCAACCGAGTGTTCGTCGCGTCGGGGGTGACTCCTGGTGGGCCGCACCATACCTAAACAACCATGGAAACAGGTTATTAGTCAAAAATTATAGGACGACAACCGAAAAATAACCAAACAATTCTTATTAATGACTCATTTTACATAAACCAAACACTTGGTCAGGGGCGGAAATCGAGTAGGAGAGAAAAGTGAGAGAGATTTATGGGACGGTAGGAACCGGGGCTAATTGGGTAGCCATTTCAACCCCGCTCCCAGCCCCCCGAACCTTGTGGTTTTCCCTCGGAGGCTAGCTGGAAGTCACATCTGCTCGCCAGGCCGTGCGGTTAGGTCGTTCGGAAAGGTCCGAAAGACACGGTCAGTGAGAACCTTTCCGTGAAAGGCTGTATAGAATTACAACTCGGGTAAAGACAACTGTCAGGAATAAGTTCAAGGAACGGATTGTGCGTGAACACACCAGTAGACGCAAGCATAGCTCCAAGAATGCCTCACAGTTAGGTAGTCCTGATCTACGAACCTAAACCGATGAGTACCGGTATCTCAATTATTCCGAAAGAGAAATTACTAATCTTCCATACCTCCATGGGCTAAAAATAGAAGCCAAAACACAAAAAAAATAGAGCGGAAACACGGGAATAAAACAGAAGCAGAAGTCAAAGAGCAGTACGAAACAAATAAATAACAAACAGCGATAGTAAAGTAAAAAGTAGACAAATAGAAAAATCTTCATAAAAAACAGATGACAAGAAGAAAGCAAGGATTTGGAGGAGGCCGCTGTAGGGCCACTCAATACAAAAGACAAAATTGCTAGGGAGAAATCGGCGTGGAAAGCTTTTGACAGGTACTGTAGAGCAGTCCTAACCAAGAAAAAAAAACAAATAAAAATAAATCACCGAAAAAAAAACATAGCCCAGAGCGAATCCGGAGCAAATTCAAAGCGGTTTCTCTCCTCTTAACCAGGGAAGACGAAAGCAGAAAAAAACAAAAAAGACGAATGTTCGAGATGAACAGAAAACAAATAGAAATACACAACGAAATTGGTGGACAGAGTGTAACCAAGAGATGCAACAGAAAATAAGACGTGGAAGCAGAATAAATAAAAAAAAGGAAGTAAAAGAGAGGAGTAGCCACCGTAGAAAATAGAAAATAGAAATAGTTCACGGGGTCAAAATCGCAGAAATACCCAAAAAAATATTTTCTACTTGAGTTGACCGTTTCGTGGGGGAGTTGAAAGAAATGAAGTTATCACATGACTCAGAAATCGATTGATGAAATATTGATTGGAGCCGAT
Source organism: Polyplax serrata (assembly GCA_037055365.1). Lineage (NCBI taxonomy): Eukaryota > Metazoa > Arthropoda > Insecta > Psocodea > Polyplacidae > Polyplax > Polyplax serrata. The sequence goes on along the minus strand of JAWJWE010000038.1, from coordinate 6,287,127 downwards.
AAGTGGAAAAATAGTAATAAAACTAAGAATTTGCGACGTCCTCCTGGTCCTGGTCGCCCGGCGCTCACTCCCCAGTTTCCCTTTTTTCCACAAAAATCGGGAAACGCCGCAAATCTAATTCCTTGTTTGTCGGCGGCGGTTCGGGGGTTGAATTCGCCCCGGTCCATCCCCGGGCAACGCGTGACGAGCTAGGGGACGTGTTATGTTTTTATTGACACGACCGGGGGTAAACAGATACGTGAATAATACTTAAGAGTGAAAAATGTGACGTTCCCCGGGCGCCCAATGTCCCAATTTACCCGGGACACATTCAATTGTGAGGCAATTAGGGGTGGAAAAGTGGTGAGAGTTCCCGGCGGACACTTCTGACCGCCGCCAAATTCGATCAATCTCAATTCTTTCGATTCAAAAATTGGCAAAAAGGCAAATTGGCGGCTGTGTTGAGTCGTTCGCCGCCATATTTTTCTTCTTTTTTTGGGGGGGGGGGTGGAAATTAAACTTCCCGGCACCCGACAGCATTATTTTTTATTTTCGGAAGAATCATACTCCTTTTTCGGAAATTATTTTCCACGGCGGTAAATTATTTTCCGATGAGAACGTCTACCGATCGATACAATTGGTGATTGATCGGGAATGGAAATTTTTAAAAATTGGTTTCCCCGACCCCGACGTTTGGCTTGTCCAAGAGGTTCGTGAACCAACAGCAATCGATCAGGAACTCCATTTCACTTTTAGTCTCCTCTGCCAAACTAATTTATGTATAGGAAACGAAATGAAAGAATTATGCCATGAGCCACAAGATGAAAAGATCTGGACCAGTGTGACCGTAAAAATATTACAATACAGTACAAACCGCACCTGCTACGGGACGCGATGTAGTCTCCGAAAGGACAGTACTAAATTACTGAGCAATCGAAAATCGTCGAAAAAAACCATAAAAAAACAACAAAGACGACGATTCGGGCGGGTACGGAAGTTAACCACGTCGAACAAGAGAAAATAATAAAATAACCAACTACCCGAAAACTATTTAAAATTATTTTAATCACGAGTTATTAAAAAATAAATAATTTACATTTCGAACCATCAACCAAATTTTATTACACTCGAACGTTGTAGTATAAAGTCTGCCACAGGTACACGAGACCATACTGAAACACCAACGAGCCGTGTAAAAATTCGTAAATTGAACCCCGTCGTCGTGCGAAAAGGACAAAAATAACTAAAACTATAACTACAAAACGAGTAATATTAACATGGATAATAGTAACAACAGTACTGATTATAATAATTATTTATTATTAAATAATTATTTAATTAAAATAATTATTTATTTAAATGTGCCGAGGTGTTGCAGTACCCAAATCGTATACACGGAAGCTAAGAACCCATAACGTAAACATAACCTACATAAAAAGAATATATGTACATATACATAAATATATGAAACTATGTGTACATGAAACATAAATCCAAAACTATCGTATTATTCGAAAATAGTTTATTGTAAATCAAAATTAATTAACGCGGACGTAACAAGAAACAATAAATTTATTTAATTCGCGTATAAATTATAACTGCGTACGCGCGCGTGCGTGTGGCGGAGTGAGATTCCTATCGGACTTAGGGAGAGAGAGAGAGAGAGTGAGGGCATCAAATTGAAAAATTCCGGGCGAAAAAATTGCAGGGGGGTTGAAACCACCACACGGCCTGACTATTGAAAGGATCGAATTCAAATAATTAATAACAATCGAGATAACGCCATGTTTAAAATTTCCCAACGTAAAATATTGCAAATTGACGTGGGGGTTGGTTTGTTGGGGGGTTGACCGCACCACTTCTACCCTCACGCCCCCCATTCCCCCCCAGGACGGTTATTACGGTTATTAAATGAAATAATTACGGGGAGAGGGTTTGAGTTTGAACACCTTTTGATCACTCACCTGTCAGGGCGTTTTTCCTGCTTATTTTTTGTATATAGTAAAATCCGAAATCTTTTCACTCGTGTTCTTGTGTCTAGGTGGCTTTTTCCATTTCTTCCGCCTGCTCACACACACACACGTTTGCGTACACACACGGACGTATGCACACCATGCACACGCGCCATTCATCTTCTGCTCCCCTGGTTGACTTGTCTATCGAACCTATCGAACGTCCCGTTTTTCGTTTTTTATCGCCGGCATCAGATTGTGTTACTTAATGGATGGTATTTTCTTTCAGTTTCGTAGATTGTAGAAAGGGTTGTGGGCTTATCACCGCCATCAACCCACCCCCCCCGGGTACACGTTTTGCCAACTGATAAAAATATATTTCGGTTGGTGTTGTTCTTGTTGTTTCCACTTAAATTCGATCACCGATTTTTTTGGTTCGATTAATTACGACGACTTATTAACCTTTTATCGAGCCCGTTGGTGTTTATCGGACTCATCGAAATTTCTAGAACGGCAGACTGTCTTGCGGGATCGTCGGAGAGTCTCGAACAATGGCGTGGGAGGAGAGGGGGGGCAATGCCTAGTTGTGGTTCTTCGTCGTACATTTCAAGTTCACCTGTTACGTCCCGGGGTGACGAGGGGTTAGAAAATTGTGAGCTTTTCAGAAGGGACGAGTTGAACTTGGTTTTAGGTTGCCCTAGGGGGTGAGTGTCACAGTGTGTATTATCAACTCCATCTTTTTTTTTTATTTTTTGGTACGCAGAGGAAATGTCTACGCCAGGACAACCCCTTTGAATGGTTGCGTAGTGCTTGCACCCCCTGATAGCTGGGGGTTCATTAAATGTATTTGGGGTGGTGGCACACATGGGTGGCACATATGGTAGCCTGTAACCTAACCTAACCTAACCTAACCTAACCTAGCCGGTCACCACTGCCTTACCACCGACTACTACGTGAGACTATTTAAAACACAGACTTACAATTTGATTAATAGTTTTATTGACTGACACATTTTATTGAAATTTAAGTGTTGCGGTGTATTTTATTTATTAAGTTGAAAAAGATGAAAAAAATATAAGTACACTAGAAACACAATAATCCATACTTATTAAATATTTATTGTAACTACAAATGACTGACGCTTCATTGTATCTAGGAGAGAGCTACAACACTGCACGCTTCTTGTCCTGAAGAGGTGATTGATTCAAAGTCAGCTAATAGTGAACTACAACTAGAAGGCCTGTAGTAACAAGATGGTGGATCAAGTGGAATGACCACATCCCCCGGATATTTTAACCCACCGGCACAGTTCCTGTCGGTGAAAGTTTTTTTTTTTACAAAGGGGTGGTGAGTTGGGTTCGTGGGCAAAGCCCGAAGAAGTCGATGCTCCTTAAGAAATGGAGTTTCGTGGTGCGGCCAACACTTTGCCGGTTGCCGAAGTCACTCACCGAACTTGTGAACTCTTCTTCTCCCGTCCCCCTTCTCGACTCCGACAAAAAATCAGGTGAAAATCAGGTAACCGAAATTGAGAAGCAAAACTCATCCATCACTCCACGTAGAATTTGACAATAATTTCAACTCTCCGTTTGATTTTAGTTACGGTCTCTGGTTGCTGGCAAAATAACACGTTTCGGTCGACGAGAACAGACGTTGAAAAGAATAGAAAAGGAATAGATAGATAGATAGATAGATGGAGAAAATGAGAGAGGAACGGTGCTAGGAAACTTTCATTCAGTCACCCATTTCTCTAGTTAACAACATAAACAATTAATAATTAATTTACATTAATAATTCTCTACGACTCGCCCATTCCATAGATTATTTAATAGAAAAACTTCTTTCTCTCCTAGACGAGTTCCTCCACTTGTAGACAAGTCTGTGTCACATTTACGTATTTTTCTGTGTAACTCTCTAACATATCTAATTGTTTTTTCCATCTTCAAGCTTCCTGTTATTAATCAATAAGAGCTTCCTAAGTAAATAGCGTATTAATTGAAATAGACGAGTGACTTGTTTTCTTCCTCGAATTTCGATCCTAGAAAAACGGGAGGTGACAGAGTTGTAGTTCTCGTGTTTAACTCCCTGACACACAACGGATTTCTATTCAATCGAACGTTTTAGTATTATTAGTTATTCTATTGTTAGGAGAAGCGTGCGAGTGGTGCTCTTTGAAAGAGAATGGACATCGAGTGTGGCAGGTGTATCAAGTGGCTTCGATCTTTAACTATTGAATTCTATCTGTTATTAGTGGCACGAAATATTATTTTCATTTTTTTATGTATATAATTTCTGTACATGAGAAGTTTCAGTAATTTTCTAACGATCCAACAAGTGTCCAGCAAGGTTGTTTAAAGTACAAGTACTCGTGTATATGGAAACTTCATATATAGTCTCACGTAAATCGTAATTTTAATTCGTAAATTGTAATTTTATTTATTTTTACTTCGTAAGAGGAACACCTTTCCAAGCGATTGCCCTGTGTATATACAAAATACCATTATTCTGATGGAAAATATATTTTTTGTTTAGTTTGGTGGGGAAAGTGTTGAGTTTGGTGAAACTCTCCATGAACTAAGTAACAATGAGAACTTATGTTAATAAGGGACTACTGAAAAAACTACACTTTGAGAGGTAACTCGATAAGGAAATCCCACTGCAGCTCACCGTAGAATTCCACTGACAGAGTACTACAGAGTATATAATAATTGGTAGTAGTGACTAGACGAAGCTCTAAGAAGCCGGAAAGGAGCAGGTTCGCCTTTCACAAATTTTTATGTGTCCGATAGACAATAATTAGTATTCGTTGCCGACATTAATAGTTAGTAACGTTCGTAAAATATCGTCAGACTTATTAAGGGAGAAGTTTGGGATGCCAAAAAAATAAAAATACCGGCCGGCTGTTCGCCTGGAACGTCGATCCCCCCCCATTTCCCGTGTTATTAATTCCACGTTCAATTCAATGTTCCTTACATAATTCCGTTTATTAATCTATTAGAAACTATTATTTTTGCGATTGGTAATTCCGCCAGACGTTTTAACTGCTGCAACTTAATCAATCGCTCTCATCTTTGTTCTAAATAATTTAAATTTATGGATCTTTAAATTAAATTTCGGACAAGGCGACCGGGGGAGACGTTTGCGTTGTCTGTGGTCAAACAGGAAGGGGAGAAAACATAACTTTATTCTCTGTTTTAATAATTTTGCGCTATTTTTATTATTATTTTGCAAGTTAAATACATAATAAGTCTCTCGATGCCTTTTCCTAGGGCTCCTACTCGATAAACATTTGTAATAAGAAACTCACCCGCCAATACGCCAATACGTCTCCTCACCGTACTTAATTAATTAATAAAAACCGCATCGACGTACATAATTTATTTATTAGCCCGATGTCGTCCACTTTGCTGTGGACAGTCCACAAATTCTGGCAGAGTCCTGGTTAATAAAAGAAAAAATATACCAATAATTATACCGTTAAATATTTTAACCAAATAAGTTACATAAGTTCAATCTAGCTGAACGCATGAGTAGGAGTATGTGACAATAATTTATTAATCCAAATAATAATGTAAATTTATATTAATAAAAATTACATAAATGAATTGTAACAGCACATTAATAAACATTATAATTATTGTACACGTAGCTAATACATAGATGAAAGCGTATTAATAAGAATTGTAATTACATTGTGTGTAATTAAATTATAAATTAATCATTGTGGGCTGTTAAATTATTATTATTATTAAGAGATTATGTATATCTTCCGCGTCGAGAGAGGTGCATTACAAAGACGACAAGCCGTGTTAGACGGTCAATAAACGACAGTTGTAGTTTCACCCCTCCGTTGAAGAGGTTTAATAACTGGAAAAAGACATTTTGTCTCCTATTCATTCAACCATTTTGATAGATCGCCCTATTTGATTTTCATAAATTTTTATCCATCTTCATTTTCCATTTATATTTTTCTAATATTTATGTTTTCGTTGGGTTCTCGACTATGACGAAACGTCGTTCCTGGTCTACTTCCTTTCAATTTGACTATGATGAATCGTCGCGGGGTTTGCCACCGAGAAGTATAACTATTATATCCGTATCATTCATCATAGAGGTGATCTATCAATGGCTCATCCGCGGATTTCTCCTAGGCTCCTACCTAGACTGCGTGTATGTGTGTGTCTGTCCGTCCAGGGTTTTAATCGACCCGTGTGAAAGGTGCAAAAGATCCCGGCACTCCACCCCGAGAGGTTCCAACCTCACCCGAAAACTACACATGCGTTTTATTAATTTGACGCCCTTATTTAATAGGATTCACTTGACGTTTCGGTTGACGGACCTTTCAGTTCTGACAGAACAATTTATTTCAACGTGTGGTGTGGTGTGTGTGTGTGTGTGTGTGTGTGTGTGTGTGCGATTGAAGTTGTTCAACACGGTTAGAGAGTAGGTATCAGACACACACGATGCCACATGATGAATCGTTTCGATTTCAGGTCTTTTTGATCTGTACAGATAACTTGAAATCTTAACCATTTGTTCACGTGCTTAACATCGGATCCCATTTGAAAAATAATGTACATAATTGTTGGAGAAACGAAGTCAAACTGGAAGGTTCCCGAGGTTCCAAGTCCTTTCCTAAATAGGTTAACGTCCAGGTTGACTCCCTCTTACTATATATATTTATGTTGTATGTATTATGTTCTAATAAGTAAATACAAAAATGTACTATACATTAATAAATAAATGTATAAAGTTTTACATATTAGTAATTAAATTATAAGTACAATTTAAAAAAAAATGAGCACCATTGATATTATCATGTCCTAATATAATATTTAATGGGCAAGTATTAAATATATAATTATAAAATAAATAATAAAGTAAAAATAGTTGCCGCCCTTTGGGTGCAAAGCAAGCCGTCAATGGGAAGAAACCTGTGGATCCACTTAATTAGAAAATTATTAAATAAATTTAACTCAAATCGAATATAGATTTCGGTCTAATTAATCGTTCCAATCAATCAAATCGATTTCAAATCGTGTTCTGATCAATCCATAACTTCTTTATCTTCCGATAGCATCAGGTTAACCAGAAGCAGAATGACTCGACGAAAATCACATTGCTGACTGGCGTCCAGACACGGACACATGGGAACATGTCAGCCACCCATGCAAACGAGGCGAAACCGAGGTAGCGAAGGTAAGAACACGGGGGGGAGCCGGGGGCCTCCTCTGTCTCCTGCCACGACTTTAGTAGTAGACCTAATTGATTCTGAGTCCCCCCCCCCAAAAAAAAAATACAGGTATTCTAATGAATTATCAAAGTCACTTATTCTTTAATTTATTTGCCTAGGGCCTTCTCTCTCTCTCTCTTCTATTTCTAGCCTAGATAAATTCTTCACATTTCAAATTTCGTATCTTGCCCACCGGTAAACGACTTCCGAAAAAGACTCGAACGACTAAATTGACACGTAAGTTCGTGGTGATCGATATCGAGGATCAATTGATCCGTGTGATCTGATCTGGCTGATTTGTCCGTAACGAACCCGAGTGAAAAACAAAATTCTGTGACACGGGCCACCTCCTCCTCCGTGTGTGTGTTTGTGGGGGGGGGGAGTAGACGAGGATAGGAGAGGACAACAATGGCAGAGGATAACAAGGAATTATTCTGAATGGAACTCGGGCAGGTACCATGTTGGTGGCCGAGGCACCAGGGGTCCACCATCCATTACGCCTGCCACCAACACACGTTTTCGACTTGACAATAATGGCAGTTAAAATAAAGAGACAAATATTTAGTCAATTATCGATATCACCTCGGCCTTTTGTCGTCGGAATTTATTGTTCCACGGGGGGAACAACACCAAAACACGGCCACCCCGCTCCGGGGGTTCACCCCTACATACCTGGTAATCGAGGTGATAATGACCGTGAGGTGCTCTCGTGGTGATAATTTCAGGTTCGCCATCGAATTCGGTCAGTTGTAGTTGACGATGTCTTCTCAATTGAACTTCTAGGTGGTCTCGCCCTGTGATTTCATCTTCTAACTGCCTCCATGTACCTCCAAGAACCTTTTGTGCTGTTTTATTACATTCCTTTTACAATAACCCACAACAAGTACATATACTGTGCTTTTATACGGCTGCGTTAAATAGAACCATCATTGCAGTAAATACACTACACTGTACATTTATACGCATTATACTGTACTGTATATTACACTTATATTATATCATGTATTGCTCACAGCTTATTCAATCCAGATTCTGATGATTTATTAGTGTTATTACTAATATTTCAGTAGTGGTAGGTAACACCCAAGAACTACTCTTCCTAGTCCTTATTTATTTTATATTTACTCCAATTTTTATACAATTGTTACTTATGTACCTTCCATAAGTACGGTTCTCTTCTGTTCAACTTATAAACGTACTCTTTATATATATAATGCGAGAATCTCTCACTCTTAAAATAAAATTTTAACAAGTCAAAGTTTCATTATTGTACTACTAGGAAACACTTATACCACACCATTTGTTCTATTTACATGGACTTTGGTAAGTTGTCTAGCGTACTCTGAATCTGTTACCTACCGAAAGTCAAGTTTGTTATCCCATAGGCTCGGTATATTGTTTGAGTATGAGTTCGGTTAACTCTGACGCATAACAACATATCGACGGTTGGGTTAATAACATTCACCTCCTGAGAATTTCTTACATTTCACCTTTCTTTCTTCGGTCGTATTAATCAAATCTCACGTCGCGGAGATGACATCCATTTACAACAAGCCCTCTCTAAGTTATTAATTATATAAGGAAGGAGTTATCGGTCGGTGAGAAGGCGTAGCGGATTTTTTTATTTGTTTAATAATTTCGTTTATTAATTATTTTTTTTTTATTCAATTAATTGATGCAGCGGTCGATCGGATTGACGGACGCCGGCTGTGGGCGTGAAAATCTCAAAATTCAACTGCCACCTTTGATGGAAAGAAAATGGATGTGAAGACACAGCTCGCAGGCAACTGACAAAGCCACGCATATACATACATATATGTATGTTACTTACACAAAACAAAAATTGCACTTTTAATAAGAATAATTAATAAGAACATAAGTTTTATCGAACCATAGTTAAAAGAAAATCTCTAAAACTGTGTTATTTATTAACATTTATGTACACTTATTTATTTGAGTTTTAACATTAAAAAAATAATACATTAATTATTTAATAATAATGTAGACAAATAACTTAGGCTTATTTTATCTAGGACAAGTATTACAATTAAAAACTAATAACGAATTGAGTTTCATAAAGTTATGTTCGAAATTATTTAAAGTTAATAATTTTTTTGTAATTTTTATAATTAAAAAACGATTTCTTTAATAATTATTAGTTAAGTATAAATTCACAAAAAAATAACTTATAAAATAAGAATCGTAGTGAGCGGCAGTTTGACAATCAACTCATAACAAATCGAGTTTAAGAAACTAAAGTTCGACCGGTATATTTCTATTATTAAAATTTGTATATACAAAAAAGAAATAAATGAATTCAGCATAAATATGAATTTAATATACAATTTAAATCAAAAAGTAACGAGATGAAGTCAATCGTCTAACTCATTAAACGAGATATTTCACGAGAAAATATTTTTAATTACGAATCGTGTAATAATTATTACAGAGGAGAGTATACGTTTTTATACAAGTGGTGATTTCGGTTTAATGTAAATTGCCAGCAAAAACACGTATCGTCTGTGTATACCGAATTAGTTACACGTCATTCCATCACCTTCGAACATGTAATTTGCCGTTATCGTTTCACTTATGTCGATTCGGGTACTTCAGCATAAGTGTGGTGCAACTCGCGGGTACTCACAGCTCACATCTCGCAGGTTTTACTCGTTAGCCCCGTGGAAAACCTCCCATTTCGTATTTGTGTGTCTGCGTCCGAGCACTCGTACCCGTGTGAAAATCCTAAGCATCGACTTCATTATTTGTATCAAAATAATAATCCGGCGGAGTACGCGGTGGCCCACCTTGTTAAGAAGTTACTTCTTCACTCAAATTACCCACGGCCGCTAATGGGAGATGGAAGCTCATTAACCGATAACTAGATAAATGTTATCGTTCCGACTTCGTATCGGTCCAATTTACAATTCGGAGGCACTCAAACTCGACCGGAGAGACCGATCAATTAGACCACCTGGTCCTGAAGGCCCCGGTTTCCAGCAGGAAAACACCGCGAGAAGACCGTGGAAGACGTCAAACTGTCAGGGTTTTGCTCCTGCGCGAGGATCGCCGCATCTAGAAAAGTTGTAGACGAGTCATCGGACGGGCTTTCAGGTACTCCGGTAATGAGTTTTCTTCCGTTTTACCGTCGCGGAGAAGACTTGAATGAAAGTTACAAGGGGTAGGGTGATTGATACATTAAGGAAGGAGCGTAAAAATAATATTTGTTGCTTAGAAAAACGTGAAATGTCTACTCATGGTCAAATAGTAAAGGTAGAACACAAAATAGTTACACCTGTGAATCAGGACAATAAAAGTTACTAATAACTTAAGTTACTGCTCTTAAGTTCTTAATACTATTATATATAGTACAAAATAAAACTATTACACTACATAATATTTTTTGGTATTTTTATTCCCTGGTAACGCACATTCAAGCACTGCCAGAAGCAATGGGAATGTACCAGGGACTCCTTACTAGTTTTCTACACCATATATTATTATACTATGCAATAATATAATGTATTTGCAAGCACATAATTGTAAAGGAAATTTATAACTTTACGTTTACTCTGAAAGTACAAACATGTATGGTTCCGGCAATTTGTGAAAGGTTTGTAATAGGTACTAGATTTTATTTTTATTATATATATATTTCATATTTATTAAAATTTATTATAAATTCTACATATATTATCTTCCCCACATCCATCTCATGTCTCGTACAAGTTGGAAGGAGCTGTCCCCTTCGACCCGGTAGCCCATTGTGTAACTTAAAAATGGCGGAAGGAAACTTGTACGAGAGTCGTCGAATCCGGTCTTTCTACCTCCTTACCGGTCCCCTGTCATCGTACAAAGACATCTGACAATCAGTAGAAAAACTAGTTCTGGTAGCAGGAGAAGATGAGGAAGGCGAAGCGAATATGAACCGACTTCGCCGCGGCCATTTTTATATATATATACATAAAATACGTGTAACGGACACTTAAAAAATTTGTACTTGTAATCGACTGCCGTTTTCAAGATGTTACTTTAATCGTAATCTGCCTACCGTGTTCATCGCGTTGGTGCCTGTAGTTTCAGGTTTAACGATGGAACCGATTCAACGGATTGATAGTGGTGGACTGTGCTCTGTACAGACAGGTAGACACACACACACACACCTCCATGTTTATACCTCTCGCATCGACTTCTGCTTTATTTAAAATTACTCCCGTCTATTTATCCATCCGTCTATCTATCTAACTATATATCTATCTGTCTATCCGTTCGTCCATCTATCGGATCCATTCCGACCGCCATTTTAACCTTTTGTCGTGACGGAACGAGAATTTTCTCTCGTCCACCTGGTGGACTGATCTTTTCGTGTTTTTTACGAGTCATCCTTTTCCTTCGGGAGACGTCCACGTGCACGAGGTGAGAGAGAGAGAGAGTAAATGGTGTCTCGTCAAGCTCCGTACGGTTCCCTCTTTTCCCAAGAAAGAATCAAACAGGAGGGTTTGTCCGTGCGGTGACCAATAATAGTCCGACGTTATTATCGAGTCATACACACTGACAAATAGCTGTCACTAGAAGTAACACGTATTTCCCTATATAGTTAAATACCGAACATCCGTTGGACATCATCTCCCTTCAGTGGGTCCTCTCCTCGCCATACAGCGGGAACCATGCGCTGTACATAACATTTCGAACTTCCTTCTCTTTAACATTTTTATAATATCAGGGAAGATGGACTCACTTCCCACTTCCCAGGGAACTTTCCACCAATCCAAATGAGTTCATTTTCGATCTGTCTAAATCATCCCGTCGGTTAAAAAGGGCCCGACGTTCCTAATGAATCTTTCTGTATGGACCGCCGGGCAGTAAAACCGTGTGAAAATGGCTAAATACCTGGCTGTAAGGCAATCCGTTCTATCGGCCAACGGTAATAAACACTTAATAATCGTACACGAAATGATTTCCTCCATTTTTATGTACCCAAAATAATTATGTGTCATTTTTTATGTTTTATTTAATATAAGAAATAAATTGCCGTGTAAAACGGAAAACATAAATAATTGTAATAAAACATAATTTTTTAGTTTTTACGCGACTTGGATTAGTTTTCGGACGTGGGTCGCCGTGCTCGCCATCGGACCTAGGAAAATAGCTAGGCTACCAGGTTTTTAACTAGGACGGGAAAATGTTTATGGGTGTTGGTAATTCACTTCACCATAACTCAGGGTTTAAGTTCATTCAGCGGTGTCTTTTTTATCTATTGCTATGTACAGAAAAGTTAATAATTTATTTGTCTACGGTGGGACCTTAGGTTTTCCACGGTAGGTTTGTCTAGATTCTTTTCTATTATCACATTTTCGTTTTTTCCTAGAAGTGGTACCGAACGAATAAAAAGAAATGAAATTCGTAGACAATGGAAAGAAAAAGAAAAAATTTATCTACGACGATATCGGAGCATTATATTTGTTTACTGGATCGTACCTGATTACGAATTTCCCCCGTCGACCTGGGACGAATGAGAAAATTCCTGACACGGTTGAAAACAGAAGGAAGTCTGGACTGTTTGGAAAAAAGATAGAAATCGGATCGGACGGAGAAAATGATGGATACATCTGTTTCTCTTGTCTAGTTCTCGCGTTTCTTCTAAAAACGGTAATTTCGTTCTTTTTTTTTCGAGAAGAAAGCACGAAACCTTTTCTTTAAAATAGCTCACCTGTGAAAACAATATGGAGGTGTACTGACCAATTTCCTGTCGACGTCGACCCTTCCCGCACGACTGAACTCGACACATCACGTGAGGTCGAAAGAATCCCCAAAATTAAATTCTTTCGGACACACACACAACTAAATGTAGGCTGTTCTTAGAAACAAGGTAGGACCGACGCAGCAGAGCAGTACAAGCAGTAGAGAAAGAGACGGGAGACACACAGAAGTGTAGTAGGAGACAGAAGCACACCGTTTGATGCGACACATAGTAAAATAGATTAATAGTCACAAGACATACGTAGGACAGATACTGTAGAGTACTACTGAAAAAAAATGAAAAAAAATATTACATAGAAAAACCCAACGAAATGAACGGTGTACGAGTAAGATGCAACATAAACTACATAAAAACTACAACCAAACACATTCAAAAGCGATGCTTCTATTAATCTTTCACAAAAAATAAAATAATAAATAAAAAATGAAAAATAGAAAAAAGGCACAACGGAAATAACAGAACAATGAGCGAGAGAAACTATAGTAACAAATAGTAAACTATAGTAAACAAATTTTAACTGTACTAAGCAAGTAAGGAGTTTCACTCTGTTCATTCATTCAAAACATAACAAACAACACATAAATACCCGTAGATAAATACCTGACAAAAATAGTAACACCGGAACTAGTGCGTAACTTATGCCAAAACTAATAGCAGCGCTTTGAAATTATGTAAGTAACAGGAGAATATTTCCAAATAGTAAATACCTATTCTATTCTAACAGGTGAATATTATGTGTAGTGTAGTATATTTTGCATTCATTCATTCAGAACAAAAAATAATGTACGTTACGTGCACACCTGTAGTAATCCGTCAACTTTGTGAATTTCGTTAGCGTTCTATGTAAAGGCAGTGTACATTTTTCTTGCGATGCACACACCTCAACAGGCGTATTCTAAGCCCGTGGCATCTGTCGTACATAACAACATGTAAATTAATTATCAGACATAACGAATAAACCACAACGAGTAATAATAATGATAATTACCCGTACGGGAAAGGTTGTGTGTAGAAAAATATAAGAAGTTGAACTGGGACAGGAGCTGGTGGTGGAGCTAAGGCAGCAAGCTCTACGGAGGGAAACGATAGAGTTTAAACGAGCACAAAACCACAGAAATTTCTAGAAACAGTGAAGGAAACGAAAAGATGAGATCTCACGGGACAGGTAGGTGGTGTGACGTGAAACACCTTTCGACAGAAACAAAAATATTTCTCAAAAGAAAAAATAAAAGAAACTATTTTTTTTCTCTTGTTCGAGGAGGAGGATGAGGAGGTAGAGAAGGGAAATAACACGCGATTCCCGTAACTAATTCACAAATGTCACCACAAAGATGGTTTCACCCCGGGGGGGGTTGAAACACCCCGACGTGGACACATTGACACCGAGGTAAGAAAATGATGGGAGCAAATGACAGAAACCTGTCAACCTACGTCAGTCAACGTGTAAGGCACACCGTGGAGGAAATAAAAGAAGAAGAGTCGACGTTTTTGTCCGGTGCCTTCTTTTCTTCTCTCAGTGAACCTTTCGACTCGATCGAAACCTTTTCCGTCGAAGGAATCCGCCACGTCGTTCGTGTCATTGTCTTTCCACCCAGAAGAAATTCTCTTTTTTGACTTGGTTGACGTTTTGTTTACAAACACGGTTATTATCCGTAATCGGAAAAGGAACGACCTTTTCGTTCGCTCGCGTCGAACCTTTTCAAACGGTACTCTTAGCTACGTCTAACCTTTTCCTATCCTCTCCTATTCATTTTTCGGATTACCAACTGACGGTCGTAGTTAGCTCGCCTCTTGTCTTTGCGTGTCTCCTTTCTCTCCCGGGGTTGTCGTTGGCGGGCAGCAACAACAACTGACAACAACGTCTGTCTTCGGTCCGAACCTTCCCAAAGATGACCTGTACGTGTCCTGGAGTAAGTTCCTCCTCTCCTTTACTCCCACAAGTTTCGGTGCTTCACTTCCGAGTTCCAGGTCGTGGATGCGTTTCCGTTGCAATTAAAACAGCACATGAGCATGGCACTTGTTTCCAATCGGACACGCCTCGGAGTAATTGCAGAGAAATTGATATTACACTTTATGAACGGGTTTAAGTTGTTTTAAGTTCTCTCTCTCTCTCTCTCTCTCGCCGCGGAACTATTAATCCAGTTGAAACGACTACCGAATTACCGTGAGCCTCGTTGATGGGGTTCATTCATAAAAGTAAACGTGCAGGAGAGAGAGAGAGAGAGAGAGAGAGAGACAAGTGAAGTCATGTGAAAGGCGGCTTTCGGCTTCTCCTAAGGTAAAAGTTCCTATATAATAAATTTTAATCTCAGGAAAGAGACAGATATAAAATTAAAGTTCGATCGTTAAGAGCCGATGGAGTTTTGCCGTTCGTCGACACTCGGTGATAGATGATGGTAAAACGCCCAAATAGTAATTATCGCATTTCTCCAGGAGAGCCTTAACTTGTCCTCCGGTTTCACTTCTTTAATAAACTTCTTTTTTTTTGCTACCAATTTTTTTCTCTTCTCTCTCTCTCTCTCTCTCGGAATGAAAGAGAGAGAATGTTATTAGCTCACACCTCTCTCACGGCCACCCATCTCGATACTGCCATAATTTTTTCTTCAAGTATTAGTTGCGTAATGACACGGGAGAAAGAAAAGTTCCATCTCTGCCGTGGTATGGTGGTACCCCTTCCCAAATACACCGGTCCCGAACGATTGTTATTTACAATGTCACAATTGGAGAGAGAGAGAGAGAGAGAAACGAAATGAGATTTCCAGTAGCAAAAAACATAAATCATTCACTCCTGCCCGAAGCGAACCAATAATTAAGTCTTGATTTCCGTTTCTGTTACAATGGATGGAAGAAGGGGGCAGACGAGACAGAGAGAAAGACACGAGATGAAGGTTCGGGTAGGTGAAACAAAAAAATAATGGGAAAGAAACGTACGGTGCCAACGAAAAGACATTTCACCACCCCCGTGATGGCCCTCCTTCGGGGCTCGAACGGTCCCCGTACAAAAAACGTATATACAAAGAGAGATGAATGTCCCGGTGGTGAAAACTCAAATGGAAAAGACCCCGGAGGCCCGGGTCGCTCGGATCGACTCTAACGATCTTATTAGGACCACTACCACCCCGTTCGCCATCGAAAATACTGGTGGTTGACCCCGGTGCCCGGGTACTTCCAACGTAAACGCCGTGAAGTTGAGGAAAAAAAAAACAAAGTACCACGTCCTGATTGTCATGTGGTTTTCTTTAAATTAATGACTTCTTTAGTGTGCCCTTTTTTTTGTGACGTTCTCACATTAGCGAGAGAACCTCGGGAATGAATGAAATTGTAAATTACCTCGGTTCCGACAGTATTTACCCGGGGATCCGTCCGGTATTTACGGGGGAGCGTTTAACACCGGGAGAGAACGGACGGACTGAGAAGTGGGCAAACTCCCACGGGGCCCCTCACTCGCCCAGGCGACCCGAAAACACGACGTCACTGGTTGAGTATCTAAGTTTATTGAAGATGAAACTTAAGAACAACCAACGCTACCAATGCCACTACCAATACTTTTAAGTATAAACTTAATCGACATCAGTGTACATAACAACAAGATCAATAAGTCTGCTCTTACAAAGGACTGCTCAACCAGGTTGTCGAACCACATTTAGTGTTCGCACTAGACAATTAAAAAAATTCTTATGTATTAATAATTTTTATATTAACGGTTGCAACATATTATACTAAAATTTTTATTTTGTTTATAAATATTTTTCTATGCAACACTAATTGCAGTAACACCGTTGCATATAATTCCTAGAGAAGTTAAGTTGTAGGATAGTTAAACGATAGTTATATAATTATACAAACATATGTATTAATAAATAAATTATGTTTATTTATATGTGTATTTCTAACATGATCAAAACCACAAAATAGTATAAGAAAACTGTAGAGTGAGACTCTGAATTAATACTTGGCGCTGGACTTGTTTACAGAAAAATTTACAAAGTTAGTTTTAATTTTACTATAAAGGGAAGTATAGTATTTATACATAACTCTACTATATTTATATAGAAATATATATATATATATATATATCCATACCTAAAAAACACGATATTCAAAAGTGAAGGACACGTGTTCTGTGCTTCGTAATAGTATGAATCATCAATAATATGTGATCCATCAGTCCAGTTATCTACACAGAGTATTAATCGTACATAATATATTTACGTTTATTATAAAGTTAATAGTTTGAACAAGAATACTTTTTTATATTGTTCAGGTAACTGCTTTCGATCTTTAAGAATTGCATACGCGTCACTTTTCTTTGGATTATATTAATAAATACCAATCTTACTGTTGAGTATGAAGTAGCATCTGATGAAAGAAGTTTCTTGGTTAATATTAGTAATATTACGTGATGTCAATACAAAGAACCGTGTGTTAGAGTTAATAAATGCGAACCCACCACCGGTTTCGGGCTCGGCTCCAAGTACTCAGGTACCACGAGTGTCAAATACCATTTACATCCTGGTAAAACGACCTTAACACCGGGACGTATACAAATACCGGGCGTTTATCTAATCCATGTTGTTTTCTCGTTTCGGTGTGTTCTTCTAATGTCTTCTGCCACGACGGACGCCTAACCGCGGCTAATTCGACAAGTCTTCACCGGAGTTAACCGTGTGAAATTTTCACACGAATTTCCTTCCTCACGCTGTTCACGGGTTGCTCTGGCTGTGTGTGTGTGTGTAGTGTGCGGGTAGGGAACGCTTGCACGAGAGGGAGAAAAGAGTTTAAAACAAATTAAAAAAGTACCTGACGTACCTACGGCGTGTCACAAACAGGTGGAGTAGTGGTTGTAGTGCCACATTTCGTGATCGTAAGAGTAACTACAGGTGGTTTTCCATTGACACCGACTCTTCTCCTCCGTGTCTAATTGAAAGTGTTGGCTGAGTACTTACTCGACCCTAATTCCTCCACTTCTTCTTCTTCTTCTTCTTCTTCGGGTGCCAGAGGAAATGAAAATGGTAATACGTTTGAAAAAAATGCGATTACCCGATTTAAAAAAAAAATCGACGGGAATTTGTAACTGCCGCGAAGGAAAATGGCCGGCAATTACAAGGTGATTTAATTAGGCTAGTGTAAAGATTAAAGATGTGATGTAAAATGATTCAGTCGAGCGGACCACCTATTAATATATCCCGGAGGCTCGAACATCAGAGACTCACTCAGCAACCTCTTTCTTTATTTCTTTCTTCGTCAGGTCTCGGGAGGTGTGACCGAAAGAATTACATATTTCACGTTCGGTGTTTCGCTCACATCAGGTACCTCTCGGGTACCACTCGACCGTACCGTCAATTAGCCAATCCCCGACTGAGTTGAGGAAGACTCGACCTCGGATCGATCATAATTGCAACATTCCACGCTCTCTCGTCTAATGTCAGCCCGGTTGCGACTCCACCGACGGTTATGAAACGAACCACCACGAGTTATGAATATTCGAGCAAATTGACCGATGAATTTGAGTTGGCACGTTCCCGAACGCTCAGGGTTGTTTCTCGTTGTGGGAACGATAAATTGTGAACAAGTACTTGTACCCCAGGTACCTGAGAGGAACTCAATACGGTTCCCGTACACATTATCTTCGGCATTGAATATTGGTTAACTCAATATTGTCTAGACGTAACCAAGTACATTACACTATATATACACTTTGTAATGGAGAACTTAATACAGTGCAAATTACCTTCAACCCTACTTAATAAAACGACTCTGTACTCAAACCATACGCGACTATTTCTTAGAAACTAGCAAAGTATAATATTAAATGATTTGTAGTGTTGTAGGGATAAGGTAGGGTATCCTTGACGAGGCGGGAACACTCTATGTTCAAAAAGTTACGAATGTAAACAACCGCTCACATCACATTTCACACTTCAAGTCCACACACGAAGCTCGCTCTAATGTCTTCCATCCAATTAATGTTAATATCCTCAAAGGTAAGTTATCGAAGAAGACAAAAAAAAAACCTCTGAGAAAATCTGTCTTGAAGTCTACAACTAATCAGCCGTCGTTCCGATCGCCAGAAAAGAAGGCGAATGAACGAATGAATGAATGAATGACTGAATGAATGAGACGTCACACGAGAGAATTTCCTTAATTCGTTGATTGAAAGGAATAACTGGACTATTAAATGATGGGCCCTGGGTTTCTTTGTCTTCTTCCGCTGTTAAAAGCACCCCAACTTTAATTGGTCCACCTTAGGTGACTTCGGAGGGCACACACCGGCCGACCAGGACCCCAGAAAAAACGGGGGTCTCTCACTCTCTCTCTCTCTCTCTCTCTCTCAGCTCCCTCGGCTGCTCCTTTCCGCCCCCGGGGGCAATTAACGCTGGAAAACAATTAGAAAAGCAATTCTTGTCGTTGTCGTCGGTTTTTCACGCAATAATAAAAACCTTTTTAAAAACGCCATCGTCCCCGTTTTTACTTCTTTTGATTTCCTCGCTAATGCACCATTTCGCCAATCCGCACACAAAGTCATTTTCTCTAAACAAACAGAATCGGCCGGAAAAAGTCGGAGTCGTTAAAACTCGGGCCGATTACGACCGCGTCAAATTCGTACTAAACTAATTAAAAGTTTAGTTTCGCGTTAGTGTGGGCAGGGGTGTGTGTGTGTGTGAGAGCGGAGACTAACCAGGGCCGTGACACGTCGATTTGCCATAGTTCGAACTCATCGTAATACCCGGAAGACACGAACCCAAGCGGTGTGCTTCCTCGCCCTGATTCGGTTTCTGGTTCCGCCATGCCACCCACAAAGATGGTACGAACTGCCACCGGGTACCTGGACCGATCACGAAATTATCAGATTTGCCTTTTGTGGTTTCGTTCGCTCTCTTCGCCACACCTTCTCACACTCCGACCCGAGTGGTACCTGGTGAAACGTCCCGAGGAGTCGTGGGCACCCCGAGTGACTGCTGCTCTGCTCCGACACCGCTCCTGTTGTTCCACACGTGTCTACCCCTGAACGCTTTCTCGTCAGATATTTGTGCTTGTCGGCACCCGACCCACACACACACACACACCTCTTTGTGATTTTAATCGCTTTCAAAGAGGTCTTCCACATCTTGAGCATGCAATTAACACTTTTCAATTTACCTTGACTCTTCTCCCCGCGGAACACAAAACCGACACGGGAAATTGATGACGGCGCGACAAATCTGAGCAATCGGCGACGCCGTCCCCATTGACATTTTCGGTTCTTAACGATCAGTCAAACAAACGCCAATCAACTTATTTTAGATCAAAAGATTATATGATCGAAGCCGGGAATGATCGAGACGGTACAACTGGAAGTTACAACTACAATCACCCTGACTACGCAATTTTGTATGACCACACACAGCAGGTCCTGCACAACCTTGTACTTACACTACATTCTTATATATAGTTTTTTAAGAAGGAACTACAATTATAACTTAAAACAGTATAATTTGAGTTTACAGTGAGTCTACAGAAGTCAACAATGTGTGTTTACACTTTGATATACTTACACTGAAGTACATACATAAATAAATCAATAAAGAAGTACAGCTTCAGTCGACATGGGTATGGTTAGTATAGTGAGAACCCGACGCCATTGTAGCTTTCACCTAAACTTTTGCCACGCATTATGAATGATATACAGTAGTATAAACAACAGAAACATGACTCGTCGTCGCAGTACCACCATGTCCGACTTCGTTTCTAATGTACCCGGTCTTATATGGGAAGATGTAACGTGTTCAGACACCAACAGTGTACATCTGTAAACTTGAGAACGACCCGGTGAGTGCTCTGTACCAACTACAGGTAACTTACCTGACTACACATACATTTAATAGCGTAACCGAGTATATATCACTTGACTGTTATTAATTCTCCTATTTAATCGTTTTCTGTAACTTTTAAAGTTTCTCTCTCTCTCTCTCTCTCTCTCTCTCGCTTCTCGTCCTTGTCCAGTCCGATGGTAAAATACTCGTGTCGGTTTATCCTTCGCCACTTATTACCAATTATTATCGTAATTTCGAGTACTTATAAATATTCATTGCCTCGTTTCAATTAATTATTAATTAATAGGACGGCAAACGAGATTGCAAGTTCCCTTGGAGTTTTAATTGTCGGCTCGATGTTCATCGAATAATTTCGATACTTTTTCTTTCCACATGGCAATTCACTCGGGTATCAGTTTGATGACGTCGTTTGCGTTTGCGAAACGTCAAATAAATCATGGGTGAGGGAACCCGGGGGGCAGTTCAGAGCCCTCGTCGCCCCACAAGAAGTAAGTAAGAGAACTCTTAATGTACAGGGTTGGTAGTCGAGTTCCGAGGAAGAACGAGTTCCACGTGGTGCGTCTGCGAGTGAAGGAAGGATTTCGTTAAATTTTGACGGGTTGCTTCGGTTTAAACCAACGAGTAACACCTCCCATAGAAAACACACACAGACAGAGACAGACACACGTTGGAAACACCGATCGTAATGAAACGCCAGTCAAACATGTAATTCTTTTTTTTTTCAAACCGACAGTCAAATTAATTTAAATTGAATTTTGGGTTTTCACTCCGACTTTGGCGTAAGTCAAGAACAGAAAACTTTGCGGGTTTGCCTCTGCCTTCGGCCTCCTCTCTCTCTCTCTCTCTCTCTCTCTCTCTCTTTGGTGTTATTGTTTTGTATAGAGCCACGTTGGAGTAGAGACACATACCCACACACACACACACACACATACACACTAACACGCAAACACTACAATGGTCACAAATTTCCCTGGGATGTTTTCCTCCTAAACAACTTGCTCAAACAAAATGTCGGACAGAGTGAGTTACTCGACGGGTACTCGGTGGCTGTCACAGTAGAACGTGTCTCAACACTGCCTCCGACATCTGTTTAAAACGCCATACACATCTCATCTATTTTTTTAATTACGCGATGCTACTGATAAAGGTAAAGGGACGTGAATAATAGTCTCGTTTTCTAGTTTTTAATTGTCTATGAGAAGTGCTCCGGTGTAATTTTTATTTTTGTTCGAGTTTGTTTCACACGGCTTTTCACACGAGTTTAGATAATGTTCGAGTAAAGACAAGTTGTTTGGAGGTGAAGTTCCAGCCTGAACATCGCATTCATTGAAAACTCTTTCCGTTTCCCTTAGGTGTATTATTTTTATTTTTTTTTGCGTTCGGCAAGAGCACCGCGCAACAGTTCAAACCGGGGCGAACGCCTGCATACCAGCATAGGTACTTCTCTCTGAACGTCTTCGTCTGAGTAGGTCAACCTGTACCTGAGTACAAATGGAAAAAAGGGGAAGGTGTACAAAGTTCACGTGACGCAACGGATAGTGAAACTAACCTGGGAGCACGCGTTAAATAACATCGAACTATCCGACCGGGCCCGTTCACCTATTGCGAAACTATTCGTGCTCGGATAGTTACCATTCCAAAAAGTGCAAATCGCAATTGAGTACTCTTACGATCGGTTAGATACTTGAATTTGACGTACACGGCTCGGTTACTACATTCCTATCGAGTACTCAAGGACGAGTCGATGAGCCCAGGTGAAAAATCAGGTACGCGTTGGGTTCGTTCGTCAGTAAATTAGGTACCCGAGAAGTGTGAGACTCGCTGAATGACCACAGGACGTCATTCATAAAGTGGGAACCATTTACACCTTTTCAAGACAGACTTGTGTACATCAGGGTCCCATGCTGTGACCCCCCACCTGTGGACCTCCACGACTTGTAAAAAGCCTTTTCAAATTGTTTGTTTTTAAGTGTTTTCAAATGAAACACATTCGATTCTTTTATTTTTCTCTCCTGACACACGGACGAGTTACACGACACCATCCGTGTCTCTCCCTTCGGGTGGACTGTGACTGGTACCTGAGTTTGTACAAGTCCAACCGAGTTGGACGCCTCGTCAATTTCAACTAACCCAAGTGCCGTACTTTTCCCTGTGAGAATATAAAGGAGTACTCACCAACTCATAGAAAAGTTTGAATAAAAAACAGTACGAGGTCAAGGTACGTGCCACGTTCAAATTCAAATTCCTCGCGTTGTGCACACACCCGGGGAGTTTGCCTTTTTCTTCATACAAACGGCGACAGGCAAGCATCAACGGGTGGTTGGCGATGGTGTCCGTTTCACTCTGATCGGGTGGTGGTGTCGGTGCCAATTAAATCGAAGCCGTCAATAATGTCCGACATCTCCTCCTTTTTTTAAAACTTCTTTATCGTTTAAAGTCGATCGTCTCTCATGTTCGACGGACCGGTTAATTATTAGCAAACCCGTTCGTTAATTGAGAAATAAATCTCGGAATGAAATGAACATGGCAAATGAAAGAAAGAGAGAGAGAGAGAGAGAGAGTTGAAAAATGGCATTCATCCACACTCATTTGCTTTTCTTCACTTATTGGAAACATTTACAAAGGAGAAGTAAAAAAAAAAAAAACTCTACGAGAGCGAAAGAAATGGAGTCGGCAAATGTGTGTCGAGCAAAAGCTGAGCAATTCACAGTACGGGACCCCGAAGTCATTGGCAATTAAAAGCATGACCAACTCAAAAATGTTAATTTGCAGAAGTATGACGAGTCACGTTCGGTTTTCCATCTTCTCTTATCAATCTATAAATAATCAAGGAGCGTACGAGGAGAAAGGACGCGGCGAAATGAGAAGAGGACTGCTCGCAACGCGACAGGAAGAAAAGAAGGAGAAGAAGAAGAAGAAGAAGAAGAACGGAAAAACGGTGTTTAGGAAACGAACTAAAAACAAACTACAGAAAATAAAAAAGGATAGTAAACAAAGAAACAGAAACGAGAGAAAGAGTACGAAAGGGAGAATACGAAAAAACCACAGCACGCAAAAGTAGACAAAGGAAAATAAGAAAAATAACATCTCAGGCAAAGAAAAGGAACCATAACAGGATCAGTCTGAAAGGAAAAGAACAAGAAGAAAACATTTTGAAAACGACGTACAGCTAAAAGATGGCCGCGATGAACAACAGGAAAACTCTAGGAGAATACGACTGAAACAGTACAAAATGACTGAAAATTGTTTACATTTTATTTTAAATTAAAATCACAGAAACATTCAGATTATACATAATTGGTCTACAGCATTGATGCAGTAACTTTACACTAATTACACGGTCCGCGAAGAGACAGAAAATTAAAATTCTTCGTGATATACAAAATTATACATGGAAATATATAAAACCCGATTCGTCTGCTCGAGTGACGACACGGACAAAACCGTCCAGGGGGATGATTAAGCCTGGGGAGAGGGTTGAAAAAATAATAGACGAACAGTACGGAAGATCAACGGACAGTTGGAGCAATTTTGCAAAAAAAAAAATAAATAAACAAACATGGCGGACGACGAAATCGCAACACTCCGAGTTGTTTGGAGCACCCGGTACTCGGGGGGTACTACCCGGTACCAACGACCCTTCCACTAGTTTTAGCGAGAGCAAATTCACCACGAACGACACCAAAGAAACGCAAAACCGGAAGCAAAACCGAAATCTATTTGAAACCGGAACCGGAAATGGAACTTTTTTGTCGTTTTCCTTTTATTATTTTCTCGCAAGACGCCACTGCTGCTTCTCTCCACAACGGTAGTTTCACACTGTCTGTTGTTTCAAGATGTCGGTCGATTGACGAAAACCGGAGGAAGTATGCATTACCGAGGTTTCGTTTTCTTTTTTTTTTTGCTGCAATTAATACTTTGCGAAATTCGAGCATCGGTCCAAATCGAAAATCGATTTTCAATTACGATCGATACGTCCGGTCGAACCGATAATGTAAGACGATGGTCGTCGGCCATTTTGTCTTAGAGTTACATCTTTGGTGGTTGCCGGTGTAGCGGTTGTGGTTACCCGAAACGGAATTAATGTAAGTTAACATAAAACTACCACTTTGCCTGCGACGTGTTTCACATAACTCAGAATCATAGTACAGTGATTATTGTTTGTAGTTATATCATTATTATTATTATTATTAATTTTCAAGTCCTAAAAACTGATTTTTTTTATTATTATTATTAAATAGTGTCACTGGTTTACCTTTGCCGGACAACTCGCGGTCGAATCACTGGTGCGATGAGGAAGAAACCAAGTGTCTAACTCCTGGCGTTGGTGGGAAGGTCGGGCGTAGGAGAGAGTTGCTTCGGGACTAGATGGTACGGGCTGAACCGGTGCTGGATGCTGCCCATGCCGGGAAATATCGGCCGGGACATTCTCAGGTCGGCAGACGAGGAAGAACTTGGCGAGGGAGAATCCGAGGAGGAACTTGAACCGGGTGGCGGCGTCAGTTGCGCCGGATGAGACGAGCCGGATGTTGCGGAGGAACTGGATGGCGGTAGAGGCGGACCCAGGAGTCCAGGCGGAAGACCGGGATGAGAGTTGGGCGTCCAGGGAGAGGCCGTGCCCGGCGGCGGACCGGAACCAATCCAGAGATGGGCCGGAAGCGGCATAGGAAGCCCGCGGTTTTGTACGTACATTTGCATGCCACTTCCGGGCGCTGCGTTCATCAGAAGTGCGTGGAGATCCGCCGAAGAATAGCCGGGGGCACCGGCGCCGCCGGCGGCCGCTGCCGCCGCAGCGCTTCGCCCCCACATCTGGAGGTGAGCCCGAGCCTTTTCCATCATGGCCGCCGAGAAGAGGCTGGTGTTGTTGTTCTCGGCGTCGACGTCCGAGTACATGCGGAGTGGTGACCTGATGAAATGATCGTTCATGAACATCATGTCCATCGGATCCCTGCAAGCAGAGAACAAAAAAGAGAATCGATTAGACATGACACAAGTGAAAGACCGAACTAAAATAGTTGAGTCTATGAAATAGACAGGCAGAGAGAATGAGCGGGAACGTTACGTTCTGGCTGAAAGAAACTGAATAATTCGATTCAGTTAATTGGGCCAAATGCGTTTCGATCATAGAAACAGCATTTTCTACACGACAGAGCCCACCCAGAAATCACTAGGTCGTCTATTTTCTTCTATGTGCTGGTGTCGTCCCGCTCCCACTCCCGTCACGGTCATCATTTAACTTAGGAGAGAACGCCTCTCCACGAGAGACAAGGAGAAGAAGAACCGTTTCCCCGCAGGGTGAGAAATAACATTTCAAATTGATAAAATTATAATTTTTTTCAATAATAATAATATGAAAATAGGAAAAAGCTAGATGGTTAGATGGGAGCAGGGAGTTGGGGCGGAGAGAGAGGACAAGAACAAGAAAGAGCCGGCCATAGACAAAATAGGAGAAAAAGGCTGGATGGATTGATGGAAAAAAATATTAAATAAAAAATTGATAGTTGACTAAGAAGTGTGAAAGAATGTTTACACCCTATTATTATCACACTTGTAGCGGTCAACCTGCAAAATTACAAGGCGGTGTCGGTGTCAGTAGCAGGTACAGGTATGAAAATCCGGAGGTTCGTCTTCTGCTAACATACCTGAAAGGTCTTTTTAGATTTCCCAACGAGAACCGTTTAAATGATATTCCGTGAGTATAACTTTTCTCTCTTTTTGGATGGCCCATCTCTCTCTCTCTCTCTCTCTTAGGTTTATCCTCCCATTGAAAAATAATGAAATTTTCAGGTATTTTTCAGGCACCCATCTTTCAATCTACCTGTGATTTATCCCAATGAGAATTGAGGTTGTGGATTAAGCAACTGTTAAAAAATTTTAAATTACGTCCGCCGTGAAACATTCTGACTCTGTGGGCAACGAATTCTTTGTTATGTAGGCCACACGTGATTTATTCATATTTATGCACTTCGTCTATTAATTACCGATCGATTAATAAGTTATTAAATAGGTCGTGAAGATGCTTGCGACGGAGTGCGACTCCTGCTGTTTTTACTATTAATTCACCGGGCTCAAAGCTATGTTTTTGAGATTTTGCCGTTAAAATAGAATGAAATTATGTGCAATTAACCTATGTACTACCTACAATTGTAACTTTTCAATAGAATATCTTTGATGTATTACCTCACCAGAAAGACACGACTCTTTCGCCATGTTATTTCACAATTTTGGAGCGCAAGTACTCAATTTGCTAACGTTAAAATTTGCTATTGTTACTTAGAGCCAAATAGAATATCAGTAATATTTTATTTAACTTAAGAAGCGTCCTGTATGTCATGATTGTATAAGTAATAAATATGTATGACTGTAAAATATACATTTTCTGTAATTTCGAGTGGGTGTGCGAAGTTTTGCTAACGAACAACTTTGCTACGCTAAATGTTCAGACCGGAGTGTCTGTAACATAAAATTTTGCCACGAAAACAACAACTACAACGTAAGCACCGCAGATCATCACCGACCGACAACGTGTTCTCGCATTCAGCTCAAAACTTCAATTTTGCTATGCTCAATGGCTCAATTGCCTAGCGCAAATCCCGGCGAAAACCCCCCGAAACCGGTGAATTTTGCTGGAAATTCCCAATTCGGCCGACGTAATTAATTTTTTTCCTTTTTAAATTGAACACCACGAGGTGAGAAAACATCATAAAAGCCGAGTGGTGACGAGGCTCGTTTGCCTAATTTAAAACTGATAAAAAGCCGTGGCCAGGTACAAGTGTCTCCTGTAATTAAATTGTATTTCTCTTTAATCGCACAATAAAATTCCGATACGAAACGGCTTACGGTGATCTTTACAATCCCATACGATCATAAATAATATTTTATTGGTCGTGTGTGTGCCCGTGTGTGTCTGTGTGTGTGTGTGTGTACCTGTGTGATAAATCCAGGTTTTACCTGTAATTCTCAAAGTGCAAATCCAAACACAAAGAAGTCTTTACGGTACCTGAAAAGGTACGTCGATGACCACCCGTCACACGAGCCACAATAATATAAATAACATCGTAATAATATAAAACCGAGAGATATTTTCATTCAAGAGTTCTTTTCATAGTTTTGTCTAGCAATTAATAGACGAACGGTGTTGGACAGAGAGAGGGGAAGACGGGGGAGATTGGAGGGGGGGCCCCAGAGAGCCGATACCTTCAGTCGAGTGATTGATGTGTTTCGAAGGCCTTCAGGAGACGACCTGAAAATCGAACGAACCTGAAATTAAGGGTCGTTCCCTTGTCGATTACGTCCATGAATTTTCACTATTTTTCGCGTTTCACCCCCTCCGGGCGGGGACATCCGAAAATCTTCATTCGATCTCTTTGATTTGATCTCTCGGATCATCACAACCGAATAATTACAAACGGCGGGGGAAAAAAAACTCCTAGTCTTTCTTTTACCTAATCGTACCTGAAATGTGTTCGAAACTGTGAAAATTCACGGCGGCGATAAACATCTAATTACGGGTGAGAGAGAGAGAGAGGGGGGGATGGAGCCATAGATCATTCCTACTCCTATTATCTGGGAAAATTACCTGGTCGTCTCGCACACCCCCCCCCCCGCCTAATGAAAATGACAGAAAAATCATCAAATTCCTCAAAGGAAACCATCCTCGATCGGAGAAGAAGACGTTCACACCTTCCCGTTCACACAACGCAACATTCTCGTATTCGTCCTATAGAAACGCCGGCGTACCGATACGCGGCGTTTAATACCAGAAAAAGAGTTTTGCGTTCGTCGGCCGGGGGGATAATAACAGGGAAGAGAAAAAGTGAGTATCCGGGTAATAAGGAGCCGACATGAACGACTCGGTGTCACGTATCCATATGCATGTGTTCGAGAGAGAGAGAGAGAGAGAGACTGTGTGTATGTGTGCACAGGTACACCTCTCCGGTAACTCTTGTGCGGTAGCATGTACCTGAACACAAAACATCTGTTTATTAGAGGTCTGTTCCTGCTCAGGATCACACCTAAACAATAACCGTCGACACTTTTTGAAAATCGTTTTGCCTCCGAGGGAAATCACTTATTTTAATTTTTAGTTTAAGGTACCGGCCTCTCTCTCTCTCTCTCTCTCACACACACACACACAAACGGACATGGCTGCACTAGCCGCCTCCGGTTCCATGGGTACCTGGGTGGAACCTACCTCATTCAAATATTTCTCTAATAATTGATTTAAACTCGAACCGCACTTTAATTATAAATGATTATTTGACTGATTTTTTCCTGTTTTGTTTTGATCGCGTAAATCCGACACAACTCGTTTGTCAGAAGGGAAGAGAATGAAAACCTGAGAGTGAAGAGTGTCCCGGTACCCATACCTGAAACACCATGCGAAGGGGTAAACACAAACACACATGTGGGTGAGTATCAGGCTGTAAAACACTCAAAAAATTTTGCTAAAACACCCATACTAAGTCTGCATGTAGTAATACACAACACCCGCTAGGTACTACCCCACGGACAAGTACCTACGCAGGTACCAGATATAGTACCTGTTATAAATGAGTTACGTATGGTTGTACGGAGTTCGTGTTGATGAGGAGGAGTCCACAGCGAGTACCTGTTACGTTCTATCCGCTCATCAGGCACGGGCACTCGGGTATATGACGGGGTACTTGAGGTAACGTAGATGGGTACCACCGCTCAGATACTAATCCCAGATTAAAGACAGTGAAAGGATACGTAGCGAGTCCTAGGCGGTCGATCCTCCTCTTCTAATTTTTTTTCTCCCCCTGTCAGATTCGAACCGGTCAAAAGCAATCAGTCACGTGGAACGCGGCGGCATGGTACCTGTCCTGCGCGGGGACCGGCTGGAACGGTGATGGATACCCGTTCGGATTAATACGTCTTGGGCAATAACACCGAGAAACTTATGTTTAAATAAGTGGAAGTCGTTTCAAAGAAAAATGTATGCACATGCGTCCGACAGAGAAACGGATATTCGTCACGTGGATTGGTTTAATGAGGTGTAATTACAGAAGCCGGGGTACTGGTACCGTACCTGTTTGGCATTCCCGGCGAGTACTAAATTTTTTTCCATGTTAATTCTGTGTCAAATAAAAAGAAAACTCCGGACTCGGGAGGAGGTTGGTTCCCTTCTCGACTACTCAACTATTCTATTTCAGTCTAACCTCACTACAAAATAGTCTCTTTAGGCGTTTCCCAAGCGGTACAGTAAGCGGTACCCTAAAGTGTCTGGTGTAAGTCCAGAAGGAAAAGTTCAAGAGAGGGAAGACAACAACGCACTACTAGAATACCTATGACATACATATGACAAATATCTTAAGATTCGTTACAGAAATAAACAATCCTCATATTACGTATTATTAAACTACTAGTAACTACAGAGTACTATATATAAAATATATACAGTAATAAGTATCGGTGGTCCGCGGTATAATGTAACAATTCCCGCCAGATCAGCCTTCATAATTTCGCATGTAACGCATTACACTAATTTTAGTATAAAATTTTGGAGAGCAGTGAACGAATAAATATTATGTACATAAATTAATAAGACTCACCTATCGAAATCTGTTAGTCTTGATGAATCACGGAATCCTTTGGCAAATGGATTACTATCAATTTTCAATTTGGTTATCTGCAAGGCAAAACGATCGCCGTTGAATTAACATGAGCGACTTATTGATTTCGTACATAAGGTCAATAGGTTGCGCTTGCGGGTTTCACTTACTAATTGATTTTGGTACGCCGTGACGGCCGTGAAAACCGACTCTGGAAAAATATACGTTCTGTATTCTTCGGTCTCGAGGTCGACGACGGAGCCTCCGTGTTCTCTCCACTTGACCAGGTGAATCCGCGGCTGGTACCGGTGCATCGAATTCAAAACTATCTGCAAACCCAATTGAAAAAAAAAAAAATAAAATAAAATAAAACTACGAATCTATTCGGCGTCCGAGAGCTTTCTCAGCCGTTACATAAACTATTAATGAGGTGTTACATAGGTCGAGTCGGAGTGACGTGTGGGGCTTTTAGCGTTTCACCTGGGCAAAACTATCATTTTCGCAAGTTAGTGAAACTATTCGGGGAGTTTTACGGCGGGCATTAAACTTTCAATTTCCTCGAGGGGGTTTCTTTTTTCTTGGCGGGGAAGGACAGAGGGGGGGGGGGGCACACGAGAACACTTCGAACCCTCTCAGGTGGTTTTTCTCAACTGATCCGAGTCCAGTCGTTCGCAAAAAATCAATTAACTATTATCAATCAAAGTTTTGCTAGCCCGCAGCCCGCAGGTAAGTCTGGAACTTACCCCATCTCCATCCCCATACACATACGCACACAACCCCCCACCCCCCCCCACCCCCCGGTTTACCCGAATTAATAACGTTATGTGAACTCACGCGATCGCTTAAGTGATCAATAATCGAATACATTTAATACGTACACTCCACCTGAGTTTATTATTTATGTATGCGAGGCACATAACCGAAAGAGAAATACGTCATTAATGTCATTCAATCAATTTGCTGTGGAGTAATAAACCTTTCTCTGAGTATTAATTACCGGTCCTATGTAACTATTAACCTTTTCCATATATATATATATTTTTTTTTGCTCACTCCCGGTCGTGTGTGTCGTTTTATTAATTCCACTTGACTGTATATTTTTCGTGGATTGCATCTCTCACGGCTCCCACATGGTTTCTTATTGCATATTATTTTTATTAAAAAATTTATTAGCTATTTTTTTGCTACGCTAAACTAATTCGTTGTAGTCATTTCAATTTTATGCAACGGTACAAAATATCTGTATTATCTTTATATACTATTGCGTATATTTCTAATATTTATCGGATATGTATTTATTAAATATTATTAGGTCTTCTGTAAAGTTTATTAAGGTTGTATTATACGATTGTTATACTATTATTATTATAACTGTCGGTTTTTTTATCACGATTTACAATATTTATATAACGTACTTTGCATACCTGTAATCTAATTAATATTTAATGAATACAGTTAATAATGTTTAAATTTAATACCAGAAGAAGTGCTTCTGTTGTTTTATACATAATTGTCGTACATGAAATGTAATAATATATTTTTGGTTTTCCAAGAACTGATGTTTTTTTCTATTATTGTATATTTTGTATATTATGTAAGTATTATTGTATGTACTTTATAGACCTCCCAGTAGTGTCTTCTTAGTAGAGAAAATTTATCTTGTTTCTTAACTTATTTGTCAAAACTGCTACTTATTGTCCCAGGAGATATTGTGAATTACACGTGTAAATAAAAATAATTTATTAACCAATGTATCTTTGTTGTTTCCAGTTTTTACTTTTTTGCTGTTTATTTGTGTTGTCTAACATATTTATGTATGTGTTGGTGGAGAAGTGTCGCCGGTAGTTAAGTAAGTTCTTTTATTAACTTTCGTAGGTCCCATTTATCCTTCGGTTGCGTGGCATCTTCCCCAAATTTAT
Organism: Polyplax serrata; assembly: GCA_037055365.1. Taxonomy (NCBI): domain Eukaryota; kingdom Metazoa; phylum Arthropoda; class Insecta; order Psocodea; family Polyplacidae; genus Polyplax; species Polyplax serrata. The sequence goes on along the minus strand of JAWJWE010000038.1, from coordinate 6,254,900 downwards.
CGACTGGTTGAGTTAACAACCTGAGTGCCCCTATTTGAGGTGTCTATTTATTAGAAACATGAAAAATGACTTGAGGATTCCTAGTTTTGTCTAAATTGTTTCTAATTATTCTATTGTTTTCATCACACGCTTTTCTCTGTCATTTTCAGGTTCCAATTTGAGAACAAAAAAAAGGTAACAAAGGACGGACGGCCGCCGCGGCTTTCTAACTTCCTACCATTGACCATTGGCAAGTTTGCGTGTTGCACGAATTTCTTTTTCATCTATTTCTATTTCTCTCGTGGTCGCCTAATTCCTACCGAACCTTTTCTATTGACGTTAAATAGGAAGGGAAGCTTATTAAGTAAAAATGTGTGTAATGACTTTTTTAACACACACACACACAAAACGTTTTTTTTTTGCTTCTCCGCTCGCGAATAGTTCACAAACTAAAATAGTGAAATCGGCTAGGAGAGGACTAGACGAAACTAGAAACCCGGGAACACCACCAAATAATTTTCTACTTTCTTCTTCGGGTTTTCGTGCACTTAAACAGTCATTGTTTTGTTATCGGCACCCCCTCAGCAATCCGAGTCGTGCCGTTTTCCCATGAATAGTTTTGAAAACTATTAGCCGTTAACAATAGACGTAACAGATTGTAGGAACGTCATGCCCCGGATTTTCACGAGACAGGACAGCACTCGAGGCACTCGAGTCAAACCTGACAGAACCGTCACGTGTGCAGCTGAAGAGCTTGTGGCTGGCATGTGTACGAAGTACACGTCCGGTAAGAAAACTATTCGCATCTAGTCAAAACTATGAAACTCGTCCCATAACGTTGACGAATTTGCATCGCTAAATACCCGCTAATGTCTCCTAATAACGTGCCAGGGAAATTTTATACGAACAGATTAGTACCTGACCAATAAATATCAACACCTGAACTTGTTAAACTCGAACCAGAGTTTCGGATGATTATAATTTTAGTTCACAACTACCTTCTTTCCGAGGTAATAATAGTTTGGCCGCGACTCTCCAACTTGCCTCTCCGCTTCAAATGAGTTCTCCCCCCCCAAGTTGAATGAGACAAAGGTAAGCTTCTACAGGTGTAAAATTTTAGAGAGAGAGGAGTACTCAATATAACACTGTAAAGTTTAACCATGAAAAACTAACAGAGCGCAAACTATTCGGCAACAGTAAATAAAAAAACACTCAAATTTGTCTAGTAGGCGACTCTACAAATATAGACCACTACAATCGGGGTAAACTACAACCACTCCTAAACGTCTAGTTACATAAACTATCTGATAGCTCTTAATGAGTCTATTGAAAATAAAATTTGCTGCCGTTAAAAATTTGCGGTGCTTCGTTTGCCCGGCAGCGTTTCACGGTACCTGTTTGTACCTCCCTGCATCAGCACCACCATCAACCACCCCTGATATGTTCCATTTTGCTTTTTGCACGCTTACCCTTGTGCTCGACTACCCCCGTCCTGAAAATCCGTGACTTTCCCTCTCAGATTACCCAGATATTACCGTTTTATTAAATTAGCTGGGAAATTTAATTGCCCGGTTTCGTTTCCCGGCTACCATGCCGTGGCTCTCTCTCTCTCTCTCTCTCTCTCTAGGCCGGGGACTTTTCGAAACGGAAAATTATTAATAGGTAATTAAATTTAAATAGGCAATAACTTTTTATGAAAGCGTATTATCGGATCGACCGACTCGAACTTTGTGATAAAAGTGAAATTGAAATGGCCGGGTGTGCTGCCTACGACCGGCATACATGCTGCTACATGAAATAATAATAATAATTGTACCGGGGAATTTGTGAAACGTTAAAAGTGCATACATACATAAACTACATACATACGTGGTCACCTGCACTTCTGCCCGAATGACAGCTACGATCTAACACATGAACAATTACACATGGTCGGTGATTCGCAGAAACATTTGTTGTTGTTCTTTCTCCGGTTATTACGGGGCTGGAGTCGTTCTAGGGAGACAGCTCCTCGCCCCCTTGTCAGAATCTATTTATTAATTAATTGGAGACGGGGTCAAGCACCAGCTCGTTACGGTCGTTATTTGTAATTTCAATAAACGACCGATGAGTTTCCGTTTCCGTGGCTGACGGGTTAGACGGTAGCAACTCGACCAGGAGCGGGAAACGAGTCTCAGGTTGATGGGATTCACCACGTGGAGGAAGGTAACAAAGACCGAGGTGGAAAAACAAGGCGGTGGCATCGAGAGGGACGGTAGTCCTCGGTCTCGTACCTAAAGGGGGCATGTCTCTCTCTGTGTGTGTGTGTGCATGGAACAAAAGAAACCTGGTTGTCGGTCGATTGTGTGACGGCGGCAAGGTCAACGCCGGTGACCCGTACCGAAAAAGAAAAAGGTAATAGAGAAGGAATAGAAAAGGAACGGCAATAATAGAAAGATGAAATGTTAACCTAATGAGCAGTTAAAACCAGAAGCAGACAAATTAACTATGGCGAATTATACTGTCTGAAGGTGTTATTTAAATGAAAGCCGTTCGGAATTATTTACTGCTAATATATGTATTCTTAACTTTCCTACCGCTCTACCCCCTACCCTACCCCACACCCCCGCCAATCTCTTGACTCTTCATAAAATGTCCGCCTTTCAACGGCAAAAGTCGTAAAACCGAACGAGAGAGAGAGAGAAGAAGAGGGACGAAGACAGGGTAAGCATAAAGGTGAGAAAGACTCCGAGAGGAACGTGGAACAACGGAAACCGTACTTAATTTGTACCAACTCTTTCTTCTATTTTATGGTTTCGACGGTATTAATAAGCGGATGAGACTGGCAGAAAGAGCAAGGAGCCGGTTGACTCGACTAGTCTTCACATCATCGGTAAAATAAACAACAAAAACTACAAGGCAGGGCACCGGGACAGAATACGTGAAGTTGGGCGAGCTAGCAAGTGGGGAACTACCTGTACATTAAAAACTGGTGGTGTACATTGCTGTAACTTGGTACCTAGGAACACCTGTAAAGGTGTAGACGCCACTGTACACAAATTTCATTTCGTATAACACAAGTTCCGATGTATGCAGTGCGTTTTACTGTAAGGTTATGTATTGTCTACAGAGTAGACTCCTCAATAAATGTGTGTGTGTGTGTGGGGAACCACTTCTTATTACAAGCAACTTATTATTCTTCTCTACATAACTTCTATTCACTGATTGTCGGGTTGACAGGGTTCGATGGCGCGGGGTGTCCGAGCAGTGCGGGGAGCAGCTCGCACCAGGCAACAACTGGAAGTTGGCGACCTTTGACCCCGGCCATTAGTCACAATCTCCCCGTATTGTGTCGGGTGTTGGGAGACTCTCGGCGGCTCTCACCTGTCCATTTTTATCCATTTCGTTATTTGTTAGCTTGACTTTCTCGAAGGAGACGACTTGTTTCCTCAGTTGATCACCGGTGAAGGGAGAGTCCGGGTGCATGTAGAGCCGACAGGGAGCCGGTGGATCGGCTTTCCCGGCGACTAACCATGAAGAACGATGATAAGCGTAACGGTACCTTTTGTTGTCTACAGGCACGATGTCCATTAGAACGGCGTACCTTTGTTCGGGTCGGATTCCCGTAAATGAAACTCTAAGCGTTGGAAACATACGCCTGGAAAAGAAAAGGAGAGAGAGACGTTTAGTTTCAATCAAATTAACGTACAAATTTAGGTTCACCTAAACCTAATGTCAGAGAGAGAGAGAGAAGTGGAAGTTCTCACAACGTGACAAATTCAAACACTTCAAATTATCCTTGGGAGTAATTTGAACCGGCTCAAACAAAAGGGTCATGTTCAATTTTATGTAACACATTATTTAAATGAACATGACTCATTCAAAAACTTGATTATTCGCAAATACATATATTATTATATTATTTAATATATATTCCATCAGATTTAAGTTTTTATTTCAAGCCAGTCGCTACAACAGACAGACTATTATTGTTCTTGGCTGTAGTCCTACGATTTTTTCTAGTCGAAACGAGTCGTGTACGTACGCATCCATAAGTAGTTGAAACGTTAATCAATTACGTTAATAAACGAATTAATAAATAAATAAAGATCTTATGTTATTGTGTTGTGCGGTCGGCGTGTTGAGATGACTCAACTCCTTAGACTCCTAGGCGAGACATTAAAACAAAGCTTAACCCCAACAACCCGCACGGGTTCGGTTATTTTAAATAACAATACATAAAAATACAAAAAAATAAAATAAAATAAATAGTCTTACGCGCACCGAAACCATAAAAATATCGCACACTTTTTCAAATGCAAACTGAAAGGCATGAAATTGTGTATTTCGCGCGCTTCAAAGAGAAATAATTCAGACTTATTAAAACCCGACTTATTTATTTTATTTAGAACAAACCACAACTGCCAGACTTCCTCACCTACGTCCAACGCGATGTTCGCCGTCTATTTTGTGTTGTCGGGGAGTAGATGCACAGTGACTCTAATAGATACATAGATCCGGCCATTAGTGCGATGGCTAAAACACAAAACTGGTTAACGCGTCCGACCAGTTGAATAAAACGTTTCTACACGGCGAAACGAGCGGTTTGGACACCCCAAAATTAAAAAAAAAATAATTTTTCCATTTCCGGTCGTGTCTGTCTTAATAATTTATTACTCGTTTAATTAATTCTCACTTTTTCAACATGTGAACCGAATCGTACGTGTCATCTGTACTCTTTCGAAACATCCAATTGAAGACTTGAGCCCGAAAACCATTTCGAGTTGTTCATTAAACTCTTTCAATAGTTTTAATTAATAAATAAATTGCTTCGTGACCGTGCTACCATTTCGTATGTACATAAAAATTCGTTAAACGTCACCGGAATTTTATTAAAAAATTAATGGACGACTCGTTGAATGCGTCGAGCTATAACTTCCGGTGGTTTTATATTATTATGTATATTATTGAGTTGCGTGTTGGCGTTCAAATCCGTTCAAAACCTACACCTATCTACCCAGAAAACAGACCAATTTCAAAGTACATAGAATTGATAACCAATACATAAAATAATACGTAATTTGGATGGTAAAACGACGTCATGTACCGACAAGTGGGCGAAACCTATAAATTTATCGATGCCCCTTACTTAAGAAAAATTATTTACTGCGATGTATTATTGACAATACATAAGTTAAGTGGTATTAATAACATAACAAACATCAATAGCCTCGCCGAAGGAGGCACTCACAGCGCAAACTCTTCACGCGAGGTCGAACATCGTTGAAAGTATCAACGATTTTACACGGCGATCAATAAAGTAATAATAATTGCATGGAATCACATATTATGTAGTAATAAGTAAACAGAAATCCTCGGCGATACGTGGAGATTTTCATTGAGGCCAAAAAAAACAGCACACACACATACACAAACGTCAGAATGTGCGAAACGACTGACGAAGGACACCGGCTGATTGACAGGCGGTAAAAATGTCACGAAGGCACATCTGTCAGGTTCCCGTACGAGGGCTGGGGACCTCGAGAAACAAAGGCCACGTCCTTCAGCTACACCACACGAAGAAGGACCCGGGAAAGGAACGGGTGGTGATGGGTAAAAAGTCAAAAAGCCCAGGGGAACCTGCCCCGTACGAAAGACCTGCCACCCGGTGAGAGCGACGAAGGTGCCCGTCACGACGGGTACCGGAAAGAGAAAACTCTCGATGCAAAAATAAGCATCCGGTACCTGGCAAAAAAAAACCCCAAAAAAAACGACACAGGGGAACCCTAATGGAGAAAGAGAGAGGAAATTTAAAAAGAAGCGATTAAGTCTCATTTTAAAAGCCATTTACAGGTTTAGACGGAAGATAGAGATCGGTAGATGAGTAGACAGGCAGATAGACCAAAAATAAAAAATAAAAAAATAAATAGATACCATCAGGAAATGGGCGACCCTGGAAATTCATGGATTACAAGATAATCAGGCAGATGCTCATACAATTCACGTCTAATTATAAAACATTTATTAATGATTATTATTATTACCATTATTATTATTATCATCATCACTCAGGCCCTATTATAATTAATGAATTGTTAAACTCATTACAAGATATACGTACACATAAATAGTCTCATTTACATTTTGACTAGGATTCTTGCTAAAAAATTAATTTTCGGTCGAGGTCAGGTACCGGGACGACCGCCACCACCGCCGGTTCTTCTCAGCGCGAAAGATCGTAGAGGACAATGGAAGGAAGGAAGAAAGAAAAGGATTATGTCCTCCTGTGTATGTGTGTGTGTGTGTGTGCTGGGAATAACCGGTCGGGTGTTAGACGCATGCGGAGGAAGTGTTCCCTCACTGTGGGAATGTCGTCGTCGCGGAAGACAACACCCGGCCAGGACGACGTAGGAAAGAGAAAAGTTGCGCCATGCCATCCGGGGTGGTCTCCCAAACCACGTGATCACCGTGTGAAAGCAAAAGCTCCGTGAAGACGAAACGAAGATCGACGTTAATGAATTCAACACGTTAACTAATGTATGCGTGTCCGTTTTTGTGCGACTCTGTCAACGGGGTAACCCCGTGACGAGAGCAAAAGTCGTCGTGGCACCAGACCGACCGAAACCTCACCGAGTTCTCCTCAAGAAAATCCGATTATTTTTCTCATGGGTGAAATGAAAAACACAAATTGCCGTTATCGCGGCAGCGGCTCGAGAGTATAATTTAGTTGTTTGTTATTTTAATGACCCTTAATTTCGTGAACGAGAGCAAACGGAGAGAGTTAAGGTGGGGCATTTCCTAGCCGACAGCAAAACCCGACAGTCGAAGCGAAAGAAATTTCAACTCTTCGAAAATTCAACGGAGAAAAGAGCCGTTTTGCGCCAGGGCAGGGAGAACCGGGAGAGAAACGGACCGGTTGCCCACCGCAAAAGACCCGACCTAACGGGGTTGCGTCGTTTCCCGAGACTTAACACGTTCCGACCAGGTAATTAGCTCTTGTTTATGATGGCAACAGATGCTGCATGATGAGAGGATTACAGCCTCCCTAATATGTGCCTCGAATGCGAAGCTTCGTATCACCTTCGGAGTAATTAGCCAGGCTCCGGTTCATGATGGAGCAGATGGGAAGCTTTCGGGATCTGAGCGCTTTCGTTTTTTACGGGTTTCAGAGAAAACGGTCCGAACGGACGCAAAACGTTTCGCCATTTTAACACGGGGCGAATGCGGTCCTGCACAGTTCCAAACGACTTATTAACCTATTAATTTACCGCTCATCGATCGGCAACTTTTCATTAACGATAAAATAAACTAGTGAAAAAAGAAAATAATTGACGGCAGCAAAACCGAGCACAAGTCACGGTGAGAAAACTGTACTTAAGCGATGAGCCAGTTTAGGTAATTAAGCGACCCAAAGCAAAAACAGGTGACGTCCACTCGCTCTGGCGCACTACCCAAACGTAGAGTTACGAACGCGTTTCATAACAACAGCAACTCAAAATGAGTCCGTGAAATTAATACTCGCGGGCTCTCTTGACGAGAAATACATACGTATACATAATTTTTAATTTCTGTAATTAGTCCAAAACAAATTTGTTTTGCTTTGGCCTCGGGGTGGGTCACTCCAATCCTAAACCGAGGGTTTTCCCGCTTGAAATTTCAATTTTCTCCCGGATGCCACTTGCTCTCTCGTATTTACACATTGACACACGCGGGACAGGTAGGAAAGCAGGAGTAGCCGGAAGAGAAACTCGACCGATTACCCGGACGAACTCGGTATGAATGAAACTTGTAATTGAATTTACCGGGAGAGGGAGAGCGAGTTATGAAAGAAAAAAAAAAAAGAAACCTGAAAAAGATACCCGGATAAATAGGTTTTCTTATGCTTCATCGCGTCTCTCGGGGAACGTGTGATAAGTAACACCGCCGGTAATAATTACAGTAATTTATCTTAAATAAATTACCTTATCCAATAATGGCTTATTACCATTTTATGTACCGTTATTAAATTACAAGGACCCCTCGCGTTTGTTACGACGCCGCCGCCATCTTGTCGTCCGACATGCTTCCTCCGGGGAGGACAAGTAACGCCGGCGGTTCCTCGGCTGCGTTCTCCAGGTAAAAATTCGGGTTGACACAAGGAAAGGCAGTCGAGTGAGTCGGAAGGGGAATAAGACAACAAAAGACGCTTTCTTAACACAAAACGAACCGGGGTGAGAGAGTTATGAAAAAGTTATGCAAATCCACCGAAAGGGGGTTCTTCGGAAGGGAAGAAAATCGGTTTCGTAGATTGGTAGGATTAACAAGTTACGTCGGTTAAATTTATCAAACATGTTCTGCCGACAAACTCAAACAAAATGTCTGAATCGGTTCGTGTTAGTGGAAAACGTCCAATCCAAACGAACGAGATGGATTTAAACTATTTTCATAACTTCATATGCCTGCATAAAATGACATTTCCATGTTTGCTGCAAATTTTTTTTCCACTGCTCTGAGCCTCAACCCTTCACTTTGCCACGCCAAACACTGTCAGTTTCCACCACTAAACTACTGTTTTGAATGGTACGAAATGAGTAGAAGTCTCCCTGACCAAAAACTAACGTAACAACTTAATCACACATAAACTAAAAAAAAGTAATAAAAAAACAAAAACGACACCACGGAACGTACAGCAATCCTCTAGAGGGTACAAAAACATTTAGTAACTTTTTTTACCAGAAAACAACACCAACCAGGAAATCTCTGTAGTAGTGAGAACTACAAAGTATACATAGAACATATACATTGTTTAATAGTTGAAAGTTAAAAACTTGAAATCAACGGAGAACAACAACGACGCACGTCTCAGCCCGTGTGTCTGTGTCTGTGTGTGTGTGTGTGTGTGGACTCTATTATATTTATATATATAATAAATTAAAACCTGAGCTCGGCAATTACCCACACACACAAAAGGAGGAGACGAGGGAATATCATTAGAAAATTATAACCCGAGGCCATTAAATGCCGAACGGATTACCACTATGGGAATTTGCATATCCTCCAAAGCGATTTGGACAGCTTAAGGCGGTCGAATCAGCGGCTCGCCACCTTGTCATTAGACGAGGACCTCCAGCCCCGAGACTTAATTGCTCTAATTACATCCTAATAGACACCTTGTACCTATCACAATATATTTAAACCTCGCTTTTATTATACGCAGGGTTCGTGTGTGCACGGTCATCTTTGTCTGTTCGCCTGCTCGCCTCTCCACTTGACGACTGACCATAAATTTTATCGCTGGTGTTCTTCTTTTGCCTGTTCACCTTCCTGGTACTCCGTGCGGTGTTTGCTGACGGGTGCCCTTGTGCTTTCGCTTTCTTTCGGGGAGAAATGGTGGCCGTGGCCCCGACCGAGTACCTCGCTCGTGAGCTTCTTCCTCGGGTATCTATGTGCCGACAACTACTTTTCCTTCACCTAATCTAATTTTAAGGTTTGTCCAGGAGACGGTTACACGCGGTTCTTACACTGTTTTTATTAGTTTAGAGTGGCGTTTTGCACCTGTGTGCCGGGGAAGGTGAACTTGACTTGACCACCCGGAACATAAATGTCCTACAACTGAACTTGTGTCGAGAAGTGCGTACTAAAATTTATGGCTTAAACTCATTTTCTACAATTAATAAGTCTTTATTTCGATCTAACATAAAGCGTATATTTATAACATAACTATACCACCATTAATCTCTCCCAATATATTATGTATTATAAATTTATGTTGGACTCACGGCCATGTCGGAAGTTAACAGTGTGTTGTCGACAATTTTAAAACAACTTAAGTAACAATTTTTAGTTTTACGACCGGTTCGGCTGTTGTGAGTACGACTGATTCTTTCCCGTGCATACAATACATAACATTTATTTGTTCCCGTTCAAATAATTATTTAATAACGCAGCACTATTAAATAAATACAAAAACGGGCGACCCCGCTGTTTTGGTGGCCTCTAAAACAACACTCTGACTTCATTTTTTTCTATCATTAAAACTATAAATTCGTTTTTATTTATTTTGAAGAAAACCTCTCCGTTTTGCGTAATGATGTAACCATTACCTGCCATTGTTCACGAAAAGGTGAGCTCAGGTAAGGTTGGGAGAAAAAAAGGAAACATTTGAGGTCACCCATAACTATTTATTTTGTAGTGAGTAGGAGAGAAGAGACTTGACGGGGTAAACAAACCAATCCGATTGTGTCCGTGTGTGTGGACCAAACAATGAGGATGACCGCGACTAATCGGATGATTTACAACTACAACTATTTTCTAAGGTCTTTGAGTACTCGGACCTTCTGCCCCAGTGCCTTTGACACCAAGGCCGTCGATGGGATTAACTATTTAGTGTCGTCAACAACGTCGGCAGATACTACAACCCGAGACTAGGTAAAGGGGTAGTTGTCGGCCGTCACAAACTCCTCCCCTGACACGAGAACTTCTCTGCTTGGCAGGGGACAAACAACCCGATAGTTGCCCTCGATAGTTGAACCATTCCGAGGGAGGACCGAAGAACCAGTCGACCGTAAGAAAAATTGTCTTCCCCACGTATCTATTTTTTAATTATTTCACGTTCCCCGCGAATCGCATCCATTTTCTAACGCTGACCGTTCTCCCGTGTGTTTCTCCTATACACTAAAAAATGATTTATTCCGCCAATTAAACGCATTTAAGGACACTAATCGTTTGTCTTGCCTTTCGCCCGTGGCCACGTACCGCCAACTTTCACCCGAGTTATTTGTATACAATCGTGAACGGGAGTTACACGTAGACTCCGACTCGTTACATGGTTATTATGTACACAATACATGGAATTAATTGATCTGGAAGCATCTCGAGCGAAATTATAGATATGTGGTGTTAAACCTTCTGTGTGGTCCGTTGAATAATCGACAAAATTAACCGTTTTATCGTTTATTGATCGCGGCTGTATTCTCTCGAAGACACAAGGAGCAGTCTGACAAAGGAAGGACTCGTTTCCCATGAGCCGAGTTAGATTGAGTTGGAAGTTACTTTTCGGTTCGACTCCCATCACACCACGGGACTCAATTGGGATCGAACAAGTTGAAAATTACTCGTTTAAAACGGCTCGAGTGTATAATTATCGATAAACCGTGGAAAACCGTCTGTCTGTCAGCCAGCAAAAATTTGCATTTGACCGGCATCCGAGCGCTAAAATTCGAGACTCGCGGAAAGCAGCAAATCGTCCCGACATTTTGTCGAGAGCCGTTTTTTTCTCTTGTCTCTTGTCAAAAATTTCAAAAATTCATCCTTGACTCTCTCTCTCTCATGGGTGGACATGCTGTGTTTTTGTTTGAGTCGTGTCATCGAGAAAATAGAAGTGTCCTAGACAATGGCGGGTTTTCGTGTCGTACAGCTGTCCTGCGACATGGGGCTATACAGTCGTGACGTCACAAAACTCCAGTTGAAAAATTCCAGGAGTACTACTCCGCCTAATTCCACGTACACAATCGAACCCAGTCCATGTTCCTGAACCTTTTTTATTAATTCACGTTGTGTTTTTACCCGGTCTCCCCTCTTCTCTCAGCCGGATACCTGAGACTTGGGTTTACTGCCGGGTTTATTTTCTTTTTCAGTAATGGCGATTAAATTGAAGGTGCCACGACATTTTTATAACGCCCTTCCAGCTAGTAGATATAACTCAATTTTGTTATCTCCTTGAAATCTTTACGACTCGACCGGGACAAGCGAAAACCTGGTCGGAAAGGCAGGATTGTGGTGCGTGTGGTGTGGTGCACCACACACCACAAACATCACAATTCTCTTCGGACTCGACGAGTTCGGTAGTCATTTTAATGTTACACGGATAGTTTGTTATGTTATCACCGTGTGGAACGTCACCACTTCACCGCCCTTTTTCACTAACAATTTAATCACTGTAAATATTAGTTTCTCTTCAAAAGTGACTCCCCGACGCCTCTTAGTGACTAGTGACGTATAATAAAACATAGTATAGGACAGTATAAGGAGCTCTACCTGGGCGGTTTGGTAACCTAAACACCCACCGACTCATTTGCAGTAGAAAGAAAATATTTGTCTGCCACTTGGGTCAACAACAATAATTGTCATCGCCGTCATTACTCGGAGGAATTTTATTTTCACTTGAGTTGACGACTCATTTCAATTAATTAAAATACGAAATCAAACTAGTAGTGCGTTGAAACTCCTACTTATATGTAAACGTATAGGAGAAGGAGACCCATTGAGTTACGGGTGTGGGATGTGAAGCGAGTTTAATTAAACCGTTGTGTATTTTTATATGTAAGACGCGACACTTGACGTTGTGTGCAACAGTGCAACATGGGGTGGATTCAACCATTCTACTTAGGTAACGCCATTTCTTAAAGGGTTCCTCGGTCTATCGTGGTTGTTCCCGTTCCGACCAGTTCGTCTCTCCCATTTTATTTCAGCGGCGTTCGTTTCGACACTTCTCTGGACCACCGTCTCCCCGATGAGTACGTCAAAGTTTTATTTCGAAACGAGGCAAAACATCGGATCGGTGGCGGTGATGTGTCGGCCCAACCGCACTGCTGTCTTCGGCCACCTCCTGCAAGCCAGCGGAACTCAGGGTGTTAAAATCAACAATACGTTTCAAGCCTCCCTCAAAACTAGCTTCTTTAATATATCGAAACCTGTCATCAAGGTATTTCCCTCATGAAACAGTACACTTTTTTCTAGTCAACTGTCTTTTGGTCTAATAGTACGAAATCAGGAGCAGGTGATAAGTTGGGTGGACAGCGTGGTCGAAGTACTGGAGAAGAACTTGCCCGGGGAGTATTGGTACCATACGACAATGTCGTTGTTGATCAACGACCCTTTAATCAAATACGACCGAGATATACTAGAAGTAGTTCTTCTGTGTATGAGAGAATGGGGATTTCATGTTCTTAACGTAAAACATTTGATTTACTACGAAGGAAGCATGAAAGGTGTGCTGACTTGGTTTGCTGTCAACTTACTCTCGGTTAAGTACCTCTACCTCATGCCGTGCCTTACTTTCGCGTTGAAGTTCCTCCATTCTCATTCTTCTTATTTCACCAGGAGAACATCACAAACCCGGCACCGGTCGTTGGTCTCACCGACAAGGCCGACAATATAATATTGCCACGGTTGAAGGAAGGTAAAATCCTCCCAGTGACATCGCGTAGTCTCTACAAAGTAAAATTCAACGGAAAACCGGCAAATTATTACTTGGATTCGGAAAGGTACCCGACTTATACCTTGCCCTCACGGTTTCACTCGTACGCTTCCTAACCACTCGGACCTGTCAGATCTTCACTAGGTTTGCAAAAAGTCAGGAGGAAGGTTCTTAAGCCGCTGAATAAAACGGGTCGCATCCTGATGTCGGCGTGCATGCCCGAGAATTTCACCACCCACTGGATGTACAAAGGCGTTAACTACACGGTTGAGGGCACGTACTCAAAGTCTACCGTACACACGACCGTTGTATACGCAAGTGAGTAAAGGTATGTTTTCAGGTACGAGTAAGCAACGACGGAAGTCGAGGGGGAGCGAACTCCTCAGTGTGAAATACAAGGACTGTAAGAAAGCGGTCGTGGGGATGCTCTCCCGTTTTGGGAAAAATTACACTTTGGGGCCAAGAAAAATGTGGGCTCTGTCCGATTTACAGAAAATAGCCGAAAATGCCAGTCTGATTTCCAACAGTAAGTAAACGGTAACACCACCCCCAAAACTCAACATGGCCGTCCGCTGTGCGAATATTAAAAGGTGCACGTAACATCATCACTAAGAAACATCACACGACCTCACATACTTTCAGGCGTCCGAGAAGTCACGGTGAGGAAAACAATGAATAGAACAATGGAAGTCTGCAGTCATTTCGATCCATCGAAACCCTTCAGTTGCCTCGACATGACTTTCTTATGTGTGTTCTTTCGTGTTCACTTTGGACTTCACAAGAACGCGACGATCGCTGTAAGTGACACCTATTAGTAGTGGATTTTTTTTTTAAATATTCGTCTAACATTTACTCATTCATCTGTCTCAACTAGTTTCTGGATTCCAAACTCAACTACAAAGTCAATTGGCACTTGGGCTTGGCACTGTACACTGCTTACGCCAAACCGTTACTAAACACAGAAATTAAAAAAATTGTACTTCAAAAGAAATAATAAAAATACTTTCGAAACACAAATATAAATAAATTTCAACAACGTGAGAGTTCACATTGTGTACGGGGCCATCCTCCGTTTCCTCAGTACATAGTCAAACGGTTGTTTGACTCCTCTACAACCAAATTCGGCGTAATTTCGTTAATTAAAAGTATTTGCGACGGAGTCGAAACCAAATTAACACCGGTAATCTGTTTATTTCACATAAATACTTCATTCACACCTGTGATGAAGTGATGTTTAAGTAATTTGAGCCTGAAATTCTTAAGTGAAGTTCTTACCGACAGTTGCCGGTACCGGGGAGTGAATGATTCGCATTACTCGCGAAACGTAGTGATTGTATTTGCGGAACTGCACAGTTTTTAATTACAAAATGGTGGAGGTGACCGAGGAGGAACTACTCGCCCCGTAGTTAACCACTTCACCGAGGCAGCTACAGTACTTTTTGTAATTTAATATTCGGTTCACGGGAGGAGTTATATATACCCAGTACATGTACCCGACATCCGAATAATCCGAATAGTAAAACAGTGTAAAAAACGTCTATCACTTCTTATACTACTCTGTATACTATATATTGAAAAATATAAAATAGGTTCGGCATGCAGTTCCTTAAAAATAGTTTCATAGTTGAAGTCATTCGGCGTTGCGTTCCGTGTCTCACCCTCGTAAATATATGCAATACCAAGACCTTAAATTCACACAAACACTATCACAACTATTTACCAGGTAAATTATAAATGCAACAATTCGAAGGAAAACACGCATTCTATAGAAAATCAGGGCCTTTTCCCAGTAGGAGAAAGAAAATGTCCTCCTGCAGGAACGGGAAGAAATTCGTGACGAGAGACGGGAGGCGAGGCTGGGGGTGTGGGAGGGAGACAGGCTCGTGTTCCGTGGAAAATTCTAAAAACTAGGAATACAACAATGTCGTGATGTGTAATAAGAAGTCCGCACGTGAATTTTCTAGAAATTAACCACAGGGAGAGAGAGAGAGAGAGAAAACGGGCGGTTTAATTACAACCGCCGTTTGCGTTTTCTTAACCCAACTGTACTCCCGTGGAGTTTCCCTTTGTCCTTCGACAAATCAAAACAATGACCGGACTATATTCTAAATTTGAATTCGGTTCCAATTTGTGAGAGAACTAGTTTTGTCTATTAGACCATGAAATTTAAATTGTTCTTCCGAATGAATTTATTTCGCTGCGTTAGTAGACGAGAGATTTACAGCTTCACCACCCTTCCCTTTGGCACGATCCTCACACATACTATATACAATATATATATATTTATATATATAGAGCTTCGTTCACACACATCTGACCTCACTAATAGCGCAACGGTCCGGAATGACGAAGAACTATCTCTCGATGGTCTCACACCCCGTACTTAAAACGGTCCGAGTTAGTTGTTTCGACAAGTGGAAAAGATAAAAGTTCGTCGCTCGCTAGTTTTTATTACTAGTAAAAGTGCAAAACTATTGTTCGGCGTTGGACCACCGATGTCGCGCACACCACCCAAAGGTCAAAAACTATTTTGTTTCTAACGCGAGCAAACACACGGTTTTAACATGTGATTAATGTTCTCGTTACGACCTCTCGACCCTGTTCGTCTGTCATTGTGCCTCCCCCTACGAGGAGGGTTGGTTGACTCGTCGTCCGTCGGCCGTGAAGGGTGACGAGGAGCCGAGTCCGGCGAGAGATGCTAAATACTAACTTATTAGTCTCGCTATTAATCGGGGGGGATTAGTTTTCATCGACTAAACTCACCTCTCGAGAAACGGCTTTTATTTAAGTAAAGGCCAAACTGCTCCGACGAGACTCCTCTCAGACCAGAAGACCCCAAACGAAAACGACCAACTCGAAACGTATACACTTATGTACATAACGTATATTAATAACGCGATTATACGCGAAACGAGTGGTCGTAAATTAACGTGGCAGCAGAGCACGACAACTTGCGAAATAAATAAACACACAACGCTCCAGCGTTCCACACGTAGAGTTTTGACCGAGAGTGACGTGTCAATAAGTTAATAAAGCGAAATTCGAAGGGAGTGATCGATCACGGGATTATTTCACTCGGAAACAGTCCGTGGCATCATGTGAACACAACCACACAACAACCGGGAGATTCTCTTAGATAACAATAAACCAGAACTGGAAAAATATGTACGAAGAGAGAGAGAGAGAGAGAGAGAGAGAGGGAAACCAGTCTGGAAATCTCCAGCTGTTTTTATTGAATGACAAAAATACGTCGGACCAAAGTTTTATATACATGACGAGGAAAGGAAATGTGAATTAAAAAGAAACACCGGAATATAAATAATATTATGTATACATATAATTTTATCCTTTTACGGTCATTCGTTTAATTACAATTTAGCTGAGGACATGAACCCGAGAACTTGCGCATCGTGTCAGACCAGAAACTTCTTCTTCGTCTTCTTCTTCTTCTACGAGCTTAACCGCCAAATTCGGGTAGAGGACCGGTTGAGGGAGATGGAGAGAGGGGTGTGTGGTGTGTGTGTGTGTGTTTGATGAGGACCCACAAAAATATTTCATTGACATTCGTTCTAAGGACGAAATTAGAAAGATTTATGTGCACATAAAACGGTCCTAAAAGAAATGGTCATTTTCTATGGAGCATTCGTGGATACATAAAACCTGCCATTGTGTACTATTTGTTAATAACATAAACAAATTACGCGTACGCGCACACCATTGTGTCTGTCTGTCTGTCTGTCTGTCTCTCGAGAGGCTACTTCTTATGTCTGTGACGGGTGTGATCGCACCGGCTCATCAGATGTGCATGCCGTCATTCTGGCTTGGGTCATTAGTACTTCACGCCGCTTTTAGCGATGGCAGTGCACCCGGTCGGTGCTGTGAACGTGTTTAACGCTTTATCGGGCCTTCTCGTGTTAAATGGTATGTAAAATCGAGGGTCAAGTCTGATCGGTCTCGTCTCTCTGTCTGCGATCAGGTTCCGTGTCAGCGTGGGGCTTCTTTAACCGGAAATCGAGCTACCTGCGAATGTCTAAATGTAAATAACAAAGAAGATACACACGTGAACACACCGACCGTTGCTGGTCGGAAAGTTGCACCATCGAGTTCGTTGGCCTGCCCCCCGTTTGACCAAACTCCCAGGCGAACGGAGGGAGGTTGGCAAAGTAGTTGAGTCGACGAGCAATTAGCGAACGGTTTCCCTTGCCAAGGTCCTCGTAGGAGGATGACGAAAGAAGATGAAGCAGAAGAAGAAGCAGAAGTGTGGTCGTGTTGAGTAAGACGAAAGAGGTGGAAAACAGAAGAAAGGCAGGTGGGGCCCCCGGGGGCGGTAAGATGCGGGGAGGTTACGAGGTGGGTTCCGGGAGGAAGCCAAAACAATCGCTGCATTTGGGAGGTCTGACGCTGGGTGGCAAAGTTAAATTCGCCAGACCCAGACAGAATTGTCCGCTTTCTTTTACGACCCGAAAGGTTCGTGGAAGAAGATGTCGGAGAACAGCGAACGTCACGGGGGTTCCCGGGAGGGGCTAACGAGTCGGAGTTAATCACTTGGCAAAACACATGTGGACAAGTCGAACGGAAAAGACTCCGACCTCACGTTCCATCAAGGTTACCCAACAGAGTCGACCGTTCTGGTGGTGATTTTTATTGTACACACTCATTTCGGTGTCCTTTTTGAAGTTCCCTGTGTGTGTGTGTGTGCTCGAGTGTCGGTTTACTCATTTTATGTATTTTCTACTTGGCTCGAAATTGTTCGCACGTTTTCAATCACTCAATAAGAGTCTGTAAGTCGACGACGGTGGCGTTCGCACGGCTAGGCAACAACATCCGAGTGCACTACTGACCGGAGAAAAAGACCACAGATAAAAATCAATTCCGTCTTTGTTACCCGGTGAGGTAGATAACTTCCCCGCTCGACGAGCAGTACACGAAACTAATAATAATAATGCGATGGTGATAGAGGCGGAGACGAGTCTGGAAAACGAAACAGTATCCATCTTAATAAAGATGACGGCGTGTGAGGACAATCTAATAAAAATAATACGTTAAGAAGTTTCGTCTGCTATAAATTTTCGGGGAGAGCCGGTGGACGTCCGAAGGAGTAGAAAAGTTGCATTAAATCTCTTCACCTGACTGTTTAATTGCCGGGACTCGTTTAACTTTTCAACGTTTATTTTTTTAAATACTAAAAAGTTATGAGTTATATAAAGTAATTGTCGAGTTTGACGCGAACGGGAACGGGTACTTCTGCCGTACGCCAAAGTTACAAGAAAACGTCACGCGGTACTAGAAAAAACGTATATAGTAAGTTCTGCCAAGTCGTAGTGTGGGATGTTTCCCCACGTAAAAATCGTACACGTCAAAGCGTCGGTACTTGGCGGAGTATTAAGGGTTATGTATCCCTTCCGTGGTGGTGTTTTGTTATTAATACATAACTACTTACCGGCCAGATGTCGTAAATTAATAGCAATCATCGTCGTCACGATGAAAATGCCTCCCTTCTGGGATTCGACTCGTCACCTACCACGGGGACCGACACTTCACCTCGTCGTTGTCGACCGTTACACGACAGCAGACAAACGACCCGAAATAATGATTCCGGGATGTCGCACTAATGCAACCGGATAAAATGAAAGTGATATGGACCGTGACAATCGACAATGCCTCGTACATCTGTCGGAGTTTGAAAACGTCAAAATGAAAACATTCGCGTCTTTTAAAAGCCGGAGGTTTGTCGCACTTTCGAAATTGATTGAAGACAATCGTGCGGGATGAAAGGGGTGGAAATCGATTTTAATCCCTTAATAAGGGAGTCGACCCCCGGGGGTCGAGTTATCGCTCTCCTAAGTGAGAGATCAAACAAATTATTTCGCCACTTTCTTTAATTCACTTCACTTCCCGACTGTATAGGAAATTTCTATGGACTCCACGGCTCCGTACCGCAGGCAGAGACGGACGGACGAACGGGTACGTCCGACTCCCGCATCAACGTATTTTTGGGATTATGTATAATTTATGTATGTGACCCGAAGTCATTTACACGTCTAATGAATATCCCGGTGAATAAGTTTCGGTAAAAGGAATTTTTTTGTCCATTCATCGCATACACCGTAAATAAAAGGTAAACACAGCTGCACGTATCACAGTGAACTAATTTACGCGAGCCGGCCATCTTTACCCCTGGTCTTGGGTGTCTTCTCCGGGGAACTTCTTTTGGTGTCCTCCGATTCTACTCACAGACACGGGATGGTGTCGTTTGGGGTGCGAGTACGCACACTGCCAGGGACGCCATTTCGCGTGTTCACGCGCTCCTCCGTCCGGCCGCCGACACCACCGAGAGTTTCTCTTTTTGTGTGTGAACCCGTCGACGTGTACAAAATGGGTGGTTAACACATGTCAGCGCGATTGTGTTGGCAAAATTAGGAAAGGTAATAGGAAATTGATACGAACGGGCTGTTGAATGCTTATTGTGAATTTCTTTAGGTGAAGAGGTGTCCATTGTTAAACGGTGATTGTGTTCACAATGGAACAACTCGACGAAAACGTTTCCCTCCCGGTCGTTTTTGTCTGGCCCACTTCATTACCGGCTCATTGTTTGTCCTTAAATCAGACGTAAACAGACTCCCGGCGAGCGGTGGTCGCTCCTTGGGACTACATCACGCCACATAATGCAAGACTAACTAGGAATGGTTCGGGTACACTCCTCCCCTCGGTGGTGGTCACTGACGCGTTGAAACACTTCACAATGGTGAAAATGACATTGTTGGTGTTGGAAAAAGTCCTTGGACACCCCGCTACGGGAAGGTCGCGAGAAGTGTTGAATGGATACAATCAGATGACCCGATGTCGATGATGGCATTCTTCAGAATTGTTATTGCAGAATGCTCCAGAGAGAGAGAGAGGGAGGAAAACAATTCCAACACTTTGTGTTTGGTGTGAAACACTTACAGATTAGTATCGGGTACGAAATGGTACCCACTGACTTATCTACGTTCGATCTAAACGCATCTCAACTCCCATCTTGACAAACCGAAGCTACACTACATCTACACTACAAAAATAATTTTGTATACACTTCGTTTTGACAAAACTCCCTTGACACTTACAAATTTACGTCGAGCCTGTGTAACTTAAGTAGCAACTTCCCCGAGCCCGATATCTTTTTCAAAAGAGAGTGAATTTCGAGATGGTGGCAAAGACATTAACCGAGAGACGACGACGACGACGACGGTGAAGATGAACAAGAAGAAAAATACGAATAACAAAAAAAAAGAAGAAGAAGTCGAGGAGATTTGGTCTCTTCTTTCAGTTGGTAAGACAAGTCCTAAAATACATTTCATTGTTATGCTAATCCTCATGAGAGATGATCGCATTAGTCGTCACTCATCAGACCCAATTTACTTTATTTTCTACCCCCCGAGTTATTTATTATACGGCCGACCACTTACAAAATAATTTATTAATAGTTCTGGTTACCCGGCATGCTCAACATTTTATTTTCGTTCCCCAAAATAATAAAAAATAAAAATCCCTCGCGTTATTGGTAACCCGGGCAGATGGGGTACCCGTGCTACGGTCCCAGGTACCCGGTGCGTTTAATTTCCGCCATTGGACTTCTCATTCAACTAAGTCCGGTGCATTCCACTCTTTTACATGTGTGTTTGTGTATACACACACACACACACACACGGTGGCATATACTGAGATCTGATTCATCCATGCAATCGAAATGATTTTTTTTTATTTTGAATACAAACAGGTTTTGTACCTCTCTCTCTCTCTCTCTCTCTCCCTGAATTCAGGTTTCGCCGTTGAATGTTCACGGATAGTTAAAAGAATAGTCTACCGAAACACGTGTATTCATTCTGGGACCGTGTGTAGTGAATAGAACAGAAGTTGCTCCCAAAGTTCGTCGATTTTTTTCTTCTTCTTCTTCTTCGGTCGGGTTAGACTGCCACGACTACCTGGCACTTGACTCCCACTGGGACTGTATCCCTTCCCTCCCTCCCTCTCTCTCTCTCTTTCTGCCGTCCGGCATTATAAAATTAAATTATTTTGGTCATACCGGATTAATCATTCTGCTTGAATAAATTAACTTAAGGTAGAGGCTACTGACTGAGAATTAGTCTGCTAGGTAGATAGACGTGGTCGTGCCACCACACTGAGACTCATTTCCACGGGGTCCTACACTTCTGCGTCTGGTGTTTAGACCTTTCCACCGCTCTCTTCCTCCCTACACCTGGCTGAAGTTGTTGGTGAAGACCATGGCACCATACATAACAGCAACGATAACAGTTGGTTGAATGTCAAGGCGACCATAAATTCTATTTGGTAGTACACGGCCGGTAGCACGTGAACGTCATGACCTACATCACCGTACGGGTGTCTGTAAGTTCGCTTACAGCGATGAATTACAGGGCAGGGAGGGGGAGGGGGAGGCAGTACCCTCAGGGGAACATCGCAAGTTGGTCAGCGTCTGATTAAGAAATCGCGTGACCCGGGTCTTTTCGTTTCGACAATTCCACGTACATCCGTCTGCCACCTTTCATCTTTTCACACGTTGACGCTGCACACAGGCTGGGTCCCGTGGGTACTCGCAGTTACTCGGAGGTACCCTCGTCCGCCACAACCACCACGGGTTTGAACTCTTCTGAGTGCATTAACCAAAGCGGAAATGAAGACGGGTACTAATGAGAGAATCCACCTGACACTCCACAATAAAAACCAATACAATTGTGACTCTGCAGAACCTAAAAAACCTGAACCGTTCCTGGGCGGTAATCCCCTGCAACAGGTTCGACTAAAGTGAGTTTGTCAGCTGCTAACTTCCAGGGTCTCGGCCAGCCACCCCCCGTCGCCATGTCTTTTCATTTCTATTAATTTAACCGCTAACTAATTGTCGAGTAATTATATATATTTCGTTAAAGAATTAACGCTTAATGTGTAGCAATTAACTTTATTATAATATCCACTACTCTACTCGTCTCTTGACCCTTGACTGACCGGTCTTTTTCTTTTCCTACGAGTTACCTGCGTTTCCACCGAAACATTTTCGACTTTAAGTCAACAACAATAAAACTTTACTCCCAATCGTAAAAATAAAACGAGGGGAGGAGAAAAAAGAAAGACTGGGAATTAAATGTTTATTGCACCGTGTTAACGCCAACTAGTGAAACTAATTGGATTTATTCATCTATCTTATAAATAGGAAACGTTTTGCTTTTGCCCGTGTTACACTGCTCCGTTTGTTAGGTGGGAAGAAGAAAGAAGCAACGCCGAAGTCGAGTCCGCGCAATGGGAAAAAGCCTATATAGTAGAAATGATCGCTGGTGACCCGTGCCAACCCAACGGCAACTGTCGACAACTGGTAAACCACCTTAGGCAACTACCAACTCTAGCTGGGTGCTCCTACAGTCCTAAGGGAAAATACCCGTGTGAGCTGTACAAATCGAGAGAATATAAAATAAATAATAAGAAGATCGGTGTGATCTTATCACCTCTCGGGTAACCGACACGAAGTGAGAGAAATAGAAAAAAAATCTTTCCGTTACGCCACTCCCACGGCGATGACGTTACATAAAATACTCATAATTTATTGAGTAATAACGTACATAATAGACATAATTGATACTCTACTACTTATTTGTATTGGTAATCGGTGACACAATGAAGTTACCTAAGAAACGTGAGTCTCTGTCCCCTGTCCCCGTGTATTACAGTAATAAAACAGCCTCGAAACGGGGTTCCACCAGCACCCGGTTGCGTACCTGGCGACGTGTCACAAATAACAAAAACCCAATCGACGAAAGATGCAATCTTAATATAACCCCGCCTAATTACACGACGTTTTTCGGGTGTTCAAAGAAATCAAAAAGCGGCGATCAGTCGAACGGACGGCCATGACTCGGAGAAGGTGCTGCTTCTCGCTACCTGAACAAACCTAAAAATTATGTAAAAACAACAACAACAACATCAAACCGAAATGAATAACAATTATATTTAATAACCACCGGTGAGTCGTATGTCAAACAAAAAATTATAACCAATGACGGGGAGGCAGGTGCGAACCTGCGTGTCACGGGATTACCTCAACGTCAAAAATTAAATCGTTGCCCTCGAAAAAAAAAGAAGAAGGAGAAGAAGGTTTTTGAGTAATATAGTTGTAGCCAGCGAGGACGTACCTAATAACAGGGTTTTAATAACAGCTTGCGGTTCGGGCGTCGAGTCGAGTGTCAATGCGGGGTGTGCGCGTCGTGGCAGCAGAAAAAGAAAACAGTCCGACCGATGAACCCGGACGGCTGCCTGCCTGCCTTACCCGGGTTCTGACGTCAATTCTTAAATCGCATCCGACAGAACAATCGAAGAACGGAAGCGATCGCTTCGATCGATCTTCGATTTCACCCGGGACAGAAAAAGATAAATCGGTTCCCGAATTTCGGATCAGGTTGACATTGCGTGTGTGCATCCGACCTCATGTCGCTCCGTGCACGTTTCGTTCCGTGACCTGAATAAATGAACCGTCTTCGCTTCTGCGAATTGTCTTTGACTTTGTGCTCCTATGTGTGTGGCACGTTGAGAAGACAAAAAAAAAATACGCAAACGTTTCCTGACATACGAACCTCTCTGTTTCTCTCTCTCTCTCTCTCTCGTGCGAATTTCAAATTCCGACGTGAGAGTATACCTCGTTCCATTCATTCTGTTTCGATGACAGTTACGGAACACGACATCTAAAAACGTATATTGTCTACGAGCAAACAGCAACTAGGAGTAGTTGCACACCCCAAAGGAGAAATAACGATACTTAAGGTAGTTGAACGGGAGCAGGTACCTTTGCTAAGGTTGAAGACCGGCTCCCGAACCGTCAAAGTACTCAAGTGGCTCGGTACCAGCACCGAGTCAAATACACACATCAAAACCTACACTACAATGTAATGCTTACACTAATTCATACAGCAGTGGTCCGCATATACTCAAATGATGTGAGAAGTTAAGTACACAAAAGTCCTGACTCCGGACCACAGTAACTCATTCCCTCACTTAAACATTCGTGTGTACATCAAAACCACAACCAACTAACCAATTACTACAACAAACATTTCCATAAATAAAACGTCAAACTATTCATCTCCAGGCCGAAGACGGGTAATGGCCGACGTCCAGCTTGACATTCCAACTTGTTTTAATTAATAAATAAAAATGGCAAGATAGTTACATCATCATTTAATAAAAAAAAACACTCAGGTACTGAACTCCAACAGAGAAAAGTACTTTTTATTAATCAGGTTAAACCTGAGACACCTAGCAATAATTGAGAGAGAGAGGTGGAGGAAGGCATCTGATACGAATCATTCCAAGAGTTCGAGACACCTGCCCGTCGAGGAGGCAGTAGCCTATGAAGTTATTAAAAGACTTATTGGATTGACGGAAGAGATAACAGAAATATTTATGAGTAGGAATGTTCTCTCTTTTGATCGATTGCGCACCACCGAAATGCATTTCGTGGCAGCAACCCTTTTCCTGCCACGGTGCCACCCGGGGAACGACTGCAGGAATTCCAACGGATTGGTGAGTGGGGACCGTCTCCTGCTCGGGTCCCGGTGAAACTTCACACACATCACACGATAACATCAACGAAAGCATCTGCTTCGCCACCGCCGAGTGATGGATTTACAAAAATTTACAGCTTCGCGTCGGCCGTAAAAGTTTGGATTCGCCATTTGTTCGATCGTTTCCCCGTCCGACCGATAATTCCACGGTTTCCGGTTCCGGACCGAAGAGACCAACCTTTTTTTTCCGGTTTGTCACCCGTCAATCACTGCCCTACCTCCGTGGTTCTCCCTGGTTTTTACCTTCAGCCGGTTCGGTTGGACCCTCGGATCCCAGGACGGTCCGCCGCGGGGTGGCACCCGAGCAAAAACCGCTCGGATTGTGACTTTTTACGACCGCACATCACTCAACCGTCAACTTTATTTGTATCAATGGACTTGTTAATGAATATGAGATGCTGTCAAAAGGTGGAGTCGACTCCGACTCCTCCGTTCGGGGATTAATAACTCGCGGGTTATGTACATAACGGCGATGAGGGAACCACCTTCCTCCATGTCTTTCGTGTGCTCTTCCACTGAACGTTTTGTCCGCGGACTCGTTTGCGACAAATCGCAGACGGGTGTTGGTCCCGACGAGCGTCGTGGTCTGGTGCCGTGACACCGGCCAAAATCATTTCGACTGTCAGCGAGGTCATCGATCATCACTAGGAGACCGTTCGCGACCACCGGCATGTTTACACCACAACACTTCACTAACCTCCACTAGCATCATCCCTCATCCTCCTCCTCCTTCTACTCCATCTACCCTCTCCGTAAAAGTATAAATTTTAAAAACTAGAAATTCCTCCCGCACTAAAACTTAATTTTGATAGTTTGAGTGGTCGAGCCTCTTAACTGTCTCGTATATCCTTCATATTTTCCCCGACCGCATCCGTCTTCAATCATTTTTATTTCATTGTCAACTTTTTCTAGTTTTGAATAGTTTTATGTCCGAGAGCCGCATTCTGAATAGTTTCTTTCGTGTCGCTCGTCTTTAAAACCGTCAAACGACAACATTTGAACATTTGAACATTTCCCTCCGTTTGTCGAATGGTTTTCGGAGAAAATTCGGTAGGAAGAATAACTCGGGAGCAGTCGGGGATTTATTAATTGTTCTCGTGTTATGTACATAGTTAGAGTCTCTATTAAGCGTTGATATTAACCGGTTACACGTAATCCGGTCCGTATTTTAACTTCCAGAGTGTGGAACTCCCATCGAGGGAAGCGAATCCGCTACCCAAGACGACTGCATGTAAATCCCTATATAGTTAAGTTATTAACATTTTACACGGCTGTACACGTTGCCACCACGTACGGTCTCGTGTATAACTTCGTGTACCACCTCAAACGTCGAACATTAATCCTTTTTTAACAGTTTCACACAGGTACCACACTCCGGTTACCTCCTTCTCCTCCTTCCTCTTCTCAAGGTTTCATGTGTAGCACTTGTCAGAAATTAAAGCTTTTAATGGTTTGGGAAAAGCCGAAGACGTTTGAAGGCCGCGTACCTACATTCTCGGGGATTGTAAATAAATCCCGTTCCGTCGTGTCAAAGGTACTTAGACGGGTGGTGCCACCGCTCTCCTCCGGCATGCCTTCACTCCCGAGGACGGTGTCTTCGGTTACTCCGCGGCTCTAACCCCTCGTGAAAATTAAATATAATTATTAATGGTCTTGTTCTTGACGAAATAACCGTGGTAATTTCTCGAACCGAGTAATAATTTATTACCTCAAGACGCGTTCGGTAATAATCCGCCGAATCGACCCCGGGCGACGGGGGTGAAATCGCACGAACAACCCCGACTTTGGATGGGTCGGAAAATAACCGGAAATTCGGGACCATGCAGGATCTGACGAACATAAACAGTCTCGTGAGCGTGTGCAAGGAGTTTCCACTTGCAGTAATGCATAAATTAATAATTAATGAGTAATAAAATGAGTCGGAAAAGTCGAGCACGCCAACGCGGGCGTTTTACCAAAAATCCACCCCGTCCTGCGTGGGCACTCAACGGGTTGAAGACAGTTAGCGGCCATTAGTGGATTAATAGTTTCATACCGTCGTCTTTTGTCCCCGAATGGATGCGATTGGGATTTATTACCCTCAGCCCCTAAGTCTCCCGCCCTCGCGGGGCTCTGGCACCATGTCCGGGGTGGATGCAGAAAAGATAGAGACGTTCAACACCATTGCGGCAATAAAAATTAAATCCAGTCAATCTCACGGTTGGATGCTCGTGTTCTATCAAGTGAGCCTCTCCAATCAGTCTTTCCTGCAGCTTTTGCTCAGCAAATTTTATCCTCCGATTTCTTTCTGTTGTACGACAGCAGCAGCAGCACACACACACATGGTCCTCGCCATCTGTCCCTGTCTCGTACTTCTTTCATTTCAGTCCCTCCACCAGCAGCAACACGTGATTTTCCACTCTGTCTTTCTTCTGACGGCAATTTCTTTCCTTATTTTTTACGGCTGAGGAGACAGAAATAGCAGCAGGAATTTGGCAACGGGTCATTTTCCCCGCTTCTCGTCGTGTGCAACCGACGAACTCTACCACTTATTAACTTCCACCCGAAGCAGAAAAACCCCCGACGTTACTTAACTAATCCCGGCTACGTTAGTATCCAGTTCCGTTACCAGAATCATCCCCGAGGCGACAACCCCCCAACCCTAAACGAAAAAACAAAACGCGTTGTGGTGACACTCCTCGCTGTTATTATTGTCGTACGAAAAAATGGCGGCAAATAATAATAATAACGATTAGGACGAGGACAAGCCAATAATAACAGATGCACGGCCTCGTGAAGGCAAAACTTTTCTCCTTTTTTCATAACCGAATGAAAAGAATGAAAAACAAGTTTTCGTGTTGTTTGTTTACCCTCCTCCTGGGTAGGTCGTGAGGGTTGGAGTGTCGAGGGATGGAGCGCTCGTAAAAAGCCATGAAGGAATTGAAAAGAAAAGAGTGGAACCGACGGTGGAAAGGACAAAAATCCGGGACGGGGTAAGAACAAACCCGAACCCAAAGAAAAAGAAGACGAAGAAGAAGTAGAAAAAAAAATCTCCTCAACTATTCCATGGCTCTAGCTCTATGAATTGGTTGAGTTGTGACAAGGATAATAAGCTTAGGCCAATGAATTGGTGTTTTATGAGCTTAGTCATTCCTCTGTTTAATTTGACATGTCGAGAGAGAGAGAGAGAGAGAAGTTGTTCTTTCCATCGGTTCCGATCAACTTAATCCTTTTTCCTTTAAGTGGAAACTTAAAAGATCTTAAGGAGAAGACCATCCTGACGATCTTCTTGTTCGATTCATTTTTTTTTGTCTTCTTCGGGAGGGAGAGTTGACCTCAAGTCGAATCATTCAAGCCTTTGGCCCCCTCGGGAACGAGGTTACAAACTACACTAATTGTAGACATCAACTAACAGTGCTGTTACTCAATCAAAAGACTCGTTTTCTTAAACGCGACTCTGAAAAATTACGAAAAACAAGATGGCGGCGAGGAGTTGCACCTGAACCGAAGCAAAAAGAGACCCAGAACTACAGACGGGTTGTAGTTCTGGTACGAGTACCGACATTAATAATAACACCACGATGGGTTGCAGTAGCGTAATAGAAGTGTACCCAAACTCATAAAAGTTACGAAAAGTGTTTTCGAGATGTTGTGTACGTACGCCACGCGTAATTATCCCCTTCGCATGCAATATATTACCTATATATGTATCTGCATCCCTACCGCGAGTGCCATTACTAATTTTGCAGTTGTAATAAATGTGTGTAGTCGGTGATAAATCTCGAGAAGATCTGCAAGGCTGAAAATTAACGGTTCGAGGTAGTCAATAAGACAATCCGATCGACACGGTCGGCCATCTTGAAAATTATAAATCAACGTTCTAACGGAATTCAGCTCCCTGCGAATTGACACAGGAGCAGCTAAATAGACTTGCCCAGTCGGTTAAATAGAAATTACACTATTTTAGGAGAAATAAAATAAAACGACCGATTGATTCCCGCCAGTTATTAAAAACGATAAAATTTAACGTTCTCAAATCTCAAACTCTCACATAACTCAAATTTAATTATTGAAATTTCCGATTTTGTTATTCGATAAATAGTTGTATAAATTCTATTAAATACACCTGACCGATCGCGTAGATCATAATGAAAAACACTCTAATCTCACCCGTTGGAGTTGCCATCGGGACGTGGTCGCGCCTGCACGAAAACAAAATTTCCGTCTCGAACGAAAGCAAATTTGTGTCGAGATTTTTCTCCCGTAGTTCCGTCAGATCTCTTCCTTTTTACCGAGTGATCTGTTTGATTTGATTTTAACTTGCTCTCTTTCTGATAGGCCGATCGACAGCCGATCAATCGATTGTTATTAATATTATTATTAAGTGTGACGTAAGTCCGTTGTATTTATCGTCGACCGTTTCCACCTGAGGATGCTTGGAACTCACGTCGGTTTTTTGGTGGTCAACTCCTCGAAATAAATTAATATCGAATGTCTCGACGAAATCGGTCAAGGCGGAACAAATTCAAATGAGGCGAGAGAAGAACCGGATTGTTTCGCAATAAGGCGACTCTCACCCGAGTGAACCTGCCATAACGAGATGGAAATTGACAAGCCGGCACATGTTCTGATCCGTACAGACTCTAGGATTATTAAGGATTAGAAGAGACGTTTCAGACCTCGATAATTAAATAAGGCTCGATTTCGTTTCGGGCTTAAAGAAACTATAACCATCTACAAAATAGTAATATACTATACAACACGACACACGCTTCTTTGCGCCGCCTTTAGGCGGCAATAATTTGACAGGTTCAAGGTCACGAATAATACAAAGGTACCCCACGACTAATAGGCACCATACAGAGTCCCAAGAATACGAATAAAGGGTCTCAAATACAAAACACGAATAAAGGTACCTTACGACTAATAGGTACTATAGATATACGGATAAGGGGTCTCAATAATACGACTAAGGGGTCCTAAGAGTAATGGCCACGATTACACGATATTACCCCACCAAAACCTCACCGCTAAACAGGTCATCACCGATGGCCACACCAAATACGACCAAAACTGCTGTAAAAAAATCCAGAAAAGATATTGAAAAAGATACGAAACAAAAAGAGGATATTGCCCAGCAGTTGAAATCCTTGGCAAACACGAAGATACTCGAACGAATAGAGTCCGAAGCAGATATCCTGGAAACCATAGCACATAAGTCAAACAACCTCAGCGGAAAATACGTCAAAAGCATAAGAGATGCAGCAGCTCTTATACGAATAGCTGCCACGGTTCTGGTACAACGAGCGGAAGTCACGACGAACAAAGAAGCTACCCTTCAAGCACAAATTGATAAGTTGGAAGGCGATCTCAGGGCCCAAAGAGCACCAGCTCCGAAAGCCTCTACTGAACAAAGCGCACAAACCTCACCGTCGCGCAATAAAGAAGGGGAATGGGTCAAGGTGGGACCCAAAGGCAAACAAAAAACCGCCTCGATTACGCCAGGGCCGCGGACAGCAGCTGTCGTCATCACTAGGACTGAGGAGAAAACATCATATGCAGACATCCTGAAACGTGCCCGAAAAAATATAGATCTGAATGAGCTGGGCATTACGGATACCAGAGTGAGAAATGGAAAAACGGGGGTCGTGATCACGATTGCTGGTAGTGAGAAAGAGAGACACGCGGACACACTCGCAGACCAACTCAGGCTGATCCTAGGCAGTAGCGCTCAGGTCCGGCGGCCACGGGGCTCCAAGAGCTATATAATTTCCGGGCTTGACGACTCTGTTGAAAAGCCAGAACTGACCGCGGCTCTAGCAAAGAAATTAAACACGCCAGAAAATACGATTATGGTATCCCAAATCAGGAGAAGACCAGACAGACTGGGATCTGCGATGGTCCGCTGTCTCCCTACTCACGCCAACATCATCGATCAAGACCCTCATATTCGGGTAGGGTGGACAACATTAAGGATTGTACCTTTTGAGTACAAACCCAAAATTTGCTATAAGTGCCAGAGACAAGGACACATAGCAGCCGTGTGTCAAAACGAGGATATGAGCACCAGGTGCTACAACTGTGGAGAGGTAAACCACAAAGCAAAGGAGTGCAGCAACCCACCAGTCTGCTGGACCTGCAAAGACAAGAAGAAGGCGTTCAGGCACAAACGAGGTGAGTGTTCAGCGCTAAGAAAAAACCACGGAGCACGTAAAGCAAACAAATAAATATGGCCACTATCATCCAAGCCAATATTAACAACTCTCGACTGGCCTATGGCCTGCTCGAGCAAACAATGTTAGAACGCCAAGTTGGCATAGCCATCATCAGCGAGCCAAACAAAAGGATTCAATACAACAATGGCCTAGTCAGTCTAAATGAAAGAATTGCAATAATGAGGATACCTCAAAACTGTAAAGCATCATGTGTGCCCATAGCAAGAACAGAGGACACAGTGTCG
The DNA here is from genome assembly GCA_037055365.1 of Polyplax serrata. Taxonomy (NCBI): domain Eukaryota; kingdom Metazoa; phylum Arthropoda; class Insecta; order Psocodea; family Polyplacidae; genus Polyplax; species Polyplax serrata. Next base: position 6,223,723 of record JAWJWE010000038.1, on the reverse strand, counting down.
GTGAAATTGGGCGACGTTCTAATCATCGGTCTGTATTTCTCACCCAACAGACCGATCTCCGAATTTGAAAAAGTCCTCCTCGAAATAAGCAGACAAATAAAACACCACCCGAATTCGCCAATAATAATTGCTGGAGATTTCAATGCTAAATCCACTGTGTGGGGCAACCCAACAGACAATGCTCGAGGAAAGATGCTGGAAAGCTGGTCTGCTGAGACTGGGGTTTTTCTCGTTAACTCTGACTTAAGCGCCACATGCCGAAGACCCCAGGGAGAATCGACCATCGATCTCACCTGGGCGAACAGTACTGCTATGGGTCGAGTTACGAATTGGTGCATAGATCAGAGTACTGAGACACTATCAGACCATCTCTATATCACGTTTAACATAACCCTACAGGTGCAACAACAAAAAATAAAAAGCCTAAAAGGATGGAACATACACAAAATAGACGAAGAAAAACTAAAACTGGCCATTGAAATGACAAAATGGAATGGCCCCAGAAATTCGGACGATATGGTTGATTGGTTGAACAAAATACTGTACGAAATTTCCTCACAATCAATGCCACGAAAGAAACCGGGAAAAAGAAAGCAAAGCTACTGGTGGTCTGGCGAACTTGCCGAACAACGACAAATATGTATCACGCTCAGGCGGAAATTCCTAAGAAGCAAAAAACAGGATAAAACAACTGAAACCGAACTAAAAACGAACCAAAAACTATTGAAATCCATGATTAAGGAAGCCAAAAATAAGGCATGGACACAATTCCTGGATACACTGAACAACGATCCTTGGGGGCAGCCGTACAGAACAATAGTCAAGCAGATAGTAAGCGGTACAACACCAATCACAGAACAACTCCCCCAAGAAAAAACTGAGGAAATTGTGGGTAAATTATTCCCAAATCAACCCATATCGGCCATATCGACTGAACCCTCACAATGGGACAAAAAATGGGATGTAACGGCCACTGAAATACAAAATCTCATTAAACATGACAAACTAAAAACGGCACCTGGGCCTGATGGTGTCCCAAAAACAATCGTCAACTCACTCATAAGGCAACGGGGAGATGCCATAGCCAAAATATTTACCGACATCTTGCAGAGTGGACGATATCCACAGCCGTGGAAAATCGCCAAGCTAATACTACTGCGGAAGCCAGGCAAACCCGAGAACGAGCCCTCATCATACAGGCCTCTGTGCCTCCTGGATGATATTGGGAAAACACTCGAAAAAATTATTCAAAGCAGAATCAGCCAGCACCTCAAGCACCCTGGGAACGACCTGTCACATAGTCAATACGGCTTCAGGTCAGGAAGATCAACGACAGACGCCATCTACACTGTCAAGAAAATGGTACAAGGAGCTGTGGCAGGCGGACGGACGGCTATCCTCGCAAGTATTGATATAAGTAACGCTTTTAACTCCCTGCCTTGGGCAGAAATCAGGAAAGCCACCGCACGAAAGCAGCTACCTATGTACCTAATAAACATCATAAACGACTATCTGAGTGACAGAGTCATTACATACACAAACGACAAAGGGGAAGTCAGGAAGTATCCCGTCACGGCTGGGGTTCCGCAAGGATCAATTCTGGGCCCATTACTCTGGAATATGACATTTGACGAGGTATTGCATACCAAGCTTTCACTGGAAGACAGACTAATCTGCTATGCAGATGATACGCTGATAATAACGACTGGGGAAAATCCTCAAGAGGCAAAAAGAAAAGCTGAAAAAAATATAAAAACGATCATAAAGAAAATAGAAGACATGGGGCTCCAAGTGGCCCTGCAAAAAACAGAAGCAGCCATATTTACTAAAAAAAAGGGACATGAAGTTAAAAACCTACAAGTGGGGGGACACGTCATACAAATCAAAACGCACCTGAAGTACTTAGGCCTGACAATTGACAGTGACTGGAACTTTGGTACACACTTCCAAAATCTCAGACACAAGATACACCGGACGACAGGACTCTTGAAGGGACTTCTTCCTAACAGAAAAGGGCCCTCCGAGAAAAACAGAAGACTGTACGCAATGACAATAACGAACGCATTGACGTACGGTTCCAAAATCTGGAAAGCAGCCATCCAGAGGAACCACAAACTAAAAAACCAGACGTTACAAATACAGAAACCTGTTGCCATCAGGACTATCAGGGGACACCGAACGATAGCCGCGGACACGGCGCTGCTACTCGCTAGGACGCCCCCTGTACACGTAATAGCCGAGGCAATAGACCAGACCGCAGGACTACCAAAACAAATAAAGAAGAAGATATACAAGCAACAAATACTTAAGGAATGGCAAAAACATTTAACAACTAAGAAGAAACTAAATGCCCTACAAAAGGCACTTGCCGAAAACTTACAAGTCTGGACGGACAGAAAACACGGTGACCTAACACAATATATGACCCAAGTCCTGACGGGTCATGGACCTTTTAACAGCTACCTGTATAAAAGATCCTTGACCGAGGACCCGACCTGCCCCAATTGCAATGAGGGCAACGACACAACAAACCACCTACTGGGCGAATGCCCAGCCTGGGACACAGAACGGAGACAATTGAGGACACAATTAGGGGACCTGAACATAGGAAACATCATCCGACAGATTAGTCAATCCGGAGCCAAATGGCAGGAATTCGAAAGATTCTGCCACTTGGTGATGAGCCGGAGAGATAGGACAAACAGACAAGGTTAGGGAAGAACAAAGAACTCAGACTCGTAGGAAACCTATTGGTAATCCGAGTTTGAGTTCTGCAAGACATGAAAAAAAAAAAAAAAAAAAAAAAAAAAAAAAAAAAAAAAAAAAAAGAGAATTTTATTTTATTTCAAAAACCTAAGCACACCTCTCCTGAAGTTTAATAAAACATCACTTACATAATTATTTAACTTTGAATTTGTCATTTATTTATTAAATTATTTACGTCAGTCATTTATGTATTTCTATTAATTATTTCGCGAAGAAGGAGCGTACAAGTCTTTAACTGATTTAATAACGGTTATAACAATAAGAATAATAGATTAATAAGAGCGGTAATAAATGCTGTGACGATCACTCCACTCTGAACTTATAGATCTCTAATAGATCGGCTAGAAGCATTTATTAGATCACTCTGGCTACTACTAGACTATTCATTACACAACTTAAATGATTTGCTAAATAAAACCGGTAATTTAATAGGATTAATTGGTCTAGGATTTCTGCAACGCACCGGAGCAACGAGTGTGACGAGCTCGGGTGTTGTTCTCGCGTAAATAAAATTTCATTCTCCTACACGCACATCTTATGTACAACAATCAATAACACGCTACAATAAGTGAAACAATTCAAAGATGGCCGCCGAACGACAACTTACTTCTCTATTGCTGGCCGAAACGAATCAAAGGCCCTGCAAGTAGGAGTTCGAGAACATTCTAACAGAAAGTTAATTAAGAACGTGTAACTGGTAAATGAGGAAACGTGTGCTCGGGAGCGGTAAATCCGTGAAAAAGAACTCGGACGCACAAGTTGAACGTCCAAAAAATGTGAAATTGCCCGGAAATACTTAGCAAGACGACTTACTTTAGCAAAGTACCCAGGTGAGCATCAGGAAGGACGAATGTGTGTCTTCGGGACAGACTTTTCCTGGTGTTACCAGCAGTCAGGGGATAAGTCCAGGAAGAAAACGGTGCGGTGACGGGAATGCTACGTATAAAAAAACGTATATAGTCCCGGGTAAAGTGTGCCGTGTACCACGTAACGTTCGCTTTCTCACACCTGTCAGACGCGAAACACGTCTCGTTCCGTTCTCCGAGTTGTACCTTGGCAGAAGGCAGTTTCCTCTGCCCATGACGGAAAACTTTAACGGTAACACTGCCATTGTGCACTTGGAAGAAGGTGAGCCGAGTAATAAATTTTGGAAATGACTTGTCAAAGAGAGTCAAAGTTGTCTTAACAATGGCAAACGAAATAATGGCGAGTGGTGCCTTTTGGCGAGCCTTTTGTGAACCTGCGATGGCACGCCAAAAAAGGTTCGAAACCCGTTACCTTCCCACAGGTAAATTAATTACGTAAAATACATAAAAAACATTACTCACCTTCCGGTTTTGGTAATTATCATCTCGGTTCCGAGATCGTGGAACTTGTCCCAGAGGTCTTTGGTTTCCAGGTGACAGTCGACCATCAGAAGTTCCTCGCAGTTGCACCTGATTTTGACTTTCGCCCCGGCTCCAACCTTTTCGTCGGCCGAGTCCGGCGTGTCTCTTCCTCTTTCTTCTCCCTGTTCAGAACTCGTGTCCGACCCCGTTCGAACGGGACTCCTCTCGCTGTTGTTTTTACCGTGCTTTTTCACACTGACGTTTTCACTATCCGAACACTCCTCAACGTCCACCTCGACTTCTTCCTCCTCCTCGACGACGTCCTGCTCCGTCTCGGAGTCCTCCGTCGGACGGGTCCGACCTGCGGACGTGCCCACCCTTTCGCCGGAGTCCTCGTCACGTGACTTGCCGCCACCCGAACTCTGTAGCCTCTCTGGAAAGGTGAAAAGTTTCTACGTTAGACTTGGCGTGTTCTCACCCCCAGTCTGCCCACCCCGGTGACACGTTGTCATGTGTGGCGAGTGTTGCCCTCCACATGACAAGAAGTCTTATCGACACTCGTAAACCTACATCTCTCCAAAAAAAGAAAAAAATATGACGTTCTTTGTGTGCGCGTTCGCCAACCCAGTCTTGACCCAATGACATTTCATAATACCTTTCTTGACACTTCCTAACCCTCTCCTCCGATTCCTTCGCTTTTTATTGTTCGTCGCGGACACAAAAATCGTCTGTTCGACCGTTACGACATAATGTACATAACCAAACAAAATTATTGACGAGTGAAAACGACTCGAAACAGCTACAATTAATCATTTACTAACTCCGCTTGCTGCTTCCCTAACTCCATTTTTATACTTCAACACATAAACGACACGGCTTATACATATATACACACTATTATTAAAAATAGTTTTTACATCATTTCTATAGTTTCGTTACCCGCGTTTCAATCGCCCACCAATATCAGTATTAATACTAAGAGGAACTGCTTTTGATTACTTGTACGCACACTTGTTCCATTAATACCACAGTCGGATCAATAATAATTTATTACTTCCTTTCAATTTCGGCTGCACAACTCATAATATTACAATTTCATTCGAGTTTATTACATTCGAGTACATAATTTAAATTTATTTTTAAATGTTTTTTCTGTTCCAGGTTTTTACAACGAGAGAGAGAAATGAATGGTAAACTGCCATCGACCGTAAGACAAACCGTCGAAATGACGGTTTATTGTTTTAATAAATTACTATTCTCTACGTGGATACACGGATACATACATAAAACGCGTACATAATTTATTCTAAGCAGTTAAAGTAGTAGAAGAAGAACAAGAAGTAGTAGTTGTCCGAGTATTGAGTGAGGATGTTTACGTAAGTCAAATCGTCAGTAACTTCTCAACTACCAAATGATTAATAATAAACTAACGGGCAAATGATTAATAATCCATAAAAAAATACATAACGCGACCGATATATAATTGAGTATGACAAGGCCAAGGAATCAAACATAAAATTTTTATAAATAAGTTGTAAATAAATAATCGCTCTAACGGAATACGCGGTACATCATACAGACTACAGTACAGAAGAACATAAATGGCAACAATAAAGAAAGTCTAACGGTGAGAGATAAGAAAAAACAAAGAGTCACGTATACTTAGAGAACCACATTAAGTCCTATCTATATACATATGTATATATATACATATATAATATAAGTACAGGACTTGTAACTTCATTTCTTCTTACTTAGACACTTCATTTCCTCGTCGTGAGACTACACGTTCTCCTTCATCTTCTTCCTCTTTCGTCCGCCATTGTGTTTCCCGGGAAACACGTAGAAAATATTAATTTACAGCACAGAAATCGTAGCAGGAAAAAAAACAAAATATATATTTTTTGCATGGAAGTCACGAATCTGGAAATTATTACCGTTGCGGCCATTAACCCATGGAAATTTTCTGGATTTATTATTATTATTTTCTTTTATTTTTCTTCTCATTTACTTGCGCACGGGGGGAAGTAACTAGCACGGCAAGAAGATACGACTCTACTGATTTAAGATAATTCGTAAAATATATATATAATATATGTATTAGTGATAAAAAGAACGAGATTTACAACAACACTGAAACAGTGCCCGGCCGGCTTGCACTTCGTCAAGTTGGAAATTTTCCCTGTCCGTTAAAACGGCGACGTGTATGTTATGGATCTATATATTTTATTAATTATACAATTAAATATTATACAGTGCAGTGGATTGGGTCTTGTCGTTGAAATACTACAACTTGGGTTTGGGTTAGTTGACACCGAGTCGAGTTTTCCAATGCTGTTTAGATATTTTAGATGTACGATTCTTAAGTTGTTCATACAGTAACCAATAGTTAATAATTCCTATTATTTATTATTGTTATTAAATGTTTGGCTCGGTTATGTGTAACTTTGTACCTCGTCATTACACGCCGTTGGAGTATTCAGCAGAGTTCTTTACACTCAAATCAATAGCACCAGAACTTTTTAGTATGAATAAACCAATATCTTATATTGCATTAAATAATAAACATAGTAGTTTGTACACTATTTACTAATATACAGAGATGCTGTTTGATAAATTACACGAGGTGATGATCTTTAGATTTGATTATATTTATACGTAATATGAACCTCATACAGTTACCAAAGCGTTTTCTGTTTTATTATATTTAATACTTAATGTTTATAATTGTCTAAGTGGTCCAGTTACACATACAGTAACTAAATACAGCACTGCATATTGTGAAATAATCAATGGAACAGTGTGTACGGTAACAAGTAGTAACTAATTATAATTTGTGTATATGACATTTACAGTGTATTAGCGTACAATAAGTAACGTACAGTAACGTACAGGGCAATTTATTTAATAACGCGTTGTCGCCAGTTCCTTCTTTATTTATTTGAGTGTTTACTGTCCACATTACAGCGAATCCGACACCATTCCGTATCCCGTACAGTCATGAACGGTTTTTCTTGCATGTTCCGGTGTCCGACCGGTGGTAAACTTCTCATTCCATCCGTACGTTACAACACTATGTATACAGTAATAAGTTTTATTCGAGTGTTATGTGCTGAGAGTTTACGATAGCAATTACTTTTAGCCATTTTTCGCTTTCGCGGATTATGCCTTAATAATATTTTACAGCGTTTGTCTCATGTACTGTTAATGTCGGTCCGGCACGCCACGTGTAAATCTAAACAACGGCAACTTTGTTATTAACTCCGCCGCGGCGACCTTACGCCCGAGCTATTGGACTTATTTTAATAAATTTTTATTGAGTTCATGCCGGACGAAAATGACTCCCGGTAAAGTCCGAAATGACTGCACCGTGTGTCACTACACTACTCCTCGAACCTACTCAAATAAATTTTGTTCGAATTCAGCACTCGGGAGCACTATACATAATATTATAATAATATTTATGTGTTTTACATATATTTACGACTTTGACAAACGTTTTACACCCGGTGTCCGCCTCGGGCCTTTCATTTCGTTACATTTTAAACTGAATTTAAATTGAAAATGACTGATTAAGTTGGCTGTGCTTTATTATTACGCACCCATACATAAAATTTCACCATAAATACATAGGTTCACCACCGGCATCTCGACTTTCACGCATTGAGTTCCTGGTCCGTTCACATGTCACCGTTTAAATATTTACAAATCCCCCAGAACGAATTAAACGACTCTGATCGACTGATTAATTAATCCATACATAACATAATTTTAACGTACAAATCTATTAATCCCCACAAATAAATTATTTTACTCTACTCAAAGGTGCAATCAATAAACCTCAGACAGACACTCAAACAATTTCCTACTCAGCATAAAAACGCAAGAAAATAAATAACACGTAAATAAATATTATTTCGTTTTGGCTCATGATTAATAGATTTCTTCAGGTGTCCCCGAACGAATGGAAATTTATTAACATCATATTTATATTAAAATAGGTCCCGTAAATAAAATAAAATTGAAGCGTCCCTTGCACAATTGAATCCGATGATTAAGCAATAAGAAATTAACCACGCGGTTTTATTAACATTAACTCCGGATATGATACATAAGACACAAGAATGTGACGGCGCGACCGGCAAACTTCGTAAACAAACATAAATAAATAAATAAAAACTCCGGTTATTAGTTTCGAGTAGTGAAAACTACCCGTCCGACCTCTACGAATTCATTTGTCATTCTCCTATTACTATTATTAATAGTGTCGTTCGTTGCATAGACTCCTGGGATAAATTCGAACCGTGAGTTTTGTCTTATTAGTTGGAATGGTTTTTTTCCGAAAAAAAAAACAACTTTTCAACCCGGGGGATTGATTGATTGATTGATCGATTCCGAGACGAGTGATTGATTATCTTAGGCCGAAGTTTCGAGAAGTCTGCTGCGCGTTACTAATACTCGACAATTCTATACATGAACATGTATCAGAAAGTACATTATTATTTGTGTTCGAGTCCGGTGGACGGTGTCTTCCAGTCACAGGCAGGACGGAACTGGATGGCAGCCTCCGTGCACACACTAGACGACTACACACAATAGTAGGAACTATGTTCGGTTACAAAACAGTAAGTTTCCAGTGCTCTGCTCGTTGACCTGGATCCTTTTCTATTCTGCTTACGAGCTCTCTAGCTTAATAACAGTAAATGCAAAGTGTCATTTGTTGAACTACGAACTATCTCCCTCCAATTAATCATCGCACGTAATTGTTGCAATTACTCTTTGTAATTAATAGAAGAGGATGAAGGGGACCACGTCGGAGGGACACTTGCCAAGTGGAACAACAATGAAAACAAATTGCGATCAATCCAACACTGAAAACTTCACGTTAATCTATTGAAAATTAAACAAGTAGCTAAAAGTTTTCTTCAACTAGTAGACATCTACTGGAGAGAGAGAGAGAGAGTGAGGCTAGCAGAAGGAAGTTGATTTTCCGACGGCCAACTTCCCGTCTTCGGTTAGATGGAACCGAGTGGTTCACTACAAAAACGTACGAACTATCCGAAAGACTAATTCTACTGTCAACTGTACTTAATTGCTTAAGCAAAATTAGGAAAATTTTACTGTATACAATTCAGTACACAATTATTATTAATTGCTACTTCATTTGAATTATTACCAGAGAACAAAAACTTATGATATTTGAATTATTATTAAAATTTACTTTAAAAAGAGATACTTCTAAATGGCTCTCCATTATACTATTATGAGTAACTATTTTATAAACACTTTACACAATATAATAAGAATAATAATATAAGTGTCCTTTGTACATTTATATATTTATAATGTGCGCTTCTACTATAGGATTTTAGTTGTCACCTTTCGGTCACTCGAATTCAATTTTTGCGTCTAATTCTAATACATAAAATAACACATAGCCATGAATGTAACTGCACTTGTAATATACTGTACAGATGTTAAAATTGAATCTCTGGAGTCTTCAAAAACGGCATTAATGCCACAGCTACTTAGTCGTTGCATATGAAAGTAGTTTGTAATTTGTAAAATTGAATTTCTAGTTATTAAACTCGGTTAAATTGGTGTACATATATAACGTACATAAGTTTTGTTATCTAATCTGTGGTAATGTTCAAAAGTTTACTACTCTTGTTGCCTTATGAATAAACAAATTATAATATATGACACGTATGTTCACAGTTCCTTTCAGAGAGTTGACCTTATTCCAATATATTATTAATTGTAGTACCGATAATTACGTAATTGTTATTCAATTAGTTCTTTTATATGTACATAATTCTGGACATGACTACGTCAGTGTTGTTATGAATACGTTACGGATTCTTTGTTGCCCGACTTTAACCTCATTTTAGGGGTGTTCACGTTTCAGCTAGGCGGGTACTCACCCAGAGGAGTTCCAGGGTTTGCAGGTCTCCGAATGTTGCTGTTGTTGCACGGAGTTCTTCTGCTTTCGGACAAAGCCGCAGCCGCTGCGGCCGCACGGTTGCTCCTCGACATGATGGCGGCTATGGAGAAATCCGTCGCGCGGGTTTTAACAGAAGGTACGACGAGCATGGCAGCAGCAGCCGTTGGCAGAGCCGGCGTCGCCTCTTGCACGGCACCCAAAATCATAGTTCCCGACGAAATTTATCTAACAGGGGGAAAAAAAACTAACTCTCGCGGAGAAAATTTTTCTTCTTCACTTTCCGACGGGAGAAATTTTACGCACGGTTTCGCCTCGGATTTCCATCGCTTTCCCGTCAGTTTTTCTTTCTGTTTCCACGTCCGTCCGGGAATTAGTCAAAAACCAGGATTCGGTTGTCACAGTGTCAGAGACCGTTGGTACACGAAGCACACGGAAGACACGACATCACCATTCACTGTCACCTATGGCGGACGCGGACACCGTACGGAGCAACGCGGGGAGCAGACGGGGACAGGGAGGCAAAGCCCGGACAAAACGGAGATAGGTGCCGGGAAATTGCTCGTCTAATTACCCGTGTACTCGCCCAAAGGGTACAAAACCGATTTCCATTCGATTCTGGCAAAATTAAATGGCAAGAGACAGAAAAAAAAACAGATACTCGTACCCCGTGATCACAGGTACCTGTAGCGGTTCTCGCGCTTACATAACTGCAAACCACTTCGTATTCTTCACCGAATGGTGCCGGAACGTCCGCGAGATATCGGTAGAGTAGAGTCCTTCCCCTCGTTTCGGAGGGCGGAGTCCACGCGCTCGTCGAACGATAAATTAAGGTGGAAGGCAAGCAATCCGAGAGAAAGACAGAGAGAGACCTGCTCGGTCACATCCACTGGTTAGAGAGAGACGGAGAACGTGGGGTCTCAGAACAGGGGCAACTCGACGAGAACGACCGGAGTGAGAGCTGCCCGGATTGAGAGAGATAGGAGGGGAAACTCCGACACATATTGGGCGGGGCTTTCCACTCAAAATGTCGGGGCCCTTCGCTTTCTGTTTACACGCATTTTTAGCTAACGGACGCGAGGATCTTCGACCGTTCCCGGTTCTTCGGGGCCTCTTTTACCCCTCACAACGTAGCTTCTCTCATAAACAAAGTCCTCTTTCCTCGTCAATTCCGTTGAGCTGCTAATTTTACTTTTGCCAGAATTTTCGTGGTTCCTTCGGGAGAGAAAACGGGTGATGACGCTGACAATGACGGAAGTTTAAGTCGGGTCCCCGTCACGCAGTCTTCCGGAAAGACTAACGTGACTTGTTCCGCTAATTTCTAGAATACTAAACCCATCACGACCCAATTCTATCCCCGCTGCAGCGTCCTAGAAACCTTAACTGTTCGTCGATGGAGCAGAACTACTTGTCTATTCTTCAAACCATTTATTTTTCATTCTTATCACCGGGTGAAGTGTCCCAGTTCTACTTAACCGTTAATTTATACACCTCAAATGTACTACAGCAGACTCTCTCAACACCCCAGCGGCGTGTCATCACGAATTTATACAACTTTTACGAATTCTTGTTTTAATTAAAAAAAAAGTTCCAATTTTGTTGTTTTTTTGCTTGCTGAACGATAACCTACATAAGCACGCGCTTGTGCCTTTGTGTGCGTCCTTCGGTCCGAGTCAATTACGTCCGAACAAAAAATGTCGCAAAGTCCCGAGACGCATTTGTTGGTAAACAGTTTCAGGTACGGAGCGAATCGTGAGTGTGTGTGGTCCGTTACAAATAGGTACTTGTGATTGTTCCTAATGACGCCCGCCACGGATCATTTACCCAACTGTGTCACACGGGTACTTAGCGTACCTGTAAGAGATGAATAGACACACACGCACACAGTCTCTTTCTCTCCTTACTCCATTTCCACTTCTTCTTTTCATATTTGGACACAAGCGGGCGTGAATGAATGTATTTTTGACAATAGAAGAGGAACGACGGATGTTCGACAGAATTCCCCGTACGGGTGTGCGTGTGTGTTCTGCGGCTACCCGCTGCGTTTTTGGTATGACCTCTGCCTCGCAGGACCAGTTAAACGCGTTACCTCCGATTATTAACTTCCACTTAACAACATCAACGCTTTCTCTCCAGGTGCAGAGCGGAGCCAGCCAGCTCCTTCGATAGGTGTAAATGAGATTTGCCAGCTTCCAAATTTTTGGGTACCTGGGAACCCTTTCCGGGCCCGCCGAACAATTTCGGGCTCCGGTTACGGATTATCTGGGCCAGCCATCCGACTTTTCACCAAGTGTAATCTATATCAGATAAGAGTAAGTAATGTATACTGGGTGTCGGTAACACTTAATAGCATAATTACATAACCATCGAGATTACACAACAGCGATATAACTATTCTAATTGTTAATAAATAGACGAATTAGGCTCGCCCAGATCACCTGCTGGCTTCTTTCCTCTTCCAACTTTGACTTATTGTTCTTCCCTTGGAGATATTTAATGCGGCCATTACGATTAACATCGACCGTTTTATTGTTGCTCGTCTGGAAAGGAATGAAGACCGTTCGCTGCCACCTGGATCTTCGCTACTGGAGATTGTTAGTTTCCCTTTTTTATTTTATTATTATTAACTCCACGTTCAAACTAAACCAATTACTAATTTTGTGCGGTGGTAATCTCAAGTTTCCCCGCGATGAATTAAACTTCTGCTCTGCGGTCTGCAAGGTCGTCTCATTTATTTGTAATAATGTATATAAATACTGAAGCTGCGGAACACCTTCGTGGTAAAAAGTATAACAATACTATAATTAGTACGATGATGAGAATCCGGTTGTTGTTTCATTTGTTAACTCAAATTCTTCATTACATAAATTTTCTTGGTATAATAAAATCGTAGTATAAGAAATTACTTTATAAGAAAAATCACATTCTTTCTTTGTATTGTAACACGACGAACCACGTAATTCAGTAGGTCAACAGTCAAATACTTAGTTTAATGGTATAAACACCAGGATAGAAGTTTATATGTAAATAATCTACTAAATTACAAACCGCCCAGAGAATATACAAAATACTAAATACACGGCGGAACATATAAACCAACAAGCATCGTACACATATAACAAAATATACAAACCGTTGGAGGATTCCGCCATTGATAACCCAAAACCACAAACCGATAGGTTTAATAATAATTTAAACCGTAAATAGACCTTCTAGACTTTTTCAATTTATTCGGTTTAACAATTTTAGAGTCTGTAACTCCACGGGGAACTGTTATTGTGGGCCAGGCAATGAAATACATAAGAAATACGTATACATATATTTAAGGAAATGGTTCACAAGATTGACTTTCACGGGGGTGTGTGTCCATTCGTTTTATTAATTAAAATCGATCGTATCGATTACGGCGAGCGAGACAACCTCCCCAAAATGGCACGACCCTCGAACACTTAACATTATTATTGTTTTTATTATTATTAATAATAATTCGTTTTAATGAAAATTTTATAATTCGCCTTGGACGTTGTCTACTCTTAAAACCAGTGGCGAGATCCAAGGCAGGCAGTACGAAAGGAGCCTTGATGTATTTTATATATACAAAGAGAGAGAGAGAGAGGGAAACCGGCTCCATTATACTTTATAACCCAATTTATTAATAAATAATATTCATCGTGTCGGAGCATCGCCTACGTCTCACATTTTATTAACTCGATTATTCTAGTAGAAATTCATCCTTTCAGCAGGGTTCCACGCTCTTTCAATTCTCCCAGGTTTCAAACTCAAATCGGTGGCGGTCACCTAGCCAGGAAAACACAGACACACACGGTCTGAACTTGTTAGGTGACACCTGACCAATTTATATGAGGACCCCCAACTCGTTGACCGGATACCCACGGGTAGTAACCACCGGGGACCACCTTCGAAACGAGTGCTTTCACCGTGAACCGTCTTATTTATGTACGAATAATTACACTTTGAATTACGTACGCTCAAGTGTAAAATTCAGGAGTCAGGAGTGACCCGACCAAGTACCTGCGCTACACGCGTTGTACTTGAAGAGGTGTGGGCCAGGTAGACGAATCCCAACCTACGTTAAGAAATGTTTCAGTGCTCCCGTTGACTTGAACGATGACACGTCAGGTACGACAAACTGTCTACGTGACGGTGAAGAAGTGAAACAACGGGAAGGAGGTTGCCTTCGGGAAGGTACACGGGGAGACACCGGTAAAAGTGGAAACAATGAAAGAACGAATTCTGTTTATGCAAATGGAGTAGCGAAAGCTTGGAATGAGACGTTAAATGACTGCGGTAGGTAAATCCAGTCGCTCGGTGGCAAAATTATCATTAAAGTTAATGTACAACAACGTTGATGTTTTCGCAAGAAGATCACTCGGCTGTCACCTGCCGGCTGTGCCACCATCAAACTAATAACACTCATTCGGTGAACGTACTTCAGGTGTGTACGCAACTGTGTGCGGAGGCTGTGAACGAGAGGAATCTCCAAACTTCTATGTATACATTAATAATTAAAATAAAAAACTTTTGCATGCAATAATAATAAACAATTCAAATACATAAAACACCTACAGATGTAAACAGTATCTGTTTATTATTATTTTTCTTTCAATTTGTATTTTACATTAATAATTTCTTTTTTTACCTTTTACTACACATTATGTATTGTATTGATAATTAGTATTTCGAATTTACAATTACCGTCTTATATTAACATCATATTATCTTTCCGTCTGGGTTCATACACAACTTATTTTAATGTATTGATATGTTATTTACTTATTGCCGTTAATACATTATTTCTAATAATTTTATTTTATTAGTTATATATAATATACTATATCGGTTAATAAAATATTTTGTATTTTTATATTTTTGGTATTTTAAAATTTTATATTTCTGATTTTTGATTTATTGTATTTCGTATACATAATTTTTTGTTTGGGTATTTGTATTTTACATTTCTAGTATTATTATATATTTTTTTTAAATTCTTCTAAAACGTTTTTGTTCGCCGTTACACCGATCGTATATTTTTATTTATTTTTTTGTATTTTAATTTTGATCATTCAAAATTGTTTATTTTTCAGGCAGATTTCCTTAACTTTTTAAAATTTCCACATATGTATTTTTCTGGATGTCTTGCAGTATTTTTGTCACTTCAATAAAAAAATTAAACATTCTACAAACATTATATATTTTACATCGGAGAGACGTGTATATTTTTATTAATTGAGACAAGTTCCAGTCGGTCGAAAGCCTCGTCCGAGGTACCAGCTCGCGTATAAATAAGTTTATTTCAATAAACACCAAACGAGTACCTGCCAGGGTTCAATTATCCAACTTAACGGTCATCCCCACCGGGTTTTCATAACAAACATTCTGCCCGTAGCAAACGTGTCGATAAGAAGACACATAATTACTTAAGGGTGAGTGATGGTTTTCTTCTCGAGGGATGTTATACGCAAGTGTAATGAAAAGAAACGGTCACGGCCAGCAACCTGGATGAACACGAAGACACATATTATTTTTTTTTCACTTCTCTGAAAACGTCTTTCGTCAGGGTGAGGCACTCGCAGGTAGGCGACGCGTCTAGAAGAAGACGGACGGACGGAAGACACAACAGACACACAGGTACTCCCTCACGGATACAACTCGTTTGATTTCTCTCTTTCATGACAGTGTCAACGGGGGGAAAATAACGTGTGAAAATAAAAAATAAATTAATCATGGGCTAATAAATGGGCTCCAGTGTAAACATATATTTAACGCTCTATTCATAGAGTTTCGTCTACTGTGGTCCCTGGGATGGCCCAGGCCAACAAGTCCTAAAACCTTGGTTATTTATTATCCATTCATCCCCGATCAGAAAGGTATGAAATGAGTTTAATAATAATAATAATAATAATAATAATAATAATAAAACATTCTTTGTGGCACTGCTCTACTAGAAACGAATGAAAAATTCGTAAAAAAAAAAGTAGTCAGAGCTCTCGTCTGGGGACGTGCCACGCCGGACAAATACCACCAGACTAGACATATTCTATTTTCTATAAATAATTACGAAAGGAGAGAACCGTCCTGGATTGTTATGAAAACACTTTGCTCGCCAGCTTCGATTGTTCCCTCTGCTCGCGCCGGATCGACATTGTTTCCCGTTGAACCGTAGTTTAGAGTACATAATTTATACTGTTTGATGCGACACACGGTCATATTATTAAAATTATTCCCAGCAAAACAAGCATAAAACTCTTTAATGTTGTCGTAAAAGCCAGGGTTCTACCTGGGTGAACGACAGCAAAAGGTGGAAACGTTCGACCGACCAAGACACGACTTTTCCGTCAAGCAACAAAGTTCGACTTCTTCCTTTTCTTTTCTTTTCTCTTCCACTTTTTACGTCTTCATTCTCGTCTTCTCCCCTTTAATATCTCGGTCCTATATAGTAAATGTTCCGTGATACGAAATCCTTTTTTATTTCTTCTTTCTAGGATAATCCCCCCACTCCCCGACCGACCCCACCGAAATGTATAGATTCAGCAGTTTTTGGCATGTCCAATAACCTCTTATATATATATATATATAAGTGTGCGGGTGAGGGGTTGGGAAGATAAAGTACCAGGGTAAGGGTCCAGATATCATTGACTGGATTAAGCACACGGCATTAGAAAAGGAAATCCTTCAGATGAACATAAACAAAAATGGAGAACGAAAGGAATGGCGCGGCCCGAAGTCAAAGTTTCGCCAAGCTGTTTCCGATGCTTTGCATATTTCAAACCGAATGGGCCTCACACACACACACACACCCCAAAATGGCCCCCCTTTTTGTGAACGTCCATTTTCGTAAATAGTTTTCCAAGGGCCGAGGGTGTACGGATAATAGGAAAAAAGCGCATACACGTGCACATCTTCCGCACAGCCTTCTTTTACTTCTCCCTGGCCGAAAACAACAGCAACAACAACAACAAAAAAAATATGAAAAATGTCGGGGGCAAATGCTGCCGCGATCCTGACTCCTTTCGCCTCTCTTCTTCCTACTTAAATGACCGGGACGTGACGATTTTACGAAAAAACCATTTTGTCAAATGTAACACCGCATTGCTGCTGCGGCTCGTGGACGTACGCGACTTCAAATTCTCAACTCCGGAAAAGTCTTAGCCTTCCCAACCTTCCTCCCCTAAATCTTGCAAACAGTTCGTGACAACAGCCACAGTTATTAATAAACCACCACTATTTGTTATGCGACCACTACAACGCAACTTAAGTCTGCAAAGCGGTTGTCAGTCAAGGTCATGAACTTATACAACTCAATAGTTGTCGCGTATTTTTACAAAATGACGGGTATACAACTGTCGAGGGTACCGTACGAAGACAATAACACAATAGAGAAATAGTAAAACTGTAAAAGTGCTAAACAGTAGTACTACTCGGCGCACGGCAAACTTTAATAAGACATTATACATGAATTACGTAAACAATACAAAATATACAGTAAAATATAAATAGAAGATACGAACACCGCCACGTGATCAATCAATTCGCCATAATATTTATTTTTATTTAAACATAAACTCAGCCAACACTAACATAAAAATTATACTCAACAGAAAGTGAAGTCTGATAAATTTATATATATATTATTATATATATTATATAAATTTTACAAATAAAAATTTATTTTGTCTCAAATTAGGAGGTGAGTATATTCCGATAATATCGGTCTCTCCACACATCGCGTCCCCTATCTATTAGCTGTACCATTTCCACGGCTAGGAAAGTCGTGGGCACAAGAAAATATGCAATTTAATAATAAAATAAAATTTCCATCGGAGACACACACACACACACACACATACACACGGACGAACGCATAACGACAAAAACATAACTAGCCTCCACTCAAGTTGTGCTCGTGTTATTCAAATTCCCAACGGTTTAGATCAATACTTGTAACAATAATATCCTGGGAAAAGTTGGATTTTTATATATAAAATATCATTTTTCACTATGCCCACCCTCTGGAAAGTTACACACAAAGTGTCTGACGGCGAAAAAAAGTCACATTCAAATTGGGACAGGCACTTGACAGCGGACATTGTCGCCGCAGGAACTTGTGTATAGGAAAACGAACGTAATAATTGCCAAGTACAATTGTATAAAAGTAACTTCAGCCCTTCCGAGGATTTTACTGCACCCCTAACCGTTTCGGTAAACAATATACGATTTTCTATATTGTAATTTGTGACTCGTACCAACTACCCACCCTCTCTCTCTCTCCCTTAATTTATGTAACTTAAATTTTTGTGTCCGTAGTACGACAACGTTAACAATGCCGCCGCAACTACCCTAATACTAATCATAACTAAGTTATGTATTTGTTTTAATACCCTTTTATCCTGGCCAGAAGCATTAAAAATGTACAGTTAAGTACTTCAGTAGTAGTCACGGTGGTGGAATTAAACTCAAAAATAGTACTAAAGTAACTGAACTTTAGTACAAAGCAAAAATTTTATTATGTACGATTTATTAAATCATTTAAAACGTAGAAACTTTGCATCACGATTCGTTTAATTATGTACTTAAGTACTTAAATAACTCGTGTTTGTTCACCCTTTTGTGACTTGTAACAATCTTTTTATTAGTCATAGTTCGTTACGCGTAATTTATGTTCGGTTAACCGTTTTAATTAACTGACGTGGGTGTGGAATTTGGAATTTGTGACCACAACCCGAACGCGAACCCACCCCTAATCACAAACGCTTTAATTATTTAAATAAGTCGTCTGTAATTCAGGTGAAAATTTACTTTTTATTGAAAGATGTGAAAGAACTCACCACACACGGATTTATGTACTATGTAACGTCCGAGTATCGAACCAGTCGTCGACATGGACACGAGTACACATCTGATTTCCATAGGTGAAAAGTCTCCCCACATAAGTCGCACCTTTATTTAATAATTCATACATAGTTTTCACACTCCCCGACCGGAGCGAAACTCTCTTTACATAATTAATTATACGTAACGACGAATTTCACCTGAGAATTAACCGCCATCTCGGGCGGGTTTCCTTCTCGGCGTTGTGTTGGTGAAATTCAGGCACGAACCCTTCATTTCTCTCCCGGTGCCTGCACAAAAAAAACCCTAAAGACAACCCGAGGACACCGCTGAAAACTATTTATTAGCGAATTCCTGGGGAAGGTGCAACGGGCCCATTAACTGGTTCGCGGTTGTTTATTGCACCACCGATGAACTCCTTTCCCGGTTTTAACAAATCATTTTTTATGCAATACCTGGGTGGTCACCTCACCATTTTGAATTCTTAATTGACTCACTAATTGCTTTCGGCCTTTCGAAAAGCCCTGGCCGTCCTCAAAAGGAGTCTGGAACGAGAACGCCCGGCGGTTTCCGATCGAAAATCACTCGATGGCACCAACCGTGGTGTACCCATGTGGTGTGTGTGTGTGTGTGTGTGTGTGTGTGTGTGTACATAAACACACACACCGAACCTGGCTCCCGAAGCCACAACAAATGACAGGGAAACGACTAATTCGATCTCGGGGTTATAATAACCCGGTCTGTTAGTTTTGCCCTCCCGGGCACCACCGCCACACATTCAATAATTAACAGATAATTCTATTAACATTAATGGCTCTCCGTGCTCGGAGTTGGTGCGGTTCGTTCACTTGCCACGTGAAACGTAAGACGCCGTCTCGAACCGGCCCTTGTTAGTTGAACCCTTTGAGCATTTCGATACTTTCCTGTCATGTTTGATTGCTCATTGTGCTGTTAGAGAGAGAGAGAGAGAGAGAGAGAGAGAACATTAACGCCCTTTTCTTCCTCCCGGGATCGGATAATAGAATTCTCACCCGAACATTATGATTTTGCGTATTGAACTGATTGAATCATACTTTATCATCCCCCATTCCCTCGGGGGGTTGGCGACCGAAATAACCAAGTTAGACGTCGCAAGTGTGTTTTTTTAACCCAAAAGTACGCGTCAAGTGGTCGCGACCCTCACCAACCGGTTGCGTGATAAATCAATATATAATATAAATAATATATTTATAATTTAAGGCACCAGACCAAAGGATGCTTCGCAGGTGAGGCCTCGGAGGTGCTTTAATGTACCCGACCGGGACATAAGAAGTACCAACGACCCTTAAAACACTACTCCTCATAGTAATAGTAGTGAGTGATTGAACGAAAAGATTTAGTAAAAAATGAACCAACTACCGTTATAATATTATATTGTAGCCACTGGTGGGGTAGTGTGACAACGTGGAGTACCCACTACCCCAACATCCCTAGCTCAAAACAACAACCGCTCTTGTCGACACCCCTTCCCAACAACAGTTGGGAGTAATTGCAAAAATCCTTTTTAATAAAACAAAATGGCGTCTGACCAACACAGGAGCAAGTATCACTCGTGGTGTTCTTCTCCATTTTCGTTACTTTAATTTTCCAGATTAATCAGACTCGTGGGTAAATCCCGGATTTACCTCTCGTTCGAAGCGATTCGTTTTGACGTTTTCAATTTATTGAATATGAATTTGTATTCTCTGTGAAAAAGTAAAAAAAAAGAAGAAGAAGAAGAACAACAACAACCCTTCACGGGTACCAGCGACCGAACACTTAATACAAATACTCGAAAGCCATCATTTTCTAATGGCGACGCGGGCGAAATAAATAATCGTCTGCCTTACGAGTCCCGGAATTGCTCTGTTGCTCTGTCGTTTCTGCTGATTACCCGGTTCAGGTTCCAGATTTTCGGATCATCATCTAATCCCTGGTTCGTGGCTCCCGTTTTTTTGTCTCTTCATCCCTCGGCTTGCTACCCCTGTCTCTCTCTCTCTCTCTCTCTCTCTCGTTCTCTCTTAGACCATTTAAGCTCATTATTTGTTTCCTAAATCTTTCCACCACCTGTGTATTTATTATTCCCTTTAAGTTCTGGATTGTGTGCCCCCCCATCCTCCTCCTCCGACTCACCCTCATCCACCCTACGTGTGCACCTCTCCCGTTTTCCCGTAATTCTCCGAGGTGCGTCTTAACTGGATTTTCAACCTTCTTCTTTTAATAGGACGAAAAGAAAAATCTCATCCCTTGACACCGGAGCCGAATCTAAATTATCCTTTGTTCTTACTTCCAAAGCTTGTGTATGTAACGGTAAAACACACCGGAAATGGGGTTGTTTTATTTAGGTACCGCACAAGGACAGAATTTACTAGAATGAATTCATTCGTATAGAAATTATATAGAAATTATTAAAGTGATTCTATCACCTTCCAGCAGATTAATTTTATGTATCGCACAACTTACATAAACCCTATTGAACAACACTCGGACTTTTCAGTGATCATTTTCATAACAAGGTTCATGTTCACGTCAAGGTTCACCTCGTCGCGGAAGTTATAAAAGCTCGCGTGAAGGACACACAACTTGGAGTAGTTGCACCTGTGCGGAGCACAACGACAAGGCATCGACCCACACGTACCTAAAGCCCTCGACATGCAAAAATTGACCGCGAGGGTTGTGCCGCAGAGGAAGACCAGACCACCAACATGGCCGGAGGATGCTCCGGACACCGAGGCAGGGTGAAGTAAAAGCCTTTCACCTGTCTTGTGAATTATATATTATTACGTGATCTTCGACGAAATGTTACAATTCCCAAATAATAAAAATCAGGTTTCGACTTGACAACTTCCAGATGTTTACAATCCTCGTAAAATTCCTCGGTCAAAATCTGTTAATTTACAATTTGAGAAGTAACCAATTTGAAACGTCAACAAGTTATCACTCTCGTAAAAAAAAAAAAAAATCAGAGAGCTTTTAACGATGACCCAACTTCTCAAAAATCCATAAAAATCTGTCGCTCTCGAGTTTTAATGTCTCCTAACAACCCGTGCTCCACATGTCTCTCGTCTGAGATTAATTCTGACTTGTTTCACGACTCGACCAACGCAATCTTAATAAATGCGAGACCGACACCAACCCTTCGTCGAAAACGGAGTTATGATACCACGGAGTTACGAATCAGAAATCACAGAATCGCAACAAGTGAAACAACCGTAGGAAATTACAGGGCAGGTCATGTGAAGAGTTATACATAAAAGTACATAAAAGTATACACGGTACAAAATAATTTAGGTTGAAATTACAATGGCGGTGAGTTGCGTTTTTTTTTATTAACTCCACTACTACACACCACAAATGTGGAGTAATCCTCAGTGGTGTTTCACCAATTCGTGCTTTTCAATTCATACAATACCACAGTAACATATATTTTATTCGCAGTTATGTTATATTATGTTAGGTTAGTCAAACGAGTTTGTGTAATTGTATTTATTTGTTTGAATTTATGTAGACTTTTATTTATTTTAGTTTTATTTATTTCTTTTTTTTTAAATTATGCTTTACCAGTTTTAATTTTACTATAATTATATCTGTTACTTATTATAATACTATATTATATATATTATTACATACGGTACATATTTATTACGTAATAATTTGTTTATTATATTTTGTTGTACAGGCTACTTTCCATTTTGATCGTATTGCTTGCTGTTGACTGCACCACCTTGGTCCAGAGTGCAATTCTTACTTTGTGTTTGGCACCCTTTCGCGGTGGTGTGTTCCACTCTTAGTTAAGTTACTTATTAGACGAGAACTTCACTTCAGCTCTCCGGGGGTCTGTCGATTCCTTCCGGAGCAATGCCTTGGTACGTGCGCGAGTAGTCTTAAAGCACATAAACAGCACATTGGTGCACACGTTTGCTTCTAATCGAGTTATCACAATTGATTTTCTCTGTAGTGTAAACAGTTCTGTTTTGACAGTCCGGACCCTCTACCATCCACTCCTCTGCTCAAGCTGCCCTCAGCATTCAAACTCCGTAAAAAATCCAATTCAATTCAACGCAATCGGATTAATTAACGACCGCAAAACGCTTCGTAGCAAATAATTCCATATATATATGTATATATATATAATATTCAGTATTTTCCGATAGACTTCGAAAGCAGAATTTATATATATACGTTTTTTTTATACTCAGACTTTTTAAGATTCATGAAAAGTAGGCTGAAAGTGGAGAGCCGGAGAGAAGAGTCCCGGGGAGCAACATAAGGACAGCTGAGGAGCAGATGGTCCCGGATGGTTGATGGGTAGGGGGATGAAGGATTCCGAGCCGGGAAACTGGGAAGGTTCCGATGATGTGATATTGAGAAAAGCTAAATTTAAAAAAGAAAAGATATTAAATTGTGATTACGGAAACATTTTTTAAGTTAAATTGAGTTTTTTAGTCTTTCGGCGGAGGAAGACGCTGGGGAGAAAGCGTAGGAATAAAAATAAGAAAATTAGTGCGGATTATAAGTTGCCTCCTCTCCTTTTCTTTCCTACTCCTGCAGAGATGCCTCCTTTGCATAGTTTTAATCCGTGTCATTTACGTCAAATTCTCCTCGAAAATGTTAATATAATGGCCGTAAAGTTAAATGAGACTATTCCCTTAGATTTCTGATACTTTTTTTTCCTTCCTGCGAGAAAGAGAGAGAGAGAGAGAGTACAGGGTGTCTCCCGTCGAGTTTTCCAATGTTGGAAAATTTTAACCTAACACTACTCCCATCACCGGTTCACCCATTACTACTTATGGATTATTTGATACTTTTATATAAACGCACTATACTGGTAATAGACCTAATAGTTACCGGTCGGTAGGTCGTATCACACCTGTCCTTTTGTTCCTTATTGAATTTTATATGAAATGACTTTTAGGTTATTGGTTGGTATCCTCCGGTACGGGTAGTACTCTCCTGATGTACTTAAAATTGGTTTAGACCATTCCTGCGTAAAGGTTCTTTAAATTGATAATATTGCTTTAATGAGAAGTTGATAGGTAAGTAGAAATTAAATATTAATTAATAAAAATTAAAAATATAAAAATCGCATTGAATGGGAGTGCTCATTTTTAGGTTATCAACGTGAATGTATGTGTCGATGTGTTTAATATATTAATTCCGTCTTACTTATACATAAGTGTGGGTTATTTATATTTCCTCAATTTGTTTAGTATGTTTAAAAATTACATATATGTAACAAATATTTTATTCTATTATTGTAATATTTTATATGTTTTTATTCTATCTTTCACAAAAGGTTTCTGTGTAGCAAGTAATGCAGTTGTCGCAACACCTTACTTTCTTGGTGTCAGTTTTCTTTTCTATTTTGCAAGACTTAAAATTCTTCAGTAGTGCTACAGCACAACATTACAGCTTAGATACTATACACTCTGCATACACGCCATAGAATAGCGTCCAGGGGTAGTACAATTTTTTTTTCTAATTGTAAAATAGTTTAGTAACTTAAGCCCGGACCAGGTAACTTAACTAGGTCTTCAACAACCTTCCGCAATTCTCTTCTTTCACTCTTTTAAAAAAGCAACTTCCGCTTCTCACACCTTTCATGAATTAATCCCATATTTGCTTGGATGTGTAAGGCCACCTAAATACACTCGTGTATTTGCCATTAAGGGTAGTTCAACCCTTTCGGAAATGGAATAGAATAGAATGGCATGCCTGAGAAGACGATGTATTTTACCACATGTATATATAATATAAACTTTTGACATACTTAAACATATACCTGATCAACTATCAATATCAAACAATCGACGCAAATAGGGAGACTGTATCATTTACACACGAGACTTTCCCAACCGCCGCGGAATCAGTTATGAAAACGGCGGAAGAAAACTTTCCAGTTTCTCAAACAGTTCTGGAACATTCTGTACAGCCTTAATTCATCCCCATCAACTTCGGAAGCGATTAAACGAGACTTTTTATCACACTAGGGACAGCGTGTAAATAAACAGGAGCAATCTGAATAAAATTAAATGGAAAAAACGTTGTTGGACCGAATGTGTCGCTCAGCTCTTTTCTTCTTACGACAATTTAATGAGCCATTTTTTTATGAAACTTTTTAATGCTCCATAAATAAGATTTTATCGCCCAAACACCTTGTTTTCCCAACTTTGTTATTCATACTTCATCCTCCTGCTCTTCGACGGGATCCGCATCCCGGGGACCCGGGTCCTTGCCTAGTTTTCTCCAAACCGAAATATTAAGTTATTGAATGATAGGTGGTTAATTAAACGAGGATAAGGTGGAACTTGACAGGGTAAGAGAAGAAGAAGAAGAAGAAGAAGAAGAAATTAAAAGAAAAATGGGGTTCTTCACTGATCCTCCGCGTCTTTGTCTTCCTCCGTCGGGAAAACTACAACAAATTCTACTCTGCTTTCGTACACTGGAACTTCCTCTGGAGTTTGAGTCCGTACGATGGGCAGAAGTCCGTCCAGACGACCACACACAACACCACAGTTATGCAAACAACAGATCAAAAGCTCAAACTGAAACATCAAACCAATTTGTCAACGGTATTAATCACTCCGGGGAAGAGTTGTAAGACAATGGCGTGAGGGGATGATGGCCATCGCATGCAGGCGGTGACTAAAACACCCCGGGAATCGATTACACTCGATACTCTCATTTGCTAATAGATAAAATAGTGAACCGTCTTTGGATTTAATTAAAAGCGGATTGAAGACTAATAGGACCGAGAGAGAGAGAGAGAGAGAGAGGACTGGGAGAACAAGAAACAACACGGGTAGAGAGTTTAAAAGTTGTGTAATAAAACCATCCACCCGATAGATTAAGGGTAGCGAAAACACAAGCAGACGCAGACAGGACCTTGAGGGACAGCGCCTATTAGGGTGGGAAAAAATAAGACAAACAAACAGGGTGGAAAAAAGGATCAGGAAGAAAAACCGAATTAAAGACAATAAAATGGCAGCGGAGGTTCTCTAGGGATGAATACAATAAGCTCCGGATTAGGGTCCTCTTTCTACAGTTTTACGTGTGACACATGGGCAACGTGGGGCTTTCCAAATTATAAAAACCCAACCCCCGGGGTCCTGCCGATCTTTCAGTCCGACGATCGACTCCTCGACACTTCTTTTCTTTCCCTTCTGTCCTTTTCCCGGTGATTTCCTTTTCCACCTATTGTTGCCTGGAAATTCTTTCGACCGACGAAGAATCCGAAGAATCGATTTTGACTTGCGTTGTTTATTTACCGGAGAAATCGATTGCCGTTTCTTTTCTCTTGTCTGCTTCCCTCACACGACACGTCCTCTCGTTTTCTCCGCTCTGTCACCCCGTCCTGAATGTTTTGCAAACAAACGGTCAAGCGACAGGCCCTCAGGTAAAACCAGTGTAAACAAACAGAATTGATTTTTTTCGTTTAGGACAGGTTCGACGGGGATTCCCCTAAACGTCTCACTATACATACAATTTCATGAGTTAAATACGAGTATGGCGTAACGTACTCCGTTGGTAATCTCATCGGTCCTCCCTAGACCTGATTCCTCACCAGACCAAAAGTTATGAAAACGTGTCAGTTAAACGTGCTACGAAATATCGTCCGTGGTTGCGTAAACTACAATTTATTACAGGGATGTTTGAAGTTTCGTGTGAGCAGTGAAGTAAGTATACGACTCAAGAACTCACCAGTTGGTCTAGTTGTCCAGAACTAACAAGAGGGGGTATGTACCTGTGCCGTCGACTAAAATCCAGTGCTTCAAGTCACGTGTAAGGAAATAGGAAGTTTGGCACTTCATTTGGTGGTTTCAACTTTCCAAAAGAAAACTACACATGCTCTCGTTTCAGTCTGAAACGTTTCTTTGCCAGGTGCCGGCGTCATTTAAAAGGGCGTGTTAACACGGGGGTTGAGTCGGTCAGCCGAAGGACCACTTGCATCCCCAAAAAATCGAAACCGACCGAAATAAAACCCGCCTAAGAGGCCTTTCTCCGGGGTGTTTTTCGGTCCTCTTTGTGTTTAACGGAGGTCGCACAGGTTCAAGAATCTTAATTTTAAAATAATTGAGCATTTCATCCCCGTGGTAATGGGCCAGCATTTCAGTAGGATCCCTCGAAACCCCTCGAAACCCCCCGTGTTTCTCTGTTTATTTTGGTTTCCCCTCGTTCGTTCCCTTTCCCGGCATTGATTTATTTATGTAATTTTCGTTTCCGAACCCGCATAACATAATTTATGTACGAGATGAAATTGGAGAGTGTGAGAGAGGAACCCGCGGATGGTAGTTCCTGACGGAATCTCACCTGTTTATGGTAGCACTACATAACTCGACGAAATACACAAAACCACCGTGTCATGCACGTTTTGCGTTAATAACTACATAAACTAAAAAACTACAATTGCTGAAGTATGTAATGGTACCTTTGAACTAAATTAACTTAAGTAAGTTTTCTGCATATTCTGCACATACAGGAACTTGTGTCTTCTTTCGCAGTTGCATAGTTTCTGCCTCCTAGCACGATGGCTTCAATGGGGGGGTTATGGATGGGTGTAATCCACTTGAAAGAGGTTAAACCTCGGTTTCTCGCAATCCCTTTTTAGTGTCATCCCCTTTAATTATGGCCGATGCTGAACGATGGTACACATCTGAACCGCTGGGAAATATTAATAAAAAGGATTTCGAATGCATTTTACATGTTTAGAAATTTATTCGGGGTGATGTTCGGCAGTTTAGTGAATGCATCTATGTACTTATGTATCGTAGGGGAATACATATGCTCTCGGTTCCGGGACGTATTGATTTTGTGTACAGGAATTTACGTGTATTGACATTTGAGTGCCCGCACAAGATTTTCAGGTTGCGCTTGTTAAGTTCGTTGATCACATTTTTTTTTTAATTCGCAGGTAAAAAAAAATAGAATCCTAGAGAAGGAAGACACTCCTGAAAAAAAAAACTAATTATCAATGGACACGTACTCCTGTCAGAGGAAAATTTGACGATCCTTCCCTCAAGTGTCTGCCATCAACACACTTTTAACAGCGTTTTAATTCGAACGAAACAAGGCCCCCTTTGTTCTATCGCGACTATTTCTTTTCTATTCTTCTTTTTTTTTGTCTATTCCTCGACGTCTACGCTTTTCCCTCTCTGTTTCTCTTCCACATTAATTAAACAACGTAACAGTCTCCGTTTTTTCTTCTCAATAAACAATAATCTGTCAACAGTTTTTACTCCGGTTAAAGGACGACGGAAGACGCGGTCGGTGGTCCCCGAAAAAAAAAAAAGAAAGAAAGAAAGAAACGAGTTTCGTCGGGGCCCCGCTGAACCCGGGGGCCCCCCTTTCGGGTTCACGCGAACGGAAAATTAAATTTGAATTGACGTCAACCCCCGGGGGGAAAAATAAAGAAGGTTGCCTTTTTTTCAGGATCTCATTTTCGTACCTTGTAACTCTTCGAGATCGACGCGTCCGATCGATCTCTCCGAGTAGTCACATTTTGTTTTTTTTTCAGGGGATAAGATTTTGCTATTGAATTCATTTTTCACTCGTCGGACGTTTTAATTATTGCTTTTTTATCGTACCTCGAACGGTGACGTCACCAGGTACACGTCACTCACCTTGGAAAATCACATAAATCACCCAGAGGTCCTTTTCCTTTTTCCATTTTGCCGGGGAGTGAAACATCACACGGGATCGGCGTGTAACTTCCATTCGTCACGCTCAAGTAGGAGGAAACGTCTAGGCATGCCAAAAAATTAGGGAAGTTCGATTGATTAGGGTTCGATACATCTGTTCCTTAGGTTTTCTCCGGTTTTCTTCTTTTTTTTTTATCGACCGTTCTACCTCCCCCAGGAAGCCATTTCACGCTTGTTCTGTACTGTTTTTGTTAGACTGATTAATTGTTTCCTCGTCTGCCGGTTTCACGCTGCTCTCAAACCTATCGATAGAGGACAAAATGTCAGAAGAAACTATTTTCCCTAACTAGTTTGACATTTAACGGTAAGTGACCCGTACGAAGAGTTCCTTGTTTGTTTTCGGTCGTCGACGGTCATTCCTTTACCTCCTTCCAGGTTTCCCACGAGCCCCTACCCTCACAAATTCACGTCGGCTAGGACACAGGGCGGCATCCCGTCAGGCGAAAAATTGTTTACAATTACGCGCTTTAATTCCGAGTGCAGAGTTGGTTTGATAGTAAATAAACAAAACGTGATGTTTCAAGGTGAGGTACTGAAACAAATTCTCGATTGAATTGAAAGTCGCAATTACACAAGAGTCTTTTTGACAATTTTCAAAGATGTATGAATGAGTTAGAGACTGTGTAAATGAGGACGCGACGCATGAAGTAGCGAAGAAAAAACTAACTGCGACCGCAGTTTTATTACACTTCACTCCGGTGAGTTCAAATTATGTACACCTAAGCCATTTAAATACATAAACGCACTAACGTGTACATAACCCATTTAACATGTTTTATTTACTCCACGGAACCTTATACATTCTATTGTAAGGGCTCGAGTGGAAACCAGGTATAAAGGTATTATATACGTTACTAAAACTAAATTGTTCGTGTATTAAAATGTTGCAACGTAACTCTTATTTATACAAGCCAAACGACCCGTTTGAGAGATGTATACATACAGATAAGTGGATATACAAACGAGTTACCCAGCTACCCGTAACAAATTCGTCACGGTGACAATAAAAAAAAATAAGTTACAACCGATTCAAAAGGGAGCTCACAACCGAGTGACACAACATATATATGTATACACACATATATAATTTCCTGAACACGAACATTTACTGCATCTCAATTCTTACTGGAACGGTTCTAGCAGAAATAAATAAAATAAACTGCAAAATTGGAGGGAAATGAGTGGCAGTGAGTCAACAGCAAACTGTCGACCAGCAAAATTTCCAATACAACCCAACAGCCAACGACAAACGAACTCGATGGATCTCTAATATTGATCTCGGTCAAAAATCAATCAATCAATTTCGAAAATCAATGAGGACGTGGCAGACATCAGACGTCACGTACGACAACACGGGCGAAATCTCCGTGAAATCCGGTGAGCTCTGCACCGCGTCGATCTATGCGAGTTCCAAGCTAGACAAAATGGATTTTTTTTTTAGTATCGCACACCTGACCGACCGGAGAATTAAATAAATCGACCAGAAATGCACGTACTCCTCAACAGTATCGGACCCCATCTTTAATACTCGCAGAGAACCTTCTTCCTTCCCCCTAATAGATCGAATTAAAACGTCAGTTAAACGTCCGAATGAAAAATAAGTTAACAATAAAGCCATTAAGGTGACCGGGGAGGAGGAGAGGACAGGTGTAACGGGGTGGGAGGTGGGTGGGTAAAAGGGAAATATTTCTGTGTATTTTCAGATGATAAAACGGTATCAATGACAAGATCAACACAACTACTAATGTCTTCTGGTCCATCCTGACGAGGTCACAACTTTAACGTCGGAAATCGTTCGACCCGACCGAGAGGGAAAGGCGACCGGTACTAATTGGTATTTTATTGTCGCGCCCAGGTGTCAGCGAGCGGTTGACGAGTGTCCTCCGAGACCGAACGGCACACGAAACAGGTTGAGGTGCCTGGAACGTCACGGAGGGAAATCGGTAGCCGTGTCTTCCTTCGGCTACCGATTTCTGGACCACCGAACTTGTTAAAACTATCGGTCGGCGGCTGTGTGCCCGTGACAACTAGTTTTGTACTTTCCGGTCTTTGGTTTTTGGAAAGTCAATTAAGGATCGAGTTCGTCGGAAACTTTTCTAAAAACTATTTTCGCTCTATTAGAACCACCCCGCCGTGTGCTTGTGCCGTGCTTTGTTGCCTCGACTCTCCCTCAACCTCCGAGATGGTTTTTCTACTTTTCCGGCTCTGCTATTCTTCCACATCCTTGTTTTCGGTCCCCTTAACAAGGTACCCAAGTTCGAGTCACGATTTGTCACCCTGGTTTTCCTGCTGATTTCATTTTCACGGTCCCTCCAATGTCTCAGGATAAAAGGCGCCCATTTTTTACGATCTCAAGCTGCAGATCGATTGGGGGTCTCTCCCAGTCCCTCTCATTTCTCTCTCTCTCTCTCTCTCTCTCTCTTAAATCTCTTTCATAATTCCTCAGGTTCGTGTAATTCGTCACAGGAACCACCGAGATTTTGATGTGCCACCCTTAGAGAGAGAGAGAGAGAGAGAGAGAGAGTACCCGTGCACTTGTGATAACAATTAGCCTGACTGAACATATGACCCGGGAGACGCCGTATTTCCATTCTTAATGTGGAGATTTTATCTTGTTGAAAATGAATAAAAGAATGTTTCTAACGAGGAGAGAGAGAAGAAAAATGAGTTATGTTACTAATGGTACTCACGGATTCATATGCCGAGTGATAAAAAAAAAAGTTGTTCCAAGAACAACCCAGGAAAAGAATGGTAAAAGAGAAATGATTGTTAGTTTAAACTTTAAACCCCCGGGTTCTCTCCCGAGATTATGCTGCTTAAGACCCAACGATGCCCAGCAAGAGCCGTCAGAAAATCAAGCAGCTTTGTCATCGTCCTCTCCGCGGGATACCTCAAAAACCAGGTACTCGGCACCCATTTCATGACCGTTACGAGCACGTGTAACCCTTAACCAGAGGTCAGAGCTGAGTACTCGCTCCCACTTCTCTCTCCATCTTCTTCTGGAGCTTCGGCCCTGCTGTCGCCAGTTCGCAACCCTTTCAGGTGACTCGGTGACTCAGGTACAAAACCTTTCCTGCGGAGGATGGGACGGGGGGAGGGATGCCGGTTAAAAACGAGATGATGTGATCGACGACGTATTTTGATTCTTCATCTCCCTCGTGACCCTTGAGCCTCGGCTGGTGGTCCAGATTAGACTGTCATTTTGTCATCCTCTTCCACTCAGCGTACCTTTCTTAGAGTCTCTCTCTCTCTCCCACTTCGTCCCCCCTTGCTCCAGACCGTAATCAATTTCGTTTTTACTGGCCTCGTTACTATCCAACAATGACCCCCCCATTTAAATTTTATTAATGTCCGACGAGAGAGAGAGAGATCGAAACGCGGTAGTCGTACCTATCTGTCCCTGTTAACTCCCCTCCATTGCCCGATAACAAATCCGACCAATTAACATAATGAATCTCGTGGATTGATAACAGAACACGTTTGATAAGAGATGCGATTTCGAAATTAGTAAAATCAATTAAAACGTCCGTGTCAAAGAAATCGATTTCGCACCTGACGCGGAATAACTTACCGAGAACCAGATCGATTAAGTTGGTGTCGTCGGCGTGAACTGCGACACAATTCGTACGCAAATAACACGAGACGTAGCCGGGCTACCCGACACATAAATATTAAGGCACCACTCAGGTCCTGAGTTGCACTTGTACACCCTCCCGAGTTCACACATGGTGACCACACACGCACACACATGGGACTTCTCATTCCTGCACGGGGAGTTACGTAATTAATTAAAAATCGTATGAGTAACAAACCAGTCGCACATTTTACACGTTTCGTTGTCATCTTACGTACCTCTATGTACATATATTTTATTTTTAACACCTCAAACGTTGGCTGGCTACCGTGCGACCGACCGACTGGACCAGTCCTCCTCGCCACCGGGCTCCATCACCATCTTATTATTTATTACGCATTCCCGAATTGACTTTCTCTCTCCCATGTATCCAATTTCAAATTCGAATGACTTAAATAAATTAATTTCTCAATTTAATAAATAAATTACACTTCACGAGTTGAATTCATGAGAGGGGAAAAAAGTCAAAAAGTCTCATCTTTCCGTTCGTACGTGTCCCGTCCATGCGCCACCCGTACCCGAAACCTTCCCGGCGAAATAAATAAATTATTTTTATTAATGTAGGCGTACATAAGTATGTACCCGAATGGTTGCGACACTACGTGTTCATGTGCGTTTTTTCAAGTCGTGAAGATGAGTGGAAGTTTGAGGTGGCGAGCCCGACCACTTATGTACCACCGAGTATTCCATACTCATGTGTCAGTGATGTTCACTGGGTATGTAGTCTTCCATCCAAACATAGTCTGAAGAACCAAGAAGTGGACAGATAATTCAAGCAATGTCCAACGTAACATCCGAAAACGGTACACATAATTTATACGGTCCGTCTTATAGAGTGTTTATAAGTTTCAACTGTCTTCAAGCACCACCTCGCCCTGTATGGTGTTCCATCAGAGATCAACAAATACTTCTATGTGTTAATAACTTATTTTTAAATATGTATAATCATTAACATGCGATTAATCATTCTAATAAGAAGTAGTTGTACTGTTGCGCTTATACGGAGGCATTGAGAGAGAGAGAGAGAGAGAATGACTCGGACAAGGAGAACAGAAACAACCCTTTTACCAGTGTACTAACCCCCGAAATCATATCATAAACCGTTTAGTTCCTTTATTGTTCCCGATATTAATTTATCGCACACCATTGCCGGGGGGAAAAACAATGCTTCAGACGTGTTATGCGGTGGGTTAATGCCTCGCATATGCAAATGACTGGGGGCTTAGGGGGTTGAACACAATGACGCCGGTCCGCAACTGACAGAAATCAAACCAATTCTCCTCTCCTGTTCACCACCGACCACCCATTCATTATGTAAACATTTCGACTTTTCTGACTTTCTAAGTTTCACCTTTCCGTGTCCCTCTCCGACAGACAGACGGACAGACCTCGGGGCTACACCCCTGACTTGACTGACAGCTTTTGTCGTGCCCTTATGTAAATCAAACAAAAACCGACAAAGACACGCTGGAAAGCGGTTGACCGGGCACAGTGTCGATGACTGCAGCAACTGCTGGCTTCCCTCGATTCGTCGGGTACCCTCGAAGGTAGCCCAGGTCAGGCCACCGACAGTGTGTCCGTGTAACGAGGTGCCTGGTCACCCGTCACGAGCTCCACGACACCGCTGCCCGGGTTTGTTTCCTTCGCCACGACTCGGGTTCGTGTCCATGAAGTTCTTGCCTTGTTCGACCGCGTGGATCACGGCGAGTTTTAATCTCTCCGGTTGTCTGATTTATTAATTTCACATTTGTTATAACATGGATGTGTTCTGTTTTCCTCCCGGTGCACATTTGTACGGCACCCCAAGACCCCGCTGAATTAGTGAATTACGACATTAAAAATTTTTTAAATTGACTTCTCCCTATTAATCACCAATTAATCTCTCGATGATACATTTTCGTGAGGTAAGAAGCTTACCAACCACCGATTGACTTTACTTACTTCTTCCCATACAGAAGTACCCGTACTTACTTCCTACTCCAAGTGGAGTGGTACCCGAACAGAAACTTGCTAGACTTTGACTTGACTGCAGGAGTATAATGAGGAGTAATTGTAGTAGTCTCTCCTTACTTCCTATCGGAGGGTAACACCGCTGAGCGGTACACAGTTACGACTGGTACCGGTGTGGCAGCGAGTACTCGCTCCAACATCTTCACAACCCCTGACAATTTGCCATAAGTCGACGGCTGTCCGACCGCAATTCCCGACGCCCATTAATCAACAGGGCAAATTGACAGCGATCTTTTCCGCTCAATAAAAATAACTTTTCCGCTTCTTTTTTCTTCGTCTTGTTCCCAAGTAATAGGATCAATTGGACTTGACGTCGACCTCCCTTCGGTATCATCCTCGCACGCCCTTGAGCTTAGTTCCTATTGTATTGCCCGCCCTTTCCATCAGACCGAGCACTTTATCTCTTGTGTTACGGTAAATCTCATTTGTAACACTTCTTAAATTGGTTCGATTTCATGTCAGATTAACTGCCTTTTCCATCTCTCCGTTTACCCTTTTACACCCTGCCTATCTCTCCCTTCACTTCTCTTCGCTGTCTTCTTCCTCTTTGTTTTCATTAATATTTAGGGCCAGTCAAAACAATTCACAAATGAATCATTCCAGTTTTCAGTTTCGAAACGATACTTTGTTACCATTTACCGTTACCACACGTTTCATTTATCTTTCGATAAGTACTATTTTGCACAAAAAGTGTATATAACACGACGACACGTGTTTAAATAATATTTTATACTGTATACACTGCCAGGCAAGCTTTACCCATTCTTAAATATTGAGTACCAATGGTTTAGACCAGAGTAAAAATTTTACTTAAGCAAGTTAATTAAATATATATATGTATGTACATCCCAGCGGTTTATAAAAAAATTATGTATATGAGTAGTGTAATTACTGCTAGGGTAGGATCACGAATACGTATGCCTGACGAACTCTAGTGAGATAAATGAGCAGAAAGGTAACACTGGTGAGATGGCACGGGAGTCATCCTTGTGGAAACGATCCAACAACCATAAATTATAGTTTGAGGAATAAATCTCACACGATAAACCCAACTTGTCTGCATGTCAGGCTGGACACACAACACCGTGAGCGGTGTCACCGGAAATTAAGTAATTTACCGGTGGGAAATCAAGTCTCCGTGTACAAAATAGAAGGAAACGAAGGAGAAACACAAGGGGCACCGACGTGGCAGAAGAAGAGAAGAGCGAGAACCTGCCATGAAGACGATGAAAATTTAAATTGTTCAACAATTGAATTATTTGAATTTATAATGGGGTGGTCGGGTCGTACCCCCCCAACCCATCCCTTGCTTTTTTGGAAAGACCCGGGTCCGTTCCGGTGCGCTGACCACCGCTCGGACCAATGAGAAAATCCTGGCAAGTCAGCAGGCCGTGGACGACGATTTGGGGCTCCCGCCCCGGCCGCCATTGCCCGTGAAAAACCTGATCGAAACGAATCCCTGAATAATGTACGAATAAATTAAATTATTACGACGAAATTATAATGAAATGACTTTACGATAGACGAAACCAGTTGCGGAGGACGGTGAATTTTCATTAACACTCAATTATGCTCCTTTGTTGTTGAAAAAAACATCCGGAACATGTTAAAACGTTCTCGTCGTGTAGGAAAATTCGTCTTTCGTGTACCCGTGGAGCAGCGTGGAACCGGTGGTGCTGGTGGAAAGAACCGAAAACCAGACGCAGCCCCGTTACAAGGTGTGCATGCACCCGACGAGAACACTTGTACGTGTCACAAGCAATGATGTTTCTCCTCCGACACATACTTTTAAGTGACTTAAAGATGTATGGAAAATATTATTGACGCGTATTCACTAAAAACCGTCCTAAATTTCGACACGCCACACGTCTGTCAGGCGAGATACACCGATCAAGATAATCGAACTTGCTTGGCAGTCGAACATCAAACAGAATACAATGAGACTGATTTCCAACGTGAAAATACCTCCGGATGAATCAATCCAGGTACATTATCAGAAATAGATTTTAAAATCGATTCGAACCATCGTTTTTAAACATTCACTAATAGTTCTTCGACTTGGTTTCTCTTCCCTGGGTCCCCATCCTCCTCCTCCTTCTATCACCTGTACCTGTACCAGTAACGA
This sequence comes from Polyplax serrata, assembly GCA_037055365.1. Lineage (NCBI taxonomy): Eukaryota > Metazoa > Arthropoda > Insecta > Psocodea > Polyplacidae > Polyplax > Polyplax serrata. The sequence continues at coordinate 6,187,353 of JAWJWE010000038.1, read as the reverse complement.
TTCGGTAACTGTAACACCTGTCCGAGAACTGGTAAACCGGCTAATGCGTTTGTGACTTTTAAACAATGACGGGAGATTTGAGCTTAAGTGGAGAAGCCCTCGAACCACCCATCGAGAAACGACGAAAGATGTCTGACCCGGGGGAAATCATTGACGGTACTAACTGGACAAAAGTCGAACTTGTCAGGTTTTCTTGATGGACGACCCGTGTGAGAGCCTCCAACCTGAGGAAGAGCTAATGGAACGGCAGAAGAACCAACATCCCTGACGTGAACTCGGGATCATTCATCACTCACGTCGCGACGGTCCGGGGTTACTTCCAGGGGTTACACTACACCCAACACGTCAAAACTAAACAACCGCAAAACTACTTGCAACACACTACAATCTGATAGTTTTCTTTACACTAAAACTATATATAAAATCGTGCACACACACACGGAACTTACAACCGCAGTCATCCTGCCCTTCCTGTTCTATGTTGCCACCACCAGCACCTACCTCGCCCCCGGGACCACCAAACGAAAATCAATGAAAGAAAACTATTAATTTGAACCTTCTGTCCGAAATTCTTAAATTAATGAACGGCACTGTTCGGTTTCGACTTATGACGTAAAAAGTTAAAACACCAAGATTGATTATTGTAGAGAAAGATTAAAGAATAAGTGGCGCCAGACCAGCGGAAAGGTCAGAATCCGCAAAGGGGAAAAGCGGAAAACCCCCCCATCATTTTCCTCGAACCCGAACCAGAAGAAAAATGTCGTACCCGGGGTAGGTACCAGGTACCAGTTCCACTGTTCGGTCGTTTATTCTTACTTAACAGCAACCAGCAACACCAAACCCAATTTCTCTTGGCCACGTGTCCTCCTGTCCAGGTACGCCCACGTGTCCCCCGGGTAAAAACAATGCTTCGCTTACGTTATCAGTAGACAACTACTTCGCACCTCGTTGGACTATTAATTTTTGTCAACGGACACGACCAATGTTGCCTAGTGAAAGAAGAAGAAGAAACTCCCGTTTAACGAATTCACCGGATTCAGTGATTAATGCATCGTTAAAACCGGTGTTCTTCAAACCATAAATCGTCGGCCGGACCCTGGTTTTTCACACCAAGTTGGAGGTCCAGCGAGAAATCCCGTGAAATTTTGGGCTTCTTGAGGGCTGATGAGCTTCCTTCGCGTACAGGTACGACCACAGACGGTCAGGAAGTGGTTGTACCTGCGAGGTGCGACGACCTGACTGAAAGAAGAAGCCGGAGATTTTCGCACCTGATGGTACGCCATAATTTCCCAAAGATTTATCTGAATTTCTCGGGACCACCTGGGGGACAACCTTTTTTTGCCGTTATGGCAATTGATATTCAACAAGTATTATGTAAATTATGTATCCGCCCTTGTTTTGCTGGCACGTAACACAATTCTTCTGCCAGGGAAAACACCGAACCTATCGCCCGAGACGCAATTTATTCGGCGATTCACTCATTAACACATATTATTCCTATCGGTGCTGGGGAACCTGGACAATTTTGAATTTTGACCACGTACATAATAAAAAAAAAAAATTTCCATCTGCTCACCCATTAATCACCACCGGGTAATAACTTAAGTAACGAGAGAGAACAAACAAGTCGGAACTTAAAGTTCGACCATATAACATCCAAAATCCCATTAGTATCTAGTGCACCACATACTACTAACTATACTAGTATCTATCTACTACGAACTCGATACTATATACTAGTATATATTACGAAGATAATATTCAACCCCCGATGGATCGCCACGAAGGTTTATGTACGGCAGCAGAACTATAAAACGCAACACAAAACTCTCCCTCTCGGGTTACGACGGCCACGGCAAAACGAGACTCTCCCGCCAATTCTATTAATTCATAATTAATATGTTAATATGGAAAAATTATGAATCCGGCGGAATCGTTTCCAAATGGATAATTAAAAGTTTTCAAAAACAATTACTCCCGTCTTTTTACATTCTTTCATCCCTTTCGGAGTTAATAAATTCGGGCATTTAAAAAGTACTTATTCCGGTCGAAATTTATTACCCGGCGTAATAAATTACCTTTTTATGACGGTTCTGCAAATTATGGGCCGTTTCGACGGAACCACCGGCCACGTCGACGAATATATGTATTTTTAATTTCGTTTCCTATTAGGTAAAAATACATGACGGGTTGGAGAGAGAGACACACACAGAGAGAGAGAGAGAGAGAGAGAGAGAGAGAGAGGACAAAAAAATAAATAAATAAACGATACGGTGAGTCGCAACGGGTTTGGGACTTTCAATGAAATCCTGTTGCCTGCCCGGACATTATTAAGTATTATGTTTTATTTGAACGTCACTCGATGGCAAGCATAAAAGGAGTTGAAGAATGAAGATGTTTTTAAGTGTGAATCAGACACGAAATTACTTTATTAGTTTCTCTTTATGTTGTGCACACTGTCCTTGTTCGACCTTTCTTAATAAGGAACAAATGACACACTTGACAATTCTTTTACTACCCGTGACGTCACGGCAGTTTACGGCTCGGGTGAGGAGTCAAGAAGGTGATTCCCGTCACCAAACATCAGAAAATATACATAACAATTAAAATCGAACAGCTGCTTCGTCCCTGGAGAACAAAAAATAGACAAGTGGTACGGTCGAAAAACATTTACCCCCTGTTGTTAACCGGGGCAAATGACGGATAGAAATCATTGAACGTATGTAACACATATACCCAGGGAAATACATAAAAAAATTAGACAAATTGAAGCGGTTGGAGGTGCCAAATAAATTGACCAGATCTTCTTACATCACTTACATTAAATTTGTGGTCCACCGAACTAACCATTAGGTACTTCCTTCGGTTTGACCTGAGCACCCTTGTACCCGTCACGAACTTCTTCAGGTAACCCTGTATTATTTATAAATATTTCTACTACCTAACAGTTAGTAAAACACGAATGCTGTGGTACTTTTATTTAAATACATTTAATAGAAAACGTCTAGTACCACAGTTAAGAGTTGCAGCCCAGTGCACCCAGTTCAAGAATTTATTGATGATAATAATAAAACAGTATAACGTGGTTGAAGAACACATTATTCAGGATATGTATATATGTGTATTATGAATCAAATACCTATGTGGTTCACTTGGTTACACTCTCGATGTTTATATTACAAGATAAATGAAGGGAAACAACTTAAAACAAATTCTTTCTTTTCGGTTCATCTCTCCAGACTTTCAACACTCTCGACTGCAGACGACCGGTACACGATACGACTCAATAAACCGCAGACAATTCTTATTAACTGCGTAAACGGCCATGTGAAATGAAAGGGGACAAAGAGCCGAAGTCGAACGAGTGTCGTTGTAGTGTTGTTGATTACGACGGCGACGGCGATTCTCTGTTTATTTCGTGAGCATAAAAGACGTGGAAAACGAATCCTTCGAACACAACAAATAACAAACTATAAAAATATGTTGATTTAAAAATAACGCAAGCGTTTCGAGAGGAGCACAAGAAGAAAAGCCATAATCGTCTCGGACCCGGCCCCGGTCTCCGTCCACCATGTTTAATTTGGGAAAAGAACAACGAGTTATGAAAAGAGATATTTGGGAACGGGGCAGTGTGCGTGTGTGTGTGTATGGGGAGGGGGGAAAGGTCCCCCCGTGGACTAAGTCGCCCATAAGTGGAGGCATCCGAGAAATTCTTTTAACACCCGTTCCCCCATTAAAGGATAAATTATGAATCGTAAAATAATGAAAGGAAGCCACTCAAAAGAGGTGACAAATTTTTGAATGAATTTAAAATGGGTGTGTGACAAACATAAAATTAGATAAAATACTCCGAAATCCGCGTAAAAATTCGTGTGATTGCCACCTTTTGTGAAGGCTCTCTCTCACACACACACACACACACACACACACACACTTAGAGACACACTTAGAGAGAGAGAGAGATTGAAGACTTGGGAGAGACACTGGAGGAGCCTCATTGTTGGACATAAATAAAAACTCACCCGGAGTTATTCATATGCAAATGATGAGTATTGTGTAAACAAATAATGGTTACACCTAACACCCACAAAAATATTTCCAAGGTATTGAGAAGACGAAGAAGAGAGAGAGAGAGAGAGAGAGAGATGCGACAAGGATTGCAGGTGTCACCTCCCGGAGATTTATGAAAAGGATCAACTAATAGAATCCTTTTCTTCAGGTATTTCTATCATTCACACCCTCTTCCAGTTGTTCCAACAATATCCCCACGAACACGAGTAACCCAGGTGATCTATCATGTGCGATTAAACCTGAAAAATCCTCTCCTCCCACCTGCCGGCTCCCCTGTCCCAAGACCAACGCGTACCTGAGAGAGGATAATCGTTGGATGAATCATACCCGACATTAATTTTGTGTGAAATCATTCGATTTTATTAAAAGCACAAACTTTTTCACACTTTGTTACCGACTTCCAAGTCCGTAGACACCTGTGACATATGCCACGGCGATCCACATCTAGGCTACCGCACATTCCAATAGAACCTGTTTTTTTTCTTTTTCAATTTGGACAGACAGGTAATTCGTTCCCGATCCCGACTGTAGCCCCAGTACCAACTTCAGTCCACACCTCTGCAGGAAACCACGGTGGGAAACGTCCTCAAGGAAGGAGTGCACCAAGTCACACTACTACACATGTTATAAAACTGTTATGAACCTGTTTAATATCGTTAAAAATAAATAAACGCGGATAACATAAAATCACATCACGTCGAACTCGATGAAAAATCCGTTCCCGGGAGAAAAGGTTGACCCTGGCGGTTGGTTGTTTTTTTGTTTTTTTAACTAGTAGTAGATCATAAACGCGACAAAAGTAGTCGATTATGATTTCCAGTCGTGGTCGCAACTACTAGTCGAATCTTAATAAGAAGGCAGGCAGGAGACTGGTTTAAATCCGACATCATTCAAGCAGCGCATTATCCATTTATTTATTGAAATGCCCGTATAATATTTTTATATCGTGTATATTTTAATTTATACATTTCGAAGCGATATAAAACAAGTATAAACTTTTCAATCGGTTTGACCGATCGATCCTAAACGGCTCGGTCGAGACCCTGAGAAAAAAAAACACTTCCAAACCGTATATAATTTCGCGTTACATAATACATAATCATTAATGTGCTGTTTATATGTAATGTTTTCCGACCGTGGGGGTGTTACCCACCCTCGCATCATCAAGCTGAAATATTGACAAATTTTGAAATAATAAATATACTACAAAAGAAAGTAAATACAAAAATACAAAGAATAAAACAAAAGAATTTTTTTTAAATTATTAAAATTGAAGGGGGAAAAGTATGTAAAAATTATGTCGAAATACATAAACCAATTAATTTATTGAAATTTCTGCAGAATTCATTTCTACAGGTATAGCCATTTTGTTTTTACGTTGTCCCGACACCTGATCAGCAGGTTATTTCAATTTCAACTTAATAATTCTATTGCAAAAGTCTACGTCATCTTATTAATGTATTACATCCTTCTAATAACCACACAAGTGTCGATCGAAAAAGGTCAGAAGTATCAATACAACGATGCAACAATGCCGTTTCACTACTACTACAACTACTGAGAAGGTTGTATACGATACAAGATACCATTCGTGATGACTAGCATGTTCACTTCTATACATAATTTTACAATATACATTTTTATAAAGGAAAATAGTACCGTTCTGGTACGACGTCACCTGGGGGGTAGTACACCAGTTTACAACCCTGAAACCCAATCCTCTCCGGGTCCGTTAATTGGTTCGTTTAAAGAGAGGGAAAGCCACGTAAACAAGGAGAAGAAAAGGTAATATATGATGATGCACACCTGTGCGTCTGATCCTATTGATTTTAGCATCAAACGCAAATTTACATGGGAAACGAAAGCAGAGAAGGAAAATTTTCCGTTCCGCGGGGCAAGCGAACGCAAATCATCCCTTTCACCTGCCCATCTTTTCCTACCTGTCTCTCCCTCGCACCCCTCCCCCGGCGGTGTTCCCGCAAAATTCTTTTTGTTTCCCTCCTGGAATAGTTGTTTCGCTGAGATATTGATAAAAATCAAATAAAATCGTAGGAGAAACGATTGAAAAATGGAAATGAGAGATTCAGGTGAAATCACACAGGTGCTTCGAGAAACTTATGAAATATGACAGGTGTTAGAACCGGCGTGTTGTTTTTTTTTTCTGCCTTCTCGGTTCTCTTTAAACGGAAAACAATATATACGTACACAGAAGAATATACGGCGACGAGCTCCGTTTCCTCCTGCCAATCTCGTTTCGATGGAGTACATTAAAATAAATGAAAATAAGTATGGAAGTGACTGGATCACCGGTCAGCGTAATAACGCGAGCGTTACAACACTCACACGCACACAAAATCCAACGACCAGTTAAGTCGATTAGAGTCCTCACGATTTAATGCCGTTAACATGGACATAATTTCGTATAAAAATTCAAATTTGAGTTTTTTCCACTAAACGGTTAATAATATAATTAAATGTCCCGTGAAACTTCTTATGTAGTCAATTAGCAGTTACATTAATAACGTGTTCAACGAACGGACATGAAGACATTTCATCCTCTCTCTCTCTCTCTACCTCTGTCTCTGCTTGTCACGTTATTGAATTCTCTTCATGCGTCGATTTATTTATTTTATTTATTAAACAAGTCCCGGAATCGAATTCCACTAACATTTCTATATAAGAAAACCTTCCGTTCGACGAGTTCGGTGATCGTAACCCGTCGTCTTACGGGTGCACCACACCTCGAACTCGTACATAACCATTATTAAAAAATATTAATTTATTAACTCCGGTTCGTTTGAATAGCGTTTAATAACGTTTGACAAGACAAGAGTGTAATTTGAGTAACTCGTCTCTCTCTCTCTCTCTTATTTTTACGCGAGTCTTCCGCGTGAATAATTACAGAGTGTCCAACCCTTTAATAACTTCACCATTAGTACATGTATTAATTGTAAGGTTCACGTTACGTTTTATACATACGTACTAAATCATTTACGTTATGTACGTTAGAAAAAAAAATGGTTGGAGCCATTGACTTCACCCAAACGCGAAAAACATGGCACAATTTTAATACTTTTCCAGCGTATACATTAAATTTTATCGTTACGTTTAATACAACTGGTATAACTTATGTATAGAAATTTTAGAAAAGGCGACCTTGTACTCAATCTCTCTCTGTATACATATATCATTACCTGCATCAAGCACCAGAAGACATTTTTTTATTAAACCCACGTAGACTCACAAAGAAATTTAATGTCAATACATAAAAATATATCCTACTAAAATATTAATACTGGAAAACATTGTACCGGTGTATCGTTTCCCGGAGATCAATTAGTTCGGTTTTATGTTACTTATAATTTTTTTTATGGATCCAATAACATAAATTTAGTAATCGGCATTATTAGGAACTTATTTTTACATATAAAAAAAATTAATTAAGACACGTAAACATAAATTTTTAGTATCGGGTAGTACTTCCAGAGTCGACATTACACTATTGGATATTTTATATTGTTCAGTGTTTCCACTTACATAAATGAGGATGACAATTACCCGGTTATTAAAGTAATAATTACCGTTTATTAATGAGACGTCGAGACCGATTTTTCCGGGAAAACCTTCGTCTGTTCGAGTCACTCGCTAGAAACGACAGAAGGAAAGAGACTTCTCCAGAGCGGTTCATCATTACTTTTATGTGATTATCCGGGAGCCCGGCAATAAAGTAATACATAAAATTTTAGGGCAGAGGATTTGATAGATCCTAGATAGGAGCCTAGTCTTCTTTCTGTTACGTTTTATTTCACCTCCGACGGGGCACACGGGAGTTTTTTGATAGTTTCCCTCCTGACTGATAGTTTTTCGGACGAGTCTTTGTCTCCGGCTACACTCCGGGAAAGGTTAAAGACAAAGCACAATAAAACGTTTTACTGCCTGATATCCATATTTTGAATTTATTTTACTTTTTAATCCAAAAGTGCACCTTTTTCATAATTACACCATTTTTTATTACCAAATCGTAAACTCGTAATTAAAAATTAATGCCGTTCGCATAAGCCTGATTTAGTGCCCCTTTTTTTCCTTCTGCGCACAAAGACTCTGCTGACTACTACCGCGGTTGAACATTTCAGGATTGTTTATTTAAATTATTTTATTAACCTCTAAACGGTTGAGAGAAAAGAGTTCACCTTGTTGCGTACGGGTCCGCCATGTTGAAACAAAATAAGTAGAAACATGTGGGCTTGAAGCAAAAATCGCATCAAACTACATGTTCTCTCGATACAACCGGCTATTATACGAGACGGGTATACGTCCGATAGGTTATTTATTAATTAATTAATTAATATTATTTATTAATTTTAAATTATGCAACCGTACAAGTAACAGTCTGCGCCTTGACGTGTTCATCTCGGGTCAGTAATAATCTCCTTTAAAATTTGAAGTCGTTGTAAATGCGACAATTACATAATACCAATCATCTAATACAATCCGTAAATCTACTAAATAAATACTTAAAATATACCATCAAATGTACGACATAAAATATGAACATATCAACTAGACATTTTAATAAAATGTAAAATAACAAAAAAACGGGCTTGAACTCAGTTACCTCGTGCCAAGGCTTGTGACCACATTATGTTTCAATATAAATATTTTTATTTGTTATTAATTAAACGTAAATAAATCAAATTAACGTATGTGTTTATACCCTTCTACAATATATATATATTATATATATGAGGTGTTCGGTACATGAGAAACTTGTTCGAAATAAAACGCAAGGTTCCACATACAAAAAAAATTAAGTTAACCACTTTCAAAGTAAAATTCTAATTTTATGCATTATTTAGAAATTTAATTAATTCTTCCCTTTCTATGTTTACAATAGCGTTTTAATAATTATTCTGTGGTCGCTTAATAGCAAATCAAATCGATCATACGCACTACATACGTTTAATACATTCTTACCCAACGATTTGGACGTCGTACAAAGATGCATTTAACATTTACAATAGGTCCCCACATTAACAATTAACATTAATACATCTTCGGGGCTGTTCTTCGGGTGTTTCACCCGGTCCCTCGGACGACAATATCATCATTATCGAAAGCTATTATTGGGTTCACGCCCCTAAATGATTTTCTGGACGAGGCCCATCTCCCCGACAAAACTCAATAATTAACTTTTTAAAACTACTTTTGTTTCTCTTGTGTGTGTGTGTGTGTGTGTGTGTGAGTGAGTGTTATCACGGGATACGGCTTATGTTGACAGGTAATAAAACCAAGAAAATTTATGTACATGGTATTTGCGAATCAATCAAGCGGGAAAGCGTAAAGGAAAGCGTCTGACGTTTTATATTAAAGGTGGTGTCGGGGCCACACCCCCAAAAACACCTTTGCCCGGCGCCGGTGTGTTATCTTCGACCTGAAACCGCAATGAATTATTTCGTGGGCCGAATTTACACCTTCCTAATGATTTCCACACTGAATTTTATTACAAAAGGTTCGGTCACGGCGAGTCCCTTTCCTTCCACCTCTGCCCATTCTGCGGTAGGAACGGAAAAAGACCGGTGGGATCCTTCCAAAGGCTTCTTCGTTTCCCTCTCCCATTCTACTGAAATAAAGAGATTTGTTACACAACACGAGTGCCTTAAAAGGTTCAGCTGAACTAGACGTAGTCTTTTCTCCTTCCTAAAAACTAACAACCGTGTCAAACTTAATTATACAATTATTTCACCGGTGAACCGAAGATTTATACTCTTATTATTACTCATTGTATTATTCTTCAGTATTATTATTTATTATATACAGAAAATTATTGTCTTTTATGTGCAGCATGGTGACAAACAACATTTCCACTTCCCTGCAAAAATTATAATATATGTGAATTTAGTAAAATATAATTATTCCTCCGGAGAATTCGCCATTTATGTCTTGGACATTCAGTCGTCTTCCACCTATGCTCTACAGGTTCTTAATACCACCCAACTGCCATGCCGTTTCTGCTATAATCTGTCGCAGCCGTTTCCTTACCCAATCAGACCGCGCACGTCTAAACCGTGGGTTTCTTCGAACAGGGTGTAACACACTAAAATCCCACACCGGCGTTGGCATACCCAAGTGAGTACAATAGCACCAGACATTAATAGACCACTTAACGAAGTTACTACACGTGAAAATCAATTTTCTAGAGGGACAGATGGCCGCAACATCTGTGAGAAACATTTAAAGATCGTTCAGGTCGTGTACTCCGAGCGAGTACCTGGAGCTTTGCAGAAAACCGATCGCTTCCATTAATTTCTTTTCCAGGTTTCGAACAGATCGATCACTTTTTCGACAGACGGGGGTGACAGGCAGGAGCAGAGACGGAAGGGGGGGGTAGTAAACACACAATGAAAGGCTACCGTATGGAGAAGTATCAAATTCGGTGGAGGTTGAGTGATTGCATTGTTTATATATGTAATATTTACAGGGGCTCTTCGTCCTGAAGGAAGCCCTCTGCCGTGGTCCGGGTCATCAATCTCTGGCACCCCCGTGAAGGCTTCTAATAGCCCCCTGTGGGGCGACACGGATTCCTCAGCAACTCACAAACAAGTCCTCTCGAAATGAGAACATACAAGAACGATTACTCTTATTTATCACATAATCTCAACCGGTCACACAGAGCCTTCACCGTTTCCTTTCGCAGTCTCTGGCAGTGTCGTGGGTTTCGTGGGCGATTCTCTCTCTCTCTCTCTCTCTTATGGAGTATTTTTCTCTTCACGAAAAAGCAAAAAAAAAAAGAACGTAATGAAAACTGACCGAAAATCGCTTTTTGGCCCACGGGGTAAACGCCTACGAAATGAAAACGACCGGTGCCGACGACTACTCCCACTGTGGAAACGCCACAAAGTGAACAGGAAGAACTCGACAAAAATGTTTATTAAATTAGTCGGGTATTTACCGGATAGGTACCGGGTAGGTAATCGTCTAGAATTTTCTCATACGCGTAACTGTCTTGGGAAGAATAAATTACACCTCGGCCGTAATTTAATAAGTCAAGTGTTACGCAAAAGTCGTTTAATGGCGATTCATTAAAAAAAGAAAAGAAACAAGGCTGTGCTCTTTTATTGTCAAATTGAAAAAAACATGCAAATAGTATATATACCAAAACGCTAAAAACGAGGCAGCCACAGGAGACACTTATAATTACGACAACGATTTTTGTAATTCGGAAGAGCAAAAATACAATTTATCTAAATATGTATTCTTACAAGTACTGTACGTAATATGTATATCTTTACTAATACCACGTTACAGAATATAAATCTATTAAATTTTATTACTAAATCGCTATAGTATTGTTATATATTGTTAAATTTTTCTACAACAAATATGAAACATACGTAATTACACACAAAACTTTTTTACACTGACTTATATAATAATATGAACTTATACTATTGCGGGGAACAACTCTCGAACTGACAACAGATCACGTTTTATTAAACGTATAAATTGAGACACCAAAGTGGCTAAACCGAGTATCTTGCACTTCAAATAAACACAAAATAAAAATAACACAACACCGCAAAACAGTATAAAACTAATGTCATTGACTTACAATAATATATAATTACCACGAGGAAGTGCTCGGGATCATCGATCTCGCTCTCTTCCAAAGACGTTTGGATATTTAGCGGTTTACATCATCTTCGATTTTATCTGTTCCCTATCTACGTATCTACTTGTAACCATTGATAGTTCCGTCCCTGTAATAGAAACTATCCGAGTGATATTTTTGTGGGCTGAATCCGACTTTGTTAGGGAAATTCCGCGGTCGGCCTCTCACCAATCGTGAGATCTCACGACGCATAATAATAATAAAATCACCATCGATATAAATCAGGGCTTAATGCCGGTTAGACCTCTGACTCGTTGCTGAAATAAATCAAACCCGAACTCACAGAACGCCCAAAATAAAACAATGATGGAGGCAACCGTCTAACGGTGAAAACAATATAGACTATTTAAGTGAAACGCACTACAAAGTGTAGTTCCTTAAGGAACGCCACACAAGTACACCGAGTCTGAAGGACGGAGTATATATATATAATTTTCACGGTGTACAAAATATAATACCACAACTAACTTCTAACCTTGTGCCACTTCATTTATACAATACAATACTGCATACGCACTTATGTACGCATGTAGTAATACATAAGAGCAGACCTATACTGAAGCATCCTTTCAATCGTAACCTTCCTCTCCTCACCAGAAAGAGGGTAATGGTTTTTTAACGAGTACTCGAGGTGAACGGATGAGAAAAACATTGATGTGAAGTTGAGACCGCCGAGACACGTTCGTTAACAACTAACTATTTAATAGTTGAGCGCAGGTTAAAGTTGACAGCTATTAAACTAAATTAGTCTTCTCGCTCTTTATCAAACTTTCGAGGTGTTTTTCCACGTTTTTGGCACACGGCGATGTCACACCGACCAAAACCCGACCTCTTATTTATCATTTTGATTAATTAACAAACGACCGAAAACAAATAACAATATACATAAACTCGATTATTGCTGCGTAGGATTGCACAAGCCTAAAAAAAAAACTTCACCACGAGGGCACGAAAGAAGTCGAGCGACAAATGACACGTCCTACCTGAGAGGTGACCAGTCAACAACCCGAGACTTGGGTATAGAAGAAATACACGACACTTAATTAATAATACAACTGTGAAAAAATTAATAGCTCGAGAATCGGACTCAAACCACACACTCGTTACAATAATACACTGAATAGTTTTCGTTGGAAGGAACCGACACCGGAGTCAAATTTAACCATTTGCCCCGGAGGTTCAGGTGGAACACTCGGACACATACCCGGAGGACTCAATTATGGTAATAGTTCAATAATAGTCGACATGATAATTTTCACACGGGGAGATTTGCAGTTTTTTCTCCTCGCCGGAGAAAAGTCAACCTTCGACCGTGGCCGAGTTCCGGTCACAGAGTTCCTCGACGGCCCAGGTGAGAAACAATAAATTGTGTACTTCTTTCCGAGTTAACCATTGTGTTAAAAGATAAGACGTGAACATTTAATAAATATCGTTCTGCACAGGCGCTCCGGGGTAAAATGGCGGCGTAACGTTCAATGGTCACTCTAATTAACGCTCCTATTATTTCTCCTTGCATTAATCAATTAACGTTATTTATTGGAGAGACCTAAAGTATTTACCTGCCCACTTACCATTTTACCTCTTCGGTACTTGTTATTTATAGAAATTCATTCTTCTTTATCTGCGTCGTGCCTCTCTTAATCAGTTTCAACTTCTTTGTGTTGAACGTTTCCCCCCCATTTTGATTACGAACAAGACCGTACGTGGCGAAAAGTAGAGACGTTTTTATTGGTATCCCTCGATTAGTTTTATTTGTACTAAAATATGGAGGTAGGTGGAAGATGGCGTAGATGTATTTATCCCTGTTCTGGATTCTGCAAAAGAGTCCAGTATACCTCCTTCTGACAGACGGCTTATAGCCAGTCTGATACTTGAGTACGTATTTTATTCTAAGAATTCTTCCTTGCAGTAAAACATATTTTTATTGTATATATATATATATATATATATATATATATATATATATATATAAATACTCTCTGTAAAATATGTAAAATTCTTCCTAGTAGTATTGTCCACGCTTATTTAAACTACAATGGAATCACCAAACCATCGCGTTGTAAATTAAATCGTTTGCATATTAGTCCTATTTTATTTTTATTCTCATATTATTGTGAGTTCATTATTAACAGCTAGTAACTAAACATTGACAACATACAATGCTAAAAATGCAAACTACAACCGCAGAAATAATAAAACAAATATTGAAACGCTTAAGTGCAATTAAGTTGTACAACAGCCGTAACAGTCAAAGGCCTACAAAGTGATAGCGATAATTCAGATAATTCATATGTAATTATTTTACAGTACTACTACATAATTAAATACTTTATCTGCTTAAATACTGAGTAAATAATTGTCTCAAAGAAGTCTACATTTCACCATTTTTTTACACATTAGTTATCACTTAAAATTTACTTTTTACGAGAAACCCTTACTGTTACTCATGACCAACTAAATGATTTAAACGTAGCCGTTTAATGTACCACTCACTGTGCTCACCCCATACTGACAAGACTTCTGAAGGTTCACTCTCTCTTCAATCCGATACTCGACACACATACACGTTTGACCCCCATTAAAGGAGTCAACAGGGGCCGGTAACATTCCCCGAATTTTTTTCTCTGATTGCTTTATTATACTCCTTTGTCTTGTGATGCATGTGAAGTTGATCAATCGCTTCGCAGACGAAACACAACAACAAAAACTAATCAAAGGTATACGACGTGATCAATCGAACGGCTCATCACGGGCCGCGACACAACTCGACGGACGTTCTCCGTCAACATCGTAGGAGCGCCGGTGGGTGTCCGTGGCGGCTCACCGACAGGTACCCGGTCCTCGAGAGTTCCGTCCGGGGTGGATGTAAAAATGTCCAAAATTGAAATTGGCAACGATTAAAAGCGAATAAATAACGAATTCGTTGGGAAGCGAGTCATTAGCGCCAAACCAATTCATCACCGTGTTCACAAGTCTTTAATTAAGGCTACCGCCGTCAGTGTTAACTTTAAATTGAATTTTTCTTTCTTTATTGCCACGGCTATAAATTTAAAGGCTCCGGGTACTTAAGAGAAATAAGAAAAATTAAAGTTTAAAGCGCGTTTTTGTTGCCGGTCGAGATTGGGCCTTGCTCTCTCTCTCTCTCTCTCTCTCTCCCATTTATTAAGTATCGATTCCTGTTCGTCCACCTCCCGACCCGGGAACCAGGTTCGTAAACGGTTTCTCCCCTTCCTTCATAAAATATATTGCGAAATTGCTTATTGCCCATGAAGGTGTGATCGATTACGCGAATTCGCACGTTTTGATTGTTACGATTTCCCCGGAGAGATACGTCCTGGAAATAGACACCCCCGTGGCCACTAATTACACGTTCCGAGAATACGATAATACCACTCGGACGAATGAATGAGCGACGGAAGCCGGACCCTTTCTAAAAACCTATTATTTATATTATTAACATTTTCAACTTCGATCCACTTTGCGCGAGAATTGTTAAATAACTCTTCCCAAAATTTATTTTAACGGTTATGGCGTCGAGTCGTGAGACCGTACCGATTTTTCCGCATCGCAACAAGTGATGACCCGAGAGTTTTATGAGTGGCGGTGTTATTCCCTTGATTTGTAGTGTTCTTTCACATTTGAAAACTTGACCTATCGGTTTAAGCATTGATTTGTTAAAAGTGACAAAACCGCATGATTCCAGAGATCACGTAAATATTTTCTAAAACAACCGTTTCCTTTGAGTAACTGCCTCTTACTGCATTAATGACGTCACAACCGTAATTTAATGTTGAACTTATTTGAATACTATCAAATTAAATGACTTCTAAAACATTATAGTATTTATTATAGTGATACTTCAGTCATACAATCGTGTATGTAAGACGTACACATCATTTCTGAAGCTTATTCGTCGCTATTGACTCCATCGAGTGGTCTCTTCAATGGAAGAATAAAGTAAACTTAATTTATTAAATAAATTTCTTATTTGTTTTTAGAGCAGAAGGGGAGAAACCCCCCATGTTATACGATATTTTGTGATTGGTATTGGCGTAATTGATAATTGATTTGTCATCGAACGGTTACCGATACAAAAACAAATGCAAGCAGCGAATCGTTTTACTTGAACGTACACAATATCCGATCGTATATGTACAGATATATGACAGGGAGCATTCCAAACGTACAACAACTCGTGGAGTCAGTCATTAACTTGAGCGATTTCAACAACAACAAAAAAAATTTAATTTATTTTAAATAAATTTTCGAAGTCGCCGCAATTGATGAATTGGAGTGCACGCGATCTCTGAACTTGTTCATCACAAGTTATTCGGGTCAATAATGTGTTTTCCCTATACACTTCCACCCGGCTCGAGTATTTTCTCCTTTCAGTTTCCTACCACTCGTCTTTCAAATTAAAATTATTTTTTAATTTCAAGTTAAGATCATTTTCTCCTTCGTACCTACCACCGGCTATCAATTAATGACTCCCAGCCTGAATGGTGAGGAAGCTCGGCCGTCACATATGCGTATACCCCCGAGCATTAAAACAGAAATGTAAATAGCGGCGCTTCTCTGACGTGAGAAATTCAATTTACATACGAGCTTGAAATAATTTAATTCCATAGCAAAAATCGACTTTTGCTGCGGTACAGAAATATCAAATAGTTTGTATAAACTATTATTGCAACTTCAACCAATTCTAAGAGACAAAAACACTCGGGTTTGTTGTGCAAATATTTCAAGTCTCTGTCGCCTCTGCAAAAAAGTATCCAACAGTCGAAAGGTTTGTGACTTAATAAACAAAATTTAGGTCTATATACAACATCTTTAACCTTTTTTAAAGTGAACAAACAAATTCCTACTGTAAAAGGTACACATTTCTTCATCTTCCTCAAGCAACACAGACAATTTCTCCCGACTAAAATTACATTATACCTCAACCTCATTCAACCAAAACAGGCAATTAGGTACGATAAAATTTGAACTACTCCAAACCATCTCTAGGGAGAACGGGTATTTCGCTACGGTAAATTCGCAATACTCCTATTATTTCTGACACAGGGCAGACATCAGATGCAATTCAGTTACTATTTAGGTACCAATCCTGAGCATTCTCAGCAGCACACACATTTTCCTGCAGGACAACTTCCAACCCCAAGAATAAAATCAACCCCGCGGAAAACTGTTAATTGACTCCAGTGAAAGGTTTCCTCATCTCTACCTTTCAAGAAGAACAGAAAAACTGCTGCAGGTAATGCAACCCAACCATTCCCAGGCACAACAGGTTTCATTCCACGGGGCAAATCTTTCCTAGAGGGTACGTGCATTTTGTCACAGCTACCGCAGTACCACAGGTAAACCGACACCGCAACAGGCAAAGGCAACCTCCTGGTAGAAACCTGAAATTTCCGGCTCGGACTCGCATCCCAAAACTCCGGGTTTCACGGTCAAAATAAAGAAAACGGGTACTCCTTCGTTGAGCGGTAATAAAGAAAGTATTGACGAGTGAGAAATGCGAGATCAAAAGCTGGTTTTTACCCGGTGGGTACCCGACAACCCGAGTGGGCATCAAACTTCAAGCGGCCTTCTCGCCCTGTTATTACCTCTCTAAGTGATTACAACACAAAACGATTTCTTTTTTCAACCAACCTCCGGTTTGATAAATTGTTTTCTTCAGATTTATTGATCGCCACGTTTTTAAAAATGTTGTCCTGTAATTTTAATTACAAAATGGGCGTTAATTATTGTGTAACACAAACCCTTTTTGGCGGCTTTTTAATGTAAACACCGGAGTTTCACGCGGTTTTTTCGGGGTCCTCCCCAGTAAGAGAGAGAGAGAGAGAGAGAGAGACGGTTTTCGTGGCCCACTCGTCAAACCGATCTTGTGTCGTACACCTGTGGAAAAGGTAATTAGAAAGTTGATTGTAGGCCAGCCGGGAGAATAAATCACGGCCGACTTCGAAGGAGGAGTTGCTATATAATTGAACCCACCCGAGGTCCATTAAAAAGGTCCGAATATTCGATGACCGAACGTAATTTCCAGATATTACAACCCTCGATGTAACAATATTATGTATACAAATATATAATTCAACAGCTGTTTCACACCAGCACTCGTTTCACATCAGTCGACGTGAGAAAACAAAAATTATATAGAAAAAAAGTCAACCGCCGGGAAAACCTGTTTCGGACACAAGCGGACCTCATCGCCATAAACATCGAAAGAATTGACAAATATTTCGTATACATAAACTTAATATTTACGAAATATATTAAGTACTAGAAATATTACGCGTATAATTGTTATTTACGATCGCGTTATTTACGATCGCTTTAAATAATTCACCAGTTTGCGGGATTTTGAAAGAGTTTCCTATCGTACGTAATCGTATAAATAGTTGTGTTTATGGCCATTCTTATATTTATTTACGTGTTTCGTCTTTTGACAAATTCCACGTTCTTTTTTTCCAAATGAAAATCCATCGTCTTACAATTATCACGCGTGTTAACTTTCAACATCTTCCACGGACTTACACCAACTAGTTGTGCACACCAAACAAATGTACAAACGAAGTAGAAAACATATTTATACAGTTGTTTATCTCTGACTGTTGTACTTTTCGGCCGGTTCTTTGCGAATTTAATTCTTATTGGTGTTCATGAATAAAAACATGTACATGAATCACTAATTGTGTATACTCTGTACCGTTGCACCGTACAATTTATTTTATGGTTCACACATTCTACAGGTGCCGTGTTCCCCACTTTTTGTTAACTCGTTAACTTCAGCAAGTGCACACCGTGGACGTGGTGGTTTGAGTTCTCTCACCGTTTAACAGCAATTTAAATTGCAGTTATGGCACGAAGTAAGAACAATGCTCGCATCATCTTTTGACAATTTAATTACACGTATCCCGAATCGAATGGTAAACGAAAGGGGAAGAAGCGTTTACCCTTTCGACTCTGCCCATTGTTCTCTGCCGTTATGCTCGAACGTCTCGGAATCGATTTCCTTCAGGTCGCTTCCAGTCTTGGTACCCGTTCCACCTTCGGCTACCTCACTCGCATCCCTGCAGTGGTGAACTCGACCTGTTTTCCATCCATCCGACGCAGAGTTAATCGATCCGACCTTAATTAAGAGGAAGGTTCGCGGCGTCCGTGTCCGCCACACATGGGGGTCGATTTGTCTTAGGTACGAACAATTGCTCTCGTGTTCCTAATGAAAAACGTGTCCAACACGCGAAGACACATACATTTCCCCGTCTGGTTAGTCAATCGCCTGTGAAGTTCTATGTGTGCGGTTTTGCATACATGTGTGCACGTGAATTACACGCTTTTTAATGAAAGAACGAACCGACTTCGCCGGAGGTGATTCCCTCTCTCTCTCGACGGAACACTGACCAGATCATACCCGACCTTAGAGTGATAGTGAAGTGAAACTATTAAGATAGTAGCCCTTAAATAAAAATTAAGATGATTATCTCCATCACCTTCGGGAGATTCACGGCGAATGACTTACGCGAGAAATGACCAAGAAGAAGACCAAGAGGAGAACGAGGAAGAAGAAAGAAAATGGAGGGCAGGCATGGATCCGAGTCCGAGAAAAAAAATATAGTTTCTGACGCCCCGATAATGGGACGAAACTGAAATTTTTCGCCTGTGGAAACAACCGAGATTTATCCCAGGTCCGAGAGACCGCAGGGTCAGGTATCCTCACGTCCATCGCCAATTCGGATTCATTCATTTAATTATACTCCTGCGCGAGGAATTTGCATTCATCTCCGACATGTCTAACCACCTGCCTCCTCTTTCTCTGCCCTGTTCTGCCTTCTACCACCTCCCCACCCCTTGATTGAATATTAAAATAACGCGTATTCATTAAAATGGGTAGGAATGAAAAAGAAGAAGATTATAAACGTTATGTAACACATTTTCTGAGGGGAAAAAAAATTCAATTACAGAGTAGAAAAGACCGACAAACATCGTATCCCGTGATCATGTATGTAAGAAAACTGTAATTGCGGTAAATTTGAGAGGGCAAACCGTCTACCTCGCAATTAACACCTTGCTCTGGCTCGTATGGCTCCCGGGTATCTGCCCCGTTCGAATCGAACCCGTTGAATGTAAAAAAAAAAAAAAAAAACGAAAGCAACGGTGAAATCTAATCTCTTTCTTTCCGACCCGAACTCTGGACTCTGTGCGGGATGAATGGACAGTACGAGATTGATTTCCGATCGAACATCGATTGAGAGAGAGAGAGGAGGAGGCCCATCATCATACCCCGGGTACCAGAGTGAAAATTGAAATGTATAATGCACGATCCGATGGATGAGAAGAAACGAGGAATGCTCAAGAAGAAGAAGAAGAAGAGGAAACTGAATGAACGTGGAAGGAGACCATCCGAACACGACTTAACCGAAAACTATTAACCACAACTCGAAGCATGACCATACATTTTAACTGATAAGATCGTAACTTGGTACGTGTACATGATTTCCCCCGATTAACCGCATTACAAATGCAGAATATATTAATATTCATTTCAATATTAATTATAGGAAACGTAAAAATACACTTTTCTTCCATACTCCGATAAATTCATTACTCTTTCTCACGACCAGAAGGACTGCACATTCTAAAACACGACGGGTGTAGTCGTACACAAAAAAATAATAAAGCATAGAAAAACATTAAATAAAATATATATATAGTCTACAAGATTAATTAAACAGAGGAGTAGAAACACGACTCAATACAACGGCCAACCCACCCCAAGTTTGTCTACACTTGCAAAAATCGGTTGAAGACATACCCAAAACGTTGTGTAATAAATAAATAATTAATTAATAAATAAAAAGTTGTACATAACATGAAACAAGTTAAAAATTTCATTCCAAGACCACCCTGCTGCCTCCCCGAAAAACGTCCGACACTTCCCCACAGTTGTACTCCTCCGTTGTTAGATACCACCCCTAAAATATAAATAAAATAAATAAATAAATTTAATAACAAACACCCTAAAAACAGAATTTTATCCGCGAGACATCTTCATTGGTCAACAACTTCTTCCAACGACCGAAAAAAAGTGTCATCCCTTGATGATGTCCACTTAAACCGTTCACCGGACGACCAAGTTAACCTGTTGAATAGATCCAATGTAAGAGACTGGACGAGGACCTTAGAACCACCGAAAAAACCTTCTACTCAAGAAACACCTTGAAATAATTCGAGAAATTATGGTGTTGATAATCTGTAATGATGGTAATGATGTCTACCAAGGGTTTAATTTCACTCGGAGCCGCCGTGGAGAAGGCAGGCTCATTTCCCCATTTTCTTCCTCGTCTAATTCATCAACTTCTCTTGTAATTCTCCTTCATTCGCGTCTATCCATCATCCACCCGGTTTTCAACCCCCCCTGTGCGCTCGTTCGACCCCGGCCGAGCCAAGCCAAAATAGTTGGTCCCGAACCCGAACGGAACCGAATTACTATTTTCACGGAGATATAGGTCAAAATTATACGGACATGTTAATCTGAGAGCGGTCACTTTATTAAAGGGACCAACGATTTGAACCTTCAAATGGGATCAAAACTAGTAGCCGGTAACTATTTTAGAAAATCCGTGTCGGCCCACTTTTGACGAGCCTTTTTCGCCAACGAACCCTACAAACTTTAAAGTAAGTAAGTCAGTCCCGTGGGAAAGGATTACGTTCCTGCGGGACAAGTGTCACCTCACACTTTCAAATAGTTCACGAATAATTCAACGGTTCGGGATAGTTTCCCCGTTACCCAGTACCCACGTCCCTGAGGTGTTAATTCTGCTACACGACCAGTCTCCTATTTTGTAATTAACACACAAATTGGTCGGTAGTGTACGTCACGACTACAAAAGTATTTCAACTTAAATCCCGTCATTTCTCATCGTTCCACCGCCCGATTATCGGAAACCAATTCTTCAATAAGTTAATAAGATTTCGGTGCGGTCGTTCACAGATTTTTTTATCTTTTTCTATTTACATAAAAATTTATTTACAGTACGGTCGTGTGACCGATGACAAATAAGCGCCTGACCGAAGTCAATAATTCAATAAATTAACAATATTCTTGTTACGGGTATTGATATTGATTAAGTAAATGTGATTTATTTATTGTCTATTGAATTAAAACATATGTTTTAGTAACAATTATGTTACCACTCTCAGACGATAACAATTAAAATTATTAAACTCATTTAATAACTTGATGGAACACGGGAAAACAGGGTAATCCGACTGTGAGCGTCACCTTTAAGCGTCATCATTACACTTAATAACTAATAAATAAACAACACACCACGTGTATATCATTACGTACTGCAGGAATAAACGGAAACATTCGACATACATAGATACATAGACTACGAAGTGTATCCAAACTTGAAACGCACCGCTACGCCCAACACAAATTGGGAAACATAATGTTACATCAGGAAGTGTCATGTTAATTACAGATTTACAAATTATAATTAAGATTTATAAAAGCAGACATTGTTTAGGTCGTGCTACCGGCGTCCCCAGACTACCCGAAATTCTCTCGGGTTTGTACAAGCCCAGGAAGCCCTGACGAACGCAACGGTAGCCTAACACGGGGGTTACCCGGGGTTCTTCCGCACCGAGAACTGTCCAAAATCGTAAATTGACCACGAAGGAAAGATAATAATTTGAAATTCACAACGAAGTATGAAATTTACCGTGTGCACGTGAGGTGTCAGCCACCAGAACCCCACACCCAAGAAACCTGAATTATACGGGAAAACAATTAAATTAAAGGGAAACGCATGACCCCGGAGGTCTCGACAGGACAGGATGGATAGGGATGGCATCCCCCACCCGCACTCAATACTAGTGCAGAAATTGTTTTTTTTACATTTAATTTGAAACCTCGAGGAAGTGTCACGACCGGTACGGGGACCTGCAACGGTCACTACACCTCCCGCTACGTGCTTTCCAAATATTCAATTTGGCACATGCACGAAATCGAGAAAGAGTCGGTGAATTACCGGGGCGCAAATAATACGATATACTCGAATGAGTTAATTTCAAATCTAATCATTTGAAATGGCTACCAGACTTTCGGCAACAATACTCTGGATTACGATGATGATGATGATGATGATGACGAGCGCTACGGGCATTTACGGGGTCCTACCTGGCGCTCAGTCACGGACCGCAACTTGCCCAATTAGAATTGACACGTGTTCGAAGTGTCTTGCGAACGCACGCAACTAATCTCAAATGCAATCATAGTTTCGTATCGAGTGAATGTCTGGACCGTGAAAAAGCCATGCCAGTGTTTCTAGGAATAGGTAACACCAAAAAAAAACAACAACAACTCCGAGAGAATCTGTATCGCGGATCGTCGACTACTACACTTAAAGTACCCACGAAACGTAAACGTAGACGACGACAGAAGGCCTGTGCTCAGCCAAGACACACACTACACAGGATGGCTACACCCGACAGGTGCACACAGACCAAAAAATAGTCTACAACCAACACCATAAACCACAAAACCCATACGATTCATACTACACTACCCGCTACATATGGAAACTACTCTAACTACAAATCACTAGACCAACTACAATTCCATTCAAACTACAAATCACTAGACCAACTACAATTCCATTCAAACTACAAATCACTAGACCAACTACCATTCCATTCAAACTACAAATCACTAAACAAACTACAATTCCATTCAAACTACAAATCACTAGACCAACTACAATTCCATTCAAACTACAAATCACTAGACCAACTACAATTCCATTCAAACTACAAATCACTAGACCAATTACAATTCCATTCAAACTACAAATCACTGGACCAACTACAGTTCAGACTAAGCACCCACACTCACAGGTACTCTACACCAAGGAAGATTGGTAGTGTAGCAGTCAAACCAACAACAAATCACAAAGATAATCACTACACTCCTGGGAGTGTGACGAGAGAGTATAAGTAGTACATAAAAATAAAATAAATAGAAATAAATTCGAGCAGACGACAGAGGACGACGGGGCGTGATGGTACGGTAGCCCCGGGGGGTGGGGGAGAGGTGGAGGTGGGGGCGTGCCTCCATGTTTTCTCCGGATCGAATCGTTCCAAATGGGTAAATTCGTTTTAAATTCAAATTGATACCACCGCAAAAAAAGAAAAACTAGAAAAAGGCAAAAAGGCTTTCGTAGCACGTGACATCAATTGATAATTTCAAAACAATTGAAGTAATCTTGACGAATGGCCATCATTAAAAGGGAAAAATCTTTTACTCTTCACTCCCACACCCTCATCCCTGCCTCTCTCTCTCTCTCTCTCTCTCTCTCGGTGCCATCTATTTTGTCTACTTCTATCTTTTGCTCCTATCTATTACTATGTTGCCCAGAGGACACTTTGTCCTAGACGTAGACAAAAAGAGAGAGAGAGAGAGCACATGGGAAAGCCTTTGCGCTGCACCCCCTTCGTTCTCCGGATTTAAATCGCCCGCGCTCTGATTCGTTCCATTGCGGAAGCTTATCGTTTGTAAAATTGTCACAGCTTCCTGCTTTTCTATTTCGACTTATTTTCCTCTTCTTCTTTTCCTTTCATTTATTTTTTATTGCCTTAATAGGGCGGTCAGCTAGAGAAGGACTCAACAACGTTCAATAAAGCACGGGACGTGACTTCCTAAACAAAAAACCATGGAATTCCGCTTCCGATCGAATCGAAATCGAACGGGACTTCGACCGATTCCATTTGCCGACTTACAAATAACTACAACCGCACAATCAAAACCACAATATTAACAATAAAATAATACGAGTGCTCTCCGATATTTATACGCATTATTAACGTATCACATTCAACAAACAAATCCCGGACACAAAAATAAACAGACGAACGCTTTACAAGTCAGTTGGGTGCCTCCTGTCATCCATAACATACATAAATAATGTAATAATCCAACAGTACATAAAAAAAATAGCAGAACATGAGCACACGTCCTGTACCCGAAGACCCCAAAATTATTTTCCTTGTTTTATGTAACTTTAAATAAAATAAAAAAAAACATAGAAAAATCTCACAGCAAATCGTAGTTAGCTTCGCTACAACTACAATTTTTCTATTTCTTCTTGGATGGGTTCCCAAAAGGGTTGTCAAGTGTGAAGCGTCGTCCTCCACGGAATTATTTCCGCTTATAACGATGTAGTCGCTCCCCGAATTATTAAATCCATCAACGCTACCCTCTAATAACCCTCCAATAGGTCTACTACTCTCTCTCTCTCTCTCTCTCTCTCTCTACATTTGGAGTCGGTGCATAAAACCGTACAAGAATTCCCTTGTAATTTCAAAATGGAAGCCGTTTCTTTTTCCTTTGAATTCGTATAAATCTGATTAATCCTAGAATTAGTTCGTCACACTCGAACGAAATCGAAATTCGGAAACTGGTCCCGTACCTAGACGAGAAAGAAACTACGTTTCGTCTTTTCTTTTTATCCCCTCCCTCTCCATTTTTTTCTGCTTTTTTACTTCTCTGTTTTTACTTCTATTATTACACCTTTTACTGGATAATTTGACTCTAAACAGGAAAATGTAATGCTCCGCGTGGCTCGAGTTCCTCTAATTTCCGACTCGGTTAATTTCGTCGCAATGATCGTGCTCCAGAAAAGAGAATGGGACTCGGAGAAGGATGGTAGGAAAGAAACGGAAACTACTGCACCACCAGTATGACTAGCAGTACATAGTGAAATAGAGAGAGAGAGAGAGAGAGAAAATAGAGAGAGAGAGGAAGAGAGTGAAAATAGAAGAGAGAGAGAGAGAGAGAGAGGAAGAGAGTGAAAATAGAAGAGAGAGAGAGAGAGAGAGAGAGAGAGAGAGAGAGAGAGAGGAAGAGAGTGAAAATAGAGAGAGAGAGAGAGAGAGAGGAAGAGAGTGAAAATAGAGAGAGAGAGAGAGAGAGAGAGAGAGAGAGAGAGAGAGAGAGAGAGAGAGAGGAAGAGAGAGAGTGAAAATAGAGAGAGAGAGAGAGAGAGAGAGAGAGAGAGAGACTCAATCACTGATTGTGGCCAAATAGTTTTCTTGATTAGACAGAAAAGATCTATGATTTCAAGGTTCATTAGTTTTGCATAACAGACCTATCCTAGATGTTACACATCGGCACTATTTTCTAGCGCTAACCCCCGTGCCACACGGCAGAAGAAATTAGACTGAACAAATTTTAAATTTCGGTCTTTTTTATTCGTACATCCATTTCTAGTCCTCCTCCTGTCTCTCTCTCTCTCTTGTCTTTTGCCTATCTTTTCTTCTGGTACCGATGGTAGAGAAAAACACGAACAACGTGATGTTATCTACGACATTAAAACTTTACACATTTTTCTCTTTCTTTTGACTCGCCCACTTCCCACTTGCCCTTTCACGTCTTGCCTGGCGTAATCGTAGGAAAAGCGTTTTCTATTTACTATTTTTTCGGGGGAGGGGTGGTGTTGCCTCACCCGTACGAGAAATTCATTTAACTCCTTCAGAATTTTTTTCAGGTTTCGACTGCTGCGTCTGAGTATTTGCCTTAGATGACGCACCCGTGGGAAACTTTCATGGGCAGCTCAAACAAAACCATTTTCTGGCTGTTTAATGAGATGTGGTAAACAGCGATTACATTCTTCAAAATTGTTTATAATTTCCGCTCAACCGAGGTGATTGTAATTAACTGTAACTACACTCGTAACGTTACGAAGAAAGAAGTACCAGGACGTGGCAGGAGACAAGTGGGCAAGAGTAACAAAGTCTAGGGAAGTGTTAAATTATTTTTCTTATGGCACGTGAAAACTTTGTCAAATCTACAACGTTCATTTTGTAGAATTTCAATGGAAACGTCACCTAGAACCCATGTAAATCGCTGTAGGGGATACATAATTCTGTATCTGTTTTATACAGTATATATAGTAGAATCAACCAAATGCATTCTTTTACCATGTCGACAATATTTCTTTTACTTGAATAAGGTTATTAACGTTTATTCATATGCACAAAGCACTACAACAAGTTATGCTGTTGTAGTATGTGTGTAACGTAGTATTTTGTGAGTTCTATGTAATGCAAAACCTTGTTTAAGTTGAAACAAAGAAGTAATACAGAAGTAGGGAGGAGAATACTGGGAGGAAAATGGACCAAACGCAAATTCAGCTTTTAACCGGAAAAAACAAGAAGACAAGAGAGGAAACACATCGGAAAATCGATTTCCACTTTTCTCTTTCCAGATGTGTTCACATCTTGTGGGTCTTGTTAAGGTTTTAAACTCCCGAATTTCTATTTACAGCCGGACGTCTCTTTCCCCCTGGACTCTGCTCCGGAGGATTTGCAACGAATTTGCAATTTCCCGGATTAAGTTCGCGCGGCGTTTCTTATTGGACTTAACGCGACCTTACTTTGAAGTTGGGAAACCAACTTGTTTTCAGAAAAACTCGTCTACACGTAAGCATGTAAACAAAAATATTATACAGGGATGTTCCATACAGGCAAATTTCTCTCCGTAGAGGCACGGGAGGCGTGGAAATACCAGCAACCCATCACCAAATAACGCTGAATATTTCCATGTCACTAAAATGAATTATTAAAAGTAGCAAATACCTGCGTTTGTGAAAATTTCATAACATTAACGTTCTGTTTCGTTGTATACCTCCACGTGTTATTCACTTTTTATAGTTTTATACTGAAGCACTCGCCGAATTCTCGTGTGTTCCCCCATTGCATACGACTCACTTTTACTCTAATAACTTCGTCTATCGCACTCTACAGTTTTAACCGTCTTATTAAATTCGAATTAGACCGAAAATAATTCTTTTACAACAGATTTTAAAATATTTTGTAATGAATCGTACAAAAAAATCAGGCACTCTGAGACCGAGTTAACCGGGTCGCACTCTCGTGGTCGACCAAGAAGTTAATTGAGTTTGGTGGATAGCACCCTACAATGCGCGATTATTTACTGCAATGACATCTGTGGACGACCGCCACAACTATGAGATGACGGATATCATATTGTATATGTTTTACTATTAGATTGAATATGTTTCTAGGAATCTTTACGTCTCGATGATGCATTAATTGGTTGCTGATTTAGAAATATTGTATTACACATACTGCTGTTTTGGTTTTGACGGGCAGAAACAGCCAACAACTAATAGTTTGTCTTTGAGTCACAAGACATAAGCAATTTAAAATACTCCAATGAAACTAAATACAATGATTTTAGGTGACACAACCGTAACAAGTTCTACAAACCTTTTTAAATTTTTCCTTTGTTAAAATTCAGTTTCAAGTTAAAATAGATTCAATTAGAAATTCAATTCATCCAACAGTTGAGTATTCTTTCGTAAAATAATGTGTGATCTACAAATAAAAGAATTACTCTATTAATCTGAACGACAAAAACTATCATGTACATTACACTTACATATACTCGTAAATAATTTTACTACCTAATTTATACTTTTTGTTTTATATATATATTTATATAAGCATACGACAATGCGGTTAGTATGCCCTTCCGTTAATAACATCGTTTTTCATAGGAGACACCATGAAATTTAGGAATCCATCAACGTCGTCCAATTCTTTCGATAGAAATTTCGCCACAATCGTCTGTCTGCCATCCGTCTGTGGGACCAACGTGAACGATACTCTGGCCTCTTCGAACGGAAGGATTGGACTGAAAATAGATAATAACAATTTAAGTGCTTCTCATTGGTAGTTGAAGAACTTACCATGGTGGTAAAGTAAAATACTCACTCAGACAATTTGAGTTTTAGTTGCTTGGAAAGTCCGGGGCCTTCAATTCTGAACTCTCCCTTTTTGAGTGGGATAGGTAGTGGGTTGACGAAGAAAGCGTCAGCTCTCAGCTCCTGTCCTTCAACGGCATCGTCTTTTATCTTAAATAGCATTAAGTCACAATCGTTTCGACCTTGTTCTTACAGAATAACAGTTGACAAATTGAATACAAATACA
This sequence comes from Polyplax serrata, assembly GCA_037055365.1. Classification (NCBI taxonomy): domain Eukaryota; kingdom Metazoa; phylum Arthropoda; class Insecta; order Psocodea; family Polyplacidae; genus Polyplax; species Polyplax serrata. The sequence continues at coordinate 6,158,594 of JAWJWE010000038.1, read as the reverse complement.
ATTGATCGTGGTACCTCGATTTCAATGTCTGGTTTCCTCACTCTGAAATCATCTTGTGCGAAGTACTCGAAGTCCGTGTTCACAACCTTCGCCAAACAAGAAATATTGAAAGCGCATTGGTCACATACTCTCTTATAGTACTCGAAGTAACTGACATCTAATTTTAATTCTTTTACTGCAAAAAAAAATTAAAGGAACAAAATTTGAAACTTTACATTTCAAGAATTGTCTGCCAGTGGTGGATACCTCTAAGAAACAGTTTAAGTGGTGAGCAGTATTTCCCGGGAGAACTGCATTTCAAGAGACCAAAATAAGTACCTGATTCGGCTCTAACCAGAAGATCAAATGTTTCCTCCTTCACGGCGTCTCCTATTTTCCCCATGTAGTTGACGCAGTCGATTCTTAAATTTACGTTCACCGGATAATCTATATCGTAACTCTTATTCTTCACTAGTAAAATGACTGAGAAGGGAGCACCGATGACGATGTCATCTTTGAGGACGAAATCGAATTGCACGTCATTGAAATCTTCGTTCAGGTAGTACCTGCTGAAAAGACTCTCGCTCTGCCTGAGAGCTTTGAGCATGACGTCACGTTCTTCTGTCGTCACTGGTGGAAATACAAATGTTGTACACGACTGAGTAGGGTTAGGTACAATAGCGAAAAACCGGGTACCTACTTTCTGGGTATTTGTACGTTCTGGTTATGTCTTCTCCTTTCCACCTTCCAACTGCCTTGGTACAAATTAACTGTCCAATACTGAATAAAGTATTTATTAGAATAGGTTGCGGGTTCGCAGTCTTTGGAACAAAATCTTCCCAACTACTCACCCTTCGGAGTCTTTTCTGAGCAATTTCAACGGTTGTGTCGGTCCGTTGTACTTCCAGAATATCTTATCTGCGTTCACTTCCGAGTAAAGAAACGAGCTGTCGTAAGGTTTCCTTATTTCTGCTCTCTTTACAGCTCTCACAGAGGCTGGTCCGCACCTGAACATTCCGTCACTTAATTCTTGAGGAGTCGAATCGATCGCTTGCCATCCATCGTATTCTCCAGTTTCGCTCAGGTCCGACCGTTTCATCCACACCTCGTTCCAAACGTGGTAATTCCTGCGGGAAAGTATCGTAGGCGTTTGTCAAATTTCTCAGTAAATACTACCACCGTTGGTAGTGGTCACTCACCAAACCGAATCGCTGTTTAGTTCCTCCATGATATTTCCCTTTTCATCCACGAAATAATCCACCGTCATGCTGTTTTGAGTGTCGTGAGCTGAAGAATAGTTGGTCACGATTCTGGAAGGTATTCCCAGTGCTCTTGCAACTGAAATTATCATTCGGTAACCAAACATATAAACTCTTCCTCTGCACGTCTCAACCGTTACGCACTAATACCCACTGGTAGTAATGACACCGGCAAAAACCCAGCACTGCCCATATTTGACAGGTTTCTTCGTTCTCCAATACTGCTGAAGAATCTTCATGCTCCCCAACCACTTTCCGGGTGGTGTTCCACCTCCAAAATCGGTCGTCCAATTGCCCATCACGGCACCGTAATCGTCAGGTGAATTTACCTGGAATGAACCCAACTGTGAAGCAACAGAAGTAGCATATAGCAGAAGACACCAGAAGAAGAACTCACGGCGGCCGAAATAGCCCTTGCGATTTTCACGGGATCCCCCAAATTTCCAACTCCCACTTTTCCAATCTTTGAAATTAAGTAAAGGGAACATTCTAGTATATCCCTTTCGAATTGTGCATACTTCCAAACAGAAGGACGTGGTCGATTGGTGGTACCCCGCCATATCAAACCCGTGTCCGTCAGTATGTACTCGGTTCTTTGATTTTCTCCTTCCAGGTAAACCGCATCGTCTGCAACAGTTAAAAGTCGATTTTATACACCACAACTTAAACACCTTATGGAATTTCGGTAGATGAGTTGTGAGTTTTACAAACCTATACACCAAGGATTGAACAAAATAAATATGGAGGACACGTAGTTGTAGCTGACGGCCTTTCCGTTCTTCAGCCTCGTGTCAACGTCCATTTTCCATTCTCCAACCAGGCAGTCGGGAGATGTCGTGATCTGAAGAAAGACCCGGAAAAACCATTTATGTTTTAAGTGTGTGATCTTCAGTTCGCACGTCATGTGACACTTTCAAATTTTACCAATTACCAATACGGTCATTGTTCTTTGGTAACACGACTCCAACTCGGCGCTCCAAGAAGAACCGGAAAACTCTCCTTTTGGTAATAGCGGAACGGGCACGAGTGATTTTTGGCCATGATTGGGCCTGTCGGCACCTGCAACCGCAATTAATCAGTAAAACAACATTTGACGCCTTTAATAATTAATTAAAGTTACGAAACGAATTATTAAAGTTTCAGTCCACCCCGTTCGTGGGCAAACATGTCCGCTTTAATTGGACGGTGGGTGTCAGCGAAATAGTAATGTCTTCCTGGAAAAGTTTTATAGGTTTGGCACGGCACAGATACCCGAAAAGGTGAATATGAATGACACGGCATCCCTGTTGGAGTCGTAGCAACGATTCATCGTCAGATTTATGTAGAATCCTTGTCCTCTTCTGACGACAAGTTTCGGATCCGTTTCACGTGTGACGAGCTCGAACCGGTCCGTACGATGATCCGTCGCATTTTCGGCGATCCTCGGATTGATCGATTGAATGCTGAGAACGTTGTAATCGCCATCGACGGCTGCAGAAGGACATATTTAATTATTCGGATGCAAGTACAGTTGCAATGACTAAATAAACAGACCGTATTCTGTAAAAGGCCGGGAAACCGCCTCCTCAAGTGACTTGCATATGGTACGGTTTTATGCAATCAAGGCCGTCAACGGGCCCACTCCTACTATGTCACGATATTGCCACCATTCAATTAACACAAAGGAAAAACAATACGAAAAGTTTCCATTTCTTTGCATCGAGGGACAAATTTTCTACCGCGGACTAGAAAAATCGTAACTCAAGTAGAATTGAAAAGCATATTTTCCAATTCAAGACAATGGCGACGCGACTTTGCACTTTGAATGTAGTCCAGTTACCTACAAGCAACGTATATAGAGCACAAATCCCTTAATTGACATTGCCCTGTCAAAACAATAAAATGTACCACCCGATGCAGACGTAGAAGTTCTCACACCTCCTGTTACCAACTTAGGAGGGTTTTATAGTTTCGAAGGAAGGAAACGTACACAAAGAAATAATTGTCATTTGATGCTGAGCACACGTTCTAATTCGACTAATTCTAAAATGCACGGGTAATCTATGTAAATAAAGGTTCGTTAAAAATTTTATTTCCAATTATTAGGGTTCAAGAGTCGAGGATTACGAATAATAATAAACTTCGTCCTCCTGTCACACAGTCGTATCCGAACACGAAGTCCACTTAGCCGGATTGAAATAAGATAGTCTATTTCGTAAAATTCACACTGCTTATAAGTAAATAGTACTTATTCTTAATAGTTAGTATCGCCTGGGTTGACAAAATAGGCTAAGTAGTACGAATAATTAGGGAAAATTACCTTAATAGCCCTGCAGGCAAAGTTCAGTACTTGGTAAAAATTAAAATGCTACAAAACTGTCAACAAGAGGAAGTACAAAGATCAAAAAGCAAGTGGCGCGTTTTAAGGGTTGCAAAATAACTTATTTTTTTGACCAATGACCACGTATAAAGTGAATTAATGTTGCCCTACAGTATAAATTTTAAATAATTAATATAAACATCAAATATTAATAATATTTTCTAAAAATTCATATTGTTTTGTTATTATTACAAGCTTCAAGTGCATTGAATGCTGTTTCTATTCTATTGTTTAAACAATGAGTTATTACACAAAATTAATTTATTATTTTTTTTCATTTTTCGTTCATGTCATTGCAGATAATTGTCATAAATAAAACGAGAATTAAGTTTGAAAACATAACATATTGGAAAAAAAATAACCCGTCAAATTTTGAATGCAGAACTTTGCTGGTCAGGTTAAGACGAATTGTGATACTTTAAATTTGACAATTATTTAAGGCATTACACTTTTAAGATATACACTTAAGACATACCTGAGAGGGAAGCCCGGTTAGGGGGCTTCGGAGGCTGGTGACGGTGACTAGTCCTATTGAACAACGAGGGTTTCCACCGAAGATGAGTCCTGTTCCTGTTGGTGTCGGGTCTGAAAACCGACCGGAACGACGAAAAAATATTTCCCATCATTTGTGTGCAGGTTGTGTGGCGAAGTAAACACTTATTTAACTGGACGTGTGTTCAGCACTCCTGGAACGTTGCGACGCGATACGACGTATATTACCATTCATCAACAACATGGATAAAACTCCAGGCAGGCACGGTAAGACTCAAGACTAATGTGTCCTTCTTTCACCGTTCATTTCATTCGTCCGTACACCTTAGAGAGATCTTCAAAGCCCACTCAGTTGTGCAATCGCACTTCTCCCATGAAAATTTTACCTCTACCATGCACAAGAGATAATCTGATAATCTGCTGTAATTGTAAATTTTAAAACGAGAATGAGACATAATCGTATCGAACACGGAGACAAATAGCGGTATTCAAAAAAAAAGAACGTTAGTTCTCTGATTTTGGTATAATTGTAAATATTTTGAGGCGAGAACTGCCTTCTGTTCTTACCGAAGAAGTACCAGACGTTTTATTATTCTCATGTAGGTGAAAATTTCTTCCCGTTTCTCCCACACTATCCATTCGCAATATTAATTATTAGTCTTACTATGCAGAAAATAGATAAGGCGCTGGGGTCTTGGTTAGTTTCTTGATTTTAAATAGAATGGAAAAACTCGCGAGCACTGAAAGCTTAGAATAAAAATTTATTACCAAAGGTTGTAAATTTATAATAAAACACTCTATGATATTCATTATTGTTGATATATTTATATATATTACAAAAATAAAAATTATTTATCTCCATATATTGGCCTTAGCAAGGCTCTTAATTAAAATTTAAAGTCTTTATATTTATGTTTATTACATTAAATTGACATATTTTTATTCAAATCTTATTCTTTTGATATTCTAATACAGAGAAATAAGTTTTACAACGCCCAAAATGTTTTGGTATAGAAGAATACCTAATTAATTTATTGACGTTTCTCCATCCTTTTCAGAACTATGCTCCTGATGTTTCTGACGCTGTCTGCGTCCGTTCTGCAGCATCCGCCGATGTACTCAACACCCAAATCGATCCACTCGTTCACCAATTTGTCCATATTCAAGAGATTCTTGGTTCCAGTCCATCTAAAAAAGCATCAAGTTATCAGAGACATTTTCTTACGCTTAATTTACGAACATGCATGTTATACATCATTACACTTACTTGCTCTCTTCGTCAAACCTAAAAAAAAGAAAACAAATACGGAAAATTAAAACTATAAAACACATAAAGCGGCACAAACACGAAAATATATATCTTGTACAAAACATTGAAACCACACATAAAAACCCGAGACATTAATTCCCAATCCATGTTTTCAACAATATTAATACAATTTGTCTTATAAAATCAATTTTTTTTACTTGTCGTCAAAATCCTTGACGGACCTTAAACCCACTAAATAAAGATCTTATTACAGGTGACCTGAAAATTTTTTTGGCAGGCTGTTTGGATTTACGTAGCATTTGATAAAACGTCACATTTAGACAGAACCAGTCATGTCTAGTCAGGTCATGTCAAAAAATTAAGTTTTATTCACAAGATAACAAGACACGAGCTCCTACGACAAACCCGGAATGGAATGCATAAAATAAACTATGACAAATGTAACATTAGTTGTAACGATGACGTAACAAGCACAACAAAAGTTTCCCCGAAAACTATTTTTCACCTAAGCGTATCCTTACCCCTTTTCAGGCGAGTAAACTTCTCCGCTGTTGGGATACACAATTAGAGGTATTTTCTCAGGTAAACCCTTATTGACGTCTTTAATTAATGACGTGACGTACTTCGGGCTGAGACAGTTGCAGCCCACGGCAATGAGCTGATCACCTTTAAGTGACCAACATCTTTTAACGACCTCTTGAAAATTTTCACCTCTTGCAGTGTGTTGCGAATCCTGCAGAGAAAATACAAAGAATTTATTTCTGAATAATCTAAATAATCGGAGGAGAACATCTTTGATTTGAGTTTCCATTAATAACCCACCCATGACAATTTCCTTCAATAACAAAAATCAACGTACCTTGCATTGAAACGACAGCCAAACTTTTTGCTTCGGAAACTCTTTCATGAGTTCCAGCAAAAGTTCGCCTTCTCGGAGTGCGGGTATCGTTTCCAGAGCCAAAAAATCAACTCCTTCTTCTACGAGGGCCGTTATTCTGGGTCGATGCCAAGACACTATCTCTTCCTTCGTAACTCTGTCTATATAACTACCGGAATATTCGGAACCGTCGTGGAGGGATGCGCCGTACGGGCCAACGGATCCAGCTATTAATGGTCTGACGGCTAAAACAGAGCATTTTTTAATCACGGGATGACAATTATGAATCTATTTATTATGTATTAACCGCATCAGTTTCTTTACCGTGTTGATTCGCTTTCATATATTGGTCTCTAGCTCTCACGGCCAACTTTACCGAATTCTTTATCAGGTTGTAGCTACTGGCTTCGTCACATCCCAAATGATCTATAAATCCCTGCATACTGGCCTGATAACTATTGGTAATGATAATATCGGCTCCCGCTGAAAGATTGGTTGTCAATTAGTTTTCGATTGCTTTTCCATGTCGCACATTTGAAATTGTAATGGGAAATAAACGGCGACTCGAAGGCGATTTTCAAAATCAGACCGTTATCACAAGACAAAACAATAATAATACGTCTTTATTTGTTTTGTACGTGATAACGTGCATTCAATGTCAATGCGTAAGTAAACTACGACTTGTTTTCCGATTCGCCTTCTCTCAATAAGTAAATTTAAATCTGTTCAATTACGATAATGGAACCGACACTTCTCGGAATGTCAAATAATTGAACAAGAGTTACGATTTCGTTTGAAACGCGTGGTAAGGGACAAAGAGAAGAAGACCTGTGTGAAAACTTCGTTCGCGGATCTTACCGCATAGATAATTAACGAAAATCCTAACTAAACCAACTAAACGAGTTCTTCGGTGTTGTACACCAACCCACAATAAATAAAAGAAGGAAAAGACCCTGACCGAAATACTTAATGTAGCAGAAGAGTTAATGAAATTTTGACAGATCAAAGTGGGCAATATTTGACGGGTACTTGGCAAGGACTGATGGACAAAAAAGAAATAAAAATTTTTTCTCTGTACAGCCAACCACCAAAAATAGCTGCATTCTATCGTAATGTTGGTGAACCTAAAATGACGTCTTCGACATTACATAACTAATATGGAACCGTCATTCATTCGGACGTTAAGTAACCAAGTTTGCAAAAGGCAAAAGGTTTTTGCTGCCGTAAAATGAGCACTGACCTTGTAGAAAATCCAAATGAACTTTCTCTACGGCCTCCGGGTTTGTCTGAAGAAACCGTGCACTCCACAGGGGATCTCCATCGATGACGTTTCCCACGTATTTGGCCAACTGAGTCGAGAATCCTCCGTCCAAAATTTTAACTTTGGTCATGGCGACTCTACCATTCGAATTCCTGCCCGGGAGTATTGGATTTTAAACGGCTACACCTCTCTGCAACACAACTTGACTAGTGTAAGACATTTTCTTGAATAACACAAATGCGGTTGACTTCTTGGAATATTTATCATTGACTCTAAGGACTGTTTATAAATTCTCCTGTAGGCTCGTTTGCAATGTTTTCATTACCGCCGTGATAACGGACGAAAAAGGTTGACGAACTTCTTCTCAACTATCTATTTTCCCTTCTTGGATGTACCATTTTTGTTTACCCCTCCTTCCCGGAATAAAATTTAGAATAAAATGTCACGTTGTCACGTTCCACTCCACTCTAAATTTTTGCATCATGATTTAGAGCCTTCAAATTTGCTCTACTCTCAGCAGTGCAAGAAATTGTTTATGAATACTAAAATTGAATTTCCGCCGCACTTATATGTTTTACAAACAAGGCAAGAATAATGTGAACAGAATAACATTCAGTTCTTAACAAGTGTATGAAAAATGTTGATGAGGTACTATTACTGTTACATTCCAAATCAACATCCCAAACATTGCATGCTATGTTTTTGTCTAAAATTTTTCTAGCATCCAATAAACAGTGACAAATAGGGTGGTAAAGAAAAGCTAGAACAGTATGGTTTTAATAATATTTCATTAATGGACATGATGGACTTGATAGAGGTAGAATGTTAATCACTCTCGAAGTGAGGGAGTCCCCTGGTCAATTTCCTATGTATCTGTAATTTCTCTGTACTCTACATTGCAATTTTGAATCTGGTGACTATAATTTAGTATCTTGAATGTGTAGTACTTTGTTTTTTGATTACTTACAATAAATTAATTTTAAGTTGTCATTTTACACAAGGCCTATGACCAGTTACACATACATGTAACATGTAAATGTGTAATACAGTTACAGTCTGTATTACACATATTGTAATAATTATTTTAAATATAAAAAAAAGTTGTCATTTTATCATGTTGAAATCTTATTGCATTTCAGTACTGGACATTTCTTGGTTCCCTGTTAGACAGTGTTAGGCAAAAATGGTAGACTTGAATTTAATTTTAGACCTAAAATTGATACTTAGCACAACATAATGGTATTATGTTGCTTAATTTTAACAGTATGTTTTTGTCACTGTCTTGTGTATCAACATATAAAGCTAGTAGCCACAAGAATGTCTATCTCATTGCAAAAGTGACCAATAATTAACTTTTCAACAATATAAAATATGCAACAAAAAATATTCAAGGCAAACACTAGAAGTTAGGTTATAAAACATTTCAAATTAATTGCACTGCTTGAATACTAACAATGTTACATTTTTTTGGAGCTGGTTTTTTTTATTGAATGACTTGTCACTCCAGTATTCTTCCTGTCTGTTACAACGCAGTTTGTTATTTCATTTTTCAAATTTCTAATGAAGTCACCAATGAATCACACATCAATTGATCTATCCTTTGGGGCTATTCGACGAAATGCGAAGTAACTGAAGAAAGAATATTTAACTGTCAAAACTTGGAAGGAGCCCAACCGTGTCAGAAACTAAGTCGCCTGCAATTTAAACACGTCGTATACACAGCTTACAAAGTTGCTTTTTATGGCAAATCTTAATGTAGAAAAATTAACCTGAAACCCTTGGTATTCCCATCAAATTGATTAAAAGCTAAGTTGTATCCAATAAAATTCGACTCCGGGGATGTATCACTCATCATTCCGATACAAGTGAAAACTTTTAATCCCCCTTTTTCAATTAGAATGAGGTAAAATAAAAACCGTTTGAAGATTTGGTGATATGGTTGCAGTGATGCCAACATGCCTGATTGCAACGGCCGTTTTCTTAAAGAAGTTTTTCATTATTATGTAATTAATTATACTTATAAATTTTCTTTCAAGAGTGTTCTATTTTCTCGGGTAAGCGAAACACAGTTAAATTAAAAAAGAACTTGCCAATGACACATTTTCGAATGTGGATTTCAACCTTAAGGATGTATTCATTAAAATGTGTACATAACATGTAACAAAGTATGTAAAACTAAATATATGTTCTATAAACTCTTACAGCCCATGTAACAATTGAAGTGTAGGACTGTATTTGGAATACAGCTGGTTAGGAATGGGGTAAGGTAGGAAATAATGTACACTAGTAAAAGCTTCTGTTTAAATAAATATTTTATTGTTGTTAAGTATACATTACCACCAATTGAATCAATTGGTGTGGTCTATTGAAAAACCATGTAAATTCCAGTTTATCAAAATTTTTTATTATTACAATGCATTCCTCTATAGAAACAGTATGAATTATGCAACCATCTATAAATATATAAAAGGTAATGAGTATTCAACATCAGTAAAAAATGTTAAATTTCTTGAAAAATATATGTCTTTTGTTTTACACTAATTTTTAAGTTTTACACTTTCAAGGCATTTAATTTTCCAATTTATTTATATAAATTTATAAGTCATCCAACTACTATTAATACTTGAGTGTATTCATTCAAAGAAAATGAACTAAATATGTAACGTCTCTAAATTACTTCAATATGAATTCATTAAATTGACCTGGGTTAAATAGGAACAAACATCAACCTTAAGCCTGCTTGTAAAGCAAACTTTTACTATTTCCACTCTTAATACTTCCACTTGAAATTTTAACATCAGTCAGGTTAAACCCAAGTGTAATACAAAAATACTTTGACTAAATTTCGAATTATAAGTTTAGCTAAAATTTCCAGCGTTAACGATACTTGTATTTATGCTGACAAACAATATAATATAGGCACTTAATATTGATTAAAAAATCTACCTTACAAAGGACTATTGCACTCTTTGTTAGCTGCTGTCCAGCTCATTACCCAACTTTGAAAATTTGGATTTGACAGAATTCTGCAAAACTGTCCTCGTCTCGATCTCCTCATCCAATTTTCGGGATATCGTGTTCACTTTTTTGGCTAAATCTGTCAGTTGATTTCTGAGAATGTCCACGCTCTCCACAATGTACCTGAAAGTAAGTAATTAAGTAACTTATCAGAATTTGAAATACAGATGCCTTAAATTACTAAAGTGTGCGGTCACATACCTTTCTTTTACGGTCACTTGAGGTGCACCATTTTGTCGTTCTACTGTCGTTGGGACTGACGTTGAGTCTCCTAATAATAGTTACAAGTTCTTAATAAGTTCATAAACTTCCATTAAAGCAATTAATAAAATAAAATAAAACTTTCGAACAGTTAGATTTTTTGGGTAAGGCTCACTAAATTCCGGTTTCCCACAATTAATCAAATCATGACTTGTCTTGTTATTCATTTCCACATGCAAGTACAATAGTTTTCGAATCTTAATTTAATAGTAAATAAAATGTACGAGAGAATAAAATCATAGAACCACGGCCCAGTTACAAAAACTTCACTATGTTTGAGTCAAAGCCCTTAATTTGATTTTAGCCGCCAATGTAAAGAAATTCTGAACAAAGTTATTTCAAACCAGTATTTTTAGCTAAACTGCTTTTGTGAAAAAATGCTTTGTGCCTTCCCTCGATACAACGTGAAAGTAAATATTTGGTGCACTACAAAATTAGTTCTGGGTACATACAGGAAATTATTAACACGATTAATTCTAAAAAAAAAACTTCGCTTAAATATATGTAACAAAAATTGTAGAACACAAAACTGTTTTAAAGGTCAAACCATCACCGCAGCAGCTACCAAAACGTACCACACCCCAAAATACCAAAGAATACTACGTTTAGGAATCTGTAGGAAAAACAGAAATTGTAAATGAAAAAAAACCGCGAAGCCAAATGTACGGTGTAAATGTATATTCTTATTAAAACGGTTAACAATTAAATTTTGTAAACAATTTCTATAAAGGTACAGTAAAAATTGTTAAAAATTAAAACACCATTCTACAATACTAAATGTTAATTCCGTTCATTTGTAGAACAGCTTTTACATATAACGTCATGCCATTTATATAATTATTTATATAATGCTTTTTACTGGATGAAAAAAAATATTTATCTGCTACTATTTAATTTTAATAGTAAGATATTTGAAAAGAGACCTGGATTTCTCACAAAGCCTTTTCCCGATATAATAAATAGAGTTGTTAAATACTGACAGAATTAAAATACTTACCAAGGGAATCTGACAATATGGTACATACGCTCTTCTCATTCATGAAATGAATGTGTAATAAATAGCAAAAAAAATTTTTTTGCTTGGGTGAAATTAATTGTGAGGCGTATCACATGAGACTTTGAAACATACTGTTATTGTCTTGACACTACAACATTTATTAACTTACAATAGATTTAGAAATTTAGTAACAGGGGAGTGATTACTAGGTCCTATTGTTTGTCTTGTAGTCAAGACGCCACCGAACTTGGAATGAAATGACAGTGGTGCGATTTTTATTGTTTCGTCTCGTTAAAACATGAATTCTTACCGATATTAAAGTTAAATGTGTAAAAGAGCGTATTAAACAGTAATACAATGCTCTGCAATAAGCAATATTTACTATTATATTGTATATTCACGCAATTAAAGTCAAGCAAGTACATCAAAACTTTTCTACGTAAAACTGCGGGAACAAATATTTGGCACTTGTGTGTCTTTGGCACGAGTTTTGGCGAATTACCTGAGTTACAAAATGTCTTTTAATTGAATCGTTCTCGATTTTCAATCAATCGACTGATTTCATTCTTTCTGCAATAAGTGTTGTTTTCTTCACGTTTTAGGGCACTTATTCCCGTTTAAAAATCATTCATTTAGACAATTCCCATTCAATAATATCATGCATTTGAACAGATTTGATTTTATACCACCTTGGAAAACAATTTGTAAGTTTTGCAAAAATAAGGTTCTCTAGCAAAGCATGCCAACAAAATAGCATACCTTGTTGCAAGCAAGGTAATGCACCGAACAAGCTATTTTCACCGGCATCCCAAAAAACATTTACATGAGTTGTAGCACTAATAATAAATAGTAATTAAAGAACCATTGCGACTAGTCAAAATGTGTCTTTTTCAGGGTCCGTATGACTATGTTTGCGCAGCACCAAGATGTTGATCGAGGTTTACGGGTTGAACGACGAGTCACATGCGATGGACGGCCACTTGCAGACAGAGCTTCAAGATCCACTAAGAAAAGAACACCCACCACCGTTAACCTTTCTGGGTATAACATAGACTATAAAGGCATCTCTTAAGGGTACAAGACTCTCACAAGCGATCGCAGGCGGTCACTCTTTGCAACTTGTCAACCAACGATTGTTACCTGGTCATCTGGAGAGAACGAATACTACCGACAGGAAGCATTCACACATTCATCCTCAATCACCTTGAGGTTCCAAAGTTATTTAAAATATTACAACATGTTGTAAACATCTCAACATAAGTCAAAACACTTCAAATTTTTTTGTATTCTGGTTTCTTTTCTTGGGGAGAACTAACCAGCTTAAAGAATTAAATTTTTTTCCACCTGCTGTCGGAGAGCCCTGTTTAAGAGAAAAAACATTCTCAAAGTGAAAGCCAAATAGATTCGTGTCAACTACACAGAATGGCAAAATGGCACAGAGAAGCGCATAAGAGGTTTTGAATTTCACTACTAATGATAGCACATAGAATCACATACAAGCTCCACATATATAGTTGTAATCCCCAAGCAAAAGTATTGACTCAACACCTACCTGAGGTACTGGCGCTCCTTGCCTTGCTGTTGGAACAATATGCTTCAATAACCCGGAGAATCTGAATATCCTCTTCGAAGTTACTATCAACTGAAAGTCGAGAGGTGAAAAATAACATAAATAACTTATACGCTGTGCATCATCACATGAGATGTTTTCCTAAGGAGCCAATCACTGAGATTAACTTCTTTAATTACGCCTTACAACGAGAAAGACAACCAATCTGGTTGGTCATTACTTTACTACCACAAACTAACCAGTTACAATACCTGATTTCTTAGGTGAAAGACTCTTAGTTTTTCCATTTTTGCCTAATTCGACAGATGGTCTCAAAGGAGGCAGGGGTTTCAACGAAGTCAAACTCCAATTCCCTTGAACTGCCTTATTGATTAATCCCTTGTTCGCGGTTCTTGTGAACACATTCTGCAAAGAAAACACAAACATTAATAAATTGTGATGTCTCCGCACATGAACTCTAAAATTGTCCTATCAAACCAATCACTAGTTCTTTCTTTGGTGTGACAGCCCGCGCTAATTTCTAATCCCGAACACATTTCAAATCTTCTGCACTCTATTCAAACAATACTTTATCACACTTGCGAGTCACTTTGTTATTAGACAAAGGCACACACGCACACACACACACAAAAAACAAACCAATTAATCAAAACCTCGCACAAAGTCTAAGCCATGAGTTTTTGCGTAAGTTTGAGTAAAATGAGTAGTAAAGCCGTGGCACACCATCCTTGCCTTTGATCAATTTTTTTGAAGAATCTTCATCAAGAACCTCAAGAGGTATGCGAGTCTTTAGCCACCAGTGTGCGTACATCCCCGAACGATACACGTCATTACCCTGAGTCCAATGACTGGAATGAGAACTGTCTAAAACGGAAAGGGAAGTAGAAGGAGTGTAACAAACTGCGGAAGATGTGGCGGCTGAATTTTTGTAAGCGTGACCCGATCCTCCCGAACATGTGTTGAAGTAACAGGAACCACAGTGAGATTCGAATCCATTCGGTGTGATGGGTACTTGAACGATTGAAATTTTGTTCGGTGGATCGTAGAAAGAGTCAGATCTCGAGTTCCAATGATCACAGTCTTGTACGTGGTTTGTTAACAATGACGTACTGGTGCCTGTCACATCTGCAAGACCTGAATCAGATGATCTGGGACTTCCCGAAACATCGTTGTAGCTTGGGTGACCATATGATGACAATCCTCGTGTCTGTCGAAGACAGGATCCACTATTTGATAAGCTTAAATTGGGCTGAGAACTTCTTAGCGATTTTTGAACGCTTTCCTCTAGGCTTTTAGTCAAGGCACAAACATAAGTAGTTTTTAAACAGACGGAAGACAAGTGTTCACTACTTTTCTCGCTGGAGGATTGTACAAATGATTTTGAAGCACCCGCAGTAGCGTCAGGATCATTTGGTTTGGTTGGAAATTTCATTGTACTGATGAGATCAAGTGACGCGCTTCTGTCGAAGCTAGACAACTGTCTTTCACAATAATTTAGGAACAAAGGCAAACTTTTCCTCCTTGACTTCCCCTTGTCACCGAAAATGTCGACGATTTCCAATGCGCTCAAATCTTCGCATGCCCGATAAGTTATTGGAATCGTTGGGCAGTCGAAACTTGATCCTCCTGATTGCTGATGTAACCCTTGTAGTACATTCATTTGGCACTCGCCAACTTCAGTCAGTTCTTCACAATCTTGGGAATCAGGGTTCGCGGGGAAACACTTGATGAATTCAAAACATTCGCTTTCGCAGCTACTGTCGCATCTATCCAAAGCCTTTTGTCTCCTAATTACTCTTGAGTGATCATCCGTTGAAGTAGACGTGCTATCCAACTCTATGGTTTGTGACTTAATCCAATTTTTCGATGATCTAAAAACACCAAAACTCAACTGCGTCGGGAAAATAACACACTCGACCTTGTGACTTCGTCGAATTTTTACACCCAGCACTTTAACATTTTCGGTGGCGAACTGTCTGTACAAGAGTCTTTTTAAAAGAGTTCGAGTAATTACACCGCTTTTCACTAATTTACTAAAATGCTCCGTGAGGCCAGCATAAGAACAGGTAAATAAGGGACTTACGTGGGGTGAAGGATTCGACTGAGAGGACGAAGTGGACGACTTTCGAACCGATTGAATGGCTTGTCGTAAAGTGTCGACCCAAAACAATTGATCTTCTTTCGTCTGACAAACTGCTACGATCTTATCAATTAGATTACCTAAATTGCAAAAAGTTTAAATTAAAATAAGCCAACCTTTTGTAACTTCATCGCATTCCTTTGTGACTTAGTTATACCTGTGACTTCAAACGCATTTTTGTACGAATCAGTATCCGTGAGTTGTGTGACATTAATTCCTGTCAAAGGAAGTTTGCCTTCATATATGAAGCCGCTCATACGAGAGCTGACCGACAAAATGAGAAGTGTGGTCGGGAAAAGGACAAGGTACCGATCTCGGTGAAAAGGTCCAACGGCAACTGAACCCATATGAATTATCTCTCCCAAAGTTGAGAGTTCTTCTCCTTCCCAACCGCGAACTCCTCCCGTTAAGATTTCCAATTCCTGTTCTTTCTGTCTTCTCTTGGCAGAACAAGCACTCTGCAAAATGTAATAAATACTTAAGTACTACTCTATTAAGTTTTTCCATCAAAATTAACCGTTCTAAAACACACCCAAATATCCTTATAAACAGACACAGATCGCTGAGTGTCCCCTCTGTCTGGATGATTCTCCTCAATGTGTCTCTCAAACTCCTGCAAAATTCCAGAATACTTTTCTAATCTTCGAAATGGTTTCGATAGCCCAGTTGTGAGAACCAACAGCCCAGGACTTGCAGCCCCTTGACTTTCCATAAAAGTATTTAAGGCATCCCTATAAAATTATAAAAATATTTATTTTTCCTGGTGTTAATTTCTCACTAAATATATGTTCACAATGTCAATGACTCACTTGTGCTTATTTAAAATACAGATTGAGCGAGGGTGAGATGAACAATAAGAAAGATGAATTTGTTTGATTTGTGGAGCAGAAGTCAAAAACAATTTGCCTACACGCTGTTCAAGTGGGGGCAATTCACTGCATGCCTCCAATGCAATCAGCAATTTAGAATGAGCCTCTACTATGGCATCAATATTTCCTACCAATTGATGGTATTCATCACGATTTAAACTGAAAGATGATAATTTAACATTACTTTTATCTTAAGTACTAAGAATTGTCATTGAATGACTACTTACATTTCTGATTTTTCAAGAGGATGCAAAAAATTACTACTTAGAGTTTTTAATTCAGCAACATTTGCCTTTTCTGAATCAATCAGATCCTTCAAGACCAAATTCCTGTAGGCCTTCTGTTGTGCTGACAAATCAGATGGTAATTTACCTTGAGATTTGTCACCATCTGCAGGGAAATCAGAAAGAAATAATTTTACCTCCATTTATATAGGAAATTTATAGTCCAAATTATTTCAATTTATGTAGTAAAAAGTATATTTCTAATTACCTAAAACTACTCCTTGAGGTTTATGCTCCTTTACATAATTAGAAGGAAACCATCCTGTCATTCCATCAAGAGTACCCTCCCACCACCCACCTTCTTCCTTCTGAGTCACTGTGATGATATCTCCTTTTTTGAAACATAACTGTTGGAACAAATGTAAAAATAAGTCAATGCCATAAATCATTAAGTTTTATCTACCATGTAAGAATAAGAATATTCTATTCTACGTTTCATAAATCCACCAAATATTACAGAGCTAATAAATTTGAAATATGATACAGGTGGGCGGGATCTGACAGCCTTTACTATTTTACAATTTGAATTTATACCAAATGTTCTTATCTATCAAAGATGTTAATCTTAATTTATAAATAATTCAAAAGAAAAATACTCTGAAATTAGTAATGTACATATAACTTTCTTATTCTCTTGTCTTTGGTATCCATACAATTCCAATCAGAAGAAACTTTTCTTGAAAATAAATTGAATATTTCCACTATACATTATCTAAGAGTTATCAGTTATCAGTGTCAATCTAGGAAAAAATTACCTCATCATTGTTTGTTCCTTTGAAGGGGTAAATGGCTTGGACTAAAGTTGCGCCCTGTGCAACAGATGAGGCCATTGTTCCTGATGCTATCACATTCTGTAGGTATAAAATAATTTAGAAATAAGTATTTTGCCAACAGTTTGAACTTGTTTTTAATTCTTTTTGTAATACTCGAATTAAAAATAGCGAACGCTTTCCACTAATAACAAATTACTTGTCTCACTCTTACAGTACAATTGCTATTTTTAGGTGTACTTTTCAAACTTTTTCATCTTTACGAAATTTTCTGTTGCATTTCCTCTTTTTAAACTATAAATAGAAGTCACGTATTTTTTTTTATCGTATACAAAAAAATGAGTCACAAGTAACTTTTGGAAGTTGAATGCGTACTTGTTGGTCCCAGGTCGTTACTAACGTGAAAAATGGTGATCTTTTTAAATAATTAAAAAGTGAATTATTGTTTAATAATTTCACTGCCTATGCGAATACTGAGCGCCATTTGAAAAATTTATGTTGGCAAAAATGAAATTTGAAATTATTTTTGAAACTGACTTCCAGTTTCGCTTCAGGCTTTTCAATTCTTGGCAATATCACTAATAAAGCATGAGAATTAGGAGCTTTGCCAATTGAAATCAAAATGAATTTAAAAAGGAGAGCCCTGTTTTTATGATTCACTTCCTTGTTGTACCACAAACTCCCTGACAGTGTCATCAAATGACATTCATTAGAATAAGATAAAAATGAATGGAAATGCTGTAGAGGCTCATTCACAAAGTTCAATCAGATAATGAAAGTTTGGAATTATAATTTTTAATACATGACTTTTTACATTTGTTTCAGTTTGAACAGGCATATTAATGGATTAATACTAGTGTATTATCAATGTATTTGCTGAACGATAAAAAAATTTTCAACTGTCAGAAATTAGTTATCCATAAATTCACTATCATCACCTCCCATTGCTTTCCAAAATGCTTTGACCACTTGTTCTGCTGCATCCTTTCTATCAGTTTCAGGTAGTGCAGATACTCTTTCCTTCATTGCAGAAAGTTGTGAAAACAACTGTGAAAAATCATCATCATTGTCATCATTTAACATTTCATCTAATGATTCATCCAGACCCAGTTTCTGTCTTAGCCTGGCAAAATTGCTCTGACTTTCTGGATGTTTTGTTCCTTTAACTTGACTGTTAGAATTTTTCATTACTAAATTGGGCCACACATGGGCATCTAGAGCTTGTATAATTCTCTTTACTCCTGTCTCTTCAAAAGTATCATCCTCTAAGGAACTATCTTCCTCATCAACATTGGGTTCCAGTTCAACCAATTCAAATCCTTTTCCTACACACCATTCCACAATTGTTCTTTTGGTGCAGCCACCACCTGGTGCAACATTATTTGATATACTCTTGGTAGCTAATATTTTTATTTCTGGACTATATTGTTCTATTAGTGATAATGATGCCTCTATCTTTTCTAATGTATCGTGCCTACTATTATCGAAATACAATATCACTGCATTCACACTTTCAGCGAATTTATCATTACTTGAAGCTGCATTTGGGAATGGGCACAAGTACACTTCAGCTGTATAATACTTATTGTCAATTTTCCAAGGAAATGCATATATTTCGTCTTCTATGTAAACTTTTTCAGGCAGATGTTCGACATCCAGAAATATTTTTATTATATCATCCGGGTGTGTGTCAGTACAACTCATAAATAAAACACTTGGTACGTCTGCCATTGCTGCTGCATAGAATTCTCCACGACAAATGTTTCCTGTTATTACTACATATAATCAGTACACCAGCGAAACCGTCTTTTCCAGAATGTAAGTATATTTTTATAAAATCGATGGCCGTCCATGCGACAAAAGTCAGTCTTGCTCAATGAAAACTTACATTCAGTACGAATCGGCGTCCATTTTGTTTACAATAAGTCAAGATGTAATGTTTTGTTGCTCGTGAAAAATTAATTTGTTGCGCGAGAATGTCGGGAGCAGTTGAGAGAATTCAAGTGTTAGATGCAATAGAAAAAGATATAATTACTTGCCTTCAAAGTGCAGGTTTGATTCCTTTATTTACTGGTTAATGAACGGTTAAAATTGGTCGCAACAAAAACCCCATCGGGCTTTTGAAACAGTGTTGAGTAACTGAATTTAATTTGTTGCTGTTGGCGAAACCAAGCTTTAAATTAGATAAATACAATATTATTTTTTCAATACCTAAAAATAATTTGAGTAATTTCTATTAAAGCAAAATACAATTTGTATGTCTAACCTCCTCGCATGGTTATTTATTTATATTTTTAATAATTCTTTTCGTCTTTCAGGGCAGACGCTCATTGAACTGAGCAAGGATAAGTCTAGTTTGAAATTGTCCGAGGGACAGACTCACCAATTTTTAAAGACGCTGAATTTGGTTGAGTCGAAATTGACTGAGCAAATAAATTACTTAACTCAGGTATCTACCGGTCAACCACACGAAGGCTCCGGATATGCCTCCCAAAAGGTTTTACAAATGGCTTGGCATAGGTTGGAACATGCAAGAAGTCGAGTGAATGAACTTGAACGAATAAAAAATAAGCACCTACAAAATATGGGTGTTGGCAGATCAACTTCAGGTCCAGGACTACCGCCAACTGCACCTTCATGACGCAAAGAAACTTATTGTAATTAATCCTACAGCAAATCTTCCACGATAACCATTCAAAATAGTTCTAAAGATAAGACAATTATCCTTTGTAAATTTAAATGACATTATCAGTGGTTTATGCATCATATATTCAGTAAAAAATAGTATTTTCTATTAAATATTTGTAGAATAATAATTTGTATCATCAATTAATGAGTAACTGTTTGTACTTTTGTTTAAAAAAATTTTATTTTCCTTTTGATAACAAGAAATCGCTTGTTACACAAGGGCTAAAAATAATTATTAGTTTATTAATTTTATTAGTTTTATTAATTTAAAACTAATCTTCACTGAGTGATTAGTATAAATATTCTGTTCCCTTTTAACTTATGCTGAACTTATGTATGTAAGAAGTGAATTACCCAGAAATAAATTTTGATAAAAACATAAAAACATACAAAATTACACTTTATTTTATGCTACTAATAACAGGAAATGGAGTTAATTTAGAGACAACTAAGGTATCATGTTGGTATGAGATGTAACCCTTTACTTTCCCTTCAAGTATTAAATTTGCTAGGAGACATTCTGCTTCATCCCAACTAGCATCTTCAATTTTCATTGCTAAAAGGGCTTTGAGAAACATTTCAACTGGAATTTGATGAGAATTAACTATGTGATACCTGAAAAAAAAGTAATTTCAATTATATTGAATTATTCAACCATTTTTCAATTATTCATTGTATTTAACCAGGCTTGATTCTGAAATAATTGGCTTCTTTCTGAAGCACTTACACTTTCTTAATTAAATTTCTAGTTGCAATTGTGCTCAGCCTCTGCATAATTACATAAATGTTATGTTTAATGAAGAATGATCTGTACTGGTCCATAACTTCATTAAATTTTTGAAGATTTCCCATTTTTACCGCTTCTACAACTTCCCAAAATTCTGTTAAATTATACTTTTCCAGTAATGATTTTTTTGGCATGTAGCCCTGTAACAAATTTATGATTGAAAATGATTTATGTAAAGTAATTTGAATTAGCTTCTCTGAATTAGGTTCCTGATACTACCTTCACCCAGATATTCCCTTAGTTACTTATGTCATACGGGAGAAGGAAATAAACTTACCAATATCATTTTTACTGGAACTAAATACAAAAGAATACTCTTCTTGTTTTTAGGAGAATTTTTATGACATCTTAAGAAAGCAAATGACAAACATTCATTGGCAGTTTTAAAATCACCATCAAACATGGCTCTTTGCCCCTCAAAAAATTTATAAGTTATTGTTTGAGCAAGTGCAAATCTATCTTTCAGATTACTAGATTCAATAGCTCTCATGAGAGGTTTACATAGTTGATGTCTATTAATTTTAAAGTAGACTTTGAACATTTGATTTACAAGGGTCAGCATTCCCCATTTTTTAGTGTCCTGTTCTGATGAACGACTGAAAGAATACAGCCAAATATTAAGAAATTTTCACAAAACAAGAGCATCTCAAAGAGATTATGATAGTTAAGCATATTGATATAGACTCACTTATCTGCAGCACATATTCTAAAACAACCCATCAGACACTTGGCAGTTTTCTCCAGGCTTTCTATAGGATGCTTTTTATTATTGGCTTGTTTATCAGCAGGACATGCTAATAATCTAAGTTCCAAACAAATAACCTGCATAACTTTGAGCATCCAGTTTTCTTCTTTTTGAGACTGAAATATTTTGAGAAAGACTTGGGCCAATTCATACTGATTCTGAAATGCTTCCAATATGTTTTTCTCATCCAGGGCGTACAAGCACTTCAAATGGTAGATCACTAATTCATCATATGGTGGATCCACATATCTAGCTACTGTATTCTCCATGTTTGGAACTTTCAGTCTTTTACTTGAAGCGTGTGAATGTCTGAAGGATAGCATGGCAGCCAGTAAATTGCCCTGTTTGTAGGCTCTGCCATTTTCAACCTATAATCATACATAATTTTGCTGTTAATAAATTTTTGACATATATTCCGAGTTGTGTACCAGTTTCTCCCACGACGCGTTGAATTTTATCAGGTTACACTTTAACTCTTTACTTAAATAAATGATGTCCCTAATCATGGTAAGAAACTTGTTTCACCAATTTCGATTACGATTTATACGTTGACTATAGTTACTAAATTCTTCTTAAGGAGGCAAAGGTTATGTTTCCCACAACAACTTGACGCCACCAAAGCAACGTGAACATCATCACGTTCAAGTAGGAAGAATACCCAAAACCCATAAAATAATTAATACACACCTGTTGCAAGTAATGAGTGATATTAATGTCACTCATTTTTAATCACTTTGTAATATTTAGAGAGACAAAATAAGATCCTCTCCTAGAACGTTAGGATTAGTTGCTAAACTCGCCATCAGGGGCGGCCGGTAACTTTTAAAACTTCAAAAGGAAAATATTTCATAAAATACTTCACACGATACATTCACAGAACTGTAGCAGAGACTTACATGACACTTTTTATTAATTGAAGAAAAATAAATAAGTTTAGTCCCGAAGTATGTGCCTTGTTGTAATTTTTGGCTAATGGCTAATGGATTTATTGTTTATCTGAAATGGAGTACATTCGAGAGACACCCTTCCAGGTCCGACAACACTCAATTAAGACAAGGGAATTACGGGTATAATTTCTAAATCTGTGAACATTCGGTAAAGTCCTTGTGAAGGTAAAACAAAGTAATGTTGTGATCATTTGTCCTTCAATTGTGTTATTTTTTAAAACAGTGATTATTAGTGACCTGATTGTGCAAAAATTTGACTGATCAATGGTAATTTGTTTAATAGAATTACAAGGGTACATTATAAAAATAGATAACTTTTAAAAACTGTAGGTAAATTTTTAATAGCTCTTAAAAACAATACTATGCAACACCAAAATAGTTATTTTTAACAACATAATGTACACACTGCAATATCACATTTCTTTCATGCCTAATTTCATTTTTCAATAATTTTTCTAATAAAGTTAATTCCCTAGAACTGTTACACTCATTATTATTCATCAAACTAGTCTTCAGCCTTTTATTTTGGCGTAAGTCTTTCTTATTATTTGGCCTTTTGGTTTTCACAACTTCAATCTGTTCTGTATTTTGTTCCAATGGTAACCTCTTAACAGAAATTGTTTTAACTTCCTCTGGGGAGCTGTTTTCATCATCAGAGATACTTTTTGACTTCTTTTTCTCACAAACATCACCTTCAACTGTTCTTTCATCAGAATCATATGCTGAAGCTAATAATCCTAGGGAACTATTTATTAGAGGTTTTTCAGGGAGTTCTGACATATGAGAATCCCATTCCTCATCACTTATTTCTAAATCATTCACATTATTCTCTTCAGGCTTCTGTTCACCATCATTTCCTAAATTAAAAAGAAGTACATGTTCTATTAAAATAAACACTCATTCTCCATTGATATAAAACTGATACTAATTGTGACCAATGACGTACCTATTCCACAAAACATTGGGATGCTTCTCCTGTCCAAATCAAGTTCATTCGTATCTCTGCTTGGGGTGGTTTTATGTTTCTTTTTCTTCAACCTTCGATTCCTTTTGGGTATGTTGTCCACTTTCTTTGAAGATTTTTTTCCACTCATCTTATTTTGAAATGATTTATTGAATTTTGAATTATCCTCCTTGATTTTTTCTCCTCTGTTCTGCTTCTCTTGCTCCATTGCCTTTTTCTCTTCAATAACCTTTCTTGATGGATATTTCCTGGTAAAACAAACACAATGATTAACTAAGAGTCATCACCTTTTAATTAAAAACAAGACTGCCCCTACATATTTAACTTACTTTTTCCTCTCCTCAATCCACTTTGCTATTTCTTCATCTGTGTACAGTTTTCCAATTCTCTTAAATAGTCCTGTATCATGTTGCATTTTCACATGTTTTGCAATAATTTTTGGATGTGCTGTAAATTCACATCCTTCCCTACCACAGGTTTCATGCTCTGCCTCATGAAGCAGCAAGGCATCATCACTTTTAAATGACTTGTCACAAGTTTCACAATAATACTTCTTTGCTGTGACCATTTCAATACTTTTCCAGTAAGCAGCCTACATAAAAAAGACATTCACATTAACAGTGGCATATTCTTTTCACACATTTAAACAACAGATAAATGTTAAAATAGACAGTGCTGTGATTTGCTACAAAAAAAAGTAGAATTCAAAATCTAAATAAATTCATATTTAACAAATTTAAATAGGTCTACTAACATTATTTGATTTACACAGAAGCAGAAGTTGGTCATGCTCATATAAATCACTTTCAATTTTATTCACTGTTATGCATCTTTTTCAATTAAATTTTGAAAAGTCTTTTTTTGTATACTTACTTTTTATAAACTATCAAAATATTTTTGTGTTAGCAAACATCAGCTTTTGAATTTCATTTAAAAAGTATGGGACCTAGTTAACTGCCAGTTGTAAACATTGTAATTTCACTTAAAATTAATCATTATAATAAATTATGATAAATAATGTGTTAGTTACAAAACATTTGAAAGTACAAATCAAGATGCTCCTTCTTGATTGATTAAACCTTTAATTTTTTTGCATTAAACAAATAGAAGCACCTATACACCATAAACAAAATCATACATGGTTGGAAAGAGTCTGGTTCAATCCTAAATAGTGAAGCAAAAGTTTCAATGGCAAAAAGATGAACTTTTGTGTCCTCTGCACATCTTGTCACAATGAATCTTTAACATGAATTAAAAAATAGCTTTCAATTGATCTTGCAAATAAAACATTCAACATTATACTTGTGTAGTAGGTACAATAAAGAAAACAATTTCTTCTGAAAAGAAAATTTAATTGTGTAACCCTTAATCCTAGTTATTAAAAACTTAATTCTTTTACACTAATTCTTTCACATAAATAACTACAATTATTTTCCTTTCATAAACAAGACATTGACTAACAATTTGTGTAAATTATTTACTAGAAAAGTATGCTATTTGTGACAAATGATGAGAACTGAAATTAGATCATTTTAGACCAGTAACTTCTAAAATATTTTTGCTTTAGTTCTTGACTAAAATATGGTTTTTTCTTCTCGTTAAATTGATTGCAAGCACTACACTAAGAGTTGCACAATTTCCATATTTATAATAATGATTTACTGAGATCATTTCTACAAGTGATATCACTGAACTTTCCAAGAAAGAACTTTTCTTTTAAGTATGCAATTTCAAAAACACAGAAGTTAAAAATTAAGTGTAGACAAATTGACACAGACTTGGCCACTTCACATTTAGGTGCTTCCATTCTTATTATCTCCTTCTGCTATATTCTCCTTTACATTTTTATCCTGCAATGGGTACAGTAGAAAAGGTTTTAATTATTTCAATCATGTTAAAATTACAGGAATCTGAAAAACTTTTCTTAAAAGTTTACAAAATATTTTAACATGAATTAAGTCACTGAACGATCAAAGACTCCAATTTCTGAGGGAAGCATGTACAAGTAATTCACATCAAACCCTGGTAATTGTGCTGGTAACTGGCTATGTAAGAACTTTGTTTTACACTGGAAGGGAATTTAAGTGAAACAAATGCCAAAAATAAATAATTTTATTAGCTGTTTGTAGTATACCTATCAGTAGCAAAAACCTGCCTGCTTCTTTTTGCTTCTTCTAGAAATTTTAATTATTGAACTTACCTCTTCCTGATGAGTCGCTAAATATTCATCTTTGGCCTTGTCATATAATGTTTTAACAACTTGTTTTTGTGACTTATAATTGCTCCAATCCCCATCATCTTTAGTTTTCCTCCAAACTTCCAGTAATTCCTGTTTCTTAGCATCTTCACTCTTAATTTCCTCAGTTACCCATGGTTTGGTTAAGTCAATTTCCTGAAATGAAAATCATATTTCTGTTTGAGAATTGTACAACTAAATGAACAGTGTACTGATGGTAACATTTAAGAAGGGGCACTGACAACTTACAGGTACTGGCTGTTCATTGTTCTTTGGCGGAACTCTTTTCTTGAAGTTTTTTCGTGGGAATTTTCCAAATCCCGGTCTGGGGGGCCCAAAATTAAAACCGGAGGGACCTGGGAAAAAGGGACCACCAAAAGGCGGTTCTGGAGGAAACCCCATTGGAGGTGGGCAAAACATGCCGGGTGGACCTGCTCTAAACATTGGTCCTTGGCCACCCATTCCCCCTCCTCGACGACCTTTATTCTGAAAATTACCCTTTCCTCCACGGCCTCTACCCCGTCCCCTAGGATTTAAACCCATTTTGGGCTACTGTACACAAAAAATTAATAATACTACTTAAAAGAAAACAAATTATGTCACAGAGGTGGCTTATCCCACAAGTTTGCCGGAACTCGAGATTGGCGGCCCCTTTCTGCAGCAAAAATTAGCCCTTAACCGTTAGCAAAAACAAATTTCCCGGTTAATCGATACTTAATTTCATTTTAAATGTTTATTAGTAGTTGGGATGGTTGTAATGTTTCTTTTAAATAAATAAATGTCACACTTTAAGTGATAATAATTTATTATAGCTCGTGTAAAATCAATATAGAATTTCAGTCAACATGGTCTTCAGGAGCAATTAGTTATTGTTACAATTATTAATTCATAATTTTTTTTACTACATCTTGTTTGTGTTCCCTATTTTTTTACGAAGCACATAGTTCACACTAATTTGAGAAATCGACAACCGATGGACAAATTTCGTTTTTGTCACGAGTTATGAAATCAAAATGGTAAGTGTCCGCAACTCATGTGTCTCATTAAAAATATTTTAGATGTACTACATATAGTTGGATAAATCATTCATTATTCACATTATCCGGCAGCCTATATAACCATATATATATATAATATTACATATAATATTCAGTATTCAGTATAATTAAAATATTCATCATACAACTCAAATATTGTAAAACAAAAATAAAATTTGCAGAAAAAATGTTGCACTTTTCATGTCAATTTTTGAGGCAAAAAATTATAAAAAAGCGTGAACAAACGGGTGAAATATTTGTGAAAACTTTAATTTCAAATTGTACAAAATTATAGCCTTACAGGGATATATATATATTTATGTGTAATGGAAAGGCCTGGCAGATGCTTTCAGGAACAGAATAAATAGTTCTTAATAGTAATAGAAAAATTTATAAGAAATTAAGCTCAGTGTTACACCCCTGATGTAGACTAATCCATCAAAATGTAAAATTTGCTATTTATAAGTTGGTACTAAAACAATCTGCACTTAAAGACAAAACCAATTGTTATAAATATCTATATAAATTATTCACATTTCACTACAGCCAATCATTTATTTATCATTTAGGACTATTAGTAGGCACCCATCATAATAGTCCCTATAAAATTAAATTAATTGAATTCTATGTATCAGCAAATTCGTCATTCACATTGGCATACAATAGCATAAAACTAGTATTGTAACAAATGACATTATGGCAAAAGTAACGAAACCACATTTGTTCAAATTTTTAAATGTTACTGTCAGTTCGAATTACCTATTACCCAACTGACTCAAACCCACTGCTGTTGCCATTACTAAAGAAAATATTAAAATTATAAAGTACCGGTTGACAAATTAGTGTCACATTGAGAATTGCTTTGGTGATTATACATTATTAAGGAATCTTTAAATTTGCGAAGCTATACAAATTAATTGATTTACCAAGTTATTCAAATCGGTTGCAATAATTAGAGAAAATTTTTCGCTTGTGCTATAAGCTGAAACCTGATTTACATACATTTATACGTATAAATTTTGTGTATAAATCACAACAGATTTTATTTACTTTTGCTTTATATTTGTGAATACTATGATGTACAATGCGGCTTACGTGAGAGGAAACGTAAAGACTTACAAAAGTGTTCAGAAATGATCACTGTATACGAATCAGAAACTTTAAGTTAAATCGGCAAGTGCAAAGGGGCTTACTCTTCATTCTTTAGTCGATTTCTACCACTTGTGAATTAAAACGTAGCCCAAGAGATGATTTACTTCTTTTATATAATCTTGAATAAGGGCACTTTGATAAAACAAAAAACCATTGAACTGGGAGGTAGAGTAGATCCCAGTTTCGATCCCATTTCATCAGTTCACTTATTCTGATCTGGCATTAAGCGCAGATGTCCAGACCACTAATTTAATTATCTTAAAACTTTCAGTTGGCCAGTATTGGTCCCGTAGACAAGGCCCTGACCCGCTCCAGGTGCCCAACGAATGCAATTCAGACTCATGATGTTGGTTTCTCTCGTTTGCTCAAGATCTCGCATGTGAACAAGACGGCCTCTACCGCTTTGCCAACTGCCGCCGTTTGGAGATGGTCGACCCCCCTCCAAACGAAATATCTGTGCCATGTTGGTTCTGTCTCTTACAACAACCGGACGAGATGCTAATCCAACGAGCAAATGACGATTCGTCGGCGACAGACTAACTGAAACGGCGTTCTGCTCAAAACTAGTTCTATACAACAGTTGACCCAGCGAACTCCAATCTAAACTGTAGACACCTGAAATAAAAGGTGCAAGTGCTAACACCTCATAATACGCGATCCTCACGTGAAATTATTTTTGATTTATGAATAATTACCCAACATGGTGGTAACCGATAATCGTCCAGACGGTAAGAGGGTGACTAAAAGGTGTCCGTCGTTCGAGACATCGACACTGGCATCGTTGTGAATTTTACACTCAGGTACGACTCCATTGGCTTCACCTAACACAAAACAAAAACACCAAATGTCACGTTTTATAAGCCTAGTTTCAACACTTTTAATGATCGACTGATCAAACTTACGATCAGATATATCTGGAATGTTCATTTTGGAAAAGTCCCATGCTTGAATTCTATGACGTGGCGCCATGGGTGCATCAGTTATTATCATAGGATCCAGTGTATACACACCTAGATGTGAGCCCGCTGAAGTACTCAATACTATTAATCACAGTTTATAAAAATAATCAGATCACAACGCATACTACAACCAGTTTCACATTTCATTCAGAAATTCATTCCTCACTTACTTCTGTAGTAATGAATGTTTTCGGGTATGTCACTTGAGTCCTGATCTTCGAATGGATTCGGTCCACTATATCTGGGATGAAGAAGTCTGGGACGCCAGGCTCGCCACCTCAAAATATCCTCTGGACCTCTGGGTACCGGGGACTGTGGTCTGTGGCGTGGTTGATTCAACATAGACACATCTACGATTAAAACAAGCCTTAGTTTCCTTCTCATTCTCATTCTTTCAGGTTTTCTGCCCCGTGGATATCTGCTTACCTGACACGGGAACATCATTGACTTGCACGACAGGAACAGTGAACGTACTGACTCTGTTCGACTGAACTTCGTTGTTCGATGATCCTGTCGACTCGCTGTTACCGCCGTACCGAATCCAGAAAATGGGTCGCTCATCCCTAAGACTTAAATCCCCTTCGTTTCGGGACAGGGTTAATTCCATTGACCTCAACGGTGTCAACGGATTTTGACTAACGAAAGTGGAATTCGACCCACCGGGTCTTGACGTGTTTCCTTCACCACCAGTATCGCTACTGTTGCTTGCATTACTTCCGAGATTGTTTAATACATCTGTATCGCTATTTAAACCGGTCACTATGATAATATTATTATTACTGGTGTCAGTGTTCGAGTTACTACTGGTTGGAAAGTAGTGATTGAAAAAATGATTTGTGTTATTTCCACTATTAGTAACGCTACTGTCGACTCCACTACTCTGATTCGCGTTACTAAAATTATTATTGTTATAATAGCCGTCACTGCTATTACTGTAGTTATTCATATTGTTGTTATTGTTGCTATCATTTACATTATCACTACTATTGTTATTGTAATTGTTATCAGTCGTGCCTTCGTAACCGAAAGCTGGAATTCCGGAATAGGCCTCATGGTCCTCGTTGGCTCTCCTACCAAAACGAAAGTTTCTGAGATCGGCGGTAGGATTGCCATTCGAAGAACCATCTCTGGACATCGATAATGGATTGTTCATTGACGACTGGGTCGGTATACGACTGCCTACTCTACGGCTGGCCCTGAAGCACAGGAAAATACGTTGAAATGTGCATCAGTGATTCTAACAAGTGAAATAATGAACCTGCTCGAACTCACCATCCACTGGGCAATGAAGTTGACATTCTGGCAGTTCGCCTTTTCCTTCTTACATAGTTTGAAAGAAATGTCCCCGATCGATCGTAACTGCAAGACGGTGCATCGGACGTACCGAGTCGCGTTTGACCTAACCGTGAATTGGAAGGAAAAAATGGATTACTCGATACTCTAGACCTTGAATCTGAAAATATACATGAATAACTTAAAAATTGTGCGTTTTACAATTTATATGTTTACACTTTATACAAATCAAGAACCTTTTCCCAACCTAAACATAGAACCTCGGGATTGAGAACTAAAATAATTCTCTAATGATTACTTAGGTAATGAATCGGCAATTCTAGAAGAATGCCAAGGATGCAGGTGTAGTTCAAAAACCCTTATTTAATATCCAGTACCACTGATGTCTTTACTACCCTTCTATTCAAATTCAGTATTCTTTGGCAATGAACTTTTCCATTGATGCTTACCGTCGCGGCTGCTACCAAATGGTTGATTGTGAGAGTTTCTACCCAAATTCCGGATTCTGTCTCTTCTATCGGATGCAGACCTTGACAATAGTAAATTCCTCTTTCGACTTTCAACACTGCCAAAATTCACATTATCAACGTCCCAATTTCTTTCCAAATCGCGACTGAAAATTTTCAAAGTAATGTTTTTATAAACATTAATAACAATGTAGGGCAGTTCAATACAAATATTATTTTTTACACTTAATTGCATCTACCTTCGTGCATTTAGATGGTCCAACAGCAAGTCTGTCAACTGCAAAGCCAAATGTAATAACATGGACAAACCTGTAATAAAAGTTACATATTAGACATTTTGTTAAAAAGCAGCAAAACTCAAACGTAGGTATACTCACTAAAAATTTGTTCATCCAAGACTTGTATTAAATTTCCAAAATTCTTCCCAAATATTTGAGTTAAGCATTTCACCGTGAAACTCAATAGTTTCTTTGCACGGAGTTGGGTTACATCCCGCATCAGATTGGAAATTATTTCTTTTGCACTTCGTGAATGTCTGGGCAGATTCCTGAGAAATCTCTCACTCTCTTCGGCTAAATCATTTGAATCACTGTCATCTGTGTCATCACCAGAACTGGGCAACGCTACGGGGTGCTGCTGTTGCGGCTGCCGTACGAACTGATTTCCTGTAAGTTCTTCTGTTCTGGAAAAAGCATCGCGAAGGAACTGCAACATTGTCTCCATGGTTTGAAACATTTGCTTCAGCAATTCGTTTGTCGAATTGTCGCTTGATGTTGACTCAGAAGCAGCTGAAGACGTCGACGGCGTAGCACCATCAGCTCTACTTTCCTCGCTAGGTACTCTACTGGGTTCTCCCGTGTTGCTCTTCAACAGCTTGGATGCTGACGAGGATGCCGAGGTAAATCCCGAAGTATCTACGTTTCTTCTTTTCTGCCTACCAAATTCGCGAGTTGGTTTTTTCTTCTGCCCGCACGATAGACAAGATTCGTTGTCCGTTGACGTAGATGGCTGAGCCATACCACTGGTTGATGATGTTGACTGATTTGCTTTATTAGCATTTCTTTCTTTTTTTCGCAATTTTAGAATGCTTTCTAATTCCCTATTAATAGACCGGGATCGCGTTGAGAAAAAATCCAGAATGTGTCGGCCATGGCGGCTATTTCTTAATCTGCCCCGTGAAGAGTTTCTTAGTCTAAAGTTCCCGCAATATGCATTTAATCCTACTGGCCTTGCATCTCTCCTCCTTCGCTCTTTTTGCAAGGCTTCTATAAATAATTTATACAATCGAAATTTAAAATTTTCATTTTTTAACTGAGAATGTCGAACTGCTCTAGGAGTATTCGCCGCTGACAAACCCGAAGGACCGGGTTGGGGTTCTTCCGTTTCGTTTTTGGATGGTAAATCCGACGTCGAAGGTGTGGGGTCTGCCTCCCCTGAGCCTTCCTCTGGCTTTGCTTGACTCGTACTAGGAGCAGAAGGTGACGACTGTTCATGCTTAGCAGACTTTTTAGATTTTTTGGCTTCGTTAAACAGTTCATTAACCATGGATTCGAGCAATTCCTTGTAACTGTTTATTACGCTGTTGTAATTTGAGCTTGTCGCAGCAGTCGAAGAGCTTGCTTCGGGTACTGGAGAACTACTGATGGCCAAATCTCTAAGACTCGGTAAATCTGTACTAGAATTGGAATTATCATTCTGAATTCTACTTTCCTCTTCGGATGGTGTTTGAATTGTACTTTGAAAGTGCCTAATTTGATTGGTTAGATTTTCCCAAATTCCTCTTATTTTTTGTCGTTGTAAGAGTTCTATTCTGGCCCTAGAAAAAAAGTGCATTCAAATGCATTGATAACCGAAGCATACAGATTTTTCAATAAAACACAATACAGTAATCTTTAGTATTAGTCACTTACAAACATAATTTTTGCATATTTTCAATGTGGAGGCTTAACCGTTGAATTCCCTGCCTCATGCTTTGTTCTGTTGCTGATGAACTGGCATTATCTAGCGAACTTGAGTTCTGTCCAGGATCAGTTTCCGGGTCTTGACCCGATTCGTTTCTTTCAAATGTTTCTTCACGATTAGTTTGAGAAGGTACTTCGCTGAGTAAGTCACTCAATGGTAAATTGGTACCCAATGAAAATGGTGTTTCCGATTCAGACTCCCAGAGATCCAATATTTCTGAATCATTTTGCGAAGAATTAATCCCACTGCCACCGGCATTGGTCGAAGAACCTGAAAGAGTTGAGGAGGTTTCGCGAAAAAGCAGACCGTCGTTTGACCCCTCCCTATGGTCACTTGCTGACGACAACATCGGATCAGCTCCCCTCGGACCTAAGCCCGTCGATGGGCTGACTTCTTCCGGTTCTCCAGAAATCTGTGAGTAGTTAACGGTGCTGTCGACTGAAGGGATGTCCGAATTTCTCATTCGATCACGCAACATCATTTTGACTCTGTCAAACAGACGAGTTTTGATTTGTTCACGGAGCTGTCGGGAAGAACTTTCCCCGCTGAATGACAAATTGCTGGCCACGGAGCTCGGAGAGAAAGTGTTACTATCCGAAGACGTGGATGACGAAGCACCACTCTCTGCAGAATTTAAATTTGATGAAGCAGCGGACCTATGAGTTGGAATATCTGGTAATGCAGTCGGATTACTTTTTGAAGTGACTGGTGAATCGATTTGAGATGAACTATACACTTGATGGGGAATACGCGGTTGAAACGGAGAATTTGAATGCCGAGAGAGTACAAATTGTCCTCCAGGCCTAAAAGAGAGCTGGCGCCTGAGACTTTGATTATTCTGCAAATTTAATCCATGTGTTTCTCGATTTGTAATTAGTTGAAGCTGAAACAAAAATATTTGTATAAAAATAATTTGAAACCACAAAACATTTTACAAATGTAAATTTCGAATATCGTACCTGAGACTGCTGGTCTTGCGGAAGTCGGGACCTGACTTGAAACCTTGGAACAGGCCTTGGATGCATTAATGACTGAGCAAGGGGTAGTGACTCGCTTTGATTTCTACCCGAATACCTAGAGTACCTTCTATCAAAACTATCACTTTCTCGTGGCCTTCGTTCTGAACCCGCAACTCTGGCATCTGTTGATAATTGAAATGACGATGCCGATCTGGTAGGATTGGTAGGTTGGTAATTTGAACTCGGTTCTCCCCTAAGTGCTGAGTTACGTGCGAGATTAGTATTGTATCTGTGTCGCCTATAACGGAACTCTGATGTTCTGGGACTATCCCTTTCACTTCCTTCTGCAGAAACAGATCCTGATGCGGTGTTGAAATCACTCCTACTTGTTGGTGTTATTGATCTCCCAGCAGATGCAGGTCGATTCGAACTAGTGTCAACGCTCTCTGGTTGTGTCGCTCTATGTATTGTCAATTGATGGTCGTCCAAATCGTCAAGTAACACTCTATAAGGGCAAACCACAGAAAACTGAGATCCTGAACTGTTTGAACTACTTTCCCTAGTGCTGAATATTCCACGGTCAGAATATGATGTATACGTTGGATTTGTGACTGCTCCTGTTCCTGATTGAGACACGTTTCTAGTGGTAAATGGATTGGTTGTATTCTCCGGAGTGAAGGTCAAACACCAAGAGCGGGCAGTGGAACCTAGACTAAATGCACAGCGACGTAATCGAGGAGTCGATTGAGAAGAAGTTGAAGAGGTAGAAGGTGAATCTTGAGAGGATGGAGCTGTAAAAGTAGAGTGTTGATTGGAAGGCATGCTGGAAGTTGTAGAAAAAGTGTATGAGTTAGGCGACCGAGAAGAACGACTGTTTAGTCTACTGAAAACTGATGAATGAAGTCGAAACCTTTCGCGACCGCTAAGACATCTATAAGTTCTGGAACCTGAAATTTAAAACAACAAAAAATTAAAACCTTGGAGAAAATTTCTGGCCGAACTGAAAACGTCAAGATGGGTACACTCGACTAACCTGATCTTGTAATTTTGAACCTTAGTGGTGAAGCAGAATTTTGCAGCTGGGAATTTGATGTAGAAGGTGATGGATTTGTTGTGCTGTTCTCAGTTGAACTTCCATTATTTCTGATGTCTAACAAGTCCATTGGATCAGTCCCTCTATCAATCTGTAGTTAAGTGTAGAAAGTAAATACATTCAATCAAGAAATGAAAATAAACAATTTTCAATAATAAGGCAATGATCACAATTTCTATTTCAAATTTGAAAAATTTCCTACCGTTGGCGTTATTCGAGATCGTGACAAATCAAAATATCTATTAACTAGTTGGTTGTATTGGTTCATAAGATGTCTGTAGCAAAATGTTATGGACCTCCCCTGATCTGTTGATGATTGTGTGCTGGCAACTGTTGTGGTAGGAGTTGAACTAAAACTTGTTGTCACTGTAGTTGTTGTTGAAGGTGATTGACTATTAATTATATTGATGCGATCCCATTGTGAAGGTACATTCATTAGATTTGCAATTCCTGTTATTAACTTATTTCCCAAGCGGTCAAATGAGACATATCTGAAGAGAAATATTAAATTTGAGTTATTTCTAATATGTTGATTGCAATGATATGAAGTAACAGGTTAATAAATGAAATAATATTTTAATGAATAAAAAAGATTTCATTACCTCACTTTTTCTTTTTCACTTTTTGTACTACATTTTGCAAAGGGTTCAGGTTGACTCCAATCCCAAAAATGCAATTCATTGTATGTAGCAATAACAAGCATGCGATCAACAGGATGAAATGCCAGAGAAGCAATTACAGTTTGACTTTCTGTAGTCCATACTTCACTTCCACCCTAAGTAAATTAAGAATAATTTGTTATTTATTATTGCAACTAACCATAAGATTTTGTATTAAAAATGTGACAAATTAAAATTACTAACATGTAAATCCCACACTCTGACTTGACCTCCCAAGCAGCCAGATGCTAAAATTTGGTTTGATGAAGGATGGAAAGCTATACACCATGGTGTTCTTGGATGACCAGATAATGTCTGTATATTTTTCCCAGTTGTCAAATCAGTCACATAAACATTATGGTTTCCATGTGTTGATGCAACTTTTTTCCTACAAAGCAAATGAATAGTCAAATATTTTACACAAGGTAACTCTCAATATTGGGCATCTAGTAACCAAAAGTTGAAGGTTGATCAAGTACAATATTTAATTTACATTTATTTACTATAAGTAAGGAATTATTGTTTGGTTACTTACCCATCTGGGCTGAAGACCATTAAAAAAGTTGATCTGGGAGAATCTGGCAGCTGGCATTTCTGAAAATGAATGGCCAAAATTAGATCTTTGATAGTTAGGCCTAATTGTCATATTGAAGAAATAAACTTACCAATTCTTCAAATGTATTTTTATTTATTAACTTATCTTCGGCCGCCCATTGAAATTCCGAGGGTATTAGGTTGTTATACCGTCCAATTTCACGGTAAAAATAACCTTGGGTGAAATTTTTTCGAACTTTACTGCAGTCATCTGGGAGTCGAATAGGCTTCGTGTAATCTATTATCTTGTCTCTATCCTCCATTCTTTCACGTCTACCGAATGAGAAACGAAATTAAACATTCTCTTACCCCGGGACGCCTTTTTTGAATTTATTTTCCGCGTCGGGTAGTCGCGGAACACGAATAAAACAATTTCTATTTAAAGTGAAAAAGAAACCTTTGTTTGCCTGTCGAAAAAGAACGTCTACGCAAACGTTAATGCGGTTCAAATCACTTCATTTTGACAAATCCAAACCCATTGTTCGTGTCCCAACCTATTTCTATTAAATAAAAACCCTACGACGATTCCGGTTTTATTATCAACGGCAAATAAATATTAGTTAACATGTTACTTTCGTGTTTCCTTTGAGACCTCGCCATACTTCGGGGTTTATTCCAGTTTCTTCTGGCACTTAGGGTTCGTAACGTTGGCAACGAGTTTGTTTTTCGGACGCGGTAAAATGCGTTTCCACAAATTTTTTAAACTGCGTATATTCTCATTTAAATTCATTAAACCCCTATGAGGTTAACTATGAATTTAATGTATCTACCACAAATGAACTACACAGTGTAAGTCTACAAAAATTGACGTATAAGAAGCGATTGATAATTTATAATTAGTTTTTTTTGTAATTTTCTACTAAAAAAAAGAACCTTATAAGGTTACTTTGACCTACAACCCGTAATAGAATTAAACCTTTTGGCAGTCAGGTACGATACTGATAAAGTAATCAGAATGTGTTATTCATCTCAAATGTCTACACTCACTATTTTCTGTAACGTACCTTCGTGTTCAACGACCTCTCTCTCCGTCCATTGATTTTTTAAAGAAACGCAACGTTTGACACCTTCGACTCCGGCTTTCACGAGTCAGTCCGAAGCGGTCCGCCATTGTGGTTTGATCTCTTATGTACGGACGAGGAGTAGTGCGCGTTTTCTTCCGTGGCTTTTTTACATTTTCAGTATTTTTTTGTTGATATTATTTTGCCCACCGGTTAATTTCTCGTCGAAACACGTGTCGGCCTTTGTCCGACAGGTAAGTAAAGTTTGAATCACAGTTGAATGAATTAAAATCAGGTTTTGAACTTTATCGACGAGTCGATTCCGATTTTTGCCGGTGTGTTCGTTAAATTGTGCACACTTTCAGCAGTGGGAAAAAGGTTTTCTAAATGGTAATAAAAAGGCGGGAATGAAAACTGGTTGCTGTTTCGGTGGCTTTCGGCGGGAATTGGCGAACGTGTTCTGGTAAATGTTTCCTCGGTGGAAAATAAGCGACCGTCACTGAGTGATTTGCGTGATTTATTATCCAGGTACGTTCCTGTCGCAGGAGGCGAACGACATGAATCCTTGTTTGGAGTAACCCTGGATCTACATTAATGGTCAAAAAGTTTGACAACCAAGCGAGGTAAGTCGTAACATACAGAACTTAAGATGTACGGTATTTGTGGTGTCCACAGCGTTATTTCTAGAGTTAAGTTCTCCCCAGGATTGCAGCGCGCTGTAGACCTTGTAACGATTTATAAGTTTATTTTTAAAACCCAGTTTATTATCAATGTGGAAGTTTATAATCAATGCACAATATGCTGAATGCACATATATGTCACTTAATCATAAATTCAATTGTGCCAAACTCAGTCAGTTTGGATAACATGCATTAATTGATAACACCAAACATATTGCACTGATTTTGGGCTATCATTCATTTTTTTTATCCACAGGCTTCCCTTTTTTTTATATAATTCAAATGATATGTATTACAACATATTAAAAAGCACCTTTCAGTTATTCTTGCTTGAGTCTGAATATTATCAAAGCATTTATAAGTGAAATATTTTTTAGGGGAGTAAGGAATTTTTTTTATACAACACAATATTAATAGGAGATACCTTACTATTGATTTCTGCATGCATAATTTTTAATTAGTGGGAAACTTTTCAAATATTCAACTTCTCCAACAGCTGTTACCTTTATCAGTCAATGCAGGAGAAGAAAATAATAATACATCTTATTCAGGGGATCAATTTTGAAACCATTAACATTTTTATCAAATTTCTTCTCAGCCTACACTCTTGATTTGAATAAATTTATTGTGTGATTATCAATTTTTGGAGGGCAACCAGGAAATAGATTTTGGCAAGAAACATACTTGTTGGTAATGACCCTGTTTTCCACATGTTGAGTGAAAAAAGAAGATTATGGGTAAATTTATTTGTGCTTGATCTTTAAATATGTATTTCATGGGAATTGATCTCGGGCTGCAAGTCTTTTCAATGGCTCTTGCCCAGGTCCAGTGATTATTTTCTCTTGCCTCATTTATTGGAAATAGTTTCATAGCTTTTCGTAGCCCTCTTCAACCACCAGGCAAGCAATGCCTCCGTGAAAGTTCTCATACATATGGCCATTTAATTCTGTCAACAGATGGAATAGAAGTGTATTTTGTTGCATTTATGCTCCCAGTAACAATAATAGTAGAAACTATATTTGAAAGGATAAGAATTGATTTTCCCTCCAGGGGGCTTTCAATTTCATCTTGTTTGTGAAGTTTTCAATATTATTAATTTTAAGGTTCTGTGTTGTTTATCTTTGTCACAAAGTGTGGAAGAGCAGTGTGAGGGTAATTACAGGGAATATCCTTTTTTACACAGTCTAATAAATTTCTTCCCTTGGAATAATTATTTTTAGATTTTAGATAGATGTTTTTGATGGAAAGCTGTTTTCAGAACTTTCTTATTGTATTTACTTTTTTGAGATTTACCAGTTTAATTGCTTTCAACTTTTGTAAACTGTGATATTTCACTGAATTAAGAAATTACATTAACGTTACAAATTATTTTATAATAACATCAGACAGGATTACAGCAATTGTTGTTTTGTTTATAATTTGTCACATTGAAAATTGGGCCAACTTTTCTTTAAGAATTAGAAATACAATGAAAAGGTAGTAGGGTACATCACAGCAAGGGAATATGTTAAAAAAAAAGCAAAATGATTGCATCTCCTTACACGTGTAATTGTAAAAACCTGTTTTTAATTAAGAAAATTTTAAATGACAAAATTTATAAAATTTCATTCTGTTAAGCAAACATTCAATATTAGAACAAACAGTTTGGTTTCTAAACAATGATAATAATTATAGATAAACAGCCGATTGAAGTAACCAACGAAATGTGAGGGCCCACATTTGATAAATCAATTATTGCAAAACCTTTGGAAGAGACTGCATTCGTTTTAAATATGGAGGCATCGATTGACCTAAGATTTAAGTTGGATGATTATTGGTATTTTTTTATTCTTGGGAAACTTTTTTTTTGCGTTAAAGCTTTTAACATTTTATGCCCATCAATCGTCCACAAATCGAGCAGAACAAAGGAATTGTATTATGGTCATTTGACAAACTAATTTAGAACAAATCGGGATGCTGCAGTAATGTAGGGCAAAGTAATATATTCAAAATTAAGTGCCCCATTGGACACGATCCTGAATGTGTTCCATCTTCGAAAAAGAATTAAATTTGATCGTTCTTGACCCAAATTTTTGGTTCCTAAGAGAAACCACAAACACCGAAAGAGATGTGATCTCAGATCCCTGAGCAGGTTCAGAATTTTCACTTCCTGCTCATTTAAGTTCGTCCACAAAATACTTATTCGTCAGGGTTTCAGGGTAATCTTTCTAAATTGCTCAGATCCCTAGGGAGCCATGTATTATTGCGATTGAGCTTCAGGGGTTTCGAATAGACCCGCTGTCATCAGATTTGGAGTCGGACAAGTTATTTCCCTCTTTACAAAAATAGATTAGCCGAGTACTCAGATTTGACTTCTAGATTGTCCTAATACCAAGTCTTACTGTTGAAATTTACATAGGTCTCATTACATAATTCACGTTACGGGTACATGTATTCCTTCGATCATATCGTTTAAGTATTTTAAATATCATACTCCAGGTTGGTATTTCCGATATTGAAATGCGAATAACAATATTTACCTAATCCCTTGGAAGAAAATTTTGCCTGGTACTGGAAGATGTTTTCCTTACTTGTAAAACGACAGTTGTTTTCCTTCGTTTCATTTTATTGTAATTTGAAAAATACTAAAAAGGGATTTGACAAGTACGAAGTCAAATTGTTATTTGCTTGATTGTTTTCCTGCTGGGAATTTGTTTGTCTTCGTTGATTTTTGAACGTACATCTTGTTTCCTTCTGTTGAAGTCTCTTTCACGGGTGAACGATTCAAAACTATCACTGAATGGAAGTTCTTATTGTATTTCACTGTACTTGAGTGAAATTTCACACCCATTTTTTTTTCTCTTTCGTCTGATCATAAAATTTTATTTTCATCAAAATTTAAATAATCGTCCCTTTAAAAAACAAAGGATTCCTTTGAAGGAGTCAACAAAAAAGGCGGTCAGAGTAGTTTTAACATACAGAAACTTGTTTCTTGAAGAAATAAAATAAAATGGAAAGTGCAGTAAAGTCACTTAATAGTTAATCGGGATTCCTGTTTAAGAAAATGAAAAAAGAGTTTTTGTCATTGGATGGCCCTCTTGCCAGTCCTTTGTTCACTTTCGTTATGTATATATGGAAGGAGTGGTAAACAATAGTCCAAAAAGCGAAGGCAAATAACCGAAGCTTGACATATAACATTTATAGTAGAGTTGGCTGTTTTAAGTGGTTTCTGATTGTCCAGTGTACTTCTTTAATGTATTGTTTACTTTTTGTTAGTATTGTGTTTGTGTTAGGCAGAATAATTCCTTTAGGTGGTTTTGAACGTATTGACCTCGCTTAGAACTGCAGCGAAGGAATAATATTTAGTCGTGGTATAAGTAGTAAATTTCAGTTACGAATGCCAATATTAATCGATTGTTAACTTTTACAACGAATACTGTTCCCGCCTTACTTTTTTGGTGGTCAGCCACCCCGGGAAGCAACGTATTAAAAGCGTGATAAAATGTTTTATTATATGTTTTAAGAGTTACACTTATTTTAGCCGAGAAAGTGAAAATCTTTCATAACGATAAAACAGTTTTTATATCCACTTCACATGGAATTCCGTTAGTATCGTTATTTTCCTTAGAGTTCCTTTCAGCACGGTGGTATTATTGTGAAGTAAATAATGGAACCTGTGCTGTACACAACTCTAATTTTGTTAGATTGATTTCATGAATTCAAGATGGAGAGCAATATGAAAGTCATAATAATAAGAATAAATAAGGCGATGGAAACAGTTTCTTACATGACACAGAATGACGAAAGTACGCCATGAATTAAATTTAGTGTCTATTTTTCTGCACTCTACACTTTTATTACTTTTTACTTCAACACAAAGGATCCATGCGCAATTCACTACATAAACCCTTCCCAGCAAACCTCCATTCATCCCCTTTCAACGACTCCATTGTTACTAAATGATTAATGTATTCAATTTAACGATTGACCAACCACAGAATTCCAACCGTTGCAGATGGGTTTGTATGTATATAAACGAGATCGTAGACATGGCTAGTAATGACTGTTTTGTCACCTCTTCTATAGAAACGTCCCTCTTTCTTTAGTTATGGTTAAACGGTTGGGGTGAGTGAAACTAACGAATTAGATGATGAATTATTGTGATTTTTTCTTTGGCACAGAGAAAGATGTGCATTAAAGTGATATGTAGGAAACTATGAATGTCGAAAAACTTTT
This sequence comes from Polyplax serrata, assembly GCA_037055365.1. Lineage (NCBI taxonomy): Eukaryota > Metazoa > Arthropoda > Insecta > Psocodea > Polyplacidae > Polyplax > Polyplax serrata. The sequence goes on along the minus strand of JAWJWE010000038.1, from coordinate 6,116,750 downwards.
CTAAATTTCTTCTGTGAAAGTACAAAAAATAGTAATTGAAGTAAAACGTTTTCAGAAAATTTGCAAAGTAAACAATACATGTTTTGAAAGTGATTCTGCTTTCTCACACAGGACGTCGGATAATGAGAGAGTGAGTTAACTAATGCGTATGGAGGCCGGATCCATTATGGTACTTTTATTATAATTAAGTAGCAATTAATTTGTGAAAATTTATACGTTTGATTTATTTACAACCTGAAAAGAAATTGATTTAAAGTAGAGTGCAAATTGTGAAATGTTTAAGTTGGGCACTTGAATCGTAATGATTTAGCATCAGCGCCGTGTGTGGAACAATGAAAAGCGCAAATTCTTAAATTAGTGCGTATAAGAAGAAGATAGGAATTGCAATCGTGTCTGGCACTCGTACGGTACGACATGACCCGGCAGTTGACCCCAAGTTGGAAGCCAAAACCGTCGACGTAATTAGATTAATTTTATTTGTTTTCGAGAAGTTTTGTAGACAACTTCTACGTTGGTTTTCTCCTCGAAGCAAACGATTTGGACCATTGAAATTTCGCATATATGCAATGAATGTAATGCAAGGCATCAAGCGACTACTATATAACCGTTACACATATATATTTAAACACACTTTACCCTTCGTTTTGCTTCATTTTATTAGATTTGAATTTTTAAAATACTTTCTGTTTCAAAAATAGATCGGTTTTAAAAATTCTCCAGGATTTCTATTTCTAATTTTCAATTGGAAAACAGTTAATTTGTAGTTGTTTATTGCTTGGGGGACAGCAAGCAGAATAACTTATGGGATTTTTCAATCACACCGTTCGAATTTTCTGTATTGAAATTAATTATTTTTTGTGGTGTCATGGTGACATCGACAAGAAATATTTTACCCGATGACGATCATGGTAGAGATCCTACCATGTAATGAAAATGATGTAAAATGTGGAAGCCAATGTCAACGACTGAATTAATTTCAAAGATATCATTCGAGTTCTATCGGTCGAAACTTATTAAGGTAATTATCTCCGAAATATCAATTATGCATACAAAAGACGGTCCTTTGTCTGTTGCTGTTACATCAGAGCGATTTAATAATTTTCATTGCTGTCACTGGGCCTGGTATTTGAAAATGGACAATGAATATATATTTTGACAATGGTAATTGAGAAACCGCTTCCACTTCGTCCAAAATATTGGTATTAAATGAACCGAGAAGAGATATGGAAAAGTTTTTGTTCTACACTAAGTGAAGAAATTTCTAATAGATTGATAGATGATTCGGACAGTTTTAATCAGAATGTACACGAGTTATTAACTTTTCGAGGGACGTACAAGTTTGTTGGTATGGACGCTTTGGAATGAAATGGATGGAAATTATTTGTCTGCACATCCTTATTGAACTACATTTTTGGCACACTAACACCAAAATTCTAATTTTTCCCCTCTCTGCTGCTTGTTTTCTTTTGAGCCATTGTAATACAATTTCCTCAACGGCTTCCGTTGGCATGTAATGTGAAATGAGAAAGAGAAGTATTTAATCGCTGCGTACACGTGAAAATGTAAGTGGAATGACAGATACGGTGATTAATTGCGTTTTGTTGGCTGGGTACTTGCGGAATCCAGGTTGGAAATTAATATTGTAGTGCAGAATAAAACCTTAGCGATGATGGGGATTAAAGGAAGTCGATTGTTTTATCACTTAGTGAGTTTACTTCCGCTTTATTCGGATCGTTAAACGATCAATTTGTTGTCTATTCCTGTAATGTGTCTGAAGGATTATATTATTTTGGAAGGTTTCGAATCATACTACGTTGCATTAGTGTTTGTTGTACGCTTATTTCGAGCGTCGATTAAAACAGGTTTGAAATTTAAAATTTGAAATTATTTTAATACGACTTTGAACGGGTTGAATTTAAGGGAGGGAACAATGAGTTTAAGATGAAAGAGCACTGAAACAAGTGTGACAGAAACTACACAAGAGGAAGATGAAAATGAATAATAACGTGACGTTTGGTTTCGAATTCAACAAAAAGGAGAAATTTAATCCATTCGCGTACTGCTAAAAAGAAATTTATAATATTATTTTTAAACTTTCCCTTAATCTGAGTCAATTGATTTACTTGAAATCAAAAATTTTAGACATAGAGGATTCTTGTTCGATAGACTTTTTATTTTACCTGTTTTTTTTATGTACTTGTAAAATAATATGTCGAACTGGTAACCTAAACAATGTGAAAATATCTGGAACTGTTGAAATCATCACGGAAGTTACACGTCTGGTTTTCGTACAGAAGAGTGAGTCTGTGAAGTTAGGTGCAATATTCGATTTGTCAAAACTGACATACGATAATACCTGATTTATTACGGCTTATTAGAACTTAATTATCGATTGTAAGTGAGCGATAATATTATACCTTGGAGGTGAATGTGGAAACTAAATTACCCGGTACATTAATTTAAATGTAGAAAAGTAGAATAATTTTAAATTCTGTTTGAAATCATAAAATAATTTATGATCTTCTAAATGTGATCTTCGAATTTGGAACAGACATTGAATGCGAGTATATATCTCTATATTCATGATTACTGTTATTGTTTGATTTCACAGTTTTCTTAATGTCTCGATTCGAAACGTACGTAACAAACTGTCTTTGAATGTATGGTAAACTGGTTTTGGTAAGAAGGAACCGACATGATTTCCTTGAGGCGTTGTACTTGACTTTGAAATTGTGTGGTGTAAATATAGCTTTTCTAGTAATGGTTAGAAGGTTTTTCTTTGGTCTTTTTATGGTAAAATAAAGTAATAGCGTAAGAATGGCATTGTTGCCGACTGGCGTTTGATTGACTGTACAAAGATGAGAATTACACACATAACGACTTGTCGAGATCAGCTCTCTCGAATGTTTATCATGGGCAATAACATGTTAGATTTTTCCCATCAGCATCATTTCTCTTTGGAAAGGATCATTTTACATCTTTTACCTGAATTTTTATTTCCCTGTTCAAGTTTAATCTCTTTTCAATTTAGTTCGAGAGGAAATATACATTACAAAATCAATTTATCCGTTTTATGATTTTCCCTTGTTATTTTCACGGTTTTTAAGTATTTCCTTCCATGCGACAAGTATCTCTTATTCCACTTTGAATTTGGTAGTATCTAAAAAAACTGAAAGCTAACGTACAGAAGGTATTTATACAAAATCTCAGAGTGCTCTTTTAACTATGTTACCATGGAAATGATATTTTGGGTAATATGGTAATTGTTTTACATATTAGCGGAAATTTTCAGGTTTTACCGTATGACGTTCATTGAATTATTAAGTATGGAAATGGAATTCAATTGTAGTGTTGGTCAGAGAACAATAAGTTGGCAAAGCAAAGTAAATTGGATAAAAGCGATTTTCAAATTTCTTAATCTTTCTGATCGATAGAATTTTTCCGAATGTTTTAAGGATTGTTTCTGACCCTACAGTTATTTAATACACGTAACAGATACAAGTCCTTATTATTTGCAAAATTTAAGCAAATTATCGTCTTGGCTTGAGACATTTTTGTTGTACAAAAATTAGGTGGTTTTGTAGTTTATTAGGTGTAGATACTAGAGGCGTCCTAGAATGAGTACCAAAGAACAGAAAATAGTGTGCCACGAATGACCTGATTTGACTCCCTATAATTGATATAATAACTACACAGGTGGAGTCGTGAGTTCAACGAAATGATCCATTCAAAAAAATTCAGCAATTGGAATTTAAATTAAATTATTCGTTGATGTAACATTTAATGATGTCTTGGATTCACGACTTTTTCAAATGGTTTAAACTTGCGTATATAAATAATGAGACCAAGTGTACATCAACCAGAGGATGAGTACAGGGGGAATGTGTACGAAACAAGAGCATTCATTTGTGGGGACATGAAGTTAAAAAAAATTTTGGGTAAAAGCAACTTCTCAAAGAGTAGAGGTTTGCGGAGTACAGGTGCCGTAGAGTTTTTTCTTGTAGAAGCATAAATTCTTTTTCTATTTTATATATTGCAGAAATTTTCTTTGAACGCCTTTATCCCTTTCTTTCCAACATTCAAAGTAAAAAGCAAAGGAACCATTGTTTTAATATATTTTACAGTATGGAAGTTTATAATTTATTTTTACGTTAAATTAAAAGGGCGCCGTTTGCTCTTTGTGGGGGAGCCCATTTTTCTTGTCCCGAAAATTAGTGACGATTTCGATATAAGGTGAGTTTTTACGGTTGTTGAACACTGACAGAATTATTGACACGTTAATAGGATCAAAAAGAGATCAGAACAAATAATTAGCTGCTCGTGGCAGTTGAGCTGGAGTTGAGTTTTGTCTTACTTTCTAAATGTAAAATGGGAAAGAGTAAAGGTTAAACTTTGAAAAGGTGACCTGACGAGCAAAAGGTTATCGTTCCTTCCAACCGGAAACCTTTCTTGAGAGTTTATCAAGTTTTCATAATCGTGTCTATGAATGTTTACAAAGTGGGAACTACTGGATTTGCTGAGGAATTCGGGGGAAGAAGCAACAAATTTTTAAAGTTCGGGAAATTGAGTATACCCAACAAATGGTTAGTTAGGAAAAGTATGAATCCAGCCAAGGATGAGCAAATTAGGTCATTTTCGGTAAATATTACCTTTGCTGTATTTTGCAATAGTAAGGTGTGTACTCCAAAGTGGAAATCTTTTAAGAGAACGGCATCGAGTTTTGTAACCTAATTTTTCCTTTTCTCATAATTTATGCAAAGATTGTGACAGTGGTATCCTCTGGAAGGCAAGACAGCCTCTAAGAGATAGGATTTTACTAGTAAAACCGACTTGATGGATTGCAAACGGTGATAGAGTTACTTTTTCTCATCTACTATGCGTTGGTATAATATATAAATGCAGTATCTTTAGATTAAATTAATAGCATTGCAAATTATGGCAATCCTATAATGTGCCCTCTTATTTCAAATATCACTGAACTTCCTAGAGTTTAATAATTATCATTTTAAATCTGTAATATTTCATTGTTTGAGAGGCTTTGAGAGTTTCAATTAAAATGCTCGAGTCCTAATTATTTCATTATAAAGTCAAATTCTAGTGGATATTCTATGGAATCTTCGCACCCAAGCTACAAGAAAGGAAATTTATTAGAAAAAAAGGGGGCTCCACATCCAAGAAAGAGAAGTTAAAAAATCGAGCCGAACAAAAGTGTTCGAACTCAAACAAAATTTACTTCAGTCAGTTTTTGTTTGGCAAATATTTGTTCTATTAATAATACAATTAAAAAGTTCTATTCAATTGAACTTAAAATTGTGCAATTTTAAATGCACCGTAACCCCGAGGCGGGGGTAATTTTAATTTAACGCCTTTATGTACTTTCTACAAAAATTATAAAAAAAGTTAGAAATGGATCGCCTTAAGTTGGATGTCCTCGAGGTTCAATAAAAGCCACCGTAAAATTATATAATAGAAAATTCATTAAAAAATAGCGTATCCCAGTGCTTCTTTTGAGTGCTGAATTTAGGTCGTTGCCAAGTTGCGGAAGTATATTTTTGAGAAATGGCAAATGCAGTACGTGATCGCGAAGCAAATCCATTTTTAAATGTCTGCCTCTCGAGATGGTGAAATTTCATGTGATTGTAATTGCTTTCCATTTTAAGAAGGGCATTTCGTGGTACACAAAATTGGTTTTAAAAGGAGCTTGAAACGACTCTAAGTGGATGTTTGAGATTTCGTAGACCTGGAGTTTCCTAGAATACGTGTGTCAGAAGTAAACGTGTCGATGAAGGGACCCGAACTTGAACTTAAGCAAAGGAAAATTCAGCATTTCAAAAAGACTGCGGAATAGATTGTTTGCTTGGTGTGGCATCTTTACTAAATCTCTCAGAGTTGTAGTTAAACTCTTACATGGAATTCTTCTCCATTTCAATCCAGTCTTCTCATTCGAGGTTTAAAAAGTCATTTGAAAAGTTTCCTAGGGAAATCACACGAGCACAAGGTAAAGCGTGATAATTGAGGTTTTCTCACTGCCTTAATTATAATTAACGATTTTAAGCGTGAACTTCCTTGGCAGTTTCTGCCATTCGAAGTAAAAAGTGTTCCAAAAGCTAGAATTACTTGAACTTTAAAGCAGTGTTATGTTGTTTTTTCTTCCCAAACCTGTCTCTCTCTCTCTTCAGAGAAGTTTTTCCATCATCTTGCAAACGGCGTGAAAGTTTATGACAAGATAAAATGACAACCAAAAGTCCAGATATTTAGTTTTACAATTGAAGTAATTATCCAAAGCAAGATTTAGCCAGTTTAGGATTTTTTCAAACAAGTTCTTATTAACTCCCCAGTAATTTTATTACCTTGGTGAGATGCTTCTATACTTGACTGAATATTGAAATTGTTACCACGGTTTTCGTCTTCACCATATTTCTGGGTAAAGGCCTTGTTTTTTTTTGACATCATTCAGTTGTGGGTTAGTTTAAGTGCTGGTCAACAGTTCTTCGGGTAGTGCACTTAAAACCACGATGGTTACCATACTTGCATGCATTTGTAGTGCTCGTTATTCGATGGCACATCAGGGGCAGCGTAGGCAAGGCACATTTTTAACGGGAGTGTGGTTATTACCTATCAACATGTTAAACTTAAATCAAAATAAGTCACACACGTCAGGAGAGATTATGGGATAAATGATTGAGTGTGAGGTTAAGTTGTCAAGTTCACAATGGAGTCCTTGAATTGTTCGTTCTCCTCGTTCAGGTGTTGTACAGCCGTTTGAAAATTAGAAATGAAACTTTCGAAATACGCCAACATTGGGTCTTAGTCCATTTCTGGTTGAAAACTGTTTTAATAAGATTTTTATTTCTTAGATGAGCGTGGGGGACCAACCAAGTCAAAACGCATAGGCGGACGAGCCCCGGAATGCCACTTCATAAGATAGTCAAATTGGTTACGAAGAGAATGTCTGTTTTCCATTGTTAACATGAAGACGTTCGAAACGACACGGTTAATTTACATTGGAAACCTTCCGCCCAAAAATTTTTTCTTCGATCAGTTTCATGGGTAGATGTAACTCCATGGCTTTTGTTATGCTTTTTGTTGGTGCACATAACCAGTTGTTTGACTCGACTTTGAAAACGGTGGGAGTGACACGAGCAGAGACTCAAGCGACTGGAAAACAATTTCTTATTATCCCGGATTTAATAGATTCCTCTAATGAAATGACTTTAAAGTTGTTGTACTCTTATGTATCCCGAGGTCAATCAACTAAGAAGCCCAGGAAATTTGTTTCCAGCACCGATAGATCACAAATTTCTGATACTGGAATTTTATGCGCTAAGTAGGGCCTATTCTTCCAGGTCTATTAATAGGCTTAGAGCCCGACTAAAAACAATCCAATTACAGGAATCGGTACGTTTTCTGCTCAAAATTCGCTCGTTCTTTCTTTGTGTGTTCCATTACGTTCTTCCGGTCCATTTGGTTTCCGCCATGAGTTATTTTTCTCTTTCCAGAATCTTTCGAGGAGATTCATGTGTTTTAAGGATTTTGTTTCATCTATTTCACACCCAACTTTGTGGTAAAAAAAGTGTTGGCCCTTTGTAAAAAAGAAATATAATTACTCGGAATGGCACTTGCCACGGCGTTAATGATTTGCAATAACTTTTTATTTGTTGGCAGTAAATGCCGAACCCCTTTGAGTTCTATATAATTGCCTTCTCATACTTCCTGCAAATATCTGTGAGGATCATGTAAAAAAATTTGTTGGGGAAATAACAGAAAAGAGTTCAATTTGAGATAGAGGGCACTCTGCGGATTTATAAAATGCCATCAATTTTGTTTTCAGTTGGAGGTTATGGTTTTCATGGAATTTCCCTAATCACTGAATAGAATAGAACATCAAATCCGTGAATTTACAGCTGATACATTGGGTGGAAGAGTCACACAAAGCCCAATTAAGGTAAACGCTCTATTTAGCGATGAATTGGGAAAATGTTGGGATTTTTGTGAAATTGAATTTTACGATTTTGTATTTAATTCCCTAGGTAAAAGTTTTTAGAATGAAATTGCTCCTAAAACCGAACGATGGGTGCAGGCATTTCTTTTGTTCGAATTGAAATCCCTAAATCAACCGGGTGCATTGGCGAATTGACACCCGTAAGTTGAGTTGAATGGTTACATAAATTGGGAACCCTGGGAACATGAAATGTAATCGTGACTCGTATTTCAGGGATGTAAATAATCAAGTTCCATAGGCAAGGGTGTCTTAAAATTGAGTGATATCACTTCTCAATCGCAGGGGTGTATTTTTATATCTAGAACCAAACACCATTTCTGGTGTGAAATGGATGCACCGTTTGATTGAGTTCGGTGAACGGTTGTACCAAATGGTAATTTGTGGTCATCAAATAAGACATAAAATGCCTTGATAGTTTTCATTTGTGGCACACAATATCTGGATACCGGCAAGGATTGACTTCAATTGAAATTGGTTTGCCCTACTTTATTATACCTAAATTTTAGTAGCGTTTATTTAATTATATATAAAATGTAACGTTGCAGTCTTCGTAAAATACGAAAATTGCTGAATGAACTGTACTTTAAATAAATTCAATGCACAGTGGATTACCCTCAGTTAAGAATCTTAGCTTGGTATCGTAATTACTGTAGTGCATCTAAGAGAGTCATATCTATGCTATCAGGGCTTAAAACAATTGTACTTAAATTGGGGATTAAATTGTCGCCTCTTGAATTAACATATCAGTATATTTATTTTCATTATTTAAGAACCGCCAGACGAACCAAAGGGGGAATTTTATTTCCAACATTGATGTGCACATTCTGCTTGAGGAAGGTCTTAAATATCGTCTCAAAAAATAATAATTTCGGCAAGTAATACATTGTAAGTCCACTCCATAATTAAGGTTACAATTTCTCATGTGATTTACTGGCAGAAATTAAAGCCCTGTGGAAGTAGCTTTCGGCTTGGGATAGAGTGGTAAGAAATGGGCGACAAGTGACCCGTTGTAAAGTATAATAAGGGAGAGGGTCGTTTTTTCTGTAGAGAAGCAGTAGAAGAACGGAGTTGTGCTTTCCTTTGGGCAAGTCGTTTGTGTTTTCCAAAATTATTTGAATGTCGAAAAGGATGAATAGGATTACAGAGGATGCGCAAGGTCTGATTGTGAAATTTTCTATCCCCACACTTTTATTTACCCTGCATCCCCATGTTGAATGGTGTTCCTAGTTCCCAAATATAAATTTTCTAAAGTTTTGCCTTCTCGACTTTCCTCTTGGGCATACATTCAGAATGATCGCCATTTTCTGTGATGTCTCATCAGTCGATTTCGTCAAACGAGTTGGCTGCTGTTGTTCATTTCTTTATTGAATTCATTTTTACTCGATTGTCTGTAATTTGCTTTCACGCAGCAATAAGCATTTCTGCGGGGAATCGGAGCCGTTGTTCGTTAGACAATTCCTAATCTTGGTAATTTCTTTTTGTGCACAATCTGCGTAAGCACACGAGCCTCCGGTCGTTTTACTTTTCTTTCTCCTATTACAAAAGTAAACTCTTTTCACTAATGGTATTCTCTGATGTCGGACTGAAGGAGAATCAGGTTCATTAATTAAGAAGGTGAAAACACCGAGACATAGAGAAGCATTTTTTTTCCAGCGTAGTCTTTGCTTCAATGAAACCATAAAAGATTTTTACGACTTCTCTTGTTTGGAGTTCGATTCAATTACTTCCCAGGTGCGTAGCGAAAATATAGCAAAATAAAACAATGAATTCTTTATATAACACTTTAAGGCAGATAAATTAATTAATTCGAAATGGTAGAGAGGCGGTCGACCGACTATTGCCTTCTACCACGAACCAGACTTACTAGCATAAATTGTCTCTAAACCAAAACACATCACTGCAAGGAATTGTAATATTGTGTATAATACCGTGTATAATATAAATTAGTAGACATATACCAAATTTCTCTCTTACTAATACATTGTGACCTATTGGATGATGAATAAAGTTTTTCAATAGGTTCATATATAGGTGTAATAGAATAATTTTTAAAAATGTCGTATGTTTTGGTAGTTCACGTAGTGAAATTGTTATTACTTAGGGAAATATAGTTTTACTTATATGTCCAATTTAGCACGAAAGTGAACACGTTTTTGCTAGATCTTTGAAAGCTAGGCCAACGAGTAATGCGAAATAAGTATTTAAATGTAAATTATAATTATTTACGTCATGTTTTGGTTATCTCTGTTCAAGGAAATGAATCAAACTTTCTAAAAAAAATTAAATAACTTGAGTGTGGGTTTTATTTATAAAGTTTTCGAGTCATCCTTAAATGTTCTGTTTATTTGTCCAGTGTTGGCGTAGGATGTGTCTGCAAACGTTCAATTCACTCTAATTTATTGGTATTTTTCAACAAAGTTGTTTAATGCATTCCATGCTGGAATTCCCCATGGTTAGTATCGAATGCACATGGTAAATGTTCAACTCGAGCACCTTTTGTAATTCCGCAGATGTCAAAGTGGTAATCTCATTTTCGTCAGATGCGGTTCTTCCATGTTTTCATTTGTGTTTCGGACTCTGATTTTGCAATTCGTGCGTATCCTTCGGGATTAGTACTTGTAGAAACTTGTAAATAAGTTCGTGCTATGAGGACACACTTCAACCGGGACCGAAAAGGATATCGATGATGTGTCTCATTAACATTATTCATTTGGGAACGCTGGTCATCCTTAAAATGGAATATAAACTATCCTGCAGCACGTTCTTCGATAAATAAAGTAAACGTATATTTGGAGTAGGTAACTTTTCGAACAAAGTGACTTTTAGCATAAGTGTGATTTACTTCTTATTCAATGAGAAATGCAATGGCATTTAATGGACATCATTATGTATGCAGAGCTGCACCCTGAAAGTGGTTCATCCGAATCGGGAAAAGTCTTATTGTTCAGATTAGTCTGGAACAAATAATGAAATGATGGAACAAAATTCAGTTTCTATTATATTTCATCCGTTTATTGTTAAACTACATTTCTACTAAAATTCGGAATTATTGGGGCGGGAATTTAATTATTAGAACGGCGAGCGGTTGCAAATTTTTAGGGGAGTAAGAAATAAGACAGAATGTGTAACTAAAAGTCGACTTCATTTTATTTAACAAAAGAGACTACGACTGCAATTTGTCACATAAAAATGAGTGAACTGGGGTTCCCATAACAATAAAATGAAGAGGACAACTCTAATTCATTGACTGCAGGGAGAAAGAAATCGTTTCATTGCGATCAGCTACTTTTGAAAAAAAAATAATTCCATCTGTCATCTCATTCAACACGTTAAAATCTAATGAAGAGGAGTCACGTTGTGTGGGCGCCTGTAAAATTGTGGAAGCCATGGCCATTGTTTGTTGGGACTGTATGTGAAAGTCCCGTTAGGCGGTCTCTGTTTCTCTAAGTCAAACATTTGCGATCGGTCAGTTTATTTTCGTGGTCACATTTTTAGTCAATTTCAAAATGCTGTGTGGAGGTCACATCGTGACGATTGTCCATGACGTTTAATTATATTTGACTGCGCAGGTTAATACCCAACGAACAATTATTGAGTAATGTGGAAGAACGGAGCGTTGTTCTAATGAAACTTAATGAAAACTATCTGTACAGTTTGTAACAGAGCTCTTTCGGGGAGGGGGTTTCATTGTTCCACAATGAAGTATATCTTTTTTAATGAGGTACAACCTTGCATAGGTTGCCCATTAATTTTTTTAATTTTTCCACGTTGGTTTAAATTTAGTGACGTTGTGTCAGTCGTAAGATTCACTGCAGGTTAATATCTGGTCGGAGTTTTAATAAGAATTTCTAGGTAATATTATTTTCAAGCCATTGAACAGATGTAACATTTAGAGTCAAAAACCCAGTTATTTGGAGGATCTAATAATCTGAGTGTATCGTTGTCAAATGCAGATCTATTAAATTTCTCACGTAACCGTCTAGAACTTTCTAATTAATTTATATTCTATTAATTAAAGCGTCTTACGCGAAGAACGCGTTCGTGGTGAACAGTTATACGAGTGTTGTCGTCTCACCATTTTCTCCTCATTTTCCCATGGTAACACAATAGTTCAATTGTTAATACTAGATGAGTGCCTTATTTTGGAAAGGTTTCAAAAACGATCTGATAATTGAATGTACAGGTTTAGAGCTTTATATAGTAATATGGATACCATCAATCTTGAATTATTTACTGATTCTTGCATACAAATCGACGCGCAAAAATGAGCGAAATTGAGAGCTTCACTTTCAAATCTTCAAATATATATTTTTACGAAGTAGAAGAAGAAGAATTGTAAAACTTTAAGCTTGAGAGTGTGTATTTCAGTTTATTACTAAATTAAGTAGGGTTGCATTCAATGAACGTCGAAACTTGTTCGTTTGTCTATTTATGTTTCTTACAAGTTTTCCTTTCTTCTCTTGGCTAATAACACAAAACGACGAAGTTGTAAAACCGCCTATAAAATATTATCTGAAATTTATTAGTTTCGAAGGATATTTTGTAGAATACTTTTTCGTTGCTCAGTTACATATTTATTCATAAGGCTTTTAAACTCTTTGTAAGATGAGAAGTCACCCCGAGAGGAGAAGCTTAACTCTGCGGAGAAGAACCCTGGCGACTTTAATATTGCTCTGTTGTTTTTTTTTGTTTTCTGTGTCTTATGTGCAGTGTAGCCTAAGCAGGTACCCGATAGCCGATGTGCCTGTAAACGAACTCTAATTAATTGCATTTGCGATGAGGTGTGGGTTCAATATTTAAAAGGACTCCACGATTGAGTGTTTATTTTGTTTTAAATGGGAGTGCCTAAACCTTGAATTGATCAGTTGTAAAGGGCCTTCCTTCGGCAAACCTGTTCGTTGGCTACGTTGGAGTCAAAATAAGTCATGAATTGCACACTTTTATTGCGCAACAATCCACCCACCTCAAAAGAACTAAAAAACCGGTCGGTTTGATGTTTACAGCATAGAGCAATAGCGTTTAAGCTGGGAAGGGGATATCACTCTCCGGAAAATGTAACAAATATCAATTTCGATCTATTTAGTTTCATGTTTCACTGGTGTGAGTTTCATCTCGGAATCTGTTGTTTATTTTTGACCTATAATGGACTTTTTGGGGGTTTTCGTTTGAGTGGTTTGCTACGTTACTTTTATTGCAGGTGGGAGATTGTTGTCGATCTTCACACCACACTTTGGTGCGATATTGCTGTTTGTCATGGATTTGAATGCTCTGTGAATTATGTCATGGCAGAATATGGAAAACACAAAAGGCAAATTCAATGTTCAATCATATTCCTATTGTTTGTGCGTAATTAGAGTTTTAAATAAAGTTTTACAGTCTTTCTTTTAAACTAATATAAACATTACTCTATTTCTGGGAAGGTTTTCCTTTTGGACAGTCTTTGCTTTCTAAAGTGCTTCACTCTTAGGAGGTGCGACTATGCATTTTAAGGATCTGAATTCAAAGGATTTCCAACTAAATATTTTGTGCGATACACTAACGTATAGATTTCTCAGTAAAAGTAAATTGGGAACAGGTGACAGTTGAGACATTCAGGTGAAGGACTTGTGTTTTCTGTTTACGTTAAATTTATTGATGAAAATATTATAGATATAGAAATAAAAGTCAGTCTGACTACTCAAGAATTGTTGAAAATCGAAACACTTTTGCAGACGTCAGAATTTGTAAATTTTGAATAAGATTACATTCCTTGATAGAATTTGTGGGTATGGGTGGGGGGACAATTTTAATTACGTTTTCGCGTTTTCGAACTAGAGATAAAGGCAGTAAATGGGGGAAGACAAACTTCTGGTACCCCAAATTCGAGGCTGTGAAAAGCAGACTAAAAGCAAGGGGAAAATCAATTCAAATAACGATAAAATCGAATAGACAGCCTGTAACTCGCAAGTTTTTCCCTGATAGTACAATATTTTCTTTTTCCAGAGGAAATTGCTTTTATACCGCAGGAAAGAAGTATAAAAATGACATTTTTCAGACGCAATCCAACTTTACACATGATCCCAATTTTATTTTTATTCTACTTCATTTTCCACCTATATTTTGAACCCCCGTTTCTCACGCCGTAAGTTTTGCACCCCAACAACCCCATTACCCCACCCATCCACCCCCTGTTCTGTAACAAAGACCTGTGTGGATTTCACGGGACGGACATAATTCTTTTTCTCGCACGAGATGTACCCTGCAATCCGATGATTTTGGAATAAATGCGTTTACCTTAAGATTATATTTAAAAAATTTCTCGCTTTCGCGTTTTACTGTACCAAAAGGGCTCATAGTATTATCAGTTAACCAGAACAATACACAAGACTTGGTTAAAAACTGAGTACAGTCTCACAATCAATGCGAACAAATGAAATATAGCCGTGTTATTTAAAATAGGTATTAAATAGTGATTCGTTTTTATATGGTAGAGTCTTAAGTTTTATAGTTAACATAATTTGGTTTGTTTCCTTTTAGTTTCTGCTTTTAGTTAGTGTAAAATTAAGCTAAATTAATGTGTCGTTCCACATATATTTTTCTTGTAAACAAAGAGTCTAAGTTTCCGGTAAGGTACTTCACTTGAGTTTAATTTCGGCTCTACAATTCAAATAATTTTCAATTTCTTTTTATATGAAAAAGAGTTATTCATTCTGAAGTTCTTAATGTTTATTCTTTGCCTTCCAATAAGGGTCTAGACCAGGCGTTATATATGCAGAAGAATGTACACTTAGAGTAAAAAGTAATCAAATGCCATTTATACACAGGACACGTAAAAAGGAATTTCACATTTGTCAGTTGCTTTCTTACCCGTTGATCTGAATGTCGACTTTTTTGGTCAATTCAACAGACATTTTATTTTACTGCCTCGCGTTTATTTCGGTGAAATGTAATTTATTTTATATCGAAGGAGAAGTTTCTTTTTGTTTGATAAAACAGAAGGAAAGAATCCGTGTGAACCATAAAAAGAGGCGGCGAAGAAGATGGAAACCGTGTTTTGGTACCTATCGAATTTAAAAAAAAAGGCCGGATTTCATTTTAGGATCGTGAGGATGTCCTGTTTTTACTCGAATCCGTAGGGTAGAGTTACAGTTTGTTGTAAATTTGGTTTCTCAGAAAATGGAAGTGAAGTTTATAGTGGTGTATTCAAGTGTTCGTAATTCGGATTGCAAAGTTCATGGAATAATTAGTCAGGGGAGACGACATGTTGAACAACTTCCGGATTGATCTGTTTTTTAATAACTCGGAAATGAGGTGAACGTATTCTCTGTTCAGGTGATGAATGGTGGCAGAAATGAGATCAGTCCAGATCACAAGGTCGTAGTCCGCGTCTGTTAGTTGAAAAAAAATGTATCGAGAATCAGCCGTTGTTTGATGAGTTCGATGCTCGACCTATTTGAATTCTCTATTGTTTCGCGATTGTTAATTCTCAAGTTCAGATTAATTAAGTGGTTATTGAATATTTAGTGTTTCTGAATGGATTGAGCAGTTTCAACCTACTCATTCCGTCGTCAAGCTCTTGGGTTTCTTTTCCGTTTTCATTCATTTGAAACGGAGTGACGAGAATTCTATAGTACGGAGATTAAGGTTCGTGGGTAACTTCAGTTTTGAGGAACGACAGAAAGTCCCGTCAACAAAGAGAAGTTTTCTGCAGGTGCTGCGAAACTGACTTTTGTCATTTCCATGACATTTTCTTTGGCATTTGGCAATCGGTAACATATCAGAAGGTAACCCGGCAGAATTTATTAAATGTTATTAAAATTTTCGGGTCGACGTTGCAGATCTTTTATGAAGCACGTTTCGAAGTTGAATTCCTGTCTCTTTCTCACGTCCTGTTTCTTCGGGTTTCGGGAGAGAGCGTTTATTATAATATCCACTCTTGGGATTTGGGAGCACAAGGTTTTCCCAATAGAATGAACCGAGAACTACGCACGAGGTTCAAGAAATTTCCATATATTTAAAGGCTTTTAGTGAAGTTCAAAAGTTTATTGTATATAAAAAATTCGCATTATCGAAAACAATTTTTCTTTGTCGTTATTGGTTATTGTATTAAATTGATTTTTAAGAACTCGGGTAAACTCCTTTATCTCCTGATTAAATTTTTCAGTGTTTTAAGTACTATTTTGTATATTTTGCATTAAACCCCGTAGTTTTAATATATTCAAAATTCTATTACTTTATGTCGTGTGGTACACAGAACATGATACTAT
The DNA here is from genome assembly GCA_037055365.1 of Polyplax serrata. NCBI lineage: Eukaryota > Metazoa > Arthropoda > Insecta > Psocodea > Polyplacidae > Polyplax > Polyplax serrata. The sequence continues at coordinate 6,100,502 of JAWJWE010000038.1, read as the reverse complement.
ATAGAATAAGCAGTGGTTCCTGATGTGCAACATATCAAAAACATAGTTTTTAATAGCATAACTCCGAGAGTATGACTTGAAACAGATTTTATTTGCAAAATGATACAATTAAATAATCGTAACTATTACGTAAACATATTTCATCCGTAGATAAACTAGATTTTTAGATGGTTATGTAATGTAATAAGTCATATAAATAATCAATAAAATATGTAGTGTTCATCACGGACGTTAGGTAATGACTGAAAATGAAATTGGCTTTGTTATTCTCAACTCAAATTATACTTTCGTCAAAGGCTTTCTTAAAGATATGCGTGAGTGAAATTATTTGTGGGGTGAGCTCAGTAATTTGCTAATAATAATATTTGGTAAAATAAATACACCCATCAAAATAGAGGTAATAGTCGAATGAAGGTTTTGCAAAAGGTTATCGACGTGTTCGTTGTAAATTGCGATTGTTAAAAATTTAGGACATTCCTTAGTCACGCGAAACCTGTTTAACCAGTATATCTGTGCCGTGAGTGCAGACAACGCTTTAAAATCTTGTCCAACGTCATCCATCAAGTAATACTGATACATGGACATCATGAGTGAAACTGACCTTCGGTTGTTTCTATCGTGATTTCCAGGGAAGATGGTGAACACGTATTTGTTCTAGTGGATACATGTTATTTACGATACGAAAAAAGCTTTACCAGCGTTATAAACTATCCGAGACTAGAATTTTCAACATGTGAATTATACAACAGGGATATACATAAATATCGTGAAATGTTTGCGGCTGATCACACCCATCTAAATCAATAGCGGCAACAACGACGTTTCCCTGTTATTGAATTATCTTTTCGCATGCAGATCTCGAATGGAAAGGCGTCCAGGAAATTATTAATAATGTATGATTGAAGCTCTGAGGATGATAGCAAAAAATAAAGGGTTGAGGCTGTGTAATTTTTATTACACATGTAATATTAAAACTATGCAAGGTGGCAATCTCTTATTTTAATCTTTGACAGGGAGTCTAATAAATGTTTCTTAAAGGTCAATAATTCGGTAGAGAAACTCTTATTTTTGTTAAAATCTTATTCTAACTTCTTGAATAAATAAATAACAAATTACAGTAATTAATGATCATGTTTGTGTCAACTAAATTGGTTATAGGAACATGGTGTACGGTTCCCTAAGGTTTTTGTATTCACGAGTATTGTTCGCAGGGAAAGAAATCGAAAATGTTTAGATTGGCAGCTTCACACTTAACAGAACAATTTGCCTATTTCTTCTACTTTTCAGCAGAGCCATTCAAGCACATTGTAAATATCTTAGAAAAGACCAGATTCTTTTTTTGAAGCGAAAAGTAAGCAAAAACTTAAAAGGGTTTTACTGGAAATTGTTTACCACCTTTCATCAGCTCTTTTTTTCTGCACCAGTCTCACGTGGCAACTTCAGCATTTTAATAATCACAAGTGTAGCACACGAGGGAAGGAAATTCAAGATTTGTGTATGAAAATTGTTCGTGAAAAATAGTGGCTTGTTAGGCTTTTATGTATCTTACTAAAATGTAAAAATTCATTTTACATTTCCGCTTACGTTATTTAATATTTTATTGTGTCCCGGCGTCTTAATAGTGATATTTATTTTATAGTGGTAACCATTACTTGTCCAATGTTCTGTGATGTTAACTTACAATATTCAAAAGTGCTTTAAGTAGTAAGCTGTTTTATGTGTCCGACTCCTTCTTGCAACACAATTAATTCAAGTGTATTGCTCGTTATGTAAAAATGAGTATAGTTTTATAAGCACTCAAAGTATGTGTTGAAATTTTTCAATCGGCACTCGTAGTGAGGTAGTTTTAAAACATTCAATTATAATTTTGATTAACTGAACATCAAATTTTAAGCTCTTGTCGAATTGTCATAAGTAATTATTGTGAATTGAAACGCGGTAAGTGTTGAGTAGAATAAAAGCGTTTGCTTATCAAGGCATGAAAGTGTAACTTAACGGCTCGGAAGAATGTGGCAAATGTTTTGAGATATAATCTGGGTAAAACGCTGGAAATATATAAGAAAAGGTCGATATGTTGGTGTACGAGTTACGAAATCGAGTGCTTAACATAGGAGAACCTTGTCACACTGTGTTATAATTCCATTGAAATAGGGCAACTCTCATCGAAAAACTCTGGCAAGCAAACGCAATGGGCGAGTTATAATCGAAATAGAAAGGCTTTCGTTCGATGAAAGTGTCGTGAAGTTTTTTCAAAAAAGTTATGTAAATTCATAATGAGTTAAAATTGATATTTTTCCTATCCGAGGAAATGTGTTTTAGATCATGTGTGGACCCCTACTACATCATTGCTACTTATTTGGAATGGAAAAACGTTTCGTGTCGAACCAGTTGTGACATTTGAGGCTTTTTTAAATGATCTCCGAAAATGGAAGACCATTAGTAAGGAAATTTATTCTGTGTACTTTCCACACAGAAGTGCATGAGTGGAATGCTATATTATTGCTTTGCGTGTAGGACATCTCATTTATAAATTATTACTCTTTTATTACATAATGGAACTGTTTGTCTTTACTTTCAAGTGTCAGTGTTCAGAGAGAGTGAACAATTTTTTATTATTGGAAATAAAAGGGGAGGTGATGGGTTTTTGTATTTTAGAAACTTTTCTCTCCTTCTCAGTTCTGACTGAACCAAATTTAGTTAGCCAAAAATGGCGAAATCAGTAATTACATTACCAACCTTTAAAAAACAACTTTACTAAAAGTGCAACGCCAAACTTGTCACCTTCCTATTGCGTTCGTTACGAAAACGTTACGATACTCAAAAAAATGAAAGTAATATTCAAATTTTTAATAAAGCCCTGGGAGGAAATTGCAATGTTCCGACAAGTTTATGAAATCGGATTATTTTTATGAACCGCTCAACGGAACAGAGTGACAGCAACAGGGCCCGATGTCAGACCCATTTCTCAACGTTTCGGAATACCCAAAAACAATAGTAGAAACTCATGGGCATTGTACGCGAAGTGTAATTTTTTTTTCGGTTCTGGGAGCGTTTGCCGAGATGAACCATCTAATCATTTCAGCTTTGAATTTTCTTTATTTGTCTAATTAATCAGGATTTGAGGGATGAATGCGGTATGATCCCGTCGGGAGTGAATAAGGAAGCTATGGATGGATCCGAGAGAAAAATAAGCTGATTTTTGGCTCAATTTCAGCTTTTATTCCCTTGACTTGTGCAACTTGATTTATCGACAGATTTCAGGTCACGCGTTTCCGTTGAAAAATCAAGGAGGAAGGGTTTTTCTAATCGGGTTCTTTTATTTGAACGGGGAGAACGAAAGCAGTACGCTGGCGAGCTTGGAGTAAAAGTGAACCGTAATGGGTAAACACCTCGGTTCGATTCAGCAGAAAAGGAGATAGAGTAAGAAACATGGAAATCATTCCGAGTTAAGTTAATTTTGGTTTCGTACGACTGCACTTCATCGAAGTAAGATGTTGTGTTTCAAATATTGGTTTGATGTTGGATTTGAAGAAGTAATTTTGTTTCCATTCGAAGAAATTGCGAATTATTGTGACTTTGAACCACCAGATGAATTCTCCTCTCATCGAATATCGATATTTCATTATAATGCAGGCATTTCGAACAGTATTGCTTTACTATGACAAATCTTTTTTTTTCACGAAACCGAAGGAATGAGAGTAAATCAAGTAGTGCACTTTACGTTTCTGTCTGCAGCATGTTCATCTCTTTTACATTTGTTATGTTCTGTCTGCACTTACCGAATTTGATTTATGGGTTAACTGATGCGCTTTTGTACGTTCAATTCTATTAAACCCTTGAGAATTTTTTGAACGAAAGTGATGAGTTTTTGTTTTCTTCAAGGCAACAAATTATTCCAACGAGAAAATTGGAATCTTGCTTGATGCAAAAGTAATGGTAAAATGTCGCCTAATGTATTTCTTCAAGGTAGAAAGCGTTCTCCTGGTTTAGACTTGAATTGATGAGCCGGGATTGTAAAATTCCTCATTCATAAATTAAATATAAATTCTCTTGAAGAATGTTGTGCAATAACGCTTCTTTTTTTATTTCATTTCAGGGTAGACGCTTCAGGCAACTGGTAAGGATCTTTTTTACATTAATAAATTTATAGTAGTATAGTTGTAGGAGCTATTACCCATTATGTAGTATGTTCGAGCTTACTGGTTTTCACGTGATGTTACATTCAAATCTCTGTCAGCGATGCACTTAACCTGGGGTGTATATTGAAACTGAGGCCCGGACTTATGTTGTATATATCTAGGAAAATCGTTCCATTCCTGCATTTAAATTATAAATTTCGAATGTCCACTGACACATGAAAATACATAAGGAATTGGAGATTGTTAGTAAAGCTGTTGCCAACTTATACAAACTCTGTGTAAGTAGAATATTTAAATGCGTCAAAATAAATTAAAATCAGATTGAAAAAATTTAAATGCAAATAGGAGAACGAATAGGGGACATTCGATTTATAAGCTTTTGTATCCTAGTCGACACCCGTAATATAAGAGCACAACTATGACCTCCTTGAAATTCAATTCGATTTAAAAGTAAGTCAGAGACAGTTTCGAACGGAAACTGTTAACTAGTTTAGGACGGCACTAAACATCTAGAAACAATGGAAGGGACTTCTTTGAAGAATACAAAATTCTTTAATGTCCCAGAAATCAGATTTCCTGTATTTGAGTTGGCTGTGTTGCAGGAGACATGTCACTCGACTACCGGATTGTAAACCGACAAATAGAATAGTCTAGAAACAGGGTAGTATGATGCGAGACGGACATTATAAGTCAGCCGTAGTACAACTGCCAGAAAAATAGTTTATTTTCTTTGAGTTGTGCAGTGCTTTCACTCGGAAACTTCTTCACAGTTGTTTCCTCTGCTTTTTTTATGAATGTGTAACGAGAAATAACAGAATTAAACTTTGTTTCCGGGAGACTTTTAAGATTGCTACTTACCCCCAACAACGAGCTAATTCACAATGCTTGTACATGCATCATTTTATTTTTTACTCTCAAATAGTTTTAAGAGATTGTGCTGTCGTTTTGCATGTGTTTGTGTGACAAATGAGTTTATAAGTAATGGGTGAGGAAAATTGTATTGCTCAAAACACCAGTGTATGCCTCCGAAAAAAAAACAACAATATTTTCTTGCTCTTTCAATTTGACAGTAAAGAACTTCACGGAATTCTAATTTTCTACCCTCTGTCATCCTCTTCAGATCTCCTTCATCTCTGCAGGAGGGAGAAACAATTTTCCATGAAAGAACCGTTGAAAATGTTTTTCTGACTTTTTTCAAAAGGGAATACCATATTTTACTGAATCTGGAAATATGAAATCCTAAAATTCCGTTTACGTCCTCGAAGTTATTCTAAGACGAATTGTTAGTGTTACATTCATATATAACAGTCACAAATGCCTGCGGAAATAGGTGTCACTGTAGAGACGAACACACTTGAACGAAAAACATTCATTTAGATATTTTAGTAAATAAGTTACAACTGAAACTCTAACGCTGCGCAAACTTTCAATTTAGTTGACATGTAACTTCACATCTTCTCGTCTTGTTTTCTGATCTTCCTGTGTCCTCTGTGTCCGGCGTATTCGTCCAATGACCTCCAGTCATTTCTTCCCCATATTTTTTTCATAAAAAAGTATAAACTAAATGTAGACTTAATAACGAAAATACTATACAAATATAACTCTTAACAAAATTAATTGGATAGGCATTTCTGATAAGCTCAATAGGAATCTTTTTTCCATGTATATTTAAGAAAACAAAACATCCACTTTCATGATTTATTTTATCCATTATTAAATGAAAACATAATAAAGAGAATCCTGAAAAGTTTTTAATAAAAAACTTCACTTTTAATACCTCCTTTTTGCCGGCAAAACGAGCAAAGGCAGTCAACAGTTCAAGAGCGTTTAACGTAAATTTTAAGAGTTCCCAATTCGTTTTCCTTTTACGGTACGTTTCTACCCGGAATGAATTCTTGAAAAACCTTTAAAGAAGTGTATACTACAATACGTTTAAAGGTAGAATGCTTCTCTTAGTATGTTTGGGGAAGAACATATTTACTGATGTTACCGTCGCAAAAGTTTTGATTTACTTTTGTTCACCTTGTTCACTTAATAAATAACGAATATTTTTTCCATAATACTGGATATGTTTTTAAAAAATAATATACTTTCTAGAACTGGTATATTTTATTTTTGTTTTGTCGCTGGTAGTACGAGGTTACAAGAGTTTCTGTACACACGTTTTTGTTTACGTTAGATTTCGTATTCACCTGACATAATGTTTTATTTAAAAATTTTTAGGGAGTCTATACTGTACACTTGTGTTCGTGTGTCCGTAGCTGCTTCCGTGAACCTGTGCATTAACTTCAAGTCATTCTTAATGTTTTCTTTAAATCGAGTCCGATCTTCGGGTGAAACGTGATGGGACCGCATAAGTTGGTAGATTAGATCCGTCAGGCATTTCCACTGATAATTGAGCGGTTATTTACATTGTTGGAATAACCTGGTACATTCTGATCGTGATTCCTGAGGTATTTACTAGCTACGGACATTTGATGAAGAAATGGCCTTGAATGTCAGAGTACAATAGGTTGTGATAGCCGCGTTCTGCTCACTGCCAAATTACTTGTTTGTTCAAAGAGGAAGGAAAGGAACACGTGATCCGATGAAAACCTAATTTAAATCAAAGAGGAGAGAGTCGCTCGAAAAGGAATTTAATAAAAGCACTGAGAACGTTAAGGTGTCATAATATGAGTTTTATTACTCGTCATAAAATTTTAATAATGGGTTTTCTCTAGGTGCTATTTACAGTTGAAAGGTACAAAAAAGTCAATCTTGTTTATTTAACGTTTTGACATTGAATTCTTTGTGAATTGAGATGAGTGGGTACGTATCCGGAGGAATAGCAAAATATGTAATAGTATTTACCCAAAATCATGATAACACAATAAGACCGTCTACGAACCCGTAAAATGAAAATCAGTGCGAAGTGCGGTTTGATGTAAATTAGGTACTCGTGGATCTATTTTTGGTTTAACCAAGTATTTCAACTAAAATGATCGCCAGTTCCAAGTTAAATTATACTTTTCTGTAAGGCGAACTTTTTATTAAAATATTAGCTCTTATTGAACTTTCTTTGAGCGTAACATTTCTCGTTTAAAAATCTCTGAAGCGGAAGTTCTCCTTACCCCTGTTCAAGTTTTACACACCGGGCAACTATGTTGGCAACTATAAAACTGAGAAGTGTAATTTCATTTTTTATAAGCAGAAAGGTAGTGTAATATGAGATTCACGAATAATTAAGTTTAGTTGTTTAATTAGTTGTAGAAAACAGTATTAAGATCTACCGGGGTAATAAAAGGTCAAGAATACACTCATTTCATGCGTTTTAAGGGACAGTGCAATGGATTGCTATTAACCAACCCTTGTAAGTCTAGGTGTTTAGTACTATTTGATTTTATGTTGTGTAAATATGTCTTTTTGTCGGGGCAGTTTTGTCATTACATCCATTCGGTAAAGATTGGTTGGTCTTGAATTTCGTACATTGTAACAGTGTTAGATAATAATGATGGTAGTACTTCGCCTAATAAAAATTGAAACGGGTATTTAACTTCATCTTTCCCTGTCAGTTTTTAATCGTCATCATAAAGCCTTAGAGGTGAGAGAGAAGGAAAATCCGGCGCCAGTTTTACTGTCAAATACAAAATACAGTTTTATTGTCAGGCAGTTTTCCCACTCTCTGAAGAAGTGAACTGCCAAATGCAAATCCTAATTTTCTTATATTTGACTTTTTTTCTATTGAAATTTGTAATTGCATATTTTTACGATTGTCAGAAAGAAGGATAAAAAGGCTGAAAAGTTGAGATAACCTCGATTATAATTTGACTCTAAAGTCGCTATTCCAGTTGATTTTGCCAATATTAAAATCTTATCTTCTGCAGTTATTGCAGAGAACTCCGTAAAGGATACTTATTTTTCTGATACTTCTTTCCGGCTTTCTATTCTTGACAATTCCACTCAAAAGAAAGTGAATTTCACTATTTTTAAAAGACCGAGTGACTACAGTTTTATTTGGGATGTAATGAAATTGTTTTACGACTTGCAATGAAGTTGGAGCGTGAAGTGTATTAACATTGCTGTTAGTCGATTTATGTAATTGTATGGTAGTGTTAGAGATAAAAATATGCTGAGAACTAATTACTCGCCGAGTGCAAAGGTCAGGCTCCGGTTCACATGCACAGGGTCAAAAACTATAGGTCGAGGGAAGTTATTAGCAGCATGTAAACAAAGAGGTAATAATTTCACGGTTAGAATAAAATGGTACATTAACAATGATAAGTTGGAATTATCGAGTGTTAACGATAAGACTCGTCTGCACGTGTAAGAAGACAAAGCATTAGAGGGATCAATAAGTGACGAACCAATGACTCGTGATTAAAGGCCTTTTGACTAGAAAGAAACTTAACATTCTGCTCAGTTGAACTTGTCGAGATGAAGAAAGCAAACTTCCTTTATGATTCGTCCTTACATATCTCTCTCCGTTATTTTCCTCGTCCTATGTTTTCCAGCGTTACTTTACAACTATTACATAACTGTCAGTGTATATGATGGTGTGTATGTCAGCCAGCGGTTATTGATCAAGACTTGAAACCTGAGACCGTTTCTGAGCCTTATTTTAAAAATTGTATACAAGTACGTAACGTTCTATATGTGTGTGCACGGACATGTAAAAATTATTTTCGTCAACATCAATTATTCAGTAGTAAAAATAAACGGCCATAATCAACGTAGACGATGTCAGGAATTTGATGCTGGACATGTGAAACATTTATTTCCCAAGGGCCAGGGTGGAGTTTCATGCATCACCAAAATATTTTTTCATAAAACGTAGGGTTTCGAGTTGTCCGTTTGGCGTTTTGCATTATCCGAGAGGTCAAGTTTTTATGTTTTCAACAACGTTGTTTAATAACAACAATCATAACGGTAGCGGACGACTATAGGAAGACGAGCGGGAGAAAACTTATTAAAAAATTTATGTAGGAAAAAAAATTTTTTTTCCCCGGTAAAGTTTCGAACGAGGGAAAAGTGTTTTCCATCTTCCGCAAAATATAGAAAATATGGTAATTCGAACCGGGAGGGAGGGGTAAAAGCTCACAAAATCCAAGTGGCTTTTCATTGTAACGGTTTGAAACACCTTAAGTTATTATTGTGCGGCCTTTTTTCATTTCGAATTGCAAACTCTGCATTAGAAAAGGTTTTGGTCCGTGTCTGAACACCGTAGTAGTTTTTGTTGGGTTTTTGGGGAGCTTCAACAATCGTATCATAACCATTGTACAAGTCTGTGTATGGGAGCGAGAGAGAGAATGTGTGTGTGTGTGTGTATGTCTCAACAAGTGCTTTTAACGGGAGGAAACGGAGCTTTGGAGTTTTTATTTTCAGATTTCATTCGTTTGCGTGCTATTTTTTTTGAAAACATGCTCCATATTTTCTTCAGAATTTGTAATGGGACTCTTGCCTTTAATAAATCTTGTCCTTTCTGAGTCGCTTATGAGGTGTTGCAATTTTTTGACACCAGAACCATTATGAATGGTAGCATAAAGCCTAGATGGTTTATTAACACCAGGAAACGTCGCTTCACAGCTTTCTTTGGATTATTTGATTTCTGTCATAATCTTCTCTCACGAAGTTATTTTGGGATTAAGTTATGATCTAATTAGATCTGAACTATACTTTAAACTTTTAAGCAGGGCAAACATACTTTAAATAATCTAATTAGCCCAAAAGTCTTAAGAAATATTTTTATACTTTACGGTGACCACAAGGTTTGCATGTTAGTTTAAATTGATAAAATTGTGCGTATATACCATCTTCTGTACAATTCATTTGGTTCCTAGAATAGAGTTGATTATTATTTTGTAAGCAAAAACTGAGAATTAAAGCCTCGTTATACAGCTGTTTATATTTCGGTGGCTTACAAAGCGTATTGCGGTTTATATCCGGGTCGCGACTTGCTCCTTTATATACACCGTGTCTAGAAGACGGAGCCTGTTGTGACCTCGCACACAGGGGGTTAATAATCTCTAACGTGTTCTATTTTCAAAGAAAATTTCTTAGAGTACAATTGTTGCGTTCTCAATTGAGAATACCGCAATTCAGAGGTTGTGTTTGGATGTGTACCTTCCATTATATGGTTTTCCGTGAATTTTAAATTTGAAGTTTCGCTTAACACTCTTGCTTTCGTCAAACTGTTGATGCGGTTTCTGCGATACGCTAGGGAGAAATGATTAAGTGAGGTAGAATTTCCAATTGCTCACACATTTTGTCTGCTTACGGTTCGAGAAGGAGAAATACTTGAACTCAAGTATCAAGAACTCAAAATATGTCACATAATTTGTAATGACTAATAAATACTTCAATAAATGAATGTTTGTGAACGTCACAACTTCACGGTTTAATCTCAGGGTGTTTTAATCAATAGATTTGCGAATCTTTGACCCAGTTTCCAAGTAGAATGTTGTGTGCTTTGGTTTCAGTTATTTCAGCAGGAGGTTGATTTTTTTGTTGAAAATTTGAGTATTTTTGAGATTCAGGAAAAATGCTGGAAATGCTACAGAAGAAGAAAAATATTTTGTGTCGGGTGAAGTGATGAATTTTTCACTAACAAGAGGATGGTCCTTAAAGATGCTGTCTAAGAGTGAGCTGTGTCAAATTGTCTCTTCGGATTTGTATTTGGTAGAAAACACAACTTTTACGTGTCATCCAATGGTTTTTTCCTCTAATGGATTTTGAACTCTGCGTTGAATCCTGAGCCCTATTTACGAATTGCGAAAGTTTAATATGTTGATTTGACCGATTGACTTCTCAGGGTTTCTTGTTGTTCTCTCCGGTTTAATTAAAGTGGAAACCCGAGGTGGTGTCCAGTCGATTCTAAAAGCTTAAGACAAGTAAAATGGGAAATTGAAAAGTTGCGTTCGGGTTGTTTCATCCTTCATCCGTGATGAATAACTAATGTAAATGATTTTAGGAGTCTGTCCGGTTCGTGCTTTTTAGAAACCTTTTCTCGGCCTAAGTGGATTATTTAGGACATCTCCGTCGTCCACGGTCTTGAAGAGCCATGTCGGAAAGTGATCTTAAGAGTTGGCTAATGCTCAGTGTGCCATTAAGCCTAGCTTTTATTTATATATTACCATATTTTGAAGGTAATGTGAAGAGTGCCGTCCATTAAAGCAAATCTGCAGCATGAACGGAAGTGGTTGGTTATAAACTTTCAGTGTGTAGTTGTGTAGAGAATTATACTGTAAACAACATTTTTTAAATGATGTATTCTTACAGACGTACAAGGAAAATGCTGCTATTATTATTATTACTATTGTTTCAACCTTTTACAATTAACAACCCTTAGACCCTGATATGAATGCAGTTCGATTGATAGAATAAGTTGTTAACATGAATAACACGGGAGTCAGACAGTCTGTGAGCATTAAATTACCCAGAAGTACTCTATCCGAATAAATCAGGGGATCTTACTGTATTCCATGCGTTACTCCAGTTTTCAGACCACGCAAATAATAAAGTCAGGAAGTTCCCTCTGGAAATTTCAGACGGGTTTACTGGCATCCAGTTAATCATGGCAATTGTGAATTCTTTAGCATTGTTCTGTATTCATTCGTCAAAATGTGATGATGATAAATGAGAATTCAGAATTCAGTGACATTTCTACGGAATAAAACGTATTTTTCTTTCATTATTGTACGTTGTATAAAAATGTTTTTTTTTAAAAAAAAAAAGGAGTCGTCATGTCACTGTAATTCGGAATTGTATTTCTCGCTTCCGAAAAATTTTAAATTTGCTATTTGGAATCATTGACTTAAATCATGTATGATTTTTACTGATAATAACCGTTACGTAGTTTCTTTACTCGTCAGGCGGTACAAGAAACAATTACCATGTTTTAATAAAGCTCGCCAGAAGACTATCTTTTCACAACACGGTTCGGGTAATCTCTTTCAATTGTAGTGTAAAATTGGGCGCTTCAATTTTATTTTGTACTTTTTACAAATTTATATTAATGGTTGCGGAGAAATTTAGCTGGTATTGTGGAAGGAAATTAAGTAAATAAGGAATGTCTGCCAGATTTATTTTCAACGATCGGTGCTGTACAAAATGCTATTAACCAAGAAATCTGAGAAACACCAAGTTGTAATGTTGAAATCGACACGTAACCGTTTGCTAATTTTGTGAAGAATTGGATGGTCGTTCGTATGCTTCCGTAAAGTTTATTGACTGACAAGCAAGGTTTTTTAGGTTCCTACCTCACGGTAGATCATGGATTGCACTTAATTTAGAATTTCTAACCCTCAGACCCGATGAGAGATTCGGGGCTATTAGTAAATTCATCTTAAGGTTTATAAACAGTTTCCTAGACTACCCTGGAAATTAGCCTTTGATTGACTTTTAAAATCGTTAATTTCGGGTTTAGTAATTACCGTTCAAATCTCTTTAAATTTTAATTCATTCTCCCGTGGGATATTTGTTTCGTTTACTAATCGGGGGCGCGATTTACATATAGTTTGATTTCTGGTGGCAGTCTGTAAGAAAGGAAAATCGGACGGAAACGTTTTTGTCCGCTACGTGCATTCTAATTGATTTTACGTGTACCTCATTTACCGGTTTAACCTTATTTAAATTCTATTTGTGACCGCCGCCATTCAAATTTTGAGTGTCGGCACATGCCATATGTGTCGGTTCAATTGATGAAAACACAGTTACCTGCAGATGAGATTTAATTTGAGATTTAGAGGAAGGAACGAGAGGTGACCTTAAAACTTGAGGGGTTGCAGGTGCCGGATGGGCCCGGTGGTTGAAGATGAAGAAATTTGTTTTCCTGGGTTTTTGACTGTCGAATGGAGTGTCTCGGGCCTGAGACAAACAGATGTAAAAGTGTTTTATTCCTTTTCAGTTTTAATTTATGATAGGACATGTGTAGTTTTCGCCAGATGAAGAAAAATTGTAGGTATTTATCACGATGTGACCATTAATGTGACGTGGTGGATTTAACCGCCTGAAGATCACTCAGAATCAGGATAAATTATTGTTCTTATTTACAACAGTAGAATTTTGTTTTTGAAGATATTAAATGGACAAGAAATGGGCTTGCGACAAAATTTGTCTCCTGCCTAAGTTTTTTACTGATACTTAGGTGAATGTGTTTTTTTTATAGTAGGGCAATTCAGTACGACGTTATTAGACATTGTGTCATTTCACTATCTATTAATATCTATTCAGCGTTACGTATTTCACTTCCTTTTTACCATTTTGAAAGACTGTCATCACCACAGCCCACCATAAATATTTGTGTTTAATGTTTTCACACTCTCGTGTTTCTATTATACTTGTGTCACGGCAATCTGTTGATCCGTCAATTTTTTGCTACCATTCACATATGAAGAATTAACACACTCAGTCTGACTGGAATGGTGTGATATTTTCAGTCTTAGTGGTGATTAATAATAAATTAGTGAATTTCCATTTTCCTTCGGTTGGCAGACTGACGATCTGTAGGATGATCTCGTCTACATTGGCACTAACTTACATATAAAATGAATTCAATTATTTGTCATTACTGTATAATTGAAACTGGCAGCTTCCTCATTCCAAATAAATGTGAGAGTATTGTTTCATGTAATAAATTTCGTGCAGTGTGAATTAAGTAAGATTGGGGGGGTTCGACTATGTTTTGATTCAGAAATGAACCTCTCACACAATTCAGCGACTTTCGAGAGGTTTGTATCAAAGGTAATTCGAAAGTTGCTACTGCAGCTACACAGCATTTGAATTTTTGTCACGTTATTATTACCTGGACATGCTAATTGTCTACTTCCATACGTGCTTTATAAAGAATGATAGAAAACCATATAAAGAATGATAGGCACCGACTATTAAAGTGTCCTCTTGCAGACGGTGAGAGTGTGCGGTCACAAATCCGAATAATCAAATAAGCAAAAAACTTCTCTTAAGGGGTACTTGGTATAAGATAAAGTGGCAAGTAAATTAAAAAGTAGGTTTTAAATAGGTTGTGAACGAAATAGATGTTTTTAATAATCGTGATCAAGATCGAGATTCAGAGACGTACAGGTCTTGCCATAAGTGCCATAAACCATGCCGCAAAGCCATAAGTGAAATTTATGTTATTAAATTTCTGTGAAGTCTAATTCGAGTCTAAAGTCTAAGTCCCAACCAATAAATAAAAACAACAAAATGAAATTGAGGGAAATTCAGTAGTACAAAAAAGTATAAAGTCGAGTACATTAATTATATTAATCAGACCATTTCGAGTTTTATTCAGTTAATGAATGTGTCATCAAGTAATTGAATATGGTTTTTTTATAATGTTCAATAATGTATCATTTGTATTTATATTTCTACAAATTATTTCGCTTTTTATGAAGTCGCTTGTTTAGGATTTGTCATTCGACCGTACACAGCATTAGGCGGGTGTTAAATTCTCATTTTACGCGAGATTGTGTTGCATTACAACGGTAATAAATTGTCATTCTTTCGTGTTATTTATGTTTTTGAGTTTTTATGTCGCTGTGGACCACGTTGCTTAAACGTAAATCTCCTTTCTATTCAATCTTTTGTCATGTTCGAGTGTTTCCTGATGTAAACAATTCAAGTGTGGTTTCCTTAATTCGTTTCAAGGCAAAGTCTGAGTCTCGTAGTTTTGCCCAACAACGGGTTGCTAAACAACGAAGTTCCACCTTAAAAAGATATCCCTAAACTTCTGGAAGGAAATAGTCCTGTCCTTTTCGATGTTTTCGAGAAATTTAGTGGGACAGACTGCGTTGTTTTTTGTCATTCTAACAGTAAGCTTTCGAGTAAAGAATGATTGTAGGAATGTATCTCGGTTTAGAATAAGTAATTTCTCTGATTTTAATACGTAACAATTCTAACGGAAGAAAATTTTTTTTGAGATGAACATACAGCGATGGCTTTGTTTGGAGTTTACAAAACCACGTAGTGCACGAACACAACGAGAAAAGGCAAAATGTTTAAAAGAATGGAAATGAATTGTCTTCTGTAAACTTATTTTCCACTCTCCCAGTAATGATCATTTGAATTAGCCGCTTGCCCTCATGTTCCTATTAGCAGCCAGTAGATTGATCAACCAGAAAGTGAGATTCGCCGTGAATTAATCTCATTCTGAAATTATTCATGCTGAATTCACTAATGACGTGATGAACCTAATCCGGGCCGATTTGAATAGTCTCACTGCGAAATACTTAAAGGCCAATTACTAATAAAAAGTACAGCTTTTGATGTGACACCCCAAACATGAAACCTAAAAAGTAGAAAGTAAGAGTATAACGATGTTCAGTAAAGGGAATAATGTTTCTATTAGAAATCGAATCAGCTATTTAAGTCTGGAGAAATTAATTCCTTGTGCTCATGTGTATTTCTGTCTGGAGCTGAAGACTTGAACAATTTTGGTCGGCTTCGTCAGGTAAACTGAAATCAGATGGATATCTTGGGAGACCGCATCATTTCTACGGGATCTACCTTCCAGGGATATTAAGGTTACAGGCCTGGGTTTTACACTGAAGAAAGTGGAAAACGATTAATTTCGATTAGGATCCGGTGTGACCGCATTTGAAACGCGAACCCATTTTTAGTTAGGAAAATACCCAACCAACATTTACTAATTGATTTGAAATTAATTTTAAATTTAAATAAATTTTTGTTAATTAATTTGTTTGATTTAGCTGATAGACCTTCAGGGAATTCACTTTAAATGGGAAATTCGCTAATATCTAGATAGCAATCATTTACTATTTGTGCCGTGGGCTTGTGTTTGGGTTGAGAGTGTCTCCTCTAATAGTTCAAGTATTTGTATTTTTTGCAAAACTTAAGAGTAATTTGTTCCTAGAAGAGTATTTACCTTGTTTGAGTATAAAGTATACGTATGAGTTTAATTCCAATGTCGATTCGAAGTTTTTATGGTGGAAACACTTGAAGGTGTTTGAGTGGAGCCCGAAGACGTTAAACTGCATTTACTTTTTTAACGATGAGTAAAATACATTCAGAGCACACCTGATGTGTGAATTGTGTTACCGGAATTCGTCGCTCGTGCAGGTGTAGTGTCACATCACGAGTTGGGTTTTTTAAAATTTCATGTGATGGCGAAGTCCCGAGGGTTTTTTTTCATCTTGACAGATCCAAATAGAAAGCTACGGTAATATACATCAGAGAAAAGAATTGATCCGTCATTCTACCTCTCAGTAGGTGTTCCTAACTTTAATGACACATTTATTAGTCATGGGGAAGGTGTGAAATAGAGTCATTTCAATTGAGAGTGCTTACGTGAATCACATCGTTAAATAACGAGATGCCATAAGAACATAGACTTATGAAGCTGCGGCTTATCGAATTTTCTTGTCCACAGTTGTGCAGACAATTTTAAATTGTTTCAAATAATTTATGTGCAGTGAATGTCATTCATTACAGTGTCTAACGCTCCCAGAGCTTTGTATGAAAAATTTATGTGGAGAACATTTCGAAATTTTAAACTTTTTGGAGAAAATTGAAAGCTTTAAAGTTGTAATTCTTTCAATTCAATTTTGGTATTATACGCTTAGTTAATAATTGATTTAATCAATTTGCTTAGTCCTCTTTTTGGTGTTCCCGTTCTTAATACTTTGTTGTCAAATTGGAAACGTGGGAATATTTAATATGAAGCACTTATATTGATTTAAGTTAAACCAAACGGCACAGGTTTATGGTTACGGGGCATAGAGGTCCTTTGAGGTATGATGGGCGTTTTAGAATCACATAATCGCAAAGTGTTAGAGTGGAGATCGTAACCCAAAGAAAGACCTTTTCTCTATGGTTAGTATTCTACGGAAATTTTATGGTCAATTTCACAAATCGCAGCTATTGAAACTGTTTTCGAATGATAGAAACAACAACTTCTTCTGATTGAAACATCGGTGAGCATAAAATTCACAACTTGCGATTCGACACGATTTGTCACATTTTTCTCGAACGTACAGACTTACTGTTTATATTAACGCTCTTATTTGTCATCGTGCAAATCGGTCGGTTTCAATTTGTTTCCTCTTTGACAGAATCAGTGTGTGAGATAAAATGGTACGGACTGAAAATCTGCCGTGGGCCATAGAGAGAAACAATCGGGAAATGCTGTGGAAAATGATTTTATGAAAAATTGACAATCATTCATCATTGTAATTTCAGACAGGAGCTCTTCGATTTCCAACATTTTTCTGCACCTCTGCTATATTTATCGTGTGGCAGTAGGACACATTCTGTGACAGTGAGTTATACGGAACATTTAAATTTGCGATTTGATGCTTTCCATCGCTTTATTATCTTTCTTATTTATTCATAAGATTAATGGACTTTCTTGCGAAAACGGAAATTTCCTATGGTTCATAGAGTTGGTAGGAGTCTGTTAAAAATGTACTGCAATCTGACGATCATGAAGTCTTTATTACACTGGAGGTTATCAAAGGGTGTCATACCATATGGGGGAGAGAGAGAGAGAGAAAACAACCAGCAGAAATCGAGTAGTGCTTTATACTTATTAGTGGTGCAATTATTGAGTTTCTGAAGTGTTATATTGCCGAATGTGTTTATTTGATACGAAGTTTATGTATGGAAGTGAAACGAAACGACTGGCAAATGAAAACTGTGAAATTTTGGGTTTCCATCAAAGCCAATTTTACTTAGTTGTCTGCCGTTCCAAATCGATAAAAAATAATTCCTCTGCGTCATATGTTCATTTAAGATTTGAAAACTTTCCAATTTATTACGGCGAGATGCGTAGTGCATCGGGATGTAAACTCTCTTTGAATTTATGTACCAGTTGTTCAACGAGTAGTTTCGCGGATTTTATATCTTACAAATCGATAATTTGAATACTTCAAAATTATACTTTCAAAAAACTAATCGATTAAGTCCCTGGTTCCTCCGGTACTTGTGGTTTTTATAGTTTTTCTTATGTGTTACTTTTTGTTTCACCTTGAGAATTTGTTTCTTTGACCTTTTTCTGGTTTGGTAAATTTTAATATTCAAAGTTATATCGATGAAAATAATTAAACGTAGCCAAATGGAGTGAAGTACATGGAAAATCCGCTCTATATTCTTCACGCTACAGAAAACAAAAAAATCTACTCGAAATTGAAACTCTTTTACTTTAGGTAAACCTATTAATCATTCAGTAAGTGAGGCCTCTTAAGAGTCATCATGAGATAGTTTTTTCCTCCCAGCTGGAGACTCCTGGGTGATCTGTGGGGTTTCCATTGCGAGGATTCAACTGAGGAAAAGAATTTTTCTCTCCGAAGGTACTTCACCGAAGAGTTTTATCCGAAAATGTTGTCGTTTTTTAATTTTTAATAAGCCAACTAATTTTATTTATTTGACCGAAAGTCGAACTTCGTGTATTTTACTCTGGAGCTTCCACCCAAGAATTTATTTGTGTACATGTCCGGCAGTAGCCCTCATTTTAAGCCCTAGTGATGTGGCAGTGACAGTTCAGAAACTCACGACACGCAACATACCGGCACGGGAAAGTTGGATTGATTTACAAACGGATTGTTTGGATTAGGAGTGTACACCACGTTATACATAATTTCGTAATTTGCGTGACAAATAAAAAGGGTTGATTCAATAAAGACAATGTTGAGCAGAAACTTAGCAGCTTGGTGGAAATTACATTTTTTCTTGCGGCGGTAACTTAAAAACTTAAAGTTTTCTTTCAAGGGGTAGGGATACTTTTATACTTAAATGTAAAGCATGTATAAAATGTGCGGCGTTTCCTTAGAACGTCACTTGGAAACACCGAAATGGGAATTTTTGGGTCTTGTTGTTCCGAGCACTTTCAGGGAGATGAAGATTTCCTGCGAGATTTTTAGCATTGCTTTAAAAGAATAAAAAGAATACGGAGGATGGCATCCTCCGTTATTTTGTGCATGTTTTATGCCGTGTCTCACTCCGTAGATTTTCTTTCGTTTTATTCCTTTGAAATGGGCGAATTACTAACGAGTTTCTCCGGTTCAGTAGCGCTGTCGAAGAAATTTATGGGAGTCGGATGCGGTTGCGAGCCTTGTTTTGCTTCCTCCGCGAGGCGAAGTAATTGCAGGCGACGTATACCTTAATTCCTTTGTACCAAGTTATTTTTGCTATTAAAATGCAAATAACGGGAGATTTATAATTTCATTTCGTGAAATTATTTAATAATAAGTCAAGAAATTCCCGATGGAATTCTACTTAAGTGTTACTTTATCAAACGGAGGTTGACACTTCACGTCGGGTAGCTCTCGCGCGCAAATGTCTGCCCCAGTTTTCCCCGTTCTCTGACTCCAATAAGATTGAAAAAGCTTATTTCTAGGTCTCTCGGTCCTTTTCAGTCTACCTTGTCAAATGCTTTTGTGAATTCTCATTAAATTCCAAGCGAACATCCCATTATTGCTTTCGAGAATGTTTCACGAGAAAACGACGCTTTTCCATTTGGCCTTTTTTTACGTTGTTTATACGACGACCGGAGTTCGACCGTCTATTTTTGTACATTAAATAGAATAGTCTGAGACCGAAACAATACAATTTTGTAATATCGATACTTCGATTGTTAAATTCAACCCAAAAATTTAATGGAAAAAGCCAGGATGGGTTGTGTTAAACAATTTTTAATGGATTCTTCCCGAAGTACAATGCTTCCTAGGACTACAACTGGATAATGAACTCCACAGAGTATATTAAATTATATCGTGGTTCTTTAAAAACAGACAGATCGTTTTCTTTGAATGTTGCCACACAAAACAGTTGTTGGATGTTGTTATTGTTTTCGGTTTATACTCTGTAACTCGTAAAAGAAGAAACACTTTAATCTAATGTTCCGTGAGTGTGAATGCTATTGTTGTCTGTTACATTCTTTGGAATTCATCTTTGTCAAATTACTACTGACATTTTCTGAAAGGATTGGCTAATTAATTAAGTAAAAATTTATTATTATAACTTTATTAAATGCCGGGTTGAACTCCCGATAGCAGAGTATATTTGATAAGTGAGAGTAAAGCCGGGGATAATATAAAGTGAAAGGTTTAGAATTTCGTTTTTACTTTTGAGGGAATAAAGGAGCGTGCGAAAGAGTTCAAATAAGTCTCCGTGGTATTGGTAATTTTGTTTATTACTATCTTCAACATCGATAATTGCAGAGTGAACTGCTCCACTCCGTAAATATTTTATTCAGGAAAGAAGAGAGTAAATACAGCGATAAAAGTTTAACGGTGGCCCTCGGGAAGGGAAGGGAAAAGGATATGCGAAAACCTGAAAGGGAGAAATAGAATCGGACAGACTCTAGAACAAGGTGATGAAAGAAGAAAGGTTTTGTATTTTGAAAGGCTCGGGCCGGTTCCTGCGGGGAATATTCACGTGTAATTTCATTACGTGTTCGGTAATTTTTTTACAAGCCATTAGTGTCGGTTGTTAAGCTTGGATCTGGTATATTTTTGCTCGAACCGGAGTTGGGAAAGAATATAGTGCTTTCCTGAATTCTTCGATAGGAATAAAATCGAATGAGGAGTTTATTGTTTAAGAACATCAACCACAATCGAGCTTGCGGAGATAAAAACGTGGGGAAAACGAATTTCTTAATAGCAGCACATATACAATGCAATACATTTTAATTTTGTGACATTTCGACCGGCATAAAAGCAATTTAATACTTATAGAAATGATTCATAGCTTTTCCTGGTTTTGTATTGGACCAACTTGAAGTTTACTGTAACTTGATGTTTACTTAATGTCTCTGTAGCCGTCGAATTGTACTCGTACTTGTCGCAAGAAGGCTGAAGAAATGTTCCAGGTTAATCCTCTCCTTTTGGATCGATTTCGTTTCCCAAATTATCAGTCTTTGCTATCATTTGCTTAGGGGGGAGTTGCCTACGTGAGTATCCCATTCAACAACTTAAATTTTCGCATTTGTATGAAGCCAAGCGGAAATTTAAGTCGCACGACAGTTCAAAGCCGTTCACTTGAAGCTGTCAGAGATGAGAATAACCGAGTACCGTGATTTATGACCGCCTTGCTGAACGTAGACTTCTTGGTCGAATAAAACAATAGGAGCGTCTGTTAAAGAACCGGAAATTATTTCTGGACAGCTGAAGTGTCCAGTCTGCGAGACCATTCAACACTCTGTCAAATGAAGTTATGTTTTCCATTGAATTTAATTGTGATTTGTATTAGAGTGTGTATGTTGCTGTACGGCGGAAATATAAAAAAATAACAACAATGAAACGTTTTTTTGAGTCTGTGGTTGATTTTGGTTTCTATTGTGACTATTTCAAGTAACAAACACTTTGATATTAATAGGTAAACCACTCACTCGAAAGGCTGTCACAAGCACACGGATGAAAACAAGGCAAAAAAGAATAAAATCTGTAGTTGTAATTTTTTTAATTGCGAAACATCAAGTTCAGGTTAATTAATTAATGCTTTGAATGCTTAACGGTCCAACCCACAATATATTTTTCGGGAGCTGTCTCGACCTTCTAATTTCCACCGTTTTTCTACTCCCTAGATGTTTGTAACTGTGTCGCATTGCCTTCATATTACCTTACATATTTCAGCTCGTGGGTAATGTTCTAACTCTCAATCTCCAAACCGGCATTTTTACTGTACATTAACATTAAACCGCAAGGTAATAAATATAAAATAACAAATATTAAACTTAAGCCTCAGAGATTAAGCCATAAAACCAAAATGTGACATAGAAGTAGAAAATTGTGCGAGAGAAATAAAATTGAGGGTGTGTACTTAGATAAAAATTTTTATGGTACTGCGATTCAAAGAGTTTGACTCGGAAATTTAGGGGTAGTTAGAATGTTGCAACTCGGAATTTGGGTACCTCTTTCCGAGGGTGGAATTTATTCCCGCATCCCACCCCCTGGGGGAATTGTACAGGAACGTGTGAACATAAATTTTTTAATTGGGGTGCCACACCAAGAGAAGAAAACAGAGTCTGATGATTTTCTCTTCGTCTTTAATTATTGTAATCTCAAGTTTTGAAGGAATGTACAACCGTTGCGGAACTTAATGAATTTTTAATGAAATTCAGGGTTTCTTTTTTAATAAGAAAAATACTGGGTAACCAAGAAGGGACGAGCAAATGAGATTTTGCTTCTTCACTATGCGGCTTTTCCAAATTCTCAAAAAATTGCCCAGATGGTCGTTTTTCACTCTTCGGACTGGAAATGAAAAAAACCGTAGAAAAAGGGAATTTTCGTTTTGCTGCCAAGTTTATTTTTGCGGAATCAGCCGGAGTCTAGATTTGATTTTATCGATCACTTTATTTGTTCCCATCGGAGGCGCGTGGTACTTCCCTCTTTCTCTCAAATAGACAACGAATCTAGTTGGAAAGTCGGATGGATAATGACGAGACTGAGTTTATTAATAAACTTTGGCAATTTCGACCGCAGAAAGATCGTACACGTAATAATGGGCCAGAGGCCAGAGGATTAGAGGCCGATGAAAGGCTAGCGTAATTGCCGAGGATTGTAATTTTGTGGTTCCTAGCTAAGTTGTGGCATCGCTTCACTTCCGTGTGATTTATTGGGGAGACAAATGATTCGTTGATTGAATGGAAAAAAATTGTAAATTAGTCGGCGACTGACGGATGTCGTAGGGGAAGTTGCGCTCTAACTGCTGTGTGACGATAAATTTTTCCTTCTTCCGAGACAAATTTTCTTTGAATTTGTTTCCCTGTCCGAAGTTACCCTGAGGGGACGCATTGTTTATTCACCCCTAACCCCGGCAGAACTTTACGAACAACTACCCCTAGAGATATTTGCATTTCTCATTGTATTTCTGTATTTTGAGAAATACGTTTTACGGAATTACAATGCACAACCCCCAGTGAATGTATACAAGTTAACGTATCATGTAAGGAAACATGTAAAAGTAAGGGGGTATAATTTATCATGATTTGACCTGTCCTAAATAACATTGGACAGTGTAGAAAGGGGTTTTAGTGAACCGTAGTTGAAGCAGTAGTACTACCGTCTATAAGTAATAAGAATATTTTATTGCTATTGCACGTAAAACGTTTCCATTTGATGCTAAAAATTTTTAAGTGAAATTGTGTTTAGGTAGCTTACATGTTTTGTCCTTTTGCTGTTGAATTATTCAGTTATTTTATGTTTATTTTGAGTTGTAAGTACAAAATGGCTCGATTAATCTGATTGACGCAAATTGTTTTTTTTTCTAATGGACCGCGTGTCCAAAGTATTCAGACTTATGTAAAAAATTGTAAATTATAAGTTGTACTGAAAGCACGTATTGAATTTGTTACGTTTTAAAGTTGTGTAGAGATCTTTCGAAATGTTTGTAGTGACAAGAACATAAATATTTGTATTTGGTGACGTTAAAGTGTTATTGGTTTTCGAATGATTTTTTCCACCTGGCGTGTCTCAACCACTTATTTAAATTGTAACGTCGCCATTGAACTGTTTGGTTTATTGTATTTACGTTTTTTGTATTTTTTTTACAGAAAAAAACGGAGCAAAGCTTAGAGAACCTCTCGGGGATATGCGTCGTCCATGTAAGTACGACTTTTTTTTATTTATACGACCACCTTTAGTAAATTATCCGTATTGAAACAGATGCAACGCATTGGCAGAGTGTATTTTTGTGGGTGTCCGCTACTGAACCCATCTGGTACTTATCAATGCGGAACAACAGGATTAACGATGAATTGGCTCGGATTTCCGGAAACCTCACTAGAAATCCAACAAAAAACCAATGTTTGGTGTAAGAATGTTTCGAGTTAAGTCTGAGATAGTACGAACGAAATAGAATTTAAAGTATGTTTTTATCCGTTATCCGTTATTCCAATATCATCCATGCAACCTTTTATTGATTATTGTTAGTACGAGAGAACGCGATCCGTTTTTCTACCTATCGACTTGTTCTTTTTTTTATGTATTTGCCTCCTTTACTTCATAATGAGTTTCTCGTTTTTGAGTTTATATTTTTTTCCTAATCCCGTTGCCTAAGAATGGTTGTATTAACTGCCTTCCACGTCTAATACTTTTTCGTTTCGTTCGGTTCGTTGGTTACTCCATTTCAATTTCGTATTTTAACATTTCATTTCTCTTCCCTCCTGGTCACATTACTTTTCCTCCGCTCGTGTCACTTTAACGTTGTTTCACATTTTACTTATTTTGCCGTGTATTAAGTCGGAATTTGTATTCTTTTATAAATACGGGTGCTTTTTGATACGTTGCGGTGTTCTGTTTGTAACTGAAGGTGTTGCATGTGGGGCGTACTGTGCGTTTTTGATAAACATCAACCTCTTGATTTTGCACAAAATAAACAGGTTTATGTCTAGAGATGTTGACTTAATTAAGACAGTGCAGCAGTCTGGATGAATTCTTTGTATTGCGTTCGTTTCTTAATATAAGGAACGAATCTGTGCGTTCGAATTTATCTAACCACTATGCCATTCTCTGTACACAACTTCCTCTTCGAAATTTCCTAATTCCTTAATTACCAAAAGGTTCCTACTTTGTGGAATAATTGTCTCATTGTTTAACTATAGGTGGAGTTCCTTTTTTTAAATCACGGTAGACTACATAAGTGCGACATTTTAAAGGGTTTCCACAAAAATTAATAAGCTCGGCTGAGGCACTCAGGTAATTTACATTTGTTACAAGAAAACTTTGCAATTAACAATTCCTGTTTTTATCCTGGGAAGGACAGGTCTTGGATAGGATAGACATTTAAAAGACATTCTCTGATTAATGACTTCCCAAAAAAAATGTTTTCTTCAGGCATTCACCGTAAAGCGCAAAATGTATTCTCAGCGTAAACAGTAAAAATTGCCTAAGAGCTTTTCTTTAATTTTCATTATTTATTTCATTAATTAGACACCTGTGTGCCCAGGTGAGTAAGTCTTACTACTTTTTCGCTTCTCATCCCTATATTTTGTAGAGAGTAATTTGGAATGCAAAAATGAATCTTCATTTCTGTTTTCCTTCTTCCACCTTCCACCTTTTTCTGTCTTCTGCTTTATTTTTATTCCGCGTTGTAAAATTTCTCGCAGGAAAATTCTCATCTTGTGTCAAATTAAAAAGAATAATTTTTGTTGCAAATTATTCCAGACGTAGAATTTCATTC
This sequence comes from Polyplax serrata, assembly GCA_037055365.1. NCBI lineage: Eukaryota > Metazoa > Arthropoda > Insecta > Psocodea > Polyplacidae > Polyplax > Polyplax serrata. The sequence goes on along the minus strand of JAWJWE010000038.1, from coordinate 6,075,252 downwards.
AACTGGGTTTGTACCGCGAAGGGCCAAGCAAAAGTTGCACGAAAGAACCAACAGAAATTACACGAACCAATCTTTTTCATTTGTATTTTCATTTAACGAAGACGATTTATCATTGTTTTGGAGCACGATATGGTTTTAGTAAACTGAAACGTCAAATTGTTACTTCATATAGGTTTACAGGGGAAAGCATGCTGTAAACAAGCTTTTTCAATAATTGTGACCCAATCCTCTCAAAACTTAGGCCATAAACTTTCGTCTTCTACATAACTACCAATCCTAAAGAACCATACAATTCTTCTTTCTGTCAATCCAGCAAGTACTTTAAAATGTCTCGCCCAATAGCACACTAACCGGGTAAATAGTCGGACCATTTTCGTCTGGCCATTAAGTCGTACAGTGTGCAATGGCGTACAGAAATACTTCTTTCATGCCTACGAAAGCAATGGAATTTCTTATAAATAATTTTATTACGGTATTTGTAGCTTTCGAATATGTATTTTTCATTAAAATTTGTTATACATTGGTACTACAATACTGTCATACTAATAATGATCGATGTCTCAGTGTTATGAGCTCTTTAATATTCTCCTCCTTTTATGCTCAGAGAAAGGTGCTCTGGATTGATAAAGCCGGAAAATCTTTTGCGATAACATTAATTTTTTTAAGGATGGAAATTAAAATTCCTCCTCTATTGTCTCTCGTTCTATTCACCCTTTTCAGTTCTTTTCCAGCGTTGAAGAAGACTGTCATCTGTTCGCTCTATGAAATTTTTTTTCTTTCTCTCATAGAGAGAACCCTTCCTATTGTCGACGCTTTAACATGAAGATTTTTCTATTTTTCCCCTTTTTTCCCTATTTTTTTCCCTTTTTTCGATCGTTTCTTATTCAACCTTAACATTGAACGTAAATAACAAAACTCCTGCATAGGATCCTTTCAAAATCAATGCTGGGATGATATTACTCTAATAAGCATGCTTCCTTTTGATGTTGTCATTCTATCATTCTATTTGATATGGACTTTGAAACATATATTTAAAAATGTGTGTTTCTACTATTTTTTGTGCAAGGAACCAATTTTATATCATGCGGTACTAAAACGAATGTCCCTAGTGCAGTCAATGTGTTCTCGTAATTTTCCAAAATTATGAAAGTGATAACCGTTCTTCGAAGTGCAGTTTCTTAATTCATTTGTTGCAGAAGTTGCTACTTTGGACGGAGTTGTAAATCGGAAGGTTTTATGCCTTTCGCAAGGCTTTGTTTTATTTCAGTTTCTCAGGCAGTTGAGATCATAAGAAAGGGGGTGAACTATAAGTAGATTTCACGTCGCAAACTTAGATTTACGGTGTCCTACAATTTTATTGCTTCAAAATGGAACTTTGAAGTAAAGAAATTGGAAGTATGTTAATTTATTCAAACACCGTGCTCGTAAGTTTTCTTCAAGATTAGTAGTGAAAAACAAAGTTTTTACGTGGGCTAACCACCTGTAACATGATTGCCAAAATGTGATGATGATTGATGACAAAAATATCGGTAAACCCGTTCGGTAGTCATTGTTGATGTTTTGTGAGCTTTGCTTGATGACTTGTGAAGTACACAAAATGAACGGAGAAGATTATTTGCTCACAAGGTTAAGAGATTATTGAGTAAAGCATGACAAGATATTCAAGCCGTTTTTGAATATTCTAGACGCCAAATTTAGCAGTGATCTCTGAGATGGACTAACCTACAAAAATACAAGATCGCAGCTGTGGAAAAACTACCATAACGAAAGCCTATGTGCTGGTCTCGTTAGCAATGGTGTTTCTTCGATTTCGACACTTCAAACGGTCAGTGGGTTAGGGTCAATGTCTTTTATTCCTGAGGGCAAGCCAATTTTTGGGGCTAGAAACTAGTGGTTTTTGGCAGGAGAATGCATTAAACTGAAGAGAACTCAAAACTCTGGCACACCTTTGTGAGGATAAAACTTTTTTACAGATGGGAAGCGTCATGTAAAGAAACAATAGGAATTAGATCGCGCGTACTTTTTTAATAGTTCTGCGTGCATCTAGTGGTAATGGAATTGTAGAGTATTCGAAAAATCCGAGTAGTGTGCGAATCACTAACGAAAAAGTAACGTTCAGAAAGAAAATCGAATTGCTGAAGTTCAGAAATGTTGAGATTTGGCTTGAGAACTGCCAAGAGTTTTCCCATAAAAACAGGAGGGCCTTGATGAAATGTATCAATAAGAATGCGTCTAGCGGATCGTTGCCCCTGCAAACGAAAATGATTGTAAAAGTCTATAACGCATAAAAGAAATAGGAAGGTCGTTAAAATACGAGCAGATATGGGGGTTTTGGTTCACTGACTGATTTTACTCTTTTTACTCGTTCTCATCCCCGGAAACCAATTCTACGGCTCTACTAGTCTGACTTCATTTTTTGCTGTCCTTCAGAACGCCGAAGAACCACTGCAGATAAATACAAGTGGGGAGTTGCACAGTGGAAACTCGGCGATTGCTCATTGTATTCTTACATAGTCCTTGGAAATGGAACTGGGAAAAATTCGCCGTCTGGGAAAACAACATTTCTGGGTTCTTCCACGGCAATAAATATTTCTAACATGTCGGACTGAAGTAAATTTCGTTCAGAAATTTTGACTTTTTCAATCGATCTAATAATTGCAATCTTTTAATCAATTTTTTTGCCTCTGTATATATGTACCGTAGATACATTGGCCTTGTAAGAATAGAGGTAGTGATGAATTCGACGGGAGGACAGTCGATTGAGTAATGACATTGAGTAAAGAACTTTCCTGTTAGACCGAGTTGTTCGGAACTGTTTGTTGAATCGTCGAGTGACTTACTAATGAAGTGTGGTTTCGGCTCACACATTTTCTCTCTAGGAAATTAATTATTTAGACCTAAGAGTACTGAATAAATTTTTGAAGTGGTGAGAAGTAGAAACACCGAGAGATGCCGAAACCCGAAAATTCAAAACTGATGGTTTGGTGACGAATTTATTTATTTTTAATATACGTACTGAGTTACATGTATTTTATGAAGTAGTTTAGAAAGGTTGTGAATGTGCAGGGGTGAAGTACATTTTTACTTCTGTGTCAACCCACACACAACAGAAAATATACTCATGTGCACTGTAACGTTGCAGTTCAACGGAATCAATACATTGTTGGCGCAGAAGCCAGCAACTTATCTGTTGCTTTTAAATGTTCTCTGTATTTATCATTCGTTATCATGGCTTAGAATAAATGGGGAAAATGGAAGAAAAAAAATCGGTCCGAATCAAAAGCGTTTGATATAAACCTGATGGAAAAGGAAAGTTGAACGATTGTTTACAAAGCAGAATTTCTCAAGCCAATGAATTTGATAAAAATAAGAAGAAATTGGATTCGATTAAATTTAGTTTCTTCTGCTGCATTCCGGTTCCCGTTTTCTAATATTGTTTTCTTCCCTTTCACCTGATTACCGGAGTCCTCAACTTTGGTACCTCCTTGCGTAACCCGTTCCTCCCAAAATCAATTTGGCATTAGAGATTATTGGCAAAAATTAAATTTAAACCGTTGTGGTTCTGTAACTATTATTCAGATACTCAAAAAGAGTGGTTAAAATCAGGGTCTGAAGCCTAAGTAGACGAGTGTAGCCATTTTATTGGTCCCCGAAAAATAAAACCTTTAATTTTCAAGGTATTGTCTTTAATTAAAAAGAGTCTCAGTGAAATAAGTTGGAGAGGTCACCAAATATAAATCTGATTCGTAATGTGAGAACCGCAAAACAGATTATTGAAATATTCCCTCGAGGATTTCACCCGAAATTCCTCGTGTAGTTTCGAAATAGTTTGAATGCTCGACTCGTTTGCGATTCTTCTTCACGCACCCATGTCCTAGGATTCATCTCGTTTTTGGCAAATCTCGTTCGATAGTGCCCTTCGTAACACAATTGTACAAATGTTCGACTTGCTACTCAATTCTATAATTTCATTTACTTTCTCCTTATTTATATTTTATTTTTACGAAGAGGGAAGTTTCCTTTTCGAGCTAGAAATTTCCCGTTTGTTGAAAATTTAGTATTCTTCGTCGGTGTTGGTTGGTTCATGTCAATTACGTTTCCTTCATTTTTTTTGTCTCATTGGGGAACTTTTATTTGCTTTTTACTTTCATTGTTTTGGATACGATATTGATGTGTATCGACCTCGGCCTTTCCACAATTACACAATTGTTACGGTAATAATATGAGATTGTGTTAGGTTAAATCATATTATAGAAAACGTAACGGTGAACATGTGAAAAATCGATTTAAAGTGCCTGAATGATATCCATAAAACACAAGCTCTGGAAATGAATTTTCAGTATTGTTGCCTTATAGGGCATGAAAAAGTGTAAAATATATGTAACGTATATATCGGAGTTTAAGTATAAAATGGCAGTGAAACATCTTAAAAATAATACGAAAATAAATATCGTAAGGGGAACAAGAAGGAAAAGAAGTAAAATACCTGAAAATACTTCTTGTCATAATAAGAAAGTTTGAAAAGTTCAGGGAGCGCTAAAAGGGATAACATTAAAAATCAACTCTTGTATTTGGAATTTCAAATACGGCAAAGCCGGAAATTTTTACAAAACATTCAAATCCCAAGTAAGTTTCGTACAACTTCAAAAAAATAAAGTAGAATTTCCATACAACAATTACGGGAGCAGTTTGAATTGCAAGTCACAGTTTAATGGTCTGTTTGAGAGCCGACTAAACAGGAAAGCATCGAAGTATGTTCTACAGTACTTTAGCTATATTGAAATAGGTTTAAAAATAAGCTTAATTATTGTATTGCTAACTTTTCAAAGGTAACTAACTCTTTAGCAAGAAGAGAATAAAGTACTTTTCTCTCTAGAGTGGACCTCATTGATGAGTCACTTGTTTGTGTTATTTTTAAATGTGAAACCCAATGTTCTTGGAGCAGGGTATTTTGACATTCTATTATATTTTTTTATTGTTTTCTGCTGCTTTATACTTGAAAAAGTCACTAGGTGGCCTATACAGGATCATTTGAACAATAGAGATTCATAAAGAATATGGTCGCGTATTATAAAAGCTCAAATTATTGCTCTTATTTGATGGGTACTGCTGAGTGTGGGCAACGTGAGGTTCAATTCGACCGATGAGAGGCACAAAGCTAGAGAGGGAAGCGTAAAGTCAAAAGCACTTGGTCATAAATTAATTATAAATCAATAGTTTTACCTCTGCCGATTGCAGGTGGGTTCACTATTGATTTTCAATTTCGAAAAGGAAATTAAAAATTACATAAAATTGCATTACAGAAATGTAGTAAATCAATTTAGCGGGTAAATTTAATTATGCTCGGACGTCCCGCGTTAAGGTCACAGTGTCGGTTTCGGTCTCATTCTTTACGTCAGCTTATGTACCTGGTGAGCGTGGTGCGAGACACATCAATTTCGTAGAGTACGGCAAAAAACTATTACGCCAACACGAACGAAAAGGAAATGTCGAGACGGTTCGACCTTTCTGCTTTAAAGGTAATGAAAAGGATGTTGATGCAACTGCCTCTTAGGGATCTGCTTCTTTGATTTGTTAACGATCTGTTGATCTTACAATATCGTTTTACTCCCCAAACTCATTCATTTTTTCTGTGAGTGGGGAATCCGTTAAACAGACCGGTTTACACCGGGATTAACTTGGGTTCTAAACAATATCACGTTTCTTTAAGATAATTAAATCTTAATGATCAGTAATGGACATACCTGATGAGAACTTTCTAATTGCTTACAGTTTACGAATAGTGCAATATAAAAAAAGTTAGTATTTTGAGGAAAATGTCGAAAATTTGGATATTGATTTTTCGACATGACAGAATGCAAGGTCTTCGTCGTCATTAGTAATTTTTTGTGTATCTTTGAGGGCTCCTTTCACGTGCATTTCGCTTTCTTTAATATTTCTGTTTCGCTTTTTAAACAGTCATCTGTCCGTCTTGTTCCGGTTCTGTGTCTGTAGACCTGCTGCAAAATGTACACTTTGAACATTAGAATTACAAAACAATCAAAACGTGTCAGGACAGTGGGCAGGAATTTTCATTTTGACCAAGCAGCTGTTTCTCCTCTCCATTACTGAATTGCCTTTTGCATTCGAAAAGCTTAATTACGGGGCTCAGAATAATAATTTTTTTTCCCGATTCGAACTCAGAAACCGAATGAGTTTTTCATGTTTTCATAATGCGCTCGACGGCAGTCTTCCTTTATGTTTCAAAACGAAATACTCGTCGCTGAGGTGTCGAGGAAAAGGGTTCGAAAATTCCAAATAACGACCTCTCGTTCGGATTATTTCGTAGACGAAAAATTCTATGGGCCATATTTTAGTGTCTGTGAAGGAACAAATGAGCTTTCGATTGTAAGGATTGTCATGGCAACAGACGTCTTACGGGGTGTGACGCTTTTACGTTTCACATGGCATTTTCTTGGTCAATAGATCAAATGGGGGATAACCCGATCAGTTGTATATATGTATAAATATATTGCAATACAGTTGATTTACCTGTAAAAACATTTCTTGTAATAAAATATGTCTAAACCTACTGTTGACGTAGCACCATGTTGTGCCAGTTACCTTCAGTCAGAATCTCCCACTTGCGCTGATGTCTGCCACGTGGGAAATATACCGTGGGTGTTGACAATTTGATTTAAATGAAAAACCGGTACCCTGTTACTTCCTCTAGCTGTTGGGAACATGTGCAGTAGTAATAGGCAAGGTAATATATTTAAACGTTGAATAAATTTCATGGAAGGATTGGTCAGGGTTTGCATTTCCATTTCATAACATATGTGGTCGTGTCTGTTCGTATTGTACCGATACTGTCAATCAGTTTCGTGGAAGTTAAACTTCCTATCAGAACGGTGGCAGAAATTAATTCAAATCACGTTGAATATCGATTATATAAATATTACGAATCTACTCGGGTAGTGTTTCTACATGATTTGAGTGAGAATTTTTCAGTGGCACGGTTACAGTTTTTCCAATTGACCAAGGTCTTTTTTTGCGATTCCGTTTCCATTTGAATATTTTCGATTTGGGTTTTCAGTATGTACAATACATAAGAAGAATATCATATTGTTATACAGTATTTTTGTTTTGGGTCACATTTAAACAGAATGGGAAAAACTTAATCACGCAAATATTATAATTAAATCACGATAACTACCGCAATTTGTGATCGTGACCAGACATTGAATTCGAATAATTATAAGTAATACTTATTTCCTTAAGTACTTTTACTGTGTAATACTTCTTAAAAGTGTCATATTATACGTCGCACGATTTTTTTATTATACGCATGAAATATTCCTCTCGGAAACATTCAGAATTAAGTAAGTGAAGAGCACCGCATAGAAGACTGGAGTCGCAGTTCATCAGTACAATGTGAAAGGTTAAACTGTCGTAATTAGTTATTAATTCGCTAATTGTTGCGGATTTCTTTCAAACATCAAGGTCTAAGCATCTACAAGTTCCTAAAGATGGCTGACAGTTACGCTACGCAGTACGTTTTCTTTCCTCTGTTGGTTTCTGGTCGGGACGGTAAATTTGATTCGGTCGTACATCAAGCCTCTCCCTTTCTTTCGATGTCTGCACTTAATGTTCTGGCTTAATTTAGTTGATACGGTAATGCTCAACACTACCGTTTTCTGGTCAGATTCACTGTGTTACTCAGTGTTAATGAGGAATGCTTCTGCCAAATCTCACCTTTTCGGTTGGGGGTACTAATTTATGATCATTCGTCTTAGGAATGGGAAATAGAAGGGAGAGGTCTAGGATACAGGAACTTTAGAAAGAAATATTTTCTTGGTAATTTTATTTCTCATATTAGAATTATTAATTCTTATATGTTATAGTTTCCAATTCTCAGTATTTGTGTCACCTTTGAACTCTGTGGCGTGTTTTTCTCTTTTAAATTAACCTCACCGATTTTCTATTCATTTTCTCGTCGGTAGAAAGGTTATCTGTGCCTAAAACGTGTAGAAATCGGTAAAGATATTTTAAGTAATTTGGTTCCTAGGCAACAAAAAGTGTTATTGTAATTCTTTAGGACGTTATGTGTGCTGATCAGCAATTAGAAAGGGGCGTGCTCGAGAAACGGGGGTGTACATATTTCTTTTTAAGTTTACCTACGTCAGGGCTTTCCAACAACAAGAAAAAAATGTACTCTCTTGTTACCTTCGGGTGGAAAGCTTAGTGCTTTAGACGAAACTACAAATGGAGAATGAAGATCTGACTTAATTTTTGGTTGAGGTAATGACTTCCCTCTTGACCCTAATTTGTTTCATGCCCAGTCATTGTGGTCAGATATTGTGTCTGAGAACGGTTGTCATCCTGCACATCTTTACAGATTCCGCAAAGCATAAGTGGATTTTACATTATTGTGGTTTGGGAATGAGAGGGAGTAAAAGGGGAAGACACAAGTCTGGCAATTATTGTGAAGTCATTAAATTAGCTTCAACAAAGTTAAACTGACTAATCAAATCTATTTGAATGGAATCATCTTCAGAAAGGGCAAGTCAAACAAAACACCCTTAAAATTTCATTTTGTTTTTTGTGCATCCACCGTAAAAGGTTTACTGCTACTTTCTCTTACTCTTTCGCCTGTCTCTCAGCAAGTTGGACTGACTTTGATCTTCTGGACAAAGAAATCTCTTTTGGTCCATGCCAAATCCATCGCTTTGCATTTTCTTCAGCGGGGAACTTACATCACATTTCTCTTGAGTGAGCAAAACGAAAAGATTTGCTCTCGAAAAATGCGGATTTCTCATAAAATGTGACGTCCCGAGTATAAAGGGTTAATCCTAAACACAAATAATTTCTCAAAAACTGCACGCCGTTTTTGTTGCCGTAAATTTTTCCTTTTTATTTTGCGGGGGCAAAAACAACGGTAATAAATTTGGAAAAATAACTCATTTGGCCGACCGAAGTTTAATATGCCTATTTTGCTAAATACATTAATATATATGGTAGTCTGTCCCTTCGTAAATTGCTGTTCAAATAGTAGGTATTTTGCATATGAAAACCACACAAATCGGCTTAATTTTTTGTTAGCGTGCCATTGTCAACGGTTACAAGCAATATTACTTCTCTTTCTACGTATATATACTTTGAACAGATAAGGTTGTTTTTGACCGATATTATGTTGAAATTTAGTTACGTAAGTTAATTTGGAATTACACGTTAAGTAGTATTTATGGCAAGATGCGCCGTCATGAGAAATAGAAGGTATATAACGTTACGTAATAAATGATACATTTTGGGTACCAGTGGGTGTGGTTGTGGGTTCAAATCTCAAATCTATTTCTATCTGCAAGTCAAGATTCGGAGCTGTACTTTCTGAGCAAGAATATTAGTTACTCGTATTCTGCAGTTATCGAATTTAACATGTACACTTGTGTGATACACGCACCGTACAACGGTGTGAAACAATAACAACTTTATGTAGTTGGAAATTTCTCATTTTACCAAATTGTTTCAATTTTCGGGCGTAGGGGTGAAGAGCTTCATTGGAGTTCGCGGAGGGGTGCTGGATCGATATCCCACTGCATGTAGCTGTAATCAGAAGCCGAAGATTCCAGTAGGTCGTCAAAGTTTTCCCTGTCGTAGTGAAAAAGGTTGCTGGTTGAGTAATTCGTTTGGAGAGGAAGGAAAAATGGTTTTCCACCCAGTGAGCAAAAAACGCAGTGAAATCGAAGTTGGAAAAGTTTTTTCCTTCATTAAGCTTTTCTAATTAAACGTAGGTCACTCACCTTTTTTCTACCTGGATAAATTTTATAGTGGACGTTTTTTTCGCACCATATGAGACCCCTTTGGGGCCATCCGTAATCGTGTCACTCTCTTGAATTCCTGTGGCTTTTCCAGTGAGTTCGAGTGCTTCCAAACCACTAATAACACGAACACAAAGCTGCGACAGTCATGAAGTACCCGAATCTTTCACTCCTGCCTGGACATATGGTCCCATTAGTTCCAACATAAGTGTGGAGTTTCCTGTGTGGTGAGATCAAGAGAAAAGCTCTTGTAGCATTTCTTACGTCGACTGAATATTTTGTGAGCGATTCTCATTCGATTTTATCTATAACTAAATGACTTTTGTAACATGAATCATTAGCATATTATAATGAGGCTTTTCAATGAGGTTTATTTTCGACAAAGACTGAACGGGGGAAAATATAGGAAGATCCATAGAATGATTTTATAGGATTCAGGATGAGAGCAGCTTTTAAATTCCAGTAAACTATTTATCCTCTGAGGAAGGAACTCTAAATGCAATTAATTGAATTTTGAAATAACGAAGGGAGAAGTTTTAACAAGGTCTGATTAAAAATTTCAAAATAGACCGAATTCCCACCGAGAGTTACATGTAACTTTTCGGGTAATATTAATTTCAATTGTCTACTAGGAAATTGACAACCGAAAGCAAGTGTTGCAGGTATTTGGTCTTAGAACTTCAACTACAAATCTGAAACCCTTCATCTGACAGTATTAGTTGCCGGTTATCTAGAGCTCTTACACTTTTATTCATTATAACGCAGACCTGTAGTTCGTAATGTAAAAGTAAAGAAATAAAGCTTTTTCACCATCTTAAAGTAATATTTTAAGGTACTTCATGTTTTTTTTAAATTAGATCGTGGTAGTCATGGACAATCGCATGGTATTTGAGGAAAAGTTTGAATAATAATGACCGAAGTACGAGACAAATACACAAAACCATGTGCAGTTTTTATACCTTCAAGCAAAGAAAAAATATTCTGTTTCACCTACATAGAAAATGGTGGAATAGGTGGAATGCTACTTTTCCATAAATGTTAAATGTAAGATATATTAGATTCTATTATATTCTGAAGGAAGAAGTCGCAGTTTGCTCCGGTCTCTTGAATAAACTCGAGATGGTGAAGATTGATAGCCGTCCATGTTCTCTTTGCCAGTTCGAAAACCTCTCTAAATGCAGTGAATCAGTTAAGTTCCACGACTAAGGAAGAAACGTGCAAAGCTTGACAACGCGTGAAACTAATTCGAAAACAAATTTATGAGGATAAAGAGTTGGCAGAGTGGGAAAACAAATTTGTGGTGGACGTCTTTTGGACTGGTTTCAGGGATCGTCCGTCCAACTGACCGACAGAAAACGTCGAGTAAAACGTGAAAAGGTTCTCCGAGGTAAATTTTGAATTAGAACTTTATGTCTGGGATACGTAGGTTGTCCAAAGGAAAAAATTTGTTTGTCCTGGTTCGGACGACCTGCCAGAAGGTGAAGGGATTTCACTTCCCCTCTCTGATCTGTCCGTCTCGGACGGTTAGTACCTATTATTGCTTCGGATAATGTCAGGGGGAATGCGAAACGGAACAGGTGAGAGAGAAAAAAAGGTGTATTAAGTTTGCGTATTGTAAAACTAACGGGAGGAGTTTTCTTCCGAAAGGTTGATTTTGTAACCATAAAGGTTGAAACCCGTATTCTTGAAAATTGTGCCATTTTGTTGGGAAACACAACTAGTAATTAATATTTATTACTTGAGGTAAAGCTTATTAAGTTTTTGCTGGTAGTTAAGTTTTATAAGTAGCTTTCGAAATAGTTTTTCACGGTGAGGTTAATAAATGGTGGATTCTGAGTTAAAAGTCCGTGTCGTGTTTTAGGTTTCGCATTTTTTAAACAAAAATTAAGAAGTGATTTTACCTGCCGTAAAATTTGTTAATTGTATTACTTTCAATTTTTCTATTAGCGTATATTTTCTCGGGTGTGTATATACTTTGTGGTTCTTTCGCCCTGTGCTAATTGAATTAGACCGGCGCGTGGAACTCTACTAATTATATTTGTTATTGTTGGTCTCTTGTAAAACATTCTTCAGGATTTTCTACTATTATTTCGACTGTACTCTGCTTTGTTTGTTTTTACTGCTGGAATTACGTCGTAGGACGTTTCTTGGTCAATTCGGCATGTTTTTATTTTCCAGAGGAATGCGTTCTACCCTGGAGTCTCGCGTTTTTAATTATAAATTCTTAATTGTAAACTTTATTGCCAGTTACGGACGTCTTGCTTGGTTAAGTTACGTAATGTAATTATGAAATTGTGGTGGAGAACTGGTTGGCTATTAATTGGAAATTTTTCAGGCATGGTGAGTTATCCTTACTCAAAACAATAACTCACAAGGTTGGATTTGGGTACGAGGATTTAGAAGGTGATTTCTTTTTCGCCCGGAAAGAAAGAGAGAAACTATATATAATGCGGGATAATGTGTTTCTAAATTGTATTTAATTTATATCCACTTAAACTGCGGTAATAGATCACAGGGTTCTCGACGAAAGCTTGGACTCTTGTGGGTTGGCGCCGTAGGTTGAAGTCCGGTTTCTCTGCGAATGTGACGCCCGATATCCCAGAATGTGTTTAATTTTAGTTAATTAGAATCCAGTTAATTACTCCTGGTTAGTTAGCCTGCAAAGGCGTTTATTAATCGGAAAGCTTCTCGAACATTAGTCGACTTTCAGGGTAATATTTTAGACTTTTAAAAAATAATGGCAATAATTGGTTTTAAGGAGAGTTCGGGTTCGGTCGCGTAAAGTCACGTATGGGATACGCCTTGTTTATCTGAGTTGTTCACGTTATATAGGAGACCGTTTACAAGGGAAGGGGTGAAACAGTAGGATGACGAAGCTGAGCACCTGGTTTTTGTCTGTCAGACTGAAAAGTTGCTAAGTGCTAAGACCCTTGACTATGACCTATAAATTTTTCGGCTCACATGAACTTAATCAAGTTAAATGTTTTATGATGTCTTCGTTAAGGTAATTGTTAATTAGTTCTTGTCGTTGGGAAACTTACTATAGCTGTGAAGGCAAAAAACCTGAGTTATGCTTAGTGTACAGAACATGGTACTCTAGAGTAGCGTTTAGATGATGAATAAGTACTGTTACACGTTTCATGAGCAAGTTCTTAATGCATCCCTGCCTTTTTCTATAGTGTATGTTTTTGTGTGTGAGCGCTTTTCGCCTGTTTTACTCGGTCAGATTTCCAGTCCTACTAAAGGGGGTCACCTTGACAAAGAACTGTTTCAATTTCCTTTCTTCGTCTTTTCCTTCCTCATTTCCTTTTTGTTTTTGTCTTACTTGTCTCGTTGTTTTTCCATTCGTTTTTAATTTAATTTTAGTGAAAGACTCTCTTTTTTCCTGAGTTAAAACGTCGCTCTTTCGAAAGTCTTATCTGTTTAATCCCGGCTTTGCGAAATTCCCGAGTTTCTTATTGTGAGGGGAAACGTGATGATCCGATTTGCGGTTTGTTTGCAGTATAATTTCATCGTGCTGAGTCGGTGTGGGGAACCGTATGAGTACAGTTAGGGAGCAAACGATGATGTGGATTACGCGATACAAATTGTGACCGAGGAAACTGTTTTTGAGACCTAAAAGTAAGGTCACCTCACTTGAAATCGACGCTACAAATTTTTCGAACCGTGAAATGTCTTCATTGAAACACAACTTGAAAACCCAAACAATCAACTGCATGTTACATTGTCTAAGGGAAATGTTATTTTTGTATCCCTAGGACGATTAAACTTTTAACCGAGTGTTAAAAATGTTTGAGACCCAGGTAAACATTATTGGTCGAGTCTTGCCCTATCGTGCAAATCTGGTGGAATAAGTACTGCAGTTGTATAGCAGAAATATTTTGCTGTGCGATTGCGAGGTGCAGCAGAAATTAATTATTGCATTAAAATTTTAATTTGTACATTAATCCGGTAAAAGAGGAATGAATAAATTCCTGTTGGTTGCCTCAAGAACATGCAAGATGTCTTCGTATTGTTGTGTAAGTCAGAATAGTCGTAGTCCGTAATTTGTTCTCTGACCAAAGTAATTTCTTTACAGATTGAAATAGAGTTTCAGCGGAGGAGACAACGAAGGGACTTATCAGTCACCTAATGGCCCAAACTGGAGTGACAAGATGGAGAGGAAGAAGCGCATCTGGGACCGAAGGGTAAGCCAAAGTTTAAATTCAGCCCTTGGGATTTTTCATCTCTCGGACTACTTTATTTTCACTCCATTGCGAAGTCCTCTTAAACGACTGCTTTCTTCCATTTTCCGCGGCGGAATAAAAGCTCGACTTCATTCTGTAGTTGTTAATTATTAATACAAGCAGTCGGACGCGATCGATCCATCAAGCTGATCAATATATTCTGATTCGGTAATAGTTCTTTTTTACGGTTTTCTCCTGCTTATTTATTTATCGGATGCGTGATATGGTTAACACAAAGTCGGGAAAATGAAAAAGCAGAAGAAGAGAAAGACCATTGACTTGGCGTTGCGTTGGAAGATCATGTGCTGAGGTTTCAACAGGTTTTGAGACCTTCTTATCGAAGAGCTTTTGCATAGCATGAGTGCGATCAAAAATATTGCCTGTAGTATGGATGAGTCGATGCATAATTTTCCGACTTTCATTGAGTTCTAGCAAGTCTGCCGTTACGGTAATGGCATTTCATTTCGTTTTATCTTTAGAACGATTTATCTGGGAATTGATACATCCACCTTCTTCCGCGCGATATAATTTATTAACCCTTAAAATTGATTTTCTAAGGTGAATTACATTATTCAATCATTTCTTGTGAAAATAACGGCTTGGAAACGTGCAGAATTGGCTGATTGGTGGATGCTAGAGGGCTGGAAACTTGCTATTTGGGTCAAATCAACTCGATCTAAATGAGATTATACCCGGTTAAATGTTGGATGGTTAGACGTCTAATGTATATATACCTCGTAGGGTTCTGAAAATTGGAGTGTGGCAGGCAGCAAAAAAAAGTCATCGATCGTTCCATTTTGTACTTGCGGTGAAATGTCGTAAATATTCACATTTATTGTAGAAACCGACCGACAAATGTTGAATGGTTCGATGGAATAAAATAAGCCGAAAGGTGAACTTACTGTGGTTTATTCAATAACGGGGAAAGTCACGGAATCTTTGATACACACGTATTGTGATACATTTTGCAATGGTACAATACATCTTTTATTTGGAGTCATAATTTGATTTCATCTCCCATAAGCTTGTGTGAGAGTTGATTGGATTGTTCATTCGTCTGTCATTCGAATGACACGGAGCGTTTCTCTCGTTGCCATTAACCATCGCTTGATGTCGAAAAGTTTAGAAATTGTTATTGTTTTCATAACCACCGGCTTAAACTGCTGAGAAGTTTTTGTGTAAATTACAGAAAAGAGAAATGTTTAGCAAACCTTAATCTTCGAACCGCCAGGGAAGACTGGATTAAGTCAGTTGAAACGGGTGCGTAATGCTGTGTAAAACGTCGGCTCAAAATAATTTTTAAATGAATTTTATGAGTCGGAATAAACAGTTTGCATTGCTAGAAACTTATAAAAAGGAGCTGCACGGATTTAAATTAATAATATTGTATCCCGTGAAAACGAATGACCGAACACGAAGTCTGACTTGGTTGTCTCGAGACCCGTCGAAATATTGCAAACCAAGTTGATCGAAGAAAAATAATCAACCTGAATGTGTAACGAAATGTAACTATTACGTAGGACAACCAGGAATTAGTAGTAGAATTAAGGGATAATTTATCACTTATTAATTACGAAGTTTGGTTAATTTATATGCATATAAACATATAGTGGAGGATGTATATTGCCACCGGGTTCATTAATTATGTAGTGTTTGTAATTAATCAACGTTAACCATAATTTTTTTTACAATTTGTAGCTACTTAGGAAAATTTGGCGTTTGGAGGTTTTTGGGCAGCCTCAAAAATGACCAGTTTGTGGTTGCATTAGAGGCGTACGAAATTCGGATTATCCTGCCAAATCTTGTTGGGTGTGTTTTTTGACATGAACAGACAATAAAAGCAGTTATGATTGACTATAATTGTAGATTGGAACACCGCACCATTGGAGCTGTCGATCGTGCAGTTTTTCAATCCTTAACTAGCTTGAGTTGCTGCAATGTGGTATTTGAAGGATAAAAAAATCAAATTTAGTACATTTTTATCAACTCAAAGTCATCGGTCCAAGTGAAAAATGACTTTGGAAAGCTTTTAAAAAATTACTTTGTACAAAATTGAATCAAAGTAATTTAAGTTTCAAATTTAATTTTAATTACCGTAGATGCAGCATTTTTTGTTAGCTGAAATTGAAATGATTGACACTGTCGATCACTTAGCTGGGGTGGAGGGTGCTGAAATTTTCTGGGATCGAACGTATTGAAAATTTGGTGACCCTGAATTAAGGGCTCTTCTTCTCGTGGCCGTCCTACCCCGTAAACGCGCAAACTTTTCAGCCACACTTATATAACTGTTCGTATATTGCAATTCAATTGGTTTGCACAGTGTTCTTCGATTGCCCAACTGTAATTTCCAATCTAACTTTATTTGTTTACCAGGAGACTCGACTCCTACCCTAATGATGTAAACAAAACTTTTCGTTTTATTTTTCATTGACTCTATCCCCCCATGGAGGCTTCTCGACTTGTGCCACACGTCCCATTTATTCAGAAATATTGTTAGATATTAAAAGATTTTTATAATCTTAACTTCTTTTTCCCTTACGAATTTCAATTACATTGTAGTCGAGGTGGATGGGATCCGTCAGCATTGCAGTGTGTCATACGATAATCCTCGGATGAGAAAAGAAGCATACATTTTTTTTCACCCTTCGCTCAGGTTAGGGGGCAGATATATTTTTGCTTCAGGAAATATCCGGGAGCGGAAGCAAAATGGAAAATATCAGGGTAGTTCGCCGTGAGAAGTGATTAACTTTTGCATTTAAATCACTTAAAAGACCTAGTGAGACTGCTGTACTTGCCCCAGGTCCTGGGGGATGAGGTTCGAGAATGCGGTTTTAACCGAGTTCTTGCGAGAAGTTGTAATAAATTTACTTTTTATGGTTCACCTCCCGAAGCCCGCGTGGCTCCACTTCTTAAACGAGAAAATAAAAGTGTCTGTGGGGAAGGAGGTGTCGGGGCAAAAATATGCATTGTTAGTGGTTATATCTGTATCTTCCGATATACTTCCTTCCCGGAGGATGCCAGCAGAGATTTGGGAGCCATTCAGCCATGTAGTGTTCAAAGTTTCTGGGCAGTCTTAGGTCAGGGAGTGGTACCAATGATTTGTTAATTGTGGAAGAGAAAAGCAGGAGGCACTGCTAGTGGTGAGAGACAGAGCGGTGAGCGGAGAAAGATTTATTGCGGAATAGGAAGAAAAACAAAAACTTTGCCAGGGTTAAGTAATATTGAGTTTTATTTACTAAGTCTCGTCGTCCGGTTTGTTTACCAATGATATTTATTTTTTACATACGCGCACCAGCTATGCGAAACCGGAAGGAAAACACCAGATGATCTTTTCGCTTAGCTTGTGTAAGTATGACCGCTCTGGTAAAGTCGAATGAGAGTTAATTTTGCGTTCAGAGAGCAGAAATGTGAGTTGACTTGAATTAAGTTGATAATCAAACATTTAGTTTTGTTGGCGGAATAAAAGGGTAGTCGTTTGAACTGGAAAAAGTTACCGCTGCTGTAAAATAAAAAGCGAGTGAATGAAGGCCCGAAAAAACACGAAAACAATATGTTTAATAAATCAATGACAGCACTATTACGGGCATTACCATTTATTATTGATTGATGACTCGCTAAAAGCGTATCGTAATGATTATTTATACCACACCAGGCTGATAGCTAAGAGGATATCTATTTAAATAGAGACTGAGAGTTTAAAATGCATTACGGCGCACTCAGTAGACAGCGAATGACAGAAATCCTGCGGCTGATATGAATTTTAGTTACAGGTAAACCAGATATAAAAAGGGAAATATTTTATTCATACGTAACTTTAAATCCCGCAGGAGGGATTCCTGATTTTATTGTACAAGAGCCCGTGGTTCCCTAGCATCTATATAGTAGCTCAAATGCAGTTAAACCAGTGATTTTTATGGGGTGGAATATGCTCAGGTATTTTCTCAGGTATAAATGGTCTCATCTCGTAGCGTTAGTTCTTAAGAAATTCATTAGGAATCCCGTCACGTCCAGGCTCTTTATTATTTTATTTTTTTGCTTTCCGCATTTTCCCTGAGAGACAAATTGTGAACGGCCTGTTTGAAACTTTATTTTCTGTTCGAACTATCTATTTAAGCCACTTCTTATTTATTGTCATTTATTATACTTTGTCGAGTGCCTATCTTACGGATTTCGTGTAGGATACTACGTAGACCAGAAGTGTCGACGCCAGTGTACTTTTGTATTTAGTTTTCCGGATGAAGCAACAGGGATAAGACAAATAGAACAGTAAGACTTAAAAACAGACCGATCAACTCAAATTGAGTGGTACAATTCAATCATGGAGTAGAGGTTGTGGCGTCCCTGTGTGAAATCATACCAATTTTTAATTTGATTTGATGTGGTTTCCTAAGTTTATTGTATATATTTAGTTCCCCAATATTATGTATAAAATTTAAGTGATGACTTCTTCGGGCAGCCACTTGGGACGTTTAGTCGTTTTGAAGGATAATCAGTTGTTCATTACTTATCTGCATCATTTAATTGTATTTCTAATTAAAAAAGCAGCCACCACGAAGTCCAAAGGTTTTCTTCCTATTATTTATACTTTAGTTTTTACTCCTTCTCTTCTTTTATTTATAAGAAAGGGTATAAATTAAATTCCAACAGGAAACCCAATATGTTGTCGGAATAATGTGCAGAGAGGGAAGAACATGCCCCCGTGGCAATTCGTTTTCTGGCATCTTTGCTCTTCGGTCGTCCGTGAGACCCCCGTTGTAATGCGTTTCTTGTCTGACTCAGAGTTCCGTTTTCACAAAACAAGAACAATAAATAAGAAATAAAAAGAAATCTTCAGAGCCGGAAAGGTCTGGAGGAAAGCGAGGTTTGCACCCCCGAAGAAGAAACGGAAAAGTGTCATTCTTGGTAGCTAGCTTATCTTACGTCTTCTGGTAAAAAAACTTTTTAATTTTTCAAGGAAAAGAATGTCAGAAACACTTTCCAGCGGGATTCCTGGCAAGTTGTGCTCCTCTAGGAAAAAAAAATTTAATTTGCATTAATTTGTAAGTTGGACTTCGCCCTCAGTTTAGATTGCAAGTGGTAGATAGAAGCGAAAGGTTTCCAACTTGTTCCCGGGAGAAGAATTTCGTCTGGAAATGATCAGATGGAGTTAACTGGAAGTTATTTTTTTAGTAAAAATTTGTATTAAACGTTCGCAAATTGTAATTAATTGACTTGGTATTCATGGCGGTACGTGGCAATCGTTATGACTATATTGTTGGCTGGGTGTTACACAGTCAAACTCTTATTTGTCAAAATTGTTTGGTATTAAGTGATATAAAACTGAGCGGTAAATTAAACTTGGGGGCTTGCTGCCTAATGATGCAAACATACTAATCGCTCTAATTAAATGAACTCTTTTTCTGGACCCTTTCTGGACCAGATCGGAAACAGCGTTCATCTCCGTTCCATTCGTTGTTTATTTTTTTAATTGCCACTGCGTTTCCGCTGCCTACTCATTAACACTTCATGTGAAGTTCAATATTCGAAGCAGTTACATCTTAACCTTTGAAATTTCTGGGGTCTAGAGAAGAGGTCCGAAATAAATTAACAAGACGGTTCTGGCGCTTCTACAATGCAATTACGTACAAGTTAGTACGAGAGTTTTTCCCCAGGGGAATGGGTAACGCAGGACCCGCCAAAGTCTGGAGACAAGTAATTAATTTCGGTGGTCTAGTGAAATTGAGACGGTCACTAATGCTGCGGACAAAAGTTAGGTAAAAATTGTTAGGCCCATCGATCCTATTTTCCGTTCGGGCACTTGGACTGGTCTTGTCAGAACAATGTAGCAGTGGAGTTTTCCTCCTGAAAGAAAAGCGGGATGTTAAGGATGGAGAAATAATATTAAGCCCAGCATTGCTTAGGGTTTTCGGCTTTATTTAGTTACAAACCGCGATTCATGGTGTTGTCATCTAATCATGGCGGAACAAAGGCGAAAAGTTTAGTTGTGAAATTTTTTACTGGGGGGGGGGGGGGGCGCAACACTCGGTTAAGTTTACCATTGTGGATGAGATATGCGTGTGATGTGTGTAAGCGTTGAATAGTATAAAGCACAGTAGAGTAAATCTTTTGTTTGTTATTGTATGGGTAAGTACATGAGACCGGAGTGGTCGATGAAAAAGAGCCGCTTCACTTTTGAACCTCAAATTTGAATATTTTAATATTCCAAATTCCTTTCCGAAAGGTTGTATTAACGGTTTTTCATCGAAAAAGGTCGCATATGTACCTTTCAAGTTCGTTAATTTTCAGTTGGTAGTTGGTCAATATTATACACAAAACTAGGCCAACTTCCAATTTGTTATTGTCTATTTGCCATATCAGCAAGAAACTACAGAAAAGAAAAAAGTTTACTTAACCAAAGACAAAGGACTACAAGTAATTGGTTCCAATTTTTGTGAGCCAACTAATACTGTCATTTTTGTATAATTGCGTTGAATTTTATAAGGGTCCTTTTAGCTACAAACACGAGTAAGTCATGTCCATGCACACCAGTTGATTAAAGTTGAAATAGCGATATGACCAAGATGAGTCTTCAGGGCATAAATTTTTGTAACTCGTCCCAGCAAACGACGTTTCTCATTTATGGCCTCAAAAGAATGCTCTTTTTCATCGCTGTCATGTTGTACTCAAGTAGTTTTTAATGGATTCGTGCTGTTTTTTTTGTACTTCTCTTTTGCTCAGTATAAAACGGATCGAGATGAGCTGAACGATTAAGGCGATTTGAATTGGTTTTAGATGGAAAAGTCAAGAGGATTAACCAATAAAACATACCGAGTAAAAAAAGCCTGAAAATCGGCTTCTTATTTACTTGCTCCGAGTACACTTTATGTCATGGGAACTAAAGTGGTCGGCACAATTATCGGGAATTTTTTTGATCATCAGACCATCACACAATCGAACGCACAGCACACGGCGTGAAAAAAATGAGTTTGAGTCCTTTTTGAGTTCAGTGAAACATCAAATGTTACCGATGACTGGTCCAAATTTAGAAGAACGAGCAGAGCACAAGTACAAAAAGCTGGTGTGTATGGATAAAGCATGGAAAAATTGTGATCATCCAACCAAAATAAAATGAGGCCTTTCCATTTTATAAATATCATATTACAACGACATCGCAGTAATTTTAATGACAAATTACATTTTCCAATAATAACGTTTTAGTATATTTTTTACTTTTAAACACTATGGAATTTGTGTTAGAAATAGAATGAGAGTGCTACCAGAACAATAGTAAAGCTTGTGAGTTTAGTTCAAAGCAGCGCATGATTCCCTTCGGTTCCCTCTTCTTCCGGCTCCAGAAAAGAAAGTGCCTTCCTCATTCGTGGTATATCACCCATTCGCTCTCAGAAACGGCAACAAAAGTCTCTTATTTATAAAAGTTGTCATCCGGTGCCTGAAACTGACGTTGAAATATCGATTCGAAGGATTCGGAGAAATATTCAGTAAAAATTCCAGATTCCAGGATTGTCCCATTCTGCTGGAATTAATGGGAAAGAAAGGGGACATTATTACTTGTGAAAATGAATTTCTCTTCGACAGGATCTTTGTTGTAGATACAGCGAAGGGACGAAGAGAAGGTTTTGTTTCATTGCCCACACACGTGTGTACTACCCTCGAGTCAGGGGGTACCGGGCCTTAAATGATTTCATCGTGAGCTGAATGTTAATGAAGGAAGTTGGGATGAATTTCCTTTTGTTAAGGTGGAACTCTCCACTCGTTTTAGAAAAGGTGACTCGGACGACAAAATTAGTTGGGCAGTACTTCATACGGTTGATTTTTCTATTTATTTGCACGCGTAAAGTCATAAAGACGGACGCCCTGGTGAGAAGGACTTGTCTGGTAACAAAATCACTCTAAAATGCCTCGGTTGGTAAATGTTCCAAATTAAACTTTGCACACCACTTCAATAAACGACTCGCGTAAACATTTGGCAAGAAAATCGCGGGAAATAGCCGATTTTCCTTGTTCTTGACTCGTTAAAATTAGAAATTTCGCACGGGTATTATCCATAAAAGCCGATGAACAATAGCCCGGTTGGATTTTCTTATTTCCATCGCCTTATCTTCGCCATTCGGCATAAAAATGACTTCCCCTTTACGCAAAATTAATGCAATTAACAGGATTCAGTGAGAGGGGTGAGAAGTCTTCTGCCATCAGAAAACCTTTCTCCACCCCGGTTTTTTTTCCGTTTCCGGTTTCCTAAGCACTTTATACCATAAATCATGATTTACATGGCATATTATTTTACGCTTATATATATAGACCTCATTGTGATCATTTTTAAGTTCCTCGGAAATGTGGAGGGTGATGTAAAACTGCAGCATACTTTTCTACCCCCTGTGGAATTTACATAACTAGTTATCAAAATTAGTACGCGTAAGCCTGTAGTTGCATTTCTCCGGAAAGGAAATCAGGAATGTAAAAGTGTATTTTATATTAATGGTCGCTCGGTGTGGGTGAAATTTCTGTACCGATTTTTTGTTTTTCCTCATCTATTTAGTCGTCGTGGATTAGAAAACGCAGCTGGAAACGTTGAACAAAGTGATTAAGACGTGCGATGTAAACAGATCGGTGTTATTGACGTTTAAACAAGGTTATTTGCTGGGGTTCGTATGGGTTGTTGCTGTTACGTGTGGTAACCCAACCTTTAGCGATTATTTTACGGGTCCGGCTTTACCCAGTTGAACCTTCTCGTGGGAACGAAGTAAGGGTTGAAACGATTGCTAGTTCGACCGGACATAATTTTTACATCGTCAAAAGTTGGCCGGTGAAAGGTTTTACCCCGGCAATTTTTCAAGGGAGGTTGAAAAACGATAAATGTTGAGTTTTGCTAAGGTTAAATTAACGTTTCCTCACTAACGAGGAAGAAGCAACAGCAACAGCAGCAGCAGAAAGAGCCTTTACATGGAGGGACAGTAATGAAAAGAAAATGGCGGATTCGAGAGGCTCGAAAGGGCTTGAGAAAAGGATGGACGACGGGACCAAGCGGATGTTGCTGTTGAAAAATAATTTTTTAATATATATATGTAGAGAGAAAGAGAACAAGTTTGGGTTTCCCAGAAAGTTTTTTGCTTTTCTTTTTCTACGGCTCCTCAACTTCTTTAAAAAAAAAACGCGTGCGATTATGTGGCTCAGCCACGGGCCATGAATGTTTCACTCAACTTTTGTTCTCGTTCATTTTTCTTCTATTAGCGTTTTTCAGACTTGCTCCAGTCCTCTCTTTCTTCCTTGCTTGCACCCTTTCTTTCTTTCTTTCTTTCTGTCTCGTGAAAAATTGAAAAATAAAATGGATGGGAATAAATTAAGGGTGATATTTTTCTGCTGCCACGTTCCTGCTGTTGCTGATTTAGCTCCGGGATCTGGTCCCTACGGCAGAGAAGAAGTGAGTTCTTATATTTTGAAGCACATCGAACGCGGAAACCTTTCTGTAAAAACAAAAAGAAAATTCCGTGGGCTGGGTTTCGAGAGGATAAATACGAATTCTCTGTATTTTTCTAGTCTCTACTTAGTCATCTAGTTTGTTTACAAATGGGAATAAATGTCTACTTACGTTTTACTCCGTTATTTTCACTTGCCGGCCCGTCTTTTTTTGTGCGTGTGTGTTATTTGGCAGAAATTCTGTAGTGGATGCAAGAGATAAGACGGTTTTCCTAGGCAAGCTTTCAGAGAGAAGTTTTACTAGATTTATTACTGGGAAGAGAGTACGGGGGACGATGGAGAAAATCTATGAATTTTTATACTATTTTCTTGTTAGGAGACCCATTTTTTTTTTCTCAAAAAAATATGAAGGACCCAATAATTGTGCTTATGCATGTGTGGTCTTCGACGGAATCACTTGAGACAGTATGAAAAGCTTTTTATTTTTTTATATATGTATTTATTTATTTGTATTTTTCCTATGATGTGCTCTGATGTCGACTCTTGGATTCATTTCTATGCAATTTTCTAAACTTTATGACTTAATTTGACGAATAAATTAATCATGAAATTTTCATGCCCGATTGATGGTGCGAATGAAAATACTGTTAGGGAAAAATCTAGGGAAGCAGGGAAACCAAAGGCAGAACCCACAGATAAATAATGTAAATTAATTCGGGAACTCTAATTAGATTCTCTTTTTTTGTTCGAAATCTTAACAATACAGTCAGATAATTCAATTTCAATAATAAAAATACCCGCGTTTCCCATACTTTGTTGTGCAGGGAAATACAAAATGGAAATGATTGTTCCTCCTCTAAGTTTCTCTATTCCTTAATGTTTTCTTTACGTTACGTAGTGTGGCAAGTTCTGTTCCAATTCTATATCTGATTGTTTTTCTATGCATCCAAATTAATTTTGTTTCAAGGAGAATGCCTGAACAACTTTATAATAATAGATAATATATTATCAATGTCAGTTAGTATTTGAGCAGCATTTGATGGTTGTCTGTTTACGATAAAAGTCATGAATAGATGGCTCAATTGCTGTTGTAATGTTTATGTAAGTGCTTTCACCTAAGACAGTGTTCTTGAATTTTGTGTCAACTCATTGTCTATTAACAAAAGGTTGTTATGTTTCACGTCAAAGTCAATATTTTAGATTGAAATTTGTTTGCCTTGAAAAACTTAATTATCAGAATTTTGTCAGATAATTGATTGGTTTTTTATGAAAATTTCGATAAGGAAAGATAGCCTTTCTGCGTGCCTTGTTTTTTTTCCCCCTACGTAATGTTTGTAAAACCTCTCAATCTTCTGCCACTTCACCTTAGTCCTTCGTCTTCCGTTGGGCAGACTGGAAGGAAAAAAAGAGGGATTTTCAATTCTAAATTCATCTAAAAGTAATTAATTAACTAAAGAGAAACATTTTTTTCTCCTTCGTGTGCTCTTTACCTGTTCTTTTGTGCGACAAAAATTTCTTTTTCAATCTTTTGAATCGAAGTTCTTCTCTCTACTTCTTCGGTTTCTCCGGCAGTTTACTTCTTTTAGTCCGTTAAAATTGAATGCCGTAAGAGAAATTATTCTTAACAAGCTTAAGGATTTTCAAGTTGCGTTCCCCTTTTAAGTGAAGTTTCTTTCACATAACGTGGAAGCAGATGTAATGCTTTTCTCGACGACATTGGAAAAAAAGTAGGGAATTGTGTAGGGAAGTGGAGGTAGGCTTTATACTTGGCTATTCTTTGGGATTTTTTCCGTAATTGTGTTGTTGTATAATAATACACGATTAAAAAATATAAGAAGTTTTTATTATTTGGCTTTTCAAAGGAAATTATAACTCTGTTGAGACTTAACACTTTTATTTATCTATTGTTCTGTATTAGGATCTATCAACTTCTTATTTAGCTCCAGGCGTGTGAAAACGAGCATTGCATTACAGGTTAGTAGTAATCAATCAAACGATTTATGTACATAATTCTCGATTAATGCAGCACCACTGAAAGATATGTTGCAAAACAAAAAGTAACCTTGAACGCACGAACAGACCCAACAGATTTCCTATTAAATGTTTTGAACTGCAACCTAAGTAAATAGAACACGTTTAACTACTTTACATAATGCTCTCTGAATTGGTATTCTTCAATACTTGCACTTGATGGAAACGCCATTGAACGGACTTTTCAATATTCGACTTTTTTTTTTTTTAAACAACTGCAGCCTATTATTAATTCTGATTTATGATCCTGTTGAACTTCATTTTTTGTTTGACTGCTGTTGATCTGTTACTGGGCTCCTGCTGTTTCATACAGTTTTGTAGTAAATTTTGTTAGCCGTGTTTCGTTCTCTTAGAGGTTTCATACTCGACAGTTAAAACTCGAGTTTCTGTAGTGTAACGTGCACGTTTTAATATTTTGCTCTGCAAATTTCAAATGGTTTTTATTGAAATTCTTTGGTGCGTGATGCATAAACATTGGTTGATGTTGTTTAAAAAAACTTGAGGATTATCATAATGTTAACTAACTTGTGTTTACTCTTTATATTAAGGGTTGTTGGGAAAACAGTCCCTTGATTCTGAAATGCCCCACCCCCAAATGTTGGTTATCTAATATGTAATGAGTAGTGACATTTTATTTAAATAGTGGATACATAGAAATGTCTGTGTATTAGTTCCTATTTGTTTCATTTGTCTGTGGAAATTTTTTGTAGGTTGAATATTGGAAAAGAGACGTTTCTGCATGTAGACTAATGTCTTTGTTTTTACAGGTCTGCCAGAAACTGTATTATTAATGTGGTCTGGAAAATTTTTTCTCGGTCTTTGATATTTAATTAAAGGAGAACGGAAATTTTTCATAGCCAGGAAGCCATAAAGGAGGAAAAGCCGTTCGCCCCGGGAAACCTTTTGAGTGACAGACGTTTAAACGAATCTTTTTCACGTCTTTTCCGATTTTTATAGGTCTTTCACCTAGTCAAGTGGAAAATGTTTTTTCCATTTCTTCCATCATTCCATCGCTTTCATTCGTCTCATACCTGCCATCGAACTCTTTGATTTCTTAATTTCAACCCGTAGAGAAAGGGCAGAACGCGAGGAAGTGAATCTGCCTGGAATGGATAGGATTTTCCTGTATTTCTTATTTTTTTTGCTCTGGGACTTTTACGCGGATTTGAGGACAAGGAATTTAAATTACAAGTTAGGCTTTCATTCGTTTGATTTGCTGCTTTGCCACTATCCGAGAAGGTTTCCTTTGAAGAAGGAGAGGTCTACTTTGGAGGAGTTGAGCTGAAAGAATGGAAAAAAACCATCGCTGACGTGGCCCGTGGTAGGATTAGTTTAGGATTACCCATAGTAATCCGACATCTTCATTTGTTAATAAGCCTCAGAGGAAGGTAGTGCTGTACCTGATGTGCTATACGTAGCCCAATACGTTTGCGAGTAACCGATAGATTAGCTTTAATTCACTTAAACTAGCCGAGTATATTTTTTCAGACTGGAGATTCGTGGAGTGTCGCGTGCCACCATAAAAAAAAGAAGAATTTCCCAGTTGGAAATCGGAAAATTTTCTAAATTATTATTGGCAGCTCTGAGTTAGATGGAAAAGTGCACGGAAGCGAAGGAAGTTTTACTTCAATCTAAGAAAGTAAGAGAGGAAGGAAAAGGCTGTCGAAATGTAATGTACGATGAAAGCTCGAATTTTGCACGGGGAAACACTTTAGTTGCGGAGAATAACGCGGTTCATCACGATTTTCTTCTATTTTCTATTACAATTTCCTCAACAATTTTCCTAGCAATTTTCGTTACTTTTTCTCTTTGGAAACGTTTTCGAATCATCCAGAATTAATTTTTTTTTCTCTCTCTCTCTCTCTTGAAACGGAATTGAACAAGCGTTTACTGTTGGAAGAAATTGGGATGGGATACTCCCACGAACCGTCTTCCTTTAACTGAAAAATGTAAGGCCTCGGTTTCCTCGCGGTAAACTTCCTCCCATGGTTTAGACTTTTCTAACCTGGAAGTTGATTTTGCCTAGGAGCAAAGTAGAAATATCTGGCTTGCTTTTTGTGTGTCCATTGTACATGCGAAAATATTAGTAGACTACCATATTAGTTCGGTTCTTTCACATACAGGGCACCGAAGAAAGATGTCGATAGAACTCAAACGGTGAGGGTGATTTAAAGGGAACCGCCAGGATGTTAAATTTTGTCAACGGGGGTTGTTCACTTCCATAGTAACAGTTTTTCTTAAAATTTAAACTGACATTTATTGCTGAGCATTCTATTAAAATCTCCCGAGGAACGTTTTTTTAATGGGTCTTTACTCGAGTTGGGGTTTCGTAAGAGGGAAAGAATTTGATTCTGTTGTACGAACGAAATTGAACCACGTCAGAAGTGTCAAGAACAAAAGAACTGCCCCACAGATAAATAACGGTTTTCCCTGATTAGAAACCGTTGCCGAGCTCTCCTGCTCTACCGGATGGAAGGCAGAAGGGAAAATGCCGCTCTTTTCGAAATATGATAGAAGCAAGGAAGCTGACATAATTCACATATTTGCCGGATGGGAAGCTTTGAAAATTGAAAGGACGGCCCTTACTATCCGCGTCGAGAGGGTCGTCGAAGAAAGCAGGAGCATTGACGTGAAAGTTCAAGCCAAGGAATTCGAAGTGTTTGAGGAGTAGACAAACACTCGAAATGTCACAATTTCATTAAGACTTACGAGAATTTGAGGCTAATTGAGGCACCTTAAGAGTAGAAGGAGACCCGTCACATGGAATGGAAACCCAGTGACCCTAAACGACCAATTTCAGGGTTGAGAACGTGTCAGGTAGATAGGAAACGTTCCGAATTATTTGTCATATTTTGAAATTGATTGATCACTCGGTTATCTCATAAATCACCTACCATTGGCGGGGAATTTCGATTGAATGCAAGTGAAAAACAAAGTCTTACCTGCGAATGAATTTC
The DNA here is from genome assembly GCA_037055365.1 of Polyplax serrata. Lineage (NCBI taxonomy): Eukaryota > Metazoa > Arthropoda > Insecta > Psocodea > Polyplacidae > Polyplax > Polyplax serrata. The sequence goes on along the minus strand of JAWJWE010000038.1, from coordinate 6,046,827 downwards.
CTGAATTTTTTTTCTCTTCGAGCCAGTGGTGGAGCTGAGAGGAAATAGCCGTGTAACTAATTTGTTGGGACTCATTTTTTAGAGTAACTAAAACTATTAGAGGAGAGGAAAGGAAGCTCTTTGTGTAAAGCTGTTGAAGGATGTTTGTGTTTGTATCGCCGTTTCCTACTCTCGTTGGTTCTCCCCTTCTCGGTCTACGGATTTATTTTCCTGTATTGTTACACAAGTGCAATTTCAGTGATTTAAGGTTTTTGGCGTCGGTGGTAAACGAAATACGGAACTGTCACCGTGTGTTAAAATATGATACTCCTAGAGGGGCATATGGAGAATATGAATTGCGTTATTGGTCTCCGAAATTTGTGACTTGAGTGCTCCACTCCTGTGAGGCTATTTGAAACCTCGCCTGAAAAAAGAAGAACGAAACACTTGGATGTGACGAAATTTTCAATGAAGTACCTAGGAAGGAGGAGAGGTTTGACACCTGAGGATGCGGTAGGCGAAAAAAAATTCTGTTCGAGAGGGCACTTACATGTGGCGTGAAATTGAACAATATTAGCACATACGTTGTTTTTGTTGCTTATGGTTTAGATTAAAAGTACCGTGAACTGCAACAGGTATGAGTAATTATCAAACATTATTAGTTTTGTGTTTCCTATGTGAATTGTCTTGTTACGTTCGTGTCTGAATCTCGAGTCGAGTACCGTTTGGTTACTCCCAAGGCTCTGAAATAAAGTAAGGGTTATGAAATGGTTGAGGTGTTGTTTTTTATGACTCCGATACAATTCATCGCACACCAGACCTTTCCTGTTATTTTTTTGCGTGGAAAGGTTCTTCATATTTTACCTCGGTTACGTGTTACCTTTAGTGACCCAACCTTGAATTTCAGTAAGCAATAAATCACGGGGAGAATAAGTCGTGGAGTAATGGTACAAGGTAGAGTTGACTAAAGTGAAAATCAAAGCGTCACGTCGAGTTTATTTTTGGTGGGATTGCAGCAACAGAAGTCGCAAATTTATGGCAATATTTTGCAGGACGAATTCTGTTGAATGGAATTGAAAAGCCATGTAGCATAGATCGGTGGTTTCCATGGCTACAGAAGTGAATGGCACAGATGTTTGACCGTTCGATTTCTTCGATGGATATGATTTATATCCATTTTCTTGGGGCTTATCAAGGTTATCGCGTACCTTTTCCCGTTCCGGTAGCAGTAGTCAGGGTCCAGGGTAGCCTCCCGGCGAGGAAACCCAAGTGCTGCAGAATAAATAAATAACTCGTTAAAATCAACGAATGGAATTTTTCACGGCCGGAAAATGGGAGGGGGTGGGAGTGTTATCGAACGCACGCGGACATGTGGCAATTTTAATCGCAATAAACGGAGGTTTGAGTGTGTGACAGATTGACGTGGGTTTGCCCCGAAAAGTGAAATTTCCGGGGCACTCCTAAATTTTGCGCGTTCGTCATAAAACGGAAATGTTGATTCGGTCAATGGAGGGAAAATAAATGAACTTCCTGTATGGACCATAATTTAATAGCACAATACACTTTAGTTAATGTATTTGAGTCCGCAGAACGGGAAGGAAAATTATAAGGTATCCGAGCGAGGAAGCGGGCGTTTGTCGACTTCGATTTAGAGCTTTCGAAATGAATTTGCTGGCAATTCGCATTTTCGCAGCAAAAGTCGGGAAAATTCCGTTGCTCCCGTAAATATTGTTTACCCTGATTACGGTTTTCCCTGATGGAAATGCCCGACAAAAAGTCAGAGTTTCATCTTCGCTTTCTTACTCGCAAGCTCCTTCCTATCCTACTTCGTTAGCGTTTGCTACACGGGAAGTTCGCAGAGAGTGATGAAATGGCTGTAAAATTTACGAATCGCGTTACGCGTCCGTCCGGATTAAACTTTTTACCTAATGAGTTTGATAATCACATTTGAGGTTGGGATAATTAAATATTAATTAATGAAAAAGTAATGATATTGGAACTCCATTAATTACGTTTTAATTTTCGAAATTGACGAGAGGTGCCTGCCTGGAAATTGATGTAATTTCTAGTAGGTGTTGTGTGCAATGTGCATGAATAGTTGGATATCTGGGTCATACAGAAATTCCACAAAAATTTATGTAATGATTTCAAATTTGAGTTCGTCCATTTCTTAAAGTATGTTTATAATGCAACATCATATATCGTACCCAGTAGTTTAGTTAAAATTGTTTCGAATTCATTTCTTTGTTTGGCGCACCTTCGCATGCATTCTATTTGTAATGATTATGTGACTAATGTATTCCTATTATTAACGTATTTTTGGAAGCCACGGGGTCTTAGGCTTTCATCTTTTTCGGCAGTCACATAATTTTATGAGTATTTCTGTATAAATATGTTTCGTGTCAGCTGACGTGAAGAAGCTGAGTTACGGCTCAAGGTAACAAAGAAAAACGCAGGTTGTATGGGAAAAGATAAACTGGAGACATAGTCTTTTCTACATGAGGTTAAGAAGTTTGGATGAACTTGGAGGATGGGACATTTAACCTGTCACCGCATTGTAAAGTGGACTGGGAACCGCCGGATCATTTTTCACGGTCGGAACAAATGGAAAGTAGACAACTGTGACATTTTCTGTCCAGAAAAATTATTATTAGAATGTGAGAACAAAAAAGTAGCGAAAGGGAAAGGAAAAAGAGTTGTGTAGGGCGGGTGAGAGAGAAATTGTAGGAATTAAAGCGTCGGACGTTAGTCGTGTGTCAGGAAATGTTCTGGAAGAAGGACAAAGATCACGGAACAACCCCGAGTGTGATAGCACAGGGTTGAGAAACTTCTCATTACGGGAGCGAGTTATGTGGAACGAAATTGAAAACTGTAAGGAAATAATCCTTTGGCCCCGAACCGAATAAATTGAAGTTGATGACATAAATCATGTCACCGTAAATGATAATAAATAACTCGTTTAGCTTCTTCCATACTCCTTCGGCATCGAGAAATGGCTGATCCTATCGGATGAGATCTTTTTTTCTGTCTCTATCTCTCAAGATCTGACTATCTGGGTAGTCGTCTGCATCATTTCTTCTTCCCTCAGTTTAGAAATTTTTGCAGACTCGCAGAAGAAAACCTTCGTAGAAAGGCAGGAAGATGGGTCATCGAAGGGGGCGGGGAGGGGAGAAATCAAAGAGGATTCAACCCTCAAAGGAAATAGAAAAATGGGCTTCGCACGAAGGTTCGAATTTTCCCGGGCTCCGAAAGGTTTCCGTACAATTTTTAACTGCAGATGACTGAGGAAAAGGTCGGAATCGCCGGACTAAAAATGCTAGGAATTGTCTATTTGACTAACAAGTTTTTCTTACCCGGGCTAAAGTTTTATTTACTTTGATGATTTTGATGTAATGTATTCAGTAACTTAATTTATTTATGTATTATTCAGAATTTTGTTCGATATTTTACGCTCTTAGAAAGACTATTTTATTACAAGAATCAATTTAATTATGTATGCATTTAGAGAGCTCACGAAAGGTTATTTTGTAGGTTATTTGGTTTATTATTTTACTATTATTAGCGCCATATGTAGCGCTAGAAATATTTTCCAGTTTTGATTGCACGAAATTACCGTCACGGGACTCACCTGGGTCAAATCAGTTAGAAACGGTCGAGCGGTAAATGTCGGTGCTGGAGACGACAATAAATGTAACGTTAATGCGGTGAAGGCGACGTGGTATGTCAAGAGTTCACCCTCACGGGGGTGGCAATATGATAAATTAAAACAAGCAAGTCAGAGAACCGGAAGCGGTTTTGAATGAGTGCAAATTCTATTTGTAAGTGTGGTGAAACTTCATTAGTGTGTTCTGACTAAGAGAAGTGACGGAGAAGAACGGTGTGATGTTTTCTTAGTGTTTAAAAAACATTACAGGGAAAAATTAACTAATAGGAATTAAAAAGTTTTTTTGTAATGGTGTAATCCGACTGTTCGAAACCCTTCGAGTGAGATTGGGGATCAATTGCAGTTCAAACAGGAAAACGAACCCTTTGCTCGATGTTATCTGTTGGCTAATGAACTACATTTGAATACAGTTTTTTTTGTGAGGAACATGCACGAGGAGACGATTGGTGACAGACGAAACTGAAAGGAAATTCTGGGGGAGGCTTTCTTTTTAATGTCAAAAATGTGATCGACGCAGGTCTCAATTTTCAGTAGAGTTGAGTAGAGGAAAGCACTGAAAAACTCCGATTCGTAGTATTTCTAATTAGTATGTTTTGTTGAAGTGAATTTGTGTCCTTTTCGACTTTCTTGACTTGATGAAAAGGGTTTTATTTACGAGTTATTGAACTGTACTTTCTCAGTGCCTATTCAAGAGAATTAAAACGTTATTAGCGACTAATTTCTACCTTAATTTTGTTTCCCTACCTTGGGACTTTGACTTTTTGACGAAATTCTGGAGCTCTTTAAACGGATCCGTCGTAATTCAATGTGGATTTTTGCGTTCTCCAACGAGAATGCTTTTGTTGTGGTAAGGTAGTACCTGAATTCTAGTTGCTAATTTTTGATTTTGTACGTCGGATGCGAAACTTCCTATTTGAGTTCGTTATTGATGGCTAATCGTGTCGTATTTTTTCTCATTGTGCATTTGATCTGTTCTCGAAAGTTGAAAGTGGACACGTCGAAATTAGGCCGCATTGTCACAAATTACCGATTTCTCGTCAATCAGGAAAATAATGACGTGTGGGTTAGTCAAATCCGTTCATCCGAAATGAACTAAACGGCGTTTCGTTAGAAAACGTCACGAGATTTTCTTATCGGATCCTCATTAGCCGTGTTGAGGAGTTGCCGATCCTTTGAATCTTTGTAGAGAAAGATCTTTTGTGCCAAGTCACAGTCGAGTTCTGGGGTTTTGAACGAGAATAAGTCCACGAGGAAGTCTCAGATGTACGAAACAGACGTGCCTTCATCATTCTGTCTCTTTATTCAAATTACAAGGCGATGTCTAACCTGCCTTCTCGTACCGCATGATCGAATCGCATCTTCTTCCGATTTATGCTTCTGGAAGAACGCTCTGAAAGGAGTTGGTGAATGAAAAATGCAAGGAGCGAATTGAAGAGATGAAACTTGCTTTTCAAGTCGTTTTTTCTTTAAGTAGGGGTACCAGGAAAAGGCTAACCCAACCCACGTGGAGGACACACTTAGAGCAGCAGACTCCTCGCAGGACTGTCATGGCAGTCTCCCCGTGAGGTTTAAATAATTTATTTGACCGCGTCAATTTTTAATTGCAAAATTTGCTCGCGAGCTTTTGTATTATTCATTCGCTGAGTGTCTCGGTGGAAGCTTTTCTGATTAGTAAACTTTTCCATTGAATTTTCTTCGGTTCGAAACTTATTTGATAACTTTCCATTTCGAATATTCAAACTTTTCGCTTCTCACACTTCGAGGGTTCCTCTGCGCGAAAGCTCGGGACGGGAATCACCCAATGGAACCTTGTGATTCATTCGACAACTCGAGACAAACGTTCCTGTTTCCGAATTTTCCGAGTTTAGAAAACCCCTAAATAAATACTTAAAAGTTAAGAATATGATTACTCATCTCCCTTGATCCGGGAACAAATATTGATTTGTAGAAAAGTAATAGTTTTTGCGAGGAGATGAATTTGAATTTCTTGTCGTGTAAGCGGACCTACTTGGCTCGGATCTTCTTTAAGTTTTCCACCCCCTTCGATTCCACTGTGTCAATCACAGAAAGAGGAAGTGACGTTTATTATGAGAAAATATTCGGTTCAGATTTCCGACACGAAAATTATAAAAACGAGTTAGGAAACTGGAAAGTTAGGCAAACGTAAAGGTGTGTCGATGGTGATTCGTAACCTTTGCAACGGACTGTTGGTAGTCCCACGTTCGAGAATTAATGTTAATTAACTTATTATTTTGATGCTATGGAATTGTTATTTTTGCTACGTTACATTGACATAACTGAGATGGTGCGATTGATGTAATTTAAGGGGAATTATTGTTGCGGAAGAATTCTCAAACGGTGATTATTGTGCGAACAATATTCATGGTTAATTTCGTATGGTTACGCAGATATTTCCCTGTTCAATAATATTTTGTTAATTAGTTGAATGGTTTTAAGGATACAGGTAATCCAGCGTACGCGGTTGTTACGGTACTCTGCTGGGCTTTTTTTATTTAAGCATTACTGAATCCGGGGTTCTGCCTATTATTAGTTCAACTGAGTCGCAGTGTAGAATGTATGTTCATCTCAAAGGCATTCCTTCTCATTTTTTCTGTGTCGCAATCATACGAAAGTGCTCAGTTTATAACGCATTCCATTCTCTGTGTACACGTCTAAAGGTCCCACTTGTTATGCCGTATTTCATTTCTGTCTTTCGTTTAACTTGTCTCCACTTCTCAGTCCCTTTCATTTATTGTGTTTTCAGTCTCTGATTTTCTCATTCTCTCGATTCACATTCGCGCCAAAGGTTTTTTTTCCACGTAAAATGTAAACTCCCCACGGTGACGTTTAAAAAAGGAAAAATAAAATAAATCCGAGTCTGAATCGTGCCGTACGGTTTATTGATGTTCGGTCATGCGCTTGTCGCCATTGTACAAAATGCCTGTCACGTTGAAAAATATGTGTAAAATGGAGGGCATCGGGTCAGATTGTGCACGAAAGGCATATGTAAGTGTTGGAGATGGCGAAATTCAGGTCGGTGGTGGCAAAACAAAGAAGAAAATTCATGGGAGTTGGGAAATTGTTGGGAAACACGAAGGTGATGGGCGCGCACATCACACACACACACTCACACACCTTCATCAATCCTCACAAACGAATTAATTAATTTATTATGTCGTCTGCGTTTCATGTCTGCATTTGTTCGACACCTACGAATCGAATGAGTTTATCTATTCTTTGGACCCATAAACCCTTTTCTACGGATATTTTTCATTATTTTTTCGTTGTTGGGAGCACATTTCAATCTTTTCTAAACAAAAGATCTGTCTACGTAGTACAAACATTAATAAACTCAGTTTTCCGTTCCCAAAGTTTCGTCCGGGCTTTCATTCATTTTCTGGGCCTCTCCTCCCGTGAAAACCTTCCTAATGAAAAAGCTCTTTGGATTAATGATTCGTAATTTAATTTCAAGAGCGCGAATTCGTCAGTATACAGAACGGATTTTTAAAAAACGGGTTCCCTTTATTCCCGCGTGGATGGCGGCCATATTTTCCCAAGGTGCTCGGGTACCGCATTATTTTTTATAGTGGGAAAACGGGGCATATATTTTCTTTGAGACACAGCCACTTTCTCGAGTGACGTACCTGAAGAATATGTCTATTCGACTTAACACTAGGAAACTGTAACAAATAACTAGAACTAATTGATTGCGTCAGATTTCGAATTGGAAATGGTATTTCCCGTCCCCCCCATGAGAGGACGAGTGTTTCGGAAAAGTTCCGTACGCATCTGTTGGTTTCCTCAAAATTTTCACCTGTGGTAGGAAACAGTGCTTTTCGCTCTCGAGTTTTCCCACTAGAATTTTTGTCTACACCAAAAGAATGAGATCGGAAACGTAAATGAAATTTCACATCCAATTCTTTCGGATGTTGCGTCTTGGCAGCAGAAAAGATTTTATTTCGACAATTCGAGGCCTGAGATTTTCAATTTCATTTAACCCTCAGTCAATGTATTGTATTACATTATTAGATATTACATACCAATATTTATCTTTATATTGTTGTACGTCACATAAAATACGTCTAATGGGGTCTAAAAGTATATATATACGAAGAGATGTATTTCAAGGGCAGAGCGGAATCGAATTTGTTGATAGTGTTGCATTTAAGTTGTTATTTAGAATGGTCTACTATCGATTAAATTATATTTATTGTTTCTTTCTAACTTTGTAGAAGGTCGGGGCAGATAGGTATTTCATAAGCCAGGAGAAATGGGTTGGTAAGAAGCATACCATCGTTGAATTCTTGAAGTAACTTTCCAGTACTGCAGCACAGTTATCATCGATTTTACGTATACTGCATCTAAAGACATATGGTTTACGGTATCGAAACCTAATTCCATTAACTGAAAAGGGCTCTTGTGGTATTATTTTCCATTTGAGAAAGGAATTACTACATGACACATACAACAATATAACGATAGTTTAATTCGTACCCGACGAATTCACCTGAAATATCGTCTCTCACCTGAGCCCCAGAACAATGACAGGATTTTACCTTGTCATTTCACCTTTTTAGCATGGAGATTTTATTAGTCAGTTTTCTTTTGTAGCGTCAGGGCTGCCTCCTCATTTTCCTTTTTATTTATGTTAATTCTATTTGAAACTTTTGATAAATATGATGTACTTTGTGGACTACCGAGACCGTTTTAAAATTGCAATAGCAAAATTGGTTCGCGGTCTTGGAGAGTTTAGCGTTAACTGAATGTCGCAGGGAATGGTTGTGTTACTGGTACAGGGACTGTGTGGAACTTGCACGTGTAGGTTAATATACGTCGACGGGTTATGGGTGCTCAGGAGAAATGTTTCCCTCCGTGAAAATGAATTGTATTTAATAAGCAATTTCAGTGCGTTCCCTCAGGAGGGTTGGTTTACGAGCAAATGGCACGCGAAAAATAGTTCTTTTAAAGGATTATTTTTCGTCCATCGACGTATCTTCCAATAACGGGGAACCTTTCTTCATACTACTGGCAATTAAACTTGAAATCCCTCGGCGAGTGAGATGTTCGAAAAATAGTTTGATTTTTCGTTAACCTTTTGATTAAGGTTCAATCGCTGTTGCATCAATCGAATTTCGGTTTATATTTTTATACTGTTTATAAGAGTGAGGTGTATAATTTGGAGAGACATTTGTAATCGCGCCACTTTGCTGTGGAGTCGAAAGCTATATTTTATAGATCGTCGAACCATTTGTAATTGACTTTCTGTTTGCTCCACCTATACCATCCGGTCGCTTCAGGGTGCGTGTGCCTTTTGTCAAAACGTGAACCTGGTTTGCATTGCAAATTGTAGCCGTAGGCCCCGATTTATCTGTGACCCTTTCATGTGATTTATTTAATGCTTGCACGCCCCAATTTGCCCATACAATATTGGTATTTTTCGAGACCCAAAATGTTTACACGGCTTTACGGGTAGAAAATTAAATGTCAGATGGTTGTGATTCACCACAGTAAGAAAGTGGTTACACTGACCGACACCCAAGCTGGTGTTTGCATTGATGTCTGCCGGGAAATTCGTAGAAAGTACAGAATAATCGAAACTCAAAAGCAAAGGCAAAGTTGAAACAACCGAGGAGTGCGGTAGCGGTGTTACGTCGTGTCCTGTTTGAAGGTGGAGAAATTGAACGTCACATCCATCTGGCACAAACATTTTCCAACTTTTTGGTACAAAAAAATTTGCAAAACTTAATGGATGCTGGTAGAACCGGGAAGAAGTTTAAATTGATGAGCACGAACTGTCCCTCGACACAACGTTGCAATGTCTGGTCTTTCCAAAATAATTGGAAGGGACACGTTTTTGTAAAAAACAAAAATCAAATCACCTTTTAACGGCTACCCGCTTCCGTTTCCCCAGTAGCAGCGTGGCTTCAGTTTCCGGTTCGAAAGGAGCAAAACAATTGAAAATTATTTATTGGCTTTGCCGTTCGATAGAAATTCATTTATTTCAACTTAAATCCGGTCCAAATTTATAGCGGCCTCGGTATGGGTCCGGTGGAATTTCTTCTGACAATTTCCCAGCATGCCATTCTTCTGTGAAAAATCGTTGGATTGAACCTTTCACCGGTAAACCCTGCACCGGTGGAGGATTCAGCTTTGATAAAAACGGATGAAGGAGGCAGCGGTTCGTGGTTTGGGTTGACCACCAATTAAACTTTTTGCGAATAATCCCAGTTAATCGTTTTAGTGAAACTAAAAAAAAGACGAAGGTTTTACAAAAGTTTTCGAGTATCACTAAACTGATTCAGTGAGGTATTTATTGTGTTTTGTAAAATTGGTCAGGATGACTTTTTTTTGGGAAGATTGCGAATATCAGAGACTTTCGGATCGGTTAAATGAATTCGATTAGAAAACAAGTCAAACAAAGGCAAATAGCAATTGGATTTGCTATGAGCACTGGAACGAAAAGATAGAGCGGAGAATGAGAGAGAGAGAGAGGGGAAAAAAATCATTTTTGCTCGGTGTGAGAGGAAACGGAAGAAGAAAGTTGCGAGACGTGTAAGCTGATCGGTAGCCATGGAAACGATTAAGCGAAATGAAAAGCGTCAAAAATTTTTTGCCACGAGGCGAAATCCATTTAAATTCGGCTTTACTTCGAATTTTACGCTCGCTTGTTCTAACACTTCCCCTTCCCCCCCGGCTGAACCATACGTGTACCTGTTCGTTGAGGAAAACCAAATCTGAACGTGTGTTTTGCTCTGTTTCAGCGGGGACGACGTACAGAAATCGCTGGAACTGTTGGACAAGGTGTTGTCAGAGTTTGACGACATAGAGAACGGTAATCTGGACGGCGAGGGACTCGGAACTGGAAGAATTCAAACGTTGCGGAACAGTCTGAAGGGGAGAAGCAAATCATCTGAGACAAGAGACCGCGTTGGAAGGACAACAGAGGACGACAGTCCGTCGTTGGGTCACCAGTCGGAGGACGACGGGTACATGAGCATGAACGGTAAAAGGTCCAAGTTCGTGCTCGGGTTCAGGCCGGTGACGGACGAAGTGGGAAACAGCGAGTTGCCACCTGCCCCGAATCCACCCGTGGAGTGCAGGGTAGCAGAGGAAATGCCGGATTTTCCACCGCCCCCGGAAGAAGCCCAGAGAATCATCTCTAACCTACTTCCAAAGTGAGTCGACAATTGAAACCTTACGGAGAGATGTAGCCGACGATGTACCTGAACGGAGCGATGTGTTTTTCCTTTGCAGGGTTTCACCGGTTAACTCGAACAAAAGATACAAATCGGGAAATCGAATCGGAAAACCGTTTTTCAGTTCGATGCATACCGGAAACGAGAACGAGGAGAGTTCAATCGACACGAGTGCAACGACTGCAACCCAAACGACCCTGGTAAGTTGCCCGACCACCCGGTTAACCGTACCTGATTGAAAGGTGACAACAGGTGTTTCCTTTTTCCACAAGGAAGTAATAAAATCGCTCACCGGATTTGTGCAGAGCATCATTCCCGGTGGAGTGAATTTGCATTGGGTTACCGTCCTTAGGAGGAACTCAAATTGCTTTCGGGTTAATCCGTCGAGTCTAAATGGAAACAAACATCCAATTTCTAAAGACTCAATCACGTTCTTCATATTTTTATATCTCATTAATTAATGTATAGTGAAATTAATGCCGAAAGTAGGGATAGATTAGTCCGGAATTAATCCGAAATTTCAGTATAAATTATAAAGTTATCCGCGTCGGCTTAGAGCTAAATTATTGACGAGCATAGAAATTGATTTGCCCGCTCCTCCGTGAATTCATTCTTTAAAATGATTATTCGGCACTCGACGAACCGAGGCATTCGTTGACGAAAACAAAATGAGTTTAGTTCCATCCCCTTGTTCCATTTTAATAGAATAGGATAGGTTCCGTGAACCTTTTGATCGCCGTGAGACAGCCTCGGGGTGAATGTTTTCCGTGGCAAAGGCAATTCTCGGTCCCGTGTTCGTCGTCACCTCCATCTGACGTGGAAAAAAGTGAACAAGTCGACAAGGTGTTGTAGTCGACCGGTGTAGTGCGGTGGCAATTAACGGGAGAAATACACGGAGTAGTTGTTTCGGATTAGCGTTAAAGTAAAAGAAGTATCGAGTGTCTTCAGTCATGTAGTAAATCCTCTCATCCGACACAGGGGAGCCATCCCTTGTTTTCCAGCTCGGAAATTCTGCTTTCAAGCAGATTTGTCCTGGAATTCTGCCACCCTTGCCGTTAATTCGGTGCATTTCGTACGGGATTTGAACGTTTCACTGGGCCCGGGTAACTTCCTCGCCGACTGCCTTATGCTTTTGGGCTGAAAGCTCAGTCAGAAATCAAACCGAGAGAGAGAGAGAGGCATCATGTAATTTCGAATCGTCACGGACGTTCGGTTTCATTTGGAGAAAAGCAAAGAGCTCAAGTCGGGGAGGAAGGGAAAACTTTTTAGAACTTAAGTGGCAGACGGTAGAAAGCAGAGAGTAAGAGAGAGAGAGAGAGAGAGAAAGAGAAAATAAGAAAATTTCTTTCTTTTCATTCGTGGAAGATGCATTAAAACAAAGTTTCGCCGATGGGGAAGAAGCAAAAAGTTTTGTCAAACGGTCCAGGGTTTTTAATACAGACATCACACGGGAGAAGTTTGGTTTGTCGTTCGTCATAACGTTAGCCACGGTGATGTAGCCATCACAGGGACCTGTCCCTCCCCGAAAAATATGGTCGACACGGAAAGCGGTCGGTCATTAGATGACACTCATTAAATGAGTTAGAGATCGATTGCTTTCATTTTGTTAATTACGTGTATGGATTTCACAAGCAAACGGAAGCCTTTCCGAATGCCTTGAGAATGTTATTTAGTCGTGGCTCCAGAAAGGGTTAAAAGCACTTAAAAGCACGAGCGGGACACAGGAACCGGGTTAAATTGTGTGTCGTCGGGAAAGCGTTGATTTTTTTCTTTCCAACGAGGACCGGGGATGTTCGGGATATGTAAATTGCATTTAATGTTCACCATAAAGATTGCCTGAAAGTTTTCGACGCGCTCTCTAGCCAACAACGACATTCTAAATTTCTATTAATTCTTTTAGCCGGCGGTTTAAACCGGTTTTATCATTATCATCACTGCGAATATTCTACCTCTGGTACTATGCATACCAGGCTTTTAGGACTAGCTTCACCTGAGTATTACATCATATATTAAAAATACCTCTCTTTTTTATGAGGGAATATGCTCAGGTATAAAGTGTGGTGTCAGGGTAAAACCTGGTTCCCTTTTCCATTCAAGAAGTCAAGGAAAAGCTTTCTCCTTTCATACAAACGTTCATAAATGTTTTTTTAATGTTTTATGTGAATTATTAATAATTTTTCGTACGAAATAATATTGTCTGCGTGTATTATTAATAATTTAATTTTAGAGTTGAATTCTGAATTTCTAAGTTCGTGGTCGCATTCTTAAATTTGGTATTCATTAGATTACGTCGTTTATGTAAGCCGTTCCCCTGCACTTATTCATTCAATAATTTCGCCAAGTTATGAATGGGTCGGTGATTTAAAGTAATCCTCATTCCTCGAAGGGTACTGCACCGATCTTGCCCTGAAGGATGTAATTTTGATAAAATTGAGTAAATGAAAATACTGTTGAACAATTCGGAACAAAGTACTGTCGCCATATTGTTTCCATTTTATAATTTTCGGTTTGTGTTACTTTCCTAATTCCCTGTTTTCCTTAGAAACATCTATTGTTAACAAATGCGTTTCATTACGTAATTTTAAATCTTTTATTTCTAGAGGTAGACAAGGTAAAACTATATGGATGTACTGCTACTTTTTTGTTGTTATTCCAGCCCAAAACACGTCACCAGAGACCTTTCGGATGGGAGAACAGCATCGATCAAGTTCCTCTTCACCTACAAAAGCCCACTCATCCGCATAATAGATATGGAAGTCTTCCTTATGAGGGAGCTCTGAATCACTCGAGATACCCACCTCCGTGGATGCAAAAAACAGGTACTTACATGTCTCAGACTGCTACTATTCTGTAGGCTTTTGATTATTCGGTTGAAGTGACTGTAGCACGCCTTCACGAGCAATTTTTTGGCGTTATTGACGGTAGAACATCTGTCACACGGAATAATATGAAAATCTCGAGAGCAGAGTTTTTTCAGTCCGGAACTTAAATAGGAAGTAATATATTACTGTAGTAATGAAACGAATATCGAAGATATTACACAACGTTTGACGGATTTACGTAACAGTGAATCGTCGTTTAGAAAATTAACGAAAGACCTACCACAGCCGGGAATGCACGGAAGAGGAATCTATTAACATGTTTAATGATACATAGAAGAAACTCGTAGTTGGAAAGTATGGAAACAGTCGACTCGTGATCGTTGCTTACGACTCGATCAATCGGATTTAGACTAACCGATATTTAATTCATAATAATAGGAGCAGTGAATATCTGTTAGTTTGAAAGATCCTAGTTTGAAAGTTTGTGGTCGCGAAATGGAAGTTCGTTAGATCTTCGAAGGTGAAAAATTCCGAGACGGCAATTATTCGGCACTTAACTACAAGTCATAAATCATCGTCATCGCACTCATTGGGAATGAAATTGAATTAAATTTAATTTAATTTGCATTTTACGTCAGTTTTTTTGTCGCTCCCGGTGGACCGTTCGAGAGAGATAAATCGCTTTAAAAGGATTTGAGTACAATTTTTCTTTCGCTTTTCACCTGTTCGTCGTCTCTCTCTCTCTCACCTGTATGATTCGTAATTTACCTGAGTGACGTGAGCACCGTTTGTAAAGGAAAGAAATTATTATCTCAATTGAAAAACAAAATTCTCATTTTCAGGGCCTTTACCTCCGAGAACGTTGGCCTGTGCTCTGGACAAGCACCGAGAAGTTAGGAGGCAAACGGAAGATCCGGAGGATCGGACCGTGTTCGCCACGGTGGATGTTATGGTGGAGGACAACGGTGGAAATTTTTCGGACGACTCACTGGAAGACTCGCTTCCTCCAGCGAGCAAGAGAGGCAGCATCGCGTGGGAGGTGCCGTTAGGATTCGAAAGCGAGGAGACGTACCTGACGCCGGGAAGTACCAAAGTCATTGGTAGAAGAAGAAGGAAATCGACGGATTATTCGAGTAAGCGAAACGTCGAGACCTTTGTGAGAAGGAGAGAGGGAGAGTTAGGGACACTCAACTTTTTATTTCCAAAGTTAAAAAATAACTTCTTAAAATAAAGTAGTTACACCCATAGGTTTAGTCTGAAGTCCCCCGACACTGACTTTTTTCTCCCAAAAGTCGACTAGAAAAGTTTCCAACCCCTACGCCTTTTGCGAAGTGAACTATTGGTAACTGGTAAGGTTTTTATTAGAATAAAAGGTTCATGCAAGTCTAATGATATGTCTCTATAATTCTCGACGAGGTCTATTTCCAAGATTGATCGCGTCAGTGGAGTATTCAGGATGGTATCCTTAACCGCTTGAAAACCATTAAACTACCCCGCTGTTTAGACGAGTCGGAAAATGAATCCAGTAGAAGTTGGTCTTATGCAGTTGCCCCGTATATCATGCCTTAAAATAAACCTTTAAAATATTTCTACAGTCAATGCTGGAAATGTAAAAAGTGAATAATAGAGAGACGCTGGGAAAGGGAGAAGCAATTTGCCGAGATTAGCCGAAGAAACTGTGAATTGCAATCAGTTCGAATTAGAAGCTGAAATCTGTTTATCCTTCAATATATTTACAACAGCTATTTTGGGGATTTCTCTTTTTTCTTGGCTCCGTGCTGTGCCGCGTAAGATCAATAACACAAAAACTTTCCGCTGACCAAGAAAATGTATAATTAGCTTGGAATGTCGTGAGGTGGAAAGGGAAGGGAACATGAAGGAAGAGAAGTATCCATAAAATAAATGTAAAAGCAAGTGAAGCTAAACTGAGAGACGTTTTGATGAGTCTCTCTCTCTCTCTCACAATTGTTTGGGTAATGCAAACAGTAAATTCTCATATTTGGGAAAATTAGTGGAGTTCGAGAGTCCTGAACCAGAATAAGAGTGATTTGTTTGATTTCAGGTAATAGTTCTATTCATCGATTGAAAGACGCCGAAGACTGGCCGGAACCACCCGCAGGAACGGATGACTTATCAATTTCACCGGTCAGTGAATCGTTCTACGGGTCCAACGATACGGACGACATGGGTTTACCCGAAGCTCTCCCTCTCGATCTGACTTTCAACGGAACCTACGTGATAAGAAAGGGAAAGAAGAAGGAGAGAAGCTCCCTTAACAAGAATACGTCGTTCTCACCCCCGCAATCGATTCTTCGTAAATACGACAGACAATCCAGTTTGGACGGTTTGAAGAAGTCGAAACGAAGTCCCGAGAGTAACCACGGGAGCTCGACCTTCGACAACATAAAGCAATTGCTTAAGGAAGGTTTAATTGAGGGACTCAACGATCCACCGCCGGATTTTATGCCGGCAAAACCTCCCAACCTGGTGAGAGTCGTCTCCTTGCCGGCGCTTCCGTTCGAGAAGACGTCAGAGGTGAACGAATCCCCGGAAGGTCACCAGCAGCATCACCATAGGAATTCTAAATGCGAGAGATTCGGTTGCAAAGTAAACGAATTGTCCGTCACGCTCGAAGAAGCGGAGGACGAGCTTAGCAGCCTGGAGAATCCAAGTTTAACTCAGGAAATTTGGAACTGTGAGAACCGGACGAGTGTTGGGAACGAGGTGAGACCCGCCGGTCCGGACTCAAGCCAGAAAAGTGCTAAGAAGTGCAGAGAGGTGCAAACGCAGACGGATCTGAGCGACACGGAAGCTCAGAACGACCTGGTTGATTTAGTCGAAAAAGAATTTCCAGAAATTTCTAAAACGAAGTCCGAGCTGGAAGAAGTCGAAAAGAAAATTCAGGAAATAGTCAAAATCAAAACAATGGTCATGGATAAGGGGGATCAAGAGACGGAAGAGTTCTCAGACCCGTGGGTGAAGGTCGAAGACAAGCCACCGGATGAGTTTCCCGTGAAGGTTGAAGTTCTTCAGCATGACTTCGGACCTCTTCCACCATCCCCCGTCGATGAGGATGAGGAAGAAGATGAGGTGTACACGGACGTATTTCGGCCAGCAACCGAAAAGGTTGATGGACTCAAGGAGCCTTTCTATCGGTGTCAGGATCCTCCCGGTAGCGATCCAAGTGGGAAGTACCTAAACCGACCACCCGAGCCGTTGCCCAGCAGAGCATCTGATCCCATACCGATGGGTAACATGACTTGCAGATCCGCAGATGCTGGTTACTGCAAGGGTCCTAGAACATATATGAACGGAGTTAGAAACGAGGTGAGAATGCTGAACTTGACTTTTCGAAAAATTTTAATTTCAAACTCTCAGAATTACCTGAGAATACGAGAAGGTTGCTAGGGAGATCCAAAGTGGCTAAATTTCTTAACTGAATTGGCAATATTAAGAAATTCTAAAAAAGTTTGTTATTAGTTATGTAAAAAGTGTGGAATTGAATTACTCCAAATTGGTCATACCCAGGACTTTACGTGCAGTAATGAATTTAAATTTACTCCACTTTGGTCCAGTAGGAATTTAAATTCATGACTGCATGTAAAGTCTATAGACAGAATCCATGCAAATTTTCTGAGAAATACTTGGGATGTAAACATGGTCTTCAAACAGATAAACTCGGACCAACTGACCGAAATTAGACGGTAAAATAATTGGAACTGTCGCTTAGAAAGAAAATAATCTTAGGTGGAAACCTACAAAGTTTAAGTTGTTTATCTTACAAAATAGCTTTTAGTACTCTTGGTTCTATAATTTGAAGGAGTTTATAACATGCAAATGTTGTATTTGATCTCTTAATTAGTCTATTTTACCCAATTTTATGAATCAAGGAATAAGTTTGTGGTAAAACTGATAAATTCTGTTTTCTTGGTTACATAAATTAACGTATGCTAAAATACTTTAATTAGAAGAAAGAATAATTTTACTTCAAGTTTTTAATTTGTAATGTTTTCGTCTTATAGAATACAACAGAGAGGAGAACCTTACCCTCAGAATTTCCCGGGCCGGTGTCCAGGCGTCGAACCTTCCAAAAGAAGTCGTCTACTTTGCCCCAAGAGAACAGCCAGGGAACGTCTTGTTCGCTTCCTGAGACACCAATTTTCTCTAGAGGTTGCGACATACCCAGAACTCCGCATCGGGTGGGTCCTGACGCTATTCGTCCTGGAGGTTTGCAAAACAGCACCTACAGACGAAATGGTGTTGCCACGAACTCGTCTAACTGCAACACTGGAGTCAGCTTGACTGGCGGCTTCAACCAGGCCATGGCCGGTGCCGAACTGCTAAGACTTGCCGGAGGACCGGGTCGGGGCTGGTACCCACGTCACCGCCAACATCGACCTGCTTCAATCGAACATCTGGATAGGTTGCCGCATTCGGGCAGTAGTCCAGCGAACGGGTTTCCAGGACCTTGGGACTTGGGTTCTGCTAGGAAACCCATGACTTTGCCACCGAATATCACGCCGAAATTTTTCCATCGTTCCCCGCGGGATGCCTTGAGAAGAGTTACTAGTCTTTTAATTAGAGGAAAGGGTAAGTTGAACACTTTATCCTTGCAACATAAGACTTGAAAAACCAAAATGGGAGCGTAGGTTTTATCGAAGGTAGCCAAATGCATCGAGTATCTCATCTGTGTGAAACCACTTTCACCTATCACAAGGCTCAGTCAGATGAAATAACCCTCACTACGACTAATGAGTGTACTTATGAAATTCTGATAAGCGGAGCCTGGATTTTTGCTCCTGGTCACTTATGACCGGTGACCCAGGCCTTATTTGTATACTGACTCCATTGATGACCGTTTACATTAGGAGTCGAGTTGCCTTGCTGGGTTAATACCTTGGTGGTGTCATTCTCATATGTTTTAGGCATTGACCCCAAATCGTCATTAGTAACATTTACTTAATGGATTACATTTCTGTTATTCTTCGTTTATTTGTACAAGTTGTCATTATTTAGGCGTTGGTTGGAAATTTGTATAACTGGAAATATTGTTTTGTAGTATCTTATCTAAGCGTCTCAACCGTAAGGCTTCGTAACATGATTAAATTGATGTATTCGCAACAAATGAGCAGGCAGAGAGAAAGAAGCCATCCGTATAAAATTCAGTAATAAATAAAAATTTCTTTCATCATGTTGAACCTTTACGTGTCCATGTGAACGGCACGTGCTTTCATACCGTGTAGTGCTGCTCTCTCGCGGGAGTTGGCCGAAGCGTTACATCTCGAACGAGAATCGAATCGAATCGAGCCAAAAACGGGCGTGGCGACAGCTTCGATTTCCCCCCCGAAAGAGAACCGTCTAGGAGTTGTCAGACGGATGGAAAACCACAGAAGAATTAAAATTTCCAGGGAGCTGAGATTTCTTTTTATTTAGTTTTTGACTCCAAAACCTCCGTCGACTATGTGTAGACGAAACTAGTTCGTCCTATCATGAAGTTTCTATAAATTTTTTATTACCGCAATTACTCGACATGTCGCAGTCACAACGACAGACGAATGTTGGACTTTCAACAGGCGTCAGGCTGTGCCGTAGTCCCGTGGCGGGGCGCCGTGCCAAAATAATAAAACTATAACCGCGAGCTTTGCTCTAACACTATTTTTTTGCACACATATTTAACAAAATCGATATTTTTAGTGGTCAGTCGAAGTTAGCCATAAATTCATACTTATGGTTCGGTAATCATAATTTATTTGTAGAGAAATCATTTTAATAGCTGGACACTACCTGAATGGTAGCGTCTGACGGAAGGAAACCACAACAGATACTTGCTAACTGACTGTAACTAGGCTACAAGCATCCGTGTAACGTAGTGAACTTGAAAGGGAAACTTAGGAAGTTATTAGTTGGATTGATAAGAAATGCAGTGTTGCAATACCTCTAATTAATTTTTCTAGTATTTTGTCGAACAGAGGGGTACACGTTGGCTTATCAGATTTTTTCCTATTTCGAATAGACAAGATTGCGAATGGGTCGAGCAACTAAAATTTCCATTGATAAAATGAGCGTTTCAGAAGTTCTACGAATTAATTGATACGGGTAATTGAATATCTAAACCCCTAATAATACTCCTGATATAATTTAATTGGGGGGAATTAATATTATCGAAGAGTATGTTTTAAACGTTTCTATTAATATTAAGTAAACAAGGCTCTCACATCTCAATTTTAATAGCAAATAACTACCGACTTGATATCGTCGGTATGATGCATTCGTATTATTTTTATTAGAATATTCCAGGTTTTAATCTGGTACAACTCGGGTACTTGAATATCAAGAGGTGAAAATACTTCTGGGTGTCCGATAGCGGCGTATTCGAATTCATTTTCTCGGAACGTCCATTAATTAATAATTATGATTAGTGGAATTATCACTTGTAGGTATAACCGGATTTAACCGCGAGTTTATGGAATTTTAAGAGTTCCACGGTGGTTTTGTTGTTTGGTTATCGCGGAGAACCGTGACTTTTGGCCATTTTTGCAATCGGCGTACCGTAGCCGTTCGTTTAAGTGACTACCGGGAAAGTACCTGTGCTGTCGATGATAAGGCGTATCAATCAAGTCGTGTGATTGTCCTCAGATCCAAATTTGGGTTGCCTTTAGGAGTCGTGCGTGTTTTTTTTTTTTTTTTCGTAATGGAATTATTAATTTGGGGGGTTTTAGCGAAAGCAACAGTTTGTTAATGCCGTACCCCCACGCAAGGCAGTACATGTGCATATAAATATATGTTTGTATATATATTTTCCTCTTTCATTGTTTTTATTTGTTGTTTAATGAACCGGCGATGATTCACGCTTGCTTTTCCGAAGCGATCAATGCCAGTAAATGTCGAAATGATTCATGCGTGCCGAAGAAATCGTTTCAGAATTCGTAGAATATTTATTGTCAATTCGAGGAGGAATAGGTTTAAGGTGGTGGTCGAGAAGTTCAAATTGGGTGCCGTGTGTGTCACGACCAGGTGATAATCAGGTCAAGAGTCACGTAACAGTTGAAATGACCAAATCGCCGAAGTGGTCGATGGATTCACCGAAGGTTAACCTTTCGTGGAAATGTAGGTTGTCGGTTGTTTGGCTCGGGATTAGGCACACGGGTTAGGCAGTCGGTCGTCGGTCGAGCCTTTGTCGAAAGGAATGCCATCGTGATTAATTCAATCAGATGTTCCTGGTTCGAGTTCAGGAATCGAACTACGTCCAAGGTTCCACCATTGTCCCCATTGACTAATTGCCCCCTTTAATTGAATAGAAAACGTGCGATTGTGACTGTCGATCCCGAGAACGAGAACCTTGTCCCGGTTAATACTGATTAATCACATAGAGATGGACTACATTTCGTAAACAAGCGTACATGTTTAGATCTAGTCCGATACAATAAATTGTAAATTGTACTATTAGAAATTTACATATCAAGTTCAGGTTAACGGAAGAAGATGGAGGATATGAATGAGGCCCAGAAAGATTACATGACTGTTTCATAGACAATATTTCTTATCTACGAATTGTTACTATTGAACTTTCTAGTAAGTCGTTGACCGGTTCTGGGGAGGAGGTTCTTGTTGGAGTCGTACACTTCGGCACCCCCCAGTTGTTAAGCTTGTCGCCAATTTAAAAATGGATATACCGGATGATCCAATTGGTCAGTAATGCAGGACTGAAATTTATAAAAAAAAAAAATGAGGGAAGTACTCATTCGATCGGAAGCTCACCTATTTTAGACACTTGAATGTTACACAAATGAGTCTTCCTAGTTCCAAACATGGGAACATTAAGGAATGCAGGTAAACTTTTATGAATTGAATCCATAAAAATCTCAACGTTCAATTGTTGAAAACGTTTGAAAAATCATTGCAGTATTGTCGTTGTAATATTATAATAACAATATTCGAAGTGTATTCGTGTACACTGTATGAGTAGTAAATTGTTTTATTGGCTTCTCCTCGGTGTAGAAGAAGAGAACTTAATTTCCCTCCTTCGATCAATATATTGCTTGTTGATCTTTAATAATACTCACCTGATTTGATAATATTATTATTAATAATTAACTACTGACTATAGAAACTAAAAGTTGTTAATGCTCGACGTGTTCGGACTTGTCTCTTGTTACTTAGGGCGATCTCACAGTCGTAGTGAATAAGGGTCCACCGGTGAAGTCAGTACACAGTAGAAAAACTCGTGTTGTAGTTTTATAATTGTATAATTATTCATTATTCTATTCGTTTGAAATTATAAATGGCAATAGAGTTGTGTAGCGGCGGAGGCAATCGTCGCTATCAGAAAAGGAAACGCCGCGATTATTCCCAACACAACACAACTTAGCTTGAACTTATTCGTTTGAATTATTCTCATGCACGTCTTTAGTGTAAATATTTGAAAGAGCTCGACATGTTGGAGACAAACAGAAAATAGTTTTTGTAGTTTAAACTTTCTTTCAGTCGGTCGTCATCGTTCAAAAAAAAGAAGAAGAAAACCACGCCACAAATAGATCAGGCAAAATCTAATGAAATATAACTTTCATCGTATATTGTACAGAGCGTAGAAATTTTAGTGAAATGAAGCGCGAGAGAAAACAGGCTGAGTGTAACAGCAGCGATTAAGAATTTTTGGGTCGTCATAGACTATATTTATAACTATTTTGATGACCCAAATACTCGTTCAATTTCGATTTTTGATTTTGTTGAAATTTTGAGAAATTCTTTGTGGGCTCTGTCGTTTTGCCGGGTGTCCGGAGTCGCCGGGAAACGAGAGAACGTCGGACGAAGCCGAAAAACACTTTCACTCGGTCGAACCGGTTCAATGTTTCCCAGGTTGAGCCGTCCTGACAGGTAGAGTCGCTAATTAACCAATTATCCATTGATTTACGCTTGTGAGTACCCCGTGGCGGTGCTAAGCTCGAACTCTTCTTCGGCACCATTCTTCCGGTGCTACGAGAATCATCTCTCGCTTTCTTCGGGTCCGTCCCGACTTCCTTTTGGAGTCGAAGGTTGCTGCAACTTTCACATGTTCGGGGAACTGGGGGGGGGGTCATGGGTGATGACACCAGACCATTTGTCGGACTCGAACTTGAACACACCCGAGCGATTCGCTTTCTGTAAACGTTAAACGTTCTGACATTTCGAGATATGAACGAGAGCCACAACCGTTTGAGAGAGTCCTGCCTGAGAGTGGTGCTAGCCGGTTTTGTGTTCCATGCTTTCTAGCTCACGTGAGAACGAAACATGAAAGTTTTGGAGAGAGAAAAAAACAAATAAGAGGGTTATTAAACATAGAAACCACGAATAATTGTGCTGGTTCTGGAACCATCTCTAGGATCGTAAGGTGTGAATTTCACATCGTGACGTAACGGCACTTCCATCGGTGGCCTCCACCTTGTTTTAGCACGAGAAGACATGAAACTCTCGGTAACCGTTAGGTGACACGTGTGGGGATGTCAGGGGTAGAGTACCTTCCCACCTTAAGGTGCATAGGTCCCCTATACCAATCCAGTTTGACTAACTCAGCAATACTAATTCGAAGAAATAAGTTGGAATGAAGAGTGCCATTCTATTATTGGGACATTCAGCATCGGTTCTGCGAAGACATTCTTGAATGATCTGTGATCCGTTCAAAGGAATTTAGAAAAAATCCATCTGGTGGCGCGGGTGCAAACACTTCACTTCTGGTGCCAAGTGTCCAACCATAACTATTTATTCTATCAATATTCGTAGGAGGTTTGGATTTGTTCATTATTGTGCGGGGATCTGTGGGGGGGTCGTTTAAATTTCTGAATGAGATTTTTTGGTGACATTTGAAAAAAGCTCAGTACAGAACCATCTTGTAAGGATCTTCTAACAAAGAAAAGATCGTGGCCCCCCGTTAGTGTCATACCTCTGATTCTCCGAGAAAACTATACTTGGGGGGGTTACTCACACTATTTTTAGTGTTTGGTTTGACATGTGCACTTGTACGCTTTTTTCGCGCTTGTTTCATTAACCAGATGAGGATATTTCGCGCGAATAGAAAGCTACCAGACTGGGTGACTGTTCTGTAGGTTCTTTGTCGACTCTCATTCTCAATGTATGGAATATTCGGTCTGCTTGTATTCAGTGTTACATCAGAGATCAGTCTTGTACGAACCCACGAAGACAGTATGATTTTTGGGGTTCAGCCAAATCTCGAAGTGGTCCACCGATTCTCGTCGTTAGCAGCATCCGTCTTGTTGAATAGAAAGGCGTCCGGGAGCAGTTAATTTGTGATGAGCCACGAAATAACACGTTGGACTGCATCAGTACGGCCATTTTTATTACTCTAATGTAATAATTTCAATACGAAGGGACATTAATTTGTTTTATAATAAGCAGAGCTCCGATAAAGTCGATGTTTCGAACACTGTTAATTTACTCAAGTATTGAAAGGAGAGGAGAGTAACATTTGGTAGTCGACGATCAGTGACAAGAGGAAATTTTTAATTGATTGATTGATTGATTGGTGAGGGAAACGGTGTGTTTGGTCGGATCGATGCTTTTTCCTTGTTTTTTTGGAAGAAGTCCACGAGCGGCATCGCCGTGTCCTTAATACACCTGATTGTGACCGAGTTGAAACGAGTTTTTACTTTTTTCACAAGTGTTACATCGTGTCAGGTGTGTGACGGCCGGTCTGTTGACCTTCTCACTTTCTTACTTTTCACCAGCGCACTGTTTTTTTTTATTTTGGACGCGAGAAATTTTAATCGCAGACTTGCACACGACGTTGTCAAGTTAACGGTCTAATTAATCAATCGGTGGATTAACCGAATTAATAATTGTTTCCGATGCTGATCATTGATTTTGCCCCCGTATGTAGGCCAGTTTCAATTGTATGGAAAAACGAGTGAAAAATTCCACACGGATGTGTTGAGCCTCGGCTTTGCATTGTCGTCTTCCAAATTATGGGCAGTTTCGAATGACCGCAGTGGTGGTGTCCTGCGAGATGCCTTTTGCAAGAACATGACACGTACAGTACTCGTGCGTGGTTTCCTACATGGGACGAGTCAGGTGGGGGTGCAATTGGCATTCGCCGAGCAGAATTCGCAAGTAACGATGGTTCGAGGGAAAGTTTTGCACACGTGTGATTCACCGAGAACGATTTAATTGTTTTTAGTATCTGTTTAATAAGGGAAACTCATTGGTTTTCACAGGGGGAAACGAAGTAAGAGTCACTTAGTGTCGTGACTCACGTATACGTCACTCATCACTACACGTACGTCTTTGAAACTCGTTTTTGCTGGCCATTTCGGTCTGCGTCACCGGACTTTACGTCACACTTTGTCCAGATTGTTCACAAAAGTATCGATTGATATGAATTTTCATTCAAAGTCCACGGTCGTCGGATTGTTGACTGTGTTAGTAAGGGTTCAGGCTAGTTTGCTTCAGTCGGAATCAATGGATTTTTGTCGACTAACTTGACTGTTTAACAATCGGTCAGACGAGTAGATAAATATTATTTTCTCTTTCAAAATGTTCGACACCGTTACATGTCAAATAAAAGAATTCCACTGCGTGGTGTTCGCATTCGGGTAAACACTAAATTTGTTTTGTGGAGGTGACGTGTTTGATTGAACGCCACTCTTCATTTGTCTCAATCAGGCACAGCCGGTTAGTCATTGCGCTACGACAGGAACTTACTTAAGGGGGTTACCAATGTTTCGCGGTACCCGAAGAAGTTGCCGATGGCATCGTCAGAGTTTTAGAAAGGAGTAGTTTCAGCCAGAGCATCATGTATAATGGAGTAGTTTTGCGTCCTGGTGTTGGTGCATTCTCCAAAAAGGACTCATTAAAAATAATTTGTATAAATCAAAGTTGGTTGTATGTATTAAAACGGTACCAGATAGTTATAGTTTTGATATAATTTGCTATCAATTTGAATAAGAAAGTAAACAGGTGCAGAGTAAAATGCAATCACATCGTAGCGATGTGAATTTCCTATGCTCACCCGATGTGAGGACTTCCTGGAATTTCCGTGTTCCTTACGAGAGTCGAAAAACGTCGGAAAGTCGATCGGGGGAGAAGACACAGGCAAGTGACTCTTGAGAGATGGGAAAAGGAGAAGGCGGAATTACGTGCACGTTCGAGAGATGTGTTCTCTGCTTGTGAAATTGCTGTCATGAATAAAAATAGCCGCAAAGTCATGTTGCATGGAGGATGAGTGAAAATTAAAATGAAAATGCGGACAGAAGAGAGAGAGAGAGAGAGTAGTCAGCCATTGGCACCAGGAAAACAACCCGGGTGTCCCACTCAGGAGGACAAACAGGGAAAAACTTGTGTCCTGGCAAGCCGATGACGTCACCGCGCCGGCTCTGCGACGACTCATCATATGATGGTGTGTGACGTCACCGTGCGTCTTCTCTTACCAGTCGTGGCACACGTGTTGTTGGTCCGATTTTCTCTTTGTGAGAATTTGGTTTTGTGACGCCAGCCCCTTCTTTTTTTCATCTCATAATTTCGAACTGTTTGCACCGATGGGTAGTACCTGGGTGACGTACTTGCAGCTCGGATACCAACTGTGCAGACGGAGATGTAGCCGTCGATCGGCCGTAGTTGCCCAAATTGGTTAAGTAACACTGGAGCTGTTTGATGTTGGGTACTTCGAGTTGCAGGGATTCAGGTCACGTGGCGATCGATTGATGGAAACTAAAGGACACGCGCCTAAGCTTCTCAGACGAAAAGCTTCTTAGTCGGTCACTGAGAACGCCTCGTAAAAATAGTTTTGGTTTTGGTGTGTGTGTGTGCGTACACTTGGAAAGAGAAATTACGTTGATGAGGGCAACGGCATGCTGCGTCACGATGAAACTTTAACAAGTTACGTGTGGTCCCCCCGCCAAGGAAAAGATCAGAGAGAACATCTGCTGCGGTGAGGTTGACAGAAATATCGCAACGTTCCAAAACGGTTGACAATCCGTAGAAGGGAACGTCAGAGGAACTCCGTCGATCTCATCGCCATATTTGTACGGCCGGCAATGCACTTCCATATTTGTACCTTTTCTCCTCTCTTTCTCGGCCTTTAAGGCCAAAAAGGAGAGAAAATTTGGGCACGAAAGATTGCCACATCGGGTAATGTCCATATATCGAAACCTGACTTCAAGGTCTGGCGGTTGTAGTTCGTCAGTTCCGGTCGGTTCGAGTTGCCGAGGTGACCGATGGAACTTCTTCCAGAGAGAGTCGAGCGGTAGATGCTGAAGGTTGGTGTGTGTCACGATGGTGCAGGTGTTACGTCACCGATGATGAGGGAACTTTTCAGGGCCTCGAGTCGAGTTGCATTTCATTCCTAACTGGTCATTTCTATTTTTGGCCTGCTCTGCCTCTGTTGCATCCGGAAAATGCTAGTTGCAGTAGAGAAATGTCAGTAGATTCGTAGTGAAAGGAGGGAACTTTAAGTTCGTACGGCACTGACATTGAAAAATAACCGTGTAAATGGCTCTGTAGTTTTTAAGCATCGTAGCTTTCGTATCTGACTAATATCTTAAGTTGTAGTTGTTTTACATAAGACATAATTACCTTTGAGTTCTCACACACACACACAAATCATTCCTTCCCTCGGTTAGAAACTACGGTTTTATAGTTTAAGTTTTTTTTTGTTCTTGGAATAAAAAAACTAGTTTGGACTCCTCTATGACATCATGCTTTTTGTTGTTTTCTTTTTCGTCCATTTGGTCGTGGCAAATTTTATTATTATTATTACTCTAAATGAGATTAATCTGCTTCGGCCGTTGTCATGCTTCTACTAACTACTCTGAAATTAACAGACTTTAAGTCAGTCAGTTGGTTGTTTGGACGGTCGTCCTTGGAGCAAAGGGAAACGATTGACATAATTTAATATGCGTTAAGTCATGTGCAACCATGAATTGTTTATTTGCATGCGTTCCGTGGAGTGTGGAAATCGGAAACTGGGACTGTCGTTCCCAGGAGATAAATCTTATTTGAGTAAAGCAATATCCTTGCGAATGCAGTTTTGTTTCTGTTTGCACCCGGGAAACTGCAACGGAAACCCGAGCGGTTTGTGGTCGATGAAGAAGGAACCAGATGAAAAAAAATAACGTCTCTAAACGCCACTTTGTTTTTCTCTGTTTGCAGGAAACAGTTCGAAGGAGAAAAAAGAAACGCTGCCTCCTGTAACTCCCCGATACGGTAAGTTCTCCTCACGAGTTTCCTGACTGTCGGACAGTACCGATGCCGATGACTGAGAACTTTGGCCGCCATTTTAATGTCTTATCAATGATTGATTGTTTGTGGGTCGAGCAATTGGTGAATCGAGACTAGATAATATCTAGAGATTCATAGACGGAATGGTTGCGTTACTGTGGTCCGGGGACCCTGTCCCGTGCGTCGTCGTCTGAGTACTTTCCTGGGTCCATGGCCCCGCACGAGGGAAGTGACCGTTCCTTTTTGTTGTTTTGGGGACAATGGGACGGAACTATACTTTAGCATTCGACTAAAGTTTTCGGGTAATGAAAGGCCGATTGAACGGCAGACGAATGCTGCATTTGGAAAAGATAGAAAATACTCGGGTTCCCATGACTTTTGTTTCCGAGAGAATGAAAAAGTCAAATCAGGCACGGTAATGATCGAACCGAGTGCTCGAGCACGAAATGGGTCCCCGTGATAAGAGTACTCGTTGCCATTTAAGAGAAGTTGTTATCAAAAGTCAGTCAGTCGCGGGTGTGTTGTACGGCCATCTCCCAGACCGGTAGGAAGGTTCGAGAGCAGCTGACGGGAACCTGTTGGTGCAGTACGTCAGCGTCGTCGACCGCAGTCGCCCTCGTCTTGTTCAAACAGGTTTAAAAGTTTATTTATAGGCGAGAGAAGCTTATCTCTGATAAGGAAACCTGATATGAGGCTCTAATGAGAGTGGCAATGGTTTTGAGTGTGAGAGTTGCTCTCTTTTTCAACAGTTGGAACTGAGTTGAGAGCCCGAAGATGTAGGCTTAAGTACTGTGGTGCAGCAGCTGTGGTAGACGTACTGCTCGAGCAAGACTCAGAGGAGTACCGAACAGACGTTGATTTCATTTGTTACCCTACTGGGTGAATAGGTGCAGACTAGACACTAGTCAGAGAGAAGGAATTCAGCTCTAGTACCCAACAAGCTACGGTGAATGGTTCAACTCGTATCGAGTTCTCTTTTAATTGCGTTTGTGTCTGTAATTAAACGAAGAGAAAAGTTCCAGTTGTTCGGGGCCCTGTTGATTTGAGTTTTGCCCTTTTATGGTGGGGGGAGCATTAAGGCCCTGGCCCGAAAACCGGGCTACCAAAGTCCTCTTACCGACACTTGGTACTGTCAAGGCTGGGTGGTGACGTAATTGAGGTCGATCAGGTTCGATGAGATGAAAGACTGAAGTGACAGGGTACAGGACCGAGTATTTAATGTCTACGCCTACTCGGGTGTTAAGAGAGTTTTATGTCTTGGAAAAGGTTTGGAATGCTCTGGGGACTGGTAGCGGTGACGCCAGCGTGACACGCTGGCACCATCCACTTGCAACAAATTGCACAAGCCGGAGCAATGTGTCGGTTGATGTCAGCTACGGTTTTAGTACTGTCCGGTTACTGTTTGTAAAGGCCACCAAGAACCCGAATCCAACTCGAGGAATCTTTTCTTCTTCTGGTAGATGTGTTGTGTCGTCCGATTTCCGTCCGTTTGACACGTGGCAAGCAGTAAAACCGGAAATAAATGGTTCGATCCACCTTTTTGGTGTCCTCCTTGACGCGACGGTCATGCGGTTGCCGGTGAAGTTCAAGACGGCCCCAACTCTTGTCATAAATGTCCCTTTTCTTCTTTTTATGACACGATGAAACTGGCAGATTTTGTTCTTTGTCGAAGCGAAAAGAAGGGAGGTCCCGTACGGGTCCAGCCAACTGTGTTGTTGAGGTACTCGCCGGCTGCCGGCACCCAACTTATGTAGTACCTTTCGCCAACGGGCATGAGTTTTGGTACTCGATAAAAAGTACTCGTGTGTGTTTCGATGGTAAAGATAACACGCCTCTAAAGATTGGAACTCCATTTTTTTGGGGTCTTATTCGTGTGTGCGAAGCGAATTATCAGTTCTCAGGTTACTGTTTAGTTACACAGGTGTCATTGCTCGGAGTACCTGACCTAAAGACAGAGTTTTGGATCAGCGTTCGTCACATTCGGGTAGCTGATGGTAGCTGTCCTTCGTGTAGAGTCCCGTTTTCTTCTTCACTGCTCTGCTCTTGTAGGTCCCTGGTGTGTAGTGCGGTATCTCCAGTAGTCTTGCGAGTGAATAAGAAAAGGTAATTCAATTAAGGTGCGAGTCCTCATTATCGGGTTGTTTGTATTCCTCGTGAGTACACAGGGTCTTACCCAAACAAAACGCGACCTTCACACCTCGCACAACTGTCCAATGTAAAGAGACGAGTTGTCAGTCAAGTGTGCGAGATGAGCAGAAACGAGTTCGCATCGACGCTGTCTTTTATTTAGTGGTAAAACAAGTAAGGATTGGACTGTTACACCTGGAGGACACGGAAATGTAATTAAAGTCGCTCTCGCAGGTCTTCGTATTGTGGCTGTGAGGGGTCTACCGTTAACCCGAGGAAGGTAACTGGGTCGAGAAGGCATGTGTCAGGTAGGAGTCCGAGGAGTCCGCCGACCGGACATCTGAACATCCGCAGAGAAGAAATTCATTTCGTATTCTCTGAACGTGTACATAAAAAGGAAATGTTTCGTTGGCGCACGGTGACGTTAACGTCGACTTCCGGTTTTGCTTGACTTTGACGTATCATATCTGTCAGAGAAGGAAACGTTGCGGCTGCAGTCTGTCAAACTAATCAGAACCACAGGCACCGAAGGATTAGGCGATAACGCCGTGGTCGGTTCAAATGTCACACCAACAGCTACCCTACGGTGGTCTTTGCGTGGTGGTAAAAGAGGAGGGTGTGACACAGTGCGGGTACCAGACAGGAGTCGATACCGGTACGTAGTTACGGTATCACCTGACTGGGGTGTTGGGTGCCGTCGTATCGCGCTCTGAAGTCGTCGTATTTGAGCTTTTGTCTTCTTACATTGCAGGAGATGCAGCAGAGCAGCCGAAGCAGAAGAAAGGCTTTTTCCGTAATTTCTGGAAGCGGTCGAGACACTACTCGTTAGACCGTCAATGACAGTTCAGGAGAATGAACAGCTCGAGCTGTTTGTGCTGCGGTCCGAGTGTCTACCCAGAGGACACGTTCGAATCCGAATTCTAAATTTTCACTCAAGTCAGTTGAAAGGAACCAAAAAATTTGGGGGAGGACTTCCGCCCAAGCCCAAACTCACGAAGAATCTGCTTTTCAGCCTTTAAAAAGTGCGCAAATCACTGCCCGTTTTACAAATCGATTTTTATATTTCTACTTACAAAGAGAGAGAGAGAGAGCAGGTAAAGCACGTAAAGCAGGTAAAATGCGCCTTTTTTCTGTCGTCTGCTTTTTTTTTCTATTTGAGTGTGCGTGCGTTAAACGCGAGCGAACCTTACGAATTCGGTCGG
This sequence comes from Polyplax serrata, assembly GCA_037055365.1. Lineage (NCBI taxonomy): Eukaryota > Metazoa > Arthropoda > Insecta > Psocodea > Polyplacidae > Polyplax > Polyplax serrata. Next base: position 6,015,632 of record JAWJWE010000038.1, on the reverse strand, counting down.
AAATCGGGTGTTTTAGGGCGGGCGATCGACGAGGCAGACGAATCGCCGCCGCCGCCGCCGCTGCCGCTCTTTCCTTTTACTATAACTTATTTAACCATGTGAATTTATGTACATAATCAATTATACGAAAATAGATTTTTCTTTATTTATCATAGACGGCTTTTACGTTCTTATCACGTCTCCTTATTGTTCCTTTTGATGGGTTTCTACTTCCGCTCGCACCAAAAGGCAGGTTTTCTGCTGCCACGTCACTTAACTTGCCACTCGCACGAAAGTCACTCCCTCAGAGATGACGCTGTCGGTTATCAGGTGTGACGAGTGGTCACAGGCACGGAGGAACGTGTAGGAATGAAGGGATGTGAGAAATGAAAACAAACCTATTTTTTTTTTGAATTATTCAATTTTATTTTATTTTATTTAGGGGAGGGTGGGGTCGGACAGAACATCAAAACCGTTTCCTTTTGGACAAATAAACGAAATATTAAAAACAAAAAGCACTAAGACATCAACCACGTAAAGGAGGGAAAACTCGCGGTAGAAACCGTGCGGAGCCGTTCGATGCGACGAAATTTAAAAAAAAAAAAAAAAAAAATTGGGAAAATCGGCACCCCACGGCCAAGGGGATGCGACAGAGCAACTCGCGGTTTCAGCCACCGCAAGAACATCATTTTTCTCCACTCGATTTCCCTCCTTTCCGGGTTTGCCTTATTCTCCCGCGACTGGATGAATATCTCGGTTGGCACATAACATAACTCCACACACTTAAAAAAAGAAAGAACTATAATAGTAATTAATAGTACGACCAACTAAAAAAAAAAAAATGAAAAATCGAAGAAAAAAAAACGGTAAAAGAAATATAATTAAAAACAACAACTCGACTCGCCTTACTCGCCCGACTTCTTTCCAAACATTGTAAATGCACTTCAAAACTAAAAGATCAAAATAAAAGAACAAGAAGAAGAAGAAGAAGAAGAAACTAGACAGAATCGATAGTTTCCGATAGTTTTGACTTCTCTACCGAGACCAAATTAATAAAAAATAAAAAGAGACGAAAGAAAGGAAGAAACAACAACTATCCCTCCCCCGTTTGCTTGCCGGGTACGATAGAACTCACAATTTATTCTTTCCGTTTTATTAAAATTTTTTCCTTTTTGTTCATTCATTTATTTATTTATTTATTTATTAAAAAATAATAATAATGATGATGATGATGATGAAACGCATGCTGTCAACGTCCGTTTTCTTTCCCGTTTCTTCACCGGCACCGGACTGTGGTGGTGCACACGGCGACGACAACTTCACACTCAATTTAAATACATTCCCGTCCGGTCTCTCTTCTCCCATACGGATACATATCTATGTATTTTACGTGTGTGTGTGTGTGTGTGTGTTTATGTATGCATGTATGTATGTTATGTACGCATGTGTATGTATATAAATTCCAAATACAAAGCCTACAAATTTTTTAATTATTTTATTTTTTTCTCTTCATTTTAATAATACGATTGCGGTAAAAAAAGAACATCTTTTCAATTATTATCATAATCATTATTATTATTAATATTATTATATTATAAATAATATCTATAAACTGTTAGGGTAGACGACGATCCCAGCCCCGCCCGTTTAAAAAATATGAAACAAAAAAAAAATATATATATATAATCATAATCGCGACGACGATGATAATAATAATGATAATAATAATAGTAATAGTAGTAGTTGTAGCGGTTGTAGTAGTAGTAGTAGTGGTAGTAATAGTAGTAGTAATTATAATAATAGTACAATACTAAAGAGGCCGACATAGCAGTACAAATATTTTTTTTCTCTCTCCCATCACGTTTTTCCTCTGGGAAAGCATTTAGCAGGAGTTTCGAGAGAGGGGATGTTTCCAGCTGCAGGCGGTGTCCAATCTCCGGAACAGGGTAGCTCCGGAGAAATAAAAGAAAGAAAGAGAAAACAACAATCAAGCGATCGAAACTGCTCTGGACTAGATACCTTTCGTTTTATTATCATCATTCATCATCAAAACGCAATAATATATTCATACTATGTATATATATATATATATATAATATAAATCAGAGTCGGTTAGAGAAAGCAAGCCGGGCAAGGTGAAAGAGGTGGGAGAACCGTCTTTTCCGCGCCTGCAGAAACGAGTAGGAAGCGGGTACTCGGGGGGGAGACAGACCTGGAGACAGACAGAGGTAGACAGAGAAAACGGCGTCAGATGCAAACAGAAAGAGAAAAAAAATATATGACAGAGAGCAAATTATTGCAAATCACACAGGCCCATTCAAAAATTTATTAACTTCACTTTAGTACAAAAAAAAAAAAAACAATATGAAAACCGGACATGCTGACTGGTCCTTCGATTGCTTGGTCAAATCGTCTCACGGGGCGAGTACTACCCACCTGAAAACCGATCGGCCCTCACCCACTCTTCCCCTCCTCCTCCCCCCCCCAAACGACAAAGCCAATAATTAATTAAATAAACCCCGCATTTTGGCCCGATCAAATCGACAAAAAAATTACTTTCTCCGTATAAAGTCACACGTACGCACATGTGCATATTTTTATACTTTTATGTATATAATATATATAACAAACACATAAGATCTCTTTCATTTAAAAAAAACCAATTTATTTTTTATTTATTTTTTTTTTAGTTTCTTGACTTAGTCGGCCTTCCCATTTCTTTACGCCTGTCTATTGTTCATTTAGTTTGCTTTTAGTCCCCATATTTAGGTGTATGTAACCGGCTCTTCCGTTGTGTGTTTTCTCTGCATGTGAATTGACCTTAGTGATACTCGCATTTTCATTTTTTTTTCTTTTGTTACCTGTAAAGAAACCAAAACTCAGCCAACAGCCAATTGTTCCCGGTCGACGCAAAAGACCGAGGGTGCGACACCAACAACCGTTAGGGGTGGTAAACGACGTACCCCCATTCTTTAGCCGTAATATACTGTATATTATTCAAAACCGACAATAACTTCAACAGCTAATATATGTTTGTGGCAAACCCAGTTTTCCTCTTGAGTCGTCACGAATACAGTGGACCTCCTACATATTTAAGAACTTCATTTTCTTCATCAACACAATGAGAAGTAAAGTACGTGCATAAACTGTACTACAAGGGTGCCTCGTTTTTAAACATTCTCCAAGTCTTTTCTCAACCAAACAACTACAAAATTTTGTTACTCCCGAAAGCAGGGATGAACCACACTTCCCTCTGCTTTTATGGTTTCGCCATTTTGCACCAATTTTAAGGTTAGTTTTATTCCCTTCTCGAAAGATCCACCCTTTTTGAGTGCCTTACGACTGTTACATGATCTCTCGTCATACACAACTTGAGACCGACGACTCTCGATCCACTTACACAGTTATACAGAACATTTTATTATTCCCTTTCACGGTAATTATACGACTTAAGAATACAATCCAACTTAACCATTGCATTCTCCTGAATAGTATCTCTCGCTCTTAGTCCTACTCCTAGTCCGAGTCACACCTCCTATCTACCCCTTATTTTTTATTTAGTCTTTTCTACTTTGAACTCGGACTTGTTTTCAGACCCCTTCTTTCCTCCTATTTTTCAATTAGATCTTTATTCCCTCTGTGCGTTTGCTGTATTTGGGCACAATAGACGTCTTTTTACGTACGACCATCCAATAAAATCTAAATTTGATACTCGAGGTATATTTTCGTCATTTCTATTCATTCTACGAGGGGTGTTCACCTTTTCAAGCTAAAAACTATAATCGAACGATGGAAATTTTCGATGATGCATACAGACGTGCCTTTGGGAGAAATTTATGAATCGTAACTTCGTTTTTACTACAATATCCTAAAAGTCCGCATCAACTAATTCGAGACGACCTGAACAACACCCTTTCTATACAATCGTTTGAAATGACTTTTCTTCTGAAATGCATGTGGGTTGTAAATTAGCACGCGTAGACGCCGTCAGAGAAAGAAACTTCTTTGTTACAAAATCTTACAATTAAAAAACAATTTATTTTTGTTCATTACGGGTGCCATTCTACCCAAATTGCCTGTCTACCATACCTCCTGATAATTCACTAACTACATAACTGAGAGAAACACGGTGGCACCCCACAGCTTGTAAATTTTAATCATTGCTTAGGGTCCGCTTTCAACTTCGACACAACTCTACTAGGATTTCCCCAATGTTCTTAAATATTCGTGTACAAACATTCTATTAATAAGAACGAATTTTTTTTAGATTTTGTGTTCCAGCTGTTGACTCATGGCTGCCATACATTTTGTAAAAAAAAACGCCAGACCAAGACCCAAGTCAAAATTGACCCTCCCTAAAGAAGACGAGGATGTTAACTTACCTCTAAAAACCGCAACTAACTAAGTAATCTCCTAACTTTTCCACTACGGACGCCGCTTGCTGGGGCTGAATTGGATCTTCATATAAGGAAACAACAACAGCTGAAACAGAAAAACCATACAAGACACGTCAGTACAACTCCGAAGCTCTGGACATTGTCTCTATCCCTCGCCCTACACTCTACGATTGAATTATACATAACCCTACAGCCACTTGTACATAATCAAATTAAAATATGTAACAGACTCACTCATCTCTTATTAAATTAATTAAGGGAGTCAGGTGTGCGCTTGCACAACTTACCTTGCATCGTCTTCATGCAATGTACGCCTACTTTCCCAAGCTTCGCTCGTATTACTCTATCTGTACCTGATAGGTAGATGTACCGCTTTCCTGCCAGCGTTACACCGTTTGAAGTTAAAATGTCTTGTTTATCGAAGCTTTGTACCAATTTGGTCAGTTCATCTTTTGATAACTGAAACAAAAAAAGAATACGTTTAAGGCACTTTGCTTTGTCATGGAACCATTACGGGTAGGTCGATTGCAGACGTTCATTAACCTTGGCTAAGCCTAAAAGTTCGAATCATTAGGATGGCCCTAAACAACGATAGAAATGTCCTAAATAAATTAGATAAGTCTACTGCCGGTGGAAATTAAAATACGAGACGAACGAACCCGAGCTCGTTTCCATGTGTAAATTATCATGAATTTCCACGGGTTTCACTACGTGGGACATCCGAAGATACCTGAATTTCCTGCCATTGACTCGACCAGACCCGACGACATTCAAAGAGCCTTGATCTTGCAGGCTCGACCAAGAAATGAATTTGGTCTTTCAGTTCCAGTTTAAAGACCTCAGAACTCGATCAATAACAGCATCCATTTGCATCTCTCTCTCTTTTTCACTTCTTCTATCCCTATATTCCCATCTCTCTCTCTCTCTCCAACACTACGGTTGTCTTTGTTCTTTCATTCTTAAACCACGGGCACGGTTATTCAAGGGGCAAATCTGTATGTGCTTTCATCCCTTCGTCCCGTGGAGAACCTAATCCTCGCAGGGAACACAATTATGTACATTAATTTTATTGAATACTGTGACACCTCTTCATTTAAAAAAATTCAGTTTTGGCAATTAAACATTTCCCATTAAGTTTTCCTTCCGACCTTTTGGGTCAAGATAACACATAAATTATGTTTGAATATATAAAAATGCCATTTCACGGTTCAAAGGCAAAACATGTTTAATGACATTCCAGTCAGCTGAAGACAATGACTCCCAGCTATAAAAATTCTGATAAAAGACACCTAATAAAAATATGTAGGTTCTTACAACCATATACATTCAACTTGTTTCATTACATTATTGACAAGTTATCGCAAAAATAAAAAAATTTTTATTCTATTTATATTAATTAAAATATATATTCTGGCAAACTCTAGTGTCCCACAACAGATCAGCTGTGGCTACTGACAATTCATATACCACTGACAATTGACAAGGTTTTTACCACTAAAATAAGCAAAAATTTGCCATTAATAGTAGAACAAATGTATATATTCTACCAAACAGTAAGTTATGAAGTAAAGAAAAAACTTATTACTCATCGCATAAAGATTTTAAGTGCTTTTAGTCAACTAATAATTGCCTTATTTGCTTTCATAAATCTATAAACATTCATGAAGACTTGAGTTACTGTTTATCTACCAATATGCTTCACTAGGCTTTCAGTAATAATAGCATTATTATAAGGAAAACATTGCACAGAAAAAGTAATATTTGTTATTATGGCTCAAATTGTGTTGGGTCACACCCCTACATGCTGGTGGTTGCAGAGAATACATTCACCACTCAAACCTTAATTTAATTTATTTAAATTATTAATTGAAAAAAGAAGCAGACATAATTACATTACCATGTGTCAGTGGAACAACTGACTACTCATTTTTAGTTTGTAGTTCAAAATTTACATATCAAAAACAACCAAAAATGTTCCAAATGTAGAGATAAGCTTTGATAAAACACTTCTCAATCAACTTATATTCAAAGATACTTTAAGCGCATGAAATTCTTGGGGTGACATTAAGGCTGGCTCAAGGTGAAGGCGTTTTATTGAGTTGTCATTGACAATACAAATTACCAGTATAGGAGTATAGATAAGCCTCAGAAGGGAGTCACAAATTCAAACTGACCAATTTTTGGCAAATAAGAACATCAATTTCATTTTGAACAAAATCACTTGAATCACATTTATTGTAGTAATAAACTAATTAACACCAAAACAATTGCAGCCAAAAAAAATTGTTGGTAATATTTTAAATAGAGTAGCTAAGTTAGTGAGGAGTAATGAGGTCAATTATTACGTAAATTGTGGCAATAAATTGCAACAATAAGAAATTGTTGAACCAAACTGAAAACTGACTTGACAGCTTGACTGCATCAAATGCAACAGTTTTAACTATTAATCTTTTCAAAAATCATTCCTTTCAATATGAGAATGAGGACAGATTTCAATCAATTTGTCAAAATATGATTTTTGTATTGGCAAACTGTTTTAATTTCATACAAAACACAGTGGTAATTTTTTTTTCCTAAAGGTGATTGTAAAAAAATTGTGGATTTGATTCCTTTGGGTTTTCATCATGGCTCAAACTTAGGTTCCTGGCTTGAACAGAAACAAGTTTCCACAATGTAAATCTTGTGTACAAATTAGAATGCGAGATGAATTGTATCCAAGGCCTCGGTTCGTCAAGTTTTCAATTACAATTGCGATTTCTTACGAAGCAGGAAATTATTTTTTACAATAATCAACACATATATGTATGATTCATGCAAATTTCCATGTAAGACTTCAATGTGAATCAAGCAATTCACATCGACGAATTTGAACCTAACGCAAAGCAATGTCAATAGATTCAACACCACCCAAAAATAAAAATCCTCCCTTGATGAACCGAAATGTAAAATGTGAACTAGAAAACACTCCTGATTATTATTAATCCAAGACGTCATCCACGTCTTATTGAGTGACACAAGGGAAACGCCAGTGGCCATTGCCCAATGCAAAAGTCAACAACTTTGCCTACACGGTAAGCATTTTCTAAGGCGAGGAAAATCACACCTAAGTGAAATGGCGGGTCTCACTGTGAATTGTAGAAATTGTTCACAACAACAGCGTTTTAACCAGGAGATACTATTCACAAGCGTATTCGTTTCGCCGGTGTCTCCAGAGTCCGCCATCTTGCCGGGCCTAAGCCAGCACGAGGAACAATTTTTTTCACCATTTTAATTTCAACTTACTTCAAATCCGTCGGATTTCGCCCAGACATTGCCATCGTGTCCAACGATTGCAGCTTTCGAAACACATTTGGAAGCGAGCAATTGCTTCTCCACGTAATCCTGCCAACTCATTTTTGTACACAAACTACTGAAATTAATCACGAACACGCACAAACCAACGTCTACTTTTGACGACTCGGAACCAAAGAATCGAAAGAAGTAGTTCCGTAGTAATTGTCAGATTACCCTGTCGGCAATCTGATTCTCTTTCTCGTGCTGCACTGCTTTTCTTGGTACGATTCAACTAAAATTTTATCCAAAAAACTCTTCTAAGACTTTGTGCCAGTCTAAATTGAATCCGAACCAAATAACTCGACGGTCAAAACAAAACTACTTTTTGTTTCTCGCCCTGACGGATTTCACTGTTATGAGGTTTTTAGTTCGTGAATTACCCGCTGGCGTTGCCAGTATCGTTCTCCCCTATCTTCTTAGGCAGTGAGAAACGAATTTTTTATATTCAAAACGGTTTATTCCCGCTCAATTTCCAGAATGTTCGGCTTGAATTTCTTGCCGGGAATTCCGCAGAATAGAACGCGAACTCTTCTGCGAATCGTCGAGAAAGCCGATGCGATTCGGAAAAGGAACAATTTTCGAAGAACGTAGCGGGAAAGAGGGAAAGAACTGACAACCTGATTGCCCTAAAGCGACCATAAATTTGACCGTCAGCACTCACCTGACTGATTTTTTGTCACGCAGTTAACCGTTTAAAACGTTTCTCTTAAACAGAACCATTGGCTGACGTATTAATTGCTGCACGCACTACCTGTTCAACTTGGGAGTTTGGCAGTAACTATTTATTTTATTATTTCACAATAAAAGGACTCTAAAACTAACTCCAATAACCAAAAAACTGGTAGCATAAAATTAATTTTGCAAAATTTGAGTTCGCAGTTTACGGTGTTTACGGCCAAAATCCGTTACAAAATGGTCCGACTTCATGAAGAAACGAATTGTTCACCACGGTGGTAATTCAGGCCCACTGCTCAACCAGGGAAAATTATGTTCTGACAAAACATGCCACGGTGCCTCATTTGCAATCTCGTTGTGCGTCCACAGGGCGTTGCGAAATCTTCTGATATAAAAATACTTACTTGCGAATATGGAGGACTCAGAATTTGTGTTTATTGTTAGCGGTAGTACCTGGCTGTAATCAAGGCACCTGCTTACAAGACAACTCCCACCAACCTTCGTGGTGTGTTTCCTTTTAACATGTCACAGGCTCAACTCCATTCCAATTGCTAGTTTTAAAATCTGATGACATTCCCACGATGTCATTTTGGCGTTTTTCAAAGAGAAATGAATTTGCAAAATGACAGTGATCCAGATGTCCAGAGTCGACAAATGTAACCGTACAAAATTAAAATTCCCCACCCCAGGGTTGAATGCACAAAACTTACAGGTAATAAGACAATGTTGTAATAAAAATATTTTTTTATCTATAATGGAGGAAAGGGATGTTAGGGTAGGGTAAAAAAAAACTTTTACATTTTTTTTGCTTTTTTTTTAAAAGAAGAAAAACCACTGTTTGCTGAACTTCAACAAGGAAATTTTGATCTTTATTTCCGAAAAATCTTCCAAGAGCTCGACTGGCCAAATTGCCTGCAAACACAAAACAAGAAACACTACTGTCAGAAAAAAAGCCTTTTACTAACGCAAGTACGTGTGCATATATCATAAATTCATAATTTGTCTTTATGTACTTTTGCTTCGGACTTAATTGCTTGATAATTTCGAGGAGAAAAGAGCAAACATAGTCGATCACTTTAATCAGAAATTTGGCCAGAGACAAGAAATATTTTTCGTGCTGCAATATCAGTCAGCAACTCGCTACTCGCTACTCAAACTTTTGGCTTGGCTTATTTCGTTTCAACCCCCGAAATTATAAGGGGAGAAACCCATTTCTCACCGATCGGCAAGAGAACGCACCCTCCCCCAGAATAAATGAAAAACCAACGCACCGTTCACTACATGGCGTCAAGGCTGTGGAAAGTCTGTTTCCAATTGTACATTCAACAAACAGGGTTATTTTAGAAACCCCTTCCATTTTCCAAAATGGGGGAAGAATAAAGTATATGTAAAGAAACATGAAGAGAACTGAAACAGAGACTGAAAAGAATAAAACAAAATATGCTCCAGTTGTTATTTTTTTAAACTAAAATGTTCATTTATTTCAATAAAGGACGTACACAAAATGGGCACTTTTGCAGTCTAATCAGAAAAATATCTCGTCTCCTACATCTTTTCTGATTAAAATAACCTTTCCAAAAGCCGACTAAACATTTGCACAAACATAGGTATCTCTTTGATGGAGAGTACAGTAACCGGGTCGCGTATACCATCGTCGACCTCGCCGACTCAGGTACCAAATTCCTCTTCAGACAAATCAAAACGTTCAACCTAGAACACGTCTTATCTAATACAAACAAACTGAATAAAAACACTACTATATAAAGAAATGATGAATAGCAGACAATCATGGTCAAATAGCCGTTAATGTAAATATTGAATTTCTCACTACCTATATTAATACACCCTACTACACTTTTTTTTCTCATTTTAACTGCGGAATAATTAGAAATTGCAAAAGAGAACCTTCCCGTCCCCTCCATTTATTTAAATATACGCAATTATGTATGAATAGAGTTAAATTTATAGACCTCATAAACGTAGCAAAGACACAAATCACTAAATTGTTACAATTAATTTTACTCCTTTTTTGAGTCTGTTAGTAAATATAGCAATTAAGTAGCAATTATAAACCTTCCAATTAAAAATAAACTTTATGTTTAACTCCTAAACTAATTTTTGACTTAAAAACGTTTTGTATTAGTAATCTCAAACTGGATATTAAAACTGGGTGTTTGGTTGTGGTTGTGTTTGTGTATGTGCGTATCTGTGTGTGTGTGTGTGTTTGTGTGTGTATGTGTGTTATGTGTATATGTTATAATACAGTACTTATACTTAAACACTAAAAACTAATTTAAATTTTTAAGGCCCCTGAGGAGGGGCCCGAGGCGGGCCTACGATCGACCGCCTTCTAACGATCGATCCCGTCCACCTCACCGCTTCTATTCAGATTTTGTTCGATTTGAACCAAAAAGTCAATTGAAATGCTCCTCTCCGTGAGAGGTTTCCTCACTTATTTTTTTGTTTAAAAAGAAACTTCGAATTAAACGCAAGAGAAAATTATGTGCTCATATTGTATGCACTCACGTCACAATTATTCACAAAGTCCAAAAAATCACTTATAGCGCGGTCAAAAAAGGCGATACTCACAGCTTGGGCTTTGGGAACACAAACCAAACGGCCTAAATCAAATCGGCTACATTCATTGGCATTTCGTGGATATGCGTATTGAAGAATTGTTCTATGTCATGCAAGGTTCTTCTGTCTTGCTCGGTAACAAAATTAATGGCGACTCCTTTTCTTCCGAATCGCCCACTTCGTCCAATTCTGAAACAAATTGACGGGGTTAATGCAACAATTAATAAAACCACAAAGGGGGTCACATACCACCCTACTTGACATGAACTGTAGTCTCATGAGTATTCTACCTCTATTAAAAAGCCCCTCTTACCTATGAATGTAGTTTTCGCGATTTGAAGGCAGGTCATAGTTGATAACTAAGGAAACCTGTTGCACATCAATTCCCCGAGCTAGAAGATCGGTTGTAATGAGGACTCGGCTCGAACCTGATCGGAACTGACGCATGATGAAATCTCTTTCACGTTGTTCCATGTCGCCATGCTAGATAAACCTCGTACGATTAGTTATGAATTAAAAGCAGTACATCCTAACTATTTAATATATAATTTATTTAAGCAGGAATGTTTGAAGCAAAAGAGGATGGGACCCACGCATATATTGAATAGGCACCGAAGGCTTGCTCCAGCTCTTAATTTTCCTCTAGAAAGCACTCATGCTCTACAATGAACTGTAGAGGCATGCCAAGATAGAGGATATTTTATTTTATTATGTTGATCACAAGTGGCCAATTTGTAAGAATTGAAGGATAAATATAAGATATTTAGTTACGTACCATTGCAGATACGGTGAAATCTTTCTTATGCATGAAATCCGTTAACATGTCTACCTTACGCCTCGTGTTGCAAAATATTACCGCCTGTGTGATTGTTAATGTCTCATAGAGATCGCATAAAGTTTCAAATTTCCACTCCTCACGATCGACGGAAATGTAGAACTGCTTTATACCCTCCAAAGTTAACTCATCTTTCTGGACCAAAATATTAATTGGGTTTCTCATGAATCGTTTGCTGACTTCTAACACGTCGTGAGGCATGGTAGCCGATAATAATATAACCTGCAAAACAATCCCACAAATATTACAACAATGTTTGAAATATTTACTATGAGCTCAAATTTTGGACTCACCATTACATGTTTGAATACAATTGGAAGCCACATACCTGCACATCAGCATCAAGTGTTTGGAACACATCATGAATTTGATCCTTGAACCCTCTAGACAGCATTTCATCAGCCTCATCCAGAACAAAAATTTTGATATTATCAGTACGTAAACAGCGTCTACTAATCATGTCATAAACACGACCTGGAGTGCCCACTACCACATGAACACCATGTTCAAGCTTCCGAATATCTTCACGAACATTGGTTCCACCAATACAGGCATGACACATAGCATTCATAAAGTCTCCCAAAGCAATTACCACTTTCTGGATCTGAAATATATTGGCAATAGATAGTAATATAATTCAATGAGCACTTGCATGCCTTGGTAAGTGACTCAACTTTGTGCAACATTGCTAAAAAAAATATACAATTTCTTTTTATGAGGAATCCTCACCTGTTGAGCCAATTCTCGAGTTGGAGCAAGAATGAGGGCCTGACACTCATTCACAGAAGTATCTATTTGTTGCAAAATTGAAATTGAAAATGTTGCTGTTTTTCCAGTACCAGATTGTGCTTGTGCAGTCACATCATGACCTTTAATACATGGCATAATGGCCCTTTGTTGAATTGCTGAAGGTTTTTCAAACCCATATGCATAAATTCCTCTAAGGAGCTCTTCCTTAAGCCCCATGTCATCAAAATTCTCAACCACTTCCTCCCAGTAGGTCGGGAATTCTCCATCGTTTTCAGTGCTTGGCGTTGCATCGCAAGATGGATCCTGTTCGCTTGGTCCATTTTTCGATTCATCCCCAGGCCGTTCCTCATTTCTGCAAATACGCAAAAAACATTAGTATTAATTGCCTGACACCTGCAAAGTAAAACGTCGGTGAAGCGGAAATATAGATTTCATCTGTAAAATTGACAATATGACATCCTGCAAAACATTTCGGTTCAGAATTCCATCAAAGTTTCTGGCCATTAAAATCCGATTCAGGACAATAATGGACCCAACAATGCAATGCTTCCGTGAGACCAAGTGGTGGGGAGTGCTTGGCGGAATAGGTGTATTTCGCGATTATCGGAATGCCATGGCCCTTAACCGGGATTCTGGCAACGTGGCCTTGAACCTGTCAGTCAGCAACGAAAATTACAAGGAAATGAAATTCGTGTCGAACTTTGCATTCAGCAAGAGATGATACGCACGGAACTTCGCACGGAAAGTGAATCAGTGAAAATGACCCATCGGTTCCACGTTTTCAGATGATGAATCATTTTGACAATCAAACGCGGTAAGCGTTAGCAAAATCGCTTGCGAAATAATACGAAAATGGCAAACTGAATCAATAGAATCGTTTGCAAAACGAACAGTTTCGTTGCACCCGACGAAAAGGCAAATAATTTCACATGCGTGTACTTGAGAGAGTACATAATCCAGGATAGCCTACACGCCACGCCATGTTTGAGGGCACGAGCTCGTCGGCTACAATTTAAATACACAAGAATTTCGGTATGTATCGCCGATTAACAAATAAATAATCACTTTTAGTCGCGACAACACTTAGACGCACGAGTTAGCCACCATTGAGCACCATTTTAAAATGAAAAACTATGGTTTTTTCCCATTTACCTTCTCTCTGAATTATTATAAGACATATTCCAACTATTCGTGAGCAGGAAAGGAAGTTTTTAGTGACGTCAAAACTAATATTGGTCCGCCATTCATGCACACTCGGCGAGAGAGAAATATTTAACAATTCAACACTTCCAAATACTTGAATTTAATGCACGATTATTTGCTTTAATTCTTATCTGCACTGAAATTATTTATAACTGCCAAAGAATTCAATTAAACTGAACCCAAGATGGGCACTACTTTTCGTCTACTGGGAAACATGCGTTTGTTCAGTGTTGCCAAATTCGAACTTGAAGATGGCGGTGTGACCGTCCACTAGCAAAATGACTTTCCAGGACTTCCCGTTGTGTGGTCCATTTTGATGGTTCCAAGTAATTTTGTCATCACATCCCCACCTCATGCCTTATTCCTTCTTCTACAGAGGCCTGTACTGAAATTTCAAGTAACCCACAAAGGGACGCGGTACACATTCTGCTAAAAGTATCAATGTTGTCACCGTGTCACGTCGGGAAAAGAACCGGTCATCGTCGTTTTGAATGGCAAATGTTCAGACTAAAGTTTGTAAGCAACGTATGATTCTTTTCCACCTCGCAAAATGACTGTAAAATGAAAAATTGGACCAATTAAATGTATCACAGGAAGACTGATTGGAAATTACTAGTATTAGTTATTCTAAGTTAAATATATTTTTCGAGTAAATGTATTTCCAAAGTCATGGAATGGCCTGGAGGTAGAATTGCAATTCGATAGAAAAAGAAGTCCCAAGGTCAATCGGAAGTAGGTTCAGAATAATTCGCAAATTGTTCCACCTAATCTCGGCACGACTTAATGCTAAATTAAAATTCATGCAAAGGTTATGGTAAAAAAATAATTACACAGAACTATTTCATTTGAATATTGATAATATTATTTTATCAGTCCTCAGTCACATGGTCGTTCAGAATTTTTAACGGCAACATGAAAAAGGAAGGCCCTGCCGAAATGTGCTGATTCGGTGTAAAAATTGATGATTTGCAACGAATTGGTTTTTCATACACTTAAGCAAAAATGGCTTATACTTATTTATTAAAAAAGTAACGATTTGTGCAAAAAATAAAACGCATTCATTCTTAAAACTCGTCCGGTGACAATATTTTTTTTCTTGACCTCCCTCACGTAATATTTTACGGGTACAGTATACCGTATAACCCTATTGCAGTAAACTACACGTTGAAATAGACCTGTTGTAGAAAGTTTTGCTTAAGTCGGAATAGATACAAACCTGACAATATACAAATTTTGATAAGGTTCGTGAACACAACATCAAGAATTAAACACATCAATTGAGAAAAAAACGTATAATGAATCAATAAATGACAGTTTTATAGAACTTACTATTGTACAAGTGCCGAAGAAAAAATAAATGGCGAGCTCCGAGCTCCCGGCAGCCCTAGCCTTAGTTACAATTAAAAGTACGTAAGAGAAACTTCTCGTGTGCTCCAAAACTGATTGTAATAGTAATAATAATAATAATATCAAAATAGAAAACAATATAACGTTTGATATGATTACCTTTTCCAAGACTAAAGTTAACTCCCGAATACAAGAAATAGATTTTCAATAATACGACCAAAGGTATATCACAGCGAATGCTTGTAGGCACTACCATAAGACCAAGGATGATTTTGACGGACACTAGTTCGTTCCACTTTATGTGTACGGCTACAGACATATATGTAAGACCATAAAATATGTGTAAAGACGAGCTAAGAAACTAATTAATTGACTCGGGGGAGGGTTGTGTGTTTACAAACACGATCGATTTATTTCAAAATTCGAGCAAAATGTTACGGAAGTGAAATAGGCAGACAATAGTCCGGACATAATGAAAATGCATTACCGAACGAAAAGAGTTACGAGTACAAATCATATTATCAACAGCCACAGTGAGAGAAAGAGAGAGAGAGAGAGAGAGAGAGAGAGAACAGGTAGAGGTGCCTGATTTATTAGGTGTGCCACGTTTTTACGTTTATTTCTGCTTAAGTAAACGTCACACAAGATTAAACACATAATGGGAATAATATGTCGCTCTGAATTACATTTACGATTGGCTCGATTAATTTATAACTCTGAAATTATTTCCACGTCAGGAAAAACTGATACGTTCATTACAAGTGTTTCACATTTGGTTAAAACCTTGCCTCCTACTCCATTCAATTCCTTTCTCTGTCTCTTCCTCGAACAAAATGCCCGACTCATAGATAATACGGAAAGATTGTTTTTAATTTCCGAGGTTACAAATGCTATTTAATAATTTCTATAAAACCAATTATTAAATGCAATGTTGTACTTAATAGCGTAGGTCAATAACTTAAAAAGCATAACATCTGAGGTGAATCATTTTAATGAATGTGACTATTACTGTATAATTTGCCCAAGCAAGTTAGTATCCAACAACAATTACACCGGATACCATGCATCAACATTTTACTTGCTTATTGCTAAAGCAAAAATATTACAAACTACGGAAGCCTGTGTTTAGGCGCTGAAGAAAGCCGTAACGAAAGATCTAATTATTGCTTACTAATAGAAATAGTTATAACCGATCTCCGACATTACCGAATATTTGGCACATACGTGAAAATGTTAAGACACTCTTTTCGGTTATACATTTCCGAACCGAATAAACAGTTTCGGGTGAACTAAGGTGATGTTAACTATTCACAATATACACGCGTTGTACAAATAAAATTAGATATGAAATATTCAAGAATTTACAATTAAAGTTAACAATAAAAATTAATTAATAACAACAGTAAATGTAGCTTTACAAAATAAAATCTTACATAAAATGGTTTTCAATAGTAAACTTAATACTGGAATATGTAAATTCGTACGGTAGCACGAGTCTGGTAATCATCAATACAAGTCTACTCAACATCAGGGTCCACTTTATAAAATTTATTTTCCAAAAAATAATATTTTCCCATGATTTAAAACTTTTTCTAATAATAAATAACCATTGTTCTAAACCACGACCGAGTGATCTTATCGTTTCTAAATAGTAGGACGAAATCATGCGATTGCACAATTGTCCCGTTATTTTGATTTTGAAATTAATTGACGACAATGACAACGTTTAAAAGTAGTACAAAAGTAACTGTATACTGATTCAATAGGTAACAGAGACTGGTAATTACGTTGTCATTCCAAAGCCAAGTTCAAAATTACAAAAATATATTATGTTCTTGGTGTGGAAGTACTCTCCAACATGCTTTGTTCCAGCATTCATTTTAAGTGTATCTGACGAGCAATACGGTTACTCACCATATTACAATCAATACATGTAGTACACAATTGAGATTTAAGCATGGATTTACTTAAAATACCGTAACTATTACTGTATAAATATGAACTAGCAACCTCTTTTCTCATAAATTAATCGTTGAATTTGAGTTTTTAATTGAAATTTTCACATTTTCCTAATAGCATTTAGTCAATTATTAGACATTTGGAGAATCGCATGTGGTCTAATGTGACAATGGGTAAAATGCACATTGACTAAAGAAATGCACAGCCCAAAATGAGGAACAGTACCAACACGGGGAAAATTATGTAAACCGACATTCTGGGCTGACAAACGGACAACAACAAGGTGATGTCGTCTCCTTCGTGCTCTATACCGTTTTTAGTGGGAACTTCAACGATGACTCTCTGATTCGACATGAAATCCAACGGAAAAGTGCACTCCGTTTTGTTCGTACATTGTTTCGAATAATTAGAGTATTGGTAGGTTGGTTTGAAAATGTCGAATGTGGCGTGAATGCTGTTACGAACATCGTCGTTATCACTGTAAAATATGTAATAATAGTAACCGTCCGCCGTGACGTTATGGGTTGTCGTCATTATCCTGGAGAAGAGAAAGGAAGTATTCAGGCACTGGGCCGAAGATGGGACGACATGGTGCAAAAGAATCTGATCGTTGTAGCAGTTGAATAAATTTGTTTCGAAACTCGATGCAGACGACTCATCATTTGTGAAATTGAAGTTCCCACCATGGGCTACCTTGGTGATGTCCAAGTTCTGCAGTGAACCAGCAAAAATATTTCTCCTTTTCCTGGTATTCTCATCGTCCCGTTTTATTCTGTCTTCTATGTTTGAATTTGATACGTGGATTGATTTCATCCGATTGGATTTTTGTTTGGCATGCCTTAGTTTATGCCCCAACAGCTTCTCCTCTGGTGTTCTCATTTCTGAATTGTCACTTGCACCATGATGAAAGTAATTCTTAGCAAGGGTTTTCATAAATATGAAAGCCTTCATTCCATCAGTGTTTTCAACTTCCCTGGCATCATTAAAATCCGCATCCCTTTTTTTGTCTGTATTAATAGACCTAGAATTTCTAAAATTGTTATCCTTGTTTTGCTTATTCAGGAGAGAGAATATGTCACTTGCATTTGATTGCATCTCTTGGGCAACTGTCTCAAAAATAACCCAGACTTTGTCTTGGTCCTTAGGAAGCTTAACAGATGAGTGGGCTTTCTTATTATTTACATGATCAAGCAATCCACATGTGTTGAGGTTTTTGTCACCCTTGACAACAAGTATCCTTGCCCCATCAGATTTAGAGCAAACTGTCAGTCCCATCTGTGAACCCTTTGGCAGGAAGAATCCCCAATATTCAAGTGTGTCATCTGGAAGACTCATACTTTTTTTTAGATGAATATGTTTCCTTTTGGTACCAACTTCTGGTTCACTTTCCAGTTGGTATGCATTAAATGAGTTATTCATTTTTAATGTGTGTTCCTAAAATTATTTAGCATAAATTAGTATAAATAGTTTAAATCAAATGGTACACATTGTTGTGAATCAATTAACAAACACAGGCCATGATGTGTTATTTGTAATGCAACAAGTGTTACAACCTTGTCATCCTTTTTCTTTTGAACTGCAAAAGCGCAGCAAACATAGAGTGCTTAAATGACAAACCAACCTAAGTAAAAAAATTTTATCTGTACACATTATATTGCACATTACGTTCTTCCATGTTTTATTTCAGATATGGGCAAGTCATGTCAACTTGTTGTTTACAACTGCAAGAAGTAATCTGGATAATTACTTATTTGCATTGTTAATACAAACTTCTCCCATTTTGACAGTGTCACAATAATTTTGGGGCAACAAAGTACTCAATGTAATGTGGATGTCTTTTAATTTTAAGGTAAGCAATCAATGTTTTTTTTCTTACTTCATTGAGCAACTTCAAAGTAAAATATTTTACTCTGCCCAAGCCGTTAATACCAGTAACACTAAAGATACACTTAAAACTGTTACTGTTTACTACTTGCTAGAATGCATAATTTAGTGAGAGATAAGTCACTTGAAGGTATTCTTACTTATTATTTTCTTCTCACCTTACAGAAAACCGTTGATATTCCATCTTCGATTTTCAGTATATCAGATTCTGCTACGGAATAGCTTACATCGGCAAATAGGTGGTGACGAAGGTACAATGGAATGATGAGTAAAATAGTCGGTAAAACGGCCGTCAGCAAACAGAAAACAACAACTCTGCGAGCACCGTGCATTTCGTCAACTCCTACGGGACAAAAATTTTCAAAACAATACTCTTGAGAACTGCTATATATTACTGTCACATTTATCAACAATTGTTTTTTAGAATTTCATGGAAATAAAAACCATGTATTGTATTTATTTTGGTATGCAAAATAATTAACAGACAAAAGTATAAAAAAGTATCTACCAAGGCTTTGAACTTAACGGTCGAGATATTGTCGATTTCACGGTAAGTTCTCATTCTTCCCTATCCTTCTTCTTTATCTTTGAATTCAACCCTTCCAAAATACATTTTAAAAATAAGAACACTGCGCCCTAAAAATTTTGCAAAACTACATTGAGGTAAAGACACTCATCTTACTGATGAATATTTAGCAGACGACAAATCATCTGACTTCCTTTGCGAATGATATAGTATTTTAGTATAAAGGTAATTTTAACGTTTTTTTTAATTTTCAAAGAATAAGTCCAACATTCTAAAAACCATTAAATTATTCTTTTTTTTCTACATTTTTCAGTGCCGTAAAAAGTGTTTCTGACCGACAAAATGTGAGTAAAATTCGCGATTGTAATTCTTTTATACGCTTTCGTAAAATAAATTTTTTTTAATTGTTAAACAAATGGTAAGGATTTAGTAATAAGCCATTTAAGAATTGTTGAGAAAAATGAGAACACAATAGAGGTGTAAAAAAGGGTAAAGGTCGTGTGATAAGAAATTTTATCAAGAAGTCTTAATCTCAACAGGTAGTTCACAAATTAGGCTTCCAAGTTATACTTAATATAAATGGTCACAATAGTAACAAAATAGATATTACATACATGAACAAAAAGTATAATAAATAAAGGTAACAACAAGAGCATTGAGATGTACATACCTCTAATATGTGGGGCTGGCACCTTGTGCAGGTGATAGTAAGCCATTGATGACCTTTTACACACTGTAGCCATGTTAACAGGTAATTAAACTACAGCAAAAAAACATAATTAAAAGTTACTGAAATTTGTTTTATAAAATCATGTCACTTGTAACTGGTGATCAAACTTCATCTATAGCATATAAAATAGTTATAAACATCACAAAAATAAATATTATGAGACGATATGAATCACTATGTTTTTGTTTCACAAGTATTGCATAATATTTACTTTAAGTGAAAGATATCTAGTGTGGCAAGATTTGTAATCAGTTTCCTGCATTTAGATTGCAAAAAGAATTACAATCCTTTGCACTTTTTTCTAAAAATGAAATGAACTGTTCAAAATAGTTAAAAAAGAATATCAAAAACTTTTTTTCAATTTATCAAACATTGACTGACTAAAAGTGAAACAGGAATATGAAGTAGAACAGTGCTGCTGCATCAAATTTTTGTAGATACAAGATAAATTATTTATGTCAACTTGTGTCATCAAAGGTCAAAGAACAAAGTACTAAAATGGCTTCACACAAAATTCATCAGTGAGAATTTGATTTTATTACATAAAATCCATTTTATCTTAACTTTTTGATTGCAGAAAATATTTTTTATTAGAATGAAATCACTTTGTTTTTGAAAAGTTACATTTCATTAGCCTGTACAAGTACTTTACATTTGAAAGTAATGTGTGGTTCCACACATGTGTGTGAACAAATATATCACAGTGTTAAATGTGGTTTTTATCCCTGGCATCAAAAAAAGTAACTATAAATTATACATGCACCACAGCAGAACTTTTATAGTAACCATTTTTTCCAGTTGAAAATCTTACAGAGAGTTCAATTGTCTTCAGATCTTGCTGTCCAAAGTAGTAATTTTGAAATTTCTGTAATAAGATAATTACTTATGAATTGGGGTGTATTAAATTTATTTTCACAAAATTTGATGAATAAACTTACTTGTAAAATATTTACAGCATTAAATGTACTTCTTTGCTTCCTGATTGTTTTAGTCCTTTTTAACCCAGCAATTTCTTGATTGATTTCCTCAGGTTCTTCTTCCCTGAATAATGTGTTCATTAGTGTAACATGAAGTTTCACATCTTGTCTTTCACTTGCTTTAATTAGTTTATGCTGAGTGAAATATTCTACAATGATATTTGTCAAATACTGCAGCAAATTAGCATCTGGCTTTGACTCAATTTTTCCGTACAGCACATCAACCTCTGCTGGATCATCATTCATGTACTCAATTCCCTTCATTTCCAATTTTAATTGTTTACAGTCACGATTTACAAGCAGTGGCCTACAAATAAATGACATTCTTCAAGTTTAAAAAGTGTTTTTTTCTGTTGCAAAAAGTATACATAAAAGTCACTTTAATGGTCTTAGCTGTATATACATAAACACAGATATTTCAATAACAATATACAACATTCTATAATTGGTTACTCACTTAATTTTTTGATCACAAATTTCATTCAGTTTAACTTCTGCTATTTTTCTTTCTCTCTGATCAGCCAATACTAATGTGCCAATTGTTAAGTGAAGTTTATTAGGATTTTGAAATATTGACTCATCAACTCCTCTGTCATTTCCAAAATATCTTAATACTTCTTCCTAAAAAAGTAAAAATTAATCCCTAAATATTGTAACATAGACAAATTACACGTAATGGATGACCTGTATGTACACTAACTTTAAAATTCATAAAATTCCTTTTAATTTCATCTGAATTTGTTGGAACTGATATAAAATGAGTGAAGGTCAATTT
This sequence comes from Polyplax serrata, assembly GCA_037055365.1. Lineage (NCBI taxonomy): Eukaryota > Metazoa > Arthropoda > Insecta > Psocodea > Polyplacidae > Polyplax > Polyplax serrata. The sequence goes on along the minus strand of JAWJWE010000038.1, from coordinate 5,993,685 downwards.
CTGCCTGGATGAAGACACAACAGCATCAATACATTTTTTTGCTAAAATAATATCTTTAATTGATGATCCTCTGATAATGACATCACCATGATCCAAGGGTCTGGGAATTTGAATTCTTGTATTTGTATCACTTTCAATTCTTTTCTTTGTTACACCTTTTACACCAATAATTTGTGACCAAAAAGCCCTGAAAGAGAGAAATTATATAGCTTTATTGTACTATTTCATTTAGATTTTATCAGTATTATTCATAATTTTCCATGAGGAGTTTGTATTCATCCAATTCTTCACTCACTCATGTACTCATTTATATTCATAAATTATTGAATTCTTACCATTACCTTTTTTGACTTAGTTTGTTATTCTTTCTAAATACTTACTGAGGAATTGGCAGATTCAATTCTAGTCTCCCTTCTGAAATTGTTTGTATTAAAGACAACACTTCCGTATCATCCCCATCGTCGTCAAAATTCTCGGCACACGTATTCAAGTCTACAAAAATAAAAGTATCCGTAATTTACAATTAAATATTGAATTCAATTCAAAGGTCCTTAGATCTGGTCATCAGCAGAAAGTTTACCATATCCTGTAACTTCTTCTGACTTTAAGGACTTGCTGCCTGGACCAAAATAATCAGAACCCAGTGCGTGTATCCTATAACATCTATCGTCTATCCACAACAAATCAGGAGACAGGACATCCATTCTCATATGTTTTCATTAAGGTAGTTATAAAAATAATAACAACACAAATTTGAACGAGTTGTTGGCCTTATGTTGCGGTTACAGTGGTAGAAGGTTTCTGATTACACGTTAAAAGTAGGTTAAAAATTCTGTGATTTGAACTATCAACTTTTGGAATTGTGTAAAATTTTTATCTGCCGGCAAGAACGTTAAAAATGACATCGTTGTGTTGTTATCTTAAAATGTTACAGAGCGTAAGGCTGTGTGGCGGAAGAAATGCAATTCATTCAACTCAAATTAGAAAATTAAATTTATTAGAATATCAAAGTAAAGATCTCCTAGCCAAGCACGGGGTTACGGTTCAAAAGTTCAAATTGGTTTCTAGTAATATTGAAGCAGAAAATGTTGCAAAAGACTTGACAGTTGACGAGTATGTAATAAAAGCCCAAATTTTGGCCGGTGGTCGCGGCGTAGGAGTGTTCAGCAACGGCTTCAAAGGAGGAGTACACCTGACGAAAAACCCTTCAGAAGTAAAGGGTTTGGTGAATCAAATGTTGGGAAACCGCTTGGTTACTAAACAGACCCCAAAGGAAGGGATTCTAGTTAATAAAGTCATGGTAGCAGAATCAGTTGACATTCAGAGGGAAACTTACTTTAGTATTCTAATGGACAGATCTCACAATGGACCAGTAATTGTTGCCAGTGCAGAAGGAGGAGTTGATATAGAAAATGTGGCAGAAAAGAACCCTGATGCCATTAAAATAATTCCTATTGATATAGTTAATGGACTGTCTAGAGAAAAAGCACTTCAAGCAGCAGAGTTTTTGCAGTTTAAAGGAGAAGCCAAAAATAAGGCAGCAGATGAAATAATGAAGTTGTGGAAATTTTTCCTTGCTGTGGATGCAACACAAGTGGAAATAAATCCTTTGGCAGAATCACAGGAACACAGTGTAGTGGCAATTGATGCCAAAATAAATTTTGATGACAATGCTCATTACAGACAAAAAGATATATTTGCCATGGAAGACACAGCTGAAATTGATCCCAGAGAGTTACAAGCAGCAAAGTATAATCTTAATTACATTCCACTGGATGGAAATATTGGATGTTTAGTTAATGGTGCTGGCCTGGCAATGGCCACAATGGATATCATTAAATTAGAGGGTGGAGAACCAGCAAATTTTCTTGATGTAGGGGGAAATGTAAATGAGAGTCAAGTAACAGAAGCCTTTAAATTATTAACATCAGACACTCAAGTCAAAGCAATTTTGATTAACATTTTTGGAGGAATTGTAAATTGTGCAACAATTGCAAAAGGTATAATTGCTGCATGCAGGAAAATCAATGTAACAATACCACTTATTGTAAGACTAGAAGGAACAAATGTAGCAGAGGCAAAAAAATTACTGCAAGAATCTGGTCTAGCCATTATAAATGCATCTGATTTAAGTGATGCAGCAAAAAAAGCAGTTGCCTCTTTGAAAGCATGAAAATGTAAGAAGAGAGAAGAATGTGTATTATGTTTTGCTTGTTGTTGTTGGTGGCAATTAAATGGAGTAGCATTGAAAATATGTAAGAGTTATCAAAGGTACTATTAGTCTTATTAGTTTACACAAATTATCTCTGTCAAACTGTATTAGTTTTTATGATACTGATTCAATTATGTTTAAAATAAAATATTTGCTGCATGTGACTATGCTTGTAAATTGGTAAATTGGAATATTTTAATACTCATGGGATAATAATGCTTGAGTTATTTAAAATTCAAAAGAATATTGTAGAACACAATCCATATTAAATATAATTATTGATTTTCACACATGATGTATGCAAAATTTAGGCTATTCAGAAATTAAATTCCATCTTGCTCAGAATTTCCTAGTAATTTTAGTGAAATTTCTTCATCCTCTTTCTGTTGTTTCTTTAAAATTTTTGTAACTTCTGCTTGCTGCTCTAAAAGAAAAACATTATAAATTTTTTTCTCTTCCTGTCTCAATTTGTCATTCAAAACTGCTGCATGCATTCTTTCCGTGTCTTTCTGAAAAAAAATATTATTACGAAATCTTTATTTTAAAACAAATAAATCTGTGAAATTAAGTTAGGTTCGTCTATATTATTTTACTATTTGTCTTCCAGAAACATATAAGAACATTCCGAGTGACAGGGCAGCAGTCATTCCCAAACAAACTTTCGAAGCCAGCGACATTTCTTTTCCCTTCTGAATCCTCTATTTTCTCATTTCACTCATTCATTTTCGCCTTTTATTGACGAATCATTCGGATCTTCAAAATACGGCACTTCCTCGAACGGACCGGTTGTTGAAAATTTCGGACGTTCGAAGGAAACCTGAACGGACCCATCAAAGGAAATTTTCAAAGGATGAATTTAAAGGCGGGCTGAAAATTTTCGAATGCCGGAGAATAATTATATTTCTCCTTAACGGTGAAAACTTTCGTGAAAAATTATTTCTTCTGTAATTCTAAAACAATTTAACAGGCGTTACAAAAGTCTGCGTCACAGTTCCATAGAACATTAAAGAAAACAAGGGTCGAATAATCCAGGTTGATTTTTCTTTTGAGAGTTCCATCATTAGACTCAATATTTTTTGTTCAATTTATAATTCACTTTAAAGAAAATTAATTTTATGACTTTCTGATACCAAGTCATCGTCCGAAATCCAGATTTAAAGCTATTCAGTTGTGAAGCTAAGGTATTTTTCACAAGAAGAGGAGCAATCACTGATTTTCAATTTTATGAATTATACACAATTTGAGTGCTTCGTCCAAAGCGATAGTAATGTAGAAAAACCAATTGATATTTTAACTTTTTTATCTTATAATAATTTCGAAGGCTTATCATGGTTATTTGTGAACACATGAAAATATAATTAAAAACAACTATTTCAATGTTCCAGCTTTTATTATTATCAAAATTTCTTTCAGCTTGTTATTGGTACTGTCATTTCAAAGGTGTAAAACAATTAGCACACTAGACTTTAAATGGCACAATTTATGACTCTTAAATCAGACTTAAATTATTACTTTATTCTTCACACAAAAGTACTTTATTACAAATACGTGAAAAGTGACCGATATTTACAGCTGTAGCGCAATTAACAATCTCTGTTTATGTGTGCTTGATTTGGCAACAGAAAAGAATTCTTATGAGCTGCACATCGCATGACAGTTCTGACATTTGAGTATTAACGAACGGAAACAATGGAACTAATAATAAATAATATTTATATCTAAAATTGCAATAAAGGAACAGTATACCAAAATTAATTCTACAACATGATATTAAAATTAATAAATTCAGGGTAAAATATGAGATGTCGCTTATAGTAATGCTCAGATAAGTAAAATGGTAATATAAAGATCTTTACAAAACTCAATGGTTGTGCAAATTTAGCAATAATTTAATCAGGCACTTAAAGCTTTTCTAATGAAAAACTAAAATGTATTGTGCAAATCTACAATGCTTAGTCATTACGACTTGCTAATAAATGTCTTTCATAATAAATATCACTTAATTAGTAAAAATATGATACAAAATGTTCTGGTTCAAAGGCTTAAGACTGGACAATTTCAATAATTGTCAATTTTTTAGCTGTTCAATTTCTATTATATTTTTCTCCATCTTGACTTGAACTGTGTCTGTTCCTTAATGTATTAGAAAGTGGTGAATCTTTAGGTACCATATCTACAATACAAAAGGCAAGTTATTGAAATTAAAAAACATCACTCAGAATGAATGATCATTTGTTAATAACTCATGTTCTCTTAAGCACTTTATTTAAATTTTTATTTAACATTTTAGGCATTTACTACATACCAGTTTCATCATCTGAAGCAACAAATTCATAGCTTGGATTATTGTTTAATTTCTGTTCTGTGGATTTTATTTTTGAACCATGTATAGTTTCAGTTCCTTTCTGAAATTAGATAATTACACACTCAGGAAACACACAACTTACAAAAACATTTAATTACCAATTAGGCAAGTGCAATTGTAGAATGTTTCATGATTCATCTGAAGACTGCAAATTTTTATTACACAACTAATTAACAATGTAATTAGTGGTGCATTCTTTAAAGTGTTTGGCTTTTAAAACCAGTCCTTCTGTGCCTCATTTCAGAAGGTATCTTTAAAATACAATGATCACTCACAATGCATTATTTTTGATATTGATAATATGAACAGAACAATATAGATGAAAAACTCTCTCTAAACCCAATTCAGCTGTGCTAGGAATAGATAGCTTTAGTTAAGTTCACAGAAAACATGCAAATGCACTATTTAAATTAACTACCCACCTGAAAATATCTGTGCCACAGAACACAACCATAAACACAGCAAATTGATATAAGAAATTGTATTAGTAACCATATAATGATGTTTATAGCTTGAGTTCTTTCAAATAATTCCTTTCCATTTTTAATACATAATATGGCTTCTGTTGTCATGATTGCACCATAAACCCAACATTGAGTTCCTACCCTTTTGCATCTAGGGTTGGTAGCATATGTGTAATATTGCCTAGGAAGCAAATAAATTTGAATGCATTATTTCTGTCTTGAGTTTAAAAACTTTTCCAATACAGGAAAATAAAATGTTTAACAAATAACTCACATACCTGACTGAGGGAGCTACAATTAGTCCAATCAAACCTAATCTCCCAACTACAAGAAAATGGGCAGGGGGCATTTCAAATATGTGTTTCAGGAAAAATGTATTTAGTTCAGAAATTTGCCAGAACACCACTAGTTGACAGAGAGCAAAGAATCTCATATATGTACATTTTGGATCAAGCCAACGAACATGAGTCCAACTACCAGGAGTGAATTGTAAAACAGCCCTCTTGATTTTTCCAGTTGTACTTTGTATATCCCTAAAAAAATAATACAGTAAAAAAGAGCTCATGATAAAAGAAGTGAAATTCTTCATTAACATATTTCTTAATGATAAACAGTGATGAAATCAAGATATATCTTGCCAAAAAATAAAGCTTGCCAAATATCTGAGAATAATTTTTTTCAGAACTTTACACTCTTTCACATTCACTACAGTAACAATTGAAAAAAATTGATAAACTTACCTAATACTAACCCATTTGTACTCTCTCATTTCTAAAGTCTTGCAAATTTTCAAGCCAAACCATATTCCAAGTCCATTACAGACCAAAATATCAAGTATAAGAGCATCCCACCAGCATTCAACAAAATTGGGTAACAAATGAGCAAATGCAATCTGAAATAAATAATATTAAAAAAAATATTATTTTTGTAAAAATTTAAATAAGAAATATTCTAATGTCAGTTATCCTAACATCTTACCTCTGTGACTTCCCACATGCAACTGATAGCCCATAAAATACCTAGATGCCTTATTAAAATGGCTTTAAGCATCCAGCCTGTAAAGTGAGCCAGTGCAAAGACATCTATGTGGTACCAAATCTTTTCTATGCTTATATCTGAGCAGTTCACCCCATATTCCTTGTCACTATCAATGTGAAATTCCTTTAAATCTGGATCAATCCAATAAATAATTTCCTTAACTGTTTTATAATTTTGAAAGAGTAGGAAAAGAAGAGAGATCAGGTACAGAACACTTAATCCAAAAACCATTCTCCATACAGCTGGATGTGGTCTGATGAATGGACCATTTGGAAAAGCCAATATAGATATTATTAAAAAGAAAAATATAACACAGTAGCTCCCAGCTTTGAGATTGTCATTTATGTTACCCTCATCCCTGGAAATAAAATAAAAAATTCATGTTGAGTTTCTGCAATGTTAATTATTCATTCTTACAATATTGATTTATGTAAAAAGTAGGAAATTGGAAATAATAGGAAAAGTTTTAATGTTTTAAGTGACTCATTCCTAGCACAGAGGACTTGTTTTTTTACAGTATACCAGGGAAAGTAGCAAAAGGAAACCAAGAATAGGAAAATTATATATTAACTTATTCAATTTCTTTCAGAATATTGCACAACAGCGTAATAGTTTTAGATCACTATATCGTGAATATATCAGGTAATAGATAGTATTATTGTGTTTGTAATCAATGTTCTAGCATTTTTGGACAAATACAAACTCTTTGTATGTGTGACTAATAGTATGATTACTGATATGTTTCAGTTTAATGGGTTTTCCTAAGTTCACTTCTGGCTTCCCGCATAAATAAGTCTCGCTGAGTGTAAGGCTCACCTAACAAACGCCGAGTAAATAACGGCCGCAATCGACACGGCCAAAAGAGTGATCGTGTGCGGCTTGTAGAAAATGTCTAAATTTATGTCGTCCACTCGTTTCTCATTTATAGCGTTGAAACTTTCAGAAATGGTCGCCGAATCGAAGGCGGTTGATTTCGTCGATTTTTGACTCATACTGGACTTGTGTTATCACTCCTACTGCGACGCAAAAACTATTTATTTTATTTTACAATTTTATTTCCTCACGAAGGGAACATAGCACACGACGACCGACCCGACTTTACAGCGAGTATTTAGCGGTAGATTTTCCCATCGGTACCCGAGTAGTAGCCAGTCGTCATCGGCTGAAATCTCATTTGACAAACTCACGTGCCGGACCCGATAGCTGGGTAAAACAAAAGCTGGTTTCTTATCAGTGCAGCCAACATGCCGCGAACCCAACAAATTGGATCAATGCAATAGATATGTGTGTACATAGATACGTTCTTTAGATTTTTGTAATTTCAATGTTTCCGGGTGTTTATACTACAAAATGAATTCGTTCAGAATAATATCGAGGTTATTAAATGTAGGAAACACAAATCCGGAATTTCGACAGGCTTACGTTTGTTTGAAATCGGAGTTATTCAAAACCGGTAACCGGTGTCTGTGTTCTGTTGTACCTTCAACTCCTGTTGATAAGTCGCCTTTAGATGTGGATGAAAATTTAGACCTCTCGTCGTATGGGACCCCTGCTTTACCGTCGTTCAATTTCGCTGCCTATGCGGATAAGTCGGAGCTCCTACAGGAACTTATAAAACTAGGAGTAGAATTATACAAAATAGAGAGAAATCCAGATGAAGCACAATTTTTGGCAGGGTTGGACTATCAGAAAAATGTTAAGCCTCACTTAATGTTCTTGTATGACAACGGTGTTCCAGCCGACAAGCTCGGTGCTTTTGTCACAAAAAATCCATTCATTTTTAAGGAGGACTTGCTTGATTTGGATGTCAGGCTGAATTATTTGAAATCAAAAAAATTTACAACAGATATGATTTCAACTATTATAACTAAATACCCCAGATGGTTATCCTTTCCTGTGCAACATATTGATAAACAACTTGGTTATCTACAACAGACATTTAATCTTAAAGGAGATCACATTAGACAAATGGTAACACAATTACCTCGTTTAGTGGCAGCACCTAAAAGGAGGATAATGGTGAACTCCTTTGTACTGAGAGAAGAAATGATGTTGGATGAACATTCATTAAAGAAAATGATAACCAGAGTGCCAAGTCTGTTGATCAAAGGTAAAGTTTAGTCTTCAGAGTATGTTATGCATAATAACAGCACATAAGTAATTATACTAAATTCATTAAAATTTGTCTTTTTCAGATGAATACACTGTTATGGCAACATTTGATTATATTACTAAGAAAATGAATATACCTGTCAGCTTAATTCTAAAGCAGCCTAATGTATTGTTGTCCAGGAAATTTATTTTGAGAGAGCGACATCAGTTTTTACGAATGTTAGGTAGAGATCAATACAATCCTCTATTGCCAGGATATATTCCACTACTATCCCTTGTCTTACTTAAGGATAATGAATTTTGTGAAAAAATTGCCAAGGTATCTGTTGAAACTTATAATGAATACCTCAAGTCCCTCTGACAAAATAAACCAGTGCACACATTCTGCCTTGAACCCTTTATCCCTCTTAAACCCTCTTTAATAGCAGAGATAATAAGTAATTAATATTAGACTCATTAAGTAAACCAAAATTTAAATAACCACTATAATAATTTTCATCAAGAAATGAAAGTGACACTATTAGAGAAAAGAACAATTAACTGGATATAGAAATCTTAGGTATACAAAAATTAAAATAATTTAAGAAATTTTATTAAAGCAATAATAAAACTCAATTGAATTTTCCAATTTCTAATTTCTGCTGGAAGACTTGTACTGACCGATACAAAAATCCATCTAGAAGACTTGCCACAGTAAAAACTCCACCAATTATAGCACATACATTTGTGGAAAAGTGACCAAATGATCTGTAACAAAGAATGGTTTTAATGATATACATGCTGTCAAATTATATTTTTGTGTTATAATTTTTTTTACAAAATATTATCCTTATAAACACCTTTTCTTTTCTGTATACTTCACCATGATGGGGGCCAATTCATAATTGAAAAATATTCCAGGTGGCATTCCGATGCTCTCGGTCTCGGACTTTTTATGTCTTGTCACTGAAAATTGATTTGTCAGAACCATTCCTTTTGTATTATCCCAGTAATAAATTGTAGGAACTATTTTCACGTAGTATTGAAACATTGTCGCACCTACAGGGTTAAAAAAACTAGCATTAAAATTCGGAAATATTAGGTACGTTTTGGTAAATGATAAGACATGTAAAATTTTATAGCAAAATATTTGTCGCCCTGTTGAATTGTAGAGCACCAGAATTGTCAATTTTTATCATACTACAATTGAAATGAAAACATTAAGGTAGAAAAAAAGTTGGGCTCAGCCGGGATTTGAACCCGGGACCTCTCGCACCCAAAGCGAGAATCATACCCCTAGACCACTGAGCCTCCTGACAAAAGCAAGTTCAATTTTCCTATTCAGAATGATTCTGTCCCACTTTGTGAAACCGAATTACCGGCCTTTAAACACACTATTATGACTGTAATCCAACTCAAATATTTTTTTTTACACAGGAGATACCAAATTAAGCGGAGCAGGTTACTGTGATACATAATGATGTAAAAATTAAGGAAGCGCATGTCAGCCACTTATTTCTCGAAAAGTGAATTATCTCTATGGAAATAAAGATGGCGTTCTAAAGAAACTTATCGGGATTTGATGTAATGTGTTGAATGAACAAAATTTGCTGAGATTATTGAAGGAATATCAAGTAAAAGTCAAACGATAATAAGGTAAAGCCAACACAGACAACGAGATATTTCATTTACGTAATTGAACGCTATTTCCAAATCTTATACGGCATGAGCAAATTTTCAGCCGGGAAAAAACTAACACTAACAGTAGCTTAAACGAACGTATTAGCTTTTTAAGGGAGTTTTGTTTCCCATGCATTCGATTTGAGTGTTACAGTCTAATATATTTCACGCATTGATTACAGCTAGAAACATGCCGCATCACATGGGCACATATGCAGGTCCCAGTTGCTGGGAAAAAGTGAAAGTGGGATTTTTTCTTGGATTTTGTGTAGGAGTAGTCTCCGCTACATTTTTCGGAGGATGGAATGCCTTCAGATGTGGCCAACGAGGAAAAGAACTTGTTAGTACCGTCGGAAAACTAGGCCTGCAGGGAGGCGGAACATTTGGTACTTTTCTAGCGATTGGAAATGGCATAAGGTGTTAAGAGAACTGTTAACGAAAAAGCTAGTGATAAAACATTTACAAGACAATTAAAAGTAGCTTACACGAAAAAAATAAACTGTGAATTCTCAAATAAATTTTTTTAACTTTTCTCTTTTGATTTTTATATGAGCCATATATGTGAACATACACTAAAATATCAGAAGGAAATCACTGAAATCCCCACTACAATATAAAGTTTTAATATTATTTTAAATTGTTGTGCAGCATAACATTTAGTTTGTTGAAAGATGAACATAAAAGTGACTTAAAATAATTGTCCAACCAGTATGTCACTACTGGTATACAATTCAGAAGAGTAGTTGTGAAAAACAATGCATTAAAAATGGGGCATTTTCTATAAGAAACAGTAATAAACACATTTTACAAATGTATAATTTGTATGCACTTACCTTTTTCAGCAACTGCTACAATTCCATCCAGGGGATTTGTTTTTCCAGGAATATTAATACCAAATGATAAATGATCTATCCTGTGGGTTGTATTGAAAGATAATGAGTTGAATGGCTGAACATCATGAACTGTAAATAATACAGCAACAAAAGTTTACCCAATTGCAAATAAATATTAATTTGCAATTACAACTGTTTCTTACAAGTATTTACCATGAACATGATTTATTGAAAAACTTTGACCTGGAGCTATATGAAAGCTACCACCAACCTGCAAAGCAAAATAAACCACTGATAACAATTTGGCTGAAGATAAAAATGACAACAATAGTAGTCAATTTAATGAGAAAGATAAAAAAATAGAAGAATACAGGATAGAAAACATATGGATTCAGTAAGCCTTTCATTTCTGTACAAAGTTTATGTAAAACATTTCCTTACAAGTGGTTCATGGATGATCAGCTGGCTTACCCTATTCACTTCCATGGTCCCATAGATAAAGCAGCCTTCATTAAAAATATTATCATTATTAAGATTTTTACACTGTTCAATCAATTCTGGATTATTTAATCTCCAGCCTCTTTTTGAGTAGGCGTCTTTGACATCAGCGCAGGTGTTACAGCATGTAATATTTAATGTGGCATTTTCTGCTCCATAGCAGCTGCCACATTTCGTTTGTTCTGGTTTGGTTTCATTAACAACTTTAATTAAATGCTCTTTTTCTGGTTCTTTTATTGCTTTGCCATCTTTATCTATGCTAACTTTAAATATATTATGTTCAATTTGTAAATGCTGTTCCCCTGATGAATCCATTGCATCTAAAGACAAGTCTGTAAAAAGTTTCTATTTTAGTTACCAATTTATTTGAATGGGCTGCATCACTTGTGTCTTAAAATTGTGTACAAGACTTACATACATTTACATGATATTGCAGGTACTGTGATATTTAAATTAATTTGTAATTTAGGTTCCCTTGTTGTATCAACAAATAATTCCTCAGTCACATCTGGTGTTAAATATGTGTTCAATTCAGACAGAAACAGAAGTATCATAATTACATAACTAATAACAGTCACTGAAATTGAAATGTGTATTGAATTACATTTTATTTGAGTTTTATTGCATTATTGAGAATTACATTTTATATATGCAGATTTTACAGTTCACAAGTTGTTTACATTAAATTTTACTTTCGCACATCAATCCATAAAAAGTATAACAATACTTTCTACTGAAAAAATAAGGGAACTTCCTTCCAAGTAAAAAAATCTGTAGATTACATATGAGTGCAAGTAAGGAAAACAGACAATTATGTACTGTGTTTTATTTAATTCCAATTCTGAAGTTTTATCGGCTTTAATTCTTAGTTCTTAAAGTTCACGAAGTCAGGTTAGGGATAACTTTTACCTGCCCCTCCTCCTAGCGTTCGAATCCTGTAATCGTCTAAGGTTTTTGGGTATCCATCTAGGTCTTTGAGTTTATTGATGATTGCCGATGAACTCATAATCAATTACGATTCAGTTCATGTAGAAGTAATTAAAGGACACATCGATGCCGCTTTATTAAACTTGACTCACTTGTCAGTGTATGGTTTGACGTGGCTCCAGTCAGTTCAATCAACCTCCCCGTCGTTTGCACTAAGCATCGAGTTCTTTTTTGTAGTTCTTTTAGTGTTTTGTTTAGTCGCTTAACAAAGACCCAGTGACATAGCCCTGTGACAATAGTTTAGTAGAATTGGAAACTTAATTCCACATATGAGTTGCTCGGCCGTTACAGCAATTCTTGGGTAGAATGCTATTACTCGACAAAATTTTCTAATGAAGCATTCCGGTTGTCCAACGTATGCACAAAAACCATCTTGACTTTATAAACGAGAAAATAAGCAAAAGAAAAGCATTGATGTGTCTTTCAATTCCTATTGAATCATGAAATTGATATTTGATAAATGATAAACGATGGCATCCCCCTTGAGCATTGACGAACTGGTTCAATCTGTTACTCTTTACGTTCCACGTCCGTTCATTTTTAATGGATTCGTATTGCCTTTTATATTCATTTATGCATTTTGGTTTTATGGCTGGGTGTTTGTTTATGGTGTTAACGAGTATTACGAGGCAGGACTCATTATTCTTTGTGCAATAGGATTATGCCAATTACTGTGTTGTTTATTTTGTCATTGGTCTGTACATGTGCAGTGTTTCTTCACTTGCAATAGGGTAACCATTTCATTCTATTCATATTTTGTATTGCAATATACATTCAGAAGAAATTTAAATTGAATTTAAATACTTCAACTTTCTTTCAAGGCTTCAAGTCATTTAAGTGCAAAACTTGCTAAAGTTGTACCAACTGAAAATAATGGATCATCAGAGTTGGTTAATTTACATCATAACAAAAACAATGTGGACCAGACAACTGATGTTTGGTTCATTTTTCAAAAGACAAAATATGTATGGGACCCTGAGAAGAAAACTTTCAGAGGAATTGAGTTCCCAGTTTCTAACAGTTTTGGGAAATACATGGAGTGGAAAGGATATCAAGATGATGATGCATTACTGGCAGCTGAAATGGAATATGGAAAAAATCAGTAAGATGTTTCACCGAAAATGTATTTTCACTACAATGATATTATTTTGGTAAAACATATTTACATTTAATTTTAGACTTGACATGGTGGTACCAGAGTTCATTGAATTATTTAAGGAGAGAGCTACAGCACCTTTTTTTGTATTCCAAATGTTTTGTGTTACATTATGGTGCCTTGATGAATATTGGATGTACTCAGTATTTACCCTGGTCATGTTAATACTGTTTGAATGTATATTAGTTCAACAGCAACTAAGAAATATGGCTGAAATTAGAAATATGGGTAACAAGCCTTACATGATACAGGCTTACAGAAGTAGGAAATGGAGGGCTGTAAGAACTGATGAATTAAGGCCGGGTGATATTGTATCAATAACAAGATCTCAAAATGATAATTTAGTTCCATGTGATATGTTGCTCTTAAGGGGTCCTTGCATAGTTGATGAGAGTATGCTTACAGGTATTTTCAACTGAATATTTTACAGTTTAATGTTTGATTCAAGAACTTCATTTCAATAAATTTAAATGAATTTTTAATTAGGTGAATCTATACCACAAATGAAGGAACCAATTGAAAATGTTGATGGTAATACATTCTTAAACATGGAAACACATGGGAAGTTACATGTTCTTTTTGGTGGTACTAAAGTTGTGCAGCACACACCACCCACCAAAACTACCTCAGGACTGAGAGGTATTTTTAATTTTTATAGTTTTGTTGCAATAAGTTTGGATTGTTCAATGAGAGTGTTATTTTTCTTTTTATTTCAGCTCAAGATAATGGATGTGTAGCATATGTTCTTAGAACAGGATTTAATACTTCCCAAGGAAAACTCCTTAGAACAATACTTTTTGGTGTAAAACGTGTTACTGCTAATAATCTAGAAACATTCGCATTTATTCTCTTCCTTTTGGTGTTTGCAATCATTGCTGCAAGTTATGTTTGGATCAAAGGCTGTGAAGATCCAGCAAGAAATCGCTACAAACTATTTTTGGAATGTGTTCTCATTCTGACTTCTGTTGTGCCTCCTGAATTACCAATAGAATTATCATTAGCAGTCAACACTTCATTACTGTCACTATCAAAATTATGTAAGTTGCTTTATATGTTTTTTAAGAATTTGTTAAATTAAGATTGAGTGATTGATAGAATGGATCTATTTGCGTGTGCAGTTGTTTTTTGTACCGAGCCGTACAGAATTCCGTTTGCTGGAAAAGTGGAAATCTGCTGCTTCGACAAAACGGGCACGCTGACCAGTGACAGTTTGATTGTGGAGGGCATAGCAGGTTTACCGTGAGTATTTCTCCTAAATATGTCGCCCTTTAATTGTTATTAACTGGCTAATTGGAAATTCACGGTTTTTCAGTGATACGAAAAATAACGTCATTCCATTATCCGAGTGTCCTAAAGAAAGTATACAAGTATTGGCCACCTGCCACTCTCTAGCCCAACTAGATGACGGCATTGTTGGTGATCCTTTAGAGAAAGCTACATTAAATGAAATGGATTGGAATTTGTCAAAGGGAGATACGGTAAATCCGAAAAAAGGAAAAATGCCTGGTCTAAAGATATTTCACAGGCACCATTTTTCTTCTGCACTTAAAAGAATGTCGGTTGTGGCCGGCTACATTGTTCCCGGAACAAGTGAAACAAATTATATAGCGACAGTCAAAGGAGCGCCTGAGACCTTAAAGAGCATGGTATGTGACGTGAAATTTTTTTTAAAAAATCAATAAAGACCTCCGCCAATCGCTTGTTTGCCATCAGTTTGCAGAGCTTCCCAAAAATTACGACGATATCTATTTGGAAATGTCGAGGAGAGGTGCTAGGGTACTGGCACTAGGGTGGAAAGATCTTGGTCGGATCACTCCTCAAAAGGTGAGGGACCTGACCAGAGAACAGCTGGAATCCAACCTCAAATTCACAGGTTTCGTCATTATATCCTGCCCGTTGAAACCTGATTCGAAGCACGTCATCCAGGAAATAATCAATGCATCTCACCTTGTATGTATTTATTATTAAGCACTGACTGAAATTAATGGACTGCTTTCTTAATGTTTTAATTGTTTTCTAGGTCGTGATGATCACAGGTGATAATCCGTTGACAGCATGTCATGTTGCTAAAGAATTACGTTTTACAAGAAAACCAATACTGGTTTTTAAAAATAGTAACGATAAGTGGTTTTGGGAAAACGTTGACCAGACACTAAAGATACCTTTCGAAGCAAAAAATGAGGAAATTTTTTGGAAATATGATTTTTGCGTAACAGGAGAGGTGTGAAGTGATTTTCCATTGTTTTGGCAACCGTATGCGTGAATATTTTTTTACTAGTTAATATTTCTAACTTTCAGGGTTTGAATATGTTAATATCGGATCATAGAAGTTATTTTCGTAAAATATTACCTCATATTGCTGTGTTTGCAAGAATGGCCCCGAAACAAAAGGAACAAGTTATAGTCACTTTAAAATCACTGGGTTTCTCAACAGTAATGTGCGGAGACGGAACCAACGATGTGGGTGCACTGAAACATGCTGATGTTGGAGTGGCCATTATGTCGAATACTCCCGAGGGACAACCGAAGAAACGACCTGCTGTATCGTCTCCGCCACCAATTCAGAATCTGACAGGAATAGATCGTCCTTCAGTATGTGTTCCGAAGACTGATCCGAAACAGATGATGTTCGCAAATAAGTTACTTTCAACAATCATTTTTCATTGCAGATTCGAAATTCTGCTCACCTACAAAGGCTTCTCAAAGAAGTAGAGGAGCAAGAGCTTCGGGTTGTAAAGTTGGGCGACGCAAGTATAGCTGCCCCATTCACTAGTAAACTTTCTTCAATTCAATGCAGTAAGTTCTGTGCGCTTGCTTAAACCTAAAGTTGTTTTCTAGTTGATAAAATTTACATTGTATTATGTTTCAGTTTGCCATGTCATCAAGCAAGGAAGATGCACTCTCGTCACCACGCTGCAAATGTTCAAAATATTAGCCCTCAATGCACTTATATTAGCCTACAGTCAATCAGTCCTTTATCTTGATGGTATTAAATTCAGTGATGTGCAAGCTACGGCACAAGGACTCCTATTAGCAGCTTGTTTTCTTTTTATTTCAAAATCAAAGGTAAAGCAACGGTTATGCGAGTATATGGCGCCCACGTGTAATAAAACCTAGAAGTTATATGTTTGATTCATAGTCATTTTTTGATCTTTTGAAATAATCTTTTAAATAATTTTCAGCCTTTGAAAGTTCTATCAAAGCAAAGGCCCCTGCCAAATATATTCAATTTATACACTATTATGACGGTACTTCTTCAGTTTCTCGTTCATTTCGGCTGCTTGATTTATTTAGTGCGCGAGGCATCTGCTTTGAGTCCACCAAAGACACCGTTGGATGTTGGGTGAGGACCCATTAATTAAACAGCGCTATGTGGTTGGGTTTCATTTTCTTTACTTTCGATATTTCTGTCTAGTGAGAAAAACTCAACGTCTTTAACAAATGGAACAGAAAGTAGTGGTTCTAAGGATGAGGATGCTTTCGAGTCCAATTTGCTAAACAGCACCGTGTATATTATTTCAATGGCTTTCCAAGTGGCCACATTCGCAGTTAATTACAGAGTGAGTTGCTCATTTGTTCATTTTCAGCTTTATTAAGGACGGAAAAGAATCATTTAATGTAATCCTTGACTTTTTCCAGGGACATCCATTCATGGAGAGCCTCTGGGAGAATAGAGCTCTAATGATGAGCCTGGTGGGATCCGCCGCGGCCATTCTCTCACTCGCATTTGGGATTTTCCCAGAGCTAAGTGAATACCTTGAGATTGTTGATTTTTCGTCGGAGGTAACATTTACTGTTGAATAACGAGCAAAAAGGTAATCAGTTGAAGTCGTCATTTGAAACTTTGTTTTCTTTACAGTTTCGATGGGTTTTGGTACAAGTTCTGTTCGCCGATTTTATTCTGTCATTTGGCTTAGATAGAATTTGTCTTTGGCTTCTAGGGGAAGGAAAGCTAAAGATTAAGCGATGATCTAGTTAATATTTGTGAATTAATGATAAGTAATGAAATCAGTGATGAAATGGAATTAGTGGAATATTGAGCAGTGAAATAAAAATAAAAAAAATTAAAGGAAACCTGGAAGAAATAGAGGGGGGGATAATGGAAATTCTATTTCTTTCATTCAATGTCAAAAGCAATTAATTTAATTCTCATAATTTTTTATTGATGGAAATATGCAGTAAAAAAACAATAAATAATTTTATCATATCAGACATTTAGTTCATCTTCCAATGGAGAGTGGGTTGGGTTGGTAAAAATCAGTTTTATTTTTATGAATGTTGTGTTCAGAATAATGCGACTTCCACTTGTTTCTTCTGAAACAGAATACAATCATAAAAATAATTTTAAAATTACATAATGTTAACCAAAGACGGGATAGTGCTCTTTTTTAATAAATAGTTGAATTGGAAAAATTTCTTAACATTTCCTTCGGCAATTTAAGCCATGGTTAACATTTTTCTGCCTGATCAGTTATTTTGAGATGACATCCTTCCTCAAGGTTGGGAAAATATTACATAAAAGTAAATAATCATTGCATCTATCTATTAAATCCAGTTTATCAACTTGCAACATAACAAAAAATTACACTCTTCATTGTGGTGAAAAAATTCATTTCAACTTACATCCACTTGTGTGTAGTTTCTCTCATTTCCTTGAACTTCTTAAACTCCTTTTTCAAATAAGAACACCTGAAACTGACAGTTATCTACGAATTTTCTTATTGTACACTTTCTATATTTCACTTTTTAAATTCTGGATTTGGCTTGAGAATGACAAATCCCTCCATGATGGGTGTCAGTGGAATATATTCATCAGTGGCTAACTCAGCTCTTTCTCCATGTGATAGTAAAACTGGTGTTGTGTGAGTCTGAAATCCAGTTATGGTTTTTGGTTTTCCAGCCTGCCCAACCACATCAACAGCTAATCCTACTCGCACTGGAACAGCTAATTGATGAAGTGATTCATCAAATGTGACCAACATCCTAGGTTGAATTGCTGCTGCTAGGCAGTATAATATATAATGAGATTTTCCTAAGATAATGTTTTTAACGTCTAAAAATCCAATCATACATGAAAGGAGTCCAGCAAGTGCTACTGGACTTAGTAGCTGTCTATCTGAATGGTATGGAGATAAGGTTAGTGTGCCTTTCCCAAGGTAAACCAACCCTTGTGCCAGTCTGACCATAAACAAGTTATTTGGATCCTTTGAATGATACTGTGCTAATTGCCTGAGCATTGCAGCCAGTCTGGCGTTATTTGTTCCTGCTCCAACCAATCCCATGCTGAAAATTGCATTGTGAGCCACTTCATTATCACTATCATGGGAAAATTTACTAAGTGTATCTAAAATGTTCATTTTTGGATTTGATATAGATATGAGAGCCAGAGCTAGTGGTACTGATCTTCTTATAACAGGCTCACAATATCTAAGCAGCTGTCCAAATGTCCTGTATGCCATTTCAGTTCCGATATCTTCACCTAAGGCTATGAGTGCTATTCCAAGAACTGCAACAGCTTGCTGAGAACTCAAATCCTTCTCCCTTTCTTCCTTCTTCTTCTCTTCATCAAGTTTTTCTTTTTTATCCTTTTTGCTGTCTTCCTTTTCATTGTAAGGTTCATAATGCTCACTCAAAATGTGTAACAGTTTTTGAATTTTCAGAACATTTCCTGTACCAGCATAAGCACAAACCTGAACAAGTGTGGTAGACATTGATCTGTATGGTTCAGGTGTCACTTCAAGTGCTGCTGTAACTGCTTCACATGCAGATTGCTTACCTAATAAGTTAAGGCCAAGACCAAGTGGGAGAAATCTGGCATAGGTGTCCCTGAAGTCTGATTCCCTTCTGGGAACAATCATGGTTTGCACAATTATATCAGTCACTTCAGGATTGCATGATCCCACTGATATTAAACCACATGCTAGGGCTGCCATTCCAATTACTTCCATGTTTGATTTTGGGTCACTAAATACAGGAAACAGTAAATTTAGCACTGCCTGCCTGTTACTACCAGCATAGGCCAGACCAAGACCCAAGACAGCACCAATTCTCATGATATTGCTGGAGTGAAGAACATAGTCAGACAGCAGAGCCAAAGCTGGATCACATTCATTTCTTACACCACAATTGACAATTCCACAGGCCAACAATGCCCCAGATTTAATGTAATCTTCTGCAGAATATAAATATTTATCAATTGGTGTCAATCCACCATCCACATCCCATAGCAGAATCAAGCCCAAAGAAGCTGTAGCACTAAGCATTCCATGTTCCTTGTTTTTATAAAGCCATTTATTTCCATCTTCAATTAACAATTTGTCTTGTCCGAATCCTGCATTAACAAGACCATTAACAAAAGATGCTGCCAGATTCTGCCTGGCAGAATCTACTTGACCACCACCAAAATGTGGTCTAGTGTTTTCTAAATGAGATTTGTAAACATCTTCTGGAGTTTTTGCTTCCATAATATCTAGTTCTCTGGCTAAATTTATGAATTGGTTGCTCCTAAGAGAGTTTGACATAAGTTCAACTAAATCATCATCATCTTCATCCATATTTTGAGATCTTTCAATAAATATTTGTTGCCTGCCCAACATGAAAGCCAGTTGCTTTTGAACACTGGGATCTGGGCAAGTTGTAAAAATGTGCTCAATTTGTGCTCTATTATCCTTTTGGATATTAAGTTGTAAAGCCAATCTTAGAGCCTGTGGGTACTGACCAAAGTGCAAAAACAAATCTGTAGCAACTTGTAAAAGATGTTCAGCTCCATCAGGCATGTATGGAACACAACTGGTGAGATACAAACAAACCCTTTGATAAGCATTTTCATCCACATAAGCTTTAAGCATATCTAATGATTCTATTTCCATGAGTAGGTCACATGCCTCTGCTTCTGCATTGTGTTGCATTTGATATGGGACAATGCTCTCTGCTAATTTTCTCAACTGTTCTCTCAGCTTTTTGTCTTCTGAAGTAGTGGTTGCCCATTCTGCTGAAATTTCACCTGATAAATGCCTTACATATTCATGACCCCATTCAACAACTTCATTTGTTGTTTGAGAACCGAGTAACCTGTATTTCAAGCACTCGCGATCCTCACTCATTGTCATAGATAATACTGATATAATATCTGCACAAAAAGCTTTTGTTCGAGGATCCTTGATTTTTTGGTAGATTTTTTTCATTGAATCGTAATGTTGTCTCATAAATTTCAAAGGTTTCGGAACGGAAGTCATTGATGTTGTTGAATCTCTTATTCTTGTACTCAACGTTTCCAATGTTAATGGATACAAACTCTGGTCGTCTTCCAATAACCGCTCGACCAACATGTTTAATTCCTCTTGAAGGAGCTTGTCCTCTTCCGACATCTCCAATTTTTCATCTTCATCAATTTTCGGCTTAGGCACAGGTGTATCACTCTTTTTTACGGAAGGAGCCATATTCAATCTCAGAAAACTACTTCACAACACAGCAGAATATGACTCAAATTGTTGATTTAAAACTCAAAACCGACTTGTCATTCGACGTAAAATGGTGATTGCGTTTACCGCAAACAGGAGCAAACTTATGTTAGTCCTGAAATTCTATTCAACATATGACGCAAAAAACAGTGTTTTCATTCATTTCATCAAATTTTTAATTAATGATCCTAATTTTCGTCGATAGAGAACTACTTATGGACAAATAATTCCTGATCCAAATAATTGTGATAATTTTATAACTTTTAACAAAATTTTTCTATTTAACCGCAGCAAAAATGATTTGGTTGGCTTCCCTGCAACATGTAGGCTCGCCGATATTCAAATGGCGGTTTTATTTTTTGTTTAAATGTTTCCGATAAAAAACTAAGAACCAGAAAATAGCTACTTAAAAGGGAATTGTGTTTCTAAAATTCTGAATATTCAACCAACTGATGACTAATTAAATTATAATTAAATCGGACCACCATTTTTGAAATTAATTTCTAATTCATTATTATTTTTTACATTATTTGGTACGCCCCTGGCAGTGTTACTGTACCTCTCGCATATATTCTTATGTTTTTAGTACACTATTAATTACAGAAAATTACCCTACATTTGTACACATTCTCACTCATAAAGAGAAAAAATTAATTTTATTGCCGTTGACTCGATAAAAGGATGGCCGTGTCACACGGACTTAAATAAATTTGAAATTTAAATTAAGGAATGGGAATTAAGACTTTGATAAACACACACGTATAGTTTTATTTATAAAATTGTTATTATATTTTTCCATTAATTGTACTGAAAAATTCAATCTGGGGTACCGTATACATTCGGAAAAGTCTTTCCCTTTTCGAAATCTTATATATTCTCGGAGAATTCTTTAAATAATTACAAATAATCAAAGTGGTATTTGATGTAACATCTGATTCGTAGCTCAAGATTTTTGAATGGTAATTTCGACTAGTTCTCACACTTGGTGATATTTTCGGGTAAATAATAAATTTCGTTGGGTGTTTGAATTGCTCAACATATTGAGAATCCACAATGAGAGTTGTGAAACTATCTTTTACGTTTTTGCCACAATTTTTTATTGACAAAATAAAAAGTCCTATTTAGGGGAGTGTATAAATAGCAGTTCTGTGAAATAAAAATGTTTTTTGTTACGTTTTCTTTCACTCAACAGGCCTGCCTATTAAGTTTGCCAATGCCACTAGCGTAGCAAAGAAGCTTATTTTATCGTCCCGAAATCTCTTCATTTTTTAGCAGAGAAACCGTCGCCTGTTGGGTCCAAGATCCATGGGTAGTTGTTGGGACATTCCATGCACGTGAAGAGACGCAGGGTTTCACCTGGCAATTCCCTGGTGGTCAATGGGCAAGCGTTCGGCAGCGAACAGTAGGGTTGTCCCTTAACGTCACATTTTTCTTTCCATTCTTGGAAATCTCTCAAAGCTGTCAATTCGGTTGGGTTTTGCATCCATTGAATAACCTGCGAGTGAGAACGAAAAGCAATGACTCTAACTGTCTCGATGACATTCTCTTTGTCCGCTTCAACCTGTACTTACTTGCAACATGGTGACGAAATACACATCGTTCCTGTCCAACATTTCTTCTATGAATTTGATGAGTTCCTCCCTGAATTCCTTTTTGCTCTTCAACCATGACGCGTGAAAGTGGAGACCCAATGGAGCTCTGTTGCTGTTAAAGTGTCTGTTGAAGTTGTGTCTCAACAATCTGGCAAACTGTTCTCCGGTTTGAATGTTCGAGCAAGAGTCAACCATGTGACAACCCGGCAACGATTCGTCGAAGGTGGGATCGTCTCTTCTGTCCAGTTCGTTCATAACCATTTCCCACACTGGATGACTTCTGCTGGGACAGTTTTGAGCGTTTCCGTTACATTTGTGAGGCATTCTGAAGTACAAGGTGTACGGCCAGATTGGAACACGCCCCAAGGGAGCCGTGATGGAGGCGTCGTATACGAAGAATTGATCGGCCATCATTTCAAACTGTTTGTTTCCACCAACTCTCAGGTACGGAGCTCTGACACCAATGACCGATCCGTCAGTGACGTTGGCAAATCTTTCGATGATGAGCCTGGCGCCAGCCATTTCGGCCAACCAGTCATCGTAACTTCCTTCCGTCCAGTATTTGGGATCGTCTTTGTGCGTCAAAGAGAAAACGGAAATTTCGTGGCCTCTCCTGTGCAAATCTTGAACGGCCGAGTAGTTGGTGTATTTGTGGGAGACAAAGAACGTTCCTCTGATTTGGCATCCATTGGGATTTTGACGGGCACCGTTGAAAATTTCTTCGTACAAGTCAATGTTGTCGACGTTGACGGCTCCGTTGAAAGTGATAGTTATCATCTGGGGAACTTGATTGGGTTCGATTTGTCCCGGGATTCTGGTACCATCAGCAGAGCAGAAACAGTCAGGAAGAATACATTGTGTTGGATCGCAGTCAGGTGCCCTGTTAGGATCAGATTCAACAGCTGCAAGGAACACAAACAGAGAATATGTAGCAACCGCTTACTGCAAGCGAAACAACAAGGCGTGGGGTACCGACATGATTTTTCACAAATTCATTCATAGCTATGGATTCTTGTACTACTGAAACACTTGGCTTGTGTCGATAGAAATCGAAAGGAGCCCTGTGCACCAATAGCACACATTTCAAATTCATCCCATGCCAAGTCTACGGTGGTCCTCTGAGAGAATTAAAATTTCATGCTCTCGTTTGGCAGTCGAGTGGTTTTTACGTAACGCGGGCGTGAAACCGCATACTTTTTCACCCAGTACTTTTTTCAGTAACAAAAAACGCATTCGTAAATGTGTATCATACTCACTGCAGGCATTCTCATCGGATTCGTCTTTGCAGTCTGGCTTGTCGTTGCAAAAAAGTTCTTTCTCAATGCATTCGCCATTACCGCAAGAAAGTTTGCCCTCGGGACAGACCGGTTCATCAGTTTTCAAAATCGGCAGTACTTTCCTAGGCTCTGCGATCAAAACAACGTGAAATTATTCACCTTCCATCGATTCGTACAATTGTATTTTTAATAAAAAAAAAAAATCATGCTCGTGTGAGTGCGATTAGTGAAATTCAGTTTTATACAATTTGAGGTGCAGAAAGTCGTTTCGTCATTGAATGCATTTCGACATGGGAAACGGTGCACGAGAATAATAAAAATAAGAAGAAATCACCTACCAAGCTCGAAACAAATTCATCTAAATACATGCACGGAATATGTATAGGCAAACACATATATGTACATATCTATATAAAAAAGAAACAAGAAGGCTTTCTCTAGTTCTACTTTTTAAACACCCGCATCAAGCTTGAAGCAAATTAAGAGGCTTTCTAAAAGGTCACCGAATACATTTCTGGAAAGAAAATGTCACTCATCATGTGCCATGCCAGAAAAATAAAAAGCGAGGGCAATTTCGTATTCATTTCACGTGGATGACCTTTTCAATAATGATTTGTGCCTCGATCCGTACACATACACTTTTTAAGTTTCTCTCTCACCTGTGAAGTGAGGTAAATCAACAACCACAAAAGAAGTTTGTTTACCTCTTGACATTTAATTGTGCTCTACAGGTTTCGTCGTGTAATGCCCGTACGCTACATATTTACATAATTTATACGGCTCGGAGCCCTTGCAACCTGTTCGATTTAAAAAAAAAGTAAAATAAAAAAAAACGGCAAAGTACAACGTTCTCCTCAACCTGAAACCAACGACGTAATGGCTCCTGTACACATTCGATCGACTGTATGGTGACACACTTTTAAGCAAATGTACAAAAGAAGCCAATAAACCGAGTGAATGTGAACTGACTGACTTGAACGTATCGGCAGGGCACTCGGAATTTTCTCTGTCACGATTTTTTGAACGGGCCAGCCCCCGATCGGCTGCTTACACCTACCCCGTCCGGACTCGGCTAAATTACGCGCAGGTACAACCTTCACCCAGGAAAAAAAGCCAAATTTCTGCTTCTGTTGTCTACTGGGACGTGTGTCTGATCTCCCATACAGTCTTTCGCCTCCTAATTTCACTTACTGTCGAGTTTGTCACAGTTGGTCACTTTAGCCCTCCAGTCACAAGTTTGTTTATCAATGTCGAAAGCCAACCCGGAAGGACAAGTGATTTGTTTTATACCAGATTTTGTGCACCTGGTAAAATTGATAAAACTATAGTTAGTTTGATTGTATTAGTAAATCATCCAGGAAACCATTAACAAGTTGAACCTCGGTACTCCACTGTCTTTTTTTGTCTTCTCTTCGGTTTTTCTTTCTTTGCCAACACCACCACCACCGTCACGAGTGGTGGAGTCATTGACTAACACATTGAAAAAAAATGAAACTGGTTGAAAATCTAGAAGCAGGAAGTCTTTCTTTTCTCTCTCTCGCGACCTATCCATCTCTTCTTAACTCATTACTCGACCGATCCTTTTTCCCCACCTGACCCAAGGGAAAAAGGAATTTGGGTACACATTGTCTTTGGTTCCCTACGGTTAGTTCTTCTTCGGTACTCACTCTCCAATTGATCACAATTTTTTACGTTAGTTTTCCAATCGCAAGTCTGTCTATCGATGTCGAAGGCCAATCCGTTCGGGCATCGGACAGCGGCTAATCGTGTAACTCCATTTTCTCCGGCTTTGTCACACCTAAATTATTAATCAAAGACAATACAGCCTGCCTTGTTGTGTGCACGTAGCATTCCCCGCTGAAACCTTCCGAATGTCTGCCACCGTTTACCCTCGCTCGGAAAGACTACCAGACAACTCGGGTCGAGGTTGAAAGTTACGAAACGCCCGGAACGATGAGTCGTTTTGTGTATATACAGATTTTAATATTCGTTCTCGTTGGGGAATACGTATGCGATGTTCGACGTTTCGACTTGGAAACAACTTGGAAAGTTCCTAATTAAATCACCGAGATGGACTCGAACGAAAAGAAATTTTATTTCTACCTCGTCTCTGATGACTCTTGCTCAACACAAATGTGGGTAGAAAATTACCTCGGTAGAGACACACTTATAGTCATGAATAATAACTGACAATTGAAACTGTCAAATAAGCTTTCACCGGTACTTTATTTTCCCTTGGGTATACCGTCCTAATTTCCATTATACTCTAATTAGACTCCACCTATTTTTTTACACGGAGTGTTTGGTTTTATGTCTTATGCACAAGTGTTCTTCTGGGTACTTAAAAAATTATACAGGTTTACAACAGTACCCGAGAAAAAAATTTAATGACGACTATATTTTTCATACTTTCGTCGTGTGCGTTACACGGTGTAGTTTTTATTTCGTCGAACTTTCTCTAAAGTTTTCATAAATTTTTTTTGCCGGAGTTTTCTGATGAGTCTCAGCTACTACGACTTTACACGTTCGTCCGAGAAGTCGTCATTAAATTTAAATAATCTTACATAAACATGATTTTTTTCTTTTACCGGACAACATCTCGGCAGTCTCCCTCGGTGGTCAACCGAAAATACTCGTCCGGCGGCCTGTTGGAACAAAGTTCATCAACGGAAGGCTCGTCACCGTCTCCTTCATCCTGTCTCTTGTTTCTCACCAACGAGGAAACACCTGAAAGGTAAAAATAGTGGTGAGAACAGACGTGTGGGATAACTTGGTCACGTAGCCGAGGACGACGAACGTAAATTGCATGTTTCGTCTTATTGGAGACACCAAAAACCTTCTTCGACTGGTAGACAATAGAACCGGGGAGAGTTTAAATGGAGGCTCGTAAACCTGTCGTAATATTCATGAACCTGACACTTTAAATAAGGTTAATGATGTTGTCCTACAAACGGCGTAAACAATGGCCACGGAAAGTAAGGGGGTGGTTTTTGTAATTCATACAGAACCTAAATTGGTATAAGTATGCGTCGTTGACTAAACTTATATAAGTTTCGCCATTACGTCAGAATTGTTTAGTATACAAACAATGCTAATGTATGCTGTACAAAAATTATAAAAAACAATGAATCTGAGGTAAGAAAAGTTCAGACAGATGTACTTAAACGCAATTCAGACATACCTGTAGGGGACAATAATTTACAAACGATAGACAAGAGACTTTGAACTATTCTGGAGTGGTAAGCCCGGAGTCTGACATAAAATTTGAAATGCCAAAAGGGTTGTCAGACGATTGATAAGTTATCACCAGTCGAGTCGAGTCGAAAATACATCTCAGGTAACTCTTCCCTCCTAATTGATGGACTCATTTTTTTTTGAAAAGATGTTAACCTTGTACGTTATTATTTTTTTGCTCGTTTATATTTCTTAATTAATCATTAACGGTACCGGAGTGATTGTGTATCGTCAATATCGTCCCACTCCCACCACGAAACCTTTCCCCTCGGGCTGACTCTGATATTTTGTGACGTTCGGGGGCAAATCCTTTGTTGATGGACACTTGCAAATTAAACGACTATTTCAGTAATTTAAATTGTGACCTTCCTCCGATCGTACAATTCTTTTCACATAATTAATTAGATTCCGTGAAAAGGTAAAGGACATAAATAACTCGCACAGACCAAAAAAAAATACAATGAATTTTATGATTCACGGCACTTCTCTTAAACTTCTGATAAACTTAAGATTTATTACAGGTACAGGTTGTTACGGGTACAGAGCTACAGATCGAACTGTCACAAACGCAAAAAAAAAAAGCTGGAGCCTTACGGTTGAAGGACGAAAAAAATTTGACGAGTGAGTGCTTGGGGGGTAACAGGGTGCTCACACGATTGCCTACCGAACCTTGGCAAACCTGAAAGAAACTGTTCGGACAGGCGAAAGGCAGATACGGCTCTTCAGACTACCTACTAGCGAATACAAAACTTATCAACTTACCCAATCCCAATACGAGAAAAAAAACGCACAGCCTGATTGGCAACACCACCATCTTGTGAAAACTTAGGGCTATATGCGCGGAGAAGTGGATGGTATTTCTCTTTTATTTTATAATTAACCGTTAGCGCATGCGCGACTTAAGTACCTCTTGCTGTAAGGAAAAATAACAAATCTCGGTTTAATGTAGAATGATGAAAAAAAAGCAGAGGCACCGATGTAAAACGAAATATGAGTACAACGACCACTTTCTCTGTTCTCGTCTCTCAGGTGGAAGACGCCGACTGTTTCGTACACAATTTAACTGCTTCCCTTTATACCTGTAAGATCCGAAAACCGATCGTCAGGATCAATCAAGGTAGCAATAAAGTTTGTTCAGACGTTCCAGGTAAGTAAGAAGTACAAGTAGGAGAGCACCAGAACTCAAACAATCCAAAGTAGTGAATGAAAATGGGTAGTACCGAACAATAGTACGCAGGTAATTCACCCATGCTTCTCCTGCATATATACAGATACATTATAAACCGCAATAATATCTTCAGGTGTTCATAATATACTTGTAAGATATCTTCTACTTCTGTAACATCGACAATACTTACCAATAATAGCCCACGTCACTGGTACCGTTACTGGGACCCGATGCTTAAGTGTTAATAATTTTTTATTGGATTTATTTATCTGCGAGCTTTTTATGTACTTTTACCTTGGATGTCGGGACTTCAGACCTCGATAAATGAATCGAAGAGTCAAACGAATATGCGAATTTATTGCTGGGGGACTCACACGGTCAAATAAAAGTATTACTCTGATTTTTTGAACGACTGCTCTCTCACTAAAACAGAGTTTTCGAGGGTTATTAAATATGGTTTTACATAATATTCGTACTTCCTTATAAAGGTAAAAAAAACGGTGAGAGAGGACGTCACTCATATTATAGATAATAACATAGTTTAAGGGTGTTTTCTGTTTCGGCGTGTCACGTGCAGTCCGATGGACACTCAACTGTGCAGTAACAAATTCATATACTTGGAAATAGATAAAGTGGAGCATATGCAATAAAATGGCACGTCGCACTTAACCAAGCAACAACTTACTTAAATTTTTTTTAATGGGGTAACGCACTGTATAGAATAATTTGAAATTTTGGGAAGGTACAGTAAGGAAATTGTAAGACAGAAATTCAATTGTTCCTTTGTTTCTTATTTCTCAATTAAAGTTGCTTTGTGTTCGCCTCATCAGACACAATTATTGAAGTGCTTACATTATGTGCAAGAGATAATATTTTTGTTACATAAGTCTAATAATAACAATAAAAATATAATAGCACGGTACATGGAATGAACTTTTCTCGTACAACACACAGTCCAGTACATTGTAGTGCACTACATTAGCGAGTTATTTTACTTCATATTATGCATTACATTAGAAAAAAAATTTAATTTTCACTTCTATATGTAAATAATTTCATTTTTCTTTAACGAAGAACAATAAGTTTACTTGTGTAGCCCGGCAATGATTTTTCTTTCCCTTGATGTTGGTCCCTTACGATACGAAGAGTACCCGATTGAACATTACTATCCTATTTTGCACCACATTTGTTATATCAAAAATTTTATTGGCTAGGTGATGTACGTGTATTTTCTATAAAAAGTTAAGTTCGGAGTCGTGCACACAGAATGTCAGGCAGTACAATGATTTTCTGACAAAAAACTGTCACTTCAATATATAATTACCGGTAGTTGCCTGTAGGAAAGCACCAACTTTCGCAACTCCTCTGCTCTCTGTGGACAAGCATTTCTACTTCGAATCTAGTTTTCTTCTCTACGTGAAGATGGCTTTTCACCAAGCCCAAATGGAAAACCTTAAACCCATGGATCCTTGTCACGGAACCTTTTTCGGTCTCGACTTTTAGAAATTCGGAACTTTCACATTCTTTCAGCCCAGACGTGTTTTCGGGTTCTAGTTAGGCACTACCTTTATTACACTTGAACGCCTTTATTAATTACATATTTAAATATTATGTAACTCCACGGGTAGCGTTTAAGTTGTTGTTCGCCCAAAACGAGGTCTTCACTCGATTGGTGAGGGGTTTAACGTTCTCTCTAGTAATTGTCGTTGAGATAAAACGCGTAAGTGCCATTTTGGTGATTATTTGAAATCTTTGCACGTTACGAGTCCCGTTTATTTATTTTTTTTTTATAGAGTGTGACGTGGAATGAATTTAAATAAAATGTCTTCCAATTGCACAGAAAAAACTCCATGCAGTTGGGTCCGCCCTGTTTGTAGTTGTTTTTGTATTGTTTAGCATTTAGTTTCTCTAAGGTATAATGAGTACCTCGGTTGTTCCAAAGTGATGTATTTCTCTTATCATTTTCAGTTACCTTCTAAATAACGTTCCATTTATGTATTTTCAAAGGTATTAAAGCCGTTGGTGAGGTATTGCGAGTTAGAGTTGCACAAATTTCAACTCCTATGCTAATTTTTCTCTCATATATTATTACGACAAACATACATGATTTAAGACCAAAGTACCCCCGGAATTTTTTATATCGAATATAATATAAACAAAAAATAAAAAATATTATTGAAATATTATTATATATAAGCAAAATTAATACGACCACAGTTAGGGGGGGGGGGTACTGCTTACAGACACTGTAATAAACACAGGATTTTTATTTCTAACCGTCCAAGAAATTATTAATAAACATAAATATTATTGATTTCTGACCGCCCGAAGCGGACAAAACTAATTTTATTGAAACACATATTCTGGACTTATGTACGTTTTGGGAGGGAAAAAAGTTGCATCATTGGCGTATATTAATTCAGCTATTCGTTACCTATGTAATTCACTTTAAGGTAACCAGATTTCGCGTTTAATTTTATCTTATTCCGAGTATTCGTTTTATTAATTTTATTAATTGGTATTTAATTTAATTTGAGATTTATACGTCTGGGACAGGAGTTGCGCGATGCTCCCATTCGTACTTACTTATTAATTTTGTATTAACTATGCTTTCGCTGGAATGCTAAGTACGATAGTGATATCGTCAAACAGTATAGGGGAGGGCTCCCACATGGTGTGTAGCAAAATTACAGCGAGAGAGTAATTTAATAAATAAGTTAAAATAATAGCCGACCACTGTCGTTACGTAGTAAATCGGTTAATAATTCTGAACTCCTGGCGTTTCTTTTTTACACTTTCTTTGCTGAAACGGGTTCGAACATCGGCAAACTCGGTACTTGACGGTTAATTATGGAAAGCAACTGATTTGAAACGAATGTTAGCCCGACTAAAACAATATCAGTTATAAAATATTAAGTGTAAACCATACTGACAAAGTGTTTTCACCTGGTCAGCCGTTGCCGCACCGTTTCATACCCGTCCGTCATTTCCTTTCACAGTCTACTGCTTAGCTTTCATTTGGATTCAGCAGATGTTCGTGAAATTGTGTTTTACGTGATTCGAAATTTGCCAGACGACTGCCGAGCCCTTGACCGTGGAATTTACTCGTAGGGTAAAGACAATCGACGTGACAGTAGTAATCGTTTGAACGGAGATTTTGATAATGTCTCATCCATTTGCCCGTATCAATCGATATTTTCGTGTCTCATTTTTCCTCTACGTAGCCGTTATGTAACCAACTGGGCGCTCCTTTTTTTCATGGATGGGATGTGAGACTCGAACTGTGGATTGTACCATCGGTAGTGTGCGTCCTTCTCGTACATCAAAGAATTCAATGATTGAGATGAGGCAGTGCCTGCTTATTGAGGTTTATTAAAAAAATAAAGTTTAGTTTGTAAAAAAACCAATTCTAATCCTTTCTGGTACAACGATAGTATAGTGACAGTGAAAAATAGTTTTCGAAAGAAAATATGGCTCTTTGAGTTTCACTTTGGCAATATACTACCAATAATAAGACAGATGATATAAGACAGATACATATAACACAAAAATATTCTACTGTACTTTGTAATATCCAAGTAGGACAATTACTATCTAACCTGACAAGGTTTCAACTGTTCCTTAAGTACAATTTCCAGTAGGAGCGAGCATTGTTACGCCTAAGGTGAACTTCTCGGAATAATAAAAAAAAAATCCGCGCCGTTTTTGTATACATAAAAAATTTTGGCACCGATCATTGTTTTCCCAGTCAGATGCAAAAGGAAGTTTTACCTACTGCGGGAATAAATTAGACGGTCCGTTACCATCATCATTAATACTTGTTCTTGGAAGTCCCTGAAAGTTAGTAAAACAAAAGTGAAATAGAGAAGTTGAATTGGTCATAAAATGTCAAGGTGAGTTACCTGGTACGTCAAGATTTCCTCTAAATATTCGGGGAATCCTACCTCGCATTATTACCATTTAATTAGACATTTTGCCGTTACTCCCCGAAAACGATTTTCGGTGTCAATAAAATCAGGTACGAGGTAGGTCGTCTCAAATCAGGACTCTCGAAACGTTTTGCAAAACGTTAACATTTACCGTGCTTAAGGCTCACATGAGAGAACGTTTACATACCTTACCAGTGTTGTTATAAGGAAGGAAATTAATACATATTATTAATAAATATAATATATAAATAATCAAGTTTATTTCTTCTTACTACAATCGTCTACACTAAGAACAAGTAATATTAAACATAACAGTCCGCTACCAAAAAGTATAACTCTACTATTAAGATAATATTATTGAACATCAGAGGTACATTTTATTTTAATTGTTTACACATTAATTGTTTATAAGGTGATAAATTGAATACATTTTTAAAAGTTGGATTTTAATTAATGTGTATGTCACGCAGTAGTAAATTAATTGAGCGATTAGTAATGGCACTTAAGTCTCTTACTGACAACTTTGGGGAACAGAAAAAAACTTTCACGTGTTTCAGGGTGTTGGTAATATCAGAAGCGCTGTGATAACTAATTATTTCGATTGCCTAAGGGTATTTTAATTAATTTGGGTTGAGTGTTGACTCGAGTGAGATTGTGTTTAATCGAAAGACGAAGGTTTGACAGATAAACACGACTTATAAAATTATACGAAACACTCGTTGACGTTAAGACGTTGAGGTCCACCGATGGAACTTGGTGTATACGAAATTCACCACGTGAAGTACCTTCCTGTTGCAGTTCCGTCTCCATCGGTTCCAATATTGAGGTACTTTTAAGTACTGTTTTAGGTGAAATTATATACATTTTGCAAATTTTAACTCGAATCTTCCTTCTGAAACGCTACTTTATTACATAAAATTCATCGAAATCTCCTCACTAGTCATTGAACTTACATACTTACTGAAACACACGTAATCAACTAATAAATTTTATTAATTGAATTCATAAACACATCGGGAGAATGTAGGTCGCTCTAAATCAAAGAAATCACTTCTTGGTTTTCAACTCTGAAGGCTGTGATCTGTGAGAAGATCAAAACCAATTCTGTTACTAATTTATGTACCGAACCGATTTTAATTGGCAGTCGTTACCGCCCTGAATGTTGCTTTATAAAAATTAAGTAATTGGAATTTTATACCTGGCGGATTTTTATGAGGAGTCGTATTAAAGTTTTAAATGTGAAAATATATTAACTTATTAATTAAAAATAAATAAATAAATATTTACAACGATCTGAAGTACACATTTATTAAAATTAACTTTAGTTAATGCTCCTATTTATAATATAATATAAGCCTGCTCATATAATCCTGTAGGAAGAGTGCAAGTTCAATATATACCTGTTACATCTACTAAAAATGCTTAGTTATTATGTGTAGGCTGTTTCTCATCTTAATAATAATAAAAATATTAACACTTACTTATTTATGATTCAAATGGATGAATTTATTACTAAGAAATTGTGATAAGATAACTTGGGTAAGTTAGCACTTGTTATATTACAACCATTATTTTATATTTGTATTACATGTGTACTGTATATGCAAGTGTATAAATTATTATGAATCTTGTAAAATACGTTCTATTTTATTGGAATTCTTAATAAACAAATTTTAAATTAAGTGCGTGTTGTATTGCCCTTAGTATTTTCTCTATATTATTTCGTGTTTTAACTTACCAGAGTTTCGTTCTCTGACGCACAGGTATCCCACGCTTGAGGTGTTTCTATTGAAATCCGTAGACGTATAAGGAAGTTACCAATTCGGAATGGAACCGATAGGCGAGATCTAGGAAAACAATTACTCGCTCGCGAGAAATAAATAGATATCAATCTTATTTAACGAGAGGGAAACTTTGTAGTTGCTTACAGTTGCAGACAATGAGTTGCAGACTCTTTCGCTTTTTATTTGACTTTTGCAATGCGACAAATTAGGTCAGGCGTTTCGTCACTCTGGGAGTGACGACGATTTTGCCGAAAAAACAATTCCAGCCATTATCTAGCCTTATCTAGGATTGCGTTACTCGTTCTTTGTCTTCCAGCCGGTCGTCAATCCGAATCGTTTGGCGGTCTGCGGGGGTAATAGCCATCGCCACCCCCGACCGAGAGACGAGACGGAACAGAACAGAGAAATATCCGGATCTGCTCGAGAGGGTACACAAACATCACTTGTAGTTTTGGAAACTATTAGTAGCGCACCTGAAATGAAAGAGGATGAGTGTAGGCTGGAATTTTAATGCATTTGCCGAAGGGAAAGCGCGAGAGCGAAATGATTTTTTAAAAATGAAACTCCACAAGACGGAAACTAATTGAAAATGAACTTTTACGCCGATCAAAGACATCGTTAAGCACTGATCAAATACGAATTTCAGGTGTTTATTGAGGTAATTTCAAACGGAAATTTAAAAAGTAGTTAGGTTTCACACGGCACACGGGTGTTTTCTTTCCTTATTGTCAATGATTGTGCATAATGCTGTTGATTATTCATGTACGTACCGGTTGAACATTTGAATATAGGAAAGTGTACGTCTTGTGCACACGTCGTGTACGATACTACCCTTTCATTTGTATTCTTCAATAAAGTAAAATAAGGAAAGTGACATCCACGTCGATAGAACGACAGATCGCAAACCTCGGTCGAACAGCACTGGATGGCAACGGGACCAAGTTAAATGTTGCACCATAAAACTAGGTGTCGTAGGATTTTTGAAAATGCAATAGACTTACCTATTGTCGGTCGTATTTCAAAGCATAAAAATAGTTAATGTCACTGCAAGACCATTTCGTATTTCAGTCACTTCATCCGCGCTTTTTAATGGCTGACTCTTGCCCGTCCGCTTGTTATGAAATACGATTGAAAGACATCGTAAGACCTAAACGGACCTCGACTTGCCGTCTTGTAAAACGTGTTTAAATCCTGAAACCGTTAATAAATGTATTAATAAATGTTAATAAGACGCAGCTTTCGTTGTCGGAGGTTTTCTTCGACACGCGTCCTATGCGTTGACCGTATATAACAGCATTTGTACGGTCGCTTTGCTCGCATTCTCGAACCTTATAAGTTCGGTTTTTATTACTCGCTCTATAGAAAGTTCCTGGTACGCGATACATATCGCTTTTCGGGTAACGGTCTGGCGTTCTTCCTCGACTTATTAAAATAGAAATCGAATTTCAAGGTCATGGCATTGACCTTATGTGCCCGGGGACGATGAATTACGACTTTCTCCTCTAGGTACTCTCACTATCGTGGAGACATCGACAACCATCCGACGTCGGTTAGTTCGACTAATTTTGGAAATGTTGTAATAATTAATTATCAAAACGGATTTTCCCCGGACATCCGAAGATTAAGACAAATCGTCCGAACCGTCCCCGCACGTAAAACTTATGCAAGAAACATGGCGGTTCTTTGACAAATGCCATTTTAATACTATTATTTAAAACTGTTGTTTGCTATTATTCACGACCGTAGAGCACAGAAAAATGTAAATTTTTAAATAAATAGTTTCGTGCCTCACCGAAGGACAAACAAACAAAAAAAAGAAGAAGAAGAAGATGAAGTAAAATGAAAAGTGTTAGTTTCAGTTTGGTAAGTGAGAAAAGTGAAAGCATGAAAATTAAGCCGCAGAAATAGAGGTAGTACAGGTGAAAATAAATATGGGCATCCAGCACTCTTTGCACTGAACAAATTTCATACGATCTGGCATTAATTGGAAAAAGTAGGAAGCATTTCGGCGGTTTGTAGTTTTCATTAAAGTCAGAGAAAAAATAAATAAGAAAATGAGAATAAACTTCATTAATTCAAAGTGCTGTTGAAGAAATGGTAGTCAGTTACTTGTGGGTAATAATCACAAACTCACACCAGTTATTAGAACTCTTTATTGAAGCATATATATTTGTAACAATTATTATTACAACTTACAGACTTAGTACAGATTCCGTGCCTTGTATAATTATTTATTTAAAGTAGCGATATTATTGGTTCAGTTAGAAAGTAATTTCGATCAATTAAAGTTCCGTAACTATTAAAATAAAGTATATGAAAACTTCGACGTACATCTTTTTCTGGAGTTATTTAATGAGCTTGAAATAATGGTGAGAACTACCCGAGTTGCAGTTTTCAACGAAAAAGACGATAACTTTTTGTATTATATACAAATGCAAATTAACATACATCATTAAAATCAAACAAACTATCAATCTATAAACCAAAACTACTGCCAACTATGACACGGGTTGTCTTTTCTAGGGGAGGCCAGGTGTTTGAAAGATGATTCTCACGACTATGGAAAACTACAATGCAGTACCAATGCGTTTAGTTACAAAACGGTAAAAGACCTTTTGTCGTGGGACACTCAATAAGCAGTTTATGTAACAGGCTTATTAAAGCCTTACTCTGTTGTCCGAGTGGTCCACTGCCCTCCGTTTGTAATGGACCAAAGTCTATTGTGTTTGTAAACACTTAATTAAGCAAACAGAAACGACATGAAACCTGGAACCTGAGTACCTGCTCGAGTACAAAACTCTTATTATTTTTTCTTCCAATGATATCTTCTTCACAAACGTGTGAGGAAAGTCTAAAAAGACCGTTATGTAAAAACAACAAATTGTGTTGTAGTGGAACGGCCCCCGTTATTTATTTGAATGAGGTGCCCTTTAGGTACGAGGTACTTCGTTTGGCTTTCGTTTCACACGAATCGTGCGAAGTGAAATGTGAAATGAAAAAAAGGTTTTTGGGGAATTTCGACTCATGCCAAGAAAGAAACTTCGACCTGAATTTCACCAAAGAGTTCACGTAGACCAAACCAAACCTCAAAAGAAAAACTACCATCAGGTGAACGCTATTCAAGGTAGCCCCTCTACATTTGTCTGAAATTCTTGGAATTTAGTTATGTATTGCTGTAAAAGCTCTTTTACTTGGAAAAAAATAAAAAAATAATGCGCACGTGGTAACAAGGTGCCAGGTACAAACGAGTAGTGTTGCTGGGCGGTTTCTGAGAGACGACTACAACACTACTTTGGAATTTACAGCTAGTTACGTGTGACGTAATAGCACAGGAGCATCGAGTACCTCCTCTAAGACCTTTGGTGTAGCAACACCAGCAAATGCAACTGGTAAGAGGTACCTGATCGTGCCTTAATGAACCTTAAGCATAAACCTTTCCTGAGAGAAAGAGAGAGAGAGAGAATGAGCAAGGGTCAACAAACAAGCACCGAAAAGTGTTTTTGTTGTGTTTGTTTCATCCTTGACATTTATTATGGAAACCAAAAAAGAAATAAATAGAATCTGTTAGATTTTATGTCTAGGAACATTTGCCAGAGAGAAAGCCGTTTCGCTTCTTTCGATCTCTCGCCATGATTGATGTTGGAAATGTCAAAAAAAAAAAACAAAAAATTCGTACCTGCAAATTGTCAGGATGGAAACGGTCGATGGGGACGGGAGTCTACCTTTTGCGGAAGGAGAGTGTCGCCAGAGTGGAATTTGTTGCGGTGACATCCCTCGAGGGACACTCGGCGAGTGAAACACAAAATAAAAATGGCAACTTAAAAAGTCATCAATTATTGTTTGTGTAGTGATGTAGTCGGCAGGTCCGAGACGAGGTTCGGTTGATTGTTTTACGACCGGCCTTTTACTTTCGTTTTCTTTCACTTTTCGAAACCCAGTCGCAATATGATTTCAAGAAAAGCAAGTTCTACCGAATTTAAATAGTTTTCCGGAAATCCATTACAACGAGTAGTTCTCAGTTGGTATTGTTCCATTGAGTGGAACTGATATGGAACCACCAACTTATCTCTTTAACTTTGTACTTCACCAGAAATGTACTTCTCCGGGACTTAATTTGCGTTCCCCATTTGTGTACTTTACTTGTGTACACTCGTTTCCCATATATAGTTTTTATTCCACGATGACATTCTTTGAGTCTTCCTACTGAATAAGAATATGTTTGTTTCGATACGAGAATGTATATTTAACAATACAACACGGTATTATTTGTTTGTCGCATTAGGCTTGTACTGTATAAATCACTCCCTTTTAACGACAGCTGTATATGTTTTTTAAAATGGAGTAGTTAAACATTTTCAATAGAAAATAAGTCCTTCGTAGCGTCTGTATAACTTGCTAATCTTGTTACAGAATATTAAGAATTTCTAAAGAATTTGTTATGTAAACGGTACTGAACGAATGGATATTCACAAAGTAATGGGTCTTCTTTCAGGTGTTCATGTCAACTCTGGGACCTGTACGGTTTAAATGTACACCTGCGAACCAGTACCAGGTACCCAGCTAAGGAAGTTGGAACTCGAATGACAACAGGCGGAGTGAAAGAAATAAACCGAACACCGCGCAAGTCGTTTTGTTGAATTTATTTGAACAATCGACAAGACAAAATAAATAATACTATTGACAATATAATTATAAAAAAAAATTATTTCAATATGCGCCGGCGGTTTCACGTGTTGCAGTGGAGTACATCGGAAAAAAAAAGTATGGACCAGTTTTCCTGGTGTTTCGTCTGTTTCCCTTTTTTAGACTCTGTCGAAACTGAAAGTTCCCGCGAATCCGTGATCATTTTTTTTTCTTTCCAAATCCGCCAGGTAAAAATCCGTTATATATCACCTGCGTTCATCCTTGCAATTTGGTGTCCCGATGCATAGATTGCGTGACTAGACAAATTATTTAATAAGACATTTAAGGTTTGGAAAGAAGACTCTTACTTGTGCAGACAACCTTGACTTTTATTTGTAGGCGAATGCTTTTCGATGCAATTAACAATTTTATTCTCTGTTGCACAACGTTTCGAAAGGAGTATTTCATTTCTCTCTCTCTCTCTCTCTCTCTCTCTAGTCTTGTATAAGGGCGTTGCATTGCCAAAATCATTTGGGTAGGTACCTGATGAATCGACCATTCTTCTCCGCGTTCGAGTTTTCCTCGTGTCAACGCCTATTTATTTCCATACCTTACTTTCCACCTGACGGACCGGTTAGGAAAAAAAAAAGTTTTTATTTTGTTTAAATCAACTCTGTTTTCTCCGACATTGTCATCTCGATTGGTTTGTTTTCTCTCTCTCTCTCTCTCTCTCTTTCGTCAGATACAAAAACATTGATTGATTAAGCGAAAACTTAGACAATACTTTTTTTTTTAAATGTCGTATACTGTAGACGTTTCAATACGAGAAATTCCGTGAAAGTTGATGGAGTGTAAGAAGTAGATTGCCTTGGGGACCTTACCCGCCACTCCTATGAGGCAACATTCCACTTTGTCACATCATTCTTATTGTATAAAATTGAAATTTCTCTGATTTTTATTAGGCGCATCTATGTGTATGTGTGTCTGTGTGTATGTATATGTTTTATTTTTCGTATATACAATCGCTTTCATTTAAATGTGTCAGCAAGATGCGATTCGCTTCCCCTTTTAAATCGTTAAATTTCTCTATCTTGCTCTACCTGGTACTGCTGTTTTGTTATTTGAATGAAAAGATATACGCTTTTTCGATGCATGCACACTTACGTGCATGCACCTTGATGGTGTTGACCGAGAAATAATCTTATTCTTTAGACCGGAGACTAATTACGTATTAGAGATCCTTGCTTAGAAGAAACCATCGCCCGTTGGATCGTTCAACCACGGATAGTTATTCGGACATCTGACGCAGGTCTGAAGGTTAATTGTTTCTCCGGGTACTTCTTTACTAGTCAGTTTACACGAGTGTGGCACCCAACAGGCTGGCGGACCCTCGGGAGAACACTTCTCTTTCCAGGGTTCGAAAGACCTGGCGTCGGAAATCGGAGTGGGATTCTGCATCCATTGTATGACTTGGGTCATAGTGACGAAGTAGACATCCTTGTGGTTCGCCAGAATTTCGTCGATCCAGTAGAGGAAAGCATCGAGGAATTCTGGATTGTTCTTGAGCCAGGCGGCGTGGAAGTAGAGACCGAGCGGAGCCCTGTTCTGCTCGTAGTGCCTGTCAAAGTTATGATTTAAAAAGTTGTAAAATTGGTCTCCCGTCAGGATGTTGGAACATGAGTCGACCATGGCGCAGCCGGGCAAGTACTCGTCGAAGTTGGGGTCTTCTCTCCTGTCCAATTCGTTCAGGACCATTTCCCAAACGGCGTGACTTCTGGTCGGACAGTTCTGAAGGTTACCGTGACACCTGTGAGGCATTCTGAAGTACATCGTGTACGGCCAGAGTGGCGGATTGGAGAGCGGAGCCGTAATGGTGGAGTCGTACAGGAAAGCCTGTTCCTCCATCATGGTGAACTGATTGTTTCCTCCAACCCTGAGGTAGGGAGCACGCATGCCCACGACGCTGTTGTCACTGATGTTCGAGTACTTTTCGATGATGATTCTCATTCCGGCCATTTCTTTGGCCCAGTCGTCAACGGTGGCATTGCTCCAGAAATTTTCGTCATCGTTGTGACTGAAGAAAACGAAAAAACAAAAAAAAACGACGTCAAACAAGGTTAGGTGACACGAGTGCATGAATATTAAACTTCTTCGACACTAACGTGATGGAATGGGTAGCGATTTCGTGGCCTTTCCTATGGGTCTCTTGCACGGCCGAATAGTTGGTGTACTTGTGACTGACGAAGAAAGTGGCCTTAATGTCGCACCCGTTGGGATTCTTTCTTCTTCCGTTGAACATTTCCTTGTAGAGTTCGATGTTGTTGTTGTTGATGGCATCGTCAAATGTGATCGTGATCATTTGAGGCACGTCTTTCGCGGGCAAGTCACCCGGAATGGTCGTGCCGTCTTCCGAGCAGAAACAGTCCGGCAGAACGCACACGGCAGGATCGCAGGGAGGAGCTCTGTTCGGATCGTTGTCGATATCTGAAAGAAGACACGGAAGCTTTGTTTCACAGGCAGGGTCGAACAAAAGCGACTGGCACCGGAGCATTGGGTAACGGGTATCCGGTTGTGGAACCGAACAAAAAGCAACGACTCTATGACCAGTTATTCAACGCATGATGCCGCGAATAGTTCAAGGAGAGAAGGGCACACGGGTGAAGACTTAACACCATCGCCATTATTTCTTCATAATGCCCACCTTCGAGTAAAACCCGACGGCTTTATTGAAGGCTGGGACCAACCTTTCGAACGAGAGGAGAAACAACAACAAAAAAATATGCCCGAGTGGAAATTTATAAGCAAATTAAGTGATGTTAGTGCAATAAACAAAAGGCGGGGACCAGTGAGAGTGGTGAGTTTCTTTCGCAATGCACTTTCCCTTTTAATTGTGTCGAATAATAATTGGGAAAGTCTTCGCCATAAGGTTCGAAAACGGTTGAACTGGCATTTACAAAACGGTTCGCCGACTTCTTTTCGGTCAGATAAATCTAAATTGGTTAAATGGTAGTAGTTCTTTCTAGTGTTTCGTCTGTGCCTCTCTGGGTCGCGCTGGGTGTGATTTAGGTAAACGGAAGAAATTCCACTTGTAGTTTCATTCATTTCCGTACGAGTGAACTGCACTACACGAGGTGTTTGGTGAACCGTAAAAAAACAAAAAAAAAACAAAACTCACCGCAGGAGTTCTCATCCGAACCGTCGGAACAATCCTTTTCGCCGTTACAGAAGAGTCCTCGCTCGATACAGACTCCATCACCACAGGCCAAAGATCCATCCTGAGGAGCAGACAATTACACATGAAGATGACAAAACGTCAGGAAGCGTTTCAGTCAAAGACTCAGACTTGGACTCACCTGGCAGAGAGGCTCGTCGGTGTACAGCAAAGGTTTAACTTTCCTCTCCTTGTTTTTTAGTTTACAGTTCTTGACCGCGTCTTTCCAGTCGCAAGTCTGCTTTTCTATATCGAAGTACAGACCGGCTGGACACCTGATAGCTTGAAGACCCTAAAACACAATACGACTCTTATGAAACAAGGGGTGAACGCAAGAAGGGCAACAATTCGACAACCGGGTCGATAAACAATCAATACGGTTCGTAACCACACTAAGGAACAGTAATTTATTGAAAATGATAGATAATGCATTAATTATAAGTTCAAATCGATTTTGTTTCATCGGTAAAATCCTTGCTGGCGGTGAGGAAAAGAGCGAACGACCTTGTCAGAAGAAGCAAAAAGCGGTAAAAGCGGTGCTACGAAAACTGGGTGATCAAATTACAGAGCAGGAATACAATGAATGAGATGAGATGGATAGATTCAAGGATTCATACACGGAACACAAATCTAGTCTTCGCAACCATACACACACCAAAAAAAAAAAAAGAATAGTGATTTTGGCATTTTCTAGATGGGCACGTAGCTCCCGTGCTCCCGGCAAAAGTCAGGCCTGTTGCAAGGTCGCGTTCGGACAAAGAAGCTCACCTAGTTGCGTCTCGCCGAAAACTATTGAGCAATTTATGAATAGTTAAGGATAGTTCTGTCCGAAGAAGCTCCCCCGGACTTGACTCACCGAGGACGTGCACTGGATTACGTCTCTGCAGTTGTCTCCTTCTCCGGCGACCAACCTGAACCATTCTCCGGCATCTTTGTCCTTACATAATTCAGTCTCGAAAGATTCTTCTTTTTTGTTGGACGCGTCTTCCTGTCGCT
This sequence comes from Polyplax serrata, assembly GCA_037055365.1. NCBI lineage: Eukaryota > Metazoa > Arthropoda > Insecta > Psocodea > Polyplacidae > Polyplax > Polyplax serrata. The sequence goes on along the minus strand of JAWJWE010000038.1, from coordinate 5,951,087 downwards.
TGACACGAATTCGACTTGGAGTTTCGGCGATGAGACCGTTTGCTGTAAGAAAGAGCGTTCATGAAGCGGGCAGAAGACGTTTTGCAATTTCATGGGTTTGGTAGGGTCGAGGGCTGCTCCCAGAAATTTCTCCCTGTCATTCACTCGTAATTAACACCGTCGAACTGTGAATTTTTTAACGGTCGAGTTAGATTTTAAAATGCGAGAGTTAGACGATGAGAATTTTTAGTCAGTTACGTAACGGTTACATCCAACTACCTTTGACTACTTCAATTAGTGTGAGTTACTTCTTGTTACTGCCGACCTGGGCTTGGTAATTTTTTCTTTTTTTTTTTTAACAACGGGCTCTGTCTTCTCGAGACACTTAAGTTTCGCAATTTTCAGGCTTTGCATACAATTTTCGATTGAAGTTGAGGAGAAATCGAACGGGCACGACGTCTTCTTTTAAGTTCCAGTTTCAAGTTCACTAACTGCACTTCGCCAACTCACGACTTTGCATTTCTAATAACCGACAACCATCCTCATTATCAAGATCGAGAATTTTAAACTGAATCGACTGTGTCCAAAGGTTAACAACATGTCAAAAAGCTTGAACTTAAAATTATGCGTCCCTCCGAGTCCCAGTCGAAGCTTTCTTTGGTTCCCAACCCGTCCTCGTGCACACTCAGAGGAAGGAACTTCTTCACTTCCAAAGTTATGAAACGTACAGAACCTCACTCTAAAGGTAATCCTTGAGCTTGGCATTAAATGGCATGGGGATATTTTTCACGTATCTCCTTACTTAGTATGAAATCCTTCTTTCTCTCTATTTAAGGCCATCATCGAATCTTCATTGTCCGACTACTCGACTGTGCATTTTTTACTTTCATAATTATCGAATTCACTACCTACACGAGACCTTATCGTCGCTAAAACCTTAATTGGTTTTTAAAAACCTTGGTGGATACACCTGGTTTTTCTGCTTTTCACTTAGTTTTTTTTTCAGGCCTTGCTTGCACTTCTCGCACGATCTTACACAACTGCAGAGTCTGATGAATGTTTAATAAAAACCACAGCGAAAACCCTCACACCTCTCCGACAGGTACGGGGTGCCAACGAACCATGAACTTTTCATCCCTTCGTTACGAGAGAAGAAGTAGTTTTGCGTTTCTTGCGCAATACAACTGGAACAAGTAACGAGAGGAATTTTTATGCATTCGATTAATTGATTATTTAAATAACTATTTATCAATCATTTTGAAGAGAGAGAGAGAGAGATTTGCAATTAGCTTACATGACCCGGCGAGTCTCATAAGCCGTTTTCTAAATAGACTGTTGAGTAAGAATTTTGTTTTACCGGAGAAATTAAATGAAAACCGGGTTTAAAATGAGTTTTGCAAATGGCAGATAATATTTGTCAATTACACGTGATGCGACATTTGCTGGCATTTTAGTGTCGCAACATCGTTTCATACGATTCGAAGAAATTGCACGGTACTGAGGTGAAGGTTCATTTTACAGACATGCCGAGAACAAAATTTCGATATCCGGCAATTATATACAGTGTCCCAAGAGTTAAGAGGACGACTTGACACTGACCGGTTCGTCAAAATCAAAGGAATATCGTTTCGACTCTGTATACATATATAAATTAACCAAAATATATATATTACTGATATATACTGCTGTATATATCAAACCGTATTACTTAATTAATATTACTCTTTAAAAAATGCTAGACGAGGTATTAACGACTTAGTGCCGTAACTAATTGAATGTTAGCATTCCGTAAAATCTAAGTAAAATATTTTATTTAGTGTAGCATGAATAATTGATGGGATGAATACTAATATATGAATATTGATGTATCCATATTACACTGAGTTTTCTTTACAGTAGAGGAATCTTTAATTTCAGAACATCAAAATTTACGAGGAGAAATCTTGCGCTCGGTGGTTCGTGGAATTAAACAGTTCAATAAAAAACATAGATTATCCATTTTTCACATTAATTATACCTCAATAATTAATTCCATAATTTATGGAAGCAATCATTCGTGTATTGTTTAGTTTAGATCCAAGGACACCATTATTTCTCCCGTTAAAAGCAACTGTAAGACTCGCGAATAATTCTCGCGGGTTTACTAATTATTAAAAACACGTAGTTATTTATGTAATCAAAACTTTGTTCGAAATTCATTTCTGCCATTTCAAAGTTTTATACCCTCGTCGTTTAACACGAATATAAAATTTCAGAATTGCGCAAAAGTACCCGGAAAGCGTCTGAGCGTCGTGTAAGCGTCTAAAACGCTACACACGAGGGGAATTCACACGGTTGCAACTCAACGCGGAAAACCATCGGACGATTTTCCGTTACCGAGCGAGACATTAATTTTATGTACTCTTATGTACATGAAATTTACACGGTAAACACGGTTACATTGCTCGAGACTTTTTATTTTCCTCCGAGGTACCAGTACTCGTATGGCACATGTTACATAATAAAAAGAAAAAGCTTCACCGCAGGGTTACGTAAGTCGCGAACATTACGGAGAAGTCGTCAGTACTCCGACAGTACATAACCGTTAATAAGTCTGTGAAGTTAATAATGTCGAAATGGGAGCCGAAGCCCTTAGAAAATTTCTACGCTTTCCCTATTTCCACCGTCGAAATTCTTCGTCCTAACCGAGGGGGGGGGGATCGGTAACAAGGCCGTTCTTTGGCGAAACGAACAATTAGAAATTAGGAAATCGACACGGGTCTTTATTTTTTTATTAACCGATAGAATTCGGTGTTATTAAACTGTTATGCGATCGCATGGAACTGAACGGAACACACTCTATACAAACACTACGTGTGTCTGTTCCATCTCGGCCAGTTACTTCAACGTTCTTCATGCACCGTGTCTCTTGTGTATTTACCTGTGTGTACCTTTACGAGCAGGTAAGCGAATCGTGCACCTGGCCATTACTGAACCACGCAGACTGAAAATGAAACACTCGGCGTGAAAAAATAAGAGTACGACCCCCGTCGAAAAGAACATTTCCTTGATGAGCGTCTGCGATACGAGTAAATTGTGAAAGTAAAATTCCAGGCACCGATTTCAGGTACGTTTCCATCGTTTTATCACCCGCAAAATCAATCTGGAATTGCATAAGGTCGACGTAGAATTTCTGACTTTTCACAGCCAGTCGGTACCGAGTAGCAGCCCTTCGTGCGCCCGGGTACCGGTTTTCGCAGGGCACGAGTTACCGGTTTTGCCCTTTTGCCCCCCCCCCACATAACTCGCCAATAAATTCATTGATTATTAACGTAACTAATCGACTTATTTCCGCGTGCCTCGTTCCAGGTAATTTTCTCTTCTAAGGGCGGACATATTGGCGCGGGCGAATGATTCGTTAGAAAAATTTTTTTAATTAATTATAATTGCTTTTGACCCGCTGGTAAAGCAAACTGCCGGATGTGATTCTCTCCAGGTGCTCAACATGTTTCTTATTATTAATTGGTGGAGTTAAAAGAGTCGAAAACGTACCTGCTGGGAAGGTGTACTCTCATCTCTCAAGGATGAGAGTCCCCCTCAACTTTTTCATTTTATATTTGCTCGGGGCCGAATCAAATCGCATTTTAATGTCATTTTGTAAAAATCAAAACGATATCTCAATATTTATCTAAATTACCAACAACAAAAGAAATTTTATATGTGCTGTGTGTAACTCAGAACCACACTTAAAGTAACAGAAGTTAACTAAGTTGTAGACGTCTTAGCTAACCAGTTGGCTGTCTACAATTTACAATCAACACTTATACATATATAATAATTTTAGTATGAGTATTGTTAATGACTTAACCACTTAGGGTAGTCCGAACTCTTTCCTGTCAGGTTAGTTAAGCTGAAAAACAAGTAGTTAGGTTGTTTAACCAAGGCAGAATCAGGTTTTGTATTTTTTTTTTAAATCGGAAATCGATGCAAGCAGAAAAGTTTCCCTTTTTCTATCACGTCGTAAAGTTTTCTTTTCTTGTTTTTGTAATGTTCTACACAAACAGGTATGCATCGTTATTTAAACTCGTTTTTTGCTGAAAGTGAAACTTGGACCTCTGTGGATTTATTCACGCTCAGAATGGTTTTCAAGTTGTCACTCGAAGTCACACACCAATTAGTTCTGGCATTATAAAATAAATAAAAAAAAACAACCCAGCAAGTTTGGGCCCCAAAAAACCGATGGAGTCGGTTAAATACTTATTATATACGATTTGACAATTTCGGGGCGAGTAGAGAGATCAACCCGAATTGTTCGGTCGGGATTTAGTACTGGAGAGGTTTTTTAGTACCTGGCCCCTATCATCGAATGGTTAGACCGGAACTAGTAGTGGTTTTATATAAACGCCGGTTGTCCCGGCACCTTTCTACGCTTGAGAGCCCTCGAAAAGTTCCCAACAGCCCCCGGCATCTCAAGTAAAAGCGGGGTGGTGAACAGTTCGGTTTTTTTTTCTGCCGTGTTCCTCCACCGCACTTTCTCAACTTCTAAGACCGATGTAAAATGGTAAAGCAACACCTCCATAGGATGACTGACTAACTCACCTATTTCCAAACAAAACAAGACACCGAGAAATAATGAAATCACCGTTCGCGACGCCATTTTACGCGCGTCGACACTCACTAAAGTGTCGTTGCCCGAGATTACACTTTCTTTATATACACGGCCTACATCCTAGTGTTAGAGCAACTTCTTCGGGGGACCACCCTTCTCTCATTGGCCGAGAGAATTCTACGTCACAATATGGCGTTTATCTAACGCCCATACTGACCTTTCTTGCAGGTTTTTCTGCTGTGATGACTTCAGGTGGCCGAAGATTTCAATGCCAACTCGGGAACGGTTCTGGGTTCTGGCGACTCGGACACATACCCGACTCGTTCACACCTAGATGACTTATAGATTTTGTCTAGGACGTGATGACTTTCCGTGATGTTCCACCGTTCTGATTACGACCGTCGGAATCTGTGGTTGCTACAGGATTGTATGACTTAGACTACTGTCTGGAATTAAGAGAACAGTTTGTCCTGTAGTACCTACGCACTGTGTTGTGCGTGCGTGTGTTCCTCCTTCTGCAACTACCACGGTTCACAATAGTAATCTTAGCGTATGTAATTATTGAGCCGTTAACTCGTTTCTCGTTTACTTCCATGTGTTTTACTTGATGTAGTTAATAACACTGCTGAGAACCACTCCCTTCCTGACAATATTGAAAAATCAAAAACCTGGCATTGTTTTGTATATTAGTAAAATACAACTTCATAATTTTACAAAGCTTCTGTGATATTTCTATTTGTTTGTAAAAATGTATACCACGAAGAAGTAGCAGAAGTACAATTCCACGCCTTAATATTGTAAAAATTGGGTACGGTTCTATGTAAACGAATTACAGATCTTCGTGTTTTACTTTAAAATAAGCTACGACCTGTATGATAGTCTGTAACTCAAAGTAAATGTGTTTATTTCGTGAAATTCCTAAATATCTCGTATTTGCACATAATCCGCCTCATTTTTTTGTGGAAAATAAGTGGACACGATAGTAAAAATGTCAATTATAGTTTGTGCCATATTATGCAATAATGCTACTAAAAAATCATGTGCCAAAGGTAATGTTTTTCGGAAGTTTGTTACTGTATATTTTTTTCCGTGTCACTGCTCGACGTAGTGACACGGTTAGCCCAGTTTATGGTACTGATTTAAAATCGAATTTAAGTAAGCACGTAAAATTCACACACTTACACGGGCAACCTATGTACTTAGATGTTATCGCTTATTCTCGTTCGTCTAAACTCAGGTAGATGTGTAATTACTTAAGACTGGTGCCAGGTATCTCCTTCTCTTCTCGCAAACGCGCAAACCTGCTGAATTCTGCACCTGTAATGAAACGATATTTCTTGCATTGACCCACTTTTCGGTCGATTTAACAAAATTATTAATTTTTATTATGACCGATATCTGATTTATATTTCGCCTATGAATATTTTATTTTACACATGTCAATCTTTATACGATCGATTGATTTTATATTTTTGGGCAAAATTTTCGAACACCGCCAACACGATGTCCACCTTTTACTCGACCACGTCTGTAACCATTAAACGATTGTTTGGTAAAATAGTAATAGTTTGACCAGATTGACCGGTGATATTAAATAAAATAATTAAATAAGAACCGAAAAATGAACAGAATTGTATTTGATAACAGTCTTTTTATGCATGTACCTACGAAGTGGTTAAACACAGTAAACGTTTTTCTTCAGATATATAAAAGAAATAAAAATCGAAGAGTATGGATCCACGAGATGGACTGGGGATATTTGACTGAAAAACGTAAGAGTAAAACAAATAGTATCTGCCCTATGCTGCCCTATAGTAATGGTAATATAGTATCTGCTCTGTATTCTATAGAAACGCCAGCCCAAAAACAATACACAACTACTGAAACAGTTACTCGTCCACCCATAACCGATTACACCAACGGATATTGACATATACGCACACATATATATATATTATTAAGTATATACATATACAGGATGAGTACATCATACCGAACACGACTAATCAATGGTGTTTCGTCTGTTAGGTGGATAGAATGTAGTTAAATGTTCGAATAGATGTTAGAGACGGACCGCAATCACCACGAGGAATGTTTTCTTGGGGAGCCTTGAAATTCAAAGTACCGGTTCGATTAAATCGGAAAAAGTTGAATCACTATGTGATGTGATCATTAGCTCATTTGAATTATTATTTATATTAAAAATATCGCTCTTTCTCTGTCTCTCTCGTAATGCAATGAATCTTATTGTAATCTCCAGATGTTATGTAAGTGGCGTTTGAATAAGTCGATGGAATCATTTCCGTATTTTCTAACCAGTAAGACAGGCCCTTGGAAGTGGGGGTTTGGAACCATTGCAGACGGTTCTCGTTGCTGAGAGGAGAGATAGACTCAGGTCCAGGTTCTGCGCACACCTCCTGGTCGTGGTACCGGGTGAAAAACGTGCAAATAGGTCGCAGCTTTTGTCTTGTGAAAATCCCTTCTTCACATTTTTCTACCAGCACTCGTTTGCTTTTTCGGAAAGAATTTGCCCCGGGGCCACTGTAAATTTTATAAGAAAACAAGTTTAACCCGAAAATATATAGTTTTAGCGAAACTGTTAACCTTCATGCGAGTATCATTCATCAATTAGTGTAATTCATGCAGATTTCTTGCAACCCTTGAGATTCTTCGAGCTCATCTGCCTTACTGCCGCTTGAAATGTTATTTTATGTACGGTTTGTTTACACTTTTCATATTTGTTCTGAAATAAATATATTATAATATAATTAAAAAGCATGACAAAGCCTTAACAAGCAAGTTGGTCGGAAGGAAATTTGTATTCGGTGAAAAGGCGGATTGTATTACACTTTGTGTATATTTGTATTCCTCAAAGCAGTAGTTTTCATATAGTAGTGCTTTTCACTATATATCAAAACAAAATAGAAAATTCTACAGTTTATTATTTATACGAAATTTAGTAAATTTTTTCTGTTATTGTCTTTAAATACTTAAAATTACATATACATATATTGTGTTGTTACTGTACAGGCATTAAGACACTCTTTGACCGCGCAGGACACAATTTATTCAAAATACCTTTATTAAACATTTGACTTGGAACTTCATTATTTTATGGTCGACCAGATGGCTATTATGTTAAGTTTATTTTCTGTAGCTTGCCAACTCCAGTTCTTATTCTGGAAGCTTTTCGTAGGTTGACGTGACATTTAACTTCATTATAAGCACAGGGTGTGTAATTTATCGTGTGATAGCAGTCATACGTGGGGGTATCAGTCATTCCCATTGAATTGTCCCCTGAGTTAGTATCGTGTAAATACCATCCAATTAACTGAAAATAAAGAATGTTCCAGAAAGAAATATAAGTGATATAAATAACAATTAGGTGTTTCTTTAAAATGAAAACTAGATTCTACGTAATTCTGTGTATAATTGTACATATCCAATACATGAGAATAATATATGGCAACTGAGTATGGGAAAAAAAATAAATTTTATTTTTTTGAGAATTAATACAATAAATAATAAAACTACAAACAAATATGATAAAAATGTATATAACCTAATACTAGGACATTAGATTAGTGCAGTGGAGGTGGTTTTGGAATTTGACAAATGTTTAAATAAATTAAACGAAGAATTCACAACCACCATCCATAACTACCATCTGTAACTACCAAAATTAATTTTCGCTTTTACATTATAATAAAGTCATAAAAAACTAATAAAGCAGAACATTACAAGCACATGCTTTGAGAAAGTACAACAACTCAATTAAAAACAAAATTCATAGACAACACGTGTTATTAACACAAGGTAATAAATCTAATTGATTGGAATCGTTGAAAGTTCAAATTAAGGCGCGAAAACACTTCTAATTGTTTGCTAAAGACCATAAAAATTTTCCACTAGATTTCTTATTAACCGTTATAGTTTTATCTGTTTGTACGTTCCAACTAGTGACGCTTCATTTGACTAGTCTTTCAATTGATTAGTCTGACTAACTTCATATTGACTTTTGATGTCTTCGAATAATGCGATCACTCCCGTAGAAATTACAGGTCGAAAAATTTCCTGTTGCATCTCTCTCGGCCCACAACTATTCAAATCTATTTTTGCGACATACATAACACTTTTTTCTTTCTGTTACGGAACTTGTATTACGTTTTCACAAGTTATTGAAGGTGAAATGGACCCGACAAGTGCGTACCACGTATTAAGTGGTAGCAGTCACAAGTATTCGGTCTTAGTATCGTTACTCAGGAATGCTGGTTAATACAAAACACATACAGTTAGAAGAAAATACGTATGTAAATATACCACACATACAAAACGGTAAATAATCAATGCAAATAGTACGTGTGTGTATGGTAAACGTTCTCTTACGCTACAACAAAGCGTGCAGCATTACACAGAACTGCAGATTTTTATGAATTAATAATATTAGTGAGACTTTTAAATTTCAGCAAAACTAAATTAATATCCTTCACAACATTTTCTTTTTCGTGTGACAGATTTGACACCTTAAATTGTAACAAATTGTAAATTCCATTCACGAGTAACTTTCTTCGAACACGTAGGCGTAAGCTGACATTTTTTTTCTATTCAATAGATTCCATTAGACTCAGCCAGCCTTTATTTGTAAATAAATCTGGTTGGCTTCTTTCTACGACATTAAAAAATTATTTGTGGTTGTTGAAATCAACCTTGGTACATGAAAATGATAGTAAATAATAATAACAGTAATAATTTAAATGACTATGTGAGAAATAGTAAAAAAAAATCCCTGCGAGATAGTTTCATTCGCTTCGGATGCGAGCATGGACGACCATCAATTTTCATTCTGCTATTTAAAATGCTTCGAAGGTAAACAAAAATATTAACCTTTTGACACAAAATTTTTGTCTAAATTTCTCAAGTGATGATAACCACAGGATAAATCGGTAAAAAAAACGCATAAAACATGAAAAACTCTAAAAGAGGGTGCATTAAGAGGGTAAGCGAAACGAGACTTAAACCTAACCTGGTTGAACTAACCTCTCCCAACTACTCCTATTCGTACTAGTGCAATCTAATTTAAATATTTATTATGTGTGTGTACGTGCATATTATGTACAAATCTGTATGTACTGTTCAGAACTGCCTTGGCAAAAACTTCACTGTACTTTAAGTATCGAAATACATAGTTTAGTCGTTTGTTTTATATACGAACGAATCATGCTGTCACCCACGGATTATACATAGAATTTTGCGTGTAATATTTGTTTGGAGCATACCATTACATTACGAATTCATAATAAAGGAGTCTGCAAAGGCTGCTTGCATTTGTGCGTATTGTAAAGCCTAAATTATTCTGTTGTAGGACAGAGTCTAACTTCGTGTATGATTTTACATGTCGTGTTTACTTCCAGGAGGATGCCATCGGTGGTGGTGTTGTAGATAAAATAATAAGTTGTCCGTGGGAGGATGTGAACTCGGTTCTAACCGACTGGGAAAAAATAATGAAAGACTACAAGAGGATAAGCATTGACATATGTCTCAACTACTTCTTGGAGCATCCCTCGTACAAAAACGTCTTTCCCAAGCTCGCTGAAGTTCCCGACGACGACCTGTCGACAAACGAGTGAGTTGTAAACACGTCTAGTCGGGTTCAAACAAATCTCCAAATGTTTGCAAAAACGAAAAACTATTTTAGGGACTTCAAACAACACTCGTACGCCATACTAAGAGGCATTGATTCCTTGATGTCCAACTGGTCTGGCAAATACGAACAGGAAAATCAGATTCTGTCCACGATCGGGTCAACTCACTTCCAGAGAGGTGTCACCCTGGACATGATGTTCGATCTGAAGGAGTCTCTCCTCTTCATCTGTTGCAATTATCTGAAATCGACGAGAAAGCAAAAGGCGTCCTGGGCACTCGTCTTCAATCACATTTTCTACGACTACCTCTGTTCTGCTTTTCCACAACTCAAGAAAGGGGATGAAAAAGAAGACGAGGAAGAATAAAACTCAGAAAACAATGGTCGAACGTTCGTGTCTTGAGTTCGTCCGTGACCGTTCGCTGTATGTGTATACGGGCTTGTTGTATGGTTTTGTGATTATTAAAAGAAATTCGATCGATTCTACCTGATCAACAACCTTCATCGGATCGACAAGAAACGTTACGATTTTAATTATTCGAATTAGTTCGAGAAAGAGAGAGAGAGACAAGTAAATCACCCGAAAAGCATCTCTCGAGTTCTACCACCTTGAACTTTAAAGATTGAGGCCAGTTATATTGGGGGCAACTTCACCGTACTCCCGCAGAACTTTGCATGAGATGTACACAGAGAAGCGTAATTGCGCACGCGTTTTTTTTTTACAAACATTTCAGAGAAGGCAACTCCTCGTACTACAACAGGTAACTCGTCACAACCTGACGGTGAACAACCGGTTTTACGGTTTATTTTAACAAAAATCGAAGACTGTCAGACTCATCTGCTAAACCGTCAATCATTCGTAGCATGTGTCCCAATGACCGATTTTTCTTTTACGCGACCAATAGGTGAAGAATTCATTGGTGATTTATTGATTATTGCTAATCAAACGCAACAGGTTTGACCGACACTGCCGTGTGACGGAGGAAAGATTGAAAATAACGTGATTTAGTGGTAAGGGTGGCACCAGTTACTACTCCCGGTACCAAACTCATAAATATTCTGTGAGTGTCCCGAGTCCGAGGACGGTCTAGTATTTCACGAACGTTTACAAAACATCGATGTTTTTATAGAACAATTTGAGGTAGTTAGCCGTCACTGCATCTGTAGAATTTTGTTTCCCTTGTCTGTGAACCACTCATGACGCAACAGCCCATTTGACTAGGTTGGATGAGACAATTCAGGTACGGACTTCTTCTCGAAAATGTCACTCTGGCACTTCCCAAAGTGCGCAATGTCAAAGTCTCAATGTTCTCCTTACGCATAACGTTCGGTCAGATTTGTCAATAGACACTGAGTGGACACGACGTCTCTGTCAAAGTCATCAACTCTTTCTTAAAAACAATTCTAACTTTCCATAACTGGACGATTGTGACATAACTCAGGGCAGGAATTAACATTGAACTCTAAAAATTAAAACTTATAAACAACAAAAAAAAACTGGCTAAAATCAAAACTACACGTCTGCGTTTAACTCATTTTCATAACTCTTATTCTTAACTCGTAATGGCGGTCGCGAGATGCTTCGACCGACGAAATACCAACCGAACCATTGAAAAAGTTTAATATCCGTTCGCATAGTATGAAATTCAAGAAACGGAGACGAAAAATGCAAAGGAAAAAAAATTAATAAACAAATTTAGGGAATGCGTGAGCAGACGAAATGTTAACAGGTACAGCATTGTAAATGTCGCTTCATAAAACTCATCAGTTTATCCTACATAATGGAATTCTTCTTACCGATTACGAACATGACCTAGTGGCATTACTTTCTTTGAAAGCTTCCACTCGTCGGAAGGGTTAGGTCACAATTAAATTCACGTTCACGTGATGCGGACGCCATGAAATGCGCCTGAATTTTCTATTTTTCCCTTGACCGACCGAATTCGGTTTGAATTTCGGACTACCCTGCGAACGAAACTGGATGTACAGGGGTCTTGCGGCGGGCACCAACTGACAGAAGGAACTCACATCGTCAGTGTTCATTTGTACCACTGCAGAGCAGTATAGTTTGAGTTTTCAAAGGTCCCAAGTGGACCTTCACCGTTTACCCACGGTTCTCACCTGTAAATGCTACGTCAAATAGACAATGAATCAAGCGATATTAATGTGACGAGTAGTAGTCAACAAAGTGTCTAATACATTGCAGACTTGTTACAGCACTACTCTTTTGTCCTGAGTTTTCAAGTGGTATAACAATTCTATCTGTCATGTGGTTCACCAATAAGGTCATGTATGCCTTACATACATCTGTATATTAGTTGTAAGGAGAGGAACCCTTAAGTGATTGTAACCTGACAAAAGCCCCGATTGACATTTGAAACGGTGCCATTTAGTTGTTAATATATCCTTATTTATCCTTAAAATTATATAAAAATTTAAAATGCATAATGAAAGACACTAAAAATAATCTTTTCAAAAAGTTTTAACTTAGGGGTGTACATGAAATTAAATATTGAATATTAGGTATTGTGTTAAACAGTTTTAACAGATAAGAGAATTTATTTTGATATTCAGTTATGTATTCATGTTACGGTATATTCACTTCCTTCTTAACAAAGTGTTACTTTTGCAGATTTGACACGGCTTGACTTTAGTACCTCCAGATCAGCTGAGTTGAAACGTTTCAAATTAAAGTTAAACCGAGGTGACACGTCGTTTGGTATGTCTCCTTCTTCAACCATTAAAAATTTAAATAAAATACAACACATATGCACACGTCCTTCAACTCGGTCCGATCTCTCACCTTTTAATTGAAAAAAAATGGAAATGTTGAAGTTGTTGAGAGACGTGAACGTTTGTGATCAATGAAATTTTAGCAATTCTCTGGGCTCTCCGGGCGAAGAGTGAAAGCAACAAGTTACCTGGGCTTGTCCCGTGAACTTAACCAAGTCGACCGTGTTGATTTCTCGGTTGTTGTGTTTTTTTTTTCTCTTCTACCCGTCAGGTACCCATGGGAGATATTCACGCTCATTTCGAACTGTTTGCTAAGCTTCAGGAAGTTGTCCGAATGAAAGTTTTACGTCACACCGACTCACCTTCGGTTAAATAATTCCCACCTGAAATCGACAACACACGTGGACCCACGAAAAAGGTATTTTACCTATTGCAACCTTCGATTACGTAATTGAATTCGTCAAAATGGCGTTTGACGTCGGTGAAAATTGTGAACTTTTACCTAAGGCCTTGTAGTACAATTCTGCTGGGTACTTGTCTGAACCATTACAACAGGTGTCGTTTTAACGCTAGGAATAGGAAAGTATGTAAATTGTTTGCTAGCTATTATTCGACGTGTTTCCTTCATTTTAACTTACTAACATTAAGTTAGCTGTTGAATACTACGAATTCATTTGTAGTGTTTTACTTATTTCCTGTGACATTATGAAGATTACCATCCGAGGAAAGTTTCAAAGCACATTATTGCCTTCTTTATTTAATAATGTACACAATTTTAGTTTTATTTCCTAGGGTCGGGAACGGAGTACAGGGGTTGGGACAGAAACACGACGGTATAATAAGCCTGCGGTAAGTCAACGTTAAAGGATTTTGCCAAAACTCAAAGGCACACGTCTTTAAATATGCATTTAGTGCAGTCGATTTTTCTTCGGTTGGTGATGTGCATTTTTATTAATAAATCGTTTTTTTCATCAGTCATTATTTGAATGACTTCGTCGATCACTAGTATACCGCTTGAATGGTCGAAAGCGATTGGCATGAATACCAGCCTTTAAATATTTTCTCCAGAACCAAAAGTACTTTTATTAACCTGACTGCCGACAACGTTAAAATAATTCCAAAATCGTGGAAGATTCCAATCTACTACCCTACTGTTTTACCAGTTAGTTGGTTTTCTTGTTGAGTTGCAGAAATTTTAACTTTTACATCAGAGGACTTTGTACACTATGAATTAAATATGGCACGTTGAGGACTGAACACGTTTGTGTATATGAACTTGAATCTTCTGGAAAAACCGTTGTGAATTGACTTTACCTTTTACGTGTCCTTGTGAGTTTACACGTCCGAACGAAGAAGTAACATAACTGGAAGCTTTCACAACTTCAGGAGCACTTCGGGTGAGCCATCATACCTACCTTAGATTCATACATGATGTAAAATTTTGTAGAGGTAACCTTGTATTTCATCTTCTTTAGTTCAGTTCGTTTGTCGTATGTACAAAACATACATTTGTAAATTTCCTCCATGAACTCGACTTTCATTTCTAGTGATATCAAAAAGAACATTAACGATAGTAAGAGTCTTTCCTCTCGTTATTATGGTTATATTTTTCTTGTGTCGTTAACTACGTACATCGTTGTCACGAGGTTCCTATGTGTCTCACATAAATACATACTTAAGCCTAAGATTTCATTGTCTGGGTTGTTACCATAACGACCAGTTTGTCTGTTGCTGAAACTTATTAACTTAATAAATGGTTGCACAATAAATACACCTATTAGACTTATTCGTTCCAAATCGCATTTCGTGTGCGTTCAGTCAAACTTCTCTTTGGTTGCGTGGGTTGAAATCCTTTTTTTTATGACACTCGTTTTAAGGGTTTTTTTTCCAAATAAAAGATTCACAAATGATTACCAGACTTGGAAAAAGTTGTCCAGATGGTATAATTGAAGTGTTTTAATTAAAAGTGAAATAAATTTCGAGTTGATGTGTAATTCGCGAGAGAGAGAGAGACGCATCAACCACGGCTTTTTCTCTTCTTGAACACCCGATTAAGATATTTGATCGACATGTTGAAGAACTAGTTTGTAGTTTTGGGTAACCCGCCGTCCACAAACTTTTTACTTTAGAAAGTCTACAAGTTGATTCGCCTTTATTTTTTTTTATTGAAGAACGAGTTTGGCAATTTCGGCCGTGGATCAATTTAATTGACCCACGTGTAACAGACCAGGTGATCGTCATCCCAAAAACAATTTCAGTCACCCGCAAAATAGTAATAAAAAAATGAGTTTTGTAACATGGCCCTACCAGTACCGAATTATGGACACGAGAACAATGGCCCCGGGGCTTGCCCAACCACCCACACTTCTTTGTCTTAGTTTAAAAGCTCCGTCAAGTCCCGAAAACTCTGATACAACACATCTAATTGCCCGACAATAACAATGGTTGATTATGCCTGGACCGACCTGGAAAATCGTACTTTACGTCATGTTTATTTAATTCTTTTATTGAAAAAGTAGCACTGCCGCATAAAGTGCGCAAATAAAAATAAAAATGTAGACCTGTCAGATTACACGAACTAACCGTTTTACGACGAGACCTTCAAAATACCAAATGGCTGACCTCAAGTTCATGAAAAAAAAAAAATAATTACACAACAAGCGCGAGTTAGTGGGGCAAAAGCCCCCCCAAAAATAAATTACCATACTCATCTGTTTTTTTGACATTTTGAAATGTATTTTGCTTTGATATCAATGTTTGCTTCGTTTAAACTGGATTTGATGGGAATACCGGACACGTAACAACGTCTCAAAACATCATCACTCTGGACATCACCTCTTGTATCATTGAATTCCATTTTTAAAACGGACCAAAAAATTTTTCAATGATCATTACTGAAAATTCTTATTTACAAATTAGGCCTAATTACTTCTATGGAAATGGAGGCCTCGTCTATTTTTAGGATTCAATCCACGAAGTGGTTTACCTAACCAGTCAACATGTAATCGAATTATATATATATTTTACTGTGTAAAACATTGTAAAAATTAATCACACAATTCATCATGGTTTTCGCGTTAACAAACCGTTCTTTTAAAAAATAAAAACATACGCTTTGGGACTTAGGAGGAGAAAGGCCTTAAGGTTAAAACAAAAATAGTTTCAATGGTGAGGTAAATGATCGCGAGAGTGACGAGAACTATGAGAACGAGGTGGGGGTGCTTTGGGCGGCGGCATCATTTCGATGTACCTGGATGTTTCTATGTACCTCAACAGCATTTCCTGTGTGACCGGATTCCGTATACTTTCAGCGATACCTGAAACGAAAGCAGTTTTCGATGATGGGAAAAGAAAAACGGTGGACTCGCGTATGCGACTTCAAAACTCACTTTCGGCAGTTTCAAATGAATTTGGAAATGACTTGTCCGTTCGCTCCCTCATGAAGACCCAAGAATTATTTTCGAACTTGCATTCGATTATTTTATTATTTAGATCTTGTAGATTTTTCACATTGTTTAGAACGCCGTACCTCGCTGTCATTCCACCCACGTAGAGTTCACCGACCTTTCTTTGAAGCAAACTGAAAAACATATGTGTAACTATAAGTGTCAGAAAAATTAATTCTTCTCCAACATTTCCATTTAAAATTTATAATTAAATTCCATGTAACACATTGAAAACTGTTTGCAAACACATTTATGACAATGTTGCGTTTATTACACCATTTACTTGTCATTTAAACAGTGAAAATTCAGAAGATCACAGCAGCATAAAGTTAGACATAAGGTGAAGATTTTTATCTTCAAAAAAACTTCAAATGTAAAACTGATTTTGTGTTTTTGTAAAATTTAGTAAATAAGTAGACAAAGATGTCAATCTACTGCTTCAAATAAATACAATAAAATAATAGTAAATTCAAATAATGATGCTAATACTAATGATTGTTCTTACTAATGAAAAACCAAAAATTTGAAACAGTGAAAAATATACACACATACACACATGAGAATAAAATTACTATTAACTTTAAAATATTGGTACAATTGGAAATGAAGCTTACCCCATTCCATTCTCCACTGTGATTTTTAACCTAAAGTCTACTGAGTTCAATGATGGGGGTTTCCACTTCAACAGAGAATCATACTGACCAGGTGTATATGGCTAAAATAAATTGAAAATAAATATTTATAGAAACTAAGGAAATGGAGATGTAAAGATAAACAATAAAGAGTTTCTAACCTCTGTGGCAGGTTGAAAAATCAAACCATCTGGCTCATGAGACAGAGTTTCACAAAATTTGTCACTAAGAAACTTAGCAGAAAACTGCACATCAAGGAAATCCTTTGCTCGTATGCTGAAGGGCTCATTGGCCCTGTTAATTAAACCTGTCTGCATGGCTCTATGTCTAGGCTCAATGACATCTTTTTTAATTGCTCTAAACCTGCTTGGGAAGAAGGGCTGCTCTCCAATGGGATGATTATTTAGGTACACAATGTCATACACTAAGTACCTAGGTATGGTTTGCCCATTGACTTTGTCTAATACCATTTCACCATCTAACAGTGTCCCAGTTAAATGTTGATTTAAATTTTGACTGGAGGGAAATGACACATTTTTTGCTCTAAACACACAGTTATCACGATCTATAAAGAAAACATCATGTCTTCCTTGTATGTACATCAGATACCTAACTCCATCAGCCTTCCACGATACAGCATATGGTTTCATTGACAAAAGACTTAAATTTGTAACTGTCATTGAAACTGGTTGAGATCCTGGAAATTCAGTCCTGTAATTTTAATATAAAAAACAATAATTATTTAAAATCACTTAGAGTGTTGCCACTAAAAAGTGATTCAAGATTCACCACAGCAATACCTTTTCCAGCGACATAATCCCTGAACATGTTTTTGAATCCTTTCTACCACTCCTTCTTCAGCAGGAATGACACCTTCAACTCCATCCATAAATCTAGGAATTTTTTTTCTAAATTCTGATTTCTTCCTCTTATGTTTTGTTTTCCTTTTCTTACCCCTCGGACTGCTACTACTTCCACCCATTTTTCTAGAATCATCATTCTCATTGCTTTCATCATCATCATCATCTTCATCATCATCATTGTCATCATTATCTTCCTCCTCCTCATTAGGTACTCTATAATTGTCCTCTTCCTCTTCATCATAACACCAATCGGGTAAAGGTGGAGGCTCGGGAACAAATTCATCATCATCATATCTTTTATATAATTCTGTTAAATAATCTTTCTTATAGATTCCGGGAGGTCGAGCCTCTGAAAATTTCATCAAAGCAGCTTTTAACTCCCAATCATATTTCTCCACTAAGAAGGAAACCAGCATGAAACCTGATCTGTTGAAACCATGGGTGCAATGAACTCCTATTACTTCTAGGGGATGCTTGCTAATAAAATTATGACATATTGTCATAAAAGTCTGTGTTTGCTCCGGAGATGGTGTTTGTCCGAATCCCCTGCACTGTATTTTTACATATTTACATTCGTGTCTTTCAACTTCTTCCTTATTATAAAATCTACTAGTGTAAGTCAGGTCAATCCAAAGTCCTAATTTCAACCTGTAGCTCTTCATCGCTCCGAAGACGAAGTCAACGGGAAACAAACATTCCTCGGGAACTTGATCGTCGAAATCATGATTTAAAGGAGTTTTGAAAATGACGAATTTGTCATCGAGAAGCCTTACAGATTTTCGCGGACACCGGAGCCACCGATCCGGAATACTATTGTAAGCTCTCCTTTTATTACTTCCGTGGCCGGACATTATTTTCGTTTGACCGTAACAAATCACCAGATGAGACGTCACTAAGAAATCACCTTAATATAAATTTTTATGGGGTACTGAGATAAAAACACAAAACGGGATCCTGGTTTACGCCAAACTGGTTAAAAAAACCCGAGTATCTCGGAAAAGCATTAAATTTCACAGTATTACTATTTTTCCTACCATTATGAATGGTAGGATCTGTCTTGGTAACCCAACAAGTTGGTTTCAGCCAATGGTAATGTGTCCACCATGTTGTTTAATTGTGAATTTCAGAACGCGCCTGACGTCCAGCAGCTTTGCTTTAGTTCAGATGTAGGTAATTTTACGTTATTGGGGAGGGAAAATTTGAGGATTCCGCGCTCTTTTCATGTCATGGAAATTAAGGTTCCATCATTTTTACTCCCACTTCTCTAACTTTTTATTACGTGTAGTATTCTAGTGTTAAGATCGATATGCAAATGTGGATTTATTCTGGTTAGTAATTTCTACATTATACCACATTTCTTAAGTTTTATTCGGCTACAGTTAAACAAAGACCTAAGTAGGAACGCATCTTTGCATTTGTGGGCATTTTGTTTGATTCAAACCGTGAAGATATTTAATTTTGGTCATTGGTAGAAGAACATCGCCTGATATTAATTTATTCTCTTACATTACAGTCAGAAATTTTATGAAAAAAAAATAGTTTTGTGTCATGCCAAATGAATCAAGAAATTACCCCTAAGTTAAGGCTAGCCTCCAGGGTTCAGTCTGTTTTATTCCAATTTTTTTTTCTGTCTGTCATTTTACAATTTGTATTCAACAATCAATGTTTATCAAACCAGGCAACCTAACATAAGTGTGGCAATTAAAATTGCAAAACTGAATGGTAGTTTATTGAAAATAATGAAGGAATTAATTTTGGGTGAGGAACATTTTGTTCAAAAGTATATTTTAATCTTGCAGTTCTTAACAAACTAGACAGATATAGATTACATTTGGTTCTTGTTATCACATGAATATCATAATGCTTCTTTTTTCCAAGTGGTGCAGAATGACTTTTTATGTTTTTGTACCTAAATAATTAATGTGCTTATATTTGAATGAATGATTAACACTCAGGATTATATTTTTGACATATTTTGCAATGTTTGAAAGTTTTGTCTTTTGGTACGGTCAAAGCTCAAAGATTTTGACTATTTATAATTCTATTCTAAAATGACAATCCCAGTGCCTGCTGGGAATGTTTTTAAATTTAATTAATCAAACAAAACCATGATCTTATTAATGAATTTCATTTAAGCAGTTAATAGTTGATCTGGCAACATATAACCTACTGAACTTACTGTTCTCAACATAGTCTTCTCTGAAGGTGTTGGATCATTTTTTTAAATGAAAACTAAAGAACATATAGTTAAATTATTTTAAACTAAAGCTTTGATGTTTGCATCAACATTTTAAAGTAATTTTTTATTTTACTATTTTTCTGTAAACAGGTCAACTTTTTAATACACTGACAGAAAATTAATATCAATCGTTCACATAACATTATTAAGCTATTACAATTTTAGCTTTCATTACATTTGCTACTTTGGTTCAGACAGAGAGAGAGAGAGAGAGAGAGAGAGAGAGAGAGTGAGAGAGAGAGAGATGAACACTATGTTTAGAAAGTAAAATGTTGCAGTGTATGTCTCAAAATACTATTGAGGAAATGTATTAGTAATAATAAGTTTATAAAATTTGATGCGTTATTTGTAAAAGATCGATCATCCATATGTTGCAGAGGTTGTTACACCTAGACTAGTTATGAACATGGTTTAATTAGAAAGTTTAGCATCTTTAGCTCCAACCATTATTGCCCTCAGCAAAGCGTTTAATTATGATTTTGAATTTAATCAAGTTTACCTAAATGACAGAGTCTCTCCTAAGTAGAGCGGTTTAATTAAATTGAAAGGTCCACATCGATAATATTCTAAATTGATTAATTAACTTAATAATTTGCGACCAGGTGTGCTACCTTCAGTGACCTACACTTCATAAAAAAAAGAGAAATTGTCAGTGGTATGGAAAAAAAGGCTCTCCTTTGATGCACATGCAGGATTTTTCACAGCATTCTAGAGTTACAGAGATTCAATTTGAGAAATTAAACTTTCTTAAGATATGTCAATAAAAGGAACAACTACGTAACGAGTAAAAAAATATCGCAATCAATCATTCAATCAAATTTCCACCTCTCATGATTTGTTTTCTTTTTATTAATTTAATAACTAGGGTTGAACTAATTAAATCTAGCTTTAACTAGTCTAGAGGTTGTCTCGGACTTCGCAAGTCTCGTCAGACTTTGAAACGTTTGTCTCACTAAATTCTTGAGTGGTGCCCTCGCGGGATTGAACAGTCGGACTGATTGCCGGGATTTCGACACATTCCCCGGCACTGTTTTCTGGTTTTGTAGTAACTAAATTTGACTCCGTCGAAATTGACGGGGGAACATCTCCCTTTCCAATTAAATAATAAGTCATTAGTTGTCCTTTTCCCTTTACCGTGACCAAACCTCTCTGCTCGAAAATGTAACCGTAATGCTGAAGTATCTTACATGTTTCTTCTGTGACCTGTTGAAACAAGATTGAGTTTATGATTGGTATGGTAATGAGTAACCGGTCACGGTAATTGCGTCAAGAGTGCATACCTGTATGCAACCGGCTTTGCCAGTACTCTCCATTCTTGAAGCAACGTTGACCGAATTCCCCCATATGTCATAATGAGGCTTGCGGGCTCCGATTACTCCAGCTGTTATTGGGCCATGATTAATACCCATCTTCAAGACGAAGTGATTAAAGCTTTGCTCGTTAATTCCATGAAGTGCAGTTTTCAGTTCGAAAGCGAATTCGACTAGGAGTGCCAAATGAGCCCAGCGAACTTGTACTGAATCATCAGGCTTATGATTGAAAGATTTAATGAACATTAGATCTCTCCATCTGTTGGTTTAAGTTATTAACAATAAGTATAATTATATGTAAGCTATATCATACCTTCACGGTCCTGGAAGGATTCAGACCGCTGGCTGCCATGTAAGTCGATCCAATAGTCTTGATTTTGATGATATCCTGGAAACGAGGAAGCTGTAAAATGGCATCAAAATCGGAGATGACTTCATTTAAAAATCGAAGACATTCCAAGCCTTGATTGTTGACTGACTCTTCAGAGTAGAAATCTGTGAATATAAATATTCACAACGGGTTTAGCATCCAAATGCCGTTTCCAAAAGGGTTTTTCCTCATCATCCTAGGGGGAGGAAACGTACCTGAAAAATTTGGCATTGAAGCGAAGAGAACGCCAACTTCGGCGTAACTTTGACTATATAATTCCTCGTGCTGGCGCTTTCTGTTACCTAGAAAGTGGACGGCCACATGAGGTGGAAGAATATTGTAAACGAGAGCTTCGTTTCTTCTGCCAATGTCGGAAGCTTTTTCACGTTGTTCCTCAACTTCAGTCTTCCATTGAAATAAAACCCTGGTCGCTTTTTCGACGTGCCTGGCCAAGAAGGAAAGTGCCAACGCGACGCAAACCAACATTGTGCTCCTCTTGAGGACGAGACTGAAACATGCGCAGCACACGATTACTTTACTTGTTACCTCGCCATGAACAGGATATACAGAAGGCAATCCGTCGCCAGAAACTCACTAAACATCGTTCTCGAGGTTTTCCTCGCACTCCAAAGCCGTCGAAACAACAAAGAAATTCATGGCGCAGTGTAGGGCAACGACAACGAAAAAAATGCCGATCTTTATGAGGTGAGATATTTGCGTTGGAAGCGATGCTGCGACCAGAACAAGAACGCAGAAATAGGAAAAGTAAGAAGGGTACAAGCAGATTGTTGTTGTGTCGCCGCCCGCTGTGCAATTTAGTGGAGAAGATGATATATCACATGAAACCTAAAAGAAATAATTCTTCAATGTCGGCTCTTTATGGGAGATGGTCGCTCGGATGATGACCCACCATGTCAACGGCATTGACAGAAGCTAAAACTAAAATTTCTACGGCGGCTAATAAACGTCTAACCCAAAGAATATTGCTGGCCGTCACGCTGCATTGAACAATTTCTTTGAAGAATAGCTGAAAACGACAAGCACTTTTTAGTTACTGCACTTATAGTTCCTTGAACTTGTGTCTCTTAAATTCCAAACTCACCGAGGGCAACAGTTCGGCTATTGCAATAACACTAAATATAACAAGTATTGTGAACCCCGTTGTGAAAGACAAAATGCTTAGTTCATCTCTGAAAGAATTTAATGAGAAATTAAGTGTTGGTTTGGGTCCTTTGGTGGGAAAGCTTTTTTGCTATCTTGCAGAAAACTGACCTCGGCAATATGATGAACTGGGCTACAGAAATGAACAGCAAAACAACGGGGCATCCCAAAAGTGAAACCGTTGCTGCTGTTTCCTTGTTGTGATTGAAATCTTTCTCTTTTTTAGCTGATTTGAATGATAAGGTGAAACACGTTGTGTGATTCGATAGTGTACTGAAATGATGATACGATTAGTCAAGTGGAAAATAATCGTGTAATAATAGCTCTGTCGTAATCTGTAGTTTACAAACCTCAAACCGCCCTTATTGATCAGCTCTTTTCTTAATTGTTTTTTAAAGTCTTCTGAACCGTTCGTATTTTTCTCCGAATTCAGCATTTGGTTCTCTTCTTCTTGTGGACTGGTACACTAGTGAAAAAGAGAATATTATATAAAATATGTATGTAAAATATATGTAAGATACGTACGTCACATAGGTATTAATAATCGAATACGAAAGAATTTTAGTGCTCACCTCGAATTCTTCATCTAATTCTTTTGCTTCGATATCGCTGTCGTAGTTTTGAGAATCTTCGTGAATATTTCCGTTTCTGACGGCTGACTTGGAAGGTTTAAACTGTGAAATATTCAATTTGTTAATCTTTGTATTTCCTGCATTATTTTAATAGTTTCATGGTAACCTGCACTCTTATCAATAGAATCACTACTTTTTCGTAAGTTATTGTTGTGCTTTTATAACATATAGAACTCGTACGGTATTCTCAGGTGTAAGTTAGACAGGATCGTATGGATGATACAGTTTGTCGTGGTAGTACAAGTGTAAGTGTAGAGTTCAACTCACGGGTTTCAACACTTTTACTATGAAATAAGTTTTCATTCCTGCCATTCTCAATGTTTCTTCTCGTTTCTCCCCGTAAGCTGGCTCAACCTCGAACTCATCGTTTAGAAAACTCAGTGTCTTCTCTGATATGTGAACTTTCCTGAAAGTGAAATATAAAATTTTATTTTTTGCAGATGGAAGAAGATGACACGGTTAATGTCTTGCACCACCGAATACATCGGGAATGACGCAGAAACGACATGGTAAGTTTTTATTTTAAATTTACCGTTCTTTCGCATTACCACGTAACTTACGTCGGATTTAAACTACATTAAGTTCAATAATAATTTTACTTCACGTTTTGTTTAATTTGAAATTGCTACGACTTGATCATTCATTAATTTATACTTGAAGAGATAACTTGGAGATTTTTTTAAAGTTATTCCCTTGCAAAGGTCGGCTTACAAGTTTGCTAAGTTGTGAAATATAAAACTTTTATGAGTGTGTGGTTCCGCATTTATTCAACAAACTTAAGTGGCAGGGAACGGGGAAGTTAGTGAAGCCCCAGTAAGTGAATTAGAGCCCAAGTCTTGTAGTAAGTCATTGAAGCGATTCAGGATGAATTGATTGGGAAATAATGTAAAGGGTTTCTTCTTCATTAACCCGTCAATTTCATTCTCAATGATTTCCGGAAAAAAATAGGGCTTCCACGAAGTGTGTTGTGATTCGACCAGTTGACAATCATATTGATAAGTGCCTAACAATGGTGTGTGATTAGTTCGACTTGTTTTGTTTGGAAAAACTTTTGATAGTTCAATGATGTGTCCAAACAAATAATAATTGTGTCTATCTGAAGTGTTTGATCAAATCGTATTCCAACATGTTTCATTAAAATGGGAGTGGTATTCTTCCGAGCAGATAATCAGTTTGTTGTGTAAAAATTCACTTTACCCCGGTTTTCCGCTGCTCTCCATTTTGTTTGCCAATTCAACATCTTTTGAATATACGTCGAATTGCCATTGCGTTTGACCCAAAACACCCGCCAAGACGGCTCCTGTGTGAATTCCAACTCTCATATCTACAGGAGAATTGCACGTTTGTTGAACGTACCTGAAAATCATAAGGCAAATCATTACCACAGTTTATCACTAGTCGAACGGTGAAGAAGTATACATTTTTTTACTTTTTCGCAGTGCAACATACTTAATAGCTTTGACCATAGACAATCCCATATGAACGCAGAGAACTGCATGGTCGGGACGCTCTTGGGGTGCCCCACTGATACAATAGTAACAATCGCCCAAGATTTTAATTCGTAACTGATGGTACCTCTGTAAATTATAACAAAACCTGTTGATTTGAATCCAGAGAAGCGTAAAAATATAGAAGTACAGAAGCTTGCACGCTCGAACTTAAAATGTTTCTTGTTTAACGTTAAGTGTAGTTAAGTACAAGCAATGGATTCATATAATTTGCGTGTTCGGTGTGGTTGATTCAGCAACCATTCCAATGGGACACACATTAAGAACATTTATTTACGTTACAAAGGGAACTTTTCGTCCATATGATACGTCCGGAATTAGTTATAGCTCGGAGTGTAAACTAATTTCAAGTTTGCAAAAACAAATATCTTAGTTTTTCTTAAGTTATTGTCTGAGCGTCTCCTTCACTTTTATTTTAAGCAAAAATCTATCCGACCTCTTCTCGAGGTCGCATTACAGATATTGAAATAGAAAATCGAAACGGTTTGTATTAAAAAAATCCAATAGATAGACAGCGATAAACGACATTGGTAATGTACATTACATTGATGAAGTCGATTGGCCTGTACACAGACACCACGTGGATACAACGAACCAAAGTAAAGGAAGTTAAATAAACAATAATGTGATATTGTTGATGGATGCGTACAATTTCGTGTTCTTGCACTTCTCTTCCTGACCTTGCTTTATGGGCGGAAGAAATGAATGGAATTCGATTTGTATTATCGATTGATTCGTCAAATAGCCAAAGCGAAAGAACGCTCGTTCTGAGAGACAGCTGCTTATCGAAAATTTTTAGTCGAACATTATTTGTTCTACGACTAAACTTCTTGTCCTTCCCCGTATTTTCCTCCGCTTGTCAGACATTCTTGTGACTGTCTCCCGTCGACATTCGTGAGATTTTTAATTTAAGTTCCAGAGTTGGAGTCATTTAAATGATTCCCTCAATGTACAATGGTGAACCACTCCGTAGTTTTCATTTGCACACACTTATATTATTTCTCTCGTAATGTTTTGCATGCTTCAAGCTTCTATGATGTTCTATATGTATACCTCGGAAAGTCTGTCGAATCGAGCAAAAAGTTCGTTCAGAATTTTGACTAGTTCAGATGCTGAATATGTTGAAGAAATTGCAGTGAAACCTACAATGTCCGCGTAAAGAATACTGAAATGTGAAATTCAATCCAATTAATCTTTTTGATCGTTTGTGTTGGTTCCGATGGTATACAGTGTACTTGATGCACATACTTACTGCTGAAGTATACAAACATGTAAATTTGAACGTACCTGACGTTCTCGTGGCGACTCATGTAGATTTTTTTGAACTGACTGTCTAATGCCGAACCCAGATCTTGACGCATTTTAACGGCCACATGTTCGGGAAGAACCGACAATAGTAGCCGTTCCTAAAAATTTTTTGTTACCATGTAGACCGAAGTCAAATATTTTTGATGGAAAGTTAAAGTGGAAGGTATTGCTTATTGGATGTGTCTGAGTTTTTACCTGTTCTGCTGATTGCTCTTCTACCAACATTTTCATTTCAAGTGATTGACGAGTTTCAACAAATGCCCGCCTCTGTTGCCTGTCGGAAAGGAGGTAGGTAGCAAGTCCAAGGACATTGGCACCCAGTAGGAGCAGAAAATTGGCACTAAACTGAAAGTGAATTTTTAGTCATTTATTATAAATTAATTTATGGATGTTTATTACATGTCGGTTTTCGTACAGGTAAATGTAACGGATTCAGAGTTTCAAGTAAACCATGCTGCGGTTGAATAGTCAGCGGTAAACGGAAGTAAAGTCGACTCGAAAGAAAAAATTCATAATTTTAGTCAGATTGTGGGCTTACAATATGGCTCCAACGGGATAATAAGGTTGCCTAGAAGAATACTTGTAAAACCTGAACGATGCCGCACATGTGACAGAATTAAAATGTCTCATTTTACATGCGACAACTCCTGCGGTTAGTTTTGCAATTCGGCGTAAGTCAAACCTAGGCAGCGGCAAGCTTAATGAATTAAGTAGTATTCTGCCGACTGAACAGAAACTTTGTTCTAATATGGCTGGGAGAAAATTTATATTTATTGAAATTGTGTTGGTACCCAACAGAACACTTAAAATGGAAGGAAATGAAACAGTGTTGCTCTAGGACTCGGTTCAACGTTAATCGATAAGCTTGAACCCTTATTATTGGCCAGATAGAAATGAGGAAATAGTTGAATTTCATTAAAAATAATTCTAAAGGCTAGTAGAACAGTTTCGATCAATTATTCTCCAAGTATCTTTAAAAGTACTACTGTGGATAGTTCACTTAGGGCAAACGAGTATTCGGTTCGAAAGTGCCAGGGTGTATTGGTAATTAATTAAATTCAACCCCGTTCCAGCTTAGTACATCCCAAAAGGAAATGGGAAATTGGTGTGTTTGAAAAATTCTCGTATTTCACGGCGGTGTTGTCAGTATTATGTAACAAGTCACATTGAATTCATAACTGGAATGGAATTTTTCTTTAAATGGCCGGGATCGTTGCCGGAGGGGTAACAGTTTTTACATTTAATTTTCTTAGTACTTTTCCTTTTTCCATTTTCTTCATTTTATTTTTATTTGCGTCACTTTCTCACTTGGAAACTGAAGGCTGTCGCCGATCGTATGGGTTTTAAATGTCGGAATGTTCTATCGAAATAAGAATTGATGCTTTTCGTTACTTGAATATTTTAATATTAATGAAAGTCCATTAGAGAAGTGGGAATGGGTGAGGCCAATGGCTCGGAGAAGGGAAGGGACCATTGCTTTCCTTGACCATGTTTATTATTGTGTTCACCAGGTAAGAAGTCACACAGAATAAAGGTTACTAAAATTTTTGATGTGTTTGAAGCTAGTAGGAGATTTCGGTTATTCCCCTTCCTGCATTTATGCATTTCTTGAAATAACTTCTGCAGGAAAGAATAAGTGTAATGTATAAAATGGAAGTGGAAGTCATATAAGGGGTATTTCGTGGGGTTTGGTTTTTTTCTGGAGTGTATTTCAGAAAAACTCCTCAATATTTAAGGGAACTAAGAAAGATGAGGGTTGACTTGTTGAAGACTGCCGTTAATTATATGCTGTTGAGACATAATTAGTTTACACCTAAGGGAGTAGAATCATACATCTGTGTTTTGTTGAAATTTTGACTGTAGTTTCTGCCGCTGCAAAAAATCGAACGAACATTTGGGACTTCTATGACATGGCAGGAGTACATTAATAAGGTACATTTTCATATTGAACCGAATTGACGAGTAAAGTGCTCCACTTCACTAACAGCTTCGTTATATTAAAAAAAAAACGCTACAAATTCAAAATCGTAATTTCTCCAGCAAGTGTAATGAACAAATTTGAGAGAAGAATAAGAAAAAAACGTTTGTGGAGAATTATGTAGAGAATGCCATCAGTGTATTTTGTATATCAGCCCAATAACGCATACAATGTTTCACGTCTTCCCATTGAAATAGTTACTCCTACAAACGGAATGTCACTGCAATTGATTTATAAATTTATAAAACATTTTACCGTTCTCTTCACATTAAGCCTTTCTTTTTTTCGCTTTGTGTATACGTATATAAACGTTTTTACGTTACAAACGTTTCCGTTGTTAGGGACTTTTTCTAAATGTAAATTCCAGAGCTTTGGTCAGACTTTAGAAGTTTTCAAAGCATTACCTAATGCTACTTAAAAATTTTCGTGTCTCTGTTTCTCTTTCTCTCCCTCTACTACACTGTATAAAAATCAATATCGCGCTCACTCTCGCCTCTCATTTGGCATTCTCAAAATACTTTCCGTCTGCTTGACTATATGTATCGTACTGCTTTACATTTGACGGGAACAACCTTTCTTCTGTCTTTGTTCTGGTGTCTTTTCATAACTACTAATTTTAACCAACCTGGAAACTCTGCCTTCTGTATTCTTTGTCGAACTCTCTCTCTCTTTCTCGTTTATTTATTTTTGATTCGACGTACTCAGTACACCGGAAAACAAGCCAAACTAGTAATTTAATCAGTTCGGAAATTAGATTTTCTCACTCGTTTTGGACGACACTTACGTTCTGCCAGAATTCCAGATGGATTCTGGAGTTTTCTGGAAGGCTAGAGAAGAATAAACGCGGCCGTGGAAAGACTCGATTTTCTTTGTTCCATTTCTTGTATTCTCGGAACCGCTTTCAGGTTGGATGTCAAATAAGAAATGGACTCGTGAAAGCACTGGAAAATCAGTCGTGCAGCAAATTTAGAGAATTGGTTTGATATAAATAGAAACTCAATTTCGACTTAATAGAACGATCGGTAGCTCTCTGTGTCATTTCAATGTGTTCATAAGAAACGTTCCGCAATTAATTCCCAAGTGTTGGACCGCATCTGGGTACTATTTCCACAAGGGAACACACTTCCCACAGCTTATATAATTCATATATAATGTGGCCGAACATGCGATGAATTAATTATCTGTGCTTATCAATAATGTACCGACCAATTTTCCCTTTTTTGTGATTGCACTTTCCGCGTAATTGTTTGCACGATGACGGCTGCAGTTTTAGAATCTGGTTCGGGGTGTTCATTTTGTGTGGTACCTGTTCGTTTTCCCTACTCTTGTCGTAAACAGGTATCGAATTTGGTTTCCCTTAAAAATGCTTGAACGGTAAAGTAATCGTTTAAAAAACTGTAAAAATAAAATTTGGTGTTGAGAATTTACATTTGGGAGAGTGAACGAGTGGGTGTTCTATGCTTCAACGCAAAAAATTAAAATAAATGTAATAAAAATTATTTTTGGCATTAAACTCTAGAAAGAGAAAAAATAGTACCTATTAATAGATTGCCGCGTTTAGACGTTCCCGAGGGTCGGAGGGAACAGTTTTTTTTACGAATATAGTACATGTTGGTACCCAATTTTGGTTACAATGAATATTTAACCCAGTTTTTATTTAGCCGGCAATAATAACATAATGAATTACTGTGAACAGTGCGGTTTTCACAATTATTGCTCTACAAGTTATTTGTATTATAATGAACTTGTAAGAGAATATTGGTCGAGAAAAAGTTTTATTAACATTAGAAAATAGAAAATGGTTTCCTGTTTGTAGACCATTTCTTTTTGTTGATGTTCGCACATTTTCATAAGTAAATAAGAAAATCCGCATTGGTAAAGAGCAAAATAAAACACGTGGTCAAATTGTTTATGACTTTTAAGGAGGTCACTCTTGCACAACTAGTTTTAAGTTAAGCTCAGGATCTTCCGAGAAAGTCTTAGTAAACAAAAGGGTGGCAAACTGGCTTTAAACTTTTTATTGACCTAGGACGTGAGGTGTCTTCAAGATGACTGTGAAACTTGCACAAATACTAAAAGTTGTTTTTCGTATTGCCAGTGTGTACCCGTTTTATATATAGTAAAGGCAAAATAATATGCTTGTTAATCTTTTGCCATTAATGCCGACTTTCAAATTCCAATGCATAAATCAAAGTCAGGGAATTCACACGTGCCTTCCAAGCGGTACCATCTGGTGCAAAATGGTAATATTTGAAACTAGTTTTGAAGTGAAGGCATTTATTTGGGGAAAAGTATAAATCATCGAACAAAACAAAGAATAGTCGTGGTTTACGATAATATCTACAAGAAGAGGTGTTTTTCCGCGATGGCACAAACGCAACAAATTTGAACACACACTCCGGGGTTAGTGGCGGATGATTTGATTACATCGCGCTGTTTCATTCATGCCACGTTTCCATAAAAATTGTAATACTCACTTGATCAATAATGTGGGCATCATTTTTAACAAGTTGCGTGATCGCTGTCAGGTAAGAGGCACACGTGACCAAGCTGAGCAAAATGCAGTAGCGGAGGCGAAGAGGTAGAAGCACATACAAAAGGTAGTCCATGAGAACGGTCCACCCGAGATTGTCGTGGCCCGTGACATCGCTGCTTTTCAGCACGAGACCAACCAGGAGCTGAGCAATGGAGACCAACCAGGAGATGTGGGGTATCGCCGGCCATATGAGAGAACACTTTCTGATTCCGAACAAACACCACAGTAACAGTAGGAAATTACAAACTAAAAAGCCGACCAGAGGCCAGTTGAAATTTTCACTATCACACGGAATGGCCAGGTAGTAGATGTCGTAGAGGATAGATGCTAGAAGAAAGCAGTGGAGTCCTTCGCGTTTTTGCTCGACGCTGTACGACAGGTAGAGTTTCTCTAGAGACGCATCGTTAAAGGCACGTCTGAAAAGCCGTAGAAGAGGGCCACGATCGTTTCTCACCTCCTTACTTTCCGGATCTGTGTGTTTCTCACCACCGGTTTGATTCTTTTCGGTCACAGCCATCACTCAGGTGTCCTGCACTGATCCAGTTATTTTCCCCGCATTTTAGTCTTTTTCACTCTTTTATGTTCTTTCTAGTCAAAACGACTCCGTTAAGTGACGTTCAATTAATTCTGATTAATCTGTCTCGGTGAACTGTCACTAAACATTACATTGCTTCCTTTTGTGAGACGACGATCTTCCAATTGGGAAATCTACAGAATGCAATTTGATGTATTAGAATTATTACTCGGTTCGAGGCATGTTTGCAATCGTGCAAGAGTGCCCAGTTGTCCAGAGGCTTCAATTATAATTAGAGTTCGGAGGAAAATAGTGAATTAGGGATGAAACATTTTTTATTCGGTTTGAGGGGGAGCTGTTACGTGAAGTTCACGATATAAACATAAATACAGTTACAAAGGGGAAGAATTTAGTTCAATGGCAATGGTAAATGACTTGACAGGAATGACTAAGGGGTCAATAGAACAATGACCTCGACTTGTTGAGACCTTAATCCATGCGTATACTCAAGAAATACTTGGAAAAAATTTTGAAAATAGTGGTGATAGTAGGGGATTCTCGCATGCTTCTGATTGCAAGGACCCGCCTTGGAGCATATTTTGATATTCCCAATGTATAAATCGGTGATAAGTTAAATTTAAATCTTATGATTAGCCCAGTTTGTGTCTTTGAATTCGGCATTTTTCCAAAGATTGTAAACGATGAGCAGGTGTCCTGTTGATTTTAATATTTTCTAAGACGCAGGCCCGACTATACCCTCGCAGAATTCGAAACCTCAAATTTCATTTGAAGGATATTCAAATTTGACCAAAAGGACGGATTGATTGTCGTATTATAGAACGAAATCGAATTAACCTAACTTCAAAGATAAATTTTCTAATAATAGATCGGTCTCAAGACAGGAATGAGCTTTCGGTTATTACGGTCTCGTTTGTTGTTACGTGGCCGTAACACCGACTTCAAAGCCCGTTATTTTGGTGATTGAGTTCTGCATGAGTTATAAAACCCAAACCCCGTGTAAGTCACATTCGATATGTAGTAATGGGAAGCACTCATTAACCCGACAAGAATTTTCACGACGAGAAGAGAAATCATCCGTGGCTAATTCGAAATGAATTTAATACGATCTTCTTCATTCAAAATAATAAATAAGTTTCTCCAAAGGAAACGGGGATATTTAGCGTAGAATTTGTACCGCTTGCAAGCAAAGCAAGATTAGATTAGATAGGTTTGGGATTGTGCGATTGCAGGTGATCCATTAAAAAACAATAGTAGAAAAAGAAAAGAATGTAACAAGATTATCGTATTATTTTTGGGGTCATGTAATCATTGAGGAATTGCTCAGTGCACGGTGTCGAGAAAATAACAACGGGAACGAAATTGTTTGAACCGAAGGGAAAACGGACAAGTCATGCTCGCTATCGATGGTCTATATTATAACCAACGGGAGGAAACACCAAGAGCCGTGGGTATTACGTGACGTAGAACGGTATCATAGGTAACACGAGCGAAAGTACGGTGAAAGAAAAAAAATAAATCGAGGTCATGAAATTCTAAGGGATAGTGTCAAAGTTGCATGGTGACGAGACATTCTCGTTTAACTGTTCGCGCCATAAATAGGGAATCTATCCAAGTGGAAATTCTCAATAGAATAAATTCCAGTTTGGATTATACGACGTGTAGCGAACAAGTTGGCGATTGAAACCCAATAATAGAATTGTTTTAAGGAATTGGAAATACACAAGAGAGGACGGTTGGAAAGAGAGAGAGATCCTTTCACTGGGGTGTCCAGTGGTTAAGAAGTGCAAAGGTTTCGCAAACTGAGCTTGTCTTCGTTTGTCTTCAAAGCTCTGGTTAATCCTTAGCTTTGACGGAAACTAAAAGATACGGATTTCGTTAATTAATTTGGACTTAATAGTTTCAAGTTCTTTGAGTTGTCCGTGGAAAAAAAGGGAAAGAAGATTTGAATAATGGATTTTTGAGAGTTCTTCAAGTCTTTTTTCTAGCCAGCTCTTTGAACGGTTGAGTCTCTCCTTTTAATACAAGACATCCCTTCACGGTCTGTTTTTCATTCGAGTCCTTTTCTGATGATTTCCATGCTTTCTCGATCTGCTTAAATTGCCAAGTTCCACGCGTGGTAGAACTTCGACGGAAAACCAATTTGCATTACTTTCAAAATGTTGCTTTTGACCCTGCATAAAACCCTTGGGGAAGGGGACTAAAGGGCAGACAATGGAAAACACCGGGGAAATGGAAATAACAGGACCGTAATGGAAAAACCCGAATTTTCGTTTTTCAAAAAAGGCGCAAAGAGACAGAGACGTAGAGAAAGAGAGCAGAGCTGTGCAGAAAAATCCCCGAGCAAGTTCTTCTGCTTTCGTTCCTCTTGTTTTCATCCCCCAATTGGCTGGTTTTCAACGCACCGTTTCGTTTTCTCTCCGTTTCGATGCGAACTGTAAGTTTCCCGTTTTGCCCGTGTCATCCGTGTTATTTTCCCGGGAAAGACGTCACCAAACTGAAACTACAAAAACGTGAATTTTTTTCGTACGCACTAACACTACAAAGCTCTGGTACAATCACTTAATTATTGAGTGTTCCACGTTCTGAAAATCCGTACACAGAAGGCCCTCGCTGAATTACAACCGTCCGGGCGCCTGTCTCCCGCACACTGTCCTCTGCGTTCGCTCCCAAGCCAAGTCTGCGCGTCGACGTATAAATCCTTTCCCATCCGATTTCTCTGTCTTTTTTCCTCTTACTAGACTCTTCTTAGTCTTCTGACGGTTCCTCGTCTTCGTCATTATTTCGGTTGAACTCGTACGACTAAGGAAATCATGACGATTTCCTATTTTCAATATTCCTTTTTCGAGTTATGTCTCTCCTAGACGAGTTCCATTTTTCTTTGTTCCATGCATCTGACCCAATATTTTGCGTCGAGTTAAAATATCTGCACTTTCCCGTCGCACTCGAGTGCAATTCAAATTGCAAGAAAATTGCGTATGGATTTTCAAGTGTGCAACCACCCCGATGGTGTCACTTCCAGACAAAGGTCAAGGTAAAACGAAAAACGACTTACCAAAATTCGACCTAATAGTTTTTCTCGCTCTGCTACTTCACGTTAGTTTTTGTTTTGTTTGAACGAATGGAATTTCAATTTTAATTAAACTGCACAACTACTCTTGGAAATGTATACCATGCAGGGATTAGGGGAGAATAATCGACAAAAATTTGATGCTGAATATTATTTAATGCGTTTTTGGCTTCATTTGTATACCAGGTTTTATATATTTTTTGACTTTCATTGTTTCTAAATATACTACAGCCGGTTTCATTCATAGAACGACTGACATTTTTGATCCCATTTGGTAAGAGTGTCCTGTGCGTTGGCCCCCGTAGCCGAATGGATTGTTCCAATAACACTGCTCTGGGATTTTCGATTTTACACCTTTGCGTTTACCATGCGGCTATAAAAATTACAGTCCGTTGATTTTATGTACAAGGTTTATACTTTAACGTCTATAGCCGTAGAGCAATTTGGTTCTCCCTTTGCGAAATATGTAGAAATATATTCCACTGTGGTGCGGTGGCAAGGTGATAGTTTGGCGATTGACACAATTCAGGGGTGTTGCATGTAGCCAAGTAGTAAGTTTTCTGTAAGTTGCAATTTATGTAATAGCGGGTTTGCCTTAGGTTACATTTCAAAATTTCAAGATTCCAAAAAAGCTGTAGTTATTACACCTACCTTTGAGTCCCTGTTTACTACCTGGAATTATTCGTAGTAATTCGTGAACGTTCAAATTGAGTTTTGTTCCTCCATATTGTTGTGGCAAACATTCGGGTGGAATTGTTTTTTGCAGGGAGGACCAATCGTCGTGATGAAAATGAATCTGGAATAGTTTACGGACATTATTATTTTTTTACTATTATTTAATGGATGATAGTTTTTCACTTACATTTTCTTTAGTTTTGTAACTTAAAAAAGGCCACACTAATTTAATAGCTGCCTTTATTACAGCTGATGTGTTGACCACGTGGAATTCGATTTTTTTGAATGGCAACGACTGTAAAAGAGAACCGCACTTATAATAATACAATTTACATTTGTAGTCGTACACAGATAAATCTGACACGGTTTTTCTTCCTTGGTCTTATTTTTTTATTGATTTTATTTTCTACATTCGAACACCAAGAGATTAGAAATTTTTTCGTATCGTGATGCTTTTCTTATTTAACATTATTGATTTACATCAGTTTACGGTAAGTTTCCTAGAGCTAACTGCGTATCTTTTTATGGGTAGAATGTGTATAAGAATTCTTTCTTTGTTCCCCTTTGTAGAATGCATCATTAATTTACTAGTGAGAAACTTTCTCTCAGTATTTTTCGTGTCCCTGTTTTTGCTTTCACATTGCTTTCATACAGTAAATATTATATTAAAAGGAAGGCTTCCACTTTTGCAACCTAACATCTAAGTTATGTTCTGTTAAAAATTTGAATTGTTTTACATTAATTTCGGTAACAAGCTCTACAAATTGGTATTTAATATTTTACGTAAGACGATAAGTCGTTACAACGGAATAACTGGCTGTGGTTCATGTGCAGTTTGCAGGGGAGGCCGAGAAGTGTAGTTGTTACTTAAGGCATAAATCTTACTTCTACTTTTTTCACGGCAATGCAAACATTAGAGGGCGTCAACCACTTTAGAAGAGTCCATGAAAAGTTTTTCAAGTCGACTATGACGGAAAGTCCATGTTTCTGGGCGTTTTCGTCATCTAAAATGCACTCTAAAAACAAATCTTGCAGTTGTGATTGTCTGGACATGGTCGTCTTGGACGTGTCGATCATTCCTGTAATCGAATTATCGTCTGACACTTATTTTCGAATCTATTGTATATTCTATGCGATAAATCATTTTGTATACCTAATCTGTTTACATATATGCATTTTCCAAATCTGTCCTTGTCCTCCAATACGTAATATAGTTGATCGTTGAGTTCTTCTTTGAAACACGAGATTGAGTCATCCGTTATGTACCACTCCGGGTTTTGATACTTGATCCTGTAGTAGGTTTGCATCTAAATATAGGTCAAAGTTCATTTTATTTGTGCGAGTGAGCCATTTCCAGAGGTTCGGTGGGTCCTTCGTATTTAAAATGAAATTGAAACCGTGAAACAGTTTATTTTCGATTGTTGGATTTTGTTTTATGTTGTCTCAGTGTAAAAAACTCAAATCAGCGTTTCCGGAAATGTGGGCTCAGCGAAAATTTTTGGAAGTATAAACAATCAATAGGGTTCCCGTAATTACCTGTGTTACACTCTGGAGGTGTGAGGCCTACCTTTAGCAATGCAGTTTCTGGGTAGTAATTTGAACACCTGAGGTACCTGAGAAGGAAATTGTCGTCGTTTCGAACCCTTAGAAATCTGTCTTCGTCCATAAGGTCCCGAAGTTGTTCAATTGCTCTAAGAAGTTCTTCTTTGTTATTTTCAAACGAGATATCAGTAGAAGTTTCTTTTAACTTTGTCATGGCTGTTGAGTTGTTCTAATACAATTTTCTGTTAAAAGATTAAAATAACTAATGTAACATTAATGCATGATTTTTAATATTGCACAAGTTTTTTAGAGGCCCGTACATAACTAAATGTAGCAATAATAACATCTCACACACTCAAGTCTAACTTGGTTGTGAATAACAATGTGACGGAACCATCAAAAACATTTAAGTGCCAAAATACCTGTTTGCAGTTTTTGATGAAAACTTCGAGTTAACTTTAACAATGTTCACAACAAATTCAGGATCGATATGTTTTACCGAGGTACACCTTCTTAGAATAGTAAATAATTAAACTTAAGTTCTTCTGCGTTAAAAAATTGTCATGTAAATGTTTAACTCTACAACGGTTAAACAATTAACCATTAATATTGCACTAAAATTTGAGAGATACCGGTAGACAAAGAGAATACATCAGCCAACTTGTCATGTATTAAACATGTAATAATACGGATAGGTGGTATTAAAGGTATTTATAAGGTGGTATTAACACTCTGGAACACCGATTTGGTGACAATTTCTTGAAAACAAATAATAAATAACACAAATATGTCAAAAATGTATATAAATACGTACATGAAGGTGAACGTCAAAAGAAATGTAGTCGCTATGTGAAACACGGATGACACTTCAATAACATTTTCATACGAATATTATAATTTATAAAATGGTCGCCGAGCTGCTCTGCACTTGTTGTACATTTGACCGCTGCCAGTTGGTTCAATCGGTTAATGCCATTTTCGCCTAAATATCGTAAAATGATGATATCAGCAGTGACCGGGTACACTGCACTATGATTAACAACGTGGAAAGTACGGAGTAGGTGATAAACAGTGTTAATTTGACGTTTTTGGTCATCTCGGGCCCACGGGGCCTTACCTGTCATTCTTGCATGATATTTATTAAAATTATTCCAATAATAAAACGTGGCGCTTTTCTGAAAGATTGTTTCGGAATGGGTCACCAGGTGAGATTTTACCGAAGTGACGTTCTGCCGTTTTTGTCACCTCTTGAACGGTTATATAAGAGCTAAAAGTCGAATCTAACTTAAGTCACCCAAGTCGGTCCGAAATACAAAATTATTCCTAGGTAATCTGCAATTTAAATTATTCTATTAAACTAGACGGTGGACGTGGTAGAACAAGAATCTCGAAAAGCTTAGCCAGTAGACTCAGACTATTGCATAGTTGGAAAAGTAGTTGAAAACATTTATAGAATACTATTTGTTTTCCAAATTTCTCGTACGTTTTCCCGGGTAAAGGTCAGTTCATTTTGTATCAATCAAAACCACTAGTGATGTGTGCGAGGCGCACGAAGAAGATGCGGTTGATGGTTCGAATCAATGGTGACCCAAACAAGTGAAACAATACGTTGACTTTTATATACTCAGGACGTGCATCTTAGAAGGCGCCAATATTGAGCGATGGAAAATCAATAAGTTATCTTTGCAGACAATGAAATTACATAAAGGCAATAACCTGCCAGAGCCGACAGCGTTCTATTGGAAAATTCATTGTTTTTTGATTAACAGTTATTTAACCGTTTAATATTTCAACGCGCCCTCCAGTTCTTAAAATGTAACCGTTAAAATTAAACTTTTAACTTGGTAAATTGCTTTACCGATCTGCAAAGTAAACCAGTCATAATGTTTTATTATTGTTAGGAATGATATTTGCTATTTGTCCAGTGGCGACAGACGCCAACCCCTCCTGGTAATGGGTACTGTCCATTTCGATAAATGTGCAAAGCTTAACATTGAAAATAGTGAAGTTTTATTTTTCCTTAAGAAGCCTATTGAAATGAAGTAATGCGACATTACCGGTTCTTAGGTTTGAAAAAGTAATATTATCTAGAACGTGAACCATGTTTATATGTATTGGACCAGGAGGAATAATTTGTATGAAATTATTGGAGACACGTGTAGATAAAAAAGTAAAAATAACATATAATTAAAATAACTAACGAATTAACAACGTTGAGTATTTAAAAAAAATAAATGTACTTCCTACACACATGATCGTTTTTTTTAGTTATAAATAAAAACGTGTCGTGTCGGTTCAAACGCAAGCGTTGTAAAGCGTTTTCAAATTCAATTAATAATTAATAATCCATGTGCTCCGTATATTGTCGGTATTATTTTAGGATTTGTTTCACGTCAATGTTTAACAATAATGTCACCTGATCTGATATCCAATCATGAACATCAACCTAATTCGTTACACGGGTCTTCATTTTAAAACTCTAACATTAATTGACTAAACTCTAGTGATATAGCTATTTACAGGTAATCTAAGTACATAATTTACTAATAATTAATAATTATCAACAACTACGAAAGGAATATTACTGTTGTGGAACTTCTCATGTGTCCACAAGCGATGTGGCAAGATTGTTCACTCGTATAACAATCGATATCGGTAAATATTAGTTTAAAGCCGTCTCCGTTTACGATGAGCGAACGTTGACTGAACCGAAACTCGCTCCAAAACTTACATCTGTTCTACTTGTCTTCGTTGACGAATTTGTATCCAAGATCTTGTAAACCTGCAGAAAATAATAAAAGTATAACATAATCTCTAAACTAGTACATAAATAACATTAACTAGTAACATAAATCACGGTTCGAAACGAACCTTTTTGTATGACATCGCCCATGAGTACTTTGTACCATCCTTCGGGATCGACTTCCCCGGCAGTACCCCCGAGTTCTGGCGGCAAGCAGCTTGGTGTGATGTGCTCGTGTAGACTTTGCATGTTTGAACCGTGGAAGTATAACTGAAAAAAGTACACAGGGTGTTTCATTAAGCAAGGCAACGAGTCAAATGCGTGATATGTGGGGGTCTCCAAAATAAAGTTTACTTACTTTCTTTTTCATTTTCTCTGTGAGGAACGCCTTGAAGACGGCAAAAACCATGGAAAATATGGACGGTTCGTTAATTACGTGAAGGCCAGTTACTCGAACGGGAAGGCATCCCTTTAAATATTAATAAAAGAAAAATGTATTTTTTTCTCTGCGCCCACCATAAGCAAATACTATGAATAGTAAATTATTATTTTGAGCCTCGGTCGTAGGCAATAAATAGGTAACCCGTAGGTCTGAATGACACAGAAGAAAACTTTGTCGAAAACTCTCAGTACGATATTTTATCTGGTGACCCACTTAAATACTCGATACAGTGAAGGAGTTGAACGGTGCTTTACAATGGTTCCGGCTTCATTTTGGTAGACCAAGCGCCTGGTAAAATGGTTTACTTAATTTTGATTAATCAATAGCTAGAGCGTGGATTTACCTTGGGGGGGTCAGTACACTCCCGAAAATAAATTGTCAGTAACCACGAACTTGACGGGCAAGTAAACGTCCGTGTATTAAAAAGATTGCGTAAAATCGTTTTCTCCCCATTTCGTTGGTCATTTTATTTTACAAAATGATTGTACTTTGTCATGCAAGGAACGGTCGCATCAAATGCTTTCATACCCGTCAACGGTACCTACCGTCAAAAAATATATCATTTTTTTAGCGAATGCCGGAGTCAACGCTTTGACTTGGGACATCCCGATGTCTTTGAAATCGAATATGATACTTATTCCGGCTACTTGAGTCATCGGCTCAACTATAGTAGCATCTCCACAGAGTCCTCCGGCCTGTAAAGGAAAAGAAAAATATCTATTGACGAAGTTCATAAACTTTGGACTGGTTTTTAGTATTTGGTAGTAAATAGTGTCCGACCATGGAGTTCTACTTATTAACTCACTTGAAGCATAGAGTCATTTGAACATTCGCTAGGTTTCCATAAACCAACTCGTAACCAGAAAACTCTTCGTTGTATTTGGTCTCTAAGTGGCAAAACCTGGACGACACCAGACAGGGTCAATTGCTTTAAAATTGGAACGTCTACTGTCATCCAGCTGTCGTGGTACTTTCCTTTGAATTCCTCGTATGATTTTAACTAAAATTTAAGAAAAATTTAGCAATTAAAGTTATGAAATTCTTATCTACTGGAACTCAAAGTATTTTGTCTCTGGATCGATCGGGACGGTATCAACCGTGGTGGGACCAGATGGCCCAACAGGCAGTTTGTGCATTATGTATTCCTTGAAATTAATTGATAGTTCCCTGGATTTCCTTCTAGTGGTCTAGTCGCAAGCTTATTTTTGGAATTCTATTCTATATGTACGATATTAATAAATCACGATTTACCAAACTAACTGTCTCTTTACCGGAAGAGGAAAATGAAATGAAAACGCGTTCCAGTGATTGATCCTTTACCATCTTGAACGAATGTTTATTCTTTCATTGGATAATCACTATAACAATAGTGGTTTGTAAAGCCTTAGTACCACTGTCACTGCTTGAAGCGTGCTCTCGGAGTACGAATAATAAACAATCGTTATTTCACAGGGGCAATGAAGTACTTTGTGTCATCATTGCATTGTGTTACGGTACGAATTAATAATTCATATATTAACAGTTTAAATTTCGCAGTTTGGGGTCCTCTACAAAATACCGAACCACATTTAAATCGTCTGGTGTTTCAATTATTATATTAACCGAACCCTAATTTCCTTTTATTGTAATTAAAAAACTGCAACATAAGATCATTGAAGGTGCAATGGCCAATTCCAAAGAGCCTAAATTTGAGAAATGAGTTCTCTTGAAACGAATTATAAATAAATAAGTTTCATTAAGTAGTCAATTATTACGTAATATTCTTGTATTACTTTTAAATTAATGTAAAACTCTGCCTAAATAAAAAAACAGGTTCACAGGAGTTCAACTGTTAAACACAATTTGTAAGACCTTGAAAGTTGTCATATTTTCGCTAATGTTATGAAGTAGGAGTGAAAAAAAAACTTATATCTGGTTACAAATTTTAAAATAAGGGTTCACTTAATTACATGCGTGATAATAATATGGTAATTTTTAGTAGTTAACCGAGCACACGATCATATTTCTGTTCTATGAACATATACGTATAGTCCAGACAACGTGTTGACGTTCGTGTTCGTTTGTCTTGCTTAGGCACAGTGGCTGGGCTTCTCCACATGTGAAAACCTAAAATGTAGGCAACTAGTTCACAACATTTGAGATGTAATGTCAGCACATTAGGAAGCAGACATCTACTAGCGTTCTCATCCGGCCGCCACGTCCGATGGGAACCTGTCCAACTCTTTCTAAAAACCGGAAAGTACTTCATGAAATCCTTCAGAATACATGAATAGGTTATGCGAATTCCCATTTCATATTTTATAAATGGCAGGACGAGTAGTAGTAATGCTCGGTGTCGGAAATGGTAACGTAAAAGTAACAATACTAGATTACAACTTGATGCAATGTAGACGTCAATGACCTTCCCACAGATTAATTTAAAGTAATATTTTTTAGAAATCTTATAAATATTACTTCGTGTATAACATTTAACTTCGTTTGAATAGTAGCCTTGATGATTTTATATACTATTTTGAATATAAGTAACAAACCGAGAAGTGAAACCGTTATAATTGAATCTAAATTTTATCTGTGAAGTGTAAAGTTGTGGCAATACACGTGACAGCATTGGGTCGTGAAAGTTGTTGAGGCTGTGCCGGCATTGTTATGAAAAATTAATCGGGCTTTTAATAATCAAAATGAAATCCAAACGCAGAGAAAGCTGACGGGTATCAGGAGCCTCCTGTTCAGAATAAAAAATTAAAATGGTGCTCGGCTTAAAATCGTAATCCTTCCACACATTTAATTCGATTTAGCTTTGAATTTTAAGTGCATACATTTATGAAGTCATTTTTGTTCTGTAGACGTTTATGTTCCACGAAAATTTACAACCGAAATGGCAATTTACCAAAGTACAGTACATCTCTGGTTTACAACTGGTACGTCGGGGAAAAGGAAAATGTAGAATTTAACAGTTAAGATGCACATTGTTTAGGTTACTGTTACTAATATGTAAATATTACACTAATAACAGTACATAAAACCCGGTTACTTTTACTTGGAATAACTTATCAAATCATTATTTGATTTGAATATCTAATTGCTGAATTTGTATTAATCAATCAAATTCATTATATTTTATGAACGTTTATTAATCTTTTAATCTAATGTTCATTACCAAGTTGCTGTAAAAGTTGCATTGGACGTAGAGGGTCAAATAGAAAGTCTTCTTTATGAGGAAAAGTACAGGATTTTTTTACCAGATTTATAATTCTCGTAACACAGTTTGAGTGAGCTTAAAATAGAGGTATCTCCTTTCCCTCTGCTTATAGCGGTTCCCCTTGGTACAGCACGAATAAGTAAATATTGGGTAAATGTAACTGTACACCAAGACACTGTAATATCTCTGTCTTACGATACATAAATGGACATATATTGTTACAAAAACCGTTGTTTTTGAAGATAAAGAATCGTGAAAAGGTAATAAAAGTAACCATTGTCACTTTACTTAGTCAACTTAGTACCAAAAGTACGAATATATGTAAAATGGAAAAATTCAGAAAAGTACAGTTACGTATAATACAAGTCTTTAAATATAATACGAGGAAGAGAATGTTTATTTCAGGGTAACAACATTAAACCGCAGCAAGTTTTGTTGTTGTATTATATATAAAAAATAATGGGAATTCTAAAGTGCAAACTTTTGACTATTGCTCCGGCCGAGGGTAAATTTTCTGTGATCAGTTGTCTGTCGAAAAACCTCATTCAGGCCACACGATGGGTCAAGAGGTGCGGCGTTTCCGTTTTATTATTTGATATTTTTGACTTGATTCGCTTCCCCGTTTGTCATGCTTTAATTATTCAATCGCTCAATTAAAAACTTTCTAACGTGTAATTCAATTACTTCGTCATTAATCTAATTATTAGGACGTCGAATCGCAATGGAACCGACCCGGCTTACCGATTTATTTTTAATTAATTAGCCTTTTATTGTTAAATGTCTATTGTTTCGACCGTTTTCCTTAAGTCTTTGACAACCAAGGAGTATTTTACCGCATGCCACCTGCTTCCATGCCACCACAAATCATGGTGAGAAAACCACGAAAGGTTTTGCGTAGCACGTTTGTTTGACTTAGATGAAAGCGTTTCTGTCGTGTCGACCATCGAAGTCCAGGCTTTTTTAGCTGTTATGTAAATTAAGATCCCGATAGTGAACTGGAGGCGATTGAACACCGATAAATACGTCCAAGCGATAAATAAGAGTATGAGTATAAGGAAAGTCACTTACCAAATTAAAAGCGTATTTAGCGTGGAAATATTTCGCTCTGAGAAACCTCAGAAGATAGGCCTCGTCGGTTCTGATTGGCAAGTCGAGGTTATCTGTAAATTAAGTAGATGTACATAAATTTTAAACGCGTTATTAAACATACAATACTAATACTGTTTAATGAAGTATTAGAATTTCTATATGTGGGGTTACATATTACAGAATCGGACTGCGGTAATTTTTTTCATTAATTAACATTACTTGTCACTTGATTGTCAGAAACACCGACTTTACTTAATGTGTACACTGATTCTTTCATAACTTGTATTAATTGAAAATATCGATTACGTTTGATTGATTGAATTGTAGCCGCTGAGCCCTGTGTCAGTCTCAACCCTTACATTTACGCTACAGCAACTTTTTGCAATTTAATTGCACAATGAAAAGGTAACAAGTTGAGCATATTGTTTCTGTAAATTATTTTACGCAAAGAATGCGTCACAGCATCCTTCACACGTGTTACAGGTGGATTAGTTGAGGAAGTGTATTTTTGCTGTT
The DNA here is from genome assembly GCA_037055365.1 of Polyplax serrata. Classification (NCBI taxonomy): domain Eukaryota; kingdom Metazoa; phylum Arthropoda; class Insecta; order Psocodea; family Polyplacidae; genus Polyplax; species Polyplax serrata. The sequence continues at coordinate 5,906,355 of JAWJWE010000038.1, read as the reverse complement.
ACGTCTGGCCAAACAATATGAGATGGAGGAATTGTACACGCTTAAACCCGGTGTATTACATAATTCGTGTAGAAAGTCACCACCGTTACTGATTATGTATCAATGAGTTACAGTTATGACCCGAATTGGTTCATTTCGTTGCCTTTCAGTTTGGTAGTTTTTTGATATGTAAAATTGCATAACGTTTTTTCCGTTAGAGGTACAGTGTAAGACTGGACATAAATCTGAATTGCTAAACAAACACGTGTTCTGTGATATTTTGGATATATCTGGAACATTTGTGTTACGGAAAATGACGTGATACGTATCCAATTTATTTTAATTAGAGCTCGGAGCAAACCATAAATGAATTGAATAAACCATTGTGAGGGGAACTTTTTGGAGAAAGGTTTGCCGCGTTGTGAAGTTTTTGCTATGATACAGAGTAACGGCTGCTTGCCCAAGTACAACTTAATTTTTCTGATACGAATTAAACTCCCTGGAGTGCATTGTTTAAAAATCATGTCCTGTGCTAAGGAAAAACTAGTTATTTCTGGTGGCCGTTACGCAAAACGACAAACCTGTTTCTCGGATTTTGATCAACTTTTCGATGGGAATATGACGATTCGAAAAAAACGTACATCTAACGTGTTTGTGAGGAATAGGAACTTCGCGACTGAAAACATATCTCAATGACACCCCGAGGGGAGAGTGAGAACATCACCTGACTTAGGGAAAATTGTTCCTGGGCGAAAGTAGTTAGATATGGTGTTATTGATACTGGTCCTTATGTATCTAAAGTGCAAGTTGGGACGTGCTCCTTTTTTAGTTTGAAATGGAAAAAGCAAGAAATTTCATCTGTGGTTTCTCGAGGCAAATACCTCATTAATTCGGTCAAAAACGAGCGGAAGAAAGTTTTTGTTCGAGTAGGCACGTCACATCACTATCAATGTTATTGCACTATGTTATTGCAACCGCGAATTTTGGCCTCTAAATAACGAGGAAGTCAGCGTTGAGACGTTTCAAGATTTTTCTGTTCTTAAATCAAAATTTCCATTACGATTATCTGCACTATGTACATAACTTCACAAACATATACAACCAGTACTAATCCATGGAAATTTTCTAATGTTTTCAATAGCATAATTACAGTAAGCGTTGCAACGTTCAAAGTTGCAGCGCAATAAATAATAGTGTAGTTGTGTAGAATGTATACTAATATACTGACAGATTAAATATGGTAAGATTGGCTGGGATAACTCCAAAGGAACGTAGAAATAAAAAATTATACGGTCAAAAAAACGGACGTGGAATCGGTAAGGCAAATCAAGGTTGTTTCCTTAGTATTTGGCGAACCAATATATTTGTTTCTTTCCAAGGTTCACCAATAAACAGTGTTATGGCAACACTCTTAGAGTGACTTCAACCTGACTCGCTAAACGAATTAAGGAAGAACATGGCAATAAGCCTGGAAGTGAAATTATTTAAATTTTGTCGTCGGTTCGTACATGATTATTTATACTTGTGTACGGTTTATGAAATAACACTTCATTGATTTTTGCTTGTCTGCGTTGACATCGGTACTTGCATATTCCCGGCGTAAACTCCGACGTGAATTCGTGTACTTATAATTGAAAATATACAATGCTGTCAAGCCACGCAAGCCTGACCTGGTACCTGCTCCATTACCAAGTTAGTAGTTGGTAGATGGAATTTTCCCATGACCGGAAATACACCTAAATACATGAATAAAATTAAAAAACCCGGATAAGTTCTAACGATGTAAAGAAGTTACCATCGCTTTGACGTCACAAAATTTATAAAAATTACCATATTGCCCAACACGAAAAGCAGTTAGAAAAACTAGTAATCCAAAGCCAGTTGAAGAAGAAGAATACTCCTCATTTGTATCTGAATACCATAAAGTCAAAGAGTAGTTCTAGTAACTTGTGTGCGGCACAACTTGTTGTGAAGAATGTTCCTCAAACACCCACAACATGTAAGGTTACATGTTAGAGTTTTCGTATCAAATTTGAATTTTAGGGATTAAGCAGCTTGACTGACTCATGAATTCGTGTATAGGCCGAGGGCGGTATATGTGAGGTACATGTGTTTTGTGTGTACATATACATATGTATTTATTATTTTTCTTGGTGTTGCAATGGTCGGTCTTATTCAGTTCAACTAACTCCTATAATATGCTTCCTCGTGATAGAGAAACATGGCGCTACTGTTTGCGGGGCCTGCATTCACCTGACGGAACCTAATTCGTTGAACCTAGACCTAGTTTTCGCTTTGGTCAAGTATTTTAAATATTATCAAGAAATTTGATTTCTGTTTAAACTATTCCGGGTTCGGATAAGCCGGGCAACGCATCTCAACGAAAGAAAAGTTCGGACGCTTTCCTGCCATGTGTCGTCCACGTGGATGTTTGTCCTCGTCTTTTGACTTTCTTTTTCTTTCTTCCTAAACTCGGAAAGAGACACCACCCTTAGTTTCTGTTATGTATCAGCATGAGTTGATTTTTATTGCCTGTTTTATGTATTTCTCGATGTATGTATAGGGAGTGTGCAATGCAATCTGTGGGCTGTTTGAGAAGTCGATTTTACACATTGAGAAAGTTTCCTATGTTTCACACATTCCCATCAGACGTTCACCATAACTCAAGCTGAGGGCTTCAATTTTTTTGACTTACCGTTTATCATCCTGAGAAGTTCCTGAAGTTTTTCTTCCCTATTTTCCGGGGTTTCTTTCGCTCCGTGTTCGTTTTGCTTGAGAAATTCCTCCGGCAGACCTTTGTCTAGCGTAAAAGTCTCCGTAGGACGAACGATGCTCACCGTACCCGTCATTTTTTTCTTCCCCAATTCTTCAGTACTCTCACTTAAGATTTATTATTTTGATATAATTGCGAACACCCCCCCGTGATTAACACAAGTCACAAATTAAAATACGTCCAACAACACTAAGAAATTGGCTTTTGCCTTTGCTTTCACTCTCGATGTGACTCTCTCAGTGTTGATCGTCGAAACGCATTTGAAGAACTGATAGAAGCGGTCGCAAACACTCTGCGAGTACCTTGTTTTTATCAACTCGTTCAGAACGATTCGCATTCTTAGCTTAGGGTTTTGCGTTTTTTTAGAGGAGAAGATCCAGTCGAGTAGCCAGGTACGCTACCTGGATGGTGGGATGCCGCGGCATTTCAAATTGCGGACTATGTCGTCTGATATTTTCTCGCCTCGATTCTCATCATATTTTGTTCATCACCTGGTTATTTATTTATTTCTCGATTAATTTTTTTTATCCTAAGGTATTGTTGTTTACCGACCTGCAGAGCACCGTAAAGCTACACCGGCAATGTTGACAATTTTTATTAGTTTTGTTTGATGTAATGAGGTTTACGTATTTGCGGTACTTTTTCAACAAAAATGTCACTCTTTCCGGTGCTAACGTCAACAGAAATCTTGCAATATTATTCGCATATTTTCTTTATGGAACTTTATTTTGTTTATGTTTAGTAAAAGTCGCTTTAAAAGTGGGGTACTTGATACCCTACTTGATACCAGGATATATTACCCACATGAAATTTTTTTTGGGGGTCGTTATTAGGAACCTGAATTTATTAAAACGCCAAACTATCGTTTTGTTTTATTGTTAATGTATTCTTGACGTGTTGGTTTCTTGCGAGCACCTGTCAAATGATGCTACTTATCGAGAAATTTGTATTATTAAGGTTGTTTGTCGAAGTTAATAATTTAGTCAACGGCAATGTGGTTTGAGTACGTGCACATTGTAATAACGCAATTCTTTTTTTATTAGCGTTGGCCGTGGAATTATTAACATCCATAATTAATGTTCAAAACTTCTTGGTTTTCAATCGATATATTGATATCATTGTTTCCGGCAGAAAAATTTCGTAACCTTCTTGTAAGATTGAACCCAACGTTCGAACCAAGTTCCCAAGGTGGTACCTTTAGTGATGCGCCAAAATTAAATTGAACACCAAAGGGTAGGAAATTTATATAATTAAAGTTTAATTTGTTGATTCGTCTTTCTTTGCCGCCGTTATTTCTTTTTGTAATGTCATTTGTCGTGTCGTACAAAACACGTCAGAAAATACACTTCTGGGGAATTTCATTTGAGTCAAACGATTGCCACACGAGGATTGTTCCGGCCGGATGTATTTTACCAAAAAATTGCCAGAGAAAGTACATCGCACTACCTAATGATTCAATAATGCGAAACGTTGAAAATAACGCTGTGGAGGATGAACAGTATGAATTATATATAGTTTTTGGTTTGTTCTGGGAAGTGTGCTGCAGCTTCAACGTACATTAAATGCTTTTTTGCTATTCACCCCTAAATTGTTGTATCTTGGTGGTTCGCATCTATTTAGCGAAAATTGAGCATTTGACTAACAAATTATCCATCATTATTATTTTTCAATGATCGAAATCGATTTACAGAAACTAATTTTTGTATTGTACGAGAAGAAATGATTCTAAATGGCATACCACGTTGTAGAATGAATGTAATGCTGCTTGTTGCGGTGTATTTCAGTTTTGTAATCACAAAAGTTACCTTTAGGTTATTATCTGACAGATTATTCTCAGAATGAATGAAAAACTATTTTCGCCTTAATGTTCATTGATGTTCGTTGAAAAAAAATGTATGGTCTATGCAAGAGGCGAACATTCTATTAATGGCTTCCGTAAAAGTTAAATTTAAATTTCAGGTACGTCACACGAATTTCCAGCAAAATGATGAATTCGGTAAATTTAATTTAAAAAAAAAATGACACTGATAATGACGGAGAATCTGAACTTCATTAGTCAAGCGCATTCAATGGGAATTTTGAAAATTTTATTGAGGAAAATGTCGCAATGTAAAAAATTTCCAGGTTAAAATCCGTTCTATTTGACTTCACATTGAATGATTGATACATATGATAATTAAATGGATGTAAAATCGTAGAACCTTTACTCTCTGTGCAAAATTGTATTATTCTACTTCTGCGGTAACAATAAGCATTTTCTCTTGTATATCGAGAATTATATCTAGGTTCATGACCTTAAAATCCATTTGATATTTGACAGGGGGTTAATAATTTGCTTTCAGTGGCCTTATGCACTTTTTTTGCACAGCAAATTTCTCTTAGCATTTGCAGCTTGTCGTTCTACTATAAGATTGAAAAAGTATGTCTCCCCCTTTAACCTCTTATCAGAAACAGTCAATCTAAGTGATATTTAATACGTACGGTAACGCATATATCTGTAATGAATACGCAATTGTCACGAGAAAAGAAGCTTCGTCCCCGCACTCTCGAACTGTACTTTTTAATGACTTATAGATTAGCATTTGCTTGAGCATGATGTGGGAATGTCTAAAGTAATGCAATACTACAAGTAAAATACATTTTTCAGTACTCACGTAATACCGTCCCAAGGGTTCGTACTTGCGTAACATGCGACTTGTAATATTCGGAAAGCTTCTTATTTTGCCATTATTAATCATTACCCTGCGACACGTAAAAGTATTGAAATGACCCATCAGATATGCTACCACTCCGCCTGTTATTTTTTAATTTAATGCATTTTGTGTGAATATTATAAAAAGTTTGCAGTCATCTAGTAAGCAAAACCGTTACTTTTTTTTGCTATGGAGGAAGGTAACCCCTGCTTGAGTTGGTAAGCCTGAGAATGTCACAGTTGTAATTTAAAATTTGAAATTTTTTTGTGTTCCCTTGCAAACTATTCATTTAAATTAGACCCACAGTCGGAAATTATGCCTGTTTTCGTACCCTGCAAAATTGGAAACGTTTCTGTAGTAATTTCGTGTTGGAGTACCGGGGATGACAATTCACAGACTTTAGTAATCGTCAACTAATTAGTTTGTAAGTGTAAACAGTTTGATTTTTTTGTTGTTGTTATTATGTTGATCGTTTCAGACTTTAGCAAACCTTTTTATTAATAAATCATGTCGTAAGTCACATTGACTTCATGTAATTCCACTGTGTAAATGCATATTATGTAATCTCAAACATTGTTATTTCTCAGTGGGCATTAGTTAGACACGAGACACAGTTACTTGGCATTGCAAAATGAACTCTAGATTAACGAGCACGATTTTGCGTCATTCTTTTAACGAATTTACACATTCACGAATACGTGTAATAGTAATAAGGTGTGAGGAAGATAAGAAAATTTTACATTGAATGAATGTCAGTTTGGTTATTCTAGCCTACCTGTATAACATATATAGTGAAGGTGTTCATAAAAAAATTTATCAGTTGTTTCATATATTAACGTGATTAGATATAATAACAGTTATATTTGATACATGTTTTGATAGATAATTATACATATTTAATAATAGATATTTTAGGTTATTGTCTTTCAAAGTTGCATTATTGTTACCCACCTTGATCGTGCTAACTGATTTAAATTAGTGTACTTAAAAAATATTTACAAAATAGTTGATTGTTAAAATTATTTAAATAAGAATGCCCATGGAAGTGAAATAAATAATTGATTTCTGTTTTTAATAATCAATCATGTTGGGGAAATTTAAAACAATTGTGTTGATGTTATGTAGTCATCCACATTCGAAAGAAATTTGTTTTCCTTTCTTATATTTGTTCAGCTACATTCAATTTCAATATTCAACAGGAATGACTAATTTAAAAATTATGCAATTCAATGGAACATATACACAGAAGATGTTGATCCATAACAGTGGATCATCATGAGCTGTTTGTATGTAAGAAATGAAACTCACAAAAAGTGCTGGACAATAATTTATTATATAAATAAAATTACTTAGAAAAATTTGTTTTTAAAAAAGTTAGAAAAAAATGAAGTGCAAAACCCAATTTATCGAAATTGTGAAGGCTTGCTTGCAAACACAATGCATGTGTTAAGTTGTATTTGTTCAACATTTGTAATAATAAATACATTCTTTTTTTCAGGTAAAGAGAACACCAAACCTTTGGAGTTATATTATTTTTCTTTTATACTGCGACTGCAGAAGTTCTGAACAGATGACATTATTTTTTAAAAGCTGACCAATACTGGTAAGTACAAATAAAATGAAGACATACAAATAACTTACATTACTACTTAATACTGTAGGTTAATAAATTTAAACAGTAATTTTTTTTAAGTTTTTAAAAGCATTACATGTAACTCATGGGCTCAGTAAATTGTCACGTAGGGCTCACGAATCACATTGATGCCTCACCCCCCCAAAATTTGTTCTCCAATGTTGAGATTGTTGTAGTGATGTTTTAGGTATCAACTCAGAGAGTCACTTAAAGGTTTTAATTTAATTTTTGCTTTTGCTGTTGTGCTTAAAACGCAATTTCTCGTGGATTAGTAGCGTTAAATTGGAAAACGATATATGAAACTCGCAATAAAATTTTTGCTTCCTATATTAATTTGTTTCCTCTACTGAAAGCATATTCGGTTCAGGTACATCACGAGTCAAAGAGAAATATGTAAACCTCCATCGTTTATCCTGCGCCAATTATTGTTCATTTTATGGGTCATTTGGCTTAGGAAGATTGTGAAAAATTTACATTTCAACATCCCTTGAGCTACTAAGAGCATGGTAAAAACTTTTGCTTAAATTCATAATTGTAAACGTACAGACTCATTATTATTAGGCCTCTGGCGTCTCCCCATCTTTAGCTTCTACGCGTAAGAGTTTCTTCCATCTTCGACATTCTCTGATCACTCAGAATCGAAAGCTGCTCCTTCGTCAGAGCCTGTTCCCTCATCAGATGCCGTTCCTTCGTCAGAGCCAGTTCCTTCGTCTGATGCTGTTCCTTCATCGCAGGAGTCCAAGAATTTCTTTTTGCAGGGCATTCTTCGTTATGTTGTACCCCAAGCTTTTGAGTTCTGAAATACAGAAATTGTATAGATTTTAAATTTCAATAATACTGGTGGTAGGGAGTAGTAAACTGTGGTAGATCTCTCGGGTACCTGCGACGATTTTAGGATTGCATCTGAGGTTTTCCATCCATTGGTTGTAGGAGTAGTTAGGATGGACTCCACCGTATCTTTCGGGCAGATACTTAGGATCAATGTGTTTATGTAGAGATTGCATATTACTGCCATGGAAGAATATCTGAAAGTAAAACTCATTCATGTTAGCAATTAATCATTTCGTAATTGTTAGAGTATTTTATCTCTGAGGTTGTTCAAGTTGATCTTTGTTAATGCGTGTTAAGTTTTTACTAATACCTTATTCTTCATCCTTGAACTCAGAAAAGGTTGAAATAGCTTGAACACCATGTCAAAAACCTTAGATTGGAAGCAGATATGAAGAGTGTGTATATTAAGAGGAAAACTAGTCTGAAAAAAAATACAGGAAATGTATTAGCACAATCAGAGTTGCAAATGCTACCTTATTGATTAGAAAGATTTTGGAACAAGAGTTGGTTATACTACGATGATTAAAGAAAAAGATTGGACGAGTTCAGGTACCGGTCACAGCCCTGACCCCTATTTGCTGTGCTACAAGGTTATGTCTCTATTATTCTACTGCGATGTATACATGCGAAAAGCAGGCCGAAAAAAATCATATAAAGTGAACCTTGAAGTAAAAATTAATGAATCCATTTGATGTAAGAGATAAATAGAAGTTTTAAAGAGATGTATGTCACGTGATATTAAGTTTGGAACTCAACAAAGATGTAGACAAGAGCTGTAACAAATGAAATCAAAAAGAAGTGAATTATAGCTTCGCTTCACACTAGAGATTTATATTGGGTTGGCTTGTAACCCTTATGATCAAATCATCGAAAACACGTGATTCAACTAGTCTTATGAGCCAATGCAGTCTGTTTTATTGGACGCTATGAGGCAACACAGGCAATGTTGAGGAGATAAGCTGATATCTGATTTAGTAAACTCACCACCATGAGTTGTAGAACTCTTGAGGCGACACTGGGCGTTATTTTAACGGCGTGCGACATTGTGAAGTTTTTGAAATCAAATATACAAATTCCTCCTAAAATTTGGGCATTGGGTTCCATGCTTCCAAGCTCCAGAGTGAAGAGAGTTCCCCTAAACATCTCCTCCACCGTATGTGAAGTATTCCAGTTGCCTGAAAACGGTAACGGTTTTGTTCAGTTCCAATAGTAAAACGAGTGTTTCGTAAAACACTTGAAGCTTAACATAAATATGAAGCAATTACCGAATTTAATAATCATAACCCTTCGCTCGTCATCAAGTCTGTACGGTAGAACTTGAATGAAATCCTCCTCCCCGATGAATTCAATGTCCGTAGGATCCACATTCTCTTGTAGATTAGGATTGTCTTCCTTGAAAGTGTAATAGTTCACTAACTGTAAATAAAACTCATTAATTTAATAGCATGCATGTTGCATCAGTAAAAGGTAATATAATTTCCAGTGTGATGGCATTGGGGCAATTATTTACTTTTATTACTTTTTTGAGTGCGAGTAGATGAATGTCTGTAACCGACGGAGGAAAGGTTGCGCAACTATTTTTATGTATCAGGGTCTGGTTGTATAACCCAAAGGTTCAGATTCCCTTGCACTGGTCCCCGACACTTTCGAACCTTTTCAGAAATTATTGCCGTATTGGTATTGCTAAGCCGTGTTTTCGATAATTACAGTTGACAAAACATCGTACAAATTATGAATTTCTTTTTTATTGTTAAATAAATGGGGGAAATACGTTGCACAATCGTGATAGATGATTAATGAAAAATGTCAAACTTAAGAAAAATATTCCAACTGTCAAATTTTTTTGTGCTGTCGAAATTATTGTAAAAAATCGTCCTGGTTATGTATCCAACGATGATTACCCGTGTTAAGTGTAAGAATTTAAATGATTACTTAGAAGCTTCAGAAGCGATTGTAGACAAACGATCTAACAAAATGATAAATTGTTACATGTCATCCTGTCACGGCTATTGTAATTTAATTAATCTGTCCTGGTGTTTGGAACCAAAATATATTTCGTAATAACGAAGGTTCTGGGAGTATCAGAAGTTGTAGAGGCATATTATTAACTTAGTCGGTGATGTTATTTTATGTCCCCACAGTTAATTAGGGATTTAATTAATGGTAGTGTTTCATTAAGCAATCAAATATGTGAAATGAATGGCTATGGTTTTTTGTAATAAAGCTTTCATAACTGGAAGATGAGTTCCTTTTATGACCGGGGGTTTAGGGTTTGTATCTACCAGCCACAATCACGTAATCCTTTTAGCCGCGTTCATTAACTCGGGGCATTGGTCCGACTTTTGGATGCGAAATGGACACGCTTTATTGGGTTGCATGTGACAGTAAATGTAGGATACTGGCGTCTTGGCGTATGAACTCATATTTTCAAACTTTTGCATGTCGGTCGGAGTTGTGCAAACAAAAAAAAACAATGCGTAACTAACTTACCAGTCTGTAAGTGCTTTCCAGGTTGAAATGTCTGGCCCTGAGGAATTTGAGTAAATATGCATCGTCGTATCTGTGAGGCGTAACATCTCCTCTTTCTGTAAAATACGGTCACGCTTGTCAGTAACCACAAACCTCTCTGTTACGGATTCGTTGTGAAGGAGATTTCGTTTAAAAAAAAACCTACAAAGGGGTTAGTCTTACCATATATCATTTCTTTAAGTTCGTATATTTTTATGTTCTTGTCCTTCTCTCCAATGTGGTCCTTTGCCCATTGCAAAACTGCTGGAGAAGGAGAATCAACGTCGAGATCGAAAACTACCTTAGTTTGTATTCCTTTCGTCATCTCGAATATTCAGCAGAGCATTCTGTAAGAGAGATACCGTAGCCTCGTAAATTCATCATAATATCGTTGGTGAGGTTCTTTCGTAAAAGGCCGAGAACGTGGTTGTTTTAGCGAATAATCGGTGCCACGGTCTACCTTCGTGAACTTTGTTGGGAAACAAACGTTTCGAGAAAGTACGGAAGAGAATTAATGGTAGTAAAATTGTTGCTTTAGGATATTATGTGATTCTGCGGATTGTGTAACCGGTGATATAAATTATTTAATTCTTCAAACAACCTGCTATTTTTATACTCCAGGCTGTCGCACCAGATGATCAACTTTTTCTTGCACCGCAGTGCAATTTTGATGACGCATAAAGAGATAGTTCGTTGACTTGTTTCTTGGTGTAAACATTAACTTTCACCTACACGAAAATTATATAGTTTAGTTCGACCCCTCACATTTTCCACTTCAGTGAAATGTTCTCGCGGCTGTGTTATCCAATCTAATGGTATTTTGGATGCTACGGAACCAACCAAATTTTGCCCATGTCATTCATGGCCTTAGCCTTTGTCAGCCAACTCATTATTTATAAGAATTTCAATTTGATAGTACTTCTCGGGTGAGGTCGATCAAAGAGCAGAGTGAACTTTCATTTTAGAATGACTTGACAAAATGTGCTATAGTTGTCTACTAATGTTAAACGAAGATCGCTAATCACTTGCTGTGTAAGGAAATTAATTTTTGTAATTAGTTTTCCTAACGAAAGAAATGATTTAAACATAGCGTTGAATAGATAAAGGCGGTCAGTTTAATTACCGTTACAGCAACACAAAAACTCTGTGTTGACGCTTTACAAAGTGTGTAACGCACAAATACTAAGAGTGGACCAACCAACTGTTCAGATGATGACAAAACTCTGTTTTTCTGTGCATTGTGCACAAAGAGTGGTTTTATGTGCTAACATGTAATTGTATTAAATTATTCTATTTGTCTAAAAACTGGTCTACTGTACAAATTCCATAAAGTCGCAATTATGTTTTTTATGCATTCCGTAGCCTATTTTATGAACAAAGGAATGAAGTTACTGAATTAAACGCGTGTTGCATGTGGACGACATTCATTACCGACTTTCACAAGTCTGAGAAGCCGTCTGGTTTTGCCGCATGTTTTATGCAAATTTTGTTTATATTTTTTTTAAACTTACACCACATTTTATATTCACATAAGTTGAAGCACTGACAAAGACAAAAGATTCCATCGAAGCATTACAATAACTGAAAGATGGTACTGAAAGGCTAACAAAAACTGAAGGTGGTACCATTCAATGCGTTTGTTATTACAATCACATGGTTATAATAAAACAATAATTCTAAATTTTATATTCCAGTAGTAACCTATTAAAAATTACAACTAAAAAAAATAAATAATACAAATTACATACCCCGAGTGATGATACCTGAAGCGAATCTTGTGGTCTTTTAATAAAATTGAATCACACAAAGCTTTTAAAATTTTACGTACGGTTTGCTGAACAATAAAAGGCACACGCGATAAAACTACAATAATAGTGGAGATTCAGTTAGTTTTAGCACAACACAAAACAATAACAAACCTCGGCCCGGAAATCTTTTTATTTAACCCAACCTTCAGTTTTCTAGTCACGGTCTAAGAATGAATTCACAAGCGGAGAGCTACACTTCATGAGAGAACCTGGTCGAGTACGAGTCGGAGAGTGAATGTACAAAGCATAGGAGTCCATTCCTACGGAAAGTTACATAAGAGAGTGGATGTGAGCCGGCATATGATTTTGAGCGATTGGTTTTGTACTATGTTTGACACACGGTTTGGAAATAAAAGTTTTGGTTCAATTTGTCTTCCGTAGCTGCTGGAGCTAATGAGAAATGTGTGAAAAGAGCTAGAAGTGGGGCCACATATAGAGAACCATTCAAATTTCTAAGTAACAAGGAAGTGACCCTGAAAGATTCTGGTTGTTATAATTTGTTCTGAATTAATCAGTTGCATTATTCTTTCTTTTTAATTTCGTATGATGTGAGATTTGGTAAAAATGAAATGGTACGGCCAAAGTTTAGAAGTAGAAATTCATTACATTCTGAAAAGATTTTGTGAAATCATAATAATTATTTATGAAACGCATCATTATTGCTGATGCAAATTAGATCTATAACTTGATGTACAAGTCGAGGCTCATCGTATTTTGCTGTTATTATTTGTACCAATTTTTGAGCTCGAGGAGTGCGTTGATATTCTTCTAGTTGTTCAGCTCTTCTTTAGACAACTTACTTGCACTCACTGAAACATACATGCATCACATTTGTCCACAAATTAATTAGGTGTATCTCAATGCATACAGGCGATGCATACTTTAATATTTCAAAGTTTTACTTAGATTTGTTATATTAGACTATCATTTGATTAAACATCCGGAGTCTCATAATTTTTGAGGTGTGGTGTGTACTTACTTGAATTTTTTGATCTATAAAATACAATCCGCGAATTAATATTCAAGAGATGGCACTTTTCCCTACAATAAAAACATGGGGAGAAGCAACGAAAATGTGAAATTGAAAACTTTATTTTCCTTTGACTTGCCACAAGGCTTGATAGCTTCTCTGGGTCGAGTAATACGAACCTTTAAATTACTTTGCCGAATGCGACTTATTGAAATGGCTTTATTGCTTTTGACGATTTCGCAAACGCTCAGACTGCTTCATGATAAATGCAAGTAATAGTGTTGTAAAATCCACTCGCCACAGATGTAAATTTTCTGTTGCGTGCAATTTTCCGGTACCACGATTTTAAATTGTGGTACCCGCGGGTCAGTGCTCATGGTAACACGGCATATATTCGTTAAGTAATGACATCTTTTCAGTATTATTTGTCTATTGTTTATTGAGCAATGACGATAGGAATGATAGGAATGATAGGAAAAATTTGTATTGATGTCGTTAGAATTAAGGAATGATTATTGGTGTTGCATGAACTAAAAGTCGACGCTCAAGGTACAGGTTCAATATTTCTCACGTTGGTTTGATACCAGAAGTTATGAAAAGGAAACAGATCCTACTGAAGTGGAGAAGCTAATTGAAGCATTCGACATAATAGAAATAGTCTCGTCTATTGTGGGCCTTCCGTATTGTCGTGACATCTTTCGCAGAAGCACAAAACTAACGCCGCCGAAACTAATAGGAAACCGTTTTGCTTATAACGGCTACATAAACATAGAAACTACATTTTAAGTTTTCGATTGATGATCTATTAAAAGTATCTCACGCCTTGGCGTATTGAATACTGCTGTCATAATTACTTAATGTATCGGATCATTGTTTCTTTACGTCTAGAAGGTTGAGAATGTCCAAGAGGTTTGCGTACGAGTATCTGGTACGGATGTACTCATATCCAACATGTGTTTCTAGGATTTAATTTTAGTTCAATTTGCTTGGTGTCAGAAAAAAACATTAAACTCTGTTCTTCAGTCAACACCGGCAGGAGTATTGCGTTTCGGGAACAATTTTTCCAAGGTGTTTTTATTAATTTGACGTAGGCAGAGTATCACCCTGTTTGGCACCTTGCACCCCTGTTTTGTCTGTACCTAGACGAACTAGACGACACTTAGAAGACTCATGTTATTGGTGGTTGTTGAAACATTTTCAGGGTGTTATTTACAGGCATAGAATGCGAAGCCTGGAAGACTACCTTCCGCAATAGAAAGCCTTAATAAGGAAGACTTATGGTAATCTTGTTGGGTAGTACGTGAGAAGAGTTATTTTGGTTATTTAACACCACAACTAGGAAGAGCTCAGACTGACCGTGTAGCTTCCGTTTTGTCTTGCGGCTTATTTACGCTTTAATTTCATTTATTAATTCTGAATCATAATATTTGACGTTTTTCTCCCGTCTAATAGGAGCGTCAATGGCTCTAAACAATTCTTATTTATGTATTTTTGTATTTTTCGTCGACATTCGTCCAACGTTTCATTGACATGATTTTATTGTTATGGTTATTGTCAAGGTTCGGTTAAGGTAGAGTCGGAGACGCGCAGATGTTAAATTTTATTTTGCCATTACGCGATTAAGCATACTCACTTGCCCCATTTTTTTGCAGATGTCCATGAGAAGGATTTTTGCATGACGAATATCTCATATCGACGAGTTTTATTGACGTAAATCGAAACTTCTCTCCGTTTCTGTCGATTGAACTTGTATTGATACCGGAGATATTTATGAAATTTCTTTGTTGTTGTTTTTATTTTTGTTGTTGCCGATGGTGAAGCAATTAAGTCATGTCAGCAATGGTGTTTACCGTAGGCTACTACTTTCAAATTATTTAATTGATTTTATACTTTCGTACCCATGCGGTTACAGAAACCTGGAGCTTCCAGACTCCTTAGCCTGGTACCGTGAAGTAAGAATGGATGGTTTCATCAGGATCGAATTTAGTTTGCGAACTTAATGCGTTTCGTTTGTAGTGCACTTCAAAAATGCCCTTTAAAATAAATGTAACTGTTTTAAAAATGACTGACATAATTTTGGCCTTCCCGTATTGTGTGGTTTCCAGGTGATACTTTGTACTCTTTCCCACATTTGGTACTTCAACCTTTCTCAGATTTGATAATTGTAATCAAGCATTGGACTTTGCTTCTACAACTGCCTGGTAGTTCCTCTTACCTCCGCTCTTGAATCTTGACCTGTTTTGTATATTTTGTATTTTTCCAAAAACAGGAGGCCTGGCTTGTCTCACCACAGTTATTCGATATTCGTAAATTCCCGTGAATATTGACCGAGAATTTAGATGACCATGACGTGAGAACAACAGGCGGGTGTCGTACCCCAGTCAATGTTTTGCTTTCCTTCGAGTGTTTTACTGTGACCTAGTCGAAGGCCTATGCTTCAACTGCCGGTTATCTCAATACAATTTATATGTAAGGTGGATGCCGGTTACGAGTAGTCGGCGTTTTGATTTGAATAGCTCCAGATTGGTTGATTTTCGTACGCAGTTCCCGCAGAATTTGTGACTGTGAATTCTTTCGTTTTAGTGTCATCGTGTCGTTTTAAAAAAAACCGAGTCTGCTGATTTCTAACCAGGTAATGGAACCCATTTATTTTGAGTTGTGCTTCTTGTTATTTTGAAGAAAAAGTCCGCGTCTGTATTAATTTCTGTTAATAAATGGTAATTATTTTCCTTCATCGGCCCTTCCGTGATGGTTTCTTTCTCGTTTCGGTAGTATCTAGCATTTTAATTACCAGGTAATTAAATTGGAAAATTATACTGACACAAATTACTACGTTGGACTTGTCATTCGTACATTTCGATGCAATTGAATGCGAGTTACCCTTTTTTAAAAATTCGTATTGAATACACCGGGTATTGTCAGAGTGAGTGCTTTGAATGGCTTTTAAATGTCATTATTACTGTTCCTTACGTAGGAATGCTTCTAAATTACGATTAATTATCTGGTTAGAGCTAAATTCGTGGTGCCTATTTTTAACATGTTAAATGTGTCTTGGGAATTATGGAAAATTAAATGCCGGGTTACGTGCAACTTTATGGAAATGATGTTAGCAGTTTCCGAAGAATTTGTTACAATAGTAAGAAAGGTTTTGGTGATGTCGTGCGCTATATCTGTTGATACTTATGATGTTTGCCTTGCCTTCTTTCCTTTTAATGTAATGGGAGATAATTCTTACCAATCACACAATATATCATTACTGGTTGTAGCGTAATATCGAATAATAATAATATATTGATTTTATATGGAGTTTTTGAGTGTGAAAGTGTCTTAATTGAACTCGGGTGAAATTGATTTAAAGTTGCTTGGAGCAAGTCGTCTGACATCACCGCAACAGGATGCTCTTGATGGTTGGCGACAATTGAGAATATTAATAGACGAAACGAATTTATAATGGAAATAGATTTTTACTATCTAGAGGAAGAGAATATTGGGCGAGTCACGTGAATTCAAATGCCTAAGAACGCGGGACGAATGACATTGACCGAACCTACGGAGAGTCATACACGGAATATTTGTAAAATTGTGACTAAAATTATATACAATACATGTAACGTTTGTCCTTAAGAATCCACGTAGTGAATGCATCAGTCTGACATTCCGGAATCGGCCTTTTGTTTTGTTAACTGTGTAGGAAGTAGGCTAGCCGTGGCATTGCCGTAATAAAACCAAACAAAATGCACATGCACTTTCTCAACAGACGACTTTCAAAAATTATTTTAATTTTTATTAATATTGTTGAAATTTTTATTAATCAAAAGTAAAAGCTGCAATTAGTAAGTGTACACATGAAATGACATTACTTTAAAATATTAAGATCAAAAGTAGAATCATTATTTTACACTTGATGAGCATTCTAATAAATGTTTTCGTCTTTTTACAGATAAAAGAAGAAAACATGTCTGCGCCTATGGTTATGAGCATGCCCCTGGGTGATTGTAAGTAATTAAAATGTTTATGGAATTAAACATTTATTTTCTTTTTTTGGGTGTTTCGACCAAACTTATTGTGTCTCTCGGTGAACGTGAGCAATAGAAAAAAAACGAAATTGTTATTGGCAATTAATTCATTGAGGCCATCGAGTGATCTTTGTACCCGTAGCGTGTTGTGTTTAACAATGAGATGTGTACACGGGTTTGCTGAATTGATTTTTGGAAAAGTTAGCAGGCTTTTTTAATGGCTGAGACATTTCTTAAGACCTCGAAAATTACGCGAGCTTGCGTTTAGATTCATCGTATCCTCTTCTGTTTTGCATGCGCTCCAATTTCCACTCACATAATATAGAGCACTGAATTTGTTCGAGCAGAATATTTTTAATTATTCCTCAGTATGTAAATCACATTGTGTCACGTTAATATGACCTCTTTAACGAAGGGCTTACTTGGTACCAATTTCTCTCACGTTCCGGACTAAGTCTAGCATTGCAGTTCGACCGACCAGTGAGCAGTGCACTTATATTAGGTGTACCGGAATAATCAAACTGGAAGAAGGTAGAACGTTCAACATCAGTACTGAATTTCCTACAGTTTACTGTAAGTAAGCGAGGAAGTATAACAATCGTAGTACAAAATGTCGAGCAAAATTGTTCTGGTCAAGTAGATTTGTTTGGGTCTATATATTTTCTGTCGGCACCAAATTGTATTGACAGTCATTACACGCGGCCTTGACGGTTATATAAATAATATTTTGAACTTGATTGTCCCTCCGGTAGTTTTCTATTGTCATCCGGTCTCTGTCCTCAGCCTGTGGATTCCACTCTGCGTCCATCCCTTTTAGCGGGTACTTCATCAAGTTAATCGTGCCCTAACGTAAATGATTTTAATTATTTGTTAGCCGGAAACTTATTTCCATATTTGTCAGTTTTTTTTCTTCTGTTCGAGTATTTCTTTTCCTCGCGTCATCGGTAAACGAAGCGTTTCGCGTCAGTTGATAAGTCGGCGTGTCGCACTTTTTCACGGGTCGACGAACATTGGTGACAAACGGAAAAAAGTATTGGTGTCTCGGGAAATTTTCGAAGGTGCCACAGAGAGGGAGAATCAGAGACGTTTGTGACTTTGACTTACGACACCTTGACCGACTGACTTGTCGAAAATTACTAGAGTAAAAAACTAGTAACTAGTTGAGGGAACGTTGTCTGCATCCCTTGAAAATATGAAAGCCACGTTTCGAAACTTTCATTGATTGACGGTGATGTGAAATCGGTCTAATCTCAAAGCAATACTACTAATTTGTTGTAACTAAACAAAGGGTTAGAACCTTTTACTCTCATTGTAACGGGTCAATTGAAGTAATATCGGTTTCAGGAGATCTTGTTTACTTAGATTTTATTTTCGGTAAATATTTGGAATTTTATGTAACGGACGTAACCAAAAGCGCTGTGTCTCGCCTGAAGTTATTAAGATCTCAATGTAATCGTGTCAACAATGTTAGACAGTAACATTGTTTTCCGGTCTTCCGGTAAATTCAGTCTTAAAGGCCAAGATTAAGTGTGGGGCCACTCAGTCCAGGGTCCGCGAATATATGTTTTGTAGAATTTCAGGATTATGTAACCAAAACATCTTTTTTCCCGAAGGTCACCATTATTATTGAATAATGTTACATAATCGAGTTACAACCTAGCGATTCCCGCAATTCTTAAATATATCATTGGACCATCAGAATATATCTCTTGGTTTTGGGGGTTGGCCCGTTGAATTTCACAATTTTGACTCTGTAACGTTATTTGTGTGCCTTGCAAGAGGGAACGAATCACGAATTGATGATTGAAATTGATTAATAGGTCATAAATTGCTAGGTGACATTTATGCTTCTTCGTTACTGTGTAATTTGGTTACCTTGCTTGACCGATCACCTGTCGAATTACTTTATTTTCAGTGCACCGATTATTCCTTAATTTGAATGAATCGGAAGTTGGCTGTGGGATTACGGATTTGTTTTTGTTTATTTTATTGTCGGGGAAGCCTCAATGTCATTGCTAATTCTACAAATAATAATTAATTTGCTCATTGAGTGAATTATTGTTGTAAATGCCTGTTTCCTAGTAAAAACCAACTAGACAATGACCTCTAACGTTTCGGACTTTTTAAACAGTATTTCATAGAAAAATGGGAATAGCGTTCCCTTTTTACAATTCGATTACAGTTATTACAGACTTTAGACGAAGTATTTAATGTGTTGTGTAATATATTCAGAAAATTAATCTTTGTCCAAGTCTCTGATTAACTCTTATTTATTGTGTCGTTATTATCTAAAATTAAGTTTTCCTAGCGCAGAGACTGCGACTGCACTCGAAGATTGTTTTAATTTTAATTGTTGTGTGACTTCGTCAACAGCCGACAATGAGTAGAATACCCTGCATTATCGTGAAAGTTCCGTACACATGTAAGCATTAATACTTATACGCTGTTAATATGTAGTTTGTTCCTTCCTTTCGTTTGTATTTCTATTAGGGATTTTATTTATTTCTCTAACGGATGGACCACGACCCGTTATGGGTTTTAGAGCACTTGAGTGAGGGATCTTTGTGTCCGTAGCACTAATTTATTTTTCATTTCGTCCGACTGACAAAATTAACTCTCTGTCTGCTCTGCTGTCACTGAAGTCAATGTCCACGTAAAAGTGAATACTCGAAGACATATTTGGGCTTTATCTAATGGTTGGGCTGATTTACCATCATTTATGGTTTATAAGAGACGGATGGAAGTAACAGACCTTATTCCTGTTTGTCTTGTTTGTACCCGTGGGTACCTCTGGTTAAAACTTGTACAAAGGCAATATGTAAATTTATGTCATGTATGACACATCCGGATCAATCAAATGTTCGGAAACTTCAGTAACTTGGTATTAATTATAGCCGTTCACTATAACATATTAAGGTGGAGCGAAGTGCTCAAGAATTTTGACGTTCAAAAGAAATAAAATAATTGGAACTTTTTTCAATTAGTTTATTAATATAATTTTGTTTGATTAATTGTATTTGTAGGTTCGCTAGCTGAGATTCGTTCTGCAGTCATTGTTTGTAATTTAATACTTCATATAGTTATATGTTATTGTTTTAGTAATCAGTGACGAGAGTAGGAAATTTGGTGACGTGGCGTAAATTCACAGAAAATGAATGTGACGATTTTCCAAACTTTCATTGTCAAAACTATGCTCACCTTGTTTGCAGTGTTTATTTTTTAATTATTAATAATACAAAAGTCTAACGTGTGAATCAGCCATACTCGGTGGTGACATCTATCTCTCCTATTTTCTATGTCAATTTCAGTGTGCCATTCTCTGTATTGTTCTCAACAAAAAGTCTTAAGTTTCTCAGCATTTCAGCAGTTCACATCAATTGGACTTTACGCTATACTAAAATTATTATGCAGCAATATATAGTTCCAGCGAGACTATTCTTCTGTCACATGTCAACACCAAATAATTGATTTTGTCTACTACATTATTTTATAACATTGCCGAAGAGTCATTAGATCGAATACTAAATTAGAATTTAGTATCCTGAAAGGTATGACAGTGTGACGTAGAATGTTCTGGCCATTTGTAATTTAAGTATACCTGTGCTTCTATGTTGGAATTGATTAATATTTATTAGGTAAATGCATTCAATTAAATCATAATTTACAGGTTCCTGTGAACGTAAATTTGAAAGTGCTCTGAGTAAAGTGCTACCGTACTCATGTAATCAGAAGGAGAATGAAAGTTTTAACTATGAAACTTCTATTTTACATAATAGAGTTTATGTCTGGGGTTGAATTATTCAAACAATACAAAGCCATTGGTAAAAGTGTCTTACAGAATCTGTCAAAAAATATATTGGAGAAATCAACGATATGACTGACGTGTGTGTAATTATGAGCCTAGAAATTGAATTAGGGGTTCTTAATCCGATTTGAATTTTCCCTTAGAGTCATTACCTCGCTTACAACTAAGTATTGGTGATGTACTGAATGCACGCAGGTGGTTTTAACATTTATATTTTGTACTTTGATTATGAAAGTGAAATTATTGTGTCTTTTATGGATAGTACTTTCACATTCTGAAAGCATGTTACTTGTTGTTTCCTTTATTAATCATTCTCAGACGAATTCCACGTGTAGGATTTTTAAACGTGTCTTGTAATTCCTTAGTGTATTTTCCTCATGGTGTTACAGCACCTTCCAGTAGATAAACTAATGCCTTCTTACGATTCACTTGACATGTGTATGTCTTGTTGACCGGGAAAAGTAACTTTAGTAACTGGAACCAATAACAGCCTCAAAGCGTTTACGTTAATTTAGAAGGTCGTAATTTCAATTACGACCTTAGTAATTAACGACCTTAGTAACTAAGTAAGAAAATCTGAAGGGTCATGCTGAATTCAAAACCAGATGCCTTGAACCTTCGGATTGTATCTAAGAGTCACGGTTCCTGTCCCTTTATTTATTTATTACGCTGATGGAATATTTACTGTAATGAGAAGCATGTCACCTTAGGTAATGTCAGGTGCAGGTTTCTGGAATTACCACTCTTCCGCTAACTGCGACTCACCTTCGAGAAAGCATTTCGGTCCAAGCGATAATGGACCCAGTTACCCGTTTCGAAGGACCCGAAAAATGTAAAAGTCGTTGGTGTAGGTCCAACATGAGGTTACCAATATAAAAGAAGAGTGGAAGTCAAGTCGCAGAGAAGAGCAAGCAACATTGGATGATACTCGTTTGAGTTGCACCTTACCATTGACCGGGTCCATCTAAAGAAAATCGAACCTTCTTACCGGTTCTCTCCTCATGGCCGAAACGAATTAACCGCCAGTTGGAAAAGTGAAACATGCGGGCACAAGTTCTTGTAGAATTCAGACACATTCAGAAGTAGTAAACGTTTGCCAGCCGTTGAATCCAAAATAATCGCATCAGTTGTGCTAAACTAACGCTACTAGAAGCACATCGTCGTTCGGAAAACATTAATAACTTACATAGTTTCATTTTTCAGTAGTGTAGTTAACATTAAATAAGGGAAAATGTTGAAAGGTAACGAATTCCATTTTCACCTAGAAACGTGTTACTGTAAATATCTGACGATATCTATGTAATTTATGTGTAGTGTAAACTAGTTTTGATTTATTTCCGGGTCCGAACGTATGATTTGTACCAGTTTATCACTAATTTGTCAGAGTTCATTTGACTGTTTTCCTATTTTTGTGAATCCGCGAGGGTTCACTCGATTCATGTAAGATTTTTGGCATGTTTTAACAAGAATCGTAATTACATAACTGTTATTTTTTGGTAACAGTTCGTTTACGATTAGAAAGCCAGCGTCCAGCCGTTCATCTTAGGATTTCACTCAATATGTCACTCTGGGCACTGAATGAACAGTCAAAGTTTGTAAGGAAAGATTGGATAGGAAATAGTCAGATGAATACATAATACGATCGGGTGCTCTGGTGAATGAACGCATGAAATAAGCATAATAGGAGAATAAACTGAATACAAATAGTAATAAGTAATGACTTTGTAACGGTTATAGAGGAGGAAGCCATAATACATGTTGGAATGTCTGCTTTTAAAGATTTTAAAGGGTCAAAGTTTTTATTTATATTATACTACGTATTGAGTAAATATCAATAAGTACGTAGATATTCACTAAATAGGACAATTTATCGACTGTAATAAGCTGCAACGTATGACAAATAGTGATATTTTGGTTTCTTTTGAATGAGTGGTGTATGGTAACTTCTCGATAACATGAAGAATTGAATGACGGACTGAACGACTGCTTAATAACTGACTTCGGCATTGTTTCTAGTTATGTATTGCAGTCTTTGACTCATATTTATAACGTCCGGCAAACGTAAAAACAGTGTTTTCTTAAATATTGCAATATTGATACATTATCGGTAGCAGGTTGAGTAATATTTCAATGATAATGTTCGTGTAAATATATATTGCCTAGGGAAATTACCGATCATCCTATTAAGCTTGATTAATAATTTTCGTACTTATTACTCGCACCTAATCAAAAATTCAGGATTGGAATTTAAAAAGAAGAAATTGCTACACATAACCGTAAATACAGAAATTCATAACCGTACATGTTCAAATCAGATCTTACCGGTAACTACTTTCAACGTCTAATCCTCAAATTAAATTGAAATAACTACTTAATTTGGTAATGATTGAACTATCCACATGAAATTCTTATACATTAATGGTTACGTGTTGGCTCCTGCAGTCTTTTAAATGTGTACATATAATTTGTGCCCTTTTATGAGGTACTTAAAATAGGATCAAAATAAATGGTAGTATAATTCCCTAGTGTAATTTTTTAAAGAATAATACTGTGCACGAATGTACCACAGTGTACTGCCAAAATTAGATAAGAAATTATGTAATGTTTTAGGTAACTTATAACAAACTTCCTACGCGGAGCTATAACTTAGCGAGTTATTAACGTAAATTTGTGTAAAGGGACATAGACTTACTGACAAAAAAGCTACAACGTATTGTATTTTTTCGATATTTTAATATTTAATAATTATACATTGTATTGCATAATCGATAACTTGCAGAGGAAAGTAGTAGTTATTACATATTAATAGTGAATGGTTATTCTGTTTTATTTTTAAACCAAGTAACTTCAGAATAAACAGGTAGCAACAGGTGTTTAAAAAATATATAATGCGAGTTACGCAATGTTAGGTATAAGCAACTCAAAGTACAAGTAGCTTTTCATGTAGACCATCTAGGTCTTCATCTGTAGAACTTAGTGTATCAGTCACCTCTCTACAAGGTGATGGGACTGACTTTTGTACCGAATGAAACTTATTTGTGCTGACTCGGTTTTGGTGTAAAGAAATTCATACTTTGAATAAATTAATTCCTGCGTAAAATAAAATTCGTATGCTATAGGTGCAATAATAAATAATAATATAAAATACTTTTTACAACTTTGGCTTCAGCGGAGTCCGTTCAAAGTCTTTTCGTCGTTTGCCTTGAACTTAATGAAAAGAATGGGTTTTTCTCAAGGGGTTATTTTTGTCATTCAAAGTGTGTTGCTGGAAACTTGAATGTAGCAGGAAGTTGTTGTTTGTCTCATGTAAAGGTTGTATTGCTACCCAAACATGTGGGTTACATAGGAAAGAAGGATTGTACGTTTAATTAACTCAACAGGTTGGGTGGCAATTACTTAGAGAGCACGAGTTATTATTTTGGAATAATACATAACGTGAGGTTTAATTGCCGCCTCGTGTAACTTCAATTACCACCACCGATATGAACTTTGAATTTTGGATTCGACACTATGAAGAAAAAAATATTGTGTAATATTTATTAATCTAATTCATTTCGTTGGCAAACCGTGTTTAGGAGCAGTATTGTCGTCAATAAATTTTATTATATTTTCCATGATTTATGTTATTATGAATTATTCAAGATGGAACCTTCGTATTCAATGGCAATTACCGACTTATTGGTTTCCGCCTCTGATCAACTGGCAGCAACTGCCGAGTAGTCAATGGAATGAAATCCGGTTTACGGGATTAATCATTCAATTTCGTACTTTGGTAGAAGACGAGAAAGGGTTGTGGAAGTAGTAGTGATATACCGAAGTAGTTCCTGCGTAATGTTAGTTTTGTCCTTTGTAAATTTCCGTAGTAATATGTAAATGGGTTCCAGCTGAAGGAAGGATGTAAAAAAAACATGTACCTGTTGCCACTTCACCTTGTGAATGGCACAATATTTCTTCAACTTCGTCCTTTTTTAGCCGAAACTTTTTTTTTTTTTGCTTGACTCGAACATTGTACTCTGAACTTAGTTTTGTTAGGAAATGTTTCATTGATGTGAATTGTGCTGCATTTGGATGGGTCAAACATTCGGGCAAGGTTACTTTTTTTGCGAAATCTGCGTGGATTTGTCGCAATGGAAACACAGTTGCAGCGGTTGATGAATTATTGATGAATTATATGCGGTTTTTACGTGGCTTAATACTGGAACTTGTTGATTTCTTCCAGCAGCCAACATCATGTTGTCGGACATCCAGGAACTGCCCGCGCTCAAGTTCGGGGACATGGATCTGAAACTCGAGCTGGATGATCTCTCGCCTGAAATGATGGAAGTCGCCAGAAAAGAACTCCGGGAAACGCCGGAAATCTCGCGGGAGGCCATGGAAGAACTTAAAATTCTCTTGAAGGAAGACACGGAGTTGACGGTTCCCTATGACAATGAACAATGGCTGGTCAGATTTTTGAGGCCATGCAAATTTTATCCACAAAGCGCCTACGAACTGGTAAGGGCAGATGTCATCGGCTCTCGTTAGCCGTTTGTCGGTACCCGTCGAAGATGGTGCAAGGCCTTGGTCTTTTCCATAACGCACGCCGAAGGCAAAAGTTGATTGACTTTTTTTGAAAACTCGTTTTAAACGGTGCGAAATACGTAAATTCAAAAATGGGGAATTTTGATTAATTTTTTATATTTGTGGTGGTCTGCGGTACGTCCATCAGCCTCAGCTAAACCTGGTTCCTCCAACATACAAACTGATTTTACTAATTTTCAAAAAATTTTTCTAAGGTCAAGAGGTACTACGCCTTCAAAGTAAAGCACAGCAACATCTACGATAAGCTGGTGCCCAGCAAAGAGAAAAACGTCTTCCAGCAAAACATAATAACAGTACTGCCCAAAAGAGATCAATTCGGTCGTAGGATACTCTTGCTCGAGCTTGGAAAGAAGTGGAAACACACCAAGTGCAATTTGGACGAAGTTTTCAAGGGAGTCGTTCTCTTTCTCGAGGCGGCCATGATGGAGCCGGAGTCTCAGGTCGCCGGAGCCATCGTCATATTCGACATGGATGGATTGTCACTGCAACAAGTTTGGCAGTTCACTCCACCATTTGCTAAAAGAATAGTAGACTGGCTTCAGGTGAGCAGAAAAAATCGGTTTTTGTCAGATGGGAGGTCGGAGGAAGGTCGTCCATTTTACTTTCTCCGCTGCTTTTACTCGGCCGTCGGCCGTTCGCCACGGCCAGCCGAGAACTATTTCCGGTTATTGAGAACTATCACTTTTCATTACTCATTGTCGGTTTACCAACCCCTTTTGCGAAAATGAAAGTTTTGCCAGGAGTCATTGATCGGCCATCGGGAAGTAATTAATACCCATGCCTTTTTATTTTTGATTTATAGGAAAGTGTTCCGCTTCGTGTCAAGAACATTCACATAGTCAATCAACCTTACATCTTCAACATGGTGTTTCAACTGTTCAAACCCTTCCTCAAGGACAAACTGAGGAGTCGAATTATTTTCCACGGAACCGACCGTAAGTCTCTTCACCAGTACGTCTCCCCCAAGTGCTTGCCAGACAGCTACGGTGGAACCCTTCAAATTCCACTGGTTACCGGTTCACAGTGGTACGACTTGCTCGTTCTATGCGACAAAGAATACGAAGGTGAGTGAGGAGGTGTTGAGAGGACGCCAGACAGATGTTGAATTTGTAGAAATATTGTAATATTATTGTAAACTGCAAAATAACAAAACTGTTTGCAGCTATCAACTCGTACGGTTATAAGAACAACAACAGCAACAAATAGTGACCGCGAACAAAGTGGAAGAAGAAAAATAAGAGAGAGAGGAGACACCAAGCGAAGTCGACAGTTGAGCAAACTGCCGGGACAAGTCAATAGTTTATTTTGTTTTCTTTTATCTTCATCGACAACGTTCGGCGGAATTTGTCAGAAAAAAAACCTAAAGAAGTGTGAATGGTGGACAAAGTCAGACTGCTGATGATGGCTCAACACCGTTTGGTTAGTCACTTAGGAAAGAACATTCTAGTTACTTACAACGTACTTGGTATATGGTTATAAATAATTTTTTTGTACAATCCATACAACGGAAAAGTTTCCAGGGATGTGTTAGGAAATTGTTTTATCCATTCCCGTTAAGAGATAAGAACGGTACCGCGTCATTCCACAATTGTTGCTGGTAATCGTTAATATTTATATTACGTATTTGTTTCTTATTGAGCTCTTAGTAATAATCGAGAAACATCACTCGTTCGATATCACTCTTTACTTAACGTCGAGTTTATGTAACGTAAATTTATGGTCATGTTATTTATATGTATTTTATGTTAAGTTTATTGTTGTATTATAATTAATGTTATTATTACTAAATGATGACGTGAATGATTGTTTTTTCGATGAGAAATTCGTCGCTCGTTCATCACTTTCTTTTCTAATTATACTTCCTCATGACGCATGACGCATTTGGTCTGCGTATTATGATCATGTACGGGATTGTATTGACTTTTTAATTCCTAGTTAAGTTATTAATATTATTTATCAATTATTGTTTTGAATTGTTCGAGAACGAGCAAGAAAAGTCAGAAGCGTGGCGCCTCGAGAGAGAGAGACACCAACCGCACTACGACACTTAATTTCCATGCCTGTCTTCTTCCTTTCTTGCTTTTAACAATGTGGCAGAAATAAAAGTTATTTTGGGTTTTACCAATAGCTAGGCAATAAATTCAAATGACGTACTAAACACCTTGGTGAGATGTAATTTAAAAGTAGAAACCGGGCAATAAATTTTCCGAGTTGATATGCCTTTCTTAGTATTGGAAAGAATTGCACTGAAGTACGTATTACCATGGCATCTGTCATGAAGTGACGTAAGACAAACTCTGGCTGTTAAATCAAATTTTCTATTAAGTAAAATATCCAGGAGAAACGTTAAAAATGATTAATCAGACTGTACTAAGTATTAGGAGGAGACAATACGTGCAGCTGTTATGCCGAAATTGTGATGCCAGAACCGTTTTAAGACATACTGTACTTTGTATTTATGTTGGTATATATCTAAACATTGCGTTAAATATGAATAACAATCCATAAGGAGTGTTCCCTGCAGGGCAAGTTTAGTTATGATGTTGTCCATAAACACTAAACAACTGCTTCACAGGCATTCATTTTTGTAATTTTAACTAAACCTGTTGTAAAACATATTAAAAAAACTGTGTAGCTTGGGATAAAACGAGAGAGACCATACCTAACATCCGCAGAGTAGTACGTCAAATTGTAATGTAAAAGAAAATATATGTCAGCTCTAATAAAATTAAATAGTAATAATATAAGGCGCCATTTTGGCTTTGAATAAGGTTAAATTTTTAGAATATCAGATGAGTAACTTCGTTAAAAATTGCAGTGTTTATGTTGAAGAACATGTTGCGATGACTTGTCCTGCAGCACAATCTGTAAGATAAGGACACAAAACGGCATATGTATCAGTAATTGATAAATCACAAAACTTTTATTTCCTGTGATGAACTTGAGGCACTAGATCGAATAAAAACATTCAGTCTGACGATCACACAGAAGCAGTTTGATGACTTTGGGTAGCACAGATCACATCTAATTTGACTGCTCTCCTCATTCCATGTGTTAGACAAGTGTTTCTGCTCTTCTGGTGTCTTCTTTAACACTTCCTTTTGACAGTTTCCAACGAGTCTTTATTGTTGGCAGCAGCGTAATAACGTACGGTGTCAATGTACAGTAAAGATCTTTCACCTCGTAAGGTTAAAAACCGTCTCGGGATCTCTGTATATGATCTTTGTATATGATACGGAATTGACATAACCTTTTGCAATTACGTTTTTAAACAATGATATAATTTATTGTTGCTAATGGTAGAAAATGTACTACTGTATATAAAACGTTTACTTTTTGCGTTTCTCTTAGTTAACAAACTATATTTTGTACACTCCTGAAACATTTTTGAAGATCTCACGTACACGACAAGTTGGGAGGATAAAATTTGAAGAATCCTACTACTGAGAACATATAATGTATTAAATAAATATAAACACTATGGACAATATTACATTCTAGGGACCTATTTTATACACATATATTATAGAAGATTAGTAGTGTTGTCTGCGTTGGTCGTCGAGCCGGTTCAGTCTTTCGGTGGAGCTTTGGTGTAACCGTAAATTTGTCGTTCTGCAAGAGAAGTGTCCAGACGGTAACAGAAATGTTGTTTGAAGGTGTTAACTGACAGAATCGAGAATGACTCACCTTGAAATTCTGAATCGTATCGTTCCAGGTATTTGTGAAGTTCCGCTCCTTTGTCGAAAGGAATGTCCAAGTCACCTCCGTATTGTTTTGGCAAAACGGACGGGCTGATGTGGGAGTGAAGGGTGTCGAAATGGGAACCGTGGAAAACGATCTGGAAGAAGCAAATGGTGTGATGAGTACGGTCCCGAAGGGCCCGAGAACAGACCTACAGACCAGTCTACCCACCCTTTTCTGCAGTTTACTGCCGAGGAATGGCTTGAATATGGCGTAGAGCATGTTGAACACGTACGGCTGATTGACTATGTGTATTCCCTTCAATCTGAGCGGAATGCAGTCCTGAAAACAAAACCATTTTAGTAAGGTCACGTGTGTGTACAACCGTGGGTGACTGCACCAACTTTCCAACCGGTAAAATTAGTTTTTTTTTTTTTTAATGACATAATCGCGTACCGGTCCCTGTCTGCTGGAACGCGAAATTTTCTATACTCCCATTAGCATTTAAGGTTGCGTGTACGTTGCCAACTTCGCTCTGACTTTTTATTGTAAGCCATCGATTGCGTCATCAAAACCTAGACCTAGATGGACTTACTTGAACCCAGTCGACGACATGTTTGGCGAAACCTGGAGTGAACTGCCAAACGTGTTGCAATGCCAATCCGGTCATATCAATGATAACCTGAACTCCGTTGATCTGTGTTTTAGGCTCTTCAAGGGCGGCCTCTACTATGAGCATGGCAGAACGTAAAATCTCCTTGAGCGTGCACGAGGACGTTTTCCATTTTTCTGTGTACAAAACGAAGAAAGTTGAAATAATTCATGAATGAGAGAGAGAAAGGGGGAGTGATTTCGGTTATCAGTGTACTCACGTCCGATTTCCAAGACGAGTATCCTCTCTCCTCGCTTATTCCTGTAGGGCAAAATTGTCAGTAAATTCTGCGTGAAGGCTCTCGTTTCACAGCTGGGTATTAAATTTTTGCTGTAGTTCGGATGTTGAAATTTAAATTTGTAAAATTTTTTCATCTGAAATTTAAATTTAAATTGAACGGGACCGTAATGAAAGCTGGCAATTTGTTACGGAGAGAAGTTCAGCCAATGTATACAACAAGAGAACTATTATTAGTTGTAGCCACGGGTGATATCTTAATAATACTAAACGTTACCTATGCACTACACTATACACACACACACACTTAATGATTTCGTTAACGACAAACAGAAAGTAGTTTTAAGGAAGTAGCTACAATCATTTGTGTACGAGGCTTTCCGACGCAGCGATCCCGCCTATTTAATTATTATTAGTCGGTTGTACCTCTCGACACTTATTAAAGTGTCTTTGCCTATGTAACTAGCAATAAGCATAACATTGTAATTAAGACCGGCATTGTTTCCTGCTCGGTCAAAGGCAAACGTTAACTTGGAGTTACTCGTACTTACTCTAGTTAAAGCGCTATTTGGATAGTATTTACACGGTCTCAGGAATATTTGTAGTTTGTCATCGTCGGTTGGATAGTTGAGCGACGTTTCTTCTGCAATAAATTCATCTATTAATGTAGTTCGGAACACAAGCGAACACAGATTTAAAAATATATATAAAACAGAGTCGAGTTAGAGAGGCTTGAAGCGTTCGCTTTACTAATGTCATCACAACCGTTCCGACATTGAGCGGTGGCAAATTAGTTATGTTTGTTGTTTTGTATACAATTGTTTTGTATTTCGTTTTGTATTTTCTCTCATCGAAGCCCGTGACCGTTACGTAACGAACCTTTGACTAATTTCCTCAATGTTTCTAATGATTCTCTCACGATTTCAGGAGTTTCTCTCAGTTCCTCTCTGGCCTTCTCCAAATCCTCCGCGTCGACTTCAACATTTTCGAATTTCAGTTTGTGACTTCCGAGATACATGTAAATATTTTCCAGGCGATTCTTCTGGGTGACTCCTTTTTGAACCTGCAATAAAACGTAACTTATGTTTACTATGTAATGTCAACTGCTACGGGTGCTTCCTCTGGACTGCCTGTCGAACTCGTGTACGACTGTGGTTGTTGGTGACTTTTATTTATTACTTAATTTGACTTTTAAAATTATAAAATCGTTACTTCTACTTTTAATATATACTAGACTGACGTAAGAAGTTGTATTCCCCTGTGTTACGGTCTCGCGTGCCTCTGATTTGTCTACAAGTAACCGAACTGTTTCCTTTAGCGTATACAGTACACTATTTCTTCGTCTGAAGGTTACTACTACTAACAGCAAAAAAATGTAGAGTAGAAGAAGAATTTGGACTACACCTCTTTCAAGCTTCTGAATTAATTATCTAACCGCAGTCTATAAATCACCTAATTATTGGCAATAAATCACCAATCAAAATGTAATATTTATGTTAGAAAAACTATTTGAACCGAAGGATGAAGAACAACCTCCTTTGAATACGTCTAACATTTCGTTTTGTCTTAGGGATGTTAACATGATTTGACCCTTTTCGACTGCCTCACCACCCTCAGCGGGACTGACTTCGTCCGACACCCATGACACAAGTACCCGTCAAATAAATTCACACCTTGGAAAAAGTAGGTCGAATTACTTGTTGACACTACTCGCGGGGTCACCTTCAAAAATAAGAAATGTACAAAAAAATAATAATATATATGCATGGGAGAATAGTGATGTGCAATATAAACAGTAAACGGGTTGAGTGAAGAAATTGTTACCGCGAAATAAATAAATAATATTTACCGAAGTTGATCACCTCCGAGTCGGTGAGGAAGACAAATACGGAAACACGTACGAGTTTACACATTTATTTTTATTTATTTATTTTTGTTGTTCGTCCGTCCTGTTTCAGTTATGACTCCGTCGACCATGGTGCACCCTCAAACGTCGAGTTGGAAGAGTGAATTGCGGCAAATTTACTGGGTTCCGACATTACTGCCGCACTAAAGTTAATTGGAAGTTAAGTTATCAAATGGATTATTAAGTTAAGTCACTCTCATCAAACTTGAAACGTGGGTTTTAAATAACTACAAGTCGTCGTTTTTACGGCAATTAGGTACTTAATTAAGATTGTTACTCATTGTAAAGATCCGTGGGGTGTTAAATGGGGAAACATGGGTCGAACAACCGGCAGGCAAATTGTGTAAATCCCCCCCGAAAAAAAAAACGGACAAATAAAATCAAAAAGTTACGCAAAAACGAGGAAAGTAACCGTATCGTAACTGTTTAATAACTCCTTACTTCCATGCTTAAATAAAAGGAGTCTGAACCTTAAATTACCTGTTCGGGTCCTTCGGGCGAGTTAGTACTATTATTAGACCCGGCGCCTAAAAATTGTGACATTATACGAAATTAACAATCTACACAAATAATGGCACATTCTGTGTTACATAAGAATCCATTGACTGGTTATGTAACTCGATGGGTACATGTGGATTAGAGCTACCCCGGGGGATGAATACTACCCACGTAGAGAAACATATACCGTTGGGCAGACAATACAAGACAGGTTACAAGGTTCTCTTAATTAAACGACAAAATATTCCATAAGTCGTGGAATTGTCTGACATTTATGTGGCTTATGTACTTTAGCCGGTACATGAGATAAAGGAATGGTTTATTTTGGGTTATCGCCGTTTGGGAACAACGTACTATTTTTTTTTTTTTAAATTGTCAAATGAAGTTTGGTGACACATGCTCTTATACTCTGTAACCTTTTCGGTTGATGATAACATGTTAATCGGCAGATCATCCTCGCCCTTAAAAATTGCACATCGACCTCCGGCACTTCGATCACTGAATAATTGAAGTAGTAATATTAAGCAATAGAAATGTTAATTTAACAATTTATGTATGAAAATACCATAAATGTCTTATGGAACGAGTTTATAACGAAAGAACAAGTGGTAATTAACATGCACGGATAATGTTATTATCCGTTAATAGTTCAAGTGACAAGAGTAGAATGACAAGGACATTCTACACTTTTCCCCAAGCATTTATCCACGTACGCTCTATTAATGCAACTATCCTCAAGAACTCGTGTTATATTTACACATTATACTTTTATACAAATACTGGCAGTAGAAAATGAATACTAAACTATATATTTGTCTATGTCTACGATCTGTATACGAGTATAATAGTTGCAGCCATTGTACACTACTGTACTACAGGAAGTAAACACTCCCTCCTTAAGCTGCAATATACGGTGTTATATTTTCCCTAAACGTGAAAATAATTTTATATATATGTTTATTTAATTGAACTGGCAACGCTTTGTTCGTATTATAAGCATGGATAAATTAAAAAGGGAAGTTATAGTATACATAAGATCATTCCTGTACACAAAAACAGCTTGTACTGTATATGTTTTTTTAACTTTTGAAACCATTCAAAACCGAGTAAGGTTTTACTTTCCTTTATATTTTAATGCTACTGTTGTGTCAGGTAATAATCGACAGGAGTTTTGCAGTTTATTTTAGTCTAGTTTGGTCAAAGACAATAAATTGCCATGTGTGCGTTTACTATCTGTACCAATAGATTTTTCCCAGAATCCTTCGCTGATTTCGTAGGAATCTGTCGGTGCATCACATGGACGAACGACCCGCTTGTCGGTTTTTAATTCGATCATTAGATTGATTGATCTGACACGCCGGACGTCTGACCCATTTCATTAGGAAATTTCACAGAAAAAGAAATTACTCACCTGTTCGGGAGGGCACGTCACAGCCTTGCAATCCATTTTTTTTGTTTTTGATATTCTGAGAAGAATTTAACTCGGTTGACAGACGGACTCTACTGTTACCTAAACACCTGATACCTGTAAATATAATAGATCGCTCGATCAGCGAACAGGAGACTCCGAGTGATCGCGTCTATCCGACTCGAGCAACGGTCAAAACCCGTGTGATCGTTCTGTGCGTGTGAGTGAGTGAGTGATCTTGGCTCTTTACGGGATCTCCATCGCTTTCCCCCCCCCCTCTTACAACACCCCCGCTCTCGTGTAGAGTTGAATGGAACAAATAATTATGGTTGTTATTAATCCGAATCGGACGATCGGCTTAGGTTAGCAAGTTTAGTTTCCGAACTACTAACCGTTGGTACGTTCGTTTGCTTCGAGATATTTCGGTGTCGTTTGCGAAATTCGATCCGATCGCTGCTTTACACATGCTTATTTTCTTTTTTTCTCCTATGAAGGATCAATAACCTTAATTGATCCACCTTGAATACCTCGCGAATCCCCTTACTCTGGAATTGGACAGAGCGGATTATAGTTTTAATTAATCCTTGACACTGTTCCTGTTACGTATCTCATTTGCCTGTGTAAAATTGGTCTGTTTCTAAGCTACTACAAGTTTATTAAACTGATTTTAATACCCATTAATACGTATTACTCACTTATAACTAATTTAATAGTAAATAACTAATTTTCGAATAGTAGCGCACAATAAAAAACCAAAGGATCGTATAGTTTGCTAAATTTGTAATACGGATAATATGGAGTAGTGTATTTATAATAATTTAATTAATAAAATAGTATTATTGTAATATTATTTAATAAGTCACCGATTTCTTTACATTAATAGATTACGTAATCAAGTGGAATTGATATTGACGTGAACTTAAATGGTTTTGTTTTAAATAATACTGATAACCTGATGTAGTAAATTAAAGTACTTGGTAAGTTTAATAACAAACAATAACAGTTATGCTAATCGCGATGTGTTAATAGAATCTTTGAATTTTCCCAACAGAACTGGTTTCAACCACCCAAGACGAGTTTCCTCAAAGCAATGGAGATTTTAGCTTGGTAACTGCTGGCTCTCCGGCTCCAGGCAAAAGTTCCGCTTATGTAGTCGTTTCGCCACATCACATAAGTTCCATTAGAAAAATGTTACCATTTGATCTCAGTCATCCATTGGCATAAACGGCACATAATTGTCTAAAATATTTTGCCCTATTGTACGAAGTAACTAACCTTGCCTTTACTGTCTCTTTACAGGTACTCTTCCTTTCTGAGAAAGTAACACTTCTCAGAGTTTATCTACTGTTATATACTTCAGTCAAAAGAACCTACGCCGTATAACCTGTTACAAATTATTATAATTTATATCCGGTGAGGAATCCCATTAATAAATGTCAACATGTAACTTATACTGATATATTTTATGTTCGTTTTATTAACTGTTTGTGTTCTTATGGTAACTACCGATACACGAACATATATATTTTAACTTATGTTCTATAATTAGTTATTGATGAAGTCAACACTAAATAACACTTAAAACTTGTATACAAAACAAAAACCATCAATTGTTGGTTTTTAATTGGCCAAATTTAAACTGCATAACTCAACACTCATTCGCGAGTGTTAGTCACTCAATAAAGTGACCAAAATATTTGGTGGAGCACTTTAAGTAAATCAATAATTTATTTACTTATTTATAGGAATTCCGGTCGCACGAGTTGCTCGTTTTTATGATTTCAATTGATAAAATGAGATTCCATTACCTTTTCTTGAAGTTCTTCACGAAATCACAGAACAATAAAAAAGGGTGGATGTACAAGCTCTCACACCCGTGTAGAACTGATTTGTGCTCTCCTCCAGCCGGACTTGTGTCAATATATACAGATGACAAACGACCTCACGGTATCACAGACAGGTACAGAATGCACTGGCTCACCACCCGAGTCAAACGACGTTGCCAAATGCTCTCAACTGGCCTGGTGTTTTTTTTTTATGTTCACGTTAAAGGTCAACACTCTAAATAACAATTTAAAATGATTTCGAGCGAATGAGGTACGCCCTTGAAGGTACCTGCCACCGTAGGTCGCTCTTACATCTCCGGTGTACCTGTCACCTTCTTTGACGCCATCGACTTCTTCCGGAACCTGCCAAAAACTCGTTCTTTACTTCTACAACGCTGGTGGTGTCATTTGATTATGTATGAATTATGTAAAGGCTCTGTGGAAACCTACCAAGTGCTGTGTGAATTGTTTATGCTTCGAGGCAAACACCCGAATGGTGTTACACAAGGCCTTGCGACTATTAACGACTTTGAAACGAATCTCGAGTTGTAGGAGTTGTTTGTTTAATGGCTGCGGTCTACTTCTTAGTTAAAGTTCGGATGCGGCTAGTCACCTTGACCTTAGTGAGCTCTTCAATACAGGAACTAATTTGTAGTTTTTAACTTAAGTTGTTCTATATAAAAATTCATGTACC
This sequence comes from Polyplax serrata, assembly GCA_037055365.1. Taxonomy (NCBI): domain Eukaryota; kingdom Metazoa; phylum Arthropoda; class Insecta; order Psocodea; family Polyplacidae; genus Polyplax; species Polyplax serrata. The sequence goes on along the minus strand of JAWJWE010000038.1, from coordinate 5,869,856 downwards.
TCATAATCATATATAGTAACTGTAGAGCATGTTACACATGTATTATGTTTATATAGGAAAATGTTACACGGGTCCGCATACAAGTAAAATGATAGTTGAGTAGTTTTTGAATCATTAAATCCAAATTCGAGGTACTCTCTGAGAGTCATCATCAGTCTTTATACAGTCCGAAGTGGAACGTTGTTTTTAGGTTAGGTTATCGTCTTGCACTCCGGCCTAAAACACTCGACCGTAGATTTCCGTCTGTGGTATCTTGACTTCAACCTACTTTTACTGCTTACTCGGCATGGCACAGCCTTACGAGTACTTCAATGGCACGACGAAAATGTCTTGTCTTGTCTCTCTCTTTCTCTTAGGTTGTGGGAGTGTCTCCTTTCCTCTCGTTGTTTACAGGAAGTTGAGGCGTGTTGTCGAGACCCTCTGAATACTCGAGGAAACCTTACTTTTTGTTTTCCTTTGTTTTACTCCTCCGTGTAACGCGTTACAATTGTAGATGTGGAGCTAAGCATGGAAATTACGTAAGGTTCCGAGCAAAGAAGTTGCTTCTTCGGTGAGCGCAGTCAAACATTTTGTATTCTTCCCATGAGAATGGAGTCAGGATTTTAGGTCGTGTCTTCGCACGCATACAAATACTTTTTTCCGGCCGAAAGCTGGTTGTACTGTGTATAATGCACAGAAGTTACGGACACGTAGCCACGGTAGCCAACAAATTCAAAAGTATTTCTCAATTTATCGACTTCGTTCCGAGTACAGTGGGTCCTTGTTAGAAATTTTTTTCATCGACGGTTCATGACGAGGTTCGAAGATGTAAGAAAGAACTTAAAAACTCCTTAAAAATACTACAATTACCCAAACACAAGAGGAAATTTACTGGCGGACAATGACATGCTTACGGGTCAGGGGTCACAGTAATAAAGTTGCGCTGATAAAAAGAAATGAATTGATTATTCCAGGTGTGTATTTACTCAGGGTCAATAGTTTTAGACATAGTCGACGTAGCAAACTATGTTCTTCGCAAGAAGAAACAATGAAACCATGTGTTGAGGATGGCTCCAATATCTTCCCAGTCCTTTGCTTTCTCTCTTTGCCCCCCCCCTCCTCCCCGGCGCCTCCGCTTGCACCCGCCCACAAAACGACTACCTGTAGCAATCAAAATTACTTTGGGTACCTTTAAAGACCGAAATCAAACATTATTGATTGGATTCCGTGTCGAAATTTATAATTAATTGAATTTTCTCCGTAACCGACACTTGACGATTCGTTCTATTTCCGCTCACTTGTCTTCTTCCTCCCGTGCGTTTTCCCTTAAAAAGTTACCCAAAATAATGTTCTGAGAATTTTATTGGCATTGAAATTCCGTTTACGTCACGAGTGATATTTTATTAACCGCGTCAACGAGGAATCAATATGGCTTTCTGTGTTGGTTGCGGACGTTTAGGGACAAGACAAGAGTGCACAAACACGATGCGACACTTCGTAATAGGATTTGTAATTGATGATATCTACGTGTAACTTCATATCGGAGCTCTTAGTTCCCATCAACTGTAATTAAGTTGTAAGATTTCTTTAAGTTTATTTGCTCTTCTACGTGACCGTACATTTGGGTTACGTACTTCTGAGAAAACAAAAACTTCAGGTAGTTTATCTGAAAGTCCAAAGTTCTGAGTGCAGCAATCTTAATCATTTAATTACTCAGAGTGCAGACACAAAATGTGACGTGGAAATTGTAATAACTAAACTTAATTAAATTACAATAATTAAAACTTATAATAATTAAATAGTTTTGTACAAAACTAAGGTCCGTAAATATTAAATCTGACGGAATATCAAACCAACGTTTCTCCGAATCGTAAACAAAGTGGAATGTTCCATTATTGCATACAGACATTGTGTTGCACCGTCACACTGTCACCTCACTGCAGCAAAGCTTTCCCTGAAGGACAGATCAATGTCAATAAAATTAATTGCCTGTCAGAAAATTCTAATAATCCCTTGAATACTACCTTTCCTATTTCTGTGTATTTAGATAAGTCAAGTTGCATTATTGTCCACTTCAAGTGCAAACTACGAGACGTTAGAAATTGTGTCAAGGCTTCTATTGTTAATCTAATTTGTATTTATGAGTAAACTGGAATTGAATGACAATTCAACAAAAACCCTACGTGTCAACAATGGTGAAAACAAATGACCCTATATTAATATGGTAATATATGTAAACCTCAAGTAAGACTCTATAAAATACATAGTACGTTTCTATAAAGTTCGTATCAATAAAATAAAAAACAATTAGGTATAAAAATCTACGATGTAATTTATATATTTGTGGTTGTGAAATTACCTCTTGGACAATGGCGTATTTTATTTATTAATTTTATTTATTTATTGCAGTGGCCCCAACTTGTCGTCATCTCTTTTGAAGACTGCTGTACGATCTTGAAAGTATCATTTTCATCGAAATCATTAAGGAGGTTACAGATCTTTTCAAGAAATCCATTCACTGTAAGAGCGGCACTGACCGTCCTGCACGATGGCCCACCAGGACGTACTTCTCATTGAGGACACCTTCAAGTAAGATTTTAAGCACTCATTCACTCCACAGAAAGAGTCCTGAAGATATATCTTTCAATGCAACAATCTCACTGAACAGAAGCATGCCAGAAGATGGCAAAAAACTACCCCTATTGCATTAATTTTCATCACGTGTGTGACTTATTAACCCCTCCTGGGATAGACTGTCTATAAGGGTAGATAAATAACTTTCCTGGAAAGTAGAAACCGAATAGGAAAAAGAATTCTATGGTTTATAATACTGACGCGTTCCATTTATTCCAGAGGATAATTTGACATAAACAGATAACTAAAATGAAAAGTAGTCCACAGGTTCGTTTTGAGGTTACAGAAAACTTGTCTATTTTTATTTATTCAAGACAAAAAATAACTTCAGATGAAAATTTAGTTTTAATGGCTTTTACAATTGGTTTTGTTAGTTTTGGTAACCGAACCGAAGTTGTGTTGTAATTATTGAAACCAGGACTTTTGTCACACACACATGCCTTTTAGTGAGTTTTGTTTTCTTTCCGTAATACATAATACATAACCCTACATAGTTTTATAAAAATATAATTCACTTAAATGTTTCATTAAAAACAATTTAACAAAACTGTAACTGCGTCGGACTCGTTGACTGAGTGCTTCTTCAGTAACTTTTCACTTGCTGCTTCTGTGATGTGTAGTTTTTTATTTTGAATTCTGGTGTAGGTTCCTACACAAACTGTTCCTTCTATTAACTAAATTTTTGTTTAGTTTTTCTCAAGGCAAAGTGGTTTGGAAAACATTTTTAAATGTTTCATAACGTTTACGATACGAATTGAGAACGATGCAGACTTATGTTACAAGAAGTACAACGTGAGCAGCGAAGACACTGAAGACTTCAGTAGGTAAGAAGTATTTTCGGTTTAGTGTGCTGTAATCACTATTAAGTAAGGGAATGTGTCAGTACGAATTTCAGGGAAACACGAAAGTACTTTACTTCAGCATTTTCCTTTTTGTACAAGGCCGAAACTATTGTGTTCTGAAAGATAAAAGTAACAATTAGTAGTTATTAATTCAAAGGAACATAATTATTTAGTTGAGTAACTAAATTCAGACAGCACACACCTTCAATTACAGGATCTAATGATTTAAGTATGGGGTACCAGTGTTTAGAGGAGTAGTTTGTAGTTGGCAAATGTCCGTTGTACTCATCTGGTAGACACTTAGGGTCGATGTATTTATGTAGTGATTTCATGTCGTTACCATGGAAGAATAACTAAAATGGTGACTTAATTAGATGAACTGAAAATGGCGGGAGGGAGTGGTGTTTAGTTGTGCGGCTGGCTTACCCGACTATTAAGTTTCTCTCTGATTAGAGGCTTGAAAACTTTCCAAACTATGTTGAACAACAACGGCTGGTTTACTATGTGCACCTGCTTCAGTCTTAAAGGCATGGCATCCTGGAAAGGCAAGACAGAGTGACGTTAGAGAATCCTGCCCTGGTCCGTTTTCGAGGGAGACACAAAAAAAGACGGTCGTACCTGTATGAATGTCAGTAGTCGCATGGAAAAGGACGGGGTCAAAGCGGCCACTTGACGCATTCCCAAACCTTCGAAGTCGAGGATAACAACAACGCCGTTCACCTGGGTCGCTGGTTCCATCGTTGCTGCCACGTGAATCAGATAGAACATCTGGAATACCTGATCGTTTGTCAGTTTGCTCGTGTTCCATCTCTTACCGACGTTTGCGACGAAAATTCTACGGCCGTCTTGATCACGTTTAACGAGAACGTTGACGACGTCTTGTTCAATCATGACCTTTTCTAGGTCAGCCGGCATCAAACCTTCCAGCAGCTTTTTGTTTTGGTACCTGAACTCGGCTAACCGTTTCATCTGTAACGTAGAGAAACCTATCTGTCACCTCTGTTCCGTTTGTCGGGTGTGAGGAGAAGTTTATTAAAACTCGAGTTGTTAATTTGTAATTGATTTGACAATCTAATGGATACCAGGTACCAGGTATTGTGTGGCACATATTAGAGCAGATATACAATACAGCACCAATTTTCTTTGAAAGAATACAATTTCAAAATTCCCTCTCTTTATTTTTCTGCCATTTTTTACTGAGAGTCTATATATATTACCTAATTCTAGGATAGATTTACATTTATAACATAACTAAAAACATAAAGGTACAGGTATGATTTAAAGTAAATGCGACTAGTTTGCTACAGCCGATGACCGTCACGGCTAAACGCCGTCCTTTTTACGTGTATTTAAATTCTTGCCACCGGTGTAATGTCATTTGCAGATTTCATAAAAATAGGATTTATGGATTATTATACAGCGCAGTCAATTGACCGTTGAGAACTTACCAGTGCTAGTGCGCTTTCCGGGTAGAACTTTGTTGGTCTCAAGTATCTGATGAGGACATCTTCGCGATCGGCAAATTGAATGTTGGGCTCGTTGTTTAGAAGCTGTCTGAGTTTTTCTATAGCCTTTTCCCTCTCATCTGGAGTCTCTCTCAGTTCTTCTGCAGCCTTTTGAACCAGATCGAAGGTTAGAGGCTCGACTTCCAACCTGACTTGATTCATTTTTTTCTGAAAAAAGTCAATTAAGCCTTTTTAAGTTGCGAGACAGGTGGTTCGACTAGTACGGTTCAGACTCCGAGCTCTGTATAATTTAGTATTAATCTTTTGTGATGTTCTCGCAACGTGTGAGCTGGGTGAAGGGAAGTGCACGCTTTCCGTTGCGAATCGTTCTAGCACTTGTTCACGCGTTTTTCTCAGATAGGACATCTGACACTGGTGAAATATGGTGGCATTACATATCATGTTATCTATTGGGATCGGAATTTTAATGCCCTTTTGGGGGTCATCAACAAGTAAAAGGCACTTCACTACAAACTGGTAAACATTCGCAGTATTCGATATGACAGGTTCATCCTACTACAAGACCCACACCATAAAAGGTATACAGTGACAAGTAGGCGGTTCTACGTTAAGAAAGTTTCCTGAAATTACATGACTTCTATGACGCTTCGCTGTAGAGGATTGAATTTAATAGGTCAACTAAAAAGATTTGCACTGAGTAACTACAATCATCCAAACGAGGCTTATTAATCGGACTGTGTTGTGTCTTTCTCAGTAAATGAGTTTCCGGTTCGACAACACCCACGTTGACTGGTATCTAATTCACGTTCAACTTGACGAATCCTATGCATACATAAGTTTAATTGTACGTACTATTGACGGTCTATTTTATTAATCAAACTTGCGCTCTGGGGATTTGCAGTTGGCATTTAGGTATGCGTTTTCTGTTTGGCGTTGTGGTCCGACCTTACGCTTGCAACATATTAAACAACTTTTGTCTTCTGGGAATTGGTGGTGTGAATAATGTAAGCATATTGACAGTTTGTATTTCACTTCACTGTTATGTTCATGAACTTAAGAGTCCAAGTTTTAAAGTTCTACTCTGTGATGCGTGTGGTTTCGCGATGACCTACTTAGTCCTGTTAGTTATGTTTTTTTATGGTTCTCCACGACGATTTATGTTCCTTTTGGTTCTGTCAGACTCCTCAACCGTGAACACCGTGAAAAATCATCCTTTTTTCATTGCTAGGTCTTAAAATCTGCTGTTGTACAGACGGCAGCCACCGGCAATTCTTCTGACGGTTTTATCTACGTGACTAGGAACTAGGTGACGGGTTATGACGACTATTGTTTTACTCCATACCTAAAGGATAATCTCTGGCCTAATTTGATTTCCGTGAAAAAATTCCGGTGAAGTGGTTTCCGTTTCAACAAAGAAAATAAACAATTTGCTGTACTTCAGAAAAAGATCCCCGTGCCACTTAACAAGATAATCTCTGTCAGAGTCGCGATACACTCGGCTCGATCCATTATTCGATGGATAATCGTTCTCTAACAGATCACACAACTACTCGAAATCCGTGTCCAGGCTTTTTGTGCCTGTGTCGCATCGAACAGACCACGCTACTGCACTATTTTCCCCGTACGCGCACGCGGTTTAACGATGTTTTCGCGGACACTAAAGCTCCCAATCGAGTAGAACAATCCTCGGTAGGAAATATGACACACGCACGTGCTTTGTGACTCATTAAAGTCAGGCTCGCTCTTTTAGATTAAAAAGAAAACAAAAAAGAAACGCAACAAAACTAAGTGCAGTTAGTGCAGCAGCGCGAGAAGCAAAACCGAAACTATTTTCCTTCAATGTCACCTAGACCTGGCAGTGTAATTAATGAATCAGAGACTCTTCCTACTTAGTAAAATCACAGCCGGCGTAATTGCGACACGCTGATTCCTTATACTACAACAATTATACTACACGCAGGCAAAAACATACTCAAACGAGACACATAAACATACAAATACACATACAAAAACAGGCATTCTACAATAATGGCGAATAGTTATTATATATATAAGTAATTGTACAATAGTCAAGATAATTCAGATAGAATCTAGAACCTTGTTTTATGTAATATAAAAAAGATCGGAAGCCAAGAGTGTTATAATAAAATTTAACAATATATATCTAATTATGGATTCTTGTTCGATAACACACCTTACGTCGAACAATTATTTTATTTACTAATTCACGATCAAATATTTTTAATTTTGGTGTTGTTAATAGCAGATTACGAATATTTAACAAACGCGTATCCGTTGCACAATATTTTTTTGTAAATGTACGTCTATGACACATTACCAGAAGATAGTACTAAAACCGATATTTTCACTTCGATTAACATGCCAACGAACTTCAGTCTGTCAACTGTCGGGAGGTGATGGAGTCAGTTCAGCTACCCTGTGCGTTCGGGTCGTACGCAAAACTTGTCTCCTTTCCCGCGAAACAACACTTTCCCAGGGCATCGAACAACGGCAGGTATCACTAGAGATCACTACGATTTGCAAATGTAAAAAATGTGCATGTGTACAAAAGAAATTTTCCTGGAGACGGCAAAGACAAACCTGGTCGAGTTGCCTTCCGAGTTTCCGAGAAGGTCGCTCAAACTTTTTCGTAGGAAACCTGACGCTCCACTGATTCCTTCCTCATTTAATTTCTCGAATTAAATCAATTTGAATTATCAAAACTACCAAAGTTCAGATAAAACGAGATAAAATTCAATATTATCGATCGAGCGACCGTTCGATATGCTCAATTGATTTTTACTTTACTCCCCTGGGATTTGACGTTAAGCTCGACGGCGTTCAATTTAATTTAAATTTAAATTGAACCGTGCGGATAATCCGACCAAGCGCAATCGAATTCAATCCGTACGTCTTTGTCGAAATTTACAGTCATGTAATAATTTGTAGTTTTTTCCGTACTGACGTTCCTCATGTATATGTTTCATTAGGTTTAAGTGCGACAGTATAACCACGAATACAAAGTATGCACACTGGAGTAGAAGTATGGTAGTAGTGAACTTGCTACAGTTACATTTATCTTTCAGCACCACAAGGTTAACCGTAGATACAGTCCACATCTCTTTCTTGTTGCTAAACTATTTTTCATTCGTTTCCCTGGAATCTTTTCTAACTTGCCGTAACTTTCGCCTATAATTTTGTATTTTCATGTCTTTCTCGGAAGTGTTACTTGTTACAAATCTATTGTTATCTACTTTCCTACGCTTAAATCCTCCACGGCCGAACGCTCTTTCTTTTTATTTTTGTTCAATATTTCAATCCCATCAGACAACTTCTTCCAAATTTTATTATTCAATTACTTATTAATCGACGTGCGAACCTTATTAATGCTCATGTAATGACAATTTTTTATTTTTGATGAGTCTCCACAATCGATGTGACATACTCTGCTCCCATCCTTGCCCTACGTAAATATCACGTGATGTTAAAAAATTAATGTAAGCCGTTTACGTGGTTTACATTATTTATTTATTATTAATTTTTGGGTAACGTAATATTGAAAAATTATAACTCGACGTTAACCGCAGAGACATTATAGTTAAACGGTACACGGTTTAAACGTTGTTTACGTTAAATTGACCGTTGAACTGAGACCGTTTTGCACAGGTGAAAAAAACGTAAACTTAGTGCGATGCCATCGGAATTAAATCAGTATAGTTGTTGGCAATGAAAATTTTATGTGTTTTTGCAACTTTCAAGGTGTGCACCTGAATACGAGTAGCTTTTGAAGTAAACAAAGGTACATGTCAAATCCTTTCGTCGTCAACCAGTGTTAATGTTATTAATAACATTAATAACGTAATGTAGAGTGGGGTGCTTGCACGTGCGGGCTGCAAGAAAAAGGACACCCAGATAATTTATTTATTTGTTTAATTAAAACTTCACTCAAACTATAACTTAAGTCAGTCTGAATTTGATCGAGCAAAGTGCCGCAATGACTCATATTAAATTAGTTAAAAAAACACTATGACTATGTTGAGTCCAAAGTTTGAATTTCTAGAAAAATACAGAATCCGCGATGACCGACGTTTTCATGTGTCCGAGGGTCGACTACATGGGATTCTACATGTTTCTTGTTGGCTTTTTTTCTGAAGTAATGGACTCTGCGGGCAATATATGGTCGGTTCTTATATTTAAAACAGATTCAACTTCATAACTCCGCTTATTGTGTGAATCCAGAAATTTTATAATTTTGTTGTTGTCACTCGAACTGAAGTCGTGAGAGTGACCGAATCACGTCTTCTTAACCAGGCCGAATGTGTTGTTTTCTGAAATGTGAAAAATATTTACTATAAGTGTCAGTCACGCCCTGTAGTCTTGGTAAAAGGCAATATTTTGAAAAAGGCTCTCCGAAGTTACCATTGCCAGAATTATCCACTTAACCAACCTAACTTAATAGCTTAAGTTATATCAACGGCAACAATTGATGGTATGGGGAAATACACACAACACTATCTGTATCAGATTATGTATAATTATAAGTACTTAAAACCAGGATTAATCAGGAAATGTTGTGTGTAAATAAAATTTCGAAATGCGCTAAGTGAAACCCCCTAAATCAGAGTGATTTGAACTTGTGTAATGTAAGTTAAAAATTTTTAACTGATCAAGAGCACGGAAGAATCTGAAATCTACGAATTCCATCGTAGTTTTATTGAATGAAAACTTTAAAAATCGAAACGGATTCACATCCTGTCGGATTATCACGGTGTCGATTGACAGCTAACTGTACGAGTTCTTACTGACAGAGATTATCGCACAAAAATTTGACAAATTGTGATAAAAATTGTACCCCAAGAGGCATTTGTTGTGTATTCCAGTCCAGAAACTAACACCCCTTGTTTTTATGTTTAGCCTCGAGTGACTGTTACGGTATAAACATTTCTTTCCCGTATTTTCTAAAATTTCTTAGCTACCGACACTACTTCCACAGGGCATTCTCTGTATTGTCTTATTCACCTCTAATGTAGTCGTCAAGGTCTCGAAGCACAGGATACCAATCTTTGGAGGAATAGTCGATTTTTGGAAGGCTGCCACCGTAGTCGGCCGGAAGGTAATCTTTCGGAATGAATTTATGTAATTCTTCGTATTTACTTCCGTGGAAATGCAGCTGAAAATGATTAATTACGGAATTTAATACTCGATTCACTTGTATATGCATCTGTACGAACAGTGAGGGCACCGGCTGGGGAGGGATCCAAAAGTGTAGAGATGAAAACTACAAATTGTAATTGTTTTGGGGGTACTCACTCTTTTGCTAAGTTTTTCTTTCACCAATGGCTTGAATATTTTCCAAACCATGTTGAACAACCACGGCTGGTTGACTACGTGAACTTCTTTCAGTCTTAGCGGCATGGCATCCTGCAAAAGATATTTATTTATTCAATGTCACTCATTGTACAAATGAAACTTGTAGTTGTTTGGTTGTTTACGAATCGGAAAATTCGGCAGCGTGAACCAGAATTAAACAGATATTCGAGCAACGTGAGCGTTTAAAATGCAAATGTGAGTAACACGGCGACGAGTACAAGAATTCCAAAGACAAACAAACAAAGTACGAAGTCCTGAAAAGCATTTTCCAGTTTTGTGCCTACAGGTTCAGCGCGGGGAATGGTAACAGCAACCGACTAGGCCTGGAAGTCCTTGACGAGTTCTTTTAGAAAACGCGGTTTCAGGTATTACACATTGAACAGATGGAAGGTTAAGGAAAACACTACTGGTAATTTTTACGCGGTTAGAGTACTTATTTTCGGTTACCGGGTACCTGTATGAAATTTAAAAGTCTCAGCGAGAAAGTCGGATTTAGGGCGAGAACCTGGGCCATTCCCAAACCGTCAAAATCCAATATGACGACGACTCCGTTGACTTGAGTCGCAGGCTCCAGCAATGCTCCCTGATGAATTAAGTAAAACATTTTGAACACGTCGTCTGGGGTTGCCTTTTTCGGGTCCCAAGCCTTTCCCGCTTTGTTTATGAGAATTCTTCTTCCTTTGTGGTCTCTGTCGGCCAACACATTGACGATGTCTTCGTTGAGCATTATTTTCTCTACCTGTTCCGGCATCAGACCCGTCAACAGATCCTTGTTTTTCTCCTTGAATTCTGATATTCTTTTCATCTGGAAAACGAGTAGTACGAAAGTGTCAGACTTGTACTCAACCCCGTGGAAGCGACAAGTGGTTCCCCCCTGAGGTACTGACCAGAGCCAAAGCGCTTTCTGGATAAAATTTAACTGGACGAAGAAATCTGGTTAATACTTCTGGTGAGTTCTTAAAGTAGATGCTTGTGTTCTCGTTTAAGAGCTTCTTGAGTTCTTCGAGGGATTCGTTGACTCTTTCGGGTGTTTCACGGAGTTCTTCCTCTGCTTTCTTGATGAGCTCCGGCGTGAGGGGCTCCAAATCCAGTTTAATCTTGTTGTTCATGATGCTAAAATTAGAAAAGAACTGATCACATAACACTGTACTATTAAAGAACGACCTTGAATTCTCCTTCGCTTTTCTCTTTGGCTTGGTAGCTGTGTGCAAGGTTTGACATAATGTGACCAGGTTCAGGCGTTTGGCGCCTAAGTAAAGTCTTACCTGATACCCTCGCAGTTGTCAGCGAGCTCCTTGACTGGTACGTCGTCGTTACACCCCATTTTTTTACTATTTTTAGCCATTTACCGAGTCCTGTTTACTTCGAACAGTTCACCTCCATCAAACGAGATTCGCAGTTGTTCACGACACTAATGTTAAGGTACTTAACGAGCGAGAGTTTCAACCTGCGGTCAAGTGGTGTAGGATTACCGCCCCGAGCAGTACAAAGCACAGAAACTTGCGTTATGAGAATTTTAGTAGCTACACTAAACCTGTTGGCTGCAAGTTATGAAAAACTTCACTTGGTTTTCATGTGTGTGACAAAATACAAGTACACCAACTGATGTAATTTCCCTTTAGTGGCAATGATTTAGAAATAATACACAGAAATTTATGTATGAAATGAACTATGTTTAAACTATCACATAGAAATAACTAAGTGATCTCAGTAAGCATTCTCAAAGCACGAGAAGTAAAGTTTAAGTTAACTTACTGAGGTAGAGTACTTTAATAGAAAAATATAAATTTGTCTCGCAACTTTTCTTAAGAAAATTAAGTAAAAATGACAAAAATTGAAAACTGCACAGGTATCAGCTGACATAAGCACCAATAAAAAAATCAGGTACACATCAAACACTTGTTCGTCTTACACTACTGATGGTTGGTCCGATGGTTTCGTCGCGTTTGAAACAAAAAATTGTTTTTTTCTCTAAATTTTGAACTTTACAAAAGTTTTAACCGAGTTACGCCGAACAGGTTTACGATAGTTGTGTCAGTCGAGTGGTCAGGTATCACTCGTCCGGTTTCAAACAACCGACTGGAAAACTATCAAACCAGGGAGAAGTCGATGGACGCGTGCCTTCTTCGTGCTTGTACTGTGTACCTTCTAGGCCCATGCTTCTTCATCCGCACCATTAACCGTCACCTTGACCCTCGGTATTTTCATAACTTTGACAATTTTTACTTCACTCTCCGTTTTCACCTATCCTCCCGCATCTACGCTACGATTCTGATTGAAACAAAATCGGAAGTGTTGGGGGCGAAAAGTAGGAAATCCGATTGTCGCCTTGTCACCACAGAATCGTGACGGAGGTTAAGAACTTTTGGTACGCTTTTGGCATATTCTCCTGGCATTGTCAGAGTCGCGGAAACACAAACCCATCAAAGGTTACTTGTGACCTCATTGACTAAGCTAAGAAATGACAAGGTTACGTTTATTTGTTTATTCACTAATTTTAACCCATGGTTTAAAGCGATTCATAAAATCCAATAAATCCCTTAATAGTTTTTTTTTCTACCGAGCAGTACCGGGTACTAATTTGAAAACACAAATGACCGCCAATCGCCATGCTGCCTGTCGACGTTAATTAATTTAATTAAAACGGCAGTATTTGTATTTAATTAATAATCGAATATTAGTAATTTTGTCAACTGCGAACTATTTTTCTTTTGTCCGTTGAAATTCGTGGATATTTGTTTTTTCGGCAATTGCTAAGTACGAAGCCACCATTATTGTGGGACACCACGATTATCTCTAGGCTATGTAAAACTAAAACAAATACTATTCGAATCTAATTATGCATGCCACGGTCCGTGACGTGAAATCGTCAAAATTCGATTATGTATGTAAATATAACTCGAAGCCGGTTAATTGAGTCTGGTTATGTTGCGGAAGACCGTACCTGTGTCGAACCGCGAAAATAGTCGGAACGAAAAGATCGGAGTAGTTGGACATGAAAACTAAATTAGTTCACCCTACGGGCCAATCCACAGAAACGACACACTACATAAATCGTTCACCTAAACGAATTTGGTTTTTAATACGTACTGTTAGAGTGTTATCCTGTTCGGACGAATGCGGTGTGTCCCTGTCGTTTGTCGCACTTTCTGTAATCGAACTGTCGCAGAGAGGGTGTGCTACTCGGTCGGCGTCTACGACAAACTGACCTAACTACCCGATATCTGTTCGACAAAAAAAAATAAGTTTGAAGGTCGCCGAATGGGAAAAAAGAAAGAAAAATTGATGAGACATAATGGAAATTAATCACTTGTAAGTTTTGTTATCAACAGTCAAAGTTCAAACGAAATCACGTTCATTTATGAAAATAATCATATCGGACCAATGACAAATTCCCCCCGTCGAAGAGATTCCGTCGCCATTATCGAAGCTTCCTGTATTAGAGCGACAAAGGAGGACCACGGCTCTGGTGGAAGACTCCGTTTGACAGGTCCAGGGTGTGGTAACAATCGTAGCAAACTATCGTTCCCGAGCCGTCTGATTACTCACGAATAGATAGGTGACTAGATAAAGGTTCAGCGCAGGTTGCGCCAATTATTTAGGCACCGCCGGTTGGCGACAAAAGTCATCCTATGTCGGAGCCTGAATTGTGAAACACGGGAGGGCCATGCCACGGTCGGTGTGAGCCTGCAGAGAGTCGATGGTGCTGATGACCCCCTGATTGAGTCAGTTCGGTCGTTTCCTGAAAGTTCTACGTTCGAATCAACGATATACGTTTTTTCCTTTGACTCGTGTGAAACCTTTCAAAAAAAAGGAAAACTGTATGTACATGTCACCTTAATAAAAACCAGTTGTTACTTATTTCTTCTCGGACTGACACCGAAGAAGAAACTTGTCTTTCTTCGAACGTTTGGCTGTAGTGATCTGTAACCCCATTACCACGTTTGTTTTTATTTAATCTGAACTCTTGATAGTGTTATATATAAACAACATCTTGACGAACGATTCATAACTGCAATAAATTAAAAATTCCAAGACTACTGCTCTGGATGATTCCTTTGGGGGGAAACGGTCTCCGTTGCACCCGTGGCTTGCCCTCCGTTTATTTTTAGAACAAATTGGAGTTTTTTGTTTTGGATGCTTCACTACGTGCGAAAGCTCATGAACATTTTTGTTGGAAATATTAACATTGCACGTGTCGTAGATTTTGTCTTACGGTTAGTTCAACATCAGAAAATTTCCTCGATAAGCTGCTCGGTGGCCACGTTAAAATTGATTTCTTTTTTATTGTTATTTAAAATCGTATTTGACTGCAGATCAAAGGTGTACTGAACTGATTAGTTGCCTTGTTTACAAATATCCCCATTCAAAGTTCGTTTCTTGTTTTCTCTGATCTGAGTACTTTGATACAATGTTCTTCGTTTTGTCATCCAATGATCAAGTTAATGAATAGAAAGAACAAGTTTCTTTAGACGTTAAGGACGGAAGCCTGAGTATGACATGTAACCGATAATTTTACGAAGTACCTTCCAAATACTGAACTTTTCCTTAATCCTTCGGAAACTTTCATAAAATTCATTTTCCAAATTCTAAAATAATAACGTAAATTGGTGATATTCACCGTTGCTTGTAATGTATCGAAGTAGTTAATAATTTTGTTAATATGAATTACTTAATTGCACAGAATGAATGAAGTTTTTGTTTGATAGACCTCCAGACTTTGTTACATGCTCAAATGAAAATGGTTTTTGCAGAGCGACAGAAACTTCAGTAGGAGATGTGATTGTTTGGTGTGTTGTTTAATGTCAATGGCAAGCTTCGTTCATCAATTTGAGATGAGAACAGAGAGAACAGAGGGTCTCAACATAACCCTCTGCATAAATTGAGACGGTTGTTAACGACACGCGTATTCTGTCTTTCATTGAAATAAATGTTGGTACTCTGTACTCATCCGTTTGACAGCCTAATTAATCTAAGAAAAATTTTCTTAAAACACTTCCCTGCTGGTCCTTGTTTGAGAGGAAAAAGCATGAGAAAACAATCTACCATTTTCTTATTCATGGCAACTTATTCATGGCCGTTTAACGGCTTTTCATGGCGCATGGAAGTTCGGGTACATTCGTTCAAACTCGTGTACGTTCGCCGGAGTTGTAATGCAACCAATTCAAAATGGGGGACGCCGAACATTTTGGCATTGAAGAAATAAGTGGATTTTTAATGTTTTTACGAAACGTAAGTGTTGTTACTTGGAAAATCCATTGTTATTTTAGGGGTAATAAACGTGTGAATCAATTTCTATAAATTTTTTCCCTTGTATTGACACTTGGGGCGAATTATTCGATGGTTGACGCACGAAGTGACTGATGTTTTGATGGATTCGTTTCAGATTGAATGGAAAGATCCTTGGCTCGTGGGTCTCATTATTTTTCACGTAGCAGTTACAACGACCACAATATTAACCCGAAATCACGGGAATTTTCAAGTAGTCTTATTTTTAGTCCTGTGTAAGTTGCTATTTTTCAAGGACCACCCCATACCATTGCACGTTCAATGAAATGTTATCCATGTTTACATCATTTCTTTCTGTAAATTAAAGAAATTTTTCCTCCGTACGAATGTCATGCTTATACTTCCTTCCTTTTGTTTATTTTCAGTAAGTCTAGTGTATTTTTCGGAAAGTATCAATGAGCTTGCAGCAAATTATTGGAAGTAAGTATGACATTTGTTTCCTGTCCTTCGCAACGTTGAACATCGATCGCCGAGTCATTAATAATTTGCCATTCATGTTATAGCAGTCACTTATTGAATATCATCATTTTGGGGTCACTTTGAAATGATTATTGATTATAATTTCTGTGCTTGCAGCCTATTTTCTCGTCAGCAATACTTTGACAGCAAGGGGATGTTCATATCCTTGGTGTTCTCAGCACCTATTCTGCTCAATTGTATGGTCCTTGTGGTAATGTCTCTTTCATATCTTATTTTTCTTATTCTATTTCTGTAGCATTGTATAGCCTTTGATAAAACATGAATGTCATTTTACTTAGTAATATTGAAAATGATAACGTAATAAGGATTGTACATTGAGAGAAACCACAACAATGAATTATAAGTCATTGGTTTGTTTTCTCGTGCCAGGTATTTGTTTCTTGTTGAATGAAACGAATGTTATGAAAGCTAATGGTAGAATTTTATGTTATATTGTACTTAGCTGTTAAAATCAAAGTTCTGGATTTCAAGGTTGGAAGCTCTATTGTATGAGGCACTGGTAATATTATTACCATTAATTATTGCAACTAAAAAAGGTTTATTTACATTCATTCATTTACACAAGGAAATTCATTTGTGCTTTGCATTTCAAACATACCTCCTGTTCCAACAACTGGTAAATTTGGAAATAAGAACTTAATTTGTTTCGCAGGCAAGCTGGTTGTACCAGTCAGGTCAGTTGATGACAAAATTAAAACAAGCTCAACTGCAAGCCCAGTTTCTGAAGCAGAATCAAAAAATGAAGGGAACAGACAGTGATAGTTTATTGAAGGAACCACTGAGTTACATCAATACTGACCTTATAAACAGGTTGAGGCGTAGACCTCAAAAGGAGACACTGCATGGAGACTCCTGTGGAACTAACATTGTGGATGCAGCAGGATTGAATGGTGAATCAGCAGTTTCTCATCATCATCCATCTTAGGCAAAATTTTTAGTCGAATGTAGATGTAAGTGTGACTAAAATAGGAGACTACATACTAGACACTACCAGTATATGTTTTGTTGGGAATTCAGTACAGATTTCACATGGGAATTGAGTATATCAATTGAATTATTATTTATAGAACAATATCATACAAATTCATGTAGTACTAGAATTCTATCACATTGTAGAAATGGAGATGAATTTTTCCCAATGTAACATGGTAGTAGAATGTAATCTTTTGCGAAGTTAGTGGCTGAATCTGGAAAAATGGAATGTACAAAAGGAAGACATTTTAGACAATAACTGCATGTGATAAGTGTTTTTTGCATAGATGAGTTGTACTCATGTTACAACAGATGTGTAAATACAATAAGAGTTGGTAGTAATTATAATTTGGAGACTGAAATTGTACAAAAAATGTCTGGCAATTGTGTTTGTACACAAAAAATGAAGGACTGGTTATTTTATTTTTGCTCTAACAATTTTTTAATTGCCTATAGAATATATTTTAGTCAGTTTTTTATGTTACTACCTGCAATGTTTGAAGAAGTTAATAATTTCAATTAGGAATTACAGAGATGATTCCATTATTTTTAACTAACAATTTTAGCAGTAGCAATCGGATCTTCTGAAGGCATACATTACCGTTAATTATATATTTTACTTATAATTTTTCCTTTGCCTTTAGGCCAACCTTAAGAATTGAATCAGATGACATTGACTTTGGGCATTTAATTTTTTCGATTTACCACAAAATAGGAATATAAGCAATATATCTGCATTACCTTGATAAAACTCGAAATTTATAGTCTGTTAATGAAACTTATTGTTCAATAAAAAAATCCCACCATGAAATAGTTACTGAAGTGGATGACAAGAAAATGATTGCCCTTCTTCAGTTACTAGTGGGACAGTGTGATTTTAGCTCAGCAGAAACACCTGACCACAAAATTGGAACATTGGTGGATTAAATAATTTTTTCACATTTTGTATTTCACAAAGATAGGGAGATGAAATTGTCTATAGTAATTTAATGATAGGTCGAAGAATATAATTGTTATCGTGTGTAACCTAAAGGGAATCATTCCGAACCTAGAAAATTATTTAAAACAAATATAAGTTGCAAAACTGAAATGACAGAAATATAATTTCTATACGAATAATAAAGTTCATATCATATGTACATTTACGGCTTAATTTTTAGCTAATTTTATTTTCAGATCGAAAAACTTACTTGCAGATAGCATAAGTGATATTTAAAATAACTAAAACCATTAGCTTGAATGAAATTTTCAAGAATAGAAAGTGTAGGTATAATTATCATTAAAAAAAAGAAAGAAAAGAAACATTTGGTATTTGCTTACTTGTAAGTCTAAGATACAACATATTTATGTAGATATTTAAGTATAACGTGTTTTAGACAACCCTCATTGAACGTTTTAGGCAAATAAAACATAGACAACATGGAGTTATTCTGTAGAGTCGTTGTTGAGTTGTTCAGCCGCTGAAAGAGTGCGTAACTATTAATGCATGGCTACGAGCAATTGTAATTAGTTAAGAAACTTGTGTCATGTACATTGATCGAGTGCCAAGTAAAGACTTTCCACACGAACCAAATTTGAAAACTTTTTTCTTTGTTGTTGGCGGTAATTACTTCGGCATTCTGGAGAAAATTTCACACCAGTGGTTATTGTTCACCTAAGTATGAATACGAGCTATTTATTTTGTAGAATGTTTCAATTTTATTGTTCAATGGAGTTCTCGACGAGTTCTCCTTAGACAATCGAACCAGGGTATTTACTCACATGGTAGTTTTCCGCTTCACAGTAGGAACCATTTTTGTAGGGGTTCGGCAATGTTTATCCTTTTTCAATTTGTTTCAAGTCAAAAACCATCAATTCGATTTTGCCTTTACATATATATATATACATATATATAGTTTTGTTAATCGATGTTAATTATATGAAGGACTGAAAATTAATAAATTTTGCTCGCCTGAATGATTACTTAGCTTGAAACGGGTAGAATTGTAATGTATATAGTAATACCAATGTTAAACCAATCTTACTGCTTAAGTATAAGGATGTGTATCGCTAAAGTGTTACAATGGTCATAATGGTGTAAACCCTTGGTTGAGTTGAGCAGTAAGGGCCCTGTACAGGTATAGAATGCTTGAAGCGTCTAAATTTAATATTCTAACTTCTAAACTTGATTTGAGAATCTCTGTTTCGTAGAAAAGTTTAGATTTTTTGGAAATGTTGATTTTCTCAGACTAATCAGATCTATCTAACAGTCGATAAGTGATTAACCTAACTCGTAATCCCAGTTTGGCCTCCATTTGGCCCTTGACCCTGTTAAATATTGATGAAATTAGTATTTGATATTTAAATTTATTAATGACGTCACAGATCGTTGCTCACAATCAAATTTACGACCATTATTGCCAGCTAACAATCTATTTAATTGAACTTATCGAGTGTTTTCCTTATTCGTACCTCGATTATGATTCGGCAAGAGCATGAAGTAACAGTCAAGTAATAAGTGAAATTAGTATTTAAAACTTTTTTTGTTGGTACCAGGCGACCCACCGAATTCATTGTGTACGTCAGTTGGCTGTAAGTGGAAATTCACCACACAAGCAAATTTTACGTAGCCATTGTAAATTGTATTGTTTGGTAAAAACGTTAATTGTATTAATACGTGCACAAGTACTTGTTTACCACTGTGACTCATGTGTTAACAATTTTTATTATTATTATTATTATTTAAATCTTAACAGCCTAGTACTTTGAAATAAAATAACGAAACGGTTTAATAGAAATGTTTAATAGAAAAATTTAGTAAATGTAGAATTCCTCCCGGGGGAGAATAACATTTTGAAGATGAAACATCACACGTATGGGTACACCAGGGAAAATTAATTTGTACCTGATCGGAAAGCAGGTCAGGTGCATCTACGAATTATTGGATCTCACAGTTTTTTTTGTTTGTAGTAATTTAAAGTTACCAGTGAAAATAATGTTTCGCTTTACCGGGCAGCCGTTTTTTTTCTTTCACTTTTAATAATTCTACAAATGTCGTGCGGTTTCATGAAAAATACTTTTACTTGTAAATTATGTATTGCTACCTATCACACTTTTTGTTTTTTTAAATCCTTATTCACTTGTGATAAAATATATGTTTGTAGTAAAGTCATCGAGTTTTATTTAAGTCATTTTCATAACCTTGGGTGTTATAAATTCAATTGAAAGTAAAATTTAAGAATTATGTAGTCAGGATGGTATTGATTATGACAATCTTATATTTATGCAATATTGCAGTCATATAAAATGAATTTTTTCATTGTATCACATCCAAAGGAACTCCATTCTCGGGATTATAAGAAGCAAGCAGGGTCCTCCCTTTTCTTTACTTGTATACGGAGGAGAATATTAACTACTATTAAAAAAAGTTTACCTTACAAATGCAGTCATTTCTTAAATATTTTTTCAATTATTTAAAAAGGCAGATTGGTGTGCTTCAACGTCTTCTTACGGCAAAGAAGTTGGCTTTTTGGGTGTACGCGCTCGGCAGAAAAGTGTAGCGCTGACCTAGGCCACCTCCGTAGAGACTAGTAGTCTGACTCAAACCCAATGGGTAGGCAGTTAAAGCTTGTGACGAGCTTCCAAATGGTACCTGTGCGAATGAGTAATATCCGGCATTACTCGATAAGGAGTTAACAGCTGGGTAAGCTGTTCGGGCGAACGGGTACGCCGTGAATGCGTTAGCTGCGCCAACGGTTGAGTAGATTCTTGCGCTTGGTGGATAAGATGAGGACAATCGTAAAACTGGGTATATGCTTTCGGCAGCGTTGATTTTGCCATGCTTTGTGGCTGCCACCGCTGCAGGAACTGAGAGCTGGAAGAATGGGTAGGTCACGCCGAAGCCCTGGTTGGGGAAGGCCCCATGGAAAGTTGGAACTAAGCCATTTCCGTCTCCGTTGTCAAGACCGTTGCCGTTAAAGCCGACGCCATCTTGACCGTTTCCGTTGTCGCCGTGTCCATTTCCATTGCCGAAACCATTGCCATTACCATTGGAAAATCCATTTCCATTACCATTATGGCCGTTGCCGTTTCCGTTGTGACCGTTGCCGTTTCCGTTTCCATTTGCCTGTACACACGAGCATTGTAATCACTAATTTAGATTATAAGAATTAATAAATTACGTATTATCTAAATGCTTACTCCGTTGCTGGGTATATATTGGTTATCTACGCCATTGCCATTCCCGTTGGAGAATCCATTCCCGTTGCCATTTCCATTGTGACCGTTGCCATTTCCATTGTGGCCATTGCCATTTCCATTGTGGCCGTTGCCATTTCCGTTGTGTCCATTTCCGTTTCCATTGTGGCCGTTGCCATTTCCATTGTGTCCGTTTCCGTTTCCATTGTGACCGTTGCCATTTCCATTGTGTCCATTTCCGTTTCCATTATGACCGTTTCCGTTTCCATGTCCGTTGCCATTTCCATTACCATTTGCCTGTAAAATATAAAAATATGAGAAAAGCATCCGGCAAAATAAATATAATGTGAAATAAAAGCAGCTACAAATGCTTACTCCATTGCTGGGTATGTACTGATTATCCACCGAAGGACCGTACTGGGAATCCACCGTTGGCCCATATTGAGACGGCGGCGGTTGCGCGAATCCCGAATCTATTCCATTCTGACTCTGACGACTTTCTCCAGGTAAGAGAAGTCGTCGTCCTGTTCAAATTAAAAATACATTAATAGATACTGTGGCAAAATATTAGACAGGAGTTATTTGGATTGCAATGGACGAGTACCTGCAGGTTTCCATCCACTGGGTGGATATGGCCCTGATTGCGGTGGAGGCGGCGTGAAAGAACCATCGGGTACGCCATAAGCGTTTCCGTTTCCATTTCCGTTTCCTGTGTATTCTGCGGAAATTATTCCGATTGCAAGTGAAAGCAAAACTAAAACAGACTGAAACGAAAGCATAAATAATTTTTATTTTATTTTCCGCATTAGGAGAGATGTAGAATATATATATGCTAAGTCGGCAATATTATTCTATTAAACTTAACGTTCATATTATCAAGAGGGGTGCCTCAGTATTTTGTCGTGTTTCCTAAATTACATTCTTTAATTTTGTGAATTATTATTTGTAATATTTTACTTCACCCTCGCCATTCTTTTAACATTTAAGCAGTTGTTGTTTCTTACGGTTTCACTTTAACAACTCAAGTTCATGTACATTTTTCTCAAGCCTACGAAGTTACAAGACGTTCATTATAAAATATTAATTCGTTGAATATATTGTGACGTCTAGTTCGTTTTATTCTGATCGTACAGGAAAGGTATTCCTCCTTTTCATTAATAAATACTAAATTAAAAAACAATTATAATTAGTTAAATAATTAAATAAAATTAGTAAAATAAATACTAATAATTTATTTTGATGTGTTGCCTTTTGCCAATTTTGTTAAGTAATATATAACAAGTAACATTAACAACAACTAAAATCTTCTCTTCGATTATGGCACAACTACTACTAAGTAATGTTAATATATATAATTTTAAAAAAGAGATCCATCCGTGATTTAGGCTATTTTGCATCTGTTAGTAAACTCTTAATAGGCTAGTCTCCGAGCTACATGGTACAACTACATAGTTACATCCATCTTATCTCTCCATCCACCATAAATATCTATTTATCCATCTCGTAAAGTGAGAAAAACGTATTACATTGTTTTCGTAGAGAGATTGAAGTCTACTTTAAATGGTCTCCCACATGAGTCGACTGAGTGTAAAATGTTTAATGTGAATGTCACTGGTAATTTTTATAATTTCAGCTATAAAACCTGGAGCGTGACATTCTCGTCTACCATCAGACATTGTACAGAATTAACTGGCCTGGCGCGATTTGCACTGTTATCCATCGAAAAGTTATCCTTTCGGTTAACGTCCAACGCTTAGCGGTCAGAAAAAATGTCTTTTTCCCTGTTGTTCGTCCCATTGGGAAAAAAACTCCACAGACCACCTCGCTCTTCGCCTTTCCTACCTTCATTTTGGTCAAAAATTCGTCTTCCTCGACTCGATCCCGTCCGAAATTCTCTTCTCCTACACGTTTAACTGAACCGAACGATTTTTCAACACTAAACCTTCTGGACTGGTAACATAACTATAAATTTATATTAGCCGGCCGGATTTCTGTATGCAAAAACCGTAGGGCTCCGTACGTGCCGTCGTTGTAGGTCAAGATTTCGACGAAATCGAAGAGTAATGTGAATAACAATTGATTATTACTAATTTTTTATGTAAGCGATTTAAATTTTATTACTCCCGTGTGTCTTTTTACGCTTCTCGGGAACGTCGCTTGAAATTATAATTGTACGAAACCCTGTATAAATCACTCTCCAGGCTTTTTATGAAAAAAAAAATTATGATTCGCACCAACTCAACACACAAACTGATCTTTGTTTAATCACATAATTGAAAAGAATTCAATTTTTATTATTATTAATATTACCAGGTTATTTGATAGTTTTTGAATGATGGTTACTTAATAATTAATAGGTTAAGCAGAGGTTTTAACTAATTTAATTAGAGTACTCTAACTTACTGTAGTGTTGGGTACAAATTTGGGAATCTGCAGATTTATATGCTACTACACTTAGACTACTATATTATTAAACTACTGGTGGTATTTTATGTTACGTTAAAATAAAATTATCACGTTTTATTAGTGCTGCCATCAATCGAAATAATTTTCCGTTTAGAAATTAAGATTTCAACGCGATGTAAGGAGTGTGACGTTCATTTAAATGAACCTTAATAAGTGGAGGAACGCATCATTCATCATAATAGCGTCAGAGTAAGTAAGAAATTCAGTGAGGTTTACAATGGCAAGCGATATACAATATAATAATAAAATATAAATAAGCAATTGAATAAGTCGTGTAAATAAGTTCAAAATAAGTTTAGTGAACTTAAGTATGGGTCATCATCAACTGAGCCATATTGAATATACTCCTTGAAGTGTGTAATAAATAAATTACGCTTAACAGTACGTCAAATAAACTTTTATGTACATAAATGAAGCAGGAACGGGGAAAAGAATAGAACCTGTGAAATTCAGTGCCAAATTTTCGTAGAGCATTCACCCTGCGAAAAATAAAAATACAAATTTATTATTCCACTCTTCTTATTAAATTTTCCATGTATCCTATGAATGTTTTATACACATGATAAAAAAAAATTGCATATAAAAAACCATCGAGCAACCTTGTAAATCAATTAAACGTCTATTGGTTTATTTTATTTTATGGGAACTTGGCAGAAAGAAGGCATCGTCCAGACCGTTGTCTTCACGACCGTTTTTCACCATCTGAATAAAAATCAATTTAATTTTGTTAAAAATAAGAGACGATCAATGTCAGTCACAAACTATTTTTCTCATTATTGTTATATTTAGACGGAGGATTTTCAGATTCGTCATGTTTTAATAACACGCGACTTTATTTTTTATATATGAATTATAATAAGTCTCTACATTTTACTTTTCGAGTTTTATATATATCTTCTTGTATATGCTATTTTTATATTTTATATTTATTATGTATTATACGATTCATTAACACGGGGAGCTATTAACCTATTATAGTCACAATTTCCAGCTTTGGGGGGGGGGGAAGCATTCGAATTTGCATTCAACAAGTCTATAGAAGCAACCTTCGCTTTTTACTTTTCATTCCAAAAATACCTCTTGCGTTTTCGTTACCAAGGCTAGGAATTTTTGGCAGTACCCTATTTAAAATCATTACCACCAGCCACAAAGGTATGAAAATTGTGTTGCGGAGGTAACAATGCGGAAACGATGACTTGGATGGTCATTAATTGTATTTGACGGTGCGAGTGGTAGCACCTTCGCGGAGCACATAGCATTTTGTGTGCGGCGTTTTGGGTACTGGGGTAAGATGTAAGTCGTATTACACGTACTAGTTTACGAGTACTTGATATCTAGTACGTCTCGTGCTTATAATCACTAAGTTACGAATATACAGAAGCAAACCGCACCCTCTCTATACATATAGTGTGGGTTAGTTTAATAGTAAACTTCAGGGTGGTTTCGTGAGTGTTTCTTACTCAGAACGAGTTATCAAAACCATTTACACAAAGAGGTAATGTTTCCTACTAAAAGGTACCTCACGATGGACTTTAAATCATATATAGAAACTACATAAATAACTGGCAATATAAATAACGTGAAATAAAACATTCGATCTTTTTTATTTATTAAATTCATTAAATTTAAATATATTGAATCATCGACACAGCCAAAGACCTCGTATCTGAGACACAGTTTTCAGACATAATAGTTACATATTTTGATATGTAATGGCTTATAGGTCTCGAGCTCCACTTCTCAATTCCATGCCACTATCAATAAAGAATAGTATCAATAGAAATTATTAAGTACATTGTTTCTAAGCCTTTCCCCTGTTTTCCCCGGTTATTGGTGAATCATAGCCTCCCAGGCTTAAAACTATGCTTTGTATCACATCAATATTTTTTATTATATTGTGTAACACTTCTTCATCAATCCAATTATGAAACGTTCTGTGTGCGGTCCAACAAAACAGACGGTCGTCTCAAGGGATAGAGAGAGAGAAAGGAATTGTTCAGGTGATGCGATTTCATTCGACCTTTAATTAATAAACAGGACCGGTTTTAATTAGTCAATAAGAAAAAAAATTATGTGCATAAACTTCGACACACGTGGGCCGAGACTCGATTTGAGATGTTTCCATGCACATTTCTCCATTTTGTTAATTGCGAATGTAAATATGACTCCCCCGAAAGAACTTGAGAAATTCTCATTATCATATTTACAAAATGTCACATTTGTTTTGTACCAGGTCAGGTACTCGTCGCCTTGTGTTATATAACACTCCTAGAGAGGAGTCTGATCAAAGACTTGGTGTTTTTATTTAATTGTTACGAGGACATGTTCGGATTTTATATATTTTTTATTCACATGAAGAATTGTTTTGCGGTTATTGGTTGTATGCGTACATGTTATGTTGTTGGTGAGGGAAATACGGGTCCTGCTTCAGGAGGAGGTTGTATTGGGGGTTTTTCGGTGTTGTGCAGGCTTGAAGACGTGGGAGTGAAGTTAGTTAATGGTCACATCAAAAAACTTATCGAGTCGGTACTTATTTCGATGCAAGATCAATCAATAAATCAATCAATCAATCAGATTGACCGGCGTGGCACGGTGCTTGCAATCATCAATTCAAGTGCAGCGACCGGTTTTACCTGAAAATAAAACGAACGCAACTTGGAGTGTAACAATGCACGAAACCGATGAACGAGTCATCCGAAGAATGAAATCTTTGTCTGTTCGCGTTGCGTAACAGTGAATTTTTTATTAGGGAGTCGGTTATTTACTTTTGTGAAGACGTGACCATCGAATTTGCCATACAAAGCAGCGACCAGACGATTTATGCCATCCAACACCGAAAGAGTGGGACGGCAAACCGAATCGAAGTTGTCCATCTCTCTCTCTCTCTCTTTGCTAACCTTGGTTTAATGTCTGGGCGAACGTGTTTTGACCCCATGGGATGTACAATGCGATGTGGCACACGGGTACGACAATGCGACGCAATCAGACGCAAACCCTTTATTAATTCTGAAATTAACGTAACTCGTGGGAATATAAGGAAATTGACTTGAATTTTTGGCAACCGTTTTCGAAGTCACACCGAGAGACTGTTAATTAAATAGGTGCACGCAATCGAATTTCCGTTCGCTTTCAGGTACGGGTACCTACCACCCGTGCTCAGGTACTGCAGTTTCGCACGATAAGATCGATTTCGCGGCTTCCCATTTCGAGTTGCACTGCATGCAAACCGTTCCGCCTTATTCGGTGCCTCGGAATGCACATTGAGCTATTAAATTATTAACTGCATAACTAATCGATTTTATTTATTTATTTATCTCTGTAAGAATCGTTTTAAATGGAAAGGCAGCCGTAACTCCCTCCCTCTGTACGCATACCGTAACATGTGTCAGACTTCATGCGGGTTTTTTTTTATTTTTTTAATGCAAATGTAAACTTGTATAGATTTATCAGTATAACCTTTGAACTTTGACTCAGTTCCTTCCATAGAACACATTTTAAATTTCATACGGTTAAATACAGGACTTGCAGGAGCGTTCAAGACTTGTACAATACTAACCTGTTGAGAGGTACTTGTTTTCTTGTCAGATTTGACTGGTTTCGCGGGTAGATGTCTATCTCTGGAAGAAGATGAAGAAAATAATGAATAACATATGCGTGGACTTGAGGGTTTATTTCGACGTACCGTACATATGTCGTTTACAACTGTGTTACAACTGTACCATAACAAAGAGAAAGACCGACTGTTCTTTTTGGCAAATACTCTCCGATGTGTTTTACTCTTGGCATGTATTCTATCATTTTACATTATGGAAATTAATATTCGTCGCCGGGAGCCATGTTTCACAGGTGTAATGAGATCATTTGG
Organism: Polyplax serrata; assembly: GCA_037055365.1. Lineage (NCBI taxonomy): Eukaryota > Metazoa > Arthropoda > Insecta > Psocodea > Polyplacidae > Polyplax > Polyplax serrata. The sequence continues at coordinate 5,842,317 of JAWJWE010000038.1, read as the reverse complement.
ATTTGTAGCACAAATTTTAATAAATGGTTCTGACGAATATAAATTAAATAGAGGAGTATTGTGAAATATTTTTTTTTGTCGAGCGACTCAATTCACTCGAGGAAAATGTTTCTTACTTGTAGCGTGCAGCGGTGTACAGGTAGCATGTGTTAGGGCACAAGTTGTAGGGGGTTGACCGGCTGGTGTATTATAGCTGTGGTGTCCTGTTATCTACCTTCGACCCTGGCGGTTCTTTAACACTACCTGAACAATAGTTCTTTGTTCTTCTCTCTTTATATATAATTTTTTTGCAAACAGAGTACGGTGGTTGTTAGTGCTACGCATTAGTAGTAGTTGTGGTGGTATTAAGAGGCAATAATAACTCCGACTTCTCTTTTGTTTGCTTTTTATATTTAGAATGTCAAACAATTACAAATTCATTCTAATTCCACACCGACAGCGTCATTCGTACATAATCTGGTAACTTCGTTTATCTGCCAGCTCGTCTTTCGTAGAAAATACACTTATAATAATAATATAATAATATAAATAAAAGCTTTGGTAGATATTAAATTATCAGTTAGAGAACGATATGGAAAAGTTAATGCCTGCTGCTGGTATTACTCTAATATCCGCCGTGACCGGACCTGGCATCCGGATATCCGGTTTCTTCGTAACGGATCTGTGGTCTGTAGCCACGCTCGTCGGCTTCGTATTCGACTATTTGCATTCGTCCGTCGGGAAGGAGAACGTGGTAGACTCCTCTGGCTAGTTCGTTTTCACGATTTTCTTTGTGTCCGAATTCCGTGCCGTGTTCTTCGGACGCTTGAACTTCGTAGTTGTACTCGTATTTGGCAGGTTCCTGGCGAGAAGAGCACCAAAGGGGACATGTCACGAAAGCAGCCATGTAACGACATTGTTAAGCACATAGTAAAAGGTTATATTATCTTATAATATACTCACGGCCAAGGGATCTTCCGTTGATGGCTTCCTTTGATTTCCAGCAAATTCATTTGAGTATTGACCGGAGTAGCTGTTCTGCTCATTCGATGGACTTCCGTAGGTACTCAGAGGAGCCGCGAAGTTGTTGTCGGCAGCACTGTTGAACGGCTTACCAAATGAATTGGAAGGAATGGCTGAGGTGTACCTGTTCGAGGACTGGCTGCTTGGTGCCGAATAGGAAGATGAGGCACGGTGGCCCTGGGCATTGGGTCCAAAGGAGGATCTGGCGGGAGCACCGTACGTGGTCGAGACGCGTCCTGTCGTCATGGCAGAAGAACCAAAGCCAGATTGAGGGGATCGGAATGCAGCGCCGAAGGAATTGGACATTCGGTTTGACGAACGACCGGAAGGTGTGTAAAAGGCATTGTTTCTAGGAACACCATAGGTACCGGAAGGAGTGCCGAACGATGGTTGTTGGAATCCGGATTCTTGAGCAGACCGATCAAATCCGCTTGGAACTCCATAGGTGGATGCTGGTCGTCTTTGGACATCCTCAACATTTGATGCAGAGTCTATGGTCACACCGCCATCACCAAAGTCACCGGAATTTGATTCATCCAAAGGTGCATTATAGGTGTTGGTCCACCTTTGGTCATTACTAACGCCTCCATCTCTGTTGTGTTCACCGTTGATGTTGTTGGCAGGTGGAGGGAGGTACGATGGAGAAATGGCTGTTCTGAAGTCGTTGGAAGCATCGCCGAAACCGTTGCCCTGCGGAGGACCATATTGTCTAGATAGGCTACCCCTCGCTCCTGGTGGAAGATAAGTCGAAGGAACAGGTGGTTCGGCCACAGCAGCGACCAACAGCGTCGCCATCCAAATGAAAATCTAAAAAAATACAACGGAATGTTTGTCACACTCACAATTTTCAAATTTGATAAATCACGTGGACATAAACTTCTTACCTTGGTCGCCATGTTTTTTAGAAAAATTCTCGAACTGGATGTTTGAACTTCGGACTTTACCAAACTAATGCTGATGACTAGAGGCTGAGGAACATTTTTATACCACTTTGTACTTCTCCTTTGCACACCTTCCAACCTTTCAATGTCTTTCGCATGTTTCGCATACCTTTTTCTTACGGTTCACGTATCTTGACATTGATAATTCCTTCTCCAATTTTATTATCGCCTCTCTTTTAACTACTCCACAAGCAGAACTCTTGTAGCCCTACCCAAACGCGCATTGAGGTCATTACTATTCTTCTCATTACGAGGATGCTGATGAGAGTCCGTCTCGACTGTTAGCTTATGATGCGTAACATTCGTTTCTCCTAACTCGAATCTGTACCACAATTGAAATTATTCTTTCTAAATCGGTTTGGAATTATTCATGATAGTCGACTTTGTCGGTCACATCTCACTTCTGTTAAGTAACTATTTTCGTCACGACCACCATTAAGTGACAATCGTTTTTAATTATCAATCGACGGTAAAGAACATTTCAAATTTACTTATGTACGCCCACGCAACAGAGCATTTATCTAGAGAAGTTAACTATTTTCACGAACAAGCTTCTTATTATATATAAAAATAATCCATTTGGAACTCTTTAATTCATGATAACGTGACCACCGGCATATTTATTAAATAATATTATGTCTATATCAGTTTGATAATGTTTGAAACATTCATAAAAACGGTAGCTAGTTGTCTAAGTTATGTATTAAAGCATGAGACCACTTAGTATCCTGTGGATACATCCCACATGGTGTGAAAATAGTTTTACACAAATGGTGATTTTGAAGTGTCGAATGCAATCAACGGATTTTACTGTGGGTGTCAGAGTACCCATATTTTATGTCAATTAATCGCACGAGTTTGAAAATATAATAAAGAACACCGAGGGGCTACATTGTGCTGAGCAGTTGCTGTTACTTAAGGAAGAATCCCAATACCTTGGAATGAATTTTGTCTCTTGGAGTGGTTCACTTAACTTAATAACAGAGAAGTGTTAAAAGTAGTTATTGGGGATCGTATAAGGATTCAATCACGGGTTGTGAGCAAAAAGTTTCTACAGATTCTCAACATCCAATAAAACTTCTCATCTTTTACAACATGGTTATGGTTGTTAACCATATAAATTAAAAATTAGTTTCCAACTGGAGAAGAGGATTCACTGAAAAGCTTAGACAGGGGGACTCAGACATTCGTACATGTTAGCAACGGATGAAAAGGAAGAGGAACAGTTCCAATCTTTCTCTTCAGGGCCTCGCCAAGACGTGTGATTTATACGATGAGTTGTCCTTTGACTTTCGTAGATACATAATGCCAGCACTTAATTAAGACAATTCAAGTTTAAAAAATTAACTCATTCCGAGGAACTATGGGAAGCAGTTCACATCCGTGTACGGTGAATGGTCAAAGACATTTAAATCACGGATTTCGAACTGTCAGACCTTGGACGAGGCGATCTGAATCAAGAAAAGAACTGTCCCTTGAGGATTAGACCCTACAATGCTCGCCCCTAGTTTTGTCTTCCCGAAATGGACTTTCGGAGAAAAAGAAGACGGGTAAAAGGAACAGGATAATTTTAAGGTATTATTCTGACGATATTTACATAAGGTCAATACCATCTTTATGTCATCTTAGTAGTTACCTGTCACGTTTTTAGTGAAATTTTCACAAGAAGAAAATTAATAAAACTTAATTATTAACTTAAGAAAATAAAGCCTTATACTAGAGCTTCTTGGAAACCATTTATTATGGCATTTTAAAACTTAAGTAAACTACTGGCACGATAGTAATTTATTGACTATACAACTCTTGTTACTTTTTTTTTATTACTGTTGATTGTTTTATTTTTACTACAGCTAACAAAGTATGTAACATTTACAATACTGTCGGTCTACTTACTTTTCTAACATAATTTATTTTTGGTTCTTTGACATGTAAGATCGCTTCTCTGATTAGTAGCAAGGATGTGTTGAACTTTCAGAACCAGATCGATTTCATAAATAATAATAATTGCTACCAAATGACATTTGTCGCAACCTGGTAAATTTCATCTGCTACAAGGTGCTCCTCTACCCAGATCAGATCTTTCTGTCCCTCAGGGGATCACTGCTCACCGAAGAAGAATATTTGGACTACCTACATCGCAAGCATTGAAGCAGAATTTTATTTCAGTAGTTTCTTGGTTAATTTTGTTCAAATTAAAATGTCCGCCTGAGGCAAGTGCAACTCTGTTCAGTCGAAGCGAAGTACCTTGAACAAGCAGAAGGAGTTTCTTAGAGTTTCTGTTTTGCACAGGGAACACCCTCTTACCTTTTCCTTACCAGCACACCTGACTAGACCGAGTCTTTGACTCTGAGGACGCACACCGCAAGAAAAGGAACGTGAATTTCAATGAAAATTTTCGCCCGTGAGATTTATCACAGCATCCGTGTACTGCTGCAATTATTGAATTTTTATTTATTACTATTATAAATATTAGTTTATTATTGTTATTACTGGAATAAAGTGGTAGCGGTAGACTGACAGGAAGGCAGGTTTAACGTCCTCGTTTTCATTTTATTGCTATCCAAGTTATTGGGTGGTACCTCTACCTTCCGATGCTTCAAGTTGATCCGCCATGTTTCTTCCTATTGAATTTGCCGAAAATAAGAATGTTCGTTTTATTGTATATATATATATTTTTTTAAGCGAATGACTGCCAGTTATTGTTGAACAAGTCAATGAACCGCAAATACTATTTCTTCTGAATAGAAATGAGTAACTCGTTCCTCAATGGTTGAATGATTTTTAACTTTCAGAAGTTCCAACATTATGAGTAGGTCTATTTTTTATTACTCTAACGGTTGGTTTTCTTGTTTCTGTTGGTTCTTTCAAGACATGCTTCTGGTGGACAACGAGTCGTCTTTTCCGGATTCTTTAATTATGTCTCTAAGTAGTTTTGTTTTCGCGGAAATTTTTTACTTGTCTAAATTTGTAAGTTGACCACTTACATTATAAACGGTGTATTGTTATTAGTATAAAATTTTGTCGCGATGGCTTCCTATCATGATTTCGCTGAAGTTGACACCACTTCTGTGGTTCTCTTCTAAAGTTAGGATCTCACGTCGATGGTATGAGACAGGTGTTCGTACTTCTTGATGAATACAACATATATATATATTCTACATAACGTTCTGCATTTTAAGAAAGTTCTCTTTTGTAGTCGATCAAACTAACGGTTTCTTCTACTTCTTCGTTTGAAACTTCACTCTGACCAAAGAAAAAAGATGTGTATTCCAAATATTTGCGTTAACTCATTGCGAAAAAAAACAATAATAAAAAACAAGAAATTGCAATTTAATTTAGTGTTTTTTCGTGTTGTTCATGACGACATTTTATTTATATGCATGAGAGATGGATTGCAACCTGCAAACCTTAGCTAATTGAAGTCATGCACTCCGGTTGCATGCCGGTGGTTTTCGAAAAGAGGAGTGCTGTCACTGTCCAAACAGAATACGTAATAATTTTTTGTCCCGGTCGAATCACTCACCTATTTACATTTATTAATCGTGTAGTGGTGCTCGAACACTTAGTAGCAGAGTTAATATATAATTCAGGTCTAAGGAGTAATAGTAGACTCATTCGGCAACATCACTTGCGTTTTTGTATATACACAAATCATCGTGCTCAACAGGTCAACAAAATCAGTAAAACAAAACTTATTCATTCATACATAATTACATAAGGCGACGTGTTGAACCGCAACCTTGACAATATGGCGGACAAGAATTCGGATGGGTTTCGTCAAAGCCACCGTTACTGTATTCTTCTGTACTTCGTCAAGTTTATAGCTGTTGTTTACATGACAAACAACACGATCGGCTCGAGTGTATTTATTTGAGTACTTGAATTAATGTATCAATAACAAGCGTTTGTTTGCTTTCCGGACAACTTCCATGCTTGGGTACCTGATTTCCCGGCCAATTTCGCCCCCGAAAGTTCTCCATTTGGAAAAATCCAGAAAAATCTACAAAAAATCCTTTGTTTTTCTTTCCCACGACCGCCTCGCGACGGTGTCTCCACAGCCTTGAACGCAGGCACTCGAAACCACTCGAAAAGGTCCGGGGAGTGTTTGTCGACGCTTTCGAATGAGAATTGGAAATTTTTGACTTTGTTGTGGACGGTTTGACGCAACACTTTGCCCAATCCCAGAAAAACCCTTGAATAAGAAGAAGACAAATCGAACTTTGATTGAACGGGTGTTTGTCCTGGCATTCGACTCGCCCATTGTTTTTTAACTGTGAGCTTTCACTCGGGTCAACCACTTGACTGACTCCTCAAGGATTTCAATTCGGTCGTTTTGCTCGTCTCAATTATTCCTCCCAAGAATTAGGAAAACGGTGCAGACAGGCATAGGTAACTTAATAAATGGTACGTAAATTAATATTACGGTAATTAAAAATGGTTGTACATGTCCTGTGCTTTGAACTTGAAACTGAAATTCTTTTACACTAAGTAGTATATATATAGTCATCAGAATTAATCAATTCGACAGTTTATTAAAAATGATAAAATTAAATACTTTAGAGTTGTTTTTATTTAACTTATAATCCAATACAATTTTGTGAGCGGAATTATTAGGACGCGTTTAGATTTCAATATTGTCACCATTTTCTTAAACTTTTGAGTTGTTAAATTTAATGCGGATATTTTTTAATATAGTCTTGACTGGAAAGAATTTGATATTTAATTACTTTATTTAATATAATTGTATAATTTAATTTATTATGCAATGTATTATAATTTTACTATTGCACTATACAGAATTATTTGTGGTAACAGTGTTTGTGTCGGTAGCACTAAAAGAGTGAAAATTATTAAGTAGAACGAAAATAAAAGAAATTGAATCCGTGTATGGAAGTTAAAGATATTACTTTTTCATTTATTTATTAAGAATATACATAGCTTATTTTACAGTTTAATGTACATGGCTTAAGTTCCCATGCCGTGTTACAGGGCATAAATTAAATTTATTTAATTTTTTTATTAACGACAACTGCAAATGACTGCTGGTATTATAAACAAAAGTGTACTTTATTTAAATTAATTTTATATGTAAAAAATTTTTGGGTTTATTGTTATATTGTTAATTGGTTCAATATTAAGTAATATGTAATGGTGTATCGACAAGGTTATTGGTAACTTTTTGTAGGTGGAATTATACAATTCAACAAAATAATTAGATGTATGTAGTCACTTGTAAGGCAAAATTATCCCGGCTCGCATTTAATTGTTTAATATAAATGTTTTATAATTGATGAGTCTCAGGTATTGTTCGGTCCACGGTCGAACCTTGGAGTAACAATCGCGTCGGATCGCAGTGATGAACTCAAGCACAATCAACGTCACTTTTTAAGGTGCGTTTTTTTACAAGTGATAAGAGCAAACATTTCCTAATATTCTGTTCTCATTCAATTCCTTATAAATATAAGGAACGCACTCAATAACTGAGACCTGATTGATTGGGTCAGGGTGGCAAAGGTTCAGTATCCGGGTATAAGTTTCTACATTTCAGATTCTTCATTCGGGTTCACTCCTGCTGCACAATTATTTGTTTAAGTATAATCATACAAATACAAGAGGCAGCAGACTATTATTTACTCTGTGGTTTAATGTAACAAAATACTATAAAACGAATATGTATGGTTTATATCTTTTCATACCTTTACTATAATATTTTATATAATAATTACTTATACAGTTGTTCTATTGTATTACTGTCGTTACTTCATAACTACATAATTTCTGCCGAGTCATACTGAGTATGTGTAGTACATATTGTAAGTATATTGTATGTAGGAGGTTTCTATTGACCGATCGTCGGTCAACACTTCACACCAACGCGTTGATGAGTTAGGCGTAGTGAGGAAGTAAAAAACTTTGGGGTTGCGTTCTTTGGCACACTTTGGCACAACACCCAACTATTGTAGTTTGTAAAAATAGTTGTTCCGGCAGTGTGGGTGTTGGATGTGAAGGACAAGTTTCGGTAATAAATTCGTCGAAAGGCCGCAGCTTCACGGGAAGTTAACCTGATATTCTGCTAAAATTCATCATTCCTCCTCGTGTCTTCACGGCTAAACTAAACAGTTTCCCAGTGTACCGGGCGGGAAAAAGGAAAGTGGATTTTCTTAGAACCTTCTTGGGAGTGCGAAGGTCGCTTTCTTGTTTTTCACAAGGAAGGATGAATCGTGATTATCCGTCTTTTTTTTTTGCTTTTGCTTTGCATCTTTCAACTCATTATTCGTCGAGGTGTATCCTGCGCCAAACGAAGACACCGACACCGTAGAGGCCTCCCACCTGGCTTCAAGGTGAAAAACCGTACCGTAAAGGATTTTTCCGTCCTTCAACACCCATCAACGTCGGTCCAGTTTTTAATGAACAAAAAAGTTACCTTTCATTTCAGGTTCAGGTATTGAACATCACGCTTTAATGACTTGTTTTGTATGAGCATACCTGAGAAAGCGTCAAGATCATGACCGTAATTTTTGTGTTTTAAACTTCTAATATAATATAATACCTAATGTAATATGTGCTTAGTACTTTATTTTTAGTTAAATATATAATTTAATGTATTCAAATGGAATGCACCCAAACGCACCTAGCCAAAATTAGATCAAACGAGTAGGTTAAAAAGTTAAACTCATTAATTACGTGATTTATGTTGTTACTATGTTACATACTGTAAATAGAAATTTAAATTTACCTTTAAATATATACAATTTGCTCTCGTTTGCATCAAATTTTATTGCTCATTATTGTGTTATTGTCCCAAAAAATACACAAATTTAGTTCTAAGGAATATTTAGTATTAAGCTGTTAAGTATATGTATGTTAACCTTTTTATTTTCCATGTAATATTTCTGCTGTGTTACAAAAGTACAGGAGTACAATTAACACCTCATAACTGTATATACTAAAAATTTGAGTCCTGTGACATCTACTAAATTGTATGAATATATTGTAATGTAAGGTATTAGCAGAAAACTACGCACCGTTTCATGTACATAGGAAAAATATATATTTGAAAAAATTTTTAGACTCCATTGAAAATACAAGTAGCACTGCTTTTCCGACTCAGGGCTTACGGCCAGTTGGAATCTATACTCAATTTATAATAACAATCATTACATATATATAAATGCTTAAAAAATTCTAAAATATTGAATTCACTGAAGTTGCAGGAATACAACATAATAAAAGTATTAAACGTATTATCTTCAACATATTCCGTTGTTTTTCCTATATAGTTCGAACATGTATTCGCTTACGATTATATTATATAACAATAACCGGAAAATGATTACTATTTAGTATTTACTATTATTAATGCATGTATTTCATTATTAAATTGTATAATAAGCCATCTTGTGGTTACGCCATTCATTCTACGGTCCAGGTGTAGCTGTGGACCGAGAAAAACCCCACCTAATCCGATTCGCACGGTTCTTCCTGCCAAACGATAATTTCAGTCGTGTTTTGTATAAAACGATTTCACACGTTGAACTTGATCCACTTTCGTCGAAGTCAGAAGATGAAGCAGAAGAAGAAAACGAGTGATGTTCAATGACGCGTGGCCCGGGGCGTGACGATAGCCGAAGATGTCTTGTGCATTAATTAATTAATTAATTAAACATTCCAGGTGAAATAATGAGAAGCAACCTACTTAGGGAGCCCGACCAGTTATCCGTGTCCGAAAACATTTCCAGAATTTCCAGCGGATTTCTAGTAAATTGGGAAACTCCACTGAAGAAGGACGATGATGATAGGAAAGCGCTCGAGGAATTCATGCGGAGTCCTTGGCGGTTGGTCGGTTGCATGGTTAAGTGTCTATTTTAATTAAATATGTGTGTAGAGCGTGGGTGATATTATTACAATAGCAAAACGAGTCTTGGCAGGCCACACATGCAAGAACGGAATCGCCACACAACACACATAGATTTATGATTTCCATTTATTTAAGATAAACTCGTTACCCGCGGACTGGGAGGGGAATTAAGTTTTCTTAACTGCAGTTTATTTTTATGGCTACTGAACCTTACAGGTTCTTCACGGGTTTTATCTTTTCAAAGTGTGCCATCATTGGTACTACAACTTAACAGGAAGAAAGTTAGGTATTATTAGGTATTTGGTGTGGTTCTTCTATATTAAAATAATACTACACAAACACATATATATAAATGCAATGCACTAAATCATAAATAGTTGGGTTACGATTTTACTTATGTTACACATTATATAGGACGTGTATCTTTGCTTTACGTATAATATGATATATTATTTATGCCCATTACATTATAATTTGCTTGTTATTGTTTGGTTGTCTTATTCAAGCAGTGCGATATGTAGAATTAATGTCAAATGCTCATACAAATGCTTTGTATTGCAAATGTATTGCAAATGCTTTGTAAAAAACATACAGCTCTATTATTTTACGTTACAGTATAGAGTAATGTATAAAAAATTCAGGGGCCGTAGACGTGTCTATTTCAAACTGGATACTGTTATCCCTAATTCTGAATACAGAATCCATGTAATATTGAAAAAATAATATTTGTATTTATCTATTGTGTTAACAACTATATTCAAATTACAATCATTAAAAAAATGTAAAATACATTTGAAGATATATACTATTAAGTACTTAAGGCGGTCAGGTTTACAAGAGAAGAATTGCAACGAAGGAAGAATAAGGCGCAGTGCCGTTGGCGAGCCATGACGTCACTGCACTTCTTGTCATCGCCACGGGATTATTAAGTTTTATTATTACTAATTAAGTACACATTAACTCATGTATAGAATTAATTAGTACACGACAATTCCTTAATAAATAAATCTCCGTTTCCAGTTCAACTTCTCAACAAGTGCAACGTTTCAATGCGTCCACCTTTGTGGTGTTAAGTCAATAAGTTAAGTTATTTACACTTATGCGATGTTGAATTATCTTCTCGAACAAACTACAAGTTAAGAAACTACAAGAAGCTACGTAGAAAAGAACACAACTCGCTGGGAGTACGTGTTTGATGTTGTTCTAGCCTTGCTAAGATTAGATTTGTTATGCTAAGCTTCTGATTTTAGATAAGAACTACTTTTTTCTACCCCTCTTGCAGTCGATGAAGTAAAATTTGCACTTGCAAGAATCGTACCTGTCCTCAGAGTAATTAAACGTAACTATATGTGTAACAACACATGCGGGGTAACAACACATACAACTATAAAATATGTAACCTATATTAACTTAAAAGAATGTTCGTCAGTAAAATTACTTTGTAGGACTCTTAATAGCCCATAATCGGCCAACGATTTGTAATATCGTTGTGGTACTCTTGTAAGTATATTGACTCACGGGGTTCGTTACAACGATTTATGATATCTAATAAATCATTCAACGGGATTGTATTATCAATTACGGTGGTTACAACTTGTAATTATCGAAAATAAACGTAGCCCGTTTAAAAAAAATCCAAAATGAGAAGTTAGTTAGAAGGTTACCCGAACTCATGAAACGAGATATCATTTTTTATGAGTTATAAATAGGTACCGAAGAGGATGATGATGTACCGGAGGGATTTTACCGAGGCGGTAGCCCTTCACACCTACCTGGAAGTACCGGTACCCGGTTGTCCCTGATCTACTTCCGCTCCTTTGAAAGAAAAAAGTGAATAAGAAATTGTCAATACATTGTCTTCATTTTATTGCTTTGACCTTGGAGAAATATTATTCCCAACAGAAGACTCATGAGTTAGAAATGTATTAAACCATAAAATAGGAAACAATCATTCGTTTTATTACGTGCGGTTCTGTGTATTTGAGAACCGGAATGAATGAATACTCAACTGATATATATTACATAGAAAATTCAAGTCAATAAAAGTAACTAAAAAGGTCAAATTATACGATACGAATGCGTGTTTTTATAATGTATATACTGAATGTACAATTGTGTGTGTCGTAAGGTGTGGTTCTCGTGGACACGGCTGACGTGGTAACGCGCGATGTCACTTTATATGGACCATATAATATATGAATAGGCTACCTGACACCAGACGGAAGAAAGTGTGGGAACCCCGTTAATCGGTTAATTAAATTGGATATAAACGAGATTATAATATGAATAATATGACATCCTTAATATAACAATTAAGGAAAGTTTTCCTCATTACTCTTGAATTTGGTAATTTTCGACGTGACACCTTTGCCCTCTGGTTTGTGAGAATTTATTTTCACGCTTTCGAAAAAGGCAGTGTCCCACACACACACCGCCAGTTCTAAAAGAATCTTTAAACACCTGGGAAACTCGTGTCGTTTTGCAATGACAAACCGAGTCACCGAGATGAGGCAAAAAAAAAACAACAACAAACGAGCGCCTGGGCAAGTTAAGCACAAATCGATAGCCGAGATGATCGTCGTGACCGACGATCGGCAACCTTCTGAGATGAACCGATCACAAATCAGAGTGAGATCTAGATCAAATTTCTCAATCAGCATTGAAATCGAGAGTGCCCTCGACTCGATTAACGCCGTCCCACCCATAAGGTAACAACGACGAACGACACGCATTGTTAAGTGGACGGGTACCAGTGTACCTGGGGATGATGATGGTCCCCCAGCATCCGAAATTGGAAGACGGGGACCATATGAACCCGGCGGCAATGATGATTTCCTAATTGATTTGATCGGGGGGGAAAGACAACCTCCGTGAGTATTTGCGTTATGGGAGGTGATCTCTTTTATCATTTGCATACCCCGTCTGAGGAGGACACCTTGGGTACCCGGTTTCCAAATTATATAAATTAGTCCGTGGTTTTGGATTCTTCATCAGTCGATCTCGATCACGGATTGAAGACAAAAGTGAAGTTGAAAATGTCAAAAATCGTGGCTTTGACTTTTATTGCCCTCGTGGCTGGAGTTCTCGCTGAACCACCCGTCGGTTACCTGCCGCCAGCACGCAACAGCAACGCTGCTCCGTCGGCTGTCTACGGAGCACCTTCGGCAGCTTCCCGCAGCACCGGCAAGACTTTCCACTCTCAGAGATCCGGAAGTAAGTCTTTCTCGTACAATGCTCATCACGAGAGTCAGTCATCTGGAGGTGTTCCCCAACTGTATGGAGCGCCCAGTTTAGGTGCCGCCGGACGTTCAGTAAGTTTCGGAGCTTCTTCTGGTGCTTCCTTTGGTGGTTCCTCCGGCGCTTCCTTCAGTTCTTCTGGTGCCGGTATTGCCGGTGCTGTCCAGCAACAGTACGGAGCTCCAAGTTCCGGCTCATCTTTTGGATCTGGAGTTTCTCAACAATACGGAGCACCAACCGGTGCCTCCTCTTTCGGCTCTTCTTCTGGATCTTCCTTCGGAGCTTCGGGATCTGCTTTTGCTTCATCAGCTAAAACTTCCGGATTTTCTGCTGGTTCCCAAACATCCAGATTTGGTTCTTCTTCTGGTTCTTCATTTGGTGCTGGCGCTTCCAGGAATGGAGTATCTCGACAATACGGTGCTCCAAGTGCTGGATCTGCATCTGCTGGATTTGGTTCTTCTTCCTTCGGTGGTGCCGCTTCTAGCAATGGCGTCTCCCAACAATATGGCGCTCCAAGCGCTGGATCCGGTTTTGGCGCTTCTTCCTTCGGGGCTGCCGGTTCATCTTTTGGTTCCAGCAGCAGAGCTTTTGGCGCTGGATCTGCTGGTTCTGGTGCTTCTTACCGTGCTCCAGCTCCAGTCTACGGAGTTCCAAACTCTGCTGCCTTCGAAGGTGAAGATGGACAGTCCGTAAGTATATTCTCGTCAAGCATTATTTATGTGTATCAGATGAACTTGAAACTTATTAATAACCAATCTTTTTTTACAAAACAACTGCAGGAACCAGCTAACTACGAGTACACTTATGAAGTTGAAGCCGCTGATGTTTCCGGAGTCATGTTCGGTCACAAAGAATCCAGAGAAAACGAATCCGCCAAGGGATCTTACCACGTTCTTCTTCCTGATGGCCGTACCCAAATTGTTGAGTACCACGCCGACGAGGAGGGATTCCACCCAAAAATCCGTTACGAGGGAACAGCCACTATGGACGGAGCTGGAGCCAGAGCTAACTCTGGTTTGCAAGGACCATACTAGAAATAGAAACCATTGTATTGGGTCCCGAAGTCGTCAAGTCATTCAATGAAAAAAGCCTGATGAATTAATTTGTTAATATTTATGTTTTCATACTTCATCTTTTGTTATGTAATTATTATGTATAAAAGCGTGAAAAATATAACATGTAAATAATGTAGAACTCTTGTACTTTTTACGTGTCCGCACAAAAGTAGCCTTACGCCTGCCGATCCCGAGAATTGGTTTCCGTGATTATTACAATCTCATAAATAACTTATCAAATGTTTGCATTTATTTATTTTTCGATGAGGATGTGAGGGTTACTATTCAACGTGTAGTAAATAAACATATATAATATAAACATATAAACCTTTATTGTATTTACAATGCAAGATGAAATAAAAGCCACAAAACCAACATGTACACTGAAAGTAAGGACATATGGAACATGTGCTGATATCAGGTTTTGATGTTATTCATATTCTGTAATCTATATACTTACGACTAATTACTTATAAATAAGTAAATTTTGATCACAAATTAATTATACCATCCTTTACAATGCCAAATATCGTACTGAATACGATACAGTGAAATTCTTTAAAACCCATCCAATAGTTTATATATCTATTTATAATAAATATATATATAATAAAATATCACATACGTTGGTGTTCTGGTTCTGACACAAGGGGGCTTATGGCCAGTTAGAATCTGTATTAAATGTATTGCAATAATTATTGTAAATAAATAAATTATATTAAAAAAAATACGTTGGTGTCCCATTGAAAACTATTAAACAAAAGTACTATTTTTGCTTACAGTAAGATCTATTGAACTACTACATAAATGAAGTAAACAGCTGTTAACAATAATAATAATAATAACGATAACAATAATATAATGTAATAATAATATAAATTAGCGAATTATATTTTAAAAATTCTAAATAAATGTTGGAACGTTAGGTTTCGATCATGATTGGTCTCTAGATTTAATTATTGTGTTTAGTGTGGTGAGTAAATTATTACGAGTAATAGTTGTAGTGTCCTAAACGTTACTTTTAAAGTGAACGTTTGCCTGTGATGAGTCTGGAAAATCGGTGTCTTCCTCTGTGTTACAACGGGCAACAAGTACAAGTAATGCAAATTATTATTTAGGTTCTCTCTCTCCCTCTCGGTGAGTTTGCGCACGCGTGTGTGTGTGTGTGTGTGTGTGTGTATGTGTATGTGTGTATATACAGTTTTTATTACTCGTTTTTGAAAAAGCCATAATTTGGCAAAAGATTGAAATTGAAACGTGATAAACGGACTTCGTTCTGGAAACGGGTTTTGAACGTGCCTCAACAGTAAAATATTAATTCTCGAGCCGTAACAATGCGCCATTTGGCCGGATGCGTGGCTGGAACGATTAACCGAATGATATTGCAACAGTTGAAAGTAAAATTGATCAATTCTTCGCGATTGCGCTTGTAAAATTAATAACAAAAAAAAGTGGAGGACCCCCGAGTTATGGCAGCAGCACGTTTCTTGGCTCTTGCTACGAGTTTTTTTTACTTATTTAGGGTTTTCATGGCTCATTCCTAGCTTCCCATCTCTGTAGAAATCCTCTTGGCAGACCGTCTGAAGAAAAAACGTATATAGTGCTGCTTACTTAAGTGCACGATGCATGCCAGTACTCGATTAAAAATTTTTTACATTTAATAAGGTATTAGCGTATATACATAAATTATGTATAGCGTGTACAACATACAAGATACGGTAGAACATCTTCCTGTGGTTATATTCACGTTATATACTTAATAATTGGAACTGTATGGGAATATATTGAAGGGCAATGGAACTACATTATTACACTAACATCAAGTAATTATACCCCATCATTATTCAATAAAATCATATATAATATGGGTGATGTTGTCCTGGTAACCGAAAGATTAGGTGTAAACGACAAGGTTCGTATATTGGATAGATATTCATGTTCATTACTATTTTAGTTGTATTGTAGTATTTTTACTTTATTTCTTTTATTTATTTGGTGATAAAATTCCTAATTAATTACTACACCGTTCTTCCGTCGCGTTCCTATGTATTTTGCGTGGGTGGCACACATTCCGGATCGCTGCCCAACCACTTTGGAATTGATGCCTCAACAACGGATTATTTAAATCCTCAAATAAATAAAAATAAATGGAAAGCGCAAACAGATAGTAAAGATAAATACATGATCAAAGTAAAAACCCGTGATAAATAAACAAGTTCCTTATGTAAATAATAAACATCGTAAAATATTTCGAGTGTTTCGTTTTGTAAATTTAATTTCATAAACGTATACATAATAAATATGTTAAATGGTTTAATTATTAAACTTGGCTCGCGCAAGTAGAACAACTATTTATTTTCCGTTTTGTTTTTCTTTTAATTAATTTCTAAAACATTTTTTGAAATTTCTAATTACGTTTATTAAGTAAGCATTGAGAGATCGCCACGACTGTACCTTTTGAAATGTTATGCAGTCATGTACATAATTACTCTTGTGAAAATGTAGATTCCCTTCAGATGAAAGATTAAAGCAATTAAAATAGGGCGGGTTTCGTGGTTTGAGTAAAGAAGACCTGACCCAACCAAAAAATGCGGTTCTTATCAATGGACACAAGGCAAGACTGGATAACCCGAGGGAAGCCGGCGAATACGGGTCAGGTATCAGGTTTCTCAGGTGATCCTCGGAAGACGGACTTTAAAGGAAGTACAAAAAACCGGATGTTGATTGCCAGCAAGTGCCACGAAAGATGACTGGACGTGTGTTTTGCCTTCGGTGGCTTTCGATTAGGTAGCAAAACTATTTTCGTTAGAACTCCAAGTTCTCACATTTGTAATACACTATATTATTATTGTTTGTTTATATTATAAATATATGTTTATTTACATTTGTAGTATTTTAAATGCAAGGTCTAATCGACCACGAGCCTCACGTTAGGATAAGGTAATGTTTCACGTGATATAGTATAAGCATAAAATATTGTTCCCATGGGAAATACATATATTATAAATCGAGAGCCACACTAAAAGCGTACCGATGGTTCGTCCGTCCGAGTGTAGTGAACGCCTGAAAAAACTAAACTAGTGTAACCCGTTGAATGTTTGGCAAGTGACACCTGCACAACGCAAATGCATCCATGGCCGTGGTAAGGGGCTAACACAACGAACTTAATAATCGGACTCCGAAACACAATTACATTATTATGTATCACATAAGCGCACACGGAGTCACTCATGTACTTGCTAATATAATTTCGCAATTGGTACGATACGACCGATTAAATATTTTTTATTAAAAGTAAATATTATGTGCGCCTTCCACGGCACTAATTGCCTAATTATGTTGGAATATTATTTTAAATTGCCGACCCCGACATCGCCACTTCCATCTTTGACCATCCATCACTCAACTTCTCGTTTGAGTTCTAAATATTCAAATAAACGGAGTTGAGTAACTCCTACAACTTTTTCTCACTACTCGTCTGTGATTTATTACCCATGTATTACTCTCTACTTACAATAACAGGATTTATCGCCTTACGTAATTTGGGGTTGGGGCAATTCAAGAGCAGTCCACCCACGAGCACCGCACCACTCGGTTAATAATCTTATTTATTTTTGCCATTTAATTATTTTTAATTTTGTTTAGCAATATTTTATTATTCGACTCGGGTTTTTTCATTCGGTGTGGTCTATGTAACGATGCGAAGTGTTTTAACTCGCGAGTTTCTTATGTACTTCTTTCGTTGGGGGTGCTATTTATCCTCTCATACTTGTGTATGTGTTAATAACTTGCTGTCAGATTTTTCGGACTTTCACCTATGTGGAAGAAACAGTTGCCTTTGAGGAGCTTCTACGTGTTGTTTCCACGGGGCTTTCTATGGTTGAGGGTTATTAAATAAAAAGCCAATTATTTTAATATATTACTTTTATATATATTTTACAAATATTGTACACAATATATATATATTAAATATTTAAAGTGGGAGATAGGATGGATGTAAAGGAGTATTTTTCCTGTAGGTAGAAACCAATTTTTAGTTGGGAGAATACATAGGGAGTGGATTGGTAACTCTGATGTATCACAGACGAGTCGGAAGTCGAGCAAATTCTGAAAGTAAAAGAGGCAGAGGAGTTGAGTTTCTGACTACGGAAGTGTTCAATCACAACCGGGGAGTAATAAATAGTTGACAAATTCTTGGGATTTTGATGTTCACCCCAAACTTTTTGGTTTAAGTTAAACTTAAATTTAGTATCTGTAGCCAGAGGAGGAGTCGTAGCTTCCGGATCCTCCGTGGTGACCGCCGTTTCCACCGAATCCGCCGGCACCACCGCCGTTGCTGTATCCGCCGTTGCTGTAGCCACCGGCTCCGCTGCCTCCGTAACCTCCGGCACCTCCTTGACGGGCTTCACCTTCGTATTTGATCTGAAAGAAATAGACCGTGGTAGTCTGTTGCTCGGGCGTCTTTTATCCTTCACCCTCACCATCCGAATGGCGACTTACTTCTGGTTGGTATCCGTTTTCGTCGGCGGTGTAAGAGACGATGAGGGTTCTGCCGTCGGGCAACAAGACGTAGTATCTGCCCTGGGCGAAGTCACCCTTTCTGCTTTCCATGTGTCCAAAGTCGTTTCCGGACTCGGCATCCTTAACGTCGTATCTAAATTCATAGTTAGCGGGTTCCTGAATAACAGAAAAAAACAATAGTTTCAGCGTCCAGGTAGA
The DNA here is from genome assembly GCA_037055365.1 of Polyplax serrata. Classification (NCBI taxonomy): domain Eukaryota; kingdom Metazoa; phylum Arthropoda; class Insecta; order Psocodea; family Polyplacidae; genus Polyplax; species Polyplax serrata. The sequence goes on along the minus strand of JAWJWE010000038.1, from coordinate 5,823,505 downwards.
AATTTCTTTGTAAATCAGGTGGTGAGGTACTCACAGATGGACCGTCGTCACCTCCTCTTCCAAATCCAGAGCCGCCGCTGGAGTAGCCGCCTCCGAATCCGGAGCCGGAGCCGGAACCGGGGTAACCACTTCCGCCGGATCCGAAGTTTCTGTTTCCAGCTTGTGGTGGAAGGTAGCCGTTGGTTGGTGGCTCGGCAAGGGCAGCGCCCAAAACGGCCAAAACAATGCAGCAGACGTAGGTCTGTGGAAGACAATTCATAACGTTGATTTTCCTATACAGTACGATCAAGACTCGATGTATACAAAAAATGAAGCAATTCAAAGATCGTAAAACGCAAATCGATAGATCTCTCGAAATTATACCAATCACGCGGCTTTGTTTCATTCAAATTGAATCACGAAGTCATTTCTGATCTGATCTCAGCGAACTATTTTAACTCGCGATCGATCGCCCGTTTATCTCCTACCTTTGCCATTCGAATTTAAACGATCTCCGTGCCTGGACTGTCGCAAGGATCGTAAAATTTATGGCAGCGGTTGTGATGATACCGAGCGGTAGGACGAAGATGCGCCCACCGATCAGATCATTTGACCTGCGGCCATTTAGAAAGGTGCAAGTTAAGAAAAAAAAAAGTAAAATTGCCGTCAAGGTGACTCGATAATGGAGGTTAACGGCGGGAGGTTAATAATTCGTTCAACCGACTTATTTTCTCACACGTGAATCGACGGATTACCCAAAGGTTTCATTTATGTACATAAATTACGTGTAACACCTCAAAGTGTCCGATTTTCGGCCGGTGGACCTGAAAGGTTCCTCACGTACTCTTAAACACATTATGTATCGTCGTGTCAGAGGTCAAGAGATGAGCCTGAACACCTTCCTGACATTTTTCAAAGGGTTTAATAAGTCTTTATTAAACCTGATAAACGCTTCATGACTCCGAATGAGAACCTTCTGTTACGTTTATGATTCTATTTATGTAACCACAAGAGTCCGCCTAAACAACTTCATTCCGACTTCAACATAGACAGACACCTTCCAGAAGTGTGTTCGATCGATTTCTGTATGAGTATAATAAATAAGTTTTCATTCCATCTAAGATTTGAACATCCAAGACCGAATATATTTTTTTATTTAATAATTTATTAATTTATAATAATTATTACAATAACTGGCAGTATCCCTTGTGTCGGAACCAAGAACGAATACATATAGTTATAAATATAATTATAGAAATGTAATTTTAATAAGTCAATTATTACTTTTATTAATGCTTTTAGTGTTACCAATTATAGTGATACACAACAAAAGAATCTACTTATGTATTATCTGTACTAATTATGTAAAGAAAATCACAATAATTTAGTTCTATATGTTTTTGTATGCTATACTATATATTTTATTAACATCAAAAAGCTAACAATATTTTGTACGAGTTTATCAATAAAAGCTGCAGAGTCAAGGATTAGTTATGTACCACGGTAGAGGTTTAGTATATGAGAATTCTATTACGTACCAAAGTATTATTACTATAGCTAAAATACTATATACTGCGGACCACAATTGCACTACGACTATATAACATTGCACCATAGTCTACCGTCAGAATGTCTCGGAACTCGTTAGACTCTTGTGGTGCAAAACAAACTGCTCGTACCGAAAATATAATGTAAAGTAAAATAAATTAAATAAATAAGAATCTTAACTATCCCGTAAAATACGCCTTTTTGGTGTCGAGGTGGTTAATAAGTTTAATAACTCAAAAGCTCACCCACGACGGTTTTTCGAGGGCTGGTGCAACTTATTAACCGTCGTAATTTAACCGCATCGTCATTAATAATATGTAAAATGGGAAGTCGGACGATGTGTGAAACGAACGTACAACTTTCGTTATTTGACATTAATTACGATACTCGCAATAAATAAAGTAATGAGGCAATTAAATTTTGTAATTGCCGTGCAATTGCGCGTCTCTCCCGTCCGGTGCCTGCCACCCGGTCGACGGGTACCATACGACAAATATAGTTAATAAACTGCGAGTTAGGTAAATAGTGAACGTTTCACGTTGCTCAACCCTGCTCGGGTTCGAAGTTGAACACGCGGAGGAGAATAATAATAAAAATAAAAAAAAAGTACATACAAAATTCCTATACACAACACACGTTTTAAATTAAGTGATTGGGTCATTTGCGAAAATTCATTTTCGGATTCACTCAATCCGGTCTTTATTGATTCATTACAAAAGTAGACGGCTGGTAGTGGCGCACAGAAAACTAGTTTTTTTCTCATCTTTCTATGGGAATGCCCGAGGAGTGGGCGAGCGAATGCCCCCGGTGGTCTCATGCAACCGTCCGTTTCTCACTCACTACTAAACCAAGAACTTTTACTATTAATAGACAATCACACGACCAGCCACCAGTTGATAAGCTACTTATTTATTTTTTGCAATAAATGTTAACCCTTTCATAACTTATGCGATAACGTTTACTTGTTCTATGGACTTCGATGAGTGCGACACTCACTACGCCTAAACCAGTAATTTAAAAGTGAAAATTATTATTAAACTATGTAACTGAGACTAACACGCAATTGTTTGACTAATATATCAACTAACTGACACAAGGCTTATGGCCAGTTAGAATCTCCAATAAATGTACTGCAACAATTATTATAAATAAATAATTACCAAAAAAAATACAAATCAACAAATAAAAGTCTTATCAATGAGCGATTAATATAATTAGTTGAGTACGAGAGTAATTTCCCAGTATGTTAGAATTATGTAAGTTATTTTCCTCCATTACATGAGAAGTTATGATTGACCAACAAACTATTGTATTCTAATAATATAATATATACGAAGCACGTATTATTCAGTCGAATTGTAATTTGTTTTGTCGGAACATTCTGTAGTCGAACAAGAACTTATACTTAAAGTTACACTAACTAAATTTTAATCTGTCTTTCTTTTAATAATAAAAAATAATTAATCGTATATACAATCTACCGAGGCCTAAGCGGAACTCAAATACAAAAATATAATTAACACAATATATAATATGGTTTCCAATAACATTACGTGGTGTTATATATTAATATTATTAATTATAACGAGACCTAGAAATGCGTTAGCTTAAGACTCATTTAATAATAACAGTGCTTACTATAAAAATAGTATAATAGTGCTTACTATTATTACTATAAAAAAGCCATTCTATAATATAGAGCGGTGAACTAGTGTGACCGACAGTGGAGTTTTCTATTAGTAAATTATAACTATTTCACACCGAATTTTCCTTCTCGATATCCAAGTAATCCAAAATTGTTTTCGGTATTTAGTTTTTATAATAAGTTCCTTACCTTCATTTTAGCGAAGATTGAAATTTTTGTGTTTCGACTTATGGCACAAGAGGATTTGCAAGTGAACTGATGGGTTCGTGAACAATTTGGACATTTATAGGTCGGAGTCTGGCGGTTGCATCTTCCCCAACACTCCCCTTGTGGACTCTTCTGATTTTAGTGGGAGCAAACCTAGTTCTTTCCCTTTCCAGGTAGTGGTGTGCCTAGGCAGGGTTTACCCCATCACGAACCGAGGCTCCTTCCCCACTTCTAGCGGAGAGCAAAGCCAGGCACTCGACGTCGTACCTGAGATCTCATCTCTCTAGACCCGGAGACGAGTTCTTCCCGACTCTTCTTCTCCTTCGCTCTCGTCTCACGAGAAATTATAAATCGTCATTATTAACGGAGCTGGACTGCCTGCGCTTGGTATTTTACTCTGATTCCGGGAGTACTCGCAGAGGTTAACCTGATTCGGTTTTGCAGGGACACGAGTACTACTCGAGTACCCGGGTACCGTAGTTTACCGCGGAATCGTCTCTACAACAACTCTTAAATTTTACGTACACGTCAAGTTTTTGAGAAATTATTCAGGGAAAATTCTATCGGTTCATAGATGTAGAATTCATCGGGTAAGAAGTGTCCTACACAGTGAGTCCTTCTTACTGATTCGGGAACTCAGTCCTGTATTGTACTATATAGTTATGTTCAAGTAGAGATGATTGATTAACGGTTACAATTCTTGCTTATTTGTCTATGTAGAAACATATTTTACAGAGTAGGTAAAACGTTACTAACATGGTACTCACACAAATTATAATACATAAAATGAAAATAATTAGTACACTGAGTGTTGAAATGATTTAATGTCGCCATAAACTAATTTCTACTTTAGTTATTCTGCTGGGTACTTAAACATTTGTCTGTTTAGTATAATTAAAATAATTTTAATGAACCTTCCATGTTATGTAGTTGTACATTAGATGTCACCTCATGAATATTATGCCTCAAGACTTTTTTTATTTTTGTTACATTTTCATTACTCAATTCTTGATTTGTTTCATACTTCACATTCATATTCTACATTTTCACACATACGTTTTGTTACTTAATTACTTTAATATTGGTTAATAATAAATGATAAATTAATAATTGATCGAATATTAAAGATAACAATTATTCAAAATATATTTGCATTGTCACGTAAGTTTTAATAAGTTAAGTTATAATAAATTCATACATAAATCAAACATTTTTTTGTTTGTGCTTTTTAATACTCTTCTGAATTTTGTAAATATAATTAATAATATAAATATTAGCAATAATGATATGACAACAAGAAATGGATTTTTGAAGGAAATATTCAATCCAATGTTCGTGTTTATTTCGCATTCGTAACCGAAGATGGAGGAATTCTTGTCACCAAAGTCAGCATGGTCGGACCATCTGCAGAACGTCGTCCTCAGCCACTCGCTGAGTTTCATTCTCCACGCTCGTCATTTACCTGTAACACTGATTTATTGCGATTAAAACAAGGGAATTTTGGTTTGACGTGACCGCAATCGAACACAACAACCGAGGTGTTGCTCGTTTACAGTATCGGACGTTTCGTCATTTTTCATATACAGGTAATTGTGACGCCACGAGTTCGTGCTTTCGTTACTGTTACTTTTACGATTTTGAATAACTAGAGTTTGGAGCACCCGTGAACCCCTGTAATTATAAAATATTTATAAAAATAAGCATGGGTTACGATTATGCCGATTCAGATTTGTGTTTACTTCCTTACAAATACAACATAAGACAAGTTGTGACATCCTTCCTCTTCTCTGTACCGTTTGAATTTTTATAAATCGAGCACGTAAGTTGCGATACAAGAAAGCATGTAATGTACTTCGAGGCATGTAATAATTTTCATGTAAAATTACCCCCTTGGAAATGTCCTTACCATCTCATCGAAAGTAATGTGTATCATCTCTGATTAATTATTAAAAATACAAATTAATTTTTTACAAGTTTGAAAGACCTTCGAGTCCTGGTTCAAAGAGATTCAATTTCAAATAAAATTTGTAGCAGACGAATTAATTAGCTTTTGATTAATTGGTTTTATCGAAATTATTCATAAAATTACAGGCTCAGAGAGTAAGTTATGTAAATATCAAATTAACACTCTGCGTTTGAAAGAAACGCATTACGAAGTGAACCATTATAAAAAATACATACATAGCACTTAAGAATATATTAAATATGTGTGCGCTTATGTGTACTTATTAATAATATATTCATGTGTAATTATTATTCATCTGGGAATACAAACGTCGCTGTACTTGTTAAATTAAGAAACGTAATATTATAATTATAATAAATTAAATTTATTATGTGTTTGCCAGTTATTATTAATTTAATTTTTATGTGTCTTTTATTAAAATATTAAAATCAATTGTAATTTAGTATCTATGGAATTTAAATTCAAGAGTGGTGAATTATGGCAGGTGATATTAATCTTATTATTATATTAATTTGTAATAATATAAAATATAAAATTATAAATATTACAAAATATTGTGTTAATCTTATACATTATATTATTTCCTGTATATTAAGCACTTTATATTTATATTATATCTTAATATGAAGTGAGTTTCACGGATGCAGTTACACTGTAATATAAAATGATTATATTGCTTATCTATGTTCATATTGTTTTCATCTGTGCATAATATTTTATATATTGTGAATATACATTTTTAATAATTTAGTTTAGTATCATTGTGTATGTGTGTAATTCTTCTTATATTAACTGTATCTATTCAGCTTAAGTCAATAAATTGTTCGTACAATAAAATTCATTTTACGATATTCTCTTGTATGCTTTAATTTAAAATTGGGAAACTTCCTCAATAAATTTCACCTCACAGCTTAATTAGCATAGGCTACCTGTACAACTACCAGGAAGTAAGTGTACCATTGTTCCTTTTTGGGAATCGTGCGAAGTTGTTCGCACGCTCAACCCGTGTTCTCTCCCTATACTCCAAGTGGTACGTGCAAGTTGACATTGTGGCACCCGGTCAATGTCACACATTGTGTCTTCACCACGATTTGGGGTGTTGCCGTTTTTTCCAATTCAATTTAAGGAATTTAAATTTTAATGAATATTATTAGAGATATTAATTTTCAAAATTCAGCCATTGATTATGATATAAATTTTAATGAGGATTTAACTATAAAAGTTAATTTGTTATTTACGAGCTGGGGGACGAGTTAGGAGAAGGGAGGACGCGCTATAAATTAGTAACGAAATAATCGGACAATTTCATGTGGTTCAATTGGAGAGGGGTGAATTTCATTCGGGCTGGGGTCAAAGGTCGACGTGTCCGATGATTATGTTTGGTAGCTCAGTTTTACGAAATCCGTAACTCTCATCTTTCTCCCGAGCGAATAACCTTGACCTGTCTACTCTTAACCTAGAAAAAAGTCCTTCCGAACGAACGACACGAACAAAAACTATCCCAGAGACAGACCCACTGAACTTTAACCCCCCGAAAATTACGCTTGACTTAGAAAATTTTTTTCTCTTTAGAAGTGTACCGTTTCGTGTCCAATTATTAATAACATAAATATTAATAATGTCTACCATTAAAATAAAGTAACATCCGTCACGAATAATTAGAAATAAATTGTGACGTTATTAAAACACACAAACGAAAACACTGTTTAATTATAAAAATAAATAAATATCAATAATGTTAATAAATAAGTTAGCACTCAACAAATATTGCATTTTCTTAAGCATTTATTTTCAAAAGTATTTGTAATAGGTATCTGTATAGATTAAATAAGAATTCCAATTGGCCCTGAGGCCTATGTCAGAACTATAATAGTTATTTATGTAACACGGAAATATTTTATTTAAATATTTAAAAATTTGACATTAGTTAAAAAAATAATGTTTGTTAATAAGTTTGAACTTCTTCAATTGAACTTATTTTTATATTTTCCGCTTAATTGTGTATGTTAAACATAAATCTAAATTACTCTATTTATATATCAAGATTAATAATTAAATATTAATTTATCGAAATATTTTATTTATGAATTGTGTTAAATTTTCCGTCTTAACCTTACAACTTTCAATGGTTTCTAGTATGGTTATTAAAACACTCCATTTTTAATAAGGCAGAGTGGTCCGTTTGAACGCTGGGAAGCTGACAAGCGAACGAGAACTTTATTAAAAATTAATTACGTACATAAGTTAAGTTGCGGAGGAACTCAGCCATTTGTTACGCATCGTTACGCGTTAACACAAGGAATCCGTAATTTAATTTTATCTCTATAATATACAGAAGAATCACTATAATTTTGTAATTGACTACAACTGTGTAATTCACTTAAACCCACACTTTGCTCTATTCCCTTGTAATAATATCTTAATTCTCAGCCATTTTTATTAATAAATAACGCAATGTTGTGCCTTTTAGTAAACCGTATTTGAGCTATTGCCAGAATAATTAGGCCAGAGCATATATTATCTCATTATGATGCACACCATGAAATTTATTTTTTTTAAAATATTTATTATGTAGTATACGGTTATTACATTATACGTAATGAAGTCGAAAAACTGCCTGTGGGGGAAGACTTATTAATAATTCCAATTATTCGTAACCAATAGTTCTTAACAGTCATATCAATAATATAATGTATAATAATGATATTTCTTTAATAAATATGGTTGCAACCACTGTAATGTATTATAATTTATATAATTCATTGCAGTACATCCTGATTCACTTATTTCTACATCTCTGTAGTAGAACAACTTCTTTCGAGCTCATACATAATTTGTTGTATACTTATACATAATTCTGTAATGACGAATTCGTACACTCGTCCTAACATGAGCCCTCTAAAACTGTTGACCAACACTTGCGTTCATTTTTCAACTGTCGGAGTAGCAGGGAAAACGTCATTACGACACAAAATTAAAAAAAATTATCACTAATAGTAAATAGTAACTGTAACTAGACTATATAATTTAGAGAGAGAGAGAGAGAGAGAGAGAGAATTTCAGAGTAGACGGGACGTTAGAAGGTAATCATAACAATTGTCGATTGCTAACAGAATTTTTAATTGGGATCCGGATAACATGTTTGTCGGTCACGTGTACGCGCGCATACCTACTAGGACAACTTCCCGTACGACTGCGTAGCAATCGTAATTGAAGTATTGAAAATTCTGAAATAATTTCATTTCGCGTGACCGATGAACAGGAAAAAAGGCAAGCGTCCTGTAGAGCGATCTGGATAGATCAGTCTACCTGATCTACCGATCTCTACGTAACCGGATCAAGGATTCACTGTTCCTGTGCATGTGTTGTACCTTCTTCTTCTTCTTCTTGTTCTACTCCTCCCACTAGTATTGAGTAGCCGTCACTCTCGTTTCTTCTTTGATTGTTTTCCAGTCGATCAGGGTCAAGCTGAGGCTGCCGGTGCTAATTTTCCGTTCGTCTCGACCCTGGTGACGGGCGTAAAAACGGTTTGAAATTAGGCTTTGGGTGTTTTTGAAGCAATCCAACTCGGCTTTTTGACCTCTCATATTATAAGGTTATCCACGCAAGAAGCAAAAAAAGCAAAAACACCTGGGTTTCATAACGTTTCGGTGATTAGCGAAAGATTGATCCGATGCAATCGCAACACCATCACCCTACTTTTAAAGTCGTTTGGCTGTGTGATGCCCTCAGGTGCCTGCCCGAGTGTGTGTGTGTGTGTGTGTGCGTCTGCCTGTCTGTACACATACCTCCCCCGAGTCTTACCCGTGAGGAATTGTCCAGCCATCATCTGGTCAATTTCCCCTGGACGTTTCTGTCTGTTTAAACAAACGGGGCGGAGTACACTTTCAAATCGATTAACATAAACGTGCATGCGTGCATCTGCTTATTAATATTTATTTACTTAATTATTTCGACTTATTTGGATGTACGTTAGATGTGCAATTACTCCTTCGCATCGTGCTGTCTCGCCCCGGTGCACATCGCGAACGCATTCTCGCGTTGTGCGCCCGTGGGCAGTAGAAAAACCACGCCTGAGGCTCTGACTCGTAGCAAAAAAAAAAAAAAATGGAATCGCAAAGGGACCGTGAGAAGACCGCGTCTTGTTATTTAAATCACACTCTAATGAGAACGGTATTGTTATATTAAAATTTGAATAATGAACTATTTCGCGACAATTAAAATAGTTATGAAACGGTCATACAAGTTATGATCACTTAAGAAAAGAAAAAACGCGTTGCTTCCGTGTGCCACGCAGTGACCCGACCACTGCTATTCTTTTGCTGCGAAATAAGGAAGTTGTTCATGTTCGTACGGTTTTTTTCTTTACGGTCATTAGGAGTGCCATGCCTACTTGCTACTCACATTCTAATCGTAACGCTCTAGGAAAATAGAGAGAAAAAAAAAATAGAAAAAAATGTGTGGGCTTACGGACACTTCGTAATCCGTCCAATGGAAGTGCGAAAGGTTAATTTGCTGAAAATAGCCGAGAAGGCGGTTTATTTAAATAATCCAACGAGTTACACACGTCGAAACTATCCATAACTATTAACTAATAAAAAGAACTTTGTTCCCCGGGCGTGAGTCTACTCCGAGACATTTGTGAAAACTTGCCGACACTCAGACAATTAGCTTTCAACTCAAGATTTCATCTTGGCACTTACCTGTAGAATACCAAATTCATCCTCACGTCAAATCACAAGACCAAAAAACAACATTAATAGTATAATAATATCAAAAATTCTAATAGCAAAAAAATAGTATGTATGGTATGTACAATTTGTATAAATAGCCGGAAATACACACTTTCCTACACATAAACGATTTCTTACTTCTTCCATCTGTACTTCTATCGACGTGCAGTTATTTAAAAACTTAATATAAATCGATGTATAAAAAGTTACTTCTATGTAGCCATTGCAAAATACGTCTATTTATTTTATTTTTGATTTATGCACTTATATTAATTCGTCTAATTGAGCATGTGCAAGCTGTAACCGGTCATAAGTCTCGTGTCAGAAGTGCAAACGTTAGAATAAACGATATTAATGTATTCATAAAACGTGCCAATGTGTACTTGGCGTACGCTTCGTTTATGTACATAGGCCAAAAATTACGAAAACCCTCGGTATATTTCCATTGAAAATTACACACCGAGGTTCTGTGCGGTTTCCTTAGGAAGCCACGACCCCTCTCGTCCGATATGTAATTACTGGAAAATTCAATAAATTACCACTTTTCCATGGGAAGCTGCCCTTAATTGAATGGAAAACATTATTTATTACATATTTGTTACACGTGTGTGTGTGTTCTCATCGTGATAATTCGGCGAACATAAATCAATTTTTACCTCTTCTATAGAAAACAAACAACATGTCTTCCATAGAGCTCGCCTACGAGTCGGTCCACGGACAGGTTCGTTGTACGCATTGACAAGGCTCTTGGGGTAAATATTATGTACCAAAAGAGTTATGGGATCGATACATAAAGGATCAAAGGATCAAGATTATTTGGTAATTTTCATCTGTAAATTAATACCCCGGGCGTACGAAGGAAATCTGAATGATTTACACTTGTAGTACTTCTGTCTTTACAGCTATTATAACCTACAGTATGTGTTGTATCGCCCGGGAGAATGAGTTTTCTTTTCTCAAATACATAAGTCTTCTCTTGTTTATTGCCTTTATTATGTTTAATATTAATTACACGTTCAAGAGTTCAGTTCAAAAATATACGATTCCGTTCTATCTTCAGCAATTCTTGCTTTAGTAAGCAAGGAGAATCTAATTTTTCTTTCTTTATTTTCCCTCCACAGATCTTTTGGCCACATACAAAAGTCACTAGGATCACAAACTTCTTGCGAAATTACATAACGAGATTATTCTGGGAGTTACGTATGAGATTTTACATAGTTTTGATAGTTATCGGTATGTTCTAAGTCCCTGAATAGAGACAGGTTCTAGGAGTACTATGGTACGGGTTAGGTTTTGGGATTATGTTTTAGAAAACGATTTCCTACTTCATATTATTAAACTACATAAGTGTTGCATGCCAAGAGATGAAACAATTAAAAATCATAAATCATTCCCTTACTCTTACGAGGAAAATATTAAATTTATAATAAACGGTGGGTCATTATTTGGCTCAACATAATTAAATAAAATAATAAATACATACACATAATAAATCAAATAAAAATAAATTATAAGTTATTAAAACAAGATTTTTTTTAAAGGAAGGGGAAAAGAAAGGAATGCTGAATTTATCCGACACGACATCCATTGATGTGCGGCGTTGTTATGTACATTATTTAATATTATGATAATAATATTTATGTATTGAATTTATATACTTTTAATTTAATAATAGTCACGTTTAAATCTATTTCCTTGTAATACCAACAAAAGGCATCTATGCATTTTTATGTTTATTTTTATAATTTATTAAATTATTAACATTCTATTCATGCCAGGTCATAAAAAATGAATTTAATTCTACTAAAAATAATTAAATTTAATATAAATTGGAGCTCCAACAAAAAACCAAACCGATTTATTCCTAGGTAATGTGTAATAATAAGATACGTCAATTTGACGAGTACATAAGTCGAATCTCACATTGAAAAAAAATTTAATTATAATATTATTAACGTGAGTAGTTCGGTACATATAATTCTTTTATGTGTTAGGTGGAAAATTATTCAAAGAAATGTAACATACAGAAGGCATGACAAAGAAGTTAAATTATAATGTTGGAATACTCCACAGTATAAGTCAAATCCTTCCTTTTAAAAAATATATTAAACTTAATTACATAATTATACGTTTAATAATAATTTGTCAATCTGTATCAGTAGTCTCATAAATATAAGACAGAATAAACTAATACCTTGCACTATAAATACTATATACTGTATACCGTGGACTGTTAAAGCATGTCGTTAAAGGAAAAAAAATATGCACCGTTCGTTACGGGGAAGGTACACGGAGTTCCTGGTGATTTTTATACTTAAAATGTCGCCGAGTTTTTTCCTCATTTTCAGGTTCGCAAGACTGAAAATTGAAAAAATGTCGTCCGACGAAAGCCAGAAGTCGACTTGATATTTTTAATTAGAGTTTTAAATTACGAATTGAGAGTGAAAAACGTTGTGCACTCGGAAGGCTGACATCGATTTTGTAATTATTTTATTGATTCCTAATGCAAAAATACCTGAAACCGACTCACTCGTTCACTTACCACGTACGCTGTTGAATTACATAAAAAACTATAAATATTATCCCCCACTTATTTATTGCGTTTTTTTTAACAAACGCCTCTTACGTGCAACTCAATATGTGAGAAATTCAGTCGTCAAGGATGTACCTTGCACCTTGAAGAAGCCGCCAGGTACGTGTCCCGTCCTCCCGGCGACCATCTATGTATACACATAGTTTCGTAGAGCACTCGACTGCGTTAATAAATTTATATATTTATGTATGTGTGTACGATTCACATAAGTTTTCGGTTTTTATTATTTTGCTATACTCTCGGCCGCTTTGAACCCGTTAAGTCTTGAGTTAATTTGGTTTCAGGCCGGCATACTAAATTCCGCCAAGTGATAATCAAGTGTGATGTTAAGAATTTTACTGTATATATTTTGTAGTATTGAAGTACTCGGGTGCAGCAATCAGTTTGGTATTTCGTTTGTCGTAGACATCTACGGCTAAGCTACACGGTTAGCCTTTGTCAGCCCGTGATCAGATCGATCACATCGACGGTGATCGACACTCTGGGCGACTAGTTAAAATGTTTACGGTAAATCTACTTGAGCTGTATCAGTAGGCAACTATCAATGTATCAATGCAGCTTTCGTGAACCGCTTCGCACACACACTTGGTGTCCCCAATATGTCCAACAATAAGCCATGTCGTGTCAGCACATTTACCATTGGCTCACCTCAACAAAATGGAATATTGAGAACGGACGACTGACCTCGGCTCATCTTCAACTAGTTAAAAAACCGTCAAAAGTTATATTAACCCGCACAAGAAATTTTGCAATCAAACGTGTTCGCGTTCCCATGGGTTCTACTAAATTTACTTTTACTGTCTCGTATTTTAATTATTTAAAATTTTCAAGAATCGTAAAATCTATGTCCGACTTATTTTCAATGCCACCGCCATATATACCTTAAATAGTTTTGTAGTATAATTTATAATAATTTACATAGTCCAGAATGCAGTACGGGTTGCGCGATATATTGCAGCACGGTAACTTCCTGGAGAGGCCCCAGACAATACCTCACAGTAGTCTCAGCTCTCCTAATAGGAAGGTGGTCTCCCCAGGTTTTTAGTGGCTTCGAGTCCCACAGTACTGGACATTCCGTCCCAACGGGGTCCTTCTGCGTGGGCATTTTTTCTGGGTACAAAAAAAAAGAAAAAAAGGTTAGGTTACTGTTCAGGGGAGGCTGGCGAGGATACCTTCCGGTTTTTTTTTACTTCCCTAAAAATGAGTGGTTTTAAGGGCTAAACGTTCTTAATTGTTCCATTTTTCTCCTTATCCCGAAAATGACAGACGTTATCCTAAATTTACCAAAAACATTGTAGTGCTACCCTCAGTATGATTTGTACACATTGCGATAATAATATCTTATTTTATATACTCATTATATAATGCACATGTCTGGGTGACGGCGTGTTGCGTACTATATTTTAAACATCACACACATCACAAGAAAGAATTGGTAACAAAGTGTTACAAAAAAGCACTACTAAATCCGGATAAGGATGGGAAGAGTGGAGGCTTTTAGGAAAATGAAATGACAAAAGGCATGCAAACAATATATAATTAATATATTCTCAAATAAATAATTTCCCCTTGCCGGTACCTTCCCAGAGACACCGCGGACGCCGCCTGGTCTGAGTTCGACCGACCGGTGAACACGTCAGAAACCAGAAAGAAAGAAAGAAAGAAAGCCCACGAGATTTGCGACCAGTTTTATAACATTAATAAAACGGAAAAGTTCGGTTTCAAAACAAAAACAAATTTTTTTTTTCTTTCAACAATGGTCATTATCGTTACATCAAGAAACGTGAGAGTTCCGAGGGATCATGTGCAGGAACCTGAGCGCACGTACGCGGGCACATACGCAGAGCCCTGCGTTCGCGGACAGGACCCGACAGATGCTCGACACAAAACAACGCGATAATGTTAATAACATTAATAACTCTAATGAATAATTCATTAATTGAACTTGAAATACCGGGAAGATGAACGAGAAACCGAATCGGATCCTGTTTCTACATAACTGGAATAAAATAAATAAATAAACCATAGATTTACGATTTGAGAGTGGTTCGCTCGGGCTGTGGCACCACGTGAAGGTCTTCGTCGGTGAGGGAAGTGACAACCGCGGGTACCATCGAGCAACGATTGGTGCTCTGATCGGTACCTGGTGTTATTAGACCTGATAAACCGACTGGTATTGACCGGTTTTTCATAGTTTTCTATTGATGTTTTCGTTTCTCGTTGAAGTCCCCTCGAACTGGCCTATATAGTCACCCATCAAGGTGGATCTGTCGTATATAAATCTTCGTGTTTTGCGTTATCCGCTCTAAAAGCTTCCGCGTGCGAGCCTTGTAGGGCCCTTACTCGATGAATCAGGGGAGCCTACATGAATTGGTCCGGTGGGGGTACCTGCGAGGCATGTCCAAGAAAATTGACCTCTGCCCTCTCTCTCTCTCTCTCTTTCTCGCTTGCTCTACTGCTCTCATCTTCCAGTTCTGATCAGATGAAGACCTTCGATGTTTACGCGAGCGATTTTTTTTATGGCCAACCTAATTAATTCTATTTAAACGAGCACTGACCGCCCTCAATCGAATTTTCTTTTCTTCTTATTCCTGGAACACCCGTGACTTCTCTCTCCTGTTTGAATTCTCTTTCGTCAGCAGACGACGTGATGCATGCGGTCGGCTGCACGGATGGGCGTGCTGCCCTCCGCTCACCAAAACCTATTGAGTAATTGAAATTGATAATAAATAAATTTAGTAATTTATTTACGAGTTTGGTCCACGGCGAAGGACGGTGGGCGAAAGTTTACGAACTCGTATAAT
Organism: Polyplax serrata; assembly: GCA_037055365.1. Taxonomy (NCBI): domain Eukaryota; kingdom Metazoa; phylum Arthropoda; class Insecta; order Psocodea; family Polyplacidae; genus Polyplax; species Polyplax serrata. The sequence goes on along the minus strand of JAWJWE010000038.1, from coordinate 5,808,030 downwards.
GAGAAAAAAATAAATAATTTTTAAATTTAACACGTCGATTGCGGCACGTGAGGACCCCCCTCGCAGACGGAGTCATCTAGTTTGTGGTCAGCGTTCGATAAATTCGGCGACCCGGGAATGTATGTGTCCCTTTCTCAATACCTGCAAAGGTTTTTTTTTGGCCTTTCAAAACCGGATTTCAGCACATGAGGAAAAATCGACCCGAACGGACGCGCGGAGTGTTACCCAATTGAAATAATAATAAAAAAAAGACCATCTGACACTGTCAATTGTGCGACCGTCGAACTTTTACTGTCCGAATGGTGGTCTTCTTTCCCATGAAGATACCGTCGAGGTATACGATTAACCTGATTTCATTCCTCCGTTGACTTACCACTCGTAGCAATAAATCTCATCGACTGTGTTTATTTATATTTGAAACGGCACTAAACTTCAACTTATTTGCGTAAATATATTTACAGACGTGTTTTTTTTTCCTTCCAAAGTATTACAATTTAATGTTTTTTCTTTTAAAATTTTAATTACCCGTTTCAAAGGAGAGGAAAGAAAACGGAAGGATAAAAATGCATTTGATAAAATGTAGGGCGCGTGTTTTACCCCGCGTGTCGAGACGGACATGTCGGACACGTCCGGAAAATAAAAATTGTTGCCGTGTTTAAAAAAAGGAAGTGGCATTTGGCAATATATTAAATTACCCAAAAGGTGGTACCCGGTAATTTGAGTAGCCCTTTACCTTTAGCTACGTTCTTATTATCTTTTATCGAACCGCCGCGAATTTATTATAATGATCGGCGTGAAATTTAAAAACAGATTTATTTGTTGTGGTTTATTTAGGAAGAGTTACAATTACTTTCGGTTTCGGGGATTCGCCATTAAAATTTTTCGATTGGTCCTCCTCTAATTTTATGCTGTGCGAGTATCATGAGAGCACCGAAAACGGCCATTTCTCGAGGAATTACATTCCGCCTCCGAAGTTATCATTACGCACTGTTCCTTGGTCAATGCCAGGTAACTAATGTAACCAGTTTTTCTACCTTCTCTTTTTGCATCTCTCCCATTTTTTTTCTCTCTCTGTCTCTCGCTCACAGATCAGATCGCCTTGCATCTTCTTCTTCTGCCCGTTTGCGTCCGGTTCTCACGGTAAATCATAAACATGAGTCCGGCAGTGTTAACCATTGAAAGAAGTACCCGAGTGGTGTTAGGCTCTGTCGCCGTCTCTCTCTCTCTCTCATACCTACCCCTTGTCCTGAGCGACACCTCAGGTAGACTTTGCATTTGTGGTCCCAGGTTCACCTCAGCTGATATCATCTGGTACCGAGTAGTTAAATAATTGATTGTTATAAATTTTCCGCCAACGTGTCTGACGACGTGTCTCGGCATACCAGGCACATTGGGCCTGGTCAGAGTAGGGTCTGGTCTAGTTTTAATTTATAACCGTTCGAGTGTTAAGGTTAGGATAATTTACATCGAAATTAATCTTAATTTTTTCAGTCGACTGATAACACAATACGGAGTTGTTGAGTGACGGAGAAGGACGCTGATGTTACTGTCGATAAAAATGATGTTTATGGTTACGGAAGTGGTACCCGCGTACCGTTTCGCATACTCAACTAAGGTTACACATGAAATTAGATCCTGATGCTACGGCCCCAGGTGTCGGTTGACTTTCGAATTGACCATCCTCCTCTCGGATGATATCATGGGTTCCCTAGGGCCTTCTGCCCGTTCCCGATATCCTTTGACTACCGCACCCACGACCGATGCTCCCGTTCCATCAATGCCGGTGAGTTCTTCGCACTTTTCCGGGCTTCAGCCCCCGGATGTACCAAAGACCCTCACGTCTACCCAGGTGCTCCATATACTCAAATCAAGCACACGATTCTCGTCGGAAATCTGGAACTTATCGAAACTCTGTGTCGACCTTTCACGAACCCGTCGGTGAATAAACGTGTCAAATTATAAATTTATAATTTCCCATGACAATTTAATTGACGAAGAAGAATAAGACGTGTCTATGAAAGTATGGAGTTGCGAAAAAGCGTTTCAGGACAAACGGGAACGCTACACAAAGCCGACAAGAACAGACAAGGTTGTGTTGCTATGAATGCCTGATGGCCTTCTGGTGGGCTTCTTTCATTTCGTCAGACTTTTCCTTTTCCGGTGTTTTTTCCCACACTCCTGAAGTTCCTGTACGGGCTGTGGTCGAAGGTATCGATGTATTCTGGACGACAAAAAAAACTGACCATGCTAACGAGGATTTAATTAGTGGTTAATAAATTTTATTAACTGCAAATACATAGGACAGTTGTCGGATCCGGGGGTGTGATCGTAAATAAATTGTACTTAACTAATTAATAAGTACATGTGTATTCGGTAGATTGTAAAGGAGTAGATATTTCTCAATACACTGAGTACTTAATTACCAGTAATGTTATTTATTTATTTATAGTTCATTCTTCAGGTAACATCCGGTGCCACAAATTTTAGTCAGTTTGAGCTGCAGTCACCCTTTCTTCAGCTTTATGTACATCTCGTCAGTGAGACGATAAATAAGTTTAATTACTCCTCTTTTCGTGTCTCTCTCCTCTCTCATTTTCGTGTCCCACCGGTAATTTATTACCGTGCAGTACGCAAGGACGTGACTTTCCTTCTCTCCTCCGAGTCTTTTGCACGAGCTTCTCAATGCTTTGGTGTACCCCTCATTGTCTTCGGAGTCACACTTCCTCTTGAACTATTTCTTTTACCCGTGTGTCCCAGGAGTCGAGTCTCAAGGTCCGAGGTGTTTCGTAAGAAATCCCCAAAGGAAAACACGACTTTGGAGGCTTTTGTTCAGCCGAACGTCTCACATCTTCTGCCTCACCACATTAAATTAGATGTTCACTTCCAGGGATTGTTTATGATTAAAATAACATTATTACAGCTCAACTTTTATAGTTGTGTATTCATTAAACTCTTGGTAATGAATAGAAAAAAATGTAAAGTAACAGTAAAGTTTAGTGCTCTAAGTGTAGGAGTGTACAGAGAAGTATTTCTCTGTGTTGGTGAAGGATAAAATTCAGACAAAGGTAGTTTTATATATTCTCAGACACCTTTTGTGTTTAACTACCTACATTAGATAACAGTCCGCTGTCTTGGAGTTGTTCAATTTAAAAGAAATTTAACGACAAAAAAAATTGTCCCGTGACAGATCGCAAATACTAAATGTAAAAATAAAAATAATAAAATAAAATAACATTATGATTCAATATTTATAAGAAGTTTTATATATTTTGGAGAATTAAATACTTATTTCTTTATTATATTTACTTTTTAAGTTCTTAAGTTAGGAAAAACTGTCCGATATTTATCTTTACTCAATGAAAAGTATACGTAAATGACGGTGGTGTCTCAGCAATTATTAATGAATTACATTTTTGCATAATTACATAACATGGTTTATAATTTAATAAACCAGTTGAAACTACCAAACCTGCTGAAAATAATGGAATACTGATAACATTAAATGAGAAGTCTATTAAATTACTATACTACACCCCTAACTTTTAAAACCATTGACAGCATTATGTAAAAAACCACATGTGATGTTATATATTACAAATCTTACAACGAATTCCCAAGAAATTGGGTAGATTTGGTGCGGTCAGAAATACAACCAATGAGCGAACTAAAACCAGCAATTGCACAAACATTATGAATACATAGAATACGCTAACAATACAGAATAATACGATGACAAGAATCATTATGCACTATCGAAGATGGGATGAATGAAATCGAACGCAAACACAGGCTGACACGCCTGACTTGAGAATACCGGAAATAGTTACAAGACTATTATTACAACTACGGGTAAGTAAGTTACCATAACGAACCATGAAAAAAATTGACAGACGTTCCGACAAATAAAATATTATTAAAAAATATTGGTAATTAAAGATCAATTAATAGTTTAATTATCGAGGAAGAAAGAAGCGAACTTGTCATGACCGCAATTGGTATTAAACATAGCAAGGTCTTTGATTGAAAAAGACTAAATTACTTATTATTACGAAGCAAAAATCATTTCCTAATAATAATAATAATAATAATAATAATAATAATAATAATAACAATATTATTATTATTCTATAATCAGAATCTCAGAAAAAAAGCGCGAAATTCAAGGTAGGATTTCGACGAATTCATCCACGAAATCACATCCTACGGCTCACGGTGATTTCCTATTTATTTTTTTTCTCATTAATAGTTGTATTCATTGCTTGATTATTTCACCACACTCATTCTTCATCTATTCCTAGACGTAGACACCGACAATAGGTGCTGGTAATAGCAGCATCGTGTCACATGAGAATTAAAAAAATGCGAGTAATAATAATAAACAATAAAACACGTTGATGTCGCAGATGGACACGAGTGAAATATTTTGACGTTCCTCGATGAGACGGGAGAGAATTTTACTATTCGACGCATTAAACTATTCCTTGAAGATCTGTAATATTTTAACTCTAGATAATAACAATAATATTTAAATGTAGGTAGATAAATATAGATAAAGTGGAAAAGTTCACGAGTATGATTTATTTAGTGTGGTTACCTTTTATATAGAAACTGTAGTATTTCTTATGATTATGTTCGTAACGCGAACATTTTATGAAACTAATAGTTGTGATATAAATTAGTTTTTATTTCACACTCGTATACTATTGACTATTCTGGTACATCAAAGTAGTGCACTACTCCCGTCCATGTACTACGCATCATTGACAATACATGTTTATGTAGGTGTAGCATTCATAAAATTACTTTAACATCCAGCCCAAGTTTTTCAGAAAATTGTGCATTATATACTTTATAGTACTATATAAAATTCAGTGTATATTTTACGGTCTTTACTATAAAAAACCTACACTTCAAACTACAACGTTAACTTTCTTGGAAGTAGTAACTAGAAAAAAAAAACGATGAAACCTTTTGTTCACTTCTTTAAAAAATAGGACAGTTCAAAAATAATAAAAAAATAAAAATAAGTTGAAACATAGCACATTAGGAAGAGTAGTGGACGGCAAACTATCCTTCCAAGTTACCCGCCACACTACAAAAAGTGCTCACTTTCTTTTCCACGCATTTAAATTCTTCCTTGCGGTTTCGGTCGAAGGATACTAACCCACCGGTCCTCCGTTTTATAGTTTTAGTTGTATACGAGTTCCCATGTAACATCTCTCACCCCGGGACATCACGCTCTCGTGACATCTTGTTGGCCAACACCTTGCTCCCTAACCGCTCCGGAGTTGCCGCAGAGAATGCCATTACCTTTTTGTTGCAATTGATATAGTTTATAGTTTATCTGTTGTCCAGGTGTCCTAGAACCCGATCGTTAATTTTTCCTATTCCTCTTTTGACCCACTCCCCTCTCGAATTTGTTTCTTTGTCTTTGAATCCCACGATTGTGTTTATTATATTTCTCCCGATCTGTTTATCTCTCGTATATTTTATATTTTTGTACCTTGGAACCTTTCACCGGACGTTTCCTACATTTAACGTACCACGGGTCCAATTTATTCTGTAAATGGTACCGTCCTGGCCGTATGAAATCGGGGATGACTGTAGTAACCGGCTGCTATGAAAAATTGATAATACATAGTGTAGTAATTTAATGTTAATATAAATAAGTCCGACTAGGAGTATGTGAACAAGCAAATATATCGACATACTGTGCGTATTTGTCTGTGTTATTGTTTATATTGTAGTACTGGTTGTATATTTTTTTAAAGGTGATGGTTTAGTAACGGTTTAGTTTAGTAACTGGTAAATAACAGGCCGGAGAGGCTTGAGGAGAGAGCTTTCCAAAGTTCAAAGCAAAAGGTGGTAATTATCAGGTTGATACAATAATAACACGGATCGAACGTGATTAATTGAATTTAATTTCTTTCTAAATCGTCTCACCTTGTGCATGCACTCAAGAAAAATAGAAGAATAATTGACCGATCTTCATTCTACGACTGCCGTGAGGTCAGGTCGCAAACGATGGTGAGCCTCGTCTTCGTCCTAGATCTGATTCGGGGATCTCGTCGCGGCACTTGGATCTCTGTCCTCTCTCTCTCTCTCTCTCTCTCTCTCTCTCCGTCTATCTACCCATCTCTCTTGCTCCCCTATTGAACTATATTCAACGATTGAATCCGTGCTAGTCAAGGTGGTTTTATGGCCACGACGCCGTACAAAATCGTGTGAGACGGCATGGAGATGAAGATCGATAGCTCACCTTTTCAGATCTTTGAATTTAACAATCATCTCGGATCTGTGGATTCGTAATTAGGTATTATTCGCAGAAGAGATGGTCGCAAATGAAAACTGGCTTTTAACGACGTGAGATAGTTAATAAATTTATGGGCGGATAGTTTAACGAACGTCACATGTATTTGGACGGGGAGGAGGAGGAGGCGGGTAGACGTTGCGGGAGTACCTAATAGAGGGGGGGGTACCTAACCGACCTGTCTATGTTTGGAAACGTAACGTAATAAAATCAACAGTGGGAATTTGGAAATCGAAAATTTTTTACGGATGAACATACGAGAGCGATGGTGCAAGGTACACCATCTTTTACATGAGACTCCTTGCCTGGCGAGACTGGCTCACAGGTGCACAAGGTCAGGTACATGAAGTGCCAGAGAGAGAGAGACGATCACAGACGATTAACAACTCGGGTAATTAGTTTAGGTAATTTGGCAGACGAAACACGAAATTCACTTCTGACCAAGTTGAACGAACTAATGGATTTATTGAGAGGAGAGTCATACATAACCCAGATATCTTCATTAATTGTGACCTAAAATATTTTAATAACACTTCTTCTCTCCCAAGTATTCTATTTTTATGTGAACAGACACACAGACACGCACTCAAAACAACGTCGAGTCTCTTTTGGCGAGTTCGGTAATGGAGGTGACCTGTTAAGGATGTACTGTTTCTTATTATTTAATAAATAAAATTAATAACCTGTGTGTGTGTGTGTGTGTGTGTATGTGTGTACTAACAAGCCCTTATTACAGCCCGGCTAGCGTGTAATTAAAATTATTTATGTAATGTAAGTACGTTCCAACTTTCAGCTGTCTCTTCACGCGAAAAAGTTTTTAATGAGTACTGTGATTCTCTACTTATTTCAATTATCTAATGCATATAATTAAGAAAACTCAATGCATTCTTAATAAGTGGACACTTTGGATTATTTGTGTCATACATAAAAACTCAGTAGGTCTTTTAGAATAAAAAAATAATAAATTATATCATCGCATGTGAGCAATACACTGCATTCCTTGTAGCAGTAATTCTCCACTAAATAATATTGTTAATAAAAATAATTAATTAGTCATTTGTATGTTTTATTAACATAATCGTTTGCCGTGCATAGAAGTCAAATAAAGTTATTTGTACTGGGGTAACCAGTTGGGTATTCCAACCGTTAAAAATGGTACATAATATATAATTTAGTATTGTTCTCGTTCTCGTTGTAAAATTCTTACATTGAAACTCGGTGTTTCCTAATGTCTGTATTATACAACAGCTCGCTATTAAGTTGTTATTAACCAAATCAGGACGATGACGAGATTCCTCTGACTTGTATCATTGTAATCGGTTGCTCCAGACGCACGTTCTCAACCTCTCCGAGGTTGAGTTTCTGGCAGTGATAAGAGAGAGAGAGAGAGAGAGAAATTGAATATTCCACGTAACTTACGGTCAGGTACGGTCAGGTACAAGTTCGGCACGTAGAGAATGCGGAATAAATGAAATAAAATATCCCCGGACCCATCCCTCCTAATTACAATTCTTGAGTTGAGAAATAGTGTAGTAAAATAGTAGTGTAGCAACGCGATTTCGGGTTACACCCGGACGAGAAGTGGCCGCAAACGAGCTACCGCATTTTTAAGTATTAATTAGTCCTGCGCAATCGTATTATTTACTTTTATAGTATTTGTTAATTTCACTTTTTCGTCTTATTAGTCCGAGAATATATATACATAGGCTCCGTAACATTCCATAATAGTTTAAATAAAAACAATAAAGAGCTACGGTAAGCTAAAATTGAGCTAGCGTAGTGTACTATTTTTTATACATGTGGCCTTCCCTATATAGTAAAAATAAAAGTAAAAACTAGTGGAATAAATAAGTTCCGTCAGCACAGGTGCAGTCATCTAACCATACATTATGTATCAAACTGTATATGCAACACGATGTCCAACTATTGTTGTCGTTAGTTTTTATTACACTTTACTACACCTTTGTTTTTTCTTATATTTCTCATCGAGTGGCCCGAGCAGTTGAATAAAAACCTTCCGACCGGTGTCAGAGGTGTTGTTCGGGCCGATTGCAAAACAAAAATATACTTGTTAATAACTTTTGAACTCTCGAAATCATAGTGATCGCACCGAACTTTCGGATTCTTTGACTGACGTTAACGAGAATGGTGAATGTCCGTTATGATTTTACTTTAATGGTGTCGTAAACACCTGGTTGCCGTTCGATACGAAGGACGAAGTGGAAAATTCGCGTAGGTCTCAACCTTGCGCTGCCATTCGCATACATAATAAATAAATAAATACGTATATGTATTTATTGTGTGAGAAAATTGTCAAACCCGGAGATGTGCACGACGTGAGCCCGATCGTTAAACTTTGCGTAACATCTGTTGGTAAATGCCCTGCACTTGGAAGATCAAATGTTAGATCTACGCGATCTGCATAATTCCGAGTTGAAATTAACACCTCTGTTAGACGAAGTGAAAGACCTTTGATCGGAGAGCAATCGTCCGAATGATATACACCGTGGAATGTTTCGGGTGATAGGGAAAGTTGGATTTTTCATAATAATATATATGGATTATATATATGTAGTTATTGCTATAATAAACAATTCTTTCCTCATACTGAAATCTTCAATTGATATTTTCTGTCGATGGTAGCCGTACGTAATACGAGATCAATGCCATTGAGCACCGCGTAATTTATACTTAAACCAATATACCGAAACGCGTCATTAACTTTATTTTTTTTTACCTTTGTTTAATCGTGGTTTATTCTAGTTTTTGATAGTTCAGGTTGTGACACAATTTCGCATCAATCCAGATTATTATGAATTTCACAAACATATTTTGAGTTATGCGCTCGTGTAAATGGCACTTGTTCCTCTTAGCATATCGATCGTTGTGTTTGTGTGCGTCGAGTCCTTCTCTACTGTATAACTGAAGCCGGCATTTAATTTGTTAATTATGCATCACGTTTTGAAAATAGACGTTCGCAGAAAAGTCTAGTTTCAGCTGATAAAATCTGGCGTTGATCTTCACACGGTTGGAGGTCGGTCGGGATCGGGTCGGGTCCGGCCGCTCGATCGACGCTCTAAGGACAATGTTTGCAAACAATTAGCAAATGGATGGTCCCGAGTGGTAATTACGAGGCGGCAAAAATTGGTTTGAATGTTGTGTGAAATAGTTCCATTGAGTGAACTACTCGTCTAGTTTTCAGTGCAGAATGCGACTAGAGAAATTACCGGTTTCGCGTTGAGGTCATCCCTCGTCAATTCATCTTCGTACCCGGACCGTCTCTAGAAGAAATCTCGTCGACCTTAAAAGGTCCTCTCTTCGGTCATAATTGGGTCATCGCAGAACTGAGTGTATTTGAGAGAGAACATCGTTCATCTATTAGCGTCTAATTAGAGCGTCCAACACGCGTGAAAGGATGGTTACACGTTTGATTTCCCGGCGTCCGTCGGACCGTCCATCTTGTCGCCTCGGACACTTCCTTCAAATAGACACAGGTGTACATGTCACCCGATTACCATTACTTTATTCGTGGATTTTACGTCTCGGGCGATTCTATGGCCTGACGCCAATGTTAAAGGGTACCTGAATTTCGTACCACGTGGAAAGTACCCGAAGATCTTCAGGAGTGATGGGAGAACACGTACAGTTGAGTCCGACGTGACAGGCGAGGCTGGAAGATGCTGCATGTTTACGTTCACACCAACTCGAATGAGGAACTATGTACGAACGATCATGATTGATTTCCCACGGTGTGCTCTTGATCTGAAATTCATGAAAGATCGCTCATCGCACCACACAAATACGATTTGATCTTTCGCGGTTTCGTACAATTGAGAAATCAATTTCAATCATAACTCATTGTTAAAATTTCACTTGGTGGAAATTTACGAGATCCTCACATGCAGAAAGGTTTCCAACAAAATCTCCGCGCGACCCTGAGCAAAATTAAAGTTTCAAATTAAATAAATCTATTTAAATAAATCTTCATTTACATAATTTAAACCGATGCCATCCTTAACTTCCCGTGTTAGACCTTGTCAACGTGTGTAAGCAGTGTTCTAATTTAAGTCAACGACTTTCCAGTAATTAAGCACAAATCTGCGTAGATGTTTTCTTATCAGTGACGTCACCGCCGGGCACCTAATCCCCTGGACCCGTCCAGGTGAGCAAAACTACCGACTAAGTAAACTATCAAGTCTGTGGTAATTGTGCAACGTCTTTCAACTCCTCGTTTGTTCTTGTCAATGAGTTTTTGATTTTACCAGCGGGGTTTCGACTATTACCGAATATTCTCGTACCTTGTTACTCACTGTCATTCATTGCTTAAAGTCGTAGATAATCAAGTACTCGCTTAATAAAAGTGCAATTTTTCCATTTCGAATACTTGAGTAGGTACCCGACGATGTGATCGCTCGCATTCACCTAAAAATACAATTTTCTAGTTTCCTAAATAGAAGTAGAAGTACTAAGTACAAAGGAAGGAATTAAATATACGGTATATATTATATATATAATATTATATATATTATACAGTGGCCAAGTATCAGTCATGCAACTCTTACGTAAGCATATATATGTTCTAAATATGAAATATACGTATGTGTGGCAATGTTATAAAAATTTATAAAAAAACAATATACGAAATATTATCTACAAAATATAAGCAGTAACCAAACGGTAACCTAACTCTAATTGTTCTTGGTACAAAACCTTCGCATACTCAAAGCATTTATTGTACGCAATACTTCAGAAGAAGTACAGTTATAATATCCATATAAAAATAGAATAAGTATAATATACCTATAAATGTGGTATACAATAGAACCATACGCTCACCGTAACCATAATATTTAATAAACAACTGCGTACTTCTCATTCGTATACTAATTCATTCTCAAAGCAAACTTCATTCCACTTTATTCCCCAACCATCCGTTAATAATACATAACAAAGGCGTGAATACATAATCCGATTCCTGCGACCTTAAAACTTAACTCTCCGACTGAAATCCAGGGATTTGGCATTTGGCCGCGGCAATTACTCCGAGCAAAGAGTACTTGAAAAGCTTAGCTGATGGTATTAAAACCGTTGCACAAAAAAAAGCCACAAATGGTGCATTTTATTTAAACGACAAATTAACATATATTATGCATTCGATGTGTATTATTTCCATAATACTCGGAACGAGGGACCATACATCGGTGCTCTCCACGACCGCCATCTTCTGCACGGAGCGATTTGGGATGGTCGTCCTACCCAAACGAGTTTACGTAAACATTTAAAAATAAAACGATAAATAGATACATAAGTGAAATAATACGATCAACGTTCCACGGGTTTTCATTAAATCGAGTTGTTAAGTTGAAGAGTTTAACTTGATTAAGTTACACGTACATAAAAACTTATGTAACCGTTTTGTCTGACGCGAAACGTCACAATCGCATTTGCAAGCGTCTTAAATCAAAGCACACCGCTGATTTATAGTTTCTGTGTAGTTCTCCTGCTTATCTGATCACAAAGCCAATCGTAAGTTGTGTGGCCGTTTGCCGGGGGTCAAAGGTCGTCGAGGTGTTAACTAATTAATTTATTTCATTAATCAAAGAGTCGTGCACGAGACTCACCCGATTTTGACAGGTTCCAAAAAGAAAATCGTCAACGTCACCGTCCGAATCAAATCGTTCGTGTGTTGCCTGTCTCTCTCTCTCTCTCACGAAGCGACCGTGTTCCTGCTCTAGCACAGGTAATTAATTACCGGTAACAAATCAGGTTTTCCAAACATTCGGAAGTTCCTCTCAGAATGGTGGACACTCAACCGAAATAAATTACCCTATTAATTTGGTAATAGTTCCGTCTCGAGGGGATGTAACCCAAAAGACAGGCCTACATGGTTTTTTTTTATTTTTGTTTATTTATTTATTTTTTATTTAATTTATTAAGACTTAACCGAAGACCCTGCATCTTCTGCCCTCATAAAAATATAAAAATAGTTATGTAAAAATAAATAGTTAGGGTTATACATATGTAGTTTAGTTAGAAAGGCGAAATGCAGAGTATTGTACCACTCGATTTTTATAGAAAATAGAACAGAATAGAATTTGTCTAGTAAATCCACACGTTCTCGACTTTTAACCGTCCCACGTTTTCGCCCAAACACTTGACGTGGCAGGAGGCGGTCGAAATGGATTTCCTCGTATATACATAGAACCTATGGATATTGAACGAAGTACTGTAATAGTTTTAACAGGCTCTACGGCTCTCATGTTTTCTCTTCTGGTTGAAACAGGTTTTTGCTTTTCGATACAGCAACTCAACCGAGTCCTTCAGGAAATACTTTGCTACATCACGGAGCTGAGTTACAATCTCCTTATAAGGAGGTAAAAGTTTTGTATTCTTTGTAGCACTTTTCCGTACCACACCACAAAAATTACAATACTCTGATAAAACTCGAGTGCGAAGGGTAATAAATAAAATCAATAAATTGCCTATCTAGTATTGCATGAACAACGTACACACACACACACACACACATAAACCATTAAGTAAATTTGTATGTGGCTGTACCACTACATTGTCGTAACCTTTCATCACGAACCTGCAGATCGATACAGTTCGATTTACGATCCGCAGTTTGAATGTTACACCTGGGGACCCACCTCGGGCTTCGCCAAATACGCGACGTTCCTCGAGTACCCGATTTATTATTTAAAGTCGACAGTTAATTGTAGGATGTCATATCGTTTGGGGTCGTGCAGTTCACGCACGTTTGCAAAAAAATATATATACATATATTTATATTGAATTATATTATGTGGGTAATTGCTGGGTTTTTTCTTCCGAGAAATGACATTCCACACGTCCAAGACGGCGCGATAAAAATCAAAGGAAGATGCTGTCTTCTTCCCAGGGAAAGGCTCGACGAAATGGACGAACTCACCTGAGTGAATTTCGTTTTACCTATTTAATAATAATAATAATAATAATAATAATGGCGGCTCGCGGTTCGGCCCATTCATTTATATGGAAATCGTATAAATTAAAAGCGAAGGTGATTGAATTCGTAAGAAATTACTTCCAAGGTAATCTCGTTTGCTACTTTTGAAGATGACCGGTTGCATCAACTTAATTTATATTTTTAAATAAAGGCGAGATGCCTGAGAAACATAATGCAATTGATCGAGATCTCTCGATCTCTCCCTCTCACTCGGTCTGTGCCTCTTGCGATCTCCGCGCGCGGACATGAATTCCCGTGAGGTTCTCCGGAGGTTGCCAAGCAGTCCCCGTAAGGACGAAAATCTCGTGTTAATATTTTATTCCTTATATAATATATAATATACAGATTATATGCGCGCTGGTCGGTATACTGAAACTCTTGTGTGCTTCCTCGGCAAGAGAGTTCTTGTACTGCGGTCGAAACTCCACCCACACGCTTTTTGTGTATATATGAAAATTAAGAAGTTAAACAAAACACCTACTTTCTCAAGGGTACTCGGGGAGTTACCCCATTGCCTGGTTTTTATAAGGAATTGCCGAGGTGAAAATGATTAATAACCATCCAGGTGTACTTCGTGTTTTTATTAAAATAAGTGCACAGTATAGGTAATGCTACGGTACAGCTTCCCGCTTTGTTTAATTGCCAAGGGCTTTCAGCGCGCTGTGCAGTTTTATATAAGGAGCTCTTCAGATTAATTTTTATTAAAATTATTGTAATATATACGTATATACTAATATAATATTAGTACTTTATTCTTATATTCTCTCTGATTCTTTTGTAATTAGATGTTTATGCGGGTGTTTGGTTTATTTAGGCGAAGAGTTGAAGTGACCCAGACTTTTGTTTCCTACAGCAGACATCTATATTATAATATAATATTATACGCCTCTATAGGAAGACGCAATATTTTATTCAGAATTATTAATTATTCATTAATAAGTATGTGACTTTGTTGAACGGTTTAATTCAGTGTGTCCTTTGTTTCTTACAGAAATTACAGAAGTGATAAATATATTAAGGCTTAACTGTATATGCTCCAGGTGCACTACAGTTACCGGAGTGTAGTGGAGGAGAGTCGACGCGTCATCCGTGAATTATTAATTATTTGATAGGTCAGATATTATTTATTGGAGTGCGGGCATCGTATGAAGTTTGTTTCTCAAGCAGATGTCATCGGAAAATTAATATCCACCTCGATTTCAGAACTTTTACTCGAGCATGTGAAAACATCACCTCATTCTGGCGGAGTATTTTCTGGGTGTAATTTATGGTTTTCGGTTCATTAAAATTCCGGCAAAGTGTTCAATTTCGGCCAATTAACCGCGAGAACATAAGTCCCGGTGATTGGTGAGCTTGTTTTCCCCTTAACGTTGGTTTTCCCTATACAGCGACAGTTGGACATTGTCTAAGCGATTTCTAGTCGTCCTCAAAATCGCCGATACACCAGTTTAATTGAGTAATGTCTCGAGAAAGCATTAATATATCGTATATATTATAAATACGTTTGGCGAGGGGTAACCATCCGCACGGGAACCTGAACCCGAGTACCTGACTACTTACATCATAAATATACACGTTTCTTGAGTTTATTGCGTTCGACCGATCGTCTTGTTCGGGTTTTCCTCCAACCTTGCAAACTAGTTCTAGTTTTAGTGTGATTTTTGGTCGTCTTCTGCACAAACCGAGAGAAGATTCTCTCACGGCTGGCCGGTACTCCTCCGGCTGAAAAAAAATCCAAAAATTCAAGTCCAAGTGTCGTGTCTGAGGGGGAATCGGCCCTCGTGATGAAACGACATTGACCCGAAACGAATTCCTACTTTGTTCCTCCTAGAAATTTATTTATTTTATTTTTTTTTGGCGTGACGCCGCAATTAATAAGATTAATAATTGTTTTGTGAATTGCTCATATCCGCCTCTCGTCTCACCATTTTTGATAATTTCATTGTTAACATTTCAAGTTTTAATAAAATTAATGTAACGTTAGTAGGTTTGAGGTCCTTGGCGGTGATTTCCACGTGCGTTTCACTCCAACAATAATTTATTTTTAATGATGATTTTTATGTACCTTATTACACTGTAAATAATACGCGTAGCGAGTGATAATTCATATGTGAGATTGAATCGATTAAGACAAGTTAATATAGTTATTAGAGTTGTGTTGCGTACGTCTGCTGGTCCTCAATAAGTAAGGGTACGCTTACTGTGATGTGTGCAAACCTCTACATGTTGTAACTTAAAGTGTACTTATGTTTTTACCAAAACTAAACGTTGTATACGAAATACAGCGAGGGATAGAATAGGATAGAATTCTAAAGAAAATAAATATTACGTAAAATTACGGAAGGTATAAAGAAAGCGTCTAGGAGTAGGAAAAACGCTAAACCCTTTATGAATATATACAGCAGGAGGAGTCATTTTTAAGTATGTCACACTAAAATAAATGAGTAATAAAAAATAAAACTCATTATTTTATGTAATAAACTGTCAATTTGAATTATTTATAATTAATAATACTGTGTTGCTTAAAAAAACGGAGTGCCGGTATTATAACGAATATAATGTTTAAAAAAAATATATATATTTTATAGTTCTAAGGCAGAATTTTTGGAAGAAGTCGTTTCATCTTCATGAAAATGCTTTGAGTCTTTTTTTACATAATTTTTACATGAAATAAATTTAACTACGTGTAAATAAACATACTATGTATCAAGCAATACTATACTATTTCACAATATATTTCCATTTTTTATTACACTATTAGCATAACATTGTTCTTCATGAAGTTTTACAATTTAAATAATTTTAATTATATTATTTTGAAATATTCAGTTACAAAACGTAAAGATATGTACTTCGTTAATAAATAGACATTTTATTCTTAAACATTCTAGGGATATCGCGTGGTACGTTATGTACTACAAAGAACTCTTCCGATGGGGAGCAAGTCTCTCCGGCTGCTTCATGAACTATAATTCAGTAAAAGTATATATAGTCCCGCAGAGAGGCGGCTTATCAATAACCAATAAAAGACCGTTTAAATTTATTACAGTAATAAACATAATTTTAATCAAAGATCATGACTCGAGCAGCACACGGTTGAATATTAAATTATGTTGTGCTGTATTTCATTCGCAACATCCTCCTCCCCAGATGCTGATGGCAGAACCTCACCAATTTCTTCAGACGGTCCAACTCACCTACTGCCATTTCCCTTCTTACCGTCTTACCAAGATTGACCAATTGATTTTTAGTTTCAAAACTTTCTGCTCTAATTTGACCAGTTTCCGGAATTCAAATTGATACAAGTTGACCCGTTCGATTACACGAAATCCCAAGAAAAATTACTTTATCGTCCGACAACAATTTCAACTCCGCCGCAACATAATAGTTCCATTAGCGTTGGTGCAGTTGCGGACGAACACCTCAAAAATTCCATTGAGAAAGACTCGATTGCACTACCAAAACTAATTACCATCGATTTCGTGTCAAACACCTGTCGGTTCGCCGAGAACTTCAATCGAGGAGTAGTCTGTGGGCCTTGTGCCTCGTACCAAGTAAAAATAACAGTGTTATACAGTATATACCATTCACTATACACAGTTACACACTACACTATCAGTGGTAACAATACATCGCATAACAATTGCGTGTGAAGGCGGCAAGTACCAAGAACACTACTACCAAATACCAGAAAATTGTCTTAATATTATCAATTATGTATATATTAAAAATATTAATAATGAAGCGGTAAATAAGTATACACAGTCTTGGGACTTGTTTTTATTACTTTTGTGTACTGATAAAGTGTTTCGTGCTGTAGGTATGGCTACAACAGTTTGATTTAGTACAATATAAGTACGCATAATAAAGTGTATATAATGTAAAATAATGTAAATTGTTGAGAAAGGTTAGATATAAAACTAAGTTTTTATTACATTAAAATTGGTACTGGTAAGCGGAGTACCGAGTTAATACTTTGATTCTGAACTACTTAACTACTTAACTATTCTAAGTTAACTATGTTATGTAATTGAGTTTGTTGTTACTTAACATGGATGTTACGTACCACTGAAACAATGCAGTTGCTACTTTGTAGGAACAATTGACTATTAATAAAAGAGAAGCACAATAGAAATTTTCAAGAATTCACTAGAGCTAGAAGGTGGAGACCTAACAATATATTATAATACAAATAATATTTTAATAAAAAATGATTACGAAAAATAACTATGAAAAAAATTAAAAATTGGGAACTGTTATCGTTAAATATTTATACTGGACCAGAATATTGTAGATTATTATGTAAATTAAAATACTATATATTAGATTTGTTTATTTTTTTTAATTCATTAAGTCTCCCCAACCGTGAATTAATAGTTAACAATAAGTAAAAATAAGTTGTACGTAATACATGATATACACAGTACCCAATTATGCGAGCTATGCACACACGTACAATTTATGTAAGTAATACAGTTGTACATTACTAGGTAAACTTCAACTCTTTTACTTAACACCTCACATAACGTTACGCAACGTACTTAACATAAAATGTACATGACATGTGGTCTTCTTCGACCTTGAAGAGAGGAAAATGGAAATGTTGAAATAGTCAAATAGTTAAATAAAAATGTTTCAACTATTCCACTTAGTTAATGATACTATTTTTGTGGTAACTTGTTATTTTATTGAACTGTATATTTTTATTTTTATTTTTTTAATTTTTAGAGAATTGCATGTAATTGACTAGAAAGGTCATCCGAGGGATTTTCTACTTAGGAGAATTTCCTTCCTCCCGGTTTTTCCGCCGATTCTACTTCTTAATGGTCTGCCATATCCTCGCCGTTTTGCAACATCCTGGCCAACTCTCTTCACTACGCAAAATGTGAACTTGACAGCTTTTGATTTTCTCCACGTTCGGCTCTCCTGCGGCCATAAATCTCGAACCGGGTCATGTACAAGAAGTGTTTGGTGTTTCTTTATGTAAATACAACAGAGAAAACAAGTACGATTCAAAGAAGACTCGCAGGGGTTTCGGTCCTAGTCAGGTTACCTTGAGTCGACATCTTCTCACCTTCTCTGTTGGTCTCTCCTCGTTGCAGAGACTCGTCTAGGCATCACCTAAATTTATGTACCTTCGTCGAGTCACTCGGTCACGATTTCGACGGGTGCTGTTAACTACCTTGATGAAGTGTCTTCTGCAACTGCTTCTGCAATTTATTACCGGTCTACCCGGGTTTACGTGTTCTTTGAACCTTTCACAGGTAGCCGAATATACACGGGAGGATGTACGAAACGTCGTCTTGCGGTTTCTCTGACTATATACGAAATTTAACGAGGGAAATGCCGAGTTCGTACCGACCGAGTGGTGGTTCTCCGAGTGAAGGGTCTCTTTTGTAACCGACCGAATGCAATTTTTCTTTCGGATTCTCGCCGATGGTGACCTTCTTCGGACGTTCTTCTACATTTTGCAAGCTTTTGTTTAGGATTTTGCAAGGTTTATGGATTCGTACACGGGCCCGGGAGATGAATTTTGCAACGTGTCGACTATTAGACCATCCAACGACTACCGGTGCCGACCGGTCGGGAGGTAATAGCCTGTTTGAAATCGATCCCGCATATTTATTTTTATGATGGGCCATTTTTCGTCGGCGTGCCGGGTCTTTAGTCAAATTCGACGACCTCTCCGCTGGTTAGCAACCAGGTCTAAACCGCAGAGTAACCTCCCGAAGAACTACCGTTACCGGTAGCCGAACGTAACTTTAGAGAATTGTGCCGAGTCGGTGGTTTTGGTACACTCAGAAACGCGTGTTGTCTAGCACCTGAAAAAAAAGAAAGATAATTTATGATATTATTAATATTACTTGTGCAGATGGTATACAAGTTTCGAAATAGGTGCAGGGCTGTTGCAGTTTTGCGAGACGCCGGAGGACATGGGACGAGAACAATACCAAACACACGAGTGCTTGAATGTTAATAATAACGCGTAATAAATCATAAAAAGAGTCGTGGCGGAGACAACGTTGCGAGAGACGAAAGAGTTCGCGTGACGACCTGCCCAATTTTTATTTTTTTGTTTCACCAAACCCAACTACCGAGAAGAGGATACCTTGTAACCGTGCCGATGGAAAGGAAACCCGAAAATGGAAAACGGTTAAAGGAAGTAAAGGTCGACTCGGATGGTCCTCGCTCTACTGCTTGCCACCCATTCTTTTCATTATTGAAAAGGATTCGTCCGGTCGAGCACACACACAAGACTGCCTTCGAGGGGCCAAAGTTTGACCTCAGAGTTGTGAAAATTTGATAAAAATCAGACGAGCGATGTATCAAGGCTGGACGAGTATGAAAAATCGATTCGGATGTACGGGTACCTAGCAGTGCAATCATCCGTAGATGGAGGATGTGTCGAGCACGCAATAACCCGTTTCGTCGAAGAAGTGCCCTTACTGTCCACTTACTGTCACACCTGTTGCGTCACACAAAGCGTTCCTTTTTTTCGAGTACTTCTGCTCTACGCAATTGTGTCTCTTACCGGTCGATGTACCTGAAACTACCCAACAAGGGAAAAGATTCCAAAAATCTCACGTCGCAAGCTTAGCTTCGAAGTAGGTGTCGACCACACGTTAAGCAATAAGTCGTTCTTTTTTTACGGTCCGGTTCGTCATGAACGCACTTCCAAAGAAAGAAGAATGTTGTACGTGCGACCGGAAATTGAGATCATCGAAGCTGAGACGCAATCGACGCCCGAGGATGTGATTTATCTACTCGTAACAATGTAAAAGACCAGCAATTAAGATTTTCAACATTTTACGGGGTCAATTGTCTTGTGCGTTTTTATTAAATTCGTAGGAACTTCCTTTTGAACCAAAAAATAGTCGTCGACCTCTTTGCCAAAGTGCCTTTAACAATGTACCTTGAACGAAGGCCGAACCATTTATGTTCGATTTGAAATGTGTTACACAATATATTTTATTTTAACAATTTAAAGTACATAAAATTATATATTGACGCCTGCAATAGTGAATCTATGCAACTTAGGCGGCACGTACGTGACGGGTGTAGGGTTAGTATTTGTTTGTAGGCTTAAGCAACAATTCAAACGCAACTACTTTTATACTGTAATTATACTGAATTGTTTTATTTATTGTGTAATCGATTCACACCTTCGCACCTCTTGCCGTAAACGTTTCTTACGTTGTACTGCAACTGCCGGCTCATTCTTCCTCATTTATACGCGGTTGAGTGGTGAGGTTATATGTTTAGTGCCCTAGAAATAAAACTACAACTCTGCTGTAACAATTTATTATTTTATGTTAAGTGATGTTGAGTCGCACATACCTGAAAAGGAATAATGTGGAAGGGAATTTTTGCGGGGTCACCTGTTTTATTTTATATATTTAATAGCGGTGAGGATTAGAACCGAATGATATAGACGCCGTAGAAAAATTATTTCGAACTTTGAGTGTGGAAATGTGAGAAATTACGAACGAATTATATACGATTATTTTGTTGTTACTGAGTAATAACGGAGTACTACTTCACCACCACTTCACAATAGTCGAATCACTCGCTTAAAGCGTTGAAACAAAGGAGTTGCCACTTCGGGAAGGAATTTTAATTACAAGTTTTCGTACTGACACAGGTCCAAGATGAGTGTGTATTTGGAAGTGCCAAATCGGGTGATGATATTAATGACGAACGAATTTCACAACGGATTTACCAGGTTATTCCTTTCAAAAAGGTAAACAATATATAAATAACAGGTCACCGACGGTTTGACGGACGAGTTAGCGGAGAAAACATATTTAGACTTGGAGATTTGTATCGCTCGGCAGTGACTTCAGAGAGCAAACGAATTCGATTGTTGAATAATTGCACGTGTGAGAAAATGGAGGTGTGAGCTAACTTGTCCACGCTTGCGAAATGCACTCATATAACTCAGCGATTGAATAAAAAAAACATTACACCAGACAGATCGTGTGTCAGTTCACTAATGAACTCATATTTATTAAAACAAGAGCTGTGAACACTTCAAGTTACGTACAGTTTAAGTTAAGGTAGAACTCAAAGCTGTTACCACCAAGATGAAACGTTTATTGTTTTGAAATCAGTGTTCAACTGTTAATACATTACTGCTAAATAGATTAATTTAAAAATTTAGTAGATATGGAATTATTATATTAATGTATTTAACGCATATTATTACTACTAATAATATTATTACACAAAATTTGAATATTTTAGTGGGAGAGATTGGACAATAAGTAACATGTAGTAATGCATTAATGGCAGTGGGCTACGTTTTATGTATTTAGTCGATATTACAACAATTTCATACCAATAATATTCACACAGTACAAGAATCTCAGTCGGTGATATATTTTACATAGCAGGTACATAATATCGTGATACATAATGGATGACTCTTCGATGACGTCATTACCAATACAGCCCTACTTATATTGTAAATTATTAACCTCGTGGTTGTTATCTTTTAATGAACTCTCTACGTTGTTTAAAAGTAAACAAAAATATTAATATAAGTTTTATATATTACATTCACATTACATGAATGTATTAAATACGTTAATATGAAGTAGAAATAAAAAGCAGAAAACCCCTTCTTTCACGAAGCATTTTAAAATTTATTTATTCAATGTACAATACATAAATACCTGCAGTAATAAGTCAACTTGGTTATTGATTGTCATTAACCTATTAATTTTCACTAAGCCCATAATATTACATTCGAATTGCGTATGTTAATTATCCGTTTAATAATATTATTTAAATTGAATGTGTGTCCAACCGGTTGCCATGTAACTACAATGCACCTTACATAAAATATTTCTCATTGTGTCACACCAGAGAGGTAATTCCAGTACCCGACAGTTGGCCAACCGTGAAGTTGTCTCGGGCCTGACAGAAGATGACCCTAATAGGACGAGGAGCCCAGTGGGAGAAGTAGAAAGACATCGGTCTTACCAACAACTCAACAGCAGTTAGGTAACGACCAAACGATAAACGTCACCCAACGTAACATTTCAATAAGTTCGAGAATAAGTCGACTGAAGAAGAACTCGAAGCAGACAATCCATAAATATTTAATAAATTCATGGGTTGCGGTCTTAATCCGGTGGATAAGAAAGATTAAACGGATGGCTTCCAGTTACTTCCCGGGGTCTGACGTGACACAATGTTTTGGTATTTGTACAAAACGCGACAAGGAATGCAAAATATTTTGAAATTATAAAATACGGAGATAAGCCTTATCAACGTCGTAAACATGGAGGGACTTAAGTAAATAACGTAACTGGACACGTAACCGGTTAAAATAACGAAGTGCTTCACCAATCGATCTATTTATTAATAACACACACTTGAACGTCTCGGGTGTGCCGTCGTTGCACACTACACGCCACTACAATTACCTACTTGTCTGATTAATTCGTCGGTGTCGTTCCCTCGTGATTCTGAACGAACAATGTACATAACGCACATAATTCAATCGGATTTCGTCAGATCCGGTTAACACAGACTTAACCGGTTAATTACGTATTAATTCATTCTTATTTAATATTTTCAATTGTCTTCTCGTCCTGAGAATTAATTTAAATTGTAATTTTTGACACAATTAAATTTTTCGGCGGTTCCAAGGTCGCGTTGCCTACGCCATCCTAACTTGTTACTCTCCTGGGAAAACGGGTACATTTTGGTGAACACACCGGCGGTTGTACCAAGTTGAGCATTGTCCGGTGAGAAATACCGAAACGCGAACCCCGTCATTGTCTACCACGGGTTGTGCACTTTGTTAAGGGACATCCCGTGAAGGACGGCACCGTCTTATCCGGCGATTCGAACGAGATGTCGCTCAGAGTTCTGAAAGGTTGTGAAACTGTGGTGTTTTCGTAACGCAAAAAATTGTGGGAACCGAGGGAAAATAGTTTTACGTATAAGCATTTCACACAGTAGAAGAGTTAACCTCTCGCATGTACTAGACGAAGATGTGCTACGTTTAATTAGTATATACAACAAGAGGTGAAGCGTTAAGTTAAAGGAGTTACATACAGTCCCAGAAATGAGTTAAGATCATGTGGACATATGCAAAACAAGAATAGTATAATAATTAAAATAATAACAATAGAGAAATATTAAATAGTATTATTAAACAATAAGAATAAATAAACGAAATAAATAATGTGTAGTAATAAGAGAAGAAGAAGAAGAGGCATGTTTAAGTCCTGTATACAGTAGAAATTACACATAAGAGGAGTACTACAGGAGTACAACTAACCTACAAGTGAAGAGTTAAATTAAGGTCTTGTATATTGGCAGAATTTAAGATAAGTTAAGGTTGCGTGTACACAAGAATGAAGAATCTCTTATGTATAAGAAACAAATATGTTTACCTCTTAAGTATAATGCAGTGTTATGTTCTAACTCGTGTATGTAAGGGAAATGAGGAATTATGTTTGGATCTTGTAAATAGGAGAAAGCAAAAACATCACAAAATAATGTGAAGTCACCTTCTCGAAGTTATAAATAAATCCAACGTTAAATAATTTTTATACCGTCAGCGGTGATTTGCGATCGAACGTCACGGTTACATAAATCGAACATAAAACCGCACAATAAAAAAGCGAAACATCTCTATGTGTGCACGGGCGTTCGACCCGGGTACTAATGGAATTTTTACTTATAAAGGAGGCAAGGTCGTCAGAAAAGTGACGTTTAATGGACGTCGAGGTGATGGGCCCATCAAACAAGAGAATTTTTCTCGAGCCTTTTAATTGTTTTGAACGTTTATTTTTTAATGATGCCGATGATGCCGTTCACTTTGAACAGTCACCGTTCACCTTTTTGGGCTGGCAATTTCAGAGCATTTGCTGACGCCACTCGGGTTCCACGTGGTGGGTACCTTTGCACTTATCCCTGGTCGTTGTGCCTCACCAAGAACTACCATTTCGATAAGTAGGAAGAAAACACGAATTGTGTAGTATTACGCAATGTGATGTATAATAATATATCTTAATAATATATATAAATATATGTAACCGACTCGTGACCAACACTCTACAAAATATCATATATGATTTTGTGTACTTGCTTCGGCAAATATACTAAATATACTAAATAAATATAAATATACTAAAAATATATGATTCTGTGGACAAGTAATTATTATTTTTTTTCAAGACCATATTTAATTGACTTTAAGTCTCGTCGAGTTTAATAATATTGTCAATAATAATAAAATAATAATGTTTTTTGTTACCCTTGACGTCATGCACGTAAGGAACACTTGACTGCATGTGTGAAATTTGTATTTCTACCAACTTAAACGGCTATTGTTCGATCTACTCTCCGGGAAGGTAGTTTTTCGTATACGACAACTATAATTTTGAGAAACTGCACCTATCGTAGAAAAAATATTTGAAAAACTAAGACCTCCATCGTTTCTCCGGGTGAACAGCACAATGTTGAAAGCGAGCGACGACTCGTGAATAAAATTTTATTAAATTTTCAACTGACGAGTTACGACATGGTTCAAGTAGTTTTTTTTTATTTTTTTCGAAAACTGTACTCCACTACAAGTCAAATTGCGAGTCAGCCGCGGCAAAACTATCGTCTTATTGACGGGCAAGGCACGGCCGTGGCGCAAGTTCACCACCGGCTGAAACTTACTTAATTTCTCAGGTGTTTTACGGGTGCGCGGTGGAGTACTCATGTTTCTCAATAACTAATAATTAATGCGATTTATTAGAGTAATAATTATTACCCGTGTCGTACAAGTCGAACAGGCAACATACATAAAATAGTGGGAAGCGTAAGAACAAATCAATATTTTACACGGGCGTTGACTGTTATTCCGTAACCCGTTGAGTCGGCCATTTTGAAACTTTGTAGTTGACTCGAATGCTACCCCGGTGATGATCAACATCCATCGGCTAACGGTTGTACTGATCTGATCATTTTCTAAACTCTAATCAGCATTCTCCTTAGTGTTAAAATTTGACATCAAAATTACAGTATAAGCACCATTACATTATTGCAGTACTGTATATTATTATATAATACACACAGTATGTCTAGTGTAGTGTACCAGACGTCTGCACAACTCCTACAACATAGTATGTTTTTGTAAATATACATTAACCATTCTAAACATACAGCTGTACTGTAGTAAACTTACAATATAAGGCGACGACGGATAATAAAAGAAATAAAACTCGTCTTGTAGGTCTAGTAAATATATATTTTACTTTTGTAATTGTTACGTACCACAGGGCAGTGTATAAAAGTAATCAAGTTAAGTAGTGAAGGTGAAGGTAAAAGGACCATTTCGTTTTTGTTGTTGTTTGTTTGTGTATGAACATAAACATTCATGAGGCTAACCGATCAATATTAAATCGATCGCCGTTCAATCAACTTCACCGAAGAATTGAGTTAAAAGTCAAAAGGGTTGGGAAAAAATTTCAGTGTTTCCTTAAATGTACGCTAAGTCTAAATGTCTAACCGGGTAGTGGTTCGTCTGCTGGTGACACGTTACCTGAAATGTATACAGTATATATGGTGTGATGTGTATAAATGGAGGTGATCCCTACTGGATTGTGCTCTTTTACTGAAATCTTTTCGGCTCCCTTTTGATCGGTCACATCACTGGGTGCGATTGTAGTCGTCGCGTGTTGATCAACGGCCCGGGTTTTCACTCCTCTCTCGAACTTCTCCGCATCAGCAGTCTTGTCGTGTGCGTCGTGTCGTGTCCTGTTCATTTCGGCTATACTGAAAAATTTACTTCTTGCATTGTTGAACTTTCGGATGGTGTCGGACCTCCGCAACGGTTTTTGATGAGAGAAAGAAAGTATGAAATCGTCACAATCTCTGTTGGTGGTGGTTTCGGGTGTTTGATTTCAAGGAGATCACCATTTTGGGCACTTCATGTCCTATTTAATTTATTTTAATATCTCGAGTTGGAGGCTGGTGGAATATAGGCGTTCGGAGATTGTCCCGATGGGAACGAGGAGCTTCCTGAACCGCTCGGGTAGGTCGGCTGGCCCTGGTAGGAAACGTCCGCGTTGAATCCGTTCTTCCAGTCGGCGGTGTACTTGACGATTTGGATTCTGCCATCGGGAAGTTGGACACGGTATTCTCCTCTGATGATGTCACCATCAGACACCTGAAAGGTGAAATTAGTTATAGTTATCAATGGGTACAGTTCGGTTACAGTAACAGGCTGCCGGGACGTTCCCCATTTAATTTTCATATACAGCCGTGACGAACTTCTATCTCTCCTAGAACGGAGCTACTTTTCTAGCCGGAGTCTAATGTGAAAACTATTTCGACAGGTGCCGTACACATTTACGAGAAGGTCTTAGTTATGGCTGATTATGCCCTACCCTGCAACTGGTTCTTTTTGGTGAAAAACAGAAAAGTTGAAACGACGGAGGCTAGTGACGTCAGTTTAGGTGCACCGTCGACCCCGAAACTTCTTTTAATTTGTGATCTCTGACGGGTTTCGCAATGACCACCTGACCGGAGAACCGTTTCGGTAGGAGTAAACCAATCTCTGGTTGTTACTAGGACTACAAACAGAACTCAACTGAGTAATAAGTAAGACATGTCGCCCTGCGTTAGACAATATACATAAAAATGATCTGATGCTGCATCGAGTGATCTGTCAGTGAGCGGATTATTTTCTAGATCAGTCGACCTTTCCTTAGGAAAGAGATCACCCCCCGCTACACCCCCTGCGCTAGAGACCTTGTGCTGAACATCACAAAATGCCATTTTGCGTTGAACTTATTTTCACCGAAATTGTTCGGTTCCGCACGAAACCTTTGAGTGACCGAGTGCCCGGTAACCCGAGAAGTCAAAACGACACAAAAACAACATTATTATTATTATTTTTATTAATTAATGTAAATGTTAAAGGTTTTGCACGGCCCGTGTACAGTTGAAGATTGAAAAGAAAAAAAAGTTGAGAAGGCCCCGAGGGTAGTTGACACTTTGACTTGAACTTTTCGTTTCCCGGCCCACTGTGACTGATTACATGGGCAGACTTTTCCAAATGAAGGAAACGAAATGATAAATTGAGTGTGTCGGTGTGAAGTGCCAAAGAAAAATGGCCGCCTTCGTAATTCAATGAGAAATTCTGATAACGTTGATAAGAACACACCACTGGTACACATGAAAAGTTCTAAAAACCATCAAGTTGTCCATGAATAACCAGGAGGACGCGCTTTACATTATACTTAAGAGTTTCGTGTTAAATATCTATTATATACGTTATATTTTATAGACAAGAATACAAAAGAAGTTGTCATTTATACTTGGAAGTCAGATTTATTATTTTTCAGTATATGAAATAGCACGATTTTAACTTCTCCGAGTGGATACCTTGAACCATTTTGAAACGACAGGTACCACAGGTTTGGGGAGTTCGACCGGACTCCTCTCGATAAGAACAGGTTTGCTTACTTCGACGTTGCGACAACGGGTTACCCGCGTTGGGACACCGCGTTAAAAATTCCTATATAGTTTTTTGGGCTAGGTCCACGACTTTGAACTACTAATTCCGTATTCGTAAACTCCTTACCTCATTCCTGTAGTAGTCGGTGCCGAAGTAGTCGTCCTTTACCTTGTATTCGAAGTCGTACGGCATTCCGGGTTCATGGTGGTGGTGATGATCGTGCTATTAAAAAGTAAGAAAATTAATAATTGAGGTGAAATGCAGGTAATTAACGACGACGGTGGTTAATTAAGTTTTCTCATCTCGCGCTGCCACTTCTGGAGAGCCACACGTTCGACAGGTTTGGCAAAGAAAACTTGTCGAAGGTAAGGCATTGACAAGAAACAGACAGAGCGAGACGTCAACGAAATTGGTGTCTTACGTCTCCACCGGCGCTGCTTGGTCCGACGTAGGTGCCCTGGTTGCCGCTGGATGCACCACCTGGCTGGTAGGCTGGCAGAGGTCTGGAATGGGGCCGTGGAGTGCTGGCCGGCGGGATGTAGCCAGAGGATGGTGGCTGGTAGCTTGGGGTCGGTGCCTGGTACGCGGGCCTAGACGGGAACGGGGTCTGGTAGCTTGGTGTTGGCCTGGCGGCAGGAGACGATGGGAACGGAATGCTGGGCCTGTCGTAGTTGTAGCCTTTGCTCGGTGGAAGGTACTGATTTTTTCCTACGATTTCGCTCACGTCGGCCATGGCGAGGGAGAACAACCCTACTGTCAGAATAATCTGAAATAAAAAATTATTATTCACATAAATAACCGTCGATTTATTAAGAAAGCTTGCAGGTAACTCAGTGCACACTACAACCGCATTCAAAATTCAAAACTATCATCAATCCGTCAACTTTTAAAATCCAAGTTATTAACAATTCAAGGCCGAAGTCGAAAATTCCCGGAGATTTCATAACTAATTTTAAATTAATTTTCCATTTTTTTTTTTTATATGAGAAACTGACTCGGGCGAGTGGTGCCCGTGTCACCTGCACCCGTGCCCGAACCTGTGAATTCTACAACCGCACCGGTGAGTCGAGTGACCACCGGGTTAAGTGAAGGAAATCTGGCGGTCACTTGAGTATGTGTCAGGGCCAAACATCAAGTTGTGCCAAAGATCAAAGAAAATGGTTAGAAACCTAGAAATGAAGATTTTTACGATGGTTGTAGTCGCTCGGAAGTATAAAATAATATAAAGGAAAATACGTATATAGTAAAATGTACTGAACACCAATCACAAGTAACACACCAAACATATTTTATACTTAAAGTTACAGTTATAAAAATAGTTTATAGTAATACAGAAGCTAACTACTGGGGTGGTAGTAATGCCTGACCAACTGAATTAAATTTTCAGCCTTAAACAATCTTTCTGTTGGCTGTAGTGCGGCGACTACAAATAAACATAGCATGATAAGAGGACGTTTTATATTGAATACATAAGTCCAACGGGTTGCTTCACTCATAAAAGCTTGAACAGGGAAAGCATCTTCCACTTTTATAATTTATTACATAGCAGTACATAAATTATTTCCATGTACATCTTGAAGTTGCGTACTCGCTACAGGTAAAACACAATTAATCGCCATTTTTGGGAATTTAACGCCAAGTACCCAGCTTTTTACGGCACGGGACGCACCCACGGGTACTCTCGAGTACATCTTAATTATTATAATTAGCGCTCCGCGAGCGTGAAATATTATTTATTACGTCCTTTGCCGTATTAATAAATTGAAAATAAAATGCGTTCGCAGGGAAATCGCGCGCGTAAATCCTGCAACTGCACCTGAAAATTTAATAAATTATTACCACTATGAGTAATATTTCAATAAAAGATGGACGATTTCGTTTTTAATAATTTCGGAAGGTTTCGCATGGAACGCGGGCGTATCAAATCGTCCTCGACCTTACGTCTTGTGACGTGGATTTGTCCCTAATTCGCGAGATGATGTTTATGTATAATCTTTCCCCCTCGACGAGTACTACCTAATTATGTACCTGTCAGAAAAATGGCGTCCGCTAATTGATTTCTCAGGGTTTTATAAAACGACCGTACCGTACATGGGAGCCGCCTCCGTTTTCTTCCTGCGTGAACTTTCGCGAGCGTTTTGGGTTGACAGAACCGAGTAGGTACCCGATTCTGACACCCGATCTTTCTCGGCTGAGGTTGAACCTGCCCCAACGGTGTAATTTCTGCGTTACGTAACGTTCAACGGAGATTGTCGGTGACCGGTGAACCAGTGAACCAGTTCGAGAAGTCCTCCGACATGATGAGCAACCACGAGGAAAATACGTTTTCTCTCTCTCTCTCTCTCTCTCTCTCAGAACACGTACAAAATTTATATACACCAAAAAGTTACGGCATTTTCTTCGCGCAATAAATAAAATATCTGTATCTGTCAGTGCCTGACAACCGGACAATTCCACACAGACAAAGCTGACTGTCAAACGCGACCTCAAAGGCAAAAGACAAGAAGAAAAAAAGAAGAAAAAAACGCTCGCGTATTTCACCTGTAATTTATTCACGCGATGGTACCCCATTGAATCATACGCATTTTTATTGAATATTAATTTTCATTATGTTGGTCAACACACTGGTGAAAATTTCACTTCGTAACCTTCAACTATATACAAATGAAAACAGGTTTCAGATGGTGGCATTAGCGGTAACAATCGGTCGTGAAATTTTATTTCTCACGTTTAAGTAATTAGTAGTTGGATGGAAACTATTCGTAGTTATCTGGTAGAGAACTTTTCGCTCGTGAGACCGAAACTCATTAACAGTATAATTTTTGTATTCCTCTCGGTCCGTATTGTTTCGCATATTATTGGGTAAACGGAATACGACATTAGGGAATTGAATTTTATTTGCATCTTATTTATTTATTTTATTTAATATTTAAACGTAACTATTAAAGCTGCTATGTTACGTAACGGTACGGTATTAACAATAATGTGCACTACTATTATTATTGTTATGGGAGTCGGAGTTTCATGTCGGTGGTATAAAATGTTTCAAACTTATGTACATAAGTACGGATGTGACGCTTAACTCACTGAATTCCTTCACCTGTACGCAGACCACTACTGTACACATTTTTCACGTTGACCGGACCGCTGCCCGTGGTACGAAACCCGAGTTATGAATTCGTATCAATAATTATTTGTTTTGAACTGGTCGGAAAGGTCAGCATCGATAAATTTTATACGGTCGGTTTGTTATTCTCGGAGGTAAAACATTGTAATCGGATTTTACACTACTACTTAATTGAATAATTTCAGTTCCCCGGGTGTTTATTTAAGTGCGTTTTTTTAGATGTACACTCGTATTATTAGACACGAAGCGGACGTTATGTGCGGTGTGCTCGGTTTCCTAGCCGAGAGGTGCATTTCATAACCACACGCTTGAAGACCTAAATTTATGTAGTACAATGAGGTTACAATAGCAGAATAGTAGTTGAGTATTATTTGGATGGAATTCGTCTTATTTATCATACAGAAATAAGCGTGGTACAAAATATCATACCACTGTTATAATAAATGTAACATTACCGTATATACTATTATGTAATATAATTTATGTAACTGTAATGTATAGGTAATATATGTATAACCTATGGGGAAACACACACCGATCCCTAATAAATAATGTAAATAGAATAATATACGAGTGGTGACATAATATGCGAAAGTGCTTTGGAAAAACAGAATAATACATAATCCGTAATTAAATGCTACAAACTTCAAAACCTGGGGTTGCATTTCTTTCGGTCGTACTTCTAGTTGTAAAAGTAGTGCAACTACCATCCGACTACCAAAAAATAGAACTCTTTACATTTCGTAGCACAACACTGTCTTTCTCTTCATCTGTTTCGAACTAATTTCCACCTTCAACTCACCTCACCTGTAGTTCTCAACCGGAGCGCAACATGAGAATAGTTTGACATTTCCCAAAGTCTCCACCACTTTTCTATTCCCATCCAAAACTACTTTGTCTTGCAAATAATTGAAAATCACGTCGGTTGAATATTCCCCGTTCAATGTCAACCCCGAGGTTGAGTCGAACAAAGGCGAAACGTTACAGAAACGGAATAATTGAATAATAATAATAATAATAATAATAGTAGTAGTGAAATTTCGCAAAAGAAAAAAGAAAACTATGCGTTTAAAACTACTCGCAACCAGTGGTTGAGCTCCTCTTTCGAATTGGTAATAAACGTTAATCGGGAGTGCATAATTTCATTTCGTGGTTCAACCGTACAAAAGCATAAAATAATGTACGTTACATAACTTATTTAAATAAGTCGCACCCGCAACGTATCAGACAACAGACCGGCGTTCGTCGTGTCGCTGCCCTTTTCTACTCCACGTCGAATGGTTTCGCTCAACTGCCGGGTACCAGGAGAAGAACCTCTCTCGATTACAATATTGCCGTGGTAATACTAAGTGTAATAGATTTAACTTTCGCGATTATATCACCGCCCGGGTCATGTCGTACACGTTTATTGTTATTGCTTATCGGACACTCATCGGTAACCTTTCGACTAACCATCGGTGATGTACTTAATTCCTGCGGTCGAACGGGAGACCTTTGCTCGTTCAAAACCGAAAACACAACTCGGTGATTAATTTTTATTTATTCATTATTCCGTACGTAACACCTTGTACGGGAGTAACGTTTGTTAAATAATGA
Source organism: Polyplax serrata (assembly GCA_037055365.1). Lineage (NCBI taxonomy): Eukaryota > Metazoa > Arthropoda > Insecta > Psocodea > Polyplacidae > Polyplax > Polyplax serrata. Next base: position 5,775,536 of record JAWJWE010000038.1, on the reverse strand, counting down.
TTCGCTTTTCGTAATTCACACGATTTTTCAATGTTATTCGAAAGGGAGTTCGTCTGAGACAAAACCGTTGCACAACGACCTACACGAGACAAAGGTTCTTTTTACGCCGACGAAACCGTCCTATATACAATTTTAGTACGTAACTTATCTACAATAATAATTTTTTAGTATCGACCAATTGAAATCACTACCGGACGAGTTATGTTATTACTTATACTTGTTTTGAGAACATCGCAGAAAATATAAATCGCTCGGCGATGACTCTTTGACCGTCTATTTAATTATGGGTCGCCATTGTTTTAGAAAAAAAATAAATGACTCGAGTCGTGATCTTGGCGAATTAAAAAAATCGGTCAATCCGTGATCGAACCATTTAACTTAACTATTTGACCACGTCTATTATCTCGTTTGGCATTTTCATAAAACCGACAATCACAGGAATTCATTACGATTAAGGTAAACGCCGTCAAGGACCCGGTGATCTAAGATCGCAGATACCTTAATAACCGATCTGCAAGGACACTCGACCAGTCTTTTTCCGATTCTTTCGATCAGTCTTGACCCTAGGGGAAAACCGGAGTTACTGACCTACCCGAAGTTCAGTATCTTAAATGTGTATATACAGCGAGGAGTGCAGTGGAGGATCTGATCTCACGGAGGGAGAGACAGAGAGAGAGAGAGAGAGAGAGAGATCTCATCTGAGGTTAACAATCGACCGTTGTGTAATGCGTTACTTCACGTATCGGTTAATTAATTATTATTTGTTTATTAGCCATGAGTAATTCGATCGTTTATGCTAATTACCAGGTGTCGTAACCTGAGATTTCGTACATTATTAATTTATTAAAAGTAACGCAAGAGAAGGTATTCTTTCTCTCCCACGGACCGTGATCTCTGTCTCTCTCTCTCTCTCTCTCTCTCTATTGTACTCGGTCGACATATTCAAATGTTTCCTTCGAGTACAATTATATAATGTTATGCATCGGTTTCTTTCAATTAATTAAAAGTATACGTTAATAAGTTTTTAATTACTTCGAGTCGGATGTTTTCAGGTTCACGGGTTCGTGAGAAACCATACTTGACAATGAGAGGTGAACTATATATAAAACCGTACACTACACCTGTGTGGTTCTTGTGGTAAACTGTCTACAAACTTTGCTGTAGGGAAACACTTGAACTCTTCCCATCCGATTGAGTAGTTTGTTTTTGGCAGGTACCCCAGGTAACCTCGTCGCTTTATGACGAACAGTCTCATAGACAAATTTCACCAGACAAATTTAAGTTAACCCTTCACTAGTAAGAAAGCCTTGCATTGAAACTACTAATTAAGTCTCATTTGCGAAATGAGACTTTAAAGTTCTGTATTTTTTTGTTTTTTACGAGGACTCGCGGGGAAAAATACCCGAAAAAAACCAGGTGAAAACTTCACACGAGGAGAAAAGGACAGACATTAGAGGGGAAAAACAACTCGTGACAATGGAACGCCTCTCTTATTTTCCCGTAATTAATTAATAAATTATTAATTTTTCTCCTAACGGTGGAAAACTATTTTTTTGTTTGTTTTTTTTTGGTTTCAATGACGCTGTCGCAACTGTTTCCTCACCTCGAATACTCACCGCACAGTAACCTGGGACTGGTTTGTACTGTCTCGTGGGAAAAACTGTCATTCCCTCACCGAGTTACTATAATGTTACTTATAGTTAATGTTTTGCAACAGTTGATAAGTCTAGATAATAGTTTTTCGATCGTGTTAGTCAGTAGTTTCGTAATCTCGGCAATGTCTTCACCGGTGTGAGATTCATTTGAATATAGAAATTATACATATCTCTACATTATTTTTCAGTATAGCTTATTGTACACTATATTTTGTGGTCTTCCATTTAATAAAATAAAAAACGCCGTCAGAGTTAATCTGTAATTCTTATTCAAAATATAAAAGCAAAAACAAATAATAAATAAAAATTAAGCAAAATATAAAACTAATAGCAAAATGCAAATCACAGAACTTATTAATAAAATTTTACATATATTTTACATTTTTATTATAGTACGGGAATTTACATGTACTTTGTACCTATATTTGTACATAAATTTTATCTACTTATTTTATTCAATACAGTCTACGAATTCCTATGTTATTCGTTCATTTATATATTCTTTCAGGTGGGTAATATTTTTACTATTTCAATAAAATATATATGTAGTTAATATTCACAATTTTATTCATGTAAATTTCTCTGTATATTGTTTTTATTAATATATTAATAAGGTATAACGGAACAGGCAACCACGAAATTGTTGAACCTTGATAATTCACTAGATATCATCCCAAAATCTTCCATTTAAGTAACACCATTCCCACTAGTACACAACATAATATATTGAGCATTATGCTGTCTTACAAGTATAATATGACGAAAAATAGTGCCTAGTTACACATCTTGAAGACATCTGAACTCAGTTAAGGTATGCGGTCAAGCAGAATCAACTGCGTAATTGGAAATTTGCTATATGTAAATAAGTTCCGTAAATGCACCAGCATTTCTAAGTACGAAACTATTTCAAGCATGTGTTTTAATAATATTATGTTCACGCGTCTGACCGCATACTCGTAACCCGTTTCTTATTTTTATTTTTATTATAGTTAACGCGAAGCTATGTGTTAGCAGAATATAAATAACGGTTTAACGTGATTTTTTTAGTCAATTCCACGTGCTTTTACCTCGCCATTTCATCGGGTTTTAATTGGCCGTGTGTCTCGGGTTGGGTCTCGGACGTGTCTGCCTGCCTTAAATTCCGTCAGTAAAACCGAGTACTGAGAAAAAATAAATTGCTTCGGGTGGACGGGTTAAATGGCTTTTACACACTCCGTTTGTTTACTTCGCCATTTAACTTCTTTTACATATGGGCGTACCACCAGAGTGGAACTACTCGAACTGCTCGATCCGAATTACTTTCACTTCGTCATCGGACTGTACCCTGTGGCACACAGTTGGTTGCTGAGTGATGTAATCCTCTTCACCGCGACTATATAGGGCAGTGTCGTAGTGACACGATGCAGTTACGCATCCGGAGGAAGTGCTCCATTAAATTATTTTATTAATTACCTGGTGAGAGTCCGCGATATTCCCTCGCGAGGGACGTACATAACCGCGACCGACTATTTAGTGATTAATTAATGTAATTCTCCGACCTTAATAAGGTACCACCACGATTCCATGACTCAACCACGTACACATCGATTGTTTTTGTGTACACATGGACCCGAAAACGCCTTTTAAGGTGCACATGCAAATTACCTGACGGTTTCGTCGCTGCCTACGCGTCATGGGAACGAACAAAAGGTGCAAAATTCCAGTCGTGACCCCCCCGATAGATCAACTTATATGGCTCGAAGATCAAGGTAGAACGGTCAAATGGATCATCGTTACCCCTCAATTAAGCGGGTTCAGATCAATTAGGTTCGACCGGCCACGAATGTAACATTTGAGAGAGAAAGAGAGAGACAGAAAAAAAAAGGTAGATAATGACGTTAGACTTTGAGAGGAAGGTCGTCCTTGCGAGGTGGCAATCAGTACACTTACTGATGAGGTTCGACACATCCGCCGAGTTCTAAACCACATGATCTCTCCAACCCAGATATTAGGAACGTGTACGGTATCGGTCCTCGAGTCATTCTTGCAAAAGGTGAGAGACGGAGAGAGAGAGAGAGAGAGGTCACCTAAGGGTCTGATATAACACCCCGTGGAACGGTAAAATCCGTGCGATAAGTTTAAAAAAATGTGAAAGTCTTTAGCAAAACATACAGAGATACAGACAGATTAAAATCAGCTTCCCTTCGCGGCAGATTTCCACTTGAGACGGTACAGGGTACCCTGAGTTCAAGTATGGCGACCGACACATGTGAGAACGCCTGAACATTCACGGGAATTAAGAATAGCCTTTAAAAAAAATAAACTAAATTAATTGCGTAATTAAAGAGTTGAAATGCTCAAATAACAGCCGGAAGAAAGCGAGAGTACTTATTTTTTTCTGTTACAGTCAGATCGAACACTTTCTGTAAGGTTATCGCGAGTTACAGACATGTGAGCGCGTTTCTCTTCCTGAAAAATAAATTTAAGGAGCTCCGCCACGACGTTAAAAGGCCACGACTCGAATGTTAACGTATGTGTACAGCAAGGAGTTTGAACGTGGAATTAAATTGTACACAGATACATTAAATTAAATTTCGAATAAGTTATGATTGAAACGTACTTAGGAATTTAGGCGAAGGGCTAACTACTATTTAATAGATGAAATCATTCAATCGGTACCCGAGTAGGCGCGTAAACGATATTCCTCGTAGAAACGGAAAGTTACTTAATAATTTTTTGTCTATTAAATAAGAAATAGTTGCAGAGAAGTGATTGATCGTAGGCGATACATAAAAAGTTTTCCAGCAATTTCAAAAAAGCCTCCATTCAGGGAGTCTAATCCGGTACCACCGAACCCACAAATATTAAAATACAGTTATAAGGATTATTCCTACATTATTCGACTGTAAGTTAAAATAACATTCGAATCCCTTACGTTCCCTCACCCTATTATAAGAAAAATTTATTTTCTTATACAGAACTACTTCAACACGAAATTACACAATACAAACACCGATACATTAATAAAACCTAATAAATACAAATCAATTGAAAATCTAAACAATTCTTAGTACCTTTTGAAGTTCTCTGAGAACTGAACAGGGAGCAAGCGACAGAAAAAAAACAACAGCACACACCTGCCTGTAGTCAAAACAAACCGACATTAATAAAACCGATGAGTCTAGGTAAACCACTTTGTACAGGAAAACTGTACAAGCAAAGAAAAAAACTGCGTAACTCAGTAGAAAAATTAAAGTTACTTTTCCAGCGCATTAAATTCCAATAAAGCACATAAATTCATGCACATAAAAACCACAGGTATAAATCAGGTGAGAGATGAAGTTGAATTGCGGGCAATTAATTAAATTCGGAGGACAATTTAATTTACACCGGGACGGTCATTTATCTCACTCGAATTTCAATTGCAACAAAAAAAAACACAGAAAATCTCAAGAAAAAACAAAAATAATTTTCCACGCAATTCACGGGGCATGTTCGAATTTAATTACAGAAAAATTTTTGAGTGAAAATCCGTTTGGAATTTAAATGTCAGGGCCGTAGCAAGGGTCCCGGAAAGAATTCAGTGATTTTTCTCACCTCTCACACGTTAATTTATTCTTTCGGGTCGAATTCTGGACAATGCGATTCTCTCCAGACGAGTTGAAAGTTTAAAAGATCCGCCGTTGGAGTTGTATATGTATACACACAGGCGTATATAAAAGAGATTGATTTTGCTGGAACCTTGATACCTGACCCTGGTGACCCCGTGTTGCAATCATTGGCACCTCCTCCCTCTCACCAATTAATGAAGCCTTCTTCTTTTCCTTCTTCACCTTCTATGTAATACCCGTGTAACGTAACTTGAGTTCCAGAACGTCTCGCGAGTGCTCCGGAATTAACACGTTTCGCGCACTCGTACGAAATTGTTTACGAGCACCTGCCGGTTAAGCAAACAAGCAATTTGCAAACCCCCTCGTTTCGGGTGTGCAACTTAAAAATAAATAAAAAATAAAAACAACCCCATCGACATAAATTTCTCATCGGTTACCTCCCAGATGAACACGAGAACTTGAAGTTTAACTTTGCCAGTTGCGTGTTTTTCTTTTTTTGCACGTCGATGGCGGCATCCCATGTAAATATATCGTTATTTATTTATTCATGTACATATCTTCTATGTAAAATCGAGTTTTCTTGCTGTCAGTCACCCTGATCATTTTTCGGGTACCGTAAACATATCTTCTCGTGTCTGCCGTTTTAAATACCAAATTGCATGAGTTATGTAAATCGCGTTCATTATTAATTATTCAACCCGAACTCGACTAGCATATTAATACTTTTATTAACTAATACTTTTCAGAGAAAACATTTTTTTTTAATTTAAATATAAATACGTAATAGCGTGTAATATATAAATAAATTTTAATAATATAAATACATAAATCAAATTAATCGATTTCGACCACAAAACCTATGTGAGAAGACTTATTAAACTTCCACATTTATGTGTCACATATCACTGCATTTAACCTAAAATGTGTTATTACATTTATGTACAATTATGGGCTTAATAATTTTTATCAGTAACAGAAACAGAGTCGCGAGCTATTTGAGTTGAAGATTACAAAAAATATTAAATATCTTACAATAGTATTATACGATTATACATTAGTGAATAAGAATGTTATACTGACTATGTTTAACTACTTATACTATGTTTGCTCACTCGCAAATAATACTAGAACTGACGATAGGTAGAATATCATGTAAGCTGTCTATATATATAGAAACTATGCAACTGAACTAACGTAGTCGTACTGGTTTGCACGATATTAATATATAATATACTAATATAATGTACTTTGATTAATAGGAGAATTTGTGTAGGCTCCGTTTAATCTACCGAATGCTACGAATTCCTAGTTTTGGAATCGACCTAGACAAAGACATTGCCATCCAAATTTGGAGCGTCTCTTTCGTAATTACGATTTCATCCGCGTTTCATCTTTGTTATTATTACTGTCATGGAGAACAAATGTTTTCGCGATTGGGTGTTGGCTCGAGTCCAGGTTGCCCCCGATAATTTTACTTGTCGAGGATACGAAAAACATCTGTCAGAATCAGCGTGAACTTGAACGGTGCGTCGAGCAATAAAAAAAAAACAAAAACAACTAGGAGGACACTCCCAGAATGTACCGAGAATATTTCGGGTCGAAGCGAATGACACGAGGCAACAAGCGCGTTCCTAACGAGAGGCCACTGGCATGGACTGGGCAAAAATGTACCGGACGCACCAGCCAAAATTGAAGTTGTGAAGTGCAATCAGGTGCAATCACATCACTCATCATCAAATGCACCAGGCACGAACGTTTCCGTTCACTTAATATTTTAAGCTAATAGAGAGAGAGATATAGAAAAAAAGTAATATGTCGACACATAAAAAAATATATAGTTAATTATACAACGGTTGAGTTTATAACCAGGCACGGGCAGACGAATACATACACGAGTCTGCCTATTTATTAACGTCTTCAAGGAACAGATTTTTTAATAAAATATATCGTTTACGCAGGAGTTATGAAAACGATCGATGCACATAAAATTCTCATATGTAATGAGCGTGTAACTTACCTTAAAGGAAGCCATAGTTATGTAATCCCAATTCGGGTTAGGAAAACTATAATAACCGAAAAAATAAAAATAAAATAAAAACAAATCACGCGGATTTATCGTACGCTACTCAATCAAACTGTTCAGCAAATCCGATTTGGGGGTCTTATATAGCATTTGCATCCTTTCTTTGGGTCGAACTGCAGGAAAATGTTTGCGAGGGGACCCGGGTTAAGAAGGCACCCGACCGCTCTCGTTAACTTACGTCCGAGCCGGTCGTCTAACGGGTCCCGCGGAATTTTCATTTCCCAAACCGACGTGAGTATCTCCCAAGCATGGGAAATGCATCATTCGGAGACGTACAGTTAACTTACCAAACGGCGGGTAAGAGTACAAGTGTGTCCGGGCACCGATGCTTAGCCTACGGACAAGTCAAAACAATTCGGCCCAGAAGAAGAAGAAGAAGATGTAAAGGTGATGTGGAGGAATCCCCACGGGTAAGATCCACTTCCACGACGTTTAACTTCAATCGAAACTCGACTTCTTTCGTTTCTCCTCGTACTCCCAGGCAGGTACCCCGAAAAAAAATGTACTCGGTACTTTTTTTTTTGCAAAACAGTCTCTCGCGGGTAGATGATCGAGTACCTGATTACGTAGAGGTGTCCAGAACTAATTAGTCACGATGTATGACCTGGAAATATTTTTTTTTTTCGGTTTCCCCCTCATGTCACCCAGTATGGACCTTTCTGGGAAGTGGAAAAATCAAACGGAAAATTTCCGTGGAACTCACCATCTTGTTTGATGTGACACATCGCGGATGTTACAAAATGTTACCATGGGGACAGTTGCCTGAATACCTGGCGCCTGACACAGATATTTTACGCATCCGGGATCATTTTTATTATTAATATTATTATTATTGTCGCGATTACGAGAAAATAGATCAATAGCTCGTTTTAAAGTGTTAATAATTGAGTTTCAGGGCGACGAAGTCGAGTCGAGTGGGCGTCAGACTAAAAAACAAACTTAACCATAAGTCCGAGGTATTAATAAAAAGGTATATAAAAATAATAACGTGTAAGATACATGTGTCGTGACATCAATGTGCGATACCGATAATGGTGAACGATGTTCGCCCGGTAGTTAAAGGCAGTTTGAGTTGGCGGAAGACGAGATGAATGAGATTAAAGTCAGCGAAATAGGCATTTAAACGTGGGGAAACGTGGGGAACACCACAATGGGAACGTGTATATAGAGTAAAGTTCAAGGATTCGGATGTGAATTGGAGCGACTTTTTAGAAAAGAAAGCGAAAATTAGATGAGATTAAGGCCGATTTATAAAAGTGGAAAATACTTCTTTGGCCTTTCCATTATAGAAAATCCGTTACGTAGTATCACTTGAGTAACGTCTAACGAGAAACATATACAGTAACGTAATTTGTTAAATGTATGCCTAAGCTACATCAGGCTACGGTAGAAAATATACATTTTTTAAATATTATTGTGAATTATTAACTTGAACTTTACTGTAGTTACATACGACACCTGTGACATATGCAGTAAATTTTAATATACTGAAATACATAATTAATTAAAAATGTATAATAAACGCTACTTTTTTCTTTAACTGTTACATATAAAGTATATGTAATACATAGAAGAGAACTGAAAATTTTAAGTGTTCATATGCATGTATGTATATTTTATTAATGTGTCATCTAGACCGTGTTATTCCACTTCTGACATTTTAGACTTAATACAATTTCATACAAATATAAGAGCTTGAGATATTGTTGTTCTATGTATTCATACATTTCACTACTTGGCAAAATGCTCTGTGACACTTGGTGGAACAACTGAAGTAGACAACTAAACTTGCTACCAATCAAACAAATTCCAGGTCTACGTGTTTACGTCTGTTTTTCAAAACATAGAGAAAAGGCGAGGCGGCGAGGAACTCGCGAACTGCCACCGGTAAGAAATGCAGCACTTCCACACCATCACGGATGTACACAGACTACTCATGCCCACTACTTTATACATTCAATACAACAAAGTAATATTTAAGGGACAAGCAGAAATACAAGAAGTTGATATTGTTAATATCGTGGCACAAGCTGTTCAGTTGTGGCGAAAGATACAACGCATGCAAAGATACTAAACCAAGTTATTCGAGGAAAATACCAAATAAATTCGATTACAAAGATAATACTACAATATTCAAAATGGTAACAAGAGAGAAGAGCACAGAATTAATAAGTTGAGGTAAAGCAGTGTGTAGGAGACCAAGTGCTGCAGAGAACAGTACAAAGAATAAACAATTTAAAAAATATTATGCATGACAGTGAGAGTTTCAAATCAGCATGATAAGATGTACACTACACAATTATTAAAATGTATATCTCATATTATTAAGATAATTCCCGCAACTTTCACTCATCCTAATACTTATTTCAAGTATGAACTAGATTCGTCGGGTAAAAATGCAAAAGACACAACATGAATGATAAACAAGGTTAAAGAATAAATTTATCATTAATATTATTCTATTCATAACAAATGGTAGTGCTCTTGTTGGTAGTATCTGCTTCGCTAAGCTACCAAACTACAAAAATTATTTGAAGTCCGCTGTTACTATTCCGCACTATCCTCTACTCGCCTTGCATTATTATTATTATTATTATTATTATTATTTTTATTAAGGTAGTTAAGTAACTACACTCACTCGCCGTTACTAAACTACCGACCGCCTTAAATTGCAACATAAATTTTTCAGCTCCCGATTTCATCCCATTCATCCTGAAGTGAGAACGTCGAACCGATCGCTTTGTATATACGTTTTTTACACGTGACTAATTTTCAATGGCGGAAGACGAAATTCGGTAGTTCGATTTGCTTGCGATTCATCGAATGAGTTGCGCCATGATTTCTCACGTGTGAACTAAACAAGGCAAACACCACTGGATGAGTGGTCGATTTATTAAGAAGAAATTAAAACGGCCGTTGAATTTTCTGCGAAATTTAAGACGACAACTTCCTATTATTACTTATTTAATTATTTCAATTATTTCCATTTATGGTCACTCACTCCGCGATGACATCCGCGTGTTTGGTCATTCGGGCAAATCGTCCGTCCCATTCGCATTTTGCAGGTACTCGCGTCAAGTCGGAAGTTCCTCGTAGGGTCACGAAGGTTAGCGAGTTCGGTCGGCGTTGTATACAAATTTCCAACGAATTGGGTCAGGAGTGGTAACCTTCGGCTTTTCCACACGGGTAATTTCAATTGAATGGTTGCAAGTGTCCTCACATCTCGTGCGAATCCTGCCCGTTCCAATTCATTTTTCCATTTGGGTTCTTCGGCGTCGGGTGTCGGGTACCGGAGTTCAACCCATAATTACGCTTGCATGGGAACCGATGCAAGATATACGAATCGATGTCAATGAGGGACCACTAATCACAGAGCACCGGAACGTTTTTCTCTTCTTACAAGTACAAACACTTTTCCGTTTTTGAGGAGTAAAGGTTAGCCAGTTGTTACAAAAACGGATGTCCTGCCGGAAGAAGTAAGTCAAAGAAACTATATAGGAATTTAACGTGGAGTCGAGTCAACCGGTCGCACACTCCCGGTACGAACGTTTTGCAATTATCCCATTAACCTTTTCCTAGTTTCATAGTTTTTTTTGTGTGTGTGTTTTCTATTTGTTTCTAGTATTGCGTCCAGACACGCGAATTTTACACAATTCAACTATTTTCACGATTGCCCCGGGAATGAAGAAATCCGGACTGTGTAATCTCGGGAAATTTTTTTGTATGGCGAAAAAGAAGAAATTGGATTGATTAATAGAATAATATTCGGTACATATATTAATATATATATTTTGGTATTTTAATATGGTGAACTTTACCTTTAACTTCTTGGTGTGCCGTTTTATAGATAAACAATTTAAGTATAATTAAACACATTTTTTACATAATAGGAGGATTAGAGACAGTATTTGAAGTTCAAGTGAGATGTCCAAGGCTTGCGGTGGCACTCCAAGGCTTCCCACTAAGGAGCTTTAACATAAATAAGTTTGTCAACATCATTAAAACAGAGTTTTTATTACTCTAATAATATATCGTTCAGTATACAATATGCTGTACCGTATTAGTGTTTAACATACGGTCCGAGCACCGGTTTTATATATAATTTACCCGTGTAACTGTTTTCCAGAGACTACATTATTTTATTCTCAGGAGTCAGATATATTTATGTATTTATTTCTTACTCTAAAATGGAGTTATTCATTCTGCCGGAACTCCAATTTCTGTAAAACATCTTTTATTATATTGAACAATGTCGCAGTGTCACTTTGTGTGACTCGTAGTTGGATTCTGCGTTTTATAGTTAATAGTTGTACTATTACCGCACTTTGAACTTGGTTTTTACTCTGAACGATTCGCTTGAGATACATAAATACCATCACTTTATTTTTATTCATTACGGTTAACGTGAATAGAATAATTTTTTAAAATTTTATTTGTTTCCGTAAATGGGAGTTTTACATAAAGCGTCCTGTTCTTTTTGTTTGTTTTTATTTGCTTCTCTTTGGTCATTGCCAACAGATGCGTTACTCGACGTTTTATTATCCTATTTATTTCTGATGTTATTATGTGATTATTAAATAAGTAAATAAGTTTCCTACTAATTTTTAATTCGTTTTAGTATAACAGGCTCGACGCCGACGATAAAACAGTCGGATTATAGTTAATGAAAATCTTCAATAATCCAATTGGTCGGAACGTCGTTAATAACATAAATAGGTATGTATCACGCCAACAAAAAATAATAAATAAACTTATTGAGGAATCGACTTTTTTATTTAAATAACATCAGCTTGGTCATCTTCCCCTCTCGTGAGCAACCAAATGTTATCGAGAGAAGCATGAAACCCACAATAAGTGACAGTACATCATATACCTCACTACATACACTACACATACATTAAATAAGACACTTATGTAAAATAATAAATATTTTAATGAATGAGAGTTAGAGCTCCATCGAAATAATAAGACAAAGCTTGATCATCACCCGAACGGTCCATTCGAAAGGGAAACAACCCGATAATCATTTATTACCTGGAGAGGCCATTTATTTTCTACAACTACAACGCAGTTCCGAATACATAATTACATGAATTAGTCGTTTCACGTTTATTTGTATCAACACGACTCATCAGAAATAATAATTTCAAATTGAGTGCCGCGGTGAATTAACCGGATTATTATTTTTTTTTATTTATGAATTGCGATTTGAAATGTCACATCCTTCAACACTACAATATATTTTGTAAAAAATATTTTAAGTAATGTAGAAACTAATGTAGCTGACGCCTTCCTCGAGGTCTCAGTGTTGTTTGTTATAGCTTATTTTCATATTATACAGAACTTTTCCTCCAGTTGTTATCACTCCTAGATAAATTCGACAGTTCCCTTGGTGCTCCTTATCGACTCAACTACATTCGTAGTGCTGGAGTACTACGAAAGGACTATTCTTCGTCTTATTTATTATTGAGGTGGAGATATTATGAAATACAAAATTGTTAATTATATTGTTTTCAAGCAACCTTCGATAACTAAAGATAAACTTTACAACTGTATTTATTAGAGGAGTTGCCATTACCCGGCTGCAAATGAGACGTGTGAGAGGCAACACCTTCGATTTAACCGCATTAATTACTATATTATTTCTAGTCGCCCATTAAATTGGTCACCACACTAGACGGTACACATAAAGCAGAGTACCAACTCGAGTGGTTTGGAAAGTATCTACTGCTTTCGAACTTAAAAGAAGAGGTCATCCACCAATTTATAGTTCTCGTGCAGAGCTTACCGCCATTTTTCTCCACACGAAAAGGTATTTTATTAATTGTAAAAGTGTGAATCAACCCCTTGCCCACTACACATAAATAGTGTTAAATATTTCAATACGGCGGCTGCGCCTTTGCTATGTACGGTATACAATGCGTTTCGGGGGACATCATCCATTGCACAATTACCAAGGTGGCGGTGTCAGAAAGGAAGAACAAAATAACTGTGGGAAGTACGAAAGCGATTGTTTTTGTGGCAAGTTGGATGTCCGTCATGAGTTATGTCACTTGATGATGTTTCACGTGCGTGGTGTTCTTTCTTTCTCTCCCTCACTTTCTGTCCCACCAGCATCACCCACATCGCAATTCAACAGAAATTCAGTTATGGCGGATTCGATCATTGTTGTATCTGGAAAATTGCATCACTTCGCAGACAAAAGAAAACAATTAAAATCTAACATATTAGGAAATTTTAAAGCGTCGAAACAGGCAATGCGAAATCGAAATGGGCGGAATGTTCCCTCCGTTCGACCGGTAGTCGCGGTTTTAGTGGGTAGTCGCTTCATGTTCTCGCGGTCGCGGTATTGGAACGAACCTTGACCAAGATCCATCAGGAGCGAGACGTCTAATTATCACATCGGACGACGAGACGACAACTGTGACGGAAACGAGAGCAAAAACCCGCCGAAACGAGTTGACAAATGCCCGGAGTGCCGTGGAAATTTCGAGAAGGATGGAGACGCGTCATTGACGCAGGGTGCCGCAAGGTCAGAGTGGAACGACGCGGTGGCGGATGACTCGAGTGAAAGGATGACGAAACGGGTACAGGACAACACATAATACGTGGAGAGAAATCCATAAAAAGACAAAAAAGTCACGAAATACACCGAAAGTGAAATGCGTTGAGCAACAAGATTTTTTTATCTAACTATTTCGTAAATCACAAAACTATTGTAGTTAACTGCGAACCGAACCGAAAACAAAAGTGATTTCTGTCAATCATCCCGGACAACAACTATTCCAGTTATCTATTCAAATCAAGAAAAACGAAAAAACTTAATTGAATGTACGTGAATCTCGTGGAAAAACCTGTTCCTCTACTCAAAATAGTTTTACAAAACTATCTACAATACCCGAGATTTCTGCTCGAGATAGTATAGTTTTCTTGCACGAGAACGTCTCACGATGATATGAAATTCAAAAAACGGAATTATGTATTACAAATTGTTGAGTTATGTATCCGAGAGAATAATCAATAAGTTGTACCCTTTTTAAAACTATTGCACTACAACATTCGTCATGTATCCCACATCCATCCACTACATTTTGTAACCGTTACATGATAAATTTATATACAGTACGTACGGCAACTACATATATTTATTATTATTCCTTACAATCACCGAGTGTATAAAATGGGGTACTCACGTTAGTACGACACGACAGCTCACTCCCCCATTTATTAATCTATTTACATATTATCTATGTATTATTACAAAATCATTCACCTTGTTCACACTACAAGTACTACACGGAGACCCTCCGGTGTGTTTATTTTCCGGACTTTGAAATTCATCGTGACTTTACTTTAAGAGAACGGGATTCCGCTTTTCCATTCCCATTACCTTTGAAAAATGATGTAAATTAAGTAATAACACCTGCGGTAATAATAATAATTAAGATGGTAATTTATTTATTATGCATTAAGGTCCAATTTTTTAACATAATAATAAGTTGAAACGTAATTATCGTAATATATTGCGTATAAACGATGAGAATAGCCGACCCGGAGTCAAAGATCCATGTTTACACGATGCTAACAAGGCGTTCGATCACTCCTCCGTACTTAATAAAATTTACAATAAAATTTTTAGGGTGCATTGCCGACTAAATAACATAATTATTAATCTATTTATTTTACTTATTGGAATTATTTCCAACCCAAATTCTTTGACGACGTGAAAAGTCTACTGAGCGCACACGCCGTCTGGCAGCCCATGCCTTATGTTTGACTGCCGTTGAAGAAGACTCGCAACTAAAATAAATAGTTTCGTTAAACTTTAATAAGTCGGGATGAAAGCAAAAACACGTGACAGCCTAAGGGTTGGGAGACCTCTTAAAATTACAAAAAAAATATTACTATGACTTACAAAAGCAACATACGGTCGTCAGTCTGCATTAAGAGAAAAATACCGGCAATAGTGTAATATTAGTAGTGTAGTAATAGTAGTAGTAGTAGTATGAATGATATATGAAATGAAACAGTTTCGTGAGTAATTAAATACATAAGTTAAATAATTCGTTGTAATTCAATAGAATTATATATTCATTATAAACACATGTTTGTATTATTATTTAAGTTCAAAACAACACGCATATAAATGTTTTAGTGTAGTGGAGAAATTGTAGTTAGTTATGCTTTACTTGGATACGTGTACAAGAAAATTTTTTAAATTTAAGTTGAACTCTTCAAACCACCAGCCTAAAGTTTAACTTAGAGACATCAATTTCAGACTTAATAATAATAATAAATACGTGTAATATTTACATAAATTATGCAATAATTATATATATAATAAAATTGTCGACAAAGGGTCCCGAATGCATTCTAGAGTAATGGTGTCTACGGTTTTATTACTACGCTTAAGGAGGAAAAAATAATAAAAAAATACGTTATATAATAATTTCAATTAATAAGGTTAATAATATGACAAAGCTTAAAAAATTTCACAAGAAATGAAGAAGTCTCGAAGAGACAGAGTTTTGTCAATTTGACCATCGACGAAGGTCACGGCCTCAGGTTTCACTTTAAATTGGGTTAGTCACCGGGCGGAAAACCCGAGACTCACGAGAAAGAATCCAATGTATCATTTAGTTAATTGTAGTACGCGTTAATTACAATGCAACGGACACAATGAAATTTACATAAATCCGAGTCTTTGTTGCGAACGGAATCCCAGTCGAAATCGATTGGGCAAAAGAATTCTTCTGGTTTACGACCACCGACGTCGGGAAGGAGTACCACTGTTACTATTACTATTACAATTACCATCACTATTATTTCTCTCTTCTTTAACTTTGTTACATTAATCGGTAGCAAAGTGTAACTGAGTTCCTTCGAGAACAATGGAATTACGCACGAAATCGGCATTACTAATCTCCATTGTATTTTAATACCGGTTTTTTCGGGTAGTAACGCGAATGAGTTTCGGGTTCTCAACGGAATGAAAAACGACTTCCACCGAATTATGTAACAGAGTAAGGGAGACAGACAAGACAAAAAATAGAAAACACATAAAAATATTATCAAAGTGCGCAATCCTTATATTCAATAAGTCGCACACGACAACTCTCTCACACGACGGGACCGTGTGTAATCCGAAGAGAACTTTTTACGGAACGCGTACATAAAATATTATTATTTCTGTATGGAACTCAAATTCTGTATGGAACCAAAATTTGAGTGTAATTCGAATGGCCGGTTAATAAGTTTGTTAATAGTCATCTTCAAGTGAGTCATCTGGACTTGTGTATCATCGTTTATATATACTTTCTATTTGTACACTCTTATTTGTCTTCTTATTACATAAGTGGAACCACTTGGACCAACTATTTTATTTTTTTTAAAATAACTTTAATGTAATAACAATTATATATATATTAATGCTTAGTATTTATGGTAAATATTCTCGTGATAGAAGTTGTACCTAAAATGAATCATAATTTTGGTACATACATATTTATTATATTGTTAATTGTAGTCTGACAGTGTGATCTGTATATAATATATAATTTATCTATGTGATAGTTAAAAAATGAAATTAATTTAATTTAATTTGTTAAATATGTTATATTAGTAAACTGATTTTCTTTTTCTTACGTAGCATTATTTGATACAAGTTTTATAAAGTTTTTTGGCCAAACAAGCTTAGCATAATTCTAATAATAAAGTATTATACAGGATTTGTGTATTTAACAAACTTTGCGTCAGAATAGTCTTGCACACTACAGCACTGTAGAAATGTAAAATACTAAATAATTTTTATTTTTTGTATTATTATATTACAGTTTATTATATCACACTACGTATTAGTGTACTATACAGTATTTGGGGAGCAAAATAAAACATGAAATAATAAACTATACGTAGGAGTGACTAAGTTCAATTCGGTAGTGTTCGTCTGAATTTGACTTCAACAATGATTATTAATTAATATATTAATTATTAATTATTTTAATATACATGATACATGATTTAGTATATGCGTGCTTATTAACACGATCGATAACGTGAATTTGGTATTAAGTGGTTACAGTAGCAGTTTGTAAGTTTCACCAATACATACATAAGAAGATGGGCGTGTACGTACCTTGAATTTATGTATCTGACCCGCATTTTGAGTCAGTAAATGGGCTGTTAAATTTAAGGGATGAGAAATTCCATTGCTTTGTAGAATTTTCACGTACTGTAGGAGAATATTAAACTTATTAAGATTTGTGGCAACCTTTTGACAAGTACTTTAAAAGGCTGATAGTAATTAATACTAATATGGTACATAGGTTCCCTGAAGAGATCGCAAGTTCTCTCCCAGTGCCGTGGAGTTACCATTTACCTCAGGCTACGCACTAGTAACACATCAACTACCGCAATCAATAACTACGTAAAAAGAAGTAAAAAAAATAAGTTTTCATGTATAGCCACTGGGCAGAGGTGATTGAAACCATCAGACTATTATTTACATTCCTAAAGTCGAGTTTCTGCACCATCACCACCATCAATGAGAACAACAAGACATCCGTGAATTATGGGAACTCCATTCAGGTAGCCATTACTACGTTATTGTTTTACAAACTACATAAATCTCCATAATTTCTGATTTCCCACGTAACTGAATCGGTTCGATTTGCCAAAAAAAAATAGTTAACAATGAATCAGGTTCAAGGTTCCCCAAAAGTTTATTTGACCTTTGGATTTCGATCTCTCGAAGGCAGTGCCGCATTCCTAACGAATTAGGCCGTTTGTCACAGAAATCAAGGAAATCAGGGTGGGTTCCCCAGGACAAGTCCCCGACAAAAACCCTAAAAATTGAGTTAATGGAAGGGTAGAGTTGGGAGATGAGCACCTCGGAGACCTCCTCGATAATAATATACGAAATAATAGTATGCAAATTATTTACTTATTTTTTTGGTCCATTTTGCCAATCTACGGCCTGTACACGAGGTTAAATGTCTTCTCTTTAACTTCTTTTTGGCAGCTGCCACGCCCTTCCGACATCCAACCTTGCCCTGTGGGCCCTGTGGTGCCTCCTTCGGTTTTCGACTTATTTATTAATTTCTACAATTTGCGGAATAAGAATCACAATATATACAGAATTTAAAATAAGTGTATTTTACGAATGCTAATTGATTTTTTTAAATTTTCAATAACTTCCAATAAAATCACTTTAAATAAGTTACATAATGTAGATTCCCTATATAGTCGCGTTACAATAATGTCGGACGTCATTCAGTCGTTCATAGATATTCTATTATTTATTAACGACGCTACTACTTTACGTCTGTGTTACAGTACGATTTGCTCAATCGTTTAGAGCGTCGTATATACTTTCTGTAGACGTGAGTGTTGACCAATACAAGACCACTTCCTTCTTCTCCCGTGAAGGTTCCTGAGTAACTTTTGCCACCGTGTAATTACTCAATAATTAGAGACGGCAAAGCGAGTGTCAGAAATGATTTTTCATTTAACAAAATAAGTTTATGTAATTAACCGCGAGGATAGAACCTCATCGCAATCTGAATTTGATAATTAGCGAGCGGTGAATATTATGTCACCGGTCGAGTCATTAAGTTACTTAATTAAATTCTCTTGTTCGCATCGGCCAGGTCGAACGGGAGAAGAACAAAAGATTGGGATTCCATCGGGGATATTAATAATATGTGTGTGTGTTCGTCAAGGTTACCCGGGGGGGAACTGTATCACGTCAGTACGCGTAGTTTCCACTGTATAAGAAAGTATACAGGATTTTTCTATAAGCGGCGAGGAAATCATTTAACCGAGTCCTTCATTTTGTAATTTTTAGTAAAAGCGAAGGTACAAATCCCCGTTCGTATGCCAGGTACAGGTAAATTTCGGAAATTAATCGAATTCGAGTAATTAATCGGGTTCCGTTCACTCATCTTCCTGACATTTTTACTTCTTCTCAATGGTAAAAGTTTCCTTCCTGTGCTGCGAGTTATTTTCCGTTATTGGAAATATCGAAAAAGTATAATTTTTGTCTTTCTAATTCCACGACAAACGCATCCTTGACATTCTACACATCTCCTCGATCGCTCTCCTTTTCGTTTTGCCCATCATCTCGCGGATGCCATTGAGCGTTCGATCAGTCGCAAAACATTTCCATTTTCCTTTCTTGTGGACGTCCTCATGTCCGATTATTCTCGTTATTAATCTGAAATTAATAACTTTTTGCTCGCGGTAATCGTCCGATTAATCCTTGACGAGAGCAAATTAAACTTCTCTTTCGTGTTTCAATGCTAATTTCGGTGCGCGTCTCTCGTGACCTTTTAATTAGACTGCAGTTCGTTGTTTGAGCGTTCGCAGGTTCGAAATTTGTCGTCGGGGACCTCTTGCCATCGTGACGTCACGCGACACACAACACCTGGGGAAGGTTCAGAACGCGCGGAAAGCAGGAGTTTCCTACGATGATGGAAGAAAAACTATTTTGCCGTTGCGAAACTACTCTGACGGTTGTAGCAACGGAGTAGCCGTCATTTCTGGGTTACAAAATGACTTCGCCATCGAGAGAGAGGGGCCCCAGGGGGTCATGGCGGGTGTTCGGATGCAACTCTATCTCTCTGAATTAATTTAATGCAAGAAAATGTCTCACGTTTCGAATTGTTCACGGTTTCAAATCTCTTTTTTAATAAATATAATATACGAAGAAAGTTAATAAGGAGTTAATAAAATTTATAGTCTCGTATCAGTTACTCTTCCAGGTTTAGAGTGTAGTATTTGAACGACTTGGCTATCATCACACACACAAATACAATATATCTTTTTATTGAAGCATACATTACCCAACCTGTCCTATGATAATAAGTTAGAATTGCTAGTTGTAACAGATAAAAATAAATTACGAGTGTAACAGAACTACAAGACGAAATTTAAGACAGAATTTTAAATAATCTAACAGTTAGAGTAAGATAAAATACAAACGAGCGGTAAATGCCAATATTCAAGAAAACAAATATACAAAAAGATATTTGATTAAGATAAGAAATAATAATAAAATTTGTTACATTCTGTACAACTATATTTCAACAATATTTCTATAGTGAAAGTCGCTCAAATGTTTACATAAATCATTTTATTTCACATATTATAAAACACTCAAGTTTACATAAAATTGTAGTGCAGCTAAATATAATTAATAGAAGACTTATTATTGAAACTGTACATTCGCATACGTGAGCTTATAAATTCACTACAATTATTATTAATGAATTACCCATGAGTTGACTGCAACGCAAGAAAGTTACACCAAATCCTTTATGTGTAATAAAATACAGTTTTCGTGTTAGTGTAAGAGTATATATATCGTATATATCGTATAAGTAGAGTGACTTATTGCGGTTGTAATAATCCCTACAAGTGTCCTCACAGCGGCAGAAAGAGTACTCTCATTGTGAACTACTTTCACAACTATTCTTTTTTTTTAATTACAGCTACGATACGTGGGTAATTCTAATATACAGTTTCCAGCACTTCATAAAGCTACCACCAAGGTTGCGATGCACCTTGCGGGCCTCGATGGCATTCTGGTCTTTCATTCGTAATTTGCGTATAAATGGGCTATCAAATTTCATCTTATGTATGTAATTTGAATACATCATAACTCGCAGACACATGTGGCAGTCGTATTTTATTACGAATGGGAAAACGTATGAGTACCCGCAACGTGGGTGCAGCCCTTCACCCTACACATGTTGTAAACATACACGAGAGGTGTAAACAAAGGAGATGCTTAGTGGTCAAGTACCACGAAGCAAGAGAACACATTAAAAACAATACTACAACAATTACATACGAAGCAGAGGTAGTATCGAACGATTTCACGGTTTCTCAGGATGACCCACATAAACACAACTTCAAGGACCGTAGAGGTACGAAGTAAAAAAGAAATCCTATTATACGGGTAGTTATAACATTGAATACTAAAATACTACTATCAATAAGGAAGAAATAGTTTTGCCGGTCTCGGCGCGAGACAGAGAAAACGACTGTGGCATCCCGTCCGTGTTTAAAAATAAAAAAGAAAAAATTAATCCGCTTAACCTATTGCAAAAGTAAATAAAGTTACAAAATGGCTCTCGTGAACGAGGCAACCGCACTAACCGCATGTTATTGTAACACACAAAGTTAAACAGACCGTTTTTATTGTTACTCATTTAAGTAAGAGTGGCAATTCGTTTAATTTTCACCACTCGACGCCTTCAACTCCAACCTTTTGACTGTCTCACCGACGCAACGACTCGTAAAACAAAAATTTGAAAAATTAACTTGTAATTGCGAGAACCGACGACGACTCACCTGAAACATAATTTTAATAAGTTAATTTTATTAAGAAATCTGCAGAAGCAGTAACAAAGTAATCTAGTTTAATTTGTTCTAGAAAGTTCTTCACACTGTGTACGTTGTAAGATTCCGGCGCAATGAGAAATCGTATTTAATTAATAATAAGAATTATTAGAAATATTTACGCATAATATAATTGTATATATTATGTATAATACTAAAATCTATCAACTATTACTACGATTGTCTAGTACTTCCTCTGTACTTTGACTTAGAACTAAAGGTAGATCTCCATTGTACGTGCTTATATTGTTTTACTTTAATTTTGAATAATATATTATACATTATTATAAGTTATAATTTATTATTCCTTATGATAGACTAAGCATTGTAATAATACAGATTATTGTTTATGTAAGAAATTGTAGACACACAATACATTGCATTGTTGCCATAGACTTTATTGTTCGATGTTTGATATTATATGATGCTACATATTATGATACGTGATATTATATTGGAATTTTTTAAAAATATATTTATTTGTAATAAAAATTGTAGTACAAATGTTTTTTGTAATAATATTGTTATAATAGTTTGAATATAAATTGTAACTGGCGATAAACCTCCGTTTCAGAATTAATTATATTGTAATAGTAAAAAATAGTAGTGGGAGTACTTAATTACACACTAATAGTTTACAAAATTACAATCAGTCGTCTGATATAAATTTTAACCTTTAACCGTTCACCTTGACGCGATGCCATCCGCCTCACCATTGTAGCAGACTTGAGCCTCTCGTTCGTGTTTTAACATCACAATTATTTACAACGTCACTGCGGCATTTTTATTAATTTCGTTAGAGCCGTTGTAATTCACCGCGTTTCCCCGCCTGAAAATTTTTCACATGGAAACGTTTTTTAGTTGTTTACAATTAAGGTCGTGAGCGTAAACGTTCGAGAATCCTTTCACTTTGAGTGTCTGAGGAGTACCTCTGGTACTCACCTGGTAGCTGGCACCGTGACTTTTCCACTTGGTACAAGAAGTCGGAGCTTACGTAGGAACCGAAGCCAAGAAATAATTTGAATTTTTGTATTCAACCTGTCAAGTTCATGAGTAACGTTATGTAGGAAAGTATTTGTATTCTGAGAGTGAGACCACGAGGGCGTGCACACGTCAGTTCTATTCACATTTTGTACTGTTCCCTACTTATTTTATTCACTGCTTACTGCACTTCCAATCGCACTTATACTATTTCCGTACACAGTGTTGCACCGCTGTATATTGTAGTTGTATCCAGTATTTAAATTTACACGTTTCACCTTACCACCTTTACGTTACAGGTCATGAATGAACCTACCCAAGGAGTATTTGTCGGCCTCAATACAACACGTGTTTTCCACAAATAATTGTACTTAAACTAACAAACAAAATGGAGTGTAATTCATTTGAAGTCAGATGGGTTTAAGTTTCGTAGACAAGGCACACGTCTGAAACCTTGGCGTTACCTCAAGACTCGGTTCATACATCATTGACGACCCCCAAAATGACAATTTTTTTTCCCTATTATCCACGTCTAAAATGAGGAAGTCATTCGGCACGTGGAAAGAAATTAATTTTCTTTGGTTAGACAACGGTCTAGGGTGAACGGATCGCGATGGTTGGTTAATTAAATTTTTATAAAAACATGGCGCGGGTAATTAATTTGTGGCACCGATGGCACCGTCTCAACATAATTAAAACGTATACAGTAAGAGGCAGTCCGATTTGCAGTTGTGCGGTTCGAGTCATTGCATCCGTTACACTTTTCCCTTGGCCCCGGCACAGCCAACTGTTCTTCTGGGTTTCACTCCGGGGCCCGATGACCATATAAGTCACTCTGACCAAGACCCCGGACCCGTTCTCCTGAACCTATGGGAACCCCCGGGCCGGGGCTGGGTCAAACCTGGACTTAATATATGTGTGTGTGTGTGTGAAAGGATGGGAATTTTTCTTCAGAATCTTACCTGCGGGTCCTTTCGCAAAGGGACCTGATTCGGGTGGACAGTTCGATTGGAAGCAAGGGTACAGGTGACCTAGATATAGGTTTATTGGGTTGTAGTGCTGCATATCCACGCCCATACACACGATTAACATCCGCAAATGGAACTTTTAATTTTCCTATATACAATTTTCAATGTAGAAGCTCTTCACTTACTTCTTACATTATACAATAATATATATGGCTAGAGTATGGTCCTACCCTACCCATACAAGAGTTTAATTCTTGCTTGCTTACATTTTATTGTCAATTTATTACCCTCAGTTATTATTCATAAGTCCCTATTAATAAATTCTGTTTCATAAAAATAAAGCTCACCGTTTAAAATTCTATATATGAATTAACTCAAACGTAATTTATTCTTTCTTATGTTCTTTATTCTATGTATAATAATGTTTATCGCAAATAAAGATGTAAAGTAGTGTCGGATGTAGTTGGAACACGTGACGTGATGTTCTCTAATGGTAGAACATTAATAATAGATAATTGGAGGGGTTGAACCGAAGTGAAATGATTCATCACACGCCTGTTCGACTTCGGCAAACTCATTGTTTCACAGTGAAAACCTTGTCCTTGACATTTGATAGTTTTCAACACCATCCGAATGATCTAATTAAACTGTGACGTACGAAACGATTTTAGTGTTTCTCTGGTCTTTGACAATCGCAGAAGACGCGAAATCCCTGTCGAGACCTTGGATTTTCCTCTCCGGATTGTTTGAGACGTCGTCCGCGAAGGAAAAACCGACGAAGTTCGACTCGGGTTCGACCACGATCGAGCCCGCATGGAAAGTCGGTCGGAAAGGACGATGATCCCACCTGTAAGGTACACCGGATGGAGCCGTGGATGATGGGCGGTGGAAAACGGGTGGAACCTGGAAAAACCGAACAATGAGAGAGGAGGCACGGAGTTCCCAGTCGAAGGTTTTCCGGCCTACCATTGTATGAGATGGCAAGTGGTAGGATCCTCGTGACTGTCCTTGCTTTGACGTCGGATATATTAAATTACATAACTCGGATACTCCTACAAGTTTGGAGTTTTATGTCTGCTGCCATAAATACCGACGCAAGGTGTTCTGTCTGTGATGGTCTCGCGTACACTTCGCACCTACGTGCAGGTACAATAGACAGGTCGTACACTGTGGAACGGCACATCACTTACACGAGACTGAGCAAATTAAAATCGCACGTGGTGCAACACCAGTTCATTCGAAACATTACAATTTAACTAAAAAAATAAAAAAAAATACATAAACCTCCTAAATTATGTACTGAACCAAATAAAACTCTCCCCTTGCAATCAACAACAATACTAAAAACCATTTTTATGGTTACGTAAAATTCAATTAACATTATTGTACGCCTGAACTTACTAATCAATGATAATTATAGTAAACCTAACACCAATGTACATTGTAGAAAGATAAAATTTTTTAAATTTTATGTATAAAAATACTATATATTATATTTAAATTTAATTACATACACTCGGGTAATATTGTACAACCATTTTAAATGAGTTTTCAGGGTGTTATAAGCCCACTAATACAATACAATAACTATGTATGTTAACTCCCGCATAACTAACTGTTAACTACCGTATAATATAATGTACAATATAGTATAAAACTATTTTAAAAACACGTGTTGGTGTATATTACATGGCCACAATTGTATAGCACCAGCACAACTTAGGGACGAGGTAAATTTAGTCGTAAACCTGTCAAATTCTATTATATTAAATTTTCAAAACTTTTTGATCTTAACGAAACACTAATAATAACATAACATACTAATAATATTAATAATAATAATAATAATATAACTGCCCGAGATCAAATGTCGAGATCAAGTCTCGAAAAAGCACACGTTCTCGACGACGACGTGATTTATTCGAATTGGTCAATTTTGGTAAACGATTCGGTCTTCTTTCTTTATTTGGATAAAGCTAGACAACTACAACACACTAAAATATAAACCTGACTAATAGAAATAGGTGAAAAACGGTAGAAGACGATACCGAGGCCGAGGAGGGAGCGAACAAGCACGACAATTTAAGTTGAAGTTAAAAAAAATCATTCGGTCGAAACGGACACGTTCGGACCGGACCGTGTATTTATTTATTGCTGTAATTATTAACGTACCGTTCCCTGTAGTATTTTAGAATATTTTTGTGGATTCTAAAGGGTTCAAAGGTCATTACAATTTCATACGATTACGAAACGAGTCCCAGGCGTAATCATTCGACCGTAATAATAACTAAAAGTAAAAAAAAAAGGGAAAACTAATAGTTCGCCCGTTCGGAGACCTCCAAATATTTGTTATTTATCACGCCACTCCGGGCACGAAGACTACGCGTTAAACGTTCACTTTATTAGACGTTAATTTCCGTTTATTAAAACATAATTTATTACAGTATTAGACGTGGAGGTCTGTTCTGATGCAAAAAAACCCTATTTAACGCTGTGATTTGTTTTTGTGGTTCGTTCTCTTTCTGTACAATTTATTTGTACGTCTTTGTCACGGATCGGTGATGATCGATTTGTTTTATTCGGTCTTAGCTTGTGGGTTGGGAATACATAATTCAATGTAAGATATGTACGATACGAATTAAGTAATAAAATCATAAGAAATGAAGGTTTTTAATGGACGATAAGTAAGCCTGCTTCACGCTACGTAGTATACTACAATTATATTTTGTAAATATTTAATGCATTTTATATATTTACATATATATTTATTTTATTTCAGTATACAATACGCACCATACAATGACATATTGCACTACAATAACAGCTTTATTGTTTTATATGCAATACATAAGTAATGTATAAGGGTATGTATGCGAACGATTTTACGTACACGTACAATGTACATATTATGTAATGTGAGCGAGTGTAGTAGAGGGTAAGTAAAGAGTGGCATAAAATATGCAGTGTTGAATATTTTGTACAACATAAATTATTTACTCGAAATGAACCGAAAATACTGTCACATTACAATAAATAAATATTGAAATTCTGACGTGAGATTTATGTCCGCTAAATAATTTGTCATGTAGTTTATAATAAGAAATATTGATAATTTATATGCTTTTAGTACAATAATATTCTTATTACTCAGTGTTATTTTTTTCATCACTTTTTTATATATAATCTGTTATCTTAATAGGAGTTATTTACTTCAGTTGTACTTTATTACAGTTATTATAATTACGAGTTATGTTTTTAGTAAAAGTTTTTTAAATTTCACATCATTTTTATTTTATTTATTTATTTGCTGTTCTAGGATAAATTATATTATATATAAGTGAAAGATAAAATTATAAATATATTGAAGATAGAAATAGAAATTATAGAAACATTACGGATATGTATGTATATAAATGTTAAATAAAAAAATTATTTCTTATAGTTAATTATTTAATTTACAAATTTATGCTTTTGTATTTATATTTGCTTCAATATGTTTGCTTCAATGTTCAGTATCTGTTGCGTATTTTAATATTCGCGTTCACTAACGATGAAAATATTTAATATCGTTTAATAATAATAAAAAAAATAAATGGCGGTCACAGAACGCATTGAAAATGATTGTTAATAAATTATTGATTTATGAGGGATGCGAAACGAGAAACCTGACTACCTTTGTGGTGAACACGCCGTTGAACGAATCGAATATACGCGACTACTGATATTTACCCGTCGTCTTTCTTCAACTCAATTATAAACTAATAAATTAATAATCAGAGATAAATTTAATTAATTTAGAGGGTGCATAATATTTATCGGGCGCAATAAATTACCCGGGTTAAAATGTAAAATACAGTCAATGCGAAATATGAATAAAATTAATGGATCTTCCCTTGTCCGTCCAGCAAGGTTACTTAATAACTTCTCCGGCATGTGAAATTGACAAAATACTTAATAAGTTCACGCGTGTGAGTCACGGGTTTATTGTAATAAATTATGTCTCCTATGTATGTGCAAACGTGCCATTGAATTCGTACGAAACATTTAAAGTCATTTTTTACGCTTAAGGTCTGTCAGACGGTCCCCGGGCTCCATAAGTCACGACTGAGACTAAGGTGTTTAATAATGTTTGAACAATACTTGATACATAGAATGTGACGCAACTGTAAGTGACTTATTAATAGGTGATTCAAATGATTATTGGTGCATTTTTCTGAGAGTACCGTTGCCCCGACGAATTGCATTCACATTTACGTATACTCCAACTGACAAACTGTTGAGAGGTACTCAACTTTTGAGAAAGTACTCAATAATAAGTACATAAGTACGTAGTAATAAGTACGTGAAATGTTATTGAAATATTAAACAATTATGAAAAATATTGAAAATATTAAACTGCAATACAGAAGAATAAAAAGAGTGAAAAGTATTACTAAAATCGAATGAATTGGTAGATACTAATAAATGTTAATAACCTCCATAGTAAACCGAATTGCTCTACTGATCGTTACCAAATACAAGTCTTCAAGAACTAAAAATATTAAATATCAGTATAAAATATATAAAAGGTGGTTGTAATAATATGCACAATTAGTATAATAATAAATGTCGATATAAATAATAGACAAGAACAAAAGTAAGTCCAGACCAGGAATTATTTAATTTAATTTTATTATTATTGAAACGGCGGGAATATGCAAAGGTGCAACGCACAACAGACTATATATGTAAATATCTTAAGGGATTGCTTGGATATTTACAATTTGAGTAATTGTGTACGCTTTTGTGTTTTACTGTACCGGATGGGATTACATTTCATTCATTTTCTGAAAGGAGCACAACAGGTACGCAAGCAATTTCAACAGGTCTGATGAATGGAGTACCCGCACGCTGTGCTCGCACTCGAACCTTTTTCAACTCTAATCTTTCACTCTTCGGAAACTTAAATAATTTATTTTAAATAAGTAATGAAACAATCCGCGTTTACAGTCACTCGGGTTAATTACCAAAGTACTCACATTTGAACCTGTCAAAATTAATTTGTTTGTAATGAGAAAATTAATCGACATTTTCCTTCCTCTCCCCTTAGTACCTTGAAATCATCTGCAGAAGGTCAAGACGTCCGTACAAGAAATTATGTAAACATAAACAATTTACGCCGTTCATGTATTTTAATGGAATCCGCCATTAAGACGACAGTCACAAAAATAAAACACGGAATGGTCGCCTTGGGGTAATTGCAATATAAACACTACGATAGTATCTAACATAAACAATAGGACAACAGCACTCAGTATTTATTTAAACACTACACACAGATGAGTCTTTAAGTTGTAATAATATTGATTAATTATTAACAGCAGTTTGGGAACGTATAGGGACATGTTACTGTATAGGAAATGGCAAGCGTGAGTTTCTCCCTACCTAACTACCTACCTACCCACACTACATCCAAAATATTTCACACAAAGACTTTCTTCTTTTTATATTATACAATTCTATATTTTAAATATAAGAATGTAACATCTGGCAGAACCAATAAATACTCCAATGATACTACATAAGTAATTAAAATGACAAAAATCACATGTACTGTAAGTAAAATAAAAACAACGTATACATACAAATGTACAACGGTGTGGATACAATGAAAATAATGTAATAATATAAATTAATAAAAAGCACATAAAAATAATAGTAAATTTTAAAAATTTATTACCTATCTTAAATTATTATATTAAATAAATGTGTGGTTGATACATAACTCGTTAGGCGTTTCCATCACCGGTATTTAAACGAAAATACAAAAATTTCTGTATACAATGAGAAGTGGGAAGCAGGTAACTTGAGGGAGGTCGACAACAGAAAAAATTAATAAAAACTTCAAGGGGACGCGTGTAATTTCCCCAGAGTAGAGTGATTTTCTCTCACCTGTGGTTCGGTGCTTCCACGAGACAAAGCATTCGGCGTGGATGATGGAGCAGAACGGGGACAGGTAGATGGTGTAAAAGTCAAGCGTGAATCACGACCAGGGTATTGTTCAGGTACCAAAGGACCGAACACAAAGGTTTGGATGACCAGAGTCTACCCCAACCTGAGAGAGAAAGAGAGAGCAGCGTGGGTGATAAACGTCTTCCAATCCATTCTTCCAGCCACTAAAGGTCAAACATTGAGAAATGTCAAGGTCGTTGGTCTTCTTCAGCACATTTTACTTTTGTTGAGGACGAAGAAGACCAGGTGGAGGAGAGTTCGATGATGATGAGGAGCGGTGCACCACGCCACGGTTTCGTAATGTCCGAGCAACTTTGCCGTTTTTTTCTTTTTCTTTTTTTCTGGGGGCCCAAGTGCAGACGAAGACATAAATCACCCGTGTCCGTTTTGAAATGAATTTTTCTAAAATGTTTTCGATTCTTCGAGAGTGGAATAATTAACTTCGACTTCTTCGTGGTTTGCATTCCTCTTCATCCCAAATGTGTACTCACGTGCACAACTTCAAGGCAAACCGTCAGGTCTTCTGAAGAGACTCCCGAACTGAGAGAGAGAGAGAGAGAGAGAGAGACGGAACCTGTTGCCACAAAACCTCGAAGGTTTTCACCATCTCAACATCCCCCGCAGTAAAATTCTAGAAAAATCTATATTTTCTAGGTTATATATATGATAATATGTTATACTTATTTTTATAATATTTCCGTAGACAATGGCGGACGTAAGTAGAAAGTAGATGTAAGTGGAAATTCTAGTTACCTAGAGGTTGGTGCTAGTGGACAAGAAGCGAACTTAGTACGGTATAAGACAGATAATGACTGTATCAGTGCTAATATAACTTGGCAAAAACATTTAGAGAACATACACAGACACATACACGTACATAGACAAATTAATAAGTGTTATGTATCTATCACACATAATGTGGGTACCAGTAAGTTTAGAGCGGTAGGTGGAAGAATACGGTCTCGTTTCGTGTCCTACACATGTGTTGTTATTAGTATCTTTCTCATTTAACATTAATATAGTCGTACCAAAAAATTAATAAATAAATGAACGGGTGTATTACTTAACTGAATCGAGTTCTTCAGGTGAGAGAGAGAGAGAGAGGTAAGTCACGGTTACCTGACACAATCGCTGGCAATTTCTCCGATTCTTTGGAGCGAACTCGCATTTTGTGATGGTGTGATTTTTTTTTATTTATTCCATCCAGGTAGAAATCACGTTTCCCGAACGGCGGCTACCTCTTCCGAGATTACGTAATGTGTGCAGAGGTACCCGAACAAGTACCCGGGCAAGTACACCAGCGGAGAATTGGCCGGTTGCACGAGGCACCATCTGAAAAATATGAACGGCGGGGACGTTGCTTATTGAGTTATTTTTATCTAACGGTCTTGTTTCCTATTTACATAAACATCTCACCTGATCGATCATTACTTCCACAGATTTATTAACTTATTGGTTATTAAAATAAATTCGTCGCCTAGTCATCTTCCAATTGGAAATGTTTTTTTTTTTTTTACAAAAGGCGGTTTCTGTGTTTCTACACCGTTTATTAGTTATAAGTTCACGGTACATAACTAATCAGATCTTACGATTTACCGCTTACACAAGATTGAGAGCGCTCATCTACTTCTATCATAGATCAGAGGCCAAATAGCGGTAAAATTATTTCGCCATACCAAAAAATAAAACCGTAGACGACTCATTCAACTCGTTAGACTTCTTAAATAATATTTTTATTTTTATTTTTTTATTTTTATTAAGTTAAAAATTGGCCTGCTGGAACTAGTTTTGAATACAAAAAGTGTATTTTTCTAGCGGAATGTTTGAATAGAAACAAACCGGGCACAACTTAATAATGTAAAAAAATAATATATTTTAACTGTAATTGAAATTAATAGTAGACTTAATAACAACGCTTAATAACAATGCCTACCAAAAATGTAATAATAATAAAGAATTAATAAATATTCAATCACTTCTCTTGTACATGCCCTTATTAAAGCGTTCTTCGCACACACTTCTCGTACATAAGTTTATTTATTGTGGTTCTTTTGTTTGTAAACTATTTATTGAACTCATTTCTAATCTTCTACCATCTGGTCTAAGCTCCGACGTTTACATCTGTATTCTCTGTAAACGACGATGATGAGACAACTAAGTAGAATAAGTGAAACGTTTCTAGGTCGCGTCTTTCGGGTCGATTTTCCGCTTATTTTTTTCAGCGTGCTTCTCCTGGCATTGACTTATTTATTTATTTATTTGCGTTCGACCCGTGGCGCGTCAATAGGAGACGATCATTTATTGAGATCGGTTAGAGCGAGGGTCTCACAGTGCGAATTTCGGGGGGGTTCCAAGGTGTCGAAGGTGAAGTCGTTGCGGTCGGACTCCGACCCAGAAAACCGCCGGCGCTCTCTTGAGCAACTGAATTTTGTCTATCGTAGTAATTACACGGATTCGAACTGCATTTTACCTATTTATTTTCCTAGGATTTGGATTGCGGAGCGAGAGCAGTTCTGGTTTGCCTGCCTTTTCTATCGTCTTTAATTTGAACCGTTGTTGTAGGTTACGCGGCGGTTATTCAATCCACCGACACGTACGCGTGCGTTCGAATGGAATCAATGGATGTGTTACAATTCAGTCGTGACGTAAATTCAAATAAAGATGAATTACCCTCGTCGATTGTTCGTCTCTACACCGATCACTACAATCCGTTACATCCACCTAACCGGTGGTTAACTGTAATAACTCTACTTGTAGTGCACGTCATAAAAACGACACGAGTTTACTTATTAACCGGAATCACGCGTCGTACAGAAGCTCCGTTATGTACATAAGAATTTTAAGTTAGCTCCGTTTGAAGCGTGGCACACACGCACACACATATTTGGGTTTCGTTGGGTCAAATTGATCGTAATCGAATCGCTGCCTCCGAGACACTCCTTCACGCCCCTGAAGAAGATGCAAATGGGTCCGGTCGTTAAGATGGAAGTGCGAAATTGAAAAAAAAAAATTGATTTATTGAAAATTAGCAGCGGGATTTCTTCACCGGCGGAGCTTATTACGGCGTTACTCAACGTGAGAAAGCAGTAAACCTGCCGGGTAATCAGAACATCTGTCAATATTAATTAAAATATATTATATTATACGGAGCAGAAAGTCGAAAGAAAAGGACCGAAGCACAATACGAGCCCTTTCTATTATATAATATATTGTGAAATATACAAAACCATGTATGTTAACTGGCTCTCACTGTCGCTTGGAGTATAACAGTCCGTAATATATATTTTCAGTATATATGGTTTACCGCTCGGTACCGGTTCCTTTGGAAGTCTACTCAGTCTTCTGGTCCAGTCTAGTCTGGTCTACTAGTCTAACCGTCTCATTCGCGAACTGACCACAGAAACTCGTGATGAAAGCGCGTTTTGCGCAATTTCTCCCTCTCGTACCGCTGCTCGTCCTTAAGTTTTATTTTTTATTTTTTTTTTATTTTTTATTTTTCAGTTTCGTACGCGAGACTATTAATCTGAGCTAGCACGAGAAATTATGTGTTCGGTTATGTAAATCCCCTCCAACGGTCACATCGTTTTATGTAACTTTTTCAGGGGGGAAGGTGCTCACGTGGCTTTGCATGTCGCCTCCGGACGGGGCACAATCGGGGGGGCCTCTTCGCCTTTGACTGAGTCCACTCGAGTCGTCGGGTCTCCTGCGACACATTTGGGCGCCACTCCGAATTCTTTTCGCGCCCTAAAGTTCAGAGCAAGTGCAAAAGCGATCTCGTTAAGATCACTCAGCGTTGCGTAATTACATTATATCCGACCAACTTTTCACAACCGCGATCTTAACTCATCTTAACAATTTGGTTTTAACCTTTTCACACACACACACACACACACACCCCCCGAGATCAATTCAAGATGGAGGTACCGCAGTTTTTGTTTCTCAATTTGACTGACTACTCGAGTTCGTGCAACGGCAAACGGGTTGTCATTTCTTTTTTTTTTTTAATTTAAATAAGTCGTGCCGTTTAACACCTACGAGTACCACCTTTGGGCACCTAACTAAGAATCTGAACTAATTAACGTATTGATTAAATTAATTTAGAGTTTTCAACGCGACAACCGGTTGTGTTGGTCGACTGCCCTGCAGTCTACGTCTGTGAACCGGTAACAATAATATAAAACTTTTAGGTTTGCCCGGATCATCGTGACGAATCAAATAATAAAGTTAACTTAACAAACGCAAAGTCCATTGTGTACAGGATCTGTTCAAAACGGACATTCTCCACCAGATCATGTACATAACACAGCGCTGACGTCATCATCAACTAAAAGCGTAAGTGCGTGAAAATAAAAACTATCCATTACTACTCTCTGGTATCGTAGCGCAATGAAGGTTTATTATTTATTTATTTATTTATTCACTCCGTACAAGACAGTAATTGCAATTTATGCCTCGTTCAAATTAATGAAAAGCAATTGAAGCTGTCGAAAACGGGTATGGTAAAACATTAAGGTGCCTTTTATGCTTGTAAAAATTTATTTCGCTCACCTTGACGGTTTATAATGGTTTATTACGTTCCCTCCGTAAACTCATTAAGGGTTAACATATTTTAAATAAAAATTTTTTTATTAATTTGACGATCTTATAACCGGAAATTTATGTAACTCCGGTTAATACAATAACAGACAATAGAGTCTTGCAGCGATGTTAACCAGCCGAATCGAAACGACTCGTGTGAGGAGGCAGAAGTTCGTCTGACGAGTACCGCAACCATATTTTGGTAATATACGATTTCAATTACCTGTACTTACGGCCCTTTAAGTAATAATACGGCAATTACTGCAAGCCAAATTTTTGCTAATTCCACCTGTGCTAATTCCTAGAGCAAAATCGTACGGATTTAACGATTTCTACCGTTACAATCAACGGTATAAATCGAGCCGATGAAACTATAAAATTCTATTGTTGAATTCCCACTACACTGCTCTGTAAGTTTATTATTAAGTTTTGGTCTGATGTATTTAATTTTTTTATGTTTTGATAATTCGACTAGTAGAGTTTGCAGGTCATGTGTAGGGTACAAAACAATAAATTATGGGTTAATTACGTCAAAGTTATTAACATGTGGGAATGAACGGATTTATTGACAGTTAATTGTTTACTAGAAAAATTCAATATAGAATTATATTTTTGTACTCTGTGTGTATATGTATATATTGTGTATAATCTTATGTATAATCTTTTCGGTTACTGAAGGAGTAGGACATTCGATGTAAAATAAATAAATGAAATCTGAAAAGGCACATTCCTGCAAACTTTTGTACTTAATTATTTCTATTTAGTTATTATTTGTTGTCTTTACCACATACACCACATATTCTATAATTATATTGTACGTCGCGTATCGCATATTGTATATATTTGTATTTAAATATTTCACGTGTTTTTCAATCTCTTGCGCTTTGAATATTTCCGTATAAATACATCAATGGAAACATCAATATTGGTTGCAGTAAGTTGAAACTTTTTTTGTTTTTTTTTAGAGACACCTATGAGTAGTTAATATGTTCAGTGGGCTTCTGTAATAATTCTAGGAAATCTAGGAATGTTACACGAAACTCAGGCCTTCGTGTTTGTATTTCTCCAGGAGTCACGGGAGAAATCGAGTGACCCTCAGAGTCAGTCCGGCCTGCCACATAAATAAAGGAGGTGTAGCGGACCGGGCGAAATTGTTATGAATTTATCTACATTTATATTCAAATTAGTATTGATATTTCGTACAGTGATTATTATATTTAACCAATATCTCAAACAGGTTCCCGGCTGGTAGCCCAGGTGGAAAAGTCAAAAGGACGAGAGCGAGCGAACACTTATTCAATCGTCTAAATATAACTTTTATTCGTTGCTACAATTAAATATATACATTACTACTATTATTTGTGGTCAGATTTATTATATAAATAAAATTAAAAACAAGTAGTATAATATAGCAGGCTGGTTGTATAGTAAGCCTTAATAAGGAGATTAGTTATTAAGTTCAAATTCTAAAATATATATCTCCTTTACATAAAGACTGGTTCCTAAAATCACTATGTTGGAAGCAAAATTGACGTTTATATTATATATTTTGCGATTATATTTGTTACTGAAATGTAACGCGCAATATATAATTCCCAACTTATAATTTCTAATTGACTACTGCAATTTTATATTTTATTTGAGCAACACTACAGCGGGAAACAGAAGGAAAGCAATCGATTACAGAGTGTATTTACGTGTAGGCATTTCAGTATATTAAATATATTAAACAATATTTCAGTACAGCTTCATGAAGTGGAACCGTTTGTTGATTTGGCTAGTTCTCTCATCCAACTAAAGTTCAACCGAAACTGCATACCATTAAAGGTCAGTCTTATACTCCCCGAAAAAAAAAACAGGAGCTGGAAATTTTTAAGGGGGACGAGTGTTTATAATATATAATATAAAACCTACATTATTGTACCCATGTAATGAACATCAGACTCAGTTGTCAGTGGCTGTACTTGACGTTTTTACAACTGACCCGGTACATGTAATTATGCGTTAAACTCTTATATAGAGTTACAGTAACATGTATACGATAATTATTTTGTAGAGTATTGAGGAGTAATTTAAGGGAAAAGCTACGTAGGGAGCCTTGACCTGAGGACTAGTTCGGAGGAAAACAACTTCCGTCCTGCGGGCCCTGAAACCGAGTAATCGATATCGATTTATAGTTTTTTTTTTACTACGACTGTTTGATTCATCTCATTCATACGATGACCTCCGCTCGACGTAGTCCAATCATAATTTTATACTAAATTACTATGATTGTAAGATTCTACGGGTTGTGAAATTGGCAATCACCCGTGAACATTATTAAGAATAGTATTAACTCGTCATCTTTTCTATACTGTAAACAATATCAACTTGCATACTGTCGAATTATACGTTTGTACTAATGACTTTACGATATTGTCGTGGCGTGATGGTACGAGTGGAATCGCTTAATCACAAATATAAAAATAACTGCGAGTGGTAAGACATCAATCCTTTCTATTTAATTATTATAATTATTAATATTAATTTCCTGTTAAACTTACCAAATCTCTCGGGAAATTACCACAGGCTAATTTCACCTGTCCTCGTTTCTGCATGACCCCCTTTACCACGTCCCAGAACTCATACCTGGACGTGAAATTCAATTATAAAATGATGTACGAAACCGTCTCCAGGTACACCGACGTTGCTCCTTTTTCGGAGAGGAGGAGGAGGACGTCCGCCGTGAACGGAGTCCGACAAGGAAGTCGAAGGTACAAGAGGAAACATCACACCCAATGTCTGTTTGTACGAGACAGTTAGCTTCCGCTTCGCAGGTGCAACGCATTGACAGGAGGAGGAACTCCTGTCGTGGACGGACGCCTGTGATCTTTCGGGAGCGTGATCTTTTATTGTTCCAGATCAATTAGTAACAACACGCACCACTACCGGAGTTGTGGACGTTCCAGGAATTCCTCCCGATCCCCTAGAAGTAGTCAATTTCCTCTTCTGTCGTTGACTACCACCACTACAACCTCTCGGTGTGGCTTTGATATTTTAGTCTGAGTTTAATTGCCCGTCTCGGAGTACTTCCCGTCGAAGGTCGAACTCGACATATTTAAAATATGAGTCGACGACTGGTGCACGCTAAAAAATCCGGCAGTGCAGACGTTAGACCTTCGATCCTCCATCATTCAGAGGAGAAATAGTTTAGAGAACTTAAATAAAGAAAAAAAAATAGATTTTTTCGCTATTTAAATCACAGTTTACAAATTATCTATAATAAAGGATTGCCTTGAACTTATGCGGGTGTTAGAAAAGGGCACCGTGGAATAAATCTAGAATAGAAGAATAGAATACATTAAAAAGAGGGATTCGACGGAGCACGAAGGCCCGATTAACTATAACTGTAACTATAATAGTTTAATAGATGATCTTGATAATCCCACGAACGGTTCGCCTATCGAACCGAATTGCTTTTCGTAGTGTGAACTTAAACGGTTTGAAGAGTTCGACCGTGTGGTTGATGGTTTAATAAGAGTCCAGTCGGTTATCGTGTGCGATCGGTTTGTACTATTTTACTATTAAAAATCTATGAAAGGAAAACCTAATGCGTTTTTTATTACTACGGGAAAACTACAGTATAACGATTCTTCTATCATTTACGATATAAATGATGTTTACACACAACGCTCGGCCTCGGCCCTTATTAAGAAAAATGAAACAGGAAATTTTGAACCAACTCTCACCGTATTTGGTGTATACTTTAATAATTATTAAAGTGCTTGTGTTATGTATTAATTGCTAACACTTAATAAATATTTTTAATAACAACGTCATTGAGTACCCTCCGGTGGTGTCACTCAGGCCGATGGTGAAGTCCAACTAAGCTCATTGCTGCTTACTTAACAGTCCGCCGCTTCTTTTCAGGTGCTTCAGTGTTTCGCCTGTGAAACTGTGGGACAGGTACTTACTTTTGCTGCTGGTAAATACCCCTGGGAGGGAGAGGGGAGAGGGTAATAAGGACAACTAGGTGAACCAAATAGGTGAAAAAAATTTAAACCACAGACACCAACAAAAGCCTCGTTCCCGAAATTATTCCCCCGTATCCGATGCTAACCAAAATAAAAATAGTACAAAATTTTAAGTGGAAAGCGTTTCCACGAAATGAAAACCAGGGTAGAATAAAATTTAGTTTCTATTTTTAGAAAAAAAGCAGAATACGAGAACTAAATAATGGAAATAGAATTTAGATGGGAGAGAATTTGTAACAATTAAAATTCGGATTAGCATGGATTGGATTAGAAAGCGCAAATCGCACGGAAAAGAATTAACTAATTTAAATTAGAAATAACATTAATGTAACTTAATACAAAAATCAGAGGTTAATAAGATGCAATAGAAATTATACATAATAGAGTACAGAACAATTAAATAAAGTTTAGTTTTATTCAACCCGAGAAAAATCAAGGGCGATAGGATTTAAAAACAGAAGAAAATTTAAATCGAATAGATTTTTTTTATTACAGCAGGAGGGAACATCTACTAAAAGTGGGGAACAGTATAGAATTTAAATAGAAAATAATGTACTACAATTAGACGTAATAGAATTTATGTAGAATAAAATTAAAATAAAATTCACAGCCATTAGAACAATTTGAAGGGAATAGAAATCAAATGAGGTGGAAAAGAATTTAGAAATTTAAAATGGAAATCGCACGATAATGGGGCGGAACATAAATTAAAAATCAGAAATTAATAAGATGGCCAAGAAATTATGTATAATAGGAAGACGTGAGGCGGAGAGGAGAATTCACAAGATTAATAGAATAATGTACATGTGTGTGTGTGTGTGTGTATGTGTGTGTGTGTGTGTGTGTGTGTGTGTGTTTGGATGCGAGCAGTGGCGGCGCGTGTTCAACTTTCTTCCGACCCGAATTTCTACCGTTCCGTTTCTACCGTGACTTATTTTACTTTGTTTTAAACTATAACAAAAACTATTAACGAAAAATCATAGTTTCTGACAACATTTTCTTCTCCTGGACACTTTCTAACCCGCCAAAAAAAAAACGTGACGTTGACTTCCCATGACCTCAATCGAAACGGCACACCAGACAGCACGATTTAATTAAAATGAAAAATGGATATGTCTTCTCTAAAAATTGAATGTGTCCGTGTGTGTGTGTGTGTGTGTGTCTGTCCGTACTGCTTTTTATTGTTAAACGTTAGAATCGTCCAACTGAATTCTCGTGGGAATGACTTTTACTTTTGATACTCACCTGTACGCCTGCACCCGAATTGCATAACACACCTGCGAGGAAAGCAAATAGATTTTATTTAAATTGCTCGGAAGCGATGCCCTAAATTTATTCTCCCCGTAAAAATCGGCATGGCGCCAAATTCATCCTCCGAGTTTATTGACTTTAACGACTCGTCTGAAACTTTAAGTTCTTTAACGAGAACACCGTGCCTGGAGAGAGAGAGCATTCTGCTAGGTAACTAGACGCAAGTCTAAGTGACTAAGATAAGGACGGGTGTACCTACGTAAAACACAAAAATCACTCCTATTCGGTATAATATATCCTTCTGTATATATAGTATACACCCTACATATATGTACCACCCTGAAGGAACTAAAAAGCAATTTATGAATACAGAATTACGTGTAATTTTAATATCACGTAGTGCTTCAAGTTGGGGTTTAGCAGTACTACCGACGACAGAACATCACAGATTAATATATACTTAACACCATTACACTTAATAATATACAGAACTTACTGAAGTACTTAACTTTTGTAGAGCGATTTAGGTATAATAGTAAAATATGAAACATGAATGTAAAATTAGATATAAAAGTCATATTACGTAGCGTTTAAGATTGATGTGTAGCAGTAATACCGGCCGGGGTTTAACATGGCGTCATAACTTAACATGTACACGTATACATAGTTTAATACTGCATCATTGTCAAATAACTCAATAAAGACTTGATAGTAATAAATTTTATAAAAGCGTTTACACCTCTCGTAAGATATTATACTCAAATACAAGAAAATACACAATAGAATAAATCATTCCGGGTGATAGGATACACTTGGTTTTGATGTAGGAACATATCAATCGTCCGAATTAAGGTCAGAAGCAGGCAAGGCAGGCGGCGAAAAATGAAATTTAAAACCAACCTTAAGGTCGCAGGTGCGAGACCTTGAATTTAGGGAATTTGTAATTGGTAAACGTACATGTTGTACTAAATATGAAAAACGAGAGTACGGGAAATAGGAATTCGGAAAGTGAAGTCCGGAAGGTCTCACAGAAACTAATTTCCACTGACCTAATTCCTACAACAACCACACAGTTCACGAACTACTACAATATACGAAAAAAGTGATGTATGAACTCATTAATAGCAGAAGAAAAAAATGTTTATGGTTGGGGTGGCAACACCTCGGTACAAAAATCATGACAGGACAATAAAAAATGAGAATTTTCTTAGAAAGAAGGACAATGTTACGTGGCGTGAGGATAGTGCAACAACTACAAAAAAAAACAACTATTGTTTAATAACTGAATTCCTATGTGTAACGCGCTCCATGTGAACATTCCAGTTGTGTTATTTAAATAAGTTACCGTCATCTAATAAATAATTAACCGCGGAGAAATTAAGCAGAAGCCTCGGGTGTTGCGTGCGCTCGTCGTCATGCAACCGCAAATGGCACCGACTCCCAGTTTTCGTATTTTGGACGGTTAAACCTGAAAATATTGAGGCTCACCCGGGTGTCGAAACTTTCAGGTACAGGACGGTGCAGTGGTGTCGAACACCACCCTCGCCTGAGAGTAACTACCGATCTTAGTAACTTAAATTAATGTAAATGAAACATTGCAAAAGTTAACTCCTGGGTATCATACCGACAGTGCAGAAATCACGTCAGACTTTGTATTTAAGTGTATTTCGTAACAGCAACATATTAATTCTTAGTAGTATAAACATAGTAATACTTAGTATACATAAGATATACAAGTGAATATATTGGTGTATGAGAACCTCAGGAAGCGCCGAGTCCAACTACAATATACAACTATAATATTGTGTACCGGTTCTTAATCAAAAGTGTAGAAATTGTACTGCATATATAGTTAAATTTCACAATTGTAACTTAGTACTTAGACAAGTATAACATGAATGGTCGTGTATTGTGTCTGTTGAACTTGAGAACAGCAAGAAGCATGTAGCGTAGTGCTATAATATTTATAGGCATGCCATCTACAAATAGTCATTATTATAAATTGTTAATATTATTGTATCGTATTATTGTAAATGAAAAGTTCGTTGTGGGGTACAAGTTGATTTGTAGTGAGTCACAAGTTCTTTAAGTGAGAGACCGTGGGATTTCGAATCTGAATTTATACCTGAATTGAGTCGCCGTCTAGTCTGCTTCCCAGATCATCCAACTTACCTGGTAGAAACATTTAGAAGAGCGTAGATCGGATGTCGACGGTGTAGTGACTGACGTGTTTTGGTATATTGTGGTAGTACGTTCTTCCGGGTGTGAACTTCGGCGCGAACCTGAATTTTTTGTCTGCTAGTCCGACGAACTTCCTGGGTAGCACAACGAAGGACGTGGCGTCTCACTGATTGCGAATGTAGTGAGTTGTAGTACTGACGGGATATTCACGTCTCACTTTTACCTGAACCGACGCCGTCGAACTTACTTTGCAATCACATACTATTTATCATAATATTATTATAGTACACACCACGACCACGATTAAAACATCTATTAATACTTTAAATAATTACATAAACAACCCGTACGAACCTTTTGACCCGGGTTGGGAACTTCCTACATAATACATAAACCGCGTCGGCCGCATGCGACAAATCCTTGTTTACACGACGACTTCCGAGCCGCCCGGTCACCTTCGTCAGTGAAGAAAACCTCGAGGACCAAATCTGACTAAAAACGAAACGGACGCTAA
This sequence comes from Polyplax serrata, assembly GCA_037055365.1. Classification (NCBI taxonomy): domain Eukaryota; kingdom Metazoa; phylum Arthropoda; class Insecta; order Psocodea; family Polyplacidae; genus Polyplax; species Polyplax serrata. Next base: position 5,733,328 of record JAWJWE010000038.1, on the reverse strand, counting down.
TCGCCTGTCAATTAATAAATTTTCAACTCGTTGGAAATCAATTGGAATAAATCAATTTAATCGAAAATTAGAAAATCAATTAACCGCATAATTAGTAAACGTAAGAAGAAAGAGAAAAAGAACTTGTTTAAATCTAATTTATTAATTGTCAAGAGGTGATTAATAGATTTTTTATGTGTGAAATTTTCTATTTTGCCCCAAAGAATTTTCTCGCCGGATCCATTAATCATTATAATTAATATTGACATAATTAATAGGCCCGGGATGTATTGTAGTTTGATGTACTTTTTGTTTACCACTTTGTGATGACCTTTAGTATACGCCTTTTGAAATTCGTGTACACGTAGTTTTACTTTATTATGGTGAACTTGAGAATCGGATAACATAAAATAAATAACAACCATGTTTCATTTTGCCTAGTAACTTGGATTTAATAAATAATTTTTTAGTACTGAATAGATTTTTATTAGTTATTTGTGAGAAAGCTAGTTTTCCCGTTTCAACTAGTTACACAAAGTTCTACGTTGTAAATAATAGACAGTTATTGTCTGTCCCTTGAGTGGTACAGCCAGAATGAGCCACGTCACTTGAACCTAAATTATTTTAATACATTTTAACTTATTAATATTCTTACATTAAATCGTTTATTGCCTCGCTTTATTGTATTTTGTATTCTTTTAATAATATTTTTGAAAATTATTCCACATAGACAAGCTTCCAGCCCTGGGTTGTGCCAGTCGATTATTGTGAACTGTAATTTTGATATTAAATATATTAATAAATAGATAAATTTATTAAATTATGGCACGTAATATATGTAATTTGGCATTCATTTCTTCGTATCCCTACTTGCACGTCATAACCACTTTTTATGCCTGGGTTCGTCACAATGCCTCCTGTATTACCTATATTATAACTTCATAAAATTCATATTATTATTTATTTTTTACCTTATTATATATTTCAGTACTGAGAAGGAGCAAAGGAACACTAACACACAACAACATAACATTCAAATATTGTGGAAGCACCGAGGTGTACTTAGAATAATATAATAACAAGCACTCCGGTACTCCCCAAAACTTAATAGTATAAATCAAATAATAATATTAATAATGACTAATAAAACGGCTTCATCTGTGGTGAAAAGAATTAACATGGGTTCTTGGGGTAGGTACGAAGGAACAGGTAGCAGGCGAGTAAATTGCAAAGTGCAGAGTTGCACTCAGAGAGGGACAAAGAGTTGCATAAAAGGGAAGTAACATCGGGGACGTGGTCCACTGTGGACTTCAACTAATCAAAAAAACGAAGGTTAACATTCTTTAACATCATTAGGTTATGTTGCGACCGTAGAGGGAAGGTAACGAGTACAAATCGGAGAGAGGGAGAGATGCAAGTCATTTCCTTTTTGATTTTCCAATCTTTTCCCATGTTCCTTTTCATTCTTCCAGCCGCACACCACAACAACAACAACAACACTGGAACCCGCACCGAAGTCACACTGGAAGAAATCGTCAGAAGGTTCACGACCTTCGAACGTGACCAAAGAGCTCCTTGTAGTTTTCATTTCATGCCTCTTTTTCGTCGCGTAAGGCACCGCGACGGAATAAATAAAAAATAAATTAACTTTCATCTCCGTTATTGGTAGTGCAATAATGTCCCCGGTAAGCAGTGGCTCATCTGCTTCTTATTTATTTATTTATTTTTATTGCCGTCTCGGTTTTATGTCTTTCTCAGAGTGAGGGTCTCCCTCCCCTTTTCGTCAAGGCAGTGGATTCGGCCGGGAACCTTCACCTCACCTGGTCAGAGAAAAGACCGAGCGAGTGCAAACGGTTATATTTATTTATTTATTTATTTATTGATTTCCGGTAGTAACACAAGTAATACAAAAATTTATTGACTTTAATTTCTTTCGAAAGGATTCTCTCGTCAATGGCGGGTAACGCGATGCCTCCGAGACATTGACCTCTTTTTTTCTCTCTCTCTAATGATTCGAATCATAGTTACAACTATTATTACAACTATCTTTTTCGTTCTGATAAACTCATTTACCTCCAAGGATTCTCACTTCTCCCGTTTAATCACTCGTCGTCCATCATAGTTCGTACCGTTTCCCGAAAGATACAAATAATTCAGTGTCGACCGATGGATGTTTGTCAAAACTGTTCCTTGACGTCCCCGTTGTTCGCAACTTCATTTCGTCTGGTACTCGACCAAGTGCGAACTTAACCACTCGTTGATGATAATCTCTCGGGTTCCTATTCGTACCATCGAGTAATTCATCACGGTCTCCTTCTTTGTACAACTTCAACACGAAGGAGTTATTTACTGTGTTATTTACAGGAATTCAAGTGTTGCCTCGTTAGAAACTATTTTTTTCTCGTCGGTTCACCTTCGAGTCGTCAGATTTGAGAATTACCACTCGGAAATGGTTAATTGCTTTCGAGTCGGACTACCCGGGTGTTGCTTCTGATGAAAATGGGCGTTCGAACTGTTTTGTTACCGTAATTGTGGACCTGGACGGGTCCGACAACTCAATTAAGGATGCTTGGTTCTTAAAATGATCAACACGTACTGTAACAATCCCGGTAACCGATACGTTAACGCGAATTTATTATTTTTAAGCTGATTGGACTGAATTTATTTTGATTTATCACTTATGTATTTCAATCAACCGTTGAAAATTACTACCAAAAACTGTCTAGTCTACTACTAAATACGAGGCAACACGTACACAACTCTATACAGTGGCTTATATTTTGTCTATGGAGCTCTTACAGTTAGTAACTTTTCTGTTACGATCACTGTTACTTCACAAGAACAATATATCTCTACACATTTCTATATAATATTTTTATTTATATTAACTTATCGTAATATTTTTATTAATCTATTAATAGTATTTTTACTTAATATTAAGTAGAAGCCAGTAAAGGAAGTAGAAGAAAGTAAAAAGCTAGTAAAGCTAGTTAAGTTTATTAAATTTAAAATTTATTGATGGAAAATCTAATTTTATTAAAGTTATTAATTGTTCATTAAGTATTTGTATTATTCACTAGGAAATAAATAAAATAATATTAATAAATTTTTGTAAAATAATAAAACAATTAATATAATAATATACGTTAATATAATAATTAATATAATATTATATAATAATAACATTAATTTAATAATTAACGTGATTAAAATATTATTAATAGTCTTCATAATTTATACTCAGCAGTTGGTACTGCAGCACTGACTCCTTAATGTACATAAGATACATCAATAAACATCGCGCTGCCATTAATAAATTCCAAGGTGTCACACAATTTAATGTGGTTGTAAAAACCGTCCTCCTGATGTTCGATACCATCAAACTTCTCAGCTGGTTTTTCAAGAAGTAGGTTCGCTGTCGAAACAAATTCTTTTTTCTCTCAATCTCGTTCATCAAAACTGGAATTTCTCAATCGGTTTTTGCCCAATTTCCTTTGGCCGGCCGTAATTTTCATATATAGAATTTAATTGAGTTTCCAGTCAAAAAAGAAATTGCTCGGGTGCCTCCCCGCATCCGCCCATCCCTCCTCCGATCACGATCTAAACTCATCAATTTAATTTTGGTTACTTAATATTGTTCCGTGTGTGTTGTGGCAACTGGTACACCCACATATATCGTACGAATACCGAAAACCGATCGGCTAAGTTCCAGAGTACTAGACGAATAGAACTATTCACTCTGCACCGTACGCGGAACCTAAACTTCTATGGGAACGTCAGACTCGATGGAACCGGGTCAGACTTTTCGCAAACATCCAAAATGTGTAATATAGGGAAGATAACCCGATGACAAACGGTTAACCGCCTCAGGGGACGAAAGACTCTAAATAATTAATGAGTCTGACCCATCCTCTCGTGACGATAACTTGCCGTAACTTGACCAGACCTGCGAAGGTGTTACAATATATAATATTTGGTGAAGCAACTAAAAAAAAAATTGAAACTAGTTTCACACTTGGACCACGCCGAATTCCATGACAATCAATAAGTTGTTACAATAATATTAATTTCTCATTTCTCACCTGAAGTTGGTGCTGATACTAACTTTACAAACTAGCTTAATGCCATTGTATAATTTTTCTATGGTTTCAATAATATATTATTATCTATAGTATAGATCGTTATAAACATATCGTACAATGTCTTGTAATATTTATTTATTAAAGGTTTTTAGTTATGCATTTTTGTTTCTGATCGACTTATTTATTTAATAGTCTAATAGTTTAATAGTCTTATGTAATGGTATATTTTAGTATTCACTTATTTTATGTTAAATTTTGGTTATTATATATAAGTAAATCACATTTTCGTCATTATGTTCTACATGAAGACATCAGTTAGTAACATATATGAATGATTAATAACATAAATAAATAATAAAAAAGCAGATACATGTTATTATTGGTCATTCGGGAACTTATTTTTTGTTATATTATATTTATATTATTTATTTCGAATCGTGTAGTATTGGTACATGTATACAACACCTGGAGTCCGAAAGGGCCCTGTTTACAAGAACTTCATCTGTAATAATAATAATAATAATAATAATAGTAGTAATAACTATCTCCCAACATGTTGGTACTCCTTAGGTTTACATAAAGTACATAATTTCCACTTCATGCAACTTCCTCGTCTGTAGTGACATTCGAACGCCAAATATCGAAATTATACAGGACAAATGTCTCGGTCGTCCGGTCGTAATTGTACAGATCCTTGGAATTTGAATAAACATACGGGTACGAATACATAACGCGATTGATTGATGGATATATAGATTTACGATTTTATTGACCACACTCTGTACATCCAACTCCTTCTGCGGTACGGGCAGTTGTCCGAGGTGTCCACCCTCGTCACGGCTCCGTACTTTTGACTCGTCAGTTGTGCACATCGAAATTCCAAGGATGACTTTGACCGGGTCGGACATGTTTAACCCTTTAGAAAGGAAGGAATTCGAAACATCCTTGTAATTTCTACGAGAAAAATTCACAAAACGGGCCCATTATTTGAATTACAAAATTGTAATGAGCAACTTTTTTTTTTTGTTAATAAAAATGCAGCGTGCAATTACAATTACAATGCGCCCGCGGCCATTAAAAATGCATGCGTTTATTCGTTTTTCACATTTCTTATTTTTGTTTTTTATTTTCCATAAAATACATAACTCCGAGTACAAAGGCCGTGCCATCTCCGTCTGGGAACGAATTAGCCTAATTTATTTGCTGATATTTGGCAAGAACGACCGGGGGGGAAAGTGTTCGGCACCGAAACCTTGAACATTTCGAAAGTTCATTTGCACCGTTGCATACGTCCGGTTTTAATTAAATTACAACTACACCACTAACGGTACGTAATTGTAGTGGAGCAAAGTTCGTTCGCAGAGCCGGCACCTGTTGCACCTTTTGAACTTTTCCTGCGGGAACGGGAAATTCTCTTAAAATGGCGCAACAGTGACGACGTACCCCACAGTTTATTTTTACTTAATTTTATTTATTAACATTTTGCTCGCGTCAACCCGCCACCATTTTAGTTTGTTTTATGGTGCGACCACCGTTTTCCGGTGTTGATGTTCTCGTGACGTCACCCAGCAATCAAGTGGAAATCTTATTACGGGTAATTATTAAGTATTTAAAACTGATGTTTACCTGTCCGATCTTGACTTGGATTTATTGCGGCCTCAGTCACATTTCAGTCGATCAAAATTAAACGGTTTTTGCCTGAATTACCGAAGGTCATCGATCCGCCATTGATTTTATAACAGTTGCATACGATGGGTTTGCGCGCTCCGGCACCGAGGTTGAAACGACGAATTTTCATAAGTTATTTGACGGTTAATAATCAACTTTCGAAAACCTTTAATAGACCGACCTTGACCTTATGTAATTTTATTTAAATTATTGGTTCAATTGGGATGAGTTTTCCATTCGAAGAGGAACGCTTCGCACAAGTCGGAAGGTCAGTACGGTGGAATTGATCACGACGTTTCCAGCTCTGTTTTATTTTATTTTTTGGTTTTAAGTCCGCGTTCGAAACGATTTGGAAGTTCCAGAACGGGCTTGGGGTACCTTTGGTATATCTTGAAAGTCTTTGGGTTTCGTTGTACGGGTGTACAAGAAACTGTGGGTTCTTTGGGTCCGTAGAAGTTTGTTGTAGTCAGTGAGTAAATAATGTGACGTTGCGGAGATGGAAAAAGTTTGCCAGTATGAGAAGTTGGTGGTACTGTTGTACCACAACAGTACGTCACGGTATGGTAGCCAAGACCACTTCAATCAAACGTACAAATATAATTAAATACATTTAAAATCAGTCGCCTGTTTGCATATAAATATTGACTTTTATATTATATTATTAGAATTAGCGGTAGGAACACATATACTCCACCCAATATTGCCAGAGAAGCCCATGGAGAGCACACATGACTCAATACCTCCGCCTACGACCCTCAATGATTGTTATATCATATAATATAAAAATATAAACTCACAGTTGCACCGAACTTTTACGTAATACACAAAATTATCCTGCGATACAGTTACACGCAACTGAACCCTAGGCAGAATTACTTTTTAAAGTTTTTATCTGTGTTACTGCATACATTATACTATTCAATATTACGTAGTTGCATGTTAAACTCCTCATTTATTATTAACATTTCGTTTAAATCTATTTAAATGTCGGCATGAGTTCAAATAGAAAAGTTTCCATTCGATGAAACGACCGCGTCGCACTTCCTACACGCTGACACATAAACTTGGCTCATTCTTGAATGACCAGGAATGGAATGTTTTCCCACGACGGTAACTACATACGAATAATAAATTACATTTACGATTACAATTCGGCGCGAACACAATAAAAATTGTTTGTTGAATTGCTCAATGCTACGGGTACACGTTCATTACACCTGTTAACTAGGACAATTAATTCACCTGCTGGAGAACTGAACAACGAAAAACGAAAGGACAGGAAAACAATGAGAAAACCCAGATTTTTACAAGTTCCAGAAATTTCTATTTGACCATAACAATACAATTACGTACTTTCTTGTATCATTCAAATGACTTTATTTATTCTTATTAAACGAACATCGTTACGTTAATAATTATACACCATGAAAAAACAGCTTATTAGTACACTAATGTACTGCTCCTATTAATATATATAGTACATAAATTAATAAACACCGAGGCGGTTCTCAAAAATACATAAATTAATCGTGTTTTACCAATGCATTACGCAACACAACAATATAGATTTTATACATATATGTATATATTATATTTTATTAAATAGAAATGTGGTCGTATTTTGTAACGTTCACGCACGTACTAGTTTTCAAAACTATTTTTCAACACGTTCACACACATTTTGACTATTTTCAGTCAATAGAGTCGGAGAAGGTTGAGCACACCTTTCAATGACTCGGGCTAAACCAGGTGAGAACGTGAAATTGTACACGGGTACACGGAGAAGCGGGTAGTTGTGTGTGTAACACCGTTCACAGAACTACCCACACGTTCCGTTTTAAATAAAATAATGAATCGGTTTGTAACGCAACAATAACAAGAACAACAACAACAACGAATCCCATATTACATTTTATAAATATTCATTGTGACGGAATGTGCGTTGCGAAATTCATTCCCGAATGTTCACAGCCCCGGTCCTGTGAATTGCCACGACTGACTTTTGACCGGTTCGTGAGAATGACACGTACTTGGAATACAAGTAAGCCGTAAGCCGGGAAAATCTTATATTGTAAAAAAAAAACACACACGTCCCCAAAAATATTAATTGCACCTTCATTAAGTGACCGTTTGACACTTATTATGACTTTTTATTAATGAGTTTAGCAAAGTTGATAACCTTAAATTATACATGGTTAACCATAAATTGTACAGAACTTTGTTCACCAAGTATTCGACTTTGGAAAATCGGTTTATTACACAATACCAAGTCATACACAATGACCAGACGTTACGTTACTGAATTATTACCTTTATTATGTATCCCTCATTGTTAAATTGCTTTTTATAATATGAATATGTTTATAGTAAAGATTTATTTTTTAATTTATTTATTTAAAGTAATTATTACAATATGTTTAATATAGATTCTAACTGGCCATAGGCCTTGTGTCAGAACTATATATTTGTTTATTACTTAAACATATACGTACATATATATTTAGTTCAATAGTAAAGATGTAAAATAGTAAACTATAATAAGTAAGAATATCGGTAGGCTTTGTGTTGTTGTCAAATCAAGTGACTCGTAGCATTCGGTGGTGCAACAGCACACCTTTCTGTATAAATAATTGTATATATAAAACGTTGCGTACACAAAATGTTAGACTAAATCGTGCGATTTACCACGTAATTGATCACGTTGTCTACGTGTGAAAAATTTCTAATTGGTAAAAGTGACGGGTTGTCGTTCACGAAGTGTAACTAATAGAAACTAGACGAAAATACCAGGTGTGTTATTCTATTAACTTTTAATAAACGGCCAAGAGGTAAGACAAATGAGCGTGGAGTCGGGGTAAGACAACGCGCGTGGGTCGCTTGTGAAAAATCGACAGAGGTGTTCTCTTCTCACCTTTCGTGTGAGGCTACTACTTCGGGTGTTCCTACCCAGTGAGGTTTGTTCTTCGGTGAGCAGTGATGTGAATAAATCACGGCGTCACCCCGTCTTAATTATTTTGCCCAAGTAGTGTGAAAATGAGGTTGTGCGGTTTGGTCGAAGTAGAGTAGAGGTGAAGAGTTTCTCGTACAGGCACAAGTAAAAATATTTATTTTTCAAGTGAGGATCCGTACTTTTTATTGGCATAAAAACTGGTAGACCAATTTCAAACACCAAACACACACACACACGGGCAAAAAAAAAACGAAACGTCAGGTTTAAAGTCATGTCTAACCAGTCAAGAACCTTCAAATTCTTGCGAGTTTCTCATGAGGTTGTGCATCACTTCCCTATGCACAACCAAAAATGGCCGACGGCAAACGTAACGAGAATACAAAACTCAAACGGTTGACACACGGATGACTCGAATCAAATAGAATTCATTGATACGCCTCGCCAAGTGGAATTTCTAACTGTTATGGGCACCGGCCTTCAACATTCGGTGAAGCAAAATAAGCCAGGTGCACGGGCAGGTGTCCCACAGCTGAGTTAAAATGCACTCCGAGTATACCGAGGAGCAGTGCAAGTGAAACTGACGGTCATCCGAAGCACCGGGTTTCGCGTGTCCTCATCATCCGTGACGTTAAAAAGAGGTCAACGCGACCCGAAGTGGTACGACCGGTCATCTGGAACGGATGTACCTGGAACGCAAGAGGAGCCGTGACCAGAAGTGACCTAATCCAAGAATCCGAAAAGATTGTGAATAATCACATGTAAATAGATTTCAAAAGCTGCTCTTTTGCATTCCGGGTTTATAATGAGAGAGAGAAACAGCGACGTGATTTATTACCCCCGACTGACAGTAATAAAATATTACAAATCCCATCATTTCACATGCTCAACCGAAATCAGACCTTAAAAATGGCGGATTTCTGCCAGGGAGTGTCTCAACCTTCGGCCGATGTGAAAATCCACCCGGTGGTCCCCCGTCCAGAGGTTTCATCTCACGAATCGAACGGGGGCCACGTCCTGAAAATAAAAACTTTCTTTTTGACCCGTCAAACACTTGACTCTCAGGTTTCAGGTGCGCTCCTTCTCGTCAATCTTCAACGGAGCCTTCTTTCGAGTTACGAAAATTCTCGTGCATCCGGGGTGTTGTCCACAATCCGTTGTAGTGAACTACCACTACTTTATTATGTTACTCCACGGCAAAGTTTATCCGTACGGTTTTCGCATAGTTCGAGCACCACCTTCCCGACCTTCCTTGAACTACCCGTGCCCCCTCATTTAATTACATAAATTGCTTGCCACACTGCCTTCTTGATCTGTCCCACGTCGTTTTTCGTGGGTCGAACTTCTCTGTCGTTTTTTTTTTTCAAATTTTTGCAAACATCCCAGTCATACATCAAACTCGGTCACCTTGCTTCCGGACATGACCTTGTTGTAGAAAACAGTCAATGGTGGTCTATTCCCTCGTTAATTATTTTTGGCATTTTTTTATAACTAGAATACCTGAACCCTTCCCGCGCTTCCCCGATCCCTTCCCTCCGTGTAATCAAACCGAAACTAACCAGGTGAAAAGATAGTTTCGGCCTAGAAGGGATGATCTATCAGAACTATCCTTGGCTTTCTAACTTGTTTATTAAAAATAATGAACGAGGAAGTTTCGGTGGAGTTGATATTTTCAGGTATGCGGGTAATCGGTTCCCTCTGTTTTTCCGTTCAGGCTCGTCCAGGTGCTTGCCTGCAGGAAAGTACGCGAGGACAGTGCGATGCCATTTCTCTAAATTTCGTTTAGAGTTTTGGAAACTCGGTGCTCCGGGTAACTGACCTTTTCTCACAGTGTACCACCAAATAGGTTCGAAGTGTACCTGGCGCTGAGAACATCGAGGGGTCAAGACTGCAAGGAGGTAACTTCTCAAAGGGGAAAAGCCCATTCCAGTTTTAATGTGAGCGAGTCGTTTTCCTTGGATTGTTCCCTTAAATTAAGTTACATTTTTATTGTTTTTTTTCTGTGTTTTTTGGGCTGAGCAAAACGCACACGGACAGACACACACAAAGAAAAACAAACTGTCTTATTTAGTTATGGTAACACTCATTACCATAAGTTAAATGTCAATTTTTTTTCCCGTTGCATTTTACTTGTTTTCTACTTCAGAGAAAAAAAATGATTCCAACTGGACGGCTCGAGTAATTAATTTGAGTGATACCGTTGGTGCAGAAAAGTTCCTTGAACCGTGTAAATTTGCCATTTAAGAAAATACCTCTTGTCCAACTGTAAATTCGTATTCAATAGAGCACATCATTCGGCATGCACCTTAATTGCAATTAACAAACTTGCCATTAAATGAGTGGAAGCACACCGTTTACCTGTGTGGCTGCATTCCGACGAGAGCTTTTTTACACCGGCTGTACTACCGGCACACGAACACTGTTCAGTTAATAGTTTTCGTGTGCGAGTGAAGAGATGTAGAGAAGTTACGAAAAGAATCTCGGGGGTTAGGAAAACTGTGTGTGTGTGTGTGTGATGGGGGCTCAAGAACGACTTTCGGGAAATGTTTCGTAGAAATAAAATGGAAGGAGGAAGATGTGGTAGCAGTGGTATGAACGTATTAATTTATTCTTACTTACTGCTACCACCAGTATTTTTAGTATTTGTAACGTATGAATCTACACTACATTTTGTAGAGTGTGAGTGGGTCTCCTTGGTGTGTGAAGAAAAAACACACGTTTGTACCCTTCTTCTATAGATACTTTTTACTATATTTTCGATTTTAGTGCTAGTGGACACTCACTCAGTCCTCAACTACAAAACTATTTAATTGAATGAGTAGTTTAGTGACTGAATAACTTTATATATATGTTCAATATAAACTTTTAATTTTAATAAAAGCCTTCTGGTGACTTCGAGTTAAACTACAACAGCAACAAAAACTAATTCCACTACAACAACAACCAGTTCTACGACTATTAGTACTATTACAACTAATAATAGTAATAATAATACTGTTGTATTTATTATACTTATTGTATATATTTCTCTGACATTTATTAACCTTTTTCTTGAGTCTTTTGTTATTAATTATTAAATAATTTAATTTTATTAATGGAATCTACATAAAGTTGCTATCAATATTCTTCATTCCAAAACAATTCTACTTTTTTGCCATAAAACAAACCGAGTATTCAAACAAAAAATTATGTATTCGACTCTCTACTGCATTTTAAAGTATCTGAGGTAACTTTTTTCATGTCGGTTAAGAAATAACAAACTAATTTGTTGAATCAGGCCAAACGTGCAACTTTGTCGGTTTCACAATGAGAACAAGGACCAGGTACTCGTCTGCAGTACGAAGAGGTGTACTCTCCTTCCTGGATACCCCGTGAACGAAACGAACACTTGCCTGCTGCCGGGAATTTGATTTTCACTCAAAAGAACCATACCTGCTTGACTCGCGTACTCATGTACATCGATGACACACCTGTGCGTTTCTGAAAAATGTATCAGTACCACCACCCGGAGGTACGTGTGAACTTCTGGCTTTCTCCCTATTCGTTTCTCCACGGTCCATTAGGAGAAGTCAATCATAACGACAACGTGTACAATGCTAAATGGAATTTGATGTTGAATGGCATGCGATCTCGGTGGCGGGAATTCTCTTTCGCTAAGTAATCCCCCTCGAGTATTAATGTTATTAACATTTAAATCCTGACCGTTTTCGATTAACATAAGTGACAGGTCGGTACTTAACATTGAGAAATTTGATATTCACGTCTCAAGTTCAAAGCAAATGCGTGTGCGCGTGAAAGTAAGAAGAAAACCTTTCACAGTGTGCACTTCCAAACTGTATTCTAATTAATAATTTATTCTAATAAATATTGCTACATATAAATAGGCAGTATTAAATAAAGAGAGTGGAATCCTGCGATGACAGTAACTTTAGTTTCCAGAGACGTGACATCCGGCGCATCGGTTAGCATTGCACAGCACTTTGCGTGCAATAAACGTATATATAGTAAAATATTGTATTGATTATCATACATCTTTTGATAGTCTTGTGTTTCTCAATCCCTTGCCCGTGGAGAAACCTTTTCAGTGTTACAAATAAACCACAATTGAGGTCACCAATCAACAACTTCGGAGTAAAAGTCATTGGAAATGAATGAAAAGAAGGTGTTGCCTCAAGTTCGAACTCGTTTGACAGTGATGAACCATTCCAACATGCCAAGTTACTTTTCACGAATTTCACGGTTGTGAGATTGCTTTCCTCGACTTCATTGCCACCACCATCATCATCATCATCATTATTATTATTATTATCGCCACAACTATCTTAACTAAAATAGTTTAAGTGCATTAATTCGGTTTGAAACTTAAACACAAGATTTTAAAATCAGCGCTAAGAATTTAAATAATTTCAAATCAGTTGCCTTGTGGAGTCAATATCTCAACCATAAGTTTTATTAACTGTAGTGAAATACATAAATGCGTATTCGATGTAAACAGTGGCATTTTGTTCTTCCTCTGTACAACTTCTTGCACACTCTGAATTGCACGTCAGTTCGGGTAGTCAAATAAATGCCATCGCACCTTAACAATCTTTAGGGAAACACTACAAAATGAGACGGTTGAGTTCGAGCAGAAAAATTTTAATTTTCATCCATTGAGTTTTGGGCGTTTTTCATGGCGTCGACGGGCCTACGCGAACGACCGCGATCATCACCAGCAATGGCATTGCTCACCTGAGTCACCTGAGAAATTTCGAGTGGGCACACTCTGTTATTGTTCGATTTATATTACTATTTTTCATTCCGTACCTTACCAAAGAAGGAAAATTTATTCTTGAATGAAATTGTGATTCGAATTCAACGACTGAGACATTTTTACTCGATTCGTTTTGGTCGATTTTGTTTTTTTTTTTTAGTAACATTTCATGTATTTCTATCAAAAATTTTAATAAATAAAATTCCATAATACGAAGTAAAAGTTCGCTGTTCTTCTTCCGCGAGGGTTAAAGGGCCACGAAAAACCATAGACGTTGACGTAATTGACCGTGTCTGTTTTGAGGAAGTGTCACCTCTAACCCGTGTAATTATAGTATCGATGGTTATTGACTAGTAGTGTTCATTACAATACAATATAGTTTAATAAGTTAGTGGATTACTGCACAGTGACGCGTTGTAGTTGTAGTTATGAGGAAACGACGGAGGGGGAGAACTATTTGAGTTCTCAAGCGGTTTTTGTATTTGTCTGTCAGGCGAACCGAACTACTTATTTTACGATACATAATTTTTTTAGTCGTTACGACGCGTTCACGTTGTGTAGTTTAGTTCACATCGTCGAAGCGTTTGTCATTGTCGTTGCTTGTTGATTGTTTGACTCGTGCGACCCGCGGTGTCACGGCCGCGGTAAGTCTCTCTCGAGGAAAGGCTACCGAAATACAACCGTAAGCAACTCAGACTCGACCTTCTCCATGTTTATCTTGACCTTTATCGATCAATCAATCAGTTCTATTAAAATATATAATTGAAAATTAAAGAACAAAAAATCTGCGAATGTGGTCGTGACATCACCGCGCGCACTTGCCACGGTGGCTTCTCGTCTGATGAAATTAAACGAATGACTACAACGACAGGATGGCTCACCGCAAATCGTTACATTCGAAAGAAAAAGAAAAAACAAAATGTTGTTTTCATCCGTGGAGTCATTGATCGGCGATCATCGATCATCGATCATTAATCATCGATACATCGACGGTTTTGTGTCCAAATCTCGGTTTCGTCACGACCTACCCATTTATTTTTGTCGACTGATGAGAATCTTCATTCTTACGACTAGACACCGGTCGCATCGGAGAGCCTCTCTTCTTTGTCCCGTGCTCCTAATTTATCGTAATTCGTTTCAAATAACTACATTATTGCGTACAAATAACTTGACCTTTTTAGGTGTTGGCCAAGAGTTTAGAGGAACACGAAAGGGATTCCGCGAAGTAGACAATTCCTAGAGTCGAATGTCTAAATGAAATGAATTTGCAGACGATCATTTACTTACTTGTTGACTGTAAATAATACAAGTATACATTTATATTACATCACAGAAAATTAACTTACAGTGGTATTGCAATGGGAAATATTATACAGTAATATATAAAATAGAATAATTTAAGAAATAATATGGCGATTGGACATATTATATGAATTCAACATACTACAACTTATTTGTACTTTTAATTTGTGTAATGAAAGCAATAATATTCCGAAAATGTCGTACGGATACGAATGACAGACAGAGTCAACACAAGTTTATTCAAACAAGATATTATACACTCGTATACCAAAATCCTATTGTTATTCTAATATACTGAGGCAACTAAATATACAGTACCGTACGGATTTATCTATAATTTTCAGTAATAAATTTCTTTCAGTTTTATTGTTTATATTATTGAGGTAAAGAAACGTAAATGTATTTTATTTATACAAACAAACATATACTTATTTATTGTACATTATGTTTACAGTAAGGTTGTTTACTTATGTAACTGTCATCTATTATTTACATATATTCGACTTCTTAATTAAATTAGATATTTAATTTAGTGCTTTGAGTGAGTACTACATTGTTCATCTCTACATGTTTACTTTTGTTATTTAATTGTGTACGAATTTTACGTATTTCATGGATGTACACTGCAAGGGGAGATTTTCGAGAGAAGGGATTGGAGAGTGGATCCGGGAGGGGGGATATGTCACAAACACGAGCATCGTATATATTTTTTTTGTATAGTAATAATAACACGTACTCAGAATGTAAAATACTTCAGTAGTTTTTCCTACTGCTAAACCTTTGAATGTCCACGTTATCTTTGGTGAGTGATAAAATATGTATATGTGTAAACTACATTGACACTTTCTAGAACTTTTTTCTGGACCACTCGTAGAACTAACTGAAACAAGTAATGGAAAGTTGGAGAGACTAGGTTCGTCGAACAAGTCCTTCGGCCGTTTAGCTACTTTTTATACAAACCAAATTAGAATTAAGTTGCTTTATCAGTACGCGATAATTACGGCATTAATTAATTTCACAAGGTGGCAGAGAACAACCCGAGGCGACTTCCTTCATTTCCAGGTAATTAACGCAAAGGCAAACAATTGCTTTTGACTACCGATTATTACCGATCCATAATTGGATTTTATATTATTTTACGGGAGTTAATGTGTCGGACTTATGTATTCGTACGAGCCGGAGGAGGCACGAAAAACCTATTAACGCGTTAACGGTTCGACAAGCAATAAGTGTTGATGAATTAACAATATAAGGAAAACACCCATTTGCCAGGGTGAGGGTCGTGATCCATCGGTTGCGATGCAAATCAGCTTGTGATCTCGTCACGTTACACATTTCGGGTTTTAGCATGTGTCTGAGTTTATTGTTTTATTCAGAGTTGCGTACAGGTATTTATTTGTCTATTGTTGGACGTGTTCCCCCTTCAAATTGAGCAAGTACGTTCTCCTGTACCCGGGGAATGCGAGTTTAAGAAGTTCAGAATGGTGTACGGTAAATTGTGCAAACTGTATTCTTTCCGCTTTTCTTGTGGATCAGTGTACGGGAGGGACTAGAGCAGGGTTTATGTCACGAAGTGCAAGGAAACCTTCAAGGATGGATGTCTGCCTTCTGAGGGGGTACACTTTCCTAAACAAGAGAGCGTTTGAGAAAATAGAAGAACCTGGCCAAAGCTCACGGATTTAAGGCTACTAAAAAAAGCGGCAATACTGACGACAAATTAATTAATTAATAAAATAAGTCAGACTGTTCTCTAAGAAGGATCCCTCTTCTCTAGCGGTGCTTCCATTAACTAATATTTAACTAATACATTTAATATATTCTATTTAAATTATATAAATTCTATTAACTTCTACATATATTATTCTATTTAACATCTACGATTCTACTATTAGTGGTGTAGATAATCGTTTCTGTGTATGATAACCGAAAATCGTCCTCACTTAAGTTCCATTACTTACATTATTCCCTATAATACATAAGATCGTCTGTAAAATACCCTCTGTACTTTCACTGTACCTTCACGGGGTAATTTGTTATGTCATCAGTCAAATTAAACTAATACAATAGAGTTACTTATTGTTTATGTATAAGCACAATAAACAATGAACTGCATATATTGTCGTACCTTTGATTTTTGAAGTTCAATATTCGGTAATAGTTGGATACTAAAACATAAACGGGGGAGAGGTCACCATAAGTACATTTGGGTTATCTTATGTACATGAAATTTTTCAACCAATAACAAGAAAAGAAGCCGCTGTATGGCATTTCATAATTAGTTTGTGAATTTTATAAATATTCCCCTAAATTATTCTATAAATATAGTCCCCGACTCCGCCTTGATCGAAAAGTAACAGGATCATACACAGTGCTGTATGCACTTGTACCCCCTTACATTTTTCTCAATGTAACGTGTTAAGCCAGTGTACAGGCCTATACACAAACACTAAATCACACGTTGTTAAATGGAATCGAGTTAATGTAATTCTCATGTAATTCAGTAGTATTTTTTTTTCGAAGTTACAAAACACAAATTAATAATAATCGATTCTCCGAATTACCACATTCTTCTTTCCAGGATGATCGAGGCGTCTCCGAGGTCGCCGGTGATGTTTCGCAGGTACGTACCTTCCACCCATGAGTCCTGTCACCGTCGTGGGCCTCGTTGAAAAATTAGTCATTTTCCATGGGTTCATTAATATCTAACCGAACCCGACGTCTCCCGTTCGTCATTTTCGGCTAGGTTTTGGACCGCGTTCGACACAGGGAAGGTCAAGGTTTTCGAAAGGTCACCCAGCCAATTGGAAAAGAAGAAAGTTCCTCTTGAGCACTCTTTTAATTGAAATTCAGTTCACAGGTAAGACTCTTGAAGGTTACATGTTCGCGTTTTGTTTTTGTTCCTGTACAGTGCAATGCAAGTGCTGCACGCAACACGCATGCGTTTTTCTCTCGTGCAGTAACTAGTTTTCTTATTTTAGATTCTAACATAAATCACGTCCTCAAGTTAGATTGAGACGTACCTCGAGCGAAAGGGCGAAAGGCGAAATTCCTAGTCGAAACAACATACTTAGCGAGACTCGTGTGAAGTACCGAATATATTAAGATTTTTTCGAAGACCAGAGTAAACATCCATTGCGTAATTTTTTTTTTACTTACATTTTAATAAGATTCTGTTAAGTACCCGTCGCTGGTACCACTCTTAAATTATACTCATCGCGTGGCAAAGTGATTTCCTGATTTATTACAAAAAAAATTTTCATTTTAGTTCCCGGTCACCTGTTAGGTCCGGTGTGCCACACCACAGTACCATAATTCTCATCATTTTATTGTCATCTCATGTCGCAGATATGTACACACAAATTCCTGGTTCCTCAGCCAGCTGGCAGGTATCCACCGGCTACCGCCGTAATTTTAATGAGAATTATCTTGATAGATGTCTTTAGATGATGCGCAGGAGGAAGTCCAGTTATAGTTTGTAGTACATTCGCCTGCGTGATCTGTTATTATTCCTTTATGAAATTGGCTTGAGAGATCGGATATGACGGTCCCCTGGAACTGATCCTAAACCTTACCTTTACCCGTTTAAGAATCTATATTTATTGTATTTATATTGTCGTTATAGCACCATTACTTTAAGGAATTTATATTTCGATTAAATAGCAAAATGCCACTGCACCTGCGTTATTTTTACCTTTTGCGGCATTCCGGTAAAGGTAAATTGTACGTCGGCACAAGTTCTGACTGTACCTATACTATTTCGGTATTAGTTGTTTGTGTACCGTGTGTTGTGTGTTATTTCAGCATGAGGAAGAGGCTAAAAAATGCAATCACTTGTCTTTCATAAGAAAGTCTGAATAATGTTGAAATCGAAATAATTAAATAAGTTCGTTCAAATTCTTTCATTAATTTTTATAATAAGGTACTCATGAAGTCATGCACTCATTATAATATAATCATGTGTTCGATTGTATACTCGATGCAAATCTTGTAGTCAGGTACACTTTGATATACTGCTTATACTCATACAGCGCTTACATGCGTACGCCTTACAAAATTTGACTCTAGGCAAATGATGGACTTTGGAGAACCTCCAGCTGCAGACATTTTACTTTCAGCCCGTTTTAAGCTCGCTACAATCATTTTCTTTCGAAATACTCACGAGGGACACGTAGAATCATTCATTTCTTCTTATAAAAAAGAAGGAAACAAATATATTACTTAGAATACACGTACAGTAAAAAAATGTAAGATTTCATAGATTTAGCGGCAATTTTGAAATCTCACTGCCATCTCGAAAGAACCGCGCGGTCGGTTACAAAATGGTTTCCCGAAAACTGAGATGAAACGAATTGGAACTTGAGTTTAAATAATAAAGGCTTATTACAATGGAATTTCGTTGTCAGAAGTAATTTTCACAATAGTTTTAATTCGAAACAATCACGCGGTTTAGTTGAATGTACGCTCGGGCTGTATTTTAAGTATAGATTTCCAATTTAGAGTCGTTGCTTATAGTAAACATTAAGAAAACGTTTTCACGTTTTTATTGAAAAAACCGTTAGGGAGTTAAGGAGATGCTTCCGTCTACGTCTAAATTACAATTCAAGAAGCCAGGTAAGGAAATATCAGGAACGATTTCAAAACTCTGATAACGTGCACTTTTATAGTTGCAATACAAAAGATTTTTGTGTCACTTCGAACGTGATTAATTCTGCATGAGTTCTAACGGAAGTTAGTTATCGCACAAACCATAAGACCTCCGAGTGAGATAACTAATGCAATTGAATCCGTTCTAGGTGACATTTACAGAGGATTCGAGGAGGATGCGGTTGATATAGATCCGAATTCGTCGACGACATTCATTTACAACCCAAATGTGACACTGCCATTCGAACAGCAAAAGCAGAGACTTCCAATTTACAAAGTTAGAAATCATATTTTGTATCTCTTGGAGAAGTACCAGATTTTGGTGTTGGTTGGAGAAACAGGCTGTGGAAAAAGTACACAAATTCCCCAGGTAGGCTAGAGGAGTAAGTGATTAACCAATAATAGAACGTAACATGTAACTGAGCTTCCTTAAATTAGCTTTCTTGAACACTAAAGTGGAAAAATATTATGCAAAACATTGTTGTAAAGATTATTAAGAGCCAAATTATTACACATAGAAAATAAGTAACTGAGTTAATTTGCAAGTCGAGGAAATCAAAGAGAGAACAAAACCTTGACTAATCTGCAGATTAAAATTAAAAATTTGTTTTAAATCGTGTGCTGGATTAAATTGTTTGAGTAGTTTGACAGTAGCCAGAGAAAAAGGTCTGTTACATCCAATATAGTTGTAAAGTCACAATTTATGGTGTTATCTTCTGTAGATTCTACTATTCTGCTTTGAAGACGCTCTAATTCTTGCAGTAAAGCAAAATCAAAAAGTTGTTGATAAGTACTCCTACATTTGTGCTTTGTAATTTGTAATATTTTTTACTCTCTTGTAATTATTTCCTACAGGTAACTTTGTTCTACAGCTCCAGTTTATTTTCCTTTTAAAAGCAAACTCCTCATTTTCTGTCTCCCTGAAGAGCATATTACCCCCTCACATAATATTGACTAAATAAAATACATTGCGAAATCCCCCAACTTATAAATAATAAAATTATGAATCTAATTATTAGTAAGTATTATATATTATGCATTTAAAGTTAAAATAATAACAAACATAACATTCAACAAAATAACATTCAATAATAACAAATTATTTGGTAAGAATAATTAAAAATAGGAGAAGAATTTGTTTTCATTTTGTACAAAAAAAATGTAAATATTATTAATAATGAACAATACAAAGAAAATGGGAGAATACACGAGAACTGAAGGAATATGTTTTCCCTACATCCTTGGTTGTATTTGTATTATAAAATGGTATTGGTCAGCAACAGGACAAATTGTAACCACTGTGGCTAAGAGTCATGTATCTGTCACACAACAAATCGAAATATTTTTTAATGTTGGTAGTGTCAGAACATAGGGCATTTGATGTTTTCAACCCACCATTGAATTTGTGGTGCAGTAGATAAATGTGTGGTTATGCAGTTGAATGCCAGAATGCTACCCAAAAAGTATATATAGTTTGTAAGTTTAGTGTAGAGTTGCTTTGCATCATATCAGGTTACTAAAAAATTCCTTCTGTCTTACAGTTTCTCATACATTAAATATTAGTAGACTTGAAGAAAAAGCTGTGGGCGCAGTTCAGGCCAAAGGCCACCGACTCTCACAGTAGAACGACAAAAAATTGTTTTTTGTCCTGAACTTATTAATTTAAAACCGAAAAACAAAATGGACAATTCTAGTTTCCTACGAGGGATCTCCATCGCGAACATAACGTTTATCGTTGTGGTCACCTATTTAGCCATCATGGACGTTGCTCTGTATTTTCGAATTAAGGACTATCCTCTTCGGCCGGAGAGCAACACTTCCGGCTACCCGGCCGACTGTTACGAGTTCTCACCCCTCTGCTATGTGACCGTCAAGGGCGTCATGTTGGATCACGTCAATCTCTACCTGATCAGCCCTTTCGTACGCGTTTTCGACTCAATTTTTAGAATAAGCGACTTTTTACTTATAACTCCGAACATGATCAGCTTTTCGCATGCGATGGTCGCCGCAGTCGCTGGAAAGTTCGTATCCAGCCACGCGCTCTCCACCAGAAGAATCGGCGTCGTTCTCTTCGAGTTGCGAACCATTTTGGACGGCCTGGATGGACACGTGGCGAGAACACGGAAACACGTGCGCGGCGAAGGCTCCGAAGTCGGCTCTCTGGGCTATGTCATAGACGGTGTTTGTGACGCTTTCGGAATAAGCTTTCTAATGGTAGGTGTGTTGATGTACTTGAGAAACACTCTGTCGAGACGGGACTACCTCCCGGTGCACACGGCGCACACGGACAAATCCGAATATTCGGAGGCGTACAGGAAAAAATTGTTGAAGAAACGAGTCTGGCAGGTGATCAGTTGCGTTTCGGCACAGCAAATGCTCTCCTCGACGGCTTGGAACCGCTACATAGCTCTCTATCAGGACCTCCTCGAACATGCGAACGTGTCCAAGACCGTTGAAATGAAGGAATTGATCGTGTTCCGGTCCAATTACTTCCTTTTCGTCGCATTCCTCTGGAGGTTGTTCAACATACACTCCTACCTCCATGCCGTACTCCTCGCCATAGCCGTAGACAAAGTCTGGGAATTCTTTAAGGGAATCATGTTCATCGGATTTGTCGCACTCCTCGCCATTGTTTGCCTGAGCGAAATGAACGTTCTCCTCGCCGAAGAGTTCATCTACGGAAATGTATTATTTTATCCGAACAGTACGGCCTTCTGACACAATTGAAGACGTGTATCGATTGATTTGTTTCCTTATTTGTTCAAGTTTTTCATATGATGTTAGATGTTTAATTGTTAAAATGTTTGCCTTTATTATAATGAGAATTATCGAAGTTTCAAGTCGTTTATTTTGTCGAGATTGTTCACTGGGTGGTGAGTAGACATATACAGAAAACCTCAAGTTGACGTACGTTACCATACCTACGTGGTACTTTAATAAAGTTGACAATATGAAATTGTATAGTCGTTACAAGACCACCAAACTACAATGAACTTCTTAGTTAGAGTCACGAGATAGTTTAAGTCGCGTTATCTGACACAAGTAATAAAATCACGTATGAATTAAATTACTATTTATATGGAAGTCCCATGTTATCTACGATCAATCAGATCATTTTATTTGGAATTTTATTGTTTGACAGTAAAAGCTTTAAATTTTTAAATATTCTACTCTAAAGCAAAACCAAATGTTTCAATTATATACACATGGGACGTATATAGAGGATTTATGTTCCGCAATACTATATTATATTTGTTCCCTCGAACATTATACTTTTTTCAATAAAGCATCGCGTGGGATGTAGTTGTTATTTGTTACGGAGGAGAAAATTCTTCAAGTCAATCTACGTGTTGGCTTGTCACATATTTTCGACTATGTGAGAAGTCAACTATGTGAGAAATCAAAGAAGGAAATTGTTTGACTCAATCGATACGTCACCGTTTAAATGTTAATTGTACTTAGTAACTTTTTATTTTCACGTTGTGAGTTGGGTATCTTTCATTTCATGGGCTCTGAAGTATCACTACGATACATCGCGTCCGTCCAAAAGTTTGGATTTATATAATTTTTTTTTTATTTCAGTATCTGGTCGAGGGAGGATGGACGGAGAAAGGTTTGACGATTGGAATCACCGAGCCACGGAGAATAGCTGCAACTACGCTTGCGGCCCGTGTAGCAGAAGAAATGAATTGCCCGTTGGGAAGTACCGTGGGGTAAGGGTGAACACACCTGAAACGAACTGAAACGCAGACGTGAAATGTTTCGATTCGTACCTGTCATTTCAGGTACACGATTCGATTTGACGATTGTACGACTCCCTCGGAAACCAAAGTGAAGTACATGACCGAGGGCATTTTAATACGAGAGATGCTCTCCGATCCGCTGTTGAGTCACTACAGCGTCATCATTTTGGACGAAGTTCACGAGAGAACGCTCTACACGGATATTATCATGGGTTTGATGAAGAAAATTTTAAAGAAAAATACCTCACTGAAACTGATCGTGTCTTCGGCTACGGTAGACGCGGACGAACTTCAACACTTCTTTAATTTGAACAGGACACCGGACAAAACGAAGGATACCTCAACGATTCTTAGCGTACCTGGAAATATGTACTCGGTCGATGTGTTTTATGTCGAAGGTAACGAATCGATTACGCATCGATGATCCCTGGTGAATGTTCAATTAACTGTGTATTAATTTATTAATTTCAGAACCAGTTCCTTGTTACGTCCAAGGCGTCGTAGATACCATCTTGAAAATACACAAACATGAGTTTCGAGGGAGCATTTTGGCTTTCCTGACGGGACAAGAGGAAATCGAACGGGCTGTAAATGCACTGAAGGACTACGAAGATACCAGGGGAAAGGACGGTCGTAAGTAGACGACCCGGCGGTTCGTACAGCGTGTTGATCCGATCTAAGTTTTTTTCATCTGTTGCAGTCAGACTACTCGTTTTACCAATGCACGGGTCTTTGCCTTATTCGGAGCAGTTGAAGGTATTCCGTCCGGCCGAACAGAGTCAACGTAAAGTTATCATATCAACGAACGTCGCTGAAACGTCCGTGACAATTCCAGGGGTGGTTTACGTTGTCGACAGTGGATTTGTCAAGCTGAGATGGTTTAAGTACGACACAGGTGTCGATTCACTGATTGTGGTGCCCATTTCGAAGGCATCGGCCGATCAGAGAGCAGGACGAGCCGGTAGAGACAGGAGAGGAAAGACGTACCGTCTGTACAGGTTCGCGAATGTGTTTCCATTTGAAACGAGGTTGTGTTTGGTTCTTCGGGTCAGTGCTGCCTTTTTTCATTCTAGAGAAAGCGATTACGAGAAATTTACAGAGGCGACTCCGTGCGAAATGCAGAGAACAGATCTCTCCCAGGCCGTACTACAGTTGAAAGCTCTCGGAATTCACAACGTTTTAAGGTTCGACTTTCCATTTCCACCGCCGGCTAAAAATCTCGCGGCCGCACTACAACTCTTGTTCGCGTTAAATGCCATTGATGAGAGCGGTGAACTGACTCAACCGTTGGGTGCGAGAATGTCTGAACTTCCAATTCATCCTTTGTATTCGAAAATGCTTTTAGCTTCAGGTAGCGTGAACGTGGAGAACCTCGGTTGCTCTCCGAGTACAACAGACCTCTAATTTTAAATTGTCAATTTTCAGACGAGTTTGGATGCACCGAAGAGATTCTCACCATCCTCTCGTGTCTTCAGGTGGAGACAATTTTCATAAAACCCGCGGGCGGAGCAGCCTCCATCAAAGCGAGGATCGCACAGAGAAACTTTCACGTCACAGAAGGCGATTTGCTCACTTATTTGAACGTGTACGAAGCCTTCGAAAGGAACGGAAGGAGAAAAGACTGGTGCATGAAGTATTTTCTCAATTATAAAGGACTCAAGAGAGTTAGTGAAATAAGAAGTCAAATGAAAAGGTCGTTGGGCAAAGTCGAGCTCAGTTCCGCGGAAGGTTTGTAATCCTTTTTCCTAACCGATAGGCAACTTACCTTCGCTGTGTTACAATTGTGTATTTTTTTTTACTGCTTGCAGGAAATGACGTAGCAGTGCGGAAGGCCATTGCGTCCGGACTGTTTCAAAACGCTGCCTATTTGCACTACTCCGGGACTTATAAATCCGTCAGGGGAGATGTCGACCTTCACGTTCATCCCAATTCTGTGTTGTACACACTCACGCAGCCTAGTTGGTAAGTTTCTACATGTCAAAGGTCAAAGAAAACAAGTAGGTTCATTGATAAAAAAAGTGTTACATTATATACCTGGTGTAGTGTATTACAATACTACTGTTTTGTAATACAAGACCCTTCAGAGGGTAATTTTGGAGTTTTACGGTAACGATTAAGTCCTTATGGATTCAAAGAACTTGAACATTTACTTCCAGGGTGTTGTTCTGCGAGGTGGTTCACACCAACAAAGTCTACATGAGAAACCTAGTCGCCGTGGAACCTGATTGGTTGGAACAATTAGCACCACACTTTTACGAAAAAGGAGTCGATCGAAACTACTAGAACTGCAACCCGTTTGAAGTTCCCATTAAGTTCTCACGGAAACTAATGTTATTGTTTTACAAATGTCTGCGCGATTTCCTCATTGTTTTATCTTCACACGACTGCAATGTCCTTTTGAGTTTGGTTAATGTGCCAGAACTCCTACGAAAACGCTCCTACTGTAAGATTTTACGCTGTATAATTTTGTACAAATAAGTAATGTTAAGAAATAAATTTATTTTGTTTATGTGTTTTGGTACCAGTTACTCTTTGGTACCGGTCGAAAGGGCTGGTAACTCTTAGATCGCCCTCCGTTTGCAATCAATAAAATCAATTATTTATAAATAACTGGAATTCTGGCATGTTAGGATTTGATACACGCTTTGAGGAAATGTCAGAATGTTAAATAATCAACAAAAATATATTAGTAAACAAGATAAACGTTCGGTAAGTACAAACAACAACAACAACAATTAACGTAAGTTAAAAAATATCAACTATGGATTTTTTTTCTTAAGTGTTGAATCGCGTACGTTTTTTTGGTTTTTCAGGTACTGTATGCGCATAACTGTGGAGGAGTGGACACAGTTTACTTTTCGTACGAGATGACGGCATTGAATCCGTTTTCATCTGCCCAGTACTTGACGTTCTGCAGCCTTCCGTCCGGAAGTAAGACGTGGTAGTATCCCTTGGCGGTTTCACCATCGTTCACTTCCGAGTGTCCGAATTCGGCCCCGTGATGAGGGTCCGTCACCCTGTAGCCGTATTTGTATTGTTTGCTTTCCTCAGTGTCCTGTTAAAAATTACATGAACATTATTACAACCGCAGGTGTAGGCACACACACTCACCACCGTATCAGTCGTGGATGTGTGCCCGGTGGGAAATGTCAATTTCATTAAACTTAGTGATTAGTAGGATCGGATATTTTTTAATCGGTTGAGTAAGTGCTGTTTCATTTTATCGAAGATGGCACACGGTTCAATTCGTTTTGTAATATTACAAAGGTGTTCCGTCCAATCGCTCGCCGGAGTGTAAAATCAAGTATTGCAACGCGATTAATTTGCATTTAATGGGTGACAAGCTGTTGTTGTTCATTGGAAAATCGGATTAGCTCGAGGGGTGAAACGTGTACAATATGTTCGACGAGTCATCAATGCCTGAAAGGTTTTTAACTATTTTGATAAGTATAGAATGCGACAGGGTCATAGCTGATTGTTACAAGAAAGTTTTTTTTCACGAACTCTACCCTCCCAACTCTTCTGAGTTTATTAAATAGTTACTGGTTGACTCTATAAAGACAATAAATAATATTGTTGGTAGAAGACGGTGATACATAGTACAGAGGTAAATTCATTTGTGCAGTTCCTAGAAATGACGTGTAATGTGCTAGAGCACCGGTGACGTTTTAGTGTACCCGCTGTGTGTTCCAAACCAAAACAAATTTTTAATTAGACAGGTTTTTAACGTGTTTTATTCATCTTGTCGGAGGTCGTAGCATGCGACTAATAAATCCAAGTTGATACCGAAAAGTGAAATGTGATGTGAACGTGTGAACACTTGACACGGTGCCCGTGGTTTCTTCTTTGAATTCTCGCACTTTCACATGTTCGGTTTTCATTTAATTTGCCAGGGACCGGTTACGTGCCGGACGAAACATCTCCGGTCGGTCCCCATGGCAGAAGAACCCGTGTCGAATGTGACATCATCAACCTCTCCTTCTCGTTAACGTAAGTGTGAAAATCCTCCGGAAGACTCACCTTTGAGTGAAGATGAACGTGTGCCGTGGCCTTCGAGAGGGAGGCGTGTGACACCTGGGGCGCGGACGTGGCTTCGGGTACCGCATAGGCGTACGGGTAGTAGGCGACTTTCCAAGGAAAGAAAAAAAGAAATTTAATGACTGTGATACAAATCGCAAAACGTGGATGAAAGTGAGAGTTCGGGATACTCACCATAATCAGCCTGAGGTGAACTCACAGGTGAACTCTTGCCATCGGCACTGGCCTTGAGCACGTAGGTAGGCTTTGGGGTAGGCTGATCGTACACCGAAACGGGATTTGACGTCCGGTAAACATACTCTTTGGTCGGTTTGAGTTGATAGACTTGTTGTGAGACTTGCTGGTAACTTCTTTGATAATCGTAGTTATTTTCCCCCGCGTCTGGGACCGTTCGTATAGTTTCGGTGTACTCCTTTCCATCGATTCGTGGGAGCGCGATGACGACCATGCAAGCGAACACAATCTGTAAAATCACACACCGCCGCTTCAAACGAGCCCTTCGGTACAGGTAAATTGACCGGGAGGAAGTTCCCTTGAAATCGACACCCTCAAACTGTTGGTGGTTAGTATTTATTAATGTGTAAATTATTTGACTTTATCTAATACTCTAGTGTAACGTGATGAGATGTCTCAACATTTCGTCTGATTAAATGTTTACAGGTGAGTGTGTCGAAACGCTCTTGAACTTCACCGAACGACTCCGAAACTCGTTTACCGAGGGTCACATCTTCGGCCTATGTAAGACAACGACTTATTAACGTCGGAGCGAATTGAAAAGGAGAGTTTAACGATGCAAAAGATCAATAATTGTGATCTACGGTGACATTAGTCACCGGCACGAACTTGAAAAAAGGAACTCGAGTCTTGCGTAACAACCGGTAGTGGTGTAGATTTGCCAGAGGACCGTGTGTACAACACTCACCCTTAAATCCGCCATTTTGCGAATGATTTTTAAGCACCTGAAATAAAACGGACGGGTTTAAGTTCAAAAAAAAATAAAAAATAAATAAATGATAGGTTACCGGACGGCCGGACTTTGCGGTTTCGTCCGTTTGAAGAGATAGTTTAGCCGATGAGACCGCATTTGATTTTGAAACTTTCCTAAAACTATTAATTTCAAGAGGTGAACATTTGCAAGTTCATTTTCCAGACCATTATTTTCAGCCATTTTGCTCTAGTTTTGCCGTTCCGTATTATTTAGACTTTTCCGTGGTGTTCTCTCGGCACTTGCCGGTTCCCGGAGCTTTTACTATTATTGTTCTATTATTTGTGTTGACGAGGTTATTAACTTTCTGAAAATTTTTTAATATCACAAGTCTTTGTTGCCGCTGACACAAACACACACACACACACTCCCCGGCCTCAGGCACTCTGATATTTTCTTACCTGCACGAACTTTTTTATTACGATTTTGTGCTGCACACGGAAATTTCGGTTAAATTAACCCATTATGTGTCATGAATTTACCATTTACAACTTGGGGACGGGTTAGGGAGCGATGGGGGTCCTATCGGTGATAAAAACTTTTTTCTCGGGTTTGCATGTTTATCATTTGCGGTGGATTGCAGGTGTGCTGTGGGAAGTTGTGAAATTCGCTACGCGATTCATCACCCCGTCCGAACGGTTCCACACATTGCAAAATTCCCTATATAGTTTGTTAGTTCGAGCTCGATGAGAGATTGAATAACTCACCCGTGGACGTCAGTAGAGTCCGGTGGAAAGATAACTGCACAGGTTGAATGCTTGAGTGTCGCCGACGAGTCTTGTTCTATCTCCTCTTTCGTCTACCACACTAAATCGCGTTTTTCGCGTTAACTATGAAACGACTTTAATCAAAATCACTTTCGTTTTCTTTTTCTTCCTACTAGTTTCTCCCTCCACGAGTAGGAAGTCACATTATTGCTTCTTTCTCTAACACGGTCTTTCTTTCAGATAATAGTGCACAACCACAAGAGATTTCAATAAGTATCTCCATGACCGAAACGAATCACTTTCCTCTCTCTCTCTGCAGAAACGATCTCCAACCGGGACAAGATCTCATTTCAACCTTTTCCGGTTTTCGGATCACCGGCCTTTTTCAGATCGGCGCCCATTGTCTAACTTCCTCATCCTGATGAATTTGGATGAGTTGAAAAAGCGAAAATGACGTGGTGGTAATTAGAACCGTTTGCGTTACACTCCCACATCCTTCCGATCGTTTCCGGATCGGTGATCGGAGATCTGTACGAGTGAAAGAAACGCATTCATCTCAGAAATCGAGGAATTGAGCCTTGGCACCGTGTCGCGTCAGCAACATGTCCATTTAAAAGTTCCGTACTAATTATCGTATTTGTATGTGAGAACCGGAAACCGGGAACTTATTTCTTTTTCACGGTCTGAAGAAGTTGAAGAATCACGAAGATTCATCTCGTTCTGCAAAATCAAGAAATCAGGTTCTGCAAGTCCTTAATCCGTCGCATACAGACGTCTAGACACCAATGCCCGGTGACATATCCGAACGAAAAACAAAACAAAAAGGATATCTTCTGCCACTTGTTAACATCGTGTGTAATATACGAATTTCAGTACTTTGATTTGAAGTAAGTTAAGTCGCTTTCACCACACGAACCACCTAAGAGTTGTCGTATACAGCAGAAATGTATATAACGTGACTTATTCTGCATTTTCAGATCTGATCTGATAAAACTTTTCTATCGATCTATGCAAATTTGTTTTGGGGACTTGGTCTCATCCGCGTAAACCGAAACCAAACAAAATTGATATCGAACCCTGGGACAAAAGGATCTGTGCGAGGGAGAAGAAAAGGTTCCTCCTGGAGGATATCAACCCGAAGACGTTCCGTTTGATTTTCCCGCGTCCTCCACACCACGGCTACTTCACCACTCACAAATCAACCCTTCGGATGCGACGCGTACGTAACTTATTTACCACTTCGGGGGTAGTGTACTGTTTGTCGTGGAAGCAGAAAGCAATTACGAGAGTCTTAGCGTCTTGGAAAACCACCACCGCGGGACCTTTTTAAGGGAGCCGGGGAGGGATGAATTTTTTTCCACGATGTTGCCCCACGACAACCCTTGTTGAAAGGGTCTTCAACGGTCTATCAAATCTCTCAATTTAATTTCCTTGTACTTTAATAATTTTGTCTTTAATCACAAAGCTTCACCGTCGCCATCGTGATGACACCCCGGCATGCGAACGAAAGCGAAGTGACGTGACGAAACAATAACTTGTTTTTGAGTTGCGCAAAACTATTTCTCTAATTTATTTTAATTTTATGTTTCTAATAATACTTTGTGAATATCTACCGTTAACTTTCTATCGAGCGTAAGTATTTTCTGCTATATTGTGGTCCGCGTAACTCTCCCGTTATTCGTGTACTCATCCCATTTACTGCACACTCACCGTGTGTTTTCCCTATATAATTCATGCGATTTATCATTTTCAATAGTAAACGAATAAATAATAATGAAAGTTACATTCGGACTGGGAAAAAATATATTATTGGACCGTTTTCGATGTTCGTAACTCGGATTAGTTTCACTCGTAAAAATTTAAATATAAAAATTATGCAAAGTTGGTTATTTTTGCAGGGGTGAAATTCTCCAACTGAGCTCGGTAACTCGTTTCTTTCCTCCGTGAAAGTTCGGGGCGAGTACGAGCAAAAACACCGAGGTTTTCGTGTTCCTACAGAACTAACCGCCTAGAACAAACATGCTGCTTTGTTTGTATACAGGAAAGTATCGCAAGTCATGCAAGTCCGGGAACCCGCGATAGCGATAGCGTTAAACGTATACAGTCGAACATAGAAACAGTATAAACTTAGAGAGGAGATATTATCGAAATGTTTTGGGTCTCGGTCGACGGTTATCCACCAAAAGGTTGTTGTCAACCATAACTTTTAGTAGAATGATCGAGTGTGTGTGTGTTGTAGATGAATTCGTTGCACAACTCGTGGTATACGGAACACCACTTACGATTGTGGCTTCATTTAATTTTCCTATATCGTTTCCTTTTTGGCTATCGAAAGTAACACGGTCTACGACTCAGTCTATCTGTCTCGAGTACTTCGAACTGAATTTTTAATGAATATTTTACCGCATTCAATTTCCTAATGAAAAGATTCCAAGTCCTTTGTTATATAGGGATTTCCTATGTGTCTTCGACAGATCGGAGCTTTTCTAATTAATTTTCCTTCATCTTCAAATTGGTTTTTTAAATTGCTTTATAGTGGTTTTACCACTATTAATGAAATTCATCCCTTTCTACGTCCTCTCCCTCACCCAACTCTCGCTTGCATAATTCTTCATCATCGTTTCGTGTAATATTTATCATTTTTCCTTGTACCTGTCTCCTTTCGATTTTCATCTTTAAATCCTACCTTTGGACGTTACTTACTTAAGCAACGGCATTGCTATACTAACTTACTTATACTGAACTTGTACGTTTGTACTCCTTTATTGTAAAATGCTGGAGACTACGTTTCTTACTGTTGTAATATAAATTGGTGTTGTCGTGTAGTGCAGTTGTTCAGTAATGTTTTAAAACATTACTGTGTTTTATGTGTTTTAAAACATTGCAGGGAGACGTTCCTCGCGATATCTGATAGGTTGCTTTACGATCACCATCGAAGGAAGGGGGGGCTCGGACTCGGGAGAAGATTTTCTCTCGAGGATTTGGGACTATGTGTCGTGGACAAGATTAATATTTATCGAACCCACGTCAATTCGAGTGAAATATTGAAATAGAAGAGGAGTCAACTTTGTTAAAATTACTGATTCAGGAAATTTCAGAAACCGTCGGTGTTATCATTTCGCCCTATAAGAACAAAGGAACAGATTAATTAATTGACGTTAGGGAAATTCGGATAAATTTATTGACAAGTACATAAAATCACGGATAGGAGATACAGACATCACAATTGTAGGGTAATACAGAAAAACCTATACAGAAAAATATATGGAAAGGTTTGATAGAGTACGGAATGGAATATACAATTTGTGTAATATAAAACATTAGCATGGAAGAACTGCTGTACAGTATATATTATATATGTATAGTACGTTTAGTCTGTGCGTTTATTTCTGTACATTCCCATTGCTCTCTGACTCTACTGAATGACCACCAGCATGACGTGAATTTCAGTTCCACAATGACTTATGACCGTTTTTCTAACTTCTTGCTCTCTAAACCGGATTTCTGACAGGTACCAGACCAGACCTGTCACGCATGCCAGACGGTAATTTATGTGAATGAGGAAAAAGCAAACGTTCGATTTCCGCTGATGAGACCGTGTAATTATTTTTCACCAAGCTATTGAACGGCAATCGATTCCCCATTGATTTATCTGTAGTGAGTTGACACGGTTAACACTCAGAGTAATTGTTTTCCAACGTGACTGGACTGATTTCTTCGACCGAGTCCAGGCAAGGGAACTCTCAGTAAAAGTTTCCATTGAGCAACTTGCAACGAAAGCAATACGAAACGATTTAAACTTCTTACATTGAACTTGACCGTCACTTTCTACTCGGGTCGTCGTAAAATTATTTACGCGTTATCATTTACCCGAAATCTGTGCGGCAATTTATTCGGATGAAAAGTAAAAAAAAAAAAGAGTAGGATATTGACTGCTACCGTGGATTGTGAACTTAAAACTTATTAAACCACTTTAAGCTTCGAACAAAGGGGAATAAATTATTAAGAGAACCCATCTCACACTCCTACTGTTACTTGTACATATATTTTTATATATAATTTAAGTTACACTAATACTACTACTACATTAGTGCATTAGTTATGTAAGTTGATACTGTTAGCTTTCACTAATTGACATTAGTAGTACTCAAATTACAACTTAAAGTACTCGGAATCGATCGTAATACCCACGAAGTACCCATTAATATTTCGTATATAGTCTCGGCTGTCGCTTGACATGACCACTCCTAATCGTTGAATATCTTTATTTACTATGTATAATATGTATACGATTCAACAGGCACAGCTCATGTCCTTGCATCTGCTGAACATAAAAATATGTATAATTATAGATTAATAACTATACACCAATGGGTAAACTCAAGTAATAGTCTAGGATAAGAGAAAACGAGAATTCTATATCAATTCGGTAAATTAATTAGTTTTTGAACTTTTTTTATTAAGAGCATATATTTGTTATAATTCTTATTAAACTGAGTATAAATTCCAACTGGTCTTTTGTCGGAATTAAATAAGAATATGTAGATGATAAGAAAATGAAATCTCCACAGGGTACTTCTGGGAGTTTTATTTTACGTTGAATTATATTTCATTCTTTTACATTTTATATTTTGTCGTTGGGTTCCTTTATTTTAATAATTATTAATATTGTACGATATATGACGATTGCGCTGTTTAAGGAGTTCAGCCTCGTCATAAAACCTATATAGTTAGAATGAAGAAATAGGAGTGTGGTCTCAGGTCAGTTACCTTTACAAAATGGCGAACGGACATTTTGAAAAGGAAATACAAAATTTCCGGGTGTTGCAATGCAACTGTCCGACCGTTATCATCTTCCAGCGGTGATAGTCGGCCGTTTAACATCTCAAATTTCCAAATTTGAGCGAAATACAATTCCGAAATTGGCGGTCTATCGCTCCCATTGTTTGCTAATGAGACGAACGTCGTAACCGGAAACGGAAGTTCCAAAACGCGGCAGAAGATTTAAAAAAAAAAACCACACGACGGCCGACGCGGAATGGTCCTGGAGAATTTCTTCAGACGTTACGGAGAATCTTCCACCTGATTTCCTCCCAAGGTTAATAAATAAAGTTGACAAGCTTCAAATTATTGTGTGTCCAAATTTTGTGATATTCCCGGCTTCAGGGGTTCCAGCCGAAATTC
Source organism: Polyplax serrata (assembly GCA_037055365.1). Lineage (NCBI taxonomy): Eukaryota > Metazoa > Arthropoda > Insecta > Psocodea > Polyplacidae > Polyplax > Polyplax serrata. The sequence continues at coordinate 5,699,296 of JAWJWE010000038.1, read as the reverse complement.
ATCACTCTCCTAGATAAAGTTCTTCGGGAGGATAGATTTATGGAGCCGAGGGGACCTTCTCTCCAGAATTTAGCGGTTTGAATTTCATATTAATAGAGTTTATCGATTAATAAAATAGTACACGTGTAGTTTAGTAACTCGACCAATAATTATTTTCCGTTCTGGTAAATTTTTCGATTCTTTGTCTTCGTCTATTCCGTTTGTTTCCGGCGTCCTGATCTATTGTTTCGAAATAGATGAAAATAGAAAAAGTATCAAATTTATCGAGAATGGTAAAAATGTACACGACGAAGCGGCCCTTCCACGAAAGGTCACTCAATGACGTAGATAACGTAGTTAACGAAACGATAAAATCACTAACCGAATTACCTGGAAGTTCGTTTTCAGGTAGTGTAGGAGTTAGGAGAGGAAGCGTAGGTGACCGGTGACCGTCGGGGTAGGTAGGAGTAGCAAATGGGACGCCATTAAATAAAATACTTTTAAAATTGTTTATTAAAAGTATCACAGCTCTTCCGACATAATTTAAAATATATATAATACATAACAATACGTTTAAATAGTGGCGAGAAAAAAATCAACAAAAATGGCTTGTACGATTGTGAACGTTTAATTTCCCTGAACGAGTTCTCTTCCACGGTGATCAGATCAATTTACCGATCACTTCGTATTGGGGATGGATCGATCGTCCGGTGAACTCGACCTTTGCGTGGTACCCGTTCTTGTCGGCCCAGTAGTTGACCGTTTCGAAACGGCCGTCGGGTAGCTGCAGGTAGTACTTGCCGACCGTTTTGTCGTCGGTCCGCGTTTCCGTTTGTCCGAAGTGACTGTGTTTGTTGGGATCCTTCACGTCGTAGGAGAACTGGTAGTTTTCACCCTAGACGACAGAAACAATAGTGTATATTATCTAGGAGTCGGTGTAGCACACACACACAAAAATACGGGTACCTCGGGTTGGGTACTACGAGATTGAAACTATTTGGCAATAAACGTAGCTTCTCCATAGAACTATGTTGTAGTTGAATAGTTTCCTCAAACTAGTTTTATCATCTCATTTGTTATTAGCATTCGATCGCACACAAATTAAAATTAAAATTTTTTTTCCGCGGTTGAAAACCAGTTAAGTTTCGAAATGGTACCCGCTCGTTTAATTTAATATGAATGATATTTATTTATTTATTGAATAAAAAGAAAGTTAATAACTCTATTAACAGTTGGCCCCGGGGGGAAAGTTCTCGTCTTCTCGTCTTCGCACGATTTTTATTTTGTTAATAAGGAAACAATATGATTTTATTACCGTCTTGTGAGTCAATAGAAAGTCGGGGTGCTTCGGAAGAAGACGAACAGGAAGCTCCGGGGTGAGAATAAAATTTTTAGGGGTTTTGATATTCAAAGAAGTCTTTTCGGTGACGGTTACTTAAATTGTAACTTTCGGTTAGTCAATTATTTAATTGGAAAAGTAAGTCACTTTACAGCGCCTTTTCTACCCCAAGAGAAGCACGGTTTTTGTATATAGGATTTTAACATTGAGAAGTAAGATATGCTTACTCGGTTCTCTCTCTCTCTCTCTCTCTCTCCCTTTATGTAATTATCATTCTCATTCGCTTCTAAGGGAAGTATAGTTTAAACCGAAAGTAGCAAGGTGGAGGGCAAGAGTAAGCCGCGATGTTCGGTATGGGGGAGGCAACATCTGAGCGAAGCCATGGTGCCCAAGGGATTTTAAAACTTCTTTCGGGAGAGAAGATGAGGGAAGTTGCTGCTGGTTCCTGCTCTTCTCCCGTTGGCTCCCGAGTTATAAAGGCAACAATTATCGTTAAAATTTTCTACTTCGTCTTTTTTTACGGTTCCTTCCCGGGTTTTTTTGCCCGAGGACCGAGTCAAGGGAAAGGCACAAAATTAAGATTCGAATTAAATTGAACAGGGCGGCACTTACGTGTCCGTAGTCTTCGTCCAGGTGCTTGTGATTGAGTGGGTAACCGGACTTGTAGGAGTCCAAGTCGAAGTGCGAAAGAGAGGTGACGGTGGGTTTGTACGTGCCCAAGTCGATGGTCGGGGCTGTTTTGAATTCGTAGGAATGGGCGCCTCCTAGACCGTAGTAGAGTGGCTGAGCAGGTTTGAGGAGTGTCACCTCAGGTACGAGCTTGTGTAGGGTACCGTAGCTGAGGTACCCAGCAGGCTGCAGGGCGTACTGAAGTTCAGACGATTGAGACGCAGAATCGGCACTCTGCTTGGGTGGCGTCTTCTCTTCCGACGCTGCCTTTGACTTTGTCACGCTTTTGGTACTCGCAAAGGACCTCGCTTGCGGCGACGGGTACAGAGATCTCTCGATGAACTGCGACTTGACCGGCTGACCGCTTTGCGATCGCTGCTGAACGTCCTGATTCCCGAAAACGTACTTCTTCACAAGCGGGTCCTGACCGAGTATGTACCTCTGGTAGTCGCTCAGCAGAGGCACGTGCTTTTGCGTGAGAAAAAGCTGATTCGCCATCTTCTGTATGTAATTTCTGTTCTGCTGTTCGGTTTGTCGAAAGTGTTCGCTCTGTCCGTTGCCGGTTTGCGACAACCTTTGATCCTGTTTGACGAACGCCATCTGCCTCGGAGAGAAAGGTTTCGGTTCGAGTGGCGTCTCCAAGACGGGTCTCGCGTCCGCGTTCGGTTTGGTGGGTTGGTGGTAGACGTTCTGTGCGAAACTTCCCCGCACCGCGAGCATGACGATGCAAATTTTTATCTGCAAAAAAAAAGGTAGACGTTTCACTTCCATTTTCCAAGTAAAACAAACTATCGAGGCAAATACAAAAGAGCTTTTACGTCAATTTCCCGGGGGAACTTTCAGCGTGTGTGTGTGTGTGTCAGGCACCCGCGGGAATTGAAAAACACTTATTAGTACCCCATAGAAGGTTCCACACACCGTGAATACATAGAATGTACAGAAGATTTTATTTTAAAGTTTAAAACGGTGTTTCCGGGAAAGAATAAGAGTCCTCCGAAACAGGTGAAAGCTGGTGATCGGACGGGGGGTTCTTGTGGCAGACAGGGAAGAAAGAAAAAAAAATACGAGTCCCTTTTTACGATTTCTAAATGGTTTTCCTTGGAAGGTTTCCGTTCGCAGGTGAAAACCCCGTGGAAACCGCTCCGAGTTGAGAATTTCGTAAAAGTTTGATTTATCGCAGGCGCTTTGATTTTTCATTTCGGTCAAGTCCGGGGATTCAAACGCGGAGTACGGGGAGAGGTAAAAACGCGCGCGTTTCCCCTAAGAACGCGAAGAAAGGAGAAACGGTTTCGCAGCGACTTTTCAACACCCCGAGAAAAAAATTACGCATGCGTTTACTTCTGTAAAAAATATTTACTCGTACACATACATACGTATATTTATATTTATATATAAAAGAACTTTTTGATATTTCCTCGAAATGGAAACTGAGTTGAATTTAAATTTATGGACTTTCCTTTAGCAGCTTTTTCCTGGGACATCTTATCAAAAGACATTTCCGAAACGGCGTATTGCTTATTTCCCGTGTAAGAAAGTTTTCTTCCAATAACAATTTCGGGGGTGAGAGAGAGAGAGAGAGAGGGTGAAAAAAATTGTTCGTTCGAGTGTAAAACTGTATCTGAAAAGTTGATACACCTCGAAGTGTAAGAAATTTTGTACCGACGCAGCAAAACACCACCCGATTATTATATATAAGAGCTTTCGTACAGGGAAAATCTAACCAAGTTTAATATATATATAAAATTACACGGAGACACTGCTAATTTGATGATACTCTGAGTTATAATGTATGAAGTTCTTGCAACTCTCTCACTCTCACTTCAAGGGTAATAACTAAATTAAAAAAATTGTTACATCCCCATGTCGTTGATTTAAACTCCGGTCGAAGGACTCTTGTGTTGAACCTTTGTTGTTGTCGTTCAAATTTAACACAAGCAGCCCACCCCGGACCACCGAATTTCCAAAAATAGTTCTCTTAGCGAGCCGCTTCAAAACTGAAGAATTTCCCAACTTTGACGTGAACTAAAAGTTTCGGATGCGAAACCGAATTCCACGTGAGGTGATGTCCGTCCGTTGCACATTCCTCGAAAAACTATTGCTAGTGCAAGTGGAACTTGTACGAATTACGAAGAACAACCCCCGTGTTTTATTCCTCCGTGAAACTGGCATTTTTGTTAAGTCGAGTTCTCGGTACCCCGGGGGTCCGACCCTAACACTCACCACCGGGCAAAAAAACGTATATAATAAAAAAATGTATATATAAAATAACATGGGCTACTCACCGCGCTCAACATTTCTGGCTGGATTTGTTCTCGTCCGAAGGCACTTGATGAACTGAGAAGAACTCGAGATGAGTTTTAAGAAAAAAATCAAGTTATTCCTTTCCCTTTCCACCGATCTTAGTGTAGTAGTAGTAGTAGTAGTTGTTGTTGTTGTGGTAGTTTTCGAGAATTTAATTTCAGTTCATTAGAAATTTTATTTGCCTACCGATCGCGGCGAATTACTTTTCTTAAATTGACCGTTAAATTTTAGGAAAGAATGGGCGCCGAATTTGATGGGAAGGTCACCCCCACCAGGCCTCCGGCGACCAGAATTTCTGCCTTTTGTCTAGCGCGGTCGCTAGACCGCTCTAGGAGATGACTATTTTCGACAATGAGAGAAAGTGGTGTTGTTCGTTTTGGTAGGAGGGTGAAATGGGAAACGGTCTCTCCGAGGAAAGTGTAGTAAATCGAAAATGTGAGGGACCGCCGAAAAACTATTCTTTATAGTTCGGAGAGGACGTGGCGTACGTCACAACTATCAAAGGAATTACATAATGGAGACTCTACCCCCGATCTGATCAATTAAAAGTTGTGCTCTCGATGTTACGTTCGCATTCGTATCGAATTCAACGGCAATTTGTTTAGTTTTGACTAATGGATGGTTACTCGAACACATCATTAAGGGTGGATCTCCTCCATTTTGTTGTTGGTGGTGAACTTTCCTACGTGTGGAGAAAATCATCCCCCTCGGGGTAGTGAGAAAACTGATTCCTTCGCAAGTGCTTCCCTGTACGACGTCGAACTGTATAGGGCAGTTACGCGTTTAACGAGAGATTCGCGGAGTAAGACGTGAAAATGTTCGAATGCCCGTTGGCACCGGGAGAATTTCAACCCCCTCGAGAGACACGCGGTGTGGAAACTTACCCCTGGGGTGAGCACCTAAAATTAGAAGTTTGGACGGGTCGTGCGCGAGCGAAACGAAAACTAATATAAAATGCAGATTTTTGAGAGAAAGTACTTAACCGAAACGGGCAATTAATGTTGATTTCACTAATTGTAAAGTAACAAATGACCGAATGTTGAACTTCTCCCCGTGCCTGAACCTGAACCTAACTCTAATTGTTCCCTGATGACTTCCCGTTTTGACTCCCCAGACCCTTTCTCACTTCTTCGCTTCTCCCGCGTCCATCGTTTAAGAATCCAACAAACCAAGGAGGCGGTCGTTAATGATTTTTGATGTTAATTAATGTGGGGAGAAAGGAAGAAATACTCGTTATGTAAAAACGTATATAGTTTTGCGTCGACGAGTGTGACACGAGAACATTATTGTTTTCATTTTCTAAGCGTTTGCATATTTTCGAAAGAAGTTAAATGTTTTTACTAAATTTACGAAAAGTCGTACGGTGTTGTGTAACTCAACGGCCGTGTGACTTTCCTCTTCTCCGAGAGATTCTACCAATACTTTATTTAAACTTAAGTAAGTTCTTTAAGGTACTATCTGGTCTTGAATTCGTCTGCGGTGACCGTTTATTAATAAATGAGCTCACGAAATGTTTTAAATGAGGATGGGGTGGCGTATGACCTCTATAGGAACTAGTGGTGAACTCCAGTAACCGTAGCATCGGTAAAGTTATATATAGCAAATTCAACATAATACAACAGTAAACGTCGCGGTGGTGAGAAAGACGGTCGTAGTAGTACGTTTGTACACTACAATTATGATGTCGATTTTCAGGAAGGTTGGTTGTTTAGTGCGCTTCGTTCTAACTACTCTAGACAGTTATTCAATATAAAAATAGTTTTTATTTAAATATAAGAAAACATAACAACTAAACTGCTTAGTGTTTCTCGACGGGGTAAGTTCAATTATGTCTCACGCACACACTTAAGCACTCACGCACAAACGAGTTGGGCATGGTTCACATCCTACCTATGCCTACCCTTAATAAAAAAAAATAAATAAATGCCCTTAAATACGCAGCACTTAGGGTTGTGGCACCGAAGGTCCATAAATTGAAGGTTTTACTTCTTCAGTGAATTCAACCGATGGTCTCAGTGGTGGCTTGAAACCGTACTCGATTCTCAGGTTCTTCAGGCTCTTCTCCTTTCGTACCAAAGATTGTGCCGTGTCTTGGTCCCGGGCAGAACCTCTTTTCCTTCCCACGTGACGTAGCTGAAGACGACTCCTCTCGGTTGGGTAACCGGCGTAGAAGTAGGTCATCTGGAACTGAGGCTGGGAGAGGACGTTGCGAACCGACTGAAGTTGGGCCTGAGTGTCTTCTTCTGCTGGAGGACTCGGCTTGAGCGGTTGGATCCTCAGTTTATTGGTACCCCGGTACGGCATTGCGACGTGGTACTGACTGGGTGCGGACTGCGTGAACGTCGGCTGCGCTTGCGGAAAGTGTTGCGGAACTTGAAAGGGAACTGCCACCTGGTACTGTTGCGGTAGCTGGTAGAAAGCCGGAACGGCTACCTGTTCGGATGCGGCCTGAAGTTGCATCGGGTAAGTGTTGAGCAGAGGTACCGGGTGCTCTAATTTAAATGCTCTTTGGTAGTTCTGCACCATGATGGGGTTGAGTAGTATCGTCTTCTCCAATTGCGGTCCTTTCTCCGGTGTCAGGAAATGTTTCTCCACGTTCACCGGTATCGTGCTGATTCGTTCGTGTGGGAGTGATGGCAACGGCTGCAACTCTTCGACCTTTTCTTCAGCCTGCAGCGGATGGTGGTACGCGTAACGGGTTTCCAGGTTGGGAGCGATTTTGGCGTATTGAGAGAGGTCGAACTTTTGCGACGCTTGCAACGCAGGTACCTGCTGTATGTTGTTGTCCAGGTAAACGTTCTGTACCTGAGGTGTTTCATAGTAGCTTTGACTCGGAGTGCCAAACTGATGGGGAGCGTAGGCGAAAACAGGCTTCTGGTACACCACCTGATTCTGTACCTGTTGAACGTATGGCTGCGGTGCGGGTACTTCTTCCGCGTAGTTACTCACATCGTTCTGGTAATGACTAGGATTAACGTTCTGAATGAACTGAACGTGCTGGGGCTCTCCTTCCAGGGCAGTTGTTTTAACGGAATTGGCCTCTATAGGAATGATCGGCGATGCGGTCACCGAATCGATCAGTCCGTTCGATTGAATTTCGATCTCTGGGTTTGATGTAACAGAATTTTGTTGTTTGATCTCTTCGACTTTCTTCAGGTTCTCGAAGTACTCTCTTCTCTCCTCGTCTACGTAATTTGGTTTTCTCGGTTCTTCCCCGGGTTGTGTTCCGAACACAATCGACTGTCCTGCCTGTTCGTTGGTTTTCCCTCCTCCGATGTCCACATGCAGGGCGTTGGTGATTTGTTCGACCGGTTGATTGACCTCTGGAAGTACCGGCGTAACGGGCTGTGGCACCTGATACACGTACTGAGTTTCGTGATTCTGACCGACAGCATTCCCTTGAAAAACTGGAAGATTCGGTTTGGGTGTGACGTCGTATGATTCTGGAGGTTGGGTCACCGGACTGGAAACGTACGGTTTCTCTATTTCGCTCACTATTTGGACGTTCTGCCTTGGCGGAGAGTACAAACTTGGTCCGACAGAATTAGACACTACCGGCGGTGGTGATGGAGAGTATAAACCAGGTGTGACAGAGTGAGACACCACCTGTGGTTGTCGCGGCGGTGGTGGCGGAGAAGGCGAGTTGTACGGGCGTTGGTAGTTGGGTAGCTTGTTGAACGGAAAATTAGAAGCCAGCTGAATAGAACCGTCCTCGTTCTGTTGAACATCCAGTGAAATTCCCTTTTGAACGTCTATGGTCGTGACGTAGTGTCTTTCCTCCTTCTGACGGTTTCGGGGGTAGAACCGCGGCTGAACGGTAGACCCGTGTGAGGTGGGAGTGCTGTCCGAGTTCGGCGTGAGGTCTTTTCTTGGCTTTATGGAAATGAGAGCATCCGAATAAGCTTTATTGTTGTCCTGTTCGCAGCCAGACGACTCACACCCAGTGGAGTTCGATGAAGCAGATCCATAACTTGTGATTTTCGAATTGGAAATCTGTTGGGTGGCCGACGGTGTAAGTTCGACGTCTACAACAGCAGAGTGCTTTCTCACATCCGTCAAACTCTTCTCGTCGACCCGAAGCGAATTGATGGTTCCCGTCGTTTTGGTGAGTTTCTTCAGATCCGGTTGAGGAGTGCTGACGGTTCCAACGGTGCCGGACGTGACGACGATCGGCTGTATGCTGATGGGTGTGACAGCTTGAGGAACGGCCGTGTACGTAACGACGTTTGCCTTTGCGTCGTGGCCCTTGGAAGTTCTCAAATCGTCCATTATGATGCCGTCGGCGTGCTTTTGAATTTTCGTGATCAATTGAGCGTCAAAATCGGAAAAAATTGTTTTCTCAATGCTCTTCTGACTGCTGTAGACCGTGGAGTTCGCTCCTTGTGACGAGACATTTTCAGATGTTGCCTGGTGGTTGACCGGTCTGGCTGGACCTTCTTTTCGAGGTACAATTGTGCCCGGTTGAAGGTAAGCAATGTAATTCTTTATTTCTGGCACAACAGCACGAAGCTGACCGCTTCCGATTTTTATTTTTCCGGATGTAGGAAGTAAAGTTTGCTGTTGGTTTGCTACCGTCTTTTGAACTTGAGACTCTCCAACATCGAGCGGCGTATATTGAAGATGGTTGCCGGTTGTAGTTGACGTTTCCACGGGTTGACGAACCAAATAGAAACCTGAAAAAGGGTTTACTGTTTAGTCAGGTTGACAAGATCTTTAACTACAGCTTGAAAACGTAGCAGCAGTACCTTTCGGTAGTGTGTAATTGGATTTGGGTGGTGCTGTCGGCTGAACGGTCACCGTGTTGGTCTCCTCCTTGATCGTTTTATACCCAACGGTGCTCGACACTGATTTTCCCTGTGGCGGTTTCGGAGTCGATGGCGACGTCTTCAGAGCATCCTGAAATTATTTAAAATCAATATTTTTCCTTCTCTTTCGGCTCTTCCTCGCTGTTGTCACAAGTCACTCACAAAATTTTCAAGTGTTGCCAACGCTTTCCGACCCATCGCGATTTGTGTTTTGCTCGATCCCTTCTTTGTCTGACTGTGGTAACTGACTCCCGTGTGGTAGCCCACGTCGTCGGCCAGGTACGTCACCTTCTGTCCGCTTCCGTTTGGAAAATTGACGTAGTACCTGCCGAGTGTCATGGTCCCGTTTCTCGTCTCCAAGTGAGCCTGGGACCCTCCCTCCTTGTGGGAGACGACATATCCGTATTTGTAGATCGGATGATCCTGCGAAAGTGAAAGCATTAATAGTTAGTAAAAATTCGAAAAGTATTCGGAGTGGTTCAGGAGAGAGAGAGAGAGAGAGAGAGAGAGAGAAAGAAAGTTGGGAAAAGCATTGTAACAGTCCTGAACGAGTGTTGGGTCCCATGCGAGAGGAGTGACCGAGTCGCTTTCCAGTGAAAAGGATAATCGGAGAGTAATGATTTTGCGACTTTTTGAACTCTAAATGAAATGAAAGTTGTATTTTATACAATTCAATCACACACAATAAAAATTATTATTACCCGCGATGTGAATTATACATTAAAGGTTATTGAATTGAAACCGACCGAATTTTATTGTTCTTTTACCTCCCTGGAAAATGGCGAACGGGAAATAATAACCGAGTTACACCGAATTAACTACGGTCTTTCTGGCGATGGCGGATTTTCTGTTAGCCCGCGTCAAGTTCAAATCAACCCGTTTAAATTATTACCAATAATTTATTTTTATTTGACATTTATGTAAGTGAAATGTGTGATTTGCTTAGTCTCGTATGCTCTCAACACGAGGATATTACACTATAGAAACTCTATATGAATTTTTAAAACTTAAGTACACTTATGTTACTAATTATTTAGTATTTATTCTATTATTTAGTATTCACTCTATTTATACAAATTATTTATTTATTCAGACGTAGATAATACACGGTAAACAATATGTAAAGACCTGTACCAATAATTTAATAGTAATAAGTTAATTTGATTATTGTTGACAACCGCAGGGTTACATAAAATTCTCATATATACAATTATATATAAACATATACATGTGATTTGAAGTGGAGGTGTATGGGTTTATTGTAGTGTAGCGTTCCGACTCTTACGTACGGTAGTTTACTCCACTTCAGTACAGAATTTTGTACTACTTTTGGTGGTGATGCTGCTACCCTGGTGTTCTTAAGTTCTACAAAGTGGTGTATAATGTAGAAGATTAAACGGAAGTTTATTCTGTTCGTAGTTTTGTGGTTTCACCAGGAAGCGTCCCGCGGGGGTGATGTCAGACAATTCGAATCGCGTACATGACTTACTTCAAACGAAAGTGGGTACCGTCGTACGGGTACCGACCGGAGCATTTACAGGCTTTTCACTTTTTTTCCCCTTCGTACCTTAACCAGGTGGAGTTATTTAATCTAAACTAATCAAACTACTTTCAATTCCATTTTTTTTCCACCTCTCCGCTCGTTCACTCTCGCTGCATGCCCCTCTTTCACCGTTAACAACAAGTAGTCAACTCGGTCTGATCCAGATGAGTATCGGTGTTACACAACTTGTTTACATCCCGGAGTTGACAACGCGAGAGGAAAGTCGGCTCGACAGGTACTCGGACAGGTGCGGGACTTCCCGTCGCTTTCTTCAGCCCTGTTTCCTATTGTTTCACCGCCTCTCCTCCCTCAACGGTGATCGAATTTGACTAGAAATTAAAACTAGTCAACTAGTCAACGAGTAACTAGGTACGGAGGAACTGGGTGGCGCCATGAGTTTTTTATATTTTTTATTTCTGTTTATTATTTTATTTATTTATTTTTATTTATTGTTTATTATTTGTAGGCACACCAGGTGTTGAAAACTCGAGCCGAAAGTAATTTATTATTGGAAGTCAACATCATAAATATTTATTATTGTAGTTGCGTACAAAAACGGCGGCTCATTCTCCTGTCAGATTACAGTATGAAATTACAGTAGTGCGTCCATTGTTCGAATGCTTGTTCCGTAATTACGGACTCGTTTCATCTTGACGGATTGGTCGCGTTAATTGCGGTACTCCGACATTACGCCAATTTTATTTTCGATTGTGTTTATATTGAAGTTTTGAAAGTCTAGTGTTTGAAATATGCAAAAGTTGAAGAGATTAGACTGTGGAGAAAGAAAAGAAACGTCTATTAACCTACTTTTGCGGTACGAATCAGATAATGGATTTAATGTATGAGTAAATAAAATGTATTGTCGGAGCAGACAATAACTTTTTGAGGCACCACAAACGCGCCACACTTCCTTCCTATTACTATTTTTTAATTTATTTATTTAGAAGAATTATTAAAATTACGGGTTCTAACCGGCCGTAAGCCTTGTGTCCAAATTTCAATACATTTATTTAATGTATAAAAAATAAATGTATGTATCTATTTTTGGTTCGATTCGAGAGAAATTTCGTTTTGTTAAAATTCTGTATTTTTTAAGGGATATATTTCCTTGTACTTAAAAGTACTTTGTATTGTTCTTTACATTTACCTGTATTTGATTTGAGCCTATACAGTTCTATTTCCCGTCAGCTATTTATATATATTTATACTGTAAGGAGTTGTGGGGTGTACAAAGAGATCGTTATATGTATTTATTACAGATATATAGTTCCTTACATATTGTAATCAGTACGTACTGATACATTTATAAAACTTAAACATATTCATCATTAATGTACATAGTGCAAGTACAATCTTTTCTATTCGACGACGCGAGCGTTATTGTTGGGGAAGTAGCGACTAAGTAATGTTTTTAAAAAGCAAACACAAATGTTTATAAATTCCCGAAAGAATGCTTAGTGAAGTACATAAATTCGAGGGATTGTTTGCGTTCGACATTAATAAATATTGATTGATTTCAGTTTTTTTTTTCAATGTACTCGCCTCAGTTTGTTCAACTTCTAAATTCACCTGAAAACTTTCAAGTTTCTCTAAGTTGTTGATAATCTCCTGTTAAACCTTTGATGAACACACACACACACACACCATGAATATGCAGTTGTTCCTTATATAATTCGATTGTCGTTCTTTGCATGACACTAAACTCGTTCTACAGGCGGCAAGATTGCGACAGTCACACCGTCAGTCGCTCAGTCTTATTGACTCAATGCGTCATGATATAATCATATATGTATCTTTATTAAACGTCTAATATCCGTAACGGGCACTTCCGTCTTCGGAGTTTAGGAAAGTCGTTTTCGACATTTCGGAAAACAAAACGGACTTTCATCACGGGTCGACCATTATCACCGATCTATTACTCGGTCTAACTAGTTCTACCTTTATCTAGCGAACTGGTTTTGAACTTCACACGGGTGCCCATACGATTTCCTATATAATAGAATAGTTCTCGTGGCTGTTGGTCGGCCGTATCGGTAGGGTTCGATAAGTGTGTTCGGTCATTTCCTCATACATTTAATTAATAATTTTTATTTGTTTGACCGTTTCACTCCGGCCGATTAATTAATTATAAAATTTAGATTGCTTGACCGATAGGGGGGTTGCATGTTGCCCGTGATTCGACCTGTGACCCCTACGAAATGATAAGACGCGGCCCGGAGGCGTTGGCCGAATCGACGTGGATTTGAATTACACGCAGATTTCGTATATAGTTGTTGTTTCTCTCTCTCTCTCTCTCTCTCTCTTCTAATTCATCAAAATTACATTTACTTAATTTTCATTATCCGATTTGGCATTTTTCACGCAAACCTCCTTATCGTGATGTATTAATATTTTGTATTTACCATTCCAAACCGTTCCGAATATTACGGGCCCGTTTCCTCTCGGCTCCCCACATTGTTAGTTATTCTGCCGCCATCGATTTTTCCGCCTATTCAAATCAAACCCATAAAAAATTTAACTTTCCGATACGTAGTTTCCATTTTTTTGTGTGTTTTCTACAAACTTTTGACTTCCACTTCTTTCTCGAACTCCCTGAAACGTTACTTTCGTTGCCTTCTTCACAACTCTTTCAACTGCGAGTCATTACACTAAAACAAGAATGTGTTCCACGGGTCGTCACGTGATGAAATAAAAAACTTAAGTAAAATGAGAAGTGAAAATGACGTGTAACGTGTATATATATAAATATTATACAGAAGTGTGTCAGTATAATAATAATAATAAGTTTATGGTATGGTTGGTAACGACGTAACGAGTGTGAATTTTGCCCACCTATGGAATCCTATTCAATAGCCAACCTATGTATTTGATACTATTATTTTGTTCTGCATGTAATTGCTTAATATAATTAATAAGAAATAATATAAAAAACAGAATCCAAACCCTACGGGTGTATAAGTTTATGCCGCAGGTAATTAACTAAAATCGTTTACCTATTGATTTGATTTGTGTTATTGTTTTATGTAACTGTACCGAATCACTGTACAAACGACTACACTAAAATAAATAATTTTTTATTAAACATTTAATAAAAATGTTGTAATTCTTATAAAAGAGCATAGAATTTGTCCGAACGCCCGAAAAATAACGGATTATTAATGTGTTTATTAATTATTATTAGTTATCAATAAATAGATTATCAACGTTATACGTATGTATTACGTACATGTCTCTTTTATCAGTTTATTACTATTTTATTTCAGTTTATTTATTTATTACTATTTATCAGTTACTGCTAGAAGAACCAAAAATTGAGTCGTGGTTAGTAAATAATTAAAATAATAAGTTACTAAAAATTATACAATAAGGAAATGTTTGACGTGATATGAAGTGGTGGAGCGAACTACACGTTTAACACTCGCACTCGCTGGTTATTTAAATAAATTAAATTTAATTATTTAAATAAATCACGGGTTAATTGACGGTTGATGTGCGCCATAAACAAATTACAAGTTGTAAAATAAAATAAGTTTGAAAGGTAATAAATGAAATTAAATATGAAAGTTCCGTACGGACGTTTTGTGCATATCCGCAAGTTGCGAGAATCTCATACATAAACGTACATAATGTATCTTTCTATGTATGCGCATTCCACCCTTTCACGTATCACTGACGTGTACAATAAGTCGAATCCAAATGAAGCCCGGAGACGGGGGTGAACTTAAGGGTTGACTTTTTGTAAACTCGAGGGCTCAGGTACCGGTTCAGGTGGCGAATTCCAAATTCCCCTTCATTTCTATTTCGTTTGTTTTCTCGTTTCAGGTATTACAGGTTTACTCCGGTAATAGTTGTAGTTGACAGTTTGCCAGAGGCCTTTCAGAAAGTTAAAGATTCCATGTGAGAGGAGTTGCTTCCACTGAGCCTCCGGGGTCTTCGGGGCGTGGAAACCTTCCTTGCCCGGGCGAGTGAAGTTGTGGTGCACAATTCAATTATGTCCGGCGTACTGAAAATCAAAAGTGACCGGAATGGGAGAAAGTGAGTTGGACTTCCCATGGACGAAACTTACAGAAGGCCAGAGATGAGGAACAGAATTTTGTACCCGCGAAAAATTCTAATACCATAAGTTTTAGAACTTGTCCCTTCCTCGCTTTTCTTCTTATGCAATACAATAATCTGGTCTAGTAGATTAAATATTTTTCTAGTTGTCCACCGATCACGATGATTTGTAAAACAGGAACCATTTAATTAAAATTAAAGAGATGACGTGATGTTTAAAATATTCGCTATATAGGGAATTTCCATGTAATTTAAACGGTGTACAATGGAACTTTGTTTTTACTCGCGTTTCTCGTATTGGAACTTATACCACTCATCAGGATGTTCTCAAATACCACAAATTGTAGTTTATGTACCCGTCGAATGCGAAACGGAGGAAGTACCTCATTCGGCAGGTACTCGTGAAAAAGTGGAAGTTTCACACGGAGACCCCGTTAATTGCAGGTACCCGCCGAGTGCATCGAGTTGTCGTGTCGTCTCCTACCTCGACTTGTCCTGAAATGAATAAGTTGACGAGTGGACCTCGTTAAACTACCCGAAACTGCACTCGCAGGTGTAGTTTCCGACCGAACACAAAAAAAAGAAAGAAAGAAAATGAAAGTCGACGTCCGTGTAAAACGCGTTTTCCCACCAGGCTCTTTCTACCGTGAAAAATGGCGTCAGAATTATAATAATTTTCTGTTATCGGTCGTGTGTTATCACGATGCAATGTATCAGCCGTTCACCGAAGGGAAATCACAGACTTATTTACATCTCGTTCACGCAGGTACAGGTACCCAGATGGGTGCACAACTCGTACCTGACAGAGTCTTTTACCCCCCGGGCCTTGGCCCCCTTTGAAACTTCTCACGGAGGGAACTCGTCGTTCTGCCTGGCGCTACCTTGACTTTTACATTTTTTTTTCTCAAGTCAAGTTCAAGGGGAGTTTCTACTGGGCACTGGAAGTACCGATTCGTCTACGTGACACATCTCGAAGGCAGTTCTGCCAATTAGACGACCGTGTACTTCAATTTGGCGAATGAGGCGAACGAGAACGAGTACCTGTGTGAAGTGAAAGAAGTACGTAAACAGTGTCGCGGGACCTCGGAAAAAGTTATTGTTCCCGTGTGCACGACGGAAATTAAAGAGACGACCTGTGAGTGTGTGAGTACCCGACGAGTACCCGGCAACGATCAAAATAATGAAAGCGAAGACCTGGATGGAAAAAACAATGAGTGCACTCGTTGTCGACTGCACAGCATTGGTAACAATTGGTAAAACAATTAACACCAAAGTACGTCAGCGTTTTCTATTCCCTCACTTAAATTATCTACTTATCTAACAACTTAAAAATGGATAAGTACAACTTAATTAATCATGATTAATAAGGAGGACCCATTGTTGTGGTTCTCGTACTTGTTGTACTTTCACCCGGGAAACGATACGGGGCCTTTCACGGCATCGGTAACATCTGCGCATCGAGGCTTGTGAAATAAAAAATTTACACCTAAATTATGTACATAAAAAGTATTTGAATAGACGACTCTATTAATCAATCAATTTTAATAAACATTATTAAACAGATAACTTCAGTTATTTGTTTTAGCTCTGACGCCTCCTACCCGGACATTACTCACTTATTAACATAATTTATTTTCTCAACTGACCTCTGAAAGGTTTGAACACTTCATTATTAAAAATTTTTAAGGTACATAAGTTCAAAAATAAGTCATTTTTTATAAAAAAAAGTAATAAATTTACGTTTATTAATCATCCCTGAAAGTTTGAATTGTTTTGACCGATTCGTGTCGACGTTTGTGTGTCTGTGTCTTTTTCCTGTAATCATCTCCTTTTCTCCACAGATAGGCAGGTACATTTCTACCACCGTGCGAAACACTTCGAACAAAACACGTACACGTTAATTAAACATAATTAGCGTTAATACATTGATTGTTCTTCATCGTGTCCCGTACTGAAAATTACAGTTCTTACAGTTCAACGAGGCAAAGTCTTCTACTTTCGTACCCGCAGCCCTACGTAAACGTAGAAACATACCCGCACCTATTTATTATTATTATTTATGTTTGTTTTGTGTGAAGTCTCCGGTAGGGTACCTCAAAGAGTCGGAGACAAAGCCGGAGACCGTAAATTAATTAAGGTGGCTCGCTCGTTTCAGGTGAAAGGTACACGTCATCTGCACGGACACGTCAACTAGTTTTAAATTCGACCGAAAATCCATTAAGGGAATTTAATTGCTTCGCGGCAGAAGAGAGGTGAAGGAGGAGGAGGAGGAGGAGAAAAAATAATCCATCCGCCATGTGCCATGTACCTATGTATGCATCCATGTACGTGTATCGACTCGAAATTAATCGGCTTTCATTATCGACCTCTTACTAATCGTTTCCGTCTATTATTTTGCCTCGTTTTTGGCGGAACGTTCAACGTCTCGAAACCGAAATTTCCCGGCCTGACTACGGTCCTGACTCCGGGCGATTTCTCGTTTAAGAGAACGTATTAATTACCGGGTTTCCCGTAAACAGCCTATTAACCGTTCGTCTATTATCTATTTTCACTCGGACAGAAACTGTTTCAACTTACTTCGGGGAAATTAATCATTTTGCATTATAATATACGGGGCGTATCGTTATACTGTAATAGTATAAGGTATTCGTACGGATGAAATTAATTTAATTTATTTGATACTTGTTTTGAAGTTTGGTTGGTCTGGTAGCGACTTATTAAAGCAATTCGCTGACCACTTATTGAAGCTCTACAATTTATTAAGTATTATTTAGTTAATACTAAGTTATGTAAAACGTCTTTTGGCTAGCGTAACCTCAACTTTAAATTGAATTAATAATAGGTTGATATGTCGCGTAGCCATAGCGAGTGACATACACTAGTTTCTTGAGGGTACATAAATTAATGTACTGTATGCTGTATGTCTTAGTCATATTATTTGTAAGAAGTCAAGTTTAGAAGTTTAAAAACATAAAGAAATCGCACCACATAGAGAACAAGTAAGCAGAACACGAGAACGACATTGTTGAGCGCAAGAGCTGTGTGTGGCGTGGATTTAGGTTTAAAATTAATTAAATAAAATTAAAATAGTTATTAAATAAATTTCCAGATTTTTAACTTGACCTCATCTACGTACACACAGGATTACATACATTACGACTCATTTCAAACACCAATAATTTCATAATATTAATAATTTTATATTGTTTTGTATATTGCTCTAAATAAGATTGGTACTTAATGATGGCTGATTAAAGCCGACATTTTGAAAAGTCCAACTACTGAAAAACTAAATTTATTTGAAGAATTTTGAAGAAAGTCGTCTCGAATGACGGTACATAACTACGGTACATAAAATGCCAAAGTATAAACAAATTCACACTGTCAATCAAAAGAGTGCGTTTGGTGCAGATGAAAAACTTTCTCGAGGTCGTCTTCAGACAGAAAGTGAAAACGGAAACGGAAAAGCCTTCTGGGTATGACAACCTTACGATAAATAATTTTCGGGGAAGAAACAATCCAAGAGTAAATCATTTATTATTAAATAATAATAAATAAGTAATAAATACAATAATAAACCATCCCAGGTGTTGACGCTCTCCCGAACTTTAATTCCTGCAACAAACCCACCGAACAGTGCGTACATCTCAACCAGTGTACACCTACCAACTTTGATACTTTATCGAGTAAGTAGGCGTACCATTAAAGTACCGTTTTACTATATAGGAATTAATCCCACGGAGAGCGGGTCCGGAGTATTTTTAATCCGTTTAAATCCGTCCGCGCATATTCGGTCGTTAATGACAACACAGTTATTACCCCAAATTGTAAGTTTAATTACTCAACAATTAAAATTACATTACTTAAAATTAATTACGTGTCGATGAGAGGCTCTCGATTTCGTTTCTCACCCCGACGGTTACGCACTGAAAATAAACTTTAAGTTCGTTCGGCGGTGATTCCCCGGCCGGTTGTTCGCGTGCTGGACCAATTAAAATTGAATTTACATAGGAGGCCCCGTTGCATGTCCTTCCTATTAATCGATTTCGTTCAATCACTTATCGGTCCGAATCAATAATTCAACCGCCGCGGCTCAGGTAACCATTTAAATATTAGATAATAATAATGATGATGATGATGATATATAATAATAATAATCTGCTTTCGTTCGAGCTGGAACTCTAGGAAAACGGGAAAAGTGAAGTGTTCCGTAAGTTAACGACGCGATTTCAATCTCAATAGATAATTTTCACCAAACTTTGAACGCGTTTAATAGTTTTGACACGATTATTATGATTGTGAATCGACCAGGAAGGACGTCAGACCGAGTTAAGAAAGTTAAGAACGAAATGAAATGTGTCAATGAACTTGGAGACAATTCGAAACGTTCAAGTTGCGACGGTTGGTGCTTTGTTTTTTTTTTACCTGAGAAGTTAGCGAGGTGTGTTTGTGTTCGGGAAGTGAAAGTATTCCGTCGTTTTCTAGAATTTTTTTTCGGGGGTTTTCAAGTACTTCGTCGTGACGCTGGTATTTTTTATTTTATTTTATTTTTTTTTTGATGGCCGAAAATGTGCGACATAAAATAAAATGGACGGCCGCAAACTCGACGGCTAACCTCAGAGCCTTTCCGGTCCGTTCACCTGGTTCCACCGGCGCGACACACTCACCTTGTTTGATGTGTTTTCCTTGACGCAGACGACGCTCGTCACCAGGGCTAGCACTCCCAACACCTGGAAATAAGTCACGTATACGTAAGTGCTGTGCTGCTGTTGGTGAACAAACATGACGTTAAGTTACTACCGGGAGATTTTCTTCTTCGGAGAGAAGAAGTTCCTCTCTCTTGTTAATCTGCGATTCATTAGACTAAAAAATTACATCCACTTAGATGTTACAAGTTTCGGGAAACTTTTCACAACTAACTTTTTTTCTCGAACCACCCTGCGTACTTTCCCATCTCTCCCCCCCCCCAAAAAAAAAACAAATTCTCTTCTCCAGCGCAGAGAATTCCACTTCGTTTCGACGAATCAAACAAAAAAAAAATAGTATAATATAATATAATAATGAAACTCGATTTTGCGAGACTTTCAATGGAATAAAAAGTGAAGGAAGTAATAAAATAAGGTCGGGGATTTACCTAATTTATTAAATTTATTTTTCTTCGCGTTTGCATAATGACGAAATTATTCGCTGAAAAATTACTCCACGTTCACTCTGAGAGTGAACTTTTTAAATGCGACGTCCGACCTCTTCGTGAAGAAGCACTCAATGTGCGAGACAAAGAACAAAAAAAAGCCAAGAGGTGACGACAATTTTAGAGTGGACACCGAGGAAAACACCGGTAGAAGAAACATTACACGATGTATCTGATAAAATCACGAGAAATAAATTATGTACATAAAGGCGTGAGGAAATAATAAGCGCATGTTTGCCAAACGGCTGTCTAATGCGCGGAACTTTAATAAGATTCTAATGAAGTAGCCGTTTTTAAATACTCTTATTTACGACACACGTGCGGTGTTATGTTATTTTATTATTAAATAATATTAAAATTAAAATTATTGACTTTATTATTAAATAAAGTCACAGGAATGTTTCTTATTAAAATGTATTTCATGAGATTTTGTCACTGGCAGCACGAAATTTCTCGTATGCAATTCGAATGCCGTTCATAATATTGCCTCTAGGCTGTTTATTCACTTTATTCATTTTCGTTTATTTAATTGTTACTGCTGACCGAATACATAAATACCAATACTAAATAATGGTTGATTATTCCACGTGCGCTTGGCATGGTAAAAGTAGCAAAGAATTTACTGCAAATGATGATATACAGAGCGTCGTAGAGAATGCTCTCCGGTCAGAGATACAACTTACAAGAGTGCAGTTTAGAACTGGATAGATAGGTACCCCTAGAAGGAAAACTAGTGAAGTTACTGTCCAAATACGTCCGCACGAAATACAATATACAATGTCTGTATAATACACTTCAATAGATGGAACTAAGAAACAATACCAACTCCCACAAATAAGTACTGTATAAACAAAGTTATGTTATTTTATACAGAAACATACAACGGTCTTCAACAGGAAATGAATAGTTTAAGATTTTTTATAATAAATAGTACTAGACAGGTAGTACCCGGTTGAAATGATCTGGTTGATCGTCGATTTGAAATTTAAAAATAAATAAATAGAACGCAGAAGAAAAAGGGTAGCGGATTGAGGTTAGGCGAGTGACCCAAAATGGTGGAACTGAAATGTTTTCGACCGCAAAACGATCGTCGAGCACAGATCAGAGATCGAAATCCGTTCAGGTACCCGGTACCAGTCGTACGGGAAACTATCAATTAAAATAATTTCTATATTTCAAAATCGAAGATTAATCAAATCATGAATTATTAAGCGGTCGTTTCGTACTCGGTTCACCGGTGCGGTTCTTATTTAAATTATTTCGCGGTTTCCTCTTTTAGTCGACTATTAGTCGAGGTACCCGCCCCAGACGAAAATTGCACGAGTACTCGTCTCAAGTACCCGTATCTTCTCTTTCTTTCTCGTCTTACGACACGGTCACTTTCGCTAATTGCGATCGATCTCTTTCCGGCTTGTCACTCTGATAATTCCAATTTACAACGCTTTTTTCGCGAGGAAAGGGGTTCGAGGAAATGACTGGTACTTCGGAGATACCTCTCGGGTACCCCCAACTTCCCCAAGCGATCTTGATTTATTTCAACCGATCCGATGCAGCTGGTGAAAGGATGAATTATTAAAAAA
The DNA here is from genome assembly GCA_037055365.1 of Polyplax serrata. Classification (NCBI taxonomy): domain Eukaryota; kingdom Metazoa; phylum Arthropoda; class Insecta; order Psocodea; family Polyplacidae; genus Polyplax; species Polyplax serrata. Next base: position 5,677,833 of record JAWJWE010000038.1, on the reverse strand, counting down.
AATCCAATTTAAATTACGCAGCGTAATTAAAAATGGTCAATTAGAGCGATCTCGGCTTTTACACCGCTTTCGTACACTAATTTTGTACAGTATAAGATACCCTGGTTTTTTCCTCATTTCTAAGCCGTCCGATTAACGTACTGTACTGTATTGCACACCTACCTACATGAAATAAACTACCAAGTACACAAACTACAAAAGTACAGTATGCGAGCATACAGGCTAACTAAAAGTTTTTACGAAGTTCTGGCTCATGTACAAAACACTGTAACATTTATACATGGTACAGATTACCCTTACAGTAAGTAATATTTAGAAGTGTGAACCTTCCGTTTTAGTGGTTCGCTTTAGAGCCATAGAAGGAAAGCTTAAAAGTTGTTAAGTACAAGAACGGCTTCTTAAATAATCTCAACCCCAAAACTTATATAATTCGCATACAGTACGTTTTAAGCAAACACTTCGAACTTCAACCGTACTAAAAAAAACATTACTTTACCTACAGACTCAAACAGTACTAGGAAACATTAATCGACCAATTAATTAAAAAAAATTAAAGTAATACTAAAGTAATTCACAACTTATCTATAAGAATAAATTATTACCAAGAACTGCAGCATGTGTGTGCACCCGCGAAGTAACATAGAAATTAATTGTTTAAGATGGTTTTACATACAGAACGTTAAATATATAAAACGCATGAAAATATATAAAACTGTATATGTAAAAGTATTAGTAATTAATGACGAGTGTCGAAGCACATTAATTTTACCTATGTTTTGTTACTTTAATAGATGAACTTAAGTAAATAAATACAACATAATACAAACCTTTGAGAGGTTGTTCGTCCTCATGACTGGAACACTTGTCGAATCCTCAAATAATCCGATTTATCAACCGTTCGAAATATACAGAAAACGACGAGAGAGAGAGAGTGAGAAGAGAGAGATACCGACAGAGAGAACAACAGAAAAACAAACAGAACTAGAAAAAACCGAACGAGCACATAACTCCGGGGCTCTTTTAATTGCCTGCGTCTCACTCAGTGAATAAGTTAGTTATTAATTTTTTTTTAAATAATAAAATTATGTATCTCTCAAGCGAAATTCGAAGGAGGTGCGTCCCGCGAAAGAGACAAACCGGTAGTGGCAAGGCTGAAGAAACGTCGAGTCCGAACGAAATCTTTCTCTTTCTTCGAGTGGGCTACCACTCCTCCTAGAGCGTGGCAGAGTCCCCTTCTTCTTCTTCTTCTTCTGTCAGCCAGTCTTCCTCAGGTAGGACGTGTCAAATCCAGTTTTGCGAAACTGTAACTTTTGCTTTTCGTCCGCACGCGTTACGTAACGTCGTGACTCTTTGGAGCGGAAGATAACTCCGGGTGGTCATCTTCTTTCGCCGTCGAGAAATCACGGCAGAGTCTCCTGTAGGGAAGGAATGACAAGGTACCCGTCGGCGTGTCCGTCGAGGAAATAGAAAGCCACCGCAGGACACGCGACAGAACGTCTCGGTTGAGATGAAAGTGTGAAATTTTTCTCAACACCTGACACGTCGCAGAGGACTTAAGCAGGTTTCTTTAAGTTTCTTTTTTTTTATTTAAATTTAAACGTTTCGTCGAGTCTACAACGAGTGTAAATTTCAGGTGGAGCAGGAGCGGATTAAGGATCACTAACTTCTTATTGATGTATTAGGCTGTAACGTGTTTTGCCAGAACGAGGACTGTAGAAATTAAAAAGAATATGAGAGTGATGGATTTTAGTATATAATTTTTTATATTATAAATCTATATTGTATGTCATATATTATAATTAATAGAAAGTAATATTGTAAAAATGTATATTGTAATAATAAAAGACCGGGTGAATCGTTTAAGTGGTGATTTATTCTTTTACAGCCTATGTAAATTGAAAGTACATAAGTCCACTTATATTATGTCACATTATTAATATTAAAATTGCACTGAGAAAGCGGCGTACATTAATATTAAGTATTTATCTGTGTCAAACGTCTCATCAGGTAGACGCATCAACTTCACATCAGGGCACCCCGTCGTTTATCTCCGTGTTTTCACCGGTGTCGCACCTACTTCCGCCACCTGTACGCCAACCGTGCGACTGTACATATTTAAACAGTAATAATAAATTTAATTGTATGTCCGAATAAGTCAATTGCGGAAGAGTTGCACCTTGCGGTCGTTCAATTCGTCACACACAGGTAAACGCCTCGTGTGGTGGTGGCACGTTGCAAGTTCACCCGTAAGTCGCGGCGCGTACCCGTCAGTTTCCGTTGACGGGAAAGCGACGGGTACTCGAATCACGGAAAAGCTCAACACTGAAAAACACCCGATTTGAATTTTGCTTTTCTCGAATTGAGTCCGAGACTTACCTGCCGGGGAGCGCTTGCAGCAAAAGTGCATTTACATAATTTTTGTCTACTTTCCTCCCGTAACATCCGTTTGGTTCGCGAGACGCCATCAACTTCATTTGCATCTGTAAAAGTGTACGGTGCGATTTGAGTGGCTTCTAAATGGTACGAAGCTTAAAAACGAGTTTTAAAATTTAAATGTTGAGTTGTACACGAGGAAAGGCAACACGCCCCGCAGATATTATTGATATATATTAAAACGTTTTAGTAGATTATTTTTTTTTATTAACTAGAAGAGTAGTTTCCCCCCGGGTAACAGATAAAGAGCCCAACCGAATACTTCGGCTATTGATGAGTGGAGAGCGCGAGCAAAGAACTCCTATATTATTGAAAGATTATGTATATACCCAAAAAATAATATAAACCAGTAGTACACCATAAAATATAATAGCATGAAACATACAGAAATAGTACAAGAACCCTCTTAAAGTAACTATTTCCTATTTTATGCGTCATGTATAGTGTTGACATCTGTTCAGTGCAACTGTACTGTAATTATTATTATTTACAGTTGACTTATATAATTTAATATTATAATTAGCTTGGTAGTGTCCGTATCCAGAGGAGCAGGAACTTCGTAGACGAATGAATTTTTATACGGTGCTAAGCAGACAGAGAGAAACGATTTACAGTGACGTCCGTTTAAGCCTACTGTAACTCCTTAATAACGAGAACTCCATTTGCAAATATTAGAATTCATTTAATACATTTCGGATTCGTTCTGTATAATGTAAAATAAATTAATTTATTATCCCCTGTGAAGTAGAGATAAGTCGATAAGGCTGGTCGGATGTGTACGGCTTATACAGGCGAATACGGCTTCTGTCTAATGGGGGTAGAATCCGTTCAAATTATTTTTCTCTCTCGGTGTAAGAAGAGGAAGCCGTTCGCGTCTAGTTCTATTTTTCTAGTTCCAGCAGACGGGTCGTGTCGTGTCGTATGGAAATTGCCTTGTTGTTGTCGTCGTTTTTTTTCTGACAGATTTTCTGCACGGCACCGTCACTTTCACCTGTCCCTCAGACTTTTCGCGAAAAGCAACGCCGGTAGAGCCAGTCAACTATCCCGTCTCGGACCCGTGCTTAATCGGAGACTTATGAGTGGGAGTAACAGATGACTAGTTATCATCTATGATCAACTTTCGGTTAATTATCGGTACTTCATTCGTTTCCTGTGGTGAAAACATACACACACCGTTTTTTTTTTCCTGCACGATTATCCACGCGTTCATTTACTTTCGTGGCTGGCACGTCATTAACATCAACATCAACATCACAGATCGCGTTCATCTGCTTATTTTGAAATGTATTTATCTCTCTCTCTCTCTCACTCTCTTTGGTAATTGAGTTAGTCCCTCGATGGCCAATTAAAACCGGTGATCATTACGGAAGTGGTTTCGTACCATCGTGGCAAAAGACTCACCCAAGTTCAATAAAAAAAAAAGAAATGAAAGCACAGAAACGAGAGTTATAAATCAAAAAGGAACGCGATAAATGTTTGGTATTCGTCGCGGTGAACGGTGCCGTGGGTAGTACCCGCTCGGCGTCTGCCAACACAGGTGTGGTACATCTCTTGTGCACCCCATGCACCGGTCAGCGGTAGGCAGTAGACAGCGGACAGCGTACACAACCGAAACGTTTACTAATAACTCATGATTTGTCGACTTGATCGATCTCTCGACCGGTTTCTCTCACATCCGTTTCCAACTTCAAATATTCCCATAGAAAAAAACGTATATCGTCGAGCGGTACTTGTGACACCCAACGAACCTGAACCTTCGCTTCGGGCCCGTGTCGTTTTTCGTACCGCCGGTAATTTCCTGATATTTTATTTTAATTTACTGAACTGGACGTCGATTTCACTTCTGATCGAGAGTGAACAAAAAAAAAACAAAATCTCAGTCAAAATCGTGAAATAGTTAATGGTCGTCATTGCGAAGCCGGAGTTACGAAAAAGAAACATGGCCGACCGGGACCAGGTAGCCCGGCATGATGTACCGGTCCGATCTTTCACTCGGATCACCACGCCCCGAAAAATTGCTATTTCATTTATTTAGATCATCAAAAAAAAATAAGAGTACATAGAACGAAGACAGAAAGGCAGGCACGGTGAGGAGGATCCGTCACGATCGAGTGCAACCGTACAGTTCGAGGTGTGCTGTCCTGTACGGGAGGATCCCGTTGTGTTTCCGGTGGAGTTAAGTTAAGTTCGCTTCCGGTGGACTCTTTCTGTATACATCACTTCTTCGACAACTTTCTAATGGAGCCGAGGATCTGCCTTCGCCCGGAGATAATCCGTCGTTTTTGGCATTTTCAAGTTTTCTTCCACCTCGGGGGACGTCACTGTCAGAAAAGTAAAAGTGTCCGTCCGTCCGTCCGTCCGTCCGTTCGATACAGTTCTGTCTTGGAGACTCTCGACATTTCACGTCGGGGCGTTCCTCCATTCCTCGGGTTTTTCCTCTCGCGTTACGCCCGTGCATTTTTCCCTTTTACGGGGAGAACGTCTCTAGTAAGTCGTGGAAGCCATATTGTATGGGGAAACGGCCGTCAAAGTTACTCGTGGCGGTTTTTCATAAAATGAATATTCATAGAGATGAGAGGAAACGAGTCCCGGAAAACGAACTGACATCTCATCCTGCTATTTCTTAGCTTGTTTCTTCCTTTCTTTTCAACGTCTTGGAAAGGTTCACGCCCAAATTATCATTCCCTGGAATGAGAGAGAGAGAGAGAGAGAGCCTTTTTTGAACTAATCATTTTCACATCCAAACATGGAAATTTTCGTGTACATCTCGGAAAATGTAAAGAGCTGTGTTAAGTCCCGTCCCTCACATTGTACAGTGAAGTAGTAAACTGTACATTTTGTATATCTCTAAACGTCTCTGTGGGATATCTGCGTAAGATATTTTCTGCATCTCTTTGTATATGTCCTCTTTCTTTATTTATAATCTTTTCAGTGCATCTGTACTGCCGTGTAACATATTTTATGTATCTCTTTAACGGTCTACTACCTAACGGTGTAACGGTTTGGTTAAAAATAAGTTGTCGAGTCTTATAAATTATAGGCACCCCTAAAGTGGCAGCACATTAGCAGCACAGACATTACATCATATGTAATGTATAGTGATATAGTGTAGATGTAGTGTACATCACTACAATAAATGCACGTGGAAATCTAGTGCAGTGGTAGACATTAAATATTAAAAGCAAGTATCGTAGTTCCCTACACCTTTAAACAAACGAACGGTGCAAGGGAGTACGGGATTTACTAAGTTGTCAACTACAACAGTAAAAAATACAGGGAAATGGTAATAAATTGTAATCAGTTATTACCTTACGTGAAACGTGTGAATCTCTTAAAACTGGTTGTAATTAGCAATGCAAACCTTAGACAAGAAGAACAAAGAAGTAGTTGTACCCGCTAGTCACTAAGTTACCATCTACAAAGATGGCCTAACGGTGTAAGCAAGCAGTACGCGAGTGGTAGTTTGTTTACAACAACTTTAAAGGTACACAGGTACGACATTATTACTGCAGAGACGTGCTAAGTTGTGGCCGAAATACGAGTTGTATCTCCTAAAAAGTGAAGGAAGACGGTGGCAAGTCGTTCTCAAACTCAAACTCTGAGAAAGTGCGACGTGGACGTTGTAAGGAGCCGAGTAGTTGTAGTGGTAAAAGGAAGTTTCCCTATTTCATAACATTTTACAAGGAGAAACCACTTCGAGTGAATGATGTGCACACATCAAACTAATACTTTTACTCGCACGCGTCTGTTTCACTCAAATAGTAAAAAAAATCATAGATTAATTTCGTGTTTTCTACGAGCCTTCTCCAAAAATCTTTTCCTGCATCTCTCGATCGAACTATTTCTAAAAAAAAAATTCAGATATTTAAATTTATTATTTAAATTAAAATTAAATTTAAATTATTAAATAATATGGTAATTTTCGATTTTCACAACTCATTCGATTTCGCTCCAAAGTTTTTCCATTCTTGAATTTTTTTACGAAAAACACATTCGCGGCCCGCGCGTCCATTAATTCGTTCCTCATTATGTACATAACATAATTATTAACTTTCCAAAGTTGAGCAATTTTAATTATTTACGGAAATTAGTGTGCGTCGAAAACTATTATTTCTCTCGGCGTCGGCTAATTGTTCGAAATCTGAAATTTAAATTTTTGTCTTCCGCGAAATTTCAACGGGCCTTTCCGAGGAGACCTGAATAAATTTATTAAGTTATTAATTTTGAACGGATGAACAGATGGGTGATCTGATCTATGTATGCGACCGGTGATCTTCTTGACGTGAGAAAATAAGATCGAATCGTCTAATACAGGCACCGGGGAGAATGGGTGAAGCTACCGGGAATTTTTGTCGGCCACTTATGTACTTATGTACATAAATTTACAATTTTTTCGTACATTTGTTTCGTTTCCAAGTTGAAGTTTTCTTCCCGATAACTTAGGTGTTGATCAATTGATAAGATGATTGTTCGTGTCAGGTCAAACGGTGTCTCGCTCTGAAGAACAGAAATAATAGTTTTCGCAACTATCGAGTTATGAAGAGCCACCGGTGGCTTCGTAGACGTCGGTTTAAACTTCCATTTCTTAACTCTTTCTCTTTTTTTTTAACTTTTTTTTGGGTTGTCCGAAAAACAGGCCTCCGCTTGTTACGACCGGAGATCTTTCTCCTTTCTAAATGAAGACGGTCGTGACTGATCTCGTGATCTTAGATTGATTTTCAATAGAGCTGAATATAGAGCAATTCAAGTTAATGAGTTCCGTTCGAAAATAATTGTCCCGGACTGAATTCCACAGATTCTATTTTCTTACTGTACACGACGCGTACTTTTTCGTACAAATGGTACTACATACAGTGCAGTATGTACAAGAAGACATAAGTTTACACTGTATGTGGCATATGTATGTGAAGTAACCGGCCATACGTAACCATGTGTAGCAATTACAATGCGTAAATGGTATCACGCTACACTTGTACGTATCGCACATATATCATCACTGTATCGTACGTACAGATTAATAAAGGTGTACCCGTAGTGTAATACAGTACAACGTTACAGCAGAGAGAAACACAATATACAAATTTACCGAAGCAAGACAGTTCCAAATTTTTTTATCAATTATCTATTTAATAAAAGTTTTGGACAACTACTTTACTAATTGTAGTTAATAATGAACTTATTTGTTCACAATAATTGTGGTTGTTGGTTTTAATCATTTTACAGCAACTATAAAATAATTTTCTAAAAAAAAAACACAACGCCTGCGTTACTTGTTGTCAGAAAGAAAGTCCGGACTCCGGTCGGACACTAATAAATAATCACGTCTATCTAAGATCGTAAATTCAGACTATGGAATAAATAAGTTAATAAATAAATAAAATTTCACGAAATGACTAATTTATTAAAGAGTTTTGGAAAAAAATAACGGTAATAGAAACTCGTTGTCGTTGTTTACTTGGGTTTGCGGGTAATCGGCCCCTTCAACTATCGTTCATCAATCTTCGTATCATTCCGATCGAACTATTCATAACTACTTTTGATAGTTTAACGGGGGCACGGACCTCCCCCCACCCCCTCTCTCCCCCACGCCCCGAATGATAAACGATTATTCTTTTTATTGCCACTCGGCATTTCTTCCTTTCCCTTTCAGAAGTGGTCCTCTTCGTACCATCGCCATTCATTCCCCGGGAAAGTATCGGTCGTTTACTTACGTCACACCAATCAATCGGAATGCCTTCTTTCTCGTTTCGATTTCCAATCGCCGAGATCGATCGATCAATCACCCGATCAGATCGACTTTTTATTTTTCCTTGTTGTTGCACACGGCCATCGGTTACGTGGCCCTCCTTGGTCAGTTGTTGAGGATTCGGTCTCCTCTTTCCTGCCGCCCGACGACTCGGAGACATTTAATAACGACGAAATTATTACTTTATTAATAATTAATTATTGTGTTTAAGAAATAGGTCGGTGTGACCTAAGGTGTTTCCTCTCCCTGATGAATGATTTATTCCGATTACTAGCACCGGCAGAAATAAAACGTATTTATTTTCGGAGTGGTACTTGTGGACAACAAGTACAATGTGTGCTTGCACATATGCTTATGTATTTATGTAATAAAATAACGGGTTTTAACATGAGCAGTATCTCACTCAAATTAGATGTTCTGGGTTTTCAAACTGATTACACTTGCTTATGTCTTGTGCTATCTTTGTTATGTATACTAATGTTGTCGTACACAGTATTACATTATGTTACATAAATACTACACCGCTACAACGTGATTTATTGTTATTAATTATGTAAAATAAGATCTTGGTGATGAAGTAGAATTATTGTAGTGCTCCGTAATTCCTTGTTGCTACTGCATACTACTGCTAGTGTATTAGTGGACTTTATAAACTTTTTATCGATGCCTGTGTATGTGCAATAATACATGATTGTAAATCATGCGTAAATACCAAACGGTCATTACTCACAGAATTAAAATAATTATTTATTCAACCTTATTTTTGGTTCTGGAGATATTTCGATTAACTAAACTTAATTATTTTTTCTTTGTAAATAGAAGTACACTACCATGTATCATTTGTCCTCATCATGTATTCATAACACTTATCTTTTCCACGAAGCACAGACTTGTCAGGGACTCGGTGCTTCTCAGTTGTACACAAATACTACTAAAACTACTAAGTACATAAACACTATTAATAATAAGGCACATACCTGTTTACCAACCACACCGACACGTCGAAAAGGAAAAGTTTGTTCTAACTGACCCGTAAAACTATATATGTATTTTAATAAATAAAAGTACCGTTGAGCCTTCACTGCTAACTCCTGACGACACCAACTTCTCCCTCATTCGCCATTTTGTTTTGTTTATTTTCTCGGTTTTTGTACACCAACGAACTCCTCCCGAAACTTAAAACTATTCTTCACCCCCGTCGGACCTTTCCCATCCTCTCGAGCTGTTAAATCATCCCCTTACAATATTTTCCATTCCTTCAAACTCCTCAAGTTCCCTGCCAGCTATTGTGCCAACCGCAAACGATCACAACTACCAGTCTCACACATAAAAGGATGTGAATAAATAAAATCAACAAGTGCGTTTTTCATATTTCATATTTATTTCAATATTATTATTAAATATAATTCATTATGAAGAAAAATAATTAAAAAAATTTTTTTTCCCTTAATTCTGCTTTGTTCTCCTCACCTCGACTCGATTAGTCACCGAAAACTAAAAGTATCACAGCAAATTGTTAGTTCCATAAATAAATAAAAAAATAAAAACGGTTACCTCGTCAAATAACACAAGCTCAAATCGACACAATCTTATTAAAAAATAAAAAAAACCGAACGGACACTTGGACTGATTTGTATATTTGCAGTTTAATAGTTTTCCTCTTCGCATTTAATAGTTTTGCCGGTTAAATTTTAATAATTTCGTTTGAATCCCATACAAAAATAAAATAAATCTCACAATTTTTTATCCGCGTTTTTTTTTTACGGCTGTCTGAGTCTCATGTTAAGTAGTCCGAAGTTATTAGTGGCGTGGGGTAGCGCGTACAAAAGGGGTAGATACCCGAAGACGTGAAGTTGAGCAGGTGGCACGCCTAGATAGTCGTGGCATGGTGAGTACTCGCACACACAGTGACGGTTTCGAGGATCCTGAAGTAGTTTTCGTACAGTTAGGCTATTATATAGGGCACTCTCTGCGTTAAGTGTCTTTCTCTGGGCCCTGGTCGAGTCAGTGCCGACTGGGACCTCACTTAAACCCCAATAATATACGAAATCGTATTAAGACACCTTTACATAATATTTACTTGTTCGTTATAACCGGAAACGATAAAACGGAAACCCCAAGCCGGCCTTAAAATTCTCGAAATATAAACAAGTGCGACACAAGAAGGATTGACATTCGGCTCACGTGACCCGAAACTTTTCTATTTCTCTCCTATTTCTCTATTTGAGGTTTGCGTGTGCTGCCTCTCCTTATCACTCCCGGGTATCTACCCGCGAAAAACATACAAAAAAAGAATTATTTCATTGCATAAAATCATAATTTCAAATAATAAAAACAACGTGAAAACTTTTTCATATAAATACATACGAAGCGATACGTAAAAAGGCGAAAACAAAATAATAATAATAATAATAGTAGTAGTAGTAGAATCTTACTGAAATATTATTGTTAAATAAAAGTGTAAAAATAACAACAACAAGAACAACAAAAACTTGTTAGGTAAAATATTTGTATTTATATACGCGTTTGTGTGTTTGTACGAGTGACGACGACGTACTTATTGGTTCTTATGTACTCGCTCCCTGTGGGTGAACTCGAGCACGCACTCGTTTTTACGTTTTATTGTTACTTATTAATATACTTATTAATGTGTACAAATCGACGGTCGTTAGCATTTCCGCGAAGTGATTTCCTCTCCCGTCGTGTGGTCACCTGCCGCACACGAGGTTCCCGGGGAGCGGGCTACAAGCGGGAAAATCTGAAAATAGAAGAAGGTGGAAGTTAATAAGTCGCCATCGTTCCACGCGATCGGAGGAGACACAATGCGCGGAAGTGAGTGAGCCCAGGTACGAATTTGAAATTTCGCAATGTGGGTACGAAGACATCACATCACATCAAACATCACACCGCGTGAAATTGAATGGGACGGGAGAAAGTGAGCGAGGTGGACGGAACCCGTGCGAGTGGAACTCGACGCCTGTCACAATCCGGCGGAGTCCGCGACAGCTTCGGATTCTACACAAACGAAATCGAAGTATTCAAATTCGCTTTCTGAAATTTGTTAAATTCAATTATTAAAACTTCGCGACACAGGAAAAATTACGCTATAAATAAATAATGTTTACGTTACTGTATGTAGGACGAATCGAACAAGTTCCCTGTCCGAGTACAGCGAGTACCAGTGTGGATCCTAATTTTTACAATATACGTTTTTTGCATGCACTCAATAAACATCTCATATTTATTTGCTACGTACTTAACGACCTCACATGGAATTTTACTTGAGTAGCAACATCATTTTCCCGGAAAAGTTCTACAGTCCACACGCTTTTGTGATTGAAATCTCACATGAGGGTGTGGTATCCATAAATTCATAGGTTACATAGACTTTGTCTGTTGAAGATCTACGGAGGTGTTGTCTAAGTGACAAAAAACTTATTAAGGGGTTAGAATTATTAGAAATTGAGTAGGGGACAACAGGAGACTACAGAGAACAGCACAGAACTCCTCCTTAAGTTCCAGTACCTGCGTGAGAACAATTTCAACTCTTAGTGGCGGTACTAGTAATTATTAATATACAAGTTATACATATTCTGATAATAACTACGGGTTATGGTTACTGTACGACTACGTACACTTTTCTACTAGAACTAGTAGAACTTGGCGGTTGAGCATTTTTCTAAACTCTTTGGCATTGGGAGTTGTTCTCAATTCCCAAATTTGGGCAGTTAATGTGGCACCATGTTGGCAGCGGTCGTTCTGGATAATAAATTAAAATATTCTTATGTGCATTGAGTAACCTTCATCTCGCGGACACTAATCTCCTAAGTGGACTTATCAATATGGGAAAACTACGCACGCGTAGGTTTATTTAAATTAATTCAGAATTACATAAAATGTGCCGGACGAGGTACCCAACAAGGTGAAGACTCCGCCCAGGTAAAGAATTGACAAAGCAGGTGGAAACGCGGAAACGAAACGGGTACCCGGGGACACAAGGCCGAAAGTGATGTGATGTGATGTTGTGACGTTGTGGGTAACTCGGAACGCTTCCACCCGAACTAGTTTTCTCTAAATAACTCGTCAGAAGTATGTAGTCTTATGCACGGGCGTGACTCGTGACTCGGCAAAGAATGCAGGTGTGAGAAATTGGACGAGTCGTCCGAAACGAGTCGCAAACGTTTAATAAAGTACATAACGAAAATAAATAAGTCAACCGTGATTTATTAAAAACCGTACTGTAATGAATCGTACACTTACCTCATTTTTTTTTCTCTCTAACTAATTTTTAGTTTGTTTTAGTTTTATGAGGCACGAACGCGAACATTCATAGACAACCTGAATTGAATATGGTGAGGAGCATCGTTGGAACGATCATCCATATTGATGACAACCAGATTGTGCCCATGTTGTTTTCTGTAACATAAAAATTACAAAAAATAAATAAAAAAACGAACGGACCCGTGAGAGTCTCAGGTTCGTGCCTTGAACAGGTGCATACCACGCCAGGTGCATTTTGGTAGTGGTAGAGTAAGAAGAACACATTATTTTATCCATCGATAACAAAAAACCATTGCTGGTAGAATGACAAAGGCAATGAGTACCACTCCGGGGAAAATAAAAAAAAGTAACCTAACCTAACCTAACCTAACCTAACCTAACCTAACCTAACCTAACCTAACCTAACCTACCTGAACCACGGTTCCTCCCCCCACCCTTTCTTCAGCATCCTCTTCAAAATATTTATCCGTTGTTTGTAACTGTTGTATTTTGCAGAAATATTTCAGTACACACATTAAGCTTATGAATTTGAAGTTGAACTTACAAAATTCTTGTATATAACATTTTTTTTTTAAATTAAAGTTGTAGCGCTACTACAATTCTTTCACTTAGGTGTGGGATGTGCTGGTAAGTACTATGTTAAGTACTGTCAGTAAGAGAACACTCATTGGTACCACTCCAAAAAATATTACCGTTGCCCGACAGGTAAATTGTGTTTGGTGTAATGAGGGTTTCTTTTTCAAATATTCAAACTTAAATGTTTCTCTCTCTCTCTCTCTCTCTCTCTCTCTCTCTCTCTCTCTCTCTCTCTCTCTCTCTGTATTTGTGTTTTAGTGTAATCTCAGTGATGCTGTCTATCATAAATAAAAACACAACATCCAATACAAACATTCTGTAAGGTAGTAACTTAAGTTTGGTACATTTTTGTGCGCGACTTTGCTTAGATGCAAACTTAAGGGCACACCCCCCTCTCTCTGTCTCTTTCCTTCTCTCGTTCCCTCTGCATACGACGACACATTTTTATGTATCAAATCGTTCTTCTTCATCAATAACAACTCACATTTAGAGAATTTCTACTTGACGTGTCGGGGGGCTGTTCTTCTTGTCCCTTCCACGAAACTTCGTCTTCTTCTTCCTCTTCGGTGTAGTTCGTTCCCCCTTGTAGTAATAGTGAATTACAAGCTTTTCTCCCCCCGCTCTCATTTAATTCGGTTTCTTTGCGAGTCAAATTGAAAAAAGTGTTTCCTCCGAGACAACTCCGGGAAACCACACTTTTCTCATGTGTTCCCTATCGCTCCGCACCCACCTCCTCTCCGCCAGAAATCTGCTCCCCTTGTCTTCTATTCCAATTCAGCTCCCGTCCTTTTTTTTTAATAATTTCTGGGACCCTGCGACCAAATCTACGGCTCTGTTTTATTTATGTGGGATTTCGGTAAGAAGAAAGTTGTAAGTTGTAGTACATTTTTTACTCATTCTCCGGGAGAACAAAAAAATATTCCCAAACGTTATGTTAATAATAGTTTCGTGTTTTTATATATAAATTTATATATATATTGTTTTCATTCGTATTTTTCCACTTTCTGTACTTCTGTGACTTTATGTAGGGTAAGACGTTTCTTCTTGCTGGTACGTATAATTTCTATTAACTTCGTTACGTGGCATCGTTACATTACCTCGAGTCGAAGTTTTAATACATAAATAATACATAAACATGGGAATGATTTGGCACGGCAGAAAGGGTTCATTGCTAGAAAATGTAAAGGTAGGCAGAAGCGTTTTAGTAGCAGTGTGCTTTAGAAAGTATTTAATAACGTTAACGTCTATGTATGCGTAATAATGTCTCTTGTGACAAAAGCGTTTTCGTTAATAACATCAAATATTTGCTAACCGCAAGTGGTAATTGTATAACTCGGCAACTGGAAATCAGAACGATCAAATTAAACGAGGATAGAAATTTATTAAAGTGGTCCGGCGCGCGCGTCGTTCTTCTTCTACCCCGCATTCATGACACAGGTACAAATCACCTGTCTGCCATCGGCTCATCAGAAATTCTCTCCCCGTGTGCCGGGGTATCATCACGGACGCTTAAGTACCGGTAGAATTTTAAACGGCGGTGTCAATTTGACTGATCGCGGACGAAATTAAACAATTACGAGGAGGATCGGCGTTTGGTGTCGGGTGTCTTCCTCTCGTTCTGCTACGAGTCGAGCCGACAGAGAAACCAGAGGTACTCCAGAGGTGACGGACACCCCAAAAACACCCCGAGGATCACCGCGGAGGGTTAAAGACCCGCCCGGTCGGAGTGGCGTTTTTTTCGCCCCCTTTTAAACGAAATTACAACGATTTGTTACGTGGAATTTCGGTCCTGATTTGATTAATAATCTAGCCGTTTACGTCATCTATTAATTGGTCTATGAAAAGTAGACTCGTTTCCGCGGAGCGACCGACCCTGGGGTCAAGTGACAGGAAACAGAATTAAAAATAATGTGACAGAGAACGCGGGGTGAATACGCGTGGTCCACGGACAAATCCGCCATTTCCACGCTTGTTATTGTCTTTGGTGTTTGATTTCATCGGAAATCGATCGGTCAAAAACCGAAATTCATTTCGAATTTAATGGCCGTGTTCTTTCCGTTTGTCTTCCTGCGGTGATTTTTGGCAATCGATCGATCGAAACCTGGGAAACGACACGTGGTCCGACCGTGCAATTTACCACCTTCGCTGACCTGTCCGAAGTAATAAATAATTTAATGTGGGCTCACACGGTACGGTTATGTATGTATGTAACTATTAATCTGATTTAACGAAGAACCTGTTCGTGCCCTCTTGTCATCGATCAACAAGCAGAGCTCATTCCTCGCATTGTGAAACACATAAATTAATTAGTTTTATGTATATCAATCAAGTTCTCCTGATGTTGTCCCGGTTTTTCACTCATGTCCCTCGATTCAGGTTTAAACTCTAATCTTATTAATGTATTGCCACACTATGATGTATTTTTGTTATGTAATCGTTACGGTGTAATTTTATTAAAGTTTTCACGTAGTGTAATTCTATAAATAGCACGTAATCCGTTTGATGAATTAAATATTTAATCGTTATGTATTGGAATGAAAATACATAAGTTTTAACTTCTTACATTTCGTAGTGTGTGTTCACCCTAATCGTAGCATAATTTTAATTAAGTCAAACAACTTTAACTTATGTACGCCCCGAAATTTTGACATTCTGGACGTTTCGAAGGTTCCAACTGAACCTTTTTGCACTGCACTACCCAGCCTAACGTGGGGTAGGTTAACACTAAACCTTTCGTTCTTCTCTACGTGACTTCCTCGCAGCACCTGGCATCTCACGTTCACACCGGCATGGCCTACCACCTCGGCACACCGACTGTGTATACAACCTGTGTATAGTGTGTGCAGGAGACCAAAACAGTTTAAAAGGTTCATTCCCTCGTCCATGCGAGACACAAAAGGTTATCAATTCCATTGGGTTTCGGGTGACCCTTTCCGCCATGAGAAGAATTTAAATTTTATAAAATTTATCTGCGTCTCTCTCTCTCTCTCTTTCTCTCTCTCTCTCTCTCTCTCTCTCTCTCCGGATTTAGTTATCTGCCGGCCGCCGAGCTTCCGTTCAAATTTAAATAAGCGTTCGGGCTAAGGAGGGAGGAGAAAGCCTTTCTCTTCCTTTCTTTCCAATTCGGACCAAATAGATTTATTATAATCGCATCAAACCGTTCAGATTTGTTGCAGAGAACTCAATTACGGTTTAATGGAATCGCATAAATCGTCCGCGTGCGTGCCTGCCTGCGTGCGTGTATGTGTGTGTGCGCGTCTGTGCTTCCATGCATCTGTCTTGTGTCTAGGCTAATAGACGTAGAAAATTTACCAAATTTCAAGGTAACCCTAATTAATGAGTTCGAGAGAGAGAGAGAGAGAGAGAGAGGAACTCTCCTGAAAGATCAATTGATTTTTAATTGAATATTAAATCGGCAATTAACCCCTTCCGGGCAATTGCTTTCTAGGCAGTAAAGACCGTTTAAAACTTTCCCCCGCGCCCGTGGACTAGACCACGTCCGGGGTTGAACCTGACGCTTCTGGAAAACGCAACACCTGAAACTACTCCTAGTAATGACCTCGATTAACAAGAAGAAACTTTTTCCAGGTGAAAATAAATTAATTTCATAACTCGTCGTCCCACCGCCGTGTGTGTGTGTGTGTGTGTGTCTGTGTGCGCGGGTGCAATGGAAACGTACGACCTGGTTAAAGCTGTGGGGTCAAACTTCGCGACGCAACCTATTATTATTTATTTATTTATTAAAAACGTCCTCGATACGCATAAATAAGTAGGGAGACTAATTTACAAATAAACCCATTGATTTTATGTAGACGACCTCAAAGTGAATGAAATGCGGTGGATATTTACGGTTTGAACGACGACAGCCTACGGGACCCTGCTGATATTCTCCGATTGATCTCTCGGCTGTTTAATTAAAGTTATGTACATAAGTCGTCGCACGAACGTAGCAAAAACACGACAAAATAGAACAGAACAAAACAGTGAGGGAGCGAGTATGTAGGCCTTTCCGACCGTAGACGTTTCGAAATCTTTACGTTCTCCTGTCCTAACGATCAGTAAAAGATCAACCGGTCCAAAAGATCAACTCCAGATGATCTCTAAGAATAATAAGGAAGTTTAATAGTTTTTTTTTATGTAGGGAATGTTCACCGCATTGCGTACTCAGTACCAGTACAGTACAGTTTAATATGTTTCTAACAACCAACCCTGCGCCGATGTACTCCCTACATAGATCATAGATCCTGCTCCGTGTCTATTCTCTCTCTCTCTCTCTCTCTCTCTCTAACAGGTGTTTATACATTGCAAGCACCGGGTGTAGAACCTTTCCCTACGCTCCCACCCGAATTACAATAAAGAAAACAAACAGTGTGAGGTAGCCGGATTTACAACCGCCTTATCAGTGACCACGTTCTTATCACAAGTGAAAACCACCTGCGTGTACAATTAGTTTATAAAAAAAAATAATAATATTTTTTATCAGCGCCAGTTATTCTTTCAGACGTACAAGTCGGCGACATTACGTATATTTAAATTTTATTTTTGGTCGTGGTCCTCGGTCCTACCCAAATCGGCCATCTTGAAGTCTTTAACGTACGGATCCATTTTGACTGGGTGGAAAGTCTCTCTCCGAATTAATAAACGAACCATTCGCTTAATCTGCAGGTTAATTAAGTTCACGGGTGAAAATTTAAGTAGAAAACAAAAAATAGTTTTGACAGACGAAATTTCGGGAAGTATAGTCGTCGGGAATGGTCGAGAGGGAAAACTAGTTCGACGAACTCCTGGCCCGGAGACGAATCGAATTGGCGTTTCCTTTCTTTTCGGGTACGGTTCATCCGACACGATCCGGACAACCGTGAAGAAAGGACGGACGGAAGGAAGGACCGGGTCCGAACGGTGCCATTGTTCTTTCTCGCAATGAGAGAAAATTAACGGATGAGTTGGTGAACTCATCCGCAAATACTATATAGGGTTTTTACGTTGCCGGAATGTTTCGATCAGACGTTCCGCGGCGGATTTTCACATCTTCGCGACGTCAAGAAAATTAATTCACACTCGCCCGGGTTTCTGTTCCTTTTCGAAAAATTTCAAGGGAAACCCCCTCCCCAAAAGCACCCGACACACGCGCCCCGCAATGGAAATTATGGTTTTGGTGTTTTTCGAGACGGAAAAACTTTCCGAGTTGCTGTTTTCATTCTTGACTCGTTCGCCACATCTCTTATTCCCATCTTTTCAAGCATATCAAACTTATAAAAATGTAATTTTTTATCCTTTTTCTCTATAACAGTCCCCTTGACACCCCCCAAATAGAAACATTTCCCGCTGTTGACTTCCATGTGCCCTGACGTCCATCGGTTTGTACACTTGGGGTCCTCTACATCGTTTAAATTCCGAAGAATGTCACTTATTGTCCGTTATTAAAGGGTGTTATGTAGTGTTCGGAACTACGTACATAAAAGTTAGGATTTTGTCAAAGCTTCTGTGACGTCCAACTTCCCTGAGTGTGGGTCGTACGACCGGATGACGATGGAGCGACGAGTGACGTCCTGTGAGATGTTTTTCAACAGATGACCAGTTCGTTCGTTCGCCAACTCATACCTGAATCAGACGACGGGAAGGGTTCTGTCGCACGTCCGTCCCGATTACAACGAAAAAGGTCAGCGGGTGAGTATCGAACGAGTGTGGTGTCATTGACTCTCCCTTAGAATTTTTTCTAATGAGTCAAATCGATCCATAACGAGAGGTAATGACACGACGGTAACACATAAACGCACATTTATCATTAAAAATACTATTTGTGTGTATGACGAGGGTGCACCGTGCGTGCGAGTGGGGGTGTTTGCGTGGAAGGCCGCATGATTCTCCAGGAGAAATTTGACGTGAACGACAAATGACAAGCAAACAAGTCAATTTGAAACCCCCAAATTACCAGTAACCGAGTACTGGTCACGCGTGTGTGTGTTTGTCGGGGCGGCGCCTTCAATTTCGTTTCCGATTTCCACCACGGAGCTCATGTCCGGCGAAAAGCATAACTGACGTTTTGACTGACTTAATTGGGAAATGCCAACTCCGCTAAGGTTTAATGTCCTCCGCCATTATTTTGATTATAAGAAGACATGAATGTGCAACGTACGAAACCCATGACTCACACATGAATTATTAATATATCGTTCTTACTTTTATTTAATGACAATCAAGAAATAATTAAATAGGATGTGATAACCTTCAACCTCAGCAGGTGCACATTAATATGAAAATGAGTGAACGTTGGTGGCAAGCAGAGTGAAGTATACGGTCGCATTACAATTCATTTAAGATTTACAATATAGGAAATTTGGTTGTTGTTAGTTCATGTATTGACAGGTCTTGGCAATTAACACAATTTTTGAGCCTGCCGGCATCAGTGGTCGGAATATTTCTTTTACTCAATACATCGTTGTATCGAAATATACAAAAAATGTTTTCAATAATTAAAGTTACTCAAACAAAACAAAACCCTCACAAACGTACGTTAACTGAAGTTAAACCTACAACTGTTCAGTACGCAGCACCGTTAGTGACTCTAGTTAACCGACATGTACCGTAGTAAAAGGGAAAACAAAGTAGTAATCAAAATAAATAAAATAAATAACGGCAGTGTTGAGCACGTAAGCAAAGGTACCCACCAAGGTAAGGCTGTACCCACGTAAATATAAAATTTTATTTTATTTAACAAATAATTTGCGCAATTCGTCCTAGGACAACAACCAGCAGTGTTGACAAATTCCGACGTATACAAAAATACTATATAAATATTATAAAAAAAGATAAAAATTAATATGAGAGGAGACACTTCGACAATGTAACGAATACATAAATAAACGTAAATAAAATAAGCAATCTCTTTGTCTGCCTATGTATTTATCTGTAGCACGTCGACAGTATGTAGTTCCCACAGATACAAATTCTAAGAGCATCAAACTACAGCACGTGTACTTGTCTCCGGACGAATACTAAAGATTCAGAAGTTCGCAATTGTCATGGAACCGTCCTACGTACACAACAAGACCGAGTTCGGCAAACAAAAAAAACCGATTCACCACCTGTGGCTTTCATCTTCCTCCCACCGTTCGGTTCTTGTGCTCTGTCGAGCTCCTGGCTTCCGCGTCTAATGTCTACTTAACTCTTCCCGAAGAAGTACCCGGGGGTGGAACAAAGTCGACGGAATCCAATCCGCTCGAGTGGTAACAAAAAAAAGTAGACTGAAACTTTTTAAAAGCTTGTTTTAAAAGCTCGGAGGCTTGAGATGGACCCTCGCGTGTGGGGCCGGTGGGTGGCTCGGTACGAAAAGGGCTAATAACCGTACGGATATGAAAGGAAGTGCCAGAGACAGAGGTGTACTCCCAGGTAAATGGAGTTTAAAAATTGGTTAACATAAAAATCCTTCTTTCCCATACCCCCCGGGTGCACAATCTCATTTACCTTCGCTTTCTTATCCTGTCAATACAAATTTAGATGATATCGTCGGTGAACTTGTACTTCTCTCCTACCCCCGTTTTACCCCCTGTATCCCTGTACTGTATACATGTACAGTGTAACGAAGGAAACTCTCGATGGAAGTTTTTTTTTCTCTCTCTCTCTCTTTTAAATGATACAATTACCAAACTTATAAAACTTTTTTCCTTCATCCTCTTCCACTCACCACTCTAACTCACTCACTTTTATGAATCTTTTTATTAGAATTTATATTCTCCTTTCCTTCGCTTAAAATTTTCTTTTTTTAAGAAAAAAAAAGAAGAAGAAGAAAAGTCTTCGTCTAATTCTCTTGCGAACTCTAAGCCCGAAACAGGAACAAGACGGAAAAGTCTAAATTGGACCGATGAGAATACGCGCGTTTTCATTTGATTTTTCTTCTATTTTTTTTTTCTCTCTCTCTCTCCCTGACGTAATTAATAATTACTACCTGGTGAGGTATGAAAATGTCGTCGTTTATTTTAACCAAGAAGGAGGATGCATCGGTTGGATGCATTGAATAACATTCGTCATTCGATACATTAATCTTATTAACTTTCCCCGGGAGTTGACAGTAGCGTCAGAAGGAAGTTATGGTCGTGGATGAACGCATACAGAACGCTTACAGTGACGTTTTACTGGTTAATAGATACCTAAGATGGGCTAAGTCGAAGTCGAAAAGTTTACTAACGCCGTTAGTCGAAGGCTACCGAACTCCAGGGTCGTTACTCACCCCCACGGAGGGTGAGAAAAAACAACGAGAGTTCCTCGTGAGTGTCGCAACCACAACTGGAAAATCCCTAAATGTAAACACGTGTTGCGTAAACAGTCCGCCTTACCTGGAAATTGAATGAAAATTACGCTTGCGTGCGTTTCCTTGTTAACCTCCTTTTGCTGTTTGTCGACACGCACTTTCCTCACAGTAATTATCCGTATTTATGGTTAGTCCTAGATAAGTTTGAAAAGAACTCAGAAAAACAGGAGAAAAAAGAATTGCGGACTTGGGTAAAACTGTATAAAATCGTGGAGAACTGTATACACCAACGTCTGTACGTGTCATTGCGTATTATTAGCGTCGTATCTGTGCGGATCGCTTGAGCTCCGTCGCATTCACTTCCGGTTAGGAAAGGTTTGACCCCCAAAAACATCACTTCCGGGCCTTGTGATGTTTTCATCACATTCCGACAGGGTCAGTGTCCCTTATTTTGTTGGAGTGAAGTTACCGCGTCACCGGAAGTTTTGTTTTCATTCTGTCGTAAGGATTTTCCTTTTTGACGCAACTCCAGCAACTTTTGCTTTATTAAAATATTCAGGAAATTTATTTTTCTTCTGCCGTAAAACCGAGAACTAGGCTAGTGTTACAACTAATTGAAGAATAACTAGGTCTTCATGTACTTAATATAATAAGCTGGACTGTAGTGAAAACCCCAAACGTACGTGAAATTATTATAATTTTTTGAGACCGCTGAAAGAAATGTTCTTTGTGTGCGAAATCGTAGGTTTCAAATCGATGTAGTACACGTAAAATTGTGTACAATCCACTCAAGAATAAGTAAGTTAAATACAACTTAAAGTTAGAAATTTATGTGATGGTAACCCTAACAGATGAGTGTTACTTCTTAGTAACTGTTGACGTACACAAACATATATCATGCACATTTCGATTGGTAATAATACAGATGTACAGACAAGTGTATGCATGGAGTTTTTCGTGTTGCTCTCTACGAGTGGAATTGTTTGGTTTGCAACTCTTCCAGGTTCTCTCGGTGACCATGTCTAGTAGGAAAAAACTTTTGACTGTTTAGCGCTTTTGTCTACTTCTTTAAGCCGATGTGGAACTTCACTGTTCTTTGTTCTTCTAGGGACAGCTCC
Source organism: Polyplax serrata (assembly GCA_037055365.1). Lineage (NCBI taxonomy): Eukaryota > Metazoa > Arthropoda > Insecta > Psocodea > Polyplacidae > Polyplax > Polyplax serrata. Next base: position 5,655,431 of record JAWJWE010000038.1, on the reverse strand, counting down.
TGCCCAACTTTCCCGAGACGCGTATTCTTCCGCGCGCGTATACCTGCAGGGAGATTTATTTGCCGGAGCGGAAGTGTTTTGTGCGTAGTCTGCCGGGTAGAAAGGAGTGACTGCATGGGAATTTTCTAAATTTATTTCGCATGTAAATCATATGTAAATTTGTCTCATTATAATACGTTCGCGGCCATCGTTTTTTTTTGCATTTTTTTCTCCCGTTGCTCATTTCACCCTTTCACCTTTCTCCGCCTGACGTTTTTCCCGTGGTCTTTCTCGGCCGTAGGCTGGAACCGCGACCCGGGGACCACACCCGAGAAAAAAACCAAAATCTAACCCGACCGTTAAGAGGCCCCGAAGAAACTCAAACCGAACTTCGTCCGAAAGTATACACTTCATGGGAAAAATATGATTTAGCAGCCGAAGTAAACTCGCTTCGGACTCATGCCGAATTGAGAAATTGAATATACAAATTCCCTTACTCAATCTTCCTTGGATGATTTCTCTTGTGTACATCGTGCGAGTGCTTGAGGGAAAAACAAATTTTCACCTTTACACCTGGGTAAATTTCAAAACATTTCAATCGTTCTTCTTCGCCTCTCCTGACTAACACGACAAGCAAAATAATACAATAATTTAAATGTACTCCTGTCCTCTACGTAACTATATGTACACACACAATCACCCGGTACAATATGGTCTTATGAACAATTATTAGTTACATATATTATTAATAATATATATAGGAGTTAGATGAAGTCAGTCACCCGCTGTCGACTGTCAGAATTCTCTGCAACACCTGCCTGGCCTCCTCTCACTCATTCCCCCAGTGTCTGTTGATTATTCTAAACCATAATATATGCATTAAATATGATAATAACATAGAATTATATGTGTAATTTGTGTTTTATCATTCGTCAATGTTACCGTAAGTAACCGTAAACGTGACGTATTCCAAATAAAATCTTGTTTAATTTAAAATTAAACACAATATAATAAAATCCCCGACCTTTGCTGCTTGAATATTTTCGTTAGACGGGAACTTTTTTTTTCTTATTAAATAAATTTACGTTTTCCAAATAATAAATAATACCGAGAAAGGTTGGGTAAAAAACAAACGCGACGAACCACAGCAAACACGATACCGGCAATAATAACAATAATAAAAAATATATAATTAAAACTCAATTTCCATCAAGCACGACACGCTCGGTTTTATCACAACTTGATGATGTGTTTTTACCTTTTCCCATTTTTAAACATTTTCACATTGACATGATTATTATTTATTAAAATGAACATTTTATTATTCCAATAATAAATCTATGGTGTAATATATTTTGTTGTAGTTAAACATATTTCTTAAGATCTGAAAAAATCACATAACAATTCTTCTCCGCTGGGAGACTACTCGTATCGTATACTTATATTATCATGCTATATTGTACATATAGTATATTATATACGGCAAGGTGTATTGTATATACCGCGTATAATCATTGTATAATGTCCCAGTTGACAGTTCAATTTATAAATTAGTTGTAATTAATAAGAGTAGTTGGTTTATTGAGATCGTTGCCTGTTACCTAGGAGATGAATCTCAAATATACTGAAAACAATAATATCGGTTTATCATCTACGTATTTGTATTGTAACGTGTCTCTAAAAACAATATAATGTAACTACAACGGGGAGTGGACCGAAAGCAAATGTTTCGGAAAACAATTTAAGGGTTTTCTTTTCGAATTGGCTTGTGAAACGTGTAGAGGGCTCGTAATTGCTCATTAAGGGAGAAAAACAAGATGTCCGATACAACCCCCGCGATAAAATATCCTCGGCCAGGGTGGAGGAACTGCGTTTCACCGAACCGGCGCCGGTGAACTTGTAAAAATTCCAGGGACGTAGGCTTTGTGTCAACTTCCCTCGGGTCAGATCTGACACGTTAGAGTGGTGTAATTGATCACCCCGCGAATTCCGTACGAAACATACAAACTAGAAAATAGAAAAGGGATGAAGGTCCTTTGCCAACAAGTCGAGTACAAGTTATTAATTTATAAAAAATCAAGGTGTGTATGAAAAACGCTTCTGTGCAACGGCGACAAATTCGAACGGGTTTTCTACGTTTCGTGACGTCACAGCACTCCTAAGGGTGGAAGAGCGCGACCCTCGGAAAATGGCAAATTTTTCACGACCGATGAACGTCAAAATCGTATTGTTTTATTAAACGTATTTTATTACTTGTCGCCAAAATGCGAACTCAATACCCTCACGCTTCTCAAAGTTATGAGTCGCAATGTGACAAAAGGGGGGTAGGATGATGTTCACCGAGTAGGAAACACACAGAGGGAGCGAGTTCGTCCGTCGACAAAGTCCGTTTGAAAGGAAATAGGACATCAAAGGACAAAGAGGACACGTCCTTTTCCTCCGAATACGTCGTCTTCGAAATTTTCAACCCTTCCGAACTTTGACCATCCATCCATCTCTCCCTCTCTCTCTCTCTCTGTGTGTGTGCGTGTGCGTATGTGTCTGCTTTCCACTTCCCGAACACCGCGGCCAGGTAATGAAAGTTTCAACTTTCCCATTTTTGAATCCGACGCTGTTCTGCAACAATCACTTTTCCAACTGTCAGATTTCCCCACGGAGTCAAAATCAAATCCGAAAATGCCAAAAATTCTGCGGAATAGTTGGAAAAGTTTTAACTCCTGCCGAAAAAGTTGGTGAGACAAAAAGGAAAAAAAAAAAGAAAGAAAAGAGGATGAAGAAAGTCAGACACGGAGGGACTTCTCCGCGCAGAAACTGAGCGAGAATGAAAAATTACAGGGGAGAGACGCTCACGACCCCACCCCTCGCCTTTGGGGGTTGGAAACATCAGGGGGTACAGAGTTCTATTCCCAATTGAACACTATTTTAAATGATTCGTACAGGACTTTTCTATTTGGCGGCTAGACAATAAGAGCTGGAAACTTTCAGGGACGTCTCCATCCCAAACCAAACAAGCCCGAACGAAATTTATTCCGAGACAATTTACAGAACCGGATACAGCCTTTCTGTATGTACAAGTAAACACTAAACTGTTGGGTTTGACTTTTGTAAAAATTTCGTATAGAGTCAATTTATTACTTATTTCTCCACTTAAACATTCAATTAAACGTACAAAGTTAATAATAAAATTAACTACCTCGTTATTTACTTATTTATTGCCTATTTATTAATTGTTTCATCAAAACTATTAAACATATTTATAAAAAAGCGTTAATAAAACAAATAAGTTAAATTAAAATTTTAGAAAGGAACTTAGTAAGACTTGATCGCATGACTAAGCAGTGAGCCTTTTATATGTAACGACCACCCAACAAAAATATATATTAATAATGTACATATGTGTACAACATGTTAATGGAAATAACCAAATTGACACATTACTACAGCTATTTAAGTATCGTACATTATGTGTCGTATATAATCGTACCACGTGATACATACGATACATAACACAACGCATACATAATATACGTACAGTAATAAACTGAGTTATTTGTATTATACAACCACACAAGTTATTTTTCAGTATAATTCAAACATCGAACTTACACGTACAGGCGGCCCGGTAACGTCCGAGCACACCCAGTCAATCTGACCCCTCGGTAAGTCTCGAACATAAAAAGTTCACCCGGTCGTAAAACATAATAACCGTGCTCTCTAAGTATAAATTTAATAAAATTATTTCGCGCGTTAATTTTTAAACCTGTAATAATTATAAAAGTTCTCAGACAAATTAAGATTTCTTTATTAAACCGTGTTCAACCACCGTGAGAGAGGAGTCGAGTTGCGTGAATCGCACCGAGGCAAGTAATTCGGGAGATACATAAAATTAATTTTTATACATAACCTGATGTTACGCGGTCGACAAATTAGACACCGCAGATAAACGGATCGGGGCGGTTATACATAGATATATATACATGTATATTGTTACGTTAATCATGGGTCATGTGTTCCCGGTGTAATCAGGGGTTATGCGTCCTCGATGGAACCTTCCCCGGAGAGCGCGAGGTTACTGATAAAAACTATAAAATTTTTATAGTAGCTGTTAACTTTAAGGATGTCTTTAAGGAGGCCTGATAACCATAACATGGCGACGATTACTGATGACGACCCACCCGAAAGTTAATTATTTTTTAAATGGGGACACTTTCCGGCGACGATTAATTCTCTTTCCGCACGGTCTTTTACATAATATTAATCCGAGGCGGTGTGGTGTGTCGTCTCGCTCGAACATAAAAACAACCGAATATCGTACGCTTCGGCCCGATACATCAAGTTATGTATATATTTTATGGAAAATTGTAAGCGAGAACTCACTGAAACTCCGGACTACACTTGAATTACAATACTTACACTTCAGTTCGCTTAATGTGAAATTCATACGGTACCGGTCCACAATAGTTGTGTTGAACTATTCGATAAATTAAACAGACTGAACCGATAGTACATAAATAGTTATTGAAATGGCGACGGGTTGGTTTGATGTATGAGATTGAACGTCAATTTTTTTTTTTACTTTTATTTACAACGTGACAATCCATCAACATCAATTTCCAAAGTCAATATTTATCGATGGTGCAGTTCAATTATTTCCTTCCGACGTGTTTTAGATTTGAGGGGAGTTCATAACTTTTTTCTGTATCCTTCGTTGGAGCTCTGTTAATTAAATTTGGCACCCCGTCCCCGTACGGACCTAAAGGTTTCACCACCGGATCCGCGAGGGTAGTAAGGTCGAGTAATAAAATTAAACGAATTTAAGTTAATTGCAACAGACGGAGCAAACAAACATATATATTTATGTAAATGAATTATTTATAAGTATGTAGTGATATGTGAAAGTTTAACAGTTAACAATTTAAGTGAGAGAAAGGAGGGCGTCTAACAAATTGGGAGGTAGGAAAAGGTCGAGCATCCTTGGAGTGGAACAGAAGCTGGGAGGCAGGCTGGAAGGGGAAGTGGAAGCGGCGGTGGTGGAATGCATCCGGCCATTGGAAGTTGAATTGGAGAGGACATGCACGACATGCAGGATGGCATGGCTCCGGCGAGGCAGGTGGCCATGCCTCCGCCGAGGCAGGCTGGTACGCCGGCGGAGAGGCACGGCGGCATGCCACCGGCGAGGCAAGAGGACATGGCACCGGAAAGGCAGGACGGCAAAGCTCCAGAAAGGCAACTTGGAACGGCTCCAGCGAGGCAGGATTGAATTCCTCCGGCGAGACACATGCAAGGCTGTGGAAGAAGAAGAAGAACAACAACAACTTAGGTACCTGTCCGCTCTACCGGGAACCCCCGTTAAAAAAACAACACGACGGCAGCACCAAACCTTACCTTGGCAGAAGATTCGGCGGCCAAAATGGCGAGGACGAGAACGAAGCACTTGGCGAACATTTTTGGTGTTTTTTTGGTTTTTTTCGTGTGACGGCCCTACTACCCGAGATGTAAATCCTGAGATGCTCAAACGAATCTATCCCAACACAGGGAGATATGTCCGTATATATAGCTCTAGAGAGTCTAGGCTCGAAAAGGGGGAAACCTGATCACAATTGATATATTTTAATTTCAAACAAAAAAAAAAGAATAGCCGAGCGAGTCGCGCGTGCGGATACATCAGAACGCGCGCGTTCGTGTGTGACCTTAACGTCTCGAGCCTGACGAAACCCTACCTAGGGAAAATATCACGGTTCCTCATTTGTCGTGCCTGACACATCGGACACCGTCAAATATTGATCACCTAAAAGTTAAACGTGATACCTGAAGTGACTATTTGTCCATGTTGTTACGCCGAGAACAATAACAAATAGACAAAGAGTTAAACAGTTCATCTACTAACTAGCACAGAGAGCTCCGAGAAGCGTCTCAGAATGACGCCACCCCCGGGAGCATGTACCTGTCCGGCCCGGGTACCTGACGGCTACTTCTTCCCGTCTCGTCGGACGTGCATGACATTCAGAGACACGACGTTGTTGTTGTTGTTCTCCCCGTTCATTCATTTCTTTCTTCACTGCAGTTGTCTCGTTCGATTTGTTTGTTTGTTTGTCCGATTTTTCCCATCGGCATAGACACAACAAACGAGACGAAAAATAAGATGGGGAGATGGGGAGAATGACTCAGTCGGACTCTCCGAATGACTCAGGCGCGAATGTCAAGTGAAGAAAAAGCTCTTTTGGTAAATCAAACCGAACGGTGAAGTTCAACATGGCCACACCACACGGGTGTAGTCGAAGACGGCGGAGCGACAGGAGACACCTGGTCGAGTGAGTTAATGAGAGACAAACAATAACGTATGATAACCTCGACACGTACTGGAGTAATATGAGTAAGTTTTGCCAAAAGTTAATAAATAGATAAATAGGTTAACGTAGCAACTCCGGTGAAAAGTTGAGTACAAAACTCGCGAGAAGAATGGTAACTCTCGTTGGAGTTACACATTTGCGGAACGAAACTTCTCCGCCCCGTGGGAAATATAACTAAGAAGTAAAAACTAGTCCTTCGGAGTTAGACTCCTAAGGTGAGATACAGCTGGTGAGGGAGCTGGTGGGATGAAAAGAAAACTTTTATATACAAAAATAAAGTGAGAAATCAGAAACTTAAAAAAAATAAAATAAAGTGAAAAAAATCAAAGATGGAGCATCAAAACAATGCAAACACAGAGCTTTTACGAAAGTGTTTAGCACTACAAACTACATGTAGTTTCTAATTAATAGAAGTACAGGTATTAGGTTGTAACGCCAGAGTTTTACCGGACATCTCAAAACTAAATAAACAGTAGAATTGGAGGAAAGTGTCGAGTGATGCCAGGTGGTACCTAATTACTTTTAGTAGTTGTTAGTGAAGTAGTTTTAGTTTCGTAACGGTGGTTGATGATTTCGTAGGGCAGTAAGTTGTAGTTGGAGCAGTGGTAGTACATAGTACGGTTGGATGTGAGTGTACATCTAAGTAGTACTCAGAAAATACATTATTATACCCGGGAGAGGTGTTCATAACATGAAATAATAGTTCCGATAGTAAAGTAGAAATAGTAAAGAAATGTTACTAAAGTTTTAGTTTTACTTAAAGTTAAGGAATGTTTATATGAGTGGGTTGGTCAAACAATTTTTTTTTATTGTTTTATATTTTTAAACTTAGTTGTGTACTCATTTCCACATCAAGTAAATTTAAATACATCACAACTGATAAAATAATCACAGCGTTATCATAAATCATCTGACCAAGGAGTGAAGTTTAATTGTAATTGTTTCTTGTAATTGGAATTATGGGGAAGGGGTTGTTGAGCAGCGGAGGGGTTGCACATAATCACGTATTTAGCGTCTTCACCCGCGTGTGCAACCCGTGTTACGTACCAATTAATGACACTTGACGGTTCTCACCTGTGACGTAACTCTGCACTTTCACATTCCGAGCATCTGTCGCCCTCAAGAGAGTAGTGAGAAGGAAAAAGAGGAGAAGGTGCAACGACAATTTCAAGGTGAGTTTTGAGTTTTCCCGCAGGTGAGAGCAACCCGAGAGAGGCGAAAGGTCTGCGCTTGCGTGCACAACAAAAGAGTTGACAATGGAGCCCAAAACAGACCGACAGACACACACACCGATTCTACAACATCAAATTACAATGAACAGAACGTTTCAGGCGTCGTTCGCCCTGTCACGTGTCCACTGCCGTGGAAAACAAGTTGAAAAGTATTGGAAGGTTCGAACACGAAATGCAAGCCGTTGGTCAAACAAAATAAGGCTTATGTAGTGAATCTTATTGACTTATTAACTATTAATAACGCCCCTCCCCGTTCCACGTAAAAAGCGTTTCATAAACGGCAAAATAACCGACCGGATTGTCAATGGACTTTCTGGTCGAAGTCGACTTTCCTCGTCCTTCCCACGTGATAAACGCTTTTCATGATATAAATAAATTTTTATTTCTTATTTATTAAAAATATTATTGCCGGTTGTTCCGCCAATTTCAACTCTTGCTAATTCTTCAACGTTTCAACACTACTCGTAACATCAAACGTTGCATGCGTACACTCTCTATCCATTCACTTCGTCGAAGTCTGACACAATAAATAATCTCTTATTTATTATTTACATACATAAATTTCATGTCGCACGTGACACGGCTACGTCACATCGATTTCAACGAATGACACAATGTACAATATCAGAATCACCCACTTGTGCCATTTCATTGTACAGCTTTCCTCTTTACAAAAAAAAACACAAGACTAAAAACTAAAAAAAACCGCAAGAAGTAAACTCTAGGTGTAGTAAGTAACTTAAAAGAAAAAGGGTTAGAGTGGTTTGTAACTACAATTAAGGGGAAGTACAACAATTGAAGGAGAGATGAGAGGAATCGATGATGTCAACGGAAAGGAAGTGCAGTCCTTCACTTTGTACAAAATACATTTTTTGGGGGGCCAAGAGTATAATTAAAAAAAAGTAGGTGTATTGATGACAAATGATACACTACAGTCATATTAAATATAATAAATAAATAAATATCCAAATCATAATAAAAAATGTTAATAACATCACTAGTCTACAGCCGTGTACTTCTAACTTAACCAGATGGAGGGGCACTCGCAGAGACACACAAACCAAACCGCACAGTCTGACTTAATTGGGTCGAGGGGCCATCTATGGTCAAGTGCAGGCGCTCCAAATGCAGCCGACCTTCTCACGAGGTACCCACGGTGGGTTAACGACCTGCCCCCCGAAAAAAAAGGTTTTCAGGACAACTCAAACAATAACACGCCAACTGATGCATTGTGCTGATGTTTTATTGTTTTACCACAACTACAATTGTTCTCGGGATGGGTGGTGAAGACAATGAGAGGAAAGGAGGGAGACTGTAAAATGGAGACGGGTACTCATTGAAAGGTTACCACCCGTTTGACGAGTACTCTCAGGCCACGAAGCGAACCTGGCGAAGTCAATTTTCATTTAGTTCTACGGGTCAGGGCGTGACATTTCTTTTTTTTTTAGTTTCGCTTTGTCGAACCTGACTCGATGGACGGATCCACCGAGGTACGTCCAAATCCAAGGCTTCCATGTTTTGTAACGAATCTCCGTGCTCCCGTGAGGGTAACGCGAAATTAAGTTGTCTTCGAAGCCTAAAAATTCACACCATCAATTTCAAAGTTATAACTAATACTACAACTAATAACTACAACTAATACTGAACTCTACATATCGCCTTGTTTTGATAAACAGCGTGTCTCCAAAATCTACATGCACTTGTGCGGTTTTAAGTGGTTCTATGTATGTATTTGAGCTTACATAAAATAAAAATATTCAGCAATCGTTACGAAAACTTTATTTAAACCCAAATTAATCTATAATCCCATTCTATTAACTATTTATCTGTAGTAGTTAACGATTAGGCACAGTGTAGATGCGCCACGTGTTCCCACACTACATAAATGTTACACATTAGACACGTACTGTTTTTGTATGTTAGCCGTTGTGACAAATTTCAGAGCGCGACAAAAAATCATACACAAATTTCACATTCTCTTCGTGAGACGTGTTACTGTTAAAATTATTAATAATACATAAAAAAAATTACGTTGTAGTTACTAATGTCACTGTATGGGTTTTGTGTGCTGGTGAAACGCTCACGAGTGCTCAAAACGTACACCAGGAATATTTGAAAATACTGGGGAGGCCAGGTACTACCCGGGTACGGTGGTAAGAACGAACGCATTCGGATTTTAACCTCAGCAGATAGAACACCAGTACCTGTGGACGACAGTAGGAAATCGGTACGGTTCGTGGCGTGCATTTCATGGATGTAACCGAAGGAAAATTGTTGTCAAGAAGGAAAGTAAAAATTTCTCGAGTTGAGTGCATTCAACTGACTCGTCACGGTGTCAGCCTTTGTGTCGTTGCACAAAGGTACGTTCGCCTTCTCGGAGAACGACAATGGGCTTTTGGAAACTTGTTTAAATTATGTAACTCAAGGTGAAGAATGGCAGAGCCGCAGAGAAAGGACGGGAACCGCAAGCGGAGCAGAGCTTTTTCCTTCAGATCACAATAAAAAAGCTCGCGAGGACATGTTTAAAAATTCAAATGAGACAGCTTATTTTTAAATTTGTGTTTTTTTTTATTTTATGTATATATAAATTCAAAAAATAAACGTCAGACCGTTTAAGGTGTTGTTGTTGAGGTTTCGTCAAGTGATGGATGGTTTTTTATGGCTGAGGCAAGCATCTTAGCAGACTGGCAAGCATGGTGGTGCTGGAGCAGCAGCTGGTGGAACTGGAAGGGCACAGAGAGACAAGGCCAAAGCTGGAACGGCGGCTGGAGCTGGTGGTGGTGGTGGTGGTGGAGCACAGAGTGGCAAGCATGGTGGAAGAGCTGGTGGTGGTGGTGGCAAGCATGGTGGGAGAGCTGGTGGAGCAGCAAGGGCCAAGAGAGCCGAGAGAAGAGCGGCTGGAATGGCTGGTGGTGGTGTTGGAAGACATGGTGGGAGGCATGGTGGAAGAGCTGGTGGTGGTGGTGGAAGACATGGTGGAAGGCATGGTGGGAGACATGGTGGAAGAGCTGGTGGTGGTGGTGGAGCGCATGGTGGCAAAGCTGGAGCCAAGGCGGCCAACAAGGCGGTGAGTGGGCAAGCCTTAGCTTGGGCCTAAAAATAATTTCGGGAAAAAAGACGGTTAAAACCAAAAAAAAAACCCCCTCAACGAAACCAAAAAAAAAGGAACTCAGATGAAGACGAGTCTTACCATTGGAGCGCAGCTGACGGCCAAAACGGCGCACAAAACAACGCAGATCTTGTTCATTTTCTGTGTGTCTCTCGAATCGACTGATCGGATGAATACGCCAATCGAACAATTTCCCGAATATTTATACTCGAGTCGGTTTATGGAATTCGTGACAGTTAGCAAAAGCAAAGAAAAAATTTGTTTTAATGAGACCGAATGTATTGACTCGATCACTGACCCATTGTTTATAATTGAAATTATTCAACAAACCAACCGCGACCGGAGTAAATTCCCATTTCGCGAAAAGAGCAGCTCTGACGAAGACGACGAGTGCAACACCAACCCTGGAAAGAGGCTTAGCCCCCCGTCCGACGACAGAGACGACGTCGGTCTGAGGGTTGTCCCGACCCGGCCAGACAGACCGACGTGAGCCGGGGGTTGAACCGACGAAAAGAATTTCCAGAGGGATGGTGCGCGACCGTTCACGGCTTTACTGTCTAACCGAATTTGCCGTTCACTCGGATGTTTGTTTCCTTTTTTTGACAGTCTCATTAGAAGTTAGTGCCCTGGTTAAATTCCATTAAATAGTTTAAGGGTTGGGGAGAATTCATTCGTGTTTAATTTCCAGAATTAAAAGTTTACCGTACACAAATCAAATTTCGACCGGAGAGGGACAATCGACTCTGACCGTCTAACGAAACGGGGTGTGCACCACTTCACCTGCTCTACGGTTTTATCCCGGGGGTGTACGGTCACTAGAGGTCTGTTAGACCTGGAACAATTTGACGATGGAGGACGGCACGAAAACGCGACTGCTCATACAGAAAAAATATACAGTTTTCTCAAACCGTGAATTTCATCCTAACCGGCTCGAGGGTTGATTAAACTAGTCCGCGGAAGAAAACAAAACTATTTACTTCCGTGGTCGACCGTTACAGTGTCGGAATTGTTTTATTGACGATCGATCAGATCAATTATTTAATATATTTTTAATATCGGTACGATGTGCCCTATCGGTTCGGTGATACAGTTTTTTTGTTCGCACAACATTGACTTGCTTTTTGTTTGTCCGACGGTATTTTGCACAAATCGAATGTTCCCCGTCATGTGTTTTTAATAAATACGGAAGATGATATTGGAAATCGATCGGAGTCCGTCACGCGTTATTTACTATTTACTTCGGACGACATTTTAAAAATCCAATGTCTTCCAAACTCGGGCGAAAACAAACGAAACGACAAACGGTATTTGGGAACACTCTCGACCGACGCCATATTTAATTATTTAAACTATGAAATAAACCAAAGTTCTCTATTGTTTGTCTGCAGGTCGACCGGGACCGTCTCTCTCGCGGTCACCAGGTTTCGGTTTTCTCATTAAATTTTCGCCGTGTATACAAATGACCGGTTGTAGAGCTGACGGTTATTGTAAACAAATTAAATTGTAAACACATAAAAAATAAATATAATAAAAACAAACGAAGGCTGAGCGTTGATTGGCGAGAGTGCGAAGCGCACTCCTTCTGCTGCAAAAGGAAATCAAAAATTTGTGAGTTGGAGTGGTGTGCTCCACTCTACTACCCAATTACTCTACAATAAATTAAAACTGTGAGAGAGGGCTGAATAATTGATGGGCTACACAGTATTCCAATCGAGTGCAACGTGCTACTAATTGTAGTTATGTAGTCAATCACTGAGTCGCACTCTGTTACTGTGAACCGAGGAGTATTCAGTTGACTACAAAGAGCCCAACCTAATCTATTGGACGATAGATGTTCGATAGTACGACAATGTTTGCATGAAAAGTGTTACATTCGACTACAATTAATTACAACAGTGTTCTAAGTGACTACAACCAACTATGAAATGCTACACTCAACTAATTCACCTAAAGAGTGTCATAAGCCAATTTTTTTTTACTTTAAATTGTACAGCACTCTGAAGTTAATTATTTATTACAAAGTAGTATAATTAAACAGCACTACAGTCGACCTGAAGTAATTACATAATAATACAACTAACCATTAATAAATGTGGAGACCTACATAAAAGTACTATAAAAGTACAAAGTGACGGTACATAAAAAGTGCTACAAAACCACTACGACTACAAATTTTGTAAATGCCTAAGGTCACATTTTACTACAACTGTGGAGTAATAAAGTCCCCTATAATTAACTACAAGCTCCCACGGACCACAACTACAACTGGCTATAAAGTGTTGCATTTGATGATGATTTAATTTTGAGCGCTTCAGATGATCCTAATGAACCATCGACCATATTTAACTATATATGTGTAGTCAACTACTAAACAACTACAAAAATTGTAGCTTAGAATTAAGGACGGGACAAGTAAAAACAATAAAAATTTATTACGGGCTTCGTTGGGGAGTGGACGTCTCATTAGTTAGAAGTGACGTCACCGATACTCTTTCTGTCCCTTCCTTCGAACTATCAACCAAATAGCTCTCAACTATTACCGTTGTCTAGTCTTCTACGATATTTCATTCCGGGCAATTCATCTTTGTTATCTAGTTGACACGGACAGGGAGGGGAACAGGACCGGCGACGCACACACACACACACACACAACAACAAAAATCTTCAATTTTTCCACGTAATTTCTCAAGGGTACCTGCCAGCGTCTACCTGAGAGTTTTCTCTCGCCTTTGTTTTGCCTTTCTTTTACGGGTTTTCGGGTTTTTCATGGCTGTCAACTCGGTCGCGACATTGGCCAAAGTTTTATTTTGCTTCTTTTTTTTTTTCTCGTCTCCTCCTGCACCGAACCGAACTTTGTTTCTACCTTTCCCGAAGGTTGAACCGCACGGTGTGCGAGTGACAGACAAAAACTGTTTGATTTTTATTAAATTTTCTCTCTCGGTCTCCTGAAACTTTTTGCTTTCCTCTAGCTCTCTAGCTCGTGCTTTTCCACCCCGGCTACCTCGCTGAGATTTTACCCGAACGGCTGGAACGCCACAGAACGTGGCTCACACGTCCGTTTCTTATCACGCATTACATTAATAAAATAATATAAGAAGTTTTACTGAACGTCGTTTCATTACCCAACCGCGCGAAGTTCTACTTAACACAGTACCCCTAACTGTCTGGACGATTCGTATGTATAAGATCTCGAACATCCATTATTATATACACTTTTATAATTCATATCTATACGGTTAATATAATTTACAGATTAGTAAGTATAATAATAAATATAAAAGAGTACAGTACAAACAAATAGGGCAGTACAAACACGAAACCTGATGGGACCTTTTAACGTATTTACAGTAAATGTTTACTGGTACCGTTCAACTACGAACTACTCCGTCGATCGCCGAGAACAAGAGTTAGTAATTCTCTGTTGAAAACGGTTCTGCTGACGGTTAATTATGTGAAGCATTGGAGAGGGTTGGGAGAGACAATCGAACGGCATCTGAACCGTTCGATCTCTCCCGAAAGGAACGTTTGATTCGCAGAGAATTGAAGTGAAATTGTTCACTTTAACTAAATCAAGTAAAAATCAATCGAATTACTCCCGTCTTCCTTCGTCAATAAAGATGAGTTATTACGTAGGAAAAAGGAAAAAATTTTTCCACCGTGAAATGTAGAGGACCGGGCGAACTTTTCAAGGCAGTGAAAAAAAAACACTTCCAAATGAGTTGATAATCTGAAATTCCAATCGAAAATTAAATTGAATATTATTGAATTCGCCATTTTTGGTCTCTCCCCAGAGGACTGCCTCGAGTGCGGCGTTCTCTTTCGAATTCAACGTGTTCTCTCAGTTGTGAAAAACTCACCTGATAATTAAAGCGATGGAACCGAGACAGCTACGATAAAACGTAACTATCACAACAGGGAAATAGACGGTGGGTGTTCGTTTCAAGGGAAACTACAACTACAAAAGTAGAAAGTATGGCGGTTTATTTTCGTATATTGTCCAATTTAAACACTCGTTCCCGGTGGTAAATTAGAAATTATTTCGGGGGCAGAGAGTGCGTCTTCACCATGCAGACACCTTCTAATTGTTGTACATCATTCTGTAACGTGTTTAATGGTGCATACTGTGAGTAAGAGTTGTAGTAACGTTTTCTCGTACATATTTCTAATTTTCTGGGGAGTGTTGTAAGTTGTCAGTTCACTGTTGGAAGTAGCAGGACGTTGGTATTTCTGGTCTCTTACGTCTCACACATGTCATACGTTTCAGTTACTCTGGTCGGTTTCTTTCGCTTCGGGTTACTTCCAATGAATTCAAATTCCTTGCGCCGCCTGTACTAACTACAAAATACTACAATCGATTGGAAACGAAAAGCGTTACATGAGACGATGATTTACTTCACCAGTGTTTCAACTGTCCATACTGTATATAACCATACTTAGAATGGTAGACTCGACTACACTCAACCGTGTAGCACTACAATTACACCACCTGCGTCTCCACCATCTCCGCGTCACGGTTTTTGTTTACGCTTTATGATTTCTCCTACGACCATTTTACTTCCACCGCTAGAAAATTTGCCATAAACACCACGAATGTTTACTGTCGTGTCAACTTTGTTTTGCTCTCTTAATTAACTTCTCGGACATTTTCTTTTCCCGTTGGAAAATCGGACGGGACAAGCGGGACAATCATTCAGCTCATTGCACGGCGAGTTAATTGAGAGTTCTGGGCAGGTCCCACGATTTTTACCTCTAACCTTTGCGTGTCTCGGTTATCAAAGTTGACATTTGGTCACGTTAAGGTTTTCAAAGTACCCGGTCCGACAGGTTTGGACAGATTCCATGCGAGTCACTCAGTCAGTGGACGATTTGATTTTGCCTTTCTGTCGGATCTGTCGGATCGTTTCGCAGAAAAGTAATTTTTTACAAATACAATATATATGTTTTCGAGTGGTGAACCTAAGTTGCGAAGGTCTTGATTTGAGGGAAGGAAAAAGGATCGGGGCGAATGTGTTCGTGTGCTCCTTCCGAGGTGCCCTTAATTGGACTATCCCCCCCTCTTAAAGTACATAACATTTATTTACTGTAATTTCTTTTTATTAATTGCTAAAGTTTTAATTTGCTAATGAATCCGACCCAGGGCCCTTAGAGAGTAGTTGCGAAAAATCAAACAATGAAAATCGGGGTTTTTCGCCGCCATGAATTACAAAATTTAAGCCTTTTCGGTGGAAAAGCAGGAGGAGGAGGAGTAGGTTTCAAAAGAGGAGTTTTTTAATGACGAAAGTATGAAGGTTAGACGATTTGGAGAAAAAACAACAACAGAAACAACAGCAAAACATCCAAAGGGTACGATGCGAAGGAGAAAATTAGTTTCATTAGAAACGAAGGCTTCCGGTGTCGTCAAGGTGGCGGAATTTATTTGTTTTCCTGTGGGAAATTCGTTCGGAGGACTTGGGGGTGAAGATACGCCGCTGCTAAATCAGGACCGAAGTCCCGGTTTACGCACCACAAAGCGATACGAGGGAATTGGGTGTTGCTGAAGAGAAAGCAAAAGACCTTAATTTGACCTTAAGACCACCACTACATCACTACAAACTGCAGCAAACCATACGGAAGTAACCGAGAAAGCAACTTTTCCCTAGCGAAACCTACCAAAATCCGGGAGAAGAAACAATGGCGGGCAATTTTGCTAGAACCTTTGAGCGGAGGAATCGTCGCCTAACCTTCGTGTCGTGCCTGCAGGACAGAGACCTTTTGTGCCTTTCGTGTAAACACGTGTATATTAATTTTTCCATTAGGCAATTCAAAGGAAACTCCGTTCGTTTCCAACTCAACTTTTTGCGAACGCCTCTGCGCCGGCAAGTTGAGTTGAACGCCTCGGGGGGGTTGTGTCAAACAGTTTGAAGAAGATAATTCCATTTGTTGCAGACAATGGAAGAACTTAAAAGCACCAATGTTTACAACCTCGATGTGTTTTCTGCGGAAAAGCAGAACTTCAGTGGATCCATGTGTGGAGCGCAACACAACGCGAAAGTGGCCCCCCAAAAAGACGTACTTCTGCGGTAGTACTGTACATTACAGATTACACTTAAATTATATATATGTAACACAACTGTTAAATAAATATACAAATATACATAGAAGGGAATGAAGGGTGGTACAGCAGAGAGCCCGGCCAGTACAAACATCCAAGAACAAAGTACGACAAGGTAGTTCACGTTACAACTTCTAGAGATTGAGAAGGAAGACACCGGCGATTGTCTAAACGAATGAAAAGTACGTGAGACATTCAAAACCATCCGATTCCACAAAGTAGAAAACACCTGAACGGCATGTCACGGTGTGAAATGCCGTCACGTCACCCAACCTGATTGTTTTCAAAATGGCGACTTTGAATTAACCTAATTTAATTGTGTGTTTCACCTGGGCGTGGCGTTCGCTTTGAATGAATGCCTCTACATACGTACACACACACACACACACATATATAGCAGTAGTAAAAAAAAAACAAATGAACTTACCAAGTGATACGTAAAGAGCTTCTTTAACCGTGTAGTTGGTCTCGGGTATCGATAGCTCGCACTCGAAGACATGCTCATCAGGGTCCATGTCATCGTCGTCCACCTGGATTGATGCTGTCACGTCGTACAAACCGTTTCTTAGATTAAATCTCATGTGAGTTTTGTCACTAATAGGCCTGAAAGAAGATGGTTCCCATGAGAGAGAGAGAGAGAGAGAGAGACTGAGGCGAGGGAGTGGTAGGGTACCCGGATTCACCGAAAAGAGAAATTTCAATCGAACTCAATCAATCAGTCATCATCGGTAAACAGTAAAAATTAAATAGACTGCTACAAACGGGAAATCCCCGTAAATAATTTGCCGAATTGTCAACAAGGGTGAACTTCAACGTTCAAACGGAACTTAATTAATAAAATTTACAGAACGATATTATTTATTAAATCGCTTGCGTAGGACTCCGCGTACGGATCGAACCAATAAATTATGCATCCTGTCAATGTTTAACGAGTTATCTGTAGGAAAGACAACCGCGAATTCTACCGGAACTAGTTCCGGTAGTCCTTTGACCAATTTCCTAAATTCGTTTACGGTCGAATTTTGGGCAGAAGGTTTCCTTAACGAGTTCGACGGTCGAGTCCTTTCCCTTTGAAACATTTCGTCGATGCGACCGCCCGGACAACTGGTTTTGTAGTGTCGCTGTTACTACAGCCCGTGTTACTCACCTCGATGCACTAAAAATTCGAATAATTGGCTCTGGATAAACACCCTCGGCTACGCACGTCACGTTGACTAGGTTTTCATCCCTCGAATAGTCTGATTCGACGCTATTGTCTTCTCGATTGTCTGGATCGACCGTGTGCCAGAATTTAAGGTTGCTTTCTGGTACTGAAACATAAAGACGAAGGGTTTGTTAGCGTGGTACGGGGTTTTTTAAGTGTGTCGCACATGCACGACAGGAGGACGGAGACGGCCCTGGCCGAAGAGATAAATTCAGCATTTGTCATGCTTCCAGCGTTATCAAAAGGAAACCACAGAACTTTTCTGCCCGAAATCCTTCCATTTGTTTAGATTATTAGTCGGGGTAAGTTACGACAGAATTGGACTTTTACGAAAACAGTCGGATCAGTCAGAAAGAATATTTTTCCTTTGTAAAATTTGGCCAGGTGTGGAAATAATGTTCGATTCGTGTTAACGACGACTCACACATAAATAACTTATTTTTAATAATATGTCGAATTATTTATTCGGATGTTTGATGCTTCTGCGAGTTCTGCAGGATGTCTTTTCGGTACTGTTGAATTACAGACACTCCCTACATTTCCTATCCTGCAATTCCTTTTTTAGGGATTGTAGTTATTGTATGTTGTTAGCAGCAGTTTAAAAATTTGTTATGTTTAGCATAGAACTATCCAATAATTTAGTTTTGTAAAATTTGTTTTCTTGCTGGGACACTTGGAGTTCTTCGAAGTACCGGGGTATGTGTCAGGAACGTGTCCAAACCATAAAATACTGACTTGTAGCGAAATCCATACCTCTCCCTAGGCTGAGTAGCAAAGCTTCTCCTAAATAATATAATTAATAAGTTAATAAACACACATCCACCGTTATGTTTTCAAGAAACTTTAAAGTCAAAGCGCTGGTGTTCTTAGGCAAAACCGTTGATGGCAGTCGATGTTCTTGCACTCTTTCGTCTAGGTACCCACACCGTGAACATACGTGTCGCCACCTGTCGACCGCACGCAACGCTAAAATCCGCGACATCGGAGATGGTTCACGTGGAACTCACACGAATGGCGACACCGGTGTCTTCACGCAGGTATCCACAGGTAGAATTTGCATGGACAAGGTGTTTCCTTTGGGGAAATATTGAGAACTTGTTGAATGACGCGACGTAGAATACTAAGTGGGAGATTAGCCTGAAAATCGATTTTCGACATTTTAACGGTCTAGGAATATGTCAAGACCAGCAAATAATTTGGGGCGAAACCGCTGAAACGGTCTTTCTCCCGTGTTATCTTTCTACGGTTGAATACCTTGGGTTTTACGAGTTCTTCGACGGTCTCCTTCTACGTTTCCTTCCGTCGTATGCATGCGTGTGCGTGTGCGTTGGGGGACCCGGGTAAAAAAAATTAGAAAAAGTCTTAAAATGAGTTTTATATGGGCGAACCACCCCGTGGCACCGGAGAAATGAAATATAAGGGAGGCAGCGGCCCTTGCACTTAAAAACTTTTATCACGTCTTTTGTCGTCGGGGGATTTCACCCAATTTCCAAACTGCTTTTTCGGGAAAAAAAAAACATGCTCCGCAGGAATCTCACGTTATGTGACTGTTTCTGCTGCGCTTCCCCGGTGCACCACCCGACGGTACATCTCGCTCCGAAAAAAAAAAGTTAATAAATAATTAATTCGTCGACAAATCCCATTTGCTCGGTGGAAAACGGAACGGAAAACATTGCCAACCAACTTTTTTTCACAACTCACTTTCATAACCAGAAGTTGAACCAGAGTTATCCTCGTATATTATTAATCGAAGATGACGGCTGGCTGTAGTTGGTGGCCGTTGTAAATAGAAGTCAATTTGTGTAACGCAATAGTCGAGTACTTATTAGTACCGTTATGTAAATAAGAAGTGGAGTTATCTTATTCCTTGTCTAACTCTTGAACCATTCTGTATTTATGTACAGTTTGAATATTTTAATAGAAACGGATAATACGTGAGATCTATGTATTTCTCCAAGTGCGGCGTCACGTAATTTTAGATCGGTGCGTTCGTACAGTTACAGAAAAGTCAAGTTCGACCGAATAATTACTGGTTTTACACATGGTTGGGTGTGTTCGTTAGATTTTCTCATTGCGTTTTTTATTCAAAATGGCTTGACTTTCGTCCGGAATGTGTCAACTCTATGTACTCGTGGACTTCTATGGTTTATTTGTGTTTACATTCAGTTGTAAATACATTGTATCGGAGATCGGTTAAATGATTTTATTTTTGTGACGATTTAAAATTAAACATCCCTCGGCATGTCTCTCGCGTGTCCCAACAGACACTCCTTCCTTCTCAGGGGGTCCTCCTGCGTCAAGGCGTTCAACCCCCGTCTCGTGACTCGTCTCATGGACAAAGAGATGCTCGCGCACACGACCTACAGAAACCTGGAGCCTCCCTTCCAGGACCTCGCCTCCGTCAGTCCCGTCGTGTTTTCTCCCAACGTGGACGAGACGAGAACCAAGGTAGCCTTCGGTCGGTGGGCTCTCCCCAAACTCAAGAGAGAAATCTACCACGAGGACATTTTCGAGGTGATGCGAGCGCTCAACAGTATTTACGACTTGGTACACGATCCGGAGAAAGCGTACGAGGCCATCAGAATCGGTCTCGTCGACAGGCTGACGGGTCTCATGTTGCACGAGAGAGATTTCGTCAGGGAAAAGGTTTGCCTCATCTTTAACGAGATAGCAGGGATAGAAGCTGGAAAGAGAGCCATCATAAGAAGGTAACCGTACAAACAACCGTACAGCCCTACAAGAACTGCTAAACCAGCAGAGAAGAACAGACAACTCAATAGCACCAGAAGGAAACAGCACGAGTCACCGTTGCTGTAGTCAGCTTCTCTAGTTTCCTAGGACTCTAGTCCTAGTTAAAACAATTAGAAAATTTATTTTAGTAATTAGAAGAAGGTGCAAGGCGACGCCTTTAAGATGTCGAATTTAAATACGAGAGTGTCTTGACTATGCCAGTTGAATTAGTAATGTCTTTCCTCGAGGTGAAATAAGTTCTCAGAGGTTAAATTAGATTTGAGGGTGAACGTGATTTCCGAACGGTCTTGTACTTGTAAAGGAGACGACGACGACGACGACGACGACGACTCCGTCTACTAATTCCCTGCAAGTTAAGGGTGAGAGATGACGTACGTGTTACCTTTCAGGTACAAAATCCTAAACAATTTGGCTCTCCTCCTCGACGACAAGGTGGATTCCGTCAAGATCAAAGCTCAGCTCGTGATCGAAACGATCAGTCAGTCACCCACGGCCGCCACGGGACTCAACTCTGCCGATTTTCTAGTTCTCGTTCTTCGGCTCATCGGCGGCACGCCCAAAACGGAAAACGAAAATGTGGTCGCCCTGCAGCTGGCTACCCTGAAAATGCTCCTCGACCGAGACGTGAAAGTTCTCGCGTTGAAACATAATGTTATGAACATACTCCTCGAGAGGTTGGAATCGAAAACGGAGAAAATCAAAATTCTCGCGTTGGAATGCATCGCGCTGTTGTGTCACGTGGCAGAAGGACGGGCAGCCGGAGCCGAACTCGATTTGGGTCTCGTGCTCTGCAAGAAACTCTTCGACCCCTCCATGGCGGTGAGAATAAAAGTGGCGGGAGCTTTGGCTTTTGCCACGATTCAGTCGGACACGAGGCACAAACTCTGCAAGCCGTGCACCGTCGACATACTCGTCGAGATAATGGAGAACTTTCACAGTTCCGAGGGACAGCTCATGGCGACGAAAGTTCTCGGCAATCTCTCGGAAGATCCCGAGGGAAAAGCCATGATCAAGAAGATGAAGAAGAGGATCAAAGCCGTGTTCACGAACAACGACGAACTCATTGATCGACACAAGAACCTGCTGCTCAACATGCTCAAGAAGAAGTGAAACGAACGCACACGGTTTGGAGTAGTCGACGACCCGAGCAAAGTTCTGCCTTCTCACACAGAGCACAACACAGGTCTACAGCAGTAGGGTTGGTAGTGTAAGAATGAACAAGCCGAAAAACTACAACCGTTTAACCTTAACAGGTCCAAATTATAAGTAACCCAACATGGAGACTGTATAGGAATTTACGTTATAATTATTATTATAATCGTACAGCAAACAAGTATATTGACTGAGCACTCCAAACACATTACAACAACCTTACCGAATACAAACGTGTTTGTGTATATATCTTGTGTATATACTACGGTCGAGTTTTATTACCGTAATAACTTTTCCCGTTGAGCCTGTACGTTTTGCCCACAGAGGAAAGGACGTACCCGAACGAGGTGTTGAACGTTATTAAAACCGAAAAAAAAAATTGTTGTCTGCGAAAATGAGAGAAGCCATTTTCTTCCCTTCCCAGCGCAAAAACAAAACTGTCCGCAAGAGCCGGGAACAATGGAGGGGAACTTTAATTAAGTAAGAAATAAAAAAGGAACAGGAAAAGGAAAATAAGAATTGAAACCTTCGTCCTTAAGAAATTACCGTAATTAATAATATAATAAAATTTTCCACCCGCTCCGCCATTGTTTCCAGCCTTTTATTACCGCGACGCATTCTTTTTCTTCTGCTTCGCGGACGAGTTTCTCAAGTTTCGTCACCCCCAGAGCGTTCTACGGAGAGTCCTCGGGACCCCGGCCATTTTGACCGAGGAAATTGAAACTTGCAGCTACCGTTCCCACCCCCGAATTAAGTAATAATTCGAAACAAAATAAAGTATTACTCCTTAACGTATCGTCGATAATAATTACCCGGGGCGAACACCACCCCCGTGTGTTTTCCTTAGGTAATTAGCATTTCAGTTTCTCTCACGGGTAAAAATATATCACCGTTAGTGTGATAACCGAAACGGTACCAAAGGAAGCCATTAATTAATTAATTAATTAATTAATTGAACTACTTTTCTAGTTGATTTTCATAGATTCGTATAGATAGCTAGTGTGCACGTCAGTGTAGTCGCCTGTACCACATTTCCTACCGAGTGACACGAGTTACTGGTGTTACTGTGGCACTTCCCGTTTGCATATTAAAATATTTTCATGTTTTTGTGAGTTTTACCAGCGTGGAAACCAAGGAAAGTTCTTCCGGAGTCGATAAGAGTTCTGGTTCAGTGACTCGGTAACAACAACAGCAGCACACGTTGACGCACAGTTGACGAGGAGTTGGTATGATTTTGGTTATGGCTGCCCTGATGAGTCGCATAAGTTTCGGTGGTCGGGGAATAAGGAAGAGGTCAGGGTCAGAGAAAATGTACAGGCGGAAAAATGGCGGGATTGACGGGAGAAACCGGATGATTTGCTTAGGAATTTTCCCGTGGGATGCGAGAAACGGGCGAAAAAAAATTTCAATCCCCAGATCAAACTGTAGCTAATTTCCTGACCCGTTTCCTTCATCTTTTTCTACGAGATCGGTGGACGGAACACCACCCCTACCCTGAAGAAGCTTTCCGAACGGGATCAATCGTGGAAGATTTTATTACGTCAAAGACTCCCAACCCCCGCACCACACACGAACCAACCACCCCCCGGGATTAATGGGAGCAATATATTTGGGGAAAATTGACAGCCGTCAAAGAGACCAGAAGGAAATCAAATTAAATCCGGGAGGAGGTGAGGTCCTGTCTTCGGGAATCGCTGACCGATCCCGATCGATCCCCGAATTCCCGGCGAGTTTCCTTCAAATATCTGGAAACTTTTCCAGGCGGGGGTGGGGGGGAACGAGCAACTCTCCCCGATTTATTTCTTCGCACAAATCATCCCGGACAGATTGAGAGGAAGAGTTCGGGCGTCGACATGCAGTCATGTTCCCTCCTATTTATTCTTAGTATATACGATATATTGTTACGGACTGGAGTCTGTCCTGGATCCCTGGAAGTGACTTGACGGTCTGTGTGCATACACTAAGATACATGTGTGTATAAAATAGCGTTTCTGCGTATACGAATTCTCTGAGTTATTTTTATGTAGTGTTTTTACATATACAGGTTTTGTCTTTGTTTTGGTTATGCATAAGATCGTGTAGCGATACTTTTACACGCTGTATTATCACTTTTGGCGTAAACTAACATAATGTTTGACTGATAGGTGAAAGCACAGGACGATAACGCCGAAAACGCTCTACGTAAGTTCTACTCCTAGTGCAAGTCTCCCTTCGCGTCCGATGCGACTATTTGCAACCACCAACCATTGACAAACAAACTATATAGGAGAATAACACGGTCTGGCGAAGTCCGTACCAGTTCACTTGTTAGATCTGTTAATTGAAGCTATTACGTGCAGGCACTCGAAAACAAAATGTTTATTTTTTTGCAAATTATGTAACTACGCGTTCGTTTACTATTAATTCTGGGTGATTTATCTGTTGTTGTGCGGAATCGGAATATAACCGTTGTAATTACACAACGACCAAGTTTTGAATCATCAAATTTTTATGGAAATCGAAGCACGCACACTTCGTTTTAATAAAATATGTCTCGTTTTAAATCTGACGGCTAGTCTGGATCATGTCAACCGAAGATTCGAAGAGTCCTCGTCACATTATTTACATAGGTATTTTATATATAAGGTGACTTATGTAGTATCGGATCCTTCGGGAGCCTTCAACCAGGCGTTAGTTGGTTGTACAGTAACCTACCCGGGATGCAGGACACATTCTTGTCAGACAGTTCAGATAGGTGGACACGAGGTGCACGTAGTTGTCATTGAGTACCCGTGGACTGTGCTGCGACGTTCATGCAACACACAAAAATCAGTTGTGTCCCACAAAACGTTCTACCTGTACGTACAATAGTGTTGTAGTAGTTTCTAGATTTGGTGGACAAAAGCACTACACCCAAGGAGCTAAATAGGTTGAGCTCAGCTACTACCCCCTCGTATATTTTCCTATATAGTCGTACTCTGCAATAGCTTGTAACTATTAAATCATTTTATAATTATTCTTTTCGGGTGAAACTACATGGTAACGTTTGCCCACTCTAACCCCTGTAAAAACACCCCTAAAAAATAAGTTTAGTTAAAATACCACCCCTGACTGACAATCGACTACCAAATGCATCGGTAGTTTTTGCTTGAATAGTTCCTAACTATTTTCCTCCTTTCCTCGGTATTATTAACTATCACATCCTGTATCTTATCAACAGTGTTCTATTAACTACTAAAACACGTCAGTGTCCGCCACCATTCTCTCTCCCTCTCTCTCGAGGACCTGACCTGCCTCTTCTTGCCGGGCAAACAACCGTTTCCCAAACGAACAAAGAAACCAGGTACGCGACGCATTATTATGTTCTTTAAAAGGTGTGTGTGTGTGTGTCCGTCCGCGGTGTTTTTTTCTTTTTAAAAACATTTCGACGGCTTTTAACAGATTTTACGCCACCGAGTATTGTTTTGAAAGGTGAGGCACGTACTTGAAACGCACCTCAGTCTCACCTGTTTGATTTCCCACAAAATTAAACATCACACCGGGGATCGACTTCTTCGGGGGCATTGACATAAAAAAATAATATTTAAATGGCTCCCCGACCGAAAGGTGGTGGCCGTACCTCCAGACCCGAGATTACCGAGAGTAGGAAAATTCAGTAGAGGTGCCGAAGAACTTGGAAGGGTTGGTTCAACGCACCTCTCGGTTGATGTTCGACTGGGAAAACGAACGACCCCAGAAGACTCCATTGTACTCGACTTTCTCTAGGCGTTCGGGGCCGATTGGGGGGGGGGGGGCGTCTCTGAGCGGGTGTGGAGAAAGAGCCGCTAAACAATTCATATTATTGAGTGTAAACGAAGAAGTTAATTTTCTTCAAGTCAACAAAGGAAAACAACAAATCAATTGATGAGGGAACAATCACCAACGTTATTGAAATCAGGATGTTTACTTAATGATTTACACGTTTCATAATATATATCGGAGACGTGTTTTTGACTTGTAACAAAAGAACACTTTTTTTTACCTCCCTCCTCCCTCCCTCCCTCCCTTCTTCTCTCTCCGCCAAAGAAACACGAGATTTTCGTGTCTTCAGGTGAGGTCCCCCGCGGAACTTACCAAAGATGACCATTTTCTTTGATTGTGATTCCTCCTTCTCGAAGGTTGACACTGTGCACTTGTATTCCCCTGATAATTCCGGCGATGGATTTAGTATTTGCAGTGCTCGGTACATCTTCTTGGCTTCGTCCGAAGCCTTGTACTTCAAATTTAATTTTCCCTGAAAGAGAAAAAAAAGAGAACAAAATGAGCACGTCGGTTTAGATTTTATGCGACGGGAAAAAATCCAGAAGGTTCGACGGAGACTTGCGACTTGAGATCCGGTGACTTGTTACCTGCAATACCGTGATTGATATTCGGTACGCAATTACTGACGTACTGATCGGGGAGCACGGTGTGTCCGTGTGTCGGGCATCACCGACGATCGGCAATGATAGTACACGAGTTAATGTTACACGTGTCTTCGGGGATAATGATGGGTTTCAGGGCGGGTCGGAAACGAGTGAGAATTCCATTATGTGTTTTAACGAGTGGCAAACCTCCCCCGGGATTTGTCACGGGGATGGCGGGCATGTACACACACACACACACAGTGAGGGGGAGTAACCGACTCAACAGGAAAAAGGCAGTTTACATTCGGATGGTCCGGAGTAAAATGGCGTGCATACCGCATGTGTAAAATAACAGTTAAGAATTTCCAATTTAATTTTCTAGACTGATTAAAATGGAGAATTTCTCTCCTGATTTACCGCGCGAGACTCATCGTTGTAACCGAACGTTAACTCTTTCGCTTCTACGGAACCGTGTAACGCAATTACCGAATTTTCTTTTCAACTCCGGGGGAATCCCCTACCTACCCGGGTAACTCATTACTGGCGTGGAAGTAGTGTGACGCTCTTGTCTCGAAACTATAACTTTATTTTCGTCACTAATTACAATCGGTTGAATTAGGGGAAACGTTCCGTATTAGTCTAATAGACTGTTGAATAATTTATGTAATCAGAAGTTATTTTTTTTTGATTGACTCATTTTCTCGTACGAGTTACCCGTCACATCCGCGACGTCCTTGTTACATGTACACATTATCTTCTTCGCGTTATTATCGAGTACCGAAGTTTTGTTTTTTTTTTTTTTATTTAACAATCGCTCTTTAATCGATGAACTTGTATAATATCAACATACGATCATTGGCGTGTCCGATACGGGTCCCCTACTTGGGTACATATCAACTGCGCGTTCTTATGTACTCTCTAATAATAAAATTTGATAGTCGGGTGATAGTGATGACGTCATAACGCACCCAAAACGCGAAGGAGAATTTTTAGAGCCAAAACACACCACAACAGTAAGAATAGTTGCATACATAATAGTTATGCGTAACTACATGCAGTTATACGAAAATGATTGCCCGGGGTAGTAAAAC
The DNA here is from genome assembly GCA_037055365.1 of Polyplax serrata. Lineage (NCBI taxonomy): Eukaryota > Metazoa > Arthropoda > Insecta > Psocodea > Polyplacidae > Polyplax > Polyplax serrata. The sequence continues at coordinate 5,628,108 of JAWJWE010000038.1, read as the reverse complement.
GATACTTGTCTCTTACCAATGAATGCACGGTCCTTGAAATGTACGCTACCCAATTTATGTATAACTTTATTTTTGTCTTCGATTATTAGGTGGACTTTATTTTGTGTAGTTATTAATTAGTATGTTTATTTAAAAGACATGCACGGCCTTGAGCTACGTCTGTTGTAATATAAAGTTAACTGTGTATATACTAAATTGAAAGAAAAGTAAAAATACCATTGGGAATTATATATATAATTATTAATTAACACGTGGCCGGCTGTGGAGGTAACACAAGGTGTTACACCATTGAGTCCGACAGGTCATGTACTAACAAAACCACAACGTGAGTAATTATTATTAAACGTAGTCTCAATAAATTATTTTAAGTTAAAAACAGTCAGGCAGAATCATTTATTATTTTACTATACGCAAGGAATATGTCGTGGCACTATTAGTATTTACTCTTTTGAGTTTGTACTACAGTTTCTGTCAGTTTCTCCAAAATCATGACTACCTGCCTGCACCAACGTGGCGTGCTCTCCTACACGTTTCACACAGGACGATTATATACAATGTTAGGTAGACGTAAATAAATCAAAAGTATTCGACTTGTGAACAACAACGAGTGAAGTTCCCCGTACCGTAGCACTACCTGTAACCTTTCTGTACCACCCGTACATCATTACCCAGTCGACCGGTTTAGAAATACCTGCAGGGCGAATAATCCACGGACGAATTTTCTTCCGGTGATAAATTCTGCCGAGGAGTAAACCTTTTGATAACATTTCGTCGCCGGAAAGTAATAAAATATCTATCCGTCCGAAAGAATGTGACAGTACGGGGAAATCCGACTGACATTTCTCCAAAGTCCGGGGATTTCAATTCCATCAACCTGCTACCGCGTGTCTTACCTGTATTTTACCCCTCCCCCCTGCTCCCACCACTCACCCGAATAAGATCAAATGAAAATCTCAGATCGTCGGCTGATCAGATCCCTCACGTCACGCTCACCCTCACCGAATAAACAAAATGTACACACTCCTGGGGGGTAGGGTACCTTTAAGGAACATCGCATTAATTCGGAACCCGTCAAAGTAACGATGTCCCATGTACATAACTCTCCAGAAGTTATTAAGACGGCGAGAATCGAGTTACATAGAATACTAAAACGGAATTAAATACATTATTTTTTTGGCCGGGAAAAAATGAATATTCCAGGGGATGTATCAACGGACCGAACGAGAATGATAAAGTCTACATAGGCAACCGTAATAAAATTTAATAATAATAATAATAATAATAATAATAATAATAATAATAATAATAATAATAATGAATAGCGTTGTTATGTGAAATTCAATTAGGAGACAATTTTGAATGGATAAAATCGAAGTAATGGAATTTTCCAGTTCCGGCAGAGAAGACGTGGAAAAACAGGAAAAAGAGTAGCGAGTAATTTTCTTTCATTTATAAGAGATTTGTTCTCTTGTAAAGAGAAAAAAAAATAGAATAAAATAAAAATTTATGTGTTTTACTCGACCGCGTTACGCAAGTGAAATGAAAGGGGTTGGTACACGTCGCCACAGGGGGATGATTCCACCGGAGTCCGTAGGAAACACGCTCGGTCAACTTGTGGGGTGTGTGCTTTGTGTTATCATCGGGACGAAGGAACAGATCAAGTAACAAACAGTACAAAAAATAGTTTGAGGTACCTATGTCTTGCACAAGCCTCTGATGTGTTACAAACACACCCCAGACACCTCCGGGGGATTAGTCCCGTGTAAAAAACGTATATAGTAAAATCTCTCGATGTTTGGCGCGAATTAGAAAAAGAAACCAACACATTTTTTTTATACATTAATATATTTATTCATAACATATTTTAATCTAAAAAAAAAATATTACAGCTACATAATTTACAATGTAAACAATTCATTTTAATACATACATAACTAGTTATGTATCTAATCGGTGTCGCCTTGACACGTCGAAAATATTTTAGTCTTTCGGTTCGCGTCTCGTTCTCGGCAGTCTTTCACGAGGAACCAAACGTTCTCTCTCTCTCACTTTCTCGCAAACAACTTTGTTTGTTATTTACTTTTCTTTGTACGGGCTCGATCAAAATGTTCCGTGATTGTTTTTCTCGACGTTCTTTCCCGAAAGAAAGAGGTGACGTTCGAACCTTGAGGAAACATCACGTCCATCTCCCGGTCGCAGTCGTAATCATCAACATTTTCGCCCTGCCCGAACGGGATAACATTTTATTAACAGCCTTCTGCGTACGACAGGCTATCGAAGTACTCGGGCTTCGTCCTCGACTCACCGATCAGGTACTTTCTCTGTCTGTGCTCTGGCACCTCCTGGTACACGGTCCGGGTGTTGGACGACAGCGGCACGGAGCTCTCCTCCTGGCTCATGTACCTCGGTGGCGGCATCCGACTGTCCATCCGCATCATCGGCGACGACATGGGAACTTCGGTGTAGTACTCGGTCGGCTGGTACGACTGAGACATTGGCATTCGCATCGAGAGGGAGGATGGTGATGTTCCCCGGGGGGGTGATGGCGAGTGAGACATGGGCATCTCCTTGGAACACTTCGACGGCATCATGCCCGACGGCAGCTCGTGGATTTCCGTGTATTCGCCCCTGTCGTTCTCCGGCATGTGCACGTACTCCGCAGGACCGCAGGAATGACGTGAGGATGGCGGCGGCGGCGGGGATTGTGACATGATGGGTGGAAGAGGGTACATTTCCGTGTGGGGTTGCATGTTACAGCCAGGGGGGTAATCCATGTTCGAATTGATTTGATTTGAGTTCATTGGAGAATATCTGGAGGTGTGAACTGGTGGACCTCTCACTGGTGGCCCGTGGTGCATTGGTTCGCCCGGATAGCCGTAGTCTTGTCCACCGTCACATTCACACTCACAGGCGCATTCTCTGCAGTACGGGCAGTCCTGTTCGACGTATTCTTGTCGTCCGCCATAGTTTTTACCACCGTATTCGTGTCCTCTAGGACGTTCTTCACAAGCACACGGGCAACCCTCACAGGCACAAGGACAACCTTCGCAAGCGCACGGACAATTTTCACAAGGGCACTGATTATCACAAGGACACTGGCTTTCACATGGACAATGACTTTCGCAAGGACATGGACAATGCCTGTCTTCCGGAGGGCCACACGAGTACCTTCCACCGTAGTGGCATCCGTGTCCGCCGGGGCCTGGGTAAGGACCCTCGTACGGCATTTCTTCTCCGTAATACTCATCTCCTCCTTCTTCGCATTCCGAACAGGGTCCGCACGGTGGACAATGACCGCTGGGAACATCTGCGTACATGTTCTCGTGATGGATCGGGTAGTTCCTCGACGGTGGAGGACCCGACATCATTCTACTGCTGCTCCCGTGGTATTCGTACGGGTACATGTTTCTTCCATAGCTGGATGGGGCAGGTGGTGACTGAACCGGTGCCGGAGATGCTGGCGCTGGTGGCGGTGGTGGCGGAGGCGGCGGGGGTGGCGGCAACGGAGGTAACGGCGGGGGTATCTGTGATGGTTGGGACGATGGCAAGGGAGCCGGCGGAAGTGGCACCGGCATGGGTTGCTCGAAAGTCTTGAAGGACTCGTACGTAGGACCGCCGTTGTAACATTCAGGGAATTTCTGAATTAATTTACTTCCGAAAAAACTCTTAACGCCGACCTTTGAGGAAAAGGGTTTACATCCTCGCTAGAAAACAGGACAAGAAATCCAAAATAAATAAATAAATAAATAAATAAGAGTCACAAGTGGTCTGTCGGGTAGGGTGCCTGTCTGGTTAGCCCTATATAATAAATAATTATCTAACAATAATAATTATTACCCCACTCTACCACGGGATGAATTATATACACAGACACACACACATATAAAAACTCACCGAAGAATTCTCATGGTAGTAGTGTTGACCGTTGGCGAGTCCGCCGAAAGCCACGAGGAACACGGCGAACGTCAAATACGACACATAACCCATGACACCGGCAATAGTGTGGAGGCAGTAATGACGGCTCGACGCCCACAAGAAACGATTAAATATAAGTTTGGTTAGTTGTTTTCAGATCTTTTCACTCTTTTTTTCCATTATTAAAAAAGTTCAATATTGCAGCGGTGACCTTGCTTTTGTTTTCTGAAACCCGCGCGGGTACTGCCCAAAAACTGCTTAACTCGTCCTTAAAAACCGTCAATCTGTTCTTCCCCTCTCCTTAATACACCTGCGATAACACGAAAGCGAATTTTTAGGCCTTCTAGTTGGACGTAAAACTAGTCTAAAGTCATGCATCGGACAGATTAACTCGGATCCGAAGTGTTAATTTGATGGATCCACGCATGACAATATTCGTATTGACCCCCACCCGAGTCCGAAATCGCATTTCATTATTACGATATGTACGTGATATTTACTATATAAATACGTTGGTGGAGTGTGTGTGTATGTGTGTGCGCCGTGTGTGTGTGTGTGTGGGCATGTGTGTGTGAGTGTGTCTCCCTGCCACCGTGTGTTGTTTTGTCATGAGGTCCCGGACGCAGAGGCAACTCCGATTGTTTTCGTTTCTTCACTCAAATGAGGAAAATAACCACGTCCGGCGATTGCCTTCCAGGAATGCGTTCGATTCGACCGAGGAATCCGCAAATTCCGTTCTCGTTTTTTTTCATCATCCGAGTTGATGTAGACGAGTCAGAAGTCGGTGGTCCGGTCCATCCGGCTCGTGAAATTTCAGGTAATCCGAGTCACGACAGGTTCTGCGAAATCGAACGGTAGCCCCTGACAGAACCGTTCGGTCCCTGACTTCAGAAAGCCTCCTCCTCACCGGGTACTCTCGACAGTTTATATACCGCAGACGTCGTTCACATGCTCAGGCCTTCTTCTCCCAGCGGGTCGTACTCTAAAGTACTCGATAAAGCTCGTTCTACTACCACGACGACCGAGACAGTACCGCAAACACGTTCGGTTACGTTAGTTAGCAAGAGCCGTTACAGACTCAAATTGAACACCTGCTCCTTACCGTACGCAATTTATTATTATTATTATTATTATTCTACTCGTAAAACGACAATTCCTACATCCGAGTTGACTTCATACACAGCGACGGATCTCTTCTCTCGTGAGTTACTTATTCAGTCGACGAGTTAGTCATTTTCACCTGTCTCTCAGGTGCTCGCACGCAAACGAATGTACACGGACAACTCGGTTCGTCCGCCCTTATTTAATTTCCCACTTTGTGCTGCGCTTTCAGTTCTCTCTCCTTGCCTTATTATCACCGGACTTCGGTCATCGGAAGGTCAATAACTTTGTATTATTCTCAATAACGCAAAATGAGAGTGTTAAGGTTTTCGAGTCGTATAGAGTAAGCCGAAGAGAGAGAGAGAGAGAGAGAGAGACAGAGACAGAGGACAGTGGTACAAGAATAAAAGAAAAGAAAAAAGAAAGTGGGGAAATAATCCTTGTCCGTAAATTAAACAAGTCGGGTAACAATGTTACCAAAATGATAGCTCGATGGTCAATAACAACGGAGGCCATCGACGACAATATAAATGGCAATGCGAAACCGACCGACGAGACGATTCTTCATCAATTAACGATGAAATTGGATGAGTTTTTGATTGTTGGCACGCTACTGGGCGTCGCTTCTCTCGTTGGAGGACACAAAACGGTGAGTTTTATCATAGTGACAGTGGGGGTGAGAGATGTGCACGACACGTGTGAAGCAACAGAAGACAGAGGGAAGGTGGTTGTGCACGACAGGCATGCACATACAGTCAACATAGGCTGCGTACATACATACATACATACATAACCGTAGACCGTGTGGAAAACATTCAGATATTCGTAGGCAAACATAACTGCTAACCGGAAACACTAAAACGTATGTCTAAATGGTTTATTATTACACGACAACACGTTCACCAATTATTTACTTCCGTAGTTTTTTTTTTTTTAGTTTGGTTAAACTTAGTTTACAAACCATTTATTGTGTAATCGTTGCACAATTTCATTCAGAAGGAAAGAAGTGAGTCGTCAGCAGTAGGCATACAGTGTAGTTGTCATTAATAACCAATTTCCAAAAGTATACGACGCGACCCTTACTACATGCTAAATAAATAGACGAATCATGTGGACTGGTGCGATGACCCGCCATATTGCGTTATGAATGATAATATCATTCATAACTTGTTACGTACCCTGAGAAGAGTCCCTCACTCCCTCCAAAAAAATTAAAATAATAATATTTTTATTAGTTTTATATCGAGTACCAATAGCTGTACTTCGTCTCTTCCTTTTGTTCTCTACTGACGCTCCGATTTGGCCTTCCTGATTAAAAGTTCAATGACCTTCTGCTAATGAACTGTTTATTTATGTTATTGATTGGGTCATAGCATACATTGGAGACCGAGGTAAGCACTCGGTTTGTATTTAAAACAAGCACAGGTCTCATGATTTCCACCGGAAACGGACCGTGTGTTCCTTTTCGTAAATGTTTACAGGTTAATAAATCCGGCGAATTACGCAGTTAACGTAACACGTACAATTTTAAGTATCCCGTAGCTGTTATTGACTCGCGATTATACCGAAAAAGTTAATAGGACAGAGCGACGTTCCCCACACAAATACATAAAGACGTTGCCAACCGTACACCGGAGTACCCGAAGCCTGTTTCATACATAAAATAATATGAATGAACTCGTACCGAAAATAACTTTAGTTACGCACGTTTCACAAACGTACAACAGAAAACGTTACAAAAGTCATTACCCGACGGGGCCAGGGGACACGTCTCTCCTATCGAAAATATATTATTAACATTGCAAAAATACATGTATATATCAGCTCCGATGTTGTGATCAAGGGCCACACCTCACCACTCAGGTACACGAATTTATTCTAAATAGAATTCGCGAAACAAAAACAAATCCACGTATTTACATGTTGCGAAAAACGAGGGCCACCACGCACGAGCGTGACGTAAGCAACGTTCTCACGTCGGCCATTTTGTTGTTGTCGTTTTGTCGGGGGTGTGGGCGCCCACGAAACGAGTCATAACTCTGTGTCGTTACTCAACAGGGCTACGGTGACGATCCGAACAATTATAACTGTGACGAAGAGATGATCGATTACAATCTGCCGGTGCCGTTGGCGACGCAGCCCACCCACCGTCTCCGACAGTGTCAGGTGAAAACTTCCTACGGGTACTGCGAGCCCCAGGAAGAACCCGTTCAGGAGAGGTACTACGTCAAGTACTCGCCGTCCAAGAAGTACTACACCCCGTACAAGAAAGACGTGAGCAGGTTTTACCAGGTGTTACAGCCGGCCGTGAGGTACTACGAGCAACAGTGTCCGGCCCCTCCGACTTCCGGACCGACTTCCGTTTCCGGTCCAACCCCCAAATCTCCCGCCATTCAAATTTACGTCGTTTGACGGGAAGACGACCGCGGACGACGACGTTCTCTCGTCGACGAGCCAAACTTGACGCTTCATTTGATAGACACGAGAACGGTCGACTGCGGTCTCTCGGATAAAAACATAACTTCCTTACTGTCCATTCCGCTGCCGAAAAAGCTCGAGGGAGACATCAAAACTATTTTAGTTGTCGATTCAAAGTCGAAAACTACTCAACAGTACAGGGTGGACGGTTGGACGACGACGCCGGACGCCCGTTAGTCGTCGTTACTTTTGTTGTTGTTGTTGTTGTTGTACTTTTTAATTATTGTTGTTATTGTTGTTGTATTGCACGCGATGTACCAATTCTTCTACAAATATAAGTTTATAATATTTAAAAATAACAAATTAAGCTCTGTGTTATGATTAAAAGGCGGGATTGTGTCACTTGACGGTTTGATGGAAACGAATTGGGGACGTCAAATTACCCTGAACGGTACGAATTCGGAGATGTGTGGCGGTGAGAACACGAACACTACAGTTAGTGACTCTGTATATATTAACATAAATAGTTTGAACCACATAAATAACTTTATTCAGTCACCATCACTAATGACCCACCAATAAAAATTATTAAGCACGCTAACCAAAATATAATACAGAAATTTATTTCAGATTTTAGTCGCAGTCAACTAGATCGATTAATAATAATTAAACCTACTACTACTAATTACTAACTACAGACTACTAAGAATATAATTAACTAACCGATACCTGCCCGCGCACTACAATAAAATAAAACTACAGTAATAATTTTCATTAGACATATAAGATGACCGTTCCAATTCTCTCTACAAATACTTTTAATAATTTATTAATTACTTTATGTATGTAACTCTTACTAATATTGATTTAGTATAAATAGTTAGTACAGGTAGCATACGTCCACAGCGAACCTTGTAACAAGGACGTGACACGACACGGCTGTGGTAGGCCGTACCCACACTTCCTCCCGTAGCTACTACACCAACAACTACAATCCGTCCTAAAGGCAATAGTTTTTTGACTGGTTAAAAAGGAAACGCAGTCAAAGATTTACGCACTCGTTTCGACGGGGTTAATTTAACGCGGGACGCATTGGTATTGCTGCGGTGGGCGAACTAGACAATCGCATTTGTCCTGTCCGGTGCCTGGGGAAAGGGAAAACCAGGTAAGCGTCACTTTGACTCTTCAGGTAAATTGTAGAGCACGAGCCGGTAAAACGATTTACAACGGCAATTAACAGCATCCATTTGTTTGGGTCACAGGCGACCGGAAACGGAAACCGGGAAACGGCGCGCGCGCGCTAAAAAAAATCCAGAGAATCATCCCCGTTGAAGAAGTAAAATTGGTTTTGTCTTAACGCGTCAAGTTGCTCCGATTCAAGTCAAATTAAGTTCTTGTGTTGGTTTTAAGTTTGCGATTTTTTGACTTGCGAAACCCTCGCCGGAGCTAATGCACCCCCACACGTTCTACCCCCACGGTTTTTTTTCTCGAATTTTTTTTTCTTGCTAAAAGAAGCACACCATTAACTTTATTAACAGTTTCCCGTGGGGGTTTTTTCATTAGAAGCCCCGCGGGTGTTAAATCTTATTAAGTCTGAAACTGATAATATACACCGAATGAAAATTCCACCCAGGGCATGTATATTACTCTGGAAATATCAAAGAACAGACGATTTCAACTTTTGACGCTGTTGTACAGAGAGCCAGAGCACTTGCGAGGAGAGCCTGTGTGTTTGTGTGGCTGGTGCTCGTCATCAAGTGGTGCAAGAGAAACGACACCTTGATGAAAGGACGGAATTGTTATGAAAATAACTTAATTTACAAGCGGTGTAGTTTGTACGGTTGTAGTAACTCATAAAGTACTTCGAGTACCTCTTGGAGGGTTTCTACACCAACCTTTCGCTGGTTGGTGGCCGCCTCTTCTTTGTCGCTTCTCCGGCATGCCTCCAACTTTCTACATAAGCAATAGAGTAGCGGTAAATACTAAATTGTACTTATTAACTTATTATTATTATTATTAAATAATTAGCTTTTTATAGATCAAGGTGATTGTACACATCAATCCAAAGATTGAAGGGCTGACAGAGTCATCTGCAATATGTGAAACTATATATGTTTTTTAAACGGTAGAAAACCCTTAAAAGATCAGCCGTGATCTGTCGTACTACAACTGTAATACTTGTCGGTAGTACATTCGTTGAACTCCTGAGACAGTCACCAAGTAGTAAAACACCAAACAAGCCAACTGCCCTAAAAGGCTGAAGTAAACAACCGACAAATACGAACTGAGGCTCTCGTGTTACACCTGTACGTGGAACCTTGGTGTTAGCACACAGTTTACAAACTGAGTAAACTTATGTATACATAACTTAATATGTATGTATACACATATACATACAATAACCCTTCCTCAGAGGAGGGGCGTAGTCTGGCGAGTTTCTCGCTGTCGTATTGGCCATGGTCTGTTGGTAATGAGAGAGAACAAGTCACGGAGAACCCGACAGAGTTCGGACGAGATTTTAATTACATGAATAATCAAGTCTCAAGTTCGATTAATACTTCATTTAGTTTTCTCTCTCTCTCTCTCTCTCTCTCTCTCTCTCTCTCTCCGCGTCATTATCCGTTCAACAAAGAAGCCTCACGTTATATAATTAAGAGTTCACGCGAATTTTATATTAAAATTTAAAGAGACGTTAATGATGTATATTATACTTTTAATTTTAGGCTTCTCTCACCGCGTCGTACTGTTAAACTGCCATAAACAACATCATTAATTCCCATCTTCCTCCTACTCCTTCTTCTTCTTTTTCTTCTTCTTCATCCTCAACATCTCCTCAGCACGAGGACGTTAATTATTCATCTCCCGCAATTAATATTTCTCATTTATTTCATCCCAAAACTTTAAGTTTGGCCACCTCGGGTACGGTTCTCTTTCGTTATGTAACTTGTTGGTTTTTTGTTTTGGCTCTGCCGGCACGAGCCGACCACCGCACGAGGAACATTCTAGAAAACCTGTCAGGCACACCCAGACTGAGTAACGCGGACGTGCCGTTAGGGTGACAAATACCTGACCCAAAACTTGTAGGTGTTCAACTGACATGAGCGGGCCTGGTGGGAAACGTGAGCGCGTCCGCGTACGGGAGTCACAATGTGGAATCTGTCCGACTAGAAAACTGCTACAAACAATGCAGTAAATGCATACAGTAAAGGCGGTTGTTTTACAACAAAATACCACAACTAAATATATATAGATATATAATTTTTAACAAGAACGATAATCATAGATACATAAATAAAAACTACATGCGTTTTCCCATGTTGAGTACATTCGATACTGAACATAAATAAACTAATTGCACGATACTCGTATACAGTTCCAAGTACAGTATAATAAAAGTATATGTTAGACTCATTGATATTAAAAGCACACGAATGAGAATCCACAAATCTGCAGCGTACAAGACTCGACCCTTATAATTTCGGACCGTCCTATCACACTCTTATCGGTCCTATTCTAGGTTTAATGTCTTCTTTACAGTGTTTCACTAAGCGTTCGTCATGAACGTGCCGTTCCGATAAGAAAGCCAGGGAATTGGATTCTCTGGTCTAAATGTCGTTAGGTGAGTTTGGAGAAGTAAAAATAATTGGGGCGAGTGCTGGAAGGAGAGAGAGAGAGAGAGAGAGAGAGAAGTTGTATGTACTCGAGCAACGCGGTCGTGTGCTTTACTGTTATTGAACCCGAAGGTCTCTAAAAGTTAATTTTCTAAGACCTAGATACTTGGTATTTTTTTTTTTTTGTTATTTTATCTACCAGTCGGAATTAGACAGTTGAACGGATTTAACAGCCGGTTCGGAGCGTTCCGAAGGGAAGAAATTTCTATATACGTTTAAGACTTTAAGCCGTCATTTCCCATGTAACGATGGGTCGTCGGCTCTGACGTTGAGGTTAACCTGAGCGAAAGCCTCCGCGATGCAACCCCAAATGAACCGCGTCTTAATAGACATTTATTACAGCTAGACACCGACAACAACAAAACATGGCGGAATAAAATCATCCGCGTCCCTTTGGCTGCATACATAAACATGCGTATATTAAAGTTTAGTTATTATAAACAGTACATAAAGCGCTCTTTATACTAAACAATACCTTCCATAATCCTCTTCACCCGAGCAACTCTAATGAACTCTGATGGGTTTACTTATACAACTAAAACGAATTAATTACTCCAAGGTTATTTAGCCAAAAGGATTACATTATAATTTAATTAAATACTGAAATTTCTATCGCGAACGACTGCAAACTTTCCTTAATAACTTTAATAATCTTCCGACTTATTCGGAGTACGCTGCGTGTGTGTGCGCGGCCTTTTGCCTACGGTCTTCGTATACATAATGTAAGTTATGTAAATTAAGACTGGCTAGTTAAGTTCATTAATAGGCAATGTACGATAGGTATATTGTTCGTGAAGAAATTATACAGGTAAAAACGTGAAAGCTTCAATGAGTTGGTTAGTATGAGTTGCGCAGTATGAGTTAGTGTAGTCGGCTGTATATGTTTGATATTTTAATAAGTGATTGGTTATGTATAGTTTGTGGTAGGCGGCCGGGGTGGTGTATTGGAGTTGTTCTTCTTACTTTCTTTTGGTTTTACTCTGACTTGTAGTTTCCTCCGATGAGAGGCAGGAACTTAGTCGGAGCGGTGACCGCAGTCGAGGTATTTTGAGTGTCCGGGCCTGACATCGGCCGGAACTTTAGAATTATTCGCCGGCGTTCAGATTAAAATCGCAATTAGAAACTTTGTCAAGTGATGCGACAGAGTTAGAAACATTTTCATTTACATAATTTGTATAAGGAAGGGAAGGGGAGGGGTTGTATGTGGTGGTAGCAAATCAAAACGTCTTGGAGTTTTCGTTTCGAATTAGAATTTCGATAGGCTCGAATGTAATAATTTAAGTAAGTTCTGATATTTTGAGGGTTGAGATTTTCCACCCCCAGAGGAGACACACACACACCCTCCGACAACTTTTCAAACCTGCGAATTCTACATTTCGCATACATAATTGTGTCTCACTCAATTGTCTCGTGTTACTTCGGATCTGCTCCAATGTGACAGACGGACATTCTAGCCGTTCTCGTTTACACCTGGCAAGAGTACCGAACTGCAAAACAAACAACAGAAATACCCGAAAAAGTAAAAACAAATGTGCCCGCATCGAAAATATTGCCAGACGGGTTAAATGAAGACATACAGAAACGAGGACTCGTCGTCAATGGTCACGTCGGTAAGGGAATTACAATGTAATTTACGTATATAGTGAAAATTTGAACTTCGGGTGCTCGTTTGAGGGTATCACCCTCACGTTACCCAACTTTACCCTAATGATAAGTTACGTCATATTACCAATTGTATTGTACATATTATTATTCTGCATTACTTGCTTATTTATTTTTCGATGTATGAAACAGTGAACTGAAAGTTACAAAGTTGAAAATAATTTAATGGTTTTTGGGGTTCACGTAGATGTTCAGTGAACATGTTATTGCTGTACATCTGACGTTACAGCATTTAATATTATAATATTAACTTCTTTTTATACTAATTCTTAACAATTATTGCCTTGTAGGCTTGTTAGAAGCTTTTCATACGGAAAAAAATTATAAACACAAATATGCGCAAAAATTATAAATTATCAGAGAAGACTACATTAACTTTTTGAATAGTCAACCCCTGAAATGTAGCCAATTAAATTATTATTATTAAATTTTTAAGTAAATAAAATGTAATATACGCGACTCATAAGCTCTTAAGCAGTATTCTGATATAGTTGTTTAGGTGAAACAATAAGTAGGCGGTACATCAAATAGTATAACTCAATTTTATTCTATTCATATTAAAAAAAGATTAATAGTATAAAGCTCATGATATAATTTTTAGTTTAAGGTACTCAGGTGATTGGAAAAAATACAAAGAAATCAAAATGGAATTGAAGGAGTACACCAGCGAACCTGTTCGGGCACGTCCACCTGCGGTGCGGTTGACCGCACCATCACCAGGCACCCAACCCCTGGGTACTCGTCCACGACCGGGTACTACCTGAGTCCATTGCATAATGGAAGTAACAGACGATTAATTTCGTTCGCAAGTATTTTATTGATAAATACCGAAGACATTGAACGACGACGTCCTCATTGGAGCAACTCCGACGACAGTCGCGTCTTCTGCTTACGTTTCAAAGACTTCGTTGTTTGTTAAATAATCGCCATTGTCACGCCAGGAGTCAATGTTTTACTAAAATTTTGTTTTTTCTTTCACTTCAGGCGAATTATGTACGAACCGGTAGCAATTTTATTAACGGCTATGTACGTTCTGTCAACTTTCCTTCACCGAAACGGGCACGTCAGGCCAGATAAATAGACGAGTGCTTCAACCGTTGAGTTTAAGTAATTTACTCTATAAATTCCTACAACAACTACAGTTTTATAATACAAGTTATATTTCCAGGTAGACGAATTATTAGACGTAACACATAAGTTACGAAAAAATAATAATAACAGGGAACAACACACACACATGGGAATACGCAAACGGATCCTACGCAACACAATAATATATTTAAGTATAACATCTCGTGATATTTATAAAGAGAAGAATACTTCTTGCAGTTTATATTAGTATTATATAAAAAATTTCATTACAAAAACACATTCGGACTAAAACATCTTTCGTACATGATCGGACCGAGAATAATTACAATTTACCAACCTACCGAATGGGTTCAGGAGTTACCAAAAACATTATTTTTAGGGAATTCACCTGGACTATGTACCTGGACATGTACACTTTTCAAAATCAACATGGAGGCGGATGTCACATCGGAAACAATAACGGTGTACATTATCACGGTAACACGGCGCCAAAAATATAATAACCGACTTATATGGCGTCTACCGTTGTTACACCAGACGAAAGGTGTCGTAAACCCTTTCGTGGTGAATTTCTCACTTGCGATAGAGGAAACGCGTCTGAGCACGGCTTTTTTTTCGGATGTTCCGTGAGAGAAAGGAAAAAGAAAGAAGGAAACATGGAACTATAAAAATAGTTCCACGAAGTTCGGGGACCGTGGGGAAGTCGTTCCAACTTGCGAACAGTTTTATATTCATCCCTCACCACTCTGCATTCATCGTAATGTACAAAATAATTTCTTCACTATCGAGACCATAAAATTTCAATAAAATGTCAAAGCTTTATGGCCGGAATGGATGAGGAGGACGTGGAAGAAGAAGAAGAAGAAGCAGAAGAAGCAGAAGGCGTAGAGTGAGACACGCAAACGTGAATTTTATTTTGGCATATCCTTTTATTGTGTTTTCTTTTCTTCTCCACGCTCCTTCTCGTATTTTCGTCAATCATTTTCAAATTTTGACATTTTCCCTAATGTCCCGGGGCCCGCTCCCGGTCTCCTTCCTCGAGCCCTCAGTGTTGGTAACGACGACGAAATTCCCCCACACGCAAATTTGTACTGATTTAATAATAAAGAAGTCCTCCGATTTGAATTTTCAATATAAGAAAAATAATATACGAAAGGCACACGTTGATTTGCATTTGCGCCGCCATCCGAACTGTTTTCCCTGTATAAATTGACAGGCATGTACCGAAATGTGTGCTGACGTACTCTCATACATATTATGTATTTGTATTCGCAAAAATTATATACGTCATGAAACGGAGGGTAACGCACCACTCAGCTTCTACCGTGAGAACGTCTTAAGGATAACCACTTTAACGAACTCGAAAGTTCTCATTAGAATTTTAGTATATACACGACGGACTAAATTTAGATTATGCTAAGAAAAAATCATACTAAAGAGCAGTTATGTATAATGAAAGAAGTGGACTGTTACGTTACGTTAAGTAAAAGCATTTATTAAAACATTATTAATACAATGCACACCGACGGGTTCGGTAAACCAATGCCTACCAGTGCTCGTGCTACTATTGCCAATTTAATAACAACACCAACAAAACTTATGTAAATTTTTCCATACATAACAACCGTAACACCTCAATAAACTATTTTTTTATTTAAATTTCACTACACGTAACATCCACGTACTGCATTTTTTCATAAAATCCGTTTGACTTATTGACACCTGCAGTACATGTTTATGTACTATTGAAAGTTCCATACACAACTACAAACCAATAATATTAATAAAAAAAATAAGAACAATAGGAAAACCGGTGCCAAATTTCAACATACAAAATTTATTATGGGAATTTATCGACCGATGACGAACGATTATGTACCATCAATAAGCACAGCCCAGAATCGGACTATTAATAATAATAAGAAAACACATCAAAATCAGTATTCTAATTAATTCGAATTAATATAAGAGAAAAAACTCATTTAAGTCATCCGAACGGGCGCCATAAGACTCCCCGGGACGAAGAAAGTGTAATTTCCCCGGCAAAAATTTGAATCTTTTATGTATTTCATTGAAACGTAAAAAAGAAGAAGGCTGCTTTTAATAACCCCTAAAAATTAGAAATTTTTTTTCGGCGGGGGCGTGGATGGTGGCAGGCAATTTAGGTTTTCACCCTTACTCCCGGAGTCATCCCCCGAAAAGTCTTTTTCATAAAGTTTTTCGGAGGACAAGTCGGACGGGGAAGTTCTAATAAAATCCGAGTGTTATTCAAATAAAGTTACCGAGAAATTAAAAGCGGTCCCGAAGAGAAAAGAATTAATGTATTCAATCTCGTCCTTTTATTTTATTTTTTCATCTTCGTCTGGCGGGGGTAGAAACACACCGAAAAAATTTTAATAAGCCGAATCAAGTGGCATTAGAAGGGTTGAACGGTGGAGGAACAGTCGTCGGAACCGACCGATTTATTAACGTGATACATAGGAGGAGCACATAAGTGGAAATGTCTGACTTACATAACGAACTCTACGTAAAACCTTACCGAATGCATAAAGTGTTTATGGACAAGAAGATTATTCTATTTATTTTATTAAATTATGTTTTTATATATTAAAATAATTAAATAATAACAATAAAATAACGAGCAACAACAAATTCACACACAGTCAACGCCAACAGAATTCATCCGGCCATTTTTTCCTAGTAAGGAATTTCCTGTTGAGAATGGTAAGTTTCGATGACGGGCACCTGAACGTAGCGAACGTATCGCTGCAGGTAGGGAACGGTGACTACCTGGCGGACAATAACAGGCCTGAGAACGGTTTTAAACGAGTGACACGTGTGTCCTATGACTTTGGACGGGGTGGACGGATCTGCCCCCGGGTGTCCTTCCTCGCCGGCTCCGGTCGTTGCGAAATTGACGGGTGGCTTTTCTAGCGTCGCCATGATCCTCGGATCGTTTTGGAGAACGGGACCGGAAGGATCGTAGTCAGGCACCATGACAGGACCTTCGTTCTTGAGCTACAAAGGAAGAGCAAGTGTGTCAACCCCCATTTTCCGGCGGGAACCGACCGACCCAAGAGAAGTCAACTTACCGCCTCGAGTATCCCCCTGGCATGGACGACCGAAACGGTCGCCAGCACCATCAAAAGAAATTTCATCAGATGAGATGTCATGTTCGATCTGTGCCAATTCCGTGAATAGTTTCGGCACCACAAAAGCGGAGCCTTATATACGTAATTATGTGATCTTCAGGTATCTTCTCGGATGCCTTCGGAGATAAGGCTGAGCGAGTTTCGGGTGCAATAAACCTGACGATCGAAACGCCTTGAGGGAATAATAAATAGTCAACAAAGGTGCCCCCCAACGGGGAAACCATCTCAAGGTTCGCGCCGCAAAAGACCCGAGGAGGCAAACGTTCGAAAACGTGACGGGAAGTTGATCCGACGCGCCAGGTTTTGCACCAGCCTTTTTTGGAAGGCTCCAACGACAACAGGAGGTGCCATCGGACGAGTACCGAAAGCTCGCCCGGGTGAGAGACCCGCAGGCGTACCTTGTTTATAAAACAAGGCCGAGAAATCCGGGTCGGGTACCTGATTCCGCGAAACCGCGTTTCAGATCGCGTGGACACCCATGAACCTTTCTGGTCTGCACCACGTGGTGTACCGTCCACGTCAAACTGGGACACGCCGCGTACTGACGTCAACCGAACACCGAACTGCCAACTTCGCACACGGAGCATTTCTACTCTGTGGCTATGTCGGACAGTAGTCCAGGAACACCGACCCGACCGAAGGAATGAAGAATTTCATAACTGAAACGATCGAAATGTTGCGACGCCATCAAAACACCAGCACACCAACCGAACAAATAACACCAAAAATTGATGATCAAAATGTCTGACTTACAAAAGAAGGACACCAAAAAATACATCCTAGATGTATTCTACATAGGACACCTGTACAACACTAATACACTGAAAGATTGTTGGTATTTATTAGTTCGTTTATGTTTACTAATCGCATACAAAAAATTATTTACTTCCACTCTTTTCTTAGCTAGATAATTATTTATTAACTAAATAATCTTACATAATTTTATGTACTTTGAGGTAAGGAGGGCATTCCATTTCCCGTCTTGGACTTCGGGTATTGTTACTCTGCTTAACGGATGTAAATGTTTCCATGTATTCTCGTTACGTCAACATACTCGTTATGTTTCTAGTTATGTACGCATAACATACATAATTCTTCAATCAAAAGGTATCCATAAGTCTCCAGTACTTCTCGGGGGGGAGACCGCTTATTATATATTTTCTAAAACTCGACGCTTCTGCCGTCACCTCCCCATGTTTTTTCCTCCTAATTATTAAAATAAAAATAAAGTAATTAAATAAATAAAATAAAATAAAGGTAACGTATCAGTTCTCAAACGATTTGTTTAGCGTTTAGCGTTAGGAAACGTTGAACTTCTTTTGTTGTTTATTTTCAGGGTACGACAATAAAACGTTTGCGCGGTGACAATTGCAAAATTCAATTGAATTGCGAACTCTTCGCCCTAATGTCGACATTGAAACGGTTTGAATTCTGAAAAACGTCTTAAGTAAAAACGTGAATAACATCCGACCGTACGGACTATTTAGCGTGCGGTACAATGCGACTGTTTCCACGTTCCGTTACATAATGTAAATAATGTAAAATGACACCGGAAAGAGTCGACGGGTTGCCCATCGATTAGATACAGGGTGATTTGTCTAAGGAAAGGGTTGCCGTTCAGGAAAAAGGACTCTAAGGTTCGGACATGTTTTTCAGTATGTTCCTGTATCTCGCGTTCGCCGATTAACGTCGATCGCACCTGTCCCTATCTACGGTTCTGTACACGATAGGGCAGCGTTTCGTAAACAAAAAGAGACGTCCGACGATTGATACCTTGGACAGCGACAAAGAAATTCGGCTGGTTGGCGGTTGTGAAAAATTTCATAACTTTGTATTACGTTAGTAATTAATCATAACTTAGGGCACTCACACTTATATAATAAAACGATTTATATTAAAGCATGGAGTCTCATACAGTTCTGTATAGCTTTATGTACCGTTTATATCCTTATTTGTCTAGCATAGGCAAATACACGGTACACTAGCATATATTCCTGCATTAGAGTTGTAGTAGTGTAGTGGAGGAATCAAAAACTATTTTAGTCTTTTGGTTACTCTAACAGTTTCCTGCTGTTCCTTCCTTTTCCGCGTCCTTCCTTCCGACTTCTCGTTCGGGTTCCTCTTCATGGAAAGGCGTCGTATGCATTGCTTTCTTGGAAGAGACAAGGTCCCCAGCCTGTTCGTCTTGTACGTATTTATCTTTTATTTATTATTTGTTACCGTTTCCTCTTCCCGAGAACGGGTTTCCTACCTATCGCAGAGCCAGGCTGTGCACGTAGTAGCCGTGTATTAACCCAAGGAGTTGTAGGTTTTTTTTTCTCTACGCAGAAAATCTAACTTTTCGGGAGATTTGTAAAAATTAGAAGTCCCTGCAGGGACATAAAAGTATGAAACTACCGGGTAATAAAAATTAAAAATTACTTACTCGAAATCTCTGCGGTTTCATTTTATGTTTCACCATCGGTTGGCCAGAAAAGTTTCGCCAGGTGTGAATGTTTCTTTTTCCTGTTTTTTTTTTCTCCATCATATTTTTGGGTTGGCCATGCAAAGGTGAGTGGTCATGAAAATTGTATTAAACCATTGTATACATACGTGTGAAGTGGAGAAGGAGTCGAGGAGAGGACGGAAACCATGAGTCCAGGTGTGGGCAGTACGAGTGAACTAGAAAACTAAAGTAGAATAATAGAGCAAATAGAAAATAAATATAAAATGGTAAATAAATAAATAATACATAAAAGTTTTACACAATAGAACGTAGACAGCCCGATGTTCAACTAAGTTGGATAAAACGCTTCACCCTGGACTTAAAAACTTCTAATTGTTTTTTTAGTAGTGTTTTACCACTGACACTCTGTATATTATAATATTATTTTTATAATATAATAATATTGGTAAATCGAATTGATTTTATTCTATTTCATGATCTTGTTTTTGCGGTTTCGGAATTAACTTTTCCTGAGTTTACCTAGTTTTAATTGTTTATATTGTTAGTGGTAGTATTCTATATTAATAATATATAATATGTTAATATATATTAATAGAAACTGTGTGGAAGTGGACTTTACTCGGCTGAATTCCCGCCAACACTCAACCTCTATCTCCGTCGCCGATTGATTCCGTATTGTAAAAAATCAATTTTCTGAACAGCAAGAGGGAAGAATTCGACGGGGGATGCTCCTGCAGAGTTGCAAAATGGCGACGTAACATCTCACCCGACTCGTGGAAACCTTATTCTTATCCTTCAGGCTCGGGTTATCTTCAACATTACCCTTGGGAAACGGTTCGAACGTATCAGTGCCAGTAAGAATATATTATAAATTCCATAATATAAGCACTGTGAGGGTAGAATATAAATATGTTGACTCTTCACATATATTATGGTAATTTTCGCACTTGGAATCGAAAATCCTTTCCTGAACTTCCCGGTACGTTGTCTTCAGGTTACCTTAAGACAAAACCTCAGTGGTAACTAACTAATAAAGTATAAACTTCAATTGTAAGAAATAAAAGGAAACACGGGGTTCAGTTTCACGTACGACAGATACTTTTCCTCACTAAAAAAACGTATATAAAACAAAATTTACGTACGAAATTGTAAAAAATCGTGGCAGAAGAAGTTGACCGCAGCTCAGTCCGTTGCAACACTTCGATTGCGTAGTGTAACCTGCCATTACTTTGTAAACAAATATTTAGCAGAAATGGGGAATTGACCACCGTGGCAGCCTGTTTCTGGCACATGTCCACCATGTCGTGAAACGTAACTTTACGGGTTGTATACATCAGAGAGGAGGAAATTAAGGAAGAAAGGTTGGAAGGCACCATAGACGCGCGCGCGCGCAGACACGTGTGTGTACGAGCGACCTATTCAGTTTCAAACACACCTGGAAATTAATTAAAAAAGTTTGATATGCAATTAAAACCCTTTGTTCGTTGTAAATTGAGTGAATGTCCAGTGTAATACAACGATTTTTTTTGTGTCCGACCAAATCGAAAGGCTCGGAAGGAATCCTCGAGGTCACTCAAACCTTCGTCGACGACCATCGGCCTCGGTGTGACCAATATTTTTCTCTTTTCCGGTGAGGACAAACATTTGCTTACACGACGAACCGGAATTGGGAAACAAACTTGCTCCTTTGTCGAACCTTTCTCACCAACCCTTGTCAACCCTCCGAATCCTCCTCCTCGTTACCACCCCTAAACCCATCCCAAACACACCCCACGCAACCCCGTCGTTTGTGTCGCGTTTTGGTCGAGCAGACATCCGCTCCAATAAGTTTGCCCCCTTTGATTTTTTAACACAAAATCGTTAGAGGTTTTAAAATTCAATCAGCTTTTTGTCCCGTTGCAGACGGAACGTCAACAGGATTCTGTTCAAATCAAAAAGGTTGGAGGTTTTAGAACTTTTGGTTTTATCGATGATGACCTTTTCTATTTTTACAGCCGAACGTGTTGGCCCGCGCAACGTTCCTGACACATCTAAATAAATAGAAACCAAATACAACGTGATTATTGTCGAGTTGTATGGGAACTTGAACGCGTTCAATACTACACAGCCAGTACATCAATTAAACTTGTCAACAATATATTCATCAGTCGGATAAAGTGTGTTAGTACACATGCGACACACTCAAGACTATTTAAACCTGGTACGGGGGCGTAGTACCTAATAAAAGTACTCAAAATATTTACGTAAAACAATAAATGCACCCAACAATATGCATTGATTAGTGATGAAAGAGTAGTAGGAGGAACAGTACACAAAATATGTTCATAATTATTAATATATATTAAAGTATTAAGTAAAACAGCCACGTACAAAGATACTGCTTTAAATTATACTTAATATGTAGCATTACATACAGAAAATAAACTCTGAGGTTGGGTAGTACCACATACTGGAAAGGTGTACACACCTATCAACTATTTCGTCCGGTAGTTTGTAACTGATTAATCGGATTGATTACATTTCAATGCATTTCTTAAAAATACATCTACGTTTCTATACGGTCGCGTAGTCCTCTGCTGAGCAGTAACGGTAAAAAACTACTAACGTTAAGTAATAATAAAAATAAAAATAATGTTCGCATGACATGCTTTTAAAGTATTTCCATAAACCTATGTAGTACACGTGTAATAATATAATAATAATAATAATAATAATAACAGACCGTAACTGGCCGCCATTTAGCCGGCCGATTTTTACCAAATTAATCCTTGACTTAGTCAATTATTTATTGCCACCGGGTGACCGCCACATTAATGAACGTTAACCCTTTTACACGGCACACATGCATTATTAAATATATTATTTATTAACCCGTTCGCTCAATTTATTCCCTCTCCCGCGTTGCAACGCAAAACCCCATTCGGTCTTTAAGTTTCGCTTTCTCCTTCCTAGAGCTCACTACATAAATTACAAAAATTTTTAATGAACGAATTAAAGTTTTCCGCATAAATCTTGCTTAATCTGTAGAGGAAAAAAAAAACTCGATTAGAGGGAGCTTTCCAACGGGGACGACTCTTTCGGTTTATTCATTATTTAAATAATAATACCGGACAAGTGGATGTACCTGGTCGTGTTAAACATGCGTGGAACGATATACAAATTACAAGGGAGAGAGAGAGAGAGAGAGAGAGAGAGAGACAGAGAGAGAGAGAGAGAGAGAGAGAGAGAGAGACAGAGAGAGAGAGAGAGAGACAGAGAGACAGAGAGAGAGAGAGAGACAGAGAGAGAGAGAGAGAGAGACAGAGAGACAGAGAGACAGAGAGACAGAGACAGAGAGACAGAGAGACAGAGAGACAGAGAGACAGAGAGACAGAGAGAGAGACAGAGAGACAGAGAGAGAGAGAGAGAGAGAGAGAGAGAGAGAGAGAGAGAGAGAGAGAGAGAGACAGAGAGAGAGAGAGACAGAGAGACAGAGAGAGAGAGAGAGAGAGAGAGAGAGAGAGAGAGAGAGAGAGAGAGAGAGAGAGAGAGAGAGAGAGAGAGAGAGAGAGAGAGAGAGAGAGAGAGAGAGAGAGAGAGAGAGAGAGAGAGATACACAAAAAGATATACAAAACAGTTAACTACATCTGCTATCGTTAAGAATCGTATGAATTGCTGTAGGATACAGGACAGTTGCTCAAAACAACTGTCTATGCGGTTTTGCAGTATATTGGAAGGGGTACGAGTTCATCAAGGCCGTCAAGAACTCCAAAAATATTCAACTGGTACATAATTTATTTATAATAATTATTACAATACATCTGTTACAGATCCTAACCGGTCATAAGCCTTGCGTCTGCACACCACTACACAATAAAGTACATCAAAAAAAGTTTTTATGAAGCGACGTGGTCGTCACATCACCGGAAACAAGCAAAAACCAACAGCGCGCGGAGGAATAAAAGCGCGCGATAATTTCACTTCCACTTCCGGTGGAAAAACGCGGAAAACCCGCGAAGAAACGGCGAGCTACGACGAGAGAGAGAAAGAGAGAGAAATTTTCCTACGATTTCTACTGAGAGTCAGCAAACGTCAACAAAACGGTGGGAAAACAATTAATTGTTTATTGTTAATTGTTTAAACTGCAGATATGATTTCGGTTTCTCGGTAGCCGGTTGTAGTTTTAGCGAGTTGTGAAAAACTTTCTGACCGTTTCTATTCAGGCTTTCTTCTTTTGTCACCTCCCCAAAGAAAATAAAAAGCCCTGAAACGGGTTCTTGACCTCTCCCGGGACTCTTTTCTCGGGTTATCCTTCCTCCGTCTCAAAATGGCCAGGTGCGCGCGAGTACCTGCTATCGCCCGCTCGTGGTAATTGAATAATACCCGACGGTTGAGATCTATCGCTGATTTTGTCTACGTGATAGCACGAGGCTTCCTTCCGTAACTTTATCATAGGAAGACGTTTAAGGAATACGACAAGGTTATTTTGGTCATATAAAAGCGGGGGTACGTCTTGGAAACGACGCACATTCGAAAAAGACGCGAGTCAACGTAATTTCCTGCGCTTCACTCATCAGCTCTGTTTCGTTTTCAGACACTTTTTTTTGTGGGGGGGTCGTCCGTCAACAACTACCCGAACTTTCCGGTGCTCCAACAAAATGATGCGGAAATTGATTGTTTTAATTCTGTGTGGACTCCTCCACGATTCCACTTGTTCCAGAATGAAATTTGTAAGTGTATCGAAATACAT
The DNA here is from genome assembly GCA_037055365.1 of Polyplax serrata. Lineage (NCBI taxonomy): Eukaryota > Metazoa > Arthropoda > Insecta > Psocodea > Polyplacidae > Polyplax > Polyplax serrata. The sequence goes on along the minus strand of JAWJWE010000038.1, from coordinate 5,603,922 downwards.
AAATACATTTTCTATTTTTTTAATAGTTTTAGACGAATACCCGTCCGTCGGGCACTTGGGAACAAGTCTATGTTGTGTTTTATGTATCGTTCCGAACGGTTACGGATTGTTTATTTATAATTTTATGTGTTGTAGGAGAGAGGTTTTAACGAGCCCATCTACAGAACGGGTCCTGCCGTCATTCCCGAAGCCGTTTTCAAGAGAGAACCTGTGTACCAACGCACGAACGAGCCCATGTTCCACCAACAGATGATGGGCGGTGGGCAAATGATGGGAAACGGACAGGTGATGGGAGGTGGACAACTCTACGGAGGAGAGCAGAAGCCGATGATGGCCCAGGAGCACTACATGCCAGCTCAGCAGATGATACCGCAAGCCATGCAAAACGACCAGATGATCCAGACGGAGCACTTCATCCGGGAGCCCATCATCCGGGGCGAGCCCATCATCAGACAAACCATCATAAGGGAACCGATCATTCGGGAACCGGTCATCCATCGAGAACCCATCGTCAGACCACAACCCGTACTCCGCACCGAACCCGTTTTCCATCAACCCGCTCCTGTCGTGAGAGAAGGTCCGGTCTTCGCCAACGAACCGGGTTCCTACACCATCATGGTGACTCCGTGTCGGTGTCCGGCCCAACCCCAATATTTCGGACAACCCCCTCAACAAGAGACTTTCTATCAGCCCATCATCCCCCAGCAATTCGTATCCCCTAGAATTTCCTTCCAAAAGCCGGTCATCAAGCCAGAAATCGTTCAGTCGTTCGTGGCCGTTCCGCGAATCCACCGCCTCGTCAGGAAAACATACAGGCCGCTTACCGAAAACGTTCACGTTGCGCCCGTGTCAATTCAGACGGGACCGGAAATGCCAGGAAACTTCAACTCGGAACCCGGGCAGTACCCCAACAACAGGAGCACCTACCAGAGTCAAACACCCGTTCAGGAGAACACCCCCGAGCCGAGTTCGACGGTGACCACCCGTAGCGTTCCTCAAGCCTCCTCAAACAGGTTCCCGATCTCTCAGGTGTCGTCCATCTGCTGATCGGATCCGAGATCTGATCTAACGGCACTCAGTATTACAGTCTGATTATTTAATAATTTATTCCCACATAAGAAGGAATGCACCGTAGCGCTGTCACAATAATCGCAAACGTACGGTCGGTGATGACCGCCAAAAAATTAATAAATTGTAATCAATCGACGCCTACACGTCTTAATTTAAATCCTTCGAAACTTTACATGAATAGAATGAACTACACTACACTCGTGTTTATTTAATGTAACCTTCCTTCCTGATTCCGGCGGACACCGGACATCCGGTTCCTATTGATCTACTTTCATGGACCTGGCAATTGCCGGCCGAAATTTAATTAAAGTCGATAAATAAATTAATAATTAACCGACGAGGCGTGTAATACACCGTTGTAGTGACGGTGGTACTACCAGTCGATCGGTTTTATTGGACAGACAGAGAGACAGACACATGGTAAATAAATTGGTTTACAGAGATGTTCGATCAGCACGTTTTACTCTTACTTAATTTGAACGCGCTGTCAGATCAAAGTGCAACATTCCACTTCAACATGGCAGTAATTAAAATGTTACGTTTTTTAACCGTCAGCATTGTTTTTCATTATTTTTTTTATTGCTTGTTATTTGACGATTACAAGAAGGAAAACATGGCAACACTCCGGTCTGGGGAGTTACGTTGAAGTAAATAAGTTTGCAACAAACAGTTACATTAGTCGCTGTTATACTATTTGAGATGCCTCGTCTCTGGCCCCAAATCATTCTTTTATGTATATGTGTGTGCATAGCTGGTGGGTAGCACATGGAATATAAGATATAACCCTTACTACAACCATTAACTAAAACCTATGATGCAGTACACAAATTGTGTTGATAATAAAAACAGAAAAAAGTGTGGAAAAAAACGACTGTACATAACTTACATTATGTATATCATCAAAACTAATTTTATTCTTTTATTGACGGGCTCTCGACACTTTACTAAGAGGTGTTAAACACAAAAAAAACAATAACACGCCACCGAAAAGGAAGATTGAGCTGTAATAAGAAGTACAGAAGAATATATTTATGTGTATATTTATCTTGAGAAACCAATTATTAACAAACTAAAACCAAGGTACTAGTCAAGTAATAATTTAACCATTCTCTCAGTCACGGACATACCAAGAACACACATAAACGTGTAGTAAGGAGTAACAACAAACCAAAATACAGTTACATAAGACCTAACCAAAATAAGTTAACATAAGAAACTACAATTATGTACGATAATGAGACTACGACACGTGACCCCTGGACGACCACGCCAGGAAACTACACCTGGGGTAGCAAGAAAGGAGAGAAACCTTTCGGGGGTGGTCCACCCATCCAACCCAAGAAAGACATTTCACGTTAAACAAAACCGTCACTCCCGTCTCATCCCGTCGGTTCTTGCAACCTTTCGGGATTAACCCCTCAAAAAAATTATTAATTAAACACGGTGAACCGTCTTCCCTGGGACGACGCCATTTAACTTAACACGTGCACCGACGGTGACACGATGACATTCATTAAAGCCAAAGATAAAAACAGCATAAATGAAATTGCAGAGCTTTCCTGTTGGGTTCTCGGGTCCCCAACGCCTCGTTATTCTCCCGCGTTCCGGATTTAACGATCGTCCAACTTGGACAAGAACCGACGAATCCAGGCGTTAAATAATAGATTTATATTTATTTTTAACATCCTTTTTATGGGAGTTTAAAAAGTGCCGATAACGACATTTATAGTCTGAGGACTTTCTTCCGCACACGTCAAACGCCATAACCTAAAGTGTGTGTGTACGGCCTACCGAACACACTCACCACCGCAATCATCCCCCAGGGTGAAGTTTGAGTTTGGGTTGTAGCCCCGTCTACTCTCGGCACAGTCGAAGACCTTAATTACAGCAAGTAGGCAAAACATTCTCGAATGTTTCACGGTGACTCTACCCGAGTTCCTAATCGTCGTCACCTGAACCGATCTCAGTCCTTGTCCACGCCATGAGGTCTGCGAGTACCTCGTCGCAGGGAACAATTCGTTTGGCCATAGACAAGCACGCACGCACGCACGCGTACGACCACGCATTTAAGAGTATTTTACAATGTTGCGTACCCACATGAAATTGTTCTCGATGTCGGACACGTCGAACCTGCTTTATGAGCTATAATGTAAGAGGACCGAATTTATCAGGTACGTAGGTACACAAGTTTACCTTAAAAGGATACCGTAGCTTTACTTGGGAAATAATTTCTGTATTTCCTCTCAGGAGAATATAATATAATTTTTTTACATACAATTTTTGTGTATTCGTTACGCTTCTTAACATTTTGGCCAAATTATTGTTCCATCTGTCGTTCATTAAATTCCTGTTAACCGACGGCCACGTGTCACACACCATCTACAGTATTCTAAGGTTGGTCCGGTCGTAACCCAGACAGTACAGTAATATTCGGTATCGTTTGTACGATCCGTCAACCACACAGTGCATTGTATCGAGTGACAACAGTCCTAATCACAACTCCAAAAGGTACCTGTCAACTTCGTTGAGGACACACCAAGTCGTAACAAAGTAAAATATATATAATTTTTGGTAAATTGTTGCAACGCAACTGGGAAAAGACGGTGAATCGGAGTACGCGAGGAGTAAGTGACTCACAGCTGGAGGTATATAGGAAGGTTCGTTCCAATTGCAGAGGTCTCATGAGGAACAATAGAGGTTAACAAGTTTTACGCTGCGGGTTGTAAACCAGTCAATGGGAGTGATCCGGAAGGTCGTTGCCGGCAGGAAAGGCTCTCGATATTTGCAGAAGGAAGTAGAAAGCCGAGAAATGTGTGGACACAATGCAAATATGAGTTTTCACACGTTGACCGCGAGTGAACACCTCTTAAGTGAGAACTATATACAAAATTCAATGTGGAACTCACGTCACTTTGAAAATACGACGACGGAGAGAAATGAACTACAATTGTGTCAACACCACTTCTAATTGCCGATACCCGCAGCAAATGGTTCTACTTGTTCTACTACATTACTACCATACTGTAGTATGTATGTGTACATATATACTTTCTTATATTTACCGCAGGATTTGACTCATCTGCCTTTATTTTGATTCCTTACCTGCAACACAAAGAAAATAAATAAATTATTACACGTAATAACATAACTTGTAACAAACATAAAATACTATCAGGAGATGTTTGCTACGCGTCCTTTCACCCCGCTGCACCTAAACTACACCCTCGACTACATTTAAATTACAACAACTGACATGTTTCTTCCGCCATGTTTACACAGTTAACAACTATGAAAAAAATTAATTTAAAATTCAAATAAATGAACGTCTCGCACACGCAAGAAAGCTTATGTTTTATGTTGTTTACATATGTATTTACGGACGCGAGTCAAATATTTACTATATAGGGAAAATACATGGCAAAGTCTCGACCGGGACTTGTCCGTCCGGTCGGATCATTCGCGGGTGCCCCGAATTTAGTGACAACAACAACGTGTGCGATCACCTTGAACGATCTCGATGGCGATCTATTTCGTCGTCTAGTTTTGAAGTGAACAACACGTAGACCTGTGTCCGCTCACCTTTTAATTTAATTTGGTTTAGCAAAACAATTTAAAATTCCATTTAATTTCGTTACGAACACCGAAATTGAATTAATCACTTGTTTGTACAATTTCAATAAATCGATCGATCGATCGATTCGTAGGTAGTCGGACGCACCGATCCGAGTGGGAGATCACCACTGTGAAAAAAAAAAGAAACCTACGCCGTTTTTTTGTTTTCGGTGGAACCCTCACATAAATAAATAATACGATCGACTTATTAAGATTTAAAATCCAATAAAATGCGGTTTCGGAGATGCCCTCGAGTGCGAATCTTCCTCTTCTTCTTGTTCATCCACAACAGGCAACAGTTTGATACAATAAAATAATAACTTGACTCCTTTGATGATGTTACCTGTTGTTGCTGTTGTTACTTGCAAAAAGAAGGGTTGTTTTTATCGTCGGGGACCCATTGTTTTTCCTCTAGTCAAAGGTAAACGTTTACATTTGAAGTTCCTTTGTTCGAGTTCCTTTAACTCAACTCTTTTTGTCTTCGCGAGCAATTCCCAGGGCTTTCTTTGTGCTCTCTCTCTCTCTCTCTCTCTCCAGGCGAATTCTTCTATATACTTATAATACTCTCCTGTAGACGTTGTCGTGTTGTAAGTTTTGCTTTTTCATCACCTCGTACATTTATCTATGTATCTATATTGAGTGTTATGTACTTCTCCGGTTGTCTCTGGAGTATTAGAACACGTCTTTTCATACATACATAACTCTCCTGATTTCTATGTTAATTTCCTTCCTTCCGTCCTTCTCATCCGAACTTTTAGTGCCATGCCTCGGCAGAGGAGTTGTACGATTTGATTTCCCCGAAAAAAAAACGGGAGTGTCACCTCGTCGTGGGGGTGTGCCTCGTTTCCCAGGGATTAAACCCGACTGGATGGAGTTACAGGGAGTTTACCCTTTATTTATTACCATGTCTATACATTGTTGTATCGGCTGTGTACGAGAACTCCTCACGGTTCCATAAGATGACGGTTATCAGACAGGTCGTACAGTATGGGATACCTGCGACAAGGTGAACGATTGCGAGATATTTACAGATGAGAGTACAGACTGAAACAATGGTCACCTTCACCTGATTCCATCGCACAATGGATGACCATTTACATTAGAGAAGGATGTAAAATACAGTAAACAATTGACCCCGACCCTGAATTCTGTACGACAGTGCGAGGGTACCGCACAAGTTCTGTATGGAGTCTTTAAAGGTCAGAAACGGCGGCACTCCCCCGACCCAAGCCGGGAGGACTCCCCGGACTTTCGTAACTGCGCACTGTCCGTAATTATTTTTTTCCAGTATGACTGTAACACGTACAGTACAACATAAACATGTAAATCGAGGAGGAGGCGGAGTGAAAAAGGTTCAGAGTTTTTATGCACGACGAAGGAACGAGCTTTCAAACAAACGGTGGGGTTCATTACCACGAGGGATGAACTTCTCTCCCGTAGCAGGAAGTTACTTAAAAACTAGATTAAATTTTTTTTCATAACCTTTCGCAACGGGGAGAAGAAAAGTACATCTCCGTACTCGGTGGAAAACAAAATGAAGCAACTTTGACAAGTGGAAGAATTTTTCCATGGGCTAAATTTTATACTTCAAAGTTTTTAAGAAGCGATCCTCCTCGTAGGCGAAAGAAAAATTACCGGGCAAATTCAATTTGAAAGCAAAACAAATTGAGCGCAGTGCCGTAGCCAGACGAGAGAGAGGAAGAGGGAGGAAATGAGTAACAGAGCAACGAAGGGGGGGTGTTCCCTATTCCGCGGCAAAAAGTAGAAGAAAATAAAGTGATTAAAACGTTAATTAAGTTCTAAGTTGAACGTCTAAGTTCTTCAAGAGATCTCCTTTTTCTTTAACTGCGAGAAAAACTGCCTCGAGTCCGAATAAAGTAAAAAAAAAAAATTCCTTTCTTATTTATGAAAACTTTTATGAAAGTGTCGGACCGCCTCGGGGCCCAGGTGAAAACTCCCAACCTGAGTGGGGTTCAGGTGTCGGCTCGGTGGGATAGCAACACGCGGAACATCTCCCGGTCAGTCGAGCGACACTCAAACCGTCCACATTTGCTTGTCTAGCCATTTTTTTTTCGCGTTTGCAACCGACTGACCTATCATAGGTCTTTTCTACGATAGACGAGAGACAGACACCTTCGACCATCTGCAGAGTTTGATGAGGTCGAAGCAACGGGCGTGGGGGTGTTGCTTCGCTACCTGACTTCGTCTCGCAGTCGCACGGTACTTGCCGGCGAACCAGAGGGTTTTGGGTCAGAAAACGTGGCAGCAGAACACGGGGTCCACAGGTAAAAATCCAACGTAGCCGCCGGTCGGGAAAACCGTCCGAGTCTTTTCCCCCCCGACCTTCTTCCCCCTCTCTCACTCTTCAGAGTACCTGAATTTTGAGGAAAGTCGAGTCATAGACAAATAATGGGAAATCGAATACGCGATCTATGTGACGATCATAATAATAATAATGATAATAATAATAATAATCGGGTCAAGTAAATGTAATTGTTTATGGTGTCCGAGTCGTCTCGGAGTGATTTCGTGGGCCATGTTCGAATCCGATCGAATTTGTTTTCATCACCGCGCGCCCACCGCATTTCATAATATAATAAACAAATGTTTTCTTTTTCTTTTTTTAAATTCCCATTCAGCGTGTAAGTTTTTGTCCGCGGGGCACACAAGTATTCGAAAACAAGTACTAGAGTTTACCAGCATACGACACGTTATGACATTGTTACTTACATCGAATTGAATTAATAAATATTGAGAATCAGGCGAGCGCGCACGTGAATCCGTCGCGACGAAGGTTAATTGCACCGTATAAAAGCCTCAGCATCAGTATTGCATCACCACTCATCAGTTCAATCGGTCAGATCAACAACAACAACAACAACAACAACATCATCATACACACATAATACACGAGTCATGTTTTCGAAAATTGCATTTTTCGCTTTTCTCGCCGTTCTCGGGGTCGGCTCCGAGTGCGCCTGTCTGTCGCTCTGCCGTTCAAAACTCGGTCTCCCTGTGGTAAGGATACATACATTTATATATATACATACATACATATGTACATAGACGCAAAACTTTGCAACCATCTTTTCTTTTGTTTATTTATTTATTTTTATTTTTTTTTAGGTCGCCATGCCACCTCTCGGCGTCCCCGTCTCACTCTCTGCCTGCGGAGAGATCAGCGACTGCGGACCACAGCCGACTCCACTGCCGATCATCCAAGCACCACCCGTGACGACACCGACCATTCAAGGACCGATCATTCCGCTTCCATCTCCACCCATTCCCTGCCCGAGGACCATCGCTCACAGATGCGTGTGCACCAAGACGGTCGTCAAGCCACAGCTCATCCAGCGGTGCATCACCGTTCCGACCATCCAGAGGTACCTCAAGCGTACCTACACCCCCGTCGTCGAGAACATTGCCTACAAGGCCAAGCCCAAGTGTCCACCACCATGTGCCTGTCTCGCCCGTGCCCCCGCCGCTCCCATTGCCGTTCCTCCGCCACTTCCTCTCTCCCTCCCGTACTCCAGAATCTGTTAGTGTCTTCCCGGTGCTTCCCGGTGCTTCCCAGGTGCTTCCCAGGTGCTTCCCAGGTGCTTCCTGGTGCTGACGTCCTCTCCTCCCTTCAATCTCACCATTTTACCATTTTTGTTACGATCAAGCATCACCATTTTGTTTAGTTATTACTAGTTATGTTTGATGACTGCATTGTTGTTAGATTAGATTGAAATCATCAATGAATAATTATATTATTATTAATAAATAAATAAAAATTAATAAATTAAAACGGTGTATTGTTTTTGTTTGCGTGACGACCGGGTCCGACAAATTCATTCTACCCACTTATTTATTTATTTATTTATTGATTTTACGAGGTTTATTTCATTCGGTTCACTCGGATGGACACGATGGAACTACTCTGATTGTAGTTCGATTCCATAGTGTCAGTACAATGCGGAACTATTTGTTATTTCTATTTTAAACTTTGTCAGCAATCCGCGGGAGAGAGAGAGAGAGACTTTCTTTTGCCTTCTATTTGTTCTATTTTTTTTTTTTGGTCTAGTTGTAATCACTCGATAACCACGAGTGTCTCTTATTAGAGCAGAACGTTTATCGGCGATGATATTGTCTACCTCAAAACAAAGAAATATGGGTCTAGAAGGTGGTAGAGGCTGGGAAGTACCCGGGTACCCGTCCGATGCAACTCGATTGCTCCACTTCGATTAGGTGAAATATTTTTGCTCAAGGTACTCGCGATACTCGTACCCGTAATCTCCGAGATTTGCTTTCGCTTGCCGATAAACAACTGGTACGCTTCTCACGAGAACAAAACAAACGTCGAAATCACTGGGGTACGACCGGTGGAACTGCAAGAGGTGAAGTTGCGAGCTCAGAACAGAAAACATCCACAGGGTGAAACGCTATATTTATGTATATATAAATTATGTAGTTACATGTGGGTTGGATGAAAGGGGGATGACGGGGAACACACACACACCCCCATGTCGGTGAACTTTACTGAAATGAAGGCAGAGGCTGGAACGCTCTTCACTAAGAGCTCGTGGCAGTAGAAAAGAATTCGATGAAATGAATTCTCCGGGGATGGTTCACGTCTCCTCGTGAATTACAACAATTATTACAACAACCGTAAAGTTACGGCTTGAAAAATTCAATATGGCGAGCATCCCTTCGCCGTTCAGGTCGAACGTTGAAACCGACAAAAGGCATATTTGCCATTTTGGAGGGGTTTTTTCCCTTCATCCTCTCTTCCCGGCATTCCTCCCGCACGTATCGGGGTAACTGAAATTCGACTTTTACCACAACAAACTACCCAAAACAACGGGAGCGTCCCGTCGAATAGAAAAAGCTCGGGGCCACAAAGAAAACTACAGCAGGATTAATATCGAAGTTAAATTTTTCTGCAACACTCTCTCTCTCTCTTTCTCTCTCTCTACTCTGATGGTTGATAGTTTTACATTGGACCAACAATTTCTGCTTTTTGGCTCTTTACCCAAAGTAAATCGACATCACCACGAGAGTATTGTAATAATTAAGTAAGTCATAATAAAAGATGACGAACAATAACAATAAAAAATAAAACATATTGATAATTTATATATAAAAACTGAAAAACGGATCGTCAAAGAACTAAATATATATATATATATATATATCTACCTCTCCTATCTCTAATAATTCTTTTGGCAGGTACACAAGTTCTCAGTCTTCGGACGTGTGTGCTGGTAAAGCAAAATCAAAGAAAATAGAACATAATAAAAATGAGTAATAATAATAAATATACTAATAATACTACATGACTAGTTGGTTACAGAAAAAGAAGACAATCACAAAATTTAAATCCACTGTAATTTTCATAACATTAAGTCGCACTAATAGTTACGATTGCTTGCCGGATGAACTGGTTTCCCTAGACACGGCACAAACATCTTGTGAAATAGTTTTTTAACTATTAGATGACGGAGCAGTGGAGGAAATGTTGCGACGATTATTGAACATCCGTGAGGCGATAACGGAAATGCACAGCTGACGGATAACTGCAGTTGGATTTTATCTAGGAAAACGTCTATCTCCCCGGACGAGTCTATTAATAGGTGTTTATTAAATAGGAAAACGGTGGAACGTGGGTGTGGTGACGGACGTACCACCCTCGTCACCCGACTCGTCGGGAACACATACTCACCCCGTTCGAATGTTACCTCTAGTAGAAAATTACCTCGTTCTACCTGTTACCCATTTTCACCTATTTCACCTATTTTCCTAACACCCGTGGGAGAATTCGTTTCACAAATAATCAACTCACCGCAACAACAACAACAACAACATCAACGCAACTTATGGAATTTGTCAACAGTGTGTTTGTTATTCATCTCTCATTCAATCAGAAATTAATTAGAGCAACCGCAAGTATGTGGTGGTGTGGAGTCGATAACAAAATCAAACGATTCTCACGTCTCTTTCTCCACGCCATCACACACACCACACACACGACAGATATGTCATGGTACGTGGTGACGCAGAGCAGGGACCCTGGTGCAAATCCTAAAAAATTCCCGCTGCGTAGCGTCACCCTCAGGTACCCCTTGGGTGGTACGTGGCACCTACGTCCACGGGGCCTGGGGGCACATCCTTCTCCATACCCCCAGGTGCTACACCAACAACTGCGCTGCACGTCGGTCTGCGCGTCCGGTCGTCCTGCGTGGACGCCTCCGAGTAACCTCGAACGCTATGTTGAACGACGTTGCCTTCGCAATGATAATTTTGCTTAAATTCGGGTTTTCGTAAAGTAACTTATGTAAACAAAATGTAAAAAATTCTGCCTAGGTAGTGTGAATTAATCGCGGTAATCAAATAATCTTATTGTTGTAGACTTGGATTCTACGACAAAGGAAAAACGACTACAACCTACATCAGCAATCGATTTTTATTATTAATAAAAAGAAACGCATTTTCTTGTTTTTATTTAGACAATGTCAAATCGTAAACAAAACAAACGACGAGAAAGGTTTTCAGTTATTGACTCGGAGGGTATAGTCACCCCCCAAACCAAGTTCCGCATGTGTCACGACTTCCTGTGTCCTTCAACACTCGGTCTTTCGGCCTATAGAATTTTCCTACATGATCCAACGCTCTGCTTAAGTACACAAAGCTCTGTTATTAATTATTCAATTAACCAACACTAGTGTTGCGTACTTTGTTTTTTTCACCACTACATTCAACGGTACCCCCCGGTGAAAAGTTAATAATACGAGAAATCAAATAACAGTCTTTTCTTACGTGGTGATGTTTGGTTAGGGTCAACCCTCCGGAGTCGTAGAAGGAAGCAGCGTGTCGGTGTTAATGCAACATAATAATTACATAATAAGTAAATAAACGTTCGCACACCACTCCACAGGTCGTGTCTGCCAGGGGGTAATAACCCGGTCGTCAGTGCCGGCACCGACTTCCTCCACCCCGCGTGTACGTTACCTTCCCTGGTCCAGTCACCCCGTGCACCGACCATAAATTTTCTCTTCGGGGTGAACACTCGCTGCCGAAGAAATGAACCACCGCTTACCTCCGTGTCCGTGACCTGTGTTTCCCCATCCGGTACCTGGTAATATCTGAGATATCTCAGGTGATGAATGAGGTGTGTGTGCGCGCGCGTCCACGACAAAAGGCCATGAACCTTAGGGATTTTCATTTCCAAAAAGTTTCGAAACCTGCACGGCGACGATAACCGAATGCATGAAGATAAGACAGATAATGACATGAGGCCCGAGTCTTGACAATAGTTTTAAGGAAGAGATATAATAAACAATGGACGGTGGCATCCGAAGGGGAAATGCAAAACATTTTGGCAGAGGTGCCAGGCGTTGCGCAAACGAGCGGACATCAGCGAAAACCGTCGTCCTCAACAAAATAATTAAGATAAGGTAGAGATAATAGGTAGTTTCCTATGGTTTAAGCGAATTTGACGAGTTAAACGAACCCGAGTCGTAAATATTTTTAATTAAATCATCACGCTTTCGCGGGTACCATTGAATCTGGGTGGGGTATAAAAGGTTCGGGTACCGCCGGAACCGACATCATTCACTCTTCGTTCAAAGAACACGAGGGAAAATCTAAGAAAATGATTGGTCAAACTTTGGTTCTCGTTTGCGCCGCCCTCGGCCTCGCTGCCGGATCCTGCCTTCCACTCAGAACCCAGGTAAGAGCGAAAATTCGGTTGCAAGTGACGCGGTGACGTGGAACTAACCGCCCGAGCAGGTGCCGTAACTCACGTGATTCTCTTCTTTTCCAGTGCTCCGCCACCAACGTCGTCGTTCCAGGATTCTTCGGAAACAATGGCTTGAACAACGGAATGGGATGTGGCTCCCAAATCGGAGGAATCGTCGGAACCGTCGGAACTGTCGGAACTGTCGGAACTGTCGGAAACGTCTTCGGTAACTCCTTCGGTAACTCCAACGGTCTTGCCGGAAACGTCAACGGACCAGAAACCGCTCCATTGCCAGTCCTCCAAGCTCCATCCGTCACTCTCCCAACCGTCGAAGCTCCATTGGTCACCCTCTCTGCCCCAGCTGTCCCAGCCCCAAGAGTCCTCGCCTCCAGATGCGTCTGCACCAAGACCGTCGTCAAGCCACAAGTCTTCCAACGTGTCGTCACCGTTCCAAAGGTCCAACGTTACTTCAAGAGAACCGTCACCCCAGTCGTCGAAAACCTCATCTACAAGTCCAGACCACTTTGCTCTGGTGTTGGATCTGCTGGAGTCGTCGGATCCGGACTTGTCGGATCTTCTGGTGTTGTCGGATCCGGTCTCGTCGGATCTGGAATTGTTGGATCCGGAATCGTTGGATCCGGAGTTGTTGGAACTGGATGCTCCTCTGGTGTTGTTTCCTCCCCAGTCGTCGTCTCTGGAGTCTCCGGCTGCAGATCTTGCTAAATTCGTTTAGCTTTCTTATGAATTTAAGAGTGAACAATCAATATACAATTGTCACCGACAGAATGGGTCGGTTTGTTCCATCACGAGACCCATGTACAAATCACCTTGCAAATGTTTTTTTACTGAACCATGAATAAAACAAAGGTGAAAACATAAAAATCTAAAACGACGTTTTCTTTTCTTTTTATTTTTTTAATTCAATTCAACGGTTAACCGAGGTGTACCATCCTCTGTCACACCCACTAACACTCCTCATCAGACCTTTGTTCCATCTACTAGGGGTTGTAGCCGGTACTTCACAATCCAACCTTCAACCACCGCCACAGGTACATAACAACGAAGTCGTAACACAACGAATTTCGACATGGAATGTTTGTGTTGGGAAGACGAAAAGAAAGGCCAAGGAGTGGAACAGGAGCACCCAGACGTCGGACGGGTACCGGTTGTACCTCACGGAAGTCTAAGGTCAGGTGAAGAGAATTTAAGTGTAGGAGCAGTGCAACAAGTTGAGGACCGAGTACTACCCAATTGGTGTAGTTGTAGTTGTTGGCAAAACCGTGCCGTATCGATCCCGACGAAAACGGGTACCGGCAAAACGAGTACCTGGACGACGAGAAAGAAGTCTAAGCCGTGAGAAGTTAGTGGACTTGTTAAACCGGTCAGACGTATGGCAGTCGAGCGTAACTACAAATTTTAGTGTGTCACCAAGAGAGGTTTTTCCGGTGAGTACTGGCCTCTACGAGTTCCGTTCAGGAACTCTCCCAGACGTGACCAGGTTTATAACAAATTTTTTTCTTATTCTTTCAGATTGGCGAAACCGCGGGAAACTTTTTGTTTTTACCGTTGTAAATTTCATTTGATGTTGACAGAAAACAAAGTGTCAGGTAAAGTCCAAAAATATTCCTGTCTGCGTCAGTTTCGAATACAAACACTCAAGTTATTTATACGATGGGCCCATAATCTATTAAATTATTTCATTTACCCTTGATTTATAATTATTTACGTTTATGTATATTGAAGCATGGCAACGTACTCTGGAAATATTTTGAAATAGTAACATAATAATAAGTTCCGAATGACACTCCGTCACTAATAACTAATATTTTTTTATGGTGTATATTGTACGGCTATACATAATATTACCTTATTGTTTTTCTTCTTCTCTACAATATATAGTATATATATATATATTTAAGTCGTTTTAATAAGGGTCATACTAACCAACGACGATACTATGTAACTGATTATGTACATTTGTTTTGACCAACTTAACCGATATGTTATTTACAGTATTCTTATATTTTTAATATGTGATGGGATAGTTTAACTTATTTATAAACATATATATAACTTATTTATATATTTATATATCATTTTGATTTATTAACGGCTGACTGCACCAGTTCATAAGACTTGGCGAGTTCATATATGTGTTTGTAGAAAATCAGAAGCATTAGTATGTCGTTTATGACTATTCGATATGGTGTTTGATATACTAATATTTTATTATTGTATTAACAGTATTGCCTGGGGGAGCATGTGTATACATACGTCAAATCTCATTGCTACCATATCCTTGGATTTGTGCGGTTTCAATATTTATTAATGTATGTAGCTTTACCTTTATTTAATCATGTACACGTATTATGTGTCGGTTTAATATTAGTTTAACTTTGGTTTTAGTCAAGTTAGGCTTGGTGGTGTTTCATCAATTTAAATAATTGGAACGTTAGTTTTCAACGAGCCTAGGAGTAAGTAAGAAAACATAATGTACTATTACATAGAGTGATTCTACTGATCGAGAAGTTCACACGTGGTTCTTTTCCTCCAACGACAGCACATAAAAAGTTATGTACATCACAACCCTACTGAAATCTCTCGTCCGGGTAGAAAACTTCCGGCCCTTTTGTTGCAGTCTTTCATAACTTGATCAAAGTCGATTGTTACTGTTGTTTCCTCGCTGAGTGTTTGGTAAATTCAAGGTTAGTTCCTCCTCCCGAACCTATCGCTCGGTACCTGAGTAAGAAACTCAAACGGGGGAATTTTGACATAAATTTCATGGTTACGATTTATTTTTCATAACCAGACGAGCCTGCTCTCGGTCCACCGTACCTCACGGAAGCATTTGTGGGTATATGTGAACGTTAATTATTCAACCAAATAAAACTTAATTACGAGTTGTGTTATGAAAGCCAATGTAAAATAATAGTTGCCGCAGTAAATTATTAAAACGCATTACAAGTTGTGAGATTAATAGTTTTCACAACTCCCTGCTTTCATTCCTATTTGATTCCACAGAAATTTCCTACACAGCTTGAAAAGCAGGTAGGGTTAAAGGAGCCATGTTGGTTTGCTCCGTTGAGATCATTCTGGATCACTCAGGACATCTTCGGTGTACGCGTGCGGTACACATAACTCAATAATTATTATTTACGATTCGGTTCGTCAGGTAATAAGAGTAACAACTTGGATGATTTATAATTACTATGTATTACGACGCTTACACGTCGATATTACGTGTGATGTTAAAATTACATATGGAAGGTGGTCACTTATGGTTCGCGTAGTGGCCAGTGAGGTTTTTAGTGGTTCACTTATCACATGGAAATGTGATGTGTCATGGTTGATTGTCGAAGGTTCCCACTTAGCAGGATCTGCAGGTGGATGGTTCAGAGACGACGACTGGGGAGGAGTTGCAGGAGCAGTCGGAGGCGAGGGTTCCGACGACGGTTCTGGAGACGAGTCCGAATCCTCCGCAGTTTCCGTTGTTTCCGTTGAGTCCGTTGACGCCGTTGTTTCCATTGAATCCGTTGAATCCGTTGTTTCCGTTGAATCCGAAGGAGGTGGCAATTGGTCTGGACTTGTAGATGAGGTTTTCGACGACTGGGGTGACGGTTCTCTTAAGGTAGCGTTGGACCTTTGGAACGGTGACGATACGTTGGAAGACTTGTGGTCTGACAATGGTCTTGGTGCAGACGCATCTGGAGGCGAGAACTCTTGGGGCTGGGACGGCTGGAGCAGAAAGAGTAACCAATGGAGATTCAACGGTACGAAGGGTGACGGCTGGGGCTTGGAGAACTGGCAATGGCTTGGTTTCTGGTTCGGTAAGGGCGTCAAGACCGTTACCGAAGAATCCGTTGTTGTTGACGTTGTTGTTGTTGAATCCAACAACAGAGTTGTCTCCGTAGTTCAAGGCAGAGGATCCGCATCCGCATCCGTTGGAGAAAGAGTTGTCGAAGGATCCGACGGCGACTTCACCGGAGATACCTTGGTTGCAGACTGGGGTAGATTCAACGGCGACCAATTGGGAAGCGCATGGCTGCAATGGACATGTGTTTGGATGTGTTAGACTGTGACGGGTGTGCAGGGCCCCCCCCATCTAAGGTAGGAAGATGAAGTGATCGGACAAGACCTCCTCCACCTCCGCCTCCTTCCTCCGGGGCCTGAGAGTAATTTAAAAAAGGTTTGTTACTACTGTTATTTTATCTCACCTTTCTGATTTCGAAGCAGGAGCCAGCGACACACCCGAAAGCGACGCAGACGAGAAGAAGAACCTTGGCAATCATTTTTGATTTTTTATGTACTTGTGTCTCTTACTGGAGTAAAACAAGAGCGAATGATACCTTTCACCGAGCAACTCAAACTTTTTATACTAGACCAAACTTCTCTGTCTGATCGCGTACGCGTGATCTTTTGTTAACAAATATTCCACTATTCCTGACTCGACATTATTTAGTTTGTTTAAGAAGCGTATTGGAAGTCTGGCGAATTTCTTTTTGTCTTATTTTTTGCAAGGCTCTTGATTTTCGTTCGCTTTACAAAACAAATTTATTTTTTTCTTTTGCACCGTCATCTACCTTTCTCCCCGGGTGCGTTTCTCCCCGACCAAAAAAAAAGGGGAAAAAAAACGTGGCCGTGCCGCGCGGGCCCGCCAGGGGACTCCCCGTGCGGGCTGCAGCGCGAGCCCGGCCCGCGTCGGACCCGTGCCGGACTCGGTCACCTGCCCGGGCACTTTCACCCCATTTGGACTGCCCACGTCACGAGGCACCCCAAAGTTCCCCGTTTCTCCCCAAAATCATCCGAGTGAGTTCCTGTTAAGTTCACGGTCGCACGGTTCCTCTTATCGACAACTCCGTGATGTTGCGCCAGGTTTTTTTCGCTTAGGAAGCATGCTCCTCGTTACTGTTCGGATCGCAAGGCAAAACAACTTTGCGAAAATATTTAGTATTAACTTTTTAAATATTAATATTTGAGTCTTTCAAAGGCAATACGATATTAGGGCCGCTGGGCTCGGCAAAAATCACTTTGAATTTCGATTTGGTTATCGGTTAGTTCCCGATCGGAGTCAGGTACGCCCCGAGCGATTTCCTGATTTGCAGACAGAAAAACAACACAAGGCACAGAAGCACCACTGCGCAAACACACACACACGAACTCTAACTGTAACTTTCGTTTCGTCGGTTCTGTAAATTAATGACATAACGATTAAATAAATAAATAAATAAATCATCGGACGAATAGAATAATAATCAATTAGCGACCGTTATATTTTCATTCGTTTGCCGGAGACTTCGTTTCGGAAGTAACTTGACTGAGACCGACTTTCACCTAAATACCGATTTCGTACAGAGTCATGTGTACAGAAGCGACTATTATTAACAGGTAATTAATTATTAATTTAAAAAAAACATGTGGACGGATTTGTGTATATATAGATAGGGTGGGGTCGATGTACACGTAACTTTGATGTATGTACGTTGAGTTATTGTAAATACACATGTAACGTCCAATAGATCTGTATACCGCAGACGTTTTAACAGTATCACATGTCCCTTCGGCATTTCATTGACGTTTAAGTTGGCGCATTAAGTTGTGAATTTTGGACGTTTACTTCGCTGTTAACATGGAGTATTCAAAAGTATTCTAATTTTAAATAAATTTTATATACTGTAGTTGTGTACTGAATATTTATTTTATTGTACATGAAGTTATTAATGAATTTATGTATTCACGAATGTAACAACTCACTCTCCCACAAAAAACTCTATTTAAAAGAATGGAAATAATATTTGTGTGAATTGGTCTTCGAAGTTACATATTAGACGGACTTATTTAACCAAGTATATATAATGGAAACGTGATATATATTGATACGTAATTATGTATACGTGTAGTGTATTATAATTAATGTTGCTGAAAAATAAGATACAGACACAGGAAATAGAGCTGTTGTGTACGATATACGAGTAGAATTTCCTAATCCGTGAATAAAGTTGTTCTTTTCCACATTACGGCAACTTATTTTCATAATTAACATAACCCAACACCTGCTGGGTAACTGTAGTTTTATTGTTTCTTTTTTGACTGAACGTTACTAGCTGAGCAATAGTTTTTGGCAAGAAAGAGCATGTATAATTAATACATAGTTAAAGCACAATAGTGGGTCGTTGACTATCCAGAGTTCCTAAGACCGTTCACCTCATCAATAGACCATCACATCATCACAGCAAACCCCTCACTACAATTAACAGGTTTGGGTTAAGTTCAACCAGTGGCAGTGGTCTAACGTTGTGTCGTCACCAACGCACGACATTCTGCGCCATTTATTATTCAACCAAATGATACTATTATTATGTATCAATAAGAGTTATTATTACCTATTCGTTAATAATGTTAAGTTAAAATCGTCAATCGAAGTTGACCGTCATGTAAAATGGTCTCGAGGCGACGAAGTTCGTAGGGCCCGGGACGAGCAAAGCAGGCAAGTTAAACAGCCTCGTACGCGCGATGTGGTGGCAGCAAAATTTGACACCACCAGAAACCAAGTTAAAAACCAAAACAAGCAAATTAACACACCTAATTATAATTAATATACAATTTAATTGTTATGTTTAAGCAGCAATTTAATTAACAATTAACAAACGAGGCTATGTGGACAAAAATCGAAGAGAAATCAAGTTGCTCCCTAGCGACCGCCACCTGCAAAATACTCTGTGGTACTTCCCTATGCGATTCATTTGGCGGAGTACGCCGATAACAAAAATACAGACCTGACTGGTTTGTGTCGTGAAATTAGTGTCACCCATCTAAGACGGAACCACAACCAAACTTACTTAATATACCCAGTGTATACCTCGCCGAAACCGATAACAATATGTATTTCAATAAAAATAAAAAACAAATTAAATAATTCGGAACCTCCGCGTCACGTATGAGTAGTCTGACACTAATTATTCACACCTTGAGTGCTCTCACTCGATTTTCGTGTGTCCAACCACCGGACATGTGATCTGTAGAAAACTACAACTGTACAACCACAACTTGATCAACCAACGAAACTTATTAGGAGTAATTAATAAACTGAATAGAGTCAGGTGTGCATAAACAAATGCAAACTTCAACAGCAACGTCGCTTCTTAGTAACTACCACCCGTGAGTACTTTTCCGGCAATTAAGAAGTTGACCGGTATGTTAAAATGAGTACAAAACTTCAAAGTACTTAAAACCCATTCATTAACTACCACCTGTGAGTAGTCTAGCTCTTTAATAAGACATCAAGGGTATCAAGAGAAAACTACGACAGGTACCAAAACGTACTTATGTACATGATGGTATATGTTAAACATAGCGTACATAGCCTTACGTTTATTAACTACTCAATACATCGCACGCAAAAACTATGTACATAACAGTGGTAATTCCCCTAAAATTTTAATAGTACTCTAACGAAAATAGTCCCAGGTACCCACTCTTCCCAGGTACCGACTCGTGATTTCGTGAGGGTCGCACTATAAAGAAATTATGTACTATAAAAAAACAACAACAATAATAATAATAATAGTGCGAAAGAATTTTAAATAAAAGAATTTGAACAGGCCTAAGACATGTGTCGAAACGATGGACGTCCCTCAAATGCTCACTCTCTCTCTTTCTCTCTCTCTTTCTCTCTCTACGTCCTCACACACATTCTTAATAAATTTGGGAACTAGTTGTTTGTACTAGTAATTGCTCGGAATCAGTATGTCCTGTCCGAGTCAACACGAATGTTGTGACGATTCGACCGTGGAGGTTAAAGTAATTTCGTCGGGTGTAAATTAAAAACATATCTTTATTAATCTAATAAACAAGTAATAAAATTCTATCGATGGATACAACTAACACCTAGGGTAGACCATTCGCGCTCAGGTACTACTCTGCACTACAATTATTAACAAGACTGTGATGTTATGCCGGTAACAGCGGCCACCCGTCCCACTTAAGGAACTGTAGGAATTAACAGTTGGAGTCGGAGATGAGAACTGGATTGGGAGACTCGGCGAGAACAACAGTTCCGCTGCTGGAACCGGACCTCGTGCTCGCGCCCTGGGAGAAACCAGAGCAACCGAAGGAGGTGGCGATCGGTCGGGACTTGTAGACGACGTTCTCGACGACGGGAGTGACGGTTCTCTTGAGGTAGCGCTGGACTCTCGGAACGGTCACGATGCGCTGGAAGACCTGCGGTCGGACAATGGTCTTGGTGCAGACGCATCTCGAGGCGAGGACTCTCGGAGCTGGAACTGTTGGAGCAGAAATGGTGATCATTGGTGATTCAACAGCCGGAAGAGTGACGGATGGACTTTGAACGACTGGCAACGGGGCGAGTTCGGATTCGGAAGAAACGCCAATTCCAGAGTCACCAGAAGAGAAGACACCGTTAGGAATGCAACCCTCACCGGAGGAGTAGATTGGAGTGAAGGTGGACGGTCCGGAGGAGAAGATTTCGTCCATGTTTCCGGACACGATGTTATCGGTGGTGATTGGAAGGGAAACGGTTTGTCTGGAAGTGCACGTCGGCACCACGTTATCGGTCAAGATGGGCAGGGAGACGGCTTGTCTGGAGACACAGGAGGGCACCACTTCGACGTGGTTGTTGACGGGAATGTAGGAGGAACCACAGTCGGGTTCGTTAACGAAAATGTTCTTGACTGGAACGGAGACGAGGGACGGTGAGCAGGAGCATTTCTGTAAAAATGACAACACCATCCTGTTAAACTACAATTCGACAAAAAAAAACGGCGACGGCCGGCGTCTGGTCACGTGGCCTGCGTGTTACCTGTGGAGCGATGAATTCGACGCAAGATCCAGCGACGAGTCCGACAGCAGCACAAACGAAAATCAAAGTTTTCCCTAACATTTTGGACTGTTTCTTGCTGTTATCACCAGAGAATCGTACATGAGCTAATGGCGACCCGATTACCAGTTTCTATCGTTTTATACCAAGACGATTTCTTCTCCCGAGTGAACACACGTGATTTTAATTGTAAATATTTACCTGAAACGTTTCTGGCACTCGTCCTTACCACCGCCCGGGGTAATATTTTGAATTTACCGTTTCGCACGTTGCACATTTCCCACCTTAAGAGTGTCGCATTACCGAAAAAAAATTTTTTTTTACGTCGCACCTGTCCGGATAAGGGAAAAAGTTTACGCTGTCGAGGATTGCGCTCCTTGTACCTGGTACTAAGAGTCATCAGCCATGGTTGTAGTAAGGTGGTGTGCACTGTCATACCGTGCTTGAGGATTTAAAAACATTCTAAAACAACCCCCGACAGCACGTTCAACCCTTATTTCAATATAACGAATGTCACGTGTTAAAATAAGCTCGTGAGGTCACTTACTACCTGTGCAAGGGAGGATATCTACAAAGTAAGAGAGTTTCTACTACAAAGTATAAGTTTAGGGAGGGTAGTTTGTACGAGAGTACAACTACCACCCCCTGTGGATATTTTTTTATTATACAGAAAATTTTTGTTCATACTGGCCTGAAGAAAAATATATATGTCATCGGTAATGGACACGAGACTTGTGTACGAGTATGGCAGTTCTGGTTCATTCGCGGCAGCGGTTAACCGAATTTAATTACGTGTTTGAAATGGACCAGGTGTGTCCATCGTGAGCTCTCCTTACCGATTGCTGAGTTCCAGTTCAACTGAGAACCGATCAAATCATCCTCGTGTACCCATTGGAAAATTACATAGGCTCATATACAGTGAGAGCCACGTGCGACCTCGCGAGTGAGAAAAGACGACAAAGGAAAGCCGCCAGGTGAGAAAAGTCGGGCACCTTTTCCCGAAAAAGTCACGAGCGGTTTGTTTGTAAACAAAAACCTGAATTATTTAGGTTTCGTCTCGACTGGTGAGAAACACCCGAATCGAACCATCATTAGTAAATATTCCTCAGGTTTTATTTCTTTTTCTCGCTACCATTGGACGTGTCTGCGCGACAAGTCGCAAAAATACGAAAAAACCAAACCCATACAGGTAAGAAACGGAAATTGGGAATGGTAGAGTTATGAAAACCTGAGTGTCTACAAATTTCCACGAGAGAGTTCTTTGTGGACAGCATTTTTAATTCCATGTAGATGCTGAGGTTTAGACAATTGTTCTTAATTACTTAATTAATTAATTCTTGTTATTAATTACTGATGATTCATTGATACTTATGTAAGTTATGAAAATCACCAGAGTATAAGTTAATATATTGAAAAATTCTATTTTATATTATATCTATTTCAGAATCGAGTGTTACTACTCATATTCATCAACAAATGCAAGAAGTCGGCAGTGTCAGAGGAAGAACCGGATGTGATGAGGACCGGTAGACCATTGGTGGTATACCGCAGTGACCATACTGACCGCACTGACCGCACTGGCCACACTGTCCGCATGGTCCGCATTGTCCGCAAGATCCGCAGTGCCCGCACTCGTTGTAATGGTTACAACAGTTGTTGCAGGTATTACAAGGACACTGTCCGTAGGTGTGCGTCGGTCTCATGGCGAGCGCCTCGATCATCTGCTCGTTGCAGTACCTTCTCTTGTAGTACCTCGGTATGTTGGTGACCATTCTCTGAGACGGAGCCGACTTGCTGCACATGCATTTGTGACCCATGTGCTTCTGCTCTATGAAGGGTGCCAGGTACCTGCTCATGGTGGAGTCGATTTTCGGCAACGGTTCCGCTGGGTAAATCGCATCCAGGGGACCCTCGCAGTAGGGTTCCTGTTCGCCGAAGACATCCTCACACGGTGGCGGACCATCGAACACGGAAAAGTAGTTTGGACGTCTGAACTGATTACGTACAATCGATTAGATTAGTGAGTGACGTGTACGTCCACCAGAAAAGCGACAAATACAAATACAAAAGCACTGCACGAATACCTGAACGAACTTGTAATTTCTGCAGCAACCGTCGGCGGATGTTCCACCAAAGAGAAGACACCCCAGGAAGAGTAGAGCCCAGATCATGTTGAGAAATCACCGATAATATAGCCGACATCGATAACAATTTTCCTTTTATATCGGTCGCGTAACCTTCGAGAGGATAACAAGCAGCCATGACCGAAGCTTTCATTATTCCCTCCATAATGTTTTCACTAAATAATTTCTTACTAGATTCTCATTTTCCGAGGCGGGCACGTTTCTCACTCAGTTCAATCAATCAATCACTCCATTTGAATGAAGTCGAAGGGAATAAACAACGATTGAATCGACCGAGAGATTTCACTATATATGAAAAAACTAGTGAGGCTTCTACTCGGTGAATGAGTCGACGAGCCGAGGTGTACTCGAACTTCTACCACAATCAGTTGTAAACTAAAGTAGTAAACTAATTTACAAAGAAATTACTCGTGAAACGTTAATTTATTGATTTGTTAAATCAGTATTAATTACTTCGCATTAAGTAACCTCACTTTTTATACTATTAATAACATCAGGTAGAGGAACCAAAGCAGTTAACACAATTTGTTTTGTATACATTTTAAACACTCCTTGACTAGACCCGTCGTCTTCTCCGAGGAAGAACACCCACACGTTGATGTTGATCTCAGATCCGTCAAGGTAATAAAAAAGTGAGCCATAGATGAAAAGGACATCGTCTTATACTATATACCATTCACATATATATATATATATATATATATATATATATATATATATATTCTTGTGCCACTACTTCGAGTTGTATTCAATGAAATTATACATACTCCCATATAAAATTCAACAGCACAAGTTACGTTGCTGCGAAAAAAAACGTATACACAAAGTCAAAGACGTGATGTGTAGTGTATAAATTTAGTAAATGTGTAATGTACCGTAGAGAGCTAGTTTAATATGACATAATGCTAAGTAGTACATAAAATGCAAACCACAGTGTGACAACGAGGACTTGTGCGTAATTCCCATGAGTCAGGGTGCTACTTTTTAGCGCGAATTCCGTGTCAGTGACCAACACCGCAAGGTGAAGGTAAAACAACCCATGGAATCCGATTACTTCACTTCAAAAGGTGCAAACGAACAAGTTGGTTAACTACAACGTCACACGTTCACACTCACCGCCCTCCTCCATTGAATCAGTTCGATTTAATTTAAAATGTCGGGGAGTTTGTAACGTGCGGAGAGTACCCAGCTCCGTTTCTTGGTTTTTTATTTATTTTTATATGTACATAAAAGGAGGATTTTGTTGATTGAATCTTCTCACATGTGGACGGTAGAAATTTGAAAGGAAAGCATAAAAAAACCGTGCCATGTCCGAATGTTCCTACTCAGCACAAATGGCCAAAATCATGCGGGACACCTACCCGTTCCGTTCCGTTTAAACCGAACATCCTCGATAGAACCCACTTCTTGTGCCTTCAAAAGTAGTTCGTAGACCTTAGTTCCGTCGGTTGCTCCGTCGAATTGCGCTCCAAAAAAAAAAGTAATCGGATTCCGGCGAAAACCCCCGGGCAAAAATCAATTTCACCAAATTGTCAATGTCCGGTTTCGGAGAAGAAAGCGCTGCCGCCGGCCGGCCTCGGGAGCTTTCCCGAGCTTTTCCACATTTTTCCAGGCTCCCGGCCGTTCCGACCTTTTTGCAATTTCGCGTCGCTCGAATTTCACCACCAATTACGTCAAATTGCCCGTGAATGAGTTCACCGGACTGTGGACTTTGTCTTCTTGAGAGCCGCCATTTGAGTCGGGGTCCGGGCAGTCCACCAGCAGTGACAAACAAAGGTGGAGTAACCGACAGGTACCCTGCTGTTGTTTTTCTATCAGACACACTGCGCTACTACACTAAAAATTCTGGTACCGAGAAGGTACTTGTTATAATTTCTTGAAAACTTTCAAGTACTGTACTTATTAATTACTATTATGTACAGCACGCTTTGGTGGTAATTCGTCCGCATCTCCCTCGGGAAGTATATTATGCATACAACAGAGTATTTATATTTATATTTTACTTGTTATTTATTTTAGTTGCAGAGAGTTTCTAAATATAACTTTCATAACTGCATATAAAGTCAATGCGTACAGAGTTCTACGATGAAAGTCGCGAAGGAACCAAGAACATACCAATAACTTCGCTGCCGCGATAATAATCTCTGACATACCTCAAGATAACCCTTACCAGGAGGGGAAACACAAAACAAATTCCACAGAAAATTGTCCTTTTCAGAAATGGTCAATCTTAAGAGGAAGTGGTAAATCAACAAGAAATAGTGATGCCGGTAGACAATAACCGTAAATTTCTAACCTAACTGTAACTCAAACATTTAATGAAACATAAAACAAATGATTAATTATAAATCAGATCTCCCATGCAAAAAATCGTATATTATAAAATGGCTCGATAAAAAATAAATTCTGCGACGACTACGACCGGATGACGTGTGCGTCGTCTAATGTATTATTAATGTAAAATCAACAACAACAATGAAGCCATGTTCTCTCGCATCGCGTGGTATCACTCAAGTGAAAAAATAAAAATAAAAACAATTGTTTAGAAACATCCTCCTGAGAAAGAAAGAAAGAAAGACAGATTGGACGATAAAAGAAAGAAAGAAAGGGCGGAGAGGACAAACCTTGAGGATGACAAGACTCCTCACTCTCGCTGTCGGCCAGGTAAATCAATAATAAACCGATCGGAACAATTGATGTTTTCACTTTCTGTCTTCCATTATTGAGTCATGTTCCTCCGGTCGACCCAGGAAGGAAAGTTTCTTATAAAAGGTGCGACACGGTCGACAGCCGCCATTCGGAATTTGAACCGCAGTATGAGATGTTATTAGGCTTCGTCTCGCATTTGGTGCTCGGACTCGTCCTCATCGGGGGAACCCTCGCCCAGAGATCCTCTCAGGTAGTACACAATGAAACCACAGACTGGGGTACCTCGAGGAAGCGTCACCCACACGACCGACTAACCCGGTTCTTCGCTTTCGTTTCAGTCGAGCAATTCACAGAATTCCGTTCGGTTCAGCTTCAATTCCAACAGCAACAACGAGAACAACAACAATAATAATAATGACTACGACGGGGGTAACTACGGAGGGGGCAACTACGGAGGGGGCAACTACTACCCGATTGGAAACAACTACGATCCAGGGAGTTACACCGCACCCAACTACAACGACCAGGGATACGACGGAGGCCAGGGCTACGGGTCTGGCGGGTATGATCCCGGGTACCACACCTACAATCCGAATTACTACAATCAGGGAACCATGAACCAAAACCACAACTACGATAATTCGAGAAATGGATACAACTCTGGTGTAGCTTCTGGTGACATGGGTGGAGGTCGGGGCTACTCCCAAAACGAAGAAAGAGGAAGGCCCATCATCGCTTCTGTGACGTTCTCGACGGCACCCAACGGTCCACCGCAGTTCCCTCCGCCGAGGCGACCCAGGCCGCCTTTCCCAAGGTTCCCGCCACCCCCGCCGTACGGACCGCCGTTTCCACCGCCGCCATCACAAATCGTTCCGGTGCCCGTTCCCATGCCCATGCCCGTGCCAATGCCCATACCTCACCCAACTTCGACCACGACCACGTCCACCACGACGACGACTACCACTCCACCGCCAGAATCGACAACAACACCACAAACCACAACAACCCCTCCGCCTCCTTCCACACCACCGCCAGACAACAAACAGCCCATCACGCACATTTCGATCATTGCACCTCCGACGTACCTCCAGCCTCTGCCTCCTGTGCCGAGCATTTCATGTGGTGGTCCTCTGACTTCCAGCTACGACAGCCCCTGTAGCACGTCATACTACTCTTGCTGTCCCTGTAGCTGTCAAAATTCCTGTAATTCTCCCTACTACTTGTGATACGATATGTGTGAGACTGTGTGGTACTCGTGAGTACCCAGTGGCTGCCATTGCTATTGCATCCTTGTAATATTTGATTTTAAAAAAAATCTATAAAATATTACTCTTTATTTTATAATTATTAAAATAGAGAGTACACAATTTTATAAATAAAATGTTATAATAAATAAATCAGCAGATTTTGTTTGTCTACCTGACATAAACAACTGTTACCTTCTCTACACCTTATCAGCACTCTGACGTTATTGTAGTTATTACAAAATGGTGTACCTCATTCGCTACGGCTCAACTGTATTGTAGCAACCTCTTCCACAGTCTTACCGTGAACAGCCAAATTCACCACAATGCCACGGTACTCTAAATTTATTTATTTATATTTTATTGCAATTAATAAATGTCTAGAAATTCCATGTTAAATTCCTGTATAATAAAACCATCTAATTTAACTTAAGTTGACTATCCCAGTCTTCAGTAACTACGACGCTACTACAAAAAATACCCGTCCGCTTTCCGCTTCGCCGTTGAATATTTTTACACAAAATACATTCCTCAAAAGGAGCAAAGACAGAACATGCATACAAATTTCTCTGCGAGGTCGAAGGTAAAGCAGCCAGCTTTAGCGGTTGTAAGGAAGCAATAAAAAAAGGCACATTCTCGAACGACTCGGTTGCAACACCTCTCTACAAAGTCCGAGCGAAGGTTAAAATGGTCAATGGACGACATTCGCGACCAAATGAATGGGGAACGGATTTCATTAAACAAAAAAAAAAGTATTCCACTTCATTGTGAGCGACAGGTTCGGCTTAGTTGTAATTTTACAACAAAAAACAAAAAAACGGAATACAAAACCGATTGTAAACGACTTGTATTTTTGGTACCGAGCCCTCCACGCCCAGAACAAAATACCATAAAATAAAAAGAGACGGTAGTAGTGCAAAGAAGAACCAGATGAACCACTTACACTACAACAACTCCTAAAACAAAGTTTGGAAAATGCAGTTTTCTTAACTCTCTACAAAAAATTCATACTACAAGCGTCAACTCCCTCGTGAAATAAACTTACAATCGACCACAACTTCGTATTGTAAACAAATAAGTACGATACAATGAGTTTTCGTGAAGAACACAAGTTCGGTGTCGTTCTGCACCACTCGTCGAGTTATGAAAAGTTTCCATTTCAACTCGCGTGGATATTTATGAATGACGTACTTATAAAACCAAGTTCCACGAGCGTACCCGTCCCAACTAGACAACACCTTCCCAAGTAACGCTAGCACGGTGTTGTAGACAAGTGGCTCGGGGCGTTTCCTCCGTCAGTATAATAAAAATCCACTTCGTTTGTCTACTATATATAGAACTATATAGGCTCCACGGTGAA
Source organism: Polyplax serrata (assembly GCA_037055365.1). Lineage (NCBI taxonomy): Eukaryota > Metazoa > Arthropoda > Insecta > Psocodea > Polyplacidae > Polyplax > Polyplax serrata. Next base: position 5,575,289 of record JAWJWE010000038.1, on the reverse strand, counting down.
ATGCGAAAACATCACATTCTCTCGTCACGGAGGTGAACCCCCCGCCGTGTGTCAAACAACACATTGTTTAATGTAAGCCGGAGCCGACGGTGTCGCTCCCACCCAGATATTTTGCCTTTTCCACGCGGATTGTTTTCGCAGTGAACACGACGGAATCCGAGTACCTGACCAGAAGTACGCTGGCCCCGTACGCCCGGAAATCCACGGACCCACGAGAGACGACGACCACTCGTTTTCCTGCCTCCTTGACGATTTCTAATTTTTCGCTGGTCCAAGCGAAACGCCCGGGGAGACTTCAATTAGGGATTTTCACCTTAGTCATCAGTTTCACCTGGGCTATATAGGTGTGGTCGGAAGCGTTTTCACCCGTAGAACATTACCGGGTGTTATGGCGGACGCTAGAGTGCCCCGGTAGGTGCGGGTGCCCGATCGTGAGAAAACGCACCCCTGGTCTGACGGGTACCCGACGAGTACGGACCCGGTCACAGCCGTACAATTCAGAATTGTATATTTTCATCGTGATGGGAGAGGAGTACTACGTTCACTACAAAAACTTACAACCCCTCTCCTCCCCCTGCCCCTCCCACTCCCCTCACCTACATTCTGTTTTCAATACCCAAATCCTATACTATTTAATTAAAAGTTTTCATTACGTGGGTAAAGGGTATCGGTCGGTGAGTCGGTGGTACGAACGGGGAGCGGGTGAAATGTTCTCTCCACCGATAATTTTTATACAAATTATACTGAAATTAATATAAATACACATAACCGGAAGGAACACGAGAGGTTTCTTAATAACTCCGGCCGAAGCAAAAGCTCAACTCGAGCACACGAGGGTGGAGTGTACGAGCGAGTACTCGGTGCCAGGGTGCGAGTACCCGGGGTGGTCATCCGACAACCGGGTACTCCCTCACGACACACAGGCTTTTTCCGGCACGAACCGATACAGCCGCATTCTCTGCGAAAAATCACGAAGGTGTCTCTCCGGTCGACCCGTGCCGTGATCGAAACCTGACCAGGTGCGCACGGGTACCAGCAACAGTTATTAATTAATTAATTGCCAAAACAACCGTGTTATTTGAACTGTCACGACTTGTCTCGTCCGCGATTGTCTTTCTCGCCCATTATTAATAATATAGTTTATTTTGTCCGTTCATAAAATTGTAAATCGAATCGGGTGCTCCGGCATAACCCTGAAAATTGGCGCGCTCGGGTTCGTGCCACGTTCGCTTTTTCTTTTATTTTCTTTTTCTTCCTTTTTTTTTTTTGGTTGTTCGCAGTTGCTCACGCATCCTTCCTCTCGTGCTGCCCAGTATAAAAGCTGACAATCCGACTCTTATCAGCATCAGTTATCACTTGTTTGATCTATTAGTAGTAACTCATTCAATCAATCAATCACTCTCGACCTTTTTTTTTCGAATCAGACAACTCCAAAGAGAATAATCAAAATGTACTCCGTCTGCGTTTCCGTCTTCTGTCTCGTCGTCGCTGGGGTGAGTTTTGACCGCTGGATGAACAAAACAGTAGCTTAGCAGTAATCGATGTAGTTAAAGCAACTCGAGTAGGTCTTCCGTGTACGAGCCCAGGCCACGTCAGTGCCACTGCCGCTGTCAACACACTTACTTAGACTACCGTGTGACAGTGTCTGAGCGACGGTTTTGCTGTAGGCTCTTGGTTAACTTGCGATTGATTTCCCTTTCAGGTTCTCGCAGAACCATTCTGCCCACGAACGTATCCGGTGAGACTGAGCAACACGGGTCCGACAGCCACGACCATTCCCATCATCAACAAACACGTGAGAACTCCAACCGTCGAGAGGATGCCGCTTCGTACCGCCGGATGCATTCCACGTCCGAAGACCATCGACAACGTCTGCACCTGCTACAAGACCGTCATCAAACCACAAGTTCACAATCAGATCATATCCGTTCCATCCGTTCAACGGGTCATTCAAACGGCTGCCAGGCCCGTCGTCGAGAAAATTCACTACGAAGCCACCCCGGTCGACTCTCCCCTTTGTTCTTCCTATCCGTTCGCCTCGGGAGTCGCCACCCTCGCCAGGTTTCCCTTCGGACTGACCAACTTCATGAAACCCACCTGCACCACCTCCTTGGTGACGCTTCCCTCCTGCGTGTGTCGTCCAAGCGCTTTAATACTGTGATTCCCACAAGTACCTGAACCTGAGGGTACCCTATTTAGCCCAAACCCCCCCCAAACCTTGCCCTTGGCCCTTTGTCCCCCGTGAAAACGCTCGCGTTTTCCATTGTTTTCCCTATATTGTTTATTCGTCGACTGCAGTTGATTTAGTCAGATTTTAGTTGTTATGTGTTGTTTTTTGTTTAGGAGCGCAATCATTTCGCGCTTTTCTTCCTTCCCCTTTCCACAACTCGAATTTGGAAAATGGTGACGGCGATGAAAATGATGAGAATGATTGTTGTTGTTTACTTGTTGAACTTAAATAAATTCAACTGAAACTTATTTAAGTTTCAGAAGTGTGAGTGACTGTGTACGAGTGTGTGTGTGTGTGTGTGTGTGTGTGCCAGTGCGAGTGAGCTAGCTTGTACAGCGATAAATATTTTAAAATATATATATAAACAAATTAAGTGACTTCCATCGTCATTTCGTTTCCTTCCCTTAACCGCATTCGATCGAACGGGTGGTACCCGAGCGGAGGCACCAGCGCCGTACCCGCGACCCGATCGAATGGTAACAGCCGTGGCTCTGGCTGTTGTTGTTTTCCTTTGGTTGTAGCAAAACGGTGCGTGATCTCAAGCGTGATATTTTCAACAATACAAACCCAAATGCGAGGCATGCCGGTCTTTATATACGCCGGGTGAGAAAAGGCCAGAGACAAAAAATTGGTATTTTCGTACGAGGCCTGCTTTCTAAGAACGTAGAAACATTATTATGAATCGTTTCAAAACTGTTTGTGTTACGCCTGAGGTCTTTCGCGGTGCGAAGGTCGTGTTTTTACTAAAATTAAAATTAAATTCCGAACAGAAAAAAATATGAATTCGAACGGGGACCCCGCGACGTACCCAAACCCCCACAAGAAGTGTAGCGTCGCCACAGAAAGTTCCTACAGGCCTTCTAATACTTTGTATGTCACCGTGGGACTAAGTGCGCCGACATGGGTCCTATCGGTGCTTGTCGAGCAAGTAGGCCTGGTTCATGTCATTGCAAACGTACATAAGTCAATAAGTAGATTTTCAGGGGCTGGGGAGGGGGGGGGGGAACTTGTACTGTAAGTTTCAAGTTTCTAGTTTTTTTTCTTTGTAACTATGCACCCCACAGGCCTGCTTTTTTCTCAATCCGAAATATTTATTGTTTTCTTGTAATGATGTCTGGTTTCGCATGGGGTCAAAACAAATCAGAATAGTCACGTGCAGAGAATGGGGCAAGAACCTACCTTGATCAATCAGGGTCAATGATTTTTCGGTATAAAATGTAGCGATTATCAGTTGGAATTACATAATCTCATCTCGGATCAAAGTGTAACATACCGAGTCATAACATACAAAAACATTTGAGAGGAGACGTACGGTAGAAAAAAATCAAAAAAGGCAAAAAAAAAAAATACCAAAGAAAACAAAATGAAGTCGGGTGTGTTCTTCTGTTTGGCCGCTGTCGCATTTTTGGCACTCGTCGAGGGAAAATGTGCTCCTCAGGTGAGTAGAAGTACAAAAAAAATCGATCAAATGCGATCTCGCGTAGATTAAGTTGCGATCTGTGAGGGTGTGCGTTTTTTTTTTCTTGGTGATGCTTAACACGTGGAGGCTGCGAAGGTTACGTAGAGTTCGTGACTGCGGACACCGAGTGATCATCTTCAATGTAGACGACCATTGATTGTAGTGTTGATATTGTAATTGTAGTGCGATTCGTTTAGGCGATTGATCCCCTCTCAACATCCTTATTCGACTCTACACCCCCCCCTAGGGTCATTTAGCATGTTTTTCCAAAAAAGGTATTTTATTTGTATTTCAGTTATGCGCTTGCCGACCAGCCTGTGCCTGTGCTCCATGCCAACCACCATCCTGTGCTCCAGTCTTACCACTAATGTTAGACAACTGTGGACCAAACCCCAGTCCTCTCCCACCAATTAATGCTCCTGCGTTGCAAACTTCGTTGGTTGAAAAGGCTCCGATAAGATTGCCGGCTTGCGTACCTCCACCAAAGACAATTTGTAATACCTGCCATTGTGTCAAGACCGTAGTGAAACCTCAAGTTGTTCAACAGATGATCAGTGTGCCATCCATACAACGCTACATTCAAACGACGCACACACCGGTCGTCGAGAACATTCACTACCATGGTGTACCAATTAACTGTCCACCATACGCTCCAGAAGGTCCGTCTGCCGCCACTGCCGCTGCTGCTGCTGCTGCCGCCTCTACCGCTGCTGCAGTACCACCACCAGCTCCACTCGGTCTCCCACCATCGGCCGTTTTGACCTTGCTCTTGAAGCGTTTGGGAATGGCACCACCATGCTTGCCAGCTCCTCCAGTCGTTCCACCATGTTTGCCGGCCCCTCCAGCCGTTCCACCATGTCTGCCAGTTCCACCAGCCCTCCCACCATGCTTGCCAGTTCCACCAGCCCTCCCACCATGTCTGCCAGCTCCACCAGCTGTTCCACCTTGCTTGCCGGCTCCACCATGCTTGCCACCATGCCTTCCACCACCGCCACCATGTTTGCCTCCATGCGCTCCAGCCTGCCCACCACCATGCCCTCCACCACCATGTGCTCCACTCTGCAAGCCATTGCTCCGGTTGGGTAACCTCCCGCCATCCCTTTTGTCTCTTCTCATGAAACTGCTCTAACACTTTTAACTTCTAAAATTGTTATTGATGTATAGTATTGTATGTTATATTTGTTGTTTACTTAAATCATTGTTTTTGTATGTTATTGTTATTTTTATATAATGAATTTTTTAAAAAATATATATTATAAAAACCTTTAATTTAAAATATGCTCTAGATAAACTTTATTCTCTTCCCTACATCTCACATCTGCGCAGAGTGACGTAACCGATGACATGCAGGAATGTTCTTACCTGAAAAGAACGAAAAATAAGACCATCAGTACACTGAAATTCAAATTGAATTATACCAAAGGGATCCTACAAATACACTACAATATTACATAACAATAAACACGGCGGGAAAACACATTTCATTACACTTCCCAAGGGACTGTGGTATACATAACACTTTTTCATTCAGCATTTTTATTAATTTCACAGGTTTCACTACTGCTTGAATATATTAAATTATTTATGTAAATAATAACTTAAAGTGTTACAAGTTCGGTACACCCCACCTGGGGCACTTGTATTTTTGACTTGTTGACTGCCCACATGTAAGTACCCGCACGTAAATTATTTAATTCATAATTTATTATTAACAAGTATTTTTATTAAAGTACGTATTAGGTAAACCAAGGTTACGGACAACGGGTTAACGGTACATAAAATTTTTATGTGAAACGTAGGCACCACAACGATATTTTTAAATAATGCGGACTACCCAGGTGTTTATTTACAGAAACGAATTTGTAGCGACAGTTGGACAAGGAGAAAAGTCTTAGAAACGGTTCTGTACTAACATAGAAAACATCAGTACTGGTGGGAGAACACGGTGGATGGCTGGCCAACTAGAAGACTGGTACGGAACCATGGTAAATGAGATTGGTAACTGTATAAGATATGTATATGGGGTTCAAATATTATGCATATATTAACTTTAATATTACAGATATTCGGTCACGGAAAGACAGAAGAAGGTTGAGATCCTCTGACCACGTGAAAAACAACGAGGCATCAACACCAGATATGTACCAGGTAGACCACAAAGGTACTGTTCCTAAAGCCGAACAAGGCAGGTGCGCGGAAAGGTAGTGACGTCACAACCAGGCTGACCAGGTCAACTGGGTCACGCAAGGTACCCAACACCTCCGAGAGGCCACGTTAGGACCTTTACTTCTGAATTGAACGCTACCACTCAGGTTCCCGTTGGGTGAGTTCACAATGGCTGTGGAGTTATGGGGAAAGGACACGAGTTGCCCACAGTGCCAAATTTTCACAGATTGTGTTCGAAGGTGTCAAATATCGAGGTGTTAGTGGTCAGGTGGTGGTGGCGGTGTTGCTGCTACATCAAAGGGGAAACAATGACAATAACAAAGGAGAGATGTACGCTTGCCAAGGACACTCGTACACTAACAGACCGACATATTTTTGTTTGGAAGCATTCATCATTTCACGTTTTGCGACATTTTCGAAAATCAGGAGGAATCGGACGACGAAAGAGACCCGACGAACGGTCAGTGTGCTCGTTCGCTTGAACATAACCGAATACTCCACTACAACTGTAATTCTGTAGTCAAGACTATAAGTACCCTTGTACAACTGTATATGAACACTTATGTACATCACCATCACCGAAACAAACCACCATAAGGTCTGTTGCTCTTACGTTATGTAAAGGAGTACAAAGAAGTTCCAACCGACCATACGCCTCTTCCTTGGAAATACTACAAGGTAATACAAGTCGCTATAGTGCACTTGAAACCTCACAATACTCAGTATAAATAATAATATATACATTTAAAGCTTTCGAAGTATCGCCCTGCGCACTACTACATACATTGTTTATAGCGCAATATACTACAACTCATTGGCGTTCTCTGTTTTCCATATCGGTCACGACTAGTTCTACTTCCTCCTAATAAATAATTCTGGGTGCCTTCCGATTTTTGTGTTACTTGAAACGTCACAAGTCAAACAAGGAGTGTCGACAAAATAAAATCGTTCGGCGTATGTGCCGGGTCAGCAGTGTCGCAAAACTGCAACAAAATCAAATATTAAATAGGAGAATTAATAAACACGGCCGCGAAACTACATTTTGTGTCGTTCACGCACTTTCTTATTGAGTAGTTTAAAGGGCAGGTGCGCACAGGTTAGTTTTAGTTCGATGCGTGTGACGTCACCCGCCACGTCATCACACGCCGGACGCCGGAGGTTCTGCGGGCTGCTGACCCGCTTCGAGTCAAATGGTCGGATATTATTATATATATTTTTTTCACTATATACTATATATTTTATTTATTATTGAATATGTTTAATCACATTGCAATGTCGTCAAGTGCTTAATAATCTTCAATTTAGAAGTTTCCGGAGTTGGATTGTCCGTTGAAGGAAGAAAATTGGCGGACGTTGAGGAGGTTTTGTCCGTTTTGTCCGTTGTTGAAGTTGAAAAGGTTTTGGCCGTTGATGGCGTTTTGGCCGTTGAGGACGTTTTGTCCGTTGAAGACGTTTTGTCCGTTGTTGTTGTTGTTGTTGTTCAAGAGTTCGTTTTCGTTTTGGACGTGGTTGACGGCGAGGATGGTTTGTCTGCATTGGACTCCGTTTTGGAAGTTCAAGGTGTTTTGTCCGTTTTGTTGTCCGTTGAAGAGGTTTTGTCCGTTGAGGACGTTGTCTCCGTTAAGGCAGGATTGTCCGTTTTGTTGCCCGTTGAAGAGGTTTTGTCCGTTGAGGACGTTTTGTCCGTTGAGGACGTTGTCTCCGTTAAGGCAGGATTGTCCGTTTTGTTGTCCGTTGAGGTTCAAGACGTTTTGTTGTCCGTTGAGGTTCAAGATGGCTTGTTGTCCGTTTTGTTGTCCGTTAAGGCAGGTTTGTCCGTTGACGTTCAAGACGTTTTGTTGACCGTTTTGTTGTCCGATTTGTTGTCCGTTTGGTCCGACTCTGGTGAAGACGAATCCGGTGTTGGCGTTGTCGTTGCAGTTGGTTGGGCAAGCTTCGTAGTGGATGTTTTCGACGACTGGCTTGTGGGTGGTTTCGATGAAACGTTGGACGGATGGAACGCTGATGATTTGTTCGTGGACGCGTGGTCTCATGACGGTCTTGTAGCAGGTGCAGGTGTGGGAGACGACTCTTGGGGCTGGGATGTGGCATGGAAGACGGACGGTTGGCTTAACTTCGACTGGAGCCTTGACGTGGGTGGTGACGACTGGGATTTGCTTGTCTGGGGTTGGTCCGCAGTTGGTCAAAGCGACTGGGTACTTTCCCTTGACGACGACGTTTCTGGTGATGACGGCGGATTCTCCGGATCTGCCGGTTTGTTGGGAAGCGGCTGGAGATCCGTTGTTTCCGTTGTTCAATCCACCGTTGACATTGTTGAATCCACCATTGACATTGTTCAATCCACCGTTGACGTGGTTCAAGACAACGTTTTGGGAGCGGAGTCCGTGGTTTCCGTTGTTGTTGTTGAGGACAACAGAGCGGGAGTTGATGACCTAAAAGGAGTTTCCATCGTGGATTATTCATTAGTGGGGGTCCGTCGTTTTGCTCCCCCACGGGGAGGGTCGAGAACGATCTTTTTCAGTACTTCCAAATTCTAAAATTCCCATACAAATTTGAAAAACTTACGGAGCCGTTGATTTGGGCGATGATGGCCAAAATAGCAATGCACTTGGCGATCATTGTAATTTTTTTTTCTTCCTCTTCGGAATATACCAAAATAAAGAAGTAAATGACTGATGTGGTATTTACAACTTGTCGCGCAGATTTTATACTAATTCAAAGAGTTGTTTACATTAAATGGCTAATCTATGTTTTTTATTACTTCGGCACGTTATTATTGATGCGGCGCCATGATAAGATTGGAAAAAGTTGGAAAGTGAAAAAAATGAGAATTACTGCTGCGTTAGTAGATTTCGGAAAAAGAAAACCTATGTTCTATGTAATGTTGTTTTGATAATCCGACGACGGCGGGTGCATCCACGGGCCGGGTGCACTGCTCCCCGGGACGGAAACACCAGGGCGAAGTACAGAGGACAGGGCAACATGCCCCGGATCTGTCAAGATCACCAGAGATCTCGGCGTGTGAGCCCGCGTCTGTGTGTGTGCGCTGCCTACGTACCGGACATCCCAGGTGAAATCCTCGACGGACTTTCGCTTTCCTACGACGAACGTCACTGTACGACACTTGCACGGTACTTGTACGCAACCTTCCTTGGCTTTCATCAAAAGACAAAACGTCATCGGACACGATTTGGCAGAGCGAGAACAAAATGCAAGAAAGCGAAACATGCACCGACAAGTAATAAGTAAAATTGAATTATTTAATAAGCTCGGGACATATTGAAAGTGGAAATTACTAAATTTTTTGGGGGGCATAGGGAGACAACACTACTCCTCAGACAATCCCCTAAGTTGCCGGGTCCAAGCATGAAGCATTTGCGACAGATTAATACATTCGTAACAGAAAACAATAAAACACAACTGTTTCCCACGCATCTCCAAAGATGTTCTCATATGGGAAAACAATAAAGGGCAACACCCACACAACACCTTCTTTTCCTGCCGTACAGGAAGTCATTACAGTACTGTTGATAACCGTCTTTCACGTATAAATCTCCACTTGACCGCTGTGGACTATAGGAGACACCAGACGGGTCCTCGACTCCAACAGGAGAGCACGTCAACTTGCTCTTACGTAAACATTCACGGTACGTAGTACCGCTGTACATTAACTTTATTAATACTGTATTAACTTCAAGCTATCATTTAGATGACTTGACCCTTACATATTAATTCGTATACAATTCATCCCCTTAATGTTGTGCTCACATGTAGGGTAAAATAGTGCAATGGAAATAATTGAAGCGACAGCCATATTTAAATGATAACCCAAAAAATAGTCTGTCACTTCAACTACGCTCTAAACCACTAAAAAGTTTTCATCAAATTCGGTTCCAGGGAGTAAATGAGTACAATGAGAAATCGTATACAGTAAACAAGTGACACAGACAAACGGGGGAAAGTGTATGAACGAGAAAACGAAATCGGGTTTATTACGATTTCATACATAAATAGATGACATACACATAAGACTCGACGATTTAGTTTTCGACAACTATCGATAGTTTCCCTTAATAGGATTACGTTGATAAGGAAGTCACATCCGCGACGGTCTGTTTGTATTGAAAGTAAATAAAACAACCAGGTGAGGGTTCGAAGGGTCGACGGACCTGTCTACTGCCCTCTCTCTCTCTCTCTCTCTCTCTCTCTCTCTCTCTCTCTCTCTCTCTCCCCGCCGCGAAAAGTAGCCCTTCGTCAAAATAAAACGCGGGGAAAAGGAGAAACGCGCGCGTTCTTGGGTAAACAAAATCCGCCGTTCTACCGCATCATCCGTGATAATTAACGTTCGACCACCGGTCATTTGTCATTATCTTACTTATTTTTTTGATAACGTCGAAACGGCTAACTTTTCAGTAGACATTTTTAATTTATTATTTATTTTCTATAGCTGGGCATGAGCTCGGGCCTGCGACTGATAACTCCAAATGGAAAAAATCATGCGTTATCACCTAAACAAATAATAAAAGTTGGCGTACGCGTCTCAGTCTCGCCTCGTTTAGTTACCTTTTGAGACTTCGTACAGTCCGGTGGTGGTGGTGCCTTCACTCTGTACAGAATACATTTTTGGCAGGTCGTTTGGAATGATTTTGAATGTGCGAGGATGGCGTGGGCGGGCGGGCGGTCTTTCGGGGGGGGGGGATCAACTGGGAACCTGAGCACCCCGACCTCCCCAGGAAAAAGGCGCTCGCACGACACCCGAAGAGAACGCCAAATGGTAAAGACAAACCCAGTCGGACATTTTCTTTATTTATTTATTTTTTTCTTTAATAATTTGGAGTAGGGTGGATTGGTTTAAGTGACAGGAACCGGAAACGGGTCGAGTATCGAATCGTTTATTGAACATCGATCGATCGATTAACCAACCGTTCGGTCACCTACTTCTGTCTCTTGTTACGTCGCATACTGCGCCGGTAGTTCCTCGCAATGTTGCAACAAGTCCAAAAGTTTTTCTCCATGTTGTCGACGTGGCGGTGGTACCGGTCGGAAATGAGGGTCCAAAGCGGTTTCCAGAAAGTGGCGTACATTCTGTGGGTGAGATGGGCAGGGGGTCGTAATCTGACGGGGAGAAGAACTGAATTAAACTTATGTACATAAAACTATATGCGGCTTTGCGGTGCGTAAGTATTACTGCGTATTCATGTGTATGTCTGACTGTCTGACTGTCTGTGGCTCACATTTTTCACTAATTCCTGTCGTTGTAGCAGCCGGGGCATCGATCAGGAAATCTGTTGGCGGATGTTCCAATGAAATGTTTGGAGAAAAAATAATAAATAAAACTACTTCCTGCACTCTTTCCACTAGCTCAAAAGGTTAGTATTTTTATCGTGTTAATAGAGTTTGACTCAGGTACCAGAGACTAACTTAAGGTGAGTAGTACGAAGTTCAATTCAAGTTGTAGGTATTGCATTATGTACATAGTAATAATTATTATTCGGTTATGCGAGCATTTGTTTTTACTTGTGACAGTGGAGTGGAACGATAATGGAGTCTGTTTTGATTACTTGTTGTACCAGACACTGGTAATTCACTTAATATAATATCTGTATTTACTGGGAGTATCATTGTGGTGTCATGTAGACAGGAAGTGCGATATTTATATTTAGTCATAACCCGTTCTCAATTGTAGTGCGATAGTTTTGTGGGGTAGCAGAACACACTGGCGCCCGTTTGTGCGTTCTCATTATTAAATTACTTATTGCACTATTATTCGAATGTTGCACTCTTCTATACTGTAGTGAACGGTAATCGAGTCGTCAGGCGGTGCTCACATCTTGGGTGGCTGCCACGTACTTGTCCGAGCAACGTAGGTAAGATGTCGAGGACTAAAACCTATCAAATCGGTAAGTAACCAGGCTCGCGCTCTTCGCACTACAATAACCACACCACGGTAAGCAATTTTACTGCTTGCATTCGTAAACGAAAATATAACTTACGTAGTCAGTAGTGAATCCTTCAAGTGGTTCGGCACTGAACTTGTCACTCTTACCCAGTTTATTTTGTCTTTCCTACGAAAGACTACCGTCAACTACAAACAAATGTAACCTTAGTATTGCGGCGTCCGGTTGTAATTTAGGCGACCGTAACAAATGGAAACAAATTTCTTGACAAAAACATACACCGAAACCAAAATAATACGAGAACGCTTGGTGTCTGACAAAGTGAGGCACGGTGGACAGTAGCGTGGAGAGTAGCACCCTCGAGAGAGCGACCCTTACGGACTGTCATCTATTTGTCTAGGCCGGGGTCTAGGCGTCGTAGGTCGAAATGAGTAGAGCACAGGGCTTGGGAAATAATTTTTATTTATTTTTTTTATAATATAAAATTATAAAACACCATACAAAAATTTAATGCTTTATAATACTTTATTTGTCTAATGTGATGTCACACGCGTGATGTCCCACTGGTGAAGATCAATGTGGCGGTCAGTCGGTGAGGTCCACAGTCTTTCAGTGGTCGTTGCAACTGTCTTGGGGTCGATTTATAAAAGTCGTCGACTCTCAGGAGCTCAGGGGCTCAGAGGAACGACTTTAAGAAGAGAAAGAGCATCCGCAGTTGCCTTGCCCCGAGAGTGATGGAAATTGTTGGACTTGGCAGCCTTGGACTTCTGGGAGTTGAACGGTTTGAACTGGAACGGCGTGGATTTCTGGAACTCTGACGGCTTGAACGTTTTGGCATTGTGGAACGTGGACGGATTGGACGGTTTGGACGTTTTGGCATTGTGGAACTTGAACAGTTTGAACGGTTTGGCATTGTGGAACGTGGACGGATTGGACGGTTTGGAATTGTGGGAGTTGGACGGTTTGGACGTTTTGGCATTGTGGAACTTGAACGGTGTTGACTTCTGGAACTTGGACGGATTGAACTTGTTGAACTGGAACAGTTTGGACGGATTGGAGGGAATCGCATTGTGGAACTTGGACGGTTTGGAGGGTTTGAGCGCTCTTGCATTGTCCGCATTGTCCGTTTTGTCCGACGTTGGTGAAGAAGAATTGTCCGTTGTTGGCGTTGTCATTGCAGTTGGTTGGGCAAGCTTCGTAGTGGATGTTTTCGACGACTGGCTTGTGGGTGGTTTCGATGTAACGTTGGACGGATGGAACGCTGATGATTTGTTCGTGGACGCGTGGTCTCATGACGGTCTTGTAGCAGGTGCAGGTGTGGGAGACGACTCTTGGGGCTGGGATGTGGCATGGAAGACGGACGGTTGGCTTAACTTCGACTGGGGTCTTGACGTGGGTGGTGACGACTGGAACTTGCTTGTCTGGAGTTGGTCCGCAGTTGGTCAAAGCGATTGGGTATTTGCCCTTGACGACGACGTTTCTGGTGATGACGGCGGCTTCACCGGATCTGCCGGTTTGAACTCCCATTCCGTTGTTGTTGTTGTTGCAGGTGGCGGTGGCGGCGTTGGAGACAACGACGTTGTTGGCACGTTGGCATCCAGAGACGACAACGTTATTGACACGTTGGCATCCGGTGACGGCAACAGGGCGGCTGTTGCAGACCTAATACATCCACATACAAATCACTGCATATAATCTTGAATAAAAAACGACAACAAAACAGACAGGCTATCCGGAGCTAATCCAGCCAGAAAGACAGTCCAAGATAAACAAACTACGAGAGAGAGAGAGAGAGAGAAAGAGAGAGAGTTCATCTGAAGAAGAAGAAGAAGAAGAAGAGACATCGCATGTAGAAAAGACTTACGGATCCGTTGATTTGGGCAACGATGGCCAAAACGACAAGACACTTGGCGATCATTTTCGAAATGTGCGTATATCGAATTAAAATGAATCGAGCGAATTGATGGACGTATGACAATCGACAAATTTTATATACCGATTCCAAAGTCGTGTTTACAGTGGGATTTCAGTATGAATGCGTCCGAATTGAAAGTATCTGACGATTCAGCTTTTTTTTTACGAGAGATAATGTAGCTTTGAATGAGGTCAATACACCCGGACCGAGAGACCGTGCGTTTCCCGCACCTGACTTTGCCTAATATTCCTCTTCCTTCAATTGCACGATCCGATTAAACGCGTCTACCTGACGAATTCTCGCGCGTTTCTTTTCTTTCTTTCTTTCTTCTTTTTTTTTTTCATTAAGCATTATTTAGAATATTTGGGTTTTCATAACGTTTTATCGGGCTCTGAAAATATCAACGCCAAGAACTGAAATTTTGAAACAATATTCGATAAAAAGGAGTCTTGTATATTTTCAAAATCGCGATAGAGAGAGAACTTAACTCGGGTCACCACCACGGTCGCTGGTTCTTCCCCTGATAACACACTGGGCTGACATGGTGGATGGTACACGTATTCGAGGGGGACACGTGTACTGTTTACCCTATGGGGGATGAATGGGGGGGGTTTTCGGGACGTCGTCGTCGTCGGTCATCATGGTTCTTCACCACGGGAATGTTGCCTGCGCCCATGCACGGACCCTGCGTTTTTTGTTTTTCTGTGTCGTCCGGTTGGAACGTATCGACCGAGTTGTGTTGCTGTACCGCGGCGACGTTCGTCCGACATGGGAAAAGTAAAAACGGGAGAGAAGTTACCCATTTCGAGGTTCGACGAGGTTCTGACGAGCCCGACTCGGCACCCTTCTTTTATACCGAACGCATCCTCCATCTTAATTTTGAAACAGTCAATTGCAAAAGTTGGGTAATGTTTTCATTTGTGCAATCTACGATTAAAAGGTTCGTCGGTGTGAGATGGACCGTAATCATTGCTAAACGCTACTATCGTTACAACATGACCGGTCGTTTTCACTACACTGCAGTTTCTGTATCAAATGACACCGGCGATATCACTCGTGAGGCACCATGTTGCTCCCGTGCTGGAAAACGCATTTCTGGTGCTCGAGTGGTGCTCTGCCAGGGTAGTACACCCCTCTCTGACCGTCAGGGTGAACAAAATAAGAAGTTGTCGCCTTCTTCGGCCGGACGGCAGACCCATACCTGAGACCCTGTTTTGGAGCCTCAACGCACGGGCTCTGCGTCTACGTCCCAATGATTTTCAACGAGCCACACACGGACAAGTAAATTGAAAACTATTACTTATATACAGTCGCTTCCTCATCGGCCTACAAACTTCTGTACATTGTATATATATATTTTATGAATACAAAATCAAATTGTTATTGATTTGCGATGACTGGCCGTGAACGGTTGTCACGACGCACCCAAACTTTCCACTTTGGTCTGTCCGACCGTCCTCGGTTCTTTTACTCTTCTTCTGGCACACACGACCATGTTCCATGCCTACGAGGTTTCCATCGTCGGACACGTGAAACTAAAGAAGAAGAAGAAGAAAAAAAAACTGATTACCTAAGGGAAACCGCGAGCGCCAATTTCCCCAGGTCCTCAAAGTGGACGCCATATATTATTATGCGAACAGACTCGACCGAGGCAAAACAGAAATGGTCGCAAATGTGTCAACATCGCCGGAGCGAAAACTTTCTTGTTATTTTTTATTTTGCGAAGGAAGGAAACGCGGCGAGAGCCTCCGTGCGGTCGTCCGACCATCCTCCTCTCATCTCTGTTTTCCCTTTTTCTAGCATTCCAATGGCAAATAAAAGTGTACACGTACACAAATTGTGTCCGACCGGGACGCATAGAAATTGTCTTCGGCTACAGAAGAATTGCTTAATAAGAATGGATGTAAAAAAAAAAGTTATCTAGAGCTGACTTCAAAAAACGTGCCGGCATTTTAACAAACAAACGTCGCTTTAGTAATGTAAACAAGCGAAAATGGCGAATATATAATGCATGCTTTAACAAATTACAATCAATTCGCTCAGTTTATTCTATTATACAGTAGCAGAAGGAAAAAAAAAGAGGAAATTCAAAAATGATCGCCAAGTTCTGCATCATTGCCCTCGTGGCCGCCATGGCTGTTGCTCAACCATTGGTAACTATATATGGTTATATATATATATATAAATATGTATATATAGGGGCATGCACAGGCTGGGAGGAAAAGCTGCGTCAGGGGTTACTTTGTTTTTCTTTACAAATACAAACTTAGGTTCTCTCTCTTTTTCAGTGCAACACCCGCTCCGTTGTTGTCTCCGGATGCCAACGTGTCAACAACGTTGTCGTCTCTGGATGCCAACGTGCCAACAACGTCGTTGTCTCCAACGCCGCCACCTGCAACAACAACGGTATGGGAGTTCAAACCGGCAGATCCGGTGAAGCCGCCGTCATCACCAGAAACATCGTCGTCAAGGGCAAATACCCAGTCGCTTTGACCAACTGCGGACCAACCCCAGACAGACAAGTTCCAGTCGTCACCACCCACGTCAAGACCCCAGTCGAAGTTAAGCCAACCGTCCGTCTTCCATGCCACATCCCAGCCCCAAGAGTCGTCTCCCACACCTGCACCTGCTACAAGACCGTCATGAGACCACGCGTCCACGAACAAATCATCAGCGTTCCATCCGTCCAACGTTACATCGAAACCACCCACAAGCCAGTCGTCGAAAACATCCACTACGAAGCTTGCCCAACCAACTGCAACGACAACTTCAACGGACAAATCGTCTTCGCCAACGTCGGACAAAACGGACAATGCGGACAATTGAAGACCGTCCAAGCCGTCCAAGTCCCACAATGCGCCGAAGCCGTCCAAACCGTCCAAACCATCCCAACCGTCAACGCTGTTCCAGTCCAAACCATCCAAGTTCCACAATGCCAATCCATCGTCACCCCAGTCAACACCGGATGCTCCGTCTGCTAGGTCCATTCCTCGAGTCCTTCTAGGCTAGCTGATACCCGTTTACGTCAAAATGCTCACGAATTAAACTGATCAAAGAATGCCACTGGAGCGTTCCAGGTGGAAGGGGTGCAGTCACCCCAGTCCACCCGATCAACGACGGCTATCAACCGATACCGTGCCTGAGGAACTGCTCAGGTCATTGAACAACACCCCGTCTCCAGTGGTCACATCACGCATGTGACATCACAATTTATTTAACAAAAAAAAATAGTATTTTATTTATATGGTATTTTTTTACATGCAGAAATAAATTATAATTATTATATTTAAAAAAAAATAATAATAATCCACCTCCTTGCACTCGTGCGACATGTACGCGTCAATGAACGGCTGAGTTCCAGAACCGTCGAAGCTTCTGGAAGAACGCGGTGGTGTTGCTGGCTCCCGTCATGGTCGAGCGACGCCCGAGAGTCACTCCGAACGGGGAAAAATAAGAAAGCGGAGTAAAAACTACCCGAGAGAAAAACAAACAGGGGAAATTTACCGATCTTTTCACCTGATTAAGATGTTTCATGTTTTTCCCCGTGCAGGTAGATAAGCTGAATTTTGTTTGTCGCGCATTCATTAAATCGCCATGGAATTATATCTAATGTTGACGAAAAAAGAAGAATGGATCGACGCGAATTCGTGTCTCCTTTCGCATACCTCGCTGACACAGATAACGAAAAAAGATTTTGCACTCTTACCCGTTCGAGGTCAGGCTCTCTCGCGGGAAAAGGTCACCGCGGGACTTGGCTCTTATATTGTCCGCATGCGTGGCCACCGGGACACCACTCGGCCGAGCTCCGTCACCGTGTCAAGTCCGCCTGCGGACACCTGGGAAATGTTCCCGTGTCACTCGGTAACTCTCGTTGACGTGGGGGCAGTCAGGAAAGGTGAGTTTGTCGTGTCAGGCGCCAGGCACACGGTTGAAGGGACATCTCCACTACACACTACCAACTCATTCGACCCGTAAATAATTAATAAGTTATTAATAGTGTAAATAAAACTGAGATGTAAACTTAATCAAGTACCTCCAAGCCCGATGTTATTTATTTGGTTCACTAGTCCTACATTAGTAACGATGTTATTTATTTACACTACAACTAAAACAACTAAAACTATCACTTTGACGACGAAGGTCAATGCAAGTTCCTTTAATGCTCTACAACCGCATGTAGTTCCTACACAATCTACTGGTCTTACACGAGTGCAAGTTTCCCCATCTCATGTTCCACAACCCTCAAACGGTAGACCAGAAACACAAGAAGTGTCACCACGAACATGCGAACCGGTATCTACTTACAACAATCAGTAGTAAAATAGTAAAACCCATAGGTAAATTATATAGGAATTAGACATGGGTCTACCAAGTCCCAGTCCTCCTAACAACTACTTTCACCCTTTTCGAAAAATTAAAAAATTTAGATCCGTCTATTAAAAGTTGAAACCCCGTTATTCGTTTTTGTTCGTAGACGCAGAATAAGAGAAAGAAAGTTCTAGAAATCTTTCTGTTGAGTAAAGAACGTTTAAGAGGACGTTATTGTTTAGTTACGACTTGAGTAACTTCTTGTAGAAATAATTTGTTTACTCAGATCGCGTGATTTGCTAATGATCGCAGTAATCGCAAACGAAAAAAAAAACCCAATGTGATGATCGTGAAAAATAATTTCGGTACTACATTGTAAGATACTATTATTATGTTTGTCGGTCACGGAAAAGAAGCATTGACAAAGAATATATTGCAACATTCAACAGGTACAAGTGTCAACACATACAACATAATAAAACTTTACTTTCGCCGTCTAATTGATGAACGTTGTTTGTTCCGTTTAATTCACGCCCATTTCATTTGTTTACTGTACGTAACAGTCTTTATTAAAGCGAGAGAGTTTCAGTCCCCGGGTACTGGTACCGCTCGGAAAACAACCGAAACCCTTCCGGACTTTGTCTCCCCTTCCGCGGGTTTATCACGGGGATTTGTGTAGCTCTAACGAAAATACTGTAACGAATTTACAGTAAGGCTTCACTGTAGTGTACACTACAGTAATAAACTTTCTTCGCCCCGAGACACAGAAGTTCGGTTAAAGTTTTAGGGGTCGTGCAGGTTTTAGTAGTTGGGAAGTCTCAAGTACCCGAAGGACTCGACCATTCAGTCCCGTCAGGCTCCGGAGTCAATTCGGTGTCCTTCACCCAAGGTCCGGGTTATAATGACCCCGTGAGAGCGAGGCTGAAAAGAAAGGGATGAAAAAGTAACCCCCGTGAAAGGATGAAGGTCCCGCGTTACCCAGGTGTTCCTCAAATTAATTTAATTATTCCACCTGAGCTTAGTGCAACGCCCGAATTTGTTACGAATTAAGTGGAAATAACTTAAGTTCAACGGACCGGAATCAATGTTAAGCGAAGGAGGACACCATCGTCCCCTGGGGGACACTTGCCCACCCTCACCCCGTCTAATTCCCCGTAATCCCCATGGTAATCCCAATTACTTTCCTCCGCCGTGGTCCATCCCATTTCAAACTCCGTCAATTAAATTTGAATTCTTTTAATTCGTAACGGTAAACCCCGTTTACCCGGACCCGGAATTTGTCCAGGTGGGAACGCGTCAACCGGCAGCAGAGCCCAAAACACAGAAAAGAAACTCACCCAAAGTCCTCACCCGCGGCACACACTTCCGCTTATGTACATAACCGATTCGGCCGACTCGTTAACCCTATGTGTCTGCCGACTGTTATTAGTACTTAATCTATGGCACGAGGTTTCCACACCTGTTGTCCTTTTCCCTCGTCATAATTCTCGACAGCTGTACTTAACATTCTCAAAAAAATTTAATTTCCTTTCGACACGTTTCCCCGGGGTGTGGCAAGAGAAAAATGTTTCTGGCCGCTTGAACGAAAGCAATAAACGGAGGTTTTACGAAACCATAAACCAAAACGTTTATGAAATGAACATCCAACGTAGGAAAAAAGGGAGAGACACGTTTTTTATTAAAAGGAAACTGTCTGAGACTGAGAGCGATACAGTCCGACCTGGACTGTCGGACTGCCGTGGTCGCCTTTAATGGCCGCGTCGTGACGTTTTCCAATGAAAAAAAGCCCGATTTCACGGGGTTGTTTGTTGTTGCCACTACGCGACAGTTGGTGCAAGAGAAAAGACTCAGCCATTTACAAGTATTAATAATTTATTGCCAAATGCTTGGGTTCTGAGAGAGGAGCTTAGCAGCAGTTAGAAACACAACCGGTGGTGTAGGTGGCGACCGGGGCACAGGTGGAAACCACTGGGGCACAGGTAGAGACGACTGGAGCGACGACGGTGTTGCATCCGCCGTAGCATCCGCCGCATCCACCGCATCCACCGAGACCGTATCCACCGTATCCGGAGTAACCGTTTCCGTAGCCGGAGTATCCGGTTTCTTCGCAGTTGATCGGACAAGCTTCGTAGTGGATGTTTTCGACGACCGGCTTGTGGGTGGTTTCGATGTAACGTTGGATGGATGGAACGGTGATGTATTGTTGGTGGACGCGTGGTCTCACGACGGTCTTGTAGCAGGTGCAGGTGTGGGAGACGACTCTTGGGGCTGGGATTCTGCACGGAAGGTGAACGGTCGGCTTGACTTGGACTGGAGCTTGGACGTGGGTGGTGCTGACTGGAATGCGCTTGTCGACGCATGGTCCGGTGTGTTCCAAAGCGACTGGGTACTTGCCTCTGGCGACGATGTTTCTAGTGACGACGGCGGCTTCACCGGATCTGCCGGTTTGTCCTCCGCATCCTCCGGATCCAACGAGAGAACCGCAGGTGGAACCGCAAACCTTTAGGTAGTAAAAGAGTCAGGCCTCGTTTCTCTTTCCTCTCTCTCTCTCTAGTCAAAATTTCGTAACAAAAAGGTACTCAGGTGACTGAGGTACTCACGTTTCCATTGATTTGGGCCACAATGGCCAAAACGACAATGCACTTGGCGATCATTTTAAAAAGTTTTTTTGCTTTTCGTCTTCCTCTGGATGAAGGAAATTGAATGATGTTTACGACTTGAATCGCCGATTATATATACTAATAAGTTACTTTGTTTACCTCTCGCCGGTTGTTTGTTTCTCACGGATGAGATACGTTGAAAATGATAGGACTTGTACAAGGCGGAAAATCATTGTTCTCACTTCCATTATTTTTTTGAAAAAAAGCTTGTCATTTTGGTGGTGCACCTGTATCTTATCTTACCCCGGGTGCGGATTTCGCGACGGGGATAACCGTCCGTCACCGAAAAATTGATTCTCGACCGCGGCGGAACCGCGACAGAAGTTATTGCTAATTAAATAAACCGTCCCGATGACTGTAATTAACGATAATAATTCACTTCTCATTCGAGATATCCGACCGACCAGTTGCGGACGTCACGAGAAACTACTCGGAACTAGTTCGATCTATCGATCGTGGATAGTAGAAGTGATTGAGTGAGTATCGGAACCCGAGTCGAGTGGTACTTACCAGGAAAAAGTACCCGCCACATACATTGACGCACGACTTATATTAATATATATTATATATCCCTACGTGTGCTCTCTGAATTTATTCATATAAATATTTGTGTGATATTACATGTATCGTATAATTCTATATAGAGTTATTTCTCACATATGGTGATGTACTCGTCTGGTACCTCTTGTACACGTTTCACAGCATTACGGTGCAATGGTTCTTATTAATTTTTATTTATTGATTTTTTATTGGTTCTTGTTTCGCGAATCATTACGTATACGTATTTTAATAATTAATTAATAAATGAATGCCACAAACTACCGTATTGCAGACGGTTTCCTCTGCCGCTTTATAATTGTTTAGAGTCGAGTACATGTCGACTTATATTATTTATTTATTTATGTATGTGTTGGCAGACTAATCGGCTCTTTTAGTAAGTAAACTATGTAAGGAAACCAAAAACCGAAAAATAATAATAAAACCACAGTTCGTTAAATTTTTCGCTTTGAGGAAAAAATACCTAAGACACATAAGTAACGTACATATCATGAAATAGTTATTTTTTTAAATAACACTGCTCTGTAATAATTAGCTCTAGTACCTTATTAACGTACTTATTATTTTGTATATATTTAAAATAAGTTTTTACGCGTAACAGGTTACGTAAAACAGAGTACTCGACTATTCTTAAGGCGGTATGTACATAATTTAGCGTGTGGTTGTAGGTGCAAGCCCGTGGTGCATTAAATTTTAAGAAATCTCATAGGCTCCCAAAGTGCCTAAGTACATAAGTAAACGGAAGACGTGATAACGGTCCATTACAACCTGCACTATCAAACACTCAATTCAATTTACAATTCAATACCAAACTTTTGTATTTTTTTTTTTTTTGGTATCTTAAGAACTCGCACAGATGTTTTTTTCTCCCAAGGCTATCGCCGAGGTATTCGTCAAGATATTGCCGTTTTTCACGGCTAGTTCTTTTTATTTTTGGACGGGTTTCTACCGGGCTAGACAATTGCGACATTGAACGTCTAACGAACTTGACATCCGCGGGTAAAGAGCAAAACGGAAGCGGATGTCTACCTGGGCAGAGGTAGAGGCACGCGCTTCCGGGTACGACCCCCCGGGCACTGTGACTCGTGGGGTCCAGCCGAAGTTGAGTGCTCGCGACGCTTCCTCGACTCATTAGATTTGAACCTAATGATTTTTTGTTTGGATTTAACCAGGGCAAACAATAATCGATCGACCGATCGATCAATACTCAATTATTCGATCAATTACCGATAGAATGCATTAATCGACCAATAAACAACGGATAACAAGGTGCGTTTGAGGGAAGCCTGCGTTGTCTACGCAAACGCGTATTCCTCAACGTACATACTCTCCTATATTAAGGTTATACCGAGTTTTAATATTATATTGAGTAGGGTGGAACACGTACGTCTCTAGTACACTTGCACAGAAGACTGTGGTATTAATTAAATAAATAAGACCATTAAGATAAAACTCATTCAACTCGTCTACTTAATATACAGTTAGCGTTACATCTCGTATATTATGTATAACTTTTTTGTGCTTTATGTTTAAGAAGATGAATGAATCGGTCCCTTATTATCTATAATTATATCAACTATCTCGCTCCAATGATTATACTAATCTCAAAGATTTAATTACGGAGTGTGTCTGCAGATACAGTGTAATTGAAACCGGAGCACCACAACTTTTTTTCATTATTTTGATCTTACGTGTGACTGTATGGCGACCACGAGCTGGACTACTCTGTCGGGGCCGACAAGTTCGGATTACTCACGGTGACCAGCCCGTCCAACTTATCTGGTTGAGAGCAGTGGAAATCTAACGAGTTTGACGTCACCGCCGTGGCGCACATACGACCTGCCTGGTGTGCACCGATCTAAACTCAAATCAGTGTAGATCAGTCCAATTTCCCAGATAATCTAAGGCGAGCATTCTAATCTTTAATCAAATTAATCATTCAGACAGAGTTGAATTTCTTCTTTTGACACTATCACAATAAAACATTCGAAGGTCCTTACAGAAACACTCAGATACTGTATCGTCTGCACGATTACTTTCTGGGTATGTACACTTCGTATGTGAGACGATCGGGTAGGACTCTCGCAAGGAGAGGTGAAGAGGAGAGGAAGGAGAGAGAGAGAGAAAGAGAGAGATTCACGAGAATTACACAATCCACCCGAAATGACGTACCTGTACCTGTAGAGTATTTTATCTGTTGAGAAACATCCTGAAGGAATTTGAAGTAGTCAGCCTATTCGACAGACAGAAGGACAGATCTCTGTACCAGAACAGTACTGGGCACCCAAGAAGTACAACCGTTCTTTTCAGTATCTAAACAATTCTAACCCACAACAATTAAATAACAACAATCAAATTACTACAATTATTTATGCATTCATTTGAATGAATGGAAAGACATCAGAGAGGATACCCGTGAAGACCCCAAGACAAAGACTTCAATCAATTAGGTACATAACCGTTTTGTATGTATGCTTAATAAATGCATGTACCTAATAGGGTACACGGTACACGCTGCAACTAAACGTAACATATATAGAAAAACAATACAGAGCATGTTTGTACATGTCTGTTGGTTGGTTAGACAGTTGACACCTTGATACCTGGTACCGGGTACTCTATCATGTATGTATTAAAAATAAATAAATAAAATCCGTCGATTCCAACAATATCGAGAAGTTCGATCAAGGATACCTGATTAATAACACTTAGGGTTTATTAATCGTTTGTACGCGAATACAAACTCCGCGTTATTTATAATAAGTTTATCCGCGTTAATTATAAACATAAATTTATTTGTTATTAACTTATTATTGTTTGTCAAATGGCGGCACGTCAACAATTTCGACATTTCTGCGTGGAAAACGTACGCGTCTCGTTTATTTTGTGATCGGAAAAAACAAAAAAAATAATATACACGGCATGTGTATGGAATTGATGGATTCGGCACAGAACGCGTGCGTTCGGAGAAAAAATAGCCGGGGACGCTTCCTCCGGGGACCTTGCACCTGTCCAAATCCGACAAAACGCAAAATAAGCCAAATTGCGAAAGGACAAGCAGGCAAACGACAGGCTCTCCCCCGTTAGTCTCTCAAAAGAAAATTCCATTTCTCTTCCTCAGAGGGTAAGTCCTGATTGATCGACAAACAAGCAGGCAAACAAACGAACGCTGATTGTAGTTTAACGAGCAAACGTTTCATCAGCTTTAAATTTCTATATAGAAAGATGAATTCGGGAAACTACCAGGTGCTCAGCGGTTTATGTACACTTCAAGGCTCAAAATTATGTACACATACAGTTACATACAAAGCATAAATACAGGTACACAACGACGACTCGATGCCATCCAGTTGGGTCAACAACAACCAATACAAAGAAGTTAAGTTGGCTTTAGTTCACTTCGGATAGTTTGGTTCCTTCAACCGTCAACCAACTACACGATCGGTTCCATTTATGTAACTCCCATTTATGACTGTTGCCGAGATCGGAGTACGTACAATGTATCTTCCTTAATCATAGGAATAGAAAATATCACACCATGAACACATAAGTTGAGTTTTCATAACCTATTTTTGCCATTTGTACATAACTCCACGGTTTTCCTGTTCCTTACGAAGACAATACAAGTAACAAGTGCCGTGTGTTATGTGCGACACTTCCTGGTGTCATCAGTCACATCTACCGTCTAAAACCTTAACCTTTGACCACCTCCGTTCTATTCGTCAACCTCTTGCAGTGTAAACAATTTATGTATTCGTATTTTTGATTACATCTCAATTTATTTTATGTTATTAGGCTTCGTCGTTCGTCCGTGGCCTGCCTTCCACTCATTTAGGTCGGACAGTAACAGTTCAAATTCCGTAATGGCGTCTTCGACTCCTTCGTCACCGGTTTCCTTTGTCCTTTTCCCTCTGCCACATCGTTTTTGACGTTTTTTGTTTGGTTCCTTGGAACTCAAGGTCTAATATCTTCATTTTGGTACTCGTACACGGTCAGAAGTACCGAGTGACGGGTACTCGCCACCCCCGTGAGTTCTACCCAACAGCTTTTTACATAAGTCAGTGTCCTGCTACATTCTCGTCTCCTCAACTGGTATAACTCTACTACAAAAATTAATAAAATAATAAAATCACAAATTACAAGCCTACAGTTGTTCACCACAGTGAAAAACATATACAGCTTTCTTATTAACTCTTTGATCACCCAATTGCACAGCCTTACCACACTGTTATTAAGCCATTAAATGAATAATAAAAAAACATTAAACGACATAAATAATGTATTTGTAGCTTAGTCATTACAATTGTACAATTAAATAACACCAACGCTTATATTATTATATACAAACGAGTACCACGTAATTATTTGTTTACGTAGACGAACGCTTATTTAAAAATAAATTTTTATTAAAATTAATACAACTTGCTTACTCGGACAAGTAACCAACACCCTACACAAGTTAACCGGTGAGTTTAATAAATTAAAGTAACGTGGGTCGGTGCGAATCTGCGGAGTACTTCCCTTCCTGAGGAGGTACTCCACACGGGGGTGTACTCCCGCGTGCGCCGTGCCCCACAAAACACCAAGCTTAACGTTAATAGTAATTATTAGTTTGTGATAAATATTTTGTTTAAACAAAACTAACGTTATCATGACATTGAAGAAAGAAGAACGAGCGAAACAAAAACTTGTTTTCACACGCGGAACATCCAAAGTGTGAAAACAACCGGGCGGTACCGACGAGTACCGACGAGTCGCTTCTTCTATGCACTCGCTGAAGGAACGACACCCCTCAGACAGGGCTTCATGGGGGGGGGGGTGGTGTAAAAACTATTCGACTTTGTACCAGTTGTGAGTTCTAGAATGGAATTCTAGTGATGGACGGATAACAGTTAAATAGAAAAGCAGTTGGATTTAAATGTCTGAGCGGTTGGAACCCGAAAAGATTCAAGTTGTGGAATTTCAATAACTCGAAGTTGCGGAAGGCCAAGAGACCGAAGGGTCGAACCCCGTGGAAATCGGAGGGATCTCATCTGTGGAAATTCAAACCCTGAAACACGTGAAAGTTGAATTCCGGGGGATGCTGCAGACGGCGGTGGTCCATCGAGGGCACCGAAAACAATTTCCGAATTGACATTCCTCCGCGGTTTCTGACTGGTCTCGTAGTGGATGCTTTCGACAACGGGAGAATGGGTCGTTTCGATGAATTGCTGAATCGAGGGTATCGTTATGATGTGATCCTCGACGTGCGGTCTCAACACCGTCTTGTAACAGGTGCAACAATGAGAAATTGTCCGCGGCGGAGGAATCTTCGCCGGGAGGTGAACCGGCGGCCTTTCTTGCACCGGCGCCTGCAGGTGACTCGTCACGACGGGGATCCGATTTTCCGACCTGTGCGTTTTCAGAACGACCGGGTACTTTTCCCTGGCGTACACGTCCCGCGACATCACACTACCCGCGGGTAGTTCACCGTACCTGAAACTGTCGGCGGGCGTGCACAGGCGACCACACCGCGGCACGACCACTTGAGAACGTGGCTTGCACTCCTACGGAGGGGGTAGAAAACAACAATTTCAGACAAATTCCGATTAAAATAAAAATCAATCAGTCCATTGATACGTACGAATGCGTCGATTTGGCCTAACGCGGCCAACACGGCTATGCCTAGGACCAACATTTTTCCTTTTATTTTCCTCAGACTTTCCCTTCAACTAAAAACGACACAAACCTACTAAAATGGCAAACTAACTGTTGTTACTCTCAATCGACGCCATCGTTTTATACCGGTTCACGTTGACATGTTTAGAAATTTGAAGTGATTCTTGTTTGTGTATGTTCGAACACGTTTTCGCCCTGGTCAGTCTCGTGACTTGATAACGGTCCTGTCAGACTACCAAAAACCGGCAGGAGCTAAATTTTTTTGGGGTGTTCACGGCCTTTAGAGTAAGGACGAACACAATTCCCGGGCTATATATGGGTCAAACGTGAAGTACCGTCCGCAATTAAACCAGCAGACCAGACATGGGCACGTTACGGGTACCACCTACGGAAGTCAACCCTCTCTACGCACGTACTACTTCCCAACTGTCATACAGCAACCTCAAGTATACACACACACGCGCGCGCGCAACAGTAACTTAGCCCAACACAGCCCGCTACCTGTCTAGGATCGTCTAGGAAGTCAAGTTCGACGTCTTTTTTGTGTACGAATTCAATTCGCAGTCGACCTTGTTCAAACACGAAAATTCACATTGCAACAAAAATTGAATAGAACTGCATGAAAAAAAAATAAAAAATATAACGAGTGGTTCACACAAATACGGTCATTTTGTTTGCGATCCCCCGTGTGCTTGTTAACAGTTTTCTTTCTTTTTTTTTCTTCTTCCACAGGTGCGTGAGCATCTCCTTCACATGCTTCGTGTGCACATTGTTCTCAGGTAGGAAAATCTCACAGAAACGAATAAAAAAACACCTGACAACCGGCAATTACAACGACTTTAATCTGTGCCTTTTGGACGTTTTGTCAAACGCGGTTGAATAATTAGACCCATGAAGAGAAACACCCAGTTGAATTATACTTGACCACTGAGACTGTATACACCGTGACAATATATATTTAGTGTTATGCAGTCTAAAAAACCTCCAACCCGCTCTAAAATCCAATGTTGCACTCGCAAACAGTGAAACCAACATTTTTCATCAACAAAACTTGACTCCTATACTGTCCCTTGGTATAAATATAATATTTATACTATTATATTATCCATAAATCGTTCAATAATGTAAGTGTGTACACGTATTCAATAATATAGAAGAATTCTATTACGACAGGTACCTGACGGATGTTTTGTTTAATTTTTCAAACCTCGAACCTGTCGTGCAGCAACTCCGACTTTCTACGTCTCAGGTGCGAATCGTTCCATCTTGTTTTGGTCTCACGACCCACTTGTGTTTTCGCAAGGTTTCGCAAGGAAAAGCAACGTTTTCTACTAAAAAAGGAAATAAAAGAAAAATACATAGTCGGGAACATGGGCTTGTGTCACATGGCGGAAACAACCTTGGACATGACTCGTGTGTTCAATACGAGAGGAGACGACGACATCTGCAAAACAATATTTTTTGTTACCCATCGGTTACTGTACGACTGTACGAGCTCAAAATAAATAAGTTCGACTCATTAGAGTGGGGTACAGAGTGATATAACCAATGAGTTAGTCTACTTCTTTGTGTTTCCCTATACAGTTTCTTTTTTGAATTTTTCTCAACGTGAACTCTGACAGGTGGCAAAACCGTCTGTTTCTACTTATTTACTTAACTTCCTGTACCGTTGCTGTACACAGTACGTATACTTGTTTTCAAGCGGAATCATTACGCAGATAAATGATGTTGGAGATAAATACGATTGTTGACATTTGCAATGCTTCAGTGTACGGTTCGAAGATATCCGGCAGTTGTGTGTTCATCTCTAAAAATTTATTATTGTATTTACTCCTGTCTACTCATCTGGTTGTTGATTTTTTAATTTTACCACTTTAAAGGCTCATCACTCAAGTACGCAGCTAAATTATAAATCAATTACATTATTTACAGTTTTAAAGCAGCCTTCACTTAATTTCAAATGGCCAGCATGCGATGTGAACTTTTGTCACTTCTCTCGAGGCATGATGTTTAAACAGTTTTTCTACTATAATTAGTTGTTTAATGGTCGAATCGACTGACAAACACGGAATTAAACCAATTAATAAGGGGACATGTAATCAATTCATTACAATAGAAATGACCACGTACGCGGTAGCCACACACCCATTCTTCCACATTTCTCGACCGCGCACTATTTAAAGCACACACACACACACACGCATTACAATTCGTCATCCATCAAATTATATATTTAACTACAAGTACTGCTGTATACATAAATATGAACCATTTCACACGCATATTAGCCGCTCCAAGTTTTATTTAATATAATGTAATAACGTAGGAAGGGTCTAAAATAAAAACATTTCAGTCACTACAAAACTACATTTATGGAAAAAAATGAATTCTTCTACCCGCTGGGTACTTTGGTGGAGTTTAAATAAAAAGTTTACAATACGAAAATTTCGTTGCAAGAAATGGCGCTGCCGTTTCATAAATATTCTCCTTCTTGTTTTTTGATTGTTTCTATTAGGAGACACTCAAATTCGTATATTGTTAAAACACACAAAAAGTTCTTCTCGACTGCTTGTCATATCAAGTTCTCGTCGGGTAGTACATTTCTTCGGGAAATGCGAATTTACCAAAATTAAGATGAAAGCTTTTATGAAATTACGAAACGTCACCGTTGTCCTTTACTTTGTATGGAACACTGACTGCTTTGAGGTTGTCTGATTTATTTTTCATAAAACGAAACGGAAACTTACAACAATAGAACCGAAACGAACCTTTCCGAGTCGAGTCGAGTCTAGTTGAGTAACTTCGTTACGGACTGTGACGTTTCGTTTCCCTCCTAGAAAACCAGTCGGTTAAGAAACGGAAAAGAAAGAGGAACTTGTACGAACGGTACCCGACGACGCGATCCTCCAAGTAACCTGAAGAAGGTCAAAATAGAAAGCTCAGGAGGACCAGAAGGTCCCTAAATTTCGAAAAGGAAAAATAAATGCACCAAATCGGAAGTTACGAAAGGTTATGAAAAGGTTCACTCTCCTACGCGGAGAGCACGCACCCGTCTCGTTCTCAATGTTAGTGCCTGAAGCTGAAAAGGTCACAGTTCTATTTCAGCGAACCGAGTTCGACGACTCGAAAACATCCAAACATTACGTAAATAAATAAACCAAGTCGAGCTAATAATAATAAAAATAGATATTAATAACAACAACAACAACAAATTCTAGCGTAACTATTCATCGTTGTGACGTCACAAAAAAACCCATCAGGACTAGGATAGGAGAACACAATTAGATTTTCAAAACAATTTTATTTTTATTTAGAGTTACACAAATTAAATTTAACAAATTTCCTATTTTATGTACTAATAGTTGTGAATTTACTATTTTAGTTATACCTAGAGGGAAGTTGTAAGGGTACGGACGACCCTTATTCTGCAAGAGGAGGGAAACTACAATCAGAATATCCATAATATTGAAACGATCCTTCCGATTTAACATTAATTTGCCTGGACGATAGTACCGGATTCGCGAGTACCACGGTAGGTACCCGGGTACTCGTCGGCTTATCGTCAGGCTGTGATGTATCCGTGCATGTGCCCGAAACCGTCCGTTTCGATCACTCCGTTCGCATAATTCACTTAACTTCGGTGAACCCGAGGAAGGGATTCTGCAACAAATCAAACCAACATACTGATTAACAAAACTTCCGATCGATCGATCGATCCAACATCAGAGGTGAGTGATCCGGTCACCTGACGGTCGAGAGACCAATGACCAAACCAGGCCGCGGAGAGAAGTCTCGCAGAGTACGAGAGAGACACGAACTTTAAGTTGTAACTTAACCTCATCCGGAATAATTAGTTGATCATCTCAAATTTCTGATTAGCGAGCCGCAGATTGATCACGTAAGTGTGCCATCCATGAAATTTAAGTCTGCCAGGAGGGACATTCCAATCACACGGAGAGGTAAAACAACGAGGAAGAATAAAAAAGGATAATTGTAATTAATAATAATTCATCTGTACGAATAGTTTGCTGGAGAGGGTGACGACACACTGGGCAACTGGCAGGAAGGGGCAAGGCAAACCATCCGGGAAGCGGACCGGGTGTTTAGAAATTCCCTTAAGGTGATGAAAAGAGTTAAGAAACGAACCTCTGGGTGGTGAACTGTAGAGGAAACACAACACGTGAATTTCGTACATACAAATTTTTATATATCGTTTCATTTTACTATTCATGAAGTTATTATATATATATATATATATATATATATATGTATGAACGGCTCAAGTGAATGCTCTCAAGTACACTTCTCCTTCCGCAGCCAGACAATAATTTCAAAGTATAATTTATACACTCGAGAGCTATAAATTGACTTGTTCTGTATGATACAGTAATTTATCGACGGGTGCCGAGAATTCAAATTTGTTATTTGCCCTAAATCGGCCTCGCTTCGACGTTATTCATTTTGAAATTTACATAATCGCGCCTTTTTCTCGTCTCCTCCATGTTGTTCCTCCCGTTCAACTATATATTTTATTACTAATCCTTTCAATTTTTATTCATTTCGGTTTTCTGTATAATTTATACTCTGTTGGTTTCGTACACCCCCACTCCCGAGGACCCCCCCCTCTCTCTCTCTCTCTCTCTCCGTCCCTCGCCACCGCAGAAAAAAAACTATCGGCTCCGATTTAATTTGCATTTTAATTTGTCCCGTGATTTATAATTATTATATCGACACGCGATCTATTCCGCCTGCGTACATGTGAGGTACGCAGCCTCGCATACGACTCGATATTTACATTGAAAGCATATTAACAGTTGGTTAATTAAAATTCTAATGAGGTTATAATTTTTTAGTTGATAGTTGTAATAGTTTGCTTATCTGGGGAACGCGATATTATAAAGAAAACTAGCGTTTAGATGTTCTTATATAATAGCGTTATATTAGTTCTGTATATATATGTATATAATGAGGACGTTTCACGTTACGTGAGCGACCCTGTACTCGTGTCAGGTGCGA
This sequence comes from Polyplax serrata, assembly GCA_037055365.1. Lineage (NCBI taxonomy): Eukaryota > Metazoa > Arthropoda > Insecta > Psocodea > Polyplacidae > Polyplax > Polyplax serrata. Next base: position 5,543,422 of record JAWJWE010000038.1, on the reverse strand, counting down.
GTTATCTCTTCAGGTACGTAGGCTAACATCACACCACCCTCCGGTGGTCGATAACGAAAGTTTGATCATCCGAGATCGTACCGCTTACCAATGATCATCCCTCTCTTTTCTCAAGACAATTTATACACTCTCGTTCGATAGAGGAGATACGATATCGGGGATCGATCAGTGTCGGATGCTTCGGTCACGTACGACAGGCGACACGTCGAAAGTCTGCTTTTTCGACGGCATTCGACTTTCCCTAATGTCTAATTTAAATTTCGACTACTCACCAACATCTTACTCGTTCCGAAGTGGTCCTCTCTCAGACTGAATCCTTCCCCGCATTTCGTCGTCTCCGCGTCGAGCAAACAATACGTCGACTGTATGGAGCACCCGCCGTTTTCCAGCGGACAGCATTTCGCGTCCTTTGGGCACTGGTCGATGGACGCGAGCACGGCACAGGCCGTCGCCGCTAGCACCAAAACACTTGTTGCCATTCTCATGTCATCGGTTCATTTGAAATGGAGATGACACTTTCCCGGGAGTTTATATTATGTAACGTGGAACCTTGAATGGTCACCGATGAAGGCGACTCTCTTGCACCGGAGTTAACGGTCATAGACGAAAAGGTCACAACCGAGCCTATTTACCTGTTTAAGTCAATAACTCGGCCGTCGAATCACGTTCCATTGTTGTGAACAAAACCAGAGGTATCCTTTGTTACATTACGTTTCACGAAACCCCCCTCCCTATCTCCCTCTTCCACCTACCTCCCACAGTGGAAGAATAGTATTACGAGTGGATAGTACAATGCGACAGCACCGTCACCTTGTCGCTACTCCACCAAACTTATATAAAATGGAATTATGTATGAGTTGATACAAAAATAATAACAATAATAGTAATAGTGATGGGTTATTATATATATATTTTTATATTTGTACTATTAAAATCACATTACAAATTAAATGGTCAAGTTTTGACCGGGCGGCGAGACATTTCTCGTGTCTTGTCGACGCTCTGCGACCGCCGCGTGTTTCAACATTTCAATACAACTCTAGTAGTAACACAAACATAACAATTAAAACAACGGAGATGTCACAACAAAATAATATTTAACGGCATGTTGTCCACTCTCAACATGACACACACTCCGATAATCAAGTGACCGAAAATTAGCTAGAGCCAACTTGGGTCGGTCGAGTTGATGTCAAGTCAACACTCTTCATGGGTAGTGATGTTAATTTTTTAGAATAAACCGAAGTTATTGTCCATGGACAATCAACACGAAGAATCCGAGCAGGTGGTCAGCGATGGCACAGCCTGCATGTTAAGCAAGGGATTGGCGGGTGTCATCATGGATAACAACACGGCTGATAACATTTGGTCTTGAATGCTCGGTCCCATACCGCAGGTTGAGGGTAGAACGTTGGATGGTGGTGGAATAACTTCGGCGACGGGTTCGACTGGTGGTGACGGAGGTTCCGCAGGAGCTGGCACGTCAGGAACTGCTGGCACTGGAGGTGTAACCTCCGGTACTGGGGGTGGTGGAACGGGCAAATCTAACTTTGGTTCTTCCGGCAGTGGAACCGGTAAATCGGGCTTTGGTACTGGCAAGTCGGGAACTGCTGGAGGGACAGGGACGTCAGGAATTGGAGGAACGGGAGGAGTGGGTAGTTCTGGTGGTGGAAGCACTGGAAGTTCTGGTGCTGGTGGATCAGGCAATGGAACATCGACCTTTGGTACTGGGATATCTGGCAATGGCAAATCTGGCTTTGGTGGAAGGGGTGGTAGTGGCAAGACAGGAGCAGGAGGAGTTGGTAGGTCTACTGGTGGAATTTCAGGTTTCTCAGGAAGAGGTGGAACTGGGGGTAGTTCAGGCTCCGGAAGTGGCGGAACCGGTGGTAAATCAGGTTTTGGAAGTGCCGGTGGAACTGGCAGTGGAAGGGCAGGCAATGGTGGCAGAGCAGGTAATGGTGGTAAGGTGGGTGGAGTAGGCAGTGGTGGAATTGCCGGGAGAGCTGGTAGGGGTGGTAGAGCTGGAATGGCTGGCAAGGCCGGTAGGGCTGGAAGGGCGGGTGCTGCCGGTAATGCTGGCAGTGCAGCCATAGAAGGTAAGCTTGGAAGTGCCATGAGGGGCTGAGATTTCATTGGAGTCAGTCCGGGTGAATTCGGCATTATGATTCCTTGAATGGCAGCGAGTTTTTTAAAAATGGCAGGGTCGCAGATGGTATTGTTTTTAATAAAGTTCAAGATATTCTGTGGCATTTCAAAGGAAACGGTACTTGGGAGCTTGTACATGGCAGGGACAACAGCAGGAGCACTCATGACGGGCATTGCAAAGCGCGGGGCAACGGCTCCGGCCACGACGGACGGATGCGTGTGAAAGGTCTCTGTGACGGGTATGGGTGCGTCAATGCTGTTGGAAGTCAGCGGGGTCGGCAGGAAAGGTTCCAGGGCTGCCTGTTGCTTGTACATAGCTAACAAGGAAGGCAGCGCGGCCATGGCATTGGCGTTTGACACAAACTCTGGACCACCACATGTTGTTCCTCCAAGGAGTGGGACAAAGCTCTGTAAGGAACAAAAACCAATTACGGAATTTGAGGCGGAAGACACCGATGAAAACAACCAGAGATGAAAGGATCGGGGGGGAAGGTTAACGTACAGTTACGAAAGGCTCTGAAGTGAACAGGAAAAACTACAACAGTCTAACTGTAACTTGTTGCGAATGACAAACATTCCCAGGAAATCCTCACCCCACAAAATAGTTTTACACAGCCCACCTACATAATAAAATAGATAAAATAAAACGACCGCGAGTTATCATAACCACAACATAAGTCGTAAGCCTGCTTATTGCATAATCGTGGATTACCCATTCTAGGAAATATTTTGCAAATGTTTCTAAGAGTACCGTTAGACAGTAATTTCATATTTTCTCTATTTATCACTTACATAGTTCTCAATTACAAATTAATTATCCGTTAAGTTGCCAAAACAACTCGATTGAACAACGTGAAATTTCACAACCCGAAGTCCTCGATAACCGCATCGAATCGAACTATTTCAAAAGTCTCTTCCAGATAAAATTTTTCTAAAATTATTCACCGACTTTGCTATTTCTATTTTAAAATCAATCGTCAGGTTTTACAGGATTTCACAAACTGTGTTGGAATTATCGTCTGACGCGATTCTACCGCGCACAAGCCGCCTCTCTCCGCGTACAATTCGACGCATTTCCGTGTCAAATGTGACAAAATTGTTTATAGTAATATTGGTCAGTATTTTTGTTTACTTTCCAACGTCTTCTGATAGCGAACTGCACTCGAGCAACTGCAGTACCAACCTAAAGCGACGTTACCTGCATTTATTCGTTAATAAAGCAACGTTAGTACTCGGTCCTAACAATACTTCCTCTCACCTATGTGAGTGTAAAATAAGCAACGCTAGATGATGTTCTATTACTGTTAGTCAAACGGCTTGTACACATGTTTTTACTAATAAACTAAAAAATAAATAAATATATTTACGGATCAGTTAAATAAACAAACATTTCCCGTACTGCACAACTAACGGTAAAATGCAATTAATACAATAAAATAAGAAAACCATGTGTGTTATCGGTGAAATTTTCCCTTTACAGCAACTACCCCAGGTGAGACTTTCCGTGAACAACATGGCCGAAGGTGAGCTGAGCAATGACAATGATCCGGATGTGTGTGACGATCACTCACGACACGCCGAGTGCTACTCACCATCGAATACGAGCCCCCAAAGAATCCGTGAAATGTTATTAATCCAATTAGAAATAAATCGATTATTCGCGGCGATGGAATCGTCATGGCGGTGGACAATCAATTTTGCCTTTTCTCGAACGCGCCGACTTTCGATTCTGATCTGATGGACGTCCGATATTTATTTCGGTTTTTATACATCTCTCCCTTTTGTTTTCGAATGCATCCGAGACGGGGAATCAAACATCTCAAATGTAAACAAGACGCAGTCTGTCTCTCGTGTCAAAGCACGGACCGTATTAATGACAAACCAACGCGCCATTATATATAAAATTAATAAATTTATCATTTTTAGCGCGTTCGATTTTACTCCGTCTCGGGGACGAAACGTGATTTTAAATTTATGCAATCATCTTCCCCCGAAACCTTGAAGCAACCATGTTACGTGTGCGGGCGTTAGTTTCAATTGATTTTAGTAGAGTAATTGAAAACAAATAGACCGGGCAGAGTGGATAATCAACACGGATCGTGGAACGGGTAACAACGAACACACACACACACACACATACACAGAGAGAGGGAGAGAAAGGGGAACAAAATGGAGAGTTTTTTGGCGGGAGAAATCTGCTCGTCTGCTGACACGACCGCAGTTCACTCTCACCTTAGAAATCGATTCGAAGCGTTCGAAACCGTCAGTGGGAATGATATATGAAGACGTTCGTGTCGTTTTCATCATTTTTTTCTTCCCTTCTTCTCCCGGGATTGTCAAGTCGAGTGAGGCACGATACCTCCCTTCGGGTAGCGTGAGCCGGGGTGAGCAGACACAGGGTGGATGACAAAATTGTCTTATCTGCCAAATGATTGATTTCTCCCTCCTATCCCACTGCCAGATGTATACGATACACGTGTATTGGATGAAGTGAATGTGCCAAAATGAAGTTCACCGCCTAGATTTTTTCTCTCTCTCTCTCTCTCTCTCTTTTACTATCCTGGTTCTCCTACTCCTTTTTTTGTTCTTATCCCCATGTCGCTATCGACTCATGCAATTTTAGATTAGTTTTTTGGGTGACGTAGAGAAATTCGTTTCAGAGCTCGGCAAAAAAAAAGATCACAACCTGGCGATCAGCCTGCCGTCAAGTCAACTTTCTTCCAACAATAGACCTAAAATTTTGCCTGGACTTCCATCGCCTATATCTAACCCTCAATCTTTCCTATATAGTTTAATTTTGATGCTTCGACATTAATATGCGCCGCGAAACAACACTTTCGTTAGATCAGAGCTCAGCTAGAGCACCAATGGGGTGCTGCTTCGACAACACTCGTCCTCGCTACTTTACTCGAAATTAGATTGTATTATTTTTCTCAACCACGAGTGATCTTAACTTTTTCTTACTTCTGTTACACTCCCCAGGTTCATAACCGAAGCCCGCACCCGCAACACCTGAGACACTCCGTTTACCGCCGTTTTGAATCAGCTGCCTTGACAAAGAGATAGTTGACAAATAAAAGTGAACCGAGTTATCTAAACAACTAAACAACGTCTTCTTTCAATAATAAATTACAATTTCAGGTGAAGCAGACTACGCAGTTGGCACAAACGAAGCGAATCGTCCTACTTAAAAATTATATATAGGAATTAGAAGTGTACCAGACTCATCTGGTACTTACGACAGGACTTTTACTCGGTACAAAATATATAGTCTATACTCCTGTTAGTGATCTTAGAAACTATACAAGGCGGTTTAACTGACATGTGCCACAAGTCCCTAAACACACACGGGGGGGAGTCCCGGTCATTCTGTCTTCTCCACTCCGCCGGAGGATTTCACTTTCGAAGGTAAGACTGGCACGTTGGTTAAACAATTGCCAGACATCATGTCGTGGGAGTCTTCGGGCATCGAATAAAACAAAAATTATACGTGCGGAGAAGACCTTGAACGCATTGTAAACTGTTTGCCGTAATTTTAATTTAAAATCAATTGTTTCCACAATGCACAAAACTGACCAGCTGACTTCACGCATTGCAAATATAAAAACAAATAATTCAAGAATACTATACAACAATCCTTATGTTTGGTCATGTTTTCGATGAATCTATCAAGACAATATCATGTCACACATCTCTATTTATTTACAAAATTTTCCTTTCCTATTGTTATTAATATAATTAAACAGCAATACATAAATATCGGATGAGAGAGACAAGTTGCTTTTATTACCCGAATAAATTTCTACTAATTAATAATTAATCTAGGGGAGTGTATACACAAACGGAAACTTATACTATTACAATATTAGTTATGTAACAGTAATATTTTTTTTGCAAAGGTTACCGCCCGTAGTAACCTCGCCAACCTTTTGACGACTACCTCAACTAGATTTCTGCATTAATATGTAATTAATAAAATAAGAGGCTATGCTTACATTAATGAAAATAAGTATTTATAGGTTTGATGTAATACTTTAAGTGTGTGGTTGCTTGTATACAATAAATTTTAAAATCCAAGAACATAACTACTGCACCGGGTGCAATTAAGAACCAACTGAAGTCCTGTTGCCCTGACCGCTTTCCCGATGTAACTTACGCCATTTTTTAAATATTTATGTAACTACTATTTGAAAATGTAAATATTTGATTGAGGAAAACCATTTCTGACCCCGTAAAATCACTGAAAATCAGTAGTATCACCTAGTTAGTTGTTTACTCCGTTAATAATTAAGTAAAACAACTTGACAGAGTTGCTTACCAGGGATCGCCCCCCCCCCTCTCTCTCTCTCTCCTCTCGGCCTCATTACGTTTCCTCAGAATATTAAAGACGTGATTAATACCTGAACGAGTCGTAAAGGAGGAGGAAAACTCGCACCTTGGCAATTAGAAATCCCATTCAACCAAGGAAATTATACACAGCGTCGTGGCTGCAATCTCGGCGCACCCTCCACGTTCCATCCGTCCAATTAATGCCAACTTCGTCTGGTAGACCGTCCCCCCGGCCCCGGTGGCTTACAAGCAAAAAACGTGTCCGCAAAATATTTCAAAATATGTCGCAAACAATTCGTCGCTTCGAGGAATCTATTGCTTTTATGTACATAAGAGAATCTCAAGAATTTAATGAAACATCAAGTGCCCCGGAGACGTTTCCTTTACTTCGTTACAACCCGGAATTCCTCCTTGTCAATGCGGTCAACGTGCGCCTTCCATTGTTTTACCCGAGCTGTAACAAAAAGCGCCACCGAGACGAGAAAACTGCTACCTGGACCGCATAGGAACAACAGAAGTTCTTTGACAACCAGAGAATAGTTACGTAGGTGGCGTGTTACGCGTATTGTTCCACAAAAAATAACTTCACTTCATGTGCAGTAGCCCGCTTGTTCAGCTCGTCTTAGCCAGCCAGCCGGTCTTATACAAATTTTACAAACAAGTACACAAAGACATGTAATGTGAAAATATATACAAGAAAAATATATAACGTGAGAACAAGGAAGCTAGTACGTGTTATGCAACTCAACCAAAGTCCAGCCAAGCTCAAATCACCCAGAATTGAGTTCTCTCTTACAAATCCGTCGTACGGTGGAGAAGTTTGATCAGAGACAGGGACGACAACACACGAGGAGTCCTCCTTCAAAGTCAAAACCAAACCAAAATATTTGGACATGTGAAGCATGCCATTTCTGGTAAGTTTTTAGTAAATAAACTAGACCAGGGGAATGATGGGAATCAAAGCACTCCACCCTGGTGAGGGGGTAGGTGTTAAAACCTCGACAGTACCCATTTTGGGTCGAGTACCTGGTCGTGGGGTACCCATCGCAGCCACCCTTAAGCTCTTCCTCAACTCCTTCTTCTTCTGGTTTGCTAGTTTGTTCGTGGATGTTTTCGGGTTTCACATGACGATCATCGTAGAGACACGTCCGACATATTCGCGTAAACAAACGGACCCAGGTTCCGTACCGGGAATTTCCAACATTTTATTTCAACCAAAACTAGAAACATACTCGAAACCGAGTAGTAAATACCCGTATTGTTTGTAAACAAATCGAAAATGAGCACCAGTTTAATGAGAAACTTGTCATCGGTGTCACACACGGAATTGATTTGCACAAACGGGTTGTCGGTATCATCGTGCCACGTGTAATTCGATCAACTCTATCGACCACCGAACAACTTTAAAATAGTTTTCATTAGTGCCTTGTAGATTATTTGGTGAGTTACGCGGGATGTTCGGCAACATTTTCACAACTATTTAAGCTGCGGTGCTTGGTATTTTGTTACGGTCCGAGTAAGTACTCTGATTGGTCATGGGTAGCGTACAACCGAACGGTTTTGTACACATCCTGAGGAACTATCTGTAAGTTACAAACTATCCTGCAACCTCTTCTTCTTTACCTTTATCGTGTTAAAGACTGACAGAACATACACATTGACTGATACTGTACTATTAATTTCTCTTTCTTGACAAATCTCAATTTCGTAACTTTTTATTTCAGATACGGACATCCCCTTATCTCGTTCAACATAAAAGAATACATGTGTATATCTTACAAGTGGGAACGTCAACCACGTTCGATGCAGGCTGCTACAACTTAGAGCCAACCAGACCAATTTGTAGACACATATAAGTCTCCGTGTGTATATATACAGGTAGTACCACCACGAGGAGATAAAAAGGTCGGTCCGTCCCATGAATGAAACCTACCAAGGTTTATGGTAAAAGTTCAGAGTTTCTCGGTAAGAAAAACAGTTAACAGGTAAGGCCGTGCCTTTGTCATTGTACGCATTACGAGCGAGTGGGAGTCAAGTTATTTCATTCATTACTGTTGCTTATTTCTAGTTTAACAGAGCCGGTCTTGGAGTGGAGACAAAAAAAGTCAAACTTGTACATAAGTATCACACGGTAAATTTACCAACCCAATTATCTAAAATTAATTATTTGAAAGTAAAGTTTTTTACTAATTTCAGGTGACGTGCGGACAACACATGCCTACTCAAAATACATAAAAGAGGGCTCGAAAAACTACTTTAATGTGTCTAAGGCCTAGTATCGAGAAAGGAGCAATAGTTAAATGGATTTTCACTATATATGTGCATACACACGTATTTATATACTACGTAACGTACAACTAATTGAACAGTTACGTTGACAAGTTGTACAAATTTACAGCCTAAACACATTAACCGTATTTATAGTTGAAAAAAAAAATCGTACCCGCACGAAGCACGTATATAGTTCAAAAAGGTTATCAGATATTATATATGGCTTATATTGAATTTTTTGTGCAAGTGAAACGCTTCTAAACATGGTCATAAACCTCGGGAAAGACCTTAGTCGGTACAAAAACTAATTGGTTTTCAGGCACTTGAACCCAATCAACGGTTTCTCTTCATACCTTCACCTACACCTGCTGTTGTAATTCTCGGCAAAGTCCTCCTGCGGTCGTCCACCCCACACTTTCGCTACCCCACCGGAAATTTCAAATTAATATTAATATGTTTACTTTCGTTATAATCTCGACGCGGCAGGAGGGCAGCCTGGAGAACGATAAGACGCACCCAAGTGTTTTCATAACTTCCCCGAATGTACCGTTTTTTCTTCGTAATTTTCTTACTTGTCGTTTGTTGGCCCACGTTTCCTCGGCATCCGAATGCCCCCCCCCTTCCTACGGAAAACGTGAAGTGGAGGAAAAAATGAAACAAAAAAACAAAATTAATTAATGTACTTTAGAAAAATCCATTACGTGAACGGGGTGAGTAAAAGCTTCCCTCTAAAAAAAAAATAATATGTACAGGGATTTGACGATGGCTTGGGTGAAGTTATACCTGACGAACTTCTCCCGGGGGGTTGCAAAACGAACCAAACCTCGGTCTGTCATCTCCTGTACCATGAAAAAATAGTTCTCTACTCTAAACCAAATTTTTAGACTTTGTCGAGTGGATATGAATTATTTTTAGTCTATTTTAATTAAAAAATTTTCCCGCTCATTTGCCGTTGTCTCTCCTCTCTCTCTCTCTGAAATGTTCGAAGCATGTAAAAGTATAATTAAGGTAAACGAGTCTTCTTTCATTTTAATTGTATATTCTGCGAAATAAAATAAAAACAGGTAGTTGAGAATCAAGCATAAAGAACTTGACGGGCGCGCGGGGTAGAAGAAACGAGTTTCGCACTTATTGGTGATGATAGTGAGAAAGGTGTTCATTCCTTCACAGGTACCGAAAACAAGGAAAAAATGAAAGCAAAGTGGAACGAACGGAAAGAAAGTGTGTCAAAAAACGGCATCGTTAAGGAATTATAAAATTCAGGCTGAAACATAAAACACAAAACCTTTACGAGTCGACAAGTCTAACTGTCATGTGGAATACACAACAAGTGGAAAGAAATTACGTTTTGAGTTGGACACATACCCCGTCACCTGAATGAAGACATGACTGCACTTTACTACTCGTCACCTGAAGTCAAATTTAACCTTTTTTTATGAAAGACGTAACGGGTATTTTTGTGTATATGAAAAATACGTGAAACAATCTCAATTGATACTCGTACACACTGTGTGGCAAATTCCTAACGATGAAATTTAAACAATTTTATAACTAATTATTTATTACTATTATTTTACTATAATACCAAGCAATAATGAATATACTAAAAAGCTGGTAGAGAGAGAGGGAGATAGAGAGACTGAGTAGAGAGCATATTTATTTATTAAAACATTTGCAGTAATTCTTATTACGCGTACATAACTCTGAGTCAGACATAACATAATTATAAAGTGTGCACTATTTTTAGTATTAACACCGAGGGCTCCGGTTGTGTACATACAGAGAAGACACATCTCTTTATCGGTAAAACCGTCCAATAACTGCAGGTGAGGAGTACCTCCCCTGTGGTACCTTCCAGGCATCCCATCATTTTCCACCGCTCACTTTGAACTCGACCTGTTAAAAATCCCGAAATTAACCCCGTGAGCGAGTACAATGTTCCACGTTTTCCGTCTCGTTCAGGTGACTCCGACAGAGGCAGAGAAGTTCAAAGTTGATTAAAAAGTGAAACGGCCCTTTTTTATGTCGAAATGCGAACGGAGGAGATTGGGAAGGTCCCTGCAGACGATATCAAAGAATGAACGTGACAGGGATAGTACAGGGCTCGGCTAATTGAGTTCCGACAAAGAACATTTCCTTCTTTTTATATTGCTTTGCTCTACACAATATATACATAAATATATATATATTGTTAACTAGCGAGCTATTGAGAAACGTACGTTCCAGAGTCTCAAGTGTTTCTGCTACTTTGTAATTTCCTTCTTCAAATGTTGCTAAACGACATTGGAAGGTTACACAGTTTGGAATCAGTACATTTTACAATATTCATAAAATTACGTTTCCTGTTACAAATGTATACGCACTAATCATTACTTACAAACCACGAGAAACACCATTTAAATTCGTCACTGAAACACCACAAAACAGTACAATCGCGCCGAATTAGGTGACGACGTAAAACACAAACGCCATAAATTAAAAAACAATATAAAACTACAATAAGAAAGAATTTTGTTCTGGGAGTTTGGGTATCCAAATATCACCGTTGCTGTGAACATTTCAAAACACAGTCTTTAACTTATACAGCAGATATAATTTCCTACATTGCTCAGACAAGGAGGCAGGTAAGTCAAACGAATTCCAAATTATTATTGTAGGATTAATATCTTACACTACAACACCTGCAATTACCCCAACTACACACTCAACGTAGGATTACACATACTTACATACCAAGTGTCGGGTTTTGGGAGTCACAAATCATAGAGAGATCCACCACCTGACCGTGTCGAATAAAAAGTTATGAAAAGATCCTACCTTTAGTTTGCCGAGGTCCTGCGGCATCTGCGGTGGTATCCACTGGTACACTGGAGTATCTCCATCATTTAGAAACCACTTCACCACTAAACCCGTTTCCGAACTATTAATTGAATAATCGCAATCGAGCACCACAGCCGATTTTGATCCATTTTTAATAAAATCCGGCACGATCAGATCGTTTATTTGTAGGCAATTGACTCCTGAAAACAGAAAAAAAAGAACAACACTTAATACAATGACTGTACATATGTGCAACACAATAAGTCACGTGTGTGTCTCTCAAGTAACATCAAGCCGTTGTTAACCATAAAACACCTTTTAGTTATTTTTTAAGTTACATAGGCAATATCTGATAGTTAATACGTGAATATTTCATCATTCAAATACACATTTGTTCATTAAACAACGATCCTAGAGATCGTACCGTACGCACATTGTGCGCCTTTGGAGTATTGCCCTGGGTCGAGTCATCCTCAAGTCAGGAACCGTCGTTCCACAGTTTTTTATTTACATAATGAAATCGAGCTGTGAATATTAATATCACATGCATCTAAATAAATGATAAGCAACATGATAACACTTCCCGAACTTGTAGTTTCTGGTTGTATATAGGGAAAAGTGTTATAAAATTCAAAGATTAATAAAATCGAGTCGGCCAGTATATTAGATAAACAACTTTCTCACTGTCTCTCTCTCTCTCTCTCTCTCTCTCTCTCTTGGGCCAACATTAATCATTCCACGGACAGGGGAAGAGTCGTACAGATTGTATAAAATTATACTGAAACATGGACAGGAAATTGTAAACAAAACTCTCGGTCAGTTTTGGTGCCAACAAAGAAATTGATTTTCGGCTTTTCTATGACGCGATTGGGAGAGAGAGAGAGAGAGAAGAAATCAATCAATATAAGTGACATTTCGTTACTTAGACTGATCATTTCTGATCGCGTTACAGATTTTCTACCATTTACTGATTGTCAGCCATGATGTCTTTCCTCGAAAATGTTACGTGTCATCGCGCCGAAGTGGATTAATAACTTACAATAAATAAATGACGAAGTTTCAACTTTCACAACCCCTCACACACACACACACACACACACACTTACAAATAATAACTTAATTTCAAGCGTACGGTCTGTATAACAGGATAGGTTACCATTCTTCTTATGTACTTCCAAATAATTATTAACATAATTTCACCTAATAATCTGAAGTATTAATAATTTAATATTCAATCGAATAATTAAATTCGTTTGCCTTCGCATAACAAAGAGCAGGGCCACTCCACCCTTTTAGTGGGGATGTAATCAATATACAAATACCAATGAATAGTAGTGTCGCAGCCGGGTAGTTCTATTCGTAATGCATTTGTAGTGCCGTTTCCTTTCGCTCGACTCAATTTTCATTAAATATTATTTAACTTAAAAGTTATGTATCTTCATCAACAGGCCCGGTGAACGACGCAATGACCTTTGTTATATTTTCCACTCAATTAATTACTTCTTCAACTTCAAGATAAAAACTGTCAACCATATAACCAACACTTTGTAGAAATAAGTGAAGAAAAAAAAAGAATTTATTAACGGACAGAACTTATTGGTCGGTATGTACAAGTTCTTTGCTCTTGTGTCACAATTTCCATAATGGGTGGAGTTCCTGCACGGCCAAAGTCAACTATCATTCACCCCAAACCCCGACGACGAAAAAGCGTTCTCTCTCTCCCCGAGTAATGACTCCATCCATACCGAAAATGTCAACTCCCTCACATGATATGATCAATCCGACCGTGTCATTAGCAACCTCGCAAACGTCTAATTATTTATATTGAACGGGTAAAAAGGAAAACATCCGTAGGAAACGGACGAAACGCCGTGCGATTCCCCGCGGCGTCAATGAAACCGGAGACGCGTACGAAGAATTGAAATTTTCCAAAACTAAAATTTTAGTCACGCAAAACTTCTGCTCTCGTCTGACGTGATTGCGTGCACCCAGTCGAATTCCAGTCAGGGCCAAGTCAAAACTTGCATTTGAATTGCATTCGTCACACTTGGCAAATTTAACCGAATTGCGCACAGCAAACAGCAAAAAGGTTTTCGATACTTCTTCCTTCGAGTTGCAGAATAGTAGTAGTTCCACGTTTGAGTTGTGGTTTGCAACTTACTGGAGAAACGTTACTTTGAAGACTGTTGTGGCATGGCGTGGTGTACTTCCGGAGAACTTATTTACTTATGTACTCCCGAGCCACATGTCACCCTACGTGCCGCCGTAAAACTTATGTTAATACATACTCCTCTGACTTAACTAATAACAACCGACTGAAACCAATTCTTTCAAATTAGTTTCTCAACTTTAAATTTTTAATTCTTTTCATGTTATTTATTTATTGTGCTCGAACGGTTAGTGGCTTGTAGCCATCCTTAATTTAATTTTTGTTAACCTAACCTGCCTGTGGTTACCTGGCTCACTGGGACCACACAGAAAAATTATTGTTTTCTTCGTTTATTTAAAATTTTAATATTTCGTTTAATAAAATTTTATGGCTAACTAGTACAGTACTAATAATTTCAATCGTGACACATGAAACATGAGCATTGAACGGTAGTAGCGTTCTTAACAGTTACAGAAATGTAATAATGCGGTGCGACAAACTCAACCTTGTTTATGAAAGCTTGAATTCGTGCCCGGATACTATAGTCACCAGGATAAAGGTTATGAAAAAGTGACACGTTAACAGGAGGAAGCTCAATATAACACGGGGAATTGTTTTCCGAAGGAACGTATTCTTCCCTCGTGTCCCGAACGTTCCCGACGTTCAGCCAGCAATAAATACAACCAGTGTTGACCCTGAACGTTTTAAACGATCGTAACATTTGACTCGCGACGACTTTTCACAACTCGGAGGATGAACAATGACACCGTTAACAATCGATACTGGGTCACGAGTGTCGGTTGGCACTTTCACCTTTTCATAACTCAAGCGACAGCGGAAAAAAGGAGACGGAATTCTTTCCTTTCCGTTCGTTTAGTGCCACCCCTTAAAATTATACTTTCCGTTGGAGGAAAAGAGTGCAGCACACATACTTGGGAGAGAGAGAGAGAGAGAGACGAATGAGAAGGGTGAAAGGCAAATGTAGGAAACCCATGAATAAGAGACAATTCAGTGAAGAAAAATGAATAAAAACCTACGGGAAGCAATTTAGTTTGAATGAAAAACGACACACAGAGAGAAGAATAATTTACATGAAAAATTATATATAGTAAAAGAACTGGTCGTTCAAACTCTTATTTTTTCCTAGACGTAGTGAATGTCGAGACTCAAATAGTTTTGCCTTCATTAAAATTGACTCTCTCTCTCTCTCTCTCTCTCTCATTTCCCTTCTGATTTCAATTAAAAGCTCGCTCTTTCGTAACTCCGAGTTGTGAATGATGTGACGGTGAGAAGAGGAAATTGAAAATTCTCGAAAACACCGAGGCACGTTCCCAAGTATTCTCAAAAGCCATTAATGCGATTATAATAGTAAAAAGTTGATCAATTAATTCTAGGACTTTTCAAAACTTCTTACGGTTCAGTTATGATTGACAGTACTAAGCAGGTATTATGTAGTTTTATTATTTCCCAACGTTTACCAGAACAAACACCTGATGTACCCAATTAACTAATGACCCTGCTGTACTCTCACAACACGTACTCCAAGCGTCTATTTTTGTATCTACTCGCCACTACTTGTACATTATTATACATAATTACAGTTGCTTCTACTTAGGATTCATAGTAAGCACCCGTTTTAGTTTGAAATCGTCGTCTGAAGCACTACAACACGTTTCAACTGCAACAGGACGTGTGAAAAACACCGGATGTGTATTTGACCATAACTGTACGCTTACTCTTTACTTCAAAACTACATCCTTAGACGTATATAACTTTTAAACTGTTTAATTCAAATACACCTGTTGATCTATTACTTTAGTGTAGTGTAGTGGAGACGTTCCACACTCAATAATAATTTGACTCTCTTATTCATACGCAAGCTCCTAGAGGTTTTTCACAACTACACTACAAACAATATTTAATGAAAAATAAAATTCTTACGAGACATTAAAGTGCTGTAATGTTTTCCTAATAGCTTTAAATAGGAAAATTTCAAATTAGTAAGGGTTTGTAGAACGAGGGTCGAAGCATGTTCGAAGTATTTTTAATTACAACCTCTTCGAGACTGTCTGCAGAAGAATGGCGAATGTCTTCGCGAGAGTTAAAGGATTAAGCGGAAGCCATTGTGTTAAATTAGTCTCAATAATAAACATCAACGACGTTATTGTTGGTTTTCCCGTTTTGCGTTTCTCTTCGGGCAATCGAGTCAGGAACAATGTAAGCTGTTTAGGCTTCTTCGCCGGGTCGCAATGATAAAAGCTCAGGTCACCTGGAAAGGTGTGAAATGTTTTGCCCGTACGACACGAACTTGAACTCTCAGCCTGTCGGTTCACGCTATATATAATATTCTGTCGGGTTAACTTCTGGTATCATTCGAACTGGTATTGCACTTTCATTCAGAGAAACGATATGAACGGCAAGTTATCGGTACTTTTCGTCTGCGTCTGCATCGCCGCAGGACTTGCTGTTGCCTCGTCACAGGTAGTACCCATACCCATCACTCGTACTCTAACTAACTACAGACAGTTCTAATAATTGAAACGCTTCTTGCAGTTAATCAGCACAGGAGTCTTCTCGCCCGTTTCCTTCTCGGGTCCCCGCATCGTGGCAGGTCCATTCCTACGGGTCATGACCGGGCAAACACCTGCTTTTATCGACTCTGACGGACCGGATACGCCACCACTTCCGGTTTTACAGGCTCCGAGCATTACACTTCCGACCGTCGAAGGTCCCGTCGTTGCTCTTCCCTCACCTCCGATTCCGGCACCGAGAGTTCTCTCCTCCAGGTGTATCTGCACAAAAACGGTGGTCAAACCCCAGATCATACAGCGATCCATCACCATACCGAAGATCCACCGGTACATCAAGAGAACGTACACTCCTGTCATAGAGAAGATCGCGTACAAGGCGAGACCGAAGAGCAGCTCTTGCAAGTGCTGCAGCGGGTGCGTGTGCAACAAGTGCAACTCAGGGTGTTGCACTGCAACGGGAGGGTGTTGCGTCTCATCGAAAGTCTGTTAGATTTCCCAATTTCATAACATCACCAGGGCTGATACCACCCGAGCATCTCAGATCGCTCACTACGAGACGAGCAGCTACGGCCGGCGGAAAAGTTCAGTGCAAGAAGTGTACCTCGCAAGACGTAGGCGTTCGTACCTGACGAGGTGTTGTGAAAGACATTTGGTGGGAGCAGTCGAACGGGTCGAGTGACAACAAAACGCTCGAATTTTAACGCAATTTCATCAAATTCTGAGCCGAAACCTGATGAAGAAGGCATTTTTTCGTGAAATTTTCAAAAACAGTTTCGTTTTTGAACTTAACAGGTGGTAACCAAACAAACAAAAAACAACTTTGTAAAAAAGAAAACACTGCTGGCTACGACCTCATGTTTCTGTTCCTTCACTGAAATTGTTCGGCCATTTAATAAAAAACTAAAATAGTTTTTGACAAGATACGTACATTAAAAAACGGAATGTTGCAATAAATTCCATATTTTGTAAATTTACAAAAAATATTTTTATCCTAATAAAAGTTTAATAAACATTACTAAGCTCGTTTAATAAACGTGTGACATTACAAAATTTCACCTCAACCCACTTCGGCTTTTAATAAGTGTCCTACCAGTCACTCCACTGTACTACACTTTTTTTATTTTATTAATCAACATCCAAAGTTATTAAACTTAACTCCCAAAACCTTCCAAAATGTATTAATAAAAAATCTCAGAACTTAAAATAACTACTTATACTTCACCAAAGGTAGCTGTGTATTTCAAATTACACAACCTAAGAAAACATTGACGTCTAAATTGTTTAATTTTGTGTTAAAAAACACTCCGGTCTATTTATCGCCGTGCAAATAAGTTATGTATCATTTGAAAAACGCATAACACACCGAACTGAAATTTAATAATAGAATATTTACACATCATTCATACTTGAAAACAAATGTTCCATTATTAAATATTGATACATAAATTATTTTCCTTCTGTGAACAGCTCACTGGACGGTGAATGTTTCAACCATCGACACGGATGCTCAAGGACGTCCAATAGGAGATGACATCTACCTGGGACAAATGCACAAAATCTGAACTTGCGTGTCTGTCTGTGTGTGTGTGTGTGTGTGTGCCTAGGATATTTGTAGGCTAGAGAAAGTTTCATTTCCCATTTCTTTTATTCCATTTAACTTTCTCCCTTCGCAGCTTTCATTTGAACCGTGCCAGATATATATCATGCATTTCCACAAAATCCTTTTTGCACATTCTTCTTTCATTTCCCGCTTCTCCGTGCCGCATTAATTCTTTTTCGGGTTTCCTTATCCTTTGATTTTGCCCATTCTCTCTGTCTCTCCCCAAATGTATATACCCAACTATTCCTAGAAGAAGGTTCGACCGACCCAAATTGTGTTCTATTGGATTCTATCTATCTATCTGTTCTAATTGGAAGAGTCTCCCCGTAAGTTACACTCCAAGATGGCGGTCCACTGATGGGTTGATATTAAAATTTGGCAATTGTCAGAATCGTAAGCTAACAACTCCGTGGACCGAATCTCATCCCCCGGGAACTTTTACCCAGTATTTCCACCACCACCCCCTCCTCCTCATTCTCCCTCACTTCCCAGCGCCTTTCTCAAGATGGAATCTTCTTTTACCTTCACTCTTATTTCTTCTTCATTCTACTTATTCATATTTTAATTGTCTTAGAGAGTCAATGGATTCTTTGATTAGTTCCCTTTCCTTCTGCTGCGGTTCAAATGAACTTTCTAATTAATTTCCTCGGATGTAAATCGATCGAGCCGGGCCATGACGCCGAGAAAAAGTCTCCATCGGTGGGATTTCGCTCCCAATGTGGCCGGAACCACACGTCACAGTGTTTTGACACATTTTAACTACAACTAGCTGTGACTGCAACCAAGAGCACTAGCAATACAAAATAACACTTAATAGTAGACTTAAAAAACATATGTTTCTCGCATTTGAGCCACATTTTGTGTAATAAACACCCTACGATATAGCAACGAACTATACTATAAACTATAGTAAATGAGAAATCCAAGCTATCATATAACATTCAGAACGATGTATAAGAAGAAGGAATAATCACAATAAACTAAAGGATAAGTATAACCTTTGTGTAAGTATTCATTCCCATATGTAGGTAAGTAAAAACACATAAATAAGTAAACAGTACTTTATTTACTTCATTTAGACTGTTTAATTGTACTGGAAACATGAGAGCTTACATTTCTCAAACACCATACGCTTTTTCATTGATCGCTGAGCTTTGACTACTTCTCTAGCAAAACAGCACAAAATTTAATATTACGAAGTTTTCTTGGTCTTCTTGTACGAAATAATGACTTGCAACTAATGAAATTTTAACATTATTGAACTAATTTGTCTTACTTTCATTAAATTAGAAAGACGAAACTTATTGTTGAATTTATATTCCGCTCATTACACTCTAAAATAAACTTCAAGTTATTCTTTCGAGACTCGGAGAGGGAAAAGTTCAGCTCTGCGAGTCTCGATCTCGAGACCGGCACCCAAGACTCAAATCCTTCCACAGGTCGTCGAAGGGGAAAAGAATTGAAGCGAAAGCCGGATATTAGAGACAACCGAGAGAAGAGCTCGGGGTAGTCAAAAAGTCAAAAGCCCTGGGGACGCTTGACCCGAAGCAAAACAAAAAAAAAATCACATGTTGAACGAGACGATGGAGGCGAGCCCGCAAAAAACAAACAGAAAGTTAAACGGTGCAGAAGACGGTGCAGAAGATTTCCTTCGATCACGATGAAATGAGATCTCAGCAGATTGATCGACTGGAACTCTCAAAAGAATATTCGATCCTTGACAAAACGAAACGAAAAAAAAACTTTTCCCCTTTGTTTTGTTCTCAAACACAATTTCCAACGGTTTATGTCCACGTCAAAGGACACCATCCACATACATAGATACATAGATCAGTGGGTTGAGATCAGAGGAGAAGAATCAAAGTCTGGTTGTGACGTCACGCCACGACGCCGTGACGTCACCAACAATTAATATATATATATTTCTAAAATTTAAGCTTGAGGTTTTCCTCTACGGATTTATTTAAATTTCAGTATAATTTTGTTTCGACGCGGTTGACACTCGGAGATTCGTTACAGAGTTTCAAAACTAAGTGAAAAACTTGCTTTTGCCGAACGTTCCGTCTCAGTTTCATCATTTACATGACAAAGAACGGGATTATCATTCGAAAAAGGAGAAAAAGGAAAGACAAAGGAAAGTCAAAGGGAGTGGAGAAAGTCGGCGAAGGAAACGGATGCCACAGGTAGGCGGGACGCGCACTACCACGTCACATCCTCGCTGAGAAAAGTTAAGTTTTCCTTTTTCCCACAGACCGAACATTTCGATAGAAATAATAGAACATGGAGGTCAACTACCGGCGAGGGAGTTCACGACAGAGACCAGATGTCCGCGGATGAACTTCCCTCGTGTCGGGACCCGATGGGTGAAGCCAAAAAAAGGGTGAGAGAGACCGTGAACAAAATCATGCATTTATGTACCTATTAAGCTACAGGGAAGTGTTATAACAATAAAAATTATTAATATTCTAATTAGTTACAATTCAGTTGTTTCGCTAAAACAGCTAAAATGTCAGGACCGAATGTTTCGCTCTCGAATTGTTTAATTAATATTTAAATGACGGAATTAATGTTGCTCGGGACGGGACTTCCGAGTTAAAACTTGAGAAATATTCGTCTCAGACTTGCTAAAAAATACATAACAATTCACCCAGCCACCCTAACCGCCCCGCACCCTTTCCACCCATCCTCCTCCATCTCCAAAGGAACTTGGGTTTATTGCTAATTTCCAACGCTGTCTACTCAGAGCAACTTAAATCTCTCTCTCTCTCTCTTTCATGAAGTTTGAAAAGACCACGTCAGAACAATAAAGACCGAATAAGTTTTCCCTGTGATATCTACTAGGTGTGCTTGTTGTCACTGTCCCATAGCACCTGCGACGTAAACTGCGATTAATTACGTTTACCTGTCGGTGTATGAAACGTACAACCCGTTCGTGACGAGCTTTAAATTAACTTTACCGTACGTAGAAAGAGTTGGGATTTGTGTAACGTCAAGACGGGGAGGTCGGTGGTGGTCGTGGCGGAGACAAATCGAATCGCGGTGTTATTTTTTAAAGGAGACGCAGAAACATAGCAGAGGAGTACCTGTTGGTGCGACGGAACCGACCGACTAATTCATGAAGAAATACCGAACAATAGAACCGATAGTGAAGTTTTATTGTTATGAAATTCCGTGCGCAGCAATTTTTTAAAACTAACTATTATTTTGCAATATAGGAAACGACAAAGTTAAACTATTTAAGAAATAGATAATGTGCATGTGTTCTCCCTCCATTCGACATTAAGTATATATTTGATACGTATCATACACACCAATAGTACAGATAATACAAGCCCACTAACGAAATTATTACCAGATGGTTCTAACACCGGGTTACCAGTAGTGGTAACTCCGGTACTGGTGCCACGAACCTCAACAGCCTTAACATATATAGTACCTGACGGTTTCAGGCGTTTTGTTTTTATTATAAAACATGTGAAACGCAACGACAGGTACTATTAGTGCCAATTGAACGGTTCATCAATTGAGTAATAAATTTCCGATTGATTGACACTTCGATTCAAACTTGACACCCGGTTTTATGGCTAGCGAAGCAAACCATTTTCGCAATCTTTGAATAAATGAAAGACAAAACAAAAGCGTACACGTCGAACTTCCGATCGAAATCGCTGATCGGTGTTTACGCTACGAACCAACTAAAGATCGCCAGTACTAGTTTCTAGTTTCTTATCTATTGCCGCCGCCGGGAGTGTCACATATGCTTCGTTTCCAATTTACCCTGTCACATCTCTGCAGGAGTCCCCACACGTGTTACTCTCACACGTTCTGCAGGAACTTTTTCAAGAAAGTTCCACATGCGCGAGTTTTTTTTGGTCTGATCATCAGGAGGTCGCCTTTCATTCATCTAGACGAGATGCGTTTCCAGCATTCGACAACAATTCTTTGTAATTGTAAAGTTTCTCCCCTCATTCTATTTTCTACATAATTATGTACGTATTGTGCCTGTTAACCGCAAGCATCATTTCATGCCGATTTTTTTGATGATGTCACGGAGTCCTAAAATGTGCAGAAGATGTGAATATTGAGGTCTCCTCATCGTGTTACTTTAGTTCTGCAAGCAGAAACCCTGTACTTCTCAACTCGTACGACTTGTAGTGTTTACAAACAATTTAATAAACAGCCATTAAATAATAGTGGGTGTAACATAAATGAGTACACCAACTTCGACTACGGGTATTAATGTATTTTTTAAGTAAAAACTGAGTCTACATAAGTACCCTTATGTGTAGATATGGACCAACCAAATTTATTTCACCTCACAAAAAAACTTGATAATTTTCAGTACATCAAATCACTACCATAACCCCATTAAGCATTAAATATATCTACATATATGGTAACTAATCTATGTATAACCTCACTGATCGACATTTCTGAACAGGCAAGATCTGGCAGATGCTGTACGCGTTGTTTACATAAAATTCCGCCAACTGTGGAAGAATAGTTTTGGAAAACAGAAGAGAACCACACTGAGATATTTAATTTTAGGAAGAACCATAACGTCTAAACCATCCACAACTCTTAACCGATTGACGAGTGTCAAAAACTACTGACCGAGTACTCTCGACAGAACCAAAGACTTTGACCTGTACGATCGGGCTGTCCAAGTAATCTTCACTGATACATCTAACTGCACTTTCGTACACAAAGAACATCCACCTACTGTTTTTTGTTTTTTTTTTAATAAACGAAACGCAAAAGGTGACATTAATCAATTTAGTAGAAAGACACAGGACGGAAGTGGAAGATTAATGGACTTTCTAAGCTAATTCTATTACCCAGGGAATCTCGGCTCTTTTTTCAACGGTTTAGAGTAGGTAGAAGTCCGACCAAAGAGACGTGCACCTCATTCCTTCTAAATCTCAACGACTCAGGTATTGATCTTTACCTTTCGACAATTCAATTAGTAAATTAATTATTAATTAAATGGTTCCCTTTTCGACAAGGTTAAAACACAAAGAACTCTTCGATTACCAACTAGGATTACTCGACGACAAAAGGACGACGTAACCCGAAGTTTAACTAAACAAAATAAGTATTGTTTGCCCGTGAATAAACAAACAAAACCGTAAACGTTCGAGTGAGTGTCGAACTTCCAACAGGTGAGAGTGGCAGGTGAAATTAAAGTACCTCACAACTCAGTACCTGAACTTGAGAGCGTTTTGTAACCCCTTTGACAGTACCCCGTACGTATTATTAGGTTCCTACGAAGACCTGCACACGTCTCAGGGAGGGCGTTGGCCACCCTTTATCAGACGCAGTCTTTTTTCCTTCCCTAGAGGGATGGTGGATGAAAACAACTCGGGTATAGGAAGTCAAATAAAAATAACTTGAGAGTATGACGGCTTAAAAGAAAACGCATTCCAAAGGATCCCTGGGATAGTGAGAGAGGAGGTAATGAAATTGGCAGAGGTGAAAGCTGTGGAAAAAAGGGAAAATTTGATGAAAGGAGAAGGAGGAAGAGGTAGAGTAAAAAGCAATGGAGAACAAGAAGCAGAGCAAAAGACTCACATAAAACAGTGTAGAGTTACGTTTCTGGTCACTGACTCACAAGCTCGAGCCTTTTTAATAAAAGCCAGAACATCCGAGGGGTTAAGTAACTGCACAAAGATTTCCACCCTCCCTTTGGCTCTCTCCTAAGACTTCCAGAATTATTTTTGCTTTTTCCATTACCCATCCTCATCCGACTTATGGCCGGTCATATTTTTCAACGGTAGCTCTGGTACCGAGTCCCAACTGGAATTAATCTCGGACGTTCAACACTCTCCTGCTCTGCCGACTAAATTTTCCCTATGTAGAAAATTCTCGGGTGCAAACGCAAAACATGTACGGCAAGTATGCAAGGGCAAGTAAAGGACGAGTCCATCCAACGAGAACCAGCAACCAATAAATTCTTCAAATATTGCGTCAACATCGTCAGGTGGATGTATTAATAATAATCCCCAGAGAGTTATTGACATTATTAAAATCAGTTCTACTTCTTTGTGAACTAGAAGAAAACAAATTGCTTTAAGCAAGATGTCGGACTCATTATTGGTCATTTCAATAACACTAGACGAACAGTATAGTTAAATAATTTATTTATCAACAATTAATAATATTTATGTATGTAAGCTCCCATGTGTTTGCTACTCCTCCCGGAATTCCCACCGAAGGTAGAAGTCTTCGTGAGAGTTAACTGAGGGTAGGCTAACCCGACACTCGGGTGGGCTCCGGACACAAAACCGGATGTCGGCGAACCACAAGCACTACAAATCTTCTGGGGTGCCAATGGGGACTTGAGCAGTGGCAGAGTGTTCAATTTTTTATTGTGCAAATGTGGCAAACGGTGCGAGAGCGGTGTGTACTTCCTGTGAAGGTGTGATGGCGTGTGGGGTAGGACGGAGCCGCGAATCAGGGGACGAACGAATGCGTTGACGCAGTGAAACATGTCAGAGATCGGATTTGTGTAGTGATGTCCGTGAGTGGGAAGTCCATGTGTGTGAAGTCCGTGTGTGTGAAGTCCATTGTAAGTGTGGTGAGCGGAGGCCGATGCAAACGACTTAAAAAAGAAACAAAAAAGTACCTGCAGGAAATTGTTACGAGAACCCGACGAGTGAGACCTGAAAGGAGCTTACCCCGAACGCAGCCAAAATCAAAACGGCGGAACGCAGGTACATTTCGTCGTGGAAGCAGGTAAAACGACAGCGAATGACTGACACTGACTCCAACCGACCGTTCCCATTTATTTATACTAATAAAATTACTCCGGTGGAAAGTGGCGAGGGTGTAACGCGAACCCGGTCGAATTCTACCCCGAAAACCTTCAGACTCAGGTCAAATCACATTTTCAGGTGTCGCCGGTACGACAATAAACGCCATGAATGGACTGAGAACATTGCCAAATTCGGGTTGAAATTTTGGTTAAAGCTCACGAGGTCGAGTACTTCCGTTGAGGTCACGACCTTTCGCTACAGGAGTCACCGCGCGGTGTACTCCTATTGCAAGCCCAGAACAGGTAGGTTGTGGCATTCACCCACACCATTTCAGTTGAATACACGGCAACTGGTACCCGAAGAACCACAACCATCTACTCAGATCTACAACCAAAGTCCGCTTACAGATTGAATATTCTCTGTCGTAACGTCATGTAAGAAGACAAAGGTTTTCCAGGCAAACATGAGGAGGGTAAACAAAATGGTGGCCGGCTTTGGGGATGGGGTTTTGGCCATTTATATTTAACTAAAGGTGAATCTTTCATGATATAGTTACACTAGAAAAATAGTTATTTCATTTGAGTACCGTTCTAGAGTCGGCTCACGTATCTATCAGCTTCTTCAAACAAACTATGTTTTACGATAGGGCAGAGCTGGTCCAATTCCCAATTGGAATCCCTTCCACCCCCGTACAACCCCGTTCGCCCCCACCCACCGCGAGCCAAATCCCACGTGGAGAATCCCAAACCCTAATTTTAGGATTTTTCTAAAATGCCCTTTTTTCCTGTCCTGTCCGACCGGGTCGTTAAACCTGGAGATGTCCGTGCGAGCGCTCATTTTGACACGTTTTCTACGACCCTTTTTCAAATTTAAATCTAATTCGCTATTATACCGGATTAGATGATTAGGTAGAACCCACCCCTCTGCAAAACTACGACTATTTGTTTTAAATAAAAGTCAAATACCAAGCAACAGCCCCTGCTCGCATCTGTTGACGTGTCGAAAAATGCATTAACACGTATCTAAATTTACGTAACCAATAATTAAAAGTAAATAAATTATTTATGTAAATCGGGAAGTAGTTGTATTTTTTTGTGCACATACGTCCTAATACGCTGTACGTAACATACATAAGATCCTATTGAAATAACTTATTCTAATTCTTATCATCGGTGATTATTGTTATTGAACAAACGCAATTATGTAAACTTATTAAAAGATATAGTTATAGAAGTAATTCAGTTAAAAATATTATTACTAAAATTAAACGCCGTGTGAGTACGGGAGTTGTCCTCGGGGGTTCTTCAGTATATTAAAACCTATTTTAATCATTTTGTTGTCCAATATCCGGTGAAGTCAATTTATTAATTTAAAATTTTAAATATTTTTTTAATATCTTCAAACCCTCATACCGGTAGACATAATGTACAGATACAACTTACAGTCTGGCGTTTCATTATCGCGGACTACGTACTGGTTGTGTAATGTTAATAATGTAAATAACCCGAAGTAAACTTCAACATACAGAATATCAAAACATATATATATATACTGTAGGTTTCGCAAAATATTTTAGTTTCAGTCATTTTTGTTTGCCACTTTATTTATTTTTATCCTCTCCGCTTTTATTATTTCACTTGCTGCGTACTAAACGCGCTGTATTTTAATAATAAAAACTATTTAAATAAGAAGCAATTAAGTTAATTACATGGATTACAGGTTGTTCACGAAGCGTTAAAACATTCCATCCAGGTGCGCGCTAACGACAATCGGCTTAAGGGTACGGGAAAGTGAAGTGAAGGTGCAAGGCATAACACTTTCTAGAAACATCTACGAGAAGAGGAAGTAGTAAAATGGAGGAAGTCTGCTGCGAGACTCGCACGAATGCGAGTCGTTTCCTATTTGGAATTGTCGTCAAACGAAGTAGGTGACAAAATAGTGATAGTCGATGCTAGACAATTGCAAAATGGCAAGTGTACAATACAACTTTTAGAGAAGACGATAATTTATCTGGCCGCGTTGTCACCGGAGTTCAAATTAACTCTGAACCGTTTTGTAGTCAAACTTTGGCGCTAAAATTGGTTTTCATGTAGCCGGGTTCTGTCTAAGTAAACCAACAAGTACGGGAACTGTTTCCTGTGTATTCAAAACATACCTTAATTAATTAATAACTATTATTATTACAGTATTTCGTACATAATAGTACTGATAGTACATACGTTCTTTATTACATATATTACAATACGTTTTATATAGTTTTATAAATTAACTAACATACTTCTTTGTTCTCTTTGTTTCGTGTGATCTTAACATGGTTAACGCCATAATATAATATACTTGTTGAAAGTTATATTTTGTTGATTAGCATTCGTTTGAGTGATGTGTCGGTCTGTAACTATTCAACCCCATTCTCTTCGATCTAAAACGCTGTACTCCATTAGTACAATGTACCACGACATCCTGGAATACTCTGTAACTTCCACCAGTACAACAACCACACTCCATAGCCATAACCTAACTACCTCTCAACCGATTAATCTACGCCATCCTTTTTTAAGAAATAGCATTTATCTATTGTATATAGTATATACAAGACAGAACAGTACAGCTGATATGTGTGTAACAATAAAAGTGTATGTACCAGTAAGTTCGCAGTGTTCATAGTTCATACAAGCCGTAGAGAGACAGGTGTGCCTGTGTGGAGTCTTGAACTGCACAACCTGTCTTGTCACTCTCAGCCGTACAGTTTCCTAATTGTCTTAAGTATAAGAACGCATTATTAATTTACTAACCGGTGACTTAGCGACAGGTAGAGACGGTAGACAAAAGGGTAACCGGCACAAAACATTAATTTCAGTTGAACTTGTCTCGGAGCAGAGATGGCCAACACCTGATTCCACTCTTTCTCCTCCCTTTCCCTTATATTAAATTAAACTTTTACAAAAATTTCATCTTTCCACCAAGAGAAAGACAAATTTATATCAATATAAATCAAACACTTAATTAAAAGTGTTTTTATTATATTAAAAGCTCACCGGAAAAGAGAGAGAGAGAGAGAGAGAAAATGTCTACGGTAGGCGAAGCTCTGATGAAACAGACACTCAATATAAATGAGTAAAGCAGGAAAATTAGTTAAGAAAATTAGTTAAGAAAAAGTTTTTAATTAAAAATCAAAAACGAACAGAAATTCAAAATCAAGAAATAAGCAAACTAAATTGAATTCTTTTTTCTAGGAGACAATCCTAGACGACTGTCCTAGGAGACAGTAGCCCGCGTCTTCTTCCATTCTCCCTGGACTTTTATCTACCACACGTATCTATTTATCGTTCGTAGTTCCTCTTTTTTGTTTTGTCCATGCAGTGACTTCCCAATTGCCTCATTCAACTACAACTGCTCTCTAATAACGCATTTCTATTAGTCTTCTTCGTTTCGCGAACGCTCAAGGACAAAAACACCTACGTTTATGTCGAGTGGATTACTCACATCGCAAATTATTATTATGCATGTTATTAATTTCTGATTGTAAATAATGTATTTCTTCTTTTTGCCCACGTAAGCGACGTTCGAACGCAATCAAAGGTCACGATTGGAAACCAATAAATCGACATCGATTCGTTTGGTGTTTTTTTTAGTTCCGAGCAGGAAACAGGGTAACTAATATAAATAATAAACGTTCGTACATGCATCGGATTTCTAGAAACTACAATTGCAGAAGTTTCACATTCATACTTAAAAACCACGACTTCTATAAAAACTACAATGTAAAAAAAAATAGTTTCAATGGTTTTTTTGATGATTTTATCGAACGTACCATAAATTATGTGATGTAAAGTTGTATTATACTATTGCTATGTAGTACGCTAGTAGCTCTTATTGGTAATGCATTATTTTCCACGTAAATTCAACTTGTTTTACATATAAAAATAGTTTTAAAGCCGTGTAGTTGTCATATTCGTAGTGTCACCTTCCTTTCATAACTAGTATTATTTCCTCATACATAAAAATTACTCATTGAATGCAAATCGACAATATCAATTGTCCACGAAAGATTTCCTAAACCAATTTCACAGATACTTCCCTTCCCCACAATAGACAAAGGCCACTATTTGATAGCAACACTATTATACACGCCTGACAGTAAAGAATGAGGCATACATCTTCTTCTCTGACGCCAACTCCACAGCGTTCTGCTTTATTTCGGACATTTGTCATTCGTCCTCGTGTAACTCAGCTAAAACCCCCCCCCCGATTCACTCTTACCCCTAGCCGAAACGAGAGGATTTTATTAAAGGTCACTGAGAGAGAGTGAGATCTGTGTATCACCTGACGATCCCCCGACAACTAACCATCCTGACCGTCATTAATCACTCACCCAACAACAAACCGAAATTTCATTTAATGAAATCAAACCATCTATGAAAACAATGGCAATTTTGTATGTAGCGAAACGGACATAGCTGTAGTGCTCAACATTCTTTAAACAAAAAAAAGAAAGAATTTTCTTGTAAGTAATTTTATAATAATACAGGAAATTTTAAATTACGTAAGGTCCAGTCAGTAGTAACAGACTAAATAAATAAAAGTTATTAAACGGAGGAAATTTTTAAACAGAAAAGTTAATAATGGTGAATATTAACTACTGGAATAATTGGAGCACACCGAGTACCGAATTTCACACACAACAACTCAACTATCTTTTCTATATATAAATTGGTATGTACTTAGATTAATAGCTCTTTTAGGTAACTCTACTGAGATTTCTGCGGTGTACTAAAAGTATACATGTAAAACCTACGTTGTAGTGTTGGCTGTCCTTAAAGAGCACCTAAGTTTACATACAAGAACCGCAGAAAGGATATAAAATATACAAGAACTAATCCTCAATACACAAAAAACGCAGTTCCTCCAGGAACTTATCAGTTAGGTTCCTTCCTCGTCGTTTACGTCTACTCCCAAAACAAGTACACCCCTAGGTACTACTAACCCTGTCCAATCCGTAAAAAAAAAAGAAAATTCACAACGTTCCAAAAAAGTCCTCCGAGCGCCTAACCGAACGCTGATTGAATATTTGCCCACGGGTGTTGTTGGGAGTTCCCCTCGGAAGTCACCAAACGACCGAACATTACAACAGGATAAAAAGGATTTTCCCAATTTTCCCTTTATATATTTGAATAGGATAGTTTTCCCCTCACCTTTCCCATTTTGCTTACCCGTTTATTTGAATTTGTTATTTCCAATGGCGTTCGAAAGGATACATAAAAGGAAAATCACATAGGAAGACATTTCGAGAATCCCAATATTACAAGTGACGATGACGCAGGAGCAATAGAAAACCAAATTGGACACGACCGAGGCAAGATGTTTCCCCAAAAAAGCAGGGGACGTTGATGATGATGATGATGATGGTGATGTTAGGGAGGTGGATCCGTCAAGGTAACAAAAAGCGGCAGCAACGTTCAAGCCACCGTTAAATTTCACACAGGTGAAGGCAAACAGAGAAAAAAAAATGGAGTCGACCGCTTTCGCCGCCAAACTCCGCCATTATTGGATTATAAACTTATGTATAATTTGATCGAGTTGAAAGCTCCGTGTTAACAGAAATGTTGATTAATGTTATTAAATTTTGGGTGTTCGATGTTTGACTAGAGACAAGTAAACAACGGAAGGTAACCTTTTGAGGGGTGTCGTGGAGTCCCGCCAGTAACAGGTTACTGCTCGTTTCGTGATTTGCGGGCCAAAGTGAAACTTTTCCCCAAAAATTGAGTTTTCCATTCGATCGGACCTGTATCGATTCCTTTGATGTCTTCTCTCTCTCTCTCTCTCTCTGATTCCGTCTGCCATTGATTACCTATCGTCGACTACTTGCGTGCCCGTATGTTCGATCTCAAACAACGATTGAATAAAGATGTTTAATTATTGCCGCCGGGCATTCATTTCAACTTTGAACTTTTGGAAATTGAGAAAATCAGAAGGAGAAGAGAGTAGTCCTGAAGGAATGACTGTTCCCGAAGTACTCAACTCCCTGGATGATTGCAGGGTGCATTTCTTGGTAGGTGTAAACCCACCCGGGCGTTTATTAACTCTTGAGTCCTTCTTATCGAGCGATTACAAATAAACACATAGCCAGAGTTAGACGATACATTCCTACTGTATGCTGCATGTTCACAGTTGAAAGGTATACAATCCTCAGGCTTTTATGTTTCTCTTCCGCGTCTGTACGACACTGTATGGGAAATACATTGCCACTGTACTCGAAATACACGGGCACAGGATGCGTTACAGTCGATCGGGCAAACGCTCAGGATCTGTAAATAATTCTAATCAGATCTCTATAGATCGAATTTTACAAATATGATAATCGCTCGTTTCTTTTACCTCTTGTCCTACAGGATTTTTCCACCTGTACCAAAGGTCGTACTGTATGTTGTTACGAATCGTCACGGAGTTTCAAGGCGTCAACGACCCAATTTTCTTCTGCTGTACTCTCCCCGTATGCAATCAATGTTTTGTAAAAAGCGTAAACTTTTCCACGCCATTGTCCGTACAGATAGTGAACTCTGTATAAAAGCAAATTTAATTTTCTTCAAAGACACTTCTTCTTCTTTTCTCTTTCTTTTCCGCCCGACAGGAGTACGTGACCTGAGTCGATAAAATGTACAAACTATTTTTAATTGGGGTTTTCCTAGTTTTGGGGGTAGGTAAAATGCAAAACAACTTCTTCCGGTCGAACTTATCGGTGGCTACCAAATTCCGTCTGTATTTTCAGGTGTCAGGTGAATGTTTGGATGACCCTTGCTGCGAGTGCGAGGATGACGACGTGGTAGAGTGTTATCCTGCACCCCCACCACCACCGCCTCTTCCCTGCACCAGATTCACACCACCGAGCGCTGGGATTTGTTTTAGGGGCTGCTTACCTCGCCTTCCCCTTCGTGATCCGTGCGGCTGCCTGAACAGCATCATTCGCCCTCAGGTATGCCATGAATTCATCGATTTACCTGTGGTCGACAGGTTTCTTCAGACTCTCACCCATCCCGTGTACGAGACGACACACTACGGCATCGATTTCGACCCATGTCAGTTAAGTGAAAAAGAAATGGAACCGGATACGGAGCCTGTCATTCCTCCGGAACCCGTTCCAGGCAACCTTAAAAGGTGCACCGTACTCACGAGGGGTCCTTTCAAGGGTTTTAAAATTTTCACGTACGAGGCGTATCCGTCGGCGCAACGGCACCGCAAGGTTTCCTGCAGGTACTGCAGAAAATTCTGTTGAATTACCAAGAAAGAAAAAATAAAAACCTCTACAGTATTTTACGTAAGCTACAAACACAAAAATTATTAATTTAATGTGTTCTATTTATACCGACATTATCATTAAACCGTACTTAATTAAATAAATATAATATTTTATTTAAATTAATTAATTTATTGATTTAAGTTCAAAGTACCTTCAAATTCTCTCCGTAAACCTACTCCTAAAAAATTTAGTTTCTCGTCAGTGTTTACTAGTCAGTACTTCCTCTTGAAAAGCACCGAACGTACAACGAAGTCGAGAGAGAGAGAGAAAGCCGTTTATTTAAAATTAATAAGTTATTATCTGGCGTGCTGTTTAAAAATTTGACAAGTGCAATCGTCGTTTATTTAATAACAAACTACAGTAATTAATTAATAAGATTCGCAAAAAGCAATGCTCCACATTTAATTACGCTTCTTCTCGAGTTTGAATGAAGACAACGGAGTCAGAGGGTATTGACCGTCGCGTTGTGCTCCGATTCGA
This sequence comes from Polyplax serrata, assembly GCA_037055365.1. Taxonomy (NCBI): domain Eukaryota; kingdom Metazoa; phylum Arthropoda; class Insecta; order Psocodea; family Polyplacidae; genus Polyplax; species Polyplax serrata. The sequence goes on along the minus strand of JAWJWE010000038.1, from coordinate 5,511,048 downwards.
TTCGATCAAGGCTGCGTTCGACATTGGCAACAATGTCACCAGAACACAAGAGGCACTCGCAAAAAAAATGATTGAGTAATTCAGGCAGGAGTACGACTGACAAGACAAACTCGATTTCGGTAATTTACGATTATACCTTTAGACATGGGGTTTATGACATTCCCACGAGTAGGCAGGTGGTCATTGGCACAGAAAATGTCTGCCTAAAGGAACTGTACACCACGGTCGGAGGCACGACATTTAAATTTTCTCTACCAACCATACAGGTGCCGTAATTACATCTAATTATAGATAATTGAATTCCTGTACTGGGAAGGTGTTCACAACCCTCTAGGATTGTCCCATGAATAGTACTCCTCTTTAGTGACGCTCAAAATCTATAATTATTTCCTATGTATTGCTATAATCATCAAATCAATAAAATCATTAAAAAGAGTTTAATTAGGAAGTCAAAAGGTCTTCCATAATTAAATATAACTCTAAGTTTAAGTTCCATAATACTATTAAAAAATTATATACTGTAGAAATATGTTAGCCTAATAAACAATATTCATTCTGGCAATGAGTAAAAAAATATTATTAACATATACTATCGTTTTACATAATATATATTATTTATGTAATTCTTGCAGTTCTGTGTGCTTGCAGTGTTTGCGACCGGTCTGAACTACTTGATGGATGTAAAATGTTGCTCTGTCAATACCCAAATTAATTAATAACGTTATTTTCATAAATATATATATTGAGATAAACAATTATTTAGTTTCGTAACCGTAATAATGTATTTATTACATTAATTAATCTTAAGAAATGAAGCAGAGAAGTCAAATTTTACTATTATAAACATTTCGGTCGAGAATAATATGAGGAAGTTACGAAGTTTATTATATATCGTTTAATAAAAAAGTTATGAATTATTCGGACAGGTTCAGCGAATGGTTAATAAATACTAATAAATGCATACACTTAACGCATTGCTTTTGTACACATAACGCGACACGTTCTGCTACACATAGGAAGGAGTAATGAATAAATAACACATCCTATACGTTTTCATAACTCACTCTCTATTTCTCTTATTTCTAACTGAAAGCTCATCGGTTCATGACTGAACGAGTCTGACGAGAATGAACTCAACGATTCCGTATCGGTCAGATAACACTCCGGGGTTATCAACCACCGAAGAAAGGAATCGCGAGTTGTACACGTTTATGAAAAACAGGATATCGAAGATAAGGTTTTCATAACACTATCGAACGTTTCGGACACAACATCAGACCGCATACAAGACACTCGTTTGATAACTAGCATAATCTCGGTCGTTCGTTTCTGCAACTAACAAATAAAATGGACGACATCGGCAGTGAACTAATCTTACGGTCGTACGCGAGTCAATAACACTCGTGTTACACTAAAACTACTACTACAACTACAACGAGACCAATGTGCAACAAAACGCTACCGCAAGTCACACAAAACTGTCCTGATTCCAGTTCTGATCTATGCCAACGGCTCTAAACAATCTATTAATGTTTCAATTGAGTGGAGAATTTCCAACGCGCTCGTGTCTGGCTGTATAGCCAAAGGCCGAAGACAATCAGAGACATTGTCAAGGCTGACACAAGTTAGTAAACACTCACGATGCACCTGTCTCGCTCGGGTGAGAATCAAAAGAATTGACAGAACTGTCTAAGCAACATACGCTCTCTCACTATATTTTTAAAGCAGAGATGACTCCCGACTGCCACTTTTAATAAGAGTTGAAAATTATTCTTATATTGTAGAGTCCACTACTACATTCCCTCTCCCTATCTCTCTCTGTCTATTTCTTACAAACACCTACAACACAACATTTCGTATTTACATTTCCGACATAAATTTAAAACTATTCAGAGGAATTCAATGGAATGGTACTTCAGTACTAATTGTATTTCAAACCTTCTACAAATCTTCAACTTCAGTTATACTGTATTACAGTACAGTACCGTTCCAATCTTCAATAAAATCTACAGTCACCAGTCTCAAACTACAAGTGCACAATAAAAAACTCAAATTCTGCAAATGATTTCATTCAGCAAACATCCTTCGCGAAATTAAAATTTATTAAATATTTATTAATAATAATTTAATAATATTATTTTTTTATTAGTTATTAAATCGAAATGTAACATGACTGAAGTAATAACGACACGGCTAGCGGTTCAGAGTCAACTACAGGTGCCCTACATGAATGTTACCGTGTGGTTACCGTTCGCGAGGAAGTTGTATGAAGTGAACATTCAATAAGTCAAACCAAGTGGTTTGACTGTGGTCTTGTCGATAAGAAAACGCTTCCGACAGTAACTCGAACGCCGTAGTACGCACACGGACGAAGGCGTTCCCTGGCGCAGTGTCCTCAACGTGCGACACCACCCCGTATTATATAAGTATACTAAGGCTTGCTTATACGCTGACACGTGTTCTCCTAATCCGTCGTACGTTCGTATAAACATTAAATATTAGATGTTTCGTAAGCTAATTTTATGGGACATAGTAATTTATTTTTATAAATAATATGTACAAAGTCCTGCGTTGGGATTTTTGTCAAGGATTCTGTATCACGATATTAATGATACCGACGACGCGATTACGCACATATTGAATTTTGTAATTAATTAATAATTTTATGGTTCGTCACATTTTCCGCTCAAATTGGGAAATACTTGCGAATGTTACAAAACAATTAAAACTATTTTGATCGATTAGACACCTCGATTTAATTGAATTGAGATCGATTGGGAGGAAGTAGCTGCGAGAAGTGCCTGGGGCGCCTTGGGTACCTCGACCACCAAGCAAAAGTCCAGCACCGCACACAGAAATTATTTACATAATTGCTTTACTACCACACCCTAGACACCCTACCGACCCGGACACCGGACACCTGTTGGCTCCTGGGTGGTAGCAACGACCTGTTCACTCGCACGACTCCTACTCTTCTGCCTCCTCCACGTTCTTCAATATTTTTTTATTTGACTAGCGGTGTCTCACATCTTAAACCGAAAACAATAACATTTAAATGAGTTTTTTGACGTGTTCAAACATTCTTAAATTGGCTATTTACTTTTAATTAATTTGACTCTTAACAACAACCATAATCTTCGAGCATCCATTTTGTTTTACCAACTGAGTTGAATGAAACCGCTGCCACCGCCTGGCAAGTTCCCACGCTTCTTCCCAACCCTCGTGCCTTGTGGTTTTTCAATTAAACTTTCTTATGTTTGCTTATTTCTTTTACCCTTTTCTTACGCACCTTGTCGATCCTTTGTTCTACTGCTGGGTCTTATACCATAAAATAGACATAATGCCTATACAAAAAGCAATATTTTGAATTGTTTATAAATATCCTGAATTGAGTTTACCCACATATTATATGTATGCTAAACGTATTGCTTACATAATGTATAACAAAACATAACCTAATTTTTGTAAAATTCCAAAATTTATGGATATATAACAACGTGTAAGGACGACAACCTTTCGACGAGGTGATGGATTGTTTGGATTGGAGGAGAATTCCACCTTAGGCAACCTAAAATGTTAATTGTGGTGAAAATACAATAGATACATAGAATAAACAATAAACATAAAATACATAGACAGCTAGAATAATGAAAATTTTATTAAATAACATCCCATACTGGTAATCCGTCAAAATACAACGCCCACATGTATACATAGCATATACTCGTCACGTGTACTATAGGGACTGAACATGTGCAACATAACTTAATGGGTTAACTTCTACAGGAACCCCTACAGACCAATCACAAGCGTCCATGTATTGCATTGTATTTTAGCTTCCAACTAGAGGCGATGGTTTGCCTAGGGTACCACACCGACGAGTACCTCCAATAACAATTTTCCAGGTGGAGTGTTGTATGCGGAAAGCGAAACCCGATCATTCGGATGCTCTGGGAAAAAATTCAGTTAAGTAAAGGACAAATTTTAAACAAAAACAAGATTTGTTTTGTTGACATTACAAATGCGGACTTCAATTGTTATTATCACAACCTGTGTGATAGTGAACTTTTTTTTTATAAATGAACATCTCCTTAACTCCTGGGTTTAACCCTGATTCTTCCTGTGTCAGCCTAATTTTCAAATCTTCCCAGAATCACGTTTCGGATTTCGTACCGGGCGAAAAAGTTGACTATATAAGACCGGTCAACACAGTTGGAAAGCATAGTTTACTGCTTGACAGAAAACATATAATAACAACCCAAAAAATGTACTCTGCCAGCTTCTTGGTTTTGGCTTTGGCCGTCTTCGGAGTAAGTATACAACCGTGACACTTGTGGGTTCCTCTTCTCCAGGTCTCAAGACTAGACTCCCCACGACTAACCTCTCGCTTTTTCTCTTAGGCTTCCGCCAACTGCGGATTCTCTGGACTCAACGGAGTCAACGGATTCAACGGAGTCAACGGACTCAACGGATTCAACGGAGGATGCAACGGAGTTAACCAAGTTGTCGACGTTGTTGGAGTCAACGGATGCAACAACGGATTCAACAACGGATTCAACAACGGATTCAACAACGGATTCAACAATGGATGCAACAACGGATTCAACAACGGATTCAACAACGGATTCAACAACGGATTCAACAACGGACTCAACGGAGTCACCACCGCTGTTGCCTCTACCCCAATCGTCGAAAGCCCAACTGTCCGTCTTCCATCCGTCCTCACCCCAGCTTCCGTCCAAGAAACCTGCAGCTGCGTCAACACCGTTGTCAGACCACACGTCCGCAAGGAAGTCTACACCTTCCCATCCGTCCAACGTTTCGTCCAAACCACCTCTACCCCAGTCGTTGAAACCGTCCCATACGTCTGCGGAGGAGCCACCGACGTTCCAGCTGTTACCCCATGCCTTAACACCCCAGTCGTCTCTGGATGCCAAAACGGATACAACGGTGTTGTCTCTGTCGGAAACAACGGATTCAACGGTGTCTCTGGATTCTCTGGCCTTTCTGGTGTCACTGGATGCGGAAACAACGGATTCAACGGTGTCTCCACCTTCTCTGGATGCGGAAACAACGGATTCTCCGGTGTTGCCACCCTCTCCGGATGCAACTCTGGATGCGGAAACTTCTAAATTTCCAATCCTGCCAGTCAACTGAATCAGAACTGAAAGCTCCTCCAACTCTGTTGGAACATCAAACGTTTCGGCCATCGCTTTAGAGTCAAATTAATGTTTCTGTCAAATTTTTTTTCGTACAAAATCAACAAAAAATAAATTCAGTAATTATCAAAATCCGAGTTGTTCTCTGCTACCGACGAGACCACCCTGACCCTTTCGAACTACTTGCTGACTTCTTTTGCAAGAACAAAAATAGTTCACCACGCTAACCACAACCTGACGCGGGCAAACACCTAGTTTAAGTTCACGACTAATATCCTACTAACTGTATAGCACGGTCATACTTAAGTCTTTGATACAGTAGGGAACACATTTACTATGTAAAAACGTGTACAGCAGCCAGGAGATCATGACGTCACTCTCCATCTCTCATGAAATATTACAACTTCCAAGGGTTACACTGCCTTCCGGATATTTGTACATACAACATACGAGATAGTACAAACAACAGAAGAAACAATTTAGAGCAGCTACCCGAGTTCCAAGTAATCATTTTGACGTTTAATTGGCGGGTACTGGAAAGAAAAAACACCTCCGGGGTCCAACTTATTTCAACCTCACTACCATCGAATGTATCCAATTTGAATTTATCGGCTCAGGTACTTCTAATCCATTTAGACTCAGCTGTGTAAAATCGATTTATCCGGTGTCTAATTTTCCTCCTACTCGCTTTAATTTTTACTTCTCCACCTTTTCCCTCTGAACCCACAAAAAGGATTAGACGTCCACCCTTTGATCGGGTTGGCTTGGTCAAAGTTTAAACCGATTTAGAAGTGAATTAAAACTACAACTGATTTCCTATAGAGCTAAGGTAAGAACATAGATCCAGTCTGAGAACAAATGCACTACTAACACCCAACTAGACGCGAAACTTTTATAAGAATTCTATTTTAAGACTTTGACCTATGTAAATGTGTACTAAGAATGTAGAGAAAGATACCATAATATATGGTATGTATATTTTACAAACTAAAAACTAAGAGTATGTAGGATGAAACAAAAAGTAATGTGAGGAAGAATTACTAAACCATTAGAAATAATGGTAATAGAAAATAGAAGAATCTTTGAGCTCTTTACTACACGAATGTATATATAGCAATACAATGTAGTGTTGGAAAGGGTAACATTTGTCTTTTATGTAGCCTTTTCATTAATATTTGTCTCGTAAATTATTATTGACACACTTTTGGGTACGTAAGGTACCCGTGTGAGTACCTGGGAGAGGAGTACCAAGTCGGAAACTTACAGCATCGCGCTAGGAAATCCCCTGTAGCGGACACTTCCCGACATTAATAGGTCAATCACATCTGACACTGTGAGTACCTGTAAATGAGAGAAAGGGTATCGGCATTGGTCACCTGTGCACCTCGAACAGGACGTGACACCCAGCCTGATTAAGAAGAATGATTGACGTGTCATAGTTGGGCCTGCGAGATAAACATAGACGTGTACTCGTTCGCCATTTAAAAGTGCCGGTAACCGTTGTGTAATATTACGTGACCTAATTCACTATCCAACTTCTCTCTCTTTCTATATACAAAATTTAATACAGCAAACCTTTTTGTAATCAACAACTCATGTACTTCTTTCAGCGACCAAACCTCTACCAAATATTAGTCACTATATAGTTATTAACATCCCCGCAATAATAACCATAAGTTAAGGGTTTCTTTATAATACTGTGAGTATAGTTTTCTGAGATGCTTACGTTGCGAGTCTTTTATAATTTAACTACGGAAAACTGGGAGTAAGTAGAGTTCATGAAAGCCGTTAAACTTAATTATTTCTCTGGTTTCCTAATACTATAATAAATTTATAGCACGTGTCAGTTTTGAAACATTTACAGTTCGTTCACCATAAAAAAATACTTCGTTTGCACTTCTAACGATAGCGTAAGTGTATCAAGTAATTTTATATGAAATAGATAATAGATATAATGTAAATACAGAACAACGTCTGAGTTGCTTTTTTCTAAGGTCTCGTATATTTAAATATATAAAGTATTTCACGTAATACTGCGGTAAGTGTAGACGTGCACCGTACACAAGAAGGTTATAATATACTGAGATGAAAGTATAGATTAATAATACAATGTGGAGCGACGTAGTAGATATTAGAACTATTGGTATCTTATTGTGTAATTGTCATTAAATAGACTACACAACATCTGCAATGCACAATTGAAATTCTCCTTACTGAAAACCGATTCAGGTTTCCAGGTTCACCTTCCACGCATACCTGACAAAGTTTCGAATCGCGGACACGAGCCTCATCGACAAATATCAAATTTTTAGATGTTTTCGTAGACGAGGTCGCGTGCACAATGAAGAGAAAAATTAATAAACGGGCCATATCCCCGGCGCGATTGTTTCGCGAACAATAGTTTTCATGACTCAAATAGTTTCCGAATTGCTCTCAAATTTAATTTGAATAAATGTTTTGTTTACCTTGCGTAGAAACAAATAGAACAACAAAAGATATTGAAAATTGAACAGGTGAGAGTTTAGCATTCAGGTAGTAAATATGTGTACTTGAATCTCATGTAGCTAAAGTGGAAGTTAAGTATTGACTTAAGTTACCCGTTGTGCTTTGATAGTGTAGGGCTACCCTGTATTAAAGACATTGACCGTGCTGCTTTTATGTCATGTTGTGTTTATGTTCATGTTTTGAACATTTTATTTTCTCTGATTTTAATAAAGTTCACAGACAGAGACCTGTGCTTTTATACACTATAATTTATACCAAATTTGTAGTTTATAAGCAGCAAAAGAACTTCAATACAAATTTTATATGTAATAGTAGTGCAAGCTAGTAACCACTTGGAACTTATGCAGACTCTATTATATACGACTTAATAGAAATTATATGTAAAAACAATAAAACTTATTTAATTCGAGCTTCCTTCACCTCCCATTTCCTATTTTTATTTTTCGTCGAAGAACACCATTTTCTGTACTGTCTGTCGAACAGCTCTGACCTTCTTTTTCAATTGTCATTCTACCCCACGATTCAGGTCATCATTCCTACGACTCCTTTGTTTTTCGTTCCCTTTTCTATCACGAGTTTTTTTTTCTCATAGAATTCAGAGCAAAGCCCTGTCGAGTTGCGTTTCTCGTGCAGGCACCCGTGAGGTACACGCGCGCGAATACTCCAAGTGCCAGAACACTCGGACGGCAATGAAAGTTCATCACTTTTTCCTGGTATGCAGCCTTCTCGGTAATTATTAAACAAGTGTAGCTAATAAATAAATAAATAAATAAATAAATAATGGAGTGTTTTGTTTTAGTTCAAATGTAATTAGGGTTAGAGTATCTCTCCCGACTATTTCTAGGAAATTTAATTTGTCAGAGGCATCACTCTACGGGTTACAATTCGAGCTTACGCTGACTAGTTTCTCACACAAGGAAACTATTATATTAAGTTTCCCCACTATCATCAGAACCATTCTGAATTAAGGTGGAACTAACGGCACTTTAACAATTTCTACGACACAAAACTAGTTGTACGGCGGCATTGTCGAAGGTCTATGAGAGGTATACAGGATTGTGTTGTACTACCAGGGTTGAACATTAATTGGTGATGAAAGAAAAGGCGTATGAACAAAGACAGGGTGAATGTTTCCGTACGGATAACATACGAAATTCGGGGAAAGGCAACAGAATTTTCTAGAAACTGAGACAGAAATAATGAGAGCCATCATTAAATCAGGTGAACGTTGTGAGAGAAAGAAAAAAATTGTAATCAGACTGGTGTATGCTTATATTTTAAAATGTATCGAACAAGAAGAAGCGTTCCGTCATATTTTATTTTATGGGGTTATTTTACTAATCAATAAGAATGATACATAAGGAAAATAATATTTGTCTTAATAGGTTAATATTAACAGATGTAGTAGGTTATTAATAATAATAATAATACGTATTTTGTCCGTGTGTGGCTTGCTCTTTAAATAACCGCATTAAAATTTTGAATTACTTCTTGTTACGTCTTCTACATGTTACTATGCGATACAAATACCACACTTACATATTTTCAAAATATATATAATAGTAGTGGAGCATTTAAATAATAAAAAAGCGCATTTGTGTACTCATAAGGTGCACGCCTAGGTTACATTCCATCGACAGTAGAAACAATGGGAACAAAGGTCTGATAATAGAGTTAATAAACATAGTAATAGTAAATAAAATCAATAATGGCACTCTCGTAAAATCAAAATATACTTCCAGTTTTGGCACCAGTATATTTGTTATTCACTTCGTACATTTTACTTATTCGTTTGGCGGTTACTATCCTGTAAATTCGTTCAATTGGAGCAGAAGTGAAGCAGAACACCTCTGTATTATTTATTTGCTACTGTAGATACATACTGTACATCTAGCTGTTGTGATAACTGCACAAATAATAATTCATATTTGTATTTCTGCTGCTGTAGCTGGGTATTATTCGGGCAGTGTCGAATTTTCTAATTTCTTTCCAGGATTGAGACTTTCTACGCAAGTCACATTAATGCCCATAACAAAATAAATATATAAAAATTACTATAATGTCAGACATAAAATACACTCCGAAGTGGTCGCAACATCAACCTCACCCGAGTGTTTTCACTTATCCCCCAAAAAAAAGTTGTGCAACCCCAAGCTTACACCTGTCTACGGGTGCGGGGAAAAAAACAAATAATAGTTAAATAGAAATAGATGAGACAAGTCACCTCGAGAAATAGGAAGAAAGTCAAGTTTAAAAGGAGAGATCTTTCTCTCACGCGCAATTTTTCAGTTTAACCCCACGATAATTTCAATTCTCATTTGGGTTGTTAAAAGCACAGCCCCCGTCCTCCTTTTCAACTTTCCAGAATCGTCAGGTTCCACATCTGTTTGTCTGCTCTGTCATGCCTGGAAATTCACTTCCGAAGAGAATGAAACAAATGAAAATATCGTGGATCAAGTCAAACAAATCTAATGGCACCTGCTCGTTCAGTCGTTCTTGCGTGTACTCAAAGTGCAGGTAGAGAAATCTCAGGAGTTGATTTTCCCCTACAACCCGTTACGAGACACCCATGGAATTGATACTCTCCCACTAATTTACAGGATTTCAACTATTATTGAGCACTATGTAATGAGAAATAATTTACTTTATAAAATACATTATTAACAAAAAAATAAAATAAACTTTTAAAAAATGCTAACATACTATTAATTCATTTACTATATTTTAAAGCAAAACTGTAGTCAAAAACAATAACATCTATCCATAACTTATTTAATTACTTTGTTATAATACTTTGTTGTAATATACTTTGTTAATTATTGTTGAATTTTAAAAAGTACTAAGATAATAATGTTTTACTTTTATTGAAATAAGTCGTGTTCTAAACGTGTTTTTATTTCTAACCACCATTAAGTGATGATTTTATTTATTATATTATTTATTGGAGCAGTAGTGTTTATTTGTTTAGCATTATTTGACTCAGTGAGCTCACATCTGCAGTACTTTTGTACAGTAACAGTACTTCCAAGCAATACTCAACCATTAGAAGACCGTAAAATATATTGTACTGTCAAGTAATAGTCGTACTTCTCGTAAGAGTAAATCTGCTACCAATACCACATACGTATTAATATAAACTTCAAGTACAGTCACACAGGTATGCGTAATAGAAGATGCATTGGAAGTACCTTTGAAGGAAGATAAATACGTATATGTGTAATGAGACAAATGGCAAACATCAGACGTTTGCTCCGAACGTTAATAACTCCCCGACTCCTGCCATCTTGCTTATGTAAATAATTAACGTGGAATTTATGGATTTGTCTAATTCGCATTTTGTCTGTGTCATTCGAGGGAGAAGGCAAAAACCTCACTAATGCGAGCCGATAAATAATAAATGATTGTTTTCTCTCTTTTTCCTTTGATTCCTTTTTCTTGTCTGCTGCAGGAAACGCATTAACCCGTTGTTCATTACTCTAAGTGTTTACGCCGGAAGACACGAGACGAGGTTGTCTTAATTTAGAAGCCAAGGAGACAAAGCCGGCCGGGGGTGGCAGGGGTTGACGGATGGGGGGGGGGGGGTTTGGGGTTATGAAAAAAGGCCATTATCGGTCCGGAAGAATCAGAATTAAGATGAGTCGGGATTTGAGGAGCAGACGTCTGGTCGAACGCGATAAAAAAAGCTCCTTTTTTCATTTCGAAGGCTTCGAGGATTTGTCCAAAGTCAAGTGTCACCCTTAAATCTCTAGTGATTTTTCAACGAACCGGTCACAATCATCCAATTTTGTCAAAGACAATGACTCGAGGGTAGCCCGAGGTAGCCTCACCGCCTTATCACCTGACAGTCGCCACTCCACTGCAACCGGGTACTAAGCGGAAGTCCATTTTTGTTTTGGCCACCACTCGAAACGGTCAGGAACGAGTGTCGAAATCTATGAGCGACGCTATCGTCCATGTCGCAAAATGGCGACATCTTAAACGGAAGCGAACAAAGGAAGACTCCGACTCGGTGAAGCCGTGGGTCTAACGCTATCAGGTGCGACAGGTACGAGAACCTTCCAAGAATTATTTTAAGAAACACATTCAGGCATTTTCAGTGTCACCGGGTTGTCGGCCTTACGAACGTGTCGCCGTGAGGCTGTCGCCGCCTAACTCTGCCCATTCAACTCTACCGACTCGTAGATTGCCCGTGTATCACCTACTATTGAGAAACCTTTTTTATTAGATTGCCAATTAAAAACAATAATGAGTAGATTACGGGTTATCAAGTTTGAGAAACGTTTGATGCAACACTTGAGCAAGTAACTGAATAAAATAAAATAATCCTACGAATCGGCCATGTTCAATCATATCAACCGCCTAGTCGTAGCTCGTTCGACTACTTCTACATCGCCCAACGTATCTAACGTAACAATTCCTAGACCGACTCAGATTAACCGAACCAATTTCCTGAAGTGAGAGTCACCACCTATCGATTCCCCAAACACAGGAAGTCAGATACATAGAACGAAAACCTCAAAGGCACGTACACCTAAACCATTTCAAAATATAAATATGGCAAATTCACGGGTGACGAGACCGACACTACAATGAGAAGACCAGTGAACCTTTTCGATGGTGTCTGACAATCCGAGCACTGCATCTGCACTTCAAAACACAACCTCCTTGAGTTATGGCTACCCAACGCTGCATGTGGTGATGATGGTGGCCAGAGCACAACAAAATTTCACCGTCCGACTCGGTCGCCCATCTCGTTCTCTTCCCCTCCGATTCTCTCGCTTTCCTTATATACATGTATACATAGAATTTTATGTGAGTAAAACATGGTTTATGTTTTACAAAAAAAAATAAAAGAAAGACATTTCTCCCAAACTCGACACTTCCTTTTGAAATTGCACACCCCGTTCTATTCAAAACGTTTACGCTTTTCTACGGTGTTTGACATGTTTCCGAGTCGACTTGACTTTGTTTTGGTTTTCTTAAAAAACGAACGCGTAGCCGTTGAGTATGCTCGTCTGCGCATACGTGTGCGAGAGTATGTGTCCCTTCGATCTCCTCTTTTCCACACCACGCAATTATTATTGAATGCCAAGTATTATTATTTTGTCTTTTGGCTGCAAACGCGACCAGATTACTCCGTTTATTTTGGTTATGACCCGGGGTTTTAACCTTACCGTTTCATCAAAATAAATCTTAACACGTGATTTTGGCAGCCTTTTGAACGAAAACATAAATAATGCTCGGTCGGCCCGAGACAAAATGAAGACAAAGAAATCGAACGCACTGCAGTGGGTTACGTTTGAGAAAATTTTTATTTTGCAAAGTGGGAAAATACAGGGTGTGCATCTGTGTGACCAGAAACACGACAAGAAAACTATTTTTACAAGAAATAAATTAGTTAAATATACGTCAACAACGTTCTTAACGTCCGAACGGCAAGTCTAGGCGATGATCCCGTTTCCTATTCCGTAATGGCCTCCTGGAAAAACGCCACCCAAAAGACCGCCACCGAGGTGTCCGACTCCGGTGCCTGCGAGTGACCCAACACCGCCCAAGTGCCTTGCGTATCCGCATCCGACGGATCTTGGGTATGGTCCTATGATGGCTTCTGTGAGGGGATCAATTCCGGCAAGGCCTCCGGTGAAGCCACCAGCCACACCGTGTCCGATGCCACCGGCAATGGCACCGACTCCATTCCCAATGGTACCGGGGTATGCGAAACCAGCTCCGGTTCCAAAGCCTCCGAGTACTCCTCTGTTTCCTTCAACGACGGGAAAGGTGGAGGTGTGAACGATGGTTTTAGAGCATGGTCCGGCAACTGCGTCAGTGCGGTGGAAAGGTGTGATGACGGTTTCGGAGACGGTGGCTCCGAGGGTACCTCCCAGACCATGTCCGTTCAAACCGTGTCCATTCAAACCGTGTCCGTTCAAGCCCAGTCCGACAGGAGCAACGACAGCAGCAGAAGTGGCCTGCAATACCCGTTCAGTTTACATAGAGCATAAATTTAAATTTCATTTCACCCCCACAGGTGTCCGTTTTCAGACTTACCCCAATCGCTGCGAGAACCAAAACGCAAAGGCAATTCATTTTGTGTATACAAAAAAATTTACTTCAAGTTGTGTCTGCGGAGAGCTCGGAACTGATGACCAAACAGCCAACTACTTCAACTTTTATACCGAAGAACGACAGAAAAGGAAACGGGTAAAAAAAAGCAACAAGGAAAGAAAGAGAGAGAGAGAGAGAGAGAGAGAGAGAGATTAATGTCGGACGACCCTCGGATTAAACCTATCCCGCAGCAAAATAGTTTTTTTCCACAAAAAGATTTGATTAAATATCAGGTCACCCTTTGACGGTGGCAAAAGCTTTCGGAAAAAAATGAAGACCTCGTGACTCTGACAATTAAAACTCGACGGATAAAAGATCCCTTTGATACCGGCGTTTTCCTACGCAGGCAGATAAAGCTACGCGGGCGTACCGCGATAAACACACAGTCACATTTCAAAACCATAAGCGTTGAAACCAATTCCCTTGAATTAACCGCGGGAAATTAGAAGGTGGAGCTTTTTCTCTGCTTTTCCTGTTGTGTGCACCTGGATATCCACAACACCTGATGTAACTCCCTTTACAAAGGGGTGTGACGAATAACATGGTGACGAGTAATAAGTGAGTTGGGGTAACGAAGATTTAGAAGTAAATAATTGAGTATCGGTTAACTCAGTATAAGATTTCATTGACTTACATGAGTACCACTTACACGCACACTATTAATATTATAAGTTATTGCAGTAATAATAATTAACTATAAAATGTAATAAATTCAGAGTAACAAGCTTATCAAGAAATATATTTATAAATACTGCTGTAATAATATTACAACATATTGTAATGTAAAATTGATATGGCGCTGATATCCTGCGAAGCTAATTTTCCAACGAATACTACATTAATTATTGAATTATATATATACAACGTGTATAGTAATGAGTGTCACACACTTATTACCTGCTTTTAATGATTGTATATTAAGATAAAATGCACACTGAAAATCAATAAGAATAACCTACGATTATATAAGCTGGAAGATATTATTGAGACATCAGAACCGTACAAGTTATTGAAGCAACAGAGAAAGTACAATAAACTACCTTACAAAACATAAGCGAACATTACACGTGTGGTGAGGATGAAAAACTAAATAAAACCAATCACAGAAACGTACTACAGAGAAAACCTGTATAATTTGATACAAACCAGCAAGTTGTCACGAAGAGCAAAATCGAAGACGTATACGGTGGAACGTATAATACCTTGTCTGTAGAGCACCTCAAGGAGAAAAAAATATATGAAAAGGAAGCGACGAGGGGCTGACATTGATGAAAATTGCATCAAAGGAAAGGGCCAAAGGAATTGACAGAGGAAAAGCAACAGGGAAGGATGACAGAAACTAATTGAATGAAGGAAGAGAAAGAAAAGGAAGAGTAAAGCTATAAAAAGAAAACTCACATTTCCGAGTGATGTATTAGAATTTTACGTGAAAGATCACTCTTATCCAAAGGAAAAAAAAACACACACACACACACACACACAGAGAGAGAGAGAGAGAGAGAGAGAGAGAGAGAGAGAGAGAGAGAGAGAAAGAAAATGGAAAATATGATAGGAAATAAATTCCGGCAAAGGAAACGAGTGCGTAGCGGCGGAGGCATCGGACAGGGTGGCAGCTCAGAAGAAAATAGCAATAGGATTAGACCCATCCTTTCAACCTTCTAGCTCAGCCTTTTCACCTTTTTCTTACAGGGACATGTCCTGACCTATTAAACTTGTCTTTATCTGTTCCCCCCACTCCCGCCGAGGAGCCTGTTGATCCTGAAACCCAAAATCCTAAAAGGTTTTCCATACCCAAACCCTTTCCATTTTGTTCTGCAACTTTCTTTTTAGCGTTGGCCGACCGCAGATCGCAACCTTTCGATTTGTCAGAGTCTATTTATCGCTGTTTTCTAGGAGCAACCATTTCCGGTTGTCCTTTTCTCTACGCGCGACAGCGTTGTCGCGTTAAGTCACGCGTTTTGTTTAAATACCCGATAAGTCATTATTCATGGAGATCATGCCTGAGATCAGTCCGCGTTGATACTTAATTGTATAAAAGCTCTCTGTGGAACTCGAACCTCCAACAGTTACGTTCTAGCAATCCAGCAGAAGAACTACACACACGAAACAATGAACTCCGCCTGTATCTTCCTCTTGGCCTTGGCTCTCTTCGGAGTAAGTTGCACCTGCCTCTCCTATTTTTGTTTTTTTTATTTACCACACATTACTAAACCGCTTAACTTCTTCCAGGCTGTAGCTCAAGCTTACATGGGTGCCGGATTCAGAGGCTGCGGACCCTACTCCGGACACTACGGATCCGGCTACGGAGCTGCCGGAACCTGCGGACCGACCACCTCCGTCTGTGACACCTGTCAATGCGTCAAAACCGTCGTTAGACCCGTCATCGAACAGATCCCGTACGCTTGCAAGAGACGTATCCACGCTCCACGCTACACCTCCGTCTACCCAGGTCCGACCGTTGGCCTCGTCGAAAGATTCTCCGGACCAGGGCTCTTGGAAACCCGTCCTATTTACGGTGGATTCAACGGTTACAACGGATACGACGGGTTCGCCGGCAACATGATGGCCTAAACAAAACAACCTCACAGTAAACTTCATACTTCTCCAAATTTACGGCAATATAAAGAGCATATACAAAGCATAACAACCCTTTCTATTGAATTTTTCAACTTCCTACCGATGGGTAGCCCTTGCTTCAGGTACGGGGGTAAAACATCCCACAAAAACGGTGTGAGTACATAATGGCATTCCACAGGTGGTTGGAAACGGGGGTGAAATAGACGACCGAAGGGTCCGCGCTATTGCCGAACACAATTCTAAAAACACAAAGGGTAATTAGACAAAGACCAGGACTTTCTTAGCACTCGCGTCGGTTACTCTATTAGATAGAGTTTTCCCTATTTTCCCCCGGGATTCTGTTTAATATTAATCCGATACAAATGACTCGAAGCGATCGCCGGAGACTTTCGACAGAAAGGGATCAATGACTTTTCCAATTTTTCCAATCGATTCCTTCCGCCCGTCGAAAATCCTCTCCGTGTCTCCGTCGACTTGGTCTCTCCTTTTCATTTCTCAACTTCTCCCAAATCGACAAACGTTTCCTTCTATATATATATATCTGTGTACGTATTACTAAATGAAATTGAAAAGCCGAGGGAAGGAAAAGCCGAAAACGGAAATGGACTCCGGAGTGAGATAAAACACTTCACGGACTTCGCAATTTGTAGTTAGACGCCGCACGAGATAGACAAGACCCAAAAGATCCGACTCGTTTCGCCTAGGAAAGGAGACTTGACGGAGACGTCACTATCTATGAAAACTTCTAACCTCCCCGACTGCATTAACATTAACATAAATCATTTATTTGCGATATAACTTTTGGAACTTTTAGTTAAACTGGTAGCGCTACCGGTAGGATTGTGCCTGTCGGATTGCTGTGTAAGTAACCAAACAATGCCCGAACTTGAGTTTGGGACTCCATGATATTTTGTAAAGAAGTACAACATACTTTGATCCACAGTTGGGAGTAATTAGGATAAAACAGAGATAAACTTATGAACGCAAATTACACGTCAACTTAAGTACTAAGTTCTGGTAAAAACGGTTGGATCGGGAGCGCGTAAATAAGTACAAAATTAAGTTCAAAGTGAACTTGAAGCAATAGTTGAACTAAAACCCAACGAGTACAATTAAGTTTAACGCTTTCTCCGGGTTCCAACTGATTTTTCACGGTTCAATGCAATCAATTCGTCGATTGGCTTTCCCATTCGACTTTCCTGCCAGCAATTCTCCCTGGAAATTGAATTGTTTTCCTTTTGCTGCCCTTAGAAACCTTTCTTTCTCATCTTCTCATCTACGGCCATCCTTTCGCCCTTAACTCGATTCAATTATGTACAACCACGGAAAATAAAAGCCATTACGGCGGGTCGAAGAAAGAGTTGCACTTCCGTTTGTTCAGTATAGTCTGGCGGTTCGACATCACGTACGGAATGTTTCCACCCCCTCGGGGAGATTTTCTCGACAAGTGCAGCGGTAAAGGAGTGATCGGAGTGGTGAAAACGAGGTGGAAGAAAAATCCTCTGAAGAATGTGACGAACATTACGGCGCTTTATGTACGCTCCAATCAGTTGTGGCAGTTGTAAACAATACATAAGTTCCGTCTAACTGTCAACCAGTTATGTATAGAACGCATGTGCGAGCGGTTACGCATCGCTTCATCAATCACTTGAAAAAAACCAAAATGGCCGGAGTAGTGAAAAAACTCAGTGCATCCGCGAATCGTCTCAGTCGGCAAAATACATAGTAAACATTCTCCTAGCCTCGACTAGGAATTTTGCTGGTGTTCGACTATTAATTGATCCTATTTTCGCTATTACGATACGAATACGTGTCACATTGGTCGGATGGGTACTGCTCTTTCGCACACTACGACGGCATTGCATTTCGTGACGGTCTTATCAATTATATAGGGAAATGGTTTGTAGTGCACTTCTACGACTACCTGGGTCAGGAGGTTTCAAGTAGGGGCAGCCTGAAAGTGGGACACCACATGGCGGTTCCACGAATTGGATTCTCACTACATCAGGTTTCTCAACGTGCGGTGGGCTTTCGGGGACTGGGGAAGGGAGGTTTTTCAGAAAGGTGAAGCAAAATTCGACAACAAGCCGTTTCATTAGAGGTCTGATTACGGCATTTTGTAGCTTTTTTTCCTCTTCTTCGACGCTTTCAAAAGGTTAAATTTTCGAATGAACAGGAAAACTTTTGTACAGAATCATTTCTCTCGTTCTATTTCACAACTCTAATTTTAGCTATTTCTATTTGAGACAAATATATTTTCTAGAATTTACGGAGCTTTCCACCGAGGAAGTCCTAAGGTAACTGCGCTACATGTGAATAAAACACAACGTTTTATGCCAACTCACAACATCAGTTAATTTCCTATGTGTGAAATCCTCTTGCGTTTGCTATACTATAATTTATTATTATTCAAATCCCATTTAACCAGATGCTATAAAAGAAATCAGTTTGAGGTATCGCAGATGTCTCCTTACATTTCTAAGTTCACTTTTCCTTTCACTGTATATTTATCCCGTACTGCAACTATTTATTTAGAACACGACTATTATTTATCCAATTACTTATTTAGAGCCAGCAGAATACTTTGTTTTTGTCAGTACATCACTGCATTGCATACATGTCTTGTCTAATACTTCAATAATAAACAAGTAACACTCATTAATTGCAATATTGTAATATAAGGACTGCAACCACGTTCACTTATTAAATGAGGTTTTATGTATTACGTTTAAATAAATTAAAAATAAGGAGATATTTGTTTCGCTTTCAGGAATCTCAGACTACACTAAATTAAAATTTAAAATAGTAATTCCTCTCAAATTGGACAGCAAATTTAATATTAATTTAAATGATATTATCAGAAAATCATAACAACTCACTGTACAAACGTGTTATTTGAGGTAACCGTCTTCTTTTTACAAATTTCGCGATTGTGTGTAAACAAGATAATTTCAATGTGAGACTCATGGCCATTTTGAACTTCTCAGTTACAAGTATATACTTATATATAGCATTACACATATATTTATATATTCTCTGTAGTGAGATCAGTTCTGAGTTTCGGGTATAACATTAAATATCCCCAGATACTTCTATATATCTCCTTTCCGGAACATTTGACCGAAATCACGAAATCTAACAGTCAAACTTAATTAACCATAAGGACTTTTATGCGACCTCCCATCATTCTCTAATAATTAATGTCCGCCATGTCCGCCGTACGACTCCGTCGCAAAGCCATGTGAACTTTATTTAAATTAACCCGTCCGATTTGAAGGCTCAAATATTACATTACATAAACAACGTCGAACGAACCTTCGCATTAACGTAAATAATGAATGTTGCACACAAGTAGGAAGCCATTCGATGTGGGAATGTGGGAAACCCAAGGGAAAATCATTTTTTACATGGGAAACCGTTTCTCCCAGACGGGTTAATCTTCTTTTCGCACACTTCCCCGGAAATCCAGTTAAATAATTTTTTCCCTACAATTTGGTACTCGTCTGGCTCTCACCGCCGCCCACGTACCCACATACACGTACACCACAACCCCAGGCAAACCACCCCTCTTCCTATCGTTACATAATTTGACCAACTGCCACGGCAATGACGACCGCCGGTCCGAAGGCATAAAATTTCCATTTCGGTTTAGGAGCCGTCAGGATTTTCCCATCGACGACTCTCAATTAATTTGCTTCTATCAATAACAAAACGACCGTGTTTCGTTATCACGTTCATCTTATCACTGACGACCGCCAACTTTGCAAAAAGTTCAATACACTGAAGTCAGCCGCAGCCTACGACATTGTCTTGCGCCGTTTAAAAGACTTGTCGACGGCGGGTTTACAAAAACAGGAAAGTAGAAAAAGTGCTGGCGTTTTTTAAACAGGCAACTAGCGAACAGGTAAAGGTGAAAGTGAGAAAGAGAGAGAGAGAGAGAGAGAGAGAGAGAGAGAGAGGTAACGCGCGCGTTAAGAACCAATTAAGTCAGGCGCCGAGGCACACCACTGGCACTGTGTCGCGGCGTCAAGTGGAAATTTCTATTTATACACAAATACTTCGACCATTTCCTACCTCTCGGTATTGACCCACTAAAGAAACGAAAATTCAGCAATTAAACACCTGTTTGGGGTTCTACCCGTGTGCTTTATCTCCTCTCTGCGTTATCTACCTGTCTACAGATACACCGATAACAACTGTAACACTAACGTGAACGACGAGCCCAAGGAAATTTTGCACTTCCTCTCCGACTTTTCTCTCCCTACTCGCAACTTCAAAACTATAAATTATAGTTTACAGCCGAGTTTTCTAGTGAATGCGTCAACGAATGCGAGAAACGTACGATACGGAAAAGGTTGGAAAAGGCTTCAGCCGGAGATAATTTGAAAGAATAAAATGAAATTTTCTAAACAAAATTGCCTTCAGACACGTCCAGGAATGTCAAGTTCCTTTCTTTCTCCCGCCAAAAAATTCTCCCTTTTCCTTTTCCTTCCTGTCCGTTACATTTTTACCTGAAACAATAAAAAGACAAATTACTTTAGTAAACTTAATTAATTTTTTCAACGTTTAATTCGCTTGTACGGAACGGGAGAGAGAGAGAGAAAAAACAGCAACACCGAAGATTAAACCCCAGTGAAATTCAACAGAGACAACGAAGAAAGAACAAAAAGAGAAAGCGCGGGGGGGTGGTGGTGGTGAGGGATCCGGGAGGGAGGGAGAAAGTGCAATTAACCGAAGAAACGGTAAATAAATGAATGGCAGAAAAGGTAAGAAACGTAAATGATACTAAAACGAATGCCTCAATAAAAAGTAATTAAAGAAACGATCGTTTCCGCTTTTAAAATGACAAGAAATTTTTGCCACCGATCTGTCCTACCAGAAGTTATCTATTTTATCTAATAGTTCTGTACAATGTATCTTTGACTCCACAAGGATAATAAAAGTTTAACCCATGTAAAACTCACTAATAAATACGAATGTTTACGTAAAATAGAAAAATAGTTCAACAGATGAAGCGGAGAGGTAATAGAAAAAAAAATTGAAGTAAAGCCCGACCACGGCCTATGAGAACAAGACCACGGTAGTTTGATAAATAACATATTAGTATAAAATATTAATAATAAACCAATCTTATGTACCTCTGGAGCATTATATTAATAAGTAAGGCAACGAAAATTCAGTATTTTAACTGATTCTTTAGTTGTGACAAATTGTAAACTTCTTAACTTCAAATCATCCAATAATTTACTCACTCACAGAAACGCATCATTACAGAAAATTATCTTTTATTCGGTTTAATAAATTTTTATTTTTCAAAGTGAATAGTCGGGACATTGGTTGGGTACACTACAAATATCCGAATTAGTACGAATACACATACATGTACTGCAATACATAGTAACCGTCCGAATTATACCTGAAACATATTAAAATAATTGTAAGAAATAATTCAATTAGAGTTCGATTCAATTAATCTGTTCCATTTACCGGTGACTGTTTGTGAAAGTGTGAACAAACAAAGACACAAACTATACAGTTTCTAGTGTTACACACACACACACACACACACAAGCTCAGGCTCACACCCCACCAGCACAAAGTTTCCTTCTCTCACGAAAGGTGTAATCCTTCACCTTTTCGTGTTTACCATCTTTTTGGCTCACCAAAAGTTCTACAAACACTGTCGGACTCATTAAAAACTTGTGTTCGCCTAGGGTGGACAAAACTAGTTTTGACTCGAGAAATAGAGAGAGAGAGAGAGAGAGAGAGAAGTACAAATTGCTTAATTTGTTTTTGCGATCCGGGAAACTGGTCCTGAGCAAGACACTTACAAATATTAGAGGATCGTCATGGAGGACGACAGCAAAAATAAAACATCTAGGGAGATTCACCCCTGGCAGAGACATTTCGAATAGTTTCCGCCTAACTACACGGACAGCCTGTCACACATAGAAACTAGTTTTCCTTTCTTGCGTTGAGTGAAAATCTATGTTTATTTTGCATTAATAGGGTTGACAATGGTGTCGATAAAGTTTTTACAGGTAACCAAGTTCTTAGTTATCGACAGCTAAAACCACACTTCTCTGACGTCACAAGTTGCATTTAGAGTACACCTGCAACACAAGGTTGAAGTAGAACCACCAAATTCTCTTTTTATATTTTCTATACAACAAAATAAATATGGTATAAATAAATAAAACCGCTATAATGATAAATATGCTATATAATGATAAATAGTAAGAAAAAAACTTAATTGTAATAAATAAACTCAGGGCACTGTATCTGTTAATCGTACTAATCGGTGATACATCTATTAAATATATATTTATTTCTAACATAAGATCCATAATTTATTTTTTCTTAATTAATAATAAGATCAATTAGTTAAAAAGTAATTACAAAATACCGAAGGAACGAAAGTCGTGGAACCCATTGGAACTTAAGACCAACTCAATTACACGTTACTAAATATACAGAAATAAATATTTTGTTAACCTAATGGTGTATGAAAATAATACAAGAAACTGCATACACTTTATTCATCGAATATCAAATGAGTTCTCTCTCCCTCTTCTAAATTTATCCTACCATTGAATTTTCAACAGCGACATAACACTTACATACTGACACTTTAATAGTGTCATCGTTCAATTGAGTTGCGATCCAAGATAAAGGTTCACATCAACGACTCTAATTACCCAAAATGTTTCATATTATTCCCGTTACGGGGAGAGAAAATTACTTGGCGTGAAGTATATGTAACACATCAGACAAGACGCTCAGGCACTTTATAGGGTCAGACCCTGATTGATGTTCGTCCGGCAAGAAAGAAATGCCAAGGGTGGCTCTGAACGATCAAAAACACACGGGGTGTCGGGCGGGGGAGAGTGATTCACACACATCAGAGCAAACATTACGGAAAGGGTAATAAATTTACTTCGTCTAGGTACCTTCCACGTACATAACAGACATAAGTACTAATAATAAATGAATCCAAGACACGTTGTGTTTCATTGAACAAAAAAAAACACGCGGACGAGATCACTCCGCCACGTTTGATCTGAGAGCAAGCAACGGATTGTGATCTGATCTCAACGTTTGCCGATTAATTAAATCTGTCACGGGTTATTACAGATCAAAGTCTTTCGACGTACCCAACTGAAACAAAACCGAAGATATTGACGGATGTTTAAAACAGTCAGCGTTTTGCAAAAAACCTATGGATTATTGATTATTAATTAGAAATCGCTCAACGACTTCGACTACGTCTACCTCCTATCGACTTCCTCCGTCAAATTGTTTCCACTTTTTCCGCGATATTTTCCTTTAAATTAAATCCAACAGGGAAAACTCACTTAAGTCGCGGATTAAACTAGGCGAGTGAGCTTTCGTCTGATTCGCAGAATCTTAACCGAATTAAATCTGTCAAAGTTTCTAAATTCAAATGTCTAAAGTCGAATCTAATTAATTTTTTTAGACTTCGAAAGCCGACGCAACTTAAACGTACACTTATTGTACGTAAAAAATGTTTCCCTACCAATCGACTCGACTTTCGCACCATTTCCTCATGTTATTTTCGTATATAATAACTCAAACGGTTCCACGTGGCAGCGTCTAACCGTGTGGAAGTTTTATTGATGCGAAGTTATTATTACTTTACTTGTACGCTTAATTTGTCTCCTCCCCCCGAAACTATCACATTTCGTACTATCACACAAATTACACAATAGAGAACTCGCCTGCCTGAAACTCCTCGTTATCCGTCTCCTCCGCGATAGTCTTATCCATAATTAAAAAAATTAAATCGATAACAAGTGTTACGAAGTCGCATCACGTTTAACAATTTATTTAATTAAGTTGAGCCGCGTCAATCTTAAACTTTATTGTTTCGTCAGTCTGAAGGAAGACCTCGCCAGGTGTCCGTAGGAGAACAAGCAAAAGAGAACACCAACAGATGAAAGTTCCCGTCAAGAACTGTCCGAGTCTATTTCTGGTCTGGTCTTGTTGACGCGAAGTCACTTCTGGAGACTTTGACTCGTGCAGACCTCACGCAGGCGTTTATTTAATTATTTATTAATAGCATCATCGGATGATTGCCTAATTTAAAAATTTAGAGGTTTTTTTTAATGATCTCCCGCAACGTCACACCGCTGCCAGCTGTGACTGTTGCACTGACTAACATCTTCAATAAATAAGTTGAAGTTTAATAAACACCAACTTCAAATCAAAACTTGCCGTAGTCACGGCCCGGTTTAATTATCTGCGGCTTAACTTATCGGTTAACTTATTATATTTTTTCCAAATAGTCGTTACTAATTAACACCTCAATTAGTGTTTTCGTCTACTGAGTTGTGTAGCAGCGCCGCACTCTGATTCCCTTCATCCTGCGTACCTTCCACGTTTCTTTACTATTTTGTATATAAACAAGTCTGGGCTTTGTTTCAAAAACACTCGAATCGCATTAGTATAAAACGAAAGATAAATAAACATTTCTCTTTTACATTTTATTTTCGCTATTATTTGTACTGCGACCATTTTACTTTTTTAGTTCGTCTGTTTGAAACTGTTTAAAAACTCTGTAAAACTCCCCGACCGATTATTTCTTCTGAGGAAGAACGTCTGACCCTAGACAAGTCTGGAAAGCATCAAATAGTCAATGTACTTTCATTCTAGTAGGAGATGATCTCTCCCAAAGCGGGCAGTGATCTCTTCTGTTTATTGATCGGGCATTAATACCGAGTTAAACTCCGAGTTAAGCTACATAAACGGTGCATACATAATACATAACTAAATTCTTTATTGCGGTGGTGAATAAGAGACGTCCGTGATTTGACTAGGTCTTATGGGGAGTGTTGCTGTGGTGTCGGATCTTTTCACATGGGGGAACTCCTGCTGTGATGAATCATAGACAGCTCTCTTTGAAGTTGGTGATGTTGATCATACTTTTGGATTTATAATATGTACAGAATGCGAATTAGGGGATGTATTTGATGTCACTTACTAATAGCAAAATTACACAAGAGAGATATTGAGTCTGTGAGATTATAAAATACATAAAGAATTAATTATTAATTTCAATTCAAGTATCACTCAAACAATAAATTTCGTATATCATAACCGAGTGAACTTGAATAATTAATCTATTTTTTAATAATTATAGACCTAATGAGCTGGATTCGACCGGTGAGCTAAATAACATCGTCACCCCACGACACCAGTAACGACAAATAAGATCATTTTCACCCATCTTACATAAAATTTCTAAATACACAGTCGGACAACACAACAAATCCCCAAAGGTTTCCCTGCAAGACCCGTTCGGTGAGACTTCTACGCGTGCAATGATCAACCACTTTCCGTTGCAAATATTCGAGGCGCTCTCGACTAGGCTCAAGGTACCTGACTTCTGACTGACCCTGGGGGTAGGTGTAATTACTGCTAAGCCATGGTCATCCGTCCGACCATTTCGTACGGCTATTGTCCCGACCCGAAGGGAAAGATTTCGTTTCCATCTCTCCCGGGCTCCTTTCTCGCCCTGTGCAAAACCTCGTCGACGGGATCGATTCATCGATCATGAGACTCGAGCCGAGAAAAACGAGTACCTGTATTGAAAGGTGCGCAAGAAAAACCTGAAAAGAATCACCTCTCGAGATAATTTAATGCTTAATCAATTGAATCCGGCGTGGTGACGAACGTAAATATTATTAAAACAATTCAATTGTTTAATCATCTTTTTTCTTCACTCCACTGTTTTCAAATGATAATGTTTACTGTTTCGATGTCTAGGTTGCGTTTTATCGTGACACTTAGGAAGGTACAAGCTGCTCCATATCGAATCACGTCTCAATACATTTCAACGGGTATCTTTCAAGTATAAAAGAGTACGAAAACGAGTATTCGGCATCAGTTTTCAAGTACTCAAGAAAACATTAACAACTCCAAAAAAATGAACGCCAGCACTCTCTTGGTTTTGGCTTTGGCCGTCTTCGGGGTAAGAAAAGAAATCTTTTTTTCAAATCCATCGCAATTTTAACAACATGGGCTTCTTGGTGGCTCGGCGATGGCGCCGCTTCTCGGCGCTCGTCCCTAGACCCCTCGCTCGCTCCGAACTTTTCGGCTACAATCTGCCTCTTTTATGATTCGACAGGCTTCTGCTGCTCCATGCAACAACCTTGGACTCCTCAACGGAGGATCCTTCGGTGGACTTAACACCGTTGGAACCCTCGGCGGATGCAACACCATCAACACTGTTGGAACCCTCGGAGGATGCAACACCGTCAACACTGTTGGAACCCTCGGAGGATGCAACACCGTCAACACTGTTGGAACTCTTGGTGGATGCAACACCATCAACACCGTCAACACCGTCGGAACCATCGGAGGATGCAACACCGTTGGAACCCTTGGACTTAACTCCATCAACAACGGAAACTTCGGAGGACTTAACTCCGTCAACACCGTCAACACCGCCGGAAACTTCGGTGGACTTAACGCCCTCACCGCCCTCAACGCCGTCAACGCCGTCAACGGAGTCTCTGGTGGAGTTTCTGCCCTCCAAGCCCCAAACGCCTACGTCCAAACCGCTGTCGTTGAAAACCCAACTTCTTTCGTCCCAAGCATTGTCCCATCTACCTCTGTTTCCAAGTCCTGCCACTGCGTCAAGACCTTCGTCAGACCACAAGTCCGCAACGAATACTACACCGTCCCATCTGTTGACCGTCTTACCCGTGTCGTCACCACCCCAGTCGTCGACGTTGCCTCCAA
This sequence comes from Polyplax serrata, assembly GCA_037055365.1. Lineage (NCBI taxonomy): Eukaryota > Metazoa > Arthropoda > Insecta > Psocodea > Polyplacidae > Polyplax > Polyplax serrata. The sequence continues at coordinate 5,483,938 of JAWJWE010000038.1, read as the reverse complement.
CACCGGATGCCTTGTCGGAAACGGCAGAAACCTCGAAACCGTCTACCCAACCAACACCGGTGTTGTCTCTGGAAACGTTCTCGGAGGAGTCTCTAACGGTCTCTTCAACGGAAACGTCGTCGGAGGAGTCTCCAACGGTCTCTTCAACGGAAACGTTCTTGGACAAGAAAACGGATGCGGATGCGGAAACGTTTTCTAAATCAACAACCCCCCACCCTTAACTTTAGTCCCCAAACCATCTGGTTACCCAACAAATTTTTAAAATTTTCTCAAAATGCAAGTTTTGATTTATTAGTTTTGATGCTGTTAACAATTTTTAAATAAAAAAAAAATAATTCCCCATAAAACTTCTTCTCATTTCTGTTAACACAACCTGCAAGTCCCAGTACTCTTAAGATGCACACGTAAAACAAAACGAACGTAAATATGTGCAGAGGTATAAAAAAGCTAAAATCAGGCCAGTGTGCTACTCAGGCACGCAGAAACGCATACTCTGGTTCTAACAAATGACTACAAATGACTTACTCAAATTCTACGGTATAAAACCCTCTACTCTGGTACCGGCCTTAGTAAAAAGACCCGTAACATAATCAATACATGACCCATAATACTTTTTTGTGTTCCAAAACGAACGTACAAGTTCTCTCGTGCCGCCTGGCCGTCTGTTCATCACCCAACTCGATACCAAACAATACACCCGTGAAACACCCAGTTGTTTGACTCTTTCGCCTCGTTTACTCATTACAAGGTTCAATTCCTCGAATTAAAATAATACAAATTTAAGTTGTCTCTGGTTCTTGAGAACCGCCTATCCTAATGCTAAAAATGATGAGGGTTACATGACGTGACGGTAAAATTAAATAATATACAAGTGTAAACACAAATAAATGCATCTGAACGCATGACAATTTTTATATTCAAGAAAAGTTACAACTGTATGAGTTCTACCACTCTCCGCAGCACTTCAAAAATATTTACTTTAACTCGTACAGTTGGGTACATAAATCAAGTACCAACAGATGTCAGGACGGTAAAAGATGAGGGGTATCAGTCAAAAATAAAACACCGGGACTTCTACTAACAAGCAGAGCAGTCGTTCACATGGAGCCATATTTTATTACATGCGACAGAGTATACTGTACGTAAACCAATTTCATATATTAATATGGTCCAGGTATTAAACCACCTCCGGTCACGCTTAACCCAACCAAGTAATTTCCCTTAAAGGTACACAATCAAATTAAAACGGCTCGTACCCGTACAGATAATTTCACATCGGCAAACAACACGCCGTACAGATAAACTCATACAGACACACAAAAAATAACCCGTGGTTTATTGATTTATCACGTGGACATTACGACTATCTCTCAAGGACAGATTTCCGTTTCTTCTCACTTGTACAGTATCCGAATTACAAGGAAACGATAAGATTGTACCAGGAAACGGAAGAAAACGGCGTTACGGTCGAGCACGGGACCCTGGGCCATGGCAACGACCCCGGCCCAGCTTTCCATTTCACGTAAAAAGCCCCGGCCTTATTTTTCGGAATTAAAAATGGTTGCTAATAACGGAATTTCCCACCGCGGATTTAATTGTGAAAAATCTATACAGTTGCTTCGCTCCGCTCTCATCTCCTGAGGGAGATATCTCTCCCTGAAACCTTGAAAAAGTACAAAAGAAGAATTCTTCCCGAAAAACAATAAAACAAAAGCACAAGCACTGCAAGGCATCCATCTTCTTCTTCTTCTTCTTTTGTATATACGAAAAACGCAAGAAGTATACATAAACATTTAGAAAACGGAAAGTTTCATCGTTCAAACCGGAAACGAGCAAGAATTTCCGGTTTCGCTGTGAAATTTTCCGGCACTCTTTTTTCTTCCTACTCTTGTAAATACATAATTAATGCGTTTTACGTTGTTTTGAGGCGTTTGCCTGAGCTTTAGAGTGAGAAAAGCGACGGTTCATCGCTGCACTTAATTAAAAAAAAAATAAATAATAATAATACTTCCGTGTACACGTACGCGTGCGTTTTTCCTCTACTTCCCTGTACTTCCTCATGTCGTCCCCGGTCTGCGTAGGAGGATCATGAATTTCGAAAACATTTTTTTACACACACAAAAGCCCCTTCGTACCTCTCAGGATGATGAAAATGGTGATGAAACGGCTACGCGTTCCGGAGTGAATCAAACTTCCAAACTCTTATTTTTACTTTTGTGTAATTATATTATATTAAACTATATATAAAAATTTGGACAGATGGAAGTGGAAGTATCTATCAACCTGTCGGCTGTTGCATGCGGGAAATGAAATTTTCGCACTCGGCTCACCCCTTTTCCAACACCCGACTCTCGCCCTCCCGCGAAAAGGTCACTTACTTACATCTGCCTGCGCTTTAATAAAATTTTAATAAGGTTGAACCTTATGTTGAAGCAAAACGGCGCCGTGTGTCTGCAGTCAATCACTTCATAAAAAGAAAAAGTTAAACACTCGGCACGCGGAATTTGAATGCTCCTCCCGTCTCAAGTTAGGAACCGGATTTTCATAACTCGGCGACAAGTCACTCTTTCGTACCTCGAGTACCTTTAAATAAAATCCACTTGACAGTTTTCACATTCCCTGCACGACTAAGGTGGTACTACCTGCTTCTGCCTCCACACGCTGCCAGATACCCTCCGACACCTGACAATGGCAGTCACCTGCTCTTCCGAGACCATTTTCCAAAACAAATATCGCTAATGTGATAATTTTTCCGTGTACCCGACAAATAGGATCGACGTTAATTTGAAAGTAAAATCAGGGTCTCTCCTTACGGCGCGGAAATTCTCCCGGATTACTTTTTTCTACCCAACCTACGCGCCTTCTCGGACGTATTCTGGATGGAGGCTTGTTAATGCCTCGGATGCGACAAAAATAATATAAAAACTTCGGAAAAACGGGAAACGCTTCGAAAGGTTGATACCCTTAATGTAAATTATGCAAACCTCCGGCGGTGATTGTACCTTTCCCCAGATTTCTTCTTCCACCTCGGAAAAACCGAAATTGAGGGGACCGATCTCGAAAAATTAAAGGTTCGACGTTCACGCTCGGTAAAACGATATTTCCCTTTCAACTCTTTTATCATCACACATATTGATAAGTGCCCCGGGAAGGGGGTGTCGCAAGGCTCTCACCCGAGGGTAGCTACCTTTCACGGCTCAAAGAGTATCTGACGAAGCACAACTAGTTACGTTACATACGAAAAATACATTAACGATGTGGTGGATTTGAGTAAGACACTTCTGAGATCTTAATTCGAGATCGCAACAGCAGATCTTAACTCGAGAACCGGATTTTTCTCTTTGTATTCTTCACGTGTATGTGACGTCGCAGTTTCGGGTCTTTCCTCAGGTTTCGATCTAACAAGTCGACATGCTCCGTGAGGGAGTGAAGGAAAACCGAATTTCTCTCGCTTCATCCCCGGGGCCATGCGAGACTGTATAATTTGTAGGAAATCACACGGTCGACTTATGTTACGTTACATCTTCTCCCATTCGACAAAACTAATTGTTCAACATCTATGGAAAGTTAGAAGTAATCTTGGAATTGACTTTCTCCTAAATCCTTTTAACATTCAAATCGCGCTTCCTGCTCGTTCCCCGGATCCCGGGCCTCTCCTGGAAACCAAGTTGAATGGTAAAAATCAACGGGATACCAAGTGAAATGTGTACATGTGAGAAGAGAAATCCCTCACAAAGGTATGATTTACGACATCCAAGTAGTGACCCACAGAAGAAACGAATGTGGAATTTATTCCGCTTTGATTAATATTAGGGTATTCAACCATTTTCTGTTTAGCATTTATACCGAGATAATGGCGACGCGTACGGTAGAAGTGAACGACTCCCTACACATAATAAAATCCTCAATATCACGTAATCCCTGTGAGAAATTATGAAACCTTTCAAACACAACGGTGCAGCGTCATTGTCTCCTCTGGTCATGCGGCAGGAGATTTTTTTTAATTACTTCTATTAATACGTAGATGCATTGTTTCTAACACCGCTAAATTTAATACTCTCTTTTATCAAGTATCATTTAGGTATAATTAATTAATTTTTGATTATTTTAAATTAATAAATACTACAAAATCTTTAACTTATGTGTACAGCAGATTAAGCAGCCCCTTGCTAAAATAGTTATCTAAAAAATTCCATAAAAAGTTTTCTTTCCAATTATTACAACTTATTGTTTTGTTTATTATTTTTAATATATTTATTCATTCATTAAGAGGCTACAGGAAGTCTTGGGGCTTACAGTACATATAGTTTTGTAATAAACTCAAACCTAACTATCTAAGTAACTACACTAAATGTTAATCCATTTTTAACGATGAATTTTGATGCTGTTAGTTACACTACACTCTGAGTTGTTGTTGTTGTAAAGCATAAAAGTTGAAAATAAGGCAACCAGTAATTGTAGCGAACAATAAATTATATCGGGAAACTACAAGAGTAACAATCTAACCGACTACCGTAGAAGTAACCCGTGGTTGAAGGAGTGAAACCGAGGAAATGTGTCCACCCTTGACCACCAGCCCCGTCCACCACCTTGGAGGAAATCAAATGTCGGAATTCCTTCCGGGGCCTTTTCATCATTGTCTACGGCAAGACTGACATTCAAATTACGTCACTTCTAATCGATGGACGAAAGGTAACCCCGATTCCGAGAATGATTAATGCAGAAAAAGATCAGTTCCTTGCAGGGGTTGCTCGTTCAAAGGGCCCATTTACCCCCTCCCCCTCGCAACATTAAGAATGAATCGGTCATTAGAGCAAAGCGCACGGGGTGGTTGAATACACCCAAGTGGGTCTCCACAGAGGGATGATGATGATTACATGTTAGAACTTTCTCTGGTAGACTGCGGAGAAAGCTCCGAAAAAATTTCAAACCTCTACAAAAAAAACTTACTGTTGTATCTAAGGACGTTGGAATGAATTACCACTGCCACGGTAATAAATTACACTTAATTAGAATTAATTAATAATTCCCTGAGAAAAATTACCCTCCCCCGTGAAAAATAATTTCCTTCCCGTGAGTACGTGCTTCTGAAGTAAAATTTGGAAAGCTCGCAAGACCGGATAAATCAAAAGGGAGCAATTCGCCAGAGGGGGGACGACGAAAACAAAGTGATGTTGAGTGTGATGTCTGCGAGTCTAGTCGATGTTAAATAAATAAAAAAAAATAGACCAGTCCGAACAGAATGGCGGACACAGAGGTGAGACGTCAAGACCGATCTACGTCACCGTTGATTTTGACTGGCACGTGTGATGAGACATCAAACTAACGAGCACTTCACACTTCAGCACTTCACACCACTTCCCAACTCACAACCGTACACTAATTAATTCACTTGTTTAATAATATAATTTTTTCACGGCTCTGCCCCCTTGCGCACTCATTCATAGATTCATCATGCACTCCATTGTCATCTTATATTGGAAATTAACATCGTTTGTTATTAGTTTCCGGTTATTGTAATTTCCTACAACCTTTTTGACAATTAATTAATCAAAAGTTTCATTCTTTTAAATTTTGAATTGCCCGATTGATTGGTTTACACAATCGGTATTGTTCCTTTTTGACAAATTAAAAATTACTCGTTCAGAATAATAATGAGGAATTTCTTGACTCGAAATTTTCATTAAGTTTAAATAAAAGTCACCGAAAAGAAAAGAAAGAATTAACAAAATTAGTGTAGTGCCGCACTACATGACATCAGGTCCTTCAATACTCTCACTAACGACACAAAAATGTCACCATCGAGTATTTCGCAAGCCTTTGATATTATTTACACCGCCACATTTTTTATTCTCTATGTATTTACATAAATTTAAATAACAGAGCAGGTATAAATTCTGACGGGTGCTACTAGTCTACTAATAATATTGTTCACGTAATTTCATTGTAGGAACGAAAATACAAATTCAAGAAGAATGAAAACTTGAAATAACAGTGTACAGCACGTACAAATAATATAAAAGAACTCAGTAAAATATAACAAACACAATAACAAGCACAGGAAACTACACAAAAACGTGTTAATAAATAATTTTATGAAGTTATATAAATGCTTAGTATGGGTTGTGTAATACAATTGATATAACATGCAATTGCTGTAGCTCCTAATTTTACTTTATTGTATTGTTCAACTAAATATAAGTAAGTTTCATTAATAGACTACCCCAGTTATTAATTGTCAAACATATAAAATTACATACATAAACACATTTTAAACAAAATGAGCTTCTAAATTTGTATTCCCTTTCATTCAGAATAAGCTTTAAGTAGGCTCAACAACTCAAAGGAGACATATATATATACCTTGCAATATAGACATTTACACACTTTGATATTCTGCACGAGAAGCACTACAAAAATACGATGCACACAACTTAAATTAATTGCAATATTGATTTGTAAAGTGTAATTTCTAGTTCGACAATGTTAATTTCCCCACCATGGACATCTCCAGAGGAGTTTGATTCGATTCAGCCGACCAAAAACTCACAGGCAGACAAGTGGACAGAGTCACACAGGGCAAAGGGCAAGTCCTCTCGAAAGTCGATTAAACACTTACGTTTCATCGGTTCGGTGAAAACCAATATGTATTGTATCGACAATAAAAAAAAGTATTATCGCTAATTAAAAACCTTCTCCACCACTCGTTGTATTTTCTCTCTCTCTCTGCGCGTCTTTGAAGTTTTCGTCCCACCAAATTGCCTTTTAATTCCTCCGACTCCAAAGTTACAATTGACTAATGATCCGTCTCCGAAAAGCACAAAATTTCTTACAAATTAATCAAAAAGGACAGGAAAAAATTTAATTACCTCCCATGTGAGAGACGAGGGGTGAAATACGAGAGGAAAAGCAACTGAAGAAAAATTTTGGGGAAAAAAGTACAACTAAAAGACCAACAAAATATCGGACGTGAAGGAAGGGAATTAGAGACGTAGAAGAAGACGTGCTACCAGCTACCATCCCTCTATCACCATTGAGTCAACAGTATATTATATATCTTATACAGACACCAAACTATCACTTAAAGAAAATGGTAAACTATGCCTCCCTATTACTGTTGTAGAGAACATAATATACACAAACAAAGTTAGGAAATACGCAGTACAATACTTATCAAATATAACATTCCTCTCGTTTGACCATGCCCTTTCAAACCTTAGCAGATGGCTCAGATGACCCAGAAATAAACCGAGCAATAAATAAATGAACTAAATCCTTTACAGTATCCTGTATCCTAAATACAGAACGCAGCAGAATGCTGTGAAGCATTTAGCACCCCCTTCCCGGTCATAAAAATACCTCTAGCCAGAATCTTCTCACCGGATTGCGTAACTATCGAGGAGTAAAAACAAAACAGAGAAAGACATGCAGACAATACAATGAGAACACAAACACAAAGAAAGTCTGACGTGGAAGAAGACGAAGAAAAAAAAAATAGAGTTAAAGACGGAAAGAAGAAGTCGAAAAACCTGAAAGATATTTATGTGAAGTCGATTAATAAGAATTGAAAAGATAAAATGAAAGAGAATTGTTCGATTAATTTTCTTTAATGCTCTCTCCTTCTTTTTTTCTTCTGCTCGACGATGGTCTTTTGACTTTACTTTTCATTGGCCTTTTTAAAACCTCATTACCGGGAGTGGGGGCGGCTTTCGAGTTGAACATCTCGAGGGCACTCCTGAGAAAAGTTCACTATTCGATTAGTTTTAGTTTCGGTTTCGAGGCCGACTTACAGTTGAGGACGGCGACTGTGGAAAAGGTCGAATTTCTGCAGGTAGAAAACTCAATTGATTTTTAAAGCAAGAAATTCTTCCACGAAAATTTTAATAATCAAACAATTAATAATAGTTAGGATGGTGTCAGTTTACGATCGCTCTCAAGCAACCACTCAGGGTCAGTTCGTTATCCGAAATTGACCATAAGTAGCATTCAGGGTCCACTTCTATATTAGAAACAATACTGTAAGCGTCAAAGTCACTTACACCTCAACCTGTCGTCTCGACCACGCCTTAATAAGGTTTAATAATCAATGTCGCAAGGGAACAGTAATAAAGAACTTACTTTTTTAAAATATAAACCTTCATTTTATTTCTCGGACACTGGGGAAAAAATTAAGCTAACGTAATCTAACCTACCCTACCCAACCCTAGCAGATATTGTTGTATAAGGGAAACTTCTGCAGTTATTATTCTATGGCATCATCAAGATATAAACTGTACGTATCGTGAAAGTGCATTCAAGTAGAGCAATGCAGAGAATAACAGCGCGAAGAATCATTTCCGAGACCCGTTAAAGCGGTCTAACAGTTCGGACAAAACCACAGCTCCTGCTCTAATGGCCCGTTCAGATTATTTTGGCAATTAATCCGACGCTAATCGGTTAAAGAGGATATCAAATCAAACGAACCATTTTGAAATCGACCTTTTAAGACGAGAATAAACAGTCGATTTGAATAGAGTCGGATTCGTTGCAGGTGAGAGTCCAACATTTTCCCATTGGACACCGAGCCATCATCCACCTACTACTTCTATCGTCTTCGGTACACTCAGTACAGTACATTTCACTAATTACCATTGGGAATTAACCCTGTGACGACGAGGAGGATTCAAAAGACTTGTCAGAGTTGCCATTAGTTTTACGCGTAATTAACTTGTTCTAAGTAATTGCTCTCCGGTTGAATTTCACTTTTCTTGAAGAATTCTAACATGGACACACACAAAAAAAGTATAGAACTAGACGAATAAAGAAGAGGAGTGAAAGAAGCGGGGGAAAACAGCTAGCTTTTGAGAAATAGTTTTTTTCCTATTTTTTTCTATTCACATCGAGCCACTGAGCACATCGTCTGACACCAGTCGACACCCACGATTGACATACAGGACAGTTGTTAACTCAACTAGACGACCAGAAGACGACTACTCACAAGGGAAACAAAAATAAAATTTCCACTCCCTTTCAGTCATTTCTTCTTCTAGAAAAATTGTGGAAATTACTCAAGTATCACTATTAATTTCCGTTCCATTTTCAGAACTCTGCGAAACTGTAATGTTATAATTATAAATTTTTCAATTGACACAACACATACATACAACGTGTAATATATTCATATCACATGCATTAGACGACCATTTACTTCACCTAAATTTAATAAAAATTTATTTGCGAAAAAGGGAGATTCTGGACATTCTATACACAGTACGCACTGCATACAGACGGCACGGCATTCTACTCAAAAAACTATTAAAGAATCCTCCAATTTGCCATTCTCCTTTCATAAGTTCAAATCTCTTTCTCGGTGAGTTGTGTAACTATGAAATCGTCTAGCGCTAATAGAACCCGGGTGTGACAAAAGTGCTTTTTTCTCGCGTTGACAGTAATAAAGAAAGCAGAAATTAACGCCATTAAAAGTGCGTGCGAGGTTTCCAGCGTTACAATCTAAATAAATTAACTTTAGATGGAATAAGTAATGTCCTCGAATGGCTGGCTTTCTCGTGGAAATTAAACGGAACATCGTCCGTGTGTCCGTCCGTCCGTCCTCTTCAACGACCGCAGGAAACGAAAATGGAAAAGTAATGAATCTGCGGAAGGAACCCGGCTAATTGGTAAGATCCCGGGCAGCAAAAATGTCATGAATTTCACTTGTGGCTAATGAAACGCTACCCCCCCCCACCACAGGTTTCAGGAGAGGAGATGGAGTTTCCCTAGTTTCCCGAGTACCACCCGTCTCCTAGTTCCTGTGCGACCTTTGACCTGCAATCCACATCACACGAACCAGGCACAAAGGCTTGCTGACGCGCTCTCTGTCACCTTTGTTGTTTACCGATGACAAATCACCGTTGTACGCAGCTTGTGTTTCTGTTACAAAATCGCAGGCGTACGAGAAAAAAAAATGGAATACGCAGGCAAGCGTAAGTCCCATGAATTAAATGACAATATCCATTTATGTCGAGTGCACATCAGCAGTTACAATGCAACGTGTGGGAAGTGTTGAGCAAGTACCGGGATTAACGTCATTTTATCAATTTGAATCCGGGGGATGTTTCCTTTTGTGGAAGAGGATATCTGTCCGCGACGCGTGATAAGCCTATCATTAAATAAATAAATAAATGTAAGAGAAATAATGAAAGTTTACGAAATTCTCCGACTGAACCGTGATAATAAAATTGACTAATCAGAATAGATCAAAACAATGCGTTCTAGTATAAAAAAGTATATTTTTATAACCGTAACGGTACTCGTTATTGAGGAGCAACTAAGACCACTAGACTAACTAAGACTAACTAGGACCAACCTTTACTAACATGTATAAAATATATTTCATAATTTAACGTTAACGATATAGTAAAACAATAACTTGATCGTAACAAATCAATATAACTTCATGTTTTTACAATACTCATAAATTATACTAACTTATAAATTACATAAACTAAAACGAGAATACCGTAACATTCATTATGTAATAACATCAACCACAAAAGTCCTCATCTTATGAGTATTGGTGTTCACATTACTCTTTAACGGTTCCTAGCACAATTGTGGTAATAATAATATAATGTACTATAAATATTACAGCACAGTATGTCAGGTATTAGATGAGGTTTCCCATTATCTGGAGCAATACTACTTCAAATAACGCCATTGACGCTGATCAAAATGTACAATGCGAGTATAATAAACATTTAAAATGCTTAATTCCCCTTCTATTAGAAATACCCTTGTAAAATACATAATCATTTTACAATATGTGTGTTAATTTTGCGTTAATACGATAATTAAAAATTTTATATACCAAAAGCACATGTTTGATCTTATCAACAAGTTCCTTCCTTTCCAGTCTCAAACAAACATGATGGCGTTTTCTAATCAGTTCTAGGAATTAGTTACCGCGAACATACAGTCATCGGGAGCTTCTGCGCCTGGTTGTCGCGTAGGAAAAACATTCGGATTGTATACGCGGGATCCCGGATGGGGGACGAAAGGTAGCAAAAAGCTCTACTCGACGGGATATTCAGAAAGGTTAAATTGAAATTGAATTTTTGACAGATGCTAAGATAAAATCAGACCGAACAAAAAGAGTGAAACAGAAAAAAAAAAGAATTGGGAATATCTGAGTTTGAACGAAAAGTCAATTTCACTTTTGCTTTTGTAATGTAATTGTGTGATTGAATGGTAATCGAATCTTATAAGAATTCTCATTTTGCGTTTGAATTTAAAACGAAAATAAAAAAATTTTTAATTATGTCGGGAAAAGAACTTTTTTTATTAGTTAAATACAGAAATATTTAGTTTTGCTCTATTGTTTTCTACTGTTCTGTACAAGCGCCCCTGACTTCTCCTCTTTACCCCTTGTTTAACTTAACTAATCAAATCAATTACATTTCATTTAGTGGGTTTCCCGAAGGAATCAGTGACCTGGCGGGTACCTAGACATTTATGTATATTGCTTAACAGCAGCTCAAAAGTAAGGAATCTAACTTGAAGACAAACACAAGAGTTGTTCATGAGGAAATGAGTGCGATTGCAGACCGCCTCTATTCATTATAATAAACTATTTATTATTATTAACTAATGTTATAGTTTCAATAATTATTTTTATGTGTGTTTTTATGCATTATATTGTACGCAGAAAAAGTAGTATACATTTACACACAACAGGTATTTTCATTATTATCGCAAATTTTCAGTCAAGAATTTTTTACACATCTAATAGTTTTATGTACATACATTTCTATTTATTGCACTTCGCCTACATTTCACCTGCTCAATCGTTCTGGTTTTTCAAATCATATTTACTTATTAAACATTTATTTTGGTATTTTGTCAACAACACTGACCACGCGTCATTGATGATTAGATATTACTTCACCGTATAATAAATATTAAAATGATAAGAGGCAATAACCAATCATATCTACTGATGGTAGTGAAACCCAACGTCACAATTGTGTAACGAAGACAACCACCGGGAATGGCAAACTAATCGCGAAACGATTAAACTAAAAAAAAAAAAAAAAAATAGATGACCTCGCAATAAATAAGTAATAGATAAATAACGAATCGTCCAGGTGAACTATTACAATATTAACAACAAAAATATGCTTAAATGAGTAGTTCTATGTAGTTCTCACGTTTTCTCACCCTTCCCAGGTATACGTAGAAGTGTCAATTACCTGAAACAAAAAACAAACATTATTAATCCAATAAATCCAATTTTCTCATTAAAAATAAAACATTTTTTGTTTGTTGGAAATAGTATAAAAGCAACTCTGCACGGCCCATTAAACTAATCTTCTACTTCATTACTAACTTCTTTCGTTCTTCGGATCGAAACATAACACTAAACTTCTCCCTCGGCAGAACACAAAAATATCGTTGTGAAATTTCCATGATTTTCCATTGTGATAGAGTTAATGGCCGCATTAATAGTTTACGATCGACGGATATCTATTTTTCACTATTACACTATTTCATCTCAATGTTCCTACTTTCCTCCCCTGAGTTCTTGCTCTTCTTCCAGAGCCCACTGTCACATTCTCTCTCTCTCTCTCTCTCTCTGACTCTACTCCGGCTTCCTTCCTTCCTTCTCTTTTCCGTATTTCTCTGTGTTTCAATAACACAATCTCTCAAAACTAAAAAAAAGGCAATTTTGTCAATCACTTTCGGAATTCAATTTCGTAAATATACTACCCGAACGCTTCACTCCGACTCGACTAAAGTCTCTAGTCTTTTACAGTTTTACTTTCCATTTTTCGAGTGCCTTCCTCCAACTCTTATTACATTATTTATTTTTATTGGTCGACTGAAGCCAAATGCAACATCCTTCCGCAGCAGACCCCCCAGCCATCGTACTCGTCTCTTCCTCGCTTTCGCATCCCTCTGCACAATTTCCTGTCATCCAATAATCGTTGACTTTTCATTGCCTCGACTCAAGAAAAGGACCTTAATTTGTTTCTGCTTGCAACCTTTCCAGATCCAATTATCATTACCGGAGTGTATATCTCGACATTCTCTCCTTTTGTTACTCACCCGGGGAATGAGTTAGCAAACCCATTTCCGTGGAACAACCCGAAAAGTTGTGCTTTTTTCCACCACCCCGACCCCAGTCCCGCCTCCTCCACCACATACATACACACACACACACACACACACTTCTTGCTTCCCTGCAGGAATGTAAAAAGTCAAGTTTCATCTGCACGCCTTCTCGCCTGTAACAGTAGGCGACGTTGAAATTTCTACGTCAAAAAGGAAATTAAAAAAAACAAAATAAAAAAGAGTTATATTTGTATTTATAATTTATATATATATATATATATATATATATAAAAGCATGCGTGTGTGTTCTCCGGCGTGATCTATCAAACAACGAATGTTAAAATTAAAAAAAATGTTCTTTTCAACATACTGCGAACAAATGGCGTTTCTAAAATTGAGCAGACGAAAGAGAATATTATTATTTCACGAGAACAAACAATATAAAAGCAATTAAAATATACTACAAACTACGTCAGATTTTAAACTTCGGTGCTAACGACAAACTCACGCGAATCCGTGTGGCCTGCGTAACTTGGTATGTGAACGATAAATCATCTTTTCCTAGTAGGAATATTTCAATCCTGCAGTACACTACTAATGTGCTGCTGCAGTGTGTTGGTATAATTTGTGCTTGACTAATTATTTAAAATTAGCAATTGTAACCAATTATACGAATGTAATTGTACAATATAATTGTAATTAATGTAGCCATTATTACTACTTCACAATATTTTTCGCGCTAACTTTTTTTGTAAAACATTACGCAAACAACATTATGTGTATGTTTGTAACCCATAAAATTATACCGGTAAGTCATAAATTTGTTATTTCTTATTTTTTGTTTCGTAAAGGGTGTGAAAAATTTTACTAACAGAAACCGAATAAGACTGCTAATTATTTATTACTGTTTATCAATTAATATTACACACATTTTAGTAACAACAGAAAATTATTAATAACACAATTAACAGGGACTTTAGAATGGCGTGCGTTTGACATATTCGGACATTGACCTCAATCGGGCATCACGAGTTTATACCTTTCCGTTTACGTAAACAAATTATCAGACTTATCTATTGATTAGAGCACATTCTGTCAGAATTGTGATTTCAACAGAAATGCTCCGACAGGCAGCATTAAGTATTCACTAGAGCATTTCAATTAAGCCGTTTAGGATGTGCATTCCCATCGCGAACCACTCTCATTTTATATATCCTAGGTCAGTCTCCCGGTTCTTCCATTCATTCGGTGTACTAGAAACCTTATTTTCCCTATACAGTACAGTTGAGAGTTAGTCAAATTACATTTCACTTACTAAGTAAGTGTTTCTACATTACTCAGCCTCCCGTCGACCAGCAGATGCATCACAACAAGTCCGACAAGACATTTTCCTGGAGGCTGCAGGAATGGCGGAAGAGGTGGGGGTGGGGGGTGGGGGGAAAGAGAGACTGACGGTCGCGTACGGGGTGGTTGGAAGACATAAAAATTTCAGCCGACTCGAATTCTAACCGAGTTATAAATTTAATTTTATTGCAACATTATGAAGATAAACTGACAATTTAAGCCGTTGCAGAATCTCTGGCTATTGTAAAAGTTTTCACTTTCTCCCTGAAATACACTCGTTTCTGACCCGATGCCATAATTTCAACTAAACAAACGTTCCAAATTTGTCTCAAGTGATAATTTAGCCCGGGAACCCAAAATTATGATATCGTTTTAATGCGTTCAAAAGTCGCGTTCAAGATGGCGCGTGGAATTTTGATAAAGCCAAAGCTCAAGATGAAAGCTCGAGTTCTACCTCCTTCTCCCGTTCCATTCCGCACACATGTACATCCGTACAGAACAAACAGTAACAATGCTCATTTCCCCCCGGGAAAAAGTCAACCGCAAGTCAATAAACTAATTTTTATTCAAAAAATTAACCAAAGAACTAGTTTTATTTTGTTGGGCGACTTTAAGTGTCGAAATTTCTTTGTCAGAACACCTAAGAACCTCGTTTGAGAACACCTCGTCGAATTTACGACGTTCGTGGTAAATCTCATTTCATTCTCAAACACGGGTGTCCGATACTCTACATCAATGAGACAAATTTACACGTCATTTAAATGAAAATAAGAAATCACAACCGACGTAACGTGACAACTGTAATCCTTTCCGCTTCACCATTTCAACATTATGCAAATTTTAACTGTATGACGAGCGAGCAAAACGAGCTAGCAATTCGTTTCATGTTAAAAAAAAGTAAACTTGATATTGCACACAATGAAAAACTACGATGAGGTCTGAGCATTGAGAAGACAAGCAAATCGTTTCCCGTAATGAGATTACCACGCCTCATGTTTATCAAAGCAATCCTTTCCGAATGTATTACAGATTGTAATTGGAAAAGCGAATGCACACATACAAATACAAACAACGGACTCTCTCTCTCTCTCTCTCTCTCTAAACCACCTGCACCACCACACATGTCACCGACTTCTTTAATTGCCGACGAAATATGATTTCAGTTCGTTAAAGTCTATTGTCACATATTCAAAACGTTCTCGTCTTTCTGGAATCCAAGAAGTTCCCGAAATTACGTCAACGTCAAATTGTCGCACAATGGCCGAGTCAAAAACGTCGAACCAAAATGCAATTGTTCGAGCTCGATGAGAATAAATGCGAATAAATGCGAAATTTGAATTATTCCTTGCAAAATTCAATTTCCGGTAGAGCTTCAAACGGGCGAGCAAAAAAACTACTGCCTTCGTTTCAACCCTTTTGCCACTTTGTCCTTTAGTTTTGCCGTGGCTGTTGAACGGTCGTCCGGATTGTTTAGGGACGGGTCAAAGAAGAAAATTAAAGTTCGGAATGTGGGCTAATGACCGTCATTAATCGTTCACCCGAGTATCGGTTTCCAATCAAAGTTTGGCTAATTCGACTCTCAAGTTGCTGCATCAAATAGAAAAGTTTATAATGTGGAACATCCGCTTTCGCATCGCCCTGATAGTTTCGCTTGAATACTCCACCCTTAATCCGTCAATATAATACTCTCCCTGTTGTTGCTAGCATTAGATGTAATGTACCTCTGAAGCATAGCAAATTACCGTTTAATTCATCAAGTTACCTACAATTAATATCCTTAGTGCTACGTATCCTTCATTCAGACAGTACAGGCATACACACCTAAGTAGAACGGGGGCAACCACCACTAACCCTGGCTTACCCTCTGATTACAACGTCCCAAGAGAGCAGCATTTGACAACTTCTGCAGAACAGTGCTAGAAGGCAAGGAAACAAGAAAAAATAAATAGAAAACAAATAAATAAATAAATAAAAACCCCAAGTATATTCAAAGCAAATGCTTCTTCTGGCTCTTGAATGGACTTGACATGTGAGAAAAAAATTAATAAAAAGAACCTCTGATTACATAATTATACTAATTAATATACGACCACATTAATTTTCTGTGATGTGAAAACACTGGGAACCGTTGAAAACACTAATCAACCGAAGTAGGGTAAACAGTGACCACTATAATTCAATCTCTGACACATTTATTAATTACATTCCAAAGTTGGGATAAGAATTGTCGTTCTAAAAAAAATGAGCACTCTGATTCACTACAATTAATAATAAAAAAGGTCAACCACCCTCTTCCCATCAAAGCTCCTAAAACCCGTAGAGAATGAATAGAGTAAGTTGACTAAAACAATGAACTTATAATTAAATTTAATTCAACATAAACTTCCCGCCTTAAAAATAGATCAGATCTGTGTCAATGTTTCTTATCTACAGGTATTTAAAGGTGTAGAGTGCTACAGATACGTGAGAATATTTAACGTGGAAAGGTATCAGAACACCAGGATTTATTAAGTTATACCAAATACATTCGTTTATTTAAACGGAGGTACGCAGGTTAGCCTGTACGAACCAAAACGAAAGCAACTACCTGCACATTAAAGAGTCAACGGTTAAAACTACTTAGCAAGTAAACATGGTTGATGTAGGAGACGAAAGGTCGAAAGAAAGTCTTGTGGGAATACAATCAATTCCAACTTGTGTAGAGAGAGCATTTCCTCGGAACTTGTAAACTTCACAAAATCAATTATTTATCAGGCAATCAATTAACTTGGAAACTACAGAAATGTGCACTTACACTTATTAAATATTGAACGGAGACAATACGTCATACATAAAAGCAAAAATACAGCCATGTTGAGTACAACAGACAGAGCGTGCTAGACTTTTTGTACTTCAAACAATCATCCATAACTTCTACTATTAACAGATAGTTGTAGAAACTATTGGAAGTAGCACTACTACTACTAATGTAGACAATACTATTCAAAATTACGATTAATTAAATACATAACTCTCAAACAAACCCTGCAAGTCACCTGACTAGAGTGCCACGCATTTCCGACTTAAAGTTACACTTCAGCTATTTAAGTCAACTATTGTCAACCCCATTCTTTCATTTTAGTTCTCAGTTTACAATTACAAAACTACAAAATGGTGGGCGGTCGGATAAGATCCGAGTCGAACCGCAAAAAGCAGACATAGGGAAATCTAATTTAAATTTCGCGGAGAGGTCTCCCGACAAATTTCCCCCCCGGTGGCAGGAGAAAATTTGATGTGATCCGTCAGTTAAAGCTTCACTTTCGAATAAGAAAAATTTCGACTTGAATTCGATGACTTAGAAAATTAATTTCCTTCCCCGAAAATTTATAAATACGAATTTGAATTTGGCGGATTTCAAACGCGTTCCCGATGGAACTCAAATTCGGGACGGGATGAAGAATCCTTTTAAATTCCAGGCCGATCTCTTTCGAATCTGATTTTGGAGGAACTCAGTTAAATTATCCTTTTTTTTTACGATTCGACTTAGTTTTATGTAGGTAACTTTTTTATTACTCTTTTTATTACTGGTAAATAAACCTTTTCTATAAATAACGATTTTAACTAATTATAAATGTGTTTTACTTCCCCACAATGTACTCTATTATATATATAAAATATTTGATATTTTTAATAAACTTACTTAGAGATCATACTGTGAATAAAGGTGAATTATATTTTATTATATAAATTGTTACGTAACGTGAAGCTATACTTTACGTAGGCAGACATTTGTCTAGCAAGCTGTCCAAGAATACAATACAATAAGGTATAAGAATTCCGTATGAAAACGAGCAAATAATAGTACACATGAAATAAATAAATCAAAAAATGACACACATACATAAAGATTGTTGTGTATGTATAATAGCTGGCGCAGGGTTTCAACCTTAAAAATTGGTAAGGATGACAGAGAACACGTGTAGAATATATGGAAAGTGTCGTTGCATTTGTTCCAATTAAATAATCCATTTCTAACATAGGGAAGGGATAATATTAAGTCTATGCAATTTTTATCAGCAGGAGTTTAAGGAACTACACAGCAGTAAAAATATTATACAATAATAAAAGTTTCTATGCCAGTTTTTATGCCTTAATAACACACAGAATGAAACAAACAGCTATCCCAGAGACGTTACGCAAATTACATTAACTGCTGGGATGTAGTCAAAACCCAGAAAATTGTTTGCGAAAAGAGATTCATCTAAACACCTGGAGATAGTAGAGAAAACTATCAAATGTTCTCGGTATTCAATCATCAAGGTTCCCCCGAGCAGTAGCCACTTCTCGGAACCATTTGCAAAACTTGTACATTTCAATTTTTAAATCCGACAAACGTTGTATTCTTGGTATCTTGAGCCTCAAAACATCGTATGAGAATCTTTTTTAGTTTGCTGAGTTCGCGTGGCCTCGCCTGTCGTCAGACTCGTAAACAAACACACAAACCTTCAAGCTCTTACAATCAATATTTTCAACTGTTTAATTGTACTCGGGGCAGGCCGTTGAGCCGGCATCGGTCAGACTGCGTTTCGGCTCCGACAAGATGTCTGTCATTCATTCTTCGAGTCCTCAGACCATCACGTAAAATAACGGGACACCGTGAGGAGAGCCCGAGAGAGAAAAAAAAATGGAGAAACGCGGTCGTAGGAATGAAAATGAAGTCGAAAATGGAAATTTGAACTTCTCACTCACACTACTCTCCCATGTTACGTTACAAATGAAGGGGCCCTGAAAACCAGACTAGGCGCGGGAATGAGGTTCAGAGCGACGTGGCACCAGACTTGGAACTTTCACCGGTGACAGCAGCAGCAGCAACAGAGTCGTATATATTTCAAAATGGACGTAATTTTTTTTTGTTTCCGCGTGTAATTGGCACCTTTTTAATAAACTCTATTACTCCAACGAGGCATCAAGGGATTATTACGCTTTCATCTTATTCTGTATTGTGTTACACTTGTATACTTTCCCTGTAACTTTTCCCCTTCACGTTTTATAAGGGAGTTTTTAAGTACGCTTTAAGTAAGAAGATACTCAGTTGTGTAGACAATTCATCAATGCTCTTTGAAGTTTTTAGCCTAGTCTTTTAAGAGGACTCAAATATTAAGTGCCATTAGACGGTCATGCATTCCAACAGGTACATGCTTCGTACAATACAGATACCGTGCTTTGTTATGTACTTACTACATTACTCCGTAACTACCTACAACTAATATTCAATACCCAACAATCACTTCTAGTAAGCTCAAAACGGTACTGCACTAAATATTACTAGATAATTACATAGGGAGATACGCTAAATTACGCAATACACTATACAGACTACTCGACATCTGACCTTTCTTTTCAATTACAATTTTTCAGTACCAGTTCGTTAGACACTACACATCCTTAAGCATACGAAGAGGTGCAATATACCGTACTTAGTATGACGTTAACTTCTCTTTTCGGTCATTGTGCACCGTCTGAACTCCTCCGTCTGTTCATTGTCTAGCATTCAATAATGGCTTTCATCCATTTCTCACAGATCAGACTTAAAACGTCATTCCCGACAACTTCATCAAAAATACAAAATCAGATTTATAATTTCATTAGACAATGAAATTTTTGAAACGGAAAACAATATCATCCATCATAATATCGCAGCTTTTCCACCGTCCCGTCATTCCGTTTCGTCTTCGCGTAGGGCACAATCCGGAATGCACTGCAAAATTCATATTAACCTCATTTTCGTAACTTCTCTTCCATTTCCGGTGAACACTAGAAAGTGGGTTTAGACGACTTCATCGACAGAGAGAAAAAGACGACGTGGCAACAGGGAGGTCGACGGAAAGAAAATTAAGAAGTTACCCTCTCCCTCCCCCGACGAGCGAGCCGTGAAATTTAATTTTGCGAACCGTTAATTTGCACTTTGAAAATTTTCGGAGATTCATTAAGCAATTCCGCATGAAACAAGATGAAGATGTTACTAATAGAGAGAGAAAGAGAGAGAGAGAGGCGAGCACATTGTCAAGGCATCAGACAGAAGTACCCGAACGACCGACAAAGTGCGTTAATTGCCCTAGACGAAATGATTTCCTTTTAATTGAATGAATCTCTCGTAGAATTGAATTAACTGCTAGTACTTGAGTACTCATCGAACCGGGAAAAGGAAAACCGCTTGCTTTCCGCCATCGAACACACCCAAAAACTTACAGTACCTCCTTGGAAGTAGATTACCTTGAAAGACTCTATGAGGAGATCTACGTTACAAAATAGAGAAATTGATGGAAAACAACTGAGGCGCTAGACCTTCCTAAGATAAAATAAAATAAATAATAGCCATGGAAACAAATCTTGACGGACACCATAGAAAAATATTAAAAAAGAAGTTGAAAAATAAATAATATTAAATAAAGTACCCAGTGCTTTGTACCCAGATAAATACGTATCCAGTAATAAATAAAGTACACGTGTTATTAAAGAACTTAGGTAGATCCATACGAATACATCCAACATCACACAAAACAAGTGATTATTGTGGTGGCTCTTGAACATATTTAATCAAAGCAAAACAACTGCATATGTAGTACAATTACATATATATAACACATGTATTATCAAATACATACTACGCAAATTTACCACGCCAAAACCGAATAATAAACCCTCGGTTCTTTGCTTCGACAGGTAGAAAAAAAATCAAACAATACGAGAAAAAAATAGAATTTATTAAATTTTTATTAATAGTCCTGATGTGACAACTTGCACAAGAGAGAAAGAGAGAGAGAGAAAGAGAGAGAGAGAAATGGCGATAAATTTTAATTAACGAAAAGAACGCGGGAAAAACCTATTTCCACCAAAAATTCTTCTTCTGCCACGTCTTCTCCCGGCAATTTCAGTCGAACAAGACGAGGAGAAAGAAGAAAAGAAGGAGAAACCTCCCAGCTACTTCGCATCAATCCATCTAGTGAGTTTCTCCGTCTTTTCCGCGGAAAAACATGCAGAATTTTCTGCCGGGAGCCTATACAAATTTGAACTAACTTCTTCGTCATTGATAAATGAGACAACATTAGAGTTTCTTTTCTTGAGCGAGTAAAGGATTATCTTGACAAACGATTTGAAACCAAGATGTAATAAAGTGAACCGCTGCTGATTCTGACAAGAATTATTATGATATATTTTCAATTTCCACATGGGTTTAAGCCGTGAGCCCAGGCCGAGACCGGGCCCCCGCGAACAATGTCGGCTGTTTCTCCCAACTCTCTCTAGTTAGTCTATCGGACTTCTATTGGCACGTAGATACCACCAGATGACTGTACATATATATGTACGGATATATTGACTTCCAGGGATTTAATCTGAGTGACTTAATGGTTTTCCTATTCCAAAGAACTCGTGCATGATGTATGTGTGACTTGCTTCTACTTGATGGGCTCAACGTCTAATTTATTTTGTTCTCAGAACTCATTGTTCCTGAAGTTGCAATATATATTTTTAAATTGTATAATTTTTAAACGTTAGCCTTTCTATTTTCTTGGCACTTTCACCCGTAGATTCTATGGGAAATATGTTCTGTTGGGGTTGGTATTCCATCATGGATCTTGTTCTCTCTTGGATGTGAGCATCTCGACCTGGGTAAATTTCTTTGAACAAATTGACAAAATTTCATGTCATGTTCACGTCGGCGATGCAACTGTCTTACAGGAGTTACAGTTTGTTCTTTGTTTTTAACCGGTGGCTTTGAAATTCAGGTTTGATTTTATTTGTATACAAGAGGTAGCAGAAGGTAGGACGGAATCTGACATGGGGGCTACAATGCTACATTCCAGTTTCTTTGAACAACTGGTTGACTGCTTCATTTCCAAAGAGGTGATCACACACGTATACGTCATTCACTACAAAGTAACAAGAGGTTAACAACTCTTATTTGTTGCAGTAAACAAGGGTACGAATTCTCAAAGGAATTTTTAAACGGAGCTGAGATCGTCTAATTGAAAACCTAGACAAGTTCCTCCCTCGAATTTCTCTATCTTTCTGCTATATCTTTCCGTGTTTTTTCTCGCGTTTCACCTCTCTCTCTCTCTCTCTCTCTCTCACTTCGCTCCGGTCTCCCTTCAACTCTTATTACGGCGAAAAAAAATCCCTAAAACTCCTTTTTCCCTCCGTTTTTACTTAATTCCGACAAAAGCTGTTTGTTTACCTTCATTTGCCAAAGTCGAAACTTTGTTAGTGAAACTTTTAAAAACCAGCCCGGCTAGATAATTGAATTTTAAAACTAAAGTTATCTTTACATAATTAGTTACAAGTCACACGTGTTTAGACTTTTTCCGAGACTTGGAAACTCTTCGAGTGAGTCCATAGCAAATGTGACCGCGTGGCTGGAGAGGAGTTCGCGTCATGTCCGTCCGGTCGGGTACCACCTGACAACGAGTACCTCGGGTAGCAGGTAACCGAGGGAAAGCACATACGGAAGGGGCGAGCACGACTGCGGCAGAGAGGGGAGTTAGGGAGCAATGCATTAACCTCAATGGAAACTGCTCGAGAAGAAACTTTTTGATTAACGAAAAGGAACCGTAAAGTTTTGGTCGCTTAACAGTTTCTGCTCTATCGATTCAAAGTTTTAATTTTTCTGTTTTTAATTTTCTTCAATTTAACACTTGGCGGAAGTTAAATTGAACGGCAAAACCGTCGTCCTCGTGCCGCACTACTCTCGCTCTCACTACTTTCTCACTACTTCGCTCTGTGACCACTCTACCGTTCCAAAATGTTCCGGGAAACCGTTAACTTCCCCCGAAACCTTCGTCCTCAAACTTGTTACATGCAACTCGAGCCAGACTTCTTTCTCCACCAGAAACTTAACTTCCTCTCCGCCTCGTAGCCAGCGGAGCCGACGGCGTCGCCTCTCGGAATACTTTTTTATCACTGCAAACAACCTTCTCACGTTATACAGACATAAAGATGTATTGTTCATTAAAAGACAATCGACAAAACTACTGTCAAAACCATCACCCACTGACGACCTAACAAATACCCGATCAATCAAATAATAACCGATCAATCCGAATGAAACCAATCACTAACATTTTACAGTACACATAAGAGTCTGCAAGGTACAACATTAATATTGTGCAATTTTATCATTCTTTACACTAATCAAATGACAGGTGATCGATTCCAATAAAACCAATGAAAAGAATCAGTCCGTAAAGCGCCGGTAATTTTAAACAACCCAATACTTTCCCGCGTTTGTAAAGTAGGAAAGCCCGTAAAAAAAAATACCATTAATAAGTTACATTCTGGCACAATCAATCGAACATAAACTCATTCCTGTCTCTTATTTTTCTTTCCCTCATTCTTTGCTTACTTGGCTCTTCCACTTCTTTCTTCCGTCTTCTATCTTTAACCCATTTCTAACGGTTGAGTCAACATTTCAATACCAAATTTTTGACCTCTGATTTTATAGCATTCGCCATAAAAATATTTCTTTATTCTACGTTTTACGACTGAATAAAAAGCGTTATCAATCACTGGAAACGTCCAATGAACCATCCTTGTCCTCCAGGTCATTTCGACCATCTGCTCCGGTTACATGACTTTTTCCCGTGACGTTTTTCTAATTCATTTTTATTTCTTTGATTTTTATTCACGGCATACTTATATACATAAATACATGTACTACGAGTATTCTTCAACCTACTTTGACGTAATGTTCTAACTGGGAATTATTCCGCTTCTTGCGTGCTGCAGGAAATAACTCATTCTGCATATTCTCAAACGTTCTACATAAAAATTTATATAGAATCAAATGAATGGTACGAAAATTTTACAAGCAGTTGGTCGAACGCTTCAACACACTTGCGAACTTATGTATAAATTTTCAACAGTATATTTTTCGATTTACAGTCAATAGAGTGCATACGGGCGATACAGAGACACATTTTATGTATGTGTTCGGAACTGCTCTTAATTTTTCTTCAAATTTAATTTTCATGAATGTAGGGTACGAACCGTGGTTCGTGCACCTGTATTAACATACAATCTACACCCGTAAACATTTTAAATTAACGAAAATTAACAAAACCCTGAAGCATTTAGGGTTACTCCCTTTAGTACCCCTGGGAAGGTTAAACCTTGTATTCATTTCATCATCAACGGTAGACACTGCCCTGAATCCACCACCAAACATCTCTAAACAGGAATCAAACACCGGCTAATGAATTACGAGTACCGAGTTGTCATGATGCCTTCGTATTGCACGCCACACTCAAATTTCCATGTTTGAATAAAAGGCTTTTAGTACGTCAAAGTTGGACGTAATGTCGAGTTGGTTCAGAAATGCTTTTAACGTGTCAAAGCCAAAAGGCCGTGTTACGATTTCAGGGCTCACAATTTGCCAAGACGAACAAAAAAAGAGCCAGAAAATGTCGAACGCCAACAAAAAACGCAGGCGAAACCGACATAAAAATTGAGTCCTAAGCAATTTACCCGAATACTCGTTGCGTGCGTTTTTTTTTTCGACGTACACAAACAATTTCACGGTCTTACTCCCTAGAATCCTAGGCACTCCGCTACAACCACTATATATGGAACACCGACACTTTGGGCCCTGTGTGTACTTTCAGAAGTACTTGAGCACCAGTCAAACACTGAAAGTTAGCCCAGTGGTTGAGCACAGAAAGACAATTGGAGCAGTTGCAACGACACCAGACGAAAGGAAAGAAGCTAAATAAAATTCAGAGAAATTTGAGCAAGGCTAATAAATCTCAATGTAAAAACTCATAAAAGAAGTGATATATGTTCGTTCTCTGGCAAAGACATATAGTCCTTTCAGACTCGAAGAAGGAAACGAAAAAATAATAAAAGCAAAAGGAAAAACTTCTCCTCTAACTGATATTAGGTGTCATGGCGTTACACTTTCTTAAGTTCCACACTTGTTCATCTCTCTTCTCATTTCTAGCCCTAGCCATAGCCCTGCATGTACTAGGATTACGTACGATCTCTCATGGTTATACTTCCTATCTCGAGATGGAATCTGTCAACCAGTAGTCCGTTTGAAGGCGTATCACGGTGAACAGACATACACCTTGTGCAGAAAACCTGAAGGGAGTAAAAGGGAGCAACTTAGAAAAAAATATTCAGCAACAACACAAAACAAGGGTCATCAAATATTATGGACGTGGTGGCTTTCAACCAGAAACTCATATAAATCCCAATAGAATTAAGCAGGCATGGCAGTGACTGTCACGGTGTCCAAAATCAGCACTTCTTCAGGAGCATAAACCGAGGCAGCGACCCATCTTTTTCACCAGCCAAGCTTTCCAGTATCTCCCCAGCAAAAAAAAACGAGTAAATAAAGTCAAAAAGAAATGTTTTAAGGCGCTATAAAATGGAGTTAAGAGCTGTAAAGAAATAACAAGATGGGTGGAAAAGTTGGGCTCGAGTGACGTTTCCGCCATTTTTGAAATAGTTGACGAGCGAAAAGAAAAGGCTGCGGCCCAAAAATTCAAATCCGAAAAAGAAACATTTACTGCTGCGTCTTCTTCCACGACACGGAAGGTACCCTGTACCCTTGCCAGGTTCCACTGTCAAGTGGAAGAGGTTGAAGGAGCGAAAGGTTTTTCAGATACTTGATTCCGAGTCAAAGCCTCCGTCATAATCATCTTTGGCAAAATGACAAAGAGGAAACCAAACAAAAGGTTCGCATTATTTTTTTGCTCGGATTTTCCTTCCACAGCCCCAACCCCAAACCTCATAACTCTCAACCCACCCCTCGCGCCCGGAAAATTCACCGGCACGTCTGATAATCGAAAATCGTTTCCCTTTATGTCTATAATAACATGCTGCCTGACGAACAATTTCAGGTACCCCTGAGGGGGCAACAATGGCAACTCGGCATTGACCGTTCATTTCCTAATATTTGGCGACAAAAACTTATAAAATTCCATTATGTAAACTTGAGTGTTTTTTAATATACATATTTTCATTGGTGGACACTTTTTATGGGAAATTTTATATAATTTGTAATTTCGCATTTTGCGTAAACAAGAATTAATAATGCTAGGTAGTAGTTCATTTCCTGGTAACGGCTCATTCTGGTAAACCAACCAACAAATAGTCCCACGTGTACCAGACCCAAAAGCAGACGTCTCTTAAGCAAAATAATAAAAACAATATGATAATGACAATTTTATTACCTGTGCCATTTTATATAATATCCTCTACTACTCGGTAGAGAACATAACATAAAATCCAACTAAATATCCAGTCAAACTTATATTACAACGTAATTGTAAGCTTTAGATACTTCGTTTGAAATTTAGTTACCACATATCGATTATTATACTGAAATTAATAATAATTAAATTAATAATTAATTAAACTTAAATTAATAATAAACTGTTGCATATTCAGTACTGATATTCAATTACATGCTAACGTTAAGTTTCAAATACAGCAGAGGTGTTTACATAAGTAATCAAAAATAAGTTTTACGATAAGTGTAAACATTAATACATGGCACACATGTACTGTCATATACATAAATAACCTATTAAATTATTAAGTTATTTACTTATAGATTACTACTTATTACAGTTTATTAAACAGTTTTGAATTTCGAATATTAACTATTCTTTATCAAGCTTTCAATTGAATCCTTTCCAGAACTTACACACAAGATATATAGAGACGTACTGAATGTACACAGTTCCCGAATAACTTCAAAACAAAACTACAATTTTACTGTTACCTTCCTTCTTGTAACCTGAGTCACCTCCCACATATTTTGCCTAACCAGCAGGTACAAAACTTAAACTCCAACCGTTCCAGATCTTTCTTTTATAACACGTCTGAACACGTTCAAGTGTTCAAAAATTAGCTCTCACACCTCTTGAAATATATACATATACCGAAAACGTTTCCCTCCAACACCCCACAACCGAGGTATAATTAAAATGATTTCCAGTCACATAATTTAACCCAACAAAAACGTATACCATTAAAAGCTGTACCGTGAATATCATCGGATTTCCCATGGAAAACTTAAATCCCCTGAAAACCGATCAACAAAAGGACTTAACCGTCCGATTACTACGGGAATAACCCGTGAAAGGGAGCGGGATTAAAAACTGTTGGACGTATGAGGTCCGGGACAACAAATCCGGGATAATAAAGGCCCCGGAATTAATGCGATCTTGGCACCGAGCTATTAATATTATTAAAAGGAACACGTACTCTCTGACCAGAGTCGGTGACCACCGTCGACCACCCGGATAAATGCACTCTCATGGGGACAGATCATCTAAGAATTTCTCACTTGGATGAATGAAATAGCAGGGACGCCACTGTGGCACGCGGTCTCCCACTAAACGAGCCTTTGACTTTGCACTTTCTACCTTTGAATAAGTTCACTTTTGTCATTTTTAAAATATATTTATTTTTCTGAAGTGAATTAATATACGTACATAAATGAAAGCCAATTAGACTGCCCTCTACATGTCTGGTGTCTCCGTTTCCCTTCGTCATATTTTATGTATGTCCAACCATTTTTTTTTAATTCACCAGGAAAAGAACTTAAAAGTTTGTTTGGTCGGTTACTCGATGGACCATAGACGGGAAAGACTTTTCATTTTTGATAAAATAAGTTTCTTCACCTGCAAGCAGTTTTCGTGGCTTCAACTGCACGTTTCCTTGCCCGGAATTGTCTCTTTCTTTTTAGTTCCCCTAAAAAACTTTCCATTTTACTGCAGCGAGATAAAGTTATACCTCGAAGGCTAGTCGAGATAGAAACTATTGTGACTGTCGAGAAGTGGCTATTTTTCCCCCTACACGCTGCCGCAGTCAATCTCATACACAAAGTAACTTCGACTGTTCTAGTACTGGTACGAGACCGGCTACCTCTACCGCTCCGGAAAATAGTCTTAGGGCCACTGAAGTAGCTGAAGAAGACTCAGCTACTCTAAAACTACTCGGTTTTCAACGGTCAGGAGTGTGAACTTGTGTTATGGATATTTTTAAGACAAAACTCGAATCAGTCAAGTTGTTCAAATGTCTGTTTGCTTCCTTTATCTCTTTCTTCGCGTGATTGAATTTCCTTTAAAACTTGTATACACCTTACCCTCTTTCCTAGACGAGAAAACTATTTCAAACGAGTCAACAGTGATTCTTTTTATCACACACGTACACTACAAATACATCCGTTTGTGTTTAAGTACGTACATACACACTCGAGCGAGAAGGTCCCAGACATTTTCAACTTTGAATTTATTTGCAATTTTAATGAGATTTCCAATTGCAGTAGTGAAAAGCCGTGAGTGCTTTTTAGTGTTTAAATAATAAGAAATTGAATATCACGGAATCATTCGGTACTACAAGTTGAACTAATAGTGTTGCGAACGCGTGACACAGACGAAATTGGCACCAGCGATATTTCTGCCGAATGGAAAAAGCAATCAATAATTCAACTGTCAATTTATTTTCTACTTAGTCTTTCTGGATGGAAAATTATTTCTACTGGCAGTAACATTTGAACGGAATTTGTCGAAAACAAAAAAAATTTCCTGCACTTTCCGGTTCCGAAAAAAAGGACAAATACAACGGGGAAAGAGGAAACATATCGTGTACGTTCCTGTTGGGGATTGACTGTTTGAGAAATCTAAATATAGTAACATAAAATTCAAACAACCCCAATGTTATTTTTCATACACAGAGAAAATTTTAACCATTCAACTGAACTAAAAAAAATACTGTTAGCTGACATTATACTTAATGTCTGATTGTAGCCATTAGCTCCTCGCACTTAATCAAAAGCACCTACAAGTGCAACCGAATAACCCGATTTTTCTATTTTTACATTCTATTTGTAAACAACGAGTTTTAATATTATTTTAAATTTTAGAAAAAATATTTGCACTTCTCGGTTAAGTATAGTTGAATCAACTAAATTAATAAAAATAATTACATATGTACGAGTTTCGAATGTAATCTTTATAATAACCTCATCTCGTGCACCTAATTATATCTGGACAATCCAAATATCTAAGTAACCCTATTGGAGATTGGTACTCATTTTTATGTATAATGTATTTCATTAAACTATAATATATATTAAAAGGCACAAACTTAAGAATCCTGTAACTTCAATTATACCATAAACTCTCGTACAATACCTTCAGTTTAGTTACATTACAATTAATGATCACTTTTTCGCATTGTTATTTTACAGAGTACATTGAAAATGGAGGCATACAGTAAATTCAGAGTGAACTTGAACGAACGCTAGTTGCCAAAGTAAACAGTTTCCCGTTGTTTATAATCCCGTAGCGGTTGAAGTACCAACAACATTAATCACGTCTTGTTGGGCGGTGTAAAACCGTACATGAGTAGGTGTTATCAATAAATAAGAACATACAAATCCGACTAATTTATAGGTTACGGGACTGCCGGTATGATTTTCGTAAAATATTAAATCGAGGAATGAAATTTAAAAACAAGGCGTCTTTTCAATTGCACAACACTCCCATCTGTTGTTTTCCATTCCGCCCGTGGCAAACCTTCAGAATTGGGACAGGCGAGAAAAGGGGAAAGACATGCCAGGGCACTGGAGCAAGTACAACAGGAGGAAAAAGAGCCACGTTTCTGTGCTGCGAAACGAAACAGATTAAAATGCATTCCCCTGAATTATGCAAAATAAGTAAAAGCCGAAATGCTCCAAGTTCGGGACATTACAGTTTTATGTTGCTACCATAAAAGCAATTTTTTGTTGCTTCAACTTGCCTAGCATTTACATCCAAGTACAAATGGCAAATTTCATTTCTGCACGAGTCATTCCACTCTCTCTCACTCACTCACTCACTCACTCTCTCTCAAAAAAAGAATATATAAAAATCCTTTTGTTTTTCTCTTCTTTCACTTGAAATGTTTTACCTAAATTTCCTTTCCCTTAAAACATTTATTAGGGGTCCTACTCGACTGTTGCTAGTACCTTTGGAAACACTCTACGGGAAAACCTCGTCTCGGGCCATCTTCTCGTAGCTCTCTCACTCTCTCTCTCCCTATCTTCTATGTTTACTCTATCGTCTTTCCAATTTTCCTACACTTTTTACTCGAGAGATTTTCAAATATGCATAGAGTCTCCTCTCGGGGGAAAACACGTGAACGTTCGTTTTCGTTCCGATTTTTCTCGTCTCGAACTCGCTCGTCAAACAAGAATTTATTTCCTTGGACATGTCTGTATTTGGTTCGAGCTCTACGTCTGATTCTGTCTCGTCCAAATGTTACGTACTCAGTCACAGGGGGTGAAGTAATACTTTTGTGACTGGAAGTACTCTGCCGAGTCAACAGTCAGGAATCATTGGCGAGGGACTTCTAATGCTGAGATACTTTCCATGTAAAATTTGTATATACGAAGTCTAACTAGGAGAAGTCGTATTTTTCTGATTCTGAGACCTCAGTAACTGCAGTACAGAAAAATTTGAGGAGTTCTATTAGTTGTCCTATTGGACACTTGCTTGATCTGCTCGATGGCTCGTGGGTCTACTGCTACCCATTTCATAAAGGTAGTCTGTAGTTGAAGTTTCTAGTTACCTGAAATAAAAAAAATCATGACTATTAGATCAAATGTAACAGCAGAAGATATCTTCAGTGTAAAATAGATTCTACCGGGAAGAAGTTGTAATAAAAAATAAATAAATAAGTTTTAATTTTCACGTTGGTAGCGTATGAAGCATAACGAACTTATACAGAATTATCTGTATAGCTTACACAGAAACAACATCTAAACAGTTAATAGAGAAAAAAAATCAGTCGAACAAATGAAATTGGGACAGGACAGTACGTTTGCGAGCGATAGTTTTAAACTAGTAAACAAAACTAGTTAATTTGCTTATGCCAAAATAGAAGTGCACTCACATCACCTTTATAGGGTCATTCGCCGTTTCTCGAAAGCCTCCGAGATTTCCTCACCGTATATTAATAAATTCTATTAACATGAAAACTTGTAACAGAGAAAATAATTATTTATTTTTGTGTTACCTACGTTCGACCGTTCCGGTTTATTCGTAAATATAAAATTATCTCAACTTATTTGTGCCGTACCTATTGAATTATTTAAATTATTT
Source organism: Polyplax serrata (assembly GCA_037055365.1). Lineage (NCBI taxonomy): Eukaryota > Metazoa > Arthropoda > Insecta > Psocodea > Polyplacidae > Polyplax > Polyplax serrata. Next base: position 5,452,373 of record JAWJWE010000038.1, on the reverse strand, counting down.
ATTTTTTATGTCTTCCATTTAGTGATTAGTATAATGCTCTTTTTCCTTTGATTATTTTAATATACAAAAAGACAAGTAGAGAATTTAAATTCTCGTTTGACTACTCTTGCGTATATTAAACATGGCGTCTCTCCCAAAAGAATCTCGAGACTTTTTCATTTCGATATCTCGAACCTTTGAGTACATTTCTTACTTGTGAGTGACCACCTCCTTATTTCCACTGTCTTCATCAACGGCATCCTCACACTCCCTTTCATCCCTCAAGTCATTCTTCCGTCTCGCGTTCTTTGATGTTGAATCAACGGACGGTCCACCCCGTTTCCTTCCTTTTCAACATTTTAGGGTTCTTTCATTTCCACTCTCTGCCTTAATCTTTTTCTCCTTCTTTTCTTCTCCCTTCAAAATGAAATTTATGCGGACTGGCCAACGCTTTTGAAAATCGGCTAGAAAAGCCGGGGAACAACACATTGAAACATTGACGAGAGCAAACAAAAGCAAAAAAAAAAAAGGAAACAAGACAAATTTTGAACTTTGTGCAAGTTCGGAATTGATTTTGGCTTTTTTTAGAAACTTTATGTAAGAAAAAACTTGAAAAACAAAAATATATTTTTGCCGTTCTACACCGTACGAAGTACTTGTACTACGAATCTATCATCTTGTACTGCGTATTGCACTGCAAACTGTTGTCAGAAACGTTACATAACAATCGTATAAAAAGCCCAACACCAAGTAGTATAATTATGAGGCTTATACAATCTCAAAACTATTTAAAACGGCCAGAATGTCACGACATGACCAATTTAACACTAAAATATCAGTGAATCACCAATCTTTCCAAGATTACGAAATCATGTCTAATTTTCTCGTTTCTTCTGTTTGCGCTGGTACATCTTTGCCTCCATGGCAAGCTGCAAGAATCTGTGGTTTTGCCGCGGTTTCCCTGCTTTTCAGTTGCAGCAAATGTGAACTGCGTAAAAAATTTACGGGGACCATTGGAATGCAACCGGCGAATTGTAAAATTCTACTCAGACTTGATTTTGTTTACATAGCACGGATCGCCAGGCTCAATCTTAACCTTTCCGCATGCTAAGATCGATCTAGACCTCTGATCCCGATATAATATTTTACGATGCAGTCATTTCAATATAAATTAAAACCGAAAAACATATATTAGCTTGGCGAAGTAAACAATTTCCTACATCTCTTGTACGATTCGTTTCGGCTCTAGTGCAGTTTCTAAATTTTCCATTTCTAAATAAATGTAAAACTATTTCTTTTTTCTAAACTATCCTACGTCACAAGTAGCGCCTGCATAATTTCTCTGCTATCGATGGAGTCGCAATAAAATTTCTTTGTTTACTACGTTTGTCATATTCTTTCGTTTTTCTATTTCGCTTAAACTATTTGTAGCCATTTCCACTTGATTTCCTCGTCCCGGTCTGATATGGTTTTTCTCCGTCTAATTTATTATCTTTAGTTTCAATAAAACTAAGTTGTTTTTCTGGGTCGTTGCCGTTGTCGATGCATACGAACAGACAGATCAGTACAATAGAAGACTTTACTTATATAAAATTCCGATAAGTATCTACAACTTCGTATTCTTAGCAGTCGTATTGGATTCACAACTTTAGTATTTACCCCAATCACAGTACTGTTACTGTACTTAAGTATAAGTTACTACAAATTATTATTCGCGTGATATGTACGAGTGTCAATGAATGCTGCCATATTACTGAGTTTTCAGTAGCTGTACCCGAACTGCTGCTAATCTCCTCTGTTTTTCTATTAAACTTTTCTAACCATCAAACAAGACTGGTGCCTTTTTCCTGAGTTACCTCCCTCAAATCACTGCACTACCTTGCAGTTTCATTTCCCGGAGAGTCAAAGGTCTCGGAACTCGACTTTTGCGGTGCTCAAAGCTCGACAAGAGCTTTTGATTGCTCACCCGCAATAGTTTTCGAATGAATGAAAAAGTTTTCCCTTCAAACTATTTCACGTTAAAATTTTTTCAGCCACTTTGCCGAAAAGTCAAATTTCACAGTTCGACCTGCTTCTCAAGAATTTAAATAAATAACCCTTGTTATCACCAGCGTTTCTCCTATCTACGCGAGCGAAGAAGATATGGGGAAAAACGTCACACGAGGTGAACGTCACAAATTCACTGCAATCAATTTCCTTCGCGTTATCAAAAACGTGAATAGTTCTCAGGAATCGTTTCGAGAATCTTCAATTTGCTTCAAGCTATGTGAAAATGGAAATCATGTCACTCGAACTAACATGTATCAATAAGTATAATAATACAAACAGGAAATATTATTCCAGTCCTAGTAATGGTATATATTATGTATTACGACTAAAAACATTCTCCTTCCCGTATTCTTTGGCAACAATAACAGGTTCTGTGAGATATTACATGGCAACTGTTACATTGAAAACTATTAAGAAATAGAGTAACACGTACCTGAACCTACACAGGCTCGTGTAATTTCCTTCGAGTAAAAATGTTACGACTGTTGTAAGTTCTACCTATAATATCTTCTCTTAAGGGAATAACTTTTTCCACTTAGTTGAAGGTATACCTTACGTACCCGTTCATAGCCGATTAAATTTAATACCTCTTTATTATTGTCTAAGATTGTGCATATAAAATTTTAGATAAAATTTCTTCAGGTTAATTACCGTAGATGAAAAATATTGCAAATTAACCGAAAACGTACCTGAACCCATACAGGTTCAGACATACAGGAGTAAGAATCTGCTGATGTTTTTGTTTTAGGCAACTGAGGCAACTGAGCTCCCTCAGGTATCTTCGCTCTCACGGAATATTAAATTACATTATTATTAAAAATTTAATTTAATTAATCTAATAAATTAATTAAGCCTAAAAACCCTTTCAAGTAAAAGTAGATTACCTCCTGCAGCAGAGAGACACCGATAAGTAGTCAAAAGCTGTACCTGAACACGAACAGGTAGAACTAAGGGGTGGCGACACCATTCGTTACCAAAAAATCTAACACCGTCAACGACTCACATACACACAAAACACAGCTCTAATACTAAAGGAAGATGAGAACCGTTTTTCTACCCGAAGAAGATGTTTAACCCTTTTGGGCTACGAACGAGGTTTTCTATACGCCGATCGAACTAAAAGAAGAATCCATTTGGAAAAGCGGGAAATGAGAGAGATAAAAAAATTCAAGAGGTTATATATATATATATATATATACGTGTATCGTAGTCGTAAAAATTCCCAATAAAAGCTGGCAGTACCGCTGCGGAATAAATTGATGAATTTATATATAAAAAAGCTCTGTGTAACGAAACTTGTGGGAAAATTTCTTCTTTTACTTTTTCCAATTCGACGGGGTTGTCACTCGGTGCAAATCTCTTCCTATGGAATTGCTATTTGCCTACTGGCCAATTCGTATGTCTGCGTTCATATGTGAGTCCATACATTTTGACTAAGTTTCTCTATGGTTTCTACCTAATCTCAAGTTTTCTTTCCTTCTTGCGGCCCTGCTGTATGTTTACTTACACTGCAATTGCCTTTTACTAACCCTGTAATTCCACTAACTACAAAATATTATTGGTGTAGGTAATATTTATATACAGTAATTTTAATAGTATTTATATATAGATATATGAATTAGAAATATGACTGTTGGTAAATAGTACAAATCTTAATTTTGTCAATTTGTTTCCTCGCCCTCTCCCGAGTATTTTTCATCTGTCTCAAAGGCTTTAGTTTTTCGTTTTGGGGTGTACAAACCCCTCCAAACACTACGTTTCCCATATTCTTAAACAAAAACATAACTACACCGTCTTAAACATTCCCTTCTTAAGATTTGAAAATTTAAAAGGTAAGGGTTTTCCGGCTGGTATTATACACTTTAGTAAAATTGCCAAATCATCTGTAAAATTCAAACAATCAACCCTTAATTTCATCATCACACCCTAATCTTCCACCATTGAGGGTAAAACCCTACTTTCCGTTTTCAAAGCATTGCTTCACCCAAGTCAAATGGTTGAAAAGGAGTTTCTGTATTTCTTGTAAAATCCCTCCGCAGCTTTTGTATAAATGTAAAATATACATTAATAGTATTATTAATATATTTTTATTTAAGAACATCTACAGTACCAGGGAGTATTCATAAGCCCTCAAGAACTTCCTTGTACTTTTCACATGGTTAAATCAAATCACGCTTCGCAAAATATCATGTTGTTTTTACATAATTAATTAATTTTTAGTAGTATAACAGTTTTATTTAATTACAATCAAGTCAACAACTGCCTTAACTATGTCCCGGGATATTTAAAAAATCCGACACCTGCAGGTCCAAAATTTATACATTTATGTATTTACTAAGCCACAGTATATTGGTACCATTAATAAAAGCTCACTTGATAAGTTAATAGGTACGTCATTAATTATCGGTAATTACACATAAAATCTGTGTGGGAAAACGTCAAACTATTAGCCTTTTTTACTGACTCTAGTGTCCAGCCTTCACGATTTGGAAGAAAAACCTTTTTCTTCTATTCCCAGACCCGTTTCTATTTGACTAGACGTACCCCACAGTAACAAATAACAGTTGATAATAAATATTCGGATCGCTCCAGGGGAATTCGTTCGATTTCGTACGAGGTCCCCTTAAAAAAATTTCGTGTTACAGTAATAAATATAAATTTACTCGAGTGAAAGAGTCACGCCACGTTCGACTGTATGTATGTACAGTTGTTAACCATGACCCATTAATATCAATAGTAAGGCAACATGCGGCTGTTTTTGAACAATTGTTACGTGCCTTTTCGCTCAGATAAAATTTTTATTTATTACTAAATAATATTTCCCAGATTTATTCACAACTGGGAGTTCGCGACGCACGCGGTTTCGACCTAATGAATTTCGAACGTTACGTTTTCTTATATTAAGTTAGACGATTTTCAAGTTTTCATTTCTACATTTTTGTTGCTCGATCCTGTGATTGTCGTTTTACGCAGTTACTGTATGTCATACTCACGCAAGCAATATCTTTTAAGTTTTACTTTACAAGTACCACAACAGGGGATAGTACAATTAGAAAGTACCATAGAGGTAGCTGAACATCTTCATTATGTACTAAGAAGTACAGTTCTCGGCTACTTTGAATACGAATACAGGTTTTGTTTAGTTAGTACTTTTTCAGGTCATTGATAACTACTTTCCTGATCAATAACCCGCGATCTGTTCGATGGTAATCGAAGTATTTGGCACTTTCTCAACCTCTCCCGTAGCCTCTTAGAATAAAATAATCGCGTGATTTTAAAACTTGAACGGCAATGTCTCCCTCTCTCTCTCTCTCTTTTCTATCGATCAAACAATTACAATCGCCAACTCCACTGTGATTCTTACATAAATAATTTTCCTCTTCGAATGATTCGATTATTTGTATAAATGTCATTAATTGCTTACGCTGGATCAACCCCGGAGCACGCCACGGCGGGACACCAAGGTAGACAGAGGAAATAGTTGGCCTGTCAAGTGTTTGGTGAACTCGTGTGAAATGAATGGTAAGATGACGTGACCGGTGACAAGGCAAATTAAAATTCGGTTATTAATTAATATATTAACTAAAATGTAATAGCGTCGGATTAATATAAAATTAATTGCCGGTGTAAAACTAGACGCTCGTTTCTGTAGTTAACCCCCAGACAAACACAACGTGTGAAATACGTATAACCCAATTTTTAATTTATAGTTAACTCTATTTACTTTCGTTCATTTGCCAAAGAGTAATCCATAAAAACTTCAGTATAATAGTATAAATAATAAAAAATATTAGTAATTTAAGTTAATCAAATGTAACAATTGCTGTTATGTATAGTTAAGTTCTAATTGAAAAGCTAGTTAAACTAGTTTAGTTGTAAGCAGTTGTTCCTTTTTTATGTAGTTTCACTTTCTTTTAGTTACTTATGTCTGTCGTAGTTTGTCCTACGACGTATTCGACTTGTCATTTATCTTTCCTACTACTTAAAGTTCAAATTCGCAACCCCATGAAGTTTTGAATTACAACCAGGCGTAGTACAGAAAATATTTAACATTTATTAAAAAATAAAATTATTTTAAAGCACTACATTACTTTTTATTATTTTATTTACGCAATAAAACACTTTGTAATTAACTCTACATAATATTATTGATTGTTTAGCAACTAAACAAGGTCTGAAGTGTCCCTTGTTGTAACACAGAGTGAATGGTCGCGATGGAATGATGCCATTGAAGGTATCCAATACAATTTTGCAATTCAGCAATTCGTGTCAGCGGATTGAATCAGGTGCCTGAATGATTCCGGTTAAAGACTGGTTTTAGACTAGTTTTCGCAAGTTACTCGAACAAAATATCTTAAATTCGGTATGTGACAGAATTACTCGTAGGTATGCAACCAAACAACTGTTCGAGCGGTGCAATCGCGGGAGGGAATAATTTTCTTTTTTTCCAATTGTTTAGGACTTTTTACCGTCATAAATAGTTCAAGGGTCTGACGGTCGCTGCTGAACCGATTGGCGGACACGACAAATTTCTCAAGTTAAAAGCGAAAGCGATGAATTATTTGCTTCGGATTATTTATTTGAGAACTGTCAGGGTAACCTGATAAAAGAAATTGCCAGTTTTGCATCGGATCATCCGAGTGATTTATGACGCCGTACTTTCGCACATTAAAATCAATCCGGTGATTTCAAAGCAACAGCCCGAGTTTTCCTTACGTAATTTGTACCATTCGAAGGCGTGAGGTAAGTTTTTGTTCACCACCATCCCCCGGCTCCGGGTTTGACCAGTTGAACGAAGTTGAAATTTCTGGGTCAAACCGTCGAAGGCCATCGCCGGGTTCGTTTTGGGACAATTCACATTTGTCACTCGGTCGACCATGTCAAATAAGACCAGACTCTCGGAGGCATCGATGAGGTTTTAAATTTTTTCCCTTTTTTTCTCGGATTCCGGCATTTCTTACAAGCACGCCGGCCTTTTATGTGCCTTTGGGACATTGTAAATTGCATTTAAAAACACTTAGTATTTTCTTCTAGTTACCCATTGTGCATTTTATTTACATCATTAAGTTCCTCAAAGCTACATACGTTTCTTTAATAGTTACACATACAGTTAAGATAAGTTCCCCCTGATTTAATAAAGGACTTAAACTTTCAATTTTTGTTTTGATTACACGTTAATATATAATATTTTGATTAATCTGGACAAAAAATTTCCCACCGTTTTGTTAATGTGTCAGTAGCAGCTTATGTGAAGTTGATAATTCGGAAAATTATGAATTTTTTATCTTTTTATTTACCCGGTGAATTAGGAAAGAAATACGAAGCAAATTGACTTTCTCATTCTCATATCTTCTCGAACAGCATCACAGGCCAGACTACTACACTATTAACATGTGTTTTACTGATACATTATTGTACTTCATAGAGGTCGCAGAGGTCACAAATTTTAAATTATTAACCTTAAAAAAAATAAGAATAGTCCCTTGACCCTGGGGATGTTACTCGTACTGACATGCTATTGATTTCAATCTCCAAAATATGCCAAGAAACAAGAATCTTCGTTACGTTATAAAAGAGATTTTAATTTTGTGTACGGAGTTTACGTCAAGTTAACAAGTACTAAATTGAATAAAGTTATACGTCGCTTTATTAAAAACTTTCCAATACGTAGTTCAGTCCCATGCATTACGTACATATTACGTACTCTGCAGTGAACACATTTGTTAGCAATTTTATTTTCCTTATAAACTTTAATGCCGGGTTGCTGATCCTCGTCTTCACACGGTCATCACCGGAAAAGTTAATATTTTGACCTTTTGAGTTCATTAATAGTTTTGTTGGCAATGGCCTTGCCGAGTCACAGGCATAAAGAAAAAACAAAAATGGACGTGGCAGCATGGGGAATGCGAAAGCCAAATGTTTCGCCGTGCCCCTCAGGCATAAATTCAAATATGCGGCAATCCGTGAACGAGGAGAGAAAGAGAGACGTTCGTATTATTACTTTTAACGGAAAAGTTACGTCAACCGGAGAGCAAAAAATATTCAAAACGACAATATTTATCACGTATTCAAATAAATTCAAATTCTTTGTGTAAATTCAATTTCTCGTCTTTTTGATTTATGAAATTTTCAACGGGCCGTTTTGTGATATTTTCCAGACGGAATTGTCGCCGCTCAACATTTTCACGTCGGATTCGACCACCACCAACCAAATTCAAATCAGACCGATTCTCATCAACATCACAATGGTCAAAGTCATCATCCTTGAGCTTTTCACAACTTCAGAAAACGACCGGACATCTCAGTAGTAAATGACAAAATCCCTGAGCCGATTCTTGCTCCGATGAAATTTAATTTTTTTTCTCTTCCAGGCCGTAACATCACATCGTCCGGGAGTCTTATTCTCAGGGTTGACCGAAGTAAACCAAACTATCCGCAGCAAACCCATCTGAACGAGGCAACCACACGAAAAGAAAAAGAAGAAAGACAACGACAAGGAGAACCACCTCAAAGAGACTTTTTCTTCTGTCGCAGGCTTTTGTTCCTTTCGTTTCACCGCCAATTTCCAACTAATGAAATGTGTCGACAATTTCCCCTGGAGGAAACTCCGAATTTCCCTCAGGCCGTCACAGGCATTACGCGGGAGACGAGAGGTCGAGGGAGGGGAGGGGGGAGGTTTGCCAGAGAGAAGAGCAAACGGGTCGGAAAATACGGCCATAAATTCTCGTTTGAATTTCGTGGAAAAGCAGAAGAAGAAGAAGAACTGAGCTAAAGAGTAAGTGAAAGAAGGGAAAAGCGAAACAGAAATTACACTCTTTTCTCTACTTCTTCATCCGTCGCAGAAACAAAATAGTCGGAAGGGAATAATGACGCGAAAGTAAAGAGTCAGACGAAAAGTTGGTAACATGATAACAGTTACATTATTCGATGGCTTGAAGAAGATAAATGGTTCGCCCCGTAGTTTTGTTTTGTTTTGCCCGGGGAAAAGGAAAAAAAACTTTCTCTTATTTTTACTCCACTTCCGGTTTTGATAATTGATTCGTTTTTCCGGTTGAAACTTAACTATCATTAGTTGGCGTGTAGAGAAACAGAGAGAGAGAGAGAGAAAAGTTTTGCTCAATTCAAAGTGAACTTGCTGAAAAATTGCTTTCGCCATCTGCTCACAGGTCAGACAAAATGAATGGTAAGAAATTAGACATTTCCATTTCTGAAGACTTTGAGCGTGGTACATTTAATCTATCTATCTAGCTATCTACCTCTTTGATACCCGAAGGTCTAACTACCTTGGAAAAAGTAATAAGTTTCAGTCAAGTGCAAGTTAAAAATTGCGCCGGGTTTTTATCAAACGGCCGTAATGGCGCTGGAAATATCTCATTACACGTTGTAGTAAGGAAAAAAAATTACAAAAATGTGGTGATAAGCATTATAAATCGATACTCTAACTAATAGAAATAGCTCTCGATAATGATTCGATAGACAATAAATGAGATATTTGAGCGAATCGATACGTTTCCAGAAAAAGAATGAGTGGAACGAGGCGAACAGTTGTATTCTCCAAATGAACTAAAAGAGATACTCGGTAACAGTAACAGTTACCGGCAGGAAGTAGAGACTAACGCACGAAAAAACTCTAACAATAGGATAACAGAATTCAATAAAATGAGAGACACCGCCTCAAAGTTTCAGGTCGCGAGTGACCAAGTTCTTAGTGAGGATGACTCTAAGTTGTTTAAAATTATCATACCAGTACCCATCATACGATACCAGTACCCGACCCTGAAGGGAATCTGTAAAAACACGGTACAGCGGAAGACAAATACTCTAGTTAAAAGTAAGCCAGTCAAAACTATGGAAACCTTATTAATGTGACACAAAAGCTGCAATGTTTACGCTGGAGAAGTTGACTTCTCAAAAGCGTAAGCGAAGGTCCCTCCGAAAAAAGTAATGACCCTGCACATTAACTATGTTTAATGTCGGGTGACTGCAACATTCATCTCACGAACATTCAAAACGGCACAAAATAAAATTCCACCAACACTTTTATTACAAAGCCATAAATTATGCGTATGAGAACAATGCTGCAGTGGATTAAACCAGATTTTAAAATGATGTTTTTTTCGCCCCCTTCCATTTTACATCTCTTCGTTATTCATACTCTGCTCAAAACCGGCAACTTACCACACAGACCTGGTACTGTGTCAGGTATCAGAGCAGCACAAATACTCATGCTTACATTTTATTTGTTTAGAACAATCGAATTCCGAAGGAAATACTTTTCTCTTTCAATTTTCAACAGACGAATCCATTTCTTTGTTTTCCAAAGAACTTGGCTATAAAGAGGTTTTGTTCGGGTAACTACCCTATATTCTAAATGTGGCGTAACGTTTAGATACCCACGAGAAATTGACGTTTGCACTTGGTTTTGCACCATCAGAGATACAAAAGCCTTGCATATTATGTAATTAAATCACCTAGTGACAATATTCTTCATCTGTGAGTCAGTTCAACGAAACAAAATAATTAAAATTTAAATACGTAGCAGCTGATAGCATTCTTAATCGTCAAGGACACTCTACAAGTAGTTTTAGATGAACTCGAAAACAATAAACAAAAAAGAATGTTAACGACTAAACAAAACTTCCCAACACAAACCATCAACCATTATAATTCGCAATATGAACTACCTAAACCATAAATATATACTTATTTACATAAGTTTTAATTAGATAAGTTGGCAAGTAGTAATAAGACGTTCCCGTCTCCTTGTTACAGTCACTCCGACTCTCTCCGACATGCTGTTTCATCTGTTATTACATTAAACTAATTTTCGGAAAGTTCAAAAGCTCGACAAATTTCCCTTCTTAAACAATTCCAACTAATTGCAAGTCTGCCGACAACGAGTGAGATATACTTGTGATATTTACACAAAAACTATGTTCATCCCTGTCGGGGTGAGTTATGAAACGTCAGTCGCTCCGAGTATTATATGGAGAAAAGATAGCGAGTGAGATGCTCGGTCGGATAAAAATTCCTAGAAGTAGAAAGCTATTATTCACACTTCTTCGCCTAGATAAGGGTCGTCTCTGGTAGTCACCTCCGGCTCGGTAGGGCTCCGCACGCGTCATCGCGTTCCTTCACCGTCCGACGTCGTACGCATTCGTTTCTTCGGCTCTACGCTCTCCCCCTTCGACAACGGGTCTACTAAATAATTTATAGAAAAGTTAAATTCAAAAGTGGAATGAAAAACTTTGGCTTTTGGCTGAAATCGCAAAAATCATTTCCCTCTCGTGGCAACTTTCTGCAGAAGACGTCGAGTGTATGGCAAATGAAATATGTCCTTCGAAGCCATAAGAAGTTAACCCGAGTCAAGTGTATCTCCTGATGGTTCGTTATTTCCACCCAAAAATACCCCAAATTTGTTTTCACCACCACCCTTCATTCCCGACTCCTCCTTCCGCATGTGTGAAAAAAATGTATTCATTATGCTTAAGCACGCTCTTCTGTATTTCTATATCGCACAAATGTACCCATAACATATAATATATATAGAAAAGGTCCTCATCATATTTTTCATCTCGAAAATTGCTACTTTCGATTTTTCAATGAGTTTTATGACTTTATCTTTTTAATAATTACTCGATTGTTAAACCAAAACTATTATTTCCGATGAGTAATAGAGTAGTACAGTATCTATCTACACATTGTTTGTATAATATAAAACAACAGGCGGTCACTGTACAAACAAACAACCAACCAAAAGTAACGTAAAATATATCTTACATTTAACCCATTCTACTAGATGAAGGGAAACCCGGACGAAGGAAACTATATATATATTCCTTATATTCACTCTGAAGCCCAGAAAATCATTCTTGATTTTAGTTATCTCGGCAGTGAGCCCTCCTAAGTTAAACCTAAGGGTGAAAATGGCACCGGCACCAGTCAACAAGTAAAACTCTTTCCCTTCTGTTCAAACATCAAAAGTCTTTCACTATGGAGAATAATAAAAGGAAGAAAAGAAAGCGAGAGCGACAGAGTGGCTGTCTGATCCAATTTTCATTCGATTTTCACTTGTGTTCAACCCCAACACTCGGGGGTGACTGAAAGCTAAATGAAGAAAAAAAAACGTTAGAAGAAAGCTCATTCCCCAGAGGCTTTGAATAATTCGACATGTTGGGGGTTGAAAACTTATTAACCCAGCCGATTACGAACCTTTTAAATTTCGGTCAATTTTCTCGATGGAAAACTATGTTACCCTCAGGCTTTGCTGCCGTCACCACCCTTGATGCTACGGGCATCTTTCCCCTGGTGCAAATCATACGTTCATGTGTGACTGTTGAAACATGGAAGTCCCATGGTGTCGAATAACAAAAGAGTGTACTTTCTTCTCAGACGCTCATGCTTACCCCTAACCACAATCCGCCATGTGTTCTCGTTCAAAGCATCCCTGCAGGTTTCAAGGCAACACACACCAACTTTTCTTCATCACTAAAACCTGATTAACTAGCGATTATGTTTCTACTTGGCTTTTCAATCAAATCATACTATCCTAAGATTGTCAATTCTATATTTTAAAAACATGAATATATATAGTATGCGGGTTAATAATTACTATAAACAACTCATCCTTGTTGCACTTTCCCGTTGAATTTGCGTAGGCTCCACTCTGTAACATTCTACCAGGCCACTACAACAAAGAAGATATCTTAAGGGACGGTTAGAAACATAACTAACACTAATAGACATCTCTCGTCTCACAGCAGAAGTGTATGTATGGGTAGTAGTACTACTTCTCCAACTCCTACCATTACTACTATACGACAGGAAATAGTGCAGTCCTAGAGGAGGAATAATTCAGTAGACAGATATTAAAAAATTCTTTCAAGTCTAGGCAACAGAAACTGGGGTTTAGATTGCAGCCAAAGAATAATTGTGTGTAAAGAAATTTTTCAATCCCTCATTGGGTTTTGTTGTTTAGTTTACATGTCAAATTTTACAAAGAAAAAAATTAAAATTTTGGGCAGAGTTTCCAGGCAAGTTTACAAAGAAGTTGTCTGTTGTTTGCCACCAAGGCTTAGTCATCGGTCTCAACCGATGCCTTGGATATTTTGGCATCTGATCTGGCATCTTCCGATTGAGCTATTTCTTGAAAAAATTTCCTCATCTAGAAATCACATTAGACTAAATTTAATTGGTAAAGACGAAGATCTTCCTTTAAATATAAGAAATGGTCAAATTTATGATCAAAACAACAAAATTATTAATTTTGAACAATACCGAAAATTAGTGGATATATTAATTTTCAAGAAATGGCAGATCAAGATGGAGAACAGATCTCAGCTACGAGATATGTATCTAATCGTAAGTAACATAAATTGAAATAAATTAATATAAGTTTTATTTGTAACTTGACCAATAGTAATGGATCAATGGCAATAAACAAATCGACCCATTACTAGAGGTTCATTTATATTTTATAAATTATTAAATATTTTGAAATAAAATAAAAAAAGAGGAATAATTCAACACATAATCTCTAAGCGAGGAATCTCAACAAAGAAAACATTTTTCTTTTGCATCCTCTGCGAAGTGAGAAGGCGAAGAAATCTCAAGCATATTTCCCATTATAAACATTATCGATGGTTCAAATAGGTTCAACAGATGTTGCTCCCTTAATAAAATTTCTCGAGAGCGGTGTACTTGAAATGGCGCCCTGTGTGGGATAGAGATTTTTAAAATTTTATTATTTTACTCTTCAAGATGGCAATTTCTTCCCTCGGGCACGTCAACGTGTGATTTAAAATGGCCGAAACACACGTGTGTTGGCATCTGAGAGTCCCCGAAGAGTCAAATCTAATGAAATTATCGATGCCTGTCACATAAAATTCGCTCACAAGTCCAGTCCGACAAAAACCACACCATCCAAGTTCACCAACATCTAGAAAGCTAAAAGTTACAGAAAGTTATTCTAGAAATTATATGTACATATTTACAAAGCCTTTACTTGAGATACACTTAATTGCTGTAAACCTATTATTTCCCTCATATTACGTAAGAATAGCCTTTATCTAAGACCGGCAAGTTCATCTATGAATTGAAAACAAATTAAACACTTCCAAAGAGCAGGTAACTCTGAAAAGTGTGTAGGTGAACGGCAACAAATCACAAGTATTACTTCTATTTCCAAGTTTATTCGACAACCCGTTAAGCATTGTTGTTTAGACGGATTATCCCTGAGTGTTTTTAACATTCGATAACACTTTATTAAAGTTATGAAAGTTTCTCTTCAACTCCGACCATGCCGGTTTCGTTTTCATTCGGTGAGTTTTTTTTCTCTTCTACTTTCCCATCAACACCGCGCCTACTGCACTCAAACAACAACTTTAACCTTTCTATTTTGCATTCCATTTCCTGTGATTGTTGTGAATGTTTTCCTCACCCGCGCTCTTCTTCAATTTTCTAAGTGGGTGCAAGTTCTCTTTTGCAAGTATGAATTTTCATTACTAAGTGTCAGATTTTGATGTCTGCCGTTTTGAAAAGGTTGTGAAAACGTTTCTGAGAATCCACTTCTGTGAGGAAACTGCTACAATTGATTTGATGTGATTAGATCACAGCTGATGCAGCTAATTTCTCATTCGCAGTAAAATCCAGAAAGAAGTATAACTTAATACTTCATCCCAGAATATATATAATCTACATATAGAAATTCTTTACTGTAGGCAGTTTTGATGTAATAAACTTAGAGATTGCCTTAAAGACTCAGAGACCCAAGCTCATGACCTTTAATGTGACAACATCTATTGACCTTCACACTCAACAATAACTGGCAGCATGACGTGACACAACTCCAAACCGAGCCTCCCAAATAGGCAACAGAAGAATTAACACTCACACTACAAGTGCCTAAACAGCACTACATATAAATCCCAAATACTATACAAGTATATATATTAAAAGTACGGCCAGAACCATGGGGATAGCGCCTGGCTGATTCCGCAACCATTTCAACTCTAAGTTAAACTAGTAAGAAAATAGTATAGGGAAATTTTTAATAGAATTAAAAACTCATCGCAAAATTATTTCCGTCTCTGTCAGCCGCCAGCAATAAAAATTTATTATTGACGAAAAAACGTGAATGAGAAAAAAATTTTTTTCATAACAAAAATTAGGTTTTTAATTAACCCGGCGCTTGCAGGACGAGCGCGAGTTATGGAAACAATGGAAATTCTTGAGATTGTTCGACGTCGGCCAAGGAAGTACCGAAACGAGTTACAAATTTCATATTCTAACAGAGTTAATTACTCGATTTCAAGAGAATCTATTTGCGTTTGGGCAAAACTTTTTGGCAAAAACTAAATTAGATATTTTAATGAGGTCGGTTAATGGATGATTCTCGCCAAACTTCAATAATTCCAAATTGAAATTCATCAACTTTGGGGTTGATCCGTTGTAGTTTCGGCCCCCCTCCGTCCTGTCACGCCCAACTCGAGTTTTTCACTTAAAACATCGTAAATTCAATTGGAAAGCAATCGCGTGGGAACACTACAAGTCATAAGAAAAACAATTCATCGCCTATTATAATTTCATTCATTCATTCTCTACGTTTCATCCCCTGAATCACACTTCTGGGTCGTTGCATTTCCAACAACCCCATAAGACACTACACATTAATAAGAAAAGTAGTATTTAGGTATTTGGCATACAATCCTGCGACTTGTCTTTGCAAACTTCCATAATAACAAAGGCAAATCAATCAAAACGGCTGGCAAAAATTCAACATCTGTTTCATAAACATTACACATGTGTTTCGTCCAATTTGAAGTAGTTGTCTCACGAGATAAGAACGAATAAACTACTGTTAATAAAAAATTAAATAAATAAAAAAATAAATAATAATAAAATAAAATAAAATAATATACAATAATTATTTTTCAATTATTAATTCAAGTTAATAACACAAAATATATCTATGAAGAGTATCTACATATGACGAAGATAGGCAACATACGTCGTACAAGAAAGTTAATTTGAAAAGTAAATAATAAACGAATAATTACCGATATTACATCATTCGTTAATAATTTCATAAATCTCATTAATAACAGTTGAATGTGAAAACAACCAAATTCAGCAAATATGTAAGTTTCATCCAATTAAATACAATTGTGTCGCGTAATAAGCAATAATAACAAATCACTGGGATGTATGATGTATCATGTCGTACATTACACATGCGAGCATAACTACCGTGCGACACACGTGAAACAAATGGTCACCGAAAAACTATTGAGTGAATAATCACAAGGAATCAAACAATAATGTTCAAAATGGATACCTAGTATTCTGTCGCGAGGCCATCCTTTCGTTTATACACAACAAAACGGTCTACTAATTCGAGTCACTCCCATAAAAACCGCATTTACAGCCCACGGTGTACCACGGGGGAAACTAAATTGCTTATTTATACACCCCTGCCCTTCCTCATGCCAGGTTTTTGTCATTTAGACTATTCAACAATTGCTGTATATAAAATAACAGACAATAAAAAAAGAACCAATCATCGGTTTAAACTGATTTCTACCTCCAGGCAGGTAAAACTGCTCCAGGATTATTAAAATAAATCAAAACTGGAAAAGATGTGGTGCGGTGAACGACGGAGAAAGCTTTAAACGGTTTTTCGTAACAGATTTTCATAATTCTCATCTGAACGTGTTCTCTGGAAGTTAAATTCGCACTCTATGTGTACTACACACGTCAACAGTGGCAATCTGTTAGACTTAAAACACACACACCTAGAAATAGAGTTTGGCTATCGGCCCGCATATTTCGTGTCCTGCATCATAGACGAAAAAGTTTTGGATTGCATCAACCGACTCTCCTCATGAGAAATTCCAATCGCGGGGTTAAATTCCTTTTTTCAACGTTACACCACGGACCGTAATATTTGCACAATTTCTTTGCAAAAAATTGAGTTCAATGATCGTTTGTATGGTATACAGCCCGGCACCACCATCTATTTTTTACAGCATAGCAGTAAAAACAAAATTTCTCTAAGTCGCAATATAATAAAATTTAGAATACGATTATTATACTTCATTTCGTAACATTGTTTTACTATCTCACCGTATCCAAAACTAGACACACTGGAAACTATTTCGTTTAACCCTCCAAAAAAACGTATATACGCCGAACGGCGGACGAAGCAATCGCTACTTAAACTTAATTTTACGTTTAAAAAAGTCCTCTCTATTAAATTTAAACATTACCCATGTATCTGTGACGGTGGTAAAGTCGAGCGACGAAGTTCACTCCACCAAATTATTCGTAATTTATATTAAAATAAGTTACAAGTATCCCCGGAGGAGAAATATTCTCACCGAAGATGAAAATAACATTTAAACCGTGTTGAAAACTTTTATACGCTACACTAGTTTAGAAACTAATTCTTTCACTAGTTATTTCAATCCAATTAACATATACAATTGCCCCATTAATTAGTTCAGGGAACTTGTGCGCTTCGGTAGAATTTTAGTTTGTCGTCGAATTGAAAGATTTCGAATTCCGCACCACAAGATCTTCTTATATACAAAAATGTTAGTAACATACTTAGCGTTACCACATTTTACACCCTCGCAGTGTTGAAATATATCAAAATTATGGTCTTCCTTTATTTAAAATAATAGTTTAGGTGCAGCCACGTTTGCACAAAATTTAGTATCACCATCTATTAATATGACCACATTATCATAGTCACCATTGACGTTAACTGATTAATAAGTACGTGAACGACTAACCGTAGAGTAAGACAAAGGAAACAAATCACCGATGTACTTAGGACCCACCACCAACATTTACAAAACCAGCGTGGAATTAGAAAAAAGTTACAACTATAATTCGACGTTGTATTATTCTTACATATGCACACGACGTGTATTACTAGTACAAATAATTAAAATATTCAAGTAGTTATTACGAAAACTCCAAAGTATTAGTTGCAGAGAACTACAACACTTCACTAAACAAACATATACTAATTTATGAAACGCATTCCTCTTCTACTAAAATGCTACGGTTTCGAATTCGTAAATTTCCCCCGTTAAGAAAAATGAAACCAAACAAAAAATTCGTTCAGGAAATGGAAGGAAAAACTTGACGTTAAATATGATTTTCTATGTGTTTTCCGGCCCGCGCTTTCGTGCGGTAACACCACACTACAAATACAAACACACACACACACGAGTGTATTATTTTGTGTACTTCAAGAATAATAATAGGCAAAAACACCGTAGAACCTGTAGTAACATGTAGTAGTGCTCGTTAAGACTGGTCATAAGCCTACTCGGTATGTATCCGGTACCTCAATTACCTGACGTGTCATCTTTCACCGTCGGGTCGTACATCCACCTCTCAAAATTTTTATGTGAACGCATAAACCCAGCAACGTTCCGTCTTCTACATAAAAACGACGTAGTAAAAGCCACGGAAATGAAAGAAGACTTTTAAAGGCCTGATGAAGGAGCGAAGAGTAGACGAAAGCAGATACGTTGAAATTAGAAAAAAGAATTTTTAGAATTTTTGGTACTTCTTCAAAGAAATGAAACTTCATTCATAAATAACAAAGGAGAAAATAGAATATTGCACCATTAAAAAAGTTAATCTCGTCTTAAGAAAAAGAAATGTAACAGATCCGGAATATGTGGAGGGTAGACGCAGGTTGAGGTGCCTGAGGAGCAACGGGAAAAGATAGTTTCCTGGCACAAAGGAAAAGTCTGCAAGGAGAAGAAAGTGATGGGCCTTAAAAGAAAGGGAGAGAAAGTAGAAGTACATTTCAAATTTCTGAAGAGAGCTCTGAAGAAAGTTCTTCTTGTAAAAAAAAAAATACCAATAAAGGTGGATTAACATTAATGCAAGGTTCTGGTCTGCCATTTTATGTAGCCTTAAAAAGACTTTCGTGGAAGGCTGCGTCCGGAAAAAAGCTCTGCACATTCATCTGCAACCTTCTCGAGCCTTGACCCAATTTGTTTAAGAAAAGGCTTGATCGGTCGTTTCCTTTCTTTTCACTTTCTTTTGTTGTATTATCCACCTGAAAAATAAGTCGTGTGATTTAACCTCGGGGCTTCAATCAGTCCTAGTTCCTCTGTAGAAAATTAAATAGGCGAAAGGTTGGCAAACAAAGGAAATACGACTCGGAGCATTTTGAAAAAAAAGCGAATAGCAATTTTCTCAAGAAACTTCCAACAGACCTGAGACCATTATGTACATAATCTACCCTGATTTCAGGGTACTCGGACCAATTTCTGTATTGAATATCACAAAGTTTAAGTTACTCGTACAGTCTAACAACTGTGACAAATACCCAATAGACAACGCAATAATAAACATTTATATATAAATAATAATAATAATATAAATAGAGTACTTGTCAGAAATCAAAAAATTCACGGCAATGATCTCAACTTTATTTATTCATTTTGGTTATAAACATTATTCGTGTACCGTTTATTTATTTATAACTTCAATTACACGTCAACTTATTTCCACCACAACTACAAAACGACACCTCAACAGGAGGAAAGTTCAAAACCTCAGGAATAAGACAGTTCTAATTCCTGTTCTACGTCATCAATCTCTCATTAAAACAGATTCTATCAGATGCTATCAGATGCTTTCAGATTAGTTAAATATTTTCTACGAAAACGTAGGTATACCTGACGGGAACTGAACCAGTCAAAGACAAAGTTAACGACTCCTGAATCTGTTCAATCGGCGAGACTCGTCCCGTTTTCCCGCGCATTTTCCCCGTGTCTTATCCAATGAATTCGTCCGTCAAAGGTTCCGTCAAATTCCGACAAATTAAATTAAGTGATTTAAACAAGCTGAAAAGGTTTTTCGTGTTCCGATTTTAAAATTAAATATGAATTACAAATCCCACTTTACAGTTGCATCGATTTGTCAGCTGCGATAGAACGAGAACAACGGGGATGACTCTGTTGCAAGGGCAGCATTCTTCGAGGGAGGGTTTTAAAAAAATTGAATTCATTTACAGGTGAGCGTCACTCGAGTGTCATGGAGTTAGCATTAGATGCATTTGACCCGTCAATTTAATATCATTTAACAACTTAATTCTCAGAAATATATATATTAAAACAATGTCAGCCGTTATCTCCAGAGGTAGTCTTCGCTATCCACCCCTACCGGAACAATCTACCAGACAGTTGTGTAGTGGCAGACAGATTACCAAAGCAGCGGGTTGTAAGCAAAACAACGCAGCAGTCGTTTTTTCTATTTCATACGAAGGTCTAATACTTAAAAACCAATACCTGATGAAGTTTAATAGTTCTAAAACTTATTAACCTAATAGACAACGCCAGCTATGACATTACTAATATAATTACTTCACACTTTTCTGTTTGTCAGTAAGTTCGTTGGTGTCACGTACCACATCACGAATCTCAAGGGTACTTATAACTCCTGCAGTAAATAAGTTTGGGTGATTAATAGCGTTCACTATACACTACCAGAGTGTTAATGAATTGCCATGTCTCTGAGCAAACAAAATCCACTATATTTCTTCAACAGAGTCATCCTAGGAAGTGTAAGGAAATACGAGTAGACCTCTACCCATATATTCCGTCGCCGAGACAATTCGATCTCTTCTTTGTTCTCCGTGAGGCAGCAACAGCGAAATGAACCATAGAAAATAATACGGATTAAGTCTTGAATGGTAGCAAAATAATTCCCTGATTGACACGAGCACAATGTCATTCAAATTATTTCTCTTGTCAAGTTGTAAAAGCATCTCGGGCCAAAGACTGTAACTCAACAACTCTGTTGTTTCCTTCTGTTTACCTGAAAATGGATATCCTGTTGTTCCTTTCCATTGTCTTTCCGTTTCCATCAGCTCAAAATACCGGGTTGTACATTCCGTCTCTTGTCGAAACGGGACTTTTATTTATCTTCTGCTACGTCGTTCACCAAACATTTTTTCAACCCTTTTTTTTTGTTTTGTCGGGCCTCGTAAATCCACTCTCAACACCCTGAAAACTTGCTCTAACTTAAGCAGCGGGGAAAGAACAAAAAAAAAATCTCGAACGCGAAGCTTTATTAAAATTTACACGTTCAAATGCATAAATCCAAAAAACGTTGAACTTGATATTGAAATAAAAACCGCGCTGTTACTGAAATTTTCAACCGGAATGAGCAAAAGGTAAAGATTTCGAACGACCGCAAAATGTGTAATTTTAACGAGGGTGAACAACCCCCGGTCACAATCAACGAGAAATTTTCTCTGGTCAGAAACCCTGCGAACACGTCAGGAAGTGTAACAAACAGTGTAAATTTGTATAGAACAAATGAAAGAGAAGAAGACGGACATCTTTACCACAAAAAGTACTTTTGTATATTGGATAAAATCATGTGGAAAGATCTACGAGATATCAGGAGATCCGCAAAGCTGCTGCAGCCTCTCTAACACACACAGAATTGTGTGGAAAAATTTATATTTCACCCAAACTTCAATATTACACATTCAGCCGTATATTACACACTAAAAGTGTTCTGCTGTACCATTTTACTGATTCCACGTCAATGTAAACATACAGCTGATTCTGCTGTTTATTTACTATTTCATTCGTACGGCTACCAGGTCGTTACTCCTTTCCCAGGAAACAATGGCCATTTCTTAAGGTAAAAACTAGCCGTAATAAATTTAAAAATGTCTACTGGAAGCTATTCTACAGCTGAAGTGCTCTACGTGTTGCACTGACTTTAACGTATCGTTTTAGTTTTTTATTATTCAGTACTGAAAGCTCTGCTTGCATTACCAAAGTAAAACCACTAAAAACTTGGGCTTTCAAGGTACGCAGACGTTGAACCTTCGGGTGCCCAAGCTGTGCCGCCTAATAAAATCTCCATTTCGGCTTTAATTTTCTAATGGCACCGTCGGGCCAGAAATCCCCCCGAGGATCTCCCCTTGGAAAAGAAAGTCCGCGGGACGTTAATTTTGTCTTTTTAAACTTTCTTTCACGTTTCCCTGAGGCCTGTCGTCTGCTCCCGTGTCCTCGAATGAAATACTAAAACGGTTAAATAGCACAGAAGGAGATATTTGTTTAAGTATAAGACGGATTACGGACTCTTTTTCACTCCAGGAGAAAAAGTAAAAAAACTTTAAAATTAATTTTCCTACCTGTCGAGGAAATTTCATTTCTTTCTCACGGCTCTGCACGCGGGGATGAAAACAGTCCTTCAACGGGTCACTCTCACTCACGGAAATTAAGCAATAACCGCTTCGATCACTAATGAATTAAATCGACTTCGACTTAAGTCCAAATTCCAGGGCCCCATGAAACTTTCTTCTGTTATGTTGGAAACGTCACATTAAATGAATCTCTCGACTAATTAAGGAGCTAAGACTGAAAGAAGCTACTAAGCTCTGTCTATGGGAAAATGAAACTGCAACGGACGTGGTTGACGGCCTACCTGACGGTAAGAAGACTTTTCTATTAAGCAGAGGACTTTTCATGACAACCCTTTGAGGTTCCCTCGGACAAAAGTGTATAATGCCAAGGGACTAAAAAAGCGGTTTTCAACATCTTTGACAACTTATTTTGAGCTTGGACTTCTCCTTTGAAATCCGGCTGACCAATTACCTGATGAACGCGGCAAATTGACTGTGACCTTTCTTGACCAAATTAACTACAAATAAAATTACACATGGAATCGGATTCTTCGCCGGCGGTCAACTACCCGGGACAGAACCTGAGAACAATTTTAAAAATTTGAGAAAAAAACTTGCATTCCCGGGTATTTTTCTTACTTTCTGTACATCCCGAACAATTTGACACACACGCAGACTGCCCCATACCAAGACTCTAGCTATTTAACTGAACCAAAGGTCCAGAGAAGTAACATTCCCTAAATTAATAACCTTCCCTACACAATTCATTCTGTGTATTGCAATCATTCGTACGTATGAGCGCACAGCAATGAAATAATTGTAGGCACCAGAAAAAAAAATAAAATACATTATTACATAGGGAAAAAGTATATTATTAGCCGGCAGAAGCAAAAGGCCGAGGAGAAAATGCGTGAATTTCTTGGAAGTTTCTTTCACGTGAAATTTTAATGTCAACGACGGAGGCAATACTTCATTGTGAACATAAATTTTTAAAGAGTATCTGATTGCTTTTCGGGTCGCCCAACAAAACCCTATTGATTAATTACAAATTACCAATCCCAGAGGTTGCATTACTCCTCAGATTTTTGCGCCATTCTCGCACCGTCCCGCCACCATCAATTTATTAATATAATTTATTTTACTAATATATTATGACACTCGTTGTTCTTCTTCTCCGACACGATGACGGTGGAAAAATCACCGTGGCCCGATCGAGAGGGAGAACCGCGGGAACGGATGCGAAAACTTTTCCCGTTTTGCTCACCTGTCTTAGGGGATGAAAACATTGTAAGTTGCAAGAGACAAATCCGTGAAGTTCCACGAAGCTTGCTAATTTGCGGCAAAAACCTAGTTTTCTTCCTCATCTAAACAGGTAATTGAATTTGGTGAATCCCGCGCGCTTTTCTTCTTTCTTCTTAGTCGTCCACCCTTACGCCCCCCCAACGGAAAAAAGAGGCAGAGGAAACCATCAGAGATGTAATTTCAACGAGGAATGGAAGTCACTACGTTGGATTTTCATTTAACATTTCCGAGTTTGTAATGAAAGAAACGGGGCCTGAAAATTTCACTCCGACAGGAGAAAGTTCTCAAAGGAAGTCGAAAGACGCAACGTTGGCAGGGGCGAAGCAGAGCGGGGCGGGGGAGGGTTAAAAAACGATTGAAAATTTTCAAGATGGTGACAAATGTAATATAGTCCGGGAAAGGAGATGCTCCTCCAGTCATATCCTATGCAATTTTCCAGTTCCGGGACTGATTGAAAAGGCAAACCCCGGGACTCAATTTGATGTCGACGGGTACCCGTTCGCCTGTCCTGAACTTCCGAACAAACAGCAGAATTTTAGCTGGCTGTTGTAGTGAATTGCACTTCTGTCCAAGATTAATAAGGTGTCCACCTTGTAAACATGACATGGATTTTCATTCGCTTGAGTACTCCGCGTTTCTATTTTTGAAATCTATTTCTGTGTACCCGTTCTGTTTATGTTTTTTTCTTTTTCTTTTGTTATTCTTCAGCGTACATCCTTTCCTGTCGCTGTGTTTGTACACAGTCTTTGGACTGCTCCGACTGTTCCCTTCTGATTTATTTCCTTTCTTCACTAGAAACCTGTATTCTGGAGAGGTTGACTATTCATCCGCTCTTCCTTTCATGGCACGCGTTCTGTCAGGTACGACTTATCTGAAATCTCATGTCTTGACTTCCGTGATCGGCTTGCCGCCATCTTCTCACATTTCACTTGTAGTGGGCATCGCAGGAACCGAAAACGTGAAAATGAGAAAGGACTCGACCCGAAGCCCAGAAATAATTACAAAGATGAGAAGTTATCGATTGAAAGTCCTGGCGTGACTTCTTTTCTTCCTGCAGAGGGCGAGGGTTGGCGGACAGGCCTCACAAGAGGATCGTGGCAAATCAGACAAAGGAGAACGGGCTACGCGTCATGCAAACCTCCGAGGGAAAATCCATTTAGAAATTTTTTCTGCACGAGGCAAATTGTTTTTCTGTTTAATCTCTTAATTGATACTTCGTGAAAAAGGAGAATGCGGATTTTCAATTAACTCCGAACACACAGTCAGACCCAACCCGAAGTCAACAACTAGCCGGTGAACTATCGACAGGTTATGGGTCACTATTTAAGTGACTCCGGTGTCGAACCGTACGGTATGACCTATATAGATGACACTACGTAAATAGTTCTACTAGTGAACTCTCCCACATAGCTACGAACGAGGACAATTCGATTTTCCGCTCTTAAACTCGTTTAGGAAAAGAAAGAGAGCGGATGACAAAGGTTCTGCTCGTGTCCCCATGTTTCTATGATTGATGATTCACGGATGCCCTGTCGCCTTTTCCATTCGATCCTTTTTCATTTCCATCATCAATGGTATTCAAATAATCTGTCGACGCCTCCACAATGGCGGAACTGCTTTCCCGGCACCGGGTTCATACGGCGGATGAATAAAATTCTATTACTCTTCCCTTCGGTCCGTTCCATCTTCTTCGATTATATATCGTTTCGCATTGGGAAATCTATCAAGATGTCAGGAGTACTTATTTTCAAAATGGATCGCCAGAGACGGGCAACTAATAAAACTACCCTTAACACCCGCCTGCAAGTACTCTAGTCGTTTAAGTACCCGCATCCGGCCAGTTTTCTATTTTTCACAACTTCTTCCCTGCTCGGCGACCCGGAAAGTTAATTTTTCCTCTGATTTCATTTCAATGACAGTAATACCTGACGCTGACAGCTATAAATGATCTTGTGCTTTGAGTCTTGAATTCTTTTGCTATCAGACACCGGCAGCTCTTTTGCCGGGTAGCAAAAAAGCACAAAACGACGCTTTGCGGTAATTCATAATTAAAAACAAAAAACATCTCGACGGATGAGTTTTCTTGTGTGTGTGTTTGTGTGTATGGAGTGAAAGCAACGGTACAGCAGTAAATCATCAGAAAAACATTACCCTAATTCATCCTTAGATTAAGACTTTAATTTGAACATTAGGGTTGAACACCCGTAGTTGAACACTCCCTTGGCTGCTCCCATTCTACCCGATCTATTAATAGTAATTACATAGCGTATATTTCCTATGAGCCACGCCTGCCACGGTATTTTATATCTCACAACATTTCCGTTTCGCGTTTACCATTTTTGACGTTTGTTTCTCCACCCAGGCGAGCCACGCTCTCTCTCTCTTTTTTCTCCATACTAAATTTCTTTACTTAATTGTGCATTCAACAAATTCCCTTTGGAAACCCTGTCCGTTTCCTATCCCAACCGCCCGTTTCGTTCAACTTTCATTCCGGACAAGAGATACAAAAGCAAAAAAAAAGTGTAGTATGTGCGATGCATCACTTACACTCCGATACTGACGTTGTCTGCTACAAGTTACAAAATGTTGAAGGAAATACGTGCACGACGTAAAAGGGCGGATACGAATTTATAACTTCCTAGTCCTAATACTAACGTTACCGTGTAAGTGTGTATGTATGTACGTGTACCACATGAACTCCATCACGAACAACAATTTTTATTAGTTACAATCAAACCCATATTCTTTCCCCCGTGATTTTTCATATATAAAAAGATCACGTACCATGCATAATACCTAACGGAGCATATTCTGCACTTACATTTGTATATGTAACGAAAACTCCGTCGCGTACCCGTCAACTCTGCCTTTGGATTAAAAATATTTATAACTCATTTCGAACATTCAAAATCGCACATTGTTCTACAAAACTGTACCAGAGTTTTTCTTTCCCCCCGAGTCAAAATGTCACCGGCAAGGTCGCAAAATTGATTCGAATTTTCCCAACTAAAAGTCAAACAGCCTTCACTTGAATCTCGAAAGTCAACGTCTTACCGTGGCGAAACAATAGTTCGGCTAGATAGAACCAAATAGATAAAAACAAGTGGAACGACACGAAAAAAATTCATCCGACATAATCGCAGCACGGCTTCCGATAACGATATGTTTTCCCATTCCCCCATCGACCAATCTTCCTCATGTGTGTGTGTGTGCGTCTGTAACCGGAAATGAAAGCCTTTGGAAAATACATCGAAGAAAACCGGAAACGGGTCAGGGAGGATAAAACGCCGAGGACCCTACTTTCGAACTCGGTGCAACACTAACAAACGTAAAATAATGGTTAAAGGTTACAAGACGTGGCAAACATCACATCTTTCGCGCCGATTTAATTGGTTTTTTAATAACCGGAAGCGGAAGTTTCCCTCGGATTCTTTCGGTACGGTTTTATCGCGCCGCAGTTATCCGACCATTTCCACTTTTAGTCCCCTGTAATTGTCAACGTCCTCGACGCATTACTTCGGAAACGGTTCTTGTTTTTCGCCAACGACTGATCCCTCCCATTACCACTGGTTTACAGTCTAGTGACAAGACGCTATCGAATTGAAACTTATCTAACTAACCGAAACGGTGAATCGTACAATAGTGCATTTATTTATTTGACACCTGGGTTCACTGTTGGGTTCACTCGGCGTGGCACTAGAACTATGAATGAATGGGCGCTCATACCTGAAACAAAAAAAAATTAAAATATTAAATTCGTTTAATAACCTTTCGCAAAAATAGTTCAGTCAAAATTACATAGGTCCTTAGACTGAGTAATTACTCAAAGAAGACTCGTACGAGTCGGATGCTCATTTGAATTGATTCTGACGAACTCTAACTTACTCCTAATGAGTTAGCTAATAAGATTAAAAATCGATCTGAGTGAGTGACGCTACGCATGATTTTGAAAGTTTTTGAAAACTAATAAACCAGATGAGATGCCAATAATTCGAACATAACATAGAACATGGACCCCGAAAGGCAATTTCTCCAATGAATAAACGTCGAATTTTCTCAATCGAAAGTTAATGCGCGGATTGACAACCAATTTGTTCTCGAGATGATTAGTTAAAGTTTCTCCTTTCTCTCAAAATCTATCTTCACGCGGAAAAGTTTCTTCATTAAAGTTCTCTCTGATCTATTAATACCTAGAAAGAAGCAATCAGAGTAGTAGTTCGAGGAGCACTGTAGAAGTGGGCAAAGTAATAAACAATTTTGACAGCCATCATTTTGCCCGCAACTATGTTTATTCGCCAGATGCTTCCGCACAGGAAAAAGACTTTTCCCAGAACAACAGTACGAAGAGGTTTAAATTCATCAAACACCAAATTAAACGTTCCAATAATAAAACGATATAGGGAATAATACTGGTTAGTAAGCAAAGGTTAGCCTAAAATAGTACAACAGGCCTAACAGAAATCGTGAAAATTGACCTTTGAACACATTTAACATTCATAGATATTCTACTATTAATAAAACTACTTGCCGAACAACGTTTGCTATGGTACCGGAACAGAAAATTACAAATTAGACACTTGAAAGTGAAAGTGCCTTATTAAACTAATTTTCAGTGTATTTCGAATAAATATTAGACAACAGCTATGTGACCGACAACAGATGCATACCTTTTGGTTTGCAGACAATGGGTAAATTTTTTGTGTGCAAGATAAAATACCACAACATATTTCCTAAACTACACTGCTCACCATAACATGGGTATCGAGTGCTTCCCGCTGCACACAAAGGAAATCCCAGTGCTGGCTGTGTACTCTGGTACTACTATTCTGCCTATTTTCCAACTCTCATTAAAACTACAAAAACGACGCCTCTTTTGCCCTATTTAATTCGTTCTGTTGTTATCTATGTAAACGGTCAAATGTCTCTTTGCCAAATGATGTGAGAGAATACCAACAAATTACTATTACTACCTGAAAAAGAACACATACGCACGGTAAATTTCACAACTGACTCGTAAATACGCTTCGTTATCAGCTACTAATGTTAATGACGTGTTTTTTCCCACGTGTAACAACATTCACGTTTCGACCCATTTTTTTTTTCAAACTTGAACAGAGTTTCTTGAAGGTTTTGTATCATTCACTACGCAGAGTATAAATAAATAGAGTTGTCAAGTTTAACCTTAAAACAATACAATACTTGTTAAATATGTTCTTAGGAAAACATGTAAGCAACATACTTGGTGATAAGGTGGACTTTACAGTTTTACACACAGTTTAGTATAGTTGTACTTCCTGTACGTTCAAATAAAAGTTGTTTTAGTCAAGTTGGAAACTTGTTTGGTGTTACGACCGACTAAAAAGACAAAACAAAGTGACGACGAGGACGACAATGTCATGTTTAGTCAAAGAAGTTTACGCAAAGTCAAGGTTTGTAACAGTATCAACAATAATTATCCGCAAGAGTAAAAGTACCCTACTTTTTACCAGTCACTGTGGGATTTTACAGAGCGAATTGCCAAATAAGTATACCATCAACACATAACCACATCACCTGTACAGTCAATCGCAGTATTGACACGTAATTGGACAAAAGCTGTGTGTGTGCGTCTACAACACCGACAAGTACAAATCGGTCATGAGCACACAGTGACATTGTCAATGTTTTATCACATGATTGTTGAAATGATTCGGTCAATATTCTCTTGTCCTTGGCAAAAGCCCAATCATCATTTATATAGAGAACGGGAACAAAAGACCAACAGCAGCATTCACGGCACAGGCCTCTGAATCAAGTCGTAACTGCCTTTATTTTTTAACGTCGTGTCTTTCCACTTAACCACCAGGTCACGCAATTTATCAAACCTCCCAGTTTTCCACATGACAACCACGATACACAAACTACAATATTGCGCGCTAATAAAGACTCATCCGAGACTCGAATTAAACACCTTTTTGTCACTGAAATGGCCTTAAATGGACGTGGAAATAAAGCCTTTCATGGTGAACAACAAGAAAAGGATTTCGATAGGGGAGGGTCGAAGGACGAGAACCTTTTTTTCAGCCACGTAACCAATTTCCGAAAGCAAACCGATTCACGTTGTCAAGCCGACATCTATATGTTTTTTCTTCACAGACAAGTTCCTCAGGAATTTCTTAGAAGACTGCGGACGAGAGAAGTGAGACCATGAATAGTAAAGGATAGTACGAAAAAGGAAAATTTCCGGCGAGAAAAGACAATCAAACGTGATTTGTTTCGCATGTAACAAAGAGTGACTGTTGAAAGTCACTGCGGCACTACCAACATTGCGAAAGCACTACAAAATGCTTCTCAAAATGCTTGCTCTTCTTATACCAACTTCTCGTAACCGAAACTTGAAATTTTACACTGGAAAACGGAAGCTTAGAACTTAGAACTAAAGGACTACTGACAAGTAATGATAGTATTGTGTTTGAAATTGGTAATTTTGTTTATTACCAATTGTATTTTATATTTAAATTTAATAGAAAAAACCATAAGAGTAACACTAAGGAACTTCTTTTACGGTAAATTGCTTCTACTGGTTTTATACTCTTCACAGAATCGATCACGGTAATTAAAACCAATTTAATTTACGAATTACTCATTATATATATATGTTGAAAATAGGGGTAAAATTTCGTTGAAACTGAAGTAATTTCAATAAATTTTATTAAATAATTTCCTTCTCAAATGGAAAGAATTCGAGCCTAATATAACGCTACCGGGCACTATTTCTATGTCTGAATCCTCACATCATGAAATGTACATATATTTTCATTGACTTTATCACTATTTCAAGAAGACTTAAGTCACAATACTTAAGATACACAAAGTGATAGGTAACAGGGGGATAATGTGTTGAACTGTGTCCCACCCAAAACAACTGCAAACAATAAAGTAAGACAAGTGAAAAGTTCTGAAAGTTCCCGTTCCGAAACTCATGTAAATCGGGCAAAGACAACTTTGACGGGATAAAATGGTGACATTCTTAATGTAAAACCATTTACCTGAAAAACCATTTTTAGCCGTACGGTTTTGCAAAATACAAAGTCCAAACAAATCTGATTATCCTCAAGACCATTTCCCGTGGCAGCTGTCAACCTGCAGAAAACCCCAAAAACCGCACACGGAATTTCTCTTTCGCGTTAGCCTTAACTCAAGTGGGTTTTACCTATATTAGTAACCCCGCAAAACGTGGTAAAACCGAAGCCTTACTTTCCAAAAATCAGTTTTGCACTTATTGAGGAGATATACAAGGCTCCGTCAGCTGACAGCCTTCACAGGGTGGTAGTTTCAGTGACTGATAATACCATCAAAATGGAATCGTGGACCTGCTTAATTGTCAAACTTATTTAGGACAAAGAAAACCCTAATGAAGGAATGCGGACAAGTGTCACAGTCGGATATGAACCTAAGTGCCCCTTAAAGCGATGAACAAGAACATATATATACGAAGCAGCTGTAGGCACATAATGTTGTACTCAGGTCAGAGATAGTACTAAAGCACTGAAGAACAAGGTAGTAATCTCATTGAAGAAATATTGACATTTTTACAATATCCACAGTACCAACATTAACAATTTACAACTTATATTAAACAATACACATACCGCTCTTTAATGGAGCACATTATCTAATGTAATACTGAAAAATAAAACTGACAAACACCCATAAAATGAACGTAATAAAACAAATACATAAATAAGTGTACGGGAAGTTTATAAGAACCCGTCATCAAAGGTACTCCCTCACCAAACCTCTCTGACTCCCCCTCTATTCTACCTAAGTTCACGGCTGGAACTTAAGTTGAGTAACGAGATTCTACTTTCAAGTCCACCCATGAGAGAAAGCTACAATCCTCGGAATCGTATTTTTCTCAGTTGTGTGTTGCGTGTGCTTGCGGGGTGGCTTAACAATGGAGGGCCTCAAGTGAAAAAATTAAAAGGAAACGAGTGGAGAAAAAAAAAGGAGAGGAGTAGAATCAACGGACTTTCTGGAATGAATGTTTCTGGAACGGTTTCAGGAAAAAGTTACCCAAGTGGAAAAAGCCTTTTATAGTTTCTTTTATTGCGACGAATTTCATATTTTAACTTTCTGAAGAACCCGGGGAAACACTGGAAGATCCAGCCCGTCGTAACGAATTCATCTGAGAGAATTTCTTCCTCCTTGCCAACTGTTTATTTTGTATATACATTTATTTAGGCCTCCGTGCGTGCATATTTATCATTTTAACCACAACTTTCGACCAAAATGTGAAGGAAATATTTGAATAAGCTCCAGGTATGTGATGAAAGTATTTTAACAAAGTTTCCTTTATGAAAATATTTCTCTCACCGAAACCTGAAAATGATCCAAAATCTTATTAAACTCTCTTTCCATGAGAAGACCTCGCAACGGCGGACATTCTCTTGTACAAACAGTAATACAAGCGTTGATGACGGTTCTACTCATTACGCCCGATTATCAGCCCGTGAAAATTTGTAATTGAGAAATTGCGCTACCGAAGGTGTGATTTTAAATAAGTTAATTATTAATGGATTTACGGAATAGTCAAGTAGAGTAGAATAGATAAGAAATAATAAAACTGTGTTACGTATCCCCTTTACTATTTACTTAAACACTTACGGAATTGAAATTTCAAACTTGACAAGCGATTGCTTCAGTCAAATCAAAAGTTTTGGGTTTTAAAAATTGAATATTCCGAAAGCAGTAGACGTAAAGTAAATAACGTCTAAGGCAAGGGTGCACTTCAACGATGCAATGACTCACAAATGCAATTTCACTTCGTCGCTGCAGCAACAACATCTAAATTTAACACAAGGAAAGCTTCACGTCAACGGTTTCTGAGGACAACCCCCCCTTGCATTTTCCGATCTGCCAATTATCAGTCCCTAACAGAATAATAAAAACGACGGGGGTTTGACGCGCATTTCTACCCCCGACCTCATCCTTGCGATCGCCGACCCGTGATCTTTGATTTCACAATGAACAGCAGATCAAAAGGCATTGACAGTTACAAGGATTGCTTTAAAATCCTGGCAGTGTTAAGCGACAGAGAGTGAAATTTCAAGTCTTTACGAACGCATGGCTTTTTTTCATTTTATAAGATTTTTCTTTATAGATTTTATATACATACTTAAGAACTTTAAAAAACATATTGAATGTAAATAGTTTATGTATTTAAATATTATACCGGTCTGTTGTGCAACCCATTCCAGGGAATAGCACTCTTCAAACAAAACTAAATATACCTAAGCTTTTTATTAAATAAATAAAGATTTTGTTATATTTTTATGTATTTATATACGACCGCCGCCTAGGGGTACCCACTAGAGTAGTAAAAGTACTCTAAAACCCTTCCGTCCACTAGTTTCTACCTGAAGCAATTTCTCCACCGGGAGAGCCGGTGTATTGTTTCAGAAAACGTGTCGCGAATTTTAGAAGCTCGACGAATTTCCCTCTGATTTTCAAAATGCTTTGACTTCATTTCGGATTCGTTCTCTGTCACAGGAAAGCGGAGACAAAGGACAAAAAAATTGTTTGATAGAAAAACGGAGAAAATGCGAAAAAGAGAATGAGACAGAGGGAAAGAGAGAGAGAGTATCGACGACACGACCAAGTGAATTTCGAATTTTTCTTTTTCTCAAACTTATTTCATTCGAATGTGATTTGGAAAGTTTCAAAACTTCCTTCCTCCCCGGTGAAATGGCTTTTCGCGGAAGTCGTACGAAATGATTCTATTAGGACCGTCCATTAGTCCTTTCATCTCCTTTTCATCTTCTCCCTTTCTATGGAAATCGCACGATGACTCGTCCGAATCGATGCATTCCGTTCTTTCTTAGGTTTATTTTGTTTCCACTCTACAAAATACTACGTTTAAACGCATTTTAAAAGATTCCCACTGGTCCCCGCCTAAACTCTACCTTGTACAATAAAAGTGTAAAGTAATTAACGATCGAAGCAAAATCCTAACTATCCTAGACACTCCAAACATTCCCGCTCCACCGTATATTTGTCTACTACTGGGTACAGTTCGACAAGGAAGTTACTCTTCACTTCCCATTTCGTTTAACTCATAACATTCAATACACTAAAACGTAAAATAAATATTTCTTAATGTGTTTTGTTGGTATTAAAACAAGAACTTAATAAATTTACTTAAAAAGCTCTAACATCTGGACATCGTCAAATTTTAATGACGACAGCCGAGCAATTGCTGGGGACGTTAATGAACAAAACTTGTCTATTTTTTGTTCCCTGCCATAACATCACGCGGAATAGGTCTACCCTGTAACATACAATTCTAATAGTTCCTCGTTTTATAGTAATAAAAATATCAATTCCTTACGGAATGGAACAAACATCTAAGCAAGTATGTAAATTTGATTAACTAGGACAACATTTACTGGTTACAAAGAGTCGTGAGTAGAGACTCCCAGCTCATAGTTTGTGTCGTATTGTCCTCATCAAACACCTCTACAATTCTCCTCAATTTTAGCTTGACAGCTAATTACCACACAATTTACAACAACAATTTTGTATGGAGCCAACGTGGAAAATGAAAAGATGGATTTAAAAGCATCGGTAATATGTTGTTTTGCACCTGGAACTGACACTTTAATTTTTACTACTACAGATCCTGAATCTTCTCCATGCACAAACAAATACACATAGGCACTTGACGATTGTATAAGAGATCAATAATACTTAAACCAAGAGAGTGAAAACACAATGTTCAGTGTCGCATACCCGAGATACGTAAGAGAATTTCCCCATTCTGACAACATAAGGCAGCTCTCTCTCACCCTCAACTGAAGAATCTCAGAATGAAATGTTGCGTGAACAAAGATTTATGAAAAAAATATACACAATAATTCCAGTTATTCTTAATAGAAACATACCAATATAACAACTTCAATATTTTACCATCTTTATACAACTTTATTCTACCACCACTACATTAGGATTATTTAATTTTTTAATGGTTTGACATACCGTAGAGAGCCTTACTTACGATGCAGTCATATCTGTACTCCTCGGACTTCGATTTGAGGGAATACAATTAATCATGAGGTTTCAGAGACAATGTACTCTTATACTAATATCAGTATTATCTACAATATTGTTTAGTAGTATTTTGGGTACCTCAATAGATTTCTATTTATGTTTCTGTTGTCAATTGTAGTAATTTAAATTTACGTAGTGCAGATCGAGTAACCTGTATCGCTGCAACACAACACGTCACAATTTCCTAACAAGACTTCACACCATTTTTAGAACACAAAAACACAAAAATACGACACTACAATTGTTCCTTGTCGTCTGACCGGCACAAGAAGTGTACAACTCAGTCCGCCATGGCATTTGTTCACCCACTTGTTTTCTCCTCATGCGAACCAAACATTCAATCACAGACTCACTGACTAACTACAACAATTACCGGCTTGATTTTTGTCAACAAAAAAGGTTTGTCGAAGGTTGCAAGGTAGGGAGTTCAATAAAGCATGAATTTTTGATTTTTCGTGCGGGGGTAGAAGAGATTTACATTATTGACAAACGGAATCTCGAAACTCGTTCGTGTTCAACTTATTTTGAACAAAAACTACGTCTGGGGGGAGCGTTTGTAGACCCTTTACCACCACCGTCTCCCCAAGCTACCCTTCCTTTCCACGGCTTTACCTTAATCTGTCGCTCGCTTTCGACTAATACAACTACCGAAATATATTTGCCGTGGAGGGCTGACTCCTTCACCTTCCCCCCAAGCCCGTCGATTAAATTAGTATAATAAAAAGTAATAAATACCTTGGCGGGCGAGCTAAATGAAAAGAATATTACACTTTCGTGACACCGACCATAACTTATATCAATTTAAAGAATTTCAACCCGGTAATCGCTCGTTTAAATTGTAACGGTTTGTTTGAATAGCAAATGATCAAATTGGTTGATTAACATGGAAGGTAGAAATTTTTGCTGTAAAACAACAAATTACGAGCTTCTTAATGGTTACGACATTCCCACGGTCGGTTCTTCCCTGAAATTTTTTGAAGGGAGCAGAGAAGGTGCATTGTCGTCTGGAAAAAAAACAACACTTTTACAACAACCCAACTACTCTTTGGCCGAAAGTTTGTGGGTTTGCACAAGCCAAATCTGTCAATAGCCCGAGCGGTTATTGCATGACCGCCGCCCTACTTTGAATATCTCTTATCTCAGTTAAATAACGTTTCCAGCAACTATTTTTTTGCTGTCGGTTAGCAGGGCAACCCCCGAATGAAAAGCAAAAGGCGAAACCGTAGCAATGAAATAGGACAAAGAGTTGACTTATTTTATGGTCCCTTGTACTTTTTGATGTCTCCGACTTCAACACAGGAAAAACGTATATAATTGCTCCTCAATATTGAAATCTAATTTCTTTGATCGCACACGTAACAAAAAAAACCCTTCTGATTTCTCATTCGTATAACCGGTACACCCTGAAAACCGTTAATTCGAGGAAGTGCAGACAAATAGAGAAAAGAGCTCCGAGCACGATCCGCTAGGATTAGTTCTGATAGTTGGAACTTACTCATCGCGATATAAACTACAAACAGCACGGTCCAAACCTCAGCCCACAAGCCATCCGGAAATAATAAATATATATATAAATATATATAGCGTCCTTTCTCATGGGATTTACGATTTATTCCGCCCGACCAAAATGACAATATTTATTTGTCACTAGGAGACAGTCAGTCAATCAATCAATAAATAAATAAATAAAATTTAGTTGTTTTCCTATTTAAACGTTTTCTTCTTTTTATGGTTTGTCGACAAACGATAATTCTGTCGCCGTTGGCAATCGATTTTCACATATGAAATAAACACAGTCGGAACCGATTAAAATTAATTAAAATAATTAAAATTAAACTACTCGGCAAAGTTTTCAGGGAACTCGAGCATACGGAAAAGAAGTTTGTATGCCGACCATTAAATATTCATTGGGGGAAAAGAACTTGAAAAGCATGTAACTAGAAAATAGAAAAGAAACACACGGTGGGCGTAATAACTAAGTTGGTTTAGTATAATAACAAAGAGGACTCGATAATAATAATAGCAACAATACAGGGCACATCCGTTCGGTCTGATCGACAGCCATCATTATCCTTCAGGTGTGGACTACCACAGGTGTGCACCTTCCGATCTTCTAATTTCTCGGATCTTTACATTTTTATTTTTTTATTTGGTCGTCGCACAATCGATCGATCTTTATGGTTTCTGCATATTTGATATTTCTGTCGAACAAACAAATATTGAATACTCGTCGGAGGATGAAAAACGGAAACGTTCTCTGGTCGTTCTCTCCGAAGGGTCGGAAAGTCGCCATTCTAACATTACATAAAGTAATAGAACCGCAACAATAACCCGACCGATGAAAACAATAAAAAAGCTTTTAGACGGCATAGATAGAGATTTTA
Organism: Polyplax serrata; assembly: GCA_037055365.1. Lineage (NCBI taxonomy): Eukaryota > Metazoa > Arthropoda > Insecta > Psocodea > Polyplacidae > Polyplax > Polyplax serrata. The sequence continues at coordinate 5,415,395 of JAWJWE010000038.1, read as the reverse complement.
GGGGGGTGACATGGGTGGTATGTAGGTGGCACATACATCGATAAGCTAATTATCCTACCCTTTGGCGACAGCTTTGGCTTCATTACGAAGTTCACGTGACGACTGTCAACGATACTTTCAAAGATCGACCGCCCTCGTACGCCTGCGTACCCCATTACGTTGAATACTGTTTCATATCCCAACAGTTCTCCACGTTCTCCGAGGGGGAAACACAACTTTGAAATTTACTTTCTTAACGAAAGACATTCAGGCGGTGTCATTCAATTTGTTTTGCGATTTCATTGCACAACTGTTGCAGCGAGTAGATTGAGTCAATAGAAAAGCTTTGTACAATACGGAATGTAAACAGAAATATGGTTAACAACTGAAACTTTGCTAGTTTAATTTTTATTCGCAGAATGATAAAAAAAATCCCTGAAGCAGATAGAAAAACTAGAAACTGATATAAGAGCGTTACAATACGATAACCAACGTAAGTTTTCCTTTTAAGGTCCAAATCTAATAGATCGTAGAAAAATTTAACCATCCCGCACAAATGACTCAGAAAACAGTACAAGTCCATTATGCCTTTAAATGCCTTAGGTGGGTTTAAGAAATGTATTACGTAGAGAACATATTGTCTACTAGAATTATAGTTATAATTTAAACATGTTTAATTGTGTATATTAATTTTGCACTGTAATAGGACATGAACTATAACAATAGACGCTAACTAGTTTTATTTTGCCAATTATAATTTGTTTTATAATGTAATATAATATAATATAATAATAATTGCTTTATATGTAACAATTTGTTTTAATAATTTAATAACATGTAATGTAACGTAATAATATAATAATATGTAATAACATAATAACGTAATATAGTAACGTACAAACACTGATCATTTATGGCTTACATTTGCATTGATTATTGGAAACTAAGACCAACAGAGTAAAATAAAATTATTAAAATTAAACGACCGGAAATTGTAAAAACCCTACACGCTGTATACAATTGAAACCCATTATAGATTTATTCTGTATTCGGAAAAAATATTTTTTTTATCTAATGAGCAAGCCCCGAAGTTATAACCACACATACACATAATTACCGAGGAAGTTGTAAATTCTGGCACAACGAATATTAAATTTTAATTGATTTAAATCCAATCAGAAATAAAGTAAAGTCTTACGTAGTAAAAGTGAGTGGTATATTACGACCGTAAGTTAGCCTTAACTAATTGTGACTTCCATTAAGCTTTTCGCGATGTCTGGGTGTAAATTTCTCATGGCATAAATTAACGTGAAAACCCGTTGCATACGTTTTTCATATTAATTCAAATCGTATTATCACGCACGTTTGTTATATTTCCTCGCGTTAAATTTTCCGGCCTCCTTATTCACGCATCGAATTAACCAAATTTATAAGCGGCTTTTCATAACACTCCATAAATTGTGATTCATACCGTGCACACGTGTACGCAATTGAGTACCGCAACTACCTGAGCACTGTCAGAGTAACGTTGATAATCCCGTTGATTGTCCGCCGCCACCGATTAATTTTTAAATGTTTCAATAGAAAAGCGGTAGCTGTGTAATGATTTGGTATGGTATAGTGAAATAAAGCCTGCTGGAAGAAAGGAAAAAAATCCGTCTAGAACTAGTGTGGTTTCACTGCTTCTGAGTCGGTAATTTTTTGTCTCCACCTGTGCGTCAGTACTCGGCTCCCCTTCATTACACGGGATTGTAATGACGGATGGTACGTGTGGTACAACACATTCTACCAAATATTACTGTCAAATACTACAACACTGCTACTGGTGTCTGTCACTCCAAACTCCTGTGTTCCTGACTATGACTCTACGTTATACGTATTGTAACTACCGTACCGTATTACTACCTCTGCGTCACATGTGGCTCTACATCCCTTCACCACAGCAATTAGGGGGTAACTTAACTCGAGAAAATGTGTAACGCCTCGTACACACGACTACCTTGTTGGCACTAATTTTGTGTCACCGTAACAGTTTTGCATTACTATACAAGTGACTCTATTTATACATTCTAAATATTCTACTTCTATACCATTACTAAACAATGACTACTTCTTTGCGCCATTAATTCTCTTACCATTACCAATGTGTCTCAACCAGTTACATACCCAATGCAACATCACTACAAACCGGCAGCAACTCATTTCCTTCTTTCGAATGAAAATATTCCCATCCGAGGAAGAATGCAGCGGAGAAACGGAAACGGATTTCAATATTCCAGGTTTGAACAATGCTAATTTTTAATATTTTATAACAAGACGTAAAGAAGCGAAATGAAAGGTACACAGACAAAACTTTGGGCAAATTATTCCAAATCAAGATTCCCTAAAAGGAAGAAAAAACAATACGGCAAAAAGGCAGGGAACGGTAGCAAAGGGAGGAAAAAAAAGTTTTAATAAAAGTTGCATAAACTTGACGAGATTTCTGGGAGTTCTTCGGCCGGGAAACAACTCGGGATTCATTCCATTAAATTTTCCCTTTTTAAACTGTTTTAATTAATTTTATTGACATTATCGTTTGTCTCCCGGGTACTGGTTTGGGTGTGAGTACCCTTGGTACACCCGACCGTGGACTTGGGTTCCCGGGGAACGACGAGGAGAAAGGAAGAAAAAAACTTTCCGTACCGCTCACGATATGAATATCAATTGACAGGAAAAAAAATATGTAAATCCTATAATTCTGACATCTTGAGCTCCTTTCCAACAAGAAATTGTTTCTTCTTGTATATAGCAACTTTTACTACTCAAACACAGACGTTTGCACCTGACGGATTGAATGGAATGAAAGATGAATCCCAACTATTATAAACTCTGTACCATAAATACTGTTTGAAGGTTCTAGATAAAAGTGGCTCTTCGTCAACTAACGCCCGTATGCCTTGACTGTTGAAGTAGGCGTACTACCCCACTATTCGGTACCACTATATAGTTTTTAAACAAGTACTGCTTCAAGTAAGAAAATATTTATTTTGAAAATATTAAGACCGCTTACCGAGAGCGTTGATTAAAAGTTTTTCAAAGTCGCAGTTTTCACCGTAGCGCTTCTCTATTAAGCCACTATCGAGTTACACTACTGGTTTCTGGAAAGTTTAATCACGGAAAATTGAAGTTTCCAGAAAGCCTAGTTGCGAAATAAGTGGAGCCCAAGATGAATTTGGATACCTTATGTGCGAGGGCTAAGTGATGGGGCCTATAATTACACACTATAAACATTTAACCACTGCTGCTACGAGTGACGTCAAAATCAATGAACTAATGACCCAAAACTATTGTTGGCAAACATTGGACAACATTAAAATGTAGTCGGCAGGAATCAATTAAACAAAATGGCGGACATATTAGTATCTATTGGCTTTCAATTCTAACGAAAACCTCATTGTGTCAGCAAGAAAATAACTTACAAAGTTCAAAATACAATAGAACATACTACAAGCATTGCAAGAATAAAATATCCACCTAATAGAGAAATCCTTTTAAATTATGTTCAGCAGTCCTATATATACTACATAATATATTGGCATGTAAAAAATCCAAAAAAGGTGTCATGATATATAGAATAATACGAATACAGTTTACAAGTAAACATATTATCCTTTCATTCCGCTATTCACCTATTCAAAGTGTTTTCAATAACTAATGTGCTTCGTTACGACAATATGTAGTTCAGCTGTGATTATACATAAAATTTATTGTAACTAATCTCAATATTAATCCAATGTAGTTTGCTTATGTAGGGGCTGATTGCGTTCTCGTGCTTGTGCAACAGACAAACAATAGTTTAGGGTTAGAGTTTTCATCGGCAGCATTTTTATTATCATTTCTTCTGCTTCCCGTTAAGCATTTTTTGATAAAATTACCCTCGAGTGAAAACGTTTCGAAGGGAATGACGTTACCGAAATATTCTGAATCATCGATCCGTGTGCACTCCGTGAGTAGTCAGTGAATGATATCACCCGAGGAGAAGAAACGACAACTTCGATCAGTCTGAAATGAGTTTTCTCCCTAGTACTTACATTTTTTTTTACGTCGGTTGATCTTGGAAAGTGAAAAAGTGGCAGAAGAAGGGATGAAGAGTGATGTGAAACTTTTTATTCAATCGAACTTACACTCAGACAAACAACACACACATGTAACAACTTTCATAATTTTCATTGACTCGATTAAATTTCAATATTACCAAAGGCAAACACTCGGACGCATGTTACTCCGCCGACTAACCCTCACTATCAACAAAACTAATTGATGGAATCGGAAAACGATCCGGTTTGACGTAAAACAGCAATTAAAAAAGTGTCCCTGTATAAATGGGTCAGTCACTTTTTTCCCCATAAACCTCAATAAAATATATTAAAAAATACAATAACGTTACTTTTATTGCACATAATAGATAATGCATAATAAATGGGGGGTAGTACCATCATCTAATTACTCTATGTTTGTAGAGGTCCATGATTTTTTTTTTAGTTCGGTCAGGTCAATGTAAGCCTACCACTCGGGTTAACATTCTTGTTATTGAGAAAGGACTTTATCGTGTCGGACAGCCTGTCCGTTTTCATTTGACCGTGTCGACATAGGAAAGGCAGCCATCTTGACGTGAGTGAGCAACTCCAGCTCAAAGAGTTCCAATATTCTATTGAGTATCCTTCCATCTTTCCCAAAACTTTCAAATCTATTTTTATAATTCAAATAAATAAGAACTATTTCGAATTGTAATATACCTTTAAAATCAAATGTTATGAAGACGCACAAATATATTAATTTTAATTATTCATTTATCTCGTCTACATCTGTTCGTAACCATTCATTTGTAGTGCAACCATCCAAAGTGTAGGCATAAACCCCACTATTAGGACAGAATTGATTAGCGTAACTAAACCTTCATCCCTCAGAATGGTAACCTAACGTTTTTGCATTGGTGAAAAATACCCACGCATGAACCAAATAAAAATCACAGATGCTGCTGTGTTCCGCATAGAGACAGTGACAACTGGCTTGCGCAATTCTCGTAAGACACAGGGCAGGAGCCCATCACATCTCTTAACATCTTGCAGAAGTACAACCTAACATAATCTAACCTAGTCTACCCTATGTGACTACTACTCATCCAAACAATTAAACCCAAGTCCTTTGCATTTCGTATTCTAAATACAACAACTTCAATAAAATTTGGCAAAAACCAATTTGTGCCTACTGAAAACTTACTCAAACATAAAAAAAATTTATGTGAAGGTCACAAATAAACCCATTTCATTTAGTAACGCAATCGACCCATTCTCAAACATTTTGCAGAACCGAATACAGAAAATTAAATACACCCGTATTAATTAATTTTTTCAGGCGAAAAAATACAACTATAACGCACAGAGATTGTACCCGAGCTTTCAATTAATAGAAAGGTCTTTTAACCGGATTACCGTAGGAATACCAATTGCAAAATCCCATTCGTACTTTAATCCAGTTACGTAGCATCATAACAACAATCGAATGAATGGACAGGCTGCAATCAAAAGGTCTGGCGTTTTGTGTACTCTTACTCAGGCGTTAAGGATTATAGGTTTAAAAAAAACTTTTGTAAATATTTATTGTCAAACGCGTGTGATTCTGTAAACTATTCCTCACGCTTGTAAAAAAAAAACTGCTGCGTTTGGTTCTTGAAAAAATACAAGAACGGAAGGTGTAGGTACAGTACAATGATACAACGCAGGCAATATTGCACCGCCATTGCGATATATTGTTCTCATCTATAACAAATAAAATTAATAATAAACGCAGTTTTCTGCATTGGTACCACGGCTTTCATTGTCAAATAAATAATATATAAACTAATATATAATATCTGTGGTTGTATTATTCTACGTGGTTCGAACACTTTCTTGTTTATTTTTCCTTCCCCTAAGTTTCTCAGACGTTTACATAATATTTCCTATGAGCTCTGTCTTGCTTTTTCTTTATTTCCTTATTTTCTACTTATGTTATGTACATTTCACTTGAAGCTTCTTTTTTAATTGAATTATATTTTTCTTATGTTTACGTAATATTCATACATGTGCACTAAGAAAGGCCTTTACTACTTCTCTTTGGTTTTAATTTTCCCCTTAAATGTTGACTTGTCGCCTTCAATTAAATTTGAGTCGTACAATTGAAGTGGGGCCCTTTTCAATTATATAAAAAAATCTTATTGATAGAAAGTTTATATTTCCAAGTACAGAACGTTAGATACAGGTCCATATATCGATTTGATGAAATTACTTAACACCTATACTACTAGGGCTTGGGCAATACCTTGGAAAATCAGTGCCAACGTCAGTGTTATGTGCTGTAAAAATGATAATTTTATGGATAATGTATACGGCACACAATGTACTAATAATAAAAATAAAATAAGCGGTCCGCAATAGTAGAAATATTCAATCCCAATAACATAGTAGAATAATGTGGAAAACAAATATGTTAAAAGCCTGTCGATATTAACAGAATAATAGAAATGATTGGCGTGACATGCTCGATCAGACAGATCATTTTTTACATTTCCTAAAGCGCACACGACATCCCAATGATCGAATTCACCGAACGAGAAAAATGATTTAATCGCTTTATTTATTATTTTAATTGGAAGCGAACCCTTCAAAACCGCCGACATTGTTGAATACAAATAAATAACGATAGCTTTCAACAACCCTCCTGTACGGTGCACAAGTAGAGACTACACGAGTAAACATACGCCCCTAACCCTAAGAGCATGAATTTAAGTGGGGAATAACTTAAGTGTGAGTGCGATCCGGGAATGCTGGGGACTACGCCCGTAGTTTTAACTATTCCAACTACTAGTTGGGAAGGTAACATTAACAATTATACATAACTCAAGTGCAGCTCTCTTTTTCCGTAATTAACTATTTAAGCAACTCTTCCAAGAATCTTTTTCATTTGAAATAATACGACCGCTTACGTAGCACCTTCTCCTGACTCTTCGATGAGGTGTTAACTAAATTAGTTTTTCGCTTTCTTCGACTTAAGAATATCTTCATTAAGGCCCCACACCACTCAACTGAGCAATTAATTCTCGTCAGACTAACATTAATCAACATGCTCCTCAACTTCAACTCTTAATTTTTCGGATATATTTTCCTCTTGGGTAATAATATTCATTATTATACATTATGCTACGTATACGTAATTAAACATTATTAACGACACTGCTATTAATAACGATACCTTATTAAATAAATAATACGGCTGGAGGTAATTGTTCTCGTCACAATATCAAACACGGGACGGACATGAGGAAATGTCAAAAACACAAACCTCAGAAAGTAAAATAAGGTGAGTTACACAGTCAAATAATGTATACATGTGCTTCATCGTACACTTACTTTAAATTCTTAGAATTATACGTCGTAAAAAAAACATATTACTAAAAATTTGTTCCAATATTGTAATACGATGTTCTTACAGCGCAACTTAATTTTAAACATTACCTAAGAATTATTAAAAACTTAATCATTTTTATCATTCACATTATTATTTTTTGAAATTAACATATCAGTAAAAATAATCCCGGTAATATTCAAGGGTACACTGTTTTAATCACCGTGTTCGACACGCTACACAAAAATCTCATCAAATTTTTCAATGCCAATATAAAACACATCACACATTATTTCCAACGTCAATTCAAGTTCCATTGGATGTAATGATAACGCTTATCGGACATCTTTCATCCCGTCTCTTCCTTTCTGCTCGGCCAACACCCGATCCCGGCCTTTCTTCCATCCGCCAAAGAATCAAAGAATAAAACGTCTGCCCTCTTTGCAAAAATGGATTTTCCTTCACGAGGATTCAACTCCATCTCGTTTCAAGTGAGTGGTCCATTATTTATGATTTCATTCAATTGAAAACCCAATACAAATCGCTTTCTAATCGGATATCCAAAACATAAAAAATAAATAAACCTTTAACCGAGCCAACATCACCGGTCGGAGTCAAGACCATTATACTTTTTTTATGGTAAATAAAATCAGGGATTTTACAGTCAAAGAACCGGGTTTTACTTCTGACGAGTATCTTTCTGAATCAGCCAAGAGGAACCTTTCCTAAAATATATATATATATATATATATATATGAGCCGTACTCTATATAAAACGGGTAATAGAATCGTTTTTGTAAATTATGTATTGAGTCCATTTAATAAAAGTCATTGACCAGATATAAATTGTTTCATTTACCGTAAGTTTCATTACTTTTTTTCTAGTGTATATGGTTTATTATCAACAAGTGTAATTTTATTACGGTAATCATTCAACGCAATATTTATGTATATATAGTAAGCAGACGTTGTATATTTTATATATTTTAGAGCATACGGTACATTACATTAAAAGTACCACGAGCCTTACTAAGATTTTATGTAATATTCATGCTATCCTCTTACATAATGAATTATGTGAATTATAATGTGTAAATAACCCAAAGTAAATAAAATTCAAATAACTAGACACCTACTGGTGATGTTACAGGCCAACTCATCTTGGAACACACCCAGTGCCTTTCACACTACTAGCTACTTTTCCTATTTCACAGTCATCCACGTTCGTATTATAGAGTCTCTTCTAGTTTATACTACCCTGGACGAAATAAATTGTCCCACAATCACTTGCATCTCCGGTACCGGATGATGAAAATCGTGATTCACAGCCGGTAATAAATTTTTTCTTTCACAAACTCAACAGGAAGGAACCACCGAGGACCCGAGCTTGGAGAGTTGCCATGTGACACCAACATCTGCACGGAAACATCCTCGAATTGTTTCTTACATTTCCTTCCGATGGAATGCAAGAGATACGCTAACAATATTTAGGTTTTAGCAAAACGCAAAAAAGCAACAGCTGCACTCCGACCAGATGACGTCAGGATGCGTACACAGAACGAAGAAGTAACAGATTTTCGGTCTTCCTGACGTAACCATGTCTCCAAGGGTCAGAATGGAAATCTAGCTGGTTCTAAGAATGGTAGAAGAATGATTCCTAGAGCAGGGCTAGTACCTTCTTAAGTCGCTTAAAAAGTAATACCGAATTTTCACTTTCAAAACAATATCTAATAAATTACCTTTTCTATTAACATAAAAACAACAGTGAACGGCATTTCTAGGAATGCGATAGCCTTTAATCTTCTATTAATAGAAAAAGTACTCTTCTTCTACAGTATTAAAATGAAGTGTTAGGGGGAATAAGGGCGGGAGTTTCCCGTTCCGTTTGACTCAGGTGCAAAGCTTTGAGAAGCTTTTCATCATTTCACTTCTATCCTCCGCCATTTTTTTTAGATTAGCAATCTAAGCGGTGGTACACCCCCTGAAGGTACGACAAGTCATAAATGGAATTTTCATCTGACTCTTTTTTGTGTTTTCCTTTTGAGGAGAGAAAAAAGTAGAAAAGTCTCGAAGCGTCGGTAATTTCAACTTAATTGTTTCGCCTTTTACCTAAGTCAAACCTTTTAACAGCGATGGAAATTTCTTCTTTCGCTCTACCTCACCCCCTCATCCCCTCATCCAAGTCTATGTAATTCACTTGAATAACTTCAGGAGACAATCAATTTTTAGTTTTTGTTGGTGTTGTTGATTGTTTGCTTCCTGTGGCAACACGACAATCAATTTTATGTCACTTCAATGTGATGCTGTGCGATTACTTCCAACCCCCGGCTTTTCTCCCGGTTAATAAAATAACTTATCGTCGTGAATGGTACTACGACCCCCTGTACTACGACATATTTGAATTCTCATGTGAGTGTATTTAGTGACTACAATATAACTAAACACTACCGATAATTAACGTGATTAAATGAAAGAAGGCAACTGAAATCAATTCTCTAAGCATTGTATTTTTGACAATACTGATTTTATACTGACAACTTGGTATATCTCAATCTCTTCAGTTTAGTAAGAGTACATCAGTCAGAAAAATAGCTAAAGCCTACTGCGTACAAACAGAAATTATTACAATAAATTATTATAACATACGCATACGTAAACATATGATAAATTTGGCTCATTTCTGATATTATTGCTACCATTACAGTCAACTCTTCTTTGCCCTGCCAGACAAGGGAATGAAGCTTTCCTCCCAGGAAGAGTGCAATTTTTGCTATTACCTGTCTGTCACGGATCTAATGTACAAAATTTATCCAAATGGTCCTCTTTCTGTCGGTCTCATCCAGGTAATTTCCGTTCAAGATTTACCAACTCCGGTGATTTACCGTCATGTTACCAAATGCAATTTATACGGCGCAGTATTCGCCCAAAAACCTTTTAATAATTCAATGAATTAAACATTTTGCCTGTTATTTTCTGCCCGTTTTAACTTTTCAAACCTTTTGAACCCGTCTCAAAGGAAAAATATATTGCCCCGGAAATTTAAATTTCAAATTGTAATCCCCGCGTAAATTGTTTTCATTTTTCGGCAACCTAAATATGTATTCGTTAGTTTTTGCGTCAGGTAGTAAAGTTTGCTTTTCTCCAAGGTTACAAGCACGAACTCTTTTTTTTACACAGCAGCTCATTCAACTTCTGTTGTGCTGTATAATTTCCTACTGTATAAGTTCCTACGCAAACTCGCACTACAAACTATCAGCCTAACACCGTGACTCTTAAACAAGTGCAATGGAGTACTACGGAGGAGTCAACTTGTTTGGCTCTGTAGTTACGAATAACAACCATCACTCTCTCGCGTCGCATTAAACCCGAGATTTAACGTTCCTTTTCTTCTTTCCACCGCCGGTCCTGAGTTATGAAACGTTTTCTTTTTCCTTTATTTGTGACATCCTTTATTGAACTCACTGCAGCCTGAGTCATAAAATAAGGCTCGGTCGCAATTGATGGCGGACGAGTCCCTTGCCGATAAGTTAAGTTAACATGACGACGATTGAAGAAAACATAATCAATCAATCATAATTCATAACTGTCGCTTCCGTCCATCCGTTCGTTTCTTTTTTATTTTCAGTTCCCTTCGGATCGACCGTTCGAATTATGGGAACCGGAATAATCGCGAACACGTGCTCTTTATTTGTATTGGCGAAGCGTTCGCCCGTTGTTATTTCCGCTGCTTCTCTCCCATTTCTATCAGCGATCGATTCCGATTCTATTGAAAATTTCCAAGAGCACGGATGGATAAAGTACATTTGAATTGTAGGGGAGGGACCAAGCGATTTCATTCAAATCCACACAAGTATCGTCACGTTTCAACCCCCCGCCAAAAAAAAAGCACACTTGAATTATCAAAAACTAGACGCTACCGGAGAGCCTTCCAGCCGTCGGATCATACTGTCAGCTGTAATTTGTCGTCAGGTAGCGGTAATAAGTTGAAACGAGTCTGTAGGGTAAAAGTGTATGGAAAAGAAAAGCTGCCTTCTCCCATAAAAACTAAAAACGAGATTGTAAATCAAGTTGTAATTTGGAGGCAGCAGACCAAAGTTTCAACTTATGTATGTTGCGGCGTGGATGTGCACTATAAAACACGTGAGAGCGCAAAGCTCAGGCAGACGTTTTTGACTAATTAATATACTTTCCACGGAGGTTATGTATAATTTACTATTCCAGTCAAATCCGAACCAGTTACCAGCGAGTCACGCTATTAAATTATAATAACAAATACTTTAAACTTGTAATTTGTGGAAACCCGGGGTGCATGTGGGCCCCGTCGGAGTACTCGGGTACCCGGGGACTGAGCAAAGTCCCCGACCTGCGACTTTAGGTTTTAATTAACCGTCTGCTTTTGTACTACCCTCGATAACACGAAATTAAGTTAAGTGCCCTAATTGCCTACTTCTAACGGCTGATTCTCACGGAGACTCCATTACCATTCCTCTTTTTATTGATTCTCGTCACTTTGTATGGTTTATTACTTTCAAAAAGTGCAGTGCAACTCTCGTTATTTACTGAAGACCTCGAAATTTTATTTTCTAGTTACTCGAGTTAGTTTGACCTTAGTTTGGGTGTGTACAGATGCTCTCCCTTAGCTTCGTTCCAGGAATCTTGCATTTTTTATAATTCGACAAAGTTGCATGCAATTTTCTTCCATGACATTTGTTGTCCTCCCTTTTCTATTTCTTCTACTTTTTAATTAAGACTGAGTTAACATTATTAAAAAAACTAATTTCTTCGGCATCTAGTTTAACATTATTGGAACACCTGCAGATTAAGGTATTTACACTACATATTTTCGCCTATCTAAATTTAACTTGAAGCAGTATTAATATGTTTTGAAATAAATTCGTAAACCGCAAGCTATTTTGTTACTAGGAAAATGAAGTTTAAAATTTATTGATTTTAGTTACAGGTGTCAGTTCTTGTAAAAAAAACTACCCTATTATATGTCTTACGGCGAAATGAGAAAGCCACCAAAGCGCATTTTGATATAGCGAACTTAATACACCTCTGTGTGGGCAATAATTGTCCACCTCCATTTATTCTATTTTCCATCGGAACACTTTATAGTATGAGACCAACCTCTTCTACGACACATAACTTCAGAATCACAATCCAATTACCTTACCCGTACTTCTCCAAAAAGAAACAACTTCTGTGTAACAAGTGCAATTTTCGTGCAGTCAAATCGATGAAGCAAGCGTTCGCAGACAACTACAAATTGAATGGCAGCAGCAACGGCAAAAAAAAAGAAGAAATAATTCGACCAATAAGTTATCCGTCCCGAAATTTAATTGATTCGACAAACCGTAGCAAAAACCCCGGGAAAAAAAAGAACCCCGAGAAAAACCGTGGAGAGTTAAAACTCGTTGAAACTCCAAGGAAATTGGATTTCTCGTGGTCCTCATAAAACCTGGGTAAATATTTTGGGAAGTAGATTTTTTTTCCTTCTTAGCTCAAATAGATAGAGAAACCTTTTCCCGAAATCGACAATTTGTTAGAAACTTCAGATTGTTAACCTATTTTGGAAGAGGAAGAGACGAGAGAGAGGTCGGTGGCAAAATGGAATATTCCACCTTGGGGGTTGCGGGAGGGGCGGTTTTCACCCTGTGGCATTTTCGCCTACACGGCTAAGAGAGTTTTCTCTTCCCGCGGCAACGTACAAAATTCTCAAAACTGTAGCTTAACTTTGTAGCAATTTTTTTTTTGTGCCGTGGCTTACAATTTTAATCCGACGTGGCACGTATCGGTAAGAAGTTTTTCCGGTAGTGTTTTTAACAAAAACTAGAAAGAATCTTCCCTGTTCAAAAAAAAGGACCACCTAGGGGGTAGTAATTTGCTACGTCTCCAGTCGAGTACCTGATTTCGTACCGGAGAAGGTTCCCTTAATTAATTATGTAGAAAGGTTTAACGTTATTTTTTCTCTGCCCGTAGTTTCACCGTGAAAAGGCTACAAAATAGCGAATAAATAATTTTCACATCAAAAAGGCGGGTTAATTTCCTTTCCTTCGGTTTCCATTATTCATTACTCTCATTCTTCTCGGGTAAAGGGCTGCTTTAAAACGCAAAACCTGAGCATCACTTCTAGCTGCCATCGTCTAGGTTGTTCCAATTTTACGTAGAACTAAATGGCAATGAAACATTCAAATGACTCAAAAAAATTTACTACACCTTGTAGCAACTTGAATTTCTCAAAGTATAATTTATTTCTATAATATATATAACCCAGAGTGACTTCTACTACTTCAGTACAGCTAAATACTACAACTTATTTAAATAATATTGACGATTTAAAAATTCTACTATTTGTACCTGTGTACCTGTCGGTCCCTGAACGTTTTCAAAAGCAGATTGAATAAAATTAGGCTAGAAGTACAGAAAAGTTGGGTCGACTAACACAACGTTCCACAAAATCAACAGCAAAGTTTAAGAATTCTAATTTATTCCTTTTGAAAACCGGAATATTTCATGTTGAATTTATGTATATAATTTTATGTGTTTTTGTTTTAGAATTTCACCGGGAAAGAACAAATATTTTCAGAGTTTGTTCAGGTAAAACTTATTCATTTAGTTGGTAGGAGACAGACAAGAAGAAGGAGACGAGCCTTCTTGTACTTACCGCCAGCCATTCCCTGCTGATTTGTTTTGTTTTTTTATTGCTCGGGAGTCCTGGGGGAGGCTTCCTAGATTTTGTATCGTCACGTTTTCCCTAAAGACTTCTATTAATAAATATCTTTCATACTTCTGTTTCGGGTTCATAAATTTCACCGATTCTTTTTTTGGGGGGGCTATTTGAAATACAATTCTACGAACGACACCCCGACAAGAAAACGCGTTTGTAACGCCCGAATCGCGTGATACCTTGCCCCACGGGTGAACTGGTACCAAACTCCCGGGTTCTTCGAGTTCCTGAGGGATGAACTTGTGCCGGAGAATTTTTGCTCAACCCTTGGCCGAATACAATTACTAAATGCATCTTCCGTTCACGTTGGCACACATCGAGTTTGGTTTCTGCGGTTAGCTTCCTCACCGTGCAACTCTCTAAATTTATTTTCCTATTCACCTTTCCTAGTTTAATTTAATGCGATCGTTTTGGAAGTTTCTGGTAAAACGTGGCGAAGAAGGACGCATTACAAAAATCAAGTTTCGCACCTTGTTTTATTTCCCTTACAAAATTTTCATAATTTGCACTAGTTTCCGTTCGCAAGTTAACAAACCAGATAATTAGTTTTAAATTTATTTAAATTTTACTATTAATAAATAATCTATGAAATAACGGTCCCGATCAAAGGCACATGTTAAGTAGAATCACAAAAGATGATTCTTGTATTTCTCCTGTATAAAAATGGAGAAGTTAAGAATGTACATTATGAAAGTAGTAGTAGTAGTATTAGTTGTTATAGTCTCAGTTGGTAAGAGTTGAAATAAATTGTAAAGTGGTTTATAACATAATCTAAATAATGCACATTAAACGATTTATCACGTAGTAAATATTTATTGCTGTAGACCGACAGATCTTGTAAAATATTTCAATGTTGCGAGATGGGGCCTACTGTATTTTATATTAATTATTTATAGTGTAGTCATTAAATTGATATTTTTGAAGGACTTGAAGTGATGCAATTTAAGTGAGACAAAATAAGTTTGCAACTTCCTGATAAAAAAGTAATAATAATAACAATAAATAGTAGTACAGCAAACTTCTTAAGGAAAAATACAACTCAAATATTGAAGTACAACAAATACATGTAAAATTATTACTAATATAGATACATAGAATTCTATAGCACAGTATGAAGAACAATAGTGACCAGAAACTGTCGCTATTCTTACGTTTTCGTTACCACCAAAAACAATAACCTCACATTTTAAAACAATGGGACAACATCGCACCGACACGAATTTGTAGGCAATGTTGATGAAGCAAGCCTTGTTAAGCAATCGACCGACTCATAAGGTTATGAAACAAAAATGTTAATTTGTTTACAAATTCCGCAATAATGAACGACACTACTTCGCAGAGTCCTGCAATGAACACAGGGGACCTAGGACGGAAAATCTCATTCCTAGAACCAGACACATCAACTATTTTCCCAGTTCCTTTCTGTTCTGGCGCTTTTCCTCGCTCGCTGGACGTCTTCGCCAGTTCTCTCACGCCTCCTGAATATCTTAGGACTTTTTCCTTGAACAAGAGATCAAGTAGTAAAATTCAATAAAGCTTGCGAATTAATTTAAAAGCTTGATTTTATCTGCACTTCATCTCCTGTCCTTTGACTACAAGGTTTTAATTGAATTACAACAAGAAAAAAGACAAGACAAACTTCGGAAATATCCAATGGAGATAAATTAAGCTCATTTCAACTTTTATTGAAGAGTTCTGCCGAAAGGAAAAAAGGCCCTACAACTTCTCCGCTACTCCTTGTCTGGGTCAGATTGCTTTTTCCAGCACAGGAGGAGCCTTTTTGTGAAAAATTTGGTTCTTGTAATTCCGTTTCCGGTTCGGTGAGTTATCCTCGGGTGTAAAAGCATTCGTGAGAAACGTTGATTGCTTTCAACTAATGAACATACTAATCCTTTGGGTGAGGGTTTCAACGGTAAAAGTGCAATTTCTCTGTAGACACGTGTGTACACGTTGACCTTTACACGTAGCCTTAGAGACAGATCACATAAAAAATGACAGGTGTACTATTAGTAACACATACCTTATACTGCTTGTAAAACCACAAGACTAGAAACTTAAATCGTAATGATTAAATTAAACTCTATTTTGGTAATTTGTCAAAAGCGTAGTGCACATCATGCAAATATAAAGACCAAAATCCTGATCCTGATACCCGAAAATTTTACAAAATTAACATATATAAAAAAACATCGGTAGACGAGAGGCAGTGATAATTACAATACTACAATTTCAAAACATTACCTACAACAAACTTACAGAATAAACATTTTTCTGTAACAGCGAGCCTGATGAAATTAGCTTACAAAACCAGTACAAAGTCAAACACGAGAGGTCAAATTCTATTTGTAGAGATGAGCACACGATTTTCACCGAATGATCTGTTACGGATTATTTTTCAAAAAATGAGATTTCCATATAAAAAAAGGAGGAAATATTAACATGGCAAAGGTGGTATAATTTTTTTTCCAACCCTTTGAGAATTTAATTTCGCATTTCACCTGGCTGGACATCTGCTGCCCTTCGTTAGGCTCGGGGCAATGAATTTCACATCAAGCTTAATATCGGCAGGCGCTGCGGAATGCGATAAAGCATTTTCAGTTGCTGCCTGTCTGTGTATATCTGTGTCTGTGTGTACGTATGAGTAATCTCCGGTGTTACTGCACTTTTATACACTCCCTGAGCTCTTTAAATAACGCATCTTGAAAAGAGTGAACGTTTGCATAAATCAACTAAGCACTCAATATCTGTTAAATCCCAATGCACTCTCTTGCCAGAGTACATCAATTTAGTATCGATGCATCAGACAATTTCTACTCAAATTGCAAACGGTTAATGTAATCGCGTGTACGAATTTACAAGTGCTTCCGAACCGTACTAGGCTTCCCTACGTAGTTAAACACTCCACCACTCTCAATCCATCAAATTCATTCATTCCTACCATAGACGGGAACATGACGAAAAAAGTCTTTTATTTGGTCATTAATTTAAGTAATATTTACGTGCCAACTTTATATAAAGTACATAATGTTTCACAAAAAAATCCACAATACCTGTAGCAATAACACCTACACACAAGTTACGAAATACTGTTAAAAGTACTGTCACTGTTATTGAAAGATTATAAAAATAAAAAACTCCATTTCATATATAAAGTACATAATATTTAAGTCTCGCACGTACATTACATTACACAGCAATTTAATTACAAACTATTGTGAAAGTACATAAGAAAAACAGGGTATACTGTAGATTAGAATAAGATATCTTTACCAAATTTAAAAATATTCAACTTAAATGTTCAATATGTGTATATGGTTCAATAAAACAAAACATTCCAGAATGCTCCGAAATTTCGAAATGGAACAAGACAAAGCCATTTCGTAAAGAATTATAACCGGAAATGAAAAATGAATCGCATTCCGACTCGTGAAATGGTTTGATGGATATTGAAGACAAAGGAAACAATGGAGTCGGAGGGTTGAACGTACAACACACAACACATGTCAGTATCACAGCACAACAATAAGAACTATGGAAGTAGCAAAAATTTAAGCAGCGTTTCTTTGACTACCACCCAATACAGTTACTACTCAAAGAAAAATGCAACGTAGAGACCTACAGAGCAGCATTCGCTGCAAAAAAAAAACACGTAGATGTTCTAAGTGTATGATCAATACCTTTTCAGTGCCCAAAACAAAAAATTTACTACCTTTCCGTATGAATTAAAAGATAAGTAGAATAACAGTATTTCAATATTTAGTAAGAAACAATTACAATATCTATATTATAGTATTTTTCCTTAGTATTATCCTACCTTACTTCGCTTGGCCTAAATTTATAGTGCGTTTCAGAAAACATTCAAACACGCAACACCAAGCAAATAAGCAACGAAAACAAATAGAGTCACCATTTCCCCGTTGAGAGCCGAAAAGAAGTGACTGATAACATATCAGACTACACAACTACGGCGGTGGTGTGTTCGCAACCTGTCAGGACACGAACGAATTGAATTGAATAAACGCAATTACATGATTCTTGGGTGCAAACAATGTAAAAATTGCCAACCCCAACATACACACACACACACAAAAAAAAGCCCCCAATCCCATTTAAATAAATTGAAAAAAATTTACATTCATTCTTACAACCTAGTATAATGGAGTAAATTACGCGTTATACAAAAAGAAAGCACTAGAAATTAATTGCGTCTATAATTTATTTGTTTGCGTATAAGCTGTATATGCAATTTCATTAATTCTTGGTCACGCAATGATTTCTCCTCATCTCGTCCTACCCTCTGCCAAAACTTTTTCTCAACCTCCCTCCCGGTAGCAACCCTTAACGTGGAAAAAGTGTCTTCTTACGACAGCGAAGCTTTTCGTATTTTTCGCCGTCTCTTCTACATTGAAATTTTCCACAGTTTTCTGAGTTGTTTTTTTTGCTGTGTGGCAGCCTGTGTATGTGTGCGTGTGTGCGCGCAAGCGGGAACTACATTTTGCGTCAGCGGAGGAACAGGGCTTTTCTGCTTATAATTAAAATTTCCCGCCATTTCATACTGGTTTTGTCTAGTAAACGAAAGGGCATATTCTTTTGGACTCCGGGCTAAAAGATATTTGTCACAGTTGTGTTAGGCTGAATCTGACTGAAACATCAAAACCCTTTTTTGCCCTTGATGTACCGCTCATTTTCTCTTTCTTTCTGCTCTCACTCTACTCTCACTTTCTCTTTCTCTCTCTCTCTCTCTCTGTTTTCCTACACAAAGAAACTTTTTCCGGAAGGATGTTTCCGAAGTATTCTTGAAAACACTTTCGGGAGCGAAACGAAAAAAAGGAATCCTACAAAAGAATTTTGTGGATCTTGAGAAAAGGGAAACCCTTACGCGACACTTTCAAACTTCAATTCATAAGGCACATTTTCTCCATTCCCTGGCTGGCTTTGGTTTGAAAAGCGTTTTTGTTCTTCCAATGATCTTCTCCCCTGCAAACTTGTACTTCTTCTCAAACTGTTAAAAATTAGAAACGGATGGTTACGACAACTTTGATGTTAAACCATCAATTTGAACTTTTATAAAGAAAGCAATAATTCTAATATATATTCAAGTTTTATATCAGTCTTCCTTACAGCACTACACTTAATGGTTCAGAGGAACTTAGAGAAGTGGGATGACTCCCCTGAGGTAACTGTCGACATTTAGGTCTTTTGAATTAAAGATCACATAGACGAGAAGCAGACAGGTACAACGTCTTGTGCGAAACGTCAAAATTAGTTAGTTATATGGACAGCTAAACCAAGATGTTATTACACTTTTACATTGTCACAGACGCCACCACATTACAAGACAACTCTACCCCAGTTTAACAATGTAAATGTATTCTTTGCTATAATACAATGCCAAAAATCTAAACCTCTGACAACTTATCTATAATTAATAACTACGAGTAGCATTGGGACCACAGTAACCGTGTGTCGTAAATTTTACTTAAATAAATTTCAGATCCCTTCAATTACTTCTAACTTTAACTTTCAAATTTTAATTATCATTAATTACGCCTTTCTTCCTTTTCCTCCCTTGCTGAGGCGAAATGTGCACCAAACCGCCGACGAGTACTAGAAAGGCGCCTCTTATCTAATTTCAAGTAGTTCTTACATTAGACTTCTTAGATTGTTGCTACATCCGTGCCAAAACATTAATGCCTTGTCATTTAGTAATTTATATACTCCCTTCTTTAATAATTCTATTTTGAATTCGATGGCGTACGTTCGAGGATTATTGTGCTTCGATGCTTCAAAATGTCTAGGGGTTTCCCCTCTGAGCAATGCAATTTAGAAGCACAAAGGTTGGCTTCACTTAACGGATTGTTTCAAATTGAGTCGAAAAAGTGACAAGCATATACAGAGGTAACCACCTACTCTCAGAATTAATATTACTGATTGCAGCCATTTGACATTCTTAAAAGCTACCTAATTTATTAATATCAATGGAATAGAGCAAAATAATTTCAAACACAATTATTAAACAACTTATTAAAGGTGAATGAGGAAGATTAAATAAATGTGATGCAAGAATATGAGTGGATATGTATAGAAAGTGAACTTCTGTATAGCATGCAAAAAATGTATACATTAATACAATTAAAAAGTGCAAGTCTCCATACCATAGGGTTTTCTATATTTCAAATTTCAGGCACAGAGAGGGTGAATCATCTGTTGCTCCTAGATCTAAGAACCGTCTCACATTCACAGCCTGCGTCCTCATACCTTTTTAGACTACATACAATCAACCCCAAAATAATTTGGATAGAATCATACGGTCCCAACAGAAGTTCGTAGATAATTCACGCAGTTGAAAAAGTTAAAAATTTGCCAAACTCTACCCATAAAAACTCAGCTTACGGTCCTGAGGAATTTCCTCTCCCGGCAGACAAGTAAAAAAACCACAAGCACATTATTTGATTAATTGGGAAACGCACCAAATGAAACGAGAAAAATCCTTCTTTATGCGTTAATAGACAGGCGAAAAGTGAGAAAAGTAAACGAAGCTCATATGTAAACACACACATCCACACTCACACGCATACATCTACATATACGGACACGCCAGTGAAAATCCAGCAGTTTAAATTCAGCTGACCCTCATCAAATTTTAAAGTAAATGTGAAGAGAGAGAGAGAGAGACAGAGACGAGTGAAGAGTGAGAAGAGAAAGCAGATTTACGAAAAACAGCTTTTTGAAGCCTCAAAAACGAGATTCTCCTTCCTGTCCATTGAACTGAACTTATGGTAGAGTCAGTGCCCAAAGGATAAATTAAGGTTGAAAAGGTTTATTTGAAACAATCAAATAAATTACAGATTTATTTTAATGACAAGTCCCACCGAGTACATATGGATACACATACATATGTGTAATTGCAGAGAGAGAGAGAGAGAGAATATGTACATAAGTGACGCATCATAGCAAGAGGTAAAGTGTTGAATTTAAAGTGTTACTCTGCATGCATAACATTATTTTCAAGGTACTCGAGTTGGCATTTCGAACCTTCTCGTACCCGCGCTCCCGTCGAGTTTATTCTCGTGACAAAAAATAAAACGACTCTTCGTCACAACTCTTCCGACTTTAATAAAATTAAGTAAGGGAGGATTCGAATTATGGTGGGAATCAGAGCGTAAGAAAGGATAGAATTTCACTTGGGAAAATTAACAAAAGTGACAAGTTAATTTGCTACAGAAAACTGTTAACTCTCTGAAGAAAAATAACTGGCAATTCATTCGAAGGTTTCATTCTTTTCCTGTGAAGTTTCCGAGGAGTCTGTCCGAGCAGAAGCACAAACACTTGATACCTCCGGTTATTAATCACTTGAACAACATAAATAGAAATAAGACACGGGGGGAGGAGAGAGGTGTCCATTCAAACGCACCTTTTTTCCAGTTACAAATTTCGCTTATAAAATATTTGTGCAGCTTGGGTCCAAGCAACCCTTTGAGGATTGTACGCGTCCCATTTGTTTCTTTTGAAAGACAAAAAAAAAATACAAAACTCTCAAACTGAAGGAAATAACTTTTTCTTGCGGGGCATTTTATATTTGAATTATGCAAGTAAGTGAAAAGTTATGGATATTTAAAACCACGTACTGAAGTGGACCCTTTTAAAAAGCGTCAACCCAAATTTTACTCTTTAAATCCTCTTCAACGCCACGGCGTGCGATACCAAATACTGCACAGTCCTCGAGAAGGTACTTGAACCACTAAATAAAAAAGCAAGCGTACCTTGGCACACCTTACCCGCGCTTTTGCGGGTTTAACTTGCTGTTACGATTACCTATTTAACTGCAACCAACACTGGACTTCTACCAAACCTCACTTGTTTCCTCTGACTGTATATTACAATTGCAAGTGCAAAGAGTTACAGACATCTCAATCAATTCTGTCATCGTTCACAATCATTTTTCTTCTTATTGAATCGAAACGCCGCGAGTGAAAAAAAAATTTCCCCTTTCTGTTCGCCTTCGCCCACCCCCACACACCCCCCCCGATTCACCCCTTTTTTCTTTTTCATAACTCTCGTGGCGCTTCATAACCAATTACACTCCGCTTTCAATTTAATTCCGTCGTAACCGTTTCGTTAAATAAATTAATGAAAAGGTGCAAAGATGTTGGGATAATTTTTTTTCATTTCCATCCGACATTTAATTAATATTAAGATCCATCAGGATATCATTTCTCTCCGTTCCTTTGTGTTTTGAGACTTCCAGGGTCCTCTCCCGATCCCCATAGACCAATTATATCACCGAGTTGTTTGCTTCATTCCCTTTCTTGCCCTTGTTTGTATTCTATTTCTTCGTCTAAGTACATCACTTCTTATTCACTTCCCCGAACGCATCGTCTAGAATCATTTCTTCTCGACGATTTCGTGTTAAAATTGGAAACCTCCGATATGAGTGCTCTTGTTTGTTAATAAATGAAATGAATACAGAAAATATGAACTTTTCACGATTTCCCCCTCCGCCTTTGTTTGAATTCTTTTCTTTTTATAATAAGAAATTGTGTGCGCCGTGCACGTTCTCATATTAATATTCAAGCTGTTAGCAGAGAGGGTTCCTGAGTAGTTTCTACCCCACGCTTGAGAACACGGGAGTTGGTGTAACATAAGAGATTTGCATGAAATATAACAATTATAAACCTGCATGTAGTGCAATAAATAGCACAGGTCTCCACCAATTGCGTACCAAATATTTAATACATCTTTATGTGTGTGTAGATGCATAACACAACACGACACACAACTAAATTTATAAATTATTATACTCCCTAATTATACGCAGAACCCTACAATACGAGTTTAAACGTTTGAAACAATCTGTTAATATGTATTAGAATACTCGTGACTTTGAATTCTATTTTAACATCAGTGCACAACATCGCATTATTTTCCAAGCAAGCCTGCGACTCTCAGAAATACACATTTCTCAGGGTGGGATTACTTAACTTGCCGCCGTACTTACGTTTCGTATTTAAACAAGCACGATCTTGGGAAGGGGTGACTATGAAAACCACCCCGACTGCTACACAGACCTTAACTACACTTCCACACGTATAAATAAAACCTCTTATCAAGGCGTTTGTTATCCGGTCACTTGACGACCTCCAGCCTAATTTTACTTTGACAAATGTGGGAAGGTTCTTCATTAATGAAATGGTAATTAAAGTCACCCAAAAAGCTCGAATGATAAAAGGAAAATATGAAAAAAAAAATAATAAATGGATCTGACGTTGCATGAGTACAACTGACGGCTTTCGTATTGATTTCCTTCTCAGATCAACCCCCAGGGTCCTCGGGGGGTGAGAGCTTCGGGGGGGGGGGGGGGGTGCCTGCTGGAAAGCCACGAGCGAAAAAACCTTTCGACAATATGACAAAACATGTAAATAATGTCATTATTTTTTTTATTTATCACGCAATAAGTTGCACGGCTTTTTAAATACGAGAAATTTCCTTCGCGCTCTGACCCGAATTCATAACTCGTTACTTCACAAAAATTATATACAATTGCACTTGATTCATGATATTTGTTTTCAAAATGAACTCGACAAAATTACTCCGCGGGCAGCTCACCGACGGGTTATTTGCTAAACGACTTTAATAAACTGACAAAGTTATTCACCCGAAAATTGACCAATGTACGTGTATTCAATGGGTGTCGACAGGTAACCGGAACCGGCATTTTGAATGGAATTTTTAAGTGTTTTTACTTAAAAGTCCTGCCTTGAATGCGGAATTGAAAAGTCTCACTTCGCTAAAACCGGAAATCTATTAATAAATTCTATCGTTGCCAATTTTAACTAACGCACTACATTTTTTAGTTCTCTGAATGACCAGTCCAACATGCAATACTGTCGCAATATTACGTTATTATTACGAATTATTATTGTGAAAATTTCTAGGCTTTTGAATGTTTTCAAATAATCTAATAATCTCGAAAGTATAATTTTTACCTAATTATAGTACCTGTATTGTACAATTTTTGTCGTTTTGCTATTACACCAAGCTTTAACAATAAGTCGAACGATTGTACTTTTTTGGTTGTGGTTAACGCTTATTATTTCGAATAAATTCCGAGTCTGCTAATAGCGCAAAACGCAAAATTCAGTAAAAATACTTTTTACTACTTTAGTTTATTTTATATTATAGTATTACGATACAATAATTTTTCTCTTCGTAGTATAAATAACGTTCCAAATTTCCTATTGACCGTTATCTTTTGACACTTTCAATTGATAATTTCACTGCGACCATATTAGACTTTAATTTGTTTCTCTCGGTAAATTAACCATAAATATTGTCGTGAGACCGTAAATCACAAATCCATTAATTGATAATATCAATGCGTAGGCAAGTAGATATTGAAGGAAATGCCACGCCGAAAAGTATACAATAACTTTCGAGTCCGTTTGATTTATAATTAACAAGTTAACCTTTTTCAAACTTGCAGTGTTACATTTACCGATGGACGATGAAGATAGCGTAGGCAGTGTGACTGACGTGAATGTCTTCGGGAAAGGAAAACCCTATTGGTTGGATCGTAGTAAGACGTGGTTTGGCGAGCCCAATTGTACTTATTTTTAGTCACCACAACGGGGGGAAAGTACATTAACGATCGAACGGGAAGGCTTTGCCGAACCACCTCGTCGGATTTTGTTGAATGTCAATCATAACGGGGGTGGTGAGCGAGCATTACCATACAAGAATACGATAACAATTTTCCGTATATTATTTTTAGATTTGGAAATGTTAACTGCAGTCGTTAAAGTCTAAAGAAAATACCAAGTATTTTCATTGTTGGGGTGTTCCGGGTTAGGACTCGGATCTGCGGACGTTGCAGGGTCCCGTTTCTCATGTCTCATCCCTCAGTGGAAAATGAGTAGTTGTAAGAACTACTCAAGTCACCCCCGATTATCCGTTTCCTGTGACGTCCACGCATCTTTTGTTTCAAATAAAATTGTTTTCCAAGTAACTTTTTGCGGATTTCACTTGGATGATCCAAAAAGTTGATTCACATCAAAGCATCGAGAGATTTGCCGCCGCCGCCACCCCCGTGTGCGGTGGCATCATGTGACGCCAACCGCAATCCTCGGGGTGACATTTTCCCTATTATTTCTTGTCTTCTGCCAAAGTCAAAGCCTGCACTTTCGACGTCAATCTGACGAACTTCCGAATCACTGCCTTTCTCTAACCTTCACACAGATGACTACCTATTGACTGTTTCAGATAGTTTAATTAAACTTTTCCTTTTTTCGCCGTACACAAAAAAGAGCAGGGATGAAACTACGTTGCAGGGGAAGTGGGTCAAAAGAAGTCATAAATTCGAAGAATGCTGTAGGGATACTAACGAGTAATCAAAGTTATAATTACACTTTATTAAGATGATTTCTAATCTGAAAACTTTTACTTTATAACAGTAGAGAAATTCACGAGAGTTTATTGTTTATAAGTTTACTTTATACGTTTTCTTATTTATTTTCGACATTCTGTGTTGAATGTGTCCGTAGCAAAACAAATACCTCTACCAAAAAATTGGAAGCTATTTGGTGTGTAAAGAAAATCGTGTACAGTTTAGCAATAAGTAAAAAGATCGGTTAGATTGTGCATATTTTCCTCCCGGCAATAATACTGTATAGGAGTATACTCAAGTCAATTCTGTAATTGACTGCTTATTCTACGTCAGACTTTTATTTTTATCAGGCGTGGTAGAGAACAAACAATAAGTTAGGTGAACTCCTAAGTGCATACAAATTTTACTTACCCACATGTACCAAATAGCGTTATTTAAATGCAAGGCTTTCCATTATTTTATAATATCTCAGCTCTATAACCCCAAAATTGTTTCTTAAAATTGAGTGACGTATCAAACCTTCCTTTTAGCTCTCCGTTGACGCCCAGGTTCATCCACTCTACTGTTATGCATTACATTACTACTAAATTTCAATACCTGAAGTCTACAACCTCAACAATACAAGTAAATATTTATGTATCTTATTTCCAATGTGAGGGCACAGGTGCTTTTTTTATTGTGTATAGCATTGTCATCTGCATAGATAAATTAAATTTTTAAACAATTCACTACTACTACTACTGAACAGTATAATTTACCAAACAAGTGGTTACTAACATTCCGTTTTTTACGAGTAACCTATTCAACTTGCAGCAGTTAAAAATATTTTGCTATAAATTGTGTATTTGCCATAGTTCAGGGAGAGAATCTCAGCTCAGTGCCCAGCCATTCAAACTTGAGAGATTTTATTTTCCAAGTTGCTGTCGTCCACGGATTCCTGTCGTCACATTTTTCTTCTCCAGCGGTCTTCGTCTCTTCTTTGTCTCCGAAAAATTTATCTTTTCATACCGTTGCCTTGTCTCACGGATGAAAAACAATATTTTCTATTCACGACAAGAACTTTCTAAGCCCGGTTTTTGGTATATTAAAAAATTTTCGGAGCTCCCGAAGGTGACATTTTTTATGGAGGCAAAAGCTCCTCTGTCTCTCCTGTTGTACTCCTCCTCCCGTGCCTCCAATTACAGCCTTTTTCTTTCCACACGGTCACGGCTTATAACCGACTCGATCGTCGGCGGAAAAGTCATTTTGTAAAACGGAAAATTTCCGTGTCTAATGACTTCATTCGAACATAAATAGAGTCAACACTAAAATATCAGTTTTGGTGAGCCGACCGTCAGCAAGTAAACGTCCCATTAAGTCAGTGAAAACACTCGGCCATAAAATTGAATGGAGCTTTGTTTATGTATGTATGCTTATTCGCTGTGGGTTGGTGTGTATACGTGTCTGCTTATTAACGTTTCCCCAAAATTAATTTATTTCGACCGACGTCAGTAATGACATATCCGGTTCAAAAGATCAAAGCTCGCTTTAGTGATATTAAAAATTGTTCGGCCTCTACGACTGAAATCACGAATTGGATTCTGAACTGTGGCAAATATTATTTTCTCTTCCCCCGTGTTTGATTAACCCGCAATACCTCAATAAATAAGTTATTTTCCCGTCCTGTACGAGTGAGACCAGCACTTACTCATGCTCTCCAACTTTCATCAAATGTTTGAATTACAACCTGAATTTGGCGGTTCTTCAAAAACATTTTTAAAAAAGGTCGCGCACGCTTAAACGACTATTCTGTTTGTTTATGCTTCGGTAAAACAATTTGATTCGATATATCGACAATTCATAACACGACGGAACACACAATAACATAAACAAATCAACTATGTTCCGCAGTAAATTTCCAAAGGCGAATTCCCGGCTGAATGGATTCTGGTCATTGTTAGTCAAGTCTTTTGTTCAAATTTCAAAATTTCTTCGGCAATGTATCCAGTCATTACCCTCGAGTTAATACGACAGAATTCCTCCGAAATTCATTGTCTGATAAGTCATTACCAATTAAGCCCGAATCCGTTGCTACGTTTTCTTCCTCCTAATTTAATTTATGTGGGACCTTCAGAGGAGCTGAAATCACTGTGAAATCTCTGTACCGACTTAAATACATGCCGACCCACTTGTGAAAAAACAAAAAAAGAAAGTCATGTGGAAAATGAGCTGTTGAAATATTCCGGATTTATTACGGACAGGCACCAAGGCTTATTGTTACTCAGCACTAAAAATATTAATAGAATTAACCAATAAAAATTATTCTTATCTGGGATCTTATTGAAATATCAATTTGGTGAACAAATCAGGGCTTTCTTTTCCGATAAAAGTAAAAGGTTTTCAAAGGTTGTAACCTCCGGGTCTTTGATGAATACACCACCACAAAGGAACTGAATAAATGTCGCTTTCATAGATGTGTCCTTCTCATTCAAAGACTTCCATTTCGGTTTTTTTATTAAATAGGAAATTTAAATGTGCTCTCTCCTTTCCATTTTCATCTAATTTTACGTTTAACTTTTATCCCTTTAACTTTCCGCACATTCGTTTCGATTGCTCCGATCCTTTGCAACCGACACCGAATTTCTTCTTCTGTAGGAAAGCAAATTACCATACGTCAGTCTTCACGGTGCATTTTGAGCAGTTACATTACGTCACACGTGGAACATAAAAGCAATCGGTGGAAACCCCAAAAATCAAGCTTTCAACACATGCACAACACAGACACACAAGAGGAAAAAAGGAAAAGGCCACTTTTCCCGTCAGTTGGTTTGAATGTCTTCCAGAAATTTAGATGATCGAAGCAAACCATCATCGGATTTAACCTGCTGAGGCGAACCGAGCTTTACAGCCTCCCCCTCAAAAGCACTCACCTCTCCCCTCACCCGAAAGTTTTATTACAGATGCATTCCCTCGGTCCGAAAATGAAAAAAAAAGAGGAGAAAGAAGATGGAAAAACCAAGGAGATGAAACGTCTTTCTCTTTGAAAAAAAGATGAAAAGGAACGATATAAAAAACTTTTGGTTTAATTTCAAATTCAGCTCTTCGCCACAAGGAGAAGTGAAAGTGGAAGAGAAAGAGAGAAAGAGAAGGAGTAGGAGAAAAGATAAAAATAAAGAAGAAATGGTAGTTGCAAACGCAGAGGAGTAAGAAGTAAGAGAAGAAACACGACCAGAAGAGGCAGAAGCCCAAGTAGGAAAACCGTGAGCTTCACACAGAATCCCATCGACAGCGCAAATCGACAGCAAATCTAAAAATAGAAGTTAGGAGAAAAGAAAAATTTATTTTTGTTGATTTTTTCCCTGCGATAAGCCTCCGACCCAAATAGTCGCCATATTCGATAAATAAATTGAGAAAAGCGGGTCAGAAACGTGGGAAGCGACCAAAAAACGATGGTTGACGGGCCCGCAAAAATGAAATTTTGAAAGAATTTGCCGCAGTCAAATTCCTAAATTTCAACCTTCTCTCTTGAACAAAAATAAAAACAAAAACACACGTCGGAAAAGAACCAAAATAAGCAGCAATCGAACGAGGCGGACCGAAACAAATTGTTGATTCTGGTTAGCGTGTAATTTAGTCCAAACTCCGCATATTTGCATATTAGTAGTTAAATAGTGAGTAACGACCCAACTACTAAACAACTAGGTTTCGTGATAACCAGTAATAGAAAACCGGGCGGGTGACATAAAGCAAAAATATTCCTTTCCACTCTCTATATTGTTTTAATATTGTTGTACGAGTGCAATAATCCGTCGAAACCACAAAAATACACATCACACACGTTATACACACACACACACACACACACACACACGACCCTGCAACTTCAACGTCGGTTACGGCCAGAAATTTTCCCTCTCGTCATCCAATTCATATATTTCGTAAACACAATATTTACTCTTCCTTGAGTAATATTCACGAACGCTACGGCCTATGAATGATATTATTTTTCCGCATGACCACATCACATCAACCCGAAAATTCAAAAATTAATAGTAGCGCAAAAGCACCCGTTATTGTTTTTCACCCGATTAAAATCAAAAGAACTTGATGTGAAGTTCAAACACACCTATTAATCCCGCCCGGGACACACACACACAAACACGGGACCAAATTAGTCTGAACAGGATCTGACAGGTGTTGAAATTTAATGCAATTTTTCCAATTCGAGCACAATCGAAATGGTTTCCGGCGACAGACTTTCTTCCGAGCGAACTTTACGAATTCATTGGTGAAACCGGGGAAAACCGTCATCGGACGTAAAACGTGTCCGGAATAACAAAAAAATCTCCGAAACTCATGCGAATCGAAATGTCTCCGTGGATGATGACATGCCATTACACGACTGGAGCGAACCTCCCCCCCAAAAAACGAGCTGTGGTTTGCTGGTGCCAAATATTTTTTTTTTCCTTTAACAAACCCTTCTTCTGGGAATTCTCTTGTCTACGTCGAGATTTATATTAGTACTTGTTATTTTTACATATATTGTCCACGATTTAAATATTTTACGTATGCGAATTACCAAATGTGTTCCTTTTTACGTATATTGCATTATAAATTCGATAATATCGCTTCGTATTTATTAGCTTGTTTTGTTTTCGGTAATAACATTTATTATACAACTTGTGTATTTTACATATGTCGCACAACACAATATCATATTATAGGCATTTCTATCGAACCGTGTGTTGTGTACGTTTGCCTGTTCTTTTTTACTGAAAACGTTTGGTGTATTCAATTATTTTTAAATTTGGCACGAGTCTTATGGTCGGCTAGAACGTTTAAATGAATTAATACACAAAGGAAATATTTAACACGACGTATTTAAATAAATAACATAAATATTTAAAATATTTAAAGCATAAACAAATTATATTATGCGAATAAATAAACAACAATTAAATTAAAATAAGCCTTTGTATTGCTTGGAGGGTATGCACAAGTTTTCATTTTTGCCTTGCATACTGTACAAAATTGTAGGAATTTACGTTCGATATAGACAGACTTTACTTCTAGTTCAATATTATAAGTTACTGAAAACAGTACTTAAATTTATTTAAATAGATTCATATTTATAGACGTAACGACTACTTTGTACTTCAAATTTTATCAAATTCTCATACCGCAAAGAAGAACTGGTAAGTAAATAATAGCACAGATCAGCTACCGGGTAGCTCTTTCCTTTCTGATTGAGCTGATTGTCACACCACTTGTAAAACAACCCCTGAACAAGTCCTCTCGTGACCCCAAGTACCGTTTACACCTCTAGTAGATATTTAAAAAAACATCCCTTCAGTACGGTCAACGGTTCCCATTTCCATGTTATCCATTCATCATGGTTGCGTCGCGAGGTGACACGACCGCTGTCCAACCATTTGACACCATCACACGACCTCACCTCACACTCAGCTAACAATTCTCTTCCACCCGACCAAATCGCTCGACTCCATCTTTTCAACTTAACGACAGAGTAAGTGGGTGATAAAAATACCTTCACGAAGGCTCTACGTCATGTCTCATCTTTATGGATTTGTCCTCCACTTAATGACGGGCCAAAAAGACACGTAGCCTGAGTGACGAGGAGTCGGTCCTTTTGCACCGGACCCGCAGAACCTTCGAGAAACAACGAAGTGAGCCGCGAGGCCGTGGCGGCTCACTCCCTACAAAACTCCCGTTTATTTTTAAACAAAATGGCGAATTTCGATCGTCACGTTCGAGAGTCCGTTTGGCCAGTTCACTACGTTTTATAAATAACGCAGTGCAACTCCGCAGACGGAGGGGCAAATCTTTGCCGACCACAACAGCTTAATTCCATTACAGAATTTGTTCGTGTGGTGCGAAAAGTAGGAACGACCCCTGAAAAAGGTGACATTTCCAGCACTCAGAGAGAGAGGTGACCACAGCACTCGCAGCACAGCACAGGAAACGTGCGGGAAAAATGTATATTTAAGCAAAATAGTTTCCCTGCCTTAACTTCGTCGAAACTAGTCTGATTTTTCTCTACGTGGAAGTTCCACGTTTTCTAAGTTAAAATAATTTTCTAACGAAATATTTTTAGCATTGCAATGGCGAAAACGATTTGGCAACAGCGCGTTTTAACCGCCAAATTCCTCGACGACTCGTTTGGTCAGTGAAAAAACCTTAAATTGGAAAAATAAACGGCAGGTGGACCTGACACAGGCGACTATCCTGGATTTTTTTGAGCTTTGACCGAGACTACAGGACTTCACCTGTTGCGGACGCGACATTTTTTACATCAGGTCAAGTGTCTTACCTTGTAAAACGACGAAAAGGAGGCATCCGATTAGGGTGGTCAGCGAACGCCATGAATCCGTGTGGTGTGAGATGAATTTTATGGCTGCCATGATTGGCAGGACCTTGAGAAATCACCACCGATTTTTAACGGACACTCACGAGCCAGCGAGAAACACTCACGGTCCCTAGGAAACGGCCGTGGCCGTCGAGACCAAAAAATACCGAAACGAAACAAAACCGTTGAAGAGCGAGGCTCTGCAGCGGGATTTCATATGCGAGAGCAAACACTCGAGAACGAGAACTCGCGAATTTCAAACGGGAAAATTTTCAACGGGATGAAACGAACATGTCGGACGTAAGCACCGGGTACCTCACGACAATTTCGACACCAAAATCAGTGAGATGCACCGCACGGAATCACGCCGGTTCCCAACATTCGGAGAACTTGACACTGTGAATGTGGAAAATCCGCGGTCGAGACGATTTCTAGAGCGGCGTAAGAGCGACAGAAACCCCTTTCGATTCACAGCGGCGGACACGAACTGACGATGGCCGCCAACGAAATTTGAACGTGGCTCTAACGGCAACAGCAGCGCTGCAGGCGTCCAAAATTTGAATTTTCCGATTTCAACCGTCGACCTTTTTGAATTTTCGTATTTTCACAAA
Source organism: Polyplax serrata (assembly GCA_037055365.1). Lineage (NCBI taxonomy): Eukaryota > Metazoa > Arthropoda > Insecta > Psocodea > Polyplacidae > Polyplax > Polyplax serrata. The sequence continues at coordinate 5,382,924 of JAWJWE010000038.1, read as the reverse complement.
TTTTTCCTTCTCTTTAGCTTTCATTAACAAAAAAACAAAGCGCTGTCGGTTGTGGAGACTTCACTACGGGTAAAATAAAACAAATTCTGACCGACATTTAACCGAAAATAAAAAACGTTCAATTAAAAAAAAATAAATAAAAAGGCGTACGCGGGTGCGTACAACTGAACTGTTCAATCACATGAAGTGAATTCGGTTTGTAAAATTGTGCGTGGCTCACGTCAAACGTAACGAATTGATCGGATATCGATTGGTACGGATGATGTCTGAATCGCAAGAAAAGTTTAAAAAAAGAAGCAGTTACGCCCATAGTAAAATTCAAAGAAAAAATAACGTCGTAAATCCTTCAGAATTCTCCCGAACTGAATCGGATTAAATTGAATTGAATTGAATTGAAAATTCCATCGACGGAATAATAATGAAAACAAGAAAAATTTAATTAGATAATAGTGACTCAACAACACATAAATTCAACTCCCATTTTAAATAATAATTTAACTCCATTCGAATTCCTTCTCTGCACCCTCAGATGTTAACGAAGGTCAACAAAGGTAAATAAATAAATAAATAAATCGATGACTTCGATTTATATTTTATTTATAAAGTACAAATTTGACGGGAGAACGAGTCTCACGTATGTACAAAATAAATGGGAATCCAAATTTCCGTACCATCCGTAGGAGCACTCCCAATCGGAACGTGTCTCCCCTGAATTAATCCTAGGCTGGCCTATATATATTTACAAAACGAAAAAAATAGAAACAATTATTTATACAAATAGATTTTAAAATATTTGTGTGTCGTCACGACACTCTAGTAATAACAATGATAATTTTTGAGCATCACGTCAAGTCAACGGCATCGCTTTCACCGTGACAGGTCTACCTTATCGATGAGAAATACATCGATTTCGACTCTTCAAGACTCAACCTGAAAGCTAAACATGTGAGCTTTAGGACAACGTTTGACGGCTGTCGTAAAAAAAACGCGTTTGACTATTACTAAACTAGTGTGACAGAAATGGTGCCGGTTCGAACTTTCCGAGTCGTTATAGTTTCACGGAGAAACCATAAAGTCGGTACCTGACGTTAACCATTAAGCGATTCATACGCGAAATGCACGTAAAATTCTATTTAAATATAATTCCTCACCTTTACAAATTAAATAAGTAGTAAAGTTGGCGATTAAGGGTGAAACCCCAATTTCTAAATTCGTTCGAGCTTTTTTGTTGGATTGCACTCTCCTCGGATCGAGCGAACCGAAACAAATCACAGATTTATTTTATTTTAAATTTCTTAAGACTACTACTTCAGCTGGTAACCAAACAGAAGCTCAATTTTCTACTAGAATCCGTCGTCCGGGTGGCAGTCTTCTCAGCACCTTAGTTAAGTAGTGCTCGGTAGTGTTGCAATGTTTTCACGTGTCTTACGGCAGGACTAAAACAATTCATTGTCTCGTAGGTATTTTTGTAGAAAATAATTGAGTAAAATGGGCTAGATTTATTCCCATTCTATGACTGCAGTTCGCGTAAAATAGTGTGACAAACACTAACTGCAGTGGTAAAGTACCTGGATGCCAAAGACCAATACCAGTAGAAATAATTTTTACTAGAATCTTTTTCATATCGTAACTTCAACCAAAACTACTTCTTGAGTGGTCAAGAGTAGTGTTCGTTACACTCGTTTCTCGTAGTGGCCTTAACTTAGTGTGGACAGTCCACCAAACATTTTGCAATAAAGTCTTGTTATGTTTATAATTGCTACTAGTGACAAGGTCTTTGGCACCTCTAAGCAGTCGATTTCTTGACGTCTTTTCAATGGTCGATCGGTCGATCATCGACTACTGGCAGAAGCAATATCGTTTTAACCGGTAATTGTTCACGCAGTGACTTTGTGAACCGTACGCGTTAACCCTGCTGATGTCTCCCAAAACGGTCATCTGACTTGAACTCGATCGAACGGTCGCTTCGAATCTGGCAAAGCCCGGTTTTGTCTCGAAGAGAACGACGTAATCAATGGATTTGCCCGACGCCGCGTTCTCCAGCAAGTCGTCCTCATCCTCCTGATGGGCCATCAACACCTGAAGTTGCAAAAGTACATGATTAAATTCCAATTTTTTTTTAATTTCTCCAAAATGAGGGAGACGGAGTGCGAAGCCTCACCTTGTGCAGGTACAACCTGGCGCATTGCTGTTGATCGAACATCAACGAGTTCAAGTAATTTACCGATAGTTTGGCTGCTTTTTTAACGTATTTATTGGAGATCGGTATTTGTTTGTTTCTCTGACACGTGCACCAGGTCTTTTCGATGCCCGCACTCGTACAGGTCCTATTCACCGGTATCGGGAGAAACAAGCTGATGCCGCGATCTCCCCGCGTTTCCATAATCCTAGACTCCAGGTTTTCGTCTTTTAACGTACGACTAGGATCGAGAAGATCTTTAATTAGCTCATGAACGTCGAAGTGCGTCGTTAGAAGACGAGTGTTCCGTCTCAGGTTTCGCATGGCGAGTCCGTAATTTTCCTGGAACCACGACGGAAGGAGAAGAAGCAAAAAGGGCAGGTGTTCCTCGAGACGGCCCTGATACGTTTCCCGTATGGAACCCCACCGCATGCCGTGGTCACTCATGAAAATCACAATGGTCTTGTTCAACACGTTCTGCTCTTGTATGCTCCTAAAGAAACTCGCGTAAATTTCGTCGTTGTTGGGGGGCACGTTCAAGAAATCGTGTGTTAAACTGCTCTCCCAAACGAACGCCCAATATTTTTTGTCCATTTCGGTCATGTTCGTGACAAATTTGTACGCGTAGTCCATGAGAACCTGAGCGGTGAGCCGGGTGCCGCAGCAATATTTTGTATTGAGCGGCTTCATGTGTCCGATGAAACGCTCGTTAGCGTCCATGTAGGGCCTCAGGTAGTAATTGGTCGGGGAATTGTAGAACCCGTTCTTGAGGTAGTTGAAAAGACCCAAGTTCGTGGAGTCTTCTATGAACATTGTGTTGTAGCCCTTTCTACTGTAGTTCTTCCAGATCCAGGGACAGCCGTCGAAAAAGGCAGAGTCGTTCAACCAGCAAAACTGTTGGATTTCCTTCACGGAGTGCCCGGAGAGCAGGGGCACCAAATTCGGAAACGTGTTGTCCTGCACTTTGTTGTACCCGAAAAATTCGATCGCCCCCATCGATTGTAAGAAATCATTCGTTTTCGGCATTTGCCTGTGATAATTGAGCCTTGATAAACTGTCTACTCCTACTATTAATACTGAAATTTTCTGAAAAGTGAATAAAATACGTTACCCCTTCCAGTATTTACTCCCAAAACTCTGTATTTTCAATCAACAATATTCACCTGAGCATTGTTTCTCTCCTCGTCCCTCGCAGGAACTCCCTTTCGTTTTCTTTTAGGAACTATAAACGCATGGTAGTCTTTGTATATACTCTCGTTGTTGAAGCGGCACGTGACTTCCACAAACTCGTAGAATATGTCTGCGTAATCTTTGAACGGCTGGCACCAAGTGGTCGTTCTGCAATAAAATTAATTATATATATTTATCTAGTAACGCTACGCTCCTAATACTATTCACCTCGTTCTAAAAATATCGGTTTCTTTCTTGGAACCGATCAGCATCCATCTCGGCCTAACCTCGGCCTTACTACAGCCTTACTAACTTCTCCTGTCAACTGTTAGTCTACCCTACCGGGACAACGAATCAGCACTAATGTTATCATTTCACTTGCTGAACTAGCATGGTGAAGGAAAACGACGGACGGTAGTAACATCTAGATTGAATGGGTAACAACGTATATTTCAGACGAATAGATGATGTTCCTACAGCCCCGCAGAGGACAACTCGAATCCGGAGATGTCGCGAGACGGGAGGGTAGCTATTAAGCAGAAAGGAGTGGTTCCACTCGGACATTTTCTTGCCAACTCATCGAGAACGTGCCCGTCCACATTAGGGGCACACGACCCGAATCAGTGAGAACTGCCCGGAGTGACCTCTGACACTTTGGACACGAACATAACGTCAAACAATATTCGACAAATTACTGTTGCTGCAATTCTTAAGTTGAGTGATAACATGGTGACCGGTCGCAATTTTGTTAAGGTGAACAATTGAATAAAAAAAGAGTGAACCTTCGAACCGCACTCGTGGTGACATACCTCATGAGATCGTCGACGTCTGTTCTGAAGTGTTTCTTATCGACGGCAGCTCTTGCGAACGGCCGGTAGCAACAGTCTAAATCTTCCAAATGGGATACGTTGTAACTTGGTAACGCGCTCCTCTCCACCCAAATCCTAACCTGATCCGATTCGATCAACGGCGGCTTCTCACTGCACTGCACGGGCTCCACGCTGCTCAGGTACTTGAGTATCGTCTTGTCGAACGGATGCAGGTCGGGAATTCGACAACCCGGCGTGTTGACCACAAAGCCCGACGGGTACGCCTTCGAGTGCGTCAGGTTTTTTTCCGTGATGAAATTGAAACTTTCACGTCGAAAGGTTTCCTGGCGTACTCCGAAATAGTAGAAACTCAAGGCGGAGAGAGTCAACACGATGACGAAGAGGAATTGACTCTTCCGGCCCGTGGGAAACTGGTACAACATTGCAGGACACTTCCTGAAATTAAAAAAAAAACACGCACACACTGATTTGTAGTTCGCCATTTGAAGAAGTAACTATTTTAACGCTGTTTCGTTGGTGCGAACGATAAAACGACGGCTAACTTGAGGTGAATATGCTTGCGTGCATGAAATACTCGAAGGACCAGATCACAAGAAAAAGTGATCAATTTGAAGTGTTGTAGTAGTCGATTGGTATAACACAAAGAAAGAAACAATAACTTCGCGAGAACCATTCGTCAGGAGTCATCGCAGACGAACGTTTTCAGACAATTTCTGAATTGCGACCAGACTAGAGGAACTGCGTATTGCGACTTTTTTATTGGCAATCAGGTACCCGGCTACCAGTTATTGTCGTTCCTGTTATCACAGAGGGTTTATTGCTTTCCCATTTAAGTTGAACGCATACCCGTCAAACTTTGCTTTTTCCTTATCGGCAACTTTAGAGCCGAGCCTTTCTCAATGGGAGCGCACACATGTTGAAGTAATCTAGGAAAATGTCGTAATAATATTATAGCTTATGGTCAGGCACTATTGGTAGGGCCGAGTTGTGTCACTATTTATGGTCACATGTCACTTTAGCGTAAGTTGACGAGTAAAGCACTACACACCCTGTGGGTAAAACAATACAAATACAAACACCACCACCCTCACCCCCACCCCCGACTTTCCATGAATGTGAAGAACTTCACGGATACTCCTCTGAGGGAATGTCCAGGTGACATCAGATATGAATGTTTATCAGGGATCCTCCGCGAAAAAAAACGTTAAACTTTCTTATCAGTACGTTGCCAACTGTAAGTGGCAATTAAACGCATAGTCAAATCCGGTGTACTTTCCCTTAATGTGAACTTAACTGAAGGCGCACGAGTGCGAAGGACATTACCGTCATTTAAATTTCAATCATCAATCAAAATGTCTACGACAATTCAATCAAACACCCGACCGACAATTTCTGGTGTCAATTATTTTCAGGTTCGATTCGGGTTCGATTTTCACAAATTCAAATCCAAATCTGACCATCTTAAACTTGTCGGGAGCCTTTTCCAAAGACGCGTCCTTTCGTTCAACTTGCACTTTCAACGCATCTCTCCACGTCAACGGCCATACCATGCTGAAAGCACCGGTTCTCGTCCGATCACCGAAGTTAAGCAGCATCGGGCGTGGTCAGTACTTGGATGGGTGACCGCTTGGGAACACCACGTGCCGTTGGCTCCAATTTTTTTTTTATTTTATTGTTTTTTTCTCACACGGGCTTTGCCACTACTTATTATTATTATTTTCCTTAGCGTATAAACGTCAACTGTATCGCTTCGATTCCTCACAAAAGTTGTAAAATAATATTAATTGAACGTCATACCTAAACATCGTTCGCGGTAAATGACGCTGAAAACACTGGCCGTTCCTCGGGAACGAAAACCGAAACTTCCATAGCCACAGCACATCCTACAGGTACTTCGAGTGACTCGGTTCAGTCGCTTTTCTTCTCGATTCTGTCAAACTCATTGTTTACATGAGAAACGAAATATTTGACCTTAAATTTCATCAACAATACACCGGTGGTTCACTCACTTCGCACGAAACCTTGGAAACGTGTACTCGCAAATTATCCACCCGAAAAAGCAACCTGCCGAAAGGTACACTGGTACCTCGGTCAAAAAAAATCACGCAAGCTGCGTTATGAATCGCTTTGTTGTGGCGGCTTAGCAGACAATTCAAAAGTTTCGAGTTTTTTGTTTACGTCCAAAAAACAAAACACAACAGCGGTCATTTTTGATCGGCCACTGTGATTACCTGTACTTTACCTTCAACCGTTCAACCGTTCTACGGGACCTTTGATAAAATACATTTTCCAGAGAGAACCCTTTTCTCTCGTTGTTTAAACTATTGTCAACCTGTGCGCAACTCACTGTCTTGTTTCATCGGTCAATCAATCTATCAATCAATCACATTCGTAGACTGGCAATGTAAAATTTCCAAATTGACTTGGCTCTGACGGACCTACGGTAAACTAGTGAATGAACCGGAACAAATCGCAAGCTTCAACTGCATTAAAAAAAGGTGTATCGGAGTCAATCAATCGGTCTGTTACTAAATATAAATAAAGTGTCGAATCATTAAATCAATGAGTTCAGGTCAATGGAAGAATCGATCGATTGAACCGGGTTCGGTCGTGGTATTATCCGACTGTGATAATGTTTAAGGGTCATCAACTTCAGGCCCCCGATCGTCTCACACGATTTTCCTAGAATCTTTGGTTCGAAGTAAATTTGGTTACAACGCTGTGCGAAACTGTGCAGTCGGCTGCAACCTCCACAATGCCGCGGTACACCTTTCCGTACCGAACAAATTCAAGATGTCGGGTATTAAATTAAAGGAGTTAACTTGCTTGACACTGTGTCGTACCTAAGTTACGAGTTCTTTTAATTATTACCTGTTAACCACAACGTTCTACACTACAAGAATGTAATTGACACTTGGGCATCTACTTCAGGTCTTCGCTCTACACTCGGTAATACACACCTTTCATTATTATTTCTTTCTGTGGTACTTAGATCGGATGGCGTAGTCTGCAACTACAACTAAACAAAGTGTTTTACAAATTACAATCGAACGTCTCACGAAACCTAACCTAACCTAACCTCTCAACCATCAGTAGTACTCCTGTAAGTTTCCTGTTCGGTTACTGCTACCTGCGACTACAAATATGATTTTTTATTATTTATGTACGTAAGCAAGCAAGCAAGCGTAACAATAAATAATAATGTAAAAAATAAATTTTGGAAATTGTAAGTTTATATTTTGCCTACTTTTTTTTAAGCGGTACTCGTTTGTTTGAGTCGAGTTTTATTGATTTAGGGAACAAGCAAAAAGAAAAGTAGTTGACTTGTAGTAATAGAAAGTACTGGAAGACTGTACGAGGAAATGAATCGAAACGTTTTCTGCTGTCCTCACCTAACCTTTTCCTGACGTTGTACACCAAGGGAAAATAACCCGAAAACGAAGGATCCCCAACACCTTGGAAGGATTCTCACGTGCAACTATTGGAATGTTAATTTAACTCACCTTTGTTAATTTTCGGGGGGTCAGAAAATCCGTTGTATTTTCTATCAAATTCATTTCCATACGTCAGACTTCCAGACGGTTCCTCATTTTCGTTTTCTCTCACGTAAAACTTCTTTTTTTTGTCTTTCTCGTCCACTTCACTTCACACATTAATTTATCGTCCATTCTTCGTTCCGAATCGGTCTAAATTTTCCAAATTTGAATTCCTGCGAAAGGCGTGAGAAAAAGATTAACAGATTATTTTCGCCGGATGATGAGGGCGAGCCGAGAGCAGCAACGGCGGCGGCAGAAGCAGCAGCAGCAGCATCCATCTGGAGAACTGTACCAAAACCGACCTACTGCGCAACTCTGTCAAATATCGATGTCCGAAATCATCCCTTTTCCCGTGTGGCAACCTGATGAGGGGTGGCAGTGGGGTTGAAACTTGCGCCGAAACCGGCAAAAACTGTTTGAGAAAACAACGCGGGAGATGCCTTTCGAAGTACCCGAAACGAAACCTGTGACGTCTCATCTTGGAGTGGTACCCGTTCTGGCAGTCCAATGCAATTCCCCTACATAATTAAAGTCTCATGCTCTGAAATCCCACGGCACATCCGCTACGAGAACGGTAACAGACATATGTAGTATTTTACTGCAATTTGTACATCCCAAAACAGTTTGTACAATACAAAACAACGAAATAGCAAAATTACTAGTTCCCGCCAGTAAGAATCCGTACGCGATTACTACAAACAACTTAAAGCGGTTACGAAATATTTAGCCGTTAAAGCATTGCACAAGTCTGTTTTTTACTACAACTATCAGTAAAAAAAAACTTAAAAATCATTTAGCTGTTTCTTCAAAACAAAACAAACAACTGCAGAGCAACTAAGTGCCAAACTACTCACTAAACTGTAAAACTTTCATTCATTAGGGAAAATTTAAAAAACCATAGCGCAAACTCAATAACATAATTGAGTTAATATTGTTAATTAATAACATACTTGACAATACAAAACTGGGAAGAAAAAACAAAGGGAAGTGAAATACACAAAAAGAGAAAGACGTAAAAGGGAGTCGGAAACTAGAACCAGAGGAACTAGAGGAACATAACAACCAGCTGGAAATGAAAAACACGGGACAATATACGTAGCTGTGCGTACAACTACATACATAGAATGCGTAACTGGCTTAGCAAGGGATTAGACAGCTGAAGAAGACAAGTTTCAATTTCTGTTCAGGTAACATAAAATTCAATTTACCTAATCCTCAGGTGTGGGAACATCCTAAAATGATTTTGGCAAATTCCGGGTCGTCTTTGCAGATCTTCAAAATGGCCTTCCTCCTCTTCTCCAAGAAGCAGTCGAGAGGTGCTTTGTGTTGTTTTTCGGTTTCGCCTACGAGCGACAGCATCTTGTACCATTCGTTCGACCTGTCGATGGAAATTCCCTTCGATTTCTGCTTCCACAGGCAAACCATCTTCTTCTTCGGATGTTTCTTAGGTGTCGGTTTCTCGACGTCGAACGCGAACCTCTGCACGAGCATTTCCTTGTACCTGTCGTAGTCGAAATTTAAATTGCATTCTCGTTTCCTGCCGAGATTTTCCCGGTAGCAGACGTCATCGTAACTTTCCGACTGCTCTTCTCCTTCGCCTTCTCCTTCCGCGACGCTTTCGACGGCCAAAGTTTCGACGGACTCGACATCCTCCGGCTCGGGCCGGTACTCCTCTCGGCAAGCGTCAATTCTGTCCTTCATGCAGTCCTTATAATGCCTGTAGTCTTCCTGGAGATGAAACGGTGTAAAAGAAAAGCTCTGACGTGGCCACATTAGACTCGGACACTGTAGTTACCGGATTTATGAACGAGTCTTCTGGAAACTTCTTGAACATAAGTTTCTCAATGGAGAGCATAAATTCTGACTGGCCCGGCACCGACTCCATCGCGAAGTTGACGAAACGTTGGAATTCCTGAAGGAGAACGTGAACTTTTTCTCTCCACAACATGAGCCTGGAAGTGGTGTAGTCCTGTAGCGGATAAATAGTTTCGACGACTAAGACCGAAGAAAACGACCGACAAACCTCTTGAGTCTCTCCGTCGACATTTTCTGCAGCGTGCAGTTTTCCTTCTTCAACTCGTCGATGACCGACAGGAGAGCATTTACTTTCTCTCTGCCGTCTCCCCTCAGTTTTCGCATTCTGTCGTTGCATTCTATTCTTTCCTGGTTGATGGCCTGGCATATGTCTATGACCGCATCCATTTCCATTCTCGTTTTCTGGTCCAATATGATTTTCTCGTATTTGGCGACGGTTTCCTTCAACAGTTGTGTAGCTATTAGTCGTTCGTTACTGAAACAACAAGTGATTGTCTACACGGCTGACGGGGGCTCTTTCTCCTTTTATCACTTTTCAACATACTCTATTTGCTGGACATATTTGGCGGCCAGTGCGTTCAACTCGTTGTAGAGGATGTCGTGGAAGTCGTTGCAGAGAACAAAGTCACGTCTCGCCATTTCGTCCTGAAGTTGCGTCAGCATGTACGCAGAAATTTCAGCCCTTTCTTTTTCGACCCTCAGACTGCACTCTTTTCTCATTTGAAGATTCGTCGTCTCGACCAGGTCCTGAAACAGAGTCACCAAATTACGGGTCGTCCGGTTCTAGGGATCAGAGACGTCCGGGAGGGCAGACCGCAGACTCACGTCGAAGCATTTTTCGAAGTGTTCCATTAAGGTGGCCACCACCTTCTTGCACTGTCCAAGTCCTTCAACCCCGCTCGAGCCGGTGTCTCCTAACTTACGTCGAAATTCATCCTCGAGTTCTTCGGCTTGATTCAACAGCGCACGTTCCAATTCCATTCTGTATTTGTTTTCGAATTTTATAACGCACTGCTGACCGACATCTGCACGAAAAAGTTGACGGTGTCCGGTTCAATCGGTAAGAAATAGTTTTACTAGGAGAGGAGGAAGTACCCAGTATGGATCCGTGAGTGAGAGCCTTCAGGTGTAGAACAGAAGGTTCGGGCACGGGAGTCGAGGTCACTTTACCCCTGACCCTGGAGTCTGGATTTATCCACAATGCGTCTGGACCTACAAGGGGTGGTTGAAGACCCAACTGGAATGTAAACAACACATGTTTTGCCTCTCGAATTATGTGCCGGTACCTACTCGAGTACAATGACCGAGTACCCATGTTCTTCCTTCGGTGCAAAGACTTTCGAAGAAGACGTCACTCAACTTGGATCCCAGCTGTTCTCGCACTTGCGTCTGGGTTGGCACGCATTTCTTTTCCAAATCCAGGGGTGCACTGGACTGCGATTCACAAGCGAACGAATCATCCCTGACTGTGCACAACGGGAAAGCAACCACGTCAAGTTTAATTTCGACACTCAAAGTTAACAATTAATTTAGTACAAGGTTGACCACTTACCCTCACACATTGCGTCAAATCAGTGCAACATTTTGACGTCCGGCCACTTTCAAATCACATGACACACAACATAAACAACTAGATACTTTGACATGTTTAAATAAAGAATGCGAGGAGCAAAAGGAAGTAATAAACCAAGTACCCTTGACCCTATTCAATAATAAACAAATTCAGGGAGCATTCCGCAGGTGTGAACGGGAGTGCACCTGAACCACATGTACGAACGTGCCATTAATATAGAGATATTACATAAGAGAACGCGTAATTAATGATTTTTTGAAAGAAAAATACATTGGTTTGCTTATGAATTACATCAGTAACACAATCTAAACCTTTCATTACGATAAAAATGTTTTTTTTAGGTAGTTTAATATATTAATTCATTACTTAATTGTTTCTATTTTATTTAGAATACAACGTAACGATCTCCGACAGAGTTAGATGGTTAATTAATGGATGGAAATTGTTATCACTTCGTAAATACAAATGCCGTTGATTGTGTTTTTTATTGATATTGAAAAATAATTAAATAAACCTTGATAATTCCCTGCCAAAAACCCGGTACACAGTTCTGAGGTAAGTGAAGGTAAAATTACTTTTCGTTTAAAGGACCACATAAATCATAATAAGAAAAAAAATATGTAAATCATTACTTGATTCCGGTGACGGTTAAATGATTTGGCAGTGTGTCGAGTCTAATTTTACACCTGAGAGCAGAACAATCGGTTGAACTTTTTAATTTTCAAAATTTCAAAGAGGAACATAAAACGGCGGTCGGTAGGCATCGACGAGGAACCGAAACTTCCGACGTGACCTCATCTCTACGTTAGAAACTTAATATTTAATGAAAGCCACATCGAAGCGTTTAATTGACTCGAGTTTGGATGTAAAAAAAGCACAGTGACAAGCTAAAAATTTGTTTCCTTTCGATTCCTCCCCTGGGGAATGTGACAGACGTCAGAGAAGGCGTTCCTTCCTCAAGTTCGTAACTGAAATGATCGGCATTTGTCGTCAACAGCGACAGTTCACTCATCCAATCACTACTAGTAACAAACCAATTGGAGTAGTTAACTGGATCCATGACAATAACCAAATTCACCTAATACCTGAGGTACATATGTGCCTTGTATATTTTGCTTTAATTTTTATTTTCGAATTAAAATAAAAACGGTGATAGTTAACACGTAATTTAGAAAACAAAAATCACCCGTGTTTTTCAAAATTTATAAATTTGAAAAATTATAACGTAAAATATAATTTATCATTTTTTATAAATAATAATAATAATAATTTATAATTGTAATTGTGCTTCGATTCAATCGGTTGTCCCTGTTACAATGTCACAAAAGTGTAGAGTAACTTCCCGTTAAAAAAAAATCAGATGAAAAGAATTAATTTGTGTGAATCATTTCGTGGTACTATATTTCACCGTTTCAATCTGTCCGATACAAACTACAAAATTCTTCCAGTGACTGTAAATATTTCTATAAATTTGACGACACAACAGCAAATTACTTTGGCTCAAGACATTTTACGCTTCGAGCACACGCACGCGTGGATAGATCAGACACGTCTCACTGGTTTCATTTCCATTTCGGCCCAATTTTGTCGTGTCAATAAGAAAAATGTACTAAACAATAAAATTCTCGCACACTTTTAATATCCTCTCAAGCCGTTGTACACTCTGTTAATCGAATTCTGATTTAGTATTCTCTTGATAGCTTCTTTGTCTTCCTCCGACAATTCCGTTTTTGGAAATTCAACGTCGAACGTCACGTGGAGAGTCCCGTGCAAATTGTTATTGTCGTAATTTGGCATTCCTTCTCCCTTCTTCCTGATCCTGGCGCCAGGCCAGGTGATTTTATCCCGCGTTATGGTCACCTTGTGACCGTCTAGGTGTTCCAACTCGGTTGTGAACCCGACTAGAGCGTCCTGGAGACTGATTGTCATGTTCGTATAGAGATCGTCTCCCTTTCTCTCGAACACCGGATGCGGCATCGTTTTTATTTTCAGTATCAAGTCACCGGGATCCCCGTCTATGTGAGGCTCTCCCTCGGCTATGAATTTCGTTTCTTTGTCGTCCACCATACCGGGCTCTATTTCGACTTCGAGTTGTCGTTCTTCATTCACCAATCTGAATGAAAGAAAAAAATTTTAATTTAAATGTAAATTTTAAACTCAAGTAAATCTCTTCAATTGGAATCGTTAATTAATAAATAATAATCCACAGCTTAGTTTATTTATTAAAAGGAGTCAAAATGTATTATTTACTGTTTGACATAAATTATAAGAGGATCAAGGCAAATGTTACCAATTAAGCACTTACTTAACATTTGGACATTCATCACACACAGTTTGTTGCATCATTTGAAACCTTCCTGGACCAAGGTTTCTGGTAACCATTTCCTGCCTACAATTACATTTTCTCGTACCCTTTGCTGGTTTCATTACTGGTTTATTTCTTGTTATCTGAAATAAGAAGACATAATTGGTAAAACATTTCCACCAACCTGGTGTAATTTATGATGAATAAATAACTAACTAATGATTTTTACCTCAACAAAGTTCCCAACATACAACTCCTCTAATGTAACATACAAGTCCATAACAATGTTCGCTCCTTTGGGAGTTTCATGTCTTTCATCTGAGTCTCCAAAATGAAATCCAAAATCTCCAAAGAAGTTAGCAAATGGATCCATCCCATCCATCATTCCATCTTTCTTCACACACTCCTCTCCACACCTGTCATACTTTTTCCTCTTCTCGGGATCTGAGAGTATCTCATAAGCAGCTCCCAGGTCCTGAAATTTGGAGGCAGCATCAGGATCATCCTTATTTTTGTCTGGATGCAATTCTTTCGCTAACCTCCTATAGGCTTTTTTAATGTGATTTGTGTTGGCATTTCTTGCAACTCCCAGAATGGCATAGAAATCCCTCCTGAAATTTGAAATGATACACATTTTCACATTTAAAGAGATAGGGCAATGCACCGCGTTTGATGATCTTTAATGTGACGGTTCGCAGTGTTCGGGTACGACGCCGGGCTCCAGGAGTTTGAATTTGTGAACGTCACTGTAGCCCCGACTGATACCAAAATCGTGAAGGCCATCTCAATCTGGTTTGTCCGTCTGCTAAAAGGTTGAGCTGACTTTACACAATTCCCGACATCCAATACAAGAAAACCTAACCTGACGTACACTGGGGTTAGTCGTTGCTTGGGAAAAGTTGAAACAAATTCATCTCTCCGGTAACTTTAAAATTAACGATGAGAGAGAGAAAGGCGTGCGTTTACTTACCCGGACGATACAATTAGAAAACAAAATACTACATTTATAAAAACTATACATAAAATACAATTTTGCATTTTGTAACACGGCTCAGCAGATGACAGAGCAACGGTGAACAACGCGTGTTGACGTGATTGGTCCAAACGTTTGGAAGACGAGTTTGAAGGTTCTCAGTGAACCAACGTTTGAAATTTAAAAATAAATTTCTGCTCTTGATGTAGTTTGCCTTGTCGATGTTAAGACCGTTTGCTTAAACAACGAAACGCTGCAGACGTGACTTCTCCGACGTGTGCACTACACAGTTTAATATTAATAATAATGATTCAGTAGATTTGACATAATTATTTTTATCAATTTTTGTAACAGATCGTTAACATAACCTAACCTGTTGTAAAACACATTAGTAACAATATGACTCGTAGGAAAGGTATTTTTCTTTGATTTTTGGAAATAACATGGAATTTCGTGGCGAATCAGTTGCACTAAGAATAACATACCGTTTCAGGTGATGACCTCTCCAAGAAGGAGAAAATGGTACTCACCATTGGTGAGATAATACAGGAGTTGCTCCAAGCCCATGATCAAAAGAAAGATGTCAACCTTAACCACATCAAGACGAAGATTTCATCCAAGTACGGCCTTGATTCTCAACCACGTTTGGTTGACATTATAGCTTCTGTACCACCACAGCATCGAAAAATCTTAGTACCCAAGTTGAAGGCCAAACCCATAAGGACAGCCAGTGGTGTTAGTAATCTTCTATTCTTGTCGAAACAAAACATACATATAAATACATGTATATAAGCATGAAGAAAATTTTTTTGTGTGGGTTACATAGGAAATATCTGAAAATTAAAACAAATAGTCTGTGGTACAATATGTTAAACATGAAGAATAACTGTTGACAAAAAAAAAAACAAGCAGACCTATAGTTACAAATTACACTTCTTAAAATAATTTTATAAACTATTAGATTGCAGTTGTTGCTGTTATGTGCAAACCTCACAGGTGTCCTCACATCAACATGACAGGAAACATTTGTGTGTACTGTCCAGGTGGCCCAGATTCAGATTTCGAGTATTCCACACAGTCATACACAGGATATGAACCGACATCAATGAGAGCCATTAGAGCAAGATACAATCCATACTTACAGACAAGACACAGAATTGAACAGGTGAAGCACCTCAAGTCAGACACCTTAATTTCCTTATGAATTGAGCAATTCATTTAACCGATTAATTGCAGTTGCAACAATTGGGTCACTCTGTAGACAAAGTCGAATTCATTGTTATGGGTGGAACATTCATGAGCCTGCCGGCGGATTACAGAGACTTTTTCATTCGGAATTTGCATGATGCTTTGTCAGGTCACACAAGTCACAATGTTGAAGAAGCAGTCAAGTGAGTTACGCCACCTGTCAAAATTTAACTCATCATTCTACTTTCATTGAAATGAGCTTGTCCTTTTTAAGATACTCAGAGAGAAGTAAAATCAAATGCATAGGAATAACCATAGAGACCAGGCCAGACTACTGCTTGAAAAGACACCTCTCAGATATGTTGAATTATGGCTGCACACGACTGGAAATTGGAGTCCAGTCTGTGTACGAAGATGTTGCCAGAGACACAAACAGAGGCCACACCGTTCGAGCGGCTTGTGAAAGTTTCAATCTGGCAAAAGATGCCGGTTTCAAGGTTGTCACTCACATGATGCCTGATTTACCCAACGTTGATTTAGAACGTGACGTGGAACAATTTATAGTGGGTATTCTTCAATCAAATTTCTTGTACCTGTTAAAGTAATGTACATTAAAGCGACCAAATGTTTCAGGAATTCTTTGAGAATCCGGCGTTTCGTGCAGATGGCTTGAAAATTTATCCGACTCTGGTAATTAGAGGTACAGGTTTATATGAATTATGGAAAACGGGAAGGTACAAAAGCTACCCTCCGAGTACACTTGTGGATTTAATAGCGAGGATTTTGGCCTTGGTTCCACCATGGACAAGAGTTTACAGAGTTCAGCGTGATATTCCTATGCCTCTTGTGAGGTGAGGTAACAATCACTTCAAGTACATTCAATCAAGATTCAAAAATAATTCAATGTTTGATCTCTAGTTCTGGCGTTGAGCACGGTAACCTGCGAGAATTGGCACTACTTCGTATGAAAGACCTGGGTACCGATTGCAGAGATGTGAGAACTCGTGAAGTAGGAATTCAAGAAATTCACAACAAGGTCAGGCCCTATGAGGTTGAACTAATAAGACGTGATTATTACGCCAACGGAGGTTGGGAAACCTTCCTGTCGTACGAGGACCCGGAACAAGACATTTTAGTTGGACTCTTGAGATTGAGAAAGTGTTCCGCAGACACATTCAGGTAATTATTTGATCAAGACATTGATCTCTTTTGTGGTGCGCGATCCTTCTTGTTTTACGCATCTGGTTTTCGCCTTCCAGGCCTGAGCTAAAAGGAAACTGTTCGATTGTGCGAGAGCTTCACGTTTACGGCAGTGTCGTAGCAGTCAGTGCACGTGATCCTACAAAATTCCAACACCAGGGATTCGGAATGCTACTTATGGAAGAAGCTGAGAGAATCGCACGGGAAGAGCATGGATCAGTCAAGATCTCTGTCATATCTGGTGTCGGAACGAGAAATTATTACCGGAAACTCGGCTATGAATTAGACGGACCTTACATGTCCAAGAACCTGTGATACAAAATCTCCAAAAAAATAAATAAATGCTATTAATATACCTATATAATTGGGCTTCCACTTGCAAACCAACAGTACAGAGCACACCCGATTATATTAACAACCGCAGTGAAATTAAATACAATGGCCCAGCTTTTGGTTCTTTCTAAAATCAGTCCGGCAGCGTAGACGCTAACGAATCCGGGAATCGAGCCTACAGTATTCATCAGACCGAAAACACTGCCTGAATGTTTGGGTGCAAGGTCACCTGGGTTGACGACGACGGCACTGTTGTGAAATCCGGTGGCTCCGATTATAAGTACCATACAGACTAGAACTCCGTGTAAGGATTTAATATTATCTGAAACAAGATTGCAGATATATTGAGCGATTGAATATTATAGTAATTTTATTTCAACAACTTTCAATTGTTACCTAATGCAAAAAGTCCAAAGGCCTCGGTTAGAAGGCACAAAGATTCCACTATTTTTCTCGTTGTGCTAACGGTAAAACCTTTCGAGATGAACCTCTCGGAAAGCCACTTGCCCAAAAAGGTGCAGGGAACGGTGCACAGCCAAGGAGTCATGTTGACGATCCAACCTTTTGCTTCAGGATACATGTCGTGGAAATAGGTTGGTAACCACGACAGTAGTGTAAAGAAACAGTTGTTTTGACAAGCATGAGCAAAAACGCAAGACCAGAACGCGGGTTGACGAACCAACAATTTCCAAGGTACCTTAGGTGTCTCTACCGCCGCGAAAACATTTTTGGACGTCTGACACAGGTAGAAATATAAATAAGTCCACAGCCAACAAGTACCGCCTATCACATAAAAGACAGTTTGCCAATTTGATTTTTCTAAAATGTACGACCCTATGGTTCCGGTGATGAGAATTCCAAATGCGGAACCAGAAGTTGCCAGACTGAAGAATGACGCCCTGTTTCTTTCTGACAGTTGTCTACTCGATAAACTACTCATTCCAGGGAAGTGAATTCCTATAAGAAGGAAATGCAATTAGAACAGTGAGTAACTTATAACCCATGCAAAAGATTGTCACAACCTTGGAATGCTCCATGCGCGACCCGAGTCAACAGCAGGTATATGCCCGCATCCGGTGCGAACACCTGTATGATGAAAGGCATTGCGATTGTAACGAAAGACCATCCCACGGCAGAAAAGAGAATAACCTTCTGACCTCCGATTCTGTCAGCTACATACCCACCGACGACCTAAAACCCAATCGAAAACTTACTTTTCTTGACGTCAAGTTACAGCGTGCTACCCGACAAAATCCGTCGTGCATCCAATGAACCAACTACTCACTTGCGTCAATGTATAACCCCAGAAAAAGCTAGAGAGTACCATTCCCGAATCAGAGCGACTCCAGTTCTGTTCTTTTGCTATAGCCGGAATTAGAAGAGGAACGCAAGTACGGCTCGCGTAGACGAGAGTGGTTCCTGCCGTCAAAGCCATCAACCAATTCCTCTGTTGAGTTCTGCAAAAACAGCAAAAGAAAAAAATTCCCCATAATAATAACTAAATATAATCTTACGCATAACACGGTTGGACTATTGCAGTGTTACACTCAGTACCACAAAACAAAACAAATCACTTACCTGGTCCATTGTTCCGAAGAACCTTCAAACACGGCCACCTTCATCATCGGTTTCACTTTCTAGAGTTCTTGGTATCGTCACCGGCGGAACAAAGTCATTTCTCCGGGACCGTTCCTATGTTTGTTTTGTGTATAAACATAATAATTCATTTATTGCATGGCTTCGCGTTTGACTTTGATTTTACATGGATTCTACGGGAACCAAACGTGGCAATCGACCGCTTTCGAACTCCCAGAGTAAAATTCCCTTATTCTCACAAGGAATAAACAACATTGTCATTTCGCCGTCACCGGTAACGAGTGCCCGGATTTTTCTCTTTGTCGAAACGCAATGTCAAAAAACGTCGTCGATTTGATTGGTATGTTTGAATCTGGCGCTCGTTCACTGGAACTATCCGTACTCGTAAAAGTAAACAAATAACTGGTTCGAGACAAATTCAATGAGAAAACTTGGGTTGGCGTCGGGACTCCTGCAACGTTTCCCCGAGGATACACTCGGTGTTTGCTACGCAATCGGGTTATGTTCAGCCTCGAAGGTGTCATCTGAAATGGCACGTTTGGTTGTTTAGAATCGAGCGTTTATTTTCGTACTCGAGAACGTCATTAAAATTCACTTATTTCATTAAGTCGCAGAACGCGGAAAATTAATTCATTTGAAATTGTTGTTCTAAATAGTTTCTGTCTCGACTTGTATAGTCACTTTATCAGCAAACAAAACAAAATTCATTACCGAGTAATTCACCGCCGTTGTTATTTCTGTTAGACAGTAACATATCTATTTGGGCGGTAGCGAAATTTAACTCCTCCGTCAAGCGGTTGTTGTCTTGCAGCAATTGTCTTACACGTTCGTCGCTTTCTTTCTGCTGCGTTCTCCACTGTGTAATTAGAAAAAACAACCATTAAAGTTTTATAGCCGGAACCAAAATAAATGGGTCAGACGTAGGTTGAACTGCGATAAAGGAAGTAAGCACTAGAAAATTGGCATGTACCACCAGAAAGGGCTTCAGGTAAAATATTAACGAAGGTTATCTGTTGGGTAACAAAAAAGTATTACTGCAAGTATTGGTGGGCTTTCAAAGTAAGTGTGTCGATGTTTTGAGTACATAAGAAAATAATATTACTGAAATTGTGCCCAATGTATGTTTCAGTTAACCGGTTACTAAGTTTAATATCTTATGTTGATATCCTGGCCTTCGTTTCTGTACTTTATCAAATTTGATATTTGAGTTTTCCGGCACGCTATCATCCACCCACTGGATTCTCCATTTCATTGCGAATACACTAGGTTATGGTTTTTTCTTCGTAACAACTATTTTGTTCGTTTTGTTTCAACTTACCTCCTGTAAATAGTTACACTTACAATTCTGCAACTCGTTCGTCTTCTGACATTCTCTTTTTCTTCTCTCGTCTTCGAGGACCGCTACAAACAAGTTTAATGGTTTAACTTATGTCACGAATTTGTTTTGACGGAGTTGTAATCTTTTCATACCCATCAGTTGTATCATTTGTTCTTCCATTTTAATTTGACAAGCGTTCGCTTCGAGGACGAATTTAGCTTGAAAGTCGGCTTCTTCCGAGACCTTCGTTGCAAACGACAAACCTTCTCTGCAGGTTTGTTCGAGTCGGGCTTGCTCCTTCTTCAGTGCTTCCTGCTGACTGCTCTCACGGAAATAATGACATTCGTTAAACACAAGGTCCAGACGGGTTCGTATTGTGATGTACATAACTTTCTCCTTTTCAACTTTCTCACAAATACTCTTTAACCGATCACATCAAAAGTATATTTTTTTAAACAGACATGTCAAACTTACTTAAGTATTTCGCTAAGTATGGTTTCCGTTTGTGTACGGCTAGCTTTGTAAGTGTCTTGAAATTTTACAAGTACCTTGATTTGTTCCTTGAGATCGACGATCTCATTCTTCATCTTGTTATTCTCCAACTTACAAAAAAGAAACAATTTTCGAATTCATTTCAGCTACAATATCGATTTTTATAGTTCATTTCGTCACCTCAGCGTCGTAACACCTATCCAGAAGCTGTTGCCTTTCCGCCTGGTAGGTATTTGCTTGAACCTGAAGCTTCACCATCGTCTCACGTATTTTACCGTTTTCTGATTCGAGGTGTTGCGCCGCTTTTATGTTCACATCCAATTGCATTTGAAGTTCTTTGGTCTCATTCGATAGTTTCGTTAAAATCGATTTGGTTTTTTTATGCTCCGCAATTTCCTCTTGCAATTTTTGCCTCGACTCGTCCAGAAGCACCTGACAATTAACACAAGATGATGAATTTATATCAAATATTTAATCCGAGTTGTGCGGATTGAGTGACGCGTACCCGTTTGACCATCAATTCTTGCTCCATCAGGTTTATTTCGCTTTCCAACTCTGCTGCCAACACGTCGGTAGACATAGTTCGTCAAACGTAAAAACCTTCCGTACAAGTACAAAACAAGTAACAAAAAATAAAGTGACAATTTTTAACAGAACACACAGTAATACTTCGAAGAGGGAATTCGACTAGAAAAAAACCGTTAAATAAGCAGGTCTGTCAAAGTTGCGACAAAAATTCCTCATTCCTGGAAATTGGCATTTTGAAATTGTTAACGGATTTTTAAATTCCGTTTGTTATTTAACGGAAATAGCGGGCGGATCCTTCTCCAAAAGAATTAATAAGTTTCCATAGTTTTGAAAATATTATTACGAAAATTATAAACTTTAATTGAGTCCAATCAAATATTGAAATGTTTTCCAGTTCAAATTGAACGTTGTTTCAAATGATTTATTTCAGTTCCATGTGTGAGTACATCAAAGCATACACTTGTGTTCTTGAATTCATATCAAATTCACCAAGAGCGTTCCGTTTTCGTTTTGTTTGAATCAAATAAAGCGAATTAACTTAATGTAGCTGTGCCCTAAATGTTTCTCAAGTTGATTGTTTTTTTTTTTTTCATTTAAGGGTATTACTTATCGAGGCTCCAAGAATATTTCATTTGAGCCTCACATTCCGCATATTTTGCAAAATAAAGCTTTTCTCCCAAAAGACAAGTTCATCATTTTTATTATCAGAATCTTATCGTCTGCCGTTCGTTTAAACCTCGGGATTACGTTTTTTTTTGCAGAGCACGGCCCCCTAGCACCAGGAAAAGAATTTTCCATTGTTTTTCCATCGTGTAACGAGCCACAACAACAATTTTCATCGTCGAGTAATCGAATTGTGTCAATTTATCATCAATTCTTTGCACTCCGCGGTAAATAAAGAGCGACGTCAACACCAATAAACCGAGTACCCGTTCGAAATAATAATAAATTTCTCATCGGCAATGTTCTTAAAAATAAGAAACGTTATTTCGGTTGCGAAAATCGAATTAAAAATTTTGTTTCTGCGCCTCCCGGCCGGGAGGAAGAACGTCCTGTGGGACGCGGCTCCATTCTATAAAAAGGAATTCGTTCCGGTTTAAAAGGTTTCAGTTCCGGTGGAACCTTTTCCCTGAGGTGACGTTTTCCGGCGGTATTTTCTTTTCATTTGACAGTCACACAAACATACCAGACACACACAGAAAGGTAAGGACGACTTTCATTAAGATCGGTACTGATAATTATTTATGTTATACCACACGTAATAAGTTACGAACGGTGTATTATTAAACAAATTACCTTGTTGTGAAGTGGTAACAATAATACCATTCAACCAATGTAACTATGCCGGTACTTGTTTGGTCTACCTTTGGTTGTAGTTTACTCTAAAACTATTACGTGGTTTTTATTTGTACTTTAAAGTTATATGGTTTTTATGTATGCATGGTAAGTAAGTTCCTCGCCCAACTTCTTTTTATAAATTTGGTATGCTGTAACAGCATTGAACCGTCAACAATTTATTTATTATTAATGGAAACAGTTACTTGCACTTTAATAGGCTAAAAGTGTTTTGATCTGTTGAGTGTTACCGTACTGGTTAGTTGAGTGTTTATTGAATATCATTTACCCATACAGTCTGTCGTTCTTATGAAGTTGTTACCTTAGCATTTGATGTACAACAACTTCTCCTGGAGACTGGAGAGATTCAATACCAGTTTCATACTTGACACGAAGTTGTAAGTGGTGGTAAGTAGTGGTTAGTAGTGGTGCACTTGACTGGCGGTCAAGTACGGCTTGTGCTCCCTCAGGTTTTGCCAGTTACGGTAACTCCTCTCTACGGTGTCTCAACAGATTGTTTGACACGGCACTCTTTTTCAGACGAGTAAATAATAATGGGGTTGAGCAGATTCGCAGCCGTTTTCATAGTCGCCTACCTAGTCCTTCCGGATGAATCTCTCGCAGAGGATTCGTCCCACAAGTCGAGGTTACGCGTCTTCGAAACGCGGCACCAGTTCACTAGATTTCCCATCTTGGGTTTCCTCCCCGACAACAAGCACGATCTCCTGGAGAAGAAACAGGATCAGTTCGACGACTACGGGCACATGAGATTCGGAAAGCGCGGAGAGGACATGGACGACTACGGACACATGAGATTCGGCAAAAGAGATTGAGAAGGTGGCCGATGGAAAATGAAGGAGCTGTGAAACCACCGCGACTGCAACGTCCTCCAAGATGGACGTCGGTTGAACCAAACGGAATTATTGTTTTGTTTTTCAATTTAAGATTTCACGCGATTTAAGATAAATTATAATATGTTTAGAGATACGAGTACGTCACTTTTTTTTCTTGTGGCTACATACACACACACACACCTGTCTTCAGGCACGAGGTAAGTTCTCTCAAGACATCGCCTCACTATCGAGTTCCTCTGTTACTTATGTAAGTTATGTACATGTTATTTTACGTATTGACTCTTCTGACACTCCACTGCCACGGGGTTCAATAGTACACACGAAATATTATTAAATGTTACCTCGTTCAAATTCAATAAATAAACACCCGTGACGGACCTGTACATAAAATAAGAAACCCGTCTCGGAGACGAGTCGTTCAATAAAATTCCAACACCGTGGAAAACTATAAAAACCGGAGAAAGTTTAAAACGTTTCCTCAATGGGTGATCTTCGCGCGGAAGCGTTTCAAAGGATTCCCCATAAACTCCATCTGAGGTTGTAGTACACAACACAAAAAAAAAACGACTTTACGTAATTTAATAATTTCATTTATTAGTTTATTATTCAGGCGGTTTCGGCGATCAATAAAAATCAAGTTTTTTTAATGTCTCTCTCTCACACACACACACACGCACACACGCACAGACACACACACACTTCTCAACTATTAGTATATACAGTAACGTGTATGCTGGACGCATTAAATAATATAATAAAAATTTTATTATGTGGTCTTCATCGTCGTCACCATCCGTTAAACTCACATTGCAAATGTGTTAATTGGCGAGGAAAAAAAAATTGTTTACAACGATGGCAATAGTGGTAGTAATAATAATGATAATAACGATGGATGATAATAATAATAATAATAAATGTATAAGTAATGTACACGCTTGCTGGGAGAAAAATACAAACACGGGTGTTGTAGTAGTTGACTTACGGTTATAAATAATAGATAGTCACAAAATAATAATAATAATAATAAGAATAATTTATGAGTGCAAAAAATATTAATTTCACAACTACAAATTAAAAAAAAAACAATCGGCCTCCATTACGCTAATAATAATAATTGTATTGATTCGTTTGTATTAGTAATAAGCTCGTCCGTAAAAACTTATTAAAATAGTAAAGTAAAGCAAACGGCCCGGAAAGGGCCTAAATTATTTATATATTTATATATGTATACTTATATGGGTCAATTGTTATTAAGTGATGACTCTTTGCGGTTCCGTTACGTCTCCTCTCGAATTTAATTATTTAATAAGAGAAATCAATTCGTTTCCGATTCATCCAAATCGATCGATCGATCGATCATCGACTTTTATTGTCGTCGCATTGTGGTGTCAGTAGCACGTGGTGAGGACGTCGCGTTTGAAGCCACCCTCGGCAACCCCTTTGAAGTTTCTGGCCTTTTAAAAAAATAATTTACCGGGATCGGGTGCAAGGTGGTGGTACCCGTTAGCGATAGGTACGGGTACCTCGCAACGTCTGCCAGATGACACGGTAAATATTCATTTAGAGTCACCGGTTATAATCAACACCGTGTCGGTACTCTTCTTACAGCTTCATCCGGATGGGAGTGCAGTCTTGGCGTATAAGGCACGTTTAGGCACTATGTTGGACCCGGTTTTACAATCAACCCCCGCCCCCAGTCCCGGGTTCGTACCCAACTCCGGTCGGGTCTGCCGTGCGGTTCACACGTTCGACCTGAAGTTACTGGTCATCATGACCTTTGACACGAAGTTGACTATGGCCGTGGCGGGTTGTTCGGGTTCCAGTTCGGCAAATATGTGACACTGGTTGTCGGTTTTGCTGGCAGGTTTGCGAGCGACGAAACCGAAGCAGCGACTGCAACGAGACAAACGTAAAAAGTTTCGTAAAGTCCACCGAGAAACGTGAGAAAGGACGAAAAAAAAAAGGTTGTGCGTCCACTCACTGAGAACTGATGGGCACGCCGGAGAAGTCGGCGGTGTGACTCCACCGGTGATCGTCCGGGTCCAAGCCGCAGTGGGAAATGGCAGCCACCGGGTAGTGACGTCTGAAGAAGATTTGACGTTTGTTGTCGGTTAAAGTGATTCCCTGTCCGGAGACTTTGAAGTGAACGATAACGGCGACAGGCAGTGGTTTCGTCATGAACAACTGATTGATAGCTTTCTTGATGGCTTGGGGACCCGTCAGCGACTCCGTGTCGACGGTGATCAGGTAAAGGACGTTGCAGGCGGCACCCTGCGCGAGGAGTTGCTGTGCCGCCGAGGTGTTGAGCGTTTCGACTCTCCTTTCGCACTCGGGGAGCAGGAGCCTCGTCGGAAGCGCCATATTTGTTATCGAGTGTTGGTAGACTAGAGCAGACAACGAACCTGAAAAGTCACGGATCGTTTAAATCACGCGTCAAATTTCACTGCTTAGAAGCGAACGCCAAGAGTCACACTTACTGAAAACAGGTTCGTTCGCACATCCTTTCAAGCGAACTCCGCGTGACGTGGGTTCTATCAAGAAGTGTCGCACCAATTCGTCGGGGCCGGAGCCTGATTTTCCTGGCGGTGGTGTGGCCACCTTCAATGCCAGACCGAAGGCACCGGCGAAAGAATTCGAGTCTCGAACGACGAACGTACCCGGAGGCTCATTCCTCAACATGTTGATGGCTGTTGAACAAGTAACATATGACAGTCAGTTACCGAAGCTATACAACTACTCCTTATTGAATCCTACAGAGTGTCCACAGACACGTAACATTTCAATCCTACACCTGTACTACACTTGGTGACTCTATCCAACGACCTCTTCCTACTACAGTTACATCAACAATAAAACCTAATGAACTACTCAAGTTCAGTTGAGTACACAACCCCTTCCTATACTGTTCTAATATCTGTACGAAATATTTTTTGGCTTCCGTTGGCGGCAAAGTTACTTTTATATATACTGTATATTAGATATCTCTAAAATATATCGCGTTATTCTAATCGTCTCGTCTCAGTACCTTCTTCTCTTGAAATGGTCGGCTTGTACCAGTACCGGGAAGTGTCGCGTACAAACTTGACGTGAGCTGGTGACACTTCCTGCGGTGGCTCGCTGTTCGAATGAACGGAAGACCGTTGAGAATGGATTTGATAACCTCCGTTGACGATGGACGACGTCGTGCTCTGTGGAAAAATCAACGAGAATCGTCCGTCAAAATGCGACGTTCGCAACTGGCGTCCAGTGACCGTCACCTACCCGTTGGTTACACTTACCCTCGGACTGTACTGCAAGTGACTTTCGGTACTCGGCGAGTGCGATCGTTCCCTGCTGCAATGCAAAAACAGACGAATTAGACCGACCGTGTGCACCAGCCTCGCGCTCGGACACATGTTACTACAAAATCAATCAATTAAAATACTCATTTTCGATATTGTTCTTTCACAATTTTAACTCTCAAAGTGTTGCGCCGAGTTTTTAATGTTAAAAAAATATAATATATATATATATAACTACGGTACTATTGTAAGACAAATACCAAACTGTAAAATTGTGATTAACTAATTTTCTACTGAGGACAATCACGTCAGGTACAGTCGGGTGCACACTACAAGTCACGACACACGTTTTTCCTTACCTAGAGACCGAAGTGGACCTGCGACCGCTTTTTACTGTGCCGAAACGGCTAATTGTCAGAGAAGTAAATAAAATTGCATTAGATTATGTACACGATGAGAACAACGTCAAGCAGGAGAAATGGAGCAATGACGTTTTAGACTGTTTTTCGGGGAACCCGGGAGACAGGTTCGGGCAGCGCTTCCATACAGTACGAATTCTAACGCGAGAGCCGAAGTCTATGGCAAAAAAATTCCCAAAGAATTATTCTTGGACGTTTCGGAAGGCTATTTATAGTTCCCTACAGGAGCTAAAACTTCTCGACCCAGATTGAAACCCACGTTCGTTTTATGTTTTAACAGGTGACGACGAGTTTACTACCACCCTGACTATCCGGAAGAGAGTAACCCGATGACTGATGAGAAATAGTTTTGAAAAAAAAAAAACTACTTCTACACAGGGTGCCCAGCAACAAGTCGGTGAGGTGAGCGACACGCTGGTGACTAACTGTGACTTTTTGGTAAATATTTTGCAAACTTGTTTGCCATCCTCCACTTAATTTTGTCAATGACATTTTAACCTGAGTGTAAAACTGTGGAACTTGTTTGCTTCATGGAGTGTAGACTTCAATCAAAATTTAATTCCATCATCTCGGGTTTGGGAAGGAGCAGTACTAGGAAGTTTGGTGCACATAGGGAGGAATGGTACTGGTAGAAGTTGATGTAGTAAACATAGTAAGCAGCTGTGGTAATAATACGGGGGAAAGTAGTGGATGTTGTACTTGGCAGTACCGCAGTGTGTGGTAATTTTGTTGAAATGTCAGTTGTCAACTGTTGACGAAGGAGTTATGTTTAAAAAAACTATCAACTAATTCTCGGAAAGTTCTTTCGACCGTTCCAAGAAGAGAACTAGTTTATCCACATAACTTCGTTGGAATGTGACCTTTCGCAAGTTCTACTTCTCTTAATAGCATCAATAGATCAATGTGAAACTAGTTGAGAGCAGTTACTGTCCAACTTACCGTTGCGCCGTCGGACTTTTTGGCGGGAGCCCGTTCGTGTCGAACTGGACGACGGACCCGTTCGAATACGGCGTTCTTGGATAAACGGGGAACGCAGGCGTGACGGGTCGCGGACTGTTCGTTCTCGACGGACTTCCAGGATCGTCGCTGATCGAAGCCGTTCTCCATGAGGACAAACTGTCGTCGCGAAGCTGCAAAACGGTCAGTGCGTGAGTGCGACAGCGAGACACGAGAACAACCGACTCCCGACAATCCAATTTTAGTAGTAATTTTAGTAGTAATAGTTAAGTACCTGAGATGACCATAAAACCGATTGGTTATGAAACTCATGAGTACTACCGCCTATAAATCTGTTACACGACACTTCTGTTACTCTTTGACGATCCAATGACGAGATGAGTGCTGTGAGGGCATCCTCGCTGTACCTGCCACCCTTGTCATCCTTAGCTAATGTGAGAAGGCCGAGCTCAGTGGGCGAGCCGAAATTCTGTGAGAGCGTGTGCAATGGTTACGACGGTGAAGTATGAAATTAGTACAGTTACATTTATGTAATGTAAATTTTCAAATCAAATGAATGAAATAGTTTATAATGAAGCGGTGAGAGTTCATTCTTTCAGAAAATAAAAAATAAAACCCAACACGGTGTTGTCAAACGCAAACAGCCGATCAATCGCGGCGATCGGATCTGATCTGACCCAGACAAACACCGCCACTTGCGATTGAACGACTGGAAAAGCTTCATTAGGTTCTACACAACTATTTATGTACAACTATTTTCGACTAAAGCTTTGCTTATTCAACTTGCAGAAGTTAGAAAAGGCAAAAACCGCCATTAAATTAAATTTGCTCAGGTGTGCGTCCTTGACGCCGATTGCCGGCATTTAAAGGTCACCCTGCCTGGCGGGGTGGGGGGTGGGAGAGCGAACGGAGGTAAGTAGTGGAAACCAATGAGAAACTAACCGAATCGATGGCGTATTTCCTCTGCTCGTGAGTTCTTTTCACCTGGACGAAAGGTCTTTCCGTGACTCCATTTTGAAATCCTCGTCTGGGAAGAGGAGACACCGGAGCCGGATCCCAAATTCCTCGTCGGAGATGTCTGCACGTGCAACGGGATGCTCATGTCATCGTCGTCGTCGTCGTCATCGGCGAAGTGCGTCGTGTCGCTGGTGTAACCGTCCCGATGACTCGCCGAGGGACGATGGTGGTGGTACTGAGACTTGAGCTCGCTCATGAGACGAACCTCCTGGGGACGGCGTTCCATCCGGAGGGCAGCCTCCCGTCTTTCTCTCAGCTTTTGCTGTTGTCGCTGCAACCAGGTCACGCTGCCGTTCGTCAGGCCATTGCTGTTGGTGCCGGTCGAACTGTCGACAGAAAGAGAGCGAATCGTGAGAACGGGAACGAGACCATCCGCCTCGTACACCTGTGACTCGAAGTGGATTCCGTCGGTTGCGTGGACATGTCCCCGGGTCAATTACATCAGAGAGAACAATACAAGAACTAAGTGCTAACGTCACGAAAGCCTTTATTGCTTCCCGAGGCATTTCAAAGACACACACACACACACACACTCTCTGTGGGAAAGGAACAAACCATGTGTGCACATCCAATTTCATGTCTTGTCTTAATTGCAGCGTGGGTGCGGGCGTTGGTGAACGAAACCAAAGGAAAAAAAAATTTGGACACTCCTAATCGACGTGAAATTACTAATAAAATGGCGACTTGCACAATTTTCAAACGCCATAAGGCGATATGTTGGTTTCTGTTAATTTTTTTTTTTTTTTGGTAACTTGGTCAAAACCGAAGGAAGACGTTTGGTAGAAACTCAACCGAAGAATCGAAGACACCACGCCTCTTTTAAACGACTTTCATTGTGCACTCTTGAATGAATTCGTGGAAACAATGACGGGTGTTTGCTACCGGTGGCAACAGTGGTAACCAAAGTACCACAGTTACTGAACTCATTCAGGTACCCATTAAAAATACGTATTTAATGACTTACCGTAAGGCAAAGGAGTGAATGTGACTGGTTGGGTAGGTTACCGTGAGGCAGTGGGAAGTAGTTCTTGTGGTACCACAAATTTGAATGCGTCTATGATAGATGAGGCTCACGGTCTGGGTTTTTTTTTGGGTTTATTCCGTCACTTACCTTTCCAAAAAGTCAAACGATTTCCGTGTGATCGGTGCGCTCGTCTGTCTCCACCTGTACGAGGTTGAGTCCGTCGTATCCCAAGACCTGGCGTTCCTTGGCGTCGTGGACATTGTCCAGGTGTTTTCCGATCTCGCCGCCCATGGATTTTCCGTCTTCTGCGGTTTCAGCGTCCACGAATTTCTCTCGAATTTGTCGTATTTGTTCTCGCTGTTTCCGTAACTGTTGCTTCCTTTACCGAAACTCGCTTTCCGCACGAGGCTCGGGCTCGACAGCCCCGGCTGACCTCTCAGCATCTCCGGTCCGGGTGCTGCGCCGTACGTGAACGGCCGACTGTCCTGACGGGCGTGGTATGGTATCTCGTCCGGATCGTCGATGTATGCCACCGACTCTAGATCGTCGAATGCCGAAACACCGCTGGCAACGCTCGACGTCGGCAGCGTACTGTGAGAAGTCACGGTTTGCCTTGTGCGATGACTCCGCACGGCGGTGGGACCGGCGTAGGTAGCGGAACGAGGGAGCGCCGACGTCCGCGGAGAAGTGTCCGGTATGCTTTCCACTGTTATTTGCATTTCTCTCAAGAGCTCGTCCCAGGCCCTTTGAGTGTCCAAATTCGAGGTAGCCGGTGGGGATGAGGACGAAGCGTTCGAATTGTTGTTCTGGAGACCGTTCTCAGCCGAGGATATTCCAGAGTCCATGGACACCGTTCGCGGGCTGCTGATGGTCGTCGTACCTGCC
Organism: Polyplax serrata; assembly: GCA_037055365.1. Taxonomy (NCBI): domain Eukaryota; kingdom Metazoa; phylum Arthropoda; class Insecta; order Psocodea; family Polyplacidae; genus Polyplax; species Polyplax serrata. The sequence continues at coordinate 5,352,176 of JAWJWE010000038.1, read as the reverse complement.
GTCACCGGGCTCACTTTCTTAGCGACCGTCGCATAAATCGAACCGTCTAACGGACCGAACGTGTGAGCGACTTCACGACCAGATTCACCTGTTAAAAAAAAAATACCAACCATTAACGTAACAGGATAAAAACTTTCGAAAAAATTGAAAAAACTTTAAAATTGGTACAACCGCTGACGCGAACTACAAACTGTAGTACAACTTGCGTACCAATTAACCTACATCCCCACACTACAACTGATGTAATCTAGCGATATTGTAATAAACCATTAAAATGTCGAAGTACACTCAAGTGTCGAGTGACTAGCGGCTGCATGGAGCCAGAATCTAAATTTTTATGTGGAAACTGTGTTTTGCTGTCGTTGAATGATTCACAAACAGAATACAAAATAGATTTGTGTTTACGACAGACGAAAAATAGGACGCGATCCATCGGATTAGATTAAAGCAAATAATCAAAATTCTCGAATAAATTTCCGTTGAGATGTTTCGCCTTGTCGGGAATCACAAATAGACGACCAACTGCAAAAATTATTAAATCAAATTGTTATTTATTGACATCAGTCAACGATTATTTTCTATTATTTAAAAGTTAAGAGACACACGTTAAGACGAATTTCGTGAAACGTTGCGAAGGTCGGCTCTCGCCTTGTACGGAAACTTGGATGTAGAAGGTCTACGATCTAAAAAGCTGGTAGCCTAGACAAGTCACCACACTCGTAATAAAACACCTGACGCTTTCAGGGGGTTGATTTCAACCCTCCATTCTGAATGAACCTGGTGACACCTCCACTGGTGTTTTCCCAGCAAGGCGATCCGGCTGACTTTGGTTGAGCGAAAGAAATCTAACGTGTTGCCCAATTCCGGCATTGCACATCTGGCAATTCCGCCTATTTCTATTTGAAAATTAAAAAAATTCGCGTGGGGTACTCGTTGGGTATGCTGGTACCTCATTTAGTCAAAAAGGGTGGGCAGACGGTTTTTGCGATTTCACTTCGTACGCGCCACGTAGTCGGACAGTTTGATTTTATCGTTCATTAGTCGAGCTCATTCGAGTTAATAGTTTTAATGGTAATAGTTTTTAGTGTTTCCAACATCAGCCGCGTTTTTTTGTTATTAGTTTCCGATTTTTTTCGCATAAAAAGGCTTTTTCAGAAGGAGTGAACGGGTGCGACACAAGCTCGGGAACCTGAAGTCGGTCCCCTGAAGATGGTGTACCGAATTAATAGTTTCTCAGGGCCATACCACGTCATCATTAATCAGGATTAAACGAGACAAATCGAACGTAAAACATACACCCACAACAATTTTTTTACATAAAATTGAAAACAATACAAAATACTACAAATTAAAGTGTTGGCTTTACGATTTACGATTCGTATCACTTTATTCCAGGTATATCTATCAGGTACTGCATGTACGTAGGACCGGATGGAACTACTTCAGCACTTCCCCAAACTATTCATAGCTAGTCATCTGGACACGACGATAATTAAACGTGACAGAAACCGTCTCCGACAGGAAGGGGACTCAGGACGGTGGTAAGTAGAAAGAAAATTAATAATTAAAATGACTGGATGGGACTGACAAGTTGAAACCAGAAATCCGGCATGTGATAGATGCAGGAGTTTTTGAAAATGTAACGGGCAATTAGAGACTTCTGTTCATGTGAGCACTGCCAAAAGTTTTCGTTTTTTTTTCTATGACGGTACCGAGGCGTTGGGCATTCGGTCGGTGAAACAATGGCTTCCCTATATAATACAGCCCGTTCTTCGCTTATTATTAAACCCGGAGTTATTTTAACTTTGGTACAGAGCACATGATCACCTTGTTCGCCCACTCTGGCAGCGCGCTCTCCTCCACGTAAAAATTTCTGCATTCTACGATTGTGTGGTCGTTGAGAAAACCAAGTATTTCCGGTGTTGTCGTCGACCTTTCGCTGTGAAATTGTACGTCTTGCACTGTATCTGTACGATTCGTGTCTCGAGTCGGTCGCGGGGAAGGCACCACAACAAACCCAGACGACTTGCGACGACTCCCTCCCGAATTCAATTCCCATTAAAATTTAATTTTCAATTTAAATCAATTGATTTCTCCCATCGGAAATGAATGTAGTTCAATTTGGTTTTGATTCAAATAAATCATCTCTCCCGCGCTCCCCTGAAGATCACAAGTCTCTCTCTCTTCTGTCTGTCTTATGTTGTGAAATCGAGTTATGTCGCGCAAATCGGGGATGAAAACTACCCACAACCACCTCACACCACACAACCCTAAACTGCAAGACAAGTACAACCTAATAATAATAAAAGGTAAACAAACAAATACAGTAATTGACCGCCATTTTGTTTGTACAGTAACCGTTAAACTCAACTGTGGTTTAACCCAAGTGTCGTCTACTCATTGGTTTACTACTTGTGTTGTTTGCGTTGCTAAAAGTAATTGTATACAATTTTTTAATTACACATCGCAACGAGATATGTATTTTATTTATTAATAACATAAATATGTTTTTTCAATATGAGTTCCTTCCCAACTTGGTTTCCAGACATTTCACGAAGTAGCTTATGCTGTTGCTGACAGAGCAAGTACCACTCTGCATCACTGCGTAACAGGTGTTACTCCTTTCCCCCGTGGATACACTGTCGGGTAAGTGGTTGTACTAACCATTTCGACCAATTACTAACCGTAATAAAATTTTTGAAAACGTGTCGTACTTATTTTTTTTATTCCTTTGCTAAATAAATAAAAAAATATCCCAACACCTTCCGATGGCCTAGGCAAATTTCGCTGAGTTGTAACGTGACAACTCGACGTCCACACCAAAAAAGGAAAAGAGAAAACCAATCAATAAATCGATTTGAAGGTTCGAACATGTGTGAGAAGGTAAGGAGAGTTACGATTGTTGAAGTTCACAACCGGGTCTAACCTTAACCGACTAATTTTCTCTGAGAAAGGTATGAAAGCAACATGGCCGATGCGCGGTGACGTAACTTTCGAATTTTAGTTCGCCGTATGTTCCGCTTCAGTTCGATTCCCGATAGTTTGATAGTTTCGAAGTGAACGTGAGCATTTAAAATGGGTCGGACTCAGGGTAAACTGCACATTTTCCGAAAAATAATGTTAGGGTGACGTACCCTACTCGGGAGAGGGCCAAAATCTTCGGGGTGCACAGGTACGATAGAGTGAGGAACTTGCCAGAAACCACTGCTTCCTCGCGAGGGAGCTTCTTTTGAACTTTTTCAAATGATTAAACGTTCGAACGTGCTGGGGATGAACGGCATCCGATCGACACGACAAAAATGTCGTTTCCGTCACGGAACAAACGCATATTTTTCCTATTTTAATCCCATTTACTGTGAATATCGCAGCATCAGTCACACGTACAGGATTATTCTGCGTGGCGAAAACAGACGAAAAAAGAGTTAATCATCGAACCGTCGAAGTCACCTGACGCCTTTGATGTCCCTGCCAAAAAAACATGGGGCCCTCGGGGCCTGGGAAGAAAGTGCGTGTACCTTCGTGTGCGAACCAGCGAAGACGGCGAAGAAGCAGAAAAAACTAGACGGTGCGGTCGTATATGGCGGTGCCGGGTACTGCGCCTCCTCGTCCCAGTCGGAAAGAAAAGACACCCACTCGACTTCAATAGAAAATCACAACTACTTCTCTCGACTTTCATTACGGCCATCAACGAAACGACTTGTTTTAGTTGTGACCGGTTTGAATAGAGCGGGGAGTCTGACATTGCTTTCCATGCCACCCAGAATTCATACATAATTCCCTTAAAAGCACCACACGAGTACCGGTCTGGATGTTCTCGGTAGTAAGCAAAAAAAAAAAAAAACAATCTCTCGAGGGCTAGCTAAAAAGCAGTATGATGACCTCACCTGTTGAAAAGTCTAGTTGAAACACCCTGGAAGGGTAGACCCTAGACGCGCGCTTCGAGCCTATAAAAAGTAGAGCCCTCGACGAAGGCAAACGGATGACTGAGTTAAGTTGAGCGTTCACACACGCACACGCACACGGACATAGACAATTACACAAGCAAAAGCGTGCGCGTACTTACAGCAGCAAAACAACAGAACGACAGCGCTGGATAAATATAGCACCGCTTGGTGTCCTGCCAAACATTTCACATCGACAGTTGGATCGACAAGAATGAGAAAATTCTCTTTTCCTCTTCAATTTTGTATACAGAAAGTGTAACAAGTTTACATACGCACTTCTCAGCCTTGCTTAAATGATTAAATAACGTACGCATGGATCCATGTACCATTTTTCTAGAACTTAAGTGACTCTATCGATTCCCGAGCTCCTAACCCACATTCATAGATTTCTTCTAACTTAACGAACGGCGTACTTTATGTACATAAAAACATGTTTCGGTTCACATTCGGCCTTGTTTCATTTCGTATTTGGTGGGCGTCTTTACTACAACTTTCTTTTTACTAAAACAATGCAACGCACAAACGTTCAGCCGTGGCTACTCGTCCTCAGGTGGGCACTAATAGACTTGTCCTGCGTCGACACCTCCGGTAGAACACCACTCTTGTCGCCAGATTGAAGAAATACCAACTGAACCAAATGTCAGTGGGGAAACATCTTCGAGCGGGCAGTTAAAACCCCAAACATGGTATGCTTCTCTGTGTGCCAACTTGAAGGATACTTACTCCTATTTCCGACGAGAATTAACCATAATAAAAAATTCAGGTTTATCCGGTAACCTTGGAGCCTGGCAACCTATCGGAGGTACCACCAGGAAAGGAAAAACCCGAGTGGCAGGTCCGTGGAGAAAACGCACAACGCCAAGGGTGTCCAACGCCAGGTGCTTTTTTTGTTGTTTGGAATGGCAAATAAAACTCATTCACCTTCTTTCACCTCCAGTTTTATTCATTTTTTTTGTTTTAATAAAATGAAAAATAAAATTGCATTAGAAGATAAACAAAAAAGAGAGCGTGGCAGAGCGCAGTAGTCGTCGCGTGTACACCGTACACCAACATCACAAAAGTAAAACGAAAGCACAAAAAAAAACGGTTTGTTTTAACAAGTCATCGTCAGCAGGGTTGAAGAAAGGAAGAGAATGAAAGAAAAGGCGTAGACAAATAGACCGTAGGCAAAAGAACCGAGTTGGTCAGTTCTGTTTAGCGTCTGGAGCATATTAGGAGAGTCACGCAAAATCAAGTGGTGTGAGTTTTTTGTGTATATACGAACGAACGAGCCAAAATTCGGTAGAGAAGTGTGGACCACCGACGACAAAGTCCGACGGAACGGGTCGTCAGCAATACAAATGACTTTGACGTCCTTTAAAAGAAAAAGAAAAAAGAGAAAAAATTTTTCGGTTTTGCTTTAGATTCGTCGGGTGTGACGCCGACGGGTACCTCTGCGGGTACCGGGTGCCACCACGGAGCGGTCCCTGGCGACCCCCGGCCGGGCCCACGAAAGTACAGACCCGTGCTAAAATAAAAACATGACTAAACTCTCATTGAAATGAGTCCAAATTTTAGATTTAGATATTCGTCCCTGAGTATTGTTGTTCGGAGTGGGCACGAGTTGCGGTAACCCGTACAAAATGGCCGCCGAACATCTTCTGTCGCCATTACGCAATTTCCAAATAAAAACTATCTGGCCGGTATTGTCTGTCGAAATTTGACTTTCACCTTTCTCTCTTCCCTACGCTCCCGTGTGCGGTTTGAAGTCGAACTTCCGGCCGTGTGCCCCCGTCCCCACTCAACATTGAACGGATGAAAGGTAACAAGAACCGGAAGAACGCACGGAAATTAAACGGTCAAAGAAAGGGAAAATGACGCAGCCTTCGGACTCAAAAAAAGAAAAAACCAAGTCGACCAACTACGTGATTTTCCCGCTCTTTTCAAGTATCAACATCTGCACTCACCATGGTGGTCCATCTCGGAATCATGTTCTCCGGCCAATAGGTCTGCGTAGCTGTCCCAGCGAACGATCGGGTCGTCGGCAGAGTCGACGGCGACAGCTGGAGTCGGCGCCGGAAGCGGAAGTCTCGGCGTTGGGGACGCGGAAAAGTGAAACTCGACGGCACCATCGAGAGGAAACCTGAGGTCGTAAGCAGCCGAGTCCAGCTCGTGCCTGGTGAAACTAAGCGTATAGTCGGAGATGGTGCACGTGTGGAATTGACACGCGAATATCACTTCCCTCTGATTCGGGTGTTTGTGGTAACACTTAACTAACACGTCACCACGCAACTGGAGTCCCTGGTTCCGACGATCTCCTGCCACGTTCACGGTGAACTGTCTCGTTCCGGGAGTGATGCGATGAACGCCGGACGTGTAGACAGGCATGAGTCCCTCGTAGATTTTGATAAAAGCCCGGCAGACGACTCCCTCGGTGTTCGCTTCGAAAGCGGGAGCTCCCAGAACGGTGATGTGAGTCAGGTACAGTGGAGCAGAATTGATGCGGATGTTGCCGGAGAGGAGACCGGCGAAGTAATCGACGTACCTGAAATGAAACGCACAAAATTACGTACAAAGGCATCCGCAGAGTGACAGGGCTCCCCCGTCAGTGCTTAACCACATGTACCCAGGTACTCCTGTACTCTCACTCACCTTCTTTGCGACGGTTGTTCCAGCTCCTGGATTTTATCGTCGAGGAATTTCTCCATTGCAAATCTGTCCAGGGCCTGGTCGGCGGTACCGCATATGTTCGAGTAGTGCATGAAGGAAGCCACGACGACTCCGATTCTTTCTCGGTTACCCCTAATAAACGAAATAAAAAGTAAACATGAGATGAGATACGAGTGAGCTGTGACGCCGATATCCAGATGCCCGAATAAAACAGTTTTTTTGTTTGGAAACAAAAAGCCAACAGCCTCGAAAGTGTCTGCAGATGGAATCTAATTCTGGTCTAGAGAAAAACTGACGCCCTTCAGCAATACTTAAAAACCTTATTCCTACAAATTTCTATTAATCCTCTTAATAATATCGTACGTACATAATTAAAAGTGGGAATAGACCAGTTCGCACCAGTACTCAAGTACACCTAGTACCTCAACAAGTAAGGCAACCTTAATGTAAAGTTACATATATACTTAAAATTACATAAATACAAATAAATAACAAATATAACCTCGTGTAATGAATCTGATGAGGTTAAGCACACTACCAGAGTTTACTGTATACAGAAAAATAAACTGTCTCTTCTCCCAATGTAACACACAGTTACTTATATTTCATCCTTCGCATGGCTTTCAGCCTGAAAGAGTTGATGTATTCCCTCCGATAATTGTACAGGCACCGTACCTGGCATGCAACACGGCAACCCTGTGCGAATCTCCATTCAGCCAGGTCTCGATCTCCTTACAGATGCTGCAGAGTTTGTCCAGAGGTGGCGCCAGACCCGGAACCCAGTTCAGCTCTCGTACCCTTGCATGCTGACTCCGGGCGCTCCTCCTCGGTTCCGTCAAATTAAAAACCTGAAATTTAAATGTATATTTAAGGTATGTTCCCGTGTAAGAAAAAATATGGAGAAAAATGCCATCGTACGATCATTATAACTAGCGGGCAAAATAAACACATTTTTGAATTTCTAATGAATCGAGGAGATGAAAGATCAGGATCCGGCAACGACCGTCTGTGTTTACGTAGGAATACATGAGCCCTCGTAACAGGGTAATAACAGGGGCATTACTTCATCAGGGAGTGTAATCAAATTCATAATTTGATCGTTTCTATACCTGGGAGACGAAATCAGGTGGCCGGGTGTCACGCTCTCCGGTAAAATCATACAGAGGTGTCATCTCCTCCCCGAAATTATCATCGGAGGGATCATACGAACCATCGGGTTGTTGTTGATCCTAGATAAGGATGTGCATGTGTTCATTTAGGGTGAACAACAACCTTTTCTTCATTCATCATCCCTTTCCGCTTCTGACACGTGACTTACGCGGTGAACGAATCTTTTGAATTGTTCTACTTTCCTGGTTAACTTCGAGGATTCCGTCCCGGACCGACGAGACCCCAAACAGTCGAATTCCTCGGGTCGTATCTTCACCAGACGGGAGGCACCACCCGAAATGTCAATACCTCTGAGTTCGTTGACAAACTACTTCGTCACGCCGCGCATAACAAGTACTCTTTTCAATCGCAGCACACATAGTTCTTGTGTGCGAATGAGATTCCCACGAAACCTCACTCACAGAGGGCCTGATTTCTTCGAACTGGACTGCTCAGGTACTAAACTTTGGGAATTTACCTGCGACCTACCCTGTCATTCACTCACCATGTAATTATTGGCGTGCTTCGTGGACAGCAAGTGAGCAGCTTGACCGTGTCCCTGGTGGAAAGCTTGAGGTGTCACGTTTTCTGGAAAGTACAGCGCTATGATGCGCTCGGTGACGAAGCTGAAATCCATGTTTTCCCTCAGTTGTCGATCGTTTTTGGGTGCAGAGCGAGACACCGTCGATACCTGAATCTGAAACATGCCAGAGTAAGACTTTGATTCCTGCGCACCTGATGGAAAACCGGCCGGGTTGTTTCTCATTTGTCCCCGACCGGGTAAAAACTAACTAAACTCGCGGTGCCCAAACCGTGTCACACATTTTTCCACGGCGCAGCACTCGTCGAACGAAATCAATAACGTTATTTATCAGGTTTATTGGTGAACCGTGAAACGACCGGACTGATAAATCTGTATATTGGGGAAAAAAAACCTGATAGCAAACTCAATGGGAAATGTTTATCTGTTTACGAGTTCTGTAGTTGACCGTTCACACGTAGATCCGATCGATTGATTATCGATTAAACGAAATTAATCGAAAATAACAATCGGTGAGAACTCGAGTACTCATCTAAGACACATCGAATCACGTAAATAAATCATTCGGAGGGGGTGAGGCAGGCCAACGATGACGCCTTAATTGTTCCATCGGTTCCATCAAATTTTGAGGGGGCCCAGGTATCAGGTACGAGATGGAACTATTCTCTCTTACTCTTCTTTGACCACAACCTTTGAATTTATTATATAAATTCAAATTACAGGTCGTTCTCTGGTCCGGAATGGTCCTCCTAATGATTGTGTGTGTGTGTGTGTGTGTGTACCTGTTATGGTGTCGGTCCTGGGAAGACGTCCAATCTGGTGCCTACAGTGTGCCCGCGTTTGGGTATAGGCGTACGATAACAGGTCGTCACCATGACCAAAACAATTTCTATTTATTTATCTCGGCTTGAAACGCATCAAGATTGGAATCCGAACTCCGTATTGATTAAAAAACAATTCGTATTATGTATATAAATGTCGCGAATCGAACTGCACCAGCGATCTGTCTATTTACCCAGGTCGATAATAAAATTGGTAGGTTCCGTTCATTGCCGCGGCACTCAATGTCACCTAACCGTGTCAAAACCGTTCGCGTGTTCCGTGCTGGATTCTACAGTGCGAGTACCGCGACCCAAGTTGAAGTACCGCGGCTACAGTCGCAGGTCTATTATATAACACCAACGGCCTAAATACAAAACTATAAACTAATTGAATTTACCTTTGTCACCGGCTTCTGTCTAGGCGTTTGAATTTTAATCGTATTACCATCGTTCGAATTCTGAAACAGACAAACAAACACAAGAATTAGAACTGGGCTGATGCTCTCTCTCCGTTCAGGTCCGTGTCGCTTCGTACAGACGTAAGCAAACGTGCAGCAGCGGTGGATGTAAATCAACCGAACCGTCAGATCGAACAATGGCGTGATTACATTTAAATTGCAAAAAAAAGAAACAACAAAATTTCGACAAATGGCAGGTAACAGGTTTCAAGGTGGCCCGAACGCACAGGTGAATATCTACCTGGTAGTGCGTACAGACACGGCCGTGCATTGTATTCTCTCCTCCTCCTACCCTCCCCTCCCGTAATTATCTCTTAATTGTAAATTTGTATGTGTTCGAGAAAACACAATTCCATTGTTGGGAGACGTGCAACAATACCAGGTACACCAATGCTAATTTTAATGTTAAATTACCCGTCTATTAATCTCGTATGTTAGCACAATATTAGCACCACCATTAGTCTCTCCGGTAATTTCTCTTCTCTGCACCAAGTCACCGTACGCGATTACAATACGCAATAAAAGTATGTACACGAAATAAATTAGGAGCACGTACGCGTGAGACCTGTCGGTACACGCAAATAAAATTTATGGCACCATCGATGGCGCTCGGGTACAAGCTGGCCAACCTAGCAAAAGGTACACGTTCGACGAATCAACACGACAGGGATGAGATCAATGACAAACAACTCACGAACTTGAGCAAATTCTTTCCCACCATTCGTCCGACCGACATCGGGCAAAACTTTACTTGTTGAACGGCAAAAATTGTCAGACGGTGCCCTGGGCGTGGTGCTTTACCTGGATAAATTTAGGTTTAAATTACCGAGAGAGAGGGGGTGAGACTGGAGGGAGAAAGCATTCGTGGCTCTCGCTGTCCATTTCATTCGTTTCGATGACCCACCAACAACCGCCGGAGAAAAGCCAGGGCGTGGGTTATCTCGGAAAAGACCATTAAAACCAAAATCGATACTTAAATCGAGCGCCATGATTTCGCGCAAAGCAAACACAAGTGGAAGGTCTGTCCGAAGCAACAAGACACGACCGGATGGAACTAATTGCTAATTAATACACGATCAACCTGCGATGGCCTCCCCAGGTGATGAGCCGTCTGCCAAACTCCAAAAGCAATTTTATATAAAATGACTTCGCTTATCATGGTTTCCTGTCGGACGTTGTTCCCGTCGAGTTCCCGGTCCGAAATATTTTCCCGGTAACCTCTACAAGTTCGGGAGTCGATTGAACGGTTGTTCTTGTACCACGACATTTTGATGTACCTTTTCGCGCGCGCACACCGTCACCCTACATTACGTATTTTGTCTACGAAATAGAAAAAAAAACTATTCAAGAACGGGGAGGCGAACTGCGGAACAACACTGCACCACCGCGGCCACATCGACTTTTCAAACCTCTTGAATCCATTCCCAAAAATAACCCAAATTTAAAACACCTCCGTGTCGATCTCTCGCAACTTCACCGGGTTCTTCCCTCTGAATGACTGGAGCCCACATCTTCCTACCCATCAGTCACATTCAGACACGCTGCGTGCACACACGTGACACCAACAGTCACCGGTGCACCACAGTTTTCAGACGGGTGAGCTCGCGCACATGTCTCAAGGACCCCGCCTTTGCACCATCCAACCGTCTTCCCCCCAGGAGCTCTATCCTAAAATTCGGTGTCCCGTCGTCGACAGTCGGATACCGTGAGTCTGTACAGCCCGGGTCAAAGTTCTAGCCTACAAGTCTCCGACCCGGTACTTTTTTTCTCCCATTATTCGACGTTCCAGTTCTGACACGGGAGAAATTAGAGGACGCGGGAAAGAAGACAAAAACCTTAGGGAAGGACGTTGCCGAAGAAAGAAAGAAAGAATAATCCCTTAGTCATGACTCGAACCGTTCACCAGCAAGAAGTTCATTGTCGAAGGTTTCCTCTCGGAGACGATGATTTAACGGTCCTATTCAAATGCCTTACTTTTCTACGAAAGCGGTTTGGTTCGGTTTGAATTCCGAATGACTTTTTTTTATGTATTTATTAATCTAATTAATAATTCCAGGTCGAATAAAAAAATTTATTACATCCACTCGGTAATAATTCAAGCGTGTTGTGTGCGCAACCTGCGGACGGTCTCCGTGCGTACCCACCGGGTTTCCGCACCGGGACGTGACCCTGCACCATCCACACGAATGGCGGAAGATGGCGGAGAACTGAGTTCTGCGGTGGTGCAATGTTACCCGCGAAAGTAGTACACCAGTGTAGACGCGACAGTTGTACGAGTCCGAACAAGACAGTACAACTACGTAGTTAGGATACGCAGAAGACGTTTCTGGGACTAATGCCCCAGCACTAACCCTAAAATCACCAACTGCTCCACTTTTCTTCTAATCCACAGCAAACAGTTCGACAGTGCACTTATCGCCCACCGCGTACTCACTGACAAAACCATCAATCACTCCGCGACAGTTGCCTGATTTGACCTTTTCCTTGTACAACTCTGGTTGTGCAACAGTTTCGCGTATTGATCGTTCAGCATTTAATCCGTCAGGCTTGTCTATTTCCTATTTTCGCACGCAAAATAAAGCCGTTAACTTTTCGATGGATCGACACGGTTTCTCCCGTATCAATAAATAATTCCAATTTCTCAACCCGACCGACAGTCGAGAATTTAATTTTTGGCAAAAATAGTTTTCCGGTCCGCCATACTGTGTGCAGTCGGTCTAGTTTTTTTTTATGATTCCCGCGATAAGATATCATCTCGAATAGATTACAAGGTGTGTTTGCGCACTTGTCTTACCTTTTCTTCTTATCGGTGATAAATTACTGCCGTTTTTCAAATTTGTGGAACCTGCCCGCGTCAAAGTGGTTGACACATCAAGGCCGCACCGTGACGGAAACGACGAATTAGTAAACCGTCATTGCGAAATGCAAAATGTAAATAATGGAAAAAGACTGAAACGAGCCGGGAAAGGTTCTGAACACTAAGTGCAGTCCTTTTGGACGTGTCAGTTGTCTAACAACCGTACACCTGTACGCCTGTACGGCGCATGTCACTATGCTCGAAGGACAACTACCTAACTACTACCCACTACATCTTAAGTACTTATTTTAAAATTGATTAGTATAGTAGTTAGATTATATATGATGCGTGCTGTGGCCCAGTCGGTGAAGAGTGTCATGGTGCTACACTCTTGAACGAGTACTTTCTTGTTAAACCAAGTCGTCAAAAGCTCTAGAACCTTCTTGCCATTCACCAATCGACCAACTTCCTGTAAAACATTCTTGGCGAATGTCCAACGAATTTCACGAGCTCGACGGCTCTCATAAGGAGCTTTCTGCTTCTTTAGCATTACACAGCTTCGCATCATTCATTCCGCTTCCGCGTTCAACAGCATCTGCGCTTAACTACACCACCACTACAAAACTCAGCCGTCAACGTTTGTCGTTCAACTTCCTGCTGTTTTGGCGGTAATCACCCTCTGAAACTACCGCCGTGTACAAAGAAGGAGCGCACTACTGGTGCAGTGGGGTCGGTACGGTGCACTACTACAACATACAGCTTTGTAGTTATAATACAGCAATATTAGTTGAGTCAAAATAAAGGTTATGTTGCGCTTCATTAGTTTCGTAATTTGTCTGGCGTTAATAATGAATAAATAAAAACTCTTGTTGGAAACTACAAGGCGCCCTTTGACACTACAACGGGGGTTAAACAAATTATGTTATTGACTAATTACTCCCCGCCTTTTAATTACATATATTTACTTCGCCGTTATCACAGCCTGTCTGTCGGTTATCAATGAGTTGCTCAGCGGCGCCCCGTGTCTCCAGTTAGCAACTATTCATTGGCGACGAACGTGAGAAAACCGTAACATAATTTATTTTAATTATTGTCGAGCCCACAAATAATACAATTCCATTAACTTTAATAACCGGCGCGTGGGCCGCTCTCCCTTACATTTAATAGCAACAATAACAACACCAACATCACCTCTTGTCTTGCCGAGTCAATTTGACCGTTCGTCAAAGTACTCGCCTGAGTATCACAATAGGTAAGTGATACCGATTTTTTCATAAATAAAAACTACTCGAACTTTGTTTGCGTACAATTCACGTGTATGTCACGTAACATGCCACGCCGTTTGTTTTTCCACCGAGTTCTAACAATAGGTCATTGGTTGTACCCAAGCTGGTTCATAGGTTTATCTGCGATCTATCCGGCGGATAAAAAAAAAAAACAACACAAAAGAACGGTTGATACACCGTAACACTAGAAACTATGCTTAAGTGTAATGATACGGTACCTGAGGTTTGCTCGGAACATAAATACAACGCTAATGTATCTATTAACTCTCGAACTCGATGTTTTCCCTACATTATTATTACACCGATGCGTATATGTACATACAACGATTGTATTGCAACACAACAACTTCGTGGAGGAGAACAAACAAAACTGTGAGAGTTAAAACTTTCCCTGACAGCACAACCAAATCAATAACCCACTTTTTTTAACACAAGAAAGAACACAAAGCGATCGGCCATTTTAAGGAACGAGATGGCATATAATAAGAAATTTATCGAGACCATACATCACGTTCATCGGAAAGTTGTAAATCGGCGAAAGGTCACAAGGGTGGATCGGTCCGATCCTTCGGCACTTCAACCAGAATCCGCTTATAACGATGAGACGAAGTTTAATTTCGCGTGGGCCACACGAGCTTTACCTGAACCATGTCGAGCGTTCGACGATTTGTGAAAACCTCGTCGCATTTCGCAAAATTTTTCTCTATCGGTTTCGACTGCAGGGGAACTGCCATCGACCGGTACGGTAGACACCTCACGTCGAGTGTTACCCGTGATTGATACCCGTTCTCGTCCGATTTACATAAACCCATTACGGCCATCTTTCTTTCGTGGACTCCTTTGGCGGCTTGTCAGGTTTAATGTCGAACCCGCCGTCCCATCAGTCATTAGTATTAATTAAGACGTGTACGAGAGCAAACAAACATTTTTGGGGTGGGTCGTAGTTAAGACGCAACCGAGTACGAATACTTAATTAGCGAGACGGTAGATCGAACGCTACTTTAAAGTACCAGGACAACCTGATTACTCGTGGTAACTACCTGGCAAATTCGACACGAGTAGTAGTTGTCGGGAGCACAACTACAAAACTGTCAACCATCAACAGGTGAAAAACCACACAAAAAGCAAACTTTTCTCTCTCTCTCTCTCACCTTGCACTAAATATCCCAGTCGTTATCGAGACTCACGGTCAAGATCCGAACTATTAGTTATTGGTAAAACTATCGACTATGCACTTCTTGCACGAATTAATGTTTGCGGCGGAAAGCTCGGTGAAAAACTGCGCTTTCGAGCTCGGTTACATGATAAAACAGATTCTTATGTAAGCAACGTTCGCTGGGACACGCCTCGAAGACGTCCTCCACTTCCTCTCTCGGCCTTTTACTCTTTCTTCGTTCTTAATATAAGCATTTCCTTCGCGAACTCTTTCTCTGTGTTGTTTCTCCGTGGACACACGGGGACGACGGGTGAAACGCACTGTTGCATCTCGACCGTTTCGGGCACTACTCCTAAGAAAGTTGCATTTCCCTGACTGTTTCCTTCGGGAAAAACTTCAAAAATATCGATTGAGATAATAGTTAAAATTAGACCGGGCCCTGTAAGCAATAAATTTCAATTCTTTCTTGCTTCTCTTTGTCTATGTGTGTGTGTGTGTGTGTGGTTCGAGATTGCAAATAAAAATTATATTTATTTTTAGACTTTTAGGAACGGCCAGATCATAGGTCACGCTCGTCTCCAATGGCGCCCGATATTATTTAAAAGTTGGAGACAGTGCAAAAGATGGAGTGGACCGTGCAGAAACACAGCGCCAGAACAGAGGAACCATACCGATACCGTCGAACTCATAATTTACTTACTTAGCTCTCTTGGCAGAGACGTTCCAACTGTTATTTAAAAGAAAGTAAGCAATAACTGGTTGACATGTACACACATGAGCCTACGAATGCAACTAAAAGCGTTAAAAACAACGCACCCGTTGGGGGCTACGCACTACAGACAGCACACGTTGACAGTGGTACTTGCTCTTACAAACAAATTACCCAAAAGCATTTACTGTTATCTCGCGGGCAACAGTCTTCGGGTACTTACTCCTCCAAATTACTTCGAGTAAAACTTTATAGTGTTTGACCGTTCACTGTTCGAGCTTTAATACTAGAGTCCTTCTCTCTGACGCGTAGCAGACGATAAATACATATTTTTAGGAAACATCACATTGAAATTTAAATTCTTGTCACCGTCGGATTCGCATGCGTCGACGTTTCTCGACGGAGGACAACCGGAAAACGACGAAATAATTTCGTTTTCTCCTTGAATTTCTGCTGCAGGCTCGCCACGATTTCCACGAGGGGGGCACCCGAGTTCGATCTCGAATCGAATCGTTCGGAGACGGTTATACGTTGAACGTTTCGCCTTCGAAACGGGAATTTAAAGTCACCAAGGTCGTCAGTAACACAAGACAGAACGTCGATCACAGTTGTTTCCTAACCGATATTAAATGACCATCGTTATTGCTGAATTAAAAGAAAAAACTGCTGACCGTTTTGCTCCGATTTTGCCGATGGTGTGCATCGCTTGCCAACCGGGTCTCCCGAGTACTTTCCGAACCGAGTGCCAGCTGCCCTACCCGCGATACCCTACCTTATCGGCAAGTTAACATCTTCGCCGCGCTTTAGACTTTACCATATACGGAGTGACTTTCTATGGTCCTTTCAGTGCACCCACGTGCCATCACCCCGTTTTTTTTTTTTTTTTTTGGTAACCTGTTATTCCGAGTTTACCTCTCTTCAAATTTTCCCTAATCCGGCGCGAATAAATGACAGATTCGATTGTTGGGCACATGATGAACGATTCCGCAAGGGGCTCCCGGTCGTGTATTTATAGAGCAAGGTACGTGAAAGGTGGTTCGCGACCTGGTCCCGAAGGCACGCCGTCGCCCCCGCACAACATCAAAAATTGTGTAACCTCGACAAGGAAAAAGTACCCGGACGATTAATCAATGCAAATACGATTTTGGGTATAAATTTGAATTAAGTTCTCGCGGGTGGGTAGAGGAATATACTTTTTTTTTTTTAAATTCGAGTAGGAAGTTGTATTTTTAGGCAATCTCGGAACATCTACAGGAGGGCGTAAATACCAACCGAAAAACAGGTTTTCTTTGTGTGTGTGTGCACGAGAGAGAGAGAGGAAGAAGGCCTGCGACAAAATGCAGAGCTTCCGGACGCGTAAGTCACACGTTCCTCAACCTTTGACCACGACGGGTGAAGTACCCAAAGTTAGTCTGCACAAACACACACACACACACACATACACAACAGTATTATTATATCCACACACAAACTAAAGTAACTGACTGGGGTTAATCGGGTTAGGCGTCACTAACATTTAGTACAACAGTCGTCCTTTCATCTGTTGACTTTCTCGCACTCTCTCCTCTTACCGTAGTCACAGTTTGATTAACACGAAGAACCGTTTGACAGTGATCGGCGTTGACTTTCTGTGCGGTTTCTTCTAGTATATTGGCCACGGAGGGAAATGTCCGAACCTGTTTCTCTCCCAACTGTTGATGAATCGTCAAAGATGTGTCCGCGTATCTTGACTTAGCGGATTCGTCCTGGAATTCATCATCAATTCCTTTCATCGCACCGTACATAACAGAAAAAGAACAATATACATAAAAAAAAAATAGGCAAAGGCAAAAGACTTCGGTAAAACATGATGTGTCTCTGGCTAAGTGGCTAACAACTTCCTGCGGACCAGGCCTCGTCCACGAGGCAAACCTCTTTTACGTATGAATTCCATCAAACCACTTAACTCGAAAATAAAACAACGATGTGTCGGGGATCGGCCCGTGTCAGACCACATGAGTCGAACAGGTCGTTTCTTTGTAGGTTTTTACTCGAAACGACGGAAAATTGTGAGATGTGCAAGGCCTTGATATATACAAACACACACACTTCACCTTGATTTGACAATGAGGAAGTCAAAAGCATTCGTTTTACCAGCATGACCAAAAAGCACTTGGGGTACCACTCCGATACCCGGGCTTGGGTGAGTTGGTAAATATTTAACTCTTTCCCACAAAAAAAAAACCCTGCATGTGTCCTTCCTTCCTTCCTACTTCCCTGCCGGTTCCGACTGATCGATCATGGCGATGATCGTGATCATGACGAGAGAATGACAGACCAACTATTATCAATAAACGCTTATCTCCTCCCCCTCTGAAAACGATTGCCCTTCCCATGTGGCCGATTAATAAGCCGCCGGAGCGTTTTCCCGACGCCTTGTGCGTATCGGGCCCCCTCGTCCATGACCCGTACAACTCGTATTGTTCAATGACATTTTCACCAATATCGGCCCGGGAAGCGAGAGACTCATCTGCCAGTGGATTTGTGTTGGCATTCGAACGAAACCACTTCAACTGTTGAACGCATTCGTCTCAATTAATCGTCTCCGAGTCTCTCATCTCGAAACGCGGGCCGGGTGTAGGCTCCGCGTTACAAAGTTCACTCGTCAGCAACCTTTCACTCACTCGTGTGGTACCCCGAATAAAATATGACTTCTAAACTGTGTCACTGATAACGCGAATCGATACAAGTGTAAGTGATAGGATTGCGTAAGACGGCAAATCATGATCCGATCTCGAAACTGTTAAGCGTTGAATTTTGGTGAGACTCGAAAATACGACTCGGGAAATCAGCTGAAGAAGACGACCGAGACTTCTTTGTTAACGTCTGATTATCAGAAATCAAGGGATCATCACAATTCGGGTTGAGGTAATCATAAATTAATGCAACCTTGCCGCACGAGTAGAAATTTCCATTGCTTTTTACGCCATTTCCGGTACGCTAGAAAAACTAACACAACGTAAAACGCTAAATTCGGTTAGAGCGTACGAACCGAGTTACACTATTTCGGGAAGTTACGCGTATGCGGTTACACCTAACATACCATCGAGGGAAGTTCGAATAAAAGACACCTCGACCGGTGGAAGAGTTCTCTTTGTTCCTATGGACGAGACTCCACGAATCCGGAACAATTACCGGACTCCCCCGTGAATATAAAAAAGACACAAGAACAATTCAGTTCGTTTCACCACCCAAGCTCACGGGTGTCGGAGTCACCACCCTGGACAGAAACGTAAAGAACATCCGGAGAACCGTTCCTCCTCCAAAGCGCATTAACATTTCGAGTCGTGTACGACACAAGCCGAAATGTCAACGCATCAAGGTTAGACAAAACGAACCTGACACTGTAGGACGAGCATCGCGACGCGTGTGCCAGAGCGAGATGAGGAAAAAACCCAAAAACGCAATTCTTCCTGACGAATCCTGTACGATGCTTTAGCGGGACCAGCACGACACCAGCACAAGAGTCAGGTACACGACAATTCCGCGAGTTCGAAGAAGGCAATAAAAAAGAAGTCTTTCCGTCCTGCGAGCCAACTCCTCCGGTAAAAAACCACCGGTTATCTCGATAATTTATCAATTATTATCGTATCCTATTGATTTCCTCCTTAAATATAAATTTATACACGCGAATAAATGCATTTTTAAAAATGAGGTACCGATTCAGGTACTCTCGGCGATTAAGAGACTCCACGACGAGTCCGGCTGCCAAAGCTCTGTAAATTGCAAATGAAAACCTCAATGCCACCGAGCCCGTCCATTTGCAGAAAATACCAGTTTTGTGTGTGTATGTGTGTGTTTGTCTGTCTGTATGTGTATAAATTTCTATTACCAAATTCTTAGGTTTCTTCATGGCGGCGTCTTATTTACTCTACCGGAAACACTACAACTCGTATCTGAGAGCGCACTTTTTACCAATGGACGCGATTCGCACCACACAGGCCATGCCCGAGGCAACAACTAATCTGTTTGTGTTCTGTTGGCTCCGGCTACTTTCGTCGCTGTTGCTCGTGCTGTTGCCATCTGCCATCGACTGCCCATGTTTAGCATCAATTTCGCGCTGTCCATTAAGTCTCTACCTCCTTACGTTGACGTCACCGCGTTAATAAGCCAACAACAAGACTCTGTAATTTTTGTTTAAAACGATTTTTGGGCGTGTGTGTGTGTGTGTGCGTGCGGGGGCAGACAGAATATTGTACATATATATGCAAATTCCACGTTATTTTGGGCAACTACATCAGCTTTCACTTAGCGGAGATAAATTAAAAGTGTAATCGCTGGCATCCCGGAGGATTGAGCAAACTAAGGATCGTCGTCTTAGGTTCGTCAAGGTTTACAAGACTCGCGACCGACACATACGCTTTGAATTACTTTTTTGTCGTGTACGTTGTCTTCCATTTGGTGCCAAGCCCCGAGAGATTACGTTCTTTTTTTTTCTTAAACTTCATAAAGACTTCAATAAGAGACTTTAAAGAGTCGGTACCAAATAGTTTATGGCGTCGATTCACCTTGTGGAGAGGGTAACACTCCGTACGTGTACGGGTCTTTAGAAAACCACAAATAACACCACCGTCAATAGACAGCGCTCCCCATTGACAAGAGCCCGTGGATTTAAGCAAACCGAAAAAGCTTGTAGTTAAAAATTCAACGGAGCACGAACATTAATTAAGAAATTTACGTATGTTCAGACACACACAAAAAAAATACAATTTACATAGCGAACCTCAAATTTGTGTACGTAACGCCATGAAAACGTGGAATTCGCAACATATTTTATGTTCACTCGTAACTAATATTTCTTTCAATAAAAATTATTTTTCCTTGTCGTTAAGCGAGTTACGAAAACAACCGTACGCACACGGAATATACATAAAACCACTCTTATTAAACCATTACTAAAAAATAAAAAAATTTCACACCGGTTCGTAAAATTTCAACTTCCAAAAAAATTTTCACTCGGCTCCCAAACCAGTCGGGAAGAAAGCATGAATGCGAAAAATCAGTTAAACAAAAACCGAACAGAGAGAAAGAGAGAACAATAAATAAATAAATAAATACATAAGCCGTGGAAAATAAAAAAACGAATTTTAGCGTATACGAAAATTTTCCCACCTGGTGAGTTCACTTGGTTACTTGGTAGTCCGAGCAGTCCGAGAGTACCGATCGCAAACGGTTTTTTCCCTTCTTCTCCGATGGAAGGAAACCGTTTCGACTGAATCGCATCACCTGGACGAAACCTGCTAAAAGACTGAGTTTGCTAATAACCGAGAGAGAGAGAGAGAGAGAGAGAGATTTTTACGAAGCAAAAACGAAACGACTTCGACTTCTCCTTCCGGCTCAAGGCCTTCCACATGGGGCACCAGATTTTTCACTAGATTTATAGTTTTATTGTTTTGCCCTCTTCACTGCTCAAGTTGATCTGGCTTTCCGAAGGTCAGACATTTAATAAATTCAACACGGTTTGACAATCCTATTTGGCCGGGAAACTATTTTTTTTTATGTGTGTCTTTCCCACCGTCGAAATTTTGCAAGTGAAAGAAACAACCGTCTGAGTCCGACTACCTGACGTTCGGTCCTTCCTTTTGACTGCACTTTTTTTATGGTCTGACGTGGTACAAACACTCGCACCACAGGTATAATAAACCCAGGGAAACGATTGCCACTTCACGGCGAAACACACAAACACACGCAAATGTCTTGATTCGAACGGTGTCGCATTCGGTTGGACTATATAGGAAATTTCCCATTGTGCCCGCATTGCCTCATCTATCAGCTACGGGAGTAGTGTACCTCGGAGCAAGTACCAAAGGGGCAGGTAGCCTCGTGAAAACATTCGAAAAACAATAATGAAATCGTCCGCGATTCATCACGGGTTTCTTTCCGCCACCCGTGAGTAAGCGATCGGCCTCGATACATTCATTGAGTACCGTTTTGGACCTTCTGAAATTCGGTAATTCAACTCCGGTCACCGACCCAACCGAAGTCCCGTGTAGAAAGAGTAGAAAAATTCGGTGTTGCCTGAACCGGAGACGAATGCAACGCAGATGGAATGAAACAGTCGAAATAATTTAATGTGCGAGGTACCACTTTAACCGACAATTTGTCGCTCTCGTAATTAAAACTATTTCCTATTTTGACTTCTTTTACATAGGAGACCTTTCTAATTCGCCCGGATGAATCATTACGACTCGAGTGAACAATTTTTGCTCAATGAATGCGATCATTTCCAGGGATAAGATCACCATTCGATCGCAATACAAGGAACCGCGATCGACCTACTTGTAATAAGATCACACGCACCAGTGATACATAAATTCGGACATTTGCCGAGTTCATCAACATCCCAATCTCTTCTTAACTTTTATTCACGTACATATCCAACCGTGGGGCATGTCCATCCGCCGAGGAAATGAGTTAAAGTTGCTTTTACCGATGGTATTCATCTCATTTAATTCAATGGATTAAAGTTAAATGTGTAACAGTTGCACAGCAGGAGTAGTACCCTAATAGCGCAATTTGTTGGCAGTTGCCTCGAGGGCGCAGCATTCTTTTTTTGTTTTATTATTTATTAACCTTTCATAACTTTGTCTAAATGTGCGCTGCCCAAGGTGGAGTCCAGCAGTTTGGCAGCAGTTCTTCTTTTTTTCTCTCGTTTATTGACCAGGCAGGCAGAAGAGTTTTATGACGGGGGTCAATTAAAAATAACGACTATAAAATTGAATTAGTTAGATTAAGTCTAATTACGCTTTATAAAAAATTACTCGCGAGGAATTGAATGACAAAAAAAAACCAAACTAAACTCTGTGTGGAATTCGTGAACTTAAGTGTACCCCACGACGCATGTGAAACACAATACAACGAGTGAAGTAGATGTTGGTATAAAGTAAATTGTCACGTTTTCTCCCACAGGTAGACCGTGCAACTCTCATGTTTCTATACAAAAACTAAACACCATAAAATATAACCTGCATACGGCACATATAGTAATTTCTCAGGTTCCCCGGTAAAATCAATCAATTTATCACCGATCATCTCGAACGGATCAGAATATTCAAATGCAATATTCAACCCACTCGGACACCTAAACGAAATGAATAATTAGGGCCGGTCATTCATACATAAACATTATCGGGTACCCGCGGTGGTACCTGTCACGTGTGATCAAAACCTAAAGTCACACAGTTAAGCTTCATCGATTTTAACTGCGATGACAGATAATTCCGTTTAATCTCCTTCTAATGACCGATATTATTATAATTACGTCGCTATTAATGAAGACAACAATCGGGTCTGCCCGTTGACGACATTTACCTTAATGTGTACATAAATTAGGATTAATTCGTTCACAAGTGTCCGAAGGAGGAGAGAGATCCGTGTTACGATCTACGTTGAAAATTGACTTCTCCCTAAGAACTTCTGTCGGTCGGGTACTAATCCACCTGGTCATAAAGTTCAGGTGTGATTGGAGGCAGGCTAGGCGACAAATTAACTTTTCAAACATAAATTAGTTACACGGTGCACGGATGTATATATACAGTAAAAGCATTCTTGGATATCGTCCGCGTGGTAATCCTGTGTATTTTAGACGAGGGCCTTCGGTCAACCTGAAACGTTGCTCCACCCTCATAAAAAATCATTAATCTCCAGTTAGTTCTGCCATTTTACTACGTTCCATAACGAACAAAAAAGTAAACCCCTTCGACCGGCTCACGGGGTCATAAATTCGATTGATATTTTGATTTATCTAAACAATAAATTTAAATTACACGTGCACTGTACTCGCACGGTTTGATAGCCAAGAAAGTTAAATCAATCCTCTTTTTCACGAGTACACCGCCTCGAGGTACGGAAAGTTATTGATATTTTATTTCCCGTGCTTAAACCCTTAAGATCTTAGCCACGATACGAATGTGCGAAACGAGAAGAGTTATAAAAATACGAGAGCTACCCGACAGGTACCGAGTACCTAAGACACCAACGGTTTGTCCGCCTCTCGAAGTTCTGGCAGAAGAAGACGAACAAAAAAAAAGAACTCCCGATGATACCTGAGCTAACCCTTACAATCAGAATTTTCTTGTCGACTCTCGAACTTGAACAAACAAAACCTGAAATTCATTATTCAATAACAAATAAAGCCGTCGTTAATATACAACCGATAGTTTAAAATCTATCTGACTGAAAGGTACTGAGATGGCGTAAAATCTAAATAAATATTGAAATAGCATGGGGAATAAATTAGGTAGGAAACCAGTGACCAACATGGGTGTTCTCCGCACCCAACCGAGGAAATGAGACGAGAACCGAGTCATCGGAATGTCGAAAACATTTATTGGTAATGTTATGTACCATTCGTTTGCGTAAGGAATTCAATAAGTACAGTACAGGCAGAAGTGGTTACCACCCCGTTGATCAGTCAAACGCGCCAGCACACACGTCCTGCTACCTCGGTACCTCACCTTCGATGGCCGTTAAAGATAATTCAAATTACCTATATTGTTTAAATCCAAATTTTACAACTTCATCTCACTGGGGCAGATGCACCCGAACACCATACAATTCATTACCGTTCGGAGAAATACATAAAAAATTATGCACCATTTATTGATCCTTCTTTTTTTATTATTATCCCTGCCTTCTGCCCTTTATTTAAGATTTTATTGAATAAAAACAACGGATTTAATGGTCACGTTCTCACTTCTGGAATAATTTCGATCGGAGAGTGTGTCGATGATCGTAAAAGTGCAATTTCGGAGTTAACGCGGTAGTCAAAGTCAAATCAACCGTACAATCAGGCTGGGGATGTGTTTTTAGTATAGATTTCGTGAAACATCCACCAAGTACCTTACAGAGTAATGAACCTACGAATCCGGCCCTAAAAATACATTATATACATATATATAAAATAAAATATGTAAAACTAGACGGATTCGCAAGTCGTCGGATTTCTTCAAGTAACCCACGTCATCTTGCCCTTACCCGAAGTTCGAATACCCGCAGGCTTGAGTAATGAATTTTTTAATTTACAGGTATTTTCGTGATCTCGCAACATTGTAATTAAGAAATTAAAGGGGTCGCCAAACTAGTATGGTTTTTTGTTAACCTAGTACTGGGCACTTGAACTTTGTTACCAATTTCGGATTTCGGCTATCTTAATCCCCCGAAATGCTCATCTCGAGTGTCAAAATAATGGCGGAGGCGCCGTTTCCGTCTTGGAGTTAAGAAAATAAATTGATTGGTCCCGGTACGGTAACCAAACTTGCGTGTGACAAACAAGATTAGATAAAATCAGTCGAACCGTACGATCATTGATGTAAACCAACAGGCCCGATTTTCTCCTCGGATGAAAGTTGTTTTTTTGGCAGGTAAATGGCAGCCGACCACATGCCACGCCAAACGGGACCGATTCGTAACAAGTCGCACGGGTGTTTTATTGTAAAGGAACATGACGTTCCAATAATTACAAACAAGTCCCCGGGTACAGATACATAATGTATTTTGTAAAATAATAAAACTTTAAGGAAATACTCGACGTGTTGCCTTGTCGTCAGACCAGATAACAATTTTTTTTTAAAGAAAACTATCTCAAATGAGTGCGGTAGGCGGGGAAATGATATCTATTCAACCACAACAAGGCATTATGTACTTTCTTTCAAGGATGGCACATCAATAACCTTCGGATGATAAGACGCATCTTACAAATTTTTCTTCGGTACAAGTCTTATGTGTCAGGCATCACGAGGGTCACGTGGCCTTGTCAGTGTTCTAGTCGTCGATGCTAAAACAGTCTTGCATTGTAAACCTACCTGTCCCTTTTCTTACAAGTAAAATTTATGTATATTGTTATACCGTAACGTTAACTAAACTGGTATTAATCATAAGTCTGCACAGAAAGGTACTGGTACTGTACTGAGAAGACACACCAATGCCAAACAAGTAGGACGAGTACGTCAGTATGGAAACCAGGAATGATCAATCGCAGCCAAAGTATAAAACGAGTAATTAATCGACTACCGGACGAAGCAGAAGTATACAAACATGTATACAGTTTTCAGTACACCAAGTTGCCCTGCTCAAGACTAAATATAACGGTTTCTAAACACGGTGTATTGTCTTCTATAGAAATTAAAAAAAAATTTATGTTAATAATCAATAATTAAGTGCCAACGAATTTCAAGTGGAAGCTCCGGGGTGGAACGTTAACATATGAATGCCACCCAGGATAAATTCGAGGAAGGCCCTCAAACCATAAAACAACTATCGAGCACTATCGGAGACGATTTTAAGAAACCTGTCAAAAACTATTGGCATTCCTTCGGTCTCGAGATAGGTGCGTACTCGAGTAAACAGTCTGAGATTTTACCTCCGGAGGCCAGACTCGCTCCCCGGTGGCACACGTTCCTCGGTGTCACTCAAACCGGAGGGGTTGAACAGTGGCAGAAGACACACTGAAGATTTCGTAAACAAAGAATCTAATTTTTGAGAGAAAAAACAAATCGAACGGATCGTTTCCGTGTAGCCCCTCCGGAGGAAGAAATAAAAAAAAAGCAAACGATTTCGATAGTTAATTAACTTGGTAATCAATTAGAAAGCAACGGCGATCCCCGGTTGCTAAGGCAGCCATTTTGGCTAACCGAAAGAACACCCTGGTTTGCTGTGGTCGACCGGACCCGTGAAAGAGCAAAACTCTCCTCCTCGGAACCAATAAAATAGAATCAAACTGTCCGTGTCGGTTATTTGACTTTCGCAATCCGAAGAACCCCATTCTTCCCATTAACTCTACGAATAACTCACGGGTGATTTGCTGGTTTTCACAACCTTCCGAACCAAACTGCTTTTGCTACCAGTCGATAAACAAAATTATTTACGACCAGTCTAATTTTTGAAAATTTAAACCTCCGTTCAAGTCAGCGTCCTTTTCTACGTGCAGGGCAAAAGCCAAGTCCGCTCGCGTTCATCGCGGACACCACGACAAGAAATTGCGATTAATAAATATAAATGAATGGAAAATATTAAATGGTATACGAAATTTGTGCTGTGCAGGCGTATTAATAACCATCGTTGCATCGCTACGAGAAACAAAAAAAATTTGTGTGGTCGTTTTCGGCCTTAATTTCACTCCTTCGAGCCATGTGAAATCCGTCCAGAATTTCTTAACTTCTTCTCAACCTCACCAGTTCTAACCTTAATAATACTTTTCAAATAAATATAATCGGTTATTTAATATGGAATTCGAGTGCGGTTATTAATATGAACAAAAAAAAACAGTAGTTCCATTGCGTACGCAATATTTCATATATATATAATTTATGAAAATCTTCTGATGCAGCGGTGACTTGTGGTAGTGCCTAAATGTGTTCGAAAAGTAAGTTTGTTCCACACGGACGAATATAAAAGACTCAATATATCGTGACACTCAATTAAAATTTCTTTCACAACCTGAAGGGTGGACGGAATTAATGACCATCAACCGAACAGAATTGGCAATCGTAAAATAAGTATACATAAATCGTTCGTTATATCTCAGCCAGTTGGTTGTCCACGCGGATCTCTTTCACAACCAATCATAACAAGAGAAATTTATTCATTAACAAACCATTTAACGTAATTATTAATGGTATAAATTTATTGGATTAAATTTTTATGGCTTAATATTGAAATGCGAATGCTACCGCTGGTAAGGAGGAACGTCACGTTCTCCGCATGCGTTCCCGCGTACAGTGACGGGGTGCTCAGACATCAATCGAAGGTACGAAGAAGCCTCCCGGGCGTACGCAGGCACGACAGGACGTTTTTACTTCTTAGGCACTCCCCAAAAGGAAGTTCAGGTTCGGCGCAGGTTCGAACACTCGCAAACCTGAAATGCCCAATTAATCACAATCTCGAACTAAAAATAAACCCGAAGCTCAGGTGACAGGCGAAAACTCTCTTTTCTCCGTAGGTGACAATTTGAATGAAGAGATACAATCATAACTCACGTGAAATTATGATTCGATTCTTTTTTTTTCATGCAAGTTGCAGCGTTCAAATCCGATAGTCCGGCCCACGTGAATGGAAACTGACAGCCGGGTTGGTGGCACCGATCCTTCAGAGTGTAGGCGAAACCCGACCTTGCGTGCCTGAACTGTAGTGATACCGTTTTTCTCAGTGTCACACTAACTTCTCTCCGAACTCTAAATTTCTGTACCTGAACCGTCGTTAGACTGCCCCGGCACCTACCCGACACTCACTTGTGATTTTATATAAATTATTAAACGCCAGATTTGACTTATTCTTCTGGTTAATTAAACGCATTCAACTTAATTATTAATCTTATTCGCTCTCGTGTAACAATGAAAATCGATTGTACATCTGCCATTGTGACGGCTTGCTCATTCCGTCTCATTAATTTTCCATGAACTCTGCGGTTTTTGCGGTTCGCTCTTGGCTCTTGAAGAAAAACTAAAAACTCGTTTGTCACATTCGTAACGGACTCCCATTTGGTTGCGTTTCGACCATCGACACAACTCCTTCTGCTCCTATGAATTACCAAAAATGTTTCAACGTGGTGATGCTAACCTGTAGGAACGTAGAAACCCTAAGTGAACATACAGACCCAACGCCTGTTATTTACGAAACTGTACCAGTTCCAAATACGCTACTCGGTACTTCTTTGGAAGACCTTGAGCGATTTCACGACGATTGAAGTTCGACTACAATGTGGGCTTATCACACGTTTCTATGCCACTGGTAAGTGTCCCAATTTACCAATTCGTGTTCCACATAGCCAACGAACGTCTTACACGTCGACCAGCACGGGCAGTGACCATCGGTCGTACACAAGAATTACCTTGCTACCACTAACTCACCCGCAACGATTCCTCCCCTGACGCCCTGTTCCCAGCATACACACACACACACACACACCTGACAACTTAAGGAAAGTACTAAAGTCTCCGACACAAATATGGGAGTACTGGTACCTAAAAGTAATAAACAAGTGGTGGTGTTACTTTTTTATTTTGATGAGTTTTACACGCCAATAAAAAATTCGACCTGACGCTCTCCGTTGCCTAAAATTAATTTTTCTCAGAACTCAAACATTAAATTTTAAATGTATTTGTATTCAGTCAAAGAACTTTTCGAGCCGGACGACCTAAGTTCAGGGAGAAAATAAAGTTCCTTTTGAAAAAGGACAGACTCTGAACGAGTCAAAATTTCCAAAACTGTTCCAAAACTGAAATTTTAATTTTAAATTTCATTTGCTCGTCGGCCGTCATCGATGGCAACCCGACGGTGTAAAATTGTAAAATTTCAATTAATTGCTTAATTAAGTTAATGAGAATTACTTTGCATTCTTAGTATTATAAAATGTTTCCTGGTCGAGATCATTGAACTGGCACTCGCCTCGAGACTCGAAAATATCGAAATTTAAACTCTCGAAAAATGTGAAAATTAGTCAGACGACAGAGTTGTGATTTACCCTCAACTGTGTCAATTTCACCACCGGCTCACTGAGTACCGAGTCCTGTGTGTTATTTATGTAGTTATGTACACTAACGGTTGTCGCGTATCGAAGTGGTCAGTTGCTGACGGTACGAGTCAAAATAATAACAACAGCGTCAACATACGACAAGATGTTACTAGAAAAGTTGGACAAAGAACAATATGTCGTCCGTTGGGTGCGACATAAAAATAGTTTCGTGAAAACTTGTAGTGCACACTCCGAATGTGAACAGCTCTCAAGCGGAAATAATTGACAGGAATCCGATTCAAAATTACATTCCCTTTTTGGGTAACTTTCTTTGTTTCCACTACTCTTCTTCTTCTTCTTTGTGTACGAGTTAAACGGCTGGTTTGCCTATGTGAAATCAAACTTGGCCTATTCTAGGCATGAACTATCGAGAACTATAACCTCCGTTCGCTCGCACTCAAATTAACGGTAATTAATAAACTCTCTTTTTTTTTTACCGATGTTCGACTCGTAACCTACACACTCCATTTCTCATCCCACCTGAACTATTAATTAAGTTCTTGCGAAACTAATTTCGGTTTAGAAACGGTTTAGAATAACAGGCCCGTCTATTTCAGGGTGTGTAACGCTCTCGTATCAGGTCGAAAACTCTCCGGAGGTTCGGACACCCGTCCGAGTGATATCCCAAGTTCCACCGCTCTTCTCGTCGACATTTTCAAAACAAACGCAACGCACAGGAAACCAAAATTAATGCTCTAATGTGAAATTTATCTAATTAGACGACTTCCTTTAATAAATTACAGAAAAGAGTTCTTCGCAAATAGGAAACGCAATTGAAGCGATCCCGAACAGAGCCGTAGTCTTCAACACATGGCTAATTTAGGCCTTGGTAGCCGGGCGATTGCCATCGTTTTCCGTTTCAAAGTCGTTTTATTGTCAAAAATTGAGTCAACAAATGACTCGAACTGTGAAGGGAACTTCATCGAACCCGTCACGGTGGTTTACTATGACCTTCCGCAACGGACGAAGGTTGTGCGAATGAAATCGGGCTAATACAACCGAAAAGGCACGTCACTTGGAAAGAGAGAGAGACTACAGTGGGAACATAAGGAAAGCCTTGTCAAGCCTCGCGATATGAAGAAGAAATAAATTGGTCCTCTTCTATTTGGAAATGATGTAAATATTTGACTTATTCCAACTTCAAAGAACCGATCGAACAGACATTTTATTGAACTCGGTACATAAAAGAGTTCCACAAACACCACACTCATCCAAGTTTCCCCCGGCTCATCCGTAAAAGTATTTATTTTCTTTTCCTAGTGTGTCCCGCGATGAGTTGCGTCACACCCAGGAAAACTCAAGCCGGTCAAACGAATGCCTATCGATATGTATACATATGTACATATATACATATATAGGAAACCTCATTAATTCATCGTGACCTAAAATAACGCTGTTCAAAACTAAATAGCCGTAATGAATATTTATTATACGGCCATTATTTTCTCTACACATTATTGTTATTTATTGTTTTATTTAACATCCGTTATTTATTGTTCTCTATTTATTCAGGTTCGATATTTTACGTCGTTCCTCCCATTGTTCGGCTTTATTGTTTTCCCAACGCGAAAATACTACCGAACGCGAATCTCGGGTCTTCTTATTAACGACGCGTCCTTTGTATCAGCGGTAACGTCCTCGATGACTTCACTCTTTGTGATGAAGTTCACAATTGGAAGATGGAACGCTCCGAGAGACTGGCACTCATCACACACCAATAATCCTTACAAACAAGTTCTACCGCAAATAAGTAACACGACCGAAGTAACAGAAACGTACTGTACTTTTTGACTGGCCTTCTTCTTAAGGAAGTTCCAGACCTCTTCTTCCAGTCCAGGAGCGGTCCAAGACGACCAACAACAATTCACATACCTTACAAATGCACCCTTCAGGACGGTTCGTAAACGTGTCCGACATAAGTGTTCCTATCGAAAACAGACAGAGTTGAACGATCCTTTAATGCACATGCATAATCAAACAAAAAAAAAAAGATTCCACCGCAGAACTGATTGATCGATTTTCGAATTCAATTTAAAAGTACAGCCATTAAGCGAGCGATCAGAAGATGCCACGAAGGCAGAAGTCAGTCGGGTGCAGACATGTTTATCCCTGAGGAATCCTCATAAAAGTCAATTTCTTTTTGTGTGTTGCTGGTGCACCCATCTTCCCCCCCCCCCCCACACACACACACACACAAACCGCCGCAGCCCATTACAATTGAGCCAACACTAAAAAAAAGGGAATTGGGGCAAGAATGGGACCATTAACGATCCAACCCGAGATTTCTGATCGTTCGATCGGAGACGTACAGAAACCGTAAGTTGTACGGGACCTGGATAATTCCATCTTCGTGTGCTTCATGCTTAAGGTCGTATATAGTAATTGGTTAGGACGTAATCCGTGCATGCACGTTCCTATTCAGTTTTACTTTGTTTCAAGGACGCTCTCCGAGGTCGATCTTTTTATTATGGTTCGATATCTTTATTTCGCGGTGTATCGAATCCTCGCATTACCTGTACAAATACCGAATGATCGAGTATCGACCGAAACGGAACGCTTTTACCCTACACGTGAACATTTTTCGTCCTCGACCACTCAAAAAGTAACCCGAGACCAGATTGCCAGGCAAAACTATTTGACGAAACCCGGCGCGGGATATATTCGTGCACACTATTAGTGCTCTGACACAAAACAGTTGCCGCGACACAATATAGTTTTCGTATTGCTCAACCCTCGAATTTCACAATTATAACTTAATAACTTTAAATTTTTTAAACTAGATTTTAAAATTTTACAACTTTCGGTTTTCGGCCTGAGGTAAACTCCCATCAGCTACTCGTTTTGTAAGAGCCATTCTTGTGGTGGAGGAAGGAGCGATTAGTATGTAAATACGATCACCGATGATGTTTCTAACTATATACCACGACCTTGTGGCGGATGATGTTACACTCGATGTTCTCCCGTGGTAAGTGACCGATCGTTTTGTATTCTGATAATTGTGCAATATACAAATTACCTCATGGGGAATTTCGTTCACTCCACGTGGTTAACATATCACCTTACACTTTTCAAATAATTTATCGACGGTTTCAACCGGTGAAGGTTTGACCGTTCGGTTAAAAGATCAAGATAAGTCGATTTTGGGTCACGCTGCCAGAAATGTTTCGTCCGCCGCACTCCTTCGGCTGCCTTTCATATCGAAAAGGTTACGACGGGTACGATACGAAGAAAGAAGTGAGCCAGGGGAACTAATTAGATCCCAGATGATAACAACACCCAAAAAAGCTGATCGTTAACGGGATTTCTAGTAGTTAAACAACTAGAGGCGACTTAGTACTCGGGTACTACCTTGCCGTGCTACCTAACACCATGCCCCCTACTTAGTCTCCCTCAATTGGACCTCCGTCTGTACGAAGGTCGTTCGAAAGCAATCAACTTTTCACGAAGAAAACACAAACCAGGTATGCATTACCTCGTGGTCACGTACCAACTTTGTTCGGGCAATTTGTGTCCGAGGAGTGGTGGTGGCCTCCACCGAAAAAACAAAATATATAAATAATAACCGTTCCAACAAAACTGTTTCTCAATCACCTGAAGATGAAACACATTTATGGTATTTTTGTTTGTTTTAAAGGTGTACGGTTGTACCTTGTTCCACGGCACTCCTCATCAACGGCTAACCGAAATCTTCGACTGTTTTGCACGGTTGGGCGTCTTCCTCCTCGGAAAAAAAAAGTCCAAAGAGTTTTCGACAACACTGGGTTGAGCAACAAGTCACACTGTCCTTATTGACAAACGACTCGTCGCCATGTTTCTGCAAATTCTGCGAATTAATGAGCTTTCTATGAGGTCGACTCGGGTCTGTGGTGTCGCAGTAAAAAAAAAAAAATTAGCACTCGGCCATGTTAACATTTTACAAAACACTAAGTAATAATTTAATGCTAATTAACTGTCGGAGAACGCATTCAAGTCACCAAAGTCCGAAAGTCACAAAAAAAACAATATAGGTAATTACAGTGCCCGTCTCCCGTCCTGGATCCTAGAAATTAGAAGTCTCCAACAGGTACAACAACTTCGGGTACTGCGATTGAGAGAGACAATCTCCATTGTTCGTCAGAGTACTTAATTTTTATGTAATCACTTGAATTGAACACCATCTTCGGAGTTTTTCTTTAAAGTTACCGTCACCGGATTTCATTGTAGGTGTGATCCTTAATAAGCCATGATTGTTCAATTTTTCTCTCTCTCTCTCTCTCGCGTGTGTAAGTGACACTGGCTTTTAATTATCGCCTCTCGAAAAGTAATTGAACGGGTGTAATAATCATTGTAATTATTACAGATGACCATTACAGTAATTTTCTGCTAAGGCATGCCACCGAAATTATTATGATTAGGCTCCTCTCCTCGATTGCGTGTTCGAAGAATCCTGATTTCCTCGGTATAGACCAGGCCAGGTCGGACCAGACCAGACCAGACCCAGAGCCAGGAAAAACTGAAACTCTACACTTCCGCGTCATCCGTTTTATGTCAGCCCACATCTGGTGTGTGTGTCAACCAGACTAGAATGTTATCTGAACTGGGTACTACGATGGCATACCACGACCAAACGGTTGCTACTCCACAGTTCTAAACACTTCTGGTCAAGACAATATTCGCCTCGTACCCGAGTACCCGGTACCCAAGGTTGCAATTACCGCGAGTCGATTGGCGGGTGTCCAAATGTAAAAAGGTCAATTTTTTTCTAATTAAACCAGGCGTGGTAGTAGTAGTCGCAGTGACGGATGTAGTTAGCGATAGTAGTTTCTGAAAGACTACCTCGAACAAGTGGTACCGGTCACATGAGCTGACAAGCAGCCATTTTCACGACCATCTCTACAGTTGAGAACTTGAAGACGACAGAGTACCAATTTTGCATGAGCGCATGTGTTCCGATTAAATTAGTTTCACACGAATAATAACAAGCTCAAACTATTTCGCATCTGCTCAAGGCCGATCATTTTAATTAATTCGCACGCGTGCAAAGTTTTACTGTCTTTCGACTGTGACGGCACCGTGGTAGCACCCCTGGGACGGTGGTACGGCGTAAAAGGGTCGAAGATGCAACACCTCACACGGACTGGTGTCAACCCGGTCACGTTAATCGGACCGGGGACAGTAACGTGTTACTTCGTGAGTGACCGCAGGGATGCTGTCCGCGTATAGTTTTCAAACATTAAGTGGAAAACTAATGATAACTCGGAGTCATAAATCAAGTCGACTTAACCGGACACGGCCGGGGTCTCAGGTATTGTTTGTTATTTTATGACGTATTCGACGTATAAAAAAAATTATTTTTCTATTATTACTACTTTTCTCTATTACGATAATTACATTAAATAAAAGGTTAATGGGAGAGTGCGAGAGAGGCTTGCAATAGAAACGGCTCCGGAGATCGAAAGAGAAGTTCGGAGTTATGAAACTACGCAGAAAATTTAGATAACCATTATAGTTGAATAGTTGTATTAGAATAGAATAGTAAACGTAATAGTTGAACTGGGGTCACTCGCGGTGGACAAAACTATTTCGTCGTTGGGGCAGTGACAGAAAAAAAAATGTAGAAAACAATGTCGACCGAACCGTGAAGAAAGTAACCAGGTTTCTTATGCAAGGCACGTTGTTTGAGTTTCGTAACTTCATCTACGAAACAGTTTTCAGTTAGTTTTTGTTTACATTTGGTTTTACACTCTGGCCTCTGCCTAGGTAGCCAGGTAACGGTTCTATGAAGACTGTATTTGCGGTCTAGTTTACTGATTACAAATTTTTCCACTTAAAACCCGATCATAATACTTTTCACAAATCTAACCATTATCCGACCAAAATTAGTGTAAAGCTTAGTTGTCACGCATAATTATTTAATGCGGTGCATACAGCGCCATGCTTCTGCTCCTAGCAACCCTCCTGAGAACTAATAAATAACAATCAATAGAGAAATGATGGAATGCATCAGCAAAGAGGTTCTCTTAGTGACGATGACACTATCTTTCCTGAAGTAATGATTTTGATTCAACAACAACTCGTCGAAGAAGTGACACGGAGAGCATGTACCCACGCTGCACCATCCAAAGAGGCAGCACGAGACGATTTGTCAAATCTAAATAGTTCACCGATGAAGTCAAATAACTTAATTGTAGTGACTCACCTCGAGGATTTCGAACTCCATCTCAGCAACTATCGTTTAACCTCCATTATGAGATTGCAACTCCTTGGCTTGTGTTGACACTTGACACCGACAAGTCAGCAAACAACAAGTCTTGTTTCTCTCTCTCTCTCTCTCTGACTTTTTTCAAAACCAAAAATGTCTATAACATTAAAAAATTTGAGCCCTTAGTTTATTTCTCGGTTTAATCAACGGTTTTTCATTTCATTTCGGGAAAATTGCACGGGCAATGACGGGGAGGGTAACGAGCGCCGTGGAAATGCTGCACGCATTCAACGGAAAACCGGCCCCCCCAGGAAAAGTAACCCGACCCGATTTGAACTAGGTACCCTTTTACGAAGCCCTCCCCCCAAAGGTATGTGTCTCTTTGTCTGTTCTTCCCACCACCTACAAGACATCACATCTGATGTCGCACTCTTGTGCCTTTGCCTTCTCGCAAAATTGGAATGTCACCAAAATTTGCGCGTTTTTGCACGATCATCGGTTAATCGTCGAAAGCAAACTGAACTTATAATAAAAAAACATGCCAACTCAAGATGGCTTCGTGAAAAAGAAAATGCTTAACCCGTTTCAAACCGTAAAAAAAATGTGCAGTCGCGAAGTAATACTATATCCTAAACGGAATAGTCAAATAGTCGACAGTGTCAGGTCAGTGCAAGGGTCTCTTTTCTACTTTCTAGTACCCGACTATTTGACTGGTAACCGATCTCCAGAGGATGTGTCCAATTAACGGTTCCATCACTACTAAATTTCTTTTGGTTTTCCGTGGAGTCGATTTTCAGGTGATGTGGGACCACGACCAAAAGGTTAAGAGCAACACAGTCACTGATTTGGAAAAGAAACTGCTAGACCGGGACACAATACACATCTCTTAAGTTCGTACACGTAGCCCAGGTATCGTCTTGAGTTGTGCCGCATGGTCGTGTAACCGTACTCGAAAGCGGTACTACATATTCTTTATTTAAGTTATGTGGCCAAACTATCTTTAACGTGTGTGCAGTCATGCGAAACTATCAGAAACTGATTCACATTATTAGCTGGCAGTTACATAAAGTGACGCTTGTTATTTTTTCAATGACATTCTCCTTTGTTCTTTCCGGGGAACTTATTTATAACTCGCTCAAATTTTCAAATGTTACATACACAGTTGGTTTAAGTTTAGTTGGATAAAAATTACAAAAGGTACAAAGATCTCAGATTGGAAATGAGAGCATGCAAACACACAACCGACCGATCCTTCTGATCGAGGAATTTTCCACGTTCGCGAGCAATCGGTCGCGAACTATCCAACTATTAATAAATAGAACGAATCCCGGCTGTAACAAACCAAATATGCATAACAATATGACAACTCTGTTGTGACACCTGACACGCGATGATCCGAGACGGGTAACCGATCGATCATTTACAGGTACGACAGCGTTTGAGGTATGAAAAAATAAAAGGAAAGCGTTCGACCGGAGCGTGCAAACACAACAACAACAACAACAAAATACTGAACCGCACTGAACGTTACGTGCGTACCCGTACCTCGACGAGTTCGCCAGGAAGACAGATACCCAACTGATTTCATACCTGTTCCTAACCAACGCAACCAGCCTGCACAATCTACACAGGTCTTTCTCATTTTTAGAAGAATTATTTCATGCATCGAGAATTTAATCCGCTCACATTCTTTCATCTCGACTTGAATTGTTTCTCTTTTTTCTCTTTCTCCGTCCGTGCTGTTTCTCTTTCTACACTACACACGACGAACACACACACATACCCTATTAGAGTAGAGTAACTCCATCTTAAAAAGACTATTGACTTAACTCTGCGCCACGAGCGTCGGCGTATGTTTCCTACGGGAAACGAACGTTTTCCACACTAGCGACACCATTTTGCAGGTCCCTGCACTGACTCAAGTTCTTTAAAGGAAGTCACGGCACCGGCAGAAAAACTCAAAGAGGTATTCGGCGGTGACATAGGGACAACGGACAACATCCACCAAAGCTCGGCGATTAATTAGAAAAGATCGAGTCAACATTTACTGAACCCGAACCTTAAAAAGCATTCGGCCAACGTATCCCTCTCCCGGCCATTTTATTTTCCATTAAACCACCGTGACCGTCTCGAATCTTTAAGATGTTTAAATACCTTTCGTTAGACAAAAAAAACAGCGAACTTCATTACACCACCATCATCACCAACACACAATCACAACTACTCGTAAACGCTCTCGAGTAAGTTATGGACACGCCACACAACCTCCTTCGGTTACCATTTTTTACCGCCATTATTATGACCGATTCGTAAACGAATAAATTTAGTCACTTCCAGCCTGTAATTATAATAAAAATAGATAAATTGGGCTGTCATTTTGAATGGCGAAATTCGACCGTACTCTTCGGGCAGTCACGAACCCAATTTCGTACTTTGTGGTCTCACTACTTAACTACAACTTGGAAATCCGCTCCCAACCATCCAACACCAGCCGGTAGCCCGTGCGTTACGATACCGTCATAAAAGACGACACACAACCAAGTTCCTGTTTTAAAGTGACTGTTTCCAGTTTTTATTACTCCGAGTAGTGTGGTTATTTCCCTGGGAAAGATTAGATACGCCGCGGAATTGCTGCGTCTGGTACGTTCTCATCCACCCGGGGTGAATCTTTCCTGGCAGACGCAAGTCTCAGCCGAATCAAGTCAGCCAAGACAAACAAAATGGAATGTTACCGATTGTCGTGTGGAGAAAATCACAAGTCACGACCACCGGTACCCGTCTAACACAAGTCACATAAATAAATTATTGGTAATTGTTGCCAATTAGAATCGAACGTACCTTGGTGCCTCCATGACATTTGAAATTTCATTAGAGACTTTCGGGTGTCACGGCGTGACGACAAAAAGAAAACGCAAATAGAACTAATCAAGCGGAAAAATCGTGGGGAACGGTCAGCCCGGAGCCGATCGTGTCCCCGGTGACTCCGGACACGGCCGTAAACACTTTGCTACCGTTCACCGGTACGCCTGTTTAATTATCACCGAAGCAAAAACAGAAACCAAAGACAAATGGCGAACGGAAAGAGCAGATGTGAGGGAAAGACGACGGATGAGGAATCTCATCCAGACGGGCAAGCTGAGCAATCCAACGAGATTCGCGGTTCGTTAACCTGATCCCTTGGGCAGATCTCGCCTCTGAGAAAAACTCGAGAACAAGAGAGAGAGAGAGAGAGATCTCAGATCGAGTGGACTGATTTTGTGTCAGATACCTTCCTTTGAAAATGACCCTTATTTGGTACCCGGACACCGCGTACCGCTCTTGTTCCTTGCCACCGCGAAACTGGAAGCGAATTCTCGTTACCCGGAAATTATATACCCATGAGTACTTGGTACTCGGGTGTAACCGTGTGTGTGTGTGTGCCAGCCGTGAAAACTATATTCGATAGTTTGGTCAAGTCGAATGTGTTACGGTGAAGTACACAGATCGAAAATGATTTTGACGGCCGTAAAAGGCAGTTGGCACCAACTAAAAAGGGGTTGTTCGTGTCCAGCTACGTTCTACCGTACTGCCTCGTCTACACAATCGTTCCAATTTCCCATGGCCACATGCTTATGAATGACACATGCGAGACATTACTGGAAGACGCCGTGCCCATTATTTTTGCTATTGCTCCTGCCCGTGATTAATTCTCCGTTGTTTTCCTATGGTTTCCCGGAGATTGAAGGATTTCGACGGACAAAGCTTATGAGGTGATTTATGACATGGATGGATATATAATGAGAAACATCCGAATAAATTGATGATTTTGTACAGTTACGGGACGAATTTTTATGTCATTAAAGAATCACATAAAACCATGTGTTGCTTCTGTTGACCATGAAAACTATTTATGTATTCGCCAAAATTATGCTGCAATTGTTTTACATGGGGGCTTTTATGTTGTCATTTATGTATTAGTCGAACAATATAATGTTTTCTCACCGATTACCCGCCACATGAAAAGGTCAGAGGGTCAGCCACAGTTTGACGGCTACGTACTCCTCGCATAGATTAAATAGAAACTTATTTATGGGTTTTCCAGAGCGTGAATACCTACGGAGCCGTGAGAAAACTCTACTTCCGAGACTGGTGGCGATGACGGCCACCATCTTCTGAAGTAAAGACCAACTATTAAGTCTTGACGGCTGGAAGGTTCTGTCAGAGCAAATAATTGCTTATCTGACGTACATAGGTGAGTAAATAACACTGATATCAGTCGAATGTTTATGTTTACAATATTATTAACCGAGTCAGTATGAAAATGAACGCGAGGTTAACCTGCAATTCGTCCTTTTTCCCGTTCCCCCACGGCTTGTATTTTCATATATTCCATAACATTTGAGTTATACGGTCATTTAATAACACGAATGACCTTCCGAGTACATATTAATACATTGTCGGGAGACCGTGAGACAAGCCGTGAAAATAGTTCAGTTACATTCTAAGAATTCCTGACGTTGTGTTTTGCAACGTCCCATAGGAAGAGACAATTCTTGTAGTGGGACTTCATTGGAGAGGAGAAAAACAAAATCCAACTGTTGTTCGTAAGAAACGGTGTGTTGTCACAACTAACAGTTCGACAAGCTCGTTCCATAATTTAAACAGTGACAAGTGTGACCGTACGGGCGACTCAAGGTGTCGCCAAACATAAACAAAACATGATGAAGAAAACATGAATGAAAGAACAAACAATGCTTGTATGGAATAAACTCAACAAGTGAATGAAAGTCATTCTCATTAACATGCAGAATGCAGAAGCCATCGTCATCCGGGAGATCGGATGGTATTCGCAATAAAAATTCTATATCGAGCTGACTTGTTCTTTCTTCTCGAGCTCTTTTCCTGCCCGGGAAGGAAGGACAGAGTGCTGTCAACACTTGCGACCGTGCAGAGCAAAATATGGAACGTTTGATTGAGTGAAGTGCTCATGAAGACATCAAACTTTCAGGGCAATGCTAATTTACATAGGCTATTCCTTGTGGCAGCATCCTCTAATTAAACGCGTGGGCAGTGACACTCATATATAAAACAGGCTGCACAATTTGGTGGATTCTATCGGTGAGGCCCAAGGAAATGCAGACGATTTATGTGCTCGGTCATTGGAAGCACTCGGGCCCGGCAATTAAACGTTCGTTACCACACTAGGATTCCTCCTAGTGAATCCATAGAATATTAATTAACGAAGAATTCGGAATGCTTGACCCGGTGAGCAATTAAACCTCCCCTTTGGGCCGTGCGAGACCGAATTTTTCCAAACGTCAAAAAACGAAATTAACACCGCGTGCAGAAAACATGACCGGGTCCGATAAACGTACGCAGTGGGAGAGTTACAACGTTTCTTGACCACTTACCTTTATGATTTTCGTTTCGCAAGCTTGGTGGCAGACATATTTGCAGACTCTGCAGATTGAGCCCCGTTTGAGAATTGGCTGATGGCAGACATGGCACGGTCTCGGTTTTCGGAATTTCTTCGGTCGAAATGAATGCGACTGAACATCACCCTCCGCCTGTCGTTGAAACAGAGCAATTAATTAATTATTTTTCTCTTAATTCTGATCCGGTGACAACGGGCGGGAAACCGCGTGTTTACTTGCAATTGCGCGACAATCTTTTGGGGGTCCGTTCTGAAACGCATGGATTTTGTGTCGGTAAAACTCATGTTTTACCGACAGTTAGTTCTAGAAAGTTCCGCTTCGAGCAGCAGTCAACATGGCAGCCGCGCGGGAAACGTTCGTGTGGCGTCCCTTTTGATATTTTACATTTTTTCAGTTTTGTCTGTGACATTTTTTCATCTGTTTTTCATTCACCAACAAACCTGTGCTTTGTTGTTTACACAACACATCAAACGGGTAAGGTAAAACAGCGTGAAACGATACAAGGCAACACCGACCGTATGCCTTGTGCACCGGTAACGGGTTTTCACGTGAATTCATGATTTTTGTAGCGATAATTGAAATGCCACAAGCATACGTGCAGTACATACGAATGCGTACCTACACTCCTAATAGCAGGGCGCAAAAATTGGAGGAAAAAAAACGAAAATGTGTCCGTGTAACGGTCACCTTCGTTCAGCCCCCTCATACATCTTAATGCATTTTCTCTTACTTAACCTCAACCCTTGCATCATCCATTCTCTCGTTATTTCCTCTCTTCTGACTACTTCGTCATTGGCCATCTGGTCACTATGACTTCCTATTTTAATTTTCATCTCCTTTCTCACCAAGCACGGGCAGGTCTTTTTCAGTTCCAACCAACTGACCTAAAATTACCCCTCCATTTATATTTGACTTAACTGACACAAAAAAGTAGATCGGTCAAGTAATGGTGTTTATTTAACAAATTGAAATACTTTTGTAAATACTTTGTAGATTAGTCGAACCACAACTCTCCAAGTAAACCTGAAACATCTTTCTTTGTAGATTAGTCGAACTGAAACTCACCAAGTACGCCAAGCATTCAAAAATGCTTTCATGAAGCATAAGGGCAAAATTTTAAATACAATTCGTTTATTAGAAGAAAACGTTTGTTCGACATTAGAACTTCCAAAAGACCCGTAAGGAACAAGGAACCAATATTATTATTGTATACAGACGTGAATAAGCAAAACTCAGGAGACATGAAATTCTGAAGCTTATTTAACTTATTGTCACTCTATACGGTTTCACGAACTAATTTAGAGATTCTAGAAAAGTCTTTGCCCCGTGTTTCTTAACAGTTAACGTCAGGAGGATTCAAATGACACGTACCAAAAATCCTGAGTTCTGTCAGAGTAAACAAGGAACTTATTGTTGAAACGCTTCGCTTGGCCATGATTTATTCGAATCAAATTACGTAGGGTTTGCTAAACGTGTTCCGCCCCTACAGGTGGATTCCACGTGTCGGGTCGGGGTTGCGCTCCTCCATATTATATTACAAGTGCACCGTATATATTTTTCTGCACACCACCATCACTTCGACCGCATTATCTTCTAGGGTGTCTACCTTTTGGGGGTGGAAAAAATCTGATGAGATGAGATCTGGCAAAAGTGTGGGTTGCTTAATTATTTTTCTTATGTGTTTCGGAGTACATCTCTTATTTTTGGTTTGTAGTACACATTTTTTTTACATGTACTCTATTATACAATTGCGCATACCTCCCTACAACCTGTCTGTCCTATTTACATTCTGCTGTGGTTTCGTATACCGTCCTGTTTTTCTCTGCTTCTCTACTTCTCTACTTTCCCTTATTTAGTTCTTCCTCGGTTTGCTTCCCAATATTCCTACCTCTTGGGTAATTACCTTTCTATTTTATTCTACGTAATTCGAGATTCATCGCTTTATTCTCTCTAGCCGCCGCTATTTTTCTGTCACTAGCCACATGGCGGTTTCTTTAACAATTTTACTGTCACCACTGCCGCATTCCACCTAATTGAAGATTCTGTGAGGTACCCGGTTTTTTTTTTCTTTTTCACCCAAAAATGCAATTGATTGAGTGCGATTAAGTCATCAGGGACATTTTATAACGACACGAGAATTCCTACGTCATTTCTAAGACAAACTTGTTTTCGGGCGTTCCGAACGGAATCTTCGGTTTAATTTACCTTTTACCACTATTTTTACGACACGTGATGGAACTCCTCGATATTTTAATGACAACATGTCAAACATAAATTCTGCTTTCTGGAATTTTGAATGTTCTCTTGCGAAGATATATTACGATGTCACAGAGCGGGGAGTGAGAGACGCAAACTTCTGCCCGGGTACCTGGGTGCCCCTCGGATCAGACAGCACCTGTACCACTCGTTAGAAAATTCGGTACAGATGAAAAAATTTCTCGTGAGAATTAATTTATCTCTCGTTCATCTCGGTTTTCATCACGGCGATAATAGGTTTAATCAGTTCAATCATTGAATTCGCCCACAAATGACCAAATTTTTTTTTCTGAA
This sequence comes from Polyplax serrata, assembly GCA_037055365.1. Lineage (NCBI taxonomy): Eukaryota > Metazoa > Arthropoda > Insecta > Psocodea > Polyplacidae > Polyplax > Polyplax serrata. Next base: position 5,308,972 of record JAWJWE010000038.1, on the reverse strand, counting down.
AGGTCTCAGTTGCCGCACCACGTGCACTACGGCCCTGTCCGTGTCGATTTAAGGCGATAGCCCGGACGAAAAAGGTGAAAGTCACCCGAAGAGGTGGCCGGTACCCATTGGTATCGGTGGAACTTCTATTTTTGGCAATGTTGAACCGTACACAGCGGCAGTGTTTGTTTTCTGCCATTATAACAATTATCTACATAATGGGCATTAATAACAGTCATCTGGTTCGATTAAGGCCCCGAGTATCGTCTCCCGATTTGTGTAATAATGATACAGTAACGCTTAGTCATTAGATTGGTTACGTCAACGATTAATAGTCCTTTGTAATTTGATGACCATTTTTATCATTTATGCACCCCGAGGAGAATTTTAGATACTTTGTTATTTATTTAACCCGTTCTCGTGCCTCACGGAGCCGTACCTCTACCACCAGGTGTAAAAGGATGCCTCATTTGTCAGGTGGCTGGGCCATGCCACGAAATGGTAATTGGAAAACGAGTACATCGGCTCACTTGCGATAAATAAAACTGTGAAACATTTGACTTACTTCTTGCAAATAACGTGAGCTTGAACGTTTTTTATTAAATGCCTGGGTTCTTACGTTCTCTTTTATATAAAGCGTACTTTTACTAACAGTTCTTGATTTGTATTTTTTTGAAAACGACAGGTTAATCTCCCTTTGAAAAAATTTACATGTAATTGATGGTACTGTGGACCCCTGAGGTCGAGTGAGCCCTCTTAGAGGTTACACTCGTACTAGAAGCATAATATTTTTATAGTCTGACCGACTAATTTGTTGTACAATTTGAACTGCAATAAACAGTAACAGTAGTGTTACTGGTTGGTGTTAGGGATTGTTTGGGATTGTAAGCAGGAACCCTGATAATTTCTTATTATAGTGGTGCCAATGTGGTGCACATCTAGTGACACAAAGAGTACAATTGCTCTCTATGTGTATTCTTTTTCAACCTTCTGACTGTACGCCTGTACACTCTAGGCTAAAGAGACTTTCGCTTGCCTAGATAAAATATTTATTGGCAATGTGTTGTATGTCAACTCTATGTCTGTTTTATTATTGAACATTCTTGACATCTAGATTGATCCGAACATTTACAACGTTACACACTACACCTTAACTACTGACCACTCATTAACTCACCTGTGTCTATAACAATGAACGTAATACTTCTGTATAGGATACTTATTATATACTCCATCACATGTGCTTTGTGCACCCTGCCTTGGTACATAACCAACTTCTCCTGAAGTTAGGGACTTGAAGTCAGATACTCGCTCAATTTTGTTTTAACTTGTTTTTTTTTCTTTCCTCTATTTTCAGTGTCAGTTTTGGTGCTTTTTTTCTTATATTTCTCCTTAATAATTTGTACATGTATCATTGAATAGATGAAAATCATCTCAGTTTCACTTCACCATTACTTCACCAATAACAAACTACTAAATAAAATGAGTCAGCGTGTCCGATTAACATTTATTAGAGTCCAATAAGAGTTGTAATATAAGCACCATGCTGTGGCATTAATAAAAATAAACTATTTAAAAAATTACTTTTTAAGTGTATATTATGCATACATAGTTCTTTGACCGATTACATATTCTTTGTTTTGCAGGGGTCAGACACCAGTCGTCCGTGATATTGAACCAGAGGTAAAATCTAGTCGTATACATTTGTATTTTGCATGCCAGTAAATTATACTGATCTAAACTGATGAATGGCAATCAATAATTGAGGATTGATTCTGCTGTTACAACACGAGTAACACGATGTATCGGTGACAGCTTTTAATTCAACAATAGATTGACCATGATTCTCGGTCCGGTGAGATGTCGGGTATTGTTTGGGTGTGCGTGCATGTGAGTACGCGTGCGTGGCAGTAAAATTACGAAGGGGAGACACCGATGTGTACGTCTAGCCAATGAATCTTTATAAGCTATTGATACATCGATGTGTCCCATCTCCGTATTGTTTAGAACGACTCTGAACGTCGCCGGTTGATTGCAGTCTAATAAACCGGTAAAATTCCCAGAAATTTCTTTTTATGGGTTATTTGTTTATTTTTTGTTTACATGTATGTATGTATGTGTGATATTCTGTCTTTGACTCGGAGCAAACCTATTGCCTCAAAGAGGATGTTGGTCCGCTGGAAACTTTGCGCACGACCCCAATTTCATAACGAAATTTTTCTCAAATTGTTAACGTAAATTAATCGAACTCTCGGACGAGATGAATTGGATGATCGCAAATAATTTCGGCTTTGCAATTGATACTTAATTGATTTACTGATTTATCGAACGATATCGTGTTTGATCTTACATTGCAAGAATTCGACACAAACTCGCTGTCACTTAAATTAATTTGTGAGCTATGTGGTGAATAATTGCCATTAATCCATTTATATCGCCATTTTTTTTCAGTTTAATAAGACTTGTGTGCCAACTGTTGCTCGTATTAATGTCGATGTATGCAGTTGCAGTCTAAGATCAATTGCCGTGTTATTTTATTTATGAGTTAATAATTGGGCCTCGGGAATTTTCAAACTTTATTATTTTCTACGTGGCCCCCGACTTGTTTTGAACGATCAGGTATTGATCCAAGGAAGTTACCGGTCGAGTTCGAGGATCATTCATCATTCCTCAAGACCAAACGGTAAACAACCATTAGAGGTTTTAATGAAATAATTGAGAAAGGCGAAGTAACAAAATTGGTTGGTACCTGTTACACTCGTGCTATCTGCTTTTTCTCAGACGTTTGGAAATGTATCATAGAAGGAGAAACAAAAGGGCTGTCATCTTTATTTAATTAATGGTTAGGGGTGGACCAATAATTTCGTTTTAGATTGATTAATAGCTGTCTCATCCCCCCATGCTCTTTTTTTTCATCGTGGAATGGGAAAAACGATGGCAAGAAGATTAAACTGGGTGTGTCACGTATGATCTCGAAATCGGGTAGGTGTGCAGTTGAAATTTCGATCTTTCCATTGAAAAAGTTTTTAGTTTTTCTTTCCAAAAAAAGAGAGAGAGAGAGAGACTGGGAAAAGGTCATTTCAAAAGGGAAGTCCTTTTTTGAGTCGTAGTAATTATTATTTCCCGGGTTGTACAATTACACGTGAACGAATTGATTTGTGTTGAATGGAACTTTTTCGAGTTGAACACAAACAAGTTTTGGGAAGAAATGGGCCGTGTGGAATGGCGAACAATTAAAAATCACGTTTTTAGGTAAAACGTTGTACAATGATAATAACGGTAATTTTGTATTAAGTCAACCATTGAGTTCGATTATTCCCCAATGAATTGATATTGGTCTCGCATGGCTAAGCTCCCGCCGAAGAGATTTCGGATGGCTGTGACGGTGATGAGAACGTGACGAGTTTTACCCTGTAAATGAACAAATATTTGGTCATGGTGTACGATCACCGGGACGTACCGCGTTTTTGTGTTGCGAGATTAATCGAAATTCTGAGAGTGGTGAAAGTGTCACTGGAGAACACCTCTGAGAACAAGTGACACGTCCAGGAAAGATGATGTCAGTCCAAAGATGCCTGTAGAAGCAACAGACATGTACGACAGGTTTCATTACCGATCATAATTCGTAAAGGGAGATGTTCCAAAACTTATAAACGTTATGAAATTCTTAAATTTTGATGGCGTACGCCCTGATGTTCTCGAAAAATAGTGAAACATTTGGAAGTGATACAATGGATAATGCACCGTTAGTGTTCTCAAATGTAACAGTTCAGAAATTTGTATAAAGTCATCATATCCATCAGATTATGTATGGTTATTACATGCAGTTGAAATTTGACTTTCTGTGTTGCATCCTAATGCAGAGCACGTGACTAAAATTTTCAAATTATTCAAAGTATTCAAATTATGCCTTTTTTGTATGAAAGCGTTGATGATTGTATTAATGGTGTCAGTTATAACTTTTTCATGTCGCTTCAATAAATAAATCAGACTCGTTCCCACTTCTGTATCTAACGAATATTGAAATTTATTTTATTTATCTTGTTACCATGCATTTTACATCTTGTAGATCTTACAGAGCAGATCGCTAAGTTATTATTTTTTTTAAATGAATGATCGCTCAAGCAACAGTGTCCATCCCATAGTGAGGCGAGTGCTGGTGCAGTATTCGCCACTCCTTCCCTGATTTATGTTTTTTTTCCGCTGTAATTAATGCTGCTCATTCATAGTTTCGTTTTCCTGATAAATGAATGTGATAGGATTTCAGGCTAATTAATTAATCTTTTATGTTCCTTTTAAACGTTGACACCGACTCTAATGAAATCAGCCGACCAAGAGTAAAAAAAATTTTTGTCTAGTTCGGGTGTAACTCCACGAATAAGATTATTATGTCATTAACATGAGATTGAATGAGTGCCACTAAATTGGACCTAATTCTCTTAAGAAGTTGTAAGATTGTCACATTGGGATTTTAATGATGTGTATCGGGTATACAAAATCCGTACTTTTATTTAATAATGCCAGACCAGTTCACAACGAATACAATGCAAGATTTTCTAATGTTTGACACTCAAACCACATCCTTCTCATTTCAGCTGGCCTCTAAGTAGTGGACTTTCTATGGCTTATTTAATCCCTAATTCTTCTTGCAATCCGTAAACCTACTGTTGGGCAACCTATCTGCTTAGCACATCTTCCCAATTCTATGGTCACTTAGGTAGTGGTACATGGTTACAAATCTCTACTGTTCACTAATAATATTAGTAAAATTGTGTGGTCGCATTATGAAGGCCTGCATACATTGGCATTACCAGTGACGTAACGGTTAATCTTGACTATTTTTACAATACACTGAGATTCTGTTAAGGACCGCAATAAAATAAAATAAAGAGCATGTCTTATGTTCGTCATGGAACATTAAAACTTTATGTTATTTCGTATTTAGAAATCGTTTTGTCTGTTCTTTTGAGGGTTAAAGTTTAAGTTTGCATGTAATCCACAAAACAGCTTTGGTGCTTATGTTTCCAACTATAAATTCAGTGAAAAAAATTCTGCTTATTATGTACAGTACATTGTAGCGCATTGTCAAACGGAAGACATTCTCAGGTTCCTTAATAAATTGTAAAAAACGACCGGAACGGGATTTGCGAATTCATCCTTTGAATTTGAAATGGGCCAGCGGCAAAGTTTTGGCGGATGCTTGAAGTTCTATCTTTTTTAACTTGAAAAACTTTGAAGATTAATTTATTGTTCGTAATGGGAGAGCCCCGTGACTCCAAACATATAAAAATTCAACAGTTCAAGTAGTTTTTAGCAAGAAACAAACGAAGGAGGATTCAGATACACTCGAGAGCGGCCCTTGAAGTTGCAGGAAACCGAGCAATGGACCATACAACCAAAACACCATAATGGTTGTAAATTTTTTGAAATTGTAGTGGAACTGAAACCTTGTCGGACCTACAAAAAACAGCGTTTCCACTTTTGTGATTAGTTACCTGTCAGTAACAACATATGCAGGGCGTTCAAGTACCACCGGGCTCTAGCGGTCATGGAGGAATATTTTGTTTCAACTTGAACACTTCGATAGTACTATTTACTACTCCTGAATGAAATCAACTGAATTGCTGTGTCGCTTTAAACACAGAAATTCAGACCGTGTTTGATGCTGAATTTACTTTTTGTAAATATCTTACAACCTACCCGGGATGATAATTCGTGTGAGGCCCAATTTAAGAGCCCACCAATGAAAGTCTCGATGGTTTCCAAATTACATTGCACCTATAATTTTTACATTTTTTTTTAACAAAAATCGATTATTGAAGTCAACCATAATCAAAATTAAATTACCAACAACAAAAAGGCCAGAGTCATGTATAACTACAAGGAAGTGAATGCATTCCCGTGTATTTTGAAATCTTACCACGTTTCCTATGTGTGAACTATTTTATTTCTTCAATTCATGCGGTTGACCTTAACGGGTTTAATTATTATGTAATAAATCTCGGACGGTAGTTGGTCGAAGCTATTAACTAAAGGAATTAATTGCTGAAATAAATGTGTGTAGGTCCCCCTGAAGATTAATAAAGTAGTTTACTGTAGCACTGTAGCACATCATTATTAAAATAATACATTTTGTGAATGAGTCGGACATCTTAAGAATAGAATTCCTGTAATGTAGAAAAACTTAATTGCCAATTTGTGGACATACTTTAACTGTAATTTGATAGATTGACCGGACATGTGTTGAGTAATAGAATTGTAAATGTTACCTTTGAAGACTGTCATTATGTTCGCCTACAAATTTATTCAAATCGTTTAGCGTTTTGTTTGACGTTGACAAGAGAACGGTAAGCCAATTCGACGGGTGAAATATATTTAAAACCTATAATCCTTACACTGAATGAGTATATAATAGAATTTTGGCTAGTCGAGCACTAATCTCTCTCGGACGAGTCTCAGGCGGGTTATTGCTCTCCCTCTGATTGTATCCTGCACAAAACCGATCAATTGTATTGGGTTTTCTTTCTCTCTGGCGTTTCCGCGGAAGGCATCTTTAAATCGAACACTGAATGCTACAATCAATGATCCTACAGCTGTTCTATTTTAAAAATATTTTTACAAATTTTAGAGTATAATGAGATTTTTTTACTTTTTCATATGGGGTGGCTCGTGTTGGCATCTGTCGGCTGCCTACCGTGAATAAACAGAATCGGACGCGCGCCTTGCGGGAAGTTGGTGCAGACCATCTTGCACCGAGTTAATTGGGTGGGGTCCTTCGGGTTCGCAGACCAGGTGGGTGGCAGATGAAGAGGTTTTTTTTGTGTCAGCACCGCTGCAGGATGCATTTGCCCTCCTGTAACTTGATACGGTTACGTTTTTCAGTGTATGTACCTGCACCTTTTGTTACCTTTGTGTGATTTCGAAGTAACACTTTAAATTTGCCTTAGGTAACACTGAGGTATCTTATAAAATAATTATTTATTCGTGCGGTTCACGTCAGTACTAGTATCGAGGGTTATTTCGCCTTTGACGTTATTATTTCGCCATAACTTGTATTTATTAATGGAATGTATCAGTAAACAGAAACGGGCTGAGAAACTTATTATGCAGAGCCATGTTCGATACTATTTTTAGGTTTTCTTTTCCTTGTTTGCCAGAAACTAATGCCCCTTTCTTTCAACCGACTTTTTCTCAAAGTTTCAAACCTCGTCGGGGTTGCACGTGAATTGACAAAAGACGTGGTTTATTAGTTGGAGAATATATGAACTTTGTAGGGTTGCTTTTTTGAAGAATGAAGAAACAATTTTTGAGATAACACGATTGATCGAGTTTGCATAGAAAGGGGTGTAGTTTTTCTTATGCAGTTATTCCTACTGCAGACAAAGGTACGGTACATACATTGGTGACGGTATACCATGAATCACGTAGATAAGTGTAATCGCTTGTAATTCATACTATATGCCCAAGACAAATACTTTCGTGGTATTTTCTGTAAACAGAAACACAAATGAATGCTTCAATCCTAATAGAAAATGTTACTACCTAAAATTCCCTGAAACAAAAGCACCTTTCTTATGTACCAGGAACCTGATATTGTCGTACTTTTAAAACGGTCGAAAAGGCAAAAGAACCTAAGGACCAAAAGCTCATCTTTGGTACTCTTCAGTCTTTGCTTTCTGTGTGATTAATAATTTTTGCTTACCAATTTTCAGAATTGTTTCCCAAGTTCAACATTCTGATTTCGGCATTATATTTTGGAAATCTACCCCATGACGTTCCAAAGATTTCTTTGATCAGACTTCTCCAGGACGGCTCCTCGGGCAATTTCAACTGGTGAGAACATATTTATGTATATCTCGTTTCTTTTAGAATTTATGTCATCAAGTTTCCGGAGAGCATAATATGATATTTAAAAAACCAAAAACCCAAAACTTTTAAAAGCAGTGGTGAATTTGTCCCGAGTAATTTATTGTAGAAACTGTACAATTTATGACGATTTCGACAAAATATCCAGAAAAGTTTTCCGCATTTCACGGGCTGGATTGTTAAACAATGAAACTAACAGAAGGACCACCGAGGTATTAACTAGAATGGGAGTCGTAAATGAGACCGGCCACCACGAAACACAGAAAAGTCAGAAAAAACACAGTGTTGCAGACGACCCGCAGCCAGTACATTCCGGTAAAAATGTTAGGTTATTAATTTCAATTACAAATAAAATTTAATTAATTTATAACTGAAGTTATTAAGCACATTTATATGATTTAAGTATTCCGGATGTGCGACATTATGCAATTAACGGGTCAATTAAAAGCGTTTTGAAAGTTTTGTACGACACTGTCACTAATTACTTGCACGTAAGAGAACGATGTGTAAAATCGGTCATCCATCCATGGGACCATTCATTCCCTTCTCGTCGATACGTCTCTTTCGTAGTAATTTTTCTCAGCCGCAACAATTTCCATTAATGAAGTGAAGAAATTTCATATACGACTCGTAGTTAAGTTAATGTTCCAAGTCAACCGTTAGCATGACAATGGGTGGCAGGAGAAATTTTCGCTTTTGTCGCGGGTTTGAATCATTACTTGACTTCAGCTCCTGTCAGCTGGTTTTGTTCTTTAAATATATTCCAAGGACTCGTTCGCTTCATTAAGAAACACCGGAGAACGCTTATACCCGACAAATCAAACTAATGTTGATTCGTACTCAGAGGAAAGGTAAAGAGAGTCTGCGACTTATCCTCCGTTCATTCTATTCTGGTTAAGAAACGCTCGAGTATATGGAACACATTCCCAGAAACTCATTTCCAAAAATTGATATAGGCGTGCAAGGAATTTGTTCAAAAAACGAGGATGGGTGCTTAGGACAACAACCTGACTAGCTACCTGGTTGGAACTTAAAGAATGAAAATATCGACAACAAAACGTACTATTTATGAATGTTTTCTCAGTTCGTCAGATAGGAAACAATATCATATATATTTTTCTGAGTAACTGTGACACTTAGAGATATAATGATTGAAAAGTGTAAATGGTTATTAAAAGTAAATATCCGACAGGATGATGAAAAGAAGGGAAATTGTGAGTTAAATCAAATTGAAATGCTTTGAAACATGAAACCCGCCGACAAACTAATAAAAATTTTAATTCGTCTTAAAAATGTTACGTTAGTACAAGAAGTTTGGTATCGATTTCAATTAAAATTAAATATTGATGTCTAACAAGTGTAACAATTCATCTCGAACGTAAAAGTATAGTAAAAGATATTTTCGGAGTGGTTTCCAATGACCCCACGGGGGGTCGTTTGATAAAACAAAGTTCTAAATGATTTAAATTGTTAGTGTTATTATCGATAAACAGCGCAACATCGAACTTGAGGCCCGAAACGCCAATAAAATTTACATTATCTTAAGAAGAGTTCAGAACGAGGCGTTCGATTGCCCTGCAGCAATGCACAAACAAACGGTCTCCATTGTTTTTGTTCCACTCCTATTTCTACATTAATTAATTTTAATTTTAATGATTATGTCACTCAACAGTCAGTCATGGATTGTTCCGAGTTACCGAAGATGACACCACGGAACACTGCAAATGATTGACTGGATGATGGATAATGACAGGTAGATGTACATCGTACCTAAAGAGATTTAACAGTTTTAATAAATCACAATTTTTCAAAGGGGATTTCGTTTGCCCTGTTATTGTAAGCCAGGATGATTGTGTGTTCTTTTACTCAGCGTATAAGATACTTTTTGTATTGTTTTGCAGGCGGTTAACCCTATGATGCGACAGTCAAAACGGACATGTGTGAAATGTGAAAATTGAACTGAATGAAAGCGAAAAAGAGGAGACTTCATGAATGGGTGAGTACATTGTTATTTTCTAACATAACTTGTCAAAGTGTCATTTCTTGTTATGGGGTTGACATTGGATGTTACGGAAATTAAGACAAAGTGTTCGGCGCAACTTCTGACTGCATATCTTGGGAGTACAGCCAGAATATAACTAAGAAATCGAAAATTTTATTAACTTAACCCGTGTGATCTTCCCGACAAGGAAGTTACTAGACGGAAACAGAGTGAAATGAAGGGAATTAAGTTGTGATTAGCCTTCCTTTAATTTCAGTATTTTGAAGTTTAATTTGAAACAAAGAAAATTGAGTTGAAGAGTGCTGTTAGAAAGGTAACAAATGCAAGTGTATTACTGCTTAACTTGACATTTATTAATGATCAAGGAAGAAGGTGTGTTGATACAGTTAGACGGTGGGCAGTAACATTCCAAATATTCGAAGTTGAATCGCACAAATCAATACGCACTGACCTCGGAGAGCTTTCATAAATTACATATCATTTGACTAAATTTACATTATCGTTCACTGTCCCCCGGGTCGTCAAACTCTGTACAAATTTTTTGGAGTGAATCAATCCAAAACCGAATTTGAGATGGTTTGATTAAAGCAAACGGTCAAACAACCAATTCGGAAGTCTCTTTAGCTCCGTTCAAAAGAAGAGAATTGAAATTGTGTAAACGTCACGTACAAATATGCTTAAACACTTCTTTGGAGAAGGAAAACATCAATACAATCCATGAACTTTCATTAAAGTTAGTTTATGACTTCTTTGCTTAGCAGTTATTGGCAGACTTTCTTGTTTGCACCTGTAAAAAGGTGCAAACTTGTTTGCCTCACACTAGGTATCAATCAAAGATCAATCGGGGCAAATTGATTTACTTGAGGTCTTAGAACCTTTGTTACTTCTCAAGTGTTCGAAGCGTTTCAAAACAAATTTGTGGAGTTCTTATTGAGAATAGTTCGATTGCCCAAGTTCTTTTGTTTGCAGATGATGTTAATAGGTCCTGTAAATTAGTCAAACATATGGTACCACGCTTGGTGGTGGCCAGATACCTCACACAAGTGCTAGACATGGTTGCTTTTGGTGAAAACGTCCGTATCGAGTGAAAATAATCTTTTAAAAGACATCTGCCAATGATTGTCTCCAAACTGTGTCCAAAATCTACAACCAAATTGGAACGTTTTACCTGAGATTTAATTCCCAATTAAATCCCAGACAGGGATGTTCCATTTAGTGCACTCCTTCTGCATACCTAATGTAACGCACTCGTCTGTTTTATAGTAATAATTATTGAAGGCGGATACCGCATAATTATAAATCGTTGTACCTGTTTAGGATTCGAATTCTGTCAATTCCTTTCGGGAAGTAACATCTCACCCTGGAAGTTTGGTGGTTCGAAAAGAACACACGGAATTAAGTGATGAGCTGGCACTGCATAGGCAGTTATTTGTTTTGTGAACCACTTAGGAAAGACTCAACTGTTAACACCTACGTATGTAATCGAAGTTGTGACTGGTACCCTTCTCAAGACTTCAATGCAGGAGAGAAATCAACCCTAGTTTTCTTTAAATCAATTACGCCCATTTTTTATCATAAAATTGACCCGGACATAATTAGGGTTAACTAAATGAAACCATAATTATTAACGTTTACGACTTGCGGTGAACTTTATGCAATACCACAACTTGTCTACTTTTTGTATTTTTCCAAAAAATGTACAAAATGGTGCACAACGTTATTTTGGCTGCATCCACTTGAACGTGTTGTGCTCGCTGTTGAGTGATCAGTCACAGTGAAAATTTGGTTTGAAAATTTCAAGAACTTTATACATAGTCAATTCATCAGTGTCTCGATTGGGTACCTCTGTGTCTTTTCGGTGTTGTTCCCTCATCTCGGTCTACTCAGTTGTTTCGATGCCTTGTTTTGATATTCATGTGTGAAGAGATGAGCAACATTTTTTTGTGTGTATCTTTTTACCGATTCTAATTGTTTATCTAGTTAGGGTTTTCGTTAGGTGTGTCGTCAAGTAGATATTGATGAGAAGTGGCATAGCGATGACTTGGAAAAGTCGTGAGAATTTTGGGTCTGATTGTTTCCGTCTTCAACACCGGTACGTTGTGAACATCGTTCTTTTCTTTTATAACTCACGGATCACCTGTCACCATCAATATGAGGCTGTCAACTTCATTAAACCCAAAACTAACTTATTAAGTTTTCCTTCGTCTCTCCGTTTCTCTCGGTGCCCGTTATTAAATTTTCATTCGGTGTAACTGAACCCAACTACAAGTACTCACAATATGATTCATTTGTCTTAAAATGTCACTTTTCACCGTGCCACAGTGCTTCGTCACCTAATGGGACATGAGAAAATGTCGATTGTTTTGCAAGAAAGAAAAAGGCTGCGACGTGTCCACGGTTGACACTGACTCGTTTTTCCACTATTTTGTTTGTGTCAGGGATGAAATAAAATAATGGGGTTTTTATTACACGTGGTATTTCTTTCAAGTGGGTAAGGACTCTCCGTAGGTGTACCACTGAAGTCTGCACCCGGTATGCAGGGAAAGTGTTAAGTCGTATCCAACAAGTGGCATCGAATGAATGATGAACACGTCCGCAGAGTGGACGCTGAAGAAACAAAAAAAGCCGTTTAAATCGTGCAATGTTTCCGCGTTGTGTCATCCTCTTCGATTGTCGGTGACAATACGCTACGTGATAGGAAAGGCAAGTTTTCAGGACGTTCATCTTTGACCACAGACGATGGAAAGGTATGAGAACGGCTTAAGGTCTGTAACTGGTATAAAGACGCCTTGCATGAGGTACCGAGACACACGCTGTGAAGTTTGGATTGAGTCTCGTACCTGTTTTGAACCTCCCACTCCACTAGAAAAGAAATTAAACACATTTGAAATTGATCTGTGGGTGAAAGGTGCTAGCACTTCATTCCGTTTAACTGTCCAGATGTTTTTAAGTTTATTGATATTATATTACTGGCAACGAACATAATTCACCGACGAACAAAATATTCTGCCTCATTCAAAAGTTGTAACATATAATTACAATTATCTATTATTTTGTCAGTTATAAAATTGTAGTTCTCCGACCAGGTGTGAACCAGCTGTGACACACTCAGAATGGAGTAGACTTGAAAGAGCGACATTACTTTTATTTAAAGTTAAATTACATCCTGGTGCAATGAAAGTTCATTGAAAGACTCTTGCGGGTATTGAGAAATACGGAGGCAGTGAATAAAAATAAAGAGTAGTAATCATTTTCGTTTTCACTTAGGGAATCAGGACCATAAAAATGTCCTGCCACTTACACAAAAATCAGGGAACTGTCAACTCGTGAAACTAGCAAAATATTAAGTTGAAATTTTATGTTTTTGTTGTCTAGTTTGTGGCATATCATTTACCACTACAAGCAAGCTATAAATGTGAATTTCAAGTGAGACCTAAAATTCTTTGGTAACTTGCTAAAACTAGTAGACTTAGTAAAAAGCTGGTCGTAAAAATAGATCGAGTTGTTTAATTTGCTATGCAGAGAACTCATTTAATATTTTTCTTGCTTAGCAAGCTACACATAAATATATATATATTCCTAGTGACATATTTGAATAAGATGCGAGGGCTTATATATATACATATATACATTTCAGTGAGGTTTTAGGCACTCAGTAATTTTTATGTGTTATTTATAGCAAGGCCCGCTCTATGCCGAAACTTAGGGGCCTATTAATTTTTTTAATTGATTCGCAGTAATTATTTAAAGCATTAAGTTGAAATTTTATGAAGCAGGATTTTTATTGACAGTTCAGAATCTCGAACTATTCACATAACCCGATTGGATGTATTAAAAAGCATGGTAACCGACAGCCCGGGCAACCTTTTCGCAAGTCAGATTGAATTATTACCGTAACTGTAGTATAGAAATGTATTTTACAATTTGGGGTAATGACACATATTTAGAATTTTTAAACGCCGAGTAATAAAAATGCAGAAAACAGTTCCGTCACTGACAGAGAAATAGTTGTAAATGTTTATTTTTATGAAGAGAGTTAGGGAAGTGCATATAATTATAAACAAGTCTCGGTAGTAATAAAGACATTGAGTCGTTCTCAATCAAATAAGAAAGATGGCTTGTTCTACTGAGAGTGTCATCAAGCTGACTCTGTGTACAAGAAGTCAATAAACAAATCGGAAAAGTGCATTCGGAAATATCGGAGACGAACATTAGAATTTGGGAAGATAAATAAAGATTTGTATATACAAAAACACCAAGTGAGAATTATAAATTAAAATCGAGCGAAACTTGAAATTACTTAAATCTCTTGACCAAATTTCACTTAACGGTCCTTCACGGTTAAGGTGTGTGAAGGTGACCCATCCGCGGTAAAATGAATATTCCAACAGGAAGGGTTTATGATAATTTCATTTTTATAATTGTAGTATAACTCTTCAGGATGTGCACACCGCCCTCACGACATTTATATGTACATAAAAACGACATTTCCACTCGTAATGGTAATGGTTGCTTAAAGTATTCATTTCCGCTGTTTTTGTACATAATTTTTCCTGGGTTGAAATGACTTAAACGCGACTGGTACTTGACAGTTATAAACGAATGTTATTGTAACGTTGAAATGTGGTAGTGCGAATACGGAGCGAAGTATTTGGAAAAAATACTTTGTAATTTGGTTGTTTTAATGCACCGTGAAACCATCGAACTTTCCAGTCTTTGTTGGGCTTATTTGTTGGGTAATATGGTCTAGAATTATTCACACTTAGAAACACAAAGAGTTTGGTGTTTGTGTATAATTTCAGTTTCAATAAACTGAACCTCGTATGTTAGACTAAATGAACAAAGTACTCGACCAGAAAGTTACTTAACATTGAATAACATCGTTTATATGTAAAATTGACTCTTGTTACTGGACTTTTATTCGAATACCTATCGTCCGCTGGACAAGCCTTCATCAAAGGTTTGTTTTTAGCTTGCGAAGGAAAGAGTTCAGTAAAATTGTTAAAGTAGTTTGTCCCTCCCTGGGGCACTTCGCTACGTTTTTTTCTGATACAGTGATTATTATCTACACTGGAACTATTCAGGCCCACCGCATAATCAATTGATTTGATCCGAAAAATAATGGCGTTTTGTGCAAATTTTTGTCTGTTTCGGGGAGCCATAAATAATTATTACAATAAATATAAAATATCAAATGTGCGGTTAATTTTGAGAACATTCTCTTGTTCTTCGACCTGTGGTTCGGCGACCAGGGCTGAAGTATTTTTTTTTAACCCTTCAGAGTGGTACCATGGTGTTATTTCATAATTGTGTTTGAGGTCCGTGGCTCATTCCTTTTAATTAAACCCATCACGAATTATTGTCTTGCTTAATTTATTTACCACCCGAAGGTTACACAGACCATCGCAGTATCCTTACAATAGCCCTGGGGCATTCCGTTGGTAAGCTTCGATTTTTGGAACGATCAGGTGCAGGTTTCAGGTATTTTCAATGTTTTGTCTCTATGGGATGAACATGTAGACAACATCACATGATTTTTTTTTATTCTCAAAATGTCACGAATGGGTTCTACCTGCAATGTGCGGTCTCTATTTCGGGACAGGTTTGTCGGGACACATCTCGGGCTTTTTTAAAAACGTTTTAAGGAATTCATTCGAAACGAAAATAAGGTGAATTAGATTTTCGGGTCGTATTAAGACGATAAAAGGTTTAATCGTCGGAACGAAAACAATCTTTTATTTAAACAAAGAAGAAGAGGCAGTTTTCCTACGGTCTGACCTGTGATACCACACGCTGATAACTGCCAATGAAACCCTCGGAAAAAAAGGGTCACCCTTTCTCTTAACTAATTAACCTACGTGAATCATCCACATGTAGGATCAGGTAAAATTGGGAGTATACATATCTGGATAAATAAATTTAGATTCCAAACTTAGGCGTAGAGAAAGAACAATGTCGCCACACCCTCGCGTTGTTTTAGTTTGCACAATCAAGTTATTTTCACCTAAAGTGCAAGTGTGCATACGAAATAGAAAAAAGTTATTTTTAGACAGAGGAAAGGAATGAAGTGGAGTAGAATTCCACGGGTTCGAATGAAGAAAAACCTGCAACTGTAATTATTACGTAACTAAAACCTCCGAAATGTACATATATAGCAATACAATGTGGGCAGCGAACCTTGGCCTTCCACTTGAGCGCAGTAAAATATCTGAGAGACATGCTAATTCGTAGCAGGTAAAACTATTATTTCCAGTAACTATACTCTTTGAGAACCGAGAAGCTCGCAGACGTGAACAGCAGCCAATAACTGAAAATTAATCGGAGTTTATTGTCTATTATTTTTGTTCTCGCACCTGCAAAACTTTCTAGTTAACACTTAGCAGGAATTAGCAGTTATTCCTGGCTCGAGTTGTGGAGACCTTCATCATTACAACGATAGTTTGCTTGCTACGAATTTAGTTAACCGGTGGTTTTCGTTTGGAGCAAAAAGTTGCTTAAATCTACTGGGGGAATTTAAATTGTCGGAGCGCAATTATTATTTTTTTTTTAATTTCGCAGGTAGTTTAATTCAAACCGTGCAAAATGTCTTTGTTGCCCGAGGTGTTTGTGTGGTTCTTAAAGAGTTGGACAGAAACAAAAGTGTGGGGTCGTCTCATATGTTCGTCAAATGTGTGGCTTCTTAAGTGATTTCGCATTCGGCTCAGAGCAGATGTACGGCCAAAAATAATTGTCCCAATCTTCTAGCTTTCACGTTTCCCCAACTACCAAGACTATAAATCACCAAGACGTCAACTTCTTTTTGGGCAAGGTCAATCTCTGCTTCATCCTGTGTTAAATGAAATGATATTACTGTAATTGGAAAGGCTGTACACGAAGGATGGACGTAGAAAACGGTCGAGTAATAAATTGATGGGACCGACTACTTGGTATACGTGAGTACCCAGCGTATCATCCGCACCCGAGTTAAGGGGGATTTTCATTAAATTTCTGCTGGTTAGAAAAATTAAATGAGCCGCGAAATGTACGAAAGTCTCGTGACTGAAGATTTGAACACAACGGGTAGCTAATTAAAAAGGAAGTAAGTTGACGTTGGTGACTGTGACGCAAATTACTGCCTGGAACTCTTCCTGCCCTACTATTTCACTTCTTGGTCGTTAAATTTCTAATTTTAACCTGCTCTGCTTTGTTTTATATTTCGCATAACCTTGCGACGTATTTAATTCAGTTCGTCTGTAGTCTACAGTGAGTAGAGAGAGAGAGAGAGCGAGAGAGAGAGCGTGTGTAATTGTGGGAAAGGAATGCAAAAGAAACAAAATTGTGAGTTAGAGAGACACAAAGAATTGGCAGAGAAATCAGAATTGAGCAACAAATCACAACTCCTCATCTCATCTCTTTATCATGTGAGCTTTACATAGGAATACATAATAAGTACAAAGAATACATAATAACCCGCTACTTGGCCAGTTTTACGTTACAAAAGAATTGTAAATCAGAGACGATATTCATTCCTCGAGTATGACTGACGTGGTTCACGACAATCTGAGAAATGAGAGACGACTGTGACCCCCAGAAGAAAAAAGTCTCACGTCGGGGAACCAGCCACGTTGAGGACCATGTTCCAGAAATGCAAGAGAATTAGATTTTGTTTATGGTTGGAGGTACATTTTTGAACCGTTATGGTAGAGCAACTACTTTTTCATCGGGTACCTTCGCTTCCCAGCGGTGACTATCAGCCGAAAAAGAATTTGATCCGGGGAAGGATAACCGATGCAGATATTTATTTGAATAATGAGCCAAGATAGAGTAAGCTTTAGCTCCCGTGGAAAGTGACATTGTCAAATTCAAGATGGCAGAAATGGCGGAAGAACTGTTACGTCGCGTTGGCTATTACCAATTCGTTTTAATTGGGAGTAACCGCCGAGAGTAATTTGTACATTCAGAGCTTTCGAGCATTTATGGGAATGCGTAACGAGAGAAGGAAAACAATGACAACAACCTTGAGAAACATCCCACGGAGCAGTGGGTCACATGATTGGAAGTACAAATTTGAACCAGATGTGACGGTGTTTGTTGGTAGTCACATTTGGTAGCGAAATTGCAATTGAATGATTTATGTGGGAACTTGACGAAATTCGGCAGTGCGACTCGAATGTGAATAGTTGAAATGTACATAAAGTACATAAATAAGAAACGCGTGAATGAGCACTGTTTCACAGAGACACACCTCGCGCTTCTGTCGGTTTCCTCGCTCGCGGCTTGTAGTTTTTCGTTGGCACCTATGCAGTTCTAGTCTCTGCCAAAGCGACAAAATTTCTCGTTGAACGATCCCAACAGAAGAATCTGATTAATCGACCTAATTCCTGCCAATGAAAATTTTCAGGTTTTGTTCTTGCGTACTTGTGCATTAGTCGCCTGTTTCAAAATGAGTTCTTTTCAAGGTGTTCACTCTTTGTAATTGGACTGGGTAGCTGGTGCACTGTGAAATTCATTTTCTTTCTGTTTCTTAATGCTCACTGGATTGTTCAAATGGCACTCTGTGATTTCGAGCGAATGCTACTACTGCTAACATGTGTGTGTGTGTGTGTGTGTGTGTGTGTGTGTGTGTGTGTATAAGTCGCATGTTAACATTAGTTTAATCACTTCAGAGTGTAAGGAACATCTTCGTTGTCTATCTTAATTCTCGTTTAAAATTATTTTCATCTCGGAATCAGGGCATTCGATATAAATACGTCAACAATGGATGAAACAGTCGTTTTGACAAACTTCACGCTCGAGAGAATACGCGCTAAACCATTACTTAATAATGTTTAATAACATGAAAAATAGTGCTTTTTTTAAGTCGGCACAAGGACATTTTCTATTTTTTCACTCGCACCGCGATTCAACGACGCAAATTAAAATGCAAAATGCGTTCTTCATCTTCTTCTCCTTCCTCTGCCTCGGTCTCATTTAATTAACTTTGAGGAATCGATATATTCCCTTCTGGGAATAGTTTTCCGAAATAGTTCCGTAAACGGTGTCCAACACTAATTCCATGCCGTCTTACCTTCAATAAAAGGTGCAGAGGTGGTGATATCTTCGGTTTCTTTTTTTTCTTTCCGATAGAAGCAAGGCATTGTTGACACACCCGCACGTCTTCGCTGCAAGAAGTTACTCCGAAACGTTTGCCTTCATTTTAATAAACTAAACTAAGCGTTAAGCAATTAGAATTGTTCACTCCTCCATCTTGTGCATCGATCACCTGAAACGAAAAATTGTTAATAAGTCATTATTACAAATTATGTAATGGTATAGAGTGGTATTGGTTGTGATATTTTTGGCGTCCGAGAATATTCAAACTCAAATAAAATGTAGTTAATGATGTAGTGATGTAAAATATGGCTAATGTTCTACTTAATGTAAAGATTTCTGTTGCTCTACTACAGACGTTACCATGTGTACATACGCAGAATGAATTTGTGTTGCACCCAAAATCAAAAAATTTAGACCTTAACTTCTGGTCGAGTTCCACGATAAGATAAAGAGATTACATTCGGTACACGTGATTTTACTATTGAGCACTCAATCATTCTCCGAGCTGAAATAAGTTGTAGTCGTTCTTGTACAGAACTGTTTAAGCTATCGAGGATAATAAATGAATGTGCAAACATTCTTATCGGCGGGGGAAAAAAAGGCAATCGATCTCCAATTCGGAAGTAAAACTGCTGCGGAGGATTTAAAGCAAATGTTAATTGAACAACACGGGCAATTAAGATAAAGTGCATAGTACCCAGACGCAACACACGAAATACCCGGTACTGCCACTTGCTAACCGAGCGAACGGTCCGCCAGGTACGCAGACCGTAACCATAAGGTCCCATTCTGACCATAATCGAGATTGGGCACAGGAAATATTAAGATAAAATTAATGCCGGAGCTCAGAACAAACACAAATAGTCATTACCAATGGCGGTGTATAATTGTACAGAATTGTGAAGAAAGCCGTAAAATAACTGACCGTGAAAGGAAGTGAAGTTTCGTAGAAGTACTTCGGGTTGGTCTATGAATTTCATCTCGATTTTCCATCAACTACATCTGGTTAATTTCGTTCTGTAGGAGGTTGTGTAGAGATAATCAATGTTCAATGGGTACTTTCGAGAGCATATTTCGTAGCGTTCTTTCTTTTTGTTTGATACAGGCATTGTTTACTAGTTCTTGGGTTTTTGTTCGACAAGATGAATTGTTGTTATCCATCACCTGGCACTTACCATTACGTTTATCCGCACAACAGAAAATTTGTCTATTTTTTACTATGTATGATTTGTTTTATATATAGTTTAACAGTGTACGACAGCCTGGTTTTAATTGCTTGAAGAACACACTTGGTCTCCTGCTAAACAATATAAATTTACTGGTAGTTTCGAAACGAATTTATATATTTATGCTTTACATCTTTGGTGACAGAATCATCAACCTTAACAACACTTAGAAAGAATAACTTGCAGACAAAAGGCTTTGGATAGATTAGATTTATAGTTTGAAGACTATCTGAGTGGGTCCAGATGTTGAGTAATTATTTTTCTGTGGGGTTGTTTTTGAAGAAACAGAGACGGACTTAAAGTGGTCTACCAAATGTTTTTTTCCTGTTGCTCTTTTACTATCCAAACAGTAATTTTCTGCGCTTTTGACCGCGACCTAAAAACCGAGTGGAGAGTGGGAGTGGGAAACGGATTAGTCAAAATTAGTCTGGGCAAGAGCCCAAATCTTGAATTCTGCAAATGGGCAATGGTGAAATTCACATTTTTGCGGACAGCTCAGATTAATCGTTCGCTCAGATGAATGCGACATCTCAACCGCGCTAAGATGGCTCATGTTGTTTTTTACGTCGACCAAATGTTTCGCAAAAACCGTCGCAGCTGTTTGCCCTCGGGCGATTTAGCTTTAATTAATTGCACCAACGGCAATCACTTTCGATGGCGACAACAGAAGCGTGAAAGCTTTGAAGTCACATCCCTTTGAAGATACTTAATGAAATTAATGGCGACCTACCCCACGTCGGAATTCTTCTTATGTCACTGGTGGAAACATCCAGAAAGAAATGTAAATGGATCTTTGAAGTTAAGGGGGTACGAAGTGTTATTTTGGTAGCAAACATGGAGAATTATGTAGATATGTTTAAATGTGGTGGCGTGGTCTGACCTAGGTATCCAGAGCGTTTCTACTCGCTTTAAGAATATTCAGAGTGGTTCATGGTTCAGTTTCAGGACTCTGCATTTTGACTTTGATTGTTTCATCCAAGCGTTATCATCAGAAAAACATCTCGTTCGTTATCAGCCGGCAGCCATCACCTGTCACCATGTCTGTGCAGAGTTTTGGCAGTTTTCCTCGACTTGGATGTTTCTTTATTACATCAAAGAGAGATATATTCTATATTATAGTGCTTTTATAAAAATATATAGTTTCCTGTAAACTAATAATGTAGCAATTAAATTGGGTACCAATAATGGATACTTGTAACAATTCCCAACGCAACTAATTGTCGCTTAACTTCTCATCGAATTGTCAACAATTCGAATCAGAACAAAGGTCTGTCAATTTATCGATGGGGCACATCGATTATTGGTTGGAAGCAACAGGGAACCCAACAATATTTCAAAAGTTTATTATATTACATGACTGGTCGAAAGCGGGTACGAGTTATTTAAGATTTCGGTTAATTGCCTTGTGTGTGTGTGTGTGTGTGGACTACATGAGCATCAATTAACGAAAGCAAAAGAATCCGCCCAAGGAATCGTAGTAAAATACCTGGTCTAATGCGCGACAAGTTGAGTGATTTGAATAAATATGTTTTGCCTAATATCTGGTGTAGCATCATAAAAATTATTTTAAGTTTACGTTTTTCCTCCGTCATAAATAAAGGCTGGCAGACGTTTTGTCGGAATTGTGAACATTGGTGAAATGAATTGCGTCACGCTTTGTAAAAATTAAAAAAATATGTGTCTGCTCATAATAACCAAAATCAATTCCAAACATTGACCGTAGTCCTCTATGGTTTGTGATTTATGCTCCGCTCATTGGTCCGGTCACCCATAAGTGAAAGATGGTTCCTATACTGCGTTAAACTGCTGCAGTACCACTCTTGCTCACGGGTGGTAGACAGTCAAAAGGTAGAACACCTTCAATAAGTTGAGGATAAGGTGGACGATAACTCTTCAAGTATTAGTAAAGTACCTTTTCATCTCGGTTTCATAGTGCCGATACCTTTTTTCGTTACTTTACCATGTAATTGAGAAATCTTGTCCAAACAGAGGGTCTTAAGAAGAGAAAGAGTTTATAGTTGTGTCTGAATGTCAGGAGCCGTAAGTGATTAATCTCACTACCCGTGGCATGCGATTCATTTGGTTTGGGGGTACTTCCACGGAGGTACGTCAAGGTCGGGGGTTGCATTGTGTCGACTTTATGATTCTAATCCTGTGTCTTTCAGACTAAAAACCTTTGTGATTATTCTGACCTGGGGAGACAACCTGCTTTCGTGCATTCGACTGCGACTTTATCACTTCTTACAATTCTTATACCGAACAAGTTGTGAGTAGCCCTGATGGTGAAGTGAAGGCAGAAGAGTTCTGATGTGTTGTTGTGTATCTGCAGACCAGTCTCTAATTCTCCTCGATCTACCCTAAATTTCCAGTATTAGTGTATAAAGGCACTTTGAGAAGTGACCACATACATAAATAAATATATGTTGAGAAGTTATGCTGGAGTGCTCCCCAACTTAACTAGTCGTTACGATTTGGCAAAGACAATTGTAGATTACGTCGCTGGGGACGCGGGTAGACAAAATAAGTCATAAATAAGCCGTTAAAAGGAGGAAGTTATCGTTAACCATTTATTCCTTTATGTGCATCGTTCCTTCGCGGATCGTCCTGGGACTATTCAATAGGTGCCTGGTGGGTATTTTTATTTGATTTCGGTAAGTCAGACGAAAACAAGAAATAAAATTTTGTATGTGTCGCCTTTAAAAACGAGCATAAATAATACGTTGCATCACTTTATTACGAATATGTGAAATCAGAAGCGGTACCCTTTCTGTACAAACGCACTAACTAATTCTCTACCGGTTTTATATTCTAGTTAAGTTTATATACGACCGAGTTTTAATACTGCATTAGAGAGTCGAGTACTGCACATCCAGTTGATAAACTCTAAAGTGAGACTTAACAATCAGATGATACTAAATGAGATTGAACACTCCTTAAAATTGGAGACAACCTGTAGATAAGTGTGAAACCGCTTAATTTGTTTTAAGAGTCTTTTGTGTCTGGTACCGGGTACCATTCGGACGAAGAATTAAAAATTAATGGATGTTTTCTATCGAACGTTCGTTTTGTTGTTCTGTATAATGCGTCATTATCTATTTTTACTATTATCTAGGTGTAATTTATCATTCGGTGTCGGTGTGGGTTTTTGCCTTTTTGAAATTAATTATGTTTTCTGATATGATTAAGTTTTCGACATGGTCACGAGCTCGTTGGAAAGAAACGTTTCCAATGATGTCTGCTTTCGTAGTAAAAGCTTCGACCTGACGGAACAAGCGGATTTTCTGCAACAACTCACTTACGTTTCACATCCCCGAACATATTCATATTATAAAAAATTGTGTAAATATTGTGAGTAGTCTTCCACCCCACAGCAATGTCTGACAGGGCGTTGCACCCTTCGTAAAATATAATCCTTCTTTTGCCAATAATGGCGGAGTACGTTTATAAAAGCTGGTTATTGCAAGTCGCAATAAGTATTAATTATCATCTTTAGTTAGGTATAGCTGAAGTAGTACGAAGCATTATTTTATAACATTGGTTTTTTAATTGATAATGAGTGGCCGCATCTTAACACATTTCTGACTCTAATTGTCGCTGTTCAAATCGCCAGAAGACAGGTTGAAGCATAAACACTTTACTATTCTTGGTTAAACTAACAATTTTTAAACTCTGGAAATAATAGTGGGAAGGAGATTGAGTGAGTTCCTCCTGCTCGCCATGAGCACTCTGATAGTGAATTTTACCAGACTCTGCTTTCGTTTGAAATTAAAATAATAGTTTGCGAGTAGTTTTGGGATAGCGCACAATTTTGGAGCGATAGTTAAATGAGAGGATGTTCCGACACGAAATGTTTTACACGGCAGACAGTTTTTTCGAGTTTTAATTGCCCGCGTAAACGTCGAAGTTACTCAAGTTTAGACGCATAGAAATAATGGAGTAATAACAATTGAAAAACGAGGCAAGAATGATGTACAGCGTCGGTTAATTGCCAGCCAGCTAACATTGTCACGTCGGATAAAGTCAGGCAAATGGTAATGACCGCGGAAACTGCTGTGTGACTCAAAAGGAGTTTACACCTGTTAGTTTTTCAATGTTAAGTTGAAGCGAGCGGAACCAACAACACTTCATTGACCGGATTATATTTTAATCGTCAAGAAAAATATCTCAAGGAAAGTACATGTCGAAACGAGCTCGCCCCCGACTGTTTCCTCCCAATTCCAAAATACATATTCATGTAAACAGAGTGAATGTGCACAGGTCACCTTAGGTGAGCTAAGCATTGAATAAGAACTCAAACGATGGAGTTTCTCACACCGTAACCCCGTGGTCATAGGTTAAAATACCAAAGGGAGGAAGGAAGAACATGCAGCGTTTTACATTGTTTGAATGCAGGTTGGGCTCATTAACCGAGGAACAACTTCACCTGTCATTTAATTTCTATAAGTTAAATTGACTGTTAACATGAAGGGCGTAAACAAACAGCCCAATTATTACCGATTGACAGGTTCATGTCTTAATGTAACAATTAGTAACACTAGCTGTTACCGCAACTTAAAGTTTAACTTCAACTTAACTTTTTTAAACTTTAAGTGAAATGTGTATCACTCTCAGTAATGCACAATTCTGCAGTTGCTCTCGATGCAGTCGTCAGTTTCTTCCTTCGTTTTTCAACACCAGTAAAAGTGCCCGTGTTTTGTTTTATACTTCTCCGCGTGAGCTAATAGGTGACTTCAACGTGTAATTAACGTCTATGTACAAATTTGTTTCTGTCCTCGCAGACAAGTACCGAGAGAAGACGGTGATGGTATTTTGGTATGTTGAAACCCAACTCTACACAAATGCGAATTTTGATTTAGTAAAAGTTTGAAGGCATTTTCATAACGCCAACTCATACTGAAACGGAACTTCTAGCAGAAAAATAACACTGGATTTTTGAGATTCCAAAGGTTAAGTTATGACACGGAGTCGTTTTCCGGGTGACAAGTAATTTAAAAGGCGGACAACATCAACAGAAATTCCCAAGTCGTTAGGAAACAACTAGAATTATTAGTAGTACTTTTAGCGTTTGACACAATTGGCAGAGCTCCCAAAAAGTTCTTCATTCTACGTTTTAGTTGTCCCAAAGATAGTGAAATAGGTGCCAAAAATGTAGGTTGTTGTAGAATTTTGTGTGCAAAACGACTTCTCCCCATGTTGTTTTTTTTGCTCAATTCCTGATTGACAGAATTAATGTCGACCTGTTCCACAGTTTAAGTTATTCAGTACATGGGTTTTTCGAGAATCTTCCTCAATGTTTAGAAAGTTTTGCAAGATTTAGGTTGTAGTATATAAAATTTAATGTTTGTAATACTTTTTAATATGAGCTCGAAACGAGCGATACAGATATTGTATAGACATACTGTTTTGATACTCTAAACGATAGATATAAAACTACTACTCCACAAACTATAAAGCTACTTCCCTAATGACGTGTACCTTTTATTTTGAGATATTGAAGTTTCAAAAATTATTTCTGGTATTTATAAGGCGGAATTATTGTACATAAATTTGTGTTTCAGATTGTCGTTAATTTCGGGTGTAAATGTTACTGGCTATTTCTTTGAGCACCCATTTTCGAAAGTCAGTTGTGAATAGTGATGATAGTAAAATGGTTATTCGTCTAGTCCTAAGTACTGGTACAGTGAGATGTGGATGGAGCTGACCGGATGCAAAAGATACCTTTCTCACGTCTTGCTCGTTTGTCGTAAATTTTTCTTAAAATTCTCCAGCGGGTTCGGCGTCTGAGAAATTCTCAAGAACTTAATTTTTTTTCATTCACGTAGGAGTAACGTGAACGGTTTATTAATTACCTGAATTTTCGGTAGTGTTAAATAATCCGAAAGCTGAGGGCACATCCGTTTGAATTACGATCGGTCGCACACCTTCAAAGTGATGCATGTGGTACATCCAATGCACCTACATGCTCATGGAAGGAACGGAAATTCTGCCCGGTTCAAGGACAATCCCATCGTGTCCGGGGTGTAACGTACCGAATGAAGTTCGTTCGAACTATTAGAATGTGAAAAAAGGCATAAAACTGTTGCCTCCACCTATTACGGGCACTCTCGGTAAGAGGATGCGTCTTGCATCCATATGTCTTATTAGTGCAATGAACAATTTAAGACCAAACAGCGGAAAGGCATTTACTGTTTTCGAGCACGAAGTGTTTACAAATGGTTCCATCAATAAAAAGTTAAACCCGTCGAAAAAAAAGAATTATATCGACACTTCAATTTAGAGACTCATCTTGAAGAGTTTAATGTTTCATTTAAGGTGATGGTGCTCTACATGAAACTACAACTTATGTTGGTACGTTTCGTGAATACGGTTACCATTGCTGACACCACTTGTTGAATTGTATTGGAGGTTCTCTAATATTAATCAGTTAATAAATGTGCGTTTCATTGATTGTAAGCGAACTAAAAGTTAGCGAAAGTTATTAAGAATCAATACGAGACTCTGTGTGTTGTAAAGTTGTCCGAGGTTCTCACGTTACTTTAACCATTCGCCTAGTCACCTTTACCACTTTAAAAAAAACAACTACTTCAAATACTTGGGAACGTGATGGGTTTTCATTTTGTATGAAAATCCAAGTGTCGAAGTGAGTTACCTCATTTTCAAAATAGAAATTTTTTTACTGTAAGGTTAAGCTTTTACCTATTTTTCTACGTCTCGAACGCCCGAAGACCTAGAAACTTTGTTTTTGAACGCGAAACTCTCGGTTGCCCACTGGGTTTAATTTTATCCATCCTCAAATAGTTTTGGCCTCGTTTAATTAATTCGAAATTTCCCTTAATCGATGTTATGTTAATTTATCACTCTTTATTTATTACTCTATTTATAATATTTGGGAGTATCACCCGACGTCTCGTAGACGACCGTCAGACCCGGCTGGTCAAACCAGAATGGCAAGTTTAGTTTTTTTTCCCTTTATTTTGCCTTTGGGAATGATGCAACCCTAAAATGAGACGGAGGCTTCCACATCCTTTCTACCTAATCCCAATACCCTCCCCATAAACCTGGGAATAATAAGGAACAGACACGCATGTTTATCCCTAACGAGGGATTACAGTAACGCACCGGAAAGAAGTACAACAAAAAACCTACAATGCTAAAAAACTATGAGTGTTTTTTTCTAGGCTCGTACAACATCTTCCATTCAGCTGGAATGCACCCAACGCCCATTGCATGTCTAAGAAAGAAGGTAAAACGTCTTGAAACCGTCAAAATATCATGCAGAGACGTCTTGTGCATTGTTGTTTTAGAGAGACGGCCCGGAGTACTGGTGAGTACCCAAGACTTTTCAATATAATTATTCACCGAACTGTGCATTTGAACTGTGATTCACAGAACAGGAAAGAAAACAAAAAATTATGGCCTTCAGACATGAAACCATTTCTATTTTTTTAGATCATGACTGATAAAATCAATTACATCAAAGAAATTAATTTATGAAAACGTTTAAGAAAATACACGTCCGATGTGTGTTTGGTTAGTCGAACAACCCTGTCCCGGGCCTGACTATTCTCCTTCAGGTTGTACTGTGATGTTACAATTAGACAAATGCGTCTGGTACTCAGGGCTTCATACACCGGGATGTATCACGATTTGAGTCGTTCGATTCACACGTGTCAGAATTGTAAAGGTACAGATTCAGGTGAGTTAACTTTAGATATAACCAATTCAAATACTCTGAGAGAGAGAGAGAGAGAGAGAGAGTGCAGAGGAGAGAATCCGGTGGATGACACGTACAAAGAAAATAAGATTATCTTTCAAGTCGCACATTCGAAATGCAAATTCAATCTGATTGTTGGGTCTCGCCTGAAATTACTGGAGGTGAAAAAAATTAAATGGAAACACCCGGTACAGTGCGGAGCCCGGTATCATTGTGGCTGCGTTGTAGGGAAGGAAATGCAATTTGATTATTTTGGTAATTGTCGGTGTTCGAACAGAAATTGACATTAATAAAACGGCGCTGAATAACTAAATTATCGACAATTGTCGTGTAACTCGCATGGTAACTTATTGGAACTTATTGGAAAGTAACGAGTCTCCAAGAAAAACACTAGAACATTCAATTAGTGATGCGGTGACAGTCGTTGTCGGGCATCTTCACAACCTCAAGTCCGAACAACCCCTGTTGATTTAACAATTCTTGCCGTTGGATGTTTCTTACGGGGAAAGAGAATAATGCGGATCTCATAGAAGTTGTCAGAAGTGATAATAAATCGTTCGTCTGAGAGATCACTCATAGAAAATCAATCAATAATTTATTAACTTGGGAAATGTGAATAGTTGAAGGATACACATTTTTTTCACCGACAGGTAAAAAAAGGAACAAATAGTTTTACAATGGTATGACCACGTGCCGTCATTCAAGGGTCAGTGCGTCGTTTCCTCTTTCACATTGTCTGAATGAAAAACGAACTGTTCCAAAATGGGGATGTCAAAACTTGAGAGCAGTAGAGAATTTCTTTAAGGGGGAAAAACGTTACGAACACATGGCAACGTCTAAATTTTTGGAAGCTGGAAAGTGGCATTTAGGTGAGTACCATTCCCTTATAACAGGAACCCAACCTCGAGTACCAAAAGATTCGTGTATACATGGAAACATGTTTGGATTTTTCATTATGGTGAAAGCGCGCCTAAAAATATACATGTTCATTATCATTTATTTCGGTGTCTCTCACACTGCTAGTCATCATAAGTTATTGAAGCACTTTTCAGAGTGAACAGATGGCTTTGAAAAATCCAGGCGCCAAACCATTAAGAGCGTATTTAATTTTCAACTTAAGCGTTTTGCGTTTAAAAATGTGAAATTGAATGTAAAAGGTCATACCAAATGATTTCTGTAACTTCCTCCCAAACACTGGGAATGGTAGTTTATGACAAGTGAGCACTCCCCCCTGGTGAATTGGTATACTGGCCGGTCAACTTGGCAGAACTTAATCTATGCAATATGAAAGTAAGGATTTATCCAACCTTTCAGTCAAAGGGTGTTGGATTCTTTACTAGCTGTGTTATTATTTTAATTTTAAAGTATTAAATTAACAAAAGGGTATCTGGAAGAACTGGGTAGAAATCTCTAGAAATAAATGGAGTTGATTATCACATAGAATTACAATCGTACACAAGAGAAATAAAATAAAGTATAAATTAGAAGGAACGCTCGTTGTTTAGATGAATGTTCTTGGCAGTGGTACGGAGCGAATGGATTTGAATGGCAGACTGCGGTTTGCTTTAATGCTAAGGACGAAATACAGTGATAATGTAATGTTACATCATGAAGAACAGACAGTTTATTGGTGGTGCGAGAGTCAAAAGGCTCCGGTATATATAGTACACTGTCAATCAATTAATGAATGTTAAAGTTTTTAATGGAGAACCGAGGTATTTTGGGGGAACCTAAAAATTCTCCCTGTGAACCATTAATTTGAACTAAACTGTTTTCCATCCGTATTTTAATACTGACACAAAACTTAAAAATACATTGGAAATTAAGTGGATTTTGATAGTTCAAAAAAACAGGTAGTACTCCAGGCGGTTGAAATGTCGGAAAGTTCCTCAAAGTCTTCCGCTACATCCGAACCCAATTTGGGACAAATTTACGATGGGTCTTTACGATGTACCCCTAGCCGAAGGAACAAAATTTGAAACAAATAAAATACAAAATAAATGAAAAGTGAAACCGATCGCTTCAAACTTTTTCGAAACTTTTTTGGTTGCCACCCTAATAATAAGAAACCCGAGTGTCAAAGTTGAAGTTAAGTAAAAGCTCGATATACGTAAAAATTAAATTAATTGAGTACGTGTTAAATTTTAAGTTTTTTTGTGAAAAGCTGAAAAGGAAAATTAAGTTCCGGTGCTAAGTTTAATAAAATTAAGCACCGGTTGCGAATGATAAGAATGACTGACAGAAGTGCTCAGTCATTTCGTAGGAAAGTTCTCCGGTGTTTTCCGCTGAATGAATATTGAGTGAAGACCTACCGGTTGAAAATCGTCCAGGCACCACACAAAATCCAAAAGTGAAAAACTTTTCATACGCAAAAATTGAAACCTGCAGGAGAGTCGCGCGCGAATTAAGTGAAAAAAAACGCGGTTAAATAAGCGAGAGAAGCGTCACGGGAAGAAGGCGGAAGAACGTGGGCCCAACGTTCCCGGATGGAGCCCAGAGATACACTGAACACATGAACGATTGCATCTCGTTGATTGTTGAAGGGTGCCGAGGTGTGCACGCAGGGCCGTATGCAAGGGGCCCCTCTTGCGCACGGGGGCCCTCTCGCGCACGTTGTCCTACCTTTGTCCGTTCTCCTCTTTTGGGCTCGGCCGTCTGATAAATCGGAAGGCGTACATGTGTCCGTACGTCCGTTCCTTCGCCGGAAGACCTAATCGAACCGGCCGGGTCCAACCTGGACCATCTGCAACAGTTGCCGGTAGTAGAGGAAGACCTCACGCGATAAGAATTATCAATTGGTGTTGTTGCCTTTGCCTTTGCCACCTGACCCAGTTTCACTCCTTGCGTTCGACGAACCGAAAAAGACGGATCGCGAGAAAACGAGGAGAATGACAAGTACCTGAGGTGAAGGAAGGGCCCTACGGGAGCCGCGAACGTTCTACAACCGATGTGTGAACAATGGAATTATTCCGAAAATGAAACAAGTAGAACGCATAACAGAGTAATAGAAAATGGTTTTATCAAGTCATGAGGGAAAGATAAATTTCATCTAAACTACCAGAAAACAATTCGTTTTATTTTTTTAAAAGTTGCAAGTTTCACACATTAATATGCTCTAATCGGAAACCAAATTTTATACAGAAACATTCAGAGGAATATTATACAGAAGAATTAACCTGTAGCAAGTTCATAGCCGAAATTTAATTTGGAGTATACCGAGATATTTCACAAAAGATCACAGAATAGTTGCCAAAAGAGGGGTTGTAATGATGTCTGGTACGCATAAGTAAACAAATCATTGTTGAATATTAATAATAGGAATAATGTGTTTTTGAAAACTATTAATATTTATAAATCTATAGGTTCCGAAATTTACTGTGAGTGTGGAGTGTTATACGTGGCGAATCAGTATAGAAAGCAACGAATCGAGTTAGTATAAATAGAGAGTAATGATGAAATATGTCGACGTCATTAATCAAAATGGAAATCCACGTCCATTAAATGGCGGAACATAATTTTATGAAAACGATAGACCTGAAAATTTTCATACCTGACCGTTGTTTTTTTCTTTTGTATATCGGTGTCGCTTCCCGTTGTGCACAATCGAATTGTGAATTGTGTCGACTATTGTTGTGGTTTGGAAAAAACTTGTATAATTTTATACGGATGAAAATGATTTGATGGGGTTCAGTGAAGCGGGTAAACAAACGCAAACGCGGGTAAACGGGACCGAAAACCCCTTTTTTCGGGGATAATTTGGTACATAATTAATACCGATTATCTATGTTCTATTGCATACGCCCCTGGCCATCTCTCTCACCCCCGAAGAAGATGTAACTCGATCTCCAGAAGGAAACTATTAGAGGGATGGTTGCGTGGTTTCTGACGGGATCCTGTACCTGAAGCAACTCTTCGTGAAACCCGCCCTCGGTTTCGAATACAAGTTTAAACTAAATAATTTACTGTAATAATGGTTCTACAGTATTCGGAGAAGTTAGTTTGTTGCTGAGTTGTTTTGTAACTCTTTTTACAGGGAAAAGGATTTTGCTTCTTCTGTTGTTCCGCATTACCTAACAGATAATTGTTATGAATCCTACAAAAACTATGCATAACTAGATACCCTTATTAATTTTGTGGTTGTAGTGATGCTAACTAACCGATGCAGTACTAGTTAACACGATTTTGTGCTTCGAAGGCACGCATCTTGCTCGTGTTACCGAAGCTACTTCTCCGTTATTAATTATAGTTGACTGTTAAATGTCTTTTCATAAATAAAACAGTTCAACTTCACGGTGAGCGCCGTATAAAAATAACTTTTCTAAATCGAATGAGTAAGATTTTTCGTTGATGAAACCACCAAACTCTTGACATAACTTTATTTGGTTTAGAATATTTAATTTCTCGTGTGTTCTGGTGGATGACACACGGACATTTTCACAACCGTGAACAATTCGCCAAGACGAGCTTTGTCAAACGTCGGGTAATCCCCGGGTCGGTCTGCGATGCAGAAGTAATCCAACCACTGTTTAGTGTCTGTGGCACTACAAAATTTCGATTGCAGGGTAATTTACCGATGCTGGTAGTCACTGGACTCTCAATAATTTAGTTGACGAAAACAAATCACTTATTTAATAGTTTACGACCGTGTTAAAGTGTTTATTTACGACTAACAAAAGTTGTTTAGAAATATTGTTCGTTGGCAGTTGTGCGGTTAAGTAGCAATCAAACCGAATATATTTTTCCCATCTAGCAAAAAATAATGTATTTACCGACATCGTGAGAGGTACTCAGGTACTCGGCCAAGTATCGCACGCAGTCAATCAACTTGTATCATCAGTTTATAGATTCCACTTAAGTACTCGTAATATTTTTCGCCCGGGCAAATTTAGAGAATGAAAGACGGACATGACACTCCATATGACAACTCAGACAAATGCTCCAGCCTTCGTAAAAGCAATTTTGTGTCTGAAAAAAAAACAGTACGACTTTGTTCCAATCGTAAATTGTAATTAATGGAAGTGGAAACGTTAATAAATCCAAGTTGTTTCTAATTTTTGTGTCATTAATTAGTCAGATAGATTTGATACTGCACACAAATCACTTGGGTGGTGGTAAGTTTCTTACCTAAGATCAGGTGTAAAGTCTTTGAATGAAGTTGTATACTCGGCAGTTCAACAACTGACTCTTATATAGTAATTTCTGAGAAGTGCAAGAGTAGATGTATATTTAGAGATGAGTGGTATTTGTAGAACAACACCAGAGTTCATCCCCCTGAGGGTGCACAACAAATAGTTCGGCAGGACCGTGACGAATCAACGCAGATGACATTCGTTTAGGTTTCACACCACTTCTACCGTACCAAGTGTCAAATGAGAAGTTGGGTTTAAGCCTTTTTGTCTATCTGAATTTAGTTACGGTGCTCAACTAGAAATAGTTGTACGTAGAACACGGGAGTAAGACCGGGACTAGGACTAGACTAGACTTTAGAGGCTGGTCCGATGATGGAAATGCTCAAGTCATTTGGTATAATTTGCATTCTTTTGGGGAAGATGCTCAGACGATGGTCGTTCGGTTCTTGGCTTGAAATTTCGAGAAAAAAGAAACGGTTCGAACATTTTCAAATTCTTTCATTACCATCAATTACACCTTTTCCAAACAAGAAGAATTCGAAGATGTCTATCTGTTTTTGTCCGTCGTTGAAATTTTTGTTTTCTTAGCGTCTTTCTTAATTTACAGAAGCAGCATGTGGCCCTCACGTTAATTCACGAAACGACATAAAACCGTTTGTTCCAAGTGGAATTTTTCTCTTTCGAATTCGGGGTGGGTTTCTGGGTGCTCTTTTTAATGCGGGTACCCATAAAAGCGATAGACCTTAATTGTGGAAGTGCAGAAAATTCCCTTTGCATGCTGGGCAGCCCGTCGCACCAACGCACATGTCAGTCGTTTGTTATGTTCACCCCCTGTATATACCCTGGTGGATAGTAACCCATCCCTGGCACGTTTAAACCAGAAGTTATAGTTGAGTTTTTCACAAAATTAATATGTCAAACGGGTACAGGATGGACGTGTCATTTATCAAACTTAACTTTGACGTTCTGATCGATTGACGCAGATCTGTGTGCCCTTCAAAGAACGTACATGTTAGTACCACAGATGAACGTTTCGATTGCTTATCTTGAGGTTCTTACCATAATAAATAAATAGAATATATGTTACATAATATAAGGTACAGTGTTGTACGTGGGGGTGCCGGTCGTGTCTTCCGGCAACGAAAACAAGTACGGGAGTAGTGTGCAACAACCTTGATTGAAGTAGACTCGTCGGATGAAATGTTTTCGTGACTTCACATGCGCCGATAATTGTTAAGATGTACGAAATCAGGTTCGGTAGACGAATTGTAACGAGGCAAACAAAAAGGCAAGTTGTTGGCAGTCAAGCAAATGCTCGGCAGTGAGTAAATAATTACGGTTTTACTATTCACAGCACCGTTCTGTCCTGGTTCAGTGCACCTCTGCCTCGGCAAAGAAGTGGAATGCAACGGTTGCACAGACACTTATGCACCGGCAACCACACCTAATGGTCTTCCTAGAATTGACCGTTCGTCTCGGTCGTTTCCAAGTAGAGAATCTATTTGGGCAAGAAGGGATGTGACGACAATAAAACTATATATCTAAACCGACATAGATCTGAGACCTATGACGGGTCATAGTTGACTTCGCGACATGCTCAAGTCTCTTTCTCGTAAACTCATTATTAAATCATTCATTGAATAACGAAATCTATTAATTGTCTGCCGTAAATCATCCCGATATGAATTTTTATCTTCGTTTTTACTATTTCAACAACCATTTCTTGTAGAATAAGTTTGTTTCGTGTCATTTTCGACAACTTTTGGGAGAATCCAAGCAACACGAGTAGTACGCCTCCGCAGATGTTTCAGACGACGTGTTTGCCACAAAATGAGTTACAATTAATAACTTATCCATTGAAGTATTTAGTCTCATAATTTACTTGCCAGTTACAGAAAAGTTCACGTATAATTGCAACACGTGTGTATGTATGGTAGGAAGTATGTGAAAGTGGTGAATCGAATGTCACACACGATCGGTCCGTTCTTCTATTTTTTAATGTTAATAATTCATTATTAAAATCCCCGCTTTCATTTTTATACGAAATTATTACGGAGCGAATTATTAATAAACGAAACATCGAGTTCGAGCCGTGAAATTTATGCATTGTCGGACTCGCTAATTCGTTAAATTGGATTGCAACAACAAAAATTTGAGCAATAAAATAAATAACAGCAACATTAATAGCGACAGATGAATGGGGAAATGAAAATTTGGCGCGAACACGTAGTTCATTGTGACTACGAAACGTATTTTCTTGGTTTGTGGGTTTTTGTTAAGAACAAAAAAGTCGTTGGTTCCCTTTTCTAAGAAATAGTTGAATAGGCCAGAAGATCATTTATTCATGGGAACAAAGACCAGTGAAATTTAGCACGTTGATCCGTTTTCCGCGAGATGTCTTTCGGGTCCACCCCGATTTGTCAAAATTTAGTTTTGTCTAACACATTTACATTTTAGTAATTTCACTTTTCACAATTGACCTCTTTGTAGTGGTTCTGAGGTATCCGGTTTGAAAGAGCCGAGACTCTCGTACACGTATTTTTTCCTAACAACAAAATTTCAGAATCGGGTAGGGGACCCCTGCATGCTTTTCTACCTTCCGGAATGTCCAGTCAGGACGAACCCGAACGCAAACTGATTTAGTTGTAGTTTTCCTGTGAATGTGTAAATTATTACAAAACTAACTTGCGTGGAGTACTACTTGAATGCTTCAAGTCGATTTAATACTATTCGGAATTTTGTCAGTTCCTGACATACTGAAAAGTGAACCGATAACCCACTTGTGTTAAGTAATCGGGGTACCTCCCTTCATTTAACCGAACTTATTTATAAATTACTTCAAACTTCTTAATAATATGTCGGAGTTGTACGGTATTGTGCTCGCGGCCTCCTCGAAATCCGTGCTTTTTAGTGTTTATAAATCAAAATTTAAACAATCTATTTTTAAGTGAATAAATAAAAATTGCCCGAAAACTACATTGTACAGGAAGTCTTGGGTCGGGGCACCTGGTCTCATTTCAAAGTCATCGAATCGGACGTTCATTGGTAATCTTAAACCTCAGTAGACCCCGAGGAACAGTAAATTTGAATTACATAATTATGATCAAAACGTAGCTCTTACCCGATGCAGAGTGCAGTTCCTATTATTAATCAACAACTCAGATTCCAAATATTTCACTATTTCTTTTTCAATGTGCGTCTTCTTCAATCTTCTTGTTTGGGACAGTGAGACAACTGGGTTTTAATAATACAGGAAATAGCAGTGGTAATCGATGAAAAGATCTTGCGATATCCAGATATTTTTTTAAGTTGACACAAACTGAATGGTCTCGAGCACCGTTGCAGTGCGTGTAGTTCTCCATAATTTATTTCCACGAAGAGGACTCTTTCAAATAGAGCGGAAAGAAGTACAATACCAGGAAAAAAATCTCATGTCCAGTTAAGGAGAATGACAAATATAGAATGAGACACAAAAGCAAACTTTACCCTCACGGTTTTTAAAGTCGTAAACGTCGTTTCCGACCAAAAACTTAAATTTTACGATCACCTGGACGGAGTGAAACAGCATAGGTAAATAAGTTCCTTATAACAAATTAGTCGTAGGAAAGTGAAGTGTGAAATTGAACGACCTAGTGAAAACTAGTGCTAATCTTCAGGATGTGAGACGTAGAATAATGGGAGAGGATGAAAAGAATTGCGTTTGATTGGAGGGAATCAATACAATGACAGACTAAGCAAAGTAGGGGGAAGTTAAGCAAAATAGACAATTTACTGCCACCAGAGTCTCCAGAAATCGCGTTGTATACAAATTGTTACTCACATAAAATTTAAGTAATATTGTGGAAATTCGAGGTACTAACTGGATGACCAGTTAATGGAAGTATCCTGCAGTTACCTCCGTTAAAATAAAATAACGTTTCCAAGTTTCTACACAAAACTTAATTGAAGTCTATTTTACACTGTCACTAACTTAAACACTTGGTTGGCAATCAACGACTGAGTGAGGGTAGTTGTCGAAGTTAGTTAACAGTCTTGGAGTTGAGAGTATGTCGATGACATTCACATCGTGCCCTGAGTTGTGTTTTAAAGGTGGCCTTGATTCGTATAGAGTATTCATGTCGGGTACCTGGCACAGAAATGGAAGTGAAAAACTATCAAAAGCCGAGGTACCTCTCGCACGAACTCGGTTACATACTAATCATTGAATTTCATTCTTTTACAACTGCTCTGAAGAACCCGTCAACGAGTGGCACTCGAAAAAGAACTTTATTTATATGGTTTCGACGGGGACAAAGAGATTCTCTGTGTGTGCAATGTTGTCTTCTTCCAAATTGAAGAAAATTTCAAGTGGGAGAAGAAGGCAGTCGCGTCGCGTTGTTGCGTCAGTAGGAATTTGAAGTTTAATTTTTTAAGCGTAAAAATTCAATACATCGCAATGTGCAACTTTAATAATTAATTCAAGATGGCCGGTATTCATTTATAAATTTACGACGGGGAAAATCTATTTATAGATTCACCAAATGCTCACTATTTGTTCATAAAGGTTTTCTGTCGGCTCTTTTTTCACCTGAGAAAGTATTTTTAAGGGTAAATTTCTTGTGTTGAGATCTCATGTCTTTTTTTTAGTGCCGTAATAAAATCCCAAACTTCTTGGGTGTCCTTTACGGTGTCCCAAATCCAAGCTTTTCCTTGGCTCCGCACACAAAACACGGTTCATTAATTAGATTTCTCAACTTGGTTTAACTTTCCCCTCCCCAAATTATAGTTTTAACTGGTCCTTGGGCGAAAGACATACACACACCACCATCGGTGCATCAACGGATGTACCTCCGATCATACGAAATGGAATGGAATGTTCCATCGTGTGATGGTCCTCGGACACAATCAGTCGTGGTACCACATCCTGGGACGTAACAGGAACCCTCTTGCGTTTTCAATTGCAGACTAAATTAATTTTACATGATGCGTGACACAAAGAAGACGTTCGGAAGAAGTCGAAAAACGGTGGTCGGATGATTCGAGAGATATCAATGGAGTCTACATTATCGTAGACTTTGATGTTATTAATATTTCGGGGGCTAG
This sequence comes from Polyplax serrata, assembly GCA_037055365.1. Classification (NCBI taxonomy): domain Eukaryota; kingdom Metazoa; phylum Arthropoda; class Insecta; order Psocodea; family Polyplacidae; genus Polyplax; species Polyplax serrata. The sequence goes on along the minus strand of JAWJWE010000038.1, from coordinate 5,270,902 downwards.
ATCAGACCATTACAATGTATCCCACTCGTAGGTACCACCGCTATGGCAGTTAATGAATAGTGAAAAGATTTAGCCCAGATTGAAAATTTGTTTTACGTAGTGAACGCAAGGAGAAATCATTTACAATTTGTGGTGGTGGCACTACAATAATATGTACTCTTCTACTGCAAATAATTATTTTATAATGAAAAGAAATTAATACGTGCATAATAAGGAAATAATTCTTGGTATATTGATGCAAATATAAATAAAGTTTAATTTTAATAACCCACAATTAATTTCATACGAAATCAAATAATGTAAATACTTAATAATATTTGCGAAATATTGTAATTTACCCTCAAATTATGAGTTCTCTTCGTAGTTAGGAACTTGCTGCTCATTTTTTTGTGGTTTATTAACCCATAATGTTATACATTACTTTAATCGTATTGATGAATTCAAGTTTGTAGGTTTAAGGAAACTTTAGAAAATTAGAATTGTTTTAGAAAAACTTTAGAATTAGCCCGGTCGATGAAATCATAACTTCACTAAAAAATTTTATATAGATAAAATATTAAAATACATAAGAGACTGAACAATTTGGTCGTAATCAAATTTCAAGAGGGAATATTCTTAAAATAATGTCGAAAGGTGTCTTCTGGAGAGTGTCCATGTCTGACTGGGGTCACACATAAACAGTCAAGAGCCCCTAGAGCCTGGGATAGGAGTCGTCTAGTGAGTCTCATTGTTGAATTCAGATCTCAATAAATTGTCTGATCGGATTAGAAGTCGAGGAATAAATAACGAGACCGTTGAAATTATATATTCTTTTTCTTTCTCTCCGAAACGTTCTGGCTACCGAACGGATATTAAACTCCGAACGTCCTCCTAGACCAGTTCCAGGACTATAGGAATTCATTGGAATGTGAATAATTTATGTAATTCAGAAAATTCGTTTTCGACCAAAACATGTTGACAAATGTTGAGGGTTTTGCCCTGGTCGTGTTTACGTCCGGGGAAACGAGTACTTCCTACCGTTCGAGCACCCACCGCGGAGTAAAAGACTGTTTCCTGTGACTCGTCTGAGATTTCGCTTTGATTTTAACAAAGACCATCTGTTTTCATTTACTTTCAAACAAGCTACTAATGGATGATAATTTCTGTTTTCGAAAATAACTCGACTCTTTACTGAATTTCTTCCGTCTGAATTTTTGGTTTTGATCACTCGGCCCAACAGGCGCCTAGAAATATTTTTTTGCTCTGTGAGCTAGCTCAATTTCAAGTGAACACGGTCGGTCGTGAACGATGGCCATTTGTAAAAATATTTATTTAGCATGGAAGCGAGAAAGCAAAAGTTGTGTACTTTTACGGAGCAATTCAAAATGGTTTAAAAATAGAAGCGATGGTTTCGATCGACGTTGCAGTTAATAGAAAGTACTCGTTTTTAATTACTTTTACTAGGGGAATAATAATGGAGATGTGCTGAGAAGTCGTGAACCACATGGTACCCGTAACCTGCTTTGAAGTACTTTTGGTACCTTACGTTTGTTCGATTACCTAATGGTATTCTGTACTTTCAAGAAAGTTTTAGTTAGTTATTAGAAGAACTGTTCTCCTCCAGCTACTACGATAGGTCTTACTTATTATTACGGTTATTTTTGGATTAAGATTTTACTATATATCATTACATGCATACTCCATACCGTTCAGTGTCTCATGTTCTGTTACGATTGGTTACTAGCTGAACGTTCTGACGTATCCGTACCTGGCACCGAATCGTCCAGTACTTTTCTCTTACTTACCTCTCGGTTTAACTGAATGGTACATAAGGTTGAGAGTAGCGAGCCTAAGGCACAAGCGCTGACACCCACATTAAAAACCTAATGCTCGCGCGTTTCACAGGTATGATTTACGGCTGTCTGACTACTGATTTAAATTTTCGAAAATTTAAAATTTGGTTATTAGTAGCAGTTTATCAAGAGGTAAAAAGAAGTCAGGTTGGGAATGGTCGAATGATACTGACAACTTGATAGAGGACATCCAATTACGCGGTGCTCTCGGGTACTCTCCAAAACTAATGATCGGCCCCGGTTTTTCTCCTCGGGTTCTTCTTCGAATTTCTCGTCGAAAATTGATTGTTACGGTCTTGTTATTTACATACGTCGTACGAATACCAAGTACCAGTTGATTGTGATGCCAAGTTGCCGGGAAAGACTCACATCTACAGAATTACAAAACCGTGTAGTGCCACGGGACAAGTGCTGTAGGAAATTGACAGTCCGTCAGACATTTGTGCTGGTTTTTTGTAGTTGAAAACTTCAGACACTCAAAAACGAGGGTTAGTGCATGTAACTTTATGGTTTGTTTGTAGTTATGGAGGTTTCGTAAAAGATTCCACAACCTTCAATTACATTATGTTTGAATAAGAAGTAGTGTAAGAAGTGGTAGAGTGGTATGCTGTTTCACAAAAACTATTTGTTAGTTTTGGCAAAGGGTAGTGAGTCGTCGAGGACGGATAGTAAATTTGGACTCATCTACAAGAGTCAACTTGTAGACGACTAAATAAACTGACTAGTCTAGGAGACGGTCAAGTTCAGAATGAATGAAATAATTCAACCCTCTCACCGGTGGCCATGTTATACTTTACGTGAATTCCTATTCAACTCTCCAGATTGAAAGGAAATTTCCGACATTCTCGTTCAAAGGCTTTTTTTACCTGGAGTCACCTGGCTGCACTTTCATTACGGTTTCATAAATGTCGTAAAAATTAAGGTGTCCGACACGTTAACAGAAGAAATAATGGAAGCAATAATTATTCCACGTCAATTTGTCATAACGAAATCGTCCAGTTACGTCCGGTAATCATTTCACCTATATGATTATAAATGAATTATGAATGTAGGACTACTTTCCCTAAGTATCCCGGCTGTCGGTGTGTCGAGTACCCGTGTAAAACAAGTGCAGGTACTTTTTGAATTATTACAAAAATTTACGGGGTATAAAGTTTGATTTTACCGGGCTACTAACTAGTTAGTAACTCATAAGACTGCCAAGAGGTTTTCGGCCGTGTTCTGTTCCCCGTCTGACCTTTTTAGTTTTCTGTACGAAAAGAACTCCCGAGAAGGTTTACCTACGGCACAGCGGACCTGAGTTCCTGACGAAAACCTCATTATACAGAGACCTCATTTACATTGAGGTTCAGCCCAGAGAAAATATGCTTGGAGGTCCGTGAGATTTACAGCAGAGTCTGGGTGGTAGCCTGGTGTTCCCACCCAGTACTTCGAGGTATTCAATAGGTAATCAATACTCCTCCCCCGATTCCACAATCTGTAGTGAGGTTATTAGATAAACCTGAATTCAAGTTCAAGAAAATGAATTTCCACACTTGGGCACTTTGACCGTGGCAAAATGTAAATCAGATTGTCAAAGGTATCAACCAAAGGTCAGACTCTCCGAAAGGAATGCGTTCGTGTAGTTCACCGTGGTCATCCGTGGTGTTAAATTCCGGCGAAGGAGGAAAGTTCACAGAAACTATTGTACAGGCTGAAGTATTAGCTTCGGAGAGATCCGACCTAAATGAGCAATTATATTTGCGTCGGACAATGAAATTTGACCCATTCGTGAGATGAACTACTCTATTATTTGCTAGTAATTAGGAGTAATTCACTCAGAAGTAGAGCTTCGGTCGGTTATTACTTGTTGCTAATGACGGAGAGGATGAGCTCGGTCCGTGACGGGTCGCAAACAATTATTTTTGAAAAACGAAATAGAAATCGACAAAAACTATTTTCACATTGTTAGTAAACTATCGAGCTCCATGGGAAACTATCGACTCGATGCCGGGGAAAGACTGAAGCGTTCCAGACTGTTTATGGGGTGTGACTGTCGTTCGTAATCGCGCAACAGTTGCCAGATCACTCGGTTATCAAATCTATTAATTTTAGTAACAACGCCGTTATGCCTTATGTGTGATCTGATCTATTTGAAGGAGTGACACTCACGTTGCTTGAGAATGCGACTGACGCCGACATAACCCGAGAGACAAGTAACTCGGGTAATTTCCCGTTATCCCTTCCATTGAGACTATTGTTTACTTGAATGATTTAAATGTTTGGAAACGAAAGTTGTGTAATGAATTTTAATGTGATCGATTTTTTAAAATTAATGTATTTATGTTGATGACTAGATGAATTTTGACATGAATGAAAGCATACTTGAAATTTTACACGAGGATGACCGTGGCCGAATGTTTAAATGCATTCCTTTTTACGTAGACATGTATGTACTGTACTGTCAAACGATCGCTATTTCTATCCCATACAGCGTACATATGTTTTGACTATTATTTGTCACTCTAGGTGTCATTTTATTTCTTTTCTGGTTTTATTTAATGTTGATGTTGTTTCTTTTGCTGGTCATAGAACGGAAGCACGCAGAAGTAGTAGTTGTACGTTTATTTAGTCAGGTTGTGTAACCTAGACGAACCCAATTTGTAGAACCGGGACAAACAAAATTAGAAGTTGTTTCTTTGAGTAATATTGAAGTGCTTATTTATTTAAGTAAGCCTGGTTTCCGGACGAATGAAATTAGTCTGAGAATTAATTCTGAGGATACCTAAGTAAACGATAACAATAAAATGGGTGGCGGGATTGTAGACGGTTCGTACAAGTCCTAAATTGCCTGTTGTAGTTATCAAGATTCGTTTTCTAGCTTGAACAGGTTGTGTAGTCATCCGCAAAATGTTCAGCTGCCAGAGTTCCCTTGCGTACTCTAGTTGGGAAGGAATTAGGAGGTGGGTGTGTGGAAGTTGTAGAATTTGGTAAATAAATAAATTGAAACCTTCAATTGCAAATATTGTTATTTATACTGAAAGTATAATTGTTTAAAAAAATTAACATACTCATTTTATATTGAAATCTATACTTCTTTTTATACATTCGCCGTGTTTTCACCGCGGCACAGCAGTTGTAAATAATCACTAGTTTACTGGTAAAAGGGCGTGGATCATTACAAATGTAGTTAACTTTAGTTAATGAGAATAAAACAAAAACAAACGCATTACGTCAGCAGCACAGTATGAAAACCGTCCATTCGGATGGGAATCGAGAAGACTACAAATAATAAAACAACTCTGTTTTTCTAACTATTTGTAGTTGTTTTCATTAAATGTACGATATTTGTGGTGGTGATTAGTTTCAGTTGTGGTAGTATTAGTAAGACTTAACGTGAGTCAATTTCTTTGTTACATAGGAACTGCGACCAATACATAAAACTATGCGAGTCTACAACCGCGTTGTAGAACCTGCATTTTGGGGTGTTTCGCACCACACAGATTTTTTTGTGAGGGAGGTATTTGTGTAAATCTTTACGGCACTTTTACGATCGAAGATCACTCTGCGAACTAAAATTATTTATGTAAATAATGTTTGCGCCAGTTAAGTACAGCACAATACGAAAATAGTATATATTCTAACACATATTTACGTGGGTGTGTGTGTGTGTGTATGCGTATGTATGTGTGTATCAATGAGAAAATAAATTATGTATCAGTGACGTGGCTAAAGATATCCGCTTTACGGTACTGCACTACAATATGAATTATTGTTTACATAATACTTAAATAAGCTCGCAATTACGTGTCGCCAACAACCAGTTTATTCTCATAACTCATTATACATGCCCTATAAATTCAACGGTTTTTTATTTTCTCACAGTTAACCTACTCGGGTGTCGCGTACTCGACACAAAAAAGTACGGCTATATACAATGCTATACACAGAGAAATAAAGTATTTACGCACTCAAGCAAAAGTACAACGGAAACAAGTAAAGAATGATTTCTTTTGCGTAATAAGGTTAAGAAGTTGGTGTTAGACCGTTTCGTGGTGGACTGTGCCATGTCATTACTAAATAAAATCTTATTAAGAGACCGGAGTGGTTTCAATAACTCACTGAAGGTACTTTAGAGCTCACATAATCAAATATTTTATGGTGATAAACTTAAACTACGTTTTATCATCGCGTAGTGGTTTTATTAGAATTTGTATGTATTGTATCGTTGGCTTTATAGTTTCGTACCGATGGTAGTGAAAACCCGTGGTGGTACCCATCACATGCCACAGAGGTACTCAGTATTGTTGTGAATTATGTTTACATTCATGAGGTAGAAAGAGTTAGTTTAACCATTAAGATAACTATCAAGTTGTATTCAATTTGTATCAGTTGTATTCATGTTGCCGGTTATTATAATATTTTTACATAAATTATACATTTTATTTTCATTGTATTTAGGCTCCTGACGAGGGTTGGTGTTTCGCTTGTTTGTACCTTCTGAATATGTTAGAATCGAATTGATTGATTGATTGGGGTTACGCGAATTGTTTTACATTTTAAATTAGTACATTTTGTTGGTAGGTTTACATATACACCATCGTTAGTAGCACTCATGTATTATTACTCGGTTGTACCTTTTTTAGGGGAATCGGCTTAAACAACCTTCTTATACACAACTTAATTATTTGTAATTAGTAAATTGTACTTCATATGATTATTATTTTGTGGAGATACATGCTAAGGCTAATGTAAGGTAGTATGTATATATATAAGATTATTTGTACGGTTGTGCATTTTGACTGGAGAGTATAAAATTTTCTGTATGGGTGGCTTACAGTATAATAGTTCACAAAGGGGAAATAGTAGAGTCACGATTATCTGAGTATTATTAATGAAACCTCATTGGATGTGTATTTTTGTTTTTTGTACAAATTTACTAACGTTAAGTACTCAATTATCATTAGTTCATTACTAGTAGTTTTCATTAATAATAATTTTTCACTTGTACTCGAATTAATATCTCCGACATCCGGTCGATGCACCAGAGAGTGTGCACTTTTGTACTTGCAACAGTAACTTCCACAAGAATCTGTTTACAGAATGACAGTGATGACGAAACAAAACGAAGTAGTTGTAGTTGGAGAGATAAAATCTACCAACGGTCAACAGTTGACCGCAGTGATGTACATAAATTAAATTTCAGCAAAGTTTAAAAATTATTTATTTAAAAAAAAATCATTTTTTGATGGCACAAACCACATGTAAAAATTATTCAACTGTGTCCGATACGATGTTGATCACAATAAGATAAATAATAAAAATTTTATTATTTAATTTATGTAAGTGGTCTCGAGTCAAGCAAAAAAAAAAACAACTGCGAAACAACAGGATATTGAGATCTGATCGTCGATCAGATTAGAGACCTTCGATTAACGCGGGACTGTTTTCTCATTGTGATTAAAACATGTATTTATGTATATTTATATATATAGATATATGTATATATAGTTGTTGATATTCTGGAGGGCAGCAGCATCATCTGAAATAACTTAATACAAACTACTTAAAAACTAATTACAACTACGTACCCGCTACTAACTAGAAATTCGTGTATATTATCAGAATATTTTTTTTATCGGTACAGAACGGCACGTTTAACAGGTATTTTTTTCTTCATTATTTAAAAGCAAATTAACCGGTACGAAAAACGCGGGTTCCCGGACCGGGTACCGAACGAGTACCCGGTCCCGGCTGGAAGTCCAAGTACGTGTAATTGTGTTTGAGTTTAAAAACAAGAACTTGTCTATACAAAAAAAAAAAAAAACAACGTAGTGTTGTAAGGTCGTCGATAAATACAATATGGATTCCAGTAACGAAACGAAGCGCGAAACAAAAATCAGTTCGTGTTTTCCTTTCTACATTTTTTGTTTATTAATAATATATCAGTTCACATAAGCCGACTGAGCTTATACAAAAAAATGAAAAAGAAAATACAAGATGGACTCGCAAACGTGTGTACATACACGTGGCGACTCGACTGCGAAACGAGAATGAGACAAATCAGAAAGAAATAGACAGACAGACAGAGATAGACAGATAGATAGTGAGAGAGCTTTGAAATTAATACACTTTAATAAAGTAAAAAAAAATATATGTATGTATATATATTACAGACTATTTACAAATCAAATTAACTGAAAATAAATTTTTTTTTACTTTAATTATCATATTTATCATTTGAGGAAAACAATTTTTATTTATTTATTTTTTTTGCGGGAAAAAACAGTGTGAAACTATTCATTATTTACTTAATTATTTCATTTTTTTTCATTTCCTCATACTTAGCAACAATAATAATGTACACAATCTGTAAAAAATAAATGTTTCTGTATATAATAATAGTAATCATAACCGTTAACAAACCTGAGCTGCGTGCGGAGTCGGGGACTACTCCAATATATAGATTTTAATATATATATATATATACTTTTTATATATATCTTTTGACTGTTTGCGAATGAAAAATAATGGTTTTACAGTTACGGAGAAACAAAATAGTGAAGCGCGGTAGGGTGATGGTGGGGGTTTACGAAATGGACAAATAAAACGGCCTAGGTGTGTGTGTGTTGCAATGTCGATACACAAACTCCCGGAAAAATTGTTTACCCGTCTGTTGAATCGAAGGCGAAAACGGTCATCCCTTGTGTTAATAGTGTAGTTTTACACTTATAAATTAGTACACGTAAAATAGTTGGTAGAAAAAAAAACAAAATGGGTTCGGAGTGTAACCGAGAAAAAACGCCGCGAAACGAATGGAAAACTATTAACGTTTTAAAAACATCTGTACATTTTCACGAGTTATCTATATATGTATGTATGTATGTATGTATGTATGTATTTATGCCATTTGAAAGTGTTGTACATTATTACTATTCGACCTTATTCTTATCACCGATTAATACTAAATAGTATTGCTTTTTAGCCGAGACACTAACGTAGTAAGACCTGAGCGCGGTGAATTGTGTTCTCTACTTTTAAAAACATTAAAAACTATTTTATAGAGAATTTTTATTAGCCATTTAGAACGGTGTTTTGTCTATTAAGTAGTTAACCCTTTCAAGTTGTGCGGTGTTGCCACGACACACGCTTGATAACATATGTAACACGTACGACCGGCTGCCGGATAGTTCGGGGAGGGAGGGGGGAAACCATTTGATACGGGCTCACCCCTCCACCCGGGGATGAGATCCGAACCGATCGGATCACGGCAGATCACGATGTCGCATCGAGTCCGGTAGAAAAAACTGTCAGAAAACAGTCAAATTTGTACTTGAAATCGAGCACTTTCGAACGAAACAAAAAAGAAAGAACGAACGAACCGTGAGAAACGAACGAAAATTAAGTAGAAAGGCTTTCGCGGTGTCATTTGTACGTTTTTGTTTAGTTTTGTATATATATAAAACACATCGTTTATTAGCATTGTATATTCCTTTAGAAAAGCCTTATTATTTCTTAGTGTACACGCTTTCTCTCAACGTTTGTGTGTGGAGTGTATGTGTAAAGCCGAAATGCAGAGACCCATTTATTATATGTATAATATATATATATATGTATGTATAGATATATAATATAGTATATGCCGACAAGTTTTCTCTTATATAATAGGGAAGCGAAAACTTTGTACAATTTGTTACAAGTTTGTTAATAACTTTTTTTTGTCTGCGTTTGTCTTGCTCAACTCAGTAAAAACACACGTATAAGAACGGTTATTGTTTAGTTATTCAGGTACCTTTGTTATATATATTAATATTGAATTTAGTATAGAACCATAAAACGGGTTCACAGGTGTCGAAATGACGGAAATGCCAGATGGAGTTCCGTGTCGGAAAACCACCAGGGCAACGCGCTTTTTTTGTAATGTCAACAATGCAAATGCAACACATATAATTTACACATTTATTAATACATAATGTAGTAGAAGTGGTAGTAGTAGTAGTAGAAGAAGTAGTAAAAAGGCGTTTTCACTTTTGATTTGAACGAATCATTTGAGGCCAATGAGTTGTACCAAAGTTTCCATTTTTTTCCGTCACTCGGAGGAGCTTTGAGTTGATTCTTAGACAAAATTGTCGAATAGTTTGTTTGTTTGTTTGTTGTTGTTTTATTTTTCGTACACGTACCTATCGCCTATTTTCTATTTGTTTTCGTTCACGCAGAAATAGTTGAGAGTCCGAGTCGATGGGCGGTCACGAGGTGCCCGAGCTGCCGGGGACGTTTCGCCAGTTTTCAGCGAGATATTCGCACTTTGCATACGAATAGTTGGATTATAGTTTTGAGTAGTGTAAAGTCCCAGCCAGAAGGCAGTTCGTGAGACATTCGAACACAATTTCATTGTAAACGCAAAACAATTTCTGTCATTTTCCTTCACTTCGGATATACTAAGTGTTCCATCACGCACGGCGAGAAAAAATCAACTAGGAATTTTACTGCAACACATAATAGTAAAATTGTTTCTCTCTCTTTTTTAGTTGTACTAAAACTAACGACTTTTTTAAAAAAAAACATTCAACTGCGCTATATAAAGATTCCCTTTTCATCTTCATCTTCATCATCATAATTATTATTATTAATAATATTATTATTAGTAGTACTCTGCTTTTTCTATTTTTATTTTCATAGTATATTTATATCTATTTGCAGTTCATACATAAAACATCCCCCGAATGGGCTGCTTGGAATCTGTATTCGAATATTGTTTATTACTATTACTATTATTATTATCATTATAATTACGGCACTGTATATATTTGTATAGAATGTTAGCATGGGAACTTCGTACAATACACTTTCGAGGTTAAGCTAAATCATTCGGGTTTCCCGTTTTGTTTTCGCTTCATCAAGTCGTCCGCCATTTTTTTTATTTTAGTGCTGTATTTACGTAGATGTAACGGGTAATTACGACTGACCGAGCTTGATCAAATATGTGGCCATGAGGTAGCTTAAGGGGGGACCGTACCGATCTCAGGGGTTTACAAAAAGCTTTGAGGTAGACTTTCGGATTCTGAATGAATTTTGTGATATCTCGAAGCGGAGGTAGTTGGATGGAACCTGACAACGTGTTTTTATGTCCCCGGGGTCAAGAACTGTTAAGATTTTGTACAGGACCGTCAGGAGCACCCGTGACGTCTCCTGTCGTCTGACTCCGACCTTTACTCCGTTTTGACGGGTTCCTTTTCATCCTCGCTGTACTCTCCCTCGGGCTCGGAAGATTCACCGTCCTCCACGTCGTCACGCCTCTCGTGATTTGCCTTTATGTTATTCATACTGGCCATGTCACTGAGTGCGGCGATGTTGACGTGATGGGCAGCTGCTGCGGCAGCGGCCGCAGCTGCCTCACTCAGCATGCCGCCCGAATTCTCAGCGATTAATTGTAAATAGGTGTCTAGTAGGGCACTACCCATTGATGTGGGGGGTATAGAAGGTGTTGCGGGATTGTCTCGATCCCGAGTATTATTTTTAACTAAATTCTGAGCTATAGAATCTATTGTTTTTTGAGAAGCGTGAACTGCTTTCGGAGTAGCTACCTTAGTGATAACCGCTCCGCCTAAATGGCTTTGACTAACAATATGTGGCGGGGACATATTAAACCTAGAATTGGGCACTGTTAGGTCTTCGGGATCGTCTCCTCCACATAAGCTACCTACTTCCGAAAATCTATCCCCGAGTGGACCGTTGTGGCCCGGTCTTATTTCCAATCTAATATCCGATCTCCTGGGTCCTGTCGGCGAGGCTCTCGCTCTGAGTTCCGCCGCAGAGATTTTAACTCCAGCTTTTGCAAGCAACCGACTGGCAAGTTCCGGGTCGAAAGGCGCAGGCATGGGCACTACAGGCAAATCCTTGGTGCTTATCCCTCGATGCTGTCGTGACATATGCGAATGAAGCGAGTTCCGAGACTTGGCGACCGTTCCGCAGAGTACGCAACGGTAACCGGGACAAACCGTGTGCTTGTCTTCCAGATGAGTGCGCAGGGTGTGTGCCGAACGATATATCTTTCCGCATTTAGGACAGGGTCGAGGATCCGTCGCTCTCACTCTCAGCATGTCCAGTCCTCTTCTGGCCACTGTAAAACGTTCAACATAAGTACTCCGCATACGTAACATTCTATTTGGGAAAGTTAGTTGCAACCGTGAACGAATCATGAGTTGCTAATTGTTAGAAAAGCGTTAATTCATTACCCATGTGAGCCTGTTTCAACAAGAACCGTCCCTAAAAAGTGTAGAAATAGGAAGGAGTCTATAAGTAGAAGTCGATTTACAAACCACATTAACGGATTCCCTTCAATCGGAAAAGAGTAACATTCAATTGTTAAAATGAAATAAATAATTCATATATTAAACATTTCTTTCAATATCAACATCGACATATATATACTAGTAGTTCTTTCTCACTGACGTGTTTTCCCCCCATAGATAGGTCCATCCGCGAAATTAAATCCGTTTCTGTATTTACACTTTGTATATATAAAAATATATATGTATATATTTAAGACAGAATATTCGCAACACTGCTTTCCCTATTTAATAATAAAAAAGAAAAGAAACACACTTAAAGCGTATATAAAGCCATTACGACAGGATGCTGTTAGTGAGGACTACTACCAGGCCGCGTGAACAGGGGGCCTTCGACTGGGTCATTAATGGCAACCTTAATTACAGGTGTTTTTATCAGAGGTAATTTAAATACCAGTCCCTTATCAGTCGCCTAATCACACTCGTCTACATGTCTTGCCCCTGAAACTTACACACATCGAATTCAATTGCTTAGTCCGTAAACAAAAATTTCACAAGGTATACATCGTGTTTGATAGAAAATACGACTATATAGAAATACAACAGACTACTTTTGACTATACGGAATTCAATGGAATGATTCATAATAACTCTCTCTTTCGTGCACTAAATTCATACATGCTCTATTAGTAAGTCAATAAATAATAAAAGAAATTGTTAGTAATTTCTCTTTACGACGTGTTTACTTTGAGATCGGCTCCAAATAGAAAAGAACTTGATTTTTCTATTCGATCGCATTATATAAATAGTATAATATCATACAAATTATGTACAGTTTTTAGCAAATACTCGAGTTGTTCAATCTATTTAGTAATCTTATTATTTTTGTCATTGTTGCTAAAAGTTTATAACTTTATGTCTTTGATTGATGTATGCATAAAATGTATCGAACAGAATTTGTGTACTCCTAGAGTACCTTGACGAATTCGTTTGTAGTTAGCTGAGTGGTATTGCACGGAGCAACAAGTCTTTTTTTATTATATTCGTCTAGCCTGTCTCTAGCCCACTTTCAGATAATTTCGTCTGATAGATGAAAAATCTACAAGTGTTGTAATTAACAGAAATTGTTTCGGGTTAGATAGAAGGAGGCAAATCCGAGAGAACGCCACCTGATCGCTTCAACTTCAGCAATTTGCTGGTTTCCGGGTTGCCGGATTCAGTCCGGGTTCATCGGACTTGCCTCCGACCGGAGTACTCAGAGTATGGCGTTTCGCAGGCATGCTACTACCCTCACACGAGGTGGCTCACTGGTTCACTGTGAATTTGCATGATGTGAGGGGTCCCAGGGGGGAAAGCCGAGGGGAGCCGGCGACTTGCGCTGGCGAATTCCGTGGCTAGCCAACAGATGAACCTGCAGGTACTGGCGGGTCTTGAACTGTTTGTTGCAGACTTGACAGGTTTCGAGCTGCTGTGGCGAGGCGTGAACGTTGGCGAGGTGCTGCTTGAGATTGCTATTGTTGCTATAGGCTTTTCCGCATTCGGGACACACGGGCTTGTTGTCTGTCGTTCTCGGATGATCCCAACCTCGATTCCAGGTCCCCGAAGACGGAGAATCGACGGTGAACCTCGTCGGACCCGGCCCCGGCCCTGGAACCCCATCATCCATCAGTCACGGTGTCCTAACACTGGAATAGACTGGGTTGCATCTTCGGATGCTAATTTTTGTCTAACGTCAAGATTACTTGTACTACTTGCTGGTGACAAGTACAATAAGCGACAGTCTAGGGTAAATAATTTTCGTTTTCCTCTCACTAAAACGCGTCTATTTCGGAGCGAGAATTATTTCGGACGGGGACCGAATGGGAGAAACCCGGAGAGGGGCACGGCGAGTCGAAATGAGAAATGTCGGATTTGCTCGAAAGCTCAATATTTGCGAGGAGTAATTATAACTATTAATCTTATTCGAAAGTAAGGATAGACGAGAGAATGGGGCGGGAATACAAAACGGGAGGAAAACATAGACAGAGCGCAAAAGGCTAGGAAATAGAGAAAGGGATGTGAGAGGAGAGAAAGAAAGAGAGAGAGAGAGTCAGCCGCAGCTAAAATGTACATTTGATCAATATAAGCAAGAGAGATAAATGTGACCAAAGTGACGGGTGAAAAGGAGTCAGAGAGAGAGAGAGAGAGAGAAAGAGAGAGAGAAAGAGAGAGGGAAAAAGACACACTATATACACATATACACTAGAGGGGAAGACAAAAGGGCAAAAGCAAAGTAATGTGCTTGTGTTTTCAGCACACAGAGAGAAGGACGAAATCACTTTCTATTGATTTTTGTTTAACTCAATCAGACGAAATCATCATGGCGGAATTTAAGCTTTTCTCGCTTTCGAATGATATCAGTCATAATCGGGAGATGACGGGTAAACTATTCTCACTTCTTATTTTTCCGTCTGGAATCAGGTCCAGGAACGATTCCCCAAGTCTGTCCCTAGGGAACCCGTTCCCTCTGCTCCACTCCCGACACATCATCCGGAGAAACAGTTGGGATTTCGTTCTCGTTCCAATTGTCGTACCTTTCGGTCCGGCGGCGCCATTTTACCCCTCCGACTACCACACTTTCCCATTTCTAACTTTTCCGGGGAAGTTTTTGTCTATTTCTGAGGTTTAATTTTGGAAACGGATTCGTTGGACGCAATTGCACGCAGCAGCGGAGTCTATCGGTGAAAATAAATCATCGAACGGGAGGCAAATCGGGTTGATGAAAATTTAGAAAATGATAAAAATTTAGATTTAGAATTAGAATCCATTATTTATTCATCCGTGAGAGACCAGGGCGAAGGCAGGAGTCTTAATTGGCGCAAAAATCAATATGGGCGACACTCATCCTTCCCTTTATTTTTGCCCTTTCATTTCATTTATTTAGCAATCAGAGAGGCGAAATTAGCTCGAAAAGGGGAAAAGTTTCCTCTGGGCACTGTGGGTTCCTGGAGATGAGTACCATCGGGTACCTCGGTACCATTGGTCGCGTTGATTTCGACCGTGCAGTGGTGGCCCGGGAATTTTCTCTTGCGGGTGGATTAGCATGGGAAAGGACATTCCGGAGGACAAACTTATAATGGAACACGTAAGAGTCTCCGTGGTGTCGGGAAATTTCTTTCTTCGGTAGCCCTTTTAAACGACAACTGTTTGAAAGGTAGTCTGAGGAGGAATTGACCCCGAATTATGGCTAATGGCTGCTACGCAATTTATTTACGACACGAATGTTTCTAGTAAAAACAACTTTTATGACTCGAGTGCGATAAAATGTCATCAACTTCGGCATTTAGGAATGGAAACACTTTCAGGTACACAACTTCCGTGGTTACAATATTAATGCCGGATTTTATTTATTTACTTATTCACCTATTTAGAGTCTGACTAATGTCATTCATCGGTTCGCTTTCACGGTTGAGCAACCCCGGCTTCTTATACAACTTGGTTTGTCGCCTAGCAATAGTGAGAAATAACAGAAAAAGTTACATATGTAATAGGTGGGAGTGTTGATTTCGATTTGAAGTTACCTACGGAGGTTATTTCTACTAGTTGACTGTTAGAGCTCACGTTAATTATTAGTTGTTGCGTTCAATTGGTTAATGACAGTTCTAATGAAGGAAATTTTTTTCACCCACAGCCTACTAATTGTTATCAATTATTATTAGGTATTAATAAATATGGAGTAGTGTAAATTTATGAAAATTGACGGGTACCGTCACGCGGTAGAACCCGAGTTTGTGTAGTTTAATCGATTGCTTCTAATGAGCGCACGGCGTTTAACCGTGCATTTTGATTTATCGTGGATTTATGTTTTGTTTGTCTAGGCGGTTGCGACGTAGATAAAATGAAATACACTATTATTATTTACAGAAATTTACACTTCTCCCGTTTTTGTAATGCACTATTAATGGTCAAGTAGTTAAAAATCATATGTGTCAACTTACGCTCCCCAAAATTCGGATCCTGGCTGGCGTGAATTCCGGACGGACCGGGCAACAATCCGGGAAGTCCTGGAAACATATCGAAATTAGAATAAGTTCACAATACAATAGGATTGTAAGGAACGGCAAGAGTTAGGCTGAGCGTAAGGTTAGAACTCGGATCGGTGGAGTTTAGAAAGCTGTTTTGTCGCGCTCACGCGTGAAATTTGGGATCGTAGCGAGTGCGACAATTTCCGGGCCCGGGTATAAGGCCCATGAGTACCTGACGTGACAAGAAAGACATTCGGGGGTTCCACAACCGAAACGTTTGCGGTACACCCGAAGGATGGGAACTGGCAAAGGAGGAATTTCGAGACTGGTGAGGCCTTCGACGACATTTGCTAAGGTCTCTTATTTACCACTCGTACCTTGTAACCCTAGGAGAGCAGCTGGAAACGACGGCGTCCTCGACGGATCGAGATGGTTCGACATGTTGTGAGGAGTGTGTTCGTCGTTCGGACTGTAGTCGGAAGGCTCTGATTTGAGGTGTGGCATTTCGGCGGGTCCTCGGTCGGACAAATTCGTGTCGCTGGAATTACTCTCTTCACCCGTTGAATGAGCTTGCAGTGATGAATCCGAATTTCCCTTCTAAACAACAGTCAAAGATGGCGTTCATGAGAAAACGTGGCGAAAGAGCACGCATACGATCGTACACAGTTGGCTTGGTATTAATTATTACGAGACCTTTTAAAATGCAGTACACTGATAATACAACGAAAACAAGGTCACGAGAGGAATTTCGTCACTGTTTTGTTACTCCTATTTATCGCAAGTACGATGTTAATTGCGATAAAACGATTATGTGAGTTCCCTCAGGCTTAGCGACTGGTAAATGATGTCATTCCTACCGAACGAAGAAACGGCCTTACACAGCCGTTCATAGAAAGAGAGAGAGAAAGAGAGACATAGTGCTTTTAAAGCGAACCAGAGTAGAAGAAATAAAGAGATGAATAGATGCCATTTATACTTAATCAACATAATGCAACTCATTTGTTTTCCATTAAGTAAATAGAACTGTCTCATATCAATAATTTATCCTTATGGATAACAATAAACTAATTCCGGACGCGATGGTATGCGGGATCGGATTCTACAAGAGACAGAGAAATCACTCGCGTTCCTTGTTTTTGTGTTGCAGGCGGGTACCACCCGAACAAGTACCACTCCACTTACATGATGAGTTCCCGAGTGCAATGTGGGTCCACCCTCGAGTGCCTGACCGAGCAACGACTCCCTCATGAGATCCAGGCCGCCGTTCAGTGGAGTCGACGGTGCCGGAGACGGCGAACATCTGCTGTCCGTTCTTGTTCTCTTCGACGGAGGTGGTGTGGTGCCCTCGCTGAGACGATCGTTCGCCTTCGACCAGGGAAAAGAATTCGAGGTCTGAAATTGAAGAAGAAAAAAAAAGTGAGGCTGACAGCTGGAGAAGTTAGCATAACTGCGACGAGCCAGGTGAGTAAGACCGATTGACAAAAGTGAAACTCAAACAACCTCGAGTCGGACACGTCCATGACAGAATTAGATTTTTAGCAGTTCGTTATATGCGGAGTGACTAACGTATTCGGTTTGGTCTAATGGGTTTTCCTAATCGGGGACAACGGCGACGACGAAAACCTGAATGGCCGTCGTAGTCTACCGGAGAGACGAACGAGTATACCTAGAGAGAAATCGCACCTAATACGTTTTCTAAATTAATTCCAAAGACGAAGTCTATGAATGAGTAGTCCCTGTCTTGTAGAGCTCGTAATTGCCAGATCAAACTAGCTGTCCATCATTGGATGGCAGAAATGTAAAACAAGCCGACGCGGGGGGAAATGATTGACTGATAGATCTAATCTGAACAGCAAAAGAATATTCTAAGTAACATTCCTCCCGAATAGTCGTCTGGTTACTCGGGATGACCGTAGAGAGAGAAAGAGACAGACACACACACACAGAGAGAGAGAGAGAGAGAGAGAGAGAGAGAGAGAGAGAGAGAGAGAGAGACAGAACGTCCATGCATGTCTGTGTGTGCTCCACGCACTCGTTTGCCTATAGAAATCCAACCGAAACGTGCGACATATTACGCAATTTAAATAAAAAAGAAATTCAATGCTTCGTCGTCGACATGTTTGTTGCTTTCTGTTTTTTCAACTGGGAGTAGGCAAGAACAGCGTTCAAAATGGACGAGGGAACACAGCTAGACCAGCGTGTGTTTTTTTTCTCTCGCTCTCTCTTCCCTCACTTTCCTTCTTTCTTTGAAGGAGTAACGAAATAAGAAATGGAAAAACGGTTTCCGAGTTAATTAAACAGAATAAAACAGAAATAAAATGAGGTCTAATGAGTGCCAAAGTCAGTCAGGGAATGACTCAATGTATAACATTTACGTATACACTCTGATTTGTACTTCCAACTCTCTCTCTCTCTCTCCCTCCGTGTTTGCTGTTATTTTGAAGTTCATTTTCCGAGGAAATTGGTCGCTTAATGCACGTCTAGTTTCTTAACGTTTTAATAATAACGGTGATATATACGAAAAGTTAATCGATGGAATTTTTCTTGAAGAATTGCCAAACGTTGAAAAGAAAGAGAAAAAACGCTCGTAAAACAACAAGGCTGTTATTTCTTTCTAGATGCATAAATTAATTTTGGTGTGTGTTTTTCTGTACGATTGGTGGTGTGTGTGGGTTTTTTCACTATGGCGAAGAACTGACACGTCCACGTAACATTACCAGTCATTCGGACATTTGGGGAATGAAGTTTCAGCCGTGTTAAATTCGCATGGTACGACTTTATTAAGCAAAACACGACGGAGAGTTTGGAAAGACGTGTCAGACGATTGCTGTGGGGGTTGAAATTTTTCTTGAGGGATGACGACCGGCCACACTGTCGGGTGGTGCATGTGTTGCGGGCAGTAAGATTAATGATGAGTCTTAGATGAAATTCGGTGGATGATTTAGACGAGTCTAATTGCAGAACTATTTCTTTGATTCGAGTGATCGAATGAAATTCGTTTCGATTAAGAGTAGTAAGACCCGGGGGAAGGGGGCTTTTACTGAAATCCTTGCCAGATCTCGGGGGGATTGTTAGCAGTCGAGAAACGTTCGGAATAGACGACAAAGCTTCTGGCATGACTCGCACAACTGTTAATTAATAGTGCACAGTCTAAAATAAATGATCGGAGATTTGTCACGCATAGAAGAGTAGTGTCGAATTGGCGAAATGTTCTGGGTGATGGGTGTTAAGTCCTAACCGGGTGCCACCGAACGATTATTAAAAGCAGAGTGACTGTGTACGTAGACCGTCGAGTGTACTTGTGGCTCATGTAAATTTGGTCTTCGTTTGATTAAGTGACCGTCACGTGTACATTCCGTCAATGATTCATTTCCTATTTTGCACTATTGCTATCGTCACACAAAGCTCTCTATTCTCTCTCTCTCTCTCAGTCACTTTATAATTAAATTTAATCGTGTTTGGCATTTCAACAACTGGCATCACTTAATCAACCGCAGATGGTTCTGGTGAACAAAACGAAAAACGAGAGATGACTGCCGGGATCTAACGATCAGATCAGGCACGTGAGGTTCACTAGGGCTAAGGGTGTCATCCCCAGGATTTGGTTTCTATTCAACAATACGTACATGTTAAAAGAAAAAAAGTTTCCCGGCGAAGAAATTCTTTTTTTCGCACAAGTTTTCCACAGACGAAGTAACTTTCCACAGAAACTTGTTTTTTTCTTCCTCCCTCCCTCCCTCCTTCAGTCACTCTCTCTCTCTCTCTCTTTTTATCACGCAGCATCCCTTAATGAAAAAAAGGTTCTTCCTACTGATTTTGACAACTCATTAGAAAAAATCGAAGTTGGAAATTGGCATTTCTAACGTTTTTCTTCTTTTCGTGGCGTTTCACAGTACAAAAGTGAAGAGAAGAAAAAAGTTTCGGGTTTCTTTCTGCTTTTCCGCAAGAGACAGACAGACGGACAGACAAAGAGGAGAAAGCTAACTCGGATGGGTAGACGGGAAAAACTTGTTTTGATCTTTCGACAAAGGGAGAGAAATTTTTTTTAACTTTGCTTCCCATTATGCAAGGCAAAATCTTTGTTAATTCCCTATATTCCCAAAAGTAGATTTCTACTTTTTCGTGTTCGTCTTCTTTTTCTTGCTCTCTCTCTCTCTCTAGTGTCTCCCCGGGTGTTTGTCTTCCTTCCGAAGTAGGTGAAATATTTTCTTGCGGAAAGAATTCCAACGAAATTTATTTTCCCCGTGGAGCAGAAGGTGGTGGGAATGTACACGAGACGGAGAGACAGTAAGCCAACAGGAGGATCTCTTCGGAGCTTTTCACCGACAACAGACTTTTTCTTTGGCAAGTTTTATATTTCCGTACGACCGACCCCATGCACCCACCCCATCCTTCGGGGAAAATTTAAAATGGGTTAAGCGAAAGCATGGAGAAGTCCACGTGGAATTGTTTCTTTCGTATTTTTTTAGAAATTTACGTGCGGGTAGAAATAGAAAAATAGTTGCAGAGTACCAAACGAAGAAAAATTTTTTACTGTGAATCGCAGAAAATGTACCTGTATAGTTTTAGTAAAATACTTTTTTATATATTGCAGATGCAGATCGGGACAGAAGATTCTACCAACGGCTAGGTAAGTCTAGTCAAACTTAATAATTTGTCTATTGGTATGAAAAAAAATATGGTTGTCCGGACCGAAACTTACTGCACGAATTTTTGTCACTGCTGTCACTAATATTGATCACTAATAGTTCGGGGTTGAAATTGTAATGACATTAACGTACACAGTGTAACCTTATTCAAGTGTAGTTTATTTCAACTGCATTAGATAAACGAACGTTTACCTCAATGGCCGTTCCGGAAAGACTCAACGTTTGGAATTAATGCGCAGTGAAATTTACCTATCGATTCTTCTTCTGAAGAATTTGTAGTACTGATGCACAGGTCCCTTCTACTCTATAGAATGTGAAATGTGTGTGTGTGCTACCCCGTATTCCCGAGGAAAAAAAACACTTTCGAGAGAGAAGAAAAAGCGGAGCAAATGATTAATCGTCATTACTAAAAACTAATTAATCAATGAAATCACCAATCAATCAAAGTGCTAAACGAAAGTGTCCGGGAAAGAAGCAACAGGGAAGATGGCAGGTTTTGGCATAGCCAGAAGTGACACAACAAAACCCACAAATTCAGCGACAACTCACTTTGAATTAATCACCTGGGGCGTAAGTCGGTATCAGTTTTCTTACATGTGGTAACGGAGTAATAAATTTCTGGAGAATCTTATTAGAAGAGAAACTCAATACGGGGGTCACGGGTTTGGCGGGTTCTTGCTGGTATGTTTACACGTCAAGACGCCCGGGTGTGGGTAATGGGGTAACTGCTTCACCTCGCCGTAGGGTTGCAAATAACTTGAGTGTACTCACTGGAATATTTTCCTGATTTTCTTTGGTGTTAACGTCGGCAAGGCCGCGTACTTGCAGTGTTTGCGCAGTCTTGAGGAAATCCGAAAGCTGCTCCTGACCGACATGCACCTCTCCGTGGTACATGAACCGCAACAGAGCTTCCATATCTTTCTGTGCGACGTCGCGTAGTATGACGATCGGATGCTGGCACGGGTTCGCTTTAAGTAGTCGCCGGAAATAGGGGCTGCACGCGGAGAGAACCACCTTGTGAGCGGTGAAGGACCTACCGTCACAGGCTAGGGTCACATCGACAAAGTCCTCCTCCTCGCGTAGGTGCCTGAACGAGGAAAGTATGCTCGTGTGGAAATCGTTCCACCTGAGGCTGTACTGCTGTTCGGCGTCGCCATTACTGGCAGCCTGGGGGCCAACGGACCCTTTGCTGTCGGGCCCGGGCCCCTCGTCTCCACCTCGCCCTCTGAGATCCACAATCTTGCCGTCACCTAATCCTGGGCCTGGTCCGCCCTCGCTCACTTCCGTGCCCAGTGGAGCCGTCCTGGATGAGAACTCGGCAATCTTAGCCAAGGAGATCCTCGTACGTGTGCAAGTCACGCGTCTTCAAATTCTGTTCTCATGCAGCAGGCACAGCCCCGTCACTCTTGCCGGTACCTCTGCCGTTTCTCTCTTTGTAATTCCGTCACTTGACCCGATACCGATACCGAACACGGGTTGTTTCCGCCACAGACAATTTATATACTTTTAACTTTCATAAAAAAAAAGAATCGAGAAATTTTGGTTACGAAAACCCACGAGATGATTCGGCTACGACAACAAAGCGTGAAGGCATCTGAGTTGCATAATCACTAATTCGCAGGCGATCCTCGTTCCCGCAACTTTCGGACGCGGCTCGCTTGTCCTCTGCACTTTTTCAACGGTAAAGTTAAATTTATTATTTTTCAAACAGTTTCAAAACACAAAAAAAAAATCAGCACTGAAATTCTCTCTCTGGTAAATCCACTCTGGTAGTCGAATGTATTCCTCTCTTTCCGCTCTCACATAAACACTATTTCTGTAAAAATGAATATTATTTACGATTAGAACATAGGAGAAAAAACAAGGAGAGATCCGACGAGAACCGAATCCGCGTGATTTTCAAACGAATTCGGGCGGATTTCGAATCGACGGCAGAACACACGTACACGTACAAAACACACGCACGCACACGTACAATAAATATAAAGAATGGACGGAAGAAATGGCATCGATCAATAGAAGGAAAGGAGAACGCGATAGAGTGAGTGAGAGAGAGATGGAATGGATAATGGAGTGACCATTTCGAACTTCCTCCACTTCATCCCTCTCACTGGGCAACCCCGTGGGTCGTAAAACCCATCGCTCACAATTCTTTAGAGAACAGAACAACAGGAGCAGAATCGGCGACGACGGAACTGCGACACAATTCCTTACGTGTGTCGGACGAAATGTAAAATAAACGCAGAATAAGAAGCAAAGGCAAACGGGGCTACCTGGTCTCCGCACGCGGAGCAAAATAAATAAAATGTAAAATAAACGGAGAAATAAATAAAATTTCAGAAAATCCACACTGAATCACCCGCGTAACGTAAGACTCGCGTGAAAAATCGACTACGCGTTCCGTCGAGCGCGAGCGTTTTCCGCCGTTGCCCGTATGTGTCTCTCCGCGAGAGATTTCTTTTCCTTTCCTCGGCGAAAATAAAATGAAATAAACGTTGTTGCGGAGAGAGAGAAAGAGAGAGAGACGCGGAGAAATCGCGCGCGTACACGGTTAAAATAAAATCTAAATAAATTCGAACGGAAAACGAAGCGAAGACATTGAAAATGACACCTTTTAAAGTTGTTGTTGTGGAAATACAAAAAGCCGTGTGTATCCCTCGTCACTTGCGCAGCGCGTACTGAACGGCCTCGAGTCGCCGTGTGTCGGAGGTGCCAGTGGTGAGGAGAGAAGTCTCTCTTTTCTCATTGCAATGCGATATATTGCAACTTGACTAATGGTGGATTTCTATGATGTGTGTGTGTGTGTATGTGTGCGTGCACTACTACTTCTACTTGTACTACTGCTGCTACCACTACTACTTCTGCCACACGGTCTTTTGACATCGCTCTCCATAAACAATAGGGGGCTAGTTGTTATTTTAATTTCTCTCTCTCTCTCTCTCTCTCTCACTAGCTGTCTTTAACACTCCGTTTGTCTATTTGGTTCTCTACTTCTATTGAACTATAAGTAAATGTTTGGTAATTTTTTTCGTGGACCGGTTTGTGACGCGTTTGTTCTTTTTAGTTCGGAGGGAAAATACTTGTGGGTTTGGAATTGATTTTTTTTCTGGTGTTGTGTTTCTTTTTTTTTTCTTTTTGCTAGACTGTTACTCGGGATGTGGTGAAAAAATGGGGAAAGTTGGGATTTTTAAGGGTTGTTTATATTTAATTTTTAGCGTTTGGTGCCCCCTGTCGTTGTCGAAAGTGTAAAGCTTGGTATGGAACACGGAGAAGTTTTGTTTCTCTGGTGTTATCTTTTGGTCCTTGGGTCGTTTTTCGTTTCGAGGGTTTGTTGTTAGGAAAATTAGGCGTGTTAAGGGTTTTTTAGGCTTTTATGTGAGTTTTTTTATTACTATTTTATAGATTGGGTGACGTTTAAAAATTTTTAAACTAGTCGAACTGGCGAGTTATTAGTTTTCTTATTGGGAGTGAAAAGTGGGCGTTTGTGAAAATACTTACAAAGCAAATTATAAATGGATGATAATTTTATTCAAAGAGGTGATTGTTACATTATAGAAATAGTTTCTCCAGGTATTTTTTGTCTCTCTCTCTCTCTCTCTCTCTCTCTCTCTCTCTCTCTCTGTAACGCGAAGAAACGGGTACTTTGCCAGTAGAACAAAAAAATATTTTTCATTGAGTTTTCGGTTGGTTTTTTGGTCTCCTTTTGAGACACCACCTTTTTTGTGTGGAACAAAGAGTTCACTGCTACCCTTTCGACGCGATCAATTTCCGGTTGAGAATGCAAAAGGGTACATTGACATCCCTTGAAGAGTCGGAATTTGTAGTTTTCCAAGGGCAGCAGAACCTTCGCTCGTTTCGTTCCAGAAAGGTTTGAACGGGTGACGATGGCGTATTTTGCAATTACTCGAACTGGAATTCTAGGAGCGACTCTCCTAGATAAAATAATCTCTCTATTTTTTTGTATTCTCGTTCGTTCGCATTACAAATAATCGCCTTCGATTACGTCTAACAACAACAACAAAAAAACTATTGCAAATAGTTGGATGGTCGTAAATTGTGGGCCTTAGAAAACGGGTCGATGGTGTCCTTCGCTTCGGCTCAAACAATTTTCGGCAGTTGCGGGCCCTCTAAGAAGAAGGGCCCCGAATGGTCGGTTGCATAACGACCGGTTTCAGCGTTTATTAAATTATACTTTTTAATTGTTTCTTATTTATTATTACTTTTTTAAGTACGCGAAGGAGAACTGGAACAATTTAAAATAAACGCTGGAAATATGCGACCTGGTTTACAGGCGAAGAATTCGAAGAAGTCGGGAGAAATAGAAATTTGTGGCTTCGTTGGGTGCGCGCGCGCGCATGTTCACTTACGTCGAGGCCTCCGTAACTTATTATTCCGAAAAGTCGATTATTAACTAACGGCCGAAATAAATAATTATAATACAAAAAAATTGTATTAAATAAATTGAACGTGTCAAACGTTGCGGCTGGTTTTCCCTGAGACTCGGGATTTGGCGAGGCTCCTTCCACATATCCCTCTAATCAATTAAGTAATTGATTTGTAATGTTCGGATGATTATTGCTCCAACCTTGACGATAGTTTTACCCAAAGCCACTATTCACACCCCCTCATCCCCCAACCCAGCATCCCCGTGCCCTGAATAGTTTAGCGCCTGTGAGGTGTGAGGACATTTTACTGTACTCTTAGGCGACGAGATCGAATGAAATTTATACAAACAAAACGTTTTGCGTACGCAAAAACATACCGTCCACACTACTACTTTTTTGTAGTACTTTTTTTACTATTCATGGAGTGTTATGTTTGACGCAATAATTGGTGCTTGATCCTCTGTGAGTACCCATAATCTAATGGTCGAGGTCCCATTGTATTTAACTGTTTTCTCAGATATGGTTTTGTATGAATGTCGCCGCAGACCTCCTGTGCATGGGCGTTGGATAGTTTTATTACATGAAAGAATCTTGATAAAAAGTCAAGTTGATGAATACTGTGATTGAATGAATTGACGGAGTGTTGAAACGAGTGTAAACAACGTTTTGTTTTATCTGAGCAGTGAAAATGGAGACCCGTGGACCTGAGTCCATGGGAATGTCGTTCCAACTACGACAGCAGTCATTCATGTTTGTTGTATAAACAGTCGACGATTCGAGTTTGCGTGCGTGTCATCGGGATTACGATGGCCATTTCAGGTATTTGTTTGTCCCGTTTCACAAGTTATCCGGACGATGGAACCGGAAGTTGCCGGTTTGCGGAGGAATCCGACCCGGTACCCGTCCCGTTTTGCTCTGGTCCAAGGAACGTCGAAGGACACGCGGAACTCTCCCTCACCGGGGTTTTTGCTTTTAGCAAATCTGCTCAATCCGAAATGCAGGGGAAAGAGACGGAGGAGTGATGAGTAGGAAAAGGTGGAGGGAAAACGCAGAGAAAGGAGCTAGAATTTAACAAAATTTATGTAGTCAAAAACAAAATTGAACGGTTCCAGGAAAATTTAATCTCTTCATTAATGATTTGTTAAAAGTTTAAAGCTCCAAAATGGCTAAGTTAGTTTAGGTGTCCGATCCTGCGCTGTCGAAGGGTTTTCCCCACCCGGACTAGTGCAAAAGGCCTTTCCATCGCCTTTTATTTTAACATTTATTACTGTACGGTGCGCTGTGGGCGGTTGGGCAGAAGCAGGAGGAGAAGAATTGGAAGTAGAAGAAGAAGAAGAAGCAGCAGCAGCGGTGGCAGCAACGAAGAAGAAGGACAGAAGAGGCGAGGGTGGCGTGCGTATTCGTGTGTATATGCGTGCGTGCATATGTTTGGGGTAGGCGAAGAGCAGAAGAAACACGCGCGTACGACAGGGTGTCGAGAAGCAAATTTAAATTAAATTTAGACGCTCTTGTCTAATAAATTTCTGAAATCTTCGAATATAATAAAGGCAGTGTTTGAAATCAAGGCGAGGATTTAAATTAACAATGAAGTTATTTTTGGGAAGGTGGAAAGCGGAGGGATTGCACACCCGATTTTGAATTAATTTTTAATTAGCGAAGTCATCTCTTCCTCATACTTTTCTCGAGTTGTTCTTCCTCGGACGAGAATGCCGAAGAAGGAGAAGTCAAAAATAGACGAGAGTGAGAGCCTTGGCTGATTCGTCCGCTTTCCATCCACCTCATGGACACGGAACCTTCCCTTAATTATCCAACGAGGAGACATTTCGGGAACTGGTAATTCCGTACGAGTTGACGCTGCCTCCTGGATAAAATCTAAGCGGAATGGAGGCAGCGGGAGGGTACGACCTCTTGAAAAGTTGAATAAGTAAATTCTGATGATTTGGAAGACCCCTAGACATCGATCTAGATAATTTACATAGAGATTTTTGGCGGTTGCGACGACGCACTGGATGTTTTGTACTTTGCCCACGTCCCATCCGTTCGGGAGGGAATTACATTGTAGTTACCAATTAAGGAATCGAATTACGTTTCATTTACCATTGTAGGATTATGATGATGCATCAGTTTTCCATTTGGTTTAAGTCCGTACGGTAGGAGTAGTGTCGTCGACACTATTTTCACGACCATCTCGCCCTAATTGTAGTCAGGATGGACGACAGTAATGGTCGAGAGGAGCGAAAGGCTTACCAATCGGAACTTTCTATTAATTATTGTTTATTGTAATTATTTCCGGTGTTGGTCCCCCGTAATTTAGACCTTCAATTATGTCGTAGGCAACGTTTCTCTAGGACCTTCGACCATTACAACGGTCGACGGAATATAAAACGCTCTGGACAAAATCAATTGGAGAAGTTTAGGGTTGGCAGGATTAGGCTTGGTCGGGGTGGTGTGCCAGTGACACAGGAAGCGGTGGTGGAAAGCGATTAGTACGTCTGAGAAAACTATTTAAAAAAAAAAATTGTAGTCTCGGGTTGCCGTGATCGCGTTCGGCTAGACGAAGTAGAATTTAAAAGAAAAAAAATTAAATGAAGTTAATAAAAGTTTACGACTCTGTAGAGCGTTACGCTTCATATCTCTGTCAACTTTTATTTTTTATTCATCCGTAAGTCACACTATCCGGGTACCTAGTTTCGAGGGGGCCGCGAGTACTCGTCGGTAGTTATTTTTCCGGGTACGCATCCGGCAGTCGTGTGCGTATCCGTGCTTACGACAGAAAATCCGAGCTCCTGTTTTTCTTTTCTTTTCTTTTTTTTTTGCATGTGGCAAGTGTTCGTTGAATTTCTCAAGGTTTTCACCGGGAGCGAAGGTGAATTCGTTCCTTGTGCATGAAGCATTTCCACTGCAGCATTACGTACGCGGCTAAACAGATGTGACGAAGTTATTGATCAGAAATGGCTTCGGTATTTAACTGATAATTCATTTTAATATTACGCAAAAGCGTGACGCGAATGACTTTCATACGTGAAATCCGGCGTACCGGGCGACGGTGGTGGTGGTGGTGGGGGAAAGCAACGGTTTCGCAGGCGTATTCCTTACATATGCGCCTCGGTTCGTTTCTCATTTTTTTTTCGCGTAAAATTTGCATAGACCGTTTCCGAATAATTAAAATAGATTCATTAGTGCCCTGAGAAAACAGGCTAGGCCGTTAACTGTTCGGCTTACAACTTGTAATAAATTCAGAATTAACTCCCGGTCAGTCTATTTTACGCAATTAAATTAGTCTTTGATGTCAGGGTGGTACGACTCTGAGCTTGATTGATCCGTGAATGAGATTTGAAAATGAAGATCGAACACCCGTCCATTGTTATTATTATTTCGTTGAGCGCGATCCGTCAAACTCGATCGCGATCAATCAAAAGATCCGTACGCAATAAAAAAGAAGTCGGTTTGAAAAATCTGGCGATTCGTCAAATCCGAACGGCGTTACAGGTAACCGAGGTGTGGATGGTTCCATCACGTTTACCTGTCGTCGGGCAAGGGAAACGGGTCAGAGGTCAAACGAGAAGAGCGAAATAGTTTTCGTCTGGCGTGGCAGGAACATGGGCCCCGAAGAATATCGGTCGAATATCTCTCTCGGTCGACCGGGCCCGTTCTCAAGGTGTGCGTAAATTTTCACGTGGCCATTAATGAGGGTTATTTTAATTTACAAACGGATACCGGCTGAATATGTAACAGCCGTTTCGGAATAATTGATAGAATTTAGCGGGAGCGATGCAATCGAGCGATTGCCATCCCGAGCAAGTACCTGAAACGTACCTGAAAGGACCCGACCGGGTGAGCGCTCGAGAAAAGAAATCAATTCCGTTTGTTAATTTATACTTGGCGATTCGTAGGAATTAGTTAACCGTGAAATCGGTTCAATTAAAATTAAATTTGAAAGGGTGTAATTTAAAATTGGCCACAGAACTACCATTCGGTAATTTATTAACGCGGTAATAATATATTTGGTACGTGTGCAAGCATTAAATAATACCCAAATAACTGGTCCTTCCGTTAATCGTTGCTCTGGCTACCTCCAACGAAACGATTATTGAATATGGTCAACTGGGATTTTCGAGAGAGAGAGAGAGAGAGAAATTCGCCCTCCGGTCATCGAGCTTTTCAGGTACGAGTGGACACTTCCACACGTACAACTAACAGTTCGTCAGACCAAGATACGTCTGTGCGTCTCTCACCGTAGTATATGTTTTCTCTGTTTTTCTATACTCTCTTTCACCTCTGCCAATCGGACAAATTTGGAACAAATCAATTTGCGTCAGTTCTCTCCGCGTACGGCTTCTTCGCGTTCGAGAAAGAGCCTCCCACCAACGACAACATGTCCGAACCATTTTCTCTATAATTCCCTGGATTAAAGTTAGTTTTGTCGCAGAGACGATATGGATTTTAATAAAAGCACCACTCGGGTGTACTCGTTCTGGGTAACCTCTATTAGGTGTTTTTTTTTAGTTTTCTACTAATTCGATAGTGTAAATAGTTTTTTCCCCTCCCTAAAGATGTACAAGCGAGCAGACCGTAAAAAGCATGAATTCTTCCACGGCGATAAAATTTGTATCCCCTCGATGATAACAAGACCTTTTCGGAGGATTAAAAAATTTTAATGTTGCGAGTTTAATAGTGATGAGAAAAACGCTTGCGTACGTAGTTACCGCGGTGGTAAGAATGGGCATCAAATAGAAATCAAACGCGTTTCTTTACTCCGACTTAATAATTCAATAAACAAAAAAAATTTATGTCCATGGAATTCAATAATACTTTTCGAGCCCGTAATCGAGTAACCGATCGTAAATTATCAAATAGAAAGGCATAAAAACATGTTGGATTTTCTTTCCGAGAATTTTTAATATGAATTAGATGAGTCGTGGAAGGAGAAGGAAGGTTGGAAGGATCTGACTGCGTCCGACATAGTCAGAGGTGACGTGCACAACTTCTGAAAAGGTCCTTTTAGGTTTCAAGTCGAAAGGTTAAATTGACAGAACTGTCTGTTGAAGTACCCGTAGCTTACAATTAAAAAAATGCAGTTGTATTTCTCCTACATGTTTAGTTTACCAAAAAATATGTAGGCGTTTTTTAAGGTGTACTAGTAAATATTTTAGGTGTTGTAGTAACCTAATGCGGTGTAGTTACCCACTCGAGTCTACTTATTGGTCGGTATAGTTAATCGGAGCTCAGGTGATGTTTTGGTGATTGTTCATTACGAGCGAGAAAATTGGAAAATAGGTTATTAAAATAAGGTAATATCCAAATTACTACGAAGAAGACACGCGATTGATTGCAGCCTGCGCTTTCATTCTCGGGAAGCGAAGAGTGTGAGTAGAACCCGAGAAAAAATGTAGAACAGTTAGAAAAGTAGAGCAGTGGCATGGAGGTTATAAATCTCGACGCTATCACTCCCCAGGAAGGGAGTGAAAAATCCTCCGAAGGGATGATATGGAAAGTGTCGGTTCATAAGTGTTGTGTAAAAAGCGGGAAAGAAAAATAGAGAAATTTGGTTAGCGTTCGATGGGGAGAATCAATCGATACGAATCATTTTGGGCACGCACTTTGGGGATGAAACAGAACCTGAAGAATTCACGAAACGGAACAGGAACAAGCGCACACACACACACACACACAGACAGACACAGACACACAAACACACACATGGCTACAAGAAGCAACGTCTTACCTCATGTAAAGTAAAGTTAAAAGTCATAAGACGTCCTCAATCATCCCTTATGTATAAAACATCCCCTATGTCCGATAACAACAACAACAACCCCTGTTCGAGTTACTCTCAGCCTGCAAGAAACGAAACTAACAAACTAAACACATTAGTTCTCACAAACAACTCGAAGGCCCTCTCTTCCTTCCTTCACTTCGCTTCTTCTGCCTTTGCCGCCCTTAAATTCTACCCTTACGTTCCAACCCCCGGCCAGAAACCAACCCCTACAGCGAGACCCCACTGCCGCCGCCGCCGCCGCCACCGCCACTTCTCCCACGCAATCGTCAGTACGCCAGTACGGCGCTGTACCCAACCTTTGCTATTGATTTTGTACTTGAACTTTTATTATTGCCTTTGCTGTGCTTTGCCTCGTGTGCGGGTCCCAAAGGAATCGAAGGTAATGGACGTTCACTAGTTTTCCATAGGGCTGAAGAGTGCGGCGGCGGTGGTGTCGGGCGAATGAGGGGGAGTGGGGGGGGGAAGAGAGAGAGAGAGGGCGGTCGCAAGGATAGACAGATAGACGAGTAGATAGATGGATAGAGATAGATAGACGACTCGAGGGTGGATTTTGACGAACCGCGAAATTTTCACAGGGCTTTTTCCGGATGATGTTACTTTTTTACGTGGGAAAGATTAGATTTTGACTGCTCGGGTGATGTCTCAATAATAGCAAAATTCCTACGAGTGCATAAAGTGCACTTGCAACGCTTGATTGGTTATCAGGTACATTTACCCCCTGCTCCCCCTTCCCTGGTCATGCCCTTTCTCCGGACAATGTTGTTTTCGTTTTTTTTTTTTTTGAGGTTTACTCTCACTCTTCATGCTTTCAGGGATAAGCTTTATTTGTTTTTCTGATAGATAATTTAGATGGACCGTTGCATGGAAAGCTTAAAAAGCTGAATAATACTTTAAGGGAGGTTTTTATTCAGAGAGAAAACCCGGTGCTTGTAAGAGAAGAGAGAGAGAGAGAGAGAGAAAGAGACAGATTAAGCATAGTTTCGGGCTTTTGCTCGACAAATCTCGATGTATATTTTCTCCCCAGTTTGATTCCGCTCAAGGTTTTCTCTCAGTTTCTCAGTTACCCTGGAAACTATCGTCTTATAACGCCTGTTCTAGCTTATTGAAAGAATGTTTTATGGTTCCCCTCCGCTCTGTCTATCTCTCTCTATCTAGTTCTCTACTTCTAGGCCTTTCTCTCTTTTACACTGCCTCTCTATTTTCTCTCTCTTCGTCGTCTTTCTCTCTCTCTCGCGCGCTCACACTCACTCACTCCTTCTCTATTCGCTCGCAAAACCACTTCAATAAGTTCATTAAATACATCTCGAGCAAATGAATTCCTAGAAGGTTAAGTATCCCGATCAAGCTTTCGTCTACCGCCCTGTACGTACACGCGTGTCAGAACCGCCTTTTGTACATCATCCCCACTATGCACAACTGGTGGAAATTTATTATTGATTATTTGTAGCAAATATGGTAAACGTTAATGATAATTCGGTTCGAATACTAAAACCGAACAAATAGCATCGGTAGTTGGCATGTCACTACCTTTGACTCGTTCACCTCACGTAAAATGTCTTTTTTTACAGTATGATTACTGTAATACTGTTTTATACATAGGTAGAACATTTGTAGTAAAACTAGTTCTAGCGTTCTAAGTGCTTTGGACGGTCAGCGTGTGCTGTAGAGGCGTTAATTTCCCAACAACGAGTCCTTTGACACTACATTACATTACTTCGCCTGTTCCCTAACTATGTTGGTAGTTAGAATCGGTATCGGTAAAACCCAGCATTTGAAAAGAAAGCGTGTCCTAGGTTGAGCAATAAATCAGACAAGGTCGAGAAGAAGAATCGTACCGAAAGGTAACGAAACAATCACTTGATGATAGGACTAGGATCACTTGAAATCATCTGAAATATCGAACCGGTAGAGAGTAAAAGCTCAATCAATTACGATTTTAATATTCCGTTTTTCATTACAAACACACACACACACACACACATGCACACGTATATAATTTCTCGTAACATAAATCATACAACTCTCCGAGTTGTGGAAAAAAAAATGAAGGAATCGTCGACGTTTCATGAGGAAGTGAAGTTAAACATCAAAGGTAAAAAATATGGCCATCGTGTTTTATCAAGCACACGCGGGTATTTACATGTTCACTTATAGAAAGGTTTCGAACGATCGCATAAATCATCGATTTAGGTACAAACGTACCTGCGTGTGATTTTTCATACCGAAAAGTGTTCTTTGGTTGATTACGTAACAAACATGTCCGCTCGGTATCAATCAATACACGTCGATGAGATTGGGTCGTACAGTGACCAACTTAATTATAGTTTGGTACCTTGTTTTGGTTTTTCTATCTTCTAATTAATAATGGATCGATGGCCATGTTTGATTTTTCATCGAGGGGCATCCCCCCGTCCTGTCCGTGACAAAAGGTCGGGAACACTGGCATTGTGTTCAGACACAAAGATGAAACGGGGTGCAAGGTCGGTGATTGTTCGTTTGGGACCGAATTATAATTTGAATGCCGTGGCAGTCTCAGGATGCAGAGCAGTTGAGTGTCAGAAGAAAGGCCGGGTGACATGACAGGGGAACGGTCCGAGAAACCGTGCGGAAAACCTGACGAATCCGGGGCGTCGTGTAATTTCCCTGGGAAAATCAAATCGAACGTGACAACAAACAATTTAAGTTGATGATTTTTAACGTGGCAGAAGTTGTTTAGCCGTGGCGCACCGCAAACACCGGCGCCACGGATTAACCGTATGAACCGTTCACCCGGGCTGATTAGACTCCGTGTACAAATTAGAAGAGTATTTACGGGATGGGAGCGGAGGATTCCTACCTGACGAGAAAATAAAAGGACAGAACTGACAGGGTAATGGCGGAAAAGTGTACGACAGTAGCAATGATACATAAATTAATGCGGTTAAATAATTTTGTATTATTTCACTCGAGTAGAGGTATTGTAGTTGTGTAGTGAACGTGTGAGCCCGTGATAAAGTCACACGATAATCAAAGTCAAACACCGTGGCAATTTCGATAATTTCACCTGCTCTACGAGCATGTCGTACGAGAACCAAACTACTGTGGGAGAGGACCTCGGGTGAAATGGCAAATTTTGCATCTTCCGCGCACAAAGTAATTGGTGGCGAATGTTTAATAGTCGATTGTAATGGAGACGATAGAAAGTGAGGCAGGCACACAGGTAGAGAAGTGAGAGAGAGAGAGAGCGATCGTTACGTAGAAGAATAGGAAAGCCGTGACTCCAAACACCAATCAACTTGTTTACAATTTGTACACCTCGGTTAATGAGTACCTGTAGCCTACCTGAGAAGTAATTTTTGCAAGTTGAAAGTAATCTGATAGTAGACTTATGTGTACTACCCGTTCTGGCTAATTCGAAGAAATCTCAATTCGTTGTACGAGTTACTCATTTTTTTGTTTAAATTTTGGTGGGTAAATCCCTCCATCCCTTCCTTCGTTCCTTTCTCGCGTACCCCCCACAAGAACACACTTGTTTTGCAACCGGCGAACATTGCGTGGTGTTGACTGGAAGTGTCACCGATTTGAAACGAACTCGTAGCAATTTGTACCTTCGACGTGAACGAAAAAAAATGTCCGGTTCAATGGAAAACTTGGTAAAAATCCAACTTGCTTAGTCGGCCCACCGGTTCCGTCTATCTAAGGTATCAGAAGGCTGTTTAGAAAAATAGAGCGAGACAGAAGCACCGAGCGTTCGATGGGAAGGAAAAGAGAGAAAAAGATTTCGTCATCACCATCATCTAGTTTCTTTTTTATGTCTAAGATAAAGAACTATAAACTCAAGGTGATCACATGAAAAATGGATGATTGTCGGTTCCAGTCAAATTGAATACTACAACTTTTTGTCTTGTTCACTATGACTTCATAGAAAAAAGGCCCGAAACGGTCGACGAAGAATTATAGAATATAATAAATGCCCCTTTTTCCTACACGAAAATAGTTTATTTAATAGTTTTTTTTTGTCGTCCCCGTAACGCAACTCCGAAACTGTTTTCGGTCAGAGTGTATGACAGTTGTAGTGACATGTGTTGAGTTACTCTGTTAGAGGTTTTTCATAACCCGCTTGCATAATAGTTACGTCCAAGTGCAGTTAGGCTTTTTGGTGATTACATATCTACTATTAATACTCTACGATTAATTAATAGAACTACCATGAATAGTCCAGTCTTGGCGCCGGTTAAAAGTACCCATTGTTGAAAGAGGTAGCCAGATGAAACTGTTACGTGATGTCGTGGTTAAACTTAATACAATGTACAAGCTTAGGAGTCACTACAATATGTGATTACTACTTATTGATACATAGAGGAGGTTAATAAGTTCCCTAGAAAAACTTTTCTAAGGTGACTTGTAGAAAAGTACGGTCTATATTAAGGTACCACGTGGTAGTGTTTTCAATGTACTAATTGTAACTACACCTTTTTATTACAACCAAAAAGTGTGGCTCCGTTAGGTAGATAAGTTAATTAAAAAGGTACTTAATAAGTTCAATCAATAGTAGAAGATCGGAAGAAGCAGTTATATAATTTCATGCTTAAATCTTTGTCTTCGGTACGGGTGCACATTGAGAAATTATATATAATAAATTCCTGCGTTACGAAAATAATGAGTTGTCTGTAATGTGTCTCGCTTCTAAGAATCGCCTCGAATCACTTTCTAAAGGCTGTTAATGAAAATAAATAAGTACATATAATAACATTAAACTGGTATTTTGAGACTTAAATAAATGACTGCGTAACTTAGACGTGTAATTGCATTATAAAAATGCCAAAGAAACATTTAGCTTAACCTAGCAAACCGCACCCCCCATTTTGTGGCTCGCTTTATCAGGCTGTTAGGTTCACTAAGTTTTAATGTCAAAAATTCTCGCCGGGCCATCAAAGTTGGTACTCTCGAAGCAGTTCGCGGCTGCCATTTCCAGTACAGCTATGTATAGGTCTAGTAGTACATTCGTGTTTATGCTCTTTTCCTGTAAGCAGTTACTGTTACCTACTTTTTGCGGTTACAGTACTTCCGTGTGTCTATTTTGTAGCGAGTTGTAGTAGTAGTATGTTTGCACGGGTTGCGTCTTACCAGTAGCGAACGCATATCCATCACACGAATGAGGAGCCGACTGGATGAAGAAAGCGTTCTACCTTTGTTAAATGAAAAGTCAAATGCGTTTTCTCGTTACGCCGATATTTATCGCTTGCGTTTATTTCTTATTAATGTGATTTTTGACCCGTACTACACGCCCCAAGGCATCTTAAATTTATTCTACGGCG
This sequence comes from Polyplax serrata, assembly GCA_037055365.1. Taxonomy (NCBI): domain Eukaryota; kingdom Metazoa; phylum Arthropoda; class Insecta; order Psocodea; family Polyplacidae; genus Polyplax; species Polyplax serrata. The sequence continues at coordinate 5,234,688 of JAWJWE010000038.1, read as the reverse complement.
TCTCTCTCTCTCTCTCTCTCTCTCTCTCTTGGTTCTACCTCTCTCATCTCTCCCGTTGCGTTCTCCTCTTCACTTCCCAATTTATTAATAAGTTTCAGAACTAGTGGAACTTCACGTATCGTATACCCCATTAAAATATGATCTGGGTCCTTTGTCATTTAGTTAAGCCGTGACATTAAATTTCACGTGTGTGAAGAGACCGACGACATCTTGGTAGGGAAGGATGTCTGTGAATTTTTCGCGTCGAATATTTTTGGCAGGTTTTAAAAGAATGCCATCGAGGTGGGTACTGTGAAATGAGAAAAATTTCTACGGAAACATGAAGTGAGATCATGCCAGGGAATGACTACCACGACCTTGAGTAAAACGTACAACAAAGGGTAGAAACAGTTAGGAGAAAAGAGCTTTGGGGCTTCCAGTTAAGGAACTATTTAAGATCTGTAACTGATAAATGTACTGTAACCGTGATAATTACAAGAGCACGAAGGGGACACGACGAAGATCAACGATTCCAAGTACAAACGGAATAAGAAAAACTCACAAGAACATGAAATATAATAAGAAGGCGTAATGGAGACAAAAGCAAACAAAGGCAAAAGGAACTACAATAACAATACGAGCCACGGACGTTATTAGAACAAAAACTACAAAAGGAGATAGAGACAAGAACTACAATAAAAGAATGGTAGACCACAACAAATGGTGGATACCAAAAAAATAACTCGAGTTGTTAATATAAGTAGTTCCAATTAAGGACTCAAGGAACTACGCTACACAGCGAACTACACCTGCCAGAAAGTCTACTGTACATGGACATACAGAGGACGGACTTTGTCTCCAACAGGTCAAAAATGACCGCGTCGTACAAATTTTCATGCATGGCTTAATGAAAATTTCAGAGCTAATTTAAGTTTATAAAATATTTATAGTTTCTTTCGGGAAGCAGAAGAAACCTGATGAGGAGACATAGTTAACGGTTCGTCTCTTCACGGTGCGGTGGTGGTGGCAGAGATCAGAAAGGGCGGGAGAGGGGGATCCGGAAAACTCTAAGGGTGTTTCTCATTGTTTCATAGATTAATCCATGCGCAGATTTCGATGATTTTGTCCTTTCTAGTTTGAATATTATCCAGCTAATTATCGGGTCTTTCTCCTGGGTCCGGCCGAGCAAAAATTTGACTGAACATCGCAGGGTCATTCGTGAGAGCAAGAGAGAGAGAGAGAGAGAGAGGTGCTGGTCATCTGTAAAAGTCCACGACCAGCCGAATGGACCATCTCGAGAGATCTCTTCTTAAGATGGCGAACAAAAGCGATCGGTGACTCTCGGGTCCTTGTGTCTTTCCCACACGAAAACTATTTTCTGTTATTTCACTTCTCCTTTTTAGAATTTTAGAAATCACTTTTGTAATTAATGACCGAACTGTATTTGGCAGTGGAAAGTGTATTGTTCCCGGAGTATCGGTACCGGTGTTGCCTGACCCAACTCCGAAAACTCCCTTTGTTACTCGTTTACAAATTAATACACGAGCTCATTAACTCGGGTAGTTGTATTTAATTACAGGTTTACGTAATTTATGTAAGTTATGAAAGGTAAATAAGTTTCTGGCACTTGGGCAGTTCTTTTCCTTCCCTACTGGGTCACCATTGTTTACCACCCCCATCCCCCGAAGATTGGGTATACATTTATGGGCTTTGACGTGTCCACCACGACCACCGCCACTCCAATGATTTCATATAGGGATTTTAACACGGTTGATGGTGCTTACATGCAAATGCTCGACTCGGTAACGAATGCGATTACTAATTTAATAAAATACGTCACAGTGGTGAACGTTGCATAGGAACAATGCCATCGATGCATGCCACGCATTCTTATCTTTATTAAACACATCCGCCAAACGCAAGTGTGCGTGCGTGCGTATGTGTGTGTGTGTGTGTGTGTGTGTGTGTGTGTTAATGCGTGAAGAAACGAAAATTGCATTGAATTCCATCGATTATTAAGCAATTGGCAAACTGATTGTTTCCAAGTTCAATTGATTTGTTTAATTGAATCTCTGCACGATTCGTTCGATTTCCAACTTGGACTCGGACTCGACGACACGCTTTCGTATTCAAAATTGTGTTCTTCCCGTGTGCGCAAATGATACGTTTTTAATGGAAAAAACTAAATCGTCCAAGTCATCCGAGTGAAATTTCTATGGGTTCCATAGAAAGTCGATGCGAGAAAGCAAGATTTTTGCAGACTTTTCTAACGTCAAATTTCTTTGTTTCACGCTGTCCGCCATCTTCCCGTTGTGATCGGGTGTTTATTATTATTATTATTATTATTCACTTCATAACCCGATGGTTAATGAGGGTCTCTTATGGATTACGTATAAGATGCAGTTATGTTTATGTCAAACACCCCTGGAAATTAATTATGTTCGCGAGAGAGCGAACAAACGAACGAACGAACCTTCCGGCCATTTTTGTTTTCTCAGGGCTGGGGAAAGACTCGTCGTAATAATGCGCCGGGTAAATTGCGGTTGTCAATAGTCATTTTATGCGAACGTCTATTTAGTGATGTTATCCACGCGTTCATCAACATCAAATTGCTTCTGATTACGTAAATAGCGCAAAAATTATCATTAAAAACGGGCAATAACAAGTAATCTAGTTGTTCACGTGCCGCTCTGAGCACTCGGGAGTAAATGGCTATGTGATAATTAGTACTTCTTAACCCTGGTGAAAAAAAGTTATGAAAATGCCAGGAGAGGAGTACCTCTGGGATTTCGACGGTTAAACACATCAGCCGACGTCGTCGAATAATCGTAAGTTCACATCTGAAGGTGAGACGTACTCGGAGTTACCATTTACAGCCTCGTCGTGTGTTCGTGTCGAAGAGTAATACGTTTTTAATAATCGGCGAACTAAATTATTGATTGAAGAAAAATTATTACAACGTGTGAAGTAATAAAGCGAAAAAAATATGTAATAATTTGTGTGCTAGAAAAATTCTTCATACTTGGAAAACCGGGACTCAATCAAGTCAATTTGAACGGGGCAATTACTCGAACCGGTTAACTAACTTATTCTCTATATAAAATCACTATGGTCGTAATAATAATAACGGCAACATCACTCTCTGTGTGTATGTGTGTATGTGTATGCGTGTGTGTGAAGATGATGATGGCGATGAAAAACTGGTGATGAGCATTTGTAAATAAACTGCGCATTAAAAAAGTAAAACCCGCTCACAATACTTGCTAATTTGTTACAATAAAAACGTGCAATGCGTGTGTGTGTGTGTGGATTTTAAAATGGGGATTCATTGTAATTTAGCGTTGCACTAGAGGTACCCGAGTCCCCGAGTACTAATTTCGAAAACCGAAAGACACCACTCGACTTATTTTCGAAGGGAGAACTCACTCGTACACTTTGAGTGTCGGTGTCGAGTCAAAGACTTAATTTGTTGCATATGCAGATACCCGGTGAGGTACCCGGTGTGGTACTCGGTTTTTCTTAGAACCCATTAAGATTTGGTACGCTCTTTTATAGGGGGGGAGTAGAGAGAGAGAGAGAGACTCGAAACCTTTCGAACGACACAATTCTTTCGAGTTGGTTTTTGTTACTTCCATTCGGGTATTTTAATTGACTTGAGAAGTTTCTGGAAGGTTCTGGTAGAAAATAGGAAATAGGTACCAATTATTTAAAATGGCGGAAATCTAAAGATTTTTGCTCTACCACGATCCAGCTTGTTTCTGTCTGCTAGAGCTGGAAAATAGGCTGATTAATAAACGGTATGGATAGATACCAGCAAGTGATAACACCTGAGAACTTTGTAAAACTAGCCTAGTCTTAATAAAAGGTTAGTGGTAGTAGAGGTAGTGATATACGGGAAGCAGTGTCTCGAAACTAGTCCGGTTTCAAAGCTGCAGAACTAAAAACCAAGTAAAAAATCCTGGGAACAAACACCGCGACAACAAACAAAAAAAATAGTAAAGAAATAGTTGCACTGGTGTGAGTGGTGACGCGGTGAAAATAATCCAAGTGAAATTTTGTCGGCCGTTTGGAATTTTTGATTCAAACAAATTTATTTTTTATTTTTTTCCTTATGCATTGGTATTTGCCAATTTAAGTTGTATGAAACGTCGTGCCAGAGCGCTCACATTTAAATCTTTCACCTCATTACACAATTGGCAGCATTTTTAATTTAAATTAATCGCTGGCATGTTTTCACATTTTAAACAGTCCAAAAAAGTTATGAACAATTTGCGTCTTCGGGTTTTGCCTCCGCCTTCATTAACTTCACGGAAAAATAGACGAAAAGTTTCTATTCTATACAATTACAATACTTAAAAAAATACAAGAGATGAACGTAAGGATTAAACCCAGCAGCACGTTAGATTGCGTACTGTAAAAAAAAACATCCAACGGACTTTTTAACTTTAATACTTGGAGTTCTCAAATCAATTCAACTGGAAGTAAACAGAGCGGTATTTTTCTTGGTAGGTACCTTAGAAGTATTTTGGAGGATCAGATCTTAGTACCTATCTTAGTGATATATTGAACGGTTGGATGAGTACCTGAACGATAGTTGTGGTCCTCAGGTCCTGTGTTCCATCAGAATTATGTACTAGAGTACTCAATTAATCCATTATTTATACTGCTGGGAACTTTCTGTTTAAATTTGACCTATTCTTACATATGAAACTTAAAAACAATAGAAATGTGCTGAAAGTTAGGTTCATAACTTGGAAATGATGAGCAGTGAAGGGCTATTATATATTATATACATTTGTTGAACTTGCCGTTAGATACTTCTACCACAGAGGACCACGAGCGGTAGTTTATCTATACAAATGTTCACAAATTAGCGGTTGCTGTCGGATAACACAAGCTAAAGCAGTCAACGGTTACATAATATTATTGTTATTGTCGAAAAGATACATATTTATAGAAAAAAAGAAGAATCCCTTTTTTGTTGGGTGAAATATCGCCGTCTGGATCGGTCATAAAGTTGTGTAGTTATCCGTGTCGATCTGAGATCTGTAACGTCCTTGCGCCGGAAACCCTTTCAATTTCGTGTTTTGATTTCTCTGTCGGGTAATTAGAGAACGACAGCGACGGCCATGTTTCTTTCGTCAGGGATTGGAAGGGTAGCCCTCTGTTGAGGAGACGAACGTAACGGTCTCGCCGACAAAATCAATACTCGGCGGCAAAATTTTCCGGCATTTTGCCGTACAGAAACGACCTCAGCCGACGAAACGGGAAATACCAGGTGATCGGAGCGATATATTTGGAAACAGACACACAAGAAAAGGGAAAAGATTTTTCCGGAACGCATATTCGAAAACGGGTCGTACTCATCGGGTACTTGTCAATAATGACGTAAGAGAACGGATATTGTTGTCTGTTGCCGGTTGAAACGTTCAAAGGTGCGAATCGAGGAGGGAAATAAGTGCGTTTTTGATTCGTTTGAGGTTATAGCAACTGGTCGTACTCGGCCGGGGTACAGTACAAACGGGGTGCACCGCCCGTGTCGAAACGGTATGGTACCCAGCGAGCGGGTACTCGTCTGAGTCGGTTCCCCGGGTACGCAAACAAGCCGTTTTTTTTTGTCGGTTAGCCGAAAGGTTAAAGGTTAAACGGTAGCGGAAGTCCGATGCGTCGGTTTTACCGTGCGGAAAAGGTCCGTCTCTACGGTTGACCAGAAGTACAGGTTCCTCGGTGAAAATGTCATTCGATGTGTAGCTGACTAGGATAGTGCTTGAAGAATCGGGCGCCGCCATGGTCTAGTACCATGGCTGCGCCGCCGCCGGTTCTACCAGAATCACCGTCACGTGCAGACGGCGCCCCAGAAGACCTGAAACCTGCCCCCGGGTTGAGCGTACAGGTAGGTTCCGGTTCACCCGAGGCACCCATCTCTCTCTGTCTCTCTCTCTCTCTCTCTCCCCCAGAGTGACAGCAATAAAGTAATGTTTTAAAAGCGTAGAGAGAGGTCTCCACGGGCAACGAGACGATTCGTCCGCGGTGTCCTTCGTCCATTTTTATATGTTCGTCGGCCGTATATCACAAATTTATAGATTCTGGTTCGATTGAAAGGGAGAAGTCAGGTTTCTAGGAATTAACAACTGGCTAACGAGGTACTTACTACTTAAACCCGGGCATCATCAATCCGACAATAGACTGATTATTCCCGAGGTTCATTACCTGTGTTTTATTATCAATATTATTTCAGGTTCAAAATGAGTTTTTCAAATATGGATTCCCGAAAAGTTTAGACTCCATTTACCGATGGAAACTTTACGATGACCGTTTTTATGTTTGGAAAAAAATTATTTTTTTTTTAATGACGCGACTGGTAGAAATTAAATTACACACGTCTTGCCATTGGTTTTACGATTTTCCCGTACCTATGCCTGGCATCGACACGAACGAGAGGATTTTGTCCGCGTCACAACGAAAACTCGAAATGTGTGGCGGGGATTATTTTAGCGAACCGAAATTAATTATTTTATGACAGGTCGAACATAAAAGTTTCGGGTAAAAACATTGGTAATGTTTGACCGGGTCACTCACCTCACCTGTTTTGTTTTTTACCGAATTAACATCGGATGAGCCGACCTGAGTGACCAGAGTATTTGGGTACTGTGACAAGGCTAAGGCGATGGGTCCGCCGGGGTCCACCAAATCCCCAAACTTCCAGCTAATAAACCATTAGCAGTAACAATAAACACCAAGTCGGTTCGGGTCGTTGAATTAGCCAAGTGTAAAAGCGAAATACCTGGATGTTTAATTGTCGGTCATGCAATCGCGTCCAGGTATGTAGATGACGAAGCCTGAATTCGGCGCCTGAGTAGTAGATTTGCTTGCATACCGATGAGAAAGAGAGAGAGAGAGAGGGAGTGAAGGCAAGGCAAATAATAATCGAAGTTGCCTGCTGTTTCCATTAGACTCATGCCCTGGAATTACATCGTATATCCATTACCCGAGAGTTGATAAAAGAATCTAAAAACGATTGCGTCTATATAAGATGAAAGACGAAAGTCGAACGTTTAAACAACAACAACAACAAAAAAAAAAAGAGTTTACAAGTACCTAAAACGAACGCGGAGGGGAAACAGTTCCAAAACGGGTTGCGAGTACTTCGGGGACCCAACGTTCGAACGCGAAGAAAAGGCAGAGGCACGGAAGAAAACTATACGGCACCTAAATCTCTTTCAGTCATCTTTTCTTTAATAACTCGAACACTGCAAAAGACCATTAAAAATGCTATATCAGTTCTCTCGGTCGGTTCTCTCGCTTTTTATTTTTTAAATACCGTGAGCAACGTAATAAACAAATCATTGTGAAGCCAATTGAAAGCAATGCACACGAACAAAATGGAGGAACAATAAAATGAGAATAGAACTTGGGAGAGAGAGAGAGAGAGAGAGAGAGAGAGGAACGAGACGAATTGAAGTTCTTTCAGTCCGCACATACAACCACACACACATATGAGTGTATTGAGTTTTATATATTTATGTATTTGGTCGTGTATGCATGCGTACTTACGCGTAAATGCATGAGCGGGGGCGCACGCGCTCACGCACTCTCTTTCATTCGGACCTGAGTAGAAGAATTCATTTAAGTTTATAAATAGAAAAATACATAAAGTTTTAAACAACGTGAACTCTCAAGGCTATTCGATCGTCATTCATTCGTGATTTTATGAATTCATTGTACCGGAGACTCGGTCTTCCGTAGGATATAAAAGAATCAAGGAAAAGAAACATTTTCAGATTGGAGACGAGTCGGGAGTTTTGTCGCGATTTCGTCAAAACTCCTCTAGTGGCTTAGGAAGTTGCGTATGGGTTTTTCGACATGGCGACATGTCGCCAGCGAGGCGATTCATTTATTCTACCGGACTTGAGTTGGTTGCTGTGGTTGCTAACACTACAACCACTGCTTATACTTGGAAGTTCACCCTATTAAACCCTGGGAAGTTAACATGTTTGGAATTATGTTCTTAAGTAGGGGTAGTAGCTACCACGCGACGCACCATGTTGTGGTTGTACAATGTGTAATGTTTGCTGCATTACGAATTAGTAAACACTAGTTTTGATGATTGTTCACGCGCCAATTAGGAGTTATCTTCTGGTTACTGTCGGTTGTAAGGATTCGTAGAACTACGGAGAATACTTGACTTCGTGTCGAATCAGTTTCGAGCTGTCTCGAGTACTAGTTATTAACGTTGTAATGCACTTTTAATTAAATTTAGTCGAACTATTACAAAACTATCGCTCTTCGGACAGACCCAAAGTGAACATTCTGACTGACAAATTTCAATTTGCTCGTAAGTGAACTAAATACGCGAACCTGCGAAAAAGAACATATTTTGACGGAAATGTGCCAAGGACATGAGACGATGCGAGAGCCGATTTATGTCCTTATTTATTAAAGCGGGGTATTAAAGCTCGACGACGTAGGGGAAACCAAAATTAAACCGGAGGAACGAGACAATTCCGTATGGGCCGTTACGAGTTGAGCAAGACCAGGGCCAGAAAGGTGCAATAACTATAAACATAACAACATTAATAACGATAAATAGACGGGTAGAAGACGAGTATTTTATTTGTAATTTTCGTATTGGCTTCCACGTTTGAAAAATTTCGGTTGAATGTGACATTTGCGCTTGTCCGCCATCATTTCAACTCAAACCAATTCGATGGGAAAAAAATTATTAAAATTTAAATTCCTTATTTCTTTTTTTTCGGGTGTCCGAGTTGAATTCACGAAGTGGTTTTCCCCCCACCTGACCACTTATGTATACACACACATACCTGTATACGTGTGTGTGTGTGTTTGTGTATCTGTCTGGATTTCAGATAAATTACCCGATTTCAAACTACTCGTGCAAACCTGTTTGCTGAACCCGAAAAATCTTTGACATTTGCTAGATAAAAAAGACATTAAAAATTAATTATACATAGACCCGTACACTTATTAACATTTGTCTTTCCCTCTCTCTCTCTTTCGTTTTCGTGTTCTTTTGTTTTTTCGGGGTGTTTCAACTCGTGCAGGTACGACAAAGGTTTCGATTAGTCGACATTTGGAACGAAAGTCAGTCAAAGTCTTTCATGACCTCCGTTGGCGCGGGTGGGACTTAAAAATGGTAGACCAACATGAAAGAGTAGTTGACGAGTGGTCACACTTGTGACGTTTAACCCAGAGAGGAGTTAACTTAACAGTTTATATTGTTTTCTTCCGGAGTTAACTTCCCCCGGTGACGAGTGACCAGCAAAATTCTCGCCCGTTCTTTTTTAACTGGCAATAAATAGAATGCTGTCAAAATGTGGCAAATTAAACCCTTCTGACCCCGTGAATCGTTGCTCTCATTTAGTACAATGACAACCCGAAACGGGTACTCGGTACTTGTCACGTTAACAACCATTAGTGAATTACGTAATCAAAAGACACGGCGTTTTCGCAATTTTAACGGAGCCGCGTCGTGATAGAATTTTAAAAAAAAACTATCGTTTGAACTAGATTTCTTTTGGTTTTTGTTTTTGAGGTCTTGGATGGCTTCTCTCGCGTGGTACTCGCCGTGGTACTCGCGTCGTAGGTGGCCAAACAATTTTAAAAACTGCCTAAAATTAAAATAAAGGGCTTTGCCCATTTTTAATGCGTTTGTGTGTCCTGGCATTGGGTGAAGTCATCGGTACCGTTTTTGTGGTTTTTTTTCGCACTCCCACGTGGCATCGGTACCCGAGGGTACTCGTCTAGGAAGTGTGGCATTTCGCCCCGGAGTTTGATTTTTATTAATCGACATCGACTAATTCTCATGTAAATCAGGTCTCAAGTTGGATTTCTGACGCTTATGCGTCTCTGCCGGCCATTCCGGGTGTCACAGAACTCTTTCCGGTATCACAGGTTATTGTGGAATTTTCTCGTACTCGTTGCCGCCGTGTACAGAAAAATTCGAAACCGAATCGATCGGGAAAATACCCGAAATCAGTATCAATAGGAGCAGCGTCTAGGCGATGGTCAGCGGATCTCACGTACGGTTTTATTGCCGGTTCATCTGCATATGTCCTTGCCGGTGCGGACTACCATCGGAATATTTTGCGGATTAAGGCATTCTCGGGGTCCCGTGATGATGAGAACGGGCAAAGAAGTTGCTCCGATGAAAAGGAGTTGGAAATGACGCGCAGTAACCGGACGAAAAATCGCATTTATTACCGTTTTCTTATGTAATTCAATTGGAGACTCGTCCGAGCCGATAATTTATTTATTTCTTTTTACAAGCTCACATGTTTTATTTTTGTGAGTGCCACGGAGCAGACGCACGTGTGCGTATTACGTCCTAAAACCCGAACCGTTTCGTATTGCCGATTACGGTAATAAAATCGGTGAGGAAACGAGGAAAACGCGAGCGTTTCGACGGGACTCGGTACCCGGTGAGACGCACTCAGAAATAAAATACGTAAATACGGTTAATAAGTTGATTATTGTCATCAATCTAGTTCGATGGATCACTCACTGATTATTCTATGGATTATTTATTATAATTAATGACCCCCCGTTAATTCTTTTATTATTTTCAGTTATTAAAAGTTTTTTAGTAATTAAATTAAAGCGTTTGTACCTTGTTGTCAGTGATTGTTTAATAGGCGCCTTGTCTGGTTATTTAAATAGTTTCATGTAGGAATTTGATAATTAAAATAGTCGAGGCACATAGATGGCACATGAAGAACATTTATTTTTCTATTTATGGCAAATAATCAATAATGAATTAAATTAAACTCGGTCGGTACTGCCATTTTGTGAATAATAGTCTATTGACTATTTTGCGATGGTTCTCTATTTTGTAGTTCCTCTCATAATTTACACGATAGGTTTATTAATTTGATCCGAGGGTGTTCATTTGAGAGTGGCAAAAACATCCAAGGCGGTGGTACCTGAAAAGCAACCCCCGGGGGTAGGCAGGAGAAGAGTCTTACCACCGAGTCATGTTAAATGTTATTCTTCTCCGGTACCTCGTTGTTGTTGTTCTTGTGCATGTTCAGGTTGATTCCATTTCAGGCACGTTCTTAATTGTTCGTATTATTTCTGTGGGGGATGAAAAATTTGACAGGTGATACTTTTCCGCATTTTTCGTACCTTTTGATGGAATGCACACAGGTCAGAAACATCAATTTTCACCCTGCTCAAAATTACGAAAAGGTTTCGTGTTTTTTTTTCTCCAAAGTAAATCTCTCTCTCTCTCTACTCCACTACTGCCGATCCTTCGCAGAATCCAATTAATTTTACTTCTTCTTGTCCGGGACCGATGGTGCGGGTACCACACCGGTAATTTCCACACGAGTACCGGGGAAATAATTGTTTCTTTTGTGCGTGCGTAGCGTGCATCGTTACGTACCGGGTGTTTCGCATCATAACTATTTTTCATACAAAAAGAGAGAGGAGAGAATACGGACGTGGATGGAAGTTTTCACACCACATCAACGCACTCCAGAAAACATCACACAAGACGAACCTTTCGCCAAGTGTGATGTTCATCTGAGGTTTTCGTCACGGTACATTCCTAGTCGTTTTCACTCGTACATACATAATTTGTAGAGACGTGTTATTAATTACGCGTTTCCAAGTCTCTCTCTCTCTCTCTCAAATCTCAAGCGGAGACAAGTCGTAACCTCAAATTGTACACAGTTAAACACATTTATGCGGACTCGTGCTGCATTGTTTGAAATTACTGGATTGTAAATCCTCATGCTAATGAAAATTAATAAAAATTAATTACTTATGTAAATTGGTCAGAGGGATGTCGAAACGAGGGCGATCGCCTCGTTTTATTCATCCCCGTTCTGCGTAGCCCACGTGGTCGGGAGGGTGGCACTCGTCGACGAGGTACCCGTCCTGGCACCGCATCTCCACGTTCGGAGACCTCACGTTGTGCAATGAGCCGTGGGTGTCAAGAGGCGTTAAATTCATCGGTACCCAAATTGTATTTCTAGAATACCACGAACTGTGACCTCCAAACGATACGAATACTTTTTGACAGCGTGCTACGCCTGTGTAAATAAAACGCGCGCATACGTAACTCCCCCGTTGAATAACTCAAGCCCACAACTACAATCTAATTAACCGAAACAATTAGAGTTACGGTTAAGTGGAGAAGCAGTAGTGAAGGCTCTACAATCTCACGGTGATTTATGTAACGCGGGAAGGCTATGATTTATTGTTTTAAAATTATTAATTTTTTTTCTTTCTATACTCTTGGGCAATTGTTTACCATCGAATAATTAGACGAGCAGAACGCAGAGTATCACACGGTTTCATTGTTTCTGAATATGTTACAAGAGGATGTTACAAACACTCTTACAATTATTTGTAACTTCGCTTTTTTATATATGTAATTGTAATTAAGCGTGAGTACTTAATTTAATTAGGAACATGAGAGTAAAATATGCAAGTTCCCATTGTAAACGCTCGGCGTTTCGAAGGAAACGCGGGAGAAGAGTTGAGACAGTCGCGAAGTAGAACATAATTTTCTATCAGTCTAACTATTTAGTTTTGCAAATTTGGTCTTTGGTCAAATATTTAACCTTTGTGGAAGGTTATTGAAGTTTATTCTGCCGGTTATGTACAGTTTGACGTTTAGATTTTTACACAATCACGTGGAACTGTAAATAATAGTTTTAGAAAACTATCAGAGTGGAGAAATGGTTGTTGGTGTGACTGTACCGGTAGTTTGATGTCACAGTTTCGTAATGAAAGGAAGGTTAATAGCAAGTCAGAGTCGCGTTTCGCTACGTATATGAATGAGAGGATGGATGTTGTTGTAACACCTCGGAGAAGTCGACAGGTAGAAATTCACACAGAAACAGGTTCAGGGATGTTCATTTTTAAAAAAAATTCTCTGCCTCTGAGAAGTTGACCAAAAACTGTTTACTCAACGGACTCGGTATGCGTGCGTGCGTTTTCGGGCACTTTACAGGGTTGAAACGTCTTATTGTTAAGTCAGGGGTCGGATAATGTGACATGCCGATGAAGAGGAGGATGATGAGGCAGGAGAATGGTCGAACCCGATGTTGAAGGGAAACTAGTTAGCGGACGATGATGACACCGAAGAAACTGACGTGTTCATCAGTCGAGGGAAGTACCTCATCGAGTTCTGGAACTACCAACATATCGGCCCGGTTCCCTTTCTTTTCCTTTCAACCGGAATCGACTTGACCGAAATTAGTTTTGTTGGGGCTCATCAATAAAGAAAGGATCGCGTGTCGCGATTCCGAGCTAATCGATACGTCGATCGATTTCTAATGAAAAATCAATGCTGCTGGTAAAGAACAAGCGCGTAGGAGGCAGTGGATTTTAACGCGTACCTGCAGCCCAAAACGGGGAAATTTCACATGCCTGGGAAGAAAAGACCCCAGGCTGTGACGGGTACTCGTCGACTGTTGCGAAAGAACAATTTTAATATTCCTCTTTGGATGCCGATGATTTGTTTACATAAAAAAGCTTCTTAAGCTTCTTGCGCGTTTCATCCCTTTCTCCTGATTTTTTATTCCTCTGGAGTAACAAGGAGGATTCCGGGATGAAGACGTTTTAAATCCCGTTAACTTTTCAAAACGTTAACGTTACGTTCGACTCGTGAAAGAAAATAAATAAAAAACAAAAATTGGGAAACTCGTGTCTGCACTGGTTAGTAGTTCTGGAGAGTATGAGCAATATATGTTTTTTACATTGAGATGGGGTCGAGTGGTGACAGTCGAAAGACGCCTTTTATTTCCTGGCGCTTTTATGCGTACTTATTATGTACATAATATCGAGGATGATGTTACTTTGCTTTTTTAACCTTTACAAATGTAACGCTCCAACATCACTGTATACGTGAAGCGATGTGGTGATGTATGCTGACTTGCTATAGAATGTTAGCTTTTGTTTTGTTTTTAACATGTCTCTGCACAAAACGAACAAAGGAATTAAAAGTTTTTCAATGTCTTAAAAGGGAAAATATTCGCGGAGGACGTATTACGGTTACGGAAAATGTGTCCAACATGCAAACTAAAACTGCCTTTTATTCTAATGGAGTTGTCTGTCGCAGCATAATGCGGCAGTAGACAACGCCCAAAAATGTCCGCCCAACTCCCCGGCGACACTTCACACTCCGCAACCTTTTCTGTGTGTGTCCCAGGTATAAATCATGTTGTCTACCCCCCCATCTTCTTAATCCAAGCTCAAGTCTGAAGGCCTCGGGGTGCGTGTGTGTGTGTGTGCCTGTACGACTTCTGCATACATAAAACGAGTCGAGGTCAAGTACGAGCAAAGGGATGACGGGGGTGCTGCGGAGAAGGGATATTGACGCAATGTTTAACTTACGGTTAAATTATCTATCGACAATTAACGGGTACCACGAGTACCAATACCGATGGAAACTAATTGAAGTACTCAAAACTTCTCTCCGGGGCATTACTTCCCTTCTTCTCACTTCTCTCCCCATTTCTTAAATTTCTTGTGTGACAAGAGCCCGGGGGGGTTGGAGTACTATTTTGGAGTACGAAAGGTAGCGTTTTGCCCGGACCGGGTACCCGTGCGAGTACATTAACATTACTCTTCATGCGGTTCGGAGATGATAATGGAGATTAGTAATTTCACCTGTGGGGCAGATTTTTATAAAAATAAAACTTTCCATTAAAAATAGTTTAAAGGTTTCAGGTTGTGGGGAGAAGGCAAATCGCCTACCTACGGTACGGTCACATGGTAATAACTCAGTAAGGTATAATAAATGTAATTTAATAACTGTTATTTACAAACTTTCGTACTCGCCAATTAATCTCTTACATCTAGAGGAGTAACAGAAGGGTGAGGGACGGGTGGGAGGAAGTGTTCAGGGGAACGGAGAAAATGATGAGGTTGCGGTCGAACCTTAGGTACCCAGGAAGGAGGCTCCCGTACCTTGAATAATGCGATGTTTTGTTTAACTTTCTCGTAACACCGAAATACCTTAGTTAAATCATTCTACCTTGGAACGTCAGGCATGGGAATGTCGCTGTCTTAAATCAAACTGATCGAACCTGAAGGTTTAATTCTTTGAATAATTAATAACACTGCTATTTATTTATTAAAATGTTGATCAATGAGTTACAACACTTCATTGAGGACAACTATATCAGAACCCATCAGGACGTGTGAGGATCATGCATCAAGTTTTCCATAAGTATACATATTTTCTCTATACTATAAAGTTGTATAGCATTGTAGTGCTTATATAGTAAAATTGGAGTTCTGACCTATTAAATAAGACAGTTCAACCTACTAAGTCGACGAAATTTAGTAATTAATTGTGAATCAATTACAGTCACATTTTTTCAGAACTGTGATAAATCTTATTAATCCAGTACATAAATACATAGGTGCTCATCCTGTAAACAGATTATGATCTATCCGTACACCGTTGAAATCACTCCAATCAGCCGATATTCATAAGTTATTCGCGTGAAAATAAATAAGCCGCTAGAACTTATTAAAATAACTTATGAAAAATAAATCAGGGATTTCATAACCGCAAAGATATAAATTTTTTTTGTTATTTATTTTATTGGGACAATTCGCGTTCGACTGTCCGAGTACGGAGGGTATCGTCACCGGGAAAGGTTTAACAACCGTTCGGGTTCGGACACGTGTGTTTTTTTAATATAATAATATAATAATATGAGCTCAATAAAAAATTTTACAACTCCGTTTAGCGAGGCATCCGAACTTTCACAAAGGGAGCACTAAAACGCGACACACGCGGTGTGCATCATAATTATTTTTAATGCTTATATTATGACAGCACTTAATATATTACTCATAATATATTGCCATTATTAAACGGAAATTATAAGTTTTATTCCGTATATTAATAGGGGACAACATGAAAAAGTGTTTCACGGGAGAAAGACACACGTCTGGATTTTGTCCGCGTCAGTTTCTCAAAGTTACTAATCAATAATTTTTAAACGTCGGCGTTATAATATAGTAATTTATACTTTCGTAAAGTAAAATACATAATTTACATAATGTCAGGTAAAAAATTTCTTATTAACAACGACGAGCAAGGCTGGTTTTATGGTTTGGTCTGACTCAACCTTTTCGACTGATTTGCTGGTGCAGTTGTGGTTGCGTTTTTATGTTATGTGACGGTTTTTATTAATTTAAATAATACATAGGTACTCGACGGAAGTTTAATTGGGTAGGATTTATGTGAGAGCGGTGTTGAACTTGTTGCTTTTGTGTGACTATTTCGTACGTATAATCGATGTGTGTGACGTTGGCGGGAGAACGAACTTAATTTTTACACATCAGGTACTTACATTAGGTGTCTTAACTCTCATTTTTGTGTTTCATTCCAGCTTTTGTTGGTTGCGTTGTCTCGTACCATGCTCATGACCCCTACCGTTCAGGAACTTCTGCAATATTTGCGTGTGAATATAGCAAACTTTTATACTTAGTACACTTCGGCTAATGGTTAACATAATAGCACTTTCTAGAGTGATGTGATCAAGTAGATGTAACCGACGACTTAAAAAGTATTTGAGTACCTGACTAGCCGTGGTAGAATTTCAGTGAAAGAAAATGACAACCCAACTAGTAAAATAATAGAACACTTGCTGGTGAATGATGGAGCAGTGACTTACGGGGCAAACTTCGTTTTCGTACCCCCGCTGGGTGACAGTACGGTCGGTAGACGTCAACAACAATGCCATTTTTTTGCTTTGGGAAGGGGGGGAATTTCACCTAACAGGAGGGAGTACCTAACAGGGTACTACTCATCGTCGCGCCGATATTTTTGCTACGGGAATTCCAACGCAGCTTGCGCGCCCGGGAGGAAGAAATGGCTACCTATCCGGGCCCGGTATTTCTCCGTTTTTATTTCGGTTTACGGGTATGCGTGCGTACGTGCGTGCGTGCGTTTTCAAACGGCCGAAAAAAAAGGGAATCGATTCTCATTTCCAGCTTGCTGTATAATAGTCCTGACTCATTGCGTAAATAGACCCGGGTGCTGCTCGCAACCAAACCGTAAACTTAATTTCTACTTCTTTGTTATTGTTACTCGTGGTGAAGGAACTTGGACCTTTCTTGGACCCACCAACTTCACGAAGAGGGGATTCCCTGTTATTTTGCGTGTATTTGATAAAGGGTATCGTCAGCCCCGGGGGGAAGAGGTTCGGGGCTCGGAAATTATGGTAATGCGACCTTCTTTGTACAGTTCGAGATCTTTTGAGTGGATCGCCCTGTTGCATTTTTTTTTCTTTAAATTCAATGGGCCTTCTTTAATGGTCGCCGAACGTGTCGCCTTCCTATTGCTTCACACCGTTTCTCAATGCAAGCCTGAAGGATTTGCCAGGGATACGATACGGGAAGTGAAGTCGTTGCACATCTGTTGTTCCCGTCCGTACTCTACACACGAATTCGTCGAAGTGTTGCACTACTTTTTACGAAACCATTTTAACTCACTTGAGTGAGTCAGTCGTTTCGACGTTTATCTGATTCCCCGGCGCACTATTTTAGATTTCCGTTAATTGCTTGGTACGTAACAATTACCATCGTCGTCGTCGTCGTCGTCGTTAGTATTTTTGTGTGACTAACTTCTTTCTAAGAGGCCTCGTTACGTGTCGCCCAGAGCTTACCCTTCCGACGAATTTCCGTTTCTTCGCTTGGTTTCTTGCATAATTCGTACACAGAAAGTGGCATCTCAGTTAACGGACAACGATGTTGCCACCGATAAATGATAAATTGGATCAATAATCCGTTACGAAATGTTGCGAAACGATGTGTAAAGTTTCGTTGTACTTCAACGTAGATCTCTGATCTCGCGTGGATCGACTATTTTTTTTTATTTTTTATTTTTTTGTCTTGCTCGTCTGTGGTCACTTGAGCTCCGATTGGGAATAGTGATAGTGGAAAACTTTTAGTCGGCATTCGACCGAAAAGTAATTAGCTTTTAAAATAGTTTTAAATTTTTCGCATCTTTGACCCTCCAATGCCGGAATTATGTAATGATCTCTCTCTCTCTCTCTCGGCGGTTTTATCACTGCAGGCCACAGAATCATCTCATCCGTTTTGTATGATCTGTACTTGTTGAATTGTTCATTGCACGAGATCACACACACCACACACACACACACGACACTGGGTAGTGATGGTTTTTCCGGTGTGTGGAGATGCGCTGAAATGGTTTCGGGAGGTGATTGAATGTCTTGAAACTTATAAAGTACTAAGTACCGATCACAGTAACATCACCACTTGGGGATCTCTTTATGTTTCCTTCTGACTATTAGACCTATCAGGTGAATGCGTATACACTTATAATTCTTACAGTATTGTTTCTTATATACGTATTTATAGTGCGTTAATCATTAGTACCAGTAACGGATTGACTACCCGTGCAGTGATGCTTAATGACTGCATCATCGGTTTTTTGAAATGAATGGCAACGTGAGAGGAGGACGAGTTCCGAGTTGCCGTAACACTTTGAAACCAATCATGTTTTTTTAGGGCGTTTGTGTTATCATTGGGAAGAGACTAAGGGGACAGGTTTGGGTAGTACTAATTAGGAAAACATTCAAATTATTGTCCTAATGGTGGAAATTTCCTAACGATTGTAATTTTCGTCTGGGAGACAATTGAAAGTAAAGGTACAACATTAAGCCTCGAGCCTTTGTATATAAATTTTAAAAATGAGAGAAACTCGACGTTCGATTAGGATATTTTCAGGTACGCCCCGACGTTCTGCGGACTCGTCAGGTTGGCAAACGGAATACCTGGTAATTGTTGGGTACCCGTTTGACGTCTGTAACGTTTAAAAAAGGCCTCCTCTAAAGGCTTGTGGTAGTTGGTAAAAAAGGTTTTCTTCTCTCTCTCACTCACTCACTTTTACCCTCTTTTCTTCTTTTAAGTACAATTGAAAGTCTGATAGTCAAGTCGACCCTTTTCACAAAAGGAAGATAATGAATCTCAGATCATGACACAATAAATAAATGCAAGATCATCATCATCGCCGTCAACCGGCACACCAGAACCACCACCAGCACTAGGACGGGTACCTGAAGTGAGTACCTGCCGTACTCTCCTTATTATATACCCACATTGCTCATTAATTTTGTTTTCGTTCCTCTCCCCCATCATCTTTCTCTCTCTCTCTCTCTCTCTTGTCTAACGTCTCTCTATTTACCTCTCTCATCTAACGTGTGCCTTATCTTGCATTCTTCCTCTTCACTCATAATTGACAACTTATGATTTCTGTTCCGTGTGTTCCACCTTTATTTTCTTATCCTTCTTCTATCAACCCGAAAGGTCGAGCACAAATGCGCAACAAAATGCTTTTTACGAGGAAATAATTTTCCCATTGTACTTTTTTAAAAATCATTTTATGGAGTCCTTTTGTTGTGTTAAAAAGTCTTGCTCGACATAACTTTACATGAATGGTGTTGGGAATGAGTTCTTCGGTGTTGTCCATTGCCGACGCGACCTCTGTGAAAGAAATAAATTTAAAAGAAATACACTCGATGAGTCGCTTTCGAGACACTTGGAGGAGGAGGGTGGGAGGTGTATTTTCCTGTATGTTTTCTCGAACGTGTGATCGCTTCAGTAAGTCAGCAATTGGATTTTCTGTTGCTCTCGACACGAAGTAGTTGGATGACGATGGTAACATCTCCCCGAAGTGCACGTCATTTAAATTCATTTTAATCGGTGATTGTAGTCGGTCGATGGCACTTGATGACTTCGGGTTCAAGTGAGAGCAGTCAACATTTCGTTTACAGGTGACCTCTCACGTCAGAGCAATGCAATTTATATATATATAGTTCTGTAAAAATGAAGAGGATATGTGAAGTAGTACAAATCGTATATGATAATTACGCGAGAGCGATTGTTATCGTTTGGTAGTGACAGGTGAAAAAGGCGACAATTTGTCAGAATGCGAGCGTCTCGAGTACTGTCTCTCTCTCTCTCTTAGTCCGAATGCTAATTGAATCCTAGAGAAGAGTCCATCACGTGACGGGGTGAGAGCCTCGAAGACTTCATCAAGGTACCCGAGCTCCGGCATTCGTACATTAATCAAATGAACACAGGTTTGAAGAGAGATAAATGAAAAATAAATAGTTTCATGGGTGCGATGGCAGCCGGGTACCCGGTGCCCGCAAAATCGGTTCGGCAGGTACCCACACCCCCGTCGCAACAACCACACTTGGGAGGGGAAAGAAACCTTGGTGCTGGGTCAGTTTTTACCGAGTCATAAAGCAATTCCCTATACGTATATGTATATATTGTGTGATTGCATCGGGGCAATGGAGAGTGATTATTATTTATTAGGAATAGGAAAGGACTAGAAAAATAGAGTGTGGATGAGGGTGCTCTAGGGGATGGAGGTCGGCGGCTGGAGGGAGGGGGGTCTAACAAAAAGACAGGTAGGTAAAAGAAAAAACTAGAAAAAGAATCGGTGGGTGGTAGGTCCCGATCGAGCACCTAGAAAAGTAACTTCAGGTAAAATTCGTCATTAGAGGGTTGTTTTTTCATAGACACAACGTTCAATTCCACAGGGACAAAGAAGACGGATAGACGGGGTAAACGGAGGGAGGGAGAGAGAAAGAGAGAGAGGGAGAATGATATTTCGATACTTATGCTTGACTTATTGCTCGGGGATTGATTCGTGGATTGCGTTGTGCATTATACACATACACACATAAAACGTATATATAGAGGAAGCAGAGGTAGAGGGATAGAGAGAGCTAGAGAGCTAGAGAGAGAGAGAGAGAGAGAGAGGAGGAGAGACAGACAAAAACAAGTTTAATGAAATGAGTTTCTCATAAAACGTTTTCTCAAGCTGACATCAATAAAAATCCCCCCATTTTTTGTTCATTATTTTATTTAAAACTTATTGATTTTTTAAGGTACGAAGTACTTAAACGAGTTATAAGGGACAAGACAAAAATGCTCTTAAAAGCACAAGGTTAATGTCGACGGACGACGAGGTACAATTTGGACTCACCAAAAAAAAATAAAAGAAATGTCGGTACCTGTTGCGCAACAACAACAACTCGTAAACTGGTATTTATTTATTTATGTGTACTTATATGTATATAAGTTGATAGAGAGAGAGAGAGAGTGAGAGAGCGAGGAAAAAATTCCACGAGTACCGGTACCAACCGGTAGATTAGTGACAATTAAATTTATTGCATTATTGTGGCCACACCACACCTTTAAGAGCATTAAGGGGGGAAACGTCAATTGTGAATTCAGGCCGGACTTTTATGGACATTTTCCTATAGACAAAAATTCCAAGTTCGTTCTCGGTCGTCCAATTGGCTGGAATTCACTTAAAATCGAGCGAGTGAGTGAGAGAGGCAGGTAGGTATGGGTAGGGGGAGGAAAAGCTGCCCGAATGATTTTTAATTACTCGCCGGGAAAAGGGTACCCGATTTTAACGACGCAGACGAGTACTTGACTCTGCCATTAACACCTTTTCTTCCTGTGTGGAGATTCTCTTACGCAATTTCTCGCGAGTACCAAGGCGACGACAAAATGTTAACAAGTTGCTGAGAACGCGTCCGGTGTAATTTACACGCTCGGGAAAGATGGTTGGATGTGATGACTCTAAAGTTCGACCTGATGGCGTATGGTCGAACTTGATGCCTTCGGGTTGTGACCAAGTCACTTCCTAATACCGTCTTCCACGCCGTTGGCTTAAGTTAATGACAAGTGGAAAGTTACCGATTCGGAGAGTTATTTTAGAGAGAAGTCATACGGTGAGTAAAGCGAGGGTGCAGACAGACCGAGGGTAGGTGTAGGGGTTAAAGATTTAAATTGACGGGTGGTGGTGAAAATAGTGCGGTTGAAACGGCCCCGGGTACTGATTTCGATGCGCTTTGGTACCAGGTAGCGAGTCGGAGTAAATAGCCGAAGTACCGAGGAGTAAGTTAAAATTCCTGAGACCTCGGTACCTCCCTCCTAATAAGTTCTCTTGTAGGGTCGATCCTCGAAACACTGCAAATCAAACTATAATTGACGGTGGTTGGTAAACCGTTTTACTGTACATCAAATTTGACTTGTAATTAATTGACATACCTAGAATTCTTCAGCTATGACCCTAACTTTTTTGTTGTGTCTCTGATTCGCATACACTGAGTAAATCCGCTTACGGCGATGGAACACCCCAAAAAAATTTTTTAGGGTCTCTCGAGGTGCACGGACGCAGGGGATAATTGTTTTTGATATTTCTTTTCTTTTAAAAGCCAACATTGGAATTTCTCGGGTTGAGCGGGATGGGCTTCCGAATGTCGACTACCCTACAACCCTGCGAGCAAGAAATCAAGGGTATGGAGACATTAAACGAGAAGAATAAGATGAAGAAATAGATAGGGACGCGAGCGTGCATTTGTTGGTGCTCAGGCTCGGGTACTCATCAAACAAGGTACCAAGTACCTTTCACCCTAGAGGAGTTGGTTCGTCGGTCGCGTGCTTAAGCAGGTGCTCGGGAGAAACCCATGCTTCCACCCTAAGTCACTCTAACAAGTTATAATTAAAAAAAAGGAAGCAGTTAGTTGATTAATTGAATCCTAGACGTAGAGAAATGGCACAGAGCTCGCCGAGACTCGAAAGGAAAAAAAAAAAAAAAAGAGTTCGATTTTGAGTAATTGCAATTCGGTCGCCATCGGAAGATGGAGAGAAAATTATACCTGTACTAAGTGTTTTACTGTTAGGAAACAAAAAGAAATATCACAACCCTAAAATTTTCTACCTGAAATGATATCGGTCAAAGGTACTTGACTAGTAATAACACGTTGGTGTTTAATGTTTGAACGAGGAGGACGGTTTTTCCAGTGCATCCCATCAAGGTGAGGATTCAGGTAGGCGATCGGTTGAGGTACCCGGTGGTGCTCGGGTGGTTAGGCGGGGGGACGTTTACAGCATTACGAATCGGAATTATCAATTAGATTAAACGGAGGGAAGAGAGGCAAATAGAGTTGATGATGATGATGATGATGATGGTGGCGGTGGTGATGACTGTGATGGTAACGAAACTATTTCGGACTTCCAACGAGGTCCTCTCGAAATTAAACTCCTTCGGAGGATGGTAATTGGTAACCGAAAATGAAATGCCTCGCTCTACCACTTGCTGCCCGCCTCTCCCCCCCCGGATCCGTCTTTTTAAAACGTCTATAATTTCATAAATTCACTACTTAAATGGTACGGCGGTGAGATGTCGTTATTTTCTGGTTGTTGGTGTTTACCCTTTGACGCCCCTCGGTGAAACATCCGAAGACACGACCTTGTTTTGGTTGGAAGCGATTGTTCACCTCGCTGACGGGGAGTGGTTGAGAAGAGAGTCTCGCGTACCTGCAGGTACCCGTAATTAAGTGCAGTAAAATAAAAAGGATTCCCTGTTATTTGCAATTCATGCAGTTGCGATTTAATATAATAAAAATTATGTACATAATGCATGTTGGCGAAATTTCGAGTTGTTCGTAACCCGTCGAGTTTCTACTCAAATCACCGGGTTTGATTGAATTCCACTCGATTATTACCGGTAATAATTTGTGTCCGTGTACCCAATGGTATGGGGAAGAAACCTAAAATGGTTTCGCTCGAGTTTGTCGTAAAAATTGTCTTAAAGTACTCGCTAGGAACCAAATTCCTGAGTGTTGTATTAAGTAATTAGGTAGCTCATTGGTGTTTAAAGCATTTGCAGCGGGGGTTACGAGTTTTTTTTTTCGTGATTATACGAGAGATCATGCGAAATGACCGTAATCGGTCGAATTCGTCACGATGATCCCTCGGATCGATCGGATTCGGTCGGTTGGGAATTATCCGTTTATGTACTCGTTCGCGTACACGTGCGAACGCTTTCGTCTTGTTACGCTCGTTTTAGGTTGGTTATTGTCTGTAGCGATTCAACTTGCACCTGTACGTAATTACAGTGTTCTACGGACTGCTATACAACCCCGTACAACTGTGGGTGACAGTACGGTCCGCCAGAAGTCTGTGTATTCCTGTAGAACCCCGTACAACTATACGGTACATTGCTCTGCTTTACTGTATAAGACATTGTAAAATTGTAAATCTACACAACATCACTTTATCCTCTATATAATCACTCAAAACCCTACACGAGTTCTTGTTTTCATACACAGCTTCGTACAGCTCCATGTAAGTGTACAGGACATCATACGACTCCGTATAACCCTACCAAACGCTCTGTAATTGTGTGGATTTCTGTACACCAACAGACATGTCCACATTAGTCCATATAACTCTATATCTTTCAGCAAAGTCATTTTTTCGTATATAACTTAGTAGAACGTTATATTCTGTGTAACTGTATTATTCTCTGTATCTCTAGTAAACTCCATGCAACGCATGAAACTGTATAGGTCTACTTGTTTTGTCTTATTCGATACACTTTGTGGTCGCATACATTCCTGTTGAAATCCCTCCCACCATACTTAACCATCGGCAGAACCATGGACCTACGAGTATGCGAGAAGCAGTTTAGAGTATTTGAGTATTGGACGGGTAGTAGCGAGCACATCGTTCGTGTTTTAAAAATTTCAGGGCTGCCAATCGCGTTCACGTCGATACCCCGGGAGTAAACAACTTCTGACGAATTTGTCGGTCAGTTTATTGGGTCGAAGTATTCAATCAGAGTCGAAATTGATTGTTAAAACAAAAAAGTCTAGCCTAATTTTCAGTAAACTATGACCATGATCTCCGATACGCCGGCGTAATTATGTCATCAACTCCTTTCATTCGGGCAGTAACAAATAATTTTCAAACGGTCACGTAGGAAGCATTAGCTCCCGAACGGATGATGATTTAACTGCTTCTTCCACCTTTTGATTTTTCATCTCACCATTTTATTTATGACTTCTCGTCGGTGGTGTTGCTCTCAGGTTTCTTTTTTGTTTTTCTTTTTCACAGGGCCGTGACAAGGGTGCCAAGGCAAAGAAGAAATACAAGCGGAGCACCGGAGGCAGTCTGAGCGATAGTTCCGGCAGCGTAATACGGCAGGTAAGTCAGACTCGCTATATACGTTTTTCCCGCGTGTTTTGTTGTTCTGTTCGCTCAGGTGGCCCAGCCCAACTTCCCCTTTTTACCTTAGAGTGATGTTTCCTTTCTCCATTGAAACTTGTTATCCAACCTGAACAAAATTGGCACGAGATAACGCGGTTGGAATTGTGTTGACTGAAATCGAAGGTAAAAGCAGGGCCGTCTAGTAGATTTATGGATGACCCAGGGTGACCCATGGCGAGTCCCGTGTTTTCTCAATACTCCATTTTGTCTATGTCTCCATGTGCGAATAAAAAGACGTATTGGGCTTTTTGCCAATCTCGCTCGTTCTGTGAGTGTGTGTATGTATGTATGTATGGTAGGGTGAACGCGTGCGTTTTGCCAGTTACGCAAAAGAAATGACAGGAGTGCTTGCTTTATTACAAAAGCCCGATGAGAAATTTTTTTTTCACCGACAAAATCACTCGGGCTGATGACCCCCGAGTGGTACCTGAATTGTAGTTTGTAACAAAGTACACGTCGCAGGCACAAAGCAGTACATAAATCGTCCGTGTATGTGCAAAACCGAGCGTTGAATTATTAAGTATTACGCAGAATCGATTAGGACTTAACTCGTGACCCGAGAAACTTATGTAAGCCGTTTGTTGTTGTTTGTGTTTGTTACAGTACGATTTGTAAGGCACTACACTAACAAATTATCGAGAGTCGTTGAGAATGATGAGTAAATCAAACAGGACTCAGAGTTTCATTGAATTAAGGCCAAAACGATATTTTTCTTTTTTCACTGGCGTGACATGACCGAATTTAAGACACAGAAAGAAATGGATGGTTAACCGGTCACCAAACATTGGTTCTTTCACTTCGATTTATCGAATCGTTCACACGAGAGAGCCAGGTGTGGTTGACGGAAGTCAAACGGAATCGGTGACATCCGTTTTAAGATCTGAAGGAATTAGTTGTTTTGCATTCAATGAGGAGGTACTCGAGTACCCAGGTTTAAGGTACTCGGATGCTCAGGAGGTACAGGAGCTGTGACTTCGACTTTCCAATGGCCTGACTGCCTGCCTCTCTCTCTGTGTTTGTTTCATTCACACTTTTAATTTGTTAACCTAAATTTCACTTTTTTTCTTGAGTGAATCAAAATGTTGAAATTGTATAGATCTCGGTATTATATAAATGTTGGGCCGTTACTAAATTCTTGTGGCGTCACGACCACGCCCGCTTTACGCACGCCGGCGGACTCCGCTTGCAAATTTGTACTGCACATTTTGCTGTTAGTTAAATTTCGTTTGTCTTTGTCGTGTGTGTACCTACCTCCCCTCGACTTCCTATTATCAATAATATTTTGGGTTCATGTGATTCTGGGTAGTGTGACCTACTGGCTCTCATTTTTAGAGTTTTCCAGCTGGTGTTCCCTATCTGGCTTCTTACAGACCCGTACTGGTCTGTGGTTGTATATATTCTAAACGTAATTGCAGTTCTTATTGTTTTTGTCACTGTTGTGCTCTTGTGCTGACTGGTACAACTCCTGACCCTGTACTACGTGTATAGTTCCTTCTTCAGTTCCTGTTATTGTTTTCTCTTCTGTATTTTGAATGTCACCTACTTACTAGATGTGGCTAGCGTTGACTATTGTTTCATGGTATGTTTCTCTGTCAGAGAACTCCAACACGCCAAAGAGAAGTCTGTTTTGTTTGTGTTCAACTCAACAGCCGAAGGAACGTTTCTTTTGTCATGTTGTCCTGTACAATGACCGTCGTTTATTACTTTCATATAAAATTTCGTTTAATAAAGCGAGGAAAACGAGTTTTTACACATGGCTATGCTTGCGTGCGTGCGTTTGAGGGTCTTTCCAATTGCTTATATGCGCACATGCACGTATTCAATATTCTGTAGAGAGATTTTTATTTTACTATAGATGAGACATTGTTGTCTTTGTGTATGGAGAGAGAGAGAGAGAGAGAGAGAGAGAGAGAGAGAGAGAGAGAGAGAGATGAAAAATGACGGAAAAGCCATTTTAAAATATTACGTTTACTGGCAGCGATCACCGAACAATTATGTAACGGTTTGTCTATGACTTAGAAATTTCTATTATTTTTTTTTTTTGATCGACCCGATCACAAAGTTGTATTGCCTCCAGCCTATAGATCACCCGTGTGGCGATCTTACGTCTTGAACCCGTAGGAAATGCATTTTAGTCGCATCGACCGTATACGATCGACGCGAATGCCAAACGGGTCGACGTTTCCGCCAGATGACCGAGTCCGATCGCTTCTGATACGAGCCGGACAGAAAAACTTTTTACTTTGTCTATTTGAAAAATGTCGGGTCCGTAGAGTGAAGTAGAAAATAGAAAATTAAAGGAATTCAACCGATTCGTATTAAAAATAAATCACTCTTACGTAACTTAGAAAATAGTTTGTTGTTTTTTTTTCACTCGGGAGATTAGAGATGACTTCTCTGGGACTTTAGCAGTTCAACTTCGTGGCACTAGAAATGGGAAACGCTTCTTCTTGAGCCATTGCTGTCACTCGGTCGTCACAATACTAGTAGATAACTGGTAGACATCAGCCGTGTGTAGTTTGTCCCACTATTCCCACTACACCAGAACTATTCCGCGGGCCTGTACAAATTAGGTGTCAATAGTTTTGACCCGACGGAATCGACACGAACACACCCACCTTGTATTGTCGTTGGTAAAGCTCTAGAAAACCCCGTTGTTGATTTATTTTTAGGTTTTCCTCTATCTTTTGTTGTATTTATATTCAGCTCCATGCTGCTTCTCTCCTCACCTGCTGTTTCATTATTTTTAGTGTTTTGCAGAGAAGAAATCGTTTTGACTTGAACTATTACTTAATTAAGTACACGTGGCTTTCTCGGAACAACACACTAAACCTCCATGTTGTTGCAGTTTGTATGTATATGTTTTATAAGCAACGGATCGGTGTATTTGAGAATTTCTATATAGAATATATATTGTTGTTAATAAGGCGAGATGAAGCGATAACGAGGAGAGGTAATATATGATAGTCGTACGACACGGCTCGGGAGTTCTCTAATAAATAACGAGAGTGTGGAATTAATAAAGTCGAGCTGCGACAGAACATGGCAGTAAGCTATGAAAACGAGACTAATGAAGCGTAAAGGTGTTACGGCCAGGTGTTACACCACTACAGCGAATTGTAGTCGACGATTAATAAAAGTAAAGATTTACGGTGTCTTAATTAGGTCTTGTAACGTGATCACCAAACCGCAAGTAAACGATTTTTCAGAAAAACCGCATTCCTCCAATGCGAAGTTATAGTTGAGCGTGGTAGAGGTGAGCATCAATTCAGATAACTCTTTCGAGTTTGATGTGGAGTGATGTTTTTTTTCCCCGTTAATTTATAGCGGGAAATTGATTGTTGAAAAACAAGTCAGCGAAACAAATCATTCCCGTAATGAAAATAGAAAGGAGTACCTAGGTACCTCGCGTCAACGCCGTATCAATTACCCTTTTGCCTTAAAAGGGAAATGTGGTCGTGTGTGAGTGCCCACGCAAAACCTGAAAGTACCCGCGAGCTGGTAAGTTCGGCTATTGTCTACGGCCCACCGAGTACAATTACTAAATCCCAGAGTCACCGTGCCTGTACGGTGTCACACGTGAGGGTACGTTCACATCATCGCTGTACAGGTTTAACGTTTCATTACACACAATTGAACGTCAGTCCTTGAGGGTACCCAGTTATAATGAACTTTTTAAACGTTGAAAGATGTTCCTTGTGTGAACCATTTCATATTTCTCGGCATTAGCAATCAGACACACCCACCACTTGGCATTTCCCATCATCTCAAGCTCTGTCTGTCTCTCTCTCTCTCTTGCTTATTCATTACTTGAACCACAAGAACTGGTTTACTCATAGTTTTTTTATTAAAAAAATAATAATTTCTTAATTACCGGCAAAGAGCCTCGACATATGTTGAGGATTTTTGATTAAGAAATCCGTTGGAAAGAACCCGGTGGGTAAATAGACGGGAAGAGGGTGGGTACAAAGGGAATGAGTTCGGAGGATGGACAGGGCGAGTGGTAAAAAAGTCGAAAGCAAAGTTTACCAAAGACAAGGAGGTCGCGTTGGGTAGGTACTCGGAAAGCATCGGCGAGTACCAACCTAGTCGAAACGACCGTGAAAAGAAGAAAAAAAAACAATCCGACCGCTTTCGAATGTGCCAACGGGTGGGTACCTTCAAATATTCGCCTAGTCTGAAAAAGAAGTCTCTGCTCTGACCGCGAGTCAGACTTCTCGTCTTAACATCCAATTAATTCGAGTACTCTGAATAACAAAGAAGTCCGGTTGCGAAGCACCCGTTTAAGGGAAAGTCAAAACGAACAAATAGTTTTCTAATAGTTGCGCTACTAAACTTACCTGTTTAAATAAATAATAATAATACTAATAAAAAAACACTTTCTCTTGCTTACGCACACGTGGACCAAGTGCTTTGAAGTCTCACCTGGGTTACTCGGGTACCTCACCTGAGCACCCCTTCGACGACCAATTTTTATTTTTTTTTTATTTTACCTGCATACGTACGCAACGGGTAAAAGTCAGGAGAGTACTCTTTGCCGCTTTCCTTTTACCACCATAATCAAATTCATTTGCATACCTGTACCGAATGTCCACCTTTTTTTACTATGTCTCAGGTGGGTAATAAACATCTAGCACGTACCTTTCGGCGTTTGTAATTTACGGGATATCACCGGAGTGTACCGGTCGATAACTTTTATTTAATACTCGGATTCAATTAATAAGTAAAGCAAGTTGGGGATGGAGAGAGAGAGAGAGAGAGAGAAAAAAAAATTAACCATTGACCGTAATAAGGAATTATTACCTGGGTCGACGGGTACGTCAACACGGGTACCCGGGTACCGATATTCCTCCGTGGCCATAGGTGAGAGATGTTCGATTTGATTTCCCTTTCGAGCAGGATGTTATCAAGAAGTTTCGTATATAACACGACGGCGGCGTTACGTAATTGAAAATACAAACGGCTTTTGCTTGTGTGTCTTCCGAAATAATGAAATAAATTATCGGACAGCACGGCCGAGTATTTTTCTTTATTTGGTATTTAAATATTAACTCACGACCCGGGTAGTACCCGACGGAAAACGAATAGTACAAGAGTCGGGTCGCCGTCCGGGTCGTTAATAATTATCGGAATCTACTTTTGTATTATTTCCAATATAATGAATGATCGGGCTCCGAGCGAATGGATGGAGTGTTGAATAATTGCAAAACGGAGTTAAATATCAGGGCTTAAGTACCCGCACTCGTCGAGTATCACGGCGGATACCTACGCGCGACCGAGGTTGGGCACCCGATCAAGTGAGAAGGAATGTTGAATGGGAGAAAAGCAAACGAAACATCAAATGAAAGGAATTTTAATTCTGTAACAATGTAAATAGCTTGTTTGGAGGATTGTGTGTGTGTGTGTGTACAGTACGCAGAGTACAGGGAAGTTTATGTGCATTTGCAGGTCTGCTTGATCTGTAGAATTGACAGTAGTGCTTCGTTACCGTTACAGACCCTCGCTGTAATATCTACTTACTGAAAAGATTTCTATTTTGTATGGCTTGTCTGTACATGTCATTTACATAGTACAGGAAATATATTTAAATGGGTAGTGTAGAACTAGAAAAAGTAGTTCTTAAAAATAGAAAAGTTGTGCAGCGTACGAAGACTGTAATTTACAGAACGAGTATTATTTCATAATTACGAAAACAAATTATCTAAATAGTTTTGAATTAAAGCATTGTTCCCATACACAAAGTAGACAGTATAACCCCAAGAGTTCACTCGTAGCTAAATAAAATCAATAGACAGTGACACAACTTCTGTACAGTTTCGCCTAACAGGTCGGAAATGTTTACATTTTCCTCAAACCCAAAAAAAATCGGATCAAAGTTACTTTTAATGATATTATACACATAAAATTTATACACCGAACGTTGCTTAATTAGAGTATGTATGAAACTATGTTAATACCACATTAGGACTCAGTTTGCGGAACTATTATCTCCCTAAGTAGATTAGTGTTAGTTTCGTCATAAATGTTCATAAAGTAATAATCTTAAACTTCAGCGAAGCACTTAACCTGCAAAAATGTGGGTTAATACAAACATGACCATGTCGTGTAGAGAGAGAGAGAAAAGAGAGGTTTTAGAATTGCCAACAAAAAAATAGTTTTTTTGTATATATCAATTGACGATTCACGCCCAAGTAGAATAAATTAGTTTATAATGAATAGTTTTCGAGCGCAATGGAATTTCTTCTGATTAAATTAAGTTCACTTCCGAGGAACTTTATATCCCCGACCATTTTTCATAATCGTAACATGAAAGAATACCCAAGAATGCAATCTTGCCAACGCGGTTGACGTTTTCCTGCCAAAAACCAGTCTGCAGGCTAGAGTCTTCAACGAGTAGAGAGAGAGAGAGAGAGATAGACTAGATAATAGAGCTAGGTTCTTGAGAATAATAACGGATGTTTAAATATTTCCAACAAGACTAGCTGTCTGTCTCCTTAATTCCAAATTTATATGCCATTCCTTTTAAAAATCACCCATTAAAACTATCTGATGGAACGGTTACCGGATACCCGAAGTACTCGTCTAATTAAACAAAAAATCTATTGGAGAGAGAGAGAGAGGTAACGAGTTAGGATAAGGATAACTCTCCCGAGGATGGGTAATTTCTTTAACGTTACGAGTTTCACCGAAAATATATCACCTCGTACAGGTATAATAAAGCAGGCGGCGTGTCAGAGAAAAGTTACTCGGTACCGAGGAAATCAGGTACATTTCTAAATCGTCCAACTTCTTCTGCTGTTGCATCGGAAATCGGGGAATACCCGTCGCACATGTCAAACACGTTGAAATAAATTCCGCTCGTTACACGTCGTGGCGTTTCCAATTAAGGTTCAGGTAGGAGCAATTGGTACGCTTTGTCCGAGCAAAAACAATAAGTTAAAAGGCGCAAGAAGGAGGGAAATTGTTCGTTAGGGAAGTAATTAATCTTTCTTTCTTATAGAAATTCGACTACTTCGAACCGGTTATTGATGATCTGATATATAGAAAGTGTAAAACACGTTTGATAAAAGGCGTACAAGTGACGAGTGTGACGTCAAGTGGCAAAAACAAACCCCCGGTATTAATTATATACAAGAAACCTGCATGTTTATACAGAGTACCCGTCTACTCTGCAGGACGGATTAGGAGAAAATCCAGAGCGTCGTGCACCAGTTTGCTCCTGTTTCGTCTGATCCCCGAGCTCCGGAGTAGCCGAGAAGAACCAGGTACCGAGTACCTAAGTAGAAATGTCGAGATTTCAAGAGGTCTACCGTGTTCGAACTCAGGTAGCTGGGCCATGGTTTGAGGGTGTGTTCGTTTGTATGACACTGAGTGACGGGGTTAAACTTACGCGGGCGTGCGTTTTAATGCGTTTCCGAACGAATCCATTCAGGTTTAGTAGGAGCGCAGGCATTTAATCTGGTAATAACCTCAGGTGCCCAAATAAAAGGGGATGAGCGTTTGGTAACACCCTTTTCCGCCTTCGAAACTTCTTCGGCTGTTTAGCACCCACACCTGAGCCGGAGCACCTGTCCACCTAACGTTTTAACCACGCCGAGGAATCAATCCAAGCAGATGTCGTAGGTTTCCAAGTGTCAATCTGGTTTTCTTTGTCGCGTTTCGTACGGTGCCGAACGGATGTGGCCGACCGTCAGAGGATACTCAAGCGAATCCCACTCAACCGGCGGAGTTCCTACGTACAATGCTTGCTCACTCTCTCTCTCTCTCTCTCTCTCCCTCCTCGGAAACTATTTTGTAATCATCCAGGGATTACACCCAGAGATTGGATTTTGTGTCCGGAGTCATTTACGAATTTTGTGTGTTGCCATAAAAACCCCAGCGCGACCTCCGCAATGGCACTGTGGTGGCACCCACACGAGCGGGTCCTACGACCGAACGACCGTGCCGAATGATTCGAACGGCGATAAATAAACTTTTCAGTTAAGACTGTTAAACGCATTCAATCTTTTAATAGTCGAGCTAGTTTTGTGTAATAATGAAGGAGAAGAATAGGAAGAAAGAGGGAACGGATGATCATTTGCTTTCCGGCGAGTAGTTTTATTTAAGAGGTACTCCTACTTCTATGACTACCACTTTCACCGATCGATCTTACACCGTCTTCGAATGAGACAATTACCCGAAACGCGAGTTAAAGTTCACTCCGATCGATACAGGAATTTAAGTTTCACAACTTGAATTTGACCGACAATTTAATTTAGTGAGCCACTTCCAAGTGGGACCAGGACAAGTCGAGGAGGAGAGAGAAAAAAATGTGTACAAATAAAAAGTAAATCAGAGTGTCGGGTGGTGGCGGTGGGAGACGAGGAGGTTCCGGATATAACGTTACACTTACATAAATTACTCAAATTACGTAAATACATCACTCGGGAGATTCCATTAACTCCATGTATACGCTTATTAATTGTGCGGGTCTACGTCGCAGGAGAGTTTTTAGCGATCACGATCGGACTCCGTGAACGTGAGCGATCATTAAATGCAGATCTTTTGGTCAGGGACCGCCCCGCGATCCGAGACTGGTGGAGAAATATTAATAAAGAAATTTCATAAATGAAGTGTAGAGATTAAGTAGAAAGGTAGAAGTTAAACTTAGGTGTGTCACTCCGATTACGATTGTACGTTTGCGTAGTAGCGCTGTTGTTGTGGTTCGGCAGCAGTGCTTTCCGTTCTCCGTGGGGAGAAGGCCAGGGAGAGCGGACAAATCCGATAAATCAAGCCGGTGTAGAAGTGACACATTCAGCTAACTAGCTCAATATGTGAAGATGGCATCGATCTGAGTCGAGGATCGCTCATAAATAAAAACGTCTTCCCTAGCCTTGAAATTTAAATATCGAAGCTGTGAAGAGATCGGATGGTCTCCACGAAGGCAACGACCAACGAATTGTCCGATGTCAATTTATTTGGTACGAGTTCGGTTCTCTGACGGAGTTCGGCCGGAGAATTGCACTTGGACGCGACGACAAAACGACAACAGAGTAGGAAGAGTTTGGTAACGGGCCTGGTTGGGCAACAACCAGTCGCCAGGTAAAGGTTACAGTCGTAAAACAATTCGTAATTTCTCTCGGTGAACAAATCTTTTCGTGGTAGTATACCCACTCTCTCTCTCTCTCTCTCTCTCTCTCTCTCTCTCTCTTTTGTCGTATGTGGTCCTTCAATACTGTCAAATCAATGGCCGGTTCGTATCAATAAGCAATAAAAATTACGCAAATGATAAAAAGAGAGTGTTTCGTAACAATGTGCCCGGGTCTTTGTATGTATATACTTGTTGTAGTTTTGTTTGCGGTCGAGTTTTACGCTGCACCACTCCAGTAGCACTTACAAGAGATGGGTGTCGGTCAGGTTCTTGTCAGAGAAAGTTGTAGTTGGGGGGAGTACTGAACGAAACGAAAAGAAACGCACGTGGGGTTAAGTTCCAAATTAAACAATTGGACAATTGATTATTGATTTTCGGTGGGCCGATAGATCGGAGTTACGGGTGGGTGGCGGTGGTGGTGGTGGCGAGGAATAGAGAAAGCAAGTGACAACAGTGAGACTCGTTATGTAGGGTCAAA
Source organism: Polyplax serrata (assembly GCA_037055365.1). Taxonomy (NCBI): domain Eukaryota; kingdom Metazoa; phylum Arthropoda; class Insecta; order Psocodea; family Polyplacidae; genus Polyplax; species Polyplax serrata. The sequence continues at coordinate 5,200,003 of JAWJWE010000038.1, read as the reverse complement.
AGAATGGCCGGGATTAACATTATTTACAATTTATGTTAATTGACCGGTTTGATATTCAATATTTTCAGTATACGGATAATCAATCGTTTATGAATTGAACTCGGGCGATCGATCGGAGTGAACTTTCGATTGAAAACCCCCGCCCCGCTCCTGACCCTCCTCCCGGCTCCCGATGGGATTTTAACACTTGGGTTGCAATGACCCGGGAGAAAGGAAGAACAATGACGGTGATAATTCGGAGAGGAGAGCCCTTTAATGGGCCCCTTTTTAAAAAGTCCAAATTTGAAATTTAAATTTTGTCGACATCACGCCTTCGAGTGTGTTCCGAGAGTTTATGCATGTGTACACGTGAGACGGGTACCCGGTATGTCTCCCCCGTACTCCCACACGTGCACCCCAGACGATTGCCCGGCCAAGTACCCGCCGAAAATCGGGTGATGCGAGCGCACGAGTACCACCGGGTGAGCGCACTACTCAATACCCTCAATACCGATCGGGTTCGATTGATTGCCCGTATCGATATCGTCTTTCCGGCCGTCTTTCGAGGACACAAAAAATTTCTTTTCACATAAATTGTTAATTCAATCTGATGGCTAAATAAAGTATTCAAGAACGTGAGTTCAATCTTCGTGAGGCGTCTTAAACGATGCATAAACTGATCTGAGATTAGTTCGTAAGGGGAACGTTGCCTGTCGGGGCCCTGGCGAATTGAGGCCCCTTGAAATTGCGCTTTGAAAAGAAAAATAACAAATTGTTTGAGAGTGTTTTGCACGTCGGGTCAGTTGCACACGGCGAGACAAAGACAATGAAAGCTCGCACGACTACAGTTGTAGTTTTATAATTTTTTTGAGATCTTTCGTTTCGTAATTTCTTCTTGCACCGTTTATCTTTTTACACTACTTTGGTAGTCAACTGTTCACTAATGAACACCATTTAGCATTTTATTAAACCGTATAATATTGTATTAATATTATTAATTAATAACCGCGTCGTTCAATTACAAGTTCAAGTTGGGTTTAGTCAATTAATTGTTTCCAGTCAGCGCAGGCAGCGAAATTTTTAGTAGTTTTGTAGTAATAGTTGTAAATAATTTTTTTGCGTTTCGTAATGTGATATTTGTATGTAGTAGCAAAAAGTTTGCTAGACCTCGATGAAGTCTCTGATGAGGTGCAGCAGCAGCAGAGAGAAACAGGTGCGCACGTTCGTCCTCTGAACACCTGACTTTATGCCGAAGTTAGTAATTTGTTCTCGGCTTGGTGGAACTGCTAGAATAATACGATTCCTCTAACAAAAATGCCTGCGATTCATAGTTCCGGACCCTTGTCAAAAATTGAAACTATCGATAAAATAGTTTTGGTTGATGAAGTGAGGGTGGACGCACGATGGAGAAGAGCAACAGGTGGTCTTTTCGCATGAGTAGCCCAGATTCTCGAGTGACTCGCTTACGTGTGCGTAACTACGAAATAACTTAATAGTGACAGCAGCGATAGCAAGCGAACCCTCAGGGGTCGCAGGGATGCAAAGTGCTGCTCTAAAGACACGACTCAGGCTCGCTGAAGAATGGAATTTGTCTTCCGGCAGACTTGTTGAAGTTCAGTGTATCAAAACAGAGTGTAGGAGGTCCGTGGCTCAACTGTTGTTTATGTTCTCTCTTGCGACGTTGTACAACACAACTTGTTCGGACTCGATGATTGACACGCTCAAGAAACAAGTTTACGATATACCTGAATTTTCTGTAACATCGAATTCCAATTAAACTTTCATCTGAGCGGTTGCTCTGTCGACATTACGGGGTCACGGCGTTGGTCTTCAACTAGACCAAATGCCCCCGTGACATGAACCCTACCATGTTTATTACCTAACGTAAGACCCGGGCAAATTTCCTGTCGTATGTGTGCGGCACTAGACACTAGTTGAGTCAAAACTCGTCGGTCGTCACTATTTCTGGCTGTTATTACCAGTCATAGTTCTAGGAGCATACTATTGAGCAATTTACTTGGTCCCTCGTTGTAATTTGTTTTTCTCTTCTCATTGCTCTTCACGTTTTGTAACGAAAATCGGCTTCAATAAAATTGTCATGCAACATTCCTTTGACCCATTTGTAATGTTTAAGAACCTAAATTATGATCCGACGTGTGCTATTATTCAAGACGGATAATTACAACCGGAATTTATTTACTAGGATTTCCATGGATGGGAGCGGGGAGGCTTTGGTAACAGAGCGCTGGATCGCTCGCGCGCGCGCGCCCGCGAACGTAGCCTCCGAGATGTTCTTGGAGTTCTTTTGGCCAGGAAAAAAATTAAACAAAATAGAAAAAAAAACTTGATCGTGAAAAACGAGTTTAAATAGGCCGTTGCACATACTTAATTTGAATTATGATTTCTTTTCTGTCTCTCTCGCACTCTCGGCCACGGGGTACTAGGTACCCGGGTACCCAGGTACCCAGTTACCTGCGCACCCCTCCGCGTCCCGAACAGACCTCTTACGAAAAATTTCATTTTCTTGTACTTTCTGGTGCAACTCCTATTTAAAATGCATGCGATTAAGTTAAGTCGTTTTTATAAGCCTTCGAGTGTTGGACACGTCACTTCTCTCGGGTGAAGAGAATAAGAGACTTTAATGTTAATTGATTTCGTATGTGGCTGGGGTGGAGGACACCGTGTAGGGGAATTAACGAGATTAATAGTTGCTATAAATAACGTGTACTTGGCGAATCGAAAGTGGGGAAAAAAGAAGCTATAAAATACAAAGTAATGGGGAGAAGGAGCGCGAATATGAGTGTTCCCCGTTCAAGGAAAGACGTTAAGGGATTATTGTTGCAACTGAAAGCATTCAATCGTATGTTTTACTATAGTATATGATGCCGAATAGCTGGGAAGCAATCATGTCCGGGGAAACGGGAGTGTTGCTATAAAAAATAACATAATTGAATCGGTACTGGTGTAACGCTGTAAATCATTATACAATGTAACTAAAAGTCGTGTCGTATGCATTTCAAAATAATATTAGATGTCAGGCAGCGTATTTCTAATAACTTACAACTGTAGATATACTATTTTTCTACTATACTAATGTATTAATTAGTATTAATATGAATACTAATGTATTAATTTGAAACGGAAAGAGTGACTGTCAAAGAAAATTGAAACATTATAATTATCATTTCTCCTCTGGCGGACACATTGACGTAAACAATATATACTGTATGCGTATATAATTCATATATGCGCTTTGCACTATAAGAATTACACTACAAATGTATAAGTAACGGGGAATGACCATCTTCGGGAAAAAAGAAGGAAGAAGCTAAAACCTAATTAATTACTTTGATGCACATTGGTATATTATTATAGTATAATATAATTGATTTGAATTGGTTACACCACAATTGTGAAAGAGACGAAAACAAACAGATGTTCGTCAAATCCAGAAGGAACATTACAACTAATAATAAATAGATTTGACCGTCACATTTATAGCACACGATAGTGTGTAATATTTTACTACACACGGATTACATAGTTAACGGAATTGGGAAAACTATTTATTGTACATGGCAGTGTAGTTGTAGCAATTAAATAATTCAATCAGACAGATTATTATGGTTTTAAGGAATTAATCTAATCAGGAGAACAGACAAATTAATAAAAGTAGTAAACAACAGTTACGAAGTTACGATATGATGAAATTATGATGTTGCATTATAAACACCTAACAGTTACGAAAGACACAATTTATAGTTTGTTACTTTAGTTCTGTGAAGCTTACATTTCAAGTTGTTGCCATTCGATTTAACCGGGGAAAAAGTAGAGTAGAGCAGACGACAAGGTCTCTCTCTCTCTCTCTCTCTCTCTCTCTTTGCGTATACGATGTTTTTCAGCATCGCTTAAAGAGGATGCCGGGGCTAGGGAAAAAGGAATTGAATTAAATTCCAAAGGCGGAATGTGTCTCGCACGAATTAAATTTGGAATTAATTAAAATTTAATTTCTCACCACCGTGTGGTTTGGGTGAGGGCGCGATACGACCAAATTCCGATCTTCCGTAATTTCAAATGCCAAAAATTCGTATGGACATAACTAAATTTTAATAAAACACGACGGGAGACCGGTTAAGACGATGAAAACCACTCTCCTCTCTCTCTCTCTCTCTCTCTCTCTCTCTCTCTCTCTCTCTCTCTCTCTCTCACTTGCTGTTTGTAACTTACAACCGAAAACTAGCCTAAAGTAATAATGTGTCCGTAATGTATGGCATTTTTAATTTCAAAACTATTGAAATGGGTACTTTGAGAGCTCTGGCAAGTACGAAAGTTTTGTGTTCAAATTTGGTTTCGGGCAGGAACGAAACACTCGAGCCGTCATCATCATCATTATTATTATTATTATGAATTCTCCATCTTGTTCTTTCGTCCATATTTTAGTACTCCCATAATAAGAAGTGCGAGAGATTTTGTAATAGTCCAAATGAAAAACCAGTTATGGTAATTAAAGTAATGCACAAAATTTAATTTAAATAGAACTCAACAAGCGCAATTATTACTCGTTCTCGTTCCCTTTTTTGTTTTCCCTTTGAGTTAACATTGTCGGCTGGAAGGGAGCGTACCCGGGTACACCGGGTACCGAGAAACCCAGACGGGCGCAATACCTGCAAACTCAGGTACCCAGACGGGCAAAACTGCATACCCACACACACACACACAGAAAGACACGGGCACGAATATTGTTTAACTCGGTTTTAAGTTCCTTGAGTTATATATATTTTTTTTGTGGTTGTTGTTGTTGTTGTTGTCGTTGTTTATTAATGCGATGGTAACAATTTATTTGATGGTCGCAAACATTTGAAGGTGAAACTAGATATAATTTTTTGGGTTTCACTTAGGTACCAGTCCCTCCGGTCGAATGGATGCGGACGTTTCTCGCAATATTAATAGTTTTCTTGTATTGTCGGTCATCCGGAGAGCAAATTCGAACTTGAGAATGTGGGCAAGATGAGGTCATGGCGTGAGTTAATTCACGGAACCGAAAAAAAAATGAATAAAAAATAATAGTTTTTGTACGCTTTATGTTAAAGCGTAATTAATAAATTGGACGGTTTGCACGCGGGCGTTGCTGTTGAGTTGGAAACGACTTGCGGACTTGCCGGCAACGTACGGCAACTCTGACTTTTTCTACTTTTTTTTCCCGCCATTTTGAAACTACCGCAATAAATTACATTTATGTATTGATGGTTTAACCTTTATCGATCGGGTTAACTAGAAAACATTGGAGTTTATGTATCGGACACGGTGGGATCGGTGCAGGAATGGGCTTGCCTGACGATAGTATACCGATTGTATGCTATATATATTTATAGTATACATCTTAACGTGATATAATGAATATTTATAATACAATAACACAAATGAATAATTAATTTACATACCAACTACATTCCTACGACAGCTTATATGTAATAATAATAAGTAATACTATGATAATACGAAATTATAAATAATACACCTATTTGTACGTAGAACCCGCGAAGTATAACTACAAATTTAATCAATAAATTAGTTTGCTTGCACACCACAGAATAACAACCGACAAATGTAATTATGTATGAACTGTATAAAACCGGATATGTGTACATTGTGATACTTTGTAAGTATATTAATTAATATTAAATTGAAAAATTAATTGAGTATTAAATTGAAAAAGTATAGGTCGTAACCGGTTGGAAGTATTTAAGTATACGTAAAATAATGTAATTAAACAAGATATAGGTTTACCACTAGTGACTAGTATAGGTTTACCACTGTTGCAGGATCAGAGTTAGAATAGTTTAAAATAGAAGAGTTCTTAGTAGTAGTTCTTAGGAGCGTAACAGTAATAGAAAAATTAAATTTGAGAGGAAGATGAAGATGGAGACGGAGATGAGGTGAAGTACCAAAAAAGTGACGTCTCTCAACTTAAAGTTAAAAGTTAATAAAACCGGGTCACAAATCATAGCAATCGAGTCCGAGTACCATGAAGTTGCGTTTTAAAATTGTTACTTGTGTGTCATAAAAGTTTGACTCGTACAAAAAAAGTCTGAAATTTAAATTCTAACCCAATATTTAATTAGTTTTACCAAATTTGGCAACTCATACCTGTCCTCAGAATCAGAATTGACCGTGCGGGCAGGTGGTAGAAGAAACAATTCGGTTGTCGTCGTTTTGCTATCGGTGGCGATCACTGATCGGCGAACCGATTGCGTCCGAATTGTATTTTATTTATTAATTTCCTTATGTATCTCACACCCGGAGACGTATTTAAGTGCGCACCGCTTACTCGACTCGGATTCGATCGACTTTAGAGTTGTCAGAGCGGAACACTTCCTCCTCCTCGCACACATTAATTACGGGTGTTTATTACGGAGCATATTCAACGTACATAAAACAATAAAAAGTAGTGTCTGTACTCAAATTGAATTGCTCTAGTTGGTCATCGGTCGGTGAAAAAATGGAATTTGGTACAATGCAAGAATAAGAAAATTAACTTATTTATGTAAGCGCACCCAATACATACCCTGTTAATTATGTTATTTATCGCGCATACAATTAGCGGAGCATTGCTCACCGTGTTCCATAATGCTATATATATATATACAACACTACAATGTAGTGAAAATAATGTACAATGTACTTAATCGATGTTTTATTCTTGTCTACGTGTGTCACTGCTCTTCTGCCAATTTTGTTTTCTTTCCATTTCTTCTATTGTTGGCGTCGTGGAATTAAAGTAGTGAAAACCACTCCTGGTTGTATTACTTCCTGTGTACTTGTTTGATGTAGCACTTCTCGCTTCTGGAAGTATGAAATATTTCGTGCCAATTAGTAGTCTTCCGATGTGAATTATAATAACATTTACATTTTACCAACGACAAATACGTGGTGTTTGTAGTGCGACAAGAAAATTCTAAAACTGCATATTTAAAGAATATCGTATATTATAAACTTACTTACAACCGACGTTAGTACATAAGATACTTATGTACGCATAGTTTAGGTTCATATTATATATATCCATGTTTTAGTCAAAGAGTAAAAGTTACGAAACAACGAGGAAACGGCAACGAAACGTTATCGAGCTGACATATCTATTTAAAAGTTTATGTACATTTATTAAACATTCATTCGAGTTATCGTAGGCACTAAGTGAAATTGTGTGACCGTCTAGGGTCTGAAGAGAGGTGAAACGACGACATAACCAATACTAGTGACCAGTCTAAGAAAGACAAAGTTCGAAAATCAATTTGAACACGAACGAAGAGAACAGATAGATAGATACATAGATAAATAGATTTAAAAAAATCTTTTATTCTCTCTCTCTCCCATTTTTAATCGTAGGCGCCTAGTAGTTGAAGAACGAAAACTGGTCCCATTTCGTTTAATTGTAAATTACTTGTCCCTCGCGGAGTTGGGCAATGAGGGCTTATACAGCTCTTTCGAAACCTCTGCATATAAAAGTAAACTGCTCCCAGGCCCACACATGTGTCGATTACTCACACACACACACACACACACATAATGCCATTTAAACACAATTTCTCTCTCTCTCTCTCTCTCTCTCTCTCTCTCTCTCTCTCTCTCTCTCTCTCCCATTCTTACTATACGATTTGAATACATTAATTGGACTAGTGCCGTTTTTTCCTAAGTGCGTGACTGCGCCTATCTGATTCATATCCTTCTTCTTTTTCTTCTTCTACAGGCCCGAGAGATCGCATTATTCCAAGAATAATCCATTTTACCTGAGAGATGGATTTTTTCATACCCATAAAAATTCCAAACGATTCGATTCCACCTTTTCTCTGTGTGTATGCCTTTTATCTGTTGGCTTGAAACCTTCCACTCACACGGGGAGACATGTGTAATCTCCGACTTTGACCGCACCACTCTCGTGTGTGTTTGTTTGTTTAGTTGTGTCACGACGAAGGGAATCGACAAGTTGTAGTTGGAAACGGGTTGGCACCTTTTGATGCTTCGGTCACCTCTCTCGTCCCGTGTCCGAAGGTTCTAGTTGACTTTTATTTGAACCATTAGGAACTACTTGTTGAATAGTTTAAGGGGAATAATGTCTGCGTTGTAATGCTGTTGTAGTTGCTCTGTTACGCGCATTGTTGTAACTTACAGATAACTGTAGAGTTATTACTGTAACGTACACTTAATAACCGATAGTTTTTTAAAAGAAGTACATATTTTAGCAGTCAGGTCTGTTGTGGTGTTGTAATGCTCTTTCTGGAACAAATGTTACGGTCAGAAATATTATATCCGACTAATGTATTCTCAGAATAGTTCCATGGGCCGATTTGGTGGCTGGATAATTTTATTTTTTAATTTTTGTTTTTCGTTGTCTCCGTCCCAGGAGAACCGGCAAGTGAACGGTCGCAATATTCGACAAATTGTAACTCATTGAGTAAATTGTGTAGGAATGCTGTTCAAATCGACCGGTCGTCTAATTTTTTTGTCCAAATATTACGGTCACGATAATTATCGACAGTGTTCCGTTAAAGGGCAGCTCAAGGCGTCGGAGGGAAGGTTCCCGTGCCTGAATCCTGGCGAATGTGCCTAATGTCGACCATTTTTTGAAGTTTGAAGTTGTCGAATGTTAATTACCCCGGGGTAACCGGGCAGATACCCGATTTATCCGATCCATAAACGTAAAAATTAAATAAATGTGTTGTTGTTGTTGATAGTTCGTTAATAGTTGCACAAGGCAGGCACTCAGACAATAGAGTACAGGTACACACCGATCGGTTTCGTAATCTTATTATCGTCGGAAGAATTCTTGGTGCGAAACACGTTAATAAGTGCCATGGGGTGCGTTTTATGTAACAGCATGCTTTTTTTTTCATTGTTACATAGGTTTTGTTCTTACTTGACTGAAACTATCGGTCAGGTCCACGGGCTTCACACGCTTAACTTCTTTCTCATCTCCTCGTTCAGATTCACGTTCGATGCGCAAGATCTGAGGAGTTGTATACATAAACGGACAACTACTTTTTGACTTGTTACGGTCTGTTGAGGGACTCAGAAGGTAACCACTTCTGATAGGAACTAGAGAAAGGACTGAATACGAGGTTGTGTAGCATCTGATATTGTGCACGCTATAATTATGTGATTTATAGTTCAAGGCAAACTCACTACATAATGCATCGGGAACAATGTTTTGTAATTCGCCATTTTCACTAAAAATTACCCGGCCGTGTTGTGCTTACATTAATTCATATTATTGAGTATGTAGAGGGTCTAATTAGAAACTACGACTAAAATGTATAGTAGCTATTATATTATTATGTTAGAATATCATCCGGTTTTTGACCATCTGTCGGGTCTTTGCTTTTCACTTGACCTCTTCGATACCTCGAAATCTTCATCGTGTGGTATCGATGTATCGTATCGTAAGTACTTGACTACCATCAACACCGTGATGTGTAATATTCTTCAATTGATAATGGTCAAAAACCGAATGTTATGTAATCGTGTTTATTATAAATATCGGGATTATGTACGGGTTGTATCACTTGGATTTTGTCTCTCTCGAACGCGGTAATTAAAATAGTCTGATGGTATCTAAAATAGGAAAAAACTAGAAAAGTAAACAACTTAAATATTGAAGTCTCTATGAACAGTCTCCAGCGTTGTTGTTGGGATGTAAAACTTGTCGGTCGAATGAGTACAGAAGTACCCACTGGACTCCACGACCACCTACCATTGTAGTAGACAACTGTGAGTATTCGGATAGATTACTCGGAGATACTCTTCTCTACAGGTACTCACTCGGATCCCCTTTACTCTTCTCCCTCCCCGGTCTCTCTCTCTCTCTTTGTCTCTCTCCATCTATCTCTAATACTTCTTCCTTCACCTGCGAGGTTAATATATTACAATTTTGGTAACGTGACATTAACAACTCTCAGTGAAATTGGAATCTTGCAGTATTCGAAATACTTCACGCTGCGGGTGAATTAGATTTTCGTAAAAATCATAAATGGAAAGAGAGTGTAATGAAGTTTTAAAATAATGAAATTCGTAAATCGGACGGTAAAAAGAACAAAAAGAACGAAACGAAAATTAAACGGCCCCCGGGGCATCCGAAGACTACAACTGGTTTTTACCTTTTATTATTTGTACACATCACTTGCCACTACTAGGAAACAACACGTGAAATAAGTTTCCATTAGTTCACGAGATAGTTTCTTTATGCAGTTTCATGTTGAAGGGACCGGGGTCGTACACGCATACACAGGCACACGCACACATGCGCTACAATTGAAACAGAGTAATAAACGTTTTTGTGATTTTTAATTAACGGAAAGGTCACCGAAGGCTAAGACACGTCACAGATTGTGGGTAGAGAGAGAGAAAGAGAGACACACACAGGAGGACAGGTAGAGGAAAATAACCACGTGAAAATCTCCTGTATGGAGACACAGATCGGATGGTACCATGGGTTACTGACCCATGACCCATGTGGAAAGCAATGATTTTGTTGTTCGAGTACTCCACGCGGGCGAAGTAGAAAAAATAACAAAAATTTTATTCGAACAAAGTTTGAGTGCCCGTACTCGTACCCGCGGCCGTAGAAAAAGCGAGTTCCGCTAATTGAGTGTGCTTAATCGAATTATTATTTTAATTATTTGAAAACGAGTACCCGTGAGTACTCTGATACAGTACACGAATCGTTAAATTAATGACTTGAATATTTACCGTTCACCTTCTCATGATGGCGTGTTGAATTTTTTTGTACTGTTCGCATAAATGGCTTGTTTTATGCACATTAAGCTGCTTAACTCAGTTAAGTATTGCCTGAAGAACTGGAGGACTGGGACCTTTGCCATGGCTTCTTCTCCATCGATGAAATTTTAATTTTTTGGAACTGTAACAGCTGCTTAGTAGCTTGTAGTGCTTTTTCTCATCAGAAGCTTTTTTAATACTTCTAGAAGAACTAGATAGCAGAAGTTTATGATTTGGAGGTCGGCATTTCTAACCCAAGAGTTTTCCTATGTAGTGCAATACCCGTTACCCTATCTTGTAAACTCAATGGTCAGAACTTCTAGGAAGTCGCTGAAGAACCACCAAAAGCATCCTCAACAGCGCGACGTCTTATACTCTCTCCCATACTCACAAAGATTGCCTACAAGTTCCCACCGTTACATTAATAGAAATAATAACTTATTCCACAATCGGTAACATTCGTACGGCTACATAATGTATGTGCCAGGTAGCGGTAGAAACCTCGTCCGGACCTACCTCAATCAATTCAGGCGGAGTTCTTTAAGGTTTTTTTTTCATTGCTCCCCCGGTTTCTAGTTATCTTCTCCTTAACTTCATTTATTATGTTGAAGGACATTGTTAACGATCTTAATAAGTTTACACTCGGCCACCACGTAATCCATCATCCTGTCTACATTTTGTATTTCGTCCGGTGTATTTTAGGTTTGGTTAGAAGTAACGTGCACAAAATGTGTATTCCTCGACGCTTCTTATTCGACCGTGAGCGATTTGGACATGTTGAAAACTTCATCGGAGACGAGTTTTGCTCAACGAGACTTGACAAAAACCCAAAAGAGTTTTCCTACCCAGATACATAATTAAAGAGAGAGAGAGAAACAGACAGACTAAGTCTGTGTGTGTGTTTGACATATTTAGACACGTTTACCACAGGTAGGAGAGAATGTTATAACAGTTCGAGTGAATAATATTAAGGTAAACGTAGGAGAGTCACGTGTCGGAACAGTTTTGTCGTTGAATTTCCATGTACCGTTCACATGTACGTTTGGGTACCACTTGACATTCGAAAATGAAATAATTTATTATGAATTTTTTAACTTGGAAGGAATCGTGTAAGTTGTGCAAAAGTAAGTCGGTCGGGATGGCGGTTGGCAGGACACTACCCCGTACTCTCGACAGATATGTTGTGGTACGAAAGTACGGTGCTACCGTACATTTACCTCTAGTGTATATTTAGTTACTTCGCTGCATATACATATACATAAATTATTAATGCCGTGGATCGAGTTTTTGCCCCTTTTCTAAGAGGAACGACGTCGAGAGCATCCCTCCACGATGTTGGAAACATCAAACCATCATCTTGAATCGATTTAGTTTTCAAGTTTCCTCTGTCAAATACCAGTTTCGGGTCGGGTATTTGTTTTGGGTACCGTGCGAGTCTCATCGCTGATTGGACGATTTCGGGACGACTCTTGTATTTTATAAATATGACATTCCAATAGTCCGAGGAATACAAATGAATTGGTTAATTTAATTTACTTCACTTCGTTTTATATGAAATCGGTGGTCAGGGTCGGGTTGTAAAGTACAGAAGTTATAAAATTTTGGGGTTTCCTGTCAGATTTTGTCTGTCCCCTACCCGCCGCCCGGTGCAGGGTCCCAGAAACTCATGAGAAACCCAAGCAACCGCCGGTTTATTACGTTTGACTGTTGCTTGCTCAATTATGGCGTTCCAGAAGTTTCAAGGAGCGTATGAATGAATTTTTCGGGTGCAAAAGACCACCTGTTTGACGGTTAAAAACATGTGAAAAAAGTAAAAAGCATTTGTTGGTGCCAATTCGGTTCGCAAGAGTCAGGAGAAGTTAACAGAACGCAGAAAACGTGTGTGAAACAGGTCACCCTAGAAGAAGTGAAAAAGTTCAGGTTCGGTTGTTATGAAAAAGGAAGGAAGGTAGGGAGAGAGGGAAGGCAGGCAGGCAGGTTCGGTTGTGAAACGTTTCGCTTAAGACGAACCCCCGCATCTTAACCGGAGTGAAAAGGTTCAGGCATTTTGAAAAATCTGCATTTTATGGTTAAATGTACACTTACGAATGTACGAGGGCTCCGCCTTTTATTTTTATTTTTTTTTATTTTTTTCGTGTTGCTCTTGTTTTTACATCTGCAGTTTTGGTCCAATGGAAGTTGGAGCACTAATTGCTTTTAAACTTTCATACCCAGGGCTCGTACCCATGTCTCTCCCATGTTTCGCTAACGGCCGGATTTCGTTTTGACCTGGCGTTTTTGGAGCCCCCGGAGGCCCCTGTCTTTTTTTGTTTCCCTTCAAATTGTCTACTTGAGAATCATCCCTCCTCATGCAATGAATATTCCCTCCCGTTTTTCGGAATCCATCAAGACGATGTGTATACATATATATTTTTTTGTTTTGTTTTTCACGTGCGTAACGATTTTCTTATTTTTTTTTCTCTTGCTATTAATTATGGGTACCATTCGTGTCGTCACTCGGACGGCTCCGGAAGACCCAACCTTTTCTCGGCCTTTATGGGAAGGAAGTTGTGCCTGTGCCACGACGATGTGACGGCTCATTTTAATGTCTGTTTAGAATCATTTTTGGAGTCGTTTGTTTTTTGCTCGGGCCGTCTGAGAAAAGGCTGGTTTAGCGCGAACCTTTTCTTAGTTGTTATTTGTCCCCGTTTTTGTTATTTCTCTGGTTGCCGTCGCTCTAGAGCGAGCACTCGAAAACGAGCGTTCAGTCGCCATGTTTGCCAGAGTCAGGATGGAGCTAAGAAAGAAATATTTCTCTTTCTCTGTGGATAATAAAGTAGACTAATACATAATCGAACGTGTATTTATTACGTATTAATCTGTAGATTTTTGGTGCAATTTCTTATTTCCCAGAACTTACTGTTAGTATTCGGTATTCGTCTTGTCCTGAGTGTGGGTTTATACTGTCATTAGTAGTAAATTTATTTAAGTAATACACTTACACATACAACGCCAGATTATACATAGAAAAGCCCGTGTTCGAATAAAACAAAGAGAGATGAAAACCTGGCAGATGGAAGGGGTGTAGACGCTTCGTTTAGTTTACGAAAGTGAACAATACGCGTCCAGGACACACAGTCGAGACTAATCGATTAGTAACAGATGTACAAAATGTAAATGAGAATTTAAGGTACAATGGTGGAGCGTAATAGATTACACTGGAAATTGTTGGGAACTTGAGTGTGAAGTAACTGTTTACGTCTGGTTGTTCTTGAGAATGATCGATTTCAAAAACCGATTTGATCGCTTTCGCAGCTGAATTTTTTTTTAAAGTAAAACACACGCAGAAAAAAAAACGGGAACATGTAGATTATTTATACACAATGTTAAGCGATATAGAGAAAGTAAAGTAAACAATAAAAGGCGTGTCAAGTAAACAAAAGTAACGCGAAACACATTTTTATTTAAATAAAAAAAATAAGAAGAAAATTGGACAACCTTCAAAAAATGGTTAACAAATGCGAACGGTTTCACAATTCAGGAATGAAATCTATTTAAAATAGTCAAATTCCTTTCGTGAAACTCACGCCAAATTGTTTGCAAAGAAAACAAATTCGTCAGAGGCGAAGGTCAGGTTGTCGGATGAGCAAGCCAGAGTGCCCCCCCCCCCAAAGAAAAGGAAACAAATTGCAGGAGACAAAGTGCTAGGAAAATCAGGCACTGTCAATCTGACAGGAAGGAGAAGGTACCAGTCCTAGAGCTAGACGAGACCCACTCCTTGTACTCCTTTTGCTCACAGTCGACGTGTCTGCAAGGTCAGTCGTCTAGGTATGACGTCTAGAAAAGGTGCAAGTAACAAATGTATGGAGTGGAAGGCATAGACAAGAGCGCTAGGAGAAAATAGCAAAAGGTGACGTATTGAATATCAAGCCTTCGAGGCTGGAAAAAAATGGTAGAAAAATTGTCAAATCGGGTTTCATTCGTGAAATTAAAAATCGAACCTGAACCTTCTCGAAAAAATTCTCGTCAGGTCGCATCTTCTCGTTTCAGTTCTTTTGCGAAACCTGAAACTTTGAAATGTAAAATGTCCTTCTGGGCAAACCTGAGGAATGACAGAAGCCGAAAAAGATCCATTTCAAATGGTAAGTTCCTGAGAGAAATGGCCGAAAGTATCAAGTTCAATTAAAATTTCGTATAGAGAAACCGAAGAGGAACCTTCCGAGTGGTTTCGAGTGGTTGAGGATGTAAATTTTAAGGTGTGGTTCGCAGTCACCCCCGGGGGTGAAGTCGTTTGCCTCATTTCCTTTGTGGTGAAATGCATTAAGTACTCTCGGTGGGGGTGAAAAGATATTTCGGTTCATGTAAATACGTTCGGTTTTATTTCACACCCCGGACCGGGTTGGACGCTTTTGACGAGTCGTCTCATCCCCTTCGGTTTGGATTTCTGACCTCTTCCAGACGGCCATATGCTGCAAATTGGGAGCCCTCGAACGTGTCTCCCATTCAATCCCTTTTTATTTTCTCCATGCGCAACCCCCGAATTATCTAATACTACTTTTCTAAGTTCTTGGCCGTGGGTTGTTCCACACACACACACACAGAGACACCCCCAAACGCGGGAACCTTTGGACTGTTGCCTTGTGAGTTTAGTCGTGACGATAATGAAAGTTGGCAAATTATTATTTGTGTCTAGTTATTAATGACAGCCAGTTGGAACTTGTACATATTCTGTTGTTCGTACTTGTGTAAACGTGTACACATTTTGTTACATGGCGTCAATGTCTTGTGGACTCCTTCTGGCTACTAGTAAGCAGGAATGCAACGTATGTATGTATGTAGGACGTAGTTCAGAAGTCACACTTGTAGCAGAGGCTCCGTGTAAATTGAAACTCAACCAGAACATCCATAGAGTAATACTAAAAAATAAAAAACGAAAATGTACGAACAGATCAAAGTATGCTAGGAATAAAGCTGAAGGTTCCTCGCCAAAGAAGTCGAAGGCTGTTGCTCGCCTGAGAAAAGTACTCGTCGGGTAGGACAGTCCCACGTGGCGGCACGTCAACCTCCGAGAAGGTCGTGTCACGTTTCGACCGTAGGAAAGACATAAAACCAGAAAGTACCAAAGGGAGTTGAACGTCCTCGAGTGGTGACAGCGCTGGGGAGGGGAACCGTTTGCTTAAAACTAGAAAAGGACGTTCCTAGAAACAATAGAAAAGTCAGTCACTTCATGATGAACCTTTTTTTTTTACAAAGAATCAATCAAATTCACAGGGAAATTTATGTTTTCGGGAGCAGTTTCCCCGGGCAAATCAATTTGCGTTTTATTTTTGTTCATCCCCCGGGAGAGTTGACTTCCACCCTTAAGAAGACTGCAGAGTTGATCATTTCCCATTTATCGCTGCTCTTTCGGCAATTGTCACCGTACTGGTGTGCGTGGCATCCATGCTCGGGAATCACTGCAGGAGAATTTTTTTTTGTAAAATAACAAACTGAATAAACTAAAAATAATTAATAACTGTATACTAATAATAAATTAATAAAATAACTGTATTAAATAAATAAATTCAACTAGAAAAATAAGTAGGTACACTATACGCGATAGTTTTATCCTATTTTTTATTTATTTCTCTTTCCCGGGGAATTATTGTAGCGACATACATTGTAATGTGCTACTTTAGTAGTGTATATTGTAGTACGGGGGATACGATTGCGTCTTTATTTCGAGTCCATTGTGACTTCGTACAGGTGTCGTTCAGGTTCTTCTCAGGGCGTCCTTCGCGTAGCTTGAGGCTCTCCAACCATTACAATGGTGATAGTTGGAGAGGCGTGTGCCCATTTTTGTTCATCCCGGAGAGAGTCGGTCATTTTAATTAGGTAAACACACGCTATAAAAATGAATAACTCTATAAAGTAATTAACTAGAAAAAGTAAACAAATTGATACGGGAATAATTAATTCAATAATGTTATGCATTAGAATGTGCAATTAACGGATGATGACTTAATACGCGACGGGGAAATAAGGCTCGTGCCTGAAACCTCTAATTAAGTGAAGAAAAATTAGTGGGGAACCCCCCCCCCACCCCACCCGGCTCGCGCGTTGTCTCCTCTACCAGTTGTGAAAATGAGTGAAGGGTGTTTTCAAAACTCTCAAGAAACGTCGCATGGTCGTAATTAAACCTGAAACCTGACGGGTACCGAGTCATGTCCTGTTTGTGGGAACGAGTGACCAACACAAGAGGAAAGCTCGAAGAGAGTCATACGCGAGCGTTAAATCATTTTAGCGTACCCCACGCAGCGATCCGTACGTACCTGTGCGTAAATTGCGATCTTATTGTACCTGGTTCAAAGTACCTGTCAGGGAGTAGTTTAAAAATCACGACCAAGTACCAAAAGTTGCCCGTGTGTGTGTGTTGGCATGAAGTTGTCCACATCGTGCCGTACCTGAAAGTTCTCTTTTACTAATGACACTCATTAAAATCGGTTTTTTTGATTTCTCTCGCGAAGTACCGGGGAAGTGATGAGTTACTTTTTCCCTTTTCGTGGTGAAATATCTTTGTTTTTTTTTTATTTTTGGGTTCCCGTAAGTGGAAGGCACTCTCATGTCCGACTTGACCGGACGGTTTAACTCTCTTAATTGCGTATTTGATTTGATTTATCGTGGCTGTGTTAGTGACGGTATTTCAATATCCGGTCGTGATTTATCGTCCAAACTTGTACATATTTCAGGCATTAAATTCGTGGATTAATGGCTTCTCTTAATGTTCACATCCCGGACGCGGTGAGAGGGTAGCTCCTTCTGGGACGTTGGCCCCCTCAAAAAAAAGGAAGCTCCCCCCCGGTTTGTCGTTTTTTCGGGGAAACGGTACCCGTGTTAGTTTTGCACGTACATAAATAGAACCCCGGTGATGGTGACCAATGGGAAGATAAAAATCGAGACTTGTTTATTACATTTATTTACTGCACTTCATTAGTACCGAGTAATTTATTAAAGAAGGTTTCAATAAATGAAAAAAAAACTTATGTGGTTGTGCGGTCAACATGAGTGCAATCCGAGCGACTTACCTACTGCCACGGGAATGGAAACGCTCAATTAGGTGCACGATGGAATTTTTTTTTCTTTATCTTCGACAAGTTCACCAATTTGCTTATCTTCTGCTTAGAGGGAGACACAAACGAAAAAAAATGAATGGTGGTTTTAGGTACCCGCGAGCGAAGTTCCTGCCGAAGTAATAACAATCAGAATAATTTACGACAATAATATCAATATTGACTGATAAAAGTGGTACCGATTTGAGAGGGAACGAGTTTGCCCGGGTCCTAAGTTGCCAAAAAACGTATTTATTTATTTTATTTATTTATTTTTAATTTCCGATACCCGAAGTACCCGGTAAAAACGGTCGATTTCTAAATGGAACTTATCGATTTTGCGCGATGGACCACACGGTTTGGTCGAGTACCCGTCGAGAGTACCCGTTGTTTATGTCCGGTGTCCAGGTTCAATCGATGGGCACTTCGACGAGACGAACGAGGTACCCGAATTGCAGGAACCTGTCGATAAAACTTCTTTTTGTCTTTAAATGGGAACTTCTAAGTACCTGAATTTGCAAGTTGACCGAATGTTTGCGTGTTAACTTCCCACGGAGACAGACCCCCGCGTGTGAACGGTAGTAAATTTTTGCAGACGGTAGGTACCGGACGGCGAGTTGGTTTCGGGTACCCGTCGAGCGGTCAGAAGCCAAACAATAAAGTTTTCGGGTAAATAGTTTTTCATGAAGGTACCCACTGGTACCCACTTAAGTCGGGGAATGATTGATTGATGGACGACCGTTAATCCTGGTAAATGGGAAATAAATAAATGGCGGGTCTAATGAGCTTTTGGCTCGATTTATGAGTGGGAGGTGTTTCGGAAAAACCTCCTCGGGTACCCATCCCCACCGGAGTTCACTAATAGGTGGTATTAATTAATCGTCACCTTATTTGCTCCTTGAACTCTCCTCGCTTCGGTTTGTTGATGGGTGTGAAAAATCCCGTTGTCAGACGAGTTACCCGGTTAATAATTGCCCTACGCACTCCAGCACCTACATACGGGGTTGGGGGGGGGTTGGGAGGCGTACGCACGCGTGTACCGGGTACCTCTTCGCAACCCAAGCGGGTAAGGGTTGCCAATAGGTACACATCAGGCCAGTAGTTTACATTAGTCGATTGAAACGCACTTTTAGTTACTTGGCAACAGCACCTTTCTTCGGAATCATCGATTTTGTTGAAAAACACAAAAAGTTTCGGGAGAGAGAGAGAGAGAGAGAGACTTTCCGACCATATTTTATTCATCATTTATCTTTTATTCATGTTCTTAAAAAAGTGGAAAGCAAGGGAAACTATCTAGTTTATATTTTTCTTGGCATTAAAATATTTTGGGTAAAAACTATTTTTTTTTGTTCCCCCCGGTTTACTTAATGCAGTTTCCTAAAAGTCGACAGTCGCCTCTTATCTACCACGTCTCATTATAGATTCCTCTGGCACGGAGTAGTGTTTTTTCGGGGGGGTCTGGTAGACACTGCTAGGGTAGAGAGGGTAGTGCAGGGGCGGGAGGAAATAGTGGAGGAAACTACTGTCATGTTTGAAGTGTGAAAATTTTCCGAACGTTACACTCCGCGACGGTTCCAAGGTTCCTTCTCGTTACTCGGTGCGGTTACCAAGCATTCGCTACCCTCGCGTGGGACGTCTTCTGCTAAGGACAACTTTCCGATGAAATTGCCGAAAATCGTTTTGGAAAACTATCCGAACTATTTGATTTTAAGTTTCATCTCGTAGTTTGGCATTTGTAAAGTGCCGCAAGTTACTTTGCCTAATACGTGCGACGGTGGGCCGTACGACTGTTCTATTGATTTTGGTAACTTTGACTTTTCAAGGTTTTCTAATTGAAATTTTGTATTTGTGCTCGTTGCGAAAGTACCCAGAGTGAACTGCCTCCGTGCAACCTTCGCGCGGTTAATTTTTGTCCTTTTTTGAGCGGTTAGCATCGCGACTAATTCGCGATGTTTCGCCTGTCTAGGAGTGTAGGCCCCGTGTTTACCGATGAACGAGTACCAAGTGTTTGTGGGGTACTTCGCAAGGTGATTAATTCCTAAATAAGCCAACTTGACTGGACGGGTACCCGTTTAGGAAGAGGAATGAGTACGAGGCGACTGGTGCGTGTAATACAAAGGCTAAACGTTTTGTGGTAGCGACAGGAGTGTTTGATTTTCGCGACGGAGGCTCCGGCCTGCCCGGGAGTACCCGGGTACTCGCAAAGGAGCCGTCGTTGTTTTTTTGTCAACTTTCACGTACCCCCCGCCGTGGTAATGAGGATAAATTCATTACGCACGTCGGAGCGGAGCTCGGATGTTAGTTTTGTTGATTTAATTGCGAGTCGATTTGACAGCGAGGAGAACACGTGTCAGTAGAAGGACATTCGACTTTCGGTTGGTTCCACGAAAAATGTAGGTAGCTCGGGCGGATTATTACTTTTGCGAGAAACGGCGCACGGGAGTTGCCTTGTCAATGAGAAGTACAAACAGGTCGTCGTCGTTTGCTACCCACGGGACGAGCAATTGTCTTCGGAGTTGACGGGTCTCGTTGGTAGAATTCGCTTATAGCGTTCATTCAATCGCTAAATCCGACATGCAGTGTCCGGTAAACGTTTCCTGCAATTCGATGACACTTTTTACGGTTCAGGGCAGGTACAAAGGTTACCCCCGCGGGTACGGGGTATGATTTACGAGCGTACCTGAATACAGGTGGGAGAGGGGGGCCGTACTCCAATTCAGGTCCATTTTTTTTTACCAAATTAGCGGTTTGGTAGGCTCTAAAATCCTGTTGTCGAACGGCATTCTTTTCGCGTTGACCACCAAGACCAATGTCAGTTGTTGTTATTTGTTGGTCGTAACGTAGCTTGATTTATTTGATTTTATGGTGGCGAATTTTGACTTTTGGTTTTTCGAAAAAGGAAAAAAGGAGTTGGGGAGGGAGTCGTTAATGTGGTTTTTTCGAAAACGCTAATTAATAAGCAAAATTGTGTACAGTTGGAGGGAAGTAGAGATGAGTTCCCGTGCCGTTTCATCTTCTGGTTACGATTTCTTTGTACCTGAATGGTAACCATCTGCACGGCACCGGCGGTCGTTCTGACAAACCTTAAACATTTTTCAAGGTACAGAAAAAAAGTATTTCAATTGCTAATGACCGCACACCAGGTTTTCGGGCAGGTGTTCCGTTAAGATAATCCAAACTATTATTCAAACTAATAAAATTAAGTTGCGTGGAATTTTATTCTGTCTCTCTCCCGCTCTCTCTCTCTCTCTCTTGTGTGAATCTGAGAGAATCCGTTAGTTGCCTCCTTGACGAATCACAAAGGTACACAGGTTCCTGCGTAAGGTTCTCTGACAGAATGTCATGTAGGAAATTGGATTTCTTTCCTACCACTCACCCCCCGTATAAAAAAAATGCGAGAAACCTTTGAGCCGATCTGGTGAGTCGAAGTGATTTATTTGAAAAAATTCAAAATCCGACTTGTTTCAGTCTGCACCCCTCGTCGTCGTGTTCGTCCTCGTGTACCTTACGCATGCAGGTTTTGGGATGTAAGAAAAATTACAACCATTTAAAAGGACCGTAGGAGTAAAAAAATAAGAGAATCTGACGGGTGGTAATGGCTGGAAATAATCGATTCGGCAATCGAACAGACAAGGGAGAGGAAAAAAATGCGAGCTCACGTTGTCAGGTTTAAGGTACGGGTACCTACCTACTTAAGAACCAACCCGCCGCCGCTGCCGCCACCGCCACCAAACACCCGATCCTGCCCTAGCACAATGACATTCCTGGGGTACTGGGGACGTTTGGTGACTTTCAACCAGCCCTCGTCCGGGGGTTGAAAGAAGTGAAATTCGTGTCTGATGCCTTTTCTGTTGCAGTCGTGTGCAAAACAAACGATTTGTATATATTGTTTCCTTCTCTTAAAACGTACGCTGACATAAATAGAGTACTTGTATGGGTGGAAACGAACCTTAGACGGCGTTGCTTCTATTTCAATAGTATACCCGGTCAGGTAAATGTTGCCATTCTATATTGTACACTATAAATATGACTTTGCCTATCGTCGAATAAAAACCCCCAGAAAAAATAACCGAGAGTGAGGCACTGCCCTGACAATCACATGACTGATCAATTATTAAATAATAATTAGTGAATAATAAACCTAAAAAATATGCATAATAAGTGTGACCGTAAATTTCTTTAAATTAATAATAATATAAAAAGGAATGAGGGTTTGTTGTTCAAATGAATAAATAAAAACATATTGTTTGAATTTAAAAAAAGAGTAGTGTGGGACTGAAATATACTGCCGGGATAATTAAAAATAATAAATATTGTAAAAGACCCTTATTATTATTACTATATTGTAAATAAAAATATATATAGTTTGTAATTGCGTGAGTAAAACTTACTCGCACAGTTGTAGCAATGGATGGTACCATAAACCGGATTAAATACTAAATATCTGACTACTAATAATAGTTTATTAAATTTAATATCGTGTAATTAAACGTTTGCTTGGAGTTATATTGTAACTTTATTATGTTAGTTTCTTGTGCATAGTAAAGAAATAATAATGTGATAATAGTAATAATAATAATAAAGACTATTCGCTAAGGTAGTTTTAACCAGAAAAAAGAGCTGAAAAGTCTGGTGGGCAATACTACATCGGTTGAAGCAGTACGTTTGCACGATAGCACTACAATATCATACGAAGTGTTGTGTTAAAATAATTGGTTCAGGTAGTTGGAGACTGCGTGTTAAGAGAAGGAAGAAGTAAATAACCAAAGACTCTTTCGTATAGTTCCAATTTACTCGCAGCTGGTGACCGATGACAAAGGCACACACAGACTCTGCACGCTCTAAAGTTTGGTGTTGTGCGTGTTCAAGTGGTGCAACCGCACATTTGTGAGTCCTTCCCCCCCCGCCATTCCCCCCCCGTTGTTGTGCGTGTGTACACGACAAATACTCGCACTCAGGTACAGGTACCTAACTAAATCACATGAATGGAAAATCCAAATTAGAAATCCCTTTAAAGTGACAAAAATTGCAGATAACTAATTGCATTTTAATTGAATCATTACAATGGGAGTCAGACGATGGAATTTTCTTCTGCTTTCGCTCACTCTCGTTCGTTTGTTTTGGTTTTGTCGTGCACTGCCTCCGAGATTCACGCTAAACGAATTCTCTGTTTCGCTCTGGCATTGTTGTCTTTTATTTTCTCGACGAGCGGTCGTCTTGCCAGTTGGTTTCTTTCTCCCAAAGAAGGAAATGAGACGTTTATGTATGTTTTATTTACGTAAGATGCTCTGATGCAATGCTCTTGCCATTATATCGAGACTATTAATTTCTAATTGAAAGTTCACAAAAGAATTGAATTGTGAAAAAGAAAACAGGTTTTGTAGGAATCGCGTCAACGCACGAACCGAACAGATGAACGTATTTAATAAAAAAAAAGACAGATGAAAGGGAATTTGGAGAGGTTAAAGTTTCAGGTTCGCTCACCGGTTGAAGCAAACATTGAGTTGTACTACTAATAGTTGACGAAATTGAAATGCATAAAGCCGAGCAGTAGGTGGTGTCACTTGTAGGCACCCGTGTCGCTATCTATCATTCCCAGGTAGGAATTAGGTTTCAGGTTTTTAGGAGGGGTGCCACATTGGAACCGATCGGTGACCTTTCTATTCGACAAAGAACCTCACTCGCACCCCCGGGGTTGTCCGGGGTTGTGTTTTTTTTCCTTATACATGTAAACCGTATTAAACTCAGATTACTGCCAAGTCTGAAAGGTTGAACATAACAGGAAGAGGGAGATCTCCGGGACTCAACTTCAACATCCTGGGACATTCCACCTACCTCTGAAACTGTTAAGTGGTAACGAACACACAATATATAATTTTTATATACAGTTAACAAGTACGCAAACACGGGCCGAAATACTCTCTGTCAGTTGTAGTTGTCACCGTGACAGTTTGTTGTTTTTATAGTTTGAGCACTTCGCATGTGTGGACTTAAGGTGTTAGACCGTAGTTTTACTCGATTGATATCGCTCTGAGGTGGTTGAACAACTTCGGGTGAAACATGACGGTTACACGGCGGTTCGTCACCTCCTCGGCGACCTGTCACACTGTATATGTAATTTTAATTGGAAAGAGAAAACGACAGCGTGTCCTCTCTCTCTCTCTCTCTGTTTGGTTAAATTCCTATGCAAGAGAAAAAAGTAGCAGTTACATGAGTTCAATTCTCGGTGCGTTCATCAGAGTGACTTGGTCGGACTCATTAAACGATAATTCACAGTAATCTCTAACATTAATATCGAGCTGTCATATTTAATGGTTATTGCACTGATTGAAAGGAAAGCTCGAGTGAAACATGTTGGCGATAATAAAAACATTAAAATAACTAAAAAGGAAAAGTTAAAAGTTGGGACGTATCCTTGTCCCGTTTACCATTTTACTAATTGAAATTGATTGGAAGGGCGGTTGTACGGGGCGGTGGCCCAGGAGAACGAACGGGAACGAGAGAGAGAGAGAGAGAGAGAGAGAGAGAGGACTAGATAATAATCTGGATAATAGAAAAGAAATAGACAAAATAACAGATTGGACGGTCGAATTTGTATCAATTAAAGGTCAATTGATTTCAATGCTTCCTTAAACAAACGAACTGCTTCGACTCTGCTACGTTTACGTTTTACATAGCAAGGACAAATACAAATACAAATACTTTTCACTCTAATACGCTCGCCACCTTAATTTTATTTATGTAGTATATGAGTGGTCGATGGGTAAAGTAGAAGGGGAATGGATTTGTACACGTAGCTGAAATTAAACATATAGTTACTGAACGCATCCATTAGCATTGATTTTATAAAATAAGTAGACTGTGCAATGAAGTATGTAATACGTACGGTGTTGTATACATAGGTTGGGTACATAATCTGTGTTTTAGAGTATCTGTGTTTTATTTTTTCATCACAATTCGTCACCGGTGGTATGTTTTGATTACCATCGATGATGCAATCGTGTCGTTTTAACCCTCAGGATCTTCGTATGTCGACCAACGAATTTCCAACAGTCGGATAAATCGAAGGACAACATAAATGAAGTGTTTGCAAACATCCAACATAAAACTACCCATTAAAATAGTTCGCTGTGGGAATTCTTTTGTTACATCCGCAAAACAAGAGAGAGAGAATCGGTTTGACATTGACACGGTACACTGACGGGGTGACTCGTTAGCAACGCGAAACCCGGCAGTAAGGGATGTTGAACGAGGGAAACCACCGCAGAAATTTGGCGTCCATTGTGACACCAATTGGGAAGTCAAACGGGGCTAAATGAAGCGGATTTAATATTCTTTTCACGGAAGGGCAGGTTTTTTTTGTTACCCCCCGGAATGTTTCTTCATGCCCTCGCACATCGACACAAAGCCTTCTTCTGACGGGTTGACCCGGGGCTGAGGCCGGAGGGGTTTCTTAAGAACCGGAATCCTTCTGGTAATCGTAACGTTTTGTTTCGAGTACTCGAGGACTGGTCCTTTTTTTTTTTTTTTTTTTGAGTAGCCCAGGAAAAATGCCCACGCACAAAGGACCCCCTTGGGAAGAGATACCAATAGTGAGGGACTCGAACCCCCTAAAAAACCTGAGTGTCCACTGATCCTAATGTGGGAAGTGGCGAACGGCTTGACGCTATAATCGCCTGCATCCCACGGATATCGGCTGAAATTATAACAAACCCCCTAAGAAGAATGAAATAACCCAAGCCCCACGAAAGAGGTGAAATCGAAATTCCACCGTTTCCCCGAAGGGAATCCACTGGGTGCGAGCAGAAACCGCAACGGCTTCCCTCGCACTGCGGGAGTGCAAAGAAGAACCCCAACATCCTCGCACCCCCGCCCACGTTGACACATTAGTCGCCTTATACGACACCCTGTGACACGGGGTGGTTGGATTCTACGGCCCGGCAACCACACGGGGCATTCATCGGCATTTTAGTCGCCTCGTACGACACCCAATGTAAAAGGTTGGTCCTATTCTATGCCGGAAACCACACGGCACGCCACTCACATATTAGTCGCCTCGTACGACACCCAATGGAAAAGGTTGGTCCTATTCTAACCCGGGGACCACACGGGGGTGACACATTAGTCGCCTCGTACGACACCCAGTGCCCAGGTTGGTCCTATTCTAAGTCCGGAAACCACACGGCGCCTCCCTGCATTTTAGTCGCCTCCTACGACACCCAATGCAAAAGGTTGGCCCTATTCTAACCCGGACACCACACGGGGGGGACACATTAGTCGCCTCCTACGACACCCAGTGACCGGGGGGTGGTCCTATTCTAACCCGGGAACCACACGGAAACGAGGACTGGTCCTGGCTAACCTTAAGGATTTCTACCGTACAAGAATTGTATACACAAACTACGATATTCGTTCAGTACATTAAGTAGAACGTAAACCATGTATGGTCATAACAAGTGTAGTCTTTTAAGGGGTGGTGTGAGACCAGGATGCGATTCGTACACCGTCTGTGTACATCCAACCACTATATGAAATGTATGTACATAAATAAAATCTAAGGTTAACGCTGAGGCAATATTTTTCCAAGATGGATGCGTCGTATACATGTCCGTTCTCTATGTCTTCATTAATTTATAACTTAATTACGTATGGTTAGATTCAGTACGATGACATTTCCTAGAAGTACAAGAAAGAAGAAAATGAATGAGGGTTGTTTCCTGGAGATTCAATAAGTGGAAGTAAAACGTTTTCGGGTCAGTCTAATTACACGTGCAAGTTGTAGTTTTTGAAGACACACGTGCACATCACATGTGATGTTTTCAAACTGTGAAAATATTCAACCAACTTAAAGTTTAGGTTTGAGATGACGCAGAAAAGAAGGTTGTTTAGATTAGATGAAGTACCTTTTTTTTAATTTTACGTTTTGTATATAGGGAAATTCGCATTGTATGAGTTCGACTTCGATTCCTGGGGTTGCAGCGCTCAAATCAGGGCCGTATCCAGACTACAAAAGTTTAGTGTTAACGTTGTGTGGCCTGCAGTCAAATATCGGGAACCGTCCTGCTGGTGTAACTTAAGTTTTAAGTTGGTTTAAGTGCTTCAAAAGCGTGCTGATGGCTGCTGACTTTATCTTTAAGTTTAGGTTTCGGGTCTTTGATGTTCACTCTAGATAAGTTCTTCTGCGTTACAAGTTAAGCACCTTGGTACTTGACTTAATTTCGGTCCGAACTTGGAATTTGCTTTCGCTTATAACTTCAATTATTGCGTGAGATATTCCCCCAGAGTGTGTTTGTACTTTTCGCTTTCTCCACAATGACAAACAAACGAAGATTTTATATAGGAAACTCTGAACTTCACGGAGATCACGAAATTCATTCGATCTGTGCCTTTTATCTGCCATTTCCATCACTCCAATTCAACTTTTTCTCTCTTGGGGTACACGCCCTGTGGTTCCTCACAACTCGACTCGACGGTTGACCCGTGCGAATTCGATTCCGATCATTCGGTGAATGATTTAACGAGACGAAATCCCACGGAGAGTATCTCTAGCATGGATCGACATTTTTGCCGTACTTAAGTTGTCACTTGAGTTCCAGCCCAGGGGGTTGCCAGGTTGTCCAGAGAGGACAGTGGTAGCACTTTGTATATGTACAAAAATTATATTATTGGGGCTCAACAAAAAAACATTCGCATTTATGGCAATTGACCGATTTCGATTATGGCGGTAGACTAAGTCACCTTTGATATTTTACTAAAAGAAGTTGTTGCCATTTTTTTTGTTGTTTCTTTCTGTGATGATTACCAATACACGAGGATCCTCAATTTGAGTTCGATCGTTTTTTAGCGTTTCAATTTAGATTATGAAAGAACCAGTGTAGACGACGCTCAGCCCTGGTCGTGCAGAACACACCTGAACCCGACCGAATTTAAAAAAAAGTCGTCCTTTTCCGTTTTGTTTTGTCGTCGTTACATGGTGATGTTCAGTTTTACGGGGAAGTCAAATGCGAAGGGAGACGAAGTTTCTGTCGAGTAGGAAACGGTCGAGTGTAAAGGAGGAATTTCACGGGTTCCCGAAAATGGCCAAAGTGCGACAAATATTTTGTATTGTACTTGTATTTATTGTATACACTTTTGTGTTTATTCGAATTTACTCCACTTACCCATACTCATTTCTACTTCTTTGTTGTTTTTGCACTTGTACTTGTTCTTGTACTTTCTTCCACTCCCTCTTGTACAATTCTTTTAAAGAAATGGTTTGTGCAGCGGTAGGAAAGCCCTACTCGCAACCGAAACGTACAGCTTGACTCAAAATTGTTGTTACCCCTCAGGTTAAAGGTGAAGTAATTCTCCCAAAAGTAGTAAAAGACAGTCGAGGGTAGCGAAGACCGAGTCTTCAGGTGACAAGGAACCCTGAGCAGGTGTCCGTCGTGCAGAAAAACGTAATTAACCGATGGTCGGATTGAAATTATGGTTTCCCAAACGGCGTGCCTTTTAGTTGTGAGCGAAATTTTGATGTTTCATGTCATTCCCCCTTTAATTGGATGTGTTAAACGCAAGAAGAAGAAGAGGTCCGCGTCGGTAAAATCCTAAGAAATGAGGAATTGTTATTGAAGTTAGTGGCAACGCCTTCGTCTTTTACCAAGGAAAGACGAGAGCAGCTGCACACGGAGAAGAAGAACATATGGCCCGCACCGAAATTGAGAATCTTGGCAAGAAACAATAACTACATTTATATCTACTTATATATGTACATAGACTCAGTGAACTGGTACGTTATGTATTGTCGTCGCTTGGGGGTACCACCGGGGCCCGGGTGTCGAAACACTCGGTGCGCACCGTAGAAAGTTTTAGAAAGTACTTAAGCACTCCTTCTTCCACCTACGACCAAATACCCGTAATTGGATACAATTAATTAAATAATCAAGAAAGTTCAATAATTAAATATTAAGACCGCGATGTTGCTGATCCGGTTTTACTCCTCTCGCGCCTCATGGAGGAAGAAGGGAAAAAAAAGGCAGGGATAGCCGAGAGTGCCCGGGTACTCCGTGGCTCCTTGTTGATCTTATTAATTTAATACTCGCCGTTATCGTACAAATCGAATCTCCAAATTCGATTGCGAGTACCCGTGCGAGTACCACCCGTCCTGACTCTCGGAGGTAATAAATAAGAAACTATCCGCCATGTTTGTTATGAAACGAAAAGAAAAATGGCAGCGTTTCATTAACCGAATGATACGATTTGTTTTTTTAAGAAAAGTAATTGTCTTCTCCGTAATTGCAATCGAATTGTATCTGTTCTACCATCTGCTTCTCCTAGCCAAAAAACGCCCCCCTCCCCTTCTCACTCACCTCCTTCACCTTCCGCCCCTAGACTTGGTTGCAGGACTAGTTCAACTATTAGTTTCAAATAGTTTTTAACGATTTTGACTTTTAGTTGGGTCGTTCGTGACCATTTGCTGACGGTCACAGTTCACGGGTAATTTAGAATGGAAT
Source organism: Polyplax serrata (assembly GCA_037055365.1). Classification (NCBI taxonomy): domain Eukaryota; kingdom Metazoa; phylum Arthropoda; class Insecta; order Psocodea; family Polyplacidae; genus Polyplax; species Polyplax serrata. The sequence goes on along the minus strand of JAWJWE010000038.1, from coordinate 5,170,695 downwards.
CTACTTTTTAGCAGGTTTCACTTTTTTTTTCTCGGGTTTCGACTTGAGTTTTGGGGCAGTTAACAAGTCTAATGAGCAATTTTTGAGTGTACAACCAGCCGAGTCGTCCCCAAACTATTTGAAAATGGTTAATAGGTCCGTTGATGTCCGCACTTAGGTTCGTACATACTCATGTTGTTGAGTGCTATTGCACGGCACCTCTTCTTCACTCGAAGACGGCCCCCCTGCAAGCTTTTAATAAACTGTGGTATTACTCTATAGAAATATACAGTTAGATATACTTTATTCTTAGAGGTGCTTTGACTAAAATGTAGTAACTGTAATACACGTAAAATTAAAGTTATGTGTTTATGTGCTCGGTACGTTAATATGAATACATAAATTGAGAACGCAATATACAATTTATGTGATACGACGTTGAAGGAAGATTTATCAAAATGAAAATGTAGTAATTTTCTAACTGTACTCTATTAATTTCTAAATATCTAATTCGCGTTTTTAAAATATTCTAATATCATACATATAAAATCGCGTGAAATAAAATAAAAATATATACGGTTTGTTTTAATATATAAGTTATATTCTTGTAAGATTTAAATTTGGTGAAATGTTAATGCTTAATGCTTACAAAGGAGAATTTTTTTACTCAAACTGAAAATAAATAGTTTTTATGGTCATCTCTCGCGAAATTTTTATTAATGCAAATGTAGAATTTAAACACAATAATGTATTTCATGTATTGTGTTATGTAAGTGAATATTTTAAATTAATAACTCAATATTGTCTACAATGTACAAATAGTACGATTTACTTGTTGTGTAGGAAACTAAGGTCTAGAATGTTGCTCTCTCACCGATCACACGGACATAAAATCGAATTTAAGTAGGTGTTAAAAAAACTAAGTACCTCCTGATAGAAATCACCACGAGGTACCTGGGTACCGCCAGGCGAACTTCTTTCCGGCTTACCGACCTTCAAAAACTTCTTTTTTGTACTTGAACATTCCATTCCATAATTTTAAAATAATACATAGACAAAATGTTCGTATTTGACATGGTACGAAACTTTAATGGCCGGCCCCTTTTTTTGGTTCATCTTCTTATACCACGAGTACTTGACGGGTACCGCCCGAAGGTACTCCCGTCTCGCATGCAATTACTTTAGAAGTAAAAAATAAGTATTAGAACGACTTAATAAGCTCTTATCGTTACTTTAAGCATTTAGGAAAATTCTTTTAGCGTTACATAAATAGAAACGGGTACTTTCGGGTACTCGGTGCTCAGGTACTCACCTGTTTCTTCTGTTTGTTTTCAGGAGTCTTCGCCCACGTTGACGCTCATCTCGTCAAAGGTAAGTTTTACAATTTAATTACTGTTGTCGTGTCGGATTGTTGGGGGGCACGCGGTTCACAGGCGGGGGTACCCATACCCGTACCCGTTCGCACTCACACGGAACTGCATTCCTCTCCGAAATTTACTTACCCGACCAGGTATGGGAGCAAATGGAACTAGGTTTAATTTGTACGCAATTCAATATAACAAATGTTCGTATTCCGTGAAACTAATACCCGCATTACTAGTACCTCCGGGTACCTAGTAAAAGTGACCTGACCAGATGCATATTTCCGCCTAGTTCGATGTCATGCCGTACCTGACGTGTTTGACAAGTCCACGTGTTATCTTCTTCGTATTTTCCACATTACCCGGGACATGTTGTCCGTGTTTAATTGTCGCTACACCAGATGATACATGTATTTTCCTAGTACCCGAGTCAGCTACTTGCTACGGTACCCGTCTCCATTCTACAATCTCTCCGGGAGAGTTTCATCGACTGGTTACTACTCACTCGACGATAATTGCAAAATGGGTCGTAGGTTATCAGTGGAAATTGCCTAGGTCATACGGGGCCGTATACGGTGCGAAGTGGTATACAGTTATCAGTAACTTTATTCTTAGTATAATTTATTTTATTGTTAAACGAGCACTCAGCGAAAAGAGAAATTTTTTATAGTTAGAGCACTAATGGATCGGATCACTCATGTGATTTTCCGCGAAAATCTCTGAGTTGTATGTGTTATTTACATAGAATGGGTCTTTTCAGAGAAGACGAGCACTCGTACGTAAGTTGTACTTGTACTGCACGGCACATTCCCTGTGAGTCACACAAGTTTCCCGTAACGAGCTCACCTATTCGTTCTATTAATTTTCCATACCTCCGGTTCGACGCATCAAATAAGTTTCCGTGCCAATCGGAATCGTTTCTTCCGATCATCCTCATCTGATCGATCAATAATTATCCTGATCGGAGTTTAATAACTATGTAAATCGTTAAATTGAATACGGGGGAAAAAATTTTTATGTACGCCATCGGGTTTTACATAATGTTTTCCCTTTTGTGACCGGTCGTTTTTATTGAAACGACATACATACATAAACGAAATCTTTAAATTTTATTGGAGTTTATTTTATTGAAAGACTTATTTACCGGTAATAAGTTTTATTTGGGCAGGAGAAAAAAAAATACATATATATTTATAAATTATAGCAACTCGTAAAATTTTAATAACTCGTCATTCTCGGAGAGATCATTTTCCCCGGGTTGTTTGTGTGTGTATGTGTTTGACTGCCTTGTTTGTGTTTCCAAGTCGTTCGTGATCTCGCAGATCGAAACGTCAAAATCCGTGAAACGATTCACGTGTTTCACAGGTACGCTCAAGCACATCTTTAACGGGTCCTGAGGAAACAAAGAATTTGACCGGATCGTACGAGAAACAGGTCTTCTCGGAAGCTCGAGATTCACCTCATTTATTTATTTGCACGTGTCAGATTAAATCTTATTGAGCGTTCTGGCACGCACACGATAAGAAAAGAAATAAAAATGGTATAAAAATAAAAAGAAATTTGGGTTCCGGATATAACGTTGCACAATCGTACGACGAGGGTACTTTATTAATTGGCCCCGACGTGGCATTAGACGGTTCGCCGGAGACCGGATTTTCTTCCACGGCCCCTGTGAGAGATTTGCACTTGGCTGTTTTTGGTCGATTTATCTATGTATATCTAATGAGTGTCATTCGTGATGGGATGGGAAAGTATGGGATCGAAGTTATGAAAAGGCAGAAAAGCGAACGAAGTCCAAATCATGCGAAGAGAAGAAATTGTACAATTGTTACGTGTGATTGCAGAATGAGGTTGAAAAGTAGTACAGGTAGTAGGTTTTATTAATAAACTTTTTAGTCAATAAAAAATGTAAGGCGGGCAAAACGGTAAAGAAGTTGGAGTTACGAAAAAAAAAATGAAAAACGGAAGCAGAGTTGCGAAAGAAAAGTAAAATGTAAAAGGAGTCGAGTTATGAAAGGAGCGTAGAAAATTGACTTATGAAATAAATTATGGAAATCATGGAACTTAGGGAATAAAATAAATATGAAAGCATAGTTATGAAAATGAAAAAAAGGAATCAATGCTTGCGCAGTAGGGAGTTGTAATTATGAAAAGAAGACAGACGAATGATTTAAAAAAATACGAAAAGAGCGAAGGCGGAGTTATGAAACTGCTTAAACAGAACGGAATACGAGTTACGAAATGAAAAGTAGAATTAGAAACGATTGTCTTCTGATTGGGGGGCACCGAGTTCCGAAATCCATAAAATCACATAAAATGTACGCTCTTGTTCAGTGTCACCTAACCAAACGCAACTATGTACATAAACCAGTGCAAAGTATGTAATAGAAATAATAATGTTAATAACATGTTCATGCATCGCAGAGTAACATTCTTTGATCTAGGCAAAACCATCGTTGAAAACGAAGCGAAACCAGGTACTTGGCCGTCGTGTGGGACAGACACAGTCTAAGAAGAACACGGGCAAGGCTCGAGTTTTACAGTCAGCGAGTACGAAGGTATCAAGTTCAAGTCTCGAACTTAATGAACTTAAAAATTATCGCCTTGCAGAAAGCTGACACTCGACTATTATATTCTCACACTCAATGTGTCACTTCATGACTTCATGAGAATGAACAAGAATTAAACTTCTTTTCTTCTCTCAACTCAGGTTAATTGGCAAACTACAAAACTATTAAAATAGTTATGATCGTTTTTTCTTTTTTTCTTTTTTTTTTTTTTTTTTTAAGCGACTTTCTCGTTTAGACGTGCACTTAACCGATGTTAATAAAACCCTCGGAGGTTTCGCAAGTCCGAAAAGTAGTGTAATCGCGCCTTAATAAAAATACTTTTGAAAAAAAAGGAAAACTAATAAAACTAAAATGGTTATGTAGATGAGACTGGGAATAATCGGGGCCGCACCACTAGTGTAAACGAAACTATAATTTTCATTACGAAATCGAGCGCTCTCCCTCCCCGTTAGAAAACCTCTCGGTAATCTCTTTACTTATATAATTATTATTAATAAGTTTTGAAATGCATTAAAAGCTCTAATGGCGTACAAACGAGCACTTTGTTTATGTTAACTAGTTTTTTTTTCCCCGGTCGAAAATCACCACCTCGGCTCCCGCGAAGTAGTCGGAAAGAAACTAAAATGGTTTTCGAGTGTACTTGTTTTATTTTCAGCCACGGGAGTTGAGTACCGGGGGTGCTTTGGGTCGGAACGAACACACAGTTACTTTATTAATTTAATAAATAAATAAATATTATTAAAATAAAATATTTTGCACAGTCGTGTCTTATTAGTTTTGGACGGGTGTTGGGAGCGGTTCGCGCGTTTGCCCTCTCGTACTGATGTGCGTGCATGGGCTGAAGAAGTAAAATGTCGGCTTTGTCACCCGTTAATTATTAATGTTTATTAATAAGGTGGATGTTTGATCGTGTCACCGGTAGAAAATGTAGCGTTTGCTTGAACGAGTGAACTCGTCGAGACTCTGCCGACTCACACTAACTACATGTAAAGCACGCGTGTTATAATAATTATAAAATTACAGTCATATAGTAATAATACGTGTGAGATGGAATTAAAATTAATATTTTAATAATATTAAAGGCTCTTCGTTTTATTAAGTTAAGTTCTCGACAAAGACTGTACCGCATACAACGCTTCTTAATTTCCCTGTTGCACCGCGTACCATAAATGTACTACTTCAATATTTTAATAATGTAAGACTTAACTTTCCGCCGGTTGGAACTCATTCATATTTATTAATACGGTTGTATGTAAACATAGAAAATAAGCAACCAAGAATGTACAAGACAGTTCGGCTTGGTGGCTGTAGCCCCCCGCGATAGTTTCCACGACGCTACAGAGGAAACTATTGGCTTGAAGGATCGTAGTTGAGGTAATCAGATCGGGTTGGATGTTTTTGCATCGGTTGGCGTGTAATTTGCATTAGCAAACGGTCATTTTCTACCGGGGAACATCATCACGGCGGGGTTATTTATCGGTGCGAAATACGTCGGCGAGTAATTTGCGAGCCAAGTTCAATTTATAAGTGAAAAATAGTGTGAGGAATTGAATGAATCGAAGGTGGACAGGTAGGAAAAAGAGGAGAAAAGAGAAAGCAGCCAAGTGGACGAGACCGTCCTTGAATACGAAATTATGTATCCTGGCACTTGCTTTAATGCCCTTGCTGTATACGAAATTTCAATGTAAAAGATAAGCTGCCGAAATTGAACCACCCCAATCGTTTTCTATTGCTGTAAGGGTGCTGACTACCTCCTAGATGTCTCCCGGTCGAATTCCGAGAAGGAATACCATAAAGATAGAATACTGTTTCAGATGATCAGTGTCATCAAACTAGTCGTTTCCGCCCACTTGCACGTTCATTAAATTCTTGTAGTGAATAACGTATGTCTAGGCTACAAGTTTGAATATTTCTAATTCAAATTTTGCTCTTAAATCTTGTATACGGTCTCCTCATTCGATCGCTATGCAGATCGCGAGTAATTTACCGAGATCGTGTAGAAACTGTACACATGTTTGTGTCGTCAAAATACTACAAGACTGATAACTTCAAAGCTTATTTAATCGATACTTAGCTAACCACTATTCTCCACAGCTAAACAATATGGTGGAAAAATATTTAAAATGTATCGAGCCGGGTGTGTTTCCTATGATTAATATAATTACAATAAAGCAAGACTTAATTTATACTTTGTAATATAAAGTGACTCCGTTCTATTTTATTTTATAATATTGCTATATAACTTCCTAAAAGGTACAACTACAATTGTAAAAAATGTCTGGATTGCATACATACTGAACGAAGACATGACTATGTATTAGTACAATGCATCACAAGAGTATGAGTAGAACTTGATAGCACAAGAAATAATGCAAGTAAACTTAAAAATTTGAACTTAAACTCACATTTCTCTATTATCTATAGCTACTAGACTACTACAGTTTTAGTTCTACTCTCCTTCACAGACTCAACCGCAACAGCGGGATATATATATATGTATAAATTTGTACATGCAGTATACAGGGGATGGGCAGGTTAAGTACTTGACACTTCATTTAAACGTAAACTTAATAACTTAAACGTGGGACGCCATCTTTACGAGTTAAGTTCACGTACCATAAATCGTAGAGAACAAGAGCAGACGTTTACTTTCCTCGGTTAAATTTATTTAATCCGTCTATTTGACAAGTACTCGGACCACACACAATCGGACTAACCGAGAAACGCAAAGTAGTAAAACAAAAGGGTACCTGACGAACGCTCAGGTGCGATTTATTCCCCGACTTGGTTTTTGTCGTCTCGTGGAAGAAGACAACCCGAGATTTTCACCCGGGTTACTTCACTTGTGTCTTTTTTAGCGAGCAATAAAAAATTCACTCTGACCGTCGAAGGCTGATGTCAACGAATTAAATCAGGGAGCGACCTCAAATAAATCAGATTCGAAATTATGTACATAAAATAAATTTTTACGCAGCCATATATCTATCTATTTATCTCTCTCTCTCTCTCTTTCTCGCTTTACCAGTAGCCACACACACCCAATTTGATTTATATAAACAAACTTGAGCGAAGCTTTTGACCTCTAGAACTTTGGCGAAGGGAAACTAACAGGTTGTAGTGTGCCGGTAATAGTTTCTGAGATTCACGTATTCGAACTAGTTTCAACTTAATAAAATGCGGTTTGTAGTTTATACCATGATGTTGTAATTGTGAGAATTTACAACGCAGAGCTAGGTATTATCCTGTTAGTTCATTTTTTATTACCGTCAAAGAGTTTCGCCAGATCACACGGGTACCTCAGCCAAAAAACTCATTTCATACTCGGTCCTTTCTTTCTTATAATCTAATCTTTTAATCCTCTCTTCTGATACCTGCGATCTTTGAGATCTTTCCACCAAAAAGTGAGCGAGATCAAACGAGACGCTAGTCGGTCAGTGACTACCCATCAAGTACCCGCAGCCCATGTTGAAAAACCTATACAGTTTAATTCGGGAAACGATGGCGTGTCGTGTGTCAACTACAGTAGTTCATACCTTACTTGAACTATTTAATAACTATTTTTTATTATTTACTATATCTAAATCTTGTCGAGTTGAACTGCTTGGCTGTTTATCTCTCTCTCTCTCTCCCGAGGGAGAATTTTCCCCCTAACTTTGTTAGTTTTCTTTGCAAACTTTTACAACTTTCACAAATTTTCGGCTTATTAGGGAAAATGTGACTGATACGGTGTCAATGACCCAGGTGGTAGCGTGATAAAGCAAAAATAACACGGCGTACATAATGAGCAGAGCTAAGTAGTAATTCCGTATGCGTAATAACACTGATAAAGCGAAGAGGGTGGGTTGGGAACAGTTTGGGAGAGATTTCGAAGGGAGACTGAAAACATGATAGTTTTCTTAGAGAAAACTATCGGACGCTCAACTGTTACCAGGATATGATATCATAACTTTTCGGTTATTAATTATTGATATCAATTAGACTCGACTCCGCGGTAAAATTCCACAAGTTTTTTTGGAATTCGAATAGTTTTGATAACGTCTCTGATAATGTCTGATAGTTTAAGTCGACCGCTGTCGTGGGTAGTTTTAGTTTGCGTACAGGTCTCAGAGGTGCAGACGAGACGAAAAATTGAATAGTTCGCGTTCGTGCGAGTTTATGTCGATCGGTTTACGATTTTAAAAATAAAAGGACTAATCGCCATGGCTCTCTCAAGGGCAGACATAAAATTTACTTTTTATAAATTCATGAGTGCCTTCAAAACTATTAATAGTTCCTTTGCATAATCTACTTTACTCGTAAAACTCTCTGCGTGGTTTGTGCAGTCTACTTTACTACCGAATAGTCTCGGATACTTTGACTGTAAACGACACGGTCGGCCGGCGCACTAGCCCGGCCCGGTCAAATTCGAAAGCTCAACATGCGGCGGGTAGTACTCGGGCGGGTACTACCCGCAGTTTTGGGTATCCCATTTCCATTTTTTCGGCCGAATACATTAGTTTTATTAACGGTGAGACGGTCAATAATCCTCTTTCGAAAAACTCGATTTAATCGGAGTTGAAGAATCACCGGGCGGTCCTTGTCTTGGTTGGTACCTGACGTTTTGGTACCCGGGCATATTCGCCACTCGGAGACTCCGCGAGGATTAACCGGTACCCGTCGTTAAGGGGCCCAAATTCACGAGTTATTTTCGGGGTCTGATTGACTCCGAGACAGTGATAGAACTTGAACATTCCTGATTTTACGACCGTCACCGAGAGTTATGAATGGTTTCGTAACTTTATTTTATTTATTTATTTACTTTTGCTTACTGAAGGCGAGACGTCGTTTCCTCCGAAACACAGCGAGTAGCTCTGGTTTCGTGCCGCAGAAATTCATAAAACGTGAAGCCGAAGAAGGCAGAACTTGCGGTGCCGGCGTTCCCGAAATATTTTCAGGTTCGCTGTAGAACACTGACACTGACTCTAAGTTATTACCATAAGAGGCATTATAATTTCGACTCCGTGTTCTTATAAAATCTTAATTAGTTTCGAGATTCTCAAATTACTTGCACTCATCCCAAACGAAACAGCACGGGTTTTCCGGTTCCAAAAATTTTTAATTTTATTCTTTATTACTTACGACGGAGCGGGTAATAAACTCGGCGTAATGGTATGTTGCCCCGCGAAACGGGTACCGAGTACCTGGCATAAATTACACGAGGAAGACAAAGAGCTCGTAAGGTAGCGAAGGTGATGAGACCGGCGGACCTGTTGGGCTTCGAACCTACCCGTTCGCACCTGGCCCGGTCGGCAACAGCAGAGTGGTACTCACCCGGGGGAGGTACTCACAGGCGAAGACCGGGAAAACTCACGCGTGTTTGTTGCTCACAAGGAAACCATCGGACGGAGGTCAAAAGGTCGGACCGGACGAATGAGTTTTTCTCATGTTGCTTTTTGACCTGTGAAATTGTTACTTTCATTGAATTATTTCGTACCTGGGTAATAAATAAAAGAGGCAATAAATAAACGGGAGGAAAAATTTCCGAATAAAGGAAACGGAAACGCAATTAAATAAAGAACAAACAGGTAAAGGTCCATAAAATATGAAGAGTGGCCATTTTGGAATTTCGGGTGCCATAAGTGGAACGCTCTGACAGTAAGTTAATGATAATTGTGTGCACACACATACGCATACACACACACATACACACACACACACACGCACACACAGAAGTACACAAACTTTAAGCTTAAATTGATGCGAGTGCAAACGTGGTCTCTCACTCTGTTTTTGTTTATTTGATGGTTTTAACGGCGCTTAGAAACGCTCGCAAAAGAATTTTAATAGATCTTCTCCTCTAATAGATCCATTTAATAGATGAGTTCCTGATACTCAAGGGAAACGACCGGGTCTTAATTAAAAGTAATTAAGTTCCAAACTTGAACGATTCGCGAATTTGATTGGGGGGAGTAGACGAGTGACCAACAACGCGTTTACGCAGTTGACACATTGGGATGGTTTATGTATTTCTTAATTATAAATTTTAGCTGATTATTTTATGTAATATTATATATTTTATGTGAGGGTTGCAAGGCCATTCTGCACGGTGATTGGAAGGTTGTTCACCGTTCAAGTCCACAACTTCTGTGTAAAGTGAAATATATAAAAAATAATGTACAAAATTAACATGGAACACTATCCCTATTTATATCTTTACTAACCCCATTTTTTCTTCCAGTAAATAATTTCAGTAACATAATATTACTAAGGCTATTATTCTACCACCGCTAATAATAATAGTAATAATAATAATATAATGCAACTGATACTACAACTACTGCTACTATTACTTTTATTTTTTTAGTAGTTACGTTATTTTGGTACGAGAATTTTACCACTACAACGGTCATCAATGTATTAATCAATAACAAAATGATAGAAGATACGTTGATTTTTCTTAATCAATGTATTTATTTTTATTGCATACAATTTACGATTCAGCAGACGTGGCCTAGAGGACGTTTTAGTTAAAGGAAGTCCCATAGAGGAGTAGGATTCTGTTGTGTATTGTATTAGTATTATTTCTCCACACTTATTACCGGTGCAATACGCGTAAAATAGTATATTATACGTACAGGTCATCGTTCTCTCCACTCTTATGTATGCGAAGAGCAACCCGGGGTTACGCAGGAGGTTATAACTTCACCACATAAATTAAGCGAATTTAATTTAATTATATTCGGAGTTTATTATATTTTATACTGAAACGTATATCGCTTGTTTCCTACTTGTAATGTTTTTCTACTTCCGGATTTCCACCTACTCTTTATCTCACGTATCTTTCGCACAATCGTCTTCCATGGGTACCTGTTAACTGCCGTAACATAACTTTTTATTTATTTTCTCCTGGGATTATCAGATCTCCCTCTTGCCTGTCTGTCTGTCTTGCTTGCTTGCTAGCTTCCTTCCTTCCTTCCTTCACGTGCGTTGCCCGTAACACCTGGATTTTTCCCTTTCACAACTCTTCCACCGTTCCTTTCGTTATCGCACAGTACTTGAATAATTCGCATGGACTGGCACGTCACAACCAATTCACACCGCGAACTAACACTTTATTTACAACGCAACATCTTAATAATAACGGAAAAGTTGCTTTAATCAACAATTTCCGGTCTTTTTATATTAAAAATAATAATAATTATTAGTTATAATTACAACGTGTTATTGTCTCGAAAACGTTCGCGTAGGAAACACTCGCGGAGTGATGTATTAATCAGGTCGTACACTTATGTCCGATAGTTATTGACTTAATTGTTTTATTGCAGAAGGAAACGTTACACAGAAACGTTAAATAAGTCGTTGTATCGCTCACATAAATGCAAATTTTCAATTTATTATTAATACTTACGAAGTTGTGCACGTAATCCTGTAATTGTAACATTACAAAACACGTGACACATGTACGGATTAATAACGTTTAAATAAATATGTACGTAAGGGTATGTACATGGGTTATCATAACCGAGTCGGTTGTGTGATGACCACACCATTTTCGTGTGTTATGTGCCTCTCTCTCTCTCTCTCTCTCTGGGATGTCCGTATGTTGTGTTGTGTGAGGAGTGAAGTGCTCGAAACGGAAAGCAGTGAGGTGAAGAGGAAAACGTTTGAAATTAAAGTAATCCGACTTGGTTATTCTTCGCTTGCTTTAAAAGTCAACTAAATCAAAACAGGCCAATTATCTTGGATGGAGTATATAAACATGTTTATTTTCTGGTTTTGATTGCGAGTAATGAAATTTAGGCTCCCCGCTAATGGTTAATAATGAACTTGTTTGACGATCAAGAAATATTATTTTTTAACTTGTTGTTCTTCTATTCATGAGACGTTGAGAGAGAGAGAGAGAGAGGGCCGTACATGCCATACATCTGCGTCCTACGGCCTTTTAATGATCCTGCTTAATAACTCAGGTTCCTCGAATTAGTTAATAAGCTACGGTTTCTCTCTCTCTCTCTCTCTCTCTCTCTCTCTCTCTCTCTCTCTCTCTTTACTACTTGGTATTTCTCGTACGCGCTCTTGTTCGTCAGAAAACCGCTACTTAGCCATTGTAGTCATAATTAATGCTGAAAGGGCCTTTGACAAGTGTCTGTGGGTGCTCTCCTATATATGAAGTAACCACTGAGTACGGCTCGGATTTGAAATTACCACTGAAGTAGTGAGGTCGTTTGACTTACCACCAGTGTAATGAAAGTTATTAAACTTATTACTCGGTTGGTTGGAAATGTTAAATTAAGTTCTACTTTTATTCTGTGATTCGGTGCTCCTATTCCACTGATTTGACTTCCGACTACACACCTTTTTACTCCTGCTACTGCAAATACTTAAATAACTTAAATACATAAAAATTACTTATTTATTACTTTTGTGTTTACATCGCAAGAACAAGTTGTACCGAGTTCTTACTCCAAGAATTTTTCTTTCCTTACTCGTGTAACGGTTCATACTTTAGTAAGTATACCCGTCCAGAAGCTTCTCTTCGACTCTCAGAAACAATTGAGACTCGTTACCTGGTAACTAGACAAGTTCAAGGTTCTTCTGACTAGTGGCCGGTGTTGTTCTACTACAAACTGCGATCGGTCGGCATTCCAATAGAACTTCAGGTGTCGGGTGCAACACTATCCAAGTTAGTTGTGACTAAAATAAAGGCAAAGAAGTGACATATTTTTTTTTTCTTCATCGCCGAGACGACCGGTTGAATGGTTTTCCGCATTCTTACGGGAGGGAGCCATAGTTTGCTATCGGAGGCATGTGCCTGTGAAGATTTCTATCACATTGAAATGTACTCGGTTAATTAGATTCATTATCGGGGTTTGGATAGTTCGGACGTATCGTCCTTGACGAGAGCAGACAGTCGACTTCTCCTACCCGAAAAGAAAAAAAAATAAATAAGTTTTTATAAGTGTCAAAACTGGATAGTAGTGACATGAGTCTAAAAATAACATAAAACGAGAAACAGGGTTATACAAATTAACTAATTTTCAACTTTGTGACTGAGTGATGTTCGAATGTTTTGAGCGTTTCTCTCTCTCTCTCTCTCTCTTTGTACATTCCGAGTGAAATATGTTAAAAACGTATATAGAAAGAGTGGTCGTGGGCTCATACAAAATATTAGGAAGCCTGGAAGTTTCATGGTACATTTTATGTATTACCATCCATGGACATTCGAAATTTGTGTATACATAATTTGGGTGACTTAAGGTACCCGACAAACACATGAGTGCGAGTACCGCCCACTCCGGTTTTACTCATGTTTCAAACATGTCCACTTATTAAAGTATGATTCAATTACTCGGGCATTTCGGACTCGGACAATTCAAGGACTCGTTGCCGTTTGTTTTGTACTTAAGTACCACCCTAAAAACTGAAGGAATTTACATTTTATTTATATATTTGGTCCAAGTTTTTGTACGTTAATAAAACGTCGAATTTTATACTCCTCCAATAACATCAATTATCGCATTACAGAAAAGAAAAAATTGTTGCCAAAAATTGGAAGAAGTAGAACGGCATTTTTTTTCCGGTGACCGTTCGGTTTGTTTCGGACTGGTCTGCGTTGGACTTCGGCACTACAACGACTCAGAGCTGTAGTGGGTGATCGGGAAACGGCATCGTCCTGGTATGAGACTATGGGTGACAAAAAAACCCAGGAGTTGAGACGACAATGGTGGTGTTGATAACTGTGGTGTCAATGGTTGGAAGTAATGAAATTTCTGGTAGCAGTGGCAGGAAGTCGAACGGTCGGAATTGCCCACCTGATTACGTCACTGACATCTGCCTGGTACTCTGGGAAGGTTTTATTAATTAATTTTGTAGTATCTGAATCCAATGGGAGGGAGGTGGTAGTGAACAGAGGTCCTGGTACACGAAGTTCAAGGTTAACTATCACAAGAGTACATAAGTGTTATGTACGGTTTAAGTACAGACGAGAATTACGAATGACACGGCCTAATCGATCGTTTCGTCCGGTTATTTATTTATTTATTTAAGGTCGTTACTCGTTGTACTTAATTGAAACAGGACGTAAGACGAGAAAGATAAACTCGAACGTAAATTATACTTCGGATTTATTATTCAGACGAACAATCGCGGAGGCATCGTTTGAGCTTCTCCTTCGTACTGTAGAAGGTCAGATGTGTTGTAATGTCAGCATGGCCTCTCTACAAGCTACTACTTAAGCAGTCCTACATATATTCGTGTAGTCGCAATAATAAGGAGCCGAAGTTAACGCCTGACATGCTGGATTACATGTTAGAACCTAACTTCTGCACTACTAAGTAGATAGTACTGGTCTTGTGTGGACTTAAACGTGTCACTTCAGTAACTCCAAACTTACAAACACAAGGAGAACCTAACACTACACTACACACCCCAAGCTGTACCAACGATGAAGTAAACTTTCAGGGGACACCCACTACAACACCACCACACTCCTCATCGTACGACGTTTTCCTTTCATTTCTCCAATTTAAAAAAAAATAGTTTCACGAATTGTACCGTGACGTCATCAATAATTAAGCACTACTTTTGTCGTGTAGAGTACGTTTTGTACAGTTCACAATTGCAACTTTCTGTATTTTAATTAAACATTATTTTGGCTGGTCCATAAGAAGTAGAAACGAGAATCGTACGGTCGTAAACCATACGCGACCGCCTCGTGAAATTTATGTATTCTTACCGGGGGCCAGGAGGAGTAGGAGTGGGAACACCTATGTATTTGTCCGACCGTCTGCTTTCTTATGGCACCATTTGTAAGTCAGAAGAAGTAATTTTTGGACCGAGTCCGTTCAAAATCTGAATTATTTAATGCGTTTTAATATTAAAAAAACCGCACGTCGGTCCCGCGTTAAAAGTCGTCGTCTCCTCCAACTTAAACATAAAACATCCGAAAAGTCCTTTTTGCTTCGGCTAATGGGCCGATTTCTCCGCGCCTCGGTAATGACTGAAATCACTTAGGGGGTACCCGGAGCCCGGAGCCGGCCACGGAAGAAGAGACAAAATTGACAAATGAAATTAAGATATTAAAATGTTGGACTCTCCTGTCACCCGGCTCGGTCGAAGTGTCACACTTTTCAGGTCTTGTGCACACGGGCCGCCACCGTGCCTGACTCCTGCGAAATTATGTACCTGTTTTGTGCTTTCGCTATCCGTCCGCGGGGTGACCGGAAAATTTTGGCAAGTGCCTCCCACCTTCGCCGTATGTTCGCTGGCAAACCGCTCGTCGATTATAAAACGCACCATAAAATGACCGACCTTTTTGGAGAGGTACGACTTTTAGAGCTTACACGAAATGTTACAAAGTAATAAAAGAGTTTATTTCGAAACTTTGGGTGCATCCATCCATTCGCGGGAACTTATGTTTTACGGCCGTTTCCCGTCCGTGT
Organism: Polyplax serrata; assembly: GCA_037055365.1. NCBI lineage: Eukaryota > Metazoa > Arthropoda > Insecta > Psocodea > Polyplacidae > Polyplax > Polyplax serrata. The sequence goes on along the minus strand of JAWJWE010000038.1, from coordinate 5,155,368 downwards.
TGACATCTCCGGGTCATGATTTATATAAGTGAGATGTTGGATAGACTGCTGTAGTAGAGACTAAAGCCCATGAAACGTGGATAAGGCACTCTGGTCTTGAAAGGGTCTCGTGCAATACGAGAGTATGCTACCGTACACTCAAGGGTTGTATATGTGGTGAACAGTTACAAGGTGAACAGTAGTACGGGGTAGTATGACAACCGATACGAAGCAAGTACACGAAATACATAATAACAATAATATAAAAGCCGCGAGTGGTACTGCTCTCTGAAAATGTATAACATAATTTAGTTATGTTATAGATAGGTAGTATTGCAGTAAAAAGTATTCAGTTTACTTAAGTTTTAAGGACTTCTCAGGGTCAAGGAGTGACGTTGAGTGTAGACTCTTGTAGAGCAAGTGACACAACCGAAAAATTTGTATACAACATGTTCAAGGAGTCAGTAGCACGGTGGGTACGAGTAGTTAGAAGGTAATACCCATCCAACATAACCTAACAAACGTGTACAAAATACAAACACTTTTGATCGGTCGATTCGATTCCAAAGACAAAACTCCGACCCGTTCGAGAGGTACTATAACCAGCGTGGTCGTTAATTAATGCTAATCGTCATAAAAGTCATACTTTTGTTCTGGGACATGAACACGAAACCACCAACAAAATAGTAAAACCGTATTAACGGACCATTTGACCTCCTTGACAGAGAGAGAGAGAGAAATTGAATTTATGAAATGTCGTCGAAGTCATTTTCTTTATGCCAAAACCCATGCGACGCCATTTTGGGACAAGAAGTATAAGAGAAAAAAAAGAGAGAGAGAACCCGACACAAAACAACAATATAAACTTTAATTCGTGGATTATCCAAAACGGTTGGTTTCACTCGTTTTTGGCACTCGAGTACCCGGGCCCCGAGTAGTCGAGTGGTTTTCAAAAAAATTGTGGTTATTAAAAGGGTAACCGTGATTATTTGATCGGTGAAAACGATCATCGAGGTACCCGATCACTCGTTCAGGTTAATGATTTCGATTATTAAAACGGGTACCACGACAAAGATGGACAAATTCGTTTCAAAACACTCGCATCTCAAGTCGAAAATCATTTCCTGTGGTGTCAGCATGGAAACGTGAAAGTATTCCGGCTCGAATTTGACGGGAAATCGATGGTACCCGGTACCTGGTAACAAATAAGGAGTGCTCGGACAGAGAGAGATCCGACGCGATGATACCCGAAGCTGTTATTATTTTAACGAGTAATTAGTCTTGGGTTGTTACCACTTAGAGTGGCAGTTACCAGCAACGCCTTCGGTTTGCATGAGACACGGGTACCGGGTACTCGTTTTCATTGCTGGTATTGACTGATGTACTCCCGTTGGCAGCGGTGCAATGACTCGACACCGTATTGTTTGATCAAACGATCACGTACGGCAGATGAAGTCCAGGTACGAGTCGTTTGAAATTAAACGAAATATACACGCACACGTACAGGTTCACCTTGGTGACGACTATTTTCTATCATTCTAATGGCGTCCTGTTCGTCAGTTGGGAAAACTATTTCGAAACAAAAGGGGACCGGGGACGCGAGAAAGATGCGCACGGGCACCCGATAATCCAACTTATTGAGAAATCGGGGTGCTGCTCTCCGGGTACTTGTGGTACTTTGAGTGCCCGGGTCACGAATCGGTTTAGCAGGGCTTTCTCCCGGAGTTGCGAGGTGTCAGAGCTCCGGCGTGATGAAATAGTTTTTTTGAAACTACTCGCCACACACACTCTGAATTATTGGTCACGACTATTGTTATTATCCTTTTACCGTTACGAGCGTTGCTCAATTCGCACGGGGGGCGGCGGGCGATGGGGGGTAGGGGTGGTGTGGTGCAGTGGCAAAGAAAATAAACGAAATCCAAGAAATTATTGGCATTTAATCGGATCGAACGGATGGTCAACGGCGGAATGAAGTCGACGACCGGTTCCCCTAGGTGCAAGTTCAATTAGATGGACAGATAGAAAAGGTAGACGAGAGGTGTGCGGAAAGCATCAGGAGAATTATTCGACGAAGTACTCGATGTTTGATGTGACGGCCCGTGTCAAAACAGAGAGATGCGGATGTGTCACGAGTCGAACCGGTATAATTAGGAAGAAGGTGGGATATGCAGGTGACCGTAAAAGCTCAAGGTGCGCTCCTCTGCGACGTGCCGCAGACTGTTGGTACCGGAGAGTAAGAAGTTTGAGCTACGATATGAATAGTCTGCTGTGTACATAGGAAGATCTGAACTGTAATGGAAACGATCGAGTTCCTAGACAACACTCTTATTGTTTTCTAGGCTGGTGCAACTTAGAGTACCAGTTATTACATTCATGACCTTTAGACAAGTAGAGCACGGAGAAGAGTCGGATGAATTGCACAAGGTGGGAAAATTGATTTTTGGAATGGACGAAGACGTCGTTGTATCACCTCCAATTAGACAAACTAGAAAAATAGTACTTCTCGGGGGTCGGCCGAGAGACCCGTGACTTATTTACGAGACAATAAAAATGAAACATTTGGCTGATGAGTGGATTTGGTGGGTTGGTCGGGTCGGTGTCATGGCGGACCGACTGGATGAGCCCAAGAGGAAGAAGCTAAATTGGGTCCGTCCTCTCCTGGATTAGTTTTTTACACCGGTTACAAATCTATCAGGGAAATTTTTACTGCCCAGATTAGGAGCGGATGCCCGGGATACCCGTGCGACTCAATTTAGGCAGATGTTCCCATCTCGACGACCTGGGTTTTCTGTACGGAAAAGAAAAATGGCCGTCAACTTGGTCCTCCGCAGCCATAATTTGCAATCAGAACACGAGTTAATCTTCGTCGAGCTCGTTAGGTATCTGATCTACCTGGTCTGGTACCAACACCCACGAGATGCTCTCTTTACAATATACACTTTACCGTAATGAAGTTGGTTGCTAATGAAGACTTGTCGTAAATTAGTTTTACAGTTTTCCGGAGGGAAGAACGTACAGTTCTGAAGATGATGTCTAGCTGTAGATGTTGGAGAGGTGCAGAACGACAGTTCTGTGCGGTGAGGTCTAGCGCAGGGGTAGTGCATACTGTACAGATTATTTATTTTGTGTTTGCAAGTTACTGTATGAAGTTACACTTACATAATATGTATAAATATAAACTATGTACTATGTACATTTTTGTGTAGATGGACTCCAGTACTAGTCAATGGTCTCCGTGTTAGAAGACGGCGATTGTACTATTTTCTGATTCCTCACGGGAGCGATCTGAGATCTGAGATCTCGGATCTTTCGTCTAGCTGACTTTATCATCGCCATCCCGTGCTCGATCGTCAATTAGAAGCATTTAATTGTCGTGATTTAGGGGCACTTTCGACTCTTTCAAACTAAAGCGGATCAATAAATTATCGGAAATACGCGCGCGTATTAGCGTATATGTCGAATCGTTTCTTTTCTCTCTCTCTCTCTTGTAATTCCTTATTTTCCATTTTATTAATATTACGGGGCTCTGTAATGATTTCGAGGAGAAAGTGTTGGTTTTTTACGATGTCAGATGAAACGACTTAGGTTCTTGTCTAAAGTCATTATCCAGCCCAGGCACTTGCCCGTGAGTCAAACATGGTGGTGATGTTGTGTGTATGTGTGTGTGTGTGTGTTCGTGCACCCTCCACCCTGACGCCCTCGCGCCCGGCCCATGGAGTGGAGTACTCCTTTCTTCTGTCTTGTGACTTTATTACTTTTATATAGCCTAATTTAAGTCATTCGACATGCGAGATCGTTTCTAGTTAGCGCGAGCGATCTCACTAAAGCGAATGCGATCATTACGGAGTAACCCGCTGCGTAACCGGATAATTTTCCTTTCCTCCCTGTTATGATAAGGCGCGGTTACGATGCGGCTACCAGGTCGTTATTGTCCGGTACCCGTGTTTGAACAAGAGCCCGAGTACCAACTCGAATGATTTAACGGTGAGAGAAGGATCATGTCTCGTTAATGATTATTAAACCGTGAAATGAGTTCGTATGTCTTATTCCTCTCGGGCCGGGAAGTTGGTAATTAAGCATTTATTAAAATAACTCGGGGAGAGGTACATTAGGGGTGGGTGTTTACCTACGCGGGGGTTAACTGTCTGTAATAGAGATGTGACGTCACCGCTCACCCCTAAGTTCAATACCGACGAGTTGTAGTTCGCTGTGAGAGAGAACGAATGACAAATTACGTAAAGAACAATTATGAAACTGTGAGGTTCAATGCTAACCGACGGAAATACCCTGGGGAGAGTTCAGTGAGGATTTTAGTGTGTAAGAATATCCTACACAACAACTTTTAGTAATTAGTCTGCCAAGAATAAAAATTTGGTTGCGTTTCGGGGATGGTTTCTATTGAAAAATATCCTATGCTGCTCCAAGTTGTGCAAAAACCCGCGTAATCCTCTTAAGGAGTGATTTTAGTTTTGATCAAGTTAGGATGTTTTGATTGGATATAACAAACTGAATGAAACGGCATGGGGAAAGAGTTCACATTCTATATTATGTCTGATAGAATATACTATAATGTATTGAATATGTATATCGGTTGATGTTTCGGTTTCTGAATTTCGGTTGATGAACAAAGAGAACGTGACCCTGAAAAAAAGAGTTTGTGTTTGCTCTCGTCCGTGCCCCCATGCCGTTTGATTGACAATCGATCATCAATCATATCGATCGTAGGTTTCAGGTCTTAACTCGATTGACCTCTTTAGGTCGCTTCTTCAGCTTCAGACTTTCGGTAGTTGGTGACTTCTGTTTTGGGTGTGAGAGGTCCTGACCTCCAGGCCAGGCCCGACCGACTCGTTTGCCTTTGCGTCTTGTGACGCCCTGGAACGATGCCCATGGAGCCGATGGTGTGAACTGGTCGTCTCGGACGTCACCTTCGAGTAGAAAGCCGTGTGAATTTTTGCTGCTGCATACGCTCGGTCCGAACTTAAAGTTTTCTGTCGCTCCTACCTCAAACCCCGGAGACAATTTAAGTTCACTAAGTTCCACCAAGTCTTATTTTCACGTGGTACAATGCGAGGAATTTAAATTTTGCACTTGGACGAATGCCTTCGCATCAGTTCGGTCCGAGAGGAAACGCCTTCCTAACGAACAAGCTCGTTTTGTTTCGTAATTAATAGCCGTTTTATTATTCAGTAACACCCTTCTCCTTCGTCTATTTGTTCTATTACAACTACTGGATGCCCCGGCTGTAATCCTTGCTTTTCTATTATCGGCTACCGTGTCCGACATAAGTGAGGTCTTGTCTTCCCTACTCCGTCCTGTCCTACGTTCAACTACACAAAAACCTAACAAAGAAGAGAACTCGCTCATAAGATTTTTACCAATTTCTCGTAGTTCACAACTCGTGTTTACACGTTCGATAGTTTGAGTTGTTTGCGAGTACAATGTTTTTTCGATAAATTTTGATTTTGTCACGTTTGAAGGTACCCAAGAAGTCACCAGGGAACGTAAAAGGACTCTGGTAGTTGCTAAATCACGAAGTTTACTACAACTACACACTGCTAAATAATTCGCCCGAATGTCCGGGCCTGGACACATTAAAACTGTAGACTGCAGTTTCGGGGAACGGTACTCTCGGTCCTAGGTACCACATCTCCTCGCCGCCATTTTGACGTTTCAAATTTAAGAAATGACGGCGAACGCTTTCATGCTACATTTATTTTTTAATCTCACATAAATAGAAAATGGATTCGTCTAGGCGGGAAGAATTCGTTCTGTGCCCATACACGGGACCCGGGTACTTCTCTCCCTGGGGCCACTCGTTCGCCAAAAAACGAGAGTCTGAGAGCATTGTTCGACCTCATCCGACGAGTACTACTCGTCGAAAAATTTATTCCAATCACGTTCTCGCAGATTGATTCCACGCCGGTCAAACCGAATAAATAGTTTTTGCGAGTGATGGGCGACGAACGGAACCTCGTATGTTCCTCGCCATTTTGCTAAAAGAAAAACTCACTCTCTGTGTGATTTTTCGCAAGTTTTGCTCTCCAAACGGTGACGTGTGCCCGTGATCGAAAGCCGTAAAAAAAGAAAAGAAAAAAACAGACGCCAGACTTGGGCAGGCAGCGAGTTGCGTGCCCTTTGAAATTCCAACTGGCTGTCTCTTTGAAAATCCAAAGTGAATTTTATTACTCGTAATAAATTTACTCTTCTCGATCTTTTGATTTCATTACTTCTTTCTTTCATCTCGGCTCGTTTAAATCCCAAAACGAACGCTCGGTTATTAAAAATAAAACAAAGTACGTGAGCCGTACGAGGGTGTGTGTGTGTGTGTGTGTGTGTGTGGTGGTTGGGTGGTGTTTGGCCCGGGAGATACCCGAGTACCAGGGAGGACTCAAATGAGTACTACCCTTACGCTTCGAATCCAGGGGTTCTCTCTTCCCACGGGAACTATTTTTAGTTTTTTGGTTATGTTTTGCTACCGGTAATTTTGCTGCTCGACCTCGCCTGGCGCTGGAGACTCGTCACCCACCGCGACCTTTCGTCTCCCGCAACGAAAAAGTCAAAGGAGAAAGGAGTGAAAGGTGAACGATTTACGGATTTTTCATCAGCAAACGATAGTTTTGACGCGGCAAAACTAAATTCTTTTAAAAAAATGGAAAGTAGTCGGTTGGTTTTGGCGGAAACGGTTGCGCAACCGGCGAAATGCCACGAAAAAGTTTTTCGTACGAATTTGTTAACCCCCGCCGACTAAAATATGAAAAAAAAACGTCCCGAGAACGAAAATCGTACCGTAATACATTATGTTAATAAGTTGTACGTATTAAAATACATGTATTCGTCGGAGTGGTCCCGCCGTTAGCTTCCGCCACCAGAAAAACTACTTATTGAAAAGTTATAATTGAAAATTAAATATCAAACGAGTGAAATGTCAGGTTTTCTGAAATTTGTCGAAAGGAAAATATGATTTTTATGTAACCGGGCCCGGGAGAGGGTGCAACCGGGAGGGGGAGGAAAGAGAGGTCACATATAAATTGAACGTTAATGAATAATTCAAATACATAAAAACGGATATCGGGTTATTTGGTTTTCAGCGAGTTTCTCATGTCCCAAAAATTACTTGACGACGACTCCTTGCCTTTTTGCCGCGGACTCCTCCAGCCTATTGGAAAAGCATAGAGTGCGCGTTAACCTCTGATCTCCGCGCGCGTGTGTTCGGTCCCGGAGCTGAAAAGTCTGCTAAAAATAAATTAGACGAAAAATTCCCGACCGTAAAGAAATTAATAAAATCAACCAGAAGTTAAATAATTCAAGTAGCGTCCTGGTTAAGTTGGGTACGACTGCAAAGCGAAAGGTCCTTGAACCGAATTTGGTGATTGAAAATCCGGCGCGTATAACGCATGTACGCACTCGTACGCCCGCGTTTTTATTTTCTTCCGTTTTTTTGTTTTGCCTTTTTTCTCCAAATGCTTGAACACCTCAGGTAGACCCCTGATCCTCTGTGACTTGGTTCTTCGGCCGTTTAATGAAAACAAAAACGAACTTTGACAGTTGCTGGCATCGACTCTGATTTGACTTTAACAGTATGCCGTTTTATTTTGTTTTATTCCTGCCGTTGATACACTCGAGAGTAATGTATTATTATTATTATTATTATCATTATCATCATCATCACCATCATCATCATTATTATTGTTATTATTATTATTGAGTAAAAATAAACGGAATAGTCCAGGTGGCTGTCTTGTGCGATGTAATGACTTTACGTGACAGTACAGGTGTTGTGTGGTTTGCTACAACAAGCAGTGCTCTACTAATATAAGAACTTGGGCTAGGGATAGATTGAGAGCAACTATGGTAGGGCAAAGGGCAGGTCCGATGCTCCGAAACAGTACCATCATTATCGAACCAATAATACATAAGTGAGACGGACATTTAGATAATGGTTCGGGTAATGCTGGAGGACTCACTGTGGACTCCGCTCTGCCGCAATTCTCTGGACACGACCGGCAGTCTGAAGAGTTCTGGTTAACATCCCTTCTGTACGATACAGTACCTTAACACAGAAAAGAGAAAACCAATAGTTGCAATAACTTCATTCAAAACACTTCACTTCCCTTCCCGTCACGCAGCGAGACGTTCTCGTTGTCTTTGACGAGGTTCCTACCGTTCCAGACGTGAGGAGGAAGACACAGGGGTGGAACGTTAGAGAACATCAATTAGTCCGGAACAGGAATGTTCGGTTTAAATAAAAGTAAATAATTTGGTTCTTGACATAATTCAGCTGTTACGTCCGTGGCCCACGATAAGAATCCAAAAATTACGACAACTTCATTTAACTACAATCCGTGTACGATATTTCAAAAGAGGAGGATGATGATAAAAATAAATGTTCTAAATAATAATAGTAAAGCTCCTGCCATTATTTTTAAGTAACTTTCGTCGTGAGAGAGATGCGTTTGGAGAGAGAGAGAGAGAGAGAGAGAGAGAAAGAGAGAGAGCGGGCTTGTGCACGTGCTTTCCGAAGAGTTCAATTTTTGCGCTTGATTTATGGTTATTGATTTGAATTGTCAATGGCGGAATTAGACGACTATTTATTTTTTACTCCGCGTCAAAGGGGTTAGGAATACTTAAAGGACTTCGGATCAAGTTGAGATGAAGTGAAAATGAAGTCAACGTGGAGTACGCAGCATCCGAGAGAGAGAGAGAGAGAGAGAGAGAGAGAGAGAGAGAGAGAGAGGGAATGTCGCACGCTTGCCAGAGTTCATTCATTTGCTCTCGTCAAATAATTCCTGAGATAATAACTTATGTACATTACGTAACACAGACACACGGTAATACATTGATACTGTGTTTCTTTTATTAAGATTTATTTAATGGACGGTTCGACTTCTCCCATACAAATTGTGCTGATCGGTCTCGCACGCGTACCTCTTCCTCAGGGAGTTACTCAAATAAAAAAGAGAATGTGTCACCTGGCTAATAAAATAGAGGTGTTTGTTACCTGTGCGGTTATGTAATGCTTATGTACATCTCAATAACGTGAAATGGGAAACAACCAAGTAAAAACCCGGCAATCAGAGCGCTACGGTTCTCTTCGGATCGTTATATTTTTCTATTTAAGTTATATTTCACTTATTTAATTTATTATTTACTATAACAATAGCGTTATTACGAAAGGTTTCGTGTACGGTCAACGGTTAAACTATAATTATATTTAATAATAGAAATAATATACCCGAAAATTGCGGTTATTGAAACCTATCACGTAAACTTCAAAGTATTACCTTTCAATGTATAATTCTCGTAAGACTATTTTCTATTACTCGACGAAATTTACATATATTAAAATAAAAATATAATTTTTAAGAGGCGTTTATCATGTAAAGGAACACTATATACTTTCAATAATATGAAAACATAAGTAATATAATACAATAATTAGAGCTGTTCAAGCCTGTCCCGGTACTTTCAAAAGGGAATTTGCTGCTCCCGTTTCTATTTAATGTACTCTACAATAGATAAAGTTAATGTACATAAATAATCATTAATGTTAGTGACACATTTTCATTTTTCATTATTGTTGAATATAAAGCGTTCTACGTTCTTCTCCTTGGTAATGAGCGTATATCATCATGAGGTACCGTGTAGGTTGCCCTTCTGCTTTCCCGTAGGGTTCGCAGGCGGTTCTTTCGTACCGGAAATAAGCAAAATACTCGGGTCGGAGAGAAGTCATGTCACGAAGTCCAGTGAGTAATGCAGCACTGATCGAAATGAAACAGGCATTCTTTGTATATACAAATTTTTTTTCGTTTGTAATTGTCTCGGAGGCGTTTTTCTTCTTCTCCGTCCGAATTTCTTCACTTCCATTGTGCTCGTGTTCATTGTGTTCGCACTTCTCCAACGTTTCCGGTCTGTTTTGCCACGTTCTCCCGTGGCTTATGTTTGTCTCGGTCCCGGAGTGAGTCACCCGGTTTTCGAATCCATTTAACTTGTTAAATAAAAAAGAATCATTAAAATCGACATTCATGGCCGGAACATAATCCGAAAACGAATTTTATGTTACGTAGAATTTTAAAATTACATTGCCCTCCCTCTCTCTCTCTCGCGCTCCCACTTGGTCTATCCGTCTCTATTTCTACTTCTAGTTGCGACCGTGTGTCACTCTCTCTATCCTTGTCTTACTCGTTGGTAAAATTTATACATAAAATACGTTCGACGTGTCAACCGGAGCCAGCATTTTGGCACCGATCGGATCTATCTGGCTGTCTTATTTCTCTTTCTTCTTCTTCTTAATCACATTTTGAACGTGTTTTAACGTCCGTCCAATTTCTCTTTTCACTTTTGCTTTTGCTTTACCTCTCTCTCTCTCTCTCTCTCTCTCTCTCTCTCTCCCGCCCGCTCTTTTTTCCGACAGCAAAATCTCCCGTGTGAGAAAAATGCATTTAAACACGACCCTGACGGCGTGACTCAAACAGAAAGAAACGGTCGTGGCCGTTTCTTAACTCCTGTAATTTGCAATGTTGCTGTTGCTGTTGTCATCGAAGAAGGAGGAGGAGGAGGAGGAGGAAAAGAAGATGGTCTCATTACGGCCCCTTTGTTCTCTCGACTCAAAGCGAGAGAGACTTCATTTCGATCGGTTAATTGAATTAATAATTGTACGACACGATTCACAACTCACCTCAGACAAAGGAATGAAAACACACGAGTCGTGTTTTCGTGAAAAGGAGTAAGTCAATCTATGGATTATTAATTCATCCCGGGAGATAAACTCGGAGGAAACGAAGTGAAAATATTATTTTTATCTAATTGATAAAAAAGCAAGTTGAAAAACTACTTCCCCGGTGAGTGGTCGATGAGTTTTCATAACTCACACTCGGGTAAATAAACTCGAGTCAGGAAGTTGGCTAGATAATACCAATGGTAATCTACGATGGCGAAGTTAAGCAGACCTTCGCCGCATGAGTCGGTTGTACAGGTGTCGCACGTACCTGAGCGACTCCTCCAAGTACTGTTAATTCCACCGATCAAGGTGCAATTAAATGGATTGCACACTCTTTAAAATTCTATTCTATCGGTTAGGCAAACGGGGCCTCCGGGGAGGAAAAATACAAAATCGTTCCAAGGCTATCGGTAATTGAACCTCGATGACTACAACGTGTAATTTTTGGTATTTCCAACGGTGTTACACATGCCAAAGAGAGTGCTCAAGGAACTCGGCTAAATTACATGAATCATCAACATCAACATCAACATCATCACCGTCGAGGAATTCATTAACGAGATCATATTCGCGGAATAATTGAAAGTTATGAAAGAAAAGTGAAATTCCAATTGTGTGTGTGTATGTGTGTGACGTCACACGCAGGGATGAAAAAGAACAATTTTCTCATCTCTCAAGATGGTCACAGGTGACGTGTTTTGTGTCACACGATATTCCTATATCATTCCTCGATGGCGGAAGAATTCTTCGGAGGATTAATTAAACCTGGTGCGTGCGTGTGTCTAGGACCGAATGATTCACAAGAGAAGGTCACCATCCTTTGATCATTTAATTAAAATACTTTGACGAGGTCTTTATACATAAATATTAAGTTACGATAAATAATTGCCTTGCTCGAATCCCTCGGAAGTTTGGGAGTGTGCCGTACAAAGTGCGGCAGTGCATACAAAAGATCGGTAGTTTACTGTTGCTGTATGTATAATTTGTCCGTCGTGTTCTCTGGGATAGGATCCTCAATGCGAAACGTCTTGTTGTCCATCGTCTCTCACCTCAACCGATTGACTTGACTTCGCCATTACATCTACCGTTAATCAAGTGTGTTTGTTTGTTTGTTTGTTTGTTGCGCCACTTCATGTAAAAGTCCACCGTGGAATTATCAAAGCAAACCTGATTTCTTCCGGTTAAGTAGATCACGTCCGCGCTCATTTATTTTAATATTCAATTTGTCGTTATTTTTCAACGGTGAAATTTCGCGTTCTGAACGAAACACGCAAAATCCGTTTTTGTACGATTTGCTCTGGTTCAGGGAAATTATTTAGAAAACTTGTGTTGTTTTGCGCTCTTACACACTGAAAGATGAGGAAATGATGTGTGGAAGCAAAGTTTTGTTGGCGTTCAGGCGTTCAGGTTATGTCCGGTTTGGAATTTCATTCTTAACTCTGTCTCTTTCTCTCTATATCTCTCTCTTCGGAGGCATCGGTGGTATCCATGCCAGCAATTCAACTTTTGTAATTAATAATCGGTTTCGATCGGAGTCAATTGATCTGATCGAGATCGATGCAGCCTTGAGAGGTGGAGAAACGCCTTTTGCTTCCCGATGAAGAAATCTGTTTATTTTGTGTCATTTAATCATTAAAGTTAACCCGCACGTCTTCTTCTTCTTCTTCTGTTGGTGATGATCGGTGAACCGTTTGAGGCGTGTTGGCGTTATGTGCTCGGACACGAGTTGTCTTCGATTGAGACATTCGATCGTTTTCGAAACGACTTCAACACTTCCCCGGGAACTCGTCGGATGAAGGGGAAAAGTCCAGGTGGTTAGATGAAAGCCGGAATGTTTTCGCAGTGGCAGAGTTATGAAAATGCAACGGTCGTTAACGAGGTGGGCAGTCAGGCACAGACGGGAGGCTCCGGGAAGTTCGATTCGATTTAATTGGATGGAGTGATGTCTGCCCTCAGCAGTTGGAATCCTGCAAAACGTGTTGGTGCCTTTGACCGGTGCTTTCTGTCAGACATGTTACCGTGTCAACAAATAATTAAACCGTTCGAATTTTACGAAAGTGAACAATTAATTAACATCGGGGAGATTTGTCGGATTTGTCACTCGGAATGATCGTCGAAGATCTCTTTGGACTCTTAGGTGTCGTTTTCGGTGGTTATGTACATCAGAACGGGGGGAGCAAGTGGAGTACCGACGCTCCTCACGAAAGAAGAAACCATTCGAGTATTTTTAACGAGTCTTTTTAATCGCCGTTGAGAATCGATCACACATCGATCGATCTGTAATCGGTCAAACAAGGTGCAAAAGACCTATGTAACGAAAAATTAATAATTAAAATGGATGGCGGAGAGGAAGACGGTGGACCCAAGCATAATCGAAGCACTCGGAATAATTTTGAAAATAAAGCGTTAAGTTATTTCTGACAGCAACAAGAATCGATCGATTTAAAATGTTGAAGTAATTAATAATAATAATAAGGTAGTCAGGTACAGGTATGAGTTTCCCCTCCCTGTCCTTCTCCTCCGCCACCACGACCGTCTCTCGTTCCTCTCCTGTCCGCTCTAGCACGGGACCTCTTGAATTTATTTTGGGTGGTTAACGCCGGAGAAAACTAATTCAGTTAATTCCAGTTACCACTTATGTAATTGATTTTATTAATTGGGTTCGTATAGGTTAAAGGTACCTATCAGGTAAGGTCTCTCGCGCTTTTCTTTCCCGGGATCTAACCATCTCACCAACGGAAGGTAGTGCTATGTATTGTGGTTTTCGACTGACTGCAGTTGTACCAAAATCTAATTGCGACCGAATAAAAATTATTTTCACCTCAAAAGTAAAGGAGTACTAGTTGCGCCGCATTTAATACTATCGATTATTTGGGTGGTGCGTCCAGTTTGGGAACTGTACCTAATCGAACGTGGAAAACTTGTGGGGAAGGTGGTCCATGAAAATATTTATTTATGTATAACGCAATTATACTTTCAACAGATCCACGACCTTGGGCTTTATCTATTGAATTGTAAAATGAATAAATAAATAAGATTGTTCTTAATAATTGTATACGAAACGCGTAGTAGTGGGTCAACCTGATTACTGTCATTCAATTGGTCGGTACTTAGGAGTGTGATAACCTGCTCGAGTGTACTATGTAGTGTAAGTGTGTAGTACATATTTATAAAATTTTTAAGGAACTTAGTAAGGCTACAGTTTAAGAAAGTACTTGTTTCTTCAGGTAAGGAACGGTTTAGGTACGTCGGTCTTAGTCGGTGGGCCACCACTGATGTCAAAAAAAAACTGTGAACTGTCGAAGTTTGTCTTAGCCGGTCAACAAAGGTCGGGGGAGTGAGTACTCCTCTCGTGAAAAGTGCAGGGCCGAAGCTAGTGAATTTTTAGTAGAAATTCACCACGTACAAGTTAAATTTATTAACGGGTTCATAAATTTCGGGATTATGAAAATTGGAATGCAGTTGGTGCGAGGCACAATGGGAGCCAAAAAGAGAGAGAGAGGGAGAGAGCCAACCATCTGAGTACTGGAACAGCACAACACCGTCTCTTGTTCTTCAGGTACACGCACCAGACCTTTACTTTGCCCGTGCAGATCTCTCCCGTTGATTCTTCGGGGGACTCCGTGTCGTGTCTACTTCTTCTTCTTCTTTTACTTCCCCGGCGAACTCATACCGAGATGTATTATCGACATCTTAAAAATAAGAAGAGAAGGGACTCGAAGGCGTAATTAAATTATCGAAGACTATTTTAGATCACGTTCATTTACGGTTTGACTGGATTTAAATCCTGTTTTGCCGATGGTGCGGCAACACAACAACCGGGAATTTCTCTCCGACTCTACTTGATTGGTGTACACACGCATACACACACACGTGCAGCTTCATAAAATATTGTGTTGAATTTCTAACATGTTGACTTAGAAATTCACCAAAAGTTAATAATAATATTCGGATAAATTAAGCTAGTGAACTTTACCAGTTACAAATGGCTCAATTTTGAACGGTCTCTCTCTCTCTCTCTCTCTCTGTCTGTCTCTGTCTCTCTCGCACTCGAAACGAATCCAATTCGCGTCGTCTCTTTTCATCCGGGCACATGCTACGAGTAAAAAGACATGTGTTGGCTATGTAACACCACTCCCAGGGTTCGCATGTGTTTCATTCGGTCTCGTACAGATGATGTTTTCAAGAAGAAGTGTTCATTGACTCTCCTCATTCATCTTTTACGTACTCGTTTGATTTTTATGGAAACGATGGGACGTAACGACCGTTTTAATCCGACGATGATTTTTTCTTCTTCTTAGTACACGGTCTCCGATGTACCGCTACCGATCGAACGCGTGTATCACCACTCATCCTACACCGGTCGGCTACTTGTCTGACCTGGCATTTTCAAGTTTGAGTTCGTGAATTTGCGACGGATGAGGATCTAATGTCGGCTGTGTTGAGCGTACTCACTGAAAGTACACACACACACACACACACACCCGTGACTGTGTACAATAGGAACTGTACAACTGGCACAGTACGGCCGATTGTCCGATATAAGCGAGATGGAGTCGTACAAAGTTGGGTGGCTTTAAACGGAGGGTTGGTTTTTGGACATCAAAATAGGGGAGTCACCTCACCCTTAGTATACAACCCCTAGCATTATATATAGATTACGGTAAGAGTGGTAAGGAACAGTATAGCGCCAAAGTAATGTAGGATACCACAAACATACAGTACTATGAAATTATATAACAATTATATATAAATGTAGTACAATTATATGGGTGTACAACAGTTTGCTGCACTTAAATGGTGCATTAGTGGTGCTCCGATTTGGAAAACTGTCGACTAAAGTAGAATCTAGAAATTCGTAAAATGTCGAACGTTCTATCCATAAATTCTCGTAAACGCAACTTTGTATGCAATACCGGAGTGGAGTATCGAATACAGTAGAAAAATAAAAAATTAAATCGAAGTTCAATAAAGTTCAGTAGACATGCCACTCTCTCTCTCTCTCTCTCTCTCGCTCGATTTCTAAATCATTTTGGCAATGGCTACCGACGTTAATTCAGTGTTGACCAATGATATTTATATAAATCTCCTGTGAATAATTGTAGTAATTCTGTATTTTTATGTTCTTCGATTAATCACGACCGGAATGAATAATCCTCACGGGAGGTTGCGCTGAGTTCTGAGAAACTCTCAGTGACGTCACACGGCAAAGTACTCGGGTACCGGTAATTGTAGGGGCGGTACTGTGGTGTGGTATGTGTAAAATTCAATTGGCATTTCATTTACCCAGGTGAAATCAGTCGGCCGGTATCGATCCAAGTACCTGAGTCTCAAGACCCGTTGAGAATTACAAATGGCCGCATTCCATTGAAATTCCCCGTACTCGTTGAGTCATTTTCACTTGAAAATACATTGAGTCGTCGGTGCTCGGTACTTTGTATTTGTAATTGTATTCGTAACCGACTAATTCGTTGCTTCCGTGGCGGTCATCTCGAGCTGTGACCTTTGCAATTTGACGTTCTCGCCACTTCCGGTGCTTGCATTCTTCCAAACGTATCGCCCTGTTAATAAGCGTTTTGCCAGGTGAAGGTGAACTACAATCCTGTCTGATTTAGAACGAAATTTACAATATCAAATGCCAGTCTGGAAACGAGTCTAAATATCCGGTTACAGTTTGTAATTTAAATTGTTATTGAAACGGATAACAATTGCTCCGCCTCCTACTGGTGAGAGTCTCGAAAAACCGGAAATACTTTAATTAATTCGCTCGCACCTTTCGCTATTTCCCTATTATAATATATTGTTTTTGGTTTGCCATCCGTATTTTACCATTTCTCTCTCTCTCTCTACTTGTTTGTATACATTTTACTAAGCATATTTTCTATCTACATGTACTTTATATTTTTCTCCATACATACGCTCCTCTTGGCTGATTTATACCGTGTATGTTACCACAGGTGTTAGGTTCACGTAGGTCGGACTAGTGGTAGCCGTAATATTTCTTAATGGTAGTAATGTTTAATTGAATATTGGGTACAACCCGGGAACGGATGTTATTAATGCTTCTGTATTACTATACTAATTACGTATATCATAATTTATAACAATCAAAAGACGCGGCCCACGGGCTTGAATCGGTGAAAGTACTCTGTGAAACTTATCCGAGAAGAGTAATAATTACTTTCAATATTATTTACATATTTACACTAATAACTCGACCACTAACTCATGTTTTGCATAATTTTATTATGTAGCTTTTTCAACGTTTCTTCGTATTCATGACGCGTAAGACTCTCGTTGGCGGCATCCGTTCCCAGTGTCGACTCGACCCCTCGTGTGTGTGTGTGCCTACAACTGTAAATAAAATAACAACATGCACACAATATAAATACACACATAAATAATTAATAACAAGTAATAAAGTTGAATTAATAACATAAAGAAATATTTTATTAGCGTTAGAGTATGGTAAGTCCCGATCATCCCCGTGTCTCTCACCAATCCCTTATTTATTTATGCAGTAGCCTGTGGGTTATTTATGTACGGGTTATATCTTCTTATGTAATGTGTTCGCTCGTGGTTGTGTAGGTGAAAGAATTGTTGGAGATTTTATAACTCGCAAGTCGAGAAAATAGTTAACATCCGGTTAGCAATAAACACCGGAGATGGTACGTGGTTAAGCGACGTAAAATTAAATAAATAAATAAGTAATACATGAAAATAATTAAATTTCGTTCGTAAACGTTACGTAGCTTTTCAAATAATCGTCAACATCGAAATCTATTTGTATTAATCGACTGGTCGGACGATTCCGTGGTATTAAACATCGTTCAACGATGTTATCGATTCCGAAGTTAATAACTTTGCGAGAAAGACATCTGTTTAAGGCTGAAAGCGTTCGAAAACGGTCTTTTCCATAATAGAAACCCATAAATTTCAAACATCTTAATAATTTAATTTTGTTACATATATATATATATATATATATATAATGTGTGTGTATCATTCACAGTCTCCGGGTCCCTTTGAAAAGAGACAAAAATAATAAAACCAAGTGTTGGGATTGTGTATAGGAGCTTTTAACGCTGGAGACCAACGTCGTCTCTCTCTCTCTCTCTCTTTCTCTCTCTCTTTGTATCATCTCCCGGCTAAATCTGTTTTTGTTACGAAGTGCACTAAAATACGATTTTATTGCTTTTTTAAGGGTCCAATGTTCTTTCAAAAAATTTAATTGCTTATTGCCTGAGTTTTTTTTTTTGGAGGCTAGTTAAACGGGCGAAACAGACGGATTCAGCTTGTGGCCGTGCGGTTCGTGCGGTCCTCGGAGGAATCGACTCATCTACCTGTAGGTTCTTGGTATCTGTCTCTCTCTCTCTCTCTCGAATTCCGGGCCGCCGTAACGAATTCGGTATAATGATAGTCATATCTGAAATTCGTTTACTTTTAAATGTACAAAAAAGAGGGATAATAATAAAAACATATATACATAAATAAATAAGTCTGTATTTTTTTTTCTTTTTCTTGTTGTTCTTCGGTCACGAGAGACCGTGTATTTCTTCTCTCTCTTTTAACGCTTACCACGAATTGTATTCGAAAAAATAAATTTCGGTGCTCGCGCTTGTAAATGTCTGGGAAGTTAGTTTATTGCCGTTCATTGAATGGCCTAAGAAGTCAGTGAATTGGGTGGTGAGGCACGTAAATCCGTGAACGGAGGGGTGGGGAGGATGGGAGTAGAGGCAAGGTAGGGAGGAAGGTAAACGCGAAAAGTCCTTTGGCACTCTGCTAGAGCACACATTTGTCCATTTGGCCGTGTCATCGATTCAGGTACGCGTAGATCGTAAAACTCACGAAACCTTGAAAAGTGTGACATTGAATGTTGGTGTACCATTGAAGAGGTTTGGGTTAAAGACGGGCTCAGAACTAAGGGAGACGCACTCTCAACTACAACAGTCTGAGAAAGAATGTCAGGTGTAACCGAAGTAGTTGGTTTCACGCGTGGTAGTCGCCCTAGAAGGTAGCAGTGAACATTTCGGTTTTGGTAGTGTCAGGGCTTGGGAACGAACTGCATAGCTCGTGCTACCGCATCTTGGTAAATGTCGATCTTGTAGGCAGATACGAGAGCTAGACAACTACTGTAATTAACTCTACAATAATAATAATAGTACATAATAACTACACTCTCGGGAACTCAGAATGAGGCGATACCTGGAGAAGTACCTGGTTCACCACGTGAGTTGCCTAACGAAACAGGAACTAATTGACGGTTGCAGTAGTTTTTGCTACTGCTGCTCTCAAACCACATTCACTACAAGTATCAAGTAGCAGTCTTACGGTTCCTGATGGTTTGTGCTGCGGCACGAGCTACAAAACTACACTTTCAACTCTCTACCGCTGTTTTTCCTTTAGAGGTGTGTCCCTTCACTCGGCGACACGTGGACATTATTTCTTCTCAACTTATATTTTCTTTGGTGAATACATTAAAGTGTAAAAAAACTATCGCGGGAGGAATGGAACAATGACTTTTGGCAGTTGAACACGGTCCCGTCGACAATGTCAGTTTTACTTTCTCTTTCGCCTGTTAATTTATATACAATGTCAAAATATTTTTAAACGAATTTTATTGCCGCTCGTTACTGTCTGCGGAAGAGTAAAAGTAAAAAACAAAAAAAAAATGGCATTGGTGGCATCGCACGAGGACCCATCACCTCGACTGTAAATATAATTTTATGTACGAAACGATGCTTGCTACAAGTAAATTTCCGCGGGAAGAGGAACACACAGAAAATTGAGCTTGGTTCGAACGACCAACCCACATTAATAAACTTATTAATCGAATTAATAGAAAAGTCAGGAATGGGAAACTGATGGCAGTTCATCCGCCACCAGACCCTAAACTTCGGGCCTTTGTGTTGATAGGAAATTATTAAAAATGCAGACTTCTTATATTTATGTACAGATACATAAAACTGCCGTATATTATTGATATTACAATTAATATTGGGTATTTTTATTTTGGGTAATATTTTATAAACATATTGGGTAATATGTTATTAACACATTATTATTGAAATCGGTTAATGCGTGATTTTTGTGATAACTACGGTGTATTTTTTAAAGAATTTATGTTTATAATAATTGTTAGTATAAATTTAGTAACGAGTCCAACTGGCTGTGTGCCTCACATCAGAATTAATTAATATATTCTTCTGATACATTAATAATATTCTTAAATATATATTGTTAATTAATTATTCTTTATTAATTAAACCGGTCGCCGCGTATTTTTGTACATTTACGTTGTCCAATTAGTACCACTTGCACTGATCTAACTTATACCCAATTACACTCAATTAATAGATCAAAAAAAAGTATTATAATATGCCTGCGACACATGTGACATATTTACATAATATTTAAAAAATAATAATAGTGGCAACATCACTATATGATCTCAATTGACGCACTCACAATCTGTTTTACTATGTAACTTTACTGTTATTAGTACATTTCGCATCCAATCCGATTTTTAGATAAATAATATTCATTTATAATAACAAGAAAGTTTTATATTTAAAGATATAATAAAACGTATATTGTACACTCGGAGACAAGGAGGGAATCTATTTCTATTTTCAAAATTTCATTGACTTTTTACGATGGAAAAAAATGGTTTGGTATGGTTTTCGACGTTTCCACACATTTGACATCGTAAAAATTTGTTTACATTCTTTTTTTATTTTTAATGCAAAAGCAATAATATGCTGTAATAATAATAACAATAATTTTTATAGTCTAATTAGACACTTGTGACACTTTACGGTTTGGTTCGGCCGCGGATAACTCGCCCTGAGGATGAGCTACTCCTTTCGTCTCATTCAAAATGGCGGATGAAAAGAAGAATTTTCGAAGAAAAATGCCGCAGAAAATAAAATAATAAGACGTGGGCTTTGTCCGCCTGCAAGAAAGTTTCTTTCGGCCAGGTCTACAAGAAGAAGAAGATCATTTGCACCATTCGATGGCGATGATGGCACTGTGGGCGCGCTGTATGTAAACAACGTGAACCACGTGGCTGAACTGCATTTGGTGTCTTAATGAATGACGAGGCGTACCTGAAAACCAAATTGCTAACTGGTACCTGTACTACCCGGACCCTCCCGCCGCCGCAGCTGCCCCCGCCCGCGCCCCGACTCATTCACATGTGTTGGGCCTCGTGTTTCTGCTGACACGTCTCCCGCGACCACAACTTTTGACTGACAATTCAACCTTTTACACCTTCCGGTCGTTGCGCGGGTTTTAATTTAACCGTTGACAGAAACGAATGAGCTCCTCGTACCTGGCTGACTTTTCAGGCGTCTACTGGGCGTGAGAGACGCAACGTCTACTCTTTTGAGTACCTCCCGATTGATTTCCTCACGGGTGGAATCTTTGCTATCGAGGTGACAACGCTTTCTACCACCTCAAGGGCTGGGGTGTGCATGTCTCTGTCCATGACAATAAGGTTATGTAGGACACCACTTACCGAAAGGTACTCTTTGGGGTAGTCACCCTTGACTCCGACAACCCAAAACCTCGCACGGGACTCGTACCCGACCAAGAACCGACATTTTTGTTCGATGAGAGACTTATTAATTTATTTAATTATTAAAAATCGATCATTATTGATTTGAATTTGAAATATAGGGAAATGACTTCTTTCGATAAAAAAAACCCAACCACATTAGTCACAGAGCACCATGCGTTCATTTCATTCCATCGATTCTCTAGCTCCTCCTAGACAAAAATAGTAACATCGTTATTATTCTCGTTTAAATACACTCCCGAGTGTGTTTTGTATTCCACGCTCTCGTGTCTTCTTTTTACGGTGGTGGCCCATCAAAGACAACTTGAGTGTGCAGTCTACGCTTTTAAAAAACGCACCAAAAGCCGAGGTGGGAAATGCACTTGCTCGTGGTGTCCACGTCCTGCACCTGAAAGGTTTCCCGTCCTCGCCAAGGGAAGGCCGGTCAAACCGCTTATTACGATGCCTCGAATTAAATGGCCCGTACGTACTCGATCGACCTGGTTCGCGTTCCTCCATTGTAAATCAAACCGTTAACAAGAATGAAGTTCTCGCTTTTCTCAATAACCGCTAATAAAACAGTAAATTTTGTTTTCGGCCGATAACTCATTATGATAATAATAAATAACCGTCGTTCGCGGTTTTTTCTCAGAGATGAAAAATAACTTCATCTCGGGTGCGAGTTGCGAGCGAGTACCTGAGTACCCGAGCGGAGCAGGACTCTCCTCGGCCGTGAGACGTATGTGTCGGGTCCGGGTAATTTAAGACGTCGGGGTGTGACACGTAGCCGTGCGCCTGTTCGACGGGTGACCTTGAGCTTTCGTCTCAGGTATGGGGAGACACCTGTCCGTCACTTGAAAGTTCTGTAGTAACGTTACAGGTTCGGTGACTTTGCCGTGGATCGATCCCCCGTTAAATGTAAAAAATAAGTTAGAACCAAAGCGAACTGTAAAGTTAACTACACCGACCGCAGGAGCGTACAGGATACAGGGGATGTTTTAAAGGTACCTGAATGGAAGTTGACAGAGTGACAAAACGTCAAAATTCAGGTACGGGTACTCGTGCCTGAGCTGTACCTTACCACTTCCATGCGTGAGGGGTCGATGGGTGGAATTGAATTTTAAACTCGTCGCTGTTGAGTAGTTTTTGACGGGTCTCCGAGTCGAAATCACGTCAAAAAGGTTTATTTAATCTGACAAAATGGTAGATACCTGGACGTGGGAATTGAAAATCTGATTTTTAATTCCGTTTGAAGGGGGTTCAATTGACCGTTCGCCATATTTCCATCATTAATGGGTATTGTAGGGTGTCAATCATTTCCCTCATGGGACTCGGTACTCTTTCTTCTCTAGGATTAATACCTCACAGGTTCATCAGATACTCAGGGGAGTATACCTCGCGGGGGTTAACACACACAAACATGACTTGAATGTTGTCGTGCAATTCCCCAAGTGAAACGATCGAATGACGCGTATTTACAAGAAATAGAGGAAGGCTATGGTCAGATGTTGTTGTTGTTGTTGTTGTTATTATTAGAAATAGTTTTTCTACTATTCCCCTCATCAAAGAACATTTCACTTAAAATCAAATCAAATTCTGTTTCTTCTTTTACAACTGCACGTCAGGGCTGTTGTCCGTTTTCAGGAAAACCAAATTAAAAATGGAGGAGTTGAAGTGATTTCCTCTAGATTTTCTAGTTTTTCATGAAGAGGTTGTCGTTATAGTGGGAATTCTCCCGTTTGAACTTCTCGCAGGAATATGAGAGAGACGCTTTCGGAGAGTTGAGAGCGAAGAATCCAAAATGGCGGCAAGCAATTTGACAGAGGAAAAATATGAAGGCCAACCGAAATTAATGCGAATGCAATCAATGGGTAGATTGTAATAATGGAAAGATGGCGCGGGACCGTACAGGAGGACCGTGTGACGTCCAATTATTTTTCAGAACATGTATACACACATAACTTGCTTTGAAGAAATTAATAATTACATAAATAAATGTAATAAATAAAAAATACCAACTCGAGTAAACGTGACGTCTTCATGTTGGAATTGACTCGAGTGAACGATAACTTACGTGTCTTCAGTAGAGTAAGCAAATAATTAATTAAAAAACATTATATAGAACATACTTACATAAATAAATGAAACATAATATAAATAATATTAAAATTAATAAACGGTGAATAAATTGGTTTTAAGGTGGGATTGCATTCGCAGACAATACTTATACAGAAGCAACTATATGTAATACCACGGCGTACCGGTTGCATCATGCTGTGCTCATAAAACAAAATGCATAAACAGGTACAGGATCTGTACACAATACATAAAAGCAACAGTAACTATAAATGAATGATAAAGAAACGCTTAATAACAAAAAGCAGTCGATTATGAATGAAAGGTCATTCGGGCCTGCCTCCCTGACAGTGTGCGTACAGGAATTGTACAGACGCATATTTATTGTTATGTCCACGTTTAAATATATTGTTTTACGTAATAAGTAAAAACATGTACATATAATGTGGGACGCGAAAATAACATAATGTTGATACAAATGATACAGAAGATTCAAATAAGTTTTTGTTTTCGACTGTGGATTTGTATATAAAAATTTTTAATGTATCCATATGTGTATAAATCTGTATATGCTTGAATATACGTAGCATGTTGCATGTTCACATGGATGCAATAGAACATGTAGCAACTGGTGGGACAATTACACATTCTCGAATACAATGAATTATATTAGTTGGAACGGCGACAGTAAACGTACAGGAAAAAGTTGTACACAACCTTAATAAATGTACGAAATGTCTTAATCGACCATTTGCGGTCAGGTATCAGTTATTTCCCGTACTCATCGAGCTCCAAAGATATCTTTTTCAGTATCGCCAAGTAGAACTGAGCGACTGGTCGACTGTATGAAACTTAATTTTGCCGTCTAACCGTTGTAAATCAACGATAACTGGCGACTAAATTTTTGTCGCGCACTGCAAAATAAAGTGATGTAATTGAAAACGTCACAGAAGTAACATGGCCGACGATTGTGCAACGAAACGTTCATTGAATGTCTTCTCGATAAGTCAGAATTCCAGGGACGTTAAGAGGAACGTAGAGGGACTCGGTAATTAAAATGGTTGCTTTCAGGCGAGCAGGTACGCTTATCAGGTACTGACGTGACTGACAGACGTACTGGCATTCGCAAGACCGAATTGCCCGGGATGAGTCTTTCTCTTCCTATGTGAAGTTCACTCCTCACTTCCTCACACAGACACAGAGAGAGAGAGAGAGCTAATGGTCGCCTCGAGAGTCAAGCATTAACACTTCTTAACCGGTTTTCTTTTCTTTTTAAAGACTTTTTAACAGTTTTAAATTAAAAATCAGGGCCGTACATCGGGAATGACTCATGGAATTCGAACTTGAAGAATGGTCAGAGGCGTACGGTCATCGTTATAAACGAACTGGCTAACAGTTCGACGTATATGGAACTCGCACCGCATGTGAGCGAGTGTGTGCGTGTGCCATTTCGAGAGACACATCACTCCCGGCCACTGGGGTATTGACCTAAATCACTACTTTTTCAGTTTTCGTGGCAGAAGAAACTACTGTCGAGAGTGTTCATGACTGACTAATGAATTTAACACGATGTCAATTGCCGGATGATGTAAATTAACAGTGACAAAACAGGTTTTAATAAGTTGGGAATTGTTTGCTGTGTTGATGTTTCGTAAATCACAAGATGTGACTTGTAGTGGACGTACAGGGGAACCGTTACCTTCGGGGGGTGCCCACGATCCTCCTCCTACAGGTCTTAACTACAATTATTATTAATAACTTGGTTTAACTACAAAATTAAATTAACTGTACTGTTGTCGTGTGTATGACGTCAGGGTGGTTATTTGGTCTACCCTTGTGCATCCATCCCGACCCTCCTTGGTGGTTTTTTTGGGGGGTACTACGCTTCGATTTCCAGCCGGATCAGAAAAGGAAAGGTGCTACTCCTAGAGTCAAAGCATTCTGTTTGGAAAAGTAAGAAAAATAGTTTTGAGCCTGAGGGCAGTCACCAACCGGAGTTGGCACCTGCACCTGTCCGTCGTGTACCAAAACACACCTGAACGGGCCTTTTCTACTTTTTTGAAATTCCTTTATGTTGAAAAAATTAGCGCTCGAACAAAGTGGCGTTTGCAATCGGACGATGATGATGGTGGACTTTTTGACATGACGATGGAGCTATGACTACAAGAGAGCAGACAGTTTTATCTTGAGGGGCGATGGCTCAAAATGCACTAAAATACGATTACGTATTTTAGCAAACAAACCTCAAAATTACAGTATTTCTTACACAATTTGAGGTTATATCAGGCGAACAATTGGATAATCGTGGCAGTACCAATAACGAAAAGAAAGAAAGTACATGTGCAGTTGTTCTATCGTGTACAGAGTTTTTACCAAACGGCGTCTTATAATAAACAGTTTTATTAAATTGGTAAGAATGTCACCAACTTACAAGTATATACTACACTACTGTATATGATTCAAAAGTAATGCTTCTGTCGGTTGTTGTGTGAATTTAACCGGAGGAGAAGGATTAAAAAATGTTCTTCACTATCTAGTTTTGCGTCAATATTTTTATAAAACCGTTGTGGTAAATACACTACAAGAATTCTCTAACATAGGTAGTTTCAGTACGTTACCGAGAAACAAACACTTTTGTAAACACAAATGTCATGCGAAGCGATGTGATTTTTCTACAAATGTACACACATTAAGTTTAGCGTGGTAATAATAAAAATTGTATATTAAGTAAGTTGAGTAGCTTCTTAAACGGTGTCACGCGCCATTTGTTGAGCGAACTGTAACAGAGGTATTACGTAGAATGACCCGACCAACAACGTAATGTCACGAGAAGTGGTGCGATTCGTCCAAGTTCACACATAATAGTATCTAAGATGTTATATGTTCGTTACGTAAAGCGTTGTGTACATTTGAAATTGAGTATTGCGATATTTAAAGTTAAGTAACCGCGTGAACAATGTGCCGAATTGAAACGAAAACCTGTAAAAAATGTCTCTTCCGCGAAGAGACGACCCGTCGACGAGGGGGCAGCCGTGTGACACAATAAAAATTTACACATCGGTACGTTGAGGTCTCACCGATCAATAAGTTCGATCGTCGATCGATGGCCTGCCGGAGCCGGAAGTCGGTCCTAATGAAGACATCCGCGACGATTAGATTCCCATCTGGGGATCGGAGATCCCCACAGATCGCTCCCGTCCTCCCGGGACGAGTGCGTACTCGAACCCATCGATCGATCGATCGATCGATCCAAGTTATTGATATTATTGGTGTCGATCGTCAAACGTGAAAGAAATAGAAAATAATGGCGTTTAAATGTCGCATCCGACGTCGGCCTTAATGAGTCAAAATGTAACCTCGACTGTAAACAAAGGTCACCAAGTGATAGACTAAATTAATCGGATTGAAGATTTCCATTGAGAGTAATTGAAGTCGTTTGAAAAAGGCACCCAAGTATGTACATTATGGAATTAAAAACTATTAAGCTGAACCCACATGAATAATGATAATTCAACTAAGTTCTAAATAAGTCTAATATTTACAATTGCGTCTGACCCAATTTCGAATGAGAGCCGAAAATTCTCCGGCAACCAGATTTTGTCCCCGTGTCCTCGTGTTCTTTTCTCGTTTTTCTGTCGTTGTACGTCTGGTCGACCAGAAACACCTGGGGAGTGATCCCTCGGGTTTTGATCTCTGAGATCAAACAAGTCCGAGCTTATTAACTTGAATTATTATTTATTAGATTGTACAATTTTATGATATAACCGTTATTAATTATATTAATTATGCAGGTTGCATATGTTTGTGATGTCCGTGGTGTAGTCCTAGACCTGGGAGAGACCTGTCTAGGAGTTACTACCCTTGGATATGGATGGGGATCTTGGTGATCTGGGGAAGGAGCCATCTTTGCCGGTTTTTCTCATTGTAATTCGGAAACTAAGTTGACTCACATTGGTTTTTTGTTATGCTTAGTTTGTTTAGTTATTACTATTTCTGTTCACAATATATGGGACCTATGTATTTGTTTCGAGTGGTTGAGTGAACGTTCTGATCGCCGTGAACACTAGGAAGTATGATGGTAACCCCCGTGGTGTGATACTACGAGTAGTATTAGTGGTTAAGTAGTGAGATACTGCTTATTAAACTGCCATTCCATAACTTATTTTAGTAAGTTGTGAGTTAATAATTACAAATACATGCACAATTTAAATGGAGGAATGATAAATTGAACCACATACAGAGACCTTCTGTAAAACCAGTCGGTGGCGACTCTGACTAAAACTTATGTACAGTGCGTACATATACATAATAACTGTAAAAGGTTATTGAATTTTTCCGGCAATTTAAATTAAATTAAATAACTCAATAATCGAGAAACCGAAACGATTCTCTCTCTCTCTGTCGTTTATGTAGGGCAAGCGTGTGACCCCCTGCACTCGAAAGTGTTGGTCAAACAAATAGTTTCGCCGTGGACAACAGCCGCAGCGGAAAGCGAAATTGTCGTGGAAAAAAAAGAAAAATAGCCAAATCCGAGAAGAGCGCGTTCAGGTCGTTCCCACGTCTTCGTGTTATTTATTTATTTTTTCTTTTGCCGCAAGGAGGAGAATCCGGTGAACGGCAGCAACGGCAGCAACGGCAGCAACGTTTTCTGTCGCGAAAAAAGTCACTCGTCCCACATCTACCGACGAAAAATTCAACTAAAACCCGGGAAACGTCCGACGTGAGCGACTCGAACCTGTCGAAAGCTCACCGGTCCCGACTTGAACTTAAAGTTTGGCCACTTCCGACGGGACCACTTTCTTAAGTTCCTCTCCACTTTCTCCTGCTTTCTCCTACTCGTCCGGCGAAGGTGTCCAAGGGAAGTGAAAGTCAACCAACTTGCACCAAGGACGTTTTCGAACTCCTGTCGGACTATTAATAGAGGTTTTGTGTTATCGATTGACGTGTTTTTTCTTTCGCCTGTTGTAGTGAGGGTGGTGGAGGTGGTGCTGCTGCTGCTGATGATGATGATGATGATGATGATGATGGCAGTGAAAGTCCGATCAATTCCTTCCGGTTAATTTTACATAGGCCGAACCGCTCCTGTTGATTTTATTATTTAAAAGCATTAAACTCAACTACTTCACCCTGCGTCACTCGACGTAGGTGTTTTTTTTTTCACTTCCTAGACAATCGGACGGGTATTTGTAGGGGTGGGTGGGCTAGAAAATCACTTCTGTGCGTAACGAGTGATGGGACAACAAAGGAACAACTTCTCGAGTTCGACTTCCAAAGAAACACTGTGGGATGTTTGACTTGCTTCGGGGAGGTGTAGACAGCTCATTTGGTAATGAAGAATAATAGCTCTCACTCACTCACTCTCTCTCTCTCTCTTTTTTTTTTCTCACTCTCACTATGAGGAATTGACGAAATAAATTGAAAAATTGATTGTTTGCTTCATCCGCGCATGAGGTCTGGCCCTGCACGGCGAACATGATCGTTACATGACGTTGGCCAAAACAGCAGGACACTGGCAACCGCACGTACACCAAGAAGTGCGTACTACACAATTATTTGTAGTACAAGCCAGCACCACATAGAAAACAATATGTGTATTACAAGAATGTTATGTTAGTGGCAGTTGTAGTTGTAGTTAAAACAATACGTACAGAATTTTTATATATAAAAAGAAGCCTGCCTGTCACCAGGGCGAGTGCAGTGTGTTGTCGTTCGAACTACATTATACGTATACTAATACATACATAAATTAATAAAAATGAGTTCTTGCGTGTGCAACACACGCGAGATAGAATGGGGGGTGGTGAAATAAAGGGATGTAGTGTCGCATTTCGTTCTAGGAAACATAAAAATCGACATTTAAAAAATACATATATATTTCTCCTTTAGGGACGTTCAACGGTGTCTTTCAGTGACATTTGTTCAGTTTCATATTTCTAACTTCCCGAAATTGGTTTCTTCTTCCCTCTGGACCGGGTGCGTCCCTCCCACCCCCATTCCGCCCCCTCGCTGC
The DNA here is from genome assembly GCA_037055365.1 of Polyplax serrata. Classification (NCBI taxonomy): domain Eukaryota; kingdom Metazoa; phylum Arthropoda; class Insecta; order Psocodea; family Polyplacidae; genus Polyplax; species Polyplax serrata. The sequence goes on along the minus strand of JAWJWE010000038.1, from coordinate 5,126,028 downwards.
CGCCCGCGCCCAGCATCCCTGGACCAAATCCGTGGAACATCCCAAAAAACGACTAATCACCGTGAAATTTCTTGTACTTCTTTTTCTCGTTCTCTAAAACTAAATTTAGCTTGACAGATACTATTTATAAATTTGGGAACATTGACGGGTGCGTGCGTGCTTGCGTATGTGCGTGCGTATGCGTGCGTGTGTCCCCAACGTCCCAAGTGTAGGTTTTTTCGTTTTTTTTTTTATTTTTTTATTACTCGGTCGGCTGGATTTGTCACCGAATTTTTCTTCCCCCGGGGAGATCCGAGTAAATAATTCGTCCGTTTACTAATTTTTTTTTCTTTTCTATTTTTACTGGGTGGTGCGTACCTAACGGAAATTCCATCGGAAAGAAACAAGAGCAAGTTAACTTTATTACGGTCAGCTAAGAGTTCTCAATCATGTTCAATCATAAAAATGAATCGGTCGCTAATTAATGAGACAAGTCGTTACATTACTTACAACGAACAATTCGAAACGATTTAAAATTGGTCGGGTCAATTGGGCCTGTGTTCCTCGTAAAATTTCCATTGCTTTACTTGCTTTAAATGCTCTGCTGTTTATTTGTTTATTTATTTATTTTTATTTTTTTTTTTTGGGGGGGCCGCCGGTACATTTTGTGTGTCGCTCTGTACTTGTTGCGAGATGAGGGTACGTCTCCTCTGATTTTTCCTCTCTGGACTCCCTTTGGAGTTCGTGGTTGTTGTGCGCGTGAACTTGTCTATTAATAATGTAGATACTTACACGTGTACGCTTTTTATTTAAGTTAATGTTTTATTTTTATTTTATTTTATTTAAGGGAGAGTTTGGTCGGCAGTTGTATTGCGTGAAAGTGTGAAACCTCGAATGCAGTTCTCGGCGTGTAATGCTTCTAGGTGGTTCATTTTCTACCGTGTGAAGTGGTTTTTTTACATCTTGTTGATCTCGTTGAACTGTAACCCGTTTAATAGATGAATGAGTGTGGGTTTGGTGTGTAATAATATACGATAATACTAGTTAGATTATGTTGTAAATTGTTTGATGTTCAGATGTGCTCGCATCAAAAAACTCCGTCCCAGATCGGGGTTTTAGAGTAAATTTATGAAACTTATATAAACGGGAATGCATGTTAGGACTGTAATTATTAGATCACATCAGATCGGTAGTAGAAATATGAGATCTAAGAAAAGTACAGTTTGGACGTCGGGTTAAGGCAAGGGTCATCCTGACTTTTTGAATGGCTGCAAACGGGCACTAGTACACGTGTCGCGTTTTGCCGGGGCGAAGTTTCACAGGCGTTATCATGTCTGTATTAATCGAATCTCAGAAAAATCTTTCATAACAAGCAATCATAACTCTATGATGTACGTTTTGACCTATCGAACGTGGTGCTATTATTCTCGACCTACCAACTGCTCGGTTAACGAGTGTAAAAACACTAATGGTAGGTTTACTGCTTGTATTCCTCTCGTTCTTCTCGACTGCCTTGGCTCCTGCACGTGTTTCCCAGTTTTTAGACTTTCTTAATTTGAAGTCATGGAAGGGTTACAGGGTGGTACCAGGATTTTGAAGCGGCGAGAATATGGCCACGTCCGGATAAATAGAACGGGACGACAGTTAAATATTTTCTCGAATGAACTGGTCTTTACTCTCAGTGATGGCAACTTAACGGATCTATTTATAACGCTTGATCTAGGCGAAAGTTTTTTGGCTTCGCTTTAAACGCCATCATTCCAACTCCTTCCCAGTGATTCTGTCGCATTTTGTTTGAGCGAAATAGTTGGAAGCGGAAAAAAAAAGAAAAGAAAAGGAGAATCTCGTCGGTCACGATCACACGCGATACCATGATCTCAGTCCGTTCGTTTTTCTAGTGTTCTCGTCAACAGCGAAATGCCTCGAAAATAGTTCCGGGATAGTTCCGTACACCGACGAACGAACGAGGTGATTTCGGGAGAACAAAATGAGCTAGTTTTTTTTTTCACCGTTCGATTTGGCCGTGTTCGCGCTAGCCGTCTCGTCATTCGCAGAATGATATAGTTTTTTTTTTCGGGTAGTTCCTAGACGAGAAGAAAATATGGCCCATTTCAGGCGAGCTCCGACCAGAATCGGTAGAAGTACCTATAGAGAATTCGGAAGAAAGGTAAGCCACGAGCCGAGAAGTGTTTTCAGAAGTTGGATCGATGCTTCTCACTAACACCATGTAGGATTTTGCCACGAGAAATAATTTAACGCAGCTGTAGGTACGGTACATTCCTGTAGGGAGAACACCCGTTCAAATGACAGAACGAAGCAAACGGTGTGAAGAGCGTGAACTTACCAAGACCGGAATTACCTAGAAAAGTGTAAAACTAGAAAAATCTAGACAAATGTCGACGGATTTCAATGAAAATCGAGAGGAAAGCGAAGGAAGTGACTTTCTTTCTGCAGGAAGCTCAAATGTGGTGATCCGAAAGATCGCGATTAAATAATTAATCTTTTTCTCGTTATAATCTGAACTGTCCGCGTTCTTTGTTCCCATGGTAAAGTTCTATCGGATCACAAGTGATCTTTCGTGGCGTGCTGGAACTCCCCGTCTCACGACCTTGAGCCATAAGAAATGGCAAATTTTCAAAATCCGTCAGTGGAGTTCTTCCCGATCGTGATCTCATTGCATGCCACTCGAGTTGATCGCGTTCATTTCCGCTTAGTTTGACTCATGTTCCTCTACCGATCTGAATACCGTGACATCTGTTATTTGTCAAATTTGACGGATCTTCCCGAAGCACAACCATCTGAGAGCCTTGCACCTCGGTACGTTTATTATTTCCATACCACGTTTAAAATATTTTAAGATATATAATAACAAGACGGGTATTGGTAGTGAGAGACAAGTTAACTTAGGACTGAAGATTGAACTGGTATTATCGCGAAGGCAGTGAAACGATGACGTTTTCTACTAGAAATAATGAAACAATCTCTACGTAACGTTCACATGTCGTAGAACTACGGTTGTAGTAAAGCTAAAGATTTTATGGTAATAGTTTGAGGTGTGTTGTGTACTCAAGTTGACGCGGCTACGTACCAACTATCAATTACCATGTCTCTACCTAACTACTAACTATCTGTGACCTATCAATTACTGAAAACTACTTGTTATGAGTTAACTATTCGCTAACTACTAACGGCAACTGCTAATCATCAACGAATTGTCTCCTGACTACTACCCACTAGTGCAATGTACTACAATACTAATAACTACCAACATGAACAACCTATGAACCATCTACGGACTGTTTACGACTCTATCTATTAACTGTTAGCTATCTATTAAGTCTATGTACAATGGATGCTCGGCCCTGGACCACACTGTCTGCCAAACTGCAGAAATACAAAAATTATTTTGAAATAAAAATAGGCAACCAAAGCTTCGAGCTTTTACTCTGTCTCTGCGTAAAGAACGTACCTCTCCGGGTGTATCAGGCGCGATAAACAACAGGAAAATCAACAACCCATGTCCACATTGCGACAGGAACGTACCAGCGTAAGGTCAAGGGTCATCGTCACCAACCGAGAGAAGCGCGCACACACACACACACCGGTGAGGTGTCCGCGACGGCAGGTGATGGCCGAAAATTGAAAAATCCACTCGGTCAGCGACCTGTACGATGTCTTCGGGAACCTGTTATACATTTCTTCTCCCGAATGTTATGTGCCAGGGTTAAAGAGGATTAGTTCGGTTACGCGATGAGAATTCATTTGAATAAAATTTCACGTGTTATCTTCATTCGGAATCACACGGAGTTTCGTTTCTAATTTGAATTTACATTTTGCATCGTTGAATGAGACGGGAGAAGAATGAGAAATTCAAATTTTGAACTTTTCCGACTCTCGCCGGGTACATGTGAGTCCGTCCGCGGGTGCCGGGTGCCACCGAAGTTATTTTTGTCCGGGAATATCGGGCTACCCTCGACTCCTAGTTGTGCTAGAGGAAATACACGAGTTGTGGCACTGAAGCGTGAGAGAAAAGAAAGTCGTCTCCGGTGCGAATCGCTTGGACTATGAGGTTGTGAACGAGAAGTTTTGTGGTAGTGTCAAGATATTTCGTTTGTAGAGAGAATAGGAGGCAGGAATATGGGAAATGTGGGAACAACTGAAAACAAAAACTTTTTTTACTTAAAAGAAATTGTTTTATTGTAAATTCTAACAAAATTCTTCCGCAAAACACGTACAGTAAGACTTTACAGTCCGATTTGTAATAAAGTAACTGCCTAAAAACATACAGAAATTTTACAAAAATTAGTAAAAGCGCGCAAAATAATATCAATAAAAACTTATTAAAGATGAAACCTTAAAAGTTTATTTTGATTATAATTTTTTTTTTAATTATTAAGTGAGTGCTCCCTTGAATTGAGCCTTATTCTAATAAAATAAATAATATTCTGTACAAGTGAAAAGTCACTTGAATAAAATTTTATGTACGTATATGTAGCACGGTAACGAGGTACAGGTTGTAGTCATAATATAGGGCTATCCCATACATGAACATAACCTCACCTGGCGTTGAGCGTCACTGTTTTACCATTTCTAAAGTTTTTCGTGACGATTTCCGGTGGCGATCTTCTACGAGTACGTCTGCAGGTATCCAAGGGGGTTGTTTGAAGATTGAAAACCCACCCCGGTTAGAGCGGTGGTCAGCCTCCGGCGTAATGCTTTATTAATGAAGTTTGAAGTGATCCGCGAGAGAAATTATCTGCCGCGGCCGCCGCTGTTGTCGCTGCCGTTGCTGCCGCTGCCGTCGTCGTCGTCGTCGTCGGGTGCTCCTGCTCTGTCCCTCTGTCCCTCCCGAAATTTTCCCCCTGCCTTACGGAAAATGGACGTGGTTGCCTCCAATCAATAACAAGACTTGCGCACACGGTGGAAAACTTCATTTTCACTTTATCTCGTGCAAACAGTCAATTGAACACAGAAAATCCGTCTCTCGTTCGAAATAAGAAATTCCAATCGGGAAAGGTTGGGTGCGTCGTTTTCAGGTTCGGTCGCGTACCTGTCGCTCTCTCCCGTTCCTGTCCGAGTGCTTTTTTTAACTCCTGCTGGTTCGGTGTCGTCCGCGTTCGCCACACTTTCTCCCTCTTTCTCTCTCTCTCTTTTTCTCGTCAGTCGTTCGGCCTTTTTCCTCTCTTCCTCGCACGCACGGCATCGGTTCGTACGCGGGAAATCGATTCGATCGTTTACGGAAAATCCTAGTAAACACGGACGTGAGACGAGCACCGTTCTGCTTAAGTCGGAAAAAGCGGAAAAATCCACGGGTTCTCGCACGGGTACTTCTCCTTCGTGGAAAATCGAGTGAAAATCGGTAGCCGCGTTTTTCGCGTACTACCCCCTCTCCTCCCCACACGCACGCACACACACTCCGACATCGTCCATGTTTGCGTTCGTACGCGTGCATTTACTTCCAGCACTGACGTGATCCGAGTGAATGCCCAGGTCCGCAGACAGGTGCGACCAAGTCGAAAAGTGACTCTGCCCGCATCCGAAAGAGAATGCGTTCGGTCGACCTCTAAACCGTTCGTTTAGATTTCATCGGTCATGTCTCTGGTGAAATGCGGGCATCGTTTCGTCAAACTCCACTCGGCTGGTGTCCATCAGAGGAAAATATGGTGAAAATGGCAAACAGGGTGATAGTGCTCGGTCCAAACGGATAAACGGGATTCGGAAAGGTGTTGAACGAACCAAAACAAGAAAAAGAAAACAAACAGACGACAATAGCCACACACACACCCCCAGCTCCCAAAACGCGAAAAAAGCGACCCTCTACGAGTTCGAACGGCGACAGGAGCTGATTTCAACCCCCTCACCCAACCTGATTGTGTCCACGTGAGGATAATACAACAGGAAAACCAGTACTTATGGTAGCTAAGGAAGAGAGGCATGGAAACACTTCCAATATTATGATAGGAATAAACCAGCAAGGGTACAACAAATTGTTTACACAGGTACGTTACATTCGCACCCCCCCTGGGGGGCTCCCTGTCGTGGGGGTGGCTTTCCTGCTCGCCCCATCAGATGGGCTGCTTCCCTGTCGAACCTCGCTGGGTACCCTCTCTCTCTCTCTCTCTCTCTCTTTTCTTTTTTTTTTATTTTACTCCTTAGGAATTTTCCATGGTTGTGTAACATTCGGCTCGCTTCATCCCTTGCGTCGTCGATTCGAGTGAGTCACGCAAAAGGTTTAAACCTGCGCGTTTGACACGGGGTGAATGTTTACTCGAATCCGACATAAATAGATACGGAAATCAAGAAAAAAAAAACAAAAAAGGGGGGGTTGAGAGAGAGAAATAACCGTGTGGCCTATGTGCGATCGCTTTCTCTATTACTATTATTGTTTTTCTTATATTTTATAAATTGTACGTTTTGTACGTACTCCCCCATTAAATCGTTTCATGCACAGCGCGAGGGATCGGACGGGGTCGAGGGGACGCAGGGTCGGAAACGTCCCGGTCACGACAGCAGAACCTTTTTATGTTTTTATTAGCGAAGATATACAAAGAGGTGGGTGGAATTTAAAAATAAAACACACTTAAACGCACTCAGATTTAATAAATTTAAGTTGGGGGTAGCGTACTCGCGAGAGAAATACCCGACCCGACGTACAACTCCTGCCCTGTTACTGTATGTAGTGAAGAATATTTATGTGACAGAGACTTACCGGTTTTATTATTATATTATTATTATTATATTGTGACGTGGAAAAATAAGAAACGCAATATTAAGATAATAACTTCTTTCTTGTATTGTAATCCTGTTGTAGAGTGAGGATGTAACGTGGAATTATTTACTTTTATGTATTTACAGTAACTTATATTATGGATTATATACAAGCTGTAGGCAGTACGTGAGCCTCGTGTCTGATTGTGTGGAGGGAAGTATCGAAAGTATACTAAGTACTGAAAATATACGAACCACAACAGGCCGACAGGTCTTATTAAAGTTTATTATTAACATAAGGGCTGGGTAGGTGTGTGAAACACCAGGGCGATAAATAAAGTCAAACGACGAGATAATACGCAAAACATACTTTATATTAATTAATTTCTAGTATGACACGAAAAGGTTTCCGGGGGTCCCCCCATAAATAAGAGAGGGACACGTCGAGGTACCCTCGAGAAGTCAGTAGCACATACCTTCTCCCTTCCCATCCGTCACCCGACACTTATTTATCGTCCGACGCGATCTTATGTACGTTAGGTTTTGGTTACCGATGGAGACATTATTTATTTATTTATGTATGTCGTTCACTCGGACGGGTACCGTCACGCCTCGCGTAAAACAACACTCGAAAATAGTTGAATTGACGTCAGACGGGTACCAAAGTGTCGACTTCTACCGTCTCAGCGGTTTATTTTTCCTCGGTTTTGGTCGAATTCTTGCTGAAACTTGCTGATCCGTTCGATATCGACTTTCAGCCGTGTAAAACACACGTTCGTTTACATCCTGACATTCCACCTCCGTCCACCGCCGCCGCCGTAACTATGAATCTAGTAATGCAGTACATGGTTGTAGTATATTTGTATCCAAGTTATGTAACTTATGTAAATAAGTTCTATGAGCGGCGTGATGGCTACGCTGCAACGATGGTGCGATTCCTTTCAACTGTTACGTTAATAAATTGTGTACGGTTGACGGGGTACTCGTACACCCCGTTTTGGTTGGTCTGGCCTCACCTTATGTATACATAACAAGTTAATAATGTGATAAGTATGTGTAAATTGTGCATCAACTGACTACCAGTTGCCGCGGGGCTTTGTTTGCGTGTCGTCTCGCAAAGTCTTAGCTGGCAGTCTTCTTCCATTGTTTGTCCTTCCGCTCTGCGACACCGGTCGTAACCAGTTCAATTAGCACGAGAAGAACGGTCGACAACAGTTGGCCTAGTTAGTTGGTCTCCTGCCTCGTGTCCGGACGGTCGAGTCGGTCGCTTTCCGACGTGTCGCGTCCCGTCGCCGGCACCAACTTGGGAGTACTCATGAAGGGGGTCGTACCGAGGCCTCGGTGCATTCGGGGGAAATGGGTGTTTCCTCCCCTTCCCATGGTAAAAACATTTTGCTTTCGTCTTTGTCGCCGTTTCACAGAAATTTATCGTCGGATCATTCGGAATCGAGTTTCGGAAAACCGATTCTGATTATTTCAATAAATAAATAAATTTCACTCGCTGCTGGGTGTCTGCCCTCGGGAGAAACGTCAGGCACAGCCCGGTCGCCCTGTCGAAGCGCTGGACCTATTTATTTATTTATTTGTTTATTTATTTACTTTCTCTCTTTTGCGTGTTTGGAATTTTTCGTACTTCCTTTCTCTTCCGTTTCTGTCTTTATTATGTAGGAAACTCGGACGTTTTCCATTTAGCAAACTTTGACTGGTTATTTCTTTGCATGCCGCCGCTAGCGCTGAAGGTGTCACATGTCCAAATATACGTCTCTATTGGTAAGGATGATTTGGCTTTTGGTTAGACTCTAGGTAGGACTGAACGTGCATGTCTTAGTATTTTGTGCTTAACAGACTTGTCAGAGAAGTAGGGGCAAGTTCCCCGGGTAGACTTGGGTAGGACCAGCAGCAACTTGGGTAGCGGTGACAGCTTGCTTAGGGTAGTGTCAGCCCGTTGTTTTAGCTCCCTCGTTAACCCGTTCGTTTGCAGGAACCTCTCGGAGACATTTGCGTTGGCTGTCACCTGTCTTTTTTTCTTTTTCCTGGTTTTGCCGGTCTTTGACACCCCTGAACCCTATGATTTTTTTTTTAATGGCGCTTTGCTCTGTTTTGAGAGGGCCGTGCTGCACTTTTTTTGATGATTTTTTGCTTCTTTTCAACTCTCTCTCTCTCTCTCTGTCTGTCTGTCTGCATCCTGACGAACGGAAATGATAGGCAGAGATGTCACCTGCGGGCTTGTTTTTGCGCGCGAGGTCTCTGACCTTTTTGTTTACTATCAAAATTATTAAGAGCATCGTTTTTATTAATTGCTACATGCGCGCGTACCTTAAATTGTTTTGCGTTTAAATAAAGTAGAGAGTTTTTTTTAACGTTAGACCCTCGAAATTTGATCTTTTGAGAAAAACTCACGTAATGAGAGGAGATGATGATGGAAATAGAAAATGCCTCACATTCTGCCGTACACATCGATACGCACACGCACACACACACACACACACCCAGGGCGTTCCTTCACCCAATCCATTTTATTTTCAATATTGTTTTCTATAATTCTATTTTATTGAATTTGTACAGGGCTCCGCAGATTCAAACTACTCTCAGCCATCTTCCGATTTGTCGCTGGACGAGGAAAAGGAAACTGTGCGGCGGGAGAAGGAGCGCCATGCCCTCAATCAGCTGGAAAAGGCCCGTGTGAGTATGCGGTAGCTGTGGGTAGAGGTGGTAGGTACCACGACCACGTGTCACATCGACACGTCTAGGGTATTTTGAGTGTTATCCTAGGGATGAGGGTACGAGCAGTACACACCAAGATGGTGTGTGTATGTGGATAAGGATTAAGTTTATCCAATTTAATTTAAGTAATTAGATGTAGCGAGAGTTAATGTCGCGCTGTTGTCCTCAGCAAAAACCCGTGGCCTTCGCAGTGCGGACCAATGTGAGTTACGACGGTTCTGTGGATGACGATTCACCTGTTCACGGTACCGCCATTTCTTTTGCAATGAGAGACTTTCTTCACATAAAGGTAACGGAGAGGTGACGAAGCCGTCGCGTACCCGTCGCGGCACCCGCTCTCTCATTTGCTCTCGTTTCCTTTCAGGAAAAATATGACAACAATTGGTGGATCGGACGACTGGTCAAGGAGGGCTGTGATGTCGGCTTTATCCCGTCGCCAGTTAAACTGGAGAATCTCCGGCTCCAGCAGACCGCTGCAGGAAACTCAAAACTCTATGCCTCTAAGACGTCCTCATCTAGTAATCTAGGTGCGCCTATGACTGAAACCCCCCAAATATTGGGCTCCACCCCTCCTACCCCTGGTACGTCACCACACCTACAATCTTCTTGTTGTCATACCCCTATGTTTCGTATTATTATTTTCTATTTTTCTGTCGTATTCTCTCTGTCTATCTCTCTCTCTCTCTCTTTCTCTCTCTTCGCTATTTTTGTCATTTTATTTCGTCCATGTTTCTATTTTTTTACTTTTCATTTATCTTATGTTTCCTGTTTTGGCTTCGTTTTCCCTTTATTTTCGCTTTTCGTATTATTATTTTTTTAATTGTTGTTGTCGCTGTTGTTGTTGTTGTCGTTGTCGTCGTTGTTGTTTGAATGTTAGAAGTCGCGTCGGGCCCGGGAAGGTAAGTTCGTTTCCCACCAGCACAGGCTGGAGTCGGAAAAGGGAAAAGTTGCTCTCCGCCGAGAAATATAATTGAAAAAGAAATGGAGAATATCCAAGGGTCGTAAATTTTACGGGTTAGAAGGCAAAATGCCCAAACATCTCGAGCTCCTGCAGCAGTTTCCTTGCTCTTCCATTCGCCGTCAGTCGACCGCCAGCAAACGCCAAATGCGGGGACACGAAGGGAAGAAGAAGAAAACGAAGACGACGAAGCGGCAGCGGCAGCAGCAGCAGCAGCAGTAGCAAAACAAACTTTTTCTGTCTCCGCTCCAACATTCGAAAACATTCCTTGACCTCTTTTCATAGAAAAACGGTCAAATAGACGTAGAATAGAATAAATTACAAGAGTCGAATTTCCGTGGTCCACAAGAAGCGAGGAAACTTGTAGTCGTCACGACGGAGATGGAAGTTGCCGAGGGAGAGAAAGGTCGGTCGGTGTCGCTTCAGGTAGCACAAGTAGAAGGAATGAAAATTAGGCAATGGAAAAAGCTTTCTATTTTTATGTTTTATGTGTGTAGAAGTTATTGATGTCGGAGGACGGGAGAAGTCGGCGCGAGGAGACAATGGCGTAGCTGTTTGCCATCAAAAATTAAATTAATTTCCGTTTTGTTTCTTCTCATTCACCAGGGGAAGATTCGGATTCAGTGGGTGGCGCCAGGTTGGGCAAACCCACTCTGACAACGCCTCCGACCAAAGAGAAAAGGAAACCTTTTTTCAAGAAGCAAGAAACTACGACGCCTTACGATGTCGTACCGTCCATGAGACCAGTCGTTCTGGTGGGACCTTCGCTCAAAGGGTACGAAGTCACGGACATGATGCAGAAAGCCTTATTTGACTTTCTCAAACATCGGTTTGAGGGAAGGTACGCGCCTCTCGCCGCCATCTTGGTCGTCTCCCGGGTAGCGTGTGACCACAGAGCGAGTTACCTCTTTTCTTTCCAGAATAATTATCACTAGAGTTATGGCAGACATATCACTTGCGAAGCGGTCGCTGCTCAACAATCCAGCTAAGAGAGCAATCATGGAACGAAACAATGCTCGTTCGACGTGTCTAGCAGAAGTCCAGGCGGAGATTGAAAGGATTTTCGAGCTCGCCCGAACGCTCCAGCTAGTGGTACTTGACTGTGATACTATAAACCATCCTTCACAACTAGCGAAAACGTCACTCGCGCCTACATTAGTTTACCTTAAGATTTCATCACCGAAAGTAAGGGTTTTGAGTACGGGGGGTCGAGCGCTAATGTCCACCGTGACTTTGTAACACGCAAGCGTTTTTTCTTTCTCTTTAAAGGTTCTCCAAAGGCTGATCAAGTCCCGCGGAAAATCGCAAGCGAGACACTTGAACGTTCAAATGGTGGCAGCCGAGAAGCTGGCACAGTGTCCTCCCGAAATGTTCGACGTGATACTCGACGAGAATCAATTGGAAGAGGCCTGCGAGCACATAGCTGAATATTTGGAGGCGTACTGGAGGGCCACGCACCCGCCTGTCGTGGCGGTCAATCACGCGGCTCCGCTTGGGGCCTCGGTGCCCCGTCCGGTGCCCATGCAGCCTTCTCCCCAAACTTCCTCGGGTGCCGAACACGGAGGAGACGTTGTCCGCGTCAACTCGACTTCTCCAGGTGAGCTTTCTCGTTCTCGAATTGGTACGGGGTGGCATCCAACGAACCTTTCCTCCTGCCTCCCGTTAGTTAGTCCCGAAGACGACGGTAGAAATAGTTGTCTGTGTCAACCGTTCGGAACTACTCCGTTTTTTCTAAAAATTATTGTTGGATTCGCAGGTATGCACCTCGACCCATACGAACACGATCAAGAGCCAAGAGGTAAATCCCATTTACGCTTACTTAGATTGAAAACTAGTGGCGAATAGTTTTGATTAGTTACGGACCTGTCCGCCCCCCACGTTTTAAAACTATCGATTTTTGTTAATTCGATTCCTGTAGTTTTGCAAAATTCATCTCTTTGGTTGGGTCTTTTTCCCCACGGAGTTACTCGTCGCGTAAGGTGATCATTCGATTCGTTTAATTACTTGTTATTAAATAAAAGTGCTTTCGAACGTTGGAGATTCCCACAGCAAATAATAAATTAATAAAAAAATAAAATAACAGCGGAAGGTAGTAAATAATAAATAAATTTAGAAAATAATAATCGTAATAAAAAACTACATCACTGTTGTACTATCGCCGAAACATCACATATTATGTACTTATTAAACCAAACGATACGTGTCTTTCTAAACTAAAATGTAAACGTAAGATCTTTGGTTATGTACATAAATATTTATTGAAGTCAAGGGATATGAATGGAAGCAGGGGGTTCCAGGAGGTTTTTTTTATTGATACGCATTCGATAGTTTTAATAAAAAATAAGTAACATGTAGGGGGGACAGTTAAATTAATAGTATTATTAGTCGGGGCGAACCCGCGTCAAACCGCGCGATTTATCAGAGCAGGCTCTTCCACGGGGGATCCCTCAACACTCGACGAAGACGACTTAAATAGAGAAATCTATTCGACACTTATCAACCGTTACATAAAAGTTACATAACTTGCTGTTGCGTAACGTGAACCCGAGTCACCGGCGTGCTGTCGTACCCGCGACATAATTGCACTTTTCACACATTTCACCCGATTGGTCGTTGGAAGTCGACTTATCGTTGTGTTCATTCGTTTAATTAATTAATTAATTAATTATTTATTTATTTTATTTTTCTCTCCCATTTAGAAACGGTGTTGTAGATTACGTAAGGAACGCGTCGTTGTCTGTTTTGTCACCCTACTTCCCCTAAAAACCCTACAGTTGCGCTTCTTAGGTATCGTATTCGAGTAGTTGGTTTTTTTTCTTTGAGTTTGGTTAATTGATTTATTTTTTTATTTTTATTTTTTTGGTTTGTGGTGTTGAAAAGGTATTTATGTAGGGTGGTCAGAGTTCGACAGCGGTCTCCAGTGTTTACTATAGTAAATCGTCGTGTTACCTGTAGAGTTTAACACGTCGACCGTTACGATTTAGTCAAACACGGAAGCCGTGGAGTTGTAGTGCGGATTACAAAATAGTGTCCTCCACGAGCACACACACACGCACTATTAAATATAGTTTTTTGCTTATTTGAATAGTTTGAATGGTCAAGTGCCATTTTTTCGAGGAGGAATGCGGGTTTTTGTTAAGCAACGGCCTTAGAAACGGCCATGTTTGAACCGCAGAGGTTTTGCCTTGTGCTGGTGCTGTGTTTTGTGGGTGTGACACCTGCCGGTAAGAAAAAAAACGGCTTCTTCTGAAAGTGTCGTGTCGAACTCGTCGACCGAACACACTTGCCTGGTAGTCTCGTGAATTGTAGTGGTTTTGAGTGAGTTTTATTAAAAGATGTTATTAGTGCGGTCTCTGGTCGTTCGACAAACTCAAATTTAAAAATTTAATAAGTTGAACGCCATAACAATAAAGATACGATCTTAATATCTTAATAAAAATTCCATTCGTGTTTATGTATGTATGTATTGATGACCGAGGATAAGACGTTCCCTGAAGGGTCTTCCGCGGTGAAGGTTACGTCCTTCGGGCACCAGCATTCAACTTTTTTCAAAAACGTTTTCGTAACTCGTTCGCAGGTTGCATGTACATCAAGTTACATCCGCACGGGTACGGACGATCGAGATTGGAGAAAGATCGGTCCGAGTACAGCGATTACGGGGATCGAAGGGAGACCATGTACCACCACCATCACCAGCACCACCATCACCAGCAGCAGCAGCAGCCGCAGCATTCGTCGTACAGGCACGAGCACGGTCACGGTCACGTTCCTCACGGCCAGCACGGTCACCACAGCGGAGCACTACTAAGGGAACAATACGCGGCGGCTCGTGAGAGCGGAAGCAGCGAGGAGAGGTACTACCCGGAGGAGAGGTACCTGCACGACGTCAGGTACCACGAGACCGAGGAGAGGTACCGGCGGAAAGATGACGAGTATCACTCGCCCCATCACGCGCCCCGACGACCGCTGAACGCCATCTAGTATATGCTTCAGCAGACACAACTGTAGGCTTGTGTCGGTTCTGCCGGTGACACGACTCCGTCGCACACATCAGGAGTTACTATTCCTTGGATACGGTTGGAAGCAGAAAACGTACCTGAAATTTGCTATCAGCCAGTGATGTAAACCCCGTCACGGTTCAAGCGATGCACCCGACAGAAGCGATGCGATCCTACGGGAAAACCGTGTCTCTCTCTGTCTCTCTATCTCTCACACACTCTCTCTCTGTCTCTCACTCTCTCGTGTGTTGTTCATTGTCCCCGTGTGTCACCCAAGGCGGCGCGTACACTCGGAGGAGGACGAGAAAAATTGGTAAAAACCAAGAGAAAAGACTTTTCGAGTTTTCTCACCCGGTTCGTCCGCGGGAGAGAAGACTTTGACCAATCTCACGTTGTTTAGTCTCATTTTTATCAAAACTGCTCACTTCTCTGGTGAATGGCAAAACAAAAAAAATACAAGGGAAAAGGGAAAAAGGATTAACAATAATATTATAACATATATGCTATATATATATATATATATACTACATACTATATACATACATTATAAATATTAATATTTGTGCGGCAAATTTCAATCTGCTTTAGACGATATTTATTTTTTATTTATTTATTTTTTTGTTACGAAATTAACACTCAAGTAGATGTGGCACTTAGAAATAAAACTTAGACAGAATGAACACGAACGGTTTACGCCCCGCCACTTTGGGTAGTTTTCGTTTCGCTACAGCAAAACCAGAGCGTCTTCTCCGGCTCGACACCGACGAGGAGAAGGACAAGAGAAGACCCCTTGCTCCAAAAACAAAATCCACACCACGACCACAGCCACCACCAAGATAAACCCCCGCCGCTGAAGTTCACCGAGTTTTTTGACGCGACATAAAATAAAATGAAATTCACTGCTGCAGACTGCTGTTTTGTTGCTGCTGTTGTTGCCGCATGCGAAAGCGTTTTGTGTATATATTTAGAATGTCGGGTGCTTGACGTCGTGTCGACGAATTCTTCGACGCGGGCAGGGAAGTGTTCCGCCCGGATTTTTGTTTTTTTTTGTTGCGATTTAGCGACAGCAACAGGAGAATTCGACGGAAAGTACTTGAACGCAAACGGAATTTGTAAATTTGCCTTAATTTTATCGTGCGTCTCGCGTGCGAGAACGTGTGAACCGCAAAACACATAAAAATCATAGTTAAATTTATTATTTATTAAGTGTAGACGAGAAACTGTCGTTCTTCATGTTTTGTTTTTCTCTCAAAATCTCACAAAGACGACGACGTGTCTGTCCGTCTGTCTGTCTGTCTGTCCATCGGTCTCTTTCCCTCTCTTTCTCGGCGGACTCGGGGGTTGTGTGAGGTACCTGCCGGGTATTTGTCGGCACCTGCGGAAAACGCAGTGGACATTTCGGACGGGGCTGGGGTTGCGACCCCACCCGGTGGCTTGAAGTACCTCTGCATCAAGTGCCTTAGGCATTACTTAAGTAAAACTTAACTCACGGTACCTGTGAAACCTAGAGTATCATGCCGAGAAACGGGTGCGTTCACCACGGGTTCCGGTTAGACCCGGAAACGGAAGGAAACGGTCGCTCTGACGTATGCTCACCGCACTGTACTGTGGCGAATGCGTCACCTTGTCGTTAGCCCAACTTGATGGTTCAAGTTTCATTTTTATTGTAGTGTTTGTATCTATTTCCTTTAGACCGCGAAGATTTGTTACGTTACAAAGTATTCGTTAATCGGATGCATTTACTTGAGGAATTGCCTCTCGCGTACGGGTTTCGCCCTCGTTCCCACACCCAGAACGTACCGAAGTAACTGGAATACACACTTATTAATTTTTTATATCAATAAAATTATGGTTAACCATTAATAAATGGCTGAAAATAGACAAGGGCAGAAGTCTAGGGGAGAAAAACGGTTTCCAACTCGTACCCGAGACCCGGTTCTTCACTTAAACGCAGCAAATAGTTACATTCATGACCGTAGATCCTAGATCATTTTGCCTGTACATAAAAGACTTTCTGCATTTTGTAGTTACGACTATAGAAGAAATGAAGTTTGTACTAAAACACTGTTGACGACTACTCGGGCACACGGTAGCTCGGTGGTGTCCATTTTGAGTGTCACCTCTCACCGGTGTACCAAAAAGCAAAATCAATAAAAATTTGTCTTATTCGTAGAGCAAGTAGACCAGTAGACCAGAGGAGAGACTCACTCCTGCTGGCAGTTTCAGAATATTAATTTTTTTTTCGTTCGCGGAATATTAAAAAATCAATCACTACAAGAAGCGGCCACGGTCACTTCCCTTGCGATAGTTGCAATGGTTCTGATCTTCTGATAGTTTTATCTCGGGCATACGTCAGGAAGGTTCGTGTCACGTCCCGGCGTGTCGAACAAGTGAGACGGACAGACGGACAGACATCTAGCGTTACGGTTATAAAGTTGTCTCATTGCCGATTTTCCAATATTTGGAATCCCAAAAAAAAAAAAAAATAAGAAGACGAAGAAGAAGCCTTTCAAATCGATTGACCAAAATTTAAAGGAAACGGAGAGAAATATGTAAAAAAAAAATAAAATAAAATAAAATAAATCCCGAAAATAAACAAAAAAAAAACCAACAACAAAACAAATCGATTAGTCGCTATCAATTGAAAATCGATTTCGTACGATTTACCTTAAGTTATGAATAATAAATTTTTATTGATATAGGAAGTTACGAGAGAATGTTTTCCCGCGCAAATTTTACAGTCCCTGCCCCCCCCTCTCTCTCTCTCTCTCGCCCCCCACATCCCCGGGAAAAAAATATTGCGGGGGCCGTTCATTAATTACGGGGGGGGGGGGCTGGTGGGCATTCGACCTCCCTCCCCGGGGTTTTTATGTGCTTTGTTTATTCGTAAATTGAAAAATTCATTTTGTCAATGACCCGACCAGGTAGGTAACAGGTGGTCTGTTACGTAAACGGAACACGGTGATTGTAATTAATGAATTGTCATTCACAAGTTTAGGCGAGTCTCAGCGTCATCCGTGTACATAGATATGCGTAAATATTTAAGTGAATAAAACAAATGGGTTGATGTTATTTAGGAGCCGATGAGAAGCGAGTGAGTTAATTAATTAATTAATTAATTAATTAATAAGATTTGTAATGATCTGTTACTCATGCACAAATATTATTATTACCATTATTATTATTATTATTATCATCATTATTAAAAATTCGAATTCAATTAATTAATGTTTTAGTTGCTGTTTAAGTTATCGTAATGTTTTTATGTTTCTTTTGTGGTTTCGTTTTCGTCGTGGTGTTTGTGCGAGGGTAGAATTCGGTTGTGACGACCTCCAAGTCTCCCAAGACGTCCCGGCTCGGGGAGCGGCAACGTGCCGGTTCGCGTACCTGTGCGTGGAGTAAGTAGAAATCCCGTCGAAGAGTTTCCCAATGTGATTTTTTGTATATCCTGCAGTCGATCGTGTTGTCGTCTTGTGTAGGGAAACCGCGTCGTCTACGGAGCTTCTCTCCGACTCCCCAAAGTCGCAATCGAATTCTCTCCCGTGGCCGACTGTAATCGAGTGTGTCGAGTGTCGCGTTCGGTTAAGTGTAAAAAGTGTATAATAATAGTAATAATTAACAAAAAAAAATGAAGAAGAAGAAGAAGGAAACAATGCCAGAAAAACGCCTGGGTTTTAACCGGTTCACAATCCCACCCTCCATTCTGTAAATTATTTTTAGCCTTATTTATAAAAATACAAACTTCGAATGTGTTCGAGGGATTGCGATACGTTTAGTTTTAATTGTTATTAACGTTCACGTACACACACACACACACACACACACACATACACATGTACGTGTACAAACACGGCAACACACGCATCAGTACACGGACACACTGTATAGGTAAATACATTAAGAGTAGGAAAAGTATTAAATCACAGGGTTTTATATTCGTTAATCCAATACGACGGTGAGTGTTTGGTGTTGATCGTGTAAGAAAAGACTTTTATTCGGATTTTTATTTCGTTTCGTTCGCACCAATGTAAAAGTATTAGTATCGAATGAAAGTAACGGAGTTGCAATTGAACTCCAAGAGTTATTTCGTGGGTTCGATTGTGTGTATGTCCCTCGCACTCTCAGAATGTATTCTGTACGGGTCGGTCATTCGGCTTTGACAGAATTTCAATCGTTTGGTTCAAGACTCCGTGACCCATCCCTGGAACCGTTGAGGCTGTGCACTTCTGTGTCCACGTCGTGAATTCACACTTTTGTGGCACACCGGTCTAAATTTCGTTACGTGCAGTTCCGCAGGCAAAAAAATTGTAGTCGTGACACACACACATACACACACCACTCGTGGTCAAGTGGAAAAAACACATTGTATTATTCTTTTTTTTTTACAAGCGCGGAGGAAGTAGAGCGACTCTGTGTGCTTACGTCGTCGTTGAATTTATGACAGAGGAAGTCGACACACACCGA
This sequence comes from Polyplax serrata, assembly GCA_037055365.1. Lineage (NCBI taxonomy): Eukaryota > Metazoa > Arthropoda > Insecta > Psocodea > Polyplacidae > Polyplax > Polyplax serrata. The sequence continues at coordinate 5,107,197 of JAWJWE010000038.1, read as the reverse complement.
CCGAGAACGAAGTTACTTTCATGAGAACTTTAACAAGGCAAAAACGTATATAGGAAAATAAGTCAAGTTCCGGTAAAAGCCGCACGGTGTCATGCGTTCGCCTAACCTAACGACCTTTTCTTTTTTTTTTTTACAAAAAGCATTGCTACATACTTATTTATGTACATAAGTACATGTATATTTATAGTCATACGATTATATATTTATGTGTAAGTAACTACACGTGAATGCGATTGTATAAATATGAATATTTAGAGAAATATTGAAACGATGACGAGGGCTTTTTTTTAATGAATTGAAATTTATTACGAGATTTTATTGAGTACCCAGAACACATGAGAAACGGAGATAAAATTTAATTCCCACTAATTAATTAATAGACGGTTTAAAAGAAATTCTTTATAAATAAACAAATTGTGACTAATAATCTACTTATTTTGTTGAGTAGCGAGTTCCAAATTAACTAAACAAATTTTTTAAAAACCAAATTCCTGCTGCAAAACACACACGAGATACGATTGCGTAGCGATTCCGGAAGCTCAATAGAAAAAAATATATATATACAAAAAAAAAAACACATAAAAATAGCAACAATAAACATCGTTTTTCAAAGACGAGTAATTTGAGTAATTTGAATAGTTGTAATAATAATTAAATAAATAAATTTAAATTTATTAAAGTGAATTTAAAAATGGAGAATGAGATTTTTTAAATTTTTACACAGCCATTATAAAAAAAAATATATATATATAAATATAACTAGGAGTCCTGTGAAATTCGGTCCGAAATTGTCTGCGGCTTCCCAAAATAAGTACTCGGGGCATGGGTACCGGGAACTGCTGTTACCGACACCCAAACCTACGTTACTTGAGCTATCCGTGTTCTTTTTTTTTCTTTAAATTTGTTCGACGGATCAAACACTTGAATCGACCAAGGTAGCCAGTATGATGCGGTTGATAAACGTGTGATAATTGTAAAGACACCGAAACAAAAAGAAAACCCCACATACATAAGTAACATGAAGACACAATTTGCAACTTCGAACACAAATCCACACTTACACGAACTGACTGTATAAAGAGTAATAATAGTAAATGCATAAGAGATTTTCCTTTTATCACCTTGTCTCGCGTGAGGCTTCTGTAAATATATATATGAGAAATAAATAAATAAAATAAAATTTAAATTTTCACCTGTTGATTTTTCAATTTGACACGAGCAATTATTCTTCTCAACCCATTCAGTCCCTTAACTCCTTTTGACTTGGGGCTAACATTCGTCCAAATTTAAGTTGCGAATTTTAGCGCAAATTTAAGTTATGAATCAAATACGTGTCTAATTAAGTAACCTCCTCCACCGTAGTATCAGGAAAAGTGTAGATAATGCGGACTCAAAAAATTGTAGTCAGTAACGACATCTTTTGGAATTAAAACGAATCGATCGTCACTAAGCTCCACCCCTAAAGTATCAGGAGAAGCAGAAAATGACACTCGTGCGAGACGTCCTAAAGTTTTTGATGTCCTGATGTACACAGCAAATGCCCTCTATTTGAAATATCTCAAGTTTTAGAGCGAAAACCAGAACATTCTACCGTTTAAAATGAATCATTAAGTCCGTCCGCCAAAGTATCAGGCGTTAAATGCTCGCTTGTTACCTCCTGGGTTTTACGATCTCCCGATTGACGCGATCAATTTCTCCTACTCACAAATTTTATTATTAAACGGGTAAAAAAAATTATAACGAGTATCCAGAGAAGAATGAAGGCCACAATTATTTACACCACGTGAGACATTTAATCTTTCCAAAAACCTAATTTTGGCTAATCCATTAAATCCATGTTTCGTTCCTCAAAAATTAATAATTAACTTAAATTTATTTTTTTTTGTATCCGGGCATGGAAACACTCGACAGATTTCATCTTACTCTTGCTTCGTCCGGGGTTTTAATGAGAGCAGATTATAGGAAATGTTAGGTATTGCGTCGGATATGGTCATCCGATGTACTAGTCAAAAGAGAGGTCAGACTTAAAAAATTATGGTCAGAGTTGGACGGAAGAAAGTGGGAAGCCCAGCCTTATAACTAGGCATTAGAACTTAAAAGAGAGAAATCGACACAAAAGTAAAACTGCATGCTGAAGACGAGGTGGATTTTATTTATTTTTTTTTGTTTTGCTTTTAAAATGGGCGTTCATCTTTTCACTTAAATTTATTTAGCCAACTTTTTAGGATGAATTTATTCCATAAAATAGAAGTGATCCGTATCTTCAAGTAAAACTTAGTAATTACATCGGGATGTAATTTTTATTATTTTTACCATTTCAAAGACCAACATTATAGCCATAAGATCCCGACGACGATAAATATAATAAATAGGAAATAAACTTTTCGATTTTTTCTCTGCCCCCTGTCGGAGTAGAAACTTCCGCAAGTTATTGGGGTTGTTGAGTGGTTTGAAGTGAATAATTAGGATTCATGAGAAAGAGTTGTAAGGTTTTTGTCTTTGATAAAATATTTAAAATGTCTTTAACAGCAAGCCCACATGTTGAATATTCGAAACTAATTTGTTTGTGATAACGAAAGTGGAACGGAAAAACGTGCTGGCTAAAGCTGAAGGGGAAACTCGGCACGTGTGATAGTTCATCATGGAGGGATACGATCGAAATTAATTTTTGAGTTTCCAGAAAACAGCCTTAAAATATGCTCATTGAATGACAAAACTCACACTACAGACTTACAAATAAGTTAAATAAATCAGGAAATTTTTGACTATTCTTATTATTAAATGTTCAATTAGTTATCCATTCATTTACTCTATGACTCTTCTGCAGACGAGACGTGGCAGCAGAAAGCAGATGTTTCACTCTTCACATTTAAAGTTCTTTTCTTCCTATCGCTAATTCATTATTTATTTTATTAGTACAACTTTCTAGTCATTTAATTGTAGTCCTTATCTTTTGCAAATCTGTGACCGAAACATTTAAAGGGGTCGTTCCATACATGGGAATGTCTCTGCGATGAATCACTCGAATCGAATTAATTCCTCATTAGATGTTCAAAGGGGAATATTTTATTCTGTGTTATCGTACCTCGGAGAATACTAGATTTCGTTAGTAGTTCTTACCAGAAAACTAACACGTAATTTGTACGGTGTACAATTCAATTAAAAGATATTCAGTTCGGTGAACGAGATGGCTTCTGTGAAAATTCCAAAGCAAAAAGTCATTCTTTGCGGAGAATTCGGTGTGGGAAAAAGCTCGATATTTCGTAGATACGCCACTAATACTTTTGTGACCGCATCAGATAGAAAATCTACCCTGGGCTTAGATCATTTTGATAAAACGTATACGGTGGACGGAAGAGAAATTAAGGTGAGTCGATCAACATTGGGGTCGATGTGTTATCCTAACATTCGGGGCCTAAGTTTTCTTTTCCTGCTTTTTAGTTACAACTTTGGGATACTGGTGGTATGGAGAGAGTGGCTTCAATAACATCAAGCTACTACAAATTTGCAGAGGCAGCTATTTTAGTCTTCGCTTTGGATAATGCTTCTTCCTTCCATATTCTTTCACAACATCTATTAGATATTGTAACTTATGCAGAAAATGCAAAAATATTTCTTTGTGGAAATAAGTCTGATCTAATAAGTGCTGTGCCACAGATTAGTGATAATGACATAGACAGCTTCTGGTAAGTAATAAATATAATAAAGTTAATTCATGGCCTAAACTCAAAGGTGGTGTAATCATTTAATATGGAGGTCTAAATGACAGTGTGCCATTGGCACAGCCTGTACCTAATTTGCTTCAGTTGTAATTTTCTTCCCCTTTTATTTCAGTGAGCAGTGTCACAATTTAATTAGTGCAGTTTATAAAACATCTTGTAAAACTGCAGAAGGAATTGATGACATGTTTTCAGATATTGCACAAAGACTTGTTGAAAGCAATAAGTCTAGAATTGATTTAAAGACCATTGATGCAGAGTCTTTCAAGGTTACACCAACTGAGGACCCACCAGAGCCAACTTGTTTATGCTAGTTTAAATTTGATTTTTCACTGGTGTATTTGTGTAATGTTTTCATAGGACACAGTTTGAAATTTAAGCATGTGCTGACACTCTCAATAATGTAAATTATCTTTTTGAGAATGTACAGTCAGATATTTCCTAGTCTAATTGCTGTAATACATTCTCATAGCCCGGGGTCGAGAGAGTGTTTACAACTGTTTTTATATACAATGGGATATTACTAAAGCAGTTTCACTTGTGAGATTATTAAGGGGGATTAATTAGACTGAACTCCTCATACAGTATACAGTAATAAGTATAGTATTAAGATATTTATTAAAAACGGGAAACCAGTGAGCAGCTTGCATTGTTTTAAAGCTACTAATTTACTTGCCCCTTGAGTTTTTAAATTCAATTGTCTTGCATATTTATTAACTTTTCTATCGATCATTTGTATTTTATTTTTTAGAATTTGAAAAAATTTTGTACTCTATGATGATAAAAAATCATATTTCAAATATATTTAAGGTTTGTATTGACATAAAATCATGTTTTTTTTTTAAGAACTTAATGCCTCCCTTTTAGAGTTTAGGTGTGCATTTTAATTTGGCGTTGACTCGCAATTAGTTTTAATTGGCTGTAATTGTACGATTGGGTGAAACAAGGATGGCCTGAATGGTTGAGTTGTCACAGTTTTTTTACTTGGTCGTTCTACATCCATTTTAACTGTTAAACCCAAAATTAATTTCGTTTCCAATTTGTTCTGCACCATTTTATGTGAGTAACTAACCCATGTCATTGCTTCACATTTTACATTGAACTGACCATTTTCCTAATAGAAATGGCATCCAACACATCCCATTCAGGAAATTGCAAAAAAAAAACAAATCAGGTCAAAACAAAATTAAAGTCGTATACTTTTAGTTTAATAAAAAATAACAATTATTTTTAATGTTTCGATTGGATATTTTCCAGTTATTCAGCGTTTTGTTTCTGCCGCAGGGGACGTATTGATCTTTTCTCGTTTAACTCAAGTACTACCTTCTAGGGTGTTGATGGAAAACTAAAAAAAGACTCAAACTATTTCGGTTACAGCTCAAACGATTAGATCAATTACAAATAAAATGAAAATTATAATTTTTTCAATGTTGTTCTTAACTCTTACAGTTGTCACAGTAACCATTTACGTCCGAAGGTGTCTATTCCTCCGTTTGGGACTTCGAACGACAGTTGGAATTTCTCTGGCTGTCGTTACGTTAATGCTGGGTCCATTTGATCGACTTCAGATCGATTCCTTCTTGATGCATCTCCCACAAAGGACTGAAACGTTTTGACAATGTTATTGTTTTATCGTTCAAAAAAAAAAAATACCTCCTCCCTCTCTGTAGGCAAACGAACCTCATTTCACGCAGTCTCTGAACATGCTTGATACATTTCTCGGCGGTGTAGTCAACTTCTTCTACGGTTGTGAATCTCCCCAGACCGAATCTTATGGACGAATGTGCCAAATCCTCGTCGGTTCCGATGGCTCTTAACACGTAGGAAGGTTCGAGAGAAGCTGAAGTACAAGCGGATCCACTTGACAGAGCAACATCCTTCATGGCCATCAGTAGTGACTCCCCTGAAATTTTTTTTTTTTGCTTTTTGTTGAAATTGGTCGGTGAAATGTTCAGCGTTATGAGTAAGTAAATTTGTAACCTTCGACGTAAGCAAATGACAAATTTACACATCCTGGGTAGGTAGCATTTGGATCTCCATTTCTCACGACGCACGGTAGGCTCCCTGTGATTTTGTCTATTAGTCGCTTCGAGAGAAATTCCATCCACTTGTGGTCGTACTGAAACGAAAATTAAATGAAAATTATCGTGCAGGTGAAAGAGGCGGCACCTGAAACGGCGAGAGGAGCTTTCTCACCTCCATTTCCTTTTTAGAAATTTCGCAAGCGGCGCCGAGACCAACGGCAAGTGGCGTCGGCACCGTCCCACTTCTTAGCCCTCTTTCTTGACCACCTCCGCTTTGCAAGGCCTCCACTCTGACCCTCGGCCTTCTCCTCAAATAAAGCGCCCCGATTCCTTTGGGCCCGTATATTTTGTGACCGCTAATGGACATCAAGTCTATATTCATTGAATTAACGTCTAAGGGAATTTTACCAACCGCCTGGGCCGCATCCGTGTGAAAAAATATTTTTCGCTCTCTACATAATGCGCCTAAAAGAAAATGAATCTAAAATTAACGTGTTTATTAATGACAAGGTCAATATCAGAATCAATTTTTATAATGAAAGGTGAATTTTTTATGAGCATGGAAAACTTGAGCAATTTTCCGAACAATTCGGAGATTTTCCAAAAGTGATAAAGTCTGTTGTGTTCAATATGTCTTTCTACCTCTTTCTCTGTTATTCTCTGAATATTCTTAAATGGAAAAATACTGCATTACCGATTTCAGAAATGGGCTGCTTAACACCAATTTCATTATTCACAGTCATAATTGATACAAGTGAGGTGTCATCATCAATAGCTTTCTCCAGGTCATCTAATGTCACTAATCCGCTTGAATTTACAGGTAAATATGTTACTCTAAATCCTTCAGTCTCTAAAGCCCGGCATGAGTCCAGCACACATTTGTGTTCCTGAAATGACAAATAACAGATTGCATTATTGTCTTGTTTGGTTTTATGTAGACAATTAATTGCACACAACTTTGAGTCATGTCATACAGCAGAATGTGCTGCAGTTAACATCACACCCATTTCTTTGGTCATTCAACATTAAACTTACAGTTTGAGTTGTGATCACATGTTTCTTTTTACTGGCATAAAACCTTGCCACTCCTTTTATAGCTATATTATTGGATTCTGTTGCTCCAGATGTGAAAATAATTTCTTTGGATTCAGCACCGATTATGTCTGCAACTTGCTACATATTACATCACAATTAACAAACCACAATAATAAAAACTTGATGGGAGGAAAATGACAAAGTGCCAATTTACCTTTCTTGCATTCTCAACAGCTGCCTCACTCTCCCACCCATAAGCATGTGTTCTTGAATGAGGATTACCATAATAACTAGTTAAATAAGGGAGCATAACATCTAAAACACGAGGATCGACTGGTGTCGTTGACTGTGCATCCAAGTAAAGGGGTCTTCCCTCGAATGACAGGTCCAGTTTTAAATTCGCACCTAAAACGGAGAATAAGATTTGTAAGCAACAATGATTTAGCGGTTTAGGAAGCGGACACCGCTACCAAGGCTCGCAAGCAATTTCCTTCGTTAAGAAAGAACGTCATGACACTCAATGAGAGTCAAAACGAACAAAAGAGCAGTCTCGAGGGGCATTTTATTCAATCAGAAGCACTTACCTAATGACGTTTTCTTACCGTTTTCGGTTGATGTTCTTTGAGAATTCGGTTTGTTGACATCCTTTTGAAGTGACCTATTGAAAACTGCATTTACTCCGCGCAACTGACAGGATTTATCGATGCACGAATTTGTAAAAGAATCTAAGCCGGAATATATGTATTTACCGCATGTCCTCAACATCGTGATCACATACAATTTTTTTATATAAAAAACAAATAAATCTCATATCATTTTCTGTCGTTGTGAGCTCGACCTGCGTATGAGAATTCAATGAGGCATCGCAGGGAACTTCATGCGGAGTCTAATGCCACGACATCGGCGACACTAATCGAACTTATACTTTTAAACTTAATTTATAAAAAAAAATAAATTTAATTCGGATTGTAAAATTATATAAAATTACTACGTTACACGTCTAAAATAACTATTATAATCTAAACAACTATTTATTATCTTCCTTGAATGTAAGAAAATGCATCATTCATGAAGAATAATAAATGCAGGGGACATGAGAGTCTACCTCAGAGATTTTATTCCTTCTACTCCCCCATCCTTGTCAAAGTACGCCAAAGAAAATCACTTAATTCTTCAATCGGCAAGAAGTGATAGAATTCCACGACCTTAAATTGTAATTTATTCAAAATGGTCATGTACCCTTTATTGGAAAATAATTAAAAAATTTGTCAAGCGGTTCACAGCTTGTCAACTCATTTTCGAGAGTTCGTTTTATTGGTTTTAGTACTTGCTGGTCCTCTTTTGGTGTGTGTTTTACTAATCCTCACCAGCGGATTCCAAAAACAGGATAAAAACTACGGAAATAAATAATTATAGTACATATAATTTCATTAATATTAATTTAACAACCATGTTTGTCAATCGCATTTGCCATCCATTTTTGTAGTTATTATTAATTATTTTCCTACACTTCTTATGATTATACATATAATTATTTTATAAGAAACCATTGATTTTATATATGACTTATGACCGGCGCCACATGGCATTTTACTGTTTAGGCGATTGACGCAGGCCTCATTGTCCTTTTGCTCACAATTGGGTAAAGTCATACTCAATAACAACCGATGAGTTTCAAGAGCTGATGACACTCAAGAATTTCTTGAACGACGATGCAGCTGCTTCTTTTTGGTCATTCAGGATACGTTTCATTGATTTCAGCTTCTTTGCCTTCAACGCGGCACTACTTGCGTACGGATTCGGTACAAGTTTTACCTCCGGTTTTCGAGAAACAACACTTTTACTGTTACGTTTAGCGGCGGGATTTTTCACTCTTCCTGGTGTCTGAATCTCTCTGTCTGCCTTGTTCTCAGCAGGAACGAATTTTTGTCTGCAAAAAGGTAACACTGTCAGTTTGCATTTCCTGACATAAAAAAGTTTTTGTGCGTTAAACGGCACCCTTACCCTTTTTTCTTATTTTTCGGTTTATCTTTTTTGTTTCTCTTTCGTGACATTCCCGCTGATAGGCATGCCTGAACACTCAAATTCACACATCGATTTTTCTTCTTCTTTTTTCTTTTCTTTTCTATTTCATTGTCAACAATTGGTTCTAAAATTTCACTCTCACTTTTTCTTTTTGGCTTTTCAAATGAAAAGTATGTCTTCCTCAGGCAAACATGACACTTTAGGACCTGTGGAAATTAAATGTGAAAACGTCAAATAGCTACCAGCCTTGAAAGGACACAACTTGATTACAGCAAATATAAAAGTAAGAGTAAATAAAAAAAAATAGCATGCTGTTACAAACCATTTTATTTCTGGTGCAATATTCCTGAGTCTTCTCCATCTCAGGTTCATCACTGCCAGTGTCACATTTAAATTTTTTCCCACTTGATGGAAGCAACTTGAATGAATGTGCATTCGTTTGCCATGATGTAAAGCAGAATGGGCAAGAGACATTTTTATTTGTGAAGTATTTAGGCAATTTTAGACCACAAACTTCAACTGTCTCTGAGAAATGTGAGCTAAAAATTACACATTTGTACAATTAAGAAACATACATTAATTGCTTATAGTATTGAAAATGTCACAGTTAAACTATTGTGATAAATTAAGACCTGTAAACTGTCTGCTAATATATTTATTCCTTCATTTCAATAAAATTTTTCCATTGTACACCTTGGCTTTAGTACTGTACTTTTTGCACATCTATACACGTTACCAGAACGCAGTATGATAATACAATTATATGTGCCTACCCAAAGGGAACCAAACAAGTTAACTTTTTGCCGTCCAGTTAAAATAAACAGTATTTTATAAAAGCACTTACTTTAAGTAATGACGATATTTAATACAAGACTGTGGTAAATAATTGAAACTGGAGTCCAGCAGAAAGTTAAATTTTTCGTTGGCGTCAATACTATCCATTTCACTTTGTATAATTATTTAACAGAGCAGTAAACCACTTGGCCTCTAATCAACTTCACTTTCATCTTCGCCAAGTGATTCTTGCACCCTGAAATGAGAAACAACATTTTTACCCATTTGTAGAAAAAAATCTAAAGTAGGAATGTCAAATGTAATATTACGAATGTTATGACCTTTTGTCCAAAAGAGTTTAATAAGAAAAGAAAAAAATACTTCAGTCATCAAATGACCGTTTAGAAGTAACTGGACTGCATGCGTGCATTTATTTGTTTATTTACTCTATGTTGTGACAAGCATTTACTTTACACAGAGCGCGTCCATCTCGTGGATTAACGTCCGAAGTTGCACGTGGACCCGCAGAAATATGAATTCCGAAGGTGAGTTCTACTTTTAAACGCAAGAACAATTTTGTCAATACGGCCAGGCCGGTCCTGTGACACGTTCCTTGTCCGTCATTACCCGTTGGACGTAATAATTAACCCGAATACCGGTTAACGAAATTTGTTTTTAATGTTCTGATCCCTGCCACTCGTGGTTTTGTTTCAGGTTCACCGAAAAAAGTAAAAATAAAGAAGGAAAAATTCTACGTGGGAGAGCTCCAACAGAAAGGAGACTTCGCCGTTGAACCTTCTCAGGTGGCCTGTAAACTCGACACGTCCGATTGGCCTCTCCTGCTTAAAAATTTCGATAAATTAAATGTTCGTTCAAATCACTTCACGCCGCTACCCTATGGATGTTCACCTTTGAAAAGAGAACTTAAGGATTACATAAGCGGGGGTTATATTAATCTAGACAAACCCGCAAATCCCAGTTCTCATGAAATAGTTGCGTGGATTAAGAGAATTTTGAGAGTGGAAAAAACTGGGCATTCAGGAACACTCGACCCGAAAACAACAGGTACCCCTTTAACGAAGCAACTAATAATTAAAGCCATGAAATTTTTAAAATATCTCAAGTGATTTTTCTGAATTTTTCCAGGATGCTTGATAGTGTGCATTGAAAGAGCAACAAGATTAGCAAAATCACAGCAAACAGCTGGAAAAGAATATGTTGCCATTTTCAAATTGCACTCAGCAGTGGATAGTGTTGATTCAGTGAGAAGGGCATTGGAGAAATTGAGGGGGCCCCTTTTTCAGAGGCCACCTTTAATATCAGCTGTTAAAAGACAATTGAGAGTTAGGAATATATATGATAGCAAACTTATAGAGTATGATATGGAAAAGAATCAAGGGATATTTTGGGTCAAATGTGAGGCTGGCACCTATGTGAGGACAATGTGTGTTCACCTGGGTCTTCTGCTTGGGGTGGGTGGTCAAATGATAGAGTTGCGTAGAAATCGATCAGGTAAGGTCTAGTTATTAAATTATCACATTCCATGCACTGTTTTTGTTGTTGCAAATACAAGAGAATGCTTTATCTGTGCAGGTATACAAAGTGAAAGTGATGGTTTAGTTACCATGCATGATGTGTTGGATGCACAGTGGGTGTATGACAATTTCAAAGATGAATCTTACCTCAGAAGGGTGATAAAGCCCCTAGAAGGTTTGTTAGTTCAACATAAAAGAATCATAATGAAAGACAGCTCTGTCAGTGCCATTTGCTATGGAGCAAAAATTACATTGCCAGGAGTATTGAGGTATGAGGATGGAATAGAATTGGGTGAGGAGATAGTAATTGTGACTACCAAAGGAGAAGCTATATGCATAGGTAAACTTGTCACCCTTACATTTGGTGTATGCTTGTTTTTTTTGTATGTGATTTTTGCAATTTTGATGATCATTGCAGCCAATGCTTTGATGACCACAGCAACCATTGCTAGCTGCGATCATGGAGTAGTGGCTAAAATCAAAAGAGTTATTATGGAACGAGATCTTTATCCAAGGCGATGGGGTCTGGGTCCAAAGGTACAGTTTTGTTTTCATCTCTTTTGCATGCACCATTTGTCCTTCACTTCACTCAACAATATACTTATTCATTTTTTTATTTTACAACTTAATTTTTAATTTCAGGCTTCAATGAAAAAGAATATGATAAAAGAAGGTCTCCTGGATAAATATGGTAAACCAAATGAGAAGACTCCAAGTGACTGGCTTACATCATATGTGGACTACAATGCTCCTGTTAAGCAAGAACAGACAGAAGAAAAACTTCCCAAAAAGGTTTGTCATACTTTATATTATGTAGTTGAACTAAAAAATTTTGAGTGAAAATATATGTATAAGCCACTGAAACACAAAACTAAAAAATGAAGTTTTATTGACCGCAATATTTTTCTATTTTGCAGAGGAAGCTGAGCGGCTCCAGTCAAATGGACACCAGCGCTGATATTTCTCAATTGGGTGGCGAAACGGATTCGGCCAAAAAGGACAAGAAGAAGAAGAAAAAGAGAAAGAAGGATGATGATGATGATGATAATAAAGAGGCAGAAGAAACAGAGGAACCTGAAACGCCAGGAACGCCATTTGGAATGGACGACGTCCGTAGTATTTTGAATGTTCTTTTGAGTTTATCAAATTTCTCTGTTTTTGGTTTTCTAACTCTTACTTTCTTACTTTCAGGAACCGAAAGAAAAGAAGAAAAAGAAAAAGAAAAATAAGGACAAAGATCGGGATCGGGAGGAAGAGGCTTAGGTGCAACTGTTTTTATTGGTTTTTTTTTAATTTTACCAGTCGGACTTCCGGAAAACTATTAAAATTCATAATATGAATTTATGAAATGTTTAAGTTGCTCATAATAATGAACTTAATGTTAAGTCAATATAAAGAAAATTAAAATACTTTTTTAAATCTTAATTTTGTTTTCTCATTAATCGTGACATGTAAATATCCTAACGAACTCTGAGCAACAGGGAGTCTTACTGTAGACTCTAGTTACGAATTTACGTAGACGTGCCCCTTCTTCAACATTTTCGTTAACTCATGTTAACTTTATATTTTTATATTATTTTCCGTATTCAAAACATTCGTGCTATCTTTACGTTGAGGCAAACGCTTTTATGACGGGTATTTTCCTTAGGCTGCTTGCCCAACTTTGTTAGATTTTTTCGGTCCCGGCTGGGGGCTTTTGAATGTATGACCAACCGGGTAGCAATGAATGAATAAATAAAACGAAATATCACTACATTACATTTCTGTTATTCAAGTTATGTACTTGGACACTAATGTGTATCAATTCAGAATTCACAACAAGCAAAACAATTTGGTTATTTATTTAAATTTTATTTAACTTATATGGTACAGCACTGCACAATTTTTTTACATATTACCTAATGAGTTTACACAAAATTGATTAATATACTTATTATTTACTGGTAACATACTGTACAAAAAGTTGTACAACTAATTTTACAGAAAAGGACTCATATGTATGCCCGAGAGATTGGATTCCAACCTGAAAATCTTACTTTTATGAAACATATTATGAATGTACAACATTCCATTTGAGTAACTTGGAAACAGAAGTGAATGTCAACCTTTCAACCCCTCCATATTTATTTAATTTTACAATCATCCAATGGATGCTCACCACTTTACAGTTTCAGATCTTAAACCAAGTAATTTTAATTACACATTATTTCTGCCTCTGTGTGCACTACCTCCAATGTAAAACATAATTCTGTCAAAACCATAAGTTACGGTAAACTGTTCATAGGTCATGGCAGACCTTTGGTTACACAAATAAAAAATGAAAATTACTTTCTTCCGAGTTATGACCATAATTCAGATTAGGTCATATTATCCTCTGGTTACCTGGTCGGTTGATTCTTTGGTTTGGGCATTTTAGCCAACAATCCAGGGATCTCCTTCTTCTCATCATAAGACTTCCAGAGTTCAAACAGATTTATAAGATGTCTCGCTATTTCCTGTATTTTTTCCATGTCTACATTTAACTCTGCAAACCAAGTTTTCAGGTCCTTTTGCAAAATGACACAAGCAATTTGAAGGCAGCCCAAGGCTATTTGATATGGTGGGTAGAGCAAGCAAACATCTGTTCTTAAACTATCATTGACTACCCTCCAAGCAAGTGCCATCATTTGGTCCTCATGACCATTTCCAATGTCAGCAATCAGTGATAGTAGAGGGCGGTATGGTTGATACAGTATCAAGCAGCAGTCTAGATTTTCCAAGAGGTAGAATTCACATTCTAGGATATGATTTGTGCGGTATGGGAATTCCTGAGTGTATGCATAGCTGAATTTGTTTTTTACTGAAAATAAAAGCAACATCTTACAAACAATCTGCAGGTTTAGAAACTAGAAAAACTGAAAAAAGAGTAATTCACAATTTTTCAGGTTTATGAATCTAAAAAAAATTACCATCTATTTTCATACATGTACATTTATACAATTTATAAAAGTTAAGTAATATTGAAAACAAAACCTGGAGGACTAAATAGAAAAGAAATCTCACAACTTACCAACATTTTGGCAAATGGTAATGAGCCTGGTGTTGGAAATGACACCAAATTCTTCAACTTTGGATGCAAGGAAAACACAAGTTGGGGCCAGTAAGAGAGGATCAATGCACTTAAGGGAATTTCTTGCGTAGAACCTCTTAAAGTAAACAGTTGCTGTTGCAATAACTTGTTGTCTCAACTTTAAATGCTCACCCAAAACCTGTATAACTGCAACAGAAAAATCCAATTACTTTAATTCTGTTGATAACCGAATGAAGAAATTCGACGAGAAGCAAACCGGATTTGGCATTTTCTACTTCGACTTACAATTTGAGAAGAAAATAAAAATTTTCTGATATTCCTCTTCTGTGAGCACTTGCAAGTCGTGGTGTCTTTCCCGGATTAAGTCTTGCTTGTCTAAAATCCACTGCTGGCTGTAGCATGGAAAGAAAATAAATTTTGAGTGTAGCCAAATAAAACGGTCCAAAGGCCCATCTAATATTTGAATGCGTCAACTTACTAATGAGAACTTTGCCAGAAATTTCCTGCCATTGTAAGTAAACAAAATCACGGTGGCTGACACGATATGTGCCGGTATGGGAAATCGCTGCCAACATACGAATTTTGAATTTCTTTAATGGCCGATCAAGCGGTTTATTTAAAAAGTCTGGGATACACCAATTTGTAAAATAAAATGAACCGAATCATTTAAATCCAAGTGAACGGTAACTCAAAAATTTAATATCAAATGTGACTAAGAAAAAACTTGGTTGACCACGACTGAAATACGAAAATTCATTCATTTTTATTTTTCTTGAGATTCATCAGTAAACGAAATCTCTTGGATGGCTAGTTTTTAGACGTCATGAATTAGAACAACAACTCCCATGACTCGCTTTATTGAAGTTCCCATAAATCATAATCTCTGAACCGAGTTACATCAAGATGTCGTGTTATCGCAAATACAACACTTAATGGTAATTTGGAAGACTACTGGAGTTTGTGGTGTATTAGTAGTAAATCCAGTACGATGACGAACCATTTCTCTCGTGTTTTGAACGTTGCACCAAATGACCAAGAGGTGTAACCTTCAAAATATCAGGCCCGGTGTGTCGAAATGTTTTAAAAACAGAATGGAATATATTACTTGAAGAAGAAATTTTTTATTTATAACAAATCGTAAAATTAATCGGGTTCTCTTACAAGTGTCCGTTGTAAAATTTTCGTACAATATTCTTTTCTTGCGCGAGAGGGTTACAGCACTCTTCCCCAAACGCATCGTAAAAAGCAGTTAAGAGTGACTTGAGGCAACGAAAAAGGAAACAAAAGACTGGAAGCTCGTACTCAACAAGGTCAAGCAAGCACAAAACAAAAAACAAAACTATATTAAATACAAAATTGTCTTTTATTGCTGATTATTAAATATACTTCACAACTATTTTGTTTACATTGTAACAAATGTAGAAAGTAACTGGAAAGTAAATTAAAACGATGGTCTTCATCAATGACCAAAACAGCGTCAGGTAAACTACAGTTCTCATTCTACTTTCAAATACCTTAGAAAAGTAGCACTAAAAGATTTCCCAATAAAAGGAAATTTACAATGAGTCTTCATTCAAACCGGAGTGACAAATAAAAATGGTATACAAAACAAGAACATTTGAATAAATAAAACTATGTAATTTCAACTATTAAATTAAACTTGAGCTGCGGTAAATTAACAGATCTGAGGTAACGTAGTATAAAAGTTTAAATATTCTAAAAACCAGAACAAATCATAACATTTCCGACAAATGTAACCGACCAAAAACGTTCTATAAAAATTTTAAAACAACGAACAGACTCAGACAGTTGACCAGAATATTGCTAAAAACAACAGCGGCGGACGATGTCTTCGAAGAAATATCCACGTAGTGTCTGGCTACTGCGTCGTTTGGATTGGTACCGTCCGTGGAATTGAACCAAATTTTCATGCAAGGCACGTCATCCTCGACAACCTTCCAGGAATGATCCCACACCTGAACAATAAAATTGCACGGCTTACATTCAGACGCAACGAAGAGTTTTAAGTGAACGGGGGGTTACTCCAGGTAAAGCTTTCATGTCTTTTGTCCGAGTGCAGGTTGGATAAGATCCACAAATCTGTGGATTTGTTTGTCGGCACTTGTAATACCGTCACGACGTTTCGACGTCAAGACAAATAGGAAATTACCACGCCAAATTTTATTATTCCTCCATACGTTCCACAGTAAAAATTAATCTTTTTCCATGGCATTGAACAAGAGGTTAATTTCTTTCCTGCAGACTTCAAGGTATGGTGATGTAACATTTAAAATTCACACCATCTCGTAAAAAACATTTATGTTATTACCTGGTTTATTAAAAATTATTACTTACTTTCTCACAAAAATTTGTAGAATTATGAAATATGGTTTCAAATGTCTCACAAGAAACATTGTCATGACAGACATTCCCTGCTGAAGTCCATTTAAAACCCCTGATCCAGTTCACGTTACAGGTGAAGTCATACCTGCAGGCCTCAAACCAAGCAGAACACTCACTCTTACACAGGGGTACTTCAAAAAATTTCTCCTTCCTCGATTTCATATTAACCTGTTAATGAGAACTTAGAAATTTAATCCAAAGAATGTATATAATGACAAATGGAAATCTAGAAAACAATTTTCAAGGACAAACAAATAACATTGTGATAGTTTTAGATTTTTAATGTTAGTCTTGTACAATCTTCATCAATATTTTGTCTAAAGAAAAATGTTTGTGGTAACCTCTAACCTTTCTCATTGGGTTATCTGCCATTATCTAGGTATTTTTCATTTGTGTTAATTGGTGTCAATGAAGAATCTTGTTATCATATATTTCCAGTAATTAAATGCCACAGTTTCTGTTTATCTCTGTGGTGGCCTACTATTCACAATGTTTTTTCCCTGGGCTTAATTTAGTGCTTTAAGTTAAAAATGGTAAATACATGTCGAGGAGTATTACAATTAATTTTAACATTAATCCTGGCTAACAGCATTGTTAAAGTCAATGGCATGTTGTTTAATATTGGGTTAAAAGTTAAATAAATTCATTACCTTAACTAACCAATGACCAACATTTGGTGAACATTCGTAAAAGCACAAGTCTTGAATGAAATGTTTCTTGCACTCTTCTGACATTGGCTTTTTGTGAGCACAGTGATCAAGGTTGAAATTATAATGGTTTGGTTCGTGTAGACTTTTGGCTGTTGCATTTGTACAACAGCTTCTGGACTTCCAGGGTGAACACTGGGAAAATAATTCGTCTTCAATTCCAGGTTTGCTTTTATGAAATCTACCATCAAGGCATGTGTTCAAGACGTCATCATGAATTTTATCACTGCCAAATGTGAAGGGCAACAGCCAAATGAAAACCAAGATGTAATACAAAAGGTGTTGATCCATTCCTAAAAGGAGTGACAAATAATCACACATGTGAATGAGCATTTTAGTAGGAAGTTTGCCATTTTCAGTAATGGTTCTTATTTTAATGATATGATACTGATTGATTTTGCTCTCTTTTTGTAATGTGGAACATGAATTCCCCTTAAATCTATGTTTTAATGGTCACTGCACCAATTCTGTTATGATTTACAATACTGATTATGGTTTTTAAGGCAGGTAAAAAATTGAAAATTATAACTGGGAGTTTTACTTTATAATACTAACTTCAGTGACCACCTCATAAAAACAAGTGAACGGTTAAATCAGTTTAATCGTTGCTAAATAACACTTTGCACCCGTGGTACAAAGTACTACAATTTTCACAAATTTTAAAATTAATTTCACATTGTTAATTTTATGAAAGAATAATTAAATTTATTAATGTGGGTGACAAGTCGTAGAGCGATAAGAATATGATTTTTGTAATCCAAACAAAAATAAAAATGATCGTACCGAACACCGCAGGAGGAACGCGGATTTCAAATTGCACGAATCGATCACAAAGGAAAAGAATGAATATTAAAATTTGAAATGTCCCATGAAAAACGGGGAATTTTTTTAAATTTCCAATTCAAAATTTAACGGTTTTTGGAAAGTGTAGGACGTTGCCGGCATACTCACACGGGTTAGAACGGGTCGAGAGCATGAAACCATCTGCTGCTCAGTACGCAGACGTTTCGATCTTATTTAGTTTCGAAAATTATCAGTACACGAATGAAGAAAACTACAAAACGAATGTAAGAATATGTGGAACCAAAGTTTCGCAGGTAAAATGTAAATTAACTTTACCTTCGAGCATCGTCCAATCTCAACTTGTTTCCTTCACCGTTTGAACTTTGATCAAATTCCGTTTCGTTTTCGGCTGGTCACGTTGTCGCACTGCTAGTTTTAAAAATGGTGAAATCGTTAAACACTTGAGAACGCTCGATCACCTGTCTCGACATGTAAAAATTATGAAAACAGGTTCGCCGTCGGCTCTTACCGATTACGGACATTACGCGGAAATGTCTTATTGACAAACAAGAGTCGGTTGAGAGACGCGTAATTTTCTTGGAAATTTTAAAAAGCGAATGTGAAAGTTAGTTGAAACGGTCGATGATATGAGCAACGAAACGGACGACAGTCTCTTGAGACTGAGGAGATGCAAGAGTGTAACGCAGGCAGAAAACATACAAAAGGTCGAAGCTGAATTAAGAAAGGCACAACCCGACAGACCGTGGGTATCGTAAAATGTCCGTTCCGACACCTGTCACCGTTGATCCCTCCTGACTGATGCCGACTCTCCTTCTCTTGCAGATGTCACAAGCCGAGGGATTCGCTGTTTTCCTGGGCCTCCGGATTCAGCAATTTTACTGGTTTTGTAAACTGGGCATTTCTTTTGCTTTCTGTAGGAGGCTCACGTCTCTTTCTGGAGAATATAATTAAATACGGGATAAGGGTTGATCCGTCGCAATGGCTTATTGTGATAACAGGCAGTCAGGAAGGGGGTCCCGAACACTTATCTATTATGCTTCTCTTATGTAAGTTTTCCTCCCAATGGAGTTTAGTTTTACAACCCATTAAAAAAATAAGTAAAGGTCACCAAAAACAAGATTATTCAACTAAAAGTGCATTAAAATTTCTATTTTTAGATTCACTGATGCCTGTGCTAATATGTTACATCTTGGAAAAAGGCTTGTCAAAAGTAAGTTAACTGTTCTAGTTAGAATCATAAATAGTAGTGCTTCAAATACCATTATCTTGATGAGCTTCTCGACATTAAAACAGAATGACAAGTCATTTTTTTCAAATAAATTTAAAATGTTTATTACAAAAAACAAAATTTTCAAATTATCCTAAGGTTCGGAAAATTCTATCACATTGATGCAAATGTTTCAGGAATTTCCCCAATTTAGATTTAATAAATGTGAAGGTGGAGTTAAGAATACAAACTTACAATACTATTTATTACTTTTTATTTCACAATTACAGGATATCATTAGCCATGCTTCTGGGTGTTTTATACATATTATTAACATTGTTCTACTCATTTTACTTCCAATGATTGTCATCCATTGCAGGGCTGATGGATTCAGTTTAAGTAAGTGGGGAAATATAAAAAATATTACTCAGTGTTGTGAATGTTTTTCTAATGTCTAAAAGGTTTTAAAAAGGTCTCTGAAATTTACAATAATTTGACTTTGTTAGTTTTTATCTGGCAAGCTTCTACAAGTCTTTGAATATGTAAAAGTCTCTGAACCTAATGCTTTACTGAATCATTATTTATTTGTCTACATTCAATTTCATTTGCAACAGAAAAATCATTTAATGACTGATACAATCGTAAACATTGTAGATTTAAAATTGCTTTTAAAGTGTGAATGTGACACAAGGAAAGGAATGTTGTGTTAGGTTCATTATTCACAGAATTATGATTTATATTGGCCTCTTGTTCAATAAATTTATTTTTGCTTGTTTGTACTGTTGCAATAACTCGTGACATTGACCTATACAAATTATCTGAATTACCTGGTTAGTAAAAAGAAATCATTCGATCTTCATTATTGTATTAATTAAAAAAATACTCAATCCTTTGTTATCATTTTATTTTACAATGAAAATGGTTAAACTTTTTCAATTAATAGATTATTGTTTCATTTCAGTTGGAGCATCATCTGTTTGCTTTACATATTGTATTCTTTTTCTTAAACTCTGGTCTTACATACAAGTGAACATGTGGTGTCGAATGAAAGCAGACACCAAATTGAGAACCAAAAAAAGAAGCATGTCAGGCACCACTCTAGGTGATTATTCTAATATTCCCATGACAGTTTATTATGTGACAACATTAGAATTAGTACTTTACATCATGCAATGCTTTTATTTTTCTGAAAAATAATTTTCAGATTCTGAGATTAATGGAAACCATGTATCAGATGACAGCTATGAGAAGAAGCTGGTGAAATACCCAGATAATCTGACTCTAAAAGATTTGATGTATTTCATGTTGGCACCAACTTTGTGCTACGAGCTTAATTTTCCAAGGACTTGTAGAATTAGGAAAAGGTTCCTTTTCAAGAGAGCTGTTGAGGTTCTGGTCGGCTTCCATGTTCTGGGAGCTTTATTTCAACAGTGGATAATACCATCAGTCAAGAATTCACTCATACCATTTTCTGTAAGTTCATTGAAATATTTTAAAGTTATGTCTGACAAAAATTCATCCCTTCTGGTTTTCTATTTTTGAGTTTGCCATCTTATCCCATCAGTTTTTTTATGTATTATCTGTCTTGCTTTGTTTCATGTAACACAGTTTGCCTTTATCACAAACCCTCAAGAAGTTTCTTTTATCTTAAATTTCTATTTTTATCAACCACTTATTCTCACCATATTCTCCAATCTTCTAAACCTCATTTATATTTAAATGATTGTTTCAAATTTTTTTGTTCTCTGATATAGTCATAATTTTCTACATAATATTCTTTTTCATTTCATGCTACTGTACAATTTGTCTTTCTATTATTGAATGTTATTATTTCCCATGTATGTGTTTTATTATTGGAAATATTGTATTTATTTTTTTTTATTTAGCTTTAATCACATCCCTGTTCAAAACAAATAAATTCCAAAAAGTCATTAACCTTGACTTCTGCAGATTCAATATGATAACTTGGGAAGTCTGACAAAAATTTTGCCTACCAATTTGTGGTTTGTGAATTCTCATTTGTAGAGTACCAGCATTTTCTGTATGACGCCAATTTTCTAATTTTTTCTTCCAGAATATGGATCTTGCCAAAGCTGCAGAAAGGCTATTAAAACTTGCGGTACGATTTCATCTGTGTAATAAAATATTTAGTTCATTCGGAATTGTAGTCAAATATGTGAAGTTTGTAATGTTGACTTTCAGATTCCAAATCACTTAGTTTGGCTGATTTGGTTCTACTTGTTCTTCCATTCCTTTCTTAACCTCCTGGGGGAACTGTTGCATTTCGCCGACAGGAACTTTTATTCAGATTGGTGGAATGCCAATAACATAGACACCTTCTGGAGATCTTGGAACATGCCGGTTCATAAATGGGCCGTCAGGCATTTATATATACCCCTTGTGGAATTGGGCTACAGCAAAAATTTCGCCGCTCTCGCTGTATTTTTTTTAAGCGCTTTCTTTCACGAGTACCTGGTCAGCGTGCCGTTGAAAACATTCAAACATTGGGCCTTCTTGGGCATGATGTGGCAGGTGTGAATTCGGGCACAGCACTTATGCAATATGTTTAAATTTAATCAGAGCTCAATATTGATGCTCTTTTCTATTTTTAGATACCCATGTCTCACTTTAGCAAGTATATGGAGCGTCGGTTTGGTCCCCGCTGTGGCAACTGTATCGTCTGGGCTGGACTGATTCTCGGACAGCCTTTGTGCATTATGATGTACTACCATGACTACGTAATAAGTCACTTCGGTTCGTCACTGATTACTAAATATGGTAGGGTATAGGTGTTATTAATTAGTAAAATGAATACAAATGATTGTCTAGTACGTAAAGTGTGCAATGAGAAAGCATAAAGTGCTTACCAAATGTGCTATAGTTTTCGTAATCGTAGGTCATTACCATTTCTGTCATTTTTCATTTCATGCAGCCTGCAGGAGTGCCCTGATGAGGAAGGTGGATTTATGCACGAAAACAGTCACAGTTATGAGTAATGGTTATTAGTTTATTATAAAGTAATTGGTTTCATAATTTTGTTATTTATGTGTGAAAAATAACTGCTCATTACCTTTTACGTAAATGCCCTTTTACCTGTAAATGTAACCTTTAAGGATTGTAAGGACCTTGGTGGAAGATCAGGTTCAGGCCTTACTAGGTTAATTGCTAGTTTTTTTGATATAGTCTGTATCTAATTGTTACGTGTTAATTCAAGGTCACCAATTGGATATGTATTGCATTTAATTGCTATAAATATTGGAAAAAAAACAGGTATGTTACAAGAAAACATGCCTGGACGCCAGGCCATGTCAAGTCTTGTAGTCTTCGGCTTTTCATTTAGTATATCTAAGCAGAAATACTATTTTTATATATTGTTGTAAGCATACAAACCAAGTGCTTATTGTTGCATCCAAAAACACTAATTTTTCATTTCAGAATATGTTCCTGACACCATACAATTTATAAAATACTTTTATACGTATATATTTTTTTAAGTTTTGATGATTATTTATACAAATATATTTATCTATAAAAACCATGTCAAGCAATATGAGTTGATAATAAGCAGATTTTTATATTTTTATATAGATTTGTTGTACTTATTAAGCAGAATTATATTACATTTCTAAGTGTCATTTTAATATATGAAGAGTGTATTTAGCATTTTAAGTGTCAGTCATACAAAGAGAATACATTGAATAAATAAAAATACAGTTCTTTACATTTGCGCCATCTTTCATTGCATTTTGATTTTCGAAGAAATGTGATTGAAGCGTTGAATGATAGATTGATTAATACAATTACGATTTGTTACGTAAAATTTGTCGTGTAAGTTTATTTTAACAACCTGGGTTACCCCCTGGGAACTTCAAAGCACCCTGATTATTGCCTGAGGAAGTTCTTAAATTGGGAGACATTAAGATGAGATTACGAGTGGCGTAGCGAAGAGTTAGAAAGTTGAAAAATTTACCCCTGGTTGATGAAACTGGAAACTACTTGTTGGATTCTTTTTCTTCTCGTTTTACAATCGGCCCCCATTTAATTGAGTTAATTCGGTCAAGGTGACACGGACGGAATTCCTCGTCCGGATTCTTCTCCGAAGGCTCAATTTGTACGATTTAACCTTGAGAAATGTGCCATTCTTGAGTAAAAGTTGGAGAGCGGTCAGGAAGGAAAAGAGCGCTAAAAAGGAAGCGAGTTCGCAAGTGGTGACGTCACGACGGTTACGTAATGGACGACTTGAAGAATAAAAAATTTTGGAATCGAAAATTTCGCTTCACTCGACGGTGACACAAGCCCGTCACCACGTTCAAATTATCCATTTTTATAAATCTTTCGTTTTTGCCACTGTATCTGCTCTCTTTCTCTCTGTATCAGATGAAAAATATTGCAAACGTTATCATCCGAGGGGAGAAATATTAGTGAAAAGAAACAAAAACTGCTTCGCCCGTAGGGTAAACACAAGGCCCTGATATCTTTCTAATATTGTTGTTAATGGTTCTTTTACGCCATTTTCGCTCTCAGGTGGAAGGCAAGAAACTGTCACCTCGAGAGACTTATTACACAATTCAATCCGAAGATACCCGTCGAAATTGAACGAGGATTTTGAATTATGAAAATTTGGACGTCGGAGTACACGTTCAGGTGAGATGCTTCATTTCATGTGGCATTAATATTTCTTAAAATATTTACGACAATCGTCTAGATCATTAATAGTGAGATATTCACGGTGTCATCGGGTTCATAGTTTTTTGTGAAATTTTTAAATAGTCTAATCTGATTAATTGAAACGTGTGATGCAACCTACGGAAGAATAAAATCAAAGCAAGTTTTGTTTCTAATTAGAATGTGCACAATTTTAATAAAATTAACCTAAACTGGTTGTAGAGTGTGACAGTAATACTGCTCAGTTTATTGTATCAGCAGTTTTATATCGAGATGTTTATCTTTTGATTAGCATGGCACTATGTACATTGCATTGAACTTGACAAGCAACAGATCATACTATTGCATTACCATCATTCAATAGCTTTTTGTCATTTAATGAACAATTACAGAATTCAACTGTGTAATTAATTTGCATCACTTTTTATTTCAGTCATCCTTGGGAAACTGTTGCACAAGCAGCATGGAGGAAATATCCAAATCCCATGAATACAGCTGTTGTAGGTACTGATGTGGTAGAAAGGAAGGTAGTAAATGGAGTATTACACACTCACAGATTAGTCTCTTCACAATGGTACTTCCCATCATGGGCACAAAAAGTAAGTTTCAGTGTAATAATTTTTCTGTGTGATTTAGTTCAAAGTTTTTTATTCAGGTGAAAACTTGTTATTGAAACATTAACAATCCATTAAGCATTATGCTACACTGTCCCGAGTATTATCTTAACCATGCAATTACATGTAACCATATTAAATATTTGTGCAATTGTTCTACCTTCACATAAATACATAATAAGTAATTGTATTTAATTTTCAGTTTGTAGGTTCAATGAATGTATTGTATGCTAGTGAGCTGTCACAAGTAGATCCAAAGAATAAGGAAATGATTTTAAAAACTAGAAATGTAAGTACTTTTTCTTAATAGTTAGCATTAACTTTTACAACAGAATTATCGTAATGCCAACAGTATTGACATGATAGTGGAAAGGTCCACAAATTTTGTTGCAGTTGTTTATTTCACTTAAATTTTTATGATTTAAAAGTGTTCTAAAAGATTAAGTTGAGTTTTGTAAATCACAGAGGTGTGTAATTGTCTTTTTTCAAGAGTTCACAAATATCAAATTGTATCTTCTGATTTTTACAATATTTCTGTCAGGCATGTTAATTTTTGTAACTATTTTTGGCAATGTATAGTAGATTTTTTCAGTGAGTCGGGTGATTTCCGAATTGACAAAGCAATCTTCAATTATGCACTAAGTTCAATTCATATTTCAATGTCATGATTAGTGAATCATTTTGGATGGCAGAAATTAAGACCAAGTTTGAAATGCAACAAGTAAGAGAATGTTTGAGTGGGTAGCATAATATTACCAATATTAGTGATAATACGGTTTGAAATGAAACGACATACGCGTTCATGTGTAATTCCCAATTCCCACAATGAATGAATACTATCAAAGTCAAACACCTTAATCGCAATCTAATCTTGTTACAGCTTAGTTTATGCAATTACATAGCCGTAGACGAAACCGTCAAATACGTTCCTGACCCATCGGATCCACAAAGGAAGACCCTCCTCAGGCAGGAGGCCGTCGTCACCGTTCAAGGAGTTCCACTGGGCAATCGCGTCGAGAACCTCATGACGAACACAATTTCCGTGAACGCTAGGAAGGGACGACAAGCGATCGAATGGGTCATATCGAAAATCGAAGCCGAAGTTCAGGAATTAAAAAACCTCGAGCTCATAAACCAGACGAAAAAATCGATCGATGATTTCACGAGTTCGGCGAAGAAGTCCATGGACGAACTTTCGACTGCCGCGAAGAAGTCGTTCGACAGTTTCGCCGGTCCCCCGAACCAAAAACTACCAAAATTTTAACAGAACCCAGAGGATAGGAAAAACGATTAAATTATGTAAATAAAACACAAATGCGACACCCTGTATTTATTTTCTCAGGCGGAAATTCTCTCCATAGACACATACACAATAATGAGGCTGGGAGCCCTGGGCAGCGATGTCGATTGCACCGTTTTCATTTAACAGCAAAATTCTTCAATGGTTGGATGATGTGAAGTTCATTGTGTGTGATCTGTAATTCATCCATGATGAAGTAAAAAAAAAAAAATAACTGTCCACAACTATTTCAAATTGTCTAGCATTTTATTTACATGATCGAAGAGTGCAAGGGAAGTTTAGGTTGTGATATTAAATTCAGGATGTTGTCCACCACATTTTTGTAAAATGTGTTTTTGTTTTTTTTTTTATAGATTTTTTCGTTTAGAAAACATAAATCAATAATAAATTTTTTGTTGTTAAATTTGAAGGACGTAGGTATTGGAATGACGGGTACGAGTCCCGCGAGAGCTTTTGAAAAGAATGGGACTGCGGCGCTCCTGCGACTGACGATTACCTTTTTATTTAATGAAAGTAGGGAAATTAATGAATGAATATATTTTGATTTATTTATTTATCATGTTTTTAATCTTTGTGACAGATCCATATTTCTTAGATGTTGGTTTTCAGTATTTTCCTGAAGGGAACAAACAATGCATTTTCTTCACTGTTTGCAACTCCTCATTATGCAATACAAATTAAGAAATCATGAATGACAAGCACAGAAGTTTTCATTGTGTTGTGTTGTGCTACACATAAGTTTTGCACTTGCAACTATCTCTCTTTTTTTAAATCTTGTGATTAACCATTACAATCCTTACAGCAACAGTATTACCAACAATTATACTTTTTATTGATACTTTCATTTAATATTCCTGCAAAATTGTATGAAATTGTGGTTTTATTTACTTCTTTAGTTTTTGATCTAATATTTTAAAGTGACAAATGATGATGTAGTTCTTTAATGTCAAGCCAATAAGGATATGTTTAATGGAAAATGTGTGAAAAAATTAAATGCACAAATAACTGATATTTTATTATGAGTTATTGAGTAGAAAAAATCAGCAATCGGAATTATTTACATGTGGCCATTATACCAGCCACACTTTCAAAATCTATTTTTTCTGTTATATTCTTGGTTTTAATGCTCTCATCCTGATTAGCTATGAAAACTGTTGAACCTTGGTCTTTCCAGTGGTACTTGTTAATCCACATTTTTAATTCTTCAGCTGCAAAATTTAAGGTGTAATGAAATATTCTATCATATTCATTAAACTACTGCTTTCATTCAATATTACTTACGGTAAACATCTCCAAGCAGTAATTGTAAAGTGCTTTTCTCAACTGTTTGATAAGTTATTCCAACTACATGGCAGACAAATTTTCTAATGGAATCATGAAAACCTGTAATTCTATTGTAAAGTTGTGGCATTGTGTGGACTTTGTTCCAAAACTTTTGGAACTCACATTTTTCCAAAATATCTGCCAAATCAATGATGTTCCTGATTGCAATTTCTTGGCACTGCGAAATGAAGGTAATTTTTTAGCTTCATATATGATTCCACAGATAATTTAAGGAACAGAACTATGTTGTACCTGTGCTTCCGTTAAGAGGCATTTGCAAAGAACGAAATCAGTGTGGGGCAAATTAGTCAGGGCTTTGAGTAGGACTAAACAAGTTATGTCAACTTTGTAGAGATGTGGGTTAAATTGGTACAATTTTAAAACAGCCAAATTTGCCTCCAAGTCATACAAGTTTTCCATTGCCTGTCGCTCAACATATTTTTCCAGCGTTGGCAAATTGTCCGGATTGTACCTGAAGTTTGATAAACATTTATTTAATACTTGTTTTATAAGAAACAAATGTCTTAACCTAACTTGTTTACAAAAGAACGTGTCCGGAGTTGAATGGTAATAACATTCACATACCTTTCAATTCCCTTCAGCATAGAAGCAACGGTTTGCCTTATAGCTTCCGTCATAATTATTAATCGATCCTATTCTCTTTGTATAAACGTCAAATAAGTAATTCAATGTTTCCCGATATAATCAAGAGTACAACAATGGCTGCTATGTTAGGGCAATTAGGGTTAGGCTACAACTGTCATAGATTATATGTAGGCCTTTGATGAAAACCCGAAGCCCTGATTCTACAAACCAAATGTTGTTCTGTATTTATATAAAATATGCAATGGAATGTACTGTTTCTTTCAAGTATTCACATTTAAATTTAGTTTTACTACATCTGTCCGGTGTCATAGAGTACATAATCCGTTACAATGTACGGAATCTGCACAGTAATAATTTGTGTGAATTACAACCAGACACCCAAGAAATACAGAAATGTGTTCTCAGACAACACTATGTACAATAAAAATGCATTGTCGACCACTTTCTTTTTTATGTTGATTATGCTCATCGTAGGGGCTTACTATATAATGTAGTTGCTGATAGTTAGAGGTTAAAAAAGTTTAAAAAAAATAGGAATATACATTCAGAATCATACTTAATATACTAAATATTGGTGCAGATTAGTCCAAAGCATTCATTGAAATTTGTAAGAGATGTCTACATTACTATTGTAAAAACATTTATTTGTATGTAAAGGTTGGTGTACATTTAACTTGAACTCATATAGTGCTACATATAAATAAATTAATTATTAAGAGGCTTGATGACTCTATGAAGTCTGACTCGATGATGAATCTAAGCAATCATGTAGAATTCAAGTTGTAAGAAAGTGATTCATATTTTACTAAATTGAAACAAAGGAAAATCATAATTCTGCTGTTGTTGCTGTTTGACAATATTCAAATACATGTTTCATGTTTTCAATGTGATGTATTACATGAGAAGTGTAAAATAAAACATTTTTGTAATGCTAATTATTTAATATGGTTTCTTTTATTAAGTTGTTTATTCTCATTTTGTATGATGCAATACATCCTTTAATATTTTTAAAGGGTTTAATAATTGTAATGCTGATTATCTAGTTATACTGTATTTCCAAACATCCAGTTTTTAAATTATGAATTTGCCTTTGCTTTGTAAGCTTCATGAGTTGTAACTTTCTCAGCTTGAATTTGTAGCTATTTTAATTAATAAAAATTCAGACAATTGATGCAGTTGTTCCATCATATTTTCCGTAGTAAAGGCAGTACCATTTAACCAACAACAATTACGTCATCTATAAACTCATATGGTGGAATTTCAAGATTAAGTGGAGCAGGTCCCTTACGAATTCTCCCTGCAGCATCATAATGAGAACCATGACAGGGGCAATAATAACCACCCCAATCACCTGAAAAATTTTTTTAGAAGGTAAACTAATTTCTTAAAAAAAAATATAACATGCTACCAGTGTTGTGATTTTTGTAAATAACAAAATAACTTACCTTGATTAGCAATTGGTATACAACCTAGGTGAGTACAAACTCCAATGACAACAAGCCATTTAGGATCTCTAGCTCGAACACTGTCAGGCTCTGGATCCCTCAATGTAGATAAATCAACTGCTCCTTCAGTTGCAATTTCTTCATCCGTTCTGAAAATGTTCAAGCAGTCAATACAATACATAATACAATACAAAGTTGTAATATATATGAAAACATAACACTCCCGTTCACCAGACTTACCTATGTCTTACAAATAATGGTTTTCCCCTCCATTTGAATGTAATATTCTTTCCTTCAGGTACATCAGATTTTTTTATTTCAATTTTTGCCATAGCCAGAACTTCAGCAGATGCTGTCATAGATTTCAAAAGCCTGACAACAGTACCCTTTCCAAGATAAGCAGCTCCAGCTGCACCAACTCCAAGTGTAACACAGGTGACAAGTTTGTTGGTAATTTCTGCTTCATGCGAGTTAACCTCTGCATTCTTTCGGTTTTCTTTCCTATAAGGAGTGAAGTCAGGTACCCTGACATCTGTGTGATTGTATCTAACAGAGAAATTTGCTGCAACAATAAATATTGGTGTGGTGTACATGTTTTATGAATTTAATGTGTTGTGTGGTGTTGGTAAATATTAGTATACATTTGAGGCACATTACAACTGTAGTTGTGATCCTTGATATTTCAATGAAATAATAAAACTATAACAGAATAAATCAGCCAAAAAATTAATTGAAGTTTGCACAACAATTCAACTTCAACTTGTAGCGTCCAACATTTAATTCAGTTTTTAACCTACCTGTAGGTCCAGTAATAACTGACATTTTCTTAACTGGTAAATTACAAGCTGAGGTGTATGCCGTTGCTCTTACACGCTGTAAAGGATATTTAGGTGTTTCTTCTTCAGGAACGGCAGGGACGATAGGCAGGATGGTTGTAGCTCCTGCCGTGTTCGTGGACCTCAAAAGGTTCGATAGGTTCCCCGCTCTGCTCACGGCTTTAATCATTGTCGGATTTTCCTAAACAAAAATAACCTCCAACGAAAAACCTAAAATCTCGAATAAAAATATGGTGGAGATATTTTTGCAGACGATGTGATTATCGTTAGTTCTCTCACTCGACACCAGGGCAACACCTGGTAAGATTAGCATATAGCTTCCAGCGTTGCGTATTTTTTGCAATCAAAATAGTGCCAATTTTTTTAGGAAAATTGCAATGTTTTTGACAAAACATAAAAAATATCTTGGAAAACTGCGATGAAAATTTGTTTTTTAATTAATTATTAATTTGCAGGCTGGTTGCCCTGAGTTCGACGTCGCTTAAAATTTGCAAATTGATCGCAATCGAATTCACGAATGCAAGCTTACATGTTTCCAGCAGTATACCAACAATTCTTCTTATGCACGGGAAGGAGAAGTGAAGTTATTTATATAAAAAGCGAAAGGATCCATCTTAGGTAATTAATTCGTTGGAAAACATTAATTTTTGCATCTGGAGACAGAGGAGCAAAGGTTTCGACGTGTTTTCAAACGGTTTTCGCGGGGTATCAGTGATTTATTTGCATTATTGGGAGTGCATCGAATATCATCAATACATGTAAAATGCATGGAACACTGTCAAGATGGTTGCATGCGAATGATTTTCGCATAGGCCTATCACCTTGAAGTGCGTGTGCGTACACTCTATTTACAGTAACTGCGCTTTTTAATTAGTCATTTACTTTTATCGATTTTCAATTGACGAGGAAAAGCGGGGGGATTATGTCATTACGAGTGTGCCGTCCGGGAGTTTTAATTTTACCGTGGAAATAAGCAGAACTTGGTGTGTTTGTATTTGAGTGTGTGTATTTTGTGTGATTGTTAATAGTTTTTGTGCAACTTGTTAATTGTGCATTTGAAGGTTATGATAGGGCCTTGACATGCGCGCGTTTTTTTCTTATTTATTCTTCCTATTCGTATATAGGGTAGGGAGAACTTGCAAGATTCCCGCCTCCCCTCAGCTGTTTATCAGTCGCCCAAGAAAAATTTCGTAATGACTGATTCCCAAAAATGAAGACATTTTTTTTAAGCAAACAGTTGAAAATATGAGGGAACAGTTGCCCCTCCAGAAATATTAATTTATTTTGTTTTTGTAAAGGGATTTGTGCAAGCTTAATTTATTGAAAAAGAATTACTGTTTCCTCTTAATCATTTCAGTTGTGCAGCTTTATCAGTTAGAAGTATATTTAACTTGATTATTAGTGTAGAATTCTGCAATTTTGTTGTCATATGCAAAAGCCTTGCTAAAATGGTAGTGCAAAGCAACTCCAGTGTGAAAAAAAATCTTAAGGCATGACAAAGGCAACCGTAAATCATGAATGAGTTAAGTCATAAAATGGGAGCCCACTAATACCGAAGCAAAATTAAATTGGATTGTTACTTCACTGTACAAAATTTTTCTTCAACTATTTGAAATTATGTCGAATAATTTATGTTACCCTGAAATAGTCAAACACCAAGAAACAAAAATTTCATTTTGTTCTCATATGCATGCATATTATTTGTGCATGCCTGTGTTGAGTGCATCAATAATTAGCTTGTTGTTTTATAAGTAAATGTTGTGATATGGGAAATAATTCATGTCGTTTAATGTGTCATGTGTGTGTGAAGTAGACTTGAGGTATTTGACTCTAATACTTTAATTCATGATAAGTTTCCTTGCGGAGCTTAGTTCTCAAAAGTGTTGTGCAAACACCGAATTTAATTTTTGTGATTCTAATTCTCAAAATCTGTTTGTGAAAATATTCCGTTAAAAAAAAAAGATTAAATAACTTGAATCTAAATCTTTTGTCACATTTAAAACAGTTACAGCAAATTTCTGAATTGTTTTCTGGTTGCATAAAAGCCTCTAGAAATTGTTAATTGTCTGTTGTTGGACATGGTAGATATTGATGAGGTCATTAATAGCCACTTAGAATTGCCAAAGACTGAGTTGAGGATGGAAAAAAAGTTGCTTATTAATTGTGATTTTTTTGTTGTCCCCATATTAAATTTTTTGTAATGCAATCAAAATGGTCCCACAGTTCAGACTCATTGATTTCTTTTAATGGAACAATACATAGAATGCCGGTGATCATGAACAAAAAAATATCAAATAAAAACATGTGAATTGCCTGTTTCACATTGCAAATTTATTATTCAGTCTGTGTGTATTTTCAACATTTGTGAGCATTCCTGTGCATTGCCAAATGCAGGAATTATTTGCAGTCAATTGTCACTTATCAGAAGTTGACAAGTTAGTTGAATTTTGATTTATTCAAATCATCATTCTGCTATGCTTGATGATGAAATACCTATAGATTTTACTTGTATAGAGTCCTGTGTGGACAGAAGTCACATGTTCTCACTACTTCTGTTTCATGTACTTTAGTTTTGCTATGAAACATCTAACTGATGGTGCTCTCTAATTGAATTAACTTTCTTGAATGGAACATCTTTAAACATGACTTTGTTTATGTTTGAGGACAATGTTAATTTTTATGTTGTGTCAAATTTTTTAAGGCTCACAATGCTTAATGAGCAAAATACAAGTCCAGCATGGATATTTTCACCTGCAAGGCACAATTCATAACAAACACAATTGGTGGGAACATGTTTGATTTGCATTTATTAAAAATATTTCGCTATTGAATTGAATTTAAGTATGGCAGAAGTCCAAAAAAGAAAAAAAATTTTCAGGTTCATTTCAAATTTTTAGAAATTAATTACAACAATAGAAATGTTTAGTTGGTGTCTACGTATCCGTTTGTGTGAATTATTTAAGAAAATTTAAGTCAAAATTTATGCGTTCGTAGCATCCGAAAGAAAACTGGTCATTCTAACCTAAGTAGGTTCCAAGAAAACTTGTTTAATTACACATACAAAGCATCAATTAAAATTCAAATCGAGGCGGTGTTTTATTATTATATTAAACGGTCTCACCCGTTGTCCGTCCCGGCAAATAATATACAAAAATCCGGATTTTCTGTAATTGGTTTACGCCGAAAATGTTAAAAATGTAAATTTGTCTAATCCTGATTTTTAACGCTGTTAAATTTCAGGCACCCTCGACCAAGAAATCGTTTCATGAAATCGTGGGGCACTCTGTTTTTGGTTTTTTAAGCCGCCAAATATTCGAAATTTGAAGTTTGACAGGTCGCGACTGAGTCCCAGCAGATTCCTCTGACTAATTTCGACAATTTGAAGTGTTCAAAGTCACTGTAATGGGTACATGTGGTCAGATCTTTGAAACTGTTCAAAGTGATGGTTTGTCATTTTGTACCCGTCCGATGGTGTCGTTCTGTCTGTTGGATTGGTCACATGGCAGTATTGTAATTTGTAGTGGTTGAACTTTCAATGGTGGTTATTATTCTCAGGGTTTCGATGTGCAGTCAAGTTGGATTATCCGTTTAATCAACTCACGTGCTCGAATTGTTTTTCTTATTCAACGTTTGAGATGATCATCCTAGGAAACACAAGCGAATCAGACAGATTGGCACGAACCTTTCTGCAGATGCTGTATATAATTTTTCCCTTCGAAAGCTTTAATTAGTCCTCTTTTTAAGCTATCTCTGACTATTCTGCCTGCCTCACAAAAGCTTTTTCTTCCCTTCATTTCTCCTGTAAAATTTTCAAAAACTTGTTCATTCTTGTTGTCTCGCTCTACAAGAAGATCCATTGTATAACCAGATGTGAATGATTGTTCTCTGATATATCCCGAATTTAAGTAAGCACGTGAGGATAGTCGAAACAAGTACGGTCGTAATACAAGACCAAACCGAAAAGTTGTTTCTTGTATACCAATATTTTTTAACCGTTTTTATGGGTACAACAATTTTGATATTCGTGTAAGCCTTAAAGACAACGTTTTTGTATTTTTAAGTAAACCGACAAAGCCACCCTGCAACAATTGTAATCAAAACAACTTGTTTGATTTCTTAAGGTTTTTACCACATAAAGTCGATTGTCTTTCAGTATTACGTCAACAGAACCATTAAAGATGGTCGGCAAGGTTTAGTTGAGGTTCTGCTTTGTCACAAGAAGTGGCAGTAACAAAAGTGTTTTGCATCGTTTTCGTTGTCGGTAGATAGAACCCCTAGGCAGTGGTGTTTGCAGCATTGTGCCCTAATATTGTTTTAATAAATAAAACGTTCACTCCAAGCCAACATATGCTTCCTATCGGGAGTGAATTTGATGGAAGTGGAAAATTTTGGATTTCGTGCACGGTAACATACAGAATCAATATTGATAAATCAATAAACAATATTTTCGTTATTTTAACCATATTAAATATACCCTAAAATTTTGGTTACGAAGAACCCGAAAAGTTCTTTTCATTTTAAAAATATTCAACTACTTTATCCATTTGTTTCTTCTTCCCTTGATTCTTCTCGTGTATATTTTTTTTTATTGGACTAGTCTTCCGCTCAAAAACTGCAGTTTTCTTCGCGTGTTCCGTGTACTCCTGGGTAGCTTGTGGTAGGATGTGCGGTGCAGGTTGTATTTTTTATAATTACATTAAGGTAGAAAATGTTTGGTCAGGCACGGTCATTGCTTAGCCAATAAGTGTTTTGGGTGAGGTGGCGTAAAACTGTGGCCTTCTTCGAATTTATTGCTCACCAATAAAAGCTTATTAAAATAGTAAACTTTTTTGGTGTTTTCTCCTGCCACAATTTTCCGCTGGAAAACTTGTGCGGGTTTTTTTTTTTACTTCCAACGTATAGGTAATTTTCTGCTGGACAAGGGGTGGGTGAGAGATGTAGGAGTAGAATTTTGATCTGCCACGTGTGGGCTGGAAGCCAATTTCATTGGGCTTCTCAACCCCGAAAAATAAACGCCCGGAAACCTTCAAATCCAGATACTCTCTATTCTATTTGTATACTTCTCTCTGTTTTCTCTCGGAGTTTGCATTTTCTTCTTCGTCTTTTTGTTTTAGCCATTTTTTTTTTGCTTTCGTTAATCTTATGGCCGACCCCTTTCAGAAGTGTGCACCAGCCCTTTTCTGGTTTCTGGTTCCCGATTTCGTTGAAAGTCTTGATTCCAAATTGAGCATTGTGTAGGGAGGCCGTAGAATGAATTTGTCGTGAATTGTATTTTGAGTGTTGGGTCCACGTGTGTGTAACAAAGTGAATTTTGAAAGATTCGCAGAAGTAGATTATAATTAATTATTAAAAAATTCGTAATCCATGGATCGTTTAGTTGCATGAATTTTTTTTGGCAGATTCAACCCATGAGATAAGGGTCTGTCGGTGGCTATCACGTGGTTGGAAATACAAATGACTAAGATCATTAACCTTTCGTGTAAGGCACTTTCTTCCCGCCAAAGAACCACGCAGGGGCTCTCTTCCTGCTCGTATCATGTGATATTAATGTTAGGTTGTTAATTCTCTAATTTATGTTGCGAGTGTATGCCGTGATTGCCGTAGACAGGGCCATAAAAAGAGTCCACCGGAGTTGCATCAGCCCCAGTAAAAAATCAATCGGCGGTCAGCGTAGGAGGGTCGAACAGAGAAGGCAAGGGTGGAAAATGGCTGTCGGGAACTCAGTATAGTTCCACATGGGTTCACAGGGTCTTTTTTTTAGTTGCATAATTACCCGGCATGTTTTCTGATTACGGTGTGTGTGCGCTGGGGTTCAAGAGAGTGTTCATCCTTCTCTGATTCTGCAAAATGTTTCCTCTCTCGTTTGTGCACTCTTCATCTCCATCATCGTTTGGTTGCAAAAGAGTCGGATGAAAAATTAAAAGCATGTGCTTGCGCCGTTTTGCGTGTACTTCTGCGTATGCATGCAGACCAGCGTGTATTAAGTGTCAGGCGGTAAATAACCAAGCTTCCAGTTGGGTTTAATTAATTGCCCGGTGGAGGAGAAACGAGAGCCTTATTGATTCAACTTATTTATTTATTTCGGGGAAAGAACAAAACTGTTTCAGCCATTTTGGCTTCCAAGTGGCAATTTAAAAAATTTTTTGTATTTGACCCAGTTGGCTTGAATTCGACGTCTTTTAATGTTCGAAACGCAAAAGATGAAAAATTTCACATCTGCAGCTCGTCGAACTGTTGTATCGATTAAATCGCCTTAGGAATAAATTGGAATGCCACCGATTTGCAATTTGAATTTTAATGCCACACTCACGAACCCAGTGAGATCAGATGAGATGAAATCGGCTCTGCTTTGCAAACACCCACCGGTAACAGTTGTTACGTAGAGTTTGTGTCCGGACATGCGTTAAAAGTATTTGATACAAACAGGTGCAATTGTTCTTTTGTTACTTCTTGCCAAAAGTAATGGTGGAGTGCACGTATTTTGTGATAACCTTTGGCCAATTCCACTGAGGTATCTATGTAGAGTTTGGTCATAGCCATCATTCATTCAGATGGTTCTGGTGAAGCGATTAATCAAATTTTTACACCGTTCTAATTAATGGTCTATTTCGTGAAGGAGTGTTTGCAGCTGACGAGGTATTATGAATTGATCATGCCTTTCACTGGTTTTGTTCGGAAAGTAAAATCTTAAAAGGGCGCTTTGGAACATTACAGACAATACCCGAGTACTGTTGGATTTTTATTAATGTACTAAATATCTACCCGCTCGTTACTGAATAATGGCACCCTTAAACGATGATGGCCCACCTTGGTGTGACGCTTCAAGTGGGACGGAGGAAACTATTGGGAAGTAATTTAGTTAAGTTAGTACAAAATTGCAAAGTTTGTTGAGTGCTAAGGATGATGTCGGTGTCTTACTTTTAGGGAAAGAGCTGTTTACAACAAGTTATCACAGTTTTGCAGGGCCCTTTAAAGAGTTAGTAATTTCACTTGGCTCGAAGAGAGTTGATGCATTGGGCTCTGATATGTTCAGCTAAAGATGTAATTGGTCAATCGGTAGATATTTGGAGAAATGGTGGAAAAGCGTAATATTCTAACAGCTTGAAACTCAACTTCCTTTGGTAGGGTTTGAAGTTTGGCGTAAAGGAAATTGCACTTTGCAGGTGCTAATTCCCGGTTATGCAAGGCTTGGAGGAAAGGTTACATAATTTTCAATGTCTTTTGCAGCAATATTGAATTTTAATAATAATCAGATTAATAGATTATTTTAAAAATGTTGCTCTTATTTGTGCATTAAATTCCAAGCATTCATGCAGTCGGAGCAGTATTGAATTAAAATTAATGAAATAATTGCGTAAATCGGCTTACTGAAATTTATTTATTTGTTACTTTTCATTTACCATATTTATTATTGTATTCATCTATTTTGGTAAGTGTCATTGTGTCACACCATCGCGTAATACTTTTCTATGAACGTGTAACCATGACTGAACTGTACGGTTCCCTCGGTAGAGTCCGATATCCTGGGGTACACGTGCCGCGTGGATAAGATGTCAGTGGAGTGTGTTTGGTCGTGGCAATAAACGAGTTCTTTTCATGTTGCGGACAATGCGTGTTAAAAAAGAGTCTAAGAGCGAAAAAAATAGATAGCAGATTAAGGTGAATAATGTTGCAACACATTTTCGAGTGTCACAGAAAAATCTAGGTCTTTAATTTTTAGTTGTGGATGATGAGTCTGTGCGCTTGCATCAGAATATTTAATTAATGGCATTTTGAGTTGTTTTTCATACGATCTTTTTCTCTGCCATTTGTTCACATCCGATTTAGTGCCAGGCAAAATTCAAACAAGAAATCTGTTTGCATTTGCATGTTGTGTGTATGTGTGTGTGTGTGTTCTCTGAGTTTTCAAGTCCACCGCCAGTCAGCGTTTCAGCGAAACGCGTGCGTAACAATTCAATTCTAAACGAATTTGCAAGAAGTTTGGTTCGACGGGAAAGCGTCAAACCGGGAGCTAATGAGAGGATTCGATTGATTAGTCTACTGATTGGTACGAGGAATTAAGTCGTGGTATTAGGGGTTTTAGCGAAAATATTTGTAGTTCTCACTTTCGTCGGAGTTCATCCCCCGCTTATTATATTAGGGGTGAGGGATGTGCGTTTCCGGACACGTGGCAAATTTTATGTATTTGTCGCAGGCTCGCATTGGATGTGCTTCTCGGTGTGTGTTTGCTCAGTAGCAGAGCATAGCAAAAGCACCTGTACTCGCGGACACTTGCGTACCTTTGCGATCTCATCATCTCCAGATTATCTTTGACTCTCAGGCCCACATCATCCCTTAAACGTTCATTCATTTCTTCAATGAGTTTTTATTCAGGTGTGGGGAATTTCCGTCAAATGCTGTTCATTGTTGCAACCGTATTTGT
Organism: Polyplax serrata; assembly: GCA_037055365.1. NCBI lineage: Eukaryota > Metazoa > Arthropoda > Insecta > Psocodea > Polyplacidae > Polyplax > Polyplax serrata. Next base: position 5,068,683 of record JAWJWE010000038.1, on the reverse strand, counting down.
TAACAGGTTATTTTAAATTATTAATGCTTGATTGGAGGTATTGATTCATTAACTTATTGTATTGTTACATTAATTATATTGATTCATTAACACTTATTTTTTGATGCTTAAAATTGTAAGCCTATTACCCGGAAAATTATTTAAGTGTTGTTAATACTCTTCAACTTAAATTGCACATAAAGTGGTTAAAATCAAATAGAATTGTAGGAGTATATATATATAGGAGAATTAAAAAGATATTAAAATGTATTGTGGAACGTAGTAAATGTTGGAATTAGTTTATTGAAGGCAAAGTTTCACGTTTTCTACTTTCTGTGTTTGAATTTTAATTTGAAATAAATTTGAAATAGGATAATTAAATAATTTGACTAAAGAGGGGCACTGTGAGTTAAAACGAACCGTTTGATTGCATTCTCGAAACCGCAAGGTAAAAATTTCAAATTTACGAACGAGGGCACGGATTGGTTAGAATTTTTGGTTCAATTGGATTTTGTTCAATATGGTTTATTAATTTCAATTTTTGCATCCGTGACCGATTGATTCACTTCGGTTCGATAAATAGGTTATAAGTTGCAAGTGTTTCAATTTGCGAGAAAATCAAAGTCAGTGCCGTTAGTATGTTTGCATTCGGGCGTAGAAATTCGTCGCGTGCGAATTAATTTGTGAGAGCCGTAAATCACTTTGCTAATCACATTCGGTTTCTTCTTTTATTTTCAGGGAATACATTCCCTCTCCTTCACACTAGGAATGGACCCACAGCAGCAGTTCTGCCTAAAGTGGAATAGTTTCGGCAGTAACTTAGCCACAGCTTTCGGTAATTTGTTCAAATCGGAAAGCTTAGCGGATGTCACACTCTTCTGTGAAGGTGAGTTCCTCATGTTGACATATTCGACGCGTTTTCCGGTGGAATTTGTGTGCAAACCAGCCCGGGTTTTACGACCACTACGACGATGACATAATAGGACAAGTAATAGTTGGCGTGAAACAAAGTGCCAGGGACGAGTTCGATGGGAATGGACGTTCTTGCAGAGATTGGTAGCGGTGGGATAGCCGAAGCGAATTGTCGACTGACGAAATATTCGGAAGGCTTTTTTTTTTCTTGAAACAAAGTTGATTTTTACAGGCGAATGTTTGGCACATTAAACGCATGGTTAAGGCTAAAGGATTAGGAATCGAATGACTCGTGTAGAAGTAATACAATTCCTCATTTATACACGGGGCAGTCGGGGCTAATCGCCATTTTCTATCCCCAAGGGCTCGGGGGTGGATTTAGTTTTATCCTCAGCATCCGGCAGTGCTATTTTTCCATTACAACAAATCGATATTATCGTTAATATATTTTACCTCGAACTAACATCTACATGCATACGACGCGTGTACGTGTATGCGTGTATGTGTGGACACTCCTTCCCTCTGTATGTTGTGTATGTGTCTGTGTATATGTTTGTTCTTTTTTTATATTTACTCCCTGAACGGTTTCTGTTGCGTTCTGTGTATTCTTTATCCCGCCATTAAAATCGGCCGTGATCGGAATATCGCTTCATGTTGCTTTCGATTTCCATTAATTTTATTGTTCCAGGGAGGAATCCTTTCATCTTTGCCCGCGATTTCTGTGTTTCTTTGGAATTCTGAGTCGGAAAACCCTGTTCGGGTTTCCCGTGCCATTGTTTTCATCGCTTGTAATTCGTTTCTTTGTGTTTTCTCGTATTTTGAACTTGTTGGATGCATACATTTTTTTCTTTCTGATTTTTGTTAACACTTGATTGTACTTCATTGGTCAGTACATAGTCATCATAAGTTACATCATAAGTGAGAAGTATGGAGTGTAGTACCTAGTAAACATATCCTTTGAAAGGATCAGATGTATCTTTGTCGCAACCTTATTGAAACTTCATGCCGCGAATTGTAGTAGATGACTGTACCGTGTATCCAATTCACAGATCCAAAACAGCTTTGTGAAATACACGACGGAAACATCAATTACTTGGCGTAAAGCCCTCATTATTTTGTAACCCATTTTCTACTTGTAAGATCTTTTTTTTAAATATTCATGTTAATAAAGCTCGACTATTAAAACGATTACGATCAGGAATATTTATAATATTAAGTCAATTAATGTACCTCGTCTTTTTTTTTACTCCTCGTGTAATGTGTTTTGTTGTGAGATATTAAACTGTAAAAACTGTTATTACGGCCAATAGTTACGGGTTTCAGTTATCTGGAAGGCTGTCCGGTTCGGACGGGTTTCATACGGAATTTAGTATTTTAATAGCGAATGTTGGAACATTATTGCCGGGCTCATGGTGTTGAAAAATTCACGATACCATTTACGAGTGAGCTAATCAAAGTAAAAAGTGATGGGAAAGTTTAATTTCAATTAAATTATGGGATACAACTGTTTAGCAATAGTAGTAAAAAATATGGGTAAAATCTCTTATTTCACTGGGGAAATGGGATGGTCAAGTGTGTAGGAAAATACCTATGATTAACCACGAGGCGATGAAATCTGTTAGAGGTTACTTTAAGGGTGTAAAACGCTTAAAATTTGAATTGCAACCCTTGAAGTAAAGTATACTGTATTGTAGATCTTGTGCGACAATGTAAATCGATACGAATAATCTACGATCGGAGAAAGTTTTTCAATTTTTACTTTGGGTGCATAAATTATACAAAATTTAAAAGTTCTGATGACCATTTACGCGGATATATAGTGCTATGCCGTGTCGTTACATATGTTTTTCCGAGTATTATTTACGGTCACTACAGCCTTTATTAAATTTGATGTGTCGTGTACTGGTGTTGTAGCATGCAACACATCGGAGTCTATGCATTTGTACGTTACAAAAAGGTTATATATTTAGTACATGTCACAAGTTACATTGTGTATCAGGTGCCGTTGTAATATAAGTTGCCCTCTACGATTTCTCTGTCGCAGTTTTGTCTGCTCGGTATGAGGGCTCTGAATTGTTGCTTTTAGAGAATATGTTTTATTTGTTCTGACAGATGGAAAAGTTATGCAGATTGTCGATTCCATTTTGAAATAATTTTTAATTTTCAAAAGTGTTGGGAACCTTCGTATTTTATCACTCTCTCGTATTATTTTTTGAAAATTTCCTATTCGCTTTCATTGGGAAAGGTCGAGACAAAAAAAACTTCATATTCGAAATAATATCGATGATTCTTCGTACTAATCAAAATAGTAGGCCTGAAGCCTAGAAGGGAAGAAAAATAAAGGAAAATTCGTCATTTGCAAAGAGAACTTTTCCAAACGTGTCTCACTATCACTTTGATGTACGGACTTCTAAGCAAACAGACCAGGTGTGTGTGTGTGTGAAACTGTACGCTCGGCTATATTAATTACCTGGTCTATTGCATAAAACCGATTGCCAATTCTTGTGACTTGTCTTCAGGGTCAACGTGGAATATTTATTTGATCCGAAAAAAGGACGCCAAAACCGACGTTCACGTGTACGTGTCCTTGCCTGCTATGTGCACGGCAGACGAGGAATTTGGAAATTGAATGCATTTTTCTGGTGGTCGGGTACGGTGGACTGCCATTTCATGTGCAAAGTATAGTTCCCGGTGATTTGATGGATGGAACGGGTTCTTACGAGTTCGACGGATCCACGAAATATCGAAGAAAATAACACGTATTTAAATTAGGCATCACACGCACGAATTTTCTCTTAAGGGTTTATCATTAGAATTGGTGTGTGTGTGTTTGTGCGCGTGAATGTGTCCTAGACACACATTCACCGCTCTATACATCCTGCTCTTATCAGTGGAAGTGAAAAAAGTTATCTGAGATATTAAAATCCCACGTGGGGAGCATTTTCATGGTTTAGATCCTTGGGAAAGTTTGCGAAGTGCGGTGCATCTGCAACGGTTGTGTCTGTCGCCTGACAATTTGCAGGCAATGACCTGATCGGTGGTACCCGGTTTTTGAAGGTCAGAGTACAGTCACTTGGAGTAGGGGGTAGGTACCTCGTACGAACTGTAGTGATTCTGAAAAATTCATTTGATTTTTCGGCTGCGTTTTCCATTGGCCACGCTACCGCCACGTGATCTTTGTCGGATTGAGATCAAGCACTGGGTCCCTTGCATCACTGGCCGTTCTCGAAACATCGATTTATTTATTTTCTTTTAGTTAATGATCGTGGACAGCTCCGACAAAAGATTACGCTCGTTCTGAGCATTTTCCAAAGATGAAAAATGTTTCAACTATTACAAAATTGTTATTTTACCACATTGGTTTTCATTTTGGTTGAGAACATGGCACCCAGTCGGTCTGCCTTACCCGCCAGTCCAGACGATTCCAGGCCTAGAGGTTGGTCGGGTATGTGTTTTTCTAGGTATCCGCCGAAGCTTATGACCGTCTCCCGGTCGAGGTGTAGAAGTTGATCAGCCTTAGGGATATTTCCTTCGAAGAGTATTCTAAATGGCCAAAGTCCTTTTGTTTGACGCGAGCCTGTAGTTTTTTGTTTTCCTGGAGGTAGTCGAAAGTTGACCCGGCCCGTTTTTTGCTCTGCTATTAGTGCTTATTTGCCAGGTCTTGGGTTGGACTGCCTCAATTGGGCTGTCTCGGCTATTACCGTTGGTCACTTGTGGAAGTGTTCATCCTGCTTGGTTTCTCCTTATTTTTATATACATTATTCTACTGACTGCTGCACTTAGGAAATTTATCGGAGAATCTAAAGGTGGCCAAAAGATGAAAACTCTAAACTGTGGTACACGTTTCAAGTATTTTGTTGACTTCAATAGAATAGGATAGATAAGCACAGGTACTTCTATACTTGCGCACAGGCTTGTTTTTGTAGTGGTGCTGCACAAATACAATAATGCAAATATAAACCAAATAAAAAACTGAGACCGTTTTGAAATTTCTTGACAATGAATTCTATTCAAATGCGTTTTACTCTTAGCCCTGGATTTAGACTTTATTTTTGGTGCTGGTTCATCAGTTTCCATGCATTTTGCTCACATTACTTTTTTATATCTGTATGCAGAAAGCAATCCGTTGTAGCTTTTCTTACTCGTACAAATTACGACGCATATAATTATTAGCACTGGTGAACGTGCAGTTTTTGCATAATTGTCTAGTTTTTTTTTCAGGTCTTTCAATTCGTTTGACGGTGCAGACGAAGGTTTGGTTTTTGCACCATTCATAGGTTTACTATTTACGGGACTCGGGAATATCTTTCACTGGCCGTTAGTAGAAGTGATTGAACACATGAGGACGTGGCTTTCTGCAAGCCTCGGGGAATGAGGAGAGAATCGCCATTCAATTTGCACTCTGCATGATAGGCAAATAATAGGAACGCAAAATCGACTATTCGACCGATTAATCTTTCCGCTTCCGAGGTCCAATGATAATTCGATCGAAATTTCATTGATTCCATACTTTAATTCATCGACAATTGGGGTGATCGGTTTCTTCGGTGAGGACTCTGTGCGTCGACTTTTTTTCCACTCAGCTTTGTATGCTCCAGTGTACTGCACTACAAACTAGGATAAGGATGAGGTTGTCACAGTGGTGCATCTTTCAAGGAGCTCTAATAGACAAACCTAGGAAAATGTATCACAAACGGCAGAGGCATGTAATTACTTAATTTACATGCGGTTATGTTAATTTATGTTATGAATGAAAAGGAAATGTGGATGCAATAAGGCCAAAATATCTGAAATTTGCTGTCATCTGACTTAGAAATAACTCAGAGACGATACATTTTGATTTAAATGTCTTTTTGTGTTTTAAAGAAAAGTACTACGTGTTATTCTATATGTTATTCTACGTAATTAAGTCAATACCAAGAAACATGTGGAGTTTTCAAAATACGATATTAAAATTAAGGTTGGCATTGTTAAGCCTTGAGTGAGCCTCGAACCAATACCGAAGTGAAGTACTGAAAAATTGCTTGGAGTTTGCTTTTAAAGTGCAAATGATCGACCAGCTCGTCATTAGGCCAGTGGTTACTTCATTTAATTGCCAGCAATGAATTAGTCTGGGTTGCTTTCTATCTTTCCTGTCTCTTTTCGTTCGTTTCGGCCATAATGAACCATGAAGTTTCGATCATTCCACATTGCCTAGATTTCAGTAATTTTCAGACTGCTCCAGAATGCCATAATTTCCTCTGAATTTTCATTCATTCAGTGGCCGTATTACTTCTCTATTCGTACTGAATTATTCTTAATTTCGAACTCCAGGAGCACTTGCACCGACATCCATTAATATTGTTACTTGCCCGTAAGAAGTTTTGATTTTGTTTACAAGCATTGTATAATTCACGGTGTAGAAAAAGCAACACTCGTACCTTTGTGGTTCACGATTTATTGTACAATTTAATTTAGGGCACCGCGTTGTTAAGTATTACCCGATGTAACTGCCTCAAGCAGGGGTTCTTCCCTTTTTGGGCCTTATCGTAGCAACCAAAGAAAATTGGTCATAAATTTAAATTATAAAATAAAATGTCGTTATGCCTTCCACGTGGAATTTGAATTTAATGGTAAGGTAGCATGTGTAAGATTTCTTCTGTCGAAAAATTTACGAATTCCGAGAAGGTTCCTGTAAGATTTTTGGTGATGCCATACAAGTCTGTTTTACACATTTCGTAAAAGTTCGGAGCTTATTTTCTTTCCGCCCGGGAAGACCATTGTGTCCGCTTTATAAATATCAAGACGAAGGAAACAAGCTTGGAGCGTGGAGTCCATTTTAATTTTTGTTTAGTCTTGATCTTGAAAAAAAAAGTTGTTCTGCATCATAAAGAGGACTCCAGGTTTCTTCATAACTCAATGCTAGAAGAATGTTGTCCGTGTCAACGCGGTTGTTGAAAGGAACGGATGAGTTTGTGTTTTGCAGATTTGTTGTTGATGAATTGGTACCCATGGGTCGGAAAGAGAAGCCAAATCGAACTATTCGATCATGATTTGGCAATTAAAATTGATCGAGTTTGGCTTTGGATTTGAGTTTAATTCACTTCAAGGATTTTTTTTCGACTGCCTTCATTCTGCATAATCGTTTCTAGACAAGGTGGGCAGCGGTTTTGCGGAGCAGTTGGAGAGATCGATCTTCTTTTTCGGCGATTATTGGAACGGCAAAGACGACTGATGGAAAACATTGTTTTGGCTCTGGGGTATTCGTGCACCGAAGCAAATAGTGAGCGTGCCAAAGAGAAAGAGTATGAACTACATAATTTTTTTGCTTCGGATATTGTGTGTGTGTGTGTGTGTGTGTGTGTGTGTCGCACTGCATTTTACGATTTAGTTGAATCAACTGCCGAAAATGTGGTGGTCCTTGAATTAACATGTTGAGCCTGTTCACCTCAGGTCGACCCGTGAGCCTGTCTGCTCAGTTTTTCTTGTTTCGTAACCTACACAAACACGGTCCTAACATACAATTCGTTACCTATGTGTAGTAACCTTAACCTTTTAAAAATGTTTCCGTTCCATTTTCGTTTTCGAATTTTATGTATTCTCTCTTTCTGTCTTTGCTTCCACTTCTGAGTTTACTTCTGGACTAGTCACAACCAATTCAAAACCTTGGTTTTTAATGTCTTCTCCATAGGGATTATTATTATTATTAGTATTATTTGTGGGGCGGTCGCATGGTAAAAAAAGTCACCGTGGATAAAGGTCGACATTTCAAAATCACTCATTCAGTCGTTTAATAACGAGGTATATTTGTAGTTTGTGTTCGTTATTTCGATTTTCAGTATTTGGTTACCATATGTTGATTTTCCAGCTTCTGAACTCTATAAGCATCTCCCTCGTTTTTCAAGTCTTTTTCTCTGGTTATCACGGAATATGAGGTCGTGATGGTTTTTCGATGAGAACTGCATCGAACTCAACCAAATCAAACGAATTTCACGGTTTTGCATGTGCACAAAACCAGTCGAGAAATTTGGTCTGTCTAATGCAAACGTTTCGCTCTCGTCAGGCCAATCGACTTTGGATTTCAACCAGTTGTCTAACGAGCCGGTGTCTCATATTATTCTAAAAAATAGTACAGTATAATTTGAATATCGTTCGATTCGATTCGATTTATTGTCCTTGCACGGCAAATAAATACACCGTTGATTAAAATAAATTTCAATTTAATTGCAGTACGGGATGCTTTTTGGCGTAGGTATGTGTGCGAGCGTGCGTTTTTTTTCCAAGCCGAAACATGACCGCCAGATTGCACGTGTACGTAGCTTGGTCTTCCATGGTCGTCCATGTGGGAGTTTCTTTTCTCGACGTGTAAACTCGTTCATTGTATCCTAGCTAACAGATTGCTTCTTGTCTGACCATCTGAGTTATTCTGCTTCTCTTGTGGGGGGGAGGGCACCGTGCAGTTTAACGCATTTCCACGGGTTTTCACAATTTTTTTTGTAGTTGGACATTAAATTTTTGAATCGGTGTTTTTTTTTACTTCGGGTTCCAAGGTTACATCCCGAATCATTCTTTTAAGTTCAAAAGTACCAATCACGTAACGACCGAAACAGTTTTCACGGGAAAATGAGTTTGTTCTTCAAATTTCAAAATTGGAAGCTCCATTTCAAAATTCTCTAATAAAATGGTAGTTTTGGTTCCTCATAATTGTGAGGCGTTTTTCGAGTTGGCGGTTCTAACCGTGGCAACTATGGCAATGGCCTATATACTGCCCTGATTTGGGTTAGGTTATTAGAGTGGTAGGAAGTTGGAAATTGCACACTGCATGCTGTCTCTGTTTTAGTTCAATTATTTCTGGTTTGATGGTTTTTAATAATTTGTTTCTTTAGCTACTCAATGAGGAAAATTGGCGCTCAAAAACATCAGAATGTGTCTGTTGGTACCAATTGTCAGGTACTTCGATTGTCGCGAAGTACTACTTGGAGGTAGAACGAAAATTGTTTCGCAGAGGCTTTGTAGAAACGCAGTCAATCAACCGAAACGACGACCATTAGACCATTGGTTTTTGGTGGTGTGTATATGTGTGATATTGATGATACGATTGCAGTCGTTTGTAAAATTTTAATTGAATCTGGTTAGATTTGAATGGTGCAGGTCGGAGTCGTCAAAAGGAACATAATACGCAGAGTAAATTCTCTGGAATGGGAAGGATACCGTGGTACCCAAGTTATTTTTTCTTGGTGCTTGTTCCAGTAAGTGGACCGTATGGGATGAGCAGAGCTCAAGAAATTTTGAATAGGTGTAGCGTACAACGTGGAGTGCAAAAGTCCAAGTCAGTGCCCGGGAGCAGTAGATGAATACAACTAATATGTGAAATAGCCATACATTGTTAAACCTTATGCCTCCGAATGGAAGGAAATGATAAGATGGAAACCTCTAACTTAGATTGGCATTTCGAATTTTCACAATAGCCATATTTAGGGCGCTTCGGGATGTGAGTATCATTCCTGCAAATTTTATGGTGTAATTTATATCATTATCGATGCCAATTTGACTATCAATTGGCGGTTGTACGTCTTCCGGATAGGAGGCAAAACATGAAATTTTATCTTCGGTCGAACGTTACGGAAACCAAAGAGACATCTGTCTCGATGATGGTTACTGCCGAGTACCCAACGTGGAACATAGATTCGGAGGTAAATTGCTTTTTTTTGTGTTGAAGAGAGCCGTTCCGGTTGAGCGGTCTCGCGAAACCTCCAAAAGAATGCAATGTGAAAGTTATGGCGCGCACCTACCTCGAACTTGATGGTAACACTAGGTTCGTGAAGAAATTTACAGTAAAAAAATGGATGCACCGATTCTGTGCGACTGCGGCAATGATTAAAGTTCGATGTTTCCGTCAGGGATTATTGGGGTAACAGAAGGTTGGGTCACGGAATCGGCCAAAATCTTTCAGCGAGTGATAAGAGCACACAAATGAAGATTTTGGACGGAACACGAGAATTAACAGGTCATGGTGATTTTGCCACTTATCACAGAACCAAGCGCGGACCATATCATTTGACATTTGTATTAATTGCTGGTAACAGATAATTGACACAGTTGATGTTGCGCCTGATACTAGCAACAGGGAGATGGTGGTCCTCTTTTGGCACTTTTTGTTTCTCAACAGAAAAAAAAGGACGAGGGTAAAATATGGCAGCTCCACGTGCCCACAATAGGCCATTAAATGGTGTGGCGAAAATGTTTATTGCCCAACATGGCGTCGTTGTTAGTCATTTTATTAAAGCCCGTTTGCTTTGACGCCTGTCCCTCGCCTTCGATTTCGGCTGCGTCTATTTATTTTTTCTTCATCTGCTGGTTTGTTGTTGTCGACATCCTTGGAGTCACCTGCCAGTGCCGACTTTCTATGTCAATTGGCAGGACATTGCGTCTCAATTGGCAACGGTAATCATACCACCGCTGGTATGTTACCTCTAACAAGTGGCTACTTCACGTCACAAATGGTACACGCTTGTCGTGAATGATGTAGGAAGGGTTTCGGTGTTTATTGGTTCCTCGTTAAATTAGTATTTGGTGTCTTATTAGTTAAAGTGGGAGCCGCTTAAGTGCTTCGCAGTTGTCCAGCGATACACCGGAGAAACAGAAGGCTCTGCACCATATTAATGACTCAATTGACTTTTACCAACCAGTTGGTTACGGCCACTTAAGCAAAACAATTTTTTTGCTTGGTATTTTAAATAAAAGTTCCTATTTGAAACGCCTAGTAACGTCAATGGCGACCAGTAATTATTGGTTGTATATAAATATTGTTGATTATTTTGGTATTTTGGTGAGGTTTAATGACTTTCCTGACTGCTGGAACGTCTCTGCTTTTGCCACTGACTTGGAGTGGGAGACTACAGAGCCGAAGTCGATACTTTGATTGAGGAAGTATGGGCAACTTCATAAAGAGGACTGTCGTGGTTTGTAAGAAAAGGCGAAGTGAAAATCAGGGGAGCGATACAGATGGGTGTTAAGTTGCCTTGGGACAGAAAGGGAAATTTTGGAAGTCAAACAAGGCTGGTAAATAATGTTGAATGTGGTTTCCACACAGAAGTGAAATCCATATTATACGTCCTGAACTGTTGTATAAAGGAAATACAATACTGAGGTCCGAAAACATTGCTGGCTCAAACGAAACTTGATTTTGCATTATGAGTAGTTGGTGAAAAATGTTACATTGCGTGTGCACACTGTACCCGAATAATTTTATCGGACATAATAAGCAAGAAATGCAGATGTAAGTCGTTAAACTATATTTTCGAATATGTGGTTTCTCAAAAGTAAAACTAAAGAGTACATGACGGGTTCAATATAATTTTGAGGCGCGGTTGTGAATAGTTTACAAAAAAGGTAACACCTCGGGAGTATCTTAGTGGAGATGTTAACTATTTCACTCTCTTCAGTTTTAGCGGTTCTAATGGTTAAACTTAATTTAATTGCCGTACTCTTGTTGGGAGTGACCATGAATGGACAAATGAGAAAGAATACCATTGTAAAAGGAGAACTTATCAACTTAATGAAACTTATAGTTTTGCTGGCGGAGAAGTTATTGTTCCAAATAATATCAGGTCCTCTACTGAACAAGACGGGAGTAACGTAAGCGCAAGAGAAAAGTTCTCAACAGTTTCTGAAGGAAGCCTCTAATTTTGTTAATAATTGAACCCGGTCAGTCAGTCGGACGATTTCTTCCTTCTCGTCAAATATATTTTTGCCAAGCAGAATAATTGATTTAAAGAGAGAGAGGGAACGTGCGTGAGAGGTGTCCGCCGAAGCGAATTAGAGAGAGATAGAATAAGTGAAAAAATTGATTGCAAAATGCAATGCGAGGGACCCCAAACTGAATAAAAGTTGTATATTTTAAGTGTCGTAATACGCGGGCTGCGTGCAGTGCGCGTGCGTATATGCGTGTCGGCCGTATTGGAACGCAAGCGTATTGCGTTGAAGCCAAAAATACGTGTGCAGAATTCGTCGGACAGCGTGTCAGAGGCCGTCAAATGCGACAGCAAAGTTCCTTAGAAGAATTGAAAACGGCTGAAGAGAGCTCTTGAGAGATGAGATGGCAGTTGCGGGAGGGTGTAGTTGGATGGAAATGGTCGAATGATCTGATTTCGGTGTCTGAAGGGACACCACGTACACTTCTGTCCAATTGCAGTTTCGTATTATTCAAAAGAGCTGGACAAGGCGAGGAGTCAACCCTCATCCGAAAGCTGAGGGTGTTAATAAAACATTCTGCGTTTTTTTGTTTTCGTCGACTCCCAGCCTCTCGTATGCTTTTCCTGTTGTAATTTTCCCATGGTATCGGTTAGCTGTTGGGTAACGGAAGTTAAGTCACATTAAAGCACCCTTACTTAAGCTCAGCTTTATTTATGCTCCTTGTGTGCTAAATTTGTAAACACCAAAGCGTGGGTAGCTCTTTATGGGATCAATCTCACTCACGTTGGTCATAGTGTCGGGACTAGAAAATGAATTTGTTTCTACGCTAGAAAAGCTTAAAATACGTAATTGTTCACGATGATTACGTAAAATTTCCAATTCTATCGTTCCTCCCGGTCAATTTTTTTTTTTTAATAATTCGGTTACATGGTTCGGGGTGCCACAATGGGAACGTGGCCCCCGGGTCCCCCAGATGTTTTCATCAAGTCCTCGTTGACAATGAAACCGTTGGAGAAGATTTATTATCCGTGGTCAGAGAAGGTTAATAAATGTTTGTGTGCATTATGTAGGCTGCGTATAAGTGCCGAAACCCGGAACACGCGTGTTACGATGAGACCCGAAAATAATAACCTTGAAACAGATTGCTGCGCCGGGATTAATATTACGCAAATTGTGATGTCAAATTGCATAAAGGTCTTCATCGTCTATTGGGAGTACAGAAGACAGACTCGTGTACGGTGAGCTTACGTGTACGATGCTTTACTTGAGAATATGGCGGAAGGTTGGGATACACCGAGAAGTCAGCCGCGCTGCTATACTCTCTCCGTGTTAGCCTTCATGTGAAATAGATGACTCTCTGGGCCGGGAAGAGGACTGCCTAGAACTAATTTGGTTTTGAGCGTCCTTTCAACTATTAGAAAACCTTTTCCCGCTTCTAGAAACTCAAGCGTTGTAGTGGCATTGTAATAAGTGGAGGATGAATTGAGTTTAGTTCTGACTAGAAGGCGGTGGAATTTGCGTGTTCCAATTTATTTTTTGTTGGGTTCAACGAGAAAAAGAGTGGTTTTTACCGAATTGCATTAAAATTTCTAATTTGACGAGGATTGCACAAGACATGTTTCTGACATATCCAAATACACATGTCCGTTTCTGTTGTCTTTTAAAATAGTTTCCATCGATGTATGGGTAATCAATGCACATTCTTGATTGATTAGCCAATCGGTCGCATTACACTCGCAACATAACGTACTCCGACCACGCGTAATTTAAACAATTTATACGGCGCAAGAAATGCCACGTGAATATGAATTAACGCTGGCGTGAACAGAATCTGTCTCGGGAACGCATTCGTTTCGTTCTGTTCGGTCGAAGGTGATGATAACAAACGGCGTTCGTTAGCCGTTGAAAACCTTCGTGGGAATTTGTATTGTGCCGTAACCTTCGTTAAGGTACTGACCTTTTGCAGGGTGACAGCGAATGGGTTCCTCGATTTTAATTTGGATGCTTGGAATTGTCTCTGTGGTTTGTGTCGGATCATCATGATTTTCCACATTTGGTCATTTTGCGAATGCCTAAACCTAACGAGATGTAAAAAAATTTATATTTGGTCATACATTCTAATAAGCAAGTCTCTGTATTTTGGTAAAGGAAGGTGGTCTTGGGCAAATGACACTTGTCTTGCCGTTTAGTCGAGTTGTACGAGCAAATTAGTATGCTAATAAGAGCAGGTGGACAGCAAAAATTGTCGTCAGATGAGCCTGAATCTTGGGCTATGGACCGACCTTTCGTTCCAGAATATTCCAGAACCCGACCTTGAAATATTTGAATGGGAAAACCAAAGCCGTCATTATTTGTTGAGTACTCGTTTTGTTTCGACATCTGCCTGTCTCAAATGAGACCCATCAGCTTGCCAGTAGGTTCGTACTACTCAGGAAAGTATTGTGGCCTGACGTGTGAGTCCTTCAAATTGAATAGAACCGTCACTTTAGCCGAATTGGGTGCCCGATTGTCGGTTACACCATTTGTCTGAAGTTTAAATTGCATTCATCCGCCGTGTGAATGCAAATGGGCGGGTGTACGCGGGCGAGTAGTACCCGTACCAGGAAATTCGCGAGACGCATTTCGAAGATCTCCTTGAGAATTGCCAAATGAATGGGTATCATTTGGAAAATGTCAGGCCCGAGCCTGCTCGAATATAATTAGGTGCCTTTGTCTCTGTGAATTTGAATGCAAATTTTGGCACTCGGGTGCGCCTCTGTTTGCTTTCTTCGGGAAGTTCCGAAACGAAGCGGCAAAACTTCACTGGAATTCAGTCTAATGTAAACGTACCCTTTGCAAGTTGACTTGTAGCACAGGTACAACGTGTAAGTGGTCTTCTAATATAGGTTATTACACTTTGAATATATTACTGCTCGGTCGCCAGTTAGAGTTCCGAGATGGATTGGACCATTTATTAAATTATCGAATTAATTGATTCGTTTCGGTGCAACTAGACTTGTAAAAAATAAGCAAGTTCAGTTCGTCGGACCCGAAATTAGTTGAGATGTGGAACTCCGTTGCGGAATAAACAGGAAATGATGAAGTAAACAACGTGTGAGGAAGGCTGGAGAAACTAAATTGATGAACAACGTGCGGTGCTCTAGGTGAATTGCTCGAACTTCATCTGCTGCAGCGAAACCGTTTGGGAGGGAGGAATAGAAGCAACTGTGACAGCAGAAGTAGACAACTGATGCTTGAAAGTTTTTTTTTATTATTAAAAGAGAATCGTAATTGAATTAAATTTGAAGGGGATTGAAGTGTCCGTTGCTTCTGAGTCGTACGAATTTAAAGCCTTGCGAAGCAGAGTAGCTAGAAGCTGTTTGGCAGAGATATGTGGATTGGTTGTATCGGCCAGTTGACGAATCTCCCGAGAAGGACCCATGGTATTCTTCCTATTTCCAATCCCTGCTGGTCCCTCCGAAACGTCCAATAACTCAGAGCCACAAGTGATTTTTGGCCAACTTTGATTCATCTGCACTTCTGCTGTGAGTACTTACATGTAAATGAATAGAGGAGTATCCGCCAAAAGTTGCATTTGTGGGCCAACCGTTTTGGACCGTCAAGGGTACATTAAATAGTACATTTTAATAGAATGGAATGCAAGGTTACGAGCGAGAGGAAGTCAGGTAGGGCCCCAAGGTGCATCTGCACTTTTTCAGTACGAAAATCGTGGTGTACAGAGGGCAGTACCTGAATGTTGATAATTCAACTTACGTAACAAAGCGTTGGAGGCCATCCGGCAAAGTTTAAATGTGCTCAACACGAGGATTTGCATTGTTAGAAAAAACTGGGACAGACGTCGGACTTGCGTTGAAGCCCTTTCGTGTTACTGTCGTTTTGGGGGGTGAAAAAGACGGGGCTTTTGCATTGCGAATTGAATAAAAGTGGACGTCCACTGGGCTGGGCTGGACTGGGGAAATTAAGGGTTGGTGGCAGGTCAGACGCAGGGGATGCGAAAACACAGTCCGAAAGGGTTGAAAATTATTGAATTTTCAGATATTCAGGATTTTTTTTTCAACCCCTGGCCGTTAGTTGGAGGGACACCTGAAATCCGGGGAGCGGTCCGAGTCCGATACGTTTCACTCAGCTTTTAAGGCACGTCTGCACAAAATCAAATAATCGGTCGAAAGGGAGCGGGCTGGGGGTCGAGAAAAAGGCAGAAAAAGAGGAAAATGGATGGATGAAAGGGAAAGTCAGTTAGAGAGGCAGCCACGGGGAGGAAAGAGACAGAGGGTGGTTGTGTGCGTGTGCATGTGCGTGTTGTATATATAATATATACATTGGTCGTGTCCTGCTCTTCTCCCGATTTTCCTCCACCCAGTGCTTGGGGGGCTGATGTACAAAGTGATTAAAATGTCGGCGAAGCTTTCATCTGTTCTTCTCGAGACCAACCGGGCTGTCAGCCATTGTCCCTGTCTCGTGTCCTCTCTCTTTCTCTCACGTTTACATCCCCATGCAACCTTTCTGCTCCTTTTCTGATTTTTGGACCGGACGCACACGCACAACTGTACGTTTTCCTTTTCTATATTAATCCTTTTTTCCCCCACCGCGAATCTGCATTTTTGTCTGAAGGGAAAATTTCCATGCGAGTCTAACTGACTGCTTTTCTCTTTCTTTCTGCTGTAAATAAAATGTCGAGAAGGAATTGCGACACGTGCAGTTTTGTTACGCGGAAGAGCATGAACGGGTCGAAATGTAGGACAAGAATAAGATGATACTACCGCAGGCAGACCCCAAGGATTCGCCGTGAAAAATTTGAAGGAGTGACAATTTGAATTGTTTTCGAACGAAAAAATATATTGAGGATGACTAGTGGTACGGTGGACAACTGTTGAAAAAGTGTTGTCTTGTCACATCACAAGGCAAAGTTAAAGGGTTGAGACAAAACACCTAAGGTCACCTGGGAGAGCCGTTATGATTAATTGTTGCAGTTACCTGTAACGTATTCTTTCTACATTTGTCTATTTTTGTCCACGGATCTTTATTTATTTCTCGTTGCAGTAAAAGCAGAGAAGTGAATTTGTCCCGGTTTCGCAACTTATTGTCTAGAAATTCAATCAATACATTTTTTTTGTCTCGAAGATTCTAGAAGTTGCTCCGGAAAATCGGACTCTCGATTTTTTCGTTTAGATTTCCAGGTTTTGGCGTCAAAATAATGAACCGTGCTTTTATGGTCGTTTCTTCAGCGGTCTTAAGATTTATGGCGGGTCTCATTCGAAGCAGGTGTTGGACGCCAGCTTGCCACTCGGCCAGTGATTTCACTTTTTGGTTATCGGCTTTTTAATGAGTCATGTTCCTGGATACCTCCCGGGAGTTGCGGATGTTAGGCAGAGGGTCGCGGGAGAGTGGCGGGGAAATGTAGGTACGGTCGGACTGACTTCTGTTTTTATGGCATTCTTTGTTTTCCCATGAAGAGGCCTACGAGAAGTAGACCCTTCACCTGCAGCAGTTGTTAATTGACCGTTTCAAAGGATATTAAAGCGTTCGATGTCTGAAATGTGGGATTACAATCTCCGGGAGTTACTATAGTAACGTTACCCAGCAGATATAAAAGAGTTGTCGGGCCGGGGGACTCTAGGTGGTTTGGTTTTGAACTCCTGGCCACGTGATGAACGTCATCTCTCTGTCTCTCTGTTTCCCCGTTGAGCCTTTCTCCCTAGTTTAATCGCCATCTTTGATATTTTCCATTTTCCGGCGTTAACTGTCCTCTGTTTTGTTTTATTTGCAGTTTGTACTGTCCCTTTTCTGTGGGCCCTTGTCCCTCTTGAGCCCTGTTGTGTTTCCACTCCAATATCATTTTGATCCCATTCCTTCTCATTCAGTTTCTCATCCCAACGGATTCGGGCCCCATTCACTTGTCCTCTTGCTGTCATCTACGTTTGATTCAATTACCCCGGCTTATTCGACGTATCCGACAATTTCCCTTCTGTGTTTATTTTTTCTTTATTTTATTTAGCATTTAAATGACTTTAATTTTTTGTGTCTCTTTTGTGTGTGTTTCAGGCGTGACGTTCAAGGCTCACAAATTAATATTAGCGGCATGCAGCAAACACTTCCAAGACCTCTTCGAGGGAGCTCCTTTTAGTCCTTCTGTTCTCGTCATTCTTGACGGAACATCATCGTCCAATATGTCGGCTTTACTAGAATTCATGTACAAAGGAGAGGTTCATGTGTCTCAGGAGCACCTCTCGAGTTTTCTCAAAGCAGCCGAGTGTCTTCAGGTAGGAGGATACAGGCTGATAGGTAGGATTGCCGTTTTTGTGATTATTTAATAACTTTTTCTAATCTGTAATCCAGGTAAAAGGACTGTCTATAGAACACGAAAAACTGGCAATGGTTCACACACAGCATTCGAGTCCAACAAGTCATGAAAACCCCCTGGACTCCCCAACGGGTCGCAGCAAGCCCAAACTCCCCTTCCCAAGTAACGGGACTTGCAAAGAAGTGACAGAGAACGGATCGAGCCAGGAGCCTCTACCCTCACATTCTTCGCCCTACTCACCTGCTCACTCCACTTACATGCATCAGCACCACTACCGGCCCCCATATGAACAGAGGGTGCCTGCCTCGGCCCCCGGGCCCGGATACGACTGTCACAGAAAGCGACGTCACCGTAGTCCCAGCGACCATCAGGATTCGGTCGTTCGGGCGTCCGTCCTAAGAGAGGCCTCGAGCAAGTCCCGGTCTGGAGATACCTCCGAAAAGCTGTCGCCAATGTCGTTGTCGTACCGACCGTCTCCGGAGCCGAAACATGCTCCGGAGGACCTGAAAAACTATCCTATGAGCTCTCCTCAGAACCTCATACGGGGGTACGACGTCAAATCGGAGTCCAGGGGGGATTTCGCAGGAACGAATACCATTGCTGGTGGCGGTGCCGCTGCCATCACTTTTGACAGAACTGCTGGCGTTGACATTGATAACAACCATAAAAGGGTAACGGAAAACAGGCATACAGATCCAAGCTGTCCGGAAGGTGAGTCCTCAGACTTTCGCTGGATCCATACCCGTAAGCCAGTTGTTGCAAAGTCGCTTATGCCTTGCAGATCTTCGCGTAAAAATGGAGCCATCAAATTCATGCGATGAAGTACATTCGAACGCAGTGCCGTACAAGGAAATGAGCGCTGACAAAGCACCTGATATCGTACAGGTTGGAAGCATGTGGGACGCTAGTTCCGCTGTGAAGCCACTGTCACATAAAGGTTCTGCAACTCCAGATGGTAAGCCTCATGAGTTCTTTTGAACCCTGAAATGATTGGCTCTCCAATCATTTCATGTTCTGGTTGGTTAACCCAAATGATGTGCACATCAGTGAAAGAACTGGTGACACTGGTGGCTTTCTGTTCGATGTCTCATGTCTGTTCATCACACGACCGTGTTGCACAAATTTCAGAGAGCCGAGGGAATCATTCCACCATGAACCGCGTTCAACGTGCCTGGTGTGTCAGGTTTAATCATTTTTTTCCTTCAGGCAAAAATATTAGGTTCGGCAGGAAGGAAAAAGTAGAACTCTTCTATTTTCAGACAAATTGTGGTTCCTTCCTATTGAATCTTATCAAACCGTTTCCCGTGTAGGTAAAAAGCTCAAATGTCCGTTCTGTGAACGGCTCTACGGATACGAGACGAATCTGCGGGCTCACATAAGGCAGCGGCATCAGGGGATCAGGGTGCCCTGTCCGTTTTGCTCACGCACCTTCACTCGGAACAACACGGTGAGGAGACACATAGCCCGGGAGCACAAGACGGAGCTCAGCCTGAAGGCGTTCCGGCAGAACCAGGTACACAACCACGCTCAGTAAGGAAGATGAAATCGGACGGAAGGATAGGAAAGGACGAGAATATAACAAGAAGAAGCAAGCGAAGAGGATGAAGCAGAAGAAGAAGAAGAAGAAGAAGGAAGATGTCATCGCCCCGCCCTTTGAATTAATTTGTAATTCCTTTAAACCCGACTACCTCTATAATCTCCCAGGAAACCTATAAAACGGTAAAGAATTATATATATATATAATTTAATAGATAAGGAACACAGCAACATTATACCTCAGTCGATCTTAGTACACGAAAGTTTGAAAAAATAAGTAAGGAGAAAAAAGTGATAGATGGAAGAAAGAGGAGATGTAAAAGATGATGATGAAGAAGAAGAAGATGAAACAGAAAAGTTTAGTTCTTAGGCGAAAGTTAGTGAGAGAGAGATATTTTGCAGATTATTCAACTGTTACAACCATTGGTTATTTGTTTTTACTTTTTTATACAACAAGAGAGAAGACACGTTTTTTTATTTAACTAAGAAAGATAAACAAAAAAATAAATATTTAAGGTGTACAAAAAATAGGGACAAAATAGTTAAAACAAAAAAGTTAAGGCAATGTACTTTTGCACTTTCATAAGAACAGGTTTTAAGGTTTCACTTTGTTTCTCTGTCTGTTTTCTTTTTTCTAAAGAAAAATAGTAATAGCGAAAAAAAAATAGTAAAATAACACAAGCCGGGCCACTACGGCACGGCGCCAGATGGTGCCTATTAAACGAACCTGGAAACCTTTGGAATCTCTCCGTTCCACCTGAGGCGGCCGACAGGGCCGGTCCCCTGCCCGACTTTCCGGGGGGAGACACAAGTCTGCCGCCGTTTCCTCGGTGTTGTCACATTTTTAATTTTTGCGGCTCTTTTTTGGTGTAGAAAATTCACGCAGAACCCGCTTCGGCCCGTCGTCTGTTTTTCCTCCTCGGGAAAATAGTCGATGAATAGTTGAAAACTAGTAAAGTCAGAGAAGTGAAACTAAACTGTCCGGACGCGCTCAAAAAGAAAGGAAAATTGGTTTTTGTTTTCGTTCTCACATCCTCGGATTTATTTCTTTATTGTTTTATTTTTGATTTTATTTTGATGTTCGGTGGAGTTCCTGCCGTGTGCCTGCCGCGTGGGCAGCCCGAGAAATCGACGCGCGGGAACCTCGCACCGGCCTCCTCCTCGAAATCCACCGGTTTTTGGGGAGTCAGTCGTCGGTGCTCTCGCGTGCACTTCCTCGGGTGCGTCCCCGGGTTTTTTGCGCGCCCAGGTACCCACCGAGTTTAATTAAACTAGTCATTTCCATGGAAGTGCATCAGTCTAATCACCCGGAAATCGGCCCTAGTATACTATACCCCCGAAACAAACCCCAAAACATAACCCACTCCGAACTCAGGTAACTTAAACGCAAACGCAGTAGTGATTTTAAAATGTCCGTAGTTGTAAAAGCTACGGGGAAACGCAGAAAGGTACTGGCCTTACCCCGTGAGGGTGAACCGTAGGCAGTCGGGGGCTCGGCCCCGTCGCCGGGCCCCAAGTTACGCCGACCACAGAGATAACTCGCCCCGGGGGGCACGCATACGTTTCACACTCGCCTCGCCTAATTTTTTTCTCAATTGTATAAATAGTTTTTTATTTTTTGAAGAATAAATATTTTTATCAATATATAGTGCAGAGTCGGCGGACGGGGTCCATAGACAGACTAGTTTTTGTTCTCCGGGGGACGGTCCACGCGATCTGAAGTCTACCGGTCGCTGTCGGATCGTTCTCCTTTTTCCCCCGTGCTCAGACAGTTTTTTCCCCCCCAGGAGGCCCACTCCCAGCAGCGCCTCGTCCGCACTCTCAGTTGTTGTCATATGGAATCACAGATGAACTAATAATGTAAAACAAATAGTGAAATAATATGAAGTAATAGTAAAAGTGTAACACGGCTCCTAGTCAAGTCTTCATTAATATTATTATTATTATTATTATTATTTTTTAAATAGTTAAGGTCCTTTGTTGTCCTCAGGCTAAGAAACTCCTCAGATGAACAGATACATCCCAACAGACTATAGATATTTATACTTAGATTTATATAAAGGAAACGGTTATTTACAAGAAAAAAACACAAACACGCATTCACGCATATTATGAAAGATAGTCTATATATATATATATATAAATAATATAAAACGCCTGTCTACCTCATCGCTCCCGGATTTGTATTCCTCACAGTATTTGTCCCACTGGATTACGTATTTGAGAAACTATCTTCTTACTTCCTTGAACCGGATGCCTACCTTCCTTGTCACTCCCGATCGGTTAATATTGTTCTGTACAAATTTAATTTTGTGTATTGTAAACGCGCCCGGATTGTATTGTTCTGCCCTTTGTCCGCAATCGGATTCCACGCGTACTAACTTTTGGGTTTAGAGGGGGTTTTCCTCGAGGGAAGCTCGGGTACCTGTTTTCAGTACGGGTGGTTAATATTATTTTTCGGGTACCCGGTGACTTCCAGGTCGAGGGAATTCCAGGTTAACGCGGGCACCTGCCGGCACTCGTCGAGCGCTTTTGTCTACCTCCAATGTTTTATTACTACTACTATTATTATTATTATTGCTATTATTATTTTTTTGTAATGTTGAACTTTTCTTTACATTTTTTTATACGGGTATATATATATATACAAATGATGATATATATATGTAATATATTTTAATAGTATCTTGTCATATTTCCTCCCTCAGTTTTTTTACAAACTGTGTCGCTCGGCGAGTACCCACCCGCCTGACGGGGCATCCGATTGTCGGTCGTATATATTTTTTTTTTTTTTTACGTAACTCTCAATCTCAGTATTTTTATTAATTTCCGTTATTGTTAAACTAAGCATATTTATATTTATATACACACAGATACAGATACTGAACTGGCGACTTATGTCTCTTTATAGTTATTTTTTTTAAATACAGATTTATACACAGTTAATGATACTACGCAGCCCCGTTGTGGGGAGTGCAACGCCTATGTAGCCCTCGGAGTGGGTCACTCGGGTTCCTCTCGAGTCGACTGTCTCTAGTTTCTTTTTTTCTACCGCTGCTATTTTTGTACATTAACATATTTAATAGGTTTTTAAGCGACTAGCTTCTGTATCCGTTCGATCGAGTTGCACGACACGAGTCGCAACTTGTCCAGGTTTCATTTTGTAGGGCCACGGTGAGGCACGACGGCTCGGTTTTACTCGTACAGACGAGTGGTTTCGCGTCGTTTCCCAGCCGTCGTGTTGGATGGGGGGCTAACCATGGCCGATGCATAAATTATTATTATTATTATTATTATTATTTTCGTTAGAAGTGTTGAAATAATACGCGTTTCAATCAACGAATCAACGATCTTTTTCACTTTTCAAACGGACGTCGGTGGTGCCCAGAAGAGAAGGCGTCGACGTTCGTCCGGTGTGATGCTCTGATATCCGACCATTTCGTGCACTTATACAGAAACAGGAGGTGCTGTGTAGGGCTCGAGGTACTCCGCGGCGACTCGCTCGAGGGCTCACCCTGCCTTTTTATACAGTGCTTGTTTTTTAATAATGCAATAGCTTATTGATATATAAATATATAGATATATGACCGCAGATGACGTGGTGATGGTACCCATACTGTTTGTTATTTAATCATTTTTATTGTTCGCACACTTCAATTGAATAGTTTTACTGTACATACAGTCCGTCTCGTGGGGGGAGGGACAGACGGTCGCCGACTCAACCCAATGTTTCGTTTGAACAGGGAGAACCTCAGGCTGCAAACCTAACCCATGCGCATTATTTTCCATAGCGTACAATGTTTTTTAAGTGATACATAATACATAATGCAAACTGTGAAATCGATAAAAATGTATGAGATTCGAGAGACAGACACAGGGAGTATTCAAACGCACTACCTCGAACACGGGGCAGAACGATCATAATCGGCATAAACGAATCGCAGATCTGAAGTGAGAAAAACGGCAAAACGTTTTTTTATTTTTATTTTGTATTCTAGTATAACAATTATTAATTATTACAAGAAAGAAAACAACAACTACAACTACTATTTTATAATTATAATTATTTTTAATCAACTCAGGACACACATTGTGAAATAATATTTTTAGAATGGAAACAACGTCGCGATATCTATATATATATCTATACACACAGATACACGTACATACATACATAAATACATATATAAAACACAAACACACCCAAACACACACACACACACACATACATACGTATATATAGACATGTAAACATTGATCATATACTACCTCTTTTTTTTTTATTTTTATTTTAATTTTATTTTGTAACATGCTACACATAAATGCATAAATATATGTGTAACGAGATATATTTATGTATATACACATTGAGAAGATGAAAGTTTATGTAATCAAGATGCATTTCTCCTTTAATTAATATTTTTAATCTGTCAGATGTATGTACACAGGTACACACGAGCGAATTTTGCGGTGACACGTGTGCAAACGCGTGTGCTTACTTTGACGAGACAGAAGGTGAAGGTTTCACGAAAGCCGAGGAACCATTTCGGGTTTTGTAATTTTTATCATTTCTCTCTTTCTTTTCTGTTTTCGCCCGCGCACACAGCTCAGGTGGGTTTTTTCCTTCCGAAACGTCCACGTGTACAAGACTCGCACACAACGAGTACATGAAATCGCACCGTATTTCCAGGGCACGTGTCAGCGTACAATTTCCCAAAATTTTTGTTTTTTTTTTCGTTACGCGGTAGACGTCATTTCTTCTAATAATAAAAAAAACTCTTAATATTATAGAAATATATATACATATTAGATCGGTATAATATAAATATGACAAAACGAGTTTTTTTTTTTTTGGGGGGGAACACACTTCAAATTTGTCTCTTTTTTTCTATTTTGAATTTGATTTCTGATGGGGGGGTCCCGGTACCGAAATTATAAAAATTTAATTATTAACGTGGTATTAAGGTGTAACCGTCACGATAATATTACGATTATTACAGTGTGTGTATATGTTTATGTATTTAAATTGTATAATCCGAATGAGGAGGCTCGACGTTTTCTTTTTGATCCCGAATTTAATTTTTTTTTTTGTTTATTTTGCAAACGTCCTCTTGTCAACAGGCACACACACACACACACACACATGCGTACGTACGTACCTCATACATACATACATACATACAAACTTACATACATAAATGCATAGAAGCAGAGTTGTGTATCGAGGCAGGAATGTATTTCTGGTAATTTCCATGCATTTTTTTTTGTATATTGTATTATTCATATTATTTTTTTTTTTTGAAAGTGAGAATTTGACGTTCAGTTTGAATAATCGCTGCTTAAATTTATCATTCTTGTCACTCTGTTTTTATTTTTAATTATTCTTGTTTCATAGGTATTAGGCTCTTATAATAATGCTATGTCAATATTAAGGAGGATGAAGGAAAGAGAGTGTATAAAAAAAAAAATTTTGATTATTAATTAATTTTTAATTGTAAATTCTTAATTGTAAGAAGAAAAGGTTTCTTTCTTTTCGTTTCGTGTGATTGATCGGTCCGAATTGATCGGGCGGAAACGGAAAGAGAAGGAGTCGATGCTCTCCACTTTCCGTTTCCGTTACTCTAAGTGGTGAAAAAAATTTTTTTCTGTTTATTATTGATTGTTGTATTATTACTAGTATGCTAACTATTATCACTATTATCACTATTATTATTATTTTATTATTATTATTAGAAATTTTTTGTCGCGTGGTTAAGAGTGGACGCGTGGGGGTTTTCTACGGCGCGGTGAACCACCTCGGCTCCCATACTCTGATACTTGGCATCGATTCGTTAATAACTTATTGATATTTTATTGAAATGGTTGCGAGGTAACACGCGGATGCGGTCGCAAGGTTCGGACGGTTTTCTTGGGGTCAGAAATGTCCCGTATCGGAGGAAAAGCGGAGTCGATGGTTCGGAAGACACGATCCCTGGGGTTTGACGCTCCTCGCCGCAACGCAAAACACCTAATCAAATTTACCTGGTATGTTAAATTAAAATTTTAAATTAAAGTAATTTTGACTCGCGTATTGAATTGTTTGGTACCCGTGCGAAGTGACGTGCTCACTGCGCCGACGGCCTAGGCAAATTTGTAGCTGATTGACCCATTGAAATTAATCGAATTTGACTTAAAGCAAATTGAGAAGGTGTAGTCGTTGTCGTTTAGGCCTTGCTCTTTGTTCTTGACGTTGTGGTGACGCGTCGTCGGTCCCCCGGGAAACACGTGGAAAAATCCCCCGTGTCCGCGTAATAAGGGTGAAATTCCGAGTCAAAGAGTACAACACTTTAAATTAATTAAATTTAATTAAGCACGTGAGTGATTTAAGGGAAAGAAAAATGCCGGATAGTTGGCCGTGTGGGGGCAGTTTTGGGGCGGAAAGAAAGCGTACCAATGGGGAAAATGTCGGTTTGCCCAGACTCAAATGGTCCCAAGGACAAAAAGTCTTACCCAGCAGAGGACTCGAGTAAGAAAATTAAAATTAAATTAAAAATAAATTTGCTTCGGTAAATTGAATTTTTTTTCTTACTGTAGTGGCGTCGTCAAGCGCGAGTTTTCCTCGATCGCGATTATAAGTTACCAAAATTTGCTGTAATTGTGAACAAAATTATTATTTATTGATTAATTATCGATGGGAATATTTTTTTTTTTTTTTTACTATTAAAACTTTGTAAATTTATTATTCGGTTAAGGATTAAGATGGGAGGGAGTGGAAATTTGGTCTGTGATTTCGGTTGAGAGTCGGATACCCAATTTTTTTTTGTATTTGTATTTGTTTGGTTGCGATAATTATTGATTATTGATTATTACTATTTTTTTTTTGAATTGAATTTATTATTAATTCTCGATTTCCCGATTTGGTTGTGCTAATTTTAGTGTTTAGGTCGAATTGTAAAAATTTATTAATTTTTTAAAATTGATCGAGGAGAATTTGTGTGAGTGTGGCGAGACTGGCGACGACCCGGGTTGTGTTGTACATAGAATGAGTTGCTTCGATTTTATTAATCACTTATTAAGGTATCGGTTTCTTTTATTAATGGTAGCGTTTTCGAGTCGTTTCACCGTCTGGGCATCCGATTTTTTGTTTTTATCCGCCCCCAACAAAACCGCGTTTGGAGCAGAGTTTAAATTATTGAAAGTGATTAACAAGCAGACGAATGAAAGAGAGAGTGAGAGAGAGGGAAATAGAAAGAGAGAGATAGAGAAAAAGAGATAGCTAGCTTAATAAGAGAGTAATAAATTTATTAATTTATCTCGATGGAATAGCCAGGTGCTCGGTAATTAATAATAAATTGGATTGTACTTTTTATTTTAATTAATAATTTTCGTATTATTATTATTATTATTATTTTTGGTTTTGAAAGTTTAAGGTTTGATTGGCTTCGTACGGTTCGATTGTCTCTACAACGGTTTATTCTGCTCTTTTTGTTTATTCGTTTGTTCCACTTAATCGGACGATAGATGTTTCTAGTTTTCTTTTTGCTCGGGGATTACTCTGTAGATGAAAAATAGATCACTTTGGATTGATCGCGGATACCGGGAATAATTGATTTGAATGGATTATACACAGCGGGGTTTCTCCGTTGCTTCGAACGCGAAGAGCGTTCGTTCTATTTATTATATACGTTTGATGTAATAATTATGTACTTGTGTTTCTGTGTTTCTTCAAGTTCCACGGAACTCGTTAGGAATGCAGTTACGGATCATTCGTACCTCTGACAATTACCTGCAGACAACGTGGGCTCGTTAAAGGTTCACTGGGCAATTTTAGTAAAGCAAATGGTCGGTTAACCACGTAACAATAATATCCATAAATTATACTTATGGATGTGTAGTGTACATCGAGGTCAGCGGGTCAATCCAAGGTGAAGGCTTCTTTTGTTGCGGTATGGGACAGGTTGGGGTTTTTGTGGGGGGGGGGGGTTTACAACAACTACAAAATTACATTAATTTTTGGGTACGTGAAAATAAAGTCAAAGCTTGGTGCCGTCAAATCATGAGACGCAACAGTTTCTTTCTGTTTTTTTTTTTTTGATTTTTTTTATAATTATTAAGCAAAATTTTTTATGTATTACGCGAGCTAATAAATGTACATAAACACGCGCACACACGCACGACTCATTAATAAAAACTAATATCCGCTGTGATGTATTTTGCCAGATGCTTCGAACCGACGTGTTAAATTTAATTGAAAGGATGAAAATCCCAGGTCGAGAGAAAAACCATGGTGAATCGTGTATGGATCGTAGAGCAGGCACCGTATGTACATAAGTGATGCATCAATAAATAAATACATACATAAATGGTTTCGGATAATATTTAAATTGTCCCACGGACTTGCAGTGTTCACACCTCGTGAGTTGGTTGATCTCCTAACAGTTGTAAGGAGTTAACCACCGTACTACATCTGACTCGTTAACTCTTCATCGGTAAAACATTTCGGTCTATATTAATGTAATATTAACCGTGCATCACTATATACATATATATATGTATGTGAAATACTGTGCCTGTCGGACGTTCACGCACAAAAAATAAAATTTTCTTTTTTCTCGGGGCTGAATTGAAAGCAAATCTATCTCAGGTTCTTCATTCAGGGATTTCATTTATCATGCTACAAGTCATAATAATATATAATAATATATATATATGTGTGTGTATAGGAGGCTACGTGTAGAGAAGAAGAACTCTTGGCCGAAAATCGAGTACACCGAAATCCAAAGTACAAAGAATAATATCTAAAACGAAAAACTGAGACAAAACGTTTATACGTAACATTCTCTGTCGGTTTGTTTGTTTGTTTGTTTTTGTTTGTTAATCGATGACTATTGTACAATTATTGTATCATTGTTTGTTTCTCGAACGCGAAAAGAGTTTGTAGTTAATGTTCGGCATTTTGTAGTGTACACAAAACCAAAAAAAAAAATAACGTAATCGAGAGTACAAATTTTGACTACCTCATTTCTTCTGCTAGTTCAAAAAGGAAACGTGGTGTCATCGCTCGGTAACACAACACTAAATAAACCGCGGTAGTATGTGTAATATTATATTATATCCAGTATATAGCGATAGTATAAATAAAAAAAAAAACCTCCCCCCCAATCATTCACGTCCTTCGCCGCCCAGCTAAACCACATAAACGCGTAGTATTTTTCATTTTGTTCGATCGGCGATGCGTTTTGTTACCTCATGCCATTTATTACATAAATATGTAGTATTTATATTACCACAGTATATTTTATCATACTCTGGTTGAGGTTGAGAAGTTGAGAATACACCCTTGTGTTTTTAACCCGAGGAAATATTACTAGGAACACCAAGGAAGTCGCTGTCAGGGCCGTTTTCTTGAAAAGCAAGTGCAACAAGGAATAATATAAGTATTGAACACATAGTCTAAGTCTACACTAGCAACCGTGTGGCTTCGTGTACCTTCCTTGCAGATGGAAACCGAGTACATCTTACGTCCGGTACGAAGTATTACCAGTTCATCAGTCCCTATCTGGTTGTATTTATGAGCAAACCGAACATAAGAACCAACGCTTATCCGTAATGTGTAATATAAGTCTCAACCGCCCTGTGTCCGCGTGTGAAATGCATACATTGCGATGCATAAAAGCTAAAACTCCACGGACAGGCCCAAATCAACTCGGTGAATTGTCTACTGTGCATGTATTCTACCTCATTTTTCATTTTATTATAATTTACAGTATGAATATTATTTATTTTGTTTTGTGTTTTTTTTCTTCATTTCACTCCGTGCCGGTGACGCGCCCCGAAACCAGTCAACCGTTTATTTATTTACATAACCACGTGATCGTATTGTACATAATTACAAGTAGACTTGTCTCCAAAGCGTGTTTAAACGGGTTTAGCCTTCTAGTTCTCTCAGTCATACGTAGTCGGATAATAAATATATTATATTTTTGCAACTATTTAACGATCCGGACATTATGTGTCTTAATATTCCTTCGGCTGTAGCGGACTGGCGGACTAACCACGGGGGTGGGGAGACGTCCACCACCACGTCGCTGTACGAGCCGCGTGACAAATTTTTAGCAAAACGAGCAAGCTTACTTTCATATATAGTATGTGAATAATATATAACATATATATATATATACAAAATTAAAACATATAAAAGCACTCATATATATATTATTGATCGTTTCGTTAAACATTTCAAATTAATCGATTATTCTGACTTCGGTCGTAGATGGGGGAAAATTACAGTCTTGAAAAATGTATTTTAAAAAAATTTAATAAATAAATAAATAAATAAATTTAATTAAGTAATGGAAATTTAACCAGTGTGATGCGACTATAGTACAAAATTTGTTGAGAAGTAATAAAAAAAAAATATTATGTCGATGTGGTATTTTCTGTTCCCCGGTCGGTTTATTATTGCCATCATCATTATTATTATTATTATTATGTATTGTATATTTATACTATTCGTGACGTAACCTTCCACTGTAAGCCTGTCCGTGTTTACCTTTGCAAGTCTTCAATCTAAGCTGTACATTAATGTGCGTATTTTCGTGGACATAAGTGATTATTAATAATGATAATAATAATAATAACAATAATAACAATATAATATATAAATTATTATTAAAATAAACGGGAGTTATCGATTTTTCGAAGTGTTTGGCCAACTGCATCACAGGGAAATGCATTCACGCGCGCGTGTTCCAACACGACAGCCTCCCCGGTGTCGAGCCTCGTCAACGAGGCTGAGGAAGGGAGAAAATTAAAATAAAATAAATAAATATGTCGACACACGTAACGTGTTATCCACCCTCTACCTCTGTATAAAAACTAAAAAAAAAATAATATAAATAAGCTCCTCCTTCATTCGACAAATCAAAAACAAACAAAAAAAAACAAAAAAATTAAAAAAATAAACGATTAACCATTTAAATAAAAGACGGAAATGATTGATTGATTTGATGGAGTAAAATTGTGGAAAATAAAATTTAAATAAACATAAATGAGTAAATAAAATTTTTGTTCGGATTTTTCCCGCAGTCGCGGACTTATTTTTCTTTTTTTCGGAACTTTCGGTTCAGTTTATTATTATTATTATTATTATTATTATTATTATTATTATTATTATTATTATTATTATTTCTGTTTATTATTTTTTTATTATTTTATTTTCCAAATTTTCAAATTGAGTTCTTTCACGGACTCCAAACCGTGAAACCTGTAACTGTTATTAAAGGTAAATTAATATTGATGATGATGATGATGTCACGAAAATAAATAAGGAAAAAAAAAGAAATAATTACGAGAAGAAAAACGAGAAGAAAAAAAAATTTAATAATAATGGATTAAGAATGTGGAAAAAATTATTGAATTAATATTTAAATTTAAATTTTAAATTTAACGAGAGTGATGGTCGCAAGTTAAGGAAGCAAACTCAAAAAAAAAATGATTAAATTAAATTAAATTAAATTAAATTAAAACTAAGTTCTTAAATCAAGCTGTGCAAAAGAGAAAGGAGAAAATTTTGAAAGTTGTTATTTTACATGTCTAAGGTAAATCTAGGAGAAAGTGGATGATAGGAGAAAATTCATTGGAAAATTTATTGGACGCAAAACTATTAAGAAATGTATTTAAAAAAAAACAAAAAAAATTCAAAAAAAGTTGAAATAAATAATTTTTTTTTGGCTTTTAGTCGTCATAGCTGTCATTGTCATGCTCTCTCACCCCAGCCCACCCCCACCCCCGCATCATAAAACCGCTCTTATCACCAGCCCACAACATGAGTTATCAGTCACTTTGTCCTTGCCGTACATGGTCAACTGCCATGGTAAGGGATGTTACATTGATCCTTCCACTTGCATTATTTATTATTCCTATTTTCACTACTCTTTACAATTATTATTTCTATTATTATCATTACTACTACTACTACTACTAATACTGCTACCACCACTACCATTACTACTACTACTACTGCTTCTGCTGCTGCTACTTTTTTTTCTTTCTTTTAGTACTTTTAGCAGAACCGCCAGAGGCATTACTATTGAATCTGCTTGGGATTTGGTCTCTTGGCTATATTTTACCACCACCACCACTATTACTACTACAACTCATACTACTACTACTACTACTATTATTATTATTTCTTTCACCATTTTTTATTTTTATTTTATTGATTTTTTCTTTTCTTTTTTCATTCATAAGTAGGATGAACTACTGTTACTACAACTACAACTATTATTATTATTATTATTTATTAAAATATTACTGTTATTACTTCTTTGTAGAGGGTTGTCAACAAAATTTCATAACTTTATTGCATCATTTTTTATTATTTTCACAAGAGTCTTGCATGTTACATAAAGCTTTCACACGTATTCGGTTACGTATTCCTCTGTTATTATCGTCAATATTGATGACACAAGTTCACTACAATCCACTTGATTTTAGTTGTGTTGTTTTCACCTATTTCTCTGATTTAATATGTATTTTGCGCCACAGTCGGACTCATTGTTTGCTGGTATTTGCTCTCTGACTGGTTTGTTTTTTGTCATGCAGATTTTTATTTTATTTTGCATTTTTAAAATTATATTTTCTTGTATCCCGCGTGTGCTGGTACTCTTAGTACTGCTCTGTAGTTTTTGTCTTCCCGCCCACGCAGCGGGGGGGCTCTTCTTTCGCATCCTTGAGTGATACCTACTCTGACGTCGATCTAACCAAGTGGTAGATCGAACCTGAAGATTTTGTCGAAAGCAGTTTTACGTAGAATGGACACCTGTGGTACTGCACGGCACACCTTACGTGTCTGCATTGTTGCCATTCAGGAAGATTATTCATCCGCCTTGGAAATTTGTCTGGAGGTAGAGTGGAGTCTGATTGTTGGACATGTTTTGCAGGTGCACTGTGACGTTCATGAAATGTCCAGGCTGGTTGCTGTTGCTATCGCGGTCTGTTTTCTTGCGAGGCATGTTGGTTGGTAAGAAGCCCGGTCGTCGGCCTTCCGTTTGGTTTTCTTAAACTTTGCTTCTTTTCAAGCAATTGAAAATTGCCTCTGTCTCAGGCATTTAATACACTTCTCTACGTGCTTTTCCATTTTTGGTATTTATGTAGTGGTGACATCCCAGTCATTAGCTCAATTTATTTGGCCAACCCTGGATTTTTCTGTAATCTTCTCCTGTCGGTACTGCGAGTAGTTGCTCCGTTGGTGGTCTGGTGGATGGTTTTCCCCAATCTGATGGGGTCATCCCTGCACTTTTTCTAGTTTTTTTTATCATTTGCTTGTGGTTGTTATTTTTGTATTTTTTTAAAGTCCTTTTCTGTGTTACTCATTGCGCTGTATTTTCTCACTTCCTCCTGCTTATGTTAATGTATTATTCGATCTGTTATTTAACTTGTCTTACGTTGTCTCCTACCCTTGCTATCAGCAATAAGTTTTTTTTTTATTGTTATTTTTTTTAACTACTCTACAACGGTAGGCCCTCACATTCTCTTGTTTCCTTTCTTTTTCAACTGTAATTATCACCCTTCTCTTGCCATGGTTACGTTTTCCTTAATCACAGTTACCTTTCCTCCTCAGTTGCTGAAACAGAGTCATTGTCAAACACGCCACAGTTGCCACCCTTCACATGAACATAGACACATATAACCAACATACGCGCTCACCGCGGGCGTAAACGTTTGTATTTGGTGTAAGAGAAAGTCAAGACGGAAGAAAGACGACATGCTAAGAATGAAAAAGTTTTGACAGGACGCAAGCGTAAAATGTAACAAAACTACAAATCTTGTACATACATAAAAAAACAAAATAAAAAAACTTTAAATGGGGGAAAAAATAAAAACAAGATTTTTTGACGAGAAATTTGTTTTTTGCATAAAAAAGTACAATTTTTATAAAAAAAATTAAATAAATTGGAAAGTTCAAATGTGAGAAAACGGATTGATTGATTGACTGGTTGGTTTGTTCGTTCGTTCGTTGTTCAACCAAATGAGAGATTAAGCTAATAAATTTAAAGTAATAAATTTAAGAAACTAAATGGTTAAAGTTTTGTTTGTTTTCGGCGGATTGCGAAATGTGAAAATTATGTTTAAAGAAAGTGGATGAAAAAATTAAAAGAAAAAAAAATTAAATAAAAATGAAAAAAAAAAAACGATTACAAAAATAAATAAATGAGTTACACGTGAATTGACATAAAAAAAAACAATTAAAGGAATTGTACAAAAAAGTAATTAAGTGAAGTTACACGAGTAAGTAAATACAAAAAATAAATTAATAAATAAACAAATAAATAAATTCCTGTCTGTGAACAACAAGTACAAGAGATTTTCTCGCTCTATTGGGGGAAAATTAATTTTTATTAATTAAGAAAATAAAAGTATCTTTATTTTTTGTTTCGCTTTATTTGTTTCTCCGTTCTCTCGCCAGAAGAGAACGAGAGAAAAAGAGAGGAGGTGAAGAAGGAGGAGGAGGAGGAGAGAGAGAGAGAGAGAGAGAGAGAGAGAGAGAGAGAGACGCCATTTGTAATTATTTCTAGGCTAGATACATAGAAATAGTTCCATTTTGTGTGCCCTAGTTTTAAGGCGGTTGTACAAAAAATCACCGGCAGGGTGAGAGTCGTCGGACGCAGGAACCGGAAACGGAAGTTGACGAGCGGCCATTTCAGGTACGCCGCCTGGAAAGGGGTGACATTCAGGTGGGTGACATTGTTTTGACCCGATGCTGATGTCGACCCCCGTCCAACAGACTCATCGACCTCTCCTACCAACTACTTCCTTCCCTGAGTTCCGTTTCCGGTTTGGTTTCTCGCCGAGTCGGGCGCTCCGACTGCGCTCGGGTGACGGCCGTCTACCAGGGCAGAGACAGAGAGGGACCTGGGCCCTGGGCCAACGCCGTACCTGGCCGGACACACTCTCTCTCTCTCTCTCTCTCGTCAAAAGCACTACAACTCACACAAAAATTCTATTTGTAAATAAATGTGAAGGAAAAAAACTGTTGGGAATCTTTTTATTTTGTACGCATCCCTTCCGAAACCCACGGGACGACGCTTCCCGGCCTTTTTTTGAACCGTCCAGGTAAGGTGTGAGTGAACAACTACATTGATCAGTGATGGCCAACCATTAAATTATGATACATGAATTACATAAAGCAACGGCTACACAAGAATTTCTATTATTGATAAGTTACTCTAACAATTAAGTATAATTACAATTGGAATGACTACAAAATCAGACTTTGTAGTGTGTGGAATTTCGACGGAAATCTTTTTCTGTGACGGATCGAACCATCAAACAGATGTCGAACAGATCTTTTCACATGTTCCATCGAGACTTGCCCGGCTTCCATGACACCGGACGGAAGTCTAGTTTGTAGTTTCTGGTAGTGCACCCACTCCCATCATCTCCCTCGCCCCCATTCTAAAAACAATGAAAATCACCGACTATTTGTCTGTCGCACGGTCGTAACCCTGCCGGAGCAACGTTTCACCACCTTCGAAATTTTGGTTTTGTGTTGTCCCTGGGGGTGTTGGTTATTCTCGACTTGGGATAAAAAAAATGACGTTTTATAGTCTCTGAAATATTTTCTAGCCGAAACCGAAACCAACTCAAATAGAAAAGCCGATAAATTTGCAACTTGAGTGAGACACGGCTGATGATCTGGGAAGAAGTTCTCCCGTTGATTTTGAGAGGTAGCCCTGGGACGTGTGACTCGTCCTGTTTTTATCCCCGGGGAATTTTCAACACTGATCGCCCGGAAATGTTGTTTTGGAGGTTTCCTGGAGTACGGAAACTGTTAAAAATACGGTTGTGTTCAGCTGCTACGGTAACTTTCCAGGTCGTATAGAAATTATCAAAGTGAACGACAGGAAAGCAACAGCTTTCCGACGAAGATGAGAACTGAATTTACCTTCACCATCGACTCGAGAGCTTTTCCCACGGCGCAGTCTGCTTCTTCACCTTCGTCCCGAAGAGCCGAAGTGGGAGCCGGCGAGGGGAGGGGAGGGAAGGGAGAACGGTAGAAAAAGCCCTTACAGGTGAAGAGAGAGAGAGAGAGAGATCACTTGATCGCTGCTACACGGAGATTTAGTATAAAAGACTTTTTTGTAAAGAAAAAATTAATTTTCTTGATTCTTTCCGGCCTAAGGGTTGGAAAGGAAAATGAGACTTATTTATTTTTGGAATGGTAACCCGGATTCCGAATCCGGACTGGTTTCCTGAAGTGAACAGAAGTTTTTACCTTTTGGAGAAGAGAAATAATTAAAGGTGGACTCCACTTTGAGGTGTCCTCTGCTCCCTACAAACTCCTCGTCCCACAAGACCCACTTCCCTCCTGATGCTCCGAGTCACGAAGCATACGGTTTACGTGTAGAAACTTGAGTTGGGGTAAAAGTTACCTGTGGCATCGTTTAATCTGCACTCATTAATAAAATAAATATTAATTAACATGTGTAATAACATACTAAAATATAAAATAATATCGGAGTAAATTAACAAAGTCTCAGAATTATTGTACACAAATGCTTTGTAGTACAAAATAAATACTGTAATTCTGACAGGAGGCTTACAGTTAGAATTTATACATACTTTATTAACGAAATAGAAATATGTGTAGTTAAAAAAAGCGAAAAAAGTCGTATTATGTTATGAAGTCCAG
Source organism: Polyplax serrata (assembly GCA_037055365.1). Lineage (NCBI taxonomy): Eukaryota > Metazoa > Arthropoda > Insecta > Psocodea > Polyplacidae > Polyplax > Polyplax serrata. Next base: position 5,032,606 of record JAWJWE010000038.1, on the reverse strand, counting down.
CTAGTGCAACTAGTAGTAACTAGATAGGAGTAACTATTGCACAAATGGCGGAGTGTAACTGTTAATACTGGAATGAAATATTAGACTGTATGTACAGTCTCAATACATAAGTACACATAATTAATGAAAAGTTCAATTCACGTCCTGAGAAAGCTCAGATCAGTTCCCGGTTACTCGTACCTGACTTCCTACACTCTGATGCTCCTCTGTTGCCTCACTTCTTCTGTCGGATGTCTTCTTCCTCTTCTCCCCGAAGTGTCACTGTCTGCCGTTGTAAAAAAGTATTCTCCAATTCCTGGCAGGAATTCTCTTTCAGTCTTCAATCATTCCAACAGCACGGTACCAACTCTTTGACTCAATTTCCTGCAGACTCCCTCGTTTCCTTAATTTTCTCGTTACTGATGAAGAAATTTATTTTCCGCGTCGATCCATCTTGTTTTTGGTTGATGGGCGTTACGACCTTTATTTATTAGTTAAGTAACCAACTTCGGGTGAGTACTCGTTAATTAGATGAACGTCGGAGAGAACTTGACGATTCAACTTTGTAAACTTTCTATCGGATGAAGATGTTCCTTTGGCTTCCCGAGCGTTTTCTTCGCGAGCGAGAAGAGCCACCCTTAAGGTTAGGGTGCGCAGCAAACACGGGGCTTCCCCTGTGTCGCTCAATTCAAGCGATTGTTACTACGAGTAACCAATATTATTTTGGTTCTTTAGGTGTTGGATACCTTGCCTCGAAAGAGACAGACTCCATCGACGGATGGAGGTCCTTTTTTTAAATAAAAAAAAATGGCTGTTAACAAGGAAAGAGCGGAAACGTCGTGAAAAATTTCCCGAGTTTTTCCGCTTTCCCGAATTTTTGTTATCTTCAAAATGAAAACTGTTTCCGGTCATCTATAATTCATTTCCGGTTGCTTTCTATTTCAATTTATTTCATACTTTTGTCTTCCTCCTTCGTGTCGTTCGTTCGCTCTCCGGAAGCTTCGTTTTGTTTTTTTTTTTCGTTAAATGGCTGCCTGTCTTGAGTGGTTGACGTTTTAAAATTTATTATTTTTTTTATCATTTGTAACCATCACCAGACTGCTGTTGTCGTCTACCGTTGTGCTTAATAACAGTAGTCTCGACACGCTGTTGGGTTAGGTTAGGTATATTTGACACGTTTCCATCCCTCCTCCTCTTGGGAATGAAGGAATTGCGTATGAAGCTCAAGTAATAGGAAAAGTAGATTCGAAACGGACTAGACGATAAAGACAAGACAAACGTATCAGAAGACAGGTAGAGGTTCAGATAGGAAGTAAAACGTCGGATCATACATAAAATTATATATTAAATATTATAACATACACTAAAAATGTTACGGGTGAGCACAAAACCCCTCGGATATAACACCGAAGCGCGTCAAATATTTACCACTAAAAGCAATGGAACGAAAGATTCCAGAAAATTCTTAGCACAAGCACAAAAGATTCAATGTGATGGCATTGGATTTCACGAATGATTCAAGGGAGTACACATCTTCGGGAGTGGATGGAATATTTACTTCTGTTGGTATTCTTCCGGTCCCCTTCCTATTTTTACCCCCCGTGAGCTTGTCAGGATCTTTTTTTGTACGTCGCTTCTTGAGGAGCTCAAATTGGTCAGAACTGCAAGACGGTTTCGTACTGGACGGAAAAAAAGCGTACAAAGTAAAACGACAGAGAGAAGAGGCGAGGAGGCGGATGAAAGGATTTCATCTTGGAGGGGACCGAAACCCTCTCCGGGGCCACGCGGGGTTGTTTCCGGTGGAGAGGAACAAGTTCGCAGTCGTTCCGGCGCAACCTAACGCAGGAGACTCCGTCCGGGTCAGACGTCGCTGCGCACCCACGAGGCAGAACCGAGACCGAAGCGTAAAGCCAAGGGACGACCGGAAGAATACAAATGAAGACAGCGGTAAACAGGACAAGAAGAAGAACAAGAACCGAACGGGCCGAACGCTCAGATAAAACGGGAAAGTAGAAAAAGGAGTAAATAACGCGTGAGTGGCGTAACCGGAAATAAAAGTGGATGCAGAGTGTGGTGCAGAAATAACGAGAGAGAAGTGTTTCCGGTGTTTCGCGGTTTCGCAGCCGGTGGAAAAACCGGAAGTGATGAAAAGTGGTGAAAGTCGCGCACCCGAATCACGAGGAATTAAATGGATTCTACCTGTTAAGGTTTGTCCACTGAAAGGTTACTTTTTTTTGATCATTCTTCTTCCACTTTTACTTTCATTTACTTTCTACTTCGACTATTTCTCTACAATAGTAATTAATGGTTCAGTGGCGTTCTACGAAAGACTTTCTCCGCACTTTCTTCACTTTCACTATTCCAAAGAGTTTCGCTCCCTCGGCACGTCTACTTTTGTCATGTCCGCAGCAGTTCCATTACTTTTATTCCCCTCTTACTATCTTGAATCTTATTTTTATTCCTATTTTTTTCATAAACATATATATGTACATTAATGCATTCGGGAGGAGTTTTATGGTCGTTTATGAATGTCGAGACTTAAAAAAGCGGCGAAATTGGAATATTAGCAAAAGGGAAACGTCCTTTTTATTCTTTTCCAGAATATATATATATAAATTAAACATTCATTCTAGAATGTTTCGGAGTGGGACGAGTCGTGCCTCGAGTGACTTATGTACATTAATAAATCCATTTCGTATTTTTTCTAAATATGTAATGCTTCATATATTACGTCCCAGTTTGACCCCAGGAAGTCTCACCCTCCCAAAGCGGTTTGGTTCTGGTACGTTATTCCCACTGAGTCGTATACTATTCCCAATTTGGAAATAATTTATAAATTAATAAAATAATTAAGTTTTACTATTTGACTATTACAGAAACGTTATTGAACTGAAGCATAAGAACGGGAATGCAACATCTGTAGAAAGCAAAATAAATAATATAGCCGAATAACATGTATGGAAGTATATAGTAACTATGTAAAGGAGTAATCTGGATACATTAGTAGAACATATTATGTTAACACAAGGTCATGTTAGTAACCTAAACCTGGTGTGGGGCATTTACTAAAATGTACAGAATGTGTATATTTTATTAGTATTATTATTAACATTTCCTAATTGTTCGCACAGCGCAGTTAAAATAATGGCACGTATAGCACATAAATAATTCAAATAACTATTAACATAGTATGTATATACATGAATTTAAAGACGCTGGATATAAATCCCGTGAATACAATTTAGTGGTAATAATATAGTTGATATAAGTGTACAAACGTTTAAAATTATTTATTAATAATATTTTATTTTGTCGGATTACCATAATAATATATATGTATAATATAATAATATAAGTTGTGTCGGTTTACAGCTGGCAACGTGTTTAACGAGACGGGTGGATGGTCACCTGTTGATTTGATTATTTTTCCACGTTTATACATAATCTCATGTACTAATGTATACGTTACACTTCACCCTGATCAAATAGGCTGTCCTCGCCGGTGATGGGTTTAAGCAACCTGAAGAAGCGACTCCATTATTGCGTATGTATTTTAGTCAGGCCGTACACAAGAAACCGATTCGAAATGGAAACGGAACGGGTAAAGTTCGTCTGCAGGAAAAAGAATCAAACGGTGCCTGCAGGCACGTCTGACCTGACAGATCGAAATGACAGATTTTCGTTATTTGAATAAATTAAATAATTATTAAAATATCTCTCGTCGACCGGAAGGATTCACCTGAGAGGTTTAAAGGAATGGATAATGGGAAAATTTACATTGAAACGCGCCTTCGCCTCGGGAAACGATGGGAAAGGCAACATGAGAGAGAGAGAGAGAGAGAGAGGAAGATTAAGACTGACGCAAACAAACAGAATGGGAATGAGAATAAATGAAAACAGTCAGAAAGGTACTGACAGAAGGAACTGGCAGGAGAAGGTTCGAGAAAGGGCAGAGGGAAAGTTTCCGACGCGGGCTCTAAGGTAAAACCGGATGTTACGTAACTTTCACCTGAAAAATAGGGAAAATCGGCAAGATGCAGACGAATCGTCGCCAGAAAGACACGCAACGTGTCGCCTTTTCGCTTTCAAATTCGCACCGTGCGCGACGCTTCGAACCTTTCCGACAAGGTTCTCCCCCCCGCGTTTTCCTCTCGCAACCTTTTCTCCTTCCCTAGACTCTTGTACCGCTCCCTCCCTTCCACCTCTCTCCTTCTTCCCGTTCCCGGTCTCCCTACGACAAGTCAACTGAAAAACATTTCCCGAGATCGATGCTGCTGCAGAGAAAGTGCTTTCGGTACATCTTGAGAAAGTTTCCGGTTTGAAAGGGAAAGGACGGAGTGCAGAAGGACAGGAAATCAAACAAATACGACAAACGGGAGAGCAGGTGGGGTGGACGAGCACTCGTACCTGGTCACACCTGGACGCACCCTCAACCCTTCTATTCAACCGGACGTCAGTGAAAGTAACGAGTTGTTCGTGTCGATTTACCCTTAAGGGCTTTTCCTACCCCTGTCTTTTTTTCTTTTCTCCTCCCTCCCACCCATGTCTCTTCCTCGTCCTCCCTTCGCCTTTTCATTACAAAATTTACCGCTGGTAATAAAAGTAAAATGAGTAATAAATTAATTTCTCACTCAAGTTTTTATTTCAATAATTTATTTTCCGTTTCCGGGCGCTTCTTGGAAGCTTCTCCCGCCATTTTGTCTTTCTTCGAATGTCGAACTTTTATTACTTAATACCGGGTAAGAGTTCGCGAATTATTTTCTACCCCCGTGGCAGCTCCAGGGGATGCAGGTCCCTCCGGGGACGTCTGCTTCTTTTTTTTTCGGCATTTTCCAATTTTCGGCTTGTCATTTTCTTTTTATTTTTGCTCGTCACCGCGACGGGTTTCCTCTTCCGTGACAAATTGAGTTTGTCTTTTTGTGGAGGGAAGTGACGTCACCGTACACGAGTTCCGGGTTCTGCTGCCACTGCTGCTGTTCCTGTTGTTTTTATTGTTGAGAGTAATTTGTAATAATTGCGACATTTTTGTTTGTCTGTCTGTTGCTTCTTCCACGGTCTTCTCGTTTCTGGTTTTGCGACATGTTGCAATTTCACTCCGAGTCATTTGGCTTCTGTCTTTTCTTCTCAGTTTTTTTCTTCTTGCTTCTCGGTTCGTTTGTTTCATTTCCGAGACGTTTGTTATCCTTTAACTTTGACATCTGAAATCCCCTCCGAGTCACGCCGCGTTCCTTTTTATGTAAGGAGCCACCTACCTGTCCTCCGTCACACCCCGCGCAACTCCGGTTGCTGCTTTTTGCCCTTCTGCTTTCCTCTCAGCCTGCTGTTGTTAATGGTCTTTAGTTTTCCCATTGTAACGCTTTCTGCCTCTGTCAACCTTCCACTTTTGTCGATGCTTGACATTGAGCCGCTTCCGTCACCCCCGTTCCCTTCTTTTTTGTTTACTTAACACCGCGCTAAGTTTGAAGACCTGTTTGTGGGTTCGTTGATTGTTCTCTGTACTTCTATTTTGAGGTTTCTAACCTTTCTTCGCCGTGTCTTTGTTCTCCTCTTCTCCCATTCTCATTCACTCGATCTCTCGCATTCGGATTTTTCGGTGTTTATTTTTAGCTCGGCTCGTTTCTGTTTGCGCCCGTTTACTTTCTGTCGACTTTTGTCCTCGTCGTCCTCCACTTTGCTGCCTGTCCGGCGGTGTCACGTTTCCTTTACACCATGTCCCCTTTTTAGAGTGGACACGTTTGGATTGTCAGAACGTTCTCCCCCTGCGTTATTGGTTTCAAGCGGGATTATAGTTGTATCAAGTGGGTCATTCCCTTTGATGTGCTTCTCAATTAGCGGTGTCTCCCTGGCCTCCTCCAATTCCTCCTGCCCTCACCCACTCAGGAAATAGTATTAATGGTTACAAACGGAATTCCTCATTGCCTTCCCGGTCTGATAGGATCGATTTTTTTGGGTAAATGGACAAAGTTTTGTAATTAATTGATGGACATGAAAAGAATGCGGCACGATGACCGCTGCCGGAACGCAATCGATTTTTCAATTTATTATTTCTTCCGACATTATTATCTTTTTTTTTTTGGTGGAACTATCGGAGGTACCCGAATTTTAATGGTCTCTGAGGGTGGTTTTGTGAACCGTCGCCATTTACGAATTGAACACGTCAGCGCGAAGTGGCTGGTGAGTCTGTAGGGTCGTGCACTGGAGTGTTCCTTGTATAATGACGTTAACGTTGTAGGTGAGGTATGTGCTTAAGTTGAAACTATTTTTTTTTTTTAGATCGTCGGTTGCCTACGTTAAGTGACCGCTTGTTTTATTCAGGTGTGATATTTTCAGCAGTGTTTCCTATTTTTTTCTTTTACAATTCCATTGGAGCGCTTACTCTTTCTTCTTAAGTTGGAATTTATTTTACGTGGGGTTAGTCTAATCGAACTCGACTTTACCTGTTTCAAATATACGCATGTATGTTCTCAATAGGTGTTAATAATATGATTTACGAATAAGTTATTTTCGGTGGTTCCAAAATCACATTTTTCCCCATTCCTCGGAGTCTTCGTCGGTCGAAAGGCAAAAAAGGTCACGAGACACGACAGCATTGAATTCGTCTGCCAGCCAAACACCACCGTCTTTCTGCTTTCCCGCCTCTTTCGATTCCGAGTCTTTTCATCTTTGGAAAGGTACGCGGCCCGAAGGCTTATTAGTCTCGCACCTGTCATTTCCTGTAGGTTCACGTGAAAGGCTCTCTCTCTCTCCTCCCCCCCGTCCCGTGCCTTTTCAACATGACACACGAGGTGTGTGTGTGTCTGTGGGCTGTTTGGGGGGGGGGGGCTTGTGCACGACGGCGTGTCACAATTTAAATTTTCCCCGATTTTCACCTTCGCACCTGAGTCGTGAAATTTGAATTATTCCAGGGCTTCGCCTCTTCCTTTCCGCCATATTTTCTTTTCGCTTCATCCCGGAACGCGGATTTCTTTTCCACCCCGGAAGGAGAGGGTTTCTTCCGTTGGAAAGGTTTTTTTTTCGTCTGTAATATTTCCCCTTTATTCTATTAGAAATCTGGGAAATTCGACTTTTCTCGGTTTTTTTCCGCCTTCTGTACTTTTCTTTTTCTCTCCTCCTATTTTGACTCGTCTGTCTTTTCCTAGACTTCCGAAAACTCTGCTCAGATGCAGACTCCAGACCCGGTCGTTAGGCTCGGATAAAATATCGTTTTTCCAAACTAAAAGAGATGGGTTTTTGGCGTTTAACTCGAACATTATTATTAAAATATAATATATATTATAAAGTATAATGCTTCCGCCTTTTTACCTTCCTGCCAAACCTTTTCTCCCAGGTTTTCAAAAGTCTGATAAATAATTTTTTCCCGTCCGGAATTTCGCTACAGCAATCTTTTGTGTAGCGCTTTTATACTTTTTATATTCACGTTTGACTTTGTACTTTTTTCTGTCCCTATCTTCACTGTTTAGGACTGAAGTGTGAGAAACTATTTGAACAGGTGTTTTTTTTGGTATTCTGCTGACCTCTTTCTTGACCATTCAGTCTTTGCGCTAGCATTGCACACGTTTAAATTGTGATTCGTCGTTCGACAGTTTTCCTACCCAATGTTTTGTCACAGTTTACAGCAGTCGTAAAAGAATAGCAGTTTCTTATACAACAACAGGTGTGCCGGGAACTCGTTGAATATTTCAGAGCTTTACTATCTTAAGTTCGTAACCTTTACTTACCCGGTGTCGGGGGTAAATATTATATAAGCAATCTGCAATTATACCATTTTCATACACTTACATGAAGATGTAGTTTTTAGTGTAGTATTTCTTGCACAGTGGAATTCAGCGGGAACTTCGTGTACGGCAACTTCTGTCATTTTTTATTCAAGTCGAGCAATCAAACTTGTTGAATATTAATATTTTGTGTAATATTGTACCAATTCTTCACTTCTTGAATCAGGTTCAACTTTTTCACAATTAGCGAACGTGCCAATACACAATTTACCCGCACCAAAGCTTTGTAAAAAAATAAAAAGAAGAAAAATTAAAAAAAAAAACGTCTAATGGAAAATTGCCCGTAATCGTTTTACGTAAGGGATCATTTTGTTAATTGGAATTTGCATTAATGTCTCGTCACAAAAGTTATCCATCGTGTCCCGGGAGAATATTTATAGCGAAAAAAAAATTTAATGAAAAGAGGTGGAAGAACGACCGAAAAAAAATTCACTTATATTTATATAAAACGAGAGAAGTTTCTGTGTATTCCGCTTACCACTCTCGGGTCGTGGTGTCCACGGGTAGACGTACCCGGGAATAATAACACGACCGAACTCCGTCTTCGTTTTCCACGAACACTCAGGTGTGGCCTGAAGGAAATTGTGCATGTATATTGAAATGTTATATTATAAGGGAGACTATTTACATAATCGGTTTTACCTCAAATTTTATTAACCGGAATTAGATTCGAAAATGAAGTTGTAGCAAGTTGTGAACTGTTGGTGATGGCCACTTTATGGACTTCTGATTGATCTTCCATGATTTTGTGTATTATTATTTATTATACAGTATTATTATTATTTCTTATATATTGTGTGTTTTTATTATTTACATTGTAGTGTTTTTTAGTAGTGTTTTGCAAGTCTTGTCAAATTAATTACGTGAAATTATTACGTATATGAAGTATTGCAGTCCACATAAGTTAGTTATGTATCAGATCCTACAAGTGAATTATCTACAATAATACTAATATACTGTAACACTAATGTACAATAATAGTAGAGGTAATAATACTTTACGGCAAATTATTTACACTCTTTTTTATTTCTTTTCACGACTCGTGTGATTGTTCTTTGGCGACTTTGTTCAATAGATGGAGACAGGAGTTGTGCTCTACGACCACCACCACACCGTTGCTGACGGTTTGGTAGATTTGTCCTCCCCAAGTCTTTTCTTAAAAATTATTTTAAATATTTTTTTGCTTGTTACTTACCCCTTATACCACCCTTCCTTTACATACCCTTCACTGATGTTTTTTACACTTCTTAACGCTCCTTCATCCAACTTACCTTTCTTCATTGTTGAGAAATTCTTTCTGCAAAGTGGACATGTTAGCAGCAAAGTGAGTCCTTCGTTAGCCTAGGCCCGGGGTGAGGGCCGGTGGTGTGAGATTCTTCCAAGGACACCCGAAGGTTAGTTTTCGGGGATGAGGGCGTGTAAGTGTCTACGGCTGAAAATTAATCCGCGTCGATTTAATCCAATTTCAACTTCATTCTCTTTGGTACTTTTCCGCCCGATTTTCGTTTTCTACCCTTTCCCCCAGGCACTCTCTCGACGGGAATAATTGAAGAACAAAAAGGGAACGAAAGGAGAGAAAAAACAGAAGGAGTTGGTGAGGGAAGAGAAGGAGAGAACAGAGAAATACGAAACGAATACGGTGCAAACGGAATAAAGTATACAAAACAAAACCGAAACGGGAATTGTTTAAGTCTGGGAAAATGAATTAAGCGAACGAGAGTCGGTGTAAGGAGCACTCAGAGACGAGGTACACAAGAAGTCAGCACAATCTTTTGCTGTGGGCTACAATTACGTTTCTTTGATTGGAAGCAACCGAGCAGAGAGGAAGGATCGGGTGAAGAGACAAGTACCAGAAAACAGGAAAATTACCTGTACACGTCAACAAACACAGATTGCCAAGTGGTTCGAGATTCCCAGGGATGTTTTAGGTTCGACAAATCCCAAGAAGTGCACTCTCGTCTACCAAAATAAACGGAGGAGCCCAGGAGAGAGTGTGTGTTAGAGAGAGAGAGAGAGAGAGAGAGAGAGAGAGAGAGCTTAACCTGGACAAAAATCTGCTTCGGGAGGGAACTACAGGGGGAAAAAAAAGCCGCTAGCATTCAGACCTTGTTCAGGCCGCCATTTTAAAATCTCCCAAATCCGATTTGAATTTACTTCTCCTACCGAACCAATTCCCAAACGAATTTTTTCCTTACTTCTTTAATCGGAGACTTGGGAATCGGATCGGACGACCGAAAAGAGAAGGAGCCCAACAAGAATGGGCTGGGAATGGAGAAGAGGAAAATGTGGGAGACGACGATAATAAAGAAAATGAACCAATCCAACATCCATTAAATCGCAATTCCGGTTAGTTTGAGTTTTGCTTTTTAATGGAGAATTTGAAATGGCCGACTTCGACGGGATGGAACGTTCACCTCGAACCGAGACGAAATGACGCGAACAAGACGGTTGTAAATTCAAATTATAAAATATTACAGTGCGGTGCACTCGTCGGGAACATCTTTCGCTCTCGTCTTAACAGCTCTGACATTTCGGAAACAAATCGAACGGACGAACAACCCCCCGGAGAGTCGGGCAAATTGAAGTGAACAAAAACCACGCGGATGAAATGATGAATTGTTTTTTATAGAAACAAAACCTCAGCAGGCCGACAGCACAACTCCGGAGGCAAAACATTGAGAGAGAGAGAGGAAGAAAATAATGATGGACGATATTTTCTGGTCAGTTTGATTGACGTTTACCAAAGACCAGAGGAAATGATAAAAGTTGGAAAATTCAAAATAAAAAATGGCGGACTTCGCTGTTGTTTTCACGGCCGGGTTGTTTTATGGCGGGGAAAAAAAAAATGTTTTTTTCTCTTTTCGATTTCGCTCGTACGACAGAACGGCCTCGTGGCATTTTAAAAAGAAAAGTGTTAATCGACGGAGAAGTACTTAACGGGAAATAATTTGGTAAACAAACGGGTGAGACTTCGGGAACGGTGGAAAACGCGGCCGGGAATTGACTGGGGCCGGAAAAAGCTCAAGAAAAGATGGAGGAGAAGTAGAAGAAGAAGAAGAAATGGAAAATTTAAAACGCCGACAGCGAGTGTTTTCCATCTGAAAAGACGTTCCAATCAGTTTACAGGAGTTGAGCAAAAGAATTTTTAAAATCGGTTTTTCATTCCTCCGGGACGTTTCTCGGGACATTAATTAAAAGGACACAAAGAAGTACAAAATGGAAGTAGCTGAATAGAATTTTTACTTTTCTCGGGGGGGAGAGAGAGAGATAGCAGGGTATAGTGGGAGCAGGAGGTCACGTCGGGCGGGGAGTTCGGGAACTCCTACAGGAAAAAAAAACCTTTCCATTCAAAACAAAAATTTTCGGGATTTTCGGGCGTGCGCTGCCCCGGCTGTCGTCGGCGAACCGTCCCGCCTTGGCAAAACGAAGAAAATGGCCCCCGCGCTCGCTTCTTTTTCGAAACGAATTTATTTAGCCATTTTCGAGAGAGGAAAGTTTGCCAGTTGAAAAGTGAAGAAAGGCACGTTCTCGCGAGACTCCAATGGTTTTTCCTTTCGTTCGCACATTTCGACATCTTCCCAACTTCAGTCCTGAGGGTTGCAGCCGCCATCCCCGTCTAAAAATCACGCAGACGTGTCACTTGGCTTTTCACTTTTGTCAGGTACAACCCCGGAGCCTACAAAACTCAGTGTAACCCTCCCATAATGACTTATGTACATTTCGTAACTATGTACTTGTTAAATCGCTTTTCCTTTTACGGTAAACCTGTACGACTTTCATATATAACATCTTATTTTTCAGCCCTTTAACTGTATATCTAATATAATATAATTCAAAGTATATATTATGTTACTATAAATAAGCTATTATATTTTATATATTTTCTTCTACTAGGAAACTCACTCATTGTACTACTTTCTCCACAACTTCTTTTCTCTACGTTTAACACTTTCTCTTCTTATATTTTAGAGGTTTTTACGTATAAGACTCTTTATATTAATATACAGGTCGTTATTCATCCTGTATGTTATGTATTTGTCGGTTATCATTTCTGTATTTCATGTGACCAGAAAGATTCACCTCCTTGTATTTCTTTCGCAACCCGTCTTCCTTTCTCTCTCTCTCTCTCTCTCTCTCATTTCATACCTTCTGTTCGCCTTTTTCCGTGGAGTTCCTTTCCCGTAAGCCCCCGTCTTTTTTTTTAATTTAATTTTAATTTCTATAATGTTGCTCGGCATGGAAAACTCGGTACGTTTTGTTTTCTCGTATTTTCCAGAGAGAGTCAGGGCGTGTCTCGGAAAGTTGCTCGACTTTCAATATCACGTTTGTTTTCACGCCACGCATCATATTTCGTTTCTTCATTTTTTTAAAACTTCCATTACCTTATCGTCTACAAATGTATATTTTTTTTTAATAAATAAGCGTTACTCTCAGATCGGAATCCACCCCTTTCTTATGGATGTTCTGGACAATGTCCGGCGTGTTTTCTCCTGTCTCGAGCCTGTTCTACCCCCTCACAACCATATTTACAAAGTCGATGGTTGTGATTGTCGGAGATTTATAACTTTTTAATTAGACTAATATTCTCTGTTAACTTCTCACTTAACTGAACGAGGGTCGGTGTACGAGTGCAGTTTCCGACAAAACGACCCGCGCGACGGGATCATCTCGTCCGACGGAAAATCGTGTCGAAGTTGAAACAAAATAAATAAAACACCCTCAAATAAATAAAGGCTTACGAAAGGGTTCGAAGATTTGAAAGGTTTGAGACAATTTAACGAGTTGATATAAAAAGAAGTTTTCCAATTATTTTATTATATATTTTTTTTCAATTTCAATCCTCCATTGCCTTTTCGTGGAAAAAATAAAAAAAGTTCAATATAAATTACGTAAGAAATTTTAAGCAGTCGTAAGTAATAAAAAGTCATAAAAGTGAATGAAATAAAAGAAGCAGGTAAAAAAATGGGAAAAATCCGGGGGTATAATAAATGGGGAAACGTAAAGGAGCAAGTATATTAAAAGGAAAGAAAGATAAAGAGAACGAGAAGGCAGAATGTCCGAGCACGTTCGGAAAGCAGGAAAGCAAAAAGTGTACCTCAAAAAAACAAAAATTATAAAAGAGAAGATATGTAAGAATGGTGGTAAAGAGTGTAAAACAAACGGGTGGAATGAAATATCAGAAGAGCGTAAAAGTATTTAAAGAAGAGTCGTACAATCATAATAAAACAACATTAAAGAACACCTGAAGAGGGAACTGCAAGTAAAAGCGATGCAGAACAATAAGAAGAAAGAAAAACAACGGAAACAGAGAAAATATCATTCTCATGAAACGACACAAAAACAGCTAAAAGAAGTAAAAAAAAAATAAAATAAAACGAGTGAGACAACAAGAAAGATTGTAGTGTGGCAACTACAAAGAGCAAAGTGGGAAATCCTTTGACATATTTTTATATTAAAAAGCTTTAAAAGCTGGTACAAAAGTAGAGAACATGGATAACCTTAAAAATAGAAAGAATAAGGAGAGACTGTACAACACGGATAAGGAAGAAAACGACGAAAGGAAAGAAGAGAGAGAGAAGAAAGTCGTAGATATAGGTAGAGAGAAAGAGAGAAAGAGAGAGAGGCGTAGGCATAGGTAGAGAGAAAAAGAGAGAGAGAGAGAGAGAGAGGCGTAGGCATAAGCACAAAGAGAGAGAGAGAGAGAAAGTCGTAGATATAGGTAGAGAGAAAGAGAGAAAGAGAGAGAGGCGTAGGCATAGGTAGAGAGAAAAAGAGAGAGAGAGAGAGAGAGAGAGAGAGAGAGAGGCGTAGGCATAAGCACAAAGAGAGAGAGAGAGAGAGAGGCGTAGGCATAAGCACAAAGAGAGAGAGAGAGAGAGAAAGTCGTAGATATAGGTAGAGAGAAAGAGAGAAAGAGAGAGAGGCGTAGGCATAGGTAGAGAGAAAGAGAGAGAGAGAGAGAGAGGCGTAGGAGACAGAGAGAGAGAGAGAGAGAGAGAGGCATAGGCAAAAGCACAAAGAGAGAGAGAGAGAGAGAGGCGTAGGCATAAGCACAAAGAGAGAGAGAGAGAGAGAGAGAGAGGCGTAGGCATAAGCACAAAGAGAGAGAGAGAAATCCTTTGACATTTTTCTTATTAAATGGTTTTTTCCTCTGAATGATTTTCCATGTTTTGGCCCACGTGCCTTTGACAGTTTGGAATCATTTCCTTTGGCGCGATACTTTTCGCTTTCTTTCCTATTTCCCTTTTTACATTTGATATCGGAAAATTGAAAAGGAAAGGAAAGGAACGGAGTTGAAGTGCCCCGTACATTTACCACTCCTTACATTTCTGTTTTCTTCACGACGACAAGTTGTATTTGGTTTTTGCCAGTCAAAAAACAGTAGTAAACAATTTAAGGGTATTTAGTTCGGAAAGAAATTATTAAATGTGTAATTATTTAATTAGACTCAAAAATACGGGACGGAAAATAAGTCAGCAGGAATTAGAGTGGAGGAAAAATTCAAGGATTTTTCGTCTGGCTCCTTCCAGAAAATTCCTTTCACAACTTTTCTCTACAATTTTATTTGTATTCGTGTTTTTTTCCTCTTGTATTTGTCACTTGTTCGATTTGTGATGCGGTGAGTTTTCTCCAATTTTACCGGAATGAGTTGACATAACATCTCATATAAATATTTGTATTTAAAAAGGGAACACGACCGTCGAGTCGACGGGTGAATTGTCGTCCGCCATTGTTGCCGTCAAATCACAATTTACTACACAAAATTATTAAGGACGCGAATTCACCGTTGGGGACGACCGACGACGACAGTTTTGTTTCGGGTGACAAGACAAGATGAGACGACACACTGCCTCCCCTAATTTATTACCCGCGCACCTGTTGCTCGCCTCCTCTTCGGCCAATATTAATCATCCTATGGTGTTCTTTCTGCGACAGGGCAACTTCGCTTGAATGGGAACGGTCGTCTGTCTCCCGGAAAACGTCACGAAAATATGCGGGGAAAGTGCTCACTGGCTGATAGTGCGGGGCAACTCGCGCAAGTACCCGAATAGGAAGAAAGGTAGGTGACGGACGAGGCGGATGTCAGGTCAACCGCTACCCGAGAGCAGCTACCCACGGACTTTGTTTGTTCCAGGGCCCGAGACAGGACACGTGCAACCCGTGACGGTGAAAGCGGCTCCTCTTCAAAGTGAAGTGAAAGTGCGTGAAAGTGAAGAGTACGAATATAAGATAATAAGACTGTCGTCTGCCTCAGATGAGGACGACAGGATGGGACCGGAGGAGGAAAGGACGCAACGACAAGGTAGGAGACTCCTTTATTTTCCCCACCGGAGACACCACGCCGAACTACAATATACTACAACAATACAATACGACACTATTAATAATTCCTGCCAGTCAGCTGCCAGTCAGCAGTACCAGCCCTAATATACCATACTTACATAACTACACTGTTTCGTCCTGTTTGGCTGTCCGTTCCATGTTCTCCCATCCACTTTATCCAGGATTGGACGAACTCTCTCCCAATTTTGTTAATCTTCTTACGTTAAGTTGACACATCCTCGTTAAGCCTTTTCGTTGAGCGACACTGACAATGTTCGAGCACTCTGAAAAAGGAAAGCTTTGATGAGTACGGATTCATTCCTTTAATTAAATATATTGCAATAAAGATAATTGTCATTAAGTGGGATACATCACCACCACCACTACAACTACAACCACAACTACTACTGCGGCAGGCTGTCGAGGTGTCTAACGGTCAGCTGGCAGTGTCGCCTTGCTTTATGGAGAGTATTGGCCGTTGCACTGGTTCTGATACTCGAGCACTACAACGACTACCAATACTTCACCCGGGGATCTAGGGAACAAGAGGAAAACATCTAAGTGTTCTCATATTGTTCCGGTGATTGGTCCGGGAGAAAATTAACTTGAGATTTGAATTCGCGAAATTTCGAAAATTTTGACAGGCGCGGGTGAGACGGGGCCGAAGGAGCCGAGGAACTGGGAGGGACGAGTAATAAGTTGGAAAGTTGTCGCAGATTTACAAAGTTTTCTGTGTCCTCAAATTAAGAAGGATTTCCCTGGCAACCTCAAGCCTTCGGTTCTCAGATTGGGTTTTCTTATTAATTTCTTCAAAACACACCAACTACTTTTTGAGATTAAATTTCAGTTTTACGGCCTTCGCTGCCACCCTCGGCAGGGTGGGTTGGAAGGCCTTTGGTTCTGCCAAATTACACGGAATCTGTTTTCTCTTGGATTTGTAAAAGTTCACGTTGGACGTGGTACTCGGAAACGTTTAAACACTGCGATTTCGGTACTGAAACTATCGCATTTAGTGTTGCGTACCATCACTGGCTACCCCAGCACGAGTGACTCTACTTGCGGAAAATGAGGAAGAACGCGTAAGATGAGGAAATTTTAAATAAAAAAAAGAAGGCGAGGGTGTTGTGGGAAATTTTTTTGGCGACCATTCGCCAGGGGTATGATTTTTTTTTAGAGGAAAGCTGCTGGAGAGAAACAAGACACACCGGCCAAGATTATGTATATATACATAAACGTTTCTGACACCTGGATAATTTGGTTGTCGCCATGTGACAGGTACAGAAAAACTAGGGTGAAAAGACCGTTGAGGGTGGCGGGTAGAAGTCTTCTGAAGAAATTGAAGTTGTTGACGTCACGCTGACGTCACTTCCAAGTCGTCACGCGTGGCAACATGGCCGTCGACGATTAATGACGCGACTGAACTGTCATCCCCTCTATAAATTCACCCTTGACCCAAATTCTTTTAACCTTTGCTCTGTTTATCATATTTTGTTCACCGAAAATATACGTTAATAATTGAATAATATTACTACGTCCCTTCGCGGCCCGTCATGAGCTCTGTCACCTTTGGGACATCCAGACCTGTTGGACTGGAAATTTTCACCCTTATTTATTATTGGTTTTCTGGATGGATATTATTGAGCTCGGAGAGGGAAGTCGTTCCGGAGTACACAGAGATTACCTTTCGCAAAAAAACGAAAAGGAAGGAGACCACGAAAAAACAGAAAATACCGGACGAAAAACAGGAAACCAATAAAAAAATTGAGTATAAAAGAAGGATGTAGAGGCACACAAAGAAGGATGGTAGGAGCAGACAATTAGGAGTAACAAAAATCTTACAAGAAGATCCCAGGAAGACGGCAACGGGAGATTGGAAAATTTAAAACGATCGCGAAGGAATGACAAGAATGAAATGCCTCGAAGGCAGCAATTAGATAAAGATTTTGAAAACAGAGAATGACAAAGAAGATTATACAAAAAAATTGCCTTCGGAAAGAGGGAAGACGATTTACAAAAAAAAGCCATATAGAAGGTATAATGTAACGATAAGACTATGTTGGGAGTTCGTGGAAGGAGACGAACAGGGGTGGAGTTGCCGTACAAGAAGGAAAAGAAAAACACGATGTGATGATGCGTGACGCAGCAGGAAATGAGAAAAAACATTAAGAAGGTGAAGAAGGTGGATAGTACGATAAAGCAAATGAAGATGAAGATATGAGGAAAGCAGTGGAAGAAAAAAATTTATAAAGACGATGATGATTAACAACAAGAAGAAGAAAAAGATGAATGCTAAGGTGAAATAGTAGAAGATGATGGAAACGATGATAAAAATGGAACAGGTGAAGGAAAAAAAGAAAGGAAAAATATGGCAACGAGGAAGAAGAAGAAGAAGAAGAAGAAGAAAAATAAAAAAGGGATGATGATTAGAAAGAAGAAAGAGGAGAAAAAAATAAGGCGAAGAAAAAGTAAGTAAGAAATAGAAGAAGGAAAGAACAAAGTAAGAAATAAAAGAAGGGGAAGAAGAAGGCAAACAAGAAGAGAAAAAGAATACGAAGAAGGAGGAAAAAGGAACGAGAGGAAGACAAAAAAAGAAGGGGAAGAAAAAGATACGAAATAAGAGAAAAAATGAAAAAAAGAGGGGATTATTAAAAAGAAGAAGGAGATAAAAATAATAAGAAAAAAGTAAGTGAATAGTAGAAAAAGTAGAAGAGAGGAAGGAAAGGAACAAGAATAATAAAAAAGAAAGGGAGGAAGAATACAATAAAGAAGAGGAAAGAAAAGGAAAGAGAGGAAGAAGAGGATGACAAAAAAGAAGAAGAAAAAGAAAAAAGGGATGATGATTAGAAAGAAGAAAGAGGAGAAAAAAATAAGGCGAATAAATAAGAAATAGAAGAAGTAGAAATAAGATAAGAAGGAAAGAACAAAGTAAGAAATAAAAAAAGGGGAAGAAGGCAAACAAGAAGAGAAAAAGAATACGAGGAAGGAGAGAAAAGGAACGAGAGGAAGACAAAAAAAGAAGGGGAAGAAAAGGAAAGAGAGGAAGAAGAAGATGACAAAAAAGAAGAAGAAAAATAAATGAAAGAGAAAAAAAGAAAGTGGAGGAAATTGTTGAACGAGAAGATGAGACAAAGAAGAGAAAGTGAAATTGACCTTTCCCTGGCAGCTTCCAGCCGATTTCTTCGTCAGGTAGCGTTCGGGTACCTCCAGGTACCTGTCCGCCCCCGTGTGCATTTTCCCTCGTTTCAAGGGTGACTTTCTACTTTCTTCCCCTTTGTCATTCCAACGTGTCTTCTGCACCACTAAACTTTACCTTTTCGGTTTCTCCTCGAAGCCTCCTCCACCTGTTGCTCAGCTGCACGGCTGGCTCTCCTTCTCCTCCTTCTTCGTTTGTTTGCCCTTGAGGTTCGTGTCAGCAAGTCTTTCCTTTTCGTTTCTCCTTCCCCGTTTCAGCTTCTTCATTCTTTCGGAACGGGGTTTTCTTCGGTTTGTGTGTCACCTACTTGTCCCCAAACAAAAATCTTTTCTGCATTCTTTGACGCTCTTTCTCTACCTGCCCCCCTTCCATTCAACTCAAGTTTTGTTACCTTTGCGCTCGAAATTCATTTCACTCCCCTCTCGTGACTTTTTATTTTTCTTTCATAATTTTCACGTTCGAAAAACGTCCTTTTCCGATTTGCACTCTCGCCACGTTCCTGCGCCGTTTCAGGCCTCACACCAACCTCGAGTTCGTTCCTTTTCGCTCTGTCAAGTCAAACTTTCCGTTTTGATTCCTTCGGGGCGTTTACTAATTTAGGGATAAACCTGATGTGCAATCCGTTAGGCAAACAGCAGATGGGGGAAAAGATTTTGCCAACTTTCCGCGGGAAATCTTATTAGAGAACGGCAGCGTAAATGCTGATGTGTTTCCCCACGAATTTGTTTTTTTGGTGGGGGGTCGGATGGGGAGGGGTCCTTTGATTATTTTTGTTTGTCTTCTGCTTCTCTGGTTTTTGATCGAAAACTACTCGATGACCAATCTTCTACTTTCCTCTTAATGAAGTGTTACGTGGGTACCTGTTGTACCATCCTCGTTTACTATTTTTCCAATTTTCAGTTATTTTGGTTGCCTTTTTTCTGTATCTGTATATGTTTTGAGGTATTACGCTACAAATGCCGACAGCCACCCGAAGGAACCAGGTCTCTTCTGGTGGACTTTTGCGTACATCCTGTGGATACGTTGATTCTATTCTAACAGACTGGGGAACATGGTAACCTAACCTATGGCCCACTCAATGAATGAACCCGTTGGGTGGAAGTTCCAACAGGATGAGGCTCGAACCCACCAAAAAACCTGAGGGATCAAACTAAATCCTTGCGTTGGATGTGACGAGTGGCCTTTCGCCATGCTCGCCATCATCTCAAGGATTTGAGGTAACCCAACCTAACCTAACCTAGCCTTCTTTGATGTTACTTCGCTACGCAACAGGAAATCGTTAACCTTTCACCCTTCATCTCGTACCCATGGCATGCAGCATTTATATATTATTCTATTTGCTCGTGTAACATTTAAAAACCTTTCAAGTTTTCACATTTAACTGTCTTTCCTCGGAGTTACTTAAACCTGAGTAACACCAAAAGCATCAGGTTCACACGGACGTGAAGCTTAGAAAAAGACATTCAAACTACATGGTACCTTGTATGATGTTTTTAATTAGTAAAAGATTTATACTCTTTCACTTGTAGTGTTACGTAGAGAATATTAAACTTGGTTTTAGTTTTAGTAGCGTAGTGTTTGTAGTAGAGTAAGTAATTAAGTTCATTTTTGAAGATTGTCTTTCATATCCTATCCATTACTTTTTATTTACAGTATAATTTTTATCTATGCAGGAGTTGCTTTATTATTTTTAATTTGATCTCAAAATTATACTGAAGGGATGAAAGTTCTGGGTTTTTCTGCTGGATGCAACTTGTCTTTCACTTGTTCTTTCTCCTCTTTCTATTTCCTCTTCTATTTTAGAACGAATTATAACAATTAAATGACAAACGGAAGTTGTTTTATGTCGCACCCGCCGTGGACCATTTCTCTTTGTAGTTTAAACTTTCCTTCTGTCAATTACAAATCAGAGACGTTTTTTTTTGGGAAGAGGGAGGTGGGAGATCATGTCCTTTCATCTTCTCTCTCTCTCTCTCTCTCAGAACCTGTTTTGTTAGCTTCGATTCGCGGACGTGACTTTTGAGTTAGTCAAAGGTTAGAGGATGTCACACAGCCCGTTAAATCCTGACCGATTAAAAGCTTTCGAGGACATAAAAAGTAAGTTTTCCCGGGTCGGAATCTGTTTATTTGCCATTTGCATGTTCTCCTGACATTTTAAAACTTCACCCTCTCCTTTATATTAATTTTTTTTTCATTGTTGAATTTATGTGAAACTATTTTACATAATTTTGTGTTATTGGGGTCGACTCGAGACAAAATAAATTTATTTTTCCATGGTTTGGTTCCGTCGTCGGGAACTACCGTCCCGCTGTCGTGCCCTTATATTGTTTCGTATGTGTAGTTTGGCTTTTGTTGTTCATCCCCCGACACGAAACGTCTTTTCTTTCCTGTTTAAGGGTGCCTTCTTTCAGGGCACCGGCTACCTGGACCGTTTCCCTGGACTCCTCCGCTTTCAACTCCTCGTTCGTCTATTCGCCTTGACGGAACCACGTTTAACCTTTCCCGATGTTTCAGATTTTTTTTTTGTTCTTTTCTCATTTTCCTCCGAGAAAGAGAGAATCTAATTAAGCTTCAATGAAGTCATTTGGGAGTTAACGACGTACGTGCGTTGGAGATAAGGCGACGGACTGAGGCGTTCGAAGAATAAAACGAATTTCTTACCCACCCCAAAACGCTTCGTCTGCTACACCTTGTCGGCTGCTGTCGCCACCTTTTCAGGTTCGCGAGCGACAGCGCTGCTGCAGTCGAACGCGCGTCTAATTAATCTGCGAATGTGCGACGGTTATAATACGGCCACTGAGACGGTGAGGCGCTTCAGTTCCGCCGACGGCACGGATGTCGACGGAAGGGAAGGAGCCGCGAACGCACGAAAAAGACCCGCAGTCAGTTGAGACAAGTCGGCCGGGCTGTCGGTTGTTGCTCTTTCCCACAGGTGATGGATCAGGTGATCGAATTGTGGTAGAAAAAATCTGAAGGGAAAGTCCGTTTACTGTCGCCTGGATCGAAGTGCGGGCCCGGGGAAAGGTAGAGGAGGTCCAACGCGCCAACCAGAGTTGACCGCGGCCGCCGCTGTTGCTGCTGTCGGTTTTTTTCGGGGGGGAAAACAGTGAAAACGATGATGTCCGTCGAGACCGGCTGACTTGAGGTAATTGCCGAAACGCACGAACGGATCAACGGGACGTGAGGAGAACGGCTGATAGGCCGAGTGCTCTCCCATCTTATTTACCAATTTATTGAGCAAACTTGATGATGTTTTCCGATGAAGAATTTGTATAATTTATTTACTTAATGAGGTAATTTGTTTTCCACCGAATTAGGTTAAAACGGATAATTGTGGTTTTCGATACGTGACGATGATGAGGACGGTGACGAGAAGAAACGCCATCGACACTAAAAACGCAAAATAAAAATAAAATTCTCAACGCGAAATAAAAACATCCATTCCATACATAAGTGGCACGTTACTTAACTTTTATTTTTTGTGCACTACAAACGTGTAACAAAAGCAACAGTGAAACGCATTCTACACTATTACACCCGTCTAATGTAACTGCTTACATAATAATGTAACATGTGTGACAACATATCAATTCCGAGAATAACTTTGTGTTTACGGTACGCTGCGTTGGTTTTTTTATTAAATGGTTAAAATTATGTATCGAGTCTCTGTAAGGCTCAACTTTCTTTAACGTTAAATTACAAAAATCTAATACCGAGAACCGTTTAATAAATTGTACAGGAGGACGGGAATGCTCAAGAGGGAAGTAGGTGATGGCTGTCGAGTTGAGCAGTCACACGTGCTCACCTGAATTACATAATGACACTACTAACGAAGGTACCTACATAGGAATTTATGTGGGTATTTCTTTCTCTCGGTCGGGGTGCTACAAGTGGGATACGTATTTTTTTAAAAATATTTTTGTTACATTTGTTGTAGCGTCGTAGCTTCTACTATTTTTTCATGTAATAATAAATCATAAATAAGAAATCAGATTTATATGTAGCTACTCATTTAGCGGGGAATTTTGAGGATCGTTTAGAAATCACACGCTTCAAGCCCGGCCGCTAAAATTATTTACATAAATTAATAAAACTTTTACCAAGCGGTACAACGACACGGGAACTGCGGTCAGGCCCACCGGCTGACAGAAGACGACCAAATAGAAAGGAAGCGCACAAAACCAAGGGCAAACAATATTTAAATAAGTAGCGCGTGAACAAAAGCAAATTGAAAAAAAAATTAATAATGGAAAGAAGACAAAAAAATTAAAACAATGAAAAAGCTTGAACGGTTTAATTAAGCGAAGAAACGGATTAATAAAATACATAAAATAAACTCCTCGGGACACTCAAAAAACGAATTCAAAATAAAAGTAATGGAAGTAAAGCGTTAAACGAGGTTATAATTAAATTGTACATAATTAAAAATAAGCTTGGGGGGCTTAATGGCGTCAGGGTCAGGGATGGAGTTGTCTAGCCCTGTCAACCGTCATCTACGACTATTCCTCCCTCGGCTGAGGATTGTTTTTTGTTTTATTTATTTATTTTATTTATTGCTGAATCGGTCGAGAGTTCGATGATCCAATTTATTATTATATTATATTCCAATTTATTAATATTATTTTGCAGACAAGGGTTCAATATCCAATCCTAGATTACAGGGATGAGAGGGGTAATTCTCTGAATGAAGGGACAACTCATTTTATTACCCGAGTAATAATTTGGATTACAATTATAATAAAACGTAATAAATTATAATAATAATTTGGATGGTGAGTAAAAGAAACCGCAAGTTGATTTAAAATCCCTTTAATTTAATTTATTTTATTTTATTTATATGTTTATTATTTATTTTTGTACATTATTATTTGTATATTTTTTTGTTTTCTCGGGTACTATTAATTTTTTCAACCCCTCTATTAAGGGATAGTTCATTTCTTGGGTTAGAAATTATGCACACTCTGAAGCCGTCAACTATGTTAACTGTCATGCCTTTCCTTTGCGTTCCGTTTAACGACCATTACACCGTAAAGTATTGAAAACCGTTTAAAAATTAATAAATTTAATGTTGAATTAAAAAATTAAATGCTTTTAATTAGTAAAAAATAATTTAATAATAATAAAATGTCAGATTGTCAAAAAAGAAAATTACTGGGAGAGCAGAGAGTTTATTTCTCACAGTTTACGCGGAGTAATTTTTATATATATGTTAATATTACCATAAACAATAATGTTATGAGTATGTAATGTAATATAGTTATGTACTGTACAGCAACCTGTTCGAATTACACTTCACCTAATGTATTAATATTAGTTTATTAATACATTGATTATAATGTACAATACAATATGATTGAGCAGAAGTTGTAATTGGATTTTACGTGTCGCAGTTACAAATAAAACAAAAACAAATTCGTCTATCTCGGAGGTCTAAACCAAAACTATCGTCTCTGACTGACTCAAACACGTCTTTATTGTCGAACAAAAATAAAAATAAAGATATTGTAAAAGCGATGAGAAAAAGGCGACAGATGAGGATGTTGCGGCAAAGTCAAGTGTTTCTCCTCGACAGATTCCATAGAAAATTAGAGAATTTTCCGGAAGTTTCTAAAGACTCCGAGGGTGGTAGAAGGAACAAACGACAGATAGCCACCGATTGAGAGTTGCAAAACTTTCCCAGCCGAGGAGCAGCAAGGGTGAAAGAAAAGGTTTAGCGCCGATGAAAAACTCCGAGTTCAGGTAGAGACAAAAACCCACGCTGGAGGGGATGATAAAAACACACGGCAGGAAATGGCGCGTGACGTGGGGGATGTTCACGGGCGGAAAGAAGTCGGTTCGGAAAGAAATGAAAACGGGAGAAGGGAAAAACAAGAGGAGAATTGTAAAAAGAAGACAGAGAGAGAATATTGATTGAAGAACGGAAAAATCGGATTGAGAGCTTTTTAAAGGAAATGAAAAGACAATGGATAGGCCAATAGAGCCTCCTCAGTCTATGACTATGGAACGGAGAACTATGACTGAGGAGGCAGTGCTGCCAGGGAGGTAGGAGAAGTAGAAAGGGATGAAACGATCGACTTTTGTAGATTTCTCGTTTGTAGACTATAAGTACGACTACACACGAATCGGACTATTAATTATAGAGAACTTTCGTACTGTTGGGAAATGTCTGTAGCGCCAACTCCAACCATCTATTCTCTGTAGTGTAATAGTGTAACCACAGAACAAATTAAAGACATGTTTAAAAATAAAAAAACCCCCACGGGTGGGAGGATTTAGCAACCCCGGGAGAGGGAAAAGAATCGTTACAAATGTTCCAACACATCTCTAAGAGATCACGGCGTTTTCGAAGATCTCGAGTGGGATCAAACAACGAGGAATAAAAGTCACCCATTTGAGTAATTTGAAAAAAAATGGCCGTACGCCACAGCATACTTCTGACACCGGGCTTATGGCCAGTTACAATATGTAACACACATATTGCAGCCATTATTATAAATAAATAATAAAAAAATAAAAAGTTAGGAGTGAAAGTAGAAGACTGAAAGACTACAGTAAAGAAAGGAAAGACGAATAAAGTCTGAAGGAGAGAAAGAAAAACGTTTCCCAAAACAAGTTAAGTGTCCTAACAGATAAAACCTTACAAAGCTAAATATATTTATATTAACAGTTGCGACAAATAAACAAAAATAAGTAGAATTTAAAGTTGCGACAAAAAGGAGCATCAACAAGCAGTAGAAGTGACAAATAAATAAAACAGCAAAATAGAATTACGACCAAATGAATGTAGCAAGAAACAGAAATTGTTACCGACAAATACTGAAACTACAATATTAATAACATTATAATATTAACATTTTAATAATAATGTTTGCAATACATTGTAGTGTACCAAGCTGCAGTACTAAGCCGTCGCCCACGGTCGGACAACGACAAAAGGACAATTGTAAATACCAAAAATAAAATAAAAAACCACCCATTGGAGTGGTTTTAACAAACCTAAGGGCAACAAATAAAGAGAAAAGGAGGTTTCGAAACATTACAATATATACATAGAATAATAAACAATAATAAAATACCCTCGAGGGAAACTAAATATCAATAAAAAATAATATGTACACGAGGGATGGCAGCATTACCGTACAAGGTAACGCTAGGCTTAATAAAATACGTTGTAGTGTGAACTTAACATGATATATTGTAGTTTAGGCTTGATGTAGCACATTGTGCTTAACCACAGACTGTAGGCGAATACACTGAATTTAAAATTTCCGAGTGAGGAAACGTCCCCAGGGACGTCCGGTTTGTTCTTTCAAGTTGTCGTCAGGTCGTGTTAGTCACAGGTGGTGTCACTTCCGGTTGACAGGTTTTCCGCTTCTCTCCTTCTCCTTTTACGGCATTCCCCTCTTACTTCTACATGAAGACTTCTACATGGCAGTTTTTTTCCCCACCGGAAGTCACGGAGAACACACCAGCCGGAAATGGAACCTGCGAAAACCAAACTACAAACGTACTACTGTAATCGACGACAATCAGCCGGCCGTGAGGGCTGGAGGAAAGGAAGAAATTCCTGTCGAATTACACGGGGAGCAATCCCCGCTGTCGGGAAAATCGTCCGGTAATCCCCTCGTTAACGCTTTACGTTTACACGTCCCCCGACCGCGGTTCCCCGTGTATTGTTTATTAGTAGTGACAAGTGTCGCACTACATTAACTACTTTTTATTACGGGTAATTTGCCGGGGTCGCCGTAGCAAACGTTTCCCTCCGCTTGTAATTGAATTTAACCGTATCCGGTTGATCGTTTCCGTCCGGGTACTTCCTGCAGCGCAATTCCCCGTTCGATCCTTCCCGTGCTGATTTTCCTCACCGTTAAAACACGGACCCAATTCCCGCGGGAGTTGTTAATTCCTCAAGTTGCTTTCGACGTACAACGGACAACATGTCGGTTTAATTGTGCCGCTGTTGGGGAGGATAGGAGGGAATTCCTGTTGTTTGGTACTGCGGACGGAGGGAGCTAAGCACTTGATGGCGTCGATTTCTTACTATATACGTTTTTCCTATGGTAATTTGAGGCAGATGAGGTGTGTCAGCCATTTGGGTAGCATGTCGTGGGGTGTCGTCACCTGTTTTAGAGTGTCTGAGGGTAGTTGCCACGCGAAAGGGGCTGCACATTTGCTGTTGTCTTCATGTCGGTCGGCTTTTTGTCAGTTGGAGTTAACGAAGGACCATTTCTAGCTAAAAACTTTCTTCCTTTCTTTTGTATACTTTTCTACTTACGTTCTAATCCAAAGGGTTGACTTTTGTTTATTTTCCATAGCTTTCTACGGATTTCTTTTTGGCAGCTTTGTTCGCTTCTTTCCGGTGAACTTTCTCTCTTTTCTTTTACTCCTTCAGAAAGTGACGGACAACTTGTTTCCATCTTCATCTGAATGTCGAGTGAGGGTCGTTTGAGTTTGTCTACACACGACCTCACTGACGACGTCACCGTTCCTTTCTTCACGGAGGTAAACCTGCAGTCGGGTCCCCCGTGTTGCGGCCCCCCCAAAACTTTCTCTTTTCGTTTCAGAAAGTTAAAACATCCGTTAATTTACTTTGGAAAACTTTGTGGGGAATTTTTTTTTGTTTTGGGGTATGTTTTAGGGCCCTTTGTTTACGACGGGGATGGTTGGAACCCTGTGAGTCTCCCTCCTTTCCCGGTGGTACCCCAGGCTGCTTTCGCGTCAATCTCTGCTTGTTTTGCAATGAACGCCGTTTTCAAATTTGGGCAACGGTACCTGAACCTCTGGGTACCCGAGCACCTCCACAATTTATGCTTTTCTTTCTTAATTTTGATTGTTTTACGTTCTTCAAATTATTTCATTTCTTCCTTCATTTTTTCTTCCATTTTTTGAGAACCTGAAACTGAAATTTTGTGCGTTTTCTTCGCTTTGCTTCTCTTCACCTCTTCTTCTTCCTTCCTTCCCTATGCTGTTTACTCATATTTACGAACTCCTTCACTTTATTCTTTCTTTCATTTACCTTCTTCCTTTTCTTTTTTGCAATAAATTTTTGACCATATTGTTCTTCCTTTTTTCGTTCTTCCCCTCATCTTTCTTTTTTCCTGCTCTTGCATTTATTTTATTCTTCTTCCATTTTCTCAGTTGTTTTTTCTTTTTCTGTCTATTTTTCCTTTCTTTCCTTGTTTAATTCTCTTCTGATTCTTTCTAGATGCTATTATTCTTCCCTCTTGTATTCTTTTTTTGTCCTCTTTATTTTCATTTTTTCTTCTCTTCACCTCATTTCTTTCTTTCTTTTTACATTTTACTCACGCCTTGCTCGTATGTTTTTTTTGCTTTCTAAGCGTGTATCTATAAATAATCTGTGGAATGTTTTCTTTCCTTCCCCCCTCTCACTCCCGCTCTCTTTTACTCTCCTCCTCCCTCTACCACTCTGCAGGGGTACCTTTCTGCCTTCTCTGAACCACCTAGGAAACATAAAATTCCCAGTCGGAAATTTTATTTTTCGTCAATGAATGAGAAATCTCTTGACGTAGTAAAAATTTACACGCGCGAATGAACCGGAAATTTGCTAAGATACATATAAAACGGTGAAAAGCGGATTTATTTACCGACAGACTGACAGACTGACTGGCTGGCTGGCTGACTGGACTCGCTCACGAATGTATAAGGGATTTTATCTTCTTAGTCTGCCATAGCCTTAGCCGTTTCTGTCGTTTTTTTTTGTTTCTGTCAGATTGACTCGTTTCGACCCCGATCTCGAAGCTTCCCCATTCCCTGCTAATTTACAACGTGACTAGATGTACTTCTTCCTCATTACCGACATCGTCTTATATTGAAATTGATTCTCCTTCGTTCCCCGTCACCACGTCTCAACCGCTTCGTTTTACGTTCCATTTTATATTTTCCAGCTTCTTTCACGACGTTCTCCCCGTCGTTGAAATTGAACGGATAGTGTGGATCGAATCAGGACGAATGGCGACGTGGTACGAGGGTTTTCGTCAGAGGGTTCTGTCGATTCGCCACGTCGGGTGGGACGGAACGGCCGAGGATGGCACGGGGTTGAAAATATAACAATCAGAAAGGGATGAAATGCCTTTGCGGTTTATTCGTTAGTTTTTGTTTCGGGCCAGGTAACAGTTCGGCATCGTTCATTTCGTCTCTCCTTCGTAATTTTATGTCAAAGGGAAAACCTACTTTCGTCCTTTCTCGGTATCTTTTCTGCCCAATTAAGGCTCGCCTGTGGAACCTTTTTGAGTGATCGTTTCCATTCGCCTTGCAGTCGTCCCCCGTTCTTTTTCGACTAACCGAGTTACAAGTTACAACAAAAGGTAAACAAAAAGGGTTTGGAGAGGGGGGGGTAACAGAGAGGGAGAGAGCGACTGCGGGGGAGGACGAGTCCGCTTCGAAATTTTCCATTTCAAAGCAAAGACTTTCCTTTTCCTGCCAAAGGAAAGAACGAGAATTCAATTTCTATTAAATTAAATCCTTTAAAATTAATTACGACATTAAACTGAATGAATACTTAGGAGAACGGGGCAGGTGGTCAGAGAAAGGTCAATGCTCATAAATTGTCTGGCTCGTAAAGCTCAGAATCCGCAATGTAAGACACGTGCGGTGGGCGGGAGGGGGTGGGGTAAATGCAGCTACAAGGTACAGAACGACGAGACACACGATGACGAGTTTCCCGAAATGAAAAAAGGAAAATGAAAGTGCAAGAAGACAAAAGATCGGGAGAACGGCAAAGGGAGACGTAAGAACAAAAGAAAAAAAGTTAGGAACTGTGACTTGTGCAAGAAAGAAAGAAAATCGAGTGAGTGGAAAAACGAAAATTTTCATTCGATTTTAACGAGGCAGGTCAGGAAGCAGGTAGACAGAGAGAACAGAAACTGGGGAAATGAAGATGAGACGGAAGGGCAGTGGAAAATAATGAAGAAAAAATGATGTTCAGGTCGATGAAGATGAAAATATCAAAACAAAAAAGACAAAGGGAAGAATTTTAAATAAAAACAAGAAACAGCAATAAAATTAATAGGAAATAAACCGAACAAAAAAGGAAGAGGGTAGAAGCAGAAAGAACAAAAAGGTTACGATAAGAAGAAAAGAAATAGCAAAATGTTTGACCTGTTTGGAAAGAAAAATAGTAAGAACGAGGGTGAAAAGAAGAAGAAAATGTTAAAAAGAAAGAAAGATACAAGAAGAGTAAAATTTCGCAAGGAGACGTCAAGAAACGGAGAAAGTTTCAGGACAAAAATAGAAAAAAAAGGAATGAAGAAAGTCGTAAGGGATGAAAATAATACAGGTGAAAAGGGGAGACAATTTAAGGGTAGAAATAAAATCATAAGAGACACATTTCCAGGGGATGTAAAAATAAGACGACCCGGCATGTACCTGCGGAACACACCTAAAGAGACGAGCCTTTGGCACCCCTTGCCGGTCCACACTCGTCGCCCATCGTCACACCCTCGGCCATTTCCCGCCATTTTTTTTTTCAACCCCTTCGGATTCGTAATTTGTAGTCAAGTCAATTTGCGTCACGGAGTTGTAGTTTCCCGTTTTGCGGTTTCCATTATTTCCAGAGAGAGAGAGACAGGAAAATAATGGGAAGAGCCGGAGCGGGAGGAAGTGCATCCCCGCACTTCCGGTGGCTCCCGTCATCCCCTTTCCCGTGCCTCTTTCCTTCATTTCCGTTTCCGCTTTTAATAATCCCCTTAATTTAATTACGGTTGAGTTCGTGTGCGAAAGTTTTACGGCTTAAAATCTGGCCTTAAACAGATCATCGCGACGCTCTCTCATACTTTTGTTTCGTCATTTCAGTTTGTCACTCCCGGTTTCTATTATTTTGTCTATTGGGAAGAAAAATGGAAGTGATCACGGGACAAACGGCTATGATAAGAAACTGAATAAATTACTTAAAAACAGCGACAGAGAGAGAGAACAGGAAAAAATAAAATAAAGATATTTACGTATAGAAGAAAATATAATCGAAGTAGACCTAGTAGATGTAGAAGTAGGTAACAAGACTAACCGGACGACATAGGTAACCTACCCAAACAGGTGATCTAAGTTAGACACGTCTGTATATTACAGAAAATAAAAAATAAATAATAATAAAGATGAGTAATAAGAAAACAAAGATGCTGCCACGATGGTTTGCTTCCCGGCTGTTGGATCACTTGGTGGTTTTGCTGTGCCGAAATTGTTTTGTGACGAGTACCGAAGTTTCCCGCAACGCTCGGAGGGCCTTATATTAAAACCCTTAATTTATATTGTAATATAAGTATACTTTGTACTATAGACGGGGTGATTTAAAACCACATACGGTGCGGTCGTTTTCAGTCTGAGAGTCTTTCCAAACACGCAACGCTGCTTTCTCTGGCTTCATTAGCTTCCCATCAGGTTCCGACTGAAGTTAACTTTTTATTATATACGATATTTGGTGTACTCTCTCGGGTGGCTTTTGTGTACTTTTACGTTACTGGAGTCTACGATTTGGTTGACGTTTTCAATTACATTTCAAACTTTCTTGTGTACGTCTTCTCACTCACGCCTACGTTCCGCCAACGTCTCTCCCTTTCGTCTATTATTTTTCTATGCTTCTTTTCTGAATTTCACAGCCCTAACCGGTCGATTATTTTAGTTTAATCCTGCCGCGTGGGCCGGTTCTTTTGTGGTTGAGTTTCCACGTCAGAGGACTTCTACTTGCTCTCTCTTGTCGTTTTCTACGGGAGTTTCTTCCTTGGTTGTTTTTATTTCACTTATTGAATTTTTCATACTGTGCAACTCCCGTTTTCGATCTTCGGGTGGTATCTCTCTCTCTCTCTCTACTTCTCTGCCTGTATCTTTCTTTTTTCTATTTTTTGCAGTGGGTTTCTCATGTCTCGTCACTTCCTTTTGCTTTCTGGTAAGCCTCCTTCTCAAGACGTTCTTCTGCCTCTAAGTCTGGTTCTGCAAGTTTTCAGTTATTTATAGATACGGGCAGGAGTGTCGCGTATCTATTTCTGTGGTTCTCGAGTTCGTCTCGTTACTTCTTTCTCGACGTTTCCCACGAAACTTTCTTTCTTTCTTTCTCGTCATTCACGTGATGAAAAATTTTCCACCACCTTTCATTTTCTTTCTCGTAGCTCACCAAATTTTTTTGTCTTGTCGCTCACGACTCGTCCATTAATTGCCTTCATTGTTTTGTTCTTCGCCCGTCACTTTGACACTCCAACAAAAGGAAATGTAGAAGAAGTTGTAGTGAAAGGAAAAATGGAGAGAAGAAGAAATGGAGGAAATGGAAAGTTAAAGAAATATAAAACCCCAAGTCAAAAGTTTCCCGAGTGAAAGGTGGTTTTCTCTTTCTGTCGGAACCCATTTTTCTTTTCTTTTTCGGTCGATGCCTGTCGATTCCCCCTGCACTTTCTCCTTTCGGGTTTCGGACTTGCCATCTGGAAAATCGAATCAAGCAACAGGAGCCCGAGTACGGCACGAGAACGGAGAGTTAAACGGCGAAAACAATTCTTTTAAACTTACAATCATCTTGCGTCGAAGTAAATTGATGGATAGATAGGAGGAGATGGATGGAAACGGAAGAAGATGGATGCCGGGGCCGGAGGTGGTGAAGGCGATGATGTCGATGATGAGAGCGGAAATACAGCGGGAGAAAGTGAGGATTTTATCTCGCGCAAAATGGCGGAGCTTCCGGTTTCGTTAACGGTTTTTGCAAAGCGACGATTAATTTTCCATTTGCTGGCAAAAACCCAGTCTCTCGGAGGTCTTGTACTTCTCTTTGGTGACGTTTTGTCACTTATTTTTACGTCTGCGAACAATACATAAATGATTAATAATTTTAATGGCGACCAAGAACAATAAAAGTATTTATAATAATAAGAAAAGCCGATGTGAGATTGACACTTCTGTACGTACCATACGCGGTGAATTATGTACGTAATTTAAGTTCCACATGACGTAGAAAAATATACATAAATATATGATGACTTGGGGCTGTGTCGTATTATTAACACTTTTTTACATATAATAATATTGTTTTGTTGCTTCGGGAACGTACCTGTAGACGTCTGAATCCAGAATGTTTAAATAATAAAAAAAAGCATTATTAAAAATATTGCAGTAATAATGGAAGTTATTAAAAATATTAATAATAAAATAAAGTTTGTATCTAACCTAAAAAGGAGAAATCGAGTAATGTCGTTGATGCCTGAGGTTTTTGCATGTTTCAGCTCAACTATTTTGTATTTCGTTTCATTTCCACTGTAGTTCATGAGACTGCGATGCTACAGAACGTTACAAGCGCACTAATTCGGTTGGGTACGCGGAGGTTTAAAATGCCTCTACGACTA